>JAIOJX010000025.1:125275800-134275800 GCA_022376925.1 Tragulus kanchil
TGTATCTAGTCTCATTGTAGTTCATCATTCTTTAAATCCTTCAAGCCAGTCTTGCAAATAAAAAATCAAAGCAAATTTTAAAGAAAGAAAGAAAGAAAGAAACACAAGCAAAACTCCAACCCTGAAATGTTTTGTTAGCTTGGTCCTCCCGAAGCCTACATAATATATGCCAACAAGAGACCATGAAATCAATAAAACATTTTCGTTTTCCTCCAGTCCTTCTGAATGATTACCAGGTCTGAGCAGAGAAGTGCAGGAAGACTGGTGAGGTGGCTTTAGTGCTATTTGGTTTGAATGAGCTTAACTTCAGAACCAACAGAAAGCAAGATTTGGCTGGAGATAGCAGATCCTTTGCAGGTTCAGATTTGTTAGTCTTGGTCTTCAGGAAGACCAGTGACAGCCACACTCCACAGGATGGACTTGGCTGGTCCACTCTTTTTTAATAAATAAATGACATTAAAGAGTCTGGCAGTTCAGGGAGGTAGGGTTTTATGAGCTAATCACACCCCTGGGGGGAATTTGGTTGTGTGTCGTGTAGTTTCACCCTAGGGGTGTGATTAGGGCTATGGTAACCACAACCACCTGTCATGCTTTATTTCTCCACTAATAAATCACTACAAATGATGAGATTGGCTCGGCCATATATCTCAGACCTCTCGTACACACAAACAGTCCCCTCCAGTGAAGCCAGTGGAGAAAAGCAACAGTCTCTGAACCAGTATTTCCCATCTTGCCCTCTGTGATACAAAAAAAAAAAAAACAACTCTGAAACAAGAGTGTATTTTAGGTCCTGTCTTCTATTGGGGCATTCAAAAGAGGCACTGACTCCTTGTTGCCACTTGAGATCTTATCAGATGAGGGAATCCTTTCTGTCACCCCAGGGGAGAGCCCAGTCTGGTATTTGGTAGACTCCAACTAGACTTAAACATGAGGTTTTCCTTGGAATTCTGGTTATTTGTGATTCCGGGGTGAACGGGAGCAGGCTTTTCATCCGGACTTTCCTGGACTGGCACACGTGCTTTTAAAGGTCTTTGAGCATAATCAGTGTCATTCCCATTGTCCTTGTATTCCTCCAGCCTCTCTCAGACCATGTTCCCTCTTCCCCAGCAATGCATTCATTTGCATTAGTGCCACCTAGTCTAATTGACAGGACCTATTGTTGTCTGCCTACAACTTTTGTTCTTCTGGTCTTTATCCACCCCCCCACCCCAATAGGAATGCTATGCTCTTTTTTTTTTTTTTTTTTTTAAAGATTTCTTGGTCTGGTTCTGTACGGGGCAGCATTCTACACAAAAGGCAATGGTAAACCCAGGACACAGAAACTTACACAACCCAGAAGTCATGCGGTAGCTGGACATCAACTAGAAAAAAAGCTTACCCATCTGAGGCTTGGCCAAGGTCAAGAAAATACATCTATGAATTACAGAATAGAGTTATCTTTTTGAATTTTTCAAAGGGAAGAAATAGCATATGGAAATAAGACCATAACCAGTGTTTTACCCACTTGAGACAAATTTTAAGAACTTGAACCAAATCTGGAGGAGGAACTATATTGGGGAGGGGGATTTTTACCTCCAATGTCAGCCCTGGAGGGAAGCAGTGATCCTCTCCAAATGAGTGGCCAGGATGTCTGAACAATTTCCCTCTTGATATCTAGAATTGCCTTGGCAGTTCTGACCTGAGCTTCCAGTCCCCTTGGTTTTCATCCCATGGCTCATGAGATGTAACACCTGTTGCATTCAGGCTTGAGGGGTAAGGAGATGGCTCCATAAACCATCATTGGAAGGAAATGAAAAACGTCTCCAATATTTGAAGATTATCTAGAGAACCTAATCTCCACTTCTCAGGATGACTTGATCTTAGTGACATGTCATTTTCTCATAGGTAAGTATGGAGCTAAGGAATATCCATTAGTTTGACTAGTAAAATGTGTGTGTTAATGAATTCTACTAGACATTTTAATTTAGACTTATTCTCTGTTTCATTCTACACCCTTATTAAGTACAAAAAATTGGGGGAATTTCTTGGTGGTCCAGTGGTTAGGGCTCCATGCTGTCACTGACAAAGTCCCGGGGAAATTCTATCCCTGTTTGGGAAATTAAGATCCCATAAACAGTGCTGCACAGCCAAAAAGAAAAAAGAAAGCACAAAAAATGTACCAAACCATTCTCAGCCTCAGAGCACATGTCCCTTGATGTAATTATCATCAAGGATGTTTTCTCTGAGAGCTACCTGCCATGATGATTAGTTTTGGTCCTCTTCCCCAGCAATGCATTCATTTGCATTAGTGCCACCTAGTCTAATTGACAGGACCTATTGTTGTCTGCCTACAACTTTTGTTCTTCTGGTCTTTATCCACCCCCCCACCCCAATAGGAATGCTATGCTCTTTTTTTTTTTTTTTTTTTTAAAGATTTCTTGGTCTGGTTCTGTACGGGGCAGCATTCTACACAAAAGGCAATGGTAAACCCAGGACACAGAAACTTACACAACCCAGAAGTCATGCGGTAGCTGGACATCAACTAGAAAAAAAGCTTACCCATCTGAGGCTTGGCCAAGGTCAAGAAAATACATCTATGAATTACAGAATAGAGTTATCTTTTTGAATTTTTCAAAGGGAAGAAATAGCATATGGAAATAAGACCATAACCAGTGTTTTACCCACTTGAGACAAATTTTAAGAACTTGAACCAAATCTGGAGGAGGAACTATATTGGGGAGGGGGATTTTTACCTCCAATGTCAGCCCTGGAGGGAAGCAGTGATCCTCTCCAAATGAGTGGCCAGGATGTCTGAACAATTTCCCTCTTGATATCTAGAATTGCCTTGGCAGTTCTGACCTGAGCTTCCAGTCCCCTTGGTTTTCATCCCATGGCTCATGAGATGTAACACCTGTTGCATTCAGGCTTGAGGGGTAAGGAGATGGCTCCATAAACCATCATTGGAAGGAAATGAAAAACGTCTCCAATATTTGAAGATTATCTAGAGAACCTAATCTCCACTTCTCAGGATGACTTGATCTTAGTGACATGTCATTTTCTCATAGGTAAGTATGGAGCTAAGGAATATCCATTAGTTTGACTAGTAAAATGTGTGTGTTAATGAATTCTACTAGACATTTTAATTTAGACTTATTCTCTGTTTCATTCTACACCCTTATTAAGTACAAAAAATTGGGGGAATTTCTTGGTGGTCCAGTGGTTAGGGCTCCATGCTGTCACTGACAAAGCCCCGGGAAATTCTATCCCTGTTTGGGAAATTAAGATCCCATAAACAGTGCTGCACAGCCAAAAAGAAAAAAGAAAGCACAAAAAATGTACCAAACCATTCTCAGCCTCAGAGCACATGTCCCTTGATGTAATTATCATCAAGGATGTTTTCTCTGAGAGCTACCTGCCATGATGATTAGTTTTGGTCCTCAGCTTCCACAGCGAGGCAGTGCAGTCAAGCAGGGCTCTACAGGCCAGTTCTTCTTTTGTATTCAGCCTAGAAGGATGCTACATGATGGCATGCTTCCACCATGTCTGAAAAGTGAGGCAGTAGATTAGGCAGATGTATGTATCACTCTCTAGTTTGACTCCTCCTCAGATACCTTGTCTCCTATACTCTGCATTTTCTCAATTATCCACCTCTTTGACCATCTTCCATCTTTTAAAGTCTAGGGATTTTTCTTAAATTTTGGCCTCTATTATTGGTTATTTGTTTATTTATTTCCATCGATCTTTATTCTTTGGCCTGTGTGGGCCTCGCATTGCAGTGGCCTCTCTTGTTGCAGAGCACCTGCTCTGGGCACACGTGCTCCATAGCACTGGTTCGTAATTGAACACACCAGTCTAGCCGCTCTGCAGCATGTGGCATCTTCCTGGGCCAAGGATCAAACCGGTGCCCCTTGCACTGCAAGGTGGACTCTTCACCCACTGGACCACTAGGGAAGCCCCTAAAGTCTAGGTTTTTTGATGATTGATGCCCAGTGGTAATTGTAGGCTCACTTCTTGAGACTGATCATGTGTACATGTGGCCCCAGAAAGAGCACTGAATCTGGAGACGGAGGACGTGGCTCGGAGCTCCAGCTCCAACCTTCTCACCGTAGACAAAAAAAAAAGAGCTACTGAATCTAGTACTTTTACAAGTCACTTGGGCATTCTTACGGGCTGTCATTTTCTCATAGGTAAGTATGGAGCTAAGGAATATCCATTAGTTTGACTAGTAAAATGTGTGTGTTAATGAATTCTACTAGACATTTTAATTTAGACTTATTCTCTGTTTCATTCTACACCCTTATTAAGTACAAAAAATTGGGGGAATTTCTTGGTGGTCCAGTGGTTAGGGCTCCATGCTGTCACTGACAAAGTCCCGGGGAAATTCTATCCCTGTTTGGGAAATTAAGATCCCATAAACAGTGCTGCACAGCCAAAAAGAAAAAAGAAAGCACAAAAAATGTACCAAACCATTCTCAGCCTCAGAGCACATGTCCCTTGATGTAATTATCATCAAGGATGTTTTCTCTGAGAGCTACCTGCCATGATGATTAGTTTTGGTCCTCAGCTTCCACAGCGAGGCAGTGCAGTCAAGCAGGGCTCTACAGGCCAGTTCTTCTTTTGTATTCAGCCTAGAAGGATGCTACATGATGGCATGCTTCCACCATGTCTGAAAAGTGAGGCAGTAGATTAGGCAGATGTATGTATCACTCTCTAGTTTGACTCCTCCTCAGATACCTTGTCTCCTATACTCTGCATTTTCTCAATTATCCACCTCTTTGACCATCTTCCATCTTTTAAAGTCTAGGGATTTTTCTTAAATTTTGGCCTCTATTATTGGTTATTTGTTTATTTATTTCCATCGATCTTTATTCTTTGGCCTGTGTGGGCCTCGCATTGCAGTGGCCTCTCTTGTTGCAGAGCACCTGCTCTGGGCACACGTGCTCCATAGCACTGGTTCGTAATTGAACACACCAGTCTAGCCGCTCTGCAGCATGTGGCATCTTCCTGGGCCAAGGATCAAACCGGTGCCCCTTGCACTGCAAGGTGGACTCTTCACCCACTGGACCACTAGGGAAGCCCCTAAAGTCTAGGTTTTTTGATGATTGATGCCCAGTGGTAATTGTAGGCTCACTTCTTGAGACTGATCATGTGTACATGTGGCCCCAGAAAGAGCACTGAATCTGGAGACGGAGGACGTGGCTCGGAGCTCCAGCTCCAACCTTCTCACCGTAGACAGAGTAGAAAAGGGAGAAATCTCTTATACAGCATTCAGATTTAATTAGGCTGACTTGGAATCTGAGCCTCAGTACTTTTTACAAGTCACTTGGGCATTCTTACGGGCATGGAAGTGTAAGGCCTGTGGCTCACACCTTAAATTTACACAATGTTATATGTCACTTACATCAAAATAAAGCTGGAGGATTGATAATGGACAACCTCTGCTTTACACCAATACCTTGACAGAGCACTTGGGCGTCCAGGAAATTAGAAGGTCAGGACCCTAAGGTAGGAAAGTCAATCGTAGGGCATCTGATGTGGACTCTTAGTTTGCCATAAAACAAAATCCTCTTTATGATGCTGTTCTGTGTATCATGAATGGTGCCTAGGAACATGCACTAGAAGAGGAGACAACATACATGAGCTCAATCCAGGTTCTAACACTGCAGCTGTATGACCTTGGACAAGTCACTGTATTTTGGACAAGTCACTGTATTTCCTCTCTGACCTCAGTTTTTCAAAAACCTGGCCGTGTGAAAAATGCCAGTCTCCAATGCACAAGATGGTTGGAAGACCAAACTGTAATAAGTTCACCTGTCACTCACCATATGTGCTTGCTATGATGCTTGGGCCAAGTCCAAGAGTTTTGTGTGAATGATCTCATTTGATTCTTGAAAAATTCCATCTGAGGAAGGTCTTAGAGGGAGACAGCACACTGAAGAGATGCTGCGTAATGGGGAAAGCTATAAGACTGTGTGATATGCTCATGCTTCATATGATAGAAAGATAGCTGGGTCTGGTTTGACTTTATTTCTTCCTTAAATCATTTGTTCTTCACAGTCTTCTAAAACTCTCTGACATATACATATACATTGCCCAAGGTTACATAACTGAAAAGTAGACATTAGAATTTACATTTGCCCCTTTGACCACTGAGATCGTTGATCTTTCAGCTCTACCCGACTGTTGCTGCTCAGTTGTTCAGTCATGTCTGATTGTTTGTGACCCCATGGACTGCAGCATGCTAGTCTTCCCTGTCCTTCACCATCTCCCGGAGTTTGCTTAAAGTCATGTCCATTGAGTCGGTGATGCCATCCAACCATCTAATCTGTCATGCCCTTCTTCTCCTGCCTTCTATCTTTCCCAGCATCAAGGTCTTTTCCAGTGAGTGAGCTCTTCCCATCAGGTGGCCAAAGCATTGGAGCTTCAACTTCAGCCTCATTCCTTCCAGTGAATATTCAGGGTTGATTTCCTTTAGAATTGACTGGTTTGATCTCCTTGCAGTCCAAGGGACTCTCAAGAGTCATTTCCAGTACCACAGTTTCAAAGTATCAAGGTCTGGTCTAGGCCTAAATCTGGGCATAGGAAATATGACCATTTATTTGGATGTGAACTCCTGCAGATTTGTTAAAACGTGGACTAGTAATCCTGAACTGAGTGTATACTTCCTAAGTTTATAGTCGGGTTTCCCCTGGTGGTCCAGTGGGTAAGGACACCGCCTTGCAGTGCAGGGGGCGTAGGTTCGAGTCCTGGCCTGGGAAGATCCCACGTGCCGCGGAGCAGCTGGACCAATGTGTCCAATTACCAAGCCGGAGCTCTGGAGCACATGAGCCCAGAGCCGGTGCTCTGTGACGACAGAGGCCACCGCGATGGGAGGCCCACATGGGCCAAAGAACAAGATGGATGAACAGAGAGAAACGAAAAACCAATAGAAGTAGCCCGCCTGCTCCCCTCCCTCCCCAACCCGACCCTCGCCCCAAAATAAATATATAAATAAATCTTAAAAAAACAAAAACTCTTCTAAAAAAAAAAAAGAAGTTTATAGTCGTTCTCCTTTAATAGTTGTTGTTTATCTCACATTTGAGTGAAGCCAGGCTACATACGACACCCTTTGATGAACATGTATATACTATGTACCTGAAGCCTAATTGTACCACTAATTGTCAGTAATTCTCTTGCATTTAAATTCTGTTCAGTACAGTGGATTTTCATGTGGCCCATTTCACTTCATAGAGTGTTTGGTCCCTCATTTATATACCGGGCTTTGAGACTGGATTGTAGATTAGTATTTCCTCTTTCTTTCTTGTCTCTTGATCATTCATCTAGCAGAGGGTACGAGCAATGACCAATTCTGCAATGTGACCGTAGGTCTAGGAAAAGATTTATTGAAACTAAAACTAATTTAAAATGTGATTTTTAAAAAAATTATGGGTTTTATTTACTGTCTTTGGTTTTAATGAGTGGACTGCCCCCTGGTGGAGAAGAACTGTCAGCGCACATGAAAGCTAGTGATTTTGCTGTTGCAGATCTGAACTATTTTTCTTCCTGCGGGGGTGCTCAGTGACTCAGTGTTACCTGACTCTTTGTGACCTCATGGACTAGAGCCAGGCTCTTCTGTCCGTGGATTTTTCTAATCAAGAATACTGGAATGGGTTGTCATTTCCTCCTTCAGGGGATCTTCCTAATCTAAGATCAAACTCGTGTCTCTTGCGTCCTGTGTTGGCAGGCGGATTCTTTACCCCTCTGCCACCTGGGAAGTCTGAACTATTTTCCTTCAGGTAGTATGCACTTTATTTACATGAAAAGTAAGAACTGAATCCATAATATGTCAAATTCAGTCAAGTACAGAACTCTTAAGGTTTCTCCTGGCACTTCTGAAATGTCCTCAATTACAGGGACAAGATCTTCCTTAGTCTTTGTGCAGTACATTTCCATTTTCCTGGAGCGAATGAGAATTTGCAAATTCTAATTAATAGATTATTTCACCATCACTGATACATCTTACATAGATCAATCATTTGCAAAAAAATTAGTACAGAGTAGCTAATGGGATACATAGACTGCTAAATGTCAGTTTCAGTAGTAGTTGATAATAATAGCTAATACTTACATAATTTATGCTCAGTGTTTAAGGTATTTTAACTTCTTTACTTTCCCCCTTTCCTATGAGGTAGGTATGGCCTCTGTCCCTCTGGTGCAAGTGAAGAAACTGAGAACTGCCACACAGCAAGGAAATGATAGGGCTGGAATCAAACCTGGGCAATCGGGTTCCAGTGAACACGCACTTAGTCTGATGCTAAATGGACTTGCTGAAAGCAAAGCTCACTGTAGTGCGTCACAGGAGCTCGCTTCTGAGGAGGGCTGCTCACCACACTATGTGGCCAATGTAGACCTTGTAGGATGTTAAAATTCACCTGTGGCAGACCCTCCAGCCTTTTTCTTCCTGTACTTTCCACTGAGCTCACCACTGTGATACCTAGCCAAGCATTGTAAGTATTCGGGGCTGGGCGGGGATGGGGGTAGCAATAAATATGCTTATTCGTGAGTTTAGATTATTCAAAGTATTTTTTTCAAAAATCACAGCCCTTGACTTATTTGTTAATTCACTTCTTTTTCACAAAACCATGGTGATCCTACATAACCAAAATCTGTCGGGGCTTCCCTGGTGGTCCAGTGGGTAAAGACACCGCCTTGCAGTGCAAGGGGCGCCGGTTCCATCCCTGGCCTGGGAAGATCCCATGTGCCTCGGAGCTGCTGGACCGATGTGTCCATTTAGCGCTCCAGAGCTCTGGAGCGCATGCGCCCAGAGCCAGTGCTCTGCGACAAGAAAGGCCACTGCAGTGGGAGGCCTACACAGGCCAAAGAACAAAGATGGATGAAAATGAAAGACCAATAGAGTGGCCAAAAACAAAACCCTTAAAAAAAAAAAATACCTGTCTATGTGACTAATCCAAGATACCACATTCTTCACATATGCTAGAATCACGTGTGGTACAGCCAGAGCCAAACAGGCCTGACCCAGGTTGGGAGGGGAGGTTTTATCCTTTCCGGGCAGTTTCTCTCGTTCAAGTCAGATGAACCAGGTCCACATTTCTACACATAGCACCTTAAAGACAGTATTTTGACACCAGGCTTCATGATAGTCATGAAAAGATTTATTGAAAATGACTGAGTTCCAGAATGAGATTGATACAGCTCTAATAAGCTGAGGGTTCACCCACTCTCAGGGTACCCAGGAACATGCCCTGTCCTGGAAGTCTCCTTTCTAGGTGGCTCATGTTAGTCCTGTCAAAATATTCCCTGTGGTTACAGACTGTTTTGAACTTGTTTATCGACTCAGAACGTGGCAGTCTGGCCTGCAGCTCGCCAGCTCTTTCATCTGACTGCCTCATGCCTGGCCTTGGTATTCAAAGGGGTTCAATGTCCCTTTTGGTAGCAAAGGCCACTTCCTGTTCAAAGACATCTCCAATTACCCAGAAACATGGACTTGACATTTCTTATGCCACACTGTTTAATCACTTTGTGTCTGACACTGGATGAGTTTCCACATACGGGACAGGTTTCTCAGTAGGCAATGTGCTTTTCGTGCTTGCTTAGTTGTGTCCGACTCTTTGTGACCCCATGGACTGGACAGCCAACCAGGCTCCTCTGTCCATGGGGTTCTGAGGCAAGAATACTGGATTGGATTACTATTTCCTCCTCCAGGAGGAAATTGAACCAACCCAGAAATTGAATCTGGGTCCCCTGCAGCTCCTGCATTGGCAGGCAGATTATTTACCACCAAGCCACCAAGGATGTTGGCTGTTGCACATATCAGGGGAACTCCAAATCAATTTTGATTTTATACAACTGTTTTCCTAGGAGTCAATCAGACTCTTGGAAATTGCATGGCCTGGGAAGCCCATGGCCGGAGCTGCTGGACCGATGTGTCCATTTAGCGCTCCAGAGCTCTGGAGCGCATGCGCCCAGAGCCAGTGCTCTGCGACAAGAAAGGCCACTGCAGTGGGAGGCCTACACAGGCCAAAGAACAAAGATGGATGAAAATGAAAGACCAATAGAGTGGCCAAAAACAAAACCCTTAAAAAAAAAAAATACCTGTCTATGTGACTAATCCAAGATACCACATTCTTCACATATGCTAGAATCACGTGTGGTACAGCCAGAGCCAAACAGGCCTGACCCAGGTTGGGAGGGGAGGTTTTATCCTTTCCGGGCAGTTTCTCTCGTTCAAGTCAGATGAACCAGGTCCACATTTCTACACATAGCACCTTAAAGACAGTATTTTGACACCAGGCTTCATGATAGTCATGAAAAGATTTATTGAAAATGACTGAGTTCCAGAATGAGATTGATACAGCTCTAATAAGCTGAGGGTTCACCCACTCTCAGGGTACCCAGGAACATGCCCTGTCCTGGAAGTCTCCTTTCTAGGTGGCTCATGTTAGTCCTGTCAAAATATTCCCTGTGGTTACAGACTGTTTTGAACTTGTTTATCGACTCAGAACGTGGCAGTCTGGCCTGCAGCTCGCCAGCTCTTTCATCTGACTGCCTCATGCCTGGCCTTGGTATTCAAAGGGGTTCAATGTCCCTTTTGGTAGCAAAGGCCACTTCCTGTTCAAAGACATCTCCAATTACCCAGAAACATGGACTTGACATTTCTTATGCCACACTGTTTAATCACTTTGTGTCTGACACTGGATGAGTTTCCACATACGGGACAGGTTTCTCAGTAGGCAATGTGCTTTTCGTGCTTGCTTAGTTGTGTCCGACTCTTTGTGACCCCATGGACTGGACAGCCAACCAGGCTCCTCTGTCCATGGGGTTCTGCAGGCAAGAATACTGGATTGGATTACTATTTCCTCCTCCAGGAGGAAATTGAACCAACCCAGAAATTGAATCTGGGTCCCCTGCAGCTCCTGCATTGGCAGGCAGATTCTTTACCACCAAGCCACCAAGGATGTTGGCTGTTGCACATATCAGGGGGAACTCCGCAAATCAATTTTGATTTTATACAACTGTTTTCCTAGGAGTCAATCAGACTCTTGGAAATTGCATCAGGACTCTATATACAATCATACTTAACAGATACATTTGAAGATACAAGTAGAAGGAGGCAATCTCAGTGGCCTAAGTAGAATAACACAGTTTCAAGACAGAGTCTAACATAGCCAGTAACACAGGCATACTATTTTGTCTTTAAATTAATGATTGATGGGGCCAGAAAACTGTCTGCTTATCTCTGCTTCTAATAAAGCTCATTTTATAGGGCATTTGGCTGGTTTTTAAATAATGAATCTATAAAAAGAAACAGTTTGGCTTTTCAATACAACTTTAAGATACTGCATTTTATGCACATATAAAAATGAAGTTCTTATCATCTCAACCCTGAAATTTTGAGGTCATTAATACTGACATTAATTAAGTTTCCTTTACTCCTCCCTTAAAAAAAAAAAGTACATCTGCATTCACCCAGAAGCACATGCAGAGTTGAAATCAGACTGTCTGGGTGTTTGGGACACAAAAGAAACCTTTGAAAACTCTGATTTGAGCATATGAGTGTCAAGGATCCTCACAACAGAGCCAATCCAAAACGTTCTACAGTGTTTCCATTCAGAGAGCATCAATGTGCCCCTTTAATGGTTTTTCAGAATCCCAGGAAATTGTGATTACATGGCATTAGCGTTTCATTTTCTAAAGAATGGGTGAAAAGCATGAAAGTCCTCATAACAATGTGCAGAAAAGTATTTTTGGTTCTGGTAAACTTCTGCAGTCCTCTGATAAAAACTATACAGAAATGCCTTTAAGCTACCACCCATTTCTACATACAGTTGTGCTCATTAGTGTGGAGCTGAAGGGACCACTACCTTATCCAGCCTGAAAAGACTTCAAGTGCCCATTGTTCTTCCCAAACAGTCACTTAGTCAAGGGTGGTATTCATTCTGGTGATACCATGAATTTATTTGTCTTTCTCCGGAAATTGAACAACCAGAAATTGAATCTGGGTCCCCTGCAGCTCCTGCATTGGCAGGCAGATTCTTTACCACCAAGCCACCAAGGATGTTGGCTGTTGCACATATCAGGGGAACTCCAAATCAATTTTGATTTTATACAACTGTTTTCCTAGGAGTCAATCAGACTCTTGGAAATTGCATCAGGACTCTATATACAATCATACTTAACAGATACATTTGAAGATACAAGTAGAAGGAGGCAATCTCAGTGGCCTAAGTAGAATAACACAGTTTCAAGACAGAGTCTAACATAGCCAGTAACACAGGCATACTATTTTGTCTTTAAATTAATGATTGATGGGGCCAGAAAACTGTCTGCTTATCTCTGCTTCTAATAAAGCTCATTTTATAGGGCATTTGGCTGGTTTTTAAATAATGAATCTATAAAAAGAAACAGTTTGGCTTTTCAATACAACTTTAAGATACTGCATTTTATGCACATATAAAAATGAAGTTCTTATCATCTCAACCCTGAAATTTTGAGGTCATTAATACTGACATTAATTAAGTTTCCTTTACTCCTCCCTTAAAAAAAAAAAGTACATCTGCATTCACCCAGAAGCACATGCAGAGTTGAAATCAGACTGTCTGGGTGTTTGGGACACAAAAGAAACCTTTGAAAACTCTGATTTGAGCATATGAGTGTCAAGGATCCTCACAACAGAGCCAATCCAAAACGTTCTACAGTGTTTCCATTCAGAGAGCATCAATGTGCCCCTTTAAGGGTTTTTTCAGAATCCCAGGAAATTGTGATTACATGGCATTAGCGTTTCATTTTCTAAAGAATGGGTGAAAAGCATGAAAGTCCTCATAACAATGTGCAGAAAAGTATTTTTGGTTCTGGTAAACTTCTGCAGTCCTCTGATAAAAACTATACAGAAATGCCTTTAAGCTACCACCCATTTCTACATACAGTTGTGCTCATTAGTGTGGAGCTGAAGGGACCACTACCTTATCCAGCCTGAAAAGACTTCAAGTGCCCATTGTTCTTCCCAAACAGTCACTTAGTCAAGGGTGGTATTCATTCTGGTGATACCATGAATTTATTTGTCTTTCTCCAATAGATTCTCTTATTTTTTCCATGCATTTGCAGAAGAAGATATTTCCAAGTAAATCACTATAGGTTTTGGTAGCAATCTACCTCATCTGATTGATTCTGTATTTGCTATATAAAGGAGCTTGCTCAAACTCCTGTTCCTTGAGTCAGTGATGCCATCCAACCATCTCGTCCTCTGCCATCCCCTTCTCCTGCTGCCTGTATACCTCTTGCAGTTCCACAAAAAGGTCCACAGGGGAGGGAAAAAAACATCTTGGATTTGAGTCATTCTCATAAGAATCTCATTTTTCTCATTTCTCTTCACAGTTCTTCCGATTGGCTCCCAAACTTCAGTTGCAGCTCCCCACAAGCTACAGAATCAGGTCAAAACAAAATTATCAAATAACTCAGGAAATCAAGATGATAGCTGAATTTGCAATTACCTATGCATGACCATTTGGTCTTTATATAAAAGGAAGGAATCAGTTCTGAAAGTCTTGTAGCATACCCTCCATCCTTCAACATACCAAATGTGTCCAGACAGGCAGGAGAACTCTGTTGTCTTAAGAAGAACAGAAATGTATCCAGGAATACCGAAGAGTTCACCTGCAGAACAGAGCCTAGAGACTGCACAGCTGGAACAGTGCCTGAGGTCATGCTCTGGACTGGTCCCAAGAAGCCAGCACCACTGCCACGCTGGGCCCAGATACCACAACCTGAACCACCTCCACACCCGGTGCAGAACACGAAACTCTTGCGCTAAAACCACAGACAGCTCTTCACACCACGTGTATCCGCCACCTCTGCTGCCGCTCTCTCCTGCAGGATGTTCCTTGGAGTCTGTGTCCTTCCACAATTGTTTGTTTTTTTTCCGGACAGGGACACCACTGAAGGCCTGGCCTAGCTGCAAGGAAAGCGCTTGTAGGAGAGCCTGGTCAAGTCTGCTGACAAGAGATTTGGCATCGGAAAGGATTTAGAGGGAGGCACACTGAGGTAAAATCCTATCCCACAATGAGAATCCTGAAGCAATCCACATCATAGGGCTGTTTCAGGCAAGATAGTTGAAGGGTGGTGAGACTTCCCTGGCGGTCCACTGGTTAAGAATCCACCTTCTAAAGCAGGGGATGCAGGTTGGATCCCTAGGAACTAAGATCTCACGTGCCTCGCTCGGGGCAACTGAGGCCACAGGCTGCTACTACTAGAGCCCGAGAAGCCGACACACTGCAACTCGAGAGTCCTTATGCCACAACAAAAGATTCGCATGACACAAAGAAGATCCCTCATGCCGTAACTAATATCCCACACAGCCAAATAAATAAAGAAGTGAATGAATAAATAATTTTTTTAAAGTTGGAGGGTTACATTAAATAGGTGATCTTGGGAAGAAAAAAAATGACCTCCTAGTCCTGATGCTGGGAAAGAGAGAAGGACAATGGAAAACAGAGGATGAGACAGTTGGATGGCATCACTGACTCAATGGACATGAGTTTGAGCAGGCTCTGGGAGATGGTGAAGGACAGGGCCTGTGTGCTACAGTCCATGGCGTCACAAAGAGTTGGACATGACTGAGCAACTGAACTGAACTGAAGTGGTAAACAGAGGGCCCACACTATTTTGTTCTATTATTGGAAAATGGATTATTCAATCTATATTCGTACAGTACTTTTTTGGACTCAACCAAAAGCTATCTTCTCTGCATCAGTAGAGTGGTATAGGACAATGTGAACAAGAAAGGCCCAAGTGGAAAGAACTTTTGTATGACAAAAAAAGAATTCTTAAGGACAGTTGTGGGGATTTCCCTGGCAATTCAGTGGTTAAGACTCCATCTGAGCTTACATTTCAGGGAACAGAGATTCAATCCCTGGTCAGGGAATGAAGATCCCACATACCATGAGGACAAAAAGATAAAAATTAAATTAAAAAAGAGCAACCTTGGTTGTTTCTTTTAAGCTAAACTGCCAGCAGAACTGCACTAGCAATAAATACCACTCTGTTATTGTCACAATGATCCCAAAAGAGGTAGACTTTAAAATACGGCCCTAAGTCTATACATTTGTCCATCAAATTTACTTCTTCATATGATGTAATAACATAATTTCAGTTTTAAAGGTCTTCAAGCAACTTGGTAAAGCATACCAAAGAACAATATCATAGGGCTGTTTCAGGCAAGATAGTTGAAGGGTGGTGAGACTTCCTGGCGGTCCACTGGTTAAGAATCCACCTTCTAAAGCAGGGGATGCAGGTTGGATCCCTAGGAACTAAGATCTCACGTGCCTCGCTCGGGGCAACTGAGGCCACAGGCTGCTACTACTAGAGCCCGAGAAGCCGACACACTGCAACTCGAGAGTCCTTATGCCACAACAAAAGATTCGCATGACACAAAGAAGATCCCTCATGCCGTAACTAATATCCCACACAGCCAAATAAATAAAGAAGTGAATGAATAAATAATTTTTTTAAAGTTGGAGGGTTACATTAAATAGGTGATCTTGGGAAGAAAAAAAATGACCTCCTAGTCCTGATGCTGGGAAAGAGAGAAGGACAATGGAAAACAGAGGATGAGACAGTTGGATGGCATCACTGACTCAATGGACATGAGTTTGAGCAGGCTCTGGGAGATGGTGAAGGACAGGGCCTGTGTGCTACAGTCCATGGCGTCACAAAGAGTTGGACATGACTGAGCAACTGAACTGAACTGAAGTGGTAAACAGAGGGCCCACACTATTTTGTTCTATTATTGGAAAATGGATTATTCAATCTATATTCGTACAGTACTTTTTTGGACTCAACCAAAAGCTATCTTCTCTGCATCAGTAGAGTGGTATAGGACAATGTGAACAAGAAAGGCCCAAGTGGAAAGAACTTTTGTATGACAAAAAAAGAATTCTTAAGGACAGTTGTGGGGATTTCCCTGGCAATTCAGTGGTTAAGACTCCATCTGAGCTTACATTTCAGGGAACAGAGATTCAATCCCTGGTCAGGGAATGAAGATCCCACATACCATGAGGACAAAAAGATAAAAATTAAATTAAAAAAGAGCAACCTTGGTTGTTTCTTTTAAGCTAAACTGCCAGCAGAACTGCACTAGCAATAAATACCACTCTGTTATTGTCACAATGATCCCAAAAGAGGTAGACTTTAAAATACGGCCCTAAGTCTATACATTTGTCCATCAAATTTACTTCTTCATATGATGTAATAACATAATTTCAGTTTTAAAGGTCTTCAAGCAACTTGGTAAAGCATATCAAAGAACAATATACATTTTTTGTCTCCTCTACCAAAACGGTAGCTTCATGAAAAGAGGGTCTTCAATTACACATATCTCCAGCACATAATAGGTTCTGGGTCAAACTTGTTTATCAGAAAGGGAGATTATATTCCCTTGGAACTTGTAAAGAAGAGAGAGTGTATTGTGTATATTATACCTTGCTGATTATCCTGATCATATCTTTGCAGCATACTCTTACCAGTAAGTATTTTTAGGAGGTAAAAATGTTACTGGATAGTCACTATGCCCACCCATTTCTAGGTAATGAGTGCTAACTAGCAAGTCATACGTCATTTAGGTCTTATTCTGCATGTCACTTCTCCATTTTGTTGGTGGTGAGTCTCTTGATCATGTCCAACTCTTTATGACCCCATAGACTGTAGTCCAGCAGACTCCTAGGCAAGAAGACCAGAGTGGGTTGCCACTTCCTTCTTCAGGGGATCTTCCTGACCCAGGAATGGGACACGCATCTCCTGCAAGTCTCCTACATTGCAGACGGATTCTTTACAGCTAAAACACAGGAGATTCCCACTTCTCCTTTTAGGACTCCTGTTTTATACATTAAATAGGGAAGCTATTTACACACAGAAGAACTTGACTTTGGTATTCTTGGTTCTTTTACTATAAAAGTCCATAGAGGGTATGTTCTGTTTTGTAATGTAACAGGATGTAAAGAAACATTCTGTCTTCAAAAGTGATTCAAGCAAAGTGTCAGGCTCTAGAAACCACTATGAATCTCAGAGATTCTCCCTGTAATTGAAGCAAGCGGTACTTCAAAGATGCCTCTTAGACTTTTCAGCATGAGTAGCTTCCATCTAAATTGGCAATTTACTTGTGAGTCTGTGATCCTCCACCTACTTTGCTTAAGGTTGTTTCTTTTAAGCTAAACTGCCAGCAGAACTTCACTAGCAATAAATACCACTCTGTTATTGTCACAATGATCCCAAAAGAGGTAGACTTTAAAATACGGCCCTAAGTCTATACATTTGTCCATCAAATTTACTTCTTCATATGATGTAATAACATAATTTCAGTTTTAAAGGTCTTCAAGCAACTTGGTAAAGCATATCAAAGAACAATATACATTTTTTGTCTCCTCTACCAAAACGGTAGCTTCATGAAAAGAGGGTCTTCAATTACACATATCTCCAGCACATAATAGGTTCTGGGTCAAACTTGTTTATCAGAAAGGGAGATTATATTCCCTTGGAACTTGTAAAGAAGAGAGAGTGTATTGTGTATATTATACCTTGCTGATTATCCTGATCATATCTTTGCAGCATACTCTTACCAGTAAGTATTTTTAGGAGGTAAAAATGTTACTGGATAGTCACTATGCCCACCCATTTCTAGGTAATGAGTGCTAACTAGCAAGTCATACGTCATTTAGGTCTTATTCTGCATGTCACTTCTCCATTTTGTTGGTGGTGAGTCTCTTGATCATGTCCAACTCTTTATGACCCCATAGACTGTAGTCCAGCAGACTCCTAGGCAAGAAGACCAGAGTGGGTTGCCACTTCCTTCTTCAGGGATCTTCCTGACCCAGGAATGGGACACGCATCTCCTGCAAGTCTCCTACATTGCAGACGGATTCTTTACAGCTAAAACACAGGAGATTCCCACTTCTCCTTTTAGGACTCCTGTTTTATACATTAAATAGGGAAGCTATTTACACACAGAAGAACTTGACTTTGGTATTCTTGGTTCTTTTACTATAAAAGTCCATAGAGGGTATGTTCTGTTTTGTAATGTAACAGGATGTAAAGAAACATTCTGTCTTCAAAAGTGATTCAAGCAAAGTGTCAGGCTCTAGAAACCACTATGAATCTCAGAGATTCTCCCTGTAATTGAAGCAAGCGGTACTTCAAAGATGCCTCTTAGACTTTTCAGCATGAGTAGCTTCCATCTAAATTGGCAATTTACTTGTGAGTCTGTGATCCTCCACCTACTTTGCATAATTAATATTGTAAATAATATTAATGTTCTTTGATATTACAGTTGGAGATGAAAATCTCATTTTTAATGCATCCCACAAATAATTTGATAGTTGATTCTGTAAGTGTCATTTTTAATGTACTTATAGCTCTTTTCCCAACAACTGCTCTGGCAATAAGCCACACTATGCAGCAAATGCCTTATTTTCTTGGATTAAATAACACAACATAATTGCCTTCACCTTTGTTTGGTTTTTACTTGTTGTGACTCATTTTGGCAGCTCTGAATTTTAAAAATAAAGAGCAAACTTCTGATCACCATTTGTTTTTCTCACCATATTTAAAAACAAACAAAAAAGATACATGCAATCTTAAAATAGGAATATAAAACTCCTCTAAGTAGCTAATTACAACCCAATTCCAGAGGATAGACAACAGTATTGGTTTGACAAGGCTACTGTCACAAAGTATTACAAACTGGTGTTACAAAGCTTAAAACAATGGAGATTTATTGTCTCATTGCCCTGAAAGCTAGCAGTCTGAAACCAAGGCAGGTCCACACTCCCTCCTCAATCTACAGAAGAATTCTTTGCCTCTTCCTGGTTCCTGGTGGTTTGTCAGATCACTGGTGTTCCTTGTCTTAGATCCCCAGTGGCTCAACAGTAAAGAATCTGCCTGCAGTGCAGGAGACCAAGGTTTGATCCCTGGGTCAGGAAGATCCTTTGGAGAAGGAAATAGTAACCCACTCCAGTATTTTTGCCTCAAGAATTCCACAGGCAGAAGAGCCTGGCAGGCTACAGTTCATGGAGTAGCAAAGAGTTAGACACAACTGAGCAACTGACACTTTCACTTACTCCATTGCTCCATCTTCTGTCTATTCATGGCCATCTTCTTAAGGACACCAGGCATACTGAACTAGTATGATGCTATTTGACTGAAGTATACCTCACTGAACTAATTATATCTGTACTGACCCTATTTCCATTCTGAAATACTAGGCATCAGGTCTTCAGTGAATCTCTTTTTGGCTGGGGAGGGAACACAATTCGACATATAACAATTATTTTTGCTATTAAGAATAAACAAATATTCATGCAGTACAAGTAACATCAGTTATATTATCTAAAAGATCCCTTAGGGGCTTCCCCTGGTGGTCCAGTGGGTAAGGACACCGCCTTGCAGTGCAAGGGACACCGGTTCGATCCCTGGCCTGGGAAGATCCCACGTGCCGCGGAGCAGCTGGACCAATGTGTCCAATTGCTGAGCTGGAGCTCTGGAGCGCATGTGCCCAGAGCTGGCGCCTCAGCAACGACAGATGCCACCACAATGGGAGGCCCACAGGAGCCAAAGAACAAAGACGGATAAAAATAGAGAAATGAAAGAGCAATAGAAGTGGCCCGCCTGCTCCCCTCCCTCCCCAACCCGACCCCTGCCCAAAATAAATAAATAAATAAATCTTTAAATAAATAAATAAATAAAAGATCCCTTAGAAGAAAAGTTTGGTCTAGCGACTTGAGACAAAAGCTTGAATGTGGTTCAGCAGCACCCCAAGGAGAGGCAGTATCATGTCAGTCCAGACTGAGCAAAAGGAGCTGAGGTTGAGGCAGCCAGTGGGGCATTTTTCTCCTGTCTGTTCATGACCATGTCATCTGCAAATAATTGGAAGGAAAAAAAAAATCTGGTACACGTGGGTTTTCTAATCACTCTGGACTGAATTGTGTTCCACCCCAAATCCAGAAGTTGAAGCCCTAATCCCCCCATGCGGTAGTATTTCCTCCTTCAGGGGATCTTCTCAACTCAGAGACTGAACCCAGGTCTTGCATGTCTCCTGCTTTGCAGGAGGACTCTTTAGTGCTGAGCCACTGGGAAGCCCCATGTTAGACACACAGAACAGGCGAAAGCATGGAGACGGAAAGCCGAATGGTGGTTACCCATGACTGAGGAGCTTGAATGGGGAGTAGTTGTTTAGTGGGAACAGAGTTCCAGTTTGGGAAGGTGAAGAATTTTCTGAAGATGGGTAGTGGTAATGGTTATACAACAATGTGAATGTACTTAGCGCCACTGAAATGAATACTTTAAATGGTAAATTTTGTCATTTCATGGTTTTTTTACCACGTAAAAATTTTTTTTTGATTAGAAAGATTCAGGAAGACAGGGCCTTGGTTAGAGCCTCTCTGATTCACACCCTTCACCTTTGCGGGGGGTGGGTAATCCTCACTTGAGCAATCCTCAGACACAAGGATTTTTCTGGTTCATGAGAATTTGCTAGATGAGGATCTCTTGCCTTTGTTAACCCAGGACATTTTTCTAGAGAGATAACTTGAATTCTTCACAAATAGTTTCTTTTGTTCTCTCTTTTCTTTTTCTTCCTTTCAAAAAAATCATTTACTGCCTTTCTTGTATATGACACTGTTTGGGAGATATCATGGAGAAAAAAAACAGCAGTACAGACAGTAAATACACAGACTCTGGATTTCAACGCCAGTTTTTGCTTGTCACCTCCTGTTATCTAATGGGCATGTTACAATAGGCACCTCAGTTCCCGCATCCATAAAATGGGTACAATAATACTACGCATTGCACAGGGTTTGTGGTGAGTATCTTCTGTTTGTCTCTCCAGATTCATTCCCTGCCTTCCTCTGCTTCGTTCGTGGCCATGGCAATCAGATTACATGAACTGCGTCAGTGGTCACCCTTGCTCTCAAGGTGTGGCCTAGCTTCAATTTAGATTTAAGCAAGGCAATTTCCTCATAGGAGATCAGAGGGAGGTTGGAATGAGATCTTTGTTGTGTTGTGTTTTGAATTGCTGGCTTTCTCCCTGTAGGGTTGCTGCGGAATGGCTTCCTCTTAGACCAAAAGTTATAGCTGCTGCCAAGACAGCCCTCTCCACATGACTCTCTTTTCCTGAACTTCCTAAACATTCCCTCCCTTTACCACATCAAGCCTAGGAGTAGGAGTGGTCATGTTCATATTAACTAGCTACCAGAGAGGACAGGAGTGTCAAGAGAGGGGCAGTGTCTTCTGAGTAACTCAGCACAGGCTCTGATTTTTCAGTAGCAGCAGCCAAGGGGGCACTGAATACACCATGATGAATACCTTGAAGATGACCCAGTCATCCCTAGAATGAAAGCCATAAAAGGACAGGGCCTTCATCTCTTTTATTTATATTAACTGTATCTCTCCAATGTCTGGTACCTAGTTAGTGAGTCTTCAATATTTGGGACTTCCCTAGTGGCTCAGATGGTAAAGAATCCGCCTGCCAATGCAGGAGACCCAGGTCTGATCCCGGGGTCAGGAGGATCACCTGGAAAAGAGAATAGCTACCCAGTGCAGTATTTGTGCCTGGAGAACTCCATGGACAGAAGAACCTGGCAGGCTACAGTCCATGGGGTGGCAAACAGTGAATAAATGAATGAATGTTGAATAAATGGACTAGTAAATAAAGGACAGAATATTGAAAAAACAGCTCTGAATAAAATGGAAGGGACTAGTGCTTAAAACTGACTTCCATTTTATTTTTGTATTACGTGTTCACTGCCTACTTTTTTTTTTTTTTTAAAGTTTTATTTATTTATTTTGGGTGAGGGTCGGGTTGGGGAGGGAGGGGAGCGGGTGGGTCACTTCCACTGGTCTTTCATTTCTCTAATTTTCGTCCGTCTTTGTTCTTTTGGCTCCTGTGGGCCTCCCATCACGGTGGCGTCTGTCGCTGCAGAGCGCCGGCTCTGGGCGCATGCGCTCCAGAGCTCCGGTAATTGGACACATCGGTCCAGCCGCTCCGCGGCACGTGGGATCTTCCCAGGCCAGGGATCGAACCGGTGCCCCTTGCACTGCAAGGCGGTGTCCTTATCCACTGGACCACCAGGGGAAACCCACTGCCTACTTTTACAAGCTGTTCTTACTAAGTTTATGGTCAGTGATCAATGTATGTCTATTGTTATACAAGATGTATAAAAGTGATATGGATGCCAAGACTTTGCTATTGTCTTGGAAACAGTAGATGAATTCATGGACAAATAGTCTAGTGGTTTGCATTGAGTGTCAGAAGTTTTTTAAGTTTCTACTGGATAATTTTTTAATAAAAAACCCTGAATTTTATATTCAAAAATGTTAACTACTGAATTTTATTCTTCTTAAGCATATGAGTTACTTAATTATCAAGCAGTAAAAAAATTAATAAATATCTTTTAAGTCACTATAACAAATTCTTGCTATAGCCATAAAGATAACAAATATAACAGTAATACTGAAGCTGTGGAATACCTAACTGGTGAAATGCTATGTAGCCAATAAAACTTAATAATGATGACATAAGACTGCTAATTGTATTATGTGAAAAGAGTAATATGAAAAAATTTTATATGGATGAATATTTCAGTGAGTCTTCAATATTTGGGACTTCCCTAGTGGCTCAGATGGTAAAGAATCCTGCCAATGCAGGAGACCCAGGTCTGATCCCGGGTCAGGAGGATCACCTGGAAAAGAGAATAGCTACCCAGTGCAGTATTTGTGCTGGAACTCCATGGACAGAAGAACCTGGCAGGCTACAGTCCATGGGGTGGCAAACAGTGAATAAATGAATGAATGTTGAATAAATGGACTAGTAAATAAAGGACAGAATATTGAAAAAACAGCTCTGAATAAAATGGAAGGGACTAGTGCTTAAAACTGACTTCCATTTTATTTTTGTATTACGTGTTCACTGCCTACTTTTTTTTTTTTTTTAAAGTTTTATTTATTTATTTTGGGTGAGGGTCGGGTTGGGGAGGGAGGGGAGCGGGTGGGTCACTTCCACTGGTCTTTCATTTCTCTAATTTTCGTCCGTCTTTGTTCTTTTGGCTCCTGTGGGCCTCCCATCACGGTGGCGTCTGTCGCTGCAGAGCGCCGGCTCTGGGCGCATGCGCTCCAGAGCTCCGGTAATTGGACACATCGGTCCAGCCGCTCCGCGGCACGTGGGATCTTCCCAGGCCAGGGATCGAACCGGTGCCCCTTGCACTGCAAGGCGGTGTCCTTATCCACTGGACCACCAGGGGAAACCCACTGCCTACTTTTACAAGCTGTTCTTACTAAGTTTATGGTCAGTGATCAATGTATGTCTATTGTTATACAAGATGTATAAAAGTGATATGGATGCCAAGACTTTGCTATTGTCTTGGAAACAGTAGATGAATTCATGGACAAATAGTCTAGTGGTTTGCATTGAGTGTCAGAAGTTTTTTAAGTTTCTACTGGATAATTTTTTAATAAAAAACCCTGAATTTTATATTCAAAAATGTTAACTACTGAATTTTATTCTTCTTAAGCATATGAGTTACTTAATTATCAAGCAGTAAAAAAATTAATAAATATCTTTTAAGTCACTATAACAAATTCTTGCTATAGCCATAAAGATAACAAATATAACAGTAATACTGAAGCTGTGGAATACCTAACTGGTGAAATGCTATGTAGCCAATAAAACTTAATAATGATGACATAAGACTGCTAATTGTATTATGTGAAAAGAGTAATATGAAAAAATTTTATATGGATGAATATTTCAGTGCAGAAAAAACTCCAACAAAATCTTAGGTGTTAATGAAAGCCAGTAGTTAAAAGAAAAAAAAGAAAGAAAGCCAGTAGTTGCCTGGATGGCTGTACTGTGAATAACTTTTCCTCTTACTTAAATTTTTGTTCCTAAATTTTCTAATATAAGTATATATTATTTTCATAACAAAAATATTAAAGCATAGTAAGTCTGTCATATAAAATGCAAACTATTTCTTCACTAATGAAGAGATAATAGATAGATTATAAAGAAATAAGTGCAAAAATTATTCTTTTACACTCTGATCAAAAGGATAAATACACTTAAAAGCCATTTAAAACCCACACTGGTCTTTTCAGGTTTCTAACAAGCCTACAAATTCCATTATGTCATACTCATTTTACTATTATTATCATTATTTAATTACTCATTTTTATTTTACTGACATTTTGTTATAGTTAGAGCACAGATGAATATTATAATCTCAATCTATAGAGCTCCTGGTCAATTCCTCTGTGATAGGTAGCAAATGAAAAGGATTCGGATTGGTAATGTTAGCCTAAAAAATAAGCCAGTTATTTCACTGGAAAAATGGGTTTGTGCAGGCGCAGCAAAGCACTGTTACTGAGAACACGAACTATGGTGAACCACATGCAAGCCCTTTAAAACAAAGGAAGGGAAACTCATAGAAGAGAAAGGAAAGTTGGTGGAGCAGTCTGTTCTAAACAGAAAGTCCATTGCAGGAAACTGGAAGCTGGAGGTAGAGTGGCCTTTCTCTGGCTGAGTTGTGACAGTCCCTTACGGGCTGAGCTATTGCCAGGAAAGGAGAGTATCTTTCTTCCACTTACTGCTGGAGATATGAAGTACTTCTCTTGCTATCAGATACGGTGCTGTGTTGTGTGTATGAGAGCTCCCCCTTCTGGACTCTCGGTTCAACTTTAGTGAGGTTTCCTTTTATTAATTATCACAAGAATAGGAACACATTGAGTGTATTTGGCTCATATTTTCCTTGTTTCTTTTAGACTACTGGAAATTTTGACCTATTGAGATGCCGTGTTTCAATAGGTAGGATAAAACTTAGAGTAACATACCCTGTCAAGGTGAGTTTAGGTGCTTGAGATGAGAGAAAATAGAGCTAGGGTAACTGCTACTCATCACAGAGAACTCCCCAACATCCTTGTCAAATGTAACTGCATACTTTAGGCTTTTATGCAGAAATGCTTAAAATTGTCATCTAATCTTGCCAAAATACTATTTGTTGGTCATCGACTAGAGGTAGGGTGGTTAGCTAATTATGTTTTCTTCTTAAGATGTAGATTGTAAAACTTCTGGGACCCAGCTAGGGTAATGAGCAGATGATTTGAAGCAATTCCCTTGAATTGACTGTTATACAAACATGATTTTCAAATGTAGTAAACTTACCTTTTAATTTCATGGAATTAAAGCATGCCATGAAATAATAAAGGTGCTTGCTCTTTGAAAGAAAATCTATGACAAACCTAGATAGCTTATTTAAAAACAGGGACATCACTTCGCTGACAAAAGTCTGTATAGTCAAAGCTATGGTGTTCCCAGGAGTCACATATGGATGTGAGAGCTGGACCATAATGAAGCCGGAATGACGAAGAATTGATGCCTTTGAACTGTGGTGCTGGAGAAGGCTCTTAAGAGACCCTTGGACTGCAAGGAGACCAAACCAGTCAATCCCAAAGGATATCAACCCTGAATATTCATTGGAGGGAATGATGCTGAAGCTGAAGCTCCAATACTTTGGCCACCTGATGTGAAGAGACAACTCACTGGAAAAAAGCCTGATGTTGGGAAAAATAGAAGGCAAAAGAAGAAGGGGACGACAGAGGATGAGATGGTTGGATGGCATCACTGACTCACACAGACATGAGTTTGAGCAGGCTCCGGGATATGGTGATGGATATGGGAAGCCTGGTGTGCCACAGTCCATGGGTCATAAAGAGTCAGTCAGGGCCTTCCTTGGTGGTCCAGTAGGTAAGGAAACCACCTTGCTGTGCAAGGGACACCGGTTCGATCCCTGACCTGGGAGGATCCCGCGTGCCGCAGAGTGGCTTGACCGGCGTGTCCAACTACTGAGCCGGAGCTCTGGAGCGTGTGTGCCCAGAGCCGGTGCTCTGTAGTGAGAGAGGCCGCTGCGATGGGAGGCCCACACAGGCCAAAGAACAAAGATGGATGAAAATGAATGAATGAAAGGCCAATAGAAGTGGTCAAAAAAAAAAAATTGTTAAAAAAAGTAAAATGAGTCAGTCAAGACACGACTGAGTGACTGAACTAAATGAAAACTGATCTTTAACTTTCAGCCAATACAGTCCCAGCCAGGTCCATCTCCTGCCTATGTTGAAATTTGTAAGAATATAGAAGAAAGTGGTGGATAGCCTCATTTTCTAAAGCCCTAGAACATATCTCTAGTAAATATAGGATAAGCCACCCAAGATGGCTAGTTTCTTGCTTTCAGTACAGCTGCTGCTCAACCACTGTCTGCTTTGCCTACACCGTATTCACCTGAATGACCTTCCTACACACTTGCTTCAGGCCCCAGCAAAAGATTCTTCTAACTTTAGTTACCAAGATATGATATCAATGGGGTGGCAAGGAGTGTTCCTCTTTGTTAGTTTCCCTGGTAACCGAACTGACCTGATATCAACTACCACTATAACAGGTAACTCCCACCCCACAAGCCCCCATCCTTGGAGAGCAAAGACTGTTGCCACATCCTGCCCATCATCGCTTCAAACAGGTAAAATTCCCCTATCCGTTAAGCCATTGATGTCTCGGTTGCTAACTCCCGACTCTTCTTCAGTCTTGAACCTGGGCATGTACAGGGCTTGCAAGCCTGTGGGGTGCAGCCCAACAGTATATATGACACAGGAGGAAAGCGGGCAGGGCACAACCTTTTAAAGAATGACATAGCGCAAGGACACAACATAAACTGACTGGACTCAAATAAGTCCAAGATGGTGGACCTTGAGCCTCACTATATGCTCTTTGTAACACATCAGTAAGCTACACCCACATGCGCCATGTTCCAAGGCTGACCAGAAACTAAGTTTACAGATAGAATTAAGATTGCTGGGCTTTCCTGGTGGTCCAGTGGGTAAGGACACCGCCTTGCAGTGCAAGAAACGCCAGTTCGATCCCTGGCCTGGGAAGATCCCACATGCTGCAGAGCTGCAGGACCGATGTGTCCAATTACCGAGCCCGAGCTCTGGAGCGCATGCGCCCAGAGCCGGCGCTCTGCGACAACAGAGGCCACTGTGATGGGAGGCCCACACGAGCCAAAGAACAAAGATGGATGAAAATAGATAAATGAAAGACCAATGGAAGTGGCCCGCCCGCCCCTCTCCCTCCTTAACCGCCCCCGCCAAAAAAAAAATTAAAAAAAAAAAAAAAAAGATTGCTAACCAGCTAAGTGGGCCAAATGTAATCAAAAGGATCCTTAAAAGTGTAAGTGGACAAGCAAAACAAGAGTCAGAGGGCATTGTTAACCATAGAGGGATGGTCAGAAAAAAAATGCAACATTGCTTGCTGGCTTTGAAAATGGAAAAAGAGGTTCAAGAAGCCAGGAATGGAGTTGCCTCTAAAAGCTGGGAAAATCAAGGAAATGACTTTCCCCCTACAGCCTCCAAAAAGGAACAGAGCCCAGTAGATACCTTGATTTTAGCCCACAGAGACCTAGGTGGGACTTCTGCCTCCAGAACCTCTGATTGTAAATCTGCAATGTTTTAAGGAACCAAAGCAGTGGAAATTTCTTCAAGCAGTAAAAGCGAACTAAAATAATAAGCATTACTAATTGCATTGCTTATCAGCTATCCACAACTTACACAGCACTTAAAAATAGCTTGTCAAAGACAAAGGCAGGCACCGGCACATACCCCTGCCCTCCCCAACACATACACACATTAAGACCTAATACTCACACTATAACTGCAGAGCTTATGGAGCTACTTTGGGACAGCAAATAAAAGTAGTAACATATTCCTAATGATATGAATGACTCAGCACTTAGCAATTGCATAAATACCCTACTCAATCACAGGGTCATTAATCACTGATGGAAGCAGAAATGAGTCCAAGATGGTGGACCTTGAGCCTCACTATATGCTCTTTGTAACACATCAGCAAGCTACACCCACATGCGCCATGTTCCAAGGCTGACCAGAAACTGTTTTTTCCCCAAGGACACCGCCTTGCAGTGCAAGAAACGCCAGTTCGATCCCTGGCCTGGGAAGATCCCACATGCTGCAGAGCTGCAGGACCGATGTGTCCAATTACCGAGCCCGAGCTCTGAGCGCATGCGCCCAGAGCCGGCGCTCTGCGACAACAGAGGCCACTGTGATGGGAGGCCCACACGAGCCAAAGAACAAAGATGGATGAAAATAGATAAATGAAAGACCAATGGAAGTGGCCCGCCCGCCCCTCTCCCTCCCTAACCGCCCCGCCAAAAAAAATTAAAAAAAAAAAAAAAAGATTGCTAACCAGCTAAGTGGGCCAAATGTAATCAAAAGGATCCTTAAAAGTGTAAGTGGACAAGCAAAACAAGAGTCAGAGGGCATTGTTAACCATAGAGGGATGGTCAGAAAAAAAATGCAACATTGCTTGCTGGCTTTGAAAATGGAAAAAGAGGTTCAAGAAGCCAGGAATGGAGTTGCCTCTAAAAGCTGGGAAAATCAAGGAAATGACTTTCCCCCTACAGCCTCCAAAAAGGAACAGAGCCCAGTAGATACCTTGATTTTAGCCCACAGAGACCTAGGTGGGACTTCTGCCTCCAGAACCTCTGATTGTAAATCTGCAATGTTTTAAGGAACCAAAGCAGTGGAAATTTCTTCAAGCAGTAAAAGCGAACTAAAATAATAAGCATTACTAATTGCATTGCTTATCAGCTATCCACAACTTACACAGCACTTAAAAATAGCTTGTCAAAGACAAAGGCAGGCACCGGCACATACCCCTGCCCTCCCCAACACATACACACATTAAGACCTAATACTCACACTATAACTGCAGAGCTTATGGAGCTACTTTGGGACAGCAAATAAAAGTAGTAACATATTCCTAATGATATGAATGACTCAGCACTTAGCAATTGCATAAATACCCTACTCAATCACAGGGTCATTAATCACTGATGGAAGCAGAAATGAGCAAATTGATGGCTTGATGGTTCAGTAGAATCCCCCTTGAAAACTGGGAAGAGCCAAATCATCAATAACTATGGAATCAATTCTTCCTCCATCAGCCAATTTCTAGCCAAAAGGAGTAATGACCTCTTGGCAGCCAACTGCTTCAGCTACAGAGTTTGTGTTACAGCAGAATTTTCTTTTTTTCAATTAAAATAAGCTGGGTAACACTTAGGATTTGACCTTCATCCATGGAAAACTCTTATCAAGTAGAAACTGATTGACAGGGGCTTCCCCTGGTGGTCCAGTGGGTAGGGACACCGCCTTGCAATGCAAGGGGCGCCGGTTTGATCCCTGGCCTGGGAAGATCCCACGTGCTGCCCACGTGCTGCGGAGCGACTGGACTGATGTGTCCAATTACCGAGCTGGAGCTCTGGAGCTCATGCGCCCAGAGCCGGTGCTCTGCAACGACAGATGCCACTGTGATGGGAGGCCCACATGGGCCAAAGAACAAAGATGGATGAAAATAGAGAAATGAAAGACCAATAGAAGTGGCCTGCCTGCTCCTCTCCCTCCCCTACCCAACCCCCGCCCAAAAATAAATAAATAAATAAATCTAAAGAAAAAAAAAAAAGAAACTGATTGACAGGCATTTAAAAGATATATATATATATATATATATATATATAAAACATCAGCTTAAAAAATTATGATTGAAGCAGACTTATGTTGTTTTTGCTTTCCTGGCATCCATTCCTCGTTCTTTCATAGAACACAGTTAGGGTTTCAGATGAGTCTGATCCCACACAACCCGCTCTTATTCTCCTATTGAAACAAATGTGAGTGAATAACCCAAGCCTGGTCTTTCTGTCTTACTGATTGATTTAAGTATTTATGGAACCAGATACTAAAATTTAATTGCCTCCAGAACCTCTGCTAATGTTTTAAGGAACCAAAGCAGTGGAAATTTCTTCAAGCAGTAAAAGCGAACTAAAATAATAAGCATTACTAATTGCATTGCTTATCAGCTATCCACAACTTACACAGCACTTAAAAATAGCTTGTCAAAGACAAAGGCAGGCACCGGCACATACCCCTGCCCTCCCCAACACATACACACATTAAGACCTAATACTCACACTATAACTGCAGAGCTTATGGAGCTACTTTGGGACAGCAAATAAAAGTAGTAACATATTCCTAATGATATGAATGACTCAGCACTTAGCAATTGCATAAATACCCTACTCAATCACAGGGTCATTAATCACTGATGGAAGCAGAAATGAGCAAATTGATGGCTTGATGGTTCAGTAGAATCCCCCTTGAAAACTGGGAAGAGCCAAATCATCAATAACTATGGAATCAATTCTTCCTCCATCAGCCAATTTCTAGCCAAAAGGAGTAATGACCTCTTGGCAGCCAACTGCTTCAGCTACAGAGTTTGTGTTACAGCAGAATTTTCTTTTTTTCAATTAAAATAAGCTGGGTAACACTTAGGATTTGACCTTCATCCATGGAAAACTCTTATCAAGTAGAAACTGATTGACAGGGGCTTCCCCTGGTGGTCCAGTGGGTAGGGACACCGCCTTGCAATGCAAGGGGCGCCGGTTTGATCCCTGGCCTGGGAAGATCCCACGTGCTGCCCACGTGCTGCGGAGCGACTGGACTGATGTGTCCAATTACCGAGCTGGAGCTCTGGAGCTCATGCGCCCAGAGCCGGTGCTCTGCAACGACAGATGCCACTGTGATGGGAGGCCCACATGGGCCAAAGAACAAAGATGGATGAAAATAGAGAAATGAAAGACCAATAGAAGTGGCCTGCCTGCTCCTCTCCCTCCCCTACCCAACCCCCGCCCAAAAATAAATAAATAAATAAATCTAAAGAAAAAAAAAAAAGAAACTGATTGACAGGCATTTAAAAGATATATATATATATATATATATATATATATAAAACATCAGCTTAAAAAATTATGATTGAAGCAGACTTATGTTGTTTTTGCTTTCCTGGCATCCATTCCTCGTTCTTTCATAGAACACAGTTAGGGTTTCAGATGAGTCTGATCCCACACAACCCGCTCTTATTCTCCTATTGAAACAAATGTGAGTGAATAACCCAAGCCTGGTCTTTCTGTCTTACTGATTGATTTAAGTATTTATGGGACCAGACTTGACCCACTGAGAATCAAGTTTTGACCATTCTTTGAAAGTACCAGGCAAGAAGCACTTTCTATGGGCTGGTCTTGTTAACCTGGTGGAATAAGAATTAAAGGAGGATCAGTTTGGTAATGAAGTCAACCAGGAAGGAAGCAGAAACCAGAACAGAGATGCCTTTGATATCATTTGTACTCTTAAGTCCAGTCATGCATGCTAGAAGATCATTTATCTCTGGTCTCTTCAAAGTAGTCAATTATTTTCTCTCTTTTCCCCTTTAAACATGTTTAGGTTTAATTTCTGTTACTTGCCATCAAGAGAGTCCTGACTCAGAAGACCATGCAGATTTGGGAAGTTACCTCACTACTGCTAAAAGATAAACAGGTATATTAAAAATGTTCACAGTTTATTTGAGCAAAAATCTATTCTAACTCGGCACTGACAAACCAGAAGTAGTTATATCCACTGACAGGAGCTAAGGGAAAGGATTTTACAGAACAGAGCAGAAGCAAAGCAAGGAATCTATTCTATTGGCTACAGCTTAAATATTTGCCTTATTTGGAAAAGCTTAGTCGGCTATTTGCAACTGGTTGTTTTTAAGTTTTGCTTTCTTAACCTTGAGATATTAATAGGTTTAGGTTTAGGTGTGCTTAGTAGGTTAATAAGGTATGAGAACCACCTTGATCTAATGTCTTCTTATTTAATTAACACTACCAAACAGACCAATCAAAGGAGAAAGTAAAGAAATATACTGGGCTTCCCCTGGTGGTCCAGTGGGTAAAGACACCACCTTGCAGTGCAAGGGGTGCCGGTTTGATCCCTGGCCTGGGAAGATCCCACGTGCCGTGGAGTGGCTGGACCGATGTGTCCAATTACCGAGCCGGAGCTCTGGCGCGTGTGTGCCCAGAGCCGGTGCTCTGCGACGACAGTGGCCACAGCGATGGGAGGCCCACAGGAGCCAAAGGACAAAGACAGATGAAAATAGAGAAATGAAAGGCCAATAGAAGTGGCCCACCCATCCCCCTCCCTCCCCACCCCACCCTCCAAAAGATAAATTAAAAAAAAAAAGAAATATACTACGGGCAAACGAGACAAATTCCAATTGTTAAAAATCAAAGACAGGGGCTTACCTGGTGGGCCAGTGCATAAAGAGTCCGCCTTGCACTGCAAGGGGCGCCAGTTCCATCCCTGACCTGGGAAGGTCTCACGTGGCTGGACCAGTGTGTCCAATTACCAGCCAGCACTCTGGAGCACATGCGGCCATAGCCAGTGCTCTGCAACCAGAGAGGTCACTGCAATGGGAGGCCCACACAGGCCAAAGAATTAAGATGGATGAAAATAAATAAATGAAAGACCAATAAAAGAGGCCAAAATTAAAAAAAAAAAAAAATTCAAAGACAGGACTTCCCTGGTGATCCAGTGGCTAAGAAACTACTTGCCAATTCACGGGACACAGTTTTGATCTCTAATTTGGAAAGATTTCACATACTATGGGGTAAATAAGTGTGTGCACAGCTACTGAGCCCATGGGCTGTAGCACCTGTGCTCTGCAACAAAAGAAGCCACCACTATCAGAAGCCCATGCACCGTAACTAGAGAAAGTCCATGCAGCAATGAAGAATGACCACAGCCAAAAAAAAAAAGTAATTTAAAAAACAAAGAGGGTTAAATATCATTCACACATTAAACATAACACAAATCATAACACTATTCACAATACTTCCCACAGAAGACAAACGATAAATGTCATGGCATTCAATAGTTAACATTAGTCACAAAAGCTCTTATACCAGCCAAACATCTTGGCAAAGAGGCTTAAGCTTCTCCCACTACAACCTCAGTATATTTTATACTGTCCCTAAATTTTTGAAACACTGGTCCCGCATTTTTAGGTCTGGAGGAATGCACCGGTTCGATCCCTGGCCTGGGAAGATCCCACGTGCCGTGGAGTGGCTGGACCGATGTGTCCAATTACCGAGCCGGAGCTCTGGCGCGTGTGCGCCCAGAGCCGGCGCTCTACTAAGACAGTGGCCACAGCGATGGGAGGCCCACAGGAGCCAAAGGACAAAGACAGATGAAAATAGAGAAATGAAAGGCCAATAGAAGTGGCCCACCCATCCCCTCCCTCCCACCCCACCCTCCAAAAGATAAATTAAAAAAAAAAAGAAATATACTACGGGCAAACGAGACAAATTCCAATTGTTAAAAATCAAAGACAGGGGCTTACCTGGTGGGCCAGTGCATAAAGAGTCCGCCTTGCACTGCAAGGGGCGCCAGTTCCATCCCTGACCTGGGAAGGTCTCACGTGGCTGGACCAGTGTGTCCAATTACCAGCCAGCACTCTGGAGCACATGCGGCCATAGCCAGTGCTCTGCAACCAGAGAGGTCACTGCAATGGGAGGCCCACACAGGCCAAAGAATTAAGATGGATGAAAATAAATAAATGAAAGACCAATAAAAGAGGCCAAAATTAAAAAAAAAAAAAAATTCAAAGACAGGACTTCCCTGGTGATCCAGTGGCTAAGAAACTACTTGCCAATTCACGGGACACAGTTTTGATCTCTAATTTGGAAAGATTTCACATACTATGGGGTAAATAAGTGTGTGCACAGCTACTGAGCCCATGGGCTGTAGCACCTGTGCTCTGCAACAAAAGAAGCCACCACTATCAGAAGCCCATGCACCGTAACTAGAGAAAGTCCATGCAGCAATGAAGAATGACCACAGCCAAAAAAAAAAAGTAATTTAAAAAACAAAGAGGGTTAAATATCATTCACACATTAAACATAACACAAATCATAACACTATTCACAATACTTCCCACAGAAGACAAACGATAAATGTCATGGCATTCAATAGTTAACATTAGTCACAAAAGCTCTTATACCAGCCAAACATCTTGGCAAAGAGGCTTAAGCTTCTCCCACTACAACCTCAGTATATTTTATACTGTCCCTAAATTTTTGAAACACTGTCCTGAGGTCCACATCAGCATCTGTAGTTTTGTTTGAGGTCTGGAGGAATGACACAGAAATGGAGAGAATATAGTCTGCCTTTGAGAGGCTAATGCTCTAGAGAAGGACAATAGAAAAAGAAAATCAACTGTCACTAAAAGTGAGCACCATTTGTAAGAATGGTAATTATCCTCTTATTTTTATCTATTCAAAGTGAATAGGAGCCAAAGAACAAAGACGGATGAACAGAGAGAAATGAAAGACCAAGCCTCCCTCCCTCCCCAACCCAACCCCCGCCCAAAAATAAATAAATAAAAATCTTAAAAAAAAAAAAAAAAAAGACTTGGCTTTGGTCACTCAGAGCTTCGTGCAGGAAAAGTTTTTATTAGAGAAAAAAGGAATAGAGAAAGCTTCCAGCTCAAAGAACTGGAAGGGAGATAGAAGAGTACCCTCCTCTTCTTTGAAATCTTTTCAGAACCTCCATTGTAGGCCAGTGTCTATAGGGTTTTTTTTTTAGGCTATTTATAGCACATCTGAGAATGAAGAAGCAAAGAGAATAAGAATAGCTCAATAGTTAGAATAACATAATTAAGTTGATTCAGACAAGAAAATAAAGTTAATCTATTAAAAATAGTTTTGATGGGGACTTCTCTGGTGGCCCAGTGGCTGGGACTCCTGGCTTCCAATGCAGGAGGCCTGGATTCGAGCCTTGGTCAGGGAGCTAGATCCTACATACTGCAACTAAGACCCAGCATAGTCAAATAAATAAATATTAAAAAATAAAAATTTACAAAAAAATAGTTTTGATGGAGAATATCATCTTTCATAAATCAGCAAGAGTTGGAAAACAACCTGATTTGTGTCCCCCTTCTGATTCATCTTAAGTTAGCCTCTTCATGGAGCCAGGCCTGGCAGTCTGTAGATAAACTTGGGGTCTAAATTTGTGGGATAGCCTGTTCTCCATACTTTAATTCAGCTTTGAAAAGGAAGGGAAATGTTTCAACTTCAGCTTAAATTCTCCCATTAAACATAACACAAATCATAACACTATTCACAATACTTCCCACAGAAGACAAACGATAAATGTCATGGCATTCAATAGTTAACATTAGTCCAAAAGCTCTTATACCAGCCAAACATCTTGGCAAAGAGGCTTAAGCTTCTCCCACTACAACCTCAGTATATTTTATACTGTCCCTAAATTTTTGAAACACTGTCCTGAGGTCCACATCAGCATCTGTAGTTTTGTTTGAGGTCTGGAGGAATGACACAGAAATGGAGAGAATATAGTCTGCCTTTGAGAGGCTAATGCTCTAGAGAAGGACAATAGAAAAAGAAAATCAACTGTCACTAAAAGTGAGCACCATTTGTAAGAATGGTAATTATCCTCTTATTTTTATCTATTCAAAGTGAATAGGAGCCAAAGAACAAAGACGGATGAACAGAGAGAAATGAAAGACCAAGCCTCCCTCCCTCCCCAACCCAACCCCCGCCCAAAAAAAAAAAAAAAAAAAACTTAAAAAAAAAAAAAAAAAAGACTTGGCTTTGGTCACTCAGAGCTTCGTGCAGGAAAAGTTTTTATTAGAGAAAAAAGGAATAGAGAAAGCTTCCAGCTCAAAGAACTGGAAGGGAGATAGAAGAGTACCCTCCTCTTCTTTGAAATCTTTTCAGAACCTCCATTGTAGGCCAGTGTCTATAGGGTTTTTTTTTTAGGCTATTTATAGCACATCTGAGAATGAAGAAGCAAAGAGAATAAGAATAGCTCAATAGTTAGAATAACATAATTAAGTTGATTCAGACAAGAAAATAAAGTTAATCTATTAAAAATAGTTTTGATGGGGACTTCTCTGGTGGCCCAGTGGCTGGGACTCCTGGCTTCCAATGCAGGAGGCCTGGATTCGAGCCTTGGTCAGGGAGCTAGATCCTACATACTGCAACTAAGACCCAGCATAGTCAAATAAATAAATATTAAAAAATAAAAATTTACAAAAAAATAGTTTTGATGGAGAATATCATCTTTCATAAATCAGCAAGAGTTGGAAAACAACCTGATTTGTGTCCCCCTTCTGATTCATCTTAAGTTAGCCTCTTCATGGAGCCAGGCCTGGCAGTCTGTAGATAAACTTGGGGTCTAAATTTGTGGGATAGCCTGTTCTCCATACTTTAATTCAGCTTTGAAAAGGAAGGGAAATGTTTCAACTCATAACAAAGGACTACTATCAAAACATAATTGTAACATTTAAACACACATTTTTAAAACTCCAAAACCACATAATAATGGATAATAATAATAGAAGAAGAATAACACAACAGAAAGGCAAAAAAAACAGAGAGAGAGAGAGAGAGAGGCTTTCCTGGTGGTCCAGTGGGTAAAGAGTCCATCCACCTTGCAGTGCAAGGGGTGCCAGTTCGATCTCTGGCACAGGAAGATCCCATATGCAGCAGAGTGGCTGGACCAGTGTGTCCAATTGCGAGTCAGCACTCTGGGGCACATGTGCCCAGAGCCGGTGCTCCAACAAGAGAGGCCACTGCAATGGGAGGCCCACACAGGCTAAAGAATTAAGATGGATGAAAATAAATAAATGAAGGACCAATAAAAGAGGCCAAAATTAAAATTAAAAAAAGAAAGAAAGAAAGAAAAAAAGAAAGAGAGAAAAAATTCCTGAATGGCCAATAAAGTTGTGAAAAGATGCTCAACCTCTTTGCTACTTACGAAAATGCAAATTAAGACAATGACATCCCATTTGACACGTATAAGATCTGTGAGAACTAAAAAGAACAATTGTTGGCAATCGTTGGCAAGGCTTAAGAATTTTCTCACATACTAAGTACAGCCATTTGAGGGAGTAAATTTGCAGCTATTTAAATATGCAAAGCTGAAAATCCCCTGTGGCTTACCCATTCCACTTCAAATATTTCCTCTAGATACACACTTAAAGCTATCCACTGCACAATTCATTCTAGAAGACCAATGCACTTAAATTTTCCCATTGACTTTAAAGGTGAAAAGCTATCCTACATACTGCAACTAAGACCCAGCATAGTCAAATAAATAAATATTAAAAAATAAAAATTTACAAAAAAATAGTTTTGATGGAGAATATCATCTTTCATAAATCAGCAAGAGTTGGAAAACAACCTGATTTGTGTCCCCCTTCTGATTCATCTTAAGTTAGCCTCTTCATGGAGCCAGGCCTGGCAGTCTGTAGATAAACTTGGGGTCTAAATTTGTGGGATAGCCTGTTCTCCATACTTTAATTCAGCTTTGAAAAGGAAGGGAAATGTTTCAACTCATAACAAAGGACTACTATCAAAACATAATTGTAACATTTAAACACACATTTTTAAAACTCCAAAACCACATAATAATGGATAATAATAATAGAAGAAGAATAACACAACAGAAAGGCAAAAAAAACAGAGAGAGAGAGAGAGAGAGGCTTTCCTGGTGGTCCAGTGGGTAAAGAGTCCATCCACCTTGCAGTGCAAGGGGTGCCAGTTCGATCTCTGGCACAGGAAGATCCCATATGCAGCAGAGTGGCTGGACCAGTGTGTCCAATTGCGAGTCAGCACTCTGGGGCACATGTGCCCAGAGCCGGTGCTCCAACAAGAGAGGCCACTGCAATGGGAGGCCCACACAGGCTAAAGAATTAAGATGGATGAAAATAAATAAATGAAGGACCAATAAAAGAGGCCAAAATTAAAATTAAAAAAAGAAAGAAAGAAAGAAAAAAAGAAAGAGAGAAAAAATTCCTGAATGGCCAATAAAGTTGTGAAAAGATGCTCAACCTCTTTGCTACTTACGAAAATGCAAATTAAGACAATGACATCCCATTTGACACGTATAAGATCTGTGAGAACTAAAAAGAACAATTGTTGGCAATCGTTGGCAAGGCTTAAGAATTTTCTCACATACTAAGTACAGCCATTTGAGGGAGTAAATTTGCAGCTATTTAAATATGCAAAGCTGAAAATCCCCTGTGGCTTACCCATTCCACTTCAAATATTTCCTCTAGATACACACTTAAAGCTATCCACTGCACAATTCATTCTAGAAGACCAATGCACTATCCATTGTGCCACAGAGCCAGTTGTTCACAATTGACTTTAAAGGTGAAAAGCTAAATGTTCATCATTAAGATTAATTTTGGTAAAGTACCATAAGATATAGTATTTATCACTAAAATAAATAAACTAAGCCTAGATATCCTAATGTGGATACATCTGAAACACTGAAAAAAATAAGATTCCAAGAAGATACATGAAATATGGTAAGGATCCAAAACTGTACTGTATATTGTTTATTCTCTGTGTACCTAGATAATAAGTACATATGTAATAAAATAAAATCATGAACAGAAAGAATATAGTAACACATTAGCTCAGTGAAGCATTAGCTCTGGATAGTTAGAATAATGGGGTGGGGATAGTTTTCAACTGTGTATGTACTGCTTTATAAAAGCTAAAATATATAAAGTAAATATGGCAAGAAGCTAAATTCTGTGACACATGTACATTTGGCACTAAAAAAAAAAAAAAGATTATCTAAAAAATGTGTTGGCACTGATATTTTTAATGAAATTGACCAAACCATAAATTCCACTGCAGGAGGTGCCAGTTCGATCTCCGGTCAAAAAACTAAGATCTCTCATGGTACTGAGTACAACCAAAAAAAAGAACTTTAAAAACAAATAAATAATAAATTATAAATACAGTGTACAAGGCTATTCCCAGGTGGTGCTAGTGGTAAAGAAACCGCCTGCCAATGCAGGACACATAAGAGACAGGGACTCAATCCCTAGGTTGGGAAGACCCCCAGGAGAAGGGAATGGCAATCCACTCCAGTCTTCTTTCCTGGAGAAGCCCACGTACACAGGAGCCCGGTAGGCTACAGTCCATAAGGTTGCCAAGAGTCGGACACAACCGAAGAGGCTTACCACCCACGCACAAGGATATTCACCCAAAGTCCTCCACCTCCTTCTACTTCCCATTTTCTCAAGTTTCCTTTCCTTTTAAAAATTTATTTGGCTGTGCTGGCTCTTATTTACAGCATGTGAAATCTAGTTCTTTGACCAAGGATCGAACTGGGCCCCCTGCATTGGAACACAGAGTCTTAACCACTAGACCACCACCAGGGAAGTCCCAAACCTCTTTTTCTCTCAGTAAGAAAGCCATCTTACTCAATCTTCTGAATCTTAGTAGCTGTCAAATTTTCTAGGACATTGGACAAACGGCCAATTTAAAATATCAGGCTAGATGTTAAGAAAACATTTGACTCAACAGCCATGCAAACAAACCCTTTTGCAATCTCAGTGACTTTTGTATGGGAGGAAAAATAATCTTTTCCCTTAACCCTTCTTAGTTTCATTGACTGGTAAGGATCCAAAACTGTACTGTATATTGTTTATTCTCTGTGTACCTAGATAATAAGTACATATGTAATAAAATAAAATCATGAACAGAAAGAATATAGTAACACATTAGCTCAGTGAAGCATTAGCTCTGGATAGTTAGAATAATGGGGTGGGGATAGTTTTCAACTGTGTATGTACTGCTTTATAAAAGCTAAAATATATAAAGTAAATATGGCAAGAAGCTAAATTCTGTGACACATGTACATTTGGCACTAAAAAAAAAAAAAAGATTATCTAAAAAATGTGTTGGCACTGATATTTTTAATGAAATTGACCAAACCATAAATTCCACTGCAGGAGGTGCCAGTTCGATCTCCGGTCAAAAAACTAAGATCTCTCATGGTACTGAGTACAACCAAAAAAAAGAACTTTAAAAACAAATAAATAATAAATTATAAATACAGTGTACAAGGCTATTCCCAGGTGGTGCTAGTGGTAAAGAAACCGCCTGCCAATGCAGGACACATAAGAGACAGGGACTCAATCCCTAGGTTGGGAAGACCCCCAGGAGAAGGGAATGGCAATCCACTCCAGTCTTCTTTCCTGGAGAAGCCCACGTACACAGGAGCCCGGTAGGCTACAGTCCATAAGGTTGCCAAGAGTCGGACACAACCGAAGAGGCTTACCACCCACGCACAAGGATATTCACCCAAAGTCCTCCACCTCCTTCTACTTCCCATTTTCTCAAGTTTCCTTTCCTTTTAAAAATTTATTTGGCTGTGCTGGCTCTTATTTACAGCATGTGAAATCTAGTTCTTTGACCAAGGATCGAACTGGGCCCCCTGCATTGGAACACAGAGTCTTAACCACTAGACCACCACCAGGGAAGTCCCAAACCTCTTTTTCTCTCAGTAAGAAAGCCATCTTACTCAATCTTCTGAATCTTAGTAGCTGTCAAATTTTCTAGGACATTGGACAAACGGCCAATTTAAAATATCAGGCTAGATGTTAAGAAAACATTTGACTCAACAGCCATGCAAACAAACCCTTTTGCAATCTCAGTGACTTTTGTATGGGAGGAAAAATAATCTTTTCCCTTAACCCTTCTTAGTTTCATTGACTGGAGTCCCATAAATTAGTCTGACAAAAAAGAGTTAACAAGAGAAAAACAAACCAGTTTATTAACCTGTGCATGATTTATACACGGTGGAAATAACTCAAAGGCAATGGTTAAAACTCTGGTATAGGGCTTCTCTGGTGGCCCAGTGGCTAAGACTGTGCTCCCAATACGGTGGGCCTGGGTTAGATCCCCGGTCGGGGAACTAGATTCCACATGCTGTAACTAAGACCTGATGCGGTCAAAGAAATAAATAAAAAACAAACAAACAACAAAAAAAACCCTCTGATATATGTAGCATCTTAAGAAAAGGAAAAGTGACGAGACAAAGGAAAATGACTTTTTAGTTTCTAGAGTGGCAAATGGTGGGAAATCAACTATATGGGGAACTAAAGCAAAATTAGGGCTAGTTAGTAAAGTCTGTTACATAGGTGGCTTTGGTGCTATATCTGGGCTTATATGGTTAGTTTCTGTCCTCCCTGGTAGAGAGTAGAGAGGGAAGAACTTTACAAATGTATGTTCTGTTTTTAGGCAAAAGGCAGGGAGGGTAGACTATCAACTGCTGCTTCTCAATTGTTCTCAGCTTAAAATAACCCTTATGCGAAAGTGGCAGATTCTGGCACTATTCACTTTCAATTATTTGTTTTCAATACCACTGGAGAACCAAACTGAGCTATCAGTTGATTGATTACTATATATAATACCTGATAATAAATTACAGTATGATTTTTGGCATATGAAAACTCAGGAGGCATTACATTGCTATAACAAAATTCCTTTTCTTTTCTTTTAAGCTTTTTAATATGGAAAATTTTAGCACAGGTGAAATCACAGAATAATACAATACTGTTTCATCCTGATTGAACAAATGTTAACATTTCATTACATTTGCTTTTGTTCTATCTATCCATTCATCTACCTAGTTGTTTTTTTTTGTTTTTTTTTTTTGCTGACACTTTTGAGTGTAAGTTGCAGACATCTTGAAACTTTACCTCTAAATCACATACTCCTCAAAAAATTAACAGTAGTCACATAATGTCATCTAATACCCACTCTACAATCGAGTGTCTATAATTGTCTCCCAATTTTTTTGCCCAATTTTTAAAATTGCTCTTTTCCAACCCAGAATCAGACAATAAAACCATGCACTTGGTTATGATGACTTTGTGTGTGTGTGTGCTCAGTAATGCCTGACTCTTTGTGACCCCTTTTAGACTGCAGCCTGCCAGGCTCCTCTGTTCATGGAATTTTCCAGGCAAAAATACGGGCAAGGGCTGTTGTTTCCTACTCTAGGAAATGTTCCCAATCCAGGGATTAAATCCACATCTTCTGCACCTCCTGCATTAGCGGGCAGATTCTTTACCACTTGAGTCACCAAGGTAGCCCCGTTATGACTTTGTACATGCTTTTAATTTGGGATAGCTCTCACCTTTTATAATGGTATTTATTTTTTGAAGAATCCTGGCCAGTTATTTTGTAGAAATCAAAAAAATAAAAAATGACTTTTTAGTTTCTAGAGTGGCAAATGGTGGGAAATCAACTATATGGGGAACTAAAGCAAAATTAGGGCTAGTTAGTAAAGTCTGTTACATAGGTGGCTTTGGTGCTATATCTGGGCTTATATGGTTAGTTTCTGTCCTCCCTGGTAGAGAGTAGAGAGGGAAGAACTTTACAAATGTATGTTCTGTTTTTAGGCAAAAGGCAGGGAGGGTAGACTATCAACTGCTGCTTCTCAATTGTTCTCAGCTTAAAATAACCCTTATGCGAAAGTGGCAGATTCTGGCACTATTCACTTTCAATTATTTGTTTTCAATACCACTGGAGAACCAAACTGAGCTATCAGTTGATTGATTACTATATATAATACCTGATAATAAATTACAGTATGATTTTTGGCATATGAAAACTCAGGAGGCATTACATTGCTATAACAAAATTCCTTTTCTTTTCTTTTAAGCTTTTTAATATGGAAAATTTTAGCACAGGTGAAATCACAGAATAATACAATACTGTTTCATCCTGATTGAACAAATGTTAACATTTCATTACATTTGCTTTTGTTCTATCTATCCATTCATCTACCTAGTTGTTTTTTTTTGTTTTTTTTTTTTGCTGACACTTTTGAGTGTAAGTTGCAGACATCTTGAAACTTTACCTCTAAATCACATACTCCTCAAAAAATTAACAGTAGTCACATAATGTCATCTAATACCCACTCTACAATCGAGTGTCTATAATTGTCTCCCAATTTTTTTGCCCAATTTTTAAAATTGCTCTTTTCCAACCCAGAATCAGACAATAAAACCATGCACTTGGTTATGATGACTTTGTGTGTGTGTGTGCTCAGTAATGCCTGACTCTTTGTGACCCCTTTTAGACTGCAGCCTGCCAGGCTCCTCTGTTCATGGAATTTTCCAGGCAAAAATACGGGCAAGGGCTGTTGTTTCCTACTCTAGGAAATGTTCCCAATCCAGGGATTAAATCCACATCTTCTGCACCTCCTGCATTAGCGGGCAGATTCTTTACCACTTGAGTCACCAAGGTAGCCCCGTTATGACTTTGTACATGCTTTTAATTTGGGATAGCTCTCACCTTTTATAATGGTATTTATTTTTTGAAGAATCCTGGCCAGTTATTTTGTAGAAATCAAAACTGAATTTTGGGCTTCCCTGGTGGTCCAGTGGGTAAAGAGTCCGTCTTGCAGTGCAAGGAGCACCGGTTCTATCCCTGGCTGGGGAGGATCCCACGTGCCATGGAGCGACTGGACCAGTGTGTCCAATTACCAGTCAGAGCTCTGGAGCTCATGTACTCAGAGCCATTGCTCTACAACAAGAGAGGCAACCGTGATGGGAAGCCCACACAGGTGAAAAAATAAAGATGGATGAAAATAAATAAATGAAGGACCATTAAAAGAGACCAAAATTTAAAAAAAACTGCATTTTGATTTTTGTTTCATGCTGATGTTTAAGTTCTTACTCTGCCTCTTTACATTTTCTGTGGACTGGTAGTTAGGTCTGGATTGGCTGAATTGGATTTGGAGCAAATATTCTGCCAAGAATTTCTTTAGAGAATGCGAATATTATGTCACATCAGGAGAAAGCACTGTCCAGATAACCCACTATATTTATGGTGCTAAAGTTGATTTCTTTTTTCGAGGCAGGGGGGGACGGGTTGGGGAGGGACGGGGGTGGGCAGGCCACTTCTACTGGTCTTTCATTTATCTATTTTCATCCATCTTTGTTCTTTGGCCCGTGTGGGCCTCCCATTGCAGTGGCCTCTGTTGTTGCAGAGCACCAGCTCTGGGCACATGCGCTCCAGAGCTCTGGCTCAGTAATTGGACACATTGGTCCAGCCGCTCTGCAGCACGTGGGATCTTCCCAGGCCAGGGATTGAACCGGTGTCCCTTGCACTGCAAGGCGGTGTCCTTACCCACTGGACCACCAGGGAAGGCCCTTGATTTCTTGATTAAGATTTAACTGCCATGTTGCTCCATGGAAAAAGATTCATCTTTTTAAACTAGGAATCTCTGGAGTGATAGCTTGGAATCGTGTCAATATGTGCCATCAACATTTCACTCAATGGTTTCTTTTTTTTTTTAAAGATTTATTTATTTATTTTTGGGCGGGGGTCGGGTTGGGGAGGGAGGGGAGTGGGCGGGCCACTTCTATTGGTCTTTCATTTCTCCATTTTCATCCGTCTTTGTCCTTTGGCTCCTGTGGGCCTCCCATCACGGTGGCGTCTGTTGTTGCAGCGCGCCGGCTCTGGGCGAATGCGCTCCAGAGCTCCGGCTCGGTAATTGGACACATCAGTCCAGCCGCTCCACGGCACGTGGGATCTTCCCAGGCCAGGGATCGAACCGGAGCCCCTTGCACTGCAAGGCGGTGTCTTTACCCACTGGACCACCAGGGGGAGCCCTGCATTTATTTTTTAATTTAATATTCTTTTATAAGTACAAGGACTTCCCTGGCAGTCCAGTGGTTAAGAATCTGCACTTCCTCTGCAAGGGGTGCCAGTTGGATCCCAGGTCCGAAAACTAAAATCCTGCATAAGGCTTTTGATAAGAATTCAAAGTTATCAGACTATAATACAAATGAGAATTAAATTCTCTAATAGAATAGGAATATATTGAACTTCCCTGGCCATCCAGTGGCTAGGACTCTGAGCTAACCCTGCCAAGGACATGGATTTGCTCCCTGGTCAGAGAACCAAGGGCTTTCCAGGTGGCATAGTGGTAAAGACTCTGCCTGCTATTGCAGGAGACACAAGAGACATGGGTTCCATCCCTGGCTTTGGCAAGATCCTCTGGAGTAGGAAATGGCAATCTACTTCAGTATTCTTGCCTGGAGAATTCCATGGACGGAGGAGCCTGGCGTGTTACAGTCCAAGGGGTCTGAAACAATCAGACACAACTGAGCAGCGGCATGGCATGGCAAGGCACGGCAGGGAACTAAGATTCCACTAAAAGAAAAGGAGTCATGCTTTTCAAGCACTGTCCCAGCTTCCTATGTATCTGTAGCCAGCTTCCTCCCTCAAAAACCCTCAGGCTTCCTCAGTCTCCCAATCTTCTAAGTCTTCTTTGTCTACAGGGCATCTCTAGCTCTCAGAAGATGGCCTTCCCACTCTAGCACACTCATACCTAGTTGGCTACCCAATCCTGAAAGGCCTCTCTGAGTCATCTTTCCTTTTCTCTTCCCCCATAACAATGCTTCGATTCTGAATGCCATCACTTCTCTTCTACATATACGCAGTGGCTTCCCTATTATGCCCCTGGATCTTTTTTAGTAACTATTTTTATTTACTTATTTGGCTATATCAAGTCTTGGTTTAGGTATGCAGGATCTTTAGTCAACTTGTGGCATGGAAACTCTTAATTGTGTCATGTAGGACCTAGCTCCCTTATCAGGGCTCAAACCTAGGCGGGAGCTCAGAGTCTCAGCCACTGGATGACCAGGAAAATCCCCAAGCCCCTGCCTTTTTCTTTTTTTTGGCTGTGCTGAGTCTTCATTGCTGCTAGCCACACAGGTTTTCTCTAGTTGTAGCAAGTGGGGCCTGCGTTTTACCTGTGTTGCACAGACTCCTCATTGCAGTGACTTCTCTTGTTGCCCAGCACAGGCTTTAGGGCACCAAGGCTTCAGTAGTTGCTACACCCAGGTGCACTGGTTTGGCACACAGGCTTAGTTGCCCTGTAGCATGTGGAAGCTTCCCAGGTCAGAGATCATACCCATGCATCCTGCATTGCGAGGTGGATTCTTAACCACTGGATGGGGAGGGAAGCCTGCCCTTGCTGGGCCTATTTGACTCTCTCGTCATCCCCTTATTCTATTTCCAGAGTGATCTTTCTGTCTTACTACTTAAAATTGTAGGAAGTTTCTCCAGATGTCAGGATAAAGTTCAGACTTTCTCTTTAATATACCTTGTGACCTCTAACACAAATCTTGCACCACCACCACGCTTTGCGACACACACACACACACACATGCACTCACAAACACATGCACACTGGCATATTCATTGTGGTTATACTGAACTGTGCAGCTTCTTCATGCACTTTTCCAGTGCTGTATGGAATTCTCTCCCCCATCTAGCCAATTTCTCCTTCTTCAAACTTAGGGCTAGAATTAGGTTTTCTAAATTCCTTGCCGGACCCCTCTGATTTAGGCTTCCTCCTATGTGCCTCCTGCGATTAGCCCAGGCTCTGCAAACATTACAGAAGCACTCTGTTATGATTTTAGTTTACCTATCTCTCGCGGAGTCCGTTTCCTAACATCTTTTTATCTTTCATGCCAAGTATGGAGCTTGTCACATAGCAGTCCTCATTAAGTGCTTGTTGAAATAACTAATTTTAGAGCTTCGTGAGCCCCTGTAAGAAAACAGCAAAGAAAACATTGCTGAGGTTCCTGTATCAGGGAGTAGAGACTCTCTGTGGTAGGGAGAACCATCTGTGAGCTGACGATGAGAGAAAGCTGTTCTCTGGTGGAGCTAGTGCTAAAGAGCCCGCCAACCACTGCAGGAGACGTAATAGACACGGGTTCTGATCTCTGGGTCGGGAAGATGCCCTGGAGGTGGGCATGGGCAACCTACTCCAGTATTCTTGCATGGAGAATCCAGTGGACAGAGGAGCCTGGAGGGTTACACTCCATAGGGTCGCAGGGTCAGACACGACCGAAGCGATTTAGCACGCGCACTACCCCGCTTCTCAGCTTACAAAGCAAGGGGCGTGCACCAAACGCTAAGCCAAAGCAAGAAAAACTACACTTCCCGTCATGCCTCAGGGCACCGCTCCGGTTTCCCTTTGCGTCACCGCCTCTTCCTCACGGAAATGAAAGGAGAACTTCCGGGTTTGGCAAGAACTTGGCTCTGGCTGCGTTAGGTCGCTCTTTTTGGGCCTTGTTCCGAAGCTCCGCCTTCTCTGGGTCTTTCTAGAAACTCAGCTTGGCTCTTGACCGTGCGGAACAGGTATTTCCCAGCCACTGCTCTGTGGAGGCTTGGAAGCTTTCGCAGGGAGCCGGGAAGCGGGTTTCCGGAGTCGCGGCCCCGGGAGCTGACCTTCCTTCTCATTTTTCCTTTGCCGATTGCAGTGTCTCAGACGCGTGTGTGAGCCCCCCATGGCGGATTCGGTCCCGAACGGCCCCCAAGGGGCTGGCGCAGTGGTAAGTGAGGGGCCAGGGGCGCTTGGTGTATGAGTTAGAAAGGAGCAGGAGTGTTGCACGTCGGGTTCTTCAGGGGGGCGGGGGTGGGGGGGTGGGGGCCCCCAATGGCGGTATTTTCCTGGCCTCGCAAACTTAGGGCTAGAATTAGGTTTTCTAAATTCTCGGACCCCTCTGATTTAGGCTTCCTCCTATGTGCCTCCTGCGATTAGCCCAGGCTCTGCAAACATTACAGAAGCACTCTGTTATGATTTTAGTTTACCTATCTCTCGCGGAGTCCGTTTCCTAACATCTTTTTATCTTTCATGCCAAGTATGGAGCTTGTCACATAGCAGTCCTCATTAAGTGCTTGTTGAAATAACTAATTTTAGAGCTTCGTGAGCCCCTGTAAGAAAACAGCAAAGAAAACATTGCTGAGGTTCCTGTATCAGGGAGTAGAGACTCTCTGTGGTAGGGAGAACCATCTGTGAGCTGACGATGAGAGAAAGCTGTTCTCTGGTGGAGCTAGTGCTAAAGAGCCCGCCAACCACTGCAGGAGACGTAATAGACACGGGTTCTGATCTCTGGGTCGGGAAGATGCCCTGGAGGTGGGCATGGGCAACCTACTCCAGTATTCTTGCATGGAGAATCCAGTGGACAGAGGAGCCTGGAGGGTTACACTCCATAGGGTCGCAGGGTCAGACACGACCGAAGCGATTTAGCACGCGCACTACCCCGCTTCTCAGCTTACAAAGCAAGGGGCGTGCACCAAACGCTAAGCCAAAGCAAGAAAACTACACTTCCGTCATGCCTCAGGGCACCGCTCCGGTTTCCCTTTGCGTCACCGCCTCTTCCTCACGGAAATGAAAGGAGAACTTCCGGGTTTGGCAAGAACTTGGCTCTGGCTGCGTTAGGTCGCTCTTTTTGGGCCTTGTTCCGAAGCTCCGCCTTCTCTGGGTCTTTCTAGAAACTCAGCTTGGCTCTTGACCGTGCGGAACAGGTATTTCCCAGCCACTGCTCTGTGGAGGCTTGGAAGCTTTCGCAGGGAGCCGGGAAGCGGGTTTCCGGAGTCGCGGCCCCGGGAGCTGACCTTCCTTCTCATTTTTCCTTTGCCGATTGCAGTGTCTCAGACGCGTGTGTGAGCCCCCCATGGCGGATTCGGTCCCGAACGGCCCCCAAGGGGCTGGCGCAGTGGTAAGTGAGGGGACAGGGTCGTTTGGTGTATGAGTTAGAAAGGAGCAGGGAGTGTTGCACGTCGGGTCTCAGGCGTTCCAGGGGTTTGTTGCTTTCGGGACCGGGGTCATGATTGGGGTGGGGGTGGGGAGAGAGCCCATCGTGAGCATAGAGGCTGGACGGAGCTACAGGTTTCTGTCTCGGCAACGACAGTAGGCCGGCCTCCGGCAGTGGTCCTCACCTGTATAACTCCTGAATGCCGCGGAGGTTGGGCCTTCTTGCAGCTTCCCACCCTTCCGTCTCTGTCCGAAGTTCCACAGTTGAAGCTGCGACCTGAGATTGTGCTGTGACACACACCTCATTCTGCACAGGCGTGCTGGCCGAGAACCGTTCTGCTCCTTTATACGCAAAAAGAGCTGTTCTTTTTCCCTTCCCCCTTCGTCATTTACGAGGAGAAATTTTAAGCTTATGCAAACTTTGTTATTCTTAGGATGCAGATCTGCTGCTTACTGTTTTTTTTTTTTTTTTTTTTTGACTTGTTCTTAGATTTAAACCCTAAACATGTGAATTGAACGAATGGCCTTTTTTTTTTTTTAATATTAGTATGTTTTCATATGCACACTCTTTCCTTTCTTTTGCTGAACTATTTGAGAGTAACATGCGTCATGATGATTAACCTATAATGAAGTATTTATGTAGAATATTCTTCTATACGACCGCAGTGCAGTTAACCCAGCAGTTTTTGCAGTTAATTCTGCAGATTTAACGTTGCTACTTGTTACCACCTAATACGCAATTCATATTCAAGTTTTCCCAGTTGTCCTTTAAAGCTGCTTCCTCCTTATCCAAATTCAGTCAAAAAGTCTGCATGGGGTTCACTGGTCTTTGGTCGCTTTTAGTCTGGAATAGTTCCCTCGTTCTCCTCTGCCCGTATTTGTCTTTTGAGAGTCCAGGCCTGTTTTGCAGAATGCTCTGATTGGAGTTGTCTGATCTTTTTGTTCCCCTCCGATGACTAGATCCAGGTTAAGTAGAAATATTAAATAAGTGAGATTTCGTTCTTCTCAGAGCCATTTATATAAATCAGGAAGTGTTGTATGTGGATGTATCCCATCACTGGAAATAATTAAGTTAGGTTATTTGTCTGTGGTGGTGTCTGCGAGATTCTCTGTTGTAAAGATAACTTCCTTTGTAAATAAAGTTGTTCCATGTCATGATACTTTAAGATTGTGTGAATATTTTTTCTCTTTAGTATTTTTTTCACCCAAAGAAAGATCCATTGATATTTTTTGCCTGAAATATTTGTCATGGTTGGACAGTTCACTCTTAAAATGTAAATCAATATCTTAGATCTTCTTTTTTACCCTGTAGTGAAATGCATGTGCATAAAAGTGTAGGAGATGAAATGTAAAGTTCAATGATTTATCACAGACTGAAGCCCCTAAAAGCAAGTAGATTTTAAAGAAAATGTTCTAAAGTTAAATTTTGATCAATTATGTGGTCTGAATATTTGCAGAGAAGCAGCACTGTAAGCTGGATTCATCCTTCCACTTGACTGCTTGTGCTCATTCAAGTTTAGAAAAGTAACAGTGCAGTAGGTTTGGATAGAATAAACAAGAGGCATGTGTGAAACTATCTGCTTACTGTTAGAATGCATGCAACAAAAAATTAAATAAAAAACACTCTTTCATTTTAAAATATGCTTGTGTTTTTTTCCCCAGTTTTTCTTATATCTTCTTTCACGAGAGAATTAAGTTAGATTGCTTCTAGCAGTGTTTTAGACTCAAGGTTAAAACCTTTTGGGTTTGAAAGATCCTTTTGTGGAAACATGGGTCTAACACTGTAAATAGAATTCAGACTATCTGAATCACACCTCTAAGTAACTTGTTACCACCTAATACGCAATTCATATTCAAGTTTTCCCAGTTGTCCTTTAAAGCTGCTTCCTCCTTATCCAAATTCAGTCAAAAAGTCTGCATGGGGTTCACTGGTCTTTGGTCGCTTTTAGTCTGGAATAGTTCCCTCGTTCTCCTCTGCCCGTATTTGTCTTTTGAGAGTCCAGGCCTGTTTTGCAGAATGCTCTGATTGGAGTTGTCTGATCTTTTTGTTCCCCTCCGATGACTAGATCCAGGTTAAGTAGAAATATTAAATAAGTGAGATTTCGTTCTTCTCAGAGCCATTTATATAAATCAGGAAGTGTTGTATGTGGATGTATCCCATCACTGGAAATAATTAAGTTAGGTTATTTGTCTGTGGTGGTGTCTGCGAGATTCTCTGTTGTAAAGATAACTTCCTTTGTAAATAAAGTTGTTCCATGTCATGATACTTTAAGATTGTGTGAATATTTTTTCTCTTTAGTATTTTTTTCACCCAAAGAAAGATCCATTGATATTTTTTGCCTGAAATATTTGTCATGGTTGGACAGTTCACTCTTAAAATGTAAATCAATATCTTAGATCTTCTTTTTTACCCTGTAGTGAAATGCATGTGCATAAAAGTGTAGGAGATGAAATGTAAAGTTCAATGATTTATCACAGACTGAAGCCCCTAAAAGCAAGTAGATTTTAAAGAAAATGTTCTAAAGTTAAATTTTGATCAATTATGTGGTCTGAATATTTGCAGAGAAGCAGCACTGTAAGCTGGATTCATCCTTCCACTTGACTGCTTGTGCTCATTCAAGTTTAGAAAAGTAACAGTGCAGTAGGTTTGGATAGAATAAACAAGAGGCATGTGTGAAACTATCTGCTTACTGTTAGAATGCATGCAACAAAAAATTAAATAAAAAACACTCTTTCATTTTAAAATATGCTTGTGTTTTTTTCCCCAGTTTTTCTTATATCTTCTTTCACGAGAGAATTAAGTTAGATTGCTTCTAGCAGTGTTTTAGACTCAAGGTTAAAACCTTTTGGGTTTGAAAGATCCTTTTGTGGAAACATGGGTCTAACACTGTAAATAGAATTCAGACTATCTGAATCCATCACACCTCATAAAGATAAGTATTGCTTTTGTGAAATTTGCTTTATTGGGTCTTGATGTAAAAACTGTTTATGTAGATTCTGTCAAAAAATGTAAAAACCACTTTTGAATTTGAATATGAAATAACAGTTTGAATGAGAAAGTCAATTTTAAGTTCTTAATGGTGGTGGACACATCTGTTAGCAAAATGCAGCAAAATAAAAGAATGGGGAAACAACGGAGAAGTGATATGTGAAAATTAAATCTAGGTCCACAGAGATCAGTGTAAGTTTCAGGACTATGAAGAAAGTCATTGATGAAGAAACAGTTCCCCCAAGGGTTACACCTAATGATCTTGAAAAAAACAGATATTGCAGATGGGCATTGAGACATTTTGAATATGAATAAAACTGCATAATATTCATTTTTTTAAAAAAATTATTTATTTATTTATTGGAGGGGGTGGGCGGGCCACTTCTCTTGGTCTTTCATTTATCTAGTTTTCATCCATCTTTGTTCTTTGGCCCGTGTGGGCCTCCCATCGCAGTGCCCTCTGTTGTTGCAGAGCACTGGCTCTGGGCGCATGCACTCCAGAGCCCCGGCTCAGTAATTGGACACAACAGTCCAGTTGCTCCATAGCATGTGGGGTATTCCCAGGCCAGGGATTGAACTGGCGCCCCTTGCACTGCAAGGCGGTGTCCTTACCCACTGGACCACCAGGGAAGCCCCCCTTTTTTTTTTTTTTTAAATATTTATTTCTTTATTTTTTTTACAGAGTTTTGTTGTTCTCAGACATGCATGTTCCCAGATTGGTCATATGCATATTTACAAGCTTTATTTAACTACAGTATTTTTCTTTTTAAATTCAGCAATTCATGATGGCCAATAAACTGGACACAGCGATGTGGCTTTCCCGCCTATTCACAGTTTACTGCTCTGCTTTGTTTGTGCTGCCTCTTCTTGGGTATGTAGGATACATCCTTCTGCCTTTGGTATTCACTTGTTTGTCGTGTTTTCTGGAATACCTTTTTAGGTGTCACACTTGGTTAAACTGCAAGGGGTTTAAGAACAAATAAAACACAGGTTTCATCCTTAAAGGCACTATCCATATTACAAACTGGAGGTATATTTTATATCATGTGTTTTGTGAAAAGTAACATCACATTGAAAATTAGAGAAAATGGATGTAGGGGTAAATTCATGGTTTTTTTTTTTTCTTATTTTCCGAATTTTTAACTGTTTGACCTAAGAGAAAGAATGGCTGCTTTATGAAATTCAGTTAGGTATTGTATATCAATTATACTTTGACATAAATATTCAGTTGGGTATGTATATAAAATGATGCTTCTAAAAAGCTTCAGTAAAATCACATTTTTTTTTTCCTATTGACAAGTAAAGATTTAGGTGTTAAAAAAAAAAAGATTTAGGTGTTTAGGTGTTGTGCAATTATGATGCAATTCACAAAGGAGGAAGAGATATGTTAATTGTTTCGTGTCTCATGATAATCTCTCCCTGGTAATTTGCAGGTTGCATGAAGCGGCAGGCTTTTACCAACGTGCTTTGCTGGCAAATGCCCTGACTAGTGCTCTGAGGCTGCACCAAAGATTACCACACTTTCAGTTAAGCAGAGCATTCCTGGCCCAGGCTTTGTTAGAGGACAGCTGCCACTACCTGTTATACTCGCTCATCTTTGTCAACTCCTACCCTGTTACAAGTATCCTTTTTTGTTGTTGTTACCATTTTGATAGCGACATTACCTATTAAATGTATGGGAGATCTCTTTTGATTATTTTTTGCTACTGGAAGGATTCAGCAATGAGGGTGTTCCATAAAATCTGGATTGCTTGGTTGGTTGGGATTTCATTTGAATGGAGATAACATTAAGTGAAGCATTTCTGACTGTATATAATGTGAAGTCCAAATTTTGAAGAGCTGATTAGGAATTTTAAACTTGTGTCTTTAATCTTATCAACTTCTCTATTAGCAATGGATATTTCAGAGTCAGAGCACAAGCACATGGAAGGATTATGTTAATATGTAGGTTTCTTCCATTTAATTCACATCTTTGGGAAGATGCCCAGGGGTATTGCTTTAAGAAAAAGAGAAATCCTTAGCTCTGTCTTGTAACTCCCAGTAAGTTCAGATGATAAAGAATCTGCCTGCAAAGGGTTATTGGCTTCCCCCAGGATTCTTGCCTAGAGAATTCCATGGACCGGTCAAATCCCCTTCATTAAAGGCACTTATTTCAAACTAGTATTTTTTCAAAAATCACATTGAAAATTAGAGAAAATGGATGTAGGGGTAAATTCAGGGTTTTTTTTTTCTTATTTTCCGAATTTTAACTGTTTGACCTAAGAGAAAGAATGGCTGCTTTATGAAATTCAGTTAGGTATTGTATATCAATTATACTTTGACATAAATATTCAGTTGGGTATGTATATAAAATGATGCTTCTAAAAAGCTTCAGTAAAATCACATTTTTTTTTTCCTATTGACAAGTAAAGATTTAGGTGTTAAAAAAAAAAAGATTTAGGTGTTTAGGTGTTGTGCAATTATGATGCAATTCACAAAGGAGGAAGAGATATGTTAATTGTTTCGTGTCTCATGATAATCTCTCCCTGGTAATTTGCAGGTTGCATGAAGCGGCAGGCTTTTACCAACGTGCTTTGCTGGCAAATGCCCTGACTAGTGCTCTGAGGCTGCACCAAAGATTACCACACTTTCAGTTAAGCAGAGCATTCCTGGCCCAGGCTTTGTTAGAGGACAGCTGCCACTACCTGTTATACTCGCTCATCTTTGTCAACTCCTACCCTGTTACAAGTATCCTTTTTTGTTGTTGTTACCATTTTGATAGCGACATTACCTATTAAATGTATGGGAGATCTCTTTTGATTATTTTTTGCTACTGGAAGGATTCAGCAATGAGGGTGTTCCATAAAATCTGGATTGCTTGGTTGGTTGGGATTTCATTTGAATGGAGATAACATTAAGTGAAGCATTTCTGACTGTATATAATGTGAAGTCCAAATTTTGAAGAGCTGATTAGGAATTTTAAACTTGTGTCTTTAATCTTATCAACTTCTCTATTAGCAATGGATATTTCAGAGTCAGAGCACAAGCACATGGAAGGATTATGTTAATATGTAGGTTTCTTCCATTTAATTCACATCTTTGGGAAGATGCCCAGGGGTATTGCTTTAAGAAAAAGAGAAATCCTTAGCTCTGTCTTGTAACTCCCAGTAAGTTCAGATGATAAAGAATCTGCCTGCAGTGTTAGAGACCTGGGTTTGATCCCTGGGTTGGGAAGATCTCGTAGAGAAGAGAAAGGCTACCCCTCCAGGATTCTTGCCTAGAGAATTCCATGGCTCATCCACGGGTCACAAAGAGTTGGACACCACTGAGTGACTTTCAGTTCAGACTAGAAACAAAAGGAAATTAATAAAATTTTACTATTTAAGCTGAGAATGGGATAATTAGTCAGTAAGATAAAAAGAATTTAGTATTTCCTATGAATAGAGTGGAAAATACGGACAGATACATGGATATTCTCTGGAGCTGATGAGAAGTAGCTCCTTTGGAATTTGTGTGTTTACACATTTCAGAAATATGTTGTGGGATAATAGGTATTTTAAAAGGAGACGAAGGGATTCTGCAGTTTGATATGTTTGGGAAGCAACTGGTTAAACACTATTAAATAGATTCTTTAGGATCTTGGATATGGTGGGGTGCGTTAGGAGACTAAGAGTTACTAAACTTATTTTAATTGGTTGTCCACCCCCTATCCAGCTCTCCATGAATCATTCCTCAGGGAAATATTCTGTGCTTTCAGAAGTGCTGCTCTTAAGTGTTCTTGAATATTTATGATACAACTGTATGTAATAGAAAGTACAATAAAATATGTCTTTAGCCCAAGTCTTAAGGAAAAGAGAATGGAAGGAATGTGTAATTTTTTGAGCACCTATTTTGCCAATATATATGAACTTGACATATTTAATCCTTGCAGCATTCTGAAAAAAATTATCATAAGCGTTGCATTATTGATAAGGATACTGAGACTCAAAGACTTTGAAATAACTTGCCTGACATCACATGCAAGTGACTAGTAGTGTAGGTAAAACTCACTAGATAGTCCTTGTACTGTAGCTGTAAATGATAAGCATGCTTGTTGGTGTATCGTTGGATGACCTGAGTTTGTTGGTCACATTCATTGAGATTCTTTACAATCACCAGTGTTAAAATTCTTGCTTTTCTGAAATGTAATGGGAAATTATATAGAGGTTCTTAAGAAAAGAGAAATCCTTAGCTCTGTCTTGTAACTCCCAGTAAGTTCAGATGATAAAGAATCTGCCTGCAGTGTTAGAGACCTGGGTTTGATCCCTGGGTTGGGAAGATCTCGTAGAGAAGAGAAAGGCTACCCCTCCAGGATTCTTGCCTAGAGAATTCCATGGCTCATCCACGGGTCACAAAGAGTTGGACACCACTGAGTGACTTTCAGTTCAGACTAGAAACAAAAGGAAATTAATAAAATTTTACTATTTAAGCTGAGAATGGGATAATTAGTCAGTAAGATAAAAAGAATTTAGTATTTCCTATGAATAGAGTGGAAAATACGGACAGATACATGGATATTCTCTGGAGCTGATGAGAAGTAGCTCCTTTGGAATTTGTGTGTTTACACATTTCAGAAATATGTTGTGGGATAATAGGTATTTTAAAAGGAGACGAAGGGATTCTGCAGTTTGATATGTTTGGGAAGCAACTGGTTAAACACTATTAAATAGATTCTTTAGGATCTTGGATATGGTGGGGTGCGTTAGGAGACTAAGAGTTACTAAACTTATTTTAATTGGTTGTCCACCCCCTATCCAGCTCTCCATGAATCATTCCTCAGGGAAATATTCTGTGCTTTCAGAAGTGCTGCTCTTAAGTGTTCTTGAATATTTATGATACAACTGTATGTAATAGAAAGTACAATAAAATATGTCTTTAGCCCAAGTCTTAAGGAAAAGAGAATGGAAGGAATGTGTAATTTTTTGAGCACCTATTTTGCCAATATATATGAACTTGACATATTTAATCCTTGCAGCATTCTGAAAAAAATTATCATAAGCGTTGCATTATTGATAAGGATACTGAGACTCAAAGACTTTGAAATAACTTGCCTGACATCACATGCAAGTGACTAGTAGTGTAGGTAAAACTCACTAGATAGTCCTTGTACTGTAGCTGTAAATGATAAGCATGCTTGTTGGTGTATCGTTGGATGACCTGAGTTTGTTGGTCACATTCATTGAGATTCTTTACAATCACCAGTGTTAAAATTCTTGCTTTTCTGAAATGTAATGGGAAATTATATAGAGGTTCTTGTTTCTGCTCTTAGTAGCTTAGAATTTCTTTGAAGAGAAAAATAGGTATGACACAAACTGTGTTTTCTAGATATTAATGTAGAGCAAATTGAATATATCAATTATGACCTCTGGGACAGTTTTATTGAGTGAATCCTGAGATGTTGCAAAATGACTCATGACAGTGAAGGAAACCTCTCTGCCTTTCCTACCCAATTAGTTATTTGGTAGGCCATCTCTAGGGAATGTTGAGGATTAAGGGGTTAATGTTCTTTAAATTCTTACTGGGAGGGGAATATGTAGTGGGAATAACATAAGCTATTAATTGGCAAGAAATACTCATTTGATTCCTAAAATAGTTGGGTACTACATTAATAAAAGTGAGCACAAAGTCATGTTCTGATCTTTGCTCTTAGAAAGGTGATATTTGTCCTTTTTTCTTGCAGACTCTTCAGCCCTTGAATTTTCTAAATAATTTAAAAATAATGGTGAATGCTAAGTTTATAACACTTTTATCAAGGATTTCTAAACTATAGAATGGTGAGATAAAAGACTCATTAGAAATTTCTAGCTTTGATCACTTCAAATTCATACAAAAGAAGATGGAACTTGGCCTAGGGAAACGAAGTTAGTGTCAGAACCAAGAATGAGACCCAGATATCTTGACTCAGAATTCAAGATTCTGTTAAAAGTGTAAAACTGTTTATATATATATATATGATCATTTCTCAGGAAATTGGCATTTTACTCAATTCTTAGGAGTGGCAGGGAAGAATTGGTCAGGATATTAGTAAAAGAACTTCTGTGTTAGAGACTTAGGATTCTTATAATACTTGGCTGTGGGTTAGTGTTTTACTTGCTGATTGGAGTTTAGGAACCTTCCGGTTCTAAATGCGGAGTTATAGTTTATAAAGAGTTTGATTCTCAGATTATGTCGCAGTGGTCATCATTTCCCTCACACTAGGCTTTCAGTTGATATGGAAAAGTATAATGGCTTATTTCTTAGAAATTGCTACTGTTTTTAGGACAAATGCTTTTGCCGTTTAACAGTCTGTATCATTTCATGGAAATAATTTGAACAAATGAAGTATTTTTTTAACAGCCTAGCTATTGAGTTTGAAATTTTTTAATGGGAAATTATATAGAGGTTCTTGTTTCTGCTCTTAGTAGCTTAGAATTTCTTTGAAGAAAATAGGTATGACACAAACTGTGTTTTCTAGATATTAATGTAGAGCAAATTGAATATATCAATTATGACCTCTGGGACAGTTTTATTGAGTGAATCCTGAGATGTTGCAAAATGACTCATGACAGTGAAGGAAACCTCTCTGCCTTTCCTACCCAATTAGTTATTTGGTAGGCCATCTCTAGGGAATGTTGAGGATTAAGGGGTTAATGTTCTTTAAATTCTTACTGGGAGGGGAATATGTAGTGGGAATAACATAAGCTATTAATTGGCAAGAAATACTCATTTGATTCCTAAAATAGTTGGGTACTACATTAATAAAAGTGAGCACAAAGTCATGTTCTGATCTTTGCTCTTAGAAAGGTGATATTTGTCCTTTTTTCTTGCAGACTCTTCAGCCCTTGAATTTTCTAAATAATTTAAAAATAATGGTGAATGCTAAGTTTATAACACTTTTATCAAGGATTTCTAAACTATAGAATGGTGAGATAAAAGACTCATTAGAAATTTCTAGCTTTGATCACTTCAAATTCATACAAAAGAAGATGGAACTTGGCCTAGGGAAACGAAGTTAGTGTCAGAACCAAGAATGAGACCCAGATATCTTGACTCAGAATTCAAGATTCTGTTAAAAGTGTAAAACTGTTTATATATATATATATGATCATTTCTCAGGAAATTGGCATTTTACTCAATTCTTAGGAGTGGCAGGGAAGAATTGGTCAGGATATTAGTAAAAGAACTTCTGTGTTAGAGACTTAGGATTCTTATAATACTTGGCTGTGGGTTAGTGTTTTACTTGCTGATTGGAGTTTAGGAACCTTCCGGTTCTAAATGCGGAGTTATAGTTTATAAAGAGTTTGATTCTCAGATTATGTCGCAGTGGTCATCATTTCCCTCACACTAGGCTTTCAGTTGATATGGAAAAGTATAATGGCTTATTTCTTAGAAATTGCTACTGTTTTTAGGACAAATGCTTTTGCCGTTCATGATTAACAGTCTGTATCATTTCATGGAAATAATTTGAACAAATGAAGTATTTTTTGTTAACAGCCTAGCAGAAATTGGGGTAAATAGAGTCTTTTGAGCGATCTCTATTTTTCAAAAAGCTAAAGAAAATTGTATTTATTGTCTATGGCATAAAGCCAAACAGTGAAACTCAAAATAAGGATTCTTTGCTTATATCTATAACTAAATTGATGAGACTCTCAGTTGACTATATACAGAAATATAGAAATGTCTTTTTTTATTTGTACAAATTGAGAACACTTTAATTATAAAAACTTGATTGGTACAGGATCTCAAAATAATGGAGTCCCTTTTGGAATGAGGGCTTCCTTGGTAGCTCAGAAGGTAAAGAGTTTGCCTGGGTTTGATCCCTGGGTTGGGAAGATCCCCTAGAGAAGGGAATGGCAATCCATTCCAATATTCTTGCCTGGAGAATCCCTATGGACAGAGGAGCCTGGCAGGCTATATAGTCCATGGGTCGCAAAGAGTCAGATACGATTGAACGACTAACAGTCATTCTTGTAGGAGTGAAAGAATTAAAGAGCTATAGTTGAGGAGAATTTGGAAACTATTATTTAAGCCATTAACCTATACTCTCCTAATTAGTTGAGTTAATGAAAGTAATACAAAAGACTATCTTGGTATTTGAAGGCTGAGTTATTCTGTGCAGAAAGGACATTGTAAAGTTAAAAGCTGTATTAACAATCAAGGTGGCCTAGATTTCAGCTTAATTTACCAAATGTTCACGATATTTTCTTCAATAGAAATATGTGAAAACAACTTTCTTCAGTATTTTCTTCATAAAAAGAACTATGGGGTTTTAAAAAAACTTCATTTTGGGCTTCCCCTGGTGGCGCAGTGGGTAAGGACACTGCCTTGCAGTGCAAGGGGCGCCGGTTCGATCCCTGGCCTGGGAAGATCCCACGTGCTGCGGAGCGGCTGGACCCATGTGTCCAATTACAGAGCCGGAGCTCTGGAGCCCATGCGCCCAGAGCCAGCGCTCTGCGACGACAGAGGCCACTGCGATGGGAGGCCCACAGGAGCCGAAGAACAAAGATGGATGAAAATAGAGAAATGAAAGACCAATAGAAGTGACCCGCCCGCTCCCCTCCCTCCCCAACACGACTCCCGCCCAAAATAAATAAATAAATAAATCTTTAAAAAAAAAAACAAAAACTTCATTTTATAAAGTATCAATAATACAAAAGCTATCACTGAACCAATTTTAGCAGGCACCATTTCAGATCTATGTACTTGAACATAATATATACTGTTTTGCAAAGTGCTTGATGAATTTTTAATGTTCTCCTTAATTATTTTCTTCAGTGAGTATTTTCCCAGTCTTATTATTTTCTTTGCTTCATGCTGCCACATACACAAAAAAGATCCTTGATGTAAGTAAAACCATGCTGACTTTGTTTTCTCTCTCATATTTACAGGTAGTTTGACTCCCATATTTACAGGTACTTGACACGAATTTAAGCTGTAAGACATTTGGGCATTGGTCATAGAAAGTTCTTAACGTTCCTTACGAACTTGTTATAAATTAGTGATTTGAAAGTTCTGGGAATTTTTATTCTTTGGATAAAATAGTACATTTTGTAGATAAGGGGCTGTATTTAAAATTGCTGCCTAGTTTCTGGAGGAGTTTCTGAAGTTTGAAATATATTTGATAAGTTGTCAGAGATTTCTTGTTCTGTCATTAATTTTAACATACTAGGTAAGTAGATTGTACCAGATTTCTTTTACAGTGATGTTCAAAACTGCAGCTTTCCTAAAACATTTTCTTATTCCTGTGTTGGAACATAAAACCTAGTAACTTTAAAGTGCCAGGCAGATTGACTACATATGCACTGAAAATTGAATTAAAATATCCAGAATTTTGCCTTGTGTTGGCCTTTTATCTAAAGAAAGTAATTGAGGGACTTCCCTGGTGGTCTAGTGGTTGAGACTCCGCTTCTAATGGAGGGGTCCTGGGTTCATTTCCTGGTCAGGGAATTTGATCCCACGTGTTGTAACAAAGATCAAAGATCCTGCATGCCCCAAGTAAAGACCTGGCATAGTGAAATAAAGAAAGTTTTTTTTTTTTTTTTTTTTTTAAGAAAGAAAGTAATTGAGTGCTCAAAAATAGTTTCATGACTTCTAATGTTTGTTTTCTTATGTTTTAAGGCAAAGGGTTCAAATAGTTTACCTCTGTTGAGATCTCTCTTGGATAAATTAAGTGCTAATCAACAGAATATTCTGAAATTCATTGCTTGTAATGAAATATTCTTGATGCCTGCTACAGTTTTTATGCTTTTCAGGTAAGAATAAAAATACATTTATTTTAGGAGGCTGGTGTCTAAGTATATATAATAAATATCAAGTCAAATTTTATCCTGCTTTTGTCTGTTGAAGTAGGTACAGATATGCAAAGCTAGATGAATCTTAGCAACCATCTTCTCATGTGAAAGCAGAGAACCTGACACTATAGTAACTAGTTGACTATAGTAAACCTAGGACTTTGTCTTCTTTGTTATTCCTTGTGAGTTATCATTTCATATTTTGAAAATTAATTTCAGAATATCTAATTTTGGAAGAATCTTGGGATTCTACAACTGAGATGATTTTTCCCCATACTGGAGAAAAATCTGAAAATTTAAGGTCTGGTATTCATAGTTGCTTCCTACCACCTCCATACTTGTTTGTACGCTAGTTATAGAGAGATGCGTAAGTGAAGAAAGCCTTCCTTTTGAAAATAGAACATTAGGATAGTTGACTTCATGGTATGTATTCCTGCAGTTAAGTTTTAAAACTACATTTCTCAGGAAGGTGGGGATATACACACACACACACAGACACACACACACTCTCTTATAGCTGATTCATATTGTTGTACAGCAGAAATTGTTAAGCAGTTATATTCCAATTGAAAAATTAATTTTAAAAAATGTAAAAATGTGTAAAGGAAACTAAGACTACATTTGTTCCCAGATTATTGCTTTTTCAGTTTCTCAAGTAATAGGACAATACAGATAAAAATATCATTTGACTATGAATCCTAGTTGTAATTTTGTCCTCTCCTTTCCAGAGCTGAGGAATTTGATACGCATACATGTATCTTTTAAAATACTTACACAGATAGGTAGTATATTAGTACATTTTATATTTCATAGACCATATACCAAATTGCCCTATATTACCAAATTGATCTGTATTACCTGTTTTTCATGATCTCATTAGTTTGTACAAACATTTTTGTCTATGAAATACTTCATTTTAATGTTCATTGCCTGATTAACTAGTAGCATTTTTATATACCAACAGTTACTCCTTTCTTTAGCAGTCTTTCTTTAAGCTGGATTTCTAGATTTCCTTATAAGTGCATCTGTGCTATTCTTATAAATGATGTCTTCCTCTGAAAACGCCAGGATCACCACATGTTGCTTATGCTCTGTGGTACCAAATATAATCTAAATGGTGTCCTAGAATGATACAGTGGAAAAACGCCTTACTGGGTGTCAGGGAGCTGGATTCTGGTTGATTTGATCCTTAACTTAGCCTTCTGGGCCTTGGTTTTCTACATTTAAAAAAAGTAGTGGTTGAAATAAGTAACTGCCAAAACTGCTTCCAATTATAACATTCCATAAATGTTAAGTATAGAATTTGATACTACTGGATTTGTCTATTATTCCACTCTAGAATTTTCATCCTAGAAGTTAGTTCATCTCTTTTTTGTGGTTCTGATCATACACATTTTAAGTGGTAAAAGGAACGTCTTGCCCGCTTACTTTCTTGCACATTTTTCTGTTTCTTGAGTCACCTGGTCTTGGGTCAGTCCAGGTTCTGTGATGGGTTTCATGTACCTGGGTGACAGTTAAAATGTAGCTACCCAAACTCTATGTGGAGATAATTGGTGCCTATGTCTGAAACCTTCAGATGCTGTTTAATAAACAGAATAGTTTGTTCTCCTTTTAAGTAAGCTTAAGAGAATTATAACGAAGTGCTGAGATGCTAGGCACACTTAAACAAAAACCTCATTATTGGAACTGTAGTGAATTTTTGGTTAGAGTACCAGCTTTTGACTATATTGTTATATTAAATCAGTTGTGCTGCTTAATCTTTTATTTAAACACTTATAATGTACAAATTGATTTTAATTTTTAAGATTATTCTACAGGAAATGAGAATTTACCAAAATATTTATGTAGAAGAATCACGTTGTTATTCTGAAAAAGAAAAAGTTAAAAAAATACTCATATGCTTAAATATAACACAAATAGTTTTTTTTCATAGACCATATACCAAATTGCCCTATATTACCAAATTGATCTGTATTACCTGTTTTTCATGATCTCATTAGTTTGTACAAACATTTTTGTCTATGAAATACTTCATTTTAATGTTCATTGCCTGATTAACTAGTAGCATTTTTATATACCAACAGTTACTCCTTTCTTTAGCAGTCTTTCTTTAAGCTGGATTTCTAGATTTCCTTATAAGTGCATCTGTGCTATTCTTATAAATGATGTCTTCCTCTGAAAACGCCAGGATCACCACATGTTGCTTATGCTCTGTGGTACCAAATATAATCTAAATGGTGTCCTAGAATGATACAGTGGAAAAACGCCTTACTGGGTGTCAGGGAGCTGGATTCTGGTTGATTTGATCCTTAACTTAGCCTTCTGGGCCTTGGTTTTCTACATTTAAAAAAAGTAGTGGTTGAAATAAGTAACTGCCAAAACTGCTTCCAATTATAACATTCCATAAATGTTAAGTATAGAATTTGATACTACTGGATTTGTCTATTATTCCACTCTAGAATTTTCATCCTAGAAGTTAGTTCATCTCTTTTGTGGTTCTGATCATACACATTTTAAGTGGTAAAAGGAACGTCTTGCCCGCTTACTTTCTTGCACATTTTTCTGTTTCTTGAGTCACCTGGTCTTGGGTCAGTCCAGGTTCTGTGATGGGTTTCATGTACCTGGGTGACAGTTAAAATGTAGCTACCCAAACTCTATGTGGAGATAATTGGTGCCTATGTCTGAAACCTTCAGATGCTGTTTAATAAACAGAATAGTTTGTTCTCCTTTTAAGTAAGCTTAAGAGAATTATAACGAAGTGCTGAGATGCTAGGCACACTTAAACAAAAACCTCATTATTGGAACTGTAGTGAATTTTTGGTTAGAGTACCAGCTTTTGACTATATTGTTATATTAAATCAGTTGTGCTGCTTAATCTTTTATTTAAACACTTATAATGTACAAATTGATTTTAATTTTTAAGATTATTCTACAGGAAATGAGAATTTACCAAAATATTTATGTAGAAGAATCACGTTGTTATTCTAAAAAAGTAAAATTAAGTGATAAAATGTTATTCAGTCCCTAATAAGAAAAATTATTAATGCTTCAATATGTTACTTAAATATAACACAAATTATAGAATTGAACATTTCAAGTCATTATTCCTTAAATGCTGCCTTTCATGGTAGAAGCACAGTCTGATATTAAAAGGCCTTATTAAGCTAAATTTGTAGCAATAATGCATAAAGCTCTATATTTAAAAGTGAACGGTCTATGAGTTTGTCTTATACATGTAGTCTGTGAGTTAGTTTATCTTACATATACACCCACATGTGTGGAGACAGATAAAAGAACTTTCGTGGGTTCATTAGTAGAGAGCTTGTTACATAATAGTACATGCATAAGATAGACTATTTAAGGTTGTAAAAAGAGTCTCAAAGTCGTCTCTTTTTTTTTTTTTCAGCGTAAGTATAATGGTTTTGCAGTGTCGTGTTAATTTCTGCTGTACAACATCGTGAATCAGCTATATACACATATACCCTCTCCCACTTGGCCTTCCTCCCATTCCCCTATCCTCCTCCTCTGGGTCATCACAGAGCACTGAGCTCCCTGTGCTGTTCCACAGCTCCCCACTGGCTATCTGCTGTACACATGGTGGTATATATATGCCAGTGCTGCTCTCCCAGTTTGTCCCACCCACTCCCATACTGTGCTCATACGTCTGTTCTCTATGTTCTTTACATCTGTGTGTCTATTCCTGCTCTGCAAATATGTTCATCAGTACCATTTTTCTAGATTCTGTATATATACATTAACATGATACTTGTTTTCTCTTTCTGACTTATTTTTTTGGGCGAGGGGGGGGGGTCTTTTTTTTTTTTTCTGATTTTCTTTTTTTTTTTAATTTTTAACTTTTACAGAGTTTCGTTGTTTACAGACATGTATGTTCCCAGATTAGTCATATGTATATCCCCCCATCCCATCTTTCTGACTTATTCACTGTGCTATGTTTCTAGATTCATCCACAAGGTTCGCCATCTTTAAAAACAGGAATGATAATATCACTTCGCTCCTAGAGTTGTGGGTTCAGTGCATTACAAAGTGAACACTGTTAGTCATTGTATCACTTGTTGATGTAAAGTTCTGGAAGGATATATTAAGAGCCTGCTCAGTGCAAGAGACGGGATTCGATCCCTGGGTTGGCAGAATCTCCTGGAGGAGCCTGGCAGGCTACAGTCCTTGGGCTGGCAAAGAGTCAGCCACGACCGAGTGACTAACACACATGCGCTATAGCTTTGAGGAAGGAACTAACTTGGGTGATGGAAAGTTTGTAATTCATTGAATATTTTTTTCTACTTAATGTGTTCTGTAATATGCGTGTTTTTCAATTTGCAGGGTTAAAGTTTTATCACGATTCATTGGACAAAGATACAGTATTTAGTTATTAAGTTTGTAAGCATGTAAATTTTTATTATGAAAGTAATATACAGGGGGATGGGAAAGGCTAAAAAAGGAGCATTCCCTGGTGGTTCAGTGGTTAGGACTCTGTTTCCACTGCAAGCGTCTGGTATTTAATTCTTGGTCTGGGAACTAAGATCCCAGTAGCTGTGTGGCTCTTCCAAGGTGGGTAGGGGGAAGGCTAAATAAACGTAGCCTAAAAACAAAACCACATTTAGCATCTTAGTGTATTTATTCTCCCCAAAGTTCAAAAATACAGCTGCAATAATATGTATAACTTTATATTTTGTTTTCTTCAAAGTCCTGTGTAGTTTTCAGTAGTCAAGGTTTGTCCCACCCACTCCCATACTGTGCTCATACGTCTGTTCTCTATGTTCTTTACATCTGTGTGTCTATTCCTGCTCTGCAAATATGTTCATCAGTACCATTTTTCTAGATTCTGTATATATACATTAACATGATACTTGTTTTCTCTTTCTGACTTATTTTTTTGGGCGAGGGGGGGGGGTCTTTTTTTTTTTTTCTGATTTTCTTTTTTTTTTTAATTTTTAACTTTTACAGAGTTTCGTTGTTTACAGACATGTATGTTCCCAGATTAGTCATATGTATATCCCCCCATCCCATCTTTCTGACTTATTCACTGTGCTATGTTTCTAGATTCATCCACAAGGTTCGCCATCTTTAAAAACAGGAATGATAATATCACTTCGCTCCTAGAGTTGTGGGTTCAGTGCATTACAAAGTGAACACTGTTAGTCATTGTATCACTTGTTGATGTAAAGTTCTGGAAGGATATATTAAGAGCCTGCTCAGTGCAAGAGACGGGATTCGATCCCTGGGTTGGCAGAATCTCCTGGAGGAGCCTGGCAGGCTACAGTCCTTGGGCTGGCAAAGAGTCAGCCACGACCGAGTGACTAACACACATGCGCTATAGCTTTGAGGAAGGAACTAACTTGGGTGATGGAAAGTTTGTAATTCATTGAATATTTTTTTCTACTTAATGTGTTCTGTAATATGCGTGTTTTTCAATTTGCAGGGTTAAAGTTTTATCACGATTCATTGGACAAAGATACAGTATTTAGTTATTAAGTTTGTAAGCATGTAAATTTTTATTATGAAAGTAATATACAGGGGGATGGGAAAGGCTAAAAAAGGAGCATTCCCTGGTGGTTCAGTGGTTAGGACTCTGTTTCCACTGCAAGCGTCTGGTATTTAATTCTTGGTCTGGGAACTAAGATCCCAGTAGCTGTGTGGCTCTTCCAAGGTGGGTAGGGGGAAGGCTAAATAAACGTAGCCTAAAAACAAAACCACATTTAGCATCTTAGTGTATTTATTCTCCCCAAAGTTCAAAAATACAGCTGCAATAATATGTATAACTTTATATTTTGTTTTCTTCAAAGTCCTGTGTAGTTTTCAGTAGTCAAGGTTTTCAGTAATTGCATACTGAGTCTATCAAATAAACATATAATTTACTTAGCCCTGTTACCTAACTATCCATGTTAGTTTATTGCTGTATTATTTTTGGTTGTTTTAGTGAGTATCTGAAGATAGCTTTTCCTAGGGAAGGATTCCAGACGTAGAATTTCATAAACATACATATGACTCTTGAGGGTATTATGACTGCCCTTTCAGCCTAGAAAAAAATAAATCGTGTAGGTATGTAAACTTAACTAGTGAGCATGTGCAGTTTTATTAGTTTTTTTATTTGCCTATAGAAAATCAACTAGTTTTTGTTTTAAAAGTCTTAAAACTTGATTACCAATTTTCAGTGGCAGTTGTTGAACATTTATATAACTTTTTCTGATTTATTTAGTAGCTTTAAAAAATTTAATAATACCTACGTAAATAACTTGGACTTACATATGATAGATATTATTGTGATTATTTGATGAATGAAGGTACACACACTGTCCAATTACATTGCCTTTAAATTTTGAGAGTATACATGTGAATTGATAATATGTATTTATTGTCCTTGCATTTATTTATTTCAGTGGTCAAGGAAGTCTGTTCCAGCCTTTTATATACTACAGATTCCTTACTCTTCGATACTCCTCTCGAAGAAATCCATATTGTCGGTAAGCTGGTGATTAGTTTCAGTCTGTTTTATTTATTAAGAATATTTTGGGGGGCTTCCCTGGCAGTCCAATGGGTAAGGACACCGCCTTGCAGTGCAGGGGACACCGGTTTGATACCTGGCCTGGGAAGATCCCATGTGCCGCGGAGTGGCTGGACTGATGTGTCCAACTACCGAGCCGGAGCTCTGGAGTGACAGAGGCCACCACGATGGGAGGCCTACAGGAGCCAAAGAACGAAGACGGATGAAAATAGAGAAATGAAAGACCAATAGAAGTGGCCCGCCCGCTCCCCTCCCTCCCCAACCCGACCCCCGCCCAAAATAAATAAATAAATAAATCTTAAAAAAAAAAATAAGAAAAGAAAATAGATAAATGAAAGACCAATAGAAGTGCCCCCCCCCCAAAAAAAGAGATGAAAGGTTTTTTAAAAAAAAAAAAAAATACTGTGGGGCTTCCTTGGTCCAGTGGGTAAAGAATCCACCTTGCAGTGCAAGGGGCACTGATTCAGTCCCTGGCACAGGAAGATCCCATATGCTGCGGAGTGGCTGGACCGGTGTGTCCAATTACAAGCCACTGCTCTGTTGTTCTGCAACGAAAGAGGCCACTGTGATGGGAGGCCCACACAGGCCAAAGAATTAAGATGGATGAAAATAAATTAATGAAGGACCAATAAAAGGGACCAAAATTTAAAAAAAACAAAAAAGAATATTGTGAAATGTAGCACTTGTAACTTTTAAGAGTTAACTTTTATGTTAGAATTTAGAAGTAAGCAGCATTTTTGTGAAACTTAAGTTCTAGGATTGATAAGGAGGTGCTTGTACTTCTTTCAGACCTTAAGACTGGAGTTTTCTTGACTACATCTAAAACAGTGCTGAAGTTTAATGAACTTAAGAATGTGTAGAACAGCAGTCCCCCTGTCCTGGCACTGTTCTTGTTGAAGAAACAAAAACACATGTCAAATAAGAAGAAAGGAAGCAGTAGTGTAGGATACAGTATTCGCATGTCACTATGATGAATCATCACGTTTACTCGATTATTTCAGTACTACAGTCCACAAGAGGGGAGAGACCGTTGAGGCCAAAGAGAGAAGAGCCCAGGAAAGTTTTCATAAAATAGAGGTTGTAATTGTTCTGGGAGGAGTAAAGCTTTTCAATAGACAGAATAAGGAAATGCATTTTAGGTAATAAAACAGTAGGAGCACAGGTTCAGAGGCAAGGAGATAAAATCAGAGTGTAAGGGGCCACTGAATAGACCTGTTTTACTGTAAGGGATATTCGGCATGGTGAGTGGCTGGAGCAGAGATTTAAACTGTTATTTTGGAGCCATGTCAGAAGATTTCTTGAGTTTCATGGTAAGAAGTTTGGAACTTACTGCTTTTTAAATGGAGAGGAATCATGGTGGTCCATGGGGTCACAAAGGAGTTGGACACAACTCAGCAACATTTATTGAGCATCTTCTGTGTTGTCTCATTGAAACCTCATTGTGACTCCAAAAGTACATACTCCCATTTTTCTGATGAGGAAAGCTCTAAGAGGCAGTATATTCTTTTAAGGAAATGGTAGGTGGGATTGCTCATTATATAATTTTCATGTCCTTGCTTTCTTTATTAGAGCTAATTGAATTTGCCTAAGTCAGATGTGGAGACTGTGTGACTCAGCTACATACACGTCTTCCATAATCTCAGCACTCAAAAGAACCATTTGTTAAATGCTTTTGTTAAATGAATATTTTCCCCCAAAACGGACACAGGTGTTGATTTGGAGAATTTTATATGTTCCCTGCAGTGCATCCTGGTTATTTTACTTCTTCAGATTCTTAAGTGGCTGTGCGAAAGTCCTTTATCAGCATTTCCTCTTGAATTGCATTGCTTTTTCATTGGGTTTCTGAAGGAAAACTATTTTATCTTGCAGGACCTTGTTCAATGAACTGAGGATTGTTGTTGAACATTTAATAATGAAACCTGCTTGCCCACTGTTTGTGAGAAGACTTTGTCTCCAGAGCATTGCCTTTATAAGCAGACTGGCACCGACAGTTGCATAGTGTAACATCCAGCTAAGTTATATATAATACAAATAAGCGTTGTTAGCTGCTGGTACTTCTGCTAGGGTGGTGAATTCCAGGTGTAAAACTGACCTCAGTGCAATTTACATAATTTACATAAATGCATCTTGAAAGAAAAATAATCATTTTCCTGGCATGTTAAATGAAGCCTTTTGAACAATTTCTGAGAAACTATTGTGATGTGCTGTTAATAGTTAGGGAAATTTGAATCCTGTGATAAACGTATCAAAACATTTTTAGATGCTGCTGTGCCTTTATCATGTACATTTATTTGTCTGGTAAAAATAGCTCTAAAATTTGTTTTCATCTAGTTATTAACTGGCATGAATTCATTATGGTAATATTAACATGTAAATTCAGTATACTTTGAGACAGTATTCTTTTGCCAGTCAGTAATTTTGGTTGGTAGTTTTTAACAAAAACACCTCTGTATTTAATTTCAAATTGCTTTTAAGTTGATTTTGTGCTGCATTATTAGGACAGTTGTATTTTGGATGTACCATTACAATAGGAATTCTATATGTATCTTATATGATGACCTTCCAAAATTTTAATTTCATAATTACTTCTGTGGGGTTTTTATCCTTAAATGCCCAACTAAAAGCTTGTTAACAATTCGGTAAATATTTGTGGTCACTTAAGTGTTCTACATCAGAGTCATGCAGTTTTCCTCTCAGAGACCCATTGAGTAACATTTCCCAAGTAGGAAATCCTTTTAGAAATATGGATACAATTACTTTGATCAGATTCCTGATTGCCAGTTTTCTCAGTTTCTTAGGGTTTAATTTTCATAGATGGTTGCTGCAGTTTAGATGCCTTTTGAAAGGAATGTAAGTGAAGATTGAGCTATGACTAAACCTTGTATCTGTTCTGAAATAATGAAGATTATGCATACTTAACCTTCAAATTTAATTTAAAAGATTAAATAGAAAGGTTTATAGGTAAGGTTATTGATTAGGAATAGGGTCAGAGGAGGAGTTGTGGGGGAAATAGTGTGCATTTCAATTTTGTAATGCATAGATAAATTTGGAGGAATTGGATGTATTATGCAACTGTGATTTGAGTTGTATAATATGTTAAATAGGTTTGTTAAGCTTCCGTCAACTCCTTTTTAAAACTCATTCTGATCTTTATTGTTGCATGATTGGAAATGTTTCAAACATTGCAAAATGTTAATGCAGAGTAATGGTTTTTGTAACCAGTTTCCCTCTTTGTGCATGTAACTTGGATTACTCAAATATACTCAGTAACTTACCAATAACATCAGTTTTCTTTTTATTTAACTCTTTGATCTGTAGAAATGTGATACCTACTTGATAGCTCAACTGTAACCAGCTATTTTTGTAATTTTGTAATATTTACTAAGTTAGAGAAACCTCATAATATACAGTTGTTTGTTGGGGGGGAGCTCTCATTATATCACTATGTGTGTAATCTGATGGTTTTAAAAACTATATTTTCTAGAGCAATAAAGTAACTTTAATGTTAAGTAAACAGTATATTGATTTCTAATGATGTTTTTAAAAATTAGAATCACATCAAGAAATTGTGGCAGCTGAAGGCATATTTATTTTTTAAGTTACTAAGTCTTTTTGTTTTCTACAAGTTTTTATCTGAGATACTTTTAGATTTGTAGAAGAGATATAAAAAAAATAATAGACAGTTTCTATATACCCTTTACTCAACTTCCCCTTGTATCAACAGATTCTGTAACCAAATTTTAACTAAGAAATTCAACTTCCTAAGATGCAGTTTTCCTCTCAGAGACCCATTGAGTAACATTTCCCAAGTAGGAAATCCTTTTAGAAATATGGATACAATTACTTTGATCAGATTCCTGATTGCCAGTTTTCTCAGTTTCTTAGGGTTTAATTTTCATAGATGGTTGCTGCAGTTTAGATGCCTTTTGAAAGGAATGTAAGTGAAGATTGAGCTATGACTAAACCTTGTATCTGTTCTGAAATAATGAAGATTATGCATACTTAACCTTCAAATTTAATTTAAAAGATTAAATAGAAAGGTTTATAGGTAAGGTTATTGATTAGGAATAGGGTCAGAGGAGGAGTTGTGGGGGAAATAGTGTGCATTTCAATTTTGTAATGCATAGATAAATTTGGAGGAATTGGATGTATTATGCAACTGTGATTTGAGTTGTATAATATGTTAAATAGGTTTGTTAAGCTTCCGTCAACTCCTTTTTAAAACTCATTCTGATCTTTATTGTTGCATGATTGGAAATGTTTCAAACATTGCAAAATGTTAATGCAGAGTAATGGTTTTTGTAACCAGTTTCCCTCTTTGTGCATGTAACTTGGATTACTCAAATATACTCAGTAACTTACCAATAACATCAGTTTTCTTTTTATTTAACTTTTTGATCTGTAGAAATGTGATACCTACTTGATAGCTCAACTGTAACCAGCTATTTTTGTAATTTTGTAATATTTACTAAGTTAGAGAAACCTCATAATATACAGTTGTTTGTTGGGGGGGAGCTCTCATTATATCACTATGTGTGTAATCTGATGGTTTTAAAAACTATATTTTCTAGAGCAATAAAGTAACTTTAATGTTAAGTAAACAGTATATTGATTTCTAATGATGTTTTTAAAAATTAGAATCACATCAAGAAATTGTGGCAGCTGAAGGCATATTTATTTTTTAAGTTACTAAGTCTTTTTGTTTTCTACAAGTTTTTATCTGAGATACTTTTAGATTTGTAGAAGAGATATAAAAAAAATAATAGACAGTTTCTATATACCCTTTACTCAACTTCCCCTTGTATCAACAGATTCTGTAACTGTACAGGATTTATTGTAACTAAGAAATTAACCCTGGGACAATACTATTAACTACTAAGATGCAGAACTTGCTTACATTCACCAGTTTTTCCATTTATTAATTTTCTTTTTCTGTGTTCTCTTTTTAGCATAATTGTTTCTTTTAATCTTTAAGTATGCCTGTGTCTTTATTTTGAAAATTCCTATTGGTCACAGAGATTTTCCTAAAGGAAATAATTTAGATGGGTCTTACCAAAAGAATGTAACATTAATGTTAAAATTCAAAATCCTCTGTGCTTCAAAAGTTGAGGCTTTCATCCTATAATAGGGTTATATATCTGATATATTCTATAAAGGAAAGTTTGATTTATAAATAAGCTTCCCTGGTAGCTCAGATGGTAAATAATCTACCTGCCATGCAGGAGACCCAGGTTCAATCCCTGGGTTGGGATGATGCCCCGGAGAAGGGAATGGCTGCCCACTCCAGTATTCTTGCCTGGATAATTTTCCACGGACAGAAGAGCCTGGTGGGTTACAGTCCATGGGGTCGCAAAGAGTAGGACATGACTGAGCAACTAACAACACTCTCTCTTTTCTTTCACTAAATGCATGAAAAAATAAATCCTGTAATTTGAGCATTACCAGAAGTTTATTTTGCGTGAACTTGTAGTTAGGAATTTTGCAGTATGAATATATACAGTCAGCTAATTTGACATTGAAATTATAATGTAACTTTAATCTATCAAATTAAAATTAAAGAACTGCAGGAACTTCCTTGGTGATCCAGTGGTTAAGACTTTACCTTCGCAATGCAGAGGGTGCAGGGAACCAAGATCTCACATGCCATGAGGCCAAAAATAAAATTGTATGTGTCTTGGATGTCACTTACACAGTGCAAAATGTATAACAAAAAAGGAAATAGAGTATATAGAATGAGTGAAGTAGGAAAAGTTACAGCTGCATTTTTACTTTTAAAGTAAAAAGTTTTGAATTTAGTTTTACTTGTTTAAAAAAAGAAGTTGATTCAACATCTAGAATCTCTGTTTCTTTAGGAAGTTATGAAGTGCTGTTGTTCTTCGGCATTTGTAAATAGTAAACCTTCTTGGACAAGTGGAGGCCTCATACAGAGTCTGATTCTAACAAAGATTCTATATTCCTTTTGTATTCTTGATTCCTCATGCATTTTAAGTGTGTAACATCTGTCCAAAGAAAATTTCCTTAACAATTTGTATTTAAATTTTCTTGGAGTAAAATTCACAAACATAGATGCTTTTAGAAGTAAGCAAGCAAGAACACTAACCTTTTTAAAAAATTAAATTTAGTTACTTGGAAACCTTCCCTACAGGGAAAAATCAAGACATGCGAATACTAAACTGGAAGTTGTGAAAGATTTATGGTCTGTTCTATAACTAAGAATTATAAGTCTATCGGATTACTTCCTCTCTTCCTAAAAATCAGGGTCAAAAATTCAGATCAGGTGAGTTGAGGATATAAATTTTATTTATCCTAAAAGGGGAACTAAGTATATGTATTATACAGTGTGATGAGCAGAACTGATTTAGCATTTTTTTTTTTAATTGAGATCAGAATGAATGAAACTAATTGAGGGATTGTGGTAAAGATTCTTAGGGAATCGGTTTTAATTAATACATTTCTGAAGCTCCCTGACACCCACCTACCCAAATACCCTTTCTATCTACTAGCTTTAACACTGTCACCCAAATTGACGCTGACTTTATTCCGTGATGAAAACCTCAAGGGAGAAAGTAACCAGTTATGTCTATAAGCAGTAGGTGGCACTCTTCTCTAGTGCCCAGCTGTTTTACATGCCATGTTCCTTGGAAGGGTAAATGCCACTAAATCCTGAGTCACCCGTGAAACTAAGGCCCTAAATTCCATGGTTGTCTTTAATGTGTGGTTTTTCAACAGTCAGTAAATATTTAGCAAGCATTTACTCGGAGTACATTTTTTAAAATACCGAAACATTAAAAGCTGGAATTAAGTACCCTGTTAATATCTGCTTCCTAGGTAAATGGAACAGGCCACAGTTAGTACTACTACTCAGATCTTGGTCTCTCTGCTGTTTTTGTTTCCATAAGTGCCTAAGTTACCTAAACATGTCAATTATAAAATTGTTCTTTCACCATCGTCTTCAGGTATGTAGAAAATGGTACTTATTTTTTTTTTTTTTGGCATGGTGATTTTAAAGGTATACGAAGTATAGGCAGTTCCATGTCTTAAAATTAAGACTTCACAATAATTCAAAAGCATATCGATAATTTTGGGTATTAGGAATGGTACCTTGATGTATAAATTCGGTTTGAGTTACAGAGACAGCTAGTTTCATTTAACACCTCACTGGAATTTCTCTAGAATTAAGAGAATTCTGCAAAGGCTTTTACATTAGCATAGCTCAACAGAGATAGTGTATACCAAAGGCATACATGTTTTATAAATTCAGGAGTTATTTCCAGAGGTTGTTTTAATGAGCAGCCCTTTTCTAATAGTCTGGATGGAAGATTGTAATTGGATCGGTATTAAGGATAACAAAGTAGCTGCTCAGAGTTTGGGAGGTTTCCTGGTAGTAATTATTCTGTGACATGTGTTATCTTCTAAGATGATATTTAGGAGGGCTCTTAGAAGAAACACATTTCTGTGTGAGGGTTTAACTATAGATTAGTCTTTCTCCTTTTAGGCAGTACAGATAGGGAAACTGACCTGCACTGAATTTGAGTGGATGTAACCAGACGTAAGTACAGTACTTTTTTAGTCTAAAACAGATTCTTTTTCTTAGAAAATGATAGAAAAAAAAAAAATAAAAGCCGTTGTTAGATATCTTTTCTGGAGTCTAAAAATTAGCTCATATTCCAGAAGGAAAGGCCAAGAATCATTTTACTTTTTCCATCATAGTTTTCTGAAGCTACTTTTTAAAATATGCTCTGTACTTTTTTGTTCTTATTCAGTAATTTTTAACTAACTGTTTTTTCTTGGTTCATGACAGTTTATAATTTCCAAACTTTTGACTCTTTTCTTTTGTAATTTTAACATATATATTTGACATATATTTTTGCTTACATATATATTTGTAAGTTGAGACCAAATGGCAAAGTCTTAGGCAGGTAACATTTGCAATAATATATTGGAACAAATGTGGAAGAGCAACAGAGAATAGAGTCGTAGAAAACTGCTTGATTATATGAATGCATTACTTCTGGTGCTCTATATAATGGGATATATTGAACTAAAAAATTTGTATATACAGTATGTCAGCATTTCTTAGTACCTTCTCTTGAATCCATTTTTAATGTCTATTATTATACAGGTTAGGAAGTTATATACTCTTCAGGCCAATACTATCCGAACTGTATAAATTTATAAAATAAATTGAAAAATTCATCATTCCTGTGTATTCGGGGCCAAAGCACATAAGTGATAATGTAGGACTCAGAGGGGAAATATACTGCTCCTGAATATTTGAGAAAATGTGAAGTCCTTTCAAGAAAATCTAATAAACATAATAATCATAGCCTGCTGACACTGAGGAAAAAGGACCTTATTCACTCGTTCTTTATGCAGTGATTTACTGGTCCCTACTGATTTCCAAATTGGATCACTGTAGTAAATTATCTATGCTGGTACCTGTGAAAGTAAGCTCTGGGATCCATATTTGTTTTGTGTTCTGCTTAAATCAGCAAGAATGATAAATTTGATGGTGTGAAATTGGAAGTGTTAAGGGCTTTCTCTGGTGATTGAGCAAAATAATGTCTCCACTTGTAATTTATTGTGACCCTTTTCCCCTGTGTGTGCTTTGTGTATCTTGTATTTATTTCAGTATAAATTAAAGTCTTGTTCCTTCATCTGCATTGTTATACCTAAGATATTATTGATGTAAAAATCAAATTGTGTAATAAAAAAAATCTCTCTGGATTTAAGCTGATTTGAAAATGTTATGTTGTGAAAAAAACCACATTTACAATTAGAATTTAGTTTTCTATTGCACTTCGTTGCCTTATTGTTTGAATAAGGTGAATCTGAACTCTTCTGTTTTCTTCAGCTCATTGCAATCAGGAGGACTGGCGTAATTTTATGATCTGGTGTGAAACTGGAAAAAAATGTGGCCTAAGGTAAAAATGGAAAAAAGAAAAAAATTACAGTGGATCTCTCAGCTATTGGCTTGCTTGCTCTGCTGTAGTCTTTTATCTAGTGAAATTTACAGCCTAGTGGATGAGTTATTTGTAACCCTGAAATGATTCACAATATACAGTATATTCAGTCATAAGTCAACACAGGATAACATAGAAGCATATATTCAGTGTTTCCCTTCAAAGGAAGTGTTTATAGAGGTGGCAGATTTTTCTGTGGCAATTTTTTTGTTGTTGTTATTTTAATCCGTCTTTATTCTTTGGCCTGTGTGGGCCTCCCTTTGCAGTGGCCTCTCTCGTTGCAGAGCACCAGCTCTGGGCGCATGCGCTCCAGAGTGCTGGCTCATAATTGGACACACTCTCGTCCCACTGTTCATGGCACATGGGATCTTCCTGGGCCAGGGATCGAATCGGTGCCCCTTACACTGCAAGGCGGACTCTTTACCCAGTTCACCACCAGGGAAGCCTTCTGTGGCAATTTTAACACTCTTACTAAGCAAAACATTGTATAGGTGAGTTAAATCCTTGTCCACTTAGAGATTGTAATCTAAGAGACAGTATGGAAATCAGCTGTATAAAGGTGATTTTGATAGGTGAATGAATAATTTTAAGAGAATTGATTTCCTAAAGAAAAATTTCCTTAGTGGTATAGGGTCTTAGGAACTAAAACATTGTTAATTTATAATACTCTTTCCTTTAACATATGGGAATTTTTGCAGCTGTTTACGAAGTAATACTGAGCTTTGGGAAGGTCATCTCATTCCTCAAGCCTGGTTGAAGAGACTCCTTAAAGAAATGGTCAGGGAAGATCCTTAAGAGTTATTACCAGTCTAAACAGGTGATTTGCCAGCAAACTTCTGTTTTTTGTGTTTTTGGATTTTTTTCTACTCTTATGGTGAGGTGGGTTTTTTTGGCCTTGCTTCAAGACCTGTGGGGATCTTAGTTCCTCAACCAGGGATCAACCTATGCCCCTTGGTGAGGAAGTTCAGAGACTTAACCTGGACCACCAGGAAGGTCAATCCCTGGTGAGTTTTGAACATACATAAAAAATAGAACAGTGTGATGAACCTCCATATTATCATCTAGTCATCATTAGAATCTTCTGCCATGGTTGTCCTTGTCTGTTTTCACCTCAATTTTTTGCTCCTAGTTTAAAAAATTCACACTATTCTGTTCCACTTTGTAAAAATTCCATTGTGCTTCTAAAAGATAAGGCTCCTTTTAAAGATCAGTATTAACGATAATTGACATAGGTCTTTTCGACTGAGTGACTAAAAATGATTGACTAACAGCCTCACATGTGAAAAAGGCTTAACAATTTTATAACAATAAACATAACATGAAGGGAAGGGAAAATTCTAGTGTCTTTCTGTAAAAGGAAGACTTTTCCCCCATGAATACTGTCTGGAGAGAGACACAAAGGCCACCACCCTAAATTTAGGGAAAGTGATAGGGAAGATTTTGCCTTCCCACTTTCTCCCTCTTAATGGAAATAGTGTATCCAAAGATTTTTTTTTTCTTTGAACACATGGGGAGTTGGAGCTTTGGTGGGCTTACTGGAAACCTGGGGGCTAGGTCAATGCTTTAAAGGAAGAAAGTGCTGTTAACCATACATGGCAGTAAATAACTTGGGGCCATGCCACTAAACTAAGAGAGGGACTCTAATATGTTCTCATTAAATTGCCTGTAAGACTATAGGTATTTCCAAATAAAACTGTAGAATTTAGGTCAATTTATTCTCACTTTTTAATTTCAAAAAACAGTAGTTTATAGTTTTTTTTCATTAAATTCTTTAAATTTGGAACTCTACAACCATTCCTAGACGTCCACGAGTAATAGGCCATTTCATTTAAGTAATAAAACCTCAAGACAGAGAAATGAAACTTGTGTGGTGCATGCGTGCTTATTCTAGGAATCATACATACACATACATATATGTAATTGATTATATACTTATGATTGTGTGTGCTTAGTTGCTCAGCTGTGTCCAACTCTGTGACCCTGTGGACTATAGCCTGTCAGGCTTCTTTGTGAAATTTTCCAGGCAAAAATACTGGAGTGAGATGGGATCTTCTCAACTCAGGGATCGAACCCTCGTCTCCTGCATTGGCAGATGTATTCTTTACCAGTGAGCTACCTGGAAAGCCCTGAAACTTGCAGTGATCCAGAATAAAGTGGATACCTTCTTTTGTCATTAACTCATTTTTTAAAAATTACAGTTGTATTACAGTTGTACATGCAGATTTCTCTGATCTGAAATAGTTGATACCATGAATTATCAGGTTCATGTTTTACAGTTCAGTTTAGTAATATCTAAAGTATATAGTTCATCTTTTGAAGTGTTAAGAAATTAACCTTTTTTACCACTTTATCTGAAAAACTAAGCTTCCATTTAGGGCTTACCATATTGAGCTTACTTTGAACTGATGTTTCTGTTTTGGGGGGGTTTTTTTAGAGTTTTTTTTTTTTTTTTTTGGCCACTTCTATTGGTCTTTCATTTATTTCCATCTTTGTTCTTTGGCCTGTGTGGGCCTCCCATTGCAGTGGCCTCTCACTGCAGAGCACCTGTTCTGGGCACACACACTTCATAGCGCTGGCTCGGTAGTTGGACACATCGGTCTAGCCACTCCATGGCACATGGGATCTTCCCAGACCAGGGATCGAACCAGCGCCCCTTGCACTGCAAGGCTGTGTCTTTACCCACTGGACCACCAGAAGCCCTGAACTGATGTTTTTAATACTAACTTTATGTTTTCCTTTCCTAAGGACAATTCTCAATATAAAAATGAAACAACATTTCTTACAAAAATATTGGAATGATTTTTAGAAAAATACTTTAATTTGGATAAAATATAATCTGTATAACTTTGGTTATATAGATATATTGCTGGGAATAAAATATTTTATCAAAATGAGTAACATTTATGCTTATAATTAGAACCCGCTAGAGGACTTTATTTTCTTTCTTTCTTAACAGAATATTAACATCTTAAAAGATCTCTGTTTCGTCTTTTACTACTGAAAACTCAGAAAGGTATATCAGAATCTTTCACTGTGATAACAGATTTGTCCATTTCTCCTGGTAATACTCTCAGTTTTTCCCTTATGTATTTTATTTATTTATTTATTTATTTTTTGTGCTGACTTTCTGCAAAGTGTAAAAGGTTTCTTTTTATTGTGTAACATAGGCAAAGTTATTTAAGTCAGTAAATTTTTAAGGAATTTCACGTTCTGATTCTTTCTACTGCCAATCACCTTAGTTCATGCAGTCATAATCTTCAAGATTGCCTTTTCAAAGAAGTTCTGCTTAATCCACAAGCTGCCATGCCTATCTACCCTGTATAACAAATATAAAAGGTCCTATTTTCAGAGATATTCATGTAAAGCTTTGAAACTAGCTTCCTCATAATTCAATAAACTGAAAAACAATACAGTAGTCACTAGCAATGCTTAAGTATTATAAAAGCTAATTAGAAAATGCTTGTCAGACTTCCCTGGTGGCTCAGTGGTAAAGATGTTTTTGTTTTGGGGGGGTTTTTTTAGATTTTTTTTTTATTTTGGCCACTTCTATTGGTCTTTCATTTATTTCCATCTTTGTTCTTTGGCCTGTGTGGGCCTCCCATTGCAGTGGCCTCTCACTGCAGAGCACCTGTTCTGGGCACACACACTTCATAGCGCTGGCTCGGTAGTTGGACACATCGGTCTAGCCACTCCATGGCACATGGGATCTTCCCAGACCAGGGATCGAACCAGCGCCCCTTGCACTGCAAGGCTGTGTCTTTACCCACTGGACCACCAGAAGCCCTGAACTGATGTTTTTAATACTAACTTTATGTTTTCCTTTCCTAAGGACAATTCTCAATATAAAAATGAAACAACATTTCTTACAAAAATATTGGAATGATTTTTAGAAAAATACTTTAATTTGGATAAAATATAATCTGTATAACTTTGGTTATATAGATATATTGCTGGGAATAAAATATTTTATCAAAATGAGTAACATTTATGCTTATAATTAGAACCCGCTAGAGGACTTTATTTTCTTTCTTTCTTAACAGAATATTAACATCTTAAAAGATCTCTGTTTCGTCTTTTACTACTGAAAACTCAGAAAGGTATATCAGAATCTTTCACTGTGATAACAGATTTGTCCATTTCTCCTGGTAATACTCTCAGTTTTTCCCTTATGTATTTTATTTATTTATTTATTTATTTTTTGTGCTGACTTTCTGCAAAGTGTAAAAGGTTTCTTTTTATTGTGTAACATAGGCAAAGTTATTTAAGTCAGTAAATTTTTAAGGAATTTCACGTTCTGATTCTTTCTACTGCCAATCACCTTAGTTCATGCAGTCATAATCTTCAAGATTGCCTTTTCAAAGAAGTTCTGCTTAATCCACAAGCTGCCATGCCTATCTACCCTGTATAACAAATATAAAAGGTCCTATTTTCAGAGATATTCATGTAAAGCTTTGAAACTAGCTTCCTCATAATTCAATAAACTGAAAAACAATACAGTAGTCACTAGCAATGCTTAAGTATTATAAAAGCTAATTAGAAAAATGCTTGTCAGACTTCCCTGGTGGCTCAGTGGTAAAGAGTTTGCCTGCCAATGCAGGGGACACAGGTTCAATCCCTGACTGGGAGATCCCAAGGGCTGCAGAGCAACTGTAAGCCCGTGTGCTGCAACTACTGAAGACTGTGTGCTCTCGAGCCCACAACAAAAGAAGTCGCTGCAACAAGAAGCCTGCTCACTTCAACCAGAGAGTAGCCTCCACTCCCTACAATTAGAGAAGAGCCTGCAACAGAAGTGAAAGCCCAAAATAGCCAAAAATAAAAGACTTGTAGGAAAAAAGAAAAATGGCTTGTCTTCTATTTATACTGGGACACTGCTAACCTAGGCAACAGAAATACAACAAGCAGTGAAGGATTTTAAAAATGTTCCCAATAGGCTGAATGCTAACAAAGTAGCACAGATAAAACCTAGTGGGAATTTTTTTATGGTCATGTCCACAGCAACCCTTATGTATTTTAAATCTATATTATTAGGTATAAACAACTTTAGAATTTTATCTTGTGGTTGAACACTTTATATAATAGCCCTGTAACTCGAGGAAACAACTTTAAAGTCTGTTTTGTTTGGTTTTAATCAAGTACACCAACTTTCTTTTGCTTAGCTTTTGCCTGATGTGTCTTTTCCCACTCTTGTCCTTTATACTTTGGATGTGTCTCAGATAAACCATTATTTTGGATTGTTCTGTTGTCAAGCTCAGTCAAGCTGTAAACTATATTTTTCCAGAATTCTCTTTCTGGGTTAGAGTTGACTCCCAAAACGAATTTGGGTGAGAATTAAGTGACATAAGGGTATGTACCTTCCCATCTGGTAGAATGGAAGGTATGTAGACAAGGTATGGATAAACACAAATAGATGCCCAGCAGGATCCAGCCAGTGTTTCTCTTGGTGCTTCTTCCAACACTTCATCGTGAAGGCGGAGCCAAGCAGAGCTCCACTACTTGGATGTGCACCCACAGGAAAGGTAGCCGCACAGGGGCAATATTTTTACAAATTTCTACTGTGTTTCCTCATAATTCAATAAACTGAAAAACAATACAGTAGTCACTAGCAATGCTTAAGTATTATAAAAGCTAATTAGAAAAATGCTTGTCAGACTTCCCTGGTGGCTCAGTGGTAAAGAGTTTGCCTGCCAATGCAGGGGACACAGGTTCAATCCTGACTGGGAGATCCCAAGGGCTGCAGAGCAACTGTAAGCCCGTGTGCTGCAACTACTGAAGACTGTGTGCTCTCGAGCCCACAACAAAAGAAGTCGCTGCAACAAGAAGCCTGCTCACTTCAACCAGAGAGTAGCCTCCACTCCCTACAATTAGAGAAGAGCCTGCAACAGAAGTGAAAGCCCAAAATAGCCAAAAATAAAAGACTTGTAGGAAAAAAGAAAAATGGCTTGTCTTCTATTTATACTGGGACACTGCTAACCTAGGCAACAGAAATACAACAAGCAGTGAAGGATTTTAAAAATGTTCCCAATAGGCTGAATGCTAACAAAGTAGCACAGATAAAACCTAGTGGGAATTTTTTTATGGTCATGTCCACAGCAACCCTTATGTATTTTAAATCTATATTATTAGGTATAAACAACTTTAGAATTTTATCTTGTGGTTGAACACTTTATATAATAGCCCTGTAACTCGAGGAAACAACTTTAAAGTCTGTTTTGTTTGGTTTTAATCAAGTACACCAACTTTCTTTTGCTTAGCTTTTGCCTGATGTGTCTTTTCCCACTCTTGTCCTTTATACTTTGGATGTGTCTCAGATAAACCATTATTTTGGATTGTTCTGTTGTCAAGCTCAGTCAAGCTGTAAACTATATTTTTCCAGAATTTCTCTTTCTGGGTTAGAGTTGACTCCCAAAACGAATTTGGGTGAGAATTAAGTGACATAAGGGTATGTACCTTCCCATCTGGTAGAATGGAAGGTATGTAGACAAGGTATGGATAAACACAAATAGATGCCCAGCAGGATCCAGCAAGTGTTTCTCTTTGTGCTTCTTCCAACTCTTCCTCCTGAAGGCTGCTCCAGGTCGACCTCCACTACTTGGCTGTGCACCCACAGAAAAGGTAGCCTCACAGGGGCAATATTTTTACAAATTTCTACTGTGTTTCCTCTTTGCAGATGAATGGGATAAGCTTTGGTTTTCATTTTTTCCCTATAGTCCTCAGCACTCAACACTCAGTCCTCAGCACTGCAGCTTAGGAGCTCTGGTCAGAATCTTTGATCCTCTGTCTCCCCTTTCTGGATGTCTCCACCTCCCCACATGATTGTATAAAACCTACTTTCAATATAAATTCGTTGCTTCATAAACACAAGTTCTGCTTCCCTGACTGAAACTTGACTAGGAATAATATATAACTACATTTTAAAAAATGGTTTGGTAACTTCTTTTTCTACATGTAAAACATTGCTTTGAGTGTTAATGTTTATTTCCCCGAGACAGCCTAGCCTGCAGTCTACTTGGATGAATTTCACAAGCTAGTTTTCTGCTGCTTCTAGTTTTAAACTTTAACCCTGTTTCTGATGACAAGGAATGCTGCAAAAATAGTCTAGTTCAACAAAGAATTATGAGCACAAAATAATTTGTATCCATTCTGTAGTGTTTCAGAATTACCAGTCAATGTTTAAATACAAAGTAGATACAGATACTAATGGTTAATCTCATATATATATATATATATATTTTTTAAAGATTTATTTATTTATTTTTGGGTGGGGGTCGGGCTGGGGAGGGAGGGGAGCGGGCGGGCCACTTCTATTGGTCGTTCATTTCTCTATTTTCATCCGTCTTTGTTCTTTGGCTCCTGTGGGCCTCCCATTGCGGTGGCGTCTGTCATTGCAGAGCGCCGGCTCTGGGCGCATGCGCTCCAGAGCTCCTGCTCAGTAATTGGACACATCGGTCCGGCCGCTCCGCGGCACGTGGGATCTTCCCAGGCCAGGGCTCGAACCAGCGCCCCCTGCACTGCAAGGTGGTGTCCTTACCCACTGGACCACTAGGTGAAGCCCTCATATATTTCTTATAGTAAACTGGTAAGTTTTTTACGTGCACAGTTTAGTCCATTTATAATTAGTTACTACCGATATATGTAGTATCTTATTTTGTGCTATTTGTTCTGCCTTTTCTGTTTCTTTTTTTCTTTCTTGCTGTTTGTGTGTTTTCTTTTTCCCTTGTTTTTTTCTTTTTCTCAACTCGTTTTCCCCACTCTATCATTTTGGAATTTATACACACTTGCTGTCCTTTTCCCATTAAGCTTTAGAAATTCAAACATGCATACTTAACAAAGTTTTGGGTTAAAAGGATTTAAATTTGCTTCTGCCAGGTGCCTTGGGGGAACTACCAAACTATAGCTGTAGGTTTTTTTCCATACAGGAGGTGTAAACTTAAGGCAGAAATACTGGCTCGTGGTGTTGAAATCTTAGAGATTTTTCCTCCCTCCACCTGACCAGGTAGAAAAAGGCAGCTTTGCTAGCTGCTGCTTCTGACTTCAAATGCAGTTGTTGTTTTGCAAACTTCTGTTAAGCGTCCCCTCCTTGGGTGGGCCTCTTTATCTCCTGCCTTCAGTGTGCTGTTCTGGCTCCCAGGCCTTACCCTAAGTTTACCAGGAGCTAGAATACATTCCCTGTGTGAATTCACTCATTCTGAAAATTCTTTACATTTTGCCATTTAGGGGCTACTTTTAAGGTGTGTGTGAGGGAGTGACATTTTCCTGTTTAACCTGATTTTTTCATGTTGACTTGAGAACTAGTCAGCATTAACAAGAGAAAGGTTCCCTTGGTGGTGTACCATTCTGAGAAATCTGAAGGACCCAAAGCCTCCATCCCAGACAGATGGGAACCAAAAGGTCCTTTATTGCCACTTCAAGATAACAGGAGGCAGGAGACAGGGAAAGACTTGGGAGACTGGATGAATACAGTGAAAGAGATGGTACAGAGGTGGACTCTGATAGGATAGGATGAGAGACTATGGGAGAAGTAAATAAAAGTTCTGGCACATTCTCTGGGCTCTTTTTTATTCAGGATTTATCTGGGGGTTTTTTTTGGTGATGGATTCAGCTGATATACTGGCTTACATGTTAAAACATGATCAAGGAGTTACAAATACACAAAGTTCAGTTGAGTCGCTCACTCGTGTCCAACTCTGCGACCCCGTGGACTGCAGCACTCCAGGCTTCGCTGTCCTTCATCATCTCCCAGAGCTTGCTCAAACTCGTGTCCATTGAGTCAGTGATGCCATCCAACCATCTTGTCTTCTGTTGTCCCCTTCTCCTGCCTTCTAGTGTTCCCAGCATCAGGGTCTTTTCCAATGAGTTGTATCTTTGCATCAGGTGGCCAAAGTATTGGAGCTGCAGCTTTAGCCCTTCCAATGAATACTGAGGGTTGATTTCCTTTAGGATTGACTGCTCTGATCTTCTTGCAGTCCAAGGGACTCTCAAGTCTTCTCCATCACCACAGTTCGAAGGCGTCACATCAGGAGTAATGTTAAAATGTCCATAAACAGTAGTTTCAGTTTTTATAGACATTCTTTTCATTTCCTTGGACCTCAATTTCCTCATTTGTAGAATGTGGCCAGCAAAGAATTATTTAGAAGATTGTTTGAGATGAATGTATTTGCCCACTGTGAAGTTCTGTACAGATAGCTACATTGTAGATTATGCTTCTCATTTTATTGTACCTTAGGAGAGTAAGGGACTCCTGGAATTTAAAGAACTTCTTTCAAAATTCTACTTGATGGGTCAGTGATGGTTAAACCTTATGTTACCATGTTTTAAGTCAACATCTCTCAGGGCAAAATAGAAATTTTGGACCCTTTAAGAGAATGTTTTTCCCTTATTAAAGAACAAAGCCTTATGTATGTTGACAGGTGGATCTTTCTTTTAAATTCTCATAATTCTAGCGACCTAAAGGTGCTATTATTTGGCAAAATCAGATCAGCCTCTCTAATTGTAAGAGCTATCTCCAGAAGTACTTCTTCAAAATCAGTAAATGATTGAAAGTCCTCTCCAAAACATGCTCTTTCTAAACTATCCCAAATGAATTCATAAGAAGGATGCAAAAATAATCTATGAAATGCTCAAAACTAAATTTATCTGCAATGTGCAGAGAATGATGCTGATAATTAATTCTCTCTTCTTTAGGGAGTCTGGCAGAAATTGGATATAACCTGAGAAATAGCAGAGATAAAGATCACTGGGGGCTTCCTGGGTGATTCAGTGATAATCTGCCTACTAATGCAGGAGATGTGAGTTCAATCCCTGGGTTGGAAAGATTCCCTGGCGAAGGAAATGGCAACTGGCTCCAGTGTTCTTGCCAGTCTGAGGTTTCGCTCACTGTGTCCAACTCTGCGACCCGTGGACTGCAGCACTCCAGGCTTCGCTGTCCTTCATCATCTCCCAGAGCTTGCTCAAACTCGTGTCCATTGAGTCAGTGATGCCATCCAACCATCTTGTCTTCTGTTGTCCCTTCTACTGCCTTCTAGTGTTCCCAGCATCAGGGTCTTTTCCAATGAGTTGTATCTTTGCATCAGGTGGCCAAAGTATTGGAGCTGCAGCTTTAGCCCTTCCAATGAATACTGAGGGTTGATTTCCTTTAGGATTGACTGCTCTGATCTTCTTGCAGTCCAAGGGACTCTCAAGTCTTCTCCATCACCACAGTTCGAAGGCGTCACATCAGGAGTAATGTTAAAATGTCCATAAACAGTAGTTTCAGTTTTTATAGACATTCTTTTCATTTCCTTGGACCTCAATTTCCTCATTTGTAGAATGTGGCCAGCAAAGAATTATTTAGAAGATTGTTTGAGATGAATGTATTTGCCCACTGTGAAGTTCTGTACAGATAGCTACATTGTAGATTATGCTTCTCATTTTATTGTACCTTAGGAGAGTAAGGGACTCCTGGAATTTAAAGAACTTCTTTCAAAATTCTACTTGATGGGTCAGTGATGGTTAAACCTTATGTTACCATGTTTTAAGTCAACATCTCTCAGGGCAAAATAGAAATTTTGGACCCTTTAAGAGAATGTTTTTCCCTTATTAAAGAACAAAGCCTTATGTATGTTGACAGGTGGATCTTTCTTTTAAATTCTCATAATTCTAGCGACCTAAAGGTGCTATTATTTGGCAAAATCAGATCAGCCTCTCTAATTGTAAGAGCTATCTCCAGAAGTACTTCTTCAAAATCAGTAAATGATTGAAAGTCCTCTCCAAAACATGCTCTTTCTAAACTATCCCAAATGAATTCATAAGAAGGATGCAAAAATAATCTATGAAATGCTCAAAACTAAATTTATCTGCAATGTGCAGAGAATGATGCTGATAATTAATTCTCTCTTCTTTAGGGAGTCTGGCAGAAATTGGATATAACCTGAGAAATAGCAGAGATAAAGATCACTGGGGGCTTCCTGGGTGATTCAGTGATAATCTGCCTACTAATGCAGGAGATGTGAGTTCAATCCCTGGGTTGGAAAGATTCCCTGGCGAAGGAAATGGCAACTGGCTCCAGTGTTCTTGCCTGGGAAATTCCTAGACAGAGGAACCTGGTAGGCTATACTCCATTTGGTCACAAAGAGTCAGATACAACTTAGCAACTAAATAACAACAACCCTAAATAAAGCTAAACTCTGATTTATTTCCTATAACAACAGGATGTATACATACATATATCACTGGAAGGCAATGGAGCACAGCCAGGCTGTAGGACTGAATAATCTGCAGACCTGGTTTCAGTCACTTCTTAGCTGTGTGATCTCTGTTTCTCCTGTAAAATGAGGATAATACCCTTCCATTGTGAAATGATAAAATGAGCTCAAGCATAGAGTGTTTAGCACGTGCTTCACATAAAGGGCTCAAAACATTTTGGCTGTCATCATCGTCATCATCTATAATTTAGAACAATTCTGTGGAGTGCTATATTGAATAAATTGAGTAGCTGTTAACATAATTTCCCAGTTATTTTTATCCCAAACACTCAGAAAATAACTATAATTATTTCTCAGGTACTCTTTAGTAATAATTGATGTTTATAACAATGACCACCTCCCATTTTTCCCTACCCAGGTACTGTAAATTTATGAATTGTCAAAGTTGAAAGTTTGGAGATGACATGATACTGTGATATAATGGTAAGAGAATAGAAAAAGAATCAGAACCCACGTTTCAGAAGTAACTACTTCATGCAGATCTGTGACCCTGGGTGATCCATTTTAATGACTTCTCACATGTGTTCCTGTTCGGAGGAATAAAGAGTTAAGAGGATTCACAGCACTTCCCTGGTGGTCCAGTGATTAAGAATCTGCCTTCCAAAGCAGGGGATGTGGGTTCAGTTCCTGGTCGGGGGGTGGGTGGGGGGACTAAGATCCCACATGCCTCTGGACAACTAAGCCCTTGGAGCCACTAAACAGCCCGAGCACCACAAACAAAGTCCAAGTGCTGCAAGGAAGATCCAGCTGCAGCCAAAATTTAAAAATAAAAAAAGAAAGAAAGAAAGAAAAAGAGTAATACACAATCCAGATTGCTAATGTATGTATATTGGGATGGGAGGTTTTCTTCCCTACCACTTAATTTCATGTTCTACAATGTTGAATTCTAAAAGCTACCTTAATAGACAGGTCAGAGTTTTTTTGTTCTTTTCCCAAATAAAATTCACCATATTTTCCTTCTATAAAAGGGTGTGTTTCAAATAACATTACTTAATGCAGTGAAAGAGAAAAAGTATCAATGCAATGAGGAAACATAGATATTTTGTCTGGGGTTCAGACCCCCATGAGGACTCTGCCTACCCCCAAGCTTTGAAACCTGCTCACTATCAAAAGTAGAATCAGTTAGAGGGCTTCCCTGGTGGTCCAGTGGGTAAGGACACCACCTTGCAGTACAAGGGGCGCCAGTTCAATCCCGGGCCTGGGAAGATCCCACATGCCACAGAGTGGCTGGACCAATGTGTCCAATTACTGAGCCAGAGCTCTGGAGCACCTGTGCCCAGAGTCGGTGCTCTGCAACGACAGAGGCCACTGCGATGGGAGGCCCACATGGGCCAAAGAACAAAAATGGATGAAAATAGATAAAGAACAATAGAAGTGCCGCCCCTCCTCCCCCCAAAAAAAGGTAGAACCAGTTGGAACAGAGACTGACAACCAACGTCCTCTGGAGGCCAGACGCAGGATGAGACTTCTAAGGGAAGAGTACATGTATCAAAAGGAGGAAGAGACTGTGTGTATCTATAGAACAGCACTGTCCAACAGTAATGCAATGTAAGGCACATAGACAAGCTACATATTTAAAATGTCTGGTAGCATATTTAAAACAGTAAAAAAGAGGGATTTCCCTGGGGTCCAGTGCCTAAGGCTCTGAGCTCCCAGTGCAGGGGGCCTGGGTTCAACTCCTGGTCAGTGAACTAGATCCCACATGCTGCAACTAAGAGCTTGCATTGTTATTTTAGTCACTCAGTCCTGTCTGACTCTTGGTGGTAAAGACAGAGACCTTTGTGCTCAGTTTCCTCACCTATCACTTGCTAGGGTATTATGAAGAAATAACACCCACAGAAGGGATGACAATTAGTAATACTGTGATCAGTATTGCTGCTGCTACTCTCACTACTTTACATGTGTTTATTTTTGAATTTTCTGTCTCCTCCAATAGAAAATAGATCCATGATGCTAGAATTGTGCCTACTTAGTAAACACAGGCAGCTGCTGAAATGTGTCTCAGTTTGAGCATTAAAGGAAGAATGAGATTTCTCAAAGAATTTAGGGTCAGTGGAATTTTCCCCAAAGACTCTAAAAGCTTTAATAGACAGGTCAGAGTTTTTGTTCTTTTCCCAAATAAAATTCACCATATTTTCCTTCTATAAAAGGGTGTGTTTCAAATAACATTACTTAATGCAGTGAAAGAGAAAAAGTATCAATGCAATGAGGAAACATAGATATTTTGTCTGGGGTTCAGACCCCCATGAGGACTCTGCCTACCCCCAAGCTTTGAAACCTGCTCACTATCAAAAGTAGAATCAGTTAGAGGGCTTCCCTGGTGGTCCAGTGGGTAAGGACACCACCTTGCAGTACAAGGGGCGCCAGTTCAATCCCGGGCCTGGGAAGATCCCACATGCCACAGAGTGGCTGGACCAATGTGTCCAATTACTGAGCCAGAGCTCTGGAGCACCTGTGCCCAGAGTCGGTGCTCTGCGACAACAGAGGCTACTGCGATGGGAGGCCCACATGGGCCAAAGAACAAAAATGGATGAAAATAGATAAAGAACAATAGAAGTGCCGCCCCTCCTCCCCCCAAAAAAAGGTAGAACCAGTTGGAACAGAGACTGACAACCAACGTCCTCTGGAGGCCAGACGCAGGATGAGACTTCTAAGGGAAGAGTACATGTATCAAAAGGAGGAAGAGACTGTGTGTATCTATAGAACAGCACTGTCCAACAGTAATGCAATGTAAGGCACATAGACAAGCTACATATTTAAAATGTCTGGTAGCATATTTAAAACAGTAAAAAAGAGGGATTTCCCTGGGGTCCAGTGCCTAAGGCTCTGAGCTCCCAGTGCAGGGGGCCTGGGTTCAACTCCTGGTCAGTGAACTAGATCCCACATGCTGCAACTAAGAGCTTGCATTGTTATTTTAGTCACTCAGTCCTGTCTGACTCTTGGTGGTAAAGACAGAGACCTTTGTGCTCAGTTTCCTCACCTATCACTTGCTAGGGTATTATGAAGAAATAACACCCACAGAAGGGATGACAATTAGTAATACTGTGATCAGTATTGCTGCTGCTACTCTCACTACTTTACATGTGTTTATTTTTGAATTTTCTGTCTCCTCCAATAGAAAATAGATCCATGATGCTAGAATTGTGCCTACTTAGTAAACACAGGCAGCTGCTGAAATGTGTCTCAGTTTGAGCATTAAAGGAAGAATGAGATTTCTCAAAGAATTTAGGGTCAGTGGAATTTTCCCCAAAGGAACTCTAAAACTGATACTGTTACCCCAAAACTGGGTTTACTTCTTGGTGGGTATCCAGCCAAGAGACACAACCAAGTCAAAGGAGAAGGAAGGATTTATTTCCTGCAGCAAATAAGAACACCAGGGATCCTTTCAAAGCAGTGTCTTCCTGAACAGCAAAATTGGGGAACTTTTTAGCTAAAGGCACATGCATATTCTTGAAGGAGCTTGAGCAGAGAATTCAGCATAGACTTAGGGCAAAGGGTGACAGAGTCCAGACTTTACTTGATTGAATTTATGAGGGTCAATAAAGGTCAACATCATCATTCCATCCTCCACCTGGGTGCGGGCATTTATCCTGCAGAACTCAAAAGATATGCATCAGGTTGTTACATTATTTCCCTTGAGGAGAAACTAGGATTCTGTTTTATCACTGAACTATTGTTTTTTGACCATGTTCCTTTTGTTTCTTCATTCCCTCAAGATCACCAATTACTGATGTTGACTAAAAAAAGGAACAACTTGAGAGTTGTGGGTTAAGCTTTATTTGGGGGCATAATTAGGACTGCAGTCCGGGAGACAGCACCCCAGATAGCTCTGAGAAACTGCTCCAAAGAGGCAGCAAGAGGAGGGCAAATATTTAAGGGTTTTGGTGAGGGGAGAGCTTAATATCATTAAACAGTCATTTTACAAAGGCCCCCAGTGAGGATCTGATGTCACCATGAGAAGATTTAGTGCTTTTCTAAATATGAGGAGATGCAAGGATTGAGATAACAAAAGCTGTTCCTAAAAGCACCCACCTGTCTAAAGACCTGACCCACCAGATTCCCTGGAGCACAGAGTGCCTCTACCCCACCCTGATCTCCATCGGGGTATTGAAGGTCAGCAGCTCTCAACAGTATTATGAAGAAATAACACCCACAGAAGGGATGACAATTAGTAATACTGTGATCAGTATTGCTGCTGCTACTCTCACTACTTTACATGTGTTTATTTTTGAATTTTCTGTCTCCTCCAATAGAAAATAGATCCATGATGCTAGAATTGTGCCTACTTAGTAAACACAGGCAGCTGCTGAAATGTGTCTCAGTTTGAGCATTAAAGGAAGAATGAGATTTCTCAAAGAATTTAGGGTCAGTGGAATTTTCCCCAAAGGAACTCTAAAACTGATACTGTTACCCCAAAACTGGGTTTACTTCTTGGTGGGTATCCAGCCAAGAGACACAACCAAGTCAAAGGAGAAGGAAGGATTTATTTCCTGCAGCAAATAAGAACACCAGGGATCCTTTCAAAGCAGTGTCTTCCTGAACAGCAAAATTGGGGAACTTTTTAGCTAAAGGCACATGCATATTCTTGAAGGAGCTTGAGCAGAGAATTCAGCATAGACTTAGGGCAAAGGGTGACAGAGTCCAGACTTTACTTGATTGAATTTATGAGGGTCAATAAAGGTCAACATCATCATTCCATCCTCCACCTGGGTGCGGGCATTTATCCTGCAGAACTCAAAAGATATGCATCAGGTTGTTACATTATTTCCCTTGAGGAGAAACTAGGATTCTGTTTTATCACTGAACTATTGTTTTTTGACCATGTTCCTTTTGTTTCTTCATTCCCTCAAGATCACCAATTACTGATGTTGACTAAAAAAAGGAACAACTTGAGAGTTGTGGGTTAAGCTTTATTTGGGGGCATAATTAGGACTGCAGTCCGGGAGACAGCACCCCAGATAGCTCTGAGAAACTGCTCCAAAGAGGCAGCAAGAGGAGGGCAAATATTTAAGGGTTTTGGTGAGGGGAGAGCTTAATATCATTAAACAGTCATTTTACAAAGGCCCCCAGTGAGGATCTGATGTCACCATGAGAAGATTTAGTGCTTTTCTAAATATGAGGAGATGCAAGGATTGAGATAACAAAAGCTGTTCCTAAAAGCACCCACCTGTCTAAAGACCTGACCCACCAGATTCCCTGGAGCACAGAGTGCCTCTACCCCACCCTGATCTCCATCGGGGGTATTGAAGGTCAGCAGCTCTCAACAGCACAGGGTCTGGTCTCTGCAGAGGCAGAGGGCAAATGTCCTTGTTATCCAGGCATTGGCAATGTAATTGGTAAATGCCAATTTGTAGTCAACACTGAGACCTGTTCGAAGGGAAGCACTGTGGCCAGGCTCAGAGCTCAAGATGGCTCAGGTCAAAAACAGCTTCTCTTATGTCAAGAAAACCATGCCTGGCTCTCTTTCTCTGGGGTGAGAGGCCCTACACTATGTACTTACAACATTGCCTCAATCTTCAGCACTTGGGGAAATTTTGGAGTGTATCTACCAGGGCAAATATAAGATGACAATATAGGTATAAGCGTCAAGACAACCACAGAAGTATTTTAATCCAAGTCCATGTGTAAGAGTTAGGGAAAGGGGCAGGGCACAATTTTTGAAAGAATGACATAGTCCAGGAACATGGTATAAACCCATTAGAATCAAATGGGTCCACGATGGCAGATTAGATCTTGACCCTCAGTCAGCAAGCTAAATGACACAATCAGAGGCGCCATGACAGTTCCACCCCTTCCCCAAAAGAGCTGGAATTATCCTTCCACTCATTAGCATATGGAATTACCCAGCCCATAAAAGCTAATAAGAATGCCATGTTTTGAGGACCGCTAGATTTGTTCTGCGATGGCCCACACTCTGTCTGTATAGTGTGCTTTTCTCTGAATCTGAATAAATCCATTTCTTACCTATCACTTTGTCTCTCACTGAATTCTTTTCTGCAAAGAGACACGAAGAACCTGAGCTCCGTTAGGTCTGGAAACCAGGTATGGTGGGTTTTGGATGGGTTTGAGTCCCAGCCACGTGGGTTCAAGTTGCAAACAGGGTTTTGGCTCAATTCGAGGCCTAGCCACATGAGTTCAACTCCCAAACTGGGTTTTGGATTTAAGTCCCAATCTGAGGTAGAACGCTTTCACATGGAAAGCTTATTATTTGATATAGCATTGTGAGGGTTAAAAAAGATAAAACAGCATGATTCATCTTATTCAAAATTTTGGCAAGTCAAGGCTCCTGTAGGTTTATTAAAAGTAATACAGAGTCTAAGTCAAGTTATATGGAAACATTCTTTTTTTATTATTTTTTATTTTTTTGGGCGGGGGTCGGGTTGGGGAGGGAGGGGAGCAGGTGGGCCACTTCTATTGGTCTTTCATTTTGTCTGTTTTCATCCGTCTTTGTTCCTTGGCTCCTGTGGGCCTCCCATCGCATGCGCTCCAGAGCTCCGGCTCGGTAATTGGACACATAGGTCCAGCCGCTCCGCGGCACGTGGGATCTTCCCAGGCCAGGGATAGAACCGGCGCCCCTTGCACTGCAAGGCGGTGTCCTTACCCACTGGACCACTAGGGGAAGCCCGGAAACATTCTTTTTTAAAATATTTATTTATTGACCTATTTATTTTTAGCTGCATTGGGTATCAATTGCAGCATGTGGCATCTTTGTTGCGATGTTTGGGTTCCAGAGCACATAGGATATTAGTTCTGTCGATTAAAAAAGATGAACTTGAGAGTTGTGGGTTGTTTTATTTGGGGCATAATTAGGACTGCAGCCCAGGAGGCAGCATCCCAGATAGCTCTGAGAGACTACTCCAAAGAGGCAGCAGGAGGAGGATCAGTATATAAGATTTTGAGGAAGGGAGAGTTTCATACCAATAAACAGTCATTTTACAAAGGGTTTTTGGCTAATCATTAGGATCTAATCTCATCATGAAGGAATTTAGTACTTTTCTAGATGGGAGGAGATGCAAGGATTGAGACAATATTTAAGGGTTTTGGTGAGGGGAGAGTTTAATATCATTAAACAGTCATTTTACAAGGGTCTCCAGCCAGTCAGGAGGATCTGATGTCACCGTGAAGAGATTTAGTGCTTTTCTAAATATGAGGAGATGCAAGGATTGAGATAATAAAAGCTGTTCCTAAAAGCATCCACCTATCTAAAGACCTGACCCACCAGATTCCCTGGAGCACAGAGTGCCTCTACTCCACCCTGATCTCCATCGGGGGTATTGATGGTCAGCACCTTTCAACAGCACCAGGTCTCAGCCTCACCCTGATCTCCTTCAGGGGGTGTTGAAGGTCAGCAGTTCTCAACAGCACAGGGTCTGGTCTCTGCAGAGGCAGAGGGCAAATGTACTTGTTGTCCAGGTATTGGCAATGTAATTGGTAAATGCCAGTTTCTAGTTGACAATAGCATCAGGGAGGAAGACATTCTCCTCTACCCTTTGAGAAATAGGATATTCCCTGCCATACCCATAAACACAGGATGTCACAGTCAATTGCAGTCACCACCAACGGTGAGCTAATGAGTCCTGAAGAAATTCGATGTGAAAATACAGGCAGGACACGGGTCCCAGAGAGCTGAGGTGCATATCAAAGGAATGATTTTAGTGAGCCCAACAGCTGGGATCTTCCCATACACCAGGTTTCTCTTTAATTAACAATGATCTTTTGATGTTCCAATTACCTATCCTTTGTTGCAAACTTACATATACATGGCTCATCCCTTGCCTCCTCTGAGCAGTTCTCTCAGGGTTTCTTGAGATGCTGCCTCCCTGAAGTCTTAAAAATTTCTGCTGCATAAAACAACTCTCAACTCAGGTTGTGAATATTTTTTAAGTCTACATCTTCTAAATTCCATCTGGTCTAAGAATTAAACTGACATCGGACAGATTAAGAGGAGAAAACCAAACAAGTTTAATAATGTGTACATCCAGGAAAACTCAGTAACTCTACCAAATGGCCAAAACTCTTACCTTGAATACCCACTTCAGTACAGAAAAAAAGAGGATGTTATGGGTAGTAGTTTGGGACTTCCAAGAGGAGGAAGGCAACTGGAAAGGAGACAAAACAGCAAACAAATGTTTACATTGGTAAACCAAGGCTTGCTGGGCCTGCACAGACAATGGGACACAGGAGAATTTCAACAGACTTCCTCTCAGTCTACACACCTAGTTCACTACCTGTGGTATTATGTATGGTTACTTATGGTGATATCACTTCCCAGAAGGGGTTTTCTATCTACATTATTTTAGAGGGATACGGGAAAGGTCAACGGTGACTAGTCTTTGACCTTAGAAAAAAAAACAATGGGACACAGGAGAATTTCAACAGACTTCCTCTCAGTCTACACACCTAGTTCACTACCTGTGGTATTATGTATGGTTACTTATGGTGATATCACTTCCCAGAAGGGGTTTTCTATCTACATTATTTTAGAGGGATACGGGAAAGGTCAACGGTGACTAGTCTTTGACCTTAGAAAAAAAACAATCAGCCTAAACGAATTTGCAGGCCAAGGAAACGCACTTGGGGGAGGCAAATCTTGCTTCCCTACAATAGCTAGGATGGTCAAGGTAGGCGTCTCGCCAGTTTGAGCGAAGACCCCACAGCATGTCGGATTAACAGCACAGCTAATGCCTGGTGACGGCTGTTCGGATTCGCTTTCTCCCTGAAACCACACTGACGCCTATTTACTTGGCTGCACACCTGCTTTACACGGACAAATCCTGAGCGCACTCATCTTATTCTATTACAGACAAGAATCCGAAGTTCAGAGGTTAGTAGGGCAAGTTAACTGATTCTATGGCTACTTGCCTTCAAAGTAATGGCTATACAGTAGTGTGGCGACGTACTGTCGGTACAGGTTCCGAGAGCACTGGGAACAAATCAGCCTGGGCTTGGGCTTATCCAGGAAGGCTCGCGAGAGGGAGAGAGGCTCAGAAGTCCATTGTCTATTTTATTTTTTAAGAAATCTCCAGACTGTCTTCCATAGAGGCTGTATCAATTTACACTCCCACCAGCAATGCAGGAGGGTTCCCTTTTCTCCGCAGCCTCTCCAGCATTTATTGTCTGTCGATTTGTGGATGATGGCCATTCTGACGGGTGTGAGGTGACATCTCATTGTAGTTTTGATTTGCATTTCTCTAATTATTAGTGAAGTTGAGCATCGTTTCATGTGTTTTTGGGCCATCTGTATGTCATCGTTGGAGAGGTGTCTGGAGATTTCTTAAAAAACTAAAAATAGAAGCACCATATGACCCAGCAATCCCACTCTTAGGCTTATACCCTGATGAAATCAAAACTGAAAGAAGCACCTGTACCCCAATGTTCATTGCAGCTCTCTATACAATAGCTAGAACATGGAAGGAACCTAGATGCCCATCGACGAACGAATGGATCCAAAAGCTCTGGTACATATATACAATGGAATACTACACAGCTGTAAAGAGAAATGCAGAAGAATCAGCCCTCATGAGGTGGCTGGATCTAGAACATATCCTAAAAAAGTGAAGTCAGTCAGAAAGAGAAGGACAAATACAGTATATTAACACATATATATGGAATCTAGTAGGATGGTGATGATGGCACATGCAGTGAAGCGACAGAAAGACAGACATGGACAGTGGACATATGGACATTGTGGGAAGGAACAGTGGTTGAGAGGCGTAAGGAAGTAGCATGAAGGCCTGTACTATCATAAGTGAAGAAAATAGCTCTAGTCATTGTTCTGTGAGAAAAGGGGATCCTTCAGGGGTGCTGTGTGATGGTCGGGAGGGGAGGGAAGGGGGGGATATACATGTGACTAATCTGAGAACATGCATGTCTGTGAACAACAAAACTCTGTAAAAGTTAAAAGTAAAATAAAGGTTTAAAAAAAAAAAAAAGAAGTCCATTGTCCTTCCTTCTCACCTTACCTCCCATTCCAACACCACCGCCCAGGATCTGAGCTCAGAAAAAAAAAAGGAAACTAGGCCACTCTGCCAGGGTTTTCATGAGCTGTTAAGACGCAAATAAATCACGTGTAGACATCCAAGCAAAGAGCAACGGTAGAAATAAGGTAAATAATAAAGGCCGACGCCAAACACCCTGCGCAGCCACGCCCTCTCCAGCTGTCCGGATCAGGCAAGGTCTTGCGATTGGTCCTCCGCGCGCACGTCACATCCGCTGCCTCCGCCACCGGGTCCCTAAAGGAGGTTACCACTTCCGGGTTCGCTGAGGCCGCCTGGGGCGGCGCAGGCGTCGGTGTTCGGCAGCTTTCAGTCTATGGAGTCAGTTGGTGTCGGCGGCGGCGCGGAGGCAGCAGGCGGTGTCCGAGTGGGGGCCTTTGCCCCGCCAGGATGTTACCGGGCTTGGCCGCCGCCGCTGCGGCCCACAGATGTAGCTGGTCCTCCCTGTGCCGGCTCCGTCTGCGCTGCAGGGCGGCGGCCCGCGGCTCCAGCGACCGCCAGGGTGAGTGTCCCGCGCCGGCCACTGACTCCGCGAAAGCCGGACTGGAAACGAAGGCCTCGCTCCGGGCAGGAAGCCGCCTTGCCCTTCGCCCACCCCTGAATCTTCCTTTCGAGCCTCCGCCTTTTAAAGCAATTCAGCGTAGTGCCCAGCCCGCGGGGGCCCCATCAGGCCTCCCCGACCTGGTCTCGCCGATGGTTCTAGGACGGCCTCCGCGGGAACTAGAGGGCCGTTCGCGGACCAGGTGGCGTCCGTGAAACTGACCACTTCGTTTCCGATTAAACGTTGTGTGAGCATCGGAGTGTCCGACGGTGACCGCTCGCCTCCTCCCAGGCAGCAGAAAATTGCTGACTCCAAGCTCCAGGGTCTTTTAAGTTCACCCACCGCCTTACCTTCATTTCGAGTCAGTAGATTTTCTTACCTTCTTGCTTTTCTCATATGTACGACTCGTTTTATTGACGTTTCTAAGAGGAGGTTGGGAGTTACTGCTTGACATTTACGAATAATTGCTCTGACAATCCCGCAGTTAATTGAATGAACCCAGTTCGGTTGAACACTGGTGGAAAAGTGTTTACTGGAGCTGTAAACCCTCCGTCCCCCCGCTCCCCCCCCCAAAAAAAAGTGGTTGTCGGGAGTTCTTGTTTTCCAACAGTCTCTTTTGACTCAAATTGCCAGATAGTTTACAAAATAACATTGAACTTGGAATCAGGCTTAGCTTCGTTTTTGCCATACTTCTCTTGACACTTGAAAACCGAGAGGAGCAAGGTCTTGCGATTGGTCCTCCGCGCGCACGTCACATCCGCTGCCTCCGCCACCGGGTCCCTAAAGGAGGTTACCACTTCCGGGTTCGCTGAGGCCGCCTGGGGCGGCGCAGGCGTCGGTGTTCGGCAGCTTTCAGTCTATGGAGTCAGTTGGTGTCGGCGGCGGCGCGGAGGCAGCAGGCGGTGTCCGAGTGGGGGCCTTTGCCCCGCCAGGATGTTACCGGGCTTGGCCGCCGCCGCTGCGGCCCACAGATGTAGCTGGTCCTCCCTGTGCCGGCTCCGTCTGCGCTGCAGGGCGGCGGCCCGCGGCTCCAGCGACCGCCAGGGTGAGTGTCCCGCGCCGGCCACTGACTCCGCGAAAGCCGGACTGGAAACGAAGGCCTCGCTCCGGGCAGGAAGCCGCCTTGCCCTTCGCCCACCCCTGAATCTTCCTTTCGAGCCTCCGCCTTTTAAAGCAATTCAGCGTAGTGCCCAGCCCGCGGGGGCCCCATCAGGCCTCCCCGACCTGGTCTCGCCGATGGTTCTAGGACGGCCTCCGCGGGAACTAGAGGGCCGTTCGCGGACCAGGTGGCGTCCGTGAAACTGACCACTTCGTTTCCGATTAAACGTTGTGTGAGCATCGGAGTGTCCGACGGTGACCGCTCGCCTCCTCCCCCAGGCAGCAGAAAATTGCTGACTCCAAGCTCCAGGGTCTTTTAAGTTCACCCACCGCCTTACCTTCATTTCGAGTCAGTAGATTTTCTTACCTTCTTGCTTTTCTCATATGTACGACTCGTTTTATTGACGTTTCTAAGAGGAGGTTGGGAGTTACTGCTTGACATTTACGAATAATTGCTCTGACAATCCCGCAGTTAATTGAATGAACCCAGTTCGGTTGAACACTGGTGGAAAAGTGTTTACTGGAGCTGTAAACCCTCCGTCCCCCCGCTCCCCCCCCCAAAAAAAAGTGGTTGTCGGGAGTTCTTGTTTTCCAACAGTCTCTTTTGACTCAAATTGCCAGATAGTTTACAAAATAACATTGAACTTGGAATCAGGCTTAGCTTCGTTTTTGCCATACTTCTCTTGACACTTGAAAACCGAGAGGAGCAATGAGGGACAGACAGTAGCAAATCCAGCCCTAACCTAATCCCCCAGATTCTTGGGGTGAAAAGAGTATATACAGAAACATTTCTACAAACTTTATGTTTGAAAACGCTTGTAGCATGTTTGTGACCTTGCAATAAAGGTTGGAAGTTGTAATCATTCAAGTTTATAAATAACAAGCTTTAATAAGACCTACATTGTACAGTTATTTTAGAATGTGGCCCTATTTTTTATTTGTACCAAATGTAGAAACTGACTTTGAGAATTTCAAAAGGGTTAATTCTAACAGCACTGTTTTTGGAACCTTTTGGTGGTGATAAATAAGTGTAGCTGCAGGGTTTTCCTGTAATGGGATATGTACCTGATTCTCCTGTGAACAAAATGAATCATTTGGTTGTTATTTGCTCCGAGCTAAACTTCCCAGCATAATTGCTTCCATTGACCAGTTTCATCATTTTACACTTAAATTAGGTGGAGTGGCTGTTGTTTGGTCCCTAAGTTGCGTCCCACTCTTGACGACCCTGTGGACTGTAGCCTTAGTCTAAACTGCCATTTTAAATGTTGGTAAAAGGTGGTGAAGTAGTGTAATTTGTAATCCATTATTTTCTGTCGAAATTTAATGTACTCTTTGTGTCATCCTTCTGTGATAAGAATCACCTATCTTACCAGTCGGAATGACTGCAAAGGTGTTTATACTATTTATTCCTAGAAAATTAAAATGTATTTTCATACTAAATTAAAAGAAAAAACTTTACAAAAATTTAGTTTCAGTAATGCTGAAGCAGTTTTAAATGGGCAACCATTATTATGATCAAACTTTTGAAAAATTATTTAGAAAGAGTACTAAGTAAGTTGGATGCACCTAAGAAGAAAATATTTGAAGAACTTCTGGGAAAAAAGTTCTAAAAATAAGTATTTTTACTTTGTCAAGAAATAAAGTTTACTTAGTGCTTCTGAAACCCCTGTGTAAACTTAGAATAAGCCCTCCGTGCCCAATAATGGTCTGTAATTGAACCCAGGGAGTTCAATTGAGGGATTTTCCAACAGTCTCTTTTGACTCAAATTGCCAGATAGTTTACAAAATAACATTGAACTTGGAATCAGGCTTAGCTTCGTTTTGCCATACTTCTCTTGACATTGAAAACCGAGAGGAGCAATGAGGGACAGACAGTAGCAAATCCAGCCCTACCTTCCCCAGATCGGGGTGAAAAGAGTAAATACAGAAACATTTCTACAAACTTTATGTTTGAAAACGCTTGTAGCATGTTTGTGACCTTGCAATAAAGGTTGGAAGTTGTAATCATTCAAGTTTATAAATAACAAGCTTTAATAAGACCTACATTGTACAGTTATTTTAGAATGTGGCCCTATTTTTTATTTGTACCAAATGTAGAAACTGACTTTGAGAATTTCAAAAGGGTTAATTCTAACAGCACTGTTTTTGGAACCTTTTGGTGGTGATAAATAAGTGTAGCTGCAGGGTTTTCCTGTAATGGGATATGTACCTGATTCTCCTGTGAACAAAATGAATCATTTGGTTGTTATTTGCTCCGAGCTAAACTTCCCAGCATAATTGCTTCCATTGACCAGTTTCATCATTTTACACTTAAATTAGGTGGAGTGGCTGTTGTTTGGTCCCTAAGTTGTGTCCCACTCTTGACGACCCTGTGGACTGTAGCCTTAGTCTAAACTGCCATTTTAAATGTTGGTAAAAGGTGGTGAAGTAGTGTAATTTGTAATCCATTATTTTCTGTCGAAATTTAATGTACTCTTTGTGTCATCCTTCTGTGATAAGAATCACCTATCTTACCAGTCGGAATGACTGCAAAGGTGTTTATACTATTTATTCCTAGAAAATTAAAATGTATTTTCATACTAAATTAAAAGAAAAAACTTTACAAAAATTTAGTTTCAGTAATGCTGAAGCAGTTTTTAAATGGGCAACCATTATTATGATCAAACTTTTGAAAAATTATTTAGAAAGAGTACTAAGTAAGTTGGATGCACCTAAGAAGAAAATATTTGAAGAACTTCTGGGAAAAAAGTTCTAAAAATAAGTATTTTTACTTTGTCAAGAAATAAAGTTTACTTAGTGCTTCTGAAACCCCTGTGTAAACTTAGAATAAGTAAGGGAAGAAACCTGAGGGGAAGAAACTGCTTCATCTGCATACTTAAAAATGAGAAATGCTGGTGCATCAGATTCACACTGTAAACATTTAAAGGCAAAGAGAAAAACAACATTAGGGCAGGTCTGTCTAAAACAAGTATAATGTGATCCATGTAGGTGATTTTGATTTGTCTGGTAGCCATATTTTAAAAAGTAAAAACACAACATTAGTTTTATTGATATATTTTATTCAGTTTATTCAAAATATTTTAGCATGTAATCAATATAAAAATTATTGAGATATTTGACATTATCTCTTTGAACTGTTTCTGGAGTCCAGTCTGTATTTTACACTTATGGACATCTTAGTTCAGACAGTCGACATTTGAGATGCTCAGTAAACAGTGACTGCTGTATTGGACAAGACAGTTATAGAGTTAGTATTCCTAACTTACAAAGAATTTTTACAAGCCAATGTGCATTCCAGTAAAAAAAAATAGACAAATGCAATGAATGTAGTCATAAGGGCATTTGAGTGGCCAATAAAATGCAAACATGTTCCATACTTACTAATAAACATAAAAATATAAGTCTAAAGAATTTACTCCTAATCAATTGTCTCAGTTAGCTAAGTTTTTCGTAGTGAAACTTAATACTGAGGATTCAGGAGAGCAGAAACTTTTCTGCTGATGAAGAGGTACAATTAGTTGAACAATGTTTTGGAGGTCAGTCTTTCTTTGTACTAAAAGAACTCTAAAGGTCTCTGCCCTCTCACTCAGCAGTTCTGCTTAAAGGTATTTGCTTTCAAGAAATTTTTTTTCTTGTTTGTCGTCATCCTTCTGTGATAAGAATCACCTATCTTACCAGTCGGAATGACTGCAAAGGTGTTTATACTATTTATTCCTAGAAAATTAAAATGTATTTTCATACTAAATTAAAAGAAAAAACTTTACAAAAATTTAGTTTCAGTAATGCTGAAGCAGTTTTAAATGGGCAACCATTATTATGATCAAACTTTTGAAAAATTATTTAGAAAGAGTACTAAGTAAGTTGGATGCACCTAAGAAGAAAATATTTGAAGAACTTCTGGGAAAAAAGTTCTAAAAATAAGTATTTTTACTTTGTCAAGAAATAAAGTTTACTTAGTGCTTCTGAAACCCCTGTGTAAACTTAGAATAAGTAAGGGAAGAAACCTGAGGGAAGAAACTGCTTCATCTGCATACTTAAAAATGAGAAATGCTGGTGCATCAGATTCACACTGTAAACATTTAAAGGCAAAGAGAAAAACAACATTAGGGCAGGTCTGTCTAAAACAAGTATAATGTGATCCATGTAGGTGATTTTGATTTGTCTGGTAGCCATATTTTAAAAAGTAAAAACACAACATTAGTTTTATTGATATATTTTATTCAGTTTATTCAAAATATTTTAGCATGTAATCAATATAAAAATTATTGAGATATTTGACATTATCTCTTTGAACTGTTTCTGGAGTCCAGTCTGTATTTTACACTTATGGACATCTTAGTTCAGACAGTCGACATTTGAGATGCTCAGTAAACAGTGACTGCTGTATTGGACAAGACAGTTATAGAGTTAGTATTCCTAACTTACAAAGAATTTTTACAAGCCAATGTGCATTCCAGTAAAAAAAAATAGACAAATGCAATGAATGTAGTCATAAGGGCATTTGAGTGGCCAATAAAAATGCAAACATGTTCCATACTTACTAATAAACATAAAAATATAAGTCTAAAGAATTTACTCCTAATCAATTGTCTCAGTTAGCTAAGTTTTTCGTAGTGAAACTTAATACTGAGGATTCAGGAGAGCAGAAACTTTTTCTGCTGATGAAGAGGTACAATTAGTTGAACAATGTTTTGGAGGTCAGTCTTTCTTTGTACTAAAAGAACTCTAAAGGTCTCTGCCCTCTCACTCAGCAGTTCTGCTTAAAGGTATTTGCTTTCAAGAAATCATCAGATACATATTAAAGTGTGTGTACAGGTTTATTATTAACAGTAATAAATAGGTAACATTTACAGTTACGAAAAGTGGAAACTTGGTGTATTATTATTAAGGGCTGGTGATAGATGCATCCATTTAAAAAAAAACCATAATTTAGAAGAATATTTAGTGACTTCGGAAAATGCTCTTGATGGATAGTTCTTAGTTGTTCTTTCATGTATTTATACCTTGCCTTATTGATAAGGATTTGAGAGGAGAGGATGCTCCTTTAAGGACTACATTCCAAATCAACAGATACCAGCTTTTGCTTAAATCCAAGATTAATGAAAGTATAATTTTTAAATAAAAGGATAAAAATTAGCCTTTGTATTTTTAAATTTCTGTCTTTGATGTGCTAGGATTAACACATGAAAGTTAGAGTGGAGATTTAACCCCTTACATAACTAGTAAGAACATTGACATCTTATAAAAGACCATTTTGGCAGACTGACAGCATGCCTCTTATATAGTTCAGATTATTGATAAGGGTTACTGTTTAATGAAGTTAACCACAGGATGTGTTTCATTCATAGGGTTTTTGTGAGTTTGAGGGTCATTCAGGAAGAGGTGCCAGGCATTGTAGTTGTTGGTGGCGTAGTATTGAATAAGATAGACATTATCTCTTTGTTTCGGGTATTTTACACTTATGGACATCTTAGTTCAGACAGTCGACATTTGAGATGCTCAGTAAACAGTGACTGCTGTATTGGACAAGACAGTTATAGAGTTAGTATTCCTAACTTACAAAGAATTTTTACAAGCCAATGTGCATTCCAGTAAAAAAAAATAGACAAATGCAATGAATGTAGTCATAAGGGCATTTGAGTGGCCAATAAAAATGCAAACATGTTCCATACTTACTAATAAACATAAAAATATAAGTCTAAAGAATTTACTCCTAATCAATTGTCTCAGTTAGCTAAGTTTTTCGTAGTGAAACTTAATACTGAGGATTCAGGAGAGCAGAAACTTTTTCTGCTGATGAAGAGGTACAATTAGTTGAACAATGTTTTGGAGGTCAGTCTTTCTTTGTACTAAAAGAACTCTAAAGGTCTCTGCCCTCTCACTCAGCAGTTCTGCTTAAAGGTATTTGCTTTCAAGAAATCATCAGATACATATTAAAGTGTGTGTACAGGTTTATTATTAACAGTAATAAATAGGTAACATTTACAGTTACGAAAAGTGGAAACTTGGTGTATTATTATTAAGGGCTGGTGATAGATGCATCCATTTAAAAAAAAACCATAATTTAGAAGAATATTTAGTGACTTCGGAAAATGCTCTTGATGGATAGTTCTTAGTTGTTCTTTCATGTATTTATACCTTGCCTTATTGATAAGGATTTGAGAGGAGAGGATGCTCCTTTAAGGACTACATTCCAAATCAACAGATACCAGCTTTTGCTTAAATCCAAGATTAATGAAAGTATAATTTTTAAATAAAAGGATAAAAATTAGCCTTTGTATTTTTAAATTTCTGTCTTTGATGTGCTAGGATTAACACATGAAAGTTAGAGTGGAGATTTAACCCCTTACATAACTAGTAAGAACATTGACATCTTATAAAAGACCATTTTGGCAGACTGACAGCATGCCTCTTATATAGTTCAGATTATTGATAAGGGTTACTGTTTAATGAAGTTAACCACAGGATGTGTTTCATTCATAGGGTTTTTGTGAGTTTGAGGGTCATTCAGGAAGAGGTGCCAGGCATTGTAGTTGTTGGTGGCGTAGTATTGAATAAGATAGACATAGTTTCCATATTTTTTTGGAAGTAAGGAATGAGAAAACATATTTAAACACTATCAAAGAGGTAAGCAGAGTGGTAGTCTAGAGGTCCACAGGGACCATTTTCTTAGTTATGGTGGCCTGAGACTCCAGCTTCTCTAAGGAGGTAGTTACTAAGCCAAGGCAAGACAGGTGAAAAAAGGAGAAAGCCAGGTGAAGATCTAGGGCAAAGAGCAGTCTAGGCAGAGCATATAGAAGCCCTGAAGACCAGACTTGTAGTAGTCAGGAGCAGAAAGAAACATTCTGTGCCTGGGGTATGGTTGGAAGGGGAGGGATGTGTGACATGAAGCATGAGGGGTATCATAGCTTTTGGGGCCATAGGTTTAAAGAAGTTTTAGAGATATCATTTTGACTTCTGTGTAGAGAATGGGTTGGTAAGGGGAAAGTGTAAATAAGAAGATCAGTAGGGGGCTGTCAGAGTTACCCAGAAAACAAGATTGTAGTTGGGCTATGGGACTTAATAATGGAGATGGAGAGGTATAGATGATTTGAGGCATGGTTTGGGATATAAGTTATGGTGTGATAATACAGGTGGAACATTTAGGACAGTGGCACTTGGTGAATCCTTATTATATTATTGTTTTTTTCACCTTTTCTAAGAAAATATTTAAGAATAAAGCAAGGCAGTAGAGTTGTATGTTCATTGGTAAAGACCCTGATGCTAGGAAAAATAGAGGGCAGAAGGAGAAGGGGACCACAGAGGACAAGATGGTTGGATGGCATCACCAACTCAATGGACATGAGTTGAGCAAGCTCTGGAAGATGGTGAAGGACAGGGAAGCCTGGCGTGCTGCAGTCCAGTCCAATCTGGGGTGGTAGTCGGACATGACTGAGCAACTGAACTGAACTGAAAGTTGTATGCCAAGATGCAGTGCGGAAAGTTGCTTATTCTTTACATAGTCCAAAAAAAAAAAAAAAAGATCCTCTGTTGCTTACTGTGTTCTGATGAAAAATCACATCAGCAATAGTCTTGAGGGTTGAGCTGCCTGGTGTAGGTCACACTTTCACTTGCCAGATGATTAGGCGTAAAAAGGCATTTTCCTGCTTTTTTTTTTTTGCTGGCTGAAAGAAAAGTTAACTAGAGACAGTCAGTCTGCACCTATTAGCAGTAATAATGTTGGATGTAATTTAACAATGGTTACATTTTTAATCTTAAAATGTAGGCATTTGGGGAAAATACAGAAAAGTATTAAATATAGGGTAAAAATTGTGCATAATCCAGGTATTTTACCAGTGACATTTTTAATCGTTGAAATCAATCTGTATCATGCTTTTTTTTTTTAATGCAATGGCATGACTCAGTTATACATGCACGCATATATTTTCAGATTCTTTTCTATTGTAGGTTATTACAAGATATTGAATAAAGCTCACTGTGCTCTACTGTAGGTCCTTATCTATTTTATATATAGTAGTGTGTCTATGTTAATCCCAAGGTCCTAATTTATCTCTCCCCCGACCTTTCCCCTTTGGTAACCATAGGCTTGTTTTCTATATCTGTGAGTCTGCTTCTGTTTTGTACATGTTTGTTTGTATCATCTTTTTAGATTCCATATACAAATGATATCATGATATTTGTTTTTTTCTGTCTGACTTACTTCACTTGGTATGATAATTTTGTCCAAGTCCATCCATCTGCAGTGGCGTCTTAGGTAAAGGGACTGATCTCTGGAAGACTTAGGTACAAATTTATGTCTCGTCCTGAAATTAGCCTGAGGTAAAACATTTCAAACCATTAAGAAATCTTTTTGTTTTTTAGTTATTGTTACTGTAGAAGCAACATACACAGTAGACAGAATTGTCAGTTTGCATGGGAGAAGTTTTTGTATTGTTGTAGTCTGAAAAACGTTCTGCAGAGCAATAAAAAGAGAGAAGGGGACCACAGAGGACAAGATGGTTGGATGGCATCACCAACTCAATGGACATGAGTTGAGCAAGCTCTGGAAGATGGTGAAGGACAGGGAAGCCTGGCGTGCTGCAGTCCAGTCCAATCTGGGGTGGTAGTCGGACATGACTGAGCAACTGAACTGAACTGAAAGTTGTATGCCAAGATGCAGTGCGGAAAGTTGCTTATTCTTTACATAGTCCAAAAAAAAAAAAAAAAGATCCTCTGTTGCTTACTGTGTTCTGATGAAAAATCACATCAGCAATAGTCTTGAGGGTTGAGCTGCCTGGTGTAGGTCACACTTTCACTTGCCAGATGATTAGGCGTAAAAAGGCATTTTCCTGCTTTTTTTTTTTTGCTGGCTGAAAGAAAAGTTAACTAGAGACAGTCAGTCTGCACCTATTAGCAGTAATAATGTTGGATGTAATTTAACAATGGTTACATTTTTAATCTTAAAATGTAGGCATTTGGGGAAAATACAGAAAAGTATTAAATATAGGGTAAAAATTGTGCATAATCCAGGTATTTTACCAGTGACATTTTTAATCGTTGAAATCAATCTGTATCATGCTTTTTTTTTTTAATGCAATGGCATGACTCAGTTATACATGCACGCATATATTTTCAGATTCTTTTCTATTGTAGGTTATTACAAGATATTGAATAAAGCTCACTGTGCTCTACTGTAGGTCCTTATCTATTTTATATATAGTAGTGTGTCTATGTTAATCCCAAGGTCCTAATTTATCTCTCCCCCGACCTTTCCCCTTTGGTAACCATAGGCTTGTTTTCTATATCTGTGAGTCTGCTTCTGTTTTGTACATGTTTGTTTGTATCATCTTTTTAGATTCCATATACAAATGATATCATGATATTTGTTTTTCTCTGTCTGACTTACTTCACTTGGTATGATAATTTTGTCCAAGTCCATCCATCTGCAGTGGCGTCTTAGGTAAAGGGACTGATCTCTGGAAGACTTAGGTACAAATTTATGTCTCGTCCTGAAATTAGCCTGAGGTAAAACATTTCAAACCATTAAGAAATCTTTTTGTTTTTTAGTTATTGTTACTGTAGAAGCAACATACACAGTAGACAGAATTGTCAGTTTGCATGGGAGAAGTTTTTGTATTGTTGTAGTCTGAAAAAGAAGCCACGTTTCTGCCGAAAGCCAGAGTAATTGGTAGGTGACAAACCAGATTGGAGAGGACAAGGGGTGATCCGTAGCAATGTCATTAGGGGAGGTGGAGGCACTAATAGTGAAATAAAAGCAGAGAACAGTGATTGTTGGGACTACACTGGTAAGATGCCGGTAGGTTTGTGGTCTTGAAGAAACAGTGCTTGTGTATGTACAGCAATGAGAAGTTGCTTGTCCAAGCCCATAGAATAGTGAGCACTGAACTAAAGACTAGTCTGTACCTTAACAAAGCTTATTTTAGAAGTCGACTACCTTGAAGACAGGGTATGGATGGTGGGTAATATTTTTTGCTATCTTCCTGCCTCCTAGAATTAATTAACAAATTCAAGAATTTATTCAATAAATGGTTGAGTTCCTACTGCTATGTGTTAGGTATTCTATTTGTTTTATTGAATCAAATTTGGTCCTTTATATTCTGCAATTTTCTTGCAGTTTTTGATCTTGTATTCACACCAAATGTGTACTTTTAATGTGGCTGATGCCTGAAATTCTTCTGAAGTTAAAATTTAATAACTTTTTGAAACAGTGATCAAGGAAGCTGTCGAGATTGCTAGGGTAGTGTCAGAAGGATACAGGGGTTGAGAATTCCTAGCCGTCCACTGGCTAGGATTATTTGCTTTCACTACAAGGACACAAAATCAGTTTGAAGAGACCCTACTGGTCCTAAATGGGATGGATAGACAGTTGGACGTTAATCAGGATGACTAAAGTGGGTTGATATATAGCAAATAATGTTTTCGATATCTGTGAGTTTTTTTTTTTTACAATTTTGATATCATGATATTTGTTTTCTCTGTCTGACTTACTTCACTTGGTATGATAATTTTGTCCAAGTCCATCCATCTGCAGTGGCGTCTTAGGTAAAGGGACTGATCTCTGGAAGACTTAGGTACAAATTTATGTCTCGTCCTGAAATTAGCCTGAGGTAAAACATTTCAAACCATTAAGAAATCTTTTTGTTTTTTAGTTATTGTTACTGTAGAAGCAACATACACAGTAGACAGAATTGTCAGTTTGCATGGGAGAAGTTTTTGTATTGTTGTAGTCTGAAAAAGAAGCCACGTTTCTGCCGAAAGCCAGAGTAATTGGTAGGTGACAAACCAGATTGGAGAGGACAAGGGGTGATCCGTAGCAATGTCATTAGGGGAGGTGGAGGCACTAATAGTGAAATAAAAGCAGAGAACAGTGATTGTTGGGACTACACTGGTAAGATGCCGGTAGGTTTGTGGTCTTGAAGAAACAGTGCTTGTGTATGTACAGCAATGAGAAGTTGCTTGTCCAAGCCCATAGAATAGTGAGCACTGAACTAAAGACTAGTCTGTACCTTAACAAAGCTTATTTTAGAAGTCGACTACCTTGAAGACAGGGTATGGATGGTGGGTAATATTTTTTGCTATCTTCCTGCCTCCTAGAATTAATTAACAAATTCAAGAATTTATTCAATAAATGGTTGAGTTCCTACTGCTATGTGTTAGGTATTCTATTTGTTTTATTGAATCAAATTTGGTCCTTTATATTCTGCAATTTTCTTGCAGTTTTTGATCTTGTATTCACACCAAATGTGTACTTTTAATGTGGCTGATGCCTGAAATTCTTCTGAAGTTAAAATTTAATAACTTTTTGAAACAGTGATCAAGGAAGCTGTCGAGATTGCTAGGGTAGTGTCAGAAGGATACAGGGGTTGAGAATTCCCTAGCCGTCCACTGGCTAGGATTATTTGCTTTCACTACAAGGACACAAAAATCAGTTTGAAGAGACCCCTACTGGTCCTAAATGGGATGGATAGACAGTTGGACGTTAATCAGGATGACTAAAGTGGGTTGATATATAGCAAATAATGTTTCAATCTATGACATCATAATAATACATACACAAGTTATTATATCTCTATGGCATGATGGTAGGTAGTGAAGTCATTTTTAGAGAACTTGTAAATAAAAGGGAAAGAATTAAACATTGAGCCTGATTTTCCTATATGAAATATATTGCTGGATAATCAAATACAGGGAGTTTTCTCTTTGTAGAAATAGTCTGACTGAAAAAATGAAGTGGTAAAGATATAGCATCACCATTTTCTAACCACTTAATGAATAAATAGTTCTGGACACTGAACAACAGCAGACGCTATTACAAGTAAGACAACCAAATATTATGTGATTCTTGGTTAAAGAACCCGGCATCACTTATCAGGGAGGTTGCCCTACTAGAAAGGAACCTGAATTTGGATAAGGCCTTAACAACCATTGATTGGTAGGACATATAGAAGTACAGACTAAACAATACCACAGGAATTAGACCAGTAAAATTCAGACTGTAAAACTATCAGGACAAAAATTTAGGATGAATGTAAAAAGTAAAAATTGCTCTAAAACACATATCCTTAGAAAGGAGGCTTAAAAGACATCTGGCAATCACAGTGGAACTTCCTTGGTGCTTCAGTGCTTAAGAATTGGCCTTGCAATGCAGGGGGCAGGGGAAATAAGATCCCACATACTATGTGGAGCAAGTAAGCCTACAAGCTTGGAATCCGTGTGCTCCAACTAGAGAGCCCATGCATGACAATGAAAGATCCTGGTGATGCAACTAAGCCCCAACACAGCCAAATAAATATTTTTTAAACACCTCAGTTATGGTGTGTGGACTGAATTAGGATCTGTTCACAGAGGTAAAAATTAGAACACTCAACATTGGAAATTGAAAATTGAGGCTATTTGACGATATTAAGGAATTTTTTTTTTTTACTTGCAGTGGTGGTATAGCTATATTTTAAAAAGTTCTTGTGTTTTAGTAAGCATACTGAAATACTTACGAGGGAAATTATTTCGTATCTGAGATTTGCATCAAGTTAATACGTAGTTGAGGAGAGACTGGTGAGGTAGATATAAAACAGAGTTGGCCATAAGTTGATAATTGTTGAAGCTGGGCAAAGAGTGCATGTATGCTTATTGTACTGTTTTTTCTGTCTTTGCTTATATTTGAAATTTCTATACTAAAATATTTTGAAAATTAAGAAGAACCTTGAAAAAGATATAGGATCAAGTCGTGAATATATTGTCATCTTTGAGGAAGACTTGGACCATAGTAATCCTTCTTTAGATACCTCAGCACAATCTCTATAGAAGTGATTCACCACTGGATGAGAAAAATGTTAGTGACTGTTTTTGTTTGGTAATAATCACAAAAGATAACTTTGAACAGAGCTGTGGAGTCTGTGGAGTCAGAACACCAGGACTGTGGTGAAGAAGAGGCTTTCCTAGAGAATGGGTTTCCTGGGAGAATTTGCTTTAGTCCTTGCTTCACTGATTTTGCACATATTTTAATGTGCAAAAGGGTACATTGTTATATTTGCTTTACTCAGCCTTTAATAAATAGAAGCAAATTACTGGGCCTTCAAATAAATATTAGCCAAATAAATGAAAGAGTAAGTAAGTTGGCATTGACATCAGGAAGCTTTTTAAGAAAACAAGTTCTAAGCCTGAAATCTGAATACTTATGCTGGCTTGTGTCCCTCATACTTCTGAAATTATCTTCAATAATTGATACTCCTGATGAATTCTCTGAGACATTAAAAAATACTATGTTTTCTTGATTTCAGAAGCCAGTCTACACATGCAAATACATGAATTAACCTTTTGGGAAGATAATTACTAAGCAGTTAGAAAAGTTTCAACTCTTAAATGCCTAACCCTCCACCCTGGAGAAACTTAACTGTTTCTAGTGATATAATTTCACTGTTTCACCTAAGACTTCAGAAAATATATAAATTATACCTAAATAAGGCTTTTGATACTTAAGTCCTCAGCATAAAAATAACAGGGAGACAGGGTCACACAAGAGTAGAGACAGGTGCACTTTACCACTTTGATGCAAATGTGGAATATATTTTAAAAAGTTCTTGTGTTTTAGTAAGCATACTGAAATACTTACGAGGGAAATTATTTCGTATCTGAGATTTGCATCAAGTTAATACGTAGTTGAGGAGAGACTGGTGAGGTAGATATAAAACAGAGTTGGCCATAAGTTGATAATTGTTGAAGCTGGGCAAAGAGTGCATGTATGCTTATTGTACTGTTTTTTCTGTCTTTGCTTATATTTGAAATTTCTATACTAAAATATTTTGAAAATTAAGAAGAACCTTGAAAAAGATATAGGATCAAGTCGTGAATATATTGTCATCTTTGAGGAAGACTTGGACCATAGTAATCCTTCTTTAGATACCTCAGCACAATCTCTATAGAAGTGATTCACCACTGGATGAGAAAAATGTTAGTGACTGTTTTTGTTTGGTAATAATCACAAAAGATAACTTTGAACAGAGCTGTGGAGTCTGTGGAGTCAGAACACCAGGACTGTGGTGAAGAAGAGGCTTTCCTAGAGAATGGGTTTCCTGGGAGAATTTGCTTTAGTCCTTGCTTCACTGATTTTGCACATATTTTAATGTGCAAAAGGGTACATTGTTATATTTGCTTTACTCAGCCTTTAATAAATAGAAGCAAATTACTGGGCCTTCAAATAAATATTAGCCAAATAAATGAAAGAGTAAGTAAGTTGGCATTGACATCAGGAAGCTTTTTAAGAAAACAAGTTCTAAGCCTGAAATCTGAATACTTATGCTGGCTTGTGTCCCTCATACTTCTGAAATTATCTTCAATAATTGATACTCCTGATGAATTCTCTGAGACATTAAAAAATACTATGTTTTCTTGATTTCAGAAGCCAGTCTACACATGCAAATACATGAATTAACCTTTTGGGAAGATAATTACTAAGCAGTTAGAAAAGTTTCAACTCTTAAATGCCTAACCCTCCACCCTGGAGAAACTTAACTGTTTCTAGTGATATAATTTCACTGTTTCACCTAAGACTTCAGAAAATATATAAATTATACCTAAATAAGGCTTTTGATACTTAAGTCCTCAGCATAAAAAATAACAGGGAGACAGGGTCACACAAGAGTAGAGACAGGTGCACTTTACCACTTTGATGCAAATGTGGAATATATTTTTCTTCTGTATTTCAGCCCTCCAAAGCCCCCAGTCAACCCAGATGCAACAGCTAAAGTGCTTTGTAGTTAGTCTTCTATTCTTCCCTCAATTAGAATTCCCACATACTGAGGAATCTCACCAAATGCTAATCTAATTCTCTGATTTAAAAAAATCAGTGACAATGTGAATAACTGGTTAATATAATTCACATATTGATTGTGAAATGAAAGAGGACCAAGTCTCCAGCTAGCAGAAGGAAGATACAGTGTAATTTTAAGTAGAAAGCCCTCCTGACCTCTCTCCTCTTAGAGTTCTTATTCCCAAAAGAATATGCCATTTTTTTTTTAGCACACAATCAACAAACAAAGAGTACCTTTTATATACCAGAGACCTTTGAGAATACCTGAATAATATGAATATTTTATTCGATTTTATACAATTTAAAAAGGTTCCATATAAATAAATTTGCAAATAAGAAAAAATATTACCTTTACGCTTTCCTTTACAAAATATAGACATTGTATACCTAGGAGTCAATGAAACATCTCTGTGGAAAGGGTGGCTTAGCATTATGCATTGGTGTATTTAGCAGAGTAAGAGTTTTAATTTTATTCTCTTTCTAATCATAGATATGTTTTATTGGTTATAGAAATAATTATAGTTTGTTTGAAATTGATTTTTTCTTTTTAGAATGGCAGAATTTAGTGACATTTGGAAGCTTTTCAAACATTGTTCCTTGTTGTACACTGAATCAAGTAAAGTTATATTCCACAAATGTTCAGAAAGAAGGACAGGGATCACAAACTCAGAAAATGGAAAAAGTACCTTCACTTGATGAAGCAGGTATGTATAATAATCTTTTTAAATAGCTTTATTTTTTTTCCTCTGTGTGCAGGAACTTACGAATAGTTTGCAAAAGATTGTTCCTAGGATGTTTGATAGAACTTACATATAAAACCATCTGGACTAGTGTTTTCTTCATGAGAAGCCATTAAACTGGTAAAGTAGTTTCTTTTAATTTTTCTCTTTCTTTTTGACTCAATTTTGGTAAGTTCCATTTTCTTTCCAAGAATTTACCTACTTCAACTACAGTTTTAATTTACTGATAGAAAGTTCATGATACTGTCTGTATACATTTTTTGTAACATGTACTCTTTTTCATTCCTAGTGGTGTTTATTTTGTTGATTAATTTTGCCTGAGCTGTGTTAATTTTGTTATTTTTCCAAGTGACAATTTTTTTTACTTTGACTCTTTATAATGTATGTTTGTTTCCTATGTCATAAATTCCTACTCTTACTTTAATTACATTCCCAAAAGAATAAATGCCATTTTGTTTTATAATGAATAACTGGTTAATATAATTCACATATTGATTGTGAAATGAAAGAGGACCAAGTCTCCAGCTAGCAGAAGGAAGATACAGTGTAATTTTAAGTAGAAAGCCCTCCTGACCTCTCTCCTCTTAGAGTTCTTATTCCCAAAAGAATATGCCATTTTTTTTTTAGCACACAATCAACAAACAAAGAGTACCTTTTATATACCAGAGACCTTTGAGAATACCTGAATAATATGAATATTTTATTCGATTTTATACAATTTAAAAAGGTTCCATATAAATAAATTTGCAAATAAGAAAAAATATTACCTTTACGTTTCCTTTACAAAATATAGACATTGTATACCTAGGAGTCAATGAAACATCTCTGTGGAAAGGGTGGCTTAGCATTATGCATTGGTGTATTTAGCAGAGTAAGAGTTTTAATTTTATTCTCTTTCTAATCATAGATATGTTTTATTGGTTATAGAAATAATTATAGTTTGTTTGAAATTGATTTTTTTTTCTTTTTAGAATGGCAGAATTTAGTGACATTTGGAAGCTTTTCAAACATTGTTCCTTGTTGTACACTGAATCAAGTAAAGTTATATTCCACAAATGTTCAGAAAGAAGGACAGGGATCACAAACTCAGAAAATGGAAAAAGTACCTTCACTTGATGAAGCAGGTATGTATAATAATCTTTTTAAATAGCTTTATTTTTTTTCCTCTGTGTGCAGGAACTTACGAATAGTTTGCAAAAGATTGTTCCTAGGATGTTTGATAGAACTTACATATAAAACCATCTGGACTAGTGTTTTCTTCATGAGAAGCCATTAAACTGGTAAAGTAGTTTCTTTTAATTTTTCTCTTTCTTTTTGACTCAATTTTGGTAAGTTCCATTTTCTTTCCAAGAATTTACCTACTTCAACTACAGTTTTAATTTACTGATAGAAAGTTCATGATACTGTCTGTATACATTTTTTGTAACATGTACTCTTTTTCATTCCTAGTGGTGTTTATTTTGTTGATTAATTTTGCCTGAGCTGTGTTAATTTTGTTATTTTTCCAAGTGACAATTTTTTTTACTTTGACTCTTTATAATGTATGTTTGTTTCCTATGTCATAAATTCCTACTCTTACTTTAATTACATTCTCCTTTCTGCTTCCTTTGTGTTTATTCTGTTACTCATTTTTAAAAATATTTATTTGACTGTACTGGGTCTTAGTTGTGGCATGCAAGATGGTCAGTTGCTTCATGTATCTTTTAGTTGTTGCCTGGAATTCTTAGCTGTAGCACGTGGAGCTAGTTCCCTGACCTGGGATCAAACCTGGAGTCTTGGCCACTGACCACTAGGGTAGTCCCCTTTTATTCTTTTTTTTAATGATCAGGTAGCTGCTTTGCTTATTAATTTCTAATTTTTAAATTAAGTTCTCATTAGTTATCTAATATAATATTGCATATAATACTATATAGTAGTATATATATGTCAATTCCAGTCTCCCAGTTTTCCTGTCTTTTGACTTTAAGCTTTTTTGTCCTAATTTGATAATCTTTGTACTTTAATGAAAAGTTTAGTCTGATTGCATTTACTATAACCATGGATATATTTGGACATATTTCTGCCATTATATCATGGGGTTTTTTTGTTGTTGCTTTTTTTTGGCCTTTTAATAAAAGGTTTTTTTCTTATTCCATTGTCCCCTCTCCCTCATATACACACACTTGCTTGGAATTTATGCACTTTGTGCATGTTTTTTTCTGTTTGGCCACTTCTATTCGTCTTTCATTTGTTTATTTTCATCCATCTTTGTTCTTTGGCCTGTGTGGGCCTCCCATTGCAGTGGCCTCTCTCGCTGCAGAGCACCGGCTCTGGGCGCATGCGCTTCAGAGCTCTGGCTCAGTAGTTGCCGCTCTGCGGCACATGGGATCTTCCCAGGCCAGGAATCGAACCAGTACCCCTTGCACTGCAAGGCGGTGTCCTTACCCACTGGGCCACCGGGAAGCCCTTGTGTATGTTCTAAGTCTAAAGGTAGTTGACAACTTCCTCCTCCAGGAGGAACAGCCTGGAGAGGTGGGAGAAAAGCCAAGGAGAGAATGGTGTTTGGAGAAGAGTGTTTGAAGACTAATAAACATTTAGTTGGATGTCTTTCACAGGAAAGATTTTACAGACTCCTTGAGAAACCTGTGTTTATGTTTATGATGCCTGTTTTTCATCCTTCTCCCTATGCCTCATCGCCTCTTTGGGCTTACACTCCAGTTTTAGCCAGTTTCTTCTCTGTTCCTTGTGGTGATGGAGAACTGCTGGAATAAATATTGAGAGTCTGATATTAGAAGATGAAGGAATGGAGAGTGTCATGAGTCCCTAGGTTCCAGAAATAAGCATGTTATTTAGAACATTGAAATAGGAGAAGAAACAGGTGATGGACTAGCATAATTAAAGGTAAAGCATGTTACAGTGCTATTGTGAGGTGAACATCTCTCAGGCAGACATATTTAGTGTTGGTTCCACTATATAGAATGCTTGAAATTTAGATCTATGACTAGGTTTGTTTTTTCTCTGCTGAGTGAAGTTAAAAGTTTGGCTTATTGTATTATATTCAGGCTACATTGTTTATTGATGGTTTTATTTGGGACTTAATTTTTCAGAATTTTCTTAGGTCGAATTAGACCTTGTTAGCCATCTAATAGCAAGTAAGTGCTTGATTGAAAGATAATTTGTGTATTTAAGAGTTTGAGATTGACTTTTGAATAATTCAGATCACATGATAAAGTCAGAAACAGCTCATTAAGAGACAGAGACTTGCTAAGGAATCCTTAAGTTTTTAAGAAGCATTCAGATTTTGTAAAATCAGTTTTAATTTTGCTAATGACAGCAGATGTGTGGCAAACAGCCAGGGCTTGAGCGTAAAACAAAATGTCTAGAGATATTCATGAATAGAATATCTGGTTACTTACTGATATCATCACGGTTCCACTCCAGTGATCCAGCTTGAGTTTATTAGATGAGGTGGGGCCTCCCATTGCAGTGGCCTCTCGCTGCAGAGCACCGGCTCTGGGCGCATGCGCTCAGCGCTCTGGCTCAGTAGTTGCCGCTCTGCGGCACATGGGATCTTCCCAGGCCAGGAATCGAACCAGTACCCCTTGCACTGCAAGGCGGTGTCCTTACCCACTGGGCCACCGGGAAGCCCTTGTGTATGTTCTAAGTCTAAAGGTAGTTGACAACTTCCTCCTCCAGGAGGAACAGCCTGGAGAGGTGGGAGAAAAGCCAAGGAGAGAATGGTGTTTGGAGAAGAGTGTTTGAAGACTAATAAACATTTAGTTGGATGTCTTTCACAGGAAAGATTTTACAGACTCCTTGAGAAACCTGTGTTTATGTTTATGATGCCTGTTTTTCATCCTTCTCCCTATGCCTCATCGCCTCTTTGGGCTTACACTCCAGTTTTAGCCAGTTTCTTCTCTGTTCCTTGTGGTGATGGAGAACTGCTGGAATAAATATTGAGAGTCTGATATTAGAAGATGAAGGAATGGAGAGTGTCATGAGTCCCTAGGTTCCAGAAATAAGCATGTTATTTAGAACATTGAAATAGGAGAAGAAACAGGTGATGGACTAGCATAATTAAAGGTAAAGCATGTTACAGTGCTATTGTGAGGTGAACATCTCTCAGGCAGACATATTTAGTGTTGGTTCCACTATATAGAATGCTTGAAATTTAGATCTATGACTAGGTTTGTTTTTTCTCTGCTGAGTGAAGTTAAAAGTTTGGCTTATTGTATTATATTCAGGCTACATTGTTTATTGATGGTTTTATTTGGGACTTAATTTTTCAGAATTTTCTTAGGTCGAATTAGACCTTGTTAGCCATCTAATAGCAAGTAAGTGCTTGATTGAAAGATAATTTGTGTATTTAAGAGTTTGAGATTGACTTTTGAATAATTCAGATCACATGATAAAGTCAGAAACAGCTCATTAAGAGACAGAGACTTGCTAAGGAATCCTTAAGTTTTTAAGAAGCATTCAGATTTTTGTAAAATCAGTTTTAATTTTGCTAATGACAGCAGATGTGTGGCAAACAGCCAGGGCTTGAGCGTAAAACAAAATGTCTAGAGATATTCATGAATAGAATATCTGGTTACTTACTGATATCATCACGGTTCCACTCCAGTGATCCAGCTTGAGTTTATTAGATGAGGTGCCAAAAAACTCTTCATACACGTATTTGAGCCTTTTACTAGCATTTCTTGTTTGTGATCTTAACACTGTATATTTAGTAGTATCTAGACAGTTTGTGGGGAGACTATCCAAAAATAATCAGTTGTAGAGCAACTCACTTTATGTGATTTGTTTGAATGACTTTAATCATTGTAGGAAGAAGGGCTGTCAGTGCAACTTTAGATAGTAGGTTTCAAGTGTTCACACGCTGAGTGAGTGTTGAAAGCTTATTATTCTACCACCCCATCCCTTCACTTTTGTCTGCCCAGGGCTCTATTCCCCCAAACAAAATTTTAAGTAATTGATATATAGATTCTATAATAAAGGTGCTTTAGAATTTGTTTGTGGTATAGCCAGACAAAAATAAAATACCAGTCATTTAACTCATCAGTGTTAAATATTGGAAGCCATAGTTGCTAATTAAATAAAAGTGTTTTTAAGCCTCTTTCTTTTTTTAAACCAGTGTGTCATCGTAACTTACTTAGACTCTGATGAATACTTAAAGCCTTTTTGGATTTTCTGTACATGTTTTAGTTATCAAGACATACCATGTTAATTCATTTCCGCAGTGGCTTTCACTGAACTTTTTATAATTGAGAAATATACTAACAAGTACATGTAACATTTTTTTGCTTTTATTTCAAAGAGAATTTTGATAAGTGTCTGTTTTGTTGATATTTAATTTATACCTAAGAGCATTTAAAGAAGGTAAATCAGTAGATTGGCAGAAATTCTGATCATATAGCAATAGCATTGTTGAAGGGGTGCTCTGTGGTAACCATTAGACTTCTCACTTATTGGCATGACAGAGTATACAAAGAGAAGACTGAAGAAATAGCTGGTGGTTGTTAATCCGATGGTTGTTAAATGGCATCTTGTTATTTAATTTGGATTCTGTTAATAATGAGGCTGTCATCTCCTCATATGTTTATTAGTTATTTGTATTTCTTTTTCATGTTTGTCCTTTGGATGGTTTTTGTTGGAAATACAGTCTCCCAATTTGAGGATTTCTTTTCTCTGTATATTGTTGCCTATTAATCATAGAAATGCCTTAGTCTTTAATCCCTAATTTACCTGAAATTGTTCGTTTATGGAATGAGGTAGATTCCAGTTTCCTTTTATTAAATGCTTTTTGAAGGGGTGGGAGTTGTACAGTTGTCCAGTAATCACTTAATAGTCATCCTTTCTTCACTGAATAGCATCTCTAGAACAGTGTAGTCTGGAAGAATCAACAGCATGTGCCCTTGTTTTATTCCTTATTTTAAAAGGATGCATCTAAATTGCCACCATTGAATATAGTGTTTTTTATAGGTTTGCTTTACCCTGTAAGGGAATTCCTTTTGTCCTAATTTTTCTTGAAAAGATTTGAAACTTGGATGAGTGCTGAATTTTATTAAATGCTTTTTGGTTAGCTCCTAAAATGATTCTATAGTCCCCACCCCCTTCAGTCTGTTAATGAGAGGAATTAATAGCTTTTCTAATGTTTAACTGGGCTTTCCTGGTGGTTCAGTGGAAAAGAACCACCTGCCAGTGCAGGAGATGTGGGTTCAATTCCTAGGTTAGGAAGGTCCTCTGATGAAGGAAATGGCAACCTATACCAGTATTCTGGCCTGGAAAGTCCTATGGACAGGAGCCTTGTGGGTTACAGTCCATGGGGTCACAAAAGAGTTGGACACAACTTAGCAACTAAACAACAACGTTTAACTACTCTTTCATTCCTATTTACCTTGGTCTGTGAGTATTGTCTTTTTTACACATTGCCAGGTTGTTAGCTAATATTAAGTTTATAGGGTTTGTATGAAAACAACCATTTAAATAACTTTTTAAAAATTAACTTTTCAGCAGAAAACATTGGCGCAGAGCTGAAAGCTCCAATTATTAAGCAAGAACCTCTCCAAGTAAGAGGTAAATATATTTTATTCTGTTTTTTATTATAATGGTGTTTTGAATTAAATATGTAAAATTAGTTTATATAGAGCTTTTTATAGATATAAAGGTATATTCATTTTTACTTTTCTTTAAATACATTGACCATAAGAATTTATTCTATTTATAAGCTAATTGCCTACTAAAATTTGCATTTTGGTCATAAATTTTTTGCTAATTATTATTCAAAAGCCCCAAGAAAGGAGTAAAGGCAAATAAAACTCAGTTGTTTTCATCATTTTTGAAAAGTACCGTGATTAATAAAGAACAAGAGGCCAAAACCTGTGGCTTGTCCATATCAAGGTGGAATTTGGACAGTCTTGATCTCCATCTCTAGGCATGATGGAGTAATGAAGGAATTCTTGTTTGCAGCTCTCTTCTTTAGGTTTCATGGAGGTACTAATTCTGTGAGTAGGAGCACCATGGCTTTGGCGTCAGACTAAAGTAAATGCAGTTTAGCCCGTTCTAGCTGTATGGCTTTGAGCAGTTCACTGATTTCTCTGAGTAATAGTTTCCTCCTCTGTAAGGTGGTGCCAAGAGTGGACTTCTTTGTAGGGTAACTTTGGAACTGATACATAGGGTACAGTCACAATTAAGAATATTTAATGCTTTTGGTTAGCTCCTAAAATGATTCTATAGTCCCCACCCCCTTCAGTCTGTTAATGAGAGGAATTAATAGCTTTTCTAATGTTTAACTGGGCTTTCCTGGTGGTTCAGTGGAAAAGAACCACCTGCCAGTGCAGGAGATGTGGGTTCAATTCCTAGGTTAGGAAGGTCCTCTGATGAAGGAAATGGCAACCTATACCAGTATTCTGGCCTGGAAAGTCCTATGGACAGGAGCCTTGTGGGTTACAGTCCATGGGGTCACAAAAGAGTTGGACACAACTTAGCAACTAAACAACAACGTTTAACTACTCTTTCATTCCTATTTACCTTGGTCTGTGAGTATTGTCTTTTTTACACATTGCCAGGTTGTTAGCTAATATTAAGTTTATAGGGTTTGTATGAAAACAACCATTTAAATAACTTTTTAAAAATTAACTTTTCAGCAGAAAACATTGGCAGAGCTGAAAGCTCCAATTATTAAGCAAGAACCTCTCCAAGTAAGAGGTAAATATATTTTATTCTGTTTTTATTATAATGGTGTTTTGAATTAAATATGTAAAATTAGTTTATATAGAGCTTTTTATAGATATAAAGGTATATTCATTTTTACTTTTCTTTAAATACATTGACCATAAGAATTTATTCTATTTATAAGCTAATTGCCTACTAAAATTTGCATTTTGGTCATAAATTTTTTGCTAATTATTATTCAAAAGCCCCAAGAAAGGAGTAAAGGCAAATAAAACTCAGTTGTTTTCATCATTTTTGAAAAGTACCGTGATTAATAAAGAACAAGAGGCCAAAACCTGTGGCTTGTCCATATCAAGGTGGAATTTGGACAGTCTTGATCTCCATCTCTAGGCATGATGGAGTAATGAAGGAATTCTTGTTTGCAGCTCTCTTCTTTAGGTTTCATGGAGGTACTAATTCTGTGAGTAGGAGCACCATGGCTTTGGCGTCAGACTAAAGTAAATGCAGTTTAGCCCGTTCTAGCTGTATGGCTTTGAGCAGTTCACTGATTTCTCTGAGTAATAGTTTCCTCCTCTGTAAGGTGGTGCCAAGAGTGGACTTCTTTGTAGGGTAACTTTGGAACTGATACATAGGGTACAGTCACAATTAAGAATATTTAATGTTGTGTTATCATCACTAATCTGGGCCAGGAGAAGCCAACAGAGATTTCTGGATACTTTGAACAAATTATTAAAAAGTAATTTAAAAAAACAATTAATCTTTTTGAAGAGAGATGTATTTCTCCTCCCTGCGAAGTTTATTTGGATTTAGAATTTTAGGATTATTAGAATAAGGTAGTTTGGAGACTTAGACTTACAAAAGAAACCCAAACTTCCTTATATCCTCTTTTCAAATAAGGCTTTGATTTGTTTTTTTTTTAGTTTTCAAATAAGGCTTTGATTTTTTTTTTTTTTTTTTTTTAGTTTTTATTTATTTATTTTTGACTATTCTGGGTTTTCACTGCTGCCACAGGCTCTTCTCTGGTTGCAGGGAGTAGGGGTTACTCTCCAGTTGAGGTGAATAGGCGGCTTCTTGTGGTGACTTATTGCGGTGTGGAACTCAGGCTCTAGGGCACATGGGCTGAATAGTTGCAGCTCACGGGCTTAGTTGCTCCGCTGCATGTGGGATCATCCCTAATTCTCCTGCATTGGCAGGTGAACTCTTTACCACTGAGCCATCACGGAAGCCCCAGGCTTCGATTTTTACATTGAACTGTATATTTGAAATGTTCTAATTAACTGTTATTTGTGCATTTGACTTTAATATTTTATGTTTCAGTCTTTTTTTCTTTCTGTAGTGATGGTAATTTTAGTCTTATTCTTGCAGTGTGTGAGTACAACAAGAAAACTCAGTTGTTTTCATCATTTTTGAAAAGTACCGTGATTAATAAAGAACAAGAGGCCAAAACCTGTGGCTTGTCCATATCAAGGTGGAATTTGGACAGTCTTGATCTCCATCTCTAGGCATGATGGAGTAATGAAGGAATTCTTGTTTGCAGCTCTCTTCTTTAGGTTTCATGGAGGTACTAATTCTGTGAGTAGGAGCACCATGGCTTTGGCGTCAGACTAAAGTAAATGCAGTTTAGCCCGTTCTAGCTGTATGGCTTTGAGCAGTTCACTGATTTCTCTGAGTAATAGTTTCCTCCTCTGTAAGGTGGTGCCAAGAGTGGACTTCTTTGTAGGGTAACTTTGGAACTGATACATAGGGTACAGTCACAATTAAGAATATTTAATGTTGTGTTATCATCACTAATCTGGGCCAGGAGAAGCCAACAGAGATTTCTGGATACTTTGAACAAATTATTAAAAAGTAATTTAAAAAAACAATTAATCTTTTTGAAGAGAGATGTATTTCTCCTCCCTGCGAAGTTTATTTGGATTTAGAATTTTAGGATTATTAGAATAAGGTAGTTTGGAGACTTAAACTTACGCAAAAAGAAACCCAAACTTCCTTATATCCTCTTTTCAAATAAGGCTTTGATTTGTTTTTTTTTTAGTTTTCAAATAAGGCTTTGATTTTTTTTTTTTTTTTTTTTTAGTTTTTATTTATTTATTTTTGACTATTCTGGGTTTTCACTGCTGCCACAGGCTCTTCTCTGGTTGCAGGGAGTAGGGGTTACTCTCCAGTTGAGGTGAATAGGCGGCTTCTTGTGGTGACTTATTGCGGTGTGGAACTCAGGCTCTAGGGCACATGGGCTGAATAGTTGCAGCTCACGGGCTTAGTTGCTCCGCTGCATGTGGGATCATCCCTAATTCTCCTGCATTGGCAGGTGAACTCTTTACCACTGAGCCATCACGGAAGCCCCAGGCTTCGATTTTTACATTGAACTGTATATTTGAAATGTTCTAATTAACTGTTATTTGTGCATTTGACTTTAATATTTTATGTTTCAGTCTTTTTTTCTTTCTGTAGTGATGGTAATTTTAGTCTTATTCTTGCAGTGTGTGAGTACAACAAGAAAACTCAGTAGTTACAAGATATGAGAATAGAATATGAAGTGACTATCGGACAATTTGAAACAGATCGTTTCATTTTCATTTAGACTCTCCAAGCAATTTTAATTGTATTAGTATGATTTAAACAGACCAATGATACCTATACAAGCTGTTCTTTAGACAAAGGGTTGACCTTTTGGTATCAGTTACTGATGAACTGTGGAGATAAAAACTGGATGGGTTCAGGTTTAATTCTGTCCTTTTCTGTACTTTTTTCCCCCTTATGCCATTCAGTACATCAGGAAAAACCTCAGTTTTCTGTGGAACTCATTAGTGAACCCACTGAAAAATCAGCATATGTTCATCTTCAAATGTGACTTCCAGTGTGCATGTTTAGTATGTTTTCCTTTTTTTCTTTGGCTTTAGTCAAAGCAGTCCTTAAAAAGAGGGAATATGGACCAAAGTACACTCAGAATAATTTCATCACTGGAGTCAGAGCAATGAATGAGTTCTGCCTCAAGTCCAGGTACTGTAATTATTTAAAATTTTGTTGGTTTGCTCTGTCTAATCTAAATAACCAGTTATTTCCTAGAATTTATTCCCAGCTATCATCAATGTGGAAACTTTACCATGACTCCTTCCTAAATTGAAGAAATATTTTTATTCAGTTCAAAAAATATTAAAATTGTAAAATACTAAACTGAAGGCTGCTGCAGCTTGAGAAATGCCAATCTTTCTTGGCTCCTTTAACTCACTAAAGCAGGTTCTTCAAAATCTGTGTCACATAAGAACCCTTGGAGTTCTGTTGTTAATATGTATCAGAATTATTAATAAGATTATTTGCATATTAATATAGTTTAAAATTTGGAGGCTTTTTGGTTAAGAAGTTTTATTTATGTTCACATTCCAACTGTGTTTTAGGTCGAGTATAAATTATTTTACCTATTTCTGATATCTTATGCTTTCTTGTAACTAAAGAGATTTATTGAGGTATTTTTTTTATATAAATTCAAACGTTTCCCCCTCTTTTGTATGCTTATCTAGAAAAACCATATTTATGTGGAAGATTTCTTGGAAATTTAGACATTAGATGATCTAGGCTTCTCCCTCACAACCATGATACATCTTCTGTGGTATAATATCAATTATTAAGGATTCTTATAATCAGTTTTATAACTTCTATAGGTATTGAAACAATAACCAGTTATAATAATGATATAAAACTATATTTTGTTTTCCATATAAAAATTTCTAAGAAAGTTAGCTATAAGTATTTGTATATTATGGGCTAGGGAATATGAGTGATGACCTAGGTCACCAGTATTAGATGATCTAGTTCATTTAGTGAGTCAGTGACAGAGTGGGAACCAGAATACATATCTTTTGCTACCTGGTGTAGACTTTATTTATTTATTTTTTGGCCGTGCCACACAGCTTGCTACATTTTAGTTCCCCAGCCAGGAATTGACAGCAGGCCACAGAAATAAAACCCAGAATCCTAACCACTAGAATACCAGGGAAAAAGACCTATAAATAACAATTCTTCAGACTTTTGTTTATGGGTCTCCTGTTGCTGTTACAAAATTTCCTTAGGAAGACCAATGATCAAATTTAAAATGACTGTTTAGCAATGATTAGATGAATATATAAACCTTTCAGAATATAAGAGAAAAGAAAATAATTAAATAGCATGAAGTACACATATACCCTTTATAACCTGATACCTATAAATCTAAATGTGACAAAATATTTTTATTCAGTTCAAAAAATATTAAAATTGTAAAATACTAAACTGAAGGCTGCTGCAGCTTGAGAAATGCCAATCTTTCTTGGCTCCTTTAACTCACTAAAGCAGGTTCTTCAAAATCTGTGTCACATAAGAACCCTTGGAGTTCTGTTGTTAATATGTATCAGAATTATTAATAAGATTATTTGCATATTAATATAGTTTAAAATTTGGAGGCTTTTTGGTTAAGAAGTTTTATTTATGTTCACATTCCAACTGTGTTTTAGGTCGAGTATAAATTATTTTACCTATTTCTGATATCTTATGCTTTCTTGTAACTAAAGAGATTTATTGAGGTATTTTTTTTATATAAATTCAAACGTTTCCCCCTCTTTTGTATGCTTATCTAGAAAAACCATATTTATGTGGAAGATTTCTTGGAAATTTAGACATTAGATGATCTAGGCTTCTCCCTCACAACCATGATACATCTTCTGTGGTATAATATCAATTATTAAGGATTCTTATAATCAGTTTTATAACTTCTATAGGTATTGAAACAATAACCAGTTATAATAATGATATAAAACTATATTTTGTTTTCCATATAAAAATTTTCTAAGAAAGTTAGCTATAAGTATTTGTATATTATGGGCTAGGGAATATGAGTGATGACCTAGGTCACCAGTATTAGATGATCTAGTTCATTTAGTGAGTCAGTGACAGAGTGGGAACCAGAATACATATCTTTTGCTACCTGGTGTAGACTTTATTTATTTATTTTTTGGCCGTGCCACACAGCTTGCTACATTTTAGTTCCCCAGCCAGGAATTGACAGCAGGCCACAGAAATAAAACCCAGAATCCTAACCACTAGAATACCAGGGAAAAAGACCTATAAATAACAATTCTTCAGACTTTTGTTTATGGGTCTCCTGTTGCTGTTACAAAATTTCCTTAGGAAGACCAATGATCAAATTTAAAATGACTGTTTAGCAATGATTAGATGAATATATAAACCTTTCAGAATATAAGAGAAAAGAAAATAATTAAATAGCATGAAGTACACATATACCCTTTATAACCTGATACCTATAAATCCACTTGATTTTAATCTAAATGTGAACAAATGACTGTAAATATTAAGTTTACATTCTTAAATAGAGGAGCAATGCTCTAATCTGTGTTCTTTCTTTTTACTTTTTTTCTTCATACATCAGACATTACAGTGGTGCATGTATAGTAGATAAAGGACACTGATAGCATGATAAAGGGATTGACCCTGCCTCTTATATGATGGTATCTATGTTGAGTCAAGAATAATTCTTAGTTTTTCAACTGTCTCTAAACCACTTTTGTGTACAAAATTTAAACTGATTTTTATAGGCTACCTAGATTTAGCTATTAAAATAAGTATTAGTGATTTTTACCTGCCCTTAATAATCCTGGACTAATGTTGAACCTTGTCTGAATAAATTCAACGTATTTCTTTCTTCAGTGATCTAGAACAACTTCGAAAAATCAGACGTCGAAGTCCTCATGAAGATACTGAGTCCTTTACTGTATACTTGAGATCAGATGTGGAGGCAAAGTAAGAACAGAGTTCTTTTAGAATAAAATACAAGCTGAACTTGGGATTAATAAATATCGATTTTAGACTCAGAATTTTTAAAACGTGTTTTAAAAGCAGAATATATACCTATTTTTAAAAATTTATTTATTTATTTTACTGCACCAGGTTTTAATTTTGGCATGTAGGATCTTTGATCTTTGTGGCATGCCGGTTCTTTAGTTGAAGCATGAAAACCCTTAGTTGTAGCATATAAACTCATTGCTGCAGCTTGTGGATTCTAGTTCCCCAACCAGAAATCGTACCCATACTCCCTTCATTGGGAGCATGAAGTCTTAGCCACTGGGCCACCAGAAAAATCCAAAACCAGAATGTTTTACACTTGCAACTTTGTCTGAGAGTTACTAGTATGTATTAATTAAGTTATTAGTATGTACAAAAAAGGCCATAATTTATGAGAAAATTTGCTGTTGAATTTCTTCTTATTATATAGATTTAATTTAGAAAAGTTTCTTAAGTGCTTTATATTTTTTCTAAAGGACCTTATGCTTTGTTATTAAATTTTCATATAGTTTTAGTTATCTAGATTTAAATATGATTATAATAAAGTCATTAAAATTACCATTGTTGAATGGTGGCCATGTGTATGTACACAGATCTTTGGAAGTTTGGGGAAGCCCTGAAGCTCTTGCCAGAGAGAAGAAACTTCGTAAGGAAGCAGAAATAGAATATCGAGAAAGTAAGTATATTCAGTTTAAAGCTGAGTTAACTGAAAAACATCTTCTAAGACAGACCTGTGCCAATAATAACTGTGCCCTCCCTAGTGGCTGTCCGCCTTTTGTGTTTGGCTTTGTTGATTCTAGCAAATACCAGTTTTCATTTTGGGATTTAATTATTTTATAAAAACCGTATCTATTTGTTTTCCTCTCGATAGTTTTTTTTAAGATTGTAAGAGTAAGCACAGCTAATTTGTGGTTTCTGTAAGACATATGAATATTAAAACTTAGGGTCTGATTTGGAAATTATACCTGTTCTAAAAGTGAATCCTAGTTTTGGCCGCTCAGAAGACACAAACAACTGTTTAGTATCTTTATATTCACGGATACTGAGTCCTTTACTGTATACTTGAGATCAGATGTGGAGGCAAAGTAAGAACAGAGTTCTTTTAGAATAAAATACAAGCTGAACTTGGGATTAATAAATATCGATTTTAGACTCAGAATTTTTAAAACGTGTTTTAAAAGCAGAATATATACCTATTTTTAAAAATTTATTTATTTATTTTACTGCACCAGGTTTTAATTTTGGCATGTAGGATCTTTGATCTTTGTGGCATGCCGGTTCTTTAGTTGAAGCATGAAAACCCTTAGTTGTAGCATATAAACTCATTGCTGCAGCTTGTGGATTCTAGTTCCCCAACCAGAAATCGTACCCATACTCCCTTCATTGGGAGCATGAAGTCTTAGCCACTGGGCCACCAGAAAAATCCAAAACCAGAATGTTTTACACTTGCAACTTTGTCTGAGAGTTACTAGTATGTATTAATTAAGTTATTAGTATGTACAAAAAAGGCCATAATTTATGAGAAAATTTGCTGTTGAATTTCTTCTTATTATATAGATTTAATTTAGAAAAGTTTCTTAAGTGCTTTATATTTTTTCTAAAGGACCTTATGCTTTGTTATTAAATTTTCATATAGTTTTAGTTATCTAGATTTAAATATGATTATAATAAAGTCATTAAAATTACCATTGTTGAATGGTGGCCATGTGTATGTACACAGATCTTTGGAAGTTTGGGGAAGCCCTGAAGCTCTTGCCAGAGAGAAGAAACTTCGTAAGGAAGCAGAAATAGAATATCGAGAAAGTAAGTATATTCAGTTTAAAGCTGAGTTAACTGAAAAACATCTTCTAAGACAGACCTGTGCCAATAATAACTGTGCCCTCCCTAGTGGCTGTCCGCCTTTTGTGTTTGGCTTTGTTGATTCTAGCAAATACCAGTTTTCATTTTGGGATTTAATTATTTTATAAAAACCGTATCTATTTGTTTTCCTCTCGATAGTTTTTTTTAAGATTGTAAGAGTAAGCACAGCTAATTTGTGGTTTCTGTAAGACATATGAATATTAAAACTTAGGGTCTGATTTGGAAATTATACCTGTTCTAAAAGTGAATCCTAGTTTTGGCCGCTCAGAAGACACAAACAACTGTTTAGTATCTTTATATTCACGGATATGCTAAAAAGATCTGTACAAAAATCCACAAGAATGAAATGTTTACTTTTTTTTTTGATTTATTTTTTACTGAGGTAACGTTGGCTTATATAACATTATGTGTTTCACATGTCCATTAGAGTTCTACTTCTGTTTACCCTGCAGTGTTATCACCACCAAAAATTTAGTGTCCATCTGGTACCTCACTGTTGATCCTTGTGACCCTCAACCCTGCTCTTCCCCTCCAGTAAACACTACCTTGCCCCAGATTGGGAATCAGTCATTTATAGTAGGAGCCCCTTTTCCTTTTAATAGGAAATGAAATTGAGAGACCTGTGGGCATTAGTCATACTCATTTTTTTTAATACATTGATATTTTTTAAGGTATTTTTCAGTTTGCGGAGCTAGGAAATACTTGTTATTTCTTAAGAGAAAATACGTAGGTTATTTTGACAAACTTGCTAGGCTTTTTTTTTTTCCATTTTTCGTTTTGTATCTCTTACTCTGAAAATCTTAGTTCTTTTTTTTGGAAAATCTTAGTTCTTAATTCATTAGCATTACCAGTTACATTTTTGATTTGTTCTTATGTGTATATACACACAGAGAGAGAATGCAGTGTAGTTTCAAACTATCAGTGTCAGTATTCTTGCTGTTACAGTGATTTACAATTTCTGTTTTTCTTTTTCTCCTTTCTGTTTATCCCACTGGGGATGTACAGTCAAATGTCTGTGTTTTAAAGTCATTTGTAATTTCTCACTGTATGGATAAACCATCTAACAGATATAAAACTGAGTTCATTTGTTTCGTTTTGCTTTTGCTTTTAAGAAAATTTATTTTTATTTTGTAATTTTATAAAACATTTGTACAATTCCAAAGTCACTTCTACCAAACAAAACACTTCTAGAGAAGTTTGGCTTCTATCCCTGTTCTCTCCACCCTGATCCCTCCCACTAGCGTAGGTAATTGTTTGAAAAATTAGTTTGGGTATTAGTTTTTCTATTAAAAAATCATTTTTTAATAAAAATTTTATTTTAATCAAAATATTTTTTAATAAAATTTTCTATTAAAATTTTTTTCTGTTAAAAATAATTGAATAGGGCACATACTGGTAATTTAGACCCTCCTTTTCATAAATCAGGCATGCTATACATGCTTTCTGTGCTTGAATTTTTTTTTTGTAACTTGATAATATATCCTAGAGATCATTTCATGGCAGGAAATCATGAGGAGTCTTCATTTCTTTTATAATATTCCATTTTGGGGAGTATACCATAGTTTATTTAGTCATTTCCTCCTAGATAATTTCCAAGTTTTTGCTATTGAAATAATGATACTGTGAATAGCCTTATACATACATTAGAGGAGATATTTAAAGTACAGAATTTGAGAAAGCAATAGTAATAAAATACTTTTTCCTTATTTTTAAGCTTTTTAAAAAAATTTTTTTTAATTTATTTATCTTTTTGGGGGGTGGGGTGGGGAGGAGGGGGATGGGTGGGCCACTTCTATTGGTCTTTCATTTCTCTATTTTCATCCGGCTTTGTTCTTTGGCTCCTGTGGGCCTCCCATCGCGGTGGCCTCTGTCATTGCAGAGCGCTGGCTCTGGGCACACGGGCGCCAGAGCTCTGGCTCGGTAATTGGACACATCGGTCCAGCTGCTCCACGGCATGTGGGATCTTCCCAGGCCAGGGATCGAACCGGCGCCCCTTGCACTGCAAGGCGGTGTCCTTACCCACTGGATCACCAGGGGAAGCCCTATTTTTAAGCTTTGACTAAATGTGAAGAATTGATTCTTTTTTTTTTTCTTTTTAAGATTTATTTATTTATTTTGGTGGGGTGAGGAGGAAGGGGGACGGACGGGCCACTTCCAGTGGTCTTTCATTTATCTATTTTCATCCATCTCTGTTCTTTGGCCCCCATGGGCCTCCCATCGCAGTGGCCTTTTTTTTTTTTAAGAATTGATTCTTATATCAAGTTTAAATAACTCATCTTGTTAACACTGAAACTAAGTTCTCTCCCTCTAGCCTCTGGTAGCAACAATTCTTTTTTCTGTTTCTGTGAAATTGACTATAACAGATACCTCATATATATGGAGTCATACAGAATTTGTCTCTTTGACTAAGTTATTTCACTTAGCATAATGTCTTCAGGGTTCATCCATGTGACAGGATTTCCCTTCTCTTAAAGTGTGAATAATATTCCCCTTTATATGTATATACCACATTTTGTTTATCCATTTATTCATCCATGGACATTTTGGTTGCTTTCACTTCTTGCCCATTGTGAGTGGTGCTGCTATAAATTTGGGTGTGAAAACACCTCTTTGAGACAGTGGTTTCATTTTATAAATAGATAGATAGATAGATATATCTAGAAGTGGTATTACTGAATCATATGGTAGTTTTTAATTTTTTGAGGAACCTCCATATTTTCTGTGATAGTTGCAATATTTTATAATCCTATGAATATAGTCAGTATCTCCAGTTTCTCTACATCCTTGCCTACACTTGTTTTTTTCAGTTTTTCTTTGTTTTTGTGATAGCAGCCATTCTAATGGGTGTGAAATATACAATCCCTCATTGTAGTTTTGATTTGCATTTCTCTGATGATTAGTGATAGATGAGCATCTTTTCATATGGTTTTTGGCCAGCAGTATATCATTTTTCAAGAAAAGTGTATTCACATCCTTAGGCTATTTTTTAATCAAGTTGCAAATTCATATTTCTTATAATCACTTGATATTTTTGTTTGTAGATAGGAGAAAACTGAATAACATAGTCTTAGAATAGTTGTGTTAATCTAATGTGAATGAATAAGAATATGCACGAGCTAAATGTATTGTATAATTCATTTTTATAGGGCTATTTAAAAACCATAAAATATTGAGAGAATATAGAGACTTTCTGGGAAATACCAAGGTAAGGATATCTTTCTGTTAATGTTATGTGAATGTATCTTGCATAGAAAATCAAAGTATCAGTCCATGACGAAAATCTAGCGTGTCTGTGATCCTATCCTAAGATGGATCTAATCTGATAAAAAATATCTTATCTTTCCATCACCAAATTTACTACCTTACCTGCAAATGTGCCAGAACACTCTTAATGTCCTTCCTACCAGAAGGAAATTAATATTGGGACCAGTAAGGAAAGTTGACCTTTTCTGTCCACTTCTTATTCTCTCCTGAGTCCTTCATTGGACTTGCATTCCCACCACTCCACTGAGAGGGCCCTTACCAAAGTCACTAACACCTCCATGATGCCACGTGGTCATGTCCAGAGTCAGCTTTGCTTTTAAACTAAACTGGAGGTGTCTCCTGTCAAGAACACGTCTCCTGTCAAGAAGTGAGCACCGTATCTGCAAATTGTCTCTTTTCATCTGAGTTAAATTCGAGTCATTACTTCCTCCTTGGAAAATTTAGAAATTGGCAATGAAAACTCTAGTCATGCCTTGTTTGATATACTTTTCTTTCCCATTCATTATACTCAGAGCCTCTTAATTTCCATTTCCCTTTTGAGCCCTGCTTTTGGGTCCCCAGTGCAGCACTGAAGATCTGAATTCTTTGCTGTGGTACGGCCTTTGTATGTTTTGTGAATCACCTACACTTGTTTTTTTCAGTTTTTCTTTGTTTTTGTGATAGCAGCCATTCTAATGGGTGTGAAATATACAATCCCTCATTGTAGTTTTGATTTGCATTTCTCTGATGATTAGTGATAGATGAGCATCTTTTCATATGGTTTTTGGCCAGCAGTATATCATTTTTCAAGAAAAGTGTATTCACATCCTTAGGCTATTTTTTAATCAAGTTGCAAATTCATATTTCTTATAATCACTTGATATTTTTGTTTGTAGATAGGAGAAAACTGAATAACATAGTCTTAGAATAGTTGTGTTAATCTAATGTGAATGAATAAGAATATGCACGAGCTAAATGTATTGTATAATTCATTTTATAGGGCTATTTAAAAACCATAAAATATTGAGAGAATATAGAGACTTTCTGGGAAATACCAAGGTAAGGATATCTTTCTGTTAATGTTATGTGAATGTATCTTGCATAGAAAATCAAAGTATCAGTCCATGACGAAAATCTAGCGTGTCTGTGATCCTATCCTAAGATGGATCTAATCTGATAAAAAATATCTTATCTTTCCATCACCAAATTTACTACCTTACCTGCAAATGTGCCAGAACACTCTTAATGTCCTTCCTACCAGAAGGAAATTAATATTGGGACCAGTAAGGAAAGTTGACCTTTTCTGTCCACTTCTTATTCTCTCCTGAGTCCTTCATTGGACTTGCATTCCCACCACTCCACTGAGAGGGCCCTTACCAAAGTCACTAACACCTCCATGATGCCACGTGGTCATGTCCAGAGTCAGCTTTGCTTTTAAACTAAACTGGAGGTGTCTCCTGTCAAGAACACGTCTCCTGTCAAGAAGTGAGCACCGTATCTGCAAATTGTCTCTTTTCATCTGAGTTAAATTCGAGTCATTACTTCCTCCTTGGAAAATTTAGAAATTGGCAATGAAAACTCTAGTCATGCCTTGTTTGATATACTTTTCTTTCCCATTCATTATACTCAGAGCCTCTTAATTTCCATTTCCCTTTTGAGCCCTGCGTTTTTGGGTCCCCAGTGCAGCACTGAAGATCTGAATTCTTTGCTGTGGTACGGCCTTTGTATGTTTTGTGAATCACCTCTATGCCTTGACAGCCACTGCCGCTGCCTCTTACTATGAAATAATTTAGGCGGGTGACATCTGCCCACTGGGAGGACTTAGTGCTGGCCTTAAATCTTTTTTTTGCATGGAGGATCATTATCATCAGATTTCTGAATAGCAGCTGTTGACTTCTGAGATCTATGTCACTTAGAGCCCTTTTGAAAATTAATATGCATCAGCCTTGAAATGTCAGGTTTTGAATAAAATTTATTTCTATTATAGTCCTTTTTTAAATAGTAATAGAATAAGACTTTAGTATTTACTTTCCTACTATTTCCATATTCCTTTTAAGAATACACACTCTCTCACTAAAGCTGATTGCTTTCCTTCTCTAAAATATAATGGGTAAGTCATGTTTCTTGGAATATAAATAACTACCTTCTTTACTTTTGCTTTTTTTTTTTTTGGTCTTTTAATTATTTATTTATTTATATTTTATTGGAGTATGATTGCTTCATGTGTCAGCTTCTGCTGTACAATAGAGTGAATCATCCATATGTATAAACATATCCCCTCCCTCTTGAATCTCCCTCTTGCCCACCTGCTCTTAGATCTTTTTCTCTGATTCAGACATTTGTTTTTTGATTATGTTCTTCTTTGTCTTACGGGAGCTCTAGTAGTGGAATAGGTGAACTCACTGTGTTCTAGGTTTGCCACAAGCATCCTCTCAACTTGCACCCCCTGAGAGGGCCCTTACCAAAGTCACTAACACCTCCATGATGCCACGTGGTCATGTCCAGAGTCAGCTTTGCTTTTAAACTAAACTGGAGGTGTCTCCTGTCAAGAACACGTCTCCTGTCAAGAAGTGAGCACCGTATCTGCAAATTGTCTCTTTTCATCTGAGTTAAATTCGAGTCATTACTTCCTCCTTGGAAAATTTAGAAATTGGCAATGAAAACTCTAGTCATGCCTTGTTTGATATACTTTTCTTTCCCATTCATTATACTCAGAGCCTCTTAATTTCCATTTCCCTTTTGAGCCCTGCGTTTTTGGGTCCCCAGTGCAGCACTGAAGATCTGAATTCTTTGCTGTGGTACGGCCTTTGTATGTTTTGTGAATCACCTCTATGCCTTGACAGCCACTGCCGCTGCCTCTTACTATGAAATAATTTAGGCGGGTGACATCTGCCCACTGGGAGGACTTAGTGCTGGCCTTAAATCTTTTTTTTGCATGGAGGATCATTATCATCAGATTTCTGAATAGCAGCTGTTGACTTCTGAGATCTATGTCACTTAGAGCCCTTTTGAAAATTAATATGCATCAGCCTTGAAATGTCAGGTTTTGAATAAAATTTATTTCTATTATAGTCCTTTTTTAAATAGTAATAGAATAAGACTTTAGTATTTACTTTCCTACTATTTCCATATTCCTTTTAAGAATACACACTCTCTCACTAAAGCTGATTGCTTTCCTTCTCTAAAATATAATGGGTAAGTCATGTTTCTTGGAATATAAATAACTACCTTCTTTACTTTTGCTTTTTTTTTTTTTGGTCTTTTAATTATTTATTTATTTATATTTTATTGGAGTATGATTGCTTCATGTGTCAGCTTCTGCTGTACAATAGAGTGAATCATCCATATGTATAAACATATCCCCTCCCTCTTGAATCTCCCTCTTGCCCACCTGCTCTTAGATCTTTTTTCTCTCTGATTCAGACATTTGTTTTTTGATTATGTTCTTCTTTGTCTTACGGGAGCTCTAGTAGTGGAATAGGTGAACTCACTGTGTTCTAGGTTTGCCACAAGCATTCTCTCAATCCTCAGTGCTCTAATCAATGTCTTATTTCTCATCCCTTTCATACATTTCCCCTTTAATAATATTTCCACTTTCTTGTGCCTTTCCTTCTAGTCCTGATTCTCTGAATTTCTTGGGATAGTCCTGCAGAGTATTGGAGTACGTTGCCACTTCCTACTCCAGGGGATCTTCCCGACCTGGGGATCAAATCTGAGTCTCTTGCATCTCCGGCATGGCAGGCTAATTTTTTACCAATGTCACCACCTGGAATTGGGATGATAATATCACTCTGAAATCACCATTATTTTTATGCTAATGTTCCTCATAGTCCTCCCTGAAATCTACCCATTTTTCTACTATGAATCTATTTCTTTTCAAGATTTTGCTTCTCTTGCTGTTAAATTTCCTTGGACCTTGTCTTTATTTTTGACCTAATGATTACCTACATATTTTCACCTTTTTTACAACTTTCTCTCTCTCTCTTTTTTTTTTGACTGGCCATGAGGCTTAAAAAATCTCAGTTCTCCAACCAGGGATCAAACCCAGGGCTCCAACAGTGAAAGTACTGACCACTGGACTGCTAGGGAATTCCTTCTGCAGCCTTCCTTATCAGAGCACTTGGAGCTCAGTGAATCTCTTTTTTCCTTATTAATAAATTCTCTTCTGGTTTAAAACCTCATTTTCCTTCCCTGTCTGTCTTCTTATTCCATAAATTCTCAAAACTTTTCTTCTAAAGAAATCTTTCTCACCTTCTACCTTAAGCAGCATGTTTTCTTCATCTGCTATTCCTATAGCAATTTCATTGTGTTTTTTTCTTTGTACTAAACCAAAGGATATAGTATATTCTTGTAGTAAAACCCACATACCATGTTTTGTTTATCAGTAAACAGCAATAACTCAGAAATCTAGAATCATGGTCAGGGTTTGTTTATAAATGTAACACTTTAAAGTTTGCAGCTCCCTCTTTTGCTCTGTTGTCCACAAGGAACTTAGTAGATGCGTTTTAAATCCTGACCTGCAGCCCTGACTGTAAAACATTATCAGTGCAAAAAAAAAAAAGCATTTTGCTCCTGTAATGCCACCTTGTTTTTGTCCTTTCTTCACACAAAACTTATTTCAGTCTCAGAATCTTTGAATATGATGCTGTATACTCTGCCTAAAGCATTCTTCCAGATTTTTCATGATTGCTTCTGTCTCATGAATGAATTCCCTCCCTTTAGTATTCTAACCAAAGTAGTCGTCTTCATCATACCCCCAGTACTGTTCTCTCAATCTGTTTTAGTTTCTTTATTTTAATTATCACTATCAGATAATGATGAATTTATTCTCCATCTTCCTAGAGTAGACAGTGAAATATATGAAAGCAGTGACTCTATTTTGTTTACTGTTGTGCCCAGCATCTAGAATTATGCCAGGCATATAGTACTTGCACAATAAATATTTCTTGAATAAATTACCTAAAGCAGAATATATAACTTGCTTTAATAGAAAAGCAAAGTACAACAGTAAATGTATAGCAGAGTGAATATTCTCTAGGGGACCAACAAAGGCTTTAGAAGGGTGATACTTGGCCAGATACGGAAGAAGATGTGTAACGCTTGGAGAGGTCATGGTGAAAGATGATAGATTACAGGGAGAGGAAAGAACAGGAGAAGAAACACAGGAAGTATAAATTCAAGGAAGAGCAAAAGAATATTTAACTGAAGAAAAATATTTTCTCTGAATATGTTCTCTACTTGTTTGATTTCCTTGTTTTGCTTAATTCTGGAATTAAGAACAGTGTTACCACTCGAGGTCTTCGTCTTCGGCCTTCAGAGAATAGTCCTAAGTTAAATTAGGGCAACAAACGTGCTGGCTTTGGCTGTTCCTTGTTTTAAGTTAAGAAATAGCCCAAGAAATGAGAAAATTTTAGGATATTTCAGTTCAGTATACTTTTATCACTTTATTTCTGGTTTTTATGTAAGCAACTCAGGATTTTTCTAGAAGCAGATAGGAAATGAATTACATCAAAATAAACAGTTAAGTTCTGGAAAAGGACCTACATGTACTTTCAATTTCCATCTTCCTTCAATTTAAAGAACAAATTCTAGAAAAAAAGAGTTAAGTAATAAACCTAGTTGTATAAAGGCATTGATAGAGGAGATATTTCCTGGTGTATCAGAGTCACTGATAATCGTCATAATGCCTTTCTGGGAAATGTTAAAGATTTCTTTGTATTTTGTTTTCATAGCCACGCTCTAGAACAACATCAATTTTTTTAAAGGGGCCAGGAAAAGTGGTGATGGTTGCCATTTGTATGTAAGTACTGAAAAATAGACCTTATAAAATGAAATACATTGTTTTTAATGCATGTATCTGTGAATGTATACATTTATTACTTGTTATCCAGATAAAGGTAAAGGTGCTGTCTGAAAATTTTCTTTCATTTTCATTGGCATTTATAGAAGTCTTCTTAGAAGTTGTATTGACCAAGGTTATTTTTAGAGTAACCTAACCAACTTGCGTTATGACTACTGAAGAATATCTGCACTCTTACTTTTCTCCCATTTAACTTTGGTAGAACTTAACTGATGCTTTTTGCCTCTTTCTTTCTTCTCTGTTTTCTTGATCTCTATTATTTGCTTACCTTTTATCTATTGTAACAAGTAATCTATTTTAGGATATTTGAGTGCACTAATTCCATGATTCGTTAGTATGTGCTTTTATTTCTAAAATTCATATATTTTTCAAGAATCTTGATGTGGTCTGGAAACGTAAAGGTAAAATATATAATTCTTATCTTCAAGGATTGAATGGGTACTCGACTAGAAGTCATTTATAATAATACAGAACAGATAGTGGTGGTAGGGATGGTGTGAGACATAGTTAGACTCAAAAAGTATTTAGGAGGTCTGATCAGTGATGGTGCCCAGGTTTCTGGTTTGGACAGTTGGATAGCTATTGCACCATTGCTGAGAAAAGGAACACTGGAAGGAGGGGCAGGGTGGGAGCAAAGAAAATAATGAGTTTCTTTTTTTGAGTTTGAGGTATTTATAGGGCACCCAAGTGGAGCTGGTCAACAGAATTAATTCTGTTTTTGTTAGTGAAAGGGGATTAGCAATCAAAGCTTTTTACTTTGGAAGAATGTATGTAAGTAAACTGCCTAGCGTAGTTTCTGTTATCTAATATCTGCTTGATGGTTATTTTTGTTAATGTATGTTGGTCCGAAGCTCAGGAGAGAGATAGGATTAGAGATACAGAATCAAGAGTTATTAGTACATAGGTTATAATTAAAGCCATAGGAGTAGTTAAGGTAACCTGGAGAATGTATGTCTAATGTATGAGGAAGGAAAAGCACTCCAGAAGAAACTTTGAAGAATGCTTAAATTTAACACATTGGTAAACGAAAAAGAGCCTGCAGAAAAGACTGAGAAAGAATAAGGAGAAAGGTAGGAAAAACCAGGAGTCTGCTAGAAATCGAGGAAGACAGAGTTTTAAGAAGACAGTGACAGATACTTCTATGAGATTAAAGAAAATATTAAAAATAGCAAGAAACAGTTGATATATTGATAAGAAAAATCCTATGAGGTGTGGGGCCGCAGAAGCCATTGTTTAGTGGATTGAAGAATTAATACGAAGTGAGGAAAACTGAGACAGTAAGAGCAGATATAATTCTTTCAAGAAGTTACCTGAAGAAGGGCTTCCCTGGTGGTCCGGTGGGTAGAGAGTCCGCCTTGCAGTGCAAGGGACCCCGGTTCCATCCCTAGTCCAGGAAGATCCCACATGCCGCAGAGCGGCTGGACCAGTGTGTCCAATTATGAGCCAGCACTCTGGAGCACATGCGCCAAGAGCCGGTGCTCTGCAACAAGAGAGGCCACTGCGATGGGAGGCCCACACAGGCCAGAGAATAAAGATGGATGAAAATAAATAAATGAAAAAAAAAAAAAAGAAACAATAAAAGAGTCCAAAATTTAAAAAGAAATTGCCTGATGTGGAGGAGAGGAGAAAAAGGTAGCTGGAAGGGGATGTACAATTTCCTTATTTATTTTTACTTATTTATTAACAAGTTATGTCATTATTTATTGATTTGGCTGTCAAGTCTTAGTTGCAGCGGTGCTACCTTTTAGTCACAGCATGCGAACTCTTAGTTGCCACATACAGTATTCCCTGACCCAGGGGTCAGACCCAGGTCCCCTGCGTTGGGATTGCAGGGCCTCAGCCACTGGGCTGCCAGGGAAGCTCCCCAGCCCCAATTTCCTCTGTATAAAGCCAGGATGTTACTATTTATTAATATTTGTGTAGTACTTCTCATAAAACATCATAAGTGACTAAGTATCGTGTCTGAGATAAATTATACTAGTTACTGCTATTAGAATCTCAGCACAGCTAGCTTCGTCAGAGATAGCCATATTTATTTCAGCATGTTTGGTCTAATAGTATGACCTTGATTACTTGGTCTAGCTGTGTTTTCACCTCTAGCATCTGCCTAATTAAATAAATCGGCCTTCACCAGCATCTTGCCTTTGACATTGGTCTGCTGAACAAAATCATGCGGACCCTCTTTAACCTACCTAAGACACATAATTTCCTTCCTGATTCCATTTGTGCAAATGTAGAACACCCTCTTTTCTCATCAGTTCATAAAATGTACTTAAGTAATTTGCTTACACATATCATGCCTCTTTCATTGAAATATTTAATGAAACCATAGTCTGCATTCAAATTTGTACTCTTCTTGCCTAAAGCATAGTAAACTAGGAATTCTTTTTCATTTACTTCGAACAGAATGTAGTGCGGGGGGTTGGGGGGCAGTGTATGTGTGTGTATATAAATAAGCTTTGGGTGGGAATTTTTATCTAAGCCTATGCTAAATTATCTTCTCTTTCCTAGTAATGGATTAAACTGCTTCTTCAAATTTCTTGCCTGGATTTATACGGGTTCAGCTAGTATGTTCTCAGAAGCTATACACTCTTTATCTGATACTTGTAACCAGGTGAGGAGTAAAGGCTTTCCTACTAATTTAATTTTTTTGAGACTTTAGTCTAAAAGTTTAAAAACTGACTGATTTCTGTAGTTGGATTATAAAAGAAAATGAAAGCTGTTTTACTTTTGAATGATGGTGTATAAAGAAATATGACCACAGTATGTGAGAGCGAATTGTTATGCTTTAAAAGCTCTAAACAATGAAACATAAGATTTTCAGATACTAGGTATTTGGACAGAAATAATCTTACATTAGGTAGAAATTGGGTCTAAGAATATGAGTTCTTAAAACAGTAAAAACCAGTGGATTTGTTTTAAATAAAGATATAAAGTAGTCACGTGATTGATGGATTAAAATGATTTTCACAATATGCTACTATTTTGACATTTCCCTTGAATTTGCAAATGAAAAATAATATTTATAAAATTAAAATGCCCTTTTATTCAAATTTTGAATACTACAAATCTAAGCCTTTTTTAAGAACACAGCATTTCTACTTGTATATCATTTTACATTTTTAAAAATGTGGTCTGTTATAGAAAACCTTTTTAATTTTTATTTATTTAAACTCCTATTATGTAGGAACAGATTTGGAACAATTTATAATAAAAGACAGGTACAGTAAAAGTAAATTTAAAACAAAGTTAAAAATAAAAATAAAATGGTAAGAAACAGGGAGGGCAATTTTAATAAAAATTAAACCTGAGAACTCACGTACATGACATGACATATGAAAGTCACACAGTTGTGTCCAACTCTTTGCGACCCATGGACGAGCCATGGAATTCTCCAGGCCAGAATTGGAGTGGGTAGCCTTTCCCTTCTCCCGGGGATCTTCCTGACCCTGGGATTGAACCCGGATCTCTGGTATTGCTGGCACATTCTTTATTGTCTGAGCCACTAGAGAACTCCAAAGGTAACACGAGCACGCACAATTTTAAATGTTTTGTTTGACTTACAAGCTATTCTTCCTGTAGAAAATTATGTATTTCAGACCACCCTAATCCTACCTCTCAGAGGTTAAATGTGAGTTCTTTCAGGCCTTTTCCTGTGCTTTACATTATATGTTGTTGACAAAAACTAGAAAGCATAAGTCTTTTTGTGTTGTGCATACCATTCCTAAACTTGCTTTTTTCCCATTCACTGAATGATATGTCTTGGAGCTCTTACCATGTCAGTACAGAGAGCTCTGTCCCAATTCCGTTCTTTTATACTGTTGTGGAGGAGATTTATTGTTTAGTTATATCATCATTTATTTTGCCACTCCCCACTGAAGGAGTTTTAGGTTGCTTTCACATTTTTCGTCTTTATAAGCAATGTTTTTTAAACCCCTTTCTGTTCATCTTTATTTCTCTATGATGAGTTCTAGAAACCAAAATTGCTGGGTTATTGGACACTGATGTGTTAACCATTTCTTTGTCATTGTTAGGTTGTGTCTCTAGGTTGGCTTTATCTCATTATGCTCCCTAATGATTATTTACTTTTTTTTCTCCATAGGCCTTATTAGCACTGGGCATCAGTAAGTCTGTTCAAACACCAGATCCTACACATCCGTAAGGACATTGTCTTTGTTTGGTTTTCATGTGTTTTGCAGCAAGTCATGGAATTATAGAATCTCCTGCAGCTTATAGACCTGCAGATTTGTGTTAAAAGATTTGGTCATTTCTTTTGCTGTAGTATCTAAAATGCGGGATTCAGCTGCTGTGCCAAAGTAAATTCAAGATCTAATTTGAAATGGAGTTCAAATTATTTTTCTGCTTTGTAATGTAACATAGAGATCTGTCCTCTTTGTATTTGGTAGCTAATAAGAAAGCACTTTTTTTTTAAATTAATTTTTTAAAAAAATTTTACAGAGTTTTGTTGTTTACAGACGTGTATGTTCCCAGACCAGCCATATGGAAAGCACATGTTTTGATCTTCGTTTGTTTGGTCAAAGGAAATATATAATTCACATTTGGACTAACAAACCACTCGATCTAAAGTTTTAGTGATATTTTCTATTAAATTCATGCTTAGTGTGTTAAACCCCCTGTTGTCATTTGGAGATAGTATTCTCTTTTTTTTTGATTTATTTTATTTTATTTTTTTTAAACCTTTATTTCACTTTTAACTTTTACAGAGTTGTGTTGTTTACAGATATGTATGTTCTCAGATTAGTCATGTGTATATCCCCCCCTTCCCTCCCCTCCCGACCATCACACAGCACCCCTGAAGGATCCCCTTTTCTCACAGAGCAATGACTAGAGCTATTTTCTTCACTTATGATAGTACAGGCCTTCATGCTACTTCCTTTACGCCTCCCACCCACTGTTCCTGGAGATAGTATTCTTTAAACATTTCAAAATTACTTATTTGTAAAATAAGTATACTCTTTAACAAGCTTCAGTAATTGAATTTGAACAGATTTGCCCTGAGGCAAAGGAAATACATTTTTATTTCTGTAAAGGAATCTGCCCCTATGCTTTACATAAAAATCTTCTTTTCTTGAAAGCCAGACACTCCTGTTTTCTTATAAATAATAGCATATTTTGAATGTCTTATAGCTATCAATAAGACTGTATAGGGAACAGTTAGCTTTCTAGTCTACTAATTACACACAATTACATGATTACAGTATTTTACTATGACAGAAAATTGTTTTTCCTGACTAGTTTTATATACCAAAAATTTTAAAATGGAATAAAATTTAAAAGTTTTAGGTTGTGAAATTTTCATGTTTTCTGTTTTAGTGCTGCCCAGTAGAATTTTCTATAATAATAGAAATATTTTTATCTGTTCAGTATGATAGCCACTAGCTACATGTGGCTATCTAGCACTGGAAATGTGGCAGGTGTAATTGAACAACTATGTTAAAATTTTATTTAGTTTTGCTTAATTTAAGTTAAATAATCTTATATATCTGGTGATATGCTGGATAGTGCAGTTCTGCATAATTAAAACTTTCAATAGAAATCTACTAGAGGGGTGCCAAGAGTTTGGGTTTGGGGGTAAATTTCCCAGCAACTTTTTGTTAATGAGTAATTATTTTCCTCTTGTAATATCTCATATTTTTTAGTACTGAATATTTTATTGACACATACAATAAGACAAAATAATGTACATGTTGACCTAAGACTTTTTAAAAAGTAATTGAGATTTAACAAAAAAATTGCCATAAAAACACCTAGAAAACTGAAGCTCTTAGTCTTATAATAATAGTAGCTAGTAACTGTGTGTTAAACTCTACAGAACCAGCAAAAGGTAATAGCATCAAATTATAGGTAATATAAATTATACAAGACATATATTTAATTACAAACTTCATTACAAGGAAATTTAAATGTTACCCTCTTCATTAAACATCTGAATGCATTTTAGAAAAATTATTTTTATCTGTGGTGTTAAGAGTAAGATCTCTGTAATAAAAGTAAATTGTAAGGAAGGGATTAGCAGATACTTGAATTAGATCATATTTGCTCTATTTGTAAATAGTTTCAAAGATCTTGCAGTTTTTTCACTTTATGTGTTATTTTCTGATTAGATTTGCATTTGGCACTTACATTTTACTTAACTATTAAATCACAACATCCTGATGTTGTAAGAAGTTTTTCTTTCATTGACCTATTAAATATATTTTGAAAGGAAATCATTTGTATTTCTTATAAACTGTATTCTTTCTTATTTTTCAGGTATGGATTTTCAAATATGCGCTATATTGCTTCACTAATTAGTGGTGTTGGTATTTTCATGATGGGTGCAGGATTATCTTGGTACCATGGAATCATGGGATTGCTTAATCCTCAACCAATAGAATCTCTTCTATGGGTAATTTTCTCCCTCTCTTGCCCCTAAGTTTTGAAGTAATATGATATAGTGATTAAGTACAGTAGAATGCCTTTGTCATATTGATGTTAAAGATTGGGACTAAATATACCTTCTTGACTGAATATAGGATTATGTGTCTGTAGTTGTGTTTTTGTTTTTTTTTTTTTAAATTTTGGCCTCTCTTATTGATCTTTAATTTATTTATTTTCATCTTTTTTTTTTTTTTTAGTATCATACTCTTTTTTTTTTTTTTTTTGACTTTTATTTATTTATCTTTTGGGCGGTTTGGTGGGGAGGGAGGGGGATTGGCGGGCCACTTCTATTGGTCTTTCATTTCTCTATTTTCATCCGTCTTTTTTCTTTGGCTCCTGTGGGCCTCCCATCGCGGTGGCCTCTGTTGTCGCAGAGTGCTGGCTCCGGGTGCATGCGTGCCAGAGCTCCGGCTTGGTAATTGGAAACATCGGTCCGGCCGCTCCGTGGCATGTGGGATCTTCCCAGGCCAGGGATCGAACCCGCGCCCCTTGCACTGCAAGGCGGTGTCCCTACCCATTGGACCACCAGGGAAGCCCTATAGTTGTGTTTTTTAGGATGTGACTGGACATGATTCATATGTCCAGAAATGCATATGATTCAATGATGTTGAGCAAGAGTATCTCTTTAGGTACAGTAGTTAAGTTTTGCATACTTGGTTAAAATTTTGGACAATTCTATAATTTCTGCTGTTACTAAAAGCAGGAACTCCTCTGTTCACTTTTAGTACCAAGAATAATCTCCTGTCAGTAGTTAATCCATTCACTTGTAACAATCATATATTAGAATTTTACTAAAAATTAAAGCTTCTTTCCCTCATTCTGGTAGGAAGCCTACATTGGGAAAACGGGAGCATGGGTCCCTTCTGCTTTTGTTTTTTTTCACCTAAGTGCTTCTGTTAGTCTCTCCTGCTTCCTAGATTGCCTCTGGCAGTACTGAAGGTAAAGATAGGGAACAGAGATGTACTGCTTGACTGGCACCAGCTTTTTCTTGCCATGTTGTCCGCTGGCCTTTGGAGATGCTTAAGCTGACTTGTTTCTTCTCATGGGAACTTCTTGGAGGTTTGCTTGGCAGCTGTGACCATAGCTCCTGTGACAGGCACAGTTGGTCGCATGGCTCCCTGTTGGCTTCTGTGTCTCATGGTACAGTTCCAGACTGTTTCTGCTGATGCTGCCAGTAAGATTCAGTGGAATAGACTAGAATTGAGATAGGAAAGCCTGTATTCTAGTTCTTATTCCAATATTTCTATATATTCAAACAGTCTCATAGAGTTGGAAAATCTTAGTTTTCTTAACAGAATTAGGAGAATGTTGAACTAGGTTCAGACTTTTTAAACCTCTGTTTCAGGGAAGGCTACAGTTCTGAAAAGGTAATACTGAAAATACTATAGATGTTTGATAGGAGTTTCGATAATTTTTTTAAATCTGTTTTAATTTTACTTATATGTCTTAAAGCTATTCTTGATATCTTTATTTAATTCAAGAGTGTTTGGGATTGTAAGGAAAATGGTCTTCTCCTCCCTCAAGTTGATTGGCCGCTCCGTGGCATGTGGGATCTTCCCAGGCCAGGGATCGAACCCGCGCCCCTTGCACTGCAAGGCGGTGTCCCTACCCATTGGACCACCAGGGAAGCCCTATAGTTGTGTTTTTTAGGATGTGACTGGACATGATTCATATGTCCAGAAATGCATATGATTCAATGATGTTGAGCAAGAGTATCTCTTTAGGTACAGTAGTTAAGTTTTGCATACTTGGTTAAAATTTTGGACAATTCTATAATTTCTGCTGTTACTAAAAGCAGGAACTCCTCTGTTCACTTTTAGTACCAAGAATAATCTCCTGTCAGTAGTTAATCCATTCACTTGTAACAATCATATATTAGAATTTTACTAAAAATTAAAGCTTCTTTCCCTCATTCTGGTAGGAAGCCTACATTGGGAAAACGGGAGCATGGGTCCCTTCTGCTTTTGTTTTTTTTCACCTAAGTGCTTCTGTTAGTCTCTCCTGCTTCCTAGATTGCCTCTGGCAGTACTGAAGGTAAAGATAGGGAACAGAGATGTACTGCTTGACTGGCACCAGCTTTTTCTTGCCATGTTGTCCGCTGGCCTTTGGAGATGCTTAAGCTGACTTGTTTCTTCTCATGGGAACTTCTTGGAGGTTTGCTTGGCAGCTGTGACCATAGCTCCTGTGACAGGCACAGTTGGTCGCATGGCTCCCTGTTGGCTTCTGTGTCTCATGGTACAGTTCCAGACTGTTTCTGCTGATGCTGCCAGTAAGATTCAGTGGAATAGACTAGAATTGAGATAGGAAAGCCTGTATTCTAGTTCTTATTCCAATATTTCTATATATTCAAACAGTCTCATAGAGTTGGAAAATCTTAGTTTTCTTAACAGAATTAGGAGAATGTTGAACTAGGTTCAGACTTTTTAAACCTCTGTTTCAGGGAAGGCTAGAGTTCTGAAAAGGTAATACTGAAAATACTATAGATGTTTGATAGGAGTTTCGTATAATTTTTTTTAAATCTGTTTTAATTTTACTTATATGTCTTAAAGCTATTCTTGATATCTTTATTTAATTCAAGAGTGTTTGGGATTGTAAGGAAAATGGTCTTCTCCTCCCTCAAGTTGATTACTGTTTGTAATTGCTGATCTGTCTGAATCAGGACTGAGAATTCTGTTGGTATTGGGCCTACAAACAAAATTGAAAATTAACTGGGCGTGGTTGTGGATCTTACTGTATCCCACAACCCTAGATTTCAAATGTTTTGTTCATTTTGAAGTTCAGTTCTTTTTTACTAATTAAGTAGTAATTCTTTTATATCATGAATTAGGTTATGATATAACATTCTACTCTGTGTGAATATGTATGTCTGTATATATTACTCTTCCAGGTATTAAAAAATGAGATGGGCATCAAATTTTTAACTTTTATTTCTTTTATGAAGATACCATGTATCTCATTGTCCTCATTTGAACTGTTTTGCATCAAAATCCTTATCTGACTAGGATGAAATTTATGTTTCTGTCTTAAACAGTAAGTTTATCCATGGACTGTTATAATTCCTTAGTGAAATACTGACTTACGCTTTACTTTAATTATTTCCTAGGCATACTGTATTTTAGCGGGATCATTAGTATCTGAAGGAGGTATGTACTGTTCCAGAATTTTTGTTCTTAATTTAATAATACATATTCAGCAGTCCATTTTTGTAGATTTTATAGATTTATAGATTGCTATTAATAGTATGTTTGCTTGATTAAAGAAAACTGTGGAAACAGAAATATAAGTTTTGTCTCCTCTGAGGGAGGAATTTCTTAATATAATGTACTGTAGTTGTTCCTGTAACAGATGGAGCCAAGTTTGGAAAAATTTTTTGTTGTTGTTGTTGTCGTTCGTGAGTGTCATATCATAATGCTCAGAATATTTGAAACAGAGTATGAAAACATAGCTTTCCAGTTGGTGCTTAAAAGTGGTAAGTTTTTTCTTAACAGAATTAGGAGAATGTTGAACTAGGTTCAGACTTTTTAAACCTCTGTTTCAGGGAAGGCTAGAGTTCTGAAAAGGTAATACTGAAAATACTATAGATGTTTGATAGGAGTTTCGTATAATTTTTTTTAAATCTGTTTTAATTTTACTTATATGTCTTAAAGCTATTCTTGATATCTTTATTTAATTCAAGAGTGTTTGGGATTGTAAGGAAAATGGTCTTCTCCTCCCTCAAGTTGATTACTGTTTGTAATTGCTGATCTGTCTGAATCAGGACTGAGAATTCTGTTGGTATTGGGCCTACAAACAAAATTGAAAATTAACTGGGCGTGGTTGTGGATCTTACTGTATCCCACAACCCTAGATTTCAAATGTTTTGTTCATTTTGAAGTTCAGTTCTTTTTTACTAATTAAGTAGTAATTCTTTTATATCATGAATTAGGTTATGATATAACATTCTACTCTGTGTGAATATGTATGTCTGTATATATTACTCTTCCAGGTATTAAAAAATGAGATGGGCATCAAATTTTTAACTTTTATTTCTTTTTATGAAGATACCATGTATCTCATTGTCCTCATTTGAACTGTTTTGCATCAAAATCCTTATCTGACTAGGATGAAATTTATGTTTCTGTCTTAAACAGTAAGTTTATCCATGGACTGTTATAATTCCTTAGTGAAATACTGACTTACGCTTTACTTTAATTATTTCCTAGGCATACTGTATTTTAGCGGGATCATTAGTATCTGAAGGAGGTATGTACTGTTCCAGAATTTTTGTTCTTAATTTAATAATACATATTCAGCAGTCCATTTTTGTAGATTTTATAGATTTATAGATTGCTATTAATAGTATGTTTGCTTGATTAAAGAAAACTGTGGAAACAGAAATATAAGTTTTGTCTCCTCTGAGGGAGGAATTTCTTAATATAATGTACTGTAGTTGTTCCTGTAACAGATGGAGCCAAGTTTGGAAAAATTTTTTGTTGTTGTTGTTGTCGTTCGTGAGTGTCATATCATAATGCTCAGAATATTTGAAACAGAGTATGAAAACATAGCTTTCCAGTTGGTGCTAGTGGTAAAGAAACTGCTTGCCAGTGTAGGAGGCGTAAGAGATGCGATCCCTGGGTCGCGAAGATCTGGAGGAGGGCATGGCAGCCTACTCCAGTATTCTTGCTTGGAGAATCCCATGGATAGAGGAACATGGCAGGCTACAGTCCAGAGGGTCACAGAGTCGGACACAACCAAAGCAACTTAGCACACATCCAAAGAAACATAACTGTATACTGAGTTTTTAAGAATCAGGTTTTTGTAATGTTAATTAGAGAAGACGGTCTCTTTTTTGCAGTACAGATATTTTAAAGTTTTTGAAAGTCTTAGCCACAGTAGTATTATGACACAAGTTCTAATATCATACCCTAAGCTGCCTGCTTTGCTGTGCTACTCATAGTATGTTTACTTCTGAACCATTGTTGCTTTCCATGCATATCCTGTTAGCTTTCACAGTCTTGTAAAATGTTGATAATACCACTTGCCTCAAAAGTTTGGGAGTCTCAAAAGTGATTGTGCTTACTGTGGTACCTGCTTACTAGTAGTTGTCTAATAAATCAAGACTCTTGTGGTGGTAATGATATTTAAATTATTGTGGCTTAGAAGTATGGGATTCATTTTGTTAAAATGATTAACTGGGGTCTTGAAAAGGACTAGTTTATATACAGAACTTTCCTTAGCATTAAAGCATTGTGCTTATTTATCTTTTGAGATGCCATCTTTAAAGTTTGGAGGCATGAAGTTTCTTCCGTTCTGATAGAATTGCTTTTCTTTCAGCAACACTTCTTGTTGCTGTAAATGAACTTCGTAGGAGTGCTCGGGCCAAAGGAATGTCATTTTACAAGTATGGTATGTGTTTTAGATACCTAGGTATATTATATCGTCTTCTTTATTTGTCTGAAATTGCCTAGTACTGTTGCTTTGTTCGACATAGATGTGTACAGAATATATATCAGTGTCTTCCCTATGTGGCTCTTACTTTATATTTGCTCTTTTAAAAAGAGAAATGTAGTGCAATTTGAGCAGGCGTACTTTATATTTGGATTTAACTTATGTGGACTATAGTATTTCTGCGTATGGTTACATAACTTGAGAAAATAACTTGACTGTAATATCAGTTATTGCTAATATTTGAACCAAGTAATTATGTTTATATTGAAAAGAGTTTTAAAAGTCAGTATCTCATACATTTTTTAACCCTTTTTTTTTTTGGCCATTGCACACGACTAACGGGATTTCAGTTCCCCAACCAGGGATTAAACCAGGGCCATAGCAGTGAAAACCTTTAATCCTAACCACATAGGCCACTAGGAAACTCCCTTTTAATTCAAATTAAATTAAATTAATGGATACTTATGAAAGTGTTACCTGATAGTATAAAAATTTCAAAGATTTCTTTTCTTGTCTCTACCCAATGATTAAGTAATGGAAAGTCGTGATCCCAGTACGAATGTTATATTGTTGGAGGACACTGCAGCAGTGTTGGGAGTGACAATAGCAGCCACTTGTATGGGCCTTACTTCTATAACAGGTAATTGTTTCTCAGATTACATGTCATTTATTTATACTGCTTATATATCCCTCTAATACTTGTGAACTTTCCTTTATATCTTTGAATAAGTTTCTCTAAACCTTTCTAGCTGTGACTTAATGTTACACAGTTATTCACAGATTTAAGTTCTTTACGTATAAATATATTGATGCTACTTGTCCTAGTATCTTAACAGGTTTAAGATAACATATGAGAAAGCTTTCATAAACTCGTTTTTTTGGGGGGGGCACTTCTGTTAGTCTTTCATTTATTTATTTTCATCCACCTTTGTTCCTTGGCCCGTATGAGCCTCCCATTGCAGTGGCCTCTGTCGCTGCAGAGCACTGGCTCTGGGCACATGCGCTCCAGAGATGCGGCTTGGCACATCAGTGGGCACATTGGTCCAGCTGCTCCGCGACACGTGGGATCTTCCCAGGTCAGGGATCGAACGGATGCCCCTTGCACTGCAAGGTGGTGTCCCTACCCACTGGACCACCAGGGAAGCCCTAATAAACTCTTAAGTTTAAATTTTAGAATAAATTGTGGCTCATCCATTTGTCTTTTTCTGCTGTTAATATCAATAATAACTGCTGTTGCTTTCTTATTTTCTTGATTCTTTAGTTGCTTCTGTCCTCATTTTGGTAGCTAGCTATTTTTCTTTTTTACACAATTTCCTTTAGAATTATTTTATTAAATCATAAATGTACAACAGCGTCTTAATTCTACACACACATATAAATTTTTTAAAGGAAAAACGTTATGTCTTATTGCACCATGATCCTGGCTAATAGCTTTTTAAAACTTTGAGAAAAATCTTAAAAAAGGCTTCACATGTCTTCTGAAACTTACAAATTTAACATTATCAAAGAAGGAATGCTTCTACACTCTTACAAAGACCACTAGAAAGAAATAATAATTAAAAAGCTAAGAAACTGTCTCAAAGGCATTTTTTTTTTACAATCCTTCCTCCACAGTAAGGTAATATTATTAAATAATCCAATCCATTCACAAAATGGCTGTCTGCATCTGCTCTGGTGTCTTCTGCCATGTCACTGCATATTTATGCATGACGGAGATAAGATTTTCCTTAACATTGTTATTTCGATAACCTGAAGCTGTTCTGTTGCCTCTGGGCTCTCATCCTCTCCTGTTTATACAGTGAAGCCTATGGCAGATAGGAAGAAGCTCAATATCGGCTTCTCCCTCTATAACCCCCACTTCCTCCACTGCCTCCTGGACCATAGTTTCCTCCACCATGTTGTCCCCCCATGTTCCTGCTACCACCAAAATTTCTACTTTGCAGTTCGTTGCCTTTTTTTGTCGCTTAAGGTTCAAGAGCTTTCATAAACTCGTTTTTTTGGGGGGGGCACTTCTGTTAGTCTTTCATTTATTTATTTTCATCCACCTTTGTTCCTTGGCCCGTATGAGCCTCCCATTGCAGTGGCCTCTGTCGCTGCAGAGCACTGGCTCTGGGCACATGCGCTCCAGAGATGCGGCTTGGCACATCAGTGGGCACATTGGTCCAGCTGCTCACGACACGTGGGATCTTCCCAGGTCAGGGATCGAACGGATGCCCCTTGCACTGCAAGGTGGTGTCCCTACCCACTGGACCACCAGGGAAGCCCTAATAAACTCTTAAGTTTAAATTTTAGAATAAATTGTGGCTCATCCATTTGTCTTTTTCTGCTGTTAATATCAATAATAACTGCTGTTGCTTTCTTATTTTCTTGATTCTTTAGTTGCTTCTGTCCTCATTTTGGTAGCTAGCTATTTTTCTTTTTTACACAATTTCCTTTAGAATTATTTTATTAAATCATAAATGTACAACAGCGTCTTAATTCTACACACACATATAAATTTTTTAAAGGAAAAACGTTATGTCTTATTGCACCATGATCCTGGCTAATAGCTTTTTAAAACTTTGAGAAAAATCTTAAAAAAGGCTTCACATGTCTTCTGAAACTTACAAATTTAACATTATCAAAGAAGGAATGCTTCTACACTCTTACAAAGACCACTAGAAAGAAATAATAATTAAAAAGCTAAGAAACTGTCTCAAAGGCATTTTTTTTTTACAATCCTTCCTCCACAGTAAGGTAATATTATTAAATAATCCAATCCATTCACAAAATGGCTGTCTGCATCTGCTCTGGTGTCTTCTGCCATGTCACTGCATATTTATGCATGACGGAGATAAGATTTTCCTTAACATTGTTATTTCGATAACCTGAAGCTGTTCTGTTGCCTCTGGGCTCTCATCCTCTCCTGTTTATACAGTGAAGCCTATGGCAGATAGGAAGAAGCTCAATATCGGCTTCTCCCTCTATAACCCCCACTTCCTCCACTGCCTCCTGGACCATAGTTTCCTCCACCATGTTGTCCCCCCATGTTCCTGCTACCACCAAAATTTCTACTCTTCATTGGACCATAGTTAGAAGGTTGTTGGTTATGATTTTCAAAATCATTATAATTTCCACTTCCATAATTTCCTCCTCCATAGTTGTCATAACCACCTCCGTAGCCCCCACCCTGGTTGCCAAATCCAGGTCCTCCACCACCATATCCTCCTCTTTCTCCTCCATAACCGGGGCTGCCTCCAAAATTGCCATCTCCCGGTCCTCCTCCATACCCATTGTAGCTATCCCCAAATCCGCAGCCACTTCCATATCCATCAGACCCTCCTCTGAAGTTACTCCCTGGTCCTGGTCCAAAATATCCACCACCTTCACGAGAATCTCCAAAATCAAAGTTGCCTCCTCTTCTACTTTTAGAACTTTGGACCTCCTGCATTTCTTGTCTAGACAAAGCTTTTCTTACTTCTGCATTATGACCATTTATAGTATGGAATTTTTGCAACACAATCTTACCCACAGGATCATGGTTATCAGAAGTAACAAATCCAAAGCCTCTTTTTCTTTCTGGACTGCCTGTCAGTAGTTATCTCAATGGTATCAAATTTTCCATATTCCTCAAAAAGTAACCTCGAAGATGATGTTCCTCAGTCTCTTCTTTAATGCCACCAACAAAGAACTTCTTCACAGTTACATGAGCACCTGGTTTTCCAGATGCCTCTCTTGCAACAGCATGTTTTGGCTCAACCACTCTTCCATCAATTGAATGAGGTCTTGCAACCATGGAGGCATCAACCTCAGCCATGGAGGACTGTGTGGGCCTCCCATTACTGTGGCCTCTCTCGTTGCAGAGCACCAGCTCTGGGCGCATGCGCTTCAGAGTGCTGGCTTGTAATTGGACATACTGGTCCAGCCACTCCACAGCATGTGGGATCTTCCAGGGCTGGGGATCAAACCAGTGTCCCTAGCACTGCAAGGTGGACTCTTTACCCACTGGACTACCAGGGAAGCCCCTAACTAAATGTGTTGAAGGCTGGTGCAGCACAGGTGAATAAGGAGACTGAAAACCATTTTACTTTTGTTTTCTAAAATGAACTATTTAGTGTGAGGAGGCTCAGTTTCAGAGGTTGGAATTCTCTTGGAATGGTACTTCCATTCTTACCTGTTTGGCCTAGCATATTTAAAATAATTTTAGGTAATGAGCTTCTACAGTTGTGCAGTATTTCTTAAAATAGTCTGAAATATGAATAGGTCTTTCTCATTTTGAATGTACATTTCAAAAGCAACCCAACATTTCCTGATTTTGATGTTTACTATGATCCAGAATACTCCTGAATGTTTTGATTTTTTTTTCTGGTTGACTTTACCATTTTAGATACTTTTTAGACATAAATTATTACTTAGCAAAGTTTTAGGCTTAAGTAAAGTATACTTGATGAATAAGTCAAGTTTTTAAAGCCTTTTTTTTTTTTTTTTACATAGTTACATAAACCAGTCAAGTCAAACTTGTAAAAAATTTTAAGAGTTTCATATTGACAACGTAGAGGTGTGGGAGGGAGGTTCATGAGGAAGGGGACATGTATCTACTTAACGACAGATTCGTCTTGCTGTATGACAGAAACCAGTAGAGCAATTATCCTCCAGTTAAAAATAAATTTTTAAAAAATCAAGTTTGAAAAAAATCAAGATAAAGATCCTTTCCTTTTTCTACCAAATATATTTTATCTCCTTCATTAAAAGATGTTTCACATTAATTTTTACTATATTACTTAAGTCATTTACATTAAATGACATGCCAGGAAATAAAATATGTTCCAGCTGATAATTCTTTTATTATTGTTTGGATTATTAATAGATATATATTTTCAAATAATAATTAAATTTGGATTTCTGAAGAGCAGTATTTGAATTGAAACTCTATAATTACAAACTTCCTAATGGATTAGGTTTTACAGGGGATATTTTTATACTTTAGGAGTACAAAATAAGCCATCCCTTTTTAGTGTTATATTTTACTAAATATTAATAAAACTAATATAAATTGAAATTATTAGTAAAGTATATATTTTATCAGCCATTAAGATACTTAAATTTAAAACTGATATTTGATCTATGGGATAAAAAGACTTAATTATTAAAACCTTGCATGTAAGGCTTCCCTGGTGGTCCAGTGGGTAAAGAGTCTGCCTTGCAGTGCAAGGGGCACTGTCTCAATGCCTTGAAAATAATAGATCAGAGGTTAGAAATTTGATGCTCTAACAGAGCATCAGATAAAAAGGTTGCTGCCTCTGTCTCCCAAGAAGTTACGAGAGTCTGAATCTGAAAAGCCCTTTACATTAATAGGATGTCCAAGTCTGGGGTTAAGTGAACTGCCCACTGTCACATATAAGGGAGACCTTAGACTAAAATCTAACATGAGCGTGAGACCTGTTGTTGTTCAGTGAGGTTGTCATAGACATGGTTAGAGTTTCTCTCTTTGGGGATCTTGAGCTGATTCACTAAAGGAATGTGATTTTTAAGTATGAGCCTAAGATAAGTTGCCAAAACAATAATATTTAAAAGAAACCTTTGGGGATTCCCTGGTGGTCCAGTGGGTAAGGACACCACCTTGCAGTGCAAGGGGCACCGGTTTGATCCCTGGCCTGGGAAGATCCCACGTGCCGCAGAGCGGCTGGACTGGTGTGTCCAATTACTAGCTAGCGCTCTGGAGCACTTGCACCCAGAGCCAGTGCTCTGCGACGACAGAGGCCACTGCAATGGGAGGCCCACACAGGCCAAAGAATTAAGATGGATGAAAATAAATAAATGAAGGACCAACAAAAGAGGCCAAAACTAAAAAAAACGAAAACAAAAAACCTTGCATGTAAAATTTATTATAAAGATTTAAAGTATAGTATTTACAGATGTCTGTTATATAAATATTTACCTATATATTCATAGATAATAAATCAACACTTCTCATTGGTTAGGGAAGAGAATAAAACCCTAACAGTGTAAGGCAGATTTTACAATCAGAATCATCTGGATGGATTGCTAGAGCCTCTGCTCTAGATTTCCGGTTTAGAAGGTCTTGAGCAAGGCCTGAGGGTTTGCATCACTATCATGCTTTCTAGTGACGCTGATGCTATTACCAGTCATAGCACTGGACTTTGAGAACCACTGCTCCACGGTAGCCATTAGATGCAAAGTAACTTCCCTTTCCTTTCTTTTTTTCTTCTTTTTTGCACCTAAAAATGTTATTAGCTATATATCATTCTTGGTTGAGAGAAATAAAAGTGCCTCATAAAATGTTTATGTGCCGTAAATCTTTCACAGAACCTTTGTAAGAATAAGACAGAAAAATGGTTATTTCTTTCAGCTTTTGATCCTACAGTTATTTTGTCAACTAGGAAAAGTGCTACTGTTACATCAAAAAAAGAAATGGAGTCCTTATTATCTTAATATGTATATCATGTCTGTAATTACAAAATGCTCTGAAACCTCACTTATGTAACCATGTGCAAGAAATGGATCATTAAGTAAATAAACTGCATAATACTACTATGTAATATGAAGCAAGTTGTAGCATTCTTACTTCATAGAATAGTGAAACTATTGACAGAAAGTCATTAAAGGAATTAGGAATGAATATCAAGTGCCTTGATTTACTAATTCCGGTTCTTTGTTCACTAAAGCTCTTTGAAGTAGAATGTATTAATCTACTGACTTCTTATGTGCTTTTTGTTTAGGCAATCCACTGTATGACAGCCTAGGTTCTTTGGGTGTGGGCACCCTATTAGGTGTGGTCTCAGCATTCCTCATCTACACCAACACAGAAGCACTCTTAGGGCGATCCATCCAGCCAGAACAAGTACAGCGACTTACTGAGCTCCTGGAGAATGATCCGTCAGTAAGGTCAGCTTATTCATGATGCTGGTAAAGTTTACAAAAACATACTAAGAAATAGAAATGCTTTTTTTGTAAATACTTCCAGAAGAGGTTTTGAATCCCTAGCCTTCAAAACTTTTTAACTTATTACTTTGCAGCATTGCAACCTTACAAGAAAGCAAGTGAAAGCATTTAGGAAACTCCTTGAGTTTCCTTTTAAATTTTGTGTATCTTTAATTTTTAGAATAAGAAACAGATTCTATAATGGTAACAGAAGTTTGTAAAGTATCTGCCTCTTTAATGTGGGACCACTTATATGAAATCTTCATATTTATATTTGCCTTATATTTGTATTAAAATTACAAATTGAATTTTTTAAAAAAATTTCTTTGACTGCTCTAAATCTTAGTTGCAGTTTGTGGCGTCTCTTCCAAACCAGGAGTCGAACCCGGTCCCTTATATTGGGAGCTCAGAGTTTTAGCCACTGACCTACCAGGGAAGTCGCCACAATTCAATATATTAAATTTAAGATTTTTACTCATGGGGATATTATTTCAATTTGGCCAAATGTAATTTGTAAATATTCAGCCATTAATTCTTATTTTCATCTGTGGAAATGGTATAGAATTCATACGGATATAGAATTTATTTGTATGGATATAGAATTTTAGACTTAGTAGTAACTTGCTTAAGATCTCTCAGAGATTAGAGTTAGATGTTTTAAGAGTACTTAGAGTCTCTTTTAGGTTTGTTCTCCTAGTAGGAAATCTCAGTGTCCTCAGAATTGACGGTTTTTCATTTTCTTGTGTGTCCTGTAAAGAAAAGATATTACAGTGACTACCATAGAAAGAAAGGAATTTCTCCATTCAGCAGTTTTCTAGGGAAGATGGATGCCTGAGGATTAGGGCAGGAGGGATGAAAATCAGTTATGTTTGAGCGTCTGCTTCCTTTTCTGGAAGGCAGAATGCTATAATAGGAAGACCACTAGGTTTAGATGTCCAGAGATCTGGGGATGAGTCCTGGCTGTTTGGCTTTTTAGGTGTGGTCTCAGCATCCCTCATCTACACCAACACAGAAGCACTCTTAGGGCGATCCATCCAGCCAGAACAAGTACAGCGACTTACTGAGCTCCTGGAGAATGATCCGTCAGTAAGGTCAGCTTATTCATGATGCTGGTAAAGTTTACAAAAACATACTAAGAAATAGAAATGCTTTTTTTGTAAATACTTCCAGAAGAGGTTTTGAATCCCTAGCCTTCAAAACTTTTTAACTTATTACTTTGCAGCATTGCAACCTTACAAGAAAGCAAGTGAAAGCATTTAGGAAACTCCTTGAGTTTCCTTTTAAATTTTGTGTATCTTTAATTTTTAGAATAAGAAACAGATTCTATAATGGTAACAGAAGTTTGTAAAGTATCTGCCTCTTTAATGTGGGACCACTTATATGAAATCTTCATATTTATATTTGCCTTATATTTGTATTAAAATTACAAATTGAATTTTTTAAAAAAATTTCTTTGACTGCTCTAAATCTTAGTTGCAGTTTGTGCTCTCTTCCAAACCAGGAGTCGAACCCGGTCCCTTATATTGGGAGCTCAGAGTTTTAGCCACTGACCTACCAGGGAAGTCGCCACAATTCAATATATTAAATTTAAGATTTTTACTCATGGGGATATTATTTCAATTTGGCCAAATGTAATTTGTAAATATTCAGCCATTAATTCTTATTTTCATCTGTGGAAATGGTATAGAATTCATACGGATATAGAATTTATTTGTATGGATATAGAATTTTAGACTTAGTAGTAACTTGCTTAAGATCTCTCAGAGATTAGAGTTAGATGTTTTAAGAGTACTTAGAGTCTCTTTTAGGTTTGTTCTCCTAGTAGGAAATCTCAGTGTCCTCAGAATTGACGGTTTTTCATTTTCTTGTGTGTCCTGTAAAGAAAAGATATTACAGTGACTACCATAGAAAGAAAGGAATTTCTCCATTCAGCAGTTTTCTAGGGAAGATGGATGCCTGAGGATTAGGGCAGGAGGGATGAAAATCAGTTATGTTTGAGCGTCTGCTTCCTTTTCTGGAAGGCAGAATGCTATAATAGGAAGACCACTAGGTTTAGATGTCCAGAGATCTGGGGATGAGTCCTGGCTGTGCTGTTGACTAGATGAATTACCTTAGGCAGATCTCTTTTGCCCCTCTGGGACACTGTGGTCTATAAAGTAAAATGCCTTCTTAATCTACTTTATGAATGTCATTGGTTAAATGCCTGCTGTGTAGTTGGTACCATATTAAACATTCTATATACGTTGGTTCATTATTCACTATATCAGTCCTATTAGGTAGTTACCAGCCTCATTCTAATACAGTACTTTATTATTGTATGAAAACTTTTAAAGGAACTATTTTTAAAAAGATTGAGATAAAATGACAACATTATCAAAAGCAATTCAGAGTTGATTTTTAATCCACAAAGTATATAATTCATGTATATAAAAATTACCATAAAATAATATTGTTTGCGCCATTGTATGGCATTCTATAAAAAAAGCTAAATGAGCATTCATTTGGAAAATGGTAGGTGGTGCTTAATGTTGAACACTCTGGAATCTATCTTCATCCATTTTCATCACTGGTAGAAAAAAATAAGAATTCTAAATTTTTGCCATTGAAATGTATGTGTGTGTGTATAAACTTGTATGCATTATTACTGATTTCAGGGCAATTCATGATGTTAAAGCCACAGATCTTGGATTAGGGAAAGTAAGATTTAAGGCAGAAGTGGATTTCGATGGACGAGTTGTTACGAGATCCTATTTGGAGAAACAAGATTTTGACCAAATGCTGCAAGTAAGTTTATGTATTCATTGATTTTTTTCTTACATAGCCAAGGGTTAGAAGAGTTACTTCCTAAGTAAAGTAAAACTTTTATAAGTCTTAAAGTCACTTCAGGTTTCAGCTCTTAAGGACTCTGAAATTAAAGACTTTTTGTTTATTGTGTGTCCTGTAAAGAAAAGATATTACAGTGACTACCATAGAAAGAAAGGAATTTCTCCATTCAGCAGTTTTCTAGGGAAGATGGATGCCTGAGGATTAGGGCAGGAGGGATGAAAATCAGTTATGTTTGAGCGTCTGCTTCCTTTTCTGGAAGGCAGAATGCTATAATAGGAAGACCACTAGGTTTAGATGTCCAGAGATCTGGGGATGAGTCCTGGCTGTGCTGTTGACTAGATGAATTACCTTAGGCAGATCTCTTTTGCCCCTCTGGGACACTGTGGTCTATAAAGTAAAATGCCTTCTTAATCTACTTTATGAATGTCATTGGTTAAATGCCTGCTGTGTAGTTGGTACCATATTAAACATTCTATATACGTTGGTTCATTATTCACTATATCAGTCCTATTAGGTAGTTACCAGCCTCATTCTAATACAGTACTTTATTATTGTATGAAAACTTTTAAAGGAACTATTTTTAAAAAGATTGAGATAAAATGACAACATTATCAAAAGCAATTCAGAGTTGATTTTTAATCCACAAAGTATATAATTCATGTATATAAAAATTACCATAAAATAATATTGTTTGCGCCATTGTATGGCATTCTATAAAAAAAGCTAAATGAGCATTCATTTGGAAAATGGTAGGTGGTGCTTAATGTTGAACACTCTGGAATCTATCTTCATCCATTTTCATCACTGGTAGAAAAAAATAAGAATTCTAAATTTTTGCCATTGAAATGTATGTGTGTGTGTATAAACTTGTATGCATTATTACTGATTTCAGGGCAATTCATGATGTTAAAGCCACAGATCTTGGATTAGGGAAAGTAAGATTTAAGGCAGAAGTGGATTTCGATGGACGAGTTGTTACGAGATCCTATTTGGAGAAACAAGATTTTGACCAAATGCTGCAAGTAAGTTTATGTATTCATTGATTTTTTTCTTACATAGCCAAGGGTTAGAAGAGTTACTTCCTAAGTAAGTAAAGTAAAACTTTTTATAAGTCTTAAAGTCACTTCAGGTTTCAGCTCTTAAGGACTCTGAAATTAGACAAAGACCTTTTTGTTTACTGTAAGAATGATTCAGAAGAGACAGCAGAATGGTAACTCATTGTTAGTGCCAGGCATTTTATATGTTACTTATTCTCAACACCCTTTGAGGTAAAGAAATATTATTTTCATTTTTTTTAAATTTATTTTTCTAATTTTTATTTATTTCTTTCTGGATTGTGCTGGGTCTTCACTGCCGTGTGGGCTTTTCTATAGCTGTGGCGGGCAGGGGCTGCTCCCTGGCTGTGGTGTGCAGGCTTTGCAGTGGCTTCTCTTGTGGAGCACAGGCTGTAAAGCGTGCAGCCTTTGGCAGTTGCAGCACTTGGGCTCAGTAGTTGTGGCTTCTGGGCTCCAGAGCACAGGCTTAATAGTTGTGGCCCAAGGCCCCAGTTATTCCACATGATGTGGAATCCTCCTGGACCAGGGATTGGCAAATTCTTTACCACTGAACCACCAGGGCAGCCCCTGTATTTTTATATATGGGCATATTCAAACACAGAAAGAGTAGGTAACTTGCCTGAATTTCAGAGCCATAATATGGAGTCAAATACTAATTTAGGTATCTGTGACTCCAGAATCCATGCTTTTTTTTTTTTTAAATTTTGGACTCTCTTACTGGTTCTTCATTCATTTGTTTTCATCCATCTCCATTCTTTGGCCTATGTGGGCCTCCCAGTACAGTGGCCTCTCTTGTAGCAGAGCACCCACTCGCATCTGGACACACCGGTCCAACCACTCCGTGTCATGTGGGATCCTCCTGGTGCCCCTTGCACTGCAAGGCCTCTACCCACTGGACCACCAGGGAAACCCCTAGAATCCATGCTTTTTTATTAAGAGTACTTTAAAAGAAAATGTATAGATGATAATCTAATGAATAGAGCAGAGATTACCACTTGCCTGTGTCGAGTATTAACACTTTACCATATTGTATTTGCTTAAGATTTTTAAAAAAGAAAGAAATTATTACAAAAGTAGTGATAGCCCTTGTTTCTCTTTCTAGATCCCATTCTCTTTTTTCCACCCTGAGAACTAACAATTATCTTGAGTTTAGTACCTGTCATTTCCATGCAGGTTTTTATAATATTCAACATATTTTTCTTTTCTTTTTTTTTCTTTGATTTTCTTTCTTTCTTTCTTTTTTTTAATTCTTTATTTTAAAGGTTTTACCGAGTTTTATTGTTCACAGACATGTATGTTCCCAGGTCAGTCATATGCATATCTCTGGTCCCCACCCCCCCAGACCATCGCCCCATGCCATTGTGAGCACTCCTATTCCCTTAGCACAATGACAATAGCTATCTTTTCCACACATGACAGTAAAGGTTTCCATGTTACTCCCTCCATGCTTCCCCCTCCCTATTTCTTCCCCACAATGTCCCTATGTCTATGCTCTGTCTGTTTTTCCATGAGTTCCCTGCGTGTGTTACCAAGGCCGTCCTACTAGATTCCATATATGTGTGTTAATATACTGTATTTGTCTTTCTCTTTTTGACTTACTTCACTTTTTATGATAGGTTCTAGAGCTAGCCACCTCATTAGGACTGAGTCTTCTGCATTTCTTTTAACAGCTGAGTAGTATTCCATTGTATATATGTACCAGAGCTTCTGTATCCATTCATTCGTCGATGGACATCTGGGTTGCTTCCATGTTCTGGCTATTGTATAGAGAGCTGCAATGAACATTGGGGTACAGGTGCTTCTTTCAGTTTTGATTTCATCAGGATATAAGCCTAATAGTGGGATTGCTGGGTCATAGGGTGCTTCTATTTTTAGTTTTTTAAGGAATCTCCATACTGTCTTCCATAGAGGCTGTATCAATTTACATTCCCACCAGCAATGCAAGAGGGTTCCCTTTTCTCTGCACCCTCTCCAGCATTTATTGTCTGCAGATTTTTTGAAGATGGCCATACTTTTTTTTTTTTTAATTTTATTTATTTAACTTTTGGTGGGTGGGGTGGGGAGGGGGATGGGCGGGCCACTTCTATTGGTCTTTGATTTCTTTATTTTCATCCGTCTTTGTTCTTTGACTCCTGTGGGCCTCCCATTGCGGTGGCCTCTGTTGTCTCAGAGCACCGGCTCTGGGCGCATGTGCACCAGAGCTGTGGCTCGGTAATTGGACACATCGGTCCAGCTGCTCCGCGGCACGTGGGATCTTCCCAGGCCAAGGATCGAACCGGCGCCCCTTGCACTGCAAGGCGGTGTCCTTACCCACTGGACCAACAGGGAAGCCCCCTGTTGAAGGCTTTTTCTACATCTATTGAGATGATCATGTGATTTTTGTCTCTCAATTTGTTGATACGGTGTATCACATTGATTGATTTGCGGATATTGAAGAATCCTTGCATGCCTGGGGTGAACCCAACTTGATCGTGATGTATGAGATTTTTGATGTGTCATTGAATTCTGTTTGCTAGGATTTTGTTGAGAATCTTGGCATCTAAGTTCATCAGAGAAATTGGTCTGTAATTTTCTTTTTTTGTGTTGTCTTTGCCTGGTTTGGGTATCAAGGTGATGGCGGCCTCATAGAATGTGTTTGGAAGTTTTCCTTCCTGTGCAATTTTTTGAAAGAGTTTTAGAAGGACAGGCATTAGCTCTTCTTTAAATGTTTGGTAGAAATTTGGCTGTGAAGCCATCTGGCCCTGGGCTTTTGTATTTGGGTAGATTTTTAATCACAAATTCGATTTCTGAGCTTGTAATTGGGTTGTTCAAGGTTTCTGTTTCTTCCTGGCTCAGTCTTGGGAGATTAATCTTCCCCAAGAAACTGTCCATTTCTTCCAGGTTGTCCAGTTTGTTGCCATAGAGTTGCTCATAATAGTCTCTTAGAATCCTTTGGATTTCTGCATTATCTGTTGTAATCTCTCCTTTTTCGTTTTTGATTTTGTTGATCTGGTTCTTCTCTCTTTCTTGATGAGTCTGGCCAGTGGCTTGTCAATTTTGTTTACCTTTTCAAAGAACCAGCTTTTCGTTTTATTTATCTTTACTATTGTTTCTTTCATTTCTTTCTCATTTATTTCTGCTCTGATCCTTATGATTTCTCTTCTTCTGCTGGCTTTGTGGTGTTTTTGTTCTTCTTTCTCCAATTGTTTTAAGCGAAGGGTTAGGTCATCTGCTTCATATTTTCCTAGTTTCTTGAGGTGGGATTGTATTGCTATAAATTTCAAATTAGTTCAAATACTAGCATCTGAGGAACAAGAGGTGTATCCCTGATGGGTGACAGTCATAAAAGCATGCAGATGTTTTCTTTTTTTTTTTTTGATGGGCCCTGGCTGTTATTTGGGAATCAAAGGTCCTAGCAACCAGCAAAACACTTAGGAAGAACCCAGCCCCAAATCCCATCTAGTTCTTCCTTTCCGGGGTGTTGTGGTTGCCAGGCCCTCCAGAGTCCGCAGCTTTGATCACCATGGAGCAAAATCAAGAGGCTCTGGTGGTCTCGGGGTGAAGAGCCCCCAGTGCACGCCCCGGGGCCAGTCTTTCATCTGCACTCCCAGGGCTGGGGCCACGGCGCTTCCCTAGCTTTGGAGGCCCTTCGGCTCAGCGGGATTTCCAGGAAATTAGGAGAAAGTTCTGGATGATCCTCATCTCTGTGCCTTCTGTTTCTGGCCAAGTCATACAATGCCCTCCCCTGGAGCTGCGTCGGGGGGAGTCCCCTTAGCCAGACCTTAGATCCCTAATGTCCAAGGAAAGATGATTAGAAGCTTCCAGAGCTGCCGGGGGAAGGGGAGAGTAGAACAGAGGAGTCCGTGCTCAGCCCAGGCCATGCCCTCCAGGTCAAGGAAAGTGAATGATCCCGTTGCACCTCTTCTGGGGACAGTCCTCCAGCCGCGAGAGCCTTTCTTGTCCCACTGCCGCCATCTCTTCGGGCACGCCCCCTGCCTCTTGGGCTCCGAAACTGTCCATTTCTTCCAGGTTGTCCAGTTTGTTGCCATAGAGTTGCTCATAATAGTCTCTTAGAATCCTTTGGATTTCTGCATTATCTGTTGTAATCTCTCCTTTTTCGTTTTTGATTTTGTTGATCTGGTTCTTCTCTCTTTCTTGATGAGTCTGGCCAGTGGCTTGTCAATTTTGTTTACCTTTTCAAAGAACCAGCTTTTCGTTTTATTTATCTTTACTATTGTTTCTTTCATTTCTTTCTCATTTATTTCTGCTCTGATCCTTATGATTTCTCTTCTTCTGCTGGCTTTGTGGTGTTTTTGTTCTTCTTTCTCCAATTGTTTTAAGCGAAGGGTTAGGTCATCTGCTTCATATTTTCCTAGTTTCTTGAGGTGGGATTGTATTGCTATAAATTTCAAATTAGTTCAAATACTAGCATCTGAGGAACAAGAGGTGTATCCCTGATGGGTGACAGTCATAAAAGCATGCAGATGTTTTCTTTTTTTTTTTTTGATGGGCCCTGGCTGTTATTTGGGAATCAAAGGTCCTAGCAACCAGCAAAACACTTAGGAAGAACCCAGCCCCAAATCCCATCTAGTTCTTCCTTTCCGGGGTGTTGTGGTTGCCAGGCCCTCCAGAGTCCGCAGCTTTGATCACCATGGAGCAAAATCAAGAGGCTCTGGTGGTCTCGGGGTGAAGAGCCCCCAGTGCACGCCCCGGGGCCAGTCTTTCATCTGCACTCCCAGGGCTGGGGCCACGGCGCTTCCCTAGCTTTGGAGGCCCTTCGGCTCAGCGGGATTTCCAGGAAATTAGGAGAAAGTTCTGGATGATCCTCATCTCTGTGCCTTCTGTTTCTGGCCAAGTCATACAATGCCCTCCCCTGGAGCTGCGTCGGGGGGAGTCCCCTTAGCCAGACCTTAGATCCCTAATGTCCAAGGAAAGATGATTAGAAGCTTCCAGAGCTGCCGGGGGAAGGGGAGAGTAGAACAGAGGAGTCCGTGCTCAGCCCAGGCCATGCCCTCCAGGTCAAGGAAAGTGAATGATCCCGTTGCACCTCTTCTGGGGACAGTCCTCCAGCCGCGAGAGCCTTTCTTGTCCCACTGCCGCCATCTCTTCGGGCACGCCCCCTGCCTCTTGGGCTCCCGGTATTTCCACCAGACGAGGACAAGAAATAGCCATCAAGGCCCCTGGCCCTGGGCGGGGGAGGGCCGGGGCAAGGTCACGGGCACATCCAGTGTGCAGAGAGCCGCGAGCGTGCGCGTGGCCAGTGGCGCCTACTGCTTGCCGCAGATGTTTTCTAACATAGTCATAAGATACACATACCTACCCAGCAATAACCACATCTAACCAGTCTTACAGAGATAAAGCATAGGAAATTTTTCTGGCAAATGACGCAGTCAAAGATAATTGCCCATTAAGCTGTGAATTAATTAAAATAGTGCCTGGAAAAGTAGATCCGGGGCAAGGTCCTGGCTTGGACTATTTCACTGAAAGCAATTTTTAGCTAAGACATGTGTTGGGGATGAGGAGGTGGAGAGTGTATGGGTAATGAGAAGGGAATAGATTCGTCTTGGAAGGATTTTATAGGGTTACGTAGCCAAGATTAGTGTGTTGTATTGTTTAGTGCAGCTGGAAGAGAATAGTGGAGACAGGAAGGTAGGAAATATTTCTCTAGAGGATAGTGGTAGATAGGAGAAAATTTTACATTTAGAACATAGAGGGAGGAAGCAGTGGCAAAGAGGAAAGAAAATTAGAAGTTTCCAAGAATTAAAATTAAAAAAAACAATAAAAATTAAAAAGGGAAGAAAAAATAAGAGACAAAAAAAAACCCCAAACCTGACCGATCAAACAAACAGAACCGTCCACAACAAATAAACAAACAAAAAATGCTGAACCCGTTTACCCCCAAGCAATCCTTGATGGTTTATGATCCTCATCTCTGTGCCTTCTGTTTCTGGCCAAGTCATACAATGCCCTCCCCTGGAGCTGCGTCGGGGGGAGTCCCCTTAGCCAGACCTTAGATCCCTAATGTCCAAGGAAAGATGATTAGAAGCTTCCAGAGCTGCCGGGGGAAGGGGAGAGTAGAACAGAGGAGTCCGTGCTCAGCCCAGGCCATGCCCTCCAGGTCAAGGAAAGTGAATGATCCCGTTGCACCTCTTCTGGGGACAGTCCTCCAGCCGCGAGAGCCTTTCTTGTCCCACTGCCGCCATCTCTTCGGGCACGCCCCCTGCCTCTTGGGCTCCCGGTATTTCCACCAGACGAGGACAAGAAATAGCCATCAAGGCCCCTGGCCCTGGGCGGGGGAGGGCCGGGGCAAGGTCACGGGCACATCCAGTGTGCAGAGAGCCGCGAGCGTGCGCGTGGCCAGTGGCGCCTACTGCTTGCCGCAGATGTTTTCTAACATAGTCATAAGATACACATACCTACCCAGCAATAACCACATCTAACCAGTCTTACAGAGATAAAGCATAGGAAATTTTTCTGGCAAATGACGCAGTCAAAGATAATTGCCCATTAAGCTGTGAATTAATTAAAATAGTGCCTGGAAAAGTAGATCCGGGGCAAGGTCCTGGCTTGGACTATTTCACTGAAAGCAATTTTTAGCTAAGACATGTGTTGGGGATGAGGAGGTGGAGAGTGTATGGGTAATGAGAAGGGAATAGATTCGTCTTGGAAGGATTTTATAGGGTTACGTAGCCAAGATTAGTGTGTTGTATTGTTTAGTGCAGCTGGAAGAGAATAGTGGAGACAGGAAGGTAGGAAATATTTCTCTAGAGGATAGTGGTAGATAGGAGAAAATTTTACATTTAGAACATAGAGGGAGGAAGCAGTGGCAAAGAGGAAAGAAAATTAGAAGTTTCCAAGAATTAAAATTAAAAAAAACAATAAAAATTAAAAAGGGAAGAAAAAATAAGAGACAAAAAAAAACCCCAAACCTGACCGATCAAACAAACAGAACCGTCCACAACAAATAAACAAACAAAAAATGCTGAATACTGTCCCTGGTTTTTATCCTCTCATCTGTCTGGTGGAAGCCAATCTGCTCTTGATGGTGTTGTCTTGATGATGTAGCCTTTCCCTTATGGCACTGGTTGCTATGGTTTGTTTTCAGCCAAATATGACTTTGCTGCAAGCTCAGGTGCTGGCCGGGGCGGCGGACTGATCCCAGTCCGTCGGGCGGGGGGCTGCGGCGCCCGCAGTCCCCTGTTGGAGGGGGACGCCCCGGCTCTGCCGCGCACCCGCTGGTAGCCTCCAGTACCTGCCCTTCTCCCAGCTTCCTCCGCTGCAGGTGTAGCTATGGGGGTGCACGGGCTCCTCCGCCACTGGCGCGCGCGCATTGCCAGTTACACGTCCAAGTCCCAAAGGCAGGCACAAGCTTCCCCGTCCAGCTCGAGCCCGTTCCCTGGTCAGCAATCCATGGGCGACTTCCCCTCTCCGTTCATCAAGTCCCCCACTAGGAGTGTTTGAACTTACCCGGTGCCAGGAGGAAAGTCGCGGTTTTCGCACTGGGCGCTCCCTTCCGGCTCCTGGTCTCTAGGCAGCACTCCGCGGGGAGCTTCCCAATTGCGTTCTGCCTGGCCCTGCTCCAGTATCTATCTTCGCAGTGTCTTAATTTCTGCTGGCGATCCAGGCGGATTCTTGGAATTTTCACACTGAGCACTGCCCTCTCTCCCACGACGCTCCGCTCAGGCCCCCTTTTAGGGCACTTGCTGGCTCGCTCTCCGTTGGTGCGGTCCGGCGTGGGGATTAGGATAGAAGGTTCTCAGAACAGTAGCTCCGGGGAAAATTCTGGCTGTTCACTCTTCTACTCTCGCGGACCTAAGGAGTTCTTCTGTCATCTAGCGGCTGATTTGTTGGTGGTGTTTCATTTCTTGATTAGTTTTGGTGATTCTGTTGGGGAGCTGGTGAAATCTTCCCCTCATTCCTCCGCCATCTTGGCTCCCCACCCCCCCCATATTTTTCTTAGTGTAATGTATAGTGGCATTTTAGGTTAAAAGTTGATAGAAATGGTATCATATGATTTTCTCCGTAATTTGCTTAGCAGCATGTTTGTTTTTTCGATTTTGTAAATATTTCTTGCAAATACATTGCACCCTGGTTTTTATCCTCTCATCTGTCTGGTGGAAGCCAATCTGCTCTTGATGGTGTTGTCTTGATGATGTAGCCTTTCCCTTATGGCACTGGTTGCTATGGTTTGTTTTCAGCCAAATATGACTTTGCTGCAAGCTCAGGTGCTGGCCGGGGCGGCGGACTGATCCCAGTCCGTCGGGCGGGGGGCTGCGGCGCCCGCAGTCCCCTGTTGGAGGGGGACGCCCCGGCTCTGCCGCGCACCCGCTGGTAGCCTCCAGTACCTGCCCTTCTCCCAGCTTCCTCCGCTGCAGGTGTAGCTATGGGGGTGCACGGGCTCCTCCGCCACTGGCGCGCGCGCATTGCCAGTTACACGTCCAAGTCCCAAAGGCAGGCACAAGCTTCCCCGTCCAGCTCGAGCCCGTTCCCTGGTCAGCAATCCATGGGCGACTTCCCCTCTCCGTTCATCAAGTCCCCCACTAGGAGTGTTTGAACTTACCCGGTGCCAGGAGGAAAGTCGCGGTTTTCGCACTGGGCGCTCCCTTCCGGCTCCTGGTCTCTAGGCAGCACTCCGCGGGGAGCTTCCCAATTGCGTTCTGCCTGGCCCTGCTCCAGTATCTATCTTCGCAGTGTCTTAATTTCTGCTGGCGATCCAGGCGGATTCTTGGAATTTTCACACTGAGCACTGCCCTCTCTCCCACGACGCTCCGCTCAGGCCCCCTTTTAGGGCACTTGCTGGCTCGCTCTCCGTTGGTGCGGTCCGGCGTGGGGATTAGGATAGAAGGTTCTCAGAACAGTAGCTCCGGGAAAGTTCTGGCTGTTCACTCTTCTACTCTCGCGGACCTAAGGAGTTCTTCTGTCATCTAGCGGCTGATTTGTTGGTGGTGTTTCATTTCTTGATTAGTTTTGGTGATTCTGTTGGGGAGCTGGTGAAATCTTCCCCTCATTCCTCCGCCATCTTGGCTCCCCACCCCCCCCATATTTTTCTTAGTGTAATGTATAGTGGCATTTTAGGTTAAAAGTTGATAGAAATGGTATCATATGATTTTCTCCGTAATTTGCTTAGCAGCATGTTTTATGTTAATATATATACCTCCAGTTAATTTACTGTACAATATTCCATCTTGCAAATACATTGCAGTTTATTTATACAGTCCCCACTTGATGGACATTTATATTGTCTCCAGTGTTAAACTATTGGAAACAACACACTGGCACTTTTATACATGTTTCCTTGTTTGCGGGTTAAAGAATTTAGGGCACATGTTCAAGAATTTAGGGCATTACCTAGTTAGATTTAAAATAAGTTGGGTGAACATGTCTTCAGCTTCCTTAGAAGGCAAATTGTCCTCCCAGGTACATCAGTCTAACTTCCACTGTCAGTGGAACAGTTTCCTTTGCTTACACGTTCACTAGATTGCATTAATAGAGTTTGGAAATTTTTGTCGTTATGAAGATATAAAATACCCCTGTTGATTTAATTGATACTTCCCTGATAAGTAGTGAGGTTAATAAGCATAGAAATTGATTGACCATTGGCATTTTCTCTACTTTGGTCATTTAATTTCTCTTATTTTGACGGATTTGTAAGTATTTTTTTTTAGTATGCTGGATACTAATCCTTCCTCACTTACATATATACAGCTAAATTCCTAGTTTGTATTTTATCATTCTACCTTATTGTCATACAGAAGATTTAATGCAGTTTTTACTTTTATGTCAGATTGGAAGTACTTTTTATTATCTTGCTGGAGAAACCCTTCTGTATCCCATTATCATAAAATATTATTTTTTTCTTCTAAAAATTTTGTGATTTGATTTTTACCTTCGGTTTTAAGTCCTCTTAACATTATTTGTTTAATGGTCTGAGGTAGGGATTTAGTATTTTTTTTCCTGTTAAAAAATAATTTCCTCAGCACTACTACTTGATTCATTCATTCTTTTCCCACTGATTTTGCAGTGTTACCTCTGTGGAGCCTTGTACTCACTTTTTCTAAAATTGATGTTTTTTGGAAATAGGTGGTCCATTGCATTATGGCTTGAAAGTTTTTCATATTTCATTAAACTTAATGGTACTTATAATTTTTTAAAGAAATTATCAGTATACAATTACGAATTTTTTAAGAATTTATTTTGTTTTATGCTGTCATTTTCTTCATAGGAAATTCAAGAAGTGAAGACTCCTGAAGAACTAGAGACTTTCATGCTTAAACATGGAGAAAATATCATTGATACTTTAGGAGCTGAAGTAGATAGACTTGAGAAGGAACTGAAGGTAAGATATATTCATACTAATAATATCCTGACAATGTCAACTGTTTTCTGAGTACTTTATTAATTGCATTACTTTTATACTTTTATCTTCTCAGTAACCACATAACATATTGATAGTCATGTACAACAAAATGACCAGGTTAGAAAAGTTCGATAATATACTCGAAGAAGTAGGGGACTTGGAATTTGAACCTGTATTATTTAGCTTAAATTATTTAGCTTAAAATTCCACACTACTACTGCTTGCATAGTTTCTAAAATGGCCAAGATTTTGTTTTATCTTTACATAAGAAATATCTCTAAACATTTCTAGAGAAAGGAAAAGGAAACTTTCCCTGATAAGTAGTGAGGTTAATAAGCATAGAAATTGATTGACCATTGGCATTTTCTCTACTTTGGTCATTTAATTTCTCTTATTTTGACGGATTTGTAAGTATTTTTTTTTAGTATGCTGGATACTAATCCTTCCTCACTTACATATATACAGCTAAATTCCTAGTTTGTATTTTATCATTCTACCTTATTGTCATACAGAAGATTTAATGCAGTTTTTACTTTTATGTCAGATTGGAAGTACTTTTTATTATCTTGCTGGAGAAACCCTTCTGTATCCCATTATCATAAAATATTATTTTTTTCTTCTAAAAATTTTGTGATTTGATTTTTACCTTCGGTTTTAAGTCCTCTTAACATTATTTGTTTAATGGTCTGAGGTAGGGATTTAGTATTTTTTTTCCTGTTAAAAAATAATTTCCTCAGCACTACTACTTGATTCATTCATTCTTTTCCCACTGATTTTGCAGTGTTACCTCTGTGGAGCCTTGTACTCACTTTTTCTAAAATTGATGTTTTTTGGAAATAGGTGGTCCATTGCATTATGGCTTGAAAGTTTTTCATATTTCATTAAACTTAATGGTACTTATAATTTTTTAAAGAAATTATCAGTATACAATTACAATTTTTAAGATTTATTTTGTTTTATGCTGTCATTTTCTTCATAGGAAATTCAAGAAGTGAAGACTCCTGAAGAACTAGAGACTTTCATGCTTAAACATGGAGAAAATATCATTGATACTTTAGGAGCTGAAGTAGATAGACTTGAGAAGGAACTGAAGGTAAGATATATTCATACTAATAATATCCTGACAATGTCAACTGTTTTCTGAGTACTTTATTAATTGCATTACTTTTATACTTTTATCTTCTCAGTAACCACATAACATATTGATAGTCATGTACAACAAAATGACCAGGTTAGAAAAGTTCGATAATATACTCGAAGAAGTAGGGGACTTGGAATTTGAACCTGTATTATTTAGCTTAAATTATTTAGCTTAAAATTCCACACTACTACTGCTTGCATAGTTTCTAAAATGGCCAAGATTTTGTTTTATCTTTACATAAGAAATATCTCTAAACATTTCTAGAGAAAGGGAAAAGGGAAACTTTAGACTCTGTTCAGAAGTCAAAAAAATAAATAAAAGAATGTGACTACAAACGTACATACATCTTCCCTTAATCCATCTGACATTAGTTATATTTTGTGTTTGTTTCTGTTCAGTTGGAGATCATTACAGCCTGTTGGTTTTCTACTAAATATTTCCTAACCAGAGTTCTTTTAAAAATATCTCCATATTCTCAACTTGTCATTTATTGACATTTGAGTTCTAATTGTTTAAAGTGAAGAAAACGTGTAAATGATCTTTAACGTTTATAGTTTGTTGAAAGCAGTGCATTTTCTTTAGTTGATGTTGGTCATTCTTTAGTATTGTTAAAAATTAAAGAGAAACTAGGCAGAAATAGAAGGGAAACATTTCTGTCACTATTTTACTATATTTTAGAATCTAGATATGTGGTCAGTTTAATAGAGGCACTTCAAAAAAGATGATCTTGTTAATTTTTTTAAGTTTTGGTGATTTTATTAATCTTATAGTTCATGAGCTTATCAAGCATGATTTTCAGAACTTCTAGAAGAACAATTCTTGTGTATCTTGATATTAGGATTCTGTGGTCTTAAATATTATTGAGGACTCGAGCTTTCTTGGGGGTTTATATTTATTGATACTTACCAAATTACAAATTAAAATTGACAAACATAATATTTGTTCACTTAAAAAACTAATAGACCTATTTCACGTTAGTATAAGTTAACAATTTGATAACAAAATAGCTATAGTTTCCAAAATGAAATACATGGGAGGGTGGTATTATTTTACATTTTTACAAAAATCTGAGACGACTAGATTCCTTCCCATTTGTGCTTCTGCATTCAGTCTTATTATATGTTGTTTTGGTTGAAGAATATGAAGAAAACGGAGGAGTCTTTATAAGTATTCTTATAATCTTTTCAGATAATTGCGCTATTCTCTTTTAATATTATATTAAGACCTGGCAGGTGGTAGCCTCTTAAAGCTTCTTGTAATGTGAAATCTGAAACCATATCAGTGAACTTCTCATATAGTGTTTGAAGTTAGAAGGCACAGTCTTCAAGACCACCTTCATTTCTAACACCAGTTGCAAACCTCAAGGGGTTGAAGACCATTCTTTATCATGAGTGTTTGAAGTTAGAAGGCACAGTGCATTTCTAGAGAAAGGAAAAGGAAACTTTAGACTCTGTTCAGAAGTCAAAAAATAAATAAAAGAATGTGACTACAAACGTACATACATCTTCCTTAATCCATCTGACATTAGTTATATTTTGTGTTTGTTTCTGTTCAGTTGGAGATCATTACAGCCTGTTGGTTTTCTACTAAATATTTCCTAACCAGAGTTCTTTTAAAAATATCTCCATATTCTCAACTTGTCATTTATTGACATTTGAGTTCTAATTGTTTAAAGTGAAGAAAACGTGTAAATGATCTTTAACGTTTATAGTTTGTTGAAAGCAGTGCATTTTCTTTAGTTGATGTTGGTCATTCTTTAGTATTGTTAAAAATTAAAGAGAAACTAGGCAGAAATAGAAGGGAAACATTTCTGTCACTATTTTACTATATTTTAGAATCTAGATATGTGGTCAGTTTAATAGAGGCACTTCAAAAAAGATGATCTTGTTAATTTTTTTAAGTTTTGGTGATTTTATTAATCTTATAGTTCATGAGCTTATCAAGCATGATTTTCAGAACTTCTAGAAGAACAATTCTTGTGTATCTTGATATTAGGATTCTGTGGTCTTAAATATTATTGAGGACTCGAGCTTTCTTGGGGGTTTATATTTATTGATACTTACCAAATTACAAATTAAAATTGACAAACATAATATTTGTTCACTTAAAAAACTAATAGACCTATTTCACGTTAGTATAAGTTAACAATTTGATAACAAAATAGCTATAGTTTCCAAAATGAAATACATGGGAGGGTGGTATTATTTTACATTTTTACAAAAATCTGAGACGACTAGATTCCTTCCCATTTGTGCTTCTGCATTCAGTCTTATTATATGTTGTTTTGGTTGAAGAATATGAAGAAAACGGAGGAGTCTTTATAAGTATTCTTATAATCTTTTCAGATAATTGCGCTATTCTCTTTTAATATTATATTAAGACCTGGCAGGTGGTAGCCTCTTAAAGCTTCTTGTAATGTGAAATCTGAAACCATATCAGTGAACTTCTCATATAGTGTTTGAAGTTAGAAGGCACAGTCTTCAAGACCACCTTCATTTCTAACACCAGTTGCAAACCTCAAGGGGTTCGAAAGACCATCCTCAGATGTGATCATTCACTAGGAGGACTCACAGAACTTACTGAATGGTTTGTTACAATGGAAGAATACAGAGTAAAGTTAGCCAAAGGAAGCAGTGCATACAGCAGAATCCTGAACCTGGAGTTTCACTGTCCTCTCCCCTTGAAGCCATGGACGTTGTTACTTTCCTGGTAATGATGTATGACAGTTTGCATGGAGTGTTGCCAGCCAGAGACACTCAGCTGAGTCTTGGTGTCAGGAATTTTCTTGGGGTTCTATAGTTGCCTGCTAGAGTGGTCTCTCATCTCCAGCCCCTCTCAGGAAGCACTGATACTTTAGTCTCTGCCCCGTCCTTGAGGTAGAGAAGATACTGTGTGACCAAAGATAAACAAAGACAGATTATCAGGCGGGATATTCCAAGGGCCTGAAGATTATCTCGCAGTAGCTAAGAGAAAAGGCTAGACCTCTCTTAGGGTATAATTAGTTCTCTCCTATATGCCATTTTGTTAAAATCTGTTGGTCTGTCTTTAGTCTGTCCGATGGGATATTTTAACCCATTTTTGTTAGCATTATGAATTGGTCATTTGGAAGTTACTGGCTCACTGAATTTATGCACAGCATTTAATGTCAATACATTTCTAAATATTGGGAAACTCAGTCTCATTGTGGTTGGTATGAGTAGTTAAACTTCCTAATTTTGACATGAAAGCTTGCATTTTATTATTAGCAACTAAATACTATTAGTTTTTCTTGAAGTAGTAGACTCATTTTGTTTATTTCTGAAGAGGATGCCTATCAGATACCCCAATTCAAACCATAGTTTGTTACTCTTTCAAGTAAAAATGGTATTCAGATGAAAAGCATCTGAGCTTGTAATTCAAGCAGTCATAGGGTTGCCTTTCCTGTGACAACATCAGACTTCAGTGTGGAACATAAGGGCTTTAAACATACTTCCGTTTGCTACAGAATATTTTTTTAAATGGTATTCAAGGCTTGAGGTTTAATAAATGAGTACTTTTTAACTACTTAGTGAAGAACATAGTAAAGTTAAACTGGCTTTAAAATAAAAAAGTGGCAGTAAAGAAACATGAAAGCCAATATAATTTGGTGCAAGTTGCCTTGACTTCTCTGAAAGTGCTGGCAGTTCTACCGCCACTGCTTCTATGCCATCGGAGGAAATGTCGGCATAGTAAAAAAGGCAAAAACATCTTACTGTAGTTAAGAAAATAGTTTTGACCTTGGAATCCCCCTGAAAATATCTCAATAACCCAGTAATCCTTGGACTGTACTTTGGAAACCACTGTTCTTAATAAAATGTAAGATGATTCTGTTTATGCAGGGTGATTGGTGAGTGAGTAAATGTTGCGTTTCCATTCTGTCCGTGACGTAATGGACTTTTCAGACAAATTATTTTAGCTTTACTCTTTAATAGAAACAATATCAGAATATGGATTTGAGAATAATTAACAAGTTGGCCATTCTTAACCATGTTTACTCTTATGACAATCAGATAAGCATATTACTATTTTTTAAGCTTATTTTGTGCTTTAATTGGGACATCCCAGGTGGCCCAGTGATAAAGAATACACTCACCAGTGTAAGAGCGCAGATTCCACCCCTGGGTCGGGAAGAGCCACTGGACTAGGAAAAGACAATCCGCTCCAGTATTCTTGCCTGGAAAATTCCATGGATGGCGGACCCTGGTGGACTACAGTCCATGGGATCTCAATTCATGTTGAGAGCCAATTCGTGTTGAACTGTGCCTGGTCATAATAGACCTAAATTTTGAAAACCTTTTTTGAAAAGCTTGCATTTTATTATTAGCAACTAAATACTATTAGTTTTTCTTGAAGTAGTAGACTCATTTTGTTTATTTCTGAAGAGGATGCCTATCAGATACCCCAATTCAAACCATAGTTTGTTACTCTTTCAAGTAAAAATGGTATTCAGATGAAAAGCATCTGAGCTTGTAATTCAAGCAGTCATAGGGTTGCCTTTCCTGTGACAACATCAGACTTCAGTGTGGAACATAAGGGCTTTACACATACTTCCGTTTGCTACAGAATATTTTTTTAAATGGTATTCAAGGCTTGAGGTTTAATAAATGAGTACTTTTTAACTACTTAGTGAAGAACATAGTAAAGTTAAACTGGCTTTAAAATAAAAAAGTGGCAGTAAAGAAACATGAAAGCCAATATAATTTGGTGCAAGTTGCCTTGACTTCTCTGAAAGTGCTGGCAGTTCTACCCGCCACTGCTTCTATGCCATCGGAGGAAATGTCGGCATAGTAAAAAAGGCAAAAACATCTTACTGTAGTTAAGAAAATAGTTTTGACCTTGGAATCCCCCTGAAAATATCTCAATAACCCAGTAATCCTTGGACTGTACTTTGGAAACCACTGTTCTTAATAAAATGTAAGATGATTCTGTTTATGCAGGGTGATTGGTGAGTGAGTAAATGTTGCGTTTCCATTCTGTCCGTGACGTAATGGACTTTTCAGACAAATTATTTTAGCTTTACTCTTTAATAGAAACAATATCAGAATATGGATTTGAGAATAATTAACAAGTTGGCCATTCTTAACCATGTTTACTCTTATGACAATCAGATAAGCATATTACTATTTTTTAAGCTTATTTTGTGCTTTAATTGGGACATCCCAGGTGGCCCAGTGATAAAGAATACACTCACCAGTGTAAGAGACGCAGATTCCACCCCTGGGTCGGGAAGAGCCACTGGACTAGGAAAAGACAATCCGCTCCAGTATTCTTGCCTGGAAAATTCCATGGATGGCGGACCCTGGTGGACTACAGTCCATGGGATCTCAATTCATGTTGAGAGCCAATTCGTGTTGAACTGTGCCTGGTCATAATAGACCAATAAGGATTTGGTAGAAAAATGAATGACAGTTGTTAAATTGGACACCAATTACTGATTTTCAGTTCTGCTTAACAGTTTATTCAGATTCTGTTATGTACATAATATCTTGTTAGGCACTAAACACTAAATTTTAGGGAGATTAATCCTGCTTCTTCTAAAATGGAAATAATTGGGTCCTTTTGATGATTTTAAAACACACACTTTCTGTGAAGCCCCTTGCATAGTACTTGGCACAAGAGTAACTGTTCATTAAATGTTAACTGGTTATTATCCTTAGTTATAATGCTTTAACTCATAATGGTTGTTCATACACTTGCCTCTGGCTAAAGTGAATCCCTCAGGGTCAGGAGCAGAATCTTGTTTAATAACCATAGCTCTACTTTCTGCATTAGTCTTAGGCCAAGACTATATGGATTGTTAGTGGAACATACAAAATAGGTTAATGTCAGTTCTGATATTACTGTTTTACAGTGATTTTCACCACAAATGAGCATATTTTCACAGCTTTGCAGTGCTTGGCACATACTAGATTCTTAATCCATTATTGTATTAATGAATATTTTGGCAAAACTCAGGGAGGTTGGAATGCTTACTGTATTGTTTATAGTACATAATTGGTCTGTTCATCGATTAATCTTGTGTTTTTCCCTATGTAAATATTTCTCTTGCTTGTGTGCTCCAATGAAGTAGTTTGACCAAATGTTTTCATTGGCTTTAGTGAGCAAAAGGATGTAAAGAGGGACTTCCCTGGTGGTTCAGTGGTTCAGATGCTGCACTCCCAGTGCAGGGGGCGTGGGTTTAATCCCTGGTCAGGGAACTAAGATCCTTTTTGCTGTGTGGTGCATCCCAAAAGATAAGTAAAATAAAATTGATTCTTTAAAAAGGAATAAAAAAACCCAGAGGATTGTCTTTTGCTGTTAATAATGTAATGGTGATTTTTTCTTACCAGAAACGAAATCCTGAGGTTCGGCATGTAGATTTAGAGATCTTATAGATGGGATGGGATGAATCTCCTCAGGGAGCCTTGGAACCAAGTTTGTGAAGACAACTTTCCACACAGAAGGAGTCGGTGCTGTTCAGAAGCCGCTATATTTTAAGATGGAAGAAATAATTATGAAAAGGGCTTAAAAATGAATGACAGTTGTTAAATTGGACACCAATTACTGATTTTCAGTTCTGCTTAACAGTTTATTCAGATTTTGTTATGTACATAATATCTTGTTAGGCACTAAACACTAAATTTTAGGAGATTAATCCTTCTTCTTCTAAAATGGAAATAATTGGGTCCTTTTGATGATTTTAAAACACACACTTTCTGTGAAGCCCCTTGCATAGTACTTGGCACAAGAGTAACTGTTCATTAAATGTTAACTGGTTATTATCCTTAGTTATAATGCTTTAACTCATAATGGTTGTTCATACACTTGCCTCTGGCTAAAGTGAATCCCTCAGGGTCAGGAGCAGAATCTTGTTTAATAACCATAGCTCTACTTTCTGCATTAGTCTTAGGCCAAGACTATATGGATTGTTAGTGGAACATACAAAATAGGTTAATGTCAGTTCTGATATTACTGTTTTACAGTGATTTTCACCACAAATGAGCATATTTTCACAGCTTTGCAGTGCTTGGCACATACTAGATTCTTAATCCATTATTGTATTAATGAATATTTTGGCAAAACTCAGGGAGGTTGGAATGCTTACTGTATTGTTTATAGTACATAATTGGTCTGTTCATCGATTAATCTTGTGTTTTTCCCTATGTAAATATTTCTCTTGCTTGTGTGCTCCAATGAAGTAGTTTGACCAAATGTTTTCATTGGCTTTAGTGAGCAAAAGGATGTAAAGAGGGACTTCCCTGGTGGTTCAGTGGTTCAGATGCTGCACTCCCAGTGCAGGGGGCGTGGGTTTAATCCCTGGTCAGGGAACTAAGATCCTTTTTGCTGTGTGGTGCATCCCAAAAGATAAGTAAAATAAAATTGATTCTTTAAAAAGGAATAAAAAAACCCAGAGGATTGTCTTTTGCTGTTAATAATGTAATGGTGATTTTTTCTTACCAGAAACGAAATCCTGAGGTTCGGCATGTAGATTTAGAGATCTTATAGATGGGATGGGATGAATCTCCTCAGGGAGCCTTGGAACCAAGTTTGTGAAGACAACTTTCCACACAGAAGGAGTCGGTGCTGTTCAGAAGCCGCTATATTTTAAGATGGAAGAAATAATTATGAAAAGGGCAACTCAACAGTCCATAGAACTAAAACAGCTTCTTCTAAGAGGCATATTACAAGTTGAATCAATTTGGAAATCATGTTTTTATGTTTCAATGGGAAACGTTTTAGTTCCTTAAACTGTTCATAATTTCTTATTTTAAAATGCTTGTCAGTGTGTATTGTTCCTCGCAATCATGTTTCCTTTCTTCACATTGGTAAAAATAAGCAGCATCCACAAGATTATGGTTTTTAATTTTATAGCCAGTGAAGATTTCACTCCATCAATACTTGTCAGTCTTGAACATTCTGGCTAAATCTTGGTTTGTGGTTTTTTAAACAGTCACTCCGTTTTAGAAATTTGTCTTTCCTTATAGACTGTGAAAGTTATTTTGACATCACTTGTCTTTTTGCCCTGAGCACTAAGAGGAACATTGTCCTAGCCTAGTTATCCATAAATGTTCATTCCAGAAAGGACTTTTTTACTAAATTGAAGGAAGATACTTCAGTACACTCTTCTGGCCATGCTGGTTGCCATTTTGTGAACTTTTTTTTTTCCTCTCTTCTGCTTTTTTCCTTATTTAGTTTAATTTTTCTAATGGTAAGAAATATAAAATAGCCCTAGATCCTTTCCATGGGCCAGAGTGATGACTGGTTTTTAGTTTGTTTTTCTTTTTTAAACTGGCTTCAGTGACATGATGTGTATTTACTAGGATATAATGCATTTATAAGCATTTTAACATTCTATAAAGTGGACTAGATATATTTATAATTTTACAGACAGGACAGCATTTTATTTTTAATTTATTATAAAAGAGGCACTACTTATGTAAATCTGATCTGTGTGATATTTCTCCAGAAATCCCTGGTCAGGGAACTAAGATCCTTTTGCTGTGTGGTGCATCCCAAAAGATAAGTAAAATAAAATTGATTCTTTAAAAGGAATAAAAACCCAGAGGATTGTCTTTTGCTGTTAATAATGTAATGGTGATTTTTTCTTACCAGAAACGAAATCCTGAGGTTCGGCATGTAGATTTAGAGATCTTATAGATGGGATGGGATGAATCTCCTCAGGGAGCCTTGGAACCAAGTTTGTGAAGACAACTTTCCACACAGAAGGAGTCGGTGCTGTTCAGAAGCCGCTATATTTTAAGATGGAAGAAATAATTATGAAAAGGGCAACTCAACAGTCCATAGAACTAAAACAGCTTCTTCTAAGAGGCATATTACAAGTTGAATCAATTTGGAAATCATGTTTTTATGTTTCAATGGGAAACGTTTTAGTTCCTTAAACTGTTCATAATTTCTTATTTTAAAATGCTTGTCAGTGTGTATTGTTCCTCGCAATCATGTTTCCTTTCTTCACATTGGTAAAAATAAGCAGCATCCACAAGATTATGGTTTTTAATTTTATAGCCAGTGAAGATTTCACTCCATCAATACTTGTCAGTCTTGAACATTCTGGCTAAATCTTGGTTTGTGGTTTTTTAAACAGTCACTCCGTTTTAGAAATTTGTCTTTCCTTATAGACTGTGAAAGTTATTTTGACATCACTTGTCTTTTTGCCCTGAGCACTAAGAGGAACATTGTCCTAGCCTAGTTATCCATAAATGTTCATTCCAGAAAGGACTTTTTTACTAAATTGAAGGAAGATACTTCAGTACACTCTTCTGGCCATGCTGGTTGCCATTTTGTGAACTTTTTTTTTTCCTCTCTTCTGCTTTTTTCCTTATTTAGTTTAATTTTTCTAATGGTAAGAAATATAAAATAGCCCTAGATCCTTTCCATGGGCCAGAGTGATGACTGGTTTTTAGTTTGTTTTTCTTTTTTAAACTGGCTTCAGTGACATGATGTGTATTTACTAGGATATAATGCATTTATAAGCATTTTAACATTCTATAAAGTGGACTAGATATATTTATAATTTTACAGACAGGACAGCATTTTATTTTTAATTTATTATAAAAGAGGCACTACTTATGTAAATCTGATCTGTGTGATATTTCTTGCTTTAAGAGATAAAGAAGTAAACCTCTTATGCAGAAACTTGTGACCATGACTTTGTATAATATCATTGTCAGTAGTATGTCTGTAACATGAGTTTCTTACAATTACAAATGGGCATTTAGCATAATGTATGTAAGTAAGTTGCTTTCTAATGATCGTAAGGCATCAAGATGAAAAAACATGCAATTCAGTAATTGAAAATTTAGTGCAAAACTACAGCTATGTCTCTCCATTCATCGAAACAATTCACACGCACTTTAAATTGTTCAGGTGCCGGTGAGCATTGTCCGTGCAAGAGTGAGGGCTGGGTGAATAATCTCTGTTGGGTAAGTGAGTGTTTAAGGACCTAGGTCAGTGTCTAATAACTTATTTAGATGGAAGTTTATTAACTATAGCAAATTGTAATGCCGGAAACAAAAAATAAACATTTGATTAAAGGGTTTGTAACGGTAATTTTTTGACCCAGAACTGTCATTTACTGGAAAATTGTGAAAATCTACATTGGTGTGCATTTTTTACCATTACAAAGCATTTTGCTTTCTACACATTTTAAGTGAAATAACATTCCAATTTTATTTTTTACATCCAAATTTGTTCTATGGTTTCAAGTTCTTCACCCTCACTTTTTAAGAAGCTTTCTTACCCATGAGCACTAAGAGGAACATTGTCCTAGCCTAGTTATCCATAAATGTTCATTCCAGAAAGGACTTTTTTACTAAATTGAAGGAAGATACTTCAGTACACTCTTCTGGCCATGCTGGTTGCCATTTTGTGAACTTTTTTTTTTCCTCTCTTCTGCTTTTTTCCTTATTTAGTTTAATTTTTCTAATGGTAAGAAATATAAAATAGCCCTAGATCCTTTCCATGGGCCAGAGTGATGACTGGTTTTTAGTTTGTTTTTCTTTTTTAAACTGGCTTCAGTGACATGATGTGTATTTACTAGGATATAATGCATTTATAAGCATTTTAACATTCTATAAAGTGGACTAGATATATTTATAATTTTACAGACAGGACAGCATTTTATTTTTAATTTATTATAAAAGAGGCACTACTTATGTAAATCTGATCTGTGTGATATTTCTTGCTTTAAGAGATAAAGAAGTAAACCTCTTATGCAGAAACTTGTGACCATGACTTTGTATAATATCATTGTCAGTAGTATGTCTGTAACATGAGTTTCTTACAATTACAAATGGGCATTTAGCATAATGTATGTAAGTAAGTTGCTTTCTAATGATCGTAAGGCATCAAGATGAAAAAACATGCAATTCAGTAATTGAAAATTTAGTGCAAAACTACAGCTATGTCTCTCCATTCATCGAAACAATTCACACGCACTTTAAATTGTTCAGGTGCCGGTGAGCATTGTCCGTGCAAGAGTGAGGGCTGGGTGAATAATCTCTGTTGGGTAAGTGAGTGTTTAAGGACCTAGGTCAGTGTCTAATAACTTATTTAGATGGAAGTTTATTAACTATAGCAAATTGTAATGCCGGAAACAAAAAATAAACATTTGATTAAAGGGTTTGTAACGGTAATTTTTTGACCCAGAACTGTCATTTACTGGAAAATTGTGAAAATCTACATTGGTGTGCATTTTTTACCATTACAAAGCATTTTGCTTTCTACACATTTTAAGTGAAATAACATTCCAATTTTATTTTTTACATCCACAATTTGTTCTTATGGTTTCAAGTTCTTCACCCTCACTTTTTAAGAAAGCTTTCTTACCCACTATAATTCACTCTGTACTTTCTGTGTCTTCTTCCCTCTCCTTTCCACCTGCCATTTTGTTACTCCATATCAGTGCCATATGGGAAGGTACCAAATTATATCCAATTTCCTTCTAGTGAAATTACTCTGAAAAATGTCACATAGCTAGACAGGAATATTAACACATTAAAAACAAAAAAAAACCTCAGAGTTGATATGTGATAGTTATTCCAAATGGTAGAGTTTGTTTAAAGGATTCCCTAGAAGAGTCCTATTCCTGATATTTCTTTGAGTTTTCTAATCTGAATTTTTTTTCTTTTTCTAGGTTTTTTTTTTGGCCACCTCTATTGGCCCTTCATTTATTCATTTTCATCCATCTTTGTTCTTTGGCCCGTGTGGGCCTCCCATCGCAGTGGCCTCTGTCCCTGCAGAGCACCAGCTCTGAGTGCATGAGCTCCAGAGCTCCGGCTTGGTAGTTGGACCTTGTGGTCCAGCTGCTCCGCAGCACGTGGAATCTTCCCAGGCCAGGGATCGAACCACTGCCTCTTGCACTGCATGGCGGTGCCCTTACCCACTGGACCACCAGGGAAACCCCCTAATCTGGTTTTGATTGAAATTATACCCGTTCTTAAATCAGAGTTGAAGACTTAATTTTCTGTCCTTTCTTCCAATCCTGTCCTGCACTGATACTTGAAAGTTTAAGTGAAATTTGACGTAAAGAAATGCAGCCTATCTAGGAATTTAATGTATGGCACCACTACTCCCCTTTTTTTTCAAGATTGAATTTTTTTTATTATTGGAGAATAGTTGATTTAAATTTGAATTTTGGTCGTTCAGGTTTCTTGCTTTTGTTTTTTCCCACATTAATACTTATTATTTTGTCTTGTCCTTATGCAGACTGTTTGAATATTTAAACATACGAATATTAATATTTTAAAGGAAAATAGCTTCTTTAGTCGAATAACTGCAAAAGTAATGTTGGACAGAGAAAAGGTCAGTCAAGGCCATGATTCCTGTTTTGTATTAAGCTGAAATCTGGAAACTAGTAAAGGTAAAGCATACTTGTTTTCAGCTCTCAGTGTGAGTAACAGGCCCCAAACTGGAAGGTGGCACATTTTTTAGACGACAGCAGAGGATGTAGGGTGGGGTGGAGATCTATTCTTAAATGGACTATGTTGGTGGCCAGTAATATTCATTTGTGAAGAGGAAGATTCCTGAACACATATTTAAACTGTGAGATAGAATCAGCTTGGGAAATTCTTTATGTTTTTTCAAAAACAAAGTTACATCTACATACATCCTCCTCACACCAAATAACCACACTTTTTTTGGTAAGGTTCCCTAGAAGAGTCCTATTCGATATTTCTTTGAGTTTTCTAATCTGATTTTTGTTCTTTTTCTAGGTTTTTTTTTTGGCCACCTCTATTGGCCCTTCATTTATTCATTTTCATCCATCTTTGTTCTTTGGCCCGTGTGGGCCTCCCATCGCAGTGGCCTCTGTCCCTGCAGAGCACCAGCTCTGAGTGCATGAGCTCCAGAGCTCCGGCTTGGTAGTTGGACCTTGTGGTCCAGCTGCTCCGCAGCACGTGGAATCTTCCCAGGCCAGGGATCGAACCACTGCCTCTTGCACTGCATGGCGGTGCCCTTACCCACTGGACCACCAGGGAAACCCCCTAATCTGGTTTTGATTGAAATTATACCCGTTCTTAAATCAGAGTTGAAGACTTAATTTTCTGTCCTTTCTTCCAATCCTGTCCTGCACTGATACTTGAAAGTTTAAGTGAAATTTGACGTAAAGAAATGCAGCCTATCTAGGAATTTAATGTATGGCACCACTACTCCCCTTTTTTTTCAAGATTGAATTTTTTTTATTATTGGAGAATAGTTGATTTAAATTTGAATTTTGGTCGTTCAGGTTTCTTGCTTTTGTTTTTTCCCACATTAATACTTATTATTTTGTCTTGTCCTTATGCAGACTGTTTGAATATTTAAACATACGAATATTAATATTTTAAAGGAAAATAGCTTCTTTAGTCGAATAACTGCAAAAGTAATGTTGGACAGAGAAAAGGTCAGTCAAGGCCATGATTCCTGTTTTGTATTAAGCTGAAATCTGGAAACTAGTAAAGGTAAAGCATACTTGTTTTCAGCTCTCAGTGTGAGTAACAGGCCCCAAACTGGAAGGTGGCACATTTTTTAGACGACAGCAGAGGATGTAGGGTGGGGTGGAGATCTATTCTTAAATGGACTATGTTGGTGGCCAGTAATATTCATTTGTGAAGAGGAAGATTCCTGAACACATATTTAAACTGTGAGATAGAATCAGCTTGGGAAATTCTTTATGTTTTTTCAAAAACAAAGTTACATCTACATACATCCTCCTACACACCAAATAACCCAGATCAACAAAATGGGATTAGATTTGAATTTGGGGTATATGACTTCAGTGTTACCTTAATTATGCCATCTTTGGGTAATGCTTTTCGCTAAGATTATACCATCTAAAGGAAATGGCTTAAATTTTAAATCTCATAACTTTTTTGAGGTAGAGTGCTGGAAACTACAGAAAATTGCACAGGCATTTGGAATTTATACTATTTTTCTTAGATTGCATTTGTCAAGCTTTGGCATTTCTTTTAAATGTGATGACCCCCAATTTGCCAAACTGTCAGAAGTCAGTGAAGCAAAAAATTGAAGGTAAAATGTTGATTCAAAGATTGTCCCCCCCGTAGATCCCTCACCTTTCTCTCTTAAATGGAACTTTGGAATGCGTTTATATAAAAGATTGGGCTGGCAGTCTTTATATTTGCATTTAAGTTTGCTAGCATCTCTAGACTTGGTTTTATGGAAAAGAAAATTTTTGTTTCTATTACATTATATTTCATCTGTCTGATCTCTGTGGCAGGTTAGATTTTCCTGGTCCTTCAGGGTACATTTTTCCTTAATAAATGTATGTAAATGAGTAGTTCACTTCTCAGTTTGGGATTTTTTTCCCTCCTGATAAATGTTTGTTTAATACTTCTTTACCTCATGTGCTAACCTTGAAAATCATGCCTTTGTTTTCAAATAGAACTTAATTATTCCTTGCGCATGCTTGTGGGATGTCCTCATTTTATAAAACTAAGATATAAAACTCAGTCATTTATAATCCATTTTCAGTATAAAAAGAACTGTTATTAATGTTAGGATATCATGTGCTTGGTAAAGTGCAAATTAAAAAATTATATCTCTTAGTGATACATAGTATATCATTACATTTTGACAAAATATGATTATTTAAACACGTCAGTTTATTTCTTTTGAGATGGGTCTATATATTTAGGGGAAAAAATGTAAAAATTAAAAACACCAAAAGATAGAACCTAAAACCAGCCTGCAGTAGGATCCAGTTGAATTCTGTACTAGTCCTGCAGGAATTCTAGTTGTATTTACTTTTTCACAAGAAATTAAACCAAATTAATTATTCAAAGTAACTTGGTGTTCCGAGAGAGCATATTTCCCTGCTCTAAATCAAAATGTACTGAAAGTAAAAGCAATATAGTTTAGAATTTGTGCAGCAGTATACATAGTTTTAAATTAGGCATAAAAGTAAAACAAAAAAAATCTTGTATATAATGGCTAGCCACAGGATAATTTAAGCTGGTTATGCCAGGTACCATTCTATATGTACACGCATTCTTAAAGAGATAGGGCAGGTTCCATCCCAGATCACTACAGTAAAGTAAATACGAAAGCAAGGCACACAAATTTGTTGGCTTCCCATTGCATATAAAAGTTATGCTGGACTTCCCTGGTGGGCCAGTGGCTGACTCCATACTCCTAGTACCGGGGGCCCATGTTTGATTCCTGGTCAAGGAACTAGATCCCAGATGCTGCAACTAAGAGTTCTCACATGCCAACTAAAGGGCCCCCAAGCTGCAGCTAAGGGAAAAAAAAGAGATCCCACATGCCACAGTGAAGACCTGGCACAGTCAAGTAATTTTTTTTTTTTTAATTTTGGCCTCTTTTATTGGTTTTATTTATTTATTTATATTCATCCATCTTTATTCTTTGGCCTGTGTGGGCCTCCCATCGCAGTGATCTCTCTCGTTGCAGAACACAAGCTCTGGGCACATGTGCTACAGAGTGCTGGCTTGTAATTGGACACACCTATCCAGCTGTTATGCGGCATGTGGGATCTTCCTGGGCCAGGGATCGAACCAGTGCCCTTTGCACTGCAAGGCGGACTCCTTACCCACTGGGCCACCAAGGAAGCCCCAAATAAATAATTTTTTTTATACTATACTCTGTATAAAGTTAGGATACATTTAATGTAAAAATTATATCTCTTAGTGATACATAGTATATCATTACATTTTGACAAAATATGATTATTTAAACACGTCAGTTTATTTCTTTTGAGATGGGTCTATATATTTAGGGGAAAAAATGTAAAAATTAAAAACACCAAAAGATAGAACCTAAAACCAGCCTGCAGTAGGATCCAGTTGAATTCTGTACTAGTCCTGCAGGAATTCTAGTTGTATTTACTTTTTCACAAGAAATTAAACCAAATTAATTATTCAAAGTAACTTGGTTTTCCCGAGAGAGCATATTTCCCTGCTCTAAATCAAAATGTACTGAAAGTAAAAGCAATATAGTTTAGAATTTGTGCAGCAGTATACATAGTTTTAAATTAGGCATAAAAGTAAAACAAAAAAAATCTTGTATATAATGGCTAGCCACAGGATAATTTAAGCTGGTTATGCCAGGTACCATTCTATATGTACACGCATTCTTAAAGAGATAGGGCAGGTTCCATCCCAGATCACTACAGTAAAGTAAATACGAAAGCAAGGCACACAAATTTGTTGGCTTCCCATTGCATATAAAAGTTATGCTGGACTTCCCTGGTGGGCCAGTGGCTGACTCCATACTCCTAGTACCGGGGGCCCATGTTTGATTCCTGGTCAAGGAACTAGATCCCAGATGCTGCAACTAAGAGTTCTCACATGCCAACTAAAGGGCCCCCAAGCTGCAGCTAAGGGAAAAAAAAGAGATCCCACATGCCACAGTGAAGACCTGGCACAGTCAAGTAATTTTTTTTTTTTTAATTTTGGCCTCTTTTATTGGTTTTATTTATTTATTTATATTCATCCATCTTTATTCTTTGGCCTGTGTGGGCCTCCCATCGCAGTGATCTCTCTCGTTGCAGAACACAAGCTCTGGGCACATGTGCTACAGAGTGCTGGCTTGTAATTGGACACACCTATCCAGCTGTTATGCGGCATGTGGGATCTTCCTGGGCCAGGGATCGAACCAGTGCCCTTTGCACTGCAAGGCGGACTCCTTACCCACTGGGCCACCAAGGAAGCCCCAAATAAATATTTTAAGTTATGTTTATACTATACTCTAATCTATTAGTAGCTCAGCTGGTAAAGAATCTGCCTGCAATGCAATAAACCCCAGTTTGATTCCTTGGTCATGAAGATCCCCTGGAGAAGGGAAAGATTACCCACTCTAAAATACTTATTTAAGTATTTATTTATTTGGCTGCTCTGGGTCTTAGTGGTGGCATGTGGGATTTAGTTCCCTGACCAGGGATTGAACCTACACCCCTGCACTGGGAGTGTGGAGTCTTAGCCAGGGAAGTTTCCCCACTCTAGTATTCTTGCCTGGAGAATTCCACGGCTTGTCCATGGGTTACAAAGAGGTGGGCACACCTCTATTAAGTGTGCAATAGCACTATGCCTAAAAGTACAATGTAAATACCTTAATTTAAAAGTACGTTATTGCTAAAAAAAATTCTAACCACCATTGCATCTCTAGAGAGGCTTTCTGCTGGGTGAGCATCTTGTCACTGTGTTGATGGCTGCTAACTGATCAGAATGGTGGCAGCTACTGAAGGCTGGGAGTTGCTATGGCAATTTCTTAAGATGGTGAAGTTCTGCACACCGTTTGGCTTCCATTCTGGATCAGTTTCTCTGTAGCATGCTATGCCATTTGATAGTGTTTTACCCACAGTAGAACTCTGTAGGTTCTACTCCAATTTTTATACAGTTCTCCCAAACCCTGCCCTGCTTTATCAATTAAATTTACGTAATATTTTCAGATAGGTTTGTAGGTTCTATTTCAATTTTCTATGTAATCCTCTCCAAACTTGCCCTTCTTTAGCAATTAAATTCACAGAATATTTTTAATACTTGTTGTGATTTCAATAATCTTCATAGCATCTTCATCAGGAGTCAGTTCCATCTCAAAAAAACACTTTTTAAAAATTCATTTTATTGTAATTGTAATTACTTTACAATAGTGTGATGGGTTTTGCCATACATAAACATGAATCAGCCATGAGAAAAAACTGCTTTCTTTACTTATCCATAAAAAGAAACTTATCTATTAAATTTTTACCAAGAGATTGCAGTAATTCAGTCACATCTTTAGGCTCCACTCCAGATTCCAGTTTTCCTGCTGTTTCTACCACATCTGCAATTACTCCCTCCACTGAAGTCTTGAACCCTTCAAAGTCATCTGTGAGAGCTGGAAGCAGTGTCTTCCAAACTGCTGTTAATGTTGGTGATTCGTCCTCTTTCTGTAAACCACTAATGTTCTTTTTTTTTTTTAAGATTTATTTATTTATTTATTTTGGGCGGGGTCGGGTTGGGGAGGGAGGGGAGTGGGCGGGCCACTTCTATTGGTCTTTCATTTCTCCATTTTCATCTGTCTTTGCTCTTTGGCTCCTGTGGGCCTCCCATCGTGGTGGTCTCTGTCATCGCAGAGCGCTGGCTCTGGGCGCATGGGCTCCAGAGCTCCAGCTCGGTAATTGGACACATCGGTCCAGCCACTCCGCGGCACGTGGGATCTTCCCAGGCCAGGGATCGAACCGGCGCCCCTTGCACTGCAAGGCGGTGTCCTTATCCACTGGACCACCAGGGGAAGCCCCACTAATGTTCTTAATGATACTTACAATGATGACTCCTTTCTAGAAGGTTTTCAGTTGACTTTAGTCAGATCCATCAGAGGAATCACTATAGCTTTATGAAATGTTTTTCTTAAATAATAAGATTCAAAAATCCATGGGCTGGGGCTTCCCCTGGTGGTCCAGTGGGTAAGGACACCGCCTTGCAGTGCAAGGGGCGCCGGTTCGATCCCTGGCCTGGGAAGATCCCACGTGCCGCGGAGCGGCTGGACTGATGTGTCCAATCACTGAGCCGGAGCTCTGGAGCGCATGCGCCCAGAGCCGGCGCTCTGCGACAACGGACGCCACCGCGATGGGAGGCCCACAGGAGCCAAAGAACAAAGACGGATGAAAACAGAGAAATGAAAGACCAATAGAAGTGGCCCGCTCGCTCCCCTCTCTCCCCAACCTGACCCCTGCCCTAAATAAATAAATAAATAAATCTTAAAAAAAAAAAAAAAAAAATCCATGGGCTGCAGAATGAATGTTGTGTTAGCAGCATGAAAACAAACATTAGTCTTGTGGTACATCTTCATCAGAGCTCTTGGGTGACCTGGTGCTTTGTCAATAATGGAGGAAGTTCTATACAGTCAGCAAAAAGAGGACCTGGAGCTGACTGTGGCTCAGATCATGACCTTATTGCAGAACTCAGATTTAAATTGAAGAAAGTTGGGAAAACCACTAGGCCATCCAGCTATGATCTATATAAAATCCCTTATGCTCATACAGTGGAAGTGACAAATAGATTCAAGGGATTAGATTTGATAGCGTGCCTGAACTATAGACAAAAGTTCATAGCATTGTACAAGAGGCAGTGGCCAAAAGCATCCCCCCAAGAAAAGAAATGCAAGAAGGCAAACTGGTTGTCTGAGGAGGCCTTGCAATAGTTGAGAAAAGAGAAGCTAAACACAAAGGAGAAAGGGAAAGGTATACCCAACTTAATACAGAGTTCCAGAGAATAACAAGGAGAGTCAAGAAGGCCTTCTTAAGGGAACAGTGCAAACAGAGGAAAACAGCAGAATGGGAAGACCAGAGATGTCTTCAAGAAAATTAGGGACACCAGGGGAACACTGCATGCAAAGATGGGCACAATTAAGGACAGAGACGGTATGAACCTAACAGAAACAGAAGAGATTAAGGAGAGGTGCAAGAATACACAGAAAAACTACACAAAAAGGTCCTAATGACCCAGACAACAACTATGGTGTGGTCACTCACCTAGAGACAGACATCCTGGAGTGTGATGTCACGTGGGCCTTAGGCAGCACACCAACAAAGCTAGTGGAGGTGTTGGAATTTCCGCTGAGCTACTTCAAATCTTAAAAGATGCTGTTAAAGTGCTATATGCTAGCAAATTTGCAAAACCCAGCAATGAGCACAGGACTGGAAAAAGCCAGACTCATGGGCGCATGCGGCCCACGAGCCGGAGCTCTGAGCAGCATGCGCCCAGAGCCGGCGCTCAGCAACGCGATGAGAGGCCCACAGGAGCCAAAGAACAAAGACGGATGAAAACAGAGAAATGAAAGACCAATAGAAGTGGCCCGCTCGCTCCCCTCTCTCCCCAACCTGACCCCTGCCCTAAATAAATAAATAAATAAATCTTAAAAAAAAAAAAAAAAAAAATCCATGGGCTGCAGAATGAATGTTGTGTTAGCAGCATGAAAACAAACATTAGTCTTGTGGTACATCTTCATCAGAGCTCTTGGGTGACCTGGTGCTTTGTCAATAATGGAGGAAGTTCTATACAGTCAGCAAAAAGAGGACCTGGAGCTGACTGTGGCTCAGATCATGACCTTATTGCAGAACTCAGATTTAAATTGAAGAAAGTTGGGAAAACCACTAGGCCATCCAGCTATGATCTATATAAAATCCCTTATGCTCATACAGTGGAAGTGACAAATAGATTCAAGGGATTAGATTTGATAGCGTGCCTGAACTATAGACAAAAGTTCATAGCATTGTACAAGAGGCAGTGGCCAAAAGCATCCCCCCAAGAAAAGAAATGCAAGAAGGCAAACTGGTTGTCTGAGGAGGCCTTGCAATAGTTGAGAAAAGAGAAGCTAAACACAAAGGAGAAAGGGAAAGGTATACCCAACTTAATACAGAGTTCCAGAGAATAACAAGGAGAGTCAAGAAGGCCTTCTTAAGGGAACAGTGCAAACAGAGGAAAACAGCAGAATGGGAAGACCAGAGATGTCTTCAAGAAAATTAGGGACACCAGGGGAACACTGCATGCAAAGATGGGCACAATTAAGGACAGAGACGGTATGAACCTAACAGAAACAGAAGAGATTAAGGAGAGGTGCAAGAATACACAGAAAAACTACACAAAAAGGTCCTAATGACCCAGACAACAACTATGGTGTGGTCACTCACCTAGAGACAGACATCCTGGAGTGTGATGTCACGTGGGCCTTAGGCAGCACACCAACAAAGCTAGTGGAGGTGTTGGAATTTCCGCTGAGCTACTTCAAATCTTAAAAGATGCTGTTAAAGTGCTATATGCTAGCAAATTTGCAAAACCCAGCAATGAGCACAGGACTGGAAAAAGCCAGTTTTCATTCTAAACCCAAAGAAGGATAATGCCATGGAATGTTCCAACTATTGCACAGTTGAGCTCATTTCACATGCTAGCAAGGTAATGCTCGAAGTCCCTCGAGCTAGGCTTCAAAAGTATGTGAATCAAGGACTTCCATATATACCAGTTGAATTTAGAAAAGGCAGAGGAACCAGAGATCAAACTGCCAACATCTATTGGATCACAGAAAGAGCAAGAGCAGTATTTTGGAAGGCGTTTTTTTTTTTTTTTTTTTTTTTTCTGTTTCTTTTGGACCTGTAGATTTCAACAGTTGGCTTAAAATATCAGTAAACCTTGTAAATAGTAATGCTGTCTGAGGACTTCATTCTTCTGTTCACAGAGCACAGGTAGAGTAGTCTGAGCTTAACTTTTAAGGGTCCTAAGAAGGCTAAATGAGCATTGGCTTTAAGTCATCAGCTGTATTAGCCCCTAACAAAAGAGCCAGTCTGTCCTTTGAAGCTTTGAAGCCAGGCATTGACTTCTCTTTAGTTATGAAAGTTCTACAGGGCATCTTCCAATATAAGGCTGTTTTGTCAACATTGAAAATCTGTTGTTTAGGGTAGTCACCTTCATTTATTATGTTAGCTAGCTCCTCTGGATAAGTTGCTGAAGCTTCTACATTAGCACTTACTGCTTCACATGGCACTTTTATGTTATGGAAATGACTTTTTACCTTAAACCTCACAAACCAACATTTGCTAGCTTTGAACTTTTCTTCTGCAGCTGCCTCACCTCTCTCAACCTTCACAGAACTAAAGAGACTTAGGCCCTGCTCTGGAACTAGACTTTGGCTTAAGGAAATGTTGTGGCTTGTTTGTCTTCTGGCCAGACCACTTAAACTTTCTCCATATAAGCAATAAGACTTTTGTTTTCTTATCATTTGTGTGTTCACTGGAGTAGCACTTTTAATTGCCTTCAAGAACTTTCCCTTTGCATTCACAACCTGACTATCTGGTGCAATCTTTTGGCCAGTCTTGCTAGGTTTGACAGTGTATGAAATCCTCAGAAAATTCTGGATTTTTATCAATATGCCCTTATTTCTCCCATCACAGAAAATGGACAAAACAAACATCAAGAACACACACACTCATGAATTCCTAAAAACAAAAAACCCTTCCACTACTTTGCCATTTCTCTTTCTGTTTCCCTTTCTCAGCAAGAAAAAAAAAAAAAAAAAGACCCAAAGGAATCCTCTATATTCATTGCTCTTTTTTCCCATTTTCACTGTCCCGCCACTAACCCTGTCTTTGGCCTCCTGTACTACTAAATACAATGGTTACTCTTAAATGCTCATTTTATTTGACATATCAGCAACACATGAGGCTGAATCTTTGACTTCCAGAACCCCACTCTTGAACCCTCCACCTATTCATTGGCCTGTCTTTTCCTATCTCTTCTGCAAGTTATTCCTCGTTTCCCTTACCTCCAAGGATTAGTGTGTCAGGGCTACATCTCTTCTCTATCCACACTCATTCACTGGGTGACTCAATTACATGCCTTAAAAAAAGGGCGGGGGGGCTTCCCTGGTGGTCCAGTGGGTAAGGGGACCGCAGTGCATGGGGCACCGGTTTGATCCCTGGCCTAGGAAGATCCCACGTGCTGTGGAGCGGCTGGACGGATGTGTCCAACTACCGAGCCGGAGCTCTGGAGTGCATGTGCCCAGAGCTGGTGCTCTGCAGAGACAGAGGCCACTGCAATGAAAGGCCCATAAAGGCCAAAGAACAAAGATAAATAAATGGAAGATCAATAGAAATGGCCAAAAAAAGAAAAAAACACTACTTACTGAAATCTGAATTTTCTGTCTTGAACCCCAGATTCATACACCCAGTCGCCAACTTGACATGCCACTTGAGTGCTGTAGTAGATTATATGTTTGTTCCTGATTATTCACTGTCCTTATGAAAGAACATTATATGTCCCTGTTGAATAGTTATACCATTGCCACATGACCTGCAATACTTGTTAATATGAGGCTTTGTCATGCAACAAGCTTTGACCAATATATTGTGAGCATGAGGGATATATGCCATGTCTGAGCAGATGTTTTGTCTACTTTTTAAATTGAATATAGTTGATTTACAGTGTCGTGTTAATTGAGCAGATGTTTTAAGAGCTATTGCATGATTCTGCCGTAGCTGTTTTCCCTCTTTCTTGAGAATGTCATGTTCCAGATAGGGCCTGTTTTGGTTTTATGTAGACTCCCGAATAAAGAAAAGGCACATGGAACAGAAAGACAACCAACTCTCAAGCATTGTAATGTGAGCATCACTGAGATTTGGGAGATCACTAATATCTCAAACTCAACATATCCAAAAAGAAAACTCCCAGTTTCTTCACCTCACCTTCAAAACACTCTCTTGCAGTCTTTTCCTTCTCATTGAATGATGTCTTCATCCTTCCAGTTGCCCCAAATCTTGGCTTTATGCCTGACTCCTCTTTATTTTCTATACAGTGAACATTCAACCCCTTAGCAAGATATACAGACTTTACCTCCAGAATATACTTAGAATCCACTTCTTATCATCTTAATTATTATCCTATTGTCAGCCATCATCATATCTTGCTTGAGTTTTCAAAATAGTCTTTTAAGTGACTTCTCCCTAATCCAACCCACACATTGTTTCAACACAGCAGCTTGTGATTTTTTGAAAGTATATTTGATCATGTCACTTCTCAAAGCCCTCCCTGTAGTTTTGCATCTCATACAGACTAACAGAGTCTTTTCTGACAAAACTAACTTACAAGTCCTCCATGATGAGTTTCTCCATTATCTCTCAGATGCCACTTTCTACTATTTTCTCCCTCACTTTTGCAGGGAGACAGGCCTCCTTTCTGCTTTTCATACAACCTAAGTAGTATGTTCTCCACCCAGAGCTTTTGTACTGCCTGAAATACTCTTTCCACCACATACCTGCACAGCAGGTTGCTTTGCTTCTTCAAGTGTCTGTTCAAAATCTACCTTATCAGGGACTTCCCTAAGACTCCTTGCTTCCAATGTAGGGAGCCAGGATTAAATCCTGGTTAGGTAATTAGATTCCACATACTGCAACTATGAGTTTGTATGCATGTCTCAACAAAGATTCCACGAGTGGTAAATAAGACCTGGTGCAGCAAAAAAATACATATTTTTTAAAGCATAGATAAAAAAAATTCTACCTTATCCATGAGGCCTTTCTTTACCACCCTTTATAAAGTAGCAAGCTCTCTCTATTTCTCTCCCCCACCCCTCTAACTTTCCCTTGTTTTGTTTTTGAAAATAGCATATATTACCTGCATACAATACTTTTTTTCTTATTTATTGTCTGTCTCCATTAGAATGTATCATCTCTGAGAGCTGGATCTCCAGAAACTACACTGGCATCTGACACATAGCAGGCATTCAATAAATATGTGTTGACAAGCGAATATTTCATGTATGATACAGTCTCTAGCAGTATAAAGATTCAAAAACAAGAACAAAAAAAAAACAGGGCTTCCCTGGTAGCTCAGTGGTAAAGCATTTGCCTGCAATGCAGGAGACACAGGTTCAATCCTTGATCCAGGAAGATCCCACACGATGCGGAGCAACTAAGCCCATGAGCCACAACTATTGAGCCTGTGCTCGAGAGCCTTGGAGCCGCAACTATTAAGCCCAGGGGCCGCAACTACTGAAGCTGTGAAGCTGCGTGCCCTAGAGCCCGAGTTCCACAACAAGAGAAGTCATGGCAACAGGAAGCCTGCTCACCTCAGCTAGAGAGTAGCCCCCATTCCCTGCAACTAGAGAAGAGCCTGTGGCAGCTGGGAAAACACAGAATAGCCAAAAATAAATTTTAAAAAAATGCATTAAAAAAAAGCTAACCTAAGTGTAGGATGGAATGGAAAGGGACCTATGTATACCCTAACACAATATTGTAAAGGAATCATCCTCCAATTAAAAATAAATAAATAAATAAATAAATAAATGTTAACCTATGCTTTAAAAAAAAACCAAAACCACAGACTCACAGTCTACTTAAATGAAAGAGACCCTTACAAATAACTATAATACAGTGTAATAATGTCATCCAAAAACATTAAAGTGGATTAATATTAATCTCATCAAAGCGGGGTTTTTAGACAGGCATGCTGACCTGCTGCTCACGGGAGAGTGAATTGGGACCATCTATTCGGAGGGTAGTTTTCTAGTAGATACAGAGTGGAAATGTTCATACCTTTCAACCTAGTCATTCCACTTGTAAGAATACAATCTAAGGAAACAGTGTTGCTCTAGTTTAATTAAAAATTTTCCACCTTTTATTAAAGTAGCAAGCTCTCTCTATTTCTCTCCCCCACCCCTCTAACTTTCCCTTGTTTTGTTTTTGAAAATAGCATATATTACCTGCATACAATACTTTTTTTCTTATTTATTGTCTGTCTCCATTAGAATGTATCATCTCTGAGAGCTGGATCTCCAGAAACTACACTGGCATCTGACACATAGCAGGCATTCAATAAATATGTGTTGACAAGCGAATATTTCATGTATGATACAGTCTCTAGCAGTATAAAGATTCAAAAACAAGAACAAAAAAAAAACAGGGCTTCCCTGGTAGCTCAGTGGTAAAGCATTTGCCTGCAATGCAGGAGACACAGGTTCAATCCTTGATCCAGGAAGATCCCACACGATGCGGAGCAACTAAGCCCATGAGCCACAACTATTGAGCCTGTGCTCGAGAGCCTTGGAGCCGCAACTATTAAGCCCAGGGGCCGCAACTACTGAAGCTGTGAAGCTGCGTGCCCTAGAGCCCGAGTTCCACAACAAGAGAAGTCATGGCAACAGGAAGCCTGCTCACCTCAGCTAGAGAGTAGCCCCCATTCCCTGCAACTAGAGAAGAGCCTGTGGCAGCTGGGAAAACACAGAATAGCCAAAAATAAATTTTAAAAAAATGCATTAAAAAAAAGCTAACCTAAGTGTAGGATGGAATGGAAAGGGACCTATGTATACCCTAACACAATATTGTAAAGGAATCATCCTCCAATTAAAAATAAATAAATAAATAAATAAATAAATGTTAACCTATGCTTTAAAAAAAAAAAACCAAAACCACAGACTCACAGTCTACTTAAATGAAAGAGACCCTTACAAATAACTATAATACAGTGTAATAATGTCATCCAAAAACATTAAAGTGGATTAATATTAATCTCATCAAAGCGGGGTTTTTAGACAGGCATGCTGACCTGCTGCTCACGGGAGAGTGAATTGGGACCATCTATTCGGAGGGTAGTTTTCTAGTAGATACAGAGTGGAAATGTTCATACCTTTCAACCTAGTCATTCCACTTGTAAGAATACAATCTAAGGAAACAGTGTTGCTCTAGTATTAAAAAATTAGGAAAGTAGCTAAACAAAGTCTGGCATATTTGTAAGGTAGACAGACCATAACACAATCTTTGGATTTTTCTGTGTGTGTGTGGAGAAACCAAAGAATACATACCTATCACTTTAAATTGTTATTGTTAAGGGTTGGGATTGGAGTGGGAGAGGACCTTTACTTTTTATTTTTCATACTAAAAATATCTTATGAACAAGGATTAGTTTTGTTAACTAAAGGTGCTTAAGACTCATTTTTTGGTGGAAGAATAAAAACAAGACACATGACTATATTCAGAATAATTCCAATTTTGTATACATAAGGAAAGGACTGAAAGAAATTATTAGGTTGGTGCAAAAGTTATTATGGTTTCAGATCCTGAATTTTGCCAACAAGAAATAAGTTGGTTTACTCCTGTAGCATAAAAATCTGTGCTTTGGAATTTGACAAGCTCTTGGAAAATATTTTCTGTGTCCTGCTGGTTGTGGAAGCATTTTCCCTGCAAAAAGGTTGTCAAGATGGTTAAAGAAGTGGTAGTCAGTTCGCGAGAGGTCAGGTGAATATGGCAGATGAGACAAGGCTTCATAGCCCAATTCATTCAACTTTTGAAGCATTGGTTGTGTGACGTCTGGTCAGGCATTGTTGTGGAGAAGAATTGAGGCCATTCTGTTGACCAATGACGGCTGCATGTCATCAATTTGCTGAGTATTATTCTCAGATGTAATGGTTTTGCCAGGATTCAGAAAGCTGTAGAGGATCAGATGGGCAGCAGACCACCAAACAGTGACCATGACCCCTTTTCTGGTGCAAGTCTGATTTTGGGAAAGTCTTTGGAGCATCTTCTCAGTCTCAGTCAACACTGAGCTGGTCATCACTGGTTGTCATATATAATCCACTTTTTATCTCATTGCACAATCCAATTGAGAAATGGTTTGTTGTGGTGGTGTAAAATAAGAGAAGACAACACTTCAAAATGATGATTTTTATGATTGTGGTTAACTCATGAGGCACCACTTACCATGCTTTTTCACCTAATTTGCTTCAAATGCAAATGACCATTAGAATGGTTAACACTGAATTCTTTTAACAACCTTTCCAAGTAGTTACAAGAGAATCAGCTTCGATGATGCTCCCAGTTGGTCATTGTCCACTTCCGATGGCAGCCACTGAGCTCCTTATCTTCCAAGGCGCTCTTCTCTTTTGCAGAACTTCTTCTTTTTTTTTTTTAAAGATTTATTTATTTATTTATTTTGGGCGGGGGTCGGGTTGGGAAGGGAGGGGAGTGGGCGGGCCACTTCTATTGGTCTTTCATTTCTCTATTTTCATCTGTCTTTGTTCTTTGGCTCCTGTGGGCCTCCCATCACGGTGGTCTCTGTCGTCGCAGGGCGCCGGCTCGGTAATTGGACACACCAGTCCAGCCGCTGTGCGGCATGTGGGATCTTCCCAAGCCAGGGATCGAACCGGCGCCCCTTGCACTGCAAGGCGGTGTCCTTACCCACTGGACCACCAGGGGAAGCCCTTGCAGAACTTCTTGAACCACCACTGTACTGTATGTTCATTAGGAGTTCCTGGGCCAAATCCATGGTTGATGTTGTGAGTTGTCTCCACTGTCTTATGACCTTTTTTTTTTAAATTTTTATTTTACTTTTACAGAGTTTTGTTGTTTACAGGTATGTATGATCCCAGATTAGCTTATGACTTATTTTGACCTCAAATAATATCACTTGAATTTGCTTTTGGTCTAACATCATTTCCATAGTCTAAAACACATATAAAACACTGAGTAATAATTTATTAGCAAAAAATATAAAGCAAGGAATGTGCATTAAAATGATGTATAACAGGGCTTCCCTGGTGGTCCAGTGGGTAAGGACACCTCCTTGCAGTGCAAGGGGCACCGGTTCGATCCCTGGCCTGGGAAGATCCCATGTGCTGTGGAGCGGTTGGACTAGTGTGTCCAACTACCCAGTTGGAGCTCTGGAGCGCATGCACCCAGAGCTGGTGCTCTGCAGTGACAGAGGCCACTGCGATGGGAGGCACACACAGGCCAAAGAACAAAGATGGATGAAAATAAATAAAGACCAATAGAAGTGCCCCCCACCCCCCACCCCCCACAAAAAGAAAGGAAACTTAAAAAAAAAAATGATGTGTAACAACACCACATTTATTTAAGAATGTGTTCCAGGGTTTCCCTGGTGGCTTAGTTTTCAGCAATCTGCCTGCCAATGCAGGAGATACCAGTTCAGTCCCTGGGTGGGGAAGATCCCTCATGTTGCAAGCAACTAAGCCTGTGTCCTCTAATTATTGAGCCTGTGCTCTACAGCTTGAAAACTGCAGATACTGAGCCCTCAGTCACAACTACTGAAGCCCGAGTAATCTAAAGCCTATGCTCAGCAACAAGGGAAGCCACCACCATGAGAAGCCTGTGCACTGCAACTAGTGAGTAGCCCCCACTAGCCACAACCAGAGACAAGCCCTTGCAGCAACAAAGACCCAGTGCAACCAATAAATAAATAAAAATTATTTTTAAAAAGAATGTATTCCAGTATCATATGGCAAAGTTCAACAGTGGAAAACTAAAATTGCTTTTGCACCAACCTAATACACACTCTAAACAGTAACAATGGACACACATGACTTTTATTCTGTCACTTAGAGATTTCCTGTGATGAACTTGTCTTTTATTGGGTTGACCAAAAAGTTCATTCAAGGTTTTTCTGTAAAAAGAAATGGTCTGTCTACGTTTTTCAGGCAATTCTTCAACTGTCCTGATATAATTGAAAACATTAGAGTTTCATAAATCTAAGGTGCGAGAATTCCTGAAGTAGTACTCTTTAATGTGTCCTTTCAAAAGGAAGTGAGAGCCAAATTTTTAAAGGGAAAAGGCTGAAGGTAAGCTGGTTTCTTTTTTCTTTTCTTTTTTTTAAATTTTGGCCTCTTTTATTATTTATTTATTTATTTATTTTCATCCATCTTAATTCTTTGGCCTCTGTAGGCCTCCCATCACAGTGGCCTCTCTCATTGCGGAGCACTGACTTTGGGTGTATGCGCCCAGAGCGCTGGCTGGTAATTGGACACACTGGTCCAGCTGCTCTGCGGCACGTGGGATCTTCCCAGGCCAGGGATCAAACCGGCGCCCCTTGCACTGCAAGGCGGTGTCCTTACCCACTGGACCACCAAGGAAGCCCGACAACTGTCTTTTAAAATTAGAAAATGAAAGAGAAATTTAAACGACCAAGCCTTCAATTGCTGCATTCACTCAACAGGTATTTTGTGAGCGCCCTGTGTCGCTAGGCACTATAGCACCTCATTCCTACCTAGGCAGTAGGGGTAGGAAATCTTCCTAGAGGCAGTGCCCTTTGAGGTCAGGCACAGAAAGAGGGGATGGCGTGTTCCAGGAAAGAGGAAGAAATGTGTACAACGTTGATCTTCAATTGATAGCTCTCTCTAATTAGGCTCATACAATCTCATTGTAACAGAAATATCAGAGTGCCCAAAATTCTTTCACTGCAGATACTGAGCCCTCAGTCACAACTACTGAAGCCCGAGTAATCTAAAGCCTATGCTCAGCAACAAGGGAAGCCACCACCATGAGAAGCCTGTGCACTGCAACTAGTGAGTAGCCCCCACTAGCCACAACCAGAGACAAGCCCTTGCAGCAACAAAGACCCAGTGCAACCAATAAATAAATAAAAATTATTTTTAAAAAGAATGTATTCCAGTATCATATGGCAAAGTTCAACAGTGGAAAACTAAAATTGCTTTTGCACCAACCTAATACACACTCTAAACAGTAACAATGGACACACATGACTTTTATTCTGTCACTTAGAGATTTCCTGTGATGAACTTGTCTTTTATTGGGTTGACCAAAAAGTTCATTCAAGGTTTTTCTGTAAAAAGAAATGGTCTGTCTACGTTTTTCAGGCAATTCTTCAACTGTCCTGATATAATTGAAAACATTAGAGTTTCATAAATCTAAGGTGCGAGAATTCCTGAAGTAGTACTCTTTAATGTGTCCTTTCAAAAGGAAGTGAGAGCCAAATTTTTAAAGGGAAAAGGCTGAAGGTAAGCTGGTTTCTTTTTTCTTTTCTTTTTTTTAAATTTTGGCCTCTTTTATTATTTATTTATTTATTTATTTTCATCCATCTTAATTCTTTGGCCTCTGTAGGCCTCCCATCACAGTGGCCTCTCTCATTGCGGAGCACTGACTTTGGGTGTATGCGCTCCAGAGCGCTGGCTGGTAATTGGACACACTGGTCCAGCTGCTCTGCGGCACGTGGGATCTTCCCAGGCCAGGGATCAAACCGGCGCCCCTTGCACTGCAAGGCGGTGTCCTTACCCACTGGACCACCAAGGAAGCCCGACAACTGTCTTTTAAAATTAGAAAATGAAAGAGAAATTTAAACGACCAAGCCTTCAATTGCTGCATTCACTCAACAGGTATTTTGTGAGCGCCCTGTGTCGCTAGGCACTATAGCACCTCATTCCTACCTAGGCAGTAGGGGTAGGAAATCTTCCTAGAGGCAGTGCCCTTTGAGGTCAGGCACAGAAAGAGGGGATGGCGTGTTCCAGGAAAGAGGGAAGAAATGTGTACAACGTTGATCTTCAATTGATAGCTCTCTCTAATTAGGCTCATACAATCTCATTGTAACAGAAATATCAGAGTGCATTTTCATTCCTGAGAACTCGTTCCCTGAGTGTTCACACAGATTGTCTCTAACAGTCAATATTGATTGAATTCCACTTGGCTCCATCTCTGCTGGATCTGGAGAAGCATAATGGATGAGCGTCTCACGCTTATTTTGAAATGGCAGATAGAATGTCTCTGGTGGCTCAGTATATTTAACTTGTTTCCTCATAAGTGTAGCTTCAAGGTACTGTTTCTTGCTGGAGTTCTGAATTGTGATTTATCTGTTCTCAGTAGAAATATTAAATAAATCTAAGAAAACTCTAAAATCCATTTTTTATTGTAACTTTTTCTATTGAATTCTAGATGTAGCTTTAAGATGATTTGGTAAGAGATGAAGGGAGAGGTGGCTGTTAAGCTCAGATTGAAGCAATTTCAAATCTTACAGGCAGTCATATTTGGCATAGAATTTCTCAGTTATTCTAAATGGGGAAAAGTTTGAACCTCCAGAAGAAAAGAAAGAGATGTCACAGCTGTTTCCTTTAGGGCCTGGGGCTTCTTTCCTGCCCCGGCCTGCAAGGTTCCTCCTACATCTTAGCTCTGCCTTCAAGTATCTGAAGCCCAAGGCCTAGCTGTGTCCTGAAGATGAGCTTAGTGTTGCCACAGGACCACCCCTCCAAGCTTAGCAATGTTTTCTGATTAAGGAGCTTCAGTTTTCTTATAAGTTATTTACTTAGTTTTATTGAGGTATAACTGATACATTACATTATATAAGTTTCGGGTGCACAGCATAATGATTCACTATTCGTTTTCACTGTGAAATGATCACCAGTTTAGTTCCTATCTGTCACCAGTCATACTTACAAACTTTTTTTCTTGTGATGAGAACTTTTAAGAATTACTATTAGCAGTTTTCAAATAAGCAATACAGTACTGTTAACTGGTTCTTGGGTGGTTCAGTGGTAGAATTCTCGCTTGCCACACAGGAGGCCCAGGTTCAATTCCCGGCCCATGCAGCCACAGCATCCCCTTTGGGTTTTCTGTGGCTCAGACGTTAAAGAATCTGCCTGCAGTGCAGGAGACGGGCTTGATCCCTGGTTCAGGACGATCTCCTGGAGAAGGGCATGGCAACCCACTGCAACATTCTGGCTTGGAGAATCCCCATGGACAGAGAGGCCTAGAGGACTAAAGTCCATGGGATCACAAGGAGTCAGACAGGACTGAGCCACTAACACTTTTCTGTGCTGCATATTACAGCCTCATGACTTTTTTCTTTTTATAATTGGAAGGTTTGTACTTTTTGACTCCCTTCACCCATTTCACCCATTTTACAATCCTTCCACCAGTCTGTTCTCTGATCCTGTAAGGTTTTTTTGTTGTTGTGTGTGCTGGTTTGTTTTTTAAGATTCCACATGTAAGTGATAGCATATAGTATTTGTCTTTCTGTGTCTGACTTACTCCACTTAACATAATGCCTGTGGGGCTAATCCATGTTGCCTCAAGTGGCAATATATCCTTTATTATGGTAGAATAACATTCCATTGTATACACACACACCCACACACACATTTTCTTTTATCTTTTTCATATGGAGGCAATATTTATTCATAAGGGCTTCTTTGGTAGCTCAGTGCAAGAGATATAGGTTCCATCCCTGGATTGGGCAGATTCCTTGGAGAAGGAAATGGAAACCAACTCCAGTATTCTTACCTGGAAAATTCCATGGACAGAGGAGCCTGGTGGGTTACAGTTCAAGTGAAATGGAGCAAGACCCAGTGGTCCTTGCCCCTGCCCCCCATCATGTCTTCTGTCTGCTTATTGTCTGTGGAGAACTTTAGTCAAAGAGTAAATTTGATCAGAGAAGTGAGAAAGATGGAAACAAAGGAAAACAGTCAAAGGAGACTACATACTTAGTAGTAACATAGTCATTAAGTATAGTCAAGGACCTTTCGTTCTTTCTCAAGGGCTATAGATAATATTCTGAGCCATGTCCTCTGAGCTCTTAAAGATGGAAAAATAGATGGAAACCAAAGCTGCCACAATTCCAAGACCAAAAACAAATGGGTTAGCAATACAGTACTGTTAACTGGTTCTTGGGTGGTTCAGTGGTAGAATTCTCGCTTGCCACACAGGAGGCCCAGGTTCAATTCCCGGCCCATGCAGCCACAGCATCCCCTTTGGGTTTTCTGTGGCTCAGACGTTAAAGAATCTGCCTGCAGTGCAGGAGACGGGCTTGATCCCTGGTTCAGGACGATCTCCTGGAGAAGGGCATGGCAACCCACTGCAACATTCTGGCTTGGAGAATCCCCATGGACAGAGAGGCCTAGAGGACTAAAGTCCATGGGATCACAAGGAGTCAGACAGGACTGAGCCACTAACACTTTTCTGTGCTGCATATTACAGCCTCATGACTTTTTTCTTTTTATAATTGGAAGGTTTGTACTTTTTGACTCCCTTCACCCATTTCACCCATTTTACAATCCTTCCACCAGTCTGTTCTCTGATCCTGTAAGGTTTTTTTGTTGTTGTGTGTGCTGGTTTGTTTTTTAAGATTCCACATGTAAGTGATAGCATATAGTATTTGTCTTTCTGTGTCTGACTTACTCCACTTAACATAATGCCTGTGGGGCTAATCCATGTTGCCTCAAGTGGCAATATATCCTTTATTATGGTAGAATAACATTCCATTGTATACACACACACCCACACACACATTTTCTTTTATCTTTTTCATATGGAGGCAATATTTATTCATAAGGGCTTCTTTGGTAGCTCAGTGCAAGAGATATAGGTTCCATCCCTGGATTGGGCAGATTCCTTGGAGAAGGAAATGGAAACCAACTCCAGTATTCTTACCTGGAAAATTCCATGGACAGAGGAGCCTGGTGGGTTACAGTTCAAGTGAAATGGAGCAAGACCCAGTGGTCCTTGCCCCTGCCCCCCATCATGTCTTCTGTCTGCTTATTGTCTGTGGAGAACTTTAGTCAAAGAGTAAATTTGATCAGAGAAGTGAGAAAGATGGAAACAAAGGAAAACAGTCAAAGGAGACTACATACTTAGTAGTAACATAGTCATTAAGTATAGTCAAGGACCTTTCGTTCTTTCTCAAGGGCTATAGATAATATTCTGAGCCATGTCCTCTGAGCTCTTAAAGATGGAGAAGTTAATGATATGATGACCAGACCATACCCAGGACATGAGCTGCCACAATTCCAAGAACTGGCTTCAAAGAAATGGGAACAAATGGACCCTGGGACCGATGATTAACTATACCTAAAACAATCAAGATGACGCTGGTCAGACTCCTGATGACCAATCTGAAGATGACTGTCATGACTGTGCTGTTTCTGCATGTGGCCCTCCTTCTGTCTATAAATGTCCTTGCACCACGGTTTCCTGTGTGTGGATGGGTTGGGGGGAGTCAGCCTTGGGACAGATGTCCGCCCTCCCTCCCCAGTTTCCAGCATCTAAAATAAAGCAAACTTTCCTTTCCATCAACCTGGACTGTTCATTGGCTTTTGGGCAGCGAACTGCCAGACCCCACAAACTCTTTCAGTAACAAATGGGGTTACAAACGAGTCGGACAGGACTTAGCAACTAAACAACACTGGTTTATATCATTATATAAATTTCATGAGTATGTTGTATTTCTATAACACGCTCATCACCAAAATTTATTTTCCATCCATTAGCATACGACTGATCCCCTTTACTGATTTTGCCCTCTGTGCCCTTCTTTGGTAACCAATACTCTATTCTGTCTATGGGTTTGTTTCTATTTGGTTTGTATACTACATTTTCCTTTTTACATTTTATTGAAGCATAGTTGACTTACAATGTTGTGTTAATTTCTGCTGTATAGCAAAGTGACTCAGCTACATGGAAAAGAATATATATATATATATATATTGTGAATAGCTATTGAATATAATTCTTTCCCATTGTGAATAGATATTGAATATAGTTCCCTGTGCTATACAGTAGGATGTTCTTGTTTATTTTATATATAGTAGCTTGTATTTCCTAATCCCAAATTCCCCCAAAATATGTCTATTTTTAATTTTTTGAGGAAGTGCCATACTGCTTTCCATAGTGGTTACACTGATTTATATTCCCACCAACAGTGCAAAATTGTTCTCTTTTCTCCCTATCTTCACCAACACCTGTTATTTCTTATCTTTTTCACAACACCCATTCTAAAAAGTGTGAGGTGCTATCTCATAATTTTGAGTTCCATCTCCCTGATGATTAGTGATTTTGAGCACTTTTTATGTTCCCTGTTGGCTATTCGTATGTCTTCTTGGGACAAAATGTCTATTCCGATCCTTTGCTTATTTTTTAAAATAAGATTTTTAATACAGCTTTTTTCTTTTGCTATTGACTTGTACATTTTCATATATATATTTTGGATATTAACCCCTTTGTCAGAGATGTGATGTATAAATATTTCTCCCATTTGGTAGGTTGCCTTTCATTTTGCTGATGGTTTCCTTTGTTATACAGAAGCCTTTTAATTTGATGTAGTTTTATTTGTTAATTTTGCTTTTCTTTTTATTTATTTTTTTAAATTTTTTAAAATTTATTTATTTATTTTTAATTTTTTGGGGGGCGGGGGTGGGTTGGGGAGGGGGTGGACCACTTCTATTGGTCTTTTCATTTATCTATTTTCATCCATCTTTGTTCTTTGGCCCATGTGGGCCTCCCATCACAGTGGCGTCTGTTGTCACAGAGCACCGGCTCTGGACACATGCGCTCCAGAGCTCCAGCTGGGTAATCGGACACATGGGTTCAGCTGCTCCACGGCACATGGGATCTTCCCAGGCCAGGGATCGAACCGGTGCCCTTGCACTGCAAGGTGGTGTCCTTACCCACTGGACCAGCAGAGATGCCCCATATTTTGGTTTTCTTGTCTATGCTTTTGGTGTAAAATCCAAAAAAAAAAAAATCAACAAGACTGAAGTCAAGGAGTTTATTACATATGTTCTCTTCTAGAAGTCTTATGACTTACTTAACTTTTTTGAAACTCATCTCTGGTCAACTAAGTACAGCTGAATTCCTCTTGAAGATTTACATTGCTAAAATTTAGCTGTAAAATTAACTTAAATTGAGATAGTCATCACTGACTATTCTATGAGAAAAGCATTTCCTTATCTTCATCGTTGTTTCGTTGGTGTTATAAATTTTGTTGTCTTGTCATGGGATCAGCTAGAGCTGTGCTTCTTAAATTTTAAGCTACATACATAATCATTGGGGAATCTTGTTAAAAATGCAGATTTTTTGATTTGGTAGATCTGGACCAAGTCTGAGATTCTGCCTTCCTAACAAGCTCATAAGTATTGAGTTCCATCTCCCTGATGATTAGTGATTTTGAGCACTTTTTATGTTCCCTGTTGGCTATTCGTATGTCTTCTTGGGACAAAATGTCTATTCCGATCCTTTGCTTATTTTTTAAAATAAGATTTTTAATACAGCTTTTTTCTTTTGCTATTGACTTGTACATTTTCATATATATATTTTGGATATTAACCCCTTTGTCAGAGATGTGATGTATAAATATTTCTCCCATTTGGTAGGTTGCCTTTCATTTTGCTGATGGTTTCCTTTGTTATACAGAAGCCTTTTAATTTGATGTAGTTTTATTTGTTAATTTTGCTTTTCTTTTTATTTATTTTTTTAAATTTTTTAAAATTTATTTATTTATTTTTAATTTTTTGGGGGGCGGGGGTGGGTTGGGGAGGGGGTGGACCACTTCTATTGGTCTTTTCATTTATCTATTTTCATCCATCTTTGTTCTTTGGCCCATGTGGGCCTCCCATCACAGTGGCGTCTGTTGTCACAGAGCACCGGCTCTGGACACATGCGCTCCAGAGCTCCAGCTGGGTAATCGGACACATGGGTTCAGCTGCTCCACGGCACATGGGATCTTCCCAGGCCAGGGATCGAACCGGTGCCCTTGCACTGCAAGGTGGTGTCCTTACCCACTGGACCAGCAGAGATGCCCCATATTTTGGTTTTCTTGTCTATGCTTTTGGTGTAAAATCCAAAAAAAAAAAAATCAACAAGACTGAAGTCAAGGAGTTTATTACATATGTTCTCTTCTAGAAGTCTTATGACTTACTTAACTTTTTTGAAACTCATCTCTGGTCAACTAAGTACAGCTGAATTCCTCTTGAAGATTTACATTGCTAAAATTTAGCTGTAAAATTAACTTAAATTGAGATAGTCATCACTGACTATTCTATGAGAAAAGCATTTCCTTATCTTCATCGTTGTTTCGTTGGTGTTATAAATTTTGTTGTCTTGTCATGGGATCAGCTAGAGCTGTGCTTCTTAAATTTTAAGCTACATACATAATCATTGGGGAATCTTGTTAAAAATGCAGATTTTTTGATTTGGTAGATCTGGACCAAGTCTGAGATTCTGCCTTCCTAACAAGCTCATAAGTAATTGATTCTAAAACTGCTAGTTCATGCACCACACTTAGACTCTCAAAGGCTAGGATTATTTTCAGATGTTGTATATGCAGCCTACAGCATGGAAATATCTCATATTTTACAGTAAATGTGTCTCTAAAGACATTTGAAACACCTTTTAAAGAAAGATCTCTATGAATTCTTAAAAAGAAGGCATTGTTACGTAAACAGTTATTGGGAGTAAATCTGGAGTATGATCATAAAATGTCAAGAGTATTTTTAATAAACATTAAAGTGCAATTAAATGTTCCTTTCAAAATAATCCCTTGTGAGACTCTTATTCTAACAATGCTGCCACCTCTAGGATATGTTTGGAACACTAGCTTGGGAGGTTATAGTATTTGTAATTCATTTGGAAAAATAGGCTCATGAGTTGACTGATACCTTCACCTTTTGAGGATAAATAGAATTTGGGGGGAAGCAGTCAAAACTAGTTGGATCTAAGACTTATGGATATGGTAGACAGGCAAACTAGTTATTACTGTTTGAGATTTAAAATAAGAAACACTAAAAGGAAATCTATTTTGTGCCTGTGGCTCATCATTTCATTTTGTAGGAGGAACCCTACACACAAACATGACTTTTGTTATAATGAGTTCATGTCTTTTCAATGTAATTACTAATTTGAAGAATAAAACTTATCTTAATATATAAATTCTGGTTTCTTGGTTAAAGAAATCAGCCTCATTATCAAACAGAATTTCAAAATACGTGAGGCAAAACCTGATAGAACTGAAAGAGAAATGGATAAATCCATATAATGCTTCTCTCACATAATCAATAGACACAAACTGAAAAACCAGTAAGTATAAAGAAGATGTGAACAACACTATCAACTAATTGGACCTGTTTGACATTTATAGTACATTCCGTCCCCAAACAGAAAAACACATTCTTTTGAAGGGCACTCAGATTATTTACCAATAAAGACCATATGCTTTTCCATAAAACATGTGTTAATAAAAATAAAAGTTCAGTCATGCAAAGTATATTCTTTGACCAATGTTGGGATTGAGTTTCAAAATCCATAAAATACAGAATTAAAATATATGACAGCAGCTGCACAAAGGGCAGGAATGGAGAAATGGAAGACTCTTACACTATTAATGAAGTGGTATGCTTTTATCTCAAGGCAGCCTGTATTGTTAAAAATGTATGTTGCAAATTGTAGAGCAACTTCTAAAACACACATACAATGAGGTATAGCTAAGAAGCCAACAATGGAGATAAAACTGAATCATAATAAATATTCAATAAATCCAAAACAAGGAAATAAACAGAGAATAAAGAAACAATGAGACAAAAAAATAGTAACATGTTAATTTTAATTCTTATGTTAACTCAAAGAGGTAGATACGTTACAGGTAAGGAAACTAAGACTTAGAGAGCTTTAAACAACTTGCCCAAAGTGACACAGCCAGTATGTCCTGGCATTGGGATTTCAGTTCAGATCCCCTGGCTTCCAAGATCTCGGCCCTTTATTTAATTCCCAAAGGGACGGTCATAGTAGTAGTGTGTATACATTCTAGCTACTGTGTGTATAGAACAATTTGGAGAATGAGACCAATGGCTTCCAACATTTGTGCATATGATTAACATTTACATTTCTGCCCCCTATATAAATAAAATATATTCTTACTTTTCAAATTACAGTGAAGCTATACAGAATTATTTCTTGAGGCTTTTCCTACCTGTCTTCAGTCTCCATCACAGGTGGAGATGTGCCTTGATTCTCTACGCCCCAGGGAGTAGCATGAGATGGTATCAGTGTTGTCTAGCCCTGCTTCACTGACCACAGTGAGGACAAGCTAAGTCACTTCTAACAGACCTCTTCAAATCTGTATAAACATCTCGCTGTGCTCATCAGCTGTGTATATGCACTTACATGAGCAGGGTGCACTAACATGTTAAACACATTTTGGCATTCCTAACAATATGCCAGATTCCGTGGTAGGCAAAATACATTCCGTCCCCAAACAGAAAAACACATTCTTTTGAAGGGCACTCAGATTATTTACCAATAAAGACCATCTGCTTTTCCATAAAACATGTGTTAATAAAATAAAAGTTCAGTCATGCAAAGTATATTCTTTGACCAATGTTGGGATTGAGTTTCAAAATCCATAAAATACAGAATTAAAATATATGACAGCAGCTGCACAAAGGGCAGGAATGGAGAAATGGAAGACTCTTACACTATTAATGAAGTGGTATGCTTTTATCTCAAGGCAGCCTGTATTGTTAAAAATGTATGTTGCAAATTGTAGAGCAACTTCTAAAACACACATACAATGAGGTATAGCTAAGAAGCCAACAATGGAGATAAAACTGAATCATAATAAATATTCAATAAATCCAAAACAAGGAAATAAACAGAGAATAAAGAAACAATGAGACAAAAAAATAGTAACATGTTAATTTTAATTCTTATGTTAACTCAAAGAGGTAGATACGTTACAGGTAAGGAAACTAAGACTTAGAGAGCTTTAAACAACTTGCCCAAAGTGACACAGCCAGTATGTCCTGGCATTGGGATTTCAGTTCAGATCCCCTGGCTTCCAAGATCTCGGCCCTTTATTTAATTCCAAGGTACGGTCATAGTAGTAGTGTGTATACATTCTAGCTACTGTGTGTATAGAACAATTTGGAGAATGAGACCAATGGCTTCCAACATTTGTGCATATGATTAACATTTACATTTCTGCACGCCTATATAAATAAAATATATTCTTACTTTTCAAATTACAGTGAAGCTATACAGAATTATTTCTTGAGGCTTTTCCTACCTGTCTTCAGTCTCCATCACAGGTGGAGATGTGCCTTGATTCTCTACGCCCCAGGGAGTAGCATGAGATGGTATCAGTGTTGTCTAGCCCTGCTTCACTGACCACAGTGAGGACAAGCTAAGTCACTTCTAACAGACCTCTTCAAATCTGTATAAACATCTCGCTGTGCTCATCAGCTGTGTATATGCACTTACATGAGCAGGGTGCACTAACATGTTAAACACATTTTGGCATTCCTAACAATATGCCAGATTCCGTGGTAGGCAAAATACATTAAAAGATGAAAAATTATGTCCCCTTATATCATTGAGTCAAAAGTCTCTTGAGGGATACAATCCTTATACAAAGACTCACACAAATATATATAATATTGTCACAAATGGTATGAGAGCAGCAGGTTATCATGATTGCTAGTAGGATGACCTGTTTGCAGATCATCAATGGAAACAGACATTTTCTTCTTTTACAAGCATATTGAAGACTCTGAAACTATTACAAATGCTACCACTGTTTGTAACAATATATTTGTAAAAGACTACCTTAATAATACTGTTACTAGTATTACCACCAAGCTAGAAGTTGACTCCAAGTCAAACAAATTTAGTAATAAGACAATGATTTCCACTTCAACATGTGTGGACCCACATGATACATTTCTAACTGAGTCTCTTGAATACGAAGGGCTGTCACTTGCAATTATTTTGAAAGTCATTCAGCCTTTTCTTTCCAACCTGCAAAAGGAATGGTGGCTTTTTAAGAGTAAAGATTTAACCTGGAATTTTTCATTACGATGCAGGCTTTAACCGTAGGATTTTAGAACAAAACTCTCCACTTCTGGCATTCTATTTAAACAAAGTTTGTGGATTATTTGAAAAGTGCAGTAAAATAAACTGTAACTGATGTCATCTATAGAATGTGAGAGGCTCACCCAGATCCTGCCACATTCATCCTGGGCTGTGTCCTGGGGTAGCTGAGCAGGCATGGTTCTGGGAGGAGCCTGCCTCCTTGTCTCAACAAGACCAGATCTCCCTGTGGCTGTTTCTGATTCTCTCCAACGAGAGCCCCCTGACCATCTGCAGTCAGTGTGAAAGTTGCCCTGTGTTATTCTGAAAAGATGACAATACTCTTTTCTCTGCATCCCTATCTGGGGATAGGAAACCAGAGACTCAAGGGCAGGCCCGGAACCAACCACTTGCATAGTGCCTACACATACTGAAAGACTCAGTAAATGCTTAGAAAAAAAAAGAAATATAAAGTAAAATTGGGTATTTGGCTTCAGACAACTCAAAAAGAAGATGGAAATAAAACCAGTTTTTGTTAACTAACAAAACGATATGAACTGGAGCAGGAAGAGATAAGAAACAATATGACCCAGCAATTCCACTACTGGGCATATACCCCGAGAAAACCATAATTCAAAAGACACATGTATCTCAGTGTTCAGTGCAGCGTTATTTACACTTGCAAGGACTTGGAAAGAGTCTGTCATACAGAATGAAGTAAGTCAGGAAGAGAAAAATAACGTATATTAATGGATGTATATGGAATCTAGAAAAATGGTACAGATGAACCTATATGAGCAGCAGAAATAGAAACAGAGACATAGAGAACAGACATGTGGACACAGTGGGGCAAGAGGAGGATTGGACAGACTGAGAAAGTGGCATTGATACATACACTATCATGTGTGAAACAGATCACTTGTAGGAACCTGCCGTAGAGCACAGGCAGCTCAGCCAGTGCTCGGTGATGACCGAGGTGGGGGGCATGAGGGGTAAGAAGGAGGGGATACATGTGAACATATATATAATTCACTTTATTGTACAGCAGAAAATGACACAATATTGCAAAGCAATTATACTCCAACTGAAGAAAAGAGAGAATGCTTTCGAAGACATTTACAAAAACACTAAATTGACATCTGATGACTTGTTCGTAAAAGTTGCTTTATGCTGGGAACAAATTTAAGAGATGAGATTTTAAACATTCTCCCCAAGTATTTTCCTGGTTAGACACATAGTACCTGGGCAATAGGAACATCTGCTCACTGAACAGACACCATGGCATAGAGTAAAGGCACTCAAACAACTGCATTGGCTTTCCTGATTCAAGCGAAGGGAGGGGAGGGGAGGCAAGGACTTGAGGGGAGTGACGTGGGTGGCTGAGTCTGCAGTGCCTGCCTGCCTGCAATATAAATGGGCAGGCCTGTCAGCTTAACAAAGTGGGAAGAACCATTTCTAGTGCAGAATAGCCATCCTTAGAAAATGCTTCTGTATAAATATTTGTTTAGTAGACCATAAAGTTTTTTAGTATTAATATGAAAGAACCCACCAGACTAAGCTGGGTATAATTTGGAAGTATATGCACTTGCTTTTAGGGTATGTGGGGAGCAAAACTGCTTTGTTTCAATAAGGATTTTAGCATGCTTTTTTTTTTTTTTTTAATAACATCTGTTCATTTCGTGCATGTAATGTTTATTTATTACCAATTAATTAGTTAATTTATATTTTTGGCTGCCCTGGGTCTGCATTGCTGCACACTGGCGTTCTCTAGTTGCAGCAAGTGGGGGCTACTCTCCGTTGTGGTGCATGGGCTTCTCGTTGTGGGGGCTTCTCTTGTTAAAGAGCACAGGCTCTAGGCCCGTGGGCTTCAGCAGTTGCAGCTTGCAGGCTCAGTAGTTGAGGCACATGGGCTTAGTCGTCCCACTGTATGTGGAATCTTCCCAGACCAGGCATTGAACCTGCGTCCCCTGCATTGGCAGACAGATTCCTATCCACTGTACCAGATCACTTGTAGGAACCTGCCGTAGAGCACAGGCAGCTCAGCCAGTGCTCGGTGATGACCGAGGTGGGGGGCATGAGGGGTAAGAAGGAGGGGATACATGTGAACATATATATAATTCACTTTATTGTACAGCAGAAAATGACACAATATTGCAAAGCAATTATACTCCAACTGAAGAAAAGAGAGAATGCTTTCGAAGACATTTACAAAAACACTAAATTGACATCTGATGACTTGTTCGTAAAAGTTGCTTTATGCTGGGAACAAATTTAAGAGATGAGATTTTAAACATTCTCCCCAAGTATTTTCCTGGTTAGACACATAGTACCTGGGCAATAGGAACATCTGCTCACTGAACAGACACCATGGCATAGAGTAAAGGCACTCAAACAACTGCATTGGCTTTCCTGATTCAAGCGAAGGGAGGGGAGGGGAGGCAAGGACTTGAGGGGAGTGACGTGGGTGGCTGAGTCTGCAGTGCCTGCCTGCCTGCAATATAAATGGGCAGGCCTGTCAGCTTAACAAAGTGGGAAGAACCATTTCTAGTGCAGAATAGCCATCCTTAGAAAATGCTTCTGTATAAATATTTGTTTAGTAGACCATAAAGTTTTTTAGTATTAATATGAAAGAACCCACCAGACTAAGCTGGGTATAATTTGGAAGTATATGCACTTGCTTTTAGGGTATGTGGGGAGCAAAACTGCTTTGTTTCAATAAGGATTTTAGCATGCTTTTTTTTTTTTTTTTAATAACATCTGTTCATTTCGTGCATGTAATGTTTATTTATTACCAATTAATTAGTTAATTTATATTTTTGGCTGCCCTGGGTCTGCATTGCTGCACACTGGCGTTCTCTAGTTGCAGCAAGTGGGGGCTACTCTCCGTTGTGGTGCATGGGCTTCTCGTTGTGGGGGCTTCTCTTGTTAAAGAGCACAGGCTCTAGGCCCGTGGGCTTCAGCAGTTGCAGCTTGCAGGCTCAGTAGTTGAGGCACATGGGCTTAGTCGTCCCACTGTATGTGGAATCTTCCCAGACCAGGCATTGAACCTGCGTCCCCTGCATTGGCAGACAGATTCCTATCCACTGTACCAGCAGCGAGGTCCCAGCATAATGCCTTTTTAAGAGTAGAATTTCACTTTTGAAACAGGTTCATCCATTAGTCTTTCTGATACCCTCTTTCTAGACTAATAATTTGAGCATACTATTTTCAATATTTTAGAGCAATGTATTTTACTACAAAGCCTTTCTATGTAGCCAACGAGCACTATAAGAAGAAACAAAAAAAGCTGTCTAGGAAAGTGTGATTCTGAGCTGAGGAGAAGGTTCTAGATTAGGAGTCCTTAACAGGGGACTGTGGGTAAAATTTAGCTGAAGAAATCCTTGGAATTCCATGGAAAATTCTAAGTGTATCTAGTGAGAAAGTGTCCTAAGATTTTATAAGATTTTTAGAGTGGTCTTGACTCCCCTAAGTTGAAAATCTTGCAGTGTGCATGTGAATCAAGATACATCAAGGAATGCTGCAGTAACAAGATATCTTTGAGACCTTAGTGGCTTAAACCCCCCATTGCTTCTCACTCTCTGCTTCCACTTCCCACTCACATCAGATGACAGATGCTTGATCAGAGGGAATTCTGCTCAAAGTCTCCTAACTAGGGCCCCAGAAAGGGAGGGAGCTCACCCCTTGGACGTCACATGTCTTTACCTCTGGGCAAGTCTCTCACTTTCCTTTATCCACCAGATTCTTTCTTTATTTAAATTTTTATTGGAGTATAGTTGATTTAAAAAGTTGTATGAGGGCTTCCCCTGGTGGTCCAGTGGATAAGGACACCGTCTTGCAGTGCGAGGGGCGCCGGTCCGATCCCTGGCCTGGGAAGATCCCACGGGCCCGGAGCGGCTGGACTGATGTGTCCAATTACCGAGCCGGAGCTCTGGAGCGCATGCGCCCAGAGCCGGCACTCTGCAACGACAGACGCCACCGCAAGAGGAGGTCCACAGGAGCCAAAGAACAAAGTCGGATGAAAATAGACAAATGAAAGACGAATAGAAGTGGCCCACCCGCTCCCCTCCCTCCCCAATCCCCGCCCAAAATAAATAAATAAGTCTTAAAAAAAAAAAAAAGTTGTATGAGTTTCTGCTGTACAGCAAAGTGAATCAGTTGTACATGTACATATATCCACTCTTTTTAAGATTCTTTTAGAATTAGAGGATTGAGTAGAGTTCCCTATGCTAAACAGTAGGTCCTTATTAGTTATCTATTTTATATACAGTAGTGTGTATAGGTCAGCCTCATGCCTTTTAAGAGTAGAATTTCACTTTTGAAACAGGTTCATCCATTAGTCTTTCTGATACCCTCTTTCTAGACTAATAATTTGAGCATACTATTTTCAATATTTTAGAGCAATGTATTTTACTACAAAGCCTTTCTATGTAGCCAACGAGCACTATAAGAAGAAACAAAAAAAGCTGTCTAGGAAAGTGTGATTCTGAGCTGAGGAGAAGGTTCTAGATTAGGAGTCCTTAACAGGGGACTGTGGGTAAAATTTAGCTGAAGAAATCCTTGGAATTCCATGGAAAATTCTAAGTGTATCTAGTGAGAAAGTGTCCTAAGATTTTATAAGATTTTTAGAGTGGTCTTGACTCCCCTAAGTTGAAAATCTTGCAGTGTGCATGTGAATCAAGATACATCAAGGAATGCTGCAGTAACAAGATATCTTTGAGACCTTAGTGGCTTAAACCCCCCATTGCTTCTCACTCTCTGCTTCCACTTCCCACTCACATCAGATGACAGATGCTTGATCAGAGGAATTCTGCTCAAAGTCTCCTAACTAGGGCCCCAGAAAGGGAGGGAGCTCACCCCTTGGACGTCACATGTCTTTACCTCTGGGCAAGTCTCTCACTTTCCTTTATCCACCAGATTCTTTCTTTATTTAAATTTTTATTGGAGTATAGTTGATTTAAAAAGTTGTATGAGGGCTTCCCCTGGTGGTCCAGTGGATAAGGACACCGTCTTGCAGTGCGAGGGGCGCCGGTCCGATCCCTGGCCTGGGAAGATCCCACGGGCCCGGAGCGGCTGGACTGATGTGTCCAATTACCGAGCCGGAGCTCTGGAGCGCATGCGCCCAGAGCCGGCACTCTGCAACGACAGACGCCACCGCAAGAGGAGGTCCACAGGAGCCAAAGAACAAAGTCGGATGAAAATAGACAAATGAAAGACGAATAGAAGTGGCCCACCCGCTCCCCTCCCTCCCCAATCCCCGCCCAAAATAAATAAATAAGTCTTAAAAAAAAAAAAAAAGTTGTATGAGTTTCTGCTGTACAGCAAAGTGAATCAGTTGTACATGTACATATATCCACTCTTTTTAAGATTCTTTTAGAATTAGAGGATTGAGTAGAGTTCCCTATGCTAAACAGTAGGTCCTTATTAGTTATCTATTTTATATACAGTAGTGTGTATAGGTCAGCCTCAAGTTGCCCATTTGTCCCTCCCTCCCCCTACCCCTCTGGTAACTGTATGTTTGTTTTCTACATCTGTGACTCTATTTCATTTTTGTGAATAAGTACATTTGTACTACTACTATTATTACTATCTAGAGTTCACATATAAATGATATCATATGAAACTTGTCTTTCTCTGTCATCCACCAGATTCTTATCCTCATTGTAGACAAAGAGGGGATAGAATCCTGGTAGGGAAGTGACCACAGGTTGAGAAAATAGATTCCAGATAAATAAATTGGGACAGGTAGTCTGAATTGTTTTTGTTAGTGTTGGGGAGGAGTGGGTGGGATAGGTAGCAGGATGGGTTGAATAAGATTGCTTATTTGGGGGGTTAGCTTTTGAACAGGACAATTTATGTTCTAGGAAGCATTCTAATATACTTATCAGCCATACATCATCTATTTCCAGATGAAAATAGTTCATAATAATAAAGCACTGTTACAATAAACTTTCAAAGATAAGTTCAAAGACGAGAACAGGAAAAGATGGTTGGTGATGGTAGAGAATAAGTAGAGTGGACAAGCTGAGCTAAGGGAAGCTGCATAACTTAACACTGGGCTTCCTGGAAGCCAGGGGGAAAAGGGAAACATCAATAAGAAATTTGGACAAGTAGCTATAAAAATTGAATGGTTCTAGGGTTCTGTAGTCTTGATGTTCATTGAGACACTGCTAGTAAACAGCTGTATGAGCCTGAACAAATGACTAAAGTGTTCTGACCTTACTTTCCCATAAGTGATAGTAACTGCCTACTGAATTAGACAGTATCTCAGTCTCTTTTATTCATAAGTTCTCAATTATTAATGACACTTCAAAGAGTCTTCCTTTATACTTGACATTAGGATTATACACTTCTTCATTAAACACATGTTTGTAGCTCCCGGAAGATCCATGAGATTTCCTCCATTAAGTATCTTTAAAGAGAAATGTGATAGAGCTTCCTAATCTTTACTACTTTTAAAACTGACACTGGGCTTCCCTGGTGGTCCAGTGGATAAGGACACCACCTTGCAGTGCAAGGGCCGCTGGTCCGATCCCTGGCCTGGGAAGATCCCACATGCCACAGACATAGCAGCTGGATCGATGTGTCCAACTACCAAGCCAGAGCTCTGCAGCGCATGTGCCCAGAGCTGGTGCTCTGCAGAGACAGAGGCCACTGCGATGGGAGGCCCACACGGGCCAAGAAACAAAGCTGGATGAAAATGGATAAATGAAAGACCAATAGAAGTGGCCCGCCCCCCTTCCTCCCTAACCCACCCCTCTACCACAAAACAAAACAAAACTGACTATACATTTTCTGGTCTATATAGGATTATATTTCATTATATTTCTGTTCATTATATTTCATTTTCATTAGTGACTTTCTTAACTATACTCGTGCCTTGATTAACATTTAGTTTTTAGTAGGAAAGATGATTTTAAAAAATCAGAATTAATCATAAGTTGTTTTCTTTTGTTTGTGCCATACAACTTGCAGGACCTTAGCTTCCTGACTAGAGACTGAACCTAGGCCTTTTGAACAGGACAATTTATGTTCTAGGAAGCATTCTAATATACTTATCAGCCATACATCATCTATTTCCAGATGAAAATAGTTCATAATAATAAAGCACTGTTACAATAAACTTTCAAAGATAAGTTCAAAGACGAGAACAGGAAAAGATGGTTGGTGATGGTAGAGAATAAGTAGAGTGGACAAGCTGAGCTAAGGGAAGCTGCATAACTTAACACTGGGCTTCCTGGAAGCCAGGGGGAAAAGGGAAACATCAATAAGAAATTTGGACAAGTAGCTATAAAAATTGAATGGTTCTAGGGTTCTGTAGTCTTGATGTTCATTGAGACACTGCTAGTAAACAGCTGTATGAGCCTGAACAAATGACTAAAGTGTTCTGACCTTACTTTCCCATAAGTGATAGTAACTGCCTACTGAATTAGACAGTATCTCAGTCTCTTTTATTCATAAGTTCTCAATTATTAATGACACTTCAAAGAGTCTTCCTTTATACTTGACATTAGGATTATACACTTCTTCATTAAACACATGTTTGTAGCTCCCGGAAGATCCATGAGATTTCCTCCATTAAGTATCTTTAAAGAGAAATGTGATAGAGCTTCCTAATCTTTACTACTTTTAAAACTGACACTGGGCTTCCCTGGTGGTCCAGTGGATAAGGACACCACCTTGCAGTGCAAGGGCCGCTGGTCCGATCCCTGGCCTGGGAAGATCCCACATGCCACAGACATAGCAGCTGGATCGATGTGTCCAACTACCAAGCCAGAGCTCTGCAGCGCATGTGCCCAGAGCTGGTGCTCTGCAGAGACAGAGGCCACTGCGATGGGAGGCCCACACGGGCCAAGAAACAAAGCTGGATGAAAATGGATAAATGAAAGACCAATAGAAGTGGCCCGCCCCCCTTCCTCCCTAACCCACCCCTCTACCACAAAACAAAACAAAACTGACTATACATTTTCTGGTCTATATAGGATTATATTTCATTATATTTCTGTTCATTATATTTCATTTTCATTAGTGACTTTCTTAACTATACTCGTGCCTTGATTAACATTTAGTTTTTAGTAGGAAAGATGATTTTAAAAAATCAGAATTAATCATAAGTTGTTTTCTTTTGTTTGTGCCATACAACTTGCAGGACCTTAGCTTCCTGACTAGAGACTGAACCTAGGCCTTTTTCAGTGAAAGCCTGGAATTTTAACCACTGCGGTCCATAATGCTTTTGCTAGGTGAGAATGAAGGTTTGTCTTAAAGCTGTATTTCACAGCCATGTTTTAACCTACTAAAATTTGACAATGGATCAGTACATGCAAAGAGACTCTATTTTGATGTATCTCATCCCCCCCTTATCGATCATCTATCACTCATTCATTTATAGAAGCAAGCATATGCTTTAAACATCAGGACAAATGAATACATAAGGCTACTGATAAAGGCATTGAGACAGTATCTCTATGGATCCTTACAACTGAATTAGAACTGAGACTCACCTGGGACCCAGGAATTTCACCAATATTCATTGGCATATTTTTTTTTAAAGATTTTCAGCAGTTTTCTCAGGCCAGATTGAGAGATGAATTATAATCTGATCAGTCAAAGCCAGGCAGACTTAAGCAGCAGTTACTGTGTTTTTTTTTCTTTTTAAAATTTTTTAAATTGTTTATTTGGCTGCACCAAGTTTTTGTTGCAGCCCATAGGATCTTCAATCTTCGCAGCATAGGCATGTAGGAGCTAGTTCCCTGACCAGAGATTGAACCCTGGCTCCCTGCATTGGGAGTGCAGAGTCTTGGTCACTGGACCACCAGGGAAGTACTGTAGTTACTGTTTTATCAGCGTTATTGTTGCAACTCTTTTCTGAACCTTGAAGGTTTTCAAAGATCAATTGTATAGGGGTGGGTGAAAGCTGGGCTTCTCATCTGTAGCTGGGCTGCCTTCAGCACGCCACCACCACCAGCTCTGTGACCTTGGGCACATGTCTCTAAGCATCAGTTTACTCATCTGTAGAGTGAGGATCCTATTAAGTTTACCCATAGGCCATAAGAAGATTCACTGCAACCATGATGACAAAGCATTAAACTACTGGCTCGAGATGTTAATAATTCAAATTATTATGAATTCTAAGGTCATTTATGTAAAGAAGTCACTCTCAGGAGAAGTCAAGACCTTTCAGGATTTCAGTGAAGGGGGACCAAAGAGGTTTTGAATTTTCCAACTCATTCCCATTATCAGTTGTGACTAACTTCTTCCCTTTACTGTCTCCACCTTGCTCTGTGCTGTGGGGTCTGACCTGTAAGGACATCAATGTGCTCTCCTACCCTTTGGTTTCCAGGAGATTTCGGCTAGAGGGGGGCATTAGAAGGAGACGGAGGAAAAGGGAGGTCAGGGTAGTGATTCTCCTGGTTTCTTCCCTGCAGGTTTTGCAGAGTCCAACCACGTTTCCGCACGTGGAGATCACATTTCCTAACAGAAAACCTCCTCTAATTCCAGAGCCACCACTGCTCTGCTCCCCTCTTCAGGCTGACAGCACCTGCCAGTGCAAGGTCTGGCAAGATTTTCAGCAGTTTTCTCAGGCCAGATTGAGAGACTGAATTAGAACTGAGACTCACCTGGGACCCAGGAATTTCACCAATATTCATTGGCATATTTTTTAAAGATTTTCAGCAGTTTTCTCAGGCCAGATTGAGAGATGAATTATAATCTGATCAGTCAAAGCCAGGCAGACTTAAGCAGCAGTTACTGTGTTTTTTTTTCTTTTTAAAATTTTTTAAATTGTTTATTTGGCTGCACCAAGTTTTTGTTGCAGCCCATAGGATCTTCAATCTTCGCAGCATAGGCATGTAGGAGCTAGTTCCCTGACCAGAGATTGAACCCTGGCTCCCTGCATTGGGAGTGCAGAGTCTTGGTCACTGGACCACCAGGGAAGTACTGTAGTTACTGTTTTATCAGCGTTATTGTTGCAACTCTTTTCTGAACCTTGAAGGTTTTCAAAGATCAATTGTATAGGGGTGGGTGAAAGCTGGGCTTCTCATCTGTAGCTGGGCTGCCTTCAGCACGCCACCACCACCAGCTCTGTGACCTTGGGCACATGTCTCTAAGCATCAGTTTACTCATCTGTAGAGTGAGGATCCTATTAAGTTTACCCATAGGCCATAAGAAGATTCACTGCAACCATGATGACAAAGCATTAAACTACTGGCTCGAGATGTTAATAATTCAAATTATTATGAATTCTAAGGTCATTTATGTAAAGAAGTCACTCTCAGGAGAAGTCAAGACCTTTCAGGATTTCAGTGAAGGGGGACCAAAGAGGTTTTGAATTTTCCAACTCATTCCCATTATCAGTTGTGACTAACTTCTTCCCTTTACTGTCTCCACCTTGCTCTGTGCTGTGGGGTCTGACCTGTAAGGACATCAATGTGCTCTCCTACCCTTTGGTTTCCAGGAGATTTCGGCTAGAGGGGGGCATTAGAAGGAGACGGAGGAAAAGGGAGGTCAGGGTAGTGATTCTCCTGGTTTCTTCCCTGCAGGTTTTGCAGAGTCCAACCACGTTTCCGCACGTGGAGATCACATTTCCTAACAGAAAACCTCCTCTAATTCCAGAGCCACCACTGCTCTGCTCCCCTCTTCAGGCTGACAGCACCTGCCAGTGCAAGGTCTGGATATCACACTCCCCACTGTAGTTTCAGGCTACTCTGCTCACACCTTTGGACTGTGTTGTGTTGTTTTGTTTCATCAAACTCTTCTCAAATCAACTATGCCATCTGTTTCCTGACAGACTGGTTGAAATACTAGGTGTGTATCAGTAAGATAGTGTCTAGGTGAGGTCTGAATAACAGTTATAAGAGGAGAGGGGAAATAGGAAAAGAGAAAAAGAGAATGATTCAACCAGGTTTAGGAGCACACCAAATTATATACAAATAATTCTTGCCCTGAACTGGCATGTACTTTGGCTGAAAAGGTCAAATTGAACTAGGTTGGTATGCTAGAAACAGACTCAGTGGCATTTATTTTCTTTCATTTTATGCCTGATTCAGTTTTTTCATAAACAGTTTTACTGGGAGAACAGATTGGTCCGTCGAACTTCAAATTTTCTCATAATTCCTAATACATATTGGTCATTTTTCTCCAAATACTTAGCCAAATGTATTTATTTGGTTCTTAGGACACAATACCTGATATTGTGCCAATCAGGCTCTCAGTAAACACATTGCATGAACATGTAATCAACTTTAAAGGGTTCATCCATGTCGTAGTGTGTATTAGTATTTCATTCCTTTTTGATGACTGAACAACACTCTGTTCTGTGGCTTTATCACATGGTTTGTCCATTCATCATCTGAAGGATGTCAGTTGATTCTACTTTTTGGTATCACAGATAAAGCTCCTATGAATATTTGTGTGCAAGTTTTGTGTAGACATGTTTTCAATTCTCTTGGGTATATACCAATTGGAACTGCTGGGTCAAATGCTACCTTAACTTTTTAAGGAATTGCTGCACTGTTTTTCAGTTGACTACATCACTTTACAATCCTACTAGCAGTGTACGAAGCCTTCAGTCTCACGTACTCTCTGATACCTGTTATTATGTATGTTTTCTATTGCTATTTCATTGTGGTTTAATTTGCTTTTTCCTAATGACTAGTTGTATTAACCATACTTTCATGTGCTTATTGGCTATTTGTATATTCTCCTGGTATTATGATTTCGTTTGGGAAAACACGTTTCCGCACGTGGAGACATTTCTAACAGAAAACCTCCTCTAATTCCAGAGCCACCACTGCTCTGCTCCCCTCTTCAGGCTGACAGCACCTGCCAGTGCAAGGTCTGGATATCACACTCCCCACTGTAGTTTCAGGCTACTCTGCTCACACCTTTGGACTGTGTTGTGTTGTTTTGTTTCATCAAACTCTTCTCAAATCAACTATGCCATCTGTTTCCTGACAGACTGGTTGAAATACTAGGTGTGTATCAGTAAGATAGTGTCTAGGTGAGGTCTGAATAACAGTTATAAGAGGAGAGGGGAAATAGGAAAAGAGAAAAAGAGAATGATTCAACCAGGTTTAGGAGCACACCAAATTATATACAAATAATTCTTGCCCTGAACTGGCATGTACTTTGGCTGAAAAGGTCAAATTGAACTAGGTTGGTATGCTAGAAACAGACTCAGTGGCATTTATTTTCTTTCATTTTATGCCTGATTCAGTTTTTTCATAAACAGTTTTACTGGGAGAACAGATTGGTCCGTCGAACTTCAAATTTTCTCATAATTCCTAATACATATTGGTCATTTTTCTCCAAATACTTAGCCAAATGTATTTATTTGGTTCTTAGGACACAATACCTGATATTGTGCCAATCAGGCTCTCAGTAAACACATTGCATGAACATGTAATCAACTTTAAAGGGTTCATCCATGTCGTAGTGTGTATTAGTATTTCATTCCTTTTTGATGACTGAACAACACTCTGTTCTGTGGCTTTATCACATGGTTTGTCCATTCATCATCTGAAGGATGTCAGTTGATTCTACTTTTTGGTATCACAGATAAAGCTCCTATGAATATTTGTGTGCAAGTTTTTGTGTAGACATGTTTTCAATTCTCTTGGGTATATACCAATTGGAACTGCTGGGTCAAATGCTACCTTAACTTTTTAAGGAATTGCTGCACTGTTTTTCAGTTGACTACATCACTTTACAATCCTACTAGCAGTGTACGAAGCCTTCAGTCTCACGTACTCTCTGATACCTGTTATTATGTATGTTTTCTATTGCTATTTCATTGTGGTTTAATTTGCTTTTTCCTAATGACTAGTTGTATTAACCATACTTTCATGTGCTTATTGGCTATTTGTATATTCTCCTTGGAGATATGTATATTCAGAACCCTTGCCCACTTTTAATTAAGTTGTTTGTATTTATTGAGTTGTAAAAGATCTATATATATTCTGGCTACAAGTCTCTTATCAGATATATAATTTGCAAATATTTTCTCATTCTGTGGGCTATCTTTTTGTTCTTCATGTTGTTCTTAGAAGCACAAAAATTTTTTATCTTTTTTCACAAGTTTCTCATTTCAACGAAGTACAACTTTTGAGTGTCATAACTGAGGAAAACTATTGCTTAACCCAAGATTTACTCCTGTGTTTTAAGAGCTTTATGATTTTAGCTATTCCATTTATCTTGAATTACCTTTTGCACATGGTATAAAAGCAGGGATCCAACTTAATTTACTGTTTCTAATGTTACTGAAAATAAAATAGTTTTTTAAATTTTATCTTCAATCTTTATTGCTAGTGTATAAAAAATACAGATACTACTATTTTGAATTACTTTTTGCAGACGGTGTTAAGCAGGGGTCCAATTTCATTCTTTTGATATCCTGTTGGATATCCTGTTGTCTCATTTGTTTAAGACTATTCTTTCCCTATTGAATGTTGAAAACCAGTTGACCACAAATGTAAGCATTTTTGTTGGCCATCTGGGTTCCTTGCCCTTCCGTAAGAATTTCAGAAGGCCGTCAATTTCTACAGAGCAGTGACCTGAGATTTGGATAGGAACTGCAATGACTTGACAGGAACTGGTCAGCTTGGGGAGTGCTACCGCTGTCTTAACAATACCGATTCCTCCACTCCATCCTCATGGGAGATATTCCCACTCTTAGGTCTTCATTTCTTCCACTAATGTGTTGTAGTTTCCAAGTGTACAAGTCTGGCACTTGTTTTTAAAAATTAGTTCCTAAGGATTTTATTGTTTCTGATGTTAATTAGAATAAATTTGCTTTTTAAATTTGAGTGTTTATACACTTGATTTTCATATATCAATCTTGTTTCCTGCAAGTTTGCTGAATATTTTCCTAATTTCTTTTGACTTGTAGCTCTTACTGTGTAACCTGCTACAAAATATTGAAATCTAAGTTACTTAATAATTCTGTTTCAATGCTGTAGAATAATAAAAATAATCTAAATTTCACTTTTATTGCTATCACAATTCAAACTCAAAATTATTTGGACTAAATTTTTCATCCAAACTACTGTTTAGGACATGGCATCTTATAGTGCAAAAATAGAACATTTATTTTCCCTAAATTGAAAAAAATTCATTGCCTCAGTATTTACTTAGTCTAATGTATGAATGACATATTTAATCTCACTGTTCAATAATACTTAATACGCCAGATGTATACTTTACGTAGTAACTAAAAGTGAGAAGTGACCACACCACCTTATTTGGTCATAGCTACTTAGCTTTTGTAAGCACATCACTGTTCAAAACCAACAATTCACATCTGTTCACTGGTAAAGGTCAAGAGGAGCAACTGTAGGGTTCCTCTTCTCCTTGAGGAATAGAACTACAGCAGCATGTGGGTCTGAACTGTGAATGTACAAAATGCTGGACAGAATGTTTGGATCACACATTACTTTTCGATCATCACTGGCTGTCCCTTTTATTCACTAGATCAAATGGGTTTTACGTTTGAGTTTTGATCAGTTCCCTGACATAACTATCTTTTATTTGGGTATTAAGTATTTATCATTTTCTTAGCATTCAGAGACCAGCAGAAAAGCCCTAATGTCAAAGGAAAAAAAAGTTGTGGGACTTCCCTGATGGTCCAGTGGTTAAGACTGTGTGTTCCCAATGCAGGGGCCCCGAGTTCGATCCCTGGTCAGGGAACTAGATTCCACATGCTGGAACTAGTAAGGAACCCAGGGCAGCCAAATAAATAAATAATTAAAAAAAAATGTTCCATTACAAACCCAGGGGTCCAGGGTCAAAAAGATTTCCATAGTTTTCTGATTTATAGCTAAGTCTGGCACTTGTTTTTAAAAATTAGTTCCTAAGATTTTATTGTTTCTGATGTTAATTAGAATAAATTTGCTTTTTAAATTTGAGTGTTTATACACTTGATTTTCATATATCAATCTTGTTTCCTGCAAGTTTGCTGAATATTTTCCTAATTTCTTTTGACTTGTAGCTCTTACTGTGTAACCTGCTACAAAATATTGAAATCTAAGTTACTTAATAATTCTGTTTCAATGCTGTAGAATAATAAAAATAATCTAAATTTCACTTTTATTGCTATCACAATTCAAACTCAAAATTATTTGGACTAAATTTTTCATCCAAACTACTGTTTAGGACATGGCATCTTATAGTGCAAAAATAGAACATTTATTTTCCCTAAATTGAAAAAAATTCATTGTCTCAGTTTTTACTTAGTCTAATGTATGAATGACATATTTAATCTCACTGTTCAATAATACTTAATACGCCAGATGTATACTTTACGTAGTAACTAAAAGTGAGAAGTGACCACACCACCTTATTTGGTCATAGCTACTTAGCTTTTGTAAGCACATCACTGTTCAAAACCAACAATTCACATCTGTTCACTGGTAAAGGTCAAGAGGAGCAACTGTAGGGTTCCTCTTCTCCTTGAGGAATAGAACTACAGCAGCATGTGGGTCTGAACTGTGAATGTACAAAATGCTGGACAGAATGTTTGGATCACACATTACTTTTCGATCATCACTGGCTGTCCCTTTTATTCACTAGATCAAATGGGTTTTACGTTTGAGTTTTGATCAGTTCCCTGACATAACTATCTTTTATTTGGGTATTAAGTATTTATCATTTTCTTAGCATTCAGAGACCAGCAGAAAAGCCCTAATGTCAAAGGAAAAAAAAGTTGTGGGACTTCCCTGATGGTCCAGTGGTTAAGACTGTGTGTTCCCAATGCAGGGGCCCCGAGTTCGATCCCTGGTCAGGGAACTAGATTCCACATGCTGGAACTAGTAAGGAACCCAGGGCAGCCAAATAAATAAATAATTAAAAAAAAATGTTCCATTACAAAAAACCCAGGGGGTACTCTCCTACCCACTTCCAGTGCCTTTTGCTGGAAACGTTCTCTATCCCTTTTTTCTTTAATAAAATTTTTGCTGCACGAAGCTCTGAGTGAACAAAGTTGCATCTTTTGATCTCAAAGTGCTCGGCCACAATCTTGAAGACAAGGTAAGGAAACTCAGAGCTCCAATTTTTCTGTCCTCTCAATGCACGTTTTTTGCTTTACTTTAAGCTTTCTCTATCCCCCCTTTTTTTCTATCCCATTTTTAATAAAACTTTTGCTGCACATGTGTACACACACACACACACACACACACACACAACCAGAAAAGCATCTTGAATAAACTGAAGAAAGAGGCAAAAAGCAAGTTAAAACACTTAACAGAAACCTGACATTTATTGTGCAGTTTTATCTCCAACAGAACATGTGGCATTCTAGAGGTGTATGAGGTAATAAAACCAATACTCCAATTAGAACACCTGAAATAACTGGCTCTAGTAACAAATGTTTCTTATACTTAAAAATATTGAATGTTTAAAAAACTCTTATAACATTTTAAATTTCTAAAAGAAATGTGCCTAACACTTACAAAACAACATACTCTTCTATATAAATTGTTCACAAAAAATCTTGCTATTCTGTATTACACTATGCATTTATAGTTTTATTAACAGGTCCCTAGTGGGTATTAACTCTACACAGTACAATCAAATAGAAATGATTCATAGAGAATCAACAAGACTTCAACAATAAAAATATTAGGATCAATGGATTTGTCACAGTTTCTCCACAAGTGTTCATCATAGAAAAAGAGAGTAAAGGCAAACTGGCCCCCATGTCAGGCTGCTACATGAAGTTTCAGAGAGGAGACACACATAGAGGAATGCTTAAATGGGACAGGGTCTGACTGGACCAGTGACCTTGAAGGTTTCAGGACCCCTCTCATGGCCTGGATGCCTTGTTCCCTAGAAACAAAGCCAGGCTCTGACGGCCAAGGCAAGCTCTTGAACTTAAACACAGCCAGAGATGTTAAAGCCACAACTACAGGAAAGGATCAACAGATTACTGCATTTTGCTACAAAATCTTCACGACAGTTCTCACAGTGACATCATGGTTAAAACCCTCTTTCAAACCAGACTCATGAAATCTAGGCTACAAATACAACAAATGTGAAAAGCGAATGAACACTGGCTAACCGACATCCAGTGCTATTTCTAGTATCTATCTTTTCCCAAAGAACATCGCCTTCACTGAGTTCAAAGTTTTGCTTTTATATCCCTGCTTATTGTTTATACTGGGAAACTATGACAGAAATATGAACAAATTAGTCACTTTAATTTATTCACTACTTCAATTAAACGATTAATCTATTCCAAAGTATTGATGGGCTTTGAGAACTTTAACTACTGGAGAAAAACAGTCATTCTGCTTTCTACACCCAAAGATTTCCTCTTACTCGCTGAGTACCTTGGGCACCGACCTTATTAGTATAATGGAGGTAATAATAACAGGCTATGGCGTGCTTGTAAGGATTAAAATGAGAGAAGGCATCAAAGTGCTTAGCTACGAAATAACTGGCTCTAGTAACAAATGTTTCTTATACTTAAAAATATTGAATGTTTAAAAAACTCTTATAACATTTTAAATTTCTAAAAGAAATGTGCCTAACACTTACAAAACAACATACTCTTCTATATAAATTGTTCACAAAAAATCTTGCTATTCTGTATTACACTATGCATTTATAGTTTTATTAACAGGTCCCTAGTGGGTATTAACTCTACACAGTACAATCAAATAGAAATGATTCATAGAGAATCAACAAGACTTCAACAATAAAAATATTAGGATCAATGGATTTGTCACAGTTTCTCCACAAGTGTTCATCATAGAAAAAGAGAGTAAAGGCAAACTGGCCCCCATGTCAGGCTGCTACATGAAGTTTCAGAGAGGAGACACACATAGAGGAATGCTTAAATGGGACAGGGTCTGACTGGACCAGTGACCTTGAAGGTTTCAGGACCCCTCTCATGGCCTGGATGCCTTGTTCCCTAGAAACAAAGCCAGGCTCTGACGGCCAAGGCAAGCTCTTGAACTTAAACACAGCCAGAGATGTTAAAGCCACAACTACAGGAAAGGATCAACAGATTACTGCATTTTGCTACAAAATCTTCACGACAGTTCTCACAGTGACATCATGGTTAAAACCCTCTTTCAAACCAGACTCATGAAATCTAGGCTACAAATACAACAAATGTGAAAAGCGAATGAACACTGGCTAACCGACATCCAGTGCTATTTCTAGTATCTATCTTTTCCCAAAGAACATCGCCTTCACTGAGTTCAAAGTTTTGCTTTTATATCCCTGCTTATTGTTTATACTGGGAAACTATGACAGAAATATGAACAAATTAGTCACTTTAATTTATTCACTACTTCAATTAAACGATTAATCTATTCCAAAGTATTGATGGGCTTTGAGAACTTTAACTACTGGAGAAAAACAGTCATTCTGCTTTCTACACCCAAAGATTTCCTCTTACTCGCTGAGTACCTTGGGCACCGACCTTATTAGTATAATGGAGGTAATAATAACAGGCTATGGCGTGCTTGTAAGGATTAAAATGAGAGAAGGCATCAAAGTGCTTAGCAAATTACCTGGCACACAAGGACTCTGAACTATCAGCAATAGCTATGGTTTAGTGGCTTAGAAATGGGCTTAAAGTTTTCCGATGCGGGCAAGACCCACTGGGCTACTTGTACTGGGGCAATTCTGAGAATGAACATGCTTTGGAATAAGTTATCTCAGCTGATGTGTTTTCATTATAATTTGGGGACTTGTAATTCAGTGAAAACCTAGTGCATCTATTAGCCAGTGACAGACAGTCATGAGGCTATTTAATCTAGTATTTTTGCCACAAAGACTTGGTAATTTAGAGCTTTCAATAGCAAAAACTGACCCAGCTGGTCATTAGATGAGTGAGGTCCTCTTATATATAACTGAATATACCATGGAGGGTAAAAGGGGTCTCTAACATGTACATTTAAGCAGGAAGCAAGTATTGGTGAGTTATTATTTCTGCACTCTTAAGTTGTCTGGTGTTAATTCTTCACTGTCCTCTAACCACTGGCTGATAATGCAACTGCAGAGGACCAATCTATATTATTCCAAGTGAAGTGGTTATTTTTATCTAGTACTTACTTACATGACTGAAAGAAGCCATCACTGTGTTTACAAAAATATATCATAATGATACATACTGCTGTTTAGAGACATCTACACCAGCATTCTGACTCAGCATCCTATATGACATGTTTTGCCAAGCAGTTTTGGCAAGTGTCACCACTTTAAACACACACCAGCAAGACTTTTTTTTCCCAAAAAAACCAAAAAAATTGATTGAAATGAATCACTTTCTATTACACAAGATAAGATTTGCTTTATATCCCTGCTTATTGTTTATACTGGGAAACTATGACAGAAATATGAACAAATTAGTCACTTTAATTTATTCACTACTTCAATTAAACGATTAATCTATTCCAAAGTATTGATGGGCTTTGAGAACTTTAACTACTGGAGAAAACAGTCATTCTGCTTTCTACACCCAAAGATTTCCTCTTACTCGCTGAGTACCTTGGGCACCGACCTTATTAGTATAATGGAGGTAATAATAACAGGCTATGGCGTGCTTGTAAGGATTAAAATGAGAGAAGGCATCAAAGTGCTTAGCAAATTACCTGGCACACAAGGACTCTGAACTATCAGCAATAGCTATGGTTTAGTGGCTTAGAAATGGGCTTAAAGTTTTCCGATGCGGGCAAGACCCACTGGGCTACTTGTACTGGGGCAATTCTGAGAATGAACATGCTTTGGAATAAGTTATCTCAGCTGATGTGTTTTCATTATAATTTGGGGACTTGTAATTCAGTGAAAACCTAGTGCATCTATTAGCCAGTGACAGACAGTCATGAGGCTATTTAATCTAGTTTTTTTGCCACAAAGACTTGGTAATTTAGAGCTTTCAATAGCAAAAACTGACCCAGCTGGTCATTAGATGAGTGAGGTCCTCTTATATATAACTGAATATACCATGGAGGGTAAAAGGGGTCTCTAACATGTACATTTAAGCAGGAAGCAAGTATTGGTGAGTTATTATTTCTGCACTCTTAAGTTGTCTGGTGTTAATTCTTCACTGTCCTCTAACCACTGGCTGATAATGCAACTGCAGAGGACCAATCTATATTATTCCAAGTGAAGTGGTTATTTTTATCTAGTACTTACTTACATGACTGAAAGAAGCCATCACTGTGTTTACAAAAATATATCATAATGATACATACTGCTGTTTAGAGACATCTACACCAGCATTCTGACTCAGCATCCTATATGACATGTTTTGCCAAGCAGTTTTGGCAAGTGTCACCACTTTAAACACACACCAGCAAGACTTGCACCATATGTTGAAAATCACTTTCTATTACACTTTTAAAACCTGGTATATAAGAGTTGTCAAAAATTACAAGCATCTGCATGGTGAAATGACATTAACACTGAATGAGAAAACTTTAAATCTTTACTAAAAATGAAGCTATCCAAGAATAAGACTTTTTAAAATGACTGAAATCTAAGAAAAACTAAGGAGGTTGTCAGTGGGCATTAGGTTTAGGTTCTAGAGTATATGTCGAATGACAGAATTCAAATGAGGGCAGTTTGTTTTTCTGAAAACAGTGCATGTTTCTCCTGGATTCTCCATCCATTTCCCAATAGCAACAGGAGGTCAAGCCATTAAAGGTGCTGGGCAAATGTCGACATAATGAACTTTTAGATTCTCAAGCTTGTACTGTTGTCTAGATTTTGGGAACAAATCTGCTGTTGTAAGGATTTATTGCACTTAACCATTCTATGGCTATCTGACACATGGACGAGCTGGACCAAATAACATATTAATACATCATCTTATAATCCTGATAAAGGTCACTGTGTATATGCCTGATGAAGGACTACAGTCACTGTGTTTATGACGAACAAAGGGCTAAGAAAGATCCAGAATATAAATCACCCACTTGTTCTACAGCTGTGAACTAGCCACATGTATAACGTCTCTCAATTCCCCTATCAAAGGAGATGATGACTATTTCTGCAAATGCTTCTATGTTATCCTCTCCATTCCCAGTGAAGCCCTATGAAACAGCAGCAGCCTTCGATCAAAGCTGCCCATTCATCCCTCTGCTTTACAAAGGACGCAGTCGTCTGGATTAGGGTAAAAAAGGAAGCCTCCTCTTCCACCCCCACCTGAAGCAGAAACAGCATCTAGCATCTCTAAAACATCTGCTGATAAGCAATGGTTCCAAAGACATCACTACAAACTTCACAGATGAGCTCAACAAATTAAACTGGAGAAAGTGGGAGGGAGAGGTCAGTGCAAACTCAGCCAAGGCCAGGAGTTCAGAATACTGGTGGGAAGCTGGCACAACAGTTGGGTTGAAACATGTCTATTGCTGACAACGAGAAACAAGCCTTAGGCAAATTCTAAAGATCAACTCAGCAACAAAAAGACCCTCGAATTTCAGAGAAATTACAGACAAGCCCATTGCATAGTTGTCAGAATGGCCTTGAAGCTGTGTGTATACAATTCCAGAACAAATGAAGTGAACGCTATCCGTCCCACCACTTGTTTGGTCCTCAGTGCCGACTGAAATTCTCATTGTTCAACCCGTCCCTTTGGCATTGTGTCAACAGAGCCTGACTTAAGGCTGTGGAAACTGTGCATCTAAAAACCTACAAAACTGAGCACTCAAAAATGGTTTTGGATCTTTGGATGTTTCGTGACTGACAGTGAAAACTATTACTGTTTGTCAACTCCAGAGATCATGTAGTGTCTTCCTTATCAACACAGTAGAATTGTTTTTTGTTTTTGTAAAAAATAACAGAAAGAAACAGCTAACTTCCAACTAAGCATTGTCTAGAGGTGGCCTCTGATCTCTGGGTTCTTTTTAATAACAGGCTCTGTCAATGTAGACACAATATACAATGTCACCTATTCTATGTCTTTGCTGAGAAGTATAAATTCAGGTCTTTGGGAAACATAAAGAACTTATCTGAATTAAAACCCTGAGGAATGCCTGTCTCACAGCTGGACCCTAAGAAAGATCCACAATATAAATCACCCACTTGTGCTACAGCTGTGAACTAGCCACATGTATAACGTCTCTCAATTCCCCTATCAAAGGAGATGATGACTATTTCTGCAAATGCTTCTATGTTATCCTCTCCATTCCCAGTGAAGCCCTATGAAACAGCAGCAGCCTTCGATCAAAGCTGCCCATTCATCCCTCTGCTTTACAAAGGACGCAGTCGTCTGGATTAGGGTAAAAAAGGAAGCCTCCTCTTCCACCCCCACCTGAAGCAGAAACAGCATCTAGCATCTCTAAAACATCTGCTGATAAGCAATGGTTCCAAAGACATCACTACAAACTTCACAGATGAGCTCAACAAATTAAACTGGAGAAAGTGGGAGGAGAGGTCAGTGTCAACTCAGCCAAGGCCAGGAGTTCAGAATACTGGTGGGAAGCTGGCACAACAGTTGGGTTGAAACATGTCTATTGCTGACAACGAGAAACAAGCCTTAGGCAAATTCTAAAGATCAACTCAGCAACAAAAAGACCCTCGAATTTCAGAGAAATTACAGACAAGCCCATTGCATAGTTGTCAGAATGGCCTTGAAGCTGTGTGTATACAATTCCAGAACAAATGAAGTGAACGCTATCCGTCCCACCACTTGTTTGGTCCTCAGTGCCGACTGAAATTCTCATTGTTCAACCCGTCCCTTTGGCATTGTGTCAACAGAGCCTGACTTAAGGCTGTGGAAACTGTGCATCTAAAAACCTACAAAACTGAGCACTCAAAAATGGTTTTGGATCTTTGGATGTTTCGTGACTGACAGTGAAAACTATTACTGTTTGTCAACTCCAGAGATCATGTAGTGTCTTCCTTATCAACACAGTAGAATTGTTTTTTGTTTTTGTAAAAAATAACAGAAAGAAACAGCTAACTTCCAACTAAGCATTGTCTAGAGGTGGCCTCTGATCTCTGGGTTCTTTTTAATAACAGGCTCTGTCAATGTAGACACAATATACAATGTCACCTATTCTATGTCTTTGCTGAGAAGTATAAATTCAGGTCTTTGGGAAACATAAAGAACTTATCTGAATTAAAATGAGAACGCCTGTTCCTTGTCCTTTAGGATAATGCCATGTCTCCACCTTCTCCCCATGAGCACAAACTAATCTCTGTGGGGACCAGCTCTGCTGAGGAAGCATAGCTTACTTGAAGATGTCAGACAGGTGACTAGGAACTCACCTATTTTTCCTTCACCCTCACCATTAGCTAATCATCATCTGAGAGCAACTGTAGTTTTTTCTTTGTATAATAGTCTGAAAATCTCAGCAGGGTCCATACACTTCCCAAACAATCAGAAAATGAGTTTAGATTGGGAACTGTTTGGCAGTAGGTCAAGAGAGTGAAGGTTTAGGATGTGTAAAGTCTGACTGAGTGACATGCTTTGGATTCTAAAGTGATGGTAACAGAACATTCACCACTGGAACTCTTGAGAGGACCAGCTGCTCGTGTGGAAGGATTTTGTCCATTAATCACCAGATCCATCCTGGGAATTTTTATTGAAGACTTCATCCTGGGAAGGCTGGTGATCGAACCCTTCATAATAGGAGCCTCCGTTGTGCAAGAAAGTCCCCACGGCTCGCCCCTGCCGAGCATGGCCCACGGCGTCGCTGAACACTTTGTTTATCTGCTCCTCCGAAGGCATCCACCAGTCGGGGTTGGAGGTACAGTGCATCCTAATGAATTCTGTAGGAATATGCATAACAGTGAAAAAAAAAAAGAGAGAGCAACCACTGGTTTTGTAGTCGATGACAGGAAACTGCTTAAACTTTCTAAAACCTACAGAACTGAGCACTCAAAAATGGTTTTGGATCTTTGGATGTTTCGTGACTGACAGTGAAAACTATTACTGTTTGTCAACTCCAGAGATCATGTAGTGTCTTCCTTATCAACACAGTAGAATTGTTTTTTGTTTTTGTAAAAAATAACAGAAAGAAACAGCTAACTTCCAACTAAGCATTGTCTAGAGGTGGCCTCTGATCTCTGGGTTCTTTTTAATAACAGGCTCTGTCAATGTAGACACAATATACAATGTCACCTATTCTATGTCTTTGCTGAGAAGTATAAATTCAGGTCTTTGGGAAACATAAAGAACTTATCTGAATTAAAATGAGAACGCCTGTTCCTTGTCCTTTAGGATAATGCCATGTCTCCACCTTCTCCCCATGAGCACAAACTAATCTCTGTGGGGACCAGCTCTGCTGAGGAAGCATAGCTTACTTGAAGATGTCAGACAGGTGACTAGGAACTCACCTATTTTTCCTTCACCCTCACCATTAGCTAATCATCATCTGAGAGCAACTGTAGTTTTTTCTTTGTATAATAGTCTGAAAATCTCAGCAGGGTCCATACACTTCCCAAACAATCAGAAAATGAGTTTAGATTGGGAACTGTTTGGCAGTAGGTCAAGAGAGTGAAGGTTTAGGATGTGTAAAGTCTGACTGAGTGACATGCTTTGGATTCTAAAGTGATGGTAACAGAACATTCACCACTGGAACTCTTGAGAGGACCAGCTGCTCGTGTGGAAGGATTTTGTCCATTAATCACCAGATCCATCCTGGGAATTTTTATTGAAGACTTCATCCTGGGAAGGCTGGTGATCGAACCCTTCATAATAGGAGCCTCCGTTGTGCAAGAAAGTCCCCACGGCTCGCCCCTGCCGAGCATGGCCCACGGCGTCGCTGAACACTTTGTTTATCTGCTCCTCCGAAGGCATCCACCAGTCGGGGTTGGAGGTACAGTGCATCCTAATGAATTCTGTAGGAATATGCATAACAGTGAAAAAAAAAAAGAGAGAGAAACCACTGGTTTTTGTAGTCGATGACAGGGAAACTGCTTAAACTTTATCAGAAGGTCTGTAAGGAAGGCTTCATGGGACATTGGATGTAGTGCCATGATGACGTCACCTGTCAGACCCAACTTACACCACATACATTTTCTACTTGTGTGCAGAAGTAGACACTGTGACTAATTCCCCTAAGGCACATTTGCGATGAAAGGGAAATCTGATTTGTGAGGCCTGGTCTCCGCCATGCTTGGTTCAAGTTAAACCTGGCTGTTACATGCCCACATTTTTAGAATGTGAACTCTCCAGAGGCACAGCAAAGATCGTTAGCACGGTATTCTTCATTAGCTGGCTACGAATTTGTAGATTTTTATTTATTTTTTATTTTTTTAGCAACTTCTATTGATTGTTCATTTATTTCCATCCATCTTTGTTCTTTGGCCTGTGTGGGCCTCCCATCGCAGTGGCCTCTCTCATTGCAGAGCACTGGCTCTGGGCACACGTGCTCCAGAGCTCCGGCTCGGTAGTTGGATACATCGGTCCAGCTGCTCTGTGGCACCGTGGGATCCTCCCAGGCCAGGGATCGAACTGGCGGCCCTTGCACTGCAAGGTGGTGTCCTTACCCACTGGACCACCAGGGAAGCCCTGTTTTGTAGATTTAAGTGCTATAAAATCAAGTCTCAATGAGTCAGAAACTGCCTAAGTTTTGGTTCAGAAGAGATTCCCACATTCTTAAAATGTTATAAGCTGCATTTATTTCTCTAATTGTGATATCTATACAGGTAGTGACAAATGTTTTTTAGATGAGTTTTCCTCTAAATATTTAATTTCACCAGAAAGCAATTAGCATGTCTGGAAGAGATAGTATATAAAAAGTAGCTAAGAGTCCAGTGAAACTAACTTGGCCTCTCTCTGGCTGTGCTCAAATCAACCCTTCTCTCCTGCTTTCTCAGGGAGTCAGGGGACATACAGAGTTCCTATATAGCTATTTCACTAATAATTTGCACATCTATAAACTGAAGTGAGCATTCTGGAAAAGGTCCTAAATCAAACTGTGTGTTTTTTTTTCTTTTTTCTTTTGGCACAGCTGATTGAAAGCTCAAGGTGCTATTTTCATATTATTTCTTCTCCAGCACTGCTCCCTCTATAAGACAATGGTTCTGGTTGTAGGACTGAATTTGTCTGACTAGATTTGTCTGAAATTTATCGGCGAAACCCTGACCCTATTTGCCCTTACAGGCTGATGCTATTTGGACCAGAAAAATCTCATGAACTGAACTGGGGCTATCTTAAGGAGATAAACAGGGGCATCCCCTCCAGTTTTGTGCCTGAGGTGAGAGACTCATTCACCACATCCAGATCCCAGCCCTGATGACCTTCCTTGGGGTGAGAACTGTGTTTATTCAGCTCCTCGCCCTGCAAAATCATGGCTTTTCCTGGGGTGCAGGCCTAGGAAACACCAAAGGATGGTTCTCAAGCCTACATCATGGTCACTAGAATGCGGAACAGCGAGAAAACAGACTATTCTCGGACCACCAGGGCTCCAGTCTCTAGATCTTTCTCTGTTATTTTCCTGTGGTCACACCTATTTGCAATTGCGATTGTCCTCAAATCACCTCCAGCGAGGCCACCAGCTCCAGAAGTCAGGGATTCTGTTTTCTATACACTCTCTGCCTTTCTCAGGTTTCCTACCTCAAGGATTCCTAAGGACTCAGTAACTGGTTTACGAGCCTCTCAATCTCTGACCAGATTCCCCCGCTCTCATAGGAACACAAAGAAATAAGACTCAACGTATCCATGAGCGGAAACCAAGACTAAAGGTTGAGGGTGCTGTGGTCCTGCCACTCCAAGAATGTGCTGCCCTGTGACACGTCTCCGGCCCCAGTACTCACTGCTCTGACAGAACTTTCCCCAACATTGTGCCAGATGATTGCAAGCGAAAAGCGGGGCTCGTTCTGTTATACAGATACGAAGCACCCTCACATCACTGACCCCACTCTTCCTGCTGGGGTCAAATCACCCGGGGGAGCAGGCCAACCTAGAGTCTGGTTTCATCCCCTGAAGCACCCTACTCCCCACGCCTCCAGTGTCTAACTATCTGCGACTTCCTTGGCCATTCTACTCTCGCTGACCACAGGACGTCACCCTAGGAGTCAGCACACCTAAGCCTTCAGGACAGACCCAAGTGCTCTAACCAGCTGCCCTGACACAACCCCATTCCTGCCTATGCATTCTCCACCCCGGGGTGGTGGAAGCCTGCACCTCTGCCTGCCTCTCTGGGAGAGCGTACACATTCTGATCAGGCAGCCTGGGCTGCATCAGTGTCCCAGTGGGTCTGGCAGTCCCCAGGGCAGTGACACTATGGCTTTGGGATGTACATTAATCCTTCAGTTTCACAGACTAGTTCATTAAAGTGTAAAATGTTTAACAAGGATTTCTGAGGATCCAGTCCAGCCCTCATTCACCACATCCAGATCCCAGCCCTGATGACCTTCCTTGGGGTGAGAACTGTGTTTATTCAGCTCCTCGCCCTGCAAAATCATGGCTTTTCCTGGGGTGCAGGCCTAGGAAACACCAAAGGATGGTTCTCAAGCCTACATCATGGTCACTAGAATGCGGAACAGCGAGAAAACAGACTATTCTCGGACCACCAGGGCTCCAGTCTCTAGATCTTTCTCTGTTATTTTCCTGTGGTCACACCTATTTGCAATTGCGATTGTCCTCAAATCACCTCCAGCGAGGCCACCAGCTCCAGAAGTCAGGGATTCTGTTTTCTATACACTCTCTGCCTTTCTCAGGTTTCCTACCTCAAGGATTCCTAAGGACTCAGTAACTGGTTTACGAGCCTCTCAATCTCTGACCAGATTCCCCCGCTCTCATAGGAACACAAAGAAATAAGACTCAACGTATCCATGAGCGGAAACCAAGACTAAAGGTTGAGGGTGCTGTGGTCCTGCCACTCCAAGAATGTGCTGCCCTGTGACACGTCTCCGGCCCCAGTACTCACTGCTCTGACAGAACTTTCCCCAACATTGTGCCAGATGATTGCAAGCGGCGGGCTCGTTCTGTTATACAGATACGAAGCACCCTCACATCACTGACCCCACTCTTCCTGCTGGGGTCAAATCACCCGGGGGAGCAGGCCAACCTAGAGTCTGGTTTCATCCCCTGAAGCACCCTACTCCCCACGCCTCCAGTGTCTAACTATCTGCGACTTCCTTGGCCATTCTACTCTCGCTGACCACAGGACGTCACCCTAGGAGTCAGCACACCTAAGCCTTCAGGACAGACCCAAGTGCTCTAACCAGCTGCCCTGACACAACCCCATTCCTGCCTATGCATTCTCCACCCCGGGGTGGTGGAAGCCTGCACCTCTGCCTGCCTCTCTGGGAGAGCGTACACATTCTGATCAGGCAGCCTGGGCTGCATCAGTGTCCCAGTGGGTCTGGCAGTCCCCAGGGCAGTGACACTATGGCTTTGGGATGTACATTAATCCTTCAGTTTCACAGACTAGTTCATTAAAGTGTAAAATGTTTAACAAGGATTTCTGGAAAGGGATAGTGAGGTTCCTTATCCAGATGCCTCCTAAGCCTCAATCAGGGCAGCTTCATGAGTATACATGGAGCGTGCGCTCGAAAAGCCCCCAAACTCACCACTGCTTTGGCACCTCTGTCTGCTCTGATGATATTGGGGAATAAAGGACACTGTGGCTAGTTTGCTCAGACAGACTCTGGAGATGACCCAGACATTCTAAGGAAGTGGAATTTTCAGACTGGCCAACAGAGGGTGCTCCAGAGCACCTGTGCCAAGTTAGGGATAAAACAGGGATCTTCATTCTGGATGGTTTTCTCAAGTAATGATCACCTGAATCAATCACCTGGGGTGGCCGTGAGGTGCAGTAATGCATGCCTCCCCTGTCCTCACGCTAGGCCCACTGAATGAAGTCCAGGGTGGGTCTGGGAACCCCACTGCTACCAAACATTGCACATGTGTCTTAGGTGCCGATGGTCACCGTGGGCATCCCGAAAGGGGTGCAGGAGTGAGCGGCTTTCTAATGATTAAGGCCTTTCAGTGATAAGCTTTTACACTGTGACTACTTCACCAGGAAATATTTCAATTCCTATCAGGAGTAAGTTATTATTTAGTCTTTCCAACCAATAAAATCACTCAAACTATACAGGTTAAGTCTTTCCAATCAATAAAGCCACTCTTGAACTATCCAAGTTAGTATCTGCTATGGGATTTTCAGGTGTGAATATTTTCTGTCGGCTGTGTAATGTTTCTACTTGTCCGTGTTGATTTGCATCCACCAAATCAATCATACACATCAGGCTTCTTCCTCCTCACCCCCTGCCTAGCCTACCATAGTGCAGATCAGCTATAGCCTCATCAGCTGTTAATGCTGATGAAATGGTGTTATTTGAGCAGTATTTTTGTATATGGAAACTTAAAAAAACCCAAATAGAACAGAATCTGACTGGGCAAGAAATACTTTAGGCCTAAGGAAAATTAACTCTAAATAGATTTAAGGAGTTGGGACTGGTTCTTTTTTGTGAAGGTAGCTACATTAGGCGAGGGTGCCATGGGCTGCAAATGAAAATGGGGTAATTTTTAAAATTCCTCATCCTGTTTCCCTCCGTGCTTTCCCCAGTGCTCCAGTTTTGCTGGAGGTGGTGGCCTTCCTGGGCAGCAAAGAAAATCTGAACTTAAAGCGTGAAACATGAGGTGCTATGCAGTGCTTATATGCCACTAAGTGCTAAAGCAAACGAATTTTTAAAGGACTTCTCCATGCCAAAGAAATGGGCCACATGAAGCCTATATACTCTCAGCGGAAAAAAACCAAAATACAGTAAAGGCTGAACACTTGCACGGGGAGCCACAGCCAATGCAGTGAAATGAGATCACAGATGGACACTGAGCGAAAGGATGCAGTACCTCGGAGGCATGTTACTTTAACTGGATCCAGAGGGCGTCTCTCAGGACCTGTCTCTCCTGACTGCACTGACCTTTTCCTTTTGCGGCACATTTTGAAGTCCAGGGTGGGTCTGGGAACCCCACTGCTACCAAACATTGCACATGTGTCTTAGGTGCCGATGGTCACCGTGGGCATCCCGAAAGGGGTGCAGGAGTGAGCGGCTTTCTAATGATTAAGGCCTTTCAGTGATAAGCTTTTACACTGTGACTACTTCACCAGGAAATATTTCAATTCCTATCAGGAGTAAGTTATTATTTAGTCTTTCCAACCAATAAAATCACTCAAACTATACAGGTTAAGTCTTTCCAATCAATAAAGCCACTCTTGAACTATCCAAGTTAGTATCTGCTATGGGATTTTCAGGTGTGAATATTTTCTGTCGGCTGTGTAATGTTTCTACTTGTCCGTGTTGATTTGCATCCACCAAATCAATCATACACATCAGGCTTCTTCCTCCTCACCCCCTGCCTAGCCTACCATAGTGCAGATCAGCTATAGCCTCATCAGCTGTTAATGCTGATGAAATGGTGTTATTTGAGCAGTATTTTTGTATATGGAAACTTAAAAAAACCCAAATAGAACAGAATCTGACTGGGCAAGAAATACTTTAGGCCTAAGGAAAATTAACTCTAAATAGATTTAAGGAGTTGGGACTGGTTCTTTTTTGTGAAGGTAGCTACATTAGGCGAGGGTGCCATGGGCTGCAAATGAAAATGGGGTAATTTTTAAAATTCCTCATCCTGTTTCCCTCCGTGCTTTCCCCAGTGCTCCAGTTTTGCTGGAGGTGGTGGCCTTCCTGGGCAGCAAAGAAAATCTGAACTTAAAGCGTGAAACATGAGGTGCTATGCAGTGCTTATATGCCACTAAGTGCTAAAGCAAACGAATTTTTAAAGGACTTCTCCATGCCAAAGAAATGGGCCACATGAAGCCTATATACTCTCAGCGGAAAAAAACCAAAATACAGTAAAGGCTGAACACTTGCACGGGGAGCCACAGCCAATGCAGTGAAATGAGATCACAGATGGACACTGAGCGAAAGGATGCAGTACCTCGGAGGCATGTTACTTTAACTGGATCCAGAGGGCGTCTCTCAGGACCTGTCTCTCCTGACTGCACTGACCTTTTCCTTTTTCCAAGGCCGCATGAGTACTTAAGCTCATCGGTCGTGAAAACAAATCTGATGAGGTATCGAAGGAGCCGCCTCCCGTCTTTCTTGGAAGAATTTACAGCCTCATCCCACTGTTTGCTCGTTATGTAGACAGGATAGTTGTTCAACAGCTGCTTGCTTCCCTGGAAAAGCGAAATATTTTCTCATTACCTACTTAGCCGGCCAGCCAGCAGCACGGGCGATCTCCATTTCAAAGGCAAGCATGCCTTTTAACCAAGTGGCTATGCTGACAATGAACCAGGTACTGAAGAGCACAAGTAATTGCTCACTCTCAAAACGGGCACTTTTCAAATTACATTTGCATTTTCTATAACAAGAGCCAATGAGGTTTAATGAACACCTTTGAAAGAGGAGCTATTTATAACTTGCATTTTAACAGGTAGGTTAAAATGTGTCAAGATCCAATGACAGGGAACACTATTTAAATATAACCTGTAACTTTCCTTTTCAATCTATTAAAATATGCAAAAATGACTTTGAAGAGTGTGATCAAACAGGTCTCCTCATCCCTTGGTTCGTGGTTACGTACTTTTAGAAATGATGCTGGTGGGCTATTTCCATAAGGTATTTGTGTGTGTGTGTTTAATGCATCTAATATCTGATAGCTGTTGCAAATTCAGCGGAAACAACATTAAAATGTGACTTTTAAGAAGGTGGAATTGTGGAAACAGAAAAAATAATCAGTAATAATAATGCAAAGCAAGTTTCCTCAAATTATAGCTTCTACAAATGCCACTATGTCAACTCAAAATTTTTCTTACTTTTCACCTTCATAATTTACATCTGCTATAAAATTCCCAGGCTAAACAGCTTCAGTGGGACTAATTACAGGAATTTCTGTAACATTTATAAGCCATGTTTAGTCAATTGCACCTACACAACCATTACTTTAGTTCTGGTTGTCCATAAAATTCTACAGTCCAGGACAAATTAATTAACCCATGATCTCAGTTTTAATGTACTTCTTCCCCAGTAATTAAGGTGTACAAAATAAAGGGAAACTCATTTGGTTTTACAATTTTGCAAATTTACTACAGGTTATAAATCTAGTCCTCTTTGGATCTCATAGGTTTTTATTTTAACATTTGCTCTGTTCAGTTAAGCTCTGAGAAGGGCACATGGTAAGGGAGCCAACGGGAAAGCAAGAGGCAGCAGACTCGACTATGAAACTGTCACTGAGTTATACCCATGGACACTCAATCAAGGCAGCAGTCATTCTCCGGGGAAGTAGCAGGAGTGTGATTTAGTACCCTTTTTAAAGGAAGCAGCTGAGGGACATGGTTTGAGGTTTGAATTTAGTCAGTTTGAGTTTGAACTGAAACTTAGTTCTGTGTCTTATTGGTCGTTTCTTGGACCAAAGTTTCCCCATCTATAACGTGGGAAGAGCCAAGTTAGCATGGGTTTAAAATAGGAGTATTTGGGAGCATACGTCAGCCCTTGGCTCTGTGTCCTACAGACGATCAAAATATGGGCAGGAGGCCAGAGGTTCCAAAGGCCCCTCAGCCCAGGTTGCTGTTCCACGGCAGGAGAGGAGAGATGGAGGGATGACTGGTGTGCGCGGCAGTGCAGATGGAGAAGCGAGAATGGAAGCTCTAAAACCAGGGGTTCAGGCAACCGATCCAGTGAGTTAGGCTACAGGGGACAGAGGTGTCGACCACTCCCAGGTGAAACGGGGCGTCCTCCAGAAAGATACAGAACAGTGGGTTATGGCTGGCAGATGGAAGAAACAGAGAACAAGGAGGAACAGTGTCTGACACACAGTAGGTGCCATGAACATCCGCTGAATGACTATTGCAATGAATACTCCGGGGACTTCCCTGGTGGTCCAGGAGTTAAGACTCTGGGCTCCCAGTGCAGGGAACACAGGTCCCTGGTCCAGGAAGATTCCATGTGCCGCAGAGCAACTAAATCCCTGAGCCACAACTACTGAGCCTGTGTTCTGGAGCCCGGGAGCTGCAACAAGAGAAGCCACCACAGTGAGAATTTCGTCTAAAAGTTTTAGCAATTGCACCTACACAACCATTACTTTAGTTCTGGTTGTCCATAAAATTCTACAGTCCAGGACAAATTAATTAACCCAGAGTGTCCCCAAAATAAAAAGGGAAACTCATTTGGTTTTACAATTTTGCAAATTTACTACAGGTTATAAATCTAGTCCTCTTTGGATCTCATAGGTTTTTATTTTAACATTTGCTCTGTTCAGTTAAGCTCTGAGAAGGGCACATGGTAAGGGAGCCAACGGGAAAGCAAGAGGCAGCAGACTCGACTATGAAACTGTCACTGAGTTATACCCATGGACACTCAATCAAGGCAGCAGTCATTCTCCGGGGAAGTAGCAGGAGTGTGATTTAGTACCCTTTTTAAAGGAAGCAGCTGAGGGACATGGTTTGAGGTTTGAATTTAGTCAGTTTGAGTTTGAACTGAAACTTAGTTCTGTGTCTTATTGGTCGTTTCTTGGACCAAAGTTTCCCCATCTATAACGTGGGAAGAGCCAAGTTAGCATGGGTTTAAAATAGGAGTATTTGGGAGCATACGTCAGCCCTTGGCTCTGTGTCCTACAGACGATCAAAATATGGGCAGGAGGCCAGAGGTTCCAAAGGCCCCTCAGCCCAGGTTGCTGTTCCACGGCAGGAGAGGAGAGATGGAGGGATGACTGGTGTGCGCGGCAGTGCAGATGGAGAAGCGAGAATGGAAGCTCTAAAACCAGGGGTTCAGGCAACCGATCCAGTGAGTTAGGCTACAGGGGACAGAGGTGTCGACCACTCCCAGGTGAAACGGGGCGTCCTCCAGAAAGATACAGAACAGTGGGTTATGGCTGGCAGATGGAAGAAACAGAGAACAAGGAGGAACAGTGTCTGACACACAGTAGGTGCCATGAACATCCGCTGAATGACTATTGCAATGAATACTCCGGGGACTTCCCTGGTGGTCCAGGAGTTAAGACTCTGGGCTCCCAGTGCAGGGAACACAGGTCCCTGGTCCAGGAAGATTCCATGTGCCGCAGAGCAACTAAATCCCTGAGCCACAACTACTGAGCCTGTGTTCTGGAGCCCGGGAGCTGCAACAAGAGAAGCCACCACAGTGAGAAGCCCACACACCAAAATGAAGAGTAGTTCCCACTCGCTTCAACTAGAGAAAGCCCATGCACAGCAATGAAAACCCAGTGCAGCCAAAAATAAAATAAAGAAAAAAAGGGACAGGGAGCCAGAAGAGAGTCCTGAAAGTAAGGCCCAGAGGAAGAGAGCACGTGCAGGAAGGAGAAGACATGAGGCCCCAGGGATGACAAGGGCTGGAAGACGCGCCCCTGGACTGGACAATTGGGAGAGTGGCTGGGGTGTGGGAGAGCTCTCAGAGCATTCTGATGAGGAGTGGAGGTGGAGCCGGATTCTGGACATGGCAAACAGAAACAGAATGGAGAAATGAGTACAGACCACTCCTTCAGGGGGTTAATCACCGAGAGGTTACCATCCAGCAAGTACCTTCAATGACAGGCACTGCCCATGGGAAGAGACCTGGGCCAACCCTTCAAGGAGTGGGGTGTGTCATGTTGTTAAGACTGAAGGTGCTGCAGGAGGCTGTGAAGAATGGAAGGAGGAAGAAAAGACAATCATCGAGGGAGAGAGGGAGAATCAAAGAGGGGCTGACTTTCAGAATGGGAAGATCTGGAACAAACATTGGCTCTGTGTGAAGGAACAACAGGTGAGTTTTCTCATGTCAGGTCCCTCTGAGCCAACAGAATGGTGGGAGATGGACCCAAAATATTCAGCTTCTGTTTCTCCCGCTCAGAGTACAGAGGCTCGTCTTCAGGATGCATGAACTTTCTCTGTAGGATATATACTCATTCATCAACCTCAGGGTCTAGCATGTCTTCTGTGAGCCCTTCTGTCCTGGTGTGGAGATGGGTAAACCATCAGGATGCCTCATCTTAAGGGAAGTCCACATGGAGTCACGTTCACCTCACCCCGGAGACCTACCTCGGTCGGCTGGTCAGCTGGCTGTGGGATCATCAGCTGGTTGTGGTGCTGAAGCACTGTCTTCAGGTAATCTAAAACGGTCTGGCAGGGCACTGGGTGGAAGGAATGGCAACAATGGCATGTTAGCGGAACTGTACTGGGAAAACAGAAAGCTTTAAGGTTTAAAAATTTTTTGATGTAAACGTCTAAAAAAAAAAACTGATTTGTCTAAAGGAAATAGAATCTTTCATTTGACATCCGCAGTTATTTCAGTTTGTAAACATGGAACAGATGTTATGGCTTGGGAAGAATTTTTCGGTTCAGCACAATTCGCTGAAAACTTTCAAGTCAAACTGACTCTCAGATGAATTTGGGTCCATAATAATGACGTCACACTGAACAACTCACAGAAGAGACGTGTCTTCTTTGACTCAACTTGTAACATGAGCAAGTTTTAACAGGTGCTTTTGAAACTTAAAGTACTGAAAACTAAGGTTTCACTCTTTTTATTTTTCTTTTTCTTTGTTTTTTTCCTCTCTTTTTTTTCCTTTTTGTTTTTTCTCTTTCTTTGGTTTCACTCTTTTTAAATTGATGATAGAATGCTCATGTTCAGTGCCACTCATTCCTAAGTCTTCAGGAAAGCAGTGAGCCATGCACTGTAGACCTGCCTTCCTGACATGGACACACCTGGCCATGTAGCTCTTCCCCTCTCCAGGCACTCACCTGACCTGGTCCAGTTTAGGTTCAGATTCCACTCTATTTTTTGAAGCACAGTCTTAACAGAATCACTGAATAATTACAGTAAAACTGAACACATTAACCCAACATTGAGTCTGACATTCTTTTTGTACCATTTCAGAAATAATTCTTAGATCTTAAGATTTATATTAGAGCCCTTTCTGGAGTATTAACTAATAGATTTTAAAGGTCTTGGTAGCTTAGTCAATAACTTAATTGACACAAATCACTGCCATTATCTGCCCTGGCTGTGTGCTTTCTTAAGATTGTCACGTTAGAGAAAACAATAAATATTTAACCTAAACCCTAATTCTAAAGTATCACCACTGAGCTCTTCACTTTGTTTTTCTCACCCTTTTTTTTTTTTTTTGAGAGCAAACTGAAGTTGTCATCTTTATCCTCTGCTAATAGTTCTGGGTCTTTTTTCAGATGACATTACATTGCAACATAAGAAAGCAAACACTATGTCAATACCCTTTGGGACAATTTGAATGGTAAGAAGTAAAAGTAGGTTAGGAAATTTTTCTTCTTGTCAAGAAATGTTTTCTTAAATAATATCCTAAATAGATTTGACTCTCAGATCTATGTTATAGGTCACTCTTGCATAGTCATTTGAACATATTCTCTAAATTAAAGTAGCATTTATGGGACAACTGTAGAAGCCAACCAAAAGAAGGCATATGTGTATCGGCTTGAAGTAGGAATTTTACTAAATCAATGTTTATATAAACCTTGTCTAGTATCTCTAATTTCACCATCCTATTAAATGCCCAATTCACTTTAGAGTCCATCTGGATGTAACTAAGCCTTATGATGTACAATTCTGCCAGATCGTGCCCAAATTCCTTTTAAGGGGACCACTTACCAACAGTTCCATACTCTGACAGACACTTTCATCCTGTGTATGCTTGAGAAGAGAGTTTGAGTCACTGAGCGCTAGAAAATCCACTTTCTAAACCACACCATTTCTGCTCAGATATGCAATGGTCCCTTGAAAGTCTGAGAAAATTCACTGAATGACAAATAGTAATTTCTCACATTACCAGAGTTCCACAAACAGTCCATCCCCCCTAGATGATGCCATAGTGAATGAGAATGAATCTTCTGGAGAAGAAGGAAAAACGCAGAAGACTTGAGAAGCTAACAGAGACAGAAAACAGGTTTGCTGTTAAGTTTTGGCCTTTCACTGAGTGACTTCACTTCGGGACTCCATTTAACTTCTGTGTCTAAGTCCCTTCTCCACACTGCCGAATGTGAGGGTCTCAGCAGCAGCAATGCCAACTGTGTGTAGGCCACTGCATTGCCAAGCAACCCGAGTGAGGTAGTATTCCAGATTTAGTTTGGAAGTTTTAGTAAGTAGTTGTTGACTGATTAGGATCTGAATGAAATTCCTTGCTACTTTACTCATATTTTACATACAGAAAAATGCAATTGGCCAATTAGTGTGATCACCACTGAGCTCTTCACTTTGTTTTTCTCACCCTTTTTTTTTTTTTTGAGAGCAAACTGAAGTTGTCATCTTTATCCTCTGCTAATAGTTCTGGGTCTTTTTTCAGATGACATTACATTGCAACATAAGAAAGCAAACACTATGTCAATACCCTTTGGGACAATTTGAATGGTAAGAAGTAAAAGTAGGTTAGGAAATTTTTCTTCTTGTCAAGAAATGTTTTCTTAAATAATATCCTAAATAGATTTGACTCTCAGATCTATGTTATAGGTCACTCTTGCATAGTCATTTGAACATATTCTCTAAATTAAAGTAGCATTTATGGGACAACTGTAGAAGCCAACCAAAAGAAGGCATATGTGTATCGGCTTGAAGTAGGAATTTTACTAAATCAATGTTTATATAAACCTTGTCTAGTATCTCTAATTTCACCATCCTATTAAATGCCCAATTCACTTTAGAGTCCATCTGGATGTAACTAAGCCTTATGATGTACAATTCTGCCAGATCGTGCCCAAATTCCTTTTAAGGGGACCACTTACCAACAGTTCCATACTCTGACAGACACTTTCATCCTGTGTATGCTTGAGAAGAGAGTTTGAGTCACTGAGCGCTAGAAAATCCACTTTCTAAACCACACCATTTCTGCTCAGATATGCAATGGTCCCTTGAAAGTCTGAGAAAATTCACTGAATGACAAATAGTAATTTCTCACATTACCAGAGTTCCACAAACAGTCCATCCCCCCTAGATGATGCCATAGTGAATGAGAATGAATCTTCTGGAGAAGAAGGAAAAACGCAGAAGACTTGAGAAGCTAACAGAGACAGAAAACAGGTTTGCTGTTAAGTTTTGGCCTTTCACTGAGTGACTTCACTTCGGGACTCCATTTAACTTCTGTGTCTAAGTCCCTTCTCCACACTGCCGAATGTGAGGGTCTCAGCAGCAGCAATGCCAACTGTGTGTAGGCCACTGCATTGCCAAGCAACCCGAGTGAGGTAGTATTCCAGATTTAGTTTGGAAGTTTTAGTAAGTAGTTGTTGACTGATTAGGATCTGAATGAAATTCCTTTTGCTACTTTACTCATATTTTACATACACGTACAGAAAAAATGTTTAAACACAAAACTGCTTGTAACACCTGAATATTCAGTGTGACCTCAACCATGTCAAAAAGAATCCTATGCCCAGAGAAGAGACTGGAAAGACATAGACCAAAGGGTTAATAATTGAAAATAATTATTGGAATTAAAATTGTTTTTTAAATTAATTAAAAATAAAAATATTTTGATAACAGAGTTAGGGTAATTATTACTACCTTCACCCTTTATCATCCTTATAAAAACAAGCTGAAACAAAATGTCTACAGTGGGCATGGACTACCGTAACTACAAAAGTATTTAAAGAATATCTACAGAACTGTTATCTCCCTTTCCTTTGCTATCAATAACCTTCAGCGTTGCCTATATAGCCATGGAAGGGTGTAGAGGCAGACTCTCCCATCTCTGTAGCCCCAATATTCAGGCACCTTTGAGCAAGGCCAGCTGATTTAAGCACTCTGAGAGAAACTGGAATTTCACAGGGGCTCTCCTGAAGGCAAGTGGGTCCTGTGGGCTGGTATCTCGGCACAGGGCTGAGGCCAGAAACAGGACAAGGCTCATGTCCATCTACTTCATCGACTGCAGAGCTGGCTGTGAGACTTGTTCAGCAAGGCTCTTCCAAGGGAAACTGGTGGGATTCTGTTTTTGCCCTTGTTAAGGGTGCGTGGCTCTCTGCCTCATTTTTCTGGTGGATCATTACATTAACATCTTGACCAATTTCTCTTCTTGTTCCATTTCAAGCTATACAATTAACATTTACTCGAAATATGCCACACAGTAATTTCTCACATTACCAGAGTTCCACAAACAGTCCATCCCCCCTAGATGATGCCATAGTGAATGAGAATGAATCTTCTGGAGAAGAAGGAAAAACGCAGAAGACTTGAGAAGCTAACAGAGACAGAAAACAGGTTTGCTGTTAAGTTTTGGCCTTTCACTGAGTGACTTCACTTCGGGACTCCATTTAACTTCTGTGTCTAAGTCCCTTCTCCACACTGCCGAATGTGAGGGTCTCAGCAGCAGCAATGCCAACTGTGTGTAGGCCACTGCATTGCCAAGCAACCCGAGTGAGGTAGTATTCCAGATTTAGTTTGGAAGTTTTAGTAAGTAGTTGTTGACTGATTAGGATCTGAATGAAATTCCTTTTGCTACTTTACTCATATTTTACATACACGTACAGAAAAAATGTTTAAACACAAAACTGCTTGTAACACCTGAATATTCAGTGTGACCTCAACCATGTCAAAAAGAATCCTATGCCCAGAGAAGAGACTGGAAAGACATAGACCAAAGGGTTAATAATTGAAAATAATTATTGGAATTAAAATTGTTTTTTAAATTAATTAAAAATAAAAATATTTTGATAACAGAGTTAGGGTAATTATTACTACCTTCACCCTTTATCATCCTTATAAAAACAAGCTGAAACAAAATGTCTACAGTGGGCATGGACTACCGTAACTACAAAAGTATTTAAAGAATATCTACAGAACTGTTATCTCCCTTTCCTTTGCTATCAATAACCTTCAGCGTTGCCTATATAGCCATGGAAGGGTGTAGAGGCAGACTCTCCCATCTCTGTAGCCCCAATATTCAGGCACCTTTGAGCAAGGCCAGCTGATTTAAGCACTCTGAGAGAAACTGGAATTTCACAGGGGCTCTCCTGAAGGCAAGTGGGTCCTGTGGGCTGGTATCTCGGCACAGGGCTGAGGCCAGAAACAGGACAAGGCTCATGTCCATCTACTTCATCGACTGCAGAGCTGGCTGTGAGACTTGTTCAGCAAGGCTCTTCCAAGGGAAACTGGTGGGATTCTGTTTTTGCCCTTGTTAAGGGTGCGTGGCTCTCTGCCTCATTTTTCTGGTGGATCATTACATTAACATCTTGACCAATTTCTCTTCTTGTTCCTCAAGCATTATTTAATCAACTTTGCTATACAATTAACATTTACTCGAAATATGCCACACAGTATTTCACAGGAAGACTGAAATTATTCAGCATCCTCTGACAAGTGTACCATCTACGTGCTTGTATCACCTTTAAGTGTCTGTCCTGTCTCTGGAGAGAAGTTTCTGAGTTGTATATGTATAGAAATCAACAGTGAGGTTTAAGTATCACTCAGCCTACAGACAGATGCTATTCTCTTCATAGTGACAGTGTCCTGACTCTACTTAATTTAACTGACATGTGTAGATGCTACAATGGAACATGCCTGACACTAGGCTGGGAATCAAGACTCTGACTTAGTCTCTGTCCTCAAGAACCTTATGCACCCTGCCCCTCCTCTTCTCATAGAAGACACCAGGAAAGAAAGACACACAAAGAGCACAAACTTGCACTGATGCCAAGTTCAACAGAAGCAAGCATGAGGCGCTGCAGAAAGTGGTTAATTCTGCCTGGTTAAGTGAGAAAGGGGTTTCCTAAGGAAAGGAGTTACCTGACCAGGGTACTGAGGGATGAGTAGGAGTTTCTCCAGTGTGGAAAAGAGGGGTATGTTCTTAGACTGGAAGGACAGCAGGAGTTCAGGCAAGACCAGAAGCAAGTGCATGGAGGCTCAGGAATCACGAACTGTCCAGAGGGGTTGGCACACTCACAGTATGGTGGGAAGTGAGAGGCAAGTCTCCAAAAATGAACAGGAAGGCCCAGGCAGTGAAGGATGCCACATGCCACACTGAGGGTGCTGGAGGTGACTCCATGGATCACCTGAAGCCAACAAAGGCTTTTGGCAGTAGGGACTGTAGACCTTTTCCATTGGGAGATCCTGGGATGTGGGAGGATTTGAGTGGCTACTGTAAGAGGCCATGCTGTGCGGCAGGCCTGGGTGAAAGCTGTGGGGAGAGAGAGGAGGACCCACTGATGGTTACATATGAGGTGGATCTAGAAGAGTGGAGACTGACATGGAATAGGAACAGAGATGCTTATGGCTGGAGCCGAGGTTCCCAACCTGGGTCACCAACTGAATGCTGATCTCTTTACAAGGTTAAGACCACCACCAACAATCTACGAAAACACTTAAGATTTTTGTATTATCAGGCACAGGACCGTGTCCCTCTCTGTTTCTTACAATTGTTCTTTATTGATTCCTAGGAGACCTAGCAAGTACCTGGTTGCTACATACTGAACTTAATACTTCAGCATTCCAATATTACTAAGCTCATGTTACAGAAAAAGGAAACTGAGGCTCAGAATGGTTAGATAATTTGCCCAACCCACAGCTAGCAAGCAGCAGGAGCAGAAATCCAAACCCAGGTTTGACTCCAAAGCCATTTTCTTCATCTCGCTCTCCTATGTCCCACAATCTCACAGCTACAGGAAGAGTTGTGTGACTTTTACCAAATTCTAAGTCAAAGAATTCAATCGTTCATCCGCTTCTCCTATGTACAATTATGCACCTCCCCTCTTCTCATAGAAGACACCAGGAAAGAAAGACACAAAGAGCACAAACTTGCACTGATGCCAAGTTCAACAGAAGCAAGCATGAGGCGCTGCAGAAAGTGGTTAATTCTGCCTGGTTAAGTGAGAAAGGGGTTTCCTAAGGAAAGGAGTTACCTGACCAGGGTACTGAGGGATGAGTAGGAGTTTCTCCAGTGTGGAAAAGAGGGGTATGTTCTTAGACTGGAAGGACAGCAGGAGTTCAGGCAAGACCAGAAGCAAGTGCATGGAGGCTCAGGAATCACGAACTGTCCAGAGGGGTTGGCACACTCACAGTATGGTGGGAAGTGAGAGGCAAGTCTCCAAAAATGAACAGGAAGGCCCAGGCAGTGAAGGATGCCACATGCCACACTGAGGGTGCTGGAGGTGACTCCATGGATCACCTGAAGCCAACAAAGGCTTTTGGCAGTAGGGACTGTAGACCTTTTCCATTGGGAGATCCTGGGATGTGGGAGGATTTGAGTGGCTACTGTAAGAGGCCATGCTGTGCGGCAGGCCTGGGTGAAAGCTGTGGGAGAGAGGAGGACCCACTGATGGTTACATATGAGGTGGATCTAGAAGAGTGGAGACTGACATGGAATAGGAACAGAGATGCTTATGGCTGGAGCCGAGGTTCCCAACCTGGGTCACCAACTGAATGCTGATCTCTTTACAAGGTTAAGACCACCACCAACAATCTACGAAAACACTTAAGATTTTTGTATTATCAGGCACAGGACCGTGTCCCTCTCTGTTTCTTACAATTGTTCTTTATTGATTCCTAGGAGACCTAGCAAGTACCTGGTTGCTACATACTGAACTTAATACTTCAGCATTCCAATATTACTAAGCTCATGTTACAGAAAAAGGAAACTGAGGCTCAGAATGGTTAGATAATTTGCCCAACCCACAGCTAGCAAGCAGCAGGAGCAGAAATCCAAACCCAGGTTTGACTCCAAAGCCATTTTCTTCATCTCGCTCTCCTATGTCCCACAATCTCACAGCTACAGGAAGAGTTGTGTGACTTTTACCAAATTCTAAGTCAAAGAATTCAATCGTTCATTCCGCTGTACTTATCACTTGCTCTAATTTTTTTTTACTCAGAACATATTTGCATTGCTTCATTCTCCTTAGAATGCCCTCATTAAATATGATCCCTGTGCTTCTCAGGGCTGGAAGTCTTCCTGAGCCTTCTCCCGCAGGCGCTTCTGGGCATGTGTGGGAGCTGGAGGGCGGTGTGAACCCGGTGGGCATTAGCACAGCGACACTGCAGTTACTCAAAGGGCTTTTTGTTCTTGCAAAACTAGTTATCCAAGAACTGACACTGATTTATCTTTTAAAAATCTTCTTACTTAGAATATGCTTACTTAAGATCACAGTGTATAATTTAAGGCTTGGGTTCTTTAGTTTGTAGCCTTGTCAATTAGTACACTTGATCCTCGTTATTTTCAGATTCTGTTTTTGCAAATTTGCCTACTCACTAATGGCTTCTCAGGTGGTGCCAGTGGTAAACAACCCATCTGCCAATGCAGGAGACATCAGAGACATGGGTTCGATCCTTGGGTTGGGAAGATCCCTAGAGAAGGGCATGGCAACCCACCCCAGTATTCTTGCCTGGAGAATCCCATGGACAGAGGAGAATCCCTGCGGGCTACAGTCCACGGGGTCACAGAGTCAAACACAAATGAAGTGACTTAGCATGCATGCACTACTCATTAACATGTATTTTTAATGGTCAAATCTGAATTTGGGGTGCTCTTGTTGTCACTGGTAGAATTTGACAGGTTCTCAAGAAACCGGAGTTGCTGGAATCATACGCACCCAGCTGAGGCTGAACAAGGTAACACTGCCCAGTTGTTTCAGTCCTCACACGGTAGTAAGGGTTCTTTTCATGGTCTATTTAGTGTCACAGCTTTCTCATTTTTGTGCTTCCCTACGTGGTGATTCTATGTTTAAAGGGGTCCGAAATGTAGAGCTGAAGTGCTGTCTTGTGTTCCTGAGTACAAGGCTGTGATAAGCTTCAAGGGGAAGACGTGTATTAGATAAGCATTGTTCAGACATGAGTCACCAGGCTGTGAATTCAATGTCAACCAACCAACACTACACATTAAATGAGGCCTCTTTAAACAAAAACACACTTAAAAATGAGGTTATGCTCTGATCGGCTGACACAAACACTGTAACCAGAGGCTTTACAGAAAAGAACTATGGTGACTTTCGAGGGTATTTCGAGGGTGGAAGTAGCTCTGTAAAATGGGAATATTAATTTTTCTTTGAAGTTATGAAGATATAGAGATGATCGAAAATGTAAAGTAGAATGTTCTTTAATATTATCAACATTAAGTATTATCTTCCCTATATCTGGCACTTAGAACATTTCAAGGTATTTTTACTGTGTCATAGTTATTCTACTAAGGAAGTTATTATTTTTTAAAATTTTAATAATGTATAGTTGATTAACAATATCACATTAGTAGTTTCAGGTGTACAGCACGGTGTTTCAGTTACATATGCCTGAGTGTGTGTGTACTAAGTTACTTTAGTCACACCCAACTCTTTTCGATCCCATTGACTGTGGCCCACCAGGCTTCTCTGTTCATAGGATTCTCCAGGTAAGAATACAGGAGTGGACTGCCACACTCTCCTCCAAGGGATCTTCCCAGCCCAGGGATCGAACCCACGTCTTTGGCAGGTGGGTTCTTTACCATAAGCACCACCTGGGAAGCCCTCAGTTCATATATATGTGCGTGTGTATATACACGTATATATATGTTCTTTTTCAAATTCTTTCTCCATATAGGTTATTACAAAATATCAAATACAGTTCACTGTGGTACAAAGTAGGTCTTTGTTGATTATCTATTGTATATATACAGTAGTGTTAGAAGTGGTTTTTTAATTACCATATTTTATGTTTCTAATATCGACATTTTATCATATTTTAAAATCTCTAAACTTGGTGTTCAAAGACAGTTGTAAAGTACAATTAAGATTTGCAGTGCTTTTTCTTCTTAGTGGAGCATAAAGTACTGGTGTGTCTTAACAGTCAGTGAGGGTTTAGATTACACGAAATACAGCATTTTATACCCACCTCTGACAACAACAACCCTTACGAGCTCCCTTCACCCAATGCTGGCTGTAAGATTTCTAAAGAAATGTGACTACTCTGACCTGACACCTTCTCCTCTGAGAAGTTTGACCATCATTTTTCTTTCTTTAATAACCTCTCGGCTCTTTGTACTCCTGATCCAATAACTTCCTTTTGTGACTTTTTTCTTTTAGTTGCCTACATTTGCAAATGACTCTGGAAAATAAGTTAGAGAGTACTTTCTAGCAGCTCCTTGCTCGCATGTAGCTGATAAGGAATACAACTTTGCTGAATCTTTCACAAATAACACAATAGACAACGGCTCTCTCAGGTGGTGATGGAAAGAATCTTTCCCCAGTTTCTTCCCTTGAAGTGAGCGCTATCGCTTTCCTCTTCCCCTTTTATAGCTGGAAGTCCTTATAGCTGGAAGTCCTTTTCCCTATAGACTAAACAGATTCACTTCTTTTTGAATTCTCAGTTGAAGAATTACTGCCAGGTATGAATGCCTTCTTTCAGGGGAAAAACCAAAAGAAGCCAGAATTTCAGAGCCGCTCAACAGCATGGCTCTGGAGAGAAGGAGGTGCCCGAGGAACACTGCTCCTGCTCCAAGCTGCGACAGGTGCCCCCAGCATCTCCTGCACCTTATTTCCTCTGTTCGCTGCTGCATGCTCCTCTCGCTTTTGTGCCCATCCATCCTGCCTAGCTGTAAAAAGAGTGAGCCTACGACATCAGGGCAGATCCGACTAGAAGAACGCCCCAGGTCCTTGCATGGAAATGTACTGGCCTTGAGGCTAACAAAAGCCCACTGCGATCACTGGGATGCGTGGACACTGCTTAGGGAAAACCGATCCCAAATCTCACAGGAAAGTTACTGCTTGCAAAATACTCTTGTTCTGTGCAAAACTAGACATTACCTGGTGCACTTTCCTTTATAGGGGTTAAAAATAACAGGATTCCCCTTGAGTCCCCATCACCAAAGTCATGGCTCTTAGGTCAAAGTGGATTCCTGGGTGATCACCTACAGTCTAGTTTGTTGTTTGGCCAAAGATGGGAGATTGGGGTGAGGGCAAAAGGTCAGTGATGTCTGTTTTTGATTCAAATTTTCATCCTGAATGGCATTTGCCACCTGTTGGCCAATACTCAGGCGCCCCTAGGTAATGAATCCAGGAGTCAAGCAATCAAAACAGGTGGTCTTTCCTGTATTTCACACTTTTTTTTCTATTCATAACTGACAAACCTTTGTTCACCTATAGTAGCTGAGTTTCAGTATGGGTTGTTTAAAGCAACCATGGTCCTCTACATAGAATGGCTATTCATTCAAGTTCACGGAGATTCCTTTACACTAACAGTGGTGACCATCAGCCTACTTTCAACAAGTGTCATTCAGTGTCTGATCATCAAGAGGACTCAAGAAATTGCAGCATTTCTGCCTTTCTGGGCAGTAGGGACGGACAATGATTAGGGGCAGGCCAGCAATGATTTAACCCTGGCACAGACATTTCACCTGTACAGACTCAGGAAAAAGGTGGCGTGAACCCCTAAATCTGCTCAGTAAGTTTACCAAGGACAGATGGCTTCCCAAATATTTGGGATTAGGAATTGGGCTATCATACTCTGGACATGTGTGTCACCTGTCCTTCCACTCTGAAACTTTTACCCACAGTTTTGAATGGCCGATGTTAAGGATCTGCAGTGGGCTGGTCTCCAGGACACTGTGTTCTTTCCTAATAAGAGAGGAGGAATGGGCAGTATACCCTTCTGAGGAGTAAAACTCCATCGTTAATGGACTGTAATTCACAAAATGGTGAAAGTTAGAACATCCCAGTGTGTTAGCTGCCCCCGTATCTTCTGACCGGGACAATCCAATAGTGCTCTGGTTCCACTGCATTCTCCTGGGTTCTGCCAGTCTCTCTCCTGTAGTCAAGAGTCTGCCTGGCAGGAAAACCGATCCCAAATCTCACAGGAAAGTTACTGCTTGCAAAATACTCTTGTTCTGTGCAAAACTAGACATTACCTGGTGCACTTTCCTTTATAGGGGTTAAAAATAACAGGATTCCCCTTGAGTCCCCATCACCAAAGTCATGGCTCTTAGGTCAAAGTGGATTCCTGGGTGATCACCTACAGTCTAGTTTGTTGTTTGGCCAAAGATGGGAGATTGGGGTGAGGGCAAAAGGTCAGTGATGTCTGTTTTTGATTCAAATTTTCATCCTGAATGGCATTTGCCACCTGTTGGCCAATACTCAGGCGCCCCTAGGTAATGAATCCAGGAGTCAAGCAATCAAAACAGGTGGTCTTTCCTGTATTTCACACTTTTTTTTCTATTCATAACTGACAAACCTTTGTTCACCTATAGTAGCTGAGTTTCAGTATGGGTTGTTTAAAGCAACCATGGTCCTCTACATAGAATGGCTATTCATTCAAGTTCACGGAGATTCCTTTACACTAACAGTGGTGACCATCAGCCTACTTTCAACAAGTGTCATTCAGTGTCTGATCATCAAGAGGACTCAAGAAATTGCAGCATTTCTGCCTTTCTGGGCAGTAGGGACGGACAATGATTAGGGGCAGGCCAGCAATGATTTAACCCTGGCACAGACATTTCACCTGTACAGACTCAGGAAAAAGGTGGCGTGAACCCCTAAATCTGCTCAGTAAGTTTACCAAGGACAGATGGCTTCCCAAATATTTGGGATTAGGAATTGGGCTATCATACTCTGGACATGTGTGTCACCTGTCCTTCCACTCTGAAACTTTTACCCACAGTTTTGAATGGCCGATGTTAAGGATCTGCAGTGGGCTGGTCTCCAGGACACTGTGTTCTTTCCTAATAAGAGAGGAGGAATGGGCAGTATACCCTTCTGAGGAGTAAAACTCCATCGTTAATGGACTGTAATTCACAAAATGGTGAAAGTTAGAACATCCCAGTGTGTTAGCTGCCCCCGTATCTTCTGACCGGGACAATCCAATAGTGCTCTGGTTCCACTGCATTCTCCTGGGTTCTGCCAGTCTCTCTCCTGTAGTCAAGAGTCTGCCTGGCAGGGAAAATGCCAACACTTTGCATCTGACTCCAGGGCTCAATTGCAGTAACAGAAAATGGATTCACTTCACATCTAGCTTCTCTTCCATGAGACAAACTGCACCCAATCTAATTCCAAAATACTCTGAGCCAAACCTCAGCTCTATCTGGGAAATTCTCTTAAAGGAAAAGGAAAATAACATGGTTTGGCAATTCTAATAAACAAGCGGGTAACTTCCTTCAACATATTCTTTTTATATAAGCTGCCAAATTGGGTGGTGCAAAGATATCGACCTAGAAGAACCTAAGTTCTATTTGTATTTATAGATCAGCCTTAAAAAATTTTAATGTATTATGTACATTTTACTCTGCACATACTAGTTTAGTCGTACGTGCATCTAAATAATCAGTGGAATGCTTCCCTGGTGGTCCAGTGGGTAAGGACACCGCCTTGCAGTGCAAGGGGCGCCAGTTTGATCCCTGGCCTGGGAAGATCCCACGTGCTGCGGAGCGGCTGATGTGTCCAATTACTGAGCCGGAGCTCTGGAGCACATGCGTCCAGAGCCGGTGCTCTGCGACAACAGAGGCCACTGCAATGGGAGGCCCACATGGGCCCAAAGAACAAAGAAGGATGAAAATAGATAAATGAAAGACGAATAGAAGTGTCCCGCCCGCCCCCTTCCCTCGCCAACCTGCTCCCCCCGCCAAAAAAATCAATAAATAATCAGTGGATGTGTACACTGGTGGATACATGTTTCAAAATTTTTTTTTATCAATGGGGCATGACTAAAAAGGTTTTAATATCTTTTGGGTTTTTTTGGCCATGCCTAGCAGCTTGCAGGAACTTAGTTCCCCTACCAGGGACTGAACTCAAGTCCTCAGCAGAAAAAGTACGGAGGCCTAACTACTCAATAGTCAGGGAATTCCTGTAAAAAAGGTCTTAATGTCTCTTATTTACTTATTAAACATTGTTGCATTTTCTTTAAAACTTGTTTTAAAAACTGAGGTACAGTTCATTTACAATGTTACGTCAATCTCTGCAAAGCCACAGATGTAGGAATGAACTCAAAACTATACGCAAAGGGCTTCCCTGGTAGCTCAGTGATAACGAGTTTGCCTGCTAATGCAGAAGACACGGGTTTGATACCTGATTTGGGAAGATCCCACATGCTGTAGAGCAACTAAGCTCATGAGCCACAAGTATGGAGCCTGTGCCTAGAGCCTCGGAGCCACAACTATTGAGCCCATGTGACGAACTATTGAAGCCCGTGTGCCCTAGAGCCCGAGTTCCACAAGAGAAGTCACCACAACAAGAAGCCTGCTCACTTCAACTAGAGAGTAGCCCTAAGTTCCTGCAACTAGAGAAGAGCCTATGGCAGCAGTGAAAACCCAGAATAGCCGAAAATAAATAAATAAAAATTAAAAAAAAACTATATGCAAAATCAGAACCTTTTCAAATAAGGGAAAAAAGGCTTTGCAACCCACAGAAGCTCTTGCCATGAAAATGACCTCACTGCTCTAAAAATCTAGGGTCTCCAAGAGGGAGTAAATGCCTTCTGTTTAGCCATGAACACAACTAGTTTGGGGCTAGCATAACAGCTAGTCTATATGTGAGCCATTACTTTTAGCTTACAGTTGTTTATTAACTTTTAAGGGGCATCTGCACGCTAAAGAAACTTAACAAGAAAGGTGAGAGATGAAGCGAACAGAAGAGACTATTAGTTCTCTGAGTCCAGCCTTTGTAGGCGTCCTTTCACTTTAATTTCTAAAACACATGTATCAAGATCATTACAAATAAAACATCTATTTAAAAGGAACAGGGTCAATCAGTGTTTGAAGAAAACACAAGTTTCAAAATTTTTATCAATGGGGCATGACTAAAAGGTTTTAATATCTTTTGGGTTTTTGGCCATGCCTAGCAGCTTGCAGGAACTTAGTTCCCCTACCAGGGACTGAACTCAAGTCCTCAGCAGAAAATACGGAGGCGTAAGTACTCGATAGTCAGGGAATTCCTGTAAAAAAGGTCTTAATGTCTCTTATTTACTTATTAAACATTGTTGCATTTTCTTTAAAACTTGTTTTAAAAACTGAGGTACAGTTCATTTACAATGTTACGTCAATCTCTGCAAAGCCACAGATGTAGGAATGAACTCAAAACTATACGCAAAGGGCTTCCCTGGTAGCTCAGTGATAACGAGTTTGCCTGCTAATGCAGAAGACACGGGTTTGATACCTGATTTGGGAAGATCCCACATGCTGTAGAGCAACTAAGCTCATGAGCCACAAGTATGGAGCCTGTGCCTAGAGCCTCGGAGCCACAACTATTGAGCCCATGTGACGAACTATTGAAGCCCGTGTGCCCTAGAGCCCGAGTTCCACAAGAGAAGTCACCACAACAAGAAGCCTGCTCACTTCAACTAGAGAGTAGCCCTAAGTTCCTGCAACTAGAGAAGAGCCTATGGCAGCAGTGAAAACCCAGAATAGCCGAAAATAAATAAATAAAAATTAAAAAAACTATATGCAAAATCAGAACCTTTTCAAATAAGGGAAAAAAGGCTTTGCAACCCACAGAAGCTCTTGCCATGAAAATGACCTCACTGCTCTAAAAATCTAGGGTCTCCAAGAGGGAGTAAATGCCTTCTGTTTAGCCATGAACACAACTAGTTTGGGGCTAGCATAACAGCTAGTCTATATGTGAGCCATTACTTTTAGCTTACAGTTGTTTATTAACTTTTAAGGGGCATCTGCACGCTAAAGAAACTTAACAAGAAAGGTGAGAGATGAAGCGAACAGAAGAGACTATTAGTTCTCTGAGTCCAGCCTTTGTAGGCGTCCTTTCACTTTAATTTCTAAAACACATGTATCAAGATCATTACAAATAAAACATCTATTTAAAAGGAACAGGGTCAATCAGTGTTTGAAGAAAACACAAGCCCACAATACCTAGCCTATTTCAATCTAATTGTACTACATCTAGGAATCACTTTTGTATCAATGGAGGTATCTTTTAATAGGACTATCATCTTCAAGCCTATACCACAGAGGACTGTGGCTTAAACATAGGACAAGACTAGTGGCCCAACCTGAAATCTGTTCGTTACTGGCAGACTAAGTGGCTCACACCTGTATTTTCTGCTTTTCTCCATCACTGGCCCAAACAAACAGCAACAAAAGCCATACATACATGCACACAAATGGGACAACAGAAAGGAGTGAGTTGCAAGTGGCTTTTAAGTCACAGGGCAAGGCACCTGGGATGCTCTCTAACTTTCTTCTGAGCTCTTCATTTTCTTGTTGCAGTGAAATAACCTCCTGCTCCAGCTCTTGGCATCGAGGACAGCAGCCTTCCTCTTCCTCGTCTTCCTCCTCGGGTAGCGTGGAAGACGATGGGTGACCGTGGGATTCAGAGGTCGCTGGGGAGGTCCAGCCACCGAGCGTGTGCACGGGGGACGTGGACAGAGGATCCACATCCGCCAGGTGGCCATACTCGCTGACCGAGGAGGTGTTTGGAGTCGGAAAGCTCCCTGAGAGCAGATAATTTTGTAGGGAGTCAGTGAAAACCCTCAAGAATGCAGAAGTTTGTTGCTTCCTTTGCATATATTGCATCTCAATGTCTAAATTGTCTGAGGTCTGACTGTGGGCCCCTTTGCCAACAGGACATGGCTCCTGTCTTTCGGTGTAACTTGAGCCTTCCTGCTTCACACACGAAATCATGGACTGAGAATGGTTGGAATCCAGAAGTTTTCCTCCACAATTTAAGAGGCTAAGGACTCGGCTGCATTGATGAGCGAAAGCGTCCAGAATCATGCGACTCTCTGAAACAGAGGAGAAGACACATCAGGGACTGAGCAGACAAGGCAATAGTGCCCTCAACTTGGGAGTTCTTTGAAAATGCCAGAAACATGGACTTCTACTCTCTGCTGCACCAAAGGTGAACAGGAATCCCTGAAATGGATGCACATCTTGAAATGGGGTCCTGAAGTCACTCTACTGTCCAGCCTTTGTAGGCGTCCTTTCACTTTAATTTCTAAAACACATGTATCAAGATCATTACAAATAAAACATCTATTTAAAAGGAACAGGGTCAATCAGTGTTTGAAGAAAACACAAGCCCACAATACCTAGCCTATTTCAATCTAATTGTACTACATCTAGGAATCACTTTTGTATCAATGGAGGTATCTTTTAATAGGACTATCATCTTCAAGCCTATACCACAGAGGACTGTGGCTTAAACATAGGACAAGACTAGTGGCCCAACCTGAAATCTGTTCGTTACTGGCAGACTAAGTGGCTCACACCTGTATTTTCTGCTTTTCTCCATCACTGGCCCAAACAAACAGCAACAAAAGCCATACATACATGCACACAAATGGGACAACAGAAAGGAGTGAGTTGCAAGTGGCTTTTAAGTCACAGGGCAAGGCACCTGGGATGCTCTCTAACTTTCTTCTGAGCTCTTCATTTTCTTGTTGCAGTGAAATAACCTCCTGCTCCAGCTCTTGGCATCGAGGACAGCAGCCTTCCTCTTCCTCGTCTTCCTCCTCGGGTAGCGTGGAAGACGATGGGTGACCGTGGGATTCAGAGGTCGCTGGGGAGGTCCAGCCACCGAGCGTGTGCACGGGGGACGTGGACAGAGGATCCACATCCGCCAGGTGGCCATACTCGCTGACCGAGGAGGTGTTTGGAGTCGGAAAGCTCCCTGAGAGCAGATAATTTTGTAGGGAGTCAGTGAAAACCCTCAAGAATGCAGAAGTTTGTTGCTTCCTTTGCATATATTGCATCTCAATGTCTAAATTGTCTGAGGTCTGACTGTGGGCCCCTTTGCCAACAGGACATGGCTCCTGTCTTTCGGTGTAACTTGAGCCTTCCTGCTTCACACACGAAATCATGGACTGAGAATGGTTGGAATCCAGAAGTTTTCCTCCACAATTTAAGAGGCTAAGGACTCGGCTGCATTGATGAGCGAAAGCGTCCAGAATCATGCGACTCTCTGAAACAGAGGAGAAGACACATCAGGGACTGGCAGCCAAGACAATGGACAAGTAGTGCCCTCAACTTGGGAGTTTAACATTCGAAAATGCCAGAAACATGGACTTCTACTCTCTGCTGCACACAAAGGTGAAACAGTGAATCCACATGAAATGGATGCACAGCTCTGTGACTGGTGGGGTTGCCTGACAGTCACCTCTAACCTGATTCTGAAAAATGTCTCATGGAACTGGAGCACCGGATAGAGACCCCCTCTCCATGGCATTAACGGGCCCGCCCGCACAGCTCTGAACTTATACCTTTGGCTTCATTCATGTCCTCACACTAATGAGTCAAGCCAGCCCTGCAGACCCAACTCCTCATTGACGGGAGCTTACAGCAATCATTACTGCTATTTCTGGAGTGCCCTCACGCCCTTGCTATTAATCAACTGATACAATCCCTGCTGAGAGTATGCTGCTCCCAGATGCAAACTGGAGAAGAAGGGGAAGTCTTTCTGAAGTTCTCACTAAACATCTAAGGTAAAAAACAAGGAGTAGGCGGATGAGGCAAATGAAGAGGAAGCCCAAGGCAGGACTGTGTCATTCAACACATGGCTTCATGATTCTTTTATTTTTATCTGCTAACTTAGCCTGATCTATAGCAGCAGCTTTCAAAAGCAAAAGTGCCTTTCTCAGGGCCTCTCCCACCAACTCTCTTAACTGGCATGTGTCACAGGCCAGTCAGCTCTCACAAAATTATTCTAAAGCATATTAACTGTCACTCAGTGGAAAGCAAAAAGCAAACAAAAAGCAACCAGTTCACCTCAAAAAGAAAGAACCAAGGAAAGAACCCACCTACCCCAATAATGTGATTCAATGTAGTCAGTCTAAGGATCTTGAAAATTTACCCTGAATGTAAATGTCATGAGAACATTCTCTTCTTCATGGACCACCACCCAGAACAACTTACAAATGCCCAGAGAAAGACCTGTACAGGGTTTATAGAGCACTGTGAGGGGGCCTCTTATTTACTCTCCCTACGTGAGATAGCAGCAACTAACAAAATACTGCAGACTGTAGATGCCAGAGTGTGTGTATGTGTCAGTTCATCAGTCATGTTTGACTCTTAGCAATCCCATGGACTAGAGCCCATCAGGCTCCTCTGTCCATGCAGCTAGGGTGATGCTCCAATGGACAAGTAGTGCCCTCAACTTGGGAGTTTAACATTCGAAAATGCCAGAAACATGGACTTCTACTCTGCTGCACACAAAGGTGAAACAGTGAATCCACATGAAATGGATGCACAGCTCTGTGACTGGTGGGGTTGCCTGACAGTCACCTCTAACCTGATTCTGAAAAATGTCTCATGGAACTGGAGCACCGGATAGAGACCCCCTCTCCATGGCATTAACGGGCCCGCCCGCACAGCTCTGAACTTATACCTTTGGCTTCATTCATGTCCTCACACTAATGAGTCAAGCCAGCCCTGCAGACCCAACTCCTCATTGACGGGAGCTTACAGCAATCATTACTGCTATTTCTGGAGTGCCCTCACGCCCTTGCTATTAATCAACTGATACAATCCCTGCTGAGAGTATGCTGCTCCCAGATGCAAACTGGAGAAGAAGGGGAAGTCTTTCTGAAGTTCTCACTAAACATCTAAGGTAAAAAACAAGGAGTAGGCGGATGAGGCAAATGAAGAGGAAGCCCAAGGCAGGACTGTGTCATTCAACACATGGCTTCATGATTCTTTTATTTTTATCTGCTAACTTAGCCTGATCTATAGCAGCAGCTTTCAAAAGCAAAAGTGCCTTTCTCAGGGCCTCTCCCACCAACTCTCTTAACTGGCATGTGTCACAGGCCAGTCAGCTCTCACAAAATTATTCTAAAGCATATTAACTGTCACTCAGTGGAAAGCAAAAAGCAAACAAAAAGCAACCAGTTCACCTCAAAAAGAAAGAACCAAGGAAAGAACCCACCTACCCCAATAATGTGATTCAATGTAGTCAGTCTAAGGATCTTGAAAATTTACCCTGAATGTAAATGTCATGAGAACATTCTCTTCTTCATGGACCACCACCCAGAACAACTTACAAATGCCCAGAGAAAGACCTGTACAGGGTTTATAGAGCACTGTGAGGGGGCCTCTTATTTACTCTCCCCCTACGTGAGATAGCAGCAACTAACAAAATACTGCAGACTGTAGATGCCAGAGTGTGTGTATGTGTCAGTTCATCAGTCATGTTTGACTCTTAGCAATCCCATGGACTAGAGCCCATCAGGCTCCTCTGTCCATGGTATTTCCCAAGCAAGAATATTGGGTTGCCATGCCCTCCTCCAGGGGATCTTCCTAACCCAGGGATCGAATCCAGGTCTCCTTCATTATAGGCATATTCTTTATCATCTGAGCCACCTGGAAAGCCTGTAGATTGCCAATATCTTTTGTTTATTATAGAAATGCTAACTAGCCACTTGCTGTCTCTGGAAGGGTTGTCTAGCTATATTTTTTCTAAGGAAAAGACCTTCACAAGAGAAAAATGGTGAGATGTTCAAGGGTTTCCATGAGGTCAACAAACCAGAACAATTGTGATTAAGAAATCAGTTTTTCTAGAAAAACCAGCTTAATGACCAGCGAAACCAGCCTTTAGAAACCTCCATGTGCTACTTCATGCTCTACTTTTGTTTTTTCCTACTTTTGTTCCTAAAGTAAATAAGGTATCAGGGGAAGTGGGTATAAATCTCCAACTATCTATTAAGGATATATATAAGGGGCTTCCCTGGTGGTCCAGTGGTAAGGACACCGCCTTGCAGTGCAAGGGGCGCCGGTTCGATCCCTGGCCTGGGAAGATCCCACGTGCCGCGGAGCGGCTGGACCGATGTGTCCAGTTACCGAGCCGGAGCTCTGGGGCACATGCACCCAGAGCCAGTGCTCTGCGACAACAGAGGCCACTGCGATGGGAGGCCCACACGGGCCAAAGAACAAAGATGGATGAAAATAGACAAATGAAAGACCAATAGAAGTGGCTCGCCTGCTCCCCTCCTTCCCCACCCCACCCCCCCAAAATAAAAAAAAAAAAGAATATATATCAGGCCCAGAGCATACCACTGCAGATGATGACAGCAGCCATGAAATTAAAAGACTCTTGCTCCATGGAAGAAAAGCTATGACAAACCTGGACAGTATTAAAAAGCAGTTTTGGCTAACAAAATTCTGCCTAGCTAAACCTATGGCTTTCCCAATAGGCATGTATACCATAAAGAATGGTGGGCACTGAAGAATTGATGCTTTTGAACTGTGGTGCTGGAGAAGACTTGAGAGAGCCTTCAACAGCAAAGAGATCAAATCAGTCAATCCTAAAGGAAATCAACCCTGAATATTCATTAGAAGGGCTGATGTTGAAGCTCCAATACTGTGGCCACCTGATGCAAAGAGCTGACTCATTGGAAAAGACCCTGATGGTGGGAAAGACTGAGGGTAGGAGGCTAAGGGGGTAACAAAGGATGAGATGGCTGGAGAGCATTACCAGCTCAGTGGACCTGAGTTTGAAAAAACTCAAGAGATAGTGAAGGACAGGGAAGTCTGGCATGGTGCAGTCCATGGGGTCACAAAGGGTTGGACACAACATTGCATACTAGAAGCACCCCTCACGCATCTCTCATACCTACAAAATGCCACCATTTCTAAATCCTTCAGGAAAAATGACAAGTCAGAACACAGAGGGCAGTGCTTTTCAGCTCAGGAGAGACTCAGAGACTACATTCCACGTGTGGACTGGGGTTTGATAACCAGCACAATATCTCAAGAAATATTTACTGAATACATGTGTGGACTCTTGTAGATAAAAACTATCTTAGTTTACAGCAATTGTATTCTTATCCTGAATCCCACAAATTTCAGGCACAGGCTCCCCCTTTTTTGGAAACACAATTACTTTAAATGCTGAAGAAAGAACTAGATGCCAGGTATAATTTCAGGCTATAGCTGTCTGACAGGCTGGGAACCTGGTCGAAGTAGCAGCAAAGATAAAGTTGGCTTGCTACCTTGGAGTGAAAGGGATATGTATATGGGAACTATCTTTTGCATACTGAACCACTGTAAGTGATGACAACTCTGCCCCCAGCCAGGTGGAAGGAAGAAATGGAATCATGATCTGAATGAAAACGTAATCGAGAAAGACTTCAAATAGGTGGGTATCTTACAATGGCCAAAATGGAAGAAAACAGAAAGTAAACAACTGAACCACACAAGTGGGCAAGTTTAAGATGCTGCATTCTCATTTCTTTACTCCTGGGTTTTTGTTTTATTAGTAAAATCAAAGGACAATATTGATTGGAGATTCTCAGTTCTGGCACACTAGCAGTTCGCATTCATTTAATGCTATAATCCCATTCCAGACTTGAAGTTGTATTTACTCTTTGCATTTTAATCAGAATAGTCCCAATCGATTCACAGCCTACGAACCTTTAACATAACCTTGATGAAAGAAACAGAATATGAAAGGAAAGGCTAAAACAGAATTGCCTAGAAAGAACTGCTTGACTATTTTTGTCCAGTGTCCTAAAAGGAGCTCAGTTGTTTGAAGGATATTGATAAATCACATTAGAGTACAGACTTTAAGGGAAAAAAAGATCTGATGTAGAGACAAGTATGATTTGTTTTCTTAATTGAGGAATAAACTCATAACATGCTGAGAAAAATCATTACTGTAGAGCATTACCAGCTCAGTGGACCTGAGTTTGAAAAAACTCAAGAGATAGTGAAGGACAGGGAAGTCTGGCATGGTGCAGTCCATGGGGTCACAAAGGGTTGGACACAACATTGCATACTAGAAGCACCCCTCACGCATCTCTCATACCTACAAAATGCCACCATTTCTAAATCCTTCAGGAAAATGACAAGTCAGAACACAGAGGGCAGTGCTTTTCAGCTCAGGAGAGACTCAGAGACTACATTCCACGTGTGGACTGGGGTTTGATAACCAGCACAATATCTCAAGAAATATTTACTGAATACATGTGTGGACTCTTGTAGATAAAAACTATCTTAGTTTACAGCAATTGTATTCTTATCCTGAATCCCACAAATTTCAGGCACAGGCTCCCCCTTTTTTGGAAACACAATTACTTTAAATGCTGAAGAAAGAACTAGATGCCAGGTATAATTTCAGGCTATAGCTGTCTGACAGGCTGGGAACCTGGTCGAAGTAGCAGCAAAGATAAAGTTGGCTTGCTACCTTGGAGTGAAAGGGATATGTATATGGGAACTATCTTTTGCATACTGAACCACTGTAAGTGATGACAACTCTGCCCCCAGCCAGGTGGAAGGAAGAAATGGAATCATGATCTGAATGAAAACGTAATCGAGAAAGACTTCAAATAGGTGGGTATCTTACAATGGCCAAAATGGAAGAAAACAGAAAGTAAACAACTGAACCACACAAGTGGGCAAGTTTAAGATGCTGCATTCTCATTTCTTTACTCCTGGGTTTTTGTTTTATTAGTAAAATCAAAGGACAATATTGATTGGAGATTCTCAGTTCTGGCACACTAGCAGTTCGCATTCATTTAATGCTATAATCCCATTCCAGACTTGAAGTTGTATTTACTCTTTGCATTTTAATCAGAATAGTCCCAATCGATTCACAGCCTACGAACCTTTAACATAACCTTGATGAAAGAAACAGAATATGAAAGGAAAGGCTAAAACAGAATTGCCTAGAAAGAACTGCTTGACTATTTTTGTCCAGTGTCCTAAAAGGAGCTCAGTTGTTTGAAGGATATTGATAAATCACATTAGAGTACAGACTTTAAGGGAAAAAAAGATCTGATGTAGAGACAAGTATGATTTGTTTTCTTAATTGAGGAATAAACTCATAACATGCTGAGAAAAAATCATTATGTATTATGCTACATTATGAAGATAATGTATTAAAGTGCATTCAGAACCCCAGAGAAGAGCTACAGTCAGAAATAGTTTTTGCCTGCAGTTTTTTCAAAGGTTTTATTCTGATTTTGTCTTCAAAACTGATACATGTAAAAATAGCAACTATAGCCCTTAAAAGGCCGAATTTTCTTCTTTTCAGTATCTTATAATATTTGAATACCATTTTATGTCAATACATTGAAAAGTGTGGTGAAAAAAATGTCACTACTGTACGTGGAAAACAGCAAATCTTTCCACTTAACACATACTGTAGCCCGCAATACTTCAGCTTTCCAGACAGATATAATTAGAAACACAAGTCCTGTGTATGCCCATTATCGCTAAGAAATGGAGAAAAGTTCTGTTTTCATGTGAACACAACTGAATGGCCACTGATCCATGATTCTTAATTAAGCAAAGTGTGAATATGTATTTTGAATTTTTAAAAACTTTTTCCCCCTAGTCCCAGAATGTTCCATTCAAATGATGGCAAAGAACAACAAAGTCAACAGATTACAGAGAGGCTTTAACATAACCTACTTTATCCCTAACTTCTCTAAAATTAAAATGTTGATAAATCACAATCATAAAGCACTCTAAAATGACCATATTTCTGCATTTGGCTTTATTGTGCAATCTGCTGGGAGACAGTATCATGTTGCAAACTGTGCCTAATCTGATTCCAGAATCAAAGGACAATATTGATTGGAGATTCTCAGTTCTGGCACACTAGCAGTTCGCATTCATTTAATGCTATAATCCCATTCCAGACTTGAAGTTGTATTTACTCTTTGCATTTTAATCAGAATAGTCCCAATCGATTCACAGCCTACGAACCTTTAACATAACCTTGATGAAAGAAACAGAATATGAAAGGAAAGGCTAAAACAGAATTGCCTAGAAAGAACTGCTTGACTATTTTTGTCCAGTGTCCTAAAAGGAGCTCAGTTGTTTGAAGGATATTGATAAATCACATTAGAGTACAGACTTTAAGGGAAAAAAAGATCTGATGTAGAGACAAGTATGATTTGTTTTCTTAATTGAGGAATAAACTCATAACATGCTGAGAAAAAATCATTATGTATTATGCTACATTATGAAGATAATGTATTAAAGTGCATTCAGAACCCCAGAGAAGAGCTACAGTCAGAAATAGTTTTTGCCTGCAGTTTTTTCAAAGGTTTTATTCTGATTTTGTCTTCAAAACTGATACATGTAAAAATAGCAACTATAGCCCTTAAAAGGCCGAATTTTCTTCTTTTCAGTATCTTATAATATTTGAATACCATTTTATGTCAATACATTGAAAAGTGTGGTGAAAAAAATGTCACTACTGTACGTGGAAAACAGCAAATCTTTCCACTTAACACATACTGTAGCCCGCAATACTTCAGCTTTCCAGACAGATATAATTAGAAACACAAGTCCTGTGTATGCCCATTATCGCTAAGAAATGGAGAAAAGTTCTGTTTTCATGTGAACACAACTGAATGGCCACTGATCCATGATTCTTAATTAAGCAAAGTGTGAATATGTATTTTGAATTTTTAAAAACTTTTTCCCCCTAGTCCCAGAATGTTCCATTCAAATGATGGCAAAGAACAACAAAGTCAACAGATTACAGAGAGGCTTTAACATAACCTACTTTATCCCTAACTTCTCTAAAATTAAAATGTTGATAAATCACAATCATAAAGCACTCTAAAATGACCATATTTCTGCATTTGGCTTTATTGTGCAATCTGCTGGGAGACAGTATCATGTTGCAAACTGTGCCTAATCTGATTCCAGAATCTGAAGCAATGATTATTTTTGTAATTAAAAAAGGCATTTCTAGAAATTCTTCAGAATTTAAGTGGTTTAATTCATCCTAAATCTGATAGGTTAAGAGGGATGGGAACTCAGCAATGAAACACAGGCTCCCTATTTTAACATCCTTTTTTATAAGTCAAGCCTTGAATGGAATTTGCCCATCATAGCAGATCCCCAAGAGTATTCTGTTTCTATGAAGGAGATCACAGTAGTCAAGATTAGTGGTAACCTTTTGATTTTAGCTCGGCGAAGGGTGAAATATATTAATATTAAAAACGCAGAAGCAGAAAAAAATTTCTGTGACCTATACTATCATATATCCATATATTTATTATATCTACCCAGAGGATTTCCAACTAGCTCTAAATAGATGATTTTCTTAAAACATTAATATAACTTTTTTCTATGAGATGACTTTGTGGCATAGAAAATAGAAGTTGAAAAAGAAAAGCATTTTTGAAAGCATCACCCACCCCTGTCTTAAATCAATGAACTACTGTATGTCTTTAAAAAAAAAAGATGCCATCCAATTTTTTTTCCCTAATGGCAAACATCAACACAGCAAAACAGGATGCAATTTTTCTAAATAAATAAATCAATGATGTGTCAAAAATTAACAGATGAGTTAATATACTCGGTGCTATCAAAACCAGATGGTGCTTCCTAATATTCATCCTGCTCAGTCAATCCCTGAATATTTTCTGGACCATCGGTATATAAAATAGGATGCTGCTATTTGTGATGGCAAACAAAAGCAATCATGCCTGCCAAGCACATACTATAACAGGCAGCATTTCAGCTCTGCTAGACAGAAAGTAATTAGAATGCTTTTAATGTCCAAAAGAATGATGCTGATAGGCTGCCACAGATGTGTAGATTTATGAATATTTATATGGTGGTTTATAGCTGACACTTTTATCAGTTGAAGAAGATAAAATATCTGCCTGACTCAAAAGCTTGACAGTCAGGTTAATAAAATCTCATTAAAGAGAATGACCTATGCAATTATATAGGATTTATTGTAATTCATTTTTGATTGTACTCTGCTTAAAGATGCAATTTCCCATTTCCTGATGCCAAATTTAGGCTGCATATCAAGATCTACGTGGGTTTTAACTCTAAGCCTCCCACAGAGGAAAAATATGCTTTTAGAAGCATGGTATATTACCCCTTTTAAGGAAAATTATTCTCTTCAGGAGATTTTATAAGAACGTTGAAAAATCTTTTTTTTAAAATCACGTATTTCTCCTCTCAATGGTTTATGGCCCTTAATGGCAAATAAGGTTACCTTCAACCCTTTTATCTTTTCACAGCATTTACTCTGGACACTCAGTTCTCTCTCTTCCATCCTTCATTCATTTCATCTCATTGACGTTTTGACTATTTTCCGTTTACCAGGTGGCCTGAGACATTGCATTAACACCACGGTGAGAGTGCAGCAAGCCAATCACCAGCCCCACCTCCATTCCACCTAGTAGGTTTAAATGGCCGGCTGCGCACACATGCTTATTGGTTCAAAGTGGAACCACTAGCTCCTCAAAGAGCCAATCAGCTCTTCAGGTGACTGTCCTTCTGATGGCTACTCACATCACTGTGCCAGTTAAGAAATGGCTTTGTCCCCAATGATTAACATTATGACCATAATTGACTCAGGTCTGGTCTTTTTTTGACCCCTGACATTTTCCTTACTGTGTGAAAGAAACCTATCACCCAATTCCCATCCTTCCAACAAGTACATGGATCCTATTCTTGGTGCTAACAAGACTACCACTCTGTGACCTCTCTTAAAAAAACAGAAGAAGCCATGTTGAAAATACAAGGAAATTAGAAACACAGGGAATTTGAGGGGCATTAGAAGCTCCTTTTCACTTTTTTAGATTCAGTGACATGACTTCCACCTGGGCACAGAGACAGACTAAACTAAATAGAACATTAGCATAAACACTGAAAAAGGACATTCAGAGCAAGAAGACAACAACAACAACTCTTTATGGATAAAAGAGTGAGGAAACTGCCAGAGTAGAAGGACCATGGAAAGAATAGCGAATGACTGGGGTAGAAAATAGAAATACTGAGAAAAACTGCAGGAAAAAGCAAGGTTAAAACTAAGGGTGAAAATGAAGGAGGGGGGCAGATTTACAGTGCATTATAAAAATAAAGTAAAAGATAGAAATATAGTCAGCAAAGTCTGAAAGCAGAAAACAAGATGAGACTAAAACCTGAACTGGGCAGATAAAGAGAGGGAACCCCGAATGCACATGGTGGTATGGAGGTTGTGCAAAGGAATAAGCAAAGTACAGAATATGGGAAAGGGATCCAAACTTCTCTACAAGAAGAAAGCAGAGCTGGGAAGTTAACAAGGAATGAACAGGAAGTAGTATATAAGAAAATCAGACCCCAAACCTAGAAAGCACACAAACCTCATTAAGAAAAACATTAGAAAAAAGGAGGAAAATGAAAGTTGGACAGCCTAACAATGAATACAAAAACCAACGGAATATAAATATAGGAAAAAAAGAAAGCCTCACATCTCGCAAACAATGACATCCACACAAGAACCCCTCCAAATCACTGAGGGATGTGACAGAACAAGTCTTCACTATAACCTGTAATTAGATTTTCTTTCTCAAAACCAATCCTTCATGTGTCAAAATATTGACAAACAACAGAACATGAGCTTACGTGTCTATAACTCATTTCAAGACAATGCTCCTATATCCATTACAAAAAAAAAAAAAAAAGTCTTAGATTCACTCATATGCAGGATTTGGGGGCTCCAAAGTGCTGTAAAACGCTGGAATAGGAACTTTTAGTTTCGAGGAGTGGGATGAACGAGGTTGCACGTCCTTAAGGAGCAGAGAGCACCCTTGGGCGCTGGCTCCAGGCTGCTGCCTCTCCATCAGCCAGCCTCTCTCCTCGCAGCCGGGCAGGAGAGAAGGCTTTTGCCAATTGCCAGAAGTCTCGTGCCCTGGGGTGGGTGCTCCTCGAAACACATTCCTGCGGGGTCCGGATCCAGAAACTAGGGAGGCGCGCGACCCCGCGGTGCAGCAGCGCCCACCCGGCGCGGGGTGGGTGGACGGCAGGACCTAGAGCACCCGGGGTTCTGGGGCTGGGGGAGGGGCGGGATGTCTCGGTCCCTGAAGTCTCGGCCGCCGGCGGGAGCGCCAGTTTCAGCCGCGCGGCCGGTGCGGAGGAGCTCCGCGTCTTACAGCCACCGGCGAGCACCATGGGGTGGGTGGGCAAAGAGGCAGAAAGAGGCGCGCGCTCGCAAAGAAAAAGAAGAGAAACAGCCCTTAGCGCCAGCCGAGTGACCGCGACGGGGCGAGCGAGAAAGAGAAGTCGAGAGCTAATGAGAAAGGAAGAGAAGGAAAAACAAATGGAGGAGACAGGGACATAAAGGAAATAAGCAGAAGGAAAAACTGAAGCTGCGGAGGAAAAAGGAGGGGCGCCCCCGAGAGCCGCCGGATAGCGCCAGCCTCTCTTGGAGCGGCCGCCGTTGTCACCCGAGGGTGTCCCGACCCCACTCCCAGCTGGCGCGCAGCCTCCGTCTCCCAATCACCCTGGCTGCCGGCCGCCACCTCCGCCGTCCACGGGCAACGAGCGGAATGCGAGCGGCGGAGCCACCTGTTACGAATGATAAATAAAAAACCAACGGAATATAAATATAGGAAAAAAAGAAAGCCTCACATCTCGCAAACAATGACATCCACACAAGAACCCCTCCAAATCACTGAGGGATGTGACAGAACAAGTCTTCACTATAACCTGTAATTAGATTTTCTTTCTCAAAACCAATCCTTCATGTGTCAAAATATTGACAAACAACAGAACATGAGCTTACGTGTCTATAACTCATTTCAAGACAATGCTCCTATATCCATTACAAAAAAAAAAAAAAAAGTCTTAGATTCACTCATATGCAGGATTTGGGGGCTCCAAAGTGCTGTAAAACGCTGGAATAGGAACTTTTAGTTTCGAGGAGTGGGATGAACGAGGTTGCACGTCCTTAAGGAGCAGAGAGCACCCTTGGGCGCTGGCTCCAGGCTGCTGCCTCTCCATCAGCCAGCCTCTCTCCTCGCAGCCGGGCAGGAGAGAAGGCTTTTGCCAATTGCCAGAAGTCTCGTGCCCTGGGGTGGGTGCTCCTCGAAACACATTCCTGCGGGGTCCGGATCCAGAAACTAGGGAGGCGCGCGACCCCGCGGTGCAGCAGCGCCCACCCGGCGCGGGGTGGGTGGACGGCAGGACCTAGAGCACCCGGGGTTCTGGGGCTGGGGGAGGGGCGGGATGTCTCGGTCCCTGAAGTCTCGGCCGCCGGCGGGAGCGCCAGTTTCAGCCGCGCGGCCGGTGCGGAGGAGCTCCGCGTCTTACAGCCACCGGCGAGCACCATGGGGTGGGTGGGCAAAGAGGCAGAAAGAGGCGCGCGCTCGCAAAGAAAAAGAAGAGAAACAGCCCTTAGCGCCAGCCGAGTGACCGCGACGGGGCGAGCGAGAAAGAGAAGTCGAGAGCTAATGAGAAAGGAAGAGAAGGAAAAACAAATGGAGGAGACAGGGACATAAAGGAAATAAGCAGAAGGAAAAACTGAAGCTGCGGAGGAAAAAGGAGGGGCGCCCCCGAGAGCCGCCGGATAGCGCCAGCCTCTCTTGGAGCGGCCGCCGTTGTCACCCGAGGGTGTCCCGACCCCACTCCCAGCTGGCGCGCAGCCTCCGTCTCCCAATCACCCTGGCTGCCGGCCGCCACCTCCGCCGTCCACGGGCAACGAGCGGAATGCGAGCGGCGGAGCCACCTGTTACGAGGCGCGCGCGCCGTCGGAAGCCCGGGACGCGGCGGCGGGGGCGGCCGGGCGCCTCCAGAAGTTGCCGCCCGCGCGTGGAGGCCGCGGTCGTGCGCTTGGCCGCCCCGGCCCTCCTTCGGCCGGAGGTGCACGCCCCCCAGCTCTCTCCTCGCGGCCCTCCCGCCGGGCCGGGCGCGCGGGAGCCGGTCGCCGTCCCCAGCCTCGCCGCCCTGGGCCCCACCCCTCCCCGGCCGCGGCGGGACGGAAAGTTGCGCCCGAGAGTTCGTACCTGCGCTGAGCTCCAGACTGGCGCCGTCGCCGCCCGAGCTGCTGCAGCCCGCCGCGGCCGCCAGGCCCGAGCCGTACCTGACGACGGCGGCGAACGAGGAGGAGGATGACGCGGCGGGAGCCGCCGGCGGCGCCGCCGTGGTCCGCAGGTGGCCCTGGGGCGCGGCGGGCGTGCCGGACGGAGACGACGACGAAGCGGCGGCGTTGGCCCGGCCGGGCCCCGGGGCGAAAGAGCCCTGCGCCTGGAACTGCGGCGGCGGCGGCGGCTCGCTGCTGCTGATGGAGACCGGGGCGTGCGGGGCGAAGGGTGGCGGGGGCGGCCGCACGTGCGGCAGCTCCACCAGGGTGGGTCGCTCGTAGCGCTTGGCCAGTGCCGGTCTCTTGCCGGGGAACGTCTTGAGGACGCTGTAGGGGCCTCGCTGCTTGTAGATTTTGGGCACGCTGGGCCCCTCCTCGGCCGGCTGCATCTCTTCCTCCATCCTGCGCCGGCCGGTTCCCGGTTGCACCCCTCTGCGCCCGGCGCCGGGCTCCGGATGCGGCTGCCGCCTCCCGCCGGCTCTGCCCGGGTGCGCGCCTGTGCGAGAGTGGGTGTCTGTCGTGCGAAAAATAGAATGCGGAGGAATGCGGAGGAAAAAGGAGGGGCGCCCCCGAGAGCCGCCGGATAGCGCCAGCCTCTCTTGGAGCGGCCGCCGTTGTCACCCGAGGGTGTCCCGACCCCACTCCCAGCTGGCGCGCAGCCTCCGTCTCCCAATCACCCTGGCTGCCGGCCGCCACCTCCGCCGTCCACGGGCAACGAGCGGAATGCGAGCGGCGGAGCCACCTGTTACGAGGCGCGCGCGCCGTCGGAAGCCCGGGACGCGGCGGCGGGGGCGGCCGGGCGCCTCCAGAAGTTGCCGCCCGCGCGTGGAGGCCGCGGTCGTGCGCTTGGCCGCCCCGGCCCTCCTTCGGCCGGAGGTGCACGCCCCCCAGCTCTCTCCTCGCGGCCCTCCCGCCGGGCCGGGCGCGCGGGAGCCGGTCGCCGTCCCCAGCCTCGCCGCCCTGGGCCCCACCCCTCCCCCGGCCGCGGCGGGACGGAAAGTTGCGCCCGAGAGTTCGTACCTGCGCTGAGCTCCAGACTGGCGCCGTCGCCGCCCGAGCTGCTGCAGCCCGCCGCGGCCGCCAGGCCCGAGCCGTACCTGACGACGGCGGCGAACGAGGAGGAGGATGACGCGGCGGGAGCCGCCGGCGGCGCCGCCGTGGTCCGCAGGTGGCCCTGGGGCGCGGCGGGCGTGCCGGACGGAGACGACGACGAAGCGGCGGCGTTGGCCCGGCCGGGCCCCGGGGCGAAAGAGCCCTGCGCCTGGAACTGCGGCGGCGGCGGCGGCTCGCTGCTGCTGATGGAGACCGGGGCGTGCGGGGCGAAGGGTGGCGGGGGCGGCCGCACGTGCGGCAGCTCCACCAGGGTGGGTCGCTCGTAGCGCTTGGCCAGTGCCGGTCTCTTGCCGGGGAACGTCTTGAGGACGCTGTAGGGGCCTCGCTGCTTGTAGATTTTGGGCACGCTGGGCCCCTCCTCGGCCGGCTGCATCTCTTCCTCCATCCTGCGCCGGCCGGCCGGTTCCCGGTTGCACGCCCCCTCTGCGCCCGGCGCCGGGCTCCGGGGATGCGGCTGCCGCCCTCCCGCCGGCTCTGCCCGGGTGCGCGCCTGTGCGAGAGTGGGTGTCTGTGTCGTGGCCGCCGTCGCCGCCGCCACTGCCGCCTGTCGCGAAGCCTGGCATCGCCGAGCCCCTGCGAGGGGGGCTGCCGCCCGAGCGCTGATTGACAGGCTGCCTCGCCAATGCCTGGAGGGAGAAAGGAGGTAAAGAGCAAGTGTTTAGGGTAATATCTGCTAATGATAATGGGGGCGAAGGCGGAGCCTGGGGCCGCCGCTGCCGCCCGCGTGGTCGCCGAGCCTGCTGTGCGCCTCCGACGGGAGAAAGGAAGGAATGAGCCGAGACCCCGAGGGCTTCCTGGTAACAGCGCGAGGTTCCGGCCGGGGCTAGACTCAGAAGCCCGTGCACGCTAGACCCCTGCTGATGTGGGCGGGGTCCAGTTGTAGGAAGAAGTTCTAGACTCTTCCCTTACGTGATCTCAAACTCTTGGGTTGCATCCTCCTGGGAGTAGTTGGGGCGGGGCGGGGTAGTGGGCGTGCACGTGTACTTTGTGTAGATGTTACAGCCCGTTCTTTGGGAAAGTGCTTCTCCAACCTTATAGAAAGAACATCTTGAATGCCTTGACCCAAGTCGCTGTGAGTTGTGCAGCTCGTGGCCTTCGAGTTCACGCTTACGTGAGAGCCCACAAGGCCCCGGACTTTAACATTATTTCATTAGTTTCCTCTGAGAAGGCATAAAAGAATCCATTTCCCCATTCTACAGATGAGAAAACTGAGGCACTTTGAGGAAATTGCCCAAAGTAAACTACTCAAGAGTGTGTCGCTGATTCCGCAGATGTACCCAGATGTGCAGAGTCTCACTTCTTGTAGCAGGTAGACTCCACCGTTGAGTGGGGAAAAATATGACATGATAACCTCCTTTTGATATGGTGATTAGATACTTTCACCAGTGTCATTTGGGTGTGTGTGTGTGTGCATGCTTGTAGGACCAAGATGGCCCGAAGTCTGGCTCTCTGCTTGCACAGGCAGCTCCTCGCCACTAGGCCAGGGTGACGGAGCTGTGGGCGCCCAATTTCAGTAGTTGTTTAATGAGGGAAGAGCTTCTGTGGTTCAGAGGAGGATCCCATGGGCTAGAGACCTCTTCAGATCTAGAGGATTGTCCTGGCTTCCCCCAGTCTCGTTTTGGAACAAATCACCCCTCTCCTAGGTGAACTCCAGTATCAGCAAACTCCCTCCCAGGTTTGGTTTCCATCCTCTGTCTTCACTCTCCAGGTTAGAATTCTGGGTACATCTCCTTGATGCATGACTATAATCTCTCCACTGTGAATTTAGTTTCCTTTTCAGAGCTTTCTTTTTAGTTTTGGGAAAGTGACCTATTTTCTTGTTCTCAGGGTTCAGAACCTTGGCCTCTCATTTGCCAGTCATCCCTTCCCCTGGAAGCCCATCTCTCTCTGAAGAATCAGCTTCTGTGTTCCTCCACCTTACACAGTCTCCCTCTCTCCTGCGGCCTCCTCAGACAGTGCTGTGGTTTTCCCCTCTCCATTTATTAGAGATGAAATAAATAATGCCATAAATAAAAGTATTTGGGAGTCCAGGAACTGTCAGGGCTGATTAGGGCATAGAGGACATTTTCTTTCTCATTATGCAAAAGCATTTCATGGGGAAATAAAAGAGGTTTCATTGTAACTCATGCATGTCATATTTCAAGGAATTCAAGATATTAATCATATTTAACATTATTTGCAACGTTTCTCCCTGGCTTCTGAAAACTGCTAAATGAGGACACGTGGATCACTAAGAAGAAGGGAGACAAGCATGAGAGGGACAGTTAGGAAGTAATGAAATGCTGGTGAAAGACAGGGAAAGAGAATGAGATGCCAGGGAGATGTTCCTTCGGCACATAAGTGAGAAATGGAGGAGCTTCTTCTGAGATGTGAGACAGCTGAAATTGAATGATACACTGGAGGAAATAAATGATAACAAACCTCCCCACATTTTTCTTTCTCTAAAGCAGTTCTGAATTTTCCATTGAAATGTTTTCCCTCCCACTTTACTACCAGATAATTTGCCAGTAAGTCCTGGCTTTTGAAAAGAACTTGGGTGGTGACAGTGTGAGTAGGGGGTGGAGCCGGAGTTTCTATAGAGGGGAGAAATTCTTCAGCCCTGCTATGGAAGAAATACGCTCCTATACCTGGGAGCTTTTTCTTCTGCTTAGGTATTTTTAATTTGTACCAGCCTCACCACTTAAGCACCTTAAGAGACTGGGAACAGAACTTCTGTTGTTCTAGTTTACCAGTGAAAAGGACCTGCCATTCTGTATGTTGAAAAGTAGATGTTTGTATAAAACCGAATGGTAAAATTAGTGGTTTAGCTAAAAAAATAAAAAAGAAGTCCTAGAGGGAAAGTATTAGGCTTTTTAAATGACCAGCTTTTAGATCCTCATGCTAGCAATCAACTATATCTGGGTGCATAGAGAAATGAAGTGTTTAGTAATCACTCTTTAGAAAATGAAATGGGAATTTACTCCAAGTGTGGAGTTGAACTCAATTTTAAAATTGTAACTGACCACTCTTCCCTGCCTGGGGTTGTACTTAGCTGAGTATTGTATATAAACATAATATATTGAAGTCCTTATAAAATAACTGGCAGCGCTTCTGGAAGTATCTTGCTGTAAATTATAGTCCAAATTATCAGATAGTGACTTCCCTGGTATCTTCTCTTTAGATGGGTCTCATAGGGGCTGACAGGATGGTAACTGCACCCATGCTTTAAATTATTTTAGATATTTACTCTTATTTTTTTTTTTTAAAAAAAGGTAGTGAGCTTTTAAAAGCCAAGTGGCTATTTATGGACAGGGTGATTTTTTGACTGGCAGTGTGTCAAGTTCCTTGAGCCATCCAGAATATAGCTTTTAAATAATAAGTCAGCCATGGGAAATGCTTTTTATTGCACCAATTTCAATGATATTTAATGAGCTTCTGATTGACTGTTTGATCTCCCAATGTTTTGTGCTACTTTTAATTCATTTCGTATAATAGGAAAAAAAAGTAATTGGAATAAAATTTTGTGACAAGATAATGACCTTCCACTTTGAAATTAAATGTCTGATTAGCTTCAACATTTTAATGCTGAGATGATATTGCAGCAGGAACAGGGGTGTGCATACTATCATTCAGTGGAAAATGAGTGAGAAATACTCCTTTGCTTTTCCCATTTGCATAGTAGAAAGGGCATGGTAGCCACAGAATCATAAGCTCACAGTCCTAGAGGGACCAAAATGGTCTTTTATTCTGGTGATTGAGCCTATGCCCATAGCTTTTCTGTGACCCTGTCAAATGGTTGTATAAACCATTCTTAAATACCTCCAGTGATGAGGACTTCACTACCTCTAGGAACATCATTCAACATGGGATTTATTCAATAAATATTTATTGAGTGCCTACTATGTGGTAGGAATCTTTCTAAGCACAGGACTATATGCATGCTAAGTGGCTTCACTCATGTCTGACTTTTTGAGACCCCATGGACTGTAGCCCATTTGGCTCTTCTTTCCACGGGATTCTTCAGGCAAGAATACTAGAGTGGGTTGCTGTGCCTTTCTCCAGGGAATCTTCCTGACCCAGCAATCGAACCCATAGTCTCTTAAGTCTCCTGCATTCACAGGCAGGTTCTTTACAACTAGCACCATCTGAGAAGCCCTGGATGATAGAGTGGAACCAAATATCAAGATCCTACTGTTACAGAATTGGGATGGGCAGATAATAAATAATCATGTTACTAAATGATATTAATATATTTTATAACATATATATTTATAAGATGTATAAAAAACTATTGTGCTTATGTTATAATATTTAAAATATGTTAAATATGTAAACATAGTAATACTATTATTATTTTAGATATGCATAATTATGATTATTGGGGGTGAACTGTGAGTTTTTTTTTTAAAGGGCCAAGTGGCTATTTATGGACAGGGTGATTTTTTGACTGGCAGTGTGTCAAGTTCCTTGAGCCATCCAGAATATAGCTTTTAAATAATAAGTCAGCCATGGGAAATGCTTTTTATTGCACCAATTTCAATGATATTTAATGAGCTTCTGATTGACTGTTTGATCTCCCAATGTTTTGTGCTACTTTTAATTCATTTCGTATAATAGGAAAAAAAAGTAATTGGAATAAAATTTTGTGACAAGATAATGACCTTCCACTTTGAAATTAAATGTCTGATTAGCTTCAACATTTTAATGCTGAGATGATATTGCAGCAGGAACAGGGGTGTGCATACTATCATTCAGTGGAAAATGAGTGAGAAATACTCCTTTGCTTTTCCCATTTGCATAGTAGAAAGGGCATGGTAGCCACAGAATCATAAGCTCACAGTCCTAGAGGGACCAAAATGGTCTTTTATTCTGGTGATTGAGCCTATGCCCATAGCTTTTCTGTGACCCTGTCAAATGGTTGTATAAACCATTCTTAAATACCTCCAGTGATGAGGACTTCACTACCTCTAGGAACATCATTCAACATGGGATTTATTCAATAAATATTTATTGAGTGCCTACTATGTGGTAGGAATCTTTCTAAGCACAGGACTATATGCATGCTAAGTGGCTTCACTCATGTCTGACTTTTTGAGACCCCATGGACTGTAGCCCATTTGGCTCTTCTTTCCACGGGATTCTTCAGGCAAGAATACTAGAGTGGGTTGCTGTGCCTTTCTCCAGGGAATCTTCCTGACCCAGCAATCGAACCCATAGTCTCTTAAGTCTCCTGCATTCACAGGCAGGTTCTTTACAACTAGCACCATCTGAGAAGCCCTGGATGATAGAGTGGAACCAAATATCAAGATCCTACTGTTACAGAATTGGGATGGGCAGATAATAAATAATCATGTTACTAAATGATATTAATATATTTTATAACATATATATTTATAAGATGTATAAAAAACTATTGTGCTTATGTTATAATATTTAAAATATGTTAAATATGTAAACATAGTAATACTATTATTATTTCAGATATGCATAATTATGATTAAAAAAATGGGGTGAGGATGTTACTTTTGATAGAGTGATTGAGACAGCCTCTCTGAGGTAGACCAGTTGGGCTGAGAGTTACTCCTGAAAACGAGCCATCCATGAGAAGAGCAGTCTAGGCTGAGAAACAATGGTTGTTAGAGCCATCAGGCAGCACCAGGCTTGAAGTTCTCAGTGAACTGAGACAGGCCGGTAGGCTGGGTGTCCTGGCAAGGGGCAGAGTGGGGAGATGAGGTCCAAGAGGCAGACTAGGCCCAGGCTGGGCAGGCCTTTTCCATCTGGGGAAACGTTTGAGATTCATTCTAAATGCAGTGGGACGCTTGGAGGCAGTTAAGCTGGGCAGTGACACAACCAGATTTACGTTCTTAAAAGATAATTTTCAGAAAAGGTTAAATCATGACTCTCATACATGAAAATGAACAGATGTTAAAAGCTTTTATTTAACTTGCTCAGTACCATCATAGTATTCAAAGGACAATTTGATGTGAAAAAAGAAAGCAATGTTGAATTGAATGCCTAAATATTTTGTTTGTATAAGTTGGTTTTCCCTCGAGGGATGTGGGTGGGGGCTGGGAACCTCTACCAGGCAGGAGGGTTTGAATGTCTATCAGTTCTCTAAACTTTGTAAAATGGTTCAAAAAAACGAATGGAAAGAATAGAAAAATTCAGATAAAAAATAAGTAGGAATCTTTCTAAGCACAGGACTATATGCATGCTAAGTGGCTTCACTCATGTCTGACTTTTGAGACCCCATGGACTGTAGCCCATTTGGCTCTTCTTTCCACGGGATTCTTCAGGCAAGAATACTAGAGTGGGTTGCTGTGCCTTTCTCCAGGGAATCTTCCTGACCCAGCAATCGAACCCATAGTCTCTTAAGTCTCCTGCATTCACAGGCAGGTTCTTTACAACTAGCACCATCTGAGAAGCCCTGGATGATAGAGTGGAACCAAATATCAAGATCCTACTGTTACAGAATTGGGATGGGCAGATAATAAATAATCATGTTACTAAATGATATTAATATATTTTATAACATATATATTTATAAGATGTATAAAAAACTATTGTGCTTATGTTATAATATTTAAAATATGTTAAATATGTAAACATAGTAATACTATTATTATTTCAGATATGCATAATTATGATTAAAAAAATGGGGTGAGGATGTTACTTTTGATAGAGTGATTGAGACAGCCTCTCTGAGGTAGACCAGTTGGGCTGAGAGTTACTCCTGAAAACGAGCCATCCATGAGAAGAGCAGTCTAGGCTGAGAAACAATGGTTGTTAGAGCCATCAGGCAGCACCAGGCTTGAAGTTCTCAGTGAACTGAGACAGGCCGGTAGGCTGGGTGTCCTGGCAAGGGGCAGAGTGGGGAGATGAGGTCCAAGAGGCAGACTAGGCCCAGGCTGGGCAGGCCTTTTCCATCTGGGGAAACGTTTGAGATTCATTCTAAATGCAGTGGGACGCTTGGAGGCAGTTAAGCTGGGCAGTGACACAACCAGATTTACGTTCTTAAAAGATAATTTTCAGAAAAGGTTAAATCATGACTCTCATACATGAAAATGAACAGATGTTAAAAGCTTTTATTTAACTTGCTCAGTACCATCATAGTATTCAAAGGACAATTTGATGTGAAAAAAGAAAGCAATGTTGAATTGAATGCCTAAATATTTTGTTTGTATAAGTTGGTTTTCCCTCGAGGGATGTGGGTGGGGGCTGGGAACCTCTACCAGGCAGGAGGGTTTGAATGTCTATCAGTTCTCTAAACTTTGTAAAATGGTTCAAAGACGATGAAAGAATAGATTCAGATAACTAGGGAAGATGTGCTGTGCTTAGACAATGCAGTTTTCCAATGAAATACAATTTATTTACTACAGTACTTGAAAAAAAAAAACCTTTTAATTTTGACAGTTACAGATTCTAAATGTTTAATTTTGGAAAAAGTTTATTAATAAACTCATTATTTTGAAATAATTACAGATTCACACAGTTTTGCAAAGATAATGCAAAGAGGTCCCAGGTATCCTTTGTCCATTTCCTTCAATGGACAGAATCATGCAATATGTGATCTTTTGGGATTTTTCACTTACTTTAATGCCCTTAAGATCTATCCACATTGCTGTATCAATAGTTTGATCCTTTTCATTGCTGACTAGTACTCCACAATGGAGAACCCATAATTTGTTTAACCATTCACCTATTGTAGGATATTTTGGTTACTTTCAGTTTGAAACTATCTCAAATAAAGCTGCTATGAATAGTTCAGTACAGGTTTTTGTGTGGATGCAAGTTTTGTGTCTCTGGGTCTTTCTACAGTCTTTAAAAAGATTTCTTCTACTTTGTGGACAATAGACTGTAAAGGATCAGACTGGCAGCAGGGAGACCATTTATTTTCTCAACATGACTGAGTAATCTGTTCAGAATATAATCGTATATCTCCACTGCCCTCCATCATCCTCCTCTTCCACGGAATAAAATTCAGAGTCACGCCATTGCCTCAGTAATTCCCCTCAGGATCCGCAGCCATCCCTTGCCTCTCACGCCTTATTTCTTTTGTCCCTTCCCTCCCTCACCCAACTCCAGCCATAATGGTCTTTAACAGGTTCCAAATGTCCTGTGTCAAGATTCTTACTTTTAGTGTTCCTTCTGCTTAAAATGTTCTTTTTCTAGCTGGCTACATAACTCCTTATCTCCTTCCAGCCTTTGCTCTAGTATCTCTTTTTCAATGAGCCCTTCACTAGTCACGCTATTTACAATTGCAGCCCGCCATCCCTTCATGCATACTCTTTGTTTCCTAGCATCTCTGTCTAGCACCCATCACCTACACATACTCTATAGACCACCTGCTGCATAGTATCATACATATTACACAGTCAGCTCTGCAATCCTTGGGTTCCCCATCTGTGATTTCAACCAAGCATGGGTTGAACTTCAGAATCTGATCTGCTGATACCTAAAACTGACTGAACCACTGCCATTTTATGGAGGGGACTTGAGTGTCCATTTTATGGAGTGAATTGAGTAGCCATTTTATGTAGGAACTTGTGCAGCCATTTTATGTAGGGTCTGAGCAGCCATTTTATGTAAGGTACCTGAGTACTGGAGGATCTTGGTGTCTCTAGGGGATCCTGGAACAAATTCTGAGGAATGATTCATTTATTTACTGTTTGTTTCCAGCAAGTTGAATGCAAATTCCTTAGGTGCAGGGATTTTTGTTCTGTTCCTTGAATCTAGAGCATCTGTACTAGCATCTAGCACAGAGTCAAGGCCCAGGAAATGTTTGTTGGGTGAATGGGTGACTTTAGGAAACTCTGGCAATAGTCCAAATGAGGATTAAGGCTGCTTGGACTAGTGCAGTGGTAGTTTCAATGGAAGTAAATAGATAAATGCAGAATATATTCAGGAGTCAGTCTGTTCCTTTTTATACAGGTCTGAACAGCAGAACTTTTATCTTATGTCAAGCCCAAAGTTGCTTCTCCCAACTGTTGGCCCTTGGGGCTCTTCAGAAGAAGTTTAATTCTCTGCTTAGCTTGTCTTTAGAATGAAAATCTACAGCATTTCTTCCTTCCTTCCTGTGATGGTTTCTAGGACCTATTTGAAATGGATCCATCCTTTTAAACAGTAGAATAGGATAGTCATCTTTGATCTGTTGCTATTTTTCTCACTAAGAAGATTCTGTGTTCATTAGGACTTTTTTGGTAGCGTGTAGCAGAAACCCAACACAATGAAGTATGTGTAAAGATGCTTATGGCTCTCATGACCTTGAAGACTAGAAATAGGGCATGTTGTAGAGCAGATATGTATGCTAACATGGTATTATTAGGAATCTACCTCTCCCCATTTTTGTCTTCAATTTTCTTTCTGTTGATCTGTTGATTTATCTTTTGGAAGGCTCTTTCTTTGTGATGTTCAACTGGCCACCAACAGTTGTCACTTACATGAAAAGAGAGCATCTTCTCCCCGCACCCCCATCAGCTCCAGGAAAATACCAGAAGTAACTTCCATTGTTTAGCTGTGTCTTGATTGGTTTACCTGTTGTTGGTCCTTCCAATATTGTTGTGTTGGGGCTGTTTCCCTTAAGGTGAAGAGAACTAGAGAACAAGGAATTGAAGGAATTTCCTTGAAGTCAAAAAGTGAATTATCAAAGAATTTAACTCAAGTTAAAATTCTTACATTTAATCAAAGTAGCAAGTACAACTTGTCAAACGTAGTAAATATAATCTTTTATTCTCTATTCCTAACTTCCCTTCAATTTCAGAAAGAACATTCTTCCCAAAGAGTTGAAAGCACTCTGGATAGAAGTATGAGCTTGAGAAATACATGAAAATCAAGTTGGATATTAAAACCTGGAGGGAAAAAGGAGGAACAAGTCATTAAGAGAAAGTCGAGGAGATGTAGCAAGTTGAACTGTGGGTGATTCAGTTTCTAAAAAGAGTTTGCAGTATTCACCATCAAGGCAGTTTCCATTCTGCCCTCTCTTAATTTAATTAATTAATTTTAAAACTTCTTGGCTGTGTGGCATGTGGAATCTTAGTTTCCTGACCAGGGATTGAACCTGTACCCCCTGTATTGGGAGCACAGCCAGGGAAGTTCCTATTAATTCCTTTATGAGTATTGTATCACAGCAGGAAATGATCAGTTCCTAAGGTTAATTAGTGTTTAAGCCAGAATTTTATTACATAGTACCGCAGAAGAACCAACTTCCATGAAGAAGGTTCTGAAATTAGCCTGTGAAATACAGTCTGAAGTGTTTGCAATCAAATATTGAGGCTTTGTAACATCACATATTGTATACTTTATTGGAATTTTTTACAAATTAATGCATGCCGTATGTCTCCAGCCAAGAAAGTGACCGAATTTTTCTGTTGTCCTGGCTGCTTGAAAGTATTTCATGGTTTGCTGACAGAGCTTTGTTTATTTACTTTAAAATTTTTATTGTAGTTGATTTACAATGTTGTGTTAATTTCTGGTATACAGCAAAGTGATTCAGTTACACACATATATAAGAGTGTGCATTTTCTAATCCTAAACTGCCAATCCACTGCCTCCCCGCGCACCCTTGAGAACTACAAATGTGTTCTCTAGGTCTGTGAGTCTGTTTCTATTTCATAGATAATTCATTTGTGTCGTATTTCAGATTCCACACATAAATGATACCATATGGTGTTTGTCATTCTCTTTCTGACTTACTTAATATGATAATCTCTAGGTTCGTTTATTTTGCTCCAAATGGCATTATTTCTTTCCTTTTTATGACTGAGTAGTATTCCATTTTATATATGTATACTACACATCCATTATACTACATTTAATCATGGCTATTCTGACTGGTGTGAGGGGATACCTCATTATACTTTTTTTTTTTTAAAGATTTATTTATTTATTTATTTTGGGTGGGGGTCGGGTTGGGGAGGGAGGGAAGCGGGCAGGCCACTTCTATTGGTCTTTCATTTATCTGTTTTCATTCGTCTTTGTTCTTTGGCTCCGGTGGGCCTCCCATTGCGGTGGCGTCTGTCGTCACGGGCGCTGGCTCTGGGCGCATGTGCTCCAGAGCTCCTGCTCAGCAATTAGACACATCAGTCCAGCCGCTCCGCGGCACGTGGGATCTTCCCAGGCCAGGGATCGAACTGGTGCCCCTTGCACTGCAAGGCAGTGTCCTTATCCACTGGACCACCAGGGGAAGCCCCCTCATTATACTTTTAATTTTCATTTCTATAATAATTAGTGGTATTGAGCATTTTTCATGTGTTTGTTAGCCATTTGTCTTCTTTGGAGAAATGTGCATTTATATATATTTATAAATCCTTATTTATTATATAAGGAAATTAAATCCTTAATGAGGCTTATGTACTCATTTTTGAAAACCAAGAGAAGTATGTTTTTGCTGCAAAAATTATGATAATTTTCTAGCTGAATTCTGTAATGTCCAGGTAGCTGGCTTTTTGTATCTATTTTCTAGGATAAGAAACAGGAAAGTTTTATCTCCCCTTCTTTTGTCTTCAGAAAAGCAAAACTTTTGGAAAATTTTTATTGTAGTTGATTTACAATGTTGTGTTAATTTCTGGTATACAGCAAAGTGATTCAGTTACACACATATATAAGAGTGTGCATTTTCTAATCCTAAACTGCCAATCCACTGCCTCCCCGCGCACCCTTGAGAACTACAAATGTGTTCTCTAGGTCTGTGAGTCTGTTTCTATTTCATAGATAATTCATTTGTGTCGTATTTCAGATTCCACACATAAATGATACCATATGGTGTTTGTCATTCTCTTTCTGACTTACTTAATATGATAATCTCTAGGTTCGTTTATTTTGCTCCAAATGGCATTATTTCTTTCCTTTTTATGACTGAGTAGTATTCCATTTTATATATGTATACTACACATCCATTATACTACATTTAATCATGGCTATTCTGACTGGTGTGAGGGGATACCTCATTATACTTTTTTTTTTTTAAAGATTTATTTATTTATTTATTTTGGGTGGGGGTCGGGTTGGGGAGGGAGGGAAGCGGGCAGGCCACTTCTATTGGTCTTTCATTTATCTGTTTTCATTCGTCTTTGTTCTTTGGCTCCGGTGGGCCTCCCATTGCGGTGGCGTCTGTCGTCACAGAGCGCTGGCTCTGGGCGCATGTGCTCCAGAGCTCCTGCTCAGCAATTAGACACATCAGTCCAGCCGCTCCGCGGCACGTGGGATCTTCCCAGGCCAGGGATCGAACTGGTGCCCCTTGCACTGCAAGGCAGTGTCCTTATCCACTGGACCACCAGGGGAAGCCCCCTCATTATACTTTTAATTTTCATTTCTATAATAATTAGTGGTATTGAGCATTTTTCATGTGTTTGTTAGCCATTTGTCTTCTTTGGAGAAATGTGCATTTATATATATTTATAAATCCTTATTTATTATATAAGGAAATTAAATCCTTAATGAGGCTTATGTACTCATTTTTGAAAACCAAGAGAAGTATGTTTTTGCTGCAAAAATTATGATAATTTTCTAGCTGAATTCTGTAATGTCCAGGTAGCTGGCTTTTTGTATCTATTTTCTAGGATAAGAAACAGGAAAGTTTTATCTCCCCCCTTCTTTTGTCTTCAGAAAAGCAACTGGTAATAAATGTCATGTGTTGGATGAATATTAACAATAACACTTTAACACTGTTTTTAGGTTAGTCAGTCTTCTAGATCCCCCCTGCCCCTGCTCTGTAGCTTCAAAGATGAATGATTATAGAATCAAAGACTTTGATTTTCTATAAGGGACTATATTAGTTCCCTAGGGCTCTTGTAATAAAGTAGCACAATCACAGAAATTCATTGTCTCACTGCTTTGGAGGCTGGAAATCTGAGATCAAGCGTCAGTTGGGTTGATTTCATTTAGACGGATATGAAAATAACCCGGTCCATACTCTACCCTAACTTCTGGTGGATGGCTTGCTGGGCGTCTCTGGTGTTCCTTGGCTTGTAGAGTATCACCTCAACTCTCCCTTTATCTTCCTGTGACATCCTCTCTATGTGCCTGTCTCTGCGTTCACATTTCTGTTTGCGTACTTTTTAAACTCAGCCCTAGCAAACTAATACACATACTGTATAGGCAGATTATATGATAATCTCTAGTAACAAAAATGAATTATGAAAGAAAGGTCAAATATTTGATTTTTTTCAAAAAAGCAAGTCTAGAAGGACTTGTGTGATTTAATATACATTGATAGAAGGCTTATTTTCATACAGTAGATACGCACACTTGGGGATAAACAGTGGCCCCGCCAAGGGAACCCTACAACAGGGCCAGTTGTAAGTGATGTAATGAACAGGGACCTTTGACCATTCCTGTCATGCACTTTCTTTTTTTTTTTTTTTTTTTTTAAGATTTATTTATTTATTATTTATTTTGGGCGGGGGTCGGGTTGGGGAGGGAGGGGAGCAGGCAGGCCACTTCTGTTGGTCTTTCGTTTCTCTATGTTCATCCGTCTTTGTTCTCTGGCTCCTGTGGGCCTCCCATCGCGGTGGCGTCTGTCGTTGCAGAGCACCGGCTCTGGGCGCATGCGCTCCAGAGCTCCGGCTCCGTAACTGGACACATCAGTCTAGCCGCTCCGCGGCACGTGGGATCTTCCTAGGCCAGGGCTCGAACTGGCGCCCCTTGCACTGCAAGGCGGTGTCCTTACCCACTGAACCACCAGGGGAAGCCCCGGGGAAGCCCCTGTCATGCACTTTCAAGCACATCCCTAGAAATGCAGAAAGAGAGTTTCACAAGGCTAATAACTCCATGCTTTTTCCAACCCCACGCCAGAGGCCTGGTCAGAGAACAAGTTGAGTCAAACATAAAACTTATGAAAAGCATGTATAAATACATGTTTAGTCAACTTTTCCTTGATTTTGCTGGGAGAATTTTCAGACATACTCTTGCTCAGCTCTTTCCTACTCAGAGGCAATTTGATTTTCTATGGAAAGTTCCTTGGCATTTTTGTAGGAGTAATCTGAGATCAAGCGTCAACATTTAGACGGATATGAAAATAACCCGGTCCATACTCTACCCTAACTTCTGGTGGATGGCTTGCTGGGCGTCTCTGGTGTTCCTTGGCTTGTAGAGTATCACCTCAACTCTCCCTTTATCTTCCTGTGACATCCTCTCTATGTGCCTGTCTCTGCGTTCACATTTCTGTTTGCGTACTTTTTAAACTCAGCCCTAGCAAACTAATACACATACTGTATAGGCAGATTATATGATAATCTCTAGTAACAAAAATGAATTATGAAAGAAAGGTCAAATATTTGATTTTTTTCAAAAAAGCAAGTCTAGAAGGACTTGTGTGATTTAATATACATTGATAGAAGGCTTATTTTCATACAGTAGATACGCACACTTGGGGATAAACAGTGGCCCCGCCAAGGGAACCCTACAACAGGGCCAGTTGTAAGTGATGTAATGAACAGGGACCTTTGACCATTCCTGTCATGCACTTTCTTTTTTTTTTTTTTTTTAAGATTTATTTATTTATTATTTATTTTGGGCGGGGGTCGGGTTGGGGAGGGAGGGGAGCAGGCAGGCCACTTCTGTTGGTCTTTCGTTTCTCTATGTTCATCCGTCTTTGTTCTCTGGCTCCTGTGGGCCTCCCATCGCGGTGGCGTCTGTCGTTGCAGAGCACCGGCTCTGGGCGCATGCGCTCCAGAGCTCCGGCTCCGTAACTGGACACATCAGTCTAGCCGCTCCGCGGCACGTGGGATCTTCCTAGGCCAGGGCTCGAACTGGCGCCCCTTGCACTGCAAGGCGGTGTCCTTACCCACTGAACCACCAGGGGAAGCCCCGGGGAAGCCCCTGTCATGCACTTTCAAGCACATCCCTAGAAATGCAGAAAGAGAGTTTCACAAGGCTAATAACTCCATGCTTTTTCCAACCCCACGCCCAGAGGCCTGGTCAGAGAACAAGTTGAGTCAAACATAAAACTTATGAAAAGCATGTATAAATACATGTTTAGTCAGCCAGTCTTAATGTTGGCTGACTTGATTTTGCTGGGAGAATTTTCAGACATACTCTTGCTCAGCTCTTTCCTCAGACCAGTTAAAGCAGAATGTATGGAGTGGAGCCTTGACATTGGTGCTTTAGGAATCTGTTTGGATGATTTCAATATACACCTATCTATAGACTCACTGACTGAATGAACAGCCATGTCACTAGAATATACATATTATGGTATCAAGGTAGCCATGTGGAAGACTATTATGCATTGTGATGCTTGAGCATTTTGCTATTAATGAGCAAACAAGGTGTCTTGCTGTCTCCTCCAAAATAGACTGACTACAGTTAGAGAGTAATCATATGGGCCTGGAGTCTGAGCTAACCAGGGCTAAAACATAGGAGGAAACGGACTGAATGCAGAAGAGGGTTGAGACTAGCAAGACAGTAGGTTTATTGGGTATGAAAAACTCAGTCCTTTGCAAGAGGAGAAAATACATTCGGCTCAGACAGGCATCTTCATGAGAGGTCAAGGCAGTCATTTCTTTCACCCTTTAATAAAAGCTGTTTTTGTGGGTTTCATTGTTGTAGCTCAGTTGCTCAGTCATGTCTGACTCTTTGTGACCCCATGGACTGCAGTGCACCAGGCTTCCCTGTCCTTCACCATCTCCCGGAGCTTCCTCAAACTCATGTCCATTGAGTCGGTGATGCCATCCAACTGTCTCATCCTCTGTTGTCCCTTTCTCCGCCTGCTTTCAATCTCTCCCAGCATCACAGTCTTTTCCAATGAGTTGGCTCTTTGTGTCAGGTGGCCAGAATATGTGGGATTTGAATGTTGCCTAAATCAAGGAAAAAGGCTTCTTTGGAAATGGAAGGGAAAAATTTGGAATCTTCCTAGGCCAGGGCTCGAACTGGCGCCCCTTGCACTGCAAGGCGGTGTCCTTACCCACTGAACCACCAGGGGAAGCCCCGGGGAAGCCCCTGTCATGCACTTTCAAGCACATCCCTAGAAATGCAGAAAGAGAGTTTCACAAGGCTAATAACTCCATGCTTTTTCCAACCCCACGCCCAGAGGCCTGGTCAGAGAACAAGTTGAGTCAAACATAAAACTTATGAAAAGCATGTATAAATACATGTTTAGTCAGCCAGTCTTAATGTTGGCTGACTTGATTTTGCTGGGAGAATTTTCAGACATACTCTTGCTCAGCTCTTTCCTCAGACCAGTTAAAGCAGAATGTATGGAGTGGAGCCTTGACATTGGTGCTTTAGGAATCTGTTTGGATGATTTCAATATACACCTATCTATAGACTCACTGACTGAATGAACAGCCATGTCACTAGAATATACATATTATGGTATCAAGGTAGCCATGTGGAAGACTATTATGCATTGTGATGCTTGAGCATTTTGCTATTAATGAGCAAACAAGGTGTCTTGCTGTCTCCTCCAAAATAGACTGACTACAGTTAGAGAGTAATCATATGGGCCTGGAGTCTGAGCTAACCAGGGCTAAAACATAGGAGGAAACGGACTGAATGCAGAAGAGGGTTGAGACTAGCAAGACAGTAGGTTTATTGGGTATGAAAAACTCAGTCCTTTGCAAGAGGAGAAAATACATTCGGCTCAGACAGGCATCTTCATGAGAGGTCAAGGCAGTCATTTCTTTCACCCTTTAATAAAAGCTGTTTTTGTGGGTTTCATTGTTGTAGCTCAGTTGCTCAGTCATGTCTGACTCTTTGTGACCCCATGGACTGCAGTGCACCAGGCTTCCCTGTCCTTCACCATCTCCCGGAGCTTCCTCAAACTCATGTCCATTGAGTCGGTGATGCCATCCAACTGTCTCATCCTCTGTTGTCCCTTTCTCCGCCTGCTTTCAATCTCTCCCAGCATCACAGTCTTTTCCAATGAGTTGGCTCTTTGTGTCAGGTGGCCAGAATATGTGGGATTTGAATGTTGCCTAAATCAAGGAAAAAGGCTTCTTTGGAAATGGAAGGGGAAAATGAAATGATAATGGAAAGCAATCTTGAATGTCAAGAGTGAGAGTCAGATGGCTTTATACTTATTAGCTGTCTCTCTTTTCTAGTTGGTGAAATTTAGGAGGATTGATCTGCACTTGTTTGTTCATGGGCAGATACACCTGTGCGAACAATGGCTTGACTTGGTCTCGACACATTCTGCTCTGTAAAGCAGGCATGGCATTTTCTGTAACACACATGACAACAGCCATTGCTTAGGTTACTTTTCCTTTAATGATAGAACCTAGTGGTTTTGTTTTGCTTTTCTCTTCCAGTGAAACTCCAGGCTTTCAAAGAAAGGTCATCCATGAATTTGAAGATAAGAACAGACCCATGGGTGTGACCCCCACCTTGGGGAGCCTCTATGTTGAGCTTGGGGCATGTGTTTTCAGCCTATTGAAACTATCATAGATGTTTCAGATTTCCAAGAACACAGATATGGTTTCAAGTGTATAGATTTGTTTCTCTATGGTGTATAAAGTTCTAGAGATCTCAGTTTTGCCCTTAGAAACTTGTAAGCTGCTCCATGTCCCAAGTGTCTAGAAGGGTAGCATGAGTGTTGTTCTGAGTAGAAGTCCAGGTGATATAATGTACAATGACAAAGTTGTGGGCTATGCTAACCATTCATTATCTGTGTGTCTGAGTAGAGAACATGGAATAGAAGTTAGGGATACGAACGGTGAAGCCAGTGCCTTGACTTTTATGTTGGCTCTTTTACTTAGCAGCTGTGTGTTCTTCCATCAATTACTTAACCCATAGTGCCTTGATTTGTCCATCTTTAAAATGGCGATAATAGTAATGCCTCTTGGCAACATTGTTCTGAGGATGAAAGGAATGTGGCACATAAACAGAGCCTGGCACATAAAGTCATCTGGTAGAGATTAGCTCTTATCATTGTCTGTATCATTAGATATCGTCTAGTGAAGTCTTTGGGTGTATCTTAATCCCAAAGGAACAGCTGTCCTTGAGAGGATCTAAGCTTATGCTCCTCTGCTGGCCTCTCCCTGAGCCCGCTGAATAGCACAGACCAGCAGCCCTGGACCCAAATTTAGGCTCCACTGTTCTTTGAGATATGGGCATGTCGTGTGACTTCAGGCAGAGTAGGCGCGCCTGTGAGTCCCATAGGCCTTAGTTGTGAACCCAGGATGGTCCTGCTACACTCCTGGCTTTCCCGGGCAGGCAGGTCGGGGAGATGGCGCTTGTCAGCTGCCCTGGGCGTGAAGTCAGCGGTGGTGAGCAGCCAGCGGCAAAGATGCATTCCACCCTCTCCTTTCCCCCCAACTAACAATGTTTCAGTAAACGGAAGACACCTACAATGCACCGAGACTTGTTTTTGACAGTCTCCCGTTTTGTCTCTGTCTTGCTCCCAAGTCTTTGCTATTCTGGATTTCAGAAAATAGTTCAGTTGCCAAAATCGGTTGAATGAGCTACTTTTAAAATTAGTCAAGTGATACAAAGTATTGCTTTGCAGAGTGGTTCTAGCAATTTCCCTTCACAGAAGCATCCTATAAGAGTGTTTTGACAAAAGGGGAGGATTTACAAAATTCATTTGATGAGAACACCTCTTATCATCCACACCCAGGGAAATTTGTGTCATACAAATCTCTTCCCTTCCCTAACTACGACAAATCAAGACATGGATCATCATCCAAAGATAGACATTTTAAATTAATTATTATTATTCGCTTCAGCGTGAGGTCCTTCTTGGGCTACTGGTTTAGTTCTATCTAGATGGCCTCAGGTTCTAACCTCAGCTATTTAATTTCAGCTCCGTTCAGTAGCTCATGTTTATGGATAAATGAACAAAACAGTCAAGATCAAAAGCAAAAAATAAAATTACTATGGAATTCAATATTTCAGAAGCTGAAGCTGGGTAAATGTTAGTGAAGTGTGGCGTTCAGAACGAAAGGCCCGCACTTATGATAATACGCCTAACAAGGAAATGAGATTGACACAGCAATTCTCTGTTTTTGTTGTCCCCCGAGGTTAGAGATTATGCAGTGCATGCTTCTGTTTTTAGCTTCTTTGGTAATTCCTATGGTGAGAGACTACACTCTGCATATTTGTCAAGGTTGCACTCCTGCGAGGTGCTGGGCTTGGAGGTCGTGCAGGAAGCACTGTTCTCTGAGCCTCGAGTTCCATGCCTCCCCACCCTGTCACCCCCGTGATCCAGGGACCCCTCCCGCGGCTTTTCTCTATTTATGCTCAGTTGCCAGGGAATTCCACAGAGGAGACATAAATCTGTCTTACCCACCATTGTTGCTGTGAGCAATGCTGAAATGGGTGTCCGAATGGCAAAATGTTTACGTTCTTTATTTGATGTCTCACTGTAAACCTGAGGCCTATTAGCACCCATGGAAGGTAGCCTCAGAAGAGGAAATTAGGAAACATCACTGTGGATTTGAATGAAAACGAAACTAGTCAGGCTTCTTTTGTGACAGCAAAGTGGGTTTGGGTCCTAGCTGAGTGCTCACATTGACTGACGGAGCTGGGAAGGATACGGGACGACCGACGCACTGCGGCTGTCACGGCTGTGGCCACTGCCACCGGTGTGCTGTGGCGGTGCCGGCAGGACTCCTCCCTCCCCGTCCACTCCTCGTCCCTGCTTTTTTTTTTTTAATTTATTTATCTGCACTGGATTTGGGTTGGGGCAGGTGCAATCTTCTAGCTGTGGCATGAGGACTCTCAGTTGCAGCGTGTGGACTCCAGTCTTCAGACCAGGGATCAAACCCTGGGAGTGTGGAGTCCCAGCCGCTGGACCACCGGGGAAGCCCCCCTGCTTGCCTTGCTTCTGCGTGAGCCGTGCTTACGCTCTCCGGCTGGAGATCCACCCTGTCCACGTGGCGGAGCAGACGGCCACGCTCAGCCTCCGCCGAGCGCCCAGGCGGAACAAGCTCCTGTTGTCCAGTCAGTCGCTCCGTCGTGTCTGACTCTTTGCGACCCCATGGACGGTAGCCCACCAGGCTCCTCCGTTCGTTGGATTTTCCAGGCAAGAATGCTGAACTGGGGTTGCCATTTCCGACTTCAGGGAATCTTCCAGACCCAGAGCGCGAACCTGAGTCTCCAGTTTGGGCAAGCTGATTCTTTACTGTGGACCCATCTGGGAAGCCCATCCAGTACTTACATGTAAATTCCAGGCGAGGAAGCAGTTGTGTTTTACTTTGGGACATATGCCCTCCCCTTGGGCCTGTCAGTCTCTGTTGGTGGATATTGTGATTGGTTGACCTGGGTTTGCCACTGCCTATTGTAGCCAGGGCAGAGAGTGAGTTCCGAGGAGAAGAGGGATCCAGTAGTTGTCACTGGAGTCAGGACAGACCATCCCTTGTCTGTCTGGCGTGCATATCATACAGTCACGAGAATGCATTCACTGATCATGTGTCCCATTTTCAACCCAAGCACACTCGCATACACCCTTTGAGAGAAACAGCCTAATGTCACATCCAGTTATTACAGCTAGCTCCAACGAGTGGCTCCTCGTGGTCTGGCAACCTGTGACTAGCCATTTCCAAAATACCCAGTGTGTCACGATGGAGGCAAAAGAAGATAAATGCATAAACATGCCTAGTTAGAAAACAGGGGAAATGGGGAGCAATTTGTAGCAGTCACTGGTCCTTAGCCTTTTCCACATGCTGCTAAATAGATACAATAGGAAGCAGTCCTTCCCCTAGCAGTGAAACCCCTTCAAGATCCAGTCATTTGAAGTCTTTTTACTGGCAAGTTGATAGTTCAGCAATAGACTGGGTATAGCACATTCGCTTTAGGAGATGCGGATGACATACTCTGATCCCCAACATCCGTGCCATCCTCAAACCAGACTGTTTATGGGTGGGATAAGGCGCTGGTCTTATACTTCAAAACCCAGGCCCAGCTTGCTGATCAGTGATTCAGGATTTAGAGGACAAAACATTGGCTTCTCAGGGACTTTCTTCTTCTTCTTCTTCTTTTTTTTTTGCCTCTAAGTCATCATTTATATTTCATCGATCTTTGTTCTTTGGTTTATGTGGGCCTCCCAACTCAGTGGCCTCTCTCATTGCAGAGCACTGGTTCTGGGCGCACGTACTCCAGAGTGCTGGCTCGTAATTGGACACACTGGCCCAGCCACTCCTCGGCATGTGGGATCTTTCCAGGCCAGGGATTGAACCAGTACCCCTTTCATTGCAAAGTAGACTCTTTACCCACTGGACCACCAGGGAAGCCCAGGGACTTTTTTTTTNTTATTTGAACCATTTGCATTGGGACCGTTCTACAATATAATGGATACTTACCTGCCCTTGGGCCTGTCAGTCTCTGTTGGTGGATATTGTGATTGGTTGACCTGGGTTTGCCACTGCCTATTGTAGCCAGGGCAGAGAGTGAGTTCCGAGGAGAAGAGGGATCCAGTAGTTGTCACTGGAGTCAGGACAGACCATCCCTTGTCTGTCTGGCGTGCATATCATACAGTCACGAGAATGCATTCACTGATCATGTGTCCCATTTTCAACCCAAGCACACTCGCATACACCCTTTGAGAGAAACAGCCTAATGTCACATCCAGTTATTACAGCTAGCTCCAACGAGTGGCTCCTCGTGGTCTGGCAACCTGTGACTAGCCATTTCCAAAATACCCAGTGTGTCACGATGGAGGCAAAAGAAGATAAATGCATAAACATGCCTAGTTAGAAAACAGGGGAAATGGGGAGCAATTTGTAGCAGTCACTGGTCCTTAGCCTTTTCCACATGCTGCTAAATAGATACAATAGGAAGCAGTCCTTCCCCTAGCAGTGAAACCCCTTCAAGATCCAGTCATTTGAAGTCTTTTTACTGGCAAGTTGATAGTTCAGCAATAGACTGGGTATAGCACATTCGCTTTAGGAGATGCGGATGACATACTCTGATCCCCAACATCCGTGCCATCCTCAAACCAGACTGTTTATGGGTGGGATAAGGCGCTGGTCTTATACTTCAAAACCCAGGCCCAGCTTGCTGATCAGTGATTCAGGATTTAGAGGACAAAACATTGGCTTCTCAGGGACTTTCTTCTTCTTCTTCTTCTTCTTTTTTTTTTGCCTCTAAGTCATCATTTATATTTCATCGATCTTTGTTCTTTGGTTTATGTGGGCCTCCCAACTCAGTGGCCTCTCTCATTGCAGAGCACTGGTTCTGGGCGCACGTACTCCAGAGTGCTGGCTCGTAATTGGACACACTGGCCCAGCCACTCCTCGGCATGTGGGATCTTTCCAGGCCAGGGATTGAACCAGTACCCCTTTCATTGCAAAGTAGACTCTTTACCCACTGGACCACCAGGGAAGCCCAGGGACTTTTTTTTTTTTATTTGAACCATTTGCATTGGGACCGTTCTACAATATAATGGATACTTACCTGCCTCTTAAAAAACACCAGCAACCTGTGTTCATTGTGAAAAGGGAAAAAAACAGGTAAACAACAGAAATATTACCCATGATACCACTATTTAGAAAGTGACTGTGAACACTTACATTCTTCTGGATGTCCTTTGTTAGTAGGTACATGTGTGTTGATGTGTGTTTAGCAAAAATGGAATCATAGCATACAACTTGTCTAAAGCCTGCTTTTCTCCTGCCATTCTGAAAGATGATAGAATAACTCAGGAGAGAGGAAAGAGAATTGGCCTTTTGAAGTGCCTGGGTTTAGACACATTATCTTCTTTAACCAAAACTGTGAGCCTAGAAACTTGGGAATGAATAGTGGTCCCAGCCTAGGACTCGACCACCGTGCCCTGCTGGACCTCCTCTGTCTGCTTCCTCTTCACTCCTGAGTTAGTTCCCCTTGAAAGAATCTCTCTTTCTCCATCCTTCCCTTCTCTTTTCTCTCTCTGTGACAGACACCCTTGCTTTCTGTTTGTAGCTTTGTGGGAGGTTCTTTAGGGACATTTAAATGATTCATGGGCCAGTGGGCTACAGCATATGAAACCATGATTGCCCTGAGATTTCTAGAACTGAAGGTCACCATATAGCATCTGAGTAAGTACTGAGTTCTTGGTAGACAGGGCATGCTGCCTTCTCGGGGAGTAATCCCCAGTTCTGTCATCAAGACTGAAGTTTAGAATTTGGGTCAGATGCAGTCTTTTTTTTGTCCCCCTTTCTTCTCCCCTCAGGTGCCCCTCGGCCTCTGTACCCCCAAACTTTTGCCTGGACCAAAACTGAGCTATGAGTGCAGTCCAGAGGCTGTTGACGTGGACACATGTTGAGCCTGACCTGCCGTGGAGAGGCGACTCTGAACCCCACCCCGCAGCTCCCTGTGCTTCTCTGCAGTGTGTGAAAAATGACAGTACAGCTGTTTTCTGAGTCTTTGCCAAATGACAAAGTCCAGTCCAGTTTTGAAAATCTCAGTGGAAATATTGAAGTTGAATTGGTGGACAGGTAGGAATTCTGGGAGTTGGTCTTCATCTTTTTGGAGAACTTCCGGTCAAGTATATCCAGCACCCATCCTGCTGCCCCAGAGAGGTGCTTTTTAAAGGGAAGTCATGTCATGTCTCCACTCTGCTCAGATCTGCAGCAGTTTCCACTCTTGCTCAGACAAAGCCCACAGAACGCCAAGGCCCTTACTATTTGCCCTTTTTTGTTTAAATTAATTAATTTATATTAATTGGAGGATAATTACTTTACAATATTGTGATTTCTTTTGCTATACGTCAGTATGAATTGACCCTAGGCATACATGTGTCCCCTCCCTTCTGAACCCCTCTCCCGCTTCTCCTCACCTGTCCCTCCAGGCTGTCACAGAGCACTAGCTTTGGGTGCCCCGTGTCATACCTCAAACTCCCACTGGTTATCTCTTTTACAGATGGTAAAGTATCTCTTTCAATGATCTTCTCTCAAATCATCCCACCCTCTCCTTCTCCCCCTCAACCCAACAGTCTGTTCTTTACGTCTGTGTCTACGTTGCTGCCCTCATGTAAGATCGTTGGTACCACCTTTCTAGATTCCATATATATGTGTTAATATGAGATATTTGTCTTTCTCTTTCTGACATATTTCACTCTGTATAATAGGCTCTAGGTTCATCGCCCTCCTTAGAACCGATTCAAATGTGTTCTTTTTTATAGCTGAGTAATATTCCGTGGTGTACGTGTACCACAGCTTCCTCATCTATCCACCCCTCTTGTCCTCCTCTCTGTCCTCATCCTCTTGTGCTCACCAATTGCATCCACACCAGCCTTGCTGTTTCCTGGGGCACTTGAGGAGCTGCCATTTCAGCCCTGGCTGTTCCCTCTGCCTGAATTCTCTTCCCTTCACACCCACATGACTTGTTCCGTCAGCTGCTGCTTCTTGTTTTTTGGCCACACCATAGCATGCGAGATCTTCATTCCCCAACCAGGGATTGAACCCATGCCCTCTGTAGTGGAAGCTAGGAGTCATAACTATTGGACTGCCAGGGAAGTCTCTCCTTAAAGCTTCTTTAAGTCCTTGATCAAACTCTCCATGTAAGTAAGCACTCCCTGAGTGAGAGAGCAAACCTTCCCTTCTCATTGAGATCATCCCCACCCCCTGCCCTGCTGCCCACTTCCTCTCCAGAGTTTATCACTATTTCTTTCTGCTTGCTCCCTTCATTTGCAGTGAACCTACCTCACTAGAAAGGAAGCTCCCATGGAGACAGTGTTGTTCTGTGTGGTATCCCCAGCACCTATAACGCTGCCTGGCTCAATAAATATTTGTTGAGTTAATAAATTGAAGGCAGTTTCTTCAGAGGCTAGATGATCATCACCTAGAAACTCCCTTGCCTTCCCATTTTTTTAAAAAATAAATACAGATGCCCACTCATGAATGGAATAGATATCTTTTTGTAAGTTGGCTATGGAATCAAATCTGTTTGCCTCTTGATTTTCATTATGAAATTAAAGATGCATTTCTATGGAAAAAAAAAATCTCCCAGGAGATTAAACAAGGATTAGGAAAGCTTCCAAGCCTATGCCATTCTGGGTGTCATTGTCATGCTGTGTTTCTTTGCTGCCTTGGCATTCACCTCTGGGTCCTTGCTTCCTTGCAGCCCACAATAGAATTCTAGTGCTGCCTCTCTCTGTCCAAGGAGGGTTTTTGTTTCTTTTTTTAATGCTAGGATCCACTCACTCCATGGTATACAGTGTTCTGATCTTTCCTGTCCTTTCCTTCTCTGAGAGCCTAATGTATAACCGTATTGTCCAGGTTATCAAGCACACAATATTATAGTTACAAATGGAGCACAGTGTCAGTTTAGATTTCCTGTTATTAGCCTACTTGCACTGCAGAGTCTCTTCCCCTGAAACCACCTTACCTGGACACTGATTGGTATCTGCTGTATTCAGAACTCAAGCCCAAGGTTCCACATGAGTGTCTTCTTTTTTTAAAAAATAATTTTATTTATTTATTCTTGGCTGTGCTGGCTGTCTTCATTGCTGCAAGGGCTTTTCTCTAGGTGTGGCGTGCAGGAGCTGCTCTCTAGTTTCAGTGTGTGGGCTTCCCATTGTGGTGACTTCTCCTAATGCACAGCACAGGCTCTAGAGCACGCAGACTTCAGTAGCTGTGGCCCCTGGACTCTAGAGCACAGGCTCAATAGTCTTGGCACACGGACTTAGTTGCTGTGTGGCATGTGGGATCTTCCCAAATCATGGATTGAACCCATGTCTCCTGCATTGGCAGGTTGATTCTTTACCACTGAGCCACCAGGAAAACCCCATGTGAGCTTCTGGATGCTGTAGGTGCTTGCAGGAATTTGAGTTATCTCATAGGGGAAGTCTGGGAATTAGAGTCTTGAGAAAATGATTCCCTATGTGCTCTAAGAAGAGTTGTTTTATTCTCGTAGGAGAACCCTTTGCCCCAATGAAGCTGACGGTTGCAAGGATCCATAGTGGTATCAACTCATAGTTCACGCTGTGTTCCATCCCTTCCTCTATTCATCAGATCCACTGAGCACTTTTCCATACTAGGTAACATGTTGGGGAGACAACAGTGGGCAGTACCAACATGACTTCTGCCCATCTGGAGCTCACCTGTGGTCCAGGGAGAAAGATATGACACAGGTAAATACACATTGATTACAGAAGAGTTAAGAGCATTAAGGGAAAAGCCAGATTTATTGAGATTTTATGGGGGAGGGGATATTGGGACAGCTTCCCAGGTTGTGGGAAAGGAGTTTTGGGACAGCCCCCCTTGAGGACTGACAGAGGGAAGCGGGGATCTGAAGCACCGGTAAGAGTTACATAAGAATAAAGATGCAAATGATGTTCCAGGCAGAAAAGAAAATTTTTTTTCTGATCAAGGATTCAGCGATCTATAGAATATGTAAAACATTAATTCATCGCTAGTAAAATGGCTGACTGAAGCATATTCAGTGTAAACACAGATTATAGTATTAATAATATCCAAAATTACCCATCTTATTTCCAGTGGCTCAGCACACATTTTTTTAATACCACTCACTTACCTGGACAAACTTGATTATAGGTTACAAATGGAGCACAGTGTCAGTTTAGTTCCTTATTACCCACTGCAGAGTCCCCCAAAAGGCCCAAGGTTCCACATGAGTGTCTTCTTTTTTTAAAAAATAATTTTATTTATTTATTCTTGGCTGTGCTGGCTGTCTTCATTGCTGCAAGGGCTTTTCTCTAGGTGTGGCGTGCAGGAGCTGCTCTCTAGTTTCAGTGTGTGGGCTTCCCATTGTGGTGACTTCTCCTAATGCACAGCACAGGCTCTAGAGCACGAAGACTTCAGTAGCTGTGGCCCTGGACTCTAGAGCACAGGCTCAATAGTCTTGGCACACGGACTTAGTTGCTGTGTGGCATGTGGGATCTTCCCAAATCATGGATTGAACCCATGTCTCCTGCATTGGCAGGTTGATTCTTTACCACTGAGCCACCAGGAAAACCCCATGTGAGCTTCTGGATGCTGTAGGTGCTTGCAGGAATTTGAGTTATCTCATAGGGGAAGTCTGGGAATTAGAGTCTTGAGAAAATGATTCCCTATGTGCTCTAAGAAGAGTTGTTTTATTCTCGTAGGAGAACCCTTTGCCCCAATGAAGCTGACGGTTGCAAGGATCCATAGTGGTATCAACTCATAGTTCACGCTGTGTTCCATCCCTTCCTCTATTCATCAGATCCACTGAGCACTTTTCCATACTAGGTAACATGTTGGGGAGACAACAGTGGGCAGTACCAACATGACTTCTGCCCATCTGGAGCTCACCTGTGGTCCAGGGAGAAAGATATGACACAGGTAAATACACATTGATTACAGAAGAGTTAAGAGCATTAAGGGAAAAGCCAGATTTATTGAGATTTTATGGGGGAGGGGATATTGGGACAGCTTCCCAGGTTGTGGGAAAGGAGTTTTGGGACAGCCCCCCTTGAGGACTGACAGAGGGAAGCGGGGATCTGAAGCACCGGTAAGAGTTACATAAGAATAAAGATGCAAATGATGTTCCAGGCAGAAAAGAAAATTTTTTTTCTGATCAAGGATTCAGCGATCTATAGAATATGTAAAACATTAATTCATCGCTAGTAAAATGGCTGACTGAAGCATATTCAGTGTAAACACAGATTATAGTATTAATAATATCCAAAATTACCCATCTTATTTCCAGTGGCTCAGCACACATCTTCTTTGTACCTGCTTCCTGCTCTAGCAAAACCTGTGGTAAGTCAATATTTATGAGAATGCCAGGAGACTTTGGTTGAACAGTTTTTATTTTTTAATTTAGTTTTGATAAGTCATTTCCAGGGAATTCCCTAGCAGTCCAGTGGTTAAGACTCTGCATCTTCACTGCCAAGGGTCCAGCCTTAGTACCTGATCAGAAGACTAAAATCCCATAAGCTTCATGATGCAGCCCCCAAAAATTTTTAAAATGTCCGGAATCTAGTCCTTTGCTTAAGCCATAGAATTCTTGATATGTTTTTTAAAATGGTCATCAGCTTTGCGCTGTGGTGGGCTGGGTCAATGCTTGAAAAGCCCCTATGTGCACATATAAAGGAATCTCTAGGTCCTGATGCACAAATCAAGGAAAACAAAGATGTTGTAAGAAGGGTGCAGCAAGAATTTCAGTATGGAGACCTTGGTCATCAGGGCACAGTGACGCAGCTGGATGATAAGCACATTTGTCGCTCTGTATACAGATATAAGGGCTTCCCTGGTGCCTCAGGGGTAAAGAATCTGCCTGCAATGCAGGAGCTACAGGGAGATGTGGGTTTGATCAGGGTCTGGAAGATCCTCTGGAGGAGGGCAGGGCAACCCACTCTGTATTCTTGCCTGGAGAATCCCATGGACAAAGGACCCTGGCGGGCTACAGCACTTTTCCATACTAGGTAACATGTTGGGGAGACAACAGTGGGCAGTACCAACATGACTTCTGCCCATCTGGAGCTCACCTGTGGTCCAGGGAGAAAGATATGACACAGGTAAATACACATTGATTACAGAAGAGTTAAGAGCATTAAGGGAAAAGCCAGATTTATTGAGATTTTATGGGGGAGGGGATATTGGGACAGCTTCCCAGGTTGTGGGAAAGGAGTTTTGGGACAGCCCCCCTTGAGGACTGACAGAGGGAAGCGGGGATCTGAAGCACCGGTAAGAGTTACATAAGAATAAAGATGCAAATGATGTTCCAGGCAGAAAAGAAAATTTTTTTTCTGATCAAGGATTCAGCGATCTATAGAATATGTAAAACATTAATTCATCGCTAGTAAAATGGCTGACTGAAGCATATTCAGTGTAAACACAGATTATAGTATTAATAATATCCAAAATTACCCATCTTATTTCCAGTGGCTCAGCACACATCTTCTTTGTACCTGCTTCCTGCTCTAGCAAAACCTGTGGTAAGTCAATATTTATGAGAATGCCAGGAGACTTTGGTTGAACAGTTTTTTTTTTTTTTTAATTTAGTTTTGATAAGTCATTTCCAGGGAATTCCCTAGCAGTCCAGTGGTTAAGACTCTGCATCTTCACTGCCAAGGGTCCAGCCTTAGTACCTGATCAGAAGACTAAAATCCCATAAGCTTCATGATGCAGCCCCCAAAAATTTTTAAAATGTCCGGAATCTAGTCCTTTGCTTAAGCCATAGAATTCTTGATATGTTTTTTAAAATGGTCATCAGCTTTGCGCTGTGGTGGGCTGGGTCAATGCTTGAAAAGCCCCTATGTGCACATATAAAGGAATCTCTAGGTCCTGATGCACAAATCAAGGAAAACAAAGATGTTGTAAGAAGGGTGCAGCAAGAATTTCAGTATGGAGACCTTGGTCATCAGGGCACAGTGACGCAGCTGGATGATAAGCACATTTGTCGCTCTGTATACAGATATAAGGGCTTCCCTGGTGCCTCAGGGGTAAAGAATCTGCCTGCAATGCAGGAGCTACAGGGAGATGTGGGTTTGATCAGGGTCTGGAAGATCCTCTGGAGGAGGGCAGGGCAACCCACTCTGTATTCTTGCCTGGAGAATCCCATGGACAAAGGACCCTGGCGGGCTACAGTCTGTAGGAAATCCGATGTGACTAAAGTGACATAGCAGGCACACACGCGCGTGCGCATACAGGTATAAACTGTTTCTGGGACCTGACATGACCTTTCTGGAAGAGGGTGAAGTAGAAGCAAGAAACCAGGGATCCTCCATTTTGTGCAGGCTTTGGACCTGATGGATTTTCCATGAATCATGGTCACAACCTTGGTGGATGCCAGGAAGAAGCATCCAGTAGTAGCCTTTGCTTCTGTCATTCTCCTATTCTTTTTTTGTTTAATTTTTATTAACCAGGGATCCTCCATTTTGTGCAGGCTTTGGACCTGATGGATTTTCTATGAATCATGGTCACAACCTTGGTGGATGCCAGGAAGAAGCATCCAGTAGTAGCCTTTGCTTCTGTCATTCTCCTATTCTTTTTTTGTTTAATTTTTATTAACCAGGGATCCTCCATTTTGTGCAGGCTTTGGACCTGATGGATTTTCTATGAATCATGGTCACAACCTTGGTGGATGCCAGGAAGAAGCATCCAGTAGTAGCCTTTGCTTCTGTCATTCTCCTATTCTTTTTTTGTTTAATTTTTATTTAATTATTTCTTATTGGCTGTGCTGGATCTTCATTTTTGTGCACGAGCTTTCTCTAGTTGCAGCAAGTGGGGGCTACTCTTCGTTGCAATGAGCAGACGTCTTGTTAGGGTGTTTTTTCTTGTGTGGAGCACAGGCTCTAGGCATGTGGGCTTCCGTAGTTTTGGCACACAGACTGTAGTTGCTCCACGGCATGTGGGATCTTCCCGGACCAGGGATCAAGCCCACATCCCCTGCATTGGCAGGTGCATTCTTAACCACTGGACCACCAGGAAAGTTCCAGATCCTTTTTGGTAGTTCTTGAAGCTTGTGAGTAAAAATAATCCGCATCCATGAGATTTATTTCCACCATTCAGAAATCCATCTCTGTGTCTTCTGCGTCTAAGGCTAGGACACAAAATTTGGATGTCTAAGTAACTTAGACTCTTAGGTGTTTTGTACATGATATCCCCAGTGTCCCTTTTTCTTTTTTTTTTAATTTGGCCTCTTTTGTTGGTTTTTTATTTATTTATTTTCATCCATATTTGTTCTTTGGCATGTGTGGGCGTCCCATTGCAGTGACCTCTCTCCTTGCAGAGCACGCTCTGGGCTCATGCGCTCCAGAGTGCTGGCTCGTGATTGAACACACGGATCCAGTCGCTCTGCAGCACGTGGGATCTTCCCCGGTCAGGGACCGAGCCCGTGCCCCTTGTACTGCAAGGCAGACTCTACCCAGTGGACCACCAGGGAAGACCCAGTGTCCCTTTTTCATGCCAGTTTTCACAGAGTCCCCATATTTATCTACAGAATAGTATTGACTTACATATAGCACTTTAAAACTGTTTAATGCACCATGCATAAATGTCTCATTCATTCATTCAATCAGCACTATTTATTGAGCACCTACTGTGTGTCGGATGCTCTTTTATGAGCTAGTGGTGAACAAGACAAATTTCCTATCCTAATGAGCTCGCATTTAATTGAGAGGCACAGGCAATGAATAAATATATACATAAAGAGAGAAATGTGTCCAGTAATATAAGTGCTAAGAACACAAAAATAACAAGGGATTGAGTGTGATGGGAGTGGGGTATACTCCTTGGTACAAGACAGCCAAGAAGACTTCTCTGAGGAGATAATATTTTAGCAGAGACCTGAGAGAAATAAGGGAAGAAACTCCATAGTTGAGTGGGGAATGAGCATTTTGCACAGTTGTTGTGTAGTGGCTAAGTTGTGCCCAACTCTTCTACGACCCCACGGACTGTAGCCCGCCAAGCTCTTCTCTCCATGAGATTTCCCAGGCAAAGACGCTGGAGTGTGTTGCTGCTTCCTTCTTCAGGGGATCTTCTCAACCCAGGGATCAAACCCAGGTCTCCTGCACTTGCAGTAATAAACATTTTATATATTCGCAGGCAGATTCTTTACCACTGAACCACCAAGGTTTTGCACAGAGGGAACAGCAAATGCCAAGGAGCTGAGCAGTGAGTATGTTTGACTTGTTCAAGAAATAGTAAGCACAGTGGGTGTGGAATGGGGCATTGAGATGGTGGCAGGTGGGAGGGAAAATGTGTTAGGACATTAAAGTCTGAGAAGTAGTCAGAGACCAGAACAATTTGGGCAAGGTTTTAACAAACTCTGTGTGGTGGCAGCTGTTGGAAGGTCTTGAGCAAGGTCTGATCTGATCCAACTTAGGTTCTGTTCGAGAGATCCTGGGGTGACAGAGGCCTTTGTGTTGGGCTGAGAGTGGTTGTTCCTGGAAGGGGTCCAGGTCTCCTACCTCCCTCTATACAAGACAGTCTGACTTTGGTCTGTTTCGCATATTTGACTTCCGGATAGTTTTTTTTTTTTTGAAAAAGAAATGTTCCCATTATTTCGAAACTCCTGAAAATTGTTTTATATTACTTTTGATATTTATAAAAATGAGTGGCAAATGGAAAAATTAAAGTAATAGAAAATGAGTATCTCATCCATTTTACTCCATTTTGAAGACAAAGATCGAAACTACCATGAAGGCAGGGGTGGTCGATCTGAACCTTAGCTGGACCATCTACATTGAGACCAGTTCGGTTGTTCCTTTGTGTTAATTACGAAGGAAAAGGGTGAAATTATGGGTGGGGATTGTGTAGGGAATTTATAATACTTTTTAGTTGAGTGGGAATAGAAGTGTGTTCAAAACGAGTGCATTGTTCACATCCATCTTTAAGTACACATATAGTCAAGATGGGGATTCCCTGTGCAGTGCAAAACTGAGATTTAAAAGCATACGCTGTAAATTTACATTTAAAATAAAACCTGTCATTTTTGTCTCCTTCCTTTTGCATTACTTTGGTGAATGATAAAAAAATATCATTTTTAAAAGTTGGAAAAAACTGTTGGAATTTTTTTAAGTTGATATTATAAACTATTTTCATGAATTTTTAAATTCATTATTTCAGAGAAGTATTATTAAGGTATTATTGAGTACTTGCCTACCTTTATTAAGTGACAACAGTGATAGGGTGTGTGTGTGTGTGTGTGTGTGTGTTTTGGCCACTTCTATTGATCTTTCATTTATTTATCTTTGTTCTTTGGCCTGTGTGGGCCTCCCATTGCAGTGGCCTCTGTCGCTTCAGGGCACCAGCCCTGGGCGCATGTGCTCCAGAGCTTCGGCTCGGTAGTTGGACACATCTGTCCAGCTGCTCCGTGGCACGTGGGATATTCCCGTGCCGGGGATTGAACCGGTGCCCCTTGCACTGCAAGGCGGTGTCCTTACCCACTGGACCACCAGGGAGGCCCAGGGTGTGTGTTTTTTAATGTGATTGATTTTAAACCACACATAAATTCTTTAAAACTCAAAACTCTGTAAAAATATATCATTATTTATAGGAAACCTGCCTTCTGCTAGCTTCTATGTTGACCATTTTACATACATTAAACATTTTAATCCCCACAGCCCAGCCAGGACCTGGCATTGTTTTATCCACTCCACAGATAAGGAAACTGAATTACAGAAAGTAAAGTGATCAACCCTGAGTCATGAAGTGAAGGAGTGGGAGAGCTGAACTTGGGAAGTGGATCTGTCAGCCTCAAGGCTGGCCCTGTTGAGGTTGCATGGAGCCATTCTCCCAGGAAGGGAAGCGTGGTTTGTCTGGAGTACTTCAGATGGGGTCTAGATCTAGGTGGCAGAGAGAAATTTCACAACCTCTGTGCCTTTGTGAAGCTGTATCTTCAGCTGAGCCCATCATTCTGTAACCACATGAAATTTTATTCACAAGCCTGGGGCTGTGCCTTTGAATGGAATTTAAACTGTTGAGTAAGTGTGTTCAAAACGAGTGCATTGTTCACATCCATCTTTAAGTACACATATAGTCAAGATGGGGATTCCCTGTGCAGTGCAAAACTGAGATTTAAAAGCATACGCTGTAAATTTACATTTAAAATAAAACCTGTCATTTTTGTCTCCTTCCTTTTGCATTACTTTGGTGAATGATAAAAAAATATCATTTTTAAAAGTTGGAAAAAACTGTTGGAATTTTTTTAAGTTGATATTATAAACTATTTTCATGAATTTTTAAATTCATTATTTCAGAGAAGTATTATTAAGGTATTATTGAGTACTTGCCTACCTTTATTAAGTGACAACAGTGATAGGGTGTGTGTGTGTGTGTGTGTGTGTGTTTTGGCCACTTCTATTGATCTTTCATTTATTTATCTTTGTTCTTTGGCCTGTGTGGGCCTCCCATTGCAGTGGCCTCTGTCGCTTCAGGGCACCAGCCCTGGGCGCATGTGCTCCAGAGCTTCGGCTCGGTAGTTGGACACATCTGTCCAGCTGCTCCGTGGCACGTGGGATATTCCCGTGCCGGGGATTGAACCGGTGCCCCTTGCACTGCAAGGCGGTGTCCTTACCCACTGGACCACCAGGGAGGCCCAGGGTGTGTGTTTTTTAATGTGATTGATTTTAAACCACACATAAATTCTTTAAAACTCAAAACTCTGTAAAAATATATCATTATTTATAGGAAACCTGCCTTCTGCTAGCTTCTATGTTGACCATTTTACATACATTAAACATTTTAATCCCCACAGCCCAGCCAGGACCTGGCATTGTTTTATCCACTCCACAGATAAGGAAACTGAATTACAGAAAGTAAAGTGATCAACCCTGAGTCATGAAGTGAAGGAGTGGGAGAGCTGAACTTGGGAAGTGGATCTGTCAGCCTCAAGGCTGGCCCTGTTGAGGTTGCATGGAGCCATTCTCCCAGGAAGGGAAGCGTGGTTTGTCTGGAGTACTTCAGATGGGGTCTAGATCTAGGTGGCAGAGAGAAATTTCACAACCTCTGTGCCTTTGTGAAGCTGTATCTTCAGCTGAGCCCATCATTCTGTAACCACATGAAAGCTGTTCCTAATGCCTTGGGTTGTGGAACCTTCACATAGCAGCATCTTGGGGTTCTTAGGCTGCAGCCCCTGGCATCACAAAGAGTCGGACACAACTAAGCGACAAAGCACGTTTACCATTTGAAATAATTTTTTAAAGATTATATAATAAACCCTCCAAAATTTGGTAGCCATGAAATAATGCTAATGGTGCTTGCAAGCATGGTGTGTCTGTGCATGTGAATCCCTGATATTGAGATATTTCACTTTTTGTGAAAGTCTTTCTCCTCAAGACATCTAGGAATATCAGTCCTTAGATGTTCATTGCTTGAATGAATTTATTTCTTAATCTTGAGAGCATAAAAGCCTAGTCTACATTCTTGGGATTTTGATTTTAATGTGTTAAAAAAATGAAAATAGATTAAAAGTTAGATATTGATGCTAAAGGGAGGGAACAGACTTGATTGTGTGAATGCTGTTGGGTCACAATGTGTTCATTAAATGTTGATGGAATCCTAAATACTTCAGCTGGAGAAATTGGGTTGAGGCTGGACTAAAATAGCCCCAGGGTCAGTTGTCTCTGCATCCTGTCTACCTTCTCTGTCACTGTGTATCTCTCTCTCTCTCTGTTTCCTTCCCTTCATCTGATAGAAAAGAAGTAGTAGGGTAACCAACAAAATTACAGAAAAAGTAGGATAATAACTGGGAACTTAACTGAGTCATTTGAAAAATACTGCAAGGTTACAATATTAAAATAGGGCTTGACTAAGAATTAGGCCACAGTTGGTTTTCAGTCATGAAGTCATGTCTGACACTTTGTGACTCTACGGTCACAAAGCACACCAGGCTTCCCTGTCCTTCATTATCTCCTGGAGTTTGCTCAAACTCATGTCCATTGAGGCAGTGATGTCATCTAGCCATCTCATTCTGTGCTGCCCCTGCCCCCTTTTGCCTTCAATCATTTGCAGCATCAGGGTCTTTTCCAGTGAGTCAGCTGTTTGCATCAGGCAGCAGATAATAGTCATATTAGAAGATCAAGAATCAGATTTACTTGCAGATGGGTAAAGGAAAACAGAAGCAGTTAGAAAGTGACTGGATGGATTTTTTAAAAAATAATTTGTCCTGTCATTTTCTAATTCCTTAGGAAAAAAGAATGAGAAAATATTTTCTCATTGCTTATATCAAAATAAATTCCATTTGGAGATTTTAGTGTTCAAACCAAAACTTCATAAATATTAGAAAGAAAGAAGTATTTTAGGTTGGTAAAAGGCTTTTTTTAAAAAAAAAAAAATTATTTGACTGTATTGGGTTTTAGTTGTGATTCATGGAATCCTTGTTGTGGCACAGGAGCTTAGCTGCCTTGTAGCATGTGGAACCTTAGTTCTCTGACCACGGATCGAACTGGTGTCCCTTGCATTGGAAGACAGATTCTTAACCACTGGATCACCAGGGAAGTCGGGTAAAAGGCTTTTAAAGCATAACTCTAAAGTAAAAACAGAAATAGTTCATTGATTTTAATAACTTTTAATTAAGAACTTGTATATGATTAAAAATATAATACCCAATAGAAAATCATGTAAACTTGGACCAAGATATGCAGTCTTATGAAAGTTAGTATCTTTATTATATAAGAACCCTTATGAGTAGAAAAAAAATCATCACTCCAATATCATAGTTTAACAGAATGATGAACATAAATTTCATCAAAAAGACAACTGTTTAGTCAGTGTTTCAGAAAACACTTTTAATGTCACAAGTAATCAGATAGCTGCAATATTGAAATGAAAATTTATCTTGCTTATCAGATTTCTAGAGACCAGGAAGCGTGGTATTTAGTACTATCGGGGGTACAGGAAAATTGACACTGTGGATAAGAGGGCTATATAATATTTTGGTAAAACATTTGGCAGAGTGCATCAGAAACTTTTAAAATGTTTATAGCTCTCAACCCAGTATTTTTGCCCAAAGGTATTTATCCTAAGAAAATAATTTAAAATGTGGACAAAAATTTGTACAGAAGTATTTATTATGGCATTAAAGATCACAAACATTGAATGCTATAGGAAATTGCTCCTGACAAAATTATGTATAAAAAGATCTCAATTTGATTAATTTTCTCCACAGGGATACTGGAAGAAAGTATATCAAATTGTTAGCAGTGACTGTCTCCGGCATTTTAGGTGATTTTTGTTTCTGTCTTGAAACTTCTTTGAGTTCTCTAAACTGTCTACATTACTCATGTATTTCTTCCAAATTTAAAGGAGAAACAATTAAACATTTTTTAAAAACTCTTCTTTGACATTAGACAAATTTTGAGCACATCCTCGCTGGATGGCTACCCAGTGAAATGATCAGTCTTTGGAACTGCAGTGTGAATTAATTTATGTATCTTTTCTTTTGTAGTTTAGAGAAAGGTCCCTGACAAAGTAGTCAGAGGGGGAAGGCAGACTTAGACATGCTGTTTTATGTCCTGAGTGCTTCTGCTTGTTTTTCTTCTATTAAAAAAAAATCAAACATTGTATTTTAGAATTGGGTTGATATTTAGAGGAATATAATCCAGTGTATTTTATATTCATTTTTCTTCTGATTTTAAAAGAAATTAAATTGAAACAATTTTGTAGGTCCCTGGAAGGATCATGGCCCCATGTACTGCTAACTGGTCCTGATGGAGGCTCACGGGTGGGAAACTCAGCCTGCAGGAGGGGCACAGGGAGGGTTCTACTAGGCACATTCTATTCCACTGGGTGGCCTTGAGCAATTGCAGCTTATTGTTTGTCTTTGGGAGAACAATCCAAATTTCAGGGCCCCAGGGAATGCTTTCTAAGCTCTGTTGTGAACTGTGCTTTACATTTTCAAGTCTTTTAGTGGAAAGGCGTGCTAGATTTGCTCTGTGAATTTCTGGTTTCATTCTATTTTGTTTTCATTTTTATTTTTGGTTGCATTTGTGAGATCTTAGTTCCCAGTACTATCGGGGTACAGGAAAATTAACGTGGATAAGAGGGCTAATAATATTTTGGTAAAACATTTGGCAGAGTGCATCAGAAACTTTTAAAATGTTTATAGCTCTCAACCCAGTATTTTTGCCCAAAGGTATTTATCCTAAGAAAATAATTTAAAATGTGGACAAAAATTTGTACAGAAGTATTTATTATGGCATTAAAGATCACAAACATTGAATGCTATAGGAAATTGCTCCTGACAAAATTATGTATAAAAAGATCTCAATTTGATTAATTTTCTCCACAGGGATACTGGAAGAAAGTATATCAAATTGTTAGCAGTGACTGTCTCCGGCATTTTAGGTGATTTTTGTTTCTGTCTTGAAACTTCTTTGAGTTCTCTAAACTGTCTACATTACTCATGTATTTCTTCCAAATTTAAAGGAGAAACAATTAAACATTTTTTAAAAACTCTTCTTTGACATTAGACAAATTTTGAGCACATCCTCGCTGGATGGCTACCCAGTGAAATGATCAGTCTTTGGAACTGCAGTGTGAATTAATTTATGTATCTTTTCTTTTGTAGTTTAGAGAAAGGTCCCTGACAAAGTAGTCAGAGGGGGAAGGCAGACTTAGACATGCTGTTTTATGTCCTGAGTGCTTCTGCTTGTTTTTTCTTCTATTAAAAAAAAATCAAACATTGTATTTTAGAATTGGGTTGATATTTAGAGGAATATAATCCAGTGTATTTTATATTCATTTTTCTTCTGATTTTAAAAGAAATTAAATTGAAACAATTTTGTAGGTCCCTGGAAGGATCATGGCCCCATGTACTGCTAACTGGTCCTGATGGAGGCTCACGGGTGGGAAACTCAGCCTGCAGGAGGGGCACAGGGAGGGTTCTACTAGGCACATTCTATTCCACTGGGTGGCCTTGAGCAATTGCAGCTTATTGTTTGTCTTTGGGAGAACAATCCAAATTTCAGGGCCCCAGGGAATGCTTTCTAAGCTCTGTTGTGAACTGTGCTTTACATTTTCAAGTCTTTTAGTGGAAAGGCGTGCTAGATTTGCTCTGTGAATTTCTGGTTTCATTCTATTTTGTTTTCATTTTTATTTTTGGTTGCATTGTGAGGCCTGTGAGATCTTAGTTCCCCAGTCAGGGAGCATACTGGTGCGTCCTGCAGTGGAAGTGCCTAGTCCAAACCACTGGACCGTCAGAGAAGTCCCCTCTTTGTGAATTTCTGGTTGAGATATTCAGAGAGAGAGTGCTTCACCAGAGGCACGGTGACCCCCAGACTTCCCACCGGGACATCCGGCTTGGGGTAGGGGTGCCATTTTTCACTGGGAGAAAGAAGAATTCTATTTGGATATGTTTAATTTTAGGTGACTTGAGACACAGAAGGAACTGAAAAGTAAAATCCTTGGGATATCCTAGTGAAGAGGAGAAATGAAAACTCATACTCAGCAAGGATAATAAACAATTCCATGCTTGTTCTGCCTCTGTAAGATATGGTTGCTGCATGGAGATAGGAACAGGATGGCCTAGCAATTAGCTGCAAAATGTTCCGATAAGTATAGACTGTAGGGAATGCAGTGTACTTGTTTCTGCAACATTGTTACTGACTGCAACTGCCCCTGCACTGACCCACACTAAGTCCTGCACTTTGTTACTGCTCATCGTCAAAGTGACCAATCAAAAACGGCCAGCCGTTAACTGTCTCTGCTGACCCTATCAAAGAAGAGCTCACCCTGAGCTCAAGGCCCAGCACCTTAGAGCGCTAGCTTATCTGGGACCACTGTCGTGATAAACCTGAATTCTCCAGCCCACAGAGTGTGGCGCTTGGTTTCTCAACGGTTTAATTTTAGAATTGGGTTGATATTTAGAGGAATATAATCCAGTGTATTTTATATTCATTTTTCTTCTGATTTTAAAAGAAATTAAATTGAAACAATTTTGTAGGTCCCTGGAAGGATCATGGCCCCATGTACTGCTAACTGGTCCTGATGGAGGCTCACGGGTGGGAAACTCAGCCTGCAGGAGGGGCACAGGGAGGGTTCTACTAGGCACATTCTATTCCACTGGGTGGCCTTGAGCAATTGCAGCTTATTGTTTGTCTTTGGGAGAACAATCCAAATTTCAGGGCCCCAGGGAATGCTTTCTAAGCTCTGTTGTGAACTGTGCTTTACATTTTCAAGTCTTTTAGTGGAAAGGCGTGCTAGATTTGCTCTGTGAATTTCTGGTTTCATTCTATTTTGTTTTCATTTTTATTTTTGGTTGCATTGTGAGGCCTGTGAGATCTTAGTTCCCCAGTCAGGGAGCATACTGGTGCGTCCTGCAGTGGAAGTGCCTAGTCCAAACCACTGGACCGTCAGAGAAGTCCCCTCTTTGTGAATTTCTGGTTGAGATATTCAGAGAGAGAGTGCTTCACCAGAGGCACGGTGAGCCCCAGACTTTGCATCGGGACATCCGGCTTGGGGTAGGGGTGCCATTTTTCACTGGGAGAAAGAAGAATTCTATTTGGATATGTTTAATTTTAGGTGACTTGAGACACAGAAGGAACTGAAAAGTAAAATCCTTGGGATATCCTAGTGAAGAGGAGAAATGAAAACTCATACTCAGCAAGGATAATAAACAATTCCATGCTTGTTCTGCCTCTGTAAGATATGGTTGCTGCATGGAGATAGGAACAGGATGGCCTAGCAATTAGCTGCAAAATGTTCCGATAAGTATAGACTGTAGGGAATGCAGTGTACTTGTTTCTGCAACATTGTTACTGACTGCAACTGCCCTGCACTGACCCACACTAAGTCCTGCACTTTGTTACTGCTCATCGTCAAAGTGACCAATCAAAAACGGCCAGCCGTTAACTGTCTCTGCTGACCCTATCAAAGAAGAGCTCACCCTGAGCTCAAGGCCCAGCACCTTAGAGCGCTAGCTTATCTGGGACCACTGTCGTGATAAACCTGAATTCTCCAGCCCACAGAGTGTGGCGCTTGGTTTCTCAACGGTTTAATTTTTGCAACACTGGAACTCAGAGGGGAGAGGTGTGCTAGGTTACTGTGCATAAGACATCAAAGGGTAGGATGTGACTGATCATACCAGGCCAGTGAGGGGCTGGAGAGCTGTGAGAAGAGGGGTGACTTAAGAACAGTACTCTCAGAAAATAATAGCAAACAACTGACAAAAGATTAATTTCCAGAATATACAAGCAGCTCATACAACTCAATACCAAAAAACAAACAGCCCAATTAAAAAGTGGGAAAATGACCTAAAGAGACATCTCTCCAAAGAAGACATACCAATGGCCATCACACACATGAAAAGAGGCTCAAAATTATTAGAGAAATGCAAATAGAAGCTATAATGAGATATCACCACACACCAGTCAGAATGACCATCGTCAAAAAGTCTACAAACAATAAATGCTGGAGAGGGTGTGGAGAAAAGGTAACCAACCAACCCCCTTGCACTATTTGTGGGAATGTAAATTGATACAGCCACTTTGGCGGACAGTATGGAGATTCCTTAACTAACTAGGAATAGAACCACCATATGACCCAGCAATCCCACTAGTAGGCATATGTCCTGAGGAAACCAAAATTGAAAAAGACACATGTACCACTTTGTTCATTGCATCACTGTTTATAATAGCGAGAACATGGAAGCAACCTAGATGTCCGTCAGCTTGTGAATGGGTAAAGAAGCTGTGGTACATATGTACAATGGAATATTATTCAGCCACAAAAAGGAATGCATTTGAGTCAGTTCTAATGAGGTGGATGAGCCTAGAGCCTATTACACAAAGTGAAGTAAGTCAGAAAGAGAAAGACAAATATTGTATACTAGCATGTACATATGGAATCTAGAAAGATGGTACTGATGAATTTATATGTAGGGCAGCAATGGAAAAACAGACATAGAGAACAGACATATGGACATTGGAGGGAGGGAGGAGTGGGTGAAATGTATGGAAAGAATAACATGGAAACTTACTTTACCATATATAAATTAGATAAGCAATGGGAATTTGCTATAAGACTAAGGGAATTCATACAAGGGCTCTGTAACAATCTAGAAGAGTGGGATGGGGGAGGACATGGGAGGGCAGTTCAAAAGGGCAGAAACGAATGTATACCTGTGGCCAATTCAATGTTTGGCAGTAAACAACACAACTCTGTAAAGCTATTATCCTTCAATTAAAAAAATAAAACAGGCAAAAAATTACTTATCTTTTGAAACACTTCATTCAGCATGGATATTAACCCAAACACCTCTCAGGAATACAGTCAGTCCTCAGATACATTGTAATCTCAGCTACGTGTGTTCATTTTGGGAATAAGTTAGAAACGGTTCAGAGTATTTCAGCTGACTTTGGTGCTGCGTGTGTCTGTGTTCCTGGATCTAAAGAGTGAGTCATTACTGGCTTGATTGTACATAGAGGCCAATAAAATACATGTTTTGCCACTTGCAAAACAAGCAAACAACAACAACAGCAAAAAAGAATGGTATTCCCAGGAGCTTCCAGAGGATTTGGTGGAGAGCGCCTAGGGGCAGAAAAGGAGAAAGGCTCAGGCTAGTGTTGTTGACACTGAGAAAGAATACACTTCCTGGGGGCAATTTGTGGGAATGTAAATTGATACAGCCACTTTGGCGGACAGTATGGAGATTCCTTAACTAACTAGGAATAGAACCACCATATGACCCAGCAATCCCACTAGTAGGCATATGTCCTGAGGAAACCAAAATTGAAAAAGACACATGTACCACTTTGTTCATTGCATCACTGTTTATAATAGCGAGAACATGGAAGCAACCTAGATGTCCGTCAGCTTGTGAATGGGTAAAGAAGCTGTGGTACATATGTACAATGGAATATTATTCAGCCACAAAAAGGAATGCATTTGAGTCAGTTCTAATGAGGTGGATGAGCCTAGAGCCTATTACACAAAGTGAAGTAAGTCAGAAAGAGAAAGACAAATATTGTATACTAGCATGTACATATGGAATCTAGAAAGATGGTACTGATGAATTTATATGTAGGGCAGCAATGGAAAAACAGACATAGAGAACAGACATATGGACATTGGAGGGAGGGAGGTGTAAGTGAAATGTATGGAAAGAATAACATGGAAACTTACTTTACCATATATAAATTAGATAAGCAATGGGAATTTGCTATAAGACTAAGGGAATTCATACAAGGGCTCTGTAACAATCTAGAAGAGTGGGATGGGGGAGGACATGGGAGGGCAGTTCAAAAGGGCAGAAACGAATGTATACCTGTGGCCAATTCAATGTTTGGCAGTAAACAACACAACTCTGTAAAGCTATTATCCTTCAATTAAAAAAATAAAACAGGCAAAAAATTACTTATCTTTTGAAACACTTCATTCAGCATGGATATTAACCCAAACACCTCTCAGGAATACAGTCAGTCCTCAGATACATTGTAATCTCAGCTACGTGTGTTCATTTTGGGAATAAGTTAGAAACGGTTCAGAGTATTTCAGCTGACTTTGGTGCTGCGTGTGTCTGTGTTCCTGGATCTAAAGAGTGAGTCATTACTGGCTTGATTGTACATAGAGGCCAATAAAATACATGTTTTGCCACTTGCAAAACAAGCAAACAACAACAACAGCAAAAAAGAATGGTATTCCCAGGAGCTTCCAGAGGATTTGGTGGAGAGCGCCTAGGGGCAGAAAAGGAGAAAGGCTCAGGCTAGTGTTGTTGACACTGAGAAAGAATACACTTCCTGAAGGAGGATGTGATTCACAGGTTGAAGAGCCACAAAGAGGTTTAAGCAAGATCAGGATTAAATAAGAAAGGTGTTTAAAGATTAGGCTGTTGTTGGCAACCCCTCGAGAGCATTTGGTGCCAGGCCAGATTACCATGGGTTTAGAAATAGACGAATGGAGAAACAAGGAGGACTCTTTTGAGAAAGTGACTGTGAAAGGGAGGAAAGAATTCAGGTCATGGCAGGGGCTACTATTCTTATTTAGCTTTATTCCTCAGAAAGGACAAGTAGAGCATGCTTATATACTGAGGGAGTAGGAGGATGCTGTGGTTGTGTCCCCAGAATTCACATACAGAAGTCCTAACCTTGAGCACCTTAGAGTGTGACTTATTTGGAAGTAGGCTCTTTGGAGACATAATTAATTCATATGAGGTTATTTTGGTGGAGGGTGGGCTGTAATTCAATATGACTGGTGTCCCAGGTGGGTCCTTTATGACAGCCACGAAGGAAGCCCTAAAGGAAAACTTGTATGCAGATATGCAAACAGAGAGAATGCCCTATGAACAGGAAGGCAGAGCTTGGGATTGTGTGTCTGCAGGCCTAGGACCAAAGATTGTCAGCAAACCACCAACCTCCAGGGGAGAGGCCTGGAACAGGTCTTCCTCTAGCACTGTCAGGGGCACGTGGAGCAGGCAACAATTTGATTTGTAGCTTCTAGCGTCCAAAGCCATGAGACAATACACCTCTGTTGTTTAAGCTAATCTGTTCCTGGTACTTTGTTATGGTAACCCTGGGAAAAAGAGAGAAAAGAGGAGGAGAACAGAGGGAGTGGGAGGGAGGGACCTGAATCAGGCCTAAACCAAAGGCTCTGGCTGGTCACGTCCGAGCAGCATCTGCTTAGTGACCACGGTGGGAGTGTGTTAAAGGATACATGGTCCCGCTCCTTTTGCTTCTAGCACCACAGATGTTTGCAGCATATTTGATTCTGATCATTCAAGCCCTTTCCACTCAAGATCTGCTTCTGTATCATCTATAAGTTTAACCAAGAGCACTGATGAAGTGCCTGTCCCGCCCCATGTTCCTCCACGAAGACGACCAGAGTCAGCCCCAGCAGAGTCTTCACCATCTAAGATGATGTCTAAGCATTTGGACAGCCCCCCAGCAATTCCTCCTAGGCAACCCACATCAAAAGCCTATTCTCCACGATACTCAATATCCGACCGGACCTCTATATCAGACCCTCCTGAAAGCCCTCCCTTGTTACCTCCACGAGAACCCGTGAGGACACCTGATGTTTTCTCAAGCTCACCACTACATCTCCAGCCTCCCTCTTTGGGCAAAAAAAGTGACCATAGTAATTAATGCCTTCTTCCTAAACAGCCCCTCCGCCTTCACACCTCCTCCTCCACAAACACCGTCTCCTCACGGCTCGAGAAGGCATCTGCCCTCACCACCACTGACCCACGAAGTGGACCTCCATTCCATTGCTGGGCCACCTGTTCCTCCACGACAAAGCACTTCTCAGCATATCCCCAAACTCCCTCCAAAAACTTACAAAAGGGAGCACACGCACCCGTCCATGCACAGAGATGGCCCACCACTGTTGGAGAATGCCCATTCTTCCTGAGCTCCTCTGGACCAGGGTGTACATTTTCCTAGACCCCGATCCATTGCTGGCGATGGATGCACTGATTGTGCCAGCACCGCGGAGTTAAAAGGCGAACTCCAAACACTAACGACTCTACTTCAAGATGCAGTATAAGACAATGAATTTTAAAATGGACAGAATTATAAAGCGAACATGGAAAGACTGAGTAGAGGAAGTGGACAACTGACTGCACCTGAGAATCATGTTAAGGGACCTTTTGCCAATCAGTAGGCAGGAGCCCTCTTTTTGTGAAGTGATCTTTATCATTAAAGGGACGGAAAACACAGTCTAGTGTCCAGCAGGCCCACATGATGACAGTTTTTGTAATTCAAAATCTTATGCACTTTTTAAAATGAAATCTTAAACAGGGATCTTCAAATCCTCTCTTGTTTTCCTTTGCTTTTACTTGTCCTACTTTAGAATATTTTCTTAAAAATCATTCAGAGGACTGTGAGGAAAGGCTGTGGTACCTGACCTTGTGGGACTCAAGGCCCAGCACCGTACTGCAGTCCTGTTTACAGATTCTTACAGTGAATTGAATGGGTACTGAGGCTCCACCAAAGAGGTACTTTTTTTTTTTTAAAGAATAATTATTACCAAGTTTAAGAGCATTGTCCTCCCCACCCTCCCTACACAAACAGAATGTGGTGGTGTTGCCTTCAAACCAGAGAAGTTTTGTGTCATTAACAGTGGCAGAAGAACTCTTCTAAAATGTAACTGTCGAGTATATGATTTACATTTAGGAGACTGTTAATCTTTATGCTAGATTGTCATTTCCCCCCTTCTCCCACAAAAGTTTACTGGTAGTCTATGTCCTGGCTTGTAGCTGTCCCTCTAACCATACTGTGGAAATGCAGTCACCCGGCGGGAAAGCAGCACTTGCTGGGGGTCGCGGACACCAGTCATGTTCTAATAGTTGAGTGATCAGCATAACTAGAATTACCTTGCATTGCCTAAATCATGTGTATATAGTGAATGTTATATAATATACCTGGCAGGTCTGTTTTAACTTAATTGAATAAAGATACAAATACTTTGTTAAAAAAAAAAAAAAAGATACATGGAAATGCTTCCGAAACAACTAGGCACCCTGAAGAGGCCTACATCCAGTGTTTTGGTTGTATCTCTTTGATCAAAGGACGTAGAAGTCATTTCTACATACTGCCTGCTGGAGGCAAAAATTCTTGTGAGTTTTTTTCTAATTGATCATTTCTCTATTATATAAGTTCAATAAAATCTAACATCACATAGCATAATTCAGAGTGCTCTTAAAGATAACAGTTTCAGGAACTTGGCAAGATAAATCTTGGTAGTATTGACAAATAGTATTTATGTAGATATTTCCAAATATCTCAACTTGAGCAGGAAAGTGGGAGTGAATAAGTAACAAATTGTGCTCAACAATATTTTAACAAATTGATTTCCACTAAAATGAGAAAAGATTCATATATTGGCTGAATATTAATTCTTATACTCTTATAGAGGGCCAAATTAATCTTTAGAGTAAAACTCATAATTCAGCCAAATAAAAACTACATACATCAAGGAAAAGAGCTAGAAATGTGTTCAATGAATTGCAGCTGTTGCATAACTCTTAAATTGGTCTTCATTTATTTACTTTTGGGGAGCAAATGCAGTATCAGACAATTGCTACTTTATTTGCTTTGTAAATTACTTTAAAGAGTTAACTATTTATTTAGCTGTGTTGGGTCTTTGTTGTGGTGCATGGGCTTTCTCTAGTGGTGACGAGCAGGGGCTTCTCTTTGTTGTATTGCGCGAGTTTATCATTCCAGTGGCTTCTCTTGTTGCAGAGCACGGGCTGTTGGTGCCCGGACTTCAGTAGTTGCAGCACGGGGGCTCTGTAGTTGTGGTGCATAGGCTTAGTTGTCCCTTGGCATGTGGAAATCTTTTCTGGACCAGGGATTGAACCCCTGTCACCCGCATTGGCAGACAGATTCTTAACTACTGAACAATGAGGTAAGTCCCTGTAAATGACTTTTGATAATGTTTTCCTAAAAGGATATGAATACTATGTTGAGCAGGAGAAAGGCTGTTTCGTGTTTACAGATTGCCTAGGAAAAGCTGTATCTGAGAAACAGTCATGTTCTTCGGTGAAGTATGAGAGGAAGAAGGGGAGGAAGGAGCAGTAAGGAGACAGGTTACAACTTGCAAAACTATGTGGCCTTGGGCAAGCCACTTCACTTCTCCTGACCTCTTGTATTCTTGTATCTATTCTTCTCCTGACCTCTTGTTTTCTTGTATCTGTTGTTGTTGTTTACTTGCTCAGTCATGCCTGATTCTTCTGTGAACCTGTGGACTGAAACCTGCTAGGGTCCTCTTTCCATGGGATTTCCCAGGCAAGAAAACTGGAGTGGGTTGCCATTTCCTTCTCCAGAGGGCCTTTCTTACCCAGAAATCAAGCCCATTCCTTCTGCGTTGGCAGGTGGATTCTTTACTACTGAGCCACCTGGGAAGAATCATGTGGGGCTTAACTCCTCCCAAATTCATTACCCTGACTTTATACTCAGTTTTCCTTATCCAATTGCAGCTAAAGTAAAATATCTATACATAAAAATTTGGAAAGGGGAGCTTGTGCTCAACAATATTTTAACAAATTGATTTCCACTAAAATGAGAAAAGATTCATATATTGGCTGAATATTAATTCTTATACTCTTATAGAGGGCCAAATTAATCTTTAGAGTAAAACTCATAATTCAGCCAAATAAAAACTACATACATCAAGGAAAAGAGCTAGAAATGTGTTCAATGAATTGCAGCTGTTGCATAACTCTTAAATTGGTCTTCATTTATTTACTTTTGGGGAGCAAATGCAGTATCAGACAATTGCTACTTTATTTGCTTTGTAAATTACTTTAAAGAGTTAACTATTTATTTAGCTGTGTTGGGTCTTTGTTGTGGTGCATGGGCTTTCTCTAGTGGTGACGAGCAGGGGCTTCTCTTTGTTGTATTGCGCGAGTTTATCATTCCAGTGGCTTCTCTTGTTGCAGAGCACGGGCTGTTGGTGCCCGGACTTCAGTAGTTGCAGCACGGGGGCTCTGTAGTTGTGGTGCATAGGCTTAGTTGTCCCTTGGCATGTGGAAATCTTTTCTGGACCAGGGATTGAACCCCTGTCACCCGCATTGGCAGACAGATTCTTAACTACTGAACAATGAGGTAAGTCCCTGTAAATGACTTTTGATAATGTTTTCCTAAAAGGATATGAATACTATGTTGAGCAGGAGAAAGGCTGTTTCGTGTTTACAGATTGCCTAGGAAAAGCTGTATCTGAGAAACAGTCATGTTCTTCGGTGAAGTATGAGAGGAAGAAGGGGAGGAAGGAGCAGTAAGGAGACAGGTTACAACTTGCAAAACTATGTGGCCTTGGGCAAGCCACTTCACTTCTCCTGACCTCTTGTATTCTTGTATCTATTCTTCTCCTGACCTCTTGTTTTCTTGTATCTGTTGTTGTTGTTTACTTGCTCAGTCATGCCTGATTCTTCTGTGAACCTGTGGACTGAAACCTGCTAGGGTCCTCTTTCCATGGGATTTCCCAGGCAAGAAAACTGGAGTGGGTTGCCATTTCCTTCTCCAGAGGGCCTTTCTTACCCAGAAATCAAGCCCATTCCTTCTGCGTTGGCAGGTGGATTCTTTACTACTGAGCCACCTGGGAAGAATCATGTGGGGCTTAACTCCTCCCAAATTCATTACCCTGACTTTATACTCAGTTTCCCTTTACTCACTTACATCACCTTTCACTTTTCTTCAACATGCCATCCTTTCTTTCTGAACCAGGAAGCAGGCTCTTATCTGCATACACTGGACCTGCCAGTGTCTTGATCTTAGACTCCCCAGTGAGAGAAATGCCTGTTGCTTATAAACCACAATGGTTTTCTGTGATAACAACCCAAACAGATTAACTCAGGGATTGGTGCTAAGAGAGAGGCTGCTGTTATAACAGATACCTAGAAATGTAGAAGCGGCTTTGGAAGGGAGTAATGGAAGGAGGCGGGCAGAGTTTGGAGGTGCACACTAGAAATATGTCTGGTCCTGATGAGGATTCAGAAAGAAAAGAGGGTCCCTGTAGAGAAACATCTGCCCTCCTAGAGAATACTTAAGTAATCATGAATAGTGTTGATAGAAGCATGGACAGTGAAGGCCTTTCTGATCAGCCACAGAGGGAAATGAGAAACATGTTATTGGAAACTGGCGGGGAGGTGATTCTCATCATAAAATGGCAAAGAACTTCGCTTAACTGTGTTCCTGTTCTAGTGTTTTGTGGAAGGTGGAGCTTGAAAGTGATGACATTGGATAGCTAGCTGAACTGTTGTTGTTTACTTGTTAAGTCTTGTCTGACTCTTTGTGACCCCATGGACTGTAGACTGCCAGGTTCTTCTGTCCATGAGATTTATTTCTCAGGCAAGAATACTGGAGTTGGTTACCATTTCCTTCTCCAGGGGATCTTCCTGGCACAGGTATTGAACCCATGTCTCCTGCATTGTAGGTGGATTCTTTACCACTGAGCCACATAAATAATTCACAATCACTTAACTGAAGTGAATTGTAAGCAAAGTTTTGAAGGTGTTGGCTTGATCCCTCCTGACTGCTTATATATAAATACCAGAGGAATGAGGAGACGATGGAATTTAAACAGAAAGAAACTAGACTTGCAGATTTGGACAATTCTCAGCCTATTCATGTCACAAAACGTGAAAGGGTGTTCAGGAAAGAACACTAAGGGTATATCCAAGTGACTGTTGGGCAAGGAGATTAGTAAGGGTTAAAATATGGACCTCATCAGCCATCTGGATAGAAGCGAGGTGCTATCCTTTAAGACTGAGGGACAAATGACTCCAAAGGTGACATATCATCAGGATTGTTTCTTTGGTTTCAAAAGGGAGAACCATTGCCTTACTTTCAACAGGCCAACTGACTTCTGCCCAAAGCCAGGGGGCAGGGCCATTCAGAGCCTGGGTGTCCTTACCCCTGCAGGACAGAGTGTTAAGTTGTGGTGGATCCAGAAGGTGGGACTCCTGTTTCGGTGGGTTTGAAAGGCAGGACTTCTGTGCCAGTGGGTCTGGGGCACAGAGAATTGAGCTAAAGAGGATTATTCTTGAACTTTATGATCTCATGGAGTTTGCTTTGCAGTTTGGACTTATTGGGGACCCATTAACCCTTTCCTCTTTCCTGTTTCACCCTTTTGGAATGGAAATGTCTATCCTCTACCTGTCCCACCATGATATTGGAAGCACACAATTTGTTTGGTTCCACAGGTTCACAGATGAAGAGTACTTTGCCTCAGGATGAATCATACCTTGAATCTTTACCCGTGTCTGATTTAGATGATATTTGTATGAGATTTTGAGCTTTAGACTTTAGGGATGTTGCTGGAATGAGTTAAGATGCTGGGGCAGTTGAGATGTAATGAATATATTTTCAGGTGAGAAGAACATGAATTTTGGGGAAGGCCAGAGGTTAACTGCTATAGTCTGAATATTTGTGTCCCTCCCAATTCATACATTGAAACTCCAACCCCCAATGTGATGATCCTAGGTGATGGGGCCTTTGGGAGGTGATTGGGTCATGAGATTAAAATGGATCCTGGAGAGCTCCCTCAACCTTTCTGCCATGTGAAGACACCAGGAGAAGACAGATGTCTGTGAGTGAAGTGGGTTCTCACCAGACGCCAGGCTCTGTCAGCACCTTGCTCCTGGACTTTGGCTCTCAGAACCATGAGAAATAAATTTCTGTTGGTCTGCTGAAACTGCTTATATATAAATAACCAGAGGAATGAGGAGACGATGGAATTTAAACAGAAAGAAACTAGACTTGCAGATTTGGACAATTCTCAGCCTATTCATGTCACAAAACGTGAAAGGGTGTTCAGGAAAGAACACTAAGGGTATATCCAAGTGACTGTTGGGCAAGGAGATTAGTAAGGGTTAAAATATGGACCTCATCAGCCATCTGGATAGAAGCGAGGTGCTATCCTTTAAGACTGAGGGACAAATGACTCCAAAGGTGACATATCATCAGGATTGTTTCTTTGGTTTCAAAAGGGAGAACCATTGCCTTACTTTCAACAGGCCAACTGACTTCTGCCCAAAGCCAGGGGGCAGGGCCATTCAGAGCCTGGGTGTCCTTACCCCTGCAGGACAGAGTGTTAAGTTGTGGTGGATCCAGAAGGTGGGACTCCTGTTTCGGTGGGTTTGAAAGGCAGGACTTCTGTGCCAGTGGGTCTGGGGCACAGAGAATTGAGCTAAAGAGGATTATTCTTGAACTTTATGATCTCATGGAGTTTGCTTTGCAGTTTGGACTTATTGGGGACCCATTAACCCTTTCCTCTTTCCTGTTTCACCCTTTTGGAATGGAAATGTCTATCCTCTACCTGTCCCACCATGATATTGGAAGCACACAATTTGTTTGGTTCCACAGGTTCACAGATGAAGAGTACTTTGCCTCAGGATGAATCATACCTTGAATCTTTACCCGTGTCTGATTTAGATGATATTTGTATGAGATTTTGAGCTTTAGACTTTAGGGATGTTGCTGGAATGAGTTAAGATGCTGGGGCAGTTGAGATGTAATGAATATATTTTCAGGTGAGAAGAACATGAATTTTGGGGAAGGCCAGAGGTTAACTGCTATAGTCTGAATATTTGTGTCCCTCCCAATTCATACATTGAAACTCCAACCCCCAATGTGATGATCCTAGGTGATGGGGCCTTTGGGAGGTGATTGGGTCATGAGATTAAAATGGATCCTGGAGAGCTCCCTCAACCTTTCTGCCATGTGAAGACACCAGGAGAAGACAGATGTCTGTGAGTGAAGTGGGTTCTCACCAGACGCCAGGCTCTGTCAGCACCTTGCTCCTGGACTTTGGCTCTCAGAACCATGAGAAATAAATTTCTGTTGTTTATAAGTTACCTAGACATGGTATTGTTAGAACAGCCTGAACTGGATAAGACACCTTCCTTGGGGTTTTCATACTTGCTCTTCCTCTGTCTGGAATTATCCTCCCTTCCATCTTTGTTAGACTGGCTCCTTCCCAATTTTGAAGTCTCTTTTTAAGTGTCCACCCTCCTGTGGAGAAGAAGGTCTTGGCCACCCTTTGTCAAGTGTGTCTCCATCTCTTTGTCATTCTCTCATATAACATTCTGCTCTTTGCCCTCACGACACTGATCACAAAGGTAATTTCATATTGATGCCTTTATTCTTGTTTATGTCTAGCTCTCCATATAGACTGTCAGCCCCATGAAGGCAGGAACTGTGTTGGGTTGTCCTCCATAGTGAGCCCAACACTTAGCATAATGGTTAGCACCTAGGAGGCACATTTGTTCAAGTTTTGAATGAACCAGCTGTTAGATTTTGGTTAAGTCAGTTTTCATTTTCTGAACTTAAGATTCCTCACCTGCATCCCCTAAAGTATCACTCTAAGATTTATAAAATGATTATGAGAAGCATTATCAGTCATTATGTTTTCAAAACCATGTGTTTCTATTTTAATTAGGTGCCTATCAATTCCCGGCCAGGAAGGGTGAGGGAATAAGCACTCCTGCTTCTTTCCACTCTTCTCACCCTCCTCTGTTTCCCTTGGTCATATTATTTTATTATATATTGGCAATGTTTATAACATTAACACCTGCTTTGTATCTTGAATTCTCTCTGTTACTTATCTTAGCTTTCTATTTAAATGGATTAATTGCTCACCATCTGTATCAATTTAGGTTCTTGGTTTCAAACAACAAAAGACCAACTTTGGTTAATTTAAGCAGAGGAGGAATTGATCCGAAGGATTTTGGGTGACTCACAGATGGGAAGGCTGAGGGACCCTTCTCAGAACTGGACAGGAACTGAGAGAGATGGAGCAATGAGAAAACTCAGCTGAGGGCCTGCCATGTGAGCATCTGGTTAGGATGCACCGCAGGATCCCGCCCCCACTGGACTACCCTTTCCTTCCTCCTTTTATCCCTTCTTCCCTCACATTTCTCCCTCCTCCCTTGCTGTAGGGTGTGTGGAAGATTTCTTGTCATCTCTTTTCATTCTGCTTATGCTTACTCCAAGAAGCTTTTCCAAAAGGTGTCTGCTCTCATGTCATATGGATTATTTCCCCTTGACCCTTTCCTTCAAAAGCATCTTTTCTTCAATGCCCAGCCTTCTTTATGGTCCAGCTCTCACATCTGTACATGACTACTGGAAAAACCATAACTTTGACTAGATGGGCCTTTGTCAGCAAGGTGAGGTCTCTGCTTTTTAATAATGCTGTCTGGGTTTGTCATAGCTTTCCTTCCAAGGAGTAGGTATTATTTAATTTTGTGGCTGACATCATTGTCCACACTGATTTTGGAGCCCAAGAAAATAAAGTCTGTCACCGTGTCACCATTTCCATTGTTTGCTCATCTATTTGCCATGAAATAATGGGACCAAATGCCCTGATCTTAGTTTTTTTGAATGTTGAGGGTTTTTTTTTTTTTTTTTGGTGTTAATCACATGACATAATTTTTTTAATTCAGTAGAAACTCTTCCAATCATGGTTACATAATATTCAGCCACTACTCTGTTTCACTGCCAGTCTCTTATCTCTCTCCTCAGCAATGGGAAGGCGAATACCCTTTCCACGAGGAAGAGAAATCCAAGGTTTGTTGCCTTTGCCAATAACAAAAATGTTTGAGAGTCAGGTGGCGAAGCTGTTGCCATTGGCATCTTTCACATGAACTACATCAAAAGAACTCAGATGTCTCTCCCGGTTGGTAATCACACCAATTCTTCCCAGGTTAGCACCTCCAGTCACCATGTACAGGTTACCAGTGTCAAATTTGATAAAATCGATAATCTTGCCAGTCTCCAATTCAATTTGAATGGTGTCATTGACCTTGATGAGGGGATCAGGGTAGCGGATGGTGCGAGCATCATGGGTCACCAGATGAGGGATTCCTTTTGTTCCCACGAAGATCTTTCTCACTTTGCACAACTTGTACTTGGCCTCCTCAGGTGTAATACGATGAACAGCAAAGCGACCCTTCGTGTCATAGATCAAATGAAAACTCTCTCCAGTCTTATCAATGCTGATAACATCCATAAAACCAGCAGGGGAGGTTATATCGGTGCGGACTTTGCCATCAATCTTAATGAAGCGCTGCATGCAAATCTTTTTTACTTCATCTCCTGTTAGGTCATACTTAAGTCTGTTTCTCAGGAAAATTATCAGGGGGAGACATTCCCTCAGCTTGTGTGGACCAGTAGATGGACGAGGGGCAAACACCAGTCAGTTTATCCAGCATCCAGTGCTTTGGAGCTGCTGCGCGCTTCAGGTGTTTCTTGGGACCCTGAGCCATGGCTGCACTAGGCACGAAAAGAGCGAATGTTGAGTTTTAAGCCAGCATTTTCACTCTCCTCTTTCAGCTTCTTCAAGAAGCTCTTCAGTTTATCCTCACTTCCTGCCATTAAAGTGGTATCATATGCATATCTGAGGTTATTGACATTTCTCCTGGCAATCTTGATTCCAACTTGTGCTTCATCCAGGCCAGAATTTCTCATGATGTGCTCTACATGTAAGTTAAATAAGCAGGGTGACAATATACAGCCTTGATGTACTCCTTTCCCAATTTGGAACCAGTCTGTTGTTCCATGTCCAGTTCTAACTGTTGCTTCTTGACCTGCATACAGATTTCTCAGGAGGCAGGTCAGGTGGTCTGGTATTCCCATCTCTTTCAGAATTTTCCCAGTTTGTTGTGATCCACACAGTCAAAGGCTTTTGCATGGTCAATGAAGCAGAAATAAATGTTTCTCTGGAATTCCCTTACTTTTTCTATGATCCAGTGGATGTTGGCAATTTGATCTCTGGTTCCTCTGCCTTTTCTATATCCAGCTTGTCCATCTGAAAGTTCTTGGTTCTCATACTGTTGAAGCCTAGCTTGAAGGATTTTGAGCATTACTTTGCTAGCGTGTGAAATGAGTGCAGTGGTGTGGTAGTTTGAACATTCTTTGGCATTGCCCTTCTTTGGGATTGGAATGAAAACTGACCTTTTCCAGTTCTGTGACCACCGCTGAGTTTTGCAAATTTGCTGGCATATTGAGTGTAGCACTTTAACAACATCGTCTGTTAAAATTTGAAACAGCTCAGCTGGAACTCCATCACCTCCACTAACTTTGTTCAGAGTGATGCTTCCTAAGGCCCACTTGACTTCACATTCCAGGATGTCTGTCTCAAATTGAGTGACCACACCATCATGGTTATCTGGGTCATTAAGACCTTTTTTGTGTAGTTCTTGGTGTATTCTTGCCACCTCTTCTTAATATCTTCTTCTGTTAGGTCCATACCATTTTTGTCCTTTATCGTGCCCATCTTTGCATGAAATATTCTGTTGATGTCTCTAATTTTCTTGAAGACATCTCTAGTCTTTCCTATTCTATTGTTTCCCTCTATTTCTCCACATTGTTCACTTAAGAAGGCTTTCTTACCTCTCCTAGCTATTTTTTGGAACTCTGCATTCAGATGGGTATATCTTGCCTTTTCTCCTTTGCCTTTTGTGTAAAAGTATAATGTTAAGCATTAACAGATGCAGTTTAGACTGGATAATTCTAAAAGTAGCTCGATGGTTAATTTTTTGTGTCAACTTGGTTAGGCCATGCTACCCAAATACTTGGTCAAATACCAATCTAGATGTCTCTTTGAAGGTATTTTAGAAATGCGGTTAACACTTAAATGAGTAGGACTTCGCTGGTGGTACAGTGGATGGAGATCCAACTGCCTGTGCAGGCAGCATAGGTTTGATCCCTGGTCCCAGAGGATTCCCCACCTCATGGAGCAGCTGATCCTGTGTGCCACAACTGCTGGAGCCTAGGCACTCCAGGGTCCAGAGCCACAACTACTAAGCCCACTCTCCTAGAGCTTACGCTCCTCAACAAGAGAGGCCACTGCAAGAAGCCAGTGCACCACAACAAAGAACAACCCTGACTTGCTGCGGCTAAAGAAAGCCCATGCCCAGCAACGAAGACCCAGCACAACAAAAAATTTAAAAATAAATAAATAAAACGACATGGAGTCATTGATTATTTTTACAAAGTTTAAATGAATAAATTTTGAGTAAAGCGAATTATCCTTCTTAATTTAGATGGAACTTATCTAATCAGTTGAAAGCCTTAAGAAAAAAAAAGACCAAGGTTTTGCGGGATAGATGGAATTCTGCCTCTAGACCATCTTCAGACTCAGGCTGATACATCAGCCCTCCCCTGTGCCTCCAGCCTACTATCCTATAGATTTCAAGATTTTGGTTTTGCCAGACTCCACAACTGTTTAAGCCAGTTTCTTAAACCCCGCCATATACACATATGTATACACACACACATACACACACCTGCTAACTAACTCAAGTCAAAATTACTGAACACCTCAGCTGCCACAGATTTTCAGTATATCTCCTAAGGTGCAACTAACATTGCCCGTTGCTGACTCAGTTGGATTTGTCAAGGTGAGTTTGCTGCAGAGGGAAGAGACCAACTCTAGAGTCAGATTGCTTCAAGAAAGTTTCAGTCCCCAGTTTCAGCACTTACTTGCCGTGTGACTTGATTGCTTATTTACTCTCCCCGTGCCTCAGTTTTCTCATTCGTAAAATGGGACAGATGTTTGGATATACCTTGTAAGGTTCTGTGAGGATTGACTAAGATAACAGATGCAAAGCATTTAAAATAGGTTCTGATATGTAGTAACTTCTCAGTAAGTTTCGGCAGTTGTTACAGGTGCATGCTAGTCCCATATCTGAAGCCTACAGACTTTGTGTTGCATAACACCACCAGCAGATTAGGCCTTGGTAATCAAATACAGTTATACTAAGAGGAATAAATACAAACCATAACCTCCTATTCGTTCAGGTCAGTTTTTGCCACCAAATGAATTTGCGAAAAACCTGGCTTTCAGAGTTCTATGGATTTTGAAATTGTGGCTAAGGAATTACAGACCCACATCACATGATAATGTTTTAAAGATCTTCAAAAGCAAGTTGGATGGTGGGGTGAACTTGTTTAATATTTTCTACTTGAACACTGGAGTATGTCTATTAGAAAAATAATTTTTGTTTAAGCATAATTGATAAAGAGTCATATTTTAGACTCAACTCGGCATTGATATGAATCGCTTCTGGAAACTTCTCCTGGTTTCCCAGACGAGAGCTGTGCCCTCAGGACACAGAGAGTGCTTATCTTCCTGCTGTGTGTCAGAGCAGAGGTGTCCTTCCTTTTCACACCAAGTCCTCCTTGTTTCTCACACTGGCTGCTAGACTGGGGGACCAGACTGGTCACATGCTGGGAGGAAGCAAGGCTCTTTGGTGGAATGTGTGGGAATTACAATCATACTCCTTTATCCATTCAGCAAGTATATTTTTATATATTTGTGAGTACTTGCTGTATGCTAGATATTAGAAGTTCTACTTATATAGCATGTTATCATTAGCAAGTGCTTCCACATTCATTGCCTTTCTTAGAAATCTGATAAGGAAGATAGAGTAAATGAGATTATCCTTGTTTTCACTAGTGAAGAAGCAGTCTTAGAATGTGTCACTTTAAGGCAAAGATGTAACTGACCTTAGACATAAACTTGGATTGTTTTCTTTCTTCTTGGACTTCGTGAAAATAGGGGTGAATATATATTTTTGAATCCCCAAAGAGTAAAATGTTTAGCAGCCATTAGTGCCAACAGTCACAATAGGATCTAAATTGTTTTGACAGACCATCTCATGGAAACTGTTTCAGCTTAAGGTCGATAATCAGATATTTCCTAGCATATGAGGTTACCCTATGCTTTGGATGCTATTGCTACACCACCCAGATCTCTGCTTCAGAACTAAAGGGCTTAGCTCCTTAGCTCCTGGGAAGGTTGTTGGCTACTGTCTCTCTCTGGGAATTGCCATCAGGTTGGAGAAGAGAGCCTCGCTCCCCTTTTGGTGGCAGCCTGCCTCCCCTGATGCTCATGTGGAAGCCCTGCCCCCTTCCCCTGACTGAACACAGAGCTGTGAGGGCTGTTCCTGCTGTAGACTTCCTGTGGCATTGGCTGAGACCTTGCTGTGCCTGCCTGGTAACCCAGTTCCACCCTCGTCCAATCCCACTTCCCCTCCTTCCTTCCACAGGTGTTGAGCCAAGAGCGTTCCCAAATACATTCACACCTAAATCATCATCTCAGAATGAATGAGCTACCTGGGGAGCCCAGCTGTGGAACCAGATCTCTTAGGAAAGGGGAAAATACTTTTCAGGTCCTCATTGTATGAGAGAATACCCACTTCTGAGATTTCCTGTCTTTGTTCATTAAAATTGAAAGAAAATAATGACCCTCTTGAAATTTACCAGGTCTTTCGGTTGAACTAGAGACTCTGCTGCTTGTTGTTTCCCTTTATTTATGAACTTTCATGCTAGTTTTAATTTATCTCAAAATTTAAATAGCCAAGCCACTTGAACCCATTTCGTCATTTTTTGCAGAACAGAAAATTACACAAGGAGCTTAAAAGACAGGCCATTCGTTGGAACAGGAAACGAGTTCTACTTATATAGCATGTTATCATTAGCAAGTGCTTCCACATTCATTGCCTTTCTTAGAAATCTGATAAGGAAGATAGAGTAAATGAGATTATCCTTGTTTTCACTAGTGAAGAAGCAGTCTTAGAATGTGTCACTTTAAGGCAAAGATGTAACTGACCTTAGACATAAACTTGGATTGTTTTCTTTCTTCTTGGACTTCGTGAAAATAGGGGTGAATATATATTTTTGAATCCCCAAAGAGTAAAATGTTTAGCAGCCATTAGTGCCAACAGTCACAATAGGATCTAAATTGTTTTGACAGACCATCTCATGGAAACTGTTTCAGCTTAAGGTCGATAATCAGATATTTCCTAGCATATGAGGTTACCCTATGCTTTGGATGCTATTGCTACACCACCCAGATCTCTGCTTCAGAACTAAAGGGCTTAGCTCCTTAGCTCCTGGGAAGGTTGTTGGCTACTGTCTCTCTCTGGGAATTGCCATCAGGTTGGAGAAGAGAGCCTCGCTCCCCTTTTGGTGGCAGCCTGCCTCCCCTGATGCTCATGTGGAAGCCCTGCCCCCTTCCCCTGACTGAACACAGAGCTGTGAGGGCTGTTCCTGCTGTAGACTTCCTGTGGCATTGGCTGAGACCTTGCTGTGCCTGCCTGGTAACCCAGTTCCACCCTCGTCCAATCCCACTTCCCCTCCTTCCTTCCACAGGTGTTGAGCCAAGAGCGTTCCCAAATACATTCACACCTAAATCATCATCTCAGAATGAATGAGCTACCTGGGGAGCCCAGCTGTGGAACCAGATCTCTTAGGAAAGGGGAAAATACTTTTCAGGTCCTCATTGTATGAGAGAATACCCACTTCTGAGATTTCCTGTCTTTGTTCATTAAAATTGAAAGAAAATAATGACCCTCTTGAAATTTACCAGGTCTTTCGGTTGAACTAGAGACTCTGCTGCTTGTTGTTTCCCTTTATTTATGAACTTTCATGCTAGTTTTAATTTATCTCAAAATTTAAATAGCCAAGCCACTTGAACCCATTTCGTCATTTTTTGCAGAACAGAAAATTACACAAGGAGCTTAAAAGACAGGGCATTCGTTGGAACAGGAAACGCAGAACATTATAGGAGACCGGAGTCCTGTTGGTAATGATGCATGGGGTTTGAAATGATGGGAAAGGGAAATCACTTAACCTTGAAAAGTGAACAAAGGAGAGTTTTATGATAATGATTCCAGGCCTCAGTTTTCAAGAAAAGAAAATGGTGGGCATCAGAATAAAGATCACTCTAGCACGTGTGGCATTTTGGATCCATTAGTTCAGTTGCGTTTGGCAACCTGGTTTGATTCTCTGCCAGAGCATGAGTTAGTTTTTATCTCAACAGTCCTTCCGGTCCTTTGAGGGCAATCACAATATACCACAAGCTATCTCAGGGTAAGGGCTATTTTAGGGAAGGAGCATTTTCACAAACAAATTGGCGACTCAATTCGAACTGGACTTTCCAGATTAAAATAGTTGCGTTTGCTGGAGAAAAAGAAGAGGAGACATGGCTGTTATTGTGATTATTTTTTATAATATTTTCTACTAAGCTGCTGCTTTGGGATAATAAAATGATTTTGCTGTGGGAAAAAATGCAAAGGAAAGAAACTGGGGCTGTTTGATTGGCTAATAATGAACATAAAGGAGTTTATGCTTGTTGAATGGCAGATTGAAATCCAGTGTGTATTCATGCAGATCTTATGGGGCCTGGTATTGGATTGGACCACAAATTAGTGCTGGCATTAATGAGATGGAAGCCATAAAATACAGAGAGTTCCAATAACCACCAAAATTAGCCTGCTGGCATTAATGAATGAGCTACCTGGGGAGCCCAGCTGTGGAACCAGATCTCTTAGGAAAGGGGAAAATACTTTTCAGGTCCTCATTGTATGAGAGAATACCCACTTCTGAGATTTCCTGTCTTTGTTCATTAAAATTGAAAGAAAATAATGACCCTCTTGAAATTTACCAGGTCTTTCGGTTGAACTAGAGACTCTGCTGCTTGTTGTTTCCCTTTATTTATGAACTTTCATGCTAGTTTTAATTTATCTCAAAATTTAAATAGCCAAGCCACTTGAACCCATTTCGTCATTTTTTGCAGAACAGAAAATTACACAAGGAGCTTAAAAGACAGGGCATTCGTTGGAACAGGAAACGCAGAACATTATAGGAGACCGGAGTCCTGTTGGTAATGATGCATGGGGTTTGAAATGATGGGAAAGGGAAATCACTTAACCTTGAAAAGTGAACAAAGGAGAGTTTTATGATAATGATTCCAGGCCTCAGTTTTCAAGAAAAGAAAATGGTGGGCATCAGAATAAAGATCACTCTAGCACGTGTGGCATTTTGGATCCATTAGTTCAGTTGCGTTTGGCAACCTGGTTTGATTCTCTGCCAGAGCATGAGTTAGTTTTTATCTCAACAGTCCTTCCGGTCCTTTGAGGGCAATCACAATATACCACAAGCTATCTCAGGGTAAGGGCTATTTTAGGGAAGGAGCATTTTCACAAACAAATTGGCGACTCAATTCGAACTGGACTTTCCAGATTAAAATAGTTGCGTTTGCTGGAGAAAAAGAAGAGGAGACATGGCTGTTATTGTGATTATTTTTTATAATATTTTCTACTAAGCTGCTGCTTTGGGATAATAAAATGATTTTGCTGTGGGAAAAAATGCAAAGGAAAGAAACTGGGGCTGTTTGATTGGCTAATAATGAACATAAAGGAGTTTATGCTTGTTGAATGGCAGATTGAAATCCAGTGTGTATTCATGCAGATCTTATGGGGCCTGGTATTGGATTGGACCACAAATTAGTGCTGGCATTAATGAGATGGAAGCCATAAAATACAGAGAGTTCCAATAACCATGATCTCTGATAAGGCCCAATTGAAAGCACCCAGACCTTACAGACAAGTCTTGTGTGAGAGCAGAGCATTAAATAACATGGAGACATGCAAAATGGGGGAAAACTGGGGATACATAACCAACTGAAGTGGTGTTAGAAATCTTGCTTAAAAGGAACACAGCAAAGCTGGATGACAAACATAGCCTTGCCTAGAATAAGGATTTTTAGAAGTAGACACTGTTTACATGCTAGCAGATGATCAGGGAGAAAGATTATGCACCTTCATTTTAGGGAAATTAGTCTAAAGAGGAACTGCTCTATGATAATACCCCTACCCCTACTATTACCACTACCACCTATACTCCTTATTTGTGGTAGGTGTTGTGATTTCACGTTTACCACGCCCTTGACGTTCATTAACCTATTGAATCTTCACAGCATTTTCACATCAATAGTTGAATCCATGTCGACATACTGTGTTTGAGTCACATGACTGTAGGAACTTGGTCTTACTCCTCTTATGAAACTCCTCCTTCCATTTAATTGTTCATGTACAGGTATTTTGTTTCCAAGAACACTGCCAGGGGGAAGAATCTCTTTGCCAGCATTTCTGGGATTCTCTGGCATATGGAACATACACCGTTATGGCAAAATTAGGTTATATGATTTAACTAAGTTGATAAATAAGCAGAAAATACCATGTCACAGTAACACAGGTGGATTAAATTTGTACACGGAATTCTTGGGTGACCTCAGTCTGCAGGACTCATCTACAGCCACTGTCACTGTAGTCTCTTTCTCAAGTACACTGATGAGGTCTTGGCAAACATGTGTGCATCTTCATGAAACCTCCTGTTGTCCTAGAACTCCATCAGTAAGTTTTCAGAAATTCTTCTCAGTTTTGTCTCCGGTGGACCAGATGGGACCTCTCCTGTTGGTGCCACCCACGCCTGTTGGTTGTGCATCGTCCAGTGTTTTATTTCCTGGTCCTCTGGGGAAGCCCTGGATAATGAAGTAGCTATTGCCTTTCCATATGCGTTTTGTTTGAGGCACACATAGTGGTTGCTGTAATGCTATGGGCAGGATTGGGTGGGAGAATTTATTTTATTTCCATGATGGTTGCTGTATTGGTTTTGTTCATCCACATGGATATAGATGTGGATATATATTTTCTCATATAACTTGAGAGTTATTTCAATGCCTATAGGCCCTTCAAGGTTATCATTGGGCACACTGTCCTTTAATTTGCCTTTTTGTAGCCTGTCCTTCTTTTCTAGACACGGGGTTAATACATGTTTTAAAAGAAAAAGAAGCTGGATGACAAACATAGCCTTGCCTAGAATAAGGATTTTTAGAAGTAGACACTGTTTACATGCTAGCAGATGATCAGGGAGAAAGATTATGCACCTTCATTTTAGGGAAATTAGTCTAAAGAGGAACTGCTCTATGATAATACCCCTACCCCTACTATTACCACTACCACCTATACTCCTTATTTGTGGTAGGTGTTGTGATTTCACGTTTACCACGCCCTTGACGTTCATTAACCTATTGAATCTTCACAGCATTTTCACATCAATAGTTGAATCCATGTCGACATACTGTGTTTGAGTCACATGACTGTAGGAACTTGGTCTTACTCCTCTTATGAAACTCCTCCTTCCATTTAATTGTTCATGTACAGGTATTTTGTTTCCAAGAACACTGCCAGGGGGAAGAATCTCTTTGCCAGCATTTCTGGGATTCTCTGGCATATGGAACATACACCGTTATGGCAAAATTAGGTTATATGATTTAACTAAGTTGATAAATAAGCAGAAAATACCATGTCACAGTAACACAGGTGGATTAAATTTGTACACGGAATTCTTGGGTGACCTCAGTCTGCAGGACTCATCTACAGCCACTGTCACTGTAGTCTCTTTCTCAAGTACACTGATGAGGTCTTGGCAAACATGTGTGCATCTTCATGAAACCTCCTGTTGTCCTAGAACTCCATCAGTAAGTTTTCAGAAATTCTTCTCAGTTTTGTCTCCGGTGGACCAGATGGGACCTCTCCTGTTGGTGCCACCCACGCCTGTTGGTTGTGCATCGTCCAGTGTTTTATTTCCTGGTCCTCTGGGGAAGCCCTGGATAATGAAGTAGCTATTGCCTTTCCATATGCGTTTTGTTTGAGGCACACATAGTGGTTGCTGTAATGCTATGGGCAGGATTGGGTGGGAGAATTTATTTTATTTCCATGATGGTTGCTGTATTGGTTTTGTTCATCCACATGGATATAGATGTGGATATATATTTTCTCATATAACTTGAGAGTTATTTCAATGCCTATAGGCCCTTCAAGGTTATCATTGGGCACACTGTCCTTTAATTTGCCTTTTTGTAGCCTGTCCTTTCTACTGAAGTTTGATATACTTGTGTCCAGCACAAGGCCTGATATACAATGTATGTTTACTTAGTAACTATTGAAATGAATGGAACTACTACCCTGTGAGAGGCACTTCCATGGTCATATGAGGAACAATTAAACCAAAAGAGGCATGTCAATAATTTTAGATAAAAATCTACAGCTAGGAAAACCCTTAGAAGTCAGCTAAGCCTCCCCACCTCATCTCTACTATTTGTACTGATTAGAAAATTAAGTTAAAAAGAAATAAACTTTTTCAGTATCTAGTAGGTATGGGATGATTAGCAAAGTCTAGAATCATGAGTGTTGATCTATGTCTGTCTCTCCACATGTCTTTCTCAAGGGTAAGGACTGTAGATGTAGAGAGACTTCTGTGTGTCATATCAATCTTATTTCAACATCTCTCTGCCAGGCATAGCATGTCGATGGATGTTTATTTACATTCCTTGAGGACTACTTGTCTTTTGAATCAGAGAATTTAAGAAATGTCAAAGAAAGAGAGGCTGGAGGACTTCCTGAACTGGCTGGTACAGAGTCATCGAATCTAAAGGTCAGAAGAAGGTTCCTCAGGTCAGTCATGGTGTGAAGTTTGAATCGCCATCTATGACATTTTGATCAGTGGTCAATCATGATGCTCTGTTTCTGGGCAGAGCTGGCTCAAGGTTTGACTGAAATTCATCTTCCTGGAGTCCTCCCTTGAGGTGCAAGTCTACCCCTTTAGGGACACTCAGGACAGTTTTGACTCCCGTGACTGTTCTTCTGATTCAGTGTTCTGTGATGTTTCTGCTACATGAACAGTTTTTTCTATCCATGTTTCCTAGGCTTTGAACTCTGAGGCAGACATAGAAAATAATATTTGCGGGACACCCTGGGGTGAAGCCGGAGTAAATTAGGGATGTCTGTCTGGGGATTAATGAAAAATTCATTATGTTTTCTTTATAGTAGTATATAATTGTGATAAGAAAATAAATATAAAATATTAGGGAAGAGATAAATATTGAATTTGTATAAAGTTTCCATTTAAAATCTTTTTGAGGGTTTGACAGTGAAACTTAGCTTGATTCCATGAATATAACCTGTAATATCAGGGTTTTTTTTTTTTGAAATAGCTACATGTATTTCTTGACTAAGACTTGTTAATGAAGGTTTCTTCAGATTCTTGGTAGTCATGATGGACAAGAACCAATGATTTAAAATATAATGCCATGTTTTACAACCTTCAAAATGTGTAACAACTGAAGTTATAGGTAAAGATTCTCATAGTTCTTTGTTTACTTTTGTTAACAAACATAATGTGTACATTTCTAATGTTAGGAGAAAAGACTTCTAATCCAGTGGAACCTTTTCATATTAAGTATTTCAAAATATGTTGAAGCTGTATTTTCCAGAATGCAGGTGCATTGTCAGAATGCCCAGTCAGTGCTGCCAGTTGCTCTGGGAAGGGTATGTTACACATAGAGGGACTTCTGTGTGTCATATCAATCTTATTTCAACATCTCTCTGCCAGGCATAGCATGTCGATGGATGTTTATTTACATTCCTTGAGGACTACTTGTCTTTTGAATCAGAGAATTTAAGAAATGTCAAAGAAAGAGAGGCTGGAGGACTTCCTGAACTGGCTGGTACAGAGTCATCGAATCTAAAGGTCAGAAGAAGGTTCCTCAGGTCAGTCATGGTGTGAAGTTTGAATCGCCATCTATGACATTTTGATCAGTGGTCAATCATGATGCTCTGTTTCTGGGCAGAGCTGGCTCAAGGTTTGACTGAAATTCATCTTCCTGGAGTCCTCCCTTGAGGTGCAAGTCTACCCCTTTAGGGACACTCAGGACAGTTTTGACTCCCGTGACTGTTCTTCTGATTCAGTGTTCTGTGATGTTTCTGCTACATGAACAGTTTTTCTATCCATGTTTCCTAGGCTTTGAACTCTGAGGCAGACATAGAAAATAATATTTGCGGGACACCCTGGGGTGAAGCCGGAGTAAATTAGGGATGTCTGTCTGGGGATTAATGAAAAATTCATTATGTTTTCTTTATAGTAGTATATAATTGTGATAAGAAAATAAATATAAAATATTAGGGAAGAGATAAATATTGAATTTGTATAAAGTTTCCATTTAAAATCTTTTTGAGGGTTTGACAGTGAAACTTAGCTTGATTCCATGAATATAACCTGTAATATCAGGGTTTTTTTTTGAAATAGCTACATGTATTTCTTGACTAAGACTTGTCAATAAAGGTTTCTTCAGATTCTTGGTAGTCATGATGGACAAGAACCAATGATTTAAAATATAATGCCATGTTTTACAACCTTCAAAATGTGTAACAACTGAAGTTATAGGTAAAGATTCTCATAGTTCTTTGTTTACTTTTGTTAACAAACATAATGTGTACATTTCTAATGTTAGGGAGAAAAGACTTCTAATCCAGTGGAACCTTTTCATATTAAGTATTTCAAAATATGTTGAAGCTGTATTTTCCAGAATGCAGGTGCATTGTCAGAATGCCCAGTCAGTGCTGCCAGTTGCTCTGGGAAGGGTATGTAAGCTACACATAGAGGGACGTAGCTGTTGTATGTGAAGAAAGGCTCCAAACAGCACCAGAACCTCATCCACTGGGGCACCTATCAGCTTCCTTCCCCAATTCCCTGCCTCTGACTGACAGCACCTAGAGTCACACACTTGCTCTTCTTTGGGCATCTAGAATATGAATTGCCTCGACAGCAGGTCCTCAGTTCAACTTTTTTTTTTTTTTTTTGGGTCGGGGGGATGTTGGGAGGGGAGCGGGGGGGCGGGCCGCTTCTGTTGGTCTTTCATTTATCTATTTTTTTTTTTTTTATCCATCTTTGTTCTTCGGCCCGTGTGGGCCTCCCATCGCAGTGGCCTCTAGTCGCAGAGCACTGGCTCTGGGCGCATGCGCTTCAGAGCTCGGGCTCGGTAATTGGACACATCGATCCAGCCGCTCCACGGCACGTGGGATCTTCCCAGGCCAGGGATTGAACCGGCGCCCCTTGCACTGCAAGGCGGTGTCCTTACCCACTGGACCACCAGGGAAGCCCCTCAGTTCAACTTTGAACTAGCAGCAGTGTGCTCTGATTCTGGCTGCCAAGGTGATGTCTCAGGTGGTGCAGCACCTTCTTGTGTATGCTCGGTGTATCCAGGCTGAGAATCAGTGCCGAGGGTCACTCTTTGCCCTTGTGCCACAACCACTGAACCCTGCAGTCTAGAGCCTGTGCTCTGCAACGAAAGCATGCTAAGTCACTTCAGTCGGTCCAACTCTTTCCAGCCCTATGGACTGTATTTCTTGACTAAGACTTGTTAATGAAGTTTTCTGCAGAGTCTTGGTAGTCATGATAGACAAGAACCAATGATTTAAAATATAATGCCATGTTTTACAACCTTCAAAATGTGTAACAACTGAAGTTATAGGTAAAGATTCTCATAGTTCTTTGTTTACTTTTGTTAACAAACATAATGTGTACATTTCTAATGTTAGGGAGAAAAGACTTCTAATCCAGTGGAACCTTTTCATATTAAGTATTTCAAAATATGTTGAAGCTGTATTTTCCAGAATGCAGGTGCATTGTCAGAATGCCCAGTCAGTGCTGCCAGTTGCTCTGGGAAGGGTATGTAAGCTACACATAGAGGGACGTAGCTGTTGTATGTGAAGAAAGGCTCCAAACAGCACCAGAACCTCATCCACTGGGGCACCTATCAGCTTCCTTCCCCAATTCCCTGCCTCTGACTGACAGCACCTAGAGTCACACACTTGCTCTTCTTTGGGCATCTAGAATATGAATTGCCTCGACAGCAGGTCCTCAGTTCAACTTTTTTTTTTTTTTTTTGGGTCGGGGGGTGTGGAGGGAGGGGAGCAGGTGGGCCACTTCTATTGGTCTTTCATTTATCTATTTTTTTTTTTTTTATCCATCTTTGTTCTTCGGCCCGTGTGGGCCTCCCATCGCAGTGGCCTCTAGTCGCAGAGCACTGGCTCTGGGCGCATGCGCTTCAGAGCTCGGGCTCGGTAATTGGACACATCGATCCAGCCGCTCCACGGCACGTGGGATCTTCCCAGGCCAGGGATTGAACCGGCGCCCCTTGCACTGCAAGGCGGTGTCCTTACCCACTGGACCACCAGGGAAGCCCCTCAGTTCAACTTTGAACTAGCAGCAGTGTGCTCTGATTCTGGCTGCCAAGGTGATGTCTCAGGTGGTGCAGCACCTTCTTGTGTATGCTCGGTGTATCCAGGCTGAGAATCAGTGCCGAGGGTCACTCTTTGCCCTTGTGCCACAACCACTGAACCCTGCAGTCTAGAGCCTGTGCTCTGCAACGAAAGCATGCTAAGTCACTTCAGTCGTGTCCAACTCTTTCCAGCCCTATGGACTGTAGCCCGCCAGGCTTCTCTGTCCATGGAATTCTCCAGGCAAGAATATTGGAGTGGGTTGCCATGCCCTTCTCTAGGGGATCTTCCCAATCTCAGAATCAAACCTGTATCTCTTATGTCTCCTGCACTGGAAGACAGGCTCTTTACCACCAGTGCCACCTGGGAAGCCTCTACATCAAAAAAAGACATTGCAATGAGAAGCCTGCACTCCTTAGCTAGAAAGGAGTCCCCACTCACCACAACTGGAGAAAAGCCCGCATGCAGCAATGAAGACTGAGCACGGTCAAAAATAAATAAATAAATAAATAAAATTAGGGAAAAAGAGTCTCTTTTTGTGCTTTTCCCTTGGAGGCCATGAAAGGCATCCTCAGCCCCACTGTGCTTGGACAATGCAGAGTCCCTACTAGAGCTGCTTTGGCCACAGCTGGCATATGGGGTCTTCAGCTGTCCCTAGTCCTGCTCAAAGACTGAGCAATTCATCTCCAGGCACAGCTTTACATGATTCCAAGCATGCAGGTTTGCCAAGGCATTCAGATGGGGAAGACAGGCTTTCAGCCATTGCTTCCATGATAGAGATTCAGATTCTTTCATCACCATAGCCTATTTCTGATGATCAGGTCTGGTTGATTTCCATCATTTTCACAGTATGATGCCCAGACCTAAGCTCCAAGTGTAGTCTAATCAACAAAGGCATTATATACACTCACATTATTATGAACCTATCACCACAATCCATCTCAAGAACAGCTCATCTTCCCAAGCAGAAACTCTCATAATAGACAATACTTCTCCTGTCCCCTTGGCTCCTGGTTCCTGACAGCCACCATTGGGATTTCTGTTTTTATGAATTTGACTACTGTAGGTATCTTATATAACTGAAATCGTACAGTATTTGTCCTTTTATGACTGACTTATTAGCATAATACTTTCAAAGTCTGTTCATGTTATAGCATGTTTCAGAATTTTCTTCCTTTTTAAGGTTGAAAAATATTCCATTGTATGGATACACAATGCTGTGTTTACCCATTCATACCTGGATGGGTTACTCTCCACCTTTTGACTTTTGTGGATAGTGCTAAGAACATGAGTGTTCAAATATCTGTTCGGGTCCCTGCTTTCAGTTCCTTTGTTCTATACCCAGAAGTAGAATTCTTAAATCATATGTGGATTCTGTGTTTAATATCTTTGAGGAACCATGTGGTTCTTGGTGACTCAGTGGTAAAGAATGTGCCTATAATGCAGAAAACCCAGGTTTGGTCCCTGGATTGGGAAGATCTCCAGGAGAAGGAAATGGCAGCCCATTCTTGTATTCTTGCCTGGAAAATTCCATTGGACAGAGGAGCCTGGTGGGCTACAGTCCATGGGTTCGTGGAGTCAGACACGATTTAGCAACTAAGCCACCACTGTACTGTTTTCCACAATGACTACACCCATTTATATTTCCACCGATAATGCACAAGGATTACCAATTTCTCTACAACCTTGCCAACACTTTTAGATTCTATTTTTCCGCTTTTATGATTGCTTTTAAATAAGTCATCCTAATGGGTGTGAAGTGGTCAGCTGGCATATGGGGTCTTCAGCTGTCCCTAGTCCTGCTCAAAGACTGAGCAATTCATCTCCAGGCACAGCTTTACATGATTCCAAGCATGCAGGTTTGCCAAGGCATTCAGATGGGGAAGACAGGCTTTCAGCCATTGCTTCCATGATAGAGATTCAGATTCTTTCATCACCATAGCCTATTTCTGATGATCAGGTCTGGTTGATTTCCATCATTTTCACAGTATGATGCCCAGACCTAAGCTCCAAGTGTAGTCTAATCAACAAAGGCATTATATACACTCACATTATTATGAACCTATCACCACAATCCATCTCAAGAACAGCTCATCTTCCCAAGCAGAAACTCTCATAATAGACAATACTTCTCCTGTCCCCTTGGCTCCTGGTTCCTGACAGCCACCATTGGGATTTCTGTTTTTATGAATTTGACTACTGTAGGTATCTTATATAACTGAAATCGTACAGTATTTGTCCTTTTATGACTGACTTATTAGCATAATACTTTCAAAGTCTGTTCATGTTATAGCATGTTTCAGAATTTTCTTCCTTTTTAAGGTTGAAAAATATTCCATTGTATGGATACACAATGCTGTGTTTACCCATTCATACCTGGATGGGTTACTCTCCACCTTTTGACTTTTGTGGATAGTGCTAAGAACATGAGTGTTCAAATATCTGTTCGGGTCCCTGCTTTCAGTTCCTTTGTTCTATACCCAGAAGTAGAATTCTTAAATCATATGTGGATTCTGTGTTTAATATCTTTGAGGAACCATGTGGTTCTTGGTGACTCAGTGGTAAAGAATGTGCCTATAATGCAGAAAACCCAGGTTTGGTCCCTGGATTGGGAAGATCTCCAGGAGAAGGAAATGGCAGCCCATTCTTGTATTCTTGCCTGGAAAATTCCATTGGACAGAGGAGCCTGGTGGGCTACAGTCCATGGGTTCGTGGAGTCAGACACGATTTAGCAACTAAGCCACCACTGTACTGTTTTCCACAATGACTACACCCATTTATATTTCCACCGATAATGCACAAGGATTACCAATTTCTCTACAACCTTGCCAACACTTTTTAGATTCTATTTTTCCGCTTTTATGATTGCTTTTAAATAAGTCATCCTAATGGGTGTGAAGTGGTATCTCACTGAAGTTTTGATTTCAATTTCCCTAATGGTTGGTGACATTGAGTATCATTTCATATACTTGTAGGTCACTTATTCTCTAGTACCCATTTTTTATTATTTATGAGAAGCACGTGCTCCCACTCAACTCTCCCATTTCATAAATTCATACTAGGCAAGTCACAACATAATATAGTAGTAATTTCCTTGTGTTTTTATGATATGCCCATATCCTCTTAATCTGCACATTTCTGAACCATCTTACTTGTTATTTTTGAGTTACTTGTGATAGATGGTCCATCTTAAATACTGTATGTTGATCTTTCTTACCTTCAGTTTCAGAGGGTGCTTTTTCATCCATCATGTTGCCGTTGTCTGATGAGCAAGAAAGTTTTGGTAGAGATAACAGCAGTGTGAATATAGACCCCATGTGCTGAAAGAACTCATGTTTCTTTCCTAAAAGAAATTTATTGAGTATACCTTGAGCAGCCCCTGACAATGTTGACCACTTTATTCTTTTTGAAACTTCTTTGGTTGTACTGACACCATTCTCTCTGGCTCCTGTCCTACCTCTCTAACATTCCTCCTAAGTCTCCTACTTTCCTCATCCTTTGTCCATCTGTTACAAATGGTGGTTTCCATTTCTGCTTTAGTGATCATTTGTTCTATACCCAGAAGTAGAATTCTTAAATATGTGGATTCTGTGTTTAATATCTTTGAGGAACCATGTGGTTCTTGGTGACTCAGTGGTAAAGAATGTGCCTATAATGCAGAAAACCCAGGTTTGGTCCCTGGATTGGGAAGATCTCCAGGAGAAGGAAATGGCAGCCCATTCTTGTATTCTTGCCTGGAAAATTCCATTGGACAGAGGAGCCTGGTGGGCTACAGTCCATGGGTTCGTGGAGTCAGACACGATTTAGCAACTAAGCCACCACTGTACTGTTTTCCACAATGACTACACCCATTTATATTTCCACCGATAATGCACAAGGATTACCAATTTCTCTACAACCTTGCCAACACTTTTTAGATTCTATTTTTCCGCTTTTATGATTGCTTTTAAATAAGTCATCCTAATGGGTGTGAAGTGGTATCTCACTGAAGTTTTGATTTCAATTTCCCTAATGGTTGGTGACATTGAGTATCATTTCATATACTTGTAGGTCACTTATTCTCTAGTACCCATTTTTTATTATTTATGAGAAGCACGTGCTCCCACTCAACTCTCCCATTTCATAAATTCATACTAGGCAAGTCACAACATAATATAGTAGTAATTTCCTTGTGTTTTTATGATATGCCCATATCCTCTTAATCTGCACATTTCTGAACCATCTTACTTGTTATTTTTGAGTTACTTGTGATAGATGGTCCATCTTAAATACTGTATGTTGATCTTTCTTACCTTCAGTTTCAGAGGGTGCTTTTTCATCCATCATGTTGCCGTTGTCTGATGAGCAAGAAAGTTTTGGTAGAGATAACAGCAGTGTGAATATAGACCCCATGTGCTGAAAGAACTCATGTTTCTTTCCTAAAAGAAATTTATTGAGTATACCTTGAGCAGCCCCTGACAATGTTGACCACTTTATTCTTTTTGAAACTTCTTTGGTTGTACTGACACCATTCTCTCTGGCTCCTGTCCTACCTCTCTAACATTCCTCCTAAGTCTCCTACTTTCCTCATCCTTTGTCCATCTGTTACAAATGGTGGTTTCCATTTCTGCTTTAGTGATCATTTCGTCTGCATCATCTTTCTCCCATAGCCACCGTTTTAACCTCCATTTATATGTAGGGAATTCTCATATCTGTCTCCTACCTAAAACTCTGAGCTCCAGGCTCATTTATCCCATTGTCCATTTCTACTTGGGAGTTCCCTAAAAACCTCAGACTCTACATGTCTGAAATTGAACTCATATTTGCCTCAATAATACTTCTTCTCAAGTCTCACTTACATTGATGAAAAACACTGCCATCTAAGGTTACAAAACAAAGGTATCAGCCTGCATTCCTCTCTCTCATTTCCCCTTATCCGGTAAGTCACTGTTGATCTTGGCTCCTGAATATCTTTCAATTCCTCCCTCTGATCACGCATTCTGTCTCTGAATTCAGTAAGATGAGGCTTGCAGTGTGTTGGCTCCAGGCCTGGCACACTGTAGCATGTCACACATTCCTGGTAGTCATTCCTATTCGTAGTAGTTGCTTCAAACCCTTGTCACCATTTATATGCATGATGGCAATTATCTCCTGTTCTTCTGCATCCAGTCTCATTCCCATCAACTCCATTTCTTAAATTTCTTAATACTGATTTTTCTTGTGACACAATCTTATCTTACTCCCCTTCAGGGAACACCTTGAAAAAAGAAAAAAATACGTTCATCGCTCAGTCATGTCCAACTCTTTGTGTCCTCATGGAATGTAGTCTACCAGGATCCTCTGTCCTTGGAATTCTCCAGGGAAGAATACTAGAGTGGGTAGCCATTGCCTTCTCTGGGGGATCTTTCTGACCCAGGGATTGAACCCAGCTTTCCTACATTGCAGGCAGACGCTTTAACATCTGAGCCACCAGGGAAACTCCAAAACACTTGAGTGGCTCGTTGTTTCCCACTGATTACGTTTCTAAGGTCAGCACACCAGTTCCTCCAAGATCTGACCCTGGCTCTGTTGCCTCCATCTTCGGCAGCTTCCTCACTGAGTCCCACATTCCAGAGCGGATACCTTCAGTCCTCTGAACATAACATCTGGTTACACGACACTGTGGCTTTGTCCACACTCCTTCCACACATTAAAGATATGTTCTTACCCTTTGTCCTGCAACCACACCTCATACTTTGAAACTCACCGGGTGACTTCTACCCCTTGCCTTCCGTGACCTTAGGTTTTCCAGGACAGTTGACCAACATTGAAAATAACATAAACTTGTAAGGTCCAATCCTCACCTAAAACTCTGAGCTCCAGGCTCATTTATCCCATTGTCCATTTCTACTTGGGAGTTCCCTAAAAACCTCAGACTCTACATGTCTGAAATTGAACTCATATTTGCCTCAATAATACTTCTTCTCAAGTCTCACTTACATTGATGAAAAACACTGCCATCTAAGGTTACAAAACAAAGGTATCAGCCTGCATTCCTCTCTCTCATTTCCCCTTATCCGGTAAGTCACTGTTGATCTTGGCTCCTGAATATCTTTCAATTCCTCCCTCTGATCACGCATTCTGTCTCTGAATTCAGTAAGATGAGGCTTGCAGTGTGTTGGCTCCAGGCCTGGCACACTGTAGCATGTCACACATTCCTGGTAGTCATTCCTATTCGTAGTAGTTGCTTCAAACCCTTGTCACCATTTATATGCATGATGGCAATTATCTCCTGTTCTTCTGCATCCAGTCTCATTCCCATCAACTCCATTTCTTAAATTTCTTAATACTGATTTTTCTTGTGACACAATCTTATCTTACTCCCCTTCAGGGAACACCTTGAAAAAAGAAAAAAATACGTTCATCGCTCAGTCATGTCCAACTCTTTGTGTCCTCATGGAATGTAGTCTACCAGGATCCTCTGTCCTTGGAATTCTCCAGGGAAGAATACTAGAGTGGGTAGCCATTGCCTTCTCTGGGGGATCTTTCTGACCCAGGGATTGAACCCAGCTTTCCTACATTGCAGGCAGACGCTTTAACATCTGAGCCACCAGGGAAACTCCAAAACACTTGAGTGGCTCGTTGTTTCCCACTGATTACGTTTCTAAGGTCAGCACACCAGTTCCTCCAAGATCTGACCCTGGCTCTGTTGCCTCCATCTTCGGCAGCTTCCTCACTGAGTCCCACATTCCAGAGCGGATACCTTCAGTCCTCTGAACATAACATCTGGTTACACGACACTGTGGCTTTGTCCACACTCCTTCCACACATTAAAGATATGTTCTTACCCTTTGTCCTGCAACCACACCTCATACTTTGAAACTCACCGGGTGACTTCTACCCCCCTTGCCTTCCGTGACCTTAGGTTTTCCAGGACAGTTGACCAACATTGAAAATAACATAAACTTGTAAGGTCCAATCCTCACTAGCAGTCCTGTCACAGTATCATCTTTTTTCCCCCCAAGATTGCCTTATAATCATCTTTTAAAATGACTGCATCCTGGGCTTCCCCAGTGGTTCAGTGGGTAAAGAGTCCAGCTTGCAGCGCAAGGGGCACTGGTTCAATCCCTGGCCCAGGAAGATTCCATGTGCCGTGGAGCAACTGGACCAGTGTGTCCAGTTGCAAGCCAGTGCTCTGGAATGCATGCACCCGGAGCTGGTGCTCTGCAGTGAGAGAGGCCACTGCAATGGGAGGCTGCACAGGCCAAAGAATAAAGATGGGTGAAAATTTAAAAAAATAAAAGAAAAAGTAAAATAAAAGTTAAAAAAAATAAATAAAAGAGGCCATTTTTTTTTTTAAATGACTGTATCCTGACTTATGTGAAATATGGGGGAAAAACTGGGTCTTCTTTGCCTTTGCAGTGCTTGGCATGACACCCAATAGCAAGTATTTGCTGAACACCATCTGTATACCAAGCATATATAAGGAACAAAATTCCTGCCCTCCCTGAAGGGAGCCTTCACACTGCCCATCATTTTCTAGGCTCTTTTGTACCCAAAGGACTGATGTTATTCACTGAGTTTTCTGTGATTAGTAATATAAAGTGGGGGTGGTAGTGAAATCACTCAAAGAGAAAATATGAACTGTCATATGAGAATGAAATTATAAGTGGTAAGAGGAGAATTAAATTAAGAGCAGTAAGCATCATGGATTTATAAAAACATGTGAAACTATTTGTGGCTCGTTGTTTCCCACTGATTACGTTTCTAAGGTCAGCACACCAGTTCCTCCAAGATCTGACCCTGGCTCTGTTGCCTCCATCTTCGGCAGCTTCCTCACTGAGTCCCACATTCCAGAGCGGATACCTTCAGTCCTCTGAACATAACATCTGGTTACACGACACTGTGGCTTTGTCCACACTCCTTCCACACATTAAAGATATGTTCTTACCCTTTGTCCTGCAACCACACCTCATACTTTGAAACTCACCGGGTGACTTCTACCCCCCTTGCCTTCCGTGACCTTAGGTTTTCCAGGACAGTTGACCAACATTGAAAATAACATAAACTTGTAAGGTCCAATCCTCACTAGCAGTCCTGTCACAGTATCATCTTTTTTCCCCCCAAGATTGCCTTATAATCATCTTTTAAAATGACTGCATCCTGGGCTTCCCCAGTGGTTCAGTGGGTAAAGAGTCCAGCTTGCAGCGCAAGGGGCACTGGTTCAATCCCTGGCCCAGGAAGATTCCATGTGCCGTGGAGCAACTGGACCAGTGTGTCCAGTTGCAAGCCAGTGCTCTGGAATGCATGCACCCGGAGCTGGTGCTCTGCAGTGAGAGAGGCCACTGCAATGGGAGGCTGCACAGGCCAAAGAATAAAGATGGGTGAAAATTTAAAAAAATAAAAGAAAAAGTAAAATAAAAGTTAAAAAAAATAAATAAAAGAGGCCATTTTTTTTTTTAAATGACTGTATCCTGACTTATGTGAAATATGGGGAAAGACCTGGCTCTTCTTTGCCTTTGCAGTGCTTGGCATGACACCCAATAGCAAGTATTTGCTGAACACCATCTGTATACCAAGCATATATAAGGAACAAAATTCCTGCCCTCCCTGAAGGGAGCCTTCACACTGCCCATCATTTTCTAGGCTCTTTTGTACCCAAAGGACTGATGTTATTCACTGAGTTTTCTGTGATTAGTAATATAAAGTGGGGGGGTGGTAGTGGAAATCACTCAAAGAGAAAATATGAACTGTCATATGAGAATGAAATTATAAGTGGTAAGAGGAGAATTAAATTAAGAGCAGTAAGCATCATGGATTTATAAAAACAAGTCATGTCAGACAAGCTTAATTGCTTTTCCTGATAGAATTACCAAATTAGGAGATGGCGGTGTACAATATCCTGAGAGCGGTTTCCTTCAACAACCAGGTAATGAATATCATTTTTGAAGTTAGCAGAGCCCTTTGAAATAATATCTGTTGAAACTGTACAAAATGAATTTAAGTTGACTTTGATGTGAGTTTGGTTCTTGGACTAGATGGCCGATTAAAGAGGAGGAGAGCTAAGGCAACTACAAGCAATATGGTGCTAAGCTGAGAGAGACGGCGGAGCATGATCCCAGGGGGGTCTTTATTCAGGTGTGTTTATTGTGATCATTGTCAAGGTGAAAGTAGGATTTTATGGAATTTAGAAGACAAGGAAAGAAAATCACAGGGCTTTGGGGAAATCCTTGTATGGAACACAGAAATGAGACGGTTCTGTCCCATCATTGTAATACTATGACCCTTGGAGTGGTAATACCCAGTATGCTGTGTCGTGCTTTCAAACCTTGCTACTCAAAGTGTGGTCTGCAGACAGCAGGAACCTGGGGAGCATCTGGGAGCTTGTGAGAAATGCAGAGTCTCAGTCCCCATCCCAGTGAAGCTGAATCTGTGATTTCACAAAATCTCCAGGAGATTCATGTGCACGCAAAGTTTCAAGAACCACTACTGGGTTTATTTCATATTATACCATATGACTTGATTTGTAGACCCTTTTCAGAGGTACAAGGCATTGGGTTGATCCAGTTAACCACAATTAAGCCCTGAAAAATGCCTTGAAAGTGAAAGTGCTAGTTGCTCAGTGGTGTCTGACTCTTTGCAACCCCATAGACTGTAGCCTGCCAGGCTCCTCTGTCTGTAGGATTTCCCAGACAAGAAATTCACTGGATGGGTAGCCATTCCCTCCTCTAGGGAATCTTCCCAGCCCAGGGATCGAACCCATGTCTTTTACATTACAGACAGATTCTTTACTGTCAGAGCCACCAGGGAAGCCCTACTCTCACTAATTCCACTATTTACCCCTTTCGCCTTCCTTAAAATCATGAGTATGAAGCCAATGAAGTTTCATCTGTGGAGAAGTTATTTCAGCTCAGTGGACCACACTATCTTCCTTTGTAAAGAAGAACTAACAACCAGTGCTTCCTCACAGCATTTTTTTTTTCCCTCACAGCATTTTAATGTGACACACATGTACATTATTTGCTTGTGTCCTTTAACATCACTGAGAAATGTATTATAATTCCCATTTCACAGGTGGGGACATTAATATTAGAAAGGTTAATGTAATTGACTTAAATTCATAGTTTTTGTAAATTGGCAGAGCCAGGATTTAAACGTAGATTCTCTCTGAATCCCAGAGCCTTGCAATTTCACATCTAGATGTGACAGGGGCTCTACTACAGCAATATGTGAAAGGAATTTCAGAAGCTGGGGCCAAGAAGGGGATTCAGTTAAGAAATAGTTCTTGAGCACTTATGGTGTTTTAGGAACACCATATTCATTAGGGACTAATACATTCATTATGGAATAAAACAGACTTGGGAACTACCTTTGCGAGGTTTATAGTAGAGACGAGAAAATATGTGTGTGTGTGTGTATGTGTGTGTATTTTGTAGTGCTGAGAGTATGAGGATATTGGTTCTAATCTCGTACCATGTGTTGCATATAATGCAGATCTCAAGGCTTTTGGAAAATTCCTCTAAATCCAAGGTCAGCTAGATGATCCACAGACACGAGAGTTTGGAAACGTATGTTAAAATATGTAACATACTATTGAGCTACTAATGACAAACTTTTAGCCAAACATTTTGCCTTTTTAGAATTTATTCCAACCTTACAGAGTGTGGGCGTGGCACTAGTGGTAAAGAACCTTCCTGCCAATGTGAGAGATGTGAGAGACGCAGATTTGATCCCTGGGTCATGAAATTCCCTGGAGGAGGGGAGGGCAACCCACTCCAGTATTCTTGCCTGAAGAATCCCATGGACAGAGGAGCCTGGTGGAGTATAGTCAACAGGTTCACACAGAGTCGGGTATGACTGAAGCAACTTAGCACGTGTGTTAAACAATGACTCAATAGTTGTATTAGAATTTGGAACTGTGATATTTTTAAAAGGTCCTTTTACTTTAAAAAATGTGACTCAATAATTATCTTTTGTCATTTTTTTTAAGATTCTTTTTTCTTATTTATTTTCATCCGTCTTTATTCTTCAGCCTGTGTGGATCTCTTTTATAATTTTTTGGTGTTAAAAAACACATAACAAAATTTATCATCTTAACTATTTTAAGCATATAGTTCAGTGGCATTAAGTGCATTCACAATCTTGTGCGCTACCATTGATCCACAGGACTCTTATCTTGCAAAACTGAATCTCTGTAGCTGTTAGACACAAACCCCTTATTTCTCCTTCCAGTTCCTGGCGTGAGCCAGGATTTAAACGTAGATTCTCTCTGAATCCCAGAGCCTTGCAATTTCACATCTAGATGTGACAGGGGCTCTACTACAGCAATATGTGAAAGGAATTTCAGAAGCTGGGGCCAAGAAGGGGATTCAGTTAAGAAATAGTTCTTGAGCACTTATGGTGTTTTAGGAACACCATATTCATTAGGGACTAATACATTCATTATGGAATAAAACAGACTTGGGAACTACCTTTGCGAGGTTTATAGTAGAGACGAGAAAATATGTGTGTGTGTGTGTATGTGTGTGTATTTTGTAGTGCTGAGAGTATGAGGATATTGGTTCTAATCTCGTACCATGTGTTGCATATAATGCAGATCTCAAGGCTTTTGGAAAATTCCTCTAAATCCAAGGTCAGCTAGATGATCCACAGACACGAGAGTTTGGAAACGTATGTTAAAATATGTAACATACTATTGAGCTACTAATGACAAACTTTTAGCCAAACATTTTGCCTTTTTAGAATTTATTCCAACCTTACAGAGTGTGGGCGTGGCACTAGTGGTAAAGAACCTTCCTGCCAATGTGAGAGATGTGAGAGACGCAGATTTGATCCCTGGGTCATGAAATTCCCTGGAGGAGGGGAGGGCAACCCACTCCAGTATTCTTGCCTGAAGAATCCCATGGACAGAGGAGCCTGGTGGAGTATAGTCAACAGGTTCACACAGAGTCGGGTATGACTGAAGCAACTTAGCACGTGTGTTAAACAATGACTCAATAGTTGTATTAGAATTTGGAACTGTGATATTTTTAAAAGGTCCTTTTACTTTAAAAAATGTGACTCAATAATTATCTTTTGTCATTTTTTTTAAGATTCTTTTTTCTTATTTATTTTCATCCGTCTTTATTCTTCAGCCTGTGTGGATCTCTTTTATAATTTTTTGGTGTTAAAAAACACATAACAAAATTTATCATCTTAACTATTTTAAGCATATAGTTCAGTGGCATTAAGTGCATTCACAATCTTGTGCCGCTACCATTGATCCACAGGACTCTTATCTTGCAAAACTGAATCTCTGTAGCTGTTAGACACAAACCCCCTTATTTCTCCTTCCAGTTCCTGGCGTCTACCATTGTACTTCCTGCCTCTTACCAGTAGACTCTTTCAGTATTTGTTCTTTAAAGAGCTTTTTACTTTTATACCCCTGTAGAGCAAGGGACACAATCTACATGGCAGTGTTTGTGGGAGTCTTCTTAGTATCTAATTTAAAAAGAAGTATGCTTATTCTTGGGGAGATCCCCTGGCAGAGGGCATAGCAACCTACTCCAGTATTTTTGCCTGAAGAATCCCGTGGACAGAGAAGCCTGGCAGGCTATAGTCCATAGGGTTGCACAGAGTCTAGCATGATTGAAGCAACTTAGCATGCACTCACATGTTTATTCTTGGCCTGTTTATATTGATAGAGTCAAAGAATAATAGAGAGGAAGAGTGTTCTTCAGGTACTTGGAATTTAAGCCTCAAGTATAAGGTTTGTTGCTAGACTGAAATTCAAATGGTGCAGGTATGGGTCAAATATTTCTTCTCCCAGCATCAGGCTAGTTATTGAATGTGAAAATCAAAAGCAGTGCCATTAAAACAGTGTTTTGCCCAATGTTAGTTATTTTCACATCTTATGCAGACTTTCAGCATAGTACTGGAGGGAAAGCCCAGAGTCAACTTAAGAAATGCAAATAAGAAACAAAGAAAGAATGAATGTGGCAGAGATCTTTGGGCAGTTGTTTAATACCTGAATCTGGGGCCCAGTGAAGGGATGGGCTCTAGTCTCTCCAATCAAACTAGGCTGGCCAGGCAAGTTACATGATTCCTATTTATGCCTGGAATGGGATATACTTATCAAAAAAAAAATCTTGATAGTTTTGAGGGGGCAGATGGGGCTTGTAAAAAGTCAGATCTACATCTGCAACATCTCTTGATGGGCCAGTGAATTGACGACAGTAAAGGTGAGACTTCTGAGACCCATGTTTAGGTTAACTATCTGTATTACTCAAATTGCCTTCTCTGTGGTACGGGGAGGAGGAGGAGATAGAGTGTTTGGTGGTCTCACAGCTCCATGGACTGGGGCTGGAAATAGGATTCTCCTTTGCAGCTTTGAATGTCATAAGATTCTGGGTGGCCAGTGAATTGACAAAATTTATCATCTTAACTATTTTAAGCATATAGTTCAGTGGCATTAAGTGCATTCACAATCTTGTGCGCTACCATTGATCCACAGGACTCTTATCTTGCAAAACTGAATCTCTGTAGCTGTTAGACACAAACCCCCTTATTTCTCCTTCCAGTTCCTGGCGTCTACCATTGTACTTCCTGCCTCTTACCAGTAGACTCTTTCAGTATTTGTTCTTTAAAGAGCTTTTTACTTTTATACCCCTGTAGAGCAAGGGACACAATCTACATGGCAGTGTTTGTGGGAGTCTTCTTAGTATCTAATTTAAAAAGAAGTATGCTTATTCTTGGGGAGATCCCCTGGCAGAGGGCATAGCAACCTACTCCAGTATTTTTGCCTGAAGAATCCCGTGGACAGAGAAGCCTGGCAGGCTATAGTCCATAGGGTTGCACAGAGTCTAGCATGATTGAAGCAACTTAGCATGCACTCACATGTTTATTCTTGGCCTGTTTATATTGATAGAGTCAAAGAATAATAGAGAGGAAGAGTGTTCTTCAGGTACTTGGAATTTAAGCCTCAAGTATAAGGTTTGTTGCTAGACTGAAATTCAAATGGTGCAGGTATGGGTCAAATATTTCTTCTCCCAGCATCAGGCTAGTTATTGAATGTGAAAATCAAAAGCAGTGCCATTAAAACAGTGTTTTGCCCAATGTTAGTTATTTTCACATCTTATGCAGACTTTCAGCATAGTACTGGAGGGAAAGCCCAGAGTCAACTTAAGAAATGCAAATAAGAAACAAAGAAAGAATGAATGTGGCAGAGATCTTTGGGCAGTTGTTTAATACCTGAATCTGGGGCCCAGTGAAGGGATGGGCTCTAGTCTCTCCAATCAAACTAGGCTGGCCAGGCAAGTTACATGATTCCTATTTATGCCTGGAATGGGATATACTTATCAAAAAAAAAATCTTGATAGTTTTGAGGGGGCAGATGGGGCTTGTAAAAAGTCAGATCTACATCTGCAACATCTCTTGATGGGCCAGTGAATTGACGACAGTAAAGGTGAGACTTCTGAGACCCATGTTTAGGTTAACTATCTGTATTACTCAAATTGCCTTCTCTGTGGTACGGGGAGGAGGAGGAGATAGAGTGTTTGGTGGTCTCACAGCTCCATGGACTGGGGCTGGAAATAGGATTCTCCTTTGCAGCTTTGAATGTCATAAGATTCTGGGGGACACATGAGCAAAGAGCTGAAGACACCAAAATCCAGAAAGCCAGTTTAAAGGGTCTGAGGTGTTGCAACATGCAAACATGGTCAGAGATCATTGTCAGAATCAAGAACATTATTAAGTAACAATTAAAACACAAGTGGGCTGAAGTCTGGGGCAACAGCCAGGATGGAGTGTTTCCTGTGATCCTGGCTCATGATGAGTATAATCCAGGCAAGTTTAAAGGGATAGGAAAATTACAGGCATATAGTGTCCAAATTGTTAAGCAGGTTGCATTTATTTTACTATACTGATTTGTCCAAGGTGCCATGTCACTGTCTCCTTTCCCTAAAACCTACCTCGGCTAGGTCTAGGACATTAGCCAAAGCTCGGTGGCCAGTCTCAGATCCCTGTTAAGAATCAGCCACCCAGATGCCAGACAGTGTACTAGGGTAACGGGAGAGGGGTGTTCTAGCAAGATTCTGCCTGGAATTAGAAATATGCATCCCAGAGCTCTGAAGTTGTCTGAAAAGCTTTGGGTCTTAGACAAAACTATTTTCATGTCTTTAACACACATTTAGCTCTTACATGTGCAGAAGTGATAATGGGCCTCCATTTATCCTTTGACTACTGAAAGAAATAGTTATAGAGTTTTCTGAGAATCTTTGCAGATTAAATGCAAGTAAAAATACATAGATCATGGATTATATATATATGTGTATATATATATATATATATATAACATTTAAATTATCTGTGATAAGATGGTCTCAGAAATCAGCATTTGTAATCTCAGGTCTTACTTCCGGACCAGATGATGTTTTTCTTCTTGGGTCATACGATATGTGCTTCAGTCTGAATAACATTAAAAATATTTCTCTTAGCAGGATGTGGTGGGTTGTTTTCTTTTTTAATTTCAAATAACACCACTCCTTGAACTGGGAACAAACAATTCACTTGCAGCTCGGCTCTGCATTTATTTGTAATTTTCACATAAATCAACTTATATGAAAATGTATTCATAATTTGAGCTTTCTCTATAGCGATAAAATGTTTCTGCTTCTGTGGTAGAAAATAGCTTATTATGCAAACAACATTGCCACTCTTACATTATGCATGGGATTTACCTGGAGAACATCACAAAAGCTTCAAAAAAAAAAAAAAAGAAAGGCTGGGGGAGGGTGAAGGGTGCTTCATTTACTGCACCACTTACCTGTAATAATTAGCTACAAATGAGCTAATACCTGTATTTAGCAACTTTTTAATATTGCTTTGGTTAATTCAGTGAAACAATGGAAGGAAAAGAAAAAAAATACAAGGGAAATCTCCTGACAAATGGTGCCTTTCAGGATGTCAGCCCAATGAAAAATGAGATCTGGTGGTTTCAAACTTAGGCCAGTGGTGGTGAGTAATTAATGGCCAACTCATTTGAACTTATATGCTCGATCTAATTTGGGATATTGAGAGTTCACACTGATTTGCCTTTAAAAAGAATGTCTCTGTCAAATAAGGTGATTGTATAAGATTGATATGGATATCTCTGACTTGGATGCATAGCACATTTTATATTTACAAAGACAGCAGCAAACCATATTATTCCTAACTGTCTGTGCAGTGGGGCCACCATTTCTGGAGGGAAAGCAGGTCTTCTTTCTATGTAGGATTCAAGCAGGGATCCATGTGGGTTATAAATGGTGTATGGTATTTATTTTTTCAATCTCATAGCAAATATGTTGTGAGTGTCTTCACTGTGTTCAGGGCTATGGATAAACCAGTAATATAATCTGACCTCTTAAGTTACCACCATTGTAATTGGGGAGGGCAGTGTGTTGGCAAAGAACAAGTAACACAAATAAAACAACTGCAGAAGAGTGATAAATGCTTTGAAGGAAACACACAAGAGCATGATTTAAAGAGAATGGGGTGTTCCTTCACCTTTAAGATATAGAGTATAATCTTCGACAAATGATTAACCTCTTTAAACATACTCTTTATAAATTATAAAAGAAGATGTGTACATGAATTATCAGTACATGGTTATATACAACCCTAACACGGTTGTCCTTCATGAATCCATCACCTTGAATCGCTGTAGGTGGTCCATTTGCTCCGTCTGGATGATCCCATTTCAAAGGACCAAATACTGAAGTATGGTTGTGGCTTCTCAGCCATTCAAAGCTGTTCTTTTGTAAGGCTTGTTAACTGCTCCATTGGGGTTCTCTAAACGATGACTTTCTTTTGTTACTCTTGCTGTAGAATTTCTGCTTGCCTTTGTATCAGTCAGAATTTCAGTCTCATCTCTGGAGAGATGAGGTGGTGCATGGGAGACCAAGGTCCAGGCCTGGAATCAGAGGCCTGTTTTTCATTTACAGCTTCATACCATGGTAGTTGCTTGACTTTAGTCAGCCTATATACTTCTCTGAAAATCTGCTCCTGCATGTTTAAAACATAACAATAATACCCTTGCTCCAAAACAAAAAAACAACAATGAAAAAAATAATGCCCTCTCTCATATAAAATGAAAATTTCTATGTGATTTCAATAATTTCAGGCCATGGGGGGAAAATGGGCAGTTCTTTAATCCATTTTATAAAGCTAATGTAATCTGATAAGAATTTATTCATTTCACTTATGAATATGATGATAAAGTCTAATTAAAAAATTGGTTCACCAAATCTAGCCCTGTATAAAATGAATAACACACTACAACTCAGTAGGGTTTAGTTTTGTAATGGAAAACATTAGTGGGATTTTTTTTTTTTTGGCCTCTTTTATTGGTTATTTATTTATTTATTTTCATTCATCTTTATTCCCTGACCTTCCCATTGCAGCGACATCTCTCATTGCAGAGCACCGGCTCTGAGCACATGTGCTCCAGAGTGCCGGCTGGTAATTGGACACACTGGTCCAGCCGCTCCGCGGCACGTGGGATCCTCTCCTGCCAGGGATCGAACTGGTGCCCCTTGCACTGCAAGACAAATAAAACAACTGCAGAAGAGTGATAAATGCTTTGAAGGAAACACACAAGAGCATGATTTAAAGAGAATGGGGTGTTCCTTCACCTTTAAGATATAGAGTATAATCTTCGACAAATGATTAACCTCTTTAAACATACTCTTTATAAATTATAAAAGAAGATGTGTACATGAATTATCAGTACATGGTTATATACAACCCTAACACGGTTGTCCTTCATGAATCCATCACCTTGAATCGCTGTAGGTGGTCCATTTGCTCCGTCTGGATGATCCCATTTCAAAGGACCAAATACTGAAGTATGGTTGTGGCTTCTCAGCCATTCAAAGCTGTTCTTTTGTAAGGCTTGTTAACTGCTCCATTGGGGTTCTCTAAACGATGACTTTCTTTTGTTACTCTTGCTGTAGAATTTCTGCTTGCCTTTGTATCAGTCAGAATTTCAGTCTCATCTCTGGAGAGATGAGGTGGTGCATGGGAGACCAAGGTCCAGGCCTGGAATCAGAGGCCTGTTTTTCATTTACAGCTTCATACCATGGTAGTTGCTTGACTTTAGTCAGCCTATATACTTCTCTGAAAATCTGCTCCTGCATGTTTAAAACATAACAATAATACCCTTGCTCCAAAACAAAAAAACAACAATGAAAAAATAATGCCTCTCTCATATAAAATGAAAATTTCTATGTGATTTCAATAATTTCAGGCCATGGGGGGAAAATGGGCAGTTCTTTAATCCATTTTATAAAGCTAATGTAATCTGATAAGAATTTATTCATTTCACTTATGAATATGATGATAAAGTCTAATTAAAAAATTGGTTCACCAAATCTAGCCCTGTATAAAATGAATAACACACTACAACTCAGTAGGGTTTAGTTTTGTAATGGAAAACATTAGTGGGATTTTTTTATTGGCCTCTTTTATTGGTTATTTATTTATTTATTTTCATTCATCTTTATTCCCTGACCTTCCCATTGCAGCGACATCTCTCATTGCAGAGCACCGGCTCTGAGCACATGTGCTCCAGAGTGCCGGCTGGTAATTGGACACACTGGTCCAGCCGCTCCGCGGCACGTGGGATCCTCTCCTGCCAGGGATCGAACTGGTGCCCCTTGCACTGCAAGACAGACTCTCCACCCACTGGACCACCAGCGAAGCCCCAAACATTAGTTTTATAATGTTTTAATATCAGAAAATCTACATGAAAGTTCTTTTAAGAGAACAAACTAGAAGAGGAAAAAGTATGAGATTAAATTATAAGATACTGTAACATAACTTAATAAAATTAAATAACCATTCTTGACTAAACTGTAAGCCAAATAGGAATATAGGAATATTTACTTAAACACGAAAGGACCATGTAATCCTTTTAGCAAATAATAAGTCCTATGTTGAAGTTATTTTGTTTAAAATCAGAAAAAAATAGAGCTCGCTTCTATAACTGCAATTGTTTACACTGATTTGGAGGTACTAGCTAAGGCAATAAGATGAGAAAAGTAAATAATAGACAGAAATATTAGGAGAGAGAAAATTACTGTGTTTGGAGTGATATTGACTGGTTACTTAGCACACCATGGAGACTAAAAAAAAGTGCCAGATTTGATAAACTTTTGATAAGGTTTTTGGATAGTTGCTAAATATACAAAATCTGCAATTTTTCTTTTCTACTAGTGTCAGTAAGTTAGAAATAGACTTTGAAAAAAGTCCCATTTATAAGAGCAATAAAATTTAAAATACAGAGGAATAGTTTTATATGATTTGAACCCACAGTCAAAAATAAATAAAGAAAAACCTAAAACAATGTACTGAATAAGTGGAGAGATGTACAATCATCTATATGGAATACTTACAGCTATACAATTTTGTGGTCTTTCAAATTCAATAAACACATTTGCAATTTCATTCAGAATTTTAATTTTTTTAAATAAAATAATTTAAGTTCAAATGGAAGAATATATCTTAAATTGCATGTATGTTAAGTCACTCAGTCTTGTCCAACTCTTTGCGACCCCATGGACTGTAGCTCCACCAGTTTTCATGGGATTCCCTGACCTTCCCATTGCAGCGACATCTCTCATTGCAGAGCACCGGCTCTGAGCACATGTGCTCCAGAGTGCCGGCTGGTAATTGGACACACTGGTCCAGCCGCTCCGCGGCACGTGGGATCCTCTCCTGCCAGGGATCGAACTGGTGCCCCTTGCACTGCAAGACAGACTCTCCACCCACTGGACCACCAGCGAAGCCCCAAACATTAGTTTTATAATGTTTTAATATCAGAAAATCTACATGAAAGTTCTTTTAAGAGAACAAACTAGAAGAGGAAAAAGTATGAGATTAAATTATAAGATACTGTAACATAACTTAATAAAATTAAATAACCATTCTTGACTAAACTGTAAGCCAAATAGGAATATAGGAATATTTACTTAAACACGAAAGGACCATGTAATCCTTTTAGCAAATAATAAGTCCTATGTTGAAGTTATTTTGTTTAAAATCAGAAAAAAATAGAGCTCGCTTCTATAACTGCAATTGTTTACACTGATTTGGAGGTACTAGCTAAGGCAATAAGATGAGAAAAGTAAATAATAGACAGAAATATTAGGAGAGAGAAAATTACTGTGTTTGGAGTGATATTGACTGGTTACTTAGCACACCATGGAGACTAAAAAAAAGTGCCAGATTTGATAAACTTTTGATAAGGTTTTTGGATAGTTGCTAAATATACAAAATCTGCAATTTTTCTTTTCTACTAGTGTCAGTAAGTTAGAAATAGACTTTGAAAAAAGTCCCATTTATAAGAGCAATAAAATTTAAAATACAGAGGAATAGTTTTATATGATTTGAACCCACAGTAAAAAAAAAAAAAAAAAAAAAAAAACCTAAAACAATGTACTGAATAAGTGGAGAGATGTACAATCATCTATATGGAATACTTACAGCTATACAATTTTGTGGTCTTTCAAATTCAATAAACACATTTGCAATTTCATTCAGAATTTTAATTTTTTTAAATAAAATAATTTAAGTTCAAATGGAAGAATATATCTTAAATTGCATGTATGTTAAGTCACTCAGTCTTGTCCAACTCTTTGCGACCCCATGGACTGTAGCTCCACCAGGCTTCTCTGTCCATGGGATTTTTCAGGCAAGAATACTGGAGTGGGTTGCTTCCTGACTCCAGGGATCAAACCCGCATTTCCTGTGTCTCCTGTATTGGCAGACAGATTCTTTACCACTGAGGTGCCCGGAGAGCCCATCTTAAAGTATAGAATGCAACAGAATAATGAGACATACTTACCTCCCTCGATATTAAGACTAATTTTAGAGCCAGTGTCATCAAAATGGCTGGTTATTGGCATCAAATCAGATAAATAGGTTAGTGAAGCAGAGCTGAAACTCTAGAAACAGATACAGGTGTTTATGAGAACTGCCCATATGTCAAGAGTTGTATTGCAACCTATGAAAAGGGTGTCTTCGTTACTAAATGATGTTGGCAAAATTGGCTAAACATGTGGCAGAAAGCAAAATTTGTAATTCCTACCTCTTCAAACAAAAGATAAAGTCCAATGGATTAAAGAAAGTAATATGTTGATAGCTATTAAAATGAGTAATATACCTAAGCTCCGACCTTGCACACTGAGTGGAATTCTAGCCCACAGAATTAAAGCACCAGTATGTAAGGACATGTGTACTAATATTTATTACAGCATTGCTTTCATTGGCAAACCAAACAAAAAACTGCAAACAACTTCTCTTTCCATCAAAAGAGCTATTGAATAAGAAGATCTGCACATTGGCATTTTATGCAGTCATTTAAAAGAATGAATTCCACCTCTAATTGTTTGGTTGGAAGGATGTCTGAAATGGAAAGGAGAAAGGCAAACTGCAAAATTATGTGATGAATATGATCCTATTTTTGTATCTATATATTATACTCACAGAAAAAGATTTGAAAGTGTATAGGTGGCCCTTAATATCTGTTTTCTCTGGGAAGAGAGTGAGAATGGAGGAAAAAGTAAAGGGAGATGTACAAATTTTTCTTTATATGTTATTAGATTGTATCCCTTGTTACAGGGAGCACATGTTCGTTTCAGAATTTAAAAAATGATTAAAAAATATTTAATGGCCAAATGAGATGGTGGATGTGAAGTACTCTGTCTGATTGGCATTATTTCTTGCCTCTGCTTAATTTTTTTTTTTTGCCCTAGAATAGAAAATCAGCTTATTGAAAATGGGCCAATTCTTCTTCTATTAAATAATATTTTTCTAAATATACTCTGTGAGGTAAGGTTTCCCAAAGAGTCCAAAAATCTAAGCTCTTCAAAATCAGACTCTAATTACTAATATTAGAAAAAATACCTTGGACAACATTGTTTGTGGTTGTTTAATCCCTAAGTCATATCCAACTCTTTACGACTTCATGCACTGTAGCCTGCCAGGTTCCTCTGTCTATGGGATTTCCCAGGCAAGAATACTGGAATAGGTTACCATTTCCAGCTCCAAGAGATCTTCCTGGACCAGGGATCAAACGTACATCTCCTGCTTTGGCAGGTGGATTCTTTACTGCTGAGCCACCAGGGAAGCCACATTGGACAATACAAACAATTAAAAAAAAATTAAAAACCCTTTTGTTGGAAAATGATGTGAGGTCAGTCTCCAAAGGACAAGACCTAGAGCCTGCGGAGTTCAGAAAGGACACTGGTGTTCCATTTGGGAATGCTGAGTCCCATTCACCCATGACTGAGAATATGTTCTTTCTGGGACCCCATACTGCCTCTCAGTCTGGAAGAAGGGCACAAAACCTATTCCAAATGGAAATGGCTTTTTTCTTCCATTAAATTTTAGAAGGCCTCTGAGCATTTTACAGACTCTTTCCCTGAACTCTAGGTATTATACAGCTCTGAGAAGAGTGTGCTGTTTTGAACTCTGGTTTTTGAGACACTGAGCAAACAAAATTTCTAGGCTGGCCTTGACCATTTTATGCCAGACCTGGCATGACACCTACAATCAAGCTGTCTGTCTTGTTTACTTTACTGCAGACCTGGTGAAAGTTAGAGATGGTCTCAGTCTGGTGAGAAGCAGGAGCCTCTTTGTCCAGTGCCATGATCCTCTAGGTGGTCCTGACGTGAGCCAGGGTAGCTCGGAGAGGCAATCTGATGGAATGGATGAAGCACGTACCTGGGAAATAGAGACACAGCAGCCCAGGCCTTTGTGTGTGTGTGTGTGTGTGTGTTTGCAAAGCTTAGAATTGCCTTGATAATGATCACAAGCACTTCCTGATGTTTGCAACCTGTGAACAGATGCCAACAACTGACTGGCTAAGCTGGATGAGTGCCCCAGGGGATGGGTTGCTGGCAGATATTCTTGGTGTACCTTCAAGCAGAGATACTTGTGAGAGAAGAAATAAAATTGCAGCAAGAAAATAGCTTGGCTTCATTCCTTTAGTAGTGGGAAAGAGTTGTGACTCAAACTCATCTGCTTGTATCCTGATGTTAAGAGTAACTCAGATGTAAATTTCAAATTAAATAAGAAAGTCTGAGAGAATGTATTATGAGCTCAGTGCTCAATGAACAAAATAGAAAAAAATTTCAGTCAAGGGAGTAAATTTTACTCTGGGGATGAATATCCGTTTCTTCTTTAAGCATGCTTGGAATTCAGTCCTGAGGGTCAAATATTGACATTTACAAGATGACTTCTTATATTATACAGCATAATTAACTGTAAATACAGTCATCTTCCATATCCATGGGGAATTGGTTCCAGGCCCCCCTCTTCCCTCACCCTGGCTACATGGAATATTATGAACAAATTGCACAAACATAATATCAGTCACAAGAAGCCAGATATGAAAGAGTACACTCTATCATTCCATTTACATAAAATTAAAACATGGCAAAACTCATCAGTGGTGTCAGAAGTCAGGATTGTCCCTGGGGCAGGAATGACAGGAAGGGGTCTGAGGGGGGTGCTGGTCACAATTTCTTGATCTAGGTGCTGAGTTTAGTGTTCACTTTCTGAAAATTTCATCTACCTGCATACTTATATAGGCATATTTTTCTTATATATATGACAATAATTATACAATAAGGAAGTCATAGGGTTGTAATGCACAATGTAGTGACTACAGCCAATCATATTGCAGTACATATTTGGAAGCTGCCAAGAATAAACCTTCAGCATTCTCATCACACACAAAATTTAAACTTTTATGGTAATTGATGGCAAAATTCCAGGGTAGCTCGGAGAGGCAATCTGTGAATGGATGAAGCACGTACCTGGGAAATAGAGACACAGCAGCCCAGGCCTTTGTGTGTGTGTGTGTGTGTGTGTTTGCAAAGCTTAGAATTGCCTTGATAATGATCACAAGCACTTCCTGATGTTTGCAACCTGTGAACAGATGCCAACAACTGACTGGCTAAGCTGGATGAGTGCCCCAGGGGATGGGTTGCTGGCAGATATTCTTGGTGTACCTTCAAGCAGAGATACTTGTGAGAGAAGAAATAAAATTGCAGCAAGAAAATAGCTTGGCTTCATTCCTTTAGTAGTGGGAAAGAGTTGTGACTCAAACTCATCTGCTTGTATCCTGATGTTAAGAGTAACTCAGATGTAAATTTCAAATTAAATAAGAAAGTCTGAGAGAATGTATTATGAGCTCAGTGCTCAATGAACAAAATAGAAAAAAATTTCAGTCAAGGGAGTAAATTTTACTCTGGGGATGAATATCCGTTTCTTCTTTAAGCATGCTTGGAATTCAGTCCTGAGGGTCAAATATTGACATTTACAAGATGACTTCTTATATTATACAGCATAATTAACTGTAAATACAGTCATCTTCCATATCCATGGGGAATTGGTTCCAGGCCCCCCTCTTCCCTCACCCTGGCTACATGGAATATTATGAACAAATTGCACAAACATAATATCAGTCACAAGAAGCCAGATATGAAAGAGTACACTCTATGATTCCATTTACATAAAATTAAAAACATGGCAAAACTCATCAGTGGTGTCAGAAGTCAGGATTGTCCCTGGGGCAGGAATGACAGGAAGGGGTCTGAGGGGGGTGCTGGTCACAATTTCTTGATCTAGGTGCTGAGTTTAGTGTTCACTTTCTGAAAATTTCATCTACCTGCATACTTATATAGGCATATTTTTCTTATATATATGACAATAATTATACAATAAGGAAGTCATAGGGTTGTAATGCACAATGTAGTGACTACAGCCAATCATATTGCAGTACATATTTGGAAGCTGCCAAGAATAAACCTTCAGCATTCTCATCACACACAAAATTTAAACTTTTTATGGTAATTGATGGCAATTGGAGTTATTGTGGTTATCATTTCACAGTGTATACAAATACTGAATAGTTACATATTTTTTGGATTTTTTGGCCACTTTTATTGGTCTTTCATTTATTTATTTTCATCCATCTTTGTTCTTTGGCCTGTGTGGGCCTCCGATTGCAGTGGCCTCTCCTGTTGCAGAGCACTGGCTGTGGGCGCATGCACTCTAGAGCACTGGCTCCAGAGTGCTGGCTCGTAATTGGACACACCGGTCCAGCCGCTCCACAGCTTGTGGGATCCTCCCGTGCCAGGGATCGAGCCTGCGCCCCCTGCAGTGCAAGGCGGACTCTTTACCCACTAGACCACCAGGGAAGCCCTAAATAGTTATATTGTACATCTGAAAGTAATATAATGTTATATGTCAACTATACCTCAATAAAAAGAACCCCGCCCGAAAAGTAAAAAGAAAAATCAATTTCTTGTGCTTTTCCTATCTGCTTTAGTGTCTGTGGTAGATGACAACTGGTTCTTTCTCCATGACACTTCCATCTTCTGGGTAAATCTTTAATCAGGGCTACCTGAATGCAGGTCAAGAAGCAACAGTTAAAACCGAACATGGAACAATAGACTAGTTCAAAATTGGGAAAGAAGTACGTCAAGGCTGTATATTGTCACCCTGCTTATTTAACTTATATAGAGAGTACATCATGTGAAATGCCAGGCAGATGAAGCACAAGCTGGAATCAAGATTGCTGGGAGAAATATCAGTAACCTCAGTTATGCATATTACACTACCTTTACAGCAGAGAGTCATGTATGGATGTGAGAACTGGACCATAAAGAAGGCTGTGTGCCGAAGAATTGATGCTTTTGAGCTGTGGTGTTGGAGAAGACTCTTGAGAGTCCCTTGGACTGCAAGGAGATCAAACCAATCAGTCCTAAAGGAAATCAATATTCATTAGAAGGATTGATGCTGAAACTGAAGCTTCAAAGTTAGGTGAAACTTTGGCCACCTAATGCGAAGAGACGACTCATTGGAAAAGACCCTGATGCTGGGAAAAATAGAAGGCAAAAGGAGAAGGGTATGACAGAGAATGAGATGGTTGGATGGCATCACTGAGTCAATGGACATGAGTTTAAACAAGCTCCAGGAGACGGTGAAGGACAGGAAAGCCTGGCATGCCACAGTCCATGGGGTTGCAAAGAGTTGAACATGACTGAGTGACTGAACTGAACTGATTTGTTGGAAAGACTGATGCTGAAGCTGAAGCTTCAATACTTTGGCCACCTGATGGGAAGAGCCACCTCATTGGAAAAGACCCTGATCCTGGGAAAGATAATGAAGAGAGGACGAGAAGGGGATGACAGAATACAAGATGGGTGGATGGCCTCATCAACTCAATGGACATGAGTTTGAAATGGACATAAGTTTGCTCTGGGAGATGGTGAAGGACAGGGAAGGCTGGTATGCTACAGTATGTAGGGGTCACAAAGAGTTGAACATGACTGAGTGACTGAACAATTGACTAGTGTTACAATCAGCCCTCTGTATCCTCTGAATCCTTGAAACCAAACTATCTTGGATTAATTATATTTGGAAAAATAATTCCAGAAAATTCTAAAAAGCAAAACCTGAATTTGCCATACACTGACAACTATTTACATACCATTCACATAACATGTACAGCTATTTAGATTGTATGTATGGCTATTTACATGGATTTACATTGCATTAGGTTTTATAAGTTATCTAGAGACAATTTAAAGTATCCCAGATTTGCACAGATTCTATGTAAATATTACACCACTTTATATAAGGGACTTGAGAAGTCTTGGCTTGTGGTTATTCATAGGGGTCCTAGAACCAAGCCCCTGTGGATACTGAGGGATGACTTACAACCTGTTTTGAGTCCTTGACTACTTAGAATTAGTTCATTTATTACAGTCTTTTCCATCTTTTTTTCAGAGGGGGCAGCCTAATAGAGAGAACAGGTGCAGACAGCTTGAAATAAATGTTAGGCATCAGGGAAATAAGGCCCGTTAGCGTCACATAGCGAAGGATGTAGACAGAAAGGGAGCTTTCATCCTCTTCGCAAATTTGCCTCGGGTTTGGTCAGTGAACTGAGCTTTTAATCTTTGTTCTGGGTAGTTTCTTTTTTATTCTCTCTAGAGGCAGGGCATTGATTGGAAACCCTCTGGAGATCTTTTCTGCTTTTTATTTCAGATAATTGAGTCTATCAGGGCAATAATAAAGAATAGTATAGCTGTAGAATCTTAGTTAGGAGATGAGCATAGTTAGGAGATGAGATATTACTATCTTACTAATAAAAGTAAGACCTTCAGCATCCTCTGGCTGTGAGTAGGCTGCTCTGCTGTGAATAGTACCAAGTAGACCACATAGGAGTGAATGAAGGAGATGATGAAATCTGGTTGGCCATTAGGTCAGGACACCTTGCCTTCAGCTCAGCAGCATTTCTTCAGCCCCTATCCACCCGAGTCCATCCAAGCTGTCCGTGGCCGACTCACCTTTGGTTTGCTTGCAAATTTTATTTAATCTCTGTTTCTGTTGCAGTCTCCTGATACTCACTCTCTGCACAGATCTGTCTCTCACTCCTGAATTATGTCCCTAGACATCATTTTGAGTGGTTTCTCTCCATGAGGGATGGCCATCCACCTGTTGACAATTGCCTAGCGTTACACTTACCTTTTCTCTCCAGGAGGACTCCACCCCAGTTTACCTCAGGATGTTTCTTCACAGGGGCTTGCACTGTTTCTTCCTCATATATCAGTGGTTGTTACCTGGCACTAAGCAGACAAAAAGGAAACGGAGAAGGAAGAAGAGAAGAAGGAGAAACTGATTAAATGTGCTGGTCTGTCTTCAGGGCGCTTTTAGTTCAAATGTTACTTTCTGATAGAAACATTCTCTAATCTCCCTTTCTAAAGTGACTTCATCGTTTTCTATCATATTACTCTGTTGTTTTCTTCACGACTACTCAAATAATCTTGTTAATTTGTTTCATTTGTTTGCTCTGTAATTCTGTACTTTCCCAAGACTAGAGTTTGTATTGTAAAGAGATCCTTAGCTTTCTTGTTAACTGTGATATTCTAACAGGAACAGGGCTAAGAACCACAATAGGACTTACCTAACATTTTTTTTTTTATGTTTATTTCTTTAATTTTAGCCTAATAGAGAGAACAGGTGCAGACAGCTTGAAATAAATGTTAGGCATCAGGGAAATAAGGCCCGTTAGCGTCACATAGCGAAGGATGTAGACAGAAAGGGAGCTTTCATCCTCTTCGCAAATTTGCCTCGGGTTTGGTCAGTGAACTGAGCTTTTAATCTTTGTTCTGGGTAGTTTCTTTTTTATTCTCTCTAGAGGCAGGGCATTGATTGGAAACCCTCTGGAGATCTTTTCTGCTTTTTATTTCAGATAATTGAGTCTATCAGGGCAATAATAAAGAATAGTATAGCTGTAGAATCTTAGTTAGGAGATGAGCATAGTTAGGAGATGAGATATTACTATCTTACTAATAAAAGTAAGACCTTCAGCATCCTCTGGCTGTGAGTAGGCTGCTCTGCTGTGAATAGTACCAAGTAGACCACATAGGAGTGAATGAAGGAGATGATGAAATCTGGTTGGCCATTAGGTCAGGACACCTTGCCTTCAGCTCAGCAGCATTTCTTCAGCCCCTATCCACCCGAGTCCATCCAAGCTGTCCGTGGCCGACTCACCTTTGGTTTGCTTGCAAATTTTATTTAATCTCTGTTTCTGTTGCAGTCTCCTGATACTCACTCTCTGCACAGATCTGTCTCTCACTCCTGAATTATGTCCCTAGACATCATTTTGAGTGGTTTCTCTCCATGAGGGATGGCCATCCACCTGTTGACAATTGCCTAGCGTTACACTTACCTTTTCTCTCCAGGAGGACTCCACCCCAGTTTACCTCAGGATGTTTCTTCACAGGGGCTTGCACTGTTTCTTCCTCATATATCAGTGGTTGTTACCTGGCACTAAGCAGACAAAAAGGAAACGGAGAAGGAAGAAGAGAAGAAGGAGAAACTGATTAAATGTGCTGGTCTGTCTTCAGGGCGCTTTTAGTTCAAATGTTACTTTCTGATAGAAACATTCTCTAATCTCCCTTTCTAAAGTGACTTCATCGTTTTCTATCATATTACTCTGTTGTTTTCTTCACGACTACTCAAATAATCTTGTTAATTTGTTTCATTTGTTTGCTCTGTAATTCTGTACTTTCCCAAGACTAGAGTTTGTATTGTAAAGAGATCCTTAGCTTTCTTGTTAACTGTGATATTCTAACAGGAACAGGGCTAAGAACCACAATAGGACTTACCTAACATTTTTTTTTTTATGTTTATTTTTCTTTTAATTTTGGCCTCTTTTTATTGTTTTTATTTTTTATTTATTTATTTTCATCTATCTTTATTCTTCGGCCTGTGTGGGCTTCCCATTGCAGTGGCCTCTCTCATTGCAGAGCCCTGACTCTGGGCACATGTGCTCCAGAGCCCTGGCTCATAATTGGACACATCGGTCCAGCCGCTCCACAGCACGTGGGATCCTCCTGGGCCAGGGATGGAACCAGTGCCCCTTGCACTGCAAGACAGACTCTTTACTCACTGGACCACCAGGGAAACCCTTACCTAACATTTTTGAATGAATAGATGCATCACTAAAATGCTCTAAAACATGGAGTAGATTTGAGTTACTCTTACTCTATAATATGTGAAAATTAAAAATAGCCTCGATCAGTGAGGTAGTCATAGCTATGTTGTCTTGCAATATTCAACTGGCCAAAGACTGTAGAACACCCACTTGGGTTAGTGACACCATGAGGCTGACTTAGAATTTCTTAAGATAAGTATAGATCATTGGCCTAGGTGGAGGGGTTGCTTCTGACTCTGGAGAGGAGTGCGGCTTTTAGTTACTGAGCTGGGAAGGCACGCAAGGTGAATTCTGAGTTAAGCTTCAGGATTGTCTCCTAGGGAGATCCAGAAATGGCTAAGATCTTACATTAATATGGAACTTTAAATTTTCTGAACAGGATGTTTCTTTCACAGGGGCTTGCACTGTTTCTTCCTCATATATCAGTGGTTGTTACCTGGCACTAAGCAGACAAAAAGGAAACGGAGAAGGAAGAAGAGAAGAAGGAGAAACTGATTAAATGTGCTGGTCTGTCTTCAGGGCGCTTTTAGTTCAAATGTTACTTTCTGATAGAAACATTCTCTAATCTCCCTTTCTAAAGTGACTTCATCGTTTTCTATCATATTACTCTGTTGTTTTCTTCACGACTACTCAAATAATCTTGTTAATTTGTTTCATTTGTTTGCTCTGTAATTCTGTACTTTCCCAAGACTAGAGTTTGTATTGTAAAGAGATCCTTAGCTTTCTTGTTAACTGTGATATTCTAACAGGAACAGGGCTAAGAACCACAATAGGACTTACCTAACATTTTTTTTTTTATGTTTATTTTTCTTTTAATTTTGGCCTCTTTTTATTGTTTTTATTTTTTATTTATTTATTTTCATCTATCTTTATTCTTCGGCCTGTGTGGGCTTCCCATTGCAGTGGCCTCTCTCATTGCAGAGCCCTGACTCTGGGCACATGTGCTCCAGAGCCCTGGCTCATAATTGGACACATCGGTCCAGCCGCTCCACAGCACGTGGGATCCTCCTGGGCCAGGGATGGAACCAGTGCCCCTTGCACTGCAAGACAGACTCTTTACTCACTGGACCACCAGGGAAACCCTTACCTAACATTTTTGAATGAATAGATGCATCACTAAAATGCTCTAAAACATGGAGTAGATTTGAGTTACTCTTACTCTATAATATGTGAAAATTAAAAATAGCCTCGATCAGTGAGGTAGTCATAGCTATGTTGTCTTGCAATATTCAACTGGCCAAAGACTGTAGAACACCCACTTGGGTTAGTGACACCATGAGGCTGACTTAGAATTTCTTAAGATAAGTATAGATCATTGGCCTAGGTGGAGGGGTTGCTTCTGACTCTGGAGAGGAGTGCGGCTTTTAGTTACTGAGCTGGGAAGGCACGCAAGGTGAATTCTGAGTTAAGCTTCAGGATTGTCTCCCTAGGGAGATCCAGAAATGGCTAAGATCTTACATTAATATGTAACCAAAATTTAAACTCATATTTCAGCAACAAGAAATAGTAAATAATGCATTGCTTCATGAAGATTTGCTTAGTTTATTTACTTACATTATTTATAGGTTATGTTGGGAATAGACTTGGCCTGCTCTGCTTTGTTCACAGGAACATTCCATAAATATAACAGCAAGCGATAAAATAGCATTGATTCAGAAGTGAGCTCGTGACTTCGTAGAACATCAAACATAAAAGCTGTGTTACAATGATAAATACTAAATCTTTAAAATATCTTTAAAATATCATTGGCTTCTTACTGCCATTACTTATGCAGCATGCATTTCAGATTTTCATATTCAGTATTGAATATGAAACGTATAATACTGTGAGTTATATCTGGAGCTTTTGGTGCAGTCTATACACATTTGGTGTTTTGAAATTGTGGGTGGGTGGCAAAAGAACTTGATTCAGGTTCAAAAGATCAACCTAAGTTGTCCAGGAAAGTCTCAGGAAAAGAACAAATAGCAATAAAATATATAACCCTTTTTTTTCCGTGAGTGTGAAGTTTAAGTGATTCAGGCAGAAGCAGTGAGAGTTAATATAAGTCTTGAGAAACAGACGTAGAGAACAAATGTATGGACACCAAGGAGGGGAGAGGGGATGGGATAAACTGGGAGATAGAGATTTAAATATATGCACTATCATGTATAAAATACATAACTGATGACAGCCTACTGTCTAGCACAGGGGCTTTGACTCAGTGCTCTGTGGTGACCTCAATGGGAAGGAAATCTGAAAAAGAGAGGATGTGTAAATATGTGTAGGTGATTGGTTTTGCTACACAGCAAAAATAACACAATATTGTAAAGCAACTATACTCCAATAAGAAGGAAAAGGTGTATTATTCTTTCTGTGTCAGTTTGGAGGCCTGACTTAGAATTTCTTAAGATAAGTATAGATCATTGGCCTAGGTGGAGGGGTTGCTTCTGACTCTGGAGAGGAGTGCGGCTTTTAGTTACTGAGCTGGGAAGGCACGCAAGGTGAATTCTGAGTTAAGCTTCAGGATTGTCTCCTAGGGAGATCCAGAAATGGCTAAGATCTTACATTAATATGTAACCAAAATTTAAACTCATATTTCAGCAACAAGAAATAGTAAATAATGCATTGCTTCATGAAGATTTGCTTAGTTTATTTACTTACATTATTTATAGGTTATGTTGGGAATAGACTTGGCCTGCTCTGCTTTGTTCACAGGAACATTCCATAAATATAACAGCAAGCGATAAAATAGCATTGATTCAGAAGTGAGCTCGTGACTTCGTAGAACATCAAACATAAAAGCTGTGTTACAATGATAAATACTAAATCTTTAAAATATCTTTAAAATATCATTGGCTTCTTACTGCCATTACTTATGCAGCATGCATTTCAGATTTTCATATTCAGTATTGAATATGAAACGTATAATACTGTGAGTTATATCTGGAGCTTTTGGTGCAGTCTATACACATTTGGTGTTTTGAAATTGTGGGTGGGTGGCAAAAGAACTTGATTCAGGTTCAAAAGATCAACCTAAGTTGTCCAGGAAAGTCTCAGGAAAAGAACAAATAGCAATAAAATATATAACCCTTTTTTTTCCGTGAGTGTGAAGTTTAAGTGATTCAGGCAGAAGCAGTGAGAGTTAATATAAGTCTTGAGAAACAGACGTAGAGAACAAATGTATGGACACCAAGGAGGGGAGAGGGGATGGGATAAACTGGGAGATAGAGATTTAAATATATGCACTATCATGTATAAAATACATAACTGATGACAGCCTACTGTCTAGCACAGGGGCTTTGACTCAGTGCTCTGTGGTGACCTCAATGGGAAGGAAATCTGAAAAAGAGAGGATGTGTAAATATGTGTAGGTGATTGGTTTTGCTACACAGCAAAAATAACACAATATTGTAAAGCAACTATACTCCAATAAGAATGAAAAAGGTGTATTATTCTTTCTGTGGCAGGAGATGTCTTTTGTTTTCCTATTTGGTGTCTCCTTGAATTTTATCAATTTTCTGGCATCTCCACATGGCCTCTTGTTGGTGTGATGTAAGTTAAGATGGTGCTCTGCAGACCATGGAAGATAAGTGTGCTAAGATGTAGTAGGGCTAAGTTGGACCTCACAGTCCAGGTAGGCCTGGGCTCAAGTTCTGGCTCTGCTATTAACAAGCTGTGTGTCCTTAGGCAAGTGATCATTTGAGCCTCAATTTTCTTACCATGTTCTAATAACGAGACTATCCAACAAGGTAATGTTTATAGAACATAGTGCCTGATCCATAGTGAGGGTCTGTAAATACCTCGTTGCCTTGCGTATGTGCTACTGGCAAGGAGATGAAGTTATCGTGGCTGTATCACCAAACTAGAATTTGCAGATTAACTGGTATTTACGACAGAAATGACTTACGTGAAATGGTCATAATTATACATTGGCATCTCATCTTAACACTATTTGGCATAAGCCATGTCTATCTTGGACCTTATTCAAGGACATTTTTTAAAGCTGGTATAACAAAAAGGCCTATTGTGCAGGTGGATTTATGCATGTCTGCTTCCGTGGCAAAGGCCTGAGGGCAGTGTGAATATATTTTAAAAACAGGATCTTTGATATAGCTGTGTCTGTGTGTGGCATAATTTTGTGATTTTTTTTCAAACTCATGTGAAGGTGCAGTTGTGTTTTTAATACAAGGAAAGACTGAAAGGAAGACAGAGAAGATAAACAAATGTATGGACACCAAGGAGGGAGAGGATGGGATAAACTGGGAGATAGAGATTTAAATATATGCACTATCATGTATAAAATACATAACTGATGACAGCCTACTGTCTAGCACAGGGGCTTTGACTCAGTGCTCTGTGGTGACCTCAATGGGAAGGAAATCTGAAAAAGAGAGGATGTGTAAATATGTGTAGGTGATTGGTTTTGCTACACAGCAAAAATAACACAATATTGTAAAGCAACTATACTCCAATAAGAATGAAAAAGGTGTATTATTCTTTCTGTGGCAGGAGATGTCTTTTGTTTTCCTATTTGGTGTCTCCTTGAATTTTATCAATTTTCTGGCATCTCCACATGGCCTCTTGTTGGTGTGATGTAAGTTAAGATGGTGCTCTGCAGACCATGGAAGATAAGTGTGCTAAGATGTAGTAGGGCTAAGTTGGACCTCACAGTCCAGGTAGGCCTGGGCTCAAGTTCTGGCTCTGCTATTAACAAGCTGTGTGTCCTTAGGCAAGTGATCATTTGAGCCTCAATTTTCTTACCATGTTCTAATAACGAGACTATCCAACAAGGTAATGTTTATAGAACATAGTGCCTGATCCATAGTGAGGGTCTGTAAATACCTCGTTGCCTTGCGTATGTGCTACTGGCAAGGAGATGAAGTTATCGTGGCTGTATCACCAAACTAGAATTTGCAGATTAACTGGTATTTACGACAGAAATGACTTACGTGAAATGGTCATAATTATACATTGGCATCTCATCTTAACACTATTTGGCATAAGCCATGTCTATCTTGGACCTTATTCAAGGACATTTTTTAAAGCTGGTATAACAAAAAGGCCTATTGTGCAGGTGGATTTATGCATGTCTGCTTCCGTGGCAAAGGCCTGAGGGCAGTGTGAATATATTTTAAAAACAGGATCTTTGATATAGCTGTGTCTGTGTGTGGCATAATTTTGTGATTTTTTTTCAAACTCATGTGAAGGTGCAGTTGTGTTTTTAATACAAGGAAAGACTGAAAGGAAGACGGAGAAGATAGATGGGAACAAGGCCCTGGAGGGATGCCCCCAGACGGAAACAGTCAGATCAAGCCTCAGTGTTTATGGGCACCCCTTTCTAACAGTAGTCGGGTAGTCTGTGTTTGACTCAGATTGGAGACCAGTGGCTCCGGCGGTTATATTTCCTGGTGAGGTGACCTGAATTACAGCCTTCCTACACTGAGATACAGGGGATTTGTTACAAAAGTATCTTCTCTGTCTCTTATGGCATCCTCAAGACTTGCTTAATTCTCTCTCAGAGTTTGAAGAATACATAAAAATTATGGTATCTTGTTGGGATCTTTTTAAAAAACTGTTCACTTTTTAATTTGAAAAGTTTCATCTATTGCAAAGTTCAAGAGTAATGTAGTGAATGGCCACATATCTTCACTTGAGTCAGCCTATTATTATTTTTGCACATTTGCTCTGTGTATGCATACCTCTATCACATATGATTTGTAATGTATTTTGTTTGTTTCATGGTGAACCCTTTGAGAGTGGATTGCAGAGGAGAATATCAATGTCATGAACCCATCAAATCTGGGAGATTTCACATTGATCCAAGGCTATTATCTATTATACTGTCCCTATGCCAATTTTTCTATTTGTCCTAAAAGTATCCTTCCTAGCAATTGTTTTTTCTGCTTCAGAATCACACATTTCATTTAGGCGTCATATGTTTTAGCCTCTTTTAAATCTGCAGCTTTCCATGGACTTTCTTTTTTATTTCCTGACGTTGATATTTTTGAAGAGTCCTGGCTCCTCAAATCCCCACTGTACCCCTTAAACGGTATTTACGACAGAAATGACTTACGTGAAATGGTCATAATTATACATTGGCATCTCATCTTAACACTATTTGGCATAAGCCATGTCTATCTTGGACCTTATTCAAGGACATTTTTTAAAGCTGGTATAACAAAAAGGCCTATTGTGCAGGTGGATTTATGCATGTCTGCTTCCGTGGCAAAGGCCTGAGGGCAGTGTGAATATATTTTAAAAACAGGATCTTTGATATAGCTGTGTCTGTGTGTGGCATAATTTTGTGATTTTTTTTCAAACTCATGTGAAGGTGCAGTTGTGTTTTTAATACAAGGAAAGACTGAAAGGAAGACGGAGAAGATAGATGGGAACAAGGCCCTGGAGGGATGCCCCCAGACGGAAACAGTCAGATCAAGCCTCAGTGTTTATGGGCACCTTTCTAACAGTAGTCGGGTAGTCTGTGTTTGACTCAGATTGGAGACCAGTGGCTCCGGCGGTTATATTTCCTGGTGAGGTGACCTGAATTACAGCCTTCCTACACTGAGATACAGGGGATTTGTTACAAAAGTATCTTCTCTGTCTCTTATGGCATCCTCAAGACTTGCTTAATTCTCTCTCAGAGTTTGAAGAATACATAAAAATTATGGTATCTTGTTGGGATCTTTTTAAAAAACTGTTCACTTTTTAATTTGAAAAGTTTCATCTATTGCAAAGTTCAAGAGTAATGTAGTGAATGGCCACATATCTTCACTTGAGTCAGCCTATTATTATTTTTGCACATTTGCTCTGTGTATGCATACCTCTATCACATATGATTTGTAATGTATTTTGTTTGTTTCATGGTGAACCCTTTGAGAGTGGATTGCAGAGGAGAATATCAATGTCATGAACCCATCAAATCTGGGAGATTTCACATTGATCCAAGGCTATTATCTATTATACTGTCCCTATGCCAATTTTTCTATTTGTCCTAAAAGTATCCTTCCTAGCAATTGTTTTTTCTGCTTCAGAATCACACATTTCATTTAGGCGTCATATGTTTTAGCCTCTTTTAAATCTGCAGCTTTCCATGGACTTTCTTTTTTATTTCCTGACGTTGATATTTTTGAAGAGTCCTGGCTCCTCATCTGGTAAAAATGTCCCCCAGCGTGGGTTTGTCTGATGGTTTCTTTATGATCTGTTTCATTTTTGTCAGGAATATCCCTAATGGGAGGCTGTGTCCTTGTCAGTGCCTCATCACTGGGGACATGCAATGTCAGTTTGAAATTTTTCATTGGCATTAAAATATATTTTTAAAAGTTTTACCTCTTATTCGTGAAAATGAAGACTCCAGAGTATTTCTTAGTTGGAAAAGTCTCCTTGAAAACCTTACTACATGAAACATTAGAGCCATAAGACTTGCCACTGTTTTCTTGGGAAAATGGTTGTAGATTCATCATTCTGGTCTTTATCACTAGAAATAGTGCTGATGTGTTTGAAATGTTTAAATATCTTAGGGACTTTGCTAAGATTCCTTGTTATCAGGAGAATCCAATTGTGCTGGAAGTCTGAGGGTGCTAATTAATCACCCTCCCCTTTCTACAAGTTCTTAGAGTAAAATGCTGATCAGCCTTTTTACTCATGAGGATGGAGGATATAGCAAACCCTCTACCTCCTTCTCTAGGGCAGAACCTTTCATCCTACCCCAGTCCTGACCTTTTCGTGCTCAGCCTATATTGGAAAGATTGAGACCTAGCAAGGCTTGTCTGCTGACTCTTTTGGAGAGGAAAGAGTCAGCCATCCTGTGGAACACATGCAGGTCTGAGAGGCCAAGTGCAAGAGAGAAGGGTGGGCCCAAGCTGACTCCACTCCTGGGAATGGCATGTCCTCTCATGGGTGTTCTGAGGGGCCAATAACAGAGGAGAGAATGTGCAGGTTTTCTCCCCAGCACTCTTCTGGAGACCATAGATAAAGTCTTTCTATGGTTTAGGGTAAGAACATGGGGAAGCAAGGAGAAATGTTGTTAAACTATTGCACACATTGATTTCTCAGGTGGCACCAGGTGAAATGGAAAACGAGCCGTTTTGATGACTACCTGCAACGTGATGCCACTTTTTCTAGCCGATGCTGCAGATTACCAGTACCGTCAACTTTGCTTTTCGACTTGGGAAAACCCTTTGAAGATAGAGACATTTGTCAGCTTTGCCAGCCTAGTTAGACCTTTGCTAAAACTGTCTCTCCTAAATTGCTGTTCTTTGTAAACAGAAAGTAGTGACACATTCACATGATGCAACATTTTAAAGTTACAAAATTAGCAAAAATCTCCTTTCCACCTTCTCCCTCTACTGTTCCCTCTCTTCCTGGAGGCACCAAGGTTATCTATTTCCTACCCTGTACTGTTTTTTTTTTTTTTAGTTTTTACATTAATTTTTATTGGCATATAGTTGCTTTGCAATATTGTGTTAGTCTCTACTGGACAGCAAAGTGAATCGGCTATATGTATATAGTACTTTGGCCACCGGATGCATGGAGCCACCTCATTGGAAAAGACCCTGATGCTGAGAAAAATTGAGGCCAAGAATAGAAGCGGGTGACAGAAGATGAGAGGTTGGATGGCATCGTCGACTCAATGAACATGAGTTTGAGCAAACTCAGGGAGACAGTGAAGCACAGGGAAGCCTGGCACGCTGCAGTCCACGGGGTTGCAAAGAATCAGACACAACTGAGCAACTGAAGAGAAACAACAAAACACATATCCCCTCTTTTTTGGATTTGTCTCCCACTTAGGTCACCATGGAGCACTAAGTAGGGGTCCCTGTACTGCACGGTGGGTTCTCATTAGTGATCTATTTCATACATATTGACGTGTATGTCAATTCCAATCTTCCAGTGCATCCTACCCGCTCCTTCCCCGCCTTGGTGTCCAGACCTGTGTTCTCTACGTCTGTGTCTCTATTTCTATTTTGCAAATAAGATCATCTGTATCATGGTTCTTGATTCTACAAAAATACGTCAATAGACAATGGTTGCTGTTCTCTTTCTAACTTACTTCACTCTGTTGGACCATCTCTAGGTCTGTTCCCTGTACTGTCCTAAGAATCTATTCATCTTTCAGACAAGTCAGAATCACTTGAAGCTTCCTCATCCTTCCATCCCAGTCCCGACCTTTTGATATTAAAACCATTTAAAAATCAGGATCCGCCTCCATGCTCTGAATACCTCCTCTCCTGCTCTGGTTTTTCCGTAGCGCTTATCAGTTTCTAAGACATTGTATCATTTGATTCTCAAAAATTGTCTCTCTGTCTGTCCCCACTAGAAGCAGGTTCTGTAAGGGCAGAGATCTTTGTCTGTTTCCTTGCCTGCTGTAGCTTCAGCACCTGGACACCCATCCATGTTACATAATTGATACATGGTGTTGAAACCTGGAGGAGTAACCCAATCCCTTCTTTTCCTCCAGACCAAAACTGAGGAGGCAGAGGATCTATGAAAAAACAAATATCACATCATACCTTGAATTCAAGACTTCTCTGCATTTCCAAGCGAACAGCTATTAAAAGTTTATGGCTCAGAGCTGGGCCTCTTGTTTTCTCTGAGTCTGAGGAGACATGATTTGGAAGTGGAAAATGAAGAAAAGAAACTAGACATTGTTTTGCATATTAATGTGATACACTTGACTCTCTTGAGAGGGCAGCACCTTGAAATTACTGAGCAGTTAGAAAACGATTTCCCTTCATCTGTCCAGGTTAGGATGGTACAGAGGAAATGCATTCCTTCCCTTGCTCAAGCTGCATTAAGTGCCTTCTGTACACCAATTGATGCCCACCTGTATGTCTTGAATCCCAGCATCTCCATGAATACATCTTGTCCCCACGCTCCTGGCCCCCAGGCTTCACCGTCTCTGTAAATGGTACCCTCACATACACAGTGGCTCAAGTCTCAAACCTCCCAACCATCCTTGATTCCTCTTATTTCCTCATTCCTCATATCTCATTCATTGGCAAGTCCTATGAGTTTTTTCTCCAAACTGTGTTCTATCCGCACACCGTTCACTGTCCATCTCCATTGCCTAGCCCATGAGACCGTCAGGTCCCCTCTGGACTGCTGCCAGAGCCTCCAGCTTCTCTTCCTTGCCTCTCTTGTCCCCAAGAATCTATTCTCACAGTCCAGCCTGAGGGAAGTCTTTCAAAGACGTGAATCTGATTGTGTCACCCTCTTGTTTAAACTCCTTTCATGTCTTTCCTATGAAGTCTCAGCTTTTCAACCTGGCCAGGCTTCCATCTGGTCTGCCTCTTGCCTGCTTCTGCATCTCATCAAGGTATACATGGCCCTTCCTTCACTACAATGACCTCTTCTTCCTTTTTTGAATCCATGGAGCTCATTTGCTGCTACAGGTCATTTGCACTTGCTTTTCCTTTTGTCTGGAAGGCTCAGCTCATTCTTTACCTATCAGGTTCTGTAAGGGCAGAGATCTTTGTCTGTTTCCTTGCCTGCTGTAGCTTCAGCACCTGGACACCCATCCATGTTACATAATTGATACATGGTGTTGAAACCTGGAGGAGTAACCCAATCCCTTCTTTTCCTCCAGACCAAAACTGAGGAGGCAGAGGATCTATGAAAAAACAAATATCACATCATACCTTGAATTCAAGACTTCTCTGCATTTCCAAGCGAACAGCTATTAAAAGTTTATGGCTCAGAGCTGGGCCTCTTGTTTTCTCTGAGTCTGAGGAGACATGATTTGGAAGTGGAAAATGAAGAAAAGAAACTAGACATTGTTTTGCATATTAATGTGATACACTTGACTCTCTTGAGAGGGCAGCACCTTGAAATTACTGAGCAGTTAGAAAACGATTTCCCTTCATCTGTCCAGGTTAGGATGGTACAGAGGAAATGCATTCCTTCCCTTGCTCAAGCTGCATTAAGTGCCTTCTGTACACCAATTGATGCCCACCTGTATGTCTTGAATCCCAGCATCTCCATGAATACATCTTGTCCCCACGCTCCTGGCCCCAGGCTTCACCGTCTCTGTAAATGGTACCCTCACATACACAGTGGCTCAAGTCTCAAACCTCCCAACCATCCTTGATTCCTCTTATTTCCTCATTCCTCATATCTCATTCATTGGCAAGTCCTATGAGTTTTTTCTCCAAACTGTGTTCTATCCGCACACCGTTCACTGTCCATCTCCATTGCCTAGCCCATGAGACCGTCAGGTCCCCTCTGGACTGCTGCCAGAGCCTCCAGCTTCTCTTCCTTGCCTCTCTTGTCCCCAAGAATCTATTCTCACAGTCCAGCCTGAGGGAAGTCTTTCAAAGACGTGAATCTGATTGTGTCACCCTCTTGTTTAAACTCCTTTCATGTCTTTCCTATGAAGTCTCAGCTTTTCAACCTGGCCAGGCTTCCATCTGGTCTGCCTCTTGCCTGCTTCTGCATCTCATCAAGGTATACATGGCCCTTCCTTCACTACAATGACCTCTTCTTCCTTTTTTGAATCCATGGAGCTCATTTGCTGCTACAGGTCATTTGCACTTGCTTTTCCTTTTGTCTGGAAGGCTCAGCTCCAGGGCATTGCTAAACGCTCCTCATTAGTCACATTACCTACTCAGAGAGCCCTTCCTGACTATGCTGTATAATGCCTTCCTGTGACAAGTGCACAGATTTTATAAGCAGTGTCTGGAATCATTTTGATTATTTCCCTGCACCAATGAGGTTCCATCAGGAAACATCCCATTCAAATGAAATAGCGGAAGGAAAATTAGTAATGGACTCATTACCAAAGATATAGGTGGGTAAGGGGAAATCAACAAGTGATGTTGGTACTCCTTGTAGCAACATCAGGGAATGGTTGCTGTCCCTGGACCTGAATGAGGCAGGGCCAGGGAGCAGCTACTTGAAACTGGACAGAATAGCAATCATTTACAGGAGAGGCCATCCGGCAGGACTGTGGCCCAGCAGAGAGGATGTCAGAGGGTGAGACATACAGAACTCACTCTACTGCTTCCACCCAGTCTTCTGCTAGGGTCTTCATTGGCCCAATTCAACCAGAAGCCAAAGGGCAAGGCTTCCAACTGATGCAATCCATAAAGGTTGGTCTCCACGACACATAGTAGGTTTGCAAAGAGTGGAGCAATGACCTGATAGGGCAAATGCAGGATACTCAATATCCAGCACGTGTCTCTGCTAGCATGCAAGCTTTTTAAAATTCAAGTTTAGTTTAGGTACAATGTTATATAGGTTGCTGGTGTACAATAGAGTAACTTATAATTTTAACCTATAATAGAGTAACCTATAATTTTAAAGCTTATAGTTGTGATACAGTATCGGGTATATGCCCTCCATTGTGGACCAGCCTTTTTTGAAAGGGAGATAAATTTTAATATCTTCTTTGTGACATTTCGCATGCACGGTTTTATTTATTCCTATGACAAACATATGATATCAGCGATATTATTGTTCCTTTTCCATTGAGAAGTTATCAGATTAACCAAGAAATTAAGTAAATCATCCGAAGTCACATACCTAGGCAGTCATGGAAGCAGTCCCCTGCCTTTAGTTCTGTATCTCTCAAGTCTTTTCTTTCCCCCGCTAGACATCATTATGGAATTGGGACTCATTTGGATCACAAGAGACTTCTGCCTTTGTTCTGATCTTCAAGTCTTTTCTTGACTGATAATGCCTTCCTGTGGACTAAACGCCCCATTAGTCACATTACCTACTCAGAGAGCCCTTCCTGACTATGCTGTATAATGCCTTCCTGTGACAAGTGCACAGATTTTATAAGCAGTGTCTGGAATCATTTTGATTATTTCCCTGCACCAATGAGGTTCCATCAGGAAACATCCCATTCAAATGAAATAGCGGAAGGAAAATTAGTAATGGACTCATTACCAAAGATATAGGTGGGTAAGGGGAAATCAACAAGTGATGTTGGTACTCCTTGTAGCAACATCAGGGAATGGTTGCTGTCCCTGGACCTGAATGAGGCAGGGCCAGGGAGCAGCTACTTGAAACTGGACAGAATAGCAATCATTTACAGGAGAGGCCATCCGGCAGGACTGTGGCCCAGCAGAGAGGATGTCAGAGGGTGAGACATACAGAACTCACTCTACTGCTTCCACCCAGTCTTCTGCTAGGGTCTTCATTGGCCCAATTCAACCAGAAGCCAAAGGGCAAGGCTTCCAACTGATGCAATCCATAAAGGTTGGTCTCCACGACACATAGTAGGTTTGCAAAGAGTGGAGCAATGACCTGATAGGGCAAATGCAGGATACTCAATATCCAGCACGTGTCTCTGCTAGCATGCAAGCTTTTTTTAAAATTCAAGTTTAGTTTAGGTACAATGTTATATAGGTTGCTGGTGTACAATAGAGTAACTTATAATTTTAACCTATAATAGAGTAACCTATAATTTTAAAGCTTATAGTTGTGATACAGTATCGGGTATATGCCCTCCATTGTGGACCAGCCTTTTTAGAAAGGGGAGATAAATTTTAATATCTTCTTTGTGACATTTCGCATGCACGGTTTTATTTATTCCTATGACAAACATATGATATCAGCGATATTATTGTTCCTTTTCCATTGAGAAGTTATCAGATTAACCAAGAAATTAAGTAAATCATCCGAAGTCACATACCTAGGCAGTCATGGAAGCAGTCCCCTGCCTTTAGTTCTGTATCTCTCAAGTCTTTTCTTTCCCCCGCTAGACATCATTAGGATGGAAAGTTGCTGGGAACTCATTTGGATCACAAGAGACTTCTGCTTTTCTTCCTTTGTCTCGGCATTTCTCTGACACCACTCTGAATGAGCTTCCGAGTGAGAACAAAGGATTGCTGGGGCCACTGAGCCCAAAAGGGGTAGGAGGAAAGCAGGTGGTTCATTTGTGTTTCACACGCTAATACTGTGACCACAACATCTCTTTTGGTTTAAGAAAAACAGTCTTCCTTAGGAAAAGTCTCTTAAATAAGAGAGAGTGAGTTAGTGTGAAAAATATATTTTTATAGGGTTTTGTTGTTTACTGCCACACATCGACCCAAATCTGCCATAGGTATACATATGTCACCCCTTCCCAAACCTCCCCACCATCGCCCACCCCATCCCACCCCTCCAGGTCGCCACAGAGCCCCTGTTTGAGATCACTTAGTTCCACAGCATATTCCCCTCCCTCACACCAATGTCCCGAAGACTGTTCTCCTTGTCTGCCTCTCCACTGCAGCTCTGCATGCTCATTTATCAGCACCATCTTTCTAGATTTCATATATATGTGTCAGTATACAATATTTATCTGTCTCTCCCTGACATATTTCACTATGTATAATAGGTTCTAGATTCATCCACCTCATTAGAGAGTGGATGACTCAAATGCGTCTGTTTTATGGCTGAGTAATATTCTACTGTGTATATGTACCACAGCTTTATCCATTCATCTGTCGAAGGACATCTAAGTTGCTTCCATGTTCTAGCTATTGTGAGTAGTGTTGCAATGAACAATGGGGTACATGTGTCTCTTTCAAGTTTGATTTCCTCAGGGTATATGCCTTGTAGTAGGATTGCTGGGTCATATGGTGGTTCTATTCCTAGTTTTTTAAGGAATATCCACACTTTTTATAGAAAGGTTTGTGCAGAAAGAGACACAAAGTCTCCCTTTGCTCTAACTGGACTGTATCATGTAGAAGATATTTTACCTTCAGAATGACCATGTCCACAGGGCATGGGGCAAGGCATTAAGTAAATCATCCGAAGTCACATACCTAGGCAGTCATGGAAGCAGTCCCCTGCCTTTAGTTCTGTATCTCTCAAGTCTTTTCTTTCCCCCGCTAGACATCATTAGGATGGAAAGTTGCTGGGAACTCATTTGGATCACAAGAGACTTCTGCTTTTCTTCCTTTGTCTCGGCATTTCTCTGACACCACTCTGAATGAGCTTCCGAGTGAGAACAAAGGATTGCTGGGGCCACTGAGCCCAAAAGGGGTAGGAGGAAAGCAGGTGGTTCATTTGTGTTTCACACGCTAATACTGTGACCACAACATCTCTTTTGGTTTAAGAAAAACAGTCTTCCTTAGGAAAAGTCTCTTAAATAAGAGAGAGTGAGTTAGTGTAAAAAATATATTTTATAGGGTTTTGTTGTTTACTGCCACACATCGACCCAAATCTGCCATAGGTATACATATGTCACCCCTTCCCAAACCTCCCCACCATCGCCCACCCCATCCCACCCCTCCAGGTCGCCACAGAGCCCCTGTTTGAGATCACTTAGTTCCACAGCATATTCCCCTCCCTCACACCAATGTCCCGAAGACTGTTCTCCTTGTCTGCCTCTCCACTGCAGCTCTGCATGCTCATTTATCAGCACCATCTTTCTAGATTTCATATATATGTGTCAGTATACAATATTTATCTGTCTCTCCCTGACATATTTCACTATGTATAATAGGTTCTAGATTCATCCACCTCATTAGAGAGTGGATGACTCAAATGCGTCTGTTTTATGGCTGAGTAATATTCTACTGTGTATATGTACCACAGCTTTATCCATTCATCTGTCGAAGGACATCTAAGTTGCTTCCATGTTCTAGCTATTGTGAGTAGTGTTGCAATGAACAATGGGGTACATGTGTCTCTTTCAAGTTTGATTTCCTCAGGGTATATGCCTTGTAGTAGGATTGCTGGGTCATATGGTGGTTCTATTCCTAGTTTTTTAAGGAATATCCACACTTTTTATAGAAAGGTTTGTGCAGAAAGAGACACAAAGTCTCCCTTTGCTCTAACTGGACTGTATCATGTAGAAGATATTTTACCTTCAGAATGACCATGTCCACAGGGCATGGGGCAAGGCAAACCCTGTATATGCTAACACTCTCATCCCATGTCCAATTGTATTTTGAGGTCTTTGAAGTTTAGAAATGATTCCACTGCTGTAGTACCAAACTAAAACAGCACTATGTACCTATTAGCAGACGTCACTAATTTCCACTGATATTTCCAGTATCCTCCCCTCCTTGGACATGGGAAAGACTATATATTCCTAACCCCCCAGTAGTTGGTTGGAACAATGACTAGTTCCAGCTGATAGACTAGGAAGGAATAAAAATGGCATGTGTCCCTTCTGGGAAAAGCAATAAATGCTGGGGGGTTACTTTCTCATCTCTCCAGCAGGGTGAATCAGGAAGCATCACATTGAGATGGAAGTGCCCAGGATGGAAGCCTGAAATGGTGATCCACTACCTGGAAGGGAAATGTCTGGAAGAGCCATCTTCAATAGATTTGGTGTGTTCTGTTGTGTTACCTCCTGGAGATTCTTGGGTGATGGTAATTACTACAGCCTAACCTAGTCTATCCTGATTAATGTACACACACACAAAGTTGAGAAGAATGTATAAAATGTGCCATTGGTTCTGTGTCTAATTATGTCTTCTAGTTCAGACAGCTTGCATAGAGGATTGGAGTTCAGGGGTAAATCCCCTCCTCTGCCTTTTGCCATCCACTGCTCAACTGAGTACCTGTAACCCTGGCTCTTAGAGCCTCCGGCTCTTTGTGTTCCTCAGGTGGTCCCTGCTTGCACCCACACTCTTTGTTCTAACTCCCCTTTGCTGCAGTTTAGCAGCCTCTCCTTCCTCATCTCTGGTGTACATTTCACTCATTTCATTTTGTCCCTGAGGATAAGACTAAAGATACTTAGGATTCTTGTGTGAAGATCATCTTTAGGACAGTCAGAATTTCCCCTTGTTGGGATGTCGCCTCTTAGTAGGGATTCTAAGAGTTCTGAGACTGAAAGAATCCAGTATTTGGATCGTCTGTACATTGGTCTGTACTTTACCTTAGGAAGAGGTGTTTGTGTGTGTGAGGAGAGATGGCAAGAGCAGGGAAACAAGCTGCCTTACTGCCACCCTGAGAGACAAGAAAATGAGGCTCATCTCCGCTAGAGTTCTATAGATGATCAGAAAATGCTGGTAATCATGACACCTGGCTTTTCGTATATAAATGATTTTCATTTTTTGTTTCTGCCCTAACATGAATGTGGTGTCAAGGGAACTATTAATGGCTGCTCTTAAGGGACATGTGACTTGATATTTACATATTACCTGCCCACTTCATAAAGTGCTAATGATTGTTTGCAAAGCTCTTTGAAATCCTCTGGTGAAAAGTGCAACCATAAAGTGAAAAATATTATTATTATTATTAGATAGTAATAGACAGCTTTGAATGATCGGTCATGAGAATAATTGACACAGCATTAAAAGAAGTGCCAGAAATCATCCAGACTGTTTCAGCTCCTCCAGCCCCAGCAGCCTCCACATTACATATATTACACTGTTTCCCTGACACCCGTCCTAATAACCATATAATTCACACATTAAATCACCACTTCCAGGGAAAGGTTGAGCTCACTCATAGCTCTATTGATAGTGGCACTGAGAGGGAATTAAGTGTTGAAAAGTCTAAAGTGGAGAAGTGCTTCTTAGAAGGAGAGACCAAATTCAGCCACTGAATGGCCACCACTTTTCAGAGGAGATGAGCACAGAATGAGTCAGAGATACCTTGGAAATGGAGAGGAAACTTTAAAATAGATGTGAGATTGGAAGCCATGAAAACAATACAAACCTAAAGTGAGACTGTCTCTTCATAGCAATATTCTTTATTGTTTGCCTTGTCTGGTTTGAAAAAATAGTGGCAGCACAGGGGGTTCCTAAGTTCTGTAGCTTGAAGTTATTTAGAAGTTCTTTCTTCTCAGTAAAATAGTCTTGGTCAGAGCTAGCAAGTTGGGTCTAATTGTTGGGTGGCAGTAGTTGCTTGAGGTACAGTGCTGAGAAGAATGCTGGAGATGTCTGGATCCTTGGCCAGAAAGCGTTCTGTGATCCATTGGCAATGTCTGCCCTGGGAGAGGGTGGAGGAGGGGATGGTGCATATGTGGGCCAAGCTTGACCGGGTGTGGGAGGCTCAGAAGGATGGCTCTGACTTAGCTGAAGGTTGCTTTTGTTCTGCTTTTTAACCAGAGCTATTAAAAAGCACTCCAAAGGCTCTACTCTTGGTCAGAATACTAATGGGACCAGATGGCTTCTCTCTGTTTCCCTTGTTTTTCTCATCGAGCACCACTTTGGTGTGGTGGCCTTGGCAGCCTGTGTGGAGGAAGATGACCCCAGGTGACTCAGAGGATAAAGAGGGCCTCTTGCCTTTTATGCTCAGACACAGCTTATGCTGTCTCCTCAGCTATACTCCTGCCACTCAGCAAGCTCGTCTTCAGGCCTGGTGTCTGAGTTCTGGGGCCTCAGCCGGCGTCTGGGTATTGTCCACTGTGTCCCCCACCTGTGGGGGCAGGCCTGTGCACCACAGAGGGTCTGGGTCACAGAGGCTTCTAGAATGTGTCTGGGGGATAGATCTCCAAGCCTCCTTTGGACCACAGGCTGCTTCTTAAAGACTTATTATTCATCACAAAGGGGTTTTTGCTTCAAACAACTTTGTTTTGAGAGGGTTAAAATTCTCTGATTTCATTTAGTTTAAAAAAGTAGATGTGCAACATTGTTTTATCAGTCAGGAAAGGAGGAGGGAGCCGGGTGGACTTTGGGGATCATTTGCTTAATAACCTTTACAATAGTAGCAGCAGTTAACATGTATTGAGCACCTCCTGTGCATGAGGCATCATTTTCTAAATATCTTTTTAACCTCATTTCATCTTCTCAACAGCTGGACTGTCCATTTTACAGATAGGAGGATTTAGGCTTCGATTTTCTGAAGTATGTCTAATTGTTTGGTGTGGGGCAGCACAGGGGGTTCCTAAGTTCTGTAGCTTGAAGTTATTTAGAAGTTCTTTCTTCTCAGTAAAATAGTCTTGGTCAGAGCTAGCAAGTTGGGTCTAATTGTTGGGTGGCAGTAGTTGCTTGAGGTACAGTGCTGAGAAGAATGCTGGAGATGTCTGGATCCTTGGCCAGAAAGCGTTCTGTGATCCATTGGCAATGTCTGCCCTGGGAGAGGGTGGAGGAGGGGATGGTGCATATGTGGGCCAAGCTTGACCGGGTGTGGGAGGCTCAGAAGGATGGCTCTGACTTAGCTGAAGGTTGCTTTTGTTCTGCTTTTTAACCAGAGCTATTAAAAAGCACTCCAAAGGCTCTACTCTTGGTCAGAATACTAATGGGACCAGATGGCTTCTCTCTGTTTCCCTTGTTTTTCTCATCGAGCACCACTTTGGTGTGGTGGCCTTGGCAGCCTGTGTGGAGGAAGATGACCCCAGGTGACTCAGAGGATAAAGAGGGCCTCTTGCCTTTTATGCTCAGACACAGCTTATGCTGTCTCCTCAGCTATACTCCTGCCACTCAGCAAGCTCGTCTTCAGGCCTGGTGTCTGAGTTCTGGGGCCTCAGCCGGCGTCTGGGTATTGTCCACTGTGTCCCCCACCTGTGGGGGCAGGCCTGTGCACCACAGAGGGTCTGGGTCACAGAGGCTTCTAGAATGTGTCTGGGGGATAGATCTCCAAGCCTCCTTTGGACCACAGGCTGCTTCTTAAAGACTTATTATTCATCACAAAGGGGTTTTTGCTTCAAACAACTTTGTTTTGAGAGGGTTAAAATTCTCTGATTTCATTTAGTTTAAAAAAGTAGATGTGCAACATTGTTTTATCAGTCAGGAAAGGAGGAGGGAGCCGGGTGGACTTTGGGGATCATTTGCTTAATAACCTTTACAATAGTAGCAGCAGTTAACATGTATTGAGCACCTCCTGTGCATGAGGCATCATTTTTCTAAATATCTTTTTTAACCTCATTTCATCTTCTCAACAGCTGGACTGTCCATTTTACAGATAGGAGGATTTAGGCTTCGATTTTCTGAAACCGCACAAGCAGGGAGTTAGGGTTGGCTTTGAACCCAGGTCAGGTGAACCATCATTTCCTGCAGTGAACCCCTCCCTGTGGGTTGACCTGAATCCTTGTTACAGCAGATAAGGCTACCTTCTTTGACCCTTCCTGGTGGTTATTAAACAGTCTCCACAAAGAACCAAAATAAAATATTTTGGTTGTCTGTTCTGTTCCTTTAAAACTTCAGTCTCACATTGTAACCTTTGGAGAATGTGACTACTGCAAATGTCACATTTACAGCTCATCCCAAAGGAGGTTGGTTGAAAACATTTCCCTTTGTTTTCCATTATCTGGTTTAGAAAAAGTCATAATGAGGCAAAAGCGAAATTGGTAACATCTATCATTAATAAACTTGTACTTGATGTTAGGCGTCTCTTTAATATGTAGAAGCAATATAATTCTCATCCTTTTTTACGTGACACATAGCCACTTAAAACAGCATATATTTCCATATCCTTTCTTATTAGCATCTTAGTGTCTTGTCAACCAACTTCGTTGCTTCAGTGCGCAGACTCTGGGTTCTGGGGATGTCATAGCTAGAAAAGCACTGAGTATTCCTGTAGCTTTACTATGCATTCTCTTCAAGGCAAAATTATGTCTATACTGACATTCACTGGCTATAGGACATATCATTGGGCTCCTTGTCACAGAGGAGCCCAAATCTCAGAACAGAGTTACTAATATATCAAGATTCTAATGAAGGTGATGGAATTACCTCTCAAACGTGGACTATGTTCATCACGGGGATAGATCTCCAAGCCTCCTTTGGACCACAGGCTGCTTCTTAAAGACTTATTATTCATCACAAAGGGGTTTTTGCTTCAAACAACTTTGTTTTGAGAGGGTTAAAATTCTCTGATTTCATTTAGTTTAAAAAAGTAGATGTGCAACATTGTTTTATCAGTCAGGAAAGGAGGAGGGAGCCGGGTGGACTTTGGGGATCATTTGCTTAATAACCTTTACAATAGTAGCAGCAGTTAACATGTATTGAGCACCTCCTGTGCATGAGGCATCATTTTTCTAAATATCTTTTTTAACCTCATTTCATCTTCTCAACAGCTGGACTGTCCATTTTACAGATAGGAGGATTTAGGCTTCGATTTTCTGAAACCGCACAAGCAGGGAGTTAGGGTTGGCTTTGAACCCAGGTCAGGTGAACCATCATTTCCTGCAGTGAACCCCTCCCTGTGGGTTGACCTGAATCCTTGTTACAGCAGATAAGGCTACCTTCTTTGACCCTTCCTGGTGGTTATTAAACAGTCTCCACAAAGAACCAAAATAAAATATTTTGGTTGTCTGTTCTGTTCCTTTAAAACTTCAGTCTCACATTGTAACCTTTGGAGAATGTGACTACTGCAAATGTCACATTTACAGCTCATCCCAAAGGAGGTTGGTTGAAAACATTTCCCTTTGTTTTCCATTATCTGGTTTAGAAAAAGTCATAATGAGGCAAAAGCGAAATTGGTAACATCTATCATTAATAAACTTGTACTTGATGTTAGGCGTCTCTTTAATATGTAGAAGCAATATAATTCTCATCCTTTTTTACGTGACACATAGCCACTTAAAACAGCATATATTTCCATATCCTTTCTTATTAGCATCTTAGTGTCTTGTCAACCAACTTCGTTGCTTCAGTGCGCAGACTCTGGGTTCTGGGGATGTCATAGCTAGAAAAGCACTGAGTATTCCTGTAGCTTTACTATGCATTCTCTTCAAGGCAAAATTATGTCTATACTGACATTCACTGGCTATAGGACATATCATTGGGCTCCTTGTCACAGAGGAGCCCAAATCTCAGAACAGAGTTACTAATATATCAAGATTCTAATGAAGGTGATGGAATTACCTTCAGAGATCTCAAACGTGGATTATGGATACCTTTTAACTGTGTGAAGTTAGAATGGTTGAAATTGAAAAGTCATGGATTTACTGAAAATTAGTCTTTGCTTTGATTCTCCCAGGTTCCCTTGGGCCACTTTCCACTAGAAAATCATCAGCATGTTTACATGAATAATTTCAAACCAACAGCAGGTACTGTGGAGAGCTCAATCCAGTTTTTTTAAGTGGAACTCATAATGGTTGTCTAGGTACATTCTTCTCTCCTTTTCTCCTGTCCAGAGAGCTACCCCATTTGTCTTTACCAGATGGATGGCAGGAGGAGAAATAAAGATGGAGGAAAAAAAAGGGAGCCAGATTGTTCTTGAAAACCTTGCAGACTTCAAAGAAGTTGTAATTCATAATGCAGAAAATATCATTGGAAAAGCTCTTTGACTTAATTATTGTTGCTGGAATCTGTGTAGCATCGAATAATTTAGAGCAGGAAATAATCTTAGAATTCTGGAAAGATTCAAGGGCTTAGGTAGCTGGAGAGTGAGGATCCATGCTGGACCACTCACTTCAGGTGAGATTAAGAGAGTCACCTAAGTCCCTGCCAAGAGTTTTAACAGTCTCCTTTGGGCTCCTTGAAGGTTGGAATCAGGTCCTAATCCTTTCTGCATCTACCCTGAATCATCTACTACAGTAGTAGGTGCTTCATAAATATCTATTGGATGATTGAATGGTTGGCTTCTAATGCCACCGAAGGATGAGCCTCTCTGTTCCCATGTAGCTGTCGTCCATGGAGACAATGAGAAGAGCTCAGGTATTCAGTTCTCCCTAACTCTGGCTCACTGGATGCTCTCAACTGTGTGTTTGGAACCTCCTTTCCTGTTCAGTATTGTCTCCTACAGGACTTCTCAGTCTGATTCCAAAATTTGTCAACCACTTTTGATTACTGGAATAGCTCCTATTGTATTATGCAAGACTCAGAGCTCTTCACTGAAAAGACCTTGTGATTCAGATCTTGTGCCCTCCCCTCTCTCCAGCATAGCCTCGAGCTCTGGCTAGTGACTTGGAGCGTGGGTGAAGGTGTGCATGTGCACGAGCGTGTAAACTTGTTTAGGTGTGTGTAACTGTGTGCATGTAAATGTGTGAATGTGTATGGATGTGATGAGCACAGGTGTGTGTGTGTATTTATGGAGGGGAGTTGGTCTTGTTCTTAGACATCTCCTCCTCCTTCTAAGAACTCATTCTCCAAGGTGCTGGGAGCAAGGGGAGGAAAAGGCCAAACACCTCCTTGCCATTCTGGGAAAGTTTCATCTGTCCTCAGTTGACTGTGAGTGCTCTTCCTGCTTAATGTCCATCTAGGAATGGTGATTATATAGATAATAGTCACTTGCCATTGTCTGCTGACCTAAGGTTCATTCTCAAGCATTTCCTTAAGTAATAGAAAATCCTTTTAAGATACATGGTTTTCCTGGTGGCTCAGACAGAAAAGAATCCACCTTTAATGTGGGAAACCCGCATTTGATCCCTGGGTCAGGAAGATCCTTTGAAGAAGGAGGGTTACATTTATTAATTGTTGCTGGAATCTGTGTAGCATCGAATAATTTAGAGCAGGAAATAATCTTAGAATTCTGGAAAGATTCAAGGGCTTAGGTAGCTGGAGAGTGAGGATCCATGCTGGACCACTCACTTCAGGTGAGATTAAGAGAGTCACCTAAGTCCCTGCCAAGAGTTTTAACAGTCTCCTTTGGGCTCCTTGAAGGTTGGAATCAGGTCCTAATCCTTTCTGCATCTACCCTGAATCATCTACTACAGTAGTAGGTGCTTCATAAATATCTATTGGATGATTGAATGGTTGGCTTCTAATGCCACCGAAGGATGAGCCTCTCTGTTCCCATGTAGCTGTCGTCCATGGAGACAATGAGAAGAGCTCAGGTATTCAGTTCTCCCTAACTCTGGCTCACTGGATGCTCTCAACTGTGTGTTTGGAACCTCCTTTCCTGTTCAGTATTGTCTCCTACAGGACTTCTCAGTCTGATTCCAAAATTTGTCAACCACTTTTGATTACTGGAATAGCTCCTATTGTATTATGCAAGACTCAGAGCTCTTCACTGAAAAGACCTTGTGATTCAGATCTTGTGCCCTCCCCTCTCTCCAGCATAGCCTCGAGCTCTGGCTAGTGACTTGGAGCGTGGGTGAAGGTGTGCATGTGCACGAGCGTGTAAACTTGTTTAGGTGTGTGTAACTGTGTGCATGTAAATGTGTGAATGTGTATGGATGTGATGAGCACAGGTGTGTGTGTGTATTTATGGAGGGGAGTTGGTCTTGTTCTTAGACATCTCCTCCTCCTTCTAAGAACTCATTCTCCAAGGTGCTGGGAGCAAGGGGAGGAAAAGGCCAAACACCTCCTTGCCATTCTGGGAAAGTTTCATCTGTCCTCAGTTGACTGTGAGTGCTCTTCCTGCTTAATGTCCATCTAGGAATGGTGATTATATAGATAATAGTCACTTGCCATTGTCTGCTGACCTAAGGTTCATTCTCAAGCATTTCCTTAAGTAATAGAAAATCCTTTTAAGATACATGGTTTTCCTGGTGGCTCAGACAGAAAAGAATCCACCTTTAATGTGGGAAACCCGCATTTGATCCCTGGGTCAGGAAGATCCTTTGAAGAAGGAGGGTTACAGTCTATGGAGTCACAAAGAATCAAACAAGATAAGCTGCATTGCACAGAGGGCCTGGCTGGTGGCATTCCATTGCATTTCCCCAGTGGGTATATCTCGTTGTCCTTCATGCTGGTACCAAAGCTAGCTCTCCAGCAGTGCAAGCTCCAGCCTCTGTACTTGCCTCCTCCAGGAACTCAAAGAGGTGGTCTTGGCTTCCTCTCCCCTGACATTCTCATGCTTGCCTCTCTCACCCAGCCATGTCACGTTTCCATAATTCTCTTTCATGGTCACAGCACTGGAGCCAAATCGCAAGTCTCCTAGCTCAGCAGTCACCTAACCAGGAAATGGAAGATCTCTCTCTTTTTCCCTTAGGAATGGCTTTTTCAACCAGTGAGTTTCTTGAGGCCCCTGTTGGGATGAATGGAGGGAACAGTCCCGTTACACTCCCCTAGTCCTCATTACACTCCCCTAGTCCTCATTACACTCCACCTCCTCACTCTTAAAATCCCCTCTTTATATTAACTGGGGTAATGTAAAGGGAGGCAGTTGGTGGTAAAGCGAGTCCAAAGATACTTCTTGGCAATTCTTATAAGCCTTGGAGAAAGGAGATCATCCCTACTTTCAAGGACCATACTTATAATGTGGTCTATTGGGCCTTAGCTCCAATTCTAGGACAGTAAGAAAAATTCTAGCAATTTTTTTCAAACTTCAGATGAGCATTCTAAGTCTTTATTTACAGTCAAACTACACTTAACTCTAAACTTAATAAAGAGCATAAGCTAGGAAGTAAAATAAGAGGCAAAAGGTAAATAAAGAATAAAATGAAACAAAATCATAAAGCAAAATATTTAGTACAAACATAATTCCTTATAATAATAAAAATGGCTTACTGTATGTCAAGCCATGTTCTAAACTGACATGTAACCCTTGTAACAATGCTATAAGTTCTTTTTAAAAAACTACTTATTTATTTATTTATTTTATTTTCTGTTGTGCTAGGTCTTTATTGCTGCACATCAGGGGAAGGAACAGGTGAAATTAATTGGAACAGCATATTGTTCTTAACCCAGTATATGCAAAATGTTATTGTTGCAGTGTATAATTAATATATAATTATTAATGATGTATTTTGTGTTCAGAATGCAAATCTGACTCTGGTGTGTATTGTGTACCTACAGCACATTCAGTTTGGACCAACCTCACTCCACGGTCTTAATGGCCCTGTGAAGCTGAAGGGTCTGTGCCATTGCAGAGCACTTAGAACAGTGTTAGGCACATAATAGGTATTATTCAAAGGTTATTGCTTGGGCTTCCCCTGGTGGTCCAGTGGGTAAGGATACCGCCTTGAAGCGCAAGAGGCGCCGGTTCGATCCCTGGCCTGGGAAGATCCCACGTGCCGCGGAGCAGCTGGACCGATGTGTCCAATTACCGAGCCGGAGCTCTGGCGCGCATGCGCCCAACAAAAGAGGCCACTGCGATGGGAGGCCCACAGGAGCCAAAGAACAAAGATGGATGAAAATAGAGAAATGAAAGACCAATAGAAGTGGCCCACCCATCCCCCTGCCTCCCCACCCCACCCCCTAAAAGATAAATAAATAAATAAAATTAAACAAAAAAAAACCCCAAAGGTTATTGCTTATTTTGCCTTCCAAATATATTTCATATGAATCACTTCTCTCCTTCTTCACTGACACACCTTAGACCAATTTATCCCATCTTTGCCAAAAAAGATGGATAAGTCTCCTAACTTGGCCTCCCCATATTCACTAGCCACAGCCCTTGGTCATCCCGAAGCTCAAGAAATCCCTTGAAAATATGTATCAGATGATTTCTTTGCTCCATTACCCCAAGCCTTCTCTGTACCACATTGCTGCTTCTCTGTGCTTCTGTTCCTTGGATGGTTGGTTCCTTGCTGAGCCCTTGGCCATGATGCCCTTTCCTCTTACACACTTATTTGTACTTCTCTGGCACCTCTGATTGTAAAATGGCTTACTGTATGTCAAGCCATGTTCTAAACTGACATGTAACCCTTGTAACAATGCTATAAGTTCTTTAAAAACTACTTATTTATTTATTTATTTTATTTTCTGTTGTGCTAGGTCTTTATTGCTGCACATCAGGGGAAGGAACAGGTGAAATTAATTGGAACAGCATATTGTTCTTAACCCAGTATATGCAAAATGTTATTGTTGCAGTGTATAATTAATATATAATTATTAATGATGTATTTTGTGTTCAGAATGCAAATCTGACTCTGGTGTGTATTGTGTACCTACAGCACATTCAGTTTGGACCAACCTCACTCCACGGTCTTAATGGCCCTGTGAAGCTGAAGGGTCTGTGCCATTGCAGAGCACTTAGAACAGTGTTAGGCACATAATAGGTATTATTCAAAGGTTATTGCTTGGGCTTCCCCTGGTGGTCCAGTGGGTAAGGATACCGCCTTGAAGCGCAAGAGGCGCCGGTTCGATCCCTGGCCTGGGAAGATCCCACGTGCCGCGGAGCAGCTGGACCGATGTGTCCAATTACCGAGCCGGAGCTCTGGCCGCATGCGCCCAACAAAAGAGGCCACTGCGATGGGAGGCCCACAGGAGCCAAAGAACAAAGATGGATGAAAATAGAGAAATGAAAGACCAATAGAAGTGGCCCACCCATCCCCCTGCCTCCCACCCCACCCCCTAAAAGATAAATAAATAAATAAAATTAAACAAAAAAAAACCCCAAAGGTTATTGCTTATTTTGCCTTCCAAATATATTTCATATGAATCACTTCTCTCCTTCTTCACTGACACACCTTAGACCAATTTATCCCATCTTTGCCAAAAAAGATGGATAAGTCTCCTAACTTGGCCTCCCCATATTCACTAGCCACAGCCCTTGGTCATCCCGAAGCTCAAGAAATCCCTTGAAAATATGTATCAGATGATTTCTTTGCTCCATTACCCCAAGCCTTCTCTGTACCACATTGCTGCTTCTCTGTGCTTCTGTTCCTTGGATGGTTGGTTCCTTGCTGAGCCCTTGGCCATGATGCCCTTTCCTCTTACACACTTATTTGTACTTCTCTGGCACCTCTGATTGTACTTTTTCCCTCATTTATATCTTCCTCGGGAAGTCTTTTCTGGTGGCTTCCAGTCTCTGTCAGATGACTTTGTTAAAATGCTGACATAGAATCATGGTTTTTTCCCAAAGCTCTTAACCCTCTAATTTTGCTTTCATTAGAGCAATAAATTAATTAGCCTGTCTACTGCCCCCAGCTTGACTGTAAATTCTTTCATGGCAGGCGCTGCATGTTTTCTGTTCACCATTGTGTCCCATACACCTGGCCCCATGCCTGACATCATGTGGACCATCATGAAATTCTTAAATAAGTAATTGAAATAGGCAAATATGCAATCATTGCTCTATAAGACCCTTACAAAATCAGAATGAAGGGAATTTAAAACAAGAAGAAAATGCTGTAAGGTCAGCTTTTAGTTTAAGTTCTTGAAAGATAAGAGCAGAGGGATAGCACACTATGTTATAAGATTCAGAAAGCTTCACAAACATGGCAATACCAACATTTAGACTGATCTAAGACAAAGACAGGCACAGATGGTGCCCTTCACCACCCCAAGCATGGAAAACCAGCCTAAAAACTTTGAAAAGCAGGGAGATGGGGAGCACAAGCAATATTGTGAGCTACATTTTACTTCTCATATGCCTGAAAAATTAAATATGGGGGCTTCCCTGCTGGTCCAGTGGGTAAAGAATCCACCTTGCACTGCAAGGGCACCAGTTCGATCCCTGACCTGGAGGGATCCCACATGCCACAGAGTGACTGGACCCATGTGTCCACTTACAGGCTAGTGCTCTGAAAATAGAGAGACCACTGCAATGGGAGGCCTACATAGGCCAAAGAATAAAGATGGATGAAAATAAATAAATATAAAACCAATAAACAAAGCTTAAATAAAAAAAAATTAAATATGAGTTGAACATGGTGAAATATGGGTGGTAAAGGACCCAACGTTTATGTAACAGTCCTGTATTAGTTTCATGTAAACAGTTGAACTCTCATGGAAGTTCTAGTGTCTCAGAAAATAGCAATTAAATGAGGTTGGTTAATAAATGAACAAATATTTATGTCTTCCATGTGCTATGTGTTGAGAATACAGTGGAAAACAAGACAGCTGTGGTCTCTGTATTAATAGATTTAGAAATGCCATCATTTCTTTTTTCCTTCCCTCTAGCCCAGACCTGAGAACTCAGTAAGGATTAAAGTACAGTATTAGGATATGTAAAAAAAAAGAAAAAAGAAAAAAAAATGACAGGAAGTCCATTCAGTGAATCTCACTAATATAATATAATAAGGTAGGTAATTCATTCTTCCCATTCACCTTTTAGGAGACGGTGAAGGAACTGGTGCAAGAGTCCTCCAGCACTTTTCCCCTCTGGAGTGTACAGGCCAGGACTGCTCTTTTCTAAGAATACATGAAAAGTAGATGAGCTTATCTACTCACTGCTAACACTGAGTTTCTAGTTTCTAGCCTTATCAGTTGGGTGAAGAGAGAATTAGTAGCAAGAGAAGCAGGTTGGAAATGGGAGGAGAAAGAGAGATCAGAGGACCTCCATTTTGGATGAGCTAAGTTATATTCCTATAATAAATTAATCACAAAATCTCAGGGACTTCCCTCAATAGAGTTTTAGTTTCATGTTCACACAGTGTCCATTGTGCATTTGGCAGCTCTCTGGAGCAGCTCCTTTCCAAACAGTGAAAGAAAGCCGCTTACTTGCATCTTGTGGCTCTGTGGTCTATCCATGACTTCTAGATTTCCAGGTGGCTTCTAAATGGCTGAGGCAGTAGAAGAGAGAGCGGGCATTCACTCAGCCTGGACACTTGTGTTCACAGTCCACTGTGCAGAGATGTCACATGACTTTCCCTAGCTGCAAAGAGGGCTGTAAGGTGTTGTCTTCTGTGTGCCTAGAAAGGACAGCTAGACGTTCGTGGACATTGAGAACACCCATCACACAGTTGATGCACTTTCAGTACCTCTGAAATGTCCAAGTAGAAATATCCTATAGGCATTTTGATATGTAGGTCTGGAATTGTGAGTCGCAGACTTGATTGCGTAAGGATCATCTGAGGGAGATTGTTAAAATTTAGATTCCTGGGTCCTGCTGTCAGAGGTTCTACTTTGGTAAGCCAGGAGTTAGGCAGTGGAATCAAAACTTTAAAGCTCTGCAGAAGCCATAATTTGATAAACCCTAGTCTAGAACTTTAAAAATTCAGCAGAATAGAGATGGTGCCACTGGTGAGGTCACCTTCAGAAAGAATCTTCAGAAGAGTGTGGGGTAAGAAAAAGAGAAAAAAAGATCCAGCCTAACCCCCCAGAAAATGCCAAGAGGAGAGATTAATGCAGGAGGATGGGGAGTGAGCATGCCCATGTCCGTTTATGGCAGATGCTGCTGAGAGATTGCATGGGGTAAGAATTGAACCAGATTCATTGCTTTAGTGACCAGGAGGTTACTGGTAATCTTGGCAAGACCTGGACTCCACATTTTTCATTCTTCCCATTCACTTTTAGGAGACGGTGAAGGAACTGGTGCAAGAGTCCTCCAGCACTTTTCCCCTCTGGAGTGTACAGGCCAGGACTGCTCTTTTCTAAGAATACATGAAAAGTAGATGAGCTTATCTACTCACTGCTAACACTGAGTTTCTAGTTTCTAGCCTTATCAGTTGGGTGAAGAGAGAATTAGTAGCAAGAGAAGCAGGTTGGAAATGGGAGGAGAAAAGAGATCAGAGGACCTCCATTTTGGATGAGCTAAGTTATATTCCTATAATAAATTAATCACAAAATCTCAGGGACTTCCCTCAATAGAGTTTTAGTTTCATGTTCACACAGTGTCCATTGTGCATTTGGCAGCTCTCTGGAGCAGCTCCTTTCCAAACAGTGAAAGAAAGCCGCTTACTTGCATCTTGTGGCTCTGTGGTCTATCCATGACTTCTAGATTTCCAGGTGGCTTCTAAATGGCTGAGGCAGTAGAAGAGAGAGCGGGCATTCACTCAGCCTGGACACTTGTGTTCACAGTCCACTGTGCAGAGATGTCACATGACTTTCCCTAGCTGCAAAGAGGGCTGTAAGGTGTTGTCTTCTGTGTGCCTAGAAAGGACAGCTAGACGTTCGTGGACATTGAGAACACCCATCACACAGTTGATGCACTTTCAGTACCTCTGAAATGTCCAAGTAGAAATATCCTATAGGCATTTTGATATGTAGGTCTGGAATTGTGAGTCGCAGACTTGATTGCGTAAGGATCATCTGAGGGAGATTGTTAAAATTTAGATTCCTGGGTCCTGCTGTCAGAGGTTCTACTTTGGTAAGCCAGGAGTTAGGCAGTGGAATCAAAACTTTAAAGCTCTGCAGAAGCCATAATTTGATAAACCCTAGTCTAGAACTTTAAAAATTCAGCAGAATAGAGATGGTGCCACTGGTGAGGTCACCTTCAGAAAGAATCTTCAGAAGAGTGTGGGGTAAGAAAAAGAGAAAAAAAGATCCAGCCTAACCCCCCAGAAAATGCCAAGAGGAGAGATTAATGCAGGAGGATGGGGAGTGAGCATGCCCATGTCCGTTTATGGCAGATGCTGCTGAGAGATTGCATGGGGTAAGAATTGAACCAGATTCATTGCTTTAGTGACCAGGAGGTTACTGGTAATCTTGGCAAGACCTGGAGACTGACACCAAGTCTATGTTTACTGAAGAGTCAGTGGGATTAGATAAACAGGGGGGACAAGTTTTTGAAGAAGTTTGGCAGGAAAGAGGAGAGAGGTTGGTAGCTGAAGGGTGGATCAGGAGAATTAAAAATACATAAGTGAGACCGAACATGAGTAAATGCTAATTGGAAGGAACTAGTAACGAGGGTAACGTTGAATAAAGAGGAGGTGAGATCCTGAAATTCCCTGAGAAAGTGGGAGGGAATGGAATTTGGAAGAAGGGTTAGGAAGGCTTTCTTTAGCTTGGCAGAGGGAACACTCCTCCAGGAAGAGACAGAGACAACTGGTTGACTGTCAACTTTGGGTGTTCACTGTTTTCACCTAAGAAGCTCAAAAATACATACTGTTGACCTGCCCCAGCCCTGAGATTCTGTTTGGTTTTTTTCTTAGAGTTTTTTTTTTGTGTGTGTGTGGACCATTTTTAAAGTCTCTATTGGATTTGGTACAACATTGCCTCTCTTTTATGTTTTGACTTTTCTGGCCAGGAGGCATGAGGGACCTTAGCTTTCCAACCAGGGACTGAATCTGCACCCCTGGGACTGAATCTGTGCCACCTTGCATTGGAAGGTGAAATCTAACCACTGGACCGCCAGTCTCCTGAGATTCTGTTTCACTTTGTGTGTTGTGAAGGTTGGGCATCGGTATTTTAAACACGCTCTCCCAGATGATTTTAATGCATGACTGAGCCTATAAGGTTTTCACTGGATTAGGAATAGATTTGCTTATAGTTCATGTAGATTCTTAGGTCACAGTTTAGACAGCACTTCTTAGAGAAGACTTACAGACCACCCACTAAATTAGGATCCTAGACATACGCTCCTATGTTGTTGTTTAGTTGCTAAGTTGTGTCTGACTCTTTGGCGACCCCATGGACTGTAGCCTGATAGGCTCCTCTGTCTTGCTTTTTCCAGGCAAGAACATTGGAATGGGTTGCCATTTCCTTCTCTAGGGCATCTTCCTCGACTAGGGATCAGACCCGAGTCTCCTGCACTGGCAGGTGAGTTCTTTATCACTGAGCCACCAGGGAAGCCCATATGTTCCTATACGTCCATATATATTAGAACATAGATACTTGCTTTTTTTTGAGACAGCCTGGGACTCTTTGCTACAGTGCTGCAAAGCTTGCACCGGGACAAGCCTCTCCTCTGGCTACAAAACAAAAGAAAGTACAAGTGAGGGGGCCAGGGATATGCATATGACTGATCTTGGAGCATATATGTCTGTGAACAACAAAATTCTGTAAAAATATTAAAAAATAATGAAAAAAGAAACTGCAAGTGACTAAAAATAACTGTGTGCAAGAGAGTTGGCGCAAATTCTGGACCTAAAGATACAAAGATAAAAAAACCCAGCTGCCACTTCTGAAGAGCCAGGAGCCAAAACAGGACTTTGGGAGCAAAAGCAGGGTACCCTGCACTCAATACCAAAAAAAAGTGTGGGCAAACCCCTAAGCCACCCCTCCGGCCTGACCCCTGGATACACAACAACCCTTACCGGATGTAAGGAACTAGCTTGCAGCCCTCTTCCCTCAGGGAGCAAGCAAGGAAACCTGTTACTTGCTTTAGCAGGAGCTCAAATAAAACCTCGCCTGAATTTCTTGCCTGCTGTTTAGTCAATTTCTATTGCTTGGGGACAGTCAAGCAGCCTGGTCAGTATCACTTGATGTTACACTCCTATTCAATGCATATCTTCCTCACGAGATCATAGGTATGTAGCAGCGGTCCCCTCTGTCCTATTTACCACTGAGTATCTAGAAAGCAGATAGTGAACATTCCCATAAGGTGGCAGGAAAGGGCACAGTTCGAAGAGACACTGTGGTGACTTGGTAAACTGTGTCCAAACAGGCTCCAATCGTGTCGGGACACAGTTGTGTGGACGCTCTGCGGGTGCACTGTGCCTCTTCGTCTGGAACTCGCCCGAACAGCCTCAGCATAAAAGTCCATGTAATTGTAGCTGCCAGGCAAGGTTGATTGCAAAGGAAGGTGATAACAATATTGAGCATTTCTTGTATAATAAGCATAGTTATTTTGTCTGTAGTTTAAAGTTGTTTGAAGTTCGAGATAACTTAATTATAACAATTCTGGTTTGTTTTCCGGTGAAGCACAGGGACTAGGGAAAAAAAGGAGCCATTTTACGAGACATTTCGAAAGAACGTAACTTCTTAAAGAATCCACATGTAAGTTTCTATATCTAAATTGGTAAAGATAAACTGCTTATAGCAAGACATCTGTTGTTTTCCCAGTTCCCATCCCACTTTGTGCATCCACAGCCCCTCCCTTTAATCTAGTTGCAGTATGGTTGGTATGTGTGACGCTGGGTCATAATGATGTAACCCAGAGGTTTATAAACTTTTTGTAAATATTTCATGTTTTGTGGACTGTACAGTCTCCATCATAACTACTGAACTCCACTGCTAAAACCCACGCCAGTGTTCTTTCTTGGAGAGTCCCTATGGACAGAGGAACCAGGTGGGCTATAGTCCATGGGGTCACAAACAGCTGGACATGACTGAAGCGACTGAGCACAAAGCCTCAAAGCAGCCACGGACAATACTTAAAAAATGAGCATGGCTGGGGTCTTCTCTGGTGGTCCAGTAGCTAAGACTGTACTTTTGCTGCGGAGCGTGCAGGTCAGGGAACTTAAAATCCCGTATGCCGGATGGTGCAGCGCCCCTTGTCCCAACAAAATGAGTACGGCTGTTGTATTGGTTTTATTGCTGTGTAATAAATTACCACAAACTTAGTGACTTAAAACAGCAGACATTTATTATCATACAGTTTCCACAGATCAGGAGTCAGCTTAGCTGGGTCCTCTGTTCAGGGTCTCACAAGGATACACTCAAGGTATTGGTGGGGCCTGCAGACTCATCCGAGGCTTTGGAAGCCTCTCCCAAGTTCAAGTGTGTGTCGACAGAATTCATTACTTTCAGCTGTCTTAACTCATGGAGCTTACTAATGATAAGCTATCATCTATCTCATCTCAGCAAGAGGCTTAGGAAAGGCCTAAGCAATATTTTAGGTGTTCATCTGAATAGGACAGGTCCATTCAGGATGGTCTTTCCTTGGTTACCTTGAAATCAGCTGATTAAAGGCACTAATTACATCTGCAAATTTTTTTGACCTTTGCTATTTAAGGTAACATGACCATATGAATGATAGCTTATCATGTTCACAGGCCCCAGCCATACTTGAGGGGAGGAGAGATTGCATAGCACAAGTATATGCTAGGGGTGGGAATACTGGGGGCTCTCTTAGAATTCTGTTTACCACGTGTGTGGGTAAATAAAGCAGCACTTGGACACTGAAAGGCAGCTGGCTGATTTTGGCATGTGGGCTACAGTTTGCCATCCCATGATATAATCTGGAAAATGGAGTAAGATGGCTCTGGTAGTTTAGTAAGAAATGACCCATCCCACTTTGTGCATCCACAGCCTCCCTTTAATCTAGTTGCAGTATGGTTGGTATGTGTGACGCTGGGTCATAATGATGTAACCCAGAGGTTTATAAACTTTTTGTAAATATTTCATGTTTTGTGGACTGTACAGTCTCCATCATAACTACTGAACTCCACTGCTAAAACCCACGCCAGTGTTCTTTCTTGGAGAGTCCCTATGGACAGAGGAACCAGGTGGGCTATAGTCCATGGGGTCACAAACAGCTGGACATGACTGAAGCGACTGAGCACAAAGCCTCAAAGCAGCCACGGACAATACTTAAAAAATGAGCATGGCTGGGGTCTTCTCTGGTGGTCCAGTAGCTAAGACTGTACTTTTGCTGCGGAGCGTGCAGGTCAGGGAACTTAAAATCCCGTATGCCGGATGGTGCAGCGCCCCTTGTCCCAACAAAATGAGTACGGCTGTTGTATTGGTTTTATTGCTGTGTAATAAATTACCACAAACTTAGTGACTTAAAACAGCAGACATTTATTATCATACAGTTTCCACAGATCAGGAGTCAGCTTAGCTGGGTCCTCTGTTCAGGGTCTCACAAGGATACACTCAAGGTATTGGTGGGGCCTGCAGACTCATCCGAGGCTTTGGAAGCCTCTCCCAAGTTCAAGTGTGTGTCGACAGAATTCATTACTTTCAGCTGTCTTAACTCATGGAGCTTACTAATGATAAGCTATCATCTATCTCATCTCAGCAAGAGGCTTAGGAAAGGCCTAAGCAATATTTTAGGTGTTCATCTGAATAGGACAGGTCCATTCAGGATGGTCTTTCCTTGGTTACCTTGAAATCAGCTGATTAAAGGCACTAATTACATCTGCAAATTTTTTTGACCTTTGCTATTTAAGGTAACATGACCATATGAATGATAGCTTATCATGTTCACAGGCCCCAGCCATACTTGAGGGGAGGAGAGATTGCATAGCACAAGTATATGCTAGGGGTGGGAATACTGGGGGCTCTCTTAGAATTCTGTTTACCACGTGTGTGGGTAAATAAAGCAGCACTTGGACACTGAAAGGCAGCTGGCTGATTTTGGCATGTGGGCTACAGTTTGCCATCCCATGATATAATCTGGAAAATGGAGTAAGATGGCTCTGGTAGTTTAGTAAGAAATGATTCGCAAAAGCAGATGCTGGATCCAGAGGGTATGGCTTTGCAATGTATGAAAGCAATGCTGGAGTTTAAGGGTCATCTGCTGGAGTATAAAACACTATATCCTTTCTCTCAGAGGTTCTTCCTGTGACTTGGAAAGATCTAAACCTGAACAGACCAAAGACCAGAGCCACTGCCCTAAGTGCATGCCCCCTATGAGGACAGGGGGAAGCTGGGGCTACCAAACACCTCCAACCCCAAATCTCCCAGTTGCTTTGTGAATGTGTTGAATGTGACTCTTTTGTGCTTATTCACATGAACTAGCTTCTTTGCATTTTTCCATTCAAGTGCCTAGTCAAATCCTCTATGGAGCTCCTACAACGTCATGTTAGTCAATCAAAGATCAGCATGCTTTTCAGTGTCACTGTAAGTGGACTTCTGCTGAGATGGCCTTTAGGACATAAGAAACAATTGTTTACTTTTCACACCACAAGGCACAATTCAGATATTTGGGTTGTACATCTAGGCTAATTTTCATATTGCTCAAATCCAAATTTTTGTCTACACAAACAAAAAGATTAGCAATGTGAAAAACATTCTTGGTGCAGAAGCTCAAAAAAGCTACAATAGGACTGTGCAAAATGTTAGATGTTAGAATCATGATATTTTGGTTTAGCCATAAATGTACCTATCAAATATTTATATGGTGCTTACTGTGCACTTATATGGTGCTTATAGGCACTGTTCTAAGCATGGCACAGATCATAATTTATTTAACCCTCATATTAACTCTTTGAAAATGTATTGAAGATAATGTATTATTATCATCCTTGATAAATAAACAGAGGCACAGAGCACAATTAAGTAGTAACTTGACCAATAGCTCCCATTAGTAAGTGGCTGCCCTGGTTTTGAACCCCATAAATTTCATTCCAGGGTCTGTTCTCTCACCTACTGTCCTATACTACTTCTCCAGCATGTAGTAATAATTTAAAAATGATTCTGGAATATGCTGATGTCATTCATGGTGTACAAATAATGAATATGATATTTTTAAAGAAAATTCTGGGATGAGTATGAAAGTTCTTGATGATGACATCCTGCCAGGTGACTGAAGTGGCAGATTAAATGATGATCTTGCCTCTAGTCTAAGCCTCAGTAAGTGTGTTGATTAGCTTGGCAGCATGTCATCCAACATTTCTAAGGCCACCTTTGAGATTCTTTTCCAATAATGCCAGTATCAGAATCTCAGTAAGGATCAGTTGCATGGCACACATTTGCAACAACTGTATTAATAATTCATCAGATTTTTTCAATTGATGTAGAAGTTGTTATTGTAAAATTATTCAAAATTTGTTACATTTCTATAATATGAGTGAAGAAACCAAAATAACCCTGTGATTTTATCAAAGACAAATTTGGTCCTATTCAAACATAAGATTTCTGATACAGATGCCTGTTCTCCAAAGAATACTAATAATGTTTCAACCATCACAGGCTTAGTTTTTATCCCAAAAATTAAAAGTTAAAATACAGCATTATCCATTCAAGTGCCTAGTCAAATCCTCTATGGAGCTCCTACAACGTCATGTTAGTCAATCAAAGATCAGCATGCTTTTCAGTGTCACTGTAAGTGGACTTCTGCTGAGATGGCCTTTAGGACATAAGAAACAATTGTTTACTTTTCACACCACAAGGCACAATTCAGATATTTGGGTTGTACATCTAGGCTAATTTTCATATTGCTCAAATCCAAATTTTTGTCTACACAAACAAAAAGATTAGCAATGTGAAAAACATTCTTGGTGCAGAAGCTCAAAAAAGCTACAATAGGACTGTGCAAAATGTTAGATGTTAGAATCATGATATTTTGGTTTAGCCATAAATGTACCTATCAAATATTTATATGGTGCTTACTGTGCACTTATATGGTGCTTATAGGCACTGTTCTAAGCATGGCACAGATCATAATTTATTTAACCCTCATATTAACTCTTTGAAAATGTATTGAAGATAATGTATTATTATCATCCTTGATAAATAAACAGAGGCACAGAGCACAATTAAGTAGTAACTTGACCAATAGCTCCCATTAGTAAGTGGCTGCCCTGGTTTTGAACCCCATAAATTTCATTCCAGGGTCTGTTCTCTCACCTACTGTCCTATACTACTTCTCCAGCATGTAGTAATAATTTAAAAATGATTCTGGAATATGCTGATGTCATTCATGGTGTACAAATAATGAATATGATATTTTTAAAGAAAATTCTGGGATGAGTATGAAAGTTCTTGATGATGACATCCTGCCAGGTGACTGAAGTGGCAGATTAAATGATGATCTTGCCTCTAGTCTAAGCCTCAGTAAGTGTGTTGATTAGCTTGGCAGCATGTCATCCAACATTTCTAAGGCCACCTTTGAGATTCTTTTCCAATAATGCCAGTATCAGAATCTCAGTAAGGATCAGTTGCATGGCACACATTTGCAACAACTGTATTAATAATTCATCAGATTTTTTCAATTGATGTAGAAGTTGTTATTGTAAAATTATTCAAAATTTGTTACATTTCTATAATATGAGTGAAGAAACCAAAATAACCCTGTGATTTTATCAAAGACAAATTTGGTCCTATTCAAACATAAGATTTCTGATACAGATGCCTGTTCTCCAAAGAATACTAATAATGTTTCAACCATCACAGGCTTAGTTTTTTATCAGTTGAAAGAGTTCCATTGTTGAGACATTTTCCTAAGATCCTAAATCAAAACAATACCACTGCAATTTTCTGTGACACTTTTTTCAAAATGGAGGGGCAGAATATTAATCTGTGTGAATTTTTGCATTTTAATCAGAATTGAAGAGAAAGATAAAATGTGGATGGTTTCATTCTAATAATAAAAGAATTTCATAAAATTATTAGTAGTGTTAAATATTCATTGTGATGTGAATTTAGTGAAACTGATAAGGGAACAGGAATTAATTTACTGACCTATACAAAAAAAAAACCTTTAAAAATTCTGCATTATTTGGGGAAAACAACAAAAACTTGTTAAGAAGAATGATCTGAAGAAAGGATGGAATAATTTCTAGGATATTTTATTTTCTATTATTATGAAGGCAATTCAAAATGAGATCCTTAAATTAATTGCTTGAATATTTGTTTGCTAAGTAGAAGCAGAAGAAAACAAAATTCTTCAAAAATATTTTCATGGAGAACATCTCAATACTTCAAAATTTCATACCACCCTTTATGAGTCCAGCTCATCAGCTCATTTTTGATAACAACTTTTGGGAATTACTAAAGTAATTGATATAAAATCTCTTGATAATCCAAATGAATTACTCGTACTTCCCAAGAGATGTTTGAGAAGATAAAGTATAAATTCTAACTTCACAAGTTAAATTCTGCAAGTGAGCATAAAAATCCCATCATCAGCTTCAACAGGGATGGTGAAAATGACAAAAGTTGTAGTAACCCATCTGTAATTTTTTGTAGAATTTTGTATTCATTCTTATGTACATTTGCTCTTGTTAATAAAAGGTGATTGATTACATATATAATTTGCACGTTTAATTTTTCTAATTTTTGAGGCCTTCTAAAAATAAATTCACAAACAAAAAGCATGATTTGTCAGAACATGAATTCAAACTAGGGGCTTGTTGAAAATTCGGTCACCCTCTGAATATTCAGGACCAGAAGGAATGAAGCCACGAAGGAATCACAGGGGATGGAAATCAAAGAAAAGTGATGTGCGGGTGATTTGAAGATTAATAGGGCCTTTTTTTTCTTGTCTGGAAGAAAACCATTGCAGACATAAGATGATTCCTGTTAAGGTAATAATCACGTACCATAATCAAACTCTAAGTACTTCAGCTAGAAACTACTGAGCACCAGGAAAGAGCTATTAGGCATTGTTAAAGCAATTGATTGCTTCCATCATTATTTGTATGGCTGGAATTTCACAATCAGAACATATCATACTGCATTATGAGGCCTGCTGAAATTCACAAATTTGAAGGGACAAATTGGCTGGATGCTTACAAAACTGAAAGGCTATCATTTCTGAATTGAATATCGACAGAGGGTAAAAAAACCCATCATAATGTACATACATTATCCAGGCACCCTGTGTTGGAATAATGCTTCTGAATCTGACATTCGGCATGAAGAGAAGAAACAAATAGTCTGGAAGATCTGGTAGGTAGTGTTTTGGAACAAGCAAAGGTTTCTGGCTGGGAGGGTGGTAAACCCTCCTATTTCTTGAATAGAAAGTTAGGAAATGGCTCATTCATTTGTGCAACAAGTATTTATTGAGTGTGTGCAGTGTGGCAGGCACCAGTCCAGGCGTAAGAAATACACTAGCGAAAAAGATGAATCACAGGGCTAAGGGCCCAGCAAAGCCACAGAAAATGAGGTAGAAATATTGTTGTATGAAAGCTGGATTGACTCTGTAAAAAAGAAACATATGCTGTTTATGTGCTATGCTGTGCTGTGCTAAGTTGCTTCAGTCGTGTTCGACTCCTTGGGACCCCGTGCACTGTAGCCCGCCAGGCTCCTCTGTCATTGGGACTTTCCAGGCAGGAATACTGGAGTGAGTTTCTATGTCCTCATCCAGTGGAATCTTCCTGACCCAGGGATTTGACTTGCATCTCTTTTGTCCCCTGCATTGGCAAGTGGGTTCTTTACCACTAGCACCACCTAGGAAGCCCATTTACTCTATGTATTCCCACTGTTAAGTTCTACTGGATGTCATGTAAATGCAGTCAAACTTCTAATCAAAATTTCTTTTGCACAGAAGTTATATTTGACCAACGCAAACTATACTAGTGAAATCCATGTGTTTCTTTTTAAAAAATGTAATAGCACAATCCCAGAATTCTGTTCATCTAGTTTTTCATGAGAATTTTAGGTTATTATAAACAATCAACCAAATTAAAAACAATTTGGAAATTCCCTGGAGGTCCAGTGGTTAGGACTCCACACTTCACTGCTAAGGGCTGGGTTCAATCCCCTTTGGGAAAACTAGGAACCCACAAGCCATACAATGTGGCCAAAATAAATAGAACCAATTCGCAAAAGAGCAGATTTAGCATATATGACCTAGAAAAAATTCAACTTTGAAGAAAACATAGACTCCATGCAATTCCACTTTATACTTTCTTACAGATTAAAGTGTTTCCAAGGAATTCACACATTTAAAAAATATAATGTACTGAATTTAAGATGTTTGCATTACTTTTCAGATGTACCAGAAAGATATTCTGATAGTTTTCTACAAAGGACTAGTCCTAAAAAGCAAATAAAAATTTCTGAATATTTTACATCATGCTTGGCACATATAAGAACTCATTTAATATTTATAGACAAGAGTAAGCAAATTGGGTATGACAAGTTAGCTTCAGAGTAATTAAGTAGTAGGGTCAGATCCAGTTTTATGGAATCTGAAGCTTATTCAGGTGGAGGGGGAGTGTCCCTCTTTAAAAGAAAGAATATAAAATCATATATTTATTAGGCATGACAGTGAACATTTACGATGAGAAAATAAATCACTAAATTATAATATTTAAATGGAAAAAGGTTAAAATAAAATTCACTACAATTAAATATCTAAATGCTAAGTTGCTTCAGTCGTGTTCGACTCCTTGGGACCCCGTGCACTGTAGCCCGCCAGGCTCCTCTGTCATTGGGACTTTCCAGGCAGGAATACTGGAGTGAGTTTCTATGTCCTCATCCAGTGGAATCTTCCTGACCCAGGGATTTGACTTGCATCTCTTTTGTCCCCTGCATTGGCAAGTGGGTTCTTTACCACTAGCACCACCTAGGAAGCCCATTTACTCTATGTATTCCCACTGTTAAGTTCTACTGGATGTCATGTAAATGCAGTCAAACTTCTAATCAAAATTTCTTTTGCACAGAAGTTATATTTGACCAACGCAAACTATACTAGTGAAATCCATGTGTTTCTTTTTAAAAAATGTAATAGCACAATCCCAGAATTCTGTTCATCTAGTTTTTCATGAGAATTTTAGGTTATTATAAACAATCAACCAAATTAAAAACAATTTGGAAATTCCCTGGAGGTCCAGTGGTTAGGACTCCACACTTCACTGCTAAGGGCTGGGTTCAATCCCCTTTGGGAAAACTAGGAACCCACAAGCCATACAATGTGGCCAAAATAAATAGAACCAATTCGCAAAGAGCAGATTTAGCATATATGACCTAGAAAAAATTCAACTTTGAAGAAAACATAGACTCCATGCAATTCCACTTTATACTTTCTTACAGATTAAAGTGTTTCCAAGGAATTCACACATTTAAAAAATATAATGTACTGAATTTAAGATGTTTGCATTACTTTTCAGATGTACCAGAAAGATATTCTGATAGTTTTCTACAAAGGACTAGTCCTAAAAAGCAAATAAAAATTTCTGAATATTTTACATCATGCTTGGCACATATAAGAACTCATTTAATATTTATAGACAAGAGTAAGCAAATTGGGTATGACAAGTTAGCTTCAGAGTAATTAAGTAGTAGGGTCAGATCCAGTTTTATGGAATCTGAAGCTTATTCAGGTGGAGGGGGAGTGTCCCTCTTTAAAAGAAAGAATATAAAATCATATATTTATTAGGCATGACAGTGAACATTTACGATGAGAAAATAAATCACTAAATTATAATATTTAAATGGGTAACTACAACAGGCTCTTAAAATGAGGTTTTAGCTCTCACCAGAATGTTTCATCATGTTTACCAATAGTCTACAAAAATATAAAAAATGAATCTGAAATGAAGGCATAAAAACGAGAATACAAATGCATTTTTTAGAAGGCTGCTATTTATATTGAGCTACATAATTGTGTAATCAAATTATTCATATTACTTGTAGTTAAGTTATGAGTTTTGTCATTGGAGCACTTGTTTTATTGGCCAGTTTGCAGTGTGGGTGGCAGATTTGCATGGCATTTCGATTCCTAGTGACCAGTAAATATGCAGTAGGTGTTTGTTGAATGAATGAATGAGATTTATTGACTTTTGGGGCATCACATCATTCCAGACACTAGTGGGTTCAAAGTCCATCATCATATTCTGCAGAAAATGATTAAATATTGATCACTTGCCATGGCTGATCACTTGCCATGGCTTCAAATTTCACAGAAAGATCTTTTGCAAATATGATATGCAGCTATAAGACAACAAAGCTGATTCTACAGGCCACACATAAATATCAGTCTTATTATTTTATAATCATCCTTTGTAAGAGACTAAGAAAATCTGAAACAATTGACTTGCAGTCAGATTGGAGCATATGCTTTAAGAATCATCACTTTGCTTAGGGCTTCCCCTGGTGGTCCAGTGGGTGAGGACATCGCCTTGCAGTGCAAGGGGCGCCGGTTCGATCCCTGGCCTGGGAAGATCCCATGTGCCGCGGAGCGGCTGGACTGATGTGTCCAATTACCGAGCCAGAGCTCTGGGGCGCATGCGCCCAGAGTCAGCGCTCTGCGACGACAGAGGCCGCCGCGATGGGAGGCCCACAGGAGCCAAAGAACAAGGACGGATGAAAATGGAGAAATGAAAGACCAATAGAAGTGGCCCGCCCGTCCCCCTCCCTCCCCACGCCCCCCCCAAAAAGATTAAACACACACACACACACACACACACACACACAAAAGAATCATCACTTTGTTTAGTATAAAACTAACAGTTTCAATTAAAATGGTTGGGGTGAATCAGGCTGGCCTGGAGAAGGTTTATAAATAGGATTTGATTTCATTTCAATCACAGCTTTACCTGGTTTGTTTGTAGGTGGTTCAAATTCTGTTTCTCAGCGATATCAGTGCCGGTGTTCTTGGAGATTCTTGTCATCAACATAAACGCGCCACACGCAGAAGATGCTATGCAACTTAGTCCATTCCATGAACTTTGTTGAATAACAAATGAAGGCATAAAAACGAGAATACAAATGCATTTTTTAGAAGGCTGCTATTTATATTGAGCTACATAATTGTGTAATCAAATTATTCATATTACTTGTAGTTAAGTTATGAGTTTTGTCATTGGAGCACTTGTTTTATTGGCCAGTTTGCAGTGTGGGTGGCAGATTTGCATGGCATTTCGATTCCTAGTGACCAGTAAATATGCAGTAGGTGTTTGTTGAATGAATGAATGAGATTTATTGACTTTTGGGGCATCACATCATTCCAGACACTAGTGGGTTCAAAGTCCATCATCATATTCTGCAGAAAATGATTAAATATTGATCACTTGCCATGGCTGATCACTTGCCATGGCTTCAAATTTCACAGAAAGATCTTTTGCAAATATGATATGCAGCTATAAGACAACAAAGCTGATTCTACAGGCCACACATAAATATCAGTCTTATTATTTTATAATCATCCTTTGTAAGAGACTAAGAAAATCTGAAACAATTGACTTGCAGTCAGATTGGAGCATATGCTTTAAGAATCATCACTTTGCTTAGGGCTTCCCCTGGTGGTCCAGTGGGTGAGGACATCGCCTTGCAGTGCAAGGGGCGCCGGTTCGATCCCTGGCCTGGGAAGATCCCATGTGCCGCGGAGCGGCTGGACTGATGTGTCCAATTACCGAGCCAGAGCTCTGGGGCGCATGCGCCCAGAGTCAGCGCTCTGCGACGACAGAGGCCGCCGCGATGGGAGGCCCACAGGAGCCAAAGAACAAGGACGGATGAAAATGGAGAAATGAAAGACCAATAGAAGTGGCCCGCCCGTCCCCCTCCCTCCCCACGCCCCCCCCAAAAAGATTAAACACACACACACACACACACACACACACAAAAGAATCATCACTTTGTTTAGTATAAAACTAACAGTTTCAATTAAAATGGTTGGGGTGAATCAGGCTGGCCTGGAGAAGGTTTATAAATAGGATTTGATTTCATTTCAATCACAGCTTTACCTGGTTTGTTTGTAGGTGGTTCAAATTCTGTTTCTCAGCGATATCAGTGCCGGTGTTCTTGGAGATTCTTGTCATCAACATAAACGCGCCACACGCAGAAGATGCTATGCAACTTAGTCCATTCCATGAACTTTGTTGAATACTTGCTACTCACACTGTGCCGTTATGGAGATAAAGTCACAGAGTCTGAATATTTGTGTACAATGGTTTTTTGTTTTTGAATCCTTCATTCCTTAACTTGACAAACATTGTAGAACTTTCACATGAGTTTATCAGGCATTGCTCTAAATGCCAGGGTGTGGGGGAAGATCAATAAGTTCCTGATTTCAGAAGTATAGTTTGGGAGATAAAATACACAGGCATAATATGTTTAACATCAACACCAAAGTTTAATAGCAACAGGAACTGATCATAATAAGAAACATCCTACAATGAGTTCATTCTCTCCTGGCTCTCCCTGGTTTTCAGAGTTCACCCTCACAATAAGCCAGGTTGTCCTAGAAAGACGCACTTCAGACACAAGCTGGTGTCTGAAACAGGGGCAAGTTACTGGCTTTAATTGCTTCACCTGTATCTAGAGGAATTATTGAGAAGAGTAAACTTGGGAAAACTTGGAAAAGTGATGGTAGAAACCTCAACTCCCATGTCATTTTTTACCTCCAGTTTCAAGGGGCTTTCCCCTACCTCCAAGCCTGATGAGCTTCAAGAGACTCTTGTGTTGATTGAGGGTATCTGCAGCAAAGGAAGAGAGGAATCGCTGCCCAGTTGAGCTGTCATTCTTGCCCTGGAGCTACTAGTGGAGCCAAACGAGGTGTGTTGAAGGAGTCCTTGGGGGAACCTGAAGGTAGGGGCTGTATTCAAACATGGAAATTAGTACCACACTTTTTACACATTAGGAAGCTGTGTACTATACTCAGTTGTGTCTGACCCTTTTCAGTCCCATGGACTATATAGCCCACTAGCCTCCTCTGTCCATGGGATTCTCCAGGCAAGAATACTAGAGTGGTTGCCACTCTAGTATTCTAGGGTTGCCATTTCCTCCTCCAAGGGATCTTCCCAACCCAGGGATTGAACCCCCATCACCTGTGTCTCCTGCATTGGCAGATGGGTTCTTTACCACTGAGCCATGGAAAGCCCATAAAGGATGACGGCAAATCCACTCACATTCTCAGAGGCCTCTAGAGCAGGGGATCTAATGCCTGAGGATTTGAGATGGAGCTGATGTAAAAATAATAACAACAAAGTGCACATAAACTTCACATGCTCAAATCATCCCCAAATCATCCCCTCATCTCTCTGGTCTGTAGAAAAATTGCACAGAGTCTGAATATTTGTGTACAATGGTTTTTTGTTTTTGAATCCTTCATTCCTTAACTTGACAAACATTGTAGAACTTTCACATGAGTTTATCAGGCATTGCTCTAAATGCCAGGGTGTGGGGGAAGATCAATAAGTTCCTGATTTCAGAAGTATAGTTTGGGAGATAAAATACACAGGCATAATATGTTTAACATCAACACCAAAGTTTAATAGCAACAGGAACTGATCATAATAAGAAACATCCTACAATGAGTTCATTCTCTCCTGGCTCTCCCTGGTTTTCAGAGTTCACCCTCACAATAAGCCAGGTTGTCCTAGAAAGACGCACTTCAGACACAAGCTGGTGTCTGAAACAGGGGCAAGTTACTGGCTTTAATTGCTTCACCTGTATCTAGAGGAATTATTGAGAAGAGTAAACTTGGGAAAACTTGGAAAAGTGATGGTAGAAACCTCAACTCCCATGTCATTTTTTACCTCCAGTTTCAAGGGGCTTTCCCTACCTCCAAGCCTGATGAGCTTCAAGAGACTCTTGTGTTGATTGAGGGTATCTGCAGCAAAGGAAGAGAGGAATCGCTGCCCAGTTGAGCTGTCATTCTTGCCCTGGAGCTACTAGTGGAGCCAAACGAGGTGTGTTGAAGGAGTCCTTGGGGGAACCTGAAGGTAGGGGCTGTATTCAAACATGGAAATTAGTACCACACTTTTTACACATTAGGAAGCTGTGTACTATACTCAGTTGTGTCTGACCCTTTTCAGTCCCATGGACTATATAGCCCACTAGCCTCCTCTGTCCATGGGATTCTCCAGGCAAGAATACTAGAGTGGTTGCCACTCTAGTATTCTAGGGTTGCCATTTCCTCCTCCAAGGGATCTTCCCAACCCAGGGATTGAACCCCCATCACCTGTGTCTCCTGCATTGGCAGATGGGTTCTTTACCACTGAGCCATGGAAAGCCCATAAAGGATGACGGCAAATCCACTCACATTCTCAGAGGCCTCTAGAGCAGGGGATCTAATGCCTGAGGATTTGAGATGGAGCTGATGTAAAAATAATAACAACAAAGTGCACATAAACTTCACATGCTCAAATCATCCCCAAATCATCCCCTCATCTCTCTGGTCTGTAGAAAAATTGTCTTCCATGGAACTGGTCTCTGGTGCCGAAAAGGTTGGAGACCGAAGTGTATGGAGGAAATGGAGCAGAGCCACAGTGTTCCCCACGGACCCCAGAAGGGGCAGGAAGTTAGGGGAAGGGCCCTGGTGGCTTCTGGGTCTAGTCGGGCCATGTTTTTACTCAAAGAACTGGATGAAGGTGTGGATTCCTGGTGGGGCCAGGAGTCAGGCCTGCCTCTCTTGAGTTAGTCCTGGAGACAGAGGAGCTGATGTGAAGCTGAACAGAACGCACCGTAAGAAAAACACTTCCATCATCTGTGAGGAGACTACCAGATAAAGCCAAACCAGACCAGAAGGAGGTCTCAGAGCCTCCCTGTGATGGCACTCCGCTCCCACCAGAGGAGCCAGCCATGACGGGAGGAGCTGGAAATGTTTCCACATGACTCAGGCCAGTGCCCTGCTACCTGCGCTGAAAGAAAGGGCAAGAAATGGAATTTAAAGTACCTTTGCGATAAGTCCCTGACTGAACTGGACTTTAATCAAGAAAGGACTGTAAGTTATGAAAATCTGCCCAGGACAGAGGGAGGAACAGGAAAGGTGATTTGATCTGGTAGCACGGTTGGAGTAACGATGGGACGAAATGAGATGGTGTCATGTTCATACCACTCGTCGGAGTCCTTAACAAACTCCGAGCCTACCCAGGGGCACAGGTGAGCAAAGCTGCTCATCTTGGGCGTTAGAGTCAAACAGGAAGCTTGTCTGCAGGGACAGTGAAGGTGCCCTCCTTCTCCTCCTCCTCACCGCCTCACCCCCACCACCGTCTGCTCAGAACATGTAGTTACACTCCCTACAACTCAGTCAAGAACAGGAGCCTCCAGTTTAGGAGCACAAGGACTTAGATCAAATTAAATCGAGTTTAGAAATGGCTACCTCCATAGCATCTAAAACCAGAATCCTATATCCTCTTGGTGAATTTTTTTCAACCTCGGCTTTTCCACCTAAGAAATGAGGATAATTCACAAACCTTACTTTGAAGGTTTTTTAAAGTTCTTTTGAAGATAAAATGAGTTTATGATTATAAGGCACTGAAGATAGCATCTGGCATGTTTTTGTTGCTGTTTAGTTGCTAAATCATGTCTGACTCTGTGACGCCATGGACTGTGGCCTGCCAGACTTCACTGTCTATGGGATTTCCCAGGGAATACTGGAGTGGGTTGCCATTTCCTTCTCCAGGGGATTTACCTGACCTTGGGACTGAACCCGTGTCTGTTGCCTTGGCAGTAATAAGCATTATGTATGTTTATACTGAATAAATACAAAATAATGGGATATTTCTTGCCTGTCCAGATTTATGAAGTAAAAATTATGCCTCCAACTTCCAGTTTTGTTTTTGGCATGGAGGCGTTTAGAAGTCACCCGTTTATCCTGACAAGTGAAAAATTAAACAAACCACAAAATTAACATCTCTTCTTAGGTCCGTCAGAGAAGTGAAGTCATGGTGCACTGTCCTCAAAGTGGGAGAGAGAGACCATATAGAGAATCACAACTTCCCAGGAATCCACAAACAGAAACTTCTGCAGGAAATTAAGCCACATGAATTTGGTAAGCAGCACAGGTTCACTTTGAACCCAGACTGTCTCTCCACATTATTCACGCATTGAATATTTATTATGTGCATAAGTGCCCAGCTCCGATACAAAATAGGTTATGATGGTTATGTTCTTACTTTACCTGTGTGGTCCGTGACCTTAATGTCTATCTGGGGCGATCCTGGAGAGGATGTGTTTAGGAGGGCGCATTCCCTGGATAAACTGTAAAAACAAGTGGCGATTCTGGCTGTAGTCTTCCACCACTCTTACTGGTGTCATTGCCCGTTCCCAGGGCTGCTAGTACACAAACTGATGTCCTTGTACGAGAGGCCTCTTCCTTCTGCTTGTCTCATCTAACCTAAAGGCAGGGCTATAATGGAGAAAATGAGCATCTGCCCTGAAGGAGCTGAGATAACCTTGAAGGGAATTAATGACCATGCATATTGACGGATCAATTTGAGTAAGGTATTGATTCCTGCTAGCTGGTGCTTGGATTCTTAGCTCATATAATAGGTGGTAAGGGTTACTTATAATTAAGGCTACAGAATACTTTTTTCTAAACCCAACACACCCTTAGGGGATCTTTTTATTTTTCTTAATAAATATTCAAATGATAGAGAATGCATTGTGGCCTGTGACTTTATGGGTATTGATTTACAGGTCTAATTAACAGAGCCTCAAAACCTATAGGTGGCTATAGAGACAATCCTGAGCAGAGAGCAAACATGATTCTCTTTTGGGGCCACTGATAATGCAAAGAGGAGTTCTCCTAATGGGGATGCCTATGGGAAAGGATGTAGGAGGAAATGGGAACCCATTCCACTATTCTTGCCTAGAAAATCCCATGGACAGAGAAGCCTGGAGGATTACAGTTCATGGGGTCACAAAGTGTTGGACACGACTGAGCGACTGAGTTTTGTGATGAGAAGTGGGTATATAGAGAACAAACCTCAGCATAATGAAGACCATATAAGCTAGCATCATATTCAATGAAAAAAAAACCCACAAAATTAACATCTCTTCTTAGGTCCGTCAGAGAAGTGAAGTCATGGTGCACTGTCCTCAAAGTGGGAGAGAGAGACCATATAGAGAATCACAACTTCCCAGGAATCCACAAACAGAAACTTCTGCAGGAAATTAAGCCACATGAATTTGGTAAGCAGCACAGGTTCACTTTGAACCCAGACTGTCTCTCCACATTATTCACGCATTGAATATTTATTATGTGCATAAGTGCCCAGCTCCGATACAAAATAGGTTATGATGGTTATGTTCTTACTTTACCTGTGTGGTCCGTGACCTTAATGTCTATCTGGGGCGATCCTGGAGAGGATGTGTTTAGGAGGGCGCATTCCCTGGATAAACTGTAAAAACAAGTGGCGATTCTGGCTGTAGTCTTCCACCACTCTTACTGGTGTCATTGCCCGTTCCCAGGGCTGCTAGTACACAAACTGATGTCCTTGTACGAGAGGCCTCTTCCTTCTGCTTGTCTCATCTAACCTAAAGGCAGGGCTATAATGGAGAAAATGAGCATCTGCCCTGAAGGAGCTGAGATAACCTTGAAGGGAATTAATGACCATGCATATTGACGGATCAATTTGAGTAAGGTATTGATTCCTGCTAGCTGGTGCTTGGATTCTTAGCTCATATAATAGGTGGTAAGGGTTACTTATAATTAAGGCTACAGAATACTTTTTTCTAAACCCAACACACCCTTAGGGGATCTTTTTATTTTTCTTAATAAATATTCAAATGATAGAGAATGCATTGTGGCCTGTGACTTTATGGGTATTGATTTACAGGTCTAATTAACAGAGCCTCAAAACCTATAGGTGGCTATAGAGACAATCCTGAGCAGAGAGCAAACATGATTCTCTTTTGGGGGCCACTGATAATGCAAAGAGGAGTTCTCCTAATGGGGATGCCTATGGGAAAGGATGTAGGAGGAAATGGGAACCCATTCCACTATTCTTGCCTAGAAAATCCCATGGACAGAGAAGCCTGGAGGATTACAGTTCATGGGGTCACAAAGTGTTGGACACGACTGAGCGACTGAGTTTTGTGATGAGAAGTGGGTATATAGAGAACAAACCTCAGCATAATGAAGACCATATAAGCTAGCATCATATTCAATGATGAAAAGTCGAAAAATGCCATTTGCCACAACATGGATAGACCCAGAGGGTATTATGCGAAGTGAAATAAGACCGAGAAAATGACAAATCCCATACGGCTTCAGTTAAATGTTGAATCTAAACAAGACAAAACTGAGCAAACAAAACAAATCAGAAACAGACTCATAGATACAGAAAACAAACAGGTGGTTGCCAAAGGGGCAAGGAGTGGGGTGGATTGGGTGAAATAGGTAAAGGGATTAAGTTGTACAAACTTTCATCTATAGAAGGAAAAATGTCTCAGGGATATACTAAAATAAGTCACAGGGATATACTGTACAGCGTAGGGAATATGGTCAGCAATATTGTAATATCTTTGTATGGTATATAAGTATATGTTAATAAAAAGGAAAAAATTTGCAAAGAAAAATAATATGCATAGTAGATGGCAATGTATGCATGGCCAAATTTGTGTCCTTTGTGTGTTTACCTCTCTCAAGGTTCTTGTCACTTCTAATGCATGGACTTCTCCCGGCAGCTTCCATCAATCTGCTTTCTCTGAAGCATCCTTGGTGACATTTTCCCTTAAGACTCAGGGGTGGTGGGGAGGGGAAAAGATGAGGACAATAATGCAGATTACAGAACAAGGCTAGCTGGTCAGGAGGCAGCTTTGGGAGCACAATTGACATATGACCACAGGGCACAATACTCGTACTTTCTAAACCCAACACACCCTTAGGGATCTTTTATTTTCTTAATAAATATTCAAATGATAGAGAATGCATTGTGGCCTGTGACTTTATGGGTATTGATTTACAGGTCTAATTAACAGAGCCTCAAAACCTATAGGTGGCTATAGAGACAATCCTGAGCAGAGAGCAAACATGATTCTCTTTTGGGGGCCACTGATAATGCAAAGAGGAGTTCTCCTAATGGGGATGCCTATGGGAAAGGATGTAGGAGGAAATGGGAACCCATTCCACTATTCTTGCCTAGAAAATCCCATGGACAGAGAAGCCTGGAGGATTACAGTTCATGGGGTCACAAAGTGTTGGACACGACTGAGCGACTGAGTTTTGTGATGAGAAGTGGGTATATAGAGAACAAACCTCAGCATAATGAAGACCATATAAGCTAGCATCATATTCAATGATGAAAAGTCGAAAAATGCCATTTGCCACAACATGGATAGACCCAGAGGGTATTATGCGAAGTGAAATAAGACCGAGAAAATGACAAATCCCATACGGCTTCAGTTAAATGTTGAATCTAAACAAGACAAAACTGAGCAAACAAAACAAATCAGAAACAGACTCATAGATACAGAAAACAAACAGGTGGTTGCCAAAGGGGCAAGGAGTGGGGTGGATTGGGTGAAATAGGTAAAGGGATTAAGTTGTACAAACTTTCATCTATAGAAGGAAAAATGTCTCAGGGATATACTAAAATAAGTCACAGGGATATACTGTACAGCGTAGGGAATATGGTCAGCAATATTGTAATATCTTTGTATGGTATATAAGTATATGTTAATAAAAAGGAAAAAATTTGCAAAGAAAAATAATATGCATAGTAGATGGCAATGTATGCATGGCCAAATTTGTGTCCTTTGTGTGTTTACCTCTCTCAAGGTTCTTGTCACTTCTAATGCATGGACTTCTCCCGGCAGCTTCCATCAATCTGCTTTCTCTGAAGCATCCTTGGTGACATTTTCCCTTAAGACTCAGGGGTGGTGGGGAGGGGAAAAGATGAGGACAATAATGCAGATTACAGAACAAGGCTAGCTGGTCAGGAGGCAGCTTTGGGAGCACAATTGACATATGACCACAGGGCACTCAACTCCCTGCAGTCTGCACTTCAGTGCACACATATGCAGATTTATTGTGATGGGTTCCTGATCTGGATAAACTGATGGGTGAACATTTTTGCATGTCATTCCAGCAACCCTTCACCTGATGAGTCCTCAGATAACAAGGCACACCTGTAATTTCCAGAGGGGTGGGCACAAGTGAACATGGCCACATACAGGAGAGTGATGGACTTGGCTTGAGAAGGTCAGGGAGGGCTGCTCCAAAGGGGAGCCAGGCTGAGGGAGAGCTGGAAGATGGTGGTTCAGCACACAGGCCAGGTGGAGAGGCCCGGTGGAGGGCAGTTTAGGCAGAGAGAAAAACAGGTACCAAGTCAGAGAGGCAACACACACACACACACACACACACACCCATATTGTGTTCAGGGAACTGAAAATATTTCCATACTGCTGAAGTATAAAGAGCAAGAAAAATGAGACTGGAGGAACTGGCATCAATCTGAATGGAAAGGGCTTTGTTTGGACTTTATTCTGGAAGACATGGACCATAACTGAAAGCCTGTTAGCAAGAGAGTGTTAGGGTCACATTTGAAGTTTAGAAAGACTTGACACAAAACAGACGCTGGATCTGAGGACAGATACCTATAGCCAGAGATGACAAGGGATCTGAGCAAGGGCTATGGATGGTGATAAAGAGAATGGGTTGTACTGCTGAGATAGGCCGATGAGAGTTGAGAGGTGGTGGTGATCTCTGGGAGGGAGAGGGCAGCTCTTTCTATCTCTAGTAGGGAATATGGTCAGCAATAGAATATTTGGTATATAAGTATATGTTAATAAAGGAAAATTTGCAAAGAAAAATAATATGCATAGTAGATGGCAATGTATGCATGGCCAAATTTGTGTCCTTTGTGTGTTTACCTCTCTCAAGGTTCTTGTCACTTCTAATGCATGGACTTCTCCCGGCAGCTTCCATCAATCTGCTTTCTCTGAAGCATCCTTGGTGACATTTTCCCTTAAGACTCAGGGGTGGTGGGGAGGGGAAAAGATGAGGACAATAATGCAGATTACAGAACAAGGCTAGCTGGTCAGGAGGCAGCTTTGGGAGCACAATTGACATATGACCACAGGGCACTCAACTCCCTGCAGTCTGCACTTCAGTGCACACATATGCAGATTTATTGTGATGGGTTCCTGATCTGGATAAACTGATGGGTGAACATTTTTGCATGTCATTCCAGCAACCCTTCACCTGATGAGTCCTCAGATAACAAGGCACACCTGTAATTTCCAGAGGGGTGGGCACAAGTGAACATGGCCACATACAGGAGAGTGATGGACTTGGCTTGAGAAGGTCAGGGAGGGCTGCTCCAAAGGGGAGCCAGGCTGAGGGAGAGCTGGAAGATGGTGGTTCAGCACACAGGCCAGGTGGAGAGGCCCGGTGGAGGGCAGTTTAGGCAGAGAGAAAAACAGGTACCAAGTCAGAGAGGCAACACACACACACACACACACACACACCCATATTGTGTTCAGGGAACTGAAAATATTTCCATACTGCTGAAGTATAAAGAGCAAGAAAAATGAGACTGGAGGAACTGGCATCAATCTGAATGGAAAGGGCTTTGTTTGGACTTTATTCTGGAAGACATGGACCATAACTGAAAGCCTGTTAGCAAGAGAGTGTTAGGGTCACATTTGAAGTTTAGAAAGACTTGACACAAAACAGACGCTGGATCTGAGGACAGATACCTATAGCCAGAGATGACAAGGGATCTGAGCAAGGGCTATGGATGGTGATAAAGAGAATGGGTTGTACTGCTGAGATAGGCCGATGAGAGTTGAGAGGTGGTGGTGATCTCTGGGAGGGAGAGGGCAGCTCTTTCTATCTCTGTGTCATAGATTAAGAAGTTAAGATCAGGGAAGTGTGTCATTTCTATTATGTATCTCCTAGACCTAACACAGTTCCTGGCAGATACCCAACACATGGTAAATGAGTAAGTTCCATTGTTTAACCAACACATTCTCAATGAGTTACTGAGGGAATGAATCAAATAATGAATCAGTGGGTAGGTTAATAAGTGAATGCCTACTTTCTTGGTAGGGTCTGATGGTCTCCCACAGCATTCTGGCTTCTTTTTTTTTGGCCACTTCTATTGATCTTTCATTTGTTTATCTTTGTTCTTTGACCCGTGTGGGCCTCCCATTGGAGTGGCCTCTCTCATTGCAGAGCATCAGCTCTGCGCTCCAGAGCTCCAGCTCAGTAGTTGGACACATCGGTCCAGCAGCTCCGGCACATGAGATCTTCCCAGGCCAGGGATTGAACCGGTGCCCTTTGCACTGCAAGGCAGTGTCTTTACCCACTGGACCACCAGGGAAGCCCCTGGCTTCTCTTTATTCCATTTCTACCACTGTCCCCATCACAGGAAGAGCTGAAGTCTCGCTGGAATATTGCAACATTTTCTGAATTGATCCTCAGCCTCTATTCCCCTGTGTTTCAGTCCCAAAGGCACACTGGTCTGGATGTGGGGTCTCCCGACTTTCAGCCCAGGAATTTCCTGATCTCAGCCTGCACCTCTTCCACTCAGCTTTTCTCATCATTTGTCTCTTCCCGATGGAAGTGATGATCTTTATTCACCTCGCATGAGTGTTGGACAGATTGATTAGTTAATGTGCAAAAATTGCTTTGCAGATGAAAAATGCCGATTATTATTATTATTATGTTGTCTAAGCGAAATTTTCTGCCATTTAAAGAGAGCTGCAGAATGGTCACTGACTTTCACTTGAATGCTCTGCACCTCACAGGTGGAACATTTATTTACCAATAGAGAAAACTCTCTCCACACAAAATGGACTTCCTGGTGGCTCAGATGGTAAAGTATCTGCCTGCAGTTTGGGAGACCTGAGTTTGATCCCATAGTATAAAGAGAATGGGTTGTACTGCTGAGATAGGCCGATGAGAGTTGAGAGGTGGTGGTGATCTCTGGGAGGAGAGGGCAGCTCTTTCTATCTCTGTGTCATAGATTAAGAAGTTAAGATCAGGGAAGTGTGTCATTTCTATTATGTATCTCCTAGACCTAACACAGTTCCTGGCAGATACCCAACACATGGTAAATGAGTAAGTTCCATTGTTTAACCAACACATTCTCAATGAGTTACTGAGGGAATGAATCAAATAATGAATCAGTGGGTAGGTTAATAAGTGAATGCCTACTTTCTTGGTAGGGTCTGATGGTCTCCCACAGCATTCTGGCTTCTTTTTTTTTGGCCACTTCTATTGATCTTTCATTTGTTTATCTTTGTTCTTTGACCCGTGTGGGCCTCCCATTGGAGTGGCCTCTCTCATTGCAGAGCATCAGCTCTGCGCTCCAGAGCTCCAGCTCAGTAGTTGGACACATCGGTCCAGCAGCTCCGCGGCACATGAGATCTTCCCAGGCCAGGGATTGAACCGGTGCCCTTTGCACTGCAAGGCAGTGTCTTTACCCACTGGACCACCAGGGAAGCCCCTGGCTTCTCTTTATTCCATTTCTACCACTGTCCCCATCACAGGAAGAGCTGAAGTCTCGCTGGAATATTGCAACATTTTCTGAATTGATCCTCAGCCTCTATTCCCCTGTGTTTCAGTCCCAAAGGCACACTGGTCTGGATGTGGGGTCTCCCGACTTTCAGCCCAGGAATTTCCTGATCTCAGCCTGCACCTCTTCCACTCAGCTTTTCTCATCATTTGTCTCTTCCCGATGGAAGTGATGATCTTTATTCACCTCGCATGAGTGTTGGACAGATTGATTAGTTAATGTGCAAAAATTGCTTTGCAGATGAAAAATGCCGATTATTATTATTATTATGTTGTCTAAGCGAAATTTTCTGCCATTTAAAGAGAGCTGCAGAATGGTCACTGACTTTCACTTGAATGCTCTGCACCTCACAGGTGGAACATTTATTTACCAATAGAGAAAACTCTCTCCACACAAAATGGACTTCCCTGGTGGCTCAGATGGTAAAGTATCTGCCTGCAGTTTGGGAGACCTGAGTTTGATCCCTGGGTTGGAAGATTCCCCTGGAGAAGGGGGTCAACTCCAGTATTCTTGCCTGGAAAATTCCATAGACAGAGGAGCCTGGTGGGCTTTAGTTTATGGGGTTGCAAAGAGTTGGACATGACTGAAATGACTGAGCACATAAAATAGCTCCCTGGAGCTCATACATCTGTTTTTAAAAGACATGATCAAATTGCCACTGTGGAATGTAATTGGGGCAACTTGGTTAAAGTCCACTTATAGGCTGTTGTCAGCACAGGATTTACCTTCTTATCCAGAGGCACCAATAGCTTTGCCTTTTGTCAGTCACCTGTCATGTGAAATGCTACTGATGTCAACCGAAATAATATACAGGGTCTCAGAGGTGTATATAATTTTTATCCCTTCCAGAATACATTGAACTTACCATCTTTCCCCTTGACCAGGAGTGAGTAATAGTTTCTCAGAAACATCTTTTTTCTTTTCCTTTTGAAATTTTTATTACATATTATTTCCATTTAATGTTTAAAAATGATCATTTAATTGTTTAGTTAGATTTAGCAGTGACTCTGTTATTAATATTGAGATGATAAAAACAAGAATTGCAAACTTGATTTTTTAAATTTTTTTACCGCTCAAAGGTGATGACATTATTTCTGTGAGCTACTAAATTAATCAGCACTTTTAGTGCTATATACTTCTACCATATTTTATTTCTAATGCACTTCTCATCGTGGTTGCTTATTCTTTAAATTCCCACCAAGCACAAAACCAATTAGATAAGAATCTTTGGGTTGGGGACGAGGCGTGAATGTTTTTTAAACCTCCCTAGGCTACTACATGAGAAGATCCCTTAGAGGAGAATATGGCAACCCACTCCAGTATTCTTGCCTGGAGAATCCCATGGCCAGAGGAACCTGGTGGACTTCAGTCTGTGGAGTCACAAAGAGCCAGGCATGAGTGAGCAACTTAGCACAAGCACAGGCTACTACAATATACTACTTGAGAACCAGTACTCAATTCAGGAGCATCTTTCTTCATTTTTTTTTTAATATCCTGAGGTGATTTTTATGCTTATATCTCATAAAGTCCAGTACTGAGTAACAGGACAAAAGAACAACAGAACAACAAAAAAACAAGTAAATACTTGGAGGGTTTTTTTTTGGAGTTGTTTTCTTTTCTTTCTTTCTTTTTTTTTTTTTTTTAAGTTTGGGGCTTGATAAAAAGTCAGGGAAAGTTTGGTTGTTTTTTTTTTTTTTAATTTTATTTTACTTTTTACTTTTACAGAGTTTTGTTGTTTACAGATATGTATCATCCCAGATTAGTCATACGTATATGTATATCCCTGGCCCCTTCCCTCCTCCACCCTACTTCCAGCTCCCCATCTCACCCCTCCAGGCCATCTCACAGCGCCCCTGCAGGATCCCCTATTCCCACAGCACAGTGACAATAGCTATCTTTTTCACGTATGAGAGTATAGGTTTCCATGTTACTCCCTCTATGCCTCCCACCCCCTGTTCATTCCCCACAATGTCCATATGTCTGTTCTCTATGTCTGTTTTTCCTTCACTTCACTGCATGTATTCTCATTATTTCTTATAAGATTCCATATATATGTGTTAGTATACTGTACTTGTCTTTTTCTTTTTGAAAGTCAGGGAAAGTTTTAAGAAAACTTTATATTTAAACAACAAGAGAAAACCTCTAATTTGAAGTGTGTGAATATAGAATTGATAACTAATGCTGGTGGCTGATATTCCAAGCTTGATTTGCTACCACTTTTCTTCAGCAGCTTGGGCTTTTAGCGTGATTTATGCCTAAACTTTAAGAGTCAAATTTTTGAACTGCATTAAGTGCTAAGGAAAAAGCATAAAAATCAGTAATCTGAGAGTCTAGAGAAGTAGAATGCTGTGTGCAAATATGCTAAGTGGGAAAATCGACTAATAGATGCGTCAGAAAAGCAAAGGTTTTCTGACATCAAGGAACCAGAGTGTCGGGAAATTCTTTAATTACCATCTGATTGGCCGGATGAGATAGCGTTGCTAAAGATCTATGAAATCAAAGAGGCTTCATTTAAAAATGAAATGAACTTGGGTAGGGAAATGGTGAAATGTATGGCAGAGTTTCATGAAGGTGATCAGTTGGACCAGAGTAGCAAGTCAGAGAAGCCCGCATCTTACAACTTTGTCCAGCAGGTGGCAGAAGTGAGACTTCGGTACTCACAGCAGCTGCTGGGCCGTGATCTGTCTTTTAAATCCTGTCCCTGTGGTTGCTTCCCAGGTGGCGCTAGTGGTAAAGAACCCACCTCCCACAGGAGGCGAAGTAAGAGAGGGGGTTCGATCTCTGTGTTGGGAAGATAGAAACCCTGTCCAGTATTCTTGCCTGGAGAATCCCCACGGACAGAGAAGCCTGGCGGGCTACAGACTATAGGGTCGCAAAGAGTCGGAAATGACTGAAGCGACTGAGCATGGCACGCACGCACACGCACGCACGCACACAGCAGGTACATTATCCGATTGGTGGGTTTGGCTATGTAAGCTAATGAATGTCACGTGTCAGGCTGAAACAGCTCTTACTTGGCCTGGTTATTGTGCACCTTTGTTCTTACCTTTTCTCAATGTGTGCCAGGCTCTTCTTTCTCCAACTAGTCTGTCTCCTGGGCATACCTATGTACTTTACCTCCAGCCTTTTCTCTTTATTGGAGAGCAGTTGCTCTGGACACTCTGACTTCTGTTCTCTTTGCTGTCCAGAAGTGCTAGCAGAATGAGTAGAGGACGGGGAGTCAGTGGGTATGGTGCTGAGCCAAGAGTTTCACGTCCACCCTTCTTACATCCCTATGAGATACCATTTTCGCTTTTGACTAATGAAGAAACTGAGGCTCAGAGAGAAGGAGGAGCTTGCCTATGGGCCACAGTAAGTTTTGGAGCAGTAACGTATTTTCTTCCCTTCAGTGTTTCTTGATTTTTCCACCAGTTCCTGTAGACCTGGATTCCCTGGCATCATGAACGTCATCATCATAGGAAAGAGTTTTACAGGAAATTGCCAGGGCATAGAAAAACTCGATGACTCCAGAGAAACCCCGTAAAACCCTTGACCCTCTCCTGTCAGACTAGGTAGAGATTTTCTGGGTATATTAGTCCAGGTTGTCCAGAGAAACAGAGCTAATAGGGTAGACAGATAGCGGAGGATGGATAGGTAGATGTTGTTGTTGTTTTCATTGCTGAGTCGTAACTGACTCTTCACAGCCCCATGGACTGTAGCCTGCCAGGCTCCTCGGTCTGTGGGATTCTCCAGGCAAAAATACTGGCATGGGTTGCCATTTCCTTCTCCAGGGGATCTTCCTGACCCAGGGATTGAAACCAGGTCTCCCGCACTGGCAGGCAGTTTCTTTAAGACAGAGTCACCAGGGAAGCCTAGATAGATAGATAGATGGATAGACAGACAGACAGATAGGAATTGGGTGCTGCCCACCCACACCGATGAGGCTGATCTTCTTTACTCAGTCTCCAGTGCCCAGTGCTAAGTCGCTCAGTTGTGTCTGAGTCTCTGCAACCTTAAGGGCCATAGCCCGCCAGGCTTCTCGGTCCATGGGATTCTCCAGCAAGAATGCTGGAGTGGGTTGCCCTTTTACTCAGTCTGGTAACATTCAAATGTTAGTCTTTTTAGGAGGCACTCTTAAGCACACCCAGAAATAATGCTTCACTAGCTTTCTGGGCACACCCTAGCCTAAGCAAGTTGACACATTATAAAGTCAACTGTCACAGCTAGGGTGGGGAGAACTGGAGAAGTGAAAGGAGGAAGACTGGGTGCCTGAGAAAGGAAGGACCTTATACCTCATCCTCCAGGTGCTCTGGGAGTGAGGATCAGGGGACAACAAGAGCCCTTCTAGTTGGGGTGGTGGAGCTGAGTCAAAGTGCAGAGCGATTTACAATCTGCGATCCTCTTTCCAGGTGGCCATGAGACCTGGGAGCAGGGCTGTGGTGTGCCTTGGCAGCTGGTCCTGGGCCAGCCTCGCTGGATCTCCCAGCGGCAGAGGGATCTCCTATGTTCGGGGGAGGCACGGGTCCTGGAGGGAGGACCAGGTCTGAAGGCAGGAGTCTCCGGGAACACAGAGGATGTTTGCAGTGACTGTGTAATGACACTACAGAACACTGAACGGAAAGGGGAAGGCTCAGTGAGTGTGCCAGAGGGGCAGAGGTAATGACCAAGACCAGCAGCCAAGCTGCCATGCTCTGCATCGCACAATCCCCATTCCGTCCCCATCAGGTGCCAACAGGAAGCTGTAACCGACTCAGGTATCTGGAGGACTGGGAAAAGTAGGGGAGGAAAATGGAAATGGGGGAAAGAATGTTGTTGTTGTTTTCATTGCTGAGTCGTAACTGACTCTTCACAGCCCCATGGACTGTAGCCTGCCAGGCTCCTCGGTCTGTGGGATTCTCCAGGCAAAAATACTGGCATGGGTTGCCATTTCCTTCTCCAGGGGATCTTCCTGACCCAGGGATTGAAACCAGGTCTCCCGCACTGGCAGGCAGTTTCTTTAAGACAGAGTCACCAGGGAAGCCTAGATAGATAGATAGATGGATAGACAGACAGACAGATAGGAATTGGGTGCTGCCCACCCACACCGATGAGGCTGATCTTCTTTACTCAGTCTCCAGTGCCCAGTGCTAAGTCGCTCAGTTGTGTCTGAGTCTCTGCAACCTTAAGGGCCATAGCCCGCCAGGCTTCTCGGTCCATGGGATTCTCCAGCAAGAATGCTGGAGTGGGTTGCCCTTTTACTCAGTCTGGTAACATTCAAATGTTAGTCTTTTTAGGAGGCACTCTTAAGCACACCCAGAAATAATGCTTCACTAGCTTTCTGGGCACACCCTAGCCTAAGCAAGTTGACACATTATAAAGTCAACTGTCACAGCTAGGGTGGGGAGAACTGGAGAAGTGAAAGGAGGAAGACTGGGTGCCTGAGAAAGGAAGGACCTTATACCTCATCCTCCAGGTGCTCTGGGAGTGAGGATCAGGGGACAACAAGAGCCCTTCTAGTTGGGGGTGGTGGAGCTGAGTCAAAGTGCAGAGCGATTTACAATCTGCGATCCTCTTTCCAGGTGGCCATGAGACCTGGGAGCAGGGCTGTGGTGTGCCTTGGCAGCTGGTCCTGGGCCAGCCTCGCTGGATCTCCCAGCGGCAGAGGGATCTCCTATGTTCGGGGGAGGCACGGGTCCTGGAGGGGAGGACCAGGTCTGAAGGCAGGAGTCTCCGGGAACACAGAGGATGTTTGCAGTGACTGTGTAATGACACTACAGAACACTGAACGGAAAGGGGAAGGCTCAGTGAGTGTGCCAGAGGGGCAGAGGTAATGACCAAGACCAGCAGCCAAGCTGCCATGCTCTGCATCGCACAATCCCCATTCCGTCCCCATCAGGTGCCAACAGGAAGCTGTAACCGACTCAGGTCACGTGCCCTCCCCCTGGTGGAACAGGAGCGCATTACAGCAATTAAGCTAAATTAGAGCAACGAAGAAGTTCGTTTCATGTCTGTGGACTGGGATCTGAGCCCTCAAACAGCATTGAACCCTGGGTTTTCTGGCTGTATCAGTTGCTCATTTCACTACATCAAAAGAAGAGGAATCAACATGAACAGATCCAGGATTTAACATAATCAGAAGCAACCGTTCTCTCTGAATTATCTGTGTATGTATGACTGTGTGCTCAGTCACTCAGCTGGGTCTGACCCTTTGCGGCCCCGTGGACTGTAGCCCAACAGGTTCCTCTGCCCATGGAATTTAACTGAAGTGGGGTGCCATTCCCTTTGCCAGAGGCTCTTCCTGACCCAGTGATTGAACCTGCATCTCTTCAGTTTCCTACATTTGGGCAGGTGGATTCTTTACCCCTAGCATAACCTGGGAGGTTGCCTAATATTATTTTTAAAATATTTCACAGTTTAAACCAAGTTGATTCAGGGTTCATTTTCCCACATCATTTCCATTCAACTGAAGTATTTATTTATTGGTCAGACCTGGGGCACGTGGGATCTTACTTCCCCAACCAGGCATCAAACCCATCTTCCTTGCAATGGAAACAGACTCTTAGCCACTGGACCACCAGAGAAGTCCCTATCTCCATTCAACTTAGTGAGATTTTATGGAAGGACCTTATACCTCATCCTCCAGGTGCTCTGGGAGTGAGGATCAGGGGACAACAAGAGCCCTTCTAGTTGGGGTGGTGGAGCTGAGTCAAAGTGCAGAGCGATTTACAATCTGCGATCCTCTTTCCAGGTGGCCATGAGACCTGGGAGCAGGGCTGTGGTGTGCCTTGGCAGCTGGTCCTGGGCCAGCCTCGCTGGATCTCCCAGCGGCAGAGGGATCTCCTATGTTCGGGGGAGGCACGGGTCCTGGAGGGAGGACCAGGTCTGAAGGCAGGAGTCTCCGGGAACACAGAGGATGTTTGCAGTGACTGTGTAATGACACTACAGAACACTGAACGGAAAGGGGAAGGCTCAGTGAGTGTGCCAGAGGGGCAGAGGTAATGACCAAGACCAGCAGCCAAGCTGCCATGCTCTGCATCGCACAATCCCCATTCCGTCCCCATCAGGTGCCAACAGGAAGCTGTAACCGACTCAGGTCACGTGCCCTCCCCCTGGTGGAACAGGAGCGCATTACAGCAATTAAGCTAAATTAGAGCAACGAAGAAGTTCGTTTCATGTCTGTGGACTGGGATCTGAGCCCTCAAACAGCATTGAACCCTGGGTTTTCTGGCTGTATCAGTTGCTCATTTCACTACATCAAAAGAAGAGGAATCAACATGAACAGATCCAGGATTTAACATAATCAGAAGCAACCGTTCTCTCTGAATTATCTGTGTATGTATGACTGTGTGCTCAGTCACTCAGCTGGGTCTGACCCTTTGCGGCCCCGTGGACTGTAGCCCAACAGGTTCCTCTGCCCATGGAATTTAACTGAAGTGGGTGCCATTCCCTTTGCCAGAGGCTCTTCCTGACCCAGTGATTGAACCTGCATCTCTTCAGTTTCCTACATTTGGGCAGGTGGATTCTTTACCCCTAGCATAACCTGGGAGGTTGCCTAATATTATTTTTAAAATATTTCACAGTTTAAACCAAGTTGATTCAGGGTTCATTTTCCCACATCATTTCCATTCAACTGAAGTATTTATTTATTGGTCAGACCTGGGGCACGTGGGATCTTACTTCCCCAACCAGGCATCAAACCCATCTTCCTTGCAATGGAAACAGACTCTTAGCCACTGGACCACCAGAGAAGTCCCTATCTCCATTCAACTTAGTGAGATTTTATTGAGGAAGTAAATCTCTCAAAAAGAGGATTCTCTTAAAAAGAGTTTTAGTGTGTTATACAAAAGAAGTACTCTCTATAAGTAAAAAATATTTTTTTCCATAAAGACATGAATAACTTCAAGATAATACATAGTTCCAATCACACCATACATCCGATCTTCTTACCTAAGAATTCTTCACCTATTTGAAGTGAATTTTCACTCTGGTGTCATTCAGTTTTTCTCAGAATTCAGCAGCATATTCAAGCAGAAGAAAGAGCTCAAAAGTCATTCCTATGAAGATTCTATTGGCTTACATCTCCATAACCCCAAAGCTGCAGAGGCAACATTTCCAGGACATTCTCAGCCTTTATTTTACCTGACTGGCCCAGGTCCTGTGGGTTGCTGGTGACATGGATCCTAAATGACATTGATTGGCCCTCTGCCCTGGTTTGTGTAACCTCAGAGTAAGGGGAGGGGCGTGGCCTTGTAGGGGTTAGAGACTCGTCTTTTGTGCAGTCATGGTTCTTGCCAACATGGAAGTGAGGATGGTCCACACCACGGGTTTGCAAGATGTTTCCCTGGTTGAATGCCTCCACAGGGGCTGAGCTGTCCTCTGGTCTGAGGTCATCCCAGCAGAGAGAAAAACATCTTTCCAATGGTTGGTAACGCCACTAAATTTCATCTGGGCTTCCCAGGTGGCTCAAGTGATAGCTGGCTGGGACCCTTTGCGGCCCGTGGACTGTAGCCCAACAGGTTCCTCTGCCCATGGAATTTAACTGAAGTGGGTGCCATTCCCTTTGCCAGAGGCTCTTCCTGACCCAGTGATTGAACCTGCATCTCTTCAGTTTCCTACATTTGGGCAGGTGGATTCTTTACCCCTAGCATAACCTGGGAGGTTGCCTAATATTATTTTTAAAATATTTCACAGTTTAAACCAAGTTGATTCAGGGTTCATTTTCCCACATCATTTCCATTCAACTGAAGTATTTATTTATTGGTCAGACCTGGGGCACGTGGGATCTTACTTCCCCAACCAGGCATCAAACCCATCTTCCTTGCAATGGAAACAGACTCTTAGCCACTGGACCACCAGAGAAGTCCCTATCTCCATTCAACTTAGTGAGATTTTATTGAGGAAGTAAATCTCTCAAAAGAGGATTCTCTTAAAAAGAGTTTTAGTGTGTTATACAAAAGAAGTACTCTCTATAAGTAAAAAATATTTTTTTCCATAAAGACATGAATAACTTCAAGATAATACATAGTTCCAATCACACCATACATCCGATCTTCTTACCTAAGAATTCTTCACCTATTTGAAGTGAATTTTCACTCTGGTGTCATTCAGTTTTCTCAGAATTCAGCAGCATATTCAAGCAGAAGAAAGAGCTCAAAAGTCATTCCTATGAAGATTCTATTGGCTTACATCTCCATAACCCCAAAGCTGCAGAGGCAACATTTCCAGGACATTCTCAGCCTTTATTTTACCTGACTGGCCCAGGTCCTGTGGGTTGCTGGTGACATGGATCCTAAATGACATTGATTGGCCCTCTGCCCTGGTTTGTGTAACCTCAGAGTAAGGGGAGGGGCGTGGCCTTGTAGGGGTTAGAGACTCGTCTTTTGTGCAGTCATGGTTCTTGCCAACATGGAAGTGAGGATGGTCCACACCACGGGTTTGCAAGATGTTTCCCTGGTTGAATGCCTCCACAGGGGCTGAGCTGTCCTCTGGTCTGAGGTCATCCCAGCAGAGAGAAAAACATCTTTCCAATGGTTGGTAACGCTCACTAAATTTCATCTGGGCTTCCCAGGTGGCTCAAGTGATAAAGAATCCATCTGCCATGCAGAAGATGCGGGTTCCCTTCCTGGTTCAAGAATATCCCTGGAGAGGAAATAGCAGTCCAGTTCAGCATTCTTGCTTGGAAGATTCCATGGACAGGGGAGCCTGGCAGGTACAGTTCGTGGAGTTGCAGACTGGACACCACTGACTACAAGCACACACATGCACAAATTTCCTCCAGCCCATCTCTTACTGTGATCAGCAGTACTGGCTCAAGCTCTGAATTACAAGAAAGAGAAGCTGAAAAAGGACCTAAACTGTGCACACATATCCAGAGAAACTGATGCTCTCCAGAATTCGGCCCAGACAAGAGCTTTATGCACCCTAGTCTACTAGTATGTAGATGCAATGGAAGCAAAATTCCTCTAGAGGGCACTCACAGCTTCTCCATGAACAGACAGGTCTCGAAATTGTGGTTCTACAGAAAAGGGCAAAGACTGCAAAAAGAGATTCACATAAGCAGATTCGTGGATGTGCAGATTTTTTTTTTTTTTATTAGAAAATAATGCCTCTTTGTCTTTTGTAGATCAGCATCAGTGAAAATCATGCACATGTGGGAACGTAAAATATGGACAATTTGTTTCCTTTGTGAAAGAATATTGAATCCTTACCTCTAAGGGAGTTTACCATAGTTCACTGCTGTGTCATATTTATAATTATCGTGAGAAGGAGGGAAATCAAAAGATTCAACTGCTTAACTCTTCAGCAGCTGAACTCTCGGCCCTGGGGACACGCTGGGAACTTCATGTTCTGGCTGAGCTCTGTGGAAATCCTCGTGAATGCCCCTTGACCTCTCACTTGGCCACCTGAGGAAATCAGCTTTTTGAACCATAATTGGCTTTGACTGGCCCAGGTCCTGTGGGTTGCTGGTGACATGGATCCTAAATGACATTGATTGGCCCTCTGCCCTGGTTTGTGTAACCTCAGAGTAAGGGGAGGGGCGTGGCCTTGTAGGGGTTAGAGACTCGTCTTTTGTGCAGTCATGGTTCTTGCCAACATGGAAGTGAGGATGGTCCACACCACGGGTTTGCAAGATGTTTCCCTGGTTGAATGCCTCCACAGGGGCTGAGCTGTCCTCTGGTCTGAGGTCATCCCAGCAGAGAGAAAAACATCTTTCCAATGGTTGGTAACGCTCACTAAATTTCATCTGGGCTTCCCAGGTGGCTCAAGTGATAAAGAATCCATCTGCCATGCAGAAGATGCGGGTTCCCTTCCTGGTTCAAGAATATCCCTGAGAGGAAATAGCAGTCCAGTTCAGCATTCTTGCTTGGAAGATTCCATGGACAGGGGAGCCTGGCAGGTACAGTTCGTGGAGTTGCAGACTGGACACCACTGACTACAAGCACACACATGCACAAATTTCCTCCAGCCCATCTCTTACTGTGATCAGCAGTACTGGCTCAAGCTCTGAATTACAAGAAAGAGAAGCTGAAAAAGGACCTAAACTGTGCACACATATCCAGAGAAACTGATGCTCTCCAGAATTCGGCCCAGACAAGAGCTTTATGCACCCTAGTCTACTAGTATGTAGATGCAATGGAAGCAAAATTCCTCTAGAGGGCACTCACAGCTTCTCCATGAACAGACAGGTCTCGAAATTGTGGTTCTACAGAAAAGGGCAAAGACTGCAAAAAGAGATTCACATAAGCAGATTCGTGGATGTGCAGATTTTTTTTTTTTTTATTAGAAAATAATGCCTCTTTGTCTTTTGTAGATCAGCATCAGTGAAAATCATGCACATGTGGGAACGTAAAATATGGACAATTTGTTTCCTTTGTGAAAGAATATTGAATCCTTACCTCTAAGGGAGTTTACCATAGTTCACTGCTGTGTCATATTTATAATTATCGTGAGAAGGAGGGAAATCAAAAGATTCAACTGCTTAACTCTTCAGCAGCTGAACTCTCGGCCCTGGGGACACGCCGGGAACTTCATGTTCTGGCTGAGCTCTGTGGAAATCCTCGTGAATGCCCCCTTGACCTCTCACTTGGCCACCTGAGGAAATCAGCTTTGGTTAGATTAGATGAACCATAATTGGCTTTGGGGTTGCTGAAGCACACTCCGGGTACACATTTCTCTGTGTTTTGAAAGGCGTGTGTTTTCCTTGGATCAGGTCACTGCTTGGGTGGGTGGATGGACCCGAGTGTTGTTTCCCAAGATCTGCTCTGCCTCCCAACCTCCCCAGTGACAGGGTGCTTGCTCGGCCCCTCCATGCCCTCTGCCGGCTCCCCTTCGGGGTCAGGGAGAGGGGCGAGTCATTGCAGGTCTGCAGTATAATTTGCAATGCAAGTACTGGTCTAGATGATTTTTAACGGTTCTTTTCAACTCTCAGGATCTATGGCTCCATGAATGTGCAGATTCTGAAGTGAGGAAAACATAAAAATGAGTCAGTGTTACTTCAACACTGTAAATGGTATGAGTTTTTCCTTGCCTCTGGTCATACCCCTCCCCAGACTATTCTCCAGGACCCAAAATGATTCTTTAAAAATGTGTATGAATCGTAATTTTCTTTTCCACCTAAAATTCTTCAAAGACTCCATACTGCCTTCCTGAAAAAGCGCAAACCCCTTAGCACACACAGTTAACAAGACTCTTCAAGATCTGCCGCCGCAGCCCTTCTTCCAGAACAAAGTGCAGGTCTCCAGTGCAGTGTTCTCTGTCTCACAGCTGGGTCTGTGCTGTGCCTTTCACCTGAATGTGCAGCCACCCTTACTCACCTCCTGCCCCCAGCGTCTAAGTCCCTTAGACCTGCGTGCTAAGTCCCTTCAGCTGTGTCCAACTCTTTGCAACCCTATGGACTGTGGCCGACCAGGCTCCTCTGTCTATGGGATTCTCCAGGCAAGAATACTGGAATTGGTAACCTATCCCGTCTCCTGGAGATCTTCTTAATCCAGAGATCGAACTAGGGTCTCCTGCATTGCAGGCGGATTCCTTACCAGCTGAGCTTCAAGGGAAGCCCCTATTCATGAGAACCTCTAATTAATCAGTGACCAGCCAGTAGAAACTGGCTGGGAAAGGGATTTGGTCCTGTCATCAGAACAGGAGTTTAGGGTCACCTGACCTTTTCCCTTCTCAGTAAATGTTGCAGAAGACAACAGATTGTGAAGGTTTTATGATTTGAATGGTCAAATGTGCTAATGTAGCAGAGATTCTACTTGGTAGGAAACATAAATGCCTTGTTTCCTCTTCAACCCTTGAATGGGCCTTCCTCATATTCAGCCAGAAGCACCCTAGCAGGAATCCAAATATAAAGAAGGAATCATGTTCAGCTTTGACTTTAAAGCAGGATCTTGAATCCTAAAATCAAACAGTAGTCTTAAAAGGCAGCCTTTGTTGAGAGGAAAAAAGATTTATCAATTCCAAAAGCCTCTTTTACATATCAAGAGTAGAAATGCAATGCATTTGAATTCGTGACCTGAACTGAGTTTTATTTTAAACTAAAGACGGAGACTATTTCGGATGTACCTTAAGAAAGTCCTACAGTCTTGAGGGCCAGGGCTCAAAAGACAGATTCAGGAACAGGAAAGAGAGAAGTTTGAAATGTCACATGAGGGTCCTGGCTCCTATCCCCGGGACAGGAGCAGGAGTGATAAGTACAGTCCAGAGAGGTGTGGTTTCCTAGGGTATCACCTCTTGTTCTTGTTTCTCAAGAATAACGTGAAAAATTGTCAGCCCCTTAGAGAAGCTCTGTGTTTAGCATGAAGCTGTAACCTCACGGAGCCACCCAGAGTGTAGTTAGAAAATGCTGGAGGGGGTCTTCCTTGGTGGCTCAGTGGTAAAGAATCCACGTGCCAATGCAGGGGACACAGGTTGATCCCTGATCCAGGAAGATCCCACATGCCACAGGGCAACTAAGCCTGTGTGCCACAGCTGTTGAACCTGTGTTCTTGAGCCCAGAACTGGCAACTGGTCACAACTACTGAAGCCTGAGAGCACTAGAGCCCGTGCTCCGCAGCAAGAGAAGCCATCACAATAAGAAGCCCTTGCACTGCACCCAGAGAGTAGCCCAGCCGCACCACAGCAGAGGACTGTGGGCCATTATAAAATGTGTGAGCTTCACCTGGCACTCTGGGAGGACTGTTTGAGAAAGGATACAGCCCTGACAGAAAACCCAGTCTTTGAATCAAGTGAACACTTGAAGGAGAACTGAATTAAAGAAATGGAGAAGATTGAGTTAGATCGAAAAGGTCTACTTTAATGAGAAGAGAATAGGTTATTTTTAACTTGAAAGTTTAAGTTTCTTTTCTGCAATCACTAGGAAAGGGGCTCAAGATCATGATCTGAAAGTAAAACTTACAAAACAGATGATTTTTTTCACTGAGTCATCACGTAAACTTTGTTTTTATTATAGTGTTGGGTATACTAAACCCATATCCTCCTATTCATCATTATTTAAGTATATGGAATGGGATGGGCAAGGGGTATAGCATGGAATGAGACAGGTGTCTCGAGACGGGAGTCAACTGATAAAAAAATACAATGTAGGAGCTGTGAGTTCAGTGTATTTGAGGCTCATTGACTATAGCCTAGGAGACAGCATCTCAGACAGCTCTGAGGAACTGCTCCAAAGGCCAGTGTATATGTGATTTTGGTGAAGGGGGTGCATGTACCTTAAGAAAGTCCTACAGTCTTGAGGGCCAGGGCTCAAAAGACAGATTCAGGAACAGGAAAGAGAGAAGTTTGAAATGTCACATGAGGGTCCTGGCTCCTATCCCCGGGACAGGAGCAGGAGTGATAAGTACAGTCCAGAGAGGTGTGGTTTCCTAGGGTATCACCTCTTGTTCTTGTTTCTCAAGAATAACGTGAAAAATTGTCAGCCCCTTAGAGAAGCTCTGTGTTTAGCATGAAGCTGTAACCTCACGGAGCCACCCAGAGTGTAGTTAGAAAATGCTGGAGGGGGTCTTCCTTGGTGGCTCAGTGGTAAAGAATCCACGTGCCAATGCAGGGGACACAGGTTGATCCCTGATCCAGGAAGATCCCACATGCCACAGGGCAACTAAGCCTGTGTGCCACAGCTGTTGAACCTGTGTTCTTGAGCCCAGAACTGGCAACTGGTCACAACTACTGAAGCCTGAGAGCACTAGAGCCCGTGCTCCGCAGCAAGAGAAGCCATCACAATAAGAAGCCCTTGCACTGCACCCAGAGAGTAGCCCAGCCGCACCACAGCAGAGGACTGTGGGCCATTATAAAATGTGTGAGCTTCACCTGGCACTCTGGGAGGACTGTTTGAGAAAGGATACAGCCCTGACAGAAAACCCAGTCTTTGAATCAAGTGAACACTTGAAGGAGAACTGAATTAAAGAAATGGAGAAGATTGAGTTAGATCGAAAAGGTCTACTTTAATGAGAAGAGAATAGGTTATTTTTAACTTGAAAGTTTAAGTTTCTTTTCTGCAATCACTAGGAAAGGGGCTCAAGATCATGATCTGAAAGTAAAACTTACAAAACAGATGATTTTTTTCACTGAGTCATCACGTAAACTTTGTTTTTATTATAGTGTTGGGTATACTAAACCCATATCCTCCTATTCATCATTATTTAAGTATATGGAATGGGATGGGCAAGGGGTATAGCATGGAATGAGACAGGTGTCTCGAGACGGGAGTCAACTGATAAAAAAATACAATGTAGGAGCTGTGAGTTCAGTGTATTTGAGGCTCATTGACTATAGCCTAGGAGACAGCATCTCAGACAGCTCTGAGGAACTGCTCCAAAGGCCAGTGTATATGTGATTTTGGTGAAGGGGGTGCATGCACCAAAGGGCATATCTCAGTAGAAGTGAAGGGGACAGAATAAACAGACAAAGTAGGTGATTAAATAGTTAATCCCAGCAGGGTATGGTAAATAGAGTAAAAGTATGAGAGATACCTGTAAATTAATGATCACTCAACAAAGCAAGTTGCTTAACAGCAAAACCATGAAACATGTCTCCAAACAGTAAAACAATGGTGGCATGAGACCTACATCCCTGCCTCCTGAAGTAGGGTCATAATTCTTAGGACATGCTTCTCTTATTTAGTTGCTCAGTTGTGTCCAACTCTGCAACCCAACCAGGCTCTCCTCTATTCATGTGATTTTCCAGGCAAGAAGGTTCAAGTGGGTTGCCATTTCCTACTCCAGAGGATCTTCCTGACTCAGGGATTGAACCCATGTCTCTTGCATCTCCTGCATTAGCAGGTAGATTCTTTACCACTGTGTCATCAGGGAAACCCCAGGACATGCTTCCAAAGATAAGGTGACATTACACTGAATCCTGAGGTGATTTATTATCTTTCAGTGTATGTAATCACCCTACTGCTGAGTTGAATGGCACCATGACAGTCCTGATTTTGAGGCAGTATATGGATGGGCTATCCCAGGGTAAACAGTTAGAGTTTGTTCTTTGTAGACCTGATACTCCAAGGTGAAAATAGCAGGACATTAATGAGAAGAGAATAGGTTATTTTTAACTTGAAAGTTTAAGTTTCTTTTCTGCAATCACTAGGAAAGGGGCTCAAGATCATGATCTGAAAGTAAAACTTACAAAACAGATGATTTTTCACTGAGTCATCACGTAAACTTTGTTTTTATTATAGTGTTGGGTATACTAAACCCATATCCTCCTATTCATCATTATTTAAGTATATGGAATGGGATGGGCAAGGGGTATAGCATGGAATGAGACAGGTGTCTCGAGACGGGAGTCAACTGATAAAAAAATACAATGTAGGAGCTGTGAGTTCAGTGTATTTGAGGCTCATTGACTATAGCCTAGGAGACAGCATCTCAGACAGCTCTGAGGAACTGCTCCAAAGGCCAGTGTATATGTGATTTTGGTGAAGGGGGTGCATGCACCAAAGGGCATATCTCAGTAGAAGTGAAGGGGACAGAATAAACAGACAAAGTAGGTGATTAAATAGTTAATCCCAGCAGGGTATGGTAAATAGAGTAAAAGTATGAGAGATACCTGTAAATTAATGATCACTCAACAAAGCAAGTTGCTTAACAGCAAAACCATGAAACATGTCTCCAAACAGTAAAACAATGGTGGCATGAGACCTACATCCCTGCCTCCTGAAGTAGGGTCATAATTCTTAGGACATGCTTCTCTTATTTAGTTGCTCAGTTGTGTCCAACTCTGCAACCCAACCAGGCTCTCCTCTATTCATGTGATTTTCCAGGCAAGAAGGTTCAAGTGGGTTGCCATTTCCTACTCCAGAGGATCTTCCTGACTCAGGGATTGAACCCATGTCTCTTGCATCTCCTGCATTAGCAGGTAGATTCTTTACCACTGTGTCATCAGGGAAACCCCAGGACATGCTTCCAAAGATAAGGTGACATTACACTGAATCCTGAGGTGATTTATTATCTTTCAGTGTATGTAATCACCCTACTGCTGAGTTGAATGGCACCATGACAGTCCTGATTTTGAGGCAGTATATGGATGGGCTATCCCAGGGTAAACAGTTAGAGTTTGTTCTTTGTAGACCTGATACTCCAAGGTGAAAATAGCAGGACAATCAAGGGAAGAGGCTGGGTTCTGCCCAGATAGAGGATAAGAGACCACATAGTTCTTGTCCTTGAAGTCAGGAGACCTCCCTGACCACACACACACACAGAAAGGCTCTTGCAAAGACGAAAAGAGAGGAAGCTCCACCCCACAGTGAATGACACCAACTACCCATAAGCCTCTTCAGTGAAATCCTGGCTAAGACACGCATATACACATGGGAGGTCCCTGAGATACACCAATTATAGAGTCAGAATCAGGCAAAGCCAGAAGATTGGTCAAAGGAAGCCCAGAAGAAATGCCCCCCTAAAAAAGCAAACTGCCACGAGGGTGCAACTCTCTCAGCCCACCTGTATGTCTATCCACACATACTATACTCTTTTTTCCCTCTAATACACATTTGCTTCACTGCTTTCTGTATGTATATGGAAATTCCCTTCTATGCAGCTGATGGTCCAGGGCCTTGTCACTGGTCTAGGATTCAGAGCTCTCACCACCATGGCCTGATGTTGATCTCTGGCTGCAAACTGAAACCCTGCTTCAAACCACTGCCGGCCAAGATGAGTTTGACTATATAGGGACAAGAAAACTGCCACCTAACATGAAGGAGGAAATAATAATGGAAGTTTGATGCCTATTTGAGAGGGAAGAAGAAGGTGGTCTCTTTGCCCTCCCCACTTTTCCTTTGATGATAAAACTGTAGCTCACTAAGTTCTCAGTGTGGCACTCCCTTGCGTGCATACTAGCGTCTTTCACAAGTGTCCTATCCTAGTCAACTCTTTCCTTACCCATCACTCTGCCTTTCTCTGAATTCTTTCTGCACTGAGACAGAAGAACCTGTGCTTGACTAAGTCCAGAGACACATTCTGCAATTTCAGAAGGTTGCTGCTTGTCACAAGGAGCAGATGTCTCTGTTAATGATTTTAATGCTTTTCTAGTCATGTGAAGATGCAAGAATTTGGGCTCACTAAATTTTCTCCTGAAAATGTCTATCTGATGGTCTGTTCTGCCAGTTTTTTCTCAAGCACAGAGGGCCTCATTCCTCATAAGACCTTTAAGTCCTTTCAGGGTGAATGCAATGGCTAGTGACTTCATGCTTATAGACCAGGGCGAGGGACATTCTTTAGTTGGCACAGCGATAGTCCTTTCCCTAAGCACCTGGTTAGTTTTTGGACCAGAGGGAGGGGCCGATCATTCTTCTTTCTGGGTAAGGATTCATCATGGTTGTTCTTGCACAGTGTAACCACTTGGAGGTATTTTCTGCCCACTCTATTAAAAAAGGTAGTACAACTTATATGTTGGGTAATGTGGAAAGGCAGGGTTAAAACTCAGATTTCAAATTCATTTCCACATGAATTTGTTGATTGAACACTATTTGCCCAGCAGATATTTGTTTTCTTCCCCACAAAGGAAGCCCAGAAGAAATGCCCCTAAAAAGCAAACTGCCACGAGGGTGCAACTCTCTCAGCCCACCTGTATGTCTATCCACACATACTATACTCTTTTTTCCCTCTAATACACATTTGCTTCACTGCTTTCTGTATGTATATGGAAATTCCCTTCTATGCAGCTGATGGTCCAGGGCCTTGTCACTGGTCTAGGATTCAGAGCTCTCACCACCATGGCCTGATGTTGATCTCTGGCTGCAAACTGAAACCCTGCTTCAAACCACTCCCGGGCCAAGATGAGTTTGACTATATAGGGACAAGAAAACTGCCACCTAACATGAAGGAGGAAATAATAATGGAAGTTTGATGCCTATTTGAGAGGGAAGAAGAAGGTGGTCTCTTTGCCCTCCCCACTTTTCCTTTGATGATAAAACTGTAGCTCACTAAGTTCTCAGTGTGGCACTCCCTTGCGTGCATACTAGCGTCTTTCACAAGTGTCCTATCCTAGTCAACTCTTTCCTTACCCATCACTCTGCCTTTCTCTGAATTCTTTCTGCACTGAGACAGAAGAACCTGTGCTTGACTAAGTCCAGAGACACATTCTGCAATTTCAGAAGGTTGCTGCTTGTCACAAGGAGCAGATGTCTCTGTTAATGATTTTAATGCTTTTCTAGTCATGTGAAGATGCAAGAATTTGGGCTCACTAAATTTTCTCCTGAAAATGTCTATCTGATGGTCTGTTCTGCCAGTTTTTTCTCAAGCACAGAGGGCCTCATTCCTCATAAGACCTTTAAGTCCTTTCAGGGTGAATGCAATGGCTAGTGACTTCATGCTTATAGACCAGGGCGGCGAGGGACATTCTTTAGTTGGCACAGCGATAGTCCTTTCCCTAAGCACCTGGTTAGTTTTTGGACCAGAGGGAGGGGCCGATCATTCTTCTTTCTGGGTAAGGATTCATCATGGTTGTTCTTGCACAGTGTAACCACTTGGAGGTATTTTCTGCCCACTCTATTAAAAAAGGTAGTACAACTTATATGTTGGGTAATGTGGAAAGGCAGGGTTAAAACTCAGATTTCAAATTCATTTCCACATGAATTTGTTGATTGAACACTATTTGCCCAGCAGATATTTGTTCTTCTCTACTTTATACGTACTCAGTTGCCAGAGACGCAGAGATAGAGGAGGCCTTTCCTTCTTCAGTTGTTACCTGTCTATTGGAGGACATGAATAAATCAACAGATGTGGAGACAGGAGTGCATCTGCCTCTGCCCGAGTGGTGTGGTAGGGATTAGGCATGTCTGCCCTTTCTGTGGCGCAGGATGTGCGCTGCACAAGGGTGCCAAGCCAGGGGACAGAAATCCAGTCCGAGGACCCTGATGCAGGGCTGCAGAGACCCAGGGAAGAGCCGCATTTTTATGCAAGCAACGTGCTGCAGACACCCAGAGGAAGTAACTCCTTTCTAGTTTTCAGGACGATGATTTCCATACAATCGTGAGAGAAGGAAGGACGTTTGAACTGAGTTTAAAAGACTGAGTAGAGTCGCAGATGTAGAAAACTTCTGATTACCAAGGGTGGCTTAGATTCTGTCATTGAAGAATCTGCTTTCAAGGCAAGAGACCTGGGTTTGATTTTTGGGTGGGACGATTCACTGGAGAAGGGAATCACTCCTCACTCCAGTGTTCTTGCCTGCAGAATTGCGTGGACACAGGAGCCTGGTGGGGCTACAGTCCACGAGGTCACCAAGCGTTGCACCCAACTGACTGACTAACGCCTCCACAGGTAGCTCAGGAAAGTCCACTCAGTACTCTGTAATGACCTGTATAGGAACTTTTTTTTAATTCCCTTTGGGGAACTCATGCAACAGAGGGCCTCATCCTCATAAGACCTTTAAGTCCTTTCAGGGTGAATGCAATGGCTAGTGACTTCATGCTTATAGACCAGGGCGGCGAGGGACATTCTTTAGTTGGCACAGCGATAGTCCTTTCCCTAAGCACCTGGTTAGTTTTTGGACCAGAGGGAGGGGCCGATCATTCTTCTTTCTGGGTAAGGATTCATCATGGTTGTTCTTGCACAGTGTAACCACTTGGAGGTATTTTCTGCCCACTCTATTAAAAAAGGTAGTACAACTTATATGTTGGGTAATGTGGAAAGGCAGGGTTAAAACTCAGATTTCAAATTCATTTCCACATGAATTTGTTGATTGAACACTATTTGCCCAGCAGATATTTGTTCTTCTCTACTTTATACGTACTCAGTTGCCAGAGACGCAGAGATAGAGGAGGCCTTTCCTTCTTCAGTTGTTACCTGTCTATTGGAGGACATGAATAAATCAACAGATGTGGAGACAGGAGTGCATCTGCCTCTGCCCGAGTGGTGTGGTAGGGATTAGGCATGTCTGCCCTTTCTGTGGCGCAGGATGTGCGCTGCACAAGGGTGCCAAGCCAGGGGACAGAAATCCAGTCCGAGGACCCTGATGCAGGGCTGCAGAGACCCAGGGAAGAGCCGCATTTTTATGCAAGCAACGTGCTGCAGACACCCAGAGGAAGTAACTCCTTTCTAGTTTTCAGGACGATGATTTCCATACAATCGTGAGAGAAGGAAGGACGTTTGAACTGAGTTTAAAAGACTGAGTAGAGTCGCAGATGTAGAAAACTTCTGATTACCAAGGGTGGCTTAGATTCTGTCATTGAAGAATCTGCTTTCAAGGCAAGAGACCTGGGTTTGATTTTTGGGTGGGGACGATTCACTGGAGAAGGGAATAACTCCTCACTCCAGTGTTCTTGCCTGCAGAATTGCGTGGACAGAGGAGCCTGGTGGGGCTACAGTCCACGAGGTCACAAAGCGTTGAACCCAACTGAGTGACTAACGCATCCACAGGTAGCTCAGGAAAGTCCACTCAGTACTCTGTAATGACCTGTATAGGAACAGAATTTGAAAAAGAGTGGATATATGTATATGTGTAACTGATTCCCTTTGCTGGACAGCAGAAACTCATGCAACATTGTAGATCTACTATCCTCTAGTAAAGAAAATTTACCTTGAAAAAAATGGGTGAGATAGACATTGGCCTGAAGACAAACGTGCAGGAGAGTCAGGCAGAGGGAGGCGGCAGTGCTGACCTGGTGGGGAAGGAGAGATGACAGCGTATTGGAGGAATGACAAGCAGTTTTGTGAGCCTGAGACCCCAGGCCCCGGGGTGGACAGAAGCCACTCAGGAGGGAGCGGATGTGCTAAGATGTCTGTCATTTGTCCTGCAGCTTTGGAGGTCTTTGGAGGAGTTTTAAGTCTCACCTCCAAGTCAATATATTCAGTGTCGCTTAAGGTTTCCTCACCAGGCAGCCCCTCTCCCCCACTGGCTTCTCTGTTTCTCTGATCTCTTAGTTTCTTTCCTGCCTTGGCCACACACTCTGGGATTTAATTACAGTCTGCCTTGTTCATCGTCTAGCCACTTCCTGTGAAATCTTCGTCTCCTTTTATCTCTCACCAGATGGAAGGAAAGCTTTGTGACTGTGAGGACTGTGCCTTGTACTCCTAAGGAAACCTCTCTGTTAGCAGCATGTCTCCAAATATAGTATACACACCATCAGTGGTAAGTGCAGCAAGTTTAAGGGGGATGCGAACAAATATTTTTCTCTTAATGTATTTATCTTGTGGCATTGCATTTATAAATATTTTAATTCTAATGTCTAATGAGAAAAAACTACCACAGGCACCTCAAATCTGTAATTTCACTGATTTGTCTGTTTAGAATGAGGCTGTGACATTCTTCTGATTAAGGGGCAGATTGATAAAATCTGCTTTCAAGGCAAGAGACCTGGGTTTGATTTTTGGGTGGGACGATTCACTGGAGAAGGGAATAACTCCTCACTCCAGTGTTCTTGCCTGCAGAATTGCGTGGACAGAGGAGCCTGGTGGGGCTACAGTCCACGAGGTCACAAAGCGTTGAACCCAACTGAGTGACTAACGCATCCACAGGTAGCTCAGGAAAGTCCACTCAGTACTCTGTAATGACCTGTATAGGAACAGAATTTGAAAAAGAGTGGATATATGTATATGTGTAACTGATTCCCTTTGCTGGACAGCAGAAACTCATGCAACATTGTAGATCTACTATCCTCTAGTAAAGAAAATTTACCTTGAAAAAAATGGGTGAGATAGACATTGGCCTGAAGACAAACGTGCAGGAGAGTCAGGCAGAGGGAGGCGGCAGTGCTGACCTGGTGGGGAAGGAGAGATGACAGCGTATTGGAGGAATGACAAGCAGTTTTGTGAGCCTGAGACCCCAGGCCCCGGGGTGGACAGAAGCCACTCAGGAGGGAGCGGATGTGCTAAGATGTCTGTCATTTGTCCTGCAGCTTTGGAGGTCTTTGGAGGAGTTTTAAGTCTCACCTCCAAGTCAATATATTCAGTGTCGCTTAAGGTTTCCTCACCAGGCAGCCCCTCTCCCCCACTGGCTTCTCTGTTTCTCTGATCTCTTAGTTTCTTTCCTGCCTTGGCCACACACTCTGGGATTTAATTACAGTCTGCCTTGTTCATCGTCTAGCCACTTCCTGTGAAATCTTCGTCTCCTTTTATCTCTCACCAGATGGAAGGAAAGCTTTGTGACTGTGAGGACTGTGCCTTGTACTCCTAAGGAAACCTCTCTGTTAGCAGCATGTCTCCAAATATAGTATACACACCATCAGTGGTAAGTGCAGCAAGTTTAAGGGGGATGCGAACAAATATTTTTCTCTTAATGTATTTATCTTGTGGCATTGCATTTATAAATATTTTAATTCTAATGTCTAATGAGAAAAAACTACCACAGGCACCTCAAATCTGTAATTTCACTGATTTGTCTGTTTAGAATGAGGCTGAAAGTTGAAGTCACCTAGTTAATTTAAAGAAGAAGGTACAGATGATTCAGGGCTTTGTGATGCTGTGCTTCCACTGCAGGGGAAATAGGTTTGATCCCTGGTCAGAGAACTAAGACTGTGCAAGAGGCATGGCATGGAAATAAAAAAAATAAATAAAAGAATGGCAAATAAACTCAAGGAAGATTTAAAAAGATTAAGGCAGAAATGATTGACATTAGAAAATCAACAATAAATTTGAAATGAAATTTAAAAAAATACTGATGGTGTAGACACAGGGAAATTTGCAAGGGTAATGTGCAAATGACTGATATTTGAGATCCAGTGTTGCACCTGCCAATAAGGGTTTAACAAATAGCTGTTGCAAAATTATCTTGATTTTAGTTAGTTTAGTACTGCGTACTTAGGATATTGTACCCCAAAGTAACAGTATAAAAACTTGGAAGGAAGGAGAGGGGGAAAGAGGAGAGGCAGAAAAGGATGGGAGAGAACAAGGGTCAGCGATGGACTTCACTGCCTGAAGCAGCTTCTGGTCCCCGCTGCGGGGCTAGGGGCTAGGGAGGTGGGCTGAGTCCTGTCTGGGGGCCAGGAAGAGAAGGAGCTTCATTCCTCAGAGGTGAGAAGGCTACCCAGGGCAGGGGGCAGGATTGTGTCAACCTCTGCTTGTCTTCCCCGTGTGTAACTCTGCTTTGACATCTTTCACCCTTAGAGGTGACACTGTCCCCCCTCCTCCCCAGCACACACAGACACATACTCTCTCTCTCTCTCTCTGTCTCCTTCCCTCCTTCTCTCCCTCTCTCTCTCTCACACACACACCCCTCCAAGGTCACACTTATTTAGGGTGTAAGGGAGCTGACCCTCCAAATTTGATCCCACCTGAAACCAAACTGTGCTTATTTCCGTGAATTTCCTCTGTTTTTAAATTTCTGATGTCTGATCACCTAATCAAACATTCTATCTTTGGCTACGATAGCTCCGAGAGGGGAGAGAGTGCGGGGTTGGGGAGCAAGCCTCACCTTTGGCTTTGGAATCATAGTCCATGTGGAGTGGTGAAGGGGCAAACATCTGCAGGGGATGTCACCAGCAAGGGTGTCACCCCAGCCCCCTGATCTTCTCCCTTGGTTTCAGTGTCCACAAGCGCAGGGCATCCTAGGTCAGTTTTCACAAACCTCTTGTATCAGCCAGGACCGCACAGATGACACATAGCAGGCTCAGAAATCTCACTGGGGAGAGCTTAGTGAGGGGGATGCTTACATAAGGGAACCCCCAGGGACGGTGATGTTCTGCAGAACTGGCAACTGTGAAATCTATTACTGTCCCCAGGCATGATGAAGCTGGGGTGGGACAGTGTTACCGAGACTATGAGACAGGAACTGTGGCCACCATGGATGTAGTCATTGCCACTGGACCCGGGCAGAGGGGAGAGCCAAGGGTTGAGCCTCCGTCTTCTTCTTCTTCCTGTCCTTTGGTCAAACCTAAATGAAAGACAGAGACCAGACTAGGGAGGCTGGGTTACGGTTAGGGTCAACCTCCTGGGGTCTGGGCACATGGTGGGGAGCCCCTGCGTAAAAGAGGGAGATGAGGGATCTGACAGGCAGAACGAACAGCTGAAGTCCCCCTGCCTGTCCAATGTCTGGTGACTCCCAGCCCCGCCCACAGCTTGAAAATCATGATGCTCTGCAGAGAGTCAGATTCCAGGATTCTTGGGGGAAAGGGAAGAAAGGAAATAGACAACACCTTCATATTTTATGCTTTAAAGATCTTGATAATTTTTTTGCATCTTTAGTTTATCTCACAGCAACTTTGTGAAATACATATTACAGAAGTCCAAAGCAGGAGACTCAGAAGACACGAGTTCGATCCCTGAATCAGGAAGATTGGCAACCACTCTAGTATTCTGGTCTGGAAAATCCCATGGACAGGGAAGCTTGGCAGACTATAGTCCATAGAGTCGCAAAGAGTCAGACACAACTGAGCAACTGGACACACCACTCAAAGTATTAATAAAGTTCTCATTCACTCTCAAAGTATAAAATTTGAGGGCACCCGAATTGGAGATATCTTTGTGGGATCAGGGCAGGATCCCAGGTATACCCATTAGACTCACTAGAAAGTTTGGATCTGGCTCTAGTTGGATAAGAGTGTTTGATTTTTACATGAGAAACTTGTAAGAGTGACTTACTACTCCTGTTGCCATTATATTTTGATTACGTGCTCTATGATTAGACGTTGGAAATGCTAATACAGAGTAATACATGATTGATTTGATTACCCATTCTAATTATACTTTGATCGCTTCTGATAAATATATTGATTCATATTTTATTTACTTCACAGAATTCTTTGTATGCTTTGATAATATCTGATTACATCTTAATATTTGATTGCTCTGAGTATCTCTTTTAACCATTGGGAAGTTGGATAATATTAGCTATGATATATCCGACTAGGTGATGCTGTGATAAAGAATCCCCCTGCCAATGCAGGAAACTCAATAGACATGGATTTGATCCCTGGAATAGGAAGATATCCTGAAGTGAGAAATGGCAACTCACTCCAGTATTCTTGCCTGGAAAATTCCATGGATAGAGGAGCCTGGCAGGTTACTATCCATAGGGTCACAACTGGAGTTTAGGTTTCCCCGGGGCCACATGGTGGGGAGCCGAAAAAAGGGGGGGTCTGACAGGCAGAACGAACAGCTGAAGTCCCCTGCCTGTCCAATGTCTGGTGACTCCCAGCCCACAGCTTGAAAATCATGATGCTCTGCAGAGAGTCAGATTCCAGGATTCTTGGGGGAAAGGGAAGAAAGGAAATAGACAACACCTTCATATTTTATGCTTTAAAGATCTTGATAATTTTTTTGCATCTTTAGTTTATCTCACAGCAACTTTGTGAAATACATATTACAGAAGTCCAAAGCAGGAGACTCAGAAGACACGAGTTCGATCCCTGAATCAGGAAGATTGGCAACCACTCTAGTATTCTGGTCTGGAAAATCCCATGGACAGGGAAGCTTGGCAGACTATAGTCCATAGAGTCGCAAAGAGTCAGACACAACTGAGCAACTGGACACACCACTCAAAGTATTAATAAAGTTCTCATTCACTCTCAAAGTATAAAATTTGAGGGCACCCGAATTGGAGATATCTTTGTGGGATCAGGGCAGGATCCCAGGTATACCCATTAGACTCACTAGAAAGTTTGGATCTGGCTCTAGTTGGATAAGAGTGTTTGATTTTTACATGAGAAACTTGTAAGAGTGACTTACTACTCCTGTTGCCATTATATTTTGATTACGTGCTCTATGATTAGACGTTGGAAATGCTAATACAGAGTAATACATGATTGATTTGATTACCCATTCTAATTATACTTTGATCGCTTCTGATAAATATATTGATTCATATTTTATTTACTTCACAGAATTCTTTGTATGCTTTGATAATATCTGATTACATCTTAATATTTGATTGCTCTGAGTATCTCTTTTAACCATTGGGAAGTTGGATAATATTAGCTATGATATATCCGACTAGGTGATGCTGTGATAAAGAATCCCCCTGCCAATGCAGGAAACTCAATAGACATGGATTTGATCCCTGGAATAGGAAGATATCCTGAAGTGAGAAATGGCAACTCACTCCAGTATTCTTGCCTGGAAAATTCCATGGATAGAGGAGCCTGGCAGGTTACTATCCATAGGGTCACAAAGATTTGGACATGACTGAGCACACACACACACACACACACACACATATCTAACTAGTGGTTATGAACATGGATTTTTGCAGTAAAACATGTCTGGGTGTGATAATCCCTGCTACGTATATCTGTGTGACATTTGATAGGTTATGTAACCTCTCTGGCCTCATCTGAGAAGTGGCGATTATAATAAAAGTTACTCATAAGAGTGCTGAGTGGATTAAATGAGATAATACATATGAATACAGTAAGCTGGCTGGGCCCTGATTGACATTCGAGATCATTCCAATGTGTAAGTGATATTCCCTGCTCCCACCCCCGTGTCTATTTGCATGAGCTGACATGCATTAAAGTTTGTTGCAATTCATGTTGCTTCACAAGGGGACGCAGTGAAAAGGCAAGGGTGGTTTGGGGTAGGCCTCTGATGAGGGGGAGAAGAGGAGAAGGATGGAGGGACCAGAGGCATGGATGCCCCCCTCCCATTCCAGCTACAAGGCCCAGGAGTTCGCTATAAAGACAGCCTGACTAAAGGGGCAGGTGGGGTGGAATTCCAAGCCCGGACACAGGCTATGTCAGCTTTGGGGAGAGCTGTCTTGTCTAATTCACAAAGAGAGGCCCTGACAGCTATTCAGAGGAGCCATATGAGAGAGGGCCATGTTCCCATTGGTTTGAGATCCAGCAGAGAGAACAACTGGCTGAAGGACCTGATGCCATCTGATGCCAGGTCCACTGCTCTCAGTCCTTACCCCAGACTGCCTCCTTATCAGGGAAACTGTCAGGATTCCTGAAACAACCCATTCTAATTATACTTTGATCGCTTCTGATAAATATATTGATTCATATTTTATTTACTTCACAGAATTCTTTGTATGCTTTGATAATATCTGATTACATCTTAATATTTGATTGCTCTGAGTATCTCTTTTAACCATTGGGAAGTTGGATAATATTAGCTATGATATATCCGACTAGGTGATGCTGTGATAAAGAATCCCCCTGCCAATGCAGGAAACTCAATAGACATGGATTTGATCCCTGGAATAGGAAGATATCCTGAAGTGAGAAATGGCAACTCACTCCAGTATTCTTGCCTGGAAAATTCCATGGATAGAGGAGCCTGGCAGGTTACTATCCATAGGGTCACAAAGATTTGGACATGACTGAGCACACACACACACACACACACACACATATCTAACTAGTGGTTATGAACATGGATTTTTGCAGTAAAACATGTCTGGGTGTGATAATCCCTGCTACGTATATCTGTGTGACATTTGATAGGTTATGTAACCTCTCTGGCCTCATCTGAGAAGTGGCGATTATAATAAAAGTTACTCATAAGAGTGCTGAGTGGATTAAATGAGATAATACATATGAATACAGTAAGCTGGCTGGGCCCTGATTGACATTCGAGATCATTCCAATGTGTAAGTGATATTCCCTGCTCCCACCCCCGTGTCTATTTGCATGAGCTGACATGCATTAAAGTTTGTTGCAATTCATGTTGCTTCACAAGGGGACGCAGTGAAAAGGCAAGGGTGGTTTGGGGTAGGCCTCTGATGAGGGGGAGAAGAGGAGAAGGATGGAGGGACCAGAGGCATGGATGCCCCCCTCCCATTCCAGCTACAAGGCCCAGGAGTTCGCTATAAAGACAGCCTGACTAAAGGGGCAGGTGGGGTGGAATTCCAAGCCCGGACACAGGCTATGTCAGCTTTGGGGAGAGCTGTCTTGTCTAATTCACAAAGAGAGGCCCTGACAGCTATTCAGAGGAGCCATATGAGAGAGGGCCATGTTCCCATTGGTTTGAGATCCAGCAGAGAGAACAACTGGCTGAAGGACCTGATGCCATCTGATGCCAGGTCCACTGCTCTCAGTCCTTACCCCAGACTGCCTCCTTATCAGGGAAACTGTCAGGATTCCTGAACACAGGTGAGCGTCCCACCCCTGCCCTTGGGGATCCCTGGAGTAGGGAGGAGCTAAATTCCTGCGTGAGCCAGGTGAATAGAAGACTGTGAAATCTGGGCATATCTGTCAATGTGACTCCCTGTCCTCCCTCAGCCCAGGGACCCTCTCTGTTTTGATTTACAGTACATTTGCCTGAGACCTGGCCTACATTTGCAACTCTAGTAGAGAGGTCCCTTTTCAGTGTTCTGGATGATTGGTGTGGCTGGTCTCTTCTACAGTTACGCTTTTAGAGAGGAGAACACAGAATACCCCTTAACTAAACCAGTGCCCTCAGTAGCCTCTTTGAGCCTGTCCTTTCCTCTGCCTGGCTTGGGCTCCACAGGGCATCAGAAGGAGACCAGAGAGTGGGTGACGGTCCCCTGGTGTTGGGCCATCATAGAACGTCATAAACTGCCTGTCAACTGGAGTTTCTGGCTGCCTTCCAAAAGATCCCAAGGTCCTGGGAGTCTGCACAGCAATGACCACGCACAGGACATGTGCATGGAGCCCCAGAACGACCATCCCGAGGCTTGAAGGACACTTTAACAGCATCCCATGTGAATAACCATAAATGAGGAAGTTCCTTCTATTATTTCCTTCACAGAAAATCATTTTACCCCACGTCCCTGGCACTAAGATGCTATCTTTGTTGTTTCCTGTTATTCTATTATATAACCTTTTGTGTATATATAGTATTATTATTTTTAAAATTTTTGGCCTCTTTTATTAGTTTTTTTTTCTTTGGAACAGCAAGGCATATGGTCCGGGGGGGTGGACCAGAGGCATGGATGCCCCTCCCATTCCAGCTACAAGGCCCAGGAGTTCGCTATAAAGACAGCCTGACTAAAGGGGCAGGTGGGGTGGAATTCCAAGCCCGGACACAGGCTATGTCAGCTTTGGGGAGAGCTGTCTTGTCTAATTCACAAAGAGAGGCCCTGACAGCTATTCAGAGGAGCCATATGAGAGAGGGCCATGTTCCCATTGGTTTGAGATCCAGCAGAGAGAACAACTGGCTGAAGGACCTGATGCCATCTGATGCCAGGTCCACTGCTCTCAGTCCTTACCCCAGACTGCCTCCTTATCAGGGAAACTGTCAGGATTCCTGAACACAGGTGAGCGTCCCACCCCTGCCCTTGGGGATCCCTGGAGTAGGGAGGAGCTAAATTCCTGCGTGAGCCAGGTGAATAGAAGACTGTGAAATCTGGGCATATCTGTCAATGTGACTCCCTGTCCTCCCTCAGCCCAGGGACCCTCTCTGTTTTGATTTACAGTACATTTGCCTGAGACCTGGCCTACATTTGCAACTCTAGTAGAGAGGTCCCTTTTCAGTGTTCTGGATGATTGGTGTGGCTGGTCTCTTCTACAGTTACGCTTTTAGAGAGGAGAACACAGAATACCCCTTAACTAAACCAGTGCCCTCAGTAGCCTCTTTGAGCCTGTCCTTTCCTCTGCCTGGCTTGGGCTCCACAGGGCATCAGAAGGAGACCAGAGAGTGGGTGACGGTCCCCTGGTGTTGGGCCATCATAGAACGTCATAAACTGCCTGTCAACTGGAGTTTCTGGCTGCCTTCCAAAAGATCCCAAGGTCCTGGGAGTCTGCACAGCAATGACCACGCACAGGACATGTGCATGGAGCCCCAGAACGACCATCCCGAGGCTTGAAGGACACTTTAACAGCATCCCATGTGAATAACCATAAATGAGGAAGTTCCTTCTATTATTTCCTTCACAGAAAATCATTTTACCCCACGTCCCTGGCACTAAGATGCTATCTTTGTTGTTTCCTGTTATTCTATTATATAACCTTTTGTGTATATATAGTATTATTATTTTTAAAATTTTTGGCCTCTTTTATTAGTTTTTTATTTATTTTTATACAGCTTTATTCTTTAACCTGTGTGGGCCTCCCTCTGCAGTGGCCTCTCCTGTTGCAGAACACCGGCTCTGGGCACATGGGTTCCAGAGTGCTGGCTCGTACTTGGACACACCAGTCCAGCCACTCTGTGGCACATGGGATCTTCCCAGGCCAGAGATCAAACTGGTGCCCCCCTGCACTGCAAGGCAGACTCTCTACCCACTGGACCGCTAGGGAAGCCCAATAGTATTATTTTTTAAAACATGTTTGGGATTCTTAAAATGAAAATGACTTTTCTCCTTTATTTATGAGAAGAAAATTAAAATGAAAGCTTTTGTCAGGCACAGATTAAAAAGCAACTTGAAGGAAAAATCGTAAAATGCTAACAAGTCTGTGGGTGATGCAATTATGGGTTATTTGAACTTCTTTTTTATCCTCAGTAAGCGGGTTCTGCTTTCATAATATTAAAGGAAATACAATTTATTTGAATGTGTGGGTGTTTTTTTAATTTTTAAATTATGAGATCAGCTGCCTCTTTCAGTACAGTACAGACAACTTTTATTTCAAATAGTTGTGATATTTTTTGTTTATATTTCATTTTACTCCTGGGAATTTCTCCACGGCAGATTTGTCCAGTTGAGATGGAAGTAGATTAATGACCACATGTACAGACCCAGCCAGCTTCCATCTAGATGACTAGAAGCAGTTCTATCTAGGATCTAGCCTGTCCTTTCCTCTGCCTGGCTTGGGCTCCACAGGGCATCAGAAGGAGACCAGAGAGTGGGTGACGGTCCCCTGGTGTTGGGCCATCATAGAACGTCATAAACTGCCTGTCAACTGGAGTTTCTGGCTGCCTTCCAAAAGATCCCAAGGTCCTGGGAGTCTGCACAGCAATGACCACGCACAGGACATGTGCATGGAGCCCCAGAACGACCATCCCGAGGCTTGAAGGACACTTTAACAGCATCCCATGTGAATAACCATAAATGAGGAAGTTCCTTCTATTATTTCCTTCACAGAAAATCATTTTACCCCACGTCCCTGGCACTAAGATGCTATCTTTGTTGTTTCCTGTTATTCTATTATATAACCTTTTGTGTATATATAGTATTATTATTTTTAAAATTTTTGGCCTCTTTTATTAGTTTTTTATTTATTTTTATACAGCTTTATTCTTTAACCTGTGTGGGCCTCCCTCTGCAGTGGCCTCTCCTGTTGCAGAACACCGGCTCTGGGCACATGGGTTCCAGAGTGCTGGCTCGTACTTGGACACACCAGTCCAGCCACTCTGTGGCACATGGGATCTTCCCAGGCCAGAGATCAAACTGGTGCCCCCCTGCACTGCAAGGCAGACTCTCTACCCACTGGACCGCTAGGGAAGCCCAATAGTATTATTTTTTAAAACATGTTTGGGATTCTTAAAATGAAAATGACTTTTCTCCTTTATTTATGAGAAGAAAATTAAAATGAAAGCTTTTGTCAGGCACAGATTAAAAAGCAACTTGAAGGAAAAATCGTAAAATGCTAACAAGTCTGTGGGTGATGCAATTATGGGTTATTTGAACTTCTTTTCTATCCTCAGTAAGCGGGTTCTGCTTTCATAATATTAAAGGAAATACAATTTATTTGAATGTGTGGGTGTTTTTTTAATTTTTAAATTATGAGATCAGCTGCCTCTTTCAGTACAGTACAGACAACTTTTATTTCAAATAGTTGTGATATTTTTTGTTTATATTTCATTTTACTCCTGGGAATTTCTCCACGGCAGATTTGTCCAGTTGAGATGGAAGTAGATTAATGACCACATGTACAGACCCAGCCAGCTTCTCATCTGAGAGTTGACTAGAAGGAGTTTTAGATCAGGAATCTCAAGGGCCAGTTCTAGTTTTGACACCACCAACCTCCTCCTGTATACGTTGTCTACCGCCGTTCCAGGACTAGAAGTTTAAATGAATCTTTGGTGCCTCGTGGGAGAAATAGAGCAACTGTTAGCCTACAGCTGACTTTTTTAGACGATAGCAATTTAATTGCCTGGCAATTTGGTATTTCAAAGGAAGTATGAGAATAGCTCTTCCTACTGCTGAGTAAAGGAAGTAAGCTCCCATTGTGACATTCTGGCAGGGTTTCCTGGAACTGGTATTTGGAGTGATATTTTTTAAGGTCTTGAGGGGCATAGATGGATATCGAAGAAGGAGGACAGCCTAGGACTAGAGGGTAAAGGAACAGAGGTGGCAGCAAGCCCATCCTGTGTGGATGACAGATGGGAAACTGAAAGGCAAAATGCCAGGGAGGGAGCCTGAAATGTCCACAGCGGGAGGGACGCCCACGGGTGCGGGAGTCCATCTTTTCACTCATGGTGCCCCGCAGTAGCCCCCCAACAGACGTCTCCATATATTCTGTGACAGTTAACTCATACACTTTGTTTTTCTTTAATTTAGCTGTAGGTTTAAAGTAAATATTTATATTTTCTAAGATATAAAACCAGTCACTCATCACAATGGATTTCAAAAAAACCAAACAGTTTGGTGCCCTAGACTTACAGAGGTTTCTCTAACTGGATAAAAAGATGAGGTCTGTGCTTTTTCATTTGCCTGATTAATTACTGCTCTGAAACCCTTGCAAACAGACATGGCCTGTAAGTGGTATCTGTTATTTAATCGAGGACAGATGTTTTCAGAAAATGTTCAAATAGATCTGGAAAGTTACTGACAATTAAGCAAAGTGGATCCTTGAACTGTTATGCTTTAAAAGTGACTGTAACATGCCAGCAAAAAGCAGTTTTAAAGTACAGACAATTTTATTTCAAATAGTTGTGATATTTTTTGTTTATATTTCATTTTACTCCTGGGAATTTCTCCACGGCAGATTTGTCCAGTTGAGATGGAAGTAGATTAATGACCACATGTACAGACCCAGCCAGCTTCTCATCTGAGAGTTGACTAGAAGGAGTTTTAGATCAGGAATCTCAAGGGCCAGTTCTAGTTTTGACACCACCAACCTCCTCCTGTATACGTTGTCTACCGCCGTTCCAGGACTAGAAGTTTAAATGAATCTTTGGTGCCTCGTGGGAGAAATAGAGCAACTGTTAGCCTACAGCTGACTTTTTTAGACGATAGCAATTTAATTGCCTGGCAATTTGGTATTTCAAAGGAAGTATGAGAATAGCTCTTCCTACTGCTGAGTAAAGGAAGTAAGCTCCCATTGTGACATTCTGGCAGGGTTTCCTGGAACTGGTATTTGGAGTGATATTTTTTAAGGTCTTGAGGGGCATAGATGGATATCGAAGAAGGAGGACAGCCTAGGACTAGAGGGTAAAGGAACAGAGGTGGCAGCAAGCCCATCCTGTGTGGATGACAGATGGGAAACTGAAAGGCAAAATGCCAGGGAGGGAGCCTGAAATGTCCACAGCGGGAGGGACGCCCACGGGTGCGGGAGTCCATCTTTTCACTCATGGTGCCCCGCAGTAGCCCCCCAACAGACGTCTCCATATATTCTGTGACAGTTAACTCATACACTTTGTTTTTCTTTAATTTAGCTGTAGGTTTAAAGTAAATATTTATATTTTCTAAGATATAAAACCAGTCACTCATCACAATGGATTTCAAAAAAACCAAACAGTTTGGTGCCCTAGACTTACAGAGGTTTCTCTAACTGGATAAAAAGATGAGGTCTGTGCTTTTTCATTTGCCTGATTAATTACTGCTCTGAAACCCTTGCAAACAGACATGGCCTGTAAGTGGTATCTGTTATTTAATCGAGGACAGATGTTTTCAGAAAATGTTCAAATAGATCTGGAAAGTTACTGACAATTAAGCAAAGTGGATCCTTGAACTGTTATGCTTTAAAAGTGACTGTAACATGCCAGCAAAAAGCAGTTTTTAGTAATGTTCAAGTTATGGTCACTCTAATTGTGGTTTGTCCCCAATTTATAGACATCAAGATGTAGCACCAAGATAATGGTAGAAAATGGCATCGCCCTCCACCCAGGGGTTGAGGCTAAAAGCCATCGTGCACAATGGCTACACTTTTTCCTACCAGCATTTCCCTTCTTGGCCCTGCTGGTCCAAGTTCTATTGTCAGGTTCATCCTCCAAGCACCTCTACAGGGATTTCGTTTTGCTCATTCCTACCACTGCCACCCAAGTTAAGGCGACAGAGTCAGTTGGGTTTAATAGGAAAAGAAATTCACCACAGACAACTAGAACTAAGTTGTCTTCAATGGGGAGACCATGTTGGCAGTATGGTCGGGGCTAAGGAAGCAAACGAGGGAGAGAGAGGTACCCTGGGAACAGGAGTGGTGGATGCCATTACCACATCTAGCCGAGGGACCCTGAGAGGACACCGTGTTCCCAAAGCCCAGTGAAAGCCAAGGAGGAGGCAGCTGTGGTTGAGGAGGGAGTCTGGAAGGGAGCTGTGGTGGTGCGCCGTCAAACTGGGGGAGACGTTAATACTCTACCCTTGTCTCCTCCTCTTCTGCCTTGTGCTGGCGCCTCCTACTGGCCAAACCCAACTTAAAGCCCTCACCGGGAGAGCCCCTGAGATGCAGTCCTCAGTCAGCCTCCTTGAGCACAGAGCAGGGTACAGTGCAAATTTGGAGGCCCAAATGATGAGTAATGAATGTAGAAGGTTCTCTACATGAACCACAGCCTCTCCAAGGCTTCCGGCCTCATGATGCTCCATAATGTGACAGGAATACTCTTTCTAAAGCAGAACTTACTAAGTCACATCACCTGCTTATAAATCTTGAATGACTCCTCATTGCTCTCAGGATAAAATTAAAGCTTCTCAACATGGCATCATGGACTGAGCATTTGTGTGCTCCCTCCCCCAATTCAGGAACTAACTCCTAATCCCCGTTAGGAGGGTGTCTGGAGATGGGCCTTCGGGGGGTGACGGATTGGTTCATCAGTGAAGGTCTTGTGTGTGGGATTAGTGCCCTTATAGAAGAGGCTCAGAGGGCTCCCTTGCCCCTTCAACACCGTGAGGACACAGAGAGAGGACAGCCACCTGTGAACTAGGAAGCTGGTTCTCACCAGATGCCAAATCTTCCAGCTCCTTAATCTTGGTATTCCCAGCCTCCAGAACTGTGAGAGATAAACTCCTGGTGTATAAGCCCTCTAGTCTGTGGTATTCTGTTACAGAAGCTCAAGCTGACTAATACGCACAGGGTACCATGCCCTGGGAACCGCATTTCCATCTGTTCCCCTCCCCCTTGCACTCAGTGCAGTTCTGAGACCGTGAACCTGACATCTCTCATCACCAGCCTTAGTTCATGCTGTCCTCTGCCTGCCACCACCCTACTCTCTAAGGCTTTTTCTTTTAAAGATTATTCAGGTTTCTTTTCTCTATTTTCTTTGAGGTCTTTTGTAGATTTTATTTTCTGAAGTTTTAATTTTACAGAACCATTGCTCAGGAAGTACAGAGAATTCTTAAATCTCTCTACATAATTCTTGTGTGTGTATATATATATATATATATATATATATATATACATCTTGTATTGTTGTTGTTTTAGTCCCTAAGCCATGTTGGACTCCTTGCCCCCCCATGCACTGTGGTCCACTGGGCTCCTCTATCCATGGGATTTCCCAGGCAAGAATACTGGAGTGGGTTGCCATTTCCCACATCTTGTATTAGTGTGGTATATTTGCTACCATTGATTAACCACTTATGATACATAATTATTAACTAAAGTCCATTACTTACATTAGGGGTCACTTTATTATTGTATAGTGGTATAGTTCTGTGGTTTTGACAATGCGATATGTCATGTGTCCAGTGTACAGAATAGAATCACTGCTCTAAAGATCCCTGTGCTTTACCTTTTCATCTCTGCCTCTCTTCCCTTGATATCTGGTCACCACTGATTTTTTTTTTCTCTCCCCATAGTTCTGCCTTTTCTAGCATATCATCTAATTGTAATCATGTAGTATCCAGCCTTTTCAGATTGGCTTTTGTCTCTTAGCAATATGCATTTAGGATTCCTCCTTGTCTTTTTGGGTTTTTTGGCCATGCCACACAGCCTTCAGAACTTCCCTGCCTAGGGATCAAACCCATGTGCTTCACATTGGAAGTGTACTCTCTTAACCACTGGACCACCAGGAAAGTCCTCCTTCATGGCTTTCTAGCTCATTTCTTTTTGTTGCTGACGATATTCCATGTGTGCATGTACCACAATTTGTTTATCCATTCACATGCTGAAGGACATCTTGGTTGTTTCCAGGTTTGAGCAGTTATGGGAAAAGCTGCTGTGAACATCTGGGTGTGAGTTTTGGGGTAGGTATAAGTTTCCAGTGTATTTCAATAAACATGAGGGAGTGCAATTGCTGGGTATATAGGAAGACCATGTTTAACTTTGTAAGAAACTGTCTTCCAAAGGAGCAGCACCATTTTGCATCAACAACCAGACTGAATCAGAATTTGGACTGCCTTACATCTTCATCAGTATTTAGTGTTGTCAGTGTTTCGGCTTTTAGTTATTATACTAAGCATGTAAGTGGCATTCTATTATTGTTTTAATTTGCATTTCCTTAATGACATATGATGTTGAGCATCTTTTCATACATTTTTTAAAAAGATTTATTTATTTATTTATTTTGGGGGGTGGGGTGGGGAGGGAGGGGAGCAGGCGGGCCACTTCTATTGGTCTTTCATTTGTCCATTTTCATCCATCTTTGTTCCTTGGCCCGTGTGGACCTCCCATCGCGGTGGCCTCCGTTGTCACAGAGCACAGGCTCTGGGTGCATGTGCTCCAGAGCTCCGGCTCGGTGATTGGACACATCAGTCCAGCAGCTCTGCGGCACGTGGGATCCTCCCAGGCCAGGGATCAAATCGGCGCCCCTTGCACTGCAAGGCGGTGTCCTTACCCACTGGACCATCAGGGAAGCCGCATCTTTTCATACATTTATTTGCCACTTCTGCTCCAGTTTGAGCTTTCAATTTAGTTGACACTTTCTGTAGAAAGGTGACTTTTTTATTAAATGACTAAGTAAGATGGTTGAAAATGTGGTTGAAAAGACCAACTAAAATTTTATTCCATTATTTCCCTATGTGTAGTTTTAGGGATTTAAATAATTTAAGATTTGGACCAAAATATATTTTTAATAAAATAATGTATAACAAATACCTCGGTAGTAAGGTATTGGAATGGATATTTTAATTTCCCCAGATCTTTCTAAGTATTTCAGATTAAATAAGGTGTCTTTCGGCAAAAACACTTGTATAATTAGTATAATTAGTGGTTAACACAGAAGTTCTAAGAAAGTCTTTTTAGAGCATGTTACAACCACTGAGAAAGTGAACGATTAATGTCTGGGTACAATCTTTATGCAAATCTGATGGTTTCTAATTCTTTGCACTTAAGAAAATTACAATAGAGTTTAATTGGGTTTTCAATTGATATAATTTTTAAATTTAGCTTTGATAAATGCTTACTCTGCAATCTTAGCATTTACTTCAGAAGAAGTTCAAAGAATTGAATGACATGGCTTTAACCACCTTCTTTCCATTCCCATTAATCTACATTTAAAGGCACAATTTCTCAGCACATGTATCTGTTATAAACAAAGAAGAAAGTAAAAAGAACAAACTTGAGGAAGAAAACTTTGTGAAATTTTTTTTTAAAACTTTTATTTTACTTTTAACTTTTACAGAGTTTTGTTGTTTACATATATATATATATGCTTTTAAAAATGTATTTTATTCTTCTACACTCGTGTCAAAATTCATTTGGGACATGCTTCTCTGTGTCTGTCTATCTTTCTCTCTCCATGTGTTTGTGTGTGCTCAGTCATGAGTCTATGACACATAAGTCCTAGGTTCAGAAATCACACACCATCTCTTCTGCACATTTTCTGAGGGCCAAACAGTCACATGGTCAAGCCTGAAGCCAAGGGACACCCATGATGAAATCAAGACAAGAGTCTGGGTACAGGGAAGGGTAAGGAATTAAGGACAATATTTCAATCTATTATCGCTCCCAGCATAAAAATAGAAATCTCTTCTATGTGTTGGCAAAAATCTTAACATTTTCCTCCCAGAGCATTTATGTCATTATTTTCACTTCTTTCTTTTCACTAATTAGATTGAAGCTCAGAATTTCACTCTTGTGACATGAACCCAGACAGTGTCTGTCACATCGTAGATGCTCAATAAATACTTATGGACCAAGCTAGTGACTAGATACAGGAATGGGTGTCATCCTGAAGGGCAGCTTGCCAAGTTAGAGCTATAGAGACTAGGAAATAAGACCTGATTTGAAATGTTGTCTAGACATTCATTTGAACCTTTGAGATTGTTATTGGTATGTCTTCTGAGGAAAATACTAATAAAAGCTTACCTTTTGTTTGACCTTCATGAAAGCAAGATGATGTCTAGTATTTGGAAGACTTCATAAACTGAAAAAGAATAATAGCAGGAAAAAAAAATGGAACAAAGGGAAATTGTCGAAAGGGAAGAGTTGATGAAATACCCCGGTGGTTTCTCATGCGACTTTCTTCTTTTGTCTCAACCTTTTTCTTTCAAAAAGGATGAGCAAGGGAGTCTAAGTAGCCATCCCAGGGGTGCCCAGCCTGTCACTGCCTATGTGTTGTAATCTGAGCCAAGAATCAGTCAGGGAGAGGGCAGCGGTGTAGTAAAACCTCTCCGTGAAGTCTTGTTGGCAGGCCGTGTGACAGCATCGGTGAACCACGTGGGGCGGCGTGATGCCGGACCTGTCCACACCATCCTTCCGTCTGCGCTCACAGCCTACTGTCGCTGCCAGTAACAGCAGCAATGTTTCTCCCTGTCATAACCCACTCTTCGCTGTTCTGTTCTTTGAGATTTTTATTATTACAAATACGTTGCCGCACCTGGGGCTGAAAAGGGAGAATAATCTTTAAACTCCACTTGACTATCACCTATGCACATCAGATGGCTCCTTCTTGCTGGAAAGCCTAAACCTTCTCTGCTACTTAATACAAGCCCTTCCCTTTGGTTAAGGTCATGGTTTTGCTCATGTGGAGCCTCCCGGGTTCAACAGAACTCACCCAGCCAGCCTTCAGGTGGGAAAACATCACACACAGCACAGGCAAGGGGATGATCCTTGTGTGGATTCAGATGTCAGCACGACTGCTCACGAGCTGTGTTACTTGAGAGGAATCATTTAACCTCTCTGAGCTCCATGTGTCTCACTTGTGAATGGGAAGAGCAATGGGTGGTTGTGGGTGTTAGACCTCATGTCTGGGAGACAGTGAAGAACAGGGAAGCCTGGCATGCTGCAGTCCATGGGGTTGCAAAGAGGTGGACGTGGCTGAGTGACTGAACAACAACATATTTAGCATAAGAAGTGCTCAGTGCATAGCTTTTTAAAAAAGAGATTCATTCTGCCTTTTCCTTTCCCAAACTCTCAGGCAGACTTATATGGTTTTCGTTCAGGATACAAAAGAGACCTGGGTTCGATCATTGGGTTGGGAAGATCCCTTGGAGGAGGGCATGGCAACCCTCTCTTAGTATTCTTACCTGGAGAATGTCATGGACAGAGGAGCCTGGTAGATGACAGTCCACAGGGTCACAAAAGCCAGACATGGCTGAAGCGTCTCAGCATGCACGCGCGCACACACAGTCATCATTATTCCAGGGACTTATTCGTGCCAGCCACTCCAGATTAACTCACCTTATGAGTAGGAATCATTAATTGTACTCTTTGAAATCCCTTGTAGTATTTGGTAGGAGTCTATTGGCTATGTACCACGACATGATTAAATCTGGTTTTTTTTTTCTTGTTTTTTTTTTGACTTTAAGTCATTGTTTACTTTTCATCTATCTTTATTCTTTAGCATATGTGGACCTCCCATCTCAGTGGCCTCTCTCATTGCAGAGCACCGGCTCTGGGCACATGTGCTCCAGAGCGCTGGCTTGCAATTGGACACATCGGTTCAGTCATTCCTCAGCATGTGGGATCTTCCCGGGCAAGAGATTGAACTGGTGCCCCCTGCACTGCAAGGCAGACCTTCTACCCACTGGATCACCAGGGAAGCCCTGTTTTTGTTTTTATTTTTAATAACTTTTTCAACTTTTTTTCCGCACCTGGGCTAAAAATCCCTTTTTGCACATCAGATGGCTCCTTCTTGCTGGAAAGCCTAAACCTTCTCTGCTACTTAATACAAGCCCTTCCCTTTGGTTAAGGTCATGGTTTTGCTCATGTGGAGCCTCCCGGGTTCAACAGAACTCACCCAGCCAGCCTTCAGGTGGGAAAACATCACACACAGCACAGGCAAGGGATGATCCTTGTGTGGATTCAGATGTCAGCACGACTGCTCACGAGCTGTGTTACTTGAGAGGAATCATTTAACCTCTCTGAGCTCCATGTGTCTCACTTGTGAATGGGAAGAGCAATGGGTGGTTGTGGGTGTTAGACCTCATGTCTGGGAGACAGTGAAGAACAGGGAAGCCTGGCATGCTGCAGTCCATGGGGTTGCAAAGAGGTGGACGTGGCTGAGTGACTGAACAACAACATATTTAGCATAAGAAGTGCTCAGTGCATAGCTTTTTAAAAAAGAGATTCATTCTGCCTTTTCCTTTCCCAAACTCTCAGGCAGACTTATATGGTTTTCGTTCAGGATACAAAAGAGACCTGGGTTCGATCATTGGGTTGGGAAGATCCCTTGGAGGAGGGCATGGCAACCCTCTCTTAGTATTCTTACCTGGAGAATGTCATGGACAGAGGAGCCTGGTAGATGACAGTCCACAGGGTCACAAAAGCCAGACATGGCTGAAGCGTCTCAGCATGCACGCGCGCACACACAGTCATCATTATTCCAGGGACTTATTCGTGCCAGCCACTCCAGATTAACTCACCTTATGAGTAGGAATCATTAATTGTACTCTTTGAAATCCCTTGTAGTATTTGGTAGGAGTCTATTGGCTATGTACCACGACATGATTAAATCTGGTTTTTTTTTTCTTGTTTTTTTTTTGACTTTAAGTCATTGTTTACTTTTCATCTATCTTTATTCTTTAGCATATGTGGACCTCCCATCTCAGTGGCCTCTCTCATTGCAGAGCACCGGCTCTGGGCACATGTGCTCCAGAGCGCTGGCTTGCAATTGGACACATCGGTTCAGTCATTCCTCAGCATGTGGGATCTTCCCGGGCAAGAGATTGAACTGGTGCCCCCTGCACTGCAAGGCAGACCTTCTACCCACTGGATCACCAGGGAAGCCCTGTTTTTGTTTTTATTTTTAATAACCAACCTATTTTAAGTATTGTACAACATGTTCTGTTTTGTGTAAAGTTTCCAGATGTCTGTGGACACAGGCTAGCGTTTCAAACATCTCTTGATGAATGCTTCATGTTGACATGTGACTTCTGGATTAAGAAAATTATTTAAGGAGCCAGGGGTTCTGACACTTACGGTTTGTTTATTTGACATATTTTTCCTTACTGCCTACTGTTTGCCAGGCTGGCTGTTCCAGGTTCTAAAAGTGACAAGACAGAAAGAAATGAAGCAAACAGGCAAAACCCACTCTGCTTTTAGGAAGCTTATATTCTAGTGGTTTAATGGTATTGGAAGATAGTATAACATTTCTTGGATTTCTGGGTTAAGTCGAGGCCTTTGAAGAAACTACTTTTTATGTACCTTTGAATTACCCTCTTTCTAACAAAGTGCCAGGAGATGTAATACTTGTGAAAAAAAAGAATTACACAATTTTACATGTCTAATAATATGCCAAATATTATTCTTAGTATTTTAATTTATTAATCCTTATGGTAATATGAGAAGGGGGATACTATTTATCATTCTTTTTTTCATTTTTAAAGATTTGTTTATTTATTTTGGGAGTGGGTGGGGAGGGAGGGGAGCAGGCGGGCTACTTCTATTGGTCTTTCATTTGTCTATTTTCATCCATCTTTGTTCTTTGGCCCGTGCGGGCCTCCCATCGCGGTGGCCTCTGTTGTTGCAGAGCACTGGCTCTGGGCGCATGTGCTCCAGAGCTCTGGCTCGGTAATTGGACACATGGGACCAGCCGCTCCGCGGCACGTGGGATCTTCCCAGGCCAGGGATCGAACTGGCGACCCTTGCACTGCAAGGCGGTGTCCTTACCCACTGGACCACCAGGGAAGCCCCTATTTATCATTCTTATATTAGAGATGACAAAGCTGAGACATGAGAGGGCTCAGTAAATGACCCAAGGTCACAGCCAGAGGTGATGAGTGGATATCTTAGTTGTAGCATCATATTGAACTTCTTTTATTAAAAAGGAAGCCCAGTGGGTTTTGAATTTCCTAAAGAAAAAGATCTCAAAACTAGATATATTTGGCCAGAAAGTCTGTTCCCTTTGAACCATATCATCCCATCTCTTCAAAAGTAGTAAAGGAGAAGTTGATTTTGGAGGGAGACAATAACAAAGGGGCCAGTGAGCACAGGAGGTAGGGAAGGAGTCAGGTGTTCATGTGAATGTGCCGGTGGTAGGAAAGTGAAATGGTGCAAGCCCCGAGGAGAACAGGCACTGGTTCCTCCAAAATAAAACATAGAATTGCCAAGTGATCCAGTGATTCCACTTTTGCATATACACCCCGAAGAACTGAAAGCAGGGACCGGAAGAGAGATGTGTGCACTCCTGGCAGCATTATTCACGACAGCCAAAAGGTGACAACAACCCAAATGTCTAGGGGCAGCTGAGTGGATAAACAAAATATGTTATATACATTACATGGAGTATTATTCAGCCTAAAAATTCTGACACATGCTGCAACATGGATGAACCTTGAGAATATGGTGCTAAGTGAAATAAGTCAGTGACAAAAATGCAAACATTGTGTGGTTTCACTTTCATGAGGTAGTTAGACTAGTCGAATTCACAGAGACTTAGAGTAGCCTCGTGGTTGCCAGGGGCCGGGGAAGGGGAGATAGGGAGTTATTATTTAATGGGCCCTGAATTTCAGCTGGGGAGGATGAAGAGAGTTCCAGAGATGGGTGGAAGTGGTGGTTGTACAACCATGGGAATGTACTTCATGCCACAAACTGTACAGATAGAAATGGTTAAAAAGAATAGTATCCCATCGCGGTGGCCTCTGTTGTTGCAGAGCACTGGCTCTGGGCGCATGTGCTCCAGAGCTCTGGCTCGGTAATTGGACACATGGGACCAGCCGCTCCGCGGCACGTGGGATCTTCCCAGGCCAGGGATCGAACTGGCGACCCTTGCACTGCAAGGCGGTGTCCTTACGCCCTGGACCACCAGGAAAAGCCCCTATTTATCATTCTTATATTAGAGATGACAAAGCTGAGACATGAGAGGGCTCAGTAAATGACCCAAGGTCACAGCCAGAGGTGATGAGTGGATATCTTAGTTGTAGCATCATATTGAACTTCTTTTATTAAAAAGGAAGCCCAGTGGGTTTTGAATTTCCTAAAGAAAAAGATCTCAAAACTAGATATATTTGGCCAGAAAGTCTGTTCCCTTTGAACCATATCATCCCATCTCTTCAAAAGTAGTAAAGGAGAAGTTGATTTTGGAGGGAGACAATAACAAAGGGGCCAGTGAGCACAGGAGGTAGGGAAGGAGTCAGGTGTTCATGTGAATGTGCCGGTGGTAGGAAAGTGAAATGGTGCAAGCCCCGAGGAGAACAGGCACTGGTTCCTCCAAAATAAAACATAGAATTGCCAAGTGATCCAGTGATTCCACTTTTGCATATACACCCCGAAGAACTGAAAGCAGGGACCGGAAGAGAGATGTGTGCACTCCTGGCAGCATTATTCACGACAGCCAAAAGGTGACAACAACCCAAATGTCTAGGGGCAGCTGAGTGGATAAACAAAATATGTTATATACATTACATGGAGTATTATTCAGCCTAAAAATTCTGACACATGCTGCAACATGGATGAACCTTGAGAATATGGTGCTAAGTGAAATAAGTCAGTGACAAAAATGCAAACATTGTGTGGTTTCACTTTCATGAGGTAGTTAGACTAGTCGAATTCACAGAGACTTAGAGTAGCCTCGTGGTTGCCAGGGGCCGGGGAAGGGGAGATAGGGAGTTATTATTTAATGGGCCCTGAATTTCAGCTGGGGAGGATGAAGAGAGTTCCAGAGATGGGTGGAAGTGGTGGTTGTACAACCATGGGAATGTACTTCATGCCACAAACTGTACAGATAGAAATGGTTAAAATAGTAAATTATGTGCTATGTGTATTGGTGGCTCAGTTGGTAAAGAATCTGCTTGCAATGCAGGAGACCCAGGTCCAGTCCTGAACTGGAAAATCCCATGGACAGAAGAGCCTGGTGGGCTATACTCCATGAGGTTTCAAAGAGTTGGACACGTCTGAGTGACTAAACCACCACCAAAAAGAAAATAAGAGCTCTGAGAGATGTCCCTTTAGACTGGGGTCAATGGGCTAGTCTGTCCTCTTCTTTCCTGTGCTCAGAGGGCAGGGACAACCTTGGGGTCACACCTGAGAAGATTCAGCTGAAGCCCTCGTGGTTGGCGTGGTTGGTGTGGTTGGTGTCCAACTTCCCAGCTCTTGATGCAAAGGGCCAACTCATTGTAAAAGACCCTGATGCTGGGGAAAATTGAGGGCAGGAAGAGAAGGGTGTGACAGAGGATGAGATGGTTGAATGGCATCACCTTCTCAGTGGACATGAATTTGAACATAAAGGACAGGGAAGCCCGAAGAACATGAAGGACAGGGAAGCCTGGCATGCTGCAGTCCATGGGGTCACAAACAGTTGGACAACTGAGCGACTGAACAACAACAAAAGCAACAGAAGAGGAAGCTGAGGCACAGAGAGGTTAAGTAATTTGTTGAAGGTTACCCAGCTGGTGAGAGGACAGTGTTACAAAGTAAACCTGGTATCAGATTTATTCTCTTAACCACCATGTTCTATTGCTTTTCCCTCTGGACTGGCAGCTGTAATACGGAAGGAAGACTTGAAAGTCTGGTAGAAGTCCTTCTGTGAATCTCTTGTTTAGAGCTGCAACTTTGAGCGCCCTCTGACACATCTACTGGGCTTTACAAAGCAGGCACAGCTTAAGCACTGAATGCTTACTTTTTGAGGCTCAGCACGAGATTTGACAGATGAGTTAACCCTTTTAGGGGCCGGGAAGGAGATAGGGAGTTAGTATTTAATGGGCCCTGAATTTCAGCTGGGGAGGATGAAGAGAGTTCCAGAGATGGGTGGAAGTGGTGGTTGTACAACCATGGGAATGTACTTCATGCCACAAACTGTACAGATAGAAATGGTTAAAATAGTAAATTATGTGCTATGTGTATTGGTGGCTCAGTTGGTAAAGAATCTGCTTGCAATGCAGGAGACCCAGGTCCAGTCCTGAACTGGAAAATCCCATGGACAGAAGAGCCTGGTGGGCTATACTCCATGAGGTTTCAAAGAGTTGGACACGTCTGAGTGACTAAACCACCACCAAAAAGAAAATAAGAGCTCTGAGAGATGTCCCTTTAGACTGGGGTCAATGGGCTAGTCTGTCCTCTTCTTTCCTGTGCTCAGAGGGCAGGGACAACCTTGGGGTCACACCTGAGAAGATTCAGCTGAAGCCCTCGTGGTTGGCGTGGTTGGTGTGGTTGGTGTCCAACTTCCCAGCTCTTGATGCAAAGGGCCAACTCATTGTAAAAGACCCTGATGCTGGGGAAAATTGAGGGCAGGAAGAGAAGGGTGTGACAGAGGATGAGATGGTTGAATGGCATCACCTTCTCAGTGGACATGAATTTGAACATAAAGGACAGGGAAGCCCGAAGAACATGAAGGACAGGGAAGCCTGGCATGCTGCAGTCCATGGGGTCACAAACAGTTGGACAACTGAGCGACTGAACAACAACAAAAGCAACAGAAGAGGAAGCTGAGGCACAGAGAGGTTAAGTAATTTGTTGAAGGTTACCCAGCTGGTGAGAGGACAGTGTTACAAAGTAAACCTGGTATCAGATTTATTCTCTTAACCACCATGTTCTATTGCTTTTCCCTCTGGACTGGCAGCTGTAATACGGAAGGAAGACTTGAAAGTCTGGTAGAAGTCCTTCTGTGAATCTCTTGTTTAGAGCTGCAACTTTGAGCGCCCTCTGACACATCTACTGGGCTTTACAAAAGCAGGCACAGCTTAAGCACTGAATGCTTACTTTTTTGAGGCTCAGCACACTCTTAAGTCCTCCTTCTGAAAAAAATGGAGCCAGCCTTTGGTGGTGGCCCTTTGGTGGAGCAAACACTGGAGCATCTTGGAGCTGGGGGACTGCGCTATGCAGATGCATGGTGGGTGTGGGGGCTGGCGTACCAAGCCCCAGGTGGCAAATACCTGACTAATGCTCATTAAAGAGACTAATTGCTCAGTTTTTTGCAGGAGCGGAATGATATGATAAGAAGAACAAAGGCTGGAGATAGAGGCCCAGCTGTGTGACCTTGAGTAAGTCACTCTATCTCTTTAAACCCAGATTTCTTGCTACAAAATGGAGCCAACCATGCCTTCATCCAGGCTGTCTGAACAGATTGAATGAGATACTCTATGGGTGCTCTAACGATCTGATAGGTGACATTCCCTGAGGATGTACCATAAGACTGGGGATCTGAAAGTATGCTCTTGGATGGAAACATTTCTGAAGAGCAGAAGCTGAGTTTGCTGGTGGCATGGTGCCGCTGAAAGAGAGGATGGACTTGGGAGTCAGCCACTTCTGGGGTCAGCTTCTAGCTCTCTGCCACTTGCTTACTGTGTGACCTTGGGGAAATATCTAAACTTCCTCATTTCAGTTTTCTCGTTAATGAAAGTGATATGTTACTGCATAGCTCTTACAACTGTCAGATCTCAAGAAGTAATGAGTGTAGAGGGTGTTGAAAATGCTAGTGTTCCCAACCCTACAGTCTCTGGCTTCACCTGTAAAATAGCAGTAATAATATCCATCTCAATGTTTACAGCCAAAACGCACCTGTCCCAGGGTTCATTGTATCTCCCATGGCTATTATTTTTAGCTATAAACCTTGTGGAACCATTTATAATTGCAGGAAGCAGGAGGGGAATTACATACAGAGACTGGACCCCATCAGAAGCCACTTTGGTAGCCCAAACAATTTTTCCTGTTTCTCTCTTGTCAAGTCATTCCTATGTGTCATTGGCATTTGCTTAATCCTTGTATGTGCTTGTGGGCTCAGCCATGTCCTACTCTTTGCAGCTCCATGGACTGTGGCCCGCCAGGCTCCTCTGTCCTTGTGATTCTCCAGACAACAATACTGGAATGGATTACCACTTTCTTCTCCAGGGCATCCTTCCCTGATACAAGGATTGAACCTGCATCCTCTGCATTGCAGGCAGATGCTTTACTGCTTGAGCCTTGGAAATCTAGGTTTTGAGGAGAACAGAGCCAAGCATGACTCTCTTTCCTTCTCTCCTGTCTTTTCCTCTGTAAAATCACTTCTTGACAACATCCTCCAGTTTTGACCACAAAGAGGGGGCACTTCTGTTTCAATAACACAAGGACCTCTTGTGGGCCCATGAATCAGCTTTAAATGGAGCTGCACGGACCCCTGAAATTGGTTAACATTTCTCCAGTTAGAGGATCCGCAGCATTCGTGAGGTTCCATGATGCCTCTCCCCCACAAAGGATAGCAAACACTGTTTTGAGAGAAGATGGATGTAGAAATGCTGCCTCACTTGAGACCTAGACAAAATTTATTTCTGCAAAAGGATGGGAGGCAGATTTTATTGGATCTTTTCCCACTCTCTTTAACACAGAAATTGTAGCAGTAAAATAAGATCTAAATCTTTTGTGCAGTTTCTTTCCCCTCAAATATTTATTTTTGCCCTCAGGGGAGGAAGTCCCACGTCTTTGGACCAGTGGACCTCCATCTTGGGACCTGCCCACAGACCAGGTAAACTTGCTTTTTGTAGGAGATCTTTGTCCTTGAAACCCTTAACTCAGTGATGAATGTTGTCATTAAAAAGTCCACAGCCAAGCAGAAGCCCTCCTGGACTCTGAGTTATTGAGTCTTTCTGCCTCTGTGTGATGCTTATTGGTTAGGTGGCTCTGGGTCACCTTGTGAACTTCCCTTACTACTGCAAACAGCCTTGCCCAACACGCATGAACTCCAGATACCAGAAATCTGGTTGCATCATTTAAAGAGATTTCTTCCACTTCAGCTTCTAGAAGGTCCTAATTTGTGGCTTTTTAAAGCAATTTGGCCCCAAATAAGTACTGTAGACTGATAGGCTGTCTTTGGCATTTGTTTCCCATAAATCCGGCCCAGTTTAGGTGAACCTCAACTTTGATTGAGAAGAGAATTTGTTTGGTTATGCTGGGTTGTAGGCACTAAATTGGGCCACATTGTCACTTTTCTTTGGTAATATAAACAAGCCCACGGACTGTTCAGCTTTTGTCAGTGACTGTAATCGGTCAAGTCTGCTTGCTGAGCTATAACTCAGAAGGAAAAAGTCTGATAACTTAGTCTGAGCTTCACCTTTCATGAGCCATCAGTTCATACATCACCCATGACATAAAGAGGGCCTCATTCCCACAGAGCAAGCCCCAGAAGGTTTTCCCTGGTGTTAAGTTCTTAAAAACAGCATCTGTGCTTCGGACATTATTCTCCAAAATTTTACACAAGTGCCAATGATTCTACTAAATCAGCCTTGCAATTTGGTCCTTCTGTTTATTTAGGCCAGAGCGAATATTCAGGAAACTAATATTCTGTAGGTCAATATTTTATTGCTTGATCCCCAGTTAGAGGATCCGCAGCATTCGTGAGGTTCCATGATGCCTCTCCCCCACAAAGGATAGCAAACACTGTTTTGAGAGAAGATGGATGTAGAAATGCTGCCTCACTTGAGACCTAGACAAAATTTATTTCTGCAAAAGGATGGGAGGCAGATTTTATTGGATCTTTTCCCACTCTCTTTAACACAGAAATTGTAGCAGTAAAATAAGATCTAAATCTTTTGTGCAGTTTCTTTCCCCTCAAATATTTATTTTTGCCCTCAGGGGAGGAAGTCCCACGTCTTTGGACCAGTGGACCTCCATCTTGGGACCTGCCCACAGACCAGGTAAACTTGCTTTTTGTAGGAGATCTTTGTCCTTGAAACCCTTAACTCAGTGATGAATGTTGTCATTAAAAAGTCCACAGCCAAGCAGAAGCCCTCCTGGACTCTGAGTTATTGAGTCTTTCTGCCTCTGTGTGATGCTTATTGGTTAGGTGGCTCTGGGTCACCTTGTGAACTTCCCTTACTACTGCAAACAGCCTTGCCCAACACGCATGAACTCCAGATACCAGAAATCTGGTTGCATCATTTAAAGAGATTTCTTCCACTTCAGCTTCTAGAAGGTCCTAATTTGTGGCTTTTTAAAGCAATTTGGCCCCAAATAAGTACTGTAGACTGATAGGCTGTCTTTGGCATTTGTTTCCCATAAATCCGGCCCAGTTTAGGTGAACCTCAACTTTGATTGAGAAGAGAATTTGTTTGGTTATGCTGGGTTGTAGGCACTAAATTGGGCCACATTGTCACTTTTCTTTGGTAATATAAACAAGCCCACGGACTGTTCAGCTTTTGTCAGTGACTGTAATCGGTCAAGTCTGCTTGCTGAGCTATAACTCAGAAGGAAAAAGTCTGATAACTTAGTCTGAGCTTCACCTTTCATGAGCCATCAGTTCATACATCACCCATGACATAAAGAGGGCCTCATTCCCACAGAGCAAGCCCCAGAAGGTTTTCCCTGGTGTTAAGTTCTTAAAAACAGCATCTGTGCTTCGGACATTATTCTCCAAAATTTTACACAAGTGCCAATGATTCTACTAAATCAGCCTTGCAGGGTAATTCCTCAGGGCTCCTTCTGTTTATTTAGGCCAGAGCGAATATTCAGGAAACTAATATTCTGTAGGTCAATATTTTATTGCTTGATCCAGCCTACAATATGTACTACACCTAGAGTACTGTTCAACAGGGACTCAGGGGGTATAGGTTTGCCTGCTTGTTGTTGAGAACATTCATCATTCACCACACATTTGCTGAACATCTGCTCTGTGCCAGGCATGGCGTCCGACACAGGGGCTAGGGCAGAGATGAGAGTGGGCAGACTCTCAGTCTTCTGCAGCTTGTGTTTGTATGGAGAGGACAAACCAAGTAAACCAAACAATTATTGATACACTGTAGACCGATGAAGGAACCAACTAGGGTGATATAATAAAGAATGACGAAGACAGCCTTTCTTGACCAAGAAAGGCGTTTTCTGTCACAAGACATCTCAGCCGACCCTGCAAGATGAGAAGGGCCCAGTTGGGGCAGAGGAGAGAGGTCAACCAACAAGGGATTCTTTTCTGGTCTTAGTATATTGTTGGATAATACCAGTCATTCAGGGCTGCTTTATTTACCAGATTACTGGAAACCTGAATGTCTGTTTCACTTAAAATAATGCTTGAAACTAGCTCATTGCGATGCTTGGAGATTTAGAGTATTATCCTGAGTAATTGAGCAGTTTTCAAGAGACAGCCCCTTCTGTGGACCGCCTGCTGCAGCCTGGAGGCTGTTCTGCCTGCAGACAGGGTGCACCTAGGTCAGCCCCTGCCTGGTTCACGGCAGCCCAGGGAGAACACGGAGAATGATCTTTGTTGATCTCTAGGCTCCCAGTGGAGAGATTACTTCCTGGTTGTAAATTAGTCACCAGGGGAAGTTGGTTTTCCTTCCAGGCTTCAGGCGTGCTGTTTAGTAGGAGAGCCCCAACTTGCTGAGAAGTGGAACGTCCTAATGTCATTTGTTAGAGTTCATGGTTACTTCATGCTCTGAAAGTCTGATAACTTAGTCTGAGCTTCACCTTTCATGAGCCATCAGTTCATACATCACCCATGACATAAAGAGGGCCTCATTCCCACAGAGCAAGCCCCAGAAGGTTTTCCCTGGTGTTAAGTTCTTAAAAACAGCATCTGTGCTTCGGACATTATTCTCCAAAATTTTACACAAGTGCCAATGATTCTACTAAATCAGCCTTGCAGGGTAATTCCTCAGGGCTCCTTCTGTTTATTTAGGCCAGAGCGAATATTCAGGAAACTAATATTCTGTAGGTCAATATTTTATTGCTTGATCCAGCCTACAATATGTACTACACCTAGAGTACTGTTCAACAGGGACTCAGGGGGTATAGGTTTGCCTGCTTGTTGTTGAGAACATTCATCATTCACCACACATTTGCTGAACATCTGCTCTGTGCCAGGCATGGCGTCCGACACAGGGGCTAGGGCAGAGATGAGAGTGGGCAGACTCTCAGTCTTCTGCAGCTTGTGTTTGTATGGAGAGGACAAACCAAGTAAACCAAACAATTATTGATACACTGTAGACCGATGAAGGAACCAACTAGGGTGATATAATAAAGAATGACGAAGACAGCCTTTCTTGACCAAGAAAGGCGTTTTCTGTCACAAGACATCTCAGCCGACCCTGCAAGATGAGAAGGGCCCAGTTGGGGCAGAGGAGAGAGGTCAACCAACAAGGGATTCTTTTCTGGTCTTAGTATATTGTTGGATAATACCAGTCATTCAGGGCTGCTTTATTTACCAGATTACTGGAAACCTGAATGTCTGTTTCACTTAAAATAATGCTTGAAACTAGCTCATTGCGATGCTTGGAGATTTAGAGTATTATCCTGAGTAATTGAGCAGTTTTCAAGAGACAGCCCCTTCTGTGGACCGCCTGCTGCAGCCTGGAGGCTGTTCTGCCTGCAGACAGGGTGCACCTAGGTCAGCCCCTGCCTGGTTCACGGCAGCCCAGGGAGAACACGGAGAATGATCTTTGTTGATCTCTAGGCTCCCAGTGGAGAGATTACTTCCTGGTTGTAAATTAGTCACCAGGGGAAGTTGGTTTTCCTTCCAGGCTTCAGGCGTGCTGTTTAGTAGGAGAGCCCCAACTTGCTGAGAAGTGGAACGTCCTAATGTCATTTGTTAGAGTTCATGGTTACTTCATGCTCTGAAAGTGCTGTGAGACTTGTTTTAAGTATTTAACTGGATACAAAATTCATTTCACTTTCAGGGTTTTTTTTTTTTGAGAAATTGACGAAACTCCAGGTGCTGCAAAACCATTTCTAAGAATTGAATAATACAATGATCCATTTGGGGCCTTAACAGCCAGAAAGAATAACTAGTTTCCTAAGTGCTTATAAAGCTCAGGAAGGGAGGTGATCTAACTATCTGCAACTGGGGAAACTGAGAAAAAAAGAAGTGTGAGGCTTACATTTGCATAAAATATTTGGATAAAACAGTGGGTGATTTGCCTCAGTTTTGAGAAATGCAGTCAGTTCCTGAGTTTATCAACACTACACACAGATAATTCCCAGAGCTGGTGCCTACGGCTGATGGCAGTGGTGACTCTGTGCCCCCATTTTCCCCACTGGATGAAGCAAAGGGATATGGGACTATTGGATTACAGATTAGCAGGGTGGGCACTACATTGAAGGGGGAAAGCTTTTAGTACACACACTGACCTTTTACAAATTAAAAATAGAAGTGACAAGAAAGACACGTCCCAAGAAATCAAGTAACCACAGGTTTTGGATCAGTGAAGATGGCCCTTGCCTCTCCCTTTTCTCCTCATAAATAGTTTATCCGGAATAAGGAATAAGTATAGTCATGGTTAATTAATGCGAGATAAAGGTTTTTTCTAAAAACTTAAGAAACCCTCTATTCAGAATTGCTTAAGAAAATTTAATCATAAAGTTGGTATAGTCATGGATTAGTTATAAAATTACCTGATAGATAGTTCAGATGATATTTTAATTTTCTTGACCAACGTATTTTTGGAGATACTATATTAATCAGATCTTAATGGTATGCAAGTCTCAGAAGCTTAAGTCGAACTAATATGGTTGAACCTCTTGGAGAAAAGTCCCCAGGGAAAACAGAAGCAACCACATTGCCATGAAAGACCCTACTATCCCTCTTCATCATCACATTTGCCAAATGTGAGGAATTTCTGAGGTTGACAATACATATAAGAAGATTGTTTTGCTAGACTCAGGGCCAGTGTTTCCTATCCTTTTTTTTTTTAAAATTTTTATTTATTTATCTTTTGGGGTGGGAGGAGGGACGGGCGGGCCACTTCTATTGGTCTTTCATTTCTCTATTTTCATCCGTCTTTGTTCTTTGGCTTCTGTGGACCTCCCATTGCAGTGGCCTCTGTTGTCACAGAGCACTGGCTCTGAGCGCACATATTCCAGAGCTCTGGCTCAGTAATTGGACACATCGATCCAGCCGCTCCATGGCATGTGGGATCTTCCCAGGCCAGGGATCGAACTGGCGCCCCTTGCACTGCAAGGCGGTGTCCTTACCCACTGGACCACCAGGGGAAGCCCTATCCTTTTGAGTGGGTGATTTGCCTCAGAGAAATGCAGTCAGTTCCTGAGTTTATCAACACTACACACAGATAATTCCCAGAGCTGGTGCCTACGGCTGATGGCAGTGGTGACTCTGTGCCCCCATTTTCCCCACTGGATGAAGCAAAGGGATATGGGACTATTGGATTACAGATTAGCAGGGTGGGCACTACATTGAAGGGGGAAAGCTTTTAGTACACACACTGACCTTTTACAAATTAAAAATAGAAGTGACAAGAAAGACACGTCCCAAGAAATCAAGTAACCACAGGTTTTGGATCAGTGAAGATGGCCCTTGCCTCCCCCTTTTCTCCTCATAAATAGTTTATCCGGAATAAGGAATAAGTATAGTCATGGTTAATTAATGCGAGATAAAGGTTTTTTCTAAAAACTTAAGAAACCCTCTATTCAGAATTGCTTAAGAAAATTTAATCATAAAGTTGGTATAGTCATGGATTAGTTATAAAATTACCTGATAGATAGTTCAGATGATATTTTAATTTTCTTGACCAACGTATTTTTGGAGATACTATATTAATCAGATCTTAATGGTATGCAAGTCTCAGAAGCTTAAGTCGAACTAATATGGTTGAACCTCTTGGAGAAAAGTCCCCAGGGAAAACAGAAGCAACCACATTGCCATGAAAGACCCTACTATCCCTCTTCATCATCACATTTGCCAAATGTGAGGAATTTCTGAGGTTGACAATACATATAAGAAGATTGTTTTGCTAGACTCAGGGCCAGTGTTTCCTATCCTTTTTTTTTTTTTTTAATTTTATTTATTTATCTTTTGGGGGGGGGGGGGACGGGCGGGCCACTTCTATTGGTCTTTCATTTCTCTATTTTCATCCGTCTTTGTTCTTTGGCTTCTGTGGACCTCCCATTGCAGTGGCCTCTGTTGTCACAGAGCACTGGCTCTGAGCGCACATATTCCAGAGCTCTGGCTCAGTAATTGGACACATCGATCCAGCCGCTCCATGGCATGTGGGATCTTCCCAGGCCAGGGATCGAACTGGCGCCCCTTGCACTGCAAGGCGGTGTCCTTACCCACTGGACCACCAGGGGAAGCCCTATCCTTTTTGAGGGAGGGGCATCACAGAACCTCATCCAGCTGTCTCTCCACATGCTCTGGCCTAAACAAATCCTACAGCATATTTTAGAGTCAATAATGGCCATAACATTGTTAAAGTTCAAGCTGGGTTGACCGAACAAAGAAAGGAACGTCAAGGTTTGCAACAGGACACAAGGTAGATGAGTCCTCCCATGATAATCTTGTCATGTAATGGGAGGCAAATGTGCAAAGACCAAGAATGTAACTATCTGCTCATTGAAAAGATTACACAGCTCTCTCTTATTTCTTCTCTCTAGACCCTTGAATACGATAATGACCACAATTGTACCTGGTGTGTGTGTGTGTGTGTGTGTGTGTGTGTTGTTTTTGTTGTTCATTTTCTTTTCTTGTTCCATGATCCTGTTCCATCTCTATGGGATTCTCAGGAAACAAAGTAGCAGAGAGGGAGGAGATTAAGGTTTGAATCAGGTCCACAGACAGAAGTCAGGCGTTTGAGCATATTGGCTGTGTGACTTTGAGCAAGTCATTTATGCTTGCAAAGTGAGGATGATGGTATCAGACATCCCCTGTAGTGGTTAAATGAGATTGTGTATGAGAAAGTGCCTTGTAAAACAGAAAGCACTGAGCAAATACTACTTGTTAGTCCTGGTCAATTTGCAATGGAAAATGATTCTGTGTGCTTTACTCCCAAGGGTTTCCTTGGTTCCTCCTTTAGGATCACTATCTTCTGGTAGCCACAAACAAGTTTGCCAATGAAAATATCTCTGTGCCCCATCATTTTTTTGAATGAGGTTCTGACAATTTTTTTCCACCTTTTATCCTTTTTTTTGAATTTTATTTTTTTATTTTTGGGGGGGGGGGTGGGGAGGGAGGGGACGGGCGGGCCACTTCTATTGGTCTTTCATTTCTCTATTTTCATCCGTCTTTGTTCTTTGGCTTCTGTGGACCTCCCATTGCAGTGGCCTCTGTTGTCACAGAGCACTGGCTCTGAGCGCACATATTCCAGAGCTCTGGCTCAGTAATTGGACACATCGATCCAGCCGCTCCATGGCATGTGGGATCTTCCCAGGCCAGGGATCGAACTGGCGCCCCTTGCACTGCAAGGCGGTGTCCTTACCCACTGGACCACCAGGGGAAGCCCTATCCTTTTTGAGGGAGGGGCATCACAGAACCTCATCCAGCTGTCTCTCCACATGCTCTGGCCTAAACAAATCCTACAGCATATTTTAGAGTCAATAATGGCCATAACATTGTTAAAGTTCAAGCTGGGTTGACCGAACAAAGAAAGGAACGTCAAGGTTTGCAACAGGACACAAGGTAGATGAGTCCTCCCATGATAATCTTGTCATGTAATGGGAGGCAAATGTGCAAAGACCAAGAATGTAACTATCTGCTCATTGAAAAGATTACACAGCTCTCTCTTATTTCTTCTCTCTAGACCCTTGAATACGATAATGACCACAATTGTACCTGGTGTGTGTGTGTGTGTGTGTGTGTGTGTTGTTTTTGTTGTTCATTTTCTTTTCTTGTTCCATGATCCTGTTCCATCTCTATGGGATTCTCAGGAAACAAAGTAGCAGAGAGGGAGGAGATTAAGGTTTGAATCAGGTCCACAGACAGAAGTCAGGCGTTTGAGCATATTGGCTGTGTGACTTTGAGCAAGTCATTTATGCTTGCAAAGTGAGGATGATGGTATCAGACATCCCCTGTAGTGGTTAAATGAGATTGTGTATGAGAAAGTGCCTTGTAAAACAGAAAGCACTGAGCAAATACTACTTGTTAGTCCTGGTCAATTTGCAATGGAAAATGATTCTGTGTGCTTTACTCCCAAGGGTTTCCTTGGTTCCTCCTTTAGGATCACTATCTTCTGGTAGCCACAAACAAGTTTGCCCAAGCATAGAAATACTCTAGTCATCACCATCCCTAAAAATTGTAGGGAAGCTCCCAGGTCCTCAAGAACACATTTGTAGTAACATTTCTGGCCTTTGTAACAAGCTGAGAATGCAAGTCAAAAACCTATGCTTAACAAAACTGTTTTTTCTCACTCTTTCCCAGTACCTAAAAAGGATCATATAGTCCTAATTAGGCCTAGAGAGGCCCACAAAAGAAACGTGTTTCCAAGAGCTTTGGATTTATGAACTGAAAACTGTGGGCTACTGTGTATTTTAATATATTCAGAGAGACAATTAAGATAACTTTAGTTATGGTTTTGGAAAACAGTCTGGGCAGCATTCAATGGAACATATAGCCTTTCTCTGTCAAAACCCAAACTGAAATGACATATTTGGAATCAACTCACTCTGTTAAAAGTAACCAACCATCTGAAAACACTCAATGAATTGGAATAAAGCTGTACAAAGTTTTGTGATTCTCCAGAGAGGAACAAAACTTTGGAATTAAGTTTAGCTGCCAAACTGCAGGAACAGACAATTCACAAAGAAGGGAGTTAAATGGCCTACAGCGTGTGAAAAAAATGTTCAACCTCACTGAACAAAGAAACATCAGTTAAAACAACAAAAAATACCATTGACAGAAATAAACACAATTTCCAGTACTCAGTGTCAGCCAGATTTTGTAAAAACACACACACACATATACACACACACAAGCACAAAACGGGCATGCTTGTACCCTGTGGTTGGGCATGTGAATTAGTACAATCTTTTCAGATTACAATTTGGCAAGATGTGAACTTTAACTTTACTAGCATGCTTTAAGAACTTTGTTTTCGGAAATGTATCATAGATTTCTTAAAAATTATGAATCAAGGTGTTCACTGTGATCCCATTTATAACAAGGAAAATTGGAAAAACCAAATGGTGGAATAATAAAACAGTTAAATATTTGGTGTATAAACATCCACTATGAACTGCTTGTTTGTGTCTCTCCATCCTTGTGTTGAAACCTCACCCCCAGTAGGATGGTATTGGGAGGTGGGGCTTTTGGGAGGTAATTAGGTCGTGAGGGTAGAGCCCCATGATATTACAAGGAGAGGAAGAGGATTAGCTCGCCTAGTTGTCACCATTTGAGGATGCAGAGAGAATCAACAATCTAAATCAGGAGGAAGGCTTCACCAGAACCCAACCATCCTGGTATAGACACCCCCTGCTTTTCAAGAGTTCACTTTACACCGCTTTATCTTTATGGAAGACCTACATGAGTACATGCTTTTGCTAACTGAAAGAAATCCTAGAGTATTTTCACTTTTATGAAAAATATAAAAAGAGATGGCTGCTCCTTCACTTCACCCCATTTTGGCATATGAAAGTTTTCATAGGAACAGTCTCCTTTCTCACACTGGGCAACCCATATCCTGATCTTGGGCTTCCAGCCTCCAAAACTGTTGAGAAATGAATGTTTGTTGTTTAAGTCATCCAGTCTATGGTATTCTATTATAGCAGGACTAAACCATGAACTAAAATACCATCCATATATAAAGTGTTCTACAGTCTTTAAATTTTATTATTTTGAAATTTTGCTGAATTATGTGGGGAATATTGTTCTATAATGTTAATTATAATAAAGGACCAGCAGAACTGCATACAGTGCATCATGCCTACCTAGGAAATCTGTGTAAAAATAGTGAAAGACATTGTTAAGAAAATGTTAACAAGAGTTGCTCCTGTTAGGTATGGATATACTAGGCTTCTATTTTCTTCTTAAACTATTCTTGTGCTTTCCAAATTATGTGTAATTAATTGTGGCTCAGATGGTAAAGAATCTGCCTGCAATGTGGGACACCTGTGTTGGATCCCTGGGTTGGGAAGATCTCCTGGAAAAGGGAATGGCAACTCACCCCAGTATTCTTTCCTGAATAATCCCTTCGACAGAGGAGCCTGGAGGGCTCAGTTCATGGCATCACAAAGAACTTTGTTTTCGGACTGATTTCTTAAAATTATGAATCAAGGTGTTCACTGTGATCCCATTTATAACAAGGAAAATTGGAAAAACCAAATGGTGGAATAATAAAACAGTTAAATATTTGGTGTATAAACATCCACTATGAACTGCTTGTTTGTGTCTCTCCATCCTTGTGTTGAAACCTCACCCCCAGTAGGATGGTATTGGGAGGTGGGGCTTTTGGGAGGTAATTAGGTCGTGAGGGTAGAGCCCCATGATATTACAAGGAGAGGAAGAGGATTAGCTCGCCTAGTTGTCACCATTTGAGGATGCAGAGAGAATCAACAATCTAAATCAGGAGGAAGGCTTCACCAGAACCCAACCATCCTGGTATAGACACCCCCTGCTTTTCAAGAGTTCACTTTACACCGCTTTATCTTTATGGAAGACCTACATGAGTACATGCTTTTGCTAACTGAAAGAAATCCTAGAGTATTTTCACTTTTATGAAAAATATAAAAAGAGATGGCTGCTCCTTCACTTCACCCCATTTTGGCATATGAAAGTTTTCATAGGAACAGTCTCCTTTCTCACACTGGGCAACCCATATCCTGATCTTGGGCTTCCAGCCTCCAAAACTGTTGAGAAATGAATGTTTGTTGTTTAAGTCATCCAGTCTATGGTATTCTATTATAGCAGGACTAAACCATGAACTAAAATACCATCCATATATAAAGTGTTCTACAGTCTTTAAATTTTATTATTTTGAAATTTTGCTGAATTATGTGGGGAATATTGTTCTATAATGTTAATTATAATAAAGGACCAGCAGAACTGCATACAGTGCATCATGCCTACCTAGGAAATCTGTGTAAAAATAGTGAAAGACATTGTTAAGAAAATGTTAACAAGAGTTGCTCCTGTTAGGTATGGATATACTAGGCTTCTATTTTCTTCTTAAACTATTCTTGTGCTTTCCAAATTATGTGTAATTAATTGTGGCTCAGATGGTAAAGAATCTGCCTGCAATGTGGGACACCTGTGTTGGATCCCTGGGTTGGGAAGATCTCCTGGAAAAGGGAATGGCAACTCACCCCAGTATTCTTTCCTGAATAATCCCTTCGACAGAGGAGCCTGGAGGGCTCAGTTCATGGCATCACAAAGAATTGGACACAACTGGGTGACTAACCACACAACACACAATATATTATTATTATTTTAACAATAAGTGAAAATGCAGTAATAGAAGAGTCAATACTTGGTGTTCTTTCAAAACTTCTGGATGAAATAGGTTGAGGTGACAGTGGAGCCTCCACCTGTCCCAGCAAGGAGGGTCAGCCTGACCTCTGCTCTTTCCGAGAAGGATTCCAGCTGAGCTGGGGATGCATCATTAAAGGATACACTGGGACTTTTTCAGTTCTGCCAGCCATCAAAATCTTATCAAGTACATATGACAAGAGTCAAGGAAGAATAGGGTGAGAACTATCACTTTGTAATATTTCCATTCATTTTCAGTTTTTTTTCCTTTTATTCAGAGTAAATTCTGTGAAGGTTTATCTTTACATTTGGCTCAGCAGATGATCTGAAAACAGAGGTAAAGAAAACAAGGCATTCAAAATTTTCCTGACAAAAGTTTATGAAGGTAGCCTGGCAAATGTATGACTGAGATTTCTTTTCATTTAGGTTGGAGATGAGGTCATGTATTTCCAGGGTTTAGCTGGACACCTGTGAGTCTGGCTGTTTTTAGTTTTGCTGATAAAAAAGGGTTTTTCCTTTAGACCAGAAAGAAAATGACAAAAATCTTGTCCAGTACATCTGAAAAATAGACTCCAAATCACAATGCAGAATCAAGAAGAAAAAAGCTAGCTGGTTTCTGTGCTGGATGTTTTCTATTTGTCTCTCCAGACACTCTTCATATCTCAGCCTGCTTCTGTCTGAGAGGACTGCCTTTAAGGACCACATCTATGGTCCATGCCTCCTGAATTCCACTTGGATTTGGCCAATGGACTCAGAAGGAGGGGAAGGGGGAAAATCTAGAAGTAAAAATTTTGTGTGGTAAAAGTTAATAAGAGTAGGTGTGTATTTTTCATCACTATACCATTTTTTTTTTTAAAAGATTTATTTATTTATTTTGGGTGGGAATCGGGTTGGGGAGGGAGGGGAGCGGGCGGGCCACTTCCATTGGTCTTTCATCTCTCCATTTTCCTCCGTCTTTGTTCTTTGGCTCCTGTGGGCCTCCCATCGCGGTGGCGTCTGTCGTTGCTGAGCGCCGGCTCTGGGCGCATGCGCTCCAGAACTCCGGCTCGGTAATTGGACACATGGGTCCAGCCGCTCCGTGGCACGTGGGATCTTCCCAGGCCAGGGATCGAACTCGCGCCCCTTGCACTGCAAGGCGGTGTCCTTACCCACTTGGCCACCAGGGGAAGCCCTACTATACCATTTTTATTCACAGACATTTCAGTACGTTTTCTGGAGACACAGGAAAAGGAGAGAGTACCAGCAAGTACATCTGAAATGGCCAGTAATCTGCATGTATCCTTAGCTGCATGCTAGTCCATGGGAGTGACCCTGAGAATATGTCACATGTGTGATATCACCCATCTTATTACTGTTGAATTGCATAGGAATTTATTATGGGAATTCCTTCCACTTGTAACTCTAGTCTTTGTCCTCTGATTTTTCTCATCAGTCTGTAGTATAACATCACTGATGTTTTACTAATATTTTAATGAATATTTCACAAGTGACTTAGATCAATTAGATCTATTGTTTAACCCTCATGATAATTCACATTTTGTTGTTGTTGTTTAGTCACTAAATTGTGTCCAGCTCTTTGGTGACCCCATGAACTGTAGCCTGCCAAGCTCCTCTGTCCATGGGATTTCTCTCAGTACATCTGAAAAATAGACTCCAAATCACAATGCAGAATCAAGAAGAAAAAGCTAGCTGGTTTCTGTGCTGGATGTTTTCTATTTGTCTCTCCAGACACTCTTCATATCTCAGCCTGCTTCTGTCTGAGAGGACTGCCTTTAAGGACCACATCTATGGTCCATGCCTCCTGAATTCCACTTGGATTTGGCCAATGGACTCAGAAGGAGGGGAAGGGGGAAAATCTAGAAGTAAAAATTTTGTGTGGTAAAAGTTAATAAGAGTAGGTGTGTATTTTTCATCACTATACCATTTTTTTTTTTAAAAGATTTATTTATTTATTTTGGGTGGGAATCGGGTTGGGGAGGGAGGGGAGCGGGCGGGCCACTTCCATTGGTCTTTCATCTCTCCATTTTCCTCCGTCTTTGTTCTTTGGCTCCTGTGGGCCTCCCATCGCGGTGGCGTCTGTCGTTGCTGAGCGCCGGCTCTGGGCGCATGCGCTCCAGAACTCCGGCTCGGTAATTGGACACATGGGTCCAGCCGCTCCGTGGCACGTGGGATCTTCCCAGGCCAGGGATCGAACTCGCGCCCCTTGCACTGCAAGGCGGTGTCCTTACCCACTTGGCCACCAGGGGAAGCCCTACTATACCATTTTTATTCACAGACATTTCAGTACGTTTTCTGGAGACACAGGAAAAGGAGAGAGTACCAGCAAGTACATCTGAAATGGCCAGTAATCTGCATGTATCCTTAGCTGCATGCTAGTCCATGGGAGTGACCCTGAGAATATGTCACATGTGTGATATCACCCATCTTATTACTGTTGAATTGCATAGGAATTTATTATGGGAATTCCTTCCACTTGTAACTCTAGTCTTTGTCCTCTGATTTTTCTCATCAGTCTGTAGTATAACATCACTGATGTTTTACTAATATTTTAATGAATATTTCACAAGTGACTTAGATCAATTAGATCTATTGTTTAACCCTCATGATAATTCACATTTTGTTGTTGTTGTTTAGTCACTAAATTGTGTCCAGCTCTTTGGTGACCCCATGAACTGTAGCCTGCCAAGCTCCTCTGTCCATGGGATTTCTCAGACAAGAATACTGCAGTGAGTTACTATTTCCTTCTCCAGGTAATCTTTCCAACCCAGGGATCAAACCTGCGTCACTTGCGTCTCTTGGTGGTGGATCCTTTACTACTGAGCCACCTGGGAAGCCTCAGTTCACATTTACCAATAGGCTGAAAGGGAGCCAGGCTTGGGAGCACACTGCATGCTTTCATCAGAGAGCTCTATTTTGGATCTTATGGTACATATGAGAGCAGGGTAATTCTTACAGCATTATTTCCTTCTGAGACTAATAGATCTCAAACAGGGCTTCTCCTGGTGGTCCAGGGGGTAAGGACACCGCCTTGCAGCGCAAGGGGTACTGGTTCAATCCCTGGCCTGGGAAGATCCCACATGCTGCGGAGCAGCTGGACCGATGTGTCCAATTACTGAGCCAGAGCTCTGGGGTGCATGCGCCCAGAGCCGGCGCTCTGCGACGACAGAGGCCACAGCGATGGGAGGCCCACAGGAGCCAAAGAACAAAGACAGATGAAAATAGAGAAATGAAAAGACCAATAGAAGTGGCCTGCCCACTCCCCTCCCTCCCCCCCATAAATAAGATAAATAAATAGATCAGTGAACAGAAAAAGTAAGTTCAAATCTCTTCCTCTGGTCAGTTTTATTCAATTCAAATTGCTAGATCTTGAGGATCCTGAGATGAATGAAATACATTCTGTCCTACAAGAATGTAAAGCCTAGTTGGTAGACAGAGATATAAATAAATAACGAAAAAATTGTAATGAAGTGTGATTAAAAGGATAATAGAAGCATACTTAACATTTATTGGGAAAACAGAAAACAGATGAGGGAGCAATTACATCTTTAAGAAGAGGAAGGGTGTCATGAAAAATTATGTACCAAAGGTTACAGTTAAGCTTGACCTTGAAGGGTGTTTAGGAGCTCAGTCTTGAAAATGATTGAGAAGGAGGTGTTACAGGCAAAGGGCCCAGCAGGAGTCTTGCTTCTCATTCCCACCAAAGCATACCAGAGTTTCCAGTCGCTTTTTCAACATTGCATTTTCTGTGACCTGTCTAGATTTCTCACTTAGTTCTCTTTGGGTCTAAGGGATTAAAGTACCTTTGGAAGAGAGGCACTGGAAGAAAGGAAAGTTGGCTGGCCTTGAGTAAAATCATAAAATCCAGCCATTGATCTCAGTCTCAGCAGGACCATGTACCAGTCACCTGAGAAAGCAGCTAGAGACTCCTGAGTCTGAATCTGGCAGAAATGTGCAGCCTGAGAGGTGTACCATGAGTCATGGGGCCTGACTCTAACCTGCTTCTACAGGTAGCCTTAAAGACTATCTGAGACAATGATCTATCAGAAATTCCTTTGGCCACATGGAATTTAGATTATGAAAGTATTAGGGAAATATTAAGAAAAGAGAATTTATAGAAGGGATTAATCAACCAAATACTATTACTCTTAAGTATACCGTATTATATCAGACCAGGAAGAGGAAAGAGGATTTGAAAGATTGTCTAAGATGTCATAAAGATTGATAGAGTTTACTTGACTGAGAAAAGCAGACCAGTTAAATCCAATTTATGATTTTTAAATATGTGAGAGTCCTGCAACTTCTTATCTTCTGCCCCCGAACAGATGTGAATTCTTTCTTGCTAAGACGTGAAGACCTTATTCACCACTGTCTTATGTCGTCTTGTCTTAAACTCTAGACTACTATTATTTCTTATTCTCCCAACATGGTCAATAGCGAGACTCTCAAGTCATGCCAAGGAGGCAAGGGAAAACAAAATAGGTGGTGGAGAGGAATATGTTATTCCGAAAAAGACTCTCAAAAGGAGAGGGAATAACGAAAAATTGTAATGAAGTGTGATTAAAAGGATAATAGAAGCATACTTAACATTTATTGGGAAAACAGAAAACAGATGAGGGAGCAATTACATCTTTAAGAAGAGGAAGGGTGTCATGAAAAATTATGTACCAAAGGTTACAGTTAAGCTTGACCTTGAAGGGTGTTTAGGAGCTCAGTCTTGAAAATGATTGAGAAGGAGGTGTTACAGGCAAAGGGCCCAGCAGGAGTCTTGCTTCTCATTCCCACCAAAGCATACCAGAGTTTCCAGTCGCTTTTTCAACATTGCATTTTCTGTGACCTGTCTAGATTTCTCACTTAGTTCTCTTTGGGTCTAAGGGATTAAAGTACCTTTGGAAGAGAGGCACTGGAAGAAAGGAAAGTTGGCTGGCCTTGAGTAAAATCATAAAATCCAGCCATTGATCTCAGTCTCAGCAGGACCATGTACCAGTCACCTGAGAAAGCAGCTAGAGACTCCTGAGTCTGAATCTGGCAGAAATGTGCAGCCTGAGAGGTGTACCATGAGTCATGGGGCCTGACTCTAACCTGCTTCTACAGGTAGCCTTAAAGACTATCTGAGACAATGATCTATCAGAAATTCCTTTGGCCACATGGAATTTAGATTATGAAAGTATTAGGGAAATATTAAGAAAAGAGAATTTATAGAAGGGATTAATCAACCAAATACTATTACTCTTAAGTATACCGTATTATATCAGACCAGGAAGAGGAAAGAGGATTTGAAAGATTGTCTAAGATGTCATAAAGATTGATAGAGTTTACTTGACTGAGAAAAGCAGACCAGTTAAATCCAATTTATGATTTTTAAATATGTGAGAGTCCTGCAACTTCTTATCTTCTGCCCCCGAACAGATGTGAATTCTTTCTTGCTAAGACGTGAAGACCTTATTCACCACTGTCTTATGTCGTCTTGTCTTAAACTCTAGACTACTATTATTTCTTATTCTCCCAACATGGTCAATAGCGAGACTCTCAAGTCATGCCAAGGAGGCAAGGGAAAACAAAATAGGTGGTGGAGAGGAATATGTTATTCCTTATTTAGAACCCAAAATCAAGTGTCTGGATTAACTTGACTTCAACAAGTGAGAGGATGTAGCAACAAAAAAGATAGAACACTTAGGGAAAAACTTAAAAATAAATGTGTGGATCTTATATAGAAAAGACCTTTAAAACACTCTTGAAAGACATAATAGTAGACCTGGACAAGTGGAAAGAAATAGTTCTTGGCTAAGATGGTTAGTATCCTAAGGATCACAGAACTGTAAGTTCTTTTTAAGTTAATAGGATTCCCCAGAAAAATACCAATAAGCCTTTCTTCTGGAAATAGACAAGTTGACACTAAAGTTCATACAGAAAAACAAAACAAGACACGTAAGAATAGTTGAGAGCTATCTACTGGATATTAGAATGTACTACAAAGCCTCTATAATTAAAATAGTGTGATACTGGCACTTGGATAGACGGTGATATCAATGGCATAGGAAGAAAGTCAATATATAGATGGAGATTTAGTACATGATACAGATGGTATCTTGAACTTTTAAAATGAATGTTAGGAAGGCTGCTGGATAGCCATATATAAGAGTAAACTCCAGATGGATCAGGAATGAATTCCACCAGTGTTAGGAACAAATCTGGTGACTTGCTCTGTAGTGTAGGTACAATAGGTACAAGAAGATGCTTTGTAAATACAACTCAAAATCCAGATGCAATAAAGAAAAAGACTGATCATTTGGACTAACCAAATGTATTTGCATGGGAAATTAGAAAAACATGCCAAAGTCCTGAGATGATGGGAGAAAACACTTGCAGCATATATCACCATTAAGGAGCCAGTCCTCCCAGTATATAAACCCCAATGGGATATGGGAGGTGGGGACACTTCTCAGGCTTATCTTTCACTCTTCACCCTGGATTTTCTACAGAGGCCACAGTAATTAGCTTGGTATTAGTTTGGTCTGATTTAACATTTTATGTCCACTTTGTTGTTATTTTTTGCTAACTTGTACTTTCACTCCCTGGGACTCCAATTTATGATTTTTAAATATGTGAGAGTCCTGCAACTTCTTATCTTCTGCCCCGAACAGATGTGAATTCTTTCTTGCTAAGACGTGAAGACCTTATTCACCACTGTCTTATGTCGCTTGTCTTAAACTCTAGACTACTATTATTTCTTATTCTCCCAACATGGTCAATAGCGAGACTCTCAAGTCATGCCAAGGAGGCAAGGGAAAACAAAATAGGTGGTGGAGAGGAATATGTTATTCCTTATTTAGAACCCAAAATCAAGTGTCTGGATTAACTTGACTTCAACAAGTGAGAGGATGTAGCAACAAAAAAGATAGAACACTTAGGGAAAAACTTAAAAATAAATGTGTGGATCTTATATAGAAAAGACCTTTAAAACACTCTTGAAAGACATAATAGTAGACCTGGACAAGTGGAAAGAAATAGTTCTTGGCTAAGATGGTTAGTATCCTAAGGATCACAGAACTGTAAGTTCTTTTTAAGTTAATAGGATTCCCCAGAAAAATACCAATAAGCCTTTCTTCTGGAAATAGACAAGTTGACACTAAAGTTCATACAGAAAAACAAAACAAGACACGTAAGAATAGTTGAGAGCTATCTACTGGATATTAGAATGTACTACAAAGCCTCTATAATTAAAATAGTGTGATACTGGCACTTGGATAGACGGTGATATCAATGGCATAGGAAGAAAGTCAATATATAGATGGAGATTTAGTACATGATACAGATGGTATCTTGAACTTTTAAAATGAATGTTAGGAAGGCTGCTGGATAGCCATATATAAGAGTAAACTCCAGATGGATCAGGAATGAATTCCACCAGTGTTAGGAACAAATCTGGTGACTTGCTCTGTAGTGTAGGTACAATAGGTACAAGAAGATGCTTTGTAAATACAACTCAAAATCCAGATGCAATAAAGAAAAAGACTGATCATTTGGACTAACCAAATGTATTTGCATGGGAAATTAGAAAAACATGCCAAAGTCCTGAGATGATGGGAGAAAACACTTGCAGCATATATCACCATTAAGGAGCCAGTCCTCCCAGTATATAAACCCCAATGGGATATGGGAGGTGGGGACACTTCTCAGGCTTATCTTTCACTCTTCACCCTGGATTTTCTACAGAGGCCACAGTAATTAGCTTGGTATTAGTTTGGTCTGATTTAACATTTTATGTCCACTTTGTTGTTATTTTTTGCTAACTTGTACTTTCACTCCCTGGGACCTGTTTGATTTATAAGTGTTTTCCCAGATCACATTCTGTGCTGGGCTCTGCACCTGGTGTTTTCCCTGGGCCAGCAGAGATGACTGGTTTGCTGGGCTCTCATTTCACTGAGGGTTCCTAGAGAGATCTGCCCCTGTGTGGGCGGGAAGAGGCTCAAGAAAGGGATGGAATTGAGGGGGATTGAATTAGCAGAGATGAATACACTCCAAAATACCCTTACCTTACAGCCTTAGGGAGTTCCAGTTGTTATTAGACACACAGAGTCTTTTATACTGTCCCAACAGGAATGAATAAGTTTTCAAAGGAAGAGGGTAAAATAAATAAATTTTAGGTTTAAATATCTAAATCCAGTCATCATCATTTTCATTTTTGTTACTTGAGGCATCATAGTTGAAAGTACACAGACTAAATCTCATTGTCATCTAGTTCACTGAAGTGTCATGGATGGACAAGAGAAAGATAATGATGCTCTGGAATGACAGAATGTTCTGGAAAATTAAAGGAATGCTGCTCAAACTTCCCTACCCTGACCCCATTGTGATGCTGGGGAGCAGCCTTAACCAGAGATTTATGTTCACATCAGGACAGACGCATGCATTTCCTAGAAGCATATTCCTGGATATCATGGGTCTGGATTTTGAGCTAGATTGACCCTCCGTTGACCTGCTAATACTGCCACAACAGCATTCTCTGCTTTTTGGAAGCGTGCATTTCACATCACTGCTCTCGCTCGCTCTTTGCCCAGCTCTGTGAAACAGGCAGGAACAGATACTGCTGTCCTCATTTGCTGGTGGGATAACTGCGGCTGAGAGAGGCTAAGGGACGTGGGAGGGACCAGTGGAGGAGGACTCTGAGCTAGGAATAAAGAAAAGACTGATCATTTGGACTAACCAAATGTATTTGCATGGGTCACCCTGGATTTTCTACAGAGCCAGTCCTCCCAGTATATAAACCCCAATGGGATATGGGAGGTGGGGACACTTCTCAGGCTTATCTTTCACTCTTCACCCTGGATTTTCTACAGAGGCCACAGTAATTAGCTTGGTATTAGTTTGGTCTGATTTAACATTTTATGTCCACTTTGTTGTTATTTTTTGCTAACTTGTACTTTCACTCCCTGGGACCTGTTTGATTTATAAGTGTTTTCCCAGATCACATTCTGTGCTGGGCTCTGCACCTGGTGTTTTCCCTGGGCCAGCAGAGATGACTGGTTTGCTGGGCTCTCATTTCACTGAGGGTTCCTAGAGAGATCTGCCCCTGTGTGGGCGGGAAGAGGCTCAAGAAAGGGATGGAATTGAGGGGGATTGAATTAGCAGAGATGAATACACTCCAAAATACCCTTACCTTACAGCCTTAGGGAGTTCCAGTTGTTATTAGACACACAGAGTCTTTTATACTGTCCCAACAGGAATGAATAAGTTTTCAAAGGAAGAGGGTAAAATAAATAAATTTTAGGTTTAAATATCTAAATCCAGTCATCATCATTTTCATTTTTGTTACTTGAGGCATCATAGTTGAAAGTACACAGACTAAATCTCATTGTCATCTAGTTCACTGAAGTGTCATGGATGGACAAGAGAAAGATAATGATGCTCTGGAATGACAGAATGTTCTGGAAAATTAAAGGAATGCTGCTCAAACTTCCCTACCCTGACCCCATTGTGATGCTGGGGAGCAGCCTTAACCAGAGATTTATGTTCACATCAGGACAGACGCATGCATTTCCTAGAAGCATATTCCTGGATATCATGGGTCTGGATTTTGAGCTAGATTGACCCTCCGTTGACCTGCTAATACTGCCACAACAGCATTCTCTGCTTTTTGGAAGCGTGCATTTCACATCACTGCTCTCGCTCGCTCTTTGCCCAGCTCTGTGAAACAGGCAGGAACAGATACTGCTGTCCTCATTTGCTGGTGGGATAACTGCGGCTGAGAGAGGCTAAGGGACGTGGGAGGGCCCAGTGGAGGAGGACTCTGAGCTAGGAATAAGGCACCTGGGCCAGAGTCCCACCTGGCCCGTTCATCACATGTGGTGTCTCGAGCAAATTAGTTACATAAAGGTCTCTGAGCCTCCGCTCCGGCTTCACGTAAACGAGAGGTTTGCACAGGATGGTCCTTGAGGGCCCTCCCGGAGTGACTGTTCAAGGATTTTATCACTTGCTGGACTTCACCAAGAATTAGTCAGTGGATGAGAAACAGTACACAAGGCCCCTGAGCTACAAAATTCTACCCCACACAGTGCGGAACCTAGGACTCACTTGGGATAAGGGGTAGACTTTTTTCTTCTGCAAACTACAGCTGGATTTCCTGCCTAGTTACAGAAAGATTTTAAAGTTCATGTTGTTTTCTTGTCATCTTTTCTATTTCTTCTGTATATCTTTCCCATAAATATTTTCCAGCTTTACTGAAGTTTACTTTGCATACCATAAAATCCACCCATGATAAGTATATAATGTATTACTTTTAGTAAGTTCATAGAGTTCTGCAACCATCACAATCCAAGTTTAGAACGTCTTCTTCACCTTAAGAAGTTCATTTGTGCCTACTTACTTCAGTCTCTACTCCCCTCTCTAGCCCCAAGCAACCACTGATATACTTTCTGTCTCTATAAATTCACCTTTACAGGACTTTTCAAATAAATAGTCATACAGTATGTGGTATTTTCCATATGGCCTATTTCACTTATCATAATGTTTTCAAGGTTCATCTATGTTGTAGTATGAAGTTTAACCAGAGATTTATGTTCACATCAGGACAGACGCATGCATTTCCTAGAAGCATATTCCTGGATATCATGGGTCTGGATTTTGAGCTAGATTGACCCTCCGTTGACCTGCTAATACTGCCACAACAGCATTCTCTGCTTTTTGGAAGCGTGCATTTCACATCACTGCTCTCGCTCGCTCTTTGCCCAGCTCTGTGAAACAGGCAGGAACAGATACTGCTGTCCTCATTTGCTGGTGGGATAACTGCGGCTGAGAGAGGCTAAGGGACGTGGGAGGGCCCAGTGGAGGAGGACTCTGAGCTAGGAATAAGGCACCTGGGCCAGAGTCCCACCTGGCCCGTTCATCACATGTGGTGTCTCGAGCAAATTAGTTACATAAAGGTCTCTGAGCCTCCGCTCCGGCTTCACGTAAACGAGAGGTTTGCACAGGATGGTCCTTGAGGGCCCTCCCGGAGTGACTGTTCAAGGATTTTATCACTTGCTGGACTTCACCAAGAATTAGTCAGTGGATGAGAAACAGTACACAAGGCCCCTGAGCTACAAAATTCTACCCCACACAGTGCGGAACCTAGGACTCACTTGGGATAAGGGGTAGACTTTTTTCTTCTGCAAACTACAGCTGGATTTCCTGCCTAGTTACAGAAAGATTTTAAAGTTCATGTTGTTTTCTTGTCATCTTTTCTATTTCTTCTGTATATCTTTCCCATAAATATTTTCCAGCTTTACTGAAGTTTACTTTGCATACCATAAAATCCACCCATGATAAGTATATAATGTATTACTTTTAGTAAGTTCATAGAGTTCTGCAACCATCACAATCCAAGTTTAGAACGTCTTCTTCACCTTAAGAAGTTCATTTGTGCCTACTTACTTCAGTCTCTACTCCCCTCTCTAGCCCCAAGCAACCACTGATATACTTTCTGTCTCTATAAATTCACCTTTACAGGACTTTTCAAATAAATAGTCATACAGTATGTGGTATTTTCCATATGGCCTATTTCACTTATCATAATGTTTTCAAGGTTCATCTATGTTGTAGTATGAATCAGTACTTCATTCCTTTTTATGGCCAAATAGTATTATGTTATGCAGATTGGCCATATTTTGTTTATCTATTCAATGGTTAATGGATATCTGTATGGTTTCCACATTTTAACTATTATGAATAATGCTGCTGTGAGCATTCGTGTACAAGTCTCTATGTACACATATTTTTTTATTTCTTCTGGGCAACTTCCTAGGCACAGAAATGCAGGGTTGTTTTTTTAAGTTTTTATGTAGTATTTGAATCTCTACTTTTAGCTTTTATACTTGAATAAAAGATTCAGAGCAAATGTGTGAGAGAATAAATGTGTAACCTGTTTTAATAAGCTTTCTTTCTTTCTTTCTTTTTTTTTTTTTTGCTTTTTTGGGGGGGGGCAGTCTGGGGAGGGAGGGGGGTGGGCGGGCCACTTCTATTGGTCTTTCATTTATCTATTTTCATCTGTCTTTGTTCTTTGGCTCCTGTGGGCCTCCCATCGCGGTGGCCTCTGTTGTCGCAGAGCACTGGCTCTGGGTGCATGCGCTCCAGAGCTCTGGCTCGGTAATTGGACACATGGGTCCAGCTGCTCCGCGGCATGTGGGATCTTCCCAGGCCAGGAATCGAACCGGCACCCCTTGCACTGCAAGGCGGTGTCCTTATCCATTGGACCACCAGGGAAGCCTATGCTTTCTTAATGGCTGGTTATCTGTCTTGTAGTACTGTACTTATACAGAGTAGTGGTTGTTATGGACAAATCATGTCTTCCCAGAATTCATGTATTGAAGTCCCAACCCTCAATGCCTCAGAATGTGACTTTCAGGGGTTCCCATGATAAGTATATAATGTATTACTTTTAGTAAGTTCATAGAGTTCTGCAACCATCACAATCCAAGTTTAGAACGTCTTCTTCACCTTAAGAAGTTCATTTGTGCCTACTTACTTCAGTCTCTACTCCCCTCTCTAGCCCCAAGCAACCACTGATATACTTTCTGTCTCTATAAATTCACCTTTACAGGACTTTTCAAATAAATAGTCATACAGTATGTGGTATTTTCCATATGGCCTATTTCACTTATCATAATGTTTTCAAGGTTCATCTATGTTGTAGTATGAATCAGTACTTCATTCCTTTTTATGGCCAAATAGTATTATGTTATGCAGATTGGCCATATTTTGTTTATCTATTCAATGGTTAATGGATATCTGTATGGTTTCCACATTTTAACTATTATGAATAATGCTGCTGTGAGCATTCGTGTACAAGTCTCTATGTACACATATTTTTTTATTTCTTCTGGGCAACTTCCTAGGCACAGAAATGCAGGGTTGTTTTTTTAAGTTTTTATGTAGTATTTGAATCTCTACTTTTAGCTTTTATACTTGAATAAAAGATTCAGAGCAAATGTGTGAGAGAATAAATGTGTAACCTGTTTTAATAAGCTTTCTTTCTTTCTTTCTTTTTTTTTTTTTTTTTTGCTTTTTTGGGGTGGGGCAGTCTGGGGAGGGAGGGGGGTGGGCGGGCCACTTCTATTGGTCTTTCATTTATCTATTTTCATCTGTCTTTGTTCTTTGGCTCCTGTGGGCCTCCCATCGCGGTGGCCTCTGTTGTCGCAGAGCACTGGCTCTGGGTGCATGCGCTCCAGAGCTCTGGCTCGGTAATTGGACACATGGGTCCAGCTGCTCCGCGGCATGTGGGATCTTCCCAGGCCAGGAATCGAACCGGCACCCCTTGCACTGCAAGGCGGTGTCCTTATCCATTGGACCACCAGGGAAGCCTATGCTTTCTTAATGGCTGGTTATCTGTCTTGTAGTACTGTACTTATACAGAGTAGTGGTTGTTATGGACAAATCATGTCTTCCCAGAATTCATGTATTGAAGTCCCAACCCTCAATGCCTCAGAATGTGACTATATAGATATAGGCCCTTTAAAGAGGTGATTCAGGTTAAATGAGGTTGTAGTGGGGCCCTAACCCAGTATGATTGGTGTCCTTATAAGAAGAGGAAGAGACACCAGGGGTGCCTGCATACAGAGAAAAGACCACATGAAGATCCAGTAAGAAAGTGGCCATCTGCAAGACAGAGAGAGGCCTCAGGAGAAATCAAACCTGTCCATACCTTGATCTTGGACTTCCAGTTACCAGAGCTGTGTGAAAAGGAATTTCTGTTGTTTCAGCCACCTGATGTGTAGGACTTTGTTAGGGCAGCAAGAGATGAATACATGGGTCTATATTTTAAGAAGTTTGCTCTTCAGTGGCTCAGGAAGGGTGTTTCTATCACGTCAATTGCCTTTACACATTGTATTCTCTGTTGTCCTTCAAGCACCACTCTCAGAGCTGGTCTCTCTTCTGGTTCATCCACCAGAAGAGATGAACTAGAAGAGATTGTGGGCTCCTGCCTGCATCACTCTAGGTCATGGTAACATCTCCAGGTACTTCACATGCAGCCATGAAGCCACCTTCTCCACAAATGCTTCCTCCTACTATGAAGCAATTCTCAGAATTCCCATCTATTTCTCTCTGGATCTCCTATGGAAGAGGCTTTGTCTACACTGTATACTGGCTAATGGGCATGTTTTATCTCTCATTCTAGACTAAGAGCTCCCTGTGGACAGGGGAAGTGGTGTTTATATTTTTTGTCCCTCTAACATAACCTCTGGTTCAGTATCTTAGACAATGCCAGAGATTTTTAAATTAATTAAAAACAATAACTCTAGCTACCAAAATATTTATGAAATTTCAGAACTTTGTGAAGACTTTACTGGTTAGAGAACTCCTTCATTGGACCACCAGGGAAGGCCTTATGCTTTTTCTTAAAATCGAACCGGCACCCTTGCACTGCAAGGCGGTGTCCTTATCCATTGGACCACCAGGGAAGCCTATGCTTTCTTAATGGCTGGTTATCTGTCTTGTAGTACTGTACTTATACAGAGTAGTGGTTGTTATGGACAAATCATGTCTTCCCAGAATTCATGTATTGAAGTCCCAACCCTCAATGCCTCAGAATGTGACTATATAGATATAGGCCCTTTAAAGAGGTGATTCAGGTTAAATGAGGTTGTAGTGGGGCCCTAACCCAGTATGATTGGTGTCCTTATAAGAAGAGGAAGAGACACCAGGGGTGCCTGCATACAGAGAAAAGACCACATGAAGATCCAGTAAGAAAGTGGCCATCTGCAAGACAGAGAGAGGCCTCAGGAGAAATCAAACCTGTCCATACCTTGATCTTGGACTTCCAGTTACCAGAGCTGTGTGAAAAGGAATTTCTGTTGTTTCAGCCACCTGATGTGTAGGACTTTGTTAGGGCAGCAAGAGATGAATACATGGGTCTATATTTTAAGAAGTTTGCTCTTCAGTGGCTCAGGAAGGGTGTTTCTATCACGTCAATTGCCTTTACACATTGTATTCTCTGTTGTCCTTCAAGCACCACTCTCAGAGCTGGTCTCTCTTCTGGTTCATCCACCAGAAGAGATGAACTAGAAGAGATTGTGGGCTCCTGCCTGCATCACTCTAGGTCATGGTAACATCTCCAGGTACTTCACATGCAGCCATGAAGCCACCTTCTCCACAAATGCTTCCTCCTACTATGAAGCAATTCTCAGAATTCCCATCTATTTCTCTCTGGATCTCCTATGGAAGAGGCTTTGTCTACACTGTATACTGGCTAATGGGCATGTTTTATCTCTCATTCTAGACTAAGAGCTCCCTGTGGACAGGGGAAGTGGTGTTTATATTTTTTGTCCCTCTAACATAACCTCTGGTTCAGTATCTTAGACAATGCCAGAGATTTTTAAATTAATTAAAAACAATAACTCTAGCTACCAAAATATTTATGAAATTTCAGAACTTTGTGAAGACTCATAAAATACTGGTTAGAGAAGTGTGAGTAGAAAAAGAATTTGGGAAAAGCTAAATACAGGCACAACAAATTTAGGAAGAGCAAAGTGCAGGCACTGGAAAGTCACTGCTGGTGAAATTTAGCTGTCTCACTTCCCTGCTTCAACCCTCAGCTTCTTTGCCCCCAAAAGTGTTGATCAACAATGCTCTGCTCTGTGGTGAACATTTTACATGGCTGTAGCTCTTGGGGAGTTCTTCAGGATACCTTTCTTTGAGGTGCCTTCTTAGTGCTGTGGCTGGTTGAAGAAGTTCAAGATCTAAATTACACTGCAACCCAATTAAAATGAGCTTAACATGAATTTGGAGTTTCTGTTTTCCATGTAGACCTTTTCCAAATATGGAGAGTTTAGAAGTACTAGTCATTGCCTTCTAGAGGCCTAAATCCTTAGGAGGAGACAGAAACGTAGGACCCTACATGACCCTGTCTTTGACAATGAACAATTTTTTTTTAATGCACACACACTTACACACACAATATAGAACCACAGAATACCATGTTCAAATCAGACCCCACTAGGAGAATGGGTTGTGTGGCAATAACACCATAAAATAAAACAAGACACAAAATTCCCCAAATGATAAGATAAAAGAGCCTGTGTGGTAAACAGTCCCAGAAGAAGCTGTGTACTTCTGGACAAGTGGTCTCTGACTTTCTTGGCCCAAATATTCATGTCTCCCTTGGGCTTCTTTAATTCTTCCTCAACGCTTCCTACAAGTCTTCAAGGACTTGGAGATCTTTATTTCTTTAGGTGAATGCACAAGGAAAAGTCCTTTTTGCCTTCCTTCACTCAGCCACCAAAAACAAAACAAAACAAAACAAAACCCAAACAGCTAACAGAAATCAAGAGAAGGGAGGGGAGAGAGAGGCAGTAGCTCTGGGATGAGTGTGCAGTGCATGAGTCTCTGACCCCAAGGAGATTAGGTCCCTATCCAAGGCTGGAGGGGCTGCTAGTTACTCTTCAAGTTCTTCCAAGGTCCTTTTCTCCCTTTTCTGTTAGCTGCTGGTCTCTAATATCATCTCCCTGCTTAAAATGAATCTGCTTAGTAACCCTAAACCACTAATAGCAAAGGAGCACCAGTTATGTGACCTTTAAGAAGTTCCCTAGTCTGCAGGGACCTAACACCATGTTGTGTTTTAGCTTCTATTTATAGCTCTTGTTTCATTGGCTGAGTGTCCATAATTGACACCATTAAACATCTCCTCTCTCAGTCTGCTTCTCAGCTCCATACAACAGTTTAGATGTTCTGGTATGCCAATGGTCTCACTTCCCTGCTTCAACCCTCAGCTTCTTTGCCCCCAAAAGTGTTGATCAACAATGCTCTGCTCTGTGGTGAACATTTTACATGGCTGTAGCTCTTGGGGAGTTCTTCAGGATACCTTTCTTTGAGGTGCCTTCTTAGTGCTGTGGCTGGTTGAAGAAGTTCAAGATCTAAATTACACTGCAACCCAATTAAAATGAGCTTAACATGAATTTGGAGTTTCTGTTTTCCATGTAGACCTTTTCCAAATATGGAGAGTTTAGAAGTACTAGTCATTGCCTTCTAGAGGCCTAAATCCTTAGGAGGAGACAGAAACGTAGGACCCTACATGACCCTGTCTTTGACAATGAACAATTTTTTTTTAATGCACACACACTTACACACACAATATAGAACCACAGAATACCATGTTCAAATCAGACCCCACTAGGAGAATGGGTTGTGTGGCAATAACACCATAAAATAAAACAAGACACAAAATTCCCCAAATGATAAGATAAAAGAGCCTGTGTGGTAAACAGTCCCAGAAGAAGCTGTGTACTTCTGGACAAGTGGTCTCTGACTTTCTTGGCCCAAATATTCATGTCTCCCTTGGGCTTCTTTAATTCTTCCTCAACGCTTCCTACAAGTCTTCAAGGACTTGGAGATCTTTATTTCTTTAGGTGAATGCACAAGGAAAAGTCCTTTTTGCCTTCCTTCACTCAGCCACCAAAAACAAAACAAAACAAAACAAAACCCAAACAGCTAACAGAAATCAAGAGAAGGGAGGGGAGAGAGAGGCAGTAGCTCTGGGATGAGTGTGCAGTGCATGAGTCTCTGACCCCAAGGAGATTAGGTCCCTATCCAAGGCTGGAGGGGCTGCTAGTTACTCTTCAAGTTCTTCCAAGGTCCTTTTCTCCCTTTTCTGTTAGCTGCTGGTCTCTAATATCATCTCCCTGCTTAAAATGAATCTGCTTAGTAACCCTAAACCACTAATAGCAAAGGAGCACCAGTTATGTGACCTTTAAGAAGTTCCCTAGTCTGCAGGGACCTAACACCATGTTGTGTTTTAGCTTCTATTTATAGCTCTTGTTTCATTGGCTGAGTGTCCATAATTGACACCATTAAACATCTCCTCTCTCTCAGTCTGCTTCTCAGCTCCATACAACAGTTTAGATGTTCTGGTATGCCAATGGTGGGAAGGAGCAGATTTCCAGCCAGGCTCTTTATGGAAAGACTTGACCTGCTTTTTCCCTTATCTATCTCTGATGGGAAGGGTTTCAGATACAACAGAGCACCTGAACAGACTGACTGGGACTTTGTTTCTAAAATAATGTCTTGAGGTTAAAATAAATGGATGCTCAATATTAGGAAGAAAAAGAAAATTCATCTTGCTTAGAAGCTAGTGGTTCTTCAAGTTCCCTAAGTGTGTTTCCCAAGCCAGCAGCTTTAGCATCCTCCGGTAGCTTTAGAAATGCAAATTCTTAGAATCCTTGTAAGACCTTCTAAATCAGAAACTCTGGGGATACAAGGGTCTGTATTTTTAAAAATTTTTATTTATTTTTGACTGTGCTGGGTCTTCGTTGCTGTACACAGGCTTTCTCTAGATGCAGTGAGCTTGGGGCTACTCTCTCATTTTGGCTTGCAGGCTTCTCATTTTGGTGAGTTATCTCGTTGAGGAGGATGAACTCTAGGGCAGGCAGACTCAGTAGTTGTGGCATGTGGGCTTAGTATCCAAAGCATGTGGAATCTTCCCAAACCAGGGATCAAAACTGTGCCCACTTCCCTGGTGGTCCAGTGGTTAATTTATTGTTCAGTCACTAAGTCAAGTTGATTCTTTGCAACCTCATGGACTGTAGTTAATAGTCTGTATTTTAATAAGCCATCCAGATGATTCAGACACTTGGTCTGAACTAGACAATGATTGGATTGACTAGAGAATATCCATTCTCTTCTTTTTTTCATAATAATAGAATAATCAGGGGAACAATGTGTCCAGCTAAAAGGTAAGATTCCTTATCATCCTTGCCAATAGAGTTGACTCATGGAATGTAAGCAGAAGTCATTGAACGAGGCTTCTGGGAAATCTCATAAAAGGGGGCTTCCTCCACTGGCAGAAATACCCTTTTTGTTTTTGCCCCTCTTTCTACTTTCTGTTTGGAACTAGAAATCCAGCAGTCATCTTGGACCGTAGCAGCTGATTTCATAAATAAAAGGATTATTTGTCACCATCAGCTGTTATCTTAAAACAAATAGACTGCTAGAATTTCTCGAGCAGAGATGGGTTTATTTGGAATAAGCAGAGAATTCCAATTTGGGGTCCTTTAGTGATGTTGAATTTAATAAAACATACATAAAAGGTGAGCAGAAAATTGGAGATGAGGAGCAAATGAGAGAAAGAATAGTTGGAAATGGAGGGAGCATGCTTGACAGCTTCTCTGTCTTGGAAGAAATCACAAAGCACAGCGCTTTGAAGGGAGACCTAAAGTTACGAATCTTTATTATTTCATTTTCTTAAAGCTCAGTCTGCAAATTAAGCAATTAAAATATTCAAATTAAAAAGCCAAAGTAAATGACAATTATGAGCTTTTAATCTACTTAGGTTTTGTTTTCCGTCCTTGCAAATGTAGAATTATATGTCATGCCAATGTCCATTGAAATCCCAGCAACAAAATTGTTTTTCATGGAAGAGAGACTGGGAAGGGGTCTTTTCATATGATATCCCCTCAGATAAGAGTCCTTAGAAGACTCATGTATGGGACTGCCAGATTATTCATATGGACATGTGTAGAGAGGTGATTTCAAATTAAATATAAAAGTAGAAGAAAAGAAAGGCTATCAGGAAAAGGGTCTATTTACTCTGACTCAGGCAGGATGTCAGTTTTGTAGTTTGCTGAATCTTTAAACAAACAGTAGGATCTTCACTGGAGCTTGTGAAGAGGTGAGCTCAGATCGCCTGGGGCAGATGGGGAGGAGATGGTAAACTCAAGCTGGGGAGGGGAGGATTTCACAAATGCTCAGGAGAAAAGACACATAGGGCTTTCTTGTGCAGTCTAATCCTCTATTAGCTACTCACCAACTAGACACACATATAAGAGAGAAGTTGCAAGCTGTCCCTTTCTGCAATCAGTCTGCACTGTAGTTACAGACAAAAGATGGTGGGGCTTAGGAAGGAGCAATGAGAGCAGAGTGAGAATCAGGCCTATCCCCAGTCTTACCTTTACCTTTCCACCAGCAGTGCACTGGAGTCTGGCTTGCCAACTGAATCCAGTCAGCCAATATATTTCAGGACCACTTTGACAATTTTCAAATGCCCTTAAAGCAAGCTAAATTCTCAAGAAGCTGCCAGCTTAGAATATTGTCCTCCACTGTTTTAATTAAACTGTTCTAATTAAATTTCTCACAACCTTAGAGCATGTGGTCTGGGAGTCAGACTTAATTTGATTTATTAAAATGATGTGCTGTTGAGTGAAACTTCTATCTGTCTCATTAGGTTTGTCTGTAGATGGTTCACACTGAAGCCTGAGCAGGGGAGTGTTTCTCCCTTCATTCTGTCCCCAGAAGCACAGGCTACATAATTCCCTCCACCAACTTCTTCAGGGAAACCACAATAGAATCCAAATTAAGAAGTGAAGTAGCAGCAGCAAGACCAAGGATACAGGAGGAGGGCCGAAAGACCCAAGGTACTTGAGAGAGTAAACTAGAGAGGAAACCAGGTTAAACTCAAGGGAGATTGAGAACTCTTCTAAGAGTTTCCTTGGGGAAGAGATTATATGTCATGCCAATGTCCATTGAAATCCCAGCAACAAAATTGTTTTTCATGGAAGAGAGACTGGGAAGGGTCTTTTCATATGATATCCTCAGATAAGAGTCCTTAGAAGACTCATGTATGGGACTGCCAGATTATTCATATGGACATGTGTAGAGAGGTGATTTCAAATTAAATATAAAAGTAGAAGAAAAGAAAGGCTATCAGGAAAAGGGTCTATTTACTCTGACTCAGGCAGGATGTCAGTTTTGTAGTTTGCTGAATCTTTAAACAAACAGTAGGATCTTCACTGGAGCTTGTGAAGAGGTGAGCTCAGATCGCCTGGGGCAGATGGGGAGGGAGATGGTAAACTCAAGCTGGGGAGGGGAGGATTTCACAAATGCTCAGGAGAAAAGACACATAGGGCTTTCTTGTGCAGTCTAATCCTCTATTAGCTACTCACCAACTAGACACACATATAAGAGAGAAGTTGCAAGCTGTCCCTTTCTGCAATCAGTCTGCACTGTAGTTACAGACAAAAGATGGTGGGGCTTAGGAAGGAGCAATGAGAGCAGAGTGAGAATCAGGCCTATCCCCAGTCTTACCTTTACCTTTCCACCAGCAGTGCACTGGAGTCTGGCTTGCCAACTGAATCCAGTCAGCCAATATATTTCAGGACCACTTTGACAATTTTCAAATGCCCTTAAAGCAAGCTAAATTCTCAAGAAGCTGCCAGCTTAGAATATTGTCCTCCACTGTTTTAATTAAACTGTTCTAATTAAATTTCTCACAACCTTAGAGCATGTGGTCTGGGAGTCAGACTTAATTTGATTTATTAAAATGATGTGCTGTTGAGTGAAACTTCTATCTGTCTCATTAGGTTTGTCTGTAGATGGTTCACACTGAAGCCTGAGCAGGGGAGTGTTTCTCCCTTCATTCTGTCCCCAGAAGCACAGGCTACATAATTCCCTCCACCAACTTCTTCAGGGAAACCACAATAGAATCCAAATTAAGAAGTGAAGTAGCAGCAGCAAGACCAAGGATACAGGAGGAGGGCCGAAAAGACCCAAGGTACTTGAGAGAGTAAACTAGAGAGGAAAAACCAGGTTAAACTCAAGGGGAAGAGTTGAGAACTCTTCTACCATCTTTTGGACTTGGTGTTCAGCCCAAGTATTTCATGGTAAGATTTTCTGTCTGCTATGAACCAGACAATCCAAGACTTACAACCATTAGGGTGACTCTGGGTCACATGCTAACCCTTAGAGACAAGCAAGTGAGTCTATTTTCCACTTAATTCCTTCTATGAATTAACCGTCTTCTTTCCTCCTTCATTTGGCCCTCTTAGCTCAGAAACTCCAGTAGGAGAAAACTTCACTCTGTTAACATCCATCTTATAATCCCAGGGAAGCATTCTTTTTATCTTATTTTTTACAGAGTTTTGTTGTTTACTGCCACACATCGACCTGAATCTGCCATAGTCATACATACTGTCTGCCATCTCCACCCCCACCCTCTGCCATCTCCCTCCCCATCCCACCCCTCCAGGTTGCCACAGAGACCCTAGTCCCACAGCATATCCCCTCTGTCACTGCAATGTCCCTAAGACTGTTTTCCATGTCCATCTCCTAGTTGCTGCTCTGCATATTCATTTATCAGCACCATCTTTCTATATTCCATATATATATATATATGTCAGTATACAATATTTATCTTTCTCTCTCTAACATACTTCACTCTAGAAGTAATAATAGGTTCTAGATTCATCCACCTCATGAGAACTGCATTTCTTTTTATGGCTGAGAAATATTCCATTGTATATATGTACCACAGCTTCTTTACCCATTCATCTGTCGATGGACCTCTAGGTTGCCAGGGAAGTGTTCTGATCGACCCTCCTTGGATAATCCAGCAACAACCGCTCCCCAAATCCACTGGCCACAGTGAGGACAACAGCATAGTACAGTGTGGTGATTATAGCTAACAAGACTGTGTGACAGACTTCAAGGTTAAGGGATTGGATCTGACATGTTCTCACCACAAAAAAAGAAATGGTAATTATGTGAGGTGATGGAAGGGTTATCTAATACTATGGTGTAATCATTTTATGGAATATAATTATATTAAGTCAACATGTTGTGCATGTAAAACTTACACAGTGTAATATGTCAATTAAATCTCAACATAGATGGTGGGGAAAGAGGTTTGGCAAGTTTCCAACCACACTCCTGAAATGGCCATCCCCTGCCATGAGAAGAGCATACCCCAGGTAGCTGTTACTCCTTTGCTCTGGGTAAAGAGTGAAGATTTATGGAGCAGATCTCAATCCAAAGTCCAGCCCAGCCTGGCTAAGCCCAGAGGAGATCAGCTGAGTTGCAACTCATTGGTAGACCTACTATAATTATGAAATAAATGCTCATAAACTGCTGTAAGTTGAGGATGTTTGGTTACACAACTTATTGCAGAAGAGATCTGTCTAATGGACAAAGAATAGGGGCAACAATTACAGCTTGAGTGACTGGGAGAACCAGGGACTGATTGTATAGATAGAGATTTGAAAAAGAGAAACAGAGGAGATTTGGGGGACAAGAAGAGCAATATGATTTCTGTTGTGTTGTGTTTTGATTTATAACCAATTGGTACTGTCCTTATCCTAAGCTCTCCTCGGGTCTGGGAGAACAGAAATGGTATTCTGATTGTTGCTGTGCTTCACCATCTGGCACTATACAGACACCTCACTGACACAACAAGTACTCCTTAAGTAAACGAATAAGTGAAACATGGGATAATAACAGGGTAAAACTTTCCTTTTCAAGAGGAAAGCCTCTAAACAGAATTGTGAATCAGAACTCAGTTGAGAGAACTGAATTGAATGAAATGAATCACCTAGTATAGAGGTGATGGTTAAGCTGTGTGAGGCGGCACATTCCTGAGGGAGACCTGTAGGGACAGAGCAGCAAAGGACAGACCCCTGGTGATCTAGGGTTAGAGCATGGAGGGATCTACTAGGAGTCTGTGAATGAGAGTAAGCACGATTAAAGAGGGAGGAGGAAGGCAAGGGTCTGTATTTGTGTACTTAGTCATGTCTGACTCTTTGCGACCCCATGGACTGAAGTGACGTAGCACACACATGCATGGGCTGTAGCCTGCCAGATACCTCTGTCCACGAACTTTTCTAGGCAAGAATGTTGATGTGGGTTGCCATTTCCTTCTCAAGGATCTTCCACCGGTGAACTTGTGTCTCCTGCATTGGCAGGTGGATTCTTTACCACTAAGTGTAAGCTCAACATAGATGGTGGGGAAAGAGGTTTGGCAAGTTTCCAACCACACTCCTGAAATGGCCATCCCCTGCCATGAGAAGAGCATACCCCAGGTAGCTGTTACTCCTTTGCTCTGGGTAAAGAGTGAAGATTTATGGAGCAGATCTCAATCCAAAGTCCAGCCCAGCCTGGCTAAGCCCAGAGGAGATCAGCTGAGTTGCAACTCATTGGTAGACCTACTATAATTATGAAATAAATGCTCATAAACTGCTGTAAGTTGAGGATGTTTGGTTACACAACTTATTGCAGAAGAGATCTGTCTAATGGACAAAGAATAGGGGCAACAATTACAGCTTGAGTGACTGGGAGAACCAGGGACTGATTGTATAGATAGAGATTTGAAAAAGAGAAACAGAGGAGATTTGGGGGACAAGAAGAGCAATATGATTTCTGTTGTGTTGTGTTTTGATTTATAACCAATTGGTACTGTCCTTATCCTAAGCTCTCCTCGGGTCTGGGAGAACAGAAATGGTATTCTGATTGTTGCTGTGCTTCACCATCTGGCACTATACAGACACCTCACTGACACAACAAGTACTCCTTAAGTAAACGAATAAGTGAAACATGGGATAATAACAGGGTAAAACTTTCCTTTTCAAGAGGAAAGCCTCTAAACAGAATTGTGAATCAGAACTCAGTTGAGAGAACTGAATTGAATGAAATGAATCACCTAGTATAGAGGTGATGGTTAAGCTGTGTGAGGCGGCACATTCCTGAGGGAGACCTGTAGGGACAGAGCAGCAAAGGACAGACCCCTGGTGATCTAGGGTTAGAGCATGGAGGGATCTACTAGGAGTCTGTGAATGAGAGTAAGCACGATTAAAGAGGGAGGAGGAAGGCAAGGGTCTGTATTTGTGTACTTAGTCATGTCTGACTCTTTGCGACCCCATGGACTGAAGTGACGTAGCACACACACATGCATGGGCTGTAGCCTGCCAGATACCTCTGTCCACGAACTTTTCTAGGCAAGAATGTTGATGTGGGTTGCCATTTCCTTCTCAAGGGGATCTTCCCAACCCGGGGATGGAACCTATGTCTCTTGTGTCTCCTGCATTGGCAGGTGGATTCTTTACCACTGTGCCACCTGAAAAGTCCATTACAAGGTCACTCAAATCAAAGGAAGGAAGAGTTTCAAGGGTCAACAGTATCAGTCATAGGAGAGAGGTCAAAAAAGAAAGAGACTGAGGAAGTAACTTAGAATTTCTTTCAACAGGCAGCCGTTGGTCAACTTCGAGGCTTTCTATCATATGTAAATCTCTATTAACATCCAACAGAAAAGATATAAAGATAGTTGAAATCATACAGACATTATAAACTGTAGAGGCAGGTTTTTGTGGATTTCAGGGACCAAACAGAACTGAGAGCAACTTTGCTTTCTAGGGTCATTAAAACATCAAAGAAAACTGGGAGCCAAAAATCATTTTAAAAGTGGAAAATCAGACACTGTCACCTCCATCAAATACTCTGTATTTTTTTCTTTTTTCATTCTTTTTCCTTTGGAAACAAAAAAAGCAGCTACAGAGAACTCGTGTAGAGAAAACATATTTTCACCTAAGCCAAGTACTTGGAAAGCAGAGAACAGCTAGGCTCCGTTAACAATGTATTAATTCACAGCAGCAACAGAGTTCATAAATAATAACTGGATGTCTAGAGGTGCCTCTACCATGAACTAGAACTGAGATGAAAACCTGAGGGCAGTGTAAAGCTTAGTGGAGGTTAGTGGAAATGAACTTGGGCTTCCACTTTAAATGGGAATTACTTAGTTAAATATAGTAATTTATCAAAGATTGATTATAGGGTCTAAGGGGTTCATTTATTTGATAGAGAATAAGAAGCTGGTTTCACTGAGTTTTGTGAAACATAAAAATATTTGCAAGCAAACTTATACCAAACTATCTCCTGAGTGTCTAACTTCAGATAGACAGCCAGGAAGCTCTGAGAAAAGACTCTGTTGAAATAACAGCAAGAAATTCTACAGCCTAATAAATACCATAGGGAGAAAGGAGTTAGAAATAGTGATAGTTTAAAGTTCACTTATAATGAAATTATTAGTAAGTTAATAGTAATAGAGAAGGAAAGAAAACAGTAACTCCTTAAAAAGGATTGACCAAAATATCCCAGAAGAGCAATATAACATGCCCATTTGTTTTTTCGGTTTCTTATCATTATGAATGATGGACTATCAAAGCAACAGCAAACCCATTAATCAAGACTGTAAACAATTAAAATCTCCTTCCAGATCCGGGAAAGCATCCGAATGATCAAGACAGTGCCAGAAAAAGGAACATAAATTTCAGTCAGCTCTTTGGATCTGGGAAGTGTTTAGGCTACCCAGCCAAAAAGTCAGAGAGCAAAAAGTCTAAACTAAGCTGATAACAACTGATCATTAATTAGAACTGAAGCCAACTATCTCAGTCTAGAGAAATGTCTTGGCTACTCAGCTAAGAGCCAGAAAGCCAAAGGTCCAACTTGGGTTCACGATGATTAATTGCAAGCAAAGCCACTGCCTGGAAAAGCCCCTATTAATGAAGGGGCGCCACTGAGAAGAAGCAGCCCTAAGAGAAGCTGGCAGGGACCCCCTGGGGGAAGAGAAGAGAAGATAGGGAATCTTGTTCTCTCTGCTCAAACTAACGCTGAAGCCCTGGAATGAATAATCGTGTATAACGAATTCCAGCATTTCAAGGCAAACTGAACATCTGATAACTCATCTTCACTGCAAAAATTAAAAAAAAGAGAGATTCTGGTCGTTGAATATTATTGAAATAAGAGGAAAGTACAGATAGGAAACCAAGGAAGCAATAATGGAAATTCTTTCAATAAAAGGTGTCCAATGGGAAATTAAATGCTAATGGCACCAAAATTCAGACAGCAAATGGAAATATGTGAAGATGACAGTGTGTTATGGTGGGAAGTCACTAGGTAAGGATAATTTAGAGGGGATTTAAGAATTGGATATCATTTATCATCTCAAGCCTACTGATATTTAAATTCATTTCTGCATCTATAAAAAAGCATTTTCCCTGTCACCAGGAATAGAACAGCCAGGAATCTGAGAAAAGACTCTGTTAAAATCCAGAAATTCTACAGCCTAATAAATACCATAGGGAGAAAGGAGTTAGAAATAGTGATAGTTTAAAGTTCACTTATAATGAAATTATTAGTAAGTTAATAGTAATAGAGAAGGAAAGAAAACAGTAACTCCTTAAAAAGGATTGACCAAAATATCCCAGAAGAGCAATATAACATGCCCATTTGTTTTTTCGGTTTCTTATCATTATGAATGATGGACTATCAAAGCAACAGCAAACCCATTAATCAAGACTGTAAACAATTAAAATCTCCTTCCAGATCCGGGAAAGCATCCGAATGATCAAGACAGTGCCAGAAAAAGGAACATAAATTTCAGTCAGCTCTTTGGATCTGGGAAGTGTTTAGGCTACCCAGCCAAAAAGTCAGAGAGCAAAAAGTCTAAACTAAGCTGATAACAACTGATCATTAATTAGAACTGAAGCCAACTATCTCAGTCTAGAGAAATGTCTTGGCTACTCAGCTAAGAGCCAGAAAGCCAAAGGTCCAACTTGGGTTCACGATGATTAATTGCAAGCAAAGCCACTGCCTGGAAAAGCCCCTATTAATGAAGGGGCGCCACTGAGAAGAAGCAGCCCTAAGAGAAGCTGGCAGGGACCCCCTGGGGGAAGAGAAGAGAAGATAGGGAATCTTGTTCTTTTGCTCAAACTAACGCTGAAGCCCTGGAATGAATAATCGTGTATAACGAATTCCAGCATTTCAAGGCAAACTGAACATCTGATAACTCATCTTCACTGCAAAAATTAAAAAAAAGAGAGATTCTGGTCGTTGAATATTATTGAAATAAGAGGAAAGTACAGATAGGAAACCAAGGAAGCAATAATGGAAATTCTTTCAATAAAAGGTGTCCAATGGGAAATTAAATGCTAATGGCACCAAAATTCAGACAGCAAATGGAAATATGTGAAGATGACAGTGTGTTATGGTGGGAAGTCACTAGGTAAGGATAATTTAGAGGGGATTTAAGAATTGGATATCATTTATCATCTCAAGCCTACTGATATTTAAATTCATTTCTGCATCTATAAAAAAGCATTTTCCCTGTCTAATCAGAGACAGCACAAGGACCTTCTTAGGCACACATCCGTTTTCCATATAATAATTTGATATTTCATGCCTCAAGGCAGCACATTATTTTTACATTTAATACCTCTGAAGTCAGAGTGTATCTTACAGTCATGACATGTCATGTTTGATTGGAGATGTTTTTACTATCTTATTGGTATCAAAGCATTGACATTTCTTACAATTGATGCCATTTATATATGACACCGTTCATGGGTGACATGGCTACACATACACAATTTGGCGCTGTAGAGAGCCCCAACCCTTGCTCTGTAAGATCTGAAATACATAAAGGTGGGGGCATACCTGAGGGCCAAGAATGCATGCAGAACTAAGAAGTCTGGAGAAAGGTTTGACTGAGTCTAATATAGAGAGAACAGGGACGTTCCAACTGTGCTCTGAGATCTTTGCATACAATGCTGTTGGTGAGCTAGCCAGCTCATCCTGTATGGAGCTCAGGCTTCTTGGGAACACAGGAGATGTGATGGGCTTGGCACTGTAGCAACGTCTCCGTTTCACAGATGAGGAAACTGAGGCTCCAACACAGTCAATAATCTGCCAAAGGTCACACTGCTAATAAGTGTGGGGGTCAGTAACTAAGCACAGGTCCATATGGCTTGTGCTTAAGCATTGCATCACCCTGACTCTACCAAGATAGTCTTTGGTAGTATTGATGATTCACAAGGAGTGGGTAGGAAGAAGAGAAGACTGATTTTGAGTGAGAGGAGACAGTCAAGGTAAGGAAAATACTCACCCTCTAGTTTTGATACTGCTCACAGTTAAGGATTTTCATTCTCTGAAGGTGGCTTTGTGACTGGTGAGGCTGCTGGCTCTGAGCACACGGCCTCTACATCCTCATAAAAGGGTCTCAGGAATCTGAATGAGTAAGCTACTAATATTTAGTCCCTGCTATTCAGGTGATGTGCAATAAAACCTATTACGCCACCAAAAAAGCAAGTTTTAGTCCTGGAAAAATTGGTTACAATTTTCAGTGTCTTGTAGATGGACCTAGAGTCTCTTATACAAAATGAAGTTTGTCAGAAAGAGGGAAAAATATTGTATATTAATACATGTCTGTTGTATCTAGGAAAATGTTACAGATGAACCTATTTGCAAGGTAGAAATAGAGACACGGACTTAAGGGACAGACATATGGTCCTGGGGTGGGGGGCTGGGATGAACTGAGAGATTCAGATTGACATATGTGTACTGCCATGTGTAAAACATAGCTAGTGGGAGCCTAGTGTGGAGAGTAGGGAGCTCAGCCCAGGGATCTGTGGTGACCTAGGCGGATGGGGTTCGTGTTGGGAGAGGGAGGACCTAGAAGGAGAGGATATATGTATATATACAGCCGGTTCACTTTATTGTACAGCAGAAACTAACACAGCATTTTAAAACAACTATACTGAAATAAAAATAAGAAAATTCTCAGCGTCTTAATTGTCCGAAGAAGGACTCACCAAAGATTATATTCAAATTTGAACTTTGACTTGTCTGTGGGTGGGTGGGAGTGCTCAGAAATACATGCCATTTTAAAAGCTGTAAAATATAATTACTTGGGTAAGCTCTGAACATGTGTGATATTTCACAAACATCACTCTGATATATCTAGGTTATGTTTACACATTTTCAAGACACATTAGGGTAATTTCCATGGGAAAAGTGTGTATTTTCCCCCAAATCCTATGTAAATGGTAACTTTGAATACATAAGTACATTTCTGGTTAAAGAGAACATCGTTGTCACTTAATATATTACTGGAGATATACACAGATGTTGTTTATGTTTGCGGTTTATGTAAATTGCCTTTCAGTGGAGAAGAAGTGTATACATAAGATTTCAACTTGTTATGTTTTACATATTTAGTTTGTATAGTTTGTTTATGTTTCACAGAAAGCAAATATAAGAAAGCAATAGAAACCAGCATACTGCATCAAGCTTTTGATAGTCTTAAATTAAGTGCCCTGCATTTGTTAACCTTTACAAATGCCGAGGAATTATGAGAGACTCCAGGAAGACTGTCTTCCAACCACACTCTGTGAACCACTGTTCCAGCCATTAACCAGGCTTTTCACTGTTCTCCAAGGACAGTCATTCCCACCAGTAAAAGCTTTTAGTCCTGGAAAAATTGGTTACAATTTTCAGTGTCTTGTAGATGGACCTAGAGTCTCTTATACAAAATGAAGTTTGTCAGAAAGAGGGAAAAATATTGTATATTAATACATGTCTGTTGTATCTAGGAAAATGTTACAGATGAACCTATTTGCAAGGTAGAAATAGAGACACGGACTTAAGGGACAGACATATGGTCCTGGGGTGGGGGGCTGGGATGAACTGAGAGATTCAGATTGACATATGTGTACTGCCATGTGTAAAACATAGCTAGTGGGAGCCTAGTGTGGAGAGTAGGGAGCTCAGCCCAGGGATCTGTGGTGACCTAGGCGGATGGGGTTCGTGTTGGGAGAGGGAGGACCTAGAAGGAGAGGATATATGTATATATACAGCCGGTTCACTTTATTGTACAGCAGAAACTAACACAGCATTTTAAAACAACTATACTGAAATAAAAATAAGAAAATTCTCAGCGTCTTAATTGTCCGAAGAAGGACTCACCAAAGATTATATTCAAATTTGAACTTTGACTTGTCTGTGGGTGGGTGGGAGTGCTCAGAAATACATGCCATTTTAAAAGCTGTAAAATATAATTACTTGGGTAAGCTCTGAACATGTGTGATATTTCACAAACATCACTCTGATATATCTAGGTTATGTTTACACATTTTCAAGACACATTAGGGTAATTTCCATGGGAAAAGTGTGTATTTTCCCCCAAATCCTATGTAAATGGTAACTTTGAATACATAAGTACATTTCTGGTTAAAGAGAACATCGTTGTCACTTAATATATTACTGGAGATATACACAGATGTTGTTTATGTTTGCGGTTTATGTAAATTGCCTTTCAGTGGAGAAGAAGTGTATACATAAGATTTCAACTTGTTATGTTTTACATATTTAGTTTGTATAGTTTGTTTATGTTTCACAGAAAGCAAATATAAGAAAGCAATAGAAACCAGCATACTGCATCAAGCTTTTTGATAGTCTTAAATTAAGTGCCCTGCATTTGTTAACCTTTACAAATGCCGAGGAATTATGAGAGACTCCAGGAAGACTGTCTTCCAACCACACTCTGTGAACCACTGTTCCAGCCATTAACCAGGCTTTTCACTGTTCTCCAAGGACAGTCATTCCCACCATTGTCTCTTTGCTCATGATCTTTCTTCAGATCCCATTTTCACCTCACTATGCACTTCCTGGGGTCTTGTCAAATCTAACCCATAGGAATGTCCCCACGCTGCTGTGAAAACTCACTACAAACTTGGCTTAAAAGAACAAAAATTTATTCCCTTGACATTCTGTAGGTCAGAAATGTGAAATCAGTTTCTCTGGGCTGAATCAACATGTCAACACAGCCATGATCCCTTCTGAGGCTCCAGGAGAGAACTCATTCCTTGCTTTTTCAGCTTCTGTTAGCAGCTGGTCATTCTTTTTGTTTTTGTTTTTTTTTTTTAATTTTATTAGAGTAGAGTTGTTATAAAATGTTGTGTTAGTTTCTTCTGTACAACAAAGTGAATCAGTTATATATGCACACAGATCCACTCTTTTTTTGAGATTAATTTCCCATATAGGCCATTACAGAGCATTGAGTAAAGAGCTCTCAGTGCTATACAGTAGGTCTTTATTTGTTTTCTGTTTTACATATGTATATGCTCATTTGCTCAGTCGGGTCCAAAGAAGGAGCTCTGAACTGAGCACCAGAAGAGCTTGACTCTGGTTTTGACTTAGAACTAACTTGTAGTGTCACCTTGGGCACCTCACTTTGATTACAAACTTGCTTGATGTAAAATAGCTGAGTCAGATGCAATCTTGTCAATAGGGGTGGCTCATCATTTGGGGCAGGATAATTCTTGGGTCTGAAGGATGTTAATATCCTGGCCTTATTGTGCAGAGGGATCCCAGTCAATGAGACACTTCCCACACACATTTTCCAGAGTCCTGAGGTGAGATGGGGGAACCATATTGTCTCAGTTGCGAGCCATTATAAAAGGATATCCCTCTTAAAAGGAGTAATATATTTGTCGATATTTCTCCCTGAGGTAGAAGTCATGCATGTCATGCCAGAAAGCAATAGAAACCAGCATTAAATTTAAGTTAAAGCCCTGCATTTGTTAACCTTTACAAATGCCGAGGAATTATGAGAGACTCCAGGAAGACTGTCTTCCAACCACACTCTGTGAACCACTGTTCCAGCCATTAACCAGGCTTTTCACTGTTCTCCAAGGACAGTCATTCCCACCATTGTCTCTTTGCTCATGATCTTTCTTCAGATCCCTTTTTCACCTCACTATGCACTTCCTGGGGTCTTGTCAAATCTAACCCATAGGAATGTCCCCACGCTGCTGTGAAAACTCACTACAAACTTGGCTTAAAAGAACAAAAATTTATTCCCTTGACATTCTGTAGGTCAGAAATGTGAAATCAGTTTCTCTGGGCTGAATCAACATGTCAACACAGCCATGATCCCTTCTGAGGCTCCAGGAGAGAACTCATTCCTTGCTTTTTCAGCTTCTGTTAGCAGCTGGTCATTCTTTTTGTTTTTGTTTTTTTTTTTTAATTTTATTAGAGTAGAGTTGTTATAAAATGTTGTGTTAGTTTCTTCTGTACAACAAAGTGAATCAGTTATATATGCACACAGATCCACTCTTTTTTTGAGATTAATTTCCCATATAGGCCATTACAGAGCATTGAGTAAAGAGCTCTCAGTGCTATACAGTAGGTCTTTATTTGTTTTCTGTTTTACATATGTATATGCTCATTTGCTCAGTCGGGTCCAAAGAAGGAGCTCTGAACTGAGCACCAGAAGAGCTTGACTCTGGTTTTGACTTAGAACTAACTTGTAGTGTCACCTTGGGCACCTCACTTTGATTACAAACTTGCTTGATGTAAAATAGCTGAGTCAGATGCAATCTTGTCAATAGGGGTGGCTCATCATTTGGGGCAGGATAATTCTTGGGTCTGAAGGATGTTAATATCCTGGCCTTATTGTGCAGAGGGATCCCAGTCAATGAGACACTTCCCACACACATTTTCCAGAGTCCTGAGGTGAGATGGGGGAACCATATTGTCTCAGTTGCGAGCCATTATAAAAGGATATCCCTCTTAAAAGGAGTAATATATTTGTCGATATTTCTCCCTGATGTAGAAGTCATGCATGTCATGCCACATTTTTTTAAATATTTGAAAAAAAGTTTAAATATTAACAAGAAGTAATTGTGTTAAGCATTTTGACATTATTCATCCGGAATATTATGCCCCCTTCCCCTCACTCCAGATTTGTAGCTTTCAGAATTGTCTACATCTAGCTGCCAGCAATTCAACAACTACAGTCCCAATGTTTCTATCTTGGCTCTTGTTCCCAAGGGGTTTCCACTCCTGAGTCTGCTTCTCTAAACTGTGACTCTCCGTATTCACTTGTCAGTCTTTCCCATCTTGGAGGGCAGTTTTGCCTCGTGTCCTCCCCTCTCTTATGGGTGCAAGAGGAGTTGTTGACTTTTAGTCTGTTCAGTTTGTTATGACAGAATGGTAGGACTTCCCAGGTGGCACAGTGGTAAAGAATCTACCTGCCCATGCAGGAGACACAGAAGACATGGGTTTGATCCCTGAGTCATGAAGAGGCCCTGGAGGAGGAAATGGCAACCCACTCTGGTATTCTTGCCTAGAGAATTCCATGGACGGAGGAGCCTAGTGGGCTACAGTCCATGGAGCTGCAAAGAGTCAGACACGACTGAACAACTGAGCAGGCATATATGCATGACAGAATGGCGATTTCTAAGCTCCTTCCATGTGGAACCAGAAATCTCCAGAGGAACAGAAGAAACATTTCAGGTTCTGCTCTCAAGAAACTTAAGGGAAGCCTAGATGGGAAGTCAGAAAACAACCAACTAAACCTAGGATAGACTCTCAGGTAGTGATGGCTATTGGGAACAAACATAACATAGCAGAAAGAGGACCAAGTGGGTTGGGATGGGGAATTGAGGAGGGTGACTATTAGGATAGGGTGGCCAGATGACAGGTGAGCAGAGCCTGGAATGAAGAAGCAAGCGCCACACAAAGAGCAGAAACAGAGCTCCTGGCTGTGGGCCCTCATGAGCGTGACAAGATCAAGAAAATCAGTGTGACTGGAACGTGATGGGCTAGGGGCAGAGTGGCCAGAGGTGGGACTGGACAAGGACTCAGGAGCTAGATCATGCAGGACCTGCATATATTGTTTAACAGTGACAGGAAGACAGGGATGGATTTTGTATCAGGGAGAGTGATTGATTTACAGTGTAGAAGTCATGCATGTCATGCCACATTTTTTTAAATATTTGAAAAAAAGTTTAAATATTAACAAGAAGTAATTGTGTTAAGCATTTTGACATTATTCATCCGGAATATTATGCCCCCTTCCCCTCACTCCAGATTTGTAGCTTTCAGAATTGTCTACATCTAGCTGCCAGCAATTCAACAACTACAGTCCCAATGTTTCTATCTTGGCTCTTGTTCCCAAGGGGTTTCCACTCCTGAGTCTGCTTCTCTAAACTGTGACTCTCCGTATTCACTTGTCAGTCTTTCCCATCTTGGAGGGCAGTTTTGCCTCGTGTCCTCCCCTCTCTTATGGGTGCAAGAGGAGTTGTTGACTTTTAGTCTGTTCAGTTTGTTATGACAGAATGGTAGGACTTCCCAGGTGGCACAGTGGTAAAGAATCTACCTGCCCATGCAGGAGACACAGAAGACATGGGTTTGATCCCTGAGTCATGAAGAGGCCCTGGAGGAGGAAATGGCAACCCACTCTGGTATTCTTGCCTAGAGAATTCCATGGACGGAGGAGCCTAGTGGGCTACAGTCCATGGAGCTGCAAAGAGTCAGACACGACTGAACAACTGAGCAGGCATATATGCATGACAGAATGGCGATTTCTAAGCTCCTTCCATGTGGAACCAGAAATCTCCAGAGGAACAGAAGAAACATTTCAGGTTCTGCTCTCAAGAAACTTAAGGGAAGCCTAGATGGGAAGTCAGAAAACAACCAACTAAACCTAGGATAGACTCTCAGGTAGTGATGGCTATTGGGAACAAACATAACATAGCAGAAAGAGGACCAAGTGGGTTGGGATGGGGAATTGAGGAGGGTGACTATTAGGATAGGGTGGCCAGATGACAGGTGAGCAGAGCCTGGAATGAAGAAGCAAGCGCCACACAAAGAGCAGAAACAGAGCTCCTGGCTGTGGGCCCTCATGAGCGTGACAAGATCAAGAAAATCAGTGTGACTGGAACGTGATGGGCTAGGGGCAGAGTGGCCAGAGGTGGGACTGGACAAGGACTCAGGAGCTAGATCATGCAGGACCTGCATATATTGTTTAACGAGTGACAGGAAGACAGGGATGGATTTTGTATCAGGGAGAGATTAGATTTGATTTTCATGTTATACTTTTGTTACAGTGCCACATGGAGAATGGATTATAGGAGGACTAAGCTGGTGGAAGCTAGGAGATTAAGAACCACTGCCCTTGTTTGAGAGAGATGACATGCTTGACTGGACCCAAAAGAAGGGGCGAAAAATGGTCAGATTCTGAATATATTTTAAAAGTAGAGTTGATGGACTGGAGGTGGCAGTGTGAGAGAAAAAGAGAAGTGAAAGATTTTCCCTGTCAGGGTTGGGCTTCTTAGGTGGCACTAGTGGTAAAGAGGCCACCTGCCAATGCAGGGGACACAAGAGACGTGAGTTCAATCCCTGGGTTGAGAAGCTCCCTGGAGGAAGGCATGGCAGCTGCTGCAATATTCTTGCCTGGAGAATTCTTGCCATGGACAGAGAAGCCTAATGGACTATAATGCATAGGGTTGCAAAAAGTTGGAGACAACTGAAGTGGCTTAACAGCATTGCCTATGAAGTGTAGGTACAGAGGATCTGTTGTTTGTTGTTCAGTTACTCCATTGAGCCTGACTCTTTTGCGACCCCACAGACTGTAGCCTGTCAGGTTCCTCTGTGGATCCCTCATGGGATTTTCCAGGCAAGACTACTAGAGTGGGTTGCCATTTCCTTCTCCAGGGGATTTTTCTGATGCAGGAATTGAACCTGCATCTCCAAGTCTCCTGCACTGCAGGTGAGTTCTGTACCGCTGAGCCACCAGGGGAAGCCCATAAAGTGGGGAGGGATGCCAAAACAAAGTCAAATATGAAATTTGATTTTCCTATTAGTTACCTAAGTAAACTGTTGAATAAGCATTTGGACAAGGGAGAGAGTTTCATGCTGGAGATCTAATTTGGCACACATAGACGTTATTTAAATCCAGAAAACAAACATATTATCCAGAGCTTGTAAATTTTCCTGGCTGTGGGCCCTCATGAGCGTGACAAGATCAAGAAAATCAGTGTGACTGGAACGTGATGGGCTAGGGGCAGAGTGGCCAGAGGTGGGACTGGACAAGGACTCAGGAGCTAGATCATGCAGGACCTGCATATATTGTTTAACGAGTGACAGGAAGACAGGGATGGATTTTGTATCAGGGAGAGATTAGATTTGATTTTCATGTTATACTTTTGTTACAGTGCCACATGGAGAATGGATTATAGGAGGACTAAGCTGGTGGAAGCTAGGAGATTAAGAACCACTGCCCTTGTTTGAGAGAGATGACATGCTTGACTGGACCCAAAAGAAGGGGCGAAAAATGGTCAGATTCTGAATATATTTTAAAAGTAGAGTTGATGGACTGGAGGTGGCAGTGTGAGAGAAAAAGAGAAGTGAAAGATTTTCCCTGTCAGGGTTGGGCTTCTTAGGTGGCACTAGTGGTAAAGAGGCCACCTGCCAATGCAGGGGACACAAGAGACGTGAGTTCAATCCCTGGGTTGAGAAGCTCCCTGGAGGAAGGCATGGCAGCTGCTGCAATATTCTTGCCTGGAGAATTCTTGCCATGGACAGAGAAGCCTAATGGACTATAATGCATAGGGTTGCAAAAAGTTGGAGACAACTGAAGTGGCTTAACAGCATTGCCTATGAAGTGTAGGTACAGAGGATCTGTTGTTTGTTGTTCAGTTACTCCATTGAGCCTGACTCTTTTGCGACCCCACAGACTGTAGCCTGTCAGGTTCCTCTGTGGATCCCTCATGGGATTTTCCAGGCAAGACTACTAGTGTGGGTTGCCATTTCCTACTACAGGGGATTTTTCTGATGCAGGAATTGAACCTGCATCTCCAAGTCTCCTGCACTGCAGGTGAGTTCTGTACCGCTGAGCCACCAGGGGAAGCCCATAAAGTGGGGAGGGATGCCAAAACAAAGTCAAATATGAAATTTGATTTTCCTATTAGTTACCTAAGTAAACTGTTGAATAAGCATTTGGACAAGGGAGAGAGTTTCATGCTGGAGATCTAATTTGGCACACATAGACGTTATTTAAATCCAGAAAACAAACATATTATCCAGAGCTGTAATTTCCGATGTGGTAGCTACTAGCAGCCACATGTGGTTATTGAGCACTTAAAATGTACCTAGTGGAATCAGGAACTGAATTGTATTTAATGTTACTTAATTTACCTTTAAATGTAAAAACAAACACTAGATTCAGGTATTAGAAAACTTTTAAGTATGTTTGGGGAAACAGGAATAGTTTTTAACTGCAAATGTTAAAACATACAGCATTTCCTATGCAATGGAGACAAGACATATTTTATGAAAGCACAGATTCTGAATTAATATACTAAATGTAAAATATGTACTGTATTTCAAAGACTTGGCATGAAATGTAAAATAACTGGATGCTTTTCATATTGATTACATGCTGAAATGATAATACTTTAGATACACTGACATAATAAATATGTCATGAAAATTAATTTTACCTGTTTCTTTTTTTTAACAATGTCGCTACTAAAAAACTTAAAGATTACATATGTGGCTTGCATTAGTTTTCTACTGAATAGCGAAAAGTGTGGTAAAAAACAAATACCTGGGCACTAAATGCTAGGGTAATCCATGGAGTTTTGAAGAGAGGGATAATCCTTTGAAAAAGCCTCAGGAAGAAGCAACCTCAAAGGGAGACTAAACAGGGGAGTAAGGTGTTCTACAAACCAAGTGGAGAAAAACATGTGTTAGGAAAGAGCTTGAGTGACTGTGTTAAAGGCTACCGAGAGGCTAGGAACAATGTAGACTGAGAATTGGTAGTTGGATTTAGCAACATGGAGACTGTTAGGGAACTTGATGGTTTGTGTGTTTGTGTGTGTGTGTGTGTGTGCGTGTGTGCTTAGTAGGCCCTAAAGGCTGACTGGAGTAGATTATTAAAAAATCAAGTATTGACTGCTGAATTCAGGAAATTCTGATTTGCAGAGAAGCAAAATAATTGAGATGTTGGAGAGTAAGTGCTCAAGGAATGATTTTTTATTTAATGGGAAATATATTTTTATGTTATTTGTTATTTATTCTCTATTGAGCTTTTGCCCTAAATAAATCATCTTGTAAATATCCACTAGCTATCAAGATAGACCTTTATTTAATCAGACTTAAGGAAGGCTAAGAATTTTAAATGAGTACCTATATTTTGCTTGGCCCACAAAATCATTATGAACGAAGGTCTAGGATTACTAAATCTGTGTTTAGGGTTACTAAAATTGACTGGCACATGGACTGAACACAGTTCCTGATATAAAAAACTGACTTTTCTGAGTTGCCATAGAAGTGTGTGGAATTCTAGAACCTTGCAGGTGCTGAGCTTGTATTATACTTTGGTCATCAAGTCTTATCTTAATTTCCATAGTACTTAGTGTAGATTCTGGCACATAAGATATGTTATCAATAGTATAATGGAATGAATGAAGATAATCTCAACATCCTGAAAAACTAAGGGGACTAGCAGTACCCATGGATTCACCAACAGATGGCACCATGCTGTTTCCTGTAGGAGTTTATGTAGGGACAGTGTCAGTACAACATTCAATTTGTAATTTCTAGTGTGGGTTTGGGGGAAAAATGGGATCCCCAAGAATTTATTTTGCTCATTCAAATTTATAGTTGATTTATTAAAGCATGTTCATTTCTATTTATTTATTACAAATGTCTGTGTTTCTGCTGTACCTTAGACCCTTTCCTTAAGGGTCAGACCTTGAAAGAAAAGGGAATGAGATTGACTTGTAGATAAGAGAAAGAAAATATCTGCAGGCTAGCACTACTAAAATGTTTATGAATACTAAGTCAAACTGCTAATTCATTCTCCCTCAGAGATGAATATCTGTCAGTGGCAGTGAAACCCAGGAGGTGAAACACATTCAGAGCTCTCAGACAGGATGCTTTAGAGAGCAGATGTTGCATTTTGCAGTTTCAGGGGGTTCAGACTGAAAGTGACAAGGACTAAACACACAGTGTGCTTTAAAAACAAAACAAAACAGCTCCTAGCTCCATACGGTTTGGGGTTAGAAGTGTAAAATAGTTATTGGAGTACCATATGTAAACAGTGCCTCCACCATGACCCCTACTTTGAATTTCTGTAGAATGGCTTATTCTTTCTGTAATCTCCTATGCCTGTTATTTCGCCTACAGATCTGGGAAAAGAATGGACATGTCCTATGGTAAAAAGTCAGCCCTGGTAGCTCCCATGAGCATGGAGTCCCAGTCACATACAGGACGAATGGGATGGCAGCACACTGTGACTGTTAAGCCATTTGCCTAAAATTTGAGAAGAGTGGCCAAGGAAGGCTAAGAATTTTAAATGAGTACCTATATTTTGCTTGGCCCACAAAATCATTATGAACGAAGGTCTAGGATTACTAAATCTGTGTTTAGGGTTACTAAAATTGACTGGCACATGGACTGAACACAGTTCCTGATATAAAAAACTGACTTTTCTGAGTTGCCATAGAAGTGTGTGGAATTCTAGAACCTTGCAGGTGCTGAGCTTGTATTATACTTTGGTCATCAAGTCTTATCTTAATTTCCATAGTACTTAGTGTAGATTCTGGCACATAAGATATGTTATCAATAGTATAATGGAATGAATGAAGATAATCTCAACATCCTGAAAAACTAAGGGGACTAGCAGTACCCATGGATTCACCAACAGATGGCACCATGCTGTTTCCTGTAGGAGTTTATGTAGGGACAGTGTCAGTACAACATTCAATTTGTAATTTCTAGTGTGGGTTTGGGGGAAAAATGGGATCCCCAAGAATTTATTTTGCTCATTCAAATTTATAGTTGATTTATTAAAGCATGTTCATTTCTATTTATTTATTACAAATGTCTGTGTTTCTGCTGTACCTTAGACCCTTTCCTTAAGGGTCAGACCTTGAAAGAAAAGGGAATGAGATTGACTTGTAGATAAGAGAAAGAAAATATCTGCAGGCTAGCACTACTAAAATGTTTATGAATACTAAGTCAAACTGCTAATTCATTCTCCCTCAGAGATGAATATCTGTCAGTGGCAGTGAAACCCAGGAGGTGAAACACATTCAGAGCTCTCAGACAGGATGCTTTAGAGAGCAGATGTTGCATTTTGCAGTTTCAGGGGGTTCAGACTGAAAGTGACAAGGACTAAACACACAGTGTGCTTTAAAAACAAAACAAAACAGCTCCTAGCTCCATACGGTTTGGGGTTAGAAGTGTAAAATAGTTATTGGAGTACCATATGTAAACAGTGCCTCCACCATGACCCCTACTTTGAATTTCTGTAGAATGGCTTATTCTTTCTGTAATCTCCTATGCCTGTTATTTCGCCTACAGATCTGGGAAAAGAATGGACATGTCCTATGGTAAAAAGTCAGCCCTGGTAGCTCCCATGAGCATGGAGTCCCAGTCACATACAGGACGAATGGGATGGCAGCACACTGTGACTGAGTGTTAAGCCATTTGCCTAAAATTTGAGAAGAGTGGCTATGGTCACCGTTATTTTTTGGTCTCATCAGGAAGTCTCTGTCTCAGAAGTGGATACACCCCTGCCGGTACATGCAACAGGTCAAAGGTAAGAAAGTGGATACTTTCCAAGTGACTGTGTCCTGCTATAAATAGAGCAGGACAGCAGATGGCCACAGTGTTCAGCAGCGCCAGCCCCCTCTCCTCATGGAAGCCTGCTGGTTGAGGTTTCAGGAGGAGGCAAGCAGGACTAGTCTGGGCTTCCTGGAAGATCTGTAAGATCCACCCAGGTTCTGATGTAGCTGAAATGGCCAAGACTTTGCCAGGAGAGTTATCACTGAATTTCTGGAGAATAACAGCACTCATGAACTTTAAAATGTATGCACACAAATTACTAAATATTTAAATAACATATCAATCACGCTCCATGTGTTTTCTTCCCTCTGAGCAAACCCTCTGTGTTTCTTCTATCTTTCTTCAATGGAAGCTCATCTCAGGACTTCATAACTCGCTCACTGACTCAACTACCATCTGGAGGATGAAGATTCCAGATCTCTCCCAAACTCCTGTAGCCTCCCTTCACTTGCCGAATCTCTCTTCTCGAATGTTCCGTCAGTATCTCAAATGCAACATGTGGGGAAAGGGGAAAAAACCTCATTATTCTCTTCCTGAACCTACAACCCTTCTACATTCACCTTTGTGTGCCTCAGTTTTTCAGTATAATATTTGATACTTAAAAAAGGAACATGAGTTATGTAAGTTATACAGCATAGTTATAAAGTAGATACTCATGAGGCTTAACTGAAGAATTAGCACATTAACCAATATAATTGCATCTGTGTAGGACTTCACTGTTCCAACTTCTTGAGTCCTTTTCATGGTGTATTTATTTCCTATTGCTGCTATAACTGCCTCCACCATGACCCCTACTTTGAATTTCTGTAGAATGGCTTATTCTTTCTGTAATCTCCTATGCCTGTTATTTCGCCTACAGATCTGGGAAAAGAATGGACATGTCCTATGGTAAAAAGTCAGCCCTGGTAGCTCCCATGAGCATGGAGTCCCAGTCACATACAGGACGAATGGGATGGCAGCACACTGTGACTGAGTGTTAAGCCATTTGCCTAAAATTTGAGAAGAGTGGCTATGGTCACCGTTATTTTTTGGTCTCATCAGGAAGTCTCTGTCTCAGAAGTGGATACACCCCTGCCGGTACATGCAACAGGTCAAAGGTAAGAAAGTGGATACTTTCCAGTGACTGTGTCCTGCTATAAATAGAGCAGGACAGCAGATGGCCACAGTGTTCAGCAGCGCCAGCCCCCTCTCCTCATGGAAGCCTGCTGGTTGAGGTTTCAGGAGGAGGCAAGCAGGACTAGTCTGGGCTTCCTGGAAGATCTGTAAGATCCACCCAGGTTCTGATGTAGCTGAAATGGCCAAGACTTTGCCAGGAGAGTTATCACTGAATTTCTGGAGAATAACAGCACTCATGAACTTTAAAATGTATGCACACAAATTACTAAATATTTAAATAACATATCAATCACGCTCCATGTGTTTTCTTCCCTCTGAGCAAACCCTCTGTGTTTCTTCTATCTTTCTTCAATGGAAGCTCATCTCAGGACTTCATAACTCGCTCACTGACTCAACTACCATCTGGAGGATGAAGATTCCAGATCTCTCCAAGCTCCTGTAGCCTCCCTTCACTTGCCGAATCTCTCTTCTCGAATGTTCCGTCAGTATCTCAAATGCAACATGTGGGGAAAGGGGAAAAAACCTCATTATTCTCTTCCTGAACCTACAACCCTTCTACATTCACCTTTGTGTGCCTCAGTTTTTCAGTATAATATTTGATACTTAAAAAAGGAACATGAGTTATGTAAGTTATACAGCATAGTTATAAAGTAGATACTCATGAGGCTTAACTGAAGAATTAGCACATTAACCAATATAATTGCATCTGTGTAGGACTTCACTGTTCCAACTTCTTGAGTCCTTTTCATGGTGTATTTATTTCCTATTGCTGCTATAACAAATTATTGTGAATTTATTAGCTCAAAACAACATAAAACCAAAATCTTGCAGTCATAGAGAGCAGAAGTGTAAAATAGGCCCACAGGGCTGCATTCCTTCTGGGGGGCCCCCGGGTGAAAAGCTGTTCCCTTGCCTTTTCCAGATTTCAGAGGCTACGTACATTCCTTGGCTCATGGTCCCTTCTTGCATGTTCAGAGACCACAGGGTAAAATCTTCACATCTCTCCCTTCTTTATGGTTTCTGAGACAACGCAAAGTGTCAGATTCTCAAATCAGACTCACAGGAATCAGAAGTTTTATCCACTGTTATGTTTTACTATAATTTAAAGGATACAGGTAATTTTGAGGCATAAGAGAAGCATGGGAACCCTGAGACTATTAACACATTAATTGTTCTTCAGATCCTTTCTTGCCTCATGGAATGCACTCTAGGCCCAGGTTGATACAAGAAGTCTCTAAGCAATGTGTGAGATTCACATTGCTTATACCGAAGCAGATAATTTTGAAAATAAAATGTCTTTATCTGTGCCCCACCAATCCAAAGAACTCCAGTTTATCATGATCAGTTCTAGACAACCAGATATATCCTGCTAAAAGCATTCCATGGAAAAGAAGCTTTCCATTCATTAATTCATTTGTAAATGTGTCTGTCATGAATATGTTTAAAAGCATTCCATGGAATTAAGAAGCTTTCCATTCATTATTCATTTGTAATGTCTCTCTGGAGGATGAAGATTCCAGATCTCTCCAAGCTCCTGTAGCCTCCCTTCACTTGCCGAATCTCTCTTCTCGAATGTTCCGTCAGTATCTCAAATGCAACATGTGGGGAAAGGGGAAAAAACCTCATTATTCTCTTCCTGAACCTACAACCCTTCTACATTCACCTTTGTGTGCCTCAGTTTTTCAGTATAATATTTGATACTTAAAAAAGGAACATGAGTTATGTAAGTTATACAGCATAGTTATAAAGTAGATACTCATGAGGCTTAACTGAAGAATTAGCACATTAACCAATATAATTGCATCTGTGTAGGACTTCACTGTTCCAACTTCTTGAGTCCTTTTCATGGTGTATTTATTTCCTATTGCTGCTATAACAAATTATTGTGAATTTATTAGCTCAAAACAACATAAAACCAAAATCTTGCAGTCATAGAGAGCAGAAGTGTAAAATAGGCCCACAGGGCTGCATTCCTTCTGGGGGCCCTCAGGTGAAAAGCTGTTCCCTTGCCTTTTCCAGATTTCAGAGGCTACGTACATTCCTTGGCTCATGGTCCCTTCTTGCATGTTCAGAGACCACAGGGTAAAATCTTCACATCTCTCCCTTCTTTATGGTTTCTGAGACAACGCAAAGTGTCAGATTCTCAAATCAGACTCACAGGAATCAGAAGTTTTATCCACTGTTATGTTTTACTATAATTTAAAGGATACAGGTAATTTTGAGGCATAAGAGAAGCATGGGAACCCTGAGACTATTAACACATTAATTGTTCTTCAGATCCTTTCTTGCCTCATGGAATGCACTCTAGGCCCAGGTTGATACAAGAAGTCTCTAAGCAATGTGTGAGATTCACATTGCTTATACCGAAGCAGATAATTTTGAAAATAAAATGTCTTTATCTGTGCCCCACCAATCCAAAGAACTCCAGTTTATCATGATCAGTTCTAGACAACCAGATATATCCTGCTAAAAGCATTCCATGGAAAAGAAGCTTTCCATTCATTAATTCATTTGTAAATGTGTCTGTCATGAATATGTTTACAAGAAAATTAGACTGTTCCTTTTCTCTCTGGAGTCACTGCTCCTTATACCCCAACTGAAGAGAGTGAATTACAGACCTACTGCACAACTATTTACTTCTTGATGTCTTTGGTTATTAATACCTATGGTGGTAGTTTAGTCACTAAGCCATGTCAAACTTTTGTGACCCCATAGACTGTAGCTTGCCAGTCTCCTCTGTCCTCAGGATTTCCCAGGCAAGAATACTGGAGTGGATTGCCATTACCTTCTCGAAGGGATCTTCACAACCCAGGGATTGAACCTGGGTCTCCTGCATTATAGGAAGATTCTTTACTGACTGAGCTACCAGGGAAGCCCATTAATACCTATGGTGTGAGGTAAAAATCCAATGTACTTTTTTTTCTATAAGGATAATCTTCTGTCCTAGTAACATTTAGTGAATTTCATGAAAAAAATTTATAGACTATAGTCTGTATAATACTCAGTTTTTGGAATATGTAATGTGTCAATATTCTTCTGAGGTCCTATTGAATGTTTTAATGTACATGATAGTTTCATGTACATTAAGTACAAGTTTAGAATTATCCTATATCCCTGGTGAATTTATCAAAATATAATGCAACTACATGCAAAACTTGCCATCAAGTCTTGTCTTGGTGAGTACAAGGCAAGACTTGATTCCCTGACAATGCCTTCATCTCTAAGTTTACTTTGTCTGATATTAATATAACTTAACCAGTTTTATAAAGTTAATATTTGCCTAGACTTATAAAAAATCTTTTTACTTTCAACATTTCTAAGTCTTTTATGTTTTAAGTGTATCTCTTGTAAACAGACTATAATTAGTTCTTTGTCTTTTCTTCAACCAAAGTCAAAGAAGTCTTTGGATGTTTTAGTTAATTTATATTTATTGTGATTACTGACATATATGACCTTATTTTTATCATAAGATAAAAGACACAAGAAACCTCTGAAGTATTTGAGGATCTAAATATTTAGTGTATATTTTGTTGTATCTGCTCTCACTTATGGCATTTTCTAAAAAGCATTTCCATGGAAAAGAAGGCTTTCCATTCATTAATTCATTTGTAAATGTGTCTGTCATGAATATGTTTACAAGAAAATTAGACTGTTCCTTTTCTCTCTGGAGTCACTGCTCCTTATACCCCAACTGAAGAGAGTGAATTACAGACCTACTGCACAACTATTTACTTCTTGATGTCTTTGGTTATTAATACCTATGGTGGTAGTTTAGTCACTAAGCCATGTCAAACTTTTGTGACCCCATAGACTGTAGCTTGCCAGTCTCCTCTGTCCTCAGGATTTCCCAGGCAAGAATACTGGAGTGGATTGCCATTACCTTCTCGAAGGGATCTTCACAACCCAGGGATTGAACCTGGGTCTCCTGCATTATAGGAAGATTCTTTACTGACTGAGCTACCAGGGAAGCCCATTAATACCTATGGTGTGAGGTAAAAATCCAATGTACTTTTTTTTCTATAAGGATAATCTTCTGTCCTAGTAACATTTAGTGAATTTCATGAAAAAAATTTATAGACTATAGTCTGTATAATACTCAGTTTTTGGAATATGTAATGTGTCAATATTCTTCTGAGGTCCTATTGAATGTTTTAATGTACATGATAGTTTCATGTACATTAAGTACAAGTTTAGAATTATCCTATATCCCTGGTGAATTTATCAAAATATAATGCAACTACATGCAAAACTTGCCATCAAGTCTTGTCTTGGTGAGTACAAGGCAAGACTTGATTCCCTGACAATGCCTTCATCTCTAAGTTTACTTTGTCTGATATTAATATAACTTAACCAGTTTTATAAAGTTAATATTTGCCTAGACTTATAAAAAATCTTTTTACTTTCAACATTTCTAAGTCTTTTATGTTTTAAGTGTATCTCTTGTAAACAGACTATAATTAGTTCTTTGTCTTTTCTTCAACCAAAGTCAAAGAAGTCTTTGGATGTTTTAGTTAATTTATATTTATTGTGATTACTGACATATATGACCTTATTTTTATCATAAGATAAAAGACACAAGAAACCTCTGAAGTATTTGAGGATCTAAATATTTAGTGTATATTTTGTTGTATCTGCTCTCACTTATGGCATTTTCCCTGCTAAGTAGGAGGGACATTTCCCTCCTTGAAGATACTTTTTTATTATTTCTGAGAGGATATGCATTTTTCAGGGGATCTAAAATACCTGTGGAAATTTTAGCCTCTTTTAGTTTTTTTTTCTAGCCTAATGTGAGGGTTTTCCGTTCAGCTCTTTCACTTTGCAACTAGTCCAAGGCCTGGACTCACCAAGACAAGACTTGACGGCAAGCTTTGCATGCAGTTAACTGTTAAAATTGTCTTTCTTTTTTCCCTCTTGGAAATTTTCCCTCATCTTGAGATCCCAGTAGTGCATGGAAAATTATGTTTTATGCAAGATCTGCTTGGTTTGTAGTGGGAAGACCTTGCAGAGCATCTAGCATACCAATTAGAATGTAGACTTATACTTGCTTTTTAGTGGAAATGCCACAAAACTAGACCTGGCTGTTATCCTAAGTACACTTTCAAACATATCTCCCTCAGGTTTTTCAGGTCTGGACTGATTCATTTTTCTTAGATTACTCAGAATCTCCCACCAAGTCTCTGTTTCTGCAACCTTGTTCTGTATCCCCTCTAAAATTATTAGACTTCTTGCCTAGAGTGACCTTTTAAAAATGTGACTTTCCTGATGGTCCAATGAAAGAATCCACCTTCCAGTGCAGGAGGCTCAGGTTCGATCCCTAGTCAGGGAATTAAGTTGTCACATGTCTCAGGGCAACTAAGCCCATGTGCTGCAACAAAGATCCTGTGCACTACAACTAAGACCCAATGCAGCCAAATAAGTAAATATTTAAAAATAAAAATGTGAATATCATCACTGCTTTTTCTCTGATAAACATCATTTAATGGGTTCTCAGCATGTTCTTAATAAAATGAAAATTCCTTAGCCTGGCACACGTCTCCATCTCTGTCTTTGGCTTCTAAGGTATACTCTTACCCTTTGCTCCTCTATGACCAAGCTCATGGGCTTTCCACAGAGAGTTCTCTGCCCTCTCTCAGGGAAAAATGACTTCCAGCTAGATATGTTATCAGATCCTTTTATTTGGAAGTCTGTTTGTTCTTCTTCCTACATAACAACACTCCTCCAGAGGCCATTTTACAACCCACAATATTTAGCAAGAGTTGAGTATTACACAAGTGTGAATGAAAGAAGAAATTCCCACAGTCAACTTTAATATACTGCATAATCAATCTATTACTGAACAAAATTGTTTTTAATTGCAGAAAGAAATATCCGAGGATGAAAATTTAATTCAGTTCTGATCCTTGAAATTTGAGCTTTTTAATTAAAAAAATGAAGCTATGGAATGACACTCCCTGCGACACTAACACATTTTAGACTGTTTGCCAGGCCAAGGTGTGTAAAATGTTCAATGCGAAGGGGCTGTTGGAGAAATCTAATTGTTTAGCTTTCTGCGAATTTGCCAAGGGACTTAAGAACTGTGTGAGGGCCTGGGCTCCCCAAGTAGAAGCTAATCAGTATATTACATCTCAAATGATGTTGGGTAAATTGAGTAAAAACAAACAAACTAAAAGATGTTCTATTTACTGGGAAAAGGGAATCAACTTGAACTTTTATATCCCATAAATAAAACAGCTGATTGGAAAATGGTCAACCTTGGGACTTTATTTAGTTGGTTAGAACATGGCACATGGGGAACTATTAATTATTTGATCTCAGAATCTCCCACCAAGTCTCTGTTTCTGCAACCTTGTTCTGTATCCCCTCTAAAATTATTAGACTTCTTGCCTAGAGTGACCTTTTAAAAATGTGACTTTCCTGATGGTCCAATGAAAGAATCCACCTTCCAGTGCAGGAGGCTCAGGTTCGATCCCTAGTCAGGGAATTAAGTTGTCACATGTCTCAGGGCAACTAAGCCCATGTGCTGCAACAAAGATCCTGTGCACTACAACTAAGACCCAATGCAGCCAAATAAGTAAATATTTAAAAATAAAAATGTGAATATCATCACTGCTTTTTCTCTGATAAACATCATTTAATGGGTTCTCAGCATGTTCTTAATAAAATGAAAATTCCTTAGCCTGGCACACGTCTCCATCTCTGTCTTTGGCTTCTAAGGTATACTCTTACCCTTTGCTCCTCTATGACCAAGCTCATGGGCTTTCCACAGAGAGTTCTCTGCCCTCTCTCAGGGAAAAATGACTTCCAGCTAGATATGTTATCAGATCCTTTTATTTGGAAGTCTGTTTGTTCTTCTTCCTACATAACAACACTCCTCCAGAGGCCATTTTACAACCCACAATATTTAGCAAGAGTTGAGTATTACACAAGTGTGAATGAAAGAAGAAATTCCCACAGTCAACTTTAATATACTGCATAATCAATCTATTACTGAACAAAATTGTTTTTAATTGCAGAAAGAAATATCCGAGGATGAAAATTTAATTCAGTTCTGATCCTTGAAATTTGAGCTTTTTAATTAAAAAAATGAAGCTATGGAATGACACTCCCTGCGACACTAACACATTTTAGACTGTTTGCCAGGCCAAGGTGTGTAAAATGTTCAATGCGAAGGGGCTGTTGGAGAAATCTAATTGTTTAGCTTTCTGCGAATTTGCCAAGGGACTTAAGAACTGTGTGAGGGCCTGGGCTCCCCAAGTAGAAGCTAATCAGTATATTACATCTCAAATGATGTTGGGTAAATTGAGTAAAAACAAACAAACTAAAAGATGTTCTATTTACTGGGAAAAAGGGAATCAACTTGAACTTTTATATCCCATAAATAAAACAGCTGATTGATTAATTGAATATTTCCCTATTTTCATGGTGCAGCAGACCCATAGTGAGCAGACCACCTAGGGGATGAATTCAGATTCTGGAGTTGGTTAGAACATGGCACATGGGGAACATTACTTAAATTCTGAGTCTTCTCATAGGGTGATGTGACCATTAAGCAAGGTGACACATGGCCAATGGGTACCTTAGTACCTAACACAAAGTAGTTTAAACTTAAGCCTTAGTTAGAAACACCCTCCCCACAAAAGACTATTATAAAATTAACTGTCATTTTGTGAACTTTATATTTAGGGGAAATTTTTTAAAAACCTACACCAATAATTTAATTCAATGCACATAAGTTAACGTTTCATTTAAGAGAAAGTGATCACAAAGAAAGTTACCTTTAGTGAATCAAAACGCCCAGTATTCACTAGTTATCATCAATTTTATATAAAGTTCTCCTAAATAGGGTGTTTCTTGTGTGAATAGCTTATTTTTCATTCTTAAAATGAAATCACCGAGGTCTAGCTATGCTATCAAGATGTTAGAATATTTTCATTCAATTAACTTAAATTATGTAATGTGAAAATGAATGATGGCCAGAAGGCTGATGGCCAGGGTAATTCTGGAGAGAAATTATATTTCACACATTGGTTTATTTAGTTAGAATTTTCTTTGGATAATAAAAATAGTGTTATATAAAAATCAGTTGTATCTAACCTCACACATACTACCATAAATGACTCTGGTAAATCCTGCACTCTGAGTGACAGTGACAGATTTCCCAGAAGGCAATTTTACAGTAAAATAGGGCTATCCCAGACATACTGAGAATGACTTGTTTTTGAAGCTATGGAATGACACTCCCTGCGACACTAACACATTTTAGACTGTTTGCCAGGCCAAGGTGTGTAAAATGTTCAATGCGAAGGGGCTGTTGGAGAAATCTAATTGTTTAGCTTTCTGCGAATTTGCCAAGGGACTTAAGAACTGTGTGAGGGCCTGGGCTCCCCAAGTAGAAGCTAATCAGTATATTACATCTCAAATGATGTTGGGTAAATTGAGTAAAAACAAACAAACTAAAAGATGTTCTATTTACTGGGAAAAAGGGAATCAACTTGAACTTTTATATCCCATAAATAAAACAGCTGATTGATTAATTGAATATTTCCCTATTTTCATGGTGCAGCAGACCCATAGTGAGCAGACCACCTAGGGGATGAATTCAGATTCTGGAGTTGGTTAGAACATGGCACATGGGGAACATTACTTAAATTCTGAGTCTTCTCATAGGGTGATGTGACCATTAAGCAAGGTGACACATGGCCAATGGGTACCTTAGTACCTAACACAAAGTAGTTTAAACTTAAGCCTTAGTTAGAAACACCCTCCCCACAAAAGACTATTATAAAATTAACTGTCATTTTGTGAACTTTATATTTAGGGGAAATTTTTTAAAAACCTACACCAATAATTTAATTCAATGCACATAAGTTAACGTTTCATTTAAGAGAAAGTGATCACAAAGAAAGTTACCTTTAGTGAATCAAAACGCCCAGTATTCACTAGTTATCATCAATTTTATATAAAGTTCTCCTAAATAGGGTGTTTCTTGTGTGAATAGCTTATTTTTCATTCTTAAAATGAAATCACCGAGGTCTAGCTATGCTATCAAGATGTTAGAATATTTTCATTCAATTAACTTAAATTATGTAATGTGAAAATGAATGATGGCCAGAAGGCTGATGGCCAGGGTAATTCTGGAGAGAAATTATATTTCACACATTGGTTTATTTAGTTAGAATTTTCTTTGGATAATAAAAATAGTGTTATATAAAAATCAGTTGTATCTAACCTCACACATACTACCATAAATGACTCTGGTAAATCCTGCACTCTGAGTGACAGTGACAGATTTCCCAGAAGGCAATTTTACAGTAAAATAGGGCTATCCCAGACATACTGAGAATGACTTGTTTTTGATAGCTGAATGTTCCAGACAGCTGATTTAAAATAAAAAAACAGCGAACACTTCCACTATTTGGATTGGAACATTTTCTAATTGTGTCATACACTTATTTTTTTTCTTAAACAGGTTGCATAAAGATTATGACGTAGACTTTTCTTAATGATTCACTGTGACCTGTATGTTAAGGAACCAGTTCTAGATCTTGGTATTTGAATGATTCCCTCCAAATTACTGCTGGTTTCACTTTTCTTCTTACATATTGGTCAAAAACACAAGACGATAATGCTACTGACCAGCCATAGGACGCGGTTTGGGCAGGGATAGTCTCCACATCAGCAAAGATGAAAGCCTCAGCAGACGAGTCTTGTACCATCTTCTCTTCTTGCATTTTTTCAGAGTCCTCTGTGTTCTGGCCTCCGTCATTCAGGGTGCAACCAGGAAAGGAACTCAGGGGGCTGGTGAGGATGCATCAAGAACCAAAACCCTGTCTCCAGCAGTTTCTGTGGGCTAATTGATTGTAGTTACAAATCCAGAAGATATCACTCAAAATGCCCAGGTCAAACTCATTGTCAATGCAGGTGTGTGATAGCACTTCTCTTCTCCATGCCGACAAGCAGGGAGGTGACGGCAAAGCTAAAACTGACCTTGGTTGTTGCCACTGCTGCATTAACCTGAATCATAAATGGGAGGAGAGAGAAAATGAAAATAAACGTAAAAAAGAGATTTAGCACTGGGGCTGGCAAATGTAGCTTGGAGGCTACATCTAGCCTGCTGCCTGTTTCATGTAACCCATGATGAAAAGTGATTTCTTATGTTTTCAGTGGTTGAAACAAATCAAAAGGAGAATATTTTGTAATAATTAACAATGATATGAAATTCAAATTTCAGTTCCTATCATAAATAAAGTTTTATTGGAATGCATTCACGTTTCCATTCATCTATGCTATTTTGTGCTACAACATTAACCGTTGTATCTAACCTCACACTACTATAAATGACTCTGGTAAATCCTGCACTCTGAGTGACAGTGACAGATTTCCCAGAAGGCAATTTTACAGTAAAATAGGGCTATCCCAGACATACTGAGAATGACTTGTTTTTGATAGCTGAATGTTCCAGACAGCTGATTTAAAATAAAAAAACAGCGAACACTTCCACTATTTGGATTGGAACATTTTCTAATTGTGTCATACACTTATTTTTTTTCTTAAACAGGTTGCATAAAGATTATGACGTAGACTTTTCTTAATGATTCACTGTGACCTGTATGTTAAGGAACCAGTTCTAGATCTTGGTATTTGAATGATTCCCTCCAAATTACTGCTGGTTTCACTTTTCTTCTTACAAATTGGCCAAAAACACAAGACGATAATTCCACTGACCAGCCATAGGACGCGGTTTGGGCAGGGATAGTCTCCACATCAGCAAAGATGAAAGCCTCAGCAGACGAGTCTTGTACCATCTTCTCTTCTTGCATTTTTTCAGAGTCCTCTGTGTTCTGGCCTCCGTCATTCAGGGTGCAACCAGGAAAGGAACTCAGGGGGCTGGTGAGGATGCATCAAGAACCAAAACCCTGTCTCCAGCAGTTTCTGTGGGCTAATTGATTGTAGTTACAAATCCAGAAGATATCACTCAAAATGCCCAGGTCAAACTCATTGTCAATGCAGGTGTGTGATAGCACTTCTCTTCTCCATGCCGACAAGCAGGGAGGTGACGGCAAAGCTAAAACTGACCTTGGTTGTTGCCACTGCTGCATTAACCTGAATCATAAATGGGAGGAGAGAGAAAATGAAAATAAACGTAAAAAAGAGATTTAGCACTGGGGCTGGCAAATGTAGCTTGGAGGCTACATCTAGCCTGCTGCCTGTTTCATGTAACCCATGATGAAAAGTGATTTCTTATGTTTTCAGTGGTTGAAACAAATCAAAAGGAGAATATTTTGTAATAATTAACAATGATATGAAATTCAAATTTCAGTTCCTATCATAAATAAAGTTTTATTGGAATGCATTCACGTCCATTCATCTATGCTCATCTATGGCTATTTTTGTGCTACAACATCAGAGTTGAGTAGGTGCAACAGAGATCAGAGAGCCCACAAAGCCTAAGATATTTACCATCAGATATTTTTTATAGAAAACATTTGCTGACCACTGGTCTAAAAGAGTAAATTTTCTTTGATGTGTAGAAAAAATTTTTTTCATACAGAGAAGTAGGGCTATTTCCATACTTATAAAAATCCCACCCACTCTTATAAATAATGGGTAAGGAATTATCCCAAAATTCCCAGTAGAAATACTAAGAATGTATGTGTGTGTTTTATATGTACAGAAACTAAGTATTTAAAATACCTAAGTGTACTTCAAGTTGACCACCCCATGTGATGATAATTATGAACATAAATTGTTCTTACAAACAGACAATACTTATTAAATTACATCAGTAATTTGAACAACATATCTTAACTTCTGTGGAGTTTCCTATAGCCAACCAAGGGCATCCATTTTCCACAGGGTGTTCAGAATGTATTAAAGTAGGGGAAAAAGAAAGAAAGAAAAGGTCAGTATCCAAGTTTAGACTACCAGTAAGATATTTTTCTTAAGTCCATAGAGAGACAATGGTCCTGAGAATCTTGAGGATTTTTAAACTTCCTTAACCTCTCCTTTATTTATTAAGAGCCTGTGTGGGGCTTCCCCTGGTGGTCCAGTGGGTAAGGACACTGCCTTGCAGTGCAAGGGGCGCCGGTTCGATCCCTGGCCTGGGAAGATCCCACCTGCCTTGGAGCGGTTGGACTGATGTGTCCAATCACAGAGCAGGAGCTCTGGAGCGCATGTGCCCAGAGCCAGAGCTCTGCAACGACAGACGCCACCGCGATGGGAGGCCCACAGGAGCCAAAGAACAAAGACGGATGAAAATAGAGAAATGAAAGACCAATAGAAGTGGCCCGCCCGCTCCCCCCCCCCCCCCACCCCCCCCCCCAAAATTAAAAAAAAAAAAAAAAAAAAAAGAGCATGTGTGACTTCAGGCTTATGGTAGGTCATTGGTAGAAACAACTCAGTAAATGATGTAAGGTACGACCCTCACCTATGGGAAAAAGGGAAAGCATTCCCCACTTGGCCCCAGAGGTGTATGGGTAACAGTGGGAGCTGTTTACTTGCTTGGTTATGTCTGACTCTTTACCACCCCATGGACTGTAGCCTGCCAGGGGCCTCTGTCTATGGGATTTCACAGGCAAGAATATTTGGAATGGATTGTCATTTCATCCTCCAAGAGATCTTCCTGACCCAGGCATTGAATCCCAGTCTCCTGAATTGCAGGCAGATTTCTTACCACTGAGTTGGGGTACCCAGAAGTAATTGGTGGTTGCTTCTAGGTTGCTTCTAGTGGTTAAGACTCTGTGGTTCCAATGCTGGAAGCACAGGTTGGGTCCCCTAGGACCCCACATGCCACATGGAACCACCAAAAAAAAAAAAAAAAGCAACTGGTGTGAAAGTGTGTTCTGATTGCTCCTCTCCAAGCCCTTTCCCAGAGAAAATAGAGATGGAAAGATGTCAAACTTCAGAGTGAAGTCAAGAGCAGAGAGTGGGGTTTGCTCTTTCTCTGTTTGGGGTATGAAGCCATGATGTGTGGTCTTGTTCCAAAGTGAGGAATCCAGAGTTAGAATTCTGGAACCTCTTTTGGCAGCTGTGTGTTGTGGAGGGATCTAAAAGGTCCCTCAGAGTGAATGGAGAAAATAGCTGATGATGCTGGCTGGGAGCTTTGCTGTGTTGAGGGTTATTTACCAAGGACCAGGGACCAAGGACAAGCTATATCTGAGGCAGGGGGGTGGGAGTGGGGAGGGTAGAGATATCCACAGCACCAATGAGACCCAAGATGGGGCCAGGAAAGGGAGAGTTCATCACATGCTTGCCAACCACAGCCCTCTTGAGAGGTTAAGAGCGAAGATCTGGAGACTGGCTTTTGCATCCAGATCCTCTCTCCTGCCCTGGCCTGCTGAGGTAAGCTGTTCCTCTCCTCCAGCCTGCAGAGCCAGAGGGTGGACCAGGAGCCAGAGCAGCCCTAAGAAAGAGTTGAACTGCGACTGAATAAATAACTCACAGGAAGCAGTCTTAAACTAGAAGAGCCTGACACATTTACTTAACTACTTTAATTCCATGCACGACTATTACCACTCTCCCCTCCTCCCCCAGCCCCACGTGAATACCTAGGAAGGTCAGGACTGAAGGAGCCATTATGAAAAATGTGCAGCTACCTTTACTTAGAACACAGGAATAGTAAGGTGCTAAATATTTTGATGATTCTGCTTTATTCAGCCTTGTTCTAAAGTAGTGACATTTCAAATACTTCAATCATACCCCTCAGTGGAAAACTATTTTATATCCCTATTTAGAACATAGGTACACAAACACTTGAAATTAAATGTTGTGAAATCAAACTTACCTTTAGTTTGCTGACATGCTTTCTATTTTATATTATAGTCTATCTTTTAACAAATGCCATTGATATCTTGGTAAATTTCATGGTTTCATGATCCACCCGATATGTTGTGACCAACCACTTGGGATATACCGTCCTAAAGGCCTAGTGAGGTAAATAAAACAGTCCTCTCTTCACAATCAGAGTCCTTCCATAAGGACTCTGATTGGCTATGCTTGAGTCAAGTGCACGCCCCTGAACCAATCACAAAGTCCAGGGAAACAGGAGTTCTTATTGCTTCACTAAGTTTCTCATGCCTTTAGCTAACCTCAGCCAGGAGTGGAACACCATGATTGACAGTTCCTCCAGGCTCACAAGGAATGGGGGAAAGTGGGCTACATTATTAGACAAGGGAGAGGAATTCTGCTCAGGTCAAGAGAACAATCAAGAGAGATAGAGTACATAGAGAAAGATATGCCCTGTGTGAGGGTATAAACCAGGGAGGGAGTGGGAGGGTAGAGATATCCACAGCACCAATGAGACCCAAGATGGGGCCAGGAAAGGGAGAGTTCATCACATGCTTGCCAACCACAGCCCTCTTGAGAGGTTAAGAGCGAAGATCTGGAGACTGGCTTTTGCATCCAGATCCTCTCTCCTGCCCTGGCCTGCTGAGGTAAGCTGTTCCTCTCCTCCAGCCTGCAGAGCCAGAGGGTGGACCAGGAGCCAGAGCAGCCCTAAGAAAGAGTTGAACTGCGACTGAATAAATAACTCACAGGAAGCAGTCTTAAACTAGAAGAGCCTGACACATTTACTTAACTACTTTAATTCCATGCACGACTATTACCACTCTCCCCTCCTCCCCCAGCCCCACGTGAATACCTAGGAAGGTCAGGACTGAAGGAGCCATTATGAAAAATGTGCAGCTACCTTTACTTAGAACACAGGAATAGTAAGGTGCTAAATATTTTGATGATTCTGCTTTATTCAGCCTTGTTCTAAAGTAGTGACATTTCAAATACTTCAATCATACCCCTCAGTGGAAAACTATTTTATATCCCTATTTAGAACATAGGTACACAAACACTTGAAATTAAATGTTGTGAAATCAAACTTACCTTTAGTTTGCTGACATGCTTTCTATTTTATATTATAGTCTATCTTTTAACAAATGCCATTGATATCTTGGTAAATTTCATGGTTTCATGATCCACCCGATATGTTGTGACCAACCACTTGGGATATACCGTCCTAAAGGCCTAGTGAGGTAAATAAAACAGTCCTCTCTTCACAATCAGAGTCCTTCCATAAGGACTCTGATTGGCTATGCTTGAGTCAAGTGCACGCCCCTGAACCAATCACAAAGTCCAGGGAAACAGGAGTTCTTATTGCTTCACTAAGTTTCTCATGCCTTTAGCTAACCTCAGCCAGGAGTGGAACACCATGATTGACAGTTCCTCCAGGCTCACAAGGAATGGGGGAAAGTGGGCTACATTATTAGACAAGGGAGAGGAATTCTGCTCAGGTCAAGAGAACAATCAAGAGAGATAGAGTACATAGAGAAAGATATGCCCTGTGTGAGGGTATAAACCACTCTCTTATAAATGTGCTTAATCACTTAGTTGTGTCTGATTCTTTGCGATCCCATGGACTGTCACCCACTAGATTCTTCCATCCCTGGAATTCTCCAGGTAAGAATACTAGCTTTTGGGTTGCCATTTCCTTCTCCAGGTGATCTCCCCGACTCAGGGGTTGAACCTGAGTCTCTTGCATTACAGATGGATTCTTTACCACTGGATCATCAGGGAAGCCACCTTCTTATCAATAAAATAAGCTAATATTTAGTACTAGGCTTTGTGACTTTTTATGCCTTCTTTGGAAGACAAGGGTACTGGAGAATGGGAGAGGAGCAGTGAAAATAATTTCATGGATTTCCTCTGTCTTCAAGAGGCCCGAGGTTGTCAAATAGCCAAGTTCTAGATGGAAGGGACAGAATGGCACACACAGTAAAGAATTACTGAATCCTATGTTTTTTTTAATATACTAAACTGGAATAGCCAGGCAGACAGCTACACATGTCATCTCTACTTCAAGCCCAGTTCACGTGGAGAAACCTGGAAAAGTTACCAAGGATGAGTTTTTCTTCTTGTCCTTGGTTATAAAAGTGTGTTAAAGAAGTGTAAAGTGCAGTGATTATACGAATGAATGGCTGTGTAAAATCAGATGGTGGAACAGATGAAGTGGAATTCCAAAGCACAGTTCTGTTGTCTTCCCATTACGAACGACACTATAGACCCATTTGTTGTAGGAATGTGGCACACAGAGTTCCCTTTCCATACTGCATTGCCCATTACGAAGCGACTAGCCTTTTCCTAAAGGCCTAGTGAGGTAAATAAAACAGTCCTCTCTTCACAATCAGAGTCCTTCCATAAGGACTCTGATTGGCTATGCTTGAGTCAAGTGCACGCCCCTGAACCAATCACAAAGTCCAGGGAAACAGGAGTTCTTATTGCTTCACTAAGTTTCTCATGCCTTTAGCTAACCTCAGCCAGGAGTGGAACACCATGATTGACAGTTCCTCCAGGCTCACAAGGAATGGGGGAAAGTGGGCTACATTATTAGACAAGGGAGAGGAATTCTGCTCAGGTCAAGAGAACAATCAAGAGAGATAGAGTACATAGAGAAAGATATGCCCTGTGTGAGGGTATAAACCACTCTCTTATAAATGTGCTTAATCACTTAGTTGTGTCTGATTCTTTGCGATCCCATGGACTGTCACCCACTAGATTCTTCCATCCCTGGAATTCTCCAGGTAAGAATACTAGCTTTTGGGTTGCCATTTCCTTCTCCAGGTGATCTCCCCGACTCAGGGGTTGAACCTGAGTCTCTTGCATTACAGATGGATTCTTTACCACTGGATCATCAGGGAAGCCACCTTCTTATCAATAAAATAAGCTAATATTTAGTACTAGGCTTTGTGACTTTTTATGCCTTCTTTGGAAGACAAGGGTACTGGAGAATGGGAGAGGAGCAGTGAAAATAATTTCATGGATTTCCTCTGTCTTCAAGAGGCCGAGGTTGTCAAATAGCCAAGTTCTAGATGGAAGGGACAGAATGGCACACACAGTAAAGAATTACTGAATCCTATGTTTTTTTTAATATACTAAACTGGAATAGCCAGGCAGACAGCTACACATGTCATCTCTACTTCAAGCCCAGTTCACGTGGAGAAACCTGGAAAAGTTACCAAGGATGAGTTTTTCTTCTTGTCCTTGGTTATAAAAGTGTGTTAAAGAAGTGTAAAGTGCAGTGATTATACGAATGAATGGCTGTGTAAAATCAGATGGTGGAACAGATGAAGTGGAATTCCAAAGCACAGTTCTGTTGTCTTCCCATTACGAAGACGACACTATAGACCCATTTGTTGTAGGAATGTGGCACACAGAGTTCCCTTTCCATACTGCATATGGGTTGTGTTTGTTGCATCCAAGTTCTCCAGCGGGCGTCCTCCAACAACTCACAGCAGGTGTTTGCCAGCTAAGGTCAACTGTGTATTCTGTGTCCCCAAGACAGAGGAAACTTAGCTGACCCCCAGGAGTGGAAATCAGGACCTTTGCCTCATTGGCCCTTATGTTAAGCAGGGAGCTAACAAAATACGGGCTATTCAATAAAGCAGAAAACATACATGATACCTTTGACAGTCATTGTATAGCAGCCTTCAAAAGAATTCCATATGATTTCCAAACTTTAAGGGTGACTTAAATTTTTTCAAAACATTTTGTGTGGCTGGTAAGGGTGAGAAGGGGAGTAAGAAGAGAGAAATAAGACAAGCAACCTCTGTGTTTTCTTTCTCCTCTATAAACCTTTCCCCTCGCCAAAAGAACACATGGCCGCTGAGCAGCAACTTACCATTTTTCCAGGGTCAGTTCACTTTCTGTGCTGCTCTAAACCCTGCTGAAAGCCAGCTCCTTGGGGAGCCCGAGGAATTGGGGCTGGCCTCTCTTCAGTCTGCAAGCACTCAGAAGGAAATGCCCCTTGCTGAGAGAGAGGTGGCGGTTGTAGGGGGGCAGGAATCCATCTACTGTCAAGGAAGTTTCAATTAAATGCGGATGCCAATTAATTTAATTTATATTTCTGCATGAAAAATATCATTCTATTATACATGCCCTGGAAGAATGCCAGAAGCCCAGGTTAATAAATTACATCTCTACTGACATAATATGGAATCACAGACTAATCGGATAGTTATTAAATGCCCACCTGTGCTTGGGGCCACCCTTATAAGAGAAATCCAACAGAAATAAGGTCTGTCGAGGAGGGCCTGTCCCGACTCTGGGATCATCTGACACCCACCCTTATTCCCCCTGCTCCTCGCTTGGGTGCATGTCTCAGGAGAACAACTCCAAAAATGAATAATCAATATTCAATTGCCAGTGGTTATGAATGGGCACATTGAATGAATAAGGGAATGAATGATGGAGAATTGTAAATAATCCACCCAAATTAATCAGGGCATAGACCTATATTGGTTAACAGGAAACTTGCCATGATTATTTCACTGTAGATTCAAACCAGCTGGTGGTAGGTAATACCGACTGCTTCAGAAGCTCTTACTCTGAGCCAGAATTGCTATATGTTTTATTTTGAATCTTACGACAATCCTTCAAGGTAGGAATTACTCCCTCCCAAGACCCTCATTTTAGAGACCAGGAAGCTGAGGTTTCAGCAAGCAGAAATGACCTTGCTGAAGGTCACATGATCAGAAAGAAGCCCACTCAAGCTAAACCTTTTCTGACTCAAAATCTAATGTCCTTTCTACTGTGCTGGCTGATTTTCTCTGCATCATAATTCTATGGTTTTTACAGTAGTGATGTATAGATGTGAGAGTTGAACCATAAAAAATCCTGAGCACTGAAGAACTGATGTTTCAAACTGTGGTGCTGGAGAAGACTCTTCTGAGTCCCTCGGCCAGTAAGGAGATCAAATCAGTCAATCTTAAAGGAAATCACTCTTGAATATCCACTGGAAGGACTGGTGCTGAAGCTGAAGCTCCAATACTTTGGCCACCTGATGCAAAGAATCAACTCATTGGACAAAACCCTGATGCTGGGAAGGACTGAGGGTGGGAGGATAAGGGAATGCCCGAGGATAAAATGTTTGAATGGCATCACTGACTCAATGGATATGAGCAAACTCCAGGAGATGGTGTAGGACAGGGAAGCCAGGCGTGCTGCAGTCCATGGGGTCACAAACAATCGGAAACAACTTAGCGACTGAACAACAATAGTTAAAGTGTCTTGGACACGTGTCACCACCATTTCCCTGAGAAACTGGGTGGTGACTGCTCTCTTCTAGGCAGTGCTGACACTCTAGACAGTTCCTGATGAGCTACATTTACAATTAAATCACCAGAAGTTTACTCTACGTATATTCACTGTCCCGGAAATTCACTCTGCTCCATACTGATCCAGTTTCCAGACACTCGCTTGCTGTAGCTATATATGGTGGTGAAATAGCTGTCACTCAGTTCTCCCAGATTCTCGGCCAGTTGCCTTTTATTTACAAGTGTTTATTCATTCAACATCTACTGCACACTCACTACGTACCAAGGGCTTCCCCGGTGGCTCAGTGTGGTCAGACTCCAACTGCAAATGCAAGAGACGCAGAAGATGCAGTTTTGATCCACTGGTTGGGAAGATCCATTGGAGTAGGAACTGGCAACCTACAACAGTATTCTTGTCTGGAAAATTCCATGAACAGACAGCCTTGCAGGCTACAGTCCCTGGGGTGGAAAAGAGTCAGACGGGACTGAGTGACTGAGCATGCACACATTATGCACCAGGTGTTCTGCTAGGTCCCAGGATACAATCATGAAAAAAGATGTCAAACCAATGGAAAAGATAATTGCCTTATCACAAAATTGCCATGAGGTGTGGTAAATGTTTAGAAGTACTAAAGGCAAATATCATTTATGCCATCATTCACACCTCATACCTCCCTTTACAACTATTTGTTTACTGATTCCCTGGGCTGTGTCAGGCAACAGGCCGCCTCTGCCATGTGTGTGTCAGGGCACTGGTCGAAGCCACTGGTCTGAACTGGCCTGCCCCCTTGCCCCCCTCCTTCATCCCATTCCAGAGTTCATCTAGCACTGCAGGGGGCTTCTCACATCCATGTTTGGACCCCTAGCTTGCCTTTACAGGTTTTTAACCGTCATCCCCTAGAGACACTTATGATCTGGAAGAGGTTTTTGCAAGCCCTGGAAGCCCGCTTGGGTCTGTCTGAGTAGAGAGTGCTGAGGTCTAAAGGCCCAGAGGATGGTAGAGGCTTTGGATGGGCCTGTTTCTTGACTTCACTCATTCATTTCCCTGTGGGAGGGGGCAAGGGCAAAGGAGGCCCAGAGGCTGCAGAAGCATCCTCATACAGCAGCCTCTGCATCACCTGGGAGCTTGTTGAAAATACAGAATCTCAAGCTCCTTCTCAGACTCTGGGAACCCAAACCTGCCTCCTTAGCCCTCCAGGTGATTTGTATGCATGTTACAGTTTGAGAATCACTGCTCTGAGGGCCCAGTGTCTAATCCTCTCTTTACAAACGATGGAGACTGAGGCCAAAGAACAGGGCAGGGGCAGCTGCACATCTCGGGGCTGGGCTGTTGGGGTCTGAAAGGACACTTCTGGGCACCTCGGATTCTCTAGGGGTGAATATGTGCCAAAGAAATTTGAGAAAAAGTATCTTTTCAGTATCTCAGATTGACAGGGTCCTGGATTAAGGGAGTTACAGTGAGTGATGCAAGAAAGAGAATTCTATCAAGTCACAGGCAAAGTAATGAAAGAAAGGGCAGCAATAATACATCACTCAGGAAAAAACTTCAGGAGGGTTGAAAACCGTTTTGGATGCAATGCCTATGAGCTGGAGGGGATTTCCATAGTCAAAGTTAATTGTTCTTTTTTACTTCTTTATTTTTTCACATCTGCATTCCTTTGGCCTTTTCTCTCCCTTTCCTTAGGATATTTTAGTTCCTCACCCTTTCTGAGGCATTCATTTTGCCCTGTTTTTCTTCACTTCTCTGTATTTGCTTTTCTTAAATCTTTCACTCTGCTCCAAAAAACATAAAACAAAGAGAAGTGAATGGGACAAAGGTGAAAAATATGGTCTGGTGCCAATTTCATGCTGCTACTGATTCCAAGCTATTTAAAAAATGCACACTTCTGTTCATACATAAAAATAGAATTGCGTTTCAATTTTGCAAGTACCCTTCACCCAGTTACAGTTATCAACATATTGCCAATTGTGTTTCAGCTGCTTTATTCCATCTTCACATCTCCTTATGATCTGGAAGAGGTTTTTGCAAGCCCTGGAAGCCCGCTTGGGTCTGTCTGAGTAGAGAGTGCTGAGGTCTAAAGGCCCAGAGGATGGTAGAGGCTTTGGATGGGCCTGTTTCTTGACTTCACTCATTCATTTCCCTGTGGGAGGGGGCAAGGGCAAAGGAGGCCCAGAGGCTGCAGAAGCATCCTCATACAGCAGCCTCTGCATCACCTGGGAGCTTGTTGAAAATACAGAATCTCAAGCTCCTTCTCAGACTCTGGGAACCCAAACCTGCCTCCTTAGCCCTCCAGGTGATTTGTATGCATGTTACAGTTTGAGAATCACTGCTCTGAGGGCCCAGTGTCTAATCCTCTCTTTACAAACGATGGAGACTGAGGCCAAAGAACAGGGCAGGGGCAGCTGCACATCTCGGGGCTGGGCTGTTGGGGTCTGAAAGGACACTTCTGGGCACCTCGGATTCTCTAGGGGTGAATATGTGCCAAAGAAATTTGAGAAAAAGTATCTTTTCAGTATCTCAGATTGACAGGGTCCTGGATTAAGGGAGTTACAGTGAGTGATGCAAGAAAGAGAATTCTATCAAGTCACAGGCAAAGTAATGAAAGAAAGGGCAGCAATAATACATCACTCAGGAAAAAACTTCAGGGAGGGTTGAAAACCGTTTTGGATGCAATGCCTATGAGCTGGAGGGGATTTCCATAGTCAAAGTTAATTGTTCTTTTTTACTTCTTTATTTTTTCACATCTGCATTCCTTTGGCCTTTTCTCTCCCTTTCCTTAGGATATTTTAGTTCCTCACCCTTTCTGAGGCATTCATTTTGCCCTGTTTTTCTTCACTTCTCTGTATTTGCTTTTCTTAAATCTTTCACTCTGCTCCAAAAAACATAAAACAAAGAGAAGTGAATGGGACAAAGGTGAAAAATATGGTCTGGTGCCAATTTCATGCTGCTACTGATTCCAAGCTATTTAAAAAATGCACACTTCTGTTCATACATAAAAATAGAATTGCGTTTCAATTTTGCAAGTACCCTTCACCCAGTTACAGTTATCAACATATTGCCAATTGTGTTTCAGCTGCTTTATTCCATCTTCACATCTCCTTTTCTCCCTACCTTTTATTTTCCCCTCCTTCCTTTCTTTCCTTCCTCCCTCCTTTCTCCTTCCTTACTCTCCCTCCCTCTCTTTTCTTCTCCATCTCCTACTCCCCTCTCCTTCTTCCTCCCCCCTCCCTATCCCTCTTTTTTCTGGCATTTATTAAAGCAAATCCCAGACATCATATCATTTAACTCATTTCCTATAGTATTTCCCGGAGGCAGAGAGGGCCACAAGAGAATGTAAGCTGAGGAAATGATCTCTTATGATTGTATTCTTCACCAAAATATGGAATTTGTGTTACTGAGATATGGGATCCTATAGAATTTCTTAAAACCTCTACGTGATACCCCAGACAGTGCAGATTTGATTTTCCATCTCTATGTCCTCTCCTTCTAGTCTTTGGTGGCGGGGAGGGGGTGGGGGCGTGAGAACTTTTTAATCTTCCTTTACTATTAAAGTAGCAAAAAAAATAACAGCCACTTTGAATGTCTATAAACCTAAAAAGAAGTGTATGTTCTCTTCCTGCTCCAAAGAGCATTCTGAGAACATCACTTTTGCAGTAGAAATTTGTCAGTGTAAAATTTAAGGACGTTTCTAGCACAGGGAACCAAACACATCACACCCCCAAAACCCTGCAGAACCCCTTGAGTATTGCTGTGATGGTGTAAAGGCGCTTTGGATCAGGACCTAGAAAAGAAAGTATGGTGTGCAGTCGCTTTCATGTTTACACACCTTAGATCTAAGGAGTATCAAGTAATTTGGAGGTTTGGTTATTTTCCATGAGTAAATATGCAACTAAATTTGAGTAAATGCTTTCTAAATAAGCTCAATGGACAGGAGCTTTGAATGAGGGAATTAATTATAGCTGGTGTCTTATGGAAAAGAATCCCACTGTGGAAACATAAAACAAAGAGAAGTGAATGGGACAAAGGTGAAAAATATGGTCTGGTGCCAATTTCATGCTGCTACTGATTCCAAGCTATTTAAAAAATGCACACTTCTGTTCATACATAAAAATAGAATTGCGTTTCAATTTTGCAAGTACCCTTCACCCAGTTACAGTTATCAACATATTGCCAATTGTGTTTCAGCTGCTTTATTCCATCTTCACATCTCCTTTTCTCCCTACCTTTTATTTTCCCCTCCTTCCTTTCTTTCCTTCCTCCCTCCTTTCTCCTTCCTTACTCTCCCTCCCTCTCTTTTCTTCTCCATCTCCTACTCCCCTCTCCTTCTTCCTCCCCCCTCCCTATCCCTCTTTTTTCTGGCATTTATTAAAGCAAATCCCAGACATCATATCATTTAACTCATTTCCTATAGTATTTCCCGGAGGCAGAGAGGGCCACAAGAGAATGTAAGCTGAGGAAATGATCTCTTATGATTGTATTCTTCACCAAAATATGGAATTTGTGTTACTGAGATATGGGATCCTATAGAATTTCTTAAAACCTCTACGTGATACCCCAGACAGTGCAGATTTGATTTTCCATCTCTATGTCCTCTCCTTCTAGTCTTTGGTGGCGGGGAGGGGGTGGGGGCGTGAGAACTTTTTAATCTTCCTTTACTATTAAAGTAGCAAAAAAAATAACAGCCACTTTGAATGTCTATAAACCTAAAAAGAAGTGTATGTTCTCTTCCTGCTCCAAAGAGCATTCTGAGAACATCACTTTTGCAGTAGAAATTTGTCAGTGTAAAATTTAAGGACGTTTCTAGCACAGGGAACCAAACACATCACACCCCCAAAACCCTGCAGAACCCCTTGAGTATTGCTGTGATGGTGTAAAGGCGCTTTGGATCAGGACCTAGAAAAGAAAGTATGGTGTGCAGTCGCTTTCATGTTTACACACCTTAGATCTAAGGAGTATCAAGTAATTTGGAGGTTTGGTTATTTTCCATGAGTAAATATGCAACTAAATTTGAGTAAATGCTTTCTAAATAAGCTCAATGGACAGGAGCTTTGAATGAGGGAATTAATTATAGCTGGTGTCTTATGGAAAAGAATCCCACTGTGGCATAGAGAATGTAATTAATGGGAGGTAAGTGCCAACAAATCATTCCTTAAAATATTAATGCTATCAAAGAACAGCTGGATAATGAGAGAAACTTGACCCTTGGGGGGACTAGCAGAGGTTGCTGCAGCTTTATGCAGTTGTGATGTCATGGAATTCCTCTAAATTTAACAAAAATATTATTAAGAGGTGTGGTTCTGGGAAAGTTATTAGCAGTAAACATGTCTTTGTAGTTTTATCATCTTATTATGATCATTGTATCTCACTTTTGCTGTGGTTCTCCATGACTTTCTTCCTTAATTGCTCAGGATTTATACAACCCAAACAACACTCCTTTAAAAAAAACCTTAAAAAAAAAAAAAACAAAACCCTTTAAGTCTGGCAATGACCTTTTTTTTTTTTTTTTGTAAGTAAAAACACAGTACCTAAGAAATTTCTGCAAAAACAATTTCCCATATGCTTATTGAAGTTCTTTAAGAAAAACCGTCTCATTGTTTATTTGGAGATAAAAGTCTGAATTTAATTGGGTTTTGCTAAATAGCATATTATTGTCCCAAGAAATATTTAAGAGAGCAGTAATGTTAAATATTTACACAGTCCTACTTAACATCTGAAACGTTGGGCATTATTTTTACATTCTCATAACTAAATGCTAATCCCTATATTTAAAGTCAGAAATCAGAAGTAATTCTTTCCTTGTAATACTCTCAAATTTAAGCGTTTTAAAACTGAAACCGTTTCATTCCGAGTTACCAAAAAAAAAAATGCTTCTGTGAACCGACTCAGACCCTCACGAAGCCGCGAGCGCGGTGAATGCTTTTGACCACAGCACGCTTTTTATGGCTGGTGCGCAGCAAACTTTGTCTTTTGTTTCACTCAACTTACCAACATCTAAATCAGTGACACGGGCATTCAGCGTGTTTGACAAACAGGTCGAGATGTATTCACATGTACCAATAAATGATGGGAGGAAGTTCATTTTCCATGAGTAAATATGCAACTAAATTTGAGTAAATGCTTTCTAAATAAGCTCAATGGACAGGAGCTTTGAATGAGGGAATTAATTATAGCTGGTGTCTTATGGAAAAGAATCCCACTGTGGCATAGAGAATGTAATTAATGGGAGGTAAGTGCCAACAAATCATTCCTTAAAATATTAATGCTATCAAAGAACAGCTGGATAATGAGAGAAACTTGACCCTTGGGGGGACTAGCAGAGGTTGCTGCAGCTTTATGCAGTTGTGATGTCATGGAATTCCTCTAAATTTAACAAAAATATTATTAAGAGGTGTGGTTCTGGGAAAGTTATTAGCAGTAAACATGTCTTTGTAGTTTTATCATCTTATTATGATCATTGTATCTCACTTTTGCTGTGGTTCTCCATGACTTTCTTCCTTAATTGCTCAGGATTTATACAACCCAAACAACACTCCTTTAAAAAAAACCTTAAAAAAAAAAAAAACAAAACCCTTTAAGTCTGGCAATGACCTTTTTTTTTTTTTTTTGTAAGTAAAAACACAGTACCTAAGAAATTTCTGCAAAAACAATTTCCCATATGCTTATTGAAGTTCTTTAAGAAAAACCGTCTCATTGTTTATTTGGAGATAAAAGTCTGAATTTAATTGGGTTTTGCTAAATAGCATATTATTGTCCCAAGAAATATTTAAGAGAGCAGTAATGTTAAATATTTACACAGTCCTACTTAACATCTGAAACGTTGGGCATTATTTTTACATTCTCATAACTAAATGCTAATCCCTATATTTAAAGTCAGAAATCAGAAGTAATTCTTTCCTTGTAATACTCTCAAATTTAAGCGTTTTAAAACTGAAACCGTTTCATTCCGAGTTACCAAAAAAAAAAAAAAAAAATGCTTCTGTGAACCGACTCAGACCCTCACGAAGCCGCGAGCGCGGTGAATGCTTTTGACCACAGCACGCTTTTTATGGCTGGTGCGCAGCAAACTTTGTCTTTTGTTTCACTCAACTTACCAACATCTAAATCAGTGACACGGGCATTCAGCGTGTTTGACAAACAGGTCGAGATGTATTCACATGTACCAATAAATGATGGGAGGAAGTTCAGGATACCCGTAAAATAAATTGTTGAGTTGAGCCCGGGTCTCGCATAACGCCAGTTTCATAGGCACTTACCCGGTAAAGGAGCAGTGCCCCTGAAAATAGCACACGGGGGACACATCATTTAAATAAATGTGTTTCTTTGCCTGAACAGACGTTCAGATCTGCTTCATTATCATTAATTTTGTTCTTTTATATCCATTGCGGGCGTGAAAGGAGAAGTTATGCCCTTTGAGGTTTTCGTGCTGCCCCGAGCAGGCAGATGCTTCACCCGGAGACGCACAGGTTAGGGAGGGGCGGGAGAGACTGCGAGCTTGCGCGCATTTGTCAAACGTGCCTTCCCTTCCGGAAAAAGTGGAAACTTAGGTGGAAAACGCAGCGCAAATGTGGCGGGCCCGAAAACTCATGCCATCCGTCCGGAACCCTTAAGACAGGTGTCCCAGGAACGAGGCCGGGTCTGCGCAACAGGTGACAGATGATTCGACAAACCTCAGCCACCGAGCTCGTTTTTTATTACATCCCTAAAAACCAAACCTCAATCGCCACTTGCGCGCCAACTCGCGTGGGTAGTGGCAGAGGCCCTCTGCGGAGTTTGATGGACCAACAGAGCTGGGGGCTGCGCATGGGGAGGGCCTGATCCCCCAAGTTTACGGTCGAGTCCCGAGGGAGTGTCATGAGAGGGGGTGGCCGGGGAGAGGCGGAGGAGGACGCGCGAATCCTAGGGCGCATGGGGCACGCGGCCGCGCCGCGCGCGCTCCGGCGGCGCGACCCGGGAGGCGGACTCTCTCTTAACCCTCGCCGTCTCCCCCTCCCTCTTCCTTTTTAAAGCACGCGGTGGAGGCAGAGCTGTCAGCAACCGGGAGGCCGTTTGTACTTGGCCGCGGCCAGGCTGACTACGGTAACAGACAGGGGCGGGGGCTGTGCCGCCGCAGCTCCGCACGTGGGCATCTCACGTTCTCCTACCTTCGGGCTCCGCTCTGGACCCGGCGACGACCGCAAGTCGGGGTGCTGGGCGGCCGGGGAATTGCCAGCCCCAGACACGATGGCTCTAGGGAGGAGTGGGGTGGGAGGTGACCGAGGGCTGGACGAGCCCCTAGTGCCTGGGGCGCTATGAGCGGGGCAAAGGGCCACAGCAGCCCGAGCCGCAGCTTCAGCCGGTGCCTCCCGCGGGCCCTCGCCAACTCGCCCCCGCGCACCATGCGGATCCTCGGCCTGCGGAGCCCGCCGCGCAGCCCGTGCTTTCTCTCTGGCCCCCACTAACCCTCCCGGGACTGGCTTTGGCCGCCGGGGCAGCCGCCCAGACCGCGCCCCAGGAGAGGCGGAACCGCGGGGCGCGCGGAGTCCCCGCTCATCCCTTCGCTCCCCAGCCACCGTCCCCCTACCCCGCTGCCTGGTGCGCCCGCGGCGATGGGGGCGCTGCTGGCGCTCTGTCTCCTCTTGGGCTGGCTGCGCGGGGGCCCCGCGGGTGCTCAGCAGTCCGGAGAGTACTGCCACGGCTGGGTGGACGTGCAGGGCAACTACCACGAGGGCTTCCAGTGCCCGGAGGACTTCGACACGCTGGACGCCACCATCTGCTGCGGCTCCTGCGCGCTGCGCTACTGCTGCGCCGCGGCCGACGCCAGGCTCGAGCAGGGCGGCTGCACCAACGACCGCGGCGAGCTGGAGCACCCCGGCATAACGGCGCGTGAGTATATGGGCCCCAGGTGGGGAAGAGGCTGCCCCGGGCTGCTGTGTGTGCCGACTGGTGTGCCCGCAGACAGGCGAGCCGGGCCCTCCCGGGTCTGCGCAAAGGGGACGCTAGAAAGTCGAGGGGACTCGAGGGAGGTGTGGGTGGTCGCGTTTCAGGTCAGGGTCGCTCTTCCTTTGCAGTCCCGATTCCCGCCACATGCGGTCTCCGCGGTCTGACCCAGAGAGGACCGCGAGGACAGCGGGGCTTGCACCCGGGGATCTCAGGGGAGAGACAGGGATCCCCGGGTGCTCGCGACATTGCAAAGTCGCGACATTGCTGCCCCTACAGCGCCAGGCTGGACTTCAGTTTTCAGGGGCCGGTGAGGGAGCCCTACTCTGTGCCCTGGGAGCTCCTCGAGCTTTGAGAAGTGCCGATGGCGCACGGAACGTGACTCTTGGGGTGCGCTTATCTGTAGCCCCATGGCGGTAAGGAGCTTCAGCCACTTTTTCTTTCTTTCTTTTTTTTCTTTTTTTTTTGACCGTTTGGTAGTGTTTCTAAGCCTCTGCCCCATTCTCCCGACTTTCTTTCATTTCTTTGCATCGAATTATCCACTGCGGCCCACCCCCTATTGTCACGCTTTTCAGAAATGCCCAGGTCCTCTGGCTGGAGATTTAGAAACCGGGGTCGCGGGGGCTTCCCCGCCCCCTATTCTCACGTCGGAAAACACGGGTCAAGTTTCCGCTCACTTCTGAGTTGAGTAAATCACAACCCAGCAGAGGAACGTTACACCTTAAAAAAAAAAAAAAAAGCTTTCCACCTGAAGCGGAACTTCAGAGAGACCTTTTAGAGCTCCAGGCGATGGTTTTATGGCGGGACAACCAGAGGAGCCGAGAGCGGACAACCCAGAACTCCAGAGCCGAGGTCTGAAACCGGCCAGAGGCGGCCCCGGGGCGAGGCGGGGAGAGGCTGGAGAGATGATTAACGGTGCTGGAGACCCCGTCTCCCTGAGACTGACTACCCGGAGGAAAGGGGACCCGCCCTTCTTTAGAACTCCATTACACTTCAAAGGAATTTAACTTTGGAGGGCAAAATACCAATCTAGAGGACTGGGGAAGTGGCTTCTGGAGGAACGATGTTCAGTGGAATGTAGGGAACTCTCAGGTGGCCTTACCAGTGAGGAAGATATAAACTCCGTAGTTTCACTTCACTTACCCTCTCTCCGGACCAAGTGTGAGGTGCCGGTTCCACCGAGGGGACCCCATGCACCCCTCTGGCAGTGCTCGGCAGCAGGAGAGGGGGCAGTGTCCGCACCCACCCAGGCTGGGATCTTGCAAAGTCTCAGGACCTGGGTCTCACCCTTGCCAGCTTGTCATTTTGGGCAAGTTACTTAACTGCTCTGGGCCTCTTCTCAACTCTAAAATGGGCATATATTATTCTCAGAGGACTTACGCTGTGAAATAAATGAGTGGGTGGATGCTTAGCAAGGTGCTGAATAAGCAGTTCGTCACTTTAGACTTGCCCTTTCCGCAGGGCATTGCTAGACTCTAGGCGGGGCAGGGTGGGTGGCCCTTGGAGGAGTTTACACCCACAGATCTAAGGACGGATAGTTTGCTGTCTCTCATTGCCTGTGTGCCTTTCGGGAAGTCAACAGTCTCCAGTGTCTTTACACATCTGGAGACTGGAGCATATCATATCCACCTCCAGAAATCCGATAACAAATACAGAAAAGCCTGGCACAGGGTAGGGCCTTCGTCAACAGCAGGCTTACTTTCTTCTGCCTCTTAGCGGGAGGTTTGCATCCAAATGCAGCTCTGTCAGGCAGGGGCTGCACCTGGAGGATTGCCTGGGAGGTGCCACTGGATGGGAAACTTTATGTCTGCCTTATACAGAAGGAACTCTGCCTTACAGAGTGCTAATTCTGCCCCCAGCACCAAGAACTACAGGTTCAGCCTGGCCTTCCCAGAATTTGCGTGGGAATCGAGAGACAGAAGTGTAACAGCTGGAGGAGGCATCCCACATTGTTTCTGGGAAGAAGTATCCAGACAGGACAATTGGGATGCAGTAGGAGACAGTTAACAGGGCCCCCCTCTGGATCTTTTTATCCTCTTCTGGCTGTAGTCTTGTAAAATCCTGGGGGTTTCACTTAACAGGCCTGGCTCTCTTTGTTCAGATTCTTGGATAGGAGATGAATTTTCAGCTTTAGCATCCTTCAGCACCCCCCTGTGATTAAACGACTAAAACATGGGTTGAAAACCAGTGTTATGGTAACCCCCCAGGCTCATCCTTTCTCTCCCTCCAGTGCGTGAACAGGAGGATAGTCTGTTCCTTCTGATTTCCAGATGTGCAATACGATGGCTAATTGCTAACAGAGCCTACAGTATCAGTCTGCTTCCTTCCTGCTAGGAGCAAAAATATTCCATCATGACAGTTTGCAATTCAGAGGTGACCAGTAACAAGCTTTGAGAAGTGGGGCGACAGGGACCTCCCACCTCCAGCCTCTGAGCAGCCCAGAGCTTGGGAATCTCTTGTCCGAGCATTCGTGCCTGTCTATTTTTGCCTTCTAGAGCCCGTCTACGTCCCCTTCCTGATTGTCGGCTCCATCTTCATTGCCTTCATCATCCTGGGCTCTCTAGTGGCTATTTATTGCTGCACCTGCTTGAGACCTAAGGAGCCCTCGCAGCAGCCAATCCGCTTCTCGCTCCGCAGCTATCAGACAGAGACTCTGCCCATGATCCTGACCTCCACGAGCCTCAGAGCACCTTCCAGGCAGTCCAGCACAGCCACCAGCTCCAGCTCCACGGGGGGCTCCATTCGAAGGTTCTCCTTTGCCAGGGCAGAGCCAGGCTGCCTGGTGCCCTCATCGCCCCCGCCCTACACCACGGGCCACCCGATCCACCTGACCCAGCCGTCCGGTTTCCTGGTGTCATCCCAGTACTTCGCTTATCCGCTCCAGCAGGAGCCCGCACTGCCCGGGAAGAGCTGTCCGGATTTCAGTTCCAGTTGACATCTCATGGCTACAGAACCACCACGTGGTGCAATGGCAGACCTGTGGATGCTGCTGCCAGGGCCACCAGGAATCCCAAGAAAGTTTCCTTTGAACCAGCAACATCATGGAGAAAAGTTCAAGTTAAATATAGCGCCTCTTAGTCTTAAGTTCCTGGCTGCACTCACAGAACGGCCGTGTGAAGAGAATTGCTTTCTGGCTTTGAAAACACGGTGACTATTACATTTCAAATTATGCTGCTTTTATTCCAAATATTCAGTAGTCTAACTTTAAAGTTATAAATTGGCTGAAAATGTTTTACTGGACTTAGTTTCTTTTTTTTAGATGAATTTTCAGCTTTAGCATCCTTCAGCACCCCTGTGATTAAACGACTAAAACATGGGTTGAAAACCAGTGTTATGGTAACCCCAGGCTCATCCTTTCTCTCCCTCCAGTGCGTGAACAGGAGGATAGTCTGTTCCTTCTGATTTCCAGATGTGCACGATGGCTAATTGCTAACAGAGCCTACAGTATCAGTCTGCTTCCTTCCTGCTAGGAGCAAAAATATTCCATCATGACAGTTTGCAATTCAGAGGTGACCAGTAACAAGCTTTGAGAAGTGGGGCGACAGGGACCTCCCACCTCCAGCCTCTGAGCAGCCCAGAGCTTGGGAATCTCTTGTCCGAGCATTCGTGCCTGTCTATTTTTGCCTTCTAGAGCCCGTCTCGTCCCCTTCCTGATTGTCGGCTCCATCTTCATTGCCTTCATCATCCTGGGCTCTCTAGTGGCTATTTATTGCTGCACCTGCTTGAGACCTAAGGAGCCCTCGCAGCAGCCAATCCGCTTCTCGCTCCGCAGCTATCAGACAGAGACTCTGCCCATGATCCTGACCTCCACGAGCCTCAGAGCACCTTCCAGGCAGTCCAGCACAGCCACCAGCTCCAGCTCCACGGGGGGCTCCATTCGAAGGTTCTCCTTTGCCAGGGCAGAGCCAGGCTGCCTGGTGCCCTCATCGCCCCCGCCCTACACCACGGGCCACCCGATCCACCTGACCCAGCCGTCCGGTTTCCTGGTGTCATCCCAGTACTTCGCTTATCCGCTCCAGCAGGAGCCCGCACTGCCCGGGAAGAGCTGTCCGGATTTCAGTTCCAGTTGACATCTCATGGCTACAGAACCACCACGTGGTGCAATGGCAGACCTGTGGATGCTGCTGCCAGGGCCACCAGGAATCCCAAGAAAGTTTCCTTTGAACCAGCAACATCATGGAGAAAAGTTCAAGTTAAATATAGCGCCTCTTAGTCTTAAGTTCCTGGCTGCACTCACAGAACGGCCGTGTGAAGAGAATTGCTTTCTGGCTTTGAAAACACGGTGACTATTACATTTCAAATTATGCTGCTTTTATTCCAAATATTCAGTAGTCTAACTTTAAAGTTATAAATTGGCTGAAAATGTTTTACTGGACAATTCAGCTATCCTACTTAGAAAAGGTCTACATGTTCTTTTTTCATTATGTCATTTAGTGAGTGATAATACAAATATATACGTAAATAAGCAAAGAAATACACCGGATGGTAATTACTGAAGATTCACTTTAAAAATTAACTGCTAAATAAACTGAGAAGACAATGAACAGCTTATTTATAATTTCAGGAGCAACTTAACCGGGAGTAATATTAACATCATGGGAAGAGTTACTTTTTAAATTAATAACAAAATTTTGTTTAAAATATAAGAGCTTCTTCAGAAGATATCAATAACCACATGAGAAATTTAACATTTTAAGGATTTACTTAGATATTCACTGCAACAGAGACCTTAAAAGCAGTTCCCCCACCCACCTGAGGGAATATTTATTGCAAACTTTTTGTTCAGCAGCATTTAGCGTTTAAATGAAAGTTGAACAGTTGGGTCTTAAAACATTTATTTGTAAAATGAGTTATGTACAGATGTAAAGATTTGTAATTTAATGTATTTACTGCACTGACGGTACTAATTATTTAGTAGTCACACTGTAATTTTTTATGTTAATAATAAGTGTGGAGTTCAAAGTCCAGCTTTAGCTATAATCATCTGATATTATGTATCTTAAGAGCTGCTGAATTCCATGTCTGATGACTAAATATTTGGGCATATATCCTGCTGGAGTAGAATAAATAAAATCCTTTATGTTTTCATGAAATCTCTTTGAAAATTTAGATCAAAGTGCTTCATTTTATCTCCTTAATGATACTCTTTGCTTTTCAATAAAGGAAATGCCATTACCTAACACTTCATAATTTGAAATGAAAAAAAATATCCTACATTAGTTTTGCATTGTATTAAAAAGCTGTTTTCTACATCAGGATTCCTGAAAGCAGTCAAGGAAGTGAATGTTTATGGAGATATCAGTCCGTGGGTTGCAAGGCTCAGGTGTGTCATTTGCATAGATTTAAATATTGGGACATTTCTCATAAGCATCTGATTCTTGGCTTCTTGTGGCATGAGGGGGATGTGGCACCCAGGGTCCTTCGCTGCTCGGGGTAGAGGTGCTTCTCAGAAAAGATACTTGCTTTCCTCTAGTGTCCTGCCTGCTCTCCCTGGCCTGGCCCATCTGGCTTGGTTTTGTTGCCTCCTGATCCTGTGGGTGTCCTTTGGAAACCCAGGCTTATATGAATTCGTACTATCATATGTCATCCTCAGTAGCTCTTGTCAAACACAGATCCTTAGAGGTGGAATTCTCACCTCAGAAAAGTCTTTTTTTTCTAGTTGAAGAAGCGAGTTGGAAGATGCCGTGTCTCTGCCCACGCTAATGACAGGAGCTCTGACTTCCAATCTCCTGTTTTCTCCTGTAACGAACAGTGGCCTGATGTCCAAGTATCTCAGATTAGCCCAGATAGTTAAGGAATAAAGAGAAGGAAGGGAGGAAGGAAGAATGGAAAGGAGGGAAGGAAGGAAAGAAAAGGAGGGAGGAAAGGCTGAAGGAAAAAGCTAACGTGTGTCTGAAGCTTTGGAATTCATTCTCGTGTCCTCAGGCTGGCTTATTCACATCTGTTACATACTCCTCCTTTGATATATTGATATTTACTGGGGTTTTATGACCCAAGCACTATTCTAGATATTTACATGCCCTAGTTTTCCCACAAACAATGCAAGGGGGAAGTATTATAATTCCTATTTTATAGATTTGGAAACCAAGGCATATGGGAATGAAGTGACTTGCCCACAGTCCACAGCTGGTCAGTCCTGGAGCTGTCTGTATAGCTAGATTCCAGCAGTAAGGGAACACCAGCTTTGTGGTTTCTTCCTCTGTCTGGGCACACAATCCACTGGCAAAGAAAGCATGTGGCTCAGGGCCTATCTCCAGGACAGCGATTGTTAACTCTGTTGGACCCAGTGATTTCTCCTTCGAATGATATTTTGTGTCATGCCTTTCACCAGCTTCCCTGGCGGCCCAGATGGTAAAGAATCTGTGCCGTCAATGCAGAAAACCTGGGTTCGATCCTTGGGTTGGCAAGATCTCCTGGAGAAGGGCATGGCAATTCACTCCAGTATTCTTGCCTGCAGAATTCCATGAACAGAGGAGCCTGGCAGGCTACAGTCCATGGGTTGCAAAGAATCAAATATGACTGAGTGAATAACACTTTCATTTTTAACTGTCCTAAAGTGCAATTCATAGATCATATTACTCATTGCACATAAACTTAAAAAAATCAGTACAGTGTCTTAGTGGTAAATAGAAAGGAGAAAGAAAAGGATGGTTGCTTCATAATGTGAGAGCTTCAGCAGATGTAACAGAGGACTCACAGGAGTCACCAAGATGTGACAGTTCCAGATCTAACCTACCCAAGTTTACTACACTCAATTTACACTGAAGAGTTGCTCTGCTGTTAACGTGATTTTTTTTCCAAACAAAGTTTGATCTTCTTTTCATCTTCACTATAGTTATATACCTAGAAAATTCAGTATATATTTAAGGCAGTACAAAAAATAATGTATCGATAAAATGGAATTTAATTTTTCCACTGAAAGGAATGGAGGGATATTTCAAAGTCCTGCTCAGGAACATCAAGTCTTTGTTGGGTAGATTGTCTCTTGCACTGTAGGATCTCTGAAGAAGTTCTGTATTTTGAATGGTAGCTATGTACATAATGGGTAAGTTTTATTCAACACCATGTGTGTGCTGTATGACATGTATCATTTAATTGTCCCAACTCTGAAGTCGGAGCTATTACCATGCCTGTTTGACAGATAAAGGGATCAGTGCAGAAAGGTTGAACGCTGTGCTCAGGGCCAATGATCACAGAACCAAGATTTGAACCCAGGCTGTCTGTTTTGAAACTCTACATTTCTTATGGTGTGCCTAGAAGTCCTAAGTTTCTCAGGAAAAAAAAACAAAACAAAAGAAAACAAACACCTAACCTACTTTTAAGAAAACATTTTTAGGGAAGAGTGATTGAGTGTAATATTGCGCATCTCTTATAGACAGAGGGCACTGTAACCATCAACAGAATCGGTGCTACATTATGAGAACATAGAACATCACAGAGCACAGAAGAAACCCGAGAGGACATTCTTTCTACGCCTGAAAAACCCGAGAGACCAGTGGGTGATTTAGGTCAATTTTGGAGTCATGGTATCTGGGTCGGTTTTATGGGTCTGTTACCCTTAAGCCTGGTGACTTGAGGCTTACTGTCTCTTAGTTTTCTCATTTATAAAACGGAGAGGTTATTGGTATCCTACTGCCGAGGGCTGTCTTGAGGCAGCAGAAGTCAGAATCATTGTCTCAAATGACTTGCATTCTAGTAGGAAGGGAGGTGTGTAGGAAGTCCATGACGCCTAATAGAAAGTAGATGAAATATTCTCACATATAAATGCAAGGTTGAATACTGTGGGAGAGCATATTGTAAAGGTGATTGGAACGCATGGAACAGAGAAAATGGCCTGACAGTTTATAGAGTTAGTCCCTCCCTGGTAATCCATGGCCACCTATGATACCTGGTCATCTTCTTTTTTCTTAATTTTTATTTTTTTACACCAGAAACGTTTTTATGTTTTTATTAACAATTTGGTGATAGTTTTAGGTGAAGAGTGAAGGGGTTGGGCCATACATATACATGTATCCATTCTCCCTCAAGTCCCTCTTCCATCCAGGCTGGTACATAACATTAAGCAAAGTTCCATGTGCTATACAATAAGAGTTCTGTTGGTCATCCATTTCAAACATGGCAATGTATATTTGAGTTTCCCGAAGTGCCCAACCATCCCCTCCCCCTTGCAACCATGAGTTCATTTTCTAAGTTTGTGAGTCTCTTTTGTAAATACATTCATTTGTATCATTTATTTTTTTTGGCCACTTCTATTGATCTTCTGTTTATTTATCTTTGTTCTTTGGTCTGTGTAGGCCTCCCACCACAGTGGCCTCTAGTGTCGCAGAGCACCAGCTCTGGGCGCATGTGCTCCAGAGCTCTGGCTCCGTAGGGTTTGGGCACATCGGTCCAGCCACTCCAGCGGCATGTGGAATCTTCCCAGGCCAGGGATCGAACCAGCGCCCCTTGCTCTGCAAGGCGGTGTCCTTACCCACTGGACCACCAGGGAAGCCCTGTATCATTTCTTTTTAGGTTCCACATAAAAGTGATGTCATATGACATCTCTCCTCGATCTACCTGGTCAACTTCTTATTGCTTGAGCAACCTCCCATCCTGCACTCACAGCCTGTGAATCTATCATCTGCTTTAGAAAAACACTTAGCAAATCTGCTTTTATTTAATCCAAAGCCAGTAGATCATCTTTATAATTGTCCAGATTCATAGATTGTTCCCTCTTATTTTCCCATGTGTTTTTCATTGGTGTTATTCTTAGGAGGCAGCAGAAGTCAGAATCATTGTCTCAAATGACTTGCATTCTAGTAGGAAGGAGGTGTGTAGGAAGTCCATGACGCCTAATAGAAAGTAGATGAAATATTCTCACATATAAATGCAAGGTTGAATACTGTGGGAGAGCATATTGTAAAGGTGATTGGAACGCATGGAACAGAGAAAATGGCCTGACAGTTTATAGAGTTAGTCCCTCCCTGGTAATCCATGGCCACCTATGATACCTGGTCATCTTCTTTTTTCTTAATTTTTATTTTTTTACACCAGAAACGTTTTTATGTTTTTATTAACAATTTGGTGATAGTTTTAGGTGAAGAGTGAAGGGGTTGGGCCATACATATACATGTATCCATTCTCCCTCAAGTCCCTCTTCCATCCAGGCTGGTACATAACATTAAGCAAAGTTCCATGTGCTATACAATAAGAGTTCTGTTGGTCATCCATTTCAAACATGGCAATGTATATTTGAGTTTCCCGAAGTGCCCAACCATCCCCTCCCCCTTGCAACCATGAGTTCATTTTCTAAGTTTGTGAGTCTCTTTTGTAAATACATTCATTTGTATCATTTATTTTTTTTGGCCACTTCTATTGATCTTCTGTTTATTTATCTTTGTTCTTTGGTCTGTGTAGGCCTCCCACCACAGTGGCCTCTAGTGTCGCAGAGCACCAGCTCTGGGCGCATGTGCTCCAGAGCTCTGGCTCCGTAGTTGGACACATCGGTCCAGCCACTCCGCGGCATGTGGAATCTTCCCAGGCCAGGGATCGAACCAGCGCCCCTTGCTCTGCAAGGCGGTGTCCTTACCCACTGGACCACCAGGGAAGCCCTGTATCATTTCTTTTTAGGTTCCACATAAAAGTGATGTCATATGACATCTCTCCTCGATCTACCTGGTCAACTTCTTATTGCTTGAGCAACCTCCCATCCTGCACTCACAGCCTGTGAATCTATCATCTGCTTTAGAAAAACACTTAGCAAATCTGCTTTTATTTAATCCAAAGCCAGTAGATCATCTTTATAATTGTCCAGATTCATAGATTGTTCCCTCTTATTTTCCCATGTGTTTTTCATTGGTGTTATTCTTAGGTATTCTTCATGGAAGAGAAATTTGCCAAATTGACTTAAACCTATAGGAAAATTCCTCTCTAAAACCAGATAACCAAAAAGTTTCCCGAAAATATGTATAAACACAATTAGGAGTATGATACATTTCCCTGGGGTTGGATCAGTTTACCTGTTCATAACCTAAAAGACTTAGTTAGTATATCTTCAGGAAAAATAAGGATTACGAGTACATTAAACTATTAAGTGAACAAACTGTTGCATATTTTTATATGTAAAGACTTCCAAAATTGCAATTAAATAGTTGCTAATAAAATTATTCTGACAGAGATATTTTATTTGAATTGCTAGTTACATAGTTTGTACTTGCAATACTGAATAGTAAAAAATGTTTCATTTTCCAACAATTTTTATTAGCCTACTAGTGAAATGATCCAGGTTGGGAAGATCTTTCTTTGTTAAAATGAGTGGTTCTGCATTACTGAAATAGAAGCTTCAGGTCTGAGATGCCATAAGCACACAAAAACAAACTTTAATTGGGGACGAAGTACTGAATTTACGGTAATGTATTTCAAGGTTGCTGTTTCCTTCTGGTGGTATATGGTAGTGCTGACTTTAACCGGGATGATATTGAACGTGAAAATATTTGGCATAATTCATAGGTAAGTTTTCTGAACGTTGTTTTCCTGGGGTTTTGCATGGGGGACCCACACTCAGTCATTGTTCCTGGAAAGGCTGAAGTGGGGTCCCAGACAGGGAAGCACACCCTGCCTCTCACTCTCAGGAAACCAGAGGCTCCTCTTGTTGCTTCCCCAGAGGTCTCTGTGAGCTCATCCTTCCCTAGCAGTTTTCCAAATTGCAGTTTTGACTCCTTTTACCAAATGGTGCTTATTTTTGATTATCTTGTCCTCATTTCCAATATTTTTTCTCACATGGCAGAATCAGTATTTTCTGGTTACTCTCTTCAAATTCTATTGGTTGGCCACTTCCTTATGCACTTAAAAAATTTCAGTGGGTTTAGAAATCTTAAGAAGTTCATCCTGGGTGAAAGGAAGGAGCCATAAGCTAGCTGTTGACTTACTGGCTGAGGACTGGCTGAGGACAATCTTGGGAGGCTTTTATGACTGAATAGCCAAAATACAGCAGTTTTATTTTAAAATTATTTTATTAGTATTATTCTGGCCACACTGCGTGGCATGAGATCTTAGTTCCCTAACCAGGGATTGAACCTATGCCTCTTGCATTGGAAGCTTGGATTCTTAACCACTGAACGACCAGGGAAATCCAAAAATTATTTTTTGATATGTAATCATTGAACTGCTGACTTTTACAAAATTAGAGTTAATATACCCCACTTTATGTTGCAATGAATGGGATTTACAATGCAGGGATATTTTTGATTATCATTAGGGTTGTAAATAAAAAGTTAATATTGTTATTAAAAGATACACACTTTTCTCAGACTATAGTTAGAGCAGTTTTGAAGAGTTTATGAAGAAATATAGCTTCTAAAACTAGCAATTAAAACCGGAACAATTTTCTTTATGTAATGGTAAAGTTTATTACATTTTTAGTAACAGAGGACAAAATGTTTAAAATTTGCAGTTTAAAACATGCACATTCACAAAAGGCCAATGACACATAACACTGCATAGAACTGAATATTACTTGACTTTAGTAACTATTTATAAAACACAGTGCATTGAACATCGAGATAAACACACCTGAGAAAACTACTATAATCACAGATTCAATACTCTCCACTCATGCAGCTTCACAATTTCTACAGCAGTTTCAACAGGAATGGTTTTTCATGGAGCTGAAAATACAATTTTATTTTTAATGCAAATTGCAATTTTCCATATTAGCTGCCTTCCAAGGCTGTCCTTCCTTTTTTAACATAATAAACTTGAAAATGCGAAAAATGAAGCTTGAAGTAGTAAAACAAACAACAAACAGTATTTACTGCATTTATGGCTTCTAGTCTAGAACCATGAAACAAACACATGTATTTTTTTAATACTCTGCTCACATCTTTGCAAGAGCAGATTTACCTATGGAAAGTTGCTGTTAATTCAAATGAAGCAAGCATGAAGTCGAGCTTTTTTTTCCTACTTAAGGGAGATTTATTTGCTGAGAAATTTTGTGAGCTTTATTAGAAAAAGTTCTTAGAGGCAAGCTAAACAAAAGTTTCAATTAAATAGGTTCAAATTTGTTTGAAAAATAATTTACTTATTAAAAAAAGTTGTGTGGAGAACCAGTTAATTTATCCACTGAATATTAAATTCCAGGTAGGCCATGAGAGAATTTTATAAGGCAGAAATAAACATCAAGATTTACAGCAATAGCCATGCATTGGCCTAGACCACTTTAAATATTAATTCATGCAAACCATAAACCTATCAAAAACACAGCTGTTCTCATACAGAAAATAAATCAAGACGAAAAATGGAAAACATGTATTTCCTTTCCTTGAAAATTTAACTTACATTCCATTTTAATAGCTGTTGAAGGTTAATTAAAATGCAGCAAAGTATAACAGTTTCACAAGTGACTTCAGTTATTTTAATGTGAGAAAAATCAGACTGTGGTCTCTTTAAGAGCCATTATAGAAATGTTCATCATTAAAAAGCATTTATTAGGCACTGGACTGCATGGTGTTACATTAAATAATTTACAGAAAGAATTCCATGGGCCTGGTTCATATGATGTGAATAGGTGGGAATTTGCTTGGTAAATTTTATACATGATTATAGATTTATTAGCTGATATCAGTTTTAGAACCAGGATATATCAAAGGGAAAACTGCACAAAAATAAACACAAATGATTAGTTAGCTTTGTAATCACTATGATACTGTTATATATAAAAAGTGTGAATATGCAATCTAGTACTTTTAGATTCGTATTCATTTCCTGAAAGAACATATTAAGTGACAGATTATAAGTGATGTACAGTACATACAGTGAAGAACAAATTATCACATGACTTTCATACTGGATATTTAGGATGCAGAACTGCAAAATTAAAATATAAAATGTAATGACTAGAATAAATGTTGATTTCTTGAATTCATTGTTTTCCCCTGGAAATTAAGAGGAATCGCTGATTCCATTCATTGACCATACAATTCATGTTAATGGCTAATACTGAAAAAATTTATTCATGAAGCAGCTTTTTCCCCTTTAAATCTTAAATAAAATCCAAGGAGATTTATTTGCTGAGAAATTTTGTGAGCTTTATTAGAAAAAGTTCTTAGAGGCAAGCTAAACAAAAGTTTCAATTAAATAGGTTCAAATTTGTTTGAAAAATAATTTACTTATTAAAAAAAGTTGTGTGGAGAACCAGTTAATTTATCCACTGAATATTAAATTCCAGGTAGGCCATGAGAGAATTTTATAAGGCAGAAATAAACATCAAGATTTACAGCAATAGCCATGCATTGGCCTAGACCACTTTAAATATTAATTCATGCAAACCATAAACCTATCAAAAACACAGCTGTTCTCATACAGAAAATAAATCAAGACGAAAAATGGAAAACATGTATTTCCTTTCCTTGAAAATTTAACTTACATTCCATTTTAATAGCTGTTGAAGGTTAATTAAAATGCAGCAAAGTATAACAGTTTCACAAGTGACTTCAGTTATTTTAATGTGAGAAAAATCAGACTGTGGTCTCTTTAAGAGCCATTATAGAAATGTTCATCATTAAAAAGCATTTATTAGGCACTGGACTGCATGGTGTTACATTAAATAATTTACAGAAAGAATTCCATGGGCCTGGTTCATATGATGTGAATAGGTGGGAATTTGCTTGGTAAATTTTATACATGATTATAGATTTATTAGCTGATATCAGTTTTAGAACCAGGATATATCAAAGGGAAAACTGCACAAAAATAAACACAAATGATTAGTTAGCTTTGTAATCACTATGATACTGTTATATATAAAAAGTGTGAATATGCAATCTAGTACTTTTAGATTCGTATTCATTTCCTGAAAGAACATATTAAGTGACAGATTATAAGTGATGTACAGTACATACAGTGAAGAACAAATTATCACATGACTTTCATACTGGATATTTAGGATGCAGAACTGCAAAATTAAAATATAAAATGTAATGACTAGAATAAATGTTGATTTCTTGAATTCATTGTTTTCCCCTGGAAATTAAGAGGAATCGCTGATTCCATTCATTGACCATACAATTCATGTTAATGGCTAATACTGAATATAATACACATTCACCTAACTTGATTAGAAAGTTTTCCACTAACTTTGCGACGTTGCTGAAGCAGGCTCACGTCAGCCAGAGTGGTGTCTGGGAGGGTAGATGGTGCTTATTCTATTTAAAATTTACTACATTCCTGAGAAACACCATTTTTCCTGCAAATACTTTCTACCATATAGTGTCTTTCTGGGTGTGAAACACCAATATATTTTTATACGTATATATAAAACATTTAGAAAGTTCATGCTCAATATCACTGTGTACTAGTCAACCCTAAAGAAGTAACTTCCAACTTTTCAATGAGAAATGAATGCTGTGAGTAGTATTTTCTGAATTGTAAACATTGTAAAGCAATGTTAGCATTTGCCACAGTCCCTACAAGGGACTTTTTAATTGAAGAGTGTCCCTTAGTTCAGAAAATACACATTAAAATTCACTTCAACTACTCATTTTAATCCTGGTAAAACTGTGTTACCCGCTACCCTCCTTAGGAAGGTTAAAAAAAATGAAGGTTTTTTCTAACACTACAAAGTCACTGCAGTTGTAATGTTATTTTTTTAGTTATACCAGGGTGGTCACTCCGTGCTGCCTACCCCTCAACTCCCACCCAAGAAGCTAAGAGATTGACTTAATGTTGATAATTCAAAAATAGGTCCATGGGACGGAAAGGCATAAATCAGTCATGTTGCAGATCATGATCTTCTACATTATTAACCATGAGTCCTCCACTCATGTTGAAGAGCTCTGCAGAAACAAACCATGTTTCAATAAAAATAAAGCTTTTAGTTTTCTTAAGTCAGAAAATTCAGTTCTATTACACTCATCACATTTTGATATTAAAATCTGGGGAAGGATGTCACCTGCAAGATGAGGGGAAATGGAAACTGCACTTTTCTGGAACTGCTGGGAAGTATTTCTCCAGACGGACATACTTCATTCTTCTTTTATAAAAAACCTTTATTCGTTGTACTTGATTCTTGTTTTTCATTCTTTTGTTCTTTGACCTCAACTTTCATCATGGGGCCCAGAAAAGCCGCTCTGGATAGCCATTCAGTAACAAACACTGTGACATCTGAGTTTTGAAGATGATTTTAGACTCTTAGACCTGTGGTCTTGCATATTTTACTCCTTGCCCTCTTTAAGGTCAAATTATGTATGTTATAACTTCTCTTATCTGTAGAAAATGTGGAAGGCATACATGTAACTAAACAGCTACAAATTCAAAGAATAGACTAAAAATTTAAGTCTAGATTGAGAAAAAGGGTGAAAAAGATGTGAAATTCTTAAACTCATGGAGTGATTTGAAAATTACCTCTCTTCTCAATTGTAGTTGACTTTTTTTTTTAAAGAGGAACTGCTACCTATTTTGCTGGTAAATTCACTTAAAGGCAAACAGGCTTTTGAATACAAGGCAAAAAATTTGCTTCAATCTCTTACATGTATCTGAAAGTTTGTTATTTCTACATGAAAACATTATGTTAAAATAGTGTAGAAAACATTGTGATTTTTAAACAGCCCCTTCACCATTAATTGTTGGTACCAAAACAGGCATTTTCACGAGATGTCTTAGGAATCCTGACAAGTTTTATCCCTCCTTAGGAAGGTTAAAAAATGAAGGTTTTTTCTAACACTACAAAGTCACTGCAGTTGTAATGTTATTTTTTTAGTTATACCAGGGTGGTCACTCCGTGCTGCCTACCCCTCAACTCCCACCCAAGAAGCTAAGAGATTGACTTAATGTTGATAATTCAAAAATAGGTCCATGGGACGGAAAGGCATAAATCAGTCATGTTGCAGATCATGATCTTCTACATTATTAACCATGAGTCCTCCACTCATGTTGAAGAGCTCTGCAGAAACAAACCATGTTTCAATAAAAATAAAGCTTTTAGTTTTCTTAAGTCAGAAAATTCAGTTCTATTACACTCATCACATTTTGATATTAAAATCTGGGGAAGGATGTCACCTGCAAGATGAGGGGAAATGGAAACTGCACTTTTCTGGAACTGCTGGGAAGTATTTCTCCAGACGGACATACTTCATTCTTCTTTTATAAAAAACCTTTATTCGTTGTACTTGATTCTTGTTTTTCATTCTTTTGTTCTTTGACCTCAACTTTCATCATGGGGCCCAGAAAAGCCGCTCTGGATAGCCATTCAGTAACAAACACTGTGACATCTGAGTTTTGAAGATGATTTTAGACTCTTAGACCTGTGGTCTTGCATATTTTACTCCTTGCCCTCTTTAAGGTCAAATTATGTATGTTATAACTTCTCTTATCTGTAGAAAATGTGGAAGGCATACATGTAACTAAACAGCTACAAATTCAAAGAATAGACTAAAAATTTAAGTCTAGATTGAGAAAAAGGGTGAAAAAGATGTGAAATTCTTAAACTCATGGAGTGATTTGAAAATTACCTCTCTTCTCAATTGTAGTTGACTTTTTTTTTTAAAGAGGAACTGCTACCTATTTTGCTGGTAAATTCACTTAAAGGCAAACAGGCTTTTGAATACAAGGCAAAAAATTTGCTTCAATCTCTTACATGTATCTGAAAGTTTGTTATTTCTACATGAAAACATTATGTTAAAATAGTGTAGAAAACATTGTGATTTTTAAACAGCCCCTTCACCATTAATTGTTGGTACCAAAACAGGCATTTTCACGAGATGTCTTAGGAATGCTAAAAATTAATTAAACTGAATCTACATTTTAAAGCATATTAACAAAATCTACTCATAATGAACAGAGTTCTTTGTAAAGTTATAGGCTTGAGTAAAACAGGTGTTTTTAACATGGGGAAAAAGTACTACTTGTTTGTCCTAATTAGCAGCGTGTGACTAATTTTGGGAGCTGCTTGACAAGTGAATGGTGAAATCATTCTCGATTTTAAGTTCAGAGCAGTCACCTTAACATGGGGGGTGCCATCAAGGACAACAGGCGTATGGAATGGGCACTAACAGGACAAAACACAGGACAAAAGCTGAGCCTACGGACATTACAAAGCCCAGGAGTTTAATCTGACATGGTTTTTCAAATACCTCAACAGAAGCATTGGAAATCTCACATAAATACGTAAGTACCTCTTTCTTTAAAAAGAAAACCTGAAGACAAAATGACATTACTTAATCTACAGCATAAGCCAGGTTGTTAGAAAAATCTAAATGATGATGAAACCTCATCAGAAAGGATGGAGACATAAGTACAATTTTCAAAATCAGTATCTTAACGAGAGTCACATAACCACATGTGCACTTGGACACATAGACAAGACAAACGAGAAAGAAGCATTTGTAAGGCCAGAGGTGCAACATCACAGATATTAGTAGCAAATGCCTTGAAATACTTGTTTTTGCAAAACACTCTCAGATTGGAAAAGTCAGGCATGCAGATCTTAGAGCAGAATTGGAGGTAAACTTTCTCATAAATTTCTGGGCAAATGACTACTGAAGGAGAAACAGTGATGATACATTTATTGAACTTCTTTGGCAAACATTTATCAAGACAATTTTTGACACAAACTATTTTAAAACCTCTCTTCTCAATTGTAGTTGACTTTTTTTTTTAAAGAGGAACTGCTACCTATTTTGCTGGTAAATTCACTTAAAGGCAAACAGGCTTTTGAATACAAGGCAAAAAATTTGCTTCAATCTCTTACATGTATCTGAAAGTTTGTTATTTCTACATGAAAACATTATGTTAAAATAGTGTAGAAAACATTGTGATTTTTAAACAGCCCCTTCACCATTAATTGTTGGTACCAAAACAGGCATTTTCACGAGATGTCTTAGGAATGCTAAAAATTAATTAAACTGAATCTACATTTTAAAGCATATTAACAAAATCTACTCATAATGAACAGAGTTCTTTGTAAAGTTATAGGCTTGAGTAAAACAGGTGTTTTTAACATGGGGAAAAAGTACTACTTGTTTGTCCTAATTAGCAGCGTGTGACTAATTTTGGGAGCTGCTTGACAAGTGAATGGTGAAATCATTCTCGATTTTAAGTTCAGAGCAGTCACCTTAACATGGGGAGTGCCATCAAGGACAACAGGCGTATGGAATGGGCACTAACAGGACAAAACACAGGACAAAAGCTGAGCCTACGGACATTACAAAGCCCAGGAGTTTAATCTGACATGGTTTTTCAAATACCTCAACAGAAGCATTGGAAATCTCACATAAATACGTAAGTACCTCTTTCTTTAAAAAGAAAACCTGAAGACAAAATGACATTACTTAATCTACAGCATAAGCCAGGTTGTTAGAAAAATCTAAATGATGATGAAACCTCATCAGAAAGGATGGAGACATAAGTACAATTTTCAAAATCAGTATCTTAACGAGAGTCACATAACCACATGTGCACTTGGACACATAGACAAGACAAACGAGAAAGAAGCATTTGTAAGGCCAGAGGTGCAACATCACAGATATTAGTAGCAAATGCCTTGAAATACTTGTTTTTGCAAAACACTCTCAGATTGGAAAAGTCAGGCATGCAGATCTTAGAGCAGAATTGGAGGTAAACTTTCTCATAAATTTCTGGGCAAATGACTACTGAAGGAGAAACAGTGATGATACATTTATTGAACTTCTTTGGCAAACATTTATCAAGACAATTTTTGACACAAACACTTATCATTAATGTCTTGTTTAGAAATTTTGCTCAGTGACTTGCTTCCTTAAGAAGGCTGTTTTTTTCTCTCCAGCATATTCTGAAATCTAAATCAGGATATCAAGAGTCCTTTAATTTACTACCATTTTCAGATTTTTTAATGGTGGGTCACCTTGCTGTATATCCAAGACGCTGATAGTTACAGCTCCAAACTAACAGCAAAAGAATACTGACCTTTATTCAGTTTAAGAAAACACCCTGGCAAGATACAAGGCCATTTTCAATGTCTGTTTTCAAAGGCTTAGCAAATTACTTTAGAAACTCTGAAAGAGATGGTGTTCCAGTATAGTTGCACAGTGCTTATGTCTATAATATACATGAATCTGAATGTCAATCAATGAGATGAGCTCAGATCCATTTCCCCTCCTTGGACCAGCCTGGAATTGGTCAGCAGATTCCTGTGAAGACCTGGGACTCCTCTGAGAGATGCAGCAGAGCTGGCTTTGTGGCCCTCAACTCATCACCACTCCTCGGGTCTCTGCTTTGTCGTATCATACGCTCTAATCACTTCAGACTGTGAGACGATTCCATTTTCATCTTGAGAGAAAGCATACCCATCTGTAAATTAAAACAGAAATGGTTAGTTTGAAGTCGTGGGAAATCTCTGTTATTCTGAGTTTTGAGTGCTCATTTTCTAACTTGGGGAACAAATGCATCCCTCCCTGCCTTCAAGAGCATGAAGACATTACTTTTTCATGTCTGGGATTCAACTCTAAAACGAAGAGTGAGATGATGGTGGCTTAGACCCTAGTTCTGTTCCCTAGGTGACAGATACTCTCAGCCCCACTCCACTCTCCCTTCAGCACTTCAAGGCCAGCTCCTCCAATGTCTGCTTCCAGACTCGCAGAGTGGTGGAGGGTCCAATCAAGTGGGTGCATGTATTCCAGATAGATCGGGCAGATGAGAGGGAAGAAAGAATAAGACAGAGGAAGACTGGGAGATATACACGCACAACTTCCCTCAGAAGACATAGTTCTAGGCTCTCAGCGTCTACAAATAAACTCACTCATGTCCCCAGACTGGTCACAGGGGGCCTGGGGATAAGAAATGACCCCCAAGGGGATCACATCTTTAGAAAAGGCCTCTTGAAGCATAAAGAGCAAAAGCATTAAACATGAGTATATATATATACACGAAAATAAATTACATGTGGAAACAACATGAAACGAAAGATATATTGCTAACACAAATACATATACTACAGGGCTTTATATATTATATTCTTAAGAGGGCATGATACCTAATAATTTCTTATAACTCTAAATGCTCCTAAATATTTTTGAAGGGGAAAATATATGTTTCACTGTGTGATGTTTCATACACATGTCATTGTGCATGAAAGCTGAAAAGGCTCTTGCAAAGTTATTCAAGTAGAAAAGATAACAATACCGAGAGAGCTTTTAAGAGTTAAGATTTATTTTACTGGTTCTTTTTAAAATTTAAAGAGGCAAAGGGCACACGGACATATTTTTCATGAAGTGAAATCAGCAAGATTTTCAAATGCTCTGTCTCTTCTGTTGAAAGTGAGATGGCTGTGGTCAAAGGATTCTCTGAACATTCATTATTAATATTTATATAATATGCTGCAAGTATGTAAACCTTGTTTTAGGTGTTAATTGTAAATACTTTAAATATGCCCTCATAAATGGTTAGTTTGAAGTCGGGAAATCTCTGTTATTCTGAGTTTTGAGTGCTCATTTTCTAACTTGGGGAACAAATGCATCCCTCCCTGCCTTCAAGAGCATGAAGACATTACTTTTTCATGTCTGGGATTCAACTCTAAAACGAAGAGTGAGATGATGGTGGCTTAGACCCTAGTTCTGTTCCCTAGGTGACAGATACTCTCAGCCCCACTCCACTCTCCCTTCAGCACTTCAAGGCCAGCTCCTCCAATGTCTGCTTCCAGACTCGCAGAGTGGTGGAGGGTCCAATCAAGTGGGTGCATGTATTCCAGATAGATCGGGCAGATGAGAGGGAAGAAAGAATAAGACAGAGGAAGACTGGGAGATATACACGCACAACTTCCCTCAGAAGACATAGTTCTAGGCTCTCAGCGTCTACAAATAAACTCACTCATGTCCCCAGACTGGTCACAGGGGGCCTGGGGATAAGAAATGACCCCCAAGGGGATCACATCTTTAGAAAAGGCCTCTTGAAGCATAAAGAGCAAAAGCATTAAACATGAGTATATATATATACACGAAAATAAATTACATGTGGAAACAACATGAAACGAAAGATATATTGCTAACACAAATACATATACTACAGGGCTTTATATATTATATTCTTAAGAGGGCATGATACCTAATAATTTCTTATAACTCTAAATGCTCCTAAATATTTTTGAAGGGGAAAATATATGTTTCACTGTGTGATGTTTCATACACATGTCATTGTGCATGAAAGCTGAAAAGGCTCTTGCAAAGTTATTCAAGTAGAAAAGATAACAATACCGAGAGAGCTTTTAAGAGTTAAGATTTATTTTACTGGTTCTTTTTAAAATTTAAAGAGGCAAAGGGCACACGGACATATTTTTCATGAAGTGAAATCAGCAAGATTTTCAAATGCTCTGTCTCTTCTGTTGAAAGTGAGATGGCTGTGGTCAAAGGATTCTCTGAACATTCATTATTAATATTTATATAATATGCTGCAAGTATGTAAACCTTGTTTTAGGTGTTAATTGTAAATACTTAAATATCCCCCAAGTCAAAATACTGCCCTCATAAATGCTATGAGGTAATGGCGGAGAATGTGTTTAAAAATCGGAACTCAAATACTCACGGAGCAGGTTTTGCTGCAATGATTCCGACCGGTACAAGTTCACGTGGTTCTTCTTAAAGACGTTCTTGAGCAGTTGGGCCCTCTCCGTGAGGCTGCAGGGCAGGTGTAAATGTGTGAAATGAATTATCAAGTCAGCAGAGACTCCAGAGTGCCCACTGGATCACCAGAGAGAGTCAGACTTTAAACAAAAGGCTGCTTGAGAAATCTGTAGTCTACTGATGATTTCTACCCCATTCTCTCAGACAGCAAATGAGGTTTCAAGTATGTAGACAGATACTCTTGAGGCCATTATTCTCCCACAACTAAGGAGAGTTTTGTCCCCATAATGCAGTCAAAAGACGCCCCCACTCCCGGTTATATTTAAGTCAAAGAGAGATACAGAACCTGCACAATATAGTTAACAAAAACCACAAAATCTACCAGTAGTATTAGAACCTTCTAAAATCTTAGCTGACCTACTATATATAGCACGTACGGCATTTTAGAATAAAAAAACTTAACCATCACTATAGTTTTTTCCTACTTTGCACATATTCTGGGGTCAATTATTTTCTTTTCTTATACAGAAACATTCAAAAAATCATGTCAAGAAGAAATTTCATAGACTTTTGAAATAGAAAAATTCTATTACCATTCAAATATGGTATGAAATGTGTCCCTTAATCTCATTTTTAAAATAAAAAAGTATTATCAGAAAATAATTTACTAGGTAAAGTGACAAGAAAAAAACATTGATGTTTTTCAATAAACATTTAGAATAATCTTCTCTGAAGAAACAAATCCATGCAATTATGTAACTTCTAAAAGCAGAGTGCAAGAAATAATGCATCTGTTTTTCTCTCCTGCTCACAGAATAGTGTTTCACACAGCAGGAAGTCAAATATCTGTCATATAAATAAATTTGAGTAATAATTCTGAAATGCACTTTTAAACATCATCCATCCTCCCAGTCAGCCATTTCTCCATTGGTTGATTTATAACACTTTGCTTTGATATTAAACCACATAACAAGCATGAAGAGCTAATAAGTAACCCACATGTGTTGCAGCAAATGTTTATGTGATTTTGTTTTAATCACTGGAACTGACTCAGTGGACACATTTCCATCTCTTAGATTCCCCATTTTCAGTGTTAGTTAAATTGTTCTGTTTTGTTAGTTCTGCATTTTGCCAATTTTTTTTTAGACCCTGAAATGGAACAATATTTATCATATTTGAAAAAAGAGGATCATCTGCAAAATGAACTCATTGTAATTACAGAAACATTTAGGCTTTTGCTGAAGGAAAATATTTAGAAATGTTGACATCTGTAGTAATCTTCCACACATATTTTTAAAAATCTAGGGGTGTTAACTGGTACTTATTAGACATACTTTATTGTTATTGAGAATTAAGGCAAGAAAGCCAATTAATCTTACAACTCCAGCAGTTTTGCAAAAACTTGTAAAACTTGTTTTTGCCAGTGAAATAAACAGATATGGGGAATGGAGCCATTTGTATAGAGTGACTTTTCTTACCCTACTCTTACAAATGATCTACCATTACAGACCTGCGGACTCAGAGGGACACTAAAATATGTAACTGCTTTGAGGAAGTCGGCAGCTTTAGCAGCAGGTGGTCTGATTTTGTTAGCAGAGCACGGTGGATGGGATGCTGGGACGTCTCTGGTGTTTGAAATTGAAATGACCACAGAAGACGGAGAGGAGGGCAATGTATCATGATGGAGCTTCTTCCCAAAATACATTTTCCAGGTTTTAAGGCTGGCTGTCCTAAATGCATAATCCTTTAATACAGCACTGCCCCTTTCATATTATGGCAATGTAAATATATGAGACAATGTAATTTTGGTTTGTAATGGCCATTTAAAAGCTATATTTTCACTCAGCTGTCATGTCGTTTTAACATCTAGTGTTTATTTGAAAGGAAAACGTCTCTTTCTGGGGAAAGAAGCAGACTACTGTGGAAAGAGTCTGGGCTCTGCAATCTTTGGTTTGGTTCTGTTACTTGTGAGCTAGATCACCTCAGGCAGGCATTCTCAGTCATCTCACAGAGAACAGGAGGAGAGTTCTGCTCTTGGGCTGATGGAGGATTCAGGGAGATGTATAGCTTCAACCACAGTTACTGGCACCTAATTAGGAACGGTCAGCTTCTTAGAAGCACTAGCTCATCCCACCCTTACCATCCCCTAGATCCCAAGGAATTTATGATCATTAAAACAAACCAGCTAGAACAGAGATCTCAAATCTTTTTAGAAGCAGTGTAAAGTTAAATTGTTCTGTTTTGTTAGTTCTGCATTTTGCCAATTTTTTAGACCCTGAAATGGAACAATATTTATCATATTTGAAAAAGAGGATCATCTGCAAAATGAACTCATTGTAATTACAGAAACATTTAGGCTTTTGCTGAAGGAAAATATTTAGAAATGTTGACATCTGTAGTAATCTTCCACACATATTTTTAAAAATCTAGGGGTGTTAACTGGTACTTATTAGACATACTTTATTGTTATTGAGAATTAAGGCAAGAAAGCCAATTAATCTTACAACTCCAGCAGTTTTGCAAAAACTTGTAAAACTTGTTTTTGCCAGTGAAATAAACAGATATGGGGAATGGAGCCATTTGTATAGAGTGACTTTTCTTACCCTACTCTTACAAATGATCTACCATTACAGACCTGCGGACTCAGAGGGACACTAAAATATGTAACTGCTTTGAGGAAGTCGGCAGCTTTAGCAGCAGGTGGTCTGATTTTGTTAGCAGAGCACGGTGGATGGGATGCTGGGACGTCTCTGGTGTTTGAAATTGAAATGACCACAGAAGACGGAGAGGAGGGCAATGTATCATGATGGAGCTTCTTCCCAAAATACATTTTCCAGGTTTTAAGGCTGGCTGTCCTAAATGCATAATCCTTTAATACAGCACTGCCCCTTTCATATTATGGCAATGTAAATATATGAGACAATGTAATTTTGGTTTGTAATGGCCATTTAAAAGCTATATTTTCACTCAGCTGTCATGTCGTTTTAACATCTAGTGTTTATTTGAAAGGAAAACGTCTCTTTCTGGGGAAAGAAGCAGACTACTGTGGAAAGAGTCTGGGCTCTGCAATCTTTGGTTTGGTTCTGTTACTTGTGAGCTAGATCACCTCAGGCAGGCATTCTCAGTCATCTCACAGAGAACAGGAGGAGAGTTCTGCTCTTGGGCTGATGGAGGATTCAGGGAGATGTATAGCTTCAACCACAGTTACTGGCACCTAATTAGGAACGGTCAGCTTCTTAGAAGCACTAGCTCATCCCACCCTTACCATCCCCTAGATCCCAAGGAATTTATGATCATTAAAACAAACCAGCTAGAACAGAGATCATCACAAAACAAAAGATACTTTGTGAAGATCATTTCTGATGCCATGGTTTATATTCAACATGGACTCAACAAGAGAAGTCTGTTGCAGAACATGAGTTTGAATTTATAATACCTGCACGTCACTTCAGGAAAACTACGAGGTTTTGTTTTTTGCCTTAAGCTACATGTTTTTCATTAAGATAAATGTCACAGAGAAGAGTTGGGAGAGACCACCATCGCTTTCTCCATGATTAAATGAGCTGACATCCATACTTCTCTACTCCAACAAGTTAGGACCATGGGCCAAACAGTGGTGATGGACACATTCATCTTCAGTCTTTAGGACTGATCTGAAGATCCTGGGCTAAAATACTAGTTGGTAGAGGCTGATGATGATACACTGGCTAATGTCTACAGATATATGTAAAAAATTATGAGTCTCATTATTTATACTTGCTGTTTCTGTAAAATCTGTTGCTTCGTACAGACAGGAAAGATACCCAGCAATAACTGGCCTGTCTCCAAAGAACTCAGTGTCCACAACCCATTACTTTAACACTTTGGGGTTTTCAATTCATATTTTTGTTTTGTTTTAGAAAATATGTTATATACAATTTATATATATATATATATATATATATATATATATAATGCTCCCAAGTGGGACCTTAGAGGTCCACATTCCAAAATTAATATTTGTTATAAAACACATAAATATTTACACTGTAGAAAAATAAACACTATCAATGTCCCTATATTTCTAGAACAAATTGTTTAGTTTTTTCCACCAATTTTGCTACAAGCTTATGAAAAAAATTGAATTACAAAGCTTTTTGGATTTTGGGACTGATGCTTCTGTTCCCTAGTGTTGGAGCACATCCACAGAAAGGAACACCAGAGAACACTTTTCACAGCTTATACGTTATTTTCTTGACCCAAAATAATAAGCCATGGCTACAGAGTGATCTAGAGAAGGAAATGGAAATCCACTCCAGTATTCTTGCCTGGGAAATCCCATGGACAGAGGAGCCTGGTGGGCTAAATGTAGTCCATGGGGTCCCAAAGAATCGGACACACTTGAGCAACTAATACATACACACAGAGCATGATCAGGAATAAGATTTAGCTTTATTATCCCAAAATTTTAGACTTAAATTGATTTCTACTATATTACCCATGGCTCAAAAGTAACATACTCAGATGATGAAATACACCGCTTCCCTCAAAACTTCTATGTAAAATTACAGCATATTGAATTTGTTGGATAATATGATAGTGAATGCAAAAGTTTTAGTCGCTCAGCTGTTCTGACTCTTTGGGACCCCATGGACTGTAGCCAGCCAGGCTCCTCTGTCCACGAGATTCTCCAGATAAGAATACTGGAGGGGCTTCCCTGGTGGTCCAGTGGGTAAGGACACTGCCTTGCAGTGCAAGGGGCACCGGTTCGATCCCTGGCCTGGGAAGATCCCAATGTGTCCAATTACCCAGCTGGAGCTTTGGCGCGAGTGTGCCCAGAGCTGGCGCTCTGCGACAGCGGAGGTCACCGCGATGGGAGGCCCACAGGAGCAAAAGAACAAAGACAGATGAAAATAGAGAAATGAAAGACCAATAGAAGTAGCCCGCCCATCCCCACCCCCCACCCCCCGAAAGATAAATAAATAAAATTAAAAAAAAAAAGAATACTGGAGTAGGTTGCCATTTCCTTCTACAGGGAATCTTCCTAACCCAGGGATCAAACTCGGGTTTCCTATATTTCAGACAAGTTCTTTGCCATCTGAGCCACCAGAGAAGTCAGGATAATAATATGATAAATCGTGTACTTATTTCTATAAAAAAGATTAATTCTTTTAACCAAGATGTTTGAATTTTTGAAAATGAGTAGAGATGAGAAATGAATTACTGTAAATACTGATCTGGATAAATACTAATCTGGATACAGTGCTTACAAGTTAGTTTCTCTGACACAATTTTATTTTATACTTAGCTTGACTTCATAGTAGTGCTTAGTGAAGATTAAAATATTGGGGTAATCAAAAACTTATAAGATCATTCTTAAGAGCTGCATCATTCTATGACAAAATATTAAACAAATCCTGAAGGTTACTAGTTTGGGAAGTGCAACCTATATAGTTCTATATTCTTGTGTATCACATTTCCATTTAACTACCCACAGGTTAGCCCGCTACTTAGCTATCCTTTCACCTACCCTTTCATTAATGAATTTGTTCTTTGGTTCATTCTCTTGGCCACTCACTCACCCATTCAATAAATACAAACTGAATGTTATTATGCTCCTGGCTCTGAGGCTGTTGCTGGGTTGCCATTAGGGCTGAGACAGGGGCCTCTCCTACAAGGAGTTCAATCCAGTAGGGGAAATAAGCAAATACAGGATAAAGAAATACACTGTAATACACTGCAATACACGTAGAAACAGAAGAATAAACAAAATACAGAGATAGTAGAGTAGGAATTGATTTTATCTGTGAAATGCTCAGGCAATTGCATTTGGACTGGCTTTTGAAAGGTAGGAACTGAATTACCCCGACTGTAAGAGGGTATCAGCTTCTAGACAAAAATTGAGAAAGTGCAGAAATCAGAAGGCATAAAGTAACATGTGTGTTTTGGCACTCGAGGAAGCCGGGTATTATTCAAATACACAGAAATCACCATTTTTCCCTCTTTGAAAAATTCAGATAAAATTAGCTCATTTTTGGAAATTTGACATTAATCTCATTCCCCAAGGTTCCTGAAATGATTCTGTCAATAAAATCAATCTGACAATTTCTAAGCTGCCTTAGAATGCAGTTGGATATGAAGACTTTGCCGACCAGTTGCTACCTTTCCTCTTCCACAGACCTTCCTCTGCCCTTTCTCCAGCTGCCACTCAGCAGGAGACACCTCAGGACCTCATCCTCTGCTCACTTTCTCCAGCCCTTTTCCACTGGAGCGTGATAAAAGATTAATTCTTTTAACCAAGATGTTTGAATTTTTGAAAATGAGTAGAGATGAGAAATGAATTACTGTAAATACTGATCTGGATAAATACTAATCTGGATACAGTGCTTACAAGTTAGTTTCTCTGACACAATTTTATTTTATACTTAGCTTGACTTCATAGTAGTGCTTAGTTAAGATTAAAATATTGGGGTAATAAAAAACTTATAAGATCATTCTTAAGAGCTGCATCATTCTATGACAAAATATTAAACAAATCCTGAAGGTTACTAGTTTGGGAAGTGCAACCTATATAGTTCTATATTCTTGTGTATCACATTTCCATTTAACTACCCACAGGTTAGCCCGCTACTTAGCTATCCTTTCACCTACCCTTTCATTAATGAATTTGTTCTTTGGTTCATTCTCTTGGCCACTCACTCACCCATTCAATAAATACAAACTGAATGTTATTATGCTCCTGGCTCTGAGGCTGTTGCTGGGTTGCCATTAGGGCTGAGACAGGGGCCTCCCCTACAAGGAGTTCAATCCAGTAGGGGAAATAAGCAAATACAGGATAAAGAAATACACTGTAATACACTGCAATACACGTAGAAACAGAAGAATAAACAAAATACAGAGATAGTAGAGTAGGAATTGATTTTATCTGTGAAATGCTCAGGCAATTGCATTTGGACTGGCTTTTGAAAGGTAGGAACTGAATTACCCCGACTGTAAGAGGGTATCAGCTTCTAGACAAAAATTGAGAAAGTGCAGAAATCAGAAGGCATAAAGTAACATGTGTGTTTTGGCACTCGAGGAAGCCGGGTATTATTCAAATACACAGAAATCACCATTTTTCCCTCTTTGAAAAATTCAGATAAAATTAGCTCATTTTTGGAAATTTGACATTAATCTCATTCCCCAAGGTTCCTGAAATGATTCTGTCAATAAAATCAATCTGACAATTTCTAAGCTGCCTTAGAATGCAGTTGGATATGAAGACTTTGCCGACCAGTTGCTACCTTTCCTCTTCCACAGACCTTCCTCTGCCCTTTCTCCAGCTGCCACTCAGCAGGGAGACACCTTGGCCAGGCTCACCACCCTCATCCTTCTGCTCACTGATCAGTTGCAGTGGCAACACAGGGTCCATCCTATACTAGGGGTTTTTGACTGGGGTATTCAACTAACAGCTAACTTACTCTTGAGTCTCTGAGAAAAGCTGAACCACTATTTAAGGCAAATGAGCTGAGCATGAGCAGAAAACCTATCAGACATATTTTCTATGGAGAAGTTGGTGGTCATTTGTGGCAGAATTGACTTCTTCCCTTTTAAGCTTTCTGACTTATTTAATGTAGGGGGCTACACACACTCATTAACTCTTTAGGACTCAGAGAACAGAAGTCATCACAGGGAACCCCTAGCCTGACTTTATTGTTGAAGTCACTGATACTATAAATGAAAAAAATATCACATGGAAGCATTTAACATAAGTTTTATTAATGTAAAAATAGGAGAAATTTACTAAGGGCAGTAAGAATACTATCAGTGAACTTTCCCTAATAATTGTGAATATTTTTATTCACAATCCTGAGAATTAATATAACTTTTTTCAATTTTTAAAAATTTTATACTGGAGTATGGCCGATTAACAATTCTACGATAGGTTCAGGTGCACAGCAAAGGGACTCAGTCATACATATGCATGTATCCATTCTCTCCCAAGAGTTAGAACTTTTACGACATCCTTTTTAGAGCTAGAGTGAAAGAGAGAAAAAGCACTTACTAAGGGACTATTTATGAAACACAATAAAATTGGTGTAGATTTGGAGGTGAAGGGAAGAGATGAGGCGAGGGTGGAGGGAGGAGGGGCTACACCTGTAACTCTGAAGGTGGCTGCCATCAATCCAGCACATACACAAGGACGCCAACTCAGAGAGGCTAAGAACGGTTGCCTTAGAGGTAGGCTATGTCTCGTGCTATGCCACCATGCTCTTGAAAAGCAGCCAAAGAAGGCAGAACAGTGTGTGGTTAGCATCGGGGTTTCTAAACTCAACTGACATGGGCTCAAGGCCCAGCAAGGTCACTTTTGACCTTGGGAACTTGGTCTCTAAGGCCTGGTTTCCTCATCTGGAAAAACAGGGATGATGGGCTTGTACAGGGTTGTTACAGAGGTTCAATGCAACAGTACCTATGAAGCGAGAGGTGCAGCGCCCAGGAAGTGGGACTGTTAATTTTGAGAGGCGCAGACTGGTGCTCCATCCTATACTAGGGTTTTGACTGGGGTATTCAACTAACAGCTAACTTACTCTTGAGTCTCTGAGAAAAGCTGAACCACTATTTAAGGCAAATGAGCTGAGCATGAGCAGAAAACCTATCAGACATATTTTCTATGGAGAAGTTGGTGGTCATTTGTGGCAGAATTGACTTCTTCCCTTTTAAGCTTTCTGACTTATTTAATGTAGGGGGCTACACACACTCATTAACTCTTTAGGACTCAGAGAACAGAAGTCATCACAGGGAACCCCTAGCCTGACTTTATTGTTGAAGTCACTGATACTATAAATGAAAAAAATATCACATGGAAGCATTTAACATAAGTTTTATTAATGTAAAAATAGGAGAAATTTACTAAGGGCAGTAAGAATACTATCAGTGAACTTTCCCTAATAATTGTGAATATTTTTATTCACAATCCTGAGAATTAATATAACTTTTTTCAATTTTTAAAAATTTTATACTGGAGTATGGCCGATTAACAATTCTACGATAGGTTCAGGTGCACAGCAAAGGGACTCAGTCATACATATGCATGTATCCATTCTCTCCCAAGAGTTAGAACTTTTACGACATCCTTTTTAGAGCTAGAGTGAAAGAGAGAAAAAGCACTTACTAAGGGACTATTTATGAAACACAATAAAATTGGTGTAGATTTGGAGGTGAAGGGAAGAGATGAGGCGAGGGTGGAGGGAGGAGGGGCTACACCTGTAACTCTGAAGGTGGCTGCCATCAATCCAGCACATACACAAGGACGCCAACTCAGAGAGGCTAAGAACGGTTGCCTTAGAGGTAGGCTATGTCTCGTGCTATGCCACCATGCTCTTGAAAAGCAGCCAAAGAAGGCAGAACAGTGTGTGGTTAGCATCGGGGTTTCTAAACTCAACTGACATGGGCTCAAGGCCCAGCAAGGTCACTTTTGACCTTGGGAACTTGGTCTCTCTAAGGCCTGGTTTCCTCATCTGGAAAAAACAGGGATGATGGGCTTGTACAGGGTTGTTACAGAGGTTCAATGCAACAGTACCTATGAAGCGAGAGGTGCAGCGCCCAGGAAGTGGGACTGTTAATTTTAGGAGAGAGGCGCAGACTGGTGAGTGACGTGCCCCTTCAGCCTAATGAGAGCAAGAGAGGGCTGGAAGCCAAGGTCTCAGCCCGAGTTCCCTGTCTGACACTTGCTCCATTGTGTCAGACTGAGTAACGACAGTGAATCATGATGAAGGTGACAAAGACCAGGGCAAAGCGTTTCCTAAGGTCGAGACAAAACATTTGTTTATTTCAGAGTGATGAGAAAGAGGGAGAACACCCGATATTTTTTTTCATAATTGTGGATTATTATAGACTGCTTTCACATAATTTCAGTTTCTCTTTTGTAATGCTTTGTGAAGTTTAGTCAATTTGATTAGCTTTCTAACCTTGCTTTTTTGAGGTATGTGGCTGGTGGTGAGAAAGAGGATTTGGAAGACATATCTGGCTTTGTTTATGATAGATATGCCTAGCTCAGTTCCTAATAAGGTATCGAACCGCAAAGGTAATTAAGGCAGAGGTGACTTTATGTCATATTCTGACTTTGCTTATATTCTGTTGTGTTATGAATATGGTTGCAAGATAAAAGTATTTTCTTTTTCAGTTTGATAATAAACCCTATTTGTAGCCACCATTTATTTATCGCTCATTAGGCACCAGAAGGCAAGCCACCTGCTTTACTGACACTATTTTCTGTTCTCATGACTGGCTGTGAGGGAGGTATGATCACTCCCATTGTGTAGAGGAGGAAATTGAGGCTCGGTAGCACTAAGCAACCTGGCTGAGGGTCGCAGGCAGCTTAGTGAAGAGAGATCGGATCTGAATCTGCATCTGTCTGATTCCAAAATCTGGCAGGGACACGGCTAGCTCCATGTTAACGGATAAATACAAGTTTAACTGCTTATTTCCAACCACTAGCAAAGAAAACGGAAAGCTTACTTGGAAAAGAACATAGTGTGTATTTTACTCAAGGCCCAGCAAGGTCACTTTTGACCTTGGGAACTTGGTCTCTCTAAGGCCTGGTTTCCTCATCTGGAAAAAACAGGGATGATGGGCTTGTACAGGGTTGTTACAGAGGTTCAATGCAACAGTACCTATGAAGCGAGAGGTGCAGCGCCCAGGAAGTGGGACTGTTAATTTTAGGAGAGAGGCGCAGACTGGTGAGTGACGTGCCCCTTCAGCCTAATGAGAGCAAGAGAGGGCTGGAAGCCAAGGTCTCAGCCCGAGTTCCCTGTCTGACACTTGCTCCATTGTGTCAGACTGAGTAACGACAGTGAATCATGATGAAGGTGACAAAGACCAGGGCAAAGCGTTTCCTAAGGTCGAGACAAAACATTTGTTTATTTCAGAGTGATGAGAAAGAGGGAGAACACCCGATATTTTTTTTTCATAATTGTGGATTATTATAGACTGCTTTCACATAATTTCAGTTTCTCTTTTGTAATGCTTTGTGAAGTTTAGTCAATTTGATTAGCTTTCTAACCTTGCTTTTTTGAGGTATGTGGCTGGTGGTGAGAAAGAGGATTTGGAAGACATATCTGGCTTTGTTTATGATAGATATGCCTAGCTCAGTTCCTAATAAGGTATCGAACCGCAAAGGTAATTAAGGCAGAGGTGACTTTATGTCATATTCTGACTTTGCTTATATTCTGTTGTGTTATGAATATGGTTGCAAGATAAAAGTATTTTCTTTTTCAGTTTGATAATAAACCCTATTTGTAGCCACCATTTATTTATCGCTCATTAGGCACCAGAAGGCAAGCCACCTGCTTTACTGACACTATTTTCTGTTCTCATGACTGGCTGTGAGGGAGGTATGATCACTCCCATTGTGTAGAGGAGGAAATTGAGGCTCGGTAGCACTAAGCAACCTGGCTGAGGGTCGCAGGCAGCTTAGTGAAGAGAGATCGGATCTGAATCTGCATCTGTCTGATTCCAAAATCTGGCAGGGACACGGCTAGCTCCATGTTAACGGATAAATACAAGTTTAACTGCTTATTTCCAACCACTAGCAAAAGAAAAACGGAAAGCTTACTTGGAAAAGAACATAGTGTGTATTTTACCTTTTTCCAAGCACAACTGCTCCTGGGTCTTGAGATTTTGCCTCCAGTTCCTGAACTTCATCTACTAATGTTTTACAAGCAGTCCTCTTGACACTGCAAAAATATGAAAGGGAAAGGAAAGAAAGAATAGAAGTATTTGCGTGAAGATTTAAAATATTGCAAAAATGAGCTTTAACCATTTGCTGTTAAGTACAATACAGCACGAGAAATCTTTTCATAGAATCTAAAAATTACAGTAATTTGGGGCATTGATATAATTATAGAAATAATAGTCATAAAATAAATGATTTAGGCTGATAATAATAAAACTTTCATAGCTATTAAATAAGCATCATATTTGCTAACTTTAATGATATCTTTTTTGTGAGACAAGAGATTATTTTAAAACATAATCCTCAAGAAAGACTAATAAAAATTGTAGTTTCTTCTATTCTCTATTTTATATATATTTAGAATCAAGCAAGCAAAAATTTCCTTTCACAACTATTGTTCACTAAAAATTTATATACATATATATATATAATTTACATATATATGTGTGTGTGTGTTTGGAGATAAGAGAATTTTTTCTTCTACCTAGAAGGGGTTTTTCAGGCTGATTAATGATAACATTAATGGAAGCCACCTGCTTTACTTCTACTGACTCTTAACTAATTTAGTTTTCCAGTTTCTCAATCAGTCCTTTAGTCTTTATTTACACAGAATTAATTAATACTACGAATTCCTATTCTGTAAGCTCTGTATTAGAGCTGATGTTACAACTAGAGAAATCCGAGGATTAATATGCATCTGCGTTGTTACGTACGTAACTGAATATTATACTTACACTTTGTACATCACATCAAGGAGCAAGGAGGCCACAGGGATAAATAACAGGCCTGTCCAAAAGACTCCAGAACTGAACAACATGGCTGCCTGAGTATCAGAGACAGTATAACTTTAAAAACAGAGAAATGCATCAACAAATACATCAAATTTAGTTTTTATATGATTCCAAGTAAAATAACTTTAATAATCTCATTCTGCAAAAGGGCATACAATAACTCTGAATTCAAACTTGTGAAATATTTGGAATTAAAAGTCCAATTTATGAAAACATGCCTTTACCACATTTCTTTTTTTCCCCTCAAGTAGCTAACACAGCAAAGTTTTAACATGTGCCAAATCTTTTAACTCAATGGAATAATTTTGCCTCCAGTTCCTGAACTTCATCTACTAATGTTTTACAAGCAGTCCTCTTGACACTGCAAAAATATGAAAGGGAAAGGACAGAAAGAATAGAAGTATTTGCGTGAAGATTTAAAATCTTGCCAAAATGAGCTTTAACCATTTGCTGTTAAGTACAATACAGCACGAGAAATCTTTTCATAGAATCTAAAAATTACAGTAATTTGGGGCATTGATATAATTATAGAAATAATAGTCATAAAATAAATGATTTAGGCTGATAATAATAAAACTTTCATAGCTATTAAATAAGCATCATATTTGCTAACTTTAATGATATCTTTTTTGTGAGACAAGAGATTATTTTAAAACATAATCCTCAAGAAAGACTAATAAAAATTGTAGTTTCTTCTATTCTCTATTTTATATATATTTAGAATCAAGCAAGCAAAAATTTCCTTTCACAACTATTGTTCACTAAAAATTTATATACATATATATATATAATTTACATATATATGTGTGTGTGTGTTTGGAGATAAGAGAATTTTTTCTTCTACCTAGAAGGGGTTTTTCAGGCTGATTAATGATAACATTAATGGAAGCCACCTGCTTTACTTCTACTGACTCTTAACTAATTTAGTTTTCCAGTTTCTCAATCAGTCCTTTAGTCTTTATTTACACAGAATTAATTAATACTACGAATTCCTATTCTGTAAGCTCTGTATTAGAGCTGATGTTACAACTAGAGAAATCCGAGGATTAATATGCATCTGCGTTGTTACGTACGTAACTGAATATTATACTTACACTTTGTACATCACATCAAGGAGCAAGGAGGCCACAGGGATAAATAACAGGCCTGTCCAAAAGACTCCAGAACTGAACAACATGGCTGCCTGAGTATCAGAGACAGTATAACTTTAAAAACAGAGAAATGCATCAACAAATACATCAAATTTAGTTTTTATATGATTCCAAGTAAAATAACTTTAATAATCTCATTCTGCAAAAGGGCATACAATAACTCTGAATTCAAACTTGTGAAATATTTGGAATTAAAAGTCCAATTTATGAAAACATGCCTTTACCACATTTCTTTTTTTCCCCTCAAGTAGCTAACACAGCAAAGTTTTAACATGTGCCAAATCTTTTAACATTTTTATGTGAATTTTTTATTGTGACCAAAACATGGAATAATAAAATCTGACCTTCCTTTATAACTCAAAATATAAAAATTTATCCTTTTAAGCAAACTTCAAATATATACTGGATTAAATTCTCTTACAATACAACATGCAAAATCAATCCTAATTAGAAACTAAATTCAGTATATCTGGCAAAATAAAAATTAACTTCATTTTTCTAATTTTACACAATACTACAATATCATCCCGATAAATCATCAATATAGTATAAACAAGTTAGAGTATCTATGAAAAATAACAATTTAATATTAGGTAGGAATAATATTAATTTTAGTTCAAAGATTCAAGTAACCTGTTTTCAGTACGTAAAATTGAAGCCAAATATTTAGTATATAAAACCCAAATAAGAGCGTGTTAAAATAACTTTAAGCATCCCTTTGTATTAAATCTCAAACTGCTGTCTCAGAGCCTTTCTTTGGTGTTGCAAAGAAAATGATCCTATAACTAAAATTAATAAATTCTATTAGTTATTTGTGTTTATAATAAGAAATCCCTTTATAATGCAATTAGATTACCTAGAGCTTAAAGGGGACAGTGTCATATAATAAAACCAAAAGGAGTACTTTATTTCACTTTGAGTCTATATGTTTATCAAGAACAAATTTGCAGTATCTATTTAAATCCATAAATGTACTGTTATAACTCCATTATGTAGTAGCCAACTAATGCACACCCATTCACATTCCACTAAAAATCACACAAGAAATTTTTTTCTTAACCAATTGTAGGTCAGGAATTAAAAATGATCCAGAGTTTAATTCATATAGGCAGTTTCACAATTACACATAAACAGTCCTAATCAATCAACCCTTATCAAATATAAAGATTACTAATTTTGAGTTGTTACCTATTTGTTTTGACTCTCAACTGGAAACCAGGAGCTGCTGTTTAACAATTTTTTATATTAACACAATTTACTGATACCAACTTTTGGTACAGGATACTCTGGTTTCCCCCTTTTCTAGGATGAAACAACTCTGAACACATTAAAAATAAGAACGTTGTATTACCCCAAATTTCAGAAAAGAAATGTTGCCACGTGGATTCAATCGAACAGCACCTACTTTCTAGACACCACCAAGACGAAAGATATTCACATAAAAGTCATTTTATTTTATAAGCAAAACATGATCTTCGACATGCTTGCTGACATCCTCAATAGTGAAAACCAACAATAACTGTGTAATAGGAAATGTCCATCAAGTAAGTGGGTTTTGTTTCGTTGGAAGGAAGCTTTTGAGTTAGGTAATGGCTACAAAATGCCACATTTCTTTTTCCTTCTACAGGAAAAAGATAAGATACGTCTAAGTCATGTAACTGAAAGATACCCCATTTCCTAGGTTTAATTTTAACTTCTTTTAATTTGAGGGGCAAGAGAAGATTTATTCTCGCCTTTGCCACCTTGTATTAAATGTCTGCTGGTGGGGACAGAGGCTGCTAATTCTGACCATTGTGATGTTAACTATGATGGGAGACTGGCGCCCACTATTCAGTCCACCAGTCTTTGGCTTTGCAAAGGAACGCCATGAATTGAGGGGAAAAAAGTTTTTCTGCGTCATATCTGAAAGCCTGTCAGATTTTTTTTTCTTTTGCAGAGTTAATCCAAACCTAAAAGATTTAAAGCCGACATTCGCATTAAAGACAGAGTCTCTTTGTATTTTTTGGATGAAGAGGGGGAAAAAAAATAAAATCCCACAGAGGTATTTCCTTCCTTTCTGTACAAGAAAGCTCCCCTCGCTCTGTAGAGACCATTTTGTCTCTAACTTTTCACATCTCTCCACTGCAGGCAGGTCAGCTGGGAAAAGCGCTCCGTCCAACAGACAATGGAAACAGGAGAATTTTGGGGTCTGGCTACTTGGGGACCAAACAATGTACACATTAAAAATACAGTCTAATCAATCAACCCTTATCAAATATAAAGATTACTAATTTTGAGTTGTTACCTATTTGTTTTGACTCTCAACTGGAAACCAGGAGCTGCTGTTTAACAATTTTTTATATTAACACAATTTACTGATACCAACTTTTGGTACAGGATACTCTGGTTTCCCCCTTTTCTAGGATGAAACAACTCTGAACACATTAAAAATAAGAACGTTGTATTACCCCAAATTTCAGAAAAGAAATGTTGCCACGTGGATTCAATCGAACAGCACCTACTTTCTAGACACCACCAAGACGAAAGATATTCACATAAAAGTCATTTTATTTTATAAGCAAAACATGATCTTCGACATGCTTGCTGACATCCTCAATAGTGAAAACCAACAATAACTGTGTAATAGGAAATGTCCATCAAGTAAGTGGGTTTTGTTTCGTTGGAAGGAAGCTTTTGAGTTAGGTAATGGCTACAAAATGCCACATTTCTTTTTCCTTCTACAGGAAAAAGATAAGATACGTCTAAGTCATGTAACTGAAAGATACCCCATTTCCTAGGTTTAATTTTAACTTCTTTTAATTTGAGGGGCAAGAGAAGATTTATTCTCGCCTTTGCCACCTTGTATTAAATGTCTGCTGGTGGGGACAGAGGCTGCTAATTCTGACCATTGTGATGTTAACTATGATGGGAGACTGGCGCCCACTATTCAGTCCACCAGTCTTTGGCTTTGCAAAGGAACGCCATGAATTGAGGGGAAAAAAGTTTTTCTGCGTCATATTTGAAAGCCTGTCAGATTTTTTTTCTTTTACAGAGTTAATCCAAACCTAAAAGATTTAAAGCCGACATTCGCATTAAAGACAGAGTCTCTTTGTATTTTTTGGATGAAGAGGGGGAAAAAAAATAAAATCCCACAGAGGTATTTCCTTCCTTTCTGTACAAGAAAGCTCCCCCTCGCTCTGTAGAGACCATTTTTGTCTCTAACTTTTCACATCTCTCCACTCGCAGGCAGGTCAGCTGGGAAAAGACGCTCCGTCCAACAGACAATGGGGGAAACAGGAGAAGCCTGTTTTGGGGCTGGGCTCCAGAGCAGCCTGCAAGTTGCTCATAATGTGGGAGATTGGTGTGTGTGGGGTCCACCAAGCAGCCCGCCACCCCTCCTCAAGGCCCTTTGAAACCAAATGGAATCTGCCACAAAAGTGGCTCCCGGGGGACTTGAGAGGATCAGCCCAGGGGGCTGCAAAGCCAGCAAACTACAGGGCACAGGTCTTGCTTCGGGAACAAACAACTGCTTGTCTGCAGAGCGATGCTGCCTCAGCATCGGGCCACGGTCTTCAAAAGTGAACTATCGCTGCCTGAAGTCGCAGAGGAATGAGGAATTGTTTTGAAATCTCCCTATGAACTTGCAGAGAAAGAACGCTTGAGAAAATCCTAGCTCCTTGGCAGTGAGCTAAGCCAAGGGGCTTGAGCAGACGAGAGGGCTTACCTTCTGACCCACAGTGAGGTGACCCCTTGGTACCCACATTCCCACACAGACAGCAACACTTAACTCTTTCACCTGCAGGCTCCTCCAAGTTCGGTCGTAGAGGAGAGAGGGGTTCGATGAGCTACCCGCCTACCAACTTTCAGCAATGCCCCGCCTTTTACCCTATAAATGTCCGAGTAGGCCACTAGGACGCTGATTCTTTGCTGAAGTACAGATGCTATCTAAATAAGAAGGCCCCTCAGGGAGTGCTAAAACTGTATCTGCAGACCCCCAGCTGGAGAGGAGCTGGTGACAAACAGCCTTGGAAGTGGCCTGGCTCTGTCCCCACTTTCAGACAAACAGCCTTTTTGGAAGTGGCCCTGCCCGTAATTTTCAAATTCCTTTAAACACTAGTCTGTCAGATTTTTTTCTTTTGCAGAGTTAATCCAAACCTAAAAGATTTAAAGCCGACATTCGCATTAAAGACAGAGTCTCTTTGTATTTTTTGGATGAAGAGGGGGAAAAAAAATAAAATCCCACAGAGGTATTTCCTTCCTTTCTGTACAAGAAAGCTCCCCCTCGCTCTGTAGAGACCATTTTTGTCTCTAACTTTTCACATCTCTCCACTCGCAGGCAGGTCAGCTGGGAAAAGACGCTCCGTCCAACAGACAATGGGGGAAACAGGAGAAGCCTGTTTTGGGGCTGGGCTCCAGAGCAGCCTGCAAGTTGCTCATAATGTGGGAGATTGGTGTGTGTAGGGGGGTCCACCAAGCAGTCCCGCCACCCCTCCTCAAGGCCCTTTGAAACCAAATGGAATCTGCCACAAAAGTGGCTCCCGGGGGACTTGAGAGGATCAGCCCAGGGGGCTGCAAAGCCAGCAAACTACAGGGCACAGGTCTTGCTTCGGGAACAAACAACTGCTTGTCTGCAGAGCGATGCTGCCTCAGCATCGGGCCACGGTCTTCAAAAGTGAACTATCGCTGCCTGAAGTCGCAGAGGAATGAGGAATTGTTTTGAAATCTCCCTATGAACTTGCAGAGAAAGAACGCTTGAGAAAATCCTAGCTCCTTGGCAGTGAGCTAAGCCAAGGGGCTTGAGCAGACGAGAGGGCTTACCTTCTGACCCACAGTGAGGTGACCCCTTGGTACCCACATTCCCACACAGACAGCAACACTTAACTCTTTCACCTGCAGGCTCCTCCAAGTTCGGTCGTAGAGGAGAGAGGGGTTCGATGAGCTACCCGCCTACCAACTTTCAGCAATGCCCCGCCTTTTACCCTATAAATGTCCGAGTAGGCCACTAGGACGCTGATTCTTTGCTGAAGTACAGATGCTATCTAAATAAGAAGGCCCCTCAGGGAGTGCTAAAACTGTATCTGCAGACCCCCAGCTGGAGAGGAGCTGGTGACAAACAGCCTTGGAAGTGGCCCTGGCTCTGTCCCCACTTTCAGAGCCGGAGGAAGTCACTTCTGGCTCTCTGCTTCCTCAGCTGTAAAGTGGATTATAAGAATTAAACCAATAATGTTTATAAAGTAGCTGCTTTTATAACTAACACTGATGATTAACAAATGCTCCTTTCTTCATTGTAATTTTCAAATTCCTTTAAACACTAGTCTTGTGTTCCTTTTAGCGATCTCTCCCATGAGCTTCAAGGACGGAAATGTTTTATCACAACATCAAATTAAATGCAAGTTTATAAATGTCATAGTTTTCATCACATTAACATCACAATATACATTCGTCTCAACACTGAAACTGGCCAAGTAACTGACCCTTAATAAATTGCCATTTATCTCAATTTGCTGATTTAGTTGTTGTGCTCAATCGTGTCTGACTCTGTGACCCCACGGACTGGAGATAAGTGGTTTATATTTCGTAAAAATTATTAAAGACCGTATGGGCACAATACATTATTTTGGAAGGGAACATTACTTAGAAAACAGTGCTGTAAAACTTGGTTAGTTTTTTCTTTTTTTTTCCCTAGGGGGGAATAGAGTAAGATAAATTAATAAAAAATATCAGAAGGGTTGAGAGTTAATGTTAACAACAACAACAACAAAATAACAAGAAGTGATTATTAAGTCTCTAGTTAAAATGTTATAAAAGGACTTTCTAAGCTTAAAAGCAGTGGGGAAAAAACTATAAAAAGAAATGCTTTAAAAAACTGATTCATGAAAATGTATAAGCTCCACATGTTCAAAAATAACCTAAGAAATAAATGATACATAAGAACTTGGAAAATGGCTGCCATAAGTATATGAAATAATGCACTATATCTGATTATAAAAATAGACTACTTATCTTCATAAGAATAGCTAAGATCCCAATAGATAGGCAAAAGGCCAGAGAATTCACAAAAGCAGCAGCGAGTAATTGATAACATGGAAAAACACTGAGTCTCTCTACAGTCAGAAAAACATTATCAAATTAGATCAGATTTAAGCAATTCATGATCAACTTGGGGGTTGGACTCATTTTGGGAAAGGTAACCGACACATGTACCAAGAATAACATTCATTCCCATTAACTAGATAATTTAGTTTCTGAAGCTGTGTGTTGAAATTGGGTACAGTTTTTTTTTTTTTTTTTTTTTTTAATATTTTTGCTGTTTTCTTTCTTTCATTTTTTTTGCCTCTAAGTCGTCATTTATTTTTCATCTATCTTTATTCTTTGGCATATGTGGGCCTCCCATTGCAGTGGCCTCTCTTGTTTCAGAGCACTGGCTCTAGGCGCACGCACTCCAGAGCGCTGGCTCATAATTGGACACACCGGCCCAGCTGCTCTTTGGCATGTGGAATCTTCCTGGGCCAGGAATCAAACTGGTGCCCCTCGCACTGCAAGGCGGACTCTTTATCCACTGGACCAACAGGGAAGGCTGAGATTTGGTACAGTTTTTGCATAGAGGTTAGTATCTCATGAAACTGTCGGTCTCTAATCCTAAAAACATTTCCTCCAAAAGCTTGTCATGGCCCAAGGCTTAGTCATGGCATAAACCATAGCAGCTCCCTTCCTGGTGAGTCACAGTGCAGAGTAGCGTATTTAAGGCTTTGAGAAGTCACAATAAAGAACCTACTAGTTTTTTAAACCAATGTTTCCAAGATGCATTTATTGATCATGAAATACGTTTTCCCAAGTATTGTTTACTAATATCCCAAGGAGCTAATTTTGGGAAATACATATATTCATTGTGGGCTTTTTAAAATTTTACTTTTACAAATTTTGTGGTTTACTGCCATACATAGACCTGAATTAGCCATAGGTCTACACATGTCTCCTTTCACTTGAACTTCCCTCCCATTTTGGGTTTTTTAAAAATACTAAAATATCAGTGAAAAACTGTAGGAAAGGTACGTGGAAGTTGTATGTGAAGTGGTGACCAAAATCATCCCCAAGAAAAAGAAATGCAAGAAGGCAAAGTTGTTATCTGCGGAGGCTTTACAAACAGATGAAGAAAGAAGAGAAACAAAAGGCACAGGAGAAAAGGAAAAAGTATACCCAGTTGTGTGCAGAGTTCCAGAGAACAGTAAGGAGAGATAAGAAAGCTTTCTCAAGTGAACAATGCAAAGAGATAGAGGAAAACAATAGAATGGGAAAGACTAGCGATATCTTTACCAAAATTTGAGACACCAAGGGAACATTTCATGCAAAGATAGGCACAATAAAGGACAAAAACAGCAAGGATCTAACAGAACCAGAAGAGATTGAAAAGAGGTGCAAGAATATACAGAAGAACTATACAAAAAAGGTTTTAAGGGCCCACATAATCAAAAAGAGGTGTGGTCACTTTGGAGTGTGAAGTCAAGTGGCTCTTAGGAAGCATCACTCTGAACAAAGTTAGCGGAAGTGATGGAGTTCCAGCTGAGCTATTTCAAATCCTAAAATATGATGCTGTTAAAGCGCTGCACTCAATATGAAAGCAAATTTGAAAAATTCAGCACTAGCCACAGGACTGGAAAAGGTCTGTTTTCATTTCAATATCAAATAAAGGCAATGCCAAAGAATGTTCAAGTTACTGTACAACTGCACTCATTTCATATGCCAGCAAGATCATGCTCAAAATACTTCAAACTAGGTTTCAACCGTTTGAGAATCAAGAACTTCCAGATGTACAAGTTGTATTTAGAAAAGGCAGAGGAGGGCTTCCCCTAGTGGTCCAGTGGGTAAGGACACCGCCTTGCAGTGCAAGGGGCGCCGATTCGATCCCTGGCCTGGGAAGATCCCATGTGCCGCGGAGCGGCTGGACCGATGTGTCCAATTACCGAGCCAGAGCTCTGGAGCACATGCGTCCAGAGCCGGGGCTCTGCGACGACAGACGCTGCCACGATGGGAGGCCCACAGGAGCCAAAGAACAAAGACGGATGAAAATAGAGAAATGAAAGATCAATAGAAGTGGCCTGCCCGCTCCCCTCTCTCCCCAACCCAACTCCCGCCCAAAATAAATAAATAAATAAATCTTTAAAAAAAAAAAAAGAAAAGGCAGAGGAACCAGAGATCAAATTGCCAACATCCACTAGATTATAGAAAAAGCAAGAGAATTAAAAAAAAACACATCTACTTCTGCTTGACTATGTTAAATCCTTTGACTGTGTGGATCACAACAAACTGTGAAATATTCTGAAAGAGATGGGAATACCAGACCACCTTACCTGCTTCCTGAGACTTGTATGCAGGACAAGAAGCAACAGTTAAAACTGGACAAGGGACAATGGACTAGTTCAAAATTGGGAAAGGTGTATGTCAAGGCTGTACATTTTCGCCTTTCTTTTTTCCCCCTGCAATTTCAAGTTTTTTTTTTTTTTTTTTTTTTTTTTTACAGAGTTTTGTTGTTTACAGGTATGTATAATTCCAGATTAGTCATATGTATATACTATTTCCCCCCATCCCACCCCTCCAGGCCATTGCATAGCCCCCATGTACAATCTGTTAGATCCACAGTGCATTGACAGTAGTTATCTCTTTTACATAAGACAGTATTAGGTTCTGTGTGCTCTTTCCATATTTCTCATCCACTTTTCTCTCACCCCAATATCCTTAAGTCTGTTCTCTATGACTACTTTTCCATCGATGCTCTGCATATGTATTTATCAGTACGAACTTACTAGATTCCATATATATGTGTTAGTATACTATATTTATCCTTCCCTTTTTGACTTCCTTCACTGTGTATAATAGGTTCTAGATTCATCCATCTCATTAGGGCATTGTTACCCCTTATTTAATTTATATGCAGAGTACATCATACACAATGCTGGTCTGGATAACTCATACGCTGGAATCAAGATTGGTGGGAGACATATCAATGACCTCAGATATACAGATGATACCATACTAACGGCAGAAAGTGAAGAGGAACTAAAGAGCCTCTTGATGAAGGTGAAAGAGGAGAGTGAAAAAGCTGGCTTAAAACTCTATGTTCAAAAAACTAAGATCATGGCAACTGGTCTCACCACTCCATGTGGGAAAAATGAAAACAGTGACAGATTACTTTCTTGGGCTCCAAATCACTGCAGATGGTGACTGTAGCCATGACATTAAAAGACACTTGCTCCTTGGAAGAAAAGCTATGACAAACCTAGACAGCATATTAAAAAGCAGAGACATCACTTTGCTGACAAAAGTGTGTAAAGTCAAAGCTATGATTTTTCCAGTAGTCATGTATGGATGTGAGAGTTGGACCATAAAAAAGGCTGAGCACTGAAGAATTGATGCTTTGGAACTGTGGTGCTAGAGAAGACCCTTGAGAGTCCCCAGACTACAAGAAGATCAAAATAGTCAATCCTAAAAGAAATCAACCTGGAATATTCACTGGAAGGACTGTTAGTGAAACTGAAGCTCCAATACTTTGGCCACATGATGTGAAGAGCCATCATTGGAAATGATCTTGATGCTGGGAAAGACTGAGGACAGAGGACCCCGGTGGGCTATTGTCCATGGTGTTGCAAAGACTCAGACATGACTTCGCAACTAAAAAACAAGTTTTTTAGCTCCAGCTCCACTCACTGCCTCCCTTAGCAACTCCAACCTCCCTCTGCCTGGGCTGTTCTCTACTTTGAAGGGCTTCCCTTTTTGTTTAGACGCTAAAGAATCCACCTGCAATGCAGGAGACCCAGGTTTAATCCCTGGGTCAGGAAGATCCCCTGGAGAAGGGAATGGCTACCCACCTCAATATTGCTGCCTGGAGAATTCCTTGGACAGAGGAGCCTGGCAAGCTACAGTCCATGGAGTTGCAGTCGGACACAACTGAGGACTAACATACACACTACTTTGAAAGTCTTTCTTTTTCTTGCCTTCCTGAACAATGTGGGGAACACCAGTACCAAGAAACCTTTCTAAACTCTCCAATCTCTACCTTGGAGCGTGGCCTCTCCTCTGCTAGCTCCTGTGGATCCTCATCAGAATAACTAGGGTCTTACATTCTAATGCTGTGTTATCTGTTGGTTTACTCATGACTCAAGCTCTACAGAAGGACATTTTTTTGTCAAATTTTCAGCCAATGACATCCAGTATAGGTCCCGATGCAGAGGCATTCCATAAATCTCAGTTGCACTGAGCTGAACTGGGCTCTTTGGTGAGATGAATTACTTTCTCCATAAAAATAGACAGGGCAGAACACCCAGAAAATAACTAAGGAGAAGGGTGTTTCGGATAAACCCCAATATGTTTGCAATTACTACCAGAAGCTCTTGAATTACTTTCTACACAAAGCTATGATTTTTCCAGTAGTCATGTATGGATGTGAGAGTTGGACCATAAAAAAGGCTGAGCACTGAAGAATTGATGCTTTGGAACTGTGGTGCTAGAGAAGACCCTTGAGAGTCCCCAGACTACAAGAAGATCAAAATAGTCAATCCTAAAAGAAATCAACCTGGAATATTCACTGGAAGGACTGTTAGTGAAACTGAAGCTCCAATACTTTGGCCACATGATGTGAAGAGCCATCATTGGAAATGATCTTGATGCTGGGAAAGACTGAGGACAGAGGACCCCGGTGGGCTATTGTCCATGGTGTTGCAAAGACTCAGACATGACTTCGCAACTAAAAAACAAGTTTTTTAGCTCCAGCTCCACTCACTGCCTCCCTTAGCAACTCCAACCTCCCTCTGCCTGGGCTGTTCTCTACTTTGAAGGGCTTCCCTTTTTGTTTAGACGCTAAAGAATCCACCTGCAATGCAGGAGACCGAGATTCGATCCCTGGGTCAGGAAGATCCCCTGGAGAAGGGAATGGCTACCCACCTCAATATTGCTGCCTGGAGAATTCCTTGGACAGAGGAGCCTGGCAAGCTACAGTCCATGGAGTTGCAGTCGGACACAACTGAGGACTAACATACACACTACTTTGAAAGTCTTTCTTTTTCTTGCCTTCCTGAACAATGTGGGGAACACCAGTACCAAGAAACCTTTCTAAACTCTCCAATCTCTACCTTGGAGCGTGGCCTCTCCTCTGCTAGCTCCTGTGGATCCTCATCAGAATAACTAGGGTCTTACATTCTAATGCTGTGTTATCTGTTGGTTTACTCATGACTCAAGCTCTACAGAAGGACATTTTTTTGTCAAATTTTCAGCCAATGACATCCAGTATAGGTCCCGATGCAGAGGCATTCCATAAATCTCAGTTGCACTGAGCTGAACTGGGCTCTTTGGTGAGATGAATTACTTTCTCCATAAAAATAGACAGGGCAGAACACCCAGAAAATAACTAAGGAGAAGGGTGTTTCGGATAAACCCCAATATGTTTGCAATTACTACCAGAAGCTCTTGATTACTCTGAGACAAAGAAAGCTCTTTGCTTGGATTATCCCAAACAAACAAAAATCTTACAAAATATGCAAATGAGATGCTATTTCATAGCATTTCTGTGCTCCTCCCCCCTTGGACGTTCCTGGGTGGTGGTGAGGAGCTGAAGAAGGCGTGACTGCCTTGTGTGACTCAGAACCAATATTCAATCCAGCTGAATAATGTAACAACCTTTGCATCTCCACTCTCTGGAAACTAATGATTGAAAAAGAGGATCAGAGTAAAAAGAGAAAGAGTTATTTGGGACCTAAGTCAATCAGAAGCCAACTTTTTTTTTTTTAAAGTAAAATTTGACTATGTATCAATATATACTGAAAACTGAACATGAAAAGCAATCTTTCTAAAAAGGAATCAAAAGCACTAGAAAACGCATGGCTCAGAAACTTTGTTTTCTAAGGATATAGTTCCCAGAACAGTAAAAGTAATTAAGAACAGAATTTGTTTTGCTTTGTTTTATTTTAATCTTCTTCACTGTGCTATTTAAAAAACTTAAAAATACCGGAAAAATGAGGACAAAATTAGTAACAAAATATTCTTTTTGCTATGAGAAATACAATTTTAAAATGTTCTGATGTCACTGGATAAGTTACCTAAGCTAAGGCACCTTATCTCAATGTTCAGTATGTTTACTCATTATATCATTCTTACAGGTTTTTATAATTTTGTGATGGCTCTATACTTTATCTTAGTAAAAGTCATCTCAAAATAAAAAGGAAAAAACCCAATAGCATGAGATAGTACTATTTTATTCCTATTTTAAAGATGAAAAAATAGAGTTCAAACAAAAAAAACCCAAATAACAAAAAAACTACCTCATAAAGCATCGATTATTTGATTACTAGTAATTTCATCTGTGAAACATAAATGGCCTATATTACAGACTGCAGGAATTTTTAAAAAATTTATTGTCCTACTTTATTGAAATACAATTGACATATAACATTATATAAGTTTAATGTGTGCAATACCAGTCAATCCTAAAGGAAATCAACCCTGAATATTCATTGGAAGAGTTGATGCTGAAGTTGAAGCTCCTATACTTTGACCACCTGATTCAAAGAGACGACTCATTGGAAAAGACTCTGATGCTGGAAAAAACAAAAGGCAGAAAGAGAAGGAGATGACAGAGGACAAGATGGTTGGATAGCATCACTGACTCGAGGACATGAGTTCGAGCAAGCTCCAGGAAATGGTGAAGGACAGGGAAGCCTGGTGTGCTGCAGTCCAGGGGGTCACAAAAAGTCAGACACAACTGAGACTGAACTGAAGGTCTGCTGTGTGTTGATGCAATACATTTCTATATTGCAAAGTCATCACCATAGTATTAACTAACACCTCCATTCCATCATCTAATTACCACCAGTTTTACGAAATTACACTTTAAAAATTCAAAACTTCAAAAACTATTTACCCATGGCAAGACATAAGCTGATATATGACTTGTATAGAAAAACTGTTGACTTTCATGGTGGAGACTTATCTCCTCCCCTTTCTTTAGATGCAACCCCTTGAATCTTGGCTTAATACCTTTTCCTCCTGCTCAGACTCTATTCCTCTGGCTGTCTTATTGCAGCTAAACATGGTTATGTGACTAGCTTTGGTTAATGAAAGCTACGTAGAAATGTGGTGGGCAATGTCTAGGAAAGAACTCCAAAGAGAAAGGGTTAATCCTTCTTTCATGTTGGCTGCAGTGTTGATAAAATGGCTAGAGCTTAAGCAGTCATTCTGGGTTATGAGGAAGCACATTGAGGCTCCCCATGCAGTAAGATAGAAGAAATCTCGACCTGGACGACCGTGCAGCTACCACACCAATCCTGACCTGTATCCGTTGGACTTTTCATTTTCTTATGAGAGAGAAATGTTTGTATCTTGTTTAACCCACAGTTACTTTTTTAATATCAAAAATATGCCATAAAATAACTTGCTTTGCATGTTAAGGGGCCTAAGTGACAACTTGGAGCCAAGCAGCTTTTGACCTCATTGACGATCTTTCTTACCATACCACGGAATGGAAGAATTATGTCCAATTATGACCTTTACTGAAGCACATGGCACAGTGACATTCACGGTTTCTTCTAGGAGCATTTCTGATTGTTCCTTGGCAAGCAACTCAAAATCAAGCTGTACTGGTCTTATGAGCTAGAGTGCTAAGCTTTCGAGTGGTGATCTGCTTTCTGCCCATCTCACTGGCTCCACTTCATAGCACTCTTTCCCACCTTTTCCACTCCAGCTGGTCTTTTCAGTGTTTGAACCCATCAACCTCATTCCTGCCTCACAGCCTAGGCATGAGTGTTCCTTCAGTCCTGGAAAGCTCTGCTTCACTTGAAGGTATCTCTGTACCATTAAAGCTTCAGCTTAATTGTCCCTTCTTGAAAAAGTCTTTCTTGGACTAGCCATTGCAGTCCTGTCCCTTATCGTATCACCCTGTCTTCTTCCTGTCACTTTGTGAAATTACCTTTAGTCATTCAACATTTAGTCATTTGTTAACTGCTTAGTGATGGTTTCTCCTTCTCACTCCCTGGTCCCCTGAACCTGAAGACTCATGGGGATCTTGCCTAATTAATCCATTATGAAGACACTGGGCCTAGAACTGACTACACACTTGATACACAATTCTAGAATGAACAAATGCCAAGAATGAATGACTTGAGAACAGCTAAAATTCTGCCACACTAGGAGCAGCTTTGTCCAGCTTTCCATAGCTTGCTTATGGTCATGGCACTTGGGGTGCACCATATCATTCCTCACATTTCTGATATCAACACGCATTAAAAACAATGTCATTAGAAACAAGATCCTTAAGGAACTTGACCCAATTCTATTCACCTCTGCATCCTCCACTGCCTAGCCCTGAGCCTGTAACACACATACCCTGGACACTCAATATATATGTTTTGTATTTTAGGAAAATGTGCTGTGCCTACAGAAAGCAATGCCAGCTCTCACGGAGAGCTCTATGCTGATGTGTGTGCCCATGTCCTGATTCGCCATTAATCACATCTATGTCTCTCTCTGCTTCTCAGCATTTCTACAAGGGTTCTCTTTACAATACAGGCTTGGAAGTGGCCATGCGGCCAGCTTCTTTAAGACCTGTGATGGTCCGCTTGTCTCATTCGCTGTTAGGGTTTCGAGGACTGTGACTAATGGCATGTTTCATTGGATGGGATTCCAACTGTTAGTTGACTGGAGAACATCTGACAGAGTTGAGGGTAGCTGTTCCCCAGGCTCCTTGGCTAAACTCAGTGATCTTGGATGCAATTCCTTCATATCAAAAACACAGCCTGCACTATCAGGAAGGGGTGACAATGCCCTTTTCCAGCTGGTCTTTTCAGTGTTTGAACCCATCAACCTCATTCCTGCCTCACAGCCTAGGCATGAGTGTTCCTTCAGTCCTGGAAAGCTCTGCTTCACTTGAAGGTATCTCTGTACCATTAAAGCTTCAGCTTAATTGTCCCTTCTTGAAAAAGTCTTTCTTGGACTAGCCATTGCAGTCCTGTCCCTTATCGTATCACCCTGTCTTCTTCCTGTCACTTTGTGAAATTACCTTTAGTCATTCAACATTTAGTCATTTGTTAACTGCTTAGTGATGGTTTCTCCTTCTCACTCCCTGGTCCCCTGAACCTGAAGACTCATGGGGATCTTGCCTAATTAATCCATTATGAAGACACTGGGCCTAGAACTGACTACACACTTGATACACAATTCTAGAATGAACAAATGCCAAGAATGAATGACTTGAGAACAGCTAAAATTCTGCCACACTAGGAGCAGCTTTGTCCAGCTTTCCATAGCTTGCTTATGGTCATGGCACTTGGGGTGCACCATATCATTCCTCACATTTCTGATATCAACACGCATTAAAAACAATGTCATTAGAAACAAGATCCTTAAGGAACTTGACCCAATTCTATTCACCTCTGCATCCTCCACTGCCTAGCCCTGAGCCTGTAACACACATACCCTGGACACTCAATATATATGTTTTGTATTTTAGGAAAATGTGCTGTGCCTACAGAAAGCAATGCCAGCTCTCACGGAGAGCTCTATGCTGATGTGTGTGCCCATGTCCTGATTCGCCATTAATCACATCTATGTCTCTCTCTGCTTCTCAGCATTTCTACAAGGGTTCTCTTTACAATACAGGCTTGGAAGTGGCCATGCGGCCAGCTTCTTTAAGACCTGTGATGGTCCGCTTGTCTCATTCGCTGTTAGGGTTTCGAGGACTGTGACTAATGGCATGTTTCATTGGATGGGATTCCAACTGTTAGTTGACTGGAGAACATCTGACAGAGTTGAGGGTAGCTGTTCCCCCCAGGCTCCTTGGCTAAACTCAGTGATCTTGGATGCAATTCCTTCATATCAAAACACAGCCCCACCTATCCGCGAGGGCTGGTCTTGTGACCAATGAATTATTACAAGCTATCTAGGTAATTAAAAGCTGAGAGATGAATAAGGGCTACTGGAAATCAGGAAATTTCTCATATGCAAAGTAATTCATTATGTTGGTAAAAAGAGCCACAGTACTGTTTAGGAAAATCATATCACTAATGTGGTTTATTAATACCTTTCCTACTAGAGCGACAGTAAAGGGTTCAACAAAGATTTTTATTGTTTTTCAGAAAGACTATATGAACCTCAATCAAGAGATATGAAATTCTGGGCTTCCCTGGTGGTCCAGTGGGTAAAGAGTCCGCCTTGCAGTGCAAGGGGCACTGGTCTGATCCCTGGCCCAGGAGGATCCCACCTGCTGCCGAGTGGCTGGACCAGTGTGTCCAATTACGAGCCGCGCTCTGGAGTGCATGCGCCCAGAGCCAGTGCTCTGCAGTGAGAGAGGCCACTGCAATGGGAGGCCCACACAGGCCAAAGAATAAAGATGTATGAAAATTATAAACAAAACAAAACAGGCCAAAATTAAAAAAAAAGATCTGAAATTCTGTACAACACATGCTCGTTCCTTAACTTCAATTTCCGTCAGTAGTTTTATAGATCCCTCAGGCCAGGGAGAGCAGAACCAGATGGCGCTCAGGAAGACTTTAAAGTGTGTGTCTGCGTGGCCGTGGGGCACTGGACAGTTCTGCTGATACTAAGCTCCTGGTGTTCATCGTGATACAACACAATCCTTGATGGAGCATGCTTTTTACTTTGTACTCTGGTGTACTAATCAGAGTGCCTAAAACATTTTCTTCTGAAACTTCAAGAAATACTGAGCAACATCATCAGAAAAGCAGGCCAGCATGTGTTTATATAACATAGCACTTCTCCCTAGGGCCTACCCCCAGGCTCCTTGGTTTAAACTTCATGCGGCCAGCTTCTTTAAGACCTGTGATGGTCCGCTTGTCTCATTCGCTGTTAGGGTTTCGAGGACTGTGACTAATGGCATGTTTCATTGGATGGGATTCCAACTGTTAGTTGACTGGAGAACATCTGACAGAGTTGAGGGTAGCTGTTCCCCAGGCTCCTTGGCTAAACTCAGTGATCTTGGATGCAATTCCTTCATATCAAAACACAGCCCCACCTATCCGCGAGGGCTGGTCTTGTGACCAATGAATTATTACAAGCTATCTAGGTAATTAAAAGCTGAGAGATGAATAAGGGCTACTGGAAATCAGGAAATTTCTCATATGCAAAGTAATTCATTATGTTGGTAAAAAGAGCCACAGTACTGTTTAGGAAAATCATATCACTAATGTGGTTTATTAATACCTTTCCTACTAGAGCGACAGTAAAGGGTTCAACAAAGATTTTTATTGTTTTTCAGAAAGACTATATGAACCTCAATCAAGAGATATGAAATTCTGGGCTTCCCTGGTGGTCCAGTGGGTAAAGAGTCCGCCTTGCAGTGCAAGGGGCACTGGTCTGATCCCTGGCCCAGGAGGATCCCACCTGCTGCCGAGTGGCTGGACCAGTGTGTCCAATTACGAGCCGCGCTCTGGAGTGCATGCGCCCAGAGCCAGTGCTCTGCAGTGAGAGAGGCCACTGCAATGGGAGGCCCACACAGGCCAAAGAATAAAGATGTATGAAAATTATAAACAAAACAAAACAGGCCAAAATTAAAAAAAAAGATCTGAAATTCTGTACAACACATGCTCGTTCCTTAACTTCAATTTCCGTCAGTAGTTTTATAGATCCCTCAGGCCAGGGAGAGCAGAACCAGATGGCGCTCAGGAAGACTTTAAAGTGTGTGTCTGCGTGGCCGTGGGGCACTGGACAGTTCTGCTGATACTAAGCTCCTGGTGTTCATCGTGATACAACACAATCCTTGATGGAGCATGCTTTTTACTTTGTACTCTGGTGTACTAATCAGAGTGCCTAAAACATTTTCTTCTGAAACTTCAAGAAATACTGAGCAACATCATCAGAAAAAGCAGGCCAGCATGTGTTTATATAACATAGCACTTCTCCCTAGGGCCTACCTTGCCCCATAAATTGTTGTACTGGTGTGAAAAAATACAAGTCAGGTCTGAAAAAAAAATCCTCCTCCCTTTAAATCACAAACATTTGTGAGAGGAGAGGAAGACAAGCGACATATTCAAAGTCGCAGTCAAACTTGTCACACTCTTTTCTCTTTATTTTCCTTTCCTAAATAACTTCTTATGTCACATTTTCCACCTTTGCAGCTTCCACTCTCCCCTTACAGTCATGTTGTTTAATTCCTTCTTAATAGTTAAAGATTTTAGTATTTGTGGTACTGGGATGCTTGTTCATAATTATCATTGGAATCATTCTTATGGGCAGAGATGAAGAATTCCTGTAGTGGAAACAAAATTATAGGAAGGAGTGTTTCCCAAATGGCAACATCCTGCCCACCGAGAGCAGTCTTCGCTGGCCCTGGCTGAAGTGGCTGAGGTCTGCTCTAAAGGCTCAGACATCTCGGGGATGGACTTCTGGTGATTTCAGGCATGCAGGATATGTTGAAGGAAGGAGAAAGGTAACGATGCCTGATCAGTGATCATTGATCACTGAGCACAGGTGGAGATGAAGTACTATATGGAAATAATAAATGGCTTTATTGACCAACCAGATAGAAGTACTTTGATTGGGGAACTGATACTAAAAGGCATGTATACTAAAGACTAGGAGAAAAAATGCAGAGAAATGAAAAGGCGGGGGGAGAAAAATGTAAAAGGGACAGATCTGAAATTCTGTACAACACATGCTCGTTCCTTAACTTCAATTTCCGTCAGTAGTTTTATAGATCCCTCAGGCCAGGGAGAGCAGAACCAGATGGCGCTCAGGAAGACTTTAAAGTGTGTGTCTGCGTGGCCGTGGGGCACTGGACAGTTCTGCTGATACTAAGCTCCTGGTGTTCATCGTGATACAACACAATCCTTGATGGAGCATGCTTTTTACTTTGTACTCTGGTGTACTAATCAGAGTGCCTAAAACATTTTCTTCTGAAACTTCAAGAAATACTGAGCAACATCATCAGAAAAAGCAGGCCAGCATGTGTTTATATAACATAGCACTTCTCCCTAGGGCCTACCTTGCCCCATAAATTGTTGTACTGGTGTGAAAAAATACAAGTCAGGTCTGAAAAAAAAATCCTCCTCCCTTTAAATCACAAACATTTGTGAGAGGAGAGGAAGACAAGCGACATATTCAAAGTCGCAGTCAAACTTGTCACACTCTTTTCTCTTTATTTTCCTTTCCTAAATAACTTCTTATGTCACATTTTCCACCTTTGCAGCTTCCACTCTCCCCTTACAGTCATGTTGTTTAATTCCTTCTTAATAGTTAAAGATTTTAGTATTTGTGGTACTGGGATGCTTGTTCATAATTATCATTGGAATCATTCTTATGGGCAGAGATGAAGAATTCCTGTAGTGGAAACAAAATTATAGGAAGGAGTGTTTCCCAAATGGCAACATCCTGCCCACCGAGAGCAGTCTTCGCTGGCCCTGGCTGAAGTGGCTGAGGTCTGCTCTAAAGGCTCAGACATCTCGGGGATGGACTTCTGGTGATTTCAGGCATGCAGGATATGTTGAAGGAAGGAGAAAGGTAACGATGCCTGATCAGTGATCATTGATCACTGAGCACAGGTGGAGATAGAAGTACTATATGGAAATAATAAATGGCTTTATTGACCAACCAGATAGAAGTACTTTGATTGGGGAACTGATACTAAAAGGCATGTATACTAAAGACTAGGAGAAAAAATGCAGAGAAATGAAAAGGCGAGAGAAAAAATGTAAAAGGGACAGAGAAACAGTCTGTATAGTGGTTAAGAGGAAAGACTGGCTGGGTTCCAATGGCCGCTCAGAGATGCTTACAAGCTGTGTGACCTTGAGAATATTATTTAACCACTCTGTTGGTGGAATGTGTAACAGGAGCTACCTCACAGTGTTGTGTTAGATGTTTCCAGTGTTAAGTGAGTGAAGACATGAAAAGCACTTATAGTAACGACTGACCCTCAGAAAAGGAGGCCCTACGATTATCTGAGTGGCAACTGTACATTCTCTGACGATGCGGGATGATTGGGTTTTCAATTATATATATATATATTTATTATATATGTAGTGAGTGGATATTATATACGCTGATATTGCAAGAGGACATGAGAAGTTAGGATACAAAGTGAGACAAAAGTTCTCTAAGCATGTTGAGGGAATTAGGCGGTGCTGAGAAGGGAGAATTAAAAGTCTAGGCACTTTTATTTTTTTTCAGAGTGTGCAGGAAAAGTTTATTAAAGAAAAAAGGGATAGAAAAAGTTTCTAGCTAAAGGAACTGGAAGGGGGAAGAAGAGTACTCCCTAGGCATTTTTTAAAAAGAGATGAGAATGCTTTTATATCTGGCTAACGAAGGGCTGATCAGGATCCTGAGTACCCTGGGAAATAGCAGACACAACAGAGAAATCAATGGAATGCAGGGAAAACGGCTGCAAGGAGAAAAGACAGTGTCCCCATCTGAGAGTAAGGAATATGGGAGTATACACGGGAGTATTTAGTTCCTCAGGATGTTAGAGCAACCCATGGGATTTTTTTTTTTTTTTGGTCACTTCTATTGATCTTCCATTTATCTATTTCCATCCATCTTTGTTCTTTGGCCTGTGTAGGCCTCCCATCACAGTGGCCTCTCTTGTTGCAGAGCACCGGCTCTGAGCGCGTGCGCTCTGACTTGGTAGTTGGACACATTGGTCCAGCCATTCAGTGGCACATGGGATCCTCCCATGCCAGGGACCGAACCAGTGCCCCTTGCACTGCAAGGCGGTGTTACTACTCACTGGACTACCAGGGAAGCCCTCCCCCACCCTCGATGGGATTTGAGAAGAAAACCTGGGATGAATTCTCTGGATGAGTTGCTGTCACTCTATTGACCCTATAGGTCTCTGATATGGATTTAAATGAAAGGAGGAATTGCCTGGGATCAAACAAAGCGCCTGGAGAATAAAGTGTGTGCACAAGAAATGTTAGTCCCCTTCCCTCAGCTTCTTCGTGAGCAAGGATTTTCTTTCAACATATTGAGAGAAATTGCTCTGTCTCTGGATAGTTGCAATTACAAATCAAGGAGATGGATTGGAAACGGTCATAAAATCCTCATCAGTGTTGTGAGTGCCTGTCCAAGCTGAATATAGAAACACACGAACCGTACCTGTAAGCTACCTAACTGCGGCATAATTTGCACCCTGAGCTCCAGTGAATGTAAACTAGAGCAGAATAATCTGTGTGCTTCAATATTTAAGGTGTTCCTCTGGAGAGAACAGTGAAAAGAGGTGCACAGAGCATCTGAATCTTAGGCGTTGGAAGGAACTTCACAGCTGTGGATGAGCGAGGCTCTGCCCAGCAGCGCTAGTGGCAGAGGCTATGCTTGGTTAAATGCAGCCAGCATCTGATGCTAGAAAATCGCTACACTGTGGGAATCTCTAGATGCCAGCAGGATGTTCTTATCTGAGCTGAACTCTGCCTCTCTGTCACCTTAAAGGGCTGTTTCTGTGTCTGTTCAAAACAAACAAGCACGGAAAACCATTTTACTTCACAATCAATTACTGAACACGAATGGGGAACTAGAAACCTGACATCATTCTATCAGAGCAAATCAGTAAAGACACAATGGGGCAGTGAACACATGAAGAGGAGGGTGAGCATTCTGGCACAGTGGTTGGAGTGCAGAGGGTGGATGGAGGAAGACCATGACCCCAGCATGCCCACAGGGACAGAAGCCAAGCCGGCTGTCAGTTTTTTTTTTGGTCACTTCTATTGATCTTCCATTTATCTATTTCCATCCATCTTTGTTCTTTGGCCTGTGTAGGCCTCCCATCACAGTGGCCTCTCTTGTTGCAGAGCACCGGCTCTGAGCGCGTGCGCTCTGACTTGGTAGTTGGACACATTGGTCCAGCCATTCAGTGGCACATGGGATCCTCCCATGCCAGGGACCGAACCAGTGCCCCTTGCACTGCAAGGCGGTGTTACTACTCACTGGACTACCAGGGAAGCCCTCCCCCACCCTCGATGGGATTTGAGAAGAAAACCTGGGATGAATTCTCTGGATGAGTTGCTGTCACTCTATTGACCCTATAGGTCTCTGATATGGATTTAAATGAAAGGAGGAATTGCCTGGGATCAAACAAAGCGCCTGGAGAATAAAGTGTGTGCACAAGAAATGTTAGTCCCCTTCCCTCAGCTTCTTCGTGAGCAAGGATTTTCTTTCAACATATTGAGAGAAATTGCTCTGTCTCTGGATAGTTGCAATTACAAATCAAGGAGATGGATTGGAAACGGTCATAAAATCCTCATCAGTGTTGTGAGTGCCTGTCCAAGCTGAATATAGAAACACACGAACCGTACCTGTAAGCTACCTAACTGCGGCATAATTTGCACCCTGAGCTCCAGTGAATGTAAACTAGAGCAGAATAATCTGTGTGCTTCAATATTTAAGGTGTTCCTCTGGAGAGAACAGTGAAAAGAGGTGCACAGAGCATCTGAATCTTAGGCGTTGGAAGGAACTTCACAGCTGTGGATGAGCGAGGCTCTGCCCAGCAGCGCTAGTGGCAGAGGCTATGCTTGGTTAAATGCAGCCAGCATCTGATGCTAGAAAATCGCTACACTGTGGGAATCTCTAGATGCCAGCAGGATGTTCTTATCTGAGCTGAACTCTGCCTCTCTGTCACCTTAAAGGGCTGTTTCTGTGTCTGTTCAAAACAAACAAGCACGGAAAACCATTTTACTTCACAATCAATTACTGAACACGAATGGGGAACTAGAAACCTGACATCATTCTATCAGAGCAAATCAGTAAAGACACAATGGGGCAGTGAACACATGAAGAGGAGGGTGAGCATTCTGGCACAGTGGTTGGAGTGCAGAGGGTGGATGGAGGAAGACCATGACCCCAGCATGCCCACAGGGACAGAAGCCTGGAGGAGCCGGTGCTGTCAGGAAAACAGAAAAGAGAGACTCCATCTAGATAAATTCTTGAAGTACCTGCGAGAGGTAATCCCTTCAGATTTCCTCTGGATAAACATGGTCAGAGGAGCAGCAGGGGGCAGTGGATAAGACGGCTGACCCTGGACCACATGGCTAGGTCTGTCCTCTGTCAGTTAAGAAGAGGGTGGCAGATGAGATACTTCTCTATGCCTCTGTGTCCTCATATGTAAACTGAGTTTGGCAACAAGTTTGCTGGGAGGATTTAGTGAGTTGAGGACAAGCATGTCCTGATGGTCACGACAGACACAATGGTGTCCACCCTGACTTCCTCTCCTCTCACTCCTCGCAACCAATCTGTCAGCAAATCCTGTTGGCTGTACCTTCAGGTGAGCTTCAGACTGTGACCACTTCCACCATGGCTGCCCTCTGACCCAAACCACCATTACGTTTGGCCTAGGTTCTTGTGATAATCTCCTAAGTGGCTCCTAACACAGTGGTCAGAGTCCTGATGCTAAAGCACAAGTCGGATCCGAACACCCCTCTCTCCAGCTCCTCCTCTGGTCTGTGACTGGATCGTGAGCGTAAGCCACAAGGTATCGGAAATGACAGGAGTCAGGGTTCTCATGTTCTCTAGCCTGCTGTGTTCTCTCTATAGCACATCTACACATTTCATTTATTTGTCTCCTTCCTGCAGAAAAGTTGAGAAGGGCATGGATTTTTATTTGTTTTATTCATGAAGGAATCCACAGTGCCTGATCCACAGTAGAATCTCAACATAGTTGCTGCATCTATTTGAGTACATGCACATAAAGTACTTAAAACATTCAATAAACCTTAGGTAATTTTTAGCGTTATTCTTCCCAGATTTTAGCTGTCTTTCTTTTTTTTTTTTTTAAAGATTTATTTATTTATTTATTTTGGGCAGGGGTCGGGTTGGGGAGGGAGGGGAGCGGGAGGGTCACTTCTATTGGTCTTTCATTTCTGTATTTTCATCCATCTTTGTTCTTTGGCTCCTGTGGGCCTCCCATCGCGGTGGCGTCTGTCGTTGCAGAGCGCCGGCTCTGGGCGCATGTGCTCCAGAGCTCCGGCTCAGTAATTGGACACATTGGTCCAGCCGCTCCATGGCACGTGGGATCTTCCCAGGCCAGGGATCGAACCGGCGCCCCTTGCACTGCAAGGCGGTGTCCTTACCCACTGGACCACCAGGGGAAGCCACTTAGCTGTCTTTCTGAAGAACTGATCTATTGTGTCAGTGCCTTTTAGACCACATAGCAGCTCCTCCTCCAAAATATCACTTGAACCAGGATGGAGGAATGGGGCTGCCATTTTTAGTCTGTCTACTCCTGTCTCTATTGATGCTGTATCATGTTGGATGCCCTTTCTATGCCTTTAAAACAATAAAAACTTACACATGCATTTAATTATTTAGGAACGAATTGCTAAATCAATTCAGGAGAGACATGGAGTCCTAGGAGTACAGTCCTTGGATTAGACACTCATAACCCTGTTGGTGGTAAAGACAGAAAGCTACCTTCACAGCACACCAGGAAGCCTTTGGAACAGTATTAAGTTTTGGAAAATGCCTGGGGTTGTGTTTCATTATATCGATTAGGTAAAACATGTCAAATCAGGGACCGGTAATATTCGTACCTATCCTGGTGTTATTTACAATACTATATTGCTACATGTAATATGTAATAATATATATGTAGGCTACACTGTAATAGCATAATGCTGTGAAACTTACCCTGTGTTCTCTATAGCACATCTACACATTTCATTTATTTGTCTCCTTCCTGCAGAAAAGTTGAGAAGGGCATGGATTTTTATTTGTTTTATTCATGAAGGAATCCACAGTGCCTGATCCACAGTAGAATCTCAACATAGTTGCTGCATCTATTTGAGTACATGCACATAAAGTACTTAAAACATTCAATAAACCTTAGGTAATTTTTAGCGTTATTCTTCCCAGATTTTAGCTGTCTTTCTTTTTTTTTTTTTTAAAGATTTATTTATTTATTTATTTTGGGCAGGGGTCGGGTTGGGGAGGGAGGGGAGCGGGAGGGTCACTTCTATTGGTCTTTCATTTCTGTATTTTCATCCATCTTTGTTCTTTGGCTCCTGTGGGCCTCCCATCGCGGTGGCGTCTGTCGTTGCAGAGCGCCGGCTCTGGGCGCATGTGCTCCAGAGCTCCGGCTCAGTAATTGGACACATTGGTCCAGCCGCTCCATGGCACGTGGGATCTTCCCAGGCCAGGGATCGAACCGGCGCCCCTTGCACTGCAAGGCGGTGTCCTTACCCACTGGACCACCAGGGGAAGCCACTTAGCTGTCTTTCTGAAGAACTGATCTATTGTGTCAGTGCCTTTTAGACCACATAGCAGCTCCTCCTCCAAAATATCACTTGAACCAGGATGGAGGAATGGGGCTGCCATTTTAGTCTGTCTACTCCTGTCTCTATTGATGCTGTATCATGTTGGATGCCCTTTCTATGCCTTTAAAACAATAAAAACTTACACATGCATTTAATTATTTAGGAACGAATTGCTAAATCAATTCAGGAGAGACATGGAGTCCTAGGAGTACAGTCCTTGGATTAGACACTCATAACCCTGTTGGTGGTAAAGACAGAAAGCTACCTTCACAGCACACCAGGAAGCCTTTGGAACAGTATTAAGTTTTGGAAAATGCCTGGGGTTGTGTTTCATTATATCGATTAGGTAAAACATGTCAAATCAGGGACCGGTAATATTCGTACCTATCCTGGTGTTATTTACAATACTATATTGCTACATGTAATATGTAATAATATATATGTAGGCTACACTGTAATAGCATAATGCTGTGAAAGTTAAATGGATGAAAACTTTTACACAAGATAGTTGGCCAATTATATATATATGTATATATATATGTGTGTGTGTGTGTACATATATATATGTACACATGTATACATGTACACACACACACACACACATACATATACACACTTACATATAAACATAATTCCAGGCATATAAATGAATTTTTCACATATAGGTATTTGGCTATATTCTTTTATTTATTTATTTTGGCGGGGATGGGGAGGAAGGGAGGTGGGCGGGCCACTTCCACTGGTCCTTCATTTGTCTAGTTTCATCCATCTTTGTTCTTTGGCACGTGTGGGCCTCCCATCACCGTGGCATCTGTTGTCGCAGAGCACCGGCTCGGTAATTGGACACATCGGCCCAGCTGCTCCTCAGCGCGTGGAATCTTCCTAGGCCAGAGATGGAACTGGCGCCCCTTGCACTGCAAGGCGGTGTCCTTACCCACTGGACCACCAGGGAAGCCCTGGCTATATTCTTGACTAAAATATAGAACTTTAGGATTAAAAATGTAAGCATAAGTACAGTTATTTCTTTCTGAAATTAACTGGATTGCAATAGAACTAGTGCCTATGTACAGTAAAAATGCTCAAAAGTGGAGCGTTGCTACAATATTTTGGGTCCCATACCCCCTGTGCTCAGGAAACTGAACGTAGACTATCTCTCCTTGAGAATGTGGGTGGTGTTCTTGCCGTTGTCCTTTTCCGGAATTGCTGTGAGGCTCATTTACACATACATACACACCAAGATACTCTGTAAGTACCAAGTACTACATAATTTTAAAGTATCATTCTTTAAAAACATTAAACAAATTTACATCTTGGACAAGTTAGCCAAGCCAACAGCTGAATTAATCCATTCTCTCTATTTTCCATGAGGCATCAGCTATTTAAACATTACATTCAAAGTATTAGTAGCAATAAACCAAGAAAAAGAAGCCCTGTTAGCACTTCCCAAATGCCTGGGGTTGTGTTTCATTATATCGATTAGGTAAAACATGTCAAATCAGGGACCGGTAATATTCGTACCTATCCTGGTGTTATTTACAATACTATATTGCTACATGTAATATGTAATAATATATATGTAGGCTACACTGTAATAGCATAATGCTGTGAAAGTTAAATGGATGAAAACTTTTACACAAGATAGTTGGCCAATTATATATATATGTATATATATATGTGTGTGTGTGTACATATATATATGTACACATGTATACATGTACACACACACACACACACATACATATACACACTTACATATAAACATAATTCCAGGCATATAAATGAATTTTTCACATATAGGTATTTGGCTATATTCTTTTATTTATTTATTTTGGCGGGGATGGGGAGGAAGGGGGGTGGGCGGGCCACTTCCACTGGTCTTTCATTTGTCTAGTTTCATCCATCTTTGTTCTTTGGCCCGTGTGGGACTCCCATCGCGGTGGTCTCTGTTGTCGCAGAGCACCGGCTCGGTAATTGGACACATCGGTCCAGCCGCTCCACGGCACGTGGGATCTTCCCAGACCAGGGATCGAACTGGCACTCCTTGCACTGCAAGGCGGTGTCCTTACCCACTGGACCACCAGGGAAGCCCTGGCTATATTCTTGACTAAAATATAGAACTTTAGGATTAAAAATGTAAGCATAAGTACAGTTATTTCTTTCTGAAATTAACTGGATTGCAATAGAACTAGTGCCTATGTACAGTAAAAATGCTCAAAAGTGGAGCGTTGCTACAATATTTTGGGTCCCATACCCCCTGTGCTCAGGAAACTGAACGTAGACTATCTCTCCTTGAGAATGTGGGTGGTGTTCTTGCCGTTGTCCTTTTCCGGAATTGCTGTGAGGCTCATTTACACATACATACACACCAAGATACTCTGTAAGTACCAAGTACTACATAATTTTAAAGTATCATTCTTTAAAAACATTAAACAAATTTACATCTTGGACAAGTTAGCCAAGCCAACAGCTGAATTAATCCATTCTCTCTATTTTCCATGAGGCATCAGCTATTTAAACATTACATTCAAAGTATTAGTAGCAATAAACCAAGAAAAAGAAGCCCTGTTAGCACTTCCCACTGTATATGAAGTGAACAGAAATGTGATGGGGTACTGACATTCATTTCACTTTAAATTAAACACGGCATCACCGCAAATCTCGAGAGATGATATTAAGTTTTGTGTTTGGGTAATATCAGGAATTCTACAGGCAAGGGTAGAATTATATTTGGTTGGCTAAAAGCCAGTCAAACTTTACACTTATCCTAGAAGTAGGTGGTCAGAAACTCTTGTCCTTGTCCTCAAAGTGACTGGCTACAGCTGCTCAAACTATCTTGATTTCAAAATCCTTTGTGTCATTCATTTTGAAAATAAAACATTCAGACACGAGGTACAATGAGGTCTAACGAGGAAGGTATTAAGTTAGAATCAACCTTGGGGGAAACGCAGGTCCAATCAGCACACATCAAATGAAAACAAAGAGTAGAACTGGAATTTCCAGGTGGCATTAGTTGACACAGGCAATCTTTGACTTTATTTCTTCAAGAAAAAAAAAGACTCCAACCAAAGGAAGGAGGAGATGTATTCACAGCTTTCTCTCTGTCCTCCTCAAAACACACACTGTAAATTTTCTCGAGTTCACAGTCCGTGTTTCAGAAGGAGCCTTCCCTTGTGGTGGAAGGAAGCACACACTCCTCAATATGTCTGGTTTTGCTGTAATAGTATATAATGCCTCTCTCTAATACATTTAGCCACAAATATTTTTTTTAATGTGTCTGCATTCTGCTAATTTATAAAAAGCAGGATGCCGTCAGATAAAATTTCATGAAAATGATCTATAAACCAGACTGTCAAAAGTGAAAGGTACTCAGGCAGTACTTAGGGAAACAAATAATGGAAACCCCTGGAAAGGCTTCCTGAGACCACGGGAAAACAATGTACTGTAACGGAGCTCACATTACCTAGATTTGCAAGTTACTGTGAGGTCACAGGAAATCCTGAAATGTTTTCCACATTTTCTTTTATACATTTTATGTCAAATTTCCTGCAATTGAAAAATGTTTTCACACACGGCTTTCCATTTCCATGAGGCATCAGCTATTTAAACATTACATTCAAAGTATTAGTAGCAATAAACCAAGAAAAAGAAGCCCTGTTAGCACTTCCCACTGTATATGAAGTGAACAGAAATGTGATGGGGTACTGACATTCATTTCACTTTAAATTAAACACGGCATCACCGCAAATCTCGAGAGATGATATTAAGTTTTGTGTTTGGGTAATATCAGGAATTCTACAGGCAAGGGTAGAATTATATTTGGTTGGCTAAAAGCCAGTCAAACTTTACACTTATCCTAGAAGTAGGTGGTCAGAAACTCTTGTCCTTGTCCTCAAAGTGACTGGCTACAGCTGCTCAAACTATCTTGATTTCAAAATCCTTTGTGTCATTCATTTTGAAAATAAAACATTCAGACACGAGGTACAATGAGGTCTAACGAGGAAGGTATTAAGTTAGAATCAACCTTGGGGGAAACGCAGGTCCAATCAGCACACATCAAATGAAAACAAAGAGTAGAACTGGAATTTCCAGGTGGCATTAGTTGACACAGGCAATCTTTGACTTTATTTCTTCAAGAAAAAAAGACTCCAACCAAAGGAAGGAGGAGATGTATTCACAGCTTTCTCTCTGTCCTCCTCAAAACACACACTGTAAATTTTCTCGAGTTCACAGTCCGTGTTTCAGAAGGAGCCTTCCCTTGTGGTGGAAGGAAGCACACACTCCTCAATATGTCTGGTTTTGCTGTAATAGTATATAATGCCTCTCTCTAATACATTTAGCCACAAATATTTTTTTTAATGTGTCTGCATTCTGCTAATTTATAAAAAGCAGGATGCCGTCAGATAAAATTTCATGAAAATGATCTATAAACCAGACTGTCAAAAGTGAAAGGTACTCAGGCAGTACTTAGGGAAACAAATAATGGAAACCCCTGGAAAGGCTTCCTGAGACCACGGGAAAACAATGTACTGTAACGGAGCTCACATTACCTAGATTTGCAAGTTACTGTGAGGTCACAGGAAATCCTGAAATGTTTTCCACATTTTCTTTTATACATTTTATGTCAAATTTCCTGCAATTGAAATCATACACCCTCCTACTGCTGGAATCTCTTCTGTACGAAAGCAGATCTTATGACACTCCCCCACGAACACCTAATAACTCAGTTCCTACCAGTGTAACGAGAAAGTGACAGATGGAATTGAAAGTGGACCACGATAAGGCTAAAATGTCAGATATCCTAACTCTTTCAGAGTGGAAACCAAACTGATGTCATTAAAACAACTCTAAATGTGCATTTAATCTAGTGACAGTAGCCTTTTCTTTAGAATGAGAGATAGCAGAAGACAGACTGCCCTAAAGCATAAACTCACCATTTCCTCAAATCTCTTATTCAAAAAGTACGTGTGGATTGATGGTCTAATTTTAAAATGGCATCGTCTATATGGGTATTCTTAGTAAGATTCAAGCTCCTGACAACCATGTTTTATTATCCCAGGTATGCTAAAGGCTAAGTCAGATTTAAGTAAAATGTCCCTATTTAAAATATTCTCTCAATTTTTATCACTTGCAACTGTGGAGTTTACAGATAGCTTTTTAAACTGGTGAATACAGTTTCAATATAAACTCAAGCCAAGAATTAAGGTTCATTAATGAACGCCAGTTTTTAGTGTTTTCTAGGTCATGAGTTATTAGGGTATCTTACCTCTCCTGACATATCAGGGGCCATGGGAACAGCAGGCCACAGAGATGAGTAGATTCCAAAAAACACCACCCAGAGTGTGATGCTGCCCCAGATGGCTATATGGCTGAACTGTGGAAGAAGGGAGTCTGCATCAGAGCACTTGCAGGTGGACAGAGGACTCACAGACTGATGAAGCTGTCACCAACTTCCTTATTTATTTTTTTACTACATCCATAAAATGTTATCTGTGGCAATTATTAACTCCATAATTGTGTATTTTCACTGGATCTTGTGTGAAACACACCACTTCTAAGATGTTATAATGCTTGTGGTATGTTCCTTTTTCACCCCTTTGGTGGGTTTCACCTTTCATTCTTATCTTTTTTATCTACTACCATCTTTACGCCTCCTTAGTTTTTGCTCTGTATGCTCTTAATGAAAGATGCTAAGACACTTGTGTGACTACTAATCCCTGTGCTGAGCACTGCTGACAGTCATCAGTCCAGATTTCTTTTTTAAAAAAAAAATTTTTTTTTTTTTGGCCACTTCTATTGGCCTTTCATGTATTTATTTCCATCCATCTTTGTTCTTTGGCCTGTGTGGGCCTCCCATTGCAGTGGCCTTTCTCCTTGCAGAGCACCGGCTCTGGGTGCATGCGCTCCAGAGCACCGGCTTGGTAGTCACTCCGTCCAGCCGCTCCGCGGCACGTGGGATCTTCCCAGGTCAGGGATCGAACCAGCGTCCCTTGCACTGCAAGGTGATGTCCTTACCCATTGGACCACCAGGGAAGCCCTCAGTCCAGATTTCTTGTGCCCACCCTTCCCTTGAGCATCTTTCTTTTTGTTTCCTGTATCTCTCTACCTGGATGTGAATGAACCTCAACACTAATGTATATAAAATGGAACTTGTTTTATTCAGGCTGGAGATCTGCAAATGTCTGAGGACAAATCCTTCGCTAATATTCATGATCTTCAGAGTCACTTTCCAACAGGTATTCTGCCAGTCTTGTCACAGACTCTACCTTGAAAAGATTCCTTGTCAATAAATTGAAGGCCTCCCTACCTTTAGGAGTATTTACAACATACAACAATGTATAAGGGCTCTGAGAAGTCTTGTGATAAATAAACTAATTTAAATTTTACTCAGTGTTTCCCAACTTAAGTCCCCCGTTTCCTCCCTCCATTCCTGAACCCCCATATCACCAACTGTGGAACTAAGGGTAAAGGGATACACAAAGCTATAATGAAAAACAACAGAGATTAGTGACAGTGCATGAGTAAATGTGCTATTCCTTGGCCGTGACGAAAGCTTCCCTTACCCAGGTCCAGTATGATGTCTCCAATCCAGCTTTCAAACACACAGTTATCACCACAAACTAAAACAGAAGGGAAACATTGTTTTACTTCACGAATAGGACAGTTCGTCAAATGGGACTGGTAGATTATTCACGGCTGGATTTGTACATTCAACAAGCAAAGAAATGATGAGTTTGTTGATGGCTGAGCATTATGACTGTGATGAGCTAGAACTGCCATTTACAGCCTCACATTTCTGACTCCCTTCCCTGCCTTCTCCTCACCCTCACTGCCTGACAGTTCAGTCACGAGACTTCTGAGCACGGACCTGTCTACTTCTCGTACAATTCATGAACAGTGATGGAGAATCGTCTACAGTCATCTTGGGTGCCTAACCTTGCTTTAATTTTATATCGTTGGTAATAAAGTCTTTACTTTCTAAAATTTAAAGATGTACTATAAAAGTAATATAACTGGATATTTAGAAATCGAAATACTTGCTCTGTAACTTGCCTTACTGGAACCTCTGCAGAGCCTGGAAGAACTTGTTACATCTCCATACTGGACACACCCATTGTCACTGGTGTCCATACTACCGATTGTAAAGTAGAGGAGCCAGGTGTGATGAACCGCCCTGTGCTTTCCACAGAAGAGCATAATGGTTACACGGAGTCAGACTACACTGCCCTAGTGTCAGACTATGTGTGCTCAAGACTCCATAATCTATTTATTCATTTATTCGGGTAAGGAACAAGGCAAGTTACTTGACCTCTCTGTGTCTCAGCTCCTTGACATCTATAAGCTAGGATCAAATTTACCTTTGATAGGTAAAACACCAAGAACAGTGCTTAGCACTGCAGCTATATCTATTATCACCTATTTATAATAAAAAATACATTAAATACTGCTAGTCGTCAAAGGAATTCGGGGCACTTCCAGTAGTTTGCCAGGACAAAAGAGTGGCACTTGGCTGACACTGATGATCAGAGTGCTTCAAGTGCATAGGTCTGCTTTTAGGCACTGTGGGGTTTATATGCTCCATTTATACACTGAGCAACCACTGAGTGCGTTGATGTCAGTGGAAAGGAGAGCCTGGATTTGCCAAAACCTTAATCTCTGTTACTTACTGGTCTTAACTTCCTATCATTCAGTTACTTAAACATTGAATGATAGTTTTTTCACCAACGAGTCAGCTGTACCAATGGCCGCTTAGTATTTAGGACAGCACACAGTCCCCATTTGTGAGGTCATGCAGAGGGAACACAGGAGAGGAAAGGAAGCTGGCCGGGGAATTCATAGTTGAAGGCTGGAATGAACGTCTTTGGAGACTATTTTTTATGATCCTGGGCATTAGTATCCCAGTGGAGCTTTTGACTTTAGAGGGGAAAATGGTTTGAAAACATTTTTTGACTCTTTAATGGCAGGGTGGAACTCACACTCATCTGTGCATCTCACGAGACTTCTGAGCACGGACCTGTCTATTTGGAAAAAGAATCGTCACAGTCATCTTGGGTGCCTAACCTTGCTTTAATTTTATATCGTTGGTAATAAAGTCTTTACTTTCTAAAATTTAAAGATGTACTATAAAAGTAATATAACTGGATATTTAGAAATCGAAATACTTGCTCTGTAACTTGCCTTACTGGAACCTCTGCAGAGCCTGGAAGAACTTGTTACATCTCCATACTGGACACACCCATTGTCACTGGTGTCCATACTACCGATTGTAAAGTAGAGGAGCCAGGTGTGATGAACCGCCCTGTGCTTTCCACAGAAGAGCATAATGGTTACACGGAGTCAGACTACACTGCCCTAGTGTCAGACTATGTGTGCTCAAGACTCCATAATCTATTTATTCATTTATTCGGGTAAGGAACAAGGCAAGTTACTTGACCTCTCTGTGTCTCAGCTCCTTGACATCTATAAGCTAGGATCAAATTTACCTTTGATAGGAAAAACACCAAGAACAGTGCTTAGCACTGCAGCTATATCTATTATCACCTATTTATAATAAAAAATACATTAAATACTGCTAGTCGTCAAAGGAATTCGGGGCACTTCCAGTAGTTTGCCAGGACAAAAGAGTGGCACTTGGCTGACACTGATGATCAGAGTGCTTCAAGTGCATAGGTCTGCTTTTAGGCACTGTGGGGTTTATATGCTCCATTTATACACTGAGCAACCACTGAGTGCGTTGATGTCAGTGGAAAGGAGAGCCTGGATTTGCCAAAACCTTAATCTCTGTTACTTACTGGTCTTAACTTCCTATCATTCAGTTACTTAAACATTGAATGATAGTTTTTTCACCAACGAGTCAGCTGTACCAATGGCCGCTTAGTATTTAGGACAGCACACAGTCCCCATTTGTGAGGTCATGCAGAGGGAACACAGGAGAGGAAAGGAAGCTGGCCGGGGAATTCATAGTTGAAGGCTGGAATGAACGTCTTTGGAGACTATTTTTTATGATCCTGGGCATTAGTATCCCAGTGGAGCTTTTGACTTTAGAGGGGAAAATGGTTTGAAAACATTTTTTGACTCTTTAATGGCAGGGTGGAACTCACACTCATCTGTGCATCTTCCACAAGTGTTTGACACAGAGACTTAACACAGTGGAGTCCGTGCCTTGCATCGGTTGAATGTCTCGAAAAAAAGACTTCTTTTTTAAAATTTTTTTCATTTTATTTTTAATGAGACTCTGGAATAATTACTGGTTAAACACCCAAGTATAGTATGGTGGTATTTACCATGAATTTAAGAAAGCAAGAAAATGTGAACAAGGGCAGTAAAATAAAACTGAGGAAAAGGGGACAAGGGAGAGAAAAAGGGAAAGTGAGGCAGTAGGAGTGAAGAAGGAATACCGAAAACAGGAGCAACCGAAAGCCTATAAAGTGAATGAACCTAAATGACATTTTTTATAATCCAATATAAAATAATCTCTTAACAGTCAAAAACCTCACTTCCTTTTTAAAGGGATGTGCAAACCACCCTTAAGTACTGAAATGCGTAAATTTAAATTTGAAAATATTAATAAAATGAGCTCATAATGAAGGAATTCACTTTTAGACACAAATGAGGCAAATGCCCTGCACTCACCGTGTAAACAAAGTTTCCCAACAGCAGGTAATCTGAGGTCTTTCCGTTTCCAAACACAGTACCTGCACAATAAGAAGACAGGTTTGTTAGGAAAGGAAACAAAGGGGTCTTTTCAGCATCTGTTCAAAGACTAATCAGTTCAGAAATGCTGAACAAGAGAGCGGGAACCAAGGGCCACACAATAGAGCCAGAAATAAGGTGAACTGAACAAAGCCACAAGTGGAAAGGAGAGCCTGGATTTGCATGGTCTTAACTTCCTATCATTCAGTTACTTAAACATTGAATGATAGTTTTTTCACCAACGAGTCAGCTGTACCAATGGCCGCTTAGTATTTAGGACAGCACACAGTCCCCATTTGTGAGGTCATGCAGAGGGAACACAGGAGAGGAAAGGAAGCTGGCCGGGGAATTCATAGTTGAAGGCTGGAATGAACGTCTTTGGAGACTATTTTTTATGATCCTGGGCATTAGTATCCCAGTGGAGCTTTTGACTTTAGAGGGGAAAATGGTTTGAAAACATTTTTTGACTCTTTAATGGCAGGGTGGAACTCACACTCATCTGTGCATCTTCCACAAGTGTTTGACACAGAGACTTAACACAGTGGAGTCCGTGCCTTGCATCGGTTGAATGTCTCGAAAAAAAGACTTCTTTTTTAAAATTTTTTTCATTTTATTTTTAATGAGACTCTGGAATAATTACTGGTTAAACACCCAAGTATAGTATGGTGGTATTTACCATGAATTTAAGAAAGCAAGAAAATGTGAACAAGGGCAGTAAAATAAAACTGAGGAAAAGGGGACAAGGGAGAGAAAAAGGGAAAGTGAGGCAGTAGGAGTGAAGAAGGAATACCGAAAACAGGAGCAACCGAAAGCCTATAAAGTGAATGAACCTAAATGACATTTTTTATAATCCAATATAAAATAATCTCTTAACAGTCAAAAACCTCACTTCCTTTTTAAAGGGATGTGCAAACCACCCTTAAGTACTGAAATGCGTAAATTTAAATTTGAAAATATTAATAAAATGAGCTCATAATGAAGGAATTCACTTTTAGACACAAATGAGGCAAATGCCCTGCACTCACCGTGTAAACAAAGTTTCCCAACAGCAGGTAATCTGAGGTCTTTCCGTTTCCAAACACAGTACCTGCACAATAAGAAGACAGGTTTGTTAGGAAAGGAAACAAAGGGGGTCTTTTCAGCATCTGTTCAAAGACTAATCAGTTCAGAAATGCTGAACAAGAGAGCGGGAACCAAGGGCCACACAATAGAGCCAGAAATAAGGTGAACTGAACAAAGCACTGTATGAAGTCTCATAAACTTACTATATTTTGTCACAAATGAAAATCAAGTTTCTAACAATCAACATGAAGAAGGAAACTGGATTTGTTAAACAATTCTCAGGGTTTGTGAGGCTGAAAAAATATATTCAAGTAGAGCTTATGGGCAGTAAGACACGAGAAGGCATTCTGAACCTCTAATAAAGAACTTTGCTAACAATAGGAGAAGGTTTTAAGGAGATTTCTTATTATCTCTCAATAAAATTCATGCCATTGGACCAAAAGGGATTCAGAAAAGCAGCTCACAGAGGGCTGGGGAGCACCGGTATTCTTCCAGGCACATGGCTCTGTGAGAGCCTGGCTGAATGTAGGGGCACATCTAAAGGTATTTTGTTATTCCAGTAATGACTAACAAACATGGCTTTTGATGGAGAGAGTGGTACTAATCAACAAGAATCACTATGGCTGGGCTTCCCTGGTGGTCCAGTGGGTAATGACACCGCCTTGCAGTGCAAGGAGCGCCAGTTCGATCCCTGGCCTGGGAAGATTCCACATGCCGTGGAGTGGCTGGACCGATGTGTCCAATTACTGAGTCGGAGCTCTGAGTGCATGTGCCCAGAGCCAGTGCTCTGCAACAGAAGAGACCGCTGCGATGGGAAGCCCACACGGGCCAAAGAACAAAGATGGATGAAAATAGATAAATGCAAGACTAATAGAAGTGGCCCGCCCATCCCCCTCCCTCCCCAACCCGACCCCCTCATAAATAAATAAATAAATAAATAAATAAATAAATAAATAAATAAATAAAAAATATATAAAAATCACTATGGTTGATTAAAAAAATCAAATGAAAATTTAAAAATTACAATATTTATTCATTCGGTAACACTGAAAAATTTAAAACCCAAGGCAGGTGTCATACAGTATTTTATTTACACACATATTTGACAATATGTATTCAAAGCTTAGTATATAAGGATAAAATACATTATATAAATTATCAGAGAAGATGGGGAATGTGGTGCTGGTATGAAGAAGAAGAGATAACCCAGGTGAGCTTTGGAAGATACAGACCAGGCTGGGTTCTGTTACAGGTTGTGCCATCTTGGGTTGTTTATAATCAGTCTCCCTGGAATTCAGTCTCGTCACTTAAAAGATTGAGTGAAACTACCTATCCCAGACAGGTTTTGAGGTCAAAATGAGCTAAATGTATAAAGCACCCAGCCATATTCCTCAGTGTGACCCTGCCCCCTATCTAGGGTTTTCAGATCAAAGTAGCCAGGAAGGCTACCTAAGGGTCAGCCCAAAGACCCAGGAAACCACGTTTCTCTAGGGTATTCCATGATTAAGGAGATAGGATCTGATGTGCTAACACTTTTTGGATCTGAAAATTCATGCCATTGGACCAAAAGGGATTCAGAAAAGCAGCTCACAGAGGGCTGGGGAGCACCGGTATTCTTCCAGGCACATGGCTCTGTGAGAGCCTGGCTGAATGTAGGGGCACATCTAAAGGTATTTTGTTATTCCAGTAATGACTAACAAACATGGCTTTTGATGGAGAGAGTGGTACTAATCAACAAGAATCACTATGGCTGGGCTTCCCTGGTGGTCCAGTGGGTAATGACACCGCCTTGCAGTGCAAGGAGCGCCAGTTCGATCCCTGGCCTGGGAAGATTCCACATGCCGTGGAGTGGCTGGACCGATGTGTCCAATTACTGAGTCGGAGCTCTGGAGTGCATGTGCCCAGAGCCAGTGCTCTGCAACAGAAGAGACCGCTGCGATGGGAAGCCCACACGGGCCAAAGAACAAAGATGGATGAAAATAGATAAATGCAAGACTAATAGAAGTGGCCCGCCCATCCCCCTCCCACCCTAACCCGCCCCCCTCATAAATAAATAAATAAATAAATAAATAAATAAATAAATAAATAAATAAAAAATATATAAAAATCACTATGGTTGATTAAAAAAATCAAATGAAAATTTAAAAATTACAATATTTATTCATTCGGTAACACTGAAAAATTTAAAACCCAAGGCAGGTGTCATACAGTATTTTATTTACACACATATTTGACAATATGTATTCAAAGCTTAGTATATAAGGATAAAATACATTATATAAATTATCAGAGAAGATGGGGAATGTGGTGCTGGTATGAAGAAGAAGAGATAACCCAGGTGAGCTTTGGAAGATACAGACCAGGCTGGGTTCTGTTACAGGTTGTGCCATCTTGGGTTGTTTATAATCAGTCTCCCTGGAATTCAGTCTCGTCACTTAAAAGATTGAGTGAAACTACCTATCCCAGACAGGTTTTGAGGTCAAAATGAGCTAAATGTATAAAGCACCCAGCCATATTCCTCAGTGTGACCCTGCCCCCTATCTAGGGTTTTCAGATCAAAGTAGCCAGGAAGGCTACCTAAGGGTCAGCCCAAAGACCCAGGAAACCACGTTTCTCTAGGGGTATTCCATGATTAAGGAGATAGGATCTGATGTGCTAACACATCTTGTGGGTCTGTTGTGGACAAACATAAATGCCTGCAATTCACCTGTGAACTTCTACAGAACCAAATTAACAAACTCAAATCTACAAAATAACTGGAAGGATCTTGTGGTTACTCCTGAACTTCCATGCTTCTGCTATGGGCATATGGGTTAGGTCCTTTAATCAGTAAAAACAAGCTATCGAAAATAATTGTAGTTGGGTCCACTAAATTTTTCAGTTATCACTGGTTAGTCATAAGAAAGCTGGAGATAAATTTCAAAATCAAGTCAAGGAAAAAAGTTAAAAACCTGTTGTTGGGTTTATCCAGTTTGGCATTTGGATGATTCAGGTGAACTATTCATGCTAATATTTTCTGGTCTCTGGACTATTGCTCTTAAAAATGATTAAGAATCCCCCAAAGCTTTTGCTTATGTGGCTTTATATCTATCAGTAATTACCAAATGAGAAATAAAGACAGACATTTAAAAAATGTATATTGGGCTTCCATGGTGGTCCAGTGGGTAAAGTGTCTGCTTTGCAGTGCAAGGGGCACTGGTTCTGATCCCTGGCCCGGGAAGATTCCATGTGCCATGGAGCAGCTGGACCAGTGTGTCCAATTACAAGTCAGTGCCCTGGTGTGCATGCTCCTAGAGCCAGTGCTTTGCAATGAGAGAGGCCACGGCGATGGGAGGGCCACACAGGCCAAAGAACAAAGATTGATAAAAATAGTAAATGAAAGACCAATAGAAGTGGCCAAAATAAAAGAAATGATGACTTAGAGGCAAAAAAATTGTGTATTGATTTATCTAAGTATAACAATAACAAACCTAATATATATAATATAAATAAACTTTATGAAAGATAACTATTCTCCCAAACAAAATTGGTGAGAAAATTGTCACTATTTTGCATTTTTACAATCCCTTAATTTCTGGCTTAATAGAACTAGATTCTCGTATTGTTTTGGTTGACATATATGAGGGAAATCCAACTTCACAGAGAGATGGAGTTATAAAGGAGAGAAGTATTTTGATAATCTTTTCTAATAATTGTGGCTATTCCTTAATACTATTTCAAAACTCAAGTTGTTTCTTAAAGAGGGGAAGATAGTTTCCTAAAGGTTAGCTGTAGTGGAATCTGAACTGATTTGCTATTAACACATACAGAACTTAAAAAGATATACTATTAAACACATAAAGCTTACATAATACTCTAAACACATGTTACAATAAAAAAATATACCTAACATACCCTGGAGAAGGAAAATGCAATTCACTCCAGTATTCCTGTCTGGAGAATCCTATGGACAGTGAAGCCTGGTGGGCGAGAGTCCATAGGGTCACAAAGAATCAGACACGACTGAAGCGACTTAATATACAACCTTAGCAAAAATCGATTGGTCCCCTTTGCACTTTCAATGAATCTTTTACTTATGCATAATTTTGTAGCCTCATGGACATAGATGGTTCAGCTGACAACTCAAACAACCCCCAAGACACTCTCCCTGGATAAAGCTGAAACATGCTGACGTGCTCCTGAAATGGCTTATGCAAACTTCCCGTTTTGTTGCACAGACTATTAGTAAGATGTGTATTAAGATTCAGGATTTCATAAAAATATTAGGTTTACAGCTTCTTAAAGGGCATTCGTCAGTAAAATGGCATTTTTTAAAATGTGGGAGCATGAAGTGAAGAATATAAGGATTTCTAGAACTGTTACCACTGTTTGTGTCAAGGCACCAGTAATTCCCCCACTGCTGCTTTTGTATCAGGAATGAAAAAGACGAATCCTGTCCTGATAATGTAAAAAAATTGAAATCATGAAATGATGACCTCATTCATGGACCTCAAAAGGTCTTGAGTATTCTCAGGTGTCTATACACCATACTTTGAGAAACGCGGAAGCAAGTGCATGAATGAATACTTAGCCATATATTATATAGCTATCTCTATCTCTCGTGTGCCTCATCCTCTCAGAAGCTAAAGAAAACAAAAACTCCTTATTTACACATAAAAACAAGGCAGAAGAACTAGGATGTTAAAGCATAATTTATACTATATGTCATTTACCTCTTAAAAAGAGGAAACACATGTTCCTCTAGACTTGACTAGATTTGGGTTCCCCAGGGAGTACCCTTGTGACTTGCTTTTGCTGAGGCTAGAGGGCTTTGGCAGTTCCCCAAATGCAAAGAGAGCCCCAGAATTTATTCTTCTGGGCTAGAATTAGTTGGGAATTCCCTTCAAACCCTTTCATTGCTGATGTTTTGAATGCTGCCTGCTTTGTGCTATTTTTAAATTTCTTTTTCTTTTTCTCCTAATTTAGAATACTAAAATATTCAGTTTCAAGGATGAACATTTCTAGTCATTCATGCCGACACTGATTTTGCATTAGGAAAATAAACTACCTGGAAAACTTATATAGTCCCATATTTTACCCTATATTTCAACATCCCATGGCTCCCCAAAGTGGAAGCTATCCAAATGTCCATCAGCTGATGAATGTATAAACAAAATGTGGTCTATCCCTACAACGAAATATTACTCACCCATAGAAAGGAACAAAGTGCTGATTTATGCTGCAATAAGGATGAATTAAATTCTCTATTATGATTTCATTTATATAACATGTCCAGAATAGGCAAATCCACAGAGATAAAAATCAGTGGTTGCCAGAGGCTGGGGGAGAGGGGCAGAAAAATGAGGAGTGACTGCTCATGGGCACGAAGTGTTAAAAATGTTCTGGCATCAGATGGTGGGACACTGGCATGGTTCTGTAATTATACCGGAAACCACTGGATTGTATAATATAAAGAAGTGAATTTTATGGTACGTAAATTTGATCTAAAAATGCCATTATGGTTCTCCTGGTCCACTGCATCAGTATTTTATATATAATTAGATTTTACCATAATTATTTCCATGGTCTAGTAACAAGAAACTCTTCACTGTTGTATTGGCTATTAATATAGGAATGAGCTGACAATCTTCCAACCAGGACACAAAACTACTGCCTTGTCTGGTATACTTCATTCCCCTACTCATGGCGCAGGGTCTCACGAAGGCATCCGTGATGGACTGCACGCCTATGATGGACCAGGCTCTGTTCCGGCCACTACGAAAACACCAGTGAACTGAACAGACAGTGCCCAGCCCTCCGGAGCTTTGGTTCTAACAGAGAATGAAAACAAAAAAGCAAATATATCACACCCACTAGGTAAGCACCATGAAGAAGATACAAGGGACGGGCAGAGAGGGCCAGGGGCAGCAGGGGCGGAGTGGAGGTTCTGTGAGGCAGGGTGATCTGGGAGGGCCTCTCCAAGCAGAGACCTGAGCGCAGGAGGGAGAGCGCAGCTAGACACGGGGGGAAGATGAGGAAGAAGAGGACGGCCTGTGGGCTGGAGCTCAGTGAGGGGGTAAGCTGGCTGGGGTGGCAGTGGTCGGGGGAAGGAGAGTCAGGTGGGGTTGGCCCAGGCTGGGGCTGTGGATTTGATTCTAAATGTGATACAGTCTGTGGGATTCGGAGCAGGGGGCAACCTGGTCTGATTTATGTTTTGTGAGACTGTCTCTGGCAGCCTGGAGAGAAGAGACTGCCGGTGGGACAGAAGAGCTAGCACTACATCTTATGGGCCAGTGTTCACTCAGGCCTGAGGACAGCTAGTACCTCTCTTGAAAGGACACATGGACCTCAGGTGGTGTGTGTGTCACGTTTGAAGTACTGAGGTCTGAGATCTGAATGTTCATTCGTCTTCCTCTCAGGACCTCAGGGCAAGGTCTGCTCCGGACGCAGCAGCACCAGCTTAAGCATCCCAGGGATCTCTTTTCTAAAGTGACCACTTAATCATTTTTATGGGTGTAGGAAATTCACCATGATACTATCTCTCAAAACTGACAGAATAACATCACCCCCTGAAAACAAGCAGAGAAAAAGCTTATACTTCAAGACAAACATAAAAGCCTACTGAAATCTCATTCAAAGCTCTGGCTCAAATATTTGAAAACACGGAGCATGTCTAATTAGGTTCCATATAAAGAGTTGATGCAGGCCTCACAGGTATAATAGACTACATAAAATAGCAGCACTATTCTAACTATACATCAACAGAGGAAAAAAAAAAAAAGAGTCCTAAAATTTAACCTTTGCAAGTTTGAAAAACATGAGAAGTAGAGAAGAAAGGCTTTGCATATATTAAATCACTTTGCTCCCAAAGGAATAGTAAAAAAATCTTTCAAGAGTACAACTTTTAGATGCATGTATTTTAGGTTAAGGAAAAAACATGATAAAATGAAACACTGCTATAATTTTGAACACAGATTGACAATGAATTACTTTTCTAAAAAAGTAAAAAAGTCATCTCTTAGCATTCATATCCTTTCTACTTACCATACTGAAGGGCTTTTAGTGGAAACCAAAACAGAATAACGGAGTGGAAGAGGCCATTTAAACAATGAACCCAGAAAACCTGAGGGAAAACAAAAATCCATGAGAACCATTTGCGATAAACTAGCTCTGTGAACTCTGACCTTTCTTTTTATCTGTGAGCTAGATTCACAAAACGTGTTTCTGTTGGGCCACCACTGTGAATTAATAGAACTGACAGACACTTTCTGCCTCTTAGACCTTCATGGGTCATTTATTTATTTTTATGTTTTGAAAAATGTTTTTTCAGCTTCACTGAAATTTTTTCTACTTTCTAAAAACCAAGGATTATAAAAGTTGAAATTTCTGCCTGTAAAAAGAAAAATTTAAAATTGCTGTGGATCATGAAATTCTTTCAGGGGACTAGTTTCATAATTCTAGAAGAACAGACATTTGATTAAGATTGTAATTTGGTGGAATCCCTACTCTTTCTTTTCCATGTACGATAAAAGAGTAAACTTTTTTTTAATGGTAAGGATATAGTGCATTCTCTCTCTCTACTTCCCACCCCCCACAATACTAAATGTAGCAAGTACAACATTTGAATTGCATAATTCCTTAAAGCAAAGCATTTTTTAAAACCAGGCCTGAAATTAAAAAAGCCTTCCACAATTTTTAAACACCTGTCAACATTAAACTTCACATAATTATAACATCATTTAATAGTTACTGCTTTCTCACCTATTGTATTTTAAGAACAAGAAAGCAAATATCACTGTTCTTTGTACCACGGAGGTGAAAGATTAAGTTATAGCAAAAACTGTTTAGAACAGCTTATGGCCCTTTGAAGGGTTGCAGTTTTGTCATTCAGAAGTGCTCCTTGCAAACAAAACTTATGCTAAATAAAATTGGCATGTATTAAAATAGTTTTAAGCTGTTCAAACAACAGAAATTAAGTTGCCTGCCTCCCAAAATTTTCCACTGTGATCTCAACCTCCTTTGTTAGTTCACCCAGCCACACTGGATTGTATGATCCAATTTACGCTCCAATACATTACACATTTGAACTTGTGTTACTCATTAACCTTTGTCTCTTCTCCTCACTATGTCATTACTGCAAGTTTTTATTTGACAGAAAGCACAGGTGGGTGCAAGAAAAATTAGTTCTACTTTTCCATTTTCCTGACCGATACTTATTGTCACATGTTAATCCTTTAACCCCTGTCATGACCTCAGACCCTCCGACCCTTTTTACCATAACAAACGTAATCATCATCATTCAGGGCAACAATGCTTCTACACTGGGGACCTGCAGCAACTGCTGTGTATACAATGATGCATTCTGTAAGCATTTGTTCCTGAATTTATTCAAACAATTTTCACTGAAATCATTATAAAAATCCATAAACTCTATAAAAATTGCTGGCAGCTTGTGTATCTATAAATATTTAAATGAATACAGAAGTTGTATACTCTATTTGGGTTGATCTGGTGACTTTTTTAAATGCATGGGCTTTGCAGACCATGTGATACTTTGTATACAAGAAAAGAACAGCAAAAAATACACGGAAAGACGGATGTTCACACATTGAAACGACCTAAGACCAGTTACACCTTCTCACAAGTTACCATATACAAAGGGGACGAACAGATGTGTCTTCCTAGGAATGCTTTTGGGTAATCCTTAGGATCACTTTATGTTTATAAGCAACAGGAGCAAAGCTATGGCAGTGGCTGGGAAGCTAACTCTCGAGACAGCACCATGATGTCTCAGCGATGGGATACGGGGGAAATGTGGCTGAGGTTGATGCTACTTTCTGAGCTGGTGAGGATTACTGTCAGCATGCCAGGAGGCCTGGAACCTTCCGAAAAACTCAGGTCATTGTATCTAGTTACTGCTTTCTCACCTATTGTATTTTAAGAACAAGAAAGCAAATATCACTGTTCTTTGTACCACGGAGGTGAAAGATTAAGTTATAGCAAAACTGTTTAGAACAGCTTATGGCCCTTTGAAGGGTTGCAGTTTTGTCATTCAGAAGTGCTCCTTGCAAACAAAACTTATGCTAAATAAAATTGGCATGTATTAAAATAGTTTTAAGCTGTTCAAACAACAGAAATTAAGTTGCCTGCCTCCCAAAATTTTCCACTGTGATCTCAACCTCCTTTGTTAGTTCACCCAGCCACACTGGATTGTATGATCCAATTTACGCTCCAATACATTACACATTTGAACTTGTGTTACTCATTAACCTTTGTCTCTTCTCCTCACTATGTCATTACTGCAAGTTTTTATTTGACAGAAAGCACAGGTGGGTGCAAGAAAAATTAGTTCTACTTTTCCATTTTCCTGACCGATACTTATTGTCACATGTTAATCCTTTAACCCCTGTCATGACCTCAGACCCTCCGACCCTTTTTACCATAACAAACGTAATCATCATCATTCAGGGCAACAATGCTTCTACACTGGGGACCTGCAGCAACTGCTGTGTATACAATGATGCATTCTGTAAGCATTTGTTCCTGAATTTATTCAAACAATTTTCACTGAAATCATTATAAAAATCCATAAACTCTATAAAAATTGCTGGCAGCTTGTGTATCTATAAATATTTAAATGAATACAGAAGTTGTATACTCTATTTGGGTTGATCTGGTGACTTTTTTAAATGCATGGGCTTTGCAGACCATGTGATACTTTGTATACAAGAAAAGAACAGCAAAAAATACACGGAAAGACGGATGTTCACACATTGAAACGACCTAAGACCAGTTACACCTTCTCACAAGTTACCATATACAAAGGGGACGAACAGATGTGTCTTCCTAGGAATGCTTTTGGGTAATCCTTAGGATCACTTTATGTTTATAAGCAACAGGAGCAAAGCTATGGCAGTGGCTGGGAAGCTAACTCTCGAGACAGCACCATGATGTCTCAGCGATGGGATACGGGGAAGTGTGGCTGAGGTTGATGCTACTTTCTGAGCTGGTGAGGATTACTGTCAGCATGCCAGGAGGCCTGGAACCTTCCGAGCTCTCAGATTACATTTTCAAGGAAACAAGAACTCATGGTCCATTGTATCTGCCACGACTATGTCTTTCTGTTACTTGAAAATATTCACCATGGGTAATGAAAAACATTACAGCAACGCAGTGGAATTTAATACAAATTGGACATCAAAGGTAAAAATAAAGCATTTAAAAATGAAAGCATACACATGGCATATTATAAATAGCAATGGTATTAAAAGACTACTAAAATACTTCCTAGAACCAGTGGGGTAAGTCAAAAAACCATGCAGTTTAGTTGTTTTTTAGTTTTAAATTTAGCCAAATTCAGTTATATTGTGCCTTTAAGTTGTATGTATCTGCACACCTGGACACATGTGCAGAGTACGTTCATAGAGACCTTGTCTCTGAAGATGAATAACATCCTAGCAATAAACGTAGTGCCATCATTTACTGGGCGAGGCTAGAGGCGCTGACACACCTGTCTCACTCTCCTCCCTGGTATACTGAGAACAAACGTCATTTGACAGTTTTATGAAATAATACAATTTAAAATATCCTACATTCATTTCCTAAATTAAAAACAGTGAATTAAAGTTACATCTAATTATTGGTAACATAACATGTGTAATATAACCAACTTGCACTACATGAAATGAGAAGAAATTCTGTGAAGGTATATTTGATACTTTTATTATAGTTTCAAAATGGCATCTACCTTGACTTACAAAACTAAAAAAAAAGAAGAAAAAACTTTTCCTCACTTACATTGGATAGGAATATGAATTTCTAACAAATACTGGTGAAAACACTTTAGAATAAATAATTGCAGGAAAGTGAACAATGCAAGAAATTAGATATTTTTGTTGCTGGGATGAAGAAACACCATGGTCAAAGATGACAATAGCCTATGCCTTGTTATGTAGGATATACACCCGGAATATATTTCAGATAAGGCGGTAGATATTTTATCTTATATTAGGTTTTATGGCTTGGAAATGAGGATTATTATGGGCAAATGAGTTATCTACCAGAGAAAATATTTTTTAATGCTTAATACAATCTAATATTCCAATGAGGACAAAGTTATTTCACAAAACAGAAAATTAGCAAAGGATACATCACCTCTCACGACTTTGTATATGTAAAGACGGTCCTTGTCAGCCCTGGATGAGTGACCTCTGAGAAGAGTGAGCATGTCCCTCATAAAACTGCAGACAGAAAGTCAGAGGGCCAAAGGGACATCCCCTCCGCCTGCCAGGCCCACTTTACAGGCGTCTGGCAAATCCCAGTGAACTGGGCTGACAGTTTAAATTTGCAGCAAAACAAAACACCTTCACAATCCCTGTCAGAACCTTAAGCAAATTTGGCCTGCCATGGTCAGGACTCTGGAGTTTCCTTGGAGTAAGAAGACCCCAGGCAACTGGCCCAGTCAAGCACGTCCCATTCAGGGTCCCGGCTCCTACCTTGGTGTTGAAGTCCAGGGCATTCTGAGATGTTTTGTATAATTCAGGATACTTCAACATATTCTCTTTTCTGCACGATCTCTCAAATATTCCCAGAGTTAAGGGTGGCATTGCTGTAAACATCTGAACGGCACGAAGTGGTCATTATACCAGGCAGTCAAACACTGGCGGAACGTCTATCTCAAAGCAGTCCACAGAACAGAAATAATGAAAATTCCTAAACTTACCACATTATAAAGACCTATGCACCATCTCTCAAAGAGGATCTGTCCAGAAAAGCCATTCACGAAGGCAAACCAGATCTAGGAAGAAAACAACCCAAAGCCCCCAAATTAAGATGCAAAGACCATAACTTCGGTGTTTAGAATCTGCTGTTACTCAACCAGTGCATAAAGACCTTCACTGATTTTCACAATTTTCTTGAAAATGGCATTTCTTTGCTTTTATTTTTTAATATGAAGGGATTCTCTCATAAGGTCTTTGCTATTTAGGTCAGAATTGGTTTCACTTGTTGAATCAAAAAATAACTATATCCCGAGACAACCCCAAATTAAAAAAATTAGGTACAACTTTGTTTCCTGAAAGATACTTTAGAGGATATATTTTATGCCATTAAAATTTTAGAGCTTTAATTTCCCTTTAAAATATCTACCTTCTGATAGTTAAATTATTTACTGTAATTAAAATTTTTGTTTATTTAGAAAATAAAATAATTGCCTATACCTACACCATCACCATTTATTTTCTATATGCAATGTCGTGTCCTGCTCCTTTGCGTCTTAACATTTTATTATACATATTTTCTTAAGTTACTACATATCCTTTAAAATGATGATAATGGATGTACATCCCCTACTTTTGGGTATGTAGCTTGCCTCTGGTTTTTGTTACTATACATAATTCTGAACGGGATAGTTTGGTACAGAAATCCTAAATATCTCAGTTTTGTAGGATGACTTATTTTTTAAATAACAAATAGCTTTACTGAGACAAAATCAACATACAAAAATGACGCACATTTAATGCATACATTGATGAGTTTGTACACAGGCATGAAACCATCACCTAATCAAAATAGCAGACATAGTCATCATCTCCAAAAATTTCTTCCTGTCCCTTTTCCTTTTTCCTTTTAGGATGAATTCCTAGAGGTAGAATTCATGTGTCAAAGTACCAAATCATTTTTTAGTGTTCTTGACAATTATAGCCATCAGAATGCAAAATTTGAATTTATAATACTTAAAAATATTTTCTAGCTTAAATTTATGCTTTGATTAATAACAAGTCTTTAACTGAGAGAACATTATACATTTTGCAGTTTCTCAGGAACAGAAAGCTTAACTTTGGCTACAAAATTAAGGGACGATATAGAGAAAGCTTCTCCAGCATGTTTAAGACAAATGTGAATAGCAGTGAATCAATAATCCCTATGTTATTTTTTTAAAAGCAGAACTAAAATGTAAGTAAAAATCACATTGATCTGGAAGAGTAAAATGTCTGGGCCCAACAAAGAGATGAGATAAACACAAAGCCAAAACACCGCAACCACCACCAGAAACCTGTGAGGGAACAGAGGCATGGATGTGCTGGTGAAGTTTCGAACTGGAGCTGCAGGGATTTTGCTACACTTCACGTTTCATTTAACCTCATTATAGAAGCATGAATTGCTACAAATTCACCATTTATCAATATATACCCAGGCTGGCCTCCCTATGAACAGTTTCTGTATCCACATTGATCTTTTTCCTTTTTATAGTGGAAAGGAATGACTGAGCATATATAAAAACCAATGTTGGCTTCATGAGATGGAAAAGGGAACAAAGTAGCAATAGCACATGAAAAATTAGTCCAGATTGTGTTAGGGTTGTAACATGCATTAACAACAACAAGAACAAAGGCATAGAAACGCGAGGCAAATCTGAAATTCTTACTTGCTTGCCGCATATATTGACAGAGAACATTTGAACATGTGCTCTCTAGGAGACAGATCATCATCGCTACACGCAAACTTTAAGAGAACTTAGCATCTTCACGTGAAGTTAAATTTATTCCTTGGTGCTGCCAGCTGGGTTTTTTTTTGATAAGCGTTAAAGACACAAATTGGCAAGACAGACTTCAATACTATTTATTGCATTTTCACATCTGGTCTTTTTGAGATGTGGATTATCTAAATACATATTTGTGATACTCTAGGTGATGGTAATGTTTTCCCTGAAAGCAACTATGAAACTCTTTCAGATTTCTTGGGTATGATGAAAATACAAGTAATTTTTAAACATAAAATTTCAGTTACGGCTGTAGTAGTCTATGAAGACACAGCCTAATATTCATTGGTCTGAAGAAAGTCAAAGCTGCATGCATACCAAATTACTCAAATGGACATGATTTGACTCAAAGGTTAGTTATAAGTGTATTTGCAATCATCAATCCCGTAGTATAGGAGACATTTATGTTAACATATTGGTGTGTGAATAGACCTTTGTAAGTGTGAACAGTCTCCTGGCTTCTTTGTATGTAAATTCAGTGATTAAAACACCACTATGAGCTAGAAGCTGAAGAATCTAAATTTGAAATTTAGCAATTTAAATCAATGGATATTTCATTCAGTTTCTAATTCAAAGTAACCCGCAAATAAACCAGCACACTCGCAGTCCAAGTTTATTTTAAAATGTATCACTTAACTGCTTTATGAGAAAAATGCAGACATTTTAAGTGGGAAGGTATCAACGCACTTTTTACCTTTTATAGTTTTAACCTCATTATAGAAGCATGAATTGCTACAAATTCACCATTTATCAATATATACCCAGGCTGGCCTCCCTATGAACAGTTTCTGTATCCACATTGATCTTTTTCCTTTTTATAGTGGAAAGGAATGACTGAGCATATATAAAAACCAATGTTGGCTTCATGAGATGGAAAAGGGAACAAAGTAGCAATAGCACATGAAAAATTAGTCCAGATTGTGTTAGGGTTGTAACATGCATTAACAACAACAAGAACAAAGGCATAGAAACGCGAGGCAAATCTGAAATTCTTACTTGCTTGCCGATATATTGACAGAGAACATTTGAACATGTGCTTTTAGGAGACAGATCATCATCGCTACACGCAAACTTTAAGAGAACTTAGCATCTTCACGTGAAGTTAAATTTATTCCTTGGTGCTGCCAGCTGGGTTTTTTGATAAGCGTTAAAGACACAAATTGGCAAGACAGACTTCAATACTATTTATTGCATTTTCACATCTGGTCTTTTTGAGATGTGGATTATCTAAATACATATTTGTGATACTCTAGGTGATGGTAATGTTTTCCCTGAAAGCAACTATGAAACTCTTTCAGATTTCTTGGGTATGATGAAAATACAAGTAATTTTTAAACATAAAATTTCAGTTACGGCTGTAGTAGTCTATGAAGACACAGCCTAATATTCATTGGTCTGAAGAAAGTCAAAGCTGCATGCATACCAAATTACTCAAATGGACATGATTTGACTCAAAGGTTAGTTATAAGTGTATTTGCAATCATCAATCCCGTAGTATAGGAGACATTTATGTTAACATATTGGTGTGTGAATAGACCTTTGTAAGTGTGAACAGTCTCCTGGCTTCTTTGTATGTAAATTCAGTGATTAAAACACCACTATGAGCTAGAAGCTGAAGAATCTAAATTTGAAATTTAGCAATTTAAATCAATGGATATTTCATTCAGTTTCTAATTCAAAGTAACCCGCAAATAAACCAGCACACTCGCAGTCCAAGTTTATTTTAAAATGTATCACTTAACTGCTTTATGAGAAAAATGCAGACATTTTTAAGTGGGAAGGTATCAACGCACTTTTTTTACCTTTTTATTTTTCCTACTGAAAGGTATATGAACACGTTTCTGGAAATTCTCTTCCTGTGCTTAAAAAAGTTAATATTGTAATTGCTTTTTTTTAAAAGGAGAAATGACTAGATAGGAATTGAACCTTCCAATATAGTACCCATATCTTCATCAAATATTTCAGTATTGAAGCTAACATATTTTAAAGGAAAGACAGGTTTTTAACAGTGAAAGCATCTACCAGAAGGCTGATTTCAAGTTAGTCCAAAATTTGCAGTTACATTATAAATGCACCCTGTACTAAATAAAACAACACCTAAATCACTCTAAACATGCAAAAGTCCCTCCTCTGACTCGACAAAGCCATGGATGAAGAAAGAAAATATGAGTCCCTCTGGGGAGGTATCCAAATTACTTAAATTCACAGGAAATCCATATCTCAGCACAACTTGGTGGGAACGTATCACCTCATTGACTTTAATCAAAGCTTCTGGAAATCAGAGACATTTACACTGCTTTGGGATCTTACTGGAAAACCTGGATGCAACCAATTACTTGAGAGAAAAGGTCATATTTTGCGAGGAAGGAGTCAGATGTTTCAGAGAAACTAAAATCTCTTTAACAAATGCCAGTCATTTCAATGGATACCTAGGGTCGCCGCTGGGCGGCCACCACAAGCAAGTGCTTTATACCGCCACCTGCCAAATCTGTATTGATTTGTTTGGCTGTAATTTATGGCAATGGAGTAGCTAGACAGTGACATTCCTGGCAGTATGGCAATGGGAAAATCAGTTTTTAGAGATAATCTGTAAAACCCATAGTGCTCCATACCATTCCTGTATTAGCCAAGAAACTTCAGACCTGCCTGTCCTGGTATTATTTTCTAACTTTCACGTCCCAGGAGAGGCGTGGCAGTTCAAGCTTCACAGACATTTCCCTCATGGAGCATTTCTGCATGTTAAGCAGCAGCTTACAAATAGTCAATGAGTCCTCTGCTCCCACGCCTGATAAGCACAAAAAACTGAAAGGGGAGACTCAAGACTGGCAGTTGTCCTCACTAGAGACATTCAGTGATGTGTTTTCTGTCTATTCACTCACAGTATTGACATGAGCCATTAACATCTGCAGAACTTGTTTTAGCTGGCAAAAGTTGGGTATCTGGGAATTGATTTAAAAGGTCAATTTGTTTCCAAGATAGTTGAATTATATTCAAAATACATTTCCATAAACTGCGAAAGAAAAATAAGAACAAGATTTCCAGTAACGTTTAGGATTGACTTCCTTTTCAATGTGTAAAGAATTTGGTCACTGTTAGCTATCTCTCAAAGAGGCTTTAAATTCAAAGTCAAGTAAAATTTAGGGCTAATCAACAACAAACTGCATAACTCTGGATTTGAAACAGAGCGTGCAGATTTAGTTTTTCACTTGAGTTTAATATATTTAATTTCTCCCATTAGTGCATAGTTTTGACCACTTCATTGTTGATTGTCAAATAACCTAGATTTAAAAAGTAGCAAAGTAGAGTATTCTTATTTCATTCTACACAATTACATTTTTGTAAGCAGATTTACTGCTGCCAGTGGCTTTAAGCTCCCAGAAATCTCAAGAATAAAAATAACGTAAATAAGAAAATAAGCTGTATGAATTGATATTCTTTCAAATGTTGATCGATGTTTTGGGATGAAAAGACAATCTAACTCAAAAAGTTAGATCTATAGAGGAGACTGAGAATTGAATATAATGATATTAGAAAAGAATAACATTTATATACACAAAAGTTCTATTTTTTTGTAGGATCTCATAAGCTATTTTGGAAGTGCATTTTATTTCAAAACAGACTATTCCACACCAAATTCAGCAATAATGAATAATAAGTAAACTTAAAGATTATCTTGTTTATATCTCCAAGTGTTTATTTTACCTAATGGGTTGCAATCTAATGGTAGACTTTTAGTGACCAATAAATAAAACTGTCTTTACACTTCAAAGCTAAAAAAAACCAGGGCTTGAACCCATGTCTCCTATATTGCAGGCAGATTCTGTCTCATTTGAGCCACCAGGGAAGCCCTTAAGTTTATTCATCTGACTCCTAATAAGAACTATGCTCAGTCAACATTTTGATAAGGAGATAAACCTTCTGACAGGCGTAAAGAACAGCTGGAGCAAACATACAGCAGTTTCCAACTAACATATCAACAGGGCAAATGTGGAGCCTACTGATTGTTCTAAGTGTTCCTTCTCTAGCATAACGTATGAGATGTCTTTTCCAAATGGCACACGGGTAGATTCTGTGTCTTCTGATGGATGTGTGAAAGCAGTCAACAGAGTAGAGGGCAAAGTGGCATAGCAAACATCTGTAAGGGGGCTCAAGGCAAATTTATGAGGGCGTAGGCAGGTCCTTTGACAGGAATGGAAGATGGAGGGTTTTCTTAGCAAGCTATGGAGACCTCCTTGTCATGCTCTGTGGAGCTGCAAGAGTAGCAAGAAACTGGCAACTCCTTGAGTTCAAATATTACAAATATAGCTTCTGATGATAAGATGCTCATAGGTTTTTCAAAAGACAAGATAAAGACGTTATTTATCACAACCTGGGTGTTCAGTTTGCATAATCACCTACCGGTGCTGTGCTACCCAGAGGAACAGCCACTGGCCATGTGTCTCTTGAACACTTGAAATACGATTAGTCCAAACTGAGATATGCTGCATGTGTAAAATACACATCAGACTGTGAACACTAAGTATGAAGAAAAGAATGTGAAATATTGCTTTAATAGTTTTTTTTTTTACAGAGATTCCAAGTTGAAGTAATAATATTGAATATATAGACTAAATGAAATATAATTCAAAATTAATTTGGGCTTTTATTTTTATTTGTTGCTAACATGGATACCCTTAAATGTAAAATTACACATGTGACTTGTTTTATATTTCTGTTGGCAAGCTTTTGGAGGATAGGAATCTTGTGTGATTTACTTTGTAGTTGGTGAACTAAGCCTGGTGCCTGGCAGCCAGTAGAGACTACAAAACATGTTTGAAGAACAAAATGCATCCTTTTAAAATTGATATGGGTTGCAATCTAATGGTAGACTTTTAGTGACCAATAAATAAAACTGTCTTTACACTTCAAAGCTAAAAACCAGGGCTTGAACCCATGTCTCCTATATTGCAGGCAGATTCTGTCTCATTTGAGCCACCAGGGAAGCCCTTAAGTTTATTCATCTGACTCCTAATAAGAACTATGCTCAGTCAACATTTTGATAAGGAGATAAACCTTCTGACAGGCGTAAAGAACAGCTGGAGCAAACATACAGCAGTTTCCAACTAACATATCAACAGGGCAAATGTGGAGCCTACTGATTGTTCTAAGTGTTCCTTCTCTAGCATAACGTATGAGATGTCTTTTCCAAATGGCACACGGGTAGATTCTGTGTCTTCTGATGGATGTGTGAAAGCAGTCAACAGAGTAGAGGGCAAAGTGGCATAGCAAACATCTGTAAGGGGGCTCAAGGCAAATTTATGAGGGCGTAGGCAGGTCCTTTGACAGGAATGGAAGATGGAGGGTTTTCTTAGCAAGCTATGGAGACCTCCTTGTCATGCTCTGTGGAGCTGCAAGAGTAGCAAGAAACTGGCAACTCCTTGAGTTCAAATATTACAAATATAGCTTCTGATGATAAGATGCTCATAGGTTTTTCAAAAGACAAGATAAAGACGTTATTTATCACAACCTGGGTGTTCAGTTTGCATAATCACCTACCGGTGCTGTGCTACCCAGAGGAACAGCCACTGGCCATGTGTCTCTTGAACACTTGAAATACGATTAGTCCAAACTGAGATATGCTGCATGTGTAAAATACACATCAGACTGTGAACACTAAGTATGAAGAAAAGAATGTGAAATATTGCTTTAATAGTTTTTTTTTTTACAGAGATTCCAAGTTGAAGTAATAATATTGAATATATAGACTAAATGAAATATAATTCAAAATTAATTTGGGCTTTTATTTTTATTTGTTGCTAACATGGATACCCTTAAATGTAAAATTACACATGTGACTTGTTTTATATTTCTGTTGGCAAGCTTTTGGAGGATAGGAATCTTGTGTGATTTACTTTGTAGTTGGTGAACTAAGCCTGGTGCCTGGCAGCCAGTAGAGACTACAAAACATGTTTGAAGAACAAAATGCATCCTTTTAAAATTGATATTCCTGAGCCAGGATAAGTTTTCATGTTAAAAATGATGTTATATTTGCTACATGAAAAGGAATATAGACATTTCCTTCTAACCAGACATAGGAACTGAATTAGTCTGATAATTTGTAGACAAATTCTTCATTATCTGGACTCTTGTGTCCTACCAAATTCAGAAACCAAAACAGATCTGAACAGCAAGGACTATTTGTATTCAATTATGTAGTTTTGAAAGATAATAAGAACCACAGGATGACCAATACTAGCAAAACTACCTGTGTATTTTTATTGATTAGATCCCTTAGTAGAACTGACAGCCTCAATTTTATGTCCACTGTTCCCTTCCCTTTTTTTAAAAAAAATAATCTTTATTGTAATTTAATTTGTAAATTAATTTGTATTGTAATTTTTATTGCTTTACAATGTTGTATTATTTTCTGCTATACCACAAAGTAATTCAGTTATATGTACATCCCCCCCTTTTTTGGATTTCCTTCTCATTTTCCCTTCCTTTTCTTTTTAAACAGTTTTCCTTGTGTGCATTCCTAAACAATTTCCTGTTTCCTCTTGTATGTTTTTGAACTTTATAAAAAATGCTATGCAGTTCGTAGTCTTTTTAAAGTTGAACACATTACTTCATTAGCAAGGATAATTCAACATCACTTACTCAAGCTACATGATGTGTTTATTCAGAATTTAAACATTATTCTCCAAGGCTGACAAACTTTTTAACTTATTTAGAAGCTATACAAAGAGGCCTGCTGAAGGATTAATTAAAATGATGAGAAAATGTCTTCCCCCAAATGTTTCAAATATATATGCAAATGACAAGGAGTTTTAAACTTAACTTGCAATTACCTCGATAATATAGAGGACTATATTCTTGTAGAAGCAGTATAAAATACACTTGGAGACTCGGTTATAGTTCCAGGCACCATGAACCATCAACAAATTCTTCAAATACTTGAACTAAAACAAGAATGGAAAGAAATTCACATTTTACTCTTCATCATGTGAGCTGACAGGGCCGAATGGCATGTTTGGCAGAAATGATGCTTTACCTGAGCTATGGAGTAGTCAGAAGAATTAGCTGCCTGAAGGCCTTCGTTGCCACTTATTCCAACTCCAACGTGTGCTGTCTGTATCATGCTGACGTCATTTGCCCCATCACCGATGGCAAGCGTTATGACTTTAACTTGCTTCTTAACCATCTCAACAACTTCAGATTTTTGAAGAGGAGAAACCCTTAAATAAAAATGAATTATTATTTTTTTCTGAAAAAAGGAACTTTAAGATGTCATTGTCTTGAAGGAAAAAAGAAGCTGAACAGCTAAATGAATAGGTCTCTGAAGAATCATCATGGAAAAGTCTTAGGTTTGTAAAATTTTAAATCTCTGTTAGCCTGGTTTGCCACTTTAAGGGAAAAATAATGTCTTGGAAGCAAAACTCTAGGTCACAGATAGAAGTTATATAAGCTATGCCTTGTTGAGTATTAGTTTACCAGAATGTGTGCATACATTTTTCAAAAGATGGAATTTGAGTTCAGAAATCCCATTACTTCCCAACAAATAATACCAGGATTCCTAATTCTTCACTTTTGAATGAGCAGGAAAGTCAGAAAAGCTGTGGAATGATAGTTCAAATACTAACTGTTGGACTATACCTTGAAAATGAAAGTTTTGAACTTCCATAAGCTGATCTTAGATGATACATTTAAATAATCTAAATAAACAACAGGGAGCTGGGTAACTTGCCAACCCGTTCTCAGACACCCTGTTGAATCAACCAAAGTAAAAGCTGACTGCCTGATTACATAGTTCATGTGCCCCAATTCTTTTTTCTAAAGCTACTGACAACGGCCAAGTAGAATCAAGCAACCTTTTATATAAAGGGGCAGGAATAGAGAACATCAAAGAGGTGAGTTAATTAAAATGATGAGAAATGTCTCCAATTTTAATTGCACATGACAAGGAGTTTTAAACTTAACTTGCAATTACCTCGATAATATAGAGGACTATATTCTTGTAGAAGCAGTATAAAATACACTTGGAGACTCGGTTATAGTTCCAGGCACCATGAACCATCAACAAATTCTTCAAATACTTGAACTAAAACAAGAATGGAAAGAAATTCACATTTTACTCTTCATCATGTGAGCTGACAGGGCCGAATGGCATGTTTGGCAGAAATGATGCTTTACCTGAGCTATGGAGTAGTCAGAAGAATTAGCTGCCTGAAGGCCTTCGTTGCCACTTATTCCAACTCCAACGTGTGCTGTCTGTATCATGCTGACGTCATTTGCCCCATCACCGATGGCAAGCGTTATGACTTTAACTTGCTTCTTAACCATCTCAACAACTTCAGATTTTTGAAGAGGAGAAACCCTTAAATAAAAATGAATTATTATTTTTTTCTGAAAAAAGGAACTTTAAGATGTCATTGTCTTGAAGGAAAAAAGAAGCTGAACAGCTAAATGAATAGGTCTCTGAAGAATCATCATGGAAAAGTCTTAGGTTTGTAAAATTTTAAATCTCTGTTAGCCTGGTTTGCCACTTTAAGGGAAAAATAATGTCTTGGAAGCAAAACTCTAGGTCACAGATAGAAGTTATATAAGCTATGCCTTGTTGAGTATTAGTTTACCAGAATGTGTGCATACATTTTTCAAAAGATGGAATTTGAGTTCAGAAATCCCATTACTTCCCAACAAATAATACCAGGATTCCTAATTCTTCACTTTTGAATGAGCAGGAAAGTCAGAAAAGCTGTGGAATGATAGTTCAAATACTAACTGTTGGACTATACCTTGAAAATGAAAGTTTTGAACTTCCATAAGCTGATCTTAGATGATACATTTAAATAATCTAAATAAACAACAGGGAGCTGGGTAACTTGCCAACCCGTTCTCAGACACCCTGTTGAATCAACCAAAGTAAAAGCTGACTGCCTGATTACATAGTTCATGTGCCCCAATTCTTTTTTCTAAAGCTACTGACAACGGCCAAGTAGAATCAAGCAACCTTTTATATAAAGGTGGGTCAGGAATAGAGAACATCAGCATTCATACTACACTGTATTTGTTTTTTTTTTTTTTTAAACAACTTTTAATTATTTATTTTTGGCTGTGCTTGGTCTTCAGTGATGTGTGGATTTAGCTGCTCTGCGGTATGTGGAATCTTCCAGGATCAGGGATCGGACCTGTGTCTCCTGCATTGGCAGATGGGTTCTTATCCACTGAGCCACAGGGAAGCCCTGTATTTGGTTTTAATATTAACTTTGGAGCAACTTATCATAGACTTAAACAAAACCACATGACAACCACAGTTCAGTGACAAAATATGCATTTAGCATGATTAACTTAGTCTAGTATTCATGCTGTCTTGGTAATTAGAGAGAAAGGAAGGAAAACTGAACAGTGATCTGACTCAGTCAAGTATTAAGATAGTAATGAACTATTACGAAATAACTAATACAGACAATGTTAGTGGACAACAGAAATAACTCAGAGCTAAATTCCAAATTCAAGGTTAAGTGCAATAAATATGTCGGACCATTTGGTAAATCATTTATCAGTCTACTCCAAAATGAAGATCATGACTTTTAAGACTCAATACATCTTTGCACATTTTCCTGATTATTTCCTTAGAAAAAATTTCCCAAGCAGTGTATATTTTGCACAAATATGCGCTTTCAGGAGGCCCAGCTGTCCTTTCTTAAAGGCTTCAGCCAGAAACAGATTTAGTCTTTTTTTCAAGTTTGAGAATCATTATGTTAAAAGTGTGAGTTGCTTGCAGACTGAACTGGTCTCCTCATCTTTATTGATTGTGCTGATTCAGGATAGGTACTCAATAAATGGTTGAAATAAGAAAGAATTATTTTTGATTCTTTGAATTTCCTTTCAGTCTGGCTATAGTACAAAATGACACAGTTGTGAATACAGTAAAGGAATGGACGGATATCACATCATTAATGGGCTTTTCCACTGTTAGCTCTCATTTTTCTTTGAAGCAATTTTCATTTCATTTTCACATTTTATATAATTTTTCTTAACAGGCTATTATACATTGGTAAGTCCACTGGCTCTAGGCCAATGTTTTAAATCATCTATAGCTGACATTTAGTAAATGTCAAAGAATAACGCTCACCAAGAAATGATCTAAAAAGCAAATGGAAAATGGGTATGAAAAGAGAGAAGCATTTGAAAACATTTGTCAAATTCCCTTTACAACTTAACAGGCTCACAATGTAAATACATTGTGAAGTCATACCACAGGATGAATGGAGCTGGGAAACGACTTTTTTTTTCTTTATCTTCCAGCATCAGGGATCGGACCTGTGTCTCCTGCATTGGCAGATGGGTTCTTATCCACTGAGCCACAGGGAAGCCCTGTATTTGGTTTTAATATTAACTTTGGAGCAACTTATCATAGACTTAAACAAAACCACATGACAACCACAGTTCAGTGACAAAATATGCATTTAGCATGATTAACTTAGTCTAGTATTCATGCTGTCTTGGTAATTAGAGAGAAAGGAAGGAAAACTGAACAGTGATCTGACTCAGTCAAGTATTAAGATAGTAATGAACTATTACGAAATAACTAATACAGACAATGTTAGTGGACAACAGAAATAACTCAGAGCTAAATTCCAAATTCAAGGTTAAGTGCAATAAATATGTCGGACCATTTGGTAAATCATTTATCAGTCTACTCCAAAATGAAGATCATGACTTTTAAGACTCAATACATCTTTGCACATTTTCCTGATTATTTCCTTAGAAAAATTCCTAAGCAGTGTATATTTTGCACAAATATGCGCTTTCAGGAGGCCCAGCTGTCCTTTCTTAAAGGCTTCAGCCAGAAACAGATTTAGTCTTTTTTTCAAGTTTGAGAATCATTATGTTAAAAGTGTGAGTTGCTTGCAGACTGAACTGGTCTCCTCATCTTTATTGATTGTGCTGATTCAGGATAGGTACTCAATAAATGGTTGAAATAAGAAAGAATTATTTTTGATTCTTTGAATTTCCTTTCAGTCTGGCTATAGTACAAAATGACACAGTTGTGAATACAGTAAAGGAATGGACGGATATCACATCATTAATGGGCTTTTCCACTGTTAGCTCTCATTTTTCTTTGAAGCAATTTTCATTTCATTTTCACATTTTATATAATTTTTCTTAACAGGCTATTATACATTGGTAAGTCCACTGGCTCTAGGCCAATGTTTTAAATCATCTATAGCTGACATTTAGTAAATGTCAAAGAATAACGCTCACCAAGAAATGATCTAAAAAGCAAATGGAAAATGGGTATGAAAAGAGAGAAGCATTTGAAAACATTTGTCAAATTCCCTTTACAACTTAACAGGCTCACAATGTAAATACATTGTGAAGTCATACCACAGGATGAATGGAGCTGGGAAACGACTTTTTTTTCTTTCTTTTTCTGTAAACTGAATGTATAATAAAGGATAAATCTCCACATGGTGAGCTAATATTAATGATTTAGAGAACCATCAGAAAAAAGCTGGATTAAACTTTGTTTTCTTTTTTTCATGGCTATTAAAACCAACCACTGCGTTCTCTGCTTGACACTGCAATTTCAGTACTTACAAATTAAAATTGGCTGAGGATTTTTACCAACTCTATGGATGGAATTCCAGTTGAGTAATTTAAAATTCTAAAAAATAATGTTATTAAAAAAGTGTTGCACTCAGTATGTCAGCAAATTTGGAAAACTCAGCAGTGTCCACATGACCGGAAAAGGTCAATTTTTATTCTAATCTCAAATAAGAGCAATGCCAAAGAATGTTCAAACTACCGGACAATTGTGCTCATTTCACACACTAGCTAGGTAATGCTCAAAATCCTTCAAGCTAGGATTCAGCAGTATGTAAAAGAAGAACTCCCAGATGTACAAGTTGGGTTTAGAAAAGGTAGAGGAACCAGAGATCAAGTTGCCAGCATTCGTTGGATCAAAGAGAAGGTAAGAAAGTTCCAGAAAAACATCTGTTTCTGCTTCATAGACTATGCTAAAGTCTTTGACTGTTTAGATCACAAGAAACTGGAAATTCTTCAAGAGATGAGAATACCAGACCATCTTACCTGGCTCTTGAGAAACCTGTATGCAGGTCAAGAAGCAACAGTTAGAACTGGACACAGAACAATGGAATGATTCTAAATTGGGAAAAGGGTACATCAAGGCTGTATATTGTCACCCTGCTTATTTAACTTATATGCAGAGTGCATCATGCAAAACTCTGGGCTGGATGAATCACAAGCTGGAATCAAGACTGCCAGGAGAAATATCAATAACTTCAGATATGCAGATGACACCACCTTAATGGCAGAAAATGATAAGGAACTCAAGAGTCTCTTGATGAGGGTGAAAGAGAGTGAAAAGCTGGCTTAAAACTCAATATTAAAAATCTACAGTCAGGGCATCCAGTCCCATTACTTTAAGGCAAATAGAAGTGGGAAAAGTGAAAATGGTGACAGATTTAATTTACCTAGACTCCAACATCACTGCAGCCATGGAATTAAAGATACTTGTTCCTTGGAAGGAAAGGTATGACAAACCTAGACAGCATGTTAAGAAGCAGAGACATCATTTTGCCGACAGAGGTCCATACAGTCAAAGCTTGGTTTTTCCAGTAGTCATGTATGGATGTAAGCTGAACCATAAAGAAGGCTGAGCACTAAAGAACTGATGCTCTCAAACTGTGGTGGCAGGGAAGTCCCTTGGATGGCAAGGAGATCAAACCAGTCAATCCTAAAGGAAATAAACCCTAAATATTCATTGGAAGAACTAATGCTGAAGCTGAGCTCTACTACTTTGGCCACTTGATGTGAAGAGCTGACTCACTGGAAGAGGGACTCTGACGCTGGGAAAGATGGAGGGCAGGAGGAGAGGATGAGGTGGTTGTACACCATCACTGACTTAACAGACATGAGTTTGAGCAAACTCTGAGTGATGCTGAAGGACACGGCAGCCTGGTATGTTGCAGTCCATGGGGTCACAAAGAGTTGGACACGTCTTAGTGACTGAGTAAACAAAAAACCAAACATGGATGTGGCTACCTCAGGTGTTAAAATAAGAGTATGAATTCCTAGGAAAGAACAATGTCTGTATTTTCTCTCTCTCTAAAAAAAAGGCAATGATGTAGTGAGAAACAACCCCAAAATACATTGCAACTAACATGAACAAGGGTGTCTGCTTTCATTATCATGATAAAAGAAGACAACCAGCTTGGAAGAAGATTCAAGAAACAGTGGAAGCTCCGGTATCTGATGGGCTTGAAATAGCAGTTGATTACTAAAGAAAGATGTCAGATTTAAGTGAGAATTCATAAAATCAAACATACATACTTAAAACATTCAACTCAAAATATAAATTTTACAAGCCTGTAATATAGGGTAAAGGGTTCTGCATTTGAAATTATGCATATTTTCCTTACGGAAATCTCACTCATGAGGCACAATCCATGGTTTGTTTCATTAAGTGGAAACTACACGTAATGATGCCCTCCACCCCAGTTTATTGTTATCTTATTCCCAGCAATTTTTTTTCTGGCAACTCAAATAGTCTTTCTAGAACACTATATTTGGTTTTCCGACCAATAATTTTGGCTAGATTACGTAAATTGTTATTACTTTGAGAAGTACAATGGAATAAACAGATTAAGGGACAAACACCCACAGATTCCCAGTAACCACCAAGCCAACAGATACTTGTTCCTTGGAAGGAAAGGTATGACAAACCTAGACAGCATGTTAAGAAGCAGAGACATCATTTTGCCGACAGAGGTCCATACAGTCAAAGCTTGGTTTTCCAGTAGTCATGTATGGATGTAAGCTGAACCATAAAGAAGGCTGAGCACTAAAGAACTGATGCTCTCAAACTGTGGTGGCAGGGAAGTCCCTTGGATGGCAAGGAGATCAAACCAGTCAATCCTAAAGGAAATAAACCCTAAATATTCATTGGAAGAACTAATGCTGAAGCTGAGCTCTACTACTTTGGCCACTTGATGTGAAGAGCTGACTCACTGGAAGAGGGACTCTGACGCTGGGAAAGATGGAGGGCAGGAGGAGAGGATGAGGTGGTTGTACACCATCACTGACTTAACAGACATGAGTTTGAGCAAACTCTGAGTGATGCTGAAGGACACGGCAGCCTGGTATGTTGCAGTCCATGGGGTCACAAAGAGTTGGACACGTCTTAGTGACTGAGTAAACAAAAAACCAAACATGGATGTGGCTACCTCAGGTGTTAAAATAAGAGTATGAATTCCTAGGAAAGAACAATGTCTGTATTTCTCTCTCTCTAAAAAAAAGGCAATGATGTAGTGAGAAACAACCCCAAAATACATTGCAACTAACATGAACAAGGGTGTCTGCTTTCATTATCATGATAAAAGAAGACAACCAGCTTGGAAGAAGATTCAAGAAACAGTGGAAGCTCCGGTATCTGATGGGCTTGAAATAGCAGTTGATTACTAAAGAAAGATGTCAGATTTAAGTGAGAATTCATAAAATCAAACATACATACTTAAAACATTCAACTCAAAATATAAATTTTACAAGCCTGTAATATAGGGTAAAGGGTTCTGCATTTGAAATTATGCATATTTTCCTTACGGAAATCTCACTCATGAGGCACAATCCATGGTTTGTTTCATTAAGTGGAAACTACACGTAATGATGCCCTCCACCCCAGTTTATTGTTATCTTATTCCCAGCAATTTTTTTTCTGGCAACTCAAATAGTCTTTCTAGAACACTATATTTGGTTTTCCGACCAATAATTTTGGCTAGATTACGTAAATTGTTATTACTTTGAGAAGTACAATGGAATAAACAGATTAAGGGACAAACACCCACAGATTCCCAGTAACCACCAAGCCAACATATGGAAGTAAAACTGTCGGCACACAGCAAAGAACATTGTTGTGCTGTGGGCATCCGACAGCGTGTCTTAGGGAGGGAATGTGGTTTAACAAGACTCAGGGTGGTCAAACTGAAATCAGTTAAACAGATCTACTATTTTACAGCATAGTAAAAAATTATTCCTTGTTATAAGAAGGTTACAAGATAGCAAAACCAAATTATAAGACATTAAAAATGAATGCTGCACAAAGCTTTTTGATACTTGCCAGTACTTAAGAATTTCACAGGTAGAAGTCAGCATGGGCTGCTTTCTTGACGAGTTAGAATTTGACCAGGAGAGGAAAGTTCACGTCAGGTAAAATAAATATCATACATTAAATTTCTTTGACTTTACATTAAAAAATTTTCCAGAATCTGTTCCTTTTTATAGATTCCTTTCTAGGTGCATTTCCACCTTATAATATGTCCTCTCTTTCACTTATCAGTTTACTTTCTTGACTTTTATATACTTGATTCTGTATTTATACAATCTCCAGAATAGTCTAGAATGACTTTACCATAGAAGTTAATTCTTTCCAGTTGTCTATCAGGAACCACAAATTCATGGATGGGAGTATCTAAAACCTAAATGCTATAAATTCCAATAGTGATCCAAAGCATAACTCATAGACATCATAAAAGTGCTTCTACCCTAGATTTTTTTTTTTTTTTTTTTTTTACCAGCCAAGGGCCTGTATCAGTACTTAAATTATCCACGGTTCTCTTCTCTTCCACTATTGTTCTTTCTTCTTCAGAAGCACTCACAGCCTCTGCGGAAAAGGACTGCACATCCAGCATGTGCTGTAAAGTCCAGTTTTCTTCCCTGAGGCACCACAAACAGAGGGTGGTCCTTTGTGATACAACCCAGTAGTATACTGAGTGCAGTATGCTTTTCAGATATAATCTTGGCTGCAGTTTCTGCATGTGTTATTCATTATTTTTCTTATTTGTTATGAAGTAACTCTCACTACCCTGTGAACATGAGGTTGGGGTACTGGGATTTTTTGCCATTTAAGCTAGAAAGCATATAGGCTGGCCCATTTTATATGAGTCTCATTTTGTACCCTTTTAATGGGATTAGCTAAATGAATCACCTTATAGAATGGAATATGGATAAGGATTATACATGTATATACACAGTCACATAATAAAGAATATTTTAAGGAACTTTCTATAGGTAGCTGAAAGTACAATAACTTATCTTACTGTATGGTGTATTTAGGTTAATAACCTAGAAAAAAATCTCATATATACACTAAAAATTAGGTCAATGAGAAATTAACTTAAAAACTTATATTGCAAATTTAAAAGTTACTCTAAAGTTGCTTTCAGAAAGTAAATCTAGAAACACATTAAGAACATGGAGGAACATGGTGCTTGTTTATTATCCTGAAGTGTTTTGCATAATGACCTTGCATGTGTAGAGCCTTTGTATTTAGGAAGCTTGCTCCTGGTGACTATTTAGAGGTCAGGATCATTACTGGGGAATCTGCTGTACTTTCCTTTGCAACACATTTCCTAAGTTTTCTCTTTGTGAATATCAGTCTGTTCCCCATTGAGCCATATTCTGCTGACTAATAAAAAAATTACAAAAAGAGAAAAATTTATGAGACCTAAATTAACTCTTCTTTGAACTAAAATTTGTAGGCTCATTTATAAAGTTTTGAAGTGAGAAGGATTCATGGATGGGAGTATCTAAAACCTAAATGCTATAAATTCCAATAGTGATCCAAAGCATAACTCATAGACATCATAAAAGTGCTTCTACCCTAGATTTTTTTTTTTTTTTTTTTTTTACCAGCCAAGGGCCTGTATCAGTACTTAAATTATCCACGGTTCTCTTCTCTTCCACTATTGTTCTTTCTTCTTCAGAAGCACTCACAGCCTCTGCGGAAAAGGACTGCACATCCAGCATGTGCTGTAAAGTCCAGTTTTCTTCCCTGAGGCACCACAAACAGAGGGTGGTCCTTTGTGATACAACCCAGTAGTATACTGAGTGCAGTATGCTTTTCAGATATAATCTTGGCTGCAGTTTCTGCATGTGTTATTCATTATTTTTCTTATTTGTTATGAAGTAACTCTCACTACCCTGTGAACATGAGGTTGGGGTACTGGGATTTTTTGCCATTTAAGCTAGAAAGCATATAGGCTGGCCCATTTTATATGAGTCTCATTTTGTACCCTTTTAATGGGATTAGCTAAATGAATCACCTTATAGAATGGAATATGGATAAGGATTATACATGTATATACACAGTCACATAATAAAGAATATTTTAAGGAACTTTCTATAGGTAGCTGAAAGTACAATAACTTATCTTACTGTATGGTGTATTTAGGTTAATAACCTAGAAAAAAATCTCATATATACACTAAAAATTAGGTCAATGAGAAATTAACTTAAAAACTTATATTGCAAATTTAAAAGTTACTCTAAAGTTGCTTTCAGAAAGTAAATCTAGAAACACATTAAGAACATGGAGGAACATGGTGCTTGTTTATTATCCTGAAGTGTTTTGCATAATGACCTTGCATGTGTAGAGCCTTTGTATTTAGGAAGCTTGCTCCTGGTGACTATTTAGAGGTCAGGATCATTACTGGGGAATCTGCTGTACTTTCCTTTGCAACACATTTCCTAAGTTTTCTCTTTGTGAATATCAGTCTGTTCCCCATTGAGCCATATTCTGCTGACTAATAAAAAAATTACAAAAAGAGAAAAATTTATGAGACCTAAATTAACTCTTCTTTGAACTAAAATTTGTAGGCTCATTTATAAAGTTTTGAAGTGAGAAGGAGTTAAAACATGGCAAAAAAAATATCTGTGTTACGTGTACCAAAATTATATAACTCTTAAAGTACTCCCAGAAACTCACCATCAATTTATTAATGAAAAGAAAATAGCCATTTATACAGCAGATCTTAAAACAATTCTTAGCACAGAGGATATCTTAGCATAAGAAAATCTTTATCCACCTCTAGGTAAGTGAGTTACTTAAATGACTGTTGAGTGAGTGCTTTCCATAGTTTCAAAAAGCAACTGTCGATATGGCGTGAAGTCAGAACCATCAAGGGCAACGTGTAATTCAAGGGTTCGGTCTACAGAAACAAAATACAGAGAGCCCTGCCACAGGACAAAAAAAAAGAAAGTATCTTTAAGAAATATTTCCTTTGCAATGCATTTTAGATGCAAAACTTCTCTTCTGTGGAATTAGGATGTTACAAGTAAACTTCCATTTCAATGGTTCAGATATTTTAAATAATGACTGACCATATTGACACTGTATGTTTGCATATGTATGTATGTGTGTGTTGTGCATAGGCAGCCTGAACTATTAACTGGAAAATATACCTTATGAAAGGCACTAAAACCAAAACACCTTCTAGTAGAAATTTTTATTATAGTATTCATACCACAGAACCATGTCCACAGTGTTACTGTTCATTAAAAAAAGAAATTCACCTATCCATCCAGTTATATGGGACCTGGAACTATACTTAGCAGGTAAAAGACTACTGAAAGCAATAGGAACCAAAAAATAATGTAGTAGCAGTGCCTTAAAAATATTAATTTGGGGCTTCCCTGGTGGTCCAGTGGGTAAGGACACTGTCTTGCAGTGCAAGGGGCGCCGCTTCGATCCCTGGCCTGGGAAGATCCCACGTGCTGCAAAGTGGCTGGACCGATGTGTCCAATTACCAAGCCAGAGCTCTGGAGCACATGTGCCCAGAGCCGGTGCTCTGTGACAACAGAGGCCACCACGATGGGAGGCCCACATGGGCCAAAGAACAAAGATGGATGAAAAATAGACAAATGAAAGGCCAATAGAAGTGGCCTGCCCACCCTACCTCCCCCCCATATATTAATTTGGATCATTCAAAAGATACATACATACAGTGTATATACACACCATAATTAAAGTACTTTTTTTGCTAAAAAATGGTAACCATTATTTGACCACATAGGGTTGTCACTAACTTTCAACTTGAGAAAGCTTGAAGAATCCTGTATCCTTTACACAGTTCCTCTGTACTCTAAATAAGCAGAAGACTGTCTCCTACAGCATACTATCAAGCATGAATAAGAGTTGTAATCTTAGTATCATGGGTAATGAGATGATTTTCTCTTTTTTGCAAAATGTCCATTTACTCAGTTCCTTTACTACGTGATGAAATTTCTCAGGAAGCATATAAAAAGAAGAAAGGAAAAGACAGCAGATCTCAGAATCCTCCTTCTGTCCCTATGAGATACTGACTTAATAACTTTTATTGAGCTACTGCCCTAGGAGTTAAACATTAAGAGCCTGTATGACAGTGGCTTTCTCTATGGCCTCTTGCTGTAAGGAGACAGGAGGGTGTAGAGAGACGTAAGTTTCTTCAACCTGGGACAAAGCCTGGCCACCTTTTTCTGTCTTGGGAGCCTCACCTGATAGTACCAGTGGGCACTCAAGAAGGCCGAGTGCCTCCCGCTTCATGCTCTGACCTGTGGTGACCTTACTCTCAGGGTGGTAAGACCTGTGGCCCCCACCTCTTCCCATTCACTGTATCTATTGGAGACCACATGGGCAATTCACTTCACTTTTGTCATGACTTTGGGTACATAAGGAAACACTGAATCTTCTCAGTTGTTTAGTTGTTAAGTTGGGTCTAACTCTTTCACAGCCCCATAGACTGTAGCCCGCCAGGCCCCTTCTCTCCATTGATTCTCCAAGTAAGAATGCTGGAGGGGGTTGCCATTTCTTTCTCCATAGGATCTTCCCGACCCCAGGATCGAATCTGTGTCTCCTACATCGTAGGCGGATTCTTTAGCACTGAGTCACCTGGAAGTTGGAACGTCTTTTAGCTTAAATAAAATCAACTTGCCCATCTTTCCTTCCCTGCTCCATCCCCCACTCCCTTGTTTTTGAATTTTCTCCTACATAGATGGGTTTCTCTAAGGAACCTTCTTTCAGAAAGACCTAGTAGAAGATGGAACAAGTGGTAGCACAAGCTACTGATAGACATTGGAATAAAACCCTGACAATGCCATGGGTTTAAAAAGGAATTCACTATATTTCAGAGTCATAACTACCTGTTAACACAAAACCTGTGAGAAACCTTTGGGGAAACAGGAAATGCTGGATGACTATTTGAAGGTAAATGGCACAGACAGAAAGAGTGGTATGCCAGAGAACACAGGTGAACAATCAGGTGGGGAAAGCTTTCCAGCTGGACTAATCCCTCTCCACGGTGCCTTGTGCATGCCCAGGCTGACCAGTGTGAGCGGCTGAAACCAGACAGAGTGTAACTAAGGGGGCTCTCTCTCTCACTGCAACCGTGAACTCTGGCTTAGGCTTGGAATCTCTGGAAACTCAAAGACCACAAAGTAATGTGCTTGAAAAAACAAACCATGCCAATTTCAGGATTATTCCCAGTGGTCTAAATCTAAAACCTCAGGAAAATTCTCACCTCCTGCCTGGGAAGAGGAAAGTCAGACACTTCTGGTCAACCTCAGGGCTTAAAGCCAGGCAGGGACAGTTACCAAATTATAAATGATACAGATGTGCTGATAACACTTGAATGTTACTTCACGAGGGCAATTCCATCAGAATGTGGCTGCCTCTAACAAGAGCAGTGCTTGGGTAAAGGAACTGTGGGAAAACAGAATTCCCTAAACTCAGATTGAATCCTGTCTCCAGATTTGCCTCAAGGTAGGACCTAGCTTTCACCTTTCCCCCAAAGCAACATTGCTGCCCAGTAGGGCAAATGGGGAAAAATAATCTCACAGGGAATATTTATAAGACAGGAGAAGTCCACACACACAAAAGAAATATAGTAACTTATAAGAAAATAGAACCTGCAAAAACCCCAGGAATTTAAAAGAAGTATGAGAAAAAATTCTGGAAAGCATGGGGAAGATACTAGAAACATGAAACCAAAATTAGAAGTTATAAAGGAGAACCAATACAAAAAATGTTACAAGAAATAAAGAAGCCAATAGTAAAGTGATAAAACCTAAAAGTTCAAATTAAAATTTTTCCCCAAAGTTATCAGGAAATGAAAGGACAGATTGTGAGAAAAATGTTATGAAGGAATAAAACCCTGACAATGCCATGGGTTTAAAAAGGAATTCACTATATTTCAGAGTCATAACTACCTGTTAACACAAAACCTGTGAGAAACCTTTGGGGAAACAGGAAATGCTGGATGACTATTTGAAGGTAAATGGCACAGACAGAAAGAGTGGTATGCCAGAGAACACAGGTGAACAATCAGGTGGGGAAAGCTTTCCAGCTGGACTAATCCCTCTCCACGGTGCCTTGTGCATGCCCAGGCTGACCAGTGTGAGCGGCTGAAACCAGACAGAGTGTAACTAAGGGGGCTCTCTCTCTCACTGCAACCGTGAACTCTGGCTTAGGCTTGGAATCTCTGGAAACTCAAAGACCACAAAGTAATGTGCTTGAAAAAACAAACCATGCCAATTTCAGGATTATTCCCAGTGGTCTAAATCTAAAACCTCAGGAAAATTCTCACCTCCTGCCTGGGAAGAGGAAAGTCAGACACTTCTGGTCAACCTCAGGGCTTAAAGCCAGGCAGGGACAGTTACCAAATTATAAATGATACAGATGTGCTGATAACACTTGAATGTTACTTCACGAGGGCAATTCCATCAGAATGTGGCTGCCTCTAACAAGAGCAGTGCTTGGGTAAAGGAACTGTGGGAAAACAGAATTCCCTAAACTCAGATTGAATCCTGTCTCCAGATTTGCCTCAAGGTAGGACCTAGCTTTCACCTTTCCCCCAAAGCAACATTGCTGCCCAGTAGGGCAAATGGGGAAAAATAATCTCACAGGGAATATTTATAAGACAGGAGAAGTCCACACACACAAAAGAAATATAGTAACTTATAAGAAAATAGAACCTGCAAAAACCCCAGGAATTTAAAAGAAGTATGAGAAAAAATTCTGGAAAGCATGGGGAAGATACTAGAAACATGAAACCAAAATTAGAAGTTATAAAGGAGAACCAATACAAAAAATGTTACAAGAAATAAAGAAGCCAATAGTAAAGTGATAAAACCTAAAAGTTCAAATTAAAATTTTTCCCCAAAGTTATCAGGAAATGAAAGGACAGATTGTGAGAAAAATGTTATGAAGGAATAAAAGTGACTATATATATATATATAATGGGAATCTAAGAAGAGAAAAAGGCTACAATGAAAAAAATGATGAATAATTTTCAAGAAAAAAGATATCTCCTTAGATTGAAAGGGCTGTATCAAAATAACAACAAAAAGAAATGTAAGAAAGAGTTTCCTACCACAAAATACATTAAGTCAAACAAAAATTAAGAAACGTTTCTATAAGCTTCTAGAGAGAAAAAGTAGATCCTTTACAGCATAAAAAAAACCTGACTGATCCTGGATGCATGCACAAAATTACTTTAATATCTTCAGTTCCTGTCTCTTTATGGGGACAGGAAGGGAAGGAAGGACATATTAACACATACAGACAAGATGTACAAGTATGGTTATCAAACTATTAGAAGTATTCAGGCACTGCATAGATATAGACTCAAACCAGTGAAAGAAAATCTAATTCACACAGTGGAAGTCAGAGGAAGAATACAGAAACAAAAAGCATAATAAATGGTAAACACAAAATAAGACTGAAGAAATGAGGCTGAACATGGCAATAATTATAATAAGTGAATTAAATTACAGATAGACAACTCATTGGCCAGAGATGTATTAATATGTCTTTTGTTACCTGAATGTTATTGACTGGAGACATTTCAATATTCACTTACGTAACACACTGCTGGCCATAGATGTTGGTTTTTGCAAAAATCCCCTGGTCAATGTGGTAAAAGACAGAGGTTTTGGTATTATTAAAACAAAAAGATCCAGGAATGCCGTGTCTAAAAGAGGCTTCACAGTAACAGCTAGCATAAGACAACATTCGCTCACTATGTTTTGAACTCTTGTTTTAATTCATTCAGTTTTCAGAAGAACCTTACATGAGATTAGTTACTAGTGTTAATTGTTGTCTTACAAATGAGGACATTGAGGCACAGAAAGACTACATAGCTTAAGATACAACATCAAGTAAATGGTAAAGCTGAGTTCAACACTAAGCAGTGTGATTTTAGAGACAGGACAGCATTCTTAGCCACTATATTATACAGAAGGATTGAACATAAGGGTTTAGAGGGAAACAAAGAGACAAGGCTCAAATGAAACAAAGGAAAGCCAGTGAGCAATTTTAATAGCAAACAGCACAGAACTTAGGGCACAGAAAAGGCCATAGTGGTCAGAGAAAAAAATCTTTATAGCATTCCGCTCATCAGAAATGTTCCATTAGCTACATAAAAAAAAAATTGGTATCATTTCTAAGAGAAACAATTTTAATGATAGTTACCAATGCACTGAGTAGATGTATTAACCTCAAATTTCTCATAACTCTGAGAACAATTATGTTATCTCTATTTCTTATTTATTTATTTTATTGGCATATGACTGCCTAACAACGTGTGTTAATTTCTGCTGGACAACAAAGTGAATCAGCTATACCTATATATATATATATATATCCTCTCCCTTTTTACCTCTATTCCAAAGCTGCAGAAAACTGAACTGGAGAAGTTAAGCAATATATTCTTCAGCTGATAAGAGGTGCTGTCTGGGTTTGGGTCCTGGGAAGTTTGGCTCCAGAGTTTGAGTGCCGGATCATACGGCTTTAGAAGCAGAAGGAAAACGATGGATTGTTTAGTATGTGGTATTGGGAGAATTTGCTTACTATGTAGAAATGAATGATACTAGAACCCTTCTTCTTCACACCATACTCACATATTAAAATAAGCTTAAAGACCTATCCAAAAACCTTAAATGTGCAAAGTTCACAGAAGGAAAAGTAGGAGAATATCTTGGTGAGTGGGAAGTTGTTACTATCCCAAAGCATCAACCATAAAGAGCAATATCCAGAACACCCAAAGAATTGTTGGACACAAGCAGAAAGAAATATAGGAAACCCAACGAAAAATCTGTGTCCCTAACCTTCTTCAATGTGCTACTTTTCTCCATGGCAAGTAGTGCTCACTGATGTTATGTCTATCTGTTATATGATAAATGATTACATTCACAGACACATAGTACTTACTGCCTTTTTTTTTTTTTTTTTTAATTTTGGCCTCTTTTATTGGTCTTTTATTCATTTATTTTCATCTGTCTTTATTCTTTGGCCCATGTGGGCCCCCCATTGCAGTGGCCTCTAGAGTGCTGGTTCATTATTGGACCCATTGGTCCAGTGGCTCTGCAGCAGGTGGGATCTTCCCCGGCCAGGGATCAAACCAGTGCCCCTTGCACTGCAAGGCGGACTCCTCATCTACTGGGCCACCAGGGAAGCCCCACTTATTGCCTTTTGAATATACACATGTGTATTTATTTTATTGAGTAATAGCTATAATGTAAATGCTGAGTACATTTTTTTCCTGTTGTTCACTGCTCTATTTATAGCGCATATAAAGGCATCTGGCACATAATATGTTCTTGGAAAACATTCTTTGAATCAATGAAAGAAAAGAAAAAAAGAATGCACTTCAAAAGCAGAAATCCAGGTAAATAGTTAAATAGTTACTCAATCTCCCTAGCAAAAATCAAAACAAAATACTACTTTTCAGATGTCAAGTTAGCAAAGTTATAAAATAAGGAATGCCACATGCTGGTGTTAAGATTGGGAAATAGTGGCCTTCCTATATGGAACTGGGAGTGCACACTAGTGCAACTTCTTTGGAGCAATGAAACAATTCTGACTGAAATGATATCAGAGCCAAGCACTCCCATTTCTAAGTATGGGTATTCATCTCAGCCCTTTTCACGTTAGCATAGATTTAGGGGCAACCAAGGTGATGATCACTATTGGAATAGATAAATAAAATGGCATATGTACATTAGGGCCATGGTTAGCAGTGGTGAGAAGAAATAAACTTGTTCTACATATGGTAAAATGGGAAGGTCTTAGAAACATGCAGAAAAGTAAAAAAGGCAAAAAAATTTACGCTGGAATGTCATGTTAAATATGCGTCTATTCCTCAATTCAAATCACATATACCAATATTATATATTTTTCATAGCTACACAGATATACAAATAAAGTAACACAGACAGATGGGAACACACTAAATACTTGAGAATGTTTGTCTAAAGAGGAGTGAAAAGTGACTGGGGAGGAAGCGCAAACACTACAATAATATATAAAGATCCAAGAGGAATTTCCTTTAGTTCAAGACTCTATGATGCTTCTAACTTAGGGAGAAGGTGGGAAGGAATTTAGCCTGATGCCTTCACAGCTCCTGTTTAATAAATAGCAATTTGCTGGCACCTCCCCCTAAAACAGAGGGAAGGTGCTGCGGTGACACAGCAGGACCCATGTTTGTGGTCCTGGGTTCTTTCATGTATTTGTTTACTTATCTATATTTTGGGTTGTGCTGTGTCTTCGCTGCTGTGTGCAGCTTTCTCTAGTCGCAGCAAGTAGGGGCTACTCTCTAGCTGCAGAGCACGGGCTCGATGTTGTGCAGACTTCAGCAATTGAGGCACACAGGCTTGGTTGCTCTGTGGCCTGTGGAACCTTCCTGGGCCACTGACTGAACCTGTGTCCCCTACACTGGCAGGCTGATTCTTAACTGCTGGACCACTAGAGAAATCCAGGTCTTGGGTTCTTCATATACCTCTTGTTATTTACACTTCATTTTGAAACAGATTCACTTCAGGACATACCCAGTTTTTTAGGGGCTTGCTTGAATCCAAGGGCACGGATAGATTGAACAGAGATGCCAGACTGTGCAGCTGTCAGTCATTTTGAGGAATCAAGGAGGAAGGAAACATGCCAGGTAAGAAGAGACGGGCAAAAGTCTCAGTTTTCAAGAAAAGAAAGAGCCCATAAATTACAGACTAGAGAGTCTGGGGTGAATTCCATGAACATTATGGGAAAGTCCTGTCAGAATCAACTCCCTCTATTGTCCATTTATGAGCCAGAGACACCCCTAAAGAGCTGGCTATGGTCCCAGGGTCAAATTCAGGCAGCATCTTATTTTTAAAGTCTTGAGAGAACACAATCACACCTGTTCATTTGCATACTGTCTAGAGCTGCTCTGAAGCTGCAATGTCAGAGCTAGGTAGTCGTGACAGAGACCGTATGGCCGACAAAGCCTAAAATACTTACTCTCTGGCTCTTTACAGAAAAATGCTTGCTCACTTTTGCTCCATAAAATATTCCCTTCTAGAAAATGCTACCTGGAACCATCTCACTTGTCTTTCATGCTTCAATAGAAAGTCTGTTGTTTTATGCTTACTCCTTGTTTCTCTCACTGCTTTCTTGGGAATATGCCTATCTCTCTTTTCTCTTCAATCCATGTCCCACAGCAACTACACATGTCCCACAGCCATGACCTACTATTTTATCTGATATCGACTCCTGGAACTCTAGTCTGGCTCAAAACACCAAATCTTTAATTTGCCCTCAATGAGGAACGCTCAAATAGGTTTATGACTCAGAAGGTAATCACTAGAAACCATCAAATGTTCAAGGAGAACCAGTTACACCAAACTAACTCTGCTCCCCTTGCCCACCCGATGCGATCACTGGTTTGACAGAATGGAGAAATACCGTAGGTTCCACATATCATGTCCTTAGTAAAGTGGAAAACTCTGAACCTTCCTGGGCCACTGACTGAACCTGTGTCCCCTACACTGGCAGGCTGATTCTTAACTGCTGGACCACTAGAGAAATCCAGGTCTTGGGTTCTTCATATACCTCTTGTTATTTACACTTCATTTTGAAACAGATTCACTTCAGGACATACCCAGTTTTTTAGGGGCTTGCTTGAATCCAAGGGCACGGATAGATTGAACAGAGATGCCAGACTGTGCAGCTGTCAGTCATTTTGAGGAATCAAGGAGGAAGGAAACATGCCAGGTAAGAAGAGACGGGCAAAAGTCTCAGTTTTCAAGAAAAGAAAGAGCCCATAAATTACAGACTAGAGAGTCTGGGGTGAATTCCATGAACATTATGGGAAAGTCCTGTCAGAATCAACTCCCTCTATTGTCCATTTATGAGCCAGAGACACCCCTAAAGAGCTGGCTATGGTCCCAGGGTCAAATTCAGGCAGCATCTTATTTTTAAAGTCTTGAGAGAACACAATCACACCTGTTCATTTGCATACTGTCTAGAGCTGCTCTGAAGCTGCAATGTCAGAGCTAGGTAGTCGTGACAGAGACCGTATGGCCGACAAAGCCTAAAATACTTACTCTCTGGCTCTTTACAGAAAAATGCTTGCTCACTTTTGCTCCATAAAATATTCCCTTCTAGAAAATGCTACCTGGAACCATCTCACTTGTCTTTCATGCTTCAATAGAAAGTCTGTTGTTTTATGCTTACTCCTTGTTTCTCTCACTGCTTTCTTGGGAATATGCCTATCTCTCTTTTCTCTTCAATCCATGTCCCACAGCAACTACACATGTCCCACAGCCATGACCTACTATTTTATCTGATATCGACTCCTGGAACTCTAGTCTGGCTCAAAACACCAAATCTTTAATTTGCCCTCAATGAGGAACGCTCAAATAGGTTTATGACTCAGAAGGTAATCACTAGAAACCATCAAATGTTCAAGGAGAACCAGTTACACCAAACTAACTCTGCTCCCCTTGCCCACCCGATGCGATCACTGGTTTGACAGAATGGAGAAATACCGTAGGTTCCACATATCATGTCCTTAGTAAAGTGGAAAATGAAATCCTTTCACTCTATCATGGAGGAACTGAAGGAGAACTGTAAGTCATCTCTTTGGTGGATCTGTATTTGATTGAAGAATATGTTAGAGCATTGATTTACAGATTGAGGTAAAGCGTTTAGGGAGGTCTTTAGTGGAAGGCCGCAAAGTTCTGTACTTAACACTGTTGAACAGAAAAGAATCATAAAGAATTTGAGTGTAGTTATAGAAGACATACATTTATTCCAAGTGAACAAGATATAAAACAGAAGGACTGAAATGAGTAAGATATAACTTAAGAGGGATGGTGATAGTAATTAAGACAGCAGTTATCCTTGGGAGGCTAATAAAATAAAGGTAGTAAGAGGCGGCATCTGGGGTGTTAGTTATGTTTGGGTGATGGACATGGGAATATGTTCACTTTGTAAGAAACCATGAGCTTTTACACTTAGGCCTGGTGTACCTTCTAGTATAGTCTAACTCTGTTTTACCAGAATTATGTAATCTGTGTTTCTAAGTACTGTATATTTACATCCGTGTGTTGGTGATGGTGGTTTGTGTACACTGAGTCACATCTAAAACTATAAAATTCTGAATTAACGTGGAATGCTACAGCATTTAGATTTCTCATAAATTTTTAGATATTTTGCTGTTCAATATGGACTTCTCTGAAGATGTACTTTATAATTGGCTACCAGGTTGCAATATGGCCATGTAGTTCCTTTAACATTACTCAGCAGAGGTAGGAAAGTAATGAGATGATAGTATTATTATATTAGAGAAAAATACAGGCGGTTATGAAGTTAAAAAATTTATTCAGTGTGTCCTCTTTTAGCCACGTAAGAAATATTCTCTCAACATTTCCAACATTTATTCATATTTTCTTGGAAGCAAATATAGGGTTGACATTCATTAAGAGTTTATAAGTCTTCTCCAAGCCAGACATCTGCTTGGCACCCAAAGTGTTCACAAACTTCTTTCTTTAAGGGAATGTCTGTTGAGCATTTAGTAGCTTCATTTGTGCTTTATGACTACCCTCTAAGTAGAACATTTATTTAGAGAAATCCTTAAAATATAAGATGATCCCAAAAGATTCAAGAAGCAGATTTGTCTTGACCCTTTACTTAACATACTCAGGCAATGACAGAAAGTATTCCAATTGTCCCTTTAGACCCCTGCTTGGAGAGCACCTCGATTGGACTAAGGTGAAAGGTTTTGTCTGGAATGCCACTCCCGAGTGACAACACTCACTGAAGTCGAGTGTTTTTTTATGCCCTATGGGGAAAAGGGCCTAAAAGGAGGTTAAACTTTGATTAGAGATGTTGCAAGTAGGGGAGAATGCTTACTTCAATTTAACTTCTGCTTCTCAAAAGACATGAGTACATAAATTATGTAGGAGAACGGTGATTACTAGACAGTCTAAAAGCTTGGAGGCTCTAGGCCAATTTTCAACCAACTGTCACAGAACATAAGTTTCAAAATATGTTTAAACTAAACTGACAACTACAGAAAAATGTGAGATTCTTTGAAAGGCTGGCTTACATGAACTGACGAGGATCTCAGAAACCACATGCTGTTTAACACACAGCAATAACTCCACTGCAATGTTCCCATTCTCTTCTGGAGGGAATATTAAACGAGGTAGACCAGATGCTTCCCTGAATTAAGCTGATCCAAGCAGTAGACAGATTCTTCCCAGCACAGAAGTGGCCAACAGAGGTAGGGTTCATCCAGAGTTTGATAGGGCTGGACGATAAGGTGAAGGCGCCTGGCTCAGTGGCTTTCAAGCTGGAAGGCGCTAACCTAGGAAGGGTGCATGTGTGCATGGGTTTCACACCTCTCTATGCCAGAGAAGCTGCTGTAGTCACCTAGGCTCCCTGGGGGACTTCAGTCACTGCTATATGCCAAGCTCCCCAAGTCATAAAACCAAGGCCAGAGAGATTCCATCAGGTAGCCAAAGGGCCAGAAGAGGTAAAGTTGGAACAGGAATTTCATGAGTCTCCTACTATATATGCTTATGACCTTCGGGCATAAAATATTGATCACCAACATGAGAAATTATTATCTGGTACAGTTAAGTTTGCAGAACAGCACTTGTTTTTAGCTGTATACATACATCTCCACGAGTCTTGGAGCAAGCTTTTTCTCTCTGTCTGAGGAGTTCCAGGGAGCCTGTGAAATCTCTAACATGGGTAAATTGGATTTTACATGTTTGTGTAGAATTGATACAGACCTTTCATTTGTTCTTCAAAAGTTTCTGTGATCACACTGAATGTAAAAATCAGTGTACTTCAAGAAGGTAACAAAAGAGAAGAAAGACCACAAAAGGAGTAGCTTATAACTAGGAAAACTTACCTTTGCATAAGATGCACATTTGCCATTAAACTACGAAGGTTATACAGGTAAATTCACACAGAGATAAACATAAAAACTGTATGGTATCTATGAAAATACAATAATTGGTAGACTGATAAAAACAGATTTTATTTTACTCCTTGGGTTTTACATAATTGAAAAAAATGTCTGTATAACATGAAACGTCACTCTGTAAACCAAAACCAGGACTCCAAAGCCCCGAATAATTTGGGGGCCAGGGGATTATTCCTGTCTCTGAGTATTCCCTTTAGAAAATGATGGTGAGTAAGAGATGTAATGACAACTGACAGAGAACAACTGTTTCTTTCCATTCAGCTGTAGACTCTTCAGGGAAAACGCTCATCATTATAACTGTGTCAATTAGGCAAACGCTAAAAACTGTCTCCTGCCCTTCACGCTGATAATGTCAGGGAAGAAAGTGGTGATGTAATCTTGAAGATGGAACTAATGGCCAGAGCCTCCTTATCCATTAAGGGAGGCTTTCCCCCTACTTGCACTCTAGCCAAGAGAAGACTGCAGAGGAAGAGCAGATTCTGAATTATCTTCACGGGGGGACGTGGCATTTTTTTCAAGCTGGAAGGCGCTAACCTAGGAAGGGTGCATGTGTGCATGGGTTTCACACCTCTATGCCAGAGAAGCTGCTGTAGTCACCTAGGCTCCCTGGGGGACTTCAGTCACTGCTATATGCCAAGCTCCCCAAGTCATAAAACCAAGGCCAGAGAGATTCCATCAGGTAGCCAAAGGGCCAGAAGAGGTAAAGTTGGAACAGGAATTTCATGAGTCTCCTACTATATATGCTTATGACCTTCGGGCATAAAATATTGATCACCAACATGAGAAATTATTATCTGGTACAGTTAAGTTTGCAGAACAGCACTTGTTTTTAGCTGTATACATACATCTCCACGAGTCTTGGAGCAAGCTTTTCTCTCTGTCTGAGGAGTTCCAGGGAGCCTGTGAAATCTCTAACATGGGTAAATTGGATTTTACATGTTTGTGTAGAATTGATACAGACCTTTCATTTGTTCTTCAAAAGTTTCTGTGATCACACTGAATGTAAAAATCAGTGTACTTCAAGAAGGTAACAAAAGAGAAGAAAGACCACAAAAGGAGTAGCTTATAACTAGGAAAACTTACCTTTGCATAAGATGCACATTTGCCATTAAACTACGAAGGTTATACAGGTAAATTCACACAGAGATAAACATAAAAACTGTATGGTATCTATGAAAATACAATAATTGGTAGACTGATAAAAACAGATTTTATTTTACTCCTTGGGTTTTACATAATTGAAAAAAATGTCTGTATAACATGAAACGTCACTCTGTAAACCAAAACCAGGACTCCAAAGCCCCGAATAATTTGGGGGCCAGGGGATTATTCCTGTCTCTGAGTATTCCCTTTAGAAAATGATGGTGAGTAAGAGATGTAATGACAACTGACAGAGAACAACTGTTTCTTTCCATTCAGCTGTAGACTCTTCAGGGAAAACGCTCATCATTATAACTGTGTCAATTAGGCAAACGCTAAAAACTGTCTCCTGCCCTTCACGCTGATAATGTCAGGGAAGAAAGTGGTGATGTAATCTTGAAGATGGAACTAATGGCCAGAGCCTCCTTATCCATTAAGGGAGGCTTTCCCCCTACTTGCACTCTAGCCAAGAGAAGACTGCAGAGGAAGAGCAGATTCTGAATTATCTTCACGGGGGGACGGACAAGAATGAAACTGTAAAGTAGTTTGAGGGGAAACTCAGAAAGCCAGCATGAACGTAAATGAACTTGAGAAATAGTGGCCCACTGTATTTTGAAATAATATTCGGTATTTATCTGGAGGGTTTCTTATAATGGGGTGAAATAGAGAACTTCCTGAGGAGAGGAGATTACAATCATCTGAGAAACCAGGAGCGAGCATGTGTGCATTTAATGGTAAAAAAGGATCTACAGAACTGCCCACCTACTCCTCATAGTGAGGGATCATCATGGAAATTATGCTTGAGGTCAGTAAGCTAAATCACAAGAAGATGGTCTGTGCCAAGAGTTTAATGCCAAGAGGCACCAGGCCAAGAAGGTGCACAGGCATAAATTGGGCAGTGGCACTGATGTATTGATAATCATGGGCTTAATCTGGCATGAATTCTCAAAACCAGACCAGAGGCTGAACCACAGTTCTTATGAGAAAAGACAGATTATGATGGTAATAAGAAGAAAAAAGCAGAAGAAAGCTACTTTACTTAAACAAACAAACAACAACAGCAACAAAAAACACCTAAAACTCTAAATAAAACCCAGTGTCTGCGTTAGGGACTTTCCTGGTCCTCCAGCATGCATAAACCAGGACAGAGGCGGGAGGGAGCTGAGCTGCACGTGCTCGGCAGAGTGCGAGTCCCTCCCAGGGGCCGGGGAGCTGGAGGAGGCCTGAGGTCCATGTGACTTGTGAGCATCCAGAATGAGGATTTCAGGAGGGAATTTCACAAGCACAGAACCTATTTTTTTTCTCCCTTGATTCTGCTTTCTAGTTCTTCCCTCCCTCTGCTATTGTTTAATTCTGTGGTTGGACTTTCTGAAGAATGGTGGGAGGTGGCATGTTAAGCAATACTATAGGAATGAGCCGCTGCAATGAAACTGGCCTCCCACATCTTTCAAACCAATTGTGAGTCTGTTACGTGCAAATGCTCCTGCCCTTCACGCAATTCAGGGAAGAAAGTGGTGATGTAATCTTGAAGATGGAACTAATGGCCAGAGCCTCCTTATCCATTAAGGAGGCTTTCCCCCTACTTGCACTCTAGCCAAGAGAAGACTGCAGAGGAAGAGCAGATTCTGAATTATCTTCACGGGGGGACGGACAAGAATGAAACTGTAAAGTAGTTTGAGGGGAAACTCAGAAAGCCAGCATGAACGTAAATGAACTTGAGAAATAGTGGCCCACTGTATTTTGAAATAATATTCGGTATTTATCTGGAGGGTTTCTTATAATGGGGTGAAATAGAGAACTTCCTGAGGAGAGGAGATTACAATCATCTGAGAAACCAGGAGCGAGCATGTGTGCATTTAATGGTAAAAAAGGATCTACAGAACTGCCCACCTACTCCTCATAGTGAGGGATCATCATGGAAATTATGCTTCGAGGTCAGTAAGCTAAATCACAAGAAGATGGTCTGTGCCAAGAGTTTAATGCCAAGAGGCACCAGGCCAAGAAGGTGCACAGGCATAAATTGGGCAGTGGCACTGATGTATTGATAATCATGGGCTTAATCTGGCATGAATTCTCAAAACCAGACCAGAGGCTGAACCACAGTTCTTATGAGAAAAGACAGATTATGATGGTAATAAGAAGAAAAAAGCAGAAGAAAGCTACTTTACTTAAACAAACAAACAACAACAGCAACAAAAAACACCTAAAACTCTAAATAAAACCCAGTGTCTGCGTTAGGGACTTTCCTGGTCCTCCAGCATGCATAAACCAGGACAGAGGCGGGAGGGAGCTGAGCTGCACGTGCTCGGCAGAGTGCGAGTCCCTCCCAGGGGCCGGGGAGCTGGAGGAGGCCTGAGGTCCATGTGACTTGTGAGCATCCAGAATGAGGATTTCAGGAGGGAATTTCACAAGCACAGAACCTATTTTTTTTCTCCCTTGATTCTGCTTTCTAGTTCTTCCCTCCCTCTGCTATTGTTTAATTCTGTGGTTGGACTTTCTGAAGAATGGTGGGAGGTGGCATGTTAAGCAATACTATAGGAATGAGGCTCAGCTGCAATGAAACTGGCCTCCCACATCTTTCAAACCAATTGTGAGTCTGTTCAAAACAAAAGGCAGACACAGACATGAAGGAGAGCAGGCAGGACGTCTTACTCATCTTCATATGTGGAGCATCCCCGCCTAGCACACAGTAGTTACAGAATGAATGCTGGCTCAAGGGAACTGGTCATTTTATCTAAACAGCTCTGTGTTCTGTTCTGTTTCTGAACAGGAGCCAACAGCCACATCTCTTAATGTGCTTTTGAGCAATCTTTTGTTGATCCTTATGATCCTGTTAATGAAAGTGATTAAACAACCAAGTCTGGCAATAAAATTACCCTGATGGGAGAGTGTCAGAGTTGAACATTACTGAGACTTGGTGAAGAGATGAGCAAGGAACCAAGAAAAGTCACTGGAAAAGCAGATTTAAGAAATCATGAGCATCCTCATGCTTTTAAAATGAGACAGGCAAGATAAAAATGATTTCCATTCTTCCATGGTTAAGTAGAGTCTAATTATTACTAATATTAAATATCTACACATAATGTTGCCTGAAAGCTTTAGAGAAATAGTATTTATTAATACATGCCACAGAAAAGAAAACTTAAATGACTGATATAGTTAGATTCCTAGGAATAATAAGGGTTTACCAGGTAGCTCAGTGGTAAAGAATCTACCTGCCAATGCAGGAGATGAGGGAGACATGCGTTTGATCCCTCAGTTGCGAAGATCCCCTGGAGGAGAAAATGGCAAGTTGCTCCAGTCTTTCTGCATGAAAAACTCCATAAAACCTTGGGGACTTCTGGCCTAGCATGCATAAACCAGGACAGAGGCGGAGGGAGCTGAGCTGGACGTGCTCCGCAGAGTGCGAGGCCCTCCCAGGGGCCGGGGAGCTGGAGGAGGCCTGAGGTCCATGTGACTTGTGAGCATCCAGAATGAGGATTTCAGGAGGGAATTTCACAAGCACAGAACCTATTTTTTTTCTCCCTTGATTCTGCTTTCTAGTTCTTCCCTCCCTCTGCTATTGTTTAATTCTGTGGTTGGACTTTCTGAAGAATGGTGGGAGGTGGCATGTTAAGCAATACTATAGGAATGAGGCTCAGCTGCAATGAAACTGGCCTCCCACATCTTTCAAACCAATTGTGAGTCTGTTCAAAACAAAAGGCAGACACAGACATGAAGGAGAGCAGGCAGGACGTCTTACTCATCTTCATATGTGGAGCATCCCGCCTAGCACACAGTAGTTACAGAATGAATGCTGGCTCAAGGGAACTGGTCATTTTATCTAAACAGCTCTGTGTTCTGTTCTGTTTCTGAACAGGAGCCAACAGCCACATCTCTTAATGTGCTTTTGAGCAATCTTTTGTTGATCCTTATGATCCTGTTAATGAAAGTGATTAAACAACCAAGTCTGGCAATAAAATTACCCTGATGGGAGAGTGTCAGAGTTGAACATTACTGAGACTTGGTGAAGAGATGAGCAAGGAACCAAGAAAAGTCACTGGAAAAGCAGATTTAAGAAATCATGAGCATCCTCATGCTTTTAAAATGAGACAGGCAAGATAAAAATGATTTCCATTCTTCCATGGTTAAGTAGAGTCTAATTATTACTAATATTAAATATCTACACATAATGTTGCCTGAAAGCTTTAGAGAAATAGTATTTATTAATACATGCCACAGAAAAGAAAACTTAAATGACTGATATAGTTAGATTCCTAGGAATAATAAGGGTTTACCAGGTAGCTCAGTGGTAAAGAATCTACCTGCCAATGCAGGAGATGAGGGAGACATGCGTTTGATCCCTCAGTTGCGAAGATCCCCTGGAGGAGAAAATGGCAAGTTGCTCCAGTCTTTCTGCATGAAAAACTCCATAGACAGAGGAGCCTGGTGGGCTACAGGCCATGGGGTTGTAGAGTTGGACATGACTGAGCACAACAATAGGAATAATAAGCAACTCTTAATGCTCTGAGTATAATATAATTTTATAAGCTAAAATGATACTTATCAAGGAAACGGATAAAGTATGGTTTAAGCTATATTTCACAAAAACCCACTGACATTTAGGAAATATCTGTAAGGCATGGCTTGTAGGTTTGGCAACGATATCATATATAGGATATTTAAGTAAATAAGTAAAGCTGGGACTGCAAAAAATGTTTAGAAAGCAGAAGATTCTTTTACTAATAAATATATTTTAAGAGAAAAATAAAGGCAAATAGTACAGTTTTCCAAATCATGTTGAAAGCACAGGTTCTGAGGAATTCTTTAGAAGTACTGCTAACTTTTCACCTTCTATTAAAGGAAAGCAATTTGTGAAACTGCTACCCTAGATCTACTCTGACCAGCTGGTTAGATTCTGCAAGTGGGTGGCAAAGAGAAAAATTCTTGTGTTCCACGGTGACCAGAAGGGAAGAGACTGGCCTAGACATAAACATACTTTACATTTAGGAAGACATTATTAAAACAACTTAGTCAAGGATAGGAGGAAGATTTGGAGAAGGAAATGGCAGCCCACTCCAGTATTCTTGTGTGGAGAATTCCATGGACAGAGGAGCCTAGATAGTCCACGAGTTGTAAGGAGTCGGACACGACTGAGCACACATGAACAAATGCTGAGGAAGATTCTTTGACAAGAAGTTCAGGAAGCACTGGAGCTAAATAGTTCACAGAAGTATAATTCTATGAAGTAGACCTTGATAACTCAAAACAGACTTCAATTTAGGATATAGGCAAAATTACAAATTAGAGGGAAGAAGATTGTATGGTCAATAAATAGCCTTCAGAAAAATGCTCAGCTATTTGGAAAATGATTCAGTTACTGCCTGCCATCATGATTTCTTCCCAAATAAGTCTAAGTCACAGAATCAAAGATACAAGTGTAGAAAACAGAACCTTTAGAGAAACAACCCCAGACAGAAAGGCAGGTAAAGGGTTTTAAAGACAGAATGGCAAGAAATGGACTGATTCAAATTATGAACGATTATCATTAATAACTGTTGGAACTCACTTTCAAAACAGCACCTTAGCTAAGTCCATTCTCTCGCAGCTCAAAGTCAATGAATGAGACTCACCATTTCTGCCAAATGAGGGATTCCTACCAGACAGTCCTGTGAATATACCTGTCCATTGGCTTGGTCACAATGTTCTCAAAGCTTAATAATTGTATCCCCGTTTGTAAACCCCAAGTCTTGAGTGAATGAATTAACAAATCACCTGACATTTACAAATTCTAGATAAAATAACTTCAAGGAACTTTAAAAATCAAGAACTCAGGATCTAGTTGCTTTTTACTGAAATCTGAGAGTATCACGGAGAACTTACCTGCAGCAAATAACAGCTTTGCATGACAAAGCTAAGTCCAGGAAATACTGCTGTACTCCAAAAGTTAAGGCATACTTGAGGGTTTTCCCATCAATTATAAGAGCAAAATCATTCTCCTTCCGAAGAGCATCACCCAGGGTACTGCAGTGACGACTAAGGGTTTCCCTTGTTCCCTGTAAAATTAAATAAGAAACACCCTCAATACTGACTCCCATTTATTCCATCAAGATGTCTTAAGGTTGTTTAGCAACTATACTTAAGTTATTTTTGGTGCTTTTCATGTTTTAAATTGCTTTCACATATCTCCACTCATTAGATTCTCACAAAAGTCCCTCAAAGAAGATTGGACAAACATTATCAAAAAAAGTAAATGACTTTTTAAAAGTCATACCCTGTTCCTTGTGGGGTTAGGACCAGATTATAGGTCACCCATTCCCCTCCCATTTTGGCTCATTACTCCAACTACAAAATCACAATCTTGTGAAAATGTTTTCAGTACATTATCCTGTTAAAGCACAAACAACATTGAACTAGTCAAAATTGTTCACCTAGGAATCAAGGGGAAAAGTTGGAGAACATAATTTAAATAATCAATGAGTATTCTTTCAGAATTATTCAATGTGATTGAAATTAATTCCCAATAAACAAGAGAAGGAAATGCAGTATCTATAATCTCTTGCCACTTCATGAACTGGCATCTGTAATTTTAATCATGAGTTCATGATGCTGGATTTCAGTTGGGGACGGTGACATGTGGCCCTAGTGATCCTTGGTGGATCCCATGAAAGAACCACTTCCATCAGTGAAGAGTTGACTTTCAGGCACAATAAAAACCCTTAGTGTCAAGGAAGGCTTTGTTCACCTCAGCTACACAAAGGGGTTGTATTTGTCTCGCTCTGTTAAGAATTACTGCTTTCTCAGGTCTTCAAAGGGAAAAAGTTTCCAGATATTTAGTATTTCTTCCCAAATCCTATACTCTTCCTATAACTGAATAGGGACACAGCTTCTTATGTCAATAGAGCTCTAAGCAGTATTATTATTATTATTATTATTATTTAAATTTTATTTTATTTATTACTATGTGGCATGTAGATCTTAATGTCCTGATTAGGGCTCAAATCCATGCCCCCTGCATTGGAAGCATGGAGTCGTAACAACTGGACCACTGGGAAAGTTTCAAGCCTTAACAATATGAAGAGACAGAACACAGACTCTGCACAAGGAAACGAAAGAAACAACTGCCTTCCTAGTAGAGTGTTGTTCCAGCTGCTAGTATCTGGAGCCTGCAGCTATTTCTAAAATAAATTTAACAAATCCATATTTATAGAATAAATTATACCTACAATAAAACTATACTTATAGAATAATTTTTGTTATACTCATGGGAGATACAATTACTGTTTCGATTTAAAATTGTGGTATAGATACTCGAGTTATCTTCACAAAGAGGGAAGCAAAGGCAGAGGCAATTAACATTTGCTATTGGGGATGCTTGAAGGTGCTTTTGCACTCGAATCTCAAGTATGGTTCACGCTCTGTTGCTGAATTTCAGAATCTGTTTTGTGAAGTAACAGAATCATGTGGTACCATAAAGTAAGACTGTACAATCCTCCCAACACTGGGACTTTGTTAACACTTCCCCTGTTCCTTGTTACACACAGTGACATGAAGGACCACCACACAGCAGCATTCTTTGCAAAACCCTCTGTTCACACTTTACATCGGAGGGGAAAGAGCTGTTTTAATTTACAGGCCACACCCTCCTATTTCCTGTTGGAAATTTTTGGTCCAAGAGAATTTAAGAAGAAGAGCTAAAAAATGTCAGTAAAATTCTGCAAGCAACATTGACTAGTGACTATCCATAGCTGAATACTCTGGATGATCTTAAAAACAAATTTCCACAGATGAACAAACAAACAAATTAATGCACATCAATTAAAAATGAAAATAAAACAATATTTAGCACATACTACACACCAGCCATGATTCAAAGGGCATACACACACAGATATAACACTTCAGTTAACATTTATTATGACCTTATGCAGGAGGCATAACTATTGCCCCATTCTGCAGATGATAAGCATGAGACTTGAGAAGTTCTTGGCTTGAGAGTGGACCACTGGGAAAGTTTCAAGCCTTAACAATATGAAGAGACAGAACACAAACTCTGCACATTTGAGTGCAAAGCACATGGCTACTACGTGGTGAAACCCACTCAGAGTTAAATTTCTGTGCTGGCTTGCCTGTCTCAGCATCATCCAGCAAAAATAAAATGCACAGTGCCAGGCATAGCAAATTATAAGTGGAATCCCCAGACCAATTCCCTCTGTTTCCCCTGAGCCCCCATCATCTGTCTCTCATCTTGTCTTTACCGCCAACAGAGACTTGTCTTCACAAAACAAATGTGAAACACAGATTATGTTTCTTTCTGCTCTCAAATTTTTCAATAGCTTCCTACTACTTACCTACATGATAAAGTATAAAACCTAAGCCCAACTAACTTTTGTTGGCTTGCCTCTTCACAATCTTGACCCCTTTGTTCTCCCTCTGGATTGCTCTTTCCTTCTGAGGATAGTCCCCTATCTTTGAAACTAAGCTTGCCTTCTCAAACCCTCCCAGATGCGCTCCGTGCTCCCAAGTGGAACTCCCTCTATGACAGCAAGAGCCTCAGTCCCTCCAGGGGACAGACAATGTCTAATCTCATTCCCAGCCACCAACACAGCGTCTGCAACTACAGATGCTAAGGAAAGACATGTTTGTGGAATGAGAGCACTGATAAATCCTGATTTCACCCCCTTGGAAGCAGTCCACTTCCTGTCTTTATCACTTCTGATTTGAGAGAGAGACTGACAGAGAGAGGGATCAGACTTCTCTTCCCTGCTCTTTAATAGCAACCCCTATTACTTCGGCAGTCTTTCAAACCAAGGCTTGCCTACTAAAATGCATGTGTGGTGTATCTGTGAATCTGTCTGCCTGCCTATCTAGCTACTCACCCATCCATCCATCTGCCACTTGGTGGTTTTTAAATTTTTTTCCTTTTTAAGCATTTGGCCCTGTCACTCCTGATCTGAAAATTAATGCACATCAATTAAAAATGAAAATAAAACAATATTTAGCACATACTACACACCAGCCATGATTCAAAGGGCATACACACACAGATATAACACTTCAGTTAACATTTATTATGACCTTATGCAGGAGGCATAACTATTGCCCCATTCTGCAGATGATAAGCATGAGACTTGAGAAGTTCTTGGCTTGAGAGTGGACCACTGGGAAAGTTTCAAGCCTTAACAATATGAAGAGACAGAACACAAACTCTGCACATTTGAGTGCAAAGCACATGGCTACTACGTGGTGAAACCCACTCAGAGTTAAATTTCTGTGCTGGCTTGCCTGTCTCAGCATCATCCAGCAAAAATAAAATGCACAGTGCCAGGCATAGCAAATTATAAGTGGAATCCCCAGACCAATTCCCTCTGTTTCCTGAGCCCCATCATCTGTCTCTCATCTTGTCTTTACCGCCAACAGAGACTTGTCTTCACAAAACAAATGTGAAACACAGATTATGTTTCTTTCTGCTCTCAAATTTTTCAATAGCTTCCTACTACTTACCTACATGATAAAGTATAAAACCTAAGCCCAACTAACTTTTGTTGGCTTGCCTCTTCACAATCTTGACCCCTTTGTTCTCCCTCTGGATTGCTCTTTCCTTCTGAGGATAGTCCCCTATCTTTGAAACTAAGCTTGCCTTCTCAAACCCTCCCAGATGCGCTCCGTGCTCCCAAGTGGAACTCCCTCTATGACAGCAAGAGCCTCAGTCCTCCAGGGGACAGACAATGTCTAATCTCATTCCCAGCCACCAACACAGCGTCTGCAACTACAGATGCTAAGGAAAGACATGTTTGTGGAATGAGAGCACTGATAAATCCTGATTTCACCCCCTTGGAAGCAGTCCACTTCCTGTCTTTATCACTTCTGATTTGAGAGAGAGACTGACAGAGAGAGGGATCAGACTTCTCTTCCCTGCTCTTTAATAGCAACCCCTATTACTTCGGCAGTCTTTCAAACCAAGGCTTGCCTACTAAAATGCATGTGTGGTGTATCTGTGAATCTGTCTGCCTGCCTATCTAGCTACTCACCCATCCATCCATCTGCCACTTGGTGGTTTTTAATTTTTTTCCTTTTTTAAGCATTTGGCCCTGTCACTCCTGATCTGAAAATGCAGATAAAGCCTGATATGCACTTCAGGAGGACTTCAAATTTTTTATAGATCAGCTGCCAAGTGAGATTGCAAGGCAAGTGAGCGCCTAAGCTGTGCAAGCTCCCTCATGAACCAGCCTGAGGGACAGAGCCCTGTGCACCCCCACTCTCTCTCCTTCCAAGGTGTTCTCTAACACCTTAAGAGGTGTTGAGAACTTGTTTGTGGCGTCAGTACCCTTGGGTTTCCTGGGTGATTATCACAGATCCTCAGCAAATTGAAAGGTGTCAGGAGACATAACAGAGATCACAATTCAGAAGGTGGGTCAAAATCTTCACATAGTGAATTCTCCCGTCAGTCCACCTCAGGTGCAAGGTGACAACAACAGAAAAGCTGCAAACATTTTCTTATTTTAGTTTACATTTTTCTTTTGTAAGCAGCTCCGTCGTCGGCTGTGTGCTGCCAGTTACACGTTGTATTTGACCCTTATTTATACTGCCAGGAGTATTTTAAAATTCCTTTATTTATGAAAGTTTATGGCTTCTCCCCTAAGCCTGGGAGCCATACTTTATGGCCATATTGCATTGGAGCTTATCTCCTGTAGCTAGAAATAAATTTATTACTACATTAGCTATTGCTTTGTTTTCTTTTTGGCTACTGAAGGGGGAAATGTTTAAACATTTAAACTTAGTGACATGTGAAAGTGAAAATATATAAATGAGACGCTAACTCAGAAAAAGGATAAAAGACCGCAGAGTACAACAAAATAAGAGCTCTGTCTCCCGTTATACTACAAAGTCTTATTTGTGGGCTGAATGAAAATGAGCGTCTGTTGCCATAATCAGGGAGAGTCAGAAGCACAGGCTGTTTGGGGAGACACACGGGCAGGGGTCCAGGCATCTCACTGGGACCTAGGTATGGGTGGGAGCCGCAGGGAAGGCGGACTTTGACCCCCAGCCTGCATCACATGTGGACACGCAGTCAAGGTTGCTGCCCACGGGCCCAATGATCATCGTGTGGTGTATCTGTGAATCTGTCTGCCTGCCTATCTAGCTACTCACCCATCCATCCATCTGCCACTTGGTGGTTTTTAATTTTTTTCCTTTTTTAAGCATTTGGCCCTGTCACTCCTGATCTGAAAATGCAGATAAAGCCTGATATGCACTTCAGGAGGACTTCAAATTTTTTATAGATCAGCTGCCAAGTGAGATTGCAAGGCAAGTGAGCGCCTAAGCTGTGCAAGCTCCCTCATGAACCAGCCTGAGGGACAGAGCCCTGTGCACCCCCACTCTCTCTCCTTCCAAGGTGTTCTCTAACACCTTAAGAGGTGTTGAGAACTTGTTTGTGGCGTCAGTACCCTTGGGTTTCCTGGGTGATTATCACAGATCCTCAGCAAATTGAAAGGTGTCAGGAGACATAACAGAGATCACAATTCAGAAGGTGGGTCAAAATCTTCACATAGTGAATTCTCCCGTCAGTCCACCTCAGGTGCAAGGTGACAACAACAGAAAAGCTGCAAACATTTTCTTATTTTAGTTTACATTTTTCTTTTGTAAGCAGCTCCGTCGTCGGCTGTGTGCTGCCAGTTACACGTTGTATTTGACCCTTATTTATACTGCCAGGAGTATTTTAAAATTCCTTTATTTATGAAAGTTTATGGCTTCTCCCCTAAGCCTGGGAGCCATACTTTATGGCCATATTGCATTGGAGCTTATCTCCTGTAGCTAGAAATAAATTTATTACTACATTAGCTATTGCTTTGTTTTCTTTTTGGCTACTGAAGGGGGAAATGTTTAAACATTTAAACTTAGTGACATGTGAAAGTGAAAATATATAAATGAGACGCTAACTCAGAAAAAGGATAAAAGACCGCAGAGTACAACAAAATAAGAGCTCTGTCTCCCGTTATACTACAAAGTCTTATTTGTGGGCTGAATGAAAATGAGCGTCTGTTGCCATAATCAGGGAGAGTCAGAAGCACAGGCTGTTTGGGGAGACACACGGGCAGGGGTCCAGGCATCTCACTGGGACCTAGGTATGGGTGGGAGCCGCAGGGAAGGCGGACTTTGCCTCTACCTCCCATAGCCTGCATCACATGTGGACACGCAGTCAAGCACTCAGCTCTCCACTCGCTGCCCACGGCCTGCACCCAGTCAACTGATCATCAAGAGTCCTTAGGATCCTCCAGGCTTTCCTGCTCTGCCAACTCACAATTCAGTCCACAACCAACACTTCTCTGTTCTTGGTCCCGACACCACAGAAAGACATAAAATCACCTCCCACTGAGGACAGGCTCTCCTCTTTCCTATGGGTGCTCACTGCTGCTGATCGCTCCTATCCTCCAGGTCCAGCCAATTCCACTCTCCTGGGGGATGCTCCACACTCGATACTCCATACTGCAGCCCCGTTAATGCAGCTGAGAACATTCATAGTAGAAAGAACTCTCTTAACTTGGCTTTCTTAACCTCAAAACTTCCCTTTACCTAATCCTCCCTAACTCCTGAGCCAGAGGTGGTTGGGGGGTGGGGGAGACATGACTTTTCTCACCTGTGTTTCTCCATCTCTCTCTTGCATCTTTGTTCTCCCCCACTGTCACCCTCTTTTAAGACTACATACTGAACACAAAGAGTTGGACATGAATGAGCGATTGACAGTCACTCACCAAAAACAACGAACAAATAAACAGACTGAGAAATGCCCCTCTCTAGAGTCCTCCAGATGACATGAATACCTCCATGTTTCGGATTCTCTAAATACTTGTTTATACTTACACAAGGTAGCACGATGTGTAATTGCTTGTCTGTTTATACCTCTACTTCCCTTTGGAACTGAGGCCCTTGATAAAGAGATGAAATATAATAAAAGCTTGGTAAGAAAAAAAAAGAACAACCTAATTATGAACGATTGGAGAACGCCATGCGGGAAGTTACAATCCTTTGTTGTGTGATCATTCTGAGGGTTGTTTTTTTTTTGCTGCCTGTAAAACTCCTGGGTGATCTTGGCTACTCTTAATTAGAGCAGTAAATAAAACGTTAGTGTGTTTATTTTATTACAGAGGAAATGGAGAACGAAGTGATGGCAATGATCTAACATTTCCTTCTATCTAACATAAATTATCTAATGAAAATAATGGGATCAACACCTAAACTAGCTATTTAGTAACCAAGCCAGGTTATATAACAGTAGATTAATGAGAAGAAAATAATTTGTATTTGGTTTATAAGAAACATGCTTGAAAAAGAAAAAAGGAAAGAGTGATGCTTGGCAGATAATTAGGTCAAGCAGAATTCTTCACAAAGACAACTCCGGTCAAAGGGCCCTAATAAAGTTCTGTTTGAATCTTTAGGGTATTGCCTAGCACATCAGATGCTACGTTCATCATACTTGTCAGGGTAGGGGGAATTTCCCAATCTCTCTTTCTTGAGTTCTTTTGGCTGGTCTAATAATTAAGTTGGCACAAGAGAGATTAATAGGAGAAAAAAAATACCCCCAGTTTAATTAGTATATATGGAGGTCTCTAGAAATAGGATCTCAGAAGTGGCCAAAGCAGGCAGCTTTTTCACTTTTTAGAAAAAGAAGCAATAAATTTATAAAGACTTGACAAGATAGAGAAGTTTAAGCTTTGGTAGTAAATTAGTGAGGAAGTAACATGTTTTGTTTAAACAGCCTTCTTGGCCCTAAATTTCCTATCTCTGGTGATAAGGATCTTTCTATCTCCTGGAGCAGAGAGACTACCTTCCAAATGGGAAATTTATTTCTTGCTTTCTGAAAGCATAGGAGAGTCAGACTGTTTTTCTTGGATTAGCTGTTCCTTTTTTTTTTTTTTAAAAGTAACTTTAATTCAAAATATTCGATATGCCAGTCTGGCATATTTTGAGGTGGCCTGCCCTGAGCCCCAACATACTCTCCAATAAAATAAAATATTTCTTAAGAAATCAGTGGCTGGCAGCTTTATGGTCATCTTTATTATTATTATTATTTTACATGACTTTTGCCAAGGAAATCCTTGATAAACATCATGGAGGGCACCCTAAACAATGAATATGATTTTATAGTGAAATAAATGGAAAGCCCTGACTTGTCTGGAAAGTATCTTAGTGTGCAAGATGTCATTTTCATTCTGGGAGAAAGTCTTCTTGGAACAGCCTAAAGAACCCAGAGGCCAGATGTGCAAAGAACATGTTAGGCCACCTAAGAACTATGTTTTTGATGGCCCCAAGTGTAATGCTGCAGAAAGCACCTGCACGAAAATGGCCCTTTTCAGCTTCTGGCCTTTGATTTCTCTTCCTGATTCCTTTCAGGAGTTTATAGGACAGAGAGTCTTACTGAGGAACATATCCAGGGAACACCCTAGTAGAGAATGTGGAAAAGTCCCCTAGGAGAGGAAAATGAAAGCCTGCTGCCTTGGACCAGAAGACTACACTATTCCAGTCTAACCAGCAGAAATGAGGTGACGATTACACAAAGTCTATGATGTAACACCTGATTGTTGTGGCTCCCACACTCTGCTCCAGGGTTGCAGTTACTTATAGCGACAGAAGGGAATGTGTGATCACTCATCTTATCCCAGAGTGTGTCACCGGCCAAAGTTAAGCCAAACAGCAAAAGTTACAGGGAAAACATACACATATACACACTTACTTAGTTCAAACTATATGTTGGCATGTGGCTGTGAATACAAATATGAACTCAGCATTTGTATTTGTCCTGGGAATCAAATGCGTGTAGGTTGAATGGTAAACTTCTGTTTATCATCAGTTTAGCATAAATTCACCACCAGCGAAGCAAACTAAGCATAGAATTTTGGCTAATGCTGAATTACTCTCAGAAGACACATAGCTTTGACCCTTGTCAGAACGGACTGACAAGCTTATGAAGCCCATGCTTCTCACTTTAGTATTAGCACTTCTGGTTTCTGTTTTTCCTTACTTTCCACCCAAAGGGCAAAATGCAACAAACTGTTACAGTAAAGTATCTTGTTGAGAAAAGATGGGGACTCTGATGAAATGAGACAGTTTACAATAACTTTTCAGAACTTGTCAGTTGATGTGCACAACTCATCAATTAGTGTAGAGAAGGCAGCCATCAACATATGACAAATGTGTAACCATAAAAAATGAGGCTTCTTTAGTTAGAACATCAAGGATGGCCATGAGGGTCCACATGATACTTCTGAGTATAAGCAAAACAATGAAGCTACACTGCAAAGAACTTCAGTCCAGATGATGAAAAATAAACCAACGCTCAGAACTCAAGTTTCCTCAGCTTTAGGTAGTTGCAGAGTATAAGACGAAAACAAGCTAATGGAACCATTTTATTTATTTATTTTTTTGGGCCACTTCCATTGATCTTTCACTTGTTTATCTTTGTTCTTTGGCCTGTGTGAGCCTCCCATTGAAGTGGCCTCTCTCGCTGCAGAGCACCGGCTCTGGGTGCATGCGCTCCAGAGCTCTGGCTCGGTAGTTGGACACATTGGTCCAGATGCTCTGCAGTATATGGGGATCTTCCCAGGCCAGGGATAGAACCGGTGCCCCTTGCTCTGCAAGGTGGTGTCCCTACCCACTGGACTGCCAGGGAAGCCCTAATCGAACATTTTTTATCTTCCTTGGAAAGAGACTATTAAGTATTTTACTTAGAAAAAACGTCCCTTAATGATGTGAAAGGAAAAAAGTAAACGAAAAATAAGGAATAGTTTCAACTTAAGTGAAAATACCAAAAACTCCAAAATACTTTCAGATCAGATGGCTACACAGGCTCTGTGTAAGTTCATTTCATGGCCTATCCATAAACTTTTTTTCGCCAGGAGTACATATGTATTCCAATCTATCTCTTATTTATTTTTTCATTTGACTAACTCTTAAAGGCAATAATGGGCTTCCCAGGTGGCACCAGTGGTAAAGAACTTGCCTGCCAATGCAGGAGACATAAAAGATCTTGGATTAAAAAAAAAAAAAAGATCTTGGATCTGTCCCTGGATTGGGAAGATCCCCTAGAGGAGGGCATGGCAACCCACTCCAGTATTCTTGCCTGGAGAAAGCCATGGATAGAGGAGTCTGGTAGGCTACAGTCCATGAGGTCACAGAGACGTGACCGAAATGACCTAGCATGCAGGCATGCAGAAGGCAATAATATGATATCAGAATGGCTTGGGTTGAATCGTTGCTCTCCCATGTCAGGCAGTTTATTTAACATCTCTTGGGTCAAATTTTTTTTCATAAGATTGGGTTAATATCTCTTTTATAGGGTTATTGTTGTGACAAGATGTACTAACTCAGGTGTCCTGTCCAGCGCTTGACCTCAGAGGTGACATCCAAGAAAGACTAGTTCTTTTCCTTCCTCTGACATCAGATCTAACAGGATTATCAACATATGATGAAGAATGCTCTGTAACTTGCCAATCTCTGCATAACATCAGTACATTCCAAGTGGTATATTAGAGATGATTTTCAGCTTCCTTTTGAAATCTCCTCATGGCAATTTTATTTCAATCTAATTTTTGATTGCTAACACTCTACTAGCTACTAGTTCTTTTATGTGAAAGTATTTGGAAACCTGTATTCCTTCAGTTATGGAAAAGATATCATTATCTCTTCTCATATGATATGTGGCTCTTAGTAGAGGGTAGGAGGACAAATACTTATAAAGTTAACTTAGACTGTTTTTCTTTATCTCTTAATTTCTGTTTCTAACCTGACAGAACTCTTGAGCAGAAAATACATGGAAAGTTACAAACGTATTGACATTTCTCTTACTATCTATGTTTTTTGCACATGACCACATCAATATATGTTCAACTTAAAGCTCCCATGAAGAATATAAAGTTATAGATATGCAGATTACATAAAACAGCATTAGATGCAAATGAGAGTTTAACAAATAGTAGGTTGAAAATAATGATAAAGAAACAGTGAGGACTTATTTTGCTGGCATGTACTTCAGCTATAACATCATCACCTTAACTTCTTAGGTACTGATTATTATTATTATTTTTTAAAATTTTGGCCCCTTTTATTGGTTATTTATTTATTTATTTTCATTCATCTTTATTCCTTGGCCTGTGTGGGCCTCCCATTGCAACGGCCTCTCTTGTTGCGGAACACCGGCTCCAGGCACATGCACTCCAGAGCGCTGGCCCCTAATTGGACACATTGGTCCAACCGTTCACAGCATGTGGGATCTCCCCTGGCCAGGGATCGAACCAGTGCACTTTGCACTGCAAGGCAGACTCTTTACCCACTGGACCACCAGGGAATCCCAGGTACTGATTATTTTTTAAAGAAGATCTATAAATATCAGAATGGGTTGGGTTGAATCGTTGCTCTCCCATGTCAGGCAGTTTATTTAACATCTCTTGGGTCAAATTTTTTTTCATAAGATTGGGTTAATATCTCTTTTATAGGGTTATTGTTGTGACAAGATGTACTAACTCAGGTGTCCTGTCCAGCGCTTGACCTCAGAGGTGACATCCAAGAAAGACTAGTTCTTTTCCTTCCTCTGACATCAGATCTAACAGGATTATCAACATATGATGAAGAATGCTCTGTAACTTGCCAATCTCTGCATAACATCAGTACATTCCAAGTGGTATATTAGAGATGATTTTCAGCTTCCTTTGAAATCTCCTCATGGCAATTTTATTTCAATCTAATTTTTGATTGCTAACACTCTACTAGCTACTAGTTCTTTTATGTGAAAGTATTTGGAAACCTGTATTCCTTCAGTTATGGAAAAGATATCATTATCTCTTCTCATATGATATGTGGCTCTTAGTAGAGGGTAGGAGGACAAATACTTATAAAGTTAACTTAGACTGTTTTTCTTTATCTCTTAATTTCTGTTTCTAACCTGACAGAACTCTTGAGCAGAAAATACATGGAAAGTTACAAACGTATTGACATTTCTCTTACTATCTATGTTTTTTGCACATGACCACATCAATATATGTTCAACTTAAAGCTCCCATGAAGAATATAAAGTTATAGATATGCAGATTACATAAAACAGCATTAGATGCAAATGAGAGTTTAACAAATAGTAGGTTGAAAATAATGATAAAGAAACAGTGAGGACTTATTTTGCTGGCATGTACTTCAGCTATAACATCATCACCTTAACTTCTTAGGTACTGATTATTATTATTATTTTTTAAAATTTTGGCCCCTTTTATTGGTTATTTATTTATTTATTTTCATTCATCTTTATTCCTTGGCCTGTGTGGGCCTCCCATTGCAACGGCCTCTCTTGTTGCGGAACACCGGCTCCAGGCACATGCACTCCAGAGCGCTGGCCCCTAATTGGACACATTGGTCCAACCGTTCACAGCATGTGGGATCTCCCCTGGCCAGGGATCGAACCAGTGCACTTTGCACTGCAAGGCAGACTCTTTACCCACTGGACCACCAGGGAATCCCAGGTACTGATTATTTTTTAAAGAAGATCTATAAATATTCATTGATGAAGGGAAAACTTAGTTGACCTACTTAATTTTAAAACCTACTCTCAATTAACTTAAGATGTCAAATAAGAGGATATATATATATATAAGAATTGTAGACTAACACATATTTTACTAGCTGTTTTGGTGGCTTGTCTCAATTAACTTAAGATGTCAAATAAGAGGATACATATATATATATAAGAATTGTAGACTAACACATATTTTACTAGCTGTTTTGGTGGTTTGTGGCCCCACCTCATCACCATTTAAGACATGAGGTATTTATAAATTTATGGCCAAATAATATTTTATTCTTTCTCTATTTTTACACTCTCAATGCTTACACCCTAAGATTCACATTAATGAAGCATTCTAAAGACATTCTTAACAATACATTATGACCATATCAAGCACGGGCAATGTTAGCATGTTCTTAGAGAGTTATGACTCCCGTAAGAACAATGTGTATAAATCATTGGGTATTATTCTTTGACAATGTGTTATTGATTCAGTGGACCATTGGACATTCCATATACCCCCATGCAACACATACATCAACTGCTCCTTTAACTGCTGCAGGCAGCAGTAAGTTGCAAAGATTATATACCTGAAAGTAAAAAGAAAACTACATTTATATACAACTGGTCCATTTAGTATTCATCCCAGTCAGGATCACTAGTTCTCCTGGACAGTTTCTGACCAAAAAATCTGGTGTTTCTAAACTCCTAGGCTATATTGGAACATGACCTTTAACAATCTAGTCATATAGAACCTAACCAGCATAAAGTAATTTTTCCAAAATGGATAAAGACAGATAGAAGATGAAATTGTCAAAAACATATGGTCAAAGAGATCTTCTATAACAGCTTAGTGGAAAGCAGTCAAGCGATTTAATTTAACCAATCCATATTGCTAAACATAATGGAAAGGGAAACAAAAAAATCTTGTTCATGCTTTGCTGATACACAGATATGAGCTTTCCAGAACAGGTGTAGATATACAACACTGTAACTGAGGAAATGGTCCAGTCTCCCTGCAGGGTTATGCCATCTGAAAAAGGTCAAAGGTTACAGGATGGAAGAAGGTAGGAAGAGGAAGTTGCAGCACTGGGTAAATTGCTCTTGGCCCCTGGGCAGAGGTTTGGGATTTGGGGCTCTGATAGGTTCCAGCAGGCAAATAACTCCTTGTGAGGCGTCTAGTCTCGTTTGGAATACCCTAGAGAGAAAGGAGGAGAAGTGTGCAATCGGGGTCTAAGTTGGTCTCGCAATGTAGGATGGACGCACGGAGCAAAGAAAGTCAAACCCCGGGAAAGGAAGGAAGAGTGAGGTAGGGGGTATAATTATATAATTTAAATAGCTTTGTGGATAAAGGCTTTTACCAAAGCCCTCACAGTAATTATTTGAAACCACCACTGAAAGCCTCCTAAACACTTATCTTGAGCTTGGTATTAAATATTCTCCAGGGGGGCAGTGACCCAAGTGCAGGAGGAAGCAGCCTGGAGGAACCGGGTGGGCAGACATCCAGTCTCTCGTATGGCCTTCAATTCAGCCAGAAGAGGCTGCTCAGAACATACAACTGGTTGTTTGAAAATAAGCAAATTACCAAATCAACGGTTTGGAGAAAGTAACAACTGGGGTTTGTGAGAAATTCTTACCCAGAACCACAAAGAAAGTTAATGCTGGGCCTATTTTCCTAATGATTTGAATTAATTCAAGTAGGAGTACAGAGGAATCATTATCTGCTGTGTTTCCTCACTGCAAATCCCAGATGCACACCATTTTCATTATTTTCGACATCCATTCAAATGAATCTATGTACAATGGTCATAGTAAAATGGAATATAGGGACTTTCATGAATGTCATAAAAACAAGATACCCAAACACCGCCAATTCCCAGAGAAACATTCCTCTTCCAGCTGCTCTGGACTCCTGGTGGTGAGTAGGAAGGGAGGCAGAGATGAGTTGGAACATTTAGGGAAGGCTCCCAGAATGTTTTTCCCTGGGAATGAGTCCCTGTTTTCTCTGGAGAAGGAAAGGTTGTTTCAAAACAAAAGGAAAAACAATTTTGTACCTAAAGCCATCTAGGTCAAAACTCAGGATCCCACAGTTGTTAGTCCTGTGAACTCAAAGTCTCCATCTGTGAACTCAAAAGGTCAAAGGTTACAGGATGGAAGAAGGTAGGAAGAGGAAGTTGCAGCACTGGTTGCTCTTGGCCCCTGGGCAGAGGTTTGGGATTTGGGGCTCTGATAGGTTCCAGCAGGCAAATAACTCCTTGTGAGGCGTCTAGTCTCGTTTGGAATACCCTAGAGAGAAAGGAGGAGAAGTGTGCAATCGGGGTCTAAGTTGGTCTCGCAATGTAGGATGGACGCACGGAGCAAAGAAAGTCAAACCCCGGGAAAGGAAGGAAGAGTGAGGTAGGGGGTATAATTATATAATTTAAATAGCTTTGTGGATAAAGGCTTTTACCAAAGCCCTCACAGTAATTATTTGAAACCACCACTGAAAGCCTCCTAAACACTTATCTTGAGCTTGGTATTAAATATTCTCCAGCGGCGGCAGTGACCCAAGTGCAGGAGGAAGCAGCCTGGAGGAACCGGGTGGGCAGACATCCAGTCTCTCGTATGGCCTTCAATTCAGCCAGAAGAGGCTGCTCAGAACATACAACTGGTTGTTTGAAAATAAGCAAATTACCAAATCAACGGTTTGGAGAAAGTAACAACTGGGGTTTGTGAGAAATTCTTACCCAGAACCACAAAGAAAGTTAATGCTGGGCCTATTTTCCTAATGATTTGAATTAATTCAAGTAGGAGTACAGAGGAATCATTATCTGCTGTGTTTCCTCACTGCAAATCCCAGATGCACACCATTTTCATTATTTTCGACATCCATTCAAATGAATCTATGTACAATGGTCATAGTAAAATGGAATATAGGGACTTTCATGAATGTCATAAAAACAAGATACCCAAACACCGCCAATTCCCAGAGAAACATTCCTCTTCCAGCTGCTCTGGACTCCTGGTGGTGAGTAGGAAGGGAGGCAGAGATGAGTTGGAACATTTAGGGAAGGCTCCCAGAATGTTTTTCCCTGGGAATGAGTCCCTGTTTTCTCTGGAGAAGGAAAGGTTGTTTCAAAACAAAAGGAAAAACAATTTTGTACCTAAAGCCATCTAGGTCAAAACTCAGGATCCCACAGTTGTTAGTCCTGTGAACTCAAAGTCTCCATCTGTAACTGAGACAAACACCACCATTCAGGTGGATTGGAGGTGAAGAGCAACTTTATGCCAGTAGAAAAAAAAAAGGAACAGAGACGAATGCATACATATACACCTGGGACATAGCTTCCTATAAACTGTCAGGAAGTTTGACAGTTTGCTGACTCATCAAAAGATATGGGTGGCGGAGATCAAAAAAGCCCCAAGGCATGATATGCTCCCCTCAAAAATTCCCACAAGCTGTGGGGACACGGCAAGAGAGCAGCTTGGTTAGAAAGCATTTATCAGTAATTCTAGGTCTCAGAGAGCTCTTGAGAGAGCTCTTGAAAGAGCTCAGATGTTTAGCCAAAAAAAAAAAAAGAAGACACAGAAAGAGAGAGAGATAAAGACTATTTCTTCAAGCTCATGGGAGGAAGAATTTCTCAAAACAGAAATACTATGAATTTGTGAGCAACGTCACTTTGGGTTCTGAATACAAGCCAAGATTACTGAACTTTGTTTAAGCAAAGGGGACACACTTAGCTTTTACGAGACCAAACAATGGGCTTGATGGAACTTTTTCGACCACAAACTTCGGCTTGTGGCAGACACCGTCTTCAATCAGAGGAAAAGAGAACAGATTATATCTTCATATGTTATTTTCATTTTTTGTAATGTTTACGTTTTTTTTTTTTACTAACCCATTTCTCTCAAATGTAATAAAGTTGGCTTTCTTCACTGAACGCTACTTGAAGTAAGCCGTGTGCCAGACAGTATTTGAACGATCATCCTGCAATGGGACATTATGAAAATATAGCTTTGTTTTTGATAGGGACACAGTAACACCTTAAGAGTTAAACTGAGCTCTTAAACATTTTCAGCCCAAAAAGTTGAAACAACTTTACTAATAGTAACAGAGAATTCACAATCCTAAAGCCCCAAAGCTCAAAAAAGTGTGTTTTAAAACCTGCCTGAAGGCTCCCAGAATGTTTTTCCCTGGGAATGAGTCCCTGTTTTCTCTGGAGAAGGAAAGGTTGTTTCAAAACAAAAGGAAAAACAATTTTGTACCTAAAGCCATCTAGGTCAAAACTCAGGATCCCACAGTTGTTAGTCCTGTGAACTCAAAGTCTCCATCTGTAACTGAGACAAACACCACCATTCAGGTGGATTGGAGGTGAAGAGCAACTTTATGCCAGTAGAAAAAAAAAAGGAACAGAGACGAATGCATACATATACACCTGGGACATAGCTTCCTATAAACTGTCAGGAAGTTTGACAGTTTGCTGACTCATCAAAAGATATGGGTGGCGGAGATCAAAAAAGCCCCAAGGCATGATATGCTCCCCTCAAAAATTCCCACAAGCTGTGGGGACACGGCAAGAGAGCAGCTTGGTTAGAAAGCATTTATCAGTAATTCTAGGTCTCAGAGAGCTCTTGAGAGAGCTCTTGAAAGAGCTCAGATGTTTAGCCAAAAAAAAAAAAAAAAAAGAAGACACAGAAAGAGAGAGAGATAAAGACTATTTCTTCAAGCTCATGGGAGGAAGAATTTCTCAAAACAGAAATACTATGAATTTGTGAGCAACGTCACTTTGGGTTCTGAATACAAGCCAAGATTACTGAACTTTGTTTAAGCAAAGGGGACACACTTAGCTTTTACGAGACCAAACAATGGGCTTGATGGAACTTTTTCGACCACAAACTTCGGCTTGTGGCAGACACCGTCTTCAATCAGAGGAAAAGAGAACAGATTATATCTTCATATGTTATTTTCATTTTTTGTAATGTTTACGTTTTTTTTTTTTACTAACCCATTTCTCTCAAATGTAATAAAGTTGGCTTTCTTCACTGAACGCTACTTGAAGTAAGCCGTGTGCCAGACAGTATTTGAACGATCATCCTGCAATGGGACATTATGAAAATATAGCTTTGTTTTTGATAGGGACACAGTAACACCTTAAGAGTTAAACTGAGCTCTTAAACATTTTCAGCCCAAAAAGTTGAAACAACTTTACTAATAGTAACAGAGAATTCACAATCCTAAAGCCCCAAAGCTCACAGTGGAAGAAAATTCAGTGTGTTTTAAAACCTGCCTGAACTATTTTTCAAAGCAATACAAAATGTATTGTATTAGACTCCTGGGACATAGCAAGACAAAACCTAAGTAGCCTCAATTCTCTTTTTTTCCCCTTCCTTTTTTTGGAATCAAGTCAATAATTTGCTTATTCTGGATTTCTTTCAGAAATCATTCAACCGTGATTGGTTCCCCAAACTTCAAGGTTTGTCTGCATAATACATGTAAGCTGAGCTTAAAAGGGTATGGATGACAACCTCACCATTTATGTCATGAATGCCTGTAAGTTATATTTGAAGCTTACATGGTGCTAGAAAACCAAATTCCGCTAGAAAAAAAAAGTGCAATCCCATAAAGGGCTTTCTTTTCCCATGGTGTTGAAAAGTATATACTCATATACTTGTTAATATCAAATGTGGTTAACAATTCATTTTCGGCAAAATATATGAATGAGGGGAAACACTGGTATCCATAATCAAATCCAGGCTGGCTTAAGTCCATATTTGCAAATTAAGCAGAGAAATTTAAGTAGAGAAGAGGACGGCTATTTAAAATCACTTCTTACAGCATCTGGCAAAACGAAACTCCCCCAACCCTCAGGAAGAATGATGCTTAAAGAAATAATAATGGTGATCATGAGAATGGTTCATAGTCCTTACGTGCTTACTAAATGCTCTATGTATGTGTTAGCTACTCAGTCGTCTCCAACTCTGCAACACCATGGACTGTATCCTGCCAAGCTACTCTGGCCATGGAATTCTCCACATAAGAATACTAGATTAAACTGAAAGAGGCACCTGTACCCCAATGTTCATTGCAGCTCTCTATACAATAGCCAGAACATGGAAGCAACCTAGATGTCCATCGACAAATGAATGGATCCAGAAGCTCTGGTACATATATACAATGGAATACTATTCAGCTGTTAAAAGAAATGCAGAAGACTCAGTCCTAATGAGGTGGCTGGCTCTAGAACCTATCAATGGGACAAGTTTTTACCCTTAAGAGTTAAACTGAGCTCTTAAACATTTTCAGCCCAAAAAGTTGAAACAACTTTACTAATAGTAACAGAGAATTCACAATCCTAAAGCCCCAAAGCTCACAGTGGAAGAAAATTCAGTGTGTTTTAAAACCTGCCTGAACTATTTTTCAAAGCAATACAAAATGTATTGTATTAGACTCCTGGGACATAGCAAGACAAAACCTAAGTAGCCTCAATTCTCTTTTTTTCCCCTTCCTTTTTTTGGAATCAAGTCAATAATTTGCTTATTCTGGATTTCTTTCAGAAATCATTCAACCGTGATTGGTTCCCCAAACTTCAAGGTTTGTCTGCATAATACATGTAAGCTGAGCTTAAAAGGGTATGGATGACAACCTCACCATTTATGTCATGAATGCCTGTAAGTTATATTTGAAGCTTACATGGTGCTAGAAAACCAAATTCCGCTAGAAAAAAAAAGTGCAATCCCATAAAGGGCTTTCTTTTCCCATGGTGTTGAAAAGTATATACTCATATACTTGTTAATATCAAATGTGGTTAACAATTCATTTTCGGCAAAATATATGAATGAGGGGAAACACTGGTATCCATAATCAAATCCAGGCTGGCTTAAGTCCATATTTGCAAATTAAGCAGAGAAATTTAAGTAGAGAAGAGGACGGCTATTTAAAATCACTTCTTACAGCATCTGGCAAAACGAAACTCCCCCAACCCTCAGGAAGAATGATGCTTAAAGAAATAATAATGGTGATCATGAGAATGGTTCATAGTCCTTACGTGCTTACTAAATGCTCTATGTATGTGTTAGCTACTCAGTCGTCTCCAACTCTGCAACACCATGGACTGTATCCTGCCAAGCTACTCTGGCCATGGAATTCTCCACATAAGAATACTAGATTAAACTGAAAGAGGCACCTGTACCCCAATGTTCATTGCAGCTCTCTATACAATAGCCAGAACATGGAAGCAACCTAGATGTCCATCGACAAATGAATGGATCCAGAAGCTCTGGTACATATATACAATGGAATACTATTCAGCTGTTAAAAGAAATGCAGAAGACTCAGTCCTAATGAGGTGGCTGGCTCTAGAACCTATCATAAAAAGTGAAGTAAGTCAAAAAGAGAAAGACAAGTATAGTATACTAACTCATATATATGGGTCTAGTAAGATGGTCATGATAACATACGTAGCGAACTTTTGAAAAAACAGAGAATAGACATGAAGACATTGTGGAGACCGAACAGTGGGAGGGAGGCATGGAGGGAGTAACATGGAAACCTATACTGTCATGTGTGGAAAAGATAGCTATTGTCATTGTGCTAGGGGAATAGGAGTACCTACAACCATTTGGAGCGATGGTCTGGAGGGATGGGAGGGGGGGAACTGGGTGGGGGGAGGGTCCAAGGATATGCATATGAATGATCTGGGAACATACATGTAAATAAATAAATAAATTTAAAAAATAAATAAATTAAAAAAAAAAAGAATACTAGATTAGGTTGCCATTCTCTTCTCCTGGGGATCTTCTAAGCATTGTATTTAAAAGGTATTCTTTTGTTTAACCCTCACAACACCCTAGAGACGGGTATTCTTAATACCTCTTGCTTTACAAGTGTCATTGACAACTGAGGTCCAGACAATTCTATTTGCTTAAACTTTGGAATCCAATGACTTACATATATCCTCCAGTGACTGCTTAGCACTAGAGGTCAAGTTTACTTTCAAGATTGGGCATAATGTTATCTGCCTGCTAATTTTTCCAGGTGTAAATGTGATTATGCCTGTATAATCTTAGTCCAAATGTAAGCTATTGTTTTTCTTATGACTCATCCACACACAGAACCATGCAGTGTAGCAGGCTTTCCTGTTCACAGTCAGAAACCTGCATTTTTCTTTGGGAATCCATACTCTGCTTCCCATGTATTGGGTGCTGACTCCTCATCAGGCTAAATGTGAATGTCAACAGAAGCAGAAACTGAAAAACAACTGCCCAGAAATCAGGAGAGGCAGGCCGGGCTTCTCAGGGCTTCTCAGGAGTTAAACTTGGGAAGACTGGAAGCCTCTTGACTCTGTGTGGAGAGAATTTATTTCTTCAAGTTCTGCACTTGCTCACTTAACCATCATTCTTGTTGATTCAATAAATATATAGTCATTTTCCTCTCTGCCCCTTTATGTTCCCTAGGGAATACAGATAGTAGAAAAGAAGAGAGAGAATAAAAAACCAGAACAAATTTAAGATCCAGTCCTACCTCCTAGGACAGACCCCACAATTCTTCATATAAATGAGATGCTGGAAGGGGGAGACGTCAAGGTGACAGGTGTTTCATGTGACATTCAAGAAAGATCATGTGGGCCACTACAGAGCTAGTGGCTTAAGAAATTGTGATTCCTCCTACCCACCCAGACTTGACAGATGAGGATAGTGAAATCCTGAGTCATCTCAAGGAGACAGTTTTCAATTTCTATTTTTATACTAAGTTATAGCATATCAATTAAAAATATTCTGGGTCACCTTCAAGTATTTCCAGAGACTCACAGAGTTGGTACACTATGGGGGATTTGAATACTATAATCACCACATTCCTTAATATAACATAAACCCAGTCCTTCCAGAATTGTTTTACTATGTTTTAAGGGATGTTAATTAGACATTGGGAGCTAAAGCTAGGTCACACAGGAGATTCCCTAGTTCTTAGCTCACATTTTTAGATGTTTTCAGTTTTAACAGATGTATTTTCATCAAATTACTTCATGGCAAAGTAAAGGTATAAGAGAGATGCTGAGGATAAATTGGGAGATTAAGATTGACATACACACTCCTCTACATGAAGTAGGTTAACTGATAAGGACCTATTATATAGCACAGGGAACTCTACTCACTATTCTGTAATGGCCTATATGGGAAACAATCCAAAAAAGAGTACATATATGTATATGAATAACTGATTCACTTTGCTGCACAGCAGAAGCTAACACTACATTGTAACAAAAAACAATACTCCAATAGAAATTTTAAAAAAGAGATGCTAGAAGAATCTGGACCTAGGTCCTCAAGCTAAAGGATCCTTCCTGGGCATTTCTGTAGACTTTGGGAAGAAGTACAAAATATTCTTCAAGTCAGTAATTTAAAATTCCTGCTTTAGCAAGATCTTAAGAAAAATGTCTCATATCAAGATCATAATCAGTACTCCTTATAAAGTGGCTCCAAGTTGCATGATAAAAAGTTCCACGTTACCTAAATTATCTCAGTCAGTCAGTCAGTTCAGTCGCTCAGTTGTGTGTGACTCTTGGCGACCCCATGGACTGCAGCACGCCAGGCTTCCCTGTCCTTCACCATCTCTGGGAGCTTGCTCAAGCTCATGTCCATTGACTCAGTGATGCCATCCAACCACCCTGTCCTCCGTTGTCCCCTTCTCCTCTGCCTTCTACTTTACTTATTACAAATATCTAAGAGATTTTGGTCAACTTCAGATAATTATTAAAGATGCTTGTCCATGAAATTCTTACTTTCTACAGTAAAAAAATACAACCAAGCTTTCTAAGAAACTCTTTGCTGACACTGTCAACATCTGGCAGATTGAGGATAGTGAAATCCTGAGTCATCTCAAGGAGACAGTTTTCAATTTCTATTTTTATACTAAGTTATAGCATATCAATTAAAAATATTCTGGGTCACCTTCAAGTATTTCCAGAGACTCACAGAGTTGGTACACTATGGGGGATTTGAATACTATAATCACCACATTCCTTAATATAACATAAACCCAGTCCTTCCAGAATTGTTTTACTATGTTTTAAGGGATGTTAATTAGACATTGGGAGCTAAAGCTAGGTCACACAGGAGATTCCCTAGTTCTTAGCTCACATTTTTAGATGTTTTCAGTTTTAACAGATGTATTTTCATCAAATTACTTCATGGCAAAGTAAAGGTATAAGAGAGATGCTGAGGATAAATTGGGAGATTAAGATTGACATACACACTCCTCTACATGAAGTAGGTTAACTGATAAGGACCTATTATATAGCACAGGGAACTCTACTCACTATTCTGTAATGGCCTATATGGGAAACAATCCAAAAAAGAGTACATATATGTATATGAATAACTGATTCACTTTGCTGCACAGCAGAAGCTAACACTACATTGTAAAAAAAAACAATACTCCAATAGAAATTTTAAAAAAGAGATGCTAGAAGAATCTGGACCTAGGTCCTCAAGCTAAAGGATCCTTCCTGGGCATTTCTGTAGACTTTGGGAAGAAGTACAAAATATTCTTCAAGTCAGTAATTTAAAATTCCTGCTTTAGCAAGATCTTAAGAAAAATGTCTCATATCAAGATCATAATCAGTACTCCTTATAAAGTGGCTCCAAGTTGCATGATAAAAAGTTCCACGTTACCTAAATTATCTCAGTCAGTCAGTCAGTTCAGTCGCTCAGTTGTGTGTGACTCTTGGCGACCCCATGGACTGCAGCACGCCAGGCTTCCCTGTCCTTCACCATCTCTGGGAGCTTGCTCAAGCTCATGTCCATTGACTCAGTGATGCCATCCAACCACCCTGTCCTCCGTTGTCCCCTTCTCCTCTGCCTTCTACTTTACTTATTACAAATATCTAAGAGATTTTGGTCAACTTCAGATAATTATTAAAGATGCTTGTCCATGAAATTCTTACTTTCTACAGTAAAAAAATACAACCAAGCTTTCTAAGAAACTCTTTTGCTGACACTGTCAACATCTGGCAATAGTTCGGTAGGTAACTGAGTGAGGACACCCAGCTATGTGCATAGGCCTCATGCTAGCAGGGAGCACTGCTCTTCTGGGAATGTGCAGAAGCAGAAACGCCAGATTTCCATATGAAGTCTGCAGAAGAAGACTCCAACATGGACTATTTTTCTACAAAATGTTGTAACATAATCTCTTTGTAAAGTGCCATGCCTTGTGCAAACCACACCAATCCCATGCCAAGGGTAACATTATCCTCATCTTAGGGGCAACACAAGTGGCTCAGAGAAGTTCTCTAATTTCAGTTTGCCCAGGGCCCCCCACTCAGGTGGGGCAGAACTGCACCCTGATCCACTGTGCTATTGCACAGAATGATTTGAGTATATTCATCAAAATTGTCACTTGACAGAATTTTGCACACCTACAATTTATTTCCTATTTTATTATTTCCTAAGACGGCATGCTTCTAAGTGTATCACTTAAATGTGGGAACCCTATCTTTTTTTTTTTTTTAATTATCAGTACAATGTGAACACATAGGACATTTTTCTTTTCTATGGCAATGGAAAATAAATGATTTACCTAGACTCATTCTAATGATCTGCTTGAAATCTCAGCCATGGGTTGTATGACACAAGATCTGGGGAGCTATGAGGTAAAGTGATGTTTCCTTTCCTGCTGAGAAGCAAATGAGTTCACCGCAGCAGGTCTGACCCCAGACAGCCAGATCTGTAACATCACCACTTAACAGCCTGGGAGAAATGCCTCCTCTAGACAGCAGTGCAAGAATCCGAGGCAGTCCGGTGCTGGATGAATCAGTCAGTCTACTCATCCACAGTGTTTGCCTGTGATCTGCTGCATCAAATGGACACAAACTAAACTGACACAAATTGCTAAGGACATTTCCAATTGCTTTGCTCCTTAACAGAAGATATGATTGATAACAACCAAATTTAAAAATGACATACAACTTTTTTAAAAAAGAAGCCCTTATTTAAACATTATTCAGTGACTCACTTTTCCTATATTTATGAAATACTAATTGGCTCAATGGTAAAGAATTCATCTGAAAATGCAGAAAATGTGAGTTCAATCCCTGGCTCAGGAAGATCCCCTGGAGAAGGAAATGGTAACCCACCCCAGTATTCTTGCCTGGAAAATCCCATGGACAGAGGACCCTTGTGGCCTACAGTCCATGGGGTCACAAAGTGTTGAACTTAGGGACTGAGCACCACACACTCTGTGCTCGGTAATTTGCCGTGCGACACAGATGGCAAACCATGTCTTAACATGGGGCAACAACAAACCACACCAATCCCATGCCAAGGGTAACATTATCCTCATCTTAGGGGCAACACAAGTGGCTCAGAGAAGTTCTCTAATTTCAGTTTGCCCAGGGCCCCCCACTCAGGTGGGGCAGAACTGCACCCTGATCCACTGTGCTATTGCACAGAATGATTTGAGTATATTCATCAAAATTGTCACTTGACAGAATTTTGCACACCTACAATTTATTTCCTATTTTATTATTTCCTAAGACGGCATGCTTCTAAGTGTATCACTTAAATGTGGGAACCCTATCTTTTTTTTTTTTTTAATTATCAGTACAATGTGAACACATAGGACATTTTTCTTTTCTATGGCAATGGAAAATAAATGATTTACCTAGACTCATTCTAATGATCTGCTTGAAATCTCAGCCATGGGTTGTATGACACAAGATCTGGGGAGCTATGAGGTAAAGTGATGTTTCCTTTCCTGCTGAGAAGCAAATGAGTTCACCGCAGCAGGTCTGACCCCAGACAGCCAGATCTGTAACATCACCACTTAACAGCCTGGGAGAAATGCCTCCTCTAGACAGCAGTGCAAGAATCCGAGGCAGTCCGGTGCTGGATGAATCAGTCAGTCTACTCATCCACAGTGTTTGCCTGTGATCTGCTGCATCAAATGGACACAAACTAAACTGACACAAATTGCTAAGGACATTTCCAATTGCTTTGCTCCTTAACAGAAGATATGATTGATAACAACCAAATTTAAAAATGACATACAACTTTTTTAAAAAAGAAGCCCTTATTTAAACATTATTCAGTGACTCACTTTTCCTATATTTATGAAATACTAATTGGCTCAATGGTAAAGAATTCATCTGAAAATGCAGAAAATGTGAGTTCAATCCCTGGCTCAGGAAGATCCCCTGGAGAAGGAAATGGTAACCCACCCCAGTATTCTTGCCTGGAAAATCCCATGGACAGAGGACCCTTGTGGCCTACAGTCCATGGGGTCACAAAGTGTTGGATGTGACTTAGGGACTGAGCACGCACACAACTCTGTGCTCGGTAATTTGCCGTAGAGCGACACAGATGGCAAACCAAAATAGACAGATGGGGTCCTTGCTCTCACTGACATGGAGTATTCCCCCGAGACTCCACTTACATTTGCTTCTGTAACAACAGGTAGTGGAAGAACCTTTAAAGTGTCTGTTATTTTAAGTTACCATCTTGGAAGCTTCAAAATGAAGATAAATGCCTCCATTTTAACAATATAAGACTCGGTGCACTGAATATTTTTGGCATTTCAGTTTTCTCTCTTTTTTTCTTGAGATCGCTGTTTACATCACTTGACACTTCACATACTTCAAGAACAGTTGGATCTGCTTATCCAAGAGTTGGAGAAAAATGATGAAACAGATAAGAGATGAAAGAAGTAATGCCAGCACTCTCTACGTAAGGTGAAAGCCTGAACCCAGACACCAAGGATCATATGTCAAATCAAGCACATATTCGACCATGCTTTCACCTTAATCTCACAGGTCCCACTTCTGATTTCCTTCAAGTGTCAGAAAGTCTGTACTATGTGTGAGCCATGACGCTGACAAAGGCCCAGTGGTCTACAGGGATGATGGAAACGTTTACACTGAGGTTTTTGCAATGTTGTGAATAACTGAAACCCAGTTCTGGACCCACCTTGAATGGCTCCTTCTCCAGGGACCTCCATGGGACAAGCATCCCAGAGTTTCACCTGGCATCACTGCTCTGGTGGCCCATGTCCACCTCCCCAACTCTTACCCTAGTCCCTTGTCTGCATCCTTCCCACTTGCCAACTATGTCTACACATCACCCCTCTTGTAAGAGGCTGATGAAGTCACATCCCTTGCCTGTGAAGGAAAACTCTCAGACCTTCATATTTATGAAAAAAACTAATTGGCTCAATGGTAAAGAATTAATCTGAAAATGCAGAAAATGTGAGTTCAATCCCTGGCTCAGGAAGATCCCCTGGAGAAGGAAATGGTAACCCACCCCAGTATTCTTGCCTGGAAAATCCCATGGACAGAGGACCCTTGTGGCCTACAGTCCATGGGGTCACAAAGTGTTGGATGTGACTTAGGGACTGAGCACGCACACAACTCTGTGCTCGGTAATTTGCCGTAGAGCGACACAGATGGCAAACCAAAATAGACAGATGGGGTCCTTGCTCTCACTGACATGGAGTATTCCCCCGAGACTCCACTTACATTTGCTTCTGTAACAACAGGTAGTGGAAGAACCTTTAAAGTGTCTGTTATTTTAAGTTACCATCTTGGAAGCTTCAAAATGAAGATAAATGCCTCCATTTTAACAATATAAGACTCGGTGCACTGAATATTTTTGGCATTTCAGTTTTCTCTCTTTTTTTCTTGAGATCGCTGTTTACATCACTTGACACTTCACATACTTCAAGAACAGTTGGATCTGCTTATCCAAGAGTTGGAGAAAACTGATGAAACAGATAAGAGATGAAAGAAGTAATGCCAGCACTCTCTACGTAAGGTGAAAGCCTGAACCCAGACACCAAGGATCATATGTCAAATCAAGCACATATTCGACCATGCTTTCACCTTAATCTCACAGGTCCCACTTCTGATTTCCTTCAAGTGTCAGAAAGTCTGTACTATGTGTGAGCCATGACGCTGACAAAGGCCCAGTGGTCTACAGGGATGATGGAAACGTTTACACTGAGGTTTTTGCAATGTTGTGAATAACTGAAACCCAGTTCTGGACCCACCTTGAATGGCTCCTTCTCCAGGGACCTCCATGGGACAAGCATCCCAGAGTTTCACCTGGCATCACTGCTCTGGTGGCCCATGTCCACCTCCCCAACTCTTACCCTAGTCCCTTGTCTGCATCCTTCCCACTTGCCAACTATGTCTACACATCACCCCTCTTGTAAGAGGCTGATGAAGTCACATCCCTTGCCTGTGAAGGAAAACTCTCAGACCTGGCCCAACTTTCCACAGCTGACCTGAGACTACCTCTCCAGGTTCAACCCCTTCTGTCATTCTCTCTGGGTGCCTTATAAAATACTGTGCACACCATTAAAATGAACTAAGTAACTTCATATAGACAACTGCTAAGACATAGTAAGTAAGGCAAGCAAAGTGCAGTATCAAGGAGTGTGGAGAGCATGCTGTAATACGTGTTTAACAACAAAGGATGTGTCAACTGACATGTCCATACACCCCTTAGATACAGTAGAACATCTCTGGATAAACACACAAGACTGAAACACTATAGTGGTTGTCCCTAGGGAGGTAAACTAGTAGCTTGGATACAAAGGTGGGAGATTCATAAACAACAAGGTCCTACTGTATAAGATGGAGAACTATATTCAGTATCCCATGATAAACCATAATGGAAAAGAATATGAAACAGTATATGTATCTATATATAGATATATATACATACATAAAACTGAGTCATTTTGCTGTATAGCAGAAATTAACACAACATTGTAAATCAGCTATACTTTAATAAAATTAAAAAATAAAGGTGAGAAATTGACTTTTTACCATCTATATTTTCCCTTTTTATAGCTTTTAAATTTTACATTCTGTGCTTAAATTTATCCAGACAAAACATACTTAAAAATTACAACCTTGTGTTCAAATTTAATGGTCCTCTTTCAGGTCCCAACTAATCATGGAACTTAACTTGTACTAACCTTCTGCTGCTGCTTCCCTTACTCAGTTACTCACCTTTTACTCATCTTTATGTAACTAAATGCCACCTACTTTTTCTTAACATGATATTTTCACAGCAAGCCATCTACCTTATTTACATATTCATTTTGTACTGGTTTCCAACCAGTTCTGGACCCACCTTGAATGGCTCCTTCTCCAGGGACCTCCCTGGGACAAGCATCCCAGAGCTTCACCTGGCATCACTGCTCTGGTGGCCCATGTCCACCTCCCCAACTCTTACCCTAGTCCCTTGTCTGCATCCTTCCCACTTGCCAACTATGTCTACACATCACCCCTCTTGTAAGAGGCTGATGAAGTCACATCCCTTGCCTGTGAAGGAAAACTCTCAGACCTGGCCCAACTTTCCACAGCTGACCTGAGACTACCTCTCCAGGTTCAACCCCTTCTGTCATTCTCTCTGGGTGCCTTATAAAATACTGTGCACACCATTAAAATGAACTAAGTAACTTCATATAGACAACTGCTAAGACATAGTAAGTAAGGCAAGCAAAGTGCAGTATCAAGGAGTGTGGAGAGCATGCTGTAATACGTGTTTAACAACAAAGGATGTGTCAACTGACATGTCCATACACCCCTTAGATACAGTAGAACATCTCTGGATAAACACACAAGACTGAAACACTATAGTGGTTGTCCCTAGGGAGGTAAACTAGTAGCTTGGATACAAAGGTGGGAGATTCATAAACAACAAGGTCCTACTGTATAAGATGGAGAACTATATTCAGTATCCCATGATAAACCATAATGGAAAAGAATATGAAACAGTATATGTATCTATATATAGATATATATACATACATAAAACTGAGTCATTTTGCTGTATAGCAGAAATTAACACAACATTGTAAATCAGCTATACTTTAATAAAATTAAAAAATAAAGGTGAGAAATTGACTTTTTACCATCTATATTTTCCCTTTTTATAGCTTTTAAATTTTACATTCTGTGCTTAAATTTATCCAGACAAAACATACTTAAAAATTACAACCTTGTGTTCAAATTTAATGGTCCTCTTTCAGGTCCCAACTAATCATGGAACTTAACTTGTACTAACCTTCTGCTGCTGCTTCCCTTACTCAGTTACTCACCTTTTACTCATCTTTATGTAACTAAATGCCACTTACTTTATAAATAATTCCTTAAACTTCATGATATTTTCACAGCAAGCCATCTACCTTATTTACATATTCATTTTGTACTGCTAACTTGTATGCATTTTTACTTATTATTTGTAAGCTTTTCAAAGGCTGGCACGCTCTCTCACTCTCTCCTTTTTTTTTTTTCTTCTTTATTTGTGTTTTTAGGATTAAGGCATGGTTCACAAAAAGCACTTCTCCAATAATTAAAGACATAAGCAGTTCCCATGATTGCAAAATCATATATTATTCCTCAGGCTACAAGGTGCTCAATGATTTCACAAGAAAACGAAGAGTGTCACAAGGACTGTTTTAAGGACAAATAATAAAGAGATCATCATTCCAGTTTAAAAATCAGAAGCCAAGTACTTCTCACATGTAATTTCCCATCTTTACCCAACTTTAAGCATCTGCTTCCTCTCTGCCCTTCTCACAGAACTGGCCCCTCAGCTTCTCAACATCCCTAATTATCAGGTTTCCTCTGTTCTGTTCTTTGCGTCACAGTGGCTATTTCAAGCAGTTTCAAGTCACCTCTTCTGTTCTGTCTTCCACTTTAAATTGCAAAAATGTACCTTTCCTTTAAAATATTTAGGTCAGTTGACCTACATATTGTGGGCGGGCTAACTTTTATTTTTTATACTCCTAAAAAATCTTTCCCTTTTTTTCCAAATATAACTTCATATGATCATAGTCATGAAAAAAGGCATCTTAGGAACTTCTATTTCAGCTCTGAATTTCAGAAATTAAAAAAAAAAACTCTTGACTTGGTTATTTGGTATGACTCAGTAGCTTTTACACTTTTTAAAAAGAAGCAAAATATTAACACTGGAAGAGAAAGTAGATATTAAGTGCTTAATATACAAAATACCCAGGCAGATACAAATAAATTGCAGTCACTCAGCAACCTCCTGACATGATGTTTCTGCAAAGCAGGTTTTTTTTTTTTGGTCTCACAACATTAAGCAAATCATTCAGCATTTTCTTTTAGCTGTTACAAACACAAAACTAGCATCTATTTACATCAATTGTTCAAGACAGTGTACTTTTGTTCCAGCAGAACAATAGTCATAAAGCATCTTTTAACCCAGGAAAACAAAATGTTTCAACAGAATATCAAATACAACATAAGTTATTAAAAGTCTTTTAAAAAGATAATCTTACTTACATCGAGAGAGCCTTCATTTATAACAATCATTCCCATGTTCTTCCTCAGAAGTTTGCAGGAGTGTCCTATGTCCAAACAGAGGAAATTGGTTGATATAATTAATTTCTCTAGAGAGAGAAGAGGAAGATGCTAAATTGCTAATACTCCCCAAATTATGAATTTATCTAGATTATTTGATAAAATTAAAATGTTATGTATTTTAATAGGAGAGATGGCAGTCAGTCATATTCTATATTTCTAAGAAGTTTAAAACAGAAATACTCTTGCTTGCTGTAAAAGAGGGATAAGATATAAAGATGTCACCTGGCAGGTTAAGGCTGCCTTGATGAACACACATGGAAAGAGATTATAGTAAGGATTCTCAATGTCCTGCAAACTGATAAATGTATATGGCACATTCTTCATGATGATCAACATGAGGAGCAGGGGATGGGCCAGGGTTGCTTTGGGAGAAGGGTGCAGGAGGTTTCTCTTGGACCACTGATCCCACCACTAGCTCCTGCCCTTGGACTGTCGGCACATCTAGTCTCCTGCCGTCTCTTGCTCTGTGGTGCTTGCTGCAGGCAAGTTCACCTGCTGATGAAACCAACTCTGCACACCATGCACCTGCGTGCCTACAGCTGAACATAGCTAGGCAAGAACTGGCAATCCTGGGAGCCAGGCTCATATGTAAAAGAGTATATGCCATTGACACTCATGCCTTTTGTGATCTTTTCCCTTTTCATAATTTTAAATACCATCTAAATGCTGACCATTCGGAAACTCATCAATCCCATTCAGATCTTTTTTCTGAACTCCAGACTTTCACATGCCAGCACCGACTTAACAGCAGATATGTGTGTAAAATAAGCCTCTCCAACTTAACATGTTCAAAATTAGGCTCTTAACTTCCCTCCAGAAAACCCACTCCTCCTTTAGTCTTGCTCATTTGGTTAATGGCAACTCCATCCTTCTGTTGCTAAGGCTAAAAAAGCACCTTGAAGTTATCCCTATTCCTTCCTTTCTCCCATACCTTACATCTAACCTATCAATCAATCCTGTTGGCTTTTTACCTTCAAAAACACATCCAGAGTCTAACCATTTCTCACCATCTCTATTGTGACCACCCCGGTTCAAGCGGTCACCATGGCTCACCTGGAGTGATTCAACAGCCTCTGGCCTTACTGCTTTAATACTTGCTTCCCTCTGAGAATACTCTCAAGTCTAGCAGCCAGACACATATGTATAGTTTTCTTTTTTTAAAACAGGAAAGTCAGATCAAGAGTTTCCTCTGCTCTTTTCAGCACCATCCAGTGGTTTCTCATTTCACTGTGTCTGCTGCCCAGGACTGGATGACAGTCCAGACAGCTCCATCCAACGTGGGCTCTGTCACACTGCTTGCCTCTTCTCCTCTCACCCTGCACATTTTGGCTCTTTCTCTAGGATACGGGACAGCTCTACTGAATCATCTGAAGGACAAGCTCCCTTTCTTTTCCTAGGTTGTCACTTTCTCAGTACTTTCTCCTGATCTTCAGATTTAAAACTGAGCCCCTCTGTGCAATGACCTCTTCTTCCTTTAGCGCTTTATTTTTATTTCAGAACAGTTATCGTCATGAAATACATGATGTGTTTTTCTCATTTACTTTATTGTCTGTTTCCCTGACCCAGATCCGGCTTCTGAGGGCAGAGGTTCTGATACATTTTGTTCCATGTTCGTAACCGATGCCTGGCACCATAGGCACCATAATCATTTGCTGAATCACTCAATCTTACTTTGCTTTTTCTAGGAACAATTGTGGCCTAAGATTCTAAAAGTTTAGTGTTGCTAAAAACCACCACCATTCTCTCCTTTTCATAGGAAATTTCATACTGGCTACACATCCAGGACCATCTTGAGGACTGCTTACCTTCCCCACAGATCACTCTTAACCACCATACATTCCCCTTCTATCTGTAATTATACTACTTTACATATTTGTATTTCTCAAGTCTCCTGATTCTAAAGAATTCTGTATTCTCATACATCTTTCCATTTGTCTCTAACACCAGCAATAATTTTTTATAATCAGAATTAACAGTTTGCTTGGCTTGCAGGTTTAAATTTCTGCTAGCTAGGTTTCTTTTCTTTTTCCCTCTTTTTGGCCGTGCCCTGTGCCCTGGGGGATCCTAGTTCCCTGACCAGGGATCAAACTCATGCCCCACTGTGGAAGCATGGCGTCTTAACCACTGGACCATCAGGGACGTCCTAGTTTTCTTTTAAAAATTAATTTTCCTCTATTAACAACATCAGGGCTTCCCTGGTAGTCCAGTGGGTAAGGACACCGCCTTGCAGTGCAAGTGGCGCTGGTTTGATCCCTGGCCTGGGAAGATCCCACGTGCCGTGGAGCGGCTGGACCAATGTGTCCAATTACCGAGCCGGAGCTCTGGAGCGCATGCGCCCAGAGCCGGTGCTCTGCGAAAACAGATGCCACTGCGATGGGAGGCCCACATGGGCCAAAGAACAAAGATGGATGAAACTAGACAAATGTAAGACCAGTGGAAGTGGCCTGCTCACTCCCCTCCCTCCCCACTCCTGCCCAAATAAATAAATAAATAAATGTTTTAAAAACACACAAAAAACAACATCAACCTAGTATTACTTCAGTATTTATACTATTTAATATAAACACTATATTGAAAAATACAGTATCTATCACAGAACTATACTCTGATTACTCACACTTCTAACAGGAATATTAGCTGAATATTTTTTTACATAGATGATATTTTATGACTTTCTAAAACTGTGGCTTCATCTTGTGAATAAAATTTTTAATTTGGGCAGAGATCTGTGTGTAATTTATTCCATCAATATCATCCAGAGGTTGATGTTAGGGTTCACCATGATCAGGCAACATATCATTATTAAATGTGGAGAAAAAAGTGATATTTTTCTTGCACATTATTGGTACTACAGGCATCTCCCAAATATTACCTTTCTCTTCTGTTAGAGATGGAATTCTGTCCCCATGCCCCCATTCATATGTTGAAGCCCCAACTGCCAATGTGACTGTTTTTGGAGACAGGGTCTTCAAAGAGTTAGAGTTAAATGAGGTCATTAGGGTGATCCTTCATCCAATAGGACTAAGAGGACAGAACACCAGATGCTCTGTGAGCATCCATGGAGGAGAGGCCAGGCGAGGACACACAGAGAAGCAGCCACCTCCAAGCCAGCCAGGTGGGCCTCGGGAGAAACCAACCTGTTGACATCTTGATGTGGGACTCCAACCCCCAGGACTGTGGAAAGATAACTTTCTGTTGTTTAAGCCACCTAATCTGCCAAATTCTGTTATGGCAGCCTGAACTGATGAATACAGCCTTTTTCTGCAAAACTGAAATTCACTGTGGAATCAGTGAAAACTGGCAAAACCTTACATCCTATCTCAGAAATAACCTTTAGTCACATAAACAAGTGTCAGTATACATGTCTGCCATAATCCTAGTCTCCAGACTTTGGCAGACAACATCAGAAAGGTTATCTACATGTGTCAATTACAGAGGGGAGGTGAGGGGAGCTGGCAGAGATACAAAGGTGAGAGAGGGCATTAGGCGACTGCAGGAGCTAAAGTCTGGTTGTATATATAATCACTGCAACTTTAAAGGGGCACCGGGGCCATAAGTAATAGATAAGCCCAATGAATAAGAAAATCTCAAAATGTTAAATCTTTCAAATCTTGAGATATCTCATATAAACACTATACTAAACAACACAGTATCTATCACAGAACTATACTCTGATTACTCACACTTCTAACAGGAATATTAGCTGAATATTTTTTTACATAGATGATATTTTATGACTTTCTAAAACTGTGGCTTCATCTTGTGAATAAAATTTTTAATTTGGGCAGAGATCTGTGTGTAATTTATTCCATCAATATCATCCAGAGGTTGATGTTAGGGTTCACCATGATCAGGCAACATATCATTATTAAATGTGGAGAAAAAAGTGATATTTTTCTTGCACATTATTGGTACTACAGGCATCTCCCAAATATTACCTTTCTCTTCTGTTAGAGATGGAATTCTGTCCCCATGCCCCCATTCATATGTTGAAGCCCCAACTGCCAATGTGACTGTTTTTGGAGACAGGGTCTTCAAAGAGTTAGAGTTAAATGAGGTCATTAGGGTGATCCTTCATCCAATAGGACTAAGAGGACAGAACACCAGATGCTCTGTGAGCATCCATGGAGGAGAGGCCAGGCGAGGACACACAGAGAAGCAGCCACCTCCAAGCCAGCCAGGTGGGCCTCGGGAGAAACCAACCTGTTGACATCTTGATGTGGGACTCCAACCCCCAGGACTGTGGAAAGATAACTTTCTGTTGTTTAAGCCACCTAATCTGCCAAATTCTGTTATGGCAGCCTGAACTGATGAATACAGCCTTTTTCTGCAAAACTGAAATTCACTGTGGAATCAGTGAAAACTGGCAAAACCTTACATCCTATCTCAGAAATAACCTTTAGTCACATAAACAAGTGTCAGTATACATGTCTGCCATAATCCTAGTCTCCAGACTTTGGCAGACAACATCAGAAAGGTTATCTACATGTGTCAATTACAGAGGGGAGGTGAGGGGAGCTGGCAGAGATACAAAGGTGAGAGAGGGCATTAGGCGACTGCAGGAGCTAAAGTCTGGTTGTATATATAATCACTGCAACTTTAAAGGGGCACCGGGGCCATAAGTAATAGATAAGCCCAATGAATAAGAAAATCTCAAAATGTTAAATCTTTCAAATCTTGAGATATCTCATATCTATCTTAAAAAAATATATCAAAACATGTTATAAAGCACCATGACTTAAAGTTTAAACTAGGTGAATTACCAATGTTAATGGCAGTTTCCTGCTTGTCTCCTGTAAGGATCCAGATTTTGATGTCTGCTTTCATTAGAGTTTCTATGGTTTCAGGCACTTGATCTTGTAATTTGTCCTCGATGGCTGTAGCTCCCAGTAGTTGAAGATTCTGGAGAAAAAGAGTGGCAACACTTTTAAGATTAAAAAATGGTTTAGATTGTTTAAGAACAAAAAATAAAGTGTTTTAAAATCAGAGACTAAATGATAGGGCTGCCCAGGTGGCACTAATGGTAGAGTCTACCTGCCAGTGCAGGAGATTCAAGACATGCAGGTTCAATTCCTGAGTCAGGAAGATCCCCTGGAGTAGGAAATGGAGTAGGAGACTGAAGCCATCTTTCCAACCTTACTCCTCTCTAACCTAAGGAACTGATTCTAAAAACATACAAAATGTCAGGAAATGTAGACACACAATACAATTAGGATGAACAAAGGAGCAATAAACAAAGTGATAGCATTAGTTTCTGAAAGAAAGGCAGACTGTTTTTCACATGGTTCCATGTGTAGTGGAATGCTGAAGTCCATTAAAGCTCTCTTGCACATTGGATAGTGTCTTTCACACAGAACGGAACCCAACCAAAATGCTCTGTGGAAAGCTGTTCCAAGTCTCTGACAAAGAAGAATGGTTTCTTCTCTCATCTTCCTAAACAGAGGGGAAAAGGGGAAAACTATCTCTGGGCTATTAGGGAAGCCTCGTTTACGAAATGGGAACAGGCAATGCTGTTTTTGGTCCTACATACATAGGAATGTGCAATGATGGACTAAAATTTAAATCTTTCTTTCCATCTTCAACTACTGACACTAGTTGAATACCCTTCCCAACAGTGTTATGCAAGCCACAACCAACTGATTCTCAGTCTTAGGCTTTTTCAAAATAACCTAACCTCCAGAACGAACTACTTCAGTATTTATCTTTCTTCTCAACCATTCTCTCCCTACTTGTTTTCATTTTTTATATACACTATCTTAAAAAAATATATCAAAACATGTTATAAAGCACCATGACTTAAAGTTTAAACTAGGTGAATTACCAATGTTAATGGCAGTTTCCTGCTTGTCTCCTGTAAGGATCCAGATTTTGATGTCTGCTTTCATTAGAGTTTCTATGGTTTCAGGCACTTGATCTTGTAATTTGTCCTCGATGGCTGTAGCTCCCAGTAGTTGAAGATTCTGGAGAAAAAGAGTGGCAACACTTTTAAGATTAAAAAATGGTTTAGATTGTTTAAGAACAAAAAATAAAGTGTTTTAAAATCAGAGACTAAATGATAGGGCTGCCCAGGTGGCACTAATGGTAGAGTCTACCTGCCAGTGCAGGAGATTCAAGACATGCAGGTTCAATTCCTGAGTCAGGAAGATCCCCTGGAGTAGGAAATGGAGTAGGAGACTGAAGCCATCTTTCCAACCTTACTCCTCTCTAACCTAAGGAACTGATTCTAAAAACATACAAAATGTCAGGAAATGTAGACACACAATACAATTAGGATGAACAAAGGAGCAATAAACAAAGTGATAGCATTAGTTTCTGAAAGAAAGGCAGACTGTTTTTCACATGGTTCCATGTGTAGTGGAATGCTGAAGTCCATTAAAGCTCTCTTGCACATTGGATAGTGTCTTTCACACAGAACGGAACCCAACCAAAATGCTCTGTGGAAAGCTGTTCCAAGTCTCTGACAAAGAAGAATGGTTTCTTCTCTCATCTTCCTAAACAGAGGGAAAGGAGAAAACTATCTCTGGGCTATTAGGGAAGCCTCGTTTACGAAATGGGAACAGGCAATGCTGTTTTTGGTCCTACATACATAGGAATGTGCAATGATGGACTAAAATTTAAATCTTTCTTTCCATCTTCAACTACTGACACTAGTTGAATACCCTTCCCAACAGTGTTATGCAAGCCACAACCAACTGATTCTCAGTCTTAGGCTTTTTCAAAATAACCTAACCTCCAGAACGAACTACTTCAGTATTTATCTTTCTTCTCAACCATTCTCTCCCTACTTGTTTTCATTTTTTTATATACACTATCTGGCAAGGACAGAACAGATACAGGGGAAATTACTGCAAAGAATAATGTCTGGGTTGGTAATAATGAAGAAAGCATTCCATTTTCTCTTTTTTTCTAACATGAAGTCCTATTTACTTTTCATCAAAATGCAAGGCTAAAAATAGCCCCAAGTCTTGGTAAGCATGGAAAATACAGTTAAATATATATACACAAACACCTAATAGTGAGAGTGTGTGTATGTGTGTAGTTGCTGAGTGTATGACTTAGGAATGCTTTTGGCTATAAATAATAGGAAAATCTGACTAAAAGTGCTTAAACAAAGTTCCATACTTCTTACACCATTAGTATTGAAGGGGGTATTGTGGGTATAAGATGGTTGGCTTGACTGTGCCTCTACTCCTTCTCCAGATCTCTTTCAGTGTCTCAAGGTGGCTTCCATAGCTACAACAGCCACTCCGAAGACAAGAATAAAGGGGTGAAAGAAACTGTATCCATGTCTTATTTGAAGAGAAAAAGGGTTTATAAAATTCCTCAGCCTATTTCCAAATATAACAACTGGCCAGATGGTGCTACATGGTCTCCCCTAACTATTAGCATTTAACGTTTTTAGACTTAGTGGAGGTGGCAAGGCAGAATGGGGATGGGTGTAGGTGTTCAATTAGCCAGTCTACAGTCTCTGCCACAATCCTTAAATAGAGATGAGTGTGCACATGCATTAGTATTTGTATATACATGGGTGTGTGTATTTACATGTGTATGTATATACAGAGACACACACATATCCCCAGTGCCCTGCTCTGGCTCACCCTTTAAGTCCAAATTCAAAAGTTACTGTTTCTTTGAAATTTTCATTTACTTCTTAATCCAAGTTTTCCTCTCTGTTGCTCTGAGAGAGCTTTGCTCATCTTTACACATCTTGAAAGTATTAGTCACTCCGTCCTGTCTGACTCTTTGCAACCTCAAGGACTGTATCCTGCTAGGCTTCTCTGTCCATGGAATTCTCCAAGCAAGAATACTGGAGTAGGTTGCTATGCCCTTCTCCAGGGGATCTTCCTAACCTAAGGATCAAACCTAGGTTTCCTGCATTGTAGGCAGATTCTTTACCATCTGAGCCACTAGGGAAGTTAATTGATCATATTAAGGCTAACTGTTTAAATGTATGAATCTGATAGTTTTGTTCAAAAGTAGGAACCATGTGTTCAAGCTCCTTGTTACACAAATGAGGAAACAGAAGTCCAGAGAGGGGCAATGATATGTCACAGTGACATACTTGATAAGATTACAGAAGGACAAGGCTTGAACCAAGACTCTCCGTCCTGCCCATCCCATTCTTGTCCCTTCATATCAACAATGGTGCCCAGAACCAAGATCAACTCCCCGTAAATGTTGGCTGAAGTAAATGAAACAGGCATCAATGTGTGAAGGGCTAGTGTTGACTTCTTTATTCAAGTACTTCTCTACTTAAGTAATATTAAGTTGAGGAACAAATGCAGCTCTTGCTCTAGTTGCAGGCTGATGTCCCAATTTGGCACAGGGGAGGGAAGGGCCCTTCCTAAGAATGTTCGCCTGAGCACTAAGCACTGACTCAAGAAGACCCTGTGAGCCCAGATACTGAGGTAATGCTGAAGAAGGTTCCAGGGGTCTCTCATAAACAAAAAGTGAAATTTTAAATGGATTTAAAAAATTTTTTGGCCCTCTTCATTGTTTATTTATTTATTTATTTATTTTCATCTATCTTTATTCTTCGGATATGTGTGGGCCTCTCATTGCAGTGGCCCCTCTTGCCGCAGAGCAACAGCTCTGGACACATGCGCTCCAGAGCGATGGCTTGTAATTGGATACACAAGTCCAGCCGCTCCACAGCACGCAGGATCCTCCTGGGCCAAGGATTGAACAGATGTCCCTTGCACTGCAAGGTGGACTCTTTACCCACTGGACCACCAGGGAAGCACAAACAGTGCAATTTTAAATTGAAAAAAAAGTATGGACCATGTCCTGTTCATCTTTATATTGCATCCCCAGAACAATGATAGTCAGAGTTTGATATATTTGCAGAGTGAATGACAACCCCCCTCCCTCAAAAGAACCCCACCAAAATAGTCACTCCGTCCTGTCTGACTCTTTGCAACCTCAAGGACTGTATCCTGCTAGGCTTCTCTGTCCATGGAATTCTCCAAGCAAGAATACTGGAGTAGGTTGCTATGCCCTTCTCCAGGGGATCTTCCTAACCTAAGGATCAAACCTAGGTTTCCTGCATTGTAGGCAGATTCTTTACCATCTGAGCCACTAGGGAAGTTAATTGATCATATTAAGGCTAACTGTTTAAATGTATGAATCTGATAGTTTTGTTCAAAAGTAGGAACCATGTGTTCAAGCTCCTTGTTACACAAATGAGGAAACAGAAGTCCAGAGAGGGGCAATGATATGTCACAGTGACATACTTGATAAGATTACAGAAGGACAAGGCTTGAACCAAGACTCTCCGTCCTGCCCATCCCATTCTTGTCCCTTCATATCAACAATGGTGCCCAGAACCAAGATCAACTCCCCGTAAATGTTGGCTGAAGTAAATGAAACAGGCATCAATGTGTGAAGGGCTAGTGTTGACTTCTTTATTCAAGTACTTCTCTACTTAAGTAATATTAAGTTGAGGAACAAATGCAGCTCTTGCTCTAGTTGCAGGCTGATGTCCCAATTTGGCACAGGGGAGGGAAGGGCCCTTCCTAAGAATGTTCGCCTGAGCACTAAGCACTGACTCAAGAAGACCCTGTGAGCCCAGATACTGAGGTAATGCTGAAGAAGGTTCCAGGGGGTCTCTCATAAACAAAAAGTGAAATTTTAAATGGATTTAAAAAATTTTTTGGCCCTCTTCATTGTTTATTTATTTATTTATTTATTTTCATCTATCTTTATTCTTCGGATATGTGTGGGCCTCTCATTGCAGTGGCCCCTCTTGCCGCAGAGCAACAGCTCTGGACACATGCGCTCCAGAGCGATGGCTTGTAATTGGATACACAAGTCCAGCCGCTCCACAGCACGCAGGATCCTCCTGGGCCAAGGATTGAACAGATGTCCCTTGCACTGCAAGGTGGACTCTTTACCCACTGGACCACCAGGGAAGCACAAACAGTGCAATTTTAAATTGAAAAAAAAGTATGGACCATGTCCTGTTCATCTTTATATTGCATCCCCAGAACAATGATAGTCAGAGTTTGATATATTTGCAGAGTGAATGACAACCCCCCTCCCTCAAAAGAACCCCACCCAAATCCAAATATTCTAAAGTACTGTTGCAATCTAGACCGTTTTCTCTTCAATATATTCCAAATAACTTATGCTGCTATTAGATGCACTTGATGCATGACTTCTTAGGACATAATATATAAGACAGGAAGGCAAATATCCTTCTTTAAAAACATGGCATTATTTTATTATCTTTAATGGGGAGCAGATTTGAAATCTATCAAAACCTGATGAATCATCATCATCAAGAAGTTCAGGAATGACAGGGAAGACCAGTTAAGCATCCCCTATGCCAGCCTCACAATTGCTGTATTTCAGTGTTGAGAGACAATGATTTCATCAAATGTCTCAGCTACTCTTAGGACATTTGTAGCTAAATCACTCTGACTCACATCCCAGCAAAGACGAGGATATACCTGGATCCATGTTATAGCTGGATCCAGGAGACAGCTGCATCATGACAGAAGGCACGATCAGATTTTAAAAGATCTCATGAAGATACAAGCTCTCAAAGCTTTTAAGCCAAAACATTAATTTTTTGAAATGTTTCACAAAACCCTGTGGTAACTACATAATGTGAAAGCCAATACGTGAATACATTAATTAGAAGTAAATAAACAAGTATATTTGTATATTTTCTAGTTCTATTCTAGTTCAGGAAGTATGTGGGTATACACTACCCTGCCCAAGCCTAATAAAAATAAAATGACTGCATGAGATCATATTGAAAGCATATTTGAAAGGAAAGCAGCTGGTTTTTGCACTGGTTCAAAAAAGAAACATTTTTTCAAACCAGGCAAAAATATAATACCAAAGACGTAGGGCCAGAAAAGTACATGCTAAGAAATGTCTTAAGCAGGTTAACCTAGAGTGTGTTGGTGGCTATAACAGGAATTTCTAGTGAAAGATTTCTGAATAGTCAACAAAACTGCGGTGGGCTTACTTTTCTGCCTGTAAAAGAAAAAATGAGCCCGAAAGCCTGTTAATTTCCCCTTTATCTGAAGAGCTCCTCAAATACAGCACTTACTAACTTTAGTGAAAGGTCTGCAGCCTCCTTTCTTTTGGCTTTGGGAGATCAGATCTTTAGTGATAGGCTATTTAGCCCCTGGAAATTAATATCTTTAAGCTACATAATGATCATTAGGAAAAAAGATTTGAACTTTGCGTGCTTTTCCTGATCTTAACACAGGAGTGTTTAGGCCATAATCAATTTCATCCCAAACATGTATCACCTTACCCAGATGGCCACTAATGGTCACTGTGGGAATTACATATTCAGCAAGTGTTGAAATGTGATAAAATTCCCATGGCATTTATGGAATTAAAAAAAAAGCCTCAAACGCTAATATTACTTTCCAAATGTCACTGTGCCAAAAGTTACAAAGGTTTCAGTTGATGTTTCTTTGACATATATTTAGTTATCACTGAAAAATTATGAAATAATATTTATTTACCCAGTAAAGTCCTAGGTAATCTTATTTTTCTCTTTCAGACATTACTCACGTAATATTTTTTAAAAAGATATAAATATAACATTTCTAGCCTGGTAAAGATAAAAACCTTCATGCAGAGTACTTAAAAACTATGGTAAAATATATTTTGACAGACTTAGAAACTGTTTTTTTTTTTTTTTTTCCCCAATACATGTATAGTTTGCTAAGTAATAGAACCGCAAAGTGATTCATTTTCATATGAACAATTACTGTGCCAGGGCTTAGATTCTTTCCTATTTTTTTAAAAGTTTGTAGTTTGTTCCTAAGTAAGAAAAAGCACAGTAACTTGTGCTTCAGATGACAACACAGACTACTTGTCAAAGTTTCCTTGAAGACAAATACAAGAAATAACACTGGCAAATAAATGTTATCACTGGGGTAAATATGGACAAATACTAGTAACATTTGGCAACCTTTATTACAACACAGAAATGAAGAAATGTTTCCTTAGCAGAGAAATATCAGATACTGTTAAGTGCTTTAGACGGATTCATTCAGTTAATAATTTAAAGGAGACTGGGTAAGCTATGTAAGATCGATATGGCACAGTCATGCTGGGACAGTAAGAACGAGATACCAGGAATAATACACACCACAAGGCAGCGAATGGGAAATAAAACTGAGATTAAATGAAAGTTAGAATTTTATATACATTATCAGATATTTAAACATTTGTTTCTGTTGCTCAGCTTTTAGTAACACTCTATTCCTATGAATGGCTTTCAGCCTCAGTCCTGAGGTGCTCTGGCTAGCTGTATTGTTTCCTGTTTTCACCTGCGGGCCCCCAGACTCACTCTCTGGGACTGGATTCCTTCCAAGCACACTTGTGTTGCTGCATTCATTAACACACACACACTCTCACACACACTGAGCAGGCAGTTCTGGGCAAGATGGTGGGACACAACCAGAGTTCCTTCCTTCCTGGGATGTGTACTTCAGAATCCATTCTTTGGGCTCCTCCCTGACTCACTTTCTGACTGTTACCCGCTTGCCTTTCACTGGTATCTATTCCCCTGAGACCCTGCTGCCTGGCGGTCATCGAGCCTCAAGTAATTAGCCACAGGAGCAAGAATGGAGAGCAGCGGTCTTCATATTTACCTGGAGGGCTTGTTACACACAGATCAGTGGGCCCTATACCCTGCATTTCTCTGGTGAAGCCTGGAAATGTGCACTGATGACTAAGCTGCTGGCTTGAATACCTACTTGCTGATCCCCAGTAACACGGACAACCTATTTCTGCACAGGGGCAGATGGTAGATATTTTTGGGTTTGAAGGTCATATACTGCACTACAATGACACAATTCTGTCATTGTTGAGTCAATTCATAAACAAATGGATGGAGCTCTGTTCAATAAAACTTTATTTACAGAAATAAGTGGTGAGTGAGTGCCGTTCTTGTGCTGGAGTTTGAGCCCTTGATGTGGAATAGTGGTGGGAAGCCCGTCTCTGCATTGGCTTCCATCCTGACTGATCGCTCATCTCTGACCCTTCTTCTTGAGTTTGGTCTTACGTCCCCTGGTCCCAGTTCTCTCCTCTTCCAATCTCAGACTACAGACAAACCCTCTCAACTGATTACCATCAGAGCAAAACAGTATTCTCCCTAAATAATCACACTATTATATGCTATATACTATCTTAAAAGTAAAAACAAAATCTTCTGTGAGTACAAAAGATAAACACAGGAAATAAGTATTCTCTTAGTCTGGGTGGCTCAAAAAATCATCCAACATCAGTTAACATTTGACCTTAAATCCTAAAGAAGAACTATGAATTAGCCAAGCACTAGGGAGAGGTGGGGTGAGATGGGGGAAGACATTCCAAACTGAAGACATCACATGTGCAAAGACAGAGGTATGCAAAAGCATATTGTGTTGGAGAAGCTGCCATTTAGTCAATATGGAACCGATAAAGGAAGGGAGGTGTGTGGTGGTTTAAATAAAGCTAAGTTAATCGGGTTTTTCTGACAATGAAATTGGATCAGTCATCTCAATCTCTGAACAGTAAGTTAGGAAAACAAAGAGGCTAGAAAAACTGGCAGGGAATTGGAAATCAAAGGGGTTATTTTTTTATGTTGGGGATTCCAAAAGCACAGGGCATCTGGGGAAGAACTTTAGAAGGGGAGGGACAGGATCAGATTTATATCTCAGAAAGCTCACCGGTGGCCAACTGGGGATGGAATGGGAAGAACGGAGGGCGCAAGACCAGTTTAGAGGTTACAGCAGTCATCACGGTTTTTAGCTTTAAAGTATGGAAGCTCTGGAATACAGAGTCCCTGGTGGCCACGGGCCTCTCAGAGCCATTCCACAATGCTGGCTCCTCTCTGTTCTGCATTCCACTGGGCATCATTCACTCTTGCGCTTCTCTTCTCAAAATCACTTTGCACACAACAAAGGGGTCGTATTTAAAAAAGAGAATCTCGTACCTGTGTCCTTTCAGTCTGAACTGGGCTAGACTAAGAGTGTTAAATCATTGGCATGGCTCATTGACCTGCTTCTGGAGAAGTCATGCCACCCAGGATAAGAAGGAGGTTTTAACTTGGTGCTTTTTAAACCACAGAAATCATATTTGAATCCTCATACAGCCAAGGGCTTTCCAAATAAGGGCAGCATTCACACACCCAGCTGAAAAGAATCAAGATTTGAGAGGCCGCTGGGTGTAGCCTGCAAAAACAACACATCCATTTTATCGGAGTGAGAAGACAGCAAAACCCAGTGTGGAAAGTCTACCGAAGTGTTCGATCAGCCAGAAAGGAGGAGCGTGGGACTAGAAATGGAACGGAACATTAAGCCCTTACAGTAAGAAGACTCTAAGAACGAGTTGAGGGAAAATCATGAGAAGCATTTCCCACTTTCATCATGAAGGAGGGGGGACTAATACAGAGATGGCAAAAATGGGGTGAGATGGGGAAGACCCAAAAAATCACATGTGCAAAGACAGAGGTATGCAAAAGCATATTGTGTTGGAGAAGCTGCCATTTAGTCAATATGGAACCGATAAAGGAAGGGAGGTGTGGTGGTTTAAATAAAGCTAAGTTAATCGGGTTTTTCTGACAATGAAATTGGATCAGTCATCTCAATCTCTGAACAGTAAGTTAGGAAAACAAAGAGGCTAGAAAAACTGGCAGGGAATTGGAAATCAAAGGGGTTATTTTTTTATGTTGGGGATTCCAAAAGCACAGGGCATCTGGGGAAGAACTTTAGAAGGGGAGGGACAGGATCAGATTTATATCTCAGAAAGCTCACCGGTGGCCAACTGGGGATGGAATGGGAAGAACGGAGGGCGCAAGACCAGTTTAGAGGTTACAGCAGTCATCACGGTTTTTAGCTTTAAAGTATGGAAGCTCTGGAATACAGAGTCCCTGGTGGCCACGGGCCTCTCAGAGCCATTCCACAATGCTGGCTCCTCTCTGTTCTGCATTCCACTGGGCATCATTCACTCTTGCGCTTCTCTTCTCAAAATCACTTTGCACACAACAAAGGGGTCGTATTTAAAAAAGAGAATCTCGTACCTGTGTCCTTTCAGTCTGAACTGGGCTAGACTAAGAGTGTTAAATCATTGGCATGGCTCATTGACCTGCTTCTGGAGAAGTCATGCCACCCAGGATAAGAAGGAGGTTTTAACTTGGTGCTTTTTAAACCACAGAAATCATATTTGAATCCTCATACAGCCAAGGGCTTTCCAAATAAGGGCAGCATTCACACACCCAGCTGAAAAGAATCAAGATTTGAGAGGCCGCTGGGTGTAGCCTGCAAAAACAACACATCCATTTTATCTGAGTGAGAAGACAGCAAAACCCAGTGTGGAAAGTCTACCGCGAAGTGTTCGATCAGCCAGAAAGGAGGAGCGTGGGACTAGAAATGGAACGGAACATTAAGCCCTTACAGTAAGAAGACTCTAAGAACGAGTTGAGGGAAAATCATGAGAAGCATTTCCCACTTTCATCATGAAGGAGGGAAGACTATCATACGGCACAGGGTGCACACGGCCTGCTTAATCTCCTAATACAGTGGGTCCTAAACACGCCATGCCTTCCAATCCCAAGTGCTGATCTCAGGATGACTCAACTACAGAAGTGGTTACATTTTATTTTCAAGACACTGATGTTTTACATACATTCTTGCTTTCTCTTAGACCACACTGGCAGAATAACATATGGATTAGCAACAAGGAATTTGGAATTAAGACAGAACTGCGATTTGAATCCCTGCTCTGCCAACTACTGAATATGCATCCTTTAGCATATAATTTATCTAAGAATTTCTACATCAGCAAGATAAGGCTAATAATACGACTGTACTAGAGTTGTGATAAGGATGAAAATAGATTGTTTATTTCAACTCTTTTTTTTTTGAATAGTCAATTAGGAAAAAATGTTATGTACTTACCTAAGACCTAGGTATGTCTATATTTTTTTGTATAACCCACTTGCTTTGTTAATACTCATAAATTATTTGTATTGCAAAATGCAACCACAAATTGTAAAAGAAAAAAAGGTGAGATAAAACCTAAGTAGAAACAGACTTTATAAAAATTTCTTGCTTGCACCAATGGCTCATTTTGTGTACCCCATGTTAGAAGCCCTAGAACAAAATAATCAAGTTAAGGAGCAGAGGAGTAGAGGACATGGAGTTTAGAAAAGTCTCAAAAACTGGCAGGTCCTCTGAGTAGATAAGCTGACAAACTGCAAATGTTCTTAAGCAAACAGTAAAACAGGAAACTACTGGAATTTGAAACCACATAAATCATATTTGAATCCTCATACAGCCAAGGGCTTTCCAAATAAGGGCAGCATTCACACACCCAGCTGAAAAGAATCAAGATTTGAGAGGCCGCTGGGTGTAGCCTGCAAAAACAACACATCCATTTTATCTGAGTGAGAAGACAGCAAAACCCAGTGTGGAAAGTCTACCGCGAAGTGTTCGATCAGCCAGAAAGGAGGAGCGTGGGACTAGAAATGGAACGGAACATTAAGCCCTTACAGTAAGAAGACTCTAAGAACGAGTTGAGGGAAAATCATGAGAAGCATTTCCCACTTTCATCATGAAGGAGGGAAGACTATCATACGGCACAGGGTGCACACGGCCTGCTTAATCTCCTAATACAGTGGGTCCTAAACACGCCATGCCTTCCAATCCCAAGTGCTGATCTCAGGATGACTCAACTACAGAAGTGGTTACATTTTATTTTTCAAGACACTGATGTTTTACATACATTCTTGCTTTCTCTTAGACCACACTGGCAGAATAACATATGGATTAGCAACAAGGAATTTGGAATTAAGACAGAACTGCGATTTGAATCCCTGCTCTGCCAACTACTGAATATGCATCCTTTAGCATATAATTTATCTAAGAATTTCTACATCAGCAAGATAAGGCTAATAATACGACTGTACTAGAGTTGTGATAAGGATGAAAATAGATTGTTTATTTCAACTCTTTTTTTTTTGAATAGTCAATTAGGAAAAAATGTTATGTACTTACCTAAGACCTAGGTATGTCTATATTTTTTTGTATAACCCACTTGCTTTGTTAATACTCATAAATTATTTGTATTGCAAAATGCAACCACAAATTGTAAAAGAAAAAAAGGTGAGATAAAACCTAAGTAGAAACAGACTTTATAAAAATTTCTTGCTTGCACCAATGGCTCATTTTGTGTACCCCATGTTAGAAGCCCTAGAACAAAATAATCAAGTTAAGGAGCAGAGGAGTAGAGGACATGGAGTTTAGAAAAGTCTCAAAAACTGGCAGGTCCTCTGAGTAGATAAGCTGACAAACTGCAAATGTTCTTAAGCAAACAGTAAAACAGGAAACTACTGGAATTTGAAACCACAAAATCACCAGTACATCATGTAAATTTTCATCTAGTACATTCCAGTTTTTCGTACAAATGAAAGGGATACTGGCAGCTACTAAGAATAGAACTGGGTAGTTTTATCTGAAAAAGCATTCAATATGAATACAGAAGTTACTGCGAATTTGGCAGTTGTAAATGTTCAGGAGAAGTTCTGGTTTTCATTAAGTTGTTTGTTTCTCCAGGAATCCTCTACACCACTTGCTGCCACTCGCTGCGAAGGGTGCTGGACTGCTGTTTGTCATCCAAGGGTAATGGTTGATCTATATTATGCCACATCAAAGCAGGCTTTAAAAAATTCTAGAAATGTCAACCATGCTTTCGAAGAAAAATCAAAGAAATAATGTAAAAAACAATCACTGCCTACCTCACTGTCCTAGCTGAGTGCTATCACAAGTGCCTAGGGCGCCAGGCCCTAGTCTGCCGTGACATTTTTTTTTTTTTTTCATTTTGGTCTCTATTATTGGTTATTTATTTATTTATTTTCATCCATCTTAATTCTTTGGCCTGTGTGGGTCTTCCATCACAGTGGCCTCTCCTCCCATCACAGTGGCCTCTCTTGTTGCAGAGCACTGGTTCGGGGCGCATGCGCTCCAGAGCTCCGGCTCAGTGATTGGACACACCAGTCCAGCCGCTCCGCGGCACGTGGGATCTTCCCAGGCCAGGGATTGAACCGGCGCTCCTTCCACTGCAAGGCAGACTCTTTACCCACTGGACCACCAGAGAAGCCCAACATTTTCTAATATTCAACACTGCCTGACTCTGCATTGAAACAAAGGCAGGTATTTTTCCATCTTTTTTCATTTCTGTGCCCCCAGACTCCACATCAGTGCCTAACAAGTGCTGGGGCATTTGTTGTTGAACCTTTCCAACCAAGTGCTTCTTACATTCATGTTACATAACTTGGAAGACAGGCTTTTTTTTTTTTTTCCTAAATGACTGGATCTAAACTTCTAATGAATGGATTCTTTAAAATCCTTAGCTACCTTTTCTAACACATCCTTAAAATTGCACCTTTAGTGACAATGCATTTGAAATCAACATCTTCCATGTGCAGCTAGCATGAACTAGGTGGGTAATGGTGTGTAGCCTTTCCTTTCTCCAGTGGATCTTCCCAACTCAGGAATTGAACCCAGGTCACCCACACTGCAGGTGGATTGTTTACCAACTGGACCACCAGCGAAGACCATTTTTTTTTAACAAGTCCAAAAACATCAAAGGATCCTGTTACCTCCATCTTTGGACCCAGAGGCAGTTTTCTCATCAAACCTAAGGAACTTGTAAGAGAAGCTGATATCTGGGTGATAACTCATATGGCCTCCCTGTGCTCCCCCGATGACTTGTTTCCCAGTAGTCACGTACAGATGTGACAGTTGAACCATAAAGATGGCTGAGCGATGAAGAACTAATGCCTCCCAATTGTGGTGTTGGACAAGATTCTTGAGAGTCCTCTCAACTGCAAGATCAAACCAGTCAATCCCAATGAAAATCAACCCTCAGTAGTCATTGGAAGGATTGATGCTGAAGCTGAATACTTTGGCCAATACTTTGGCCACCTGATAATGAAGAGATGATTCATTGGAAAAGAACCTGATGCTGGGAAAAATAGAAGGCAGAAGGAGACATGCCTGCAGACTGCACATGTTCTTAAGCAAACAGTAGGGCAAGATGGTTGGATGGCACCATTGAATCAATGGACATGAGTTTGAGCAAGCTCCAGGAGATGGTGAAGGACAGGGAAACCTGGGTGTGCTGTAGCCCATGGGATTGTTAAACAGTCAGATATGACTGATCAACCGAACTGAACTGAAAGCAAATTTAGCCTTTGAATTAATTATTTAATTGACTCATTCATTTATTCATCAAATATTATTCAGTTATTAATTCAGGCCAGAGAGACTGTTCTTGGAGTCACAGAAACAAATATGATAAAATGATTCCTGCTCTCATGAAGCTTAAATCTAATGGAAAATATATATTAACTGTGAATTATAAAATTTGTACATAACTTGGAAGACAGGCTTTTTTTTTCCTAAATGACTGGATCTAATGAATGGATTCTTTAAAATCCTTAGCTACCTTTTCTAACACATCCTTAAAATTGCACCTTTAGTGACAATGCATTTGAAATCAACATCTTCCATGTGCAGCTAGCATGAACTAGGTGGGTAATGGTGTGTAGCCTTTCCTTTCTCCAGTGGATCTTCCCAACTCAGGAATTGAACCCAGGTCACCCACACTGCAGGTGGATTGTTTACCAACTGGACCACCAGCGAAGACCATTTTTTTTTAACAAGTCCAAAAACATCAAAGGATCCTGTTACCTCCATCTTTGGACCCAGAGGCAGTTTTCTCATCAAACCTAAGGAACTTGTAAGAGAAGCTGATATCTGGGTGATAACTCATATGGCCTCCCTGTGCTCCCCCGATGACTTGTTTCCCAGTAGTCACGTACAGATGTGACAGTTGAACCATAAAGATGGCTGAGCGATGAAGAACTAATGCCTCCCAATTGTGGTGTTGGACAAGATTCTTGAGAGTCCTCTCAACTGCAAGATCAAACCAGTCAATCCCAATGAAAATCAACCCTCAGTAGTCATTGGAAGGATTGATGCTGAAGCTGAATACTTTGGCCAATACTTTGGCCACCTGATAATGAAGAGATGATTCATTGGAAAAGAACCTGATGCTGGGAAAAATAGAAGGCAGAAGGAGACATGCCTGCAGACTGCACATGTTCTTAAGCAAACAGTAGGGCAAGATGGTTGGATGGCACCATTGAATCAATGGACATGAGTTTGAGCAAGCTCCAGGAGATGGTGAAGGACAGGGAAACCTGGGTGTGCTGTAGCCCATGGGATTGTTAAACAGTCAGATATGACTGATCAACCGAACTGAACTGAAAGCAAATTTAGCCTTTGAATTAATTATTTAATTGACTCATTCATTTATTCATCAAATATTATTCAGTTATTAATTCAGGCCAGAGAGACTGTTCTTGGAGTCACAGAAACAAATATGATAAAATGATTCCTGCTCTCATGAAGCTTAAATCTAATGGAAAATATATATTAACTGTGAATTATAAAATTTGTACATAAAAGACACAACACAGGTTCAAAGAGGAGCAAAATGCTGCCAAAACTGTAGCTTCCTGATTACTCTTAAGTTCAAAAATGATCCTCTCTGACCCATCATTAATTAGAAATACTTTGACAGAAGCATAGTATAAGCTGTAATTTTTGAAACAGCATATTTTAGAATTTATGTCTCATAATACAAGAAGACAACAATTTAATCACCAGGGAAACACTGCTTTGATCACTGCCCTATCTAGACATACGTTATATAATATCTCTCTGTTTCCTGTAATTCTCAAGATAAATAAATTGCTTCTGTAAACATCAAAAGTGATTACAAGGTAATTCATGTAATGCTAAAGACATAATTGCACTTTCCTATTGAGGCAAATAAATACAAAAATTTTTCAAAACTCTATTTACCATGAAGGAATACCTTCATATTTCAACCAATGGTTTAATTATAAAATATTCCTCAATAAGTAAGATCGGAGCTCTCTGTACTACTAATTTTCAAAGGAATCCATTAGCACAGAATGAGTATGAGGCAAATAAACTTGTGTCTTAGAAATAAATGTGAAATAGCAGATCAAAGAGGAAAGTGAGAAATTCCAGAGAAACCACTAATAAAGTATAAGGCTTGATATGTATTCTATTGCTTCTTTGCAATTTTCCCCTGATCAAATAAAAATAAACAAGTTCTTAATATAAAAAATAATCTAATATTTAAAAACAGAGACCAACACTATAAGTGATTTCATAATCTAAATTATAAGTCCAAATACATTGCCTTTCAAAAGAAAGGGGCTAAAGAAGGTAAAGGGTTTCCCAGGTGGTGCTAGTGGTAAAGGACCTGTCTGCTAATGCTGGTAGACCTAGGAGACGAGGGTTCATCCCTGGGTGGGAAAGATTCCCTGGAGAAGGAAATGTCAACCCACTCCAGAGTTCTTGCCTGGAGAATCATTTATTCATCAAATATTATTCAGTTATTAATTCAGGCCAGAGAGACTGTTCTTGGAGTCACAGAAACAAATATGATAAAATGATTCCTGCTCTCATGAAGCTTAAATCTAATGGAAAATATATATTAACTGTGAATTATAAAATTTGTACATAAAAGACACAACACAGGTTCAAAGAGGAGCAAAATGCTGCCAAAACTGTAGCTTCCTGATTACTCTTAAGTTCAAAAATGATCCTCTCTGACCCATCATTAATTAGAAATACTTTGACAGAAGCATAGTATAAGCTGTAATTTTTGAAACAGCATATTTTAGAATTTATGTCTCATAATACAAGAAGACAACAATTTAATCACCAGGGAAACACTGCTTTGATCACTGCCCTATCTAGACATACGTTATATAATATCTCTCTGTTTCCTGTAATTCTCAAGATAAATAAATTGCTTCTGTAAACATCAAAAGTGATTACAAGGTAATTCATGTAATGCTAAAGACATAATTGCACTTTCCTATTGAGGCAAATAAATACAAAAATTTTTCAAAACTCTATTTACCATGAAGGAATACCTTCATATTTCAACCAATGGTTTAATTATAAAATATTCCTCAATAAGTAAGATCGGAGCTCTCTGTACTACTAATTTTCAAAGGAATCCATTAGCACAGAATGAGTATGAGGCAAATAAACTTGTGTCTTAGAAATAAATGTGAAATAGCAGATCAAAGAGGAAAGTGAGAAATTCCAGAGAAACCACTAATAAAGTATAAGGCTTGATATGTATTCTATTGCTTCTTTGCAATTTTCCCCTGATCAAATAAAAATAAACAAGTTCTTAATATAAAAAATAATCTAATATTTAAAAACAGAGACCAACACTATAAGTGATTTCATAATCTAAATTATAAGTCCAAATACATTGCCTTTCAAAAGAAAGGGGCTAAAGAAGGTAAAGGGTTTCCCAGGTGGTGCTAGTGGTAAAGGACCTGTCTGCTAATGCTGGTAGACCTAGGAGACGAGGGTTCATCCCTGGGTGGGAAAGATTCCCTGGAGAAGGAAATGTCAACCCACTCCAGAGTTCTTGCCTGGAGAATCCCGTGGACAGAGGGGTCTGGGAGGCTAAAATCCATAGGGTCGCAAAGAGTCAGACATGACTGAGACGACTTAGCACTAAGAAGGTAAAACAGGTCAAGTGTGCTGTCTGAAAGAATGAGACAACTGTAAATTCTCTCAAGCAGTGATAAACAGAGACGAAGAGGTGTTTTCTGTCCACAAAACTCAAGTGACGCTACAATCCTCCTCAAACTGGGTCAAGACACCTCAAGTGTTTGATGTGATTCTCATAATCCGTTTTGCATGTTAAACTGTGTGCGCCTTCCTGGTCCTGAATGTCTTGGGTTTCCTGGTAATAAATGTCACTTTCTTGACCTTTATTTACTAATAGAAAAAAGGTGTTTGAGAAACATCCTGATATAACTCATAGCACTAGACATTATCTTTTTTTAATCCTTTAAAGTCTACCATCTGAATGCAAGTGCTGGAGTTTAAACTATACAACTGTGTAGCAGAGATGTTGATGATATTATACAGATGGACGTGAAAGCCCTAAATCCTCTAAATAGGACTGTCCCTAGGGAAAAGCCCATCCAGAGTGTTTTGTCAAACCTCCCACATCCTCTCTCTTTTACTGTACCCTGGAGGTAAACAGGGGGCCTTCCAGTGCTCACATGTGCTGGGTGGAAAAGTAACAAAGCACTGTACAACAGGACAGATGGCATGATCTCCTGGGATGTCTTGGCCTATTTGGATGTATTTTTTTCAGATTATGCCAGGAGTATCCTCAATAAGTAAGATCGGAGCTCTCTGTACTACTAATTTTCAAAGGAATCCATTAGCACAGAATGAGTATGAGGCAAATAAACTTGTGTCTTAGAAATAAATGTGAAATAGCAGATCAAAGAGGAAAGTGAGAAATTCCAGAGAAACCACTAATAAAGTATAAGGCTTGATATGTATTCTATTGCTTCTTTGCAATTTTCCCCTGATCAAATAAAAATAAACAAGTTCTTAATATAAAAATAATCTAATATTTAAAAACAGAGACCAACACTATAAGTGATTTCATAATCTAAATTATAAGTCCAAATACATTGCCTTTCAAAAGAAAGGGGCTAAAGAAGGTAAAGGGTTTCCCAGGTGGTGCTAGTGGTAAAGGACCTGTCTGCTAATGCTGGTAGACCTAGGAGACGAGGGTTCATCCCTGGGTGGGAAAGATTCCCTGGAGAAGGAAATGTCAACCCACTCCAGAGTTCTTGCCTGGAGAATCCCGTGGACAGAGGGGTCTGGGAGGCTAAAATCCATAGGGTCGCAAAGAGTCAGACATGACTGAGACGACTTAGCACTAAGAAGGTAAAACAGGTCAAGTGTGCTGTCTGAAAGAATGAGACAACTGTAAATTCTCTCAAGCAGTGATAAACAGAGACGAAGAGGTGTTTTCTGTCCACAAAACTCAAGTGACGCTACAATCCTCCTCAAACTGGGTCAAGACACCTCAAGTGTTTGATGTGATTCTCATAATCCGTTTGCATGTTAAACTGTGTGCGCCTTCCTGGTCCTGAATGTCTTGGGTTTCCTGGTAATAAATGTCACTTTCTTGACCTTTATTTACTAATAGAAAAAAGGTGTTTGAGAAACATCCTGATATAACTCATAGCACTAGACATTATCTTTTTTTAATCCTTTAAAGTCTACCATCTGAATGCAAGTGCTGGAGTTTAAACTATACAACTGTGTAGCAGAGATGTTGATGATATTATACAGATGGACGTGAAAGCCCTAAATCCTCTAAATAGGACTGTCCCTAGGGAAAAGCCCATCCAGAGTGTTTTGTCAAACCTCCCACATCCTCTCTCTTTTACTGTACCCTGGAGGTAAACAGGGGGCCTTCCAGTGCTCACATGTGCTGGGTGGAAAAGTAACAAAGCACTGTACAACAGGACAGATGGCATGATCTCCTGGGATGTCTTGGCCTATTTGGATGTATTTTTTTCAGATTATGCCAGGAGTCACAGCCCCCAAGGGAATAAGGCTCTAACTAAATGGTGAAATTTGAATGACTTGTTTGAACAAACATGGGAGGGATAACAGAGAGCAGGATGTAAAGGTACAATCTTAATCGTAAAATTTTCACTTATTTTGTAACATGTTAAAATACATTCTAATTTTCAGGAAGAGCTCTACAAATCTTTCACATCCTGAATGTCTTTAATGCTATACTATCATACCAGTAATTGGTCAATGGTGTTTTGCATCCCTATTTCAAGTATGTCCGGAAACATCTTGCATACGAACTGCAAGGCTGTCCTGATCTTTTGTTGAAAAGCAAGGGAAAATATCTAGAGTAATTTTGAGAAGCGTATTTCCTAAAGAATTTCACACACAAAAGGAATCTAATCTGGTCTCCAAACTGTTGTCCGTGGAGCCCCCGAGTCCTGAAAACCCTTCATGGACCGTGATGAGGGCAAGGTAAGGTGTGAGGGGAGAACCAGGTAGGGGATTCTTTTTTGTTTTTTTCCTTTTTTGAAATTTTGCTTTTTTGCTTTTACAGAGTTTTGTTGTTTACAGATATGTGTAAAGATTAGTCATATGCATATCCCATTCCCCCCCCTCCCCCACCCCTCCAGGCCATTGCATGGCTCAGTTAGGGGCTTCTTCCCACTCCTCCACTTGTTAGCCAGAACAGTTTTGCTTTTCTATAGTCTATGTACTGAAAATATGTAAGTATATTCAGGCAACGTCTACTTTGGAAAACCGGTTGTACTCTTTTAAAAAAGAGAAAGATTTGAAAGCAATTTAAAAGAAACTATCTTCCATGCTAGAATCCTCCTGCCATGTGGGAGACCTGGGTTCGATCCCTGGGTGGGGAAGATGCCCTGGAGAAGGGAATGGCTGCCCACGCCAGTGTTCCTGCCTGGAGAATCCCATGGCTCGTCCATGGGGCGGCAAAGAGTCTGATGTGACTGAGTCACTTTCACTTCATTGTACACGCTAAGCCCCATACTATGGTCTATATACAAGATAGGGCCCAATCACAGGAAAAATAGATGACACAATAAGTAAGTCTCATTTATAGTAACCAAGGAAGAAGCCCACATGGATGAGCCTAGGGCTGTGACAGTTAAATTTAAAGTCAGTGTGACAGACCAGCAGCATCTGTGCTGATACATTGGACCTTGCCTCACCACCATGTGCGGTAACAGTTTCCCACGACTTTGGCTGAACACTAACTCCAGCTGCTTTTAACAAAAGAATGGAAGCTCAGGCTAAGGGAGATGTGCTATTATCTTGACTACAGATATGTCAAAAACCCTAGAGTCCCCAAATAATCAGGGCTGGGAAAATCATTTTTCAGAAAAGCAGCTTTGAGCTGCAGCGACCCGTCTGTGTCATTAGGCCTATTGCTTTTCTTCTGAAAGACTGTGCTTTCCTTTAGCTGGTAAAAGAATCTTTTGAGGCTGAGTTCAAAAACGACCTCCATTCTGAAAGCTTCCTATGGTGTAAATCTGTGGGTCACTCCTCAGGGTTTTCTGGAGGAACTGGTTTAGACCACGACACTCAAGAGTATTCCTTATTTGGTTGAACGTCCCTGATAATCTAGAATTTATTAATCATCTTATGAAAGTTAGCTAAGTTAATTACTGAAAGAAACGATAGTTTCTGGGGATACAAAAATCAACCCTTACTTGGAAAAAGCTGGCTGAGCCAATCTCTTTACTTTTGATTTTTCAATAAAATTTGGAGTGCGTGGCTTATTATAAAGTAAAAAGAAATGAGCTAATAAAGGTAAACATAACCCTCTGTTTCTTTTTATAGTTAGTACTGAATTGTAAGTATATTCAGGCAACGTCTACTTTGAAAACCGGTTGTACTCTTTAAAAAGAGAAAGATTTGAAAGCAATTTAAAAGAAACTATCTTCCATGCTAGAATCCTCCTGCCATGTGGGAGACCTGGGTTCGATCCCTGGGTGGGAAGATGCCCTGGAGAAGGGAATGGCTGCCCACGCCAGTGTTCCTGCCTGGAGAATCCCATGGCTCGTCCATGGGGCGGCAAAGAGTCTGATGTGACTGAGTCACTTTCACTTCATTGTACACGCTAAGCCCCATACTATGGTCTATATACAAGATAGGGCCCAATCACAGGAAAAATAGATGACACAATAAGTAAGTCTCATTTATAGTAACCAAGGAAGAAGCCCACATGGATGAGCCTAGGGCTGTGACAGTTAAATTTAAAGTCAGTGTGACAGACCAGCAGCATCTGTGCTGATACATTGGACCTTGCCTCACCACCATGTGCGGTAACAGTTTCCCACGACTTTGGCTGAACACTAACTCCAGCTGCTTTTAACAAAAGAATGGAAGCTCAGGCTAAGGGAGATGTGCTATTATCTTGACTACAGATATGTCAAAAACCCTAGAGTCCCCAAATAATCAGGGCTGGGAAAATCATTTTTCAGAAAAGCAGCTTTGAGCTGCAGCGACCCGTCTGTGTCATTAGGCCTATTGCTTTTCTTCTGAAAGACTGTGCTTTCCTTTAGCTGGTAAAAGAATCTTTTGAGGCTGAGTTCAAAAACGACCTCCATTCTGAAAGCTTCCTATGGTGTAAATCTGTGGGTCACTCCTCAGGGTTTTCTGGAGGAACTGGTTTAGACCACGACACTCAAGAGTATTCCTTATTTGGTTGAACGTCCCTGATAATCTAGAATTTATTAATCATCTTATGAAAGTTAGCTAAGTTAATTACTGAAAGAAACGATAGTTTCTGGGGATACAAAAATCAACCCTTACTTGGAAAAAGCTGGCTGAGCCAATCTCTTTACTTTTGATTTTTCAATAAAATTTGGAGTGCGTGGCTTATTATAAAGTAAAAAGAAATGAGCTATAAACTCTCTCTGTCATTTACGGTAGGTAAGAAGCAGTGGTAAGGGAGGCTTCCCTATCTGTTAACTAAAAATATGTAAACACATGTAATGGATTTCCCCAGGCAACTTAAATTTCACTATGACTCCCGATCGCCATCTGCTGGAAGAAAGCTGAACATCTATTTTAGTTAAAAAAGAGAAGTCCAAATTAAATAACAGATACTGAACACACACATACCACTGTTAAATCTATAAAACTGAATCTATAAACTCTAGAAAAATATTCGGCACATTAAACATTCAACTCCAGAATTTGCTGCAGTGCACTTAAAGTAGAAACAAAATTGGATGGTTAGAATATGCTTAAAGTATTCTTATTGTTACTTATTATACATTAATTCTATTGCTGCTATGGAGAAAAGGCTACATTGTATTCAGGCTGTGTAGGAAAGGAGACAGGAGAAAAAGAATCATTTCCAAGCAGAGTAAATTTTTTTAAACTTCTCAAAAGGGTAAGAAAAGCCAAAGATTAAAAATCATTAATACTATTAGTGCTTTTAAACAATACGTGACTTTGGTAGGAGATACTGAATACGATTATAGTCATGGTCTCATAAATAAAATATCATATTATTTTACTACATGATATTCCCAAGACATAGCATATGTAAGGATATAAGAAAAGAAAGGAAGAGAGAAATTCCGTAAGTGGATTGATAATGAATCTCCTGGTGTGTGTGCACATCTACAATTGGTGGTGGAGGTGGGGTTTATCAATTTGGAAGGTTCCAAACATTCCATTACAAATCTCCTGAGAAATAAGAAAGATACAAAATAAGTTCAAATGTAAGGGAGGGATGAGAGTGAAACTAGCTTTTAAAGGGGCATCTATCTACTGCGGAGACAGGAGGACAGTACCCAGGTCACCAGTGGCCGCTGCCCCAGCAGGGAAAACCACCCCGAGCTGCAGCATGTCACTCCAGCGTCACATAGAGCGGAGGGCATATGGGGAGGGCAAGAAAAGGAGCGTCCAGGGACGCATCTGTGGTGCTGGCTACCACCCAAGACAGGAAGCACCGAAAACTCACTGAGAGAGAGAAAAACCATGTCAGTCTTTACTCACCTGGAGCCCAGCTCAACTGTGGCCAGCAGGCAAGCCTGCATCTACGCCTTACCACATGAATACGGTTGTGGAAACTTAAAGACTACAGTGAGGACACCAGTTGAGTGGCTAAGAGCATGAGCTCTCGAGTCAGAATAAGAATTCCGGCTCACAACTCATGCGCTGAGGAATCGCCGCCGCCCAGTTAGTTAACCTCTCTGGTGCCTTGATTTTTTCATGTATACAGTTGGGATAATTAACAGTACCTACCTCAAAGGGATGCTATGTAGATTATATAGGTTAATAGATGGAAGCGTTCCAAAGAGTTCTTGGCACATGGTAAGTACAATGTGAAAACGTTTGCTATGCTGAATTCAGGAAGCAGGATTCCTTGCTAGTTATGCAGCATCAATCATAGTATATCCATCACTTTTTGGCTGAATAGCTTTAGTTTCTTTATCGGTAAAGCGAGGATATTTATAGTTGTGGTAGAAATGATGGATGTAGTTAAGGGAACAATCCAGATCAGGTATAAGCACTGGATTGTTCCCTTGTACATTCTTTATTATTGGCTATGGCATCACACAGCTGTGCCTTTATTATATTATTTGTATTATACATTATACGCCTTGATTAACTGCATCTACGCACACGAGTATGCAGCTTTTATGCATATTTGTGTGTAGGGAGGGGGCATACGATGCAGAAGCAATCGAAGATGTTGGCAAGGGGACTGCTAGACTGCCCTTAATTTGATTCAAAATTGTGAAATGAGCCAAAATCTATACAAAGTAAATCCAGAGACTTTTCGGCAAAAACTTTGAGCTGTCAATGCTTAGACAGGAGGAGATTCAACAGTTAGTAGTGTGTCAAGATATTCTGACTTTTTATTTTATTGGCCCCTTGAAATAAGACCGGGGTTTTCTGGAAAGCAAAGTTTCTTTACAAGCAAAACAGTCTTCTGTGTACCTTTTCAATTAACTCGTAGCTCTCTTCGAGTTTGAGAAGCCTGTTCTGCACGGATGTGGACGCACGCTGATAGACGGCTCGCCACTCCTGAAAGTCGCTCTCTGAGATCTCAGCCACGGCAAAACACAAGGTTCTTAACCCTGCAAAAAGGGAGCAAACCACCCCACAGCATCAAATAAAACTTGGTTCAGAAATCTAATACTTCTATTCGCTTGAACAAAATCTCATTTTGAAAACACCAATTTACTTTAAACAATATGCTGAAGACTGACTCAAGTTCTATGGAATCTTACGGTCAGTCGTGGACTAACATTTCTTTGGCCTTTACCACTGGCATCTGGCTTCTAATTCCCCAGCTCTTTCAATCCATCCTTCATGGCTGCAGTAACTTTTCTAAAATCCTAATTTTATCAGGTTATTTCTTTGCTCGAAATCTTTTGATTGTTCAAACCCCAAAGTCTGGCTCTGTCACCATCCATCAATGGCCTTCAACCTCATTTTCCACCTCCACTTCCCAAGGTAGGGTCTTTGCACACACTGGTCATTTTTTCTCCACTCCACCCTTTCCCAATCCACCTCCACTGCCTGCCTTGCATCTACTTTAAGATTCAGTTCTGCAAATCATCTCTTCGGAGCAGTCACCTTTCAGACCCGTAGACAGAAACCCCCAACACTCCTGTGGTGTGAAGGACAATGTTTCATATTTTTCCTGGGATCTCCTACATGAGCTTGAAGCTCCTGGAGTTCCAGGGTCCTGAAGTTCTTCACACCTATAGTTCCAGTGCTGAGCACAGTGGCTCACTAATAATGGCTTCATAGATGCTTATGAAGGAAGAGAGGGACCCCAAATAGGGCGGACTGGGAGAGCCACCTTCCTCTAATTGTATTGATTACTGTGGATCTGTAGTATAAAGAGTCTAAAAAGTTGAGGGACAGTGACAAAAAGAGAATACCCATCAGAACCCCTGGGAAAACAATCACAGACGACATCTGAGGTGACCTACTTCCTGTGCTCGGAGCCTGTCAATTCTCTAATTCATTTGGAGGGCCAGAAGAAAGTTGATGGGCTGGAAATGAAGAGGCATGAGCAAATTCTTTACAAGCAAAACAGTCTTCTGTGTACCTTTTCAATTAACTCGTAGCTCTCTTCGAGTTTGAGAAGCCTGTTCTGCACGGATGTGGACGCGCTGATAGACGGCTCGCCACTCCTGAAAGTCGCTCTCTGAGATCTCAGCCACGGCAAAACACAAGGTTCTTAACCCTGCAAAAAGGGAGCAAACCACCCCACAGCATCAAATAAAACTTGGTTCAGAAATCTAATACTTCTATTCGCTTGAACAAAATCTCATTTTGAAAACACCAATTTACTTTAAACAATATGCTGAAGACTGACTCAAGTTCTATGGAATCTTACGGTCAGTCGTGGACTAACATTTCTTTGGCCTTTACCACTGGCATCTGGCTTCTAATTCCCCAGCTCTTTCAATCCATCCTTCATGGCTGCAGTAACTTTTCTAAAATCCTAATTTTATCAGGTTATTTCTTTGCTCGAAATCTTTTGATTGTTCAAACCCCAAAGTCTGGCTCTGTCACCATCCATCAATGGCCTTCAACCTCATTTTCCACCTCCACTTCCCAAGGTAGGGTCTTTGCACACACTGGTCATTTTTTCTCCACTCCACCCTTTCCCAATCCACCTCCACTGCCTGCCTTGCATCTACTTTAAGATTCAGTTCTGCAAATCATCTCTTCGGAGCAGTCACCTTTCAGACCCGTAGACAGAAACCCCCAACACTCCTGTGGTGTGAAGGACAATGTTTCATATTTTTCCTGGGATCTCCTACATGAGCTTGAAGCTCCTGGAGTTCCAGGGTCCTGAAGTTCTTCACACCTATAGTTCCAGTGCTGAGCACAGTGGCTCACTAATAATGGCTTCATAGATGCTTATGAAGGAAGAGAGGGACCCCAAATAGGGCGGACTGGGAGAGCCACCTTCCTCTAATTGTATTGATTACTGTGGATCTGTAGTATAAAGAGTCTAAAAAGTTGAGGGACAGTGACAAAAAGAGAATACCCATCAGAACCCCTGGGAAAACAATCACAGACGACATCTGAGGTGACCTACTTCCTGTGCTCGGAGCCTGTCAATTCTCTAATTCATTTGGAGGCTTCCCTGAGCCAGAAGAAAGTTGATGGGCTGGAAAAATGAAGAGGCAGAAGATTTGCCAGCCATGATAAAAGCAGTTAAGTAGGTTCCCAAGAAGACAGTGTTCTCGCTCAAGGTCATTTAGTTCTCAGAATAATTCAGTGCTCGTGATCTCAAGTCAAATAAAATACAGTAGGGACGATGTCAGAAAAAGAAGCAAAGAATACAAGACGTAAAGTGCCCAGGGGACTCTATGTTCCAAGAAAGGAGTAGACTGTCCACTGGCACATCACTGTGAGTAGAACGTCACTCTTCAGGGCATGCTAGGGCCATGTGGCTAGAGACTTCCTCTGGGTTAGCCGTGGTGCACGAGTGTGGCTTACCCAGGGCTGGAGAGAATGGGGTAGAGCTGCAGGCCAAGCCAACCAGAACCTGTCTGGGAGCTAGAATATCTTTAACATCAGAACTGGAGAGGAGGAAGACGCTCCTCCAACCCTCCCGTTCCTCAGTAAAGGAACCTGCAGTATGTGCTGGTTTGAGGTGTCCCTGCCATGCCCCACAGAAGTGGCACCTCACAAAGTCTGAACTCTACAGACGTCTGGGTCAACACACCTTCCACTTTCCAGAGAAGAAATAGTAGAAAGTTCATCATGTCCCTGCTTTTCAAAGGCTAGCACTTTTAAAAGCATTCCTATCATCTTGCTGTCTGGATTAAGAGGACAAGGCTTGAGTCAGAAGTTGGGCTTGGTGCCACCGGCTCTGGCAGAAGCAGACAAGAGTGAAAACTCCAATGGGAGATGTGGATACAGTGCTGGCCACTTTTGTTAAGTTTAGAGATGAAATTCTACAAGTGCTTGTAGTAACTGACCCTGATGCTTAACGCCTCTCACTTCCCCTTGTCTCATCTAGATCAACTCCCTAGACAACATTTCAGTAAAAACACAGCGTCAGAACTAAACATGTTTACCACAGATTCTTATGCCTCACGCAGAGTCTGGCATGTGTCAGGGCTTAATAAAAAGTCCTGAGTTCGGGCTTCCCCTGGTGGTCCAGTGGGTATACTCATCTAAAAGGTGACCTAAACTTCTTTTTGTGCTCGGAGCCTGTCAATTCTCTAATTCATTTGGAGGCTTCCTGAGCCAGAAGAAAGTTGATGGGCTGGAAAAATGAAGAGGCAGAAGATTTGCCAGCCATGATAAAAGCAGTTAAGTAGGTTCCCAAGAAGACAGTGTTCTCGCTCAAGGTCATTTAGTTCTCAGAATAATTCAGTGCTCGTGATCTCAAGTCAAATAAAATACAGTAGGGACGATGTCAGAAAAAGAAGCAAAGAATACAAGACGTAAAGTGCCCAGGGGACTCTATGTTCCAAGAAAGGAGTAGACTGTCCACTGGCACATCACTGTGAGTAGAACGTCACTCTTCAGGGCATGCTAGGGCCATGTGGCTAGAGACTTCCTCTGGGTTAGCCGTGGTGCACGAGTGTGGCTTACCCAGGGCTGGAGAGAATGGGGTAGAGCTGCAGGCCAAGCCAACCAGAACCTGTCTGGGAGCTAGAATATCTTTAACATCAGAACTGGAGAGGAGGAAGACGCTCCTCCAACCCTCCCGTTCCTCAGTAAAGGAACCTGCAGTATGTGCTGGTTTGAGGTGTCCCTGCCATGCCCCACAGAAGTGGCACCTCACAAAGTCTGAACTCTACAGACGTCTGGGTCAACACACCTTCCACTTTCCAGAGAAGAAATAGTAGAAAGTTCATCATGTCCCTGCTTTTCAAAGGCTAGCACTTTTAAAAGCATTCCTATCATCTTGCTGTCTGGATTAAGAGGACAAGGCTTGAGTCAGAAGTTGGGCTTGGTGCCACCGGCTCTGGCAGAAGCAGACAAGAGTGAAAACTCCAATGGGAGATGTGGATACAGTGCTGGCCACTTTTGTTAAGTTTAGAGATGAAATTCTACAAGTGCTTGTAGTAACTGACCCTGATGCTTAACGCCTCTCACTTCCCCTTGTCTCATCTAGATCAACTCCCTAGACAACATTTCAGTAAAAACACAGCGTCAGAACTAAACATGTTTACCACAGATTCTTATGCCTCACGCAGAGTCTGGCATGTGTCAGGGCTTAATAAAAAGTCCTGAGTTCGGGCTTCCCCTGGTGGTCCAGTGGGTAAGGACACCGCCTTGCAGTGCAAGGGGCGCCAGTTCGATCCCTGGCCTGGGAAGATCCCATGTGCCGCGGAGCAGCTAGATCGATGTGTCCAATTACCGAGCTGGAGTTCTGGCGCGCATGCGCCCAGAGCCTGTGCTCTGCGACAACAGAGGCCGCCGTGATGGGAGGCCCACAGGAGCCAAAGAATGAAGATGGATGAAAATAGAGAAACGAAAGACCAATAGAAGTGGCCCGCCCATCCCTCTCCCTCCCCAACCCGCTCCCCCCGAAAAGATAAATAAATAAAGTTTAAAAGAAAAAAAAAAAAAAAGTCCTGAGTTCACCTTGGGATGAAGAACTATTTTAGTAGTCTAGAAGTTTATTTATTTCATCTCCTCCTACTCATTAGAATATCCGGCTCTTTAACTCTTGCTTCTTTCCTTCTACATTGCTTGAGATGTAAAGTATTTAAATTGTAAACAGTATCCATTCCAAAAAGGAACAGATTTATAAGCCCTATATCCCCTTAAATGTGGGGACAGAGTCTCAAAATTTTAAAAGAGGAAGGCAAATTAAATAAGGGATGAGAACAGCATATAGTATGAACTAGATGTAGGATCTCCAAGTAAAATAGTAAGAATAATCTTATAAGATAGTAGTAGCATATGATTTCATTTTATTTTAATCATGGTTGCAGCTGTATTACACTCACCTTCTGTAGCAAACTGCTCCAAATGTTTTAGGGTAATTTCTTTGTATTTTGAAGTTTCTGCCAGTCGGTCATAAATTACAGTGTCCTGGAAAACAGGTAAAGAAGGCATGATACACTTAAAACTAAGCATTCTGAGTTTAATAAAGTTGATATTGGCAGCATTATTGGTAGCGAATGAGTCTAAAAAAAAAACTCAATCCCTTTTAGCATCAGTGTTGAAGCACAAAATATTTTTCTTTACTAATAGAGCTTCCTTAGGACACTAAGAAAGAAGGTTCTAGTCCTATATATTCGTCTTTTGCTTTTTCAATAAATCCAGTCACTCCAGTGTTCAAAGTGTCAAATTTTACCTGTACTTCACATACCTGTCATGTGCTGTGAGATCTCCCCGCCACCACTCCCTGAAGATTTGTGGACTGCTGCCGTATTCATCCGTGATACAAGGCAGAAATGTCCAGCACTCAAACAGCGTGGGAAGTGTCAGCCTAAACAGAGCTACAGGGAGTGTCCTGCTGCAATACCTCTAGAGTTTAAAAGGCTACTGCACACGGAGGTGCTGCAGGGTGGTCTTGATATATGCCCCTAACTTACTACTGACCCTTTCAGGGCTTAGGGCATCCATATGGGATTGGTGCCCACAGAAGAACAAACTCTGAAAAACAGAGGTTAAAGCCATGGAGTGAGCTGGAGGCTATGGCAAGGAGGACTTTGGACAAACTGAGCATTTCCTTACAGCTGAATATTTCTGATTGTGGCACTTTTTAAGATTCAATTTACTTGATCTGTAAAATAAAATTACTGGATTATCTTTAAAGTTCATTTCAGCTTTAACTTGACGCCATCACTATGTGTCTCTAATTTCGGTCCCTTTATTAACTGCCTGTTGTTCCTTTATTCTTCAGCATGGGTTTAATGTTTTAAGAATTTTAGTATTTGGCTTTCATGGTTTTATTAGACCAGGAATAAATAAATCATTTACCAGCAATTACTTTCTCAGTGGTATTACCCGTTTTGGGGTCTCGAGTCTCAGGTTGAGGTTTGAAAGCAGACTAGTGAAGTATGATTTTAAAAAAGATCGCGTCAATATTCCAGGAATAAATTTTAAGATGATACTAATAGCTTCTTGTAGTTTTTATTTTTAGAAGTTTCTGCCAGTCGGTCATAAATTACAGTGTCCTGGAAAACAGGTAAAGAAGGCATGATACACTTAAAACTAAGCATTCTGAGTTTAATAAAGTTGATATTGGCAGCATTATTGGTAGCGAATGAGTCTAAAAAAAAAACTCAATCCCTTTTAGCATCAGTGTTGAAGCACAAAATATTTTTCTTTACTAATAGAGCTTCCTTAGGACACTAAGAAAGAAGGTTCTAGTCCTATATATTCGTCTTTTGCTTTTTCAATAAATCCAGTCACTCCAGTGTTCAAAGTGTCAAATTTTACCTGTACTTCACATACCTGTCATGTGCTGTGAGATCTCCCCGCCACCACTCCCTGAAGATTTGTGGACTGCTGCCGTATTCATCCGTGATACAAGGCAGAAATGTCCAGCACTCAAACAGCGTGGGAAGTGTCAGCCTAAACAGAGCTACAGGGAGTGTCCTGCTGCAATACCTCTAGAGTTTAAAAGGCTACTGCACACGGAGGTGCTGCAGGGTGGTCTTGATATATGCCCCTAACTTACTACTGACCCTTTCAGGGCTTAGGGCATCCATATGGGATTGGTGCCCACAGAAGAACAAACTCTGAAAAACAGAGGTTAAAGCCATGGAGTGAGCTGGAGGCTATGGCAAGGAGGACTTTGGACAAACTGAGCATTTCCTTACAGCTGAATATTTCTGATTGTGGCACTTTTTAAGATTCAATTTACTTGATCTGTAAAATAAAATTACTGGATTATCTTTAAAGTTCATTTCAGCTTTAACTTGACGCCATCACTATGTGTCTCTAATTTCGGTCCCTTTATTAACTGCCTGTTGTTCCTTTATTCTTCAGCATGGGTTTAATGTTTTAAGAATTTTAGTATTTGGCTTTCATGGTTTTATTAGACCAGGAATAAATAAATCATTTACCAGCAATTACTTTCTCAGTGGTATTACCCGTTTTGGGGTCTCGAGTCTCAGGTTGAGGTTTGAAAGCAGACTAGTGAAGTATGATTTAGAACCCTTGAGAGAAACAGAACTTAGTGACCTCAGAACAGATGCAATATTCCAGGCTCCAATTATGAATTTCTTTTCATTTTTTCTGTGGTGGAATGGGAAGCGGGCAAAGCAAAAGGAAATGATAATTTCCCCTCATGGGTCCTTTCTCAGAATGAGAGGTGTAACTTACAAACTCTATTTCTTCCAGAGGCTAGTGAAGTTTTCCATGAAATTAAAATAGGCCATTTGAACACTAAGAAAATCTTTAAAAAAATTAAAATTATGAAAACAAAAGTGATGAGTAATAAATAAGGCTAGGGAGATTAAATTCTCAATGTAATTAAGCATTCTAGTGGACGAAACAGATGCTCAGACTAGAGGAATTTTCTACCTTCTCTACAGTACCAAGGGAAGCAGGGGGGCAGAATGTGTCTTCTGCATGAATAGTATAGTATGTTTTAAATGACAATCACATTGGACATGTTAACATGTGAAAATAAATACTGATACGTTTTCACCCTTCCCTGGTGACTCAGTTGATGAAGAATCTCCTGCAGTGCAGGAGACCCAGGTTTGATTCCTGGGAGGGGAAGGGAGAAGAAAATTCTAGAGATTGATTCAGGAGATACTGATTTCTGCAAACAGAAATGGCAACCCACTCCAGTACTCTTGCAGGGAAAGAATGCAAAGAGTTGAACACAACTTAGCCACGAAACCACCACGTTTCCACTCAAAGGAACCTTCATTTATTCAGAGGGCTACATCAAGTACTTGATATATCGTAAAGGAACCATAAAAAGTATCTTCACAGGAACTAAGGCATGTGCATCACCTAGGATCAGACCTAGTACCTGTTGAGTCTACCTTTACACAAAAACCTAAGTAGATTTATTTTCTGGTATCCTAACCTTTGGCAAGCTAGAAGTGGAAAATCACGCTTGGGCGATGCTGCTGGAGCGGCATGCACTGTCAGGTCACAGTTACTTATGTGGAGAGACTTGGCTTCATGGCTAAGAATTTGTCTTTGATAAATTTTCATTCAAAGCACTGCTTTTCTATTTATCTTTTAGTCTTAAGTTCCAGTGCTGCTCTATCTCCACCTATAGGGCCCTTCCTATGGCAAAGGATCAAAAAATAATGTGTGAACTGTATAAAGCACTTAATGTAACTCTCAATTATCCCCAAATTTCATTTGTATGGAATATTGCATTATATAATATAGCCAAATAAAGAAGAGCTTTACAATGAAGTGTAAGAATCAATAATAATAAAATGTTATTAAATAGGAAAAAAAATCTTACATAATAACTTATTTAAGCACTATAATTTATACTGATTGCACACTCAGCAGTGGCTGCAGGACTGGAAAAGGTCAGTTTTCATTCCAATCCCAAAGAAAAGCAAGGTCAAAGAATGTCCAAGCTACTATACAATTGTGTTCATTTCACATGTGAGCAAGGTAATACTCAAAATCCTTCAAGCCAGGCCTCAGCTGTATGTGAACCAAGAACTTCCAGATGTACAAGCTGGATTTAGAAAAGGCAGAGGAACCATAGATTACTGCAACATTCGTTGGATCATAGAGAAAGCAAGGGAACTCCAGAAAAACATCTACTTCTGCTTCACTGATGAGACTAAAGTCTTTGACTGTGTGGATCACAACAAACTATGGAAAATTCTTAAAGAGATGGGAATATCAGACCACCTAATTTGCCTCCTAAGAAATCTCTACACAGGACAAGAAGCAACAGTTAGAACTGAACATGGCACAATGAATTGGTTCCAAATTGGGAAAGGAGTATATTAGGGCTGTATATCGTCACCCTGCTTATTTAACTTATATACAGAGAACATCATGGGAAGTGCTGGGTTGGATGAGTCACAAGCTGTAATCAAGATTTCCAGGAGAAGTATCAACAACCTCAGATATGCAGATGGTATCACTGTAATGGCAGAAAATGAAGAGGAACTCAAGAGCCTCTTAATGAGGGTGAAAAAGAGTGAAAAAGCTGGCTTAAAACTCAATATTCAAAAAACTAAGACCACGGCATCTGGTCCCATCATTTCATGGCAAACAGGTAGAGAAAAAAGTGGAAACAGTGACAGATTTAATTTTCCTGGTCTCCGACATCACTGTGGATGGTGACCGAAGTCATGAAATTAAAAGACGTTTGCTCCTTGGAAGGAAAGCTAAGACAAACCTAGACAGTGCATTGAAAAGCAGAGACATCATTTTGATTACAAAGGTTCATATAGTCGAAGCTATGGTTTTTCCAATAGTTGTGTATGGATGTGACAGCTGGACCACAAAAAAGGCTGAGCAATGAACTGATGCTTTCAAATTGTGGTGCTGGAGAAGACTCCTGAGAGTCCGTTGGACAGCAAGGAGATCAAACCAGCCAGTCCTAAAGGAAATCAACCCTTAAACATGAACTTTTAATTTATACTGATTGCACACTCAGCAGTGGCTGCAGGACTGGAAAAGGTCAGTTTTCATTCCAATCCCAAAGAAAAGCAAGGTCAAAGAATGTCCAAGCTACTATACAATTGTGTTCATTTCACATGTGAGCAAGGTAATACTCAAAATCCTTCAAGCCAGGCCTCAGCTGTATGTGAACCAAGAACTTCCAGATGTACAAGCTGGATTTAGAAAAGGCAGAGGAACCATAGATTACTGCAACATTCGTTGGATCATAGAGAAAGCAAGGGAACTCCAGAAAAACATCTACTTCTGCTTCACTGATGAGACTAAAGTCTTTGACTGTGTGGATCACAACAAACTATGGAAAATTCTTAAAGAGATGGGAATATCAGACCACCTAATTTGCCTCCTAAGAAATCTCTACACAGGACAAGAAGCAACAGTTAGAACTGAACATGGCACAATGAATTGGTTCCAAATTGGGAAAGGAGTATATTAGGGCTGTATATCGTCACCCTGCTTATTTAACTTATATACAGAGAACATCATGGGAAGTGCTGGGTTGGATGAGTCACAAGCTGTAATCAAGATTTCCAGGAGAAGTATCAACAACCTCAGATATGCAGATGGTATCACTGTAATGGCAGAAAATGAAGAGGAACTCAAGAGCCTCTTAATGAGGGTGAAAAAGAGTGAAAAAGCTGGCTTAAAACTCAATATTCAAAAAACTAAGACCACGGCATCTGGTCCCATCATTTCATGGCAAACAGGTAGAGAAAAAAGTGGAAACAGTGACAGATTTAATTTTCCTGGTCTCCGACATCACTGTGGATGGTGACCGAAGTCATGAAATTAAAAGACGTTTGCTCCTTGGAAGGAAAGCTAAGACAAACCTAGACAGTGCATTGAAAAGCAGAGACATCATTTTGATTACAAAGGTTCATATAGTCGAAGCTATGGTTTTTCCAATAGTTGTGTATGGATGTGACAGCTGGACCACAAAAAAGGCTGAGCAATGAACTGATGCTTTCAAATTGTGGTGCTGGAGAAGACTCCTGAGAGTCCGTTGGACAGCAAGGAGATCAAACCAGCCAGTCCTAAAGGAAATCAACCCTTAATATTCATGGAAGGACTGATGTTGAAGCTGAGGCTCCAATATTTTGGGTGTATGATGTGAAGAGTCAACTCACCAAAGAAGACCCTGATTCTGTGAAGGACTGAAGGCAGGAGCAGAAGGGGGCAACAGAGGATGAGATGGTTAGATGGCATCACTGACTCAAAGGACAAGAGTTTGAGCAAACTCAAGGAGATAGTGAAGGACAGGGAAGCCTGGCATGCTGCAGTCCATGGGATTGGAAAGAGTCAGTCACAACATAGTGCAACTGAACAACAACAAAACACACACAGTTATCATTTCACTGTGTGGTATTTTAGATGAATTATAAGGACTGTCTTAAAATTCACTAAGTCCATCTTCACCCTTTCAACTCTACAGCTTATTTCACTAGTTGGTGTTTTTCTCTAAATTTATTTATGATTTCTAATTCAGTAACACATTCTCCCTTCCATCAAATTTCTTTTTGATTAAAAATAACTGTAATTTTTTTTTTTTATCATCTTGAGCTCTAAATATCCTTTGTCAGAACAGTTTACCCAAATGATTTTACCTGGGGTGAGTTCACACTACAATTGTTTATGTGTTTGTACAACAGCCAAATAAATTATAAAATTAAGTTCATAAGACATCATGAAGTTATTCTCCCCCAATTTTTAAAAACCAAGGCACTAAAAAATAATCACATTCCAATGCACTAAATAAAGGCACTGAAAAACGTTCTCAACAGGAATTTAAACAATAAGCCTTGGCTTCTTAACAAATTAACCTTCCAAGTTCCATGTGAGAAAGCAAGATTGTTGATCATCTTTGAAATTGGAAAGTTACAAATTAGCTGAGTACTCCCAAGTATACTAAGTACATGGAAAGGATAATTCAGAAGGGAAATATTAACTAATTTTAATAAGAAAAAAGGCCCTGGGAAGTAGATTTCTTATTTTTCCATGAGCATAAACATACTTTAACTAGGAAAATTCAGTTAGAATGACATAATATTATTCTGTCACTATAACCTGCCATATACCAAAGCCAACCAACAGTTAGAAATGCTGTTATACTTAGAACAACGCAAACACAATACAAATAATAATCACCACATGAAGACATTATAGCAGTAATTGTGATCCATTTTTCCTCATTTCTATGGCCTTTAAAATATCAGATTCAAACTGGTATAGGTTGCTACATTTCTAATTCAGTTTTAAAATATTCTCTGTATTTAATTGTTTTCTAAACAAAAAAACCTTTTAAATAAAATTTATCACAGACCTTCAAAAAAATTTGAATTATAGGACAGGGAAGCCTGGCATGCTGCAGTCCATGGGATTGGAAAGAGTCAGTCACAACATAGTGCAACTGAACAACAACAAAACACACACAGTTATCATTTCACTGTGTGGTATTTTAGATGAATTATAAGGACTGTCTTAAAATTCACTAAGTCCATCTTCACCCTTTCAACTCTACAGCTTATTTCACTAGTTGGTGTTTTTCTCTAAATTTATTTATGATTTCTAATTCAGTAACACATTCTCCCTTCCATCAAATTTCTTTTTGATTAAAAATAACTGTAATTTTTTTTTTTTATCATCTTGAGCTCTAAATATCCTTTGTCAGAACAGTTTACCCAAATGATTTTACCTGGGGTGAGTTCACACTACAATTGTTTATGTGTTTGTACAACAGCCAAATAAATTATAAAATTAAGTTCATAAGACATCATGAAGTTATTCTCCCCCAATTTTTAAAAACCAAGGCACTAAAAAATAATCACATTCCAATGCACTAAATAAAGGCACTGAAAAACGTTCTCAACAGGAATTTAAACAATAAGCCTTGGCTTCTTAACAAATTAACCTTCCAAGTTCCATGTGAGAAAGCAAGATTGTTGATCATCTTTGAAATTGGAAAGTTACAAATTAGCTGAGTACTCCCAAGTATACTAAGTACATGGAAAGGATAATTCAGAAGGGAAATATTAACTAATTTTAATAAGAAAAAAGGCCCTGGGAAGTAGATTTCTTATTTTTCCATGAGCATAAACATACTTTAACTAGGAAAATTCAGTTAGAATGACATAATATTATTCTGTCACTATAACCTGCCATATACCAAAGCCAACCAACAGTTAGAAATGCTGTTATACTTAGAACAACGCAAACACAATACAAATAATAATCACCACATGAAGACATTATAGCAGTAATTGTGATCCATTTTTCCTCATTTCTATGGCCTTTAAAATATCAGATTCAAACTGGTATAGGTTGCTACATTTCTAATTCAGTTTTAAAATATTCTCTGTATTTAATTGTTTTCTAACATACTTATAAAATATAAACCTCAAAAATTGAATTATATAAAAACCTAGGCCAAACTTTATCACAGCACCAAATTTATCCAAAAGGAATTCCAAATTTCACCAGAAGAGGCTGAACACCATTACTATAAAACACCACCAAAAGTGGATGCCAACAACTTCAGACTAAACATCTGTGTTGCATTTCCACAGCTGAATGCTTAACATATACATTATAAACCATCATAAATCAAAACCATAAAAGACAAAAATAAAAACTTACGGCTCCTTTACAGTAAAGTCGTAACTTTCCGGAAGGAGTGCGAACAATCACTGACATTCTTTTTCTAGCGCTGAAAGAAAGGTTTTCCACAATGTGTCATCATAATGAGAAGATGCATCTGTATGTTTGTCATGTCTCAGTATTTTACTACTCTCACTGAAAAAATAAATATGACTAAATTATGAGGCTGATCCTTCCACAACACAAACCTCAAGCCTGAGTGTATAGTTGAGTGCCTTTGAAATTCACATTATGTTTTTTTAAGACACTGGGGTAACATCTGCTGCCCTAGAGGAATAATTTACAAAATAGCTCCCAAGAAACCTCAAGAGTTAATCCCACCAGAGTAGAGGAGAGTTCTAGTTCAATGTTTTCAGATTTTAAAAGTATTTAAATCAGTACCTTTAACAATGCATTATTAAAAAGAGAAATGATAATTAATTTTTAAGTACACACACAATCACACCTAAAGGCAAACACTAGCATTTTAAAAACCTACTTAAAAAAACCCCCCAAAACTACTTAAGCCTTCACAACTATCATTTTTCAATTACTAGCAAACAAATTACATCATGTAAAAAACCTAATTTATATTACAAACTCTAGTTAATGAGCACAAACAGCTTAACACTGTGTTGGCAATAGAGACAGATAAAAGTTGTTAGTTAAACACATACGTATTTCAATACTTTATCAGAGACTACAAGTTAACAGTGAACAGAATAAACAGGTACGACATTGCACAGGATAGGCTTCACTTGGAACCAAGTGTGTGTAAGTATTCTATCTGGCAATAAGGGATAATAAGCCTTCTCAAGTATCTGTGTCTATCTATGCTACCTTATAATGTTCTGTGGTTAAAAATCTGAGATGAGTCCAATACACTAGCTAAATATGGTGTAGTTTTCTTCACAGATATCTTGGGACTATTTAGTCCTCTTTGTCCATCTATTATGTTCTCCACTATGTTCATGTCTCTGATCTTCATTCCTGTGCTTTAGCCTACATTTAACTGGACTTCCTTTCTAACAACATCTCTGTGGTCTGCTTCAGCCCTTCCTGATTTGTGTTTCTCTTAATTCAGCTTGGATGGCAAGGTCCCCAACTCATCAACTTCCTTGATCTTTACTTCTCTTGTCAAAACTTCCAAATTTTGGGTGAACAGGACTCCTTTCCATGGTCCGTCAGAGTAAGTGGACATTGCTAGAGAAAAGCCGTCCTGTGACAAATTAGTAAACACTCGGTTCCAATGTTTCAGAGTGCTCTACATAGCTGTGCTATCTACATTTCCTTTTTTTTTTTTTTAAACATTTATTTATTTACTTATTTTGGCGGGGGTGGGGAGGGAGGGGGGTGGGCGGGCCACTTCCACTGGTCTTTCATTTGTCTAGTTTCACCCATCTTTGTTCTTTGGCCCGTGTGGGCCTCCCATCGCGGTGGCCTCTGTTGTCGCAGAGCACCGGCTGGGCACATGTGCTCCAGAGCTCTGGCTCAGTAATTGGACACATTGGTCCAGCCGCTCCGCGGTGCATGGGATCTTCCCAGGCCAGGGATCGAACTGGCGCCCCTTGCACTGCAAGGCCGTGTCCTTACCCACTGGACCACCAGGGAAGCTCTACATTTCTTTAATAACTTGCTCCCATCTCCTGGCAGGATTATGAGCATTCTCTTATAGTCTCTCTCTCCATTCCCCAAGTCTCCAAATATGCCCCTGTCACTCCAGACTCTGCGCATTTTGTAATCACCTTGATGGAAGTCTCCAACAAAAATCCTTATCTATTTGGCCATGAAAACCTGCACGTTTATCCATTGTGGACCATTCCCTCTGTCTCTATTCCTATTATATGGAAACTAATTTTATACCTAACAGAGAGACAGATATGAGTTTCTGAAAACCCCATGACAATCAGATGATATAGGGAGCATATAATTAGAATGACAGGCTCCTGACTCTGATTCTTAATTCTACACAAATCTTGGTGTCTCTAAGTATAATGTTTTCAGATCACTACCCTGGCCCTGTACCCTACCATTGTGATGCAGATTATTATGTTCACAAATATTTTTCCACTGCCTCCAGGAGACATGCCCTAGAGGACTCTTCAGGATTTACTTATAGATATGACAATTAAAAGTTGTATTAAAATTTTTTACTTAACATTTGGTCTAAATCAACTATTTAAATAAAAGAAAGCATACTTTCTAGTGATTTCAAAGGGAAAAATTTAAATGGAGGGAAATGTATGTCATACATACAACCCACAGAGCACATGTTTTACCTGGTGAACTCCAAGACATTGAGCAATTCATATCTTTCTTCCTGCCCCAGCTATGAAGAAAAGGAAAATATGATTACATAGAGTCAGAAGTATTTGGCTTCTTGGAAATAAACGCCCCATTTGTGAGGTTTTAATGTAAAAATGTCAAACACAAATTGTCCCTTCTGAAATATATCACCTTTAGCTGAACTTACTGATTTTTCAGGTTAAGATGGAAGACTGAACATATACAGTTACTTTTCATCTTTCCCAAAGCCCCACCAAAATTACAAAAAAAAACAAAAACAAAAACAAAAAAACCCACTTAAAAAGAAATAAACTTACAATGGCAGGAAAATACAAAAAGAGACAATAGCATTAGTAAATTTGGAAGCTAGAAAATAGGTAAGTGAGATCTGCTTACTTAGAAGATACAAAAAGTTCAAATGCTATTATATCCACAGTGGTCACAGCTGAGAACCAGCCTGACCTGTCTGGAACAATCCCTGAAAGACCTAGGGAAGTGGAACAGCAGGAAGTCCTAGAACTGGAAGATAAAGCAGGGTCCTAAAGAGGGAGGACCAGGGAAAGAGCTGCTGGGAATGCAGTTCTGGGCACTGGCTCTTCCTGCACATGAGCAGAAGACCAGAGGCTTTGCTCTATAAAGGTTCTTTCATTTAGAAGTCAACTGGCACACCTCAAGGTATAGCATTGTTACTATATTTTTAGTGAAGGCCAGGCCCCAGTGCTGATAGCCTCCTTGGCCTCCTACATTCTGGCAGCCAGATCTTTCCAAGCAGAAAGGTGGAAGACTGCTCTCTGGGAAATCCCCAGGCTCAAGTGGAGTCCTAAAGGTACCAACAACCATGCTTTCCCAAACAAATCCCACCAGAACATCCCACAGTGAAGCCCAATGTTGACAAATACCCTCTTATGCTCAGAACTGCCAGAGCGGCTTGCAAATTCTTTATTCTTAACTATAAGAAAATGAAAGATTAACAGATACCCAAGGACAGCTATTATCATGGATCACAGATCCCCAAAACAAACAGGTAAGAACAATTTGGAAGAAACAGAATTCAGAAAGAAAATGCTGGTGTTGGCCTGTTGAGTATCAGGCTCTGGGTTTCCTGATGGACACGGGGAGCTGCTGAACAAGTGCTAGATGTCTCTTCCCTCCATTTCAACACTAGGATGAAGTGGTTTGTCATTTTTTGTTGTATCACTGGAACTGAACTGCTGTGGCTTCAAGGTGGCATAAAACCTTTTGCAGTGTTTTACATGGTTGGAAATATCATATCCACCAGTATATGCTTTTTAATGGGACCCATGAGTAAATGAAGAAATTGCCTGAGACAAAAAAACTTTTATGAATAAAATTCACATCCTGTGCTGCTCTTTGGTGACAGAGGAAGAAACCAGCCTTATTTCTCTGCATATTGCAGCTCTTGTCAAAGACCTGGTATAGTCTATTATGCATCCCATATGCAAGTGGTACAGTAATTAAATGCTGTTCTTTTCCTCTAAGCAGAGAATGAGAAACTCTGGAAAAGAACATTTGAAAGTTGGTATTTAATTTTGGGTGAAGTATGCTTCTTCCAGTGCAATAATCAAAACAACTATAATGACAATTTAAGATCATTTTATATTCCAGTAAAACCATATGCTTATTTAAACTGTTTGTAATTATTTTTTAAAGAAAACATCAAAAAACTATCATTATTTCTCTCAGAAAACACCAAAACTACCATTATGTTGTCAAACCAAGTCAACTGGCACACCTCAAGGTATAGCATTGTTACTATATTTTTAGTGAAGGCCAGGCCCCAGTGCTGATAGCCTCCTTGGCCTCCTACATTCTGGCAGCCAGATCTTTCCAAGCAGAAAGGTGGAAGACTGCTCTCTGGGAAATCCCCAGGCTCAAGTGGAGTCCTAAAGGTACCAACAACCATGCTTTCCCAAACAAATCCCACCAGAACATCCCACAGTGAAGCCCAATGTTGACAAATACCCTCTTATGCTCAGAACTGCCAGAGCGGCTTGCAAATTCTTTATTCTTAACTATAAGAAAATGAAAGATTAACAGATACCCAAGGACAGCTATTATCATGGATCACAGATCCCCAAAACAAACAGGTAAGAACAATTTGGAAGAAACAGAATTCAGAAAGAAAATGCTGGTGTTGGCCTGTTGAGTATCAGGCTCTGGGTTTCCTGATGGACACGGGGAGCTGCTGAACAAGTGCTAGATGTCTCTTCCCTCCATTTCAACACTAGGATGAAGTGGTTTGTCATTTTTTGTTGTATCACTGGAACTGAACTGCTGTGGCTTCAAGGTGGCATAAAACCTTTTGCAGTGTTTTACATGGTTGGAAATATCATATCCACCAGTATATGCTTTTTAATGGGACCCATGAGTAAATGAAGAAATTGCCTGAGACAAAAAAACTTTTATGAATAAAATTCACATCCTGTGCTGCTCTTTGGTGACAGAGGAAGAAACCAGCCTTATTTCTCTGCATATTGCAGCTCTTGTCAAAGACCTGGTATAGTCTATTATGCATCCCATATGCAAGTGGTACAGTAATTAAATGCTGTTCTTTTCCTCTAAGCAGAGAATGAGAAACTCTGGAAAAGAACATTTGAAAGTTGGTATTTAATTTTGGGTGAAGTATGCTTCTTCCAGTGCAATAATCAAAACAACTATAATGACAATTTAAGATCATTTTATATTCCAGTAAAACCATATGCTTATTTAAACTGTTTGTAATTATTTTTTAAAGAAAACATCAAAAAACTATCATTATTTCTCTCAGAAAACACCAAAAAACTACCATTATGTTGTAACATAAGCACAACATCTATGAAAGCAAAACAGGATACCTGGATACTATTAAAGAAAGAAATAGTGAAAAAACAATAAAAGCTTCTGGAAGATAAAAATGTAATACCAGAAAATGAAAAGAAAATCAACTGAAGTCTAAGAAGATAAAAAAAGAGGAAAACTTCAAAAAATTAAAACAAAAAAGGAAAGACATGAAAAGCAGGACAGAAAAGTTAAAAGATGAGTTCAAGAATTCTAAAAATGACATACCAGAGGAAAAGCAGGATATGATAAAAGTGCACTAAAAAGATATGGACTAAGTAATAATGGGTAGAAAATGTCACAATTGGAATAAGACAGATTTATCTTTAGGAAATAAAATAATAATTTTCAGGAGATAATTTTGTATCTGGAAACAAAATTAAAAACAAAAGAAAATAGGGCTTCCCTGGTAGCTCAGTGGTAAAGAGTTTGCCTGCCAATGCAGGAGACACTGGTTTGATCTCTGACCTGGGAAGATCCCACACGCTGCGGAGCAACTATGCCCGTGAGCCACAACTACGGAGCCTGTGCTCTAGAGCCTCGGAGCCGCAACTATTGAGCCCATGTGCCGCAACTACTGAAGTCTGTGAGCCCTAGAGCCCGAGTTCCACAATAAGAGAAGTCACCGCAACAAGAAGCCTGCTCACCTCAACTAGAGAGTAGCCCCGACTCCCTGCAACTAGAGAAAACACAACGGCAGCAGTGAAAACCCAGAACAGCCCCAAATAAATAAATATATAAAAATTTTTTAAAAAATTAAAAAAAAAAACAAAAGAAAATAAATATTGAATAAAACAAAGTTTTGCTAGGAATATCAATATAGGGATAATAACATAAAGAATAAATAATAATGCTTTGAGATATAATTTGTATACAATTAAGTACATAGATCTTAAATATATAGTTCAATGAATATTATATACTTTGATAAATGTATACTTGGTGTAACTGTCACCTTAATCAAGACACAGAAGATTTCCACTCTCCTATAAATTTCTTTGTGCCCTTTTTCAATCTCTTCCCTGACACTGAGGCGACCACACTTCTGAATTTTTTCACAAGTCCCCTTTTCCTGATTTCAAGCTTCATATAAATGAAGAGTATACACCCCTCTGTGTCTGTTTTTTCTTTCTCAACATAATGTTTCTGAGACTTATCAATGCTGGCAATGAATCAATAATTTTACTCTTTATTACTTAGTTATTCCAGTCTGTAACACAATTTGTCCATCCATTCTCCTAGTGACAGACATTTGATTTGTTTCTAGTTTTTGACTACTCTGAGTACAGATGCTATGAACGTACCAAGAGACATTTCTCTGTGGACACATGTTTTCACTTCTCCTGGGCAAGTGCAACTGCTGGGTCAGGTACGTGCTTGCCTGTACTGGAGAACTTGTAAAAGGTCTCCCAAAGGGACTGTACCATGTTACACATCTACTAGCAATGTATACACGACCCACATGATCTGCAGTTTCACTAACGTTAGGTGCGGCCACAATGTTTTTAATTTTACCCTTTTTGGTGGGAATGTTGTGATATTTCCTTGAGACTTTAATTTCCGTTTTCCTGATGACTAATGATGTGCTTTCATGTGTTCATTGGTCATTTGTATATTCTCTTTTGGAAAATGCTTAAGGTCTTTTGCCCAAATAACATCTGGGCCCAAATACTTGTTTAACCAAACCTTGTAATATGATGAACTATAATACTATTGGGAAGGGATGGCGAGTCAGGAGAAACAACCTCTCACTTAATATACTTGAATAGAAAGTCAGTACATATGTCTAAAAATGAAAAATTAAACACTGATTCATCAACATATTAAAAAGAGATGTATTAATATCTGAAGAAAAAGCTAAAAGAAGAGAAAGTGCTTGTTTCTGGAGAGGAGAATTAGACTGGGGAGCCTCTGTTTTATTTTGAGCTTTTTGGTATTACCTTTGAAGCTATGCATGTGCATTGCTTTGATTAAAAAAAGAGACTTAAAGAACTTACGGAATCTATAATCACTGAGTCAGGTGTTCTTCCAGTGAAAACAAAATTCAGCTGCTTGGCTGCTCTGACCAATGCTCCTTCATCTGTTTTAGGAAAACAGGGGAAAGCAAATACGCAGTGAAAAAATTATCCCCAATATGAGAGCAAGACAGGACTTTAATTCAAATGACATTTTGAATGTCATTACAGGACTATAGTTTTCTGTTTAATTTTTAAAAGAATTGAAGTTTTTTCTATTCTGGCTCTTGTTATTAAAATCTATTTCTAAATTCCCCCCAACCGCCAATGCCTAGGAACTGAACAGAATTTGTCCATCCATTCTCCTAGTGACAATTTGATTTGTTTCTAGTTTTGACTACTCTGAGTACAGATGCTATGAACGCCAAGAGACATTTCTCTGTGGACACATGTTTTCACTTCTCCTGGGCAAGTGCAACTGCTGGGTCAGGTACGTGCTTGCCTGTACTGGAGAACTTGTAAAAGGTCTCCCAAAGGGACTGTACCATGTTACACATCTACTAGCAATGTATACACGACCCACATGATCTGCAGTTTCACTAACGTTAGGTGCGGCCACAATGTTTTTAATTTTACCCTTTTTGGTGGGAATGTTGTGATATTTCCTTGAGACTTTAATTTCCGTTTTCCTGATGACTAATGATGTGCTTTCATGTGTTCATTGGTCATTTGTATATTCTCTTTTGGAAAATGCTTAAGGTCTTTTGCCCAAATAACATCTGGGCCCAAATACTTGTTTAACCAAACCTTGTAATATGATGAACTATAATACTATTGGGAAGGGATGGCGAGTCAGGAGAAACAACCTCTCACTTAATATACTTGAATAGAAAGTCAGTACATATGTCTAAAAATGAAAAATTAAACACTGATTCATCAACATATTAAAAAGAGATGTATTAATATCTGAAGAAAAAGCTAAAAGAAGAGAAAGTGCTTGTTTCTGGAGAGGAGAATTAGACTGGGGAGCCTCTGTTTTATTTTGAGCTTTTTGGTATTACCTTTGAAGCTATGCATGTGCATTGCTTTGATTAAAAAAAAAAGAGACTTAAAGAACTTACGGAATCTATAATCACTGAGTCAGGTGTTCTTCCAGTGAAAACAAAATTCAGCTGCTTGGCTGCTCTGACCAATGCTCCTTCATCTGTTTTAGGAAAACAGGGGAAAGCAAATACGCAGTGAAAAAATTATCCCCAATATGAGAGCAAGACAGGACTTTAATTCAAATGACATTTTGAATGTCATTACAGGACTATAGTTTTCTGTTTAATTTTTAAAAGAATTGAAGTTTTTTCTATTCTGGCTCTTGTTATTAAAATCTATTTCTAAATTCACACGCCAATGCCTAGGAACTGAACAGAATGATCCTAAGAATCTGAGACATGTATAGACCCCAGAGGGGTTAAATAATCTTGAAAGCCAAGCTTTCTAATTAGTAAATAACGTTTTTAATCTGAAAAAAGCAACTTGGTTACTCTTTTTTTTCAAATTAAAATTTTCTGAACAATTTCAAATTTTCCACCAAGAAACACATCACAGTTGCTTTAGTTTTACCTGGAGATGCCGCCTGGTAAATAATCTTATCACCTTCCCGCTCTGGTACCGCTGTGTGACACACTGCCATCATTGTAAGAAATTCACATATTATAGGTGCAGTTGGCTGTAAGAAATAAGCACATAATTTAACCCCTTTCATGTAATCACTCTGAGACAATGACAGTATTACTTCATGTATATTTATTATGAGTGCAGCTGTTAAATAGAGAGGGTGAAAACCAAGAAGTCAACATCTATTATGAAGAAAAAATATTTTTTTAAACTTAAATCCTTCATTTTTGCAACTTCTCATTCTTTTTCTAAGCATTTATGAAAGGCCACTTTGTTTATTAAAGAGAAACAGTACAGTGAAAAAAGGCAGATATGTTTGAATCCTGCCATCAGAGGACAGGAAGGGAATTCTAAAATGTTCATTTACCTGGTTCTAATTCCTGAACAGATCTAAACTTTAGGTGTCTAATCTTACTGTGCTTCCACTACTTTAGGTTGCAGTGAGGATGGCAGGGGATTGCTCTATGATATTTTGTCCTCTCTTTTTCCAAAAATGGTAACATTACTCTGATACACGTTCTACTGAATAAAAAAGGACTGATTGAGCAAGTCCTACGCACTCATAACCTGAGGAGGAAAGGACCTTTTCTGCAAGTAGTTTTTGAGTTTATAGGAGAATAGTGGCCAGATTTTAAAAATTAAACATTTTGTTTGGGTTCCTGATGAAGAAAAATGTCATTTGAATTAAAGGAAAAATATTCTCTTGATCAAAAATTGAAATGATTAGAAAGATAAATCAGAAAGTTATTTAAAAAAAAAAAAAACTGTTCAGGCTAGAATAGCAGACAAATCAGACAAGGTCCCTGCTATGTGATGCTTTGACATGTGAGGAAAACAGAACATAGATAAACGGTATGCAAGAATCATTTATTTATAATGCGAAAAGGGTTACAAAGGATAGAATGTGCAAATATCATATAATTTGGACCACTTTGTGGTTGTTCAAGACAATTAGATCTTTAAGCTGACAAAGTTTTAGCCTTATGAAGGACTGCACAGCGTTTTCCACCAAGCAGGAATAACACATAATTGAATAGGTCCTAAAGGAAGAAAGAATGAAGTGTGTTTGAGAAAACAAAAGAAAGCCAGTACAGCCTGAGGAGAAAGAAAGGGAGGGTAGCTGCCAGTGTGGCTCGTGGCTTAGGCAGGGGCTGGATCACACAACTTTGTAAGCTGAGAGGAACGCAAGAGCATGGTTTTAAATAGGACTGTTGAGACTTGATTTCCATGGGCATCATTCCAGCTGCCATGTGCAACAAGAAATGGAGGGTAAAAATGAAAACCAGGAGGATGGTTAGGAGTCTGTGTGGTAATTCACCTGAAGGATACTGGTAGTCTGGACTGGGGTAGAGAAAGTGAGAATGAAGTGAAGAAAACATGAGGACATGTCCTAGAAAGTCATGGGCTTCCCAAATGGTGCAGTGGAGAAGAATCCACCCTGCCAATTCAAGAGACGGAGACATAGGTTTGATCCCTGGGTTGAGAAGCTCGCCTGGAGGAGGAAATGGCAACCAACTCCAGTATTCTTGCCTGGGGAATCCCATGGGCAGAGGAGCCTGGTGGGCTACAGCCCACGGGGTCACTGAGTCAGTCACAACTGTGCAGCTGAACACACGCATGTGCACATGTGTGCATGCACACGCCACACACAAGAAAGTCATCTTCACAAGGGTTTAGTGATTCGTTACAGATCTGGAGGTGGAGAGGACGGAGGTATCAAAAACAACCGTAAGGGGCTTCCCTGATGGGCCAGTGGGTAAAGAGTCCGCCTTGCAGTGCAAGGGGCACTGGTTCAATCCCTAGCCTGAGAGGATCCCACCAGCCGCGGAGTGGCTGGACTGGTTTGTCCAATTAGGAGCCAGTGCTCTGGAGAGCATGCGCCCAGAGCTGTTGCTCTACAAGGAGAGAGGCCACTGCAATGGGAGGCCCACACAGGCCAAAGAATAATGATGGGTGAAAAATACATGATGATGAATGATGACTCAGAGGGAAAAAAAAAAAAAAAAGCAACCGTAAGATCCTAAACCAAGTGATAAGACAGTTGATGGTTCAACGTACTGAACCTGAGAACACAAGAGGGAAGAGGTGGTCTAGTCTCGATTTTGTGGATCTTCAAGCTCACGTTTTATTGAAAACACAAATATCCACATGAACGCATTGCTAGGGCCTGCCCAGGGGCAGAGGTGGCAAGTCTACCAGTGCTAGGAAGTGTCTTCTGAGGTGACAAGCATGAGTTCAAAATCTGACACATTTAACTTGAAGTGACTGTGAGAAAAAGTTGGGGATTTAAACCTAGGTGTGCTCAGTTGTATCCGATCCTTTACGACCCCATGAATGGTAGCCCACCAGGCTCCTCTCTGTCCTTTGGATTTTCCAGGTAGGAATACTGGAGCAGTTTGCCATTTCCACCTCTGGGGAAATCAAACTTGAGTCTCTTACATCTCCTGCACTGGTGAACAGATTCTTTATCACCAGTACTTTTTAGTAAGTCCTTAAACTTAGGAGATCATATCATCTATCAGATGGAATTTTAATAAGTATCAGTAATTTCAAGGAAAAAATTTTTAAGTGGACATGCATCGACGGAGACATAGGTTTGATCCCTGGGTTGAGAAGCTCGCCTGGAGGAGGAAATGGCAACCAACTCCAGTATTCTTGCCTGGGGAATCCCATGGGCAGAGGAGCCTGGTGGGCTACAGCCCACGGGGTCACTGAGTCAGTCACAACTGTGCAGCTGAACACACGATGTGCACATGTGTGCATGCACACGCCACACACAAGAAAGTCATCTTCACAAGGGTTTAGTGATTCGTTACAGATCTGGAGGTGGAGAGGACGGAGGTATCAAAAACAACCGTAAGGGGCTTCCCTGATGGGCCAGTGGGTAAAGAGTCCGCCTTGCAGTGCAAGGGGCACTGGTTCAATCCCTAGCCTGAGAGGATCCCACCAGCCGCGGAGTGGCTGGACTGGTTTGTCCAATTAGGAGCCAGTGCTCTGGAGAGCATGCGCCCAGAGCTGTTGCTCTACAAGGAGAGAGGCCACTGCAATGGGAGGCCCACACAGGCCAAAGAATAATGATGGGTGAAAAATACATGATGATGAATGATGACTCAGAGGGAAAAAAAAAAAAAAAAGCAACCGTAAGATCCTAAACCAAGTGATAAGACAGTTGATGGTTCAACGTACTGAACCTGAGAACACAAGAGGGAAGAGGTGGTCTAGTCTCGATTTTGTGGATCTTCAAGCTCACGTTTTATTGAAAACACAAATATCCACATGAACGCATTGCTAGGGCCTGCCCAGGGGCAGAGGTGGCAAGTCTACCAGTGCTAGGAAGTGTCTTCTGAGGTGACAAGCATGAGTTCAAAATCTGACACATTTAACTTGAAGTGACTGTGAGAAAAAGTTGGGGATTTAAACCTAGGTGTGCTCAGTTGTATCCGATCCTTTACGACCCCATGAATGGTAGCCCACCAGGCTCCTCTCTGTCCTTTGGATTTTCCAGGTAGGAATACTGGAGCAGTTTGCCATTTCCACCTCTGGGGAAATCAAACTTGAGTCTCTTACATCTCCTGCACTGGTGAACAGATTCTTTATCACCAGTACTTTTTAGTAAGTCCTTAAACTTAGGAGATCATATCATCTATCAGATGGAATTTTAATAAGTATCAGTAATTTCATAAGTGGAATATTCACATGGAGTGGCAGATATCTGAAGTTCTTATTGTATAGATTTGACACTGGCCCCATAATATTGAGCAGGTAATAAATTTCTATAAATATTTTGAAATTGTTAACAATGAGTTGTTTCATAAAAACAGAGCTATAGAATATATAATATTTTTAAAAGACTATTGATTGATGACAGTGTTCAAAGTAAACTTTTAACAATCAAGAATTCGTGTTGGCCAAGTAAAAAGAATTTAGAGACAATAGATTTTTATAATTATTAGAAATAATGATGAAAATAAAAAGTAGAATATATATACATGGAAGGTAATTCAGAGAAACACACATTAGTTTTCATTCATTAATGAAACAATAATGGTACTATGTTGCTTACATGATTATTCTGGAGGTTTTCCAGCAATGATGAATCACTAAATGTCTTCTCATCTCCAAACTGTGAGTTCTGCCTAAAGAGATAAAAAATGGAGCATAGTTGATTCATTTATACAAGCCTACTGACCTGTTACTTTTAAAATAAATCATTATGCTTACATATTCTTAATAAATTAAATATAATAAATTGAATATAATTTAATCTGCATTTCTAAATAAGGTATCACATATTTCATGACTGAATCACAGGATAGTTTCAAACATTCTAAAATGTGAAAGCCTTTTGCAGTGTTAATAAAAAACAGCATTTTACCATTCATTTTCCTGGAGTAAAATTACGTTGCAGTCACATGAAGTTTTAAAAAAAAAAAAAAGCAAAAAATGTAACAAAATTGCTAAAATATCTGAAATTGAATTCTCACTTCCTTAATTTTTCTAAGTTGTAAAAATTTTGAGAGTTAATGTCGTTCTTATAAAAATAATGCTGTTTTACTTTAGCCATGAAAAATTATTTGAAGTGAGCAATACCACATGATTATCATATGAAACAAAAATATGAATAAACTCTTTACACATTTCATTAACATTTATCACTGATAAATATATACTTATATACATACTACATTTACCCTGTAAAGGAGAAAAAGAACATAAAAAAGAAAAAAATCATAAAAAGTATGTGGTTTGGGGCTTCCCCTGGTGGTCCAGTGGATAAGGACACCGCCTTGCAGTGCAAGGGGCGCCAGTTCGATGCCTGGCCTGGGAAGATCCCACGTGCCGCGGAGCGGCTGGACCAATGTGTCCAATTGCCGAGCTGAAGCTCTGGGGCGCATGTGCCCAGAGCTGGCGCTCTGCGACAACAGACGCCACCGTGATGGGAGGCCCGCAGGAGCCAAAGAACAAAGACGGATGAAAATACAGAAATGAAAGACCAATAGAAGTGGCCCGCCTGCTCCCCTCCCTCCCCAACCCGACCCCGGCCCTAAATAAATAAATAAATAAATCTAAAAAAAAAAAAAGCATGTGGTTTTGTGTTGTGGTTGTCTTCAGATCAGCAAATGAACTCCATATGAAACAAATCAAGAACTGTCTCTATAATCTAGCTATTACTAATCTCACAGCAATGCAATTTAATACCAAAATGTTGAGATTCAAAAGATGGACAAGAAACATTTAAGTGGAAATGTCAAACCCCAAGGGTATACTTTTTAATGTTCAGTGAAAATACACAGCTCTAAAGCTTTTGTGCATAGAAGCAAATTTCAGAAATTGTTGAAGAAAAAAAAATGTGTTCAATACTAAATAACTGTAATCCAGAAAGCTTTTAATCATAATTTCTACAGGTTACAAAGAGTATTGTCAATGCCAATGTGCCAAATACCAAGAGTTTCATATTTTAAAGCCAGCTGCTTGAAAGGAAGGAGAAACCACTGGAGAAAAAAAAATGTGAAATAATTGAACTTAAACCAGATTATCAATATATGTAACTTTTTTTTACCGATATACCACAAAAGGAAGTTAGAATGTTTATAGTAAAATACATCTTTATTAAGCATAGCACTTTGATCTAAAATTCTCAGTATTATAATACAATGCAGCTTTAATAGCATGTAGATTTGAATTCTCAAAAACATCACTGGGAAACAGAAAGAACCACATTGTATTATTACTAGTAGTATTTTTCTGCCTCTTCCTCTTAATTTTAAATGTGAACAGAAAAATCCAGGAACTCTTAAACAATTTATCAATGAGTAGACAGAAAAAGTTAACATACATTTCTCCTCCAAATATTATCATTTCTTAAAAAATTTATTATTCAGGGCTCTATGAAATTTCTCTATTGTTTATAAAATGTATTCATTAATGGCTCTTAGTTATACTTTCCCACTTATTTGTTAGATAAATTGAAATGTCAAGGAATATTCCCTGTAACATCTTGCATGTGGAGGTCTATTTTCCCTGTAAAGAATTCCAGACTAAAAGCTTTTATAAATCTGAAACCATGTCTTATTAATCTCACCAGTAATTCTTTAATTTCATAAATCACTATTACCACAATTGGTAAAACACTGAAATGTTTTATAACAAATAACACTAGATATGCCACTGAAATATTTACATGGACACATCCTGCCCTCTATTCACCAGTGAAGCCTTCTGATGTGGAAAATACTAAATAACTCTTCTCCGAGAAAGTAGCTTCCTTTCCAAGATCATAAAAGTCATCAGCAACTCATCTGCTAATTACACAGCCTACGCTGGATAACTCAGACATGGTGCTCCTACCACCCGCTCTCTGAAATCTCTCTTTTAGTAAAAGTAAACACATGAAATTGGGAAGTTCAAGTCATTTCAAAATAAGAACCAACTGCATTCAACATAAAAATAGTTTAAACAGTTGACAAAGCTATTTGAATTTTCAAATTGCTTATACAGAAAAGTGCAAGCCAGCATCAACATTTTATTAAAATTTTCCGTGGACATCTTCAAAATATAGAAGTTTGCCTTTTAAGGAGACAAAGAAATCATGGTGTTGTGCAAAAAGCAATAAGGCAGGGGGTGTAACAGTAGGGAAAAGTGAAAAACGAGCAGTTAACCCACAGTGTCCTAGAATTTACAGCTTCTTGTAGGCTTATTTAAAAGCTATGATACATCGTAAATAATTATTTCTTAATCATCCAAAACTGAAGAATCCCCATAGCAATAAAAATTGAGAAGACTCAAAATTTTACAGATAAATATAAATTAGAATAAGTATTGCCAATCAGTATTAATTTCATACATGACAGTGTGGACCTTGAAATCATGTTAACTGTAGAGATAAATAATCATTTTTAACTAAGTTAAAAACAACATAGGAAGACTTATAGTATTCAGAAAACAAGACAAATAGGAAACTGACTCCAAAAGCTAAAGCATTTCTGCATAGCAAAAACTATTACAAGCAGGCCAAATGACAAACTGGGAAGAAAAACCATTTCCAACACGTCAAATGGTTAATTCATTCAAAATAAAAGCTTAATTCACTCAAAATAAAAAGGACTCATAGAAACTAATACTAAAAAGATCAACAACATAGAACACTGAGCAGAGGATATGAACAAATAGTTTACAAAGAAAGAAATACAAATGGTTTTAAATATATATTCAATCTTATCCCATGATGAGAGAAATGAGAGTTAAATTTATCAATGTGACAGAAATAAAGTTTGAGAACTCTGCTGCTGTGATCTTGGAAAAATAGTTAAACTATCTATCACTGATGAGAATGAAAATTGGTACAACTTCTCCAAAGGAATATTGGCAATTTCTATCACAACTTAAAATGGATGCAATCCTTTGAGATTCAGAAATTCCAGTTTCTGAATTTCAGTGTATTCTGTACTTACAGTATCTGGTACAAAATGCTGTATGTACAAATTCATTCTTTGCAACACATTTTTAACAGTAAGAGGTTAGAAAAAAGGGGTTCTGGAACATAATAGAACAATCAAAAAGGAGGCTGTCCATGTAAAATAGACAAATCTCAAAGATGCACGTTGCTTAAGTGAAGTAACAAATTGTTAACAGGTGCAACAAAAAGTGGACATCTTCAAAATATAGAAGTTTGCCTTTTAAGGAGACAAAGAAATCATGGTGTTGTGCAAAAAGCAATAAGGCAGGGGGTGTAACAGTAGGGAAAAGTGAAAAACGAGCAGTTAACCCACAGTGTCCTAGAATTTACAGCTTCTTGTAGGCTTATTTAAAAGCTATGATACATCGTAAATAATTATTTCTTAATCATCCAAAACTGAAGAATCCCCATAGCAATAAAAATTGAGAAGACTCAAAATTTTACAGATAAATATAAATTAGAATAAGTATTGCCAATCAGTATTAATTTCATACATGACAGTGTGGACCTTGAAATCATGTTAACTGTAGAGATAAATAATCATTTTTAACTAAGTTAAAAACAACATAGGAAGACTTATAGTATTCAGAAAACAAGACAAATAGGAAACTGACTCCAAAAGCTAAAGCATTTCTGCATAGCAAAAACTATTACAAGCAGGCCAAATGACAAACTGGGAAGAAAAACCATTTCCAACACGTCAAATGGTTAATTCATTCAAAATAAAAGCTTAATTCACTCAAAATAAAAAGGACTCATAGAAACTAATACTAAAAAGATCAACAACATAGAACACTGAGCAGAGGATATGAACAAATAGTTTACAAAGAAAGAAATACAAATGGTTTTAAATATATATTCAATCTTATCCCATGATGAGAGAAATGAGAGTTAAATTTATCAATGTGACAGAAATAAAGTTTGAGAACTCTGCTGCTGTGATCTTGGAAAAATAGTTAAACTATCTATCACTGATGAGAATGAAAATTGGTACAACTTCTCCAAAGGAATATTGGCAATTTCTATCACAACTTAAAATGGATGCAATCCTTTGAGATTCAGAAATTCCAGTTTCTGAATTTCAGTGTATTCTGTACTTACAGTATCTGGTACAAAATGCTGTATGTACAAATTCATTCTTTGCAACACATTTTTAACAGTAAGAGGTTAGAATCAACCCAATATTTTATTAGGGCCGTTGCTTAAAAAGACTGTGGTATATCCACATAATAGAACAATATACAGAAATAGGAGGCTGTCCATGTAATATAGACAAATCTCAAAGATGCACTGTTCAAATGAAAAGCTGGTACAGAAGTGTGTACAGTGTGTGTCACTTTCTGTAAAAACACAAGAGAAAAAAACACATGCATGCACAGTAGAATAGATCTGGAGCAATAAACTCGAAATGGGTTACAATGACTGCCTTCAGGTGAGGAAATGGAGGCTCAGAGAGAGGGAAGGGATGTGCTACTGCATTATGAACTTAAATGAATCAAATCTAAATTAAAGATTAAAAACCAGAACAAAATCCATATCAGAACAAAATCTAGTTATGAGCTGAAACACACACACATCCTACATACAAACTAAATGCATACATATACACACAGCATGCTACACACATGCATACATGGGAAGACGAAGGCAGTGTGATTGCAAAGCCTGTTTTCTGAACAGATATGCACCTTCTTGTTTTGAATGCTACTGTTCCATATCAAAATTCCTTAAAGGTGATATACATATGACTAATCTGGGAACACACGTATCTGTAAACAACAAAACTCTATGAAAGTTAAAAGCAAAATAAAGGTTTAAAAAAAAAGGAGAATTTAATTTTCAGAAATGAATTTGTTATTCAGCATCAGGTCAGGTCCAAGAATATGAACAAATGGTTGAATTCCATAATAATATTTTTTCTCACACTAGTTTTGGTCAAAGTAATGTGGTCTGCTTTTCTGTGTGGTTCAAAGAATTTCTGAGGGCAATTACAAAAGAGGAGTTCCAAAAACATTCTGTGAAATGGTCGCTTCATTGGAATAAATAAATTAACTGTCGAAGTGACTACTCCGAAGACTAACACTAATTCGGATGTGTTAGATCTCATTATTATACAGTCACAGCTGGAAGAATTTTCTAGTGAACCTAGTGACTGTGGTAGAGTAAGTAAATACCACTCATTTCATACATAATTACAGACTAAAATGTAATGAGAAAACAGACCAGAAAATCGTACGATCCACTGATACCATGTTAATACTAAAAACGACAATGGAATGACTAAACACAGATCACTTACTTTGGGATTCCTCAGAGTAATAGTGGGGGAAAATAAAGATGAATTGAAACTGGCTTTGAGTACATATTACTGAAGTGAGTGAATAAGTACACCTGTCTAATTTTGTTTGTGCTTCATAATTTTCAACCAAAAACTCAGAAAAAGAAAAAAAAATGTAATGAAATACATAGCTTTGGGGAAAAAAAAACACATCTTAAGATAGGGCTACACGGGTGTGTATAATAAGCAAAAGATTTTGTGTAATCCTCCAAATATTGATATTATCTGTCTACAGAATGGTAGATTTTTAATAGAAATGAATTAACTTGCAAGGTTATATGTCAGCTGATGGTACTTGGCAATAACTCCATCCCAATTGCGGAGTAAATGGCTACTTGTTGGGAAATTATTTCATCTCTGTAAAATATTTATATTAATAGATTTAAACAGGTAGAGTTACAGCCATCATCCAGTTATTTTTAATGTTAAGAAAGTGTTTTTGAAACTATTACTATAGTGGTTCATCTTCAAATATGACTAAATTAATAATCCACATAATTCTATTGTTTAGTTGCTAAATCCTGTTCGACCCTAAAAACCTACATACGCTTAAGAGTTAAAGAGCACGTGTTTTTTAACTTGTCATTTTTGTGGCAAATATAATTCAAGAATGGAAGTAAAATGTATAATGGGGGCGGGGTCACAGATTCTATATGTGGAATAAACGAACTTCACACTGAAAGGTGAAGCTACTGACGTCAGACAAGAATCCACTTTCAGATTTTGGACTTATTTACAGAGTCAGCTGTAACCTTTAATTTGCCCCTGAAGACCAGCAGCATGAGGATATGGTCAGGCGCCTGGACAACGCATTCAGTCAGGATCATGCTGTCAATCCTGGTTTCATTGACAACATGAAACCAAGTGGATCAGATCCAGCAGACGCCAGATTTAGGACTGTACAAAGTTGGGCCCCTCCTTCTTGCTAACTTTTCTCAACTCAGTCAAACTTGACTTGCACTTCCTACCTTAACAAAACAAGAAATAAAAAATAAAATACCAAATAGGAAGGACATCTTTTTCTCTAAATACAGATATTTTTGAAACTCTTTAAAGTATATTCCATATAATATAACCAGTACCTCCTTAATATCCAGGTTGAGCAAGGTTTTAGCTTTCTCCCATGTTGACTGGTTGTATCCTTCAGAGGAAGTTACTTATTGGCTTCTCTGTCTAAACTTCACCAATTTTAGAATGGTCTTGTCAATGACAACTCCTCAAATATGTATTGCAGATTAAGTGAGACATTATAGCTAACTCTCTTGGACACTATTATAAGTACTTTAAAAACAGAATTCAATTAATCTTTCCAATTCCCTACTATGTCGATATTCTTCCAGATGAGGGCCCACAGGCGAAGAGATTAGGCAGCTGCTTCAAGAGTAGCAGTAGGATCAGGATGTGATCTTGGGCGGTTAAAATTTGAAGTCTGACCCTTGACAACTGTTCAGGACCCAGGACACAACTCAACTTCAAGTAGTATCTCTTCCTTCATCTTTGCTGCCTACAGGTTCACTACTTAATAGGTGGGGGATCCAAATATATATTAAATATATATCAAATATGTATTTAAAATAAAGCTGACTTTATGAAAAAGTTAGAAAAACTTTCCCAAGTGTATATTTTTTAAAAATACCATTAATATCTAAGTTTATATGTAAATGAAGTGGGACTGTACAAAAATTTATTAAAAGCTGGAATTTTAAAATTTGGACTTACCCAGTTTAGAGTAAGTTTCGGAAAGGGTGTTTCAACAAAAGAAATTAAACTGAAAAATTTAAAGATAAACAATCACTGAAAGGTGAAGCTACTGACGCAGACAAGAATCCACTTTCAGATTTTGGACTTATTTACAGAGTCAGCTGTAACCTTTAATTTGCCCCTGAAGACCAGCAGCATGAGGATATGGTCAGGCGCCTGGACAACGCATTCAGTCAGGATCATGCTGTCAATCCTGGTTTCATTGACAACATGAAACCAAGTGGATCAGATCCAGCAGACGCCAGATTTAGGACTGTACAAAGTTGGGCCCCTCCTTCTTGCTAACTTTTCTCAACTCAGTCAAACTTGACTTGCACTTCCTACCTTAACAAAACAAGAAATAAAAAATAAAATACCAAATAGGAAGGACATCTTTTTCTCTAAATACAGATATTTTTGAAACTCTTTAAAGTATATTCCATATAATATAACCAGTACCTCCTTAATATCCAGGTTGAGCAAGGTTTTAGCTTTCTCCCATGTTGACTGGTTGTATCCTTCAGAGGAAGTTACTTATTGGCTTCTCTGTCTAAACTTCACCAATTTTAGAATGGTCTTGTCAATGACAACTCCTCAAATATGTATTGCAGATTAAGTGAGACATTATAGCTAACTCTCTTGGACACTATTATAAGTACTTTAAAAACAGAATTCAATTAATCTTTCCAATTCCCTACTATGTCGATATTCTTCCAGATGAGGGCCCACAGGCGAAGAGATTAGGCAGCTGCTTCAAGAGTAGCAGTAGGATCAGGATGTGATCTTGGGCGGTTAAAATTTGAAGTCTGACCCTTGACAACTGTTCAGGACCCAGGACACAACTCAACTTCAAGTAGTATCTCTTCCTTCATCTTTGCTGCCTACAGGTTCACTACTTAATAGGTGGGGGATCCAAATATATATTAAATATATATCAAATATGTATTTAAAATAAAGCTGACTTTATGAAAAAGTTAGAAAAACTTTCCCAAGTGTATATTTTTTAAAAATACCATTAATATCTAAGTTTATATGTAAATGAAGTGGGACTGTACAAAAATTTATTAAAAAGCTGGAATTTTAAAATTTGGACTTACCCAGTTTAGAGTAAGTTTCCGGAAAGGGTGTTTCAACAAAAAGAAATTAAACTGGTAAAGTAACATCTCTTCGCAATAGTAATAAAAATCATGAAACAACCTCTACTGAAAGTAGAATATTTTAAACGCCCTGAATAAACAATTACTAACATTTTTATCCAATCTTAATAATAATATGTTGAAGGTAATTTGTTTCTCTTAAGAATAAGTGACTTATCTTAAAAAATGTGTAGAAAAATATGTAGAATATAAAAATTAAAAAATACATATTCTACTTTATCAAGTTTAAAATTAATAGAATAATGTCAATTCTATAGAATAGCAACAAGTAAAAAGATATAAACAAAATTTTAACTACATTCTCAAAAGATTAAGTAGAATAGAATATCCACATCATTACACTTGAATTATCTACCAACTGTAAGATGCTTTGGCACATTTAAAAAATACTGAAAATTATTCAATTGTGGGTAGGTGTTGAAATGCATGACACTCCAAGCAATGAGCTTAAGTGTAATGACTCATCAGGTATCACATGAACCAAACAGCTGCCTCTGTCATTAACTCTAGGTTGTATGAGGTTTTACTGCAACTTGTGACCAAACTTCCACTTTACTGAAATAAAATCTAAGTTGAAAAATATTATGGCTTAATCATAAAATACATGTGTCATCTGAAAATAGAAATATAACCACATATAAAGCTATACTGCCTTCTATAGTAACCAGCATTAAAAAAATCTATTTTCTGGAACTTCATTTGCTACCAAATTATGATGAATTCTTGAAATAAAATCAAGCCATTCTAAATGAAAGTGTAAACTATGGTGGGGATTTTAAGGTAAGACAAACAAAAAACTCAGTACATACTGAAATTAAGCCTTTAAAATGCCATTTAGTAATTCTAAAATTAATTCAATTCCTGATAACCCTAGTCCTTGGTAACATAGTTTTCCAACATTTGTTCCAGACATTTCATTAAAAAGTGTTTATTTCATAGCTTCCAAACAGATTTAGTAAATTAATGAAAATACGCATAAAGGAAATTTCCACGGTGTGGGTATGTTTCAGTAGCATTTTTCTGCAGCTCTATGGAGCATTTAAATAGTAGCAGAAGGTGGCAGTGCTGAGCTAAAAAAAAAAAAACATTCTGGAACTATCTCTGAAATCTTAGTCAGTCTTCAGCCCAGGGATTCTCAGTTGATCATTACAGATTTTATTATAGACACATAGTTCCATAACTTTGAACTAAATATTTATAAAATGATTAAAGGTTATTCCATAGGAAATCAGCACCATCCAACAGATCTGTCTGTTTTTATTCAATAGATGTGAAGAAATACTTTACAACATTGTCAACTAACCTGAGCAGTAATTTTTTTCAAAATCTGTGAAATGTGTCTAACAAAACAATAAAATGCAAATCTTGTAAAGGGATCAATGAGGCAGAAAGGTCCATGCAGCTTACCATTCATCAGGAGAGCAGCCATAATCCTCAGGTTCAGGGACATGGCTTCAGAAAGCAAGAGGAGGGATAGAAAGAAAGGAGAAACTAATCACAGAAGGGCTGGAAACACAAGAGCATGGGTGAGGGAAGTACTGAGAAACGGGTCTTGAAAAAGTTAAGAACCTAGTTGATTTTGAAAGGATGGCAGTTAGTATAGAAAGTATAATTTATAGTAACTAAGCAGGTTCACAAAGTTATTCTTTAATTGGATGGTCAATTTGCCTCTTCACTATGAAATTTCCTGATTTTATGCAGAGAAATCAGTATTCAGCAGAAAATATTAAACTTAAAATATAGGCTAAAGCCAATGGAAAATTCATCACATAATGCATGACTAGAATAAAGTGTTTTAATGAAACAAACATATTAATATCTAACAAACAAACTATCACACTGATACAATCTGCCAAATACATTTTAGAAGTAAATTTGACCACCAGGCAGGAGTGATTCTTTAAACAGATATATTAAAGCAAAAGTTAATTGGATTACTATAGCTAAAGGGCATTACACTGTAAGAGATTAACGTTTTAAAGGCAACTCAAAAATGTTTACTTAAACCATAATTCAGCCATTAAACAATTCATTATATCAAACAAAACACATTCATCAATATTTTCATCCATTAGCTCATTTGAGCACGAGAAGATTTGATCTATGTAGAGGTTTCATTTCAACCAACCAGTGATGTGACAGAAGTGGTCCACAATACACAACAGAGCAGATTTTCTTATGCTTACTTACATATTTATTAAAATTTTCTTTTTATTGTTCATTTCTTTTAGTTGTCCTGAGACATACAACATTGTGCAGGTTTAAGGTGTAGAGCATGATTTGACACTCGTATATATTGCAAAGTGATTACCACCATGTGTGAGCGTGCTAAGTCACTTCAGTTGTGTCCAACTCTTTGTGACCCATGAATGAGCCATGGAATTCTCCAGGCAAGAATACTGGAGTGGGTAGCCTATTCCTTCTCCAGGGGATCTTCCTGACTGAGGAATTGAACCAGGGTCTCCTGCATTGCAGGTGGATTCTTTACCAGCTGAGCTACCAGGGAAGCCCATCATCATGCTAAGGCATCTCCAAAGCATCAAACTGTCGCCAGTGCAGGCTCCACCATCTTCACTGCATTCACAATGGGGGCAATCCCACTACTCACCATACTCTATTCTACTGCAGGATGTTTTTAGATACTTGAGGGAAGGGTTAAGCAAGCCCTCAGTGAACCCAGAAAAAGCAACAGCCTCCTGCCACGCTCTGTGGAAACTGACTGCAGTCCAGTGCTCTAGGAAATCACTTCTCATCAACCTCAAGGCTTAGATGAGCCCCTGAACTACAGCAGGGGAGGGTCAGGTACTACCCAAGCAAAAACACTGCAACAAGGTTCTGCCAAGGTGCACTAGTGGCGTCAGCAGCCCTGGATCTCCTACTGGGGAAGGGCTACAGCCTCAGAGCTCAAGGCTCAGGGCTGCCCTCCCTGGGTGTGGTCCAGCCTTGGCAGAGGGCTATTCTGAATGAGATAAGCATACATCTGTTATTTATCCTGCCTGCATGAGTTTCCCTCTTAGGAATCTTATCACTGCTCCAGCAGCTCTGACATATATGTTCTGGTTCTTTGCCTTTGGAGGTAAGTGCTGTTATATCTCCTTGATACATTCTTAAATTTATTCTTGATCTCAGCCTTAAGCATCACAATCCCTGGTCTCACTGATTAGGTCACACCCCTCTGGCCTGTCCCCAATCACAACTTCACATAGACCTTTGTGCTGTGTTATGATTTTTCTATTTGTCTCTATGGTTATTTAATTACATCCATTAACCTCCAATTAGACTATAAACTTCAGGAGGGCGGAAGCCATGTGAACTTTTGCTGATCATTAAATCCCCATCACCTAACAAAGAGCTACATATTATACACAGAAAGAGATGAACATTTGTGGAGCCATGTGAATAAATGAATGGTTTAAACCCAGCTTCATCCATCAGTCATCGTGAGAAGTGAGATATATTTATTGGTTATAATACAGGCCTTGGGGCAATTATGATAACTGTGAGGTTTCTCATGGTGAATTTTATCTCAGCATTAAAGAAGTTGCTGATTCTTTCAGCAAACACTGCTAAAACAAAACACTGTCAAGTAAAACTACTCACATGCTGTTTTCATATTACAAGCATCTGGTTTTCACTTATAGGGAAAATGTCAATGAAATGTTTTGAATACTGAGTAAAATGACTTGCCCATACAAAAATATCGTTTAGGGCTTCCCTGCTGGTTCAGTGGGTAAAGAGTCCTTGCAGTGCAAGGGGCACCAGTTCGATCCCTGGCCCGGGAAGATCCCACATGCCGCAGAGTGGCTAGGCCACTGTGTCTAATGATGGGCCATTGCTCTGGAGCGCATGCACCCAGAGCCGGTGCTCTGCAACCAGAGAGGCCACTGCGATGGGAGGCCCACACAGGCCAAAGAATACAGATGGATGAAAATAAATAAATAAAAATAACCAATAAAACAGGCCAAAATTTAAAAAAATAATACATATATCATTTAGATCGCTTTATAGAACCTTGTAAAAAAAATCAGAGTTCATCAGCTCATTTTAATAGTAACACTTACATTATCAACAAAGATAATACTTAGGATTTTAGCTGAGAAGAGTTAGTGAACCGAGAATTCTAGTCGATGAACACAAAAGCCTCATTACTTATTTCTGGCCTTCAAGTGACTATGATAAAACTGAACTAATCAATCAGTCCCTATAAGAAGTAATTTGTTGAAATTAGGCTTTAGAAATGTTTAACAGCAGAATTTCTAGTTTGTAATAAGCTAAATTTATAAATATGATATCGCAATTTACTTACATTTAAAAGAATGCTAATGAAACAGTATATTAAGTTTGAGCATGGTGGTACTTTTGACAAAGTTAATCTCTACAAAATAATCATCATTGCTAGGCGTGTCTTATTGTTGCTTTCAGCTGCCTAGTTGTGTCAGACTCTTTGTGACCCCATGGATTGCAGCATGCCAGGCCTCCCTATCCCTTCCCATCTCCTGGAGTTTGCCCGAGTGTATGTCCACTGCACTAGTGTGTACAAATCTTTTCTGTTTTATTGCCCATCATGAATCTAATTTAGGGCCAAAGTTAAAAGATATGAGGGAAAATTTACTAAGACTAAATTTTGAAGCATTGTTTTGAGTGTTAAATAGCTTCTTCCTACAAACGTATAAAATACACTGTCAAGTAAAACTACTCACATGCTGTTTTCATATTACAAGCATCTGGTTTTCACTTATAGGGAAAATGTCAATGAAATGTTTTGAATACTGAGTAAAATGACTTGCCCATACAAAAATATCGTTTAGGGCTTCCCTGCTGGTTCAGTGGGTAAAGAGTCCTTGCAGTGCAAGGGGCACCAGTTCGATCCCTGGCCCGGGAAGATCCCACATGCCGCAGAGTGGCTAGGCCACTGTGTCTAATGATGGGCCATTGCTCTGGAGCGCATGCACCCAGAGCCGGTGCTCTGCAACCAGAGAGGCCACTGCGATGGGAGGCCCACACAGGCCAAAGAATACAGATGGATGAAAATAAATAAATAAAAATAACCAATAAAACAGGCCAAAATTTAAAAAAATAATACATATATCATTTAGATCGCTTTATAGAACCTTGTAAAAAAAATCAGAGTTCATCAGCTCATTTTAATAGTAACACTTACATTATCAACAAAGATAATACTTAGGATTTTAGCTGAGAAGAGTTAGTGAACCGAGAATTCTAGTCGATGAACACAAAAGCCTCATTACTTATTTCTGGCCTTCAAGTGACTATGATAAAACTGAACTAATCAATCAGTCCCTATAAGAAGTAATTTGTTGAAATTAGGCTTTAGAAATGTTTAACAGCAGAATTTCTAGTTTGTAATAAGCTAAATTTATAAATATGATATCGCAATTTACTTACATTTAAAAGAATGCTAATGAAACAGTATATTAAGTTTGAGCATGGTGGTACTTTTGACAAAGTTAATCTCTACAAAATAATCATCATTGCTAGGCGTGTCTTATTGTTGCTTTCAGCTGCCTAGTTGTGTCAGACTCTTTGTGACCCCATGGATTGCAGCATGCCAGGCCTCCCTATCCCTTCCCATCTCCTGGAGTTTGCCCGAGTGTATGTCCACTGCACTAGTGTGTACAAATCTTTTCTGTTTTATTGCCCATCATGAATCTAATTTAGGGCCAAAGTTAAAAGATATGAGGGAAAATTTACTAAGACTAAATTTTGAAGCATTGTTTTGAGTGTTAAATAGCTTCTTCCTACAAACGTATAAAATACACTGAACTAGGCAAAGATTATAAAAGCAAAAGACTTTGTCTTGTCTTTCAAACTGATAAAAGCCAACAGTAAAGGAGGTTTTATTTTCTTAAAAAATCCTTAAGAAGCATCGGCTCTGTAAACCTAACCCCAAAGGCATTTGTTAGTATATGAAACTTTGTTTTATCTTCCTGTGTTTTGCCAAATTCTGAGGAGACAACCACTATGCTTTCTTCTGCTGGAGGTGGAAGTAGATGTATATATTAACAATAGCTTCCCATGTTAAACAATGTAAAACACTACCATGAGCAGACAGGACAGGATCACCATGTTACAGTTCTTTTAACCCAAAAAAATTGCAGAGGAAATAGCCACAAAAAGGTGGTTTCCAGTTGTTACTTTTTTCCTGTGGAGTTTGACAGAATTAAGTAAGAGCTGTGTATCTCTCCTACTGTAATCACCTGAGTAGTCTGAAGTCTCCGTTTCCCTGAAGTTTTCATATATCAACAACTCTCCGTAATGCTGACATTCCAACTGCCCATCAGAAACGTTGAGGGGAGGGGATGGGACAATTACTTCAAGCGTCATTAACTTCATGAATTTTCTAGTATAGTCCCTCAATCAAGAGGAGCTTTTGTACTTTTAAGTACTGTATAAATTTATCATATGGGCCAGAATCTGAGGTATTTGAACTAGAAACTTCCTGAAATCTATATCTCCATGCAGTTACCATAAATAAAATGTAATAAAAGGAAAAAAATCTCAATCAGAATTAACAATTCTAAAAGCACGTATATGATTAGCCGGAAGTAGTCTGACAAGCTTCATTCAAGAAGGCTCTTTGACAGTTAAAATTGCAAATAAAGGAATCCCTATTTTAAAATTTCTAAACATGTTAGAATTTCATATCTGGAAAAGGATCTTGGAGATATCTGGTCTCACCATCCTCATTTTAAAGAGTTTGGAATACTTGAAAGGAACTGTCTAGGGTCACACAGTGAACTAATGACAAAGCTAGGTCTATGACTCATGCCTTGCCACTGAAGCTCAATGTTAAGAGATGTGGTTTTCCCATGAGGAAACCTGTTTCCTGGGAAACTCAGTCTAAATGATGACAATACTTAACTCGGAATAGTACTTTAGCATTTACTGGTCTCAAACACACTCTTTCATAATACATAAGTGTTCATGAGAATATCACCAGCAGACACAAGAACACTGTTCTTTAGAACTATTGCCCATAGTGTTTAAGAACTTGTTCCAGGAATAAGAAAAAACCTTTTAACATGCAAAAGAACACCAAGCTGAAAATAACATTTATGAAATGTAAGCAGAATTTATGTAAAAACAAACATTACCATAAATCTGTCACCAAGTATAGTACAACAAACTCTAGAATCACAATAGGCCCTTCCTTCTCTCTTCAGGGATAACTGAGGGTCAAATACTTAAGTGCAAAATGTCAGAGTGTGTGGCATACCTCTCCCATCCCAGCAGCAAAACAAAGAGGCCTGAGCAACTGAGGGAGGAGAGGGGAAGAACTTTTGTCTACAGGAATTGGGAGATCTTCAGATAAAGAGGGAAGATGCAAAATGGTATCCCGCACAGGAAATAGTAAGCCTGCTTTTTAAATTAGCCCTTTGTCCTTATGGTGTGAAGAAGAACGCATTCAGTCAAATATACTTTTAGCTTCATTTACCCACCTGGTTTGAAGTCACTTTTAGTCACCCTCTCTATTAACCCAAGCAAAACAGTGTTAGTCACACAGTTGTATTGAACTCTTTGTAATCCTGTGGACTGTAGCCCTGGCACAGGAGAAGTCAGATTGCTCTGTTCATGGAATTCTCCAGGCAAGAATACTGGAGTGGGCAGTCATGCTCTGCTCCAGGAGATCTTCCCGACCTAGGGATTGAACCTGGGTCTTCTGCACTGTAGACAGATTCTTTTCTGTCTGAGCCACAAGGAAGACCCAAAGAACAGGAATATCTGCCTCCATCTATTTCTCTTTGTAGCCCATGTATAGGAGTAATCCCATGCTTTTAGAATTTTTTACCAAGTGGTTATTTCTATATACTTTTAACTAATGGCATTTTCATAATTTACTACCCTATTTTTATACTGGCTTACTGCTTAGAGACAGCACAAGTGGCGAAGGGGTATGTACAAGCCAGAAAACTCAAAAGCAAGTGTCCTTGCTTGCATGGTGAAGATATCAGTCTTTTGCTGGAAAACTTGATGAAAGACCCAGATCAATCAACCAGAAGGACATCTCATCTTTTGATCATTACTTTTCAGGAAATGTAGAAATGAGTTTTCTCATGTTACCCTAGAAAGCATTTCAAAAAGATGGCTTTTGAACAGTTTAGGCAAGCATACCTAGAAGTCAGAAAAAAATGGGTGCTCAACAAGCACATTCTAAAGGATAGATTCTATGACTATAAAGGGCAGAGGTGATAAAAAGAAATCAAAGGGCTAACTCAGAGAAACAACATGCTTTAAAACAAGCAGGCTGCAGGCTAACTTTAGCAAACGAAAGTGTCCTCTGACCCCCCCAAACTGAGGTCAAATACTTAAGTGCAAAATGTCAGAGTGTGCATACCTCTCCATCCCAGCAGCAAAACAAAGAGGCCTGAGCAACTGAGGGAGGAGAGGGGAAGAACTTTTGTCTACAGGAATTGGGAGATCTTCAGATAAAGAGGGAAGATGCAAAATGGTATCCCGCACAGGAAATAGTAAGCCTGCTTTTTAAATTAGCCCTTTGTCCTTATGGTGTGAAGAAGAACGCATTCAGTCAAATATACTTTTAGCTTCATTTACCCACCTGGTTTGAAGTCACTTTTAGTCACCCTCTCTATTAACCCAAGCAAAACAGTGTTAGTCACACAGTTGTATTGAACTCTTTGTAATCCTGTGGACTGTAGCCCTGGCACAGGAGAAGTCAGATTGCTCTGTTCATGGAATTCTCCAGGCAAGAATACTGGAGTGGGCAGTCATGCTCTGCTCCAGGAGATCTTCCCGACCTAGGGATTGAACCTGGGTCTTCTGCACTGTAGACAGATTCTTTTCTGTCTGAGCCACAAGGAAGACCCAAAGAACAGGAATATCTGCCTCCATCTATTTCTCTTTGTAGCCCATGTATAGGAGTAATCCCATGCTTTTAGAATTTTTTACCAAGTGGTTATTTCTATATACTTTTAACTAATGGCATTTTCATAATTTACTACCCTATTTTTATACTGGCTTACTGCTTAGAGACAGCACAAGTGGCGAAGGGGTATGTACAAGCCAGAAAACTCAAAAGCAAGTGTCCTTGCTTGCATGGTGAAGATATCAGTCTTTTGCTGGAAAACTTGATGAAAGACCCAGATCAATCAACCAGAAGGACATCTCATCTTTTGATCATTACTTTTCAGGAAATGTAGAAATGAGTTTTCTCATGTTACCCTAGAAAGCATTTCAAAAAGATGGCTTTTGAACAGTTTAGGCAAGCATACCTAGAAGTCAGAAAAAAATGGGTGCTCAACAAGCACATTCTAAAGGATAGATTCTATGACTATAAAGGGCAGAGGTGATAAAAAGAAATCAAAGGGCTAACTCAGAGAAACAACATGCTTTAAAACAAGCAGGCTGCAGGCTAACTTTATGGCAGTGGAGAGGGAATGTACTTATACCTTATTACCAGAGCCAGATAGAGATCTGTGGTAACTCTAAATACTGAAATATTATTTGGTAGAGGGCCTACCTCATAGGTCATTCAAAATGAAAAACAATACCCAACTATAAAACATAAAATGTACATGTTTGCTGAAATCAAACCAGCTGCTTTCTAGATTAAAAAAAAAACCTCCCCTGAAAAGAATTCTCCAAATTGTACCAAATTGTTAACACAAATTAATGTGTATACATACTCTGATTAAAGAGAAAAAACTCACCCATAAGCCACTCCAGCTATGGTGCACTTCTTAAACTGCATTACATTGCATGTCAAAGTACCCGTTTTGTCAGAAAATATATATTTTACCTAAAAAAGTTTAAAATTTCTGATTAAAATTTCAGAGATCATTTTATTCCAGTCTTCTATTGAAGGGTTAAAAAAAACCCTTTATTATTCTTTTAATCGATCTTGGTAACAGTGTAGGGGCACAATGAATGCTGTTAGCTGGTTACTTTCTATATATCATCCAGGAATAATTTCAACTATTTCTTTTAGTATTTCAGCAGTGAATCATATATGAAACTACATTCTCTCAAGCTAGTGTATAGCTACAGCTATACAAAAATCTGTCTTAACATGGTCTGAATTTACACCAGCAAGTGCCTCCATAGTTACTTAACATGTACAGCATATAAAACATCTTTCAACATTTCTCAACGAAACAATTATGGGATTGGTGATGGCTGGCTTGACAAAAACAGTTCTGGTTTAAATGCTACTCTTGGAGTAAGAGTTAGCAAATGGCAATGGTACAGAAAAGCAGAATCTTTTCTTAGCTAATGCGTATAAATGAATTACAAATACAGGCATACATGTGATTATAGTATGAATTATAAATCTAAAATTTCTGTTTGACTTATACAACTTCATTGATAAACTTCCTTTTCTTCCCTTCCTTTCTCATCAAAAGATAGGGACAGTTTTAATACAGTTTTAATAACTCAAAAGTAGCCAATACTTTATATACAAATCAGATTATATACTAAAGGACATTTTTCTGTGAAATATCCTATCCTGAGAAAAGAATATGCATTCTTATAATGTTTATTCACTAAAACGAAAATGGGTAGTTAGGTATTAACATGTACTTATGTATGCCAATCATTCAAAACATAGAAAATTGGGAGTTGTCAATTCATACGGCAGAAATACACCAAAGCTGACTTCCAATTCAACCTGTCGGTAAGCAGAAGGTTTCCTACCTCATAGGTCATTCAAAATGAAAACAATACCCAACTATAAAACATAAAATGTACATGTTTGCTGAAATCAAACCAGCTGCTTTCTAGATTAAAAAAACCTCCCCTGAAAAGAATTCTCCAAATTGTACCAAATTGTTAACACAAATTAATGTGTATACATACTCTGATTAAAGAGAAAAAACTCACCCATAAGCCACTCCAGCTATGGTGCACTTCTTAAACTGCATTACATTGCATGTCAAAGTACCCGTTTTGTCAGAAAATATATATTTTACCTAAAAAAGTTTAAAATTTCTGATTAAAATTTCAGAGATCATTTTATTCCAGTCTTCTATTGAAGGGTTAAAAAAAACCCTTTATTATTCTTTTAATCGATCTTGGTAACAGTGTAGGGGCACAATGAATGCTGTTAGCTGGTTACTTTCTATATATCATCCAGGAATAATTTCAACTATTTCTTTTAGTATTTCAGCAGTGAATCATATATGAAACTACATTCTCTCAAGCTAGTGTATAGCTACAGCTATACAAAAATCTGTCTTAACATGGTCTGAATTTACACCAGCAAGTGCCTCCATAGTTACTTAACATGTACAGCATATAAAACATCTTTCAACATTTCTCAACGAAACAATTATGGGATTGGTGATGGCTGGCTTGACAAAAACAGTTCTGGTTTAAATGCTACTCTTGGAGTAAGAGTTAGCAAATGGCAATGGTACAGAAAAGCAGAATCTTTTCTTAGCTAATGCGTATAAATGAATTACAAATACAGGCATACATGTGATTATAGTATGAATTATAAATCTAAAATTTCTGTTTGACTTATACAACTTCATTGATAAACTTCCTTTTCTTCCCTTCCTTTCTCATCAAAAGATAGGGACAGTTTTAATACAGTTTTAATAACTCAAAAGTAGCCAATACTTTATATACAAATCAGATTATATACTAAAGGACATTTTTCTGTGAAATATCCTATCCTGAGAAAAGAATATGCATTCTTATAATGTTTATTCACTAAAAACGAAAATGGGTAGTTAGGTATTAACATGTACTTATGTATGCCAATCATTCAAAACATAGAAAATTGGGAGTTGTCAATTCATACGGCAGAAATACACCAAAGCTGACTTCCAATTCAACCTGTCGGTAAGAAATTTTCTTTACCTGACCCAGTTCCTCATTGAGATTAGATGTTCGAGCCATAGCAGCAGTGTCAGTGGGTTCATAGTGCATGTCAAGATCCTTTAAAAACAAAAAAAAGAAAAGAAAAGAAATCATTGACTACAACTCATAATAAGAGACTGAGTCCAATTTTATTTAACTGGTGAGCCATGGATATAACACTTTCATCTCCTATCATTTCTAACCATTTCAGCTGATTTCCTAAAACATACTCAATACAGAATACCGTATTTCTCAGTAAGGGTAGACCAGTATGGAAGTCAGCATGCCTCTGGAATCGGGCAATCCTGGCTTACCGTCATTCCATCGTTTCCTAGATGTGGGACCTACTATAAGAACTAAGTTGATCATGCATGTATAGTGCCTCCTACAGGGTCTGATACAATGCTTTATGTGAGCTAAAATAACAGTAATTAAACATTGGTCGAATCATTAAGACTTTAAATCCCTGGAAAAGTTACCAAAGGAATTCCAACCTGTTGTACTGTCTTGACCAAATTTCTTACATTGTATACACTTGAAAATAAAGAACATTTTACTGACAAGCCAGGGTTGACTGATTCATACATCAAATGAACAGATCAAATCTGATCTCTCCTATATCTGCATTTCAGACTAATCAATATTAATTCTGGAACAGGTACTTTGTTTTAAGAGGGACAGTAAACAAATGGGCAATGTTTATAGAGTGGTGACTGCAACAGAGATTCAGATGGAAACCATGTCAAATGAAGAACCAGAAGGAGACAGAGAATATTTAGTTGAAGGGTGGGGATAATAGAAGAACAGGCATGGCAGCCAAGTTCAAATATTTTGCAAGGTTGTCACCTAAAAAGTAGCCAATACTTTATATACAAATCAGATTATATACTAAAGTACATGTTTCTGTGAAATATCCTATCCTGAGAAAAGAATATGCATTCTTATAATGTTTATTCACTAAATACGAAAATGTGTAGTTAGGTATTAACATGTACTTATGTATGCCAATCATTCAAAACATAGAAAATTGGGAGTTGTCAATTCATACGGCAGAAATACACCAAAGCTGACTTCCAATTCAACCTGTCGGTAAGAAATTTTCTTTACCTGACCCAGTTCCTCATTGAGATTAGATGTTCGAGCCATAGCAGCAGTGTCAGTGGGTTCATAGTGCATGTCAAGATCCTTTAAAAACAAAAAAAAGAAAAGAAAAGAAATCATTGACTACAACTCATAATAAGAGACTGAGTCCAATTTTATTTAACTGGTGAGCCATGGATATAACACTTTCATCTCCTATCATTTCTAACCATTTCAGCTGATTTCCTAAAACATACTCAATACAGAATACCGTATTTCTCAGTAAGGGTAGACCAGTATGGAAGTCAGCATGCCTCTGGAATCGGGCAATCCTGGCTTACCGTCATTCCATCGTTTCCTAGATGTGGGACCTACTATAAGAACTAAGTTGATCATGCATGTATAGTGCCTCCTACAGGGTCTGATACAATGCTTTATGTGAGCTAAAATAACAGTAATTAAACATTGGTCGAATCATTAAGACTTTAAATCCCTGGAAAAGTTACCAAAGGAATTCCAACCTGTTGTACTGTCTTGACCAAATTTCTTACATTGTATACACTTGAAAATAAAGAACATTTTACTGACAAGCCAGGGTTGACTGATTCATACATCAAATGAACAGATCAAATCTGATCTCTCCTATATCTGCATTTCAGACTAATCAATATTAATTCTGGAACAGGTACTTTGTTTTAAGAGGGACAGTAAACAAATGGGCAATGTTTATAGAGTGGTGACTGCAACAGAGATTCAGATGGAAACCATGTCAAATGAAGAACCAGAAGGAGACAGAGAATATTTAGTTGAAGGGTGGGGATAATAGAAGAACAGGCATGGCAGCCAAGTTCAAATATTTTGCAAGGTTGTCACCTAAAAATGAAGTTAGACATTATCAGAAAAAATCTATTGAGAGGAACCAGAAGAAGAGGAAGGTAGGTACTAAACTTTCACACAAGGAAGAAGCTGCTTGGTGAGAGAAGATCTGTCAGGAATGTTAGAAAATCTCTGTATATCAGAAAGGCAGTTGAAAAGCAAAAGCCTGCTGGGTTCATTCAAAACTAAAATTACATAATTATTTGAAACAGATATTACTTTTGAAAATCCAAATGAAAAGTAAAGTGATTGACTAGTTCTTTGATTTTCAGAACAAGCTACCTTAGTATTTTCACAAGTAGAACACCTTCGATAAGTTTTAATTATACAAATTTGATTATACAAATTTTCAGCAACAAATCTCCTGTATAAAATGAGCCATGCCTACAGTTCATTTCAGATTTCTAAATTAAATTGATCTTTTACCAATGAATTAGAGATGAAAGGCTGAATTAGATCATTTACCAGTTGCAATGAAAAGCTGCAAAAGTAGCACATTTTAAAAAACCTGATATTGTTCATATTGAAAGACTTTCAAATGATTAAAAAATCTAAAATATAATACTAAAATTTCACAAAATGAAAAATTAAACTTTCTGGCAGATTATACTTAATTTATATAAATTTATTAATTTTAACCTTTATGAAAATCACTGAAATTTAGTTGAAGAGTAAGATTTTATAAACAAAATACTTAGGAAGCAGATGCCCAGCACACTTTCTAATATCAGAAAAAAACAAGAAGAAAAATTAAAAATAAAACAGCTTGAACTGTTTATCATGTGGAAAAATAAATTACAGAGATGCGTAAAACATGATAGACAACCTGGCTGTTATAAGCAGTTAATATGGCATTATTTCTATAGCGCTCAATTGCTTCTAAAGTTGTCTTCTATGTCACAAGAGTTCCTTGATCTATATAAATACTGTGAGATACAAGTAAAACTTGTTTTATTATTACCATGTGACTGGCCTAGAAAACAAGTCTCAAAGAAGTCAAGCTGCCTGGCAGAATTCGCACAGCTAGTGTGTTATAGAATTAGAACTAAAACCTAGTATTTTAACTCTAAACCCTGTGGGTTCCTCAACCAACATGCTATTTTCCCCAGCATGTCTGGTCTGTAAACTTGTGTGATTCTAAGGTGAGAGGCTTTGTTACAATTTTCACATGTCAAATGAAATTTGTTACTATTCGATCATAATAAGGCTTAAAAATACTTTGAAGTGTGGTCAATAAAAAAGTAAGATATAATTAAGATTTTTTTCTGAAAGATCGAAGGCCTTATCAATAAAAAAAGACAAAATGTGTGTTGAATATAATGAAGGGCAATAATAATTCAGATTTACCCAATTTATGAAGTATGCCTGGGTAAATTTCACCACTTCTAATGTCACCAGCAAGCTGATAGGAATGAGATTATTGAAAAGGATGATGAAGGTCAAGAAATTCAATCCAAAATTATTAGCACCACCATCTGTTGGGGGAGATAGAAAAAATGTCACAGTTATATATTTTATTTGCATTAACCAAAACTTTAGCATAACAAGAATTTTTCATATTAAACCTCTAGCAAGTTGGAGAGGGGCACTGTGCTGATAACACATTCATAGTCTCAAATAGAGCCTTCAAGATGGAACAGCACTGTTTACATTCAAGATATTGTAAACCCTATTAAGAATAACTTAATAGTACTAAAAGGAGAAAGTATGACCAAGTATTTCAAACCCATTCCAAACACAAAGTTTAGAGATACTATATTATTAAAGTTTGGGCTTTAGTTGAGGTAGAATCAACCGGTAGAACAAAGTTTTGGAAAGCATTTCTAACTTAAAAGATGTCTTAAAAGTAAACAAACGAAATAACAACAGCAAAATCAACCCAAACAGCAAAAACAATGTAGGGCTGATCCCTAAGTAAATTCAAGCCTAGGGAAACTATATTTTTTCTCTTTAATAATGTAAATGAAACACATATCCCAGATAAACTGTAAAGTATACAAAGAAACAAATGATGGTAGTGTTAGCAGTTCAAATGAAACCAATGACTGTTAAAAAACAGGACTCTTGGAATAGCTACAAAACTAAGTTTTCACTTTTATATAATTACTCTTTTTACTATGGAAACCATGTGACTGGCCTAGAAAACAAGTCTCAAAGAAGTCAAGCTGCCTGGCAGAATTCGCACAGCTAGTGTGTTATAGAATTAGAACTAAAACCTAGTATTTTAACTCTAAACCCTGTGGGTTCCTCAACCAACATGCTATTTTCCCCAGCATGTCTGGTCTGTAAACTTGTGTGATTCTAAGGTGAGAGGCTTTGTTACAATTTTCACATGTCAAATGAAATTTGTTACTATTCGATCATAATAAGGCTTAAAAATACTTTGAAGTGTGGTCAATAAAAAAGTAAGATATAATTAAGATTTTTTTTTCTGAAAGATCAAAGGCCTTATCAATAAAAAAAGACAAAATGTGTGTTGAATATAATGAAGGGCAATAATAATTCAGATTTACCCAATTTATGAAGTATGCCTGGGTAAATTTCACCACTTCTAATGTCACCAGCAAGCTGATAGGAATGAGATTATTGAAAAGGATGATGAAGGTCAAGAAATTCAATCCAAAATTATTAGCACCACCATCTGTTGGGGGAGATAGAAAAAATGTCACAGTTATATATTTTATTTGCATTAACCAAAACTTTAGCATAACAAGAATTTTTCATATTAAACCTCTAGCAAGTTGGAGAGGGGCACTGTGCTGATAACACATTCATAGTCTCAAATAGAGCCTTCAAGATGGAACAGCACTGTTTACATTCAAGATATTGTAAACCCTATTAAGAATAACTTAATAGTACTAAAAGGAGAAAGTATGACCAAGTATTTCAAACCCATTCCAAACACAAAGTTTAGAGATACTATATTATTAAAGTTTGGGCTTTAGTTGAGGTAGAATCAACCGGTAGAACAAAGTTTTGGAAAGCATTTCTAACTTAAAAGATGTCTTAAAAGTAAACAAACGAAATAACAACAGCAAAATCAACCCAAACAGCAAAAACAATGTAGGGCTGATCCCTAAGTAAATTCAAGCCTAGGGAAACTATATTTTTTCTCTTTAATAATGTAAATGAAACACATATCCCAGATAAACTGTAAAGTATACAAAGAAACAAATGATGGTAGTGTTAGCAGTTCTAATGTTGAAATAGCAAACCAATGACTGTTAAAAAAAACAGGACTCTTGGAATAGCTACAAAACTAAGTCAATATAATTAAAAAAAATCACTTTTGATATAAAATTTTACTAGAACTTATTTTTCACATACTTGGAAATTAAGTATTTATTGATTAAGTTCTCATCAAAAGGAAATGTAAACTGAAATGTATTTCCACAAATATTCAGTAAAAAGATGAATGCTACAAAAGGAAACTACTTAATAGTACTTCTAAAAAAAGATGCTTATCGACACAGAATTCACTGTAATTATGAGTTCAAATGAAAGCACATTAAATATTTTGAAAACATGAAAAACACTATTTGACGCTTTTTTTTTAATCTTTTGGGGGTGAGGTGGAGAGGGAGGAGGGGAGGGGGACAGGCGGGCCACTTCTATTGGTCTTTCATTTGTCTATTTTCATCCATCTTTGTTCTCTGGCTCCTGTGGGCCTCCCATCACGTTGGCCTCTGTCGTCCAAGAGCGCCGGCTCTGGGCGCACCCGCACCAGAGCTCCGGCTTGGCAACTGGACACATGGGTCCAGCTGCTCTGCGGCACGTGGGATCTTCCCAGGCCAGGGATGGAACCGGCGCCCCTTGCGCTGCAAGGCAGTGTCCTTACTCACTGGACCACCAGGGGAAGCCTTTTTTTGATGCTTTAAATATACTCAGTCTGCTCCTTTACCAGACAGCTATATAACCAGTTGTATTAAGTATAAGTTTAAAATTAAAAAAATTAAAATGATCAATAAAATAATAAAACAAAATAAAATTAATAACATAACATTTTATACTATTTTAGAGTAATCACTAAATTTCTAAGGATTCTGAAATTTTAGAGACTGTAACATTTTACTTACTTTTACTGGAAACTGGACTGAAAAATAAAGATTAAATGACCTGTTATCTTGGCAACAAGGTTTGCTTTTTAAAATAGGAAATCCCAGTATCATTTGTGACATAAATACATGTTTTCATAAAAGAAAAAGTAAATACAATAAACACTTTAATGCTCACAGTTTAGATTGAGATACCAGTCCCTTCCAGAATGCCTTCGATTCCAAATGGCTGAGCCCACAGAACAGACAAGAGACATGGCAATCAAGATACAAAATAAAATCAAAATTTGCACATTTGTAATTCTTTCAACATTTGAAAGTTTAAGTGGTGGACTTGTTGAATTCTGTAAAAAGAAAACAAAAGATGAGTAGTTTGGAATGTGTACAAATGTATATTTAGTACTGTATATTTAGTACTCTGCTGAGGATGACAAAGTCACAACTCAAAATCTACACATTTCAACACATGAGATTTATATGGAAAACAATCAGATGTGATAGACTGTCAAAAGTTAATCACCTCTTTTCTCACACTACATCACACAATCCTGCTTCTACAACATAAAATGATAAGAAAGAAGACAAAGGAATAACAAGACTTTTGTAGACATAGCTTTTGCAATGGGGCAGGTAACATTAACAATGCATTCATTACTTGACTACCGAAGCAAACATGGCAGACTAAGCTATCTAGCATCTCAGGTCCCAGAAAGAGGCAGAGAAAGTGACCTATGCACCCATAGCCAGACACCTGGAATTTCCAAACTATGAAGACACCCTGGTTTCCAGATTTTTTGATGGCATTTAGTAATTGCCAGCAGCAAGCTAAGTAGTGCTGGCTATTAAGAATAACAGAGGCAAGTTTCCTGAGTTCTGTTTAATGATAAAAAATGATTATGCTAGATCTGTGCTAACCACAGCAACCACAGGACAGAAACTTAAATGTCAAGAATCAATAATAAAGTAATGATTTATGGAATTTATAGAGTAGTTAGGGCAAAGTCATTTACAGCAGTCTTGCTTGCCTGTGGATAACACTTCTGTACCTTTACAAGGTACAAAGCTATCAGCCCACAAAGAAGATTTTTATTTAGAATCTTAAAGATGAGTTTTCTACATCCATGTAACTACCTAAGAGTCACCATGTCATAATGTAGAGAAGGAGCATGCACAGGTATGCGTAAATGTTACAAGGGCCAGGATTAAAACTGATTAAACATGTCTTAACATAAAAATGCTGTGCATGGGCTTCCCTAGTGTTCCAGTGGGTAAAGAGTCTTCCTTGCAGTGCAAGGGGCACTGGTTCAATTCCTGGCCTGGGAGGATCCCACGGGCCACGGAGCGGCTGGACTGGTTTGTCCAATTAGGAGCCCGCACTCTGGAGCGCATGTGCCCAGAGCTGTTGCTCTACAAGGAGAGACACCACTGCAATGGGAGGCCCACACAGTCCAAAGAATAAAAAGATGGATGAAAATAAATATAAATAAAACAGGCATGACAGGGAAAAGAAAAAAAAATGTTGGGAAAAAATAGTCAACATTTGACTCACAGGTTGCTCTTTCAATTTTAGAAAAAATAAATTCTAAAATTTGACCATTGTAACAAAATAAAATTATAAGACAAATGCTTTAATGCAGAGCACTCATTGTTAAAAGAGACAACTACTGTCAATCACTGTAATAGTAAATGTTGCCAATGGACTGGAATACAAAATCACTGGGTGTTTGTGCATTAGTAGTATCTGGAGGAACTTTGTAGTATTTTGCATGGAGAAAGCCATTTCTCAACCTCACTGACTGAAGTATGGGATCTGGATGTAGAGTGTGGGGCTCAGGTATCTGTGAGAGATGGTCCACTATATTTATTAGGACTATAGCATGGTGAGCAACAGATAGCACATTTTCCAAAAACTTAGGTTCACAAGGTGTTCATAGATAAAAATCCCACCTGCATCAGCTTGGTGTCATGTTTCATGAACCCACTGTATTTAGCACCTCTATAAATGTCAAGAAATTCTAGATCCTAACAGCAACCACAGGACAGAAACTTAAATGTCAAGAATCAATAATAAAGTAATGATTTATGGAATTTATAGAGTAGTTAGGGCAAAGTCATTTACAGCAGTCTTGCTTGCCTGTGGATAACACTTCTGTACCTTTACAAGGTACAAAGCTATCAGCCCACAAAGAAGATTTTTATTTAGAATCTTAAAGATGAGTTTTCTACATCCATGTAACTACCTAAGAGTCACCATGTCATAATGTAGAGAAGGAGCATGCACAGGTATGCGTAAATGTTACAAGGGCCAGGATTAAAACTGATTAAACATGTCTTAACAAAAAAATGCTGTGCATGGGCTTCCCTAGTGTTCCAGTGGGTAAAGAGTCTTCCTTGCAGTGCAAGGGGCACTGGTTCAATTCCTGGCCTGGGAGGATCCCACGGGCCACGGAGCGGCTGGACTGGTTTGTCCAATTAGGAGCCCGCACTCTGGAGCGCATGTGCCCAGAGCTGTTGCTCTACAAGGAGAGACACCACTGCAATGGGAGGCCCACACAGTCCAAAGAATAAAAAGATGGATGAAAATAAATATAAATAAAACAGGCATGACAGGGAAAAGAAAAAAAAATGTTGGGAAAAAATAGTCAACATTTGACTCACAGGTTGCTCTTTCAATTTTAGAAGAAAATAAATTCTAAAATTTGACCATTGTAACAAAATAAAATTATAAGACAAATGCTTTAATGCAGAGCACTCATTGTTAAAAGAGACAACTACTGTCAATCACTGTAATAGTAAATGTTGCCAATGGACTGGAATACAAAATCACTGGGTGTTTGTGCATTAGTAGTATCTGGAGGAACTTTGTAGTATTTTTGCATGGAGAAAGCCATTTCTCAACCTCACTGACTGAAGTATGGGATCTGGATGTAGAGTGTGGGGCTCAGGTATCTGTGAGAGATGGTCCACTATATTTATTAGGACTATAGCATGGTGAGCAACAGATAGCACATTTTCCAAAAACTTAGGTTCACAAGGTGTTCATAGATAAAAATCCCACCTGCATCAGCTTGGTGTCATGTCCAGTGTAGACAACTATTCCATGAACCCACTGCGTATTTCTCAATTGAGCACCTCGAAGGAGAATCTGATCTGCTCCCAGGGGCACAGTGCTATGACAGAGTACATTGACATTAGAAGTGACATCTTCCAAAATGTTTAAGAATTCTGCAACCACTATAGAGTTCCAAGAAAGGTTCTGTTATGAAAATAACCATTCTCACACTTACTTTATCTTTAGAACAGAAGTAATTTTCCTACCAATAAGAAAAATGTTCTTACACAAGGATGGCTGGAGGGAAGCGTTTCAGTTACCACCAAACCAGCCACTTCCTACAACTTCATAATCCAAGATAGCAGGCTAGAGTATGGAATGCAGAGGCCTGTTGAAGATTTTTCCTGATTTAGTGAGTCCACTTAGACTTCTGAGATATTTAGAAGTGGTGAAATTAGGGGATCTGTTCTCCTTCCCCCACCATCCTTCAATTAAAAATACCTTTGTGCATAATAAACTTTCAAAAAAACATACAAGGTAAGAAAAATGCACGGATCTCATCATATACTTGTATTGCCACCTCTGCTTTCCAAGTTAACTTTGCATTAAAATCTCTAGGACATTCATTTACTATATTTGCAGATCAGTTTTCTGAGAACTATGAAAAAATTTTCATCTAAAAGTCTGAAACACTCCTTTGAAAAGACAGCAAATTGAGACTCTTCATTCCATATGACTTAAGCGACATTTTTTTCATGAATAAGGGTCAAGATGGGTCTTTCATGGGTTTTTTGCAAGGCTACCCACTGTGGTAAGTTGTGCATTGACACAGAGCTATCAGAAGGGTACAAGCTATCACAAACAGAGTGGATTCTTAATGGAAATGTACTACATAAAATTTAATGACTCAAAGATTCCTATCACTCGTTATTCATTTTACTGATTAAAAAAATCAAAAAGGTCAAATATAAAGAAAGGTTCATAACAAAAAGCTTCAAGAAGAAAGATGAAGCAATTTCCCACATGAAAAGTTTCCAGAAACACAGAATTTGTTCAAGGAGGCAAAGTGACACTGAAACTTTCATTTCTGGTGAGATTTGATAACCCAGTAGGTGGTCCAGTTGTAGTCTGGGCCTGGGACCTTCTTTTAGGAGCTGCACAAATGTCACTGGCTAGCTGAAATCAATCCAGATGGGTGGGTAATAACAGCCCTTGAAGCCTTCCACTTAAGTTAGTACATCCTTAGGAATTAGTGAATTCCAGTTTAAGAAAAGAACACACCCCCTTATATACAACAACATGCCTTTTAGACCCATATCAGGGTTCAGGGTGTACTTCAAAGGTGGGAGGAGCCTTCAGGCAGGTTTCCATGAAGCTCTTGAGAAGCTGCTGGATTATGCCCTGAGGCACATAGTGCCCACTGTTTCTCACATACCCAGTGGGGTACAACGTGGTAACTGTCAGCTCAGCTTTTGTGGTATGGACTGGCAAGAGAGATAAAGTCTTCAAAGCAAGAACGACTTTTTAACTACAAGGACTCAACAAGAATTAGTTAACAGTTTTCATCAGAGTTGGAATTCTGACTTCTAGCTTTAGACAATGATCTTTACCCTTAACAGGATCAAAGTGCATTCATTCCAAACTAAAGGGGCTCTGAGAGCACGGGGTAATCACTGTAAAAGTCAAATGTGCTACAAACACAAAGATATTGAAAATCTAGGCCCACATGTCATGTGAATTGAAGCATATTATATAAATTCTATCTGTACCCTTAATCTTGGCAACATCATACAAAGTTTCTCATTCCCTGCATGCATTTGCTTGGCATCGATTTGCTGGAGAACTGATAAGAAATGGAAGATGGCCAGTTAGGAATGTCAGACTATAGAAAGATTACTTGCATTCCATATGACTTAAGCGACATTTTTTCATGAATAAGGGTCAAGATGGGTCTTTCATGGGTTTGCAAGGCTACCCACTGTGGTAAGTTGTGCATTGACACAGAGCTATCAGAAGGGTACAAGCTATCACAAACAGAGTGGATTCTTAATGGAAATGTACTACATAAAATTTAATGACTCAAAGATTCCTATCACTCGTTATTCATTTTACTGATTAAAAAAATCAAAAAGGTCAAATATAAAGAAAGGTTCATAACAAAAAGCTTCAAGAAGAAAGATGAAGCAATTTCCCACATGAAAAGTTTCCAGAAACACAGAATTTGTTCAAGGAGGCAAAGTGACACTGAAACTTTCATTTCTGGTGAGATTTGATAACCCAGTAGGTGGTCCAGTTGTAGTCTGGGCCTGGGACCTTCTTTTAGGAGCTGCACAAATGTCACTGGCTAGCTGAAATCAATCCAGATGGGTGGGTAATAACAGCCCTTGAAGCCTTCCACTTAAGTTAGTATATCCTTAGGAATTAGTGAATTCCAGTTTAAGAAAAGAACACACCCCCTTATATACAACAACATGCCTTTTAGACCCATATCAGGGTTCAGGGTGTACTTCAAAGGTGGGAGGAGCCTTCAGGCAGGTTTCCATGAAGCTCTTGAGAAGCTGCTGGATTATGCCCTGAGGCACATAGTGCCCACTGTTTCTCACATACCCAGTGGGGTACAACGTGGTAACTGTCAGCTCAGCTTTTGTGGTATGGACTGGCAAGAGAGATAAAGTCTTCAAAGCAAGAACGACTTTTTAACTACAAGGACTCAACAAGAATTAGTTAACAGTTTTCATCAGAGTTGGAATTCTGACTTCTAGCTTTAGACAATGATCTTTACCCTTAACAGGATCAAAGTGCATTCATTCCAAACTAAAGGGGCTCTGAGAGCACGGGGTAATCACTGTAAAAGTCAAATGTGCTACAAACACAAAGATATTGAAAATCTAGGCCCACATGTCATGTGAATTGAAGCATATTATATAAATTCTATCTGTACCCTTAATCTTGGCAACATCATACAAAGTTTCTCATTCCCTGCATGCATTTGCTTGGCATCGATTTGCTGGAGAACTGATAAGAAATGGAAGATGGCCAGTTAGGAATGTCAGACTATAGAAAGATTACTTGCATAAATGGCCAAATCTATCATTAGTCTCTAACCATATGTTCATGGAAAGATCACTCTGTGAAAAATTTATAACAATATATAATTACATATACTTCAAAACTTACAAGAAGACTGGAGGATCTGTTCAGGTTATTCAATTGTCCTTTAGATTTTACATACTATAATATTGAAACTACAAAATACTGAAAGTACCAATGATCTGCTAGGCTGGTGGAGTGAATCCATTTAGTTGGTCACTACAAATACCTAGTAGAAAAGAGGAAGGCAGAAGAGACCCCCACCCTTCCTGCTAAGTTCTGTCCCATTTTTTTTGCTCCCCTGTGTAACAAAACTCCTTGAAAGAGTTGTCTACTTTTTAACTCCTTCCATTGTTTCAAACTCACTCTCATCAGGATCCTCCTGTCCTAACAGAGCTCAAGGGTCTCTACTTACTATACCTAAATGTAGGCTCTCAGACTCATTATACTTGACCATCAGCAACTTCAGTGACCTCTCTGCCTTGGTACGGCTTTCTTCACTCTCTTGATTTCTATGCTATGGATTTGACCTCAGTCTGTTTCAGTGGTCTCTCCTCTCAATGCTGGTGAGTCTTAGGATAGCCCTCTTGACTTTTCTAACTGTACCCGTTCACCCTTGGTGATTTCTTTCAAAATATCTACACCAACTAAGTGGGGACACGGGTAACACTGTGGTATGGACTGGCAAGAGATAAAGTCTTCAAAGCAAGAACGACTTTTTAACTACAGGGTGCTTTACAGAGTTGGAATTCTGACTTCTAGCTTTAGACAATGATCTTTACCCTTAACAGGATCAAAGTGCATTCATTCCAAACTAAAGGGCTCTGAGAGCACGGTAATCACTGTAAAAGTCAAATGTGCTACAAACACAAAGATATTGAAAATCTAGGCCCACATGTCATGTGAATTGAAGCATATTATATAAATTCTATCTGTACCCTTAATCTTGGCAACATCATACAAAGTTTCTCATTCCCTGCATGCATTTGCTTGGCATCGATTTGCTGGAGAACTGATAAGAAATGGAAGATGGCCAGTTAGGAATGTCAGACTATAGAAAGATTACTTGCATAAATGGCCAAATCTATCATTAGTCTCTAACCATATGTTCATGGAAAGATCACTCTGTGAAAAATTTATAACAATATATAATTACATATACTTCAAAACTTACAAGAAGACTGGAGGATCTGTTCAGGTTATTCAATTGTCCTTTAGATTTTACATACTATAATATTGAAACTACAAAATACTGAAAGTACCAATGATCTGCTAGGCTGGTGGAGTGAATCCATTTAGTTGGTCACTACAAATACCTAGTAGAAAAGAGGAAGGCAGAAGAGACCCCCACCCTTCCTGCTAAGTTCTGTCCCATTTTTTTGCTCCTGTGTAACAAAACTCCTTGAAAGAGTTGTCTACTTTTTAACTCCTTCCATTGTTTCAAACTCACTCTCATCAGGATCCTCCTGTCCTAACAGAGCTCAAGGGTCTCTACTTACTATACCTAAATGTAGGCTCTCAGACTCATTATACTTGACCATCAGCAACTTCAGTGACCTCTCTGCCTTGGTACGGCTTTCTTCACTCTCTTGATTTCTATGCTATGGATTTGACCTCAGTCTGTTTCAGTGGTCTCTCCTCTCAATGCTGGTGAGTCTTAGGATAGCCCTCTTGACTTTTCTAACTGTACCCGTTCACCCTTGGTGATTTCTTTCAAAATATCTACACCAACTATTCTTGGATTTATCTCATGAATCTAGACCTCTATCCCAAATTCCAGGATTATAAATATACTTGCTTCCTGACCTCTCTGGACATTACAAACTTATTAAGTCCACAACCAAATAGCTGAAATCCCCATTTCACTCAGAATGACACCCTTACAATGACCTACAAAGCCTTTCATGGTCTGAACCACTATTATCTCTCTGTTTTTCTATTTCCCTCTTGATCATTCCACTCCAGCCACACTGGCGTCTCTGACATTCCATACTCACTCCAGGTACTTCACCCTGATGTAAGCATCCAGCTGATAATTTGCACTGTCTATTCCTTATACCTAGAAACATTTCTCTTTAGATATTCAAATGCTGGCTTCCTCATGTCCTACTCACCTTTGCTCAAATGCTATCTTCTCAATGAAGCAACATTTACCTTTCTGCAATCACATTAACTAAAAGTGATTCCCTCCCAAGAACTCCCAATCTCTCTTATCCTGGGCTATTTTTTTCAAAAGGATTTATTACTTTCTAACATAGTATAAAATTTTCTTATCATTTTATCGTTGCTCTGTTTGCCCTTCCCTTACTGCAACAAAGTTCTTTCTCAAGTTCAGGCAGATGTGTTTGCTTTTTCTCCTTAACATCTGCAACTGACCTAGCCAGCTGTGTACAGGTTGAATGGATGAGGAAAGAGGCAGGAAACAGTAGGGGAAAAGAAGGGGATGACGAAGGGCAGGAAACAGGTATGAAAGTTGACTCCAGATAACATGACCTAGAAAAGAGCCTATGCAATTACAAACAGAAGACAAGAAACTATCCTCCTGTCCTAACAGAGCTCAAGGGTCTCTACTTACTATACCTAAATGTAGGCTCTCAGACTCATTATACTTGACCATCAGCAACTTCAGTGACCTCTCTGCCTTGGTACGGCTTTCTTCACTCTCTTGATTTCTATGCTATGGATTTGACCTCAGTCTGTTTCAGTGGTCTCTCCTCTCAATGCTGGTGAGTCTTAGGATAGCCCTCTTGACTTTTCTAACTGTACCCGTTCACCCTTGGTGATTTCTTTCAAAATATCTACACCAACTATTCTTGGATTTATCTCATGAATCTAGACCTCTATCCCAAATTCCAGGATTATAAATATACTTGCTTCCTGACCTCTCTGGACATTACAAACTTATTAAGTCCACAACCAAATAGCTGAAATCCCCATTTCACTCAGAATGACACCCTTACAATGACCTACAAAGCCTTTCATGGTCTGAACCACTATTATCTCTCTGTTTTTCTATTTCCCTCTTGATCATTCCACTCCAGCCACACTGGCGTCTCTGACATTCCATACTCACTCCAGGTACTTCACCCTGATGTAAGCATCCAGCTGATAATTTGCACTGTCTATTCCTTATACCTAGAAACATTTCTCTTTAGATATTCAAATGCTGGCTTCCTCATGTCCTACTCACCTTTGCTCAAATGCTATCTTCTCAATGAAGCAACATTTACCTTTCTGCAATCACATTAACTAAAAGTGATTCCCTCCCAAGAACTCCCAATCTCTCTTATCCTGGGCTATTTTTTTCAAAAGGATTTATTACTTTCTAACATAGTATAAAATTTTCTTATCATTTTATCGTTGCTCTGTTTGCCCTTCCCTTACTGCAACAAAGTTCTTTCTCAAGTTCAGGCAGATGTGTTTGCTTTTTCTCCTTAACATCTGCAACTGACCTAGCCAGCTGTGTACAGGTTGAATGGATGAGGAAAGAGGCAGGAAACAGTAGGGGAAAAGAAGGGGATGACGAAGGGCAGGAAACAGGTATGAAAGTTGACTCCAGATAACATGACCTAGAAAAGAGCCTATGCAATTACAAACAGAAGACAAGAAACTATCCAGCACAATGAACCGCTGTGGGTAGAGTCTGAACTCCTTGAGGCATTAGAGATTACAGGAAAGGACCCAGTTCATGGAGACCAGCATCTAAGCCTGTAAGCATTCTGGAAAAAGAAGAAACCACTAAACAATGTGCCAGAATGCTGGTGTATCTAGGAATACTTAACTCCTAGGGTGGCAGGAACTCTGTGAAGCCTTCAGCTTTCTTAGGTGTAGAGGATTAGGAACATTTTCACAAAAGAACCCTGGGTAGAAGTAATAGAGAAATGCTTAAGAAAAAGGGTTTGAGTTAAACTTAGAGAATAAGAAATATGTGTACCCAGGTCAGAACCTAGGTCAATGTCCTACAACAGTGACGTGGGTGTTTTTATGAACACCAATTTACATACCTGTGTCCATCAAGTCTTATGTTTCCAACAAAATCGTAGAGATGTCTGTTGGGACTTTCACACTCAATTCTGCCAGAGAGTCTCATCAAACTGTCGATGTCTTTTATATCTGATGTTGCTGGCAAGCCCTGTTTAGAAATTTTTAAATAAGCACAGAGTATAAAATAAGTTGTGTGGGGGAGGGAGAAAGGAATTCTGAATTCATGTGCAGCTTAAGATCTAAGAGATACCACTATCTTATAATCTGCCCACAGATCACAACTAAGGAATATTTTCCTTTCAACTTGCATGTAGGTTTCTTTTTAAAACTTTTATTTTTTCTTTTTGCCTCAAAGTCATCATTTATTTTTCATCCATCTCATTTATTCTTTGGCCTGTGTGGGCCTCCCATCGCAGTTGCCTCTCCCATTGCAGAGCACGGGTTCTGGGTGCATGAGCTCCAGAGTGCTGGCTCGTAATTGGACACAAAAGCCCAGCTGCTCCTCCACACGTGGGATCTTATGGGGCCAAGGATCAAACCGGTGCCCTTTGCACTGCAAGGTGGTCTCTTTATCCCCTGGACTACTAGAGAAAGCCCTATAGGGTTTTTTTTTTTTTTTTTTAATTTTTGGCTTCTTTTATTCTTTTATCAGTTTTTTACTTATTTATTTTCAACCATCTTTATTCTTCGGCCCTCACGGGTCTCCCACTGCAGCGGTCTCTCTCGTCACAGAGCACTGGCTCTGGGCGCATGCGCCCCAGAAGGCTGGCTCCTAATTGGACACACCGGTCCAGCTACTCCGCCGCACATGGGATCTTCCCTTGGCCAAGGATGAAACTCGTGCCCCTTGCACTGCAAGGTGGACTCTTTACCCACTGGACCGCGAGGGAAGCCCTAGGTTGTTTTCTAAAACATAGGCTTTTAGGAGAAAAACAGGACAGCTTTTGCAAAACTTCTAAAATATCTTAAAGAGATTATAACCTAGTCTGCAGAGATTTTAAATTAAGACTTCAAAGAACTGTTTGCTTCCAAAAATACAGTATTTAGCATTATACAGTCTAAATTTGTTCTGCTGAATCTCAAAAAGGGAATGCAAAACAACTAGTATCTAGGCCCAAAGAGAGTAGTTATGTTTTTGTTCTTTTGGTCCACTGAAAAGGCAAACTCCTAAACAGTTTCTCCCTCCGGCCACTTAGAAATGGCTGGCACTGAGCAGGCCTCACTTTCTGTGGCTGGTTGAGTTCAGGTGCTGTGACGATCCCCTGCTCCCACTATAACCCAACTTTCTCACATGTCATTTTCACCATTTGTCTAGAACCCGAGAGGATATATTTTGTAATGTCCCTTTTAAAACTTTAAAAACCTTACAATGACTTTCTATTAGGGACAGTGTTACTTCTCAGTAATATAGAAATCTGATTTCTTGAGATTAGTGAGCATTTTGGAACAGCAATGGAAACTATGTCCTTTCCATATGGCAAAGTCAAAAATTATGGGCCAGGTGAATAGGGAAAATAAACAACCTAACACATGTGAAAGTACTTAGAACTATTAATATCATCATCAGAGTGTTGGCTATGACACAAAATATTAAAAATATTACAAAACCTTTTCCATCTTAAGAACCATATGTAACCAGGCAGGTAAAACTGAATTTTCCCTAATATTTAACTCTTCAAGTTTATAAAACCACTTCATCGTGGCTCAATGAGAAAATATTTGCAAGTGACCAGAACTGCCTCAACTCAAGAAAATAATACCAAGGAATAAAGCAATCAGGGTTCCAAACAAAACTCCTCTAAAACGTTTCACTTTTGCATGAGGATTATTTTGAACTAAAGGGAGTGGAGATCTTGTCCCTCCCTTAACTACCTAGAAGTATTTAAATTGTGGGGTTTTCCCAGGGAAGAGTTATTACTAGAGGCACATTTTATTTAAAGTCGGCCCATTCATTTGACAAGGCAAACATTTAATTACCAAATCTCTCATCATTCTGTGCATGACCCTTCTGTCCTTGAAAGCCTGAGGACTCCTATCACATTCCTTAGCTCAGACTGGCATGGCTGTCTCCGAGCCTCTCATGTAGGTGAAATTTCCATACGTGTGAATTAAATTTTATTTTCTTCTGTTAACATGTTTCATATCAACCTAATACTTAGACCAGTCAGAAGAACCTTCTAGGTTCTCAATTTCACATAAGAGAACAGTAATGATTACATAAATCTGTATTTGATCTTACCTGTCGAATTTTCAGGTTTGTTTCACCGTCTAAGTTGGATGTTTCAATGTAGCACATGGCCTGGGGCTCACTGTTTTTTTTTAAAGGAAAAGCATAAAAATTTAGTGGGGGAATAAAAGCATAATAAGAATTTACTTAAATGCTCAGACTCACTGAAGCCTTTCATTCTACACAAAGGTTTAGTCACCTAGTTTCTTGATGTCTTTCATTCTAACCACAAAATGCTGTGAGGCAGAACCCATGCATGACAACTCATGGATTAGATGTTCAGCCAGCGGACCCCAAAGCAATATCCTGACAACAATGTCCTTTCCATATGGCAAAGTCAAAAATTATGGGCCAGGTGAATAGGGAAAATAAACAACCTAACACATGTGAAAGTACTTAGAACTATTAATATCATCATCAGAGTGTTGGCTATGACACAAAATATTAAAAATATTACAAAACCTTTTCCATCTTAAGAACCATATGTAACCAGGCAGGTAAAACTGAATTTTCCCTAATATTTAACTCTTCAAGTTTATAAAACCACTTCATCGTGGCTCAATGAGAAAATATTTGCAAGTGACCAGAACTGCCTCAACTCAAGAAAATAATACCAAGGAATAAAGCAATCAGGGTTCCAAACAAAACTCCTCTAAAACGTTTCACTTTTGCATGAGGATTATTTTGAACTAAAGGGAGTGGAGATCTTGTCCCTCCCTTAACTACCTAGAAGTATTTAAATTGTGGGGTTTTCCCAGGGAAGAGTTATTACTAGAGGCACATTTTATTTAAAGTCGGCCCATTCATTTGACAAGGCAAACATTTAATTACCAAATCTCTCATCATTCTGTGCATGACCCTTCTGTCCTTGAAAGCCTGAGGACTCCTATCACATTCCTTAGCTCAGACTGGCATGGCTGTCTCCGAGCCTCTCATGTAGGTGAAATTTCCATACGTGTGAATTAAATTTTATTTTCTTCTGTTAACATGTTTCATATCAACCTAATACTTAGACCAGTCAGAAGAACCTTCTAGGTTCTCAATTTCACATAAGAGAACAGTAATGATTACATAAATCTGTATTTGATCTTACCTGTCGAATTTTCAGGTTTGTTTCACCGTCTAAGTTGGATGTTTCAATGTAGCACATGGCCTGGGGCTCACTGTGTTTTTTTTTTAATGGAAAAGCATAAAAATTTAGTGGGGGAATAAAAGCATAATAAGAATTTACTTAAATGCTCAGACTCACTGAAGCCTTTCATTCTACACAAAGGTTTAGTCACCTAGTTTCTTGATGTCTTTCATTCTAACCACAAAATGCTGTGAGGCAGAACCCATGCATGACAACTCATGGATTAGATGTTCAGCCAGAGGACCCCAAAGCAATATCCTGACAACAATTAGTTCTGCCCTTCAAGACAATGTAAATAATTAGATTTGTCACACTACACTTAAATTTTTCATCATATACAGACAACACAGACTGTATCTGAAATGTAAAGCAGTTTTGTGTCGTATCTTTAGCTCAGAAATATCAAGTGAGATCTCATGCTCACAGCCCACATGTAAATTGATTAAGTGATAGATTAGAAAATTCCAGATTTTTTTTGTCATTCTATAAACTTGCGTTTACATGTTTATATTGTATTGTACTGCATTTTTAGAAAAGATGAATAGGCTTATATAGACTATAATATTTAGGATTTAAGGGTACTTTAAAAAACTGTATGAACAGATTTTACAATAAAAGTGGAAATACACTTCCCCTTATTTTTTCTGTTGTATTTCTTATGGTTGCTTCTCAGGTCAGTGTGGCAGCAAAAGCTGTAATTAAAATCAGCCAAGTTGGCCATGGTCTGAACCTAGAAGGTCTACCCTATGGAATCCACCAGAGTGCTTTAGCCAAGTTTGGTCTGCAGTGGCTGGTGTTAAGGGGCCTCTGTTCTCCAGTTTTATCATAGGTACAAACCCCTGAATGTCCTACAATATACCCCTTCATATGCTGACTTTCCTTCTCAGCAACTACAGACAGGTGAGTCTACAGCCCAACTGTATAATCTGATCCTCAGCTATAGGGAAAAGCATTTCAACCCACTCCAGTGTTCTTGCCTGGAGAATCCCATGGACAGAGGAGCCAGTGGGATGCAGTCCACGGGGGTGCAAAGAATCAGACATGATTGAGTGACTAACACTCACTTTCATACTTATGAGGTTAAATCAACCTTAATAGCACTTGCTTATATGAAAAGCCCAGTCAACTAACATCATAAAGTAACTACGTATGTAATTTCTCATAAGCATGTATATTCACAGTTAGAAATTTCTAAGTCACAAACACCTGGAATTTTCTAATCAACTTCCAATTTGTACATGTGTAAAGCAGAAATGAGCACACAGCTTAGTTTTATGGCTTGAAGACTTATGAAAAGTACATGGTCATTCATCAGATATTTTATAGATTTATTTTAAAGTAAACTTGCACATTCTTTAACTTGCTCTATGGGTTTTTTTTTTTTTCCTTCTATAAAGGCTGATACATTTTCCCTACGGGACAAGTTTTTCAATATTTATACGTTTGGTCTATCAATTAATTAAGGTTTTATTTATTATTGTCACAATAGTAATTTGGGTCCAGCAATTGCTCCCAATTTATAATTTATTTACATATACATTCAAAATAAAAATAGTTTATAAAATTATAAAATGTATCTTCTGATAATACAGAAGTAGGATGACAAATAAATGCTAAATGAACATTGCCAATTCCGTATTTTAACAGTGAAATGCATTAAATTTTTACTGATCAGTATAACCAGGGTCATTCTTGTATCAAAATGAGAATAATGCTCTATTTCTAGCTTTTTTTCTCCATAAAACATTTTTTCTAGGACCTTAAGTGGCAAGGAAGTTAGAAAGTTAAATGGCTGGCTTCTCTCTGAAATGGTGGTAAATAAAACATATGTCCAAATTCAGAACATTCTTAATCTCTTAAGACAACTGTTACTGAAGCAGTTCTTGACAATGCTATGAAAAGGCAGCAAGAAGTTTCAGATAAGAAATCATGCTAGACAATAATTATTTCAGCAAATTATGAAGACATTCAAAACACAAACTACAGAAGGGCAGAGCAGGCTTTTAGATTAGTAAGTGGAAAAATGAAATAAGATGCACATCACAATACAGACACTAGTAGACAGCTGAAGTTTATCAGAGTAACGTGCACTTTGTTACTAGTTACAAGTGGGATAAAAATCGATCCCAAAGCATGCAGTATCAAATGTACAACATCCAGCTTTGTGCAGGGGGTCCTCTGTAAGCCCTATACGAGCCCAAATTATACTCATAACTGCTGAAGGGATTCTACTTAACTTATAGAAGATCTCAAATATATGACAAATGTTAAAAATTTCTCAATAATTGTTTTCCATGTAAATCTTAACATTGTTTGAAACAGTATCCTCAAGAGGTACTAAATTAAGCCTTAGTATTTAGGCAAGTTGTTACAATGAATATATAGTAATAATGCATAGGAAATTAAAATCTACCTTTACTGGCACTCCTCATGGACTCCGACTCCTATTGATAACAATAGGAGCTGAATTTGCCCACTTGAGGGACGAACATCATTCAACAATGTATTCATAAAAGGGCTTTGAAACACCTGTGAAACATCCATCACCAAGAAGTATAAAAAGGTTGTGTTTTCAAGGAAGAGATACAGAGCTCAGCCATCTTTGGGGGCAAGCTGTTTGCTGGTGAAGGGTGAGGATCCACATACACAATCCTGTACAGCTCAGTGGTTCTAACCTGGAGGACAGGCTGATGAGATCTGCTGGGAGATGCTCCCCATTGGTCACTTTCACTATTTCCCCTACTGCCACCTACAGGTCCCAGTTTAAAATAATTAAAACGAAAAAAAAATGAATAACAAGAAAAGAAAAAAACAAACAAATGGACAAAAGAGACAGAAAGTTTGAAATTATTATAGAAAATAATACATGTTAATAAAAAATGTCTAATGCCATTTTTTTCAAAACTTATTTCCATCAGGTCTGAAGGCACAAGAAAACGGAATATATAGGAATCACGTATTTGCTTTTAAGCCCAATTTTCAATTTTGAATACAGAAGTTTTTGAGTTCTAGAATTTACTCATAAGCATATCTGAGCAAATTAAATAAAAACATATTTTTGTAGAGAGCTACTTTATCTCTTAAATTTTCTTTCTCCAGTTCCTTCCTCTCTTGCCATCTATTGTATATCCACTTCTACCCAAGAAGAAAAGAAATCATGGTGGGAACTACTTTTAGGCTGTTGACAACCAAAGTGTGCTGTACTATCTGTTCCCCTACACACGGAGTGAAAAGAAAATCTTCCTTAAAATTTTCTGATTCCAAAACATAATTTTAAAAGTTAATTGCTGAAGGATTCTACTTAACTTATAGAAGATCTCAAATATATGACAAATGTTAAAAATTTCTCAATAATTGTTTTCCATGTAAATCTTAACATTGTTTGAAACAGTATCCTCAAGAGGTACTAAATTAAGCCTTAGTATTTAGGCAAGTTGTTACAATGAATATATAGTAATAATGCATAGGAAATTAAAATCTACCTTTACTGGCACTCCTCATGGACTCCGACTCCTATTGATAACAATAGGAGCTGAATTTGCCCACTTGAGGGACGAACATCATTCAACAATGTATTCATAAAAGGGCTTTGAAACACCTGTGAAACATCCATCACCAAGAAGTATAAAAAGGTTGTGTTTTCAAGGAAGAGATACAGAGCTCAGCCATCTTTGGGGGCAAGCTGTTTGCTGGTGAAGGGTGAGGATCCACATACACAATCCTGTACAGCTCAGTGGTTCTAACCTGGAGGACAGGCTGATGAGATCTGCTGGGAGATGCTCCCCATTGGTCACTTTCACTATTTCCCTACTGCCACCTACAGGTCCCAGTTTAAAATAATTAAAACGAAAAAAATGAATAACAAGAAAAGAAAAACAAACAAATGGACAAAAGAGACAGAAAGTTTGAAATTATTATAGAAAATAATACATGTTAATAAAAAATGTCTAATGCCATTTTTTTCAAAACTTATTTCCATCAGGTCTGAAGGCACAAGAAAACGGAATATATAGGAATCACGTATTTGCTTTTAAGCCCAATTTTCAATTTTGAATACAGAAGTTTTTGAGTTCTAGAATTTACTCATAAGCATATCTGAGCAAATTAAATAAAAACATATTTTTGTAGAGAGCTACTTTATCTCTTAAATTTTCTTTCTCCAGTTCCTTCCTCTCTTGCCATCTATTGTATATCCACTTCTACCCAAGAAGAAAAGAAATCATGGTGGGAACTACTTTTAGGCTGTTGACAACCAAAGTGTGCTGTACTATCTGTTCCCCTACACACGGAGTGAAAAGAAAATCTTCCTTAAAATTTTCTGATTCCAAAACATAATTTTAAAAGTTAATTGCATAAACATCTTAATATAGTCAATGCAAAGCTGCATGGATATGTGTAGCTAGAAGTCATAATTGGAGTCATTTGAATTATTTAATAATTAATTAAGTCTTGATAATGAATGGTTTTGGGAGGATAAGTCTTTGAAACAGGAGAAAATTTTCACAGAAGGTATGAAAGAGATATGCCAAGAATGTGTTTGGAACTGAATTAGTAGCTTGGGTTTACTTTACTATATTTTATACTTTCTAAACCCATATGTGTGTTTTTTGTTATATACTGTTTTATTTCAAAATGAAAATCAATGAAACACAGTAACTTTCAACCATATGCATACTTTAATTTCATACTACCTCCAATATGTATTAATACTATTAAAAAATTTAGAAATTAAAATACTACAAACTCTTGTTTTGCTTTTTGTTAAATAGTGCTCAAGTGCTGGTAAAAATCATCATGTTCTCCTTTTGATAGTGGACAGTGTAGTAAAATGAGGTTACTGTTAGGTATTCCAACCCTAATCTAGTCACTGGCTAAAGTGAAATGACTAAAAATAGACTTAAAGTTAAAATTCCTCTTTCTGTTAATGGTGGCAAAAGCTTATATCTACTTCTTGAGGTTAATGTAGGTTCACAAGAACCAAGCAAATTTTTTGAGAAAAAAATTTAAAAAACTAACAAAAAATCCCCAGAATGGTGGTATTTTTGTCACTTGGATAGAAATATTTAATAGCACAAGCTTTATACTTTATTTTGATTCTATTAAATAACAGAAGCAATGAATCAGATAATCTTTTTAAAAATAATAATCCTACAGAAACCATTTTGATCTACTAGTATCAATAGCCACCAGTAAATGCTTTTAATGTTGAGAAAAGACATCCTCAAGTTTAAGAAATACAAGCATAGAGCTTATTAGGAGTTTGGATTAGATAGAGGCAGAGGAAAAATATTCTGAAAACTTTCAATTTAGAATTAAATATAAATTCAAGGTAGCAGAGTCAATGATCTTCATATTTCTGAGCATATAAAAAATGAAAATTGTACTTCACATTTCAGCATATGATGGTTTCTATGATAAAGTTACGTCTCTATGAACAGTTTAATCAGAAAAGTATCAATAGTTTCCTGAATTGCTGGAATGCTTTATAATCCTTTTGAACTTTGTTGTATGACCTGTGGATGATCCATCACCCATTACATTTAGCAAATATTTACTTAGTACCACCAAGGGTATATTGTTGTGTTGGTTAGCCATTCTTAAAACTTAAATAAAAGATTTTCAGCTTAAACTGAAAGCAGAATCAGGAAATATTAAGCGATATTAAGAGCCTGATCATTTATTCCATCTTCCTCACTCTGAAAGACATGAAGTCAAGGTCTGAGACAGTAAGTATCTGTCAAAATTACCAGGCCAAGAAGGAACCCTGGCATTTGCTTTCTAAGCAAAGCTCCCTAGGACCTGACAATGACAGTAAGCATACTGTCAACTTCTTCTTACAGGGACCATTACCATCACCCTTCAGTTTTAGAAAGCTAGAGGCAAAGGGGAAATAACAGCACAAATGTTTGGTTTTAAAATCCTATTAATTTTAATCTTTCTGAAAAAAACCAAAACCCCAAAACTCCCATAGGTTAAGTGGCACCAAAAGTTCCCAACTATAAAGTACAAAAAAATAACCACTTACAGCAATGACCTGTAAACTTACTTCTATAAATATCTGGAAAACTCTTACTTGCTCAATTAAGTTTCACTAATTTACCATAAATTCAATCAGTTTAAATAATGACCTGATTAAACAGATTTTGAAAAAAGGACACTTCCCATATTTATATGTGGATTTTACAAATAAAACTGTCCAAGGAAATGATGATAAACAACCTCTAAAATGGTAAAAACATCCTACAGAAACCATTTTGATCTACTAGTATCAATAGCCACCAGTAAATGCTTTTAATGTTGAGAAAAGACATCCTCAAGTTTAAGAAATACAAGCATAGAGCTTATTAGGAGTTTGGATTAGATAGAGGCAGAGGAAAAATATTCTGAAAACTTTCAATTTAGAATTAAATATAAATTCAAGGTAGCAGAGTCAATGATCTTCATATTTCTGAGCATATAAAAAATGAAAATTGTACTTCACATTTCAGCATATGATGGTTTCTATGATAAAGTTACGTCTCTATGAACAGTTTAATCAGAAAAGTATCAATAGTTTCCTGAATTGCTGGAATGCTTTATAATCCTTTTGAACTTTGTTGTATGACCTGTGGATGATCCATCACCCATTACATTTAGCAAATATTTACTTAGTACCACCAAGGGTATATTGTTGTGTTGGTTAGCCATTCTTAAAACTTAAATAAAAGATTTTCAGCTTAAACTGAAAGCAGAATCAGGAAATATTAAGCGATATTAAGAGCCTGATCATTTATTCCATCTTCCTCACTCTGAAAGACATGAAGTCAAGGTCTGAGACAGTAAGTATCTGTCAAAATTACCAGGCCAAGAAGGAACCCTGGCATTTGCTTTCTAAGCAAAGCTCCCTAGGACCTGACAATGACAGTAAGCATACTGTCAACTTCTTCTTACAGGGACCATTACCATCACCCTTCAGTTTTAGAAAGCTAGAGGCAAAGGGAACTAACAGCAGAAATGTTTGGTTTTAAAATCCTATTAATTTTAATCTTTCTGAAAAAAAAACCAAAAACCCCCAAAACTCCCATAGGTTAAGTGGCACCAAAAGTTCCCAACTATAAAGTACAAAAAAATAACCACTTACAGCAATGACCTGTAAACTTACTTCTATAAATATCTGGAAAACTCTTACTTGCTCAATTAAGTTTCACTAATTTACCATAAATTCAATCAGTTTAAATAATGACCTGATTAAACAGATTTTGAAAAAAGGACACTTCCCATATTTATATGTGGATTTTACAAATAAAACTGTCCAAGGAAATGATGATAAACAACCTCTAAAATGGTAAAAAACATTTTTCTTAATTTACAGTAGGACGTGTTTTACAGTTTTTAAGCCTAAAGTCATTTGAATGTCACATTCTTTGAAGGGTAACAGAGTCATATGTTCTGAATACTAATTTATGACTATCTTAAATGTGAGCAAAACAAAAATTATGTAAATTCAGTAAGAAAGAACGTAAAGAAAGAGAAAAGTGCTTTCATTTTTGTTGGAAGAGTATATTTCAAAAGATATGATGACAGAAAGGAAATCACTTATCCATTTTCTTGTACCAATGCACCATAAAGATCAAGAAACTTTGGATGGTTACATGAATGCAACATGAAGGAATTTATCATGAACGAGAATTGCAAGATAAATCAACAGAACCCAATCCATGTATTATATAAAATAAATGATAGGAAATCTTGCAGGAGTTAGTAGTGTACACAAACAGATCTGGACACAGTCAGAGGAAGAGTAGACTCTTAACTGGAATTATAATTTCTGAATTTTAAAGCATAGTCCCTATCACTTATTCTATATGGCAAACATGAAAGAGTCCTTTAAGTACGATCAATTTTGAATGTTTAACTCAAAATCATTAGAGAGGTTTAAAATTCTTCGTTTATTCCTTATTTCCTTGGAGAAATCACAAGGTCAATGCAGGGTAGAGAAACCATCCTCTACACTGTTTGAGCATGAGTAGGTATCTCTACCTTGATGAGAGAAGTACAGTGTCAGCAGGTATATACTCTTTGCCTTTTATTATAACTATAGGGACCATTACCATCACCCTTCAGTTTTAGAAAGCTAGAGGCAAAGGGAACTAACAGCAGAAATGTTTGGTTTTAAAATCCTATTAATTTTAATCTTTCTGAAAAAACCAAAACCCCACACTCCCATAGGTTAAGTGGCACCAAAAGTTCCCAACTATAAAGTACAAAAAAATAACCACTTACAGCAATGACCTGTAAACTTACTTCTATAAATATCTGGAAAACTCTTACTTGCTCAATTAAGTTTCACTAATTTACCATAAATTCAATCAGTTTAAATAATGACCTGATTAAACAGATTTTGAAAAAAGGACACTTCCCATATTTATATGTGGATTTTACAAATAAAACTGTCCAAGGAAATGATGATAAACAACCTCTAAAATGGTAAAAAACATTTTTCTTAATTTACAGTAGGACGTGTTTTACAGTTTTTAAGCCTAAAGTCATTTGAATGTCACATTCTTTGAAGGGTAACAGAGTCATATGTTCTGAATACTAATTTATGACTATCTTAAATGTGAGCAAAACAAAAATTATGTAAATTCAGTAAGAAAGAACGTAAAGAAAGAGAAAAGTGCTTTCATTTTTGTTGGAAGAGTATATTTCAAAAGATATGATGACAGAAAGGAAATCACTTATCCATTTTCTTGTACCAATGCACCATAAAGATCAAGAAACTTTGGATGGTTACATGAATGCAACATGAAGGAATTTATCATGAACGAGAATTGCAAGATAAATCAACAGAACCCAATCCATGTATTATATAAAATAAATGATAGGAAATCTTGCAGGAGTTAGTAGTGTACACAAACAGATCTGGACACAGTCAGAGGAAGAGTAGACTCTTAACTGGAATTATAATTTCTGAATTTTAAAGCATAGTCCCTATCACTTATTCTATATGGCAAACATGAAAGAGTCCTTTAAGTACGATCAATTTTGAATGTTTAACTCAAAATCATTAGAGAGGTTTAAAATTCTTCGTTTATTCCTTATTTCCTTGGAGAAATCACAAGGTCAATGCAGGGTAGAGAAACCATCCTCTACACTGTTTGAGCATGAGTAGGTATCTCTACCTTGATGAGAGAAGTACAGTGTCAGCAGGTATATACTCTTTGCCTTTTATTATAACTATATCTCCAACATTTACCTGAAAGAAAACTGGGAATTGGTTAATTATCTGCATTGAAAATAGTTACAAATACACAACCCATTGTATTTAAGCAGTGACTACAGTAAAAAGGCTTACTGGCAAACAAGAACCATGTATCTTCACAAAATGGCATAAAATTATCTAGGAGTGAGGCCAAGGATGGGGCAATTCTGTTTAAAAAACAAATATGGAATCTGTATCATACCAGCTAAATAACACAACTTAATAAAAATAAATTTCATTCATCCTGTCCATTTGATTGACATCTCATCTTCTCATTTTTCTCTCTCTATGATATAAAAATAAAAATGAGGAAATATCCAAATGAAATCTTGACCTTGCTTGAAGGAATCTCAGTACAGCCGGAAAAACTCCAGTTCCTACTCCTCAGATGATCTTAGTTAAAATTCATAATTCAGAGAGGAAGAAAATGAGTTTTAGATTTGTAGTTATTTCCCAAGATCACAGAGGAAGAGCTTAGACTCAAACCCACCTTCAGCTGTCTGTAAAATCTGATTTTGCATAAGTTATATACATAGTGAAATGATCTCTGTATTTTAAATTAAAAAAGAAAAACCAGTTCAAGTGTCTTTCTTAGTTGACTACCTGTTAGCATTTGTGTGAGCACGCTCTGAAGACAAATTAAAGATATATTATGTCTAGAAACTTAGAAGTAATTTAAGGGGCAGGTTTGTCACTGAGCTCTTGGCAAACAGTGTAACTCTTGCTAAGTAGCAACTTGGTGTGCCAGCCAGGGCGAGCAGGCTACACAGCCAGCCACACTCTCATTACATTACGAAAGCAGCCCTCCCTCTTAGCAGCCAAATACACCTAGAAGCTTTAATGATTAATCAAGAGAAGAAAAGCTCTGTAGGGGGATGTGTTAAAGCCTTTTTGTTCTCTCTCATCTTTAGTTTTCCTTGAACCACTAAATAATACTTTCCTGGGTGGCAGAGGAGCGAGAAACTGATGTCCTCATCGGGAATCACAGTAAGAGTCAGCACACTGTGGTCTAGTGTGGTCTACCACAGGAGCGACAGGTTACAGAAGGCTGGAGGAGACCTTCTCATCTATGAGAAGTATGCTAGGTATCCAGGTAGGGAAACTCTGAATGGCTTGATGCAAAAGAGATTTGTTTCCAATGAAATTTGGATTATCTGAGATTGACAAACTGTCGGGGACCTTGAAATCAAACATCCCCTTCCTTAAAAAAAGGACAGACTGGGAAAATAAAAAACAGTAAGTAATAGGTGTATACTGGCCCTTAATGGCATCATCTTTTAGGATTTTAAATAACTCTGCTTAATCTGCTATGACAGAACTCTGCCAGCAACCCCCGAAAGAAAGCAAGATAAATAGAACAAAGTTCTCCGCAGCCAGGGCACTGGGAAAGAATTCTGTACAGGTAACCATTTAATCGCTCTTTAATCGTTTCCTGTGTGTTAATGTTTGCTCTCCAATCAGATTACATGCTTTATAAAATTATGATCATTTCTGTCTACATCATTGTTAGGGATTTTTGTAAGTCTGTTAGACTCTAATTGCACTATCTACCAAAATTTTTACTCATTGAAAGACCAATGAAAGGTTGATAGTTAATAAACTGAAAACTGAAAGAAAGTATCAGCATCTTACATGGTCTAACACAGGAAAACCAAGGGCTCACTGAATGCTAAGGTTGTTCTCATGGGACTGTAAGGGGACTCATTTCTTCCTTCTGATGCCTATGTTTTAGCTCACTTTTCCAAACACCTCTTTCTTTTTGAGTTCTGAGCTTTTAATGTGCCATTCATTCCTGTTTCCAGCCTGGTGTGTGCATAGGAACAGAAAGAACAGAAATGAGCTCTTGGCAAACAGTGTAACTCTTGCTAAGTAGCAACTTGGTGTGCCAGCCAGGCGGCATACACAGCCAGCCACACTCTCATTACATTATGAAAGCAGCCTCCCTCTTAGCAGCCAAATACACCTAGAAGCTTTAATGATTAATCAAGAGAAGAAAAGCTCTGTAGGGGGATGTGTTAAAGCCTTTTTGTTCTCTCTCATCTTTAGTTTTCCTTGAACCACTAAATAATACTTTCCTGGGTGGCAGAGGAGCGAGAAACTGATGTCCTCATCGGGAATCACAGTAAGAGTCAGCACACTGTGGTCTAGTGTGGTCTACCACAGGAGCGACAGGTTACAGAAGGCTGGAGGAGACCTTCTCATCTATGAGAAGTATGCTAGGTATCCAGGTAGGGAAACTCTGAATGGCTTGATGCAAAAGAGATTTGTTTCCAATGAAATTTGGATTATCTGAGATTGACAAACTGTCGGGGACCTTGAAATCAAACATCCCCTTCCTTAAAAAAAGGACAGACTGGGAAAATAAAAAACAGTAAGTAATAGGTGTATACTGGCCCTTAATGGCATCATCTTTTAGGATTTTAAATAACTCTGCTTAATCTGCTATGACAGAACTCTGCCAGCAACCCCCGAAAGAAAGCAAGATAAATAGAACAAAGTTCTCCGCAGCCAGGGCACTGGGAAAGAATTCTGTACAGGTAACCATTTAATCGCTCTTTAATCGTTTCCTGTGTGTTAATGTTTGCTCTCCAATCAGATTACATGCTTTATAAAATTATGATCATTTCTGTCTACATCATTGTTAGGGATTTTTGTAAGTCTGTTAGACTCTAATTGCACTATCTACCAAAATTTTTACTCATTGAAAGACCAATGAAAGGTTGATAGTTAATAAACTGAAAACTGAAAGAAAGTATCAGCATCTTACATGGTCTAACACAGGAAAACCAAGGGCTCACTGAATGCTAAGGTTGTTCTCATGGGACTGTAAGGGGACTCATTTCTTCCTTCTGATGCCTATGTTTTAGCTCACTTTTCCAAACACCTCTTTCTTTTTGAGTTCTGAGCTTTTAATGTGCCATTCATTCCTGTTTCCAGCCTGGTGTGTGCATAGGAACAGAAAGAACAGAAAGTCAAGATGGCAAAAATTCTTTGGCCACATGTTCTAATGAAAGTTGTCATGACAAAGCAGTTTTAGTCTCCAAATACTTAAGATTTATAAAAATACGCAGGGCTTCTGGCCACTGTCTTGAGCTTCCTCAAGTCATTAATATTAGATTACAATTGAGGACTATAAAACAGGTTAGCAAACTATCATAGACTGAAGATCTGATTTGTCCAATTGCAGGCTGCAGCATATTTATATTTTTACTAAGGAATTCTTGGAGACATGAATTCTTAATCCAAATAACTAGATTTTATGGTGGAAACTTCAGGCATTAAAGCAGTTGTACAGAGTTACTTAGACAGGGCATCCGGCCCACTACTCCATGCTTCTTTATAGAGTCGGAAAAATGTGTTGATTCTAAAATTATTCACCTAAATTTTCAGCCTGCTACTGTCTCAAAAACATGTGAATAGTTGCAGCTGTATCTCAACCTTAAGAACTGATCTCTGTGTTAAGAATAAAGAAAATACTTGTTGACTTTCAAGAGTGGGGATGCAATGCTGTGTACTGGGCTTTGTAATCATAATACTTTCTTAGAAAACCAGATACTGGCAATTTAACCTTGGGCAACAGAGGAAAGGCTTCCAAGCAATGACTGGAGGGATAAACTGCGTGTTTGAGAACTGAAGTTGGACCAATTGTGAATGACCGGATGGACACTGTGCAAATTTGTTAGTCCTCTGAGAAACATTAAAAAGCAACCGCAGCAGCCACATACTCAGAAAGGCCAAGAAAGAACCCTGAACTAACGCCCATTTGCACTAAGGCTTATCATATTATGCTGGCAAATGGATCAAACTCTTGGTTTGGGTTTATTGATTTTATTTTTAATTGCACCCAAATATTCCATAAGCTAAAGAAAAGCCTTGTCTTAAAATATGGCTAACACAACAGGCAGCCTGCTGTTACACCCGCTTGCTTAGTGTTCAATAAAGCATTTCTACATCATAAGCATCTTAATGCTACATCATGCCATTCTTTTCACCTCTGACTATTCTATGACCCTATTGTGAGCTTACTGCTTGGCACATATACTCAATAAGTACTTGTGGAGAGATGCTATAAAATTTCTCTGTGTGTTTCCACAGTGTTTGAAATTACAGCTTTTACTTAGGGTACAGAATGTCATAGTTTATTTATAAAATGCTCTCTCTGTTGTTGAATATCCATATATTCTAACTTTTTGCTATTATAAATAATGTTAAATGATAAAATTTTCTTAGGATAAATTCCCAGAATTCTTTTTCTTTGTAGTTGTCAACATGAAGACCTACATTGCTAAAGCACAAACATATGTGAATAACATACTTCATAAAAATTCTGAAATATAAACATTTTTCCTTGATAGCAAATGAGACCTCTATATTGTTTAAATTTACAACTTTTATTATTAGGTTGACTATGAATTTCTTATTCTTAACTGTAATAAGGTTGCTTATTACATTTCTTGTTAGTTTTTGCCAACTTTTCTTTCCTATCTAGATAACAAGGACTTCAACCTTTTGTCATATTTGGTGTAAATATTTCCATACTCTATTTATTAGTGTGTTGTGTGTTTTAAATTTTATATAATCAAATTCTATAGATCCTTCAGATTTTGATCTTACTCTTCTCCAAATATTAATGTCCTTATTCTATTTGTATGTTTTTTAAAAAAGTATTTTGATACTTCCTTCTAGTCCATTGAAATCTCTTTGAGCAAAGGCTATGACTTAGACACAAACTGTTTTATTCTCAAAACCACTAATCTGTGGTCCAAACATGATTTATTAAACAATCATTTTATCAGTGACTTTTGCCTCCTTTGTTATATATTAAATAGGCTTTATTTCAAGGCATTCTGTTTTTTTGTTTGATTTTTGCTATTCATCAAAGTATATATTTGTAACAGATTCACACTATTATAATAATTCTGTCTTTCCATTTTATTTATATTTAACCCTTGTGCATTGCTAATTTTCCAAAATAGTCTTGTATTTTCTCATCTGTTTGTTTTTGAAGTTCCAATGAATAATTTAGCTAACTCTTGAGGAAAAAGAAAAGAAATGATAATTTCCCTGAGGTTTTGCTACCTCATTACTTTTGAATAAGTGGTGCTTTGTTTTTCTATGAATATGACATATTTGTCTATTTATGTGAAACCTTAACACTTCAAGTTTTGATGTTTTCTTTACAGCAGTCATGTATTTGCTTCAAGTTTATTTGTAAGCATCCCACATACCACTAGGAATGAGATCTTTTTGTCACTGTATTTTTCTACATTGCTATTGCTGAAAAAGAATGATGTCAGTTTCTGAATATTTATCTTGCATTCATCACTGAATCAACTTTTATTAGCTCTTATTATCTAAGTATCTACTTCCAGGGATTAATAACATCAGCTCCTTTTGGCTGGAAAAATGTTAAATTCTACACCTCTGTTACTCAAAGTGGGATGTCAAGGGACAGTGCGGCATTGATTTCTAAGACAATTGACAATGCTATTATTATGGATAATCACAGGCTGGTAAATATTTTTTTTGTCTATGAAACATTGGAACATTAAGTTAAAATAATCCACTCAATCTTGGAATAATGACTGTCCAGTAGGAAAATAAAACATTAAAATGAATTAAAATTAAATTTAGGGTGAGGTAGTAGATGGTTATTTCCTGACTTTACAATTAATTTATTTTCTAAGCAAGCACTTGCGGTAAGAAGAAACTGACAGCAATGTATGAGGATATGCATTTATATTAATTATCCTGACAATTCTAGTAAAAATGAAATATATTTATAAGAGAAACCAATTTATCATACTTGACTATACCCTACTTGTCTTCTCTCTAAAGTGTTTAAATCCATAAGAGCATAAAGGAAACTTCTTTTGAAACAGTAAATTGAAGTTTTTTTGGTTTTTTGCATCTTGCATCTCTGAAAAAGAGATGACTGTCACAGAAACAAGGAAAGCACAAAGTATTTTCCTCTTTGTTACTTTCATGTCAAAGACCAAAGAGAGAGAGAGGATCAAATATCCAGAAAAGATGTCAATCTTTATTCCAGCCACCAATTTAAAATCAAAATGTAATTAGTTCAGAGGGAATCCTATTCCCTGGGAGGATATAAGGTGACATATGAAGGTCACTGGGCAGAATCAAGGGCATGGCCTTTAACTGGGAAATAGTGGAGTGCACACAGATGAGTGTAATTACACATCTGTTGTCCTAGCCAGTTCAGAAAACAAGATTCCCGGGGTGGAGTGGCCTCGGCTCCAAAGGTCTCTTACCAGGTTAAGAAGGTTATTTGCTTGTGGATGACTGGAGGTTAAGTTAAATGGTCTTCCAAAAAACTAACAATCATTGCTTACCTTTTGAAACTGAGGTCTGAAAAGCCTATGAACAAAATCAATTGCTTAACCTTTTGAAAACCCTGAGAGTCAACTTTTATTAGCTCTTATTATCTAAGTATCTACTTCCAGGGATTAATAACATCAGCTCCTTTTGGCTGGAAAAATGTTAAATTCTACACCTCTGTTACTCAAAGTGGGATGTCAAGGGACAGTGCGGCATTGATTTCTAAGACAATTGACAATGCTATTATTATGGATAATCACAGGCTGGTAAATATTTTTTTTGTCTATGAAACATTGGAACATTAAGTTAAAATAATCCACTCAATCTTGGAATAATGACTGTCCAGTAGGAAAATAAAACATTAAAATGAATTAAAATTAAATTTAGGGTGAGGTAGTAGATGGTTATTTCCTGACTTTACAATTAATTTATTTTCTAGGCAAGCATTTTGTAAGAAGAAACTGACAGCAATGTATGAGGATATGCATTTATATTAATTATCCTGACAATTCTAGTAAAAATGAAATATATTTATAAGAGAAACCAATTTATCATACTTGACTATACCCTACTTGTCTTCTCTCTAAAGTGTTTAAATCCATAAGAGCATAAAGGAAACTTCTTTTGAACCTGTAAATTGAAGCTTTTTTGGTTTTTTGCATCTTGCATCTCTGAAAAAGAGATGACTGTCACAGAAACAAGGAAAGCACAAAGTATTTTCCTCTTTGTTACTTTCATGTCAAAGACCAAAGAGAGAGAGAGGATCAAATATCCAGAAAAGATGTCAATCTTTATTCCAGCCACCAATTTAAAATCAAAATGTAATTAGTTCAGAGGGAATCCTATTCCCTGGGAGGATATAAGGTGACATATGAAGGTCACTGGGCAGAATCAAGGGCATGGCCTTTAACTGGGAAATAGTGGAGTGCACACAGATGAGTGTAATTACACATCTGTTGTCCTAGCCAGTTCAGAAAACAAGATTCCCGGGGTGGAGTGGCCTCGGCTCCAAAGGTCTCTTACCAGGTTAAGAAGGTTATTTGCTTGTGGATGACTGGAGGTTAAGTTAAATGGTCTTCCAGAACTAAAGAAGAACTAACAATCATTGCTTACCTTTTGAAACTGAGGTCTGAAAAGCCTATGAACATTTCAATAACACTTGCTAAATTGTGACTCCATTCACTAACTGCCGTGTTAGAGGTCCTACAAGCAAATTAACTTCTTGCTGCTATGGAACTGATTTCCAGCTCATACAAAGATGATGTTTGATTAGTAAGACTTTTCTTAAAAAATGAATTAGCAATGTATAAACGTGACTAGTCACAATATATGAAGTAAAATATACAAATGTGAACTATCAGAATCTAATTTTTGTTTTACTTGGACAGTAGATGATTAAAGCAAAAAATTACAACACAAAACAGTCCATGGTTAAATGAAATCTATGAAAACAGTACTCAAAATATACTATGAAATAAACAAAAAGTTCTAAATATTACTTTAAGATAATAGTCTTTCTAATATACTGCAGAATTATTAAATGGAAGTGACTAACTGAAGATTCTATGTCTGTTTACAATATTACTTAAACTTTCATATCAGTGGAATCCTTGAGATTTGCTTATATTATGCAGAAAATTACATGTACTAGAGTACACCTCTATGCATGTCTTCTCCCGTAACAAAATAAAAATCAATGCATACCTTTTCCCAGTGCACAATTTCCCAAGCACCGTTTCTCAGAACTGGAAAGAGAAAAGGTGATAGTTTTAAGAACATGTTGTTACTCATCAAAAGTCTACCTCTGATGAAATGATCATTTTTAAATGAATAGTTTCAAACAAATCATCTGGTAACAATTTTTACAGGTTTTAAAACTAATTGTGACAGCAAAGATATGTAAAATTATACAAAGAAACAACCAATGTACATGTTACCTCTCACAAGAAAATATTACTACCAGGATACTATTACTAACAGGGTAATCTTTTGCCAAGGGCTTTCCTCAAGACACAGAGGAATTACAGGGCTTGGCTGGAGAAGAAAGCCACAAAAATGCTTGCAAAAGGGAGAGTGACGAACTTAGAAAGTTTCAGAAGCCAGAACAGTAGCAATGTTTAAAAAAAAAGATTTACAAGCATAGAAAGAATGGATTTCAAACTGAGTAGTAAAAATTTAATGCAGGGGAATTCCCTGGTGGTCCAGGGGCTAAGACTCTGTGCTCCCAATGAAGAGGGCCCAGGTTCTATACTTGGTCAGGGAACTAGAGTCCACATACTACAACTGAGACCCAGTGCAGCCAAATAAATATTTTAAAAAAAACCTAATGCATAAACCAGGAGATAAAAAAATGTGTATTTTTAGCTTTGAAATAATGAAAAATAGCAAATGTTTCTATATTTGGCTTACTGAGAAGAAACAAGAGGGCTACAATTAAATTATGACTGAGGGGTTGATAATTTCTCAGTGTTTTATCACTGCTTTACAACAATGAAGTTACTCAGTTTGCTTTTCTTTTATTCCTACAATGCATCTGTGGCATAATACTGAATATGCCCTTAGACACTAACAGAAAACAGAAAAGAGAATCATGTGAAGTAGATAGTACAGTATGCAGGAAGTCAAGGTCAGTCAACAAATTATCCTTATCGTAAATTCTGTGAGGGCAAAGCTAACATTTGCTTTAACACAATATTCTCTGGAAACAGTACAGTCTTGGTGCTAAGTAGCTCCTGGGTAAATATTTGCAAGATGAATAACTTAGAGGCATAAAAACATTAGATTTACAGGTTACTCATCAAAAGTCTACCTCTGATGAAATGATCATTTTTAAATGAATAGTTTCAAACAAATCATCTGGTAACAATTTTTACAGGTTTTAAAACTAATTGTGACAGCAAAGATATGTAAAATTATACAAAGAAACAACCAATGTACATGTTACCTCTCACAAGAAAATATTACTACCAGGATACTATTACTAACAGGGTAATCTTTTGCCAAGGGCTTTCCTCAAGACACAGAGGAATTACAGGGCTTGGCTGGAGAAGAAAGCCACAAAAATGCTTGCAAAAGGGAGAGTGACGAACTTAGAAAGTTTCAGAAGCCAGAACAGTAGCAATGTTTAAAAAAAAAGATTTACAAGCATAGAAAGAATGGATTTCAAACTGAGTAGTAAAAATTTAATGCAGGGGAATTCCCTGGTGGTCCAGGGGCTAAGACTCTGTGCTCCCAATGAAGAGGGCCCAGGTTCTATACTTGGTCAGGGAACTAGAGTCCACATACTACAACTGAGACCCAGTGCAGCCAAATAAATATTTTAAAAAAAACCTAATGCATAAACCAGGAGATAAAAAAATGTGTATTTTTAGCTTTGAAATAATGAAAAATAGCAAATGTTTCTATATTTGGCTTACTGAGAAGAAACAAGAGGGCTACAATTAAATTATGACTGAGGGGTTGATAATTTCTCAGTGTTTTATCACTGCTTTACAACAATGAAGTTACTCAGTTTGCTTTTCTTTTATTCCTACAATGCATCTGTGGCATAATACTGAATATGCCCTTAGACACTAACAGAAAACAGAAAAGAGAATCATGTGAAGTAGATAGTACAGTATGCAGGAAGTCAAGGTCAGTCAACAAATTATCCTTATCGTAAATTCTGTGAGGGCAAAGCTAACATTTGCTTTAACACAATATTCTCTGGAAACAGTACAGTCTTGGTGCTAAGTAGCTCCTGGGTAAATATTTGCAAGATGAATAACTTAGAGGCATAAAAACATTAGATTTAGTTTCTTTTGATGTAAGAAGGGATGAAGGCTGAATCTTCTTGAGAAAATCACAGTGAGAATCCTGAGAATGTGCAGTAGCAAATCTAACGCTAATTATATACTCACAGGTTTGAAAACCAGTGTTACAATATTAATTATTTTACTCTAAATATAATCTTCTAGTGTTCCAAAATTTCCTGAGACCAGGGACTATGTCTCATTCACTTCTTTATCTCTAGCACTTCACAGCATTCCTAGCACGTAAGACACTCCAGTGTGAAACAGATGAGTAAGTGCAAGGAGGTATATCTTCCAGTGAATTTTGGTGAATCGACTTCATTAATTTAAATAATTGCAAGATGAAGAGGTAACACTAAAGAATTTCCAGTAACTATATGAATAAGCTAAAGTTTCAGTGTTTAGGTTGGGGGTGAAGGATCTGAGCCCCACCCAGCATCTGGAACTGATTCCTATGCCCTAAAACATGACTCTAGTTTGCAGGGTTCACCCACACTGGTGGGTTTCATGGAACACACCTGCTACTGCAGGAGAAGTAAAAGATGTGGGTTCAGTGCCTGGGTCGGGAAGACACCCTGGAGTAGGGGATAGCACAATGCCATGAGGAAACTGCTCCCTGAGGACGAGGGGTTCAGAGAGCGACGCTTAAGAGTAAAAATGTCCTGGGTTTTGATGCCATCTTCATCCGTGTCGGGCAATATCTTCCTCAAAAAATAGTCGTTACAAAGTATAAGGAACAACACAAGAGCACTGTGCCCTTGAATCACAGTGGCTACGATATTAAGTACTCAACAAGGAACGCTGGAAAGTACTATTCAAATCTATATAATGGAATGATGGGGCTAAAATTTACACTGATTTAAATTAGAAAAATAAGCCTGTTCAATAGTAATTTTATTTGAATATGCCCTTAGACACTAACAGAAAACAGAAAAGAGAATCATGTGAAGTAGATAGTACAGTATGCAGGAAGTCAAGGTCAGTCAACAAATTATCCTTATCGTAAATTCTGTGAGGGCAAAGCTAACATTTGCTTTAACACAATATTCTCTGGAAACAGTACAGTCTTGGTGCTAAGTAGCTCCTGGGTAAATATTTGCAAGATGAATAACTTAGAGGCATAAAAACATTAGATTTAGTTTCTTTTGATGTAAGAAGGGATGAAGGCTGAATCTTCTTGAGAAAATCACAGTGAGAATCCTGAGAATGTGCAGTAGCAAATCTAACGCTAATTATATACTCACAGGTTTGAAAACCAGTGTTACAATATTAATTATTTTACTCTAAATATAATCTTCTAGTGTTCCAAAATTTCCTGAGACCAGGGACTATGTCTCATTCACTTCTTTATCTCTAGCACTTCACAGCATTCCTAGCACGTAAGACACTCCAGTGTGAAACAGATGAGTAAGTGCAAGGAGGTATATCTTCCAGTGAATTTTGGTGAATCGACTTCATTAATTTAAATAATTGCAAGATGAAGAGGTAACACTAAAGAATTTCCAGTAACTATATGAATAAGCTAAAGTTTCAGTGTTTAGGTTGGGGGTGAAGGATCTGAGCCCCACCCAGCATCTGGAACTGATTCCTATGCCCTAAAACATGACTCTAGTTTGCAGGGTTCACCCACACTGGTGGGTTTCATGGAACACACCTGCTACTGCAGGAGAAGTAAAAGATGTGGGTTCAGTGCCTGGGTCGGGAAGACACCCTGGAGTAGGGAGAGCACAATGCCATGAGGAAACTGCTCCCTGAGGACGAGGGGTTCAGAGAGCGACGCTTAAGAGTAAAAATGTCCTGGGTTTTGATGCCATCTTCATCCGTGTCGGGCAATATCTTCCTCAAAAAATAGTCGTTACAAAGTATAAGGAACAACACAAGAGCACTGTGCCCTTGAATCACAGTGGCTACGATATTAAGTACTCAACAAGGAACGCTGGAAAGTACTATTCAAATCTATATAATGGAATGATGGGGCTAAAATTTACACTGATTTAAATTAGAAAAAATAAGCCTGTTCAATAGTATTATTGTCATTTATTTTCTTCTAATTCCATTTCATATAAGTAAACATTCTCCCACTGCAATATTTAGGTGTTTAAAAATCAGTATCCAATTTTTTTTTTAAATTCAGAGGCTTGACACGAGACGTCAGGCTTATCTAGAAGCCCAGTCAACCCCTGCTCTGGGACCTGTGGCTGGGACAGCAGGGTCTCTGCGTTCAGGGAGGCTCACCACTCCATCACCACGCCTGTCTGTGGTTTCCCACTGCTGTACATACAGCCTGCTGCCCTTATTTAGGAGACCTGCCTGACTCACACGCATGAAGTTTTCTTTCCTTCACTGAGGTATAACTTACAACAAACTATACAGACCTTATATGTTCTGTTCAGTAAGTTAAAAAAAAAAAACTGTAAACTTCCGTGAATTCATTATTCAGAATAAGATACAGAATTCCAGAAAGACTTCTTGTACCATTTAACATCCATCCTCTCATCCCCAGAGGCAAATATAAATTATTCATCATAGGTTAGTTTTGCATGTCATATGCAATGAATTATATAGTATCTTTGTATTGAGGTTTCAATCAAAATATCTGAGATTCTATTAAAAAAAGTTTATTTCTACCATGAAATTGACACGGTACTATGGTGGACTGATTTTTGGATTCTATATTTATGCCAATTTTAATTTCTACTAAAATCTGGAACTGATTCCTATGCCCTAAAACATGACTCTAGTTTGCAGGGTTCACCCACACTGGTGGGTTTCATGGAACACACCTGCTACTGCAGGAGAAGTAAAAGATGTGGGTTCAGTGCCTGGGTCGGGAAGACACCCTGGAGTAGGGGATAGCACAATGCCATGAGGAAACTGCTCCCTGAGGACGAGGGGTTCAGAGAGCGACGCTTAAGAGTAAAAATGTCCTGGGTTTTGATGCCATCTTCATCCGTGTCGGGCAATATCTTCCTCAAAAAATAGTCGTTACAAAGTATAAGGAACAACACAAGAGCACTGTGCCCTTGAATCACAGTGGCTACGATATTAAGTACTCAACAAGGAACGCTGGAAAGTACTATTCAAATCTATATAATGGAATGATGGGGCTAAAATTTACACTGATTTAAATTAGAAAAAATAAGCCTGTTCAATAGTATTATTGTCATTTATTTTCTTCTAATTCCATTTCATATAAGTAAACATTCTCCCACTGCAATATTTAGGTGTTTAAAAATCAGTATCCAATTTTTTTAAATTCAGAGGCTTGACACGAGACGTCAGGCTTATCTAGAAGCCCAGTCAACCCCTGCTCTGGGACCTGTGGCTGGGACAGCAGGGTCTCTGCGTTCAGGGAGGCTCACCACTCCATCACCACGCCTGTCTGTGGTTTCCCACTGCTGTACATACAGCCTGCTGCCCTTATTTAGGAGACCTGCCTGACTCACACGCATGAAGTTTTCTTTCCTTCACTGAGGTATAACTTACAACAAACTATACAGACCTTATATGTTCTGTTCAGTAAGTTAAAAAAAAAAAACTGTAAACTTCCGTGAATTCATTATTCAGAATAAGATACAGAATTCCAGAAAGACTTCTTGTACCATTTAACATCCATCCTCTCATCCCCAGAGGCAAATATAAATTATTCATCATAGGTTAGTTTTGCATGTCATATGCAATGAATTATATAGTATCTTTGTATTGAGGTTTCAATCAAAATATCTGAGATTCTATTAAAAAAAGTTTATTTCTACCATGAAATTGACACGGTACTATGGTGGACTGATTTTTGGATTCTATATTTATGCCATTAATTAACTTATACATCTTTACACCAATACTACCATGCCTTGATTACTGCAACTCTACAGTGACTCCTGAATTTTAGGGGGTCTTCCCACATTGTGCTTCTCCAATATTGTTTGGACTATTTTCAGTCCTTTGCTCTTCCATGTAAATTTTAATTATAAAAAAATCTCCAAACTCCCCTGGGACTTTGACTTGGGGCTCTAGTGTTTCCATTCATGGACAAGCTATATCTTTCCATTTATCTATGTCTTCATATATTTTCTCCAACATGTTTTTGTAGTTAACAGTGCATAGTCTTTTATTAGATTTATTTCAAATATTTGATGCCTTTTTCCTTATACTGTAAGTTGTATTTTTTTACTCCATTTTCCAATTAGTCACTGCTGGTATACAGAAATGCATTAAACTTTCACACAATGACCTCGTCATCATGTAATTTTGTTGAATTCACCTATTAGTTCTGATAGGGCTGTTTTGTTTTGTGGTGGTGGTTTAGTCATTAAGCCATGTCTGACTCTTGCAACTCCATAGATGTAACCCACTCGGCTCCTTTTTCCATGGGATTCTCCAGGCAAAAATTCTGAAATAGGCTGCCGTCTCCTTCGCCAGGGGGTCAATCCCTGGTCTCCTGCATTGACAGGCAGAGTCTTTACTGATTGAGCCACCAAGGAAATCATTTTGTTTTGCAGCAATACTTTCTAAGAAACTTCATTTTGGTTTAATAACAATGCTGTTTTACGATTTTTGGCAGTTTTATTATGTTCATTGCTCCACTGTCTCTATTTTTAAACTTCTATTCTTATGCCAAAAAGAAAATCTTTGGAATTCATGAATAATTTTTACTGCTAAACATATCCTGCTGATTTTGTGCTCTAAGCACATCAAATTCTGCCACATTTTTCTCCTCAGTATCACCCACACCAGTCCCCCTACCTGAAGCAACATCTGTTTCCCAGTTGAAGGCATGAGTTAGCCTCATCATTGGTCATCTGCATTCACTCTTGATCTCCTTCAAATTTAGTTTCTACAGTATAGCTCTAATGTCTGAGTACAATGATTTACATGTATATGCAATTATGGATGATTATGTACCAATTCATATAATCATATATATATATATATATACACACACACAAGATGAGGTCACGCCTTGCTCAAAACTCTTCAGCTGGCTCCCTTTGGCTCATAAGTCCAAACATCGATAAGGCCTCTGGTGCCTATCCTCCATCACCACCTCTAACAGGGATGGCAGCACCACCAGTCCCTCAGGCCCTTCCCAGGCCCACTGTGGTGAAACCAACATGCTCTCTAATGGCTCAAACCCTATGCATATATTTCATGACTAGACACGTTCCCCATTCTCCTAATCTCACCTTAACACATTTTCCTGCATAGTCTTTTATTAGATTTATTTCAAATATTTGATGCCTTTTCCTTATACTGTAAGTTGTATTTTTACTCCATTTTCCAATTAGTCACTGCTGGTATACAGAAATGCATTAAACTTTCACACAATGACCTCGTCATCATGTAATTTTGTTGAATTCACCTATTAGTTCTGATAGGGCTGTTTTGTTTTGTGGTGGTGGTTTAGTCATTAAGCCATGTCTGACTCTTGCAACTCCATAGATGTAACCCACTCGGCTCCTTTTTCCATGGGATTCTCCAGGAAAAAATTCTGAAATAGGCTGCCGTCTCCTTCGCCAGGGGGTCAATCCCTGGTCTCCTGCATTGACAGGCAGAGTCTTTACTGATTGAGCCACCAAGGAAATCATTTTGTTTTGCAGCAATACTTTCTAAGAAACTTCATTTTGGTTTAATAACAATGCTGTTTTACGATTTTTGGCAGTTTTATTATGTTCATTGCTCCACTGTCTCTATTTTTAAACTTCTATTCTTATGCCAAAAAGAAAATCTTTGGAATTCATGAATAATTTTTACTGCTAAACATATCCTGCTGATTTTGTGCTCTAAGCACATCAAATTCTGCCACATTTTTCTCCTCAGTATCACCCACACCAGTCCCCCTACCTGAAGCAACATCTGTTTCCCAGTTGAAGGCATGAGTTAGCCTCATCATTGGTCATCTGCATTCACTCTTGATCTCCTTCAAATTTAGTTTCTACAGTATAGCTCTAATGTCTGAGTACAATGATTTACATGTATATGCAATTATGGATGATTATGTACCAATTCATATAATCATATATATATATATATATACACACACACAAGATGAGGTCACGCCTTGCTCAAAACTCTTCAGCTGGCTCCCTTTGGCTCATAAGTCCAAACATCGATAAGGCCTCTGGTGCCTATCCTCCATCACCACCTCTAACAGGGATGGCAGCACCACCAGTCCCTCAGGCCCTTCCCAGGCCCACTGTGGTGAAACCAACATGCTCTCTAATGGCTCAAACCCTATGCATATATTTCATGACTAGAACACACGTTCCCTCCATTCTCACGTAGATCTCAGCCTTAACACCACTTTCTCAGGGGGCATGCTTTGACACCTACACCTTTACCACTACTCCAAGTCTAAATGAGCTTCCTGTACTTCTTTCAGAGCACTTATGACAGTTTTACTATATATATTTAATTGAGGGAGTTAAGTTAAATAAACAGGGCTCATGTGCTGAGCACATCATGAAAAACACCAGGGTGGAATCAAGATAGCTGGGAGAAACATCAACAACCTCAGATATGTGGATGACACCACTCTAACGGCAGAAAGTGAAGAGGAACTAAGGAACTTCTTTTTAAAAATTTTTTTATTTTATTTCATTCTTTAAAATTTTGGCCTCTTTTATTGGTCTTTCATTTATTTATTTTTGTCCATCTTTGTTCTTTGGCCTGTGTGGGCCTCCCACTCCAGTGGCTTCTCTTGTTGCAGAGCACCGGCTCTAGGCGCATGAGCTCTAGAGCACTGGCTCATAATTGGACACATCGGTTTAGCTGCTCTGCGGCATGTGGGATCTTCCTAGACCAGGGATCGAACTGGCACTCCTCGCACTGCAAGGCAGACTCTTCACCCACCGCACCATCAGGGAAGCCCCTAAGGAACTTCTTGATGAGGGTGAAAGAGGAGAGTGAAAAAGTCAGCTTATAATTAAATATTTTTTAAAAAAACACCTAAGATCATGGCATATGGTCCCATTACTTTGTGGTAGACAGAAGGGGAAAAGGGGGAAGCAGTTGACAGATTTCCTCTTATTGGGCTCTAAAATCACTGCAAATGGCGACTGCAGCCATAAAATCAGAAGATGATTGCTTCTTGGCAGGAAAGCTATGACAAACCTAGACAGCATGTTGAAAAGCAGACACAATACTCTGCCAACAAAAGTGCATACAGTCAAGGTTCTGGTCTTCCCAGTGGTGACGTGTGGTTGTGAGAGCTTGACCACAAGGAAGGCAGAGCACCAAACCACTGATGCCTTCCAACTGTGGGGCTGGAGGACACTCCTGAGAGTTCCTTGGACATCAAGGATGGCCCCACCAGCCCTCAGCCTTAGACTAACCACTTTCTCAAACCCTATGCATATATTTCATGACTAGAACACACGTTCCCTCCATTCTCACGTAGATCTCAGCCTTAACACCACTTTCTCAGGGGGCATGCTTTGACACCTACACCTTTACCACTACTCCAAGTCTAAATGAGCTTCCTGTACTTCTTTCAGAGCACTTATGACAGTTTTACTATATATATTTAATTGAGGGAGTTAAGTTAAATAAACAGGGCTCATGTGCTGAGCACATCATGAAAAACACCAGGGTGGAATCAAGATAGCTGGGAGAAACATCAACAACCTCAGATATGTGGATGACACCACTCTAACGGCAGAAAGTGAAGAGGAACTAAGGAACTTCTTTTTAAAAATTTTTTTATTTTATTTCATTCTTTAAAATTTTGGCCTCTTTTATTGGTCTTTCATTTATTTATTTTTGTCCATCTTTGTTCTTTGGCCTGTGTGGGCCTCCCACTCCAGTGGCTTCTCTTGTTGCAGAGCACCGGCTCTAGGCGCATGAGCTCTAGAGCACTGGCTCATAATTGGACACATCGGTTTAGCTGCTCTGCGGCATGTGGGATCTTCCTAGACCAGGGATCGAACTGGCACTCCTCGCACTGCAAGGCAGACTCTTCACCCACCGCACCATCAGGGAAGCCCCTAAGGAACTTCTTGATGAGGGTGAAAGAGGAGAGTGAAAAAGTCAGCTTATAATTAAATATTTTTTAAAAAAACACCTAAGATCATGGCATATGGTCCCATTACTTTGTGGTAGACAGAAGGGGAAAAGGTGGAAGCAGTTGACAGATTTCCTCTTATTGGGCTCTAAAATCACTGCAAATGGCGACTGCAGCCATAAAATCAGAAGATGATTGCTTCTTGGCAGGAAAGCTATGACAAACCTAGACAGCATGTTGAAAAGCAGACACAATACTCTGCCAACAAAAGTGCATACAGTCAAGGTTCTGGTCTTCCCAGTGGTGACGTGTGGTTGTGAGAGCTTGACCACAAGGAAGGCAGAGCACCAAACCACTGATGCCTTCCAACTGTGGGGCTGGAGGACACTCCTGAGAGTTCCTTGGACATCAAGGAGATCAAACCAGTCAATCTTACAGGCAATCAACCCTGAACATCCATTGAAAGGACTGATGCTGAAGTTCTAATATTTTGATGATGTCACCTGATGTGAAGAGCCAACTCACTGGAAAAGACCCTGGTTCTGGGAAAGATTGAGGGCAGAAGGAGAAGAGGGCATCACAGGATGGGAGAGCAGGATGGCATCACCAATGCAGTGGACATGAATTTGGACAAACTCTGGGAGATGGTGAGGGACACGAAGGCCTGGTGTGCTGCCATCTATGGGGTCACAAAGAGTCAGATACAACTTGGTGACTGAACAATAAGTGAGGGAGGATTTATGTAAGTCTTCCTCTTCCCCCAGACCCCAAGATCTGTGATCACAAGAATGTTCTCCTTCTGTTCCCTGCTGTATGCCCAGTGCTTCCATGCAGCAACACAAAGGTGCCCAGTCAATACTCACTGGATGGTAAGTGGATGGACCAATGTCCCCATGTATTTTGGGCCATATAAAGCCATAGTAGTAGATTTAGTAAAGATACAACCCTGCTCCCTAATAGGTCTCTGTTAAAAACATACACACAATGTTTAAAAAACAGCTCTAGAGAAAGCACTTTGGCATCTCCTCAAAAGTTTAAGTAGAGAGCTATCATGAGATACAGAAATTTCATACCTAAGTATTTCCAAGAGAACTGAAAACATATTCATACAAGAACTGTTCACTGTATAATTGTTCATAATAAGGAGAAAGTGGAAACAATCCAAATGTCCACCCCCTAATGATAGATTAAACAATGGGTACATACACACAGTGGAATATTATTCAGTCATAAAAAAGGAATGAAGTGCTGATACGCACGACAAACAGATGACTCAGAGATAAGCTGGACACAAAAGGCTACATGTTGTGCTATCTCCTTTATAGAAAATGCTCAGAACAGACAAATCCATGGAGATAGAAAGCAGTTTAGTAGTTGTCAGAGACTCATGAAGAGGGCAATGGGACTGGCTGGGGTGTGAGAGCTGACCACAAGGAAGGGGCAAGAGCACCAAACCACTGATGCCTTCCAACTGTGGGGCTGGAGGACACTCCTGAGAGTTCCTTGGACATCAAGGAGATCAAACCAGTCAATCTTACAGGCAATCAACCCTGAACATCCATTGAAAGGACTGATGCTGAAGTTCTAATATTTTGATGATGTCACCTGATGTGAAGAGCCAACTCACTGGAAAAGACCCTGGTTCTGGGAAAGATTGAGGGCAGAAGGAGAAGAGGGCATCACAGGATGGGAGAGCAGGATGGCATCACCAATGCAGTGGACATGAATTTGGACAAACTCTGGGAGATGGTGAGGGACACGAAGGCCTGGTGTGCTGCCATCTATGGGGTCACAAAGAGTCAGATACAACTTGGTGACTGAACAATAAGTGAGGGAGGATTTATGTAAGTCTTCCTCTTCCCCCAGACCCCAAGATCTGTGATCACAAGAATGTTCTCCTTCTGTTCCCTGCTGTATGCCCAGTGCTTCCATGCAGCAACACAAAGGTGCCCAGTCAATACTCACTGGATGGTAAGTGGATGGACCAATGTCCCCATGTATTTTGGGCCATATAAAGCCATAGTAGTAGATTTAGTAAAGATACAACCCTGCTCCCTAATAGGTCTCTGTTAAAAACATACACACAATGTTTAAAAAACAGCTCTAGAGAAAGCACTTTGGCATCTCCTCAAAAGTTTAAGTAGAGAGCTATCATGAGATACAGAAATTTCATACCTAAGTATTTCCAAGAGAACTGAAAACATATTCATACAAGAACTGTTCACTGTATAATTGTTCATAATAAGGAGAAAGTGGAAACAATCCAAATGTCCACCCCCTAATGATAGATTAAACAATGGGTACATACACACAGTGGAATATTATTCAGTCATAAAAAAGGAATGAAGTGCTGATACGCACGACAAACAGATGACTCAGAGATAAGCTGGACACAAAAGGCTACATGTTGTGCTATCTCCTTTATAGAAAATGCTCAGAACAGACAAATCCATGGAGATAGAAAGCAGTTTAGTAGTTGTCAGAGACTCATGAAGAGGGCAATGGGACTGGCTGCATATATGTCTGGGGTTTCTTTTTGGGATGATTAAAATACTCTGGAATCAGATAGTTGTGATGGGTGCAGGACACTGTGAATATAATAAAAAACACTGAACTGTACATTTGAACATGATGAATTTTATGGTATATGAATTATAACTCACTAGCAGTTACATAAAATAATGCCAACAAACTAAACATTTGCTTAAAATAGCCTTTTCAGCTTCATAAGTTCCTAAAATGATTTCCATGTGAACAGCTGGAAATGGTTAAGCAACCGTTAGATGCGCTAATGTTCCCGTGTGTTTGGGATATGAACGTCCTCTGATGTCAGCTTTGTGCCATGCCTTCCAGTTCTGTCACTAAACTAACCCTCCTTGAGATGTTGCCACTTGGAAGAGGTTTGTCAGTTCATATCTAAAAATAGCCCTGAACCACTCTATCGGGCTCCCCTTACAGGCTGGAAGGGTGACAACATGCTTCCCAAACTCAGCAAACCCTGTCAGGGAGCCTGCTCCGCCTGGACATGTCCATGGAAACCTGGAAAACCATCCGAATCTGCTTTGGTTCTCCATCCTCCCTATCTGCTCATCCCCCTCAACCATGCTTGGATGGTTTCCCATGCACATTTGAACCCATCTTCATCCCTCCCCAATCTGACCCTTTGGCATCTCTATAAACCAGCCGGTCCTACCAGTTTCTAGAGAATGCCAATCTCCATCTGAACAGTGCTTCTTCCTACCCTCTTCTCTGCTCCTCTCCATCCAAATGTTTCCTCTCCACTCATCACTGGAGACACACACTGGAGAAAACACCTTACTGAGAGAACTGATATGCCTAAGAAGCTTTTAAATACATATTCAGCCAACAAAGTTTTCTATCAAACTACAGAATCAATGCATTAGTGTCCAAGCCAACTGGAGTTATACAAAAGGAAGAGTGGAGCTTCTCTTCCTATCTCATGCCACCTTCTCAAGGTAAGGAATGCTAACTGATGCATCCTTACATACATTTCTCTAGATAAGCATGGACATAGACAGGTTTCTTTCTTTCTTTTTAAAAATGTATTTCTCTGCAACCTGGTTTTCTACTTAACATATACTTTCAGGACAAAGCACAGAGACATTTTTTTTGTAAAATGAGCTCGTATATGGACACATCTGTTACAAATGGGTAGATGACTTGAGCAGACGTCTTCACAAGACTCCATGGAGTGTATTCAAGAAAAGTTTTAATCAAGCTAGAGGATGTGGTACAGCTGGAAAATAAAAGCCCAGGCAAGCATCAGGGGCCCAAGAAACTTCTAGGCACCACCCTCCAGGGTTTATTCTCACCTCTACAATATGTACAATAAATCTTAACTTCAGAGAAGTCTGGTAAATGTTTCCAGGGGATCTTTTACCCTTGTCAATTAGACAAGCCAGATTATGTTACAGGTTAAACCAGGTAAGTTACCATACTATATACATCCTAGCAGAGAAACTAGCTTTGGGCACCCTAAGGAGTTTCAAATCCTACAAATCACCTTATAATTCATCAGCTAGTCCATCTTGTCCTTCTCTTGGCCAAGGTACAGCATCACAATTCCAGGTTTCCCTGAGATCAACACAGAGCTATTTCAGCTGTGAAACAACTCTTTTACACGACAGCTGTATGTATTCAACTATCCTCCTCGCAATGGAAATTCTGACTTCTGTTTTTCTGCTACCTCAAACAAAACTGAAATATATGTACATGATTCTATCTATCGATAGGAAAGGATTCCCAAAGGAGCACTGCTGGCTCTAGGGCATTTGTGTTTGTACTTTTATCAAATACAATCAGACTACTTCCTACTGCAATCTGTACCGTCACCAACAATAAATAAGGCTTCCCTGGTAGCTCAGTCAGTAAAGAATCTTTCTGCAGTGCAGGAGATCCTAGTTCGATTCCCGGGTCAGGAAGATACCCTGAAGAAGGAAATGGCAAACCACTTCAGTATTCTTGCCTGGAAAATCCCATAGACAGAGGAGCCTGGTGGGCTACAGTCTCAGACACAACTTAGCAGCTAAACTATGAACCAGTAACATATAAAGTTCCACTGACTATAAACTTAAGACAAACATAAATTGTTATGAATCATTTTGATTTTGTCAATCTGATGAGTATTTGATACTTAACATATACTTTCAGGACAAAGCACAGAGACATTTTTTTTGTAAAATGAGCTCGTATATGGACACATCTGTTACAAATGGGTAGATGACTTGAGCAGACGTCTTCACAAGACTCCATGGAGTGTATTCAAGAAAAGTTTTAATCAAGCTAGAGGATGTGGTACAGCTGGAAAATAAAAGCCCAGGCAAGCATCAGGGGCCCAAGAAACTTCTAGGCACCACCCTCCAGGGTTTATTCTCACCTCTACAATATGTACAATAAATCTTAACTTCAGAGAAGTCTGGTAAATGTTTCCAGGGGATCTTTTACCCTTGTCAATTAGACAAGCCAGATTATGTTACAGGTTAAACCAGGTAAGTTACCATACTATATACATCCTAGCAGAGAAACTAGCTTTGGGCACCCTAAGGAGTTTCAAATCCTACAAATCACCTTATAATTCATCAGCTAGTCCATCTTGTCCTTCTCTTGGCCAAGGTACAGCATCACAATTCCAGGTTTCCCTGAGATCAACACAGAGCTATTTCAGCTGTGAAACAACTCTTTTACACGACAGCTGTATGTATTCAACTATCCTCCTCGCAATGGAAATTCTGACTTCTGTTTTTCTGCTACCTCAAACAAAACTGAAATATATGTACATGATTCTATCTATCGATAGGAAAGGATTCCCAAAGGAGCACTGCTGGCTCTAGGGCATTTGTGTTTGTACTTTTATCAAATACAATCAGACTACTTCCTACTGCAATCTGTACCGTCACCAACAATAAATAAGGCTTCCCTGGTAGCTCAGTCAGTAAAGAATCTTTCTGCAGTGCAGGAGATCCTAGTTCGATTCCCGGGTCAGGAAGATACCCTGAAGAAGGAAATGGCAAACCACTTCAGTATTCTTGCCTGGAAAATCCCATAGACAGAGGAGCCTGGTGGGCTACAGTCTCAGACACAACTTAGCAGCTAAACTATGAACCAGTAACATATAAAGTTCCACTGACTATAAACTTAAGACAAACATAAATTGTTATGAATCATTTTGATTTTGTCAATCTGATGAGTATTTGATACTTATTCTGAAAGCAACAGTGAATTGGATTAATCCAAGTGTAAATTACCTTTATGCCCTACACTGAGTTAGAACTGTAACCATATCTTTGGATGTAGTACAGAACCTGGGTACTCAACAAGTGGTCCAGCAACAGCATCGCCTGGAGGCTTTTTAGACCCGGGATGTTGCTATCCCTTTTACATTCCACCTCCAATTTCATTTGTTCCTGACATATAAAATCGGAACACAGAAATAAAGGCCAGAAAGTTTCTTCAAACTTGAGGCTAGACCCATCTGAGGATATAGAGAACAACACAGAATTCTGGGGAAGTTAAAAATCAGCTCACAACATAAAAAAGGTTTCTGTAAAAAAACCTTTTTATTCGAGACTTGAATACTGGTCAAGGGTAAAAGTCAGTCACAATTCATTACTATCTTTACTTCTGAACTGGTTCCTAAAATTCAACCATCAAACAATGAAAATAAACCCTATCACATGTATATGCTGGTGACTGAAACAGCAACCTAGTTATTTTTAATCACTGATCTCCTCTGACTCAGCTCTAGCCAGGTTTAGAGGAAGCAAGAAATGATGCTGGGGCCTTTGCTGAGCTTTCAGCTTTCTTGAGCCCCAAGTGCACTTACCTCACAACTCTAGAGAAGGTGAGCCCTGGAGGCGATGACCTGTAATGCCTGGTAAAGGTGACTGGGAACAAGCTAGGACAGAATTACGCCAATGATCTGTGTTTCATGATGCTCTAACAACTCATTCTTTTAAATGCAATCTCTTCCACCTCTTAGTAGTTCCCCAAACACACCTGCTGTAATTTCCACACGGGCTAATTAGTCTGCCAGGATGCATGGCAGCACTGAGATTTTAAACAAACACCTCAAATGTCACCTGTTTTTATTGAGAAGGATGCTACTTAACAGCTTTTGTTGTATGGCTTGTCTTTTTTGAAAAGAAAACATTCTGTTAGAGTCCCTTGGGAATTCAAAGGCTCTGGAGAAACCGTCAGTCTCTCAGGACTTAATCAACTGTGGTGCAGGATACAGGTGCCTGCTCAGAGTCACCTAAATGGTGAGAGAAGCCATTATGGCAGTCACCTAACTGGTCCACCATAAGGACTCTTGGGAACAAGGGAAAAGCCATTCTTAATGTAGGTAACAAAAGGCAAGTTATCCAAAAGGTCAATGGGCACTACACTGTCACAGAAAAGAAGATGAATTGGATTAATCCAAGTGTAAATTACCTTTATGCCCTACACTGAGTTAGAACTGTAACCATATCTTTGGATGTAGTACAGAACCTGGGTACTCAACAAGTGGTCCAGCAACAGCATCGCCTGGAGGCTTTTTAGACCCGGGATGTTGCTATCCCTTTTACATTCCACCTCCAATTTCATTTGTTCCTGACATATAAAATCGGAACACAGAAATAAAGGCCAGAAAGTTTCTTCAAACTTGAGGCTAGACCCATCTGAGGATATAGAGAACAACACAGAATTCTGGGGAAGTTAAAAATCAGCTCACAACATAAAAAAGGTTTCTGTAAAAAAACCTTTTTATTCGAGACTTGAATACTGGTCAAGGGTAAAAGTCAGTCACAATTCATTACTATCTTTACTTCTGAACTGGTTCCTAAAATTCAACCATCAAACAATGAAAATAAACCCTATCACATGTATATGCTGGTGACTGAAACAGCAACCTAGTTATTTTTAATCACTGATCTCCTCTGACTCAGCTCTAGCCAGGTTTAGAGGAAGCAAGAAATGATGCTGGGGCCTTTGCTGAGCTTTCAGCTTTCTTGAGCCCCAAGTGCACTTACCTCACAACTCTAGAGAAGGTGAGCCCTGGAGGCGATGACCTGTAATGCCTGGTAAAGGTGACTGGGAACAAGCTAGGACAGAATTACGCCAATGATCTGTGTTTCATGATGCTCTAACAACTCATTCTTTTAAATGCAATCTCTTCCACCTCTTAGTAGTTCCCCAAACACACCTGCTGTAATTTCCACACGGGCTAATTAGTCTGCCAGGATGCATGGCAGCACTGAGATTTTAAACAAACACCTCAAATGTCACCTGTTTTTATTGAGAAGGATGCTACTTAACAGCTTTTGTTGTATGGCTTGTCTTTTTTGAAAAGAAAACATTCTGTTAGAGTCCCTTGGGAATTCAAAGGCTCTGGAGAAACCGTCAGTCTCTCAGGACTTAATCAACTGTGGTGCAGGATACAGGTGCCTGCTCAGAGTCACCTAAATGGTGAGAGAAGCCATTATGGCAGTCACCTAACTGGTCCACCATAAGGACTCTTACAGGAAGGGTCATTAGGGCAGCCTTGGGGTACCTGCTGTTCCTGGGCAATCAAGCCACTTCTTAATGTAGGTAACAAAAGGCAAGTTATCCAAAAGGTCAATGGGCACTACACTGTCACAGAAAAGAGAGAAGACACAGCAAAGGCAGCATGGTGCAATTCCTAAGTGGGAGCCACCACTGAAGGGGCGCTTTAGTGTGCTGAGAAGGATAACAGTGCTGCTGAGCCTATGGTTTTGAACTGGGCAGAGAAGGAAAACCAATACTCCCATATTAAAGCATCCATTTATGCACCACACAGACCTTTACTCACAAAGATGACTTGAAGGAAAAAAGCTTACATGACACAAACGGCCATTGCACAAAAGTCTCCTGCATGAACCTACTTGGGGGGCTTGCTGACACAAAAGACTTGTCTGGGAACATTCTGACTTCCACTCTTGTTCATATTCTCTATAGAGATTTTCAATGAATTGATACCACCTATATCAACATGGTCAAAGATCAGGAAAAATGGAAACAGTGACAGATTTAATTTTCTTGGGCTCCAAAATCACTGCAGACAGTGACCACAGCCACAAAGTTAAAAGATACTTGCTTCTTAGAAGAAAAGTTATGACAAACCTAGACAGTGTTTTCAAAAGCAGAGACATCACTTTGTCATGGAATCAAAGCTTGACTACCAGCCATACTTGACGACTGGCAAAACCAGCAAGTATGGGTGTGAGAATTGGACCACAAAGAAGGCCGAGCACTGAAGAATTGATGCTTTTTGAATTGTGACACTGGAGAAGACTCTTGAAAGTCCCTTGGACAGGAAGCAGATCGAATCAGTCAATCTTAAAGAAAATCAACCCTGAATATTCATTGGAAAGACTGATGCTGAAGCTGAAGACACCTGATGTGAAGAGCTAAGTCACTGGAAAAGACCCTGATACTGGGAAAAGCTGAGGGCAGGAGGTAAGAGGGGATGCTTTTTGAAAAGAAAACATTCTGTTAGAGTCCCTTGGGAATTCAAAGGCTCTGGAGAAACCGTCAGTCTCTCAGGACTTAATCAACTGTGGTGCAGGATACAGGTGCCTGCTCAGAGTCACCTAAATGGTGAGAGAAGCCATTATGGCAGTCACCTAACTGGTCCACCATAAGGACTCTTACAGGAAGGGTCATTAGGGCAGCCTTGGGGTACCTGCTGTTCCTGGGCAATCAAGCCACTTCTTAATGTAGGTAACAAAAGGCAAGTTATCCAAAAGGTCAATGGGCACTACACTGTCACAGAAAAGAGAGAAGACACAGCAAAGGCAGCATGGTGCAATTCCTAAGTGGGAGCCACCACTGAAGGGGCGCTTTAGTGTGCTGAGAAGGATAACAGTGCTGCTGAGCCTATGGTTTTGAACTGGGCAGAGAAGGAAAACCAATACTCCCATATTAAAGCATCCATTTATGCACCACACAGACCTTTACTCACAAAGATGACTTGAAGGAAAAAAGCTTACATGACACAAACGGCCATTGCACAAAAGTCTCCTGCATGAACCTACTTGGGGGGCTTGCTGACACAAAAGACTTGTCTGGGAACATTCTGACTTCCACTCTTGTTCATATTCTCTATAGAGATTTTCAATGAATTGATACCACCTATATCAACATGGTCAAAGATCAGGAAAAATGGAAACAGTGACAGATTTAATTTTCTTGGGCTCCAAAATCACTGCAGACAGTGACCACAGCCACAAAGTTAAAAGATACTTGCTTCTTAGAAGAAAAGTTATGACAAACCTAGACAGTGTTTTCAAAAGCAGAGACATCACTTTGTCATGGAATCAAAGCTTGACTACCAGCCATACTTGACGACTGGCAAAACCAGCAAGTATGGGTGTGAGAATTGGACCACAAAGAAGGCCGAGCACTGAAGAATTGATGCTTTTTGAATTGTGACACTGGAGAAGACTCTTGAAAGTCCCTTGGACAGGAAGCAGATCGAATCAGTCAATCTTAAAGAAAATCAACCCTGAATATTCATTGGAAAGACTGATGCTGAAGCTGAAGACACCTGATGTGAAGAGCTAAGTCACTGGAAAAGACCCTGATACTGGGAAAAGCTGAGGGCAGGAGGTAAGAGGGGATGCTAGAAGAGAAGATGGTTGAATGGTATCACTGACTCAATGGACATGAATTTGAGCAAACTATGGGAGATAGTGAAGGACAGGGAAGTCTGGTGTGCTGCAGTCCATGGGGTCGCAAAGGGCTGGACGTGACTAGAGACTGAACAACAATAAAACATTTAAGAGTGGTCCTCACTAGCAGCGTCAGCATCACCAAGAATTTCTTTAGAATGAAATTCCAGGTGCCCTGTGAGGCCTGCAGAATTCTAGGAGTGAATCTTGGCAAACTGAGAACCAGTGACTTATTTAAAAAGAAAAAAAACATGGGTGAGATGACATGATCAGAGCACAACAGACAGGAATCTCCTTTGCTGAAAATGTTTCCCCTAATCCTGCTTAGAGTTATGAATCATTTTCATTTTCGTTTACATAATTGAGAAATTCCTTGAAAGAACAATCTCCTTGCACTGCCTCACCAGTCAGTCACTGCACCCTTCCCTGCAGGCAGGCTTCAGTTCTCACAGACTCCCAACCACTCTCCAACTTACAACTGGAACTCTAGTCAAAAAATGTGACTTGTTTTAAACTGAAGTGTATTTGATTTACAACACTTGCATTCATTTCAAGTATATAGTACAGTGATTCAGGTTTTTTTGTAGATAATATTCCATTATACATTACTATAAGATGTTAACTATAATTGTCTGTGCAATATAGTAAATTACTATTGCTTATCTATATTAGAAGAAGGAAATGGCAATCCATTTCAGCAGTCTTGCCTGGAGAATTCAATGGGCAGAGGAGACTTGCAGGCTATAAAAAGTTCATGGGATAGCAAGGGCTTGGACATGACTGAGGGACTATCACTTAGGATTCTTTCTTTTTTTAATTTATTTTCAACTTCATGCCACGAGCTTTTTAAAATTTATTTATTATTTTCATCCATCTTTATTCTTTGGCCTGTGCGGGCCTCCCATCGCAGTGGCCTCTCTCTCTCTCTCTCTTTTTTAAAGATTTATTTATTTATTTTAGGTGGGGGTCGGGTTGGGGAGGGAGGGGAGCAGGCGGGCCACTTCTATTGGTCCTCCATTTCTCCATTTTCATCTGTCTTTGTTCTTTGGCTCCTGTGGGCCTCCCATCGCGATGGCGTCTGTCGTTGCAGAGCCCGGGCTCTGGGCGCATGTGCTCCAGAGCTCCGGATCGGTGATTGGACACATCGGTCCAGCCACTCCGCAGCACTTGGGATCTTCCCAGGCCAGGGATCGAACCGGCGCCCCTTGCACTGCAAGGTGGTGTCCTTACCCACTGGACCACCAGGGGAAGCCCCCATTGCAGTGGCCTTTCTCTTGTGGAGCACCGGCTCTGGGTGTATGAGCTCCAGAGTGCTGGCCCATAACTGGACACACCGGCCCAGCTGCTCTGCAGCATGTGGGATCTTCCCGGGCCAGGGATTGAACCAGTGACCCCTGCACTGCAAGGTGGACTCTTTACCCACTGGATCACCGGGGAAGCTCCTTATCTGAGGATTCTTAAAGGTTGGTTTTAGTGGATATCTCGGTCCTCTACTAGTTCAGCAGTATTTGGTGTCTGGTGGGGGCTTCCCTTCCTGTGCTTCCTTATTTCCTGTTTATTTCCCTTTGACTTGTCATTGTCACTGCCCTATTCCTCTTCCTTAATTAATCAAAAATCATCCCTTGGTGTCCTACCTCAGCCCCTGCCCTCCATGCAGCTGCAACCTAGTCTTACCCTTCAGTAATTCTAAGTTCTTCACCCTGGTTTTTACAAGCCTCCAAATTATGACCCTCCCATTTCTGTGTCCCACTGCTCCCTACCTTGTATCCGACACTGTAGCCATAACAGACTATATGTGCACCCCAACCTCATTTCTATGGGTTCTGCCTACACCACTCAGTATGCCATTTTGCATAAGGGACTTGATCATTGGATTTGGGTACCCATGGGTCCTGGAACCAACCTCTATGGATACAGAGGGACAACTAACTGTATTTGCTGTTCCCAGAATATAGCTCATACATCCCCATTGTGTCCTGGATCACCCCTGCAACCATCTCCGCTTACTGAAAGGCCACTTTATGAACCTTGCATGTGACATTTCTAAGTCTCCACCTCTCTCATTTGGCCTGTATTAGGTTTTCTATCTTGTATCATGGTATCAGGGAGCATCTTGTTTTCCCTTCCAGAGTCTAATTTCCTGTAGGGGAGGCATGAAGTCTGTTTTCTTTCTGCTCTTGGTTTTCCACAAGGTAGATGTCCAATAAGACTTACTGAGGTGAAATAATAAATGTTCTAACTTGGAGTCACACCTGTTTTTGTCTTTTCACTTTACCTAAAGCCCTAAAGTTTCCTCAGTGGGTTTTGTTTCTTGATGTGAAACTTTTATTTCTGGGACAAATGAAAGCCAATCTGGGGTTGTACTTCCCAGAAATAAATACCTCCTCTTCAAGCAGAGCTTTTGCTGAAAATATCTAACTCAATTTATACAATCCTAAAATGTTTAAATTTTAAAATATTAATAATCTTAGAGGTGTCTGAAAACATTCTTTGGCAAATTCATTCTCTGTGTTTAAGTCCAACTCTTAAGCTCATGGAAACAGTATTTTCGAAGAACTATTTATAGGTAAGTGATGTACACATAGCAGAGGACAATCTAGCCTTATGGATGGATCAGACATGCTGATACCTCCAGGAGACAAAAAGTTCCAAACCTGCTTTTCAGTAGGCTGGAACCTGGCTTTTCAATCAGTCAGGGAAGTGGTGTTATTTTAAATCCCTTAGCATGAAGTGAACTCAACCGGGTAGCACTGCCCTATTCCTCTTCCTTAATTAATCAAAATCATCCCTTGGTGTCCTACCTCAGCCCCTGCCCTCCATGCAGCTGCAACCTAGTCTTACCCTTCAGTAATTCTAAGTTCTTCACCCTGGTTTTTACAAGCCTCCAAATTATGACCCTCCCATTTCTGTGTCCCACTGCTCCCTACCTTGTATCCGACACTGTAGCCATAACAGACTATATGTGCACCCCAACCTCATTTCTATGGGTTCTGCCTACACCACTCAGTATGCCATTTTGCATAAGGGACTTGATCATTGGATTTGGGTACCCATGGGTCCTGGAACCAACCTCTATGGATACAGAGGGACAACTAACTGTATTTGCTGTTCCCAGAATATAGCTCATACATCCCCATTGTGTCCTGGATCACCCCTGCAACCATCTCCGCTTACTGAAAGGCCACTTTATGAACCTTGCATGTGACATTTCTAAGTCTCCACCTCTCTCATTTGGCCTGTATTAGGTTTTCTATCTTGTATCATGGTATCAGGGAGCATCTTGTTTTCCCTTCCAGAGTCTAATTTCCTGTAGGGGAGGCATGAAGTCTGTTTTCTTTCTGCTCTTGGTTTTCCACAAGGTAGATGTCCAATAAGACTTACTGAGGTGAAATAATAAATGTTCTAACTTGGAGTCACACCTGTTTTTGTCTTTTCACTTTACCTAAAGCCCTAAAGTTTCCTCAGTGGGTTTTGTTTCTTGATGTGAAACTTTTATTTCTGGGACAAATGAAAGCCAATCTGGGGTTGTACTTCCCCAGAAATAAATACCTCCTCTTCAAGCAGAGCTTTTGCTGAAAATATCTAACTCAATTTATACAATCCTAAAATGTTTAAATTTTAAAATATTAATAATCTTAGAGGTGTCTGAAAACATTCTTTGGCAAATTCATTCTCTGTGTTTAAGTCCAACTCTTAAGCTCATGGAAACAGTATTTTCGAAGAACTATTTATAGGTAAGTGATGTACACATAGCAGAGGACAATCTAGCCTTATGGATGGATCAGACATGCTGATACCTCCAGGGAGACAAAAAAAGTTCCAAACCTGCTTTTTCAGTAGGCTGGAACCTGGCTTTTTCAATCAGTCAGGGAAGTGGTGTTATTTTAAATCCCTTAGCATGAAGTGAACTCAACCAGATGGATTCAGCCCTGTTAGTAGGTCACTTCAGCCTTAACAACCTAAAACCAATTCAACCCACACCAATACCACGTCTTTTTCATAAAAGACGTTAAAGGTGAGATAGCTTCCAGTAGGAGAGAAGCAATCGTGTGCCCTGCAGGGATGTAGCCTGCTAGGGCTTATCAGCTGCCACCACTCAGCTTCACTTCTGAAGAGGCAAATGCAATTCTGGAGAAGGAAGAAGCACGCAGAGAGGAGACTTATTATTTTCAGCTATGTGCGTAGTTAGACAGAAATTCCTGTTGTCTCTTTCTCAATTTAATTAAAACAGAGCAAAACTGGTTTATTAAAGACTTATTCTGACCCAATAGCTACTGTGTGTGCCGTGCTAAGTAGCTCCAGTCGGGTCCGAGTCTTTGTGGCCCTGTGACCTGTAGCCTGCCAGGTTCCTCAGTCTGTGGGATTCTCAGGCAAGAATCCTGGAGTGGGTAGCCATTTCCTTCTCCTCCTCGAGTGGGTAGCCATTTCCTTCTCCAGGGGCTCTTCCTGACCCAGGGACGGAATCCACATCTCTTATGTCTCCTGCATTAGCAGGCAGGTTCTTTACCACTGCCCACCACTACCTCTAATAAAATGAGGTAGGTGGTAATGCTGACTCTCATTCAATAGCAGCATCCAATCAGGTGACTGATGGGCTGACAGCAGATCTCAGAGGCATCCCACAGACACTCTCACCTCCAGAATGTATGGATCCATCCTTCAGGGAAGATATTCAAACCTGAGATTTTAAATAAGCAATCTACTTCCTTAAAAGGCATCTTTCATTGTAATATTTTAATTCCCATCCCTTCCTAGGCCTCTCTATTGTGACCTGATGTGAAACTCTCATTCCACTTTAAAAGACTGGCGTGCCAGCCATAGCAATTTCCCACAAAAAAATAAAAGCATATGTTTACAATTTAAAAAGAAAACGAGTTCAACCGTTACAGCAAATTCATATGGGGACTGGTTTCTATACATGCACATATTATGATGATAATTACAAATATATCATTTACAAATATCTGCAGCACTGTTTGGCCAAGAAAATCCAATTAAGGACATACAATGCCTCCCATGTGTATGTAGGCAGATGGATGGGGATATATAAAATACTGTGAGTTAAAACATTGAGGAAGAAATCAGTGAAAATAAAGGGAAGTTTAGATGCCAGAGAAACCGGGGTGTCCTGACCCTGGCAGTGCTCTGGGGCTCTGGGCAATGGAAGTGATAAGTGGATACACCCCTGTGTTCTCAGGAGGCTGAGCAGAGGAAAAGGATGCTATAATGACTTCAACAAAGTAAAGAGCAGCAAGAACTTCCACCACAGTAGGTTTTTTTTTTTTTTTAATCAGTGCCTGTAAAACAGTCTGGGGCACAGTGTTTCAAAACAACTGCTTTTCAGTTTGCTCACAGCCTAGAGAATGCATTTTCAAGAAGGCTCCTTTCATTCCTAGTCTCTTCTTGCTTCCTTATCTGTACTGAAGTGTTTAAAGAGAGTGGTTTGTTTAGTTGCATAGTGCACCTGCTAAAGGCAGGCCCCTGGGCTAGAGATGCTGGGACACAAGGACAAGGAAGACCTGCCTCCTGCAGAATCCAGATCTTAATCCCTGGTTGAGTGCATTCACCAGTGAAAATGGAGCATCAGACAGGTATACCAGGCCACAGTTAAATGGCTGACAATGGTGTAAGTGAAATCATGGGTGTGTGTTTCTGAAGTCACTAGGGAATGACAAAGGGAAAAGCCACTTTTAGTGCCTCAATGACAAATAAGGAGAGAAAATATTCATTTCGCTAAGAATATAGAAGGATTAATATTGAATCTGAGGGAAAGATGTCCCGAGATTTTAAATAAGCAATCTACTTCCTTAAAAGGCATCTTTCATTGTAATATTTTAATTCCCATCCCTTCCTAGGCCTCTCTATTGTGACCTGATGTGAAACTCTCATTCCACTTTAAAAGACTGGCGTGCCAGCCATAGCAATTTCCCACAAAAAAATAAAAGCATATGTTTACAATTTAAAAAGAAAACGAGTTCAACCGTTACAGCAAATTCATATGGGGACTGGTTTCTATACATGCACATATTATGATGATAATTACAAATATATCATTTACAAATATCTGCAGCACTGTTTGGCCAAGAAAATCCAATTAAGGACATACAATGCCTCCCATGTGTATGTAGGCAGATGGATGGGGATATATAAAATACTGTGAGTTAAAACATTGAGGAAGAAATCAGTGAAAATAAAGGGAAGTTTAGATGCCAGAGAAACCGGGGTGTCCTGACCCTGGCAGTGCTCTGGGGCTCTGGGCAATGGAAGTGATAAGTGGATACACCCCTGTGTTCTCAGGAGGCTGAGCAGAGGAAAAGGATGCTATAATGACTTCAACAAAGTAAAGAGCAGCAAGAACTTCCACCACAGTAGGTTTTTTTTTTTTTTTAATCAGTGCCTGTAAAACAGTCTGGGGCACAGTGTTTCAAAACAACTGCTTTTCAGTTTGCTCACAGCCTAGAGAATGCATTTTCAAGAAGGCTCCTTTCATTCCTAGTCTCTTCTTGCTTCCTTATCTGTACTGAAGTGTTTAAAGAGAGTGGTTTGTTTAGTTGCATAGTGCACCTGCTAAAGGCAGGCCCCTGGGCTAGAGATGCTGGGACACAAGGACAAGGAAGACCTGCCTCCTGCAGAATCCAGATCTTAATCCCTGGTTGAGTGCATTCACCAGTGAAAATGGAGCATCAGACAGGTATACCAGGCCACAGTTAAATGGCTGACAATGGTGTAAGTGAAATCATGGGTGTGTGTTTCTGAAGTCACTAGGGAATGACAAAGGGAAAAGCCACTTTTAGTGCCTCAATGACAAATAAGGAGAGAAAATATTCATTTCGCTAAGAATATAGAAGGATTAATATTCGAATCTGAGGGAAAGATGTCCCTTTTAAAAAAAAAGGATTTTATTATATTCATTGATTTCTGGGGGCTTAAGGTTCTACTGTCCACATGGTCCTAGTAAACACTTAGAAAATGAAATCTAAGTTAAATACTTCAAATGTCTGTCAAAGATTAATTATCTGTTAAAAAAAAAACCAAAAACTCCCTTCCCACTCCTACATCCATTCCTGCCTTTCAACTCAGGAAAGCAAACTGAATTTCAGTCTGGCCTAATAACAGATGGCTTTCGTATAAAGTAATTTGAGTTATCTGACAGCAAGCAGTATCCTGCTCAAACATTTCTGTTATCTCCAATCAACTGCAAAATCAGACAACCAATACTCAAACCGGGCAAAGGGAAAAAAAAGGATAAAATTCTCTTAGGAAACATTCAAGTATCAAATTAAAAGCCATAATTTCTTGGATATGAACTTTCCAAGCATTCTGCTGACTTAAACTGGTTTTTATATGTAAGCCCTGAGTGCGGGCTAAGTCACTTCAATCATGTTGGAGTCTTTGTGACCCTATGGATTGTAGCCCACCAGGCTCTTCTGTCCATGGGATGACCCAGGCAAGAATACTAGAGTGGGCTTCCATGCCCTCTTTTAGGGAATCTTCTGAACCCAGGGATCAAAACCATGTCTCTTATGTCTCCTGCACTATAGGCAGGTTCTTTACCACTAGCACCACCTGGGAAACCCACATGTAAGCCCTAATACTTTATTTTTGACCTGAGTTTTATATACTATAGATGCCTTTCCTCTCACTTTTGCCCCAAGCTACCACTAAGAGTGGTTTGTTTAGTTGCATAGTGCACCTGCTAAAGGCAGGCCCCTGGGCTAGAGATGCTGGGACACAAGGACAAGGAAGACCTGCCTCCTGCAGAATCCAGATCTTAATCCCTGGTTGAGTGCATTCACCAGTGAAAATGGAGCATCAGACAGGTATACCAGGCCACAGTTAAATGGCTGACAATGGTGTAAGTGAAATCATGGGTGTGTGTTTCTGAAGTCACTAGGGAATGACAAAGGGAAAAGCCACTTTTAGTGCCTCAATGACAAATAAGGAGAGAAAATATTCATTTCGCTAAGAATATAGAAGGATTAATATTCGAATCTGAGGGAAAGATGTCCCTTTTAAAAAAAAAGGATTTTATTATATTCATTGATTTCTGGGGGCTTAAGGTTCTACTGTCCACATGGTCCTAGTAAACACTTAGAAAATGAAATCTAAGTTAAATACTTCAAATGTCTGTCAAAGATTAATTATCTGTTAAAAAAAAAACCAAAAACTCCCTTCCCACTCCTACATCCATTCCTGCCTTTCAACTCAGGAAAGCAAACTGAATTTCAGTCTGGCCTAATAACAGATGGCTTTCGTATAAAGTAATTTGAGTTATCTGACAGCAAGCAGTATCCTGCTCAAACATTTCTGTTATCTCCAATCAACTGCAAAATCAGACAACCAATACTCAAACCGGGCAAAGGGAAAAAAAAGGATAAAATTCTCTTAGGAAACATTCAAGTATCAAATTAAAAGCCATAATTTCTTGGATATGAACTTTCCAAGCATTCTGCTGACTTAAACTGGTTTTTATATGTAAGCCCTGAGTGCGGGCTAAGTCACTTCAATCATGTTGGAGTCTTTGTGACCCTATGGATTGTAGCCCACCAGGCTCTTCTGTCCATGGGATGACCCAGGCAAGAATACTAGAGTGGGCTTCCATGCCCTCTTTTAGGGAATCTTCTGAACCCAGGGATCAAAACCATGTCTCTTATGTCTCCTGCACTATAGGCAGGTTCTTTACCACTAGCACCACCTGGGAAACCCACATGTAAGCCCTAATACTTTATTTTTGACCTGAGTTTTATATACTATAGATGCCTTTCCTCTCACTTTTTGCCCACAGAGTTAATCCTGTTAATCCACAATGAACTGGTGAATCAAGAATGATAATCAAGACAGAATATTTTTTCTGACTAGTAGGAAAAGGGATTTTTTTGGAAGCAGGCATGTATCTAGAAAATCAGAGAACTGTTTGTTCAGTAGAGGGTGTGGTAGTCTCAAGTGGTAGCTATGATGACCCCTCTTCAACTGTACAATGTTGACTTCTTGGGCCAAGGCTTGAAAACAAATAACTCCTCTGCCATAAGACATATTATGTACTGGAAAAAATTGTTATATATTTTTGGTTTAAAACTTGAACATTCTGAGCAACATGACAACAAATGAGAAAACTGAACATTGACAAAAATACCAGTACCTGAAACATTTGGGGTTTTCCCCCTTTCAATACCTACAGCTATCCCTTCCTAAGCTAACGAGAGTAGCTTAGTCCCCAAGTGTCTAATAACCTATTTCATGACATTCTGCTCTCCAACTTTAATCTACATATTTATCTTTTCTTTTTTTTGGCTTGTAAAGTTTCTACAGCTACTTAGCATACAACAGAAAAGTTAGAATCCTCTGACTTGGCACTCAAGGGCCTGTAATATTTATCTCTGCCTATAATATTTTGGCTACCTGACACAAAGAGCAAACTCCCTGGAAAAAACCCTGAAGATGAGAAAGACTGAAGGCAAGAGGACAAGGGGACAGCAGAGGATGAGATGGTTACATAGCATCACCGACTCAATGTACGTCAATTTGAACAAACTCGGGGAGATAGTAGAGGACAGAGGAGCCTGGTGTGCTACAGTCCATTGGGTCACAAAGAGCAGGACATGACTTAGTGACTGAACAGCAACTTTTCTGATCATGTCTTTGCCTCCCTTTGCCATGAATCTCCTTTCTCCATCTGGCACTATAGCAGCAGTTCCACAAAGCAGCCCAACAGCTGTCTTCATCTTTGTTGAGGAGATCTCTCTTCCTCTTTCCTCACTCAGCACACAGGCAACGTCTTGCTCAGGTGCCTGCATTTATGGACAGTCTTCCCCAAGTTACCCCACAATTCTCTCTCCTGCCTTTGAATTCATAAGGCATCTGCTACAAAAGTCTAGAGACACTGAGATCATGTAATCCAGACCCTTCCTTTTCTACACAAGATCATTTTTTACCATTACAGAGCTCCTGTCTTATACTTTTTCATGGGTCCCATAAAAAGTATAATCTCAGTAAATATTTAATTTATTAGGCAATGCTTTAATAAACATACCTTCTTCAAACACATCAACTACCAGCAGATAATTCTTTGGTACAAGATGATGAGATGAGAAACGAGGTATTCTGACAGAGTTCCACAAAAATCACAGCTGTATAAAAACACTGTTTTTAATTACTGAGTAAATTTTGGCACACAAGGCTGATCCTCACCACATCAGGGAACTTCAGAGAGAGAAGATACTCTCAGATGGGGAAAGCTCAGAGATGGGGTTAGATGTCTGTGTCATATGTCACTGGGTATTTTTTAAATTGAGAACACAGTGATCTATTAGCTTGTGTTAAAGGTCATTTGGGTTTTGACTCCATCAAAATGAAACCCACAACACAGAGCCACGTCAACATGGCATGTGCTTCCCAGAAGCTAGTCTGGTTTTGTTTTATTTATTTTTGGAGAACATATTATCTGCCAAATAAAAGATAACTCAAAGTGCTTTCAATATGCCTTTTACCCAAGCAACATCATACCTGATTATTTTCTATAAATTTTATGTAGAGTAACATCTAGAGATCAGACACACACAAAGACATTCTGTAGCACTTAACAGCAGACTTTATCTATAGCATCACAGACTCAATGTACGTCAATTTGAACAAACTCGGGGAGATAGTAGAGGACAGAGGAGCCTGGTGTGCTACAGTCCATTGGGTCACAAAGAGCAGGACATGACTTAGTGACTGAACAGCAACTTTTCTGATCATGTCTTTGCCTCCCTTTGCCATGAATCTCCTTTCTCCATCTGGCACTATAGCAGCAGTTCCACAAAGCAGCCCAACAGCTGTCTTCATCTTTGTTGAGGAGATCTCTCTTCCTCTTTCCTCACTCAGCACACAGGCAACGTCTTGCTCAGGTGCCTGCATTTATGGACAGTCTTCCCCAAGTTACCCCACAATTCTCTCTCCTGCCTTTGAATTCATAAGGCATCTGCTACAAAAGTCTAGAGACACTGAGATCATGTAATCCAGACCCTTCCTTTTCTACACAAGATCATTTTTTACCATTACAGAGCTCCTGTCTTATACTTTTTCATGGGTCCCATAAAAAGTATAATCTCAGTAAATATTTAATTTATTAGGCAATGCTTTAATAAACATACCTTCTTCAAACACATCAACTACCAGCAGATAATTCTTTGGTACAAGATGATGAGATGAGAAACGAGGTATTCTGACAGAGTTCCACAAAAATCACAGCTGTATAAAAACACTGTTTTTAATTACTGAGTAAATTTTGGCACACAAGGCTGATCCTCACCACATCAGGGAACTTCAGAGAGAGAAGATACTCTCAGATGGGGAAAGCTCAGAGATGGGGTTAGATGTCTGTGTCATATGTCACTGGGTATTTTTTAAATTGAGAACACAGTGATCTATTAGCTTGTGTTAAAGGTCATTTGGGTTTTGACTCCATCAAAATGAAACCCACAACACAGAGCCACGTCAACATGGCATGTGCTTCCCAGAAGCTAGTCTGGTTTTGTTTTATTTATTTTTGGAGAACATATTATCTGCCAAATAAAAGATAACTCAAAGTGCTTTCAATATGCCTTTTACCCAAGCAACATCATACCTGATTATTTTCTATAAATTTTATGTAGAGTAACATCTAGAGATCAGACACACACAAAGACATTCTGTAGCACTTAACAGCAGACTTTATCTATAGTACTTGTGAGTACATTGCTATGAGGCACTAAATTATATTAAAAATGTTACTTTTCAAAAGTATCACCCCTGTAAATCACTCTAATGTGAATTTAAGTGTCATGCCAATAAACATTAGGAAACAAAACTAAAGAGACACACAGTATTCTCAGTTGAATTATATTTCATTGAAGTGATTTATAGATATTATCATGAGTGCTTCTGACAGATATGAGAAACAAAATGTAACATTCCTACCTTGTGTCTGTTTCTTGTTCACCGCATTATCAGCTTTATGTCGTTTCTAAAGTTTAAAAGCAAAAACAAAAACTGTGAAAAAGTGGATGAGATTAACAAAGCAAGACAGCACCTGTAACAAAAGTCAGAGTTTTTAAAAAAAACGTACGTTTCTCAAGGTTTTTACCCTTTCACACCTATATCAAATTTTAAAGTACACCTAGAGTACGGTGCAGGGAACAATCAGAATATGCAGGTATTTTCAAATTGAAAGTGCAATCCATAGCATATTTATTACCCTTTTTTTGGAGTCAGGCGTGTGGACCTCAGAAAGATCTTACATTATTGCATAGGTAAGATTAACATTTTAATGTATTAGAAAAGACAGAGCTGAAAGGGTGATTTAGTCTTTCGCTTAAATAACTGAGTAAAAGGAAGACTGCCCAAGAGAATTATCTGTAATAACTACCATTTAACAATGATACCAAAATATTTTCAGTTTCTTATGATCTAATGATGTATGTTCTAATTAGGCTGAGAACATCCTCTATAATTTAATGATGTGCCAATGTCTGTCAACGGCAGGCACCAAACCCATCTACCATCTGCACAAAGCCGCTTCTTCCCACTGCTTCCCAACAGCCCCTCCCCATCATTCTGTCCCTGAATCTCATTTTCCTCCATCCCAAAGCATGAAAAGATGGAGCGTTAAATGAGCGAGTTAGTCTAAATCTAGGTGGGTGAGTTTGAAGAGCTACAGAAGCCAAGACTGTATATAGCAGTAAGAATGAGAAAGGGAAGGTCAGAGGAAAAGATGAGAATCTGAGTGGCCAGGGAGGCAAACTTCTCTACAGTTCAACTAGAGGTTTTCTTGATCTTCTGTCTAAATTTACAGCATTGAGTAAAACACAGAAGCTTCTACTGATGCTGCAGAAGCATTCAGTGTAACTGACTCTGAGCTCAAAGATTCTATCATACAAAGCCAATGGTCAGGTTCAGTTGCACATACTTGATCACAAGGCGGGTTGGCATGAGTGTAAAACAGATGAGTTCTCAAGTTCCCCGTTTAAGAAGAAACATGATTTCTGGCATCACAGGGCACAAATGAAAGCACTTTTCCAGGCAAAAGCCTGGGCTTGTAGATGAGCACTCCAAGATCCAGCAGTGCTCACGAGGAGTCGCATAATAGCTGCCCGTGTGAGCTCAGTTCATCTGAACAATCAGCCACTGAACTGTGCAAAATGCAAATAGAGCATTCAGAACGCCTTGTTGAAAACAATTCTTGCCACATTCACGTGCAGGAACACACTATAATTTTTTCCCATAATAAAACACTCGCTAATAAAAGTGTCATAATGCACACTTTAAATAGGCAAATGATTGCTTCCAACAGGAAGCACATGATTGGCCAGCAAAGGTTCCCACATTTTTTTTTTTTGGTTCCCAGATTTTTAAAGTTCCATTAAGTCTGCAGCATAGGTGGAGAATGTTTTATGACTGCTACAACTCAAAAATACTTACTCTTTTTTTATTGTTAAAAAAGATCTTCAGAAAATTAGGAAGTAACCGAAAATAAATTTTGGTCCAAAATAATAGTCCAAGGCAAATTTAGATATTTGAAGGTGGTGCACATATTTTCAAAACAATGCACATCTATGACAGATAATGGTTAGATTTCCAACTGAAGGAGATGAATAAAAGCTAATGAATGAAACATTCCACTTAAACTGGAAATTTAATCTTAGTGAAACTTAAGGAGATCCTGAACATTAGTTTCCATCTGCAGAGAATTCTTACACAGGAGCCTCTCCTTCCTCAACCTTCCTACCACACTATAAATTAGGTTACTTGATAAGACAAAGTTGTGCTGAATATACATAAGAATCCAACCCAGATAGACTCTAATCATTATCACTACAAAAAGAAAACATCTTTGTTTCCCAAGGAGATCCTTATTCTAAAACTTAGATAGTTTGGAAGACATTTATATAGCCGTTCCTTAAATTCAAATAGTTCTACTGTGTTGTAACTGGAAATCATTTAGTATCACTGAGAACTAGTGAATTATTTAGTATTATCAATACTGGATTGACAGTGCTCCAATAAACTATACTGTATAAACAGTGCCAGGAACTTTACGTCACGTAAGTGGGCTGTGTTGTACAGCCTTTCTTTCTGGGAACCCTTCCACCCCAAGCCATGTCTTAAGACATCATGCCCAGGTGTTCTACCTGCATTGTGGCCCCTTCTTTTTTAGCTCTCAGTGATGGATTTCCTCAGGCTTCCTCCTTGCCTTCTCTGCTTCTCACTCAACACTGTCTTAGATCATTCATACCTGTGGTTTCAATGATCATCACTAAACAAACATACACCAGCCAAGACTCTCATCTGAGTTCCAGATCATTACTTACAGTAGTTTCCTTGACCGTTCCCTCTGGCAATCTCAAGTGAATCTCAAACTATGTCTAAAGGGAAATCCCTGACGTTAACCCCCCAAGGCTTGGTACTTGTTTCAGACATGGAACCATACAGCATCCACTCACACAAACCAGGAACTTGAGTGTCGTGAGTACCTTCTCTCCCTTTTACTTCCATCCAATCTATTCCTTCATTCAATAAGTGTTGATAAAGCACTGGGTCAGATCGTGTTACTACTGCTGACACAGCCATCAATAAGAGACAAAAACTCTTGCTCTCGTGGAACTTACATACGAGTGGCTGGAGAGAAAGCATTAATAAAACAAGTAGGATATGCAGAACGTCAGATGGTGATATCCTGTCAATTGTACTCTTAAATATACACTGAATTCATTTTTCCACATTTCTTTAGCTTTAAAATACCACTGAGTCTAAGATACTTTGCTTTCATACCAAATATTACCAAAAATGCTAGTTGCTCAGCCGTGTCCATTTCTCTGAGACCCCACGAAATGTAGCCTGCCAGGCTCCCCTGTCCATGGACAGGCAAGAATACTGGATTGGGTAGCTGTTCTCTTCTCCAGGGGACCTTCTCAACCCAGGGATCAAACCTGGGTCTCCTGCATTGCCAACAGATTCTTTACCATGTGAGCCACCAGGGAACCAAAATCCTCTTTTTCCCTTGTAATCTATTTTCTGTACTCTAGTCAAAAAGATCTTTGAATGATGACGACACAGTTTACATTCAGCACTAACAGTACGCGAAGCACTGCTCTAAGGATTTCAGGGCATCATTTAATTCTCATAATAGCTGGTCACGGGATTAACATCTGCCCTTGTTCCCCAGAACCATCTTTCCAGGGGTGCAGTGGTAAAGAGTCTGCCTTCCAATGCAGAAGACACAAGAGGCATGAGTTCAACCCCTGGGTCAGGTAGATCCCTTGGAGAAAGAAATGGCAATTCACTCCAGTGTTCTTGCCTGGAAAATTCCACAAAGAGAGGAGCATGGTGGGCTCAACTCAGTAACTGGGTACAGTATTCTAAGCAGGCTGTCATACCCTGTCACGAGAAGAACTGAACACTGCCCCCATGACTGCCAGGGCAGAATAGTGGGAAGCTAGTGTCTGGTGTCTCCTGAACTTTGCCCCCTTTTCCTGTGCTAGGCTTGAAGCTCCATTATAGCTACTTTAATTCACTGACATATTCCCAGGATTTGTTCTCTGAGCACTTTAAGTACACATTAAGTAAGTACTGATATCTGTATAATAATGAATAGTTTATTGGTGTTTAAGTTAACAAATGTATAGCAAAGAAGGCATGTTTTCAATGGTGAATATTATCAATTTAAAAAATAACCCTGACTTTTACAAGAGGAACTGTCACTTGACATGATACAATTATTTAAGAGTTCTCCAATGATTTTATATTTTCAAGTAGGTGTATATAATATTTGCTACTTATACACAAAAATAGGAAATCATATAATGTTAAGGTGTCTTGTAACTTCTTAAATATACACTGAATTCATTTTTCCACATTTCTTTAGCTTTAAAATACCACTGAGTCTAAGATACTTTGCTTTCATACCAAATATTACCAAAAATGCTAGTTGCTCAGCCGTGTCCATTTCTCTGAGACCCCACGAAATGTAGCCTGCCAGGCTCCCCTGTCCATGGACAGGCAAGAATACTGGATTGGGTAGCTGTTCTCTTCTCCAGGGGACCTTCTCAACCCAGGGATCAAACCTGGGTCTCCTGCATTGCCAACAGATTCTTTACCATGTGAGCCACCAGGGAACCAAAATCCTCTTTTTCCCTTGTAATCTATTTTCTGTACTCTAGTCAAAAAGATCTTTGAATGATGACGACACAGTTTACATTCAGCACTAACAGTACGCGAAGCACTGCTCTAAGGATTTCAGGGCATCATTTAATTCTCATAATAGCTGGTCACGGGATTAACATCTGCCCTTGTTCCCCAGAACCATCTTTCCAGGGGTGCAGTGGTAAAGAGTCTGCCTTCCAATGCAGAAGACACAAGAGGCATGAGTTCAACCCCTGGGTCAGGTAGATCCCTTGGAGAAAGAAATGGCAATTCACTCCAGTGTTCTTGCCTGGAAAATTCCACAAAGAGAGGAGCATGGTGGGCTCAACTCAGTAACTGGGTACAGTATTCTAAGCAGGCTGTCATACCCTGTCACGAGAAGAACTGAACACTGCCCCCATGACTGCCAGGGCAGAATAGTGGGAAGCTAGTGTCTGGTGTCTCCTGAACTTTGCCCCTTTGCCTGTGCTAGGCTTGAAGCTCCATTATAGCTACTTTAATTCACTGACATATTCCCAGGATTTGTTCTCTGAGCACTTTAAGTACACATTAAGTAAGTACTGATATCTGTATAATAATGAATAGTTTATTGGTGTTTAAGTTAACAAATGTATAGCAAAGAAGGCATGTTTTCAATGGTGAATATTATCAATTTAAAAAATAACCCTGACTTTTACAAGAGGAACTGTCACTTGACATGATACAATTATTTAAGAGTTCTCCAATGATTTTATATTTTCAAGTAGGTGTATATAATATTTGCTACTTATACACAAAAATAGGAAATCATATAATGTTAAGGTGTCTAATGCCCTGAGAATTAAAATGCACTGGAGTGGTTAAGTTTTAGGTAATTCTGGGCATAATTTTTACTGTTTTATTGTAATTTTTTTAAAAAAGACTTTCAACAGATTTAAAGGAAGGTTTACTAGAAATGTAAGCTTTGCTTTATTCACTGCTGTAAGAGTGGCAGACATGAGTGTATTCACCAATATTTAGCTCTCTTCTATTTCCATGGGCGGGGCTTCCCTGGTGGCTCAGCGGTGAAGAATCCACTTGCAATGCAGGATATGCGGTTTTGAGATGGGTTTGAGATGTGGGTTGGATTCCTGGGTTGGGAAGACCCCTTGGAGGAGGAAATGGCAACCATTCAGTATTCTTGCATGGAAAATGCCACAGACGGAGAAGCCTGGTGGGCTAGTCCGTGGAGTCTCAAAAGAGTCGAAAATGACTGAGTGACTAAACAACAAATTTCCATGGGCCTAAGATTACAGCTCTCTTTTGGCATATCCCTGGTTCTAATGTTGTGCTGTAAGCAGAGGAGATATGTACTATTTCTGAGCTAAAGTGCAGAAATGAGACCCTCCATTCTCTCTCTTCCTCTGTTCTGGTGACCCCTGATAGCCCCCACTGCAGAGCCCTGATTCAGCTGCACCCCTAAGTGGCTACACAACAGAGGTGTCTCCCGCCCTCCTCTCCTCCTGGCTGAAAACCTGCAGTGTCTTCGAGTACGTGAAAAATCAACTTACGTTAAGACCAATGACATTTGGGACATGATTTATTACAGAAGGAAAAGTATAACACATCTGAATACACAGCATAATGAAATGCCTGGCACCTAGGCACTGCTTCAAATATTTTCAGTCAACGAATAAACAAATGAATGTATTAATTATAATTGCTGATAAAGATATTCTCTGTCCAATTATCTAGAAAAGTATTTGATTGCTTTTCCTTTTCTAGAGAGTAACATTTCAAATTTCCTATCATCTTACAGGTTGACTCAGACTTATTTAACCACTCTTACAGAACATTTTTAGTCAATTTTTTAAAACTACTTTTTATTGGAAAATGACTTCACATGATGCTCTTATTGGCCACAATACTATCACCACACAGGCTAGGAACTGCCTGGTTAGCTGCTTTCCAAGAATACCCAATTATTACACCATGTCAGTAAGAGTTCTGTTAAGACAAGCAAACTGACTTCTTGGCTACCATTTTATTTATTATGCATTTTCATAGAAAGGATACTAGAAACCACAGCTAGAGAGCTTACAGTTTTGGTAGAGAAAAGAAAGAGAGGGGAAAAAATGGAAAAGCAGCTTGTAGCAGTGAATATAAGACAGAGCTTTGGAACCAAACTGTCTTGTTTAACTTCTGACAGCCTCAGTTATTAGCTCTGTGGCTCTGAGCAAGTTACTTTACTCCTGTATGCTTCCTCTCCCCCATGTATAAAATGGGGATAATATCAGTAATCTTTTGAAGGTTATTATGTTCATAGTATATGCTCAGTCCTGTCCAATTCTTTGAGACCCCCTGGAGGGTAGCCCACCAGGCTTTTCTGTCCATGGCACTCTCCAGGCAAGGATACCGGACTGGATTGACATTTCCTTCTCCAGGAGATCTTCCCAACTCAGAGACTGAACCTGTGTCTCCTGCATCTCTCTGAAGCTCAATAAATGTTATCAATATTATTGTTGGCAACTCACCACAATAACATAGAAGAAGAGCATAGGATAGGATAGGATTCAGATTTTAACCATTTTTTGCGCAAGTTATGCAATCTGTGTAAACTTTGGCTTCCTGACCTTTAAAATGAGATTAAAATCTAACGTTCAGGGCTTCCCTGGTGGTCCAGTGGGTAAGGACACTGCCTTGCAGTGCAACGGGCGCTGGTTTGATCCATGGCTTGGAAAGATCTCACGTGCCACAGAGCGGCTGGACTGATGTGTCCAACTACAGAGCCAGAGCTCTGGAGCACATGTGCCCAAAGCCAGTCTTCTGCAGCAAGAGAGGCCACTGCGAAGGGAGGCCCACACTGGCCAAAGAACAAAGATAGATGAAAAATAAATGAATTAAAGACCAATAGAAGTGGCCAAAAAAAAAAGAAAAGATTTAAAATCTAATGTTCAAAGTCACTGAAAGCATTAAATGAAAAAATACAGAAAGAACAATATAATGCCTAGGAAATGAGAGATGCTCAATGAAAATTAGGTTAAACAGAGAGCAAAAGCGGAATACATAAGGCAAAGAAAGACAAAACAGTACTAAAGACCAATCCTCAAGGACTGCCAAGTGCAAGTCAAGGAGGATAAGTCCGTGCAGAGTGATATAGGCGAGAAGAGAGTCCTGTGAACTTTTAGCCAGTGGCCCCAGCAAGTAAGCCATTTCCAAAAGAGGACTATGATGTTTTATACAAAGGCGTGGGCTCACACACAACCTGTTTCTACTCCTAGACACTTGTATGTCTTTCAGGCAGATAATCTCAATGGTCAGTTGACCCATTTCTAATTAGTCTAATGATGCTACAACTCATGTGTTCTTCATGAGATCCCAATTTGATTCTTTACAAAATGATATCAATGTTTGTACAATTTTACATTGGAGTTTTCTAAAGAATGTACCAGCCCTTCCCTGTCTTACCATCTGACTTGCCTAAAGCCTGACAGATGATCATTTCAGACAGGTAATGTATTTAAAGGGCACAGAAAAAAAAAAAAAAAAAACTAGCTTCCTAAACTAAAGTAGTTAAAATAACAGTGAAACAGAGAAAAAAGAAAGCGGAATTTTATTTTGGGCAATTTATTTTATCGAGGGGAAACTAACTTCCCCTTTTCTTAACTACTACAGAATAATAAAAATAGCACATTTGCTGTTACTTTTTTTTTAATAAAATAAAAGGAAACTGAGAACTACTATTAAAAGATGAAAAGGAAATAAAGGTGTTTAATAAGGTGAAAACTATGGAAGATGGAAAACATTAAAAAAAAGCAAAAAACTCTTTACCTTTACATAACTTGGAGGTTACTGTTTTGAACTTGAAACAATGCTCAAATTGAAAACTGAGTATATTTGAAAATAATGTTCATATAGTTTTCTCTCTAAGCTAATTAATACTTTCAAACTAATTTATTTCATTACAAAGGTACAAACTTAAGAGGTCACTGTGACAAGCATTCTGTAATATTAATCCTATATAAATCAAAAGTACTTAACTCCAGAGATGAGAGGATATTTTAAACACTTTTAAGATGAATGGGTATTTTAATTTTTTTTTTTTTTTTTTGGCCACTTCTATTGGTCTTTCATTTATTTATTTTCATCCATCTTTGTTCTTTGGCTTGTGTGGGCCTCCCATTGCAGTAACTTCTCTTGTTGCAGAGCACTGGCTCTGGGCACATGCGCTCCAGAGCGCTGGCTAGGTAGTTGGACACATCGGTCCAGCCGCTCTGTGGCACATGCAATCTTTCCAGGCCAGGGATCGAACCAGCACCCCTTGCACTGCAAGGCAGTGTCTTTACCCACCGGACCACCAGGAAGCCTTATGAATGGGTATTTTAAACAATCTGTGTCAAGGATTTTAAAAAATTAGGAAGAAATGAATATTTTAAGCTATATACATTTAAAATAACAGTGTTACATTTACTTATGAAAGAAAAATCAAATACTTACAATATCTTCTATTATCTCTTTGACAGCTGCCACAGCCAAAATAAATAAGAGAGGAACCAGTGTTGTATATCGACCTGTTGGTGATACATCAGGTATTTGCTATTTGAAGGGAAAAAAGTGGAAAAGAAATTCAGTAATAGAAAGTTTATAATTCATTTGAAAACAACAAAGTCTTTATACTTCTTAAAATATGCTTCATTTATTTTACCATCTTGGTGGACTAACACTAGATGAGGCAATTTGCTTGTAGCCAGTAAGTAGCTGGAACAAAGTATGAATTAGCTTCGTGGAAGCAGTTCTGAGTAGGACTAACCCCTACAAAGGGCAACTGGTTAACTAAATTATAGCATATCATCCACTATTAGGTTGGCCAAAAACTTCATTTGGATTTTTCCATAACACCTTATGGAAAACCCCAAATGAGCTTTTTTTACCAAGCCATAAAATTTCATACAACCTTTGAAAATGGTACCTTAGAACACAACGAATGATGCGGGAAAAATAGCCACATATTACTATACGGCTAAAACTGTGACAAATGCTAATTCTGATATTTTAAAATTTATTTTTCTCTAAGCTAATTAATACTTTCAAACTAATTTATTTCATTACAAAGGTACAAACTTAAGAGGTCACTGTGACAAGCATTCTGTAATATTAATCCTATATAAATCAAAAGTACTTAACTCCAGAGATGAGAGGATATTTTAAACACTTTTAAGATGAATGGGTATTTTAATTTTTTTTTTTTTTTTTTGGCCACTTCTATTGGTCTTTCATTTATTTATTTTCATCCATCTTTGTTCTTTGGCTTGTGTGGGCCTCCCATTGCAGTAACTTCTCTTGTTGCAGAGCACTGGCTCTGGGCACATGCGCTCCAGAGCGCTGGCTAGGTAGTTGGACACATCGGTCCAGCCGCTCTGTGGCACATGCAATCTTTCCAGGCCAGGGATCGAACCAGCACCCCTTGCACTGCAAGGCAGTGTCTTTACCCACCGGACCACCAGGAAGCCTTATGAATGGGTATTTTAAACAATCTGTGTCAAGGATTTTAAAAAATTAGGAAGAAATGAATATTTTAAGCTATATACATTTAAAATAACAGTGTTACATTTACTTATGAAAGAAAAATCAAATACTTACAATATCTTCTATTATCTCTTTGACAGCTGCCACAGCCAAAATAAATAAGAGAGGAACCAGTGTTGTATATCGACCTGTTGGTGATACATCAGGTATTTGCTATTTGAAGGAAAAAAGTGGAAAAGAAATTCAGTAATAGAAAGTTTATAATTCATTTGAAAACAACAAAGTCTTTATACTTCTTAAAATATGCTTCATTTATTTTACCATCTTGGTGGACTAACACTAGATGAGGCAATTTGCTTGTAGCCAGTAAGTAGCTGGAACAAAGTATGAATTAGCTTCGTGGAAGCAGTTCTGAGTAGGACTAACCCCTACAAAGGGCAACTGGTTAACTAAATTATAGCATATCATCCACTATTAGGTTGGCCAAAAACTTCATTTGGATTTTTCCATAACACCTTATGGAAAACCCCAAATGAGCTTTTTTTACCAAGCCATAAAATTTCATACAACCTTTGAAAATGGTACCTTAGAACACAACGAATGATACGGGAAAAAATAGCCACATATTACTATACGGCTAAAGTGGATAATAAAACACATGTGCTTTATAATCCTCTTTTTCTAAGTCAATTAACAATGCTTGGGATCGGGAAAAAAAAGAAAAAGACCAGAAGGATACATGCCCACATTTTAAGAGAGTAGCTATCTTTTGGTGGTGATGGAATAATAGAGTTTCAAATTTTTTCTTTAAGCTCTAAGAGTATTTTCTTACTCTTTTTACATGAACATACAGCATTTTTTTAATAAACTATTTTTTCGGATTACAACTAACCCAAATACAAAACAGAAATGTTTTAAAATGGTAACTCTTGCATTCTAAAGTTCATAACTGATGATGTTACTGTTCCTAAAATAAATTACTATTATAAGAAAAAGTCCTATGTCCCTTTATCAACCAAAATGAACAGTCCTTGACATATTATATACATGTCTAAAATAAGCTGATGACAATAAATCAAAAGGCTTGAAGAGTTAGCAACAGTATTCTGACCCGGCTTGCAGCAGAAGCCAGAAATGCTCACCCAAACCAGCTTTTCTCTTTGCATTCAGATAAGCATCAGAAGACTGGTGGGCTTGAGAAACTCATTTATTAATATTTGAACACATTATTTGGAGCCAAGGTTTTACAACATGACTTTACCTGGAGCAGTGCAATGAAGAGAAAAAATGAATTAGCAGCTCTTCTGAACTGAGAGTAGAGAAATCTTGGAAGGAATGTGATTATGTTGTATTTTGCAGTGCTAGAAAACAAAAATAAGAAGTAGTATAAAAGCTAAATACTCCACAATTAGCACCACGTTTACAAAATTCTATTATCACTACAAAAATTTTTGATGATGAACAACTGCCCTCTGTTTTAAATCAGGAGAATACTGCAAACAGTCATTGCTGTTGTTGTGTTAGTCTCTCAGTCCAGCCCGGCTCTTTGTGACCCCATGGACTGTAGCTGGCCAGGCTCCTCTGTCCATGCAATTTTCCAAGCAAGAATATCGGAGTAGATTGCCATTCTCTTCTCCAAGGGATCTTCCCCACCCAGGGATCAAACTGGGTCTCCTGCATAGCAGATGGATTCTTTACTATTTGAGCCAGCAGGGAATCCTAACAAATGGTCATTAACCTCAATGAAAAGGAGTGAAAGTAAAAAGGGGAAAAAATAGCCACATATTACTATACGGCTAAAGTGGATAATAAAACACATGTGCTTTATAATCCTCTTTTTCTAAGTCAATTAACAATGCTTGGGATCGGGAAAAAAAAGAAAAAGACCAGAAGGATACATGCCCACATTTTAAGAGAGTAGCTATCTTTTGGTGGTGATGGAATAATAGAGTTTCAAATTTTTTCTTTAAGCTCTAAGAGTATTTTCTTACTCTTTTTACATGAACATACAGCATTTTTTTAATAAACTATTTTTTCGGATTACAACTAACCCAAATACAAAACAGAAATGTTTTAAAATGGTAACTCTTGCATTCTAAAGTTCATAACTGATGATGTTACTGTTCCTAAAATAAATTACTATTATAAGAAAAAGTCCTATGTCCCTTTATCAACCAAAATGAACAGTCCTTGACATATTATATACATGTCTAAAATAAGCTGATGACAATAAATCAAAAGGCTTGAAGAGTTAGCAACAGTATTCTGACCCGGCTTGCAGCAGAAGCCAGAAATGCTCACCCAAACCAGCTTTTCTCTTTGCATTCAGATAAGCATCAGAAGACTGGTGGGCTTGAGAAACTCATTTATTAATATTTGAACACATTATTTGGAGCCAAGGTTTTACAACATGACTTTACCTGGAGCAGTGCAATGAAGAGAAAAAATGAATTAGCAGCTCTTCTGAACTGAGAGTAGAGAAATCTTGGAAGGAATGTGATTATGTTGTATTTTGCAGTGCTAGAAAACAAAAATAAGAAGTAGTATAAAAGCTAAATACTCCACAATTAGCACCACGTTTACAAAATTCTATTATCACTACAAAAATTTTTGATGATGAACAACTGCCCTCTGTTTTAAATCAGGAGAATACTGCAAACAGTCATTGCTGTTGTTGTGTTAGTCTCTCAGTCCAGCCCGGCTCTTTGTGACCCCATGGACTGTAGCTGGCCAGGCTCCTCTGTCCATGCAATTTTCCAAGCAAGAATATCGGAGTAGATTGCCATTCTCTTCTCCAAGGGATCTTCCCCACCCAGGGATCAAACTGGGTCTCCTGCATAGCAGATGGATTCTTTACTATTTGAGCCAGCAGGGGAAACCTAACAAATGGTCATTAACCTCAATGAAAAGGAGTGAAAGTATAATAGGGAAGAATATTTTGTTTTCTACTACAATATTAAAAGTTAATCACTAAAGGGATGTTGCCTACAAGCTTAAATGATTCGTAACAGCCCATCTCTGGGAATTCTGCCTCCTAAGAAATGAACACTACGATAAAGTGCCTTTGTTTAGCTCACAGGAAACATCCTGACCATGCACACTTGTGAACTGTCAGCAAGGAGCAAGAAACTAACACATCCCTTTGGAGGCTGATGGGAACCAGGAAGTGTTTGACTTTACTTCCTCCCCTTTTCACTATAAAAGTCGCCTGACTTCTAACTCAGGCAAGATGGTTCTCCGTGAGCGGATGAGTCCAGCATTTCAGTTGGCTGGTTTTCTGAAGAAAGTCATTATTCTTTTTACAACAACTTATTTTTCTATTTCTGACTTGTCATGAGGCAAGAAGCATAAGCTTGAGACTCGGCAACAAAAGGTTCTATCTACATAGTAAGATTTTAGTTTTCTACATTGTGTATTTTCTTCTTTGGCCAATCACCTTGCTATCATTGCTAGTAATAGCTTACAAAGAAGAGAAACTTAGGTTAAGACAATGTATAATATATTAATAGAAAATAAAATCTTGCAAGAAACAACAACAACAAAAAAATCAGCACTTTGAACAGGACCAGAAACAACGAATAGAGATGACTTCCCTGGACAACTTCAGAGAAATGGGGAGGTTTCTGAGGTTCTGTTTGAATTTTCTTCATGGTTCCTCTAGGAACTTGACTAGGACTCCACACTAAACATATCAGATAAGTCAACAATGGATTCTATTATCACTACAAAATTTTGATGATGAACAACTGCCCTCTGTTTTAAATCAGGAGAATACTGCAAACAGTCATTGCTGTTGTTGTGTTAGTCTCTCAGTCCAGCCCGGCTCTTTGTGACCCCATGGACTGTAGCTGGCCAGGCTCCTCTGTCCATGCAATTTTCCAAGCAAGAATATCGGAGTAGATTGCCATTCTCTTCTCCAAGGGATCTTCCCCACCCAGGGATCAAACTGGGTCTCCTGCATAGCAGATGGATTCTTTACTATTTGAGCCAGCAGGGAATCCTAACAAATGGTCATTAACCTCAATGAAAAGGAGTGAAAGTATAATAGGGAAGAATATTTTGTTTTCTACTACAATATTAAAAGTTAATCACTAAAGGGATGTTGCCTACAAGCTTAAATGATTCGTAACAGCCCATCTCTGGGAATTCTGCCTCCTAAGAAATGAACACTACGATAAAGTGCCTTTGTTTAGCTCACAGGAAACATCCTGACCATGCACACTTGTGAACTGTCAGCAAGGAGCAAGAAACTAACACATCCCTTTGGAGGCTGATGGGAACCAGGAAGTGTTTGACTTTACTTCCTCCCCTTTTCACTATAAAAGTCGCCTGACTTCTAACTCAGGCAAGATGGTTCTCCGTGAGCGGATGAGTCCAGCATTTCAGTTGGCTGGTTTTCTGAAGAAAGTCATTATTCTTTTTACAACAACTTATTTTTCTATTTCTGACTTGTCATGAGGCAAGAAGCATAAGCTTGAGACTCGGCAACAAAAGGTTCTATCTACATAGTAAGATTTTAGTTTTCTACATTGTGTATTTTCTTCTTTGGCCAATCACCTTGCTATCATTGCTAGTAATAGCTTACAAAGAAGAGAAACTTAGGTTAAGACAATGTATAATATATTAATAGAAAATAAAATCTTGCAAGAAACAACAACAACAAAAAAATCAGCACTTTGAACAGGACCAGAAACAACGAATAGAGATGACTTCCCTGGACAACTTCAGAGAAATGGGGAGGTTTCTGAGGTTCTGTTTGAATTTTCTTCATGGTTCCTCTAGGAACTTGACTAGGACTCCACACTAAACATATCAGATAAGTCCACAATCAGGAAGATATCCCCATTTTGGCCTCAGAAACACAGTCTTTCTCCTCTTAATGAAATAGGAGAGTAGAGGGACAATACCACATTACCTAAGCTCAGAAAAGTTACTCTAGAATTTGAAGGTATAAATACTAATTTTAAACGGCCATTTCACATATGTAGGAGTTCTGTCACCAGAAAACCACTGGGCTGCCATGCGGTGGTGGGAGGGCGGGTGTTCACTTGGTTCCAGGGGCCACTCAAGCAACAGTGCTTCTAAGAGGAATAGTTTTACATTACTGTTGGAAGGAAAATAGAACAACAAAGTAATTCTTACCCCATTGTTCTTTGACACCATACTAAATTTCACAAGCATCAAAAGCCAATATTTAGACTATTTAACAAAAAGAAGCTCTAAGTGAAGAATTGCAGACTTCTTTTAAAATGTGAAAGAAATTAACACATCCCTTCCACACTGATGGGAACCAGGAAGTGTTTGACTTACTCCCTCCCCTTGTTCATCAAAAACAATAGTTCACGGGTCTATTAACAGGTTTCAGACAAAGGCACTTACCCATGAACTGCTTTCATTACTCAGCTACTATAAATAGAATTGGTAGCATATGGCTGCTTAGTCTTTCTGTTCCTTTCTGTTTCTAGATTCTTACTAACATCTCTTTATTGGCTGAAAGATAGAAACAGCTGATCCGCACTGCCTCCAGGAAGCTTGTATATATTAAACTGATTTAATGAAAGCTCCTTGCAAGATTTTCATTTTTCAGTTTGGCTGGGGAGATGCCTGGGCTGGGGAGTTCTGCTGCAATAACTGGTTCCAAGCCATCTTTGGTAGTTCCTACCTGACGTGGTTATTGCAGAATTTGGTCAGCTGGGGCTGGTTGATGAATATCGTCCTGATTTCCTCCTGGTCAGCCAGTGACGTCTTCTCTGAAACATCATCAGTCTTCTCATAACCTTAAAAGAGAGAGTCTCCTTACTTGATAAGAAATGTTTCATTTTATGATCCAGACTAAAAACACATTTCCTAACTCCTAAAGACTAGTTTGTTAAAAGCTTTATGCTTTCCCTTAACTGGTGTTGTTTTTGTTCTAATAAAAAGAAAATCCCCACAATTAACATTTCTACTACATTTATTAATAATAAAAGGCAGCATTTAACAGTCATGTCAAAGTTGACCCACTTCAAAAACAGTAACATTAATTTTTTAATTTGTACTCTTCTTCTCCAGAAATGTTCAAGTTAGCTCCTTCCACTGCATAAAAACATGCCCAAAATCAACACAAAATTCTAAAATGATTTATAGCTTTAGACAAGACTAACAAGGCAGAGGTAATGACAATTCATTCTGAAACCTTAAACATAACCATTTAACGAATTTGTGGGTTTTGTTCTATCTTTTTGGATAAAGACAGAGGAAAAGATAAACAGTGAGGTTTAAATAGGTTACCATCACAATGACCTAACTCACTATGATCGTCTTATTCTTTCCAGTAATCATAATTTAGGTTCACAGATGAATTTTCAGTTTCTTAAGATCATTTCTTCAGTCACTAGAACATTCTAAATAGATACAGGCAATTTTAACTGCTGCAATGTTGACAACACTTTAAAAAATACATACAATTGTAATTGTTAATTCATCTGCTTCCCCTGTTACACCAAGAGTTACCTGAATAGTATACCTCTGGCTTAGCATAGCACTCAGTGCCTGATGAACTAACAGATGAACAAAAACATATTTAACGATATATAAGAACAGAACTGCGTCTCAGATGTAGACACAAGTTATCCAAGCCTGTAAGACTGATACAAACAAATGGCTTCTTGATGAAATCCCCAAAAAATGCCTCCAGGAAGCTTGTATATATTAAACTGATTTAATGAAAGCTCCTTGCAAGATTTTCATTTTTCAGTTTGGCTGGGGAGATGCCTGGGCTGGGGAGTTCTGCTGCAATAACTGGTTCCAAGCCATCTTTGGTAGTTCCTACCTGACGTGGTTATTGCAGAATTTGGTCAGCTGGGGCTGGTTGATGAATATCGTCCTGATTTCCTCCTGGTCAGCCAGTGACGTCTTCTCTGAAACATCATCAGTCTTCTCATAACCTTAGAGAGAGAGAGTCTCCTTACTTGATAAGAAATGTTTCATTTTATGATCCAGACTAAAAACACATTTCCTAACTCCTAAAGACTAGTTTGTTAAAAGCTTTATGCTTTCCCTTAACTGGTGTTGTTTTTGTTCTAATAAAAAGAAAATCCCCACAATTAACATTTCTACTACATTTATTAATAATAAAAGGCAGCATTTAACAGTCATGTCAAAGTTGACCCACTTCAAAAACAGTAACATTAATTTTTTAATTTGTACTCTTCTTCTCCAGAAATGTTCAAGTTAGCTCCTTCCACTGCATAAAAACATGCCCAAAATCAACACAAAATTCTAAAATGATTTATAGCTTTAGACAAGACTAACAAGGCAGAGGTAATGACAATTCATTCTGAAACCTTAAACATAACCATTTAACGAATTTGTGGGTTTTGTTCTATCTTTTTGGATAAAGACAGAGGAAAAGATAAACAGTGAGGTTTAAATAGGTTACCATCACAATGACCTAACTCACTATGATCGTCTTATTCTTTCCAGTAATCATAATTTAGGTTCACAGATGAATTTTCAGTTTCTTAAGATCATTTCTTCAGTCACTAGAACATTCTAAATAGATACAGGCAATTTTAACTGCTGCAATGTTGACAACACTTTAAAAAATACATACAATTGTAATTGTTAATTCATCTGCTTCCCCTGTTACACCAAGAGTTACCTGAATAGTATACCTCTGGCTTAGCATAGCACTCAGTGCCTGATGAACTAACAGATGAACAAAAACATATTTAACGATATATAAGAACAGAACTGCGTCTCAGATGTAGACACAAGTTATCCAAGCCTGTAAGACTGATACATAAATCCAAAATGGCAATTAGTAGGCTTATGATGAGTAGGTTTATGTCATAGCAACTAGAATCATTGAAGTCCCACAGTCTATTGAACTTTCCCCTGATGGCCCATATAGAAAGTTCAGTGACCAAGTGACAGTGTTGGTGAGCACATGAAGCAACCCACTGGCAGTTAGACGGCATGAGTCTAATGGCACCAGGCTAGCCCAGCTTGATCTCCACAACAGCGGTCCATGTACTGTAGGACCAACAAATTCAAAGTCTGTTGGAATTCCTTGACAAGGGGCCTTAATACAAAATCTGTTGGCAGAACACAGAGCTGAAAAGGGTACTGCCAGTGTTTAACTCTCTGACCGACTCTTGCAGACCATCTTCATCTCCAAATTCAAACATATGTAATTGGCCAATAGGATTACCATCAAAACCTACAGGGCTAGGAACAAAATTTCCCCTGATGCAAGTAACTCCTCTCCTAGTATATGCTGATCTTACAAGAGATAGGAAGACAAGCTGATTTTTCCCTTCTCAAGTTCTTGGGAGCATCTCAACAGCCACTCACCCCCAACCTCACCCCCGACACACAAGCTAATGAAGATCATGCCACCAATACACACTCCTTCCTCGCATTTTGGATTCTCAAGGAGAATCACTCAGGCATTCATTCCAGGGTCCTCCGTGCTCAGGCAGGCATTCGACACCCACTGAAGCATCATTACTTTCCTGATATTAACAATTCTACAGGGCAAGCCTCTGCAGCCACTTTCACACAAACGTCACTTTAAAGATCAGAAATGAGTCAGGCGTCGACAGTGGCCTCTGAAATACCTCAGCCTCTTTTGATGTTATATTCCCCAAAGTCTACAATGCCTTTTATTTTAGTTTTACTAGTTTAAAACAATTTTTACTTTATATTGGAGCATGGTGGATTAACAATTCAGATATATAACAAAGTTATTCAGTTATACATATATTATGCATGTTTCTATTTTTTTCAAATTCTTTTGCCATTTAAGACCAGCCAGAATCAAATTAATCTTCCAAAGTAAACTACTTTGGAGCAGAGTTTATTGAAATAAATAAAGAAAAGGTGAATGATTCTGTAATTCAGAATTCTGGATATACTGAAAATTCCATGTTTTGTGTTTCTAATATCCCACTTGATGATTATTTCCCCAGCAGAAAAGTATTGTCTAACCCTGATGGCCCATATAGAAAGTTCAGTGACCAAGTGACAGTGTTGGTGAGCACATGAAGCAACCCACTGGCAGTTAGACGGCATGAGTCTAATGGCACCAGGCTAGCCCAGCTTGATCTCCACAACAGCGGTCCATGTACTGTAGGACCAACAAATTCAAAGTCTGTTGGAATTCCTTGACAAGGGGCCTTAATACAAAATCTGTTGGCAGAACACAGAGCTGAAAAGGGTACTGCCAGTGTTTAACTCTCTGACCGACTCTTGCAGACCATCTTCATCTCCAAATTCAAACATATGTAATTGGCCAATAGGATTACCATCAAAACCTACAGGGCTAGGAACAAAATTTCCCCTGATGCAAGTAACTCCTCTCCTAGTATATGCTGATCTTACAAGAGATAGGAAGACAAGCTGATTTTTCCCTTCTCAAGTTCTTGGGAGCATCTCAACAGCCACTCACCCCCAACCTCACCCCCGACACACAAGCTAATGAAGATCATGCCACCAATACACACTCCTTCCTCGCATTTTGGATTCTCAAGGAGAATCACTCAGGCATTCATTCCAGGGTCCTCCGTGCTCAGGCAGGCATTCGACACCCACTGAAGCATCATTACTTTCCTGATATTAACAATTCTACAGGGCAAGCCTCTGCAGCCACTTTCACACAAACGTCACTTTAAAGATCAGAAATGAGTCAGGCGTCGACAGTGGCCTCTGAAATACCTCAGCCTCTTTTGATGTTATATTCCCCAAAGTCTACAATGCCTTTTATTTTAGTTTTACTAGTTTAAAACAATTTTTACTTTATATTGGAGCATGGTGGATTAACAATTCAGATATATAACAAAGTTATTCAGTTATACATATATTATGCATGTTTCTATTTTTTTCAAATTCTTTTGCCATTTAAGACCAGCCAGAATCAAATTAATCTTCCAAAGTAAACTACTTTGGAGCAGAGTTTATTGAAATAAATAAAGAAAAGGTGAATGATTCTGTAATTCAGAATTCTGGATATACTGAAAATTCCATGTTTTGTGTTTCTAATATCCCACTTGATGATTATTTCCCCCAGCAGAAAAGTAGTTGTATACTGAATTACAGTTTATTTCAATTAATGATAAAATTACTTAGTATTTCCTAAGGACACATCAACCTGGGGATTTGACTAGACCAAATTCTGCATTCTTCATTATAAAATGATCAGTTGCTACTTCTAGACGTCTAAAGGACCAGTAATTCCAGTATAGGGAAATAAAGAGTCACACATGACTTCTAGCTACTGAATGTACTACTAGATATTACTTTGTATTACTAAATAATGATATAGAAGCAACATCCTCCTGCTGATCATTTCAACTTTCAACAATGATTTTCATTACCAAGAAAACACAAGATGCTGGTGGCAGAGCATCTCGATCATAGCCCTGAAGTGAGCACTTGGTTCCTCCTTCCCTTACAACATTTATTACTAAACCCATTCAGTGGTTGTGAGCTCTGTTTCTTCCACTAAATACTTATGTGATCCTGTGCACAGGATCCCTAGCTATTGTCTTTCCTTGTAAAATGAGAAATGTAAGTAAATACAGTAAGTCCCCTATGTACAAACCCTCAGGTTGCAAAATTTCAAAGATGTGCACATATTATAAACTTACTGTTGTATAGTACTGTATACCTGATTGTTGGGCTTACTAACAAACTAAACTTATGAACACTCTCAGAACAGAATTGTTCCTATGTGGGGGCTCACTGTAATCTGAAATTCTTTCACCACTAAAATCCTGTGAAATGAAAATCTGCTGGGCACTAGGAAGAAAACAGTGAATACCTCGTTGTTTAGAGGAAAAAGGAAATTAAAAAAAAAATTCCCTACTTGAGCCAGATGTTTCAGAGTAACAGCTGCTTTACATAATCAACACAGGCACAAAGTCAGATGGTGCTTTGTGCTCAGGGGTGAACTCCCATATTTGAAAAGATAAGTAGTGACTATAATCTGTGGCCAGCAACCACCTGGCACCCACCCACTGACCAGTGTCTACTGGGTTATGAAGTATTCAAATTCTTTTTGCCTTTTTAAGAACCAGCCAGAATCAATTAATCTTCCAAAGTAAACTACTTTGGAGCAGAGTTTATTGAAATAAATAAAGAAAAGGTGAATGATTCTGTAATTCAGAATTCTGGATATACTGAAAATTCCATGTTTTGTGTTTCTAATATCCCACTTGATGATTATTTCCCCCAGCAGAAAAGTAGTTGTATACTGAATTACAGTTTATTTCAATTAATGATAAAATTACTTAGTATTTCCTAAGGACACATCAACCTGGGGATTTGACTAGACCAAATTCTGCATTCTTCATTATAAAATGATCAGTTGCTACTTCTAGACGTCTAAAGGACCAGTAATTCCAGTATAGGGAAATAAAGAGTCACACATGACTTCTAGCTACTGAATGTACTACTAGATATTACTTTGTATTACTAAATAATGATATAGAAGCAACATCCTCCTGCTGATCATTTCAACTTTCAACAATGATTTTCATTACCAAGAAAACACAAGATGCTGGTGGCAGAGCATCTCGATCATAGCCCTGAAGTGAGCACTTGGTTCCTCCTTCCCTTACAACATTTATTACTAAACCCATTCAGTGGTTGTGAGCTCTGTTTCTTCCACTAAATACTTATGTGATCCTGTGCACAGGATCCCTAGGGGCTATTGTCTTTCCTTGTAAAATGAGAAATGTAAGTAAATACAGTAAGTCCCCTATGTACAAACCCTCAGGTTGCAAAATTTCAAAGATGTGCACATATTATAAACTTACTGTTGTATAGTACTGTATACCTGATTGTTGGGCTTACTAACAAACTAAACTTATGAACACTCTCAGAACAGAATTGTTCCTATGTGGGGGCTCACTGTAATCTGAAATTCTTTCACCACTAAAATCCTGTGAAATGAAAATCTGCTGGGCACTAGGAAGAAAACAGTGAATACCTCGTTGTTTAGAGGAAAAAGGAAATTAAAAAAAAAATTCCCTACTTGAGCCAGATGTTTCAGAGTAACAGCTGCTTTACATAATCAACACAGGCACAAAGTCAGATGGTGCTTTGTGCTCAGGGGTGAACTCCCATATTTGAAAAGATAAGTAGTGACTATAATCTGTGGCCAGCAACCACCTGGCACCCACCCACTGACCAGTGTCTACTGGGTTATGAAGTATGTTGACACTTAGTTTTCCTTCCTTCCGCTGCCCAGATTCATGGTCACATGATTGAATGCCACACAATATAATGAGTAAAGAAGAAAGATGCTCAACAGTTAAAGTGAAAGGCTTTGCACCCATTCATATAATTACAGCGAAGCATAACTCTGAAAATTTCCATTTGTTGTCATAAATATCATGACCCAATCAGTAACACCCATTGCTCATTAGTTTACTCATTTGCTCATTCATTCATTCATTTATTCAACATAGTTAAGCGCCTACTATGTGCCAAGCTTTTTTTTTTTGAGCTGCAGAAACAGCTTAAAAGAAGCATCTCTTCTCTTAGGAACTTACTTTCAAGAAGCAAGCAAGATAACTACAGATCATGGTAAATATAATGAAGGAAGTAGAACAGGTGCCTGACAAAATGAGTGACAGAACTCTATGCCTCAATTTTATCATCTATATAAGATAATAATATCAACCTCAAAGCAGGATTGTGAAGGACCCGGGAGTTAATAAACAGAATAAGCAATGCCTGGCATTCAGTAAGAGCTCAAGAAATATTAGCTGTTCTCACTGTTGTCATTACTGCTGTTGCAGCTTTCTACTGAGTGGTAAGCAAAGGCCACTCCAAAGGAGAGGCTGAGCTGAGCCCTCAATGAGAGAAGATAAAGGACAGGGTGAAGTCAACCAGCAAAGGGCAGGAAGAAAGCCAAGGAGGCAAGAATGACTTCGACATTTCCAGGAACAGGAGGACCAGCCAGGGGCTCAGGGCAAATTGTATAGTACTGTATACCTGATTGTTGGGCTTACTAACAAACTAAACTTATGAACACTCTCAGAACAGAATTGTTCCTATGTGGGGGCTCACTGTAATCTGAAATTCTTTCACCACTAAAATCCTGTGAAATGAAAATCTGCTGGGCACTAGGAAGAAAACAGTGAATACCTCGTTGTTTAGAGGAAAAAGGAAATTAAAAAAAAAATTCCCTACTTGAGCCAGATGTTTCAGAGTAACAGCTGCTTTACATAATCAACACAGGCACAAAGTCAGATGGTGCTTTGTGCTCAGGGGTGAACTCCCATATTTGAAAAGATAAGTAGTGACTATAATCTGTGGCCAGCAACCACCTGGCACCCACCCACTGACCAGTGTCTACTGGGTTATGAAGTATGTTGACACTTAGTTTTCCTTCCTTCCGCTGCCCAGATTCATGGTCACATGATTGAATGCCACACAATATAATGAGTAAAGAAGAAAGATGCTCAACAGTTAAAGTGAAAGGCTTTGCACCCATTCATATAATTACAGCGAAGCATAACTCTGAAAATTTCCATTTGTTGTCATAAATATCATGACCCAATCAGTAACACCCATTGCTCATTAGTTTACTCATTTGCTCATTCATTCATTCATTTATTCAACATAGTTAAGCGCCTACTATGTGCCAAGCTTTTTTTTTTTGAGCTGCAGAAACAGCTTAAAAGAAGCATCTCTTCTCTTAGGAACTTACTTTCAAGAAGCAAGCAAGATAACTACAGATCATGGTAAATATAATGAAGGAAGTAGAACAGGTGCCTGACAAAATGAGTGACAGAACTCTATGCCTCAATTTTATCATCTATATAAGATAATAATATCAACCTCAAAGCAGGATTGTGAAGGACCCGGGAGTTAATAAACAGAATAAGCAATGCCTGGCATTCAGTAAGAGCTCAAGAAATATTAGCTGTTCTCACTGTTGTCATTACTGCTGTTGCAGCTTTCTACTGAGTGGTAAGCAAAGGCCACTCCAAAGGAGAGGCTGAGCTGAGCCCTCAATGAGAGAAGATAAAGGACAGGGTGAAGTCAACCAGCAAAGGGCAGGAAGAAAGCCAAGGAGGCAAGAATGACTTCGACATTTCCAGGAACAGGAGGACCAGAGGTCATAAACAGGGGGAGCCATCAAACAAGAACAGGGGCAGGGCCAGACTGGGAGAAACAATAAGAAACTTGAATTTCTTTCCTTTTTTTTGCCACTTCTATTGGTCTTTCATTTATTTATTTTCATCCATCCTTGTTCTTTGGCCTGTGTGGGCCTCCCATCGCAGTGGTCTCTGCTGTCTCAGAGCACCGGCTCTGGGCGCATGCGCTCCAGAGCTCCAGCCTGGTAGTTGGACACATCGGTCCAGTTGCTCTGTGGCATGTGGGATCTTTCCAGGCCAAGGATCCAGCCAGCGCATCCTGCACTGCAAGGCGGTGTCCTTACCCACTGGACCACCAAAGAAGCCCAAAACTTGAGTTTCTTGATGTGTGGTAGGAATTTTCAGAAAAGTTGTAGGCAGGAAGATCATTCTGAGGCCGTAATAATTCAGGTAGGAGACAATGAGTCGTGGGTGAGACAGTGGTGACAGAGATGAAGAGGATTACATATGATATTTTTTGGAGGTGGAACTGGTCTAACATTCACAGCCTCTCCATGTCTCTCACCATCCCATCAGTATGATGCCATGTATACCCACTGTCTGATGCACTACAAGCCAAAGCCCAAGACTGGAAAGAAATTTAGGACTTTAAATACAACAAGTAATTAACCCCTTCAGAGACTTCTCTTTCAGCCAAAAAACTCTACCTTCAGATACCACACATCTTTTTCTAATTATAACATGTTAAGCAATAATAACAGAATGCCTGAATCTCTGTGACTCCTGCCAAGTTCCTCTGTCCATGGTATTTGCCAGGCAAGAATGCTGGAGTCAGTGGCCATTGCCTACTCTAGGGGATCTTCCTGACCCAGTGATAGAACCTATATCTCCCGTATTGAAGGCAGATTCCTTACCTACTGAGCTACCAGGGAAGCTAGCAATTATAACATATTAAGCAATAATAACAGAAACACAATTATAGAATTGTGCTTGGGGCACACACCATGGAGTGAGAGAGATGGTTTGGGACCCATAGTTGTGAAATATGGTTACCTCAGATGGACTACTTAGCTCTGACTGCCTACCTTCTTTCACAGGGTTTTAGGCAGACTAAACAAGACAATGCGTGCGTAAAAAGCACTCCAGACAGTAAGTGCCTGGCTCTTGATGCGCACAGACACAGTCTAGCAACTATTTTTATTGCTGAAATCAAAAGGGCAGACTGTAAGGAGAAGGAACAGGCTTCATAGTCAGACCTGTTTTTAGATTCAGATTAAGACACTTCTGTGTTACACTGGGCAAATTATTTTATACCCGAGCCTCAGCCTCCGCACATAAAACAGGGTTCACCTAAGGATTAAGTCATTTTGTTAGCAAACGCAGCACAATACTATCACTCAACCAGTCCTGTTACCCTACCCTCTATCTAGAGATTATAAAGTTACTCTCTCCTTCAAAATTCCTGAGAGGATAATAACAAGTCATAGGGACATACTGAGGTAGGTGCTAAGGTTTAAACCTGGGGGGAAAGATAGTATTTAATTAAAGTTGTGAATAGTGAATAAATTGAGTGAGTAAAATAACAGATTTTACCCTACAATTTTATAAATTAACATTAAATAAGTACATGTTTTCCTAAAATTGTCAATCTGTACAGAGAGTTAGGCAACAGAAGCAGGGGTGGGTAGGTAGGAGGGAGAAGAGAACAAGATACAAAATCATTCTGTTGCCTGGAAATATGGTTCTGAGCCAGTATGCTTTTGCACGCTCAACTTGATCACGATTATAAGGTTCTAAATAGAATCAGAATATCTACATGGTCTCCTAAACATATTCAGGAGAACCCAACTATTAATATATATATTCTTCTACTCAGTGGCTTCTAATATTAGATACTAAAGAGACTGTATTAAGTGCTCGCATTTCCTGAGCTAGAATGAAATCTTTAAATAACAGTCTAATATAAGAATACTAACCGGAAAAGTAGCCAGACTTTGAAGGCACACCAGCAGAATTTAGCAATTATAACATATTAATAATAACAGAAACACAATTATAGAATTGTGCTTGGGGCACACACCATGGAGTGAGAGAGATGGTTTGGGACCCATAGTTGTGAAATATGGTTACCTCAGATGGACTACTTAGCTCTGACTGCCTACCTTCTTTCACAGGGTTTTAGGCAGACTAAACAAGACAATGCGCGTAAAAGCACTCCAGACAGTAAGTGCCTGGCTCTTGATGCGCACAGACACAGTCTAGCAACTATTTTTATTGCTGAAATCAAAAGGGCAGACTGTAAGGAGAAGGAACAGGCTTCATAGTCAGACCTGTTTTTAGATTCAGATTAAGACACTTCTGTGTTACACTGGGCAAATTATTTTATACCCGAGCCTCAGCCTCCGCACATAAAACAGGGTTCACCTAAGGATTAAGTCATTTTGTTAGCAAACGCAGCACAATACTATCACTCAACCAGTCCTGTTACCCTACCCTCTATCTAGAGATTATAAAGTTACTCTCTCCTTCAAAATTCCTGAGAGGATAATAACAAGTCATAGGGACATACTGAGGTAGGTGCTAAGGTTTAAACCTGGGGGGAAAGATAGTATTTAATTAAAGTTGTGAATAGTGAATAAATTGAGTGAGTAAAATAACAGATTTTACCCTACAATTTTATAAATTAACATTAAATAAGTACATGTTTTCCTAAAATTGTCATCTGTACAGAGAGTTATGCAACAGAAGCAGGGGTGGGTAGGTAGGAGGGAGAAGAGAACAAGATACAAAATCATTCTGTTGCCTGGAAATATGGTTCTGAGCCAGTATGCTTTTGCACGCTCAACTTGATCACGATTATAAGGTTCTAAATAGAATCAGAATATCTACATGGTCTCCTAAACATATTCAGGAGAACCCAACTATTAATATATATATTCTTCTACTCAGTGGCTTCTAATATTAGATACTAAAGAGACTGTATTAAGTGCTCGCATTTCCTGAGCTAGAATGAAATCTTTAAATAACAGTCTAATATAAGAATACTAACCGGAAAAGTAGCCAGACTTTGAAGGCACACCAGCAGAATTTAGGTGCAACTAAATTTAGGTGCTACTTAGTAGGAAATTATGGGCATTACCTATGGTTCTTTCCCAAGGTTTAATATATTTTTATTTTGTTCACTGGGCAAAATTAAAATGAATTAAAAGTCCTCATCTAGTAAATTTTTTTCCATATTTTTTGGTTTTGGTTCAAGCATCTGGAGCAAAACAATCTTTGGCTGAACAATTTGGAGTTTGTATTTTATTTATTGCGTTTTTAGTGGTTACCATATTTATTGTTTATATAATTAGAAATACAGAAGCAGTTACTAGAACTACAAAAGAGACGTGAAGTCCCATGTTCTGCATTGTTGGAGTGGAACAGTCGATTCAGACATTCAATTATGAGCCTGACAGCAGCTGTCCAGACAGAGAGGGAACAAAAGGAAAGAAGCACCACTCTGGAAACAACGAACTGGGTGCTTTAAAGGTTAAAACTTACATACTATAGTTTCGAATACAGCACTGAAGAAATAAACACCTTTAAAAGCAGGGACATTAAAAAGAAGCTACACAGAATGTGTCTCAAATTTCTAGACCATGACTCCAATAACCAGAGGGGAAATGAAAATTTCAATTGCATCAATATACCTTCCTGTACTGAATACTGATTCAGGCTCTATGCAGTAAACATCTGTTATTCATTCCAGTTCAGAGTCTGCTTCTCTTGAAAAGTCTTTGATTTCCTTGGAGAACTCCCCTCCCCCTATTGTAAGCAGTGGGACTGGTCCCTCAAAATACCAAGGTGGACACACAAGCCATTTAGCTAATCACAGGCAATTTGCAGTGTAGACATATTAAGAGTCTGATAAGCACAGATAAGATGGATTCTGAGGCCATGGAAAGTAACTATCCATTAGTCTAGCTGCTTTGCATGTTCCTTGAATGCTCTAATATAAGAATACTACACTCCCGGAAAAAAAAAAGTGGCTTCTAATATTAGATACTAAAGAGACTGTATTAAGTGCTCGCATTTCCTGAGCTAGAATGAAATCTTTAAATAACAGTCTAATATAAGAATACTAACCGGAAAAGTAGCCAGACTTTGAAGGCACACCAGCAGAATTTAGGTGCAACTAAATTTAGGTGCTACTTAGTAGGAAATTATGGGCATTACCTATGGTTCTTTCCCAAGGTTTAATATATTTTTATTTTGTTCACTGGGCAAAATTAAAATGAATTAAAAGTCCTCATCTAGTAAATTTTTTCCATAATTTTTGGTTTTGGTTCAAGCATCTGGAGCAAAACAATCTTTGGCTGAACAATTTGGAGTTTGTATTTTATTTATTGCGTTTTTAGTGGTTACCATATTTATTGTTTATATAATTAGAAATACAGAAGCAGTTACTAGAACTACAAAAGAGACGTGAAGTCCCATGTTCTGCATTGTTGGAGTGGAACAGTCGATTCAGACATTCAATTATGAGCCTGACAGCAGCTGTCCAGACAGAGAGGGAACAAAAGGAAAGAAGCACCACTCTGGAAACAACGAACTGGGTGCTTTAAAGGTTAAAACTTACATACTATAGTTTCGAATACAGCACTGAAGAAATAAACACCTTTAAAAGCAGGGACATTAAAAAGAAGCTACACAGAATGTGTCTCAAATTTCTAGACCATGACTCCAATAACCAGAGGGGAAATGAAAATTTCAATTGCATCAATATACCTTCCTGTACTGAATACTGATTCAGGCTCTATGCAGTAAACATCTGTTATTCATTCCAGTTCAGAGTCTGCTTCTCTTGAAAAGTCTTTGATTTCCTTGGAGAACTCCCCTCCCCCTATTGTAAGCAGTGGGACTGGTCCCTCAAAATACCAAGGTGGACACACAAGCCATTTAGCTAATCACAGGCAATTTGCAGTGTAGACATATTAAGAGTCTGATAAGCACAGATAAGATGGATTCTGAGGCCATGGAAAGTAACTATCCATTAGTCTAGCTGCTTTGCATGTTCCTTGATCTTCCTGAAAAAGCTTTTCATTTGATTCTGGGAGCTATTCTACCTACTTAAAGATTATGCTCGGTTTGCACAGTATGGAATTTAAGCAGTGGCATGTCAGTCCTCTGCTGGAAGCCAAGTCCTGTCCCAACATCCATCTAATTATGTAGGTGGGCACGGATGCTGGATGCGGACCTGGCCTTTCTTCTTCAAGGAGCTGAATCCTTTTCTCTGTCCCATAGTCACTTGCTGACTTTTCTACTCTACGTGAAACAATGACCTAGAACCACAAGCAATTACCCTGCTCCCCAAGTATCATGAGGCTGCCTGGAAACCTCCCCAACAGGCCCTGCTTGATGGATCAGATCTCCTCTGATGTTAAGAAATGCCCTATCCATGTCTTGAATCTAGAACTTTCTGTAGGTATTTCCACTTATGAACTTGCACAACAGTCAAAAAGCTTCCCAAACACCCGGCTTTCTCTCCTTTACCCTCTTGTTCATGCAATTGTGATGTTAGCTCATTACCTTCAGGCCCATTTAAGTTATAAAAAATGCTACATAATATAGAATATCCACTTACCTGCATGATGTAAAAGACGTATACTTACCTGCTTCAAAAACTGGTTTTCATTTTCCAGAAGAGTTCACTCCCCACACCCAAGAATTTTTCTCAAAATGATAAAGATGAGGAAACTTTATTTTTCAAACAGAGAATTGCTGATGGTCAGAGGGCCAGTAAGCACCAGAGCCAGGAGAACATTTGGAAATGGATAAGGTCCAAGTCACTTCTAGAGCTTTAACACTGATGGGTGCATTTATTCATCAATAGTTAGGCTTGACTTAACCTTCCCTCTGACCCCATTTCTCCTCTCCTGGCCCCATTCCACTTAAACAGTTTTTCCAACCATGACTTTCTTCTACCTCATAGGTACTATTAGATGTCAAATCGGCCTCCCTGACCAACCTTCCTTGAAGTATCATCTAAAAAAGCTTTGCATACACAGTGGTCTTTTGACCACTCCAGTGGTAATCTTTTAACCTATATACTGTGGTATATAGCAACTGAGAATGATAATATTAACTGTTACAGATAAATTTGACTTAGCCACTGAGAACAGGACAGCCGTAAGAACACATGTCCATCAGGCATGTTACTCTCATATGGAGAAGTAATATAAATAACACTTTAAGGAAGTCCCTTGGATGCAATACATGTTTACTAAAAATTTTGTTTTATTATGAGGCATCTAAAAACTCCCCAAATTTAACAGTCTTATCTCTATCCTGATACCCACTAATATATCTTCCTATATCAGGACCTGTCATTACCATTCGTGGTTAAGCAGCATTTTTCTTTAAGTGTCTTTTTGGGAACTGATCTAAAAATAAACAAGTGTGAAAACAAAGCGACATTACTGCTTGTCTAAAACAGGAAAAAAAAAAGGTTTAACACTTCCTGCACTCATGCTGAACTGCAACAAGCTCCAAAAGTAGCAAAGCAAATTCTGAGTGGTAGACTCTGACAAAAAGGATTCCTGACATTCAGAGAAAAGGCTAGCCTTAAGCGGTATTACATGAAAACCTACGCAAGCCTCGTGTTGGGCCTCACACGTAGGAAGCACTCAATTTCTTCAGCTGATAGTAACCTAGAAAAACAATCATCTTGGGCACACTGAGTTACTGCAAGTAATAATGAAAACGTTTATTAATGCCAAATCATGTTTAATAGGAAAAGAACAATGACAGATAAAAGAAATGTAATGATACCCCCTTAGGGATATTTCACAGATCCTTTAGTCAGACAGAAGAAAGAAGTGGTAGGTTCCTAATATGAATTAAACACTGGCACAGAAACAAGACTGCACCAGCAATGAGGGGTTTTGCACCCATCTGGCATCTCCTAGAAGCCTCAATTAGCTAAAAGTATCATTGCCTTGCCTTGGCAGCAAACCTATCACTGGAGAAGGTCCAAGAACCAAGATAAGGAATTGCAACTATGGACTGGATTCTAATCGAGGCAGAAGTGACAAAGTTAGTACCATGACTCAAAATCGGCCTCCCTGACCAACCTTCCTTGAAGTATCATCTAAAAAAGCTTTGCATACACAGTGGTCTTTTGACCACTCCAGTGGTAATCTTTTAACCTATATACTGTGGTATATAGCAACTGAGAATGATAATATTAACTGTTACAGATAAATTTGACTTAGCCACTGAGAACAGGACAGCCGTAGAACACATGTCCATCAGGCATGTTACTCTCATATGGAGAAGTAATATAAATAACACTTTAAGGAAGTCCCTTGGATGCAATACATGTTTACTAAAAATTTTGTTTTATTATGAGGCATCTAAAAACTCCCCAAATTTAACAGTCTTATCTCTATCCTGATACCCACTAATATATCTTCCTATATCAGGACCTGTCATTACCATTCGTGGTTAAGCAGCATTTTTCTTTAAGTGTCTTTTTGGGAACTGATCTAAAAATAAACAAGTGTGAAAACAAAGCGACATTACTGCTTGTCTAAAACAGGAAAAAAAAAAGGTTTAACACTTCCTGCACTCATGCTGAACTGCAACAAGCTCCAAAAGTAGCAAAGCAAATTCTGAGTGGTAGACTCTGACAAAAAGGATTCCTGACATTCAGAGAAAAGGCTAGCCTTAAGCGGTATTACATGAAAACCTACGCAAGCCTCGTGTTGGGCCTCACACGTAGGAAGCACTCAATTTCTTCAGCTGATAGTAACCTAGAAAAACAATCATCTTGGGCACACTGAGTTACTGCAAGTAATAATGAAAACGTTTATTAATGCCAAATCATGTTTAATAGGAAAAGAACAATGACAGATAAAAGAAATGTAATGATACCCCCTTAGGGATATTTCACAGATCCTTTAGTCAGACAGAAGAAAGAAGTGGTAGGTTCCTAATATGAATTAAACACTGGCACAGAAACAAGACTGCACCAGCAATGAGGGGTTTTGCACCCATCTGGCATCTCCTAGAAGCCTCAATTAGCTAAAAGTATCATTGCCTTGCCTTGGCAGCAAACCTATCACTGGAGAAGGTCCAAGAACCAAGATAAGGAATTGCAACTATGGACTGGATTCTAATCGAGGCAGAAGTGACAAAGTTAGTAAGAAAACATAGCTGTACCAAGGAATTTCTGGCAGTTGGAGGGGAATACCAGGCTAAGTCAGACATGCATTCTAGATGAAGAGGATGCACTTCAAGTTAACATCAAAACCCCAAAGAGGCAAAAGTTGGAAGGCTGAAGAAACATGCTGACTAATTGTGAAAGGTCCTGACTGGAGGAAAAGGAGGGTGCAGTCAAAGAGACCACTGTTGCAGCATAAGATGTGCTCGGACAAGGAAAAGTAGATAAAAGATCTTGGGAAAGGTTAGAAATAGGCTCACCTTTCCAATAGTGAATAATATCAGATGCACAGATATCTGAGAATGGAAGAAAGGTGTTTTTAAAAAATGTTAGCGACTACAAAAGCATTTCCTTCCTTCCATCTGCAATACTATAAATTGATGGGATAGGTCCACTGTCTGGAATATATGGTGTGATGTTAAGAGCTAATAAGCAGAACTCAATTCCTACTCCTTCTTCACTTCATTTGCCATTATGGATCTTCATCATAAAACTAGGAATAGTAGTTGGAGGAACTAAAGCAAAAGAGAAGGTAGGCAATTATTTTAAAAAGAAAGAAAAGACAAAAGAGTATCTAGCTGCTCTAAATACTGATCACTTGATATTTTGTAGCGTGTCTACACACATATATATTTTTTAAATTTTGGCCTCTTTTATTGGTTTTTTATTGATTTATTTTAATCGATCTTTATTCTTTGGCTTGTGTGGGCCCCCCATTGCCATGGCCTCCCCCGCTGCCAAGCTCCAGCCCTGAGCGCATGTGCCCCAGAGCGCTGGCCCGCAACTGGACACACTGGTTCAGCCGCTTGGTGGCACGCGGGATCTTCCTGGGCCAGGGATTGAACCGGTGCCCCTGGCACTGTAAGGTGGACTCTCTACCCACTGGACCACCAGAGAAGCCCACATATATAATGTGTCTAAATCTATAGAACTGTCAGAACTTGTGGAATAGTTGAATGAACTGTCACGAATCATAGAAGAACCACGGGGAATGAGAAAGGGCACAGTGTTCTAAAAAAGGAAAGTAGATGGATCTTGTACAATATAAACTACTGTTCATGAAAGTGAAGCCTACAGACATGCTTTCAGAGTTCACAGATTTAAACAATGGGATCGACAGCTTCTAAAGTATTTATCATAAATTTCTGAAAATGGTTAATTCAAAAGTTAAAAGGAACACCTCCCTTTTGCACTGAAAATTCATCAGTTAACAATGAGTAGGGGCTCATTGTTTTTAAAGTGGTATTTCTCATACCCAAAATGTATAGTCAGAGATACAAAGGAATTTTTTTCCCTATAAAAGGGGTCCTTTGTGGGTGCATGCTAAGTCACTTCAGCTGGGTCTGACTCTTTGTGACCCTATGGACTGTAGTCCGCCAGGCTCTTTTGTCCATGGGATTCCAGGCAAGACTACTGGAGTGAGTTGCTATGCCCTCCTCCAGGGAGAAAAGGTCCTTTACATGAACTAAATCTGAACAATAAATGTTATTGGTCACATCTTAGCATTCTGTACTTCAAAACGGGTAGACCCAGCCGTGTCCTTAAATAACTGAGACACCCGATCCCATGATTAGGTAACGATGCAGATTCACAACTGGTTGACCAGCATCTATAAGGGGACTCCAACTGGAGCTTTCCTTTTGTTCCCCACTTTTTTCAAGCCCTTCAGAAGGAACCTACCCAGGGCCACTCCTGGTTCCCGCCCTTACTCCCCTCTCCTGGCTTAGTTTGCTGACCCTGGGTATTGGGATCAACAGGGGCCCCAGATCAGCAGAGCTAGTTGGACTTTCTGGGAAAGTGGACTCGTGGTCCAGAAACACAAGCAAACAGATTCGACACTGAGCAGGGACCAGGCAGAAAATGGAGAGTCAGGCTGTGACGTGGGGGATGGTGTCATCTCCCATGAAGACACATGTACAATGAAGATATGAAGAGAATAGAACAGATGTACAGGGAACACACCAGGGCAACTCTGGGCAGAACTAGAGACCTCAAAAAGAACATGAATAGGGCTTTAAGTAGATGTATAAATCTATAGAACTGTCAGAACTTGTGGAATAGTTGAATGAACTGTCACGAATCATAGAAGAACCACGGGGAATGAGAAAGGGCACAGTGTTCTAAAAAAGGAAAGTAGATGGATCTTGTACAATATAAACTACTGTTCATGAAAGTGAAGCCTACAGACATGCTTTCAGAGTTCACAGATTTAAACAATGGGATCGACAGCTTCTAAAGTATTTATCATAAATTTCTGAAAATGGTTAATTCAAAAGTTAAAAGGAACACCTCCCTTTTGCACTGAAAATTCATCAGTTAACAATGAGTAGGGGCTCATTGTTTTTAAAGTGGTATTTCTCATACCCAAAATGTATAGTCAGAGATACAAAGGAATTTTTTTCCCTATAAAAGGGGTCCTTTGTGGGTGCATGCTAAGTCACTTCAGCTGGGTCTGACTCTTTGTGACCCTATGGACTGTAGTCCGCCAGGCTCTTTTGTCCATGGGATTCCAGGCAAGACTACTGGAGTGAGTTGCTATGCCCTCCTCCAGGGAGAAAAGGTCCTTTACATGAACTAAATCTGAACAATAAATGTTATTGGTCACATCTTAGCATTCTGTACTTCAAAACGGGTAGACCCAGCCGTGTCCTTAAATAACTGAGACACCCGATCCCATGATTAGGTAACGATGCAGATTCACAACTGGTTGACCAGCATCTATAAGGGGACTCCAACTGGAGTTTTCCCTTTTTGTTCCCCACTTTTTCAAGCCCTTCAGAAGGAACCTACCCAGGGCCACTCCTGGTTCCCGCCTTACTCCCCTCTCCTGGCTTAGTTTGCTGACCCTGGGTATTGGGATCAACAGGGGCCCCAGATCAGCAGAGCTAGTTGGACTTTCTGGGAAAGTGGACTCGTGGTCCAGAAACACAAGCAAACAGATTCGACACTGAGCAGGGACCAGGCAGAAAATGGAGAGTCAGGCTGTGACGTGGGGGATGGTGTCATCTCCCATGAAGACACATGTACAATGAAGATATGAAGAGAATAGAACAGATGTACAGGGAACACACCAGGGCAACTCTGGGCAGAACTAGAGACCTCAAAGATTGAGAACCATGAAGCTCAACTTAGGTGATCTGTGGACAGTTCAAGTAGATGTATAACTTCCTGAGGGATCTGGAGCCAGACTGCCTGGGTTCCAATAAGAAAGGATAAGGCAGGCATACATGGCAAGATTAGTAAATATGCAGTTGACACAAAAGAATCAGTTCAGGAAGGTTTGAAGAGATGGAGTAAACTAAAAATCCTACATTAACGCCTAAAAATCAAATGCATAAATATATTATGGGGCATATTGGGCCCAGCAAGACATGTAGGAAACAAAAGGTTTTATTGCTTTTACTGCTTTCTTAGCAAGAAAGAACTTGCTAGGAATTAGAACTCTTTGAGAGTGGAAAGGGCTGTTTTACAAGGTGGCATGATTGCTGTCATTGAGAGGTCTTTCAGCAGGAGCTGGATAACCAAATGCCAGCCGGCTGGATCAGGGACAGCGTACACACTTCCCTTCAACTCCAGAACTCCACAATGCTTCCTTTTAAGTTTTTTCTTTTTTCTTTTTTTTTAAGACAGTTATGAGGTCCAAGAGCCACTAATACAAAGCCAATGCCCAAGCAAGTTTTAGTCACCTTGCTAATGGAAAAAGGAATTGTTGAATCAGCAGATAAAAAAAGCTTTCACAACACTTAACCCCACTCACTGCAGCAGCCATCAACAATCATAAGAAGAGAGAATTGAATCATAGTTCTGAAAAAGTCAGCCCCTGAATACACTGGAAAAATAATAATAGACAATCATGAAGTTATTGGGGCTATTATGATTTTTATTTTTAGAGCTACTGAGGCAGTTTAAAAAAAAAAAAAAAAGATTTATTTATTTATTTATTTTGGGTGGGGGGGGGAGGGAGGGGGGGGGGGGGGCCACTTCTACTGGTCTTTCATTTATCTATTTTCATCCATCTTTGTTCTTTGGCCCGTGTGGGCCTCCCATTGCAGTGGCCTCTGTTGTCTCAGAGCACTGGCTCCAGGTGCATGCACTCCAGAGCTCCGGCTTGGTAACTGGACACATTGGTCCAGCCGCTCTGCGGCACCTGGGATCTTCCCAGGCCAGGGATCGAACCAGCGCCCCTTGCACTGCAAGGCAGTGTCCTTACCCACTAGACCACCAGGGAAGCCCCTGAGGCATTTTATAATAGAAAAACAGGTGGATACACAACTGGTTCCAAACTAGTTTTCATTTTATCAAAAGAAGCAGAAATATCTGAATAACATCATTTTTTTTGCTATACTGTTCTCAGAGTAAGTCAGTGGAATTTGATGGGTACCTGCTTATCTCCATTGTGCTTTTGCAAGAGAGAAAAGTATAATTCACCTTTATTTTTTAAACATTGTCTCAAGCATCAAAAACACTTGGAGGAAAAACTCAAGCCTACCTGCTAATTTGTGGTTTTGGAGTCGTCAGCACAGCACGCCCAGCAACATGAATCACCACTGAGCAAGAACAGCTTTTTCCTGTACAGAACTGGATACTACCCAGCATTAGGAAAGAGGTGACCTTCTCTTCTGCCCATTGATGACAAGAAGTGTCACAATCTGGCGTGTAAAATATCCAGCAAGTCCACGGACCCGGCTAGAAAACAGGGCATTCTTAAAGGAGCACTGGGGAACTCCACCATGACCAGAGAGCAGGTGTGGCTCAGGGTAAAACGATGGGCCAGCGTTAAAGAACCCATCAAGACTGGTTGGGCAAGACAGGCTCGGAGAAACAGGAGGCAGCCGCACAAAGGCAAGGAAGGCACAGCTGCCTTCCGTTTGTCAGGATGTGGCTCAAGCAGGAGACAGAAACCTCCAGTAAGCAGATTACATCAGGATGTGCGGGTAACAGCAGGTGGGCTGCCAAGACTTCAAAGACAAGCTCTGCGCTGGCTGACATTAAAGCAAGGACACCTACCCACCTGTGTGACTGCCATCAGCCCTACCCCATTCACGGGTAGAAAAGTAAGGACGAGTGGACAGATTGCTTCAAGAACCTTCTGACACCATAAATACAAATCACCCAGGGCAGAAAGAGCCTCATGATGCAATGCGTGTGCCTTCCACGTGCTACCACTGCTAATTACAACCATGAAATCAGCCTCTTATGACTTCCCTGTTTGCCCAGTGGTTAAGAATCCACACCTTGCAATGCAGGGGATGCAGGTTCGATCTCTGGTCGGGGAACTAAGATCCTGTATGTTGCAGGGCTAACTCAGCCCGTGTGCTGCAGCTGCTGAGGCCGCGTGTTCTGGAGCTAGTGCCCTCCAACAAGAGAAGCCCATGCTGGCAGGAGAGAAGCTCGCACATGCTGCAGCTAGAGAAAGGCTATGTGCTGCAACAAAAAGACAGCAGTCAAAATAATAAATAAACAAAAATAAAAAATAAATATCCTCCAAGCAGTTTAAAAAAAACCCAAAACCAACCCTTAGATCTGCTGGAGTAACTGCGGCCATTGCTGAGCAAAGTGCAACGGGCCTCGACATGATAATAAGAAAACTCTATGAGACGTCAAATCCATGCTAGCCTGTTAAAAGCTCTGCTTCCAAAATCTGAACAGCTTGATCTTACCCTAGTCATTCACCAGATGCAGATTCCAGTAACATTTGCTTAGTATCTACTTTGTAGCAAATGTTTTAATTTTCACTCAAAGATGTCCCTGCTGTGTGGAACACCCTGAGGGCCAAAAGAACACAATGAGGACATAAAGACTATTCTTATCAACATGGAGTGAAAAGTCTCAGCAATAGAATGAGCATTCCCAAAGAGATGAATCCACACAGTTCCTAGGTGACTAAAATGCATAGAAATATGGAACAGGTAAGACACTAATGGTTATGTTTACTGAATTGCTAAAGAATATTAAAAGAAAGGAAGATGGAGGAAGTATATAGAATTTAGGATAAATGCAATACTCTTTCAACAAAAATATGTTACGAACATACATATTTCAGTGCACATGGATCTTCTCACTCTCTAAGATGCAAAGAGATTTTTAGTCCTTTATCCCAGTGCTTTCTGTCTTAATATATGGTGCCATCATTTTGAGCTCAGGACCCAAAACTTTAGTCACTCTCAACATTCGTAACACTCTACATCCTATCCATCTCATGGAGGCTAAAGACAAATGAAGTATAAAGTATAAAGATGATAGTTCTATTAGCCTGAGTCAAAACCAAAAAAAGGGATGAAATCAGCCTCTTATGACTTCCCTGTTTGCCCAGTGGTTAAGAATCCACACCTTGCAATGCAGGGGATGCAGGTTCGATCTCTGGTCGGGGAACTAAGATCCTGTATGTTGCAGGGCTAACTCAGCCCGTGTGCTGCAGCTGCTGAGGCCGCGTGTTCTGGAGCTAGTGCCCTCCAACAAGAGAAGCCCATGCTGGCAGGAGAGAAGCTCGCACATGCTGCAGCTAGAGAAAGGCTATGTGCTGCAACAAAAAGACAGCAGTCAAAATAATAAATAAACAAAAATAAAAAATAAATATCCTCCAAGCAGTTTAAAAAAAACCCAAAACCAACCCTTAGATCTGCTGGAGTAACTGCCCATTGCCGAGCAAAGTGCAACGGGCCTCGACATGATAATAAGAAAACTCTATGAGACGTCAAATCCATGCTAGCCTGTTAAAAGCTCTGCTTCCAAAATCTGAACAGCTTGATCTTACCCTAGTCATTCACCAGATGCAGATTCCAGTAACATTTGCTTAGTATCTACTTTGTAGCAAATGTTTTAATTTTCACTCAAAGATGTCCCTGCTGTGTGGAACACCCTGAGGGCCAAAAGAACACAATGAGGACATAAAGACTATTCTTATCAACATGGAGTGAAAAGTCTCAGCAATAGAATGAGCATTCCCAAAGAGATGAATCCACACAGTTCCTAGGTGACTAAAATGCATAGAAATATGGAACAGGTAAGACACTAATGGTTATGTTTACTGAATTGCTAAAGAATATTAAAAGAAAGGAAGATGGAGGAAGTATATAGAATTTAGGATAAATGCAATACTCTTTCAACAAAAATATGTTACGAACATACATATTTCAGTGCACATGGATCTTCTCACTCTCTAAGATGCAAAGAGATTTTTAGTCCTTTATCCCAGTGCTTTCTGTCTTAATATATGGTGCCATCATTTTGAGCTCAGGACCCAAAACTTTAGTCACTCTCAACATTCGTAACACTCTACATCCTATCCATCTCATGGAGGCTAAAGACAAATGAAGTATAAAGTATAAAGATGATAGTTCTATTAGCCTGAGTCAATAATTTTTTTAAAGACAATTCCAGCCAAATATATGGGAGCATGTCTGACATCTTATAAAGAAAACTATCAATTCAGACTGAAGGCATTTGTATTCAGACTCAGTTAAAATTAAAACATAGGAGAGTAGTTCATACACCAACAGAAGGATACATTCCACTGAGAAAGTCACTTAATAAGATCAAGAGGGAATTCAGCAGAGTACCTGGGGAAATTAAGAGGGCCTTCTTCCTTCTTTGCTAATTTATTCACTTTGAAGTCAACAGAAGGCCAACTCATGTAATGATTCTTTCATTGAACTTTAAACCAAAATACATGAATAAGCCACCATCTGGGGTTACAGTGAGCCAGTGATTCAGAACTCCGCCCCTTCCTCCAATCAAATTCTGCCTTCTTTTTAGAAAAAGATTTCCATCTGTAGAGTACAAGTAACATTATCACCTAAAAAAGATACGCAGAAAAGGACAGATGAGAATGTAAAAAAAAAAAAACAAAAAAACAAAAACAATCTCATAAAGGCTGGACACAATACACTTGACCTAAGGCATACAGGGTCTTCCCTGATGGCTCAGGAGTAAAAAATCCATCTGCTGATGAAGGAGATGCAAGTACAATCCCTGGGTGGGGAAGATCCCCTTGAGAAAGAAATGTCAATCTACCCTAGTATTATTGCCTGGGAAATCCTATGGACAGAGAAGCCTGGCGGGGTGTAGTCAGTCCATTGGGTGGAAAAGTCAGACATGACTTCAGTGACCAAACGAGAAAACAACAGGCACTATGGAGGTTGTTTTCTACTCCTGAAGTTTAAAATAATCATCACATTCTAAAATTAGACTCGAGCACCCATCCATGACACAGAGAAATCACACTGGCTACACCATGAGTTTCAACATGAGCTTCATCTTAGAAACCAGGGAAGGTAGATACATTGGAGTCTGCTTAGTTTGTTTTCTGTACATTAACCTGCAAAAGACCTAAACATCATGGTGAGATAAATTAACAATTGTAACCTTAAAAAAATAAATCCTTGGAAAAGAAAGTAGCCAGAGAAGCTTTACAAACTTTTACCAAATTATTAAAGTATTTCTTCCAGGTACAAATAACCACACACACATAGGCTACAAATATAGAATGAATAAAGAGATTAAGTTCAACAACATATTTAAAGTAGGTTAGCAAAAACTAGAAATGACACCACAGAGAGGCTCATGTTCATCAGGCTCCCAGAGTAGATACAGCACCAGCTAAAGAATAAACTGAATGTGTTTATTCATTCAGTTGTACTGAATTAAATGTTTAATTCAGGATTTTAAAGAAATTCTTCAAAACCAAATAACTGAGTATCATCATTAAGTAACCAGACAATAGACAAAAAACTGACCAAAAAATACCTATATGCTCTTGGTTTCTTGGCTGGCCATCTACATGATTTTATATAATCGATTCCTCCTTCTCTCTATAAGCAAAGAAATTCAAAGATCTACACCCATATTTTTTCAACACTGTTGGACACCAGAATTACCTGGAAGATACAATATCAATGCTTGGTCCATATGCCCAATGACCCAGACTGATTCCATTGGTCTGGGATGGGACCAGGCATCAGTACCGCTTAAGACAATCCCATTTGCTTTACTGGGCAGCCAGGATGGAACACCACTGGTGTACACATACCTATACAACTGTTCACTGTACACAAGCCTCCCACTGCCCCGACCACACTGGACACACTCTACATTAAAGATGGAGAAGTCATTCTTCCTCAAGTCATTTCTCTAAACCTTACTTACTTCCTGTGGAGAAAAAGAGTTACGAAAGCTGAGTGAGCCCACCTAAGAACACTCATCACAACCATTCTGGCATTGAGACAGACTGAATTCAACTTAAGCTTCAGGTATAAAATAGCACATCCAATTCAGGTAAAAATCTATAATGAGTGATAGGTTTCATTTCTTTGGTCAGGGATAGGACATGGCCTGAGTTGAGAAATGAAAGTAGTATGAGACAGATTAGCAGGGAGGATTGAGAAGGATCAGCTAGTCACTGGGGTGATAATATGGTACCAGGAAAAAGTGTCATGGATGATAGGTGCACTCAGAACCAAAGCACTTCACCATGGGGCAACAGGTTTGTCCAGAGGAGCTGACCAAGAGCACCAATGGAGAAAGTGAAAGCAAGCGATAGTCAGAGCCCCCGCCAGCTGATCTAGCACTGGAACTGCTCACAAGTGCAGAGTCGTGGAGTCCAGGGTCTTTTCTCTCGGACTAAGGCAGGACCCCCAGAACTGGAGCTCTAAGTTGCTGTGACAAACACCCATGGTCAAGGAAATGGTGACAGGGTGGTTCAAGCCACATCCTTAAGTGTTAAGTTTGAGTTCTTCAAATGTCTCCTACTGCCAAGGCTTTTTGGACTGGGGTAGCGGTAAATCTACTTGGAGGTGAGGGAAGAACAAGGGACAAAGATGGGTTGTAGACACTGGAAGGAGATTTCTTCTACAGCCAGTTGGCCTTAAGACCAGAGTCAGACACAGAGACCTACACTAATTAGAGAAGCTCAACTATTCTAAACTGTTGCCAGAACAAACCAGCCTCTCTGACTCATCCTTCTTCATAAGCAAAGAAATTCAAAGATCTACACCCATATTTTTTCAACACTGTTGGACACCAGAATTACCTGGAAGATACAATATCAATGCTTGGTCCATATGCCCAATGACCCAGACTGATTCCATTGGTCTGGGATGGGACCAGGCATCAGTACCGCTTAAGACAATCCCATTTGCTTTACTGGGCAGCCAGGATGGAACACCACTGGTGTACACATACCTATACAACTGTTCACTGTACACAAGCCTCCCACTGCCCCGACCACACTGGACACACTCTACATTAAAGATGGAGAAGTCATTCTTCCTCAAGTCATTTCTCTAAACCTTACTTACTTCCTGTGGAGAAAAAGAGTTACGAAAGCTGAGTGAGCCCACCTAAGAACACTCATCACAACCATTCTGGCATTGAGACAGACTGAATTCAACTTAAGCTTCAGGTATAAAATAGCACATCCAATTCAGGTAAAAATCTATAATGAGTGATAGGTTTCATTTCTTTGGTCAGGGATAGGACATGGCCTGAGTTGAGAAATGAAAGTAGTATGAGACAGATTAGCAGGGAGGATTGAGAAGGATCAGCTAGTCACTGGGGTGATAATATGGTACCAGGAAAAGTGTCATGGATGATAGGTGCACTCAGAACCAAAGCACTTCACCATGGGGCAACAGGTTTGTCCAGAGGAGCTGACCAAGAGCACCAATGGAGAAAGTGAAAGCAAGCGATAGTCAGAGCCCCCGCCAGCTGATCTAGCACTGGAACTGCTCACAAGTGCAGAGTCGTGGAGTCCAGGGTCTTTTCTCTCGGACTAAGGCAGGACCCCCAGAACTGGAGCTCTAAGTTGCTGTGACAAACACCCATGGTCAAGGAAATGGTGACAGGGTGGTTCAAGCCACATCCTTAAGTGTTAAGTTTGAGTTCTTCAAATGTCTCCTACTGCCAAGGCTTTTTGGACTGGGGTAGCGGTAAATCTACTTGGAGGTGAGGGAAGAACAAGGGACAAAGATGGGTTGTAGACACTGGAAGGAGATTTCTTCTACAGCCAGTTGGCCTTAAGACCAGAGTCAGACACAGAGACCTACACTAATTAGAGAAGCTCAACTATTCTAAACTGTTGCCAGAACAAACCAGCCTCTCTGACTCATCCTTGTAAACCAGTTTGCCTACTTCATTCATGAAAGTCTAAATAGACCTGGCCCACTAAAGGGGTTTTGGTTCAGAGCCTCCATGGCCTTTGGCCTTCTTAGCATTAGTCTCCACCTCAACTGTCCCATGACTAATCCAGGCTCCTGAAGTACAATCCCAAATGGATCAAGATAAGTTATCTTCGAAGATGGGTTTAATTTAAGCAACACAATGAGGAGACTCAATTCAAAACAGCCACTTCCTTTTGCCCAGTTAATACAATATGTAAAATAACCCAGGAAGCCAAGGTCTTTAGTTCCCTTAAAGGAACAAAATTGAGGGCAAGAATGCATATAAAGACAAACAAGTTACTATCCTATGTACACACATTTCATGTTAACATTTGTGAAAGCTGCTCAGTCGAGTCTGACTCTTTGCTATCTCATGGACCACAGGCCTCCAGGCTCCTCTGTCCATGGAATTCTCCAGGCAAGAATACTGGAGTGAGTTGCCATTTCCTTCTCCTGATGTTAACACTTAAATGAAAGCTAAGGGCAGAATGGTCTTATCAAATCTATTTTTAAAAAGTTCTTTTTAATGGAGCCAAAACAATAAGCTTCAAAAGATGCCACAATGAACTTATAGGAAACCCCTAAACTGCCAACTATCCCTGGTGGTCCAGTGGGTAGAGAGTTCACCTTGCAGCGTAAGGGGCACTGGTTCGATCCCTGGCCAGGGAAGATTCCACGTGCCGTGGAGCGGCTGGACCGGTGTGTCCAATTATGAGCCAGCGCTGTGGAGCACATGCGCCCAGAGCCAGTGCTCTGCAATGAGAGAGGCCACTGCAGTGGGAGCCCTACACAGGCCAAACAATAAGGACGGATGAAAATAAATGCATAAAAAACCAATAAAATAGGCCAAAATTTTTTAAAAAAAGATGAAAAAAAAAAAATTGCCACAAGAGCGGTCACAAGCAGTGTTATTTAAGCATTAATACATTTTGTGAGGTTTTATGAGGACATTTGAGAAGGCCTTCTGTTGAAGGAAGTTAAAGGCTTAATCTCTACTTGCAGAGAGAAGTATATCTACACATGTACTTTTAATAAGCTTACTTTGAGCCATTATTTCTGTTATAAAGTCTTACATTCTGAAAAACTCTAGTAAATCCTCACAAATAAATCCAAGCTAGAGGTATAACCTAGAGCTCTCATGGGCAGCACAGCAGCCGTGAGCTGCATGTGGAAATTGAGCATGTGAAAGGGAACTTGTTTAAATTGAGATGAAGTGTAAATAGAAAATACATAGATTTAGAAGACAGTACAAAAAAGAACGCAAACCATTTCATTATTGATTTTTATATCATAATGATTTTTTGGATATATTAAAGAAAACATTATTAAACTTATTTTACTTATTTATCTTTTTACAGTGTAGCTGCTAGAATATTTGAAAGTACATCTGTGTCTAGCACTTGTGGCTCATATTTTACTTGTCTCAGTGCTGATTTAAGATATGAATGCCAATTTGACAGGAACAGATTTTATAGAACCATTAGTTAAATCCTAGCTGGTCTAACTTCTGACCTCTAACCCTAGCAAAAAGGATAAAAAAGAGCAATGTCTTGACTCTTGTGTAAAGGCTATGTGAAACCTTAGAAGTAGTAAGTTGTAGCCCAAGTACACAAAACTGCAGCACATAAAAATGAACAAATCTTGCTGAAAAAAAATTAGTGTAACCAAAATATACCTGGTCAAGTCTAATTATAATTGAAAACCTTGTTTAAAAGTACTTTATGATATATAATTTTAAAACCTATAGAAATGAAAATTAGCTGAAAAACTATTTAAAATGAAAGAATTCAGACCAGTGGTCAGTTCAAAATCAACAGCTTTCACCTTACATGTGCTGACAATCACGAGTAAGAACATATAATTTTAGAAAGGATTCCACTCACAGTACCTTTATAAAATATGTTATCTAAGGAACAAATCATTAAAATGGACAGGATTTATTTAAGAAAACTTTCCATAGTCCATAAGAGAAAAATAAACGGAGAGGAAAACCAAGCTTAAACGACTCTGTATATGAAAGATGTCAATTCTCTTAATGTAAATTTACAAAATGAATGCAATACTAATAAGTATTCAACACATTAACTTTATTCAAAGATGCACTCATTGGTTCAAGTGGAAAGATGAGCAGGAAAATAGCTAGAAAGAAAAACTATAGGAAAGAACAGTGATAGGACAGTTATAAGGTTTTGAGTCATGTGAAAAAAAGGAACCTAGAGCTCTCATGGGAAGCACAGCAGCCGTGAGCTGCATGTGGAAATTGAGCATGTGAAAGGGAACTTGTTTAAATTGAGATGAAGTGTAAATAGAAAATACATAGATTTAGAAGACAGTACAAAAAAGAACGCAAACCATTTCATTATTGATTTTTATATCATAATGATTTTTTGGATATATTAAAGAAAACATTATTAAACTTATTTTACTTATTTATCTTTTTACAGTGTAGCTGCTAGAATATTTGAAAGTACATCTGTGTCTAGCACTTGTGGCTCATATTTTACTTGTCTCAGTGCTGATTTAAGATATGAATGCCAATTTGACAGGAACAGATTTTATAGAACCATTAGTTAAATCCTAGCTGGTCTAACTTCTGACCTCTAACCCTAGCAAAAAGGATAAAAAAGAGCAATGTCTTGACTCTTGTGTAAAGGCTATGTGAAACCTTAGAAGTAGTAAGTTGTAGCCCAAGTACACAAAACTGCAGCACATAAAAATGAACAAATCTTGCTGAAAAAAAATTAGTGTAACCAAAATATACCTGGTCAAGTCTAATTATAATTGAAAACCTTGTTTAAAAGTACTTTATGATATATAATTTTAAAACCTATAGAAATGAAAATTAGCTGAAAAACTATTTAAAATGAAAGAATTCAGACCAGTGGTCAGTTCAAAATCAACAGCTTTCACCTTACATGTGCTGACAATCACGAGTAAGAACATATAATTTTAGAAAGGATTCCACTCACAGTACCTTTATAAAATATGTTATCTAAGGAACAAATCATTAAAATGGACAGGATTTATTTAAGAAAACTTTCCATAGTCCATAAGAGAAAAATAAACGGAGAGGAAAACCAAGCTTAAACGACTCTGTATATGAAAGATGTCAATTCTCTTAATGTAAATTTACAAAATGAATGCAATACTAATAAGTATTCAACACATTAACTTTATTCAAAGATGCACTCATTGGTTCAAGTGGAAAGATGAGCAGGAAAATAGCTAGAAAGAAAAACTATAGGAAAGAACAGTGATAGGACAGTTATAAGGATAATTTTTAATTGTAATAAAGGAATTTGACCCAAGGGGTCAAAACAGACCAAATGTAGAAGGGAGGGAGAGAAGGAGGAAACAGAGGGACTCCAACCACAACCCAACTATGTATGAAAATTTAGCATCTAAAAGAAACACCTCAAATCAGTTAGGAAAGAACAGATTATAAAATAACATGGTATTACGTCAGGCAGATACTCGATTGATTAGATCCCTACATCACATCTCATAACAAAACAAATCCCATAGGAATTACACATGAAATTCTTTAAAGTGAAACCTAAATGTATTAATACTAGAACATAAGTGAAAAATTACCATTATCTTGACTTAAGAAATATGACACTAAGCCAGAAATTTTAAGAAACTGAAAGATTATACTTATGAAAATTATATACATGAGAAAACATGAGAAAAGTTAAAAGAACTTTTTACTGTGAATGGAGAAAAGAGTTACTGTCAGGAGCCTAGGATAAGCTCTTAAAATTCAGTACAAGACAGGTTTCTTAAAGGAACTTACAACGAATAAACAATTCAGACAAAAATAAAAATAATTACTAAAACTAATCAAAAGGCATTCAATTGTATAAGTACGACAATGTAAACTGAAAGTTCTTTTTTTTTGCACTGTATATTCAAAAGGATAAAGAAGACTATCTGGTGCTGGAAAAAGAGTAGAGGAATAGAACCTCTTGTTTATTTTCAGTGAGGGTATAAACTTGAATAATCTTGCATCTTTTTGACATTATATATGTAAAAAAGGACACACTTTTGCCCCAGAAATCCCTTTATCAAAGGCTTTTACAAAGAAATAATCAGAAAAGTGTGCAAAGAGGTATAAAGACACTTATACAAGAGGGTTTTCAAAAAACAAGCCACAAATGACTTATATATCTATCCACAGAGAATTCCTTAGTAAATTATTACATATATTATTATATATATTATAATGCTAAACTGCCATAAAATACACAATCTCTGAATTCAACAAATAATTACTGAGGCCCTATAAATTGCCAAGCAATGCTCTAGGCACTGAGGATAAAAATTGTGACAGTAGATAAAAAAAATTCTTTCCCATGGGAGAAGGTGGTCAAAAGTACAAAATTTCAGCAATTCCTGTTGTAAGGGGCTTCCTTCGTGGCTCAGAAAGTAAAAAATCTGCCTGCAACACAAAAGACCTGAGTTCGATTGCTTGTTTGGTAAGACCTCCTGGAGAAGGGAATGGCTACGCACTTCAGTATTGTTGCCTGGAGAATCCACGGATAGAGGAACCTAGTCTGTGGGGTTGCAAAGAGTCAGACAGGACAGAGCAACTAACACTTGCACTTTCATGTTGTTGTACGGCAGAAACCAACACAACATTGGAAAGGAATTACTCTCCCAAATTTAAAAAAAACACAATTTTCTTAAAATACAAACTTTCAACTATAAGCTAAGTTCTGAAGATGTCATGTGCAACATAGTAATGAGAGTTAACAAGGCTGTACTGTGTATCTGAAGTTACTAAGAGAGTAGGTTTTAAAAGTTCTCATCACTACAGAAGACATGGCTGTTAACTTTTGTATCTTTAAGGAACTTACAACGAATAAACAATTCAGACAAAAATAAAAATAATTACTAAAACTAATCAAAAGGCATTCAATTGTATAAGTACGACAATGTAAACTGAAAGTTCTTTTTTTGCACTGTATAATCAAAAGGATAAAGAAGACTATCTGGTGCTGGAAAAAGAGTAGAGGAATAGAACCTCTTGTTTATTTTCAGTGAGGGTATAAACTTGAATAATCTTGCATCTTTTTGACATTATATATGTAAAAAAGGACACACTTTTGCCCCAGAAATCCCTTTATCAAAGGCTTTTACAAAGAAATAATCAGAAAAGTGTGCAAAGAGGTATAAAGACACTTATACAAGAGGGTTTTTTAAAAAAACAAGCCACAAATGACTTATATATCTATCCACAGAGAATTCCTTAGTAAATTATTACATATATTATTATATATATTATAATGCTAAACTGCCATAAAATACACAATCTCTGAATTCAACAAATAATTACTGAGGCCCTATAAATTGCCAAGCAATGCTCTAGGCACTGAGGATAAAAATTGTGACAGTAGATAAAAAAAATTCTTTCCCATGGGAGAAGGTGGTCAAAAGTACAAAATTTCAGCAATTCCTGTTGTAAGGGGCTTCCTTCGTGGCTCAGAAAGTAAAAAATCTGCCTGCAACACAAAAGACCTGAGTTCGATTGCTTGTTTGGTAAGACCTCCTGGAGAAGGGAATGGCTACGCACTTCAGTATTGTTGCCTGGAGAATCCACGGATAGAGGAACCTAGTCTGTGGGGTTGCAAAGAGTCAGACAGGACAGAGCAACTAACACTTGCACTTTCATGTTGTTGTACGGCAGAAACCAACACAACATTGGAAAGGAATTACTCTCCAATTAAAAATAACACAATTTTCTTAAAATACAAACTTTCAACTATAAGCTAAGTTCTGAAGATGTCATGTGCAACATAGTAATGAGAGTTAACAAGGCTGTACTGTGTATCTGAAGTTACTAAGAGAGTAGGTTTTAAAAGTTCTCATCACTACAGAAGACATCTGTGACTATGTGAATTGATGAATATTAACTAAACCTTTTGTGGTAATCATTTTGCAATATTGTATACACAAACATCAAATCATGTTGTATCCAAATACAATTACGTATCAATCATATCTCAATAAAACTGGAGAAATTAAAATTCAAACTTCTATCCTTTATGAAAAAAATGTTAGTTACTGGGTCATGTCTGACTGCGTGACCCCAGTGGCTACAGCCCGCCAGGCTCCTCAGTCCATGCGATTTCCTAGGCAAGAATACTGGAGTGGGTTGCCATTTCCTTTTCCAGGAGATCTTCCCGACCCAGGGATGGATACTGGGTCTCCTGCATTGCACACAGATACTTCACTGTCAGAGCCCTCAGGGAAATCTTTATGGAGTTTATATAAACTATATATATATATATATATATATTAGAATAACATCATTACTTTTTATTGAAGAAGTTAACTGATACACAACAGGTGATTTAAGGTGAAAAGCCATCCAATTGCAAAATTAATACCGGAAAGAAATAGGTATTATATGTAATGCTAGTCACTGGCAGGCTGTTTCAAGTTCAGAAGGAATCCTATTCTATACATATTATTTCTGCTAATTGCACTTAAATCATTACCAGATGCTTTTTCTTTTGCAGTGAACACTGACTACGTGCTGTTAATGTATCAAATGAGGTCAAAAACGAGCTCCTTTAAAAGTGAAGGGGAATAAACTCGCAAGACCCTGGAGGAGGCAGTTGTTATCGCGAGACCTTGAACGAAGCCAAACAGTCGGCTTCCCAGCGGTCCTGCGGCAGAGCACAGCAGAGAGCGCGAGGCGGATTGATGCCTTCTAGACCCCCCTAGGGAGGGACGGGCTGAGGTTGAGGACTGTGCAGGGCTCAGATTGGGAAAGAGAAAAAATACTTTCTTTTACGAAAAAAATTAAAAATAAAAAACACAATTTTCTTAAAATACAAACTTTCAACTATAAGCTAAGTTCTGAAGATGTCATGTGCAACATAGTAATGAGAGTTAACAAGGCTGTACTGTGTATCTGAAGTTACTAAGAGAGTAGGTTTTAAAAGTTCTCATCACTACAGAAGACATCTGTGACTATGTGAATTGATGAATATTAACTAAACCTTTTGTGGTAATCATTTTGCAATATTGTATACACAAACATCAAATCATGTTGTATCCAAATACAATTACGTATCAATCATATCTCAATAAAACTGGAGAAATTAAAATTCAAACTTCTATCCTTTATGAAAAAAATGTTAGTTACTGGGTCATGTCTGACTGCGTGACCCCAGTGGCTACAGCCCGCCAGGCTCCTCAGTCCATGCGATTTCCTAGGCAAGAATACTGGAGTGGGTTGCCATTTCCTTTTCCAGGAGATCTTCCCGACCCAGGGATGGATACTGGGTCTCCTGCATTGCACACAGATACTTCACTGTCAGAGCCCTCAGGGAAATCTTTATGGAGTTTATATAAACTATATATATATATATATATATATATTAGAATAACATCATTACTTTTTATTGAAGAAGTTAACTGATACACAACAGGTGATTTAAGGTGAAAAGCCATCCAATTGCAAAATTAATACCGGAAAGAAATAGGTATTATATGTAATGCTAGTCACTGGCAGGCTGTTTCAAGTTCAGAAGGAATCCTATTCTATACATATTATTTCTGCTAATTGCACTTAAATCATTACCAGATGCTTTTTCTTTTGCAGTGAACACTGACTACGTGCTGTTAATGTATCAAATGAGGTCAAAAACGAGCTCCTTTAAAAGTGAAGGGGAATAAACTCGCAAGACCCTGGAGGAGGCAGTTGTTATCGCGAGACCTTGAACGAAGCCAAACAGTCGGCTTCCCAGCGGTCCTTGCGGCAGAGAGCACAGCAGAGAGCGCGCGAGAGGCGGATTGATGCCTTCTAGACCGTCCAGCCTCGGGGCAGCAGGTGAGTTGGGGGTACTGGGGACTGCTGAGGTTGAGGACTGTGTCCTGCAGGGCTCTAGAGCCCTCCACAGCCGGGCTTAGGCCTGAAAGCGGCAGAGAATCTATCCTCCCCCTGTAGTCCTTGGAGGCCTCAGCGACTGGAGTATATGGACCCAGCGTTTTAGGTGCTTCTCCGGGAAGCAGCAACAAACCAGCCCCACCCTCACGGGTGGTGTTGGCCATCCTGATAATGCACCTCAGGTAATAGCTCGAGTCAGGATCCTTGCTCTGTGAAACTGCTGAGTGGAGTTCTTGTGCTACAGCAGGTCCTGATTAGTTATGTGTTTTGTGTATAGTTGTGTGTATGTGTCAATCCCGTTTGTCCAATTTATCCCTGCCACCCCTTCCCCTGGGCTTCCCTGGTGACTCAGACGGCACAGAATCCACCTGCAATGCAGGAGGCCTGTGTTCCATCCCTGGGTTGGGAGATGCCCTGATGCAGGGCATGGGCAACCCGCTGCAGCATTCTTTTCTAGAAAACAATGTTTACCTTGACACTTTAAGTTAAAATTATTGTCGTAGTAGCTGGTCCATACACAGTTGGCACTGATTTTCAGTCAAATTACAGTAATATTGATCAGTTAAGTTTTGTTGGTATCGGAATAATAGTGTTGTTTCATAGCTCTGTATTTCCCAAGGAAGTATAATGCTTCTAGTTCTGTCTTTACAAATTTGGCTCATTCAGCAAATTCTTTGATCTTCTGTGGGTCCTTCATATCTTTGTTTTTAAGGAAAGCATTCTTCAGACACCTTTTAAAATAGCGTTCTCCTTTTGGATAGTCTCATCCAAGATACAGCAGATTCTTGTAAAGATTCAATACTTTTCTTAAAGGATTGGCCATTTTCATTTATCATGGAAAGTATCCACTTTTATATGTAATATATCTCTTTTACCAAACTGCCAATTGAGGCCTGTACGTTGCTGGTCTAAGCAGAGGTGGCCCGTGCAGCAGACCTGGTGTTTAGTCATTAGATGCGGTTTCGTAGCTGGTGGCCCCCTTCTTGAAATCCGCACAGAAAGGTTCAGCTCAACAACTTGCCACCAGACCCCAGGATCCAGAAAACAGAGTAAATCATTAATTATATTTATAGGTAAGGATGTCTATGAAATACCAAATGGGAAAAAAAGATTAAAAATAATGTAGGGTCTAGCATTCCCCGGATGGCTCAGTGGATAAGAACCCATCTGCCAATGCAGGAGACACAGGTTCAATCCCTCATCCGGGAAGATCTCACATACCACAGAGTAGCTAAGCCCACACATCAACAAAGACCCAGCATAGCCACAAATAAATAAACAAAGGTTTAAAAAAAAAAATCCCATGTATTTCCTCTTCAAAAAAAAAAAAAAAGTAGGGTCTAATCTGAATTTTCTAAAGAAATAAATGTATTTCTCTTCTAGAAAATTGTTGGAAGGGATGTATATTAAATGTTAACATATATATTGAATGGTTATATTCAGATGGCATAGTCTGGGGTAATTTTTACTGTCTACTTGGCACCTCTGCAGCATGAGTTTTTTTGTTTTTTTTTTTCAATGAGCAGGTATTACTTTTATAATCAAGGGAACAAAGTTAAGCTCTTTCATTAAATGCAAAGTTTGTTATCTGTTCATCTGACAAAAGCCTTAAGTGCAGAGAATACAGCAGTGAACAAATCACGCAAAAAACTACTCCCTTTTCATTGCTCAAGTTCCAGCAGGAGGGTATCAAGTAGGCTTGATTCTAAGGCATCTCATCTTTAGGTCACAAGATTCATTTAAGTCAATCCTACTATGCCCTAGGCAATGTCCTCAATATAGCAGTAAACAAAATACACACAAATCTCTGCTTTTAAGGAACTTGCTACCCAGAGGATAAGAGTACTGGAAGATGTGGATTCCAGGGAAGAGTGAATCTGTTGCCTTTACAACATTTACATTTTAATGAAATTTTGTGAATAGAGATCCAAGTAGCAAATATTTCACTAACTCCAAAAGCACATTCTTGGTCTATGCAAATTTTCCTTAATGCTGCAAGGTAGGCATAGTAGAAATGATTCAGGTCTCCTAAGGCAGAATTGATTCAGTTCTGTTTTCAAAATTATATAATTGATAAAAAAAAAAAAGAATGATGCACTACAGATTACAAAGACTAAAATAATTTAGCTCTTCCACACTTAATAGCTCCAGGATTACACTAAGCAAAGTGAGTTCTTGTGGGCATTTCCAAATATTGATCACATGAAGCATCACGATGCTCACACACCCTCTCTGTGAAAGAGAGTCATGTCAGTCATAAATCGTGAACTCATTTCCCTGATTCCTTTAGGGAATTCTTCATTCACTATGCCTTTTTGTCCCACCACCCAATTAGCTGGCACACAGCAGGCGCATAATGCATGCTTGTTAAAAGAACAAAGGATCTTAGTCATCATTTAAAGGGACAAATGACATAGCCTCCTAAAATTTCCCTTTTAACAGGTCTTATAAAACTGCCTCGATGCTCCTTTTGTTATATTTTAAGTAAATGAAATTATATTGAATGGTTATATTCAGATGGCATAGTCTGGGGTAATTTTTACTGTCTACTTTGCACCTCTGCAGCATGAGTTTTTTTGTTTTTTTTTTTCAATGAGCAGGTATTACTTTTATAATCAAGGGAACAAAGTTAAGCTCTTTCATTAAATGCAAAGTTTGTTATCTGTTCATCTGACAAAAGCCTTAAGTGCAGAGAATACAGCAGTGAACAAATCACGCAAAAAACTACTCCCTTTTCATTGCTCAAGTTCCAGCAGGAGGGTATCAAGTAGGCTTGATTCTAAGGCATCTCATCTTTAGGTCACAAGATTCATTTAAGTCAATCCTACTATGCCCTAGGCAATGTCCTCAATATAGCAGTAAACAAAATACACACAAATCTCTGCTTTTAAGGAACTTGCTACCCAGAGGATAAGAGTACTGGAAGATGTGGATTCCAGGGAAGAGTGAATCTGTTGCCTTTACAACATTTACATTTTAATGAAATTTTGTGAATAGAGATCCAAGTAGCAAATATTTCACTAACTCCAAAAGCACATTCTTGGTCTATGCAAATTTTCCTTAATGCTGCAAGGTAGGCATAGTAGAAATGATTCAGGTCTCCTAAGGCAGAATTGATTCAGTTCTGTTTTCAAAATTATATAATTGATAAAAAAAAAAGAATGATGCACTACAGATTACAAAGACTAAAATAATTTAGCTCTTCCACACTTAATAGCTCCAGGATTACACTAAGCAAAGTGAGTTCTTGTGGGCATTTCCAAATATTGATCACATGAAGCATCACGATGCTCACACACCCTCTCTGTGAAAGAGAGTCATGTCAGTCATAAATCGTGAACTCATTTCCCTGATTCCTTTAGGGAATTCTTCATTCACTATGCCTTTTTGTCCCACCACCCAATTAGCTGGCACACAGCAGGCGCATAATGCATGCTTGTTAAAAGAACAAAGGATCTTAGTCATCATTTAAAGGGACAAATGACATAGCCTCCTAAAATTTCCCTTTTAACAGGTCTTATAAAACTGCCTCGATGCTCCTTTTGTTATATTTTAAGTAAATGAAATATAGTATTCTTTATAATTACAAACATTTTTGAGATGCCATTTACGCAGACCAGTTTAGGAAAACAATCCCTAGGACAACTTCTGAATTTACTACATATTTTGCATAATCAAATGAACGCCTTACACTTTAGCACCATAATATTCAACAAGGCAAAATGCAAACCATTGGATTGTTGGTGGTGGTGGTCTTTGCCATAGGTAAGTGGGAGTGGGGGTGGGGGTTGGTGTGCATTTCCTTAGCTTTGAATAATGGTGATTATTTTGTAAATAGAAAACCTCTCTTTTTTTAAAACTTTTACTTTTAACTTATACAGAGTTTTATTGTTTACAGATATGTATGTTCTCAGATTAGTCATATGTACATCCCCCCCATCCCACCCCTCCAGACCGTCATACAGCATCCGTGAAGGATCTGCTTTTCTCACAGAGCAATGACTATAGCTATTTTCTTCACTTATGATAGTATAGGCCTTCATGCTACCTCCTTTACGCCTCTCACCCACTGTTCCTTCCCCACAATGTCCATATGTCCACTGTCCATGTCTGTCTTTCTGTCGCTTCACTGCGTGTGCCATCATCACCATCCTACTAGATTCCATATATATGTGTTAGTATATTGTACTTGTCCTTCTCTTTCTGACTGACTTCACTTTTTATGATAGGTTCGAGATCCAGCCACCTCATTAGGGCTGATTCTTCTGCATTTCTTTTTACAGCTGTGTAGTATTCCATTGTATATATGTACCAGAGCTTCTGTACCCATTCATTCGTCGATGGGCATCTAGGTTGCTTCCATGTTCTAGCTATTGTATAGAGAGCTGCAGTGAACATTGGGGTATGGGTGCTTCTTTCGGATTTAATTTCATCCAGGTATAAGCCTACGAGTGGGATTGCTGGGTCGTATGGTGCTTCTATTTTTAGTTTTTTAAGAAATCTCCATACTGTCTTCCATAGAGGCTGTATCAATTTACATTCCCACCAGCAATGCAGGAGTGTTCCCTTTTCTCCGCACCCTCTCCAGCATTTATTGTCTGTCAATTTGTGGATGATGGCCATTCTGACGGGTGTGAGGTGATATCTCATTGTAGTTTTGATTTGCATTTTTCTAATTATAAGCAAAGTTAAGCATTGGAAAACCTCTGTTTTTAACCCCCAAGCAAAAACCTTTGACAATCTAACGGAGAAGGTTCCTGTCAGTTGTCTATCCAATAACCATTTTCCCTTTTTCTTTTAGTAATAAAAGACCAAGTGCCAGATAGAAAACTCCATTTCCCAGCTTCCCTTGTAGGAGGAAGCCAATGCAAAAATAAGTATTAGTCTTTTGTGGTACTTCCAAAAAAACCCTTTGGTCTCACCCTCTTCATTTTTCTACTGACCTGGAACTCCTCACAATGGCTGGAACCCCAGCAACCTGAGTATGACTTTAAGAAAGTTACACATTCGGATGGTGGGGCAGAAAGCCATAAGGAACCATGTCCCTTACCACTTTATGTGGTAGGCACAGGTGACCTGGACCGCTTTCATGTTAATTTACAAGACTGAGAAAAACTATTTTGTGTAGACCACTGTTACTGCAGTCCCTGTTTCTAGGATTCTTAATGCTGAATTTAGAGACTTAGCTGAAGTAGAAGTGAAGGGGCGCGATTCTTAGTCTTCTGTATTACCCAGTCTTGCTTTTTGGCAAATTAATCTACCAGGGTTCCAACTGTTCTCTGAACTAGAGATTCTCGTTTGCTCTTTCCCACATCTAACCCCTCAATTTGAAGTACCCTCAAAACATGTCCATTTGGATGTCCCTCAGTTACTTCAGAATCTGAATTTATGTCTTCTTACCATATTGAACCTCCTTCTCAATTTCCTTATCTTTTAATATATTTTCCCCATCAATCAGGTTCAAGAATGTAAAGCAGAATTCCTTAAAATGTGTTTCACTTACACCAGAGTATTCTGGGTAGCTTGTGAAGAATGCAGTCCTATGGCAGATCTACTGAACAGATCTTCACGAGGCAGCTCAAGAAAATGCAGTTTTAATGAGATACCTGGCATCTTGTCAACATTAAAGTCTGAAACTATAAGCTTGAGAATCTCCTTTTATTTTAAACTGTTTCCAGCTGTCTATTCACTATATCATGATGTCCTATAGCGTGGCCTTAGTCACCTCATTGCCTACTCTTCTCTCCCTCCTTCTCTACACCAGCCACCCCATTCTTTTAACACTCCTGACTCTCCTGCTTTGGGGCTCCTGCCTGGAACCTTCTTTTCCCCAGCCTTTCTACACCTCCACATCGACTTTTCAGTGAAGACTAAACCTTAATAGAAGTTTTATTTCTATCCAATAACCATTTTCCCTTTTTCTTTTAGTAATAAAAGACCAAGTGCCAGATAGAAAACTCCATTTCCCAGCTTCCCTTGTAGGAGGAAGCCAATGCAAAAATAAGTATTAGTCTTTTGTGGTACTTCCAAAAAAACCCTTTGGTCTCACCCTCTTCATTTTTCTACTGACCTGGAACTCCTCACAATGGCTGGAACCCCAGCAACCTGAGTATGACTTTAAGAAAGTTACACATTCGGATGGTGGGGCAGAAAGCCATAAGGAACCATGTCCCTTACCACTTTATGTGGTAGGCACAGGTGACCTGGACCGCTTTCATGTTAATTTACAAGACTGAGAAAAACTATTTTGTGTAGACCACTGTTACTGCAGTCCCTGTTTCTAGGATTCTTAATGCTGAATTTAGAGACTTAGCTGAAGTAGAAGTGAAGGGGCGCGATTCTTAGTCTTCTGTATTACCCAGTCTTGCTTTTTGGCAAATTAATCTACCAGGGTTCCAACTGTTCTCTGAACTAGAGATTCTCGTTTGCTCTTTCCCACATCTAACCCCTCAATTTGAAGTACCCTCAAAACATGTCCATTTGGATGTCCCTCAGTTACTTCAGAATCTGAATTTATGTCTTCTTACCATATTGAACCTCCTTCTCAATTTCCTTATCTTTTAATATATTTTCCCCATCAATCAGGTTCAAGAATGTAAAGCAGAATTCCTTAAAATGTGTTTCACTTACACCAGAGTATTCTGGGTAGCTTGTGAAGAATGCAGTCCTATGGCAGATCTACTGAACAGATCTTCACGAGGCAGCTCAAGAAAATGCAGTTTTAATGAGATACCTGGCATCTTGTCAACATTAAAGTCTGAAACTATAAGCTTGAGAATCTCCTTTTATTTTAAACTGTTTCCAGCTGTCTATTCACTATATCATGATGTCCTATAGCGTGGCCTTAGTCACCTCATTGCCTACTCTTCTCTCCCTCCTTCTCTACACCAGCCACCCCATTCTTTTAACACTCCTGACTCTCCTGCTTTGGGGCTCCTGCCTGGAACCTTCTTTTTCCAGATTCCCAGCAGCCTTTCTACACCTCCTCCACATCGACTTTTCAGTGAAGACTAGCCTAACCAGCCTATTTAAAGTTGCAACTCATTCAGCAACCTTACGCATCTTACTCTTTATTTGTCCCATAGCACTTATCACATAACAAAGTCTATAATTTTCTAACTTATGTGTTTGCTTTGTCTCTTGTCTTACTAGAATGGTAGCACCTCCAGGGCAGGGCTTTTTCTATTCTGTTTGCTCAGTGATGTATTTCAAAGTACCTGGAATGATACTTGTAGGAGTTTGTCAACTAAAAAAGATAAACAGCTTGAGAGTTGTGGGTTAAGTTTTATTTGGGGCATAATTAGGACTGCAGTCCAGGAGGCAGCACCTCAGATAGCTCTGAGAGACTGCTCCAAAGAGGCAGCAGGAGGAGGGTCAATATTTAAGGATTTCGGTGAGGGGGTGTTTCATATCATTAAACAGTCATTTTACAAAGGGTCCCAGTTAGTCAGGAGGATCTGATGTCACCATGAGGAGATTTAGTGCTTTTCTGAATATGAGGAGATGCAAGGATTGAGATTATAAAATCTGTTCCTAAAAGTATCCACCTATCTAAAGACCTGCCCCACCAGACTTCCTGGAGCACAGAGTGCCTCTACTCCACCCTGATCTCCATCAGGGGGTATTGAAGGTCAGCAGCTTTCAACAGCACAAGGTCTGGTCTCTGCAGAGGCAGAGGGCAAATGTCCTTGTTGTCCAGATGTTGGCAATGTAATTGGTAAATGCCAGTCTGTAGTTGACAAGTTCAATAGATTATCTGTTAAAGAAGTTAATGATTTATTGAGATATGATACTTGTAGGAGTTCAACAGATTATCTGTTAAAGAAATTGATGATTTATTGAGAAATATCTCTTAATTCCTCCCTTTCCAGTCTCACTGCTCCACTCCAATACTAATCCTGCTCTTTGTCATTTTTAGACCTTTTTAAAAAAGACAAAAAAACCAATAGTCTATTTACAGCGTCATTTCCTCCAAACCATCCTATATACTTCCAGGCTTATCTTTCTAAGACACTTTGGGGATGCCACTCCCCTGTAATGATTTGGCTCCTTTTGGAGATATTTTCCATTGACCTCATGCTTGAATGAGAATTGGATTAGATGAACTCTAAGATCCTTTTCAAATATTCGATTCAAAATCCAAATGACTCATCCTGGCATTTAAATGCTCTGTAATCTAGAAGCATTTATTTACTGAAATGTATGTTCCATTCCTTCCAAGTTTCCCTCTGCTCCTGGCCAGTTTAAGAAATCTCAGTCAGCCATGGTCACGTGCACCACTTTTTCAGTTGGTTACTCTCTATCCTCAGTGCTCTCCTGACTACTGAAATAGATGGCATTATCTTAGAACCTTGGTACTCAGACTGTGGCCTGCAGGCCAGCATCACCCAGCGTTACCGGTGAGCTTGTCAGAAATGCATCTCCAGTCCGACTGATCTAGAAGCTGCATTTAACAAGATCCCTGGGTGATCTGTGTGCACCTTGAAGTTTGAGCAGCACTACCTGAGCACTCACTTCAAATCATTTCTCAAGGCACATTTGCTCGCAGGCATCAGGCTCTTGGGTTTGATCTTTCACAGCTCTTTGTTAGCCACAGCAAGCACATCATCCAATTAATAATATCCCTCATAGCTATTCTATTTATGGACATTCCCGAGGAGATGCAAGGATTGAAAAATTATAAAATCTGTTCCTAAAAGTATCCACCTATCTAAAGACCTGCCCCACCAGACTTCCTGGAGCACAGAGTGCCTCTACTCCACCCTGATCTCCATCAGGGGGTATTGAAGGTCAGCAGCTTTCAACAGCACAAGGTCTGGTCTCTGCAGAGGCAGAGGGCAAATGTCCTTGTTGTCCAGATGTTGGCAATGTAATTGGTAAATGCCAGTCTGTAGTTGACAAGTTCAATAGATTATCTGTTAAAGAAGTTAATGATTTATTGAGATATGATACTTGTAGGAGTTCAACAGATTATCTGTTAAAGAAATTGATGATTTATTGAGAAATATCTCTTAATTCCTCCCTTTCCAGTCTCACTGCTCCACTCCAATACTAATCCTGCTCTTTGTCATTTTTAGACCTTTTTAAAAAAGACAAAAAAACCAATAGTCTATTTACAGCGTCATTTCCTCCAAACCATCCTATATACTTCCAGGCTTATCTTTCTAAGACACTTTGGGGATGCCACTCCCCTGTAATGATTTGGCTCCTTTTGGAGATATTTTCCATTGACCTCATGCTTGAATGAGAATTGGATTAGATGAACTCTAAGATCCTTTTCAAATATTCGATTCAAAATCCAAATGACTCATCCTGGCATTTAAATGCTCTGTAATCTAGAAGCATTTATTTACTGAAATGTATGTTCCATTCCTTCCAAGTTTCCCTCTGCTCCTGGCCAGTTTAAGAAATCTCAGTCAGCCATGGTCACGTGCACCACTTTTTCAGTTGGTTACTCTCTATCCTCAGTGCTCTCCTGACTACTGAAATAGATGGCATTATCTTAGAACCTTGGTACTCAGACTGTGGCCTGCAGGCCAGCATCACCCAGCGTTACCGGTGAGCTTGTCAGAAATGCATCTCCAGTCCGACTGATCTAGAAGCTGCATTTAACAAGATCCCTGGGTGATCTGTGTGCACCTTGAAGTTTGAGCAGCACTACCTGAGCACTCACTTCAAATCATTTCTCAAGGCACATTTGCTCGCAGGCATCAGGCTCTTGGGTTTGATCTTTCACAGCTCTTTGTTAGCCACAGCAAGCACATCATCCAATTAATAATATCCCCTCATAGACTATTTCTTATTTCATGGACATTCCCCTCAATTTGGTTGTAAATAACCTGCACACAGAGCAGCCATGCATCTGGCCAGTCTGGATGCAGGGAATAGAAGCTCATTCAAGTGACATCAAGGAAAAAAAGAGCCTTTTCTAAGGCTACTTGGGACCTGGGACTAAAAGAGTCAGGAGAGAGGTGCTCCAGGGACCAGCTACCCTCTCTCAGCACCTGTGTTCTCTGCCTCTTTCTTCCCATCCAGTTCATTTTCTCTACTATCTTTCTTCATTTATGCATTTTTTGCTGCCTCAAACCATCAACATCCACAACAGCCATTCTCTCCTCTAGCAGTCTAGTCTGTTCTCCTCTGCCCCTTTCTGCTACAACCTTCACTCTAAGTCTCTAGGTTTAACGCTTCCCATGGGAAAGATGATCACCACAAAGCATGTTTTTTAGCTAAAATTCAAGGTTACAAGTCTTGAACCACCTCTGTATTGTCTGCTCTTGGGTCAGGAGCCTACTCTTGTTCAATCAACTGAAGCCAAGGTGGCTGCAGATCAGAACAAGGCCATCAGGCAGCAGGAGCTGTCAGAAGAAACTATTCCTTAGGAAAGGAAAATGTGGGCAGAGCAGGCAATGAGCCACATCATCAGCCCACAGGGTCATGATTGATGTCCTCACCATAGTCCCAAGCAAAATGCTGAGCACATAATAAACTGAGCCCCAACATCATCAGCCCACAGGTCATGATTGATGTCCTTCCAAGTTTTCCTCTGCTCCTGGCCAGTTTAAGAAATCTCAGTCAGCCATGGTCACGTGCACCACTTTTTCAGTTGGTTACTCTCTATCCTCAGTGCTCTCCTGACTACTGAAATAGATGGCATTATCTTAGAACCTTGGTACTCAGACTGTGGCCTGCAGGCCAGCATCACCCAGCGTTACCGGTGAGCTTGTCAGAAATGCATCTCCAGTCCGACTGATCTAGAAGCTGCATTTAACAAGATCCCTGGGTGATCTGTGTGCACCTTGAAGTTTGAGCAGCACTACCTGAGCACTCACTTCAAATCATTTCTCAAGGCACATTTGCTCGCAGGCATCAGGCTCTTGGGTTTGATCTTTCACAGCTCTTTGTTAGCCACAGCAAGCACATCATCCAATTAATAATATCCCCTCATAGACTATTTCTTATTTCATGGACATTCCCCTCAATTTGGTTGTAAATAACCTGCACACAGAGCAGCCATGCATCTGGCCAGTCTGGATGCAGGGAATAGAAGCTCATTCAAGTGACATCAAGGAAAAAAAGAGCCTTTTCTAAGGCTACTTGGGACCTGGGACTAAAAGAGTCAGGAGAGAGGTGCTCCAGGGACCAGCTACCCTCTCTCAGCACCTGTGTTCTCTGCCTCTTTCTTCCCATCCAGTTCATTTTCTCTACTATCTTTCTTCATTTATGCATTTTTTGCTGCCTCAAACCATCAACATCCACAACAGCCATTCTCTCCTCTAGCAGTCTAGTCTGTTCTCCTCTGCCCCTTTCTGCTACAACCTTCACTCTAAGTCTCTAGGTTTAACGCTTCCCATGGGAAAGATGATCACCACAAAGCATGTTTTTCAGCTAAAATCCAAGGTTACAAGTCTTGAACCACCTCTGTATTGTCTGCTCTTGGGTCAGGAGCCTACTCTTGTTCAATCAACTGAAGCCAAGGTGGCTGCAGATCAGAACAAGGCCATCAGGCAGCAGGAGCTGTCAGAAGAAACTATTCCTTAGGAAAGGAAAATGTGGGCAGAGCAGGCAATGAGCCACATCATCAGCCCACAGGGTCATGATTGATGTCCTCACCATAGTCCCAAGCAAAATGCTGAGCACATAATAAACTGAGCCAACCAATACAGGGGAAGGGTCATTCACCAAGTGCCACTATGCCTCTGACAAGGTGCTGGATGCACTGGGGTTCAAAGTTTAACTAAGAAACAGTCACTGTTTTCCCAGAGCTCTTAATTCAAAGGTGTCACTGAACTAGCTACTTGACCTCAAGCACTGGGGCCACAGCTTCTTCAGCTATGGGACCATCTTCACCAACCTCCAGGAGTGCTGTAAGGTCTGATAGGGTAATCTTTGTAAAATACATGCCAATCAAAAAGAACACTTCAACCTCTCAGATAAAATCCTCTCATATGGCAGAAGTTTCACATTGTTTTCTGGTCCTTTCTCTTTTCCCACTTCTCACGATTTAGAATCCAGCAATTGCTATTCTTTAAAAGAAAAATCCCAACTATTACCACTATGGTTTTATTACTTGTATGACTCACTCAAATGATGATTAAGAAAATATTATCAAAAAGAGAACAAAGAACAAGTATTAGTGAGGGTGAAGAGAAAAGGGAACCCTCATGCCTTGTTGGGTGGACGTAAACTGATGCAACCATTACTGAAAATATACAGGTGTATATATTTATATATACAATGGAATACTAATAAGCCATAAAAAAGAATGAGATCTTGCCATTTGTGACAACATGGATGAACCTAGAGGATATTATGCTAAGTGAAATAAGCCAGAGAAAGACATATGGTATATGATTTCACACATATGTGGAGTCTATAAAACAAGTGAACAAATATAACAAAACAGAAACAGTGTCATAAATACACAGAACAAACAGGTGGTTGCCAGGGGGAGTTGGTATGGGGGGTGGGGTGGGGAGAGAACTAGGTGAGGAAGATCAACTAGGTACAAACTTTCTGTTGCAAAATATCTGGGTCATGTATATGAAATCTACAGTGTGGTGAATATAGTCAGTAATTATGCAACAACTCTATATGTTGACAGAGGGTAACTAGACATTATGCTGATCATTTTGAAATGTATAGAAATATCAAATCACTGTGTTCTGTAACAGATTAACATACTATTGTAGGTTAATTATACTTCAAAACAAACTGAAATTGGTGGTTACGAGAGTTGGAGTGTGGGGGTGAAGGCAGTTGAAATGTACAAAATTCCAATTATAAATAGGTACTAGGAATGTAATGTACAACATGATAAATATAATTATGTTTATATATGAAATGGTAATGAAAATCTATAAAAGAGCTCTTAATTCAAAGGTGTCACTGAACTAGCTACTTGACCTCAAGCACTGGGGCCACAGCTTCTTCAGCTATGGGACCATCTTCACCAACCTCCAGGAGTGCTGTAAGGTCTGATAGGGTAATCTTTGTAAAATACATGCCAATCAAAAAGAACACTTCAACCTCTCAGATAAAATCCTCTCATATGGCAGAAGTTTCACATTGTTTTCTGGTCCTTTCTCTTTTCCCACTTCTCACGATTTAGAATCCAGCAATTGCTATTCTTTAAAAGAAAAATCCCAACTATTACCACTATGGTTTTATTACTTGTATGACTCACTCAAATGATGATTAAGAAAATATTATCAAAAAGAGAACAAAGAACAAGTATTAGTGAGGGTGAAGAGAAAAGGGAACCCTCATGCCTTGTTGGGTGGACGTAAACTGATGCAACCATTACTGAAAATATACAGGTGTATATATTTATATATACAATGGAATACTAATAAGCCATAAAAAAGAATGAGATCTTGCCATTTGTGACAACATGGATGAACCTAGAGGATATTATGCTAAGTGAAATAAGCCAGAGAAAGACATATGGTATATGATTTCACACATATGTGGAGTCTATAAAACAAGTGAACAAATATAACAAAACAGAAACAGTGTCATAAATACACAGAACAAACAGGTGGTTGCCAGGGGGAGTTGGTATGGGGGGTGGGGTGGGGAGAGAACTAGGTGAGGAAGATCAACTAGGTACAAACTTTCTGTTGCAAAATATCTGGGTCATGTATATGAAATCTACAGTGTGGTGAATATAGTCAGTAATTATGCAACAACTCTATATGTTGACAGAGGGTAACTAGACATTATGCTGATCATTTTGAAATGTATAGAAATATCAAATCACTGTGTTCTGTAACAGATTAACATACTATTGTAGGTTAATTATACTTCAAAACAAACTGAAATTGGTGGTTACGAGAGTTGGAGTGTGGGGGTGAAGGCAGTTGAAATGTACAAAATTCCAATTATAAATAGGTACTAGGAATGTAATGTACAACATGATAAATATAATTATGTTTATATATGAAATGTTAGAAGAGTTAAATCTTAAGAATTCTTATCATAAGGCAAATTTTTTTTTCTATTTGTTTAATTTTGTATCTATATGGGTTGATGAATGTTGACTAAACTTATTATGGTAATTATTTCATTATGTATGAAAGTCAAATCATTATGCTGTACACCTTAAACTTATACAGTGCCATATGTCAAGTACAGCTCACTAAAACTGGAGGAAAAAGAGAAAAAGAAAATTTATTTCACTCAGAAATGCAAAAGAAGAATGTATCCAGTTTTTACTGTGTACATTTAAAGACATTTATTCAATGTGCATCTGTGTTTTTCTTTTCATTGTATTACAAATCACAATGAGTACGTACGAAATTCCTAAGTAGGACACAGGTTAGTTCTGACCTGTGTGTGGCCTTGTCCCTAAAGCAATGCCATTGAGTATTTCCAAAGAGCTATAATCACAAAATCAGAGCTACGAGAGCTCAACTTTTTGCGGCCCCTTGAACTGTAGCCCGCCAGGCTCCTCTGTTCATGAAGTTCTCCAGGCAAGAATACTGGAGTATTCTGGAGTGGGTAGCCATATCCTTCTCCAGGGGATCTTCCTAACCTAGGGACCGAACCCAGGTCTCCTGCATTGCAGGCGGATTCTTTACAGTCGGAGGCACCAGGGAAGTCCATGAGCGCCCAGAGCCCCCATTTTTAACATCTGAGCTCCAAGGAAGAAAAATAATAAAATGGCCTGTCTCAATCGTCTGCAATCCAGTTTTCCTAACTTCTATAGCCTTTCTCCTAAAATCACTTTTACCACTCACCGAACATTAAAGCGTGGAAGGAGTGGGGGTTCAAGAATGGACATCAGTGACCACCACCAGATTCTTAAAAACATGAGAACGTGAGCCACCCTTTTTTAAATATGGGTTGTATGTGTTCTGTAACAGATTAACATACTATTGTAGGTTAATTATACTTCAAAACAAACTGAAATTGGTGGTTACGAGAGTTGGAGTGTGGGGGTGAAGGCAGTTGAAATGTACAAAATTCCAATTATAAATAGGTACTAGGAATGTAATGTACAACATGATAAATATAATTATGTTTATATATGAAATGTTAGAAGAGTTAAATCTTAAGAATTCTTATCATAAGGCAAATTTTTTTTTCTATTTGTTTAATTTTGTATCTATATGGGTTGATGAATGTTGACTAAACTTATTATGGTAATTATTTCATTATGTATGAAAGTCAAATCATTATGCTGTACACCTTAAACTTATACAGTGCCATATGTCAAGTACAGCTCACTAAAACTGGAGGAAAAAGAGAAAAAGAAAATTTATTTCACTCAGAAATGCAAAAGAAGAATGTATCCAGTTTTTACTGTGTACATTTAAAGACATTTATTCAATGTGCATCTGTGTTTTTCTTTTCATTGTATTACAAATCACAATGAGTACGTACGAAATTCCTAAGTAGGACACAGGTTAGTTCTGACCTGTGTGTGGCCTTGTCCCTAAAGCAATGCCATTGAGTATTTCCAAAGAGCTATAATCACAAAATCAGAGCTACGAGAGCTCAACTTTTTGCGGCCCCTTGAACTGTAGCCCGCCAGGCTCCTCTGTTCATGAAGTTCTCCAGGCAAGAATACTGGAGTATTCTGGAGTGGGTAGCCATATCCTTCTCCAGGGGATCTTCCTAACCTAGGGACCGAACCCAGGTCTCCTGCATTGCAGGCGGATTCTTTACAGTCGGAGGCACCAGGGAAGTCCATGAGCGCCCAGAGCCCCCATTTTTAACATCTGAGCTCCAAGGAAGAAAAATAATAAAATGGCCTGTCTCAATCGTCTGCAATCCAGTTTTCCTAACTTCTATAGCCTTTCTCCTAAAATCACTTTTACCACTCACCGAACATTAAAGCGTGGAAGGAGTGGGGGTTCAAGAATGGACATCAGTGACCACCACCAGATTCTTAAAAACATGAGAACGTGAGCCACCCTTTTTAAGTATGGTAGTATGTGAGAGGAAACAACAAAACAACCAAAACTCAGTATCTGTACAGTCTTGGTTTCACCGTGAACAAAATAAAAAAATATTTACCAACTGACTGCCACATGCTGGGCAGGACTGCTGAGGGCTCCTCCAAGGATGAAGAGTCTTTGCCCTCCAAAAGCTACTTGCCTTTACCCTTGGGCATCTGTTGCGCTGAGGACCAGTGTAGCCATTCAACAGCTGGCTCTGGGTGGAGCAAAGAAAACAGCGTCCACCTTGCTAAAAAAAAAAGTCAGCTCAGCTGGCCAAAGTGCAGGTATCAGGTAAACGGAAAAACAAAAACTCAAAGGAGAGCTGGGTGAGACACTGCTGCAAGAGGCTCAACTGCAAAGAAGACTGTAATGCACAGCACCCGCTAAGCGCCCAACCCCAATTACGGGTCCTCCAGCTCGGAGTGACGAAGGGCTGCGGATCAAAGGATCCTGCATCCTGGGAAAGGCAAATTCTCAGGGAGTCGTGATGTGGGGACTGCAAGAAAGTGGGCGGCGTACTGGGGATCTGCTCCCTAGAATGGTGAAGCAGAGTGGAGACCGAGTGGTTTGTGCGCTAGTGGGGAGGGAGGTGGGCCGGGCGAGAGCGCAGTGACCGAACAGTCACGCTGCGGCGAATAAAGAGCCGTGGGGATCCCACCGAGGACACCAATTTCGGGGCTCTGCAGCCTCAAAGTGGTCTGAGAGGGCACCGAAAGCGGTGGAGGGAGAAGGGATCGCCAGGGATCAAGAAAAACAACGAGATATTTCTGGGGGAAGAGGTGGGACGTCTCTTCCCCGACAAGACACAGAGACACACACAGCGCCCCACTCCCGGCTAGCCCCGAGCCGCCTCCGCGCGCGCTCCGCACCCAGGCCGGCGCTGCGGCGGCCACTCACCCTCGGCGCGGGAGCGGATCTCCGACACGGTCCTCCGCATGGTGGGCATCGCGGCAGCCGCCGCAGGTGGGTCCTCAGACCAGACCCTGCACCTGTCACGGCGCCGCGCGGGCGGGGGATCTGGATTCCCCGCGCCGAGCGATCAGCACCCACGCGGGCCCTGCCGACCACCCGGAGCAACGCGGCTGCCGGGCGAGGCCCTCGCACACCTGCAGAAGGAAGAAGAGACGACGAAGGTGGCGGTGTCCGTAGTGCTGAGGGAGCTCAGCCCGCAGCCGCGCAAGTGGGCTGCTCGGCGAGGGGCGGAGCTCGGGCGCCGGCGCTGGCGCCGTAGGAGGGGTCGTCGGAGCGCGCGCTCCCTCGCTCTCGCGGCAGCGCGGCGGGGAAGGCAGCAGAGGGGCGGGGAGGGACCCAGGAGAGTCCCCCTTCGCCCCGCCCCGCTGTGGACTGTACCACCTTCCGGGAGTGGGGCGCGGAGCTGAAGGCTTCCTCTACCCCTGGCGCCCTCGCTCCGCCCCGTCGTTTCGACTCTTCCTGTCCTTTCTCAACACTTTTCTGATTCTTCCAAGTCTGGGCCAAAAGAAAGGGCTACTCTGACTCTTTCATCCTTGCAAATCCTCTTTCTCAACCCTCTGGTTTTAATAACAATGGGGCCGCCCGTGGTCAGGATAGTGGGGTTGGGTCTCAGTCCGCTCCAGAGAGGCTAAAGGGGAGAAAGGGCTTGGTACGCCAATGGCTAAGGTCCAACTCTAGGAATGGCGAGGGTCCGCGTGCTCGCCGCCCGGGTGGAATTCTAGCCTCCCTCGCCGCCAGCAGCCTCCGCGGCATGAGTCGGACCAGCTCGGCCGTCGGGTTCACATGCAACAGGCTCTGAGGTCAGAGTCCCTGAGCATTGATGGCGCCTCCTGCCCCTGTTGAGCGGGGGCCCGCCTACCAGTGGCCCGGTGCCTCTCGCTAATGCGTATTCTACAGCCTGACAACGCTCTGGACTTGGAATAAAATCAACTGTTGTTCCAGGTGCTTCAAAAAGGACTTTTTTGATTTGAGTTTTTGCTTTTTAGTCAAAACCTTCCGGAAGTTGGGTGCAGTCGTTTTACCGAGAAAGGAAAGAGGGTCCTAATACACAATCCCTGAATACATTAAATTTTAATTTGCTCCATATCTTAGAAATCACCTACTCAGTGGACATGAGTTTGAGTAAACTCCGGGAGATAGTGAAGGACAGGAATGTTGCAGCCCATAGGGTTGCAAATAGTCAGACACGACACAGCAAAAATTGAAAATTTACTTTTTATTTGGTCCTCCGCATGGTGGGCATCGCGGCAGCCGCCGCAGGTGGGTCCTCAGACCAGACCCTGCACCTGTCACGGCGCCGCGCGGGCGGGGGATCTGGATTCCCCGCGCCGAGCGATCAGCACCCACGCGGGCCCTGCCGACCACCCGGAGCAACGCGGCTGCCGGGCGAGGCCCTCGCACACCTGCAGAAGGAAGAAGAGACGACGAAGGTGGCGGTGTCCGTAGTGCTGAGGGAGCTCAGCCCGCAGCCGCGCAAGTGGGCTGCTCGGCGAGGGGCGGAGCTCGGGCGCCGGCGCTGGCGCCGTAGGAGGGGTCGTCGGAGCGCGCGCTCCCTCGCTCTCGCGGCAGCGCGGCGGGGAAGGCAGCAGAGGGGCGGGGAGGGACCCAGGAGAGTCCCCCTTCGCCCCGCCCCGCTGTGGACTGTACCACCTTCCGGGAGTGGGGCGCGGAGCTGAAGGCTTCCTCTACCCCTGGCGCCCTCGCTCCGCCCCGTCGTTTCGACTCTTCCTGTCCTTTCTCAACACTTTTCTGATTCTTCCAAGTCTGGGCCAAAAGAAAGGGCTACTCTGACTCTTTCATCCTTGCAAATCCTCTTTCTCAACCCTCTGGTTTTAATAACAATGGGGCCGCCCGTGGTCAGGATAGTGGGGTTGGGTCTCAGTCCGCTCCAGAGAGGCTAAAGGGGAGAAAGGGCTTGGTACGCCAATGGCTAAGGTCCAACTCTAGGAATGGCGAGGGTCCGCGTGCTCGCCGCCCGGGTGGAATTCTAGCCTCCCTCGCCGCCAGCAGCCTCCGCGGCATGAGTCGGACCAGCTCGGCCGTCGGGTTCACATGCAACAGGCTCTGAGGTCAGAGTCCCTGAGCATTGATGGCGCCTCCTGCCCCTGTTGAGCGGGGGCCCGCCTACCAGTGGCCCGGTGCCTCTCGCTAATGCGTATTCTACAGCCTGACAACGCTCTGGACTTGGAATAAAATCAACTGTTGTTCCAGGTGCTTCAAAAAGGACTTTTTTGATTTGAGTTTTTGCTTTTTAGTCAAAACCTTCAGGAAGTTGGGTGCAGTCGTTTTACCGAGAAAGGAAAGAGGGGTCCTAATACACAATCCCTGAATACATTAAATTTTAATTTGCTCCATATCTTAGAAATCACCTACTCAGTGGACATGAGTTTGAGTAAACTCCGGGAGATAGTGAAGGACAGGGAAGCCTGGCATGTTGCAGCCCATAGGGTTGCAAATAGTCAGACACGACACAGCAATTGAATGAATTCTAGAAATAATCCTAACCTCTTTACTTTTTATTTTGTAGACAGAGGTCTATGTTAACAAGTTATCAAAACAAGCACGATAGTCATTTATTGCTGATTTCATCTTTTGGATGTAAGGTTTTGTGCATCTCTTAGTGAACGGCTGCAATGGCGAGAAAGGAATAAATTGTTAGAAGCAGTTTGTCTTCTCTCACCTTCACCTCTTTCTCCATCACTGAGTGGAAGAGGGCTTTACTTGGAGTACTTTATTGTGAACTGCTTTCAGGTTCTGAAGGGAGAGATCTGGAAAGACCTGAACAGATATAAGTGATTATTCTAAAGCCTCAAGAAAAAATAAAATAAAAACTGCTAGTAGCATCATGTCTCCATTTGTATTTTCTCTGCCTCCTGTAGGTAGCATTGGCTTATCAGAGCCCTGCTTTTCATTAATTCTGGAATCAGGCAGTAATTGCATATTAATGAAAAACTCTAGTTGGGTCTGATTCAGAGGCTGTTAGAACAAAGAAAATATGTTTCCAGTGTTCATGAAACATTGTGAGGTAGAGCAGGACTCAAAAGGTGTTTTTCTTTTTTTTTTTCAGTCATGGTGTTGATTTGCTATGGTGTTGCTGGTTGAGATTAGTAGTAAGGAATAAGCACAGCCTTTTTAGGGCAGTCATCACTAGCCCTTCTTTCTCTTTCCAGGTCCAGGATCCTGGAAAGGTGACTCTCTGGCTCAGTGAACACGAGTCTGAAAAAACTGAAAAGGTACGTGTAAGAAAGAGATAGGTAACAACAATAACAAAAAAATCAGTTCTAGAAATTAGTGAACCGATACCAGAGAAAATGCATTGTTTTTTAATTACCAACTTAGGTGTAATTTTATATAAAGCCAGGGCCAGTTTTTAGTCAAAATCAGTGCACAGCAGCGTAACACTGATTTGTGAGCAATCATCTTTGTAATTCCTACAGGCCATCAAATGAGGTTCAGTTCTGCTTATTTACAAATTCCAGAGATTACCTCTATTTTCTGTAGAGCAGTCTGTTTTATATATGCCTGTGTGTATGTGTGTTTCCTATTACAACCCATCAGCAAGGCTGACAACATATGTCATCTATACAGGAAATGACAACAGGCTTTCATACAGAAAGGAACATTGCCTGACATGGTCTGTAGCTCACTGTGTGTCCTTTCCCAGTTTATGCTGTCACTTTACCAATAATGGCAAGATTACCCTACATAACTCTTTTCTGAACAACCATTCATTTTTGATTACTAGACATTGCATGTGTTTTTATTGGTTCAGAATCATGATGGACATTGAATATTGTACTAATCTGCATATGTGTGTGTGTTCAGTCACTCAGTCGTGCCCACCTCTTTGCGACTACAGCACACCAAGTTTTCATGTCTCTCACATCTCCCAGAGTTTGCCCAAGTTCATGTCCATTGCATCACTGATGTCATCCAGCTACCTCATCCTCTGACACTTGGTTGTCCTTCTGCCCTCAATCTTTCCCAGAACCAGGGTCTTTTCCAGTGAGTTGCTCTTCACATCAGGTGACCAAAATACTAGAACTTCCAGCATCAGTCCTTCCAATGGGTATTCAGGGTTGATTTCCTTTAAGATTGGCTGGTTTGATCTCCTTGATGTCCAAGGGACTCTCAGGACAAAGAAAATATGTTTCCAGTTTTGTGAGGTAGAGCAGGACTCAAAAGGTGTTTTTCTTTTTTTTTTTCAGTCATGGTGTTGATTTGCTATGGTGTTGCTGGTTGAGATTAGTAGTAAGGAATAAGCACAGCCTTTTTAGGGCAGTCATCACTAGCCCTTCTTTCTCTTTCCAGGTCCAGGATCCTGGAAAGGTGACTCTCTGGCTCAGTGAACACGAGTCTGAAAAACTGAAAAGGTACGTGTAAGAAAGAGATAGGTAACAACAATAACAAAAAAATCAGTTCTAGAAATTAGTGAACCGATACCAGAGAAAATGCATTGTTTTTTAATTACCAACTTAGGTGTAATTTTATATAAAGCCAGGGCCAGTTTTTAGTCAAAATCAGTGCACAGCAGCGTAACACTGATTTGTGAGCAATCATCTTTGTAATTCCTACAGGCCATCAAATGAGGTTCAGTTCTGCTTATTTACAAATTCCAGAGATTACCTCTATTTTCTGTAGAGCAGTCTGTTTTATATATGCCTGTGTGTATGTGTGTTTCCTATTACAACCCATCAGCAAGGCTGACAACATATGTCATCTATACAGGAAATGACAACAGGCTTTCATACAGAAAGGAACATTGCCTGACATGGTCTGTAGCTCACTGTGTGTCCTTTCCCAGTTTATGCTGTCACTTTACCAATAATGGCAAGATTACCCTACATAACTCTTTTCTGAACAACCATTCATTTTTGATTACTAGACATTGCATGTGTTTTTATTGGTTCAGAATCATGATGGACATTGAATATTGTACTAATCTGCATATGTGTGTGTGTTCAGTCACTCAGTCGTGCCCACCTCTTTGCGACTACAGCACACCAAGTTTTCATGTCTCTCACATCTCCCAGAGTTTGCCCAAGTTCATGTCCATTGCATCACTGATGTCATCCAGCTACCTCATCCTCTGACACTTGGTTGTCCTTCTGCCCTCAATCTTTCCCAGAACCAGGGTCTTTTCCAGTGAGTTGCTCTTCACATCAGGTGACCAAAATACTAGAACTTCCAGCATCAGTCCTTCCAATGGGTATTCAGGGTTGATTTCCTTTAAGATTGGCTGGTTTGATCTCCTTGATGTCCAAGGGACTCTCAGGAGTCCTCTCCAGCGCTATAGTTTGAAAGCATCAATTTTGGGGTACTCTGCCTTCTTTACGTTCTCACAACCATACATGACCATTGGGAAGACCATCGCCTTGACTGTATAGATCTTTGTCGGCAGACTGACGTCTCTGCTTTGCAGCACACTGTCTAGGTTTGTCATAACTTTCCTGCTAAGAAGCAGTTGTCTTCTGATTTCATGGCTGCAGTCACCATCTGCAGTGATATTTGAGCCGAAGAAGAGGAAGTTTGCCACTGCTTCCATGTTTTCCCTTGTATCTACCATGAAGTAATGGGGCTGGATGCCATGATCGTAGTTTTTTAATATATAGTTTTAAACCAGCTTTTTCCCTCTCCTCCTTCACCCTCATCATGAGTTTCTTTAGTTCCTTTTCACTTTCTGCCATTAGAGTGGTATCATCGGCACATCTGAGGTTGAAGTTCTGGTTATCTTGATTCCAACTTGTAATTCATCCATCCTAGTATTTCTCATGATGTGCTCAACATTCAGGTTAAATAAACAGGGTGACAACACACAGCCCTGTCCTACTCTTCTCAGTCCTGAGCCAATCAGGCTGTTCCATATAAGGTTCTAACTCTTGCTTCTTGACTCTCATACAGGTTTCTCAGGAGACAGTTAAGATGGTCTGGTATTTCCATTTCTTTAAGATCGTCGCACTGTTTGTTCTCATCTACACAGTTAAAAGCTTTCGCGCAGTCAGTGAAACAGAGGTAGATGTTTTATTCTGGAATTCCCTTGCTTTCTCTGTGATTCGCAATTGTTGGCAGTTTGATCTCTGGTTCCTCTACCATTTCTGAATTCAGCTTGGATGTCTGGAAGTTCTTAGTTTGCGTAATGCTGAAGCCTAGCATGCAAGATTTTAGTCTACACATGCTTGGTTTCAAAGTTATCTCAGATCTTCTTGCCTTCCATTGTGGAAGCACAGGGTACTAGCCCCTGGCAGGGAACAAGGGCAATATGACCTTGTCGCATAATTGCCAACCTCCTCCATCCATGGAATTCTCCAGCCAGGAAAACTAGAGTGGAATAATTCCCTTCTCCAGGGATGGAACCTGAGTCAGCTGTATCGCAGATAGAGTCTTTACTGTCTGAGCTTCCAGGGAAGTCCACATTTGTCAGTAAGATCATTTAAAACTTTCAGGTCCTATGACTACCAGACTGATGAATTTAGAAGGAAGAGGGTTGTTGAAAAGTAACTTTTCCAAGGACCAGGGTTTATCATCCTCCACAAAGTATCCATTGAATGCATAACATGTGTGAAGGGCCAAACCAGAGTGCTAAATTACAAAGAAACTTACTGCATTTGTGAAAGTAACCAGCGGTATAACGAGTTGGCTGACACTTAATGCCGAATAGATCAGCAACAAAGACTAGAAACATTGAGAGAAGGGGAGATTCCAAGAGGCAGATGATCAAAATACTTGAGGCAGGTTTTGAAATAGGGATTAAGCCTATAGAAATGAAAAGGAAGTGTCATTCCAGGTAGGAATGCTTGGCATGTAGTAAGTGCTCACATATGCTTGTTCAGTGAATGAGTAAGGAAATGGAATGATAGATGAGCAGAGCGTAGAGACCAATTTGACTACAGGAATCTCATTGGGAATCTGTATACTTTATTCTTTAAAAAACGTATTGAAGTATAGTAGACTTACAATCTTATATTAATTTCTGCTGTACAGGAGAGTGGCTCAGTTATACGTATACATTCTTTTCCATAATGGTTCATTGTAGGTTAGTGAATATCGTTCCCTGTGCTATAAAGTAGGATCTTGTTTATCATTCTCTAAGTAGTAGTTTGTACCTCTAACTCAAAACTTCCAATCCATCTCTCCCCCGCCCCTCCCCCATGACAACCACACGTCTGTCTGTTCTCTATGTATGTGAGTCTGTTTCTGTTTCATGGATAGATTCATCTATACGGTTTAAATGAGTGCATTGTATGTTCTATGAATTGTATCTTGATACAGCTGTTTAAGAAATGGTCTCTACCAATAGAAGTGGCCCGCCTGTCCCCCTCCCTCCCCACCCCACCCCTCAAAAGATAAATAAATAAAAAATAAATGTTAAAAAAAAAAAGAAATGGTCTCTAGGTGTGAGCCATAAAAATTATTTAGTCCAACAAGTCATGTTGAGCATAGTTCTGTCTTGGTGAGTTTCCACTTACCAATTACCTGGTGTACTCTGAATATGTTGTTCTTGGGGACACTCAGCATTGAGGAGTTGACTTTCTTGGGAGGAACTCATAGTTAAATAGGTGACAGAGGCATGGTCACTAATTTACTAGTTTATATTATACCTAGAAGTGCTTTGGAAACTAATGGCCTGAAGGTTGTTGGAGATGTGCCTGTGAACCCTGCTTCTGATTGAGGAGGAATGCGTTGCATACTCTAGTGCCAAGGAATACAGATACTAGGCAGGACTGGACAGGCTGCATTTTTAACTAGTAAGTGCAATTTGGATTTTGAAAATTGAAAAAGAAGGGGAGGATTCCAAGAGGCAGATGATCAAAATACTTGAGGCAGGTTTTGAAATAGGGATTAAGCCTATAGAAATGAAAAGGAAGTGTCATTCCAGGTAGGAATGCTTGGCATGTAGTAAGTGCTCACATATGCTTGTTCAGTGAATGAGTAAGGAAATGGAATGATAGATGAGCAGAGCGTAGAGACCAATTTGACTACAGGAATCTCATTGGGAATCTGTATACTTTATTCTTTAAAAAACGTATTGAAGTATAGTAGACTTACAATCTTATATTAATTTCTGCTGTACAGGAGAGTGGCTCAGTTATACGTATACATTCTTTTCCATAATGGTTCATTGTAGGTTAGTGAATATCGTTCCCTGTGCTATAAAGTAGGATCTTGTTTATCATTCTCTAAGTAGTAGTTTGTACCTCTAACTCAAAACTTCCAATCCATCTCTCCCCCGCCCCTCCCCCATGACAACCACACGTCTGTCTGTTCTCTATGTATGTGAGTCTGTTTCTGTTTCATGGATAGATTCATCTATACGGTTTAAATGAGTGCATTGTATGTTCTATGAATTGTATCTTGATACAGCTGTTTAAGAAATGGTCTCTACCAATAGAAGTGGCCCGCCTGTCCCCCTCCCTCCCCACCCCACCCCTCAAAAGATAAATAAATAAAAAATAAATGTTAAAAAAAAAAAGAAATGGTCTCTAGGTGTGAGCCATAAAAATTATTTAGTCCAACAAGTCATGTTGAGCATAGTTCTGTCTTGGTGAGTTTCCACTTACCAATTACCTGGTGTACTCTGAATATGTTGTTCTTGGGGACACTCAGCATTGAGGAGTTGACTTTCTTGGGAGGAACTCATAGTTAAATAGGTGACAGAGGCATGGTCACTAATTTACTAGTTTATATTATACCTAGAAGTGCTTTGGAAACTAATGGCCTGAAGGTTGTTGGAGATGTGCCTGTGAACCCTGCTTCTGATTGAGGAGGAATGCGAAGTTGCATACTCTAGTGCCAAGGAATACAGATACTAGGCAGGACTGGACAGGCTGCATTTTCTAACAATATGTAAGTTTTTTTTTTTTTTTTGTCTGTAGGGGGTTATTTGGATTTTGCTTTTTTGGTGTGTGTATTAATAAGTGTTGTGTCTTTAAAACACTCATGTTTTTTAAAGTATTCTCAAATACTATCAAAATATTTATGAGAATTTAATCATAATAAGAAATGCCAAATGAGAAAAAAAAAAAAAGACAAACTGATTTCAACCAAAAGCTCTAAATCCATGGTCATTGAATAATCCAGTCGCTTACTCTTACTCATAATGGTGAGATCAGTATTTTCTCTCATGTCTGTGATTCATTCCCTGTGAATGTATTAGCATTCTATTTTCAAAAAGCTTAGCAAGGTTTTAAGCAAAGTTGTAACATCTTTAAATGTTGTTTTCTTCATATACAGGGAATTTCTAACCCAAAATAATTTTTTCTTACTATAATTGAAAATACTTTGCTCCTGTTTAAATTAAACGAAATTCAAACTGTAGATTTGTTTCATATAAAAAGATGAAATAGAAAAAAATTTAAATATCCTCCAGTACATTTAAAATAGTGTTTCAATTCACACACAATTTTTGGCAAAAAAAAAAAACCATTTAATGAATTTTTTACTCAAAAAGTAAATGAGTGTTCAAGGCAAAACAGTCCTCATTATTGAGGTCTTGAATTCAGACTTATCATTTCAAACTGATAAGAGGTTGATTAAATGGCATGATTTTTACTTTAAAATTTTCATCCTACAAGAGCCAGGAAGTGAAAATTAATGCTTAATTTAAGAATAGTGTTTCATTTCCAAAAGTTAAGAAACAACATTCCAGTAATGCTGAGCCTGTATAAAATATTATTGTAAAATATACTTCATGGATAATACAGTTAGCATAGTATTTGCATAAATTCTGATATTTTTAAAAACCAGCTTTATTGAGGTATAATTGATATACAGTAAACTTAATATGTTAAAAATGTAGGATTTGATAATTTTGGACATACATATGGACACCTACAAAGCCATCACCACATTCAAGATAATCGACATATCCATCATTTGCAGGTATTTGCTCTTGCCCCTTGGTATGGATATTATGTATAACTAGAGATGCCTTTTATTCATGCACTCAGTGCAATTTATAGAGTGTCTACCATGTTCTAGATAGTGAGCTGGGTGTTCGAGACTGAATGGTCAGCTACACCAATAGGTTCCATAAAAAATTATTATCAAATAATTATGTAAGTAAATAAATACAAAATCATAAATGTATATCATATCTCATGAAAAGATAGTCTATACTATCTCTTATACATATTCATTGTATTTTAAAGTATTTCTGGGCTTTCACATTTATATCTGAAACTTGTCAAAAACTTGTATATGTACCTTTGTAATCTATCTGAAAATATGTATATTAGCATTTTTGTTTCTATTAGATGGTATGGCTTTTATCCTTTTTAAAGTATATTTTAAAAAAAATTTGGCCTCCTTTTATTGATTTTTACTTTATTTTTTCATCTATCTTTACTCTTTGGCATGTGTAGGCCTCTCATTGCCATGGCCTCTCTGGTTGCAGAGCACTGGCTCTGGGCACATGCGATCCAAGGCACTGGCTGGTAATTGGACACACTGGTCCAGCTGCTCCACAGCATGTGGGATCTTCCAAGGCCAGGGATTGAACCAGTGCCCTTTGCATTGCAAGGCAGACTCTTTACCCACTGGACCACCAGGGAAGCCCTGACTTTTATCTTGAAAATAGTGTCATGTTTCTTATATGAAAAGGATAACCAGTGAAGACAAGAAATTTTATTATAATTTATTTCTTTGATGTTTATCAGAAATGAAAAAAACTCCTAAGAAAAATTTCATTTTCTTTTTCTTGCCATGTCATATTAGATGTTATTTCAAGGGAGGAAAGGTGGTAATAATGAGGTCAAAGTATTAAAAGACAAGAATGTTGAGCCTGTATAAAATATTATTGTAAAATATACTTCATGGATAATACAGTTAGCATAGTATTTGCATAAATTCTGATATTTTTAAAAACCAGCTTTATTGAGGTATAATTGATATACAGTAAACTTAATATGTTAAAAATGTAGGATTTGATAATTTTGGACATACATATGGACACCTACAAAGCCATCACCACATTCAAGATAATCGACATATCCATCATTTGCAGGTATTTGCTCTTGCCCCTTGGTATGGATATTATGTATAACTAGAGATGCCTTTTATTCATGCACTCAGTGCAATTTATAGAGTGTCTACCATGTTCTAGATAGTGAGCTGGGTGTTCGAGACTGAATGGTCAGCTACACCAATAGGTTCCATAAAAAATTATTATCAAATAATTATGTAAGTAAATAAATACAAAATCATAAATGTATATCATATCTCATGAAAAGATAGTCTATACTATCTCTTATACATATTCATTGTATTTTAAAGTATTTCTGGGCTTTCACATTTATATCTGAAACTTGTCAAAAACTTGTATATGTACCTTTGTAATCTATCTGAAAATATGTATATTAGCATTTTTGTTTCTATTAGATGGTATGGCTTTTATCCTTTTTAAAGTATATTTTAAAAAAAATTTGGCCTCCTTTTATTGATTTTTACTTTATTTTTTCATCTATCTTTACTCTTTGGCATGTGTAGGCCTCTCATTGCCATGGCCTCTCTGGTTGCAGAGCACTGGCTCTGGGCACATGCGATCCAAGGCACTGGCTGGTAATTGGACACACTGGTCCAGCTGCTCCACAGCATGTGGGATCTTCCAAGGCCAGGGATTGAACCAGTGCCCTTTGCATTGCAAGGCAGACTCTTTACCCACTGGACCACCAGGGAAGCCCTGACTTTTATCTTGAAAATAGTGTCATGTTTCTTATATGAAAAGGATAACCAGTGAAGACAAGAAATTTTATTATAATTTATTTCTTTGATGTTTATCAGAAATGAAAAAAACTCCTAAGAAAAATTTCATTTTCTTTTTCTTGCCATGTCATATTAGATGTTATTTCAAGGGAGGAAAGGTGGTAATAATGAGGTCAAAGTATTAAAAGACAAGAATGTTGATTAAAAATTGAATTTAGCAATAAATGAGATAAATAAATATGATTATAGAATGCAATTTTGTAGTTCCATCACTTTTAATTTGGAAAGAATGCCAGCCTTAAATAAGATGATTTCCTGATGAATTGAAATAAGCCATAGCTTATTCAAATATGAAATATTATATTTGGCAATTGTATGTGGGCTTCTTGGATGATGTATCCTCTGCTTAGGTTCATAATTCATTGCAGTGTTTAGTAGATATATTGGAAAATCACAATATTGTTGTTGTTTTTCCTCTGACCCCCAAAATTCTCAGAAACAACATTTGCTGGAAAGAGGCATCATTTATCACTGTAGATTCTTGCCAATTCTGAACTCCGAGGAAATCTACCAGATGGAGAAAGAATCAATAGTTAACCTAGGATCACATTTTAGTGCTCACCCCAAAGGAAGAAGCCTGGGGGAAGAACACTATAAAAAAAAGGCATAAAGAAGGTAAACTTGACTGTAGATTCTGAGTTTGTGGCAACTGGACATATTGGAGGCAAGAGCAAAGTGAACCTGTGTCAAGGCTGAGAGCAGAGACTTGGCCCTCTGCTGCTTGGGTCTGCTGATTAACCCTGTGCTGAAATGTCAGCCCCCTTCCATGCCTGTGTTCTCTTGTCTATTTTTCATTCTGTTTGGCGTCATAAAAGTTGACCTTTGCCTGTAAAATTGGAAACTCTTTCCTCCTGTTCCTGAATCCATTCTTTTCTAACAACAGCTTGCCTCCTAGGCTTTTAGCAGTCATTTATTCTCTAATTAGGTACCCCTCAAAGGATTTTGTAATTGAATACCCCTCAAAATTTCCAATGCCATTGGTTTGATCCTGTGACTAGATCTGGCGCCTGTTGGGTTCTTCTGACTTCCTCTTGTGTGTACGTGTGTGTATGTGTGTGTGTTAATTTCTGTCGTATAGCAAAGTGATTCAGTTATACATATATAAATATATATATATATATATATTTAAATTTTTTGTTATGGCTTATCACAGGACACTGAATATAGTTCCTTGTACTATATAGTACAAGTAGGACCTTGTTGTTTGCCCATTTAATGCATAATAGCTTATATCTACTAACCCCAACTTCCCACTGCCCCTTCCCCACCTCCTCCTCCTTGGCAACCACAAGTCTGATCTCTATGTCCATGTGTCTCCTGACTCACTCTTGATCCAAAATGACAGGGAAAGGGGAAAGGAACACCTGTAGGTTGAGAAATACTGAGACATAAATTGAATATGTACATGGAGGACCATGCAAATAAGCAAAGGTGTTGGAATGAATTGTGTGTTTCATGCTCAGTCACTAGTCATGTCCAACTCTTTGCAATTCCATGGACTGTAGCCTACAAGGCTGCTCTTTCCATAGAATTTCTCAGGCACGAATACTGGAGTGGGTTGCCCTTTCCTCCTCCAGGGAATCTTCCTGATCTAGAATTGAACATGTGTCTCCTGCATTGGCAGGCAGATTCTTTATCACTGTACCAACTAGGAAGCACCATCAAGCTGAAAGGGAGGCTGGTAAACTTAGTTTTTTATTTAGACAGCAGTGTGCCTAGATAAGGACTTCCTCGGTAACTCAGTGGGTAGAGGATCTGCTTGTAAAGCAGGAGATGCAAATTCAATCCCTGGGTCAGGAAGATCCCTTGGAGAAAGTCACGGCAACCCACTGTAGTATTCCTGCCTGAAAAATCCCCGTGGACAGAGGAGTCTGGCAGGCTGTATAGTCCATAGGGTCACAAAGAGTCAGAAACAACTGAAATGACTTAGCAGACAGGCAAATACCTGGATACAATTTGAAATTCTGATACCAATGAGGAAAGAGAGACTGCATTTGAGGTAGGCAGCCAGCATTCTCTGGCTTTCTTATAAGTCTTAGAAATTATTCTCAAGATTGCATTATTAAAATCCTAGAGTTCTTCGTGTACCTTATAATGAAACCTATGTTTTGTTCAAATTGTGTTTTTAAATATTTATAAGAAAAAAAGAAAAAGACTTTGCAAAACAGGCTTGATGAAGTAGGTTTTAAATTGCTGGGGCTTGGCAAAGAATGTATTAAATACTAATTGATTATAATATTTAATTGAGTACAGTAGAAAATAGAGAGATAAATTAATTTGATAATGTAGCAACTTATGTATTAAGCTGACTTTTTTGTTTGGAAACAGGGAAATAAATAAAATGTAAACATTTATATACCAACATGTTGGACAGCCTAGAAGAAATGGATAAATTCCTACCATAAATACAACTTAGCAAGATTGAATATTAATGAAATAGAAATCTGAACAACATGATAGCTAGCAACAAAGATAGAATCACTAATCAAAAACTTCCCAACAAACAAGTTTAGTATTAAAGAGCTTCATTGGTGAATTGATATCAATTTTTCTCAAACTCTTCCAAAAAATAAAAGAGAGAAAAACTCTGCTACACATATTTTATGAGGCCAAAGTTACCCTGATACCAAGCTGGACAGGGATGCCACAGAAAAGAAAATAGTAGATTAGTATACTTGCTGGACTTATATATTCTTCATATATGAAGAAATCCTCAGCAAAATATTAGCATAAAAATGTCAGCATGCTGAATTCAATAATACATTAAGAATGCTGCATCATGATTTGTGGAGATTTATTCCATGAATGTAAAATGCTTTGACAACTGAAAATCAATCAGTATAGCATACTGTATCAACAAAATGAAGGATAAAAATCATATGATCGTCTCAATAGATGCACGAAAAACATTTGACAAAGTTTAACCTCCATTTATGGTAAAAAAACGTTCAATAAACTGAGTATAGAGAACATACCTCAACATAATAAAGACCATATATGACAACAGCTAACAACATACTTAATAGTGAAAAGCTGAGAGTTTTTGTCTAAGATATGAAATAAGGCATTTTACTGTTAACACTTCTATTCAAGCTAGTGCTGGAAGCCGGGGAAAAAACTGTTTGAGGTAGGCAGCCAGCATTCTCTGGCTTTCTTATAAGTCTTAGAAATTATTCTCAAGATTGCATTATTAAAATCCTAGAGTTCTTCGTGTACCTTATAATGAAACCTATGTTTTGTTCAAATTGTGTTTTTAAATATTTATAAGAAAAAAAGAAAAAGACTTTGCAAAACAGGCTTGATGAAGTAGGTTTTAAATTGCTGGGGCTTGGCAAAGAATGTATTAAATACTAATTGATTATAATATTTAATTGAGTACAGTAGAAAATAGAGAGATAAATTAATTTGATAATGTAGCAACTTATGTATTAAGCTGACTTTTTTGTTTGGAAACAGGGAAATAAATAAAATGTAAACATTTATATACCAACATGTTGGACAGCCTAGAAGAAATGGATAAATTCCTACCATAAATACAACTTAGCAAGATTGAATATTAATGAAATAGAAATCTGAACAACATGATAGCTAGCAACAAAGATAGAATCACTAATCAAAAACTTCCCAACAAACAAGTTTAGTATTAAAGAGCTTCATTGGTGAATTGATATCAATTTTTCTCAAACTTTTCCCAAAAAAATAAAAGAGAGAAAAACTCTGCTACACATATTTTATGAGGCCAAAGTTACCCTGATACCAAGCTGGACAGGGATGCCACAGAAAAGAAAATAGTAGATTAGTATACTTGCTGGACTTATATATTCTTCATATATGAAGAAATCCTCAGCAAAATATTAGCATAAAAATGTCAGCATGCTGAATTCAATAATACATTAAGAATGCTGCATCATGATTTGTGGAGATTTATTCCATGAATGTAAAATGCTTTGACAACTGAAAATCAATCAGTATAGCATACTGTATCAACAAAATGAAGGATAAAAATCATATGATCGTCTCAATAGATGCACGAAAAACATTTGACAAAGTTTAACCTCCATTTATGGTAAAAAAACGTTCAATAAACTGAGTATAGAGAGAACATACCTCAACATAATAAAGACCATATATGACAACAGCTAACAACATACTTAATAGTGAAAAGCTGAGAGTTTTTTGTCTAAGATATGAAATAAGGCAATGCTTTCCACTGTTAACACTTCTATTCAAGCTAGTGCTGGAAGCCAGAGCCAAGAAAAGAAATAGAAGGCATCAAAATAGGGAAGGAAAAGTAAAACTGTCAATATTTGCAGATGACATGATATTATATATGGAAAACCTACAAGACTTCATCAAAAAGTGTTATAACTAGTGAATAAACGCAGTAAAGTTGTGGGATACAAAATAAATACACAAAAATCTATTGTATTTCTTTACACTAATAATAATCTATCAGAAAGAGAAGTTAAGAAAACAGTTACATTAAAGATAATAAAATACCTAGGAATAAGTTTCATTAAGGAAGTGAAATGCCTGTGTACTGAAAAGAATTAATATTGTTAAATTGTCCATAATACCCAAAGCAAAATACAGATTCAATGCAATCTCTATCAAAATTCCAATTGTATTTTTTCAAAGAAATATTACAAATGATTTATCCTAACATTTGTATGGAGCCTTAAAAGACCTTGAATAGCCAAAACAATGTTGAAAAAGAAGAATAAAACTGGATTGACTTTAAACTAAACTATAATAATTAAAAGAGTATGATATTGGCATAAAAACAGATACATAGGTCAGTAAGACATATGGTCAGTTTATGACAAAGGAGCCAGAATATACCATAGGTGAAGAACAGTCTCTTTAATAAAAGATGTTGGGAAAATTGCAAAGACACTTGTAAAAGAATGAAACTGAATCACTATCTTACATCATACACAAAATTTAACTCAAAGTGAATTGAGCATAAGAAAGACCTGACTGATAAAACTCATAGAAGAAAATGTAGGCAGTAAGCTCCTATGATATTTTTTGAATCTAACCCCAAAAGCAAGAGCAATAAAAGCAAAAATAAACAAGTGGGACTATATCAAACTAAAAAGCCTCTTCACTGAAAAGGAAGCCACAAAGAAAATGAAAATGTGGCCTATTGAGTGGGAGAAAATAATTGCAAATCATATATCCAGTAAGGGAACTAAATATCCAAAATACAAAAAGAACACTCAATACCAAGAAAACAAACAACCCAATTAAAAAGTGGGCAGAGGATCTAAATAGGTATTAAAAAAAGACAACAGGCACATGAAAAATACTCAACATTATTTATCATCATGGAAATGCAAGTCAAGACCGCAATGAGTTATGACCTGACAGGTGTTATAATGGCCTTTATTAAAAAAAGACAAATAAGTTTGGCAAGGATGTCACCCATTGTTGGTGAGAATGTAAATTGGTACAGCCACTATGAGAAAATTCTGCAAGGCAGAATTTCTGAATCATATGACAGCTCTGTTTTTTAAGTTTTTGAGAAATCTCCGTATTGTTTCTCATTGTGATTGCATCAATTTATATTCTCACCAAGAATATATGAGGGTTCCCTTTCTCCACATCCTTGCCAAACTTATTTCTTGTCTTTTTTATAGAAGCCATTCTCAGAGCTGTGTGATAGTATCTCTTTGTGGTTTTGACTTCCATTTCCCTGATCATTAATGATGTTGAGCATTTTTTCATGTGTCTGTGGTCCTGTAGAACTTCCCAAGTGGTGCACTGGGAAGAACCCATCCAATGGGATAGACAATGTTGAAAAAGAAGAATAAAACTGGATTGACTTTAAACTAAACTATAATAATTAAAAGAGTATGATATTGGCATAAAAACAGATACATAGGTCAGTAAGACATATGGTCAGTTTATGACAAAGGAGCCAGAATATACCATAGGTGAAGAACAGTCTCTTTAATAAAAGATGTTGGGAAAATTGCAAAGACACTTGTAAAAGAATGAAACTGAATCACTATCTTACATCATACACAAAATTTAACTCAAAGTGAATTGAGCATAAGAAAGACCTGACTGATAAAACTCATAGAAGAAAATGTAGGCAGTAAGCTCCTATGATATTTTTTGAATCTAACCCCAAAAGCAAGAGCAATAAAAGCAAAAATAAACAAGTGGGACTATATCAAACTAAAAAGCCTCTTCACTGAAAAGGAAGCCACAAAGAAAATGAAAATGTGGCCTATTGAGTGGGAGAAAATAATTGCAAATCATATATCCAGTAAGGGAACTAAATATCCAAAATACAAAAAGAACACTCAATACCAAGAAAACAAACAACCCAATTAAAAAGTGGGCAGAGGATCTAAATAGGTATTAAAAAAAGACAACAGGCACATGAAAAAATACTCAACATTATTTATCATCATGGAAATGCAAGTCAAGACCGCAATGAGTTATGACCTGACAGGTGTTATAATGGCCTTTATTAAAAAAAGACAAATAAGTTTGGCAAGGATGTCACCCATTGTTGGTGAGAATGTAAATTGGTACAGCCACTATGAGAAAATTCTGCAAGGCAGAATTTCTGAATCATATGACAGCTCTGTTTTTTAAGTTTTTGAGAAATCTCCGTATTGTTTCTCATTGTGATTGCATCAATTTATATTCTCACCAAGAATATATGAGGGTTCCCTTTCTCCACATCCTTGCCAAACTTATTTCTTGTCTTTTTTATAGAAGCCATTCTCAGAGCTGTGTGATAGTATCTCTTTGTGGTTTTGACTTCCATTTCCCTGATCATTAATGATGTTGAGCATTTTTTCATGTGTCTGTGGTCCTGTAGAACTTCCCAAGTGGTGCACTGGTAAAGAACCCACCTGCCAATGCAGGAGACATAGACAGTTTCAGTTCCTGGGTCAAGATGATCCCCTGAAGTAGGAAGTGGCAACCTGCTTCAGTATTCTTACTTGGAAAATTCCATGGACAGAGGAGCCTGAAAGGCTACAATTCAGGGAGCTGCAGAGTCAGACATGTCTGAGGAATTAAATGTTCATCCATGCAGCCCTGTGGTCATTATATCATTATTAACATAGCCAAGATATGGGAACAATCTAAATGTACTTCAGTGGATGAAAGGATGAAGAAATTGGGGATTCCAAATTATAATGGAATATTATTTAGCCATAAAAATAATGAAATATTGCCATATGTGAGAATACAAATGGACTTTCAGGACACGATGCTAAGTGAAATAAGTCAGATAAAGTCAAATATCATGTGATCACTCTTATATGTGGAATCTAAAAACATACAAATGAACAACAAAAATACAAGAGTCCATTTGCTATCCATGTGAAACTATTACAACATTGTTAATGGGCTATATTCCAATATAAAATTAAAAAGTTAAAAAAAAAAGATGCTTATAGATACCAAGATCAGATTTGTGGTTGCAAGAGACAGGGAGTGTTGTAGGGGTGGGATGAACTTTTTTTGTTGTTTGCTTAAATAAATTGAATAATTTTTTTTAAAAAAGTCCAGAATCTTAGAGGTAAAAAGGAAACAAAGCAATGGATGAAATAAATACTTATAAACATCTTCTATTTCACTTTTTATCTGTTTAAATCAGGAAACAAAAAACAAATCAGAGAATTTCGGTTTCTGAAGAGAAATATTACTTAATAGCACTTTGGAAATATCAGTCCTGAGTTGTGTATAGACACTTGGAAGAGGCCCAGTCATATTAGGGAGCTACTGTGGGCCTCTTGAAGCAAACTTTATGTTTAAAATTTAATATTTAGTGTATTAATTTTATATATTAAAACATAGTTCTTAAGCTTTGTAATTCAGCCCTAATCTTTTATTTACTTATTTCTTGTAAACATTCCATGTTTCTTTGGGATCATTATTTGATGTTGAGCATTTTTCATGTGTCTGTTGTCCTGTAGAACTTCCCAAGTGGTGCACTGGTAAAGAACCCACCTGCCAATGCAGGAGACATAGACAGTTTCAGTTCCTGGGTCAAGATGATCCCCTGAAGTAGGAAGTGGCAACCTGCTTCAGTATTCTTACTTGGAAAATTCCATGGACAGAGGAGCCTGAAAGGCTACAATTCAGGGAGCTGCAGAGTCAGACATGTCTGAGGAATTAAATGTTCATCCATGCAGCCCTGTGGTCATTATATCATTATTAACATAGCCAAGATATGGGAACAATCTAAATGTACTTCAGTGGATGAAAGGATGAAGAAATTGGGGATTCCAAATTATAATGGAATATTATTTAGCCATAAAAATAATGAAATATTGCCATATGTGAGAATACAAATGGACTTTCAGGACACGATGCTAAGTGAAATAAGTCAGATAAAGTCAAATATCATGTGATCACTCTTATATGTGGAATCTAAAAACATACAAATGAACAACAAAAATACAAGAGTCCATTTGCTATCCATGTGAAACTATTACAACATTGTTAATGGGCTATATTCCAATATAAAATTAAAAAGTTAAAAAAAAAAGATGCTTATAGATACCAAGATCAGATTTGTGGTTGCAAGAGACAGGGAGTGTTGTAGGGGTGGGATGAACTTTTTTTGTTGTTTGCTTAAATAAATTGAATAATTTTTTTTAAAAAAGTCCAGAATCTTAGAGGTAAAAAGGAAACAAAGCAATGGATGAAATAAATACTTATAAACATCTTCTATTTCACTTTTTATCTGTTTAAATCAGGAAACAAAAAACAAATCAGAGAATTTCGGTTTCTGAAGAGAAATATTACTTAATAGCACTTTGGAAATATCAGTCCTGAGTTGTGTATAGACACTTGGAAGAGGCCCAGTCATATTAGGGAGCTACTGTGGGCCTCTTGAAGCAAACTTTATGTTTAAAATTTAATATTTAGTGTATTAATTTTATATATTAAAACATAGTTCTTAAGCTTTGTAATTCAGCTTATCATTTTATTATACTTAGAAATGTAACAAGCTTTTAGGAATTGTTTTTAAGGAGGTGTTAATGTTTGATTCTATTTATAAACTCCTTAAATATTATAAACTACTTATGTAGAGTTGATATAGTTTGTTTTCAAGTCCTTTACTCACCTGAAAGTGCCTTCTAAGTACTGAAGTAACCATTGTAATAAGACAAACTTAACTTATAAAGATGAGTCTTAGGCTTTCTTAAATTTTCTAATACTGATGAATTTCAACATAGTTTCTCTGACAATCAAGCATTTGGTCCTGTCCATTTTTTTTTTTGGAATCACAAGGATGAAATATTTTTATTATAGGCGAATTTATTTTAAATGCATTGATTATTTCTACACTTCATTAAAAAATATTAGTACTATAGGTTTGACTTACTTTGCCATGTATATGCTTAATTCCCAAGGTTTATAACTAAAAATTCTCTTGTATGTCCTCCAAACAGTCTTAGGGTTAACATTCTAAGCACTGGAGATGTCATCTAGGACATCTGAGCTCTAGAACTACAGACACCCTTGACATTTTTCTCGCATCTGTGGCTATTGATAAGACTCATCTTCTAGATTCAAGCAATCCATTATCTAATATTTCTGTCCATATACAGTAGTCCACATTTCAGTCATTTGATTAGTTTCAACTTATCTATTAGTGTTACTCTATGTTACATTGTTTTCATATTCTTCCTATCTGTTAGCATTAATGTGTATTCAGTGATATTGAATTGGATTTTATTTATTCTCCAAAGCCTTTTCTTAGTTGGTTCCTTTCAGTTTTAAGGTCTGAGCTTGCTGTCAAGTTCCCCTAAGTGAAGTTGGTGAATTGGAATGGAAACAAATGGAGAAATGGAGAGTTGTCCTCAAGAGAGAGTAGAGAGTAGATGTTAAGGCTGGTCCTGGATTCTTAGAAAAGGAAACACTGAATAAAGACCGCAGAGATGATCAGCATACTTCCTCATCTCTCCAGTTCCCATAACACAGCTGTCAAAACTACGTGAAAAGTACTTTGTTACAAGTTCCAGGGGTTACTGAAAGGGACTATATAAAATGGAAACTAAGATGACATTTCTTTTTAAGTTTATGACATTTAAGAAAGCCATTCCTGGTAAGTGATTGACTTAATGACTTTCTCACAACCACCAATGGGGCAGTTTGTTCCACAGGCCTTATGTATTCTTTCCATTCTGTTATGTGGGAAGCTTACTTTAAACTTAAATATTATAAACTACTTATGAAAACTTTTGAATTTTAAACCATTGTAATAAGACAAACTTAACTTATAAAGATGAGTCTTAGGCTTTCTTAAATTTTCTAATACTGATGAATTTCAACATAGTTTCTCTGACAATCAAGCATTTGGTCCTGTCCATTTTTTTTTTTGGAATCACAAGGATGAAATATTTTTATTATAGGCGAATTTATTTTAAATGCATTGATTATTTCTACACTTCATTAAAAAATATTAGTACTATAGGTTTGACTTACTTTGCCATGTATATGCTTAATTCCCAAGGTTTATAACTAAAAATTCTCTTGTATGTCCTCCAAACAGTCTTAGGGTTAACATTCTAAGCACTGGAGATGTCATCTAGGACATCTGAGCTCTAGAACTACAGACACCCTTGACATTTTTCTCGCATCTGTGGCTATTGATAAGACTCATCTTCTAGATTCAAGCAATCCATTATCTAATATTTCTGTCCATATACAGTAGTCCACATTTCAGTCATTTGATTAGTTTCAACTTATCTATTAGTGTTACTCTATGTTACATTGTTTTCATATTTTTTCCTATCTGTTAGCATTAATGTGTATTCAGTGATATTGAATTGGATTTTATTTATTCTCCAAAGCCTTTTCTTAGTTGGTTCCTTTCAGTTTTAAGGTCTGAGCTTGCTGTCAAGTTCCCCTAAGTGAAGTTGGTGAATTGGAATGGAAACAAATGGAGAAATGGAGAGTTGTCCTCAAGAGAGAGTAGAGAGTAGATGTTAAGGCTGGTCCTGGATTCTTAGAAAAGGAAACACTGAATAAAGACCGCAGAGATGATCAGCATACTTCCTCATCTCTCCAGTTCCCATAACACAGCTGTCAAAACTACGTGAAAAGTACTTTGTTACAAGTTCCAGGGGTTACTGAAAGGGACTATATAAAATGGAAACTAAGATGACATTTCTTTTTAAGTTTATGACATTTAAGAAAGCCATTCCTGGTAAGTGATTGACTTAATGACTTTCTCACAACCACCAATGGGGCAGTTTGTTCCACAGGCCTTATGTATTCTTTCCATTCTGTTATGTGGGAAGCTTACTTACAGTCACTAAACTTAAAAAATACTATTATCACACCTAAAAATTAGTATCAGTATCTTCATATTATTACACATCTAGCAAAATCCAAAGTTCTTAACTTTTAGCAACTCTTTGCAAATAAGTTGAATGGAAAAATTAGGAAAAATAGTCTCATTAAAAAAAAAACTTTAGGTGTTAGAACAAATGAATAGTCATATGATAAGGCTTCCCAGGTGGCGCAGTTGTAAAGAATCCACCTGCCGATGTGGGAGATTCAGGAAGAATGGGTTTGATCCCTGGGTCAGGAAGATCCCCTGAAGTAGGAAATGGCAACCCAAGCCAGTATTCTTGCCTGGAGAATTCCATGGACGAAGGAGCCTGTCAGGCTGCGGTCCATGGGCTCGCAAAGAGTTTGACCCAACTGAGTGAATGATCGCCCACACAGTGAAAGGAAACATTTTACTCACTCTATTAGAAATCCTGTTGCTTCTCGTATTTCTTTGTAGATTAGATAGTGGAAAAATTTCAGAGTGAACCATAGGTCTTTCTTTTTCAATGTGTGTTTCCATAATGTATTGAACATTCAAGGAACGTCTGTATTGATAATGAGATACCACCATCAGTGAAAGAGAATGCTTATTGAAATTTCCATTCTGCGAAAAACCCGGTCCAAGGCATGTTTCACCCTAAATAATAGGAGGAGAAACTCATCTCAGATGCTCTTAATTCATTGCAGCTTGTTTTCTGGCATTGAGAAGTCAATGGGGAGTTTGGCTTTTTTTTTTTTTTTTTCTTATCACAGCACTGTTTTTCTCTTATCACTCGGAATAACTGACAACTGAGAATGCTGAAACAGTGAGTGAATTATTTGGATTGGTCACCTTGAAGAAGCCTAAAGAATTTGGCAGGCATTCAAAAGCCAGTGATTGAAGGAGTTAAGGGTAAAATTGATCTGTCTTGCAACTTTCTGTCCAAAGGGCTATGTTTTTCTGTTGCAGCTTTGGTGTCTGAATTCTCTTGTTTAGAACACTGAGAAATTTTGAACGCCCTGACAAATACCCATTAAAATCTATCAAGCAAGGTCTAGGAAGCTACTTCCACACACAGGCATCCAAGGCAACTTGCTCAGGCAGGCAGTGAGCAACTCAGAGCAATCAGCCTGCTCCCCTTGAGCTCTGTTCTCTTATTTCCTCTTAGTACATTCAACCCTCTGAGTATCTGACTCAGGCAGAGCAGAGATACTGTTGCTGCCGGAGGGTAATAGTTCTGTTATCCTGGAATGCCCTTGCACTTAGAACATTAGAATCTGGGGAACTCAATGAATTTCCCCACTGTGTATGTTTCTCACTCTTATTTCTTCCTACCATTTTGAAGGGAACAACCATCCCATTTTTTCAGACCACCATCTTGTCTATGAAATCAGTTGGATGCATTTAATGCATGGAGAAGAGATGCTTTACAGAGCAGGTCACAGAAATAAGAATAGAAAATTTCATTTTTCCAGTCCCTCGGAGAATGAGATGTTTCATGCAGTTGTATTTTTCTAGACAGCAGGAACGTCTGCCCTAAAGCATCAGAATTTGTTTTTAGCTTAGGGAAGTGGTATAGAGTAGTGGTTATGGGCACAGATTCTAAGACTCTGAGACAGATTGTATTTACATGCTGACTCTGCCACTTTCTAACTGTAACTTTGGCCGTTGTACTTAACAACTCTCCAGGTCGGTTTCCTCATCTGTAAAACTGGTAGAAGAATCTTAAGAGTTTTGTGAGGATTAAATAGGATTCAATGGGTTAATGTATATAAAGCACTTAAGACAGTGCCAAAACATGTTAAATCATAGAAGTGTTGTTCCTATTTCTGTTAATTCAACCATAAAAAGAGTTTTGACTGTTACTATTAATTCAACCATTCATATACAAATATTGTTACAAAATGATACTCACCTTATTGTTTTATTTTATAGACTATATTGAACATTACTTAGTGCCTTGGCACACAGAGAAATAGTCATGCCTTCAGACAGTGCTGTGAAGATGTTGGTAATGAAATAATAGTTAATATTGTTTTTGAACATGTTTCATATATGTTATTGGTAAAATGAAGCCTCTGAGATAGGTATATTTATAAGTAGGTTTGGAGGGTGTAAGTACTTGCTAAACTTCATATATCTAGAAGCAGATGATTTGAGGTATAAACTCAGGGTTATATGATTTCATAGCTGGTGTTTTTGGTCACCTCACCACACTGTCTGATGGCTAGGATTCCTTGTCCCTTGACCAGTATTTTTTAAACTTGAATGTGCATTAGAATCATGTGGAGACCTTGTCAGAACACTGGCTAGATTTCTAGCTTCCACCTCAGAGGCTGAGAATTGGCATCTTAAGTTGCTAGGTGATGTTGATGCTGCTGGTCAGAGATCAATCACACGTTGAGAACTGATTCCAGACTATTTTTAATGCCAGTTTTTAAATTGTCTTTTTATCGTCAGTTGCCCATTGAAGCTAACAGTGTGTTCTTTTGCTTTCAAACACTGTTACAGGCATTCAGCTGTTTTTAAAACCCTCTGTGACCCACCACTTATGGTACTGAATTTGTAGATTTTATGGCAGCAGCTGCCTTTGAAAGTTTCTTTGACTTGCTGCTCAGTTCTCTGGTGCATTTGATTCTTCAACTTTGCTAGGAGCCTGAGTGGGGTTAAAGCATCAGAATTTGTTTTTAGCTTAGGGAAGTGGTATAGAGTAGTGGTTATGGGCACAGATTCTAAGACTCTGAGACAGATTGTATTTACATGCTGACTCTGCCACTTTCTAACTGTAACTTTGGCCGTTGTACTTAACAACTCTCCAGGTCGGTTTCCTCATCTGTAAAACTGGTAGAAGAATCTTAAGAGTTTTGTGAGGATTAAATAGGATTCAATGGGTTAATGTATATAAAGCACTTAAGACAGTGCCAAAACATGTTAAATCATAGAAGTGTTGTTCCTATTTCTGTTAATTCAACCATAAAAAGAGTTTTGACTGTTACTATTAATTCAACCATTCATATACAAATATTGTTACAAAATGATACTCACCTTATTGTTTTATTTTATAGACTATATTGAACATTACTTAGTGCCTTGGCACACAGAGAAATAGTCATGCCTTCAGACAGTGCTGTGAAGATGTTGGTAATGAAATAATAGTTAATATTGTTTTTGAACATGTTTCATATATGTTATTGGTAAAATGAAGCCTCTGAGATAGGTATATTTATAAGTAGGTTTGGAGGGTGTAAGTACTTGCTAAACTTCATATATCTAGAAGCAGATGATTTGAGGTATAAACTCAGGGTTATATGATTTCATAGCTGGTGTTTTTGGTCACCTCACCACACTGTCTGATGGCTAGGATTCCTTGTCCCTTGACCAGTATTTTTTAAACTTGAATGTGCATTAGAATCATGTGGAGACCTTGTCAGAACACTGGCTAGATTTCTAGCTTCCACCTCAGAGGCTGAGAATTGGCATCTTAAGTTGCTAGGTGATGTTGATGCTGCTGGTCAGAGATCAATCACACGTTGAGAACTGATTCCAGACTATTTTTAATGCCAGTTTTTAAATTGTCTTTTTATCGTCAGTTGCCCATTGAAGCTAACAGTGTGTTCTTTTGCTTTCAAACACTGTTACAGGCATTCAGCTGTTTTTAAAACCCTCTGTGACCCACCACTTATGGTACTGAATTTGTAGATTTTATGGCAGCAGCTGCCTTTGAAAGTTTCTTTGACTTGCTGCTCAGTTCTCTGGTGCATTTGATTCTTCAACTTTGCTAGGAGCCTGACTTACTTCCTTGCATGTTGCTTCTTTGTATTTTAACATAGGGAAAGTGTTGACTCCTTAATGAATTTGACAACTCCTTCAGCTGCCACCTTCTTTCCTTTTCAGTGCTGAGGGCTTTACACCATCGATTATTCTATAACAGAGCACAGTAAAGTCTAACATACCTGACTTGGCTCTTTTAGCCTCCTTAACATAGGAAGATCATTCCAAGGACCAAATGCTTTGCATTTATTTCTCCATATCTAGTCTAGTCTTTTATTGATATATTTTTAAAGTCTAGTGTAAGCCATGGAATCATCAGAGAATTAGATCTAGCAAGGTTGTTTTTTCTTTGATGAAATGTAGTTTTCCCCTTATGATAAAAGTATATGGTGACCCTTGATTCCTGAGATGTTCCTCTATAGCTTACAGTATAAGAGACAGAAAGCTTATAACCCCAGTTTCCTCCAGTGTGATTGTTCACTTTATTAAAGCATAGATAACTTTGAGTGTGCATCTGTGAGAAACTGTATCACGGGAGGGAACTATATGGACTCGCCTGTTCCTTTGACCTCATATTTATCTTTTGCATTGCTTTTTTGGCTGTTAAATAGTAAAAAGAAGTAAACACAACCTTAAACATAGCTCAACTCATCGTTCTAGATCAAATTTGAGGACTGGCTAATTCACATTCTCTCTCCATTTCCTATTATAAATTGGCATTTTTATATCTGTATTGCTCAGTACTTTAAACGTAGGTCCTTCTGTATTACTGCATGTCAGTCTTCTTCCAGCAACACTCTCTACCTACCTCTGAACTTCATGTTGAAAGAGAAAAATAAAAATGTATTAGTTTAAACCCCTGTATTGAGGTTTCTATTACTTTAACTGAATACATTCTTTTGCTGATTCTCTTATATTACTGGAATTCTGTCAGGTAGGACTGTTATTAATTTGTCATTTCCAAACACTGTTACAGGCATTCAGCTGTTTTTAAAACCCTCTGTGACCCACCACTTATGGTACTGAATTTGTAGATTTTATGGCAGCAGCTGCCTTTGAAAGTTTCTTTGACTTGCTGCTCAGTTCTCTGGTGCATTTGATTCTTCAACTTTGCTAGGAGCCTGACTTACTTCCTTGCATGTTGCTTCTTTGTATTTTAACATAGGGAAAGTGTTGACTCCTTAATGAATTTGACAACTCCTTCAGCTGCCACCTTCTTTCCTTTTCAGTGCTGAGGGCTTTACACCATCGATTATTCTATAACAGAGCACAGTAAAGTCTAACATACCTGACTTGGCTCTTTTAGCCTCCTTAACATAGGAAGATCATTCCAAGGACCAAATGCTTTGCATTTATTTCTCCATATCTAGTCTAGTCTTTTATTGATATATTTTTAAAGTCTAGTGTAAGCCATGGAATCATCAGAGAATTAGATCTAGCAAGGTTGTTTTTTTTCTTTGATGAAATGTAGTTTTCCCCTTATGATAAAAGTATATGGTGACCCTTGATTCCTGAGATGTTCCTCTATAGCTTACAGTATAAGAGACAGAAAGCTTATAACCCCAGTTTCCTCCAGTGTGATTGTTCACTTTATTAAAGCATAGATAACTTTGAGTGTGCATCTGTGAGAAACTGTATCACGGGAGGGAACTATATGGACTCGCCTGTTCCTTTGACCTCATATTTATCTTTTGCATTGCTTTTTTGGCTGTTAAATAGTAAAAAGAAGTAAACACAACCTTAAACATAGCTCAACTCATCGTTCTAGATCAAATTTGAGGACTGGCTAATTCACATTCTCTCTCCATTTCCTATTATAAATTGGCATTTTTATATCTGTATTGCTCAGTACTTTAAACGTAGGTCCTTCTGTATTACTGCATGTCAGTCTTCTTCCAGCAACACTCTCTACCTACCTCTGAACTTCATGTTGAAAGAGAAAAATAAAAATGTATTAGTTTAAACCCCTGTATTGAGGTTTCTATTACTTTAACTGAATACATTCTTTTGCTGATTCTCTTATATTACTGGAATTCTGTCAGGTAGGACTGTTATATGTGCTAAGTTGTTTCAGTCATATCCAACTCTTCATGGCCCTGTAAACTGCCCGGCTTCTCTGTGCATGGTTAGCTAATTTAGGGGCCCAACAGACTCATCAGAAACAGTGATTCTTGCCGTCTTTCTACTTTTCCATTCAACTGCACTGTGCAGATTCCTCATGGTGGCTTGATGACGGTGGCCATGCCAGAAATCACCAATGCTGATGTATCAGGAAGAAGGGAAAAAGGACATCTTTCTATCTTGACTCTCTTTTTAAGAGAAGGAGAATATCCGTCCAGAGTCTCATTGAATAGAATTGGGTCACATGCACACACAAACCAAACCTTTGTAAAGGCATAAGACAACCATGCTGGGGAGGGAGATGGAGTCTCTCTTCCCTGAAAACAACCGACTACACGGAAGACAACTAATACAATCAGAGTTCTGTTGGGACGAAGAAGTGCAGTTGCTGGGACAGCAACTGATTGTCACAGAAATACAGCTGGTCTCTTTGTGGACCACAGAGGAGTCATCCTTAGAAAGATGTGGAATATTCTGGTAACCTGACATAAGGGAACAGAAACAAGTTTTTATCTGTACAAGCTAGTTTAATTAGAAAATGAATGTTATCATATAATCTTACAGAATATTGCAGGATTATGAACTCCCGTCTAAGAGAGAGAAAGCTACCTTTGAAGGAGATACTTTGTTTAAAAAGTAATCACTAAAGATATGCTACAAAACAGCCCATAGAAAAGACTTACTTTCACTTTACTTTTTAAATAACTTCATTTTCTTGAAGAGTACTTCCATTCTAAGGCAGGTACATTAATACAAATAACTGAAAAATGAGAGGATGCAAGGAATGAGAAGAAAATGTGATGATGTGACTTCCTAACCTTGATTTATTTTGAGGTGAAGGCTTGAAGTGATTCTTAATTAATTTTTTCAGAGCCTTGCTGAGAAATTTGATCTCAGCACCTGAGATCTGTTCTCAACAGGAGCTTACGAACTTCAGTGATTCTGAAGGGATGACTGAAGAGTCTGGCAACCTCAGAACCTTAGGACTGTGTTCAGAAGAATACAAAGAAGAGCCCTGAAGTTTTCTCATTAGAAGATATTTTTTAAAAAAATTTACAAGTTGGATAGCTAATGAGAAATTGCTGTATAACATGGGGAGCTCAAGCCTGTACTCTGTGACAACTTAGAGGGGTGGTATGAGGTAGGAGGTGGGAAGGAGATTCAAAAGGGGGGGGATACATATATACTTATGGCTGATTCACATTATTATATTGCAGAAGCCTGCAATATTGTAAAGCAATTATCCTCCAATTAAAAATAGATTTAAGAATATTTAATAACAGTTTCATAAATTAAAAAAGTTGAAAAGTGAATAGAACTAGGTAAATATATCAAGAATAATCATATAGGCCTATCTAAGAAAATTACAAAACAGTAATAAACTGTATGTGTGTTTTGGAGATAACTACGAATAGAAGGCATGCACACACAAACCAAACCTTTGTAAAGGCAAACCATGAAGGGGAGGGAGATGGAGTCTCTCTTCCCTGAAAACAACCGACTACACGGAAGACAACTAATACAATCAGAGTTCTGTTGGGACGAAGAAGTGCAGTTGCTGGGACAGCAACTGATTGTCACAGAAATACAGCTGGTCTCTTTGTGGACCACAGAGGAGTCATCCTTAGAAAGATGTGGAATATTCTGGTAACCTGACATAAGGGAACAGAAACAAGTTTTTATCTGTACAAGCTAGTTTAATTAGAAAATGAATGTTATCATATAATCTTACAGAATATTGCAGGATTATGAACTCCCGTCTAAGAGAGAGAAAGCTACCTTTGAAGGAGATACTTTGTTTAAAAAGTAATCACTAAAGATATGCTACAAAACAGCCCATAGAAAAGACTTACTTTCACTTTACTTTTTAAATAACTTCATTTTCTTGAAGAGTACTTCCATTCTAAGGCAGGTACATTAATACAAATAACTGAAAAATGAGAGGATGCAAGGAATGAGAAGAAAATGTGATGATGTGACTTCCTAACCTTGATTTATTTTGAGGTGAAGGCTTGAAGTGATTCTTAATTAATTTTTTCAGAGCCTTGCTGAGAAATTTGATCTCAGCACCTGAGATCTGTTCTCAACAGGAGCTTACGAACTTCAGTGATTCTGAAGGGATGACTGAAGAGTCTGGCAACCTCAGAACCTTAGGACTGTGTTCAGAAGAATACAAAGAAGAGCCCTGAAGTTTTCTCATTAGAAGATATTTTTTAAAAAAATTTACAAGTTGGATAGCTAATGAGAAATTGCTGTATAACATGGGGAGCTCAAGCCTGTACTCTGTGACAACTTAGAGGGGTGGTATGAGGTAGGAGGTGGGAAGGAGATTCAAAAGGGGGGGGATACATATATACTTATGGCTGATTCACATTATTATATTGCAGAAGCCTGCAATATTGTAAAGCAATTATCCTCCAATTAAAAATAGATTTAAGAATATTTAATAACAGTTTCATAAATTAAAAAAAAGTTGAAAAGTGAATAGAACTAGGTAAATATATCAAGAATAATCATATAGGCCTATCTAAGAAAATTACAAAACAGTAATAAACTGTATGTGTGTTTTTGGAGATAACTACTGATAAAGATGGGTGTATTGAGTCCAGCTATTGCTCAAAGCATCATTAGCAATAATTAGTTTTTGTCTCATAAAAAGGTTATCTTCCTCATTGTTTGTGGTTCTTGGGAGCAGCCTGTGTAACTTCCATAAAGATCTGCACTGGCATGTTTCATATAAGATGTGTCCCATTTGTGCGTAGCTATGGAACATTAGGAATGGGTTTTCTTTTCAGAAGTCATTTTCTTCTTCTTCAGTGTTTATCATTTGGCCAAGTAGCTACAAAATGATTTTATAGTCTAAGAATTTGACGCAGCTTTTAAAGGAGAATTTATCTGTTTATTGCTTCACATTTTATAGTTTTAGTTATAAAACTTTTAATACGAGCTTGAAATTTTAACCAATAACACTGAAAGAAGCAGATAAAATTTGATTTTGTCAAAGTATGTGGACAAAAAATGGACTTACTTACCCCTGTTGTAACCCCAGTTACTCCTTAAGACCTTCTCTTAAGACCTGTTTAGTTCTCCTTAAGACCTTCTACTGGTGGCTCTGTAGTAAAGAATCTGTCTGCAATGAAGGAGACCTAGGTTCAATCCCTGGGTTGGGAAGATCCCTTGGAGGAGAGCATTACCGCCCTCTCCAGTATTCTTGCCTGGAGAGCTTCATGAACAGAGAAGCCTGGTAGGCTACAGTCCATAGAGTCACACAGATTCGAATATGATTGAAGAGACTAAGCAGCAGCAGCAAGACCTTCTACCAGGCATTGCGCTTCCTGGCAACCTGATGCTGGGGCACCATAATTTTCTTCTAATCCTAATGTATAAGCTCTCATCTACATCTGAATCCTGGGCTCAGATTCCAGGTCTGACACGTACTAGATGACTAAGTTTGTAACTTGGGGCAAGAAATTAGTTTCTCTGAGCCTCAGTTTCCTCATCTATAAAATGGGGCAAGATTAATTAGTTATTATCATCTGTAGGGATACATTTTTAGAATTTAAGAATATCCTCCAATTAAAAATAGATTTAAGAATATTTAATAACAGTTTCATAAATTAAAAAGTTGAAAAGTGAATAGAACTAGGTAAATATATCAAGAATAATCATATAGGCCTATCTAAGAAAATTACAAAACAGTAATAAACTGTATGTGTGTTTTTGGAGATAACTACTGATAAAGATGGGTGTATTGAGTCCAGCTATTGCTCAAAGCATCATTAGCAATAATTAGTTTTTGTCTCATAAAAAGGTTATCTTCCTCATTGTTTGTGGTTCTTGGGAGCAGCCTGTGTAACTTCCATAAAGATCTGCACTGGCATGTTTCATATAAGATGTGTCCCATTTGTGCGTAGCTATGGAACATTAGGAATGGGTTTTCTTTTCAGAAGTCATTTTCTTCTTCTTCAGTGTTTATCATTTGGCCAAGTAGCTACAAAATGATTTTATAGTCTAAGAATTTGACGCAGCTTTTAAAGGAGAATTTATCTGTTTATTGCTTCACATTTTATAGTTTTAGTTATAAAACTTTTAATACGAGCTTGAAATTTTAACCAATAACACTGAAAGAAGCAGATAAAATTTGATTTTGTCAAAGTATGTGGACAAAAAATGGACTTACTTACCCTGTTGTAACCCCAGTTACTCCTTAAGACCTTCGCTTAAGACCTGTTTAGTTCTCCTTAAGACCTTCTACTGGTGGCTCTGTAGTAAAGAATCTGTCTGCAATGAAGGAGACCTAGGTTCAATCCCTGGGTTGGGAAGATCCCTTGGAGGAGAGCATTACCGCCCTCTCCAGTATTCTTGCCTGGAGAGCTTCATGAACAGAGAAGCCTGGTAGGCTACAGTCCATAGAGTCACACAGATTCGAATATGATTGAAGAGACTAAGCAGCAGCAGCAAGACCTTCTACCAGGCATTGCGCTTCCTGGCAACCTGATGCTGGGGCACCATAATTTTCTTCTAATCCTAATGTATAAGCTCTCATCTACATCTGAATCCTGGGCTCAGATTCCAGGTCTGACACGTACTAGATGACTAAGTTTGTAACTTGGGGCAAGAAATTAGTTTCTCTGAGCCTCAGTTTCCTCATCTATAAAATGGGAGTTAATATTATTATACATATCTCTTAGAGTTGCTAAGAGATCTGAATTAGTTAACACTGGTAAAGTCCTTTAGAGGGGTGTCTGGCCTAATAAGTGTGCAATAACGTTAGTAAATGTTATTCCCATAGTTATTTAGAAAATGTTAAAAAAACCGTTCTTAATCCTTGAGAGATATCTAGAGTCTTTCAAAGATTTTTATGGAGAAAATTATAAAGCAGTTTTATAAAATGTTAATGATACACCATGAAAATTAAAAATATTTTATATTGTTTATATATGTTAAAATAAGACCTGCAGTTTGAGAGATGCCATGTTCATAGATTCAAAGAATCTCATATCATAATGATGTAAATAAAATTGTAAATAAATTCATTTCCAGGAAAGATACCAGTTAGGTATTTTTGCCATGAAATTTAATAAATTGATCCAAAATTTATAGGGAAGAATCAAAGTCCAAGAATAACAAAGAATAAAATTGGGAAATTGCCTCCCTGGGTATCTATTCTCATTATAGAAATGCAATAATTAAAATCATGTGCTAGAAGTTAACAAGAAATAAATTAAGTTACTTAACTAAAAGTAAACTAAAATGGTAGAGTACAATAGAGTTCAAGAGACACTAACAAAAATGAATACTAGGGCTTCCCCTGGTGGTCCAGTGGATAAGGACACTGGCTTGCAGTGCAAGGGGCGCTGGTTCGATCTCTGGTCTGGGAAGATCCCACGTACTGCGGAGCAGCTGGACTGATGTGTCCAGTCACCAAGCCGGAGCTCTGGAGTGCATGTGCCCAGAGCCGGTGCTCTGCAACGACAGACGCCACCACGATGGGAGGCCCACAGGAGCCAAAGAACAAAGACGGATGAAAATGGAGAAATGAAAGACCAATAGAAGTGGCCCGCCTGCTCCCCTCCCTCCCCAACCCGACCCCCGCCCAAAATAAATAAACAAATAAATCTTAAAAAAAAAAAAAAAAGAACACTATTTTTTAAAAATAAATAACGTTATAAAGTAATGAGTGAAGAATTAACACGATTAGGACCATTGACTATCCACATCTTAAAATTAAACTATTTATCTACTCAAATGTTTAAGTAAGAATAAAGATGAAGGGAAGACCTAAATGTAAACATATATTTAGAAAGAACTGAAAGTATCCAGCCCAAAGTCATGATTATGAGGAGACAGTCAGAGGGAGAGAGTTAGAGTCAACTTCAGTTACATCTAGATTGATTTCTTTTTAATAAGACTGGAATCAGTTATAAATATCTAGAACAGGGATGTTTGCTATCTCAGTAATTATATTTTTGTGATTTTGAAATTTCTCCAAATGAAAAATATAAAAAACATAGAAAATGATATCTCTATAATTGGTGAAGAAAATTTTCCTGTTTGGGAACTGAATTTTTGGAGACTTTAATACAGAAGATTTGGAGTATCCTGCACATGTCATAACAGCATTTATATCAGAAAACACTAGACCATCATGGATTTGAATGTCTACCATAAAAGTGGACTAAGACCAAGATAAAAGCATTGACATAATCATCTCTGGCTAAATATCTCATCATGGATGTTATAAAAGGAATTCATGTAAACCCTATCATCACATTGTATGCTTTCATGTATTCAATCTCTTGAACACATATTTACTGAATATCTATTCTGTATTAGACAGGAAGCTAAATACTGAGGATTCAGCAGTGCAGGATAAGACCCTGCCCTTGAAATTAACCTGCAGTAAGAAGGACATATTTAAGGTGTTAATTGCTTAGAGGAATATATCACTACAAAATTTGATCTTGCTATGAAAGAAAACTTAGTGATAATTGTATGTTATCTGGAATTTATCATCAAATTTACTGAAGAAACACTTTATAGTTAAAATCAGCTCTTCGCCAGTTATTAATTTATTGCCTTTCATCTCTAGTTCCATGCATCATATTCCTGTATACAATTGTGAGTAAAAGCTGTTATATGTTTTCATAGTTTGTGATTCATTAAAAAAAAAAAAAAAGGTATGCTTCTTTGTTCCAGAGTTAAAACAGTGGCTGTGTAGTAGGTTGAATAAAGTCCCCCAAAGATATTCAGGTTCTACTTCTTGGAATCTGTGGGTATAAACTTATTTGGAAGTAGGGTCTTCGCAGATGTAATTTAATTAAGACAAGATTATACTACCTTAAAGTGGGCCTTAAATTTCTTAAAAGAAGAGGGAAATTTGCACGAGAAAGTCTTGAAACACTTGCAACTAAACAGGACACTATAAATAAACACCATATTCTACATATTTATACCAGAAATCTCAAATGAAAAAAATGCACTGAACTGAATGAAAATGAAGATGTACTATATTAATATTTGTGGCACATTACTAAAACACTTAGAGTGAAACTTATAGCACTCAACGCATATATTGGAATAGAGTTTGAAAAGCCTCAGATCGATAGCCCAAAACCCTCACTTTAAGAACCTAGAAAAAAGAAGAGCAAAATAAACCCAAAGCAAACAGAAGAAAATAATAAAGATAAAATCAGGAGTCAAGAAAATTGAAAATAGATAATAAAGAAAGTCAATGAAGCAAAGAGCTGGATGTTTGGAAAAGATCCATAAAATTGTCCATCCATCTAGTAAGACTGTCAAGGCAAAAAGCAAAAGGGCGTTAATTCAGTTCAGTTCAATCGCTCAGTTGTGTCTAAGTCTTTGAGACCCCAAGGACTGCAGCACGCCCAGCTTCCCTGTCTTTCACTCTCTCCTGGAGTTTACTCAGATTGATGTCCATTGAGTTGGTGATAGGACACAACCTTCTCATCCTCTGTCACCCTCTTCTCTTTCTGGAAGAGCATAGATCACCAGTATCAGGAAGAAAGGGGATATCTCAAAAATCAATGCAAACATCAAAATGATGGTAAGAGAATACTGCAAACAATTCTCCAAGCAGAGATTTTTTAATGTTTATATTTACTTATTTGGCTGTGTTGGGTCTTAATTGAGGCATGCGGGATCTTAGCTGAAGCATGTGAACACTTAGTTGTGACACGTGGGATCTGACTACGGATCAAACCAGGGTTCCCTGCCTTGGGAGCATGGAGTCTTAGCCACTGGACAACCATGGAAATCTTGACACACAGAAATTTGACAAAGGAAGCAATTTCTCAAAAAAATACAAACTATTGATCTCACCAAATATGAAATCATTAAATTGAATCGGCCTATAAATATTAAATAAATTGAATTTGTAATGAAAAGAAAAGTCATCCTCTAAAGAAATCTCCAAGTGAAGATTGTTTTATTAGAGAACCCTACAAACCACATAAAGAAGAAAATTTCCCCTCCTTGAAACACTTGCAACTAAACAGGACACTATAAATAAACACCATATTCTACATATTTATACCAGAAATCTCAAATAAATAAATGCACTGAACTGAATGAAAATGAAGATGTACTATATTAATATTTGTGGCACATTACTAAAACACTTAGAGTGAAACTTATAGCACTCAACGCATATATTGGAATAGAGTTTGAAAAGCCTCAGATCGATAGCCCAAAACCCTCACTTTAAGAACCTAGAAAAAAGAAGAGCAAAATAAACCCAAAGCAAACAGAAGAAAATAATAAAGATAAAATCAGGAGTCAAGAAAATTGAAAATAGATAATAAAGAAAGTCAATGAAGCAAAGAGCTGGATGTTTGGAAAAGATCCATAAAATTGTCCATCCATCTAGTAAGACTGTCAAGGCAAAAAGCAAAAGGGCGTTAATTCAGTTCAGTTCAATCGCTCAGTTGTGTCTAAGTCTTTGAGACCCCAAGGACTGCAGCACGCCCAGCTTCCCTGTCTTTCACTCTCTCCTGGAGTTTACTCAGATTGATGTCCATTGAGTTGGTGATAGGACACAACCTTCTCATCCTCTGTCACCCTCTTCTCTTTCTGGAAGAGCATAGATCACCAGTATCAGGAAGAAAAGGGGATATCTCAAAAATCAATGCAAACATCAAAATGATGGTAAGAGAATACTGCAAACAATTCTCCAAGCAGAGATTTTTTTTTAATGTTTATATTTACTTATTTGGCTGTGTTGGGTCTTAATTGAGGCATGCGGGATCTTAGCTGAAGCATGTGAACACTTAGTTGTGACACGTGGGATCTGACTACGGATCAAACCAGGGTTCCCTGCCTTGGGAGCATGGAGTCTTAGCCACTGGACAACCATGGAAATCTTGACACACAGAAATTTGACAAAGGAAGCAATTTCTCAAAAAAATACAAACTATTGATCTCACCAAATATGAAATCATTAAATTGAATCGGCCTATAAATATTAAATAAATTGAATTTGTAATGAAAAGAAAAGTCATCCCTCTAAAGAAATCTCCAAGTGAAGATTGTTTTATTAGAGAACCCTACAAACCACATAAAGAAGAATTAACACCAATTCAACACCATCATTTCTAGAAAAAAGGAGAGGGAACACTTGTCAATTTATTTATGAAGCTCACATTACAGATACCAAAATCAAAGACAGTTCCACACACACACAAAAATACCCATAGACAATGTTTCCTATGAATACAGATGCAGAAATCCTTAACAAAATATTAAAAATAGAATTCTTCAATATATGAACAAACAACATATGAACAAACTGCATTCCACAATCAATCAGGGATGCAATAGGAAATCTAAAAGTCCAATGAATGGTTTCATTTTTTGAAAAGACTTGAGCAAAGAGTGAAATATGAAACTATGGAAACATTTTTATTTGCTTATTTTCATTTTTTAAACACAGAATATGCTCAATAGCTCTTGGAAGTGCACCGGGCTATTTGACTATTACATGAACTGCACACAACCAAGAATGTAACCTTTGCTGTTGATCCCGTTATGTTCTACTAGGTACACTTTCCTTTAAGACCCTCATAGCAATTTTGTGTATTTTTATAAATAGCATTTATAAGAGGACAATAACTACAAAATTGTTTTTAAAATAATTATCTAAAATCACTGCATTGCTTTATTAATAATATACATATTTGCTTGTTAAAAGTCATTTCTTAGTAAATGATTACAATTATAAATACAAATTTAGTTGAATCATTGCCTCTGTTGATTGAATACCTAGTGATCAGACTCTGTCAATTTCAAAAGGGCCTTAAATGAAAGCAGTCTTTTTCCTACTCCCACTTAGAAACAAATTATGAAAATGAAAGGACATGCAATATATTTTTATCAAATATTAAAGGAACAAATCTCTTGGAAATCATTTTTAATATTTTACAGAGAATCTTATTGAGATCCAGATCAAAGCACCTTTAAGGTTGCCTTAGAATGTAATGTGTCAGTGCCAAACACCAGCTTTATCTTCCTGTGTGTCTGCATGGATGTTTCTAGATGTTTAAATATTTTTGCAGTAAGATTACCTAGAATATGTCCCAGTGATGAAACCGTAATAAAGACTGTTTACTTAGTTGGTATTATCCTTTTCCAATGGTAGGGAATATAAAGAAGAACAGAATAACAAAAGCAAACAAAAATGACAGTAGCAACAACCAAAAACATTTTTTAAATCTTAAAAATTACATTTATCAAGGCAAGGATAGTTTTCATAATTTTATCTGGCAATAATACAGTATTGGTAGGTAAGAATGTGTAGTGCTTTATGATTGTGTTTAATATTCCCTGTATAAAACAATATTGGTATTTATATTCATGGGACCACAGTGGTTTTTATTTTTATGAAGACCCAGCAGGGGCTTCCCCTGGTGGTGCAGTGGGTAAGGACACCGCCTTGCACTGCAAAGGGCGCCGGTTCGATCCCTGGCCTGGGAAGATCCCACGTGCCGCGGAGCGGCTGGACCGATGTGTCCAATTACCGAGCCAGAGCTCTGGAGCGCATGCGCCCAGAGCTGGTGCTCTGCTACAACAGATGCTACCGCGATGGGAGGTCCAGACGGGCCAAAGAACAAAGATGGATGAAACTAGACAAACGAAAGACCAGTGGAAGTCGCCCGCCCGGCCCCCTCCCTCCCCACCCCCGCCAGAATAAATAAATAAATAAATGTTAAAAAAAAAAAAAAAGACCCAGTAGACTGATGCACATTTGTAACATGAAAGACTTGGACTCAATCCATTTATATAAACACAACCTCATACACAGAGCTCATTAGTTTATCCTTAATTGATGTATAAATTTCTAAACCAATCTTGATTTGCCAGCTAAGTGGAATATGGGATCTCAAAAGGCAATATTTAGTAATTTCTATGAGGACTTTATATGTTTGTATCATGCTTCTGAAAGATACAAAAAGGACATTGCAGCTTTTATAGTTGGCTAAGGAATGAATACAATCCAGTTTACCCTAGACTTCAGAGCAGGAGTTGAACTTTAGGATATCTTTAGTTGACTTACCTCCATCTGCCTCATAAGAACATGATTTTTTGGTTCATATGTATATTTTCAAATGTTTACTGATTCTCTTCTTTGATTTTTGTCTTTTTATTTAAAAAATGCCCTTTATGAATGGTTAAATTTTAGACTGATGCATCTATTTGCTCTGTCTCCTGATATTGCAAAGAGTTTTTCTGGAAAATGACATTATGAGATTTCTGGCTTATGATTGACTTGGCAGATAATTCAGGCAGATGTTAAAATATATCAATGGCAAATAAGAAAAATTAAATATATATGTATAAAATCCTAAGCACTCATGGGGAGGTTGGGGAAGGGGAAACCACATGCATGTTGCTTGGAGTGCAAATTGGTGGATGACTTTGGAGAGCAATTTGTGAAAAGCTTGTAGAGGTGAATTTGCACCTGCCTCTCCCTCCCACCATTATGCATCTTTACCCTAGAAACCCCAGGCCTTTGTGAACTTGGAGAGTCTTTGAGCAGGTTTGTAACAAGGGAGAAAATCCATTTAACAAAGAATAAATATATATGCCATTGTTTAGTCAAACAATTACTATGCAAGATTTAAAATAAATCTTCCAGGGGCTTCCCTTGTGGCTCAGTGGATAAGAACCCGTCTGCCAATGCAGGAGACACAGGTTCGATCCCTGACCCGGGAAGATCCCACATACCGCAGAGCAGCTAAACCCACACATCAACAAAGACCCAGCACAGCCAAAAATAAATAAATAAAAGGTTTAAAAAAAAAAAATCTTCCATATCTACAAGAGGAAGTATGATTAACTTCCAAAAGGCAATGCTGAGTGAAAATGAGTATGTTACAAAGGATACTGAAGTATAATTCATTTATGTAGACTTTAAAATCATAATATTTATGCATGCTGGCTATGTAATAAAGTAGAATAACATCATGAATATAATACACACAGCACTGGATAGTGGTTTCTGCTAGGAAGGAAGCTGGCAGCTAGATGATAGAGACGTAGGTGTAACACTGCATTTCTAGAAAAAAGGGTTAAAAAGGACATTGCAGCTTTTATAGTTGGCTAAGGAATGAATACAATCCAGTTTACCCTAGACTTCAGAGCAGGAGTTGAACTTTAGGATATCTTTAGTTGACTTACCTCCATCTGCCTCATAAGAACATGATTTTTTGGTTCATATGTATATTTTCAAATGTTTACTGATTCTCTTCTTTGATTTTTGTCTTTTTATTTAAAAAATGCCCTTTATGAATGGTTAAATTTTAGACTGATGCATCTATTTGCTCTGTCTCCTGATATTGCAAAGAGTTTTTCTGGAAAATGACATTATGAGATTTCTGGCTTATGATTGACTTGGCAGATAATTCAGGCAGATGTTAAAATATATCAATGGCAAATAAGAAAAATTAAATATATATGTATAAAATCCTAAGCACTCATGGGGAGGTTGGGGAAGGGGAAACCACATGCATGTTGCTTGGAGTGCAAATTGGTGGATGACTTTGGAGAGCAATTTGTGAAAAGCTTGTAGAGGTGAATTTGCACCTGCCTCTCCCTCCCACCATTATGCATCTTTACCCTAGAAACCCCAGGCCTTTGTGAACTTGGAGAGTCTTTGAGCAGGTTTGTAACAAGGGAGAAAATCCATTTAACAAAGAATAAATATATATGCCATTGTTTAGTCAAACAATTACTATGCAAGATTTAAAATAAATCTTCCAGGGGCTTCCCTTGTGGCTCAGTGGATAAGAACCCGTCTGCCAATGCAGGAGACACAGGTTCGATCCCTGACCCGGGAAGATCCCACATACCGCAGAGCAGCTAAACCCACACATCAACAAAGACCCAGCACAGCCAAAAATAAATAAATAAAAGGTTTAAAAAAAAAAAATCTTCCATATCTACAAGAGGAAGTATGATTAACTTCCAAAAGGCAATGCTGAGTGAAAATGAGTATGTTACAAAGGATACTGAAGTATAATTCATTTATGTAGACTTTAAAATCATAATATTTATGCATGCTGGCTATGTAATAAAGTAGAATAACATCATGAATATAATACACACAGCACTGGATAGTGGTTTCTGCTAGGAAGGAAGCTGGCAGCTAGATGATAGAGACGTAGGTGTAACACTGCATTTCTTAGAAAACAAAGTGAGAGAGTTGAAGTAAAGATAGCAAATGTTAGCATATGTTTAATCTTGGTATTTTAGCACTGTCACATTTACAGGTGCCTTTCACATTGTTTTATATGTTTAAATGCTTTTATAGTTAAGGGGAAAACATCCTAATAACTAACTGCAAAGGGTAATTAGGTAAATTCAAGTGAGTTCAACCAGGTGAATGGTAACTCTCAAGGGGTAAAACCACCAAACAGGGAACTGAAGAGGTTTTCTCCTAAACTGGACTGAGGGAATTGCAAGAAGAATTAATTTGTCAAGGAATAAACTTTAAAAATAGACTAGAATACATTGGTATTCTCATGGGAACTTAATCAGCTCTAAGTATTCTTCTCTAAAGAAACCTTGAATTTTTCCAGTGCTTGTATTTCCTCAGTAATAAAAATGATAATAATATTGTATAAAAATTAATAAGCACTTATATTTAGATTTTGCAAACTGACTTATACATTTTCCTCATCTAGTCATCACAATGTTTCTATGAAGTAGGTATTATCATAAACCACATTTAAAGATGCGCTAAGTGCTTTCTCTGTTCACATAACAGAGCTAGCACATTGCTAACAAGATTAACCATTAGAATTATTTACTCTACAAGTAGGCTTCCTGGATGGTGTTAGTGGTAAAAAACCTGTCTACCAATGCAGGAGATGTAAGAGACACAGGTTCAGTCCCTGGGTGGGGAAGATTCCCCTGGAGGAGAGCGTGGCAACCCATTCTAATATTCTTGGCTGGGGAGTCCCATGGACAGAGGAGTCTCATGGGCTATAGTCCATGTGGTCAGAGTCAGGACTGAAGCAACCGAGCATGTGCACACTCTGTGAGTGTAACAAATTATTAAGTCAGTCAATGAAACATTAAAGGTAATGTGGATGGTCCTTTCAACATCTCTGCTCTCTTTAATAAGCCCATTGTCAACAAGGAAGTATGATTAACTTCAAAAGGCAATGCTGAGTGAAAATGAGTATGTTACAAAGGATACTGAAGTATAATTCATTTATGTAGACTTTAAAATCATAATATTTATGCATGCTGGCTATGTAATAAAGTAGAATAACATCATGAATATAATACACACAGCACTGGATAGTGGTTTCTGCTAGGAAGGAAGCTGGCAGCTAGATGATAGAGACGTAGGTGTAACACTGCATTTCTTAGAAAACAAAGTGAGAGAGTTGAAGTAAAGATAGCAAATGTTAGCATATGTTTAATCTTGGTATTTTAGCACTGTCACATTTACAGGTGCCTTTCACATTGTTTTATATGTTTAAATGCTTTTATAGTTAAGGGAAAACATCCTAATAACTAACTGCAAAGGGTAATTAGGTAAATTCAAGTGAGTTCAACCAGGTGAATGGTAACTCTCAAGGGGTAAAACCACCAAACAGGGAACTGAAGAGTTTTTCTCCTAAACTGGCCTGAGGGAATTGCAAGAAGAATTAATTTGTCAAGGAATAAACTTTAAAAATAGACTAGAATACATTGGTATTCTCATGGGAACTTAATCAGCTCTAAGTATTCTTCTCTAAAGAAACCTTGAATTTTTCCAGTGCTTGTATTTCCTCAGTAATAAAAATGATAATAATATTGTATAAAAATTAATAAGCACTTATATTTAGATTTTGCAAACTGACTTATACATTTTCCTCATCTAGTCATCACAATGTTTCTATGAAGTAGGTATTATCATAAACCACATTTAAAGATGCGCTAAGTGCTTTCTCTGTTCACATAACAGAGCTAGCACATTGCTAACAAGATTAACCATTAGAATTATTTACTCTACAAGTAGGCTTCCTGGATGGTGTTAGTGGTAAAAAACCTGTCTACCAATGCAGGAGATGTAAGAGACACAGGTTCAGTCCCTGGGTGGGGAAGATTCCCCTGGAGGAGAGCGTGGCAACCCATTCTAATATTCTTGGCTGGGGAGTCCCATGGACAGAGGAGTCTCATGGGCTATAGTCCATGTGGTCAGAGTCAGGACTGAAGCAACCGAGCATGTGCACACTCTGTGAGTGTAACAAATTATTAAGTCAGTCAATGAAACATTAAAGGTAATGTGGATGGTCCTTTCAACATCTCTCTGCTCTCTTTTAATAAGAGACTTTCCTTCTCAGTTGCTGTCAAACTAGTTTGCTAATTAGGAAAAATTAAACATATGTAATGACATTGTATCATTTTGTGTATAACATTTAACAGAGTTTCCTTTTGTTTCAGTGTTAGGAACTTTAGTGAATATGAATATAAATATTCATATATTCTAAATAGTCTAGGTATTTTTGAATAGGTACACAGAAGTTGGTATTACAGTGGCAGAGCCGGGGTATCTCTGGGATCTTAGTTCCCAAACCAGGGATCAAACCTACACCTGCTGCATTGTAATTGTGGAGTTTTAATCATTGGACCACGAGAGAAGTCTTGAGATAGTGCTACATCTAAATTTCCTTCCAGCTCAGAAAATTCTGTTGGTATAATTAGAATGATTAGATATTGATTCTATTCCTGAGAAAGAATAGTCTTTTTATTAAGAAATAGAATTTGCTCATTTGAGCATTAAAAGATTTTAAAATTGAGAAATAGTGTAGGTAGAGTTTTTTTTTTTTTTCTCTTTTTTTTTAAATTTTTTTTATTTTTTTTTAAACCTTTATTTTACTTTTAACTTTTACAGAGTTTTGTTGTTCACAGACATGCATGTTCTCAGATTAGTCACATGGTAGGTAGAGTTTTGATAGAATAAAACCAAAGCAGAGAAATGCCCTGAAATAGTCCTTAAGTATATTTATTTCTCTCAGAAACAGGAGAAACGTGATGAAGATGGTATGGGATTTTGTACTGGACCAAAAAATCTTAAGTTTCTGAAGTTGTTTCAGTGGAGATCTACATTTTATTTTAGAATTAATTATTGAGCCATCAGTTGCTCCACTAAGTGATTACTATTTTCCATGCACTGAACTGTTTTACAAGTAGGCTCTCATGCAGCCCCGACAACCTTATATAGTCATTTTGCAGATGAGAAAACTGAGGAGGTGAGAATAGTAAAGGGCTCAAGGTCACACAACCTGGCAGAGTCATGGTTCAGCCTAGAGTAAGATTCAGATCCATGTGGGCAACTCTGATTTTCTGCCGTCTTTAGGTTGTTAAGGGCTCCTACTGGGAAAATCCCCATAACTGACGAGGTTTTGGGTAAAGCAGGTAAGCTTGAGCTCTGAAACCTGAAAGCCCCCTCCTTTTTATGGCAGGCTGATCATTCTCTGCTTCTTTATGAGAAACTGTCACAATTAAGGGCCATAACCTAAGAATACTTCAGTAAAGGAGTTCATAAAGATAGGATAGAGTTTAATGAAAAAAAAATGTTCTGGTTGGAAGACATGCTAGGGAACCATGAATATTTTGTTCTCCTTTTTATATATAAAACAGTTAGAAGTGTAGTAGTCTGAATTGCTTTTTAGGCAGAGAAACTATGTAAAACTGAAAGAGAAACAGAATTCAGAATACGGCATTTTGTTTTTTACCACACACAAAAAAATACATGCATATGGTAGAAGATTTGAAAGTACTGGTGATCAAAGAAAAGAAAAAAAATTGTAAAATTTATATCACTGAGCGATGAACATCACTATTACCTTGATGTGCATGACTCTATATATGTTCTTTAAAAATCAAGTCATGTTGTGAGACCCGTTTTGTTACCCGATCATAGCTTTTGAAAAGGTTAAAAGCATTTATTTTCATTCTTTTAGGCATAAATGGAGCTACAGAAATGTCAATACAATAAGTGTATATTTATGAGATCTTGAACTACTTTTTCATAAATCTGACTTGAATGAATTGTTATTTTCTTCTGTGTTTTATTAAGGGTGGTTCATCACAGTTCATGATGTGGTTCTTGATGCCAACTACTGGGTGACTGTCACAACTTTCATGAATTGAACTGGACCAAAAAATCTTAAGTTTCTGAAGTTGTTTCAGTGGAGATCTACATTTTATTTTAGAATTAATTATTGAGCCATCAGTTGCTCCACTAAGTGATTACTATTTTCCATGCACTGAACTGTTTTACAAGTAGGCTCTCATGCAGCCCCGACAACCTTATATAGTCATTTTGCAGATGAGAAAACTGAGGAGGTGAGAATAGTAAAGGGCTCAAGGTCACACAACCTGGCAGAGTCATGGTTCAGCCTAGAGTAAGATTCAGATCCATGTGGGCAACTCTGATTTTCTGCCGTCTTTAGGTTGTTAAGGGCTCCTACTGGGAAAATCCCCATAACTGACGAGGTTTTGGGTAAAGCAGGTAAGCTTGAGCTCTGAAACCTGAAAGCCCCCTCCTTTTTATGGCAGGCTGATCATTCTCTGCTTCTTTATGAGAAACTGTCACAATTAAGGGCCATAACCTAAGAATACTTCAGTAAAGGAGTTCATAAAGATAGGATAGAGTTTAATGAAAAAAAAATGTTCTGGTTGGAAGACATGCTAGGGAACCATGAATATTTTGTTCTCCTTTTTATATATAAAACAGTTAGAAGTGTAGTAGTCTGAATTGCTTTTTAGGCAGAGAAACTATGTAAAACTGAAAGAGAAACAGAATTCAGAATACGGCATTTTGTTTTTTACCACACACAAAAAAATACATGCATATGGTAGAAGATTTGAAAGTACTGGTGATCAAAGAAAAGAAAAAAAATTGTAAAATTTATATCACTGAGCGATGAACATCACTATTACCTTGATGTGCATGACTCTATATATGTTCTTTAAAAATCAAGTCATGTTGTGAGACCCGTTTTGTTACCCGATCATAGCTTTTGAAAAGGTTAAAAGCATTTATTTTCATTCTTTTAGGCATAAATGGAGCTACAGAAATGTCAATACAATAAGTGTATATTTATGAGATCTTGAACTACTTTTTCATAAATCTGACTTGAATGAATTGTTATTTTCTTCTGTGTTTTTATTAAGGGTGGTTCATCACAGTTCATGATGTGGTTCTTGATGCCAACTACTGGGTGACTGTCACAACTTTCATGAATTGAACTGTGTAATTGACAAATCTACATGTCAACTGTGATTCTTCTTCCAGGTTGGAAGACTAATCGAGGGCCAAAATTAAAACATGGCCATAATATTTGAAAGGTAGAAGAGATCCTACAGAGTGAGTATCTATTTCACACATGAGGAAAGAGAGAATTCTGAGACAGTGTCCAAGGTCATACAACTAGTTATTGATGAGAGATTGCAACTGAAATCCAGCTATTGTAACTTCTGGTTCATTGCTTTTTCATCTGTTGCCTGTATCTCTCACTAAGGATCCCATCTCATAAGACTGCAGAATAGAACACTGTGTTGTTGTTGTTCAGTCACTAAGTGGTGTTAATATGTGTGTATCTTTTTTTTTAGCAGTAACTACCCCATCATGTATATCATAGGTCATATTATGGCATATCATATATCATGACATATATCATGGATCATATTGTATCATTTATGTCCTACTTTATATTTTGTCTCTAACACAGCATTTAGAGGATATGAGAGGAGCTACCTTCTACATGGAATTATCTTGAAGAGCTTCCACATTAACCAGTATTTCCTCCCCTTCCCTTTACCTCTTTTCCTTCCACAGTTTATTTTGAGTTTCAGTGCTGTGAAAGTCGAAAATAGTCTAATAAGCAGCACTATATCCTGTATTTAGAATTACCAGTTATCATCTTTCCAGATATGCTTTTTCTGTGTGTGTGTAATCATGTGTATCACACATGCTTACATTTTCCTGAATTATTAAGCATAAATTGCAGATGTTTTAACAGTTCACCATTAAATAATTTAAAATGTATTTCCAAGGACAGAAGCTTTCTCTAACATAACCTTATACTGCTAGACACCAAATAAGTTTAATGTTTGTTTCTGTAATATGATCAAATATAGGGTCTATATTTAAATTTCTCCAATGATTAAAGAAAAAGTCCCGTATTTTTTAAAAATTCTAAATTCACACAGTGCATTTGGCTGCCAAGCTTCTTCATCTTGTTTATCTAGAGCCATGTCTCTTTTGATTTGCATGCTCTGGAGCTACAGAAATTCATCAATAGTAAATCTACTTTTCATAAATCTGACTTGAATGAATTGTTATTTTCTTCTGTGTTTTTATTAAGGGTGGTTCATCACAGTTCATGATGTGGTTCTTGATGCCAACTACTGGGTGACTGTCACAACTTTCATGAATTGAACTGTGTAATTGACAAATCTACATGTCAACTGTGATTCTTCTTCCAGGTTGGAAGACTAATCGAGGGCCAAAATTAAAACATGGCCATAATATTTGAAAGGTAGAAGAGATCCTACAGAGTGAGTATCTATTTCACACATGAGGAAAGAGAGAATTCTGAGACAGTGTCCAAGGTCATACAACTAGTTATTGATGAGAGATTGCAACTGAAATCCAGCTATTGTAACTTCTGGTTCATTGCTTTTTCATCTGTTGCCTGTATCTCTCACTAAGGATCCCATCTCATAAGACTGCAGAATAGAACACTGTGTTGTTGTTGTTCAGTCACTAAGTGGTGTTAATATGTGTGTATCTTTTTTTTTAGCAGTAACTACCCCATCATGTATATCATAGGTCATATTATGGCATATCATATATCATGACATATATCATGGATCATATTGTATCATTTATGTCCTACTTTATATTTTGTCTCTAACACAGCATTTAGAGGATATGAGAGGAGCTACCTTCTACATGGAATTATCTTGAAGAGCTTCCACATTAACCAGTATTTCCTCCCCTTCCCTTTACCTCTTTTCCTTCCACAGTTTATTTTGAGTTTCAGTGCTGTGAAAGTCGAAAATAGTCTAATAAGCAGCACTATATCCTGTATTTAGAATTACCAGTTATCATCTTTCCAGATATGCTTTTTCTGTGTGTGTGTAATCATGTGTATCACACATGCTTACATTTTCCTGAATTATTAAGCATAAATTGCAGATGTTTTAACAGTTCACCATTAAATAATTTAAAATGTATTTCCAAGGACAGAAGCTTTCTCTAACATAACCTTATACTGCTAGACACCAAATAAGTTTAATGTTTGTTTCTGTAATATGATCAAATATAGGGTCTATATTTAAATTTCTCCAATGATTAAAGAAAAAGTCCCGTATTTTTTAAAAATTCTAAATTCACACAGTGCATTTGGCTGCCAAGCTTCTTCATCTTGTTTATCTAGAGCCATGTCTCTTTTGGTTTGCTTTTATGCCATTGGCGTTTTTGGAGTGTGGGCTGGTTGTCTACAAAAACATCCCACTCCCGACTTGTGTGCTTCCTGTGGAGTCACATGAGGAAGTGCATGATGTCTGCTTGGTCCATTCTTGACGAACAGTCTGGTTCTTTAGTTAGGTGATGTCTGCTAGATCTCTGCATCACAGAGGTACCCCTTCTTCTTCTAAATCAAAAGTAGTATGTAGGCCAGTTTCATAGGATAGATTATACTGCTTTTCAACAGTTTCTCACTCAATGGTTTTAGTGTCCATTTGGATCTTTGTCTGAATCAAGTATCACACAAGGGATTGGAAACTGGTGATGTTTTTGGAAGGCAGCTATACTTACCACTATGTAACCAATGCTGCACAAAATGGTGATTTTTAAAATTTTATTCCTCCTACATTTATTTTCTAGCATTGTCCTAGGTGGAAGAACCCCTCCTCCATCGTTTTCCCATTTTCCTCTATGTTTTTATGTACTAGGTATTAGGTATGTATATGATATCACTATTTACTTTGATTATATTTTCTTAATAATGTCATTTAATTTCATGTTTCAGGTTAGTAAGTCTATTATCTTTTAAGGCAGAGAAAGATCACAATTTTTGATGAATAATGCTGCAAGCTATGTGGTGATTGAAATTATACCTAGATAGAATAGATAGAAAAGAGATTAGGTGATTTTTGTATGAAATGGGATGGTTCAGGCCTTTACTTTTCTAGTTTTTATTACTCCTTAGGACTTCTTTGATATGTTTTGGGCAGGAGGACTGGCCAGAGAGAATCATTTATATTTTATTTTTTTCAAATTTCTATAATTATATCCCACTTTTAAGAGAAATTTGCTTTGAATTTGGGTCATAGGCTTGGTTTCTGGTGGATTTTTGCATCTCTGTGAGTTCAGTAGTCTTCTGAAAGTATTTTTGAAGTTAATGGACAGAAGCTTTCTCTAACATAACCTTATACTGCTAGACACCAAATAAGTTTAATGTTTGTTTCTGTAATATGATCAAATATAGGGTCTATATTTAAATTTCTCCAATGATTAAAGAAAAGTCCGTATTTTTAAAAATTCTAAATTCACACAGTGCATTTGGCTGCCAAGCTTCTTCATCTTGTTTATCTAGAGCCATGTCTCTTTTGGTTTGCTTTTATGCCATTGGCGTTTTTGGAGTGTGGGCTGGTTGTCTACAAAAACATCCCACTCCCGACTTGTGTGCTTCCTGTGGAGTCACATGAGGAAGTGCATGATGTCTGCTTGGTCCATTCTTGACGAACAGTCTGGTTCTTTAGTTAGGTGATGTCTGCTAGATCTCTGCATCACAGAGGTACCCCTTCTTCTTCTAAATCAAAAGTAGTATGTAGGCCAGTTTCATAGGATAGATTATACTGCTTTTCAACAGTTTCTCACTCAATGGTTTTAGTGTCCATTTGGATCTTTGTCTGAATCAAGTATCACACAAGGGATTGGAAACTGGTGATGTTTTTGGAAGGCAGCTATACTTACCACTATGTAACCAATGCTGCACAAAATGGTGATTTTTAAAATTTTATTCCTCCTACATTTATTTTCTAGCATTGTCCTAGGTGGAAGAACCCCTCCTCCATCGTTTTCCCATTTTCCTCTATGTTTTTATGTACTAGGTATTAGGTATGTATATGATATCACTATTTACTTTGATTATATTTTCTTAATAATGTCATTTAATTTCATGTTTCAGGTTAGTAAGTCTATTATCTTTTAAGGCAGAGAAAGATCACAATTTTTGATGAATAATGCTGCAAGCTATGTGGTGATTGAAATTATACCTAGATAGAATAGATAGAAAAGAGATTAGGTGATTTTTGTATGAAATGGGATGGTTCAGGCCTTTACTTTTCTAGTTTTTATTACTCCTTAGGACTTCTTTGATATGTTTTGGGCAGGAGGACTGGCCAGAGAGAATCATTTATATTTTATTTTTTTCAAATTTCTATAATTATATCCCACTTTTAAGAGAAATTTGCTTTGAATTTGGGTCATAGGCTTGGTTTCTGGTGGATTTTTGCATCTCTGTGAGTTCAGTAGTCTTCTGAAAGTATTTTTTGATTGGGTTGTTTGTTTTTTTGTTGTTGAGTTATATGAGCTGTTTGTATATTTTGGAAATTAATCCCTTGTCAGTCACATCATTTGAAAATATTTCCCCCGATTCTGTAGGTTGTTTTCTCATTTTGCTTATGGTTTCATTTGCTGTACAAAAGCTTGTAAATTTGATTAAGTCTCATTTGTTTATTTTTGCCTTTGTTTCTGTCGCCTTAGGAGACCGACCTAAGAAGACATTGGTATGATTTAGGTCAGAGAAACATTCTGCTTATGTTCTCTTCTAAGAGTTTTATGGTGTCATATCTTATATTTAAGTTTTAATCCATTGTGAGTTTATTTTTGTGTATAGTGTGAAGTTGTATTCTAACTTCATTGATTTGAATGTGGTTGTCCAGCTCCTCCAAGAAAACTTGCTAGGAAGACTGTCTTTTTCCCATTCTTGCCTCCTTTGTCACAGATTAATTGACTGTAGGTATTTGGGTTTATTTCTAGGCTGTCTATTTGAGTCATCTTATTTTAATATTGCTAAAAGGAAAAAAAGAATTGACTAAAATTCAGAAAATCTGTTCAATTTCTTGAATAAAAGTTGCTAAATAGATCACAATGATCTGAAACAACTTTTAGAATGCAAGCAAAATATAAATGTGATGAATTGTGACAAAATAAAATTCAATTTGTGATATAGTAGATGAATTGTGACTAAAGGTAGTAAGTTACATTCACTAAACTAAAATGACTCAGCCCATTATTTAAAATGTAATGTTTTAGATTAAAAAATGTCATTTTAAAAGTAGACAAATTAAACTTAAATAGTTTTTTAGGCCTAGTCTTATGAATTAGCATTATATATTCTTTTAAAAGTATGTATAGGAAAAGAAAAAGCTTAGGAACAATGATGAAGGATTATCTTTAAAATGGAGATTTAGAAAAATGAAAGTATACATTGATTTCCCATCTGTCCTCCTTCTGGTTTTTGTAAATTGTGCCCTCTCAGTGCTGGAAAGATTCAGAAAATACCCAAATCAGTGGTTGGATCTGTGAGTCAAATATTAGGAGTGATTTGCAGAAGTTCTAAATGAACCAGCTATTTCTTTAAATAAAGTTCTTTGGTATTTAGTTCTTCAGTTCCACCCTGCTCACTGACCCCAGATTCTTTCACTGAAGTATAGGTAACTCTGGGGTCACCAGTCCTGTGCAGCTCACTTAGGGGGAAGAAGTTTCTCAGAGTTCTCACTTCAAAAGATTTTGTGGTAAACCATCTTAATCCTTCAGGCAGCCAGGGCTGCCACAGACTGTTGGAGGGGTTGTGCCCTGCAGTAGGGTTACTGTCCAAAAGGGAAGTGGGGTCACCCTCTGATTGCTAAGCCAGGCAGCTTGCTGAGATCGAAAGGCTTGAGTCCAGAAGGAAGAGTGCTTTTCCTTAAGCTGCACAAATATGTCCAGTTAGGTTCACTAACTGTGGTGAAAATGCCATTTGGAACTTTTCTCCTTTCTCCCAACGGGGACTGGGACACTCCTTGTGAAGTTGTATTCTAACTTCATTGATTTGAATGTGGTTGTCCAGCTCCTCCAAGAAAACTTGCTAGGAAGACTGTCTTTTTCCCATTCTTGCCTCCTTTGTCACAGATTAATTGACTGTAGGTATTTGGGTTTATTTCTAGGCTGTCTATTTGAGTCATCTTATTTTAATATTGCTAAAAGGAAAAAAAGAATTGACTAAAATTCAGAAAATCTGTTCAATTTCTTGAATAAAAGTTGCTAAATAGATCACAATGATCTGAAACAACTTTTAGAATGCAAGCAAAATATAAATGTGATGAATTGTGACAAAATAAAATTCAATTTGTGATATAGTAGATGAATTGTGACTAAAGGTAGTAAGTTACATTCACTAAACTAAAATGACTCAGCCCATTATTTAAAATGTAATGTTTTAGATTAAAAAATGTCATTTTAAAAGTAGACAAATTAAACTTAAATAGTTTTTTAGGCCTAGTCTTATGAATTAGCATTATATATTCTTTTAAAAGTATGTATAGGAAAAGAAAAAGCTTAGGAACAATGATGAAGGATTATCTTTAAAATGGAGATTTAGAAAAATGAAAGTATACATTGATTTCCCATCTGTCCTCCTTCTGGTTTTTGTAAATTGTGCCCTCTCAGTGCTGGAAAGATTCAGAAAATACCCAAATCAGTGGTTGGATCTGTGAGTCAAATATTAGGAGTGATTTGCAGAAGTTCTAAATGAACCAGCTATTTCTTTAAATAAAGTTCTTTGGTATTTAGTTCTTCAGTTCCACCCTGCTCACTGACCCCAGATTCTTTCACTGAAGTATAGGTAACTCTGGGGTCACCAGTCCTGTGCAGCTCACTTAGGGGGAAGAAGTTTCTCAGAGTTCTCACTTCAAAAGATTTTGTGGTAAACCATCTTAATCCTTCAGGCAGCCAGGGCTGCCACAGACTGTTGGAGGGGTTGTGCCCTGCAGTAGGGTTACTGTCCAAAAGGGAAGTGGGGTCACCCTCTGATTGCTAAGCCAGGCAGCTTGCTGAGATCGAAAGGCTTGAGTCCAGAAGGAAGAGTGCTTTTCCTTAAGCTGCACAAATATGTCCAGTTAGGTTCACTAACTGTGGTGACAATATTAATGCCATTTGGAACTTTTCTCCTTTCTCCCACATGATTGTATCAGAAATGGGAAGGCCTAAAGGGTACACTCCTTGATTAAAATGACAGATATTGATTATCATCTTCAGTTTGCTTGATCTCTCAGGATAGGAAAATGATCTTTCACATCTCTTTGTGATTAAAAAAAAAAAAAACCTGCATATGTTTTAAGAAATACTTCTGCTAGGGGCTTCCCTGGTGGTCCAGTGGGTAAGGACACCACCTTGCAGTGCAAGGGGTGCCAGTTCGATCCCTGGCCTGGGAATATCCCACGTGCCACAGAGCAGCTGGACTGATGTGTCCAATTACCCAGCTGGAGCTCTGGGGCGCATGTGCCTGGAGCCGGTGCTCTGTGACAATAGAGGCCACTGCGATGGGAGGCCCACACGTGCCAAAGATGGATGAAAATAGATAAATGAAAGGCCAATAGAAGTGGCCCACCCGCCCCCTTCCCTCCTCAACCCACCCCCCTCCCAAAAAAAAAGAAAAGAAAAGAAAAAAGAAAAAAAGAAATACTTCTTCTAGTGTTTAAAGTGAGCAACCCACTCTTTTTTTTTTTAAAGATTTATTTATTTATTTATTTTGGGCGGGGGTCGGGTTGGAGAGGGAGGGGAGCGGGCAGGCCACTTCTATTGGTCTTTCACTTCCCTATTTTCATCCGTCTTTGTTCTTTGGCTCCTGTGGGCCTCCCATCGAGGTGGCATCTGTCGTTGCAGACCGCCGGCTCTGGGTGCATGCGCTCCAGAGCTCCGGCTTGGTGATTGGACACATCGGTCCGGCTGCTCCATGGCACGTGGGATCTTCCTAGGCCAGGGATCAAACCGGCGCCCCTTGCACTGCAAGGCGGTGTCCTTACCCACTGGACACCAGGGGAAGCCCTGCAACCCACTATTAATGGAATCTTAGCTTAAGGAATTTCTATTTGAATTTTAGCCTTTAGAAATTAGAATTTCAAAGAAAACCATGAAAATATTCTTTATCATAGGTTTTAGCTCTCTTAAAATTTTCATTCTTTATATTTACTCTTGGAAATCATGGTAGGTATCTGGTAATAATCAATAGGTTCTGAAAAACCAAAAAAGGTGAAGGCATTAGAAATAAAAAAAGACCTTAGAAGAAGCATTTGCTGCTATTTTTTCATTCCATTGCTTACTCTTCTTAATATGGCTGATCCTCACTGTTTCTTCGTCATTGATTGTATCAGAAATGGGAAGGCCTAAAGGGTACACTCCTTGATTAAAATGACAGATATTGATTATCATCTTCAGTTTGCTTGATCTCTCAGGATAGGAAAATGATCTTTCACATCTCTTTGTGATTAAAAAAAAAAAAAACCTGCATATGTTTTAAGAAATACTTCTGCTAGGGGCTTCCCTGGTGGTCCAGTGGGTAAGGACACCACCTTGCAGTGCAAGGGGTGCCAGTTCGATCCCTGGCCTGGGAATATCCCACGTGCCACAGAGCAGCTGGACTGATGTGTCCAATTACCCAGCTGGAGCTCTGGGGCGCATGTGCCTGGAGCCGGTGCTCTGTGACAATAGAGGCCACTGCGATGGGAGGCCCACACGTGCCAAAGATGGATGAAAATAGATAAATGAAAGGCCAATAGAAGTGGCCCACCCGCCCCTTCCTCCTCAACCCACCCCCCTCCCAAAAAAAAAGAAAAGAAAAAGAAAAAGAAATACTTCTTCTAGTGTTTAAAGTGAGCAACCCACTCTTTTTTTTTTTAAAGATTTATTTATTTATTTATTTTGGGCGGGGGTCTGGTTGGAGAGGGGGGGAGGCGGGCAGGCCACTTCTATTGGTCTTTCACTTCCTATTTTCATCCGTCTTTGTTCTTTGGCTCCTGTGGGCCTCCCATCGAGGTGGCATCTGTCGTGCAGACCGCCGGCTCTGGGTGCATGCGCCCAGAGCTCCGGCTTGGTGATTGGACACATCGGTCCGGCTTGCTCCATGGCACGTGGGATCTTCCTAGGCCAGGGATCAAACCGCGCCTTGCACTGCAAGCGTGTCCTTACCCACTGGACACCAGGGAAGCCCTGCAACCCACTATTAATGGAATCTTAGCTTAAGGAATTTCTATTTGAATTTTAGCCTTTAGAAATTAGAATTTCAAAGAAAACCATGAAAATATTCTTTATCATAGGTTTTAGCTCTCTTAAAATTTTCATTCTTTATATTTACTCTTGGAAATCATGGTAGGTATCTGGTAATAATCAATAGGTTCTGAAAAACCAAAAAAGGTGAAGGCATTAGAAATAAAAAAAGACCTTAGAAGAAGCATTTGCTGCTATTTTTTTTCATTCCATTGCTTACTCTTCTTAATATGGCTGATCCTCACTGTTTCTTCGTCATTGATTTTTGAGAGTTTTTGAAAACTATTTCCTTTGAAAGGAAGCAAGGCAAGAAAGCAGTAATTAGTCTCTGTATCTTAGTAATAAGCAATTAGCATATACATTTATATTACTATTGTTCTGTTCTAGTGATTGTTGACATGTTTAGCAGTTTAACTAATATTGCATTGAAATTAATTGTCTTTATATCACAGTGGAATCTGGGGAATGCTGGTGGTGGTGATTCACTGAATACAGGAATTCCCTTATGTTTTGGATATGCCTGTTGAACCTTTATTTTTTGCTTATGTATATGTGTGTGGCAATATTTTTAGGTATAGGTCCTTCACAGCTAACCACGTTCCTTCCATCTCTCGAAACCTTTGTAACTCGCTGTGTTTTGCTTCCACTCTTGCTCTCACCAAATGCCTCATTACCACATCAGATGTGGCAGATGGCTTGTTCCTAACATACTACCCTGGAGACTTGCCTAAGTTCTACCATTGTTTGTAATAATTCCGTGCATTATTAACCTGAGGCAAGTGTTAGAAGAACAGTAACCTTTTTGGAATTAGGTTTCATCAAGGAATGTCTTTCTGGAACTCAAGTGTAGAGTGTCAAGGACATGTATATATAGCAGTTCCTTCTCACACGGTCCAGCTGAGGCATGTTTTTGGCCAGGTGACATCAAACTATTCTATACATTTCAGTCTGGGCCAATTGCTGGGTCTGTTGTGGCACTGTAAAGCTTTACAGTTGATTTTTGAAAGCAGTTGTATTTAAATTTTTCTCATGACATGGGAGGCTAAGTTAATTCTTCGAAGTATACTATAAAATAACATACACTGCTTTCTTAATGAGTCGGCAGAGAGCCTATGACTGAGGAACTTTCATAGATCACAGGATTTACAATTCAGAGATCTAAAAGAGGAGACAAATATTGACATTTTGGGGGTACTGTGAATGTTGCTGCTCTGTGAGACTGATTCTCATGTTAAAAATTTTTTAATTATGCATTTGTTTTCCAGACTGGTTTATTTTAGATGGGGAAAAAAATGGAAACAGTGACACATTTAATTTTCTTGGGCTCTGAAATCAGTGTAGACAGTGACTACAGCCATGAAATTAAAAGATACTTGCTCATTGGAAGAAAAACTATGACAAACCTAGACAGAGCAAAAATATTAAAATGAAAGGAAGCAAGGCAAGAAAGCAGTCTCTGTATCTTAGTAATAAGCAATTAGCATATACATTTATATTACTATTGTTCTGTTCTAGTGATTGTTGACATGTTTAGCAGTTTAACTAATATTGCATTGAAATTAATTGTCTTTATATCACAGTGGAATCTGGGGAATGCTGGTGGTGGTGATTCACTGAATACAGGAATTCCCTTATGTTTTGGATATGCCTGTTGAACCTTTATTTTTTGCTTATGTATATGTGTGTGGCAATATTTTTAGGTATAGGTCCTTCACAGCTAACCACGTTCCTTCCATCTCTCGAAACCTTTGTAACTCGCTGTGTTTTGCTTCCACTCTTGCTCTCACCAAATGCCTCATTACCACATCAGATGTGGCAGATGGCTTGTTCCTAACATACTACCCTGGAGACTTGCCTAAGTTCTACCATTGTTTGTAATAATTCCGTGCATTATTAACCTGAGGCAAGTGTTAGAAGAACAGTAACCTTTTTGGAATTAGGTTTCATCAAGGAATGTCTTTCTGGAACTCAAGTGTAGAGTGTCAAGGACATGTATATATAGCAGTTCCTTCTCACACGGTCCAGCTGAGGCATGTTTTTGGCCAGGTGACATCAAACTATTCTATACATTTCAGTCTGGGCCAATTGCTGGGTCTGTTGTGGCACTGTAAAGCTTTACAGTTGATTTTTGAAAGCAGTTGTATTTAAATTTTTCTCATGACATGGGAGGCTAAGTTAATTCTTCGAAGTATACTATAAAATAACATACACTGCTTTCTTAATGAGTCGGCAGAGAGCCTATGACTGAGGAACTTTCATAGATCACAGGATTTACAATTCAGAGATCTAAAAGAGGAGACAAATATTGACATTTTGGGGGTACTGTGAATGTTGCTGCTCTGTGAGACTGATTCTCATGTTAAAAATTTTTTAATTATGCATTTGTTTTCCAGACTGGTTTATTTTAGATGGGGAAAAAAATGGAAACAGTGACACATTTAATTTTCTTGGGCTCTGAAATCAGTGTAGACAGTGACTACAGCCATGAAATTAAAAGATACTTGCTCATTGGAAGAAAAACTATGACAAACCTAGACAGAGCAAAAATATTAAAATAGGAGAGACATTACTGAGAAAGGTCCATATAATCCAAGCTATGGTTTTTCCAATAGTCGTGTACAGATGTGAGAGTTGGACTGTAAAGAAGGCTGAGCACTGAGAAAGTGATGCTTTTGAACTGTCATGTTGAAGACTCTTGAGAATCCGTTGCACTGCAAGGGGATCAAACCAGTCAGTCCTAAAGAAAATCAACCCTGAATGTTCATTGGAAGGACTTATGCTGAAGCTGAAGCTCTAATACTTTGACGAAGAGCCAACATATTAGAAATTATTCTGGAAACAATTGAGGGCAGAAGGAGAAGGGAACAACAGAGGATGAGATGGTTGGATGGCAACATCAACTCAATGGACATGAGTTTGAGCAATCTCTAGGACATACTCAAGGACAGGGAAGCCTGCCATGCTGCACTCCATGGGATTGCCAAAAATTGGACACAACTGAGTGACTGAACAACAGCAACAATCATCCATGTAGGGCTTCCATCTGCCACCATTACTCAAGTTTCAGCCAGTAGGAATGGGAGGAGAAGATGAGAGGACCACACTCCTTCCCGTTCCTGGAAGGATCTTTAATTTGCACATGTTATACATGTGAATCTTTTTTAGTGGGCTATAGTCCATGGGGTCACAAGAGTTGGACATGACTGAATGACTAAACCACCAGCATGATATGAGATAAGGCTCAAAATTCATAGTTTTTTCCCAAATAGCCAACTGTAAATTGTTGCTATTTATTAATCATTTTCATATGCATCAATTTGTAGTGTCTCAATCTGTAAAAATACCAACAAAAACAATATGTATTTTCAACGTATTATTCTATATTGGTGCCAGAAATGTTTCTGTAGCAGAATATTTGTATATGATGAGACATTTTGTTGTAGGGAATTTTTTTTTTAATGCCTTTACAGCACAGTTGGTATCATTTTGAGCCTGGAGACAAAAGCATTTCCTTTTTTTTTTTTAACAATATGGATTTAGAAAGTGGTTTTCCACATGAATGGCCTGTGGGCCAAAGAAAGCTATTATTTATGGCCCCATTACACCTCTCCTCTTCTAATGTTTCCTAGTGTGGTTAATGGCATAGCTTTTATCCAGTCTGCCGAGCCACAAGCCTCAGCATCATTTCTGACTTTTTCTCTGTATTTCTCTCCCCCATGCAGGTATTCCCTAGAGTTTTCTAACTCTGTCCTGAAATACCACTGGAAGCAGTTATTTCCCTCTGCTTATGACTGACTTTGCTCTCAGAGCTGTGCCCTCTCTCCACTGGACACTGAGAACCAGCTTCAGGTTCCTGCCTCCAGCCTGTCTACCCTCAGCATAGGTCCACCAGTTATCTCATAAAATTACAGATCCAGGTGTTACAGAAAGGGGGACCCCTTCTAGGGCCTGAGAGTGGGCTCTTGTCTAACACTCGGAAATGAGTTGTCTGAGGAGACACATGAGCTGCCAAAGCAAGAGACTTTATTGGAAAGGGTTCCCAGGGGAAAGATGCTGAATAAGAGAACCCAGGAGAACTGCTCTGCCACTTGGCTCCCCGTCTCAGGTTTTATGGTGATGGGATTAGTTCTCAGGTTTTCTTTCACCCATCTTTCTGACTCAGGGATCTTCCTGGTGGTGCATGCATTGTTCACGCAAGACAGATGCCAGCGAGAAGGGATCTGGGAGGTGATGGGATACATAGCGTCTCCTTTTGACTTTTCCTGAGCTCGTTTGGTTGTTGTGGCTTATTAGTTCTGTGTCCCTTACTAGGACCTCCTGTCCTAAAATAACTCATGCAAATGGTTACTCTGATGCCTGGCCAAGTTGAGAGGCTTCAGTCAATGTGTTTACCTTAACAGAGGCACATCACATCTGATCTTAATCCTTGGGTGGCTTTACGCTTGAGAATAGACTTCAGGCTCTGATTGCTAACAAAGGTAGAACTTCATCTAACTTTCCCTTTTCAGCTCCCCATCCTGTCACAATTTTTGTAAAAAATACCAACAAAAACAATATGTATTTTCAACGTATTATTCTATATTGGTGCCAGAAATGTTTCTGTAGCAGAATATTTGTATATGATGAGACATTTTGTTGTAGGGAATTTTTTTTTTAATGCCTTTACAGCACAGTTGGTATCATTTTGAGCCTGGAGACAAAAGCATTTCCTTTTTTTTTTTTAACAATATGGATTTAGAAAGTGGTTTTCCACATGAATGGCCTGTGGGCCAAAGAAAGCTATTATTTATGGCCCCATTACACCTCTCCTCTTCTAATGTTTCCTAGTGTGGTTAATGGCATAGCTTTTATCCAGTCTGCCGAGCCACAAGCCTCAGCATCATTTCTGACTTTTTCTCTGTATTTCTCTCCCCCATGCAGGTATTCCCTAGAGTTTTCTAACTCTGTCCTGAAATACCACTGGAAGCAGTTATTTCCCTCTGCTTATGACTGACTTTGCTCTCAGAGCTGTGCCCTCTCTCCACTGGACACTGAGAACCAGCTTCAGGTTCCTGCCTCCAGCCTGTCTACCCTCAGCATAGGTCCACCAGTTATCTCATAAAATTACAGATCCAGGTGTTACAGAAAGGGGGACCCCTTCTAGGGCCTGAGAGTGGGCTCTTGTCTAACACTCGGAAATGAGTTGTCTGAGGAGACACATGAGCTGCCAAAGCAAGAGACTTTATTGGAAAGGGTTCCCAGGGGAAAGATGCTGAATAAGAGAACCCAGGAGAACTGCTCTGCCACTTGGCTCCCCGTCTCAGGTTTTATGGTGATGGGATTAGTTCTCAGGTTTTCTTTCACCCATCTTTCTGACTCAGGGATCTTCCTGGTGGTGCATGCATTGTTCACGCAAGACAGATGCCAGCGAGAAGGGATCTGGGAGGTGATGGGATACATAGCGTCTCCTTTTGACTTTTCCTGAGCTCGTTTGGTTGTTGTGGCTTATTAGTTCTGTGTCCCTTACTAGGACCTCCTGTCCTAAAATAACTCATGCAAATGGTTACTCTGATGCCTGGCCAAGTTGAGAGGCTTCAGTCAATGTGTTTACCTTAACAGAGGCACATCACATCTGATCTTAATCCTTGGGTGGCTTTACGTTTTCTTGAGAATAGACTTCAGGCTCATTAACATGATATTTAAAGCTGAACAAAAGGTAGAACTTCATCTAACTTTCCCTTTTCAGCTCCCTCATTCCTGGTCACCCCAGAACCCTGTGTTTCTGTCACGTTTACTTTCCAATATTGAAATATTCATTTCCCTCAGGCTGTTTTTACTTATCAATGCCTTTCTCACTGTTTTCATAATCCTCACTCTAAGTCTCAGGGCAAACATCACTGACTCTGGAAAGCTCTCTTTATTCAGTCAAACTTAATTGCCCTGTACTCTGTGTTCCTATTGAATTTGTGTACACATTTATCATAGCCCAGATTTCTTTCTGAATTATTTAAGATGCAGTTCAGCTGGTGAGACTGTACGTTTTAAGGGAACCAAAGTGGCCATTTGTCTTTTTAGACACAGAATACATAGCAGATTTTCTTAGTTTGGTATGATGTGCTTGGGAAAGCAAACTAAAGGAGGTAAAACTAAAGGAGATAAGAACCAAAGCTGAAGGTATTACTGTAGACTCTTCAGAAATCTGATTTAGCAAGGATGACTTAGCAGCCGAAGGCGAGGACCCATCCTCAGTAGTGACACCAGGAAGTAGCAATAAAAGTAATGGAAATTATAAACTGAGGCTCACAATTCACAGGCCCAGCTGATAAACTGATCAAATTCTTTAATTTTGTCTTGTGGACTTAAGAGTTTCCTCTTTGAACTAAGGATTTCTCTGCCTCCAGATTTCTGCTGGAGAAAGGTAATTCAGGTGTGGGGCAATTGGATTATTAAAAGTGTGACCTATTTGTCCTAAAGGGTGGATAGGCGGGTTATCCAGGTTGCACTTGGTTGTGTTTTCCCAACCACAGTGTAAATACCTGCAAAGTGGGGCTCTTGTTGCATAATCTTTTTACCTCCCTGGTGATAAGAACAGTGCCTTGAACAGTGTAAATATTTGAAGTGCTTCTATGCTATGTTTAGTTTAATGTTTATAACTGCAATCACAAAAGATGTAATATTTTAATGTTTTGTAACCAGTAAAGATTAATTTTGACTCCATGCTGGATCTGTTTCTGTGACTTTAGCCCTTGTTTTTGCCATTTTTGTTATAACCATCCATGATGGCCTGCATCAGAGAACCCTGCCTCATCTGCCTAAACTAAAGCGCCTTTGTTTAGCTCACAGGGAGATAATCTGACCTTTCCCACCCATGAATGACTATAAGGAAAAGAAACTGTTACATCCCCTCTGCCTGAGGCTTGCCATTCTAAGAGATCTTTGCAAGAATGAAATGGTCTTTTTACTTTGTTTCCCCACCTCCCTCTATCTCTGATTCATAAAAGAACCTGGCATCCAGGCCCCCATGAGATGGTATTTTGAGATGATAGTCTGCCATTTTCTCTGTCAGTCAACTAACTTCCCGATAAAATCCTATTCCTTGCCTCAACACCTCATCTCAGATTTATTGGCCTTTCGAGTGGTGAACAGAGTGAGCTTGAGTTTAGTAACTGTTTAGCAAGCTTTCACTTGGTAACAGTTTTGTATAAAAATATTTTGCATGTCTAAATTTTCCTATAGAAGATATGGTCTACCTGGAGTAAATCGTTAAGCAGTGCTGCCTCAGTGTTTGGGATCTCAAGCTGCAGTTATTACTATAGTAAATTCAGTCACTATTGAAATATGTCATTAGCATTATAGTCAAAGTCAGAGAGATACAGTGTCATGACATTTAAAAAAAACTATTTTGTTTACTTAGACTGGTGCTGGAGAAGATTGACAGACATAATCAGTTCCCAGTTCTCTAGTTGACAGGTTTTGCAAATATACTTGCTTTTGCTCTCTTATGTAAAAAATTGGTTGCCCTCCATTGCAATTTAAAATATTGTTTTTCTTGTTTGGAGAAATGTGCCCTGCTATTGGAGAATGTTGATGCTGAGCACCTATAATTTAGAATGTATAACTGCGTGCTGGCTCAGCCTTTCCCTCCAAGTCGTCAAAGAATCCTTTGTGCCAGGACTTCATGGTTTCTATTGTTAGTTCCCTATCCCGACGGTGGTCTGTTTATGTGCAAGGAGGTTCAGTGAATTGCTTGCATTTTAATTGTCATGCTCTGTATGAAGCCACATATTCTGTATTCTAATGGGAGATATACAGAGTATATAGTTTTTTAACTGAAAGTTAAAAGAATTTTTCATAAAATACAGAAGTATTTTATAAGGAAAGTGGTGTTGATTTATCTACATGTCTTTGTATGCAGGTAAGTAAGGAAATATGCATATATACATTTATCTATCTATTGGGCTTCCCCGGTGGTTCAGCGGTAAGGAACATGCCTGCCAGTGTAGGAGACCTGGGTTTGATCCCTGGGTTGGGAAGAGCCCCATGGTAACCCACCTGGTATTGTTGCCATGGACAGAGGAGCCTCGTGGACTACAGTTCATGGGGTGGCAAAGAATCAGACATGACTTAGCAACTAAACAAGAAATGTATTACTAATCATTTGTTAACTGTCTACTGGACTAGATACTAATACATGTTCAACAGTAGACTCTCCAGGGAAAAAGCTCTCTTTCAACGTTTGCCCTTTTCTGTGACATAAATGCTCCCACCATGGCTCATTTTAAGGTGCTGATATGGGCATCATTGAATACAGAGCTGGAAAGTGATATACAGAACACTTTAGTATTTTCATCCTATGGAGTAAATCGTTAAGCAGTGCTGCCTCAGTGTTTGGGATCTCAAGCTGCAGTTATTACTATAGTAAATTCAGTCACTATTGAAATATGTCATTAGCATTATAGTCAAAGTCAGAGAGATACAGTGTCATGACATTTAAAAAAAACTATTTTGTTTACTTAGACTGGTGCTGGAGAAGATTGACAGACATAATCAGTTCCCAGTTCTCTAGTTGACAGGTTTTGCAAATATACTTGCTTTTGCTCTCTTATGTAAAAAATTGGTTGCCCTCCATTGCAATTTAAAATATTGTTTTTCTTGTTTGGAGAAATGTGCCCTGCTATTGGAGAATGTTGATGCTGAGCACCTATAATTTAGAATGTATAACTGCGTGCTGGCTCAGCCTTTCCCTCCAAGTCGTCAAAGAATCCTTTGTGCCAGGACTTCATGGTTTCTATTGTTAGTTCCCTATCCCGACGGTGGTCTGTTTATGTGCAAGGAGGTTCAGTGAATTGCTTGCATTTTAATTGTCATGCTCTGTATGAAGCCACATATTCTGTATTCTAATGGGAGATATACAGAGTATATAGTTTTTTAACTGAAAGTTAAAAGAATTTTTCATAAAATACAGAAGTATTTTATAAGGAAAGTGGTGTTGATTTATCTACATGTCTTTGTATGCAGGTAAGTAAGGAAATATGCATATATACATTTATCTATCTATTGGGCTTCCCCGGTGGTTCAGCGGTAAGGAACATGCCTGCCAGTGTAGGAGACCTGGGTTTGATCCCTGGGTTGGGAAGAGCCCCATGGTAACCCACCTGGTATTGTTGCCATGGACAGAGGAGCCTCGTGGACTACAGTTCATGGGGTGGCAAAGAATCAGACATGACTTAGCAACTAAACAAGAAATGTATTACTAATCATTTGTTAACTGTCTACTGGACTAGATACTAATACATGTTCAACAGTAGACTCTCCAGGGGAAAAAAAGCTCTCTTTTCAACGTTTGCCCTTTTCTGTGACATAAATGCTCCCACCATGGCTCATTTTAAGGTGCTGATATGGGCATCATTGAATACAGAGCTGGAAAGTGATATACAGAACACTTTAGTATTTTCACCATACAGAAACAATAACTGTAAATAACTTCAAGAGCATAGGTAAGTTCCAAGTATAGTAAAAGAACTAGAAAGTGGTCAGTTTTGACTATTTGCTGTCTTTGTTCTAATGACACTTGTTTACTATAGGTTTATGCAATTTAGTTTTTCACAATGACTGTATTTAAGGACTACTGGCAGAATTCCTGAAAATTTAGCAACTGGCTCTTGCAAGCTGTTACAGAGTAGCTCTGACATAACACTGTTTAAATCTATTTCTATCCACTTCTTCCCTTTTCTGAGAAGGGTAGGCCCCTGTGACTGAGAGATCTTTGTTGAACGTTGTGGTGTGGAGTTAAACAGGTCTGGGGGAGGAAGCAAGAGTAAGCTGCAGAGTGTAATGAAGTACAGAAGCTTTTGTGGGTGGTGTGGGTGGGTGCTAGAATCATGGGGGATTGGAGGAGATGCTTTACATTTATTTTTATGGGGTATTTATCTTTCGGGTTGCCAGAGCAGAATGACGAAGTCTTTAGGCATGTGTCCGTTGCAAAGAACATGGCAGTTTGCTACAGGGTATTCATTGAAAACCCCCTTTTCCATTTCTTAAATGAAACCTTTGGTAAAATCCACATCGCTCAGGGGGCTTCCCAAGTGGTACGAGTGGTGGAGAACCCTCCCACCAGTGCAGGAGACATAACAGATATGGGTTTGATCCCTGGGTTGGGAGGATCCCCTGGAGGAAGGCATGGTAGCCCACTCCAGTATTCTTGCCTGGAGAATCCCATGGACAGAGGAGCCTGGAGGGCTGTAGTCCATGGGTTCTCAAAGAGTAGGGCACGACTGAAGTGACTCAGCACACAAGCATACACATTGCTTAGTAATGTCTTTGGTGTGAATGGATTCTTCTTGGGGAGGGAAATAAAACAGGGTTCTGTATCAGAGTTGAAGCGGGCAAAACGGAGACTACTTTCTCTGTTACATGAGACGTTTGAAACTAATTCATCAAAGACTGAAAGTGAAATCACAGTAGATGGAGTACAGAATCGTTTGTTAAAATCTAAACTGTAAGCAGCACAGCATGGTACCTCAGAGTGTGGATACTGTAACTCCACTTCTGGAGTTTGATTATAGATTCTACCCACTTATTATCTGTGGGACTTTGGGCAAGTTATATAATATCTCTCTGTTTCTTTTCTTTAGCTCTAAAATAGGAATTTTAATAATACACATTGTCTTGGTTTGAGGACTGAGTTATATGTAAAATACTTAGAATGATTCCTGGCACACTATAAGTGACAGGATTAGCTATTATTTTTAATTGGCCTAGGGTTTTAGGAATATAATTAGTTAGAATATAATTATATATGAATGTTATGTATGCTGGGTTTCTGAGGGATTCTAATAGATGCTCTTTCCTGTTTTGAGCTCTGTACTAATTGAGGTTATGAAACAAAAGTGATAGAGATGGAATAATAATAAAAACAAAGCAAGAGTAAGCTGCAGAGTGTAATGAAGTACAGAAGCTTTTGTGGGTGGTGTGGGTGGGTGCTAGAATCATGGGGGATTGGAGGAGATGCTTTACATTTATTTTTATGGGGTGTTTATCTTGCGGGCTGCCAGAGCAGAATGAAAGTCTTTAGGCATGTGTCCGTTGCAAAGAACATGGCAGTTTGCTACAGGGTATTCATTGAAAACCCCCTTTTCCATTTCTTAAATGAAACCTTTGGTAAAATCCACATCGCTCAGGGGGCTTCCCAAGTGGTACGAGTGGTGGAGAACCCTCCCACCAGTGCAGGAGACATAACAGATATGGGTTTGATCCCTGGGTTGGGAGGATCCCCTGGAGGAAGGCATGGTAGCCCACTCCAGTATTCTTGCCTGGAGAATCCCATGGACAGAGGAGCCTGGAGGGCTGTAGTCCATGGGTTCTCAAAGAGTAGGGCACGACTGAAGTGACTCAGCACACAAGCATACACATTGCTTAGTAATGTCTTTGGTGTGAATGGATTCTTCTTGGGGAGGGAAATAAAACAGGGTTCTGTATCAGAGTTGAAGCGGGGCAAAAACGGAGACTACTTTCTCTGTTACATGAGACGTTTGAAACTAATTCATCAAAGACTGAAAGTGAAATCACAGTAGATGGAGTACAGAATCGTTTGTTAAAATCTAAACTGTAAGCAGCACAGCATGGTACCTCAGAGTGTGGATACTGTAACTCCACTTCTGGAGTTTGATTATAGATTCTACCCACTTATTATCTGTGGGACTTTGGGCAAGTTATATAATATCTCTCTGTTTCTTTTCTTTAGCTCTAAAATAGGAATTTTAATAATACACATTGTCTTGGTTTGAGGACTGAGTTATATGTAAAATACTTAGAATGATTCCTGGCACACTATAAGTGACAGGATTAGCTATTATTTTTAATTGGCCTAGGGTTTTAGGAATATAATTAGTTAGAATATAATTATATATGAATGTTATGTATGCTGGGTTTCTGAGGGATTCTAATAGATGCTCTTTCCTGTTTTGAGCTCTGTACTAATTGAGGTTATGAAACAAAAGTGATAGAGATGGAATAATAATAAAAAACAAACGTTACATTTATTCCTCATAATGCTGAGAAAGCACAATGTGCTTGCATTTGTAAGTGAGTGGCCTTCCTATTCTAGAAGTTTAAGCAGGCATACCCAGCCATTGGCAGCCCAGGAAATCTACAGACATCCTCTTTAGGGCCAGATCTTTTTATCACAGTTCTGAAAACAGAACAGAGCACACATGCCTGAGGGTGCATGGACATTCAGAGAATAGGGGAAGAGAAAGAGACAGGGTTCTGTGAGCCTGACATTTGCTTCCACATTTGTCAGTCAAATGAATTTAGTGCTTGGTCAGTGGTTCCATGGGTACGGGGCGTAGAGAAGCCATGATGATTCCATAACGGGAGCTCCTTCCACGTGGTGGGAAATAATAGGAAGAGCCTTTCCCTCTGTATCACTGTTCATAACCCAGAAAGTCTTTCTGGTGTTTTTAACAGAAAACATTTAATGTGGTTACACGGGCCCTGAAGGCCTGGAGAGACTCAGGTGGGGAGGGTGAGATAACTCCAGACTTTGTAGCTGCAGGATTTCCTATCTTCATCAAAGGGAGGAAGTGCCGTTAGCAGAGCTCAGGGGCTGCAGTCACCACAGGGAAGCTGGAACCCTGTTCAGGAGGAGCTGGAGCCACAGACACACCACCTGAAGTGGAGAGGCAGTGGGGAACTAGCCTGGTTTCTCGTCCCCAGCCTCCCATATGTCTCTAGAGCCACGAGGTAGTTCGGAGGTATTCTGGAGGTAACCACTAGTTCAGGAAACAGCTAGGGCTGAGGGCACAAAGAGAGAGGCTGGGAAGACACACCCTGGAGAACCGAAACTCAGACCTCTGAGGAGGGGCTGCTGCCCAGCTGGTTTTGGTGTTTCTGAGCTGAGAGCGGGGCCTGAGGAAGAGGCGCTGCCTGGCTGCTAGAGTCTCAGGCGGAAGTGGGATCTGTAAAACTGGCTCCTCGAGTATTGGGAAAAAATGCCAGCTGGATTCAGCTGCTACTACGAGAAAGAAATGACCTGAGGGTGAAGCAACACTGGGGTGATGTTCACAGAGGCAGGAAGCAGAGAGGAAAGAGCAAGTCTCTTCTTATTCCTCAAGCCTTGCTGCCTCCGTCTCCTGTCTCTCTTGCCAGGCCAAGTCCAGGCGGCAAGCAGGGTATCAAGGAAGGGGGGTTTGGAGCTGGGAGAGAGTTACTTAATAACTGGACAGGTATATTGTGAAACACAGAACAAGCTACTTAGTAGGCGTTAGTAACTGGGTCTTGGGCAGATACTTTGCAGGCTCCTGGGAGTAGAGGCTGAATAGGACCTGTCTCTTCCCTCAAAAGGGCTTCCCTGGAGGCTCGGATGGTAAAGAATCTGCAATATAGGAGACCCAGGTTTCATCGCTCGAGTGGGAATATCCCCTGGGGGAGGGAATGGCAACCCACTCTAGTGTGCTTGCTTGGAGAATTCCAATGACAGAGGATCCTGGTGGGCTACAGTCCATAGGGTCACAAAGAGTTGGACATGACTGAGCAACTAATAAATCTAATAAATAAATTAAGCAACTAATAATCTAATAAATTAGATTGAGCAACTATTAATCTAATAAATTAATCCTTCATATACTTCTGCCCTCAAAAAAGGGGTGAGGGAGGCTGATTTATAGGATAAATTACAGTGTAATGGGATAAATGGTCCACACAATTATGATCATGGGAGCATAGAGACGGGAGTCAACCAGATAGGTAGTGAACCTAGTGATCTTTTTTTTTCATTAATTAGGTGCTATTTAAGTAGCTTATTTATATAAAATAGAAAAGCAGCATCAATATTGGTACCATTTTAAAGGTAACTGGTAAAAATTATATAGCACAATTTTGAATATTTCCTTGTAAATGTTTCCTCCAACTTAATCTCTCCAAATTTTTCAAACCAGTACAATTTACTTGTGTTTATTTCTATTTTTAAAAACTATGCCTCAATTTCGGGGCTGCTGCCTGGTTTTCTGAGCGGAGAGCGGGGCCTGAGGAAGAGGCGCTGCCTGGCTGCTAGAGTCTCAGGCGGAAGTGGGATCTGTAAAACTGGCTCCTCGAGTATTGGGAAAAAATGCCAGCTGGATTCAGCTGCTACTACGAGAAAGAAATGACCTGAGGGTGAAGCAACACTGGGGTGATGTTCACAGAGGCAGGAAGCAGAGAGGAAAGAGCAAGTCTCTTCTTATTCCTCAAGCCTTGCTGCCTCCGTCTCCTGTCTCTCTTGCCAGGCCAAGTCCAGGCGGCAAGCAGGGTATCAAGGAAGGGGGGTTTGGAGCTGGGAGAGAGTTACTTAATAACTGGACAGGTATATTGTGAAACACAGAACAAGCTACTTAGTAGGCGTTAGTAACTGGGTCTTGGGCAGATACTTTGCAGGCTCCTGGGAGTAGAGGGCTGAATAGGACCTGTCTCTTCCCTCAAAAGGGCTTCCCTGGAGGCTCGGATGGTAAAGAATCTGCAATATAGGAGACCCAGGTTTCATCGCTCGAGTGGGAATATCCCCTGGGGGAGGGAATGGCAACCCACTCTAGTGTGCTTGCTTGGAGAATTCCAATGACAGAGGATCCTGGTGGGCTACAGTCCATAGGGTCACAAAGAGTTGGACATGACTGAGCAACTAATAAATCTAATAAATAAATTAAGCAACTAATAATCTAATAAATTAGATTGAGCAACTATTAATCTAATAAATTAATCCTTCATATACTTCTGCCCTCAAAAAGGAGTGAGGGAGGCTGATTTATAGGATAAATTACAGTGTAATGGGATAAATGGTCCACACAATTATGATCATGGGAGCATAGAGACGGGAGTCAACCAGATAGGTAGTGAACCTAGTGATCTTTTTTTTTCATTAATTAGGTGCTATTTAAGTAGCTTATTTATATAAAATAGAAAAGCAGCATCAATATTGGTACCATTTTAAAGGTAACTGGTAAAAATTATATAGCACAATTTTGAATATTTCCTTGTAAATGTTTCCTCCAACTTAATCTCTCCAAATTTTTCAAACCAGTACAATTTACTTGTGTTTATTTCTATTTTTAAAAATACTGATGCTCTCAAATTTAGGGTATTTCTTCATTCAAGGAAATAATTATCCATTTATTTTGTTAACTGTTACCTTTTATAGGATAATATTTCATAGTTCTTGAATCATCTTGGTACAATAATATGCTTTTGATATTTTATAAAGGTATTCCGAATTGTTGTCATTTATTAAATTAGCTGTAAATATTTACTTTGTATTTCATTAGATTCTGGTGAAATACAGATTGCATAAGGTGTAATGTGACAGGCTCTTGACTGCTAACACGTGAACCATTCTGCCACCCTTCCTTACCTACCTAGCCTGTTTTTTTCTAGGTGTTGGGAATTATAAGTCCCACCCAAGAGCAAATCATAGCTGGTTTAAGACAACTTCAGTAACTCTGTTCCCCTTTGCTAATGATTGAGATTGGGTTTTGTGACCAGTTCTGACCAATCCATTTTCAGGTGAATTCTGCTGTGGTCTTCTGGGAAATATCTTCTACCCTGATCAAATGTCTTGTTGGACATTGTTGTTCGAGGGCATGATATTTGGGTCCTGGCAGTTATCTGAAAACCCTAAGAAGACAGTTCCAGAAATCACAGAAACTACAACTGAGTCCAGTCATTGTTGATCCACTCAATCAATCACTCTGGACCAGCCTCATTTGCTGCTTCTCTCTATTTGAGATAATATTGCTGTAATTATTTAAGCCATTTTTAGTAGAGTTCTATTTTAGGTGAAAGAAAAGCAACCCTAAATAATACACACAGTCTCTGTCTGACACAAAGTTTTAGTTTTTTACTAGATTTTTAAAAATGATAGTATTTCGCTACACACGTATCATTGTAAGCTGCCATGTGGAAGTCTCAGGGAGTAGATGCCATAGGAAACTACCGCCAGGGTATTTTGCTCAATAAGGGTCCCCTCTCTTTTTTACATAATATACTTTTTTTTTTTTTAAATTTTGAATGCTCGAGTGGATGAAATTTTGACCTGAAAATCCACCTGGAAGGCTCCACACCCCTCCCCTACCTCCCTGAACTGTAATTCTATGCTGTTTTATTTTTATGAAAACACCCATTTTATTTACTTAGCTGTTCCCAAACAAAAACGAACAAAAGCACCCCAAATAAACAAAAACTCCCTCAAAACCTGTTATGCTTGTTACATTGTTCTTAAACCAAATCAAACTGTTAATAGGATGAAGAATCAATATACAAGGCATTCATGAAAATTATATGAAGCCACTCTAAAAATATCATTAGGGCAAATCAATTTGTGACTTGTATTCTTCTTGAGAACAAATAACTGATGAAACTCATGGATTGACTCTTTATCCAACAGTGGTAGCTCTTAGGGTCCCCCTCTCTTTTAAAGGCTGTCTGTTATCCCGTGGACTGGATGATTAGACATCTCTTCCTGTGGGCTGTTTGTGGCCCTGCTCCACCTACCTCCACTTCCTTCTCTTAGAGGTCTCCTGGATAAGGTATGGCTGCATTTCCTTGGAGCCACAAACTTTGCTCCTGAGAGATTCTTAACTTCAGTAACTCTGTTCCCTTTGCTAATGATTGAGATTGGGTTTTGTGACCAGTTCTGACCAATCCATTTTCAGGTGAATTCTGCTGTGGTCTTCTGGGAAATATCTTCTACCCTGATCAAATGTCTTGTTGGACATTGTTGTTCGAGGGCATGATATTTGGGTCCTGGCAGTTATCTGAAAACCCTAAGAAGACAGTTCCAGAAATCACAGAAACTACAACTGAGTCCAGTCATTGTTGATCCACTCAATCAATCACTCTGGACCAGCCTCATTTGCTGCTTCTCTCTATTTGAGATAATATTGCTGTAATTATTTAAGCCATTTTTAGTAGAGTTCTATTTTAGGTGAAAGAAAAGCAACCCTAAATAATACACACAGTCTCTGTCTGACACAAAGTTTTAGTTTTTTACTAGATTTTTAAAAATGATAGTATTTCGCTACACACGTATCATTGTAAGCTGCCATGTGGAAGTCTCAGGGAGTAGATGCCATAGGAAACTACCGCCAGGGTATTTTGCTCAATAAGGGTCCCCTCTCTTTTTTACATAATATACTTTTTTTTTTTTTAAATTTTGAATGCTCGAGTGGATGAAATTTTGACCTGAAAATCCACCTGGAAGGCTCCACACCCCTCCCCTACCTCCCTGAACTGTAATTCTATGCTGTTTTATTTTTATGAAAACACCCATTTTATTTACTTAGCTGTTCCCAAACAAAAACGAACAAAAGCACCCCAAATAAACAAAAACTCCCTCAAAACCTGTTATGCTTGTTACATTGTTCTTAAACCAAATCAAACTGTTAATAGGATGAAGAATCAATATACAAGGCATTCATGAAAATTATATGAAGCCACTCTAAAAATATCATTAGGGCAAATCAATTTGTGACTTGTATTCTTCTTGAGAACAAATAACTGATGAAACTCATGGATTGACTCTTTATCCAACAGTGGTAGCTCTTAGGGTCCCCCTCTCTTTAAAGGCTGTCTGTTATCCCGTGGACTGGATGATTAGACATCTCTTCCTGTGGGCTGTTTGTGGCCCTGCTCCACCTACCTCCACTTCCTTCTCTTAGAGGTCTCCTGGATAAGGTATGGCTGCATTTCCTTGGAGCCACAAACTTTGCTCCTGAGAGTAAAAATTTTTAGGCCAGTACAGGCAGGGAATTTATGCCTTATGATTCACTAGGCATTCCTTATGAGTATTAAACATCCAATGTGGGGATGACGTTTGGAAGGACTTCCCTGGAGGCAGGATGCAGGGTCTTGACAGTGTCTCTGTGGTTGCCATTTCTTCCTGTGATAGAGGATGCTCCCTGGGTGTTTCTGAAACTAACCCCATAATAAACAGTATTTGCTTTTGTCATTTGCTCAGTATCTCTGCCCTGCTGTTGTAAACTCTTAATAAATAAAATAATCCTAAAGAACAAATTGACAAATGATGTGACTAGAAAATTTACAAAAAAAAGACATACCAACAGAGAAGGAACAAAGCATTTAACCTAAAATGTTTTTAAAAGGAATATTATTTTATGTTTATCAAATTTATAAAAAATTAAAAGTAACTCTGCTTGTGAGAGTTATAATATAGACTGCATTAAGTATTGCTTGAAGATAAATTTATTTATCTTTAGGAAGAATTTTAGCCATATGTGTTAAATTCCCCAAATGTTTCTTTACATTTCCCGTTTTCACTTTTTTTCATATTTCTAGCTATATATATTTTTAATTAATTTTCTCTTAGAGGCTATTATAAAATATTGAAAACACCCATTTTATTTACTTAGCTGTTCCCAAACAAAAACGAACAAAAGCACCCCAAATAAACAAAAACTCCCTCAAAACCTGTTATGCTTGTTACATTGTTCTTAAACCAAATCAAACTGTTAATAGGATGAAGAATCAATATACAAGGCATTCATGAAAATTATATGAAGCCACTCTAAAAATATCATTAGGGCAAATCAATTTGTGACTTGTATTCTTCTTGAGAACAAATAACTGATGAAACTCATGGATTGACTCTTTATCCAACAGTGGTAGCTCTTAGGGTCCCCCTCTCTTTTAAAGGCTGTCTGTTATCCCCGTGGACTGGATGATTAGACATCTCTTCCTGTGGGCTGTTTGTGGCCCTGCTCCACCTACCTCCACTTCCTTCTCTTAGAGGTCTCCTGGATAAGGTATGGCTGCATTTCCTTGGAGCCACAAACTTTGCTCCTGAGAGTAAAAATTTTTAGGCCAGTACAGGCAGGGAATTTATGCCTTATGATTCACTAGGCATTCCTTATGAGTATTAAACATCCAATGTGGGGATGACGTTTGGAAGGACTTCCCTGGAGGCAGGATGCAGGGTCTTGACAGTGTCTCTGTGGTTGCCATTTCTTCCTGTGATAGAGGATGCTCCCTGGGTGTTTCTGAAACTAACCCCATAATAAACAGTATTTGCTTTTGTCATTTGCTCAGTATCTCTGCCCTGCTGTTGTAAACTCTTAATAAATAAAATAATCCTAAAGAACAAATTGACAAATGATGTGACTAGAAAATTTACAAAAAAAAGACATACCAACAGAGAAGGAACAAAGCATTTAACCTAAAATGTTTTTAAAAAGGAATATTATTTTATGTTTATCAAATTTATAAAAAATTAAAAGTAACTCTGCTTGTGAGAGTTATAATATAGACTGCATTAAGTATTGCTTGAAGATAAATTTATTTATCTTTAGGAAGAATTTTAGCCATATGTGTTAAATTCCCCAAATGTTCTTACATTTCAGTTCACCTATTCCAGTTCTATGCTACTATTTTTTTTTTTTAATTCAGATTATTTTCTCTTAGAGGCTATTATAAAATATTGACTATAGTTCCTGTGCAGGTAGGTTCTTGTTGGTTATCTATTATATATATAGTAGTGTGCATGTGTTAATGTTAAACTACTTTGGTTACCCCTTTATCCTTTTCTAATCCTAAGCTTGTTTATGCTTGTGTGTCTATTTCTGTTTTGTATTTTGGTTCACTTGTATAATTTTTTTTAGATTTCACATATAAGCAGTATCATATGATGTTTGTCTTTGTCTGACTTACTTCACTTAGTGTGGTGGTTCATCTTTAGGTTCATCTGTGTTGCTGCAAATGACATTCATTCTTTTTGACGGCTGACTAAAATTCCACATCTTCTTTATCCATTTACTTGTTGATGGACATTTAAGTAGTTTCTGTGTATTGGGTATTGTAAAAAGTGCTGCAGTGAGCATTGAGGTACATGTATCTTTTTGGATTATGGTTTTCTCTGGATATATGACCAGGAGTGGGATTGCTGGATTGCTGGATCACATGGTAATTCTGTTTCTAGTTTTTTAAGGAATTTACATACTATTCTCCATAGTGACTGCACTGATTTACATTCCCACTAACAGTGTAGGAGGGTTCCTTTTCTCCACGCTCTTTCCAGCATTCATTATTCGTTAACTTTTTGAATCTACCCATTCTGACCAGTAAATTGATTTGCATTTCTCTAGTAATTAGTGATTTTGAGCATCTTTTCATATGCCTTTTGGCCATTTGTGTATCTTCTTTGGAGAAACGTATATTTAGATCTTCTACCCATTTAAAAATTTTTTTTGTATATTGAGCTGTTTGCATATTTTAGACATTAATCTCTTGTCAGTTTCATTGTTTGCAAATATTTTCTCCCATTCTGTAGGTTGTCTTCTTGTTTTGATATTTGAAAGCTTTTGTTTCATGTATTTTATTGTACTTTTGTTGAGCCTAAAGAAACAATCCTTAATATAGAAAAATGTACATATAAAGCTTTTGGTTGCAGCATTATTTATCTTTAGGAAGAATTTTAGCCATATGTGTTAAATTCCCCAAATGTTCTTACATTTCAGTTCACCTATTCCAGTTCTATGCTACTATTTTTTTTTTTTAATTCAGATTATTTTCTCTTAGAGGCTATTATAAAATATTGACTATAGTTCCTGTGCAGGTAGGTTCTTGTTGGTTATCTATTATATATATAGTAGTGTGCATGTGTTAATGTTAAACTACTTTGGTTACCCCTTTATCCTTTTCTAATCCTAAGCTTGTTTATGCTTGTGTGTCTATTTCTGTTTTGTATTTTGGTTCACTTGTATAATTTTTTTTAGATTTCACATATAAGCAGTATCATATGATGTTTGTCTTTGTCTGACTTACTTCACTTAGTGTGGTGGTTCATCTTTAGGTTCATCTGTGTTGCTGCAAATGACATTCATTCTTTTTGACGGCTGACTAAAATTCCACATCTTCTTTATCCATTTACTTGTTGATGGACATTTAAGTAGTTTCTGTGTATTGGGTATTGTAAAAAGTGCTGCAGTGAGCATTGAGGTACATGTATCTTTTTGGATTATGGTTTTCTCTGGATATATGACCAGGAGTGGGATTGCTGGATTGCTGGATCACATGGTAATTCTGTTTCTAGTTTTTTAAGGAATTTACATACTATTCTCCATAGTGACTGCACTGATTTACATTCCCACTAACAGTGTAGGAGGGTTCCTTTTCTCCACGCTCTTTCCAGCATTCATTATTCGTTAACTTTTTGAATCTACCCATTCTGACCAGTAAATTGATTTGCATTTCTCTAGTAATTAGTGATTTTGAGCATCTTTTCATATGCCTTTTGGCCATTTGTGTATCTTCTTTGGAGAAACGTATATTTAGATCTTCTACCCATTTAAAAATTTTTTTTGTATATTGAGCTGTTTGCATATTTTAGACATTAATCTCTTGTCAGTTTCATTGTTTGCAAATATTTTCTCCCATTCTGTAGGTTGTCTTCTTGTTTTGATATTTGAAAGCTTTTGTTTCATGTATTTTATTGTACTTTTGTTGAGCCTAAAGAAACAATCCTTAATATAGAAAAATGTACATATAAAGCTTTTGGTTGCAGCATTATTTGTCAATATGAACACTTAAAAGTAACCTAATTCTTCAACTCTAGAGAAAGTGTAAATATATTTTGGCACATCTGCACAGTGGATGCAAATATGAAGATTATGCTATATAAAAATTATGGGATTACTACAATTTTTATTCTAAAGTAAAGGCTGTTTTTTTTTTTTTTGCCTCAAATTCATCGTTTGTTTTCATCCATCTCTTTTATTCTTTGGCCTGTGTGGTCCTCCCATCACAGTGGCCTCTCTCGCTGTAGAGCACTGGCACTGGGCGAATGCGCTCCAGAGCGCTGGCTCCTAATTGGACACACCGGCCCAGCCGCTCTGCAGGCACATGGGGTCTTCCAGGACCAGGGATTGAACTGGTGTCCCCTGTACTGCAAGGCAGACTCTTTACCCACTGGACCACTGGGGAAGCCCAAGACTATTGTTTTAATGTTAAAAAATAAATACAAGTTGTATATACTATGTATTATCTTTACTATGAAAAAAGCCTATAAAATGAGAGAAAATATAGCCAAGGTTTTTATCAGCATTTGCCTCTGAATTTGAATGATTAGTATTTTCTTTTATGTATTTTTCTGTATTTCAGAAATTTCCTACCATCTATCTGTATGTATTACTTTCATGATCAAGAGGTGAAAAAATAGTTTAAGAAAAAGGTTAAGTACTTTTCTTACAGCAACTACTTCTATCTGCTGTTTACTAACAGTGTAGGGGGGTTTCCTTTTCTCCACGCTCTTTCCAGCATTCATTATTCGTTAACTTTTTGAATCTACCCATTCTGACCAGTAAATTGATTTGCATTTCTCTAGTAATTAGTGATTTTGAGCATCTTTTCATATGCCTTTTGGCCATTTGTGTATCTTCTTTGGAGAAACGTATATTTAGATCTTCTACCCATTTAAAAATTTTTTTTGTATATTGAGCTGTTTGCATATTTTAGACATTAATCTCTTGTCAGTTTCATTGTTTGCAAATATTTTCTCCCATTCTGTAGGTTGTCTTCTTGTTTTGATATTTGAAAGCTTTTGTTTCATGTATTTTATTGTACTTTTGTTGAGCCTAAAGAAACAATCCTTAATATAGAAAAATGTACATATAAAGCTTTTGGTTGCAGCATTATTTGTCAATATGAACACTTAAAAGTAACCTAATTCTTCAACTCTAGAGAAAGTGTAAATATATTTTGGCACATCTGCACAGTGGATGCAAATATGAAGATTATGCTATATAAAAATTATGGGATTACTACAATTTTTATTCTAAAGTAAAGGCTGTTTTTTTTTTTTTTGCCTCAAATTCATCGTTTGTTTTTCATCCATCTCTTTTATTCTTTGGCCTGTGTGGTCCTCCCATCACAGTGGCCTCTCTCGCTGTAGAGCACTGGCACTGGGCGAATGCGCTCCAGAGCGCTGGCTCCTAATTGGACACACCGGCCCAGCCGCTCTGCAGGCACATGGGGTCTTCCAGGACCAGGGATTGAACTGGTGTCCCCTGTACTGCAAGGCAGACTCTTTACCCACTGGACCACTGGGGAAGCCCAAGACTATTGTTTTAATGTTAAAAAATAAATACAAGTTGTATATACTATGTATTATCTTTACTATGAAAAAAGCCTATAAAATGAGAGAAAATATAGCCAAGGTTTTTATCAGCATTTGCCTCTGAATTTGAATGATTAGTATTTTCTTTTATGTATTTTTCTGTATTTCAGAAATTTCCTACCATCTATCTGTATGTATTACTTTCATGATCAAGAGGTGAAAAAATAGTTTAAGAAAAAGGTTAAGTACTTTTCTTACAGCAACTACTTCTATCTGCTGTTTAAAGAGGATTTTTCAACTACTTTTAATTTTCTTCTTTAAAAAACATCAAGCTGCTCTAGTGCAAATGTTTTCTGCGTCCCTAGGTTTCAAAGATATGATGAAAAACAAAGGAATTTGGTGCAACTTTGTGTTTTTTTTCAATTGTCATCATGACAATGCATTTATAACAGGCAATTTTCTGTTCTCTGGAAAGCTAGGTTATTACATTAGAAACAGATTTCTATCTGGTGTCTTAAAACATTTCCTGCTGTTCAAACAATGACCTTGTATCAGCAGTCTTTTCAGCATTTCTTTCCATTTTGCAACTTGATTTTCCAATTTTTTTTGATAAAACCTTCACTTGCGTTGACAACTAGGTAGATCTAGCATGCCTACTGGCTGCAGAACAGTCTATGATGTACTAAGAAATGGGTGGAATGCAAAATGATATTAATACTGGGCATGTGGGAGTACACTCTTGGCCTCTTTTGTGCCTTGTGAAGATTGCCAGAGTGCTTTAAGGCCATGTCTATGAACAATTACAAGTTAGTGGTGTATGTCTCATATATACATTAAGGACACGTATTTAGTACTCTGGTCCCATTTATAGTTAGTGTGTATATATATAATCTTTAAATTTTATTTATTTCTGATTGTTAAGATGATGCATTTATTATTTAAAACATGGGAATCATATACACAAGTTTTTTTTATTGCTACTATAACAAATAACCATAAACCTAGTGACTTAACGCAAACTTATTACCATAAATTCTGGAGATCTGAGGTCCAAAGTGAGGCTAAAATGTGGGAATTGGCAGGGCTTCTTTCTTTTGGGGGGTGTAGAGAAAAATCCATTTTCTTGCTCTTCTTAGCTTTGGTAGGCTGCCTGTATGCCTTTGTTCATTTTCCCCGGCCACCTTCCCCACCAGCAGTTGACTTTCACAAAACACTGAAACTGAGGAGCTCTGGTTCTTTATGTCTCAGCACAGAAAGAATTCAGCAAGAGGCAAAGTGATAGGAAAGAAGTGATTTATTAGAATAGGACACTTGTGAGGTTTACAGGCAGGTGAGCAAGAGGGTGCCACCGCATGAACTTAGTGGGTTGCAATATTATAATCTAAGGACAGTGGGGCGGGACAGAAGACCATCTTCTTCCTCATTCTTGTGCAGACACCAAGCTTCCATCATCAGTTCCTCCTCCGAGTCAGGTGGGGACTTTATAGAATTTGGTTTGGCAACTTTGTGTTTTTTTTCAATTGTCATCATGACAATGCATTTATAACAGGCAATTTTCTGTTCTCTGGAAAGCTAGGTTATTACATTAGAAACAGATTTCTATCTGGTGTCTTAAAACATTTCCTGCTGTTCAAACAATGACCTTGTATCAGCAGTCTTTTCAGCATTTCTTTCCATTTTGCAACTTGATTTTCCAATTTTTTTTGATAAAACCTTCACTTGCGTTGACAACTAGGTAGATCTAGCATGCCTACTGGCTGCAGAACAGTCTATGAAGGACTAAGAAATGGGTGGAATGAAAAAAAATATTAATACTAGGCATGTGGGAGTACACTCTTGGCCTCTTTTGTGCCTTGTGAAGATTGCCAGAGTGCTTTAAGGCCATGTCTATGAACAATTACAAGTTAGTGGTGTATGTCTCATATATACATTAAGGACACGTATTTAGTACTCTGGTCCCATTTATAGTTAGTGTGTATATATATAATCTTTAAATTTTATTTATTTCTGATTGTTAAGATGATGCATTTATTATTTAAAACATGGGAATCATATACACAAGTTTTTTTTATTGCTACTATAACAAATAACCATAAACCTAGTGACTTAACGCAAACTTATTACCATAAATTCTGGAGATCTGAGGTCCAAAGTGAGGCTAAAATGTGGGAATTGGCAGGGCTTCTTTCTTTTGGGGGGTGTAGAGAAAAATCCATTTTCTTGCTCTTCTTAGCTTTGGTAGGCTGCCTGTATGCCTTTGTTCATTTTCCCCGGCCACCTTCCCCACCAGCAGTTGACTTTCACAAAACACTGAAACTGAGGAGCTCTGGTTCTTTATGTCTCAGCACAGAAAGAATTCAGCAAGAGGCAAAGTGATAGGAAAGAAGTGATTTATTAGAATAGGACACTTGTGAGGTTTACAGGCAGGTGAGCAAGAGGGTGCCACCGCATGAACTTAGTGGGTTGCAATATTATAATCTAAGGACAGTGGGGCGGGACAGAAGACCATCTTCTTCCTCATTCTTGTGCAGACACCAAGCTTCCATCATCAGTTCCTCCTCCGAGTCAGGTGGGAGAATTTTCTTGTCTTAATGGGGTCAAACCAGGATTGTCATGAACCAATGGAAGCAAGCAAAAAAGGCTATAACAGGTACTAAAATAGGGTAAATCTTCTCAGGTTTCAGTATAACGGCACCTTTTCCTTTTCCTTTTGTTTTTAGTGTGCGCAGAGGAGCATGTTCTAGAAATCATTAATTTACTGACCTCACTGAGTGGGCTGTGGGTCTCACACCCCTGTTGTTTTATTGTTTGAGGGCATCTTGCATGCTTCTGTTGTGTGGTTTTGTTGTTAGGTCAGCCTGTTTTCTTGAGTGATTGACTTACAGGGCTCTCCCATACCTTTTTCTTTACTTATGAAAACCCCTTAGTGGGATTAACTATTCAGTCACCTACTTTGCCCCTTTTCTCTGTCGCTATCAGCATCATGCTAATCCTGATTCTTCAACTTCCCCTTCCACATTTAAGGAATCTAGTGTTATTGAGTTCGTTGATAGTTCGGGGAGGATTTCCCTATTTAATGTCAGCTATTAGCCACCTTAATTCTGTTTGAAATGTTAATTCCTCTTTGTCATGTAACCTATTTATGGATTCCAGCATTTCAGGCTCAGACATCTTTCAGTTGAGGGGGGAGGAGGCTTCTTGCTGCTTTCTGTAGAAGAGTTTCAGAAAAGTAAAAATACTTAAATCAGATCCTTAACTCTGTCACTCAAAGGAAGCTACTGTTACCATTTGGGAAAATATATAAGTATTCACTAAAAAAATGTCTTTCTCTCTACCAAAGTTAATTACTTTTAGTAGTTTCTGGTGTGTTCTTACAGCTTTTTAGTGTAAATGTATGTACACTAACGTCATTATTTCTTGTTCCATATCTGGTCCTTACCTTATTCCTCAGTGGCAGTGGGCTCAGGGGTAATAATAATAACTAATATTTGTTGAGTATTTATTATATGCCAGACATTTAATACATCTAATCTGTGCAACCCTAGCAGTAGGCACTATTTTGTTTTTAAGATGCAGAACCTAAGACATAGAGAGGTTAAGCCATTTACCCATGGTCACTCACCTGGTAAATTAAAAGCTGGGGCTTTAACCCAGATAGTCTGACTTCAGAACCCTCGTGTTTAATTCTTGTTCTCTATTCCCTGTCCTATATGATGAATACATTAGTTGCTAATTTAAAGAGTTGGTGAATATTTCTTTGTCATCTCTAAAAATTCCTTACATAATAGTAACCACATTCATAATGCCTGCTTCAGTATTTCGAAGCATGTGTTTCTGAGTTGGCTGCTCAAGATCTATAACTAGAAGCCCTTCGCAGTGGCTTTCTCCCTTACTGGTGCTTTTCGCAGAGCCAACAAAGTAGAACTTGCTCTCAAAGCGTCTGGGTGACAAGGAGTAGCTATGTGGCTCAGTTCTAGTGAGAGAGATTGTGGGACATTTTTCTGAGCAGCTTTCTAGAAATGTTTCCTTCCTAATGACATGACGAAGGCAAGTCTGGGAACCTCTCTCTCACTTCTCCTTTCCACTCCTTTGCCCTATGTGGGATATGGCCACATGGAAATAGGATATTCAGAGCTGAGGTAGATCTCTTGTATCCATTCAGGGGAGACTAAAAGAATTTCAGAGATTTTGATATAACCCCTGTGACATTGCGGAGTTACCTAACTGGGGACCAGTTATCTCCAGACTTCTTGTTAAGCACAACAATAAGCCCTGGCTCGTCAGATTTTTCTATTAGTTGCAGCCAAACACAGTATAACTAATGTAGAACTTAATAGTGCTGCTCAAGAGAAAACATCCAGAGTGTATAGTAAAATCCCTACACAACCCTTTTCTTAAAAAATGATCTTTGTTGGAATATAGTTGCTTTACAGTGTTGTGTGAATTTCTACTGTACAGCAAAATGAATCAGCCATACATATAAATATTGCTGTTGTCATGGGCTGTAGCCTGCCAGTCTTCTCTGTGCACGGGGTTTTCCAGGCCAGAATCCTGGAATGCGTGGCCATTACATCCCCTCCCTTTTGAACTTCCTTCCCATTCAGGTCACCACAGGGCATTAAGTAGTTCCGTGTGCTATACAGTCTGTTCTCATTTGTTGTCTCTTTTATGCATTAGTATCAATAGTGTGTATGTGCCAATCTCTATTTACCAATGCATCCCAGCTACATACCTTTCCTGCTGCTCCCACCAGCTATAGCTCTGCTTTTTTTTTTTTTTTTTAAAGGATTTTATTTATTTATTTTTATTTTTGGTTGCCCTGGATCTTAGTTGCTTTGCCCGGGCTTTCTCTAGTTTTGGTGAGCTTTGTTGGGGTGTGCATGTTTCTCGTTGTGGTGGCTTCTCTTGTTGCAGAGTACCGGCTTCAGTATTTGCAGCTTGCAGGCTCAGCAGTTGTGACTTGTGGGCCCAATTGCTCCAAGGCATGTAAAGTCTTTCCAGACCAGGGATCAAACCTGTGTCCCCTGCATTGGCAGGAAGATTCTTATCCACTGTGTCACCAGGGAAGTCCCTACCCTGAATTTTGAGAGGGATATGGACCTATTTGTAATACAGCAAGAGATTAAGCTATGTGGAAAGGCTCTTAAGAGCTTGTTACAGGAACTAGAAGGAGTTATCTTGCAAAAGATGATAGGTTTGGGAGTTAATATTTGTTGTATGCTTGAAAGGCTCTCTGGTAAACTGAAAACATGTCTGCAGATTCTTCCCATCCTTGTGCACGTCACTTTGCAAAGTGACATTTCCGTTCTTTTTAGTAGAAGTAAATAGTGACGAAGCGGTACTGTTTTTTTCTCCATCCCTTGAATCTCTGTGTGCTGGTTTCCCAGGGCTGCTATAACAAACTGTCAAAAACCAGTTGACCTGAAACAATAGAAACTGTTTCTCTCATAATTTTGAAAGCTAGATGTCTGAATCAAGGTGTTGGGGGCAGGGGGCCATGCTCTCTCTGAAGAGAGAAGGCTCCATGGGAGAATCTGTTCCACGCCTTTCTCTTAGCTTCTGATGTTGACAGCAATCCTTGGTCACCTCTAGTCATGCTAGAATTCTCCCTGTGCGATTCTGTGTCTCTTCGTCTTATAAAGAAGTTCTGTTGGTTACAGGCCTGCCATACTCCAGTATGACCTCAGTTTAATGTAACTAATGACCCTGTAGTAACCCTTGAAATGACCCTATAATAAGTTCACATTATAAGGTTATGGGAAGGATATGAACTTGGGCAGGGGCTTGGAGGGGACACTATATAGCCCCTCTAGAGCCACCAGCCTGACAACAGCTGGACATGTGAATTAGACCACTCTATCCCATCCAGCCACAGCTGAGCCACCAGTGGAAGAATTGCTCAAATGAGAGACAATAAGTGTTTTTTATTTAGGATGACGGAGATGATTGGTTATCCAGCAAAAGCTAACTAATATTGGTTCTAATGTGTTAAGGGGATTTGATATGATGGTGGACATTCTAGAGAGCAGAACAGTCTTTTGAGATTCGTACCGACTTTGAAATGCTGTGATCTTAAGATTGATTTTCTGGCCAGGTCCTGAAAATCATAGAAAGGCAGATGTCATTGAGTGAAACTAAGGCTTAACAGTTGGCTATGTCAAACAGTGTAGCTGACTGCCCCCTGAGGGGGTGTGTTATAAAAGTAGATGTTGTTTGGGAGACTGTATTAAAATCTCATGTATCCATTTTAAAGCCAAGATGTTAAGGAAAAAGCATTTGAAGAGTTTTAGAAATGAGAAAAAAGCATTGATGATTTAGTATTCTTCTAATGCGTTGTTCATTCCAGAACTTGTGGAAAGGCCAAAAATTACTCAGCATACTCTGTAAAATTCCCAGTGTCTACTGGCATGATTGCACATATTCTTTCTAAGTTGAATCTTGGGCCAAGTGTTGGAAGCGAGCCTTTGACTTTGGGTTTCTGTACTGCCATCTCCATTTCATTTTGTCTCTTGTAGTTCCCAGGGCTAGAAACACTTTGATTTCTTGCCAGCTGGTGAATCAGTATATGATTAAGCTGGCATTGGACCAGGACTGAAAGTGGTGGACTGCAACCAGAGACAGAACCATAAGGCAACCCTCTAGAATGATGTCATGTGTCTCTTGACATAACATCAAAAGGAGGATAATGAAAATAGCCAGAGAAAACTGAACCAATTGATACAATAAAATGCTTGGGATGGCTTCTATGAAAGACAGGTATGGGGGATGGAGCATTCTTGGGATGTGGTACACTGAGTATAGTTATGCTAAATTAAACTTAAGAGGGTTTAATTAAAAATGTACTATCTCTGTGTATTGACCTGTATTAGATCCCTGACAGGCCTTAGCCATAGTAAGATTTTCTATGCTCTCTCAGACAAGTAAAAGACTTCTTTAAAAAAAATTTTTTTTTTCCTTTGTGTGGGTGGTGAGTTGGGGAGAGAGGGGGGTGGGCGGGCCACTTCTTTTGGTCTTTCATTTATCTATTTTTCATCCATCTTTGTTCTTTGGCCCGTGTGGTCCTCCAATCGCAGTGGCCTCTCTTGTCGAAGAACACTGGCTCTGAGCGCATGCGCTCCAGAGCTCTGGCTCGGTAATTGGACACATGGGTCCAGCCACTCTGAGGCATGTGGAATCTTCCCAGGCTGGGAATCCAACCGGCGCCCCTTGCTCTGCAAGGCAGTGTCCTTACCCCCTGGACCACCAGGGAAGCCCAGTAAAAGACTTCTTTAGGCTTCTTTCTTAGAGGAAATGGTCTTACATTATCTCTAAACTTTTGCGTAAGAGTAAAATTCTATTACTACATAGAGGCTGTATTCTCAGATATTAAAGTAAGGGCTCAAAATTTCTTATGTTGAAATGGTAATTCATTGAATATTTCCTGAATGCCTGGCACTGAGAAAGGAAATTTGCATCGATTATCATTTATATTTGTCACAGTGATCATAGTATACAACTGAAAAATCTAAGGTTTAGAATTGTCCAAAACTAGTAAACAGATTTCTGGTCTTCAGTTTTCCCATCTTTAAAATAGATATTTATCCTAGTTATAACTTGTCAGCTTTGTATATGTTAACAATTATTTATTGGCAAAGAATACAGAGAAACATCACCCTAACATTTTATACTCTGTAATTTAAATTGATTTTGGTATAAACAGTGTTCTCTGAGAGTGAACACAGGTAAACTATATATTTTAGGGATGGCTTCTGAAAGACCCTAAGAAGAATCAATGACAATTAAAAAGAATCAATAACTAGAGATTATATTTTAGTCCAGTATTTTAGTCCAGTATTTTAGTCCGTTTGGGCTGTTACAACAAAATGAAGATACTAGGTGGATTAAACAACATGCGTTTGTTTCTCATATCTCTGGAGGCTGGAAAGTTCAAGATCAAGGTGCTAGCAGATTTGCTGTCTCCTGAGAGACCTCTTCCTGGTTTCAGAGGTTTTCTTTCTTGATGTATCCTCATGTAGAAGAGAGAAAGAGGGTTCTGCTCACTTCCTTTGAAGTGTTAGTGTTTGTCGCTAAGTTGTGTCCAACTCTTTGTGATGCCGGGGACTTTAGCCTATCAAGCTCCTCTGTCCATGTAATTCTTTTTGGTCTTCTTTTTTTTTGGCCCGTGTGGTCCTCCAATCGCAGTGGCCTCTCTTGTCGAAGAACACTGGCTCTGAGCGCATGCGCTCCAGAGCTCTGGCTCGGTAATTGGACACATGGGTCCAGCCACTCTGAGGCATGTGGAATCTTCCCAGGCTGGGAATCCAACCGGCGCCCCTTGCTCTGCAAGGCAGTGTCCTTACCCCCTGGACCACCAGGGAAGCCCAGTAAAAGACTTCTTTAGGCTTCTTTCTTAGAGGAAATGGTCTTACATTATCTCTAAACTTTTGCGTAAGAGTAAAATTCTATTACTACATAGAGGCTGTATTCTCAGATATTAAAGTAAGGGCTCAAAATTTCTTATGTTGAAATGGTAATTCATTGAATATTTCCTGAATGCCTGGCACTGAGAAAGGAAATTTGCATCGATTATCATTTATATTTGTCACAGTGATCATAGTATACAACTGAAAAATCTAAGGTTTAGAATTGTCCAAAACTAGTAAACAGATTTCTGGTCTTCAGTTTTCCCATCTTTAAAATAGATATTTATCCTAGTTATAACTTGTCAGCTTTGTATATGTTAACAATTATTTATTGGCAAAGAATACAGAGAAACATCACCCTAACATTTTATACTCTGTAATTTAAATTGATTTTGGTATAAACAGTGTTCTCTGAGAGTGAACACAGGTAAACTATATATTTTAGGGATGGCTTCTGAAAGACCCTAAGAAGAATCAATGACAATTAAAAAGAATCAATAACTAGAGATTATATTTTAGTCCAGTATTTTAGTCCAGTATTTTAGTCCGTTTGGGCTGTTACAACAAAATGAAGATACTAGGTGGATTAAACAACATGCGTTTGTTTCTCATATCTCTGGAGGCTGGAAAGTTCAAGATCAAGGTGCTAGCAGATTTGCTGTCTCCTGAGAGACCTCTTCCTGGTTTCAGAGGTTTTCTTTCTTGATGTATCCTCATGTAGAAGAGAGAAAGAGGGTTCTGCTCACTTCCTTTGAAGTGTTAGTGTTTGTCGCTAAGTTGTGTCCAACTCTTTGTGATGCCGGGGACTTTAGCCTATCAAGCTCCTCTGTCCATGTAATTCTCAAGGCAGTAATATTGGAGTGGGTAGCCCTTCCCTTCACCAAGGAATCTTCCCCACCAAGGGACTGAGCCCAGGTCTCCCACATTGCAGGTGGATTCTTTACTGTCTGAGCCACTAGGGAAGCCTTTCTTCCTTTGTTGTCTATGTGCACCTCATCCCATCATAGAGACTCTGTCTTTATGATCTCATCTAAACTTAGTCCCAGCCAAGGTCCCTCCTCCAAACTCCATCCCACTGGGGATTATGGCTTCCATACATAATTTGGTAAGGCATAATCATTTAGTCCATAGTACTTAGCATTTTAAATATCACTCTCAAAATCTCAGAATGAATCAGTAATTATGGAAAACACTGCTAGCAATTCCTCAAAAAATTAAAAACAGAACTACCATATGATCCAACAATTCTGTTTCTGGATATATATACAGACTAAACGAAAACAGAACGTCTATATATCCCTGCTCATGACAGCATAGTTCACAGGAGCCAAGATATGGAAACAGCCTATGTTCTTTGACAGATGAATGGAAAAAAAATGTAACATACGTGTATATATAGAAAATGGAATATTATTAAGCCTATGAAAAGAAGAAAATTCTGCTCTTTGTGACAATATAGATGAACTGAGAGTGTCTAAGTGAAATGAGCCAATTAGAGAAAGACAAATACTATATGGTACCATTTATATCAGGAATCTAAAACAAAAGAAGAAAAAAGCACCAATCCTATAGAAATGGAGAGTATTATGATGGTTGCCAGGGTCTAAGTGGAAGGAGAAATGAAGCCATGTAGGTCAAAGTGTACAACTTTCGGATATAAATAAGTTCTGGGCAGCTTAATATACAATATGGTGACTGTTGTTAACAGTACTGTATTATATACCTGAAGTTTGCTGAGATTAGATCTTAAGCATTCATATCTCACACACACACACACACACACACACACACGGAGACACACACACACACAAGTTAGCTATTTGAAGTGATGGGTGATTGTGATAATCCTTTCACAATGTATACCACATCATGTCATATACTTTTAATAATACAGTATTATTTCTCAGTTATTGCTTAGTAAATCTGAAACAATATTTATACTAGAGAGTTTGTTCGTGGCATAAAGATGGTCAAAATAGTTTTTCCTTGATGAAGATTAAGAGAAACCAAAGAGACCAAAGTTATGAATTTGCTCTATTGCCCTCAGTTGTGGCAAAGGTCAAATTTCTTAATTTTTTCAAGTCATCGTTAATTAGTTTAGTCTCCACCCAACAGGATTTTTGGAGATGATTCTCCATCATTTTAAGGAATCCTCTCTATTGTAGGAAGTCTAGGTACTTGGAAGACTACTTTTGGCCTTAATTCTTCAGTGTCATTGCTGATCTACTCTGTGGCCTCCTGAAGGTCAGGAATCTATTACCCAGAGTCCCAGAGTCTCTTCTTGCTCTATTCTAAGTCTCAGTCATTGGGCCTTTTGTTCAGTGTCCAAGGTACCTATGCACGTTCAACTCTGAGAGGCCCTGCCACCCCTAGGGACCCTGGGGAGACATGCAAAGAGGCCCAGGCCTCTGTGTTCACATGGTGAAAGCTCCTCTCAGGTCTTTCCCTCTTTCAGGAACCCATCTTCCCTAGACTGGATCCTCTCTTTCTGTTATATTAATACATAAAATTCAGAACAATAGCTGACCTTGACACAAGAGGAAGGCAGGTTGGAACTAAGGGTATTATTTAGATAAAAAAAGAAAGAAAGAAAGAAAAAAAATATGTAGATGGAGTCGGAGACAAAGATAAGGGTCTAAGCTGAGCTCAGGAATTTGGGACTCTTCCTGTAGTCAATAAAGAGTTGTTGATACCTGCTAAGAATATGGAGTGTTTTCTTTGGTTTGGTTTGATTGGTTTCATCGTAGGCAAACTTGTCTATTCTCATGGATGGGAGCACAAATTAACATCAGATATTAAATAAACAGAAAGCCATGTCAGTTTGCTTTTGGATGGCATTCTGTGTTTTGGTGGATCCTATCTGGGGAGAGTAGTTCCTATGGCATATGCTGTAATGAACAGGAAAGTAAGAAGAGAAAAAAAGAGTTTCCTTCTTGTTCCATCCCCCTACCTTTTTTGAAAGATCCATCTAGTTCAGGAATGCTACAGGACTAGACATCTCTTGAGGCAGAGAAAAATGGTCAAGACTTTGTTTTGAAAGTTCAGGCTATCCTACATTTGAATACTTTCACAATATAAAATTTCATCTTTTAGTCCTAACCATTCCAGCTTATGATTCTGCACTCATGTCCAATGAGATACATCTGTAGGGATTTATGAGAGAGTGAGTCGGTGAATTTGTTTTTAAGCCATCAGTGCCACTCTCTTCCTGGTAATCCTGATTCTATTGTAGTCACTGTTACAGTGAACTAGTTTTAATATTAGAAATGGGTCTATTCCTCACCTCTCTTAGGTGAAGATTCAGTTGCAAACCATTGTCACACGTTCTTCCAGTTAAATGCTTCCTCTGTAGAATCTTTCTAGACCTCTTCCCTCTCGCTGGTTTACTTCCTCTATAATAATTACATGGTCATTTCCCTCCTCTACCTTCTAGGAACTTTGGTTCATTTTAGGGAATTTATAATTTGTGATTCTTTATTATGATTTTCCAAAACTCCTGATAGAAACATCTGTTAAGTAATTGAACAAAAGACCACGGTGAGGTCTGTAGTAGGGTATTGAGGGCTCTGAGGTTTCAGACATGGTTACAAATATATTTCAGGTTCTTGTGCCTTTTGTTTGCCTCTGATGTTAATAATGCTTTCAGGTTAAACAGCAACGATACAACCATGAGATCAGTGCTCATCTTCCCTTGATCAGAAGGAGATGGAGGGAAAGTCCGTAACAGATGTCTGGTAGAATGCTTTCGAGGTTAAACAGCAACGATCACCAAGTCTCTCACCTGTAAAGAGTTGTTGACACCTGCTAAGAATATGGAGTGTTTTCTTTGGTTTGGTTTGATTGGTTTCATCGTAGGCAAACTTGTCTATTCTCATGGATGGGAGCACAAATTAACATCAGATATTAAATAAACAGAAAGCCATGTCAGTTTGCTTTTGGATGGCATTCTGTGTTTTGGTGGATCCTATCTGGGGAGAGTAGTTCCTATGGCATATGCTGTAATGAACAGGAAAGTAAGAAGAGAAAAAAAGAGTTTCCTTCTTGTTCCATCCCCCTACCTTTTTTGAAAGATCCATCTAGTTCAGGAATGCTACAGGACTAGACATCTCTTGAGGCAGAGAAAAATGGTCAAGACTTTGTTTTGAAAGTTCAGGCTATCCTACATTTGAATACTTTCACAATATAAAATTTCATCTTTTAGTCCTAACCATTCCAGCTTATGATTCTGCACTCATGTCCAATGAGATACATCTGTAGGGATTTATGAGAGAGTGAGTCGGTGAATTTGTTTTTAAGCCATCAGTGCCACTCTCTTCCTGGTAATCCTGATTCTATTGTAGTCACTGTTACAGTGAACTAGTTTTAATATTAGAAATGGGTCTATTCCTCACCTCTCTTAGGTGAAGATTCAGTTGCAAACCATTGTCACACGTTCTTCCAGTTAAATGCTTCCTCTGTAGAATCTTTCTAGACCTCTTCCCTCTCGCTGGTTTACTTCCTCTATAATAATTACATGGTCATTTCCCTCCTCTACCTTCTAGGAACTTTGGTTCATTTTAGGGAATTTATAATTTGTGATTCTTTATTATGATTTTCCAAAACTCCTGATAGAAACATCTGTTAAGTAATTGAACAAAAGACCACGGTGAGGTCTGTAGTAGGGTGGCTGAGGGCTCTGAGGTTTCAGACATGGTTACAAATATATTTCAGGTTCTTGTGCCTTTTGTTTGCCTCTGATGTTAATAATGCTTTCAGGTTAAACAGCAACGATACAACCATGAGATCAGTGCTCATCTTCCCTTGATCAGAAGGAGATGGAGGGAAAGTCCGTAACAGATGTCTGGTAGAAGTCTGGGCATGCTGTTAATAACTGAGAAAAAGTAAGAGACTAGCTTAATAAGCTGAGTGTGCTCTGGAATGCTGGATGGTTCTCTTCAGTGGGTTCTCAAGTCTCTGGGAAGGGAACAACCTGGTCAGAGAGCATCATCCTAGGGGCAGGGGTGTAGGAGAAGATGGAGGTCTTGAGGGAGGTGGGGCTACCCTGGAGAAAGAACAGTGTTTCCCTTCTAGGAAGCTTATTGTGGAATGTATGCCCAACTACTTTACTGCCCACCTTATGTCAACTAAGAAATTTGCCCGTTTAAAGTTCAAATCAATATGTAACGTCATAAGAAAATAGTTTACTTCTCAATGACAAACTTATAGCAAGCATTTGTGTACAGTCTACAAGTATTAACATGTTTGATCTGTTCAAGACTCCGAGAAGGAGGCACTGATGTAATTACCATTTTGGACAAGAGGCAAATGAGATACAGAAAGGTCAGATGTTTTGATCAAGGTCACAAAGTTAAATGTCAGACATGGATTTGTGCCCAGATGTCTACTCCAGAGTCTGTGCACCACTTAACAGTCACTTTCCCTGGTTCATAAAGATGGGAAGAGACAGACTACAAGGATGTTCAGTTTTCCTCTACCTACAAGCTGGGTCTAGTTTGAGGTTCCCTGATTTACGTGGTTATGACTACCACTAGGTACAGACTCTAGCTGTAACTAGAGTCTTGTAACCTAGTTTGATCCTTAAAGAGTATGGGTTATTAACCTTATTTAATTACAAATGTTACAGTAAATTGTGAAAAGGAATAATTTCCCAAGTAAAAGCAAATGTTAATTATAGTTTTAATGCATGGCTTTGGAATAAAGAAAATATGTGATCTTATCAATAGGATGTCAGTCTCTTTATATTGCCACTAAATATTGAATAAACATTGAAAATGTTATTTGTCTGTGCAGGGCACATATATCCCATTGTCCCTAAAGGGATATAAGCTCCTTTATCCCTGATTGTGTCTTTACATTGTTGGTATTATTCAGTAAGTTTTCTTGAATGCATGTATAAATGGCTTACTGATATGAACTAGATCTCTCAGCAACGATACAACCATGAGATCAGTGCTCATCTTCCCTTGATCAGAAGGAGATGGAGGGAAAGTCCGTAACAGATGTCTGGTAGAAGTCTGGGCATGCTGTTAATAACTGAGAAAAAGTAAGAGACTAGCTTAATAAGCTGAGTGTGCTCTGGAATGCTGGATGGTTCTCTTCAGTGGGTTCTCAAGTCTCTGGGAAGGGAACAACCTGGTCAGAGAGCATCATCCTAGGGGCAGGGGTGTAGGAGAAGATGGAGGTCTTGAGGGAGGTGGGGCTACCCTGGAGAAAGAACAGTGTTTCCCTTCTAGGAAGCTTATTGTGGAATGTATGCCCAACTACTTTACTGCCCACCTTATGTCAACTAAGAAATTTGCCCGTTTAAAGTTCAAATCAATATGTAACGTCATAAGAAAATAGTTTACTTCTCAATGACAAACTTATAGCAAGCATTTGTGTACAGTCTACAAGTATTAACATGTTTGATCTGTTCAAGACTCCGAGAAGGAGGCACTGATGTAATTACCATTTTGGACAAGAGGCAAATGAGATACAGAAAGGTCAGATGTTTTGATCAAGGTCACAAAGTTAAATGTCAGACATGGATTTGTGCCCAGATGTCTACTCCAGAGTCTGTGCACCACTTAACAGTCACTTTCCCTGGTTCATAAAGATGGGAAGAGACAGACTACAAGGATGTTCAGTTTTCCTCTACCTACAAGCTGGGTCTAGTTTGAGGTTCCCTGATTTACGTGGTTATGACTACCACTAGGTACAGACTCTAGCTGTAACTAGAGTCTTGTAACCTAGTTTGATCCTTAAAGAGTATGGGTTATTAACCTTATTTAATTACAAATGTTACAGTAAATTGTGAAAAGGAATAATTTCCCAAGTAAAAGCAAATGTTAATTATAGTTTTAATGCATGGCTTTGGAATAAAGAAAATATGTGATCTTATCAATAGGATGTCAGTCTCTTTATATTGCCACTAAATATTGAATAAACATTGAAAATGTTATTTGTCTGTGCAGGGCACATATATCCCATTGTCCCTAAAGGGATATAAGCTCCTTTATCCCTGATTGTGTCTTTACATTGTTGGTATTATTCAGTAAGTTTTCTTGAATGCATGTATAAATGGCTTACTGATATGAACTAGATCTCTACAACTTTGATATGGTCCTCTGTGTTTGTTTTCTTTCCTGCCTTTTGTATATATTGGATGATTGACTTTGCATACCAACTGAGCAAACTATCTTGATTCCTGTTATATACTGAGTTGTTTTCCCCCAAAATTCATAGGTGCAAGACCTAACGTCTCATGCCATGAAATATGACCTTTTCAAGAATACGGCTGTTGGAGGTGTAATTAGTTCAGGTAAGGTCATACTGGAGTAGGGAGGGCCCTGAACCAGGGTGACTGGTGTCCTTATAAAAAGAAGTTTGGACACAGCCACATATACAAAGAGAATGCCACATGAAGATGAAAGCAGAGACCAGGGTGATGTTTCTCCAACAGTGAGTGCCGCAGTTGGCAGGCAAACCACCAGAAGCCAGGGGAGAGGCATGGAGCAGTCTCTTCTTTCCACCAACAGAAAGAAATAACCCTGCTGACACCTTGGTGTTGGGCATTGAGCCTCAGAATGGGGAGACAATATATTTTTTGTTGTTTCAGCCATTGAGTGTATGGTACTTTCTTTCTGCAGCTCCAGCAAACTAATATGGTTCCCATTCCTTAATGAAAGGAGGCTAGATTTATGTGGCTGGGCTGGCATGACTCTGGGATTTTCTCTTCATTTTGTCTGGGGCATAACCTAATCACAGAATTGCTTTTAAACTGCTAGTTTGAGGTTCCCTGATTTACGTGGTTATGACTACCACTAGGTACAGACTCTAGCTGTAACTAGAGTCTTGTAACCTAGTTTGATCCTTAAAGAGTATGGGTTATTAACCTTATTTAATTACAAATGTTACAGTAAATTGTGAAAAGGAATAATTTCCCAAGTAAAAGCAAATGTTAATTATAGTTTTAATGCATGGCTTTGGAATAAAGAAAATATGTGATCTTATCAATAGGATGTCAGTCTCTTTATATTGCCACTAAATATTGAATAAACATTGAAAATGTTATTTGTCTGTGCAGGGCACATATATCCCATTGTCCCTAAAGGGATATAAGCTCCTTTATCCCTGATTGTGTCTTTACATTGTTGGTATTATTCAGTAAGTTTTCTTGAATGCATGTATAAATGGCTTACTGATATGAACTAGATCTCTACAACTTTGATATGGTCCTCTGTGTTTGTTTTCTTTCCTGCCTTTTGTATATATTGGATGATTGACTTTGCATACCAACTGAGCAAACTATCTTGATTCCTGTTATATACTGAGTTGTTTTCCCCCAAAATTCATAGGTGCAAGACCTAACGTCTCATGCCATGAAATATGACCTTTTCAAGAATACGGCTGTTGGAGGTGTAATTAGTTCAGGTAAGGTCATACTGGAGTAGGGAGGGCCCTGAACCAGGGTGACTGGTGTCCTTATAAAAAGAAGTTTGGACACAGCCACATATACAAAGAGAATGCCACATGAAGATGAAAGCAGAGACCAGGGTGATGTTTCTCCAACAGTGAGTGCCGCAGTTGGCAGGCAAACCACCAGAAGCCAGGGGAGAGGCATGGAGCAGTCTCTTCTTTCCACCAACAGAAAGAAATAACCCTGCTGACACCTTGGTGTTGGGCATTGAGCCTCCAGAATGGGGAGACAATATATTTTTTGTTGTTTCAGCCATTGAGTGTATGGTACTTTCTTTCTGCAGCTCCAGCAAACTAATATGGTTCCCATTCCTTAATGAAAGGAGGCTAGATTTATGTGGCTGGGCTGGCATGACTCTGGGATTTTCTCTTCATTTTGTCTGGGGCATAACCTAATCACAGAATTGCTTTTAAACTGCTGTGGGGTTTTAGAATTGAAGCCAAAAGTGGACTGTGTGTTACTGAGGATTTGGGGGGTTGAATGTTTAAAGATACATTTTTATTTTCCATGTAGAAGGTTGGTCCAAAAAATTTTTAGTATAATTATATATATATATTATATATATATAAATTATATATATATAATATATATATATAAAGCATATAAAGGCATATATGCATATAAAGGCTGAATACTTTGAAGTCTCTAGTAATTATGTTATGATTATTTAATCTGCTAAAAATAAGAATATGGGCTGGCAATTTAGATTTGGAAGTCTAGTATTTCAAATTTTTCAGTAGCACGAATGCTTTTTTGGACTCTAAGGTTTAACAGTGCAAATAGTTTGCAACTGAAATGTATCTGTATCATGCACAGTCAAAGGTCTGAGAGCCTAAGGAACAATAAACCAGTTTTTAAAAATATCCGGAAAACACTTTGTTTTTTGAGGATTTTGGCTGGTGACCATAAGTCTCCCAAGAGTTCACAAGATTTCCTTCACAATTGAAAAGACAAAGTTCACCTTTCCAATTATATTTTGAAAAAAAAAATAGAAGGAAGTACAAATTAAAAGGCTTTGATATCCTGGAAACTGTTTAGTCCACAGTAGAGATAAACAGACCCTCCTCTCATTGATGCATATTTCAAACCTCAAGAATTAGTGCTGAAAAATAATACTCTTTTCACGTTTTGTGATTTTTGACTCTCAAGTACTTGTTAGAACTTGTGAGAGTGGAAATTAAGAATGTGATGTGTGAATGAATTCACTCCACATGAGCATGTTCAAGATTTCCTAAAAGATGTATTTTTCTGCATACCTTATATACTATTCTTATAATTTATGTATTTTAATTCACTGGATTCAAGAGAAAGAAATAACCCTGCTGACACCTTGGTGTTGGGCATTGAGCCTCAGAATGGGGAGACAATATATTTTTTGTTGTTTCAGCCATTGAGTGTATGGTACTTTCTTTCTGCAGCTCCAGCAAACTAATATGGTTCCCATTCCTTAATGAAAGGAGGCTAGATTTATGTGGCTGGGCTGGCATGACTCTGGGATTTTCTCTTCATTTTGTCTGGGGCATAACCTAATCACAGAATTGCTTTTAAACTGCTGTGGGGTTTTAGAATTGAAGCCAAAAGTGGACTGTGTGTTACTGAGGATTTGGGGGGTTGAATGTTTAAAGATACATTTTTATTTTCCATGTAGAAGGTTGGTCCAAAAATTTCTAGTATAATTATATATATATATTATATATATATAAATTATATATATATAATATATATATATAAAGCATATAAAGGCATATATGCATATAAAGGCTGAATACTTTGAAGTCTCTAGTAATTATGTTATGATTATTTAATCTGCTAAAAATAAGAATATGGGCTGGCAATTTAGATTTGGAAGTCTAGTATTTCAAATTTTTCAGTAGCACGAATGCTTTTTTGGACTCTAAGGTTTAACAGTGCAAATAGTTTGCAACTGAAATGTATCTGTATCATGCACAGTCAAAGGTCTGAGAGCCTAAGGAACAATAAACCAGTTTTTAAAAATATCCGGAAAACACTTTGTTTTTTGAGGATTTTGGCTGGTGACCATAAGTCTCCCAAGAGTTCACAAGATTTCCTTCACAATTGAAAAGACAAAGTTCACCTTTCCAATTATATTTTGAAAAAAAAAATAGAAGGAAGTACAAATTAAAAGGCTTTGATATCCTGGAAACTGTTTAGTCCACAGTAGAGATAAACAGACCCTCCTCTCATTGATGCATATTTCAAACCTCAAGAATTAGTGCTGAAAAATAATACTCTTTTCACGTTTTGTGATTTTTGACTCTCAAGTACTTGTTAGAACTTGTGAGAGTGGAAATTAAGAATGTGATGTGTGAATGAATTCACTCCACATGGAGCGTGATATGTTCAAGATTTCCTAAAAGATGTATTTTTTCTGCATACCTTATATACTATTCTTATAATTTATGTATTTTAATTCATGGTCTGGGTATGTTTACGAAGAGGTTCATGTCTATCCCTACCCATTTCTGTCTGCAGCCTTCATTCCCTGTACCTTCTGGTTATGTGAGGACATGCCAAGATATTATGTCATTTCATCCATGAGTATTTGTTTGTCTCTTTAAAAAATAACAAACTGCGTAAAAACATAGCCACATACAATTATTGCAGTTAAGAACATGACAGTTTTTTTAATATCAACAAATATCCAGTGTTCAGATTTCCCTGCTTGTCTCCAAAATGATTTTTAAATCTTGGTCTGTTTGAATCAATTTCCAAGCAATGTTCACATATTCACTTGGTTCTCATATGTCTCTTGTGTCTTTGTTATTTTTTTTTTAAATACTTATTTAGTTATTTTTTGGCTGTGTTTGGTTGTAGTTGGGGCATGTGGGCTCTTTGCTGCAGTATGTGGGCTTCTGCAACATTCAGGCTCAGTGTGGCAGCCCATGGGCTTAGTTGCCCTGAGACATGTGGGATCTTATTTCCTTTTCAGGGACTGAATCAGCATCCCCTGCATTGGAAAACCAGATTCTTAACCATTGGACTGCCAGGGAAATCCCTTAAATCTCTTTTAATCTATAAATTCCTCCAATCTCTTTTTTTCCTTAGCAATTTGTTGAAAAAACAAAGCAATTTCTCTTGTAGAGTTTCTTGAATTTTGGATTTTGAGGATTGCTTCCTTGTGATCTCATTTAACATGTACATTTGCCACCTGTATTTCTTGAAAACTGGCAACTCAGTCTAGAGGCTTAGTTTGATATGGTCTGATTTAGGTCTTTTTTCAGCGATACATGAATAATGTCTGTTTCTCATTTTGTGTGTATGTATCTTAGTAATTATTGATGAGCATTGCCTAGATTCATTATTTTATTAGGGGCTTCAAAAAAATTATGACCTAACATTGCTTTATCACTTACAGCTGGAATAGTAAACTTTCTATTTTGTACCAAGTGTTATATTTCTAGAATTACATATGACTCCTTGATACTCCTTAGACTTTTTGAGAGTTTATGTGATCCCAATTGATCCTTAATCCTGAGGAGTGTTTGTGGTAAAGGATCATTATCCTCATTCCTATCTCCACGTTAAATCTCTTGTCTAAAGTTCCATGGAAGAGCTAGAATATTTGGAACCTGGTTTCTTGATTCTCGATACATGTTATTTCAAAGCTGCCTCTCTCATGAGGCATTAGACAGCATAACCCTCCATTTAGAAAGGAAGGGATAATTCCATGGTTTTAAAATGCTCAGATATTCAGAGTGTGCTCAGCTTAGGTCATCATTCAACACACAAAAGACAGAATGTGTATCTTGAGAAAGCCCACAGAATAGACACTCTTGAATTGCCTTCCTTTCTGCTTCTTTCTTGTTAGGGAATACCATTCTTTTCTTTTATGAACTTAACCATCAGGATAGAACTTGATCTGGTAATTATATGGACAGGTGATAAAACTCTGCTTTAAAATGCATTATAAAAGTATTAAGCTGATCTCTTATTATAGTTTTGACTTAGATTTCTCTGATATCTAGTGATGTTGAATACCTTTTATTACCTTTTGGCCATTTGTGTATCTTCGTTATAGAAAGCTATGCTTACCAGATTCTTAACCATTGGACTGCCAGGGAAATCCCTTAAATCTCTTTTAATCTATAAATTCCTCCAATCTCTTTTTTTCCTTAGCAATTTGTTGAAAAAACAAAGCAATTTCTCTTGTAGAGTTTCTTGAATTTTGGATTTTGAGGATTGCTTCCTTGTGATCTCATTTAACATGTACATTTGCCACCTGTATTTCTTGAAAACTGGCAACTCAGTCTAGAGGCTTAGTTTGATATGGTCTGATTTAGGTCTTTTTTCAGCGATACATGAATAATGTCTGTTTCTCATTTTGTGTGTATGTATCTTAGTAATTATTGATGAGCATTGCCTAGATTCATTATTTTATTAGGGGCTTCAAAAAAATTATGACCTAACATTGCTTTATCACTTACAGCTGGAATAGTAAACTTTCTATTTTGTACCAAGTGTTATATTTCTAGAATTACATATGACTCCTTGATACTCCTTAGACTTTTTGAGAGTTTATGTGATCCCAATTGATCCTTAATCCTGAGGAGTGTTTGTGGTAAAGGATCATTATCCTCATTCCTATCTCCACGTTAAATCTCTTGTCTAAAGTTCCATGGAAGAGCTAGAATATTTGGAACCTGGTTTCTTGATTCTCGATACATGTTATTTCAAAGCTGCCTCTCTCATGAGGCATTAGACAGCATAACCCTCCATTTAGAAAGGAAGGGATAATTCCATGGTTTTAAAATGCTCAGATATTCAGAGTGTGCTCAGCTTAGGTCATCATTCAACACACAAAAGACAGAATGTGTATCTTGAGAAAGCCCACAGAATAGACACTCTTGAATTGCCTTCCTTTCTGCTTCTTTCTTGTTAGGGAATACCATTCTTTTCTTTTATGAACTTAACCATCAGGATAGAACTTGATCTGGTAATTATATGGACAGGTGATAAAACTCTGCTTTAAAATGCATTATAAAAGTATTAAGCTGATCTCTTATTATAGTTTTGACTTAGATTTCTCTGATATCTAGTGATGTTGAATACCTTTTATTACCTTTTGGCCATTTGTGTATCTTCGTTATAGAAAGTTCTATTAAGGTACTTTGCCTGTTTTTTAATCAGGTTATTTGTTTTTCTTTTTTGGTTTGTTTTGTTTTTGCTATTGAGCTATAGGAAGGAGTTTTAAAATATATTTTGAATATTAACCTATTATCAGATATATTGTTTGCAAATATTTTCTCTCATTCCATAGGTTGCTTTTTTTTTTGACTTTGGTGATTGTTTCCTTTGCTGTGCAGGAGATTTTGTTGTTATTTTATTCACTAAGTCGTGTCCAATTCTTTGCAGTCCAATGGACTGTACCTGCTAGGCTTCTCTGTCCATGGAATTTCTCAGGCAGGAATATTGGAGTGGGTTGCCATTTCCTTCTCCAGAGGATCTTTCCAACCCAGGGATCAAACCCATGTCTTCTGTATTGGCAGGCAGTTCTTTACCAGTGAGTCACCAGGGAAGCACAGGAGCTTTTTAACTTGATATAATTTCATTTACCTCTTTTTTATATGTATTTTTTTTTTAATTTTTGGTCTTTTTATTGTTTGTTTGTTTTTAATTTATTTATTTTCTTCCATCTTTATTCTTTGGCATGTGTGGGCCTCCCATTGCAGTGGCCTCTCTTGTGGCAGAGCACTGGCTCTGGGCACATGCGCTCCAGAGCTCTGGCTCGTAATTGGACACACTGGTCCAACTGCTCTGCAGCACGTTGGATCTTCCTGGGCCAGGGGTCGAACCAATGCCCCTTGCACTACAAAGTGGACTCTCCACCCACTGGACCACCAGGGAAGCCCCCTATTTTTGTGTTTGTTGTCTGTCACTTTGTTGTGAGATTCAAGAAATTGTTACCAAGATCAATGTCAAGAGACTTGTTCCCTATTTCCTAGAAATTTTATGCATTCAGGTCTTCTTACATGTGAGTCTTTAATCCATTTTGGGTTGCTTTTTGTGTACACTGTATGAAAAGGGGGGTACTTTTATTCTTTTCATGTGGCTGTCCAGTTTTCTTAGCACTATTTATTAAAGAGACTATTCTTTCCTCAATGAAGATTCTTAACACTTTTGTTAAAGATTGATTTGCTTATATGGGGGGCTCTCTATTATATGTTCCTATTGAATGTTTTTATGCCAGTACAAAACTATTGCTTTGTAATAGTTGATTATTATAGCTTTGTAAAAAATGATGTGTGCTTAAAATTTTTCTAAGGGATTGAATCTTATATTGGAATTATATAAATAGATGAATAAGGTGGGAGGAAACTTATGGAGATGATGGATATAATTATGGCATTGGTTATAGTGATAGTTTCATGGATATATATATATATATATACACACACACACATATTTCCAAACTCATAGAATTATATACATTAAATATGTACAGCGTTTTTCATGTCATAATGTTTCAATAAACTAGGTTAGGTAATGAATATTTAGCCAGCATATGTACCACAAATACTTACATCACAAATTATGAGAGAGAAGGAAGGGAGGACATGAAGGAAATCTTAATATATATATTTCTCCTTTCTTTTTTGAGAGTATTATTCTTTTATATTCTGCACCTAATGGTTCCAGTAGTTCTAATTCATGCATATATATTGTTTGGCTCATTGTCCTTCTTTAGTAATTCTTGGGTGTCTCATTATTTAGGCTTCTGTAAGACTATGTGTGTAATTATGCTTGATAATCTTGTAGAGCCCGGAGCTTCCATCTTTATTCTTTGGCATGTGTGGGCCTCCCATTGCAGTGGCCTCTCTTGTGGCAGAGCACTGGCTCTGGGCACATGCGCTCCAGAGCTCTGGCTCGTAATTGGACACACTGGTCCAACTGCTCTGCAGCACGTTGGATCTTCCTGGGCCAGGGGTCGAACCAATGCCCCTTGCACTACAAAGTGGACTCTCCACCCACTGGACCACCAGGGAAGCCCCCTATTTTTGTGTTTGTTGTCTGTCACTTTGTTGTGAGATTCAAGAAATTGTTACCAAGATCAATGTCAAGAGACTTGTTCCCTATTTCCTAGAAATTTTATGCATTCAGGTCTTCTTACATGTGAGTCTTTAATCCATTTTGGGTTGCTTTTTGTGTACACTGTATGAAAAGGGGGGTACTTTTATTCTTTTCATGTGGCTGTCCAGTTTTCTTAGCACTATTTATTAAAGAGACTATTCTTTCCTCAATGAAGATTCTTAACACTTTTGTTAAAGATTGATTTGCTTATATGGGGGGCTCTCTATTATATGTTCCTATTGAATGTTTTTATGCCAGTACAAAACTATTGCTTTGTAATAGTTGATTATTATAGCTTTGTAAAAAATGATGTGTGCTTAAAATTTTTCTAAGGGATTGAATCTTATATTGGAATTATATAAATAGATGAATAAGGTGGGAGGAAACTTATGGAGATGATGGATATAATTATGGCATTGGTTATAGTGATAGTTTCATGGATATATATATATATATATACACACACACACATATTTCCAAACTCATAGAATTATATACATTAAATATGTACAGCGTTTTTCATGTCATAATGTTTCAATAAACTAGGTTAGGTAATGAATATTTAGCCAGCATATGTACCACAAATACTTACATCACAAATTATGAGAGAGAAGGAAGGGAGGACATGAAGGAAATCTTAATATATATATTTCTCCTTTCTTTTTTGAGAGTATTATTCTTTTATATTCTGCACCTAATGGTTCCAGTAGTTCTAATTCATGCATATATATTGTTTGGCTCATTGTCCTTCTTTAGTAATTCTTGGGTGTCTCATTATTTAGGCTTCTGTAAGACTATGTGTGTAATTATGCTTGATAATCTTGTAGAGCTGGAGTAATAAATACTCTACTAAGCTGTAAGAATTCATTTAAAGAAAAAATGATGCCCCCAAATTACTCTTTAATTGTATGGGAGTCATTCATTAGGTTTAACTGTCTGAAGAAAATCTTGGTAGACATCAAATTTCTCTTCCTCTCACGACTCTTCTTTTTTGAGGAATTTTTCATTTTTACTGTTCTGTATAGGTATGCTGAATCCCTACAATAATTTGAATATAGTAGAATATGAACAGAATACAAACAAGAGAGTTGAAATATAAGGTGTTTTTAGGTAACAAGTGGTACATGTAGCTTGATTTCATTAATTATATGTTCAGTCCCCCTTTCTTTGTCTTCTTTTCTTGTGACCTCTATAATGTACATGTTGTTATGCTTAATGTTAGCCTCAGACTTCCTTAAGTTATTCTCATTAAAACATTTTTTCCTTTTCTTGCTGTTCTGATTGGTAGGTTTCCATTATTCTATCTTCCAGATTGCTTATGTGTTCTTCTGTATCACCTAGTCTATTGTTTTATTTTTCTGTAGTGTGTTTTTCATTTCAGTTTTTGTATTCTTCAGTTCTGACTAATTCTTTTTTGTATTTTCTAGTTCTTAGGTAAAAATTCTCATTGTGTTCATCTATTCCTGTCCTAAATTCAGTTAAAATTCCTATTACTAATGATTTCAATTAGTTACCTGGTAAATTGTTTTCTGTTTTATCAGTTTTTTTTTTTTTTTTCAGAGGTTTTCTCTTGCTCTTTCAGTTGAGGCCAATTCCTCTGTCTCCTCATTTTACTTCACTTTCTCTGTCTCAGTGAAATTATATGCAGTGGCTACCCATGGAGGTCTTAAAGCAGTGTCCTTATATGGGAACATCCTTATATATGGTGGGTGTGCCCAGTGGACTTGGCTGGTCTGACTGTGTTCAGAGGTCCAGACTACCTCTGATGTGCTGCCTCTACAATCACCAGCAATGGCTGCCCCTTCCCTGCTCAGATGCCACTTAATGTCAGCTTGTGAAAAAAGGGAATGTCAAGTCACTTAGTTGTGTCCAACTCTTTGCTACCCCATCAACTAGCTATGGAATTCTTCAGGCAAAAATACCGGAGTGGGTAGCCTATCCCTTCCCCGGGGAATCTTCCCAACCCAGGGATAGAATGCAGGTCTCCAACATTGCAGGTGAATTCTTTACTGTCTGAGCCACATAGAACAAGGAGATGTAGTCAACACTTATATTGATGCTTTAACATAGCCTCAAAATATACAAAGTAACAATGGCATAACAGTAGAGAAAAATAGATATGTCAACATATGTTGCAAGAGATTTTTAACTTGTTCCCCTCATCATAAATTGACCAATAAATCAGACAAACACTAATTAGATACATAGAAGAACTGAGTAATGCAATAAAAAAGCTTGAACTATTTTACATACATAGATGTATGTATGTATATATGTATCTATGAATTAATGTGTGTGTGTTGGTACTTTTGTGTGTCTGTATGACTACAGTGGGCACCTAGTAATCCAGGATAATAACCCCATGTCAAGATTTTTAAGTTAATCACATCTGCAAAGTCCCTTGTGCCATGTGTACTAGGTTTTCTCTCCCATAAGATATACACCTGCACAGACACACATATGCACAAAACACAACTCAGCGATTGAGAATACAAGTGATCACACAGATTATTTGCAAAGTGTTATCTCATATGGAAAGTTTACTGGACCATAAAGGAAGCCTCAATATATTCCATGGAATCAGTATCAGCATTTTCTGACCATAATTGATTAATGCTAGACATTTTAATAAAGAAAATAAATATAATAATCCTAAATAAATAATCATAATCCTAAATGTAAGGCTTTATATTAATAAATGATACTTGGGCTAAAAAGGAAGGAAATCATGAAGGGATTATGAAGTTTTATGTCTCAGACAACAATGAAGCCTCATATGTTGGATTCATTAAGATGCAACTAACACAGTCCTTTGATGGAAATACATAATTTCAAATAAATCTACCAGGATCAGAGAGTTTGAAAATGAATAATCTACACTGTCAGTTTAAGAAGTTGTAAATATAATAGAGGAAATTCAGAGAAACCAACTGAAAGAAACAAAGGAGAAATTAATGACAATAAAAGAAGAATTAAAAAATGAAGAATTAAAACAATAAAAGTGTGGGCAAACAAACCAGTGAAGGTTTCTGCAGCTATGGCTGAGCCAGGGGAAAATCATCTTGGAAATAAGAAACTTAAGAGTAAAATAAGTCAGTTTGATTCACATGGGCTCATTAGCTGGGGTCATACTGCTCAGCAACAGGTGGGAGATCTGCTGTGGACTTTGGAATGCCAGGTTTGTGCAGACTCCTTAACCTCTTGCTGGTACCATTGCCCCACAACTGTAATGTGCTCTGTTCATTGGGAAGATAATGTGAGTGACTTAGAGTCACGGGGGTGATTTGTGCTATATGATACATAGAAGAACTGAGTAATGCAATAAAAAAGCTTGAACTATTTTACATACATAGATGTATGTATGTATATATGTATCTATGAATTAATGTGTGTGTTGGTACTTTGTGTGTCTGTATGACTACAGTGGGCACCTAGTAATCCAGGATAATAACCCCATGTCAAGATTTTTAAGTTAATCACATCTGCAAAGTCCCTTGTGCCATGTGTACTAGGTTTTCTCTCCCATAAGATATACACCTGCACAGACACACATATGCACAAAACACAACTCAGCGATTGAGAATACAAGTGATCACACAGATTATTTGCAAAGTGTTATCTCATATGGAAAGTTTACTGGACCATAAAGGAAGCCTCAATATATTCCATGGAATCAGTATCAGCATTTTCTGACCATAATTGATTAATGCTAGACATTTTAATAAAGAAAATAAATATAATAATCCTAAATAAATAATCATAATCCTAAATGTAAGGCTTTATATTAATAAATGATACTTGGGCTAAAAAGGAAGGAAATCATGAAGGGATTATGAAGTTTTATGTCTCAGACAACAATGAAGCCTCATATGTTGGATTCATTAAGATGCAACTAACACAGTCCTTTGATGGAAATACATAATTTCAAATAAATCTACCAGGATCAGAGAGTTTGAAAATGAATAATCTACACTGTCAGTTTAAGAAGTTGTAAATATAATAGAGGAAATTCAGAGAAACCAACTGAAAGAAACAAAGGAGAAATTAATGACAATAAAAGAAGAATTAAAAAATGAAGAATTAAAACAATAAAAGTGTGGGCAAACAAACCAGTGAAGGTTTCTGCAGCTATGGCTGAGCCAGGGGAAAATCATCTTGGAAATAAGAAACTTAAGAGTAAAATAAGTCAGTTTGATTCACATGGGCTCATTAGCTGGGGTCATACTGCTCAGCAACAGGTGGGAGATCTGCTGTGGACTTTGGAATGCCAGGTTTGTGCAGACTCCTTAACCTCTTGCTGGTACCATTGCCCCACAACTGTAATGTGCTCTGTTCATTGGGAAGATAATGTGAGTGACTTAGAGTCACGGGGGTGATTACTTCTATGACTGATTCCCATCTTGTGCTAATATCATTTCCTGTAAACACCTGGAGGCTTCAGCACTGAATAAAAGCAGACTAGTGAATGTGTTCAGGGCCTTGACCCAAGAGGTCTTGAGCCCCCCATTCCCATCCTTTCTCTCTATCTGTATGTCTGTGTGTATTTCTTAAAGTCTTGTCATACCGTTTTTTTTGGTTTTTTTTTAAAGATTTATTTATTTATTTATTTGGGGCGGGGGTCGGGTTGGGGAGGGAGGGGAGCGGGCAGGCCACTTCTATTGGTCTTTCATTTCTCTATTTTCATACGTCTTTGTTCTTTGGCTCCTGTGGGCCTCCCATCGTGGTGGCGTCTATCCTTGCAGAGCGCCGGCTCTTGGCGCATGCGCTCCAGAGCTCCAGCTCGGTAATTGGACACATCGGTCCAACTGCTCCGCGGCACGTGGGATCTTCCCAGGCCAGGGATGGAACCGGCACCCCTTGCACTGCAAGGTGGTGTCCTTACCCACTGGACCACCAGGGGAAGCCCTCGTCATACCCTTTATTCTCTATGCACCCGGATGACGAGCTGCAGCATATAAGTTATCAACAAAAAGTAAGTCTGGGCAATAGAAAGCAAAATGAAAACAGAAATATGAAATGAAAAAGAAAAATAACTACAGATATGACTTTTTTATAGATAAGAAGTGGGATTATTCAGAGAGAAACACAGTCCACAGACAGTGTGGGCCATCACAGAGGGTGAGTGTAGCAGCAGATATGACATACTTTAAATAAAAACAAGGCTTTAAAAATCTATATAAGAATTTACTTGATAACTGGTGAGAAGTCATTATCTATTTGGAAAGATATAAAGGGCCCAAATGAGAAGAATTGAATAGGTCAGTAAGCAGTAGAGACCTCCCTCCCACCGAAACTTCATAGTCCGCAGTCTGTTTCAAGGAAATTTCTACTAAATCTGCAATGAAAACTGAATCTTTCCAATTTAGTCCAGAAAAGAAGCACTATCATTTTACTTGATAAAATTGGAGCAATCTTAATTCCAAAATCAGTTAAAGGCAATAAAAGAAAATTATAAGCCAGTTTCATTTGGTAATGTGTTTCAATATTATCAATTAAATCTTAGCCAATCTAACATTTGGTTATTGAACAATAATTCATTATTCAGATCAAGTGTATTCTGGTAATCCAGGTCTCAACATAAGAAAATATAACCAGAGAATTTAGCATATTAATGGACAAAAAAAAAAAAAGTGACTTTATATAGATGCAGAAAGAGTATTTTATAAATGTAAACACCTATTAGATAAATTGAATAATATGCAAAGAAATATGTTAAAGCCTAGAGGTGCTTTACTAATGTAATATGTTCTAGGATCTAGGACAAGCTTAGAGTTATCTTAATGGCATGGCACCATCACTTAATTCACTGTACTTTTATTGAAGTTGCTTTTCCATTCCCAGAAGACCATTAAGGAAGGCAACAGAATTTTGCTGAAGCATAATATGACTGGGCATAAAATACTCAAACAGAGGATGAATGTTAGCTGCAGCTTTTCAAATAGCCTAGGGCAGAGTGAGATGAGAACTAGGAAGATCAATATGAAAATGTCTATACTCTAAGACATAGACCATTATTTGCCTGGACAAGTTTACTCATTCATTTCCTAAATGATAAACCCCTATAAATGCACCCGGATGACGAGCTGCAGCATATAAGTTATCAACAAAGTAAGTCTGGGCAATAGAAAGCAAAATGAAAACAGAAATATGAAATGAAAAAGAAAAATAACTACAGATATGACTTTTTTATAGATAAGAAGTGGGATTATTCAGAGAGAAACACAGTCCACAGACAGTGTGGGCCATCACAGAGGGTGAGTGTAGCAGCAGATATGACATACTTTAAATAAAAACAAGGCTTTAAAAATCTATATAAGAATTTACTTGATAACTGGTGAGAAGTCATTATCTATTTGGAAAGATATAAAGGGCCCAAATGAGAAGAATTGAATAGGTCAGTAAGCAGTAGAGACCTCCCTCCCAACGAAACTTCATAGTCCGCAGTCTGTTTCAAGGAAATTTCTACTAAATCTGCAATGAAAACTGAATCTTTCCAATTTAGTCCAGAAAAGAAGCACTATCATTTTACTTGATAAAATTGGAGCAATCTTAATTCCAAAATCAGTTAAAGGCAATAAAAGAAAATTATAAGCCAGTTTCATTTGGTAATGTGTTTCAATATTATCAATTAAATCTTAGCCAATCTAACATTTGGTTATTGAACAATAATTCATTATTCAGATCAAGTGTATTCTGGTAATCCAGGTCTCAACATAAGAAAATATAACCAGAGAATTTAGCATATTAATGGACAAAAAAAAAAAAAGTGACTTTATATAGATGCAGAAAGAGTATTTTATAAATGTAAACACCTATTAGATAAATTGAATAATATGCAAAGAAATATGTTAAAGCCTAGAGGTGCTTTACTAATGTAATATGTTCTAGGATCTAGGACAAGCTTAGAGTTATCTTAATGGCATGGCACCATCACTTAATTCACTGTACTTTTATTGAAGTTGCTTTTCCATTCCCAGAAGACCATTAAGGAAGGCAACAGAATTTTGCTGAAGCATAATATGACTGGGCATAAAATACTCAAACAGAGGATGAATGTTAGCTGCAGCTTTTCAAATAGCCTAGGGCAGAGTGAGATGAGAACTAGGAAGATCAATATGAAAATGTCTATACTCTAAGACATAGACCATTATTTGCCTGGACAAGTTTACTCATTCATTTCCTAAATGATAAACCCCTAATAGCCTCATTTTGGTTCTTATAAAAATAGAGAACTTCTGGAAAAAAGATGGTACTGTTTCACTAGGAAGAAGATCCTACTTCTCTGCCCCAGTCACAGTTAACACTTTGATTTATGGTCAAAGATATATACTGTGGAAGAGAAAAACAATCCATAACCATAATGGACTATGAATGTTTTGTTAAACATAGGAATTAAAATGACTTAATATGGCTTTGAATTGTCTGAGTCCAGCAGGTATTTAAAGGTGAATTTTTCTCTCATGAGGTTAGATCCCTATCACATATTTAGGAACTTCTCAGTAGTAGTTCTCCTGTGGTAAGTGATGCTCTCTCCTCTGACTCTCTCCTCAGTTGCTAGGAAAATAGCAGGCCATATATGAAAGCCCCATGGCACTTCCCTATGGGTTTTGTTGGGTAGGGCATAATATACACCTTCACAGGGTCTCTTTTTTGTGCATGACCCATATATGAGGCATTGGAATCCTTGATGTACCCTTTGACCAGATAAGCTCTGAAGCAGAGTTAGACCTCTCAGTCCTTGGGTTCAGCCATCAACAGCTATCATCTTGCCTTTCACTCTTTATATTCATCAGATGGGAGGAAGATTCCAGTCTACCAGATTTCCCATGGTGGTGGTTGTGCTCAGTCACGTCCCACTCATTGCAACTCCATGGATGGAGGCTGCCAGGTTCCTCTGTCCATGGGATTTTCCAGGCAAGAATACTGGAGTGGGTTGTCATTTCCTTCTCCAGGAGATCCTTGGAACCCAGGGACTGAACCTGCATCTCCTGCATTGACAGGCAGATTCTGTATCACTGAGCCATCTGGGAAGCCTGGGTTTCCCATTCTGCATAATATTAAGCTCTTTCAGTAGAACCAATGAAGCTCCTGTAACTTCAGGAGAGAACGGGCACACCAAGTCTCTCCATTCAGTTCAGTTCAGTTCAGTCACTCAGTTGTATCCAACTCTCTGCAGCCCCATGGACTGCAACATGCCAGGCTTCCTCGTCCTTCACCATCTCCTGGAGTTTGTTCAAACTCATGTCCATTGACTCAGTGATACCATCCAACCATCTTGTCCTCTGTCATTCCCTTCTCCTTTTGCCTTGTATTATTCCCAGTATCAGCATCTGTTCCAGTAAGTCATCTCTGGCTGAAGTATTGGAGCATTAGCTTCAGCATCAGTTCTTCCAATGGATATTCAGGGTTGATTTCCTTTAAGATTGCCTGATTTGATCTTCTTGCAGTCCAAGGGACTCTCAAGAATCTTCTCCAACACCACAGTTCAAAGGCATCTCTTCATTAGTGGCAATGTATTAACAGAGCTCTTACCTGAGAAATGATTTTCAAAAATTTTCTTCCTATTAAAAGAATCAAGCATTTAATCACCTTTTCCTATATGAACTATGCCTCAGGGCAGTTAAATAGTTCGTGAGGGTAAGTTTCTCTCTATAAAATTATCATAGTCGCTAAAGAAAGAAGAAATAATAGGATGCATACATGGCACTTCCCTATGGGTTTTGTTGGGTAGGGCATAATATACACCTTCACAGGGTCTCTTTTGTGCATGACCCATATATGAGGCATTGGAATCCTTGATGTACCCTTTGACCAGATAAGCTCTGAAGCAGAGTTAGACCTCTCAGTCCTTGGGTTCAGCCATCAACAGCTATCATCTTGCCTTTCACTCTTTATATTCATCAGATGGGAGGAAGATTCCAGTCTACCAGATTTCCCATGGTGGTGGTTGTGCTCAGTCACGTCCCACTCATTGCAACTCCATGGATGGAGGCTGCCAGGTTCCTCTGTCCATGGGATTTTCCAGGCAAGAATACTGGAGTGGGTTGTCATTTCCTTCTCCAGGAGATCCTTGGAACCCAGGGACTGAACCTGCATCTCCTGCATTGACAGGCAGATTCTGTATCACTGAGCCATCTGGGAAGCCTGGGTTTCCCATTCTGCATAATATTAAGCTCTTTCAGTAGAACCAATGAAGCTCCTGTAACTTCAGGAGAGAACGGGCACACCAAGTCTCTCCATTCAGTTCAGTTCAGTTCAGTCACTCAGTTGTATCCAACTCTCTGCAGCCCCATGGACTGCAACATGCCAGGCTTCCTCGTCCTTCACCATCTCCTGGAGTTTGTTCAAACTCATGTCCATTGACTCAGTGATACCATCCAACCATCTTGTCCTCTGTCATTCCCTTCTCCTTTTGCCTTGTATTATTCCCAGTATCAGCATCTGTTCCAGTAAGTCATCTCTGGCTGAAGTATTGGAGCATTAGCTTCAGCATCAGTTCTTCCAATGGATATTCAGGGTTGATTTCCTTTAAGATTGCCTGATTTGATCTTCTTGCAGTCCAAGGGACTCTCAAGAATCTTCTCCAACACCACAGTTCAAAGGCATCTCTTCATTAGTGGCAATGTATTAACAGAGCTCTTACCTGAGAAATGATTTTCAAAAATTTTCTTCCTATTAAAAGAATCAAGCATTTAATCACCTTTTCCTATATGAACTATGCCTCAGGGCAGTTAAATAGTTCGTGAGGGTAAGTTTCTCTCTATAAAATTATCATAGTCGCTAAAGAAAGAAGAAATAATAGGATGCATACAGTACCTTTTTGTGAGCTCTCAATGATATATTTGGTCTAGAAAATGATTATTTGTAGCTGTTTACCACACCAAAAAAGAAATCTAAACATTATATATTGTACTTCTTGATAGAAGTATATATTACTACCTCTAAAGTATTCTTGATAAAATTTTTACCTTGAAACAGATCAAGCCTCTAGAATTAACTAGCAACTTGCAGGAAATACAAGGGACAGAAGAACATGTTAAAAGACATCATGGGGAAGCAGTCATTTAAATCCAGAGTATAGAAATCTTTATTGGACAAATTATCTTATATGTTTAATAAATATATTTTAAAGGAGGAAATATGGGCATGGAAAGATCTTAAGGAATTTAAGAAACAGAGTCAAATGCAATGTGTGATTCTTATTTGAGACCTAATTTAAACTAAACACCTTAAAATGTACAAGATCGTTATGGATGTTTGAATACTGACTGCTTATTTGATGCTTGTTAAGGAATTATGATTCATATTTTGGATGTGATATTGAATGACACCATGGCTGTGTTTGACAAAGATGACCCTTGTATTTAAAAATATATATAATGAAGCAATTATGGATAAATTTATACTGACAGTTGAGGTTTGTGTCAAAATAATGCTGAGAAACTTGAACCCAGGCAGTTTCTTCCAGAGCCTAATGATGAAGTTATTCTGTAAAGAAATACATGTGGAACCACAAGGAATTTGTCAGGGAAAAGTGAAGTTCCCATTGTTGTCGGTCTCTAAGGCCATGTAGGGAAAGTCAGAGATAAGTTTAGAAAGGTAGGTTAGCAGAAACCAACACAATATTGTAAAACAATTATCCTCCAATTAAAAATAAATAAATTTTAATAAAAAATAAGGTAGGTTAGGGTCAATGCTTGGAAGGCTTTGAGAAATAGGCTAAGGAACTTCAAAAAATCATTATTTCAGTATGTAAACCACTGTAATGTTCTGTACCAAAGCTCTCTGATAAGGTTTAGTGCTGATTTAAGTGTTAGTCACCATGATTTGTCAAAACATTGGAAAATCCCTTTAATAGATAAGTTTTGAAAACATTAAATCTGTGAAAGTTGACAAATGAATTTTGATTACATTCTTTTCCTAATGGTGATAGGAATACTTTTTAAAATTAATTTTGGTCACCTGAATTATAAATATCTAGTCTTAAAGCCCTAGGAGAACCAGACCTAAAAGATAATACACTTGTTCTGTGTCCACTAAAAAGATCAAACCTTATATATTGTACTTCTTGATAGAAGTATATATTACTACCTCTAAAGTATTCTTGATAAAATTTTTACCTTGAAACAGATCAAGCCTCTAGAATTAACTAGCAACTTGCAGGAAATACAAGGGACAGAAGAACATGTTAAAAGACATCATGGGGAAGCAGTCATTTAAATCCAGAGTATAGAAATCTTTATTGGACAAATTATCTTATATGTTTAATAAATATATTTTAAAGGAGGAAATATGGGCATGGAAAGATCTTAAGGAATTTAAGAAACAGAGTCAAATGCAATGTGTGATTCTTATTTGAGACCTAATTTAAACTAAACACCTTAAAATGTACAAGATCGTTATGGATGTTTGAATACTGACTGCTTATTTGATGCTTGTTAAGGAATTATGATTCATATTTTGGATGTGATATTGAATGACACCATGGCTGTGTTTGACAAAGATGACCCTTGTATTTAAAAATATATATAATGAAGCAATTATGGATAAATTTATACTGACAGTTGAGGTTTGTGTCAAAATAATGCTGAGAAACTTGAACCCAGGCAGTTTCTTCCAGAGCCTAATGATGAAGTTATTCTGTAAAGAAATACATGTGGAACCACAAGGAATTTGTCAGGGAAAAGTGAAGTTCCCATTGTTGTCGGTCTCTAAGGCCATGTAGGGAAAGTCAGAGATAAGTTTAGAAAGGTAGGTTAGCAGAAACCAACACAATATTGTAAAACAATTATCCTCCAATTAAAAATAAATAAATTTTAATAAAAAATAAGGTAGGTTAGGGTCAATGCTTGGAAGGCTTTGAGAAATAGGCTAAGGAACTTCAAAAAATCATTATTTCAGTATGTAAACCACTGTAATGTTCTGTACCAAAGCTCTCTGATAAGGTTTAGTGCTGATTTAAGTGTTAGTCACCATGATTTGTCAAAACATTGGAAAATCCCTTTAATAGATAAGTTTTGAAAACATTAAATCTGTGAAAGTTGACAAATGAATTTTGATTACATTCTTTTCCTAATGGTGATAGGAATACTTTTTAAAATTAATTTTGGTCACCTGAATTATAAATATCTAGTCTTAAAGCCCTAGGAGAACCAGACCTAAAAGATAATACACTTGTTCTGTGTCCACTAAAAAAGATGGAACCTACCAAATTTCCTAGTGTTATGATTGCCAATTAAGATTTAAATTCTCTGTGGTGTTTTAAATTTTGCTTTTTCCTCAATTGTTTTTTTGAATTTATGAGATTATATATCATTTCTAGAAATATTTTCCTGTACAGTACAGGTCAAAGCTGACTTTGTTTTGCAATTTATTTTTAAAAATTGGACTTCTGTGAGAAATCACCTGAATGATAATTGACTATAAGCAGAATAAATTTCATGATAGAGTGAGATTATTTCAAAAGTGACTTCTTGTTGGAGATGACCTCTGTTTCAGTTTTCTTGTTCCAGAACAAAACAGCTATTGTAAAAGCTAGGCTCTCAGTGATTGTTTGCTTCCTGCCTTTTGAGTAACGAAGATTTTGGAAAGGCATCATCAAAGCAGAAACAGAAATCTTGTTACCTCTTTTGAATTAATAGTATTTTATTATATATGCCATAAAGTCTGCTTTCTTAACCCTAGTAATTTGATATACATGCAGTTACAACAGTTTGTGTTATCTACAGATTTAAGTGTAACCATTTGTTTTCAAGTTTCATATTTGATGGAAATCTATCAAGTTTCACATGGCATGTCTAGCAGAGCAAAGTTTTATAAGATACACAAGTGCCTTAGCTGGAGTCCCTGCAAGAAGTGTGTGGCATAGGAATTCTTGTTCCAGATTTTTCAGAAAAGCACTTTTAGGTGAAGGAAATTGAGGAACTAGAACAAGAAAAAAACCTGAACCAGAACATGGGTCAGATTCCATAGGAAGCTGTAGAGAACAAATTGTACAACCAAGTCATTCCCTTGTGATGGGAGTTAAGCAGGGCAGTGGTTTTCCATAGAAGTTGCTCATGATTACCATGGTCAATTGTCACTGTCAGTAAGTACAGTAATCCTTTTGTCTGCTTGCTGATCTACTGGCATTAAATCTGTGAAAGTTGACAAATGAATTTTGATTACATTCTTTTCCTAATGGTGATAGGAATACTTTTTAAAATTAATTTTGGTCACCTGAATTATAAATATCTAGTCTTAAAGCCCTAGGAGAACCAGACCTAAAAGATAATACACTTGTTCTGTGTCCACTAAAAAAGATGGAACCTACCAAATTTCCTAGTGTTATGATTGCCAATTAAGATTTAAATTCTCTGTGGTGTTTTAAATTTTGCTTTTTCCTCAATTGTTTTTTTGAATTTATGAGATTATATATCATTTCTAGAAATATTTTCCTGTACAGTACAGGTCAAAGCTGACTTTGTTTTGCAATTTATTTTTAAAAATTGGACTTCTGTGAGAAATCACCTGAATGATAATTGACTATAAGCAGAATAAATTTCATGATAGAGTGAGATTATTTCAAAAGTGACTTCTTGTTGGAGATGACCTCTGTTTCAGTTTTCTTGTTCCAGAACAAAACAGCTATTGTAAAAGCTAGGCTCTCAGTGATTGTTTGCTTCCTGCCTTTTGAGTAACGAAGATTTTGGAAAGGCATCATCAAAGCAGAAACAGAAATCTTGTTACCTCTTTTGAATTAATAGTATTTTATTATATATGCCATAAAGTCTGCTTTCTTAACCCTAGTAATTTGATATACATGCAGTTACAACAGTTTGTGTTATCTACAGATTTAAGTGTAACCATTTGTTTTCAAGTTTCATATTTGATGGAAATCTATCAAGTTTCACATGGCATGTCTAGCAGAGCAAAGTTTTATAAGATACACAAGTGCCTTAGCTGGAGTCCCTGCAAGAAGTGTGTGGCATAGGAATTCTTGTTCCAGATTTTTCAGAAAAGCACTTTTAGGTGAAGGAAATTGAGGAACTAGAACAAGAAAAAAACCTGAACCAGAACATGGGTCAGATTCCATAGGAAGCTGTAGAGAACAAATTGTACAACCAAGTCATTCCCTTGTGATGGGAGTTAAGCAGGGCAGTGGTTTTCCATAGAAGTTGCTCATGATTACCATGGTCAATTGTCACTGTCAGTAAGTACAGTAATCCTTTTGTCTGCTTGCTGATCTACTGGCATAAGTATCCCCAGATGAACAGGCAGCAGAATTTGCTCTAAGATGAGTTAGATTCCTGCTTTGTCCTTAGTAGGATTCTACAGAGCCCCAAACTGTGAAACGAGCACGCTTGTTTCCCCAAGTGGATTCCTGGGAGTGATCATGGAGTGGGCCTGCTTCTGCCTCCATCCCTTGCTGGCCAGACCTATTCTTCATGGTCTAGAACTACATACTGGTTATTGGATTACAATCTATCTGTATCCCAAAAGGTAGGACTTCATCCTTTCAAGGGCTTCACAGGCAGCTCAGTGGGTAAAGAATCTGTCTGCCAGTGTAGGAGACATGGGTTTGATCCCTGGAGAAAGAAATGATAACCTACTCCAGTATTCTTGCCTGGAAAATCCCACGGTCAGAGGAGCCTGGTGGGCTATGGTCCATGGGGTCCCAAAGAGTTGGACGCAACTTAGTGACTAAACAACAATAACATCCTTTCAAAGAGTTATCACTAAGCTGCTCTCTCAGTTGCACATTTATGAGGTCTTTTGAGTCTTCTATTGGGCTGGCAACTTAGGTGGCACAATATAGGGTAGGAACAAGGGGTGCTGTAGTCACATGACCACTGCTGGTCCTCTTTTGATGTAGAGTAGGTGTGTAGATTCATAGTGATGTTATGCAAGATTCTATGATGATAAATTAGGCATTATATGAGCCCTTGTTTGTGCTGTCTAAGAACCGTGTCCAGGGAAGGAAAGACAATGTCCTATCTGCAGTGCAGGGTTAAGCACAGGTAGGATGGAACATTTGCCCTTTCCAGAATGTAAGTGTCTGGTTGGTCTCACTGAAAGATAGTTTCATACTGGGGGCACACTGTTGTGTTTTGCTACAGGCAAGTGAGACATTCACCAGTGGCAGTAGCTATGGTAGCATTGCTGTGAAGGAGCCCAGGCCCATGCGTAGGTCTGTTTCTTCCACCATGCCATTCTAGTTCATGGCTTTTCTATTCAAGTGCCTGAGAAGCTGAAGACTGAGACATCCTGTCCTCTTGGGTATTGGATACCTCTTTTGAAGGTGATTCTCTGTAGTAGATGTTAACATGTTATACAGAGGACCTCCTTTGTCTTCCTTGAACTACTTTTAAATGTACCATTTTCTTAGTGGTTGCTTTTGGTATTACAATGAATATATATAACTGTAATGACAATCTATTGGAAACATTTTACAACTTCAAGTGAGTCTAGGACTCTTATTTCCATTCAAATAATTCCCTTGACTCTCCCCATTAAATTTTTTATTTCCTCTACACACATCACGCACCCCATGAGATGATACTATAGTTGCTGCTTCAACCATCAAACATGTTTTAAAATGCTTGAGAAGAGGGACAATCTATTTACCCCTTCATTGATTTTCTTTTTAATCTACTGCATTATTATTTCTACCTTTCTGAAGTCATTTCCTTTCTGTTTGAAAAATTTCTTTAAAGCATTCTTTAAGGGGAGGTCTACTAGGAACAGATTCTCTTAGTTTTTCTTCATATGAGAATGTCTTCTTTTCCTCTTCATACCTGAAGGATATTTTTCTGAAGTAGAGAATTTAGGACCTACAGTTTTTTTTTTTTTTCTTTCAACACTTGAAAGATGTGCTAAATCTGAAATAATATAAACCAATCTGTCTAGGGCTAAAGTTGCCAAAGTTTAATTATATGATTGCCACTTAAATAGCCTGTTTTGATTGGAAAGAGAACAGGCAGGGTACAGTTTCACACTTCTTATATTATTAGAAATATTTCTTTTTGACTGAGGGGAAATACACATGAAAGCTTTTTTTATTGTCTGCTTTCTCGGTGGTTGCTTCTTTCTTTCTCTTTCTTCTGAAGTCTGCACAGAAAAGAAACTCTGTTCTGAGGGCAGGAGATTGGAAACATCAACTAACAGTTCAGTCCCAGTGAACCACCTTCTGTATCTGAGTCAGAGAGAAGAGAGCCAGTTATACACACAAAAAAATCATCTATGGTGAAGTATAAGGAGTTTGGGATCAGCTGTACCTGCCTTTGAATCTCGTCTCACCATTTACTGAGTACATGATCTTCAGTGAGTGATTTAACCTCTCTTGGTCTTACTTATTCCATAGATAAACTGAAATAATAACACTTATCTCTTTGGGAATTAAAGAAGATGTGATATATGTGGACTTCTAGGCTGTGATAGATTCTCAGTCAGATTCTTTCAGTTATTTTCCTCTATCTTCCTTTAGGGGCTTCCCTGGTGGCTCAGACTGTAAAGAATCTGCTTGCCAATGCAAGAGACCCAGAATTGATCCCTAGGTTGGGAAGATCCCCTGGAGAAGAGAATGACAACCCACTGTAGTATTCTTGCCTGAGTTAAGGGAAACTCACCAGAAAGGATGTTTGCCTTCCTCTTGGGCAATATGGTGAACTGAAAAAGTTACTATTTAATGGGAAAGATATTGTTTGATTTTATTTCTTTAAAAGTTGTGTTGTTACCTTTGAAATTTATTGTTACTATTATTTTAATTACTTTTGTGTTCAGTGACTCTTTGGGGCCCCATGGACTGTAGCATGCCAGGTTCCTCTGTCTGTGGGATTTCCCAGGCAAGAATACTGGAGTGGGTTGTTATGCCCTTCTCCAGGGGATCTTCCAGACCTGGGGACTGAAACTGTATCTTCTCCATTAGCAGGCGGACTCTTTGCCATTAGTGTCACCTGGGAAGCCCATTTAATTACTTTAGTTTTTTTTTTTTTTTTTTTAAATAAAGGTAAGTGTAAATGGAAATTATCAGTATGGGTCATATCAGGAGAGAAAAATCACATAGTAACTTGAACATAGAAAGTTTAATATAGAGAATCATAAACTATAATAGGAGATTGGAGCAATGCTTCTTTCATTAGTAAGAAGAGAACTCTAAAGAATACAGTGTAGCAGGTATAGGGGCTTACCTTGTGGTTCAGAGGGTAAAGAATCTGCTCGCAATGCAGGAGAGCCTGGTTTGATCCCTGGGTCAGGAAGCTCCTTGAAGAAGGGGATGGCAACCTACTCCAGTATTCTTGCCTGGAAAATCCCATGGACAGTGGAGCCTGGTGGGATACAGTCCATGGGATCACAAAGAGTCAGACATAACTTAGTGACAATAGTAACAACAACAACTGATTCTAGTAATTGAGTGACTGTGAAGTACGTGAAAGTTTCACCAGGACCAATGAATATCGCTGATACTTTATTTAGAAGAAAATGCAGTATGTAATTTTTTGGCTTAAATTTGTATACAAATAGATTTTTATGCATATTTAATTTGTATTTTCTTTGCTTCTCCATGGGGGCTTTCCTGGAGCCTCAGGTGATAAAGAATCTGCCTGCGGTACAGGAGACATGGGTTCTCCCCTGGGTCGGAAAAATCCCCTGGAAAAGTGAATGGGCACCCACTCCAGGATTCCTCATGGATAGAGGAGTCTGGCAGGTGACAGTCCACGGGCTCACAAAGAGTTGGACACAATTAAACAACTAAAACTTTCACTTTCACTATTTTCCCGTGACTTTTGAAAAAGAAATTACTATTTAATGGGAAAGATATTGTTTGATTTTATTTCTTTAAAAGTTGTGTTGTTACCTTTGAAATTTATTGTTACTATTATTTTAATTACTTTTGTGTTCAGTGACTCTTTGGGGCCCCATGGACTGTAGCATGCCAGGTTCCTCTGTCTGTGGGATTTCCCAGGCAAGAATACTGGAGTGGGTTGTTATGCCCTTCTCCAGGGGATCTTCCAGACCTGGGGACTGAAACTGTATCTTCTCCATTAGCAGGCGGACTCTTTGCCATTAGTGTCACCTGGGAAGCCCATTTAATTACTTTAGTTTTTTTTTTTTTTTTTTTAAATAAAGGTAAGTGTAAATGGAAATTATCAGTATGGGTCATATCAGGAGAGAAAAATCACATAGTAACTTGAACATAGAAAGTTTAATATAGAGAATCATAAACTATAATAGGAGATTGGAGCAATGCTTCTTTCATTAGTAAGAAGAGAACTCTAAAGAATACAGTGTAGCAGGTATAGGGGCTTACCTTGTGGTTCAGAGGGTAAAGAATCTGCTCGCAATGCAGGAGAGCCTGGTTTGATCCCTGGGTCAGGAAGCTCCCTTGAAGAAGGGGATGGCAACCTACTCCAGTATTCTTGCCTGGAAAATCCCATGGACAGTGGAGCCTGGTGGGATACAGTCCATGGGATCACAAAGAGTCAGACATAACTTAGTGACAATAGTAACAACAACAACTGATTCTAGTAATTGAGTGACTGTGAAGTACGTGAAAGTTTCACCAGGACCAATGAATATCGCTGATACTTTATTTAGAAGAAAATGCAGTATGTAATTTTTTGGCTTAAATTTGTATACAAATAGATTTTTATGCATATTTAATTTGTATTTTCTTTGCTTCTCCATGGGGGCTTTCCTGGAGCCTCAGGTGATAAAGAATCTGCCTGCGGTACAGGAGACATGGGTTCTCCCCTGGGTCGGAAAAATCCCCTGGAAAAGTGAATGGGCACCCACTCCAGGATTCCTCATGGATAGAGGAGTCTGGCAGGTGACAGTCCACGGGCTCACAAAGAGTTGGACACAATTAAACAACTAAAACTTTCACTTTCACTATTTTCCCGTGACTTTTGAAACTTTTGACAACACATTTCTTTTGGAAATTCTCCTCTCCTTTGTTTTACATGACCTTATTAATTTTCCTTTCCTAGGCTCTTACCTTCTGGAGCAACATCTTAAATGTCAGTATTTCTTGGTGTTCTATTCTTGTTGCTCTCTCATTCTTTATTATATTCTTCCTAGGGTGGGTGTCACATCACTTTTAAAAATATAGAGCTTCTAGTTAGAGAAAGCTTGGATATTAACTCTGCCACTTTCTGCTTTGTGATCATGAGCAACTTGATGCCTTCAGTCTCAATTTCTTTATCTGTAAAAATCATCTACCTTCTCTTTCAAAATTGTGATTTTGAAATGAGAAATTATGTGAAGCCCTTATGGTAGCTGTCAACACATAGAGATAGTGAGTAAAGTATTTATGATTATCTCTTTTGTCAGCTTCAAAAAATAGGCTTTTCAATCTAGATCTTCAACGAACACTTCTCTGTTGAGCCCCAAATCTCTAGAGGCACAATCTACTTTGCTTATTTTAAGTACCAATTTGTGATATGTTATAACAGTGGTGAGGATTATGTTGGTACAAGAGGAATTGAAAAATCAAAGATTTTGATACCATTTTAGAATGAGTCATTTACTTAACTTGATAAATTGCCTTTTATATAAAGATTTACTCCTTAATTTTAGGTGTTGAAATGTCCTTTTGTAAAAAGGAAATATTGATTTCAGTGAATAGTTTTTCTTTTTTTTTTTTTTTAAATTTGAGGGGGGGTAGGGTGGGGAGGGAGGGGAGCAGGCAGGCCACTTCTATTGGTCTTTCATTTGTCCATTTTCATCCATCTTTGTTCTTTGGCCCATGTGGGCCTCCCATCGCGGCGGCCTCTGTTGTCGCAGAGCACCAGCTCTGGGCGCATGCGCTCCAGAGCTCCGGCTCGGTAATTGGACACATGGGTCCAGCTGCTCCGTGACATGTGGGATCTTCCCAGGTCAGGGATTGAACTGGCGCCCCTTGCATTGCAAGGCGGTGTCCTTACCCACTGGACCACCAGGGAAGCCCCAGTGAATAGTTTTTAAAATATATATGTTGATTTGGAAAAATGAAAAATTGACAGTCTTAAGTTAATTTCTCACATTTATTTGGAGATTTTGCTGGCACCTGAAATCTTAGGTAGGAACCTCTGATTAGTTGGACAGTTTTACTTGAATAAACCATGAGTACCTCAGACTGGACACTGTGGAGTTATGTGTTTCTTCCCTCTCCCCGTACACACAAAGCTCACTTTTGTTCTATACCATAACAGATGTTATAACTATCCATCCCAGATGGTTGTCAGGAATATGTGAGCTATCCACAGACCCTCCACAGTGCTCTTCCCCTTATATAACTCTGTGAAATATGACAATGTCACATCAAGACTCCACTTCAGAACATACTCCTACAGTGTCTATACCCAGAGAAATCTTCTGTCTTCTTTTTTTTTTCTCTTCACTCCACAATTTACAAGTTGTATTATAGGTTGAGTGACATGAATGTACAAATATTAACATATTTTCCCACAAAAGTTCCATGATTCTCTCAAATAATTTGGGATTAAAGGAAAATGAATGTTAACTGTGGACAGTAAGTGAATAAAAAGTGCTTAAAGCCACCAGAAAACATTTTTTAAAATGGAAGAAATTCCAGCTAGTATACAATTTAAGCCACTGAAAGATTCACAGTGGACATTTTTACTTGGAAAGAAAAAGAAAAACATGTTGCCTGCTAATTATCATATTTCTAAAACTGACAATGATGGATGGGGAGATGTCCAATTTTATTTCTTAAGTTTGAGGAAGTGATCCAGTCATGTCTTGCAAAGAGAGAAAATACATCACCTTGTGACTTTCTTCAATAGTGTGAACTACCATTTACCTTACGCCTTCTCTCAGTCCCAATTGAAATTATCACAATGACTGCACATACATTCAAAAAGACATGGAACTTAATACAGAAGAATTAATCTTCCTACATTAGAACACTTAAAACAAAAAAAGGATGAGTGGACAGTGCTAACCCAGAGTGAAAAGACAAGATAAGTGTCTCAAACACCCAAGTATGGAGAAAATCCAGCACTTTGCAGGGGCCATAGCCAGACTTTGTAACAGGAGAGGAAGTCATCTGGAAAACAGCATTTCTCACACACCAGCTGTAAGTCAGTCTCCCAGGTAAGAGTATCAGGTTAAACAACCCTTGCAGGTCTCTCCTTTCTGTGAATGTAATAAGATTCCAGTAACAACGTCATTCTTTTGTTAAGTGGTTTCCCACCTGCTGGTCACATCCTGCTAAAGTCATCTTCTTCTCCAAAGTCCTGCCCAGAAAGTTTCACATGCTTAGTCCCAGATGTCCCTTTCATGGAAGAAATAGATTAATCGCATCAGAAGTCATCCTGATTTGCAGTCAAATAAGAAATTAAGTTGAGTCGTGATCATTTATATGTAGGTCATTTTGGAAAGGACAGAATGAGAGTTCTTGAAGAAGTTAAGAAATGGGGGTAAGAACAAGAACTAAATAAAATATAAAAATGCTAAAAAAGCAATGAAGATTTTCAGAAAATAAAAAAAAAAACTGTTCCCACAAAAGTTCCATGATTCTCTCAAATAATTTGGGATTAAAGGAAAATGAATGTTAACTGTGGACAGTAAGTGAATAAAAAGTGCTTAAAGCCACCAGAAAACATTTTTTAAAATGGAAGAAATTCCAGCTAGTATACAATTTAAGCCACTGAAAGATTCACAGTGGACATTTTTACTTGGAAAGAAAAAGAAAAACATGTTGCCTGCTAATTATCATATTTCTAAAACTGACAATGATGGATGGGGAGATGTCCAATTTTATTTCTTAAGTTTGAGGAAGTGATCCAGTCATGTCTTGCAAAGAGAGAAAATACATCACCTTGTGACTTTCTTCAATAGTGTGAACTACCATTTACCTTACGCCTTCTCTCAGTCCCAATTGAAATTATCACAATGACTGCACATACATTCAAAAAGACATGGAACTTAATACAGAAGAATTAATCTTCCTACATTAGAACACTTAAAACAAAAAAAGGATGAGTGGACAGTGCTAACCCAGAGTGAAAAGACAAGATAAGTGTCTCAAACACCCAAGTATGGAGAAAATCCAGCACTTTGCAGGGGCCATAGCCAGACTTTGTAACAGGAGAGGAAGTCATCTGGAAAACAGCATTTCTCACACACCAGCTGTAAGTCAGTCTCCCAGGTAAGAGTATCAGGTTAAACAACCCTTGCAGGTCTCTCCTTTCTGTGAATGTAATAAGATTCCAGTAACAACGTCATTCTTTTGTTAAGTGGTTTCCCACCTGCTGGTCACATCCTGCTAAAGTCATCTTCTTCTCCAAAGTCCTGCCCAGAAAGTTTCACATGCTTAGTCCCAGATGTCCCTTTCATGGAAGAAATAGATTAATCGCATCAGAAGTCATCCTGATTTGCAGTCAAATAAGAAATTAAGTTGAGTCGTGATCATTTATATGTAGGTCATTTTGGAAAGGACAGAATGAGAGTTCTTGAAGAAGTTAAGAAATGGGGGTAAGAACAAGAACTAAATAAAATATAAAAATGCTAAAAAAGCAATGAAGATTTTCAGAAAATAAAGGAGTAAAACACTCAACTGTTACACACTTACTAAAGTAACAATAAAGAATTGTACTGGTTGAGAAAGTGTGAATTACAACTCTGACTTCACTAATTATTCATGCAATTTTGAATAAGTCACTTATTCTTTGCATTTTAAAAATAGCCTTATTAAAATTTCATTTCCATTTCATGTCATTCACCCATTTTTTTTTTTTTTTTTGGCCACTTCTATTGGTCTTTCATTTATCTATTTTCATCCATCTTTGTTCTTTGGCATGTGTGGGCCTCCCATCGCAGTGGGCTCTGTTGTCGCAGAGCACCGGCTCTGGGCACATGCACTCCAGAGCTCCGGCTCGGTAGTTGGACGCATTGGTCCAGCTGCTCCATGGCACGTGGGATCTTCCCAGGCCAGGGATCGAACCAGCGCCCCTTGCACTGCAAGGCTGTGTCCTTATCCACTGGACCACCAGGGAAGCCCCATTCACCCATTTTAAAGTATACAATTCAAATGCTTTTAGTCTATTCACAGAATTATATGATTGTCACAATCTAATTTAAGAACATTTCATTACCCCCTAAAGCAACCTAATTCCCATTAGCAGTGACTCTTTATTCACTTTGCCTTCAAATCTAGCAACCGTTAAACTACTTTCTGTCTCTACAGATTTGCCAGTTCTGGACATTTCATATAAATTTTACTTTATGCAATTGTTTTCAGGGTTCATTCATGCTACAGAATGTATCAGTACTTTATTCCTTTTATTGACAAATTATATTCCATTATATGGAAAATCATACTCAGTCCTTTGTTAAGTGGTTTCCACCTGCTGGTCACATCCTGCTAAAGTCATCTTCTTCTCCAAAGTCCTGCCCAGAAAGTTTCACATGCTTAGTCCCAGATGTCCCTTTCATGGAAGAAATAGATTAATCGCATCAGAAGTCATCCTGATTTGCAGTCAAATAAGAAATTAAGTTGAGTCGTGATCATTTATATGTAGGTCATTTTGGAAAGGACAGAATGAGAGTTCTTGAAGAAGTTAAGAAATGGGGGTAAGAACAAGAACTAAATAAAATATAAAAATGCTAAAAAAGCAATGAAGATTTTCAGAAAATAAAGGAGTAAAACACTCAACTGTTACACACTTACTAAAGTAACAATAAAGAATTGTACTGGTTGAGAAAGTGTGAATTACAACTCTGACTTCACTAATTATTCATGCAATTTTGAATAAGTCACTTATTCTTTGCATTTTAAAAATAGCCTTATTAAAATTTCATTTCCATTTCATGTCATTCACCCATTTTTTTTTTTTTTTTTGGCCACTTCTATTGGTCTTTCATTTATCTATTTTCATCCATCTTTGTTCTTTGGCATGTGTGGGCCTCCCATCGCAGTGGGCTCTGTTGTCGCAGAGCACCGGCTCTGGGCACATGCACTCCAGAGCTCCGGCTCGGTAGTTGGACGCATTGGTCCAGCTGCTCCATGGCACGTGGGATCTTCCCAGGCCAGGGATCGAACCAGCGCCCCTTGCACTGCAAGGCTGTGTCCTTATCCACTGGACCACCAGGGAAGCCCCATTCACCCATTTTAAAGTATACAATTCAAATGCTTTTAGTCTATTCACAGAATTATATGATTGTCACAATCTAATTTAAGAACATTTCATTACCCCCTAAAGCAACCTAATTCCCATTAGCAGTGACTCTTTATTCACTTTGCCTTCAAATCTAGCAACCGTTAAACTACTTTCTGTCTCTACAGATTTGCCAGTTCTGGACATTTCATATAAATTTTACTTTATGCAATTGTTTTCAGGGTTCATTCATGCTACAGAATGTATCAGTACTTTATTCCTTTTTATTGACAAATTATATTCCATTATATGGATATACTACATTTTATTTATCCATTTAGCAGTTGGTAGATATTTGAGCTTTCCCCTCTTTTTAGCTATTATAAATAATGCTGCTATTAGTATTTGTGTCAAAGCTTTTGTAAACTACTTAAGTTTTCCATGGCCACATCTGTAAAACAAAAGTAAGAGTTTATGAGAGTACCTTGGACTGCAAGGAGATCAAACCAGTCAATCCTAAAGGAAATCAGCCTTAAATATTCATTGGAAGGCGTTATGCTGAAGCTGCAGTACTTTGGTCACCTGATGTGAAGAGACAGCTCATTGGAAAATAGCCTGATGTTGGGAAAAATAGAAGGCAAATAGAGGATGTGGTGGTTGGATGGCATCACTGAGTCAGTGGACATGAGTTTGAGCAAGATCTGGGAATTGAAGGACTGGGAAGCCTCGCGGGCCGCAGTCCATGTGGTCGCAAAGAGTCAGACATGACTGAGTGACTGAACTGAACTGAGTTTATGTTTTATGTTTCCATATTTCAGGAAACCCTGATTTTAGTTTTCTAACTGATTTATGACATAAGTATTGAATATACAACATAGACACATTTTCAGCTGATATTCCTAATAAAATAATTAGCAATGGCATATACCATTTTCAGTTATAAATAGATGTGCATGTGTGCTAAGTCACTGCAGTCATATGAGACTATTTGAGACCCTGTGGACTGTAGCCTGCCAGGCTCCTCTGTCTATAGAATTTTCCAGGCAAGAATACTGGAATAATAATGCTCACCTCAAGGGGATTTTCCTGGTCCAGGGATCGAGCCCACATCTCCTGTGGCTGCTGCATTGCAGGCAGATCCTTTACCACTGAGCCACCAGGGGAAACTCATAAATAGATGAGAGCTCTTCAAGTATTTGTTGATTAGCAGGTATTTAATTTCATTTTGTATTCACTTAGCCATTCATCCACTCATTCATCAAATATTTACCAAATGCTTATAAGTGCCTACAATGTGCTATTTTCACAAGATACACAGTGGTAAATAAGAGAGAACTTACATATAAGAAATTTATATTCTGGTAGAGAAAAGAGGATATGTATGCACATCCATAAGAAACATGGTAGAAAGTGAAAATGACATTTACTGAGACTCAGATATAGCCTTGGTGAGTTCACAGTACAATTCTTTGCCTACTGTGGTATGTCAACAAATTCTTTGTTGTTGAACTGAAACTCTTTGTTGAAATGATCTAGGAAAATGCTTATTTGAATATAGAAATGCACAGGATTCAAGTAGGAGATACTTGCTGTTGAAAGATACTGTTGTACATGATATAGCAGCACATAATAATTGCCAAAGAGAACTGAAAATGGTGTTAGCAGCAAGTTACAGAAGCTCAAAACTTGTGCCTTATGGAGCTGTGTGATTATACTTTGGCACAAAATAAGTCATCCTACATTGCTATCCAGTTTGTTTGAATATACCCTACATTTCGACATCTTTCTTTTGAAATAACTGTGGCCTTCCCTTTTACATCAGTTCATAAAGGATGTGGTGGTTGGATGGCATCACTGAGTCAGTGGACATGAGTTTGAGCAAGATCTGGGAATTGAAGGACTGGGAAGCCTCGCGGGCCGCAGTCCATGTGGTCGCAAAGAGTCAGACATGACTGAGTGACTGAACTGAACTGAGTTTATGTTTTATGTTTCCATATTTCAGGAAACCCTGATTTTAGTTTTCTAACTGATTTATGACATAAGTATTGAATATACAACATAGACACATTTTCAGCTGATATTCCTAATAAAATAATTAGCAATGGCATATACCATTTTCAGTTATAAATAGATGTGCATGTGTGCTAAGTCACTGCAGTCATATGAGACTATTTGAGACCCTGTGGACTGTAGCCTGCCAGGCTCCTCTGTCTATAGAATTTTCCAGGCAAGAATACTGGAATAATAATGCTCACCTCAAGGGGATTTTCCTGGTCCAGGGATCGAGCCCACATCTCCTGTGGCTGCTGCATTGCAGGCAGATCCTTTACCACTGAGCCACCAGGGGAAACTCATAAATAGATGAGAGCTCTTCAAGTATTTGTTGATTAGCAGGTATTTAATTTCATTTTGTATTCACTTAGCCATTCATCCACTCATTCATCAAATATTTACCAAATGCTTATAAGTGCCTACAATGTGCTATTTTCACAAGATACACAGTGGTAAATAAGAGAGAACTTACATATAAGAAATTTATATTCTGGTAGAGAAAAGAGGATATGTATGCACATCCATAAGAAACATGGTAGAAAGTGAAAATGACATTTACTGAGACTCAGATATAGCCTTGGTGAGTTCACAGTACAATTCTTTGCCTACTGTGGTATGTCAACAAATTCTTTGTTGTTGAACTGAAACTCTTTGTTGAAATGATCTAGGAAAATGCTTATTTGAATATAGAAATGCACAGGATTCAAGTAGGAGATACTTGCTGTTGAAAGATACTGTTGTACATGATATAGCAGCACATAATAATTGCCAAAGAGAACTGAAAATGGTGTTAGCAGCAAGTTACAGAAGCTCAAAACTTGTGCCTTATGGAGCTGTGTGATTATACTTTGGCACAAAATAAGTCATCCTACATTGCTATCCAGTTTGTTTGAATATACCCTACATTTCGACATCTTTCTTTTGAAATAACTGTGGCCTTCCCTTTTACATCATTCTGTATTTATGTTAAAAATACCTGATAAAGGATGCAATATCTAAAATTGTAACATAATAAAGGAAATTTGTTTTATTAACTTATTAGGTATCATAATCCAGTCAGAATTTTTCAAATACTCCCAATAGTTTACTGTCATGGAAAATTTCTGGATCTGTATTTTATTTTCTCAGAACTAATGACAGCATTTTATATAGTGAGCTAGGGTTTCTACTTGGGTTGATTTACGAAAAAATAATATAAATATTAGTACAAAGTATATTCATTTCGCATTGACCTGAAATAGTCTCAGACCTTTTAGCTTACAAAATGGATTCATTCCAATCATAAATTCATTCCTGAGAAGCAATGAAAGAATGTCATAATTTGTGATCAGAATGTGATGAGCCAGTACACCCATGAATATTAGAATCTATCAAGAGAATCCTTTTGGGGCGTCCATGGTGGTCCAGTGGGTAAGGACACTGACTTGCAGTGCAAGGGATGCTGGTTTGATCCCTGGTCTGGAAAGATCCCACATGCTGTGGAGCAGCTGGACTGATGTGTCCAACTACCAAGCTGGAGCTCTGGGTTGCATGCACCCAGAGCTGGTGCTCTGCAGCGAGAGATGCCACTGCGATGGGAGGCTCACACAGGCCAAAGAACAAAGATGGATGGAAGTAAATAAATGAAAGATCAATAGAAGTGGCCAAAAAAAGAGAATCCTTTTGGTATAGTGCCGATTTGTCAGTCATTGTTCCTTTATACTTGTCATGAAGAGATCACACAAAATATGAAGGAAGTGAGCCTGTACTTGGATTTTGGAGAGAATCAAACAAACGTGAAGATGGGTTCCATTATGAATTCATCCCCCTTCTGTACCTCCCTCCACCCACCTACCTACACCCTGCCAAACATTCTTACTATGATTATCTGCTCAGTTCCTTCTGTACATCTCTGCAAGAGCCATCCCCAACACCTCCTCTTTTTTTTTTTTTTAAATGTCCCACCCTACCAACCTTGTTGCTGTTAACTCCATCCTCATACAATGACTTACCAATGACTTTAAAGGTAATAAACAAAATTCAATTCATTAATTGAGAAGCCCCTGAAATCCCTTCCAGCTTACAAACAAACATTACTATTCCTATTACCATTTATCTCCTTGCTATAATTGAAGGTCCTGTCTCCAATCAAAGGCTTATCTTTCCATCTAAGCTCTAGATCTCTTCCTGAGCTGGATGTTCTTCATCTACCCTCTGCATACATTTTCCACCATTTTCTACTCTGCTCCTGTCCCAGGAGAGTGAGCTCTAAGACCCCCATCAAGGCTCCTTTGCCCTCTGACAGCATGCTCGATTTTGCCTATGGAAGTCACCAGGGATGAGCAGGAGAATGATAAGGAATAGCCTTTTTTTTTAATCCTTCTCAGGCTGAGGGGTTGGCAAAGGATGTGTTTCTCCATCCAAGTCACAGCACTTACACTGGAAACGTGAATTCTAGAGCTAGAGGTCTCAAAGGGTCGTGGTAACCAGCTGCTCTGTTCTCAGACCTAGTGAAGTGACATTGGCGCTGACCCCAGGGCCCTTCACCATTTTGGGTTCTTTCTAATTCTATCTAATTTCCATTCATTAACCTACTTCATTCTGTTTTTTTTTTTTTTTTTTTTTTTTAGTATTTTTGCTACTTGCCAGGAACTTGAGCATACATTTTCTTAGCAACCATTCTGTCAAGAAAAATTGTTCAGAACCTGTAAATGAGGTCAAAATGTGAAAAGAATGTTATCATAAGGAGCCATTATTTTGCAGGTCCATCCAGGGGAATATACTTTGTTCAGCTCACAGTTTATTATGGTTTAGAGGCCCCAAACTTATTGAAGTTAACATGCATAGTTAATTTATGCATTTTACCCTCCAGTGATGTAAATAAGGTCTAAGTTTTCTCTTCTGTAAAAAATGACACTAACTGCTTCAGTTTTTGCTTTCCAGAATGTTAATTCACTTGCACTTACTGAGCAATCTTTAGATTTCTTTGAAAATACTTATAAATAAATCATCTGATCAAATCATTTTGAGCTCATCTTAATATCTCACAAGTTAACTTGTTGTTTAGCAAATCAAAGGGCATTTTTGATACATGTTCATTTTATATTTGCATGTTCATGATTTTAGTTTTTTCAAAATTCTACTTTAGCTTCTCTTTTGACTTACACCCACATCTTTAGTCTTTATCTATATTGGTACTTTCCTATGTTCATTTAAAGCACATTCAGATCTCTCTTATCATTAAAAAACAAACAAAACATATCCTGGAAGTTTCCTGTCTTCATTTATACTTTACACTTTTTGAAAGAGTTGCCTACATACACACACATTTGTGATTTCTTTATCTCATTTTTGTTTTTCTTTTTGTTGACATGACTTCTTTTGCCATGATGCCAATGAAATTGCTTGTATCAATGTGAATAAAGACCTCCTTATTCAATTTCATAAACATGTTAAGTTTTGAAGTCATTTGAATTCATCATAGTATTTAAGTCTGATGTCTCTTTTCTTGAAATATTTTTTAGTAACTATGGTATTTGGTATCTTGATTTTCTTTCTTCTTTCTGGTTGTACTTCTTCTGACCATCTTTGAATGGTTGCGCTTCAGGGTCTGATTGTACTTGAGGGTTATCACCTAAGCGTGTTTTCTGCCCCCGTGTTCTTCATACACTCCCATGTGATCTCCTCCTTCAGAGACTTCAGTTGCTGTTTAATTCCATGGCACAGGCCTGGCTTTATCTCCAAAGCACCGGGTCTGCATATCAACTTCTATTGGATGTCTCAGATGTCCCATTACATCTCAAACTCTTTATAGTATCAAAAGAATTAAACGCTTTCACTCTCTCGTTTGCTATATTCTTTATGCTTTGTACATTAAAGACCAGTGCCACCATTACATGGTCGCTCAAGGCAGAAGCAGAAAATTTTCTTAAATACTTCTTTACCTTTTGTAGAAAATTAAACTCTAAATTGGAACAATTTTACCTTTTAAACTTTTCTCAAATCTACTCTTATCTGCATCCTAACTCCTACTCTTTGAGTCAAATCACATTCGACTGCCTCCAAATTAGTGTTCCTGCCTCTGTTTGCATATTCCATGCCATTGTCTAAAATGCTAATTGAATCTTTTTCACTTTGAACCCTCAAATAACTCCTGTTTTCTTTGGGTATGTCCAATGACCTTATCATGGTGTATAAAACCCTTCATTCTCTGACCCTGACTTCTGCTGTAGCCTCATTTTATGTATTTCATTCACAAAAACTTTGCTCTAGTCATAGTAGGTAGGGATAAAAATGAAGTGAAATGCAAGCATTTAACTGTATACAAATAGGCTTGCTCTATGTTCTCTGCAGAATAAACAAAAATTTGCAACTTTTGGTTGATGATCTATTTGTGCTTATATAATAATAGCTGCATTGGGAGAGATTGTCTTTTGCAGGCCACTTGCTGTCCTTTTTGTCTTGCTGAATGTACTAAGATTTGTATAAGGCCCTAACTATTTTTTACTGAGGTCATTTTTCAGGGCTGCTTCTGTAGTTGGTAAGCTTGAGAGATGAGGTAATATCTCCTTCTACTCTGAGACAAAGGGAAAGCTTGTTTGCTCCTTTCTATAAAAGTGGTTTTGGATCCCCCAGTCTCAGTGTTTCTCTGGGATGCACATATCCGGCATGAGTAACATCTACCTGGGCCCTTCCCCATCTCGTGAGGTCTAGGGGCAAGAACCATTGTAAATATGCTGATTTTCCAGCTGCTTGCTGTGCCATGAGTAATAAAACCCTCTGTCTCTGACTCAGTTTTGTCTTTTCTGCCAGCATCCAGGAAAGAAAAAGACTAATTTATTAGCTTGTAAATCAAATCAACTCTTAGACCTGGCCATTTTATATTTTCAAGTCATATTTTTGCTTCCAAGTAATTGTAAGTTGTTGTTCAGTTGCTGAATTGTGTCTGACTCTTTTTGACCCATAAACTGCAGCAAGCCAGGCTTCTCTGTCCTTCACCAACGTTCATTGACTCGGTGATGCCATCCAACTGTCTGGTCCTCTGTCATTCCCTTCTCCTTCTGTGTTTCCCAGCATCAAGGTCTTTTCCAGTGAGTCATTTCCTCACATCAGGTGGCCAAAGTATTGGAGCTTCAGCTTCAACATCAGTCCTTCCAGTGAATATTGGTGTTGGTTTCCTTTAGAATTGACTGGTTTGATCTCTGTGCTCTCAAAGGGACTCTCAAGAGTAACTGTAAGACATGTTGATAAAAAATAATGAAAGCTGGAGGGGTGGGATGGGGGGATATACATATGACCAATCTGGGAACATATCTGTAAATAACAAAATTCTGTAAAGGTTAAAGGTAAAATAAAAGCTTAAAAAAAATAATGAAAGGTCCAGGTCAGTATTGGCATCTGGCAACGGTGGTGGTGGTTGTTCAGTGACTCAGTTGTGTCTGACTCTGCAACCCCATGGAGTGTAGCACACCAGGGCTCCTTCTCTTTCACTATCTGGCATTGGTATTTGAAGGTAGTTTTAGAGGGGATTCTCAGTAGTTGTAGGTCAGTATTTGGTATCAACTTCTGTATAATCATGGGTTCCTAAGCAATGTTAGACATATGAAGTCATGTTATTCTCAGGGGTATCTGAAGAATATTAAGTGATTCATTATTTTTTTCTTTCGAAAATACATTAGCACTTAAAAAAATAAAAGCACAACATGAGAGTTGTGATTTAAATTTTATTTGGGATCAAATGAGGACTATATTCCAGAGATAGCTACTCAGGATTCTCTGAGGAAGTGCTCCAAAGAGGTAGAGGGGAGGACCAGTATATATATGATCTTAGTGAAGGAGGATATGTGCAGTCAAACACATTTAGGCAGAAGGTTGCTGCTAGTCATGAGGAGCAGATGTCTACCTGGGCCCTTCCCATCTCGTGAGGTCTAGGGGCAAGAACCATTGTAAATATGCTGATTTTCCAGCTGCTTGCTGTGCCATGAGTAATAAAACCCTCTGTCTCTGACTCAGTTTTGTCTTTTCTGCCAGCATCCAGGAAAGAAAAAGACTAATTTATTAGCTTGTAAATCAAATCAACTCTTAGACCTGGCCATTTTATATTTTCAAGTCATATTTTTGCTTCCAAGTAATTGTAAGTTGTTGTTCAGTTGCTGAATTGTGTCTGACTCTTTTTGACCCATAAACTGCAGCAAGCCAGGCTTCTCTGTCCTTCACCAACGTTCATTGACTCGGTGATGCCATCCAACTGTCTGGTCCTCTGTCATTCCCTTCTCCTTCTGTGTTTCCCAGCATCAAGGTCTTTTCCAGTGAGTCATTTCCTCACATCAGGTGGCCAAAGTATTGGAGCTTCAGCTTCAACATCAGTCCTTCCAGTGAATATTGGTGTTGGTTTCCTTTAGAATTGACTGGTTTGATCTCTGTGCTCTCAAAGGGACTCTCAAGAGTAACTGTAAGACATGTTGATAAAAAATAATGAAAGCTGGAGGGGTGGGATGGGGGGATATACATATGACCAATCTGGGAACATATCTGTAAATAACAAAATTCTGTAAAGGTTAAAGGTAAAATAAAAGCTTAAAAAAAATAATGAAAGGTCCAGGTCAGTATTGGCATCTGGCAACGGTGGTGGTGGTTGTTCAGTGACTCAGTTGTGTCTGACTCTGCAACCCCATGGAGTGTAGCACACCAGGGCTCCTTCTCTTTCACTATCTGGCATTGGTATTTGAAGGTAGTTTTAGAGGGGATTCTCAGTAGTTGTAGGTCAGTATTTGGTATCAACTTCTGTATAATCATGGGTTCCTAAGCAATGTTAGACATATGAAGTCATGTTATTCTCAGGGGTATCTGAAGAATATTAAGTGATTCATTATTTTTTTCTTTCGAAAATACATTAGCACTTAAAAAAATAAAAGCACAACATGAGAGTTGTGATTTAAATTTTATTTGGGATCAAATGAGGACTATATTCCAGAGATAGCTACTCAGGATTCTCTGAGGAAGTGCTCCAAAGAGGTAGAGGGGAGGACCAGTATATATATGATCTTAGTGAAGGAGGATATGTGCAGTCAAACACATTTAGGCAGAAGGTTGCTGCTAGTCATGAGGAGCAGATGTCTCCATTAATGATTTCAGTGCTTTTCCAGTTATGAAAAGATGTAAGAAATTGAGCTTGTAAAATCTTCTCCTGAAAATATCTATCTGAAGGCCTATTCAGTTTTTCCCAGCGCACAGCAGACCTCATTCCTGCTCTTCATCTTGAACGACTTTCAGAGACTGTTGAAGGTTGGGGACTGCCATGACTAGTGACTTCATGCCTTTGGAACCCGATGGAGAATGACAGTTTTTAGTTGGAAGCACTTCTAACATACTAGCACAATCACAGCAACATGGATCATCAAGTCCTAGTTAGAGTACTTGAAGCAATGGATGGACACTGACCTAAATAGGCAAGTTCAAAATCCAACTCATTCTTTCATTAATTCATTCTGAGAACAAGAAGCACCTACTAATTTCCAGGTACTATTCTAGAAAGTATGGATTTAGAAATAAGTGACAAAATTTTTGTATACTTATAGAGATTACCACTAATGGGAAAACATGACATGCAAACATTTCTAATATAATATAGCAATAATAAGAATTTTGATAAAATAATCATGAAGCCATAGAAAAGTGCCAGAAATCTTTATCTATGATAGTTTACATATAACTTATTATATGTTTTATTTATTTATTTATTTTTAAACATTTATTTTATTTATTTGTCTTTTGGGGGTGGGTGGGGAGGGAAGGGGATGAGCGGGCCACTTCTCTTGGTCTTTCATCTATCTATTTTCCTACATCTTTGTTCTTTGGCCCTTGTGGGCCTCCCATCGTGGTGGCCTCTGTCATCGCAGAGTGCTGGCTCTGGGCGCATGCGTCCAGTCGGCTCGATTTAAATTTTATTTGGGATCAAATCTTCTGAAAAGGTTACTTAATATTCCGGGGAGAAAAAAGCTTATTTTTTCTTTCGAAAATACATTAGCACTTAAAAAAATAAAAGCACAACATGAGAGTTGTGATTTAAATTTTATTTGGGATCAAATGAGGACTATATTCCAGAGATAGCTACTCAGGATTCTCTGAGGAAGTGCTCCAAAGAGGTAGAGGGGAGGACCAGTATATATATGATCTTAGTGAAGGAGGATATGTGCAGTCAAACACATTTAGGCAGAAGGTTGCTGCTAGTCATGAGGAGCAGATGTCTCCATTAATGATTTCAGTGCTTTTCCAGTTATGAAAAGATGTAAGAAATTGAGCTTGTAAAATCTTCTCCTGAAAATATCTATCTGAAGGCCTATTCAGTTTTTCCCAGCGCACAGCAGACCTCATTCCTGCTCTTCATCTTGAACGACTTTCAGAGACTGTTGAAGGTTGGGGACTGCCATGACTAGTGACTTCATGCCTTTGGAACCCGATGGAGAATGACAGTTTTTAGTTGGAAGCACTTCTAACATACTAGCACAATCACAGCAACATGGATCATCAAGTCCTAGTTAGAGTACTTGAAGCAATGGATGGACACTGACCTAAATAGGCAAGTTCAAAATCCAACTCATTCTTTCATTAATTCATTCTGAGAACAAGAAGCACCTACTAATTTCCAGGTACTATTCTAGAAAGTATGGATTTAGAAATAAGTGACAAAATTTTTGTATACTTATAGAGATTACCACTAATGGGAAAACATGACATGCAAACATTTCTAATATAATATAGCAATAATAAGAATTTTGATAAAATAATCATGAAGCCATAGAAAAGTGCCAGAAATCTTTATCTATGATAGTTTACATATAACTTATTATATGTTTTATTTATTTATTTATTTTTAAACATTTATTTTATTTATTTGTCTTTTGGGGGGTGGGGTGGGGAGGGAAGGGGATGAGCGGGCCACTTCTATTGGTCTTTCATTTCCCTATTTTCATCCATCTTTGTTCTTTGGCTCCTGTGGGCCTCCCATCGTGGTGGCCTCTGTCATCGCAGAGTGCTGGCTCTGGGCGCATGCGTGCCAGAGCTCCGGCTCGGTATTTGGGCACATCAGTCCAGCCGCTCCGCGGCACATGGGATCTTCCCAGGCCAGGGATCGAACCGGTGCCCCTTGCACTGCGAGGCGGTGTCCTTACCCACTGGACCACCAGGGGAAGCCCTTATATGTTTTATATATATAAATATATCTGCTGCTTTTTTCTAAGTGTTAACATATTCAGCGATGTCTGACTCTTTGCAATCGCATAGACCATAGCCTGTCAGGCTCCTCAGTCCATGGAATTCTCCAGGAACTGATAAGGGTAGCCATTGCTTCTGCAAGGAATCTTCCTGACCCAGAGGTTGAACCCAGACCTCTTGCATTGCAGGCAGATTTTTTGCTATCTGAGCCACCAGGGAAGCCAAGTTTATATATACTAATATATATGGTGTATATATAAAAGTATACACTAGTATATATGAATGTATATATAAATATATATCTATATGTTATTATTAGGGATACTAACTTTGAATTATGCTTATTGTTCAGAGAACCTAGAAAGAGTACATAACTTGCCTAACAAACCTGTGTTTTCCTGAGTCTTCATGAGAGAAAATGAGAATATTCATGTTTCGTTGTATTCACTGAATGTACACAAGGGCAAATACTTCTGTTGTAAGACTCAGACAAGTTAAATTCATGAAGAAATCAAGTTTGCTTGGAGCACACAGCTTTGTATTTTACATTTTAGATTGTAAGGATCTGGCAGAATTGGAGCAATTTAGAAATAAGTGCAAAATTTTTGTATACTTATAGAGATTACCACTAATGGGAAAACATGACATGCAAACATTTCTAATATAATATAGCAATAATAAGAATTTTGATAAAATAATCATGAAGCCATAGAAAAGTGCCAGAAATCTTTATCTATGATAGTTTACATATAACTTATTATATGTTTTATTTATTTATTTATTTTTAAACATTTATTTTATTTATTTGTCTTTTGGGGGGTGGGGTGGGGAGGGAAGGGGATGAGCGGGCCACTTCTATTGGTCTTTCATTTCCCTATTTTCATCCATCTTTGTTCTTTGGCTCCTGTGGGCCTCCCATCGTGGTGGCCTCTGTCATCGCAGAGTGCTGGCTCTGGGCGCATGCGTGCCAGAGCTCCGGCTCGGTATTTGGGCACATCAGTCCAGCCGCTCCGCGGCACATGGGATCTTCCCAGGCCAGGGATCGAACCGGTGCCCCTTGCACTGCGAGGCGGTGTCCTTACCCACTGGACCACCAGGGGAAGCCCTTATATGTTTTATATATATAAATATATCTGCTGCTTTTTTCTAAGTGTTAACATATTCAGCGATGTCTGACTCTTTGCAATCGCATAGACCATAGCCTGTCAGGCTCCTCAGTCCATGGAATTCTCCAGGAACTGATAAGGGTAGCCATTGCTTCTGCAAGGAATCTTCCTGACCCAGAGGTTGAACCCAGACCTCTTGCATTGCAGGCAGATTTTTTGCTATCTGAGCCACCAGGGAAGCCAAGTTTATATATACTAATATATATGGTGTATATATAAAAGTATACACTAGTATATATGAATGTATATATAAATATATATCTATATGTTATTATTAGGGATACTAACTTTGAATTATGCTTATTGTTCAGAGAACCTAGAAAGAGTACATAACTTGCCTAACAAACCTGTGTTTTCCTGAGTCTTCATGAGAGAAAATGAGAATATTCATGTTTCGTTGTATTCACTGAATGTACACAAGGGCAAATACTTCTGTTGTAAGACTCAGACAAGTTAAATTCATGAAGAAATCAAGTTTGCTTGGAGCACACAGCTTTGTATTTTACATTTTAGATTGTAAGGATCTGGCAGAATTGGAGAAGTTTCATGTGTTGTGGTTGCATTTTTGAATTTCAAAGGCCTGCTCTTCATTTGACTATGAGATCCATGTTATGTAAATTGGAGTGTGTCTTTGAATGAATGAGTATAATAGCAAGACAATATATTTGCCTCTGAACTAAATTTCACAGGCAGGAAAATCTGTCTTCTGCTTGCCACTAGAACATTTGAACATGATTAGCATAGGAAAAATCTCTGTTGTTGTCTTCATTAAAGTGTGACCTAGGCAAAATAAATAGAACTCTTAAAAATGTGAGGATGGTGAGCACGGGGGTTTACACAATCCCGTACACAAGCCTGTTGCCCTATAGCACATGGTTCTGACCCGTGAGATGCCAGCACTAGAGTCTGAGTGAGGGGTCCCAGATGCCATGGCTTCTCTAATGAGGAGGGACAGGCATGAGGGAAGGCCCTTTTGGTCTTGTTCCTTATTACTTTTCTCCAGTTGCACTGAAGGAAAGCTTGCTTGTTGTCATGAGGCCTGCTGGTTCAGGAGTTATCTAGAGATGGGGAGGCCACAATGATGAGAAGAAGGTCTCTTGTTGTGGCCAGGGCATTAGAATATTGAGAAAAGTGTTCCTGAATCCTCAATAGCATAATTGAACAGTCACTGAACATCAAGGATTGCCTTCCCCTGAACTTCTTGTTCTGCGAAGAAACAACCAACCAAAAAACTATTTGTGTAAGCTACTCTTAATCATGGTTTCTCTACTTGCAGTTTAAACTAACAAGTAGAACATATTTTTCCACAGGAGTTTTGCTATCTGAGCCACCAGGGAAGCCAAGTTTATATATACTAATATATATGGTGTATATATAAAAGTATACACTAGTATATATGAATGTATATATAAATATATATCTATATGTTATTATTAGGGATACTAACTTTGAATTATGCTTATTGTTCAGAGAACCTAGAAAGAGTACATAACTTGCCTAACAAACCTGTGTTTTCCTGAGTCTTCATGAGAGAAAATGAGAATATTCATGTTTCGTTGTATTCACTGAATGTACACAAGGGCAAATACTTCTGTTGTAAGACTCAGACAAGTTAAATTCATGAAGAAATCAAGTTTGCTTGGAGCACACAGCTTTGTATTTTACATTTTAGATTGTAAGGATCTGGCAGAATTGGAGAAGTTTCATGTGTTGTGGTTGCATTTTTGAATTTCAAAGGCCTGCTCTTCATTTGACTATGAGATCCATGTTATGTAAATTGGAGTGTGTCTTTGAATGAATGAGTATAATAGCAAGACAATATATTTGCCTCTGAACTAAATTTCACAGGCAGGAAAATCTGTCTTCTGCTTGCCACTAGAACATTTGAACATGATTAGCATAGGAAAAATCTCTGTTGTTGTCTTCATTAAAGTGTGACCTAGGCAAAATAAATAGAACTCTTAAAAATGTGAGGATGGTGAGCACGGGGGTTTACACAATCCCGTACACAAGCCTGTTGCCCTATAGCACATGGTTCTGACCCGTGAGATGCCAGCACTAGAGTCTGAGTGAGGGGTCCCAGATGCCATGGCTTCTCTAATGAGGAGGGACAGGCATGAGGGAAGGCCCTTTTGGTCTTGTTCCTTATTACTTTTCTCCAGTTGCACTGAAGGAAAGCTTGCTTGTTGTCATGAGGCCTGCTGGTTCAGGAGTTATCTAGAGATGGGGAGGCCACAATGATGAGAAGAAGGTCTCTTGTTGTGGCCAGGGCATTAGAATATTGAGAAAAGTGTTCCTGAATCCTCAATAGCATAATTGAACAGTCACTGAACATCAAGGATTGCCTTCCCCTGAACTTCTTGTTCTGCGAAGAAACAACCAACCAAAAAACTATTTGTGTAAGCTACTCTTAATCATGGTTTCTCTACTTGCAGTTGAACTTACTTACAGCTAACACAGTAGGAATACATATTTTTCCTCCCTAAATGAATATTAAATTTTGATTGCAGTCTTTAAATGATAGGAAATGGGGTGGAGTTAAGAGTGAGAAAGGTAAATAAACAAATAAGTGAATAAATTATAGAAAACTTGCAGCTCATAGCTTATTGTCCTTTGAATCTTTAGGAAAATTCAGAATTTGACTTTACAGTTTATTCCCATTGGGGAAACACCAGAGGCTGTCTTTAGCAACCCAGAGTAGTAATTGTTTCAAAACCTTTAACAAGAGACAATTCTCCCTTGCAATTCTTGCTGCATGTCTTTCTTTCTTTTTTTCTCCTCTGTTTTCCCTCTCCCTCTATCTTTTTGATCTCTTTTGCTTCCTTCTCTATTTCTTCTACCAGAGCTTCCCTTGTAGCTAAGCTGGTAAAGAATCTGCCTGCAATGTGGAAGACCTGGGTTCAATCCCTGGGTTGGGAAGATCCCTTGGAGAAGTGAATAGCTACACACTCCAGTATTCTTGCCTGGAGAATTCCATGGCTTGTCCATTGGACATGACTAAGTGATTTTCACTATTTCTACCCATGGCTCTTTCTTTGTATTCCTAACCTAGACAAAGACTATATTTATTAATATGTTTTTCTGTTTCCTATTACAGTTGAAAGGGGTAAATAAGCTTGGTGGCTCAGACAATAAAGAATCTGCCTGCAATTCTGGGGACCCAAGTTTGATTCCTGGGTTGGGAAGATCCCCTGGAGAAGGGAATGACTACACACTCTAGTATTTTTTCCTGGAGAATTCCATGGACAAAGGAGCCTGGTGGACTACAGTCCATGGGGTTGCAAAAAGTTGGACATGACTGAGTGACTAACACTCAGAAAATATTTTTAGTTTAGAGATTTAGCATGCTGCTTTATTCTCAAAGGGTTTGTATTGCCATGATTTGTAATTTCCTTTAGAAAACAGCTGCTTTCTTAGTGTCCTAGGTTATACCTATGAACTTTAATTTTTTGTGTTATTCATGGAAAAAGGATAAATTGTCACCCCTTGTCTGAGAATGATGGCTAAGATAATTATAATTTGCTTTCATGAAGCAGAAGCAAAACTGATAAGCAGATATAAGTCTGTTTTCTGAATTTGTAGAGGAAATTTACTTTGGCCTTGTGATTTCAAGGATTCAGTACCATCTTTAACTTGTCATTGTTTTGTTCATTTAGCAGATGTTTGTTCAGAGATGGCAGTGTGCAGAGAAATATGGGGTCCTTTATTGCCCTCTCTTGAAGGTATATGGGGGTCATCAAGATATAAGTAACTTTTTTTATGCCTCTAAGTCATCATTAATTTATTTTCATCCATCTTTTTTATTCTTTGGCATGTGTGGGCCTCCCATCGCAGTGGCCTCCCTTGCTGCAGAGCACTGACTCTGGGTACACTGCACTCCAGAGTGCTGGCTCGTAACTGAACACACTGGCCCAGCTGCTGCACAGGACGTGGGATCCTCCTGGGCCAGGGATTGAACCAGTGTCCCCTGAACCACAAGGCAGACTCTTTACCCACTGGACCACCAGGGAAGCCCCAAGATATAATTAACTTTTATCATTGTTATCAGACTCACCAGTCCAAGGAATAAAATTTATTTATCTCATGTGCACTGAAGTGTAACATCACCATGGCTCTTTCTTTGTATTCCTAACCTAGACAAAGACTATATTTATTAATATGTTTTTCTGTTTCCTATTACAGTTGAAAGGGGTAAATAAGCTTGGTGGCTCAGACAATAAAGAATCTGCCTGCAATTCTGGGGACCCAAGTTTGATTCCTGGGTTGGGAAGATCCCCTGGAGAAGGGAATGACTACACACTCTAGTATTTTTTCCTGGAGAATTCCATGGACAAAGGAGCCTGGTGGACTACAGTCCATGGGGTTGCAAAAAGTTGGACATGACTGAGTGACTAACACTCAGAAAATATTTTTAGTTTAGAGATTTAGCATGCTGCTTTATTCTCAAAGGGTTTGTATTGCCATGATTTGTAATTTCCTTTAGAAAACAGCTGCTTTCTTAGTGTCCTAGGTTATACCTATGAACTTTAATTTTTTGTGTTATTCATGGAAAAAGGATAAATTGTCACCCCTTGTCTGAGAATGATGGCTAAGATAATTATAATTTGCTTTCATGAAGCAGAAGCAAAACTGATAAGCAGATATAAGTCTGTTTTCTGAATTTGTAGAGGAAATTTACTTTGGCCTTGTGATTTCAAGGATTCAGTACCATCTTTAACTTGTCATTGTTTTGTTCATTTAGCAGATGTTTGTTCAGAGATGGCAGTGTGCAGAGAAATATGGGGTCCTTTATTGCCCTCTCTTGAAGGTATATGGGGGTCATCAAGATATAAGTAACTTTTTTTATGCCTCTAAGTCATCATTAATTTATTTTCATCCATCTTTTTTATTCTTTGGCATGTGTGGGCCTCCCATCGCAGTGGCCTCCCTTGCTGCAGAGCACTGACTCTGGGTACACTGCACTCCAGAGTGCTGGCTCGTAACTGAACACACTGGCCCAGCTGCTGCACAGGACGTGGGATCCTCCTGGGCCAGGGATTGAACCAGTGTCCCCTGAACCACAAGGCAGACTCTTTACCCACTGGACCACCAGGGAAGCCCCAAGATATAATTAACTTTTATCATTGTTATCAGACTCACCAGTCCAAGGAATAAAATTTATTTATCTCATGTGCACTGAAGTGTAACATCACCAGAACAAAAGAGAGAATGAAGAGAGAGGGAGCTATAGAACTGCTGCAATAGTTTTCTTTCTAGGTTTTAAAGACTGGAGTCATTCTGCTCATTGACTTTACTGAAAATATAAACTCTTGGCATCACCGACTCAATGGACACGAGTTTGAGCTAGTTCTGGGAGATGGTGAAGGACAGGAAAGCCTGGTGTGCAGTCCATGGTGTCACAAGGAGTCAGACACAACTGAGAGACTGAACAACATGATTAGTTAAGGTTATCTTAGTTTCCTTGTTTTTGCAATGCAAATACACATGAAACCTGCAAAAACTATGAGAAAGCTCAGAGTTGTTTAGGATCATGGAAAACTCTCTTTGAAAGAAGTATATGGCACCACACCGGAAAACAGAGGGCACAGTCTCTGAGTTCCTAATAATGATGAGAAAGTGTGTCTGTCAAGATTTCCTCTGTGCAGGAAGCCTTTGCCTACACTTACCTACTTTGCACAATCTCCTTATTCAAGGCTTCTAAAATAATATTAAAGAAAGAGAACATATTGAGTATTTGAGTTCCTAGGATCATTCTTTTGTAGAATTTGTGAGGTAGTTCTAGAGTTTAGTATTAAGCTCTGTGTTTCAAAATTTGAAGGCTATGGAGAAACCTTAGAAAGAGTTCAAAGGAACAAAGAGAAAGATAGGTCTTGTGAAGATACAATAAGAAAGACTCAAAAAGGAAACATAATCTTGCAATATATGGGGTCATCAAGATATAAGTAACTTTTTTATGCCTCTAAGTCATCATTAATTTATTTTCATCCATCTTTTTATTCTTTGGCATGTGTGGGCCTCCCATCGCAGTGGCCTCCTTGCTGCAGAGCACTGACTCTGGGTACACTGCACTCCAGAGTGCTGGCTCGTAACTGAACACACTGGCCCAGCTGCTGCACAGGACGTGGGATCCTCCTGGGCCAGGGATTGAACCAGTGTCCCCTGAACCACAAGGCAGACTCTTTACCCACTGGACCACCAGGGAAGCCCCAAGATATAATTAACTTTTATCATTGTTATCAGACTCACCAGTCCAAGGAATAAAATTTATTTATCTCATGTGCACTGAAGTGTAACATCACCAGAACAAAAGAGAGAATGAAGAGAGAGGGAGCTATAGAACTGCTGCAATAGTTTTCTTTCTAGGTTTTAAAGACTGGAGTCATTCTGCTCATTGACTTTACTGAAAATATAAACTCTTGGCATCACCGACTCAATGGACACGAGTTTGAGCTAGTTCTGGGAGATGGTGAAGGACAGGAAAGCCTGGTGTGCAGTCCATGGTGTCACAAGGAGTCAGACACAACTGAGAGACTGAACAACATGATTAGTTAAGGTTATCTTAGTTTCCTTGTTTTTGCAATGCAAATACACATGAAACCTGCAAAAACTATGAGAAAGCTCAGAGTTGTTTAGGATCATGGAAAACTCTCTTTGAAAGAAGTATATGGCACCACACCGGAAAACAGAGGGCACAGTCTCTGAGTTCCTAATAATGATGAGAAAGTGTGTCTGTCAAGATTTCCTCTGTGCAGGAAGCCTTTGCCTACACTTACCTACTTTGCACAATCTCCTTATTCAAGGCTTCTAAAATAATATTAAAGAAAGAGAACATATTGAGTATTTGAGTTCCTAGGATCATTCTTTTGTAGAATTTGTGAGGTAGTTCTAGAGTTTAGTATTAAGCTCTGTGTTTCAAAATTTGAAGGCTATGGAGAAACCTTAGAAAGAGTTCAAAGGAACAAAGAGAAAGATAGGTCTTGTGAAGATACAATAAGAAAGACTCAAAAAGGAAACATAATCTGTTATTGGCCATAAAGAAGAGATGAAATTTGGCTATTTTGGCTTCAAATAAAAAAGCATAAAATTGCCTAGAAATGGTAAGCTTTTTCTTAGTAATCCATTCTTTTAATGTTAAGTTTCTCAGTTATTAAAGTATATTTGTAATTATTCAGTAACCTTGAAGTGCAATCATTCTTCTATTTTGATGAAATAACTTTTCTCTAACATTTATTATTATTATTATTATTTTTTTTATATCTCAAAAAACCTGTTATTGTTTTTTATTGGAGTATAGCTGATTTACAATGTTGCATTAATTTCAGGTGTACAGTGAGGTTATTGTTATACGTCTTTTACAAAGTTTTGTTGTTTACAGCTATACATAATCCCAAATCAGTCTTAGGTATATTCCTGACCCCTCCCACCTGAGTTCCCCCCACCAACTCTCCAGGTTGTTACATAGCCCCCTGTAAGTTCCCTTAGTATTACAGCTTACTCACAATGGTTACCTTTTTTTTTTTTTTTAGGTTTTATTTATTTATTTATTTATTTATTTATTTATTTATTTATTTTTGTACATGTATGTTCCCAGATCAATCAGATGCATATCCCTTGGCCCTCCCCCGACCCAGGTTCCCCCCCCCCCCATTCCTCCAGACTATTGCTCCAAGTGGTTGTAGGTACTCCTATTCCCCTAGCACAATGACAATAGCTATCTTTTCTACACATTACAGTATAGGTTCCCATGTTACTCCCTCCCATTGTTCGGTCTCCACGATGTCTTTATGTCTATTCTCTGTTTTTTCATGAGTTCACTGTGTGTGTTATCATGACCATCTTACTAGATCGCATATATATGAGTTAGTATACGATACTTGTCTTTCTCTTTTTGACTTACTTCACTTTTTATGATAGGTTCTAAAGCCAGCCACCTCATTAGGACTGAGTCTTCTGCATTTCTTTTAACAGCTGAGTAGTATTCCATTGTATATATGTACCAGAGCTTCTGGATCCATTCATTTGTCGATGGACATCTAGGTTGCTTCCATGTTCTGGCTATTGTATAGAGAGCTGCAATGAACATTGGGGTACAGGTGCCTCTTTCAGTTTTGATTTCATCAGGATATAGGCCTAATAGTGGGATTGCTGGGTCATAGGGTGCTTCTATTTTTAGTTTTTTAAGGAATCTCCATATTGTCTTCCATAGAGGTTGTATTAATTTACATTCCCACCAGCAATGCAAGAGGGTTCCCTTTTCTCCACACCCTCTCCAGCATTTGTTGTCTGTCGATTTGTTGATGATGGCCATTCTGACAGGTGTGAGGTGGTATCTCATTGTGGTTTTAATTTGCATTTCTCTAATAATAAGCGAGGTTGAGCATCGTTTCATGTGCTTTTGGACCATTTGTATGTCCTCTTTGGAGAGGCGTCTCTTTAGATCTTTTTCCCATTTTTTGATTGGGCTGCTCATTTTCCCTGTGCTGAGTTGTCTGAGTTGCTTGTAGATTTTGGAGATTAATTCTTTGTCTGTTGTTTCATTTGCTATGATTTTCTCCCACTCTGTGGGGTGTCTGTTGAACTTTTTTGTAATTTCTTTTGCTGTACAAAAGCTTTTAAGTTTCATGAGGTCCCATATGTTCATTTTTCTTTTCAGTTCTGCTATTTTAGTTGGTGGGTCAGAGAAGATCTTGCTTTGATTGATGTCCTTGAGGGTTTTGCCTATATTCTCCTCTAAGAGTTTGATGGTTTCTGGTCTTACATTGAGGTCTTTAATCCATTTTGAGTTGATCTTAGTGTATGGCGTCAGGGAATGTTCCAATTTCATTTTTTTGCATGTAGCTGTCCAATTCTCCCAGCACCACTTGTTAAAGAGACTGTCTTTGTCCCATTTTATAGTTTATCCTCCTTTATCAAAAATAAGGTACCCATAGGTGCGTGGGTTGATCTCTGGGTTCTCAATCTTGTTCCATTGATCTATAGTTCTGTTTTTGTGCCAGTACCATACTGTCTTGATAACTGTTGCTTTGTAGTAGAGTCTGAAGTTAGGAGGCTGATCCTCCAACTCCATTTTTCTTCCTCAGGATTGCTTTGGCTATTCGAGGTCTTCTGTGTTTCCATATGAACTGTGTTATTATTTGGTCTAGTTCTGTGAAAAATGTCAGTGGTAGTTGAATAGGTATTGCATTGAATCTGTAGATGATATTTGGAAGTATGGTCATTTTCACAATATTGATTCTTCCAATCCAGGAACATGGAATATCTCTCCATCTGTTTAAGTCTTCTTTAATGTCTCTCATGAGTGTCTTGTAATTTTCTGTGTACAATTCTTCTGTTTCTTTGGGTAGGTTTATTCCTAGATATTTGATTCTTTTGGTTGCAATGGTGAAGGGGATTGCCTCTTTGATTTCATTTTCTGATTTTTCATTGTTTGTGTATAGGAATGCCAGTGACTTCTGTGTGTTGACTTTATATCCTGCAACTTTGCTGAATTCATTGATTAGTTCTAGTAGCTTTGTAACCGTGTCTTTGGGATTTTCTATGTATAATATCATGTCGTCTGCAAAAAGAGAGAGCTTGACTTCTTCCTTTCCGATCTGGATTCCTTTGATTTCTTTCTCTTGTAGATTTTGGAGATTAATTCTTTGTCTGTTGTTTCATTTGCTATGATTTTCTCCCACTCTGTGGGGTGTCTGTTGAACTTTTTTGTAATTTCTTTTGCTGTACAAAAGCTTTTAAGTTTCATGAGGTCCCATATGTTCATTTTTCTTTTCAGTTCTGCTATTTTAGTTGGTGGGTCAGAGAAGATCTTGCTTTGATTGATGTCCTTGAGGGTTTTGCCTATATTCTCCTCTAAGAGTTTGATGGTTTCTGGTCTTACATTGAGGTCTTTAATCCATTTTGAGTTGATCTTAGTGTATGGCGTCAGGGAATGTTCCAATTTCATTTTTTGCATGTAGCTGTCCAATTCTCCCAGCACCACTTGTTAAAGAGACTGTCTTTGTCCCATTTTATAGTTTCTCCTCCTTTATCAAAACTAAGGTACCCATAGGTGCGTGGGTTGATCTCTGGGTTCTCAATCTTGTTCCATTGATCTATAGTTCTGTTTTTGTGCCAGTACCATACTGTCTTGATAACTGTTGCTTTGTAGTAGAGTCTGAAGTTAGGGAGGCTGATCCCTCCAACTCCATTTTTCTTCCTCAGGATTGCTTTGGCTATTCGAGGTCTTCTGTGTTTCCATATGAACTGTGTTATTATTTGGTCTAGTTCTGTGAAAAATGTCAGTGGTAGTTGAATAGGTATTGCATTGAATCTGTAGATGATATTTGGAAGTATGGTCATTTTCACAATATTGATTCTTCCAATCCAGGAACATGGAATATCTCTCCATCTGTTTAAGTCTTCTTTAATGTCTCTCATGAGTGTCTTGTAATTTTCTGTGTACAATTCTTCTGTTTCTTTGGGTAGGTTTATTCCTAGATATTTGATTCTTTTGGTTGCAATGGTGAAGGGGATTGCCTCTTTGATTTCATTTTCTGATTTTTCATTGTTTGTGTATAGGAATGCCAGTGACTTCTGTGTGTTGACTTTATATCCTGCAACTTTGCTGAATTCATTGATTAGTTCTAGTAGCTTTGTAACCGTGTCTTTGGGATTTTCTATGTATAATATCATGTCGTCTGCAAAAAGAGAGAGCTTGACTTCTTCCTTTCCGATCTGGATTCCTTTGATTTCTTTCTCTTGTCTTATTGCTGTTGCTAGGACTTCCAGGACTATGTTGAACAGCAGTGGTGAAAGTGGGCACCCCTGTCTTGTTCCTGATCTTAGAGGGAATGCTTTCAGTTTTTCACCATTAACAATAATGTTCGCTGTAGGTTTCTCATAGATGGCTTTTATTATGTTGAGATAGGTTCCTTCTATGCCCATTTTCTGAAGAGTTTTTATCATAAATGGATGTTGTACTTTGTCGAAGGCTTTTTCTGCATCTATTGAGATGATCATGTGATGTTTGTCTTTCAACTTGTTGATATGGTGTATCACGTTGATTGATTTGCGGATGTTGAAGAAGCCTTGCATGCCTGGGATGAACCCAACTTGATCGTGATGTATGAGTTTTTTGACATGTCGTTGAATTCTGTTTGCTAGGATTTTGTTGAGGATCTTGGCATCTAAGTTCATCAGTGAAATTGGCCTACAGTTTTCCTTTTTTGTGTTGTCTTTGCCTGGTTTGGGTATCAGGGTGATGGTGGCCTCGTAGAATGTGTTTGGGAGTTTTCCTTCCTGTGCAATTTTTTGAAAGAGTTTTAGAAGGACAGGCATTAGCTCTTCTTTAAATGTTTGGTAGAATTCGGCTGTGAAGCCATCTGGTCCTGGGCTTTTATTTTTGGGTAGATTTTTAATCACAAAGTTGATTTCTGAGCTTGTGATTGGGTTGTTCAAAGTTTCTGTTTCTTCCTGGCTCAGTCTTGGGAGATTAATCCTGTCCAAGAAACTGTCCATTTCTTCCAAGTTGTCCAGTTTGTTGCCATAGAGTTGCTCATAATAGTCTCTTAGAATCCTTTGGATTTCTGCATTATCTGTTGTAATCTCTCCTTTTTCGTTTTTGATATTGTTGATCTGGTTCTTCTCTCTTCTTTTCTTAATGAGTCTGGCCAGTGGCTTGTCAATTTTGTTTACCTTTTCAAAGAACCAGCTTTTTGTTTTATTTATCTTTACTATTGTTTCTTTTGTTTCTTTCTCATTTATTTCTGCTCTGATCTTTATGATTTCTCTTCTTCTGCTGGCTCTGGGATGTTTTTTTTCTTCTTTCTCCAACTGTTTTAAGCGGAGGGTTAGGTCATCTGCTTCATATTTTCCTAGTTTCTTGAGGTGGGATTGTATTGCTATAAATTTCCCTCTTAGAACTGCTTTTGCTGTATCCCATAGGTTTTGCACTGTCGTGTGTTCATTGTCATTTTCTTCTAGGAATTGTTTAATTTCTCCTTTGATTTCCTCAATGATCAGTTGGTTTTTTAGGTATGTATTGTTTAATCTCCATGTGTTTCTGTTTTTAGGGTTTTTTTCTGGTAGTTGATCTCCAGTCTCATTGCATTGTGGTCCGAGAAGATGGTTGATATAATTTCGGTTTTCTTGAACTGACTGAGGTTATATTTGTGGCCCAAGATGTGGTCTATCCTGGAGAATGTTCCGTGAGCGCTTGAGAAGAAAGTGTATTCTTCTGCTTTTGGATGGAACGTCCTAAAGATATCGATGAGGTCCATCTTTTCCAGTGTGGCATTTAAGGCTTGTGTTTCTTTATTAATTTTCTGTTTTGTTGATCTGTCCATTGGTGTGAGAGGAGTGTTAAAGTCTCCTACTATGATTGTGTTTGGGAGTTTTCCTTCCTGTGCAATTTTTTGAAAGAGTTTTAGAAGGACAGGCATTAGCTCTTCTTTAAATGTTTGGTAGAATTCGGCTGTGAAGCCATCTGGTCCTGGGCTTTTATTTTTGGGTAGATTTTTAATCACAAAGTTGATTTCTGAGCTTGTGATTGGGTTGTTCAAAGTTTCTGTTTCTTCCTGGCTCAGTCTTGGGAGATTAATCCTGTCCAAGAAACTGTCCATTTCTTCCAAGTTGTCCAGTTTGTTGCCATAGAGTTGCTCATAATAGTCTCTTAGAATCCTTTGGATTTCTGCATTATCTGTTGTAATCTCTCCTTTTTCGTTTTTGATTTTGTTGATCTGGTTCTTCTCTCTCTTTTTCTTAATGAGTCTGGCCAGTGGCTTGTCAATTTTGTTTACCTTTTCAAAGAACCAGCTTTTTGTTTTATTTATCTTTACTATTGTTTCTTTTGTTTCTTTCTCATTTATTTCTGCTCTGATCTTTATGATTTCTCTTCTTCTGCTGGCTCTGGGATGTTTTGTTCTTCTTTCTCCAACTGTTTTAAGCGGAGGGTTAGGTCATCTGCTTCATATTTTCCTAGTTTCTTGAGGTGGGATTGTATTGCTATAAATTTCCCTCTTAGAACTGCTTTTGCTGTATCCCATAGGTTTTGCACTGTCGTGTGTTCATTGTCATTTTCTTCTAGGAATTGTTTAATTTCTCCTTTGATTTCCTCAATGATCAGTTGGTTTTTTAGGTATGTATTGTTTAATCTCCATGTGTTTCTGTTTTTGGGGTTTTTTTTCTGGTAGTTGATCTCCAGTCTCATTGCATTGTGGTCCGAGAAGATGGTTGATATAATTTCGGTTTTCTTGAACTGACTGAGGTTATATTTGTGGCCCAAGATGTGGTCTATCCTGGAGAATGTTCCGTGAGCGCTTGAGAAGAAAGTGTATTCTTCTGCTTTTGGATGGAACGTCCTAAAGATATCGATGAGGTCCATCTTTTCCAGTGTGGCATTTAAGGCTTGTGTTTCTTTATTAATTTTCTGTTTTGTTGATCTGTCCATTGGTGTGAGAGGAGTGTTAAAGTCTCCTACTATTATTGTGTTATTGTTGATTTCTTCTTTTATGTCTGAAAGTACCTGTCTTATGTATTGAGGTGCTCCTGTGTTGGGTGCGTAGATATTCATGACTGTTATGTCTTCCTCTTGGATAGATCCCTTAATCATGATGTAGTGACCTGCCTTGTCTCTTAGAATCTTCTTTACTTTAAAGTCTATTTTGTCTGATATAAGGATTGCTACTCCAGCTTTCTTTTGATTTCCATTTGCATGAAATATCTTTTTCCAGCCTTTCACTTTCAGTCTATGAGTGTCTCTAGGTCTGAAGTGGGTCTCTTGTAAACAGCATATATATGGGTCTTGCTTCTGGATCCATTCAGCCAGCCTGTGTCGTTTGGTTGGAGCATTTAGTCCATTTACATTCAAAGTAATTATTGATACGAATGTTCCTATTGTTATCTTCTTAGAAATTTGGGGTTTGATTTGTAAGGCTTCTCCTACTCTTGTATTTATTGGCTATATCAGGTCCTTTAACACTTGTTGTAGGGCTGGTTTTGTGGTACAGAATTCTTTTAGTTTTTGCTTGTCTGTGAAGCTTTTGACTTCACCATCGATTTTGAATGAGATTCTTGCTGGGTAGAGAATTCGTGGTTGCAGGTTATTCTCTTTTAGCCGTTTAAATGTATCTTGCCATTCTCTTCTGGCCTGTAGGGTTTCTGTTGAGAGATCCGCAGTTAAACGTATGGGGTTTCCTTTATATGTTATTTGTTGTTTGCTCCTAGCTGCTTTTAGTAATCTGTCTTTATATTTAGTCTGCGTTAGTTTGATTAGTATGTGCCTTGGTGTGTTTCTTCTGGGGTTTCTCCTGTATGGAACTCTTTGTGCTTCCTGGACTTGGCTGACTATCTCCTTTCCCATGCTGGGGAAGTTTTCAACTATAACCTCTTCAAGAAGTTTTTCATAGTCTTTCTTCTCTTCTTCTTCTTCTGGAACTCCTATAATTCTAATGTTGGTGCGTTTAATATTGTCCCATAGGTCTCTGAGGCTATCCTCAGTTCTTTTAATTCTTTGGGCTTTGTTCTGTTCTTCAGCACTTATTTCCACCATTCTGTCTTCCAGCTCACTTATCCGTTCTTCAGCCTCTGATACTCTACTGTTGAGACCTTCTATAGTATTTTTGAATTCAGCAATTGAGTTGGCGGTCTCTATTTGCTTATTTTTCATTTCCTGCATGTCTTTTCTCAATGCACTAATTTCCTCTAATATTCTGTTTTCGGTGTTTTGCATCCTCATTAGTATAGTTTTTCTGAATTCTCTTTCAGATAGCTTGTCTATCTCCTCCTCTGTCATTTGAAGTGGTGTTTTTCTAGCTTGGTCCTTCATTTGTACAGTGTTTCTCTGACGTTTCATTATTAGGTTAATTTTTGTTTCTTTGTGTGTGTCTGTGTGTATGGAGTTCTTATTCCCACCAGGCTTCTTGGTTGTGTTCTCCTTCCTTTGGGTTTTTGTCCTTCTAGAAGGGTTCAGTGGCTTGTGTCTTGGGTGGTGATAGACCTTGTTTACAGGTGAATAATCTGTAGTGTTGTATGTTCTTTGATAATCAGTGTGGGGTCTTGGAATCCGGGCTTCCGCTTCGAGGATCCTTGGTTTGATGATTGGTCAGGGAGTGTAGGCTCTATGTCTGTTTTGCTATGGTGTTCTGTGATACTAGTTCACACACTAGCATCTGAGGAACAAGAGGTGCATCCCTGATGGGTGACAGTCATAAAAGCATGCAGATGTTTTCTAACATAATCATAAGATACACATACATATACAGCAATCCCCACAACTGACCAGTTTTACAGAGATAAGGCGCAGGAAATCTTTCTAGCAACTCATGCAATCACAGATGATACTTGCCCGTTAAGCTTTGAATTAATTAAAATAGTACCTGAATAATAGATCTAACACAAGGTCCTGGCTTGGATAATTACAATGAAAGCAATTTTAATAATTTAAACAAAAAGAAAGACCTTTTTTTATCTCTTGTGCTTCCTGGACTTGGCTGACTATCTCCTTTCCCATGCTGGGGAAGTTTTCAACTATAACCTCTTCAAGAATTTTTCATAGTCTTTCTTCTCTTCTTCTTCTTCTGGAACTCCTATAATTCTAATGTTGGTGCGTTTAATATTGTCCCATAGGTCTCTGAGGCTATCCTCAGTTCTTTTAATTCTTTGGGCTTTGTTCTGTTCTTCAGCACTTATTTCCACCATTCTGTCTTCCAGCTCACTTATCCGTTCTTCAGCCTCTGATACTCTACTGTTGAGACCTTCTATAGTATTTTTGAATTCAGCAATTGAGTTGGCGGTCTCTATTTGCTTATTTTTCATTTCCTGCATGTCTTTTCTCAATGCACTAATTTCCTCTAATATTCTGTTTTCGGTGTTTTGCATCCTCATTAGTATAGTTTTTCTGAATTCTCTTTCAGATAGCTTGTCTATCTCCTCCTCTGTCATTTGAAGTGGTGTTTTTCTAGCTTGGTCCTTCATTTGTACAGTGTTTCTCTGACGTTTCATTATTAGGTTAATTTTTGTTTCTTTGTGTGTGTCTGTGTGTATGGAGTTCTTATTCCCACCAGGCTTCTTGGTTGAATTCTCCCTTCCTTTGGGTTTTTGTCCTTCTAGAAGGGTTCAGTGGCTTGTGTCTTGGGTGGTGATAGACCTTGTTTACAGGTGAATAATCTGTAGTGTTGTATGTTCTTTGATAATCAGTGTGGGGTCTTGGAATCCGGGCTTCCGCTTCGAGGATCCTTGGTTTGATGATTGGTCAGGGAGTGTAGGCTCTATGTCTGTTTTGCTATGGTGTTCTGTGATACTAGTTCACACACTAGCATCTGAGGAACAAGAGGTGCATCCCTGATGGGTGACAGTCATAAAAGCATGCAGATGTTTTCTAACATAATCATAAGATACACATACATATACAGCAATCCCCACAACTGACCAGTTTTACAGAGATAAGGCGCAGGAAATCTTTCTAGCAACTCATGCAATCACAGATGATACTTGCCCGTTAAGCTTTGAATTAATTAAAATAGTACCTGAATAATAGATCTAACACAAGGTCCTGGCTTGGATAATTACAATGAAAGCAATTTTAAATTAGGACATGTGCTCGGGGTGACAAGGAGGAGAGTCTATAAGTAATAAAAAGGAAAAGATTTGTCTTGGAAGTATATTATAGGATTAGGTAGCAAAGATTAGTGTGTGTACTGTTTAGTGCATTTGGAAGTGAATAGTGCAGATAGAAAGATAGGAAATAATTTGTCTAGAGGATATTGATAGCTAGGAAGATGTTTTACATTTAGAACATAGAGAAAGAAAGCAGTGGGAAAGAGGAAAGAGAAAAGAGAATTAGAGGTTTTCAAGAATTAAAATTAAAGTTAAAAAATATAATAAAAATCAAAAGAAGGTTAAAAATTAAAAAGAGCAAAAAAAAAAAAAAATTAATGAGACCGAAAAACAAAGAAAAACCACATAGAATAAATCAAACAAATGAAAACTACCAAAAAAAAAACAAACAAACAAACATAAAAAACCCCCAATAAACAAAGAAACTAATAAACCCCAAACCAATCAATTGAATAAGCAAAATAGTCCACCACAAACAAGCAGAAAAAAATGAAAAAAAAAAAAAAAAAGTTAAATACTGTCCTTGGTTTTTATCTTCATATCTGCCTGTTGGAAACCAATCTGCTCTTGATGGTGGTGTCTTGATGGCGTGGTCTTTCCCTTACAGTGCCAGTTGCTGTGGTTTCTGTTTTTGTGTTCAGCAAAATGAGGGCTTTGCTGCCATACTGGGTGCTGGCCGGGACGGTGGGCTGATCCCAGTCAGTCGGGCGGAGGCCGCGCGCAGTCCCGTGTTGGAGGCGCCCGGCTCGACCGCGCCCCGCCTGTCGTCTCAATCCCTGCTCTTTCCCGGCTTCCTCCGCTGCTACTGCAGCTCTAGGGGAGCGCGGGCTCCTCCGACACTGCCGGTTATGTGTCTAAGTACCAAAGGCGGACGCGAGCTTTCCCGTCCAACTCGTGCCCAGTCCCTGGTCAGCAACCCGTGGACGACTTCCTCTCTCCGTTCAGCAAGCCCTCCCGTTGGAGTGGCTGAACTTAGCCCGCGCTCCTGCGGCGTCCGCGGCCTCGCGGCTCCGCGGGCTTCCGCGGCTCTCGCGGCGGGCGGGTTCCGGCGGCTCCTCGCGGCGGGCGGGTTCCGGCGGCTCCTCGCGGCGGGCGGGTTCCGGCGGCTCCTCGCGGCGGGCGGGTTCCGGCGGCTCTAACATTTATTATTTATAGACTTTTTGTTGATAGCCATTCTGACCTGTATGAGATAATACCTCATTGTGGTTTCAATTTGCATTTCTCAAAAAATTAGCAATGCTGAGCATCTTCTCATGTACCAGTTACTCATCTGTATGTCTTCTTTGGAAAAATGTCTGTTTTACATGTAGCTGTCCAGTTTCCCAATACCACTTACTGAAGAGACTGTCTTTTCTCCACTGTGTGTTCTTGACTATTTTGTCAAGAGAGTAATTGATTGTAGATACATGGGTTTATTTCTGGGTTCTCTATCCTATTCACCTCAACTGTTTTGTTTCTGTTTTTATGTGTGTTTTTATGTATCTGTTTTATGCTGTTTTGATTACTGTAGCTTTGTAATATAGTCTGAAATCTGGATGGGTTATACTTCCAGCTTTGTTGGTTTTTCCCTCATAATTTCTTTGGCAATTCTCAGCCTTTTATGACTTCATATAAATTTTAGGGTTATTTGTTATAGTTGTATGAGGTATGTCATGGCCATTTTGATAGACATTTCATTAAATCTGCAGATCGTTTTGTGTAGTATGGCCATTTAACAATATTAATTCTTTCAATCCAACACCATGGCTATCTTTCCATTTTTCAAAATCATCTTTGAATTCCTTTATCAATGTCTTATAGTTTTCATTGCATAGATCATTCATTTTGGGGGTGGGGGCTGGTTGGGGAGGGAGGGGGGCAGGTGAACCACTTCTATTGGTCTTTCATTTATTCAGTGTCATCCATCTTTGTTCTTTGGCCCCTGTGGGCCTCCCATCGCAGTGGCATCTGTTGTCGCAGAGCACTGGCTCTGGGCACATGCACTCCAGAGCTCTGGCTTGGTAATTGGACACATCGGTCCAGCCACTCTGAGGCACGTGGGATCTTCCCAGGCCAGGAATTGAACCAGCATCCCTGCACTGCAAGGCAGTGTCCTTACCCACTGGACCACCAGGGAAGCCCCAGTTTTACCTGTCTTTTCTTATTTGGATATCTTTTATTTCTTTTTTCTTATCTGATTGCTACGGCTAGGACTTCTAATACTGTGTTAAATAGAAGCAATGAAAGTGAGTATCCTTGTCTTGTTCCTAAATTTACTGGGAAGGCTTTAGCTTTTCACCATTGAGTATTATGCTGGTGGTGGGTTTGTCATAAATGGCTTTTATTATATTGACATATGTTTTCTCTGGTGAGAATGTTTATCATGAATGAATGTTGTTTTTTTGTCAAATACTCTCTCTGCATCTACTGAGATGTTTTAATCTTTCCTTTTCTTAATGTAATGTATCATACTGATTGATTTGTGTATGTTGAAGCATCCTTATGACACTGGGAAAAATCCAACTTGATCATGGTGCATGATCCTCTTTATGCATTGGTGGATTTAGTTTGCTAATACTGAAAATTTTTGCCTGTTTAGATAATTAATATCAAAATTATTACTTTCCTGCTAATTTGAGAACCCAATAAGGGTAAGATCGTGTCTATTTTGTTCACTGTTTTATACCCCGTTCTAGGCATATGGACTTTTGGTAGGCATTTATTTTTCTTTTCCTATTAAATTAAACTGAACATGGTTGATATAATAAAAATTTAGTTTCAAAGATATTTAGAGAAATCAAAATGTGTCAGATGTTTTAATTCAAAGTGGAAAGGACTATTCATTAATGTTCTGAAAGATAAAGGTAATGTTCTAAGAAAATTTTCCAAAATCATCTTTGAATTCCTTTATCAATGTCTTATAGTTTTCATTGCATAGATCATTCATTTTGGGGTGGGGGCTGGTTGGGGAGGGAGGGGGGCAGGTGAACCACTTCTATTGGTCTTTCATTTATTCAGTTTCATCCATCTTTGTTCTTTGGCCCCTGTGGGCCTCCCATCGCAGTGGCCTCTGTTGTTGCAGAGCACTGGCTCTGGGCACATGCACTCCAGAGCTCTGGCTTGGTAATTGGACACATCGGTCCAGCCACTCTGAGGCACGTGGGATCTTCCCAGGCCAGGAATTGAACCAGCATCCCTGCACTGCAAGGCAGTGTCCTTACCCACTGGACCACCAGGGAAGCCCCAGTTTTACCTGTCTTTTCTTATTTGGATATCTTTTATTTCTTTTTTCTTATCTGATTGCTACGGCTAGGACTTCTAATACTGTGTTAAATAGAAGCAATGAAAGTGAGTATCCTTGTCTTGTTCCTAAATTTACTGGGAAGGCTTTAGCTTTTCACCATTGAGTATTATGCTGGTGGTGGGTTTGTCATAAATGGCTTTTATTATATTGACATATGTTTTCTCTGGTGAGAATGTTTATCATGAATGAATGTTGTTTTTGTCAAATACTCTCTCTGCATCTACTGAGATGTTTTAATCTTTCCTTTTCTTAATGTAATGTATCATACTGATTGATTTGTGTATGTTGAAGCATCCTTATGACACTGGGAAAAATCCAACTTGATCATGGTGCATGATCCTCTTTATGCATTGGTGGATTTAGTTTGCTAATACTGAAAATTTTTGCCTGTTTAGATAATTAATATCAAAATTATTACTTTCCTGCTAATTTGAGAACCCAATAAGGGTAAGATCGTGTCTATTTTGTTCACTGTTTTATACCCCGTTCTAGGCATATGGACTTTTGGTAGGCATTTATTTTTCTTTTCCTATTAAATTAAACTGAACATGGTTGATATAATAAAAATTTAGTTTCAAAGATATTTAGAGAAATCAAAATGTGTCAGATGTTTTAATTCAAAGTGGAAAGGACTATTCATTAATGTTCTGAAAGATAAAGGTAATGTTCTAAGAAATTCTTTCTAATTCTTTTGAAGTCAGGATGGCTAAAAATGTGTATTCTGTCCCTCACTTCTTTCTCACAATCCTCAACGTAGGCCTGGAGTTACTCAGAATCAGATAATTGCAATTGGTGCATACAACACAATCAAGTTAGTATTTCTGTTTTGTCTCAGGGAAAAAAATTGGATTTTGTACTTTATAAAAATACTTTATGTATTAACTTTTGATCCTAGCATAGAAGGAACCTTAGGAAAACCTACTTTTTAAGATGGATTCAGTCTCTTCACTTTGCTTTCCCATTGTAATGACTATAGAACCTGAAGGCAATGGTTTGGGACAAGTTATCATTTCAGATTCAGCCAAAATTGCTTTTGGGTTTTAACAGTACAAATCTGAATGATTGTGAAAGCTTGGATTCTAATAGCAACTTTGTAATGTGTCTTGATGATGTATCTTAAGTTATTGTCCTTTAAATTTTAAAATAAATTCCAGTTAGAAAAAAAAACACATTTCTCAATTACTTTTGAAAAGCCATGTGTTAAGTGGCTAGGAGTTTCAAGATAGTTCTAATAGATCACATAATAGAGGCAATCTTAAATTGTAGGGAATTATCTTGCATAATTAATTTGAGGTTCAGAGGCAAGATAATCAGTATCATTTCTCTAGCAATCAGGAATCTTTAATTGAGTGTTGCTTCTCTGTCCTTAGGGACCTTTTCCCAATTTGAGCATAGAGTTGAAAGTGTCAGTTTTCTCTAGCAATCAGGTGGATTTAGTTTGCTAATACTGAAAATTTTTGCCTGTTTAGATAATTAATATCAAAATTATTACTTTCCTGCTAATTTGAGAACCCAATAAGGGTAAGATCGTGTCTATTTTGTTCACTGTTTTATACCCCGTTCTAGGCATATGGACTTTTGGTAGGCATTTATTTTTCTTTTCCTATTAAATTAAACTGAACATGGTTGATATAATAAAAATTTAGTTTCAAAGATATTTAGAGAAATCAAAATGTGTCAGATGTTTTAATTCAAAGTGGAAAGGACTATTCATTAATGTTCTGAAAGATAAAGGTAATGTTCTAAGAAATTCTTTCTAATTCTTTTGAAGTCAGGATGGCTAAAAATGTGTATTCTGTCCCTCACTTCTTTCTCACAATCCTCAACGTAGGCCTGGAGTTACTCAGAATCAGATAATTGCAATTGGTGCATACAACACAATCAAGTTAGTATTTCTGTTTTGTCTCAGGGAAAAAAATTGGATTTTGTACTTTATAAAAATACTTTATGTATTAACTTTTGATCCTAGCATAGAAGGAACCTTAGGAAAACCTACTTTTTAAGATGGATTCAGTCTCTTCACTTTGCTTTCCCATTGTAATGACTATAGAACCTGAAGGCAATGGTTTGGGACAAGTTATCATTTCAGATTCAGCCAAAATTGCTTTTGGGTTTTAACAGTACAAATCTGAATGATTGTGAAAGCTTGGATTCTAATAGCAACTTTGTAATGTGTCTTGATGATGTATCTTAAGTTATTGTCCTTTAAATTTTAAAATAAATTCCAGTTAGAAAAAGAAACACATTTCTCAATTACTTTTGAAAAGCCATGTGTTAAGTGGCTAGGAGTTTCAAGATAGTTCTAATAGATCACATAATAGAGGCAATCTTAAATTGTAGGGAATTATCTTGCATAATTAATTTGAGGTTCAGAGGCAAGATAATCAGTATCATTTTCTCTAGCAATCAGGAATCTTTAATTGAGTGTTGCTTCTCTGTCCTTAGGGGACCTTTTCCCAATTTGAGCATAGAGTTGAAAGTGTCAGTTTCAATCAATCTTGTACCGGAGGGTACCATTTACCCATGTAAGTATCATCAAGGAGATCTCAAGATGCTTTTGCTGTGAGGGCTTAGATACTGAAATTTCCATGATGCATTGTATCTTTCTGCATACATCAGAATCTGTTTCTCTACAAGGAAAAATTGAAATTGTTTCCAATTTTAATTTCCCTTATTGTTTACAGGTACAATGCTCCTCTTATTTTAATTAAAAAGTGGACTACAAAAGATTTTTTTTTTGTTAAGATAGGACGTCAGAGTTTATTTATTTATTTATTTTTGGCCTCGTTTATTGTTTTTTTTTTTTTATTTATTTTTATCCAGCTTTATTCTTTGGCCTGTGGTGGGCCTCGCATTGCAGTGGCCTCTCTCCTTGCAGAGCACTGGCTCTGGGCACACGTGCTCCAGAGCTCTGGCTCCTAATTAAACACACCAGTCCAGCCACTCCTCGGCAGGTGGGATCTTCAGGGGCCAGAGATTGAACGAGTGCCCATTGCACTGCAAGGCAGACCCTTTAGCCACCAAACCACCAGGAAAGCCCAGATTTTTTATTTTAATCTGTCTGTATAGATAGATATAGGGACTGCCCTGGTGGCTCAGAAGGTAGGAAGTTTGCCTGCAATGCAGGAGTCCTGGGTTTGATCCCAGGGTCAGGAAGATCCCCTGGAGAAGGGAATGGCTACCCACTCCAGTATTGTTGCCTAGAGAATCCCATGGATAGAGGAGCCTGGGAGGCTACAGTCCATGGGGTCACAAAAAGTCAGACATGACTGAGTGACTAATACTTTCACTTTCTTTCATAGATGGATAAGTATATGTCTTGCCATTTGCCAAGTTGTTGATATAAAATATTTGTCTTATAATTAAAAGTAATTATAAAGCTTCCTAAGCAAAGCAACAACTTTAGAAATAAAGCTGTATAAAAATTTGAAAAATTATGAAACTTCCTGGGAATAATTAGAAATAATGGACTGTAATGCAGTTTAGGCCTTTGGCTGAGTACATAAAATCTTAGCAGAATAACATATTACAAATCACTCAAAATATTAACACTGTTTTTCAGACAGCTTTTATTGACAGATTTTAAAAAATCAAGTGGTTATGTAAATTATAATAAAAATAATAAAAATTATTTAATTCATCATACTATAAATGTGGGAAAGTTTAATTATAGTTTTTTAAGGAATTAAAATTTCCAGTAGGGATATCATAGAGAAATGGTAACTGTCAACTAAAAATATCAGTGCTTCTAGGAGGAGCTAATTCTATGCCTTGGGGAAGAGATATTTCAAGATTAGGCTAGAAATTTTTGTTGCCAGCAAGCAAGTACACTTTGAAGTGTTCTGATATGGTGTTGACAAGACCCAGAAGCCAACTTGAAAAGAGCTCCCACTGGTTAAGCTGCGATAATTTGAGCATAAAAATAGTCAATAAAAGTCATAATTGATTAAAATAGCAGTACCTAAGAAACCATTATTCATAATTATGCTTAAAGGAAAACAGAATTTAATTTTTTCTTCACATAAATGGATCAGTATTCAGGTTAACTTTTTTAGAGGAGAATTTCCTCATAATAGTATGTACATAACATAATGGTAATAAACAGAATATTGATGTATCTTTGTAGATACAGTTTTTAAGGTAGGTAAGGTCATATCCATACATGAATAATAATATGACCACCACTATTGTTATTGGTATTCTGTGGAATCTACTCTGTTCACCCTTCCTGTATGCTTTGCTGACCTCCCTTTATAGCTTAATTTGTTCACTTCTAGAAACATATTTTAACTGCTTTTATATAGAATCTATTAATGGAATAATCCATTTGCTTTCATCTAATGATTTACAGGTTTTACCTGCATTATAGAATTGGACATAAACTTCTGGATTGAATTTTTAATGTATTTTTAAACATATTTTCTCAGCATTTTCTGTCTTCCATTGCAACTTCTGATTTGTGTTCAGTCCAACTGTTATAATTTTAAAATATTCTTTCATCTGTGGACACTTTTTTCTAGGTTTGTTATTTTTATGGGATCTTGACTTTGTGTGTTTTGTTTGTCTGTTTGTTTACTCTTGTATTGGAATAATTAGAAATAATGGACTGTAATGCAGTTTAGGCCTTTGGCTGAGTACATAAAATCTTAGCAGAATAACATATTACAAATCACTCAAAATATTAACACTGTTTTCAGACAGCTTTTATTGACAGATTTTAAAAAATCAAGTGGTTATGTAAATTATAATAAAAATAATAAAAATTATTTAATTCATCATACTATAAATGTGGGAAAGTTTAATTATAGTTTTTTAAGGAATTAAAATTTCCAGTAGGGATATCATAGAGAAATGGTAACTGTCAACTAAAAATATCAGTGCTTCTAGGAGGAGCTAATTCTATGCCTTGGGGAAGAGATATTTCAAGATTAGGCTAGAAATTTTTGTTGCCAGCAAGCAAGTACACTTTGAAGTGTTCTGATATGGTGTTGACAAGACCCAGAAGCCAACTTGAAAAGAGCTCCCACTGGTTAAGCTGCGATAATTTGAGCATAAAAATAGTCAATAAAAGTCATAATTGATTAAAATAGCAGTACCTAAGAAACCATTATTCATAATTATGCTTAAAGGAAAACAGAATTTAATTTTTTCTTCACATAAATGGATCAGTATTCAGGTTAACTTTTTTAGAGGAGAATTTCCTCATAATAGTATGTACATAACATAATGGTAATAAACAGAATATTGATGTATCTTTGTAGATACAGTTTTTAAGGTAGGTAAGGTCATATCCATACATGAATAATAATATGACCACCACTATTGTTATTGGTATTCTGTGGAATCTACTCTGTTCACCCTTCCTGTATGCTTTGCTGACCTCCCTTTATAGCTTAATTTGTTCACTTCTAGAAACATATTTTAACTGCTTTTATATAGAATCTATTAATGGAATAATCCATTTGCTTTCATCTAATGATTTACAGGTTTTACCTGCATTATAGAATTGGACATAAACTTCTGGATTGAATTTTTAATGTATTTTTAAACATATTTTCTCAGCATTTTCTGTCTTCCATTGCAACTTCTGATTTGTGTTCAGTCCAACTGTTATAATTTTAAAATATTCTTTCATCTGTGGACACTTTTTTCTAGGTTTGTTATTTTTATGGGATCTTGACTTTGTGTGTTTTGTTTGTCTGTTTGTTTACTCTTGTATTGCCAAAGCCCAGAATAATCTCTGGTAGTAGCTGCTCAGCAAATACTTCTTGAATAAATAATGTTCAAGTTTTTACCATTTTAATCTGACCTTTGTCATAGAGTTCTTGCTTGAGTGTAAGGAAATTAATATAGTACTGAGCACATAATAACTACTCATAAATGATAGCTTCTATGTTAATTGAGAGAAAGGGATTGTTAATCTCTGTAATAGGAGAAGGAGCCATGTATAAATATATGTATCATAAGCTTACATTCTAGAAAGTAGGCAAAACAAAAGAACACACACACACATATACACTATAGGTTACACTGTATCTTCTCATATTTCCAGGTTTAAATACAAATACTGACTTTGTTATATTTTTTCCCTTTTGCAGTCATAGAAAAGTTTAGAGTAGTAAAATTTACAACAAAAAATGTACAAAATAAAAAGTAACCTCTCCAATTCTTTTCAGTGGTGTTACAAATATAAAACCACGATTGCTTGCTTAAAAATAGAATGTAGTCTTTGTAAGCTAAAGAGAAATTTATTCCATAGAAAGGCCATTTTGATGAAAGTTTATGCAGCAAATATATTAGACCAACTTTTGAAATAAATTGTAAATGAAAATATTGAAAGTCGTAGCTCTTAGGATGAAGGCGATATCCTTAGGCCACATCCTTGTAGATATTCCTTCTTGGAATGTCTTCATTAGAAGGCTTCTGTTCCATTATACCAAGACTTCTAACTTTCTCTCTACAGACCTTCAAGGAAGTGAATAGAAATTTTTCTTTAATGGTATTTCCAACCTATCAGATAATGCCAATTGTGATTTCTGAGGAGATACTATGCCAGTATTTTTCATTCTTCTAATCTTTTTAGGATATGGTTTTTCAAAATTTATAATTGGATACAATTCATTATATTAGATCAAGTCATCTATAATATTTTTATGATTCTAGTCATACATTTAATAAAAATAGTCATCAAATTAGCTATGCGATCCATTTGTCTTTATCTACTTTGCTAAAACTTAAACTTAGCCTGCTTGTTGATAGCATCTTATATTTGATAAAATTCAGTGCTCCTGGTTTTCACTTGTGTATATTCCACAGGATTGAGTTATCAGCTGTATTAGAAGGATGCTGTCTTCTTTTAAGATGATCCCATGGCTTGGAACTTAACAGTGAGTGAGGTATTGATTTATGCTCACTACATGCTTAATAGTCCTTCAAAGTTGCTAAATAAATGTTCCTTCTAAATGAAAGAATCTTTCAGCCCTGGAGTGGAGAGAATGATCTTTAATGTCTATGGTTTTTTACACGTTGCAGAGAACTTTGAGAGTATCATTTATCTTGAATACACAATCCACTCCAACGTGATGTATTTGTCTTGCATATGGAAATGTTGCCCACCGTATCAGTAAGAGAAGAATTTGCAGGCACCAAGCCTCAGCCACTGTGACCACCTACTTCTGTGCACTTTGAGAGGATGGATTCAGGATGGCGAAAAGCAGGATACTGGCCCTAGGTATTTAAGGTGCATATCAAAGAATGATTTTAATGAGCTCAGACTCTTGGGCTTTACAAATATAAAACCACGATTGCTTGCTTAAAAATAGAATAGTTAGTTGTACAAAGAAATTTTTCATAGAAAGGCCATTTTGATTACAGTTTATGCAGCAAATATATTAGACCAACTTTTGAAATAAATTGTAAATGAAAATATTGAAAGTCGTAGCTCTTAGGATGAAGGCGATATCCTTAGGCCACATCCTTGTAGATATTCCTTCTTGGAATGTCTTCATTAGAAGGCTTCTGTTCCATTATACCAAGACTTCTAACTTTCTCTCTACAGACCTTCAAGGAAGTGAATAGAAATTTTTCTTTAATGGTATTTCCAACCTATCAGATAATGCCAATTGTGATTTCTGAGGAGATACTATGCCAGTATTTTTCATTCTTCTAATCTTTTTAGGATATGGTTTTTCAAAATTTATAATTGGATACAATTCATTATATTAGATCAAGTCATCTATAATATTTTTATGATTCTAGTCATACATTTAATAAAAATAGTCATCAAATTAGCTATGCGATCCATTTGTCTTTATCTACTTTGCTAAAACTTAAACTTAGCCTGCTTGTTGATAGCATCTTATATTTGATAAAATTCAGTGCTCCTGGTTTTCACTTGTGTATATTCCACAGGATTGAGTTATCAGCTGTATTAGAAGGATGCTGTCTTCTTTTAAGATGATCCCATGGCTTGGAACTTAACAGTGAGTGAGGTATTGATTTATGCTCACTACATGCTTAATAGTCCTTCAAAGTTGCTAAATAAATGTTCCTTCTAAATGAAAGAATCTTTCAGCCCTGGAGTGGAGAGAATGATCTTTAATGTCTATGGTTTTTTACACGTTGCAGAGAACTTTGAGAGTATCATTTATCTTGAATACACAATCCACTCCAACGTGATGTATTTGTCTTGCATATGGAAATGTTGCCCACCGTATCAGTAAGAGAAGAATTTGCAGGCACCAAGCCTCAGCCACTGTGACCACCTACTTCTGTGCACTTTGAGAGGATGGATTCAGGATGGCGAAAAGCAGGATACTGGCCCTAGGTATTTAAGGTGCATATCAAAGAATGATTTTAATGAGCTCAGACTCTTGCGTCTTTTCATATATAAAAAGTACTAAATTCATTAGCTTGAGATGTCTGGTTTTGTTTTATTCATTAACAGTAATCTTTTGATGTTTTGACTGTCTGATTTTTGTTGCAAAAATTCCTGTATGTCTTGGCTCCTCCTTTACCTCTCAGAACAGAACTATCTGAGAGGCTGTCTTCTGAGTTTACGTGCTTAGCAAGTCTGACAAGCTCTTAGTTTGTGCATTTTTTCAGTTGACATGCATTTTGTGTCTTTCATGAAACACTGGCCATATCTTGGGGTGAGTGGTAACAACCCCAGACAAATGCAGGGCAATGTTTTTCAGACAAATGGCTGGTTCCCTCCACAACTCTCACATGTAGTATATGTCCATTCCTACAGTTCCTTTTTCAGAAATGTTTGTGTCTCGTAGCCCAGATCAATTTGTTGGATCTCATTTTCATCTAGTAAAAACAAAAATGTGTTGAGAGAGTGGAAGAAAGCCCGTTTGCCAAGGAGCTCAGTGAATATATTCCTTTGGAATAAGAGAGGAAATTAAACTGTGACTGAACATTTTCCCTTTTTTCTTTCTGAAAGCTTCCTTATGTTTGATGTCCAAGATGATTGCTTAGACTGCTGCAAGGGTCACTGCTTGCCTACTTAGCAGAATTTGGATATTTTTAAAATTTGAAATAGAAAAAACTGAGAAAGATAAATTTTGTCTTTTAGTCTGTTTACTTTTTGTATTTAGAGAGATTTGTCTGTGATACATTGCATCTAAGCAGTGGGGTATTATGCTCACTACATGCTTAATAGTCCTTCAAAGTTGCTAAATAAATGTTCCTTCTAAATGAAAGAATCTTTCAGCCCTGGAGTGGAGAATGATCTTTAATGTCTATGGTTTTTTACACGTTGCAGAGAACTTTGAGAGTATCATTTATCTTGAATACACAATCCACTCCAACGTGATGTATTTGTCTTGCATATGGAAATGTTGCCCACCGTATCAGTAAGAGAAGAATTTGCAGGCACCAAGCCTCAGCCACTGTGACCACCTACTTCTGTGCACTTTGAGAGGATGGATTCAGGATGGCGAAAAGCAGGATACTGGCCCTAGGTATTTAAGGTGCATATCAAAGAATGATTTTAATGAGCTCAGACTCTTGCGTCTTTTCATATATAAAAAGTACTAAATTCATTAGCTTGAGATGTCTGGTTTTGTTTTATTCATTAACAGTAATCTTTTGATGTTTTGACTGTCTGATTTTTGTTGCAAAAATTCCTGTATGTCTTGGCTCCTCCTTTACCTCTCAGAACAGAACTATCTGAGAGGCTGTCTTCTGAGTTTACGTGCTTAGCAAGTCTGACAAGCTCTTAGTTTGTGCATTTTTTCAGTTGACATGCATTTTGTGTCTTTCATGAAACACTGGCCATATCTTGGGGTGAGTGGTAACAACCCCAGACAAATGCAGGGCAATGTTTTTCAGACAAATGGCTGGTTCCCTCCACAACTCTCACATGTAGTATATGTCCATTCCTACAGTTCCTTTTTCAGAAATGTTTGTGTCTCGTAGCCCAGATCAATTTGTTGGATCTCATTTTCATCTAGTAAAAACAAAAATGTGTTGAGAGAGTGGAAGAAAGCCCGTTTGCCAAGGAGCTCAGTGAATATATTCCTTTGGAATAAGAGAGGAAATTAAACTGTGACTGAACATTTTCCCTTTTTTCTTTCTGAAAGCTTCCTTATGTTTGATGTCCAAGATGATTGCTTAGACTGCTGCAAGGGTCACTGCTTGCCTACTTAGCAGAATTTGGATATTTTTAAAATTTGAAATAGAAAAAACTGAGAAAGATAAATTTTGTCTTTTAGTCTGTTTACTTTTTGTATTTAGAGAGATTTGTCTGTGATACATTGCATCTAAGCAGTGGGGTAGTTGCTTCTTATACCAATGGAAGAAGAATGTTTGTCTTGTCAGATACAATTTTCATTAAATTATTATGATACTTGTGTTTATACAAAGTCTGTTGACAATGATAGCATTGATTCCTATCAGCTCTTCAGTTAAATTTTTCAGATGACTCAGTGATTCACCTTAAATCATGGTATTGAAGAGAATTTCTGAATTATCATTTAAATAAATTTCAAGTTTGTTTTTAGGAAGTAGAAGTTTCCATATGAGCTAATGGGTGGGTCATAGATGAGTACAGGTGTAGGCTGGAGAAGAGAAAGCACTGTACATTTTAATAATTAATGTGACACTTAAGAGACCATGTAATTCATTGATTTGGTGCATGAGCTTTGGATATCAGGCTGCCCTGAGTTGAGTCCTGGCTTGATATATCAGTTAACTTTTTTAAATTGGAAACAAATAGTGGCCAACTTAAGGAAAAAAGAAAGTTTATTGGCAGACTGAAAGACTGGAGAACCACTTCTTAAAATAGGAAGAAAATCATGGTGTTGAGTGGAGCAAGGAAGCAAGACCAAAAGGAAATTTCTCAAGACAGAAACAGTCTGGTCAGGATGCTGCTTCTAACTGAATGGAATCTTACTATTTTTTTTTTTTTAAAAGATTTATTTATTTATTTTGGGCAGGGGTTGGGTTGGGGAGGGAGGGGAGCGGGCGGGCCACTTCCATTGGTCCTTCATTTCTCTGTTTTCATCCGTCTTTGTTCTTTGGCTCCTGTGGGCCTCCCATCGCGGTGGCATCTGTTGTCGCAGAGCACCGGCTCTGGGCGCATGCTCTCCAGAGCTCCGTCTCGGTAATTGGACGCATTGGTCCAGCCGCTCCACGGCACGTGGAATCTTCCCAGGCCAGGGATCGAACCAGCGCCCCTTGCACTGCAAGGTGGTGTCCTTGCCCACTGGACCACCAGGGGAAGCCCAGAATCTTACTATTTTTTAAAGCCTTACACCAAGTCTTCAAGAGAAGAGGTCCTAGAAATGAGTGTTTGGCTAAGTTTTATCCCCTTTCCAGTTCCAGTCTAGTGGGAAGAAAGATCTGCTCTCTTAACTTTTATAATGAAAATCAAGTACATTGCTACCTATGGATGCTCATGAATGAGGTCTGATTCCCCAAAAGGAAATTGGAGTCCTGTGGGGAAGGGATAGTAGAAGCTGGGGGCTAAGAAATAACTGATGTGTGTTATGCTTGGCTCTTTACTAGCAATGTGACGTTGTGGAGTTAATCTCCTGAGCTCTGTAAAATGATGATAATGATTCTTGCCTTTTGGATTACTGTATTCATTGAGGTGCTGTATGGAAAATTTCAAGTACATAGTGTTCACTCAAAAATTAGGTATTATAATTATTATTTTGTAATTTTTATGGTTCTTTACATTTGCTTCTTTAAATACTCATAATATGCTGTTAGGTAATTTTGGTAGATCTTATTATTCTTATTTATGAATGAGAACTCTGGACTTAGCAGCGTTGTCCAGAGCCTTGTTATTCTAAATCCCATATGTTTCATTCTACACAATGCAACCAGTAACTACATTACCATCCATTTGGGAAAAAAGATAAGGATAAAGCACTGAGATGGAATGCTTTTTTCTTTAAAAACTTCTTAAAATAGGAAGAAAATCATGGTGTTGAGTGGAGCAAGGAAGCAAGACCAAAAGGAAATTTCTCAAGACAGAAACAGTCTGGTCAGGATGCTGCTTCTAACTGAATGGAATCTTACTATTTTTTTTTTTTTAAAAGATTTATTTATTTATTTTGGGCAGGGGTTGGGTTGGGGAGGGAGGGGGGCGGGCCACTTCCATTGGTCCTTCATTTCTCTGTTTTCATCCGTCTTTGTTCTTTGGCTCCTGTGGGCCTCCCATCGCGGTGGCATCTGTTGTCGCAGAGCACCGGCTCTGGGCGCATGCTCTCCAGAGCTCCGTCTCGGTAATTGGACGCATTGGTCCAGCCGCTCCACGGCACGTGGAATCTTCCCAGGCCAGGGATCGAACCAGCGCCCCTTGCACTGCAAGGTGGTGTCCTTGCCCACTGGACCACCAGGGGAAGCCCAGAATCTTACTATTTTTTAAAGCCTTACACCAAGTCTTCAAGAGAAGAGGTCCTAGAAATGAGTGTTTGGCTAAGTTTTATCCCCTTTCCAGTTCCAGTCTAGTGGGAAGAAAGATCTGCTCTCTTAACTTTTATAATGAAAATCAAGTACATTGCTACCTATGGATGCTCATGAATGAGGTCTGATTCCCCAAAAGGAAATTGGAGTCCTGTGGGGAAGGGATAGTAGAAGCTGGGGGCTAAGAAATAACTGATGTGTGTTATGCTTGGCTCTTTACTAGCAATGTGACGTTGTGGAGTTAATCTCCTGAGCTCTGTAAAATGATGATAATGATTCTTGCCTTTTGGATTACTGTATTCATTGAGGTGCTGTATGGAAAATTTCAAGTACATAGTGTTCACTCAAAAATTAGGTATTATAATTATTATTTTGTAATTTTTATGGTTCTTTACATTTGCTTCTTTAAATACTCATAATATGCTGTTAGGTAATTTTGGTAGATCTTATTATTCTTATTTATGAATGAGAACTCTGGACTTAGCAGCGTTGTCCAGAGCCTTGTTATTCTAAATCCCATATGTTTCATTCTACACAATGCAACCAGTAACTACATTACCATCCATTTGGGAAAAAAGATAAGGATAAAGCACTGAGATGGAATGCTCTTTCTGAAAAATGGATCTTGATGAAATTCAGAGCAGACTCCTTCTTGGCTGCAGCTTGTGTATGTTTCATAGAAGTCAAGGTTCTGAGAGTAAAATCCTGATACACACAGGATCTTGTGATTTCACTGCAAAGAAATCTAAGTTTGTAAAGTTGTGTTTTGAAAGTTTAGCTCTGATACTGTTAACCTGTTAAAATGTGAAAGTTCAGAACAGAACCCGTCACACACCATGAAATTTTCCAAAACAGTTCTCGACTTGTGTGTGGGGGCAGACCTGCATTTGTCTTCCCTTTCAGCTTGACATCTGGACACCCACACCCAAGAGTGGGCTTGGCTATTTGATAACAAGCTCAGTTTTTGTCTCTGTAAGATGCCATCTTTGCCAGGATGAATACTTACTTAGTCTAGGGGTCTGTTTTCAGAAACCATGAAGAAGCTAGTGTTCTCTAGGGTCCGTCTTCCTCTACCCCACTTTCTACAACAAGAAAGCAGAAGTATGTTGGTAGTAAACAAGGTCAGCCTTTTCATACTTTGCTAAGAAAACAAGCAAGAAAGCGATCAGAAAAAGGAGAACACATTTTATTTCTTTTGGGACCTACAGAATGGGTCCTCCTTATTTCTTTTCCTTTTTTAAAAAAATTTTGTCCTCTTTATTGTTTATTTATTTATTTTCATTCATCTTTATCCTTTGGCCTCTGTGGGCCTCCCGTTGCAGTGGCCTCTCTTCGTCGCAGAGCACTGGCTCTGGGAGTATGCACTCCAGAGCACTGTCTCGTAATTGGACATACTGGTCCAGCTGCTCCGCGTCACGTGGGATCTTCCCAGGCCAGGGATCGAACCAGTGCGCCTTGCACTGAAAGGTGGACTGGAGTCTACTGGGCGACCATGGAAGCCCCCTCCTGATTTCTTTCATGTTACTTTTCTCTTTCTTGCAATGCTCTTCTTTCTTTCTTTCTTTTTGGCAGTGCTGTGTCTTCGTTGCAGTGCAGGCTCTTCTTGAGGTGAGCGAGAGCTACTCTCTAGTTACAGTGGCTGGGCTTCTCATTGCAGTGGCTTCTCTTGCTGTGGAGCACAAGCTCTAGGGAGTGCGGGCCTGAATAGCTGCAGCACGTGGGCTCAGTAGTTGCGGCTTCATGGCTCAAGTCTCCTGAATTGGCAGGTAGATTCTAAGCCACCAGGGAAACCCTAATGTTATTTTCTTAAAGCACTTGAGTCAAGGTTCTGAGAGTAAAATCCTGATACACACAGGATTTTACACTGCAAAGAAATCACAGTTTGTAAAGTTGTGTTTTGAAAGTTTAGCTCTGATACTGTTAACCTGTTAAAATGTGAAAGTTCAGAACAGAACCCGTCACACACCATGAAATTTTCCAAAACAGTTCTCGACTTGTGTGTGGGGGCAGACCTGCATTTGTCTTCCCTTTCAGCTTGACATCTGGACACCCACACCCAAGAGTGGGCTTGGCTATTTGATAACAAGCTCAGTTTTTGTCTCTGTAAGATGCCATCTTTGCCAGGATGAATACTTACTTAGTCTAGGGGTCTGTTTTCAGAAACCATGAAGAAGCTAGTGTTCTCTAGGGTCCGTCTTCCTCTACCCCACTTTCTACAACAAGAAAGCAGAAGTATGTTGGTAGTAAACAAGGTCAGCCTTTTCATACTTTGCTAAGAAAACAAGCAAGAAAGCGATCAGAAAAAGGAGAACACATTTTATTTCTTTTGGGACCTACAGAATGGGTCCTCCTTATTTCTTTTCCTTTTTTAAAAAAATTTTGTCCTCTTTATTGTTTATTTATTTATTTTCATTCATCTTTATCCTTTGGCCTCTGTGGGCCTCCCGTTGCAGTGGCCTCTCTTCGTCGCAGAGCACTGGCTCTGGGAGTATGCACTCCAGAGCACTGTCTCGTAATTGGACATACTGGTCCAGCTGCTCCGCGTCACGTGGGATCTTCCCAGGCCAGGGATCGAACCAGTGCGCCTTGCACTGAAAGGTGGACTGGAGTCTACTGGGCGACCATGGAAGCCCCCTCCTGATTTCTTTCATGTTACTTTTTCTCTTTCTTGCAATGCTCTTCTTTCTTTCTTTCTTTTTGGCAGTGCTGTGTCTTCGTTGCAGTGCAGGCTCTTCTTGAGGTGAGCGAGAGCTACTCTCTAGTTACAGTGGCTGGGCTTCTCATTGCAGTGGCTTCTCTTGCTGTGGAGCACAAGCTCTAGGGAGTGCGGGCCTGAATAGCTGCAGCACGTGGGCTCAGTAGTTGCGGCTTCATGGCTCAAGTCTCCTGAATTGGCAGGTAGATTCTAAGCCACCAGGGAAACCCTAATGTTATTTTCTTAAAGCACTTGACATGAGATTTGAGAACATCCCATGTTGCACATTTTCTGCAAAGACCTCAAGGCTGCCTGATGTTCAGCATCCTTTTCAATAGTCACTTTCTGCTGCTTCATATTTGAGTTCTTAAAATCTTTGAAACTGTGAACTCCTTGAGAATTAGAGACTGCTTCTCATCCATTTTCCCCGCATCCTTTAGTACTTCTCAAAGTACAGTCTGTGGATAAGAAGTATTATCATCACCTTGTTGGGATTTTTGATCTCACTCCTGACTTAGTGAGTCAGAACCTTCATTTTAACAAAATCCCAGGTGCTTCCTCTGCATATTAAAAACTGAGCAGGGATTCCCTAGTGGTCCAGTGGGTAAGGACACCGTCTTGCAGTGCAAGGGGCGCCGGTTCGATCCCTGGCCTGGGAAGATCCCATGTGCCATGGAGTGGCTGGACCAATGTGTCCAACTACTGAGCTGGAGCTCTGGAGTGCATGTGCCCAGAGCCGGTGCTCTGAGACGAGAGAGGCCACTGTGATGGGAGGCCCACACAGGCCAAAGAACAAAGATGGATGAAAATAAATAAATGAAAGACCAATAGAATTGGCCAAAAAAAACCCCCAAAACTGAGCAATGCTGCTCAATAGAACTTTTCATACAATACCTATTAAATAACAATAAAGTTAATAAAGTAAAATAAAGCACATGAGGCAGGTAAATATACATCACTGATAGAATGCTTATACATCACTAATAGAATGCCCTCCATTGTCATTTTTTCTTTCCACCTCTTTAACATTCTTGAGTCGCCTCAGAATCCAGAAATGATGGAAACTTGATCCTTCTAAATGCGGGTGAAGTTGGTAGTTTCAGAGTCTAACTCAAAATAAAAAGAGAGAAAGAATTAAAATATGATCATGCAATTAGGAAGGGTGAAGGAAAATATTTTGGGTCATCAAGCTTCGTTTTTTGTGCTCCATCCAAGAAATGTATTTGCTGCCTATGGATGATGGTTCTCGACGTGAGCTTCAAGGAGCAGTAGGGAGCTCGAGAATCTATCTTAGTTCCCTCAGTTCTCACCTCTCATCCTCAATTAGCTCAACCAACATTCATGTATCCATTTTTCTGTTCATGGTTTGTTGTTCTTTGTTCAGTCACTAAGTTGTGTCTGATTCTTTATGACCCTATAGACTACAACACATCAGGCTTCCCTGTCCTTCATCATCTCTGGGAGTTTGCTCAAACTCATGGCCATTGAGTCGATGATACCATCTAACCATCTCGTCCTCCATTGTGCCTTCTCCTCCTGCCCTCAATCTTTCCCAGCATCAGAGCCTTTTCCAGTGAGTAAGCTGTTCACATCAGGTGGCCAAAGTGTTGGAGCTTCAGTTTCAGCATCAGTTCTTTCAATGGGTATTCAGGGTTGATTTCCTTTACGATTCACTGGTTTGGTCTCCTTGCTCTCTAAGGGACTCTCAGGAGTCTTCACCAGCACCACAGTTCAAAAGCATCAGTTCTTTGCCACTCATGCTTTACTTAGAGAAAAAGATCACAGCTTAAAATATGCACCAAAAATAAATGTAAAATCATCCCCACCCCAACTCAAAAAGCCGAGTTTGAAAACCACTTTGCTAAGTCAGGCATTATAATATTGTATTATCAAGGAATTGGTTAATAGTAATTAATGTGCTACATGCTCAGTATACTAATTTGAATGTTAAATTTTTTAATTGAAGGATAAGGAGGGAATTCAAAAAACTAAAGTGGTTGCAGGAGGTTACTTGCCTTTTCTGTTCCTGTTTCTTATGTTTGGAGCTGGCTATTTGCTTTGCCTACAAATAAAAAAAAAGCAATGCGCCTTCCAAAAAGCCCCATTTTCTTTCCACCTCTTTAACATTCTTGAGTCGCCTCAGAATCCAGAAATGATGGAAACTTGATCCTTCTAAATGCGGGTGAAGTTGGTAGTTTCAGAGTCTAACTCAAAATAAAAAGAGGAAGAATTAAAATATGATCATGCAATTAGGAAGGGTGAAGGAAAATATTTTGGGTCATCAAGCTTCGTTTTTTGTGCTCCATCCAAGAAATGTATTTGCTGCCTATGGATGATGGTTCTCGACGTGAGCTTCAAGGAGCAGTAGGGAGCTCGAGAATCTATCTTAGTTCCTCAGTTCTCACCTCTCATCCTCAATTAGCTCAACCAACATTCATGTATCCATTTTTCTGTTCATGGTTTGTTGTTCTTTGTTCAGTCACTAAGTTGTGTCTGATTCTTTATGACCCTATAGACTACAACACATCAGGCTTCCCTGTCCTTCATCATCTCTGGGAGTTTGCTCAAACTCATGGCCATTGAGTCGATGATACCATCTAACCATCTCGTCCTCCATTGTGCCTTCTCCTCCTGCCCTCAATCTTTCCCAGCATCAGAGCCTTTTCCAGTGAGTAAGCTGTTCACATCAGGTGGCCAAAGTGTTGGAGCTTCAGTTTCAGCATCAGTTCTTTCAATGGGTATTCAGGGTTGATTTCCTTTACGATTCACTGGTTTGGTCTCCTTGCTCTCTAAGGGACTCTCAGGAGTCTTCACCAGCACCACAGTTCAAAAGCATCAGTTCTTTGCCACTCATGCTTTACTTAGAGAAAAAGATCACAGCTTAAAATATGCACCAAAAATAAATGTAAAATCATCCCCACCCCAACTCAAAAAGCCGAGTTTGAAAACCACTTTGCTAAGTCAGGCATTATAATATTGTATTATCAAGGAATTGGTTAATAGTAATTAATGTGCTACATGCTCAGTATACTAATTTGAATGTTAAATTTTTTAATTGAAGGATAAGGAGGGAATTCAAAAAACTAAAGTGGTTGCAGGAGGTTACTTGCCTTTTCTGTTCCTGTTTCTTATGTTTGGAGCTGGCTATTTGCTTTGCCTACAGGGTTCATTCTGAGCGTAGTTATGATTGCATAAGCTCAAAGTTCTGTCCCAAGAAGTTATTTTAGTTGAGTTGAGCTCTGTTCAGTATTTGTTGATTGCACTCTCTGCGGCAAGGAATGTAGTAATAGCTGGGTATGTAAAGGGGAGAATGACACAGTCTTGTGTTCTTAAGAAACTTGTAGGCTGGTAAACTGGACAGGCACATAAATTGATCATTTTAAAAGACTGATTTCAGTGTTATGATACTGGGCTACTCAGGGCATTGAGGTTCTCAGAGGAGCAGGAGCATTATGTGATTAGAGAAGAGTCATTTCCCCTGGAACTGTGTTTCTCATGAGAGGTGGAAGTAGGTGAAGAAATAAATGCTGGAAACACATTCCAGGTAGAAGTCACAGTGAAGCTAAAAATGCTAATGTGTGAGACAGCATGTTCTATTTTGGGAACTTTGCCAAGATGCAAATTATAGTGCAGGAGAGACAGATGATAAGGCTGGAGAGGTAAGCTAGTTTCTCGAAAGAATCTGCCAAAGTTGACAGGCTTGAATTTATCTATAAATAGGCGATGTCATGAGTTCTACATTAGGGAAACAACCACTTTGGCCGCCACCACCATTGGTTCAAAAGAAAAGTACACTCATTTTCAACTGTGTTGTGAAAGCATGCTCTTTTTCCTTAGAGTGTGTTGATCTTCCTCAGTACAAGAATGGTTTATGAAGTTATATCTCTTCACAGTGTGAGGGAAAGAGGCATGAACTCAGTGGGAAAGAATTGTAGTTCAATAAGATAGTATCACTCATGCTTTACTTAGAGAAAAAGATCACAGCTTAAAATATGCACCAAAAATAAATGTAAAATCATCCCCACCCCAACTCAAAAAGCCGAGTTTGAAAACCACTTTGCTAAGTCAGGCATTATAATATTGTATTATCAAGGAATTGGTTAATAGTAATTAATGTGCTACATGCTCAGTATACTAATTTGAATGTTAAATTTTTTAATTGAAGGATAAGGAGGGAATTCAAAAAACTAAAGTGGTTGCAGGAGGTTACTTGCCTTTTCTGTTCCTGTTTCTTATGTTTGGAGCTGGCTATTTGCTTTGCCTACAGGGTTCATTCTGAGCGTAGTTATGATTGCATAAGCTCAAAGTTCTGTCCCAAGAAGTTATTTTAGTTGAGTTGAGCTCTGTTCAGTATTTGTTGATTGCACTCTCTGCGGCAAGGAATGTAGTAATAGCTGGGTATGTAAAGGGGAGAATGACACAGTCTTGTGTTCTTAAGAAACTTGTAGGCTGGTAAACTGGACAGGCACATAAATTGATCATTTTAAAAGACTGATTTCAGTGTTATGATACTGGGCTACTCAGGGCATTGAGGTTCTCAGAGGAGCAGGAGCATTATGTGATTAGAGAAGAGTCATTTCCCCTGGAACTGTGTTTCTCATGAGAGGTGGAAGTAGGTGAAGAAATAAATGCTGGAAACACATTCCAGGTAGAAGTCACAGTGAAGCTAAAAATGCTAATGTGTGAGACAGCATGTTCTATTTTGGGAACTTTGCCAAGATGCAAATTATAGTGCAGGAGAGACAGATGATAAGGCTGGAGAGGTAAGCTAGTTTCTCGAAAGAATCTGCCAAAGTTGACAGGCTTGAATTTATCTATAAATAGGCGATGTCATGAGTTCTACATTAGGGAAACAACCACTTTGGCCGCCACCACCATTGGTTCAAAAGAAAAGTACACTCATTTTCAACTGTGTTGTGAAAGCATGCTCTTTTTCCTTAGAGTGTGTTGATCTTCCTCAGTACAAGAATGGTTTATGAAGTTATATCTCTTCACAGTGTGAGGGAAAGAGGCATGAACTCAGTGGGAAAGAATTGTAGTTCAATAAGATAGTATCTAAGTCAGCACTACATTTATTGGGGGCATTAAAATGAGCACTCAAATTTTTACATGGACCACTGTGGCTTGACGTCCCTGGTAACTCAGTTGGTAAAGAATCTACCTTCAGTGCAGGAGATCTGGGTTAAATTGCCTGGTTGGAAGGTTGTCTGTAGAAGGGAATGGCAACCCCCTCCAGTATTTTTCCCTGGAGAATCCCTTGAACAGAGAAGCCTGGCGGACTACAGTCTGTGGGGTCACAAAGAGTCAGACGCGACTGAGTGACTAACATTTTCACTTTCATTGTGATTTAGTCATTCATGGCTGTAGTGGTATATAGAGTGATGAGCTGACCTATGCAAAAAGCAATAAATATAAAGTCTTTGTTTTTGCAGAAGCCACCACTGGTGCATTGCAGTGTCTAGAAATTTATAGCAATGGCTATCAGAAAGAGCCTTATTATTATTAATACCTTTGTATTATAAAGGAAGGAAGAAAGTACTTATGTGTCCCCACATACTATTTTCATCTCTGTAAAGGAAAAGATTTATGGTATTAAGAATGAAAGTCCATGAGAGTTAACATATGTTTTTTATTGCTGAATTCACAACATTTAGGCACACTGTAGGCACTTAAGAAGTATTTGTTCAGTAAATGAATGCATGAGTTAATTCATTAATATAAAAGGGGCTTGATAAGTTTTTCTAAGCAGTGTCTTATTAGCTAGATACTACCATTGATTAAAGTAATGAAAACTATGAAGGCTAATGCCCTTGGGAATATGGGAATGAATGGAATCTTCTAAATGTGGGCAATCCTGTTGGTTAGAGGATTTTATTAGGCATAGTGAGGGGATAGGTGATAGAGGTATATAAAATTTGAGTTAGAAATTAAAAATGATGGCTGATTCATGTTGATATTTGGCAGTAAACAACAAAACTCTATAAAGCTATTATCCTTCAATTAAAAAAATAAATTTAAAAAATGTAAAAATGCAAAAAAATGTAAAAATGAGATGTTATTTGAGATTTTAAGAAATTTTCAGTGATATTTTAAAAGTTACAAAATAAATTAATACATGCGTATTGATCAAATTCAGGCAACTACAAACAAGTGGTAATGAACTTAGTGTGGCCCTAGTGTGATGCAGGAACAGACCAGTAGATCAATGGAACCAAACAGAGTGCTCAGACTGGACCCACGCACACATGGGGTTTACTGTATACAGGTGGATTTACTATGACAAAAAAGCTTAGATTCTGGGCTCCTTTCTTGTGTTGGGAAGAATCCTCCCAAGATACATTGTTATATGCTTTAGTGAAACTTGCAAGAGTAGGTTATCTTTATAGCAGTTAGTGAGGCCCACTAGCTCTTGCTACTCTTGACTACCTCTTCATTACACTTCCCTTTTTGTATTGTACCCAAGTAGCCATGGACAGTTTTTGAATCTAGTTAAGAGATATTGAATTGAGAATGTGCCATTTTAACTACAACTTGGAAAATGCACAAACGGTATGACATACAATTTAGAGAAGAGGAAATTCCAAGAGGTAACAAATATGTGTCAGAATACTCACTGTAACAAGTAATTAGAGTTCCAAACAAAATGAGATGTTTCTGTTGTAATTATTACTCCCAGTCAGTTGGATAATGGCAAATGTTGGCTGGAATGTGGGAATATAAGGCTCTACATGCCCTGGTGGGAGTATAGTCTGAATGTATTTATTTTGGAGGTGGTGATTTTTAATAAAGCGAAAGATATTTGTTCCATAGGATGAAAAACATGAGTTAATTCATTAATATAAAAGGGGCTTGATAAGTTTTTCTAAGCAGTGTCTTATTAGCTAGATACTACCATTGATTAAAGTAATGAAAACTATGAAGGCTAATGCCCTTGGGAATATGGGAATGAATGGAATCTTCTAAATGTGGGCAATCCTGTTGGTTAGAGGATTTTATTAGGCATAGTGAGGGGATAGGTGATAGAGGTATATAAAATTTGAGTTAGAAATTAAAAATGATGGCTGATTCATGTTGATATTTGGCAGTAAACAACAAAACTCTATAAAGCTATTATCCTTCAATTAAAAAAATAAATTTAAAAAATGTAAAAATGCAAAAAAATGTAAAAATGAGATGTTATTTGAGATTTTAAGAAATTTTCAGTGATATTTTAAAAGTTACAAAATAAATTAATACATGCGTATTGATCAAATTCAGGCAACTACAAACAAGTGGTAATGAACTTAGTGTGGCCCTAGTGTGATGCAGGAACAGACCAGTAGATCAATGGAACCAAACAGAGTGCTCAGACTGGACCCACGCACACATGGGGTTTACTGTATACAGGTGGATTTACTATGACAAAAAAGCTTAGATTCTGGGCTCCTTTCTTGTGTTGGGAAGAATCCTCCCAAGATACATTGTTATATGCTTTAGTGAAACTTGCAAGAGTAGGTTATCTTTATAGCAGTTAGTGAGGCCCACTAGCTCTTGCTACTCTTGACTACCTCTTCATTACACTTCCCTTTTTGTATTGTACCCAAGTAGCCATGGACAGTTTTTGAATCTAGTTAAGAGATATTGAATTGAGAATGTGCCATTTTAACTACAACTTGGAAAATGCACAAACGGTATGACATACAATTTAGAGAAGAGGAAATTCCAAGAGGTAACAAATATGTGTCAGAATACTCACTGTAACAAGTAATTAGAGTTCCAAACAAAATGAGATGTTTCTGTTGTAATTATTACTCCCAGTCAGTTGGATAATGGCAAATGTTGGCTGGAATGTGGGAATATAAGGCTCTACATGCCCTGGTGGGAGTATAGTCTGAATGTATTTATTTTGGAGGTGGTGATTTTTAATAAAGCGAAATATATTTGTTCCATATAACCCAAGAATAATGACCTGGATAAAATAGCCTAATGAAATTCTTGTATCTAAAAATACTGCCTGCAGCATTGTCTTTGGTACTAAGGAAGGTAGGCAAGCTGGCTATCCTCATTAGGAGAAGGAATAAATAAAAATGTAGTAGTATGCAGCAGTTAGAAGCAATGGATTAGGTGTTCAAATAGCAATATGGATGGATCCTCAGACCCCAGGGTAAAGAAATCAGTAGGAAACAATTTTGAGGCAAATATGCAACACAGAAAATATTGAATACAAATGTGTATATATACATACTTACATGTATGTATATACACATGCTGTAAGAATGTGTCATAATAGGAGGTAAACTGTAAACACCATAAAAGGATAAATAGGTCTACAGTTCTGACCTTACCAAGACTCTTTTTGTTAGCAAATTGATGGAATTTACTAACTGGAAGGTAATTGAAGATCTTCTGGGGGTACTATTTTCTGATTTCCTGTCTAAGGAAACTTTATAACAGGATGTACCTGGTCCATCTGGATTATTCATTATTGATTAGTCTTCAGTTTATGGCTTTATGGGAACTTCTCTGGTGGCTCAGATGATAAAGGATCTGCCTGAGATGCAGGAGACCTGGGTTTGATCCCTAGATTGGGAAGATCCCCCAGGGAAGGGAATGGTTACCCATTCCACTATTCTTGCCTGGAGAATCCCATGGACAGAGCAGCCTGGCAGGCTGCAGTCCATGGGATCAGAAAGAGTTGACCATGACTCAGCGACTAACACTTCCATGATGTTTGTGGCTTTATAGCTGGATTGGATAAAGGAGGTTAATTACATAGACCTTCTTACCACATGACCAGAGAGTGTAAAGGTTGAGAGAAGTTTCTTTGTGCCATTTTGTATTGCCCATTCCAGAGGTAACAAATATGTGTCAGAATACTCACTGTAACAAGTAATTAGAGTTCCAAACAAAATGAGATGTTTCTGTTGTAATTATTACTCCCAGTCAGTTGGATAATGGCAAATGTTGGCTGGAATGTGGGAATATAAGGCTCTACATGCCCTGGTGGGAGTATAGTCTGAATGTATTTATTTTGGAGGTGGTGATTTTTAATAAAGCGAAATATATTTGTTCCATATAACCCAAGAATAATGACCTGGATAAAATAGCCTAATGAAATTCTTGTATCTAAAAATACTGCCTGCAGCATTGTCTTTGGTACTAAGGAAGGTAGGCAAGCTGGCTATCCTCATTAGGAGAAGGAATAAATAAAAATGTAGTAGTATGCAGCAGTTAGAAGCAATGGATTAGGTGTTCAAATAGCAATATGGATGGATCCTCAGACCCCAGGGTAAAGAAATCAGTAGGAAACAATTTTGAGGCAAATATGCAACACAGAAAATATTGAATACAAATGTGTATATATACATACTTACATGTATGTATATACACATGCTGTAAGAATGTGTCATAATAGGAGGTAAACTGTAAACACCATAAAAGGATAAATAGGTCTACAGTTCTGACCTTACCAAGACTCTTTTTGTTAGCAAATTGATGGAATTTACTAACTGGAAGGTAATTGAAGATCTTCTGGGGGTACTATTTTCTGATTTCCTGTCTAAGGAAACTTTATAACAGGATGTACCTGGTCCATCTGGATTATTCATTATTGATTAGTCTTCAGTTTATGGCTTTATGGGAACTTCTCTGGTGGCTCAGATGATAAAGGATCTGCCTGAGATGCAGGAGACCTGGGTTTGATCCCTAGATTGGGAAGATCCCCCAGGGAAGGGAATGGTTACCCATTCCACTATTCTTGCCTGGAGAATCCCATGGACAGAGCAGCCTGGCAGGCTGCAGTCCATGGGATCAGAAAGAGTTGACCATGACTCAGCGACTAACACTTCCATGATGTTTGTGGCTTTATAGCTGGATTGGATAAAGGAGGTTAATTACATAGACCTTCTTACCACATGACCAGAGAGTGTAAAGGTTGAGAGAAGTTTCTTTGTGCCATTTTGTATTGCCCATTAGTTTGTTGCTTCAAACCCAAAATGTACCCCAATTTGAAGAAGGGATTTAGGAAGATGTGTTCTGTTTTGATGTGGCTGCTTTCTTGTAAGCTTGATGAATCACTAGTAGAGCTTGGTACTTGGTACGACATGGGTTTTGTGAGCCTGACTGATGATTCAGCCCATTGTGTTAGTCTAAGTGCTTTGTAATAGTTGTCTGTAGAGCACAAGGAGAGAACTAACAGGGGAGTATAAATAGATAAGTAAATAAATTAGTAAATGATATAAATAAGAGAAAGCCTCATGTGGACAAATAATGATGATATGCTGTGAACTGAGGATGTGATTTAACCTTCATCAACTCTCATCAATAAAAGTCCAAGAAAAAATAAATATTCAAACAATGCAAAGCTATAGACATGAAAGTCCCTTTCAACAGGTAAGAATTGTTTACAGTTTGTATCCTTCTGTACATATATATATGCTGTTATAGGTATCATACGATATTTTATATGTTTTCATATATACCATATATGCCATATATTTGCACATATATATATAAACATATAATCCTTTTATACCATCTGCTTGGGAATTTATAAAGACCCATTCTTTTTGTGAAACTGTTTGTAAATAGAAGACTCATGTATATGGAATATTCATACTTTCCTACTTAGGTGCCTACACAGAATCCTCTCTCCTTTCTGTCCCAACCCTGAACTTTCAGAACTTGTGGAAATGACCTGAGCTTTCTTAATGAAATGTAGGGGTCTTCCTCTTTTGAAACTATGTTAAGTGCCTTCAGTTTTTTTGGTCTTTTATGGGGAACTTCTCTGGTGGCTCAGATGATAAAGGATCTGCCTGAGATGCAGGAGACCTGGGTTTGATCCCTAGATTGGGAAGATCCCCCAGGGAAGGGAATGGTTACCCATTCCACTATTCTTGCCTGGAGAATCCCATGGACAGAGCAGCCTGGCAGGCTGCAGTCCATGGGATCAGAAAGAGTTGACCATGACTCAGCGACTAACACTTCCATGATGTTTGTGGCTTTATAGCTGGATTGGATAAAGGAGGTTAATTACATAGACCTTCTTACCACATGACCAGAGAGTGTAAAGGTTGAGAGAAGTTTCTTTGTGCCATTTTGTATTGCCCATTAGTTTGTTGCTTCAAACCCAAAATGTACCCCAATTTGAAGAAGGGATTTAGGAAGATGTGTTCTGTTTTGATGTGGCTGCTTTCTTGTAAGCTTGATGAATCACTAGTAGAGCTTGGTACTTGGTACGACATGGGTTTTGTGAGCCTGACTGATGATTCAGCCCATTGTGTTAGTCTAAGTGCTTTGTAATAGTTGTCTGTAGAGCACAAGGAGAGAACTAACAGGGGAGTATAAATAGATAAGTAAATAAATTAGTAAATGATATAAATAAGAGAAAGCCTCATGTGGACAAATAATGATGATATGCTGTGAACTGAGGATGTGATTTAACCTTCATCAACTCTCATCAATAAAAGTCCAAGAAAAAATAAATATTCAAACAATGCAAAGCTATAGACATGAAAGTCCCTTTCAACAGGTAAGAATTGTTTACAGTTTGTATCCTTCTGTACATATATATATGCTGTTATAGGTATCATACGATATTTTATATGTTTTCATATATACCATATATGCCATATATTTGCACATATATATATAAACATATAATCCTTTTATACCATCTGCTTGGGAATTTATAAAGACCCATTCTTTTTGTGAAACTGTTTGTAAATAGAAGACTCATGTATATGGAATATTCATACTTTCCTACTTAGGTGCCTACACAGAATCCTCTCTCCTTTCTGTCCCAACCCTGAACTTTCAGAACTTGTGGAAATGACCTGAGCTTTCTTAATGAAATGTAGGGGTCTTCCTCTTTTTTGAAAACTATGTTAAGTGCCTTCAAAGCTGTGCTTGCGCTTTTGAGATCTGGCATGGTATTCTCCTCATACCAGACTCATATCCTAGAGAGACTCTCAGTAAACCCAACTGGGAAAATGTGAAGCTTAAGAGAGGGAAGCAGATGTACACAAAGAAGCAACAAAGTGATCGGACATGCCTGTAGGAATTGGAGGTATTTGGGAGGTAGATTCTAGACCCTTTGTATGCGTAAGAAGGGTTTCCTTGAATATCCCCCACTCCATATTTTTTCATCTCAGATCTGAAAGACTAGAGTTGCTGTTTACTTGCCTGTTCTTAAACTAAGCACCAGGAAGGGGAATGAATTTACCATTATTGGCCCAGTCCAAAAAATAATCATCCCTTATGTAAGAAGAGTTCTAATTATCTTCTAAAGCATATGAAAGTAATGGGCAGAGTGGGAAGAGACTGATGAATATTTGGCCACACTGAGCATTTTTAACTTTAGAAAATCTACTGTTATTGAGTCTTCTTTCTAGGGGCAAGAAGGTAACAGATGTCATTAAGCACCTATTGTGTGCAAGAGGTTCTTATACTAGTTCATTTAATCATTGCAACAGCTCTTGGGAAATATATTTAACCAAGAGATCTTGAACCGGATCTGCCCAGCCAAGACTTTCTCAGACCTCAAAGAAAGTATGAAATATTAGAAAATGATGGTTATTTAAGCCACTGTTTTAGGATGAGTTGTTACAAAGTAACAGATAACAAGAACAGATTTTGGTGTTTGGAAATGGGACACTGCCATAAAAAATGGTGAAACATATGGACTTGATGGTGGGTAGAATTGAGGAAATGTTAGTAAAATCCTAAAGACTATGAGGACCATGTTAGAAGTTGCTAAAAGGGCCTCAAATAGCTCTATTGGTGAGAGATTAGAGGAGAGAGAAAATGTTATTGGAATCTGAAAGAAAAGCGACCTTTGTTATATAATAGAAGAAAGCTTTTTAGCACTTTGCCATGTAGTAATATGGAAAATAGCAAATGTAACTGCTGAACCCAATGATCTAGCTAAGATTTTCAAGCAGAACATTAACAGTGCCACCTTCCTTCATATCATTGATTTTTATAAAATACAAATAGATGAGTTAAAGAGACACAGTTCAGTTTTTAAACAAGATTGAGAGGAAACATAAAAGATTCTCCTCATACCAGACTCATATCCTAGAGAGACTCTCAGTAAACCCAACTGGGAAAATGTGAAGCTTAAGAGAGGAAGCAGATGTACACAAAGAAGCAACAAAGTGATCGGACATGCCTGTAGGAATTGGAGGTATTTGGGAGGTAGATTCTAGACCCTTTGTATGCGTAAGAAGGGTTTCCTTGAATATCCCCCACTCCATATTTTTTCATCTCAGATCTGAAAGACTAGAGTTGCTGTTTACTTGCCTGTTCTTAAACTAAGCACCAGGAAGGGGAATGAATTTACCATTATTGGCCCAGTCCAAAAAATAATCATCCCTTATGTAAGAAGAGTTCTAATTATCTTCTAAAGCATATGAAAGTAATGGGCAGAGTGGGAAGAGACTGATGAATATTTGGCCACACTGAGCATTTTTAACTTTAGAAAATCTACTGTTATTGAGTCTTCTTTCTAGGGGCAAGAAGGTAACAGATGTCATTAAGCACCTATTGTGTGCAAGAGGTTCTTATACTAGTTCATTTAATCATTGCAACAGCTCTTGGGAAATATATTTAACCAAGAGATCTTGAACCGGATCTGCCCAGCCAAGACTTTCTCAGACCTCAAAGAAAGTATGAAATATTAGAAAATGATGGTTATTTAAGCCACTGTTTTAGGATGAGTTGTTACAAAGTAACAGATAACAAGAACAGATTTTGGTGTTTGGAAATGGGACACTGCCATAAAAAATGGTGAAACATATGGACTTGATGGTGGGTAGAATTGAGGAAATGTTAGTAAAATCCTAAAGACTATGAGGACCATGTTAGAAGTTGCTAAAAGGGCCTCAAATAGCTCTATTGGTGAGAGATTAGAGGAGAGAGAAAATGTTATTGGAATCTGAAAGAAAAGCGACCTTTGTTATATAATAGAAGAAAGCTTTTTAGCACTTTGCCATGTAGTAATATGGAAAATAGCAAATGTAACTGCTGAACCCAATGATCTAGCTAAGATTTTCAAGCAGAACATTAACAGTGCCACCTTCCTTCATATCATTGATTTTTATAAAATACAAATAGATGAGTTAAAGAGACACAGTTCAGTTTTTAAACAAGATTGAGAGGAAACATAAAAGATTAAGGAATTGCTAGATTTGAAATAAAATTTTTGTTACCTCTCCACATGGTGAAAGATTTTCAAGGTAAAAAAGATCATCAGGTAAGAAATTAAATCCAGAGAGAAGTGGGAAAATAAGACTGTAAAGATAAAGCAAATAGTATGTGTTTTAAGATTCTTTCTTAAGGTAAATTTTTGTTGTTTAGTCAATAAGTTGTGTCTGACACTATTTCAGCTCCATGGATTATAGGCTACCGGGCTCCTCCATCCATAGGATTTCCCAGGCAAGAATACTGAAGTGGGTTGCCATTTCCTTCTCCCAGGGATCTTCCTGACACAGGGATGGAACTATCATCTCCTGCATTGGCAGGTGGATTCTTCACCACTGAGCTACCTGGGAAGCCCTAAGGTAAGTTAGATGTTTCTTAGCTGCAAAATCCTTGATTTCTTTTGTAGATTCTAGTGCAGTAGGCAAATAAGTAAGCAAATATGTACATAAGTGTACATAAGTGTAATACATACATAGTGTAATAAGAGTCCCAATAAGAGAAATGTGAACTGTTATGCAAGAATATGTTAGAAATACTTTAGCCTGACTTGGGAAGGAGACAGACATTAAGTTCAGGCTTTCTAAGAAGACCATGCCAAAAATAAGCCTTGAAGAATAAGATTTAGGAAAGGCTGGGGGAGTGGGGGGAGTGGTGATGATTTTGAGTAGAGAGAGTGGAGTCATTTAAAGAAAACCCTCAGAAAAATATCCTAAAGGAGGCCAGAGACACATTTGGCATTTCTTATAGATGTTTCTTCTTTTATAAGAACAAATAGGATCAATGGGCTATAAATATCCTTTTTTAAGAAAGCTTTTGTTTTAGGATTTTAGAAACTTATATGGAAAATAGCAAATGTAACTGCTGAACCCAATGATCTAGCTAAGATTTTCAAGCAGAACATTAACAGTGCCACCTTCCTTCATATCATTGATTTTTATAAAATACAAATAGATGAGTTAAAGAGACACAGTTCAGTTTTTAAACAAGATTGAGAGGAAACATAAAAGATTAAGGAATTGCTAGATTTGAAATAAAATTTTTGTTACCTCTCCACATGGTGAAAGATTTTCAAGGTAAAAAAGATCATCAGGTAAGAAATTAAATCCAGAGAGAAGTGGGAAAATAAGACTGTAAAGATAAAGCAAATAGTATGTGTTTTAAGATTCTTTCTTAAGGTAAATTTTTGTTGTTTAGTCAATAAGTTGTGTCTGACACTATTTCAGCTCCATGGATTATAGGCTACCGGGCTCCTCCATCCATAGGATTTCCCAGGCAAGAATACTGAAGTGGGTTGCCATTTCCTTCTCCCAGGGATCTTCCTGACACAGGGATGGAACTATCATCTCCTGCATTGGCAGGTGGATTCTTCACCACTGAGCTACCTGGGAAGCCCTAAGGTAAGTTAGATGTTTCTTAGCTGCAAAATCCTTGATTTCTTTTGTAGATTCTAGTGCAGTAGGCAAATAAGTAAGCAAATATGTACATAAGTGTACATAAGTGTAATACATACATAGTGTAATAAGAGTCCCAATAAGAGAAATGTGAACTGTTATGCAAGAATATGTTAGAAATACTTTAGCCTGACTTGGGAAGGAGACAGACATTAAGTTCAGGCTTTCTAAGAAGACCATGCCAAAAATAAGCCTTGAAGAATAAGATTTAGGAAAGGCTGGGGGAGTGGGGGGAGTGGTGATGATTTTGAGTAGAGAGAGTGGAGTCATTTAAAGAAAACCCTCAGAAAAATATCCTAAAGGAGGCCAGAGACACATTTGGCATTTCTTATAGATGTTTCTTCTTTTATAAGAACAAATAGGATCAATGGGCTATAAATATCCTTTTTTAAGAAAGCTTTTGTTTTAGGATTTTAGAAACTTATATGGAAGAAAGGAGAATTGTATAATTAACGCTCATGTAGTAATCATTTAGCTTAAAAATAATCCAGCTGATGGCCAGTCTTGTTTCATTTATGTTTACCACCTCCCCTACTGCATTGTTTTAAAGAAAACCCTAAGCATATATAATTTCATCTATAAACACTTTAGTTATCTTTACCACAGAAAATTTTTGATTAAAAATATAATACTTCTATCATACACGCACAAATTAACATGACTTTTTAATACTGATGCTTCCTATTGAACAAGCTCAGCCAGTGTTCCTGGGTTCCTTCTGGGAAATTGGTAACCTAAATCTCTCCAGTGCAGAAAGTGACTTATTCAATATTTGAGGTTATTTGTTAAAAATTCCTTTTCATGGAGAAAATTATGCTAGTGTCTTCTTTTATGGGTATTTATGAGTAATAGACTAGAGAAAAATCTGTCCCCAAAGCCCCAAGGAGTTATAAAAATATAAGGAATGGAAGTCACAATAGAATCTTAATTTTGTTCCTGAGTGAAGTAATAGAAAGTACTGGGCATTTTCTTTGGGACAAAGATCCAGTCATTCTTAGAGGGACCTACCTGCTGATTTCAGAAGATCCCTATTTGGTCTTCATTGAGAGATGAGAGCAGGACATGTTCTAAGATCAGCATGACTTGGGTCATCTCCAGTGTTTGTAAGGCAGCTGCTGGAAAAGTTAGTGCTCAGTCATGCTGCAGTAGCTTGGACTGGTCTGGGTGGATAAAGTTTCCTTACCTTTTTGCAGAAGGACAAAATTCAGTGTTAATAGCTAGCACTGTAAAGAACAGGAAATTAGGAGAAGGGGTAAACAGAACCAACCCTGGTACTATAGTGTCTTAGGACTTCTGTTTAAGTGTGAATTTACAATCAAATGCTGTCTAGCCTCAAAGTAGTAGCTACAGGGGTAAACGCTTCAATTTGGCTGAACCCAGGATCTGTATATACAGAGTCAGAGATGAGAGCAGGTCATGTTCTAAGATCTGCAAGAGCTGTGTCATCTCTGGGGTTGGTAAGGCAGGTGCTGGAAAAGTTAGTAATCTCTAAATGTAAGCAAAACATTAGGAATAATTGAAGTGTTTTTTTTTTTTTTTCTTTTGGCCACTTCTATTGATCTTTCGTTTATTTATCTTTGTTCTTTGGCCTGTGTGGGCCTGCCATTGCAATGGCCTCTCTTGCTGCGGAGCACCAGCTCTGGGCGCATGCACTCCAGAGCTCCGGCTTGGTAGTTGGACACATCTTCCAGTTGCACGTGGGATCTTCCCAGGCCAGGGATCAAACTGGCGCCCCTTGCACTGTAAGGTGGTGTCCTAAACCACTGGACAACCAGGGAAGCCCTAATTGAAGAGTTTTAAGTAATAGATTGCGTTGATTAGACTTGTGTTGGAATAGGGTATGTATATAGGTGGGTCCAAAAGCCATTAGGAGACTATTTTATTACAATAACTAAAAAGATGACCAGTGCATGAATGAAAGTCATGCTGATCACAACCGTGATTGTGGATGGTGTGAACAAACCCATAGCATGGTCGGACCAGTTGGTCAGGAAGTTGAGAGGAAGAAATCTGAGATGGAGTCCATGTTTGTTGCCTTAGCGTCCTGAAGAATGTTGGGATGCAGATGTCCAGCTGCCATGTTTCTTGGTTGATGTGCAGGCTACTGGGTTACTTTGCGGTGGTCACTTGCGGTCCACTGCGGTGGAACCTTGCTCTGTTCTGTAGCAGTGGTGTTTCTGAGATCAGGGCTGTGGCCAGTTAACTGGGGAATGGATCAGGTAGTTGGATTGGAGTAAAATGCTTATTTGTTCAATACGTTCTCTGCTCAGCACAGAAAACAGCCCCCAAGTTCCCATGTTCAAATGAACTTCGTCATATTCCCCAAGGCTTTGTTTTTAGTTACTCTTACACAAAAATAAGGCTTATTTGGTCTTTTTAAATTCTGAAGTCTACTTGACAATCTGTAATCTTACAGACTAAAAGAAAAAAAATAGAAACACACTGCTTTAAAGAGTGTTGCATCCTCAAATTCAAGCTAATACTTTTAGTTAGCTAGATCTTCATGTATTAGGTATCCCTGTGTCTTACTATTGATCATGTGTTAAAATCTTTAAATTGATCTCAGTCTCTTCCCAGAAGCGATTATAACTCTTGGATTGGTTTCCTTCCGGCCAAACCAGAAGAAGCAGAATATCTCAAAATGGATTGTTCTGAATCCCAGGATCTCAACATAAGCTACTTCTCCTGTGAGGGAAGTGGTTGTGGAGAAAGACTCTTTTGTGTTCTTTTTCAGAATCCTTTCAACCAGCGTTTATGAGCAGCAGTAGTTGGTGTCATCTGCATGGACTATTTCTTCCCTGTACAACACATATTCCTACATTTAATTCTAAAGGTTAGTCACCTGGCATAGTCAGAAGGAAAGCAACACAATGACAGCATTTATTACCTACAAGAGAGGCACATTTTCCTCTCATATCTCTGATACCTAATACTTTTTTCTAGTTTTCAAATTATGCGGTGCCAGTGTTTCACCTACCTGGGGAAAATCTATTGAGTGACAAACGTGCGAAGTCCAAGAGAAATTTTGGTGATTTTTAAAAAAGTTAATGAAACAAATTCTAATTTATTATCTAATACCCAGAAGTTAGTTTTACTGGGTGATTTACTGCAGTCCATAAGTTACTACGCTCTGACGCTGATGGTTGATTTACTGTTATAGCAGTTACTTAATTAAAATGAATTATTCATAGTTTTTCCTGATAAATGACCTAATTATTATGCTAATCACAATAATCTAAGTCTTCAGTGTTTTCTAAAGCACCCTGCCTGATGGGGTTATTAAATATGTGTATAATTATAGTCTTATAAAAATTCAGAAACATGCTTTGACAGACATTTTTATTTATATTTAGATCTTTAAAAACATCAAATGTAAGATATCTTTCTTCCTGAACTAAATTAATTTCTTATATGTCATTTTCTTTTCCCAATATAAAACTGAACGAGTATTATAAATAAATTGACAACCAACTTCATTACTAATTCTGAGAAGTGAAAGAAATTTTATATCCAGTCCTGCTTTTGAGAACTTTAGCTTTGACAGGTTTCTCCTTCATGATGTGGAGAATCTATTGAAGGCAAAAGGAGTCAACTGACCTGATATTTATTCTTACGTTGTCAAATCTTACTTGTTCATGGGGGAAGCAGCTATATCATGGTCTCATTAACCAATGACTATTCATATCTGGGACATCTTACCTTTACTTCTCTTTTTATTTTCAGTATCCACTTTCCTTTGAAACCAGAAGAAGCAGAATATCTCAAAATGGATTGTTCTGAATCCCAGGATCTCAACATAAGCTACTTCTCCTGTGAGGGAAGTGGTTGTGGAGAAAGACTCTTTTGTGTTCTTTTTCAGAATCCTTTCAACCAGCGTTTATGAGCAGCAGTAGTTGGTGTCATCTGCATGGACTATTTCTTCCCTGTACAACACATATTCCTACATTTAATTCTAAAGGTTAGTCACCTGGCATAGTCAGAAGGAAAGCAACACAATGACAGCATTTATTACCTACAAGAGAGGCACATTTTCCTCTCATATCTCTGATACCTAATACTTTTTTCTAGTTTTCAAATTATGCGGTGCCAGTGTTTCACCTACCTGGGGAAAATCTATTGAGTGACAAACGTGCGAAGTCCAAGAGAAATTTTGGTGATTTTTAAAAAAGTTAATGAAACAAATTCTAATTTATTATCTAATACCCAGAAGTTAGTTTTACTGGGTGATTTACTGCAGTCCATAAGTTACTACGCTCTGACGCTGATGGTTGATTTACTGTTATAGCAGTTACTTAATTAAAATGAATTATTCATAGTTTTTCCTGATAAATGACCTAATTATTATGCTAATCACAATAATCTAAGTCTTCAGTGTTTTCTAAAGCACCCTGCCTGATGGGGTTATTAAATATGTGTATAATTATAGTCTTATAAAAATTCAGAAACATGCTTTGACAGACATTTTTATTTATATTTAGATCTTTAAAACATCAAATGTAAGATATCTTTCTTCCTGAACTAAATTAATTTCTTATATGTCATTTTCTTTTCCCAATATAAAACTGAACGAGTATTATAAATAAATTGACAACCAACTTCATTACTAATTCTGAGAAGTGAAAGAAATTTTATATCCAGTCCTGCTTTTGAGAACTTTAGCTTTGACAGGTTTCTCCTTCATGATGTGGAGAATCTATTGAAGGCAAAAGGAGTCAACTGACCTGATATTTATTCTTACGTTGTCAAATCTTACTTGTTCATGGGGGAAGCAGCTATATCATGGTCTCATTAACCAATGACTATTCATATCTGGGACATCTTACCTTTACTTCTCTATTTTGTTCAGTTTCTCAGATCCAAGTCATCACACTTGCATGGTGGTTAAGTCGCTAAGTCATGTCCAACTCTTGTGACCCCATGGACTGTAGCCTGCCAGGCTTCTCTGCTCATGGAATTCTCCAGGCAAGAATACTGGAGTGGGTTGCCATTTCTTCTCCAGGGGATCTTCCTGACCCAGGAAACGAACCTGAGTCTCCTGCATGACAGGTAGTTTCTTTACCAACAGAGCTATGGGGACGATTATCTTATTTCAGGGCAAAACTTAATATTTGAAGATATTAGGATATTCCTAAGCATTCAGTAATTATAACCACATTGTCAACTCCCAGGGGCATCTAAAGCTGAAACATCTGGCACACAATCAAGGTATTAGTAGGAAGTGATATTTTGATATCAGGTCTAAAATCAAGCAGTTTGACAACCCACAGCTGGGTCCATATTACCAAGAAAAAATCAGTTTTAAAAACAAAAAAGATGTTATGCTCAATTTTGTCGCAGTCTAGTTGTTAAAAGGATATTTTGAGACTTGAAAAGAGTAACTTATGTCTTTTGTGAAACATGAAAGCCTTTCTGAAAAAGTAAGACTGACTCTTTGTTCGCAGCACATTTTGTCTCTGAGCACACAGATATAGATGATGAACATTTTCCATCATTTAAAGGCTTATGCTTTTTGTAAGGTTTTTCCTTTATTTTAACTCCATTATTTTCTCTACCATTTTAAAACCATCAATTTCCATTTCAAGTTATGGAGATCAATAGTTGTGTACCCCAGGGCCTGCAAGTGGAAGACATTTGGGGACATGATCGTCTTGCTTGTCATTCTCCTCTTCATCCTAATCCTTTTAGACATCTGTGGTCCAGCTATAATAGGAGGCAAACTTGTGTGCTGTGGTCTGATAAAACACTTTCATTCCCATCTTTTGAGAACTGCTATGATTGGATACATTATTGGACAAGCCAGCTGTGGGGGGTACCCTTTAAACAATCATGCTATACAAGGGTATAATGGGTATAATGTAGTTCCAAGATAACCTCCTCTCCAAACTCTTAAAGTTCAGTTCCTCCATTTCATTAACATAGGAGGAGGAAGAGGGAAAAGAGATAATTATCTCTTATCTGAATTGATCAGTAGTGATGCCTTTCTTTTTGCTGCTTTTTTGATTAACATTAATGTTCAATCAATGCTTTCTCCATAGTGGGTGACCAAGTTCTGACTCCTCATAGGACACACATATAGGTTTGGGGAAGGCTTTAGGGGATGACACTGAACACTTCTCTGCTGGATGGGGTCGAGTCTGGCCCTTCTCCTTCTACTCCCTCTTGACTCTGGCCCAAATAAGCTGTCTTTTAGCCTCTTGTTGATGGAATTCTGTCACAGGTGCACTGAGCTCTTGAGTGGAGCCCTGCCAAGATAGGTCATGTCTAGCTGCCTTCTGTGTTGGTCACATGACCTGTGGGAAACTGGTATTATTGCTTGGGCTGTGATAAATGACTGTATCTTCAGCGACCTTATAAGAATTGTTTTTGGACATATGGTGCAGTATTTCTGGGCCATATGGTATATGTATTTATTTTGACTAGTCCCAAATTATCCTCTAGGAAGTTTGTGCTGGTCTGTATTTTCAACAGCAAATGGACAAAGTATCATTTCTGCCAATACTTAGCATTATCCAGATTTCCAATTTTTGCCAGTCTACAAGAACTTGATTTGTATTTCTGTAATTGCCATTTGTTTTGACTTGTTACCTATTTGTCAACATCTTGAGTTTCTTCTATATATTGTATATTCATATTTCCAACTTATTTTTCTATTTGGGTAGTTATCTTTCACTGTAGATTTGTAAGTGTTTCTTGTGTATTTTAAAGATTAGTCCCTAGTTGGCTTTTTTTGAGGTGGGGGTAGGTGGGGTGGGTAGGGAGGGGGGCAGGCGGGCCACTTCTATTGGTCTTTCATTTGTCTATGTTCATCCATCTTTGTTCTTTGGCCCGTGTGGGCCTCCCATCGCGGTGACCTCTGTTGTTGCAGCGCACCGGCTCCGGGCGCATGCACTCCAGAGCTCCAGCTCGGTAATTGGACACATGGGTCCAGCCGCTCCACGGCACGTGGGATCTTCCCAGGCCAGGGATTGAGCCGGTGCCCCTTGCACTGCAAGGCGGTGTCCTTACCCACTGGACCACCAGAGAAGACCCCCTAGTTGGTTTTATACTTTGAAAATATCTTCTTGTAATCTGTGAGACATATGTTAACTTTATTAATAATATCTTTTATTGACCAGAAATTCTTCATTTTGATGTAGACAACTTCTTTATTAGTATTTTCAAAGTTTTATTTGAAATAAAAGCTTTGTTTAGATCTGTAGCTGTCTTGCATTTCATTCTACCAACTTTTTAGTTTTATCCTTCACCTTTAGAAATTTGCTCCTTCATGAACTACTTTGGCATGTAAGGTTAAGTAGGGATGCACTTTTCCAAACCGTTTTACTAAATAATTCATTGGTTCTCCATGATTTTGTGATGCTATCCTTATCTTATATAAAAGTGTCCCCATATACATGGTATATCCCTGAGCTTTCTATTGTGTTTCATTGGTCAATAACATTGTTCTTGTGACAGTATATTATTTTTTTAATAGTATGATTTTAAAGTGCGTGTTCAAATCTGGCAGCTTGCCACTGTTTTTAAAAAAGTTTTAAAGCTTAAAAAAATTGACTTTCTAGGGCTTTCCTGGTGGTCTAGTGGGTACAGAGTCCACCTTGCAGTGCAAGGGGCACCGGTTTGATCCCTGGCCCAGGAAGACCCCACATGCTGTGGAGTGGCTGGACCGGTGTGTCCAATTATGAGCCAGTGCTCTAGAGCGCATACAATAAAGATGGATGAAAATAAGTAAATAAAAAACCAATAAAAGAGATCAAAATAAAAAAAAAAAGACTGACTTTCTAAAGTGTTGGCTTCCTATTAAAGAATAGAATAAATTTATTTAGTTATTTAAAAGTTCAGCTGGAAATAGGCTATTATATTGAATTTATAGAATAATTAGGAAGAGTGACTATCCTTGTAAAGTTAACTCATCTTGTCTAAGAACAGAATGTCTGTTTAATTTTATAAATTATCTAATATGACCTTTATTAGAGGTTTTTTGTTTTTGTTTTTGCCATAGAGTATGTTCTTGTGTATTAATGTTCTGTGTTCTTGGTTAAGTTAATTTCTAGATGTTTTATAGCTTTCTCTTTTCTTTCTTTCTTTTTTTCCCCCTTGCTGATGTTATATTTTCTATTTGTTATTGATGGGTTAAGTTAGTGCTGTTGAGTTTTTAATTTATTATACCTAGGTACATTTATTTTCTAGTTTCAGTCTTGGTTTGCTAAGATTTTTGAAAAAAAAAAAAAAAACAGGTCTTGGACTTTATTGAAGTTTTTTTTGATCATTTAAATAATAATATGATTTTCCCACTCTATGAATAAGATGATGTCAATGAATTTCCTGAACCATAACAACAATAGTTTTGCATTTCTAGGATTAATCTCATTTTAGCATGATGTGAACTTTTCAGGTATTTTTTCAGATGAACTGTTGGATTTGGAAGCTAGCTATGTGACATTGAGCTATATGGCCTTGAATGAGCCACATGATCCTTCTTTGCCTAAATTCCTTATCAGTGAAAGGGAGATAATAGAGAGTTGTCTTTGAGTTATATACGTTTCAGTCTTTAGATGAGTGCCTGATGTAATAAAATCTATGTAAATGTTTATAATATAAAATCTTTTGCAATCAGTTAAGTGAGTTTCTAATTTTACTTTCTTCTGTACTGTCTGATTTTGATACCAAAGTGATACTAATACTCTAAATGAGTTGGGCACCTTTGGGCTTCTTCAAAGCAAGCACATTTAAATACAATGTTTACTTACCATCTTGGTTCTAGAGATATTTTCCCCCGTCTTTTTTAAAAAGTCAATAATAGGGCTTCCCAGGTGGTTCAGTGGGTAAGGACACCGCCTTGCAGTGCAAGGGGCGCCGGTTCAATCCCTGGCCTGGGAAGATCCCACGTGCCATGGAGCGGCTGGACCGATATGTCCAATTACCGAGCTGGAGCTCTGGAGTGCATGCTTCCAGAGCAGGTGCTCTGCGACAACAGAGGCTACCGTGATGGGCGGCCCACATGGGCCAAAAAGCAAACATGGATGAAAAATAGATAAATGAAAGACCAATAGAAGTGGCCCGCCTGCCCCCCTCTCTCCCCAACCTGCCCCCACCAAAAAAAAACTTAAAAAAAAAAAAGTCAATAATAACCATTGAGTATGATATTAACTATGGGTCCTATGTCATCTTTATCATGTTGAAGTAAGTTCACTGTAGGCCTGCTTTGTGAAGAGTTTTTGTCATAAATAGATGTTAAAATTTAATCAAAGGCTTCTCCTGCATTTATTGAGATAATCATGTGATTTTTATTCATCATTTGCTAATTTGCCGTATGATATTGATTCATTTGGAAATATTCAAAAATCCTTACCTCCCTCGGATAAATCTTACTTGGTCATGGTGTACAATGCTTTTAATGTATTGTTGTAGTTGGTTTGCTAGTATCTTGTTGAATTTTGAATCTGTGTTCATCAATGATAGTAGCCTGTAACTTTCTTTCTTTGTGATTATCTGTAGTTGTGTTGTCAGATGACAGTGGCTTCATAGAATGTGTTCATAAGTGTTGCTTTCTTTGCCATGTTTTTGGAATACTTTGAGAAGGATAGATGTTAACTCGTCTCTAAATGTTTGGTACAGCTCACCTGTTGAAGTCCTCTGGTTCTGGACTTTTGTTTCTTGGGAGTTTTTAAATTGCTGATTCCATTTCAGTGCTAGTAACTGGTCTGTTGATATTTTCTGTTTCTTCCTGGTTCAGTTTTGGGAGACCATACCTTTCTCAGAATTTATCCATTTCTTCTAGGTTGTCCATTTTATTGGTGTATGGTTGCTTGTCACAGCCTCTTATGATCCTTTATATTTCTGTAGTGTGTGTTATAACTTTCCCTTTTCCATTTCTGACTTTATTGATTTGAGTCCTCTGCCTTTGTTTGTTGATGAGTCTGGCTAAAAGTTTATCAACTTTGTTTATTTTATCGAAGACCTAGCTTTTATTTTCATTGATATTTTCTATTGTTTTTAAATATCTGTTTCATATTTCTTCTCTAATCTTTATGATTTATTTCTTTCTACCAACTTTGGGTTTTGTAATGTGTATATGAAAGACTAGGCCATGATCCATGATCATCTTGGTAAGTTTAAGGACGATGAAGGATGTGGTCTCCAGATACAAAATACTATTGATGATATCACCCACATTTACTATCACTTCCCCAAGCAACTCAAGAGTTTCATCTTTAAATTAATAAAGAGACATACTGCTAAATGAGATAAGTACAATGGTAGTTATCACGAGATAGTAGGAAGGATAGGACAGATGTTGTTTAAGGGTACAAACTTATGAGTATTAAGTCCTAGAGATCTCACGCACAGTATAGTGAATATAACCAATGATGTTGTACTAGAATTATCAAAATTACTAAGAGACTAGATCCTGATTATCCCAGAAATGCTGATTATCCCTATAATGGCAGTCACATTCCAATGTATAAATGTGTCAAGTTGTTGTGCTGTATGCCTTTCATTTATACAATGTTATCTATCAAATATATTTCAATTAAAATATTAGATTAAAAAATAAATACAATAAAAATATTTAATAATAGTAAAGAGTAGTAGCTTTAGCAGAACATAATATTTTCTTAGGTTGGAAGCTAGCAGTTTAGAGTTTGAGGGAAGGGGGTTAGGAGAAGTAGTCTGGAGTTCGTCCAGGTAGCTCACATATGTTCATCTACATTTCACCCAGCAGAGATTTTGCAGTGCTGTCACCAGGGCAACTTGAACTCATGTTGTTGATTTTGCTTATGAAAGGCCAGACCATAATCATCCCTGGGTTTCCTCTCTTCTGACTGGTTTTGGCTCTCACTGGCCCCAGGCTGTCGGCAATCTTCTACTTCTCATACCCACTCCAGGTAGAAGAGGCATTTGGTCCTCAGGGTTGAGTAGCCTATACATTTTGCGTGTGCACTAGCGCCTATGACCCGTGCTGCCCCTTTGCTTCTCTGTTGCTCTCGGATTGAGCAGAGGAACCCAGCAGCCCATGTTCTTTTGCCCTGTATTCTGGAACTAGGCCATGATTTTTCTTGTTTCTTTATATTTCTTCTCTAATCTTTATGATTTATTTCTTTCTACCAACTTTGGGTTTTGTAATGTGTATATGAAAGACTAGGCCATGATCCATGATCATCTTGGTAAGTTTAAGGACGATGAAGGATGTGGTCTCCAGATACAAAATACTATTGATGATATCACCCACATTTACTATCACTTCCCCAAGCAACTCAAGAGTTTCATCTTTAAATTAATAAAGAGACATACTGCTAAATGAGATAAGTACAATGGTAGTTATCACGAGATAGTAGGAAGGATAGGACAGATGTTGTTTAAGGGTACAAACTTATGAGTATTAAGTCCTAGAGATCTCACGCACAGTATAGTGAATATAACCAATGATGTTGTACTAGAATTATCAAAATTACTAAGAGACTAGATCCTGATTATCCCAGAAATGCTGATTATCCCTATAATGGCAGTCACATTCCAATGTATAAATGTGTCAAGTTGTTGTGCTGTATGCCTTTCATTTATACAATGTTATCTATCAAATATATTTCAATTAAAATATTAGATTAAAAAATAAATACAATAAAAATATTTAATAATAGTAAAGAGTAGTAGCTTTAGCAGAACATAATATTTTCTTAGGTTGGAAGCTAGCAGTTTAGAGTTTGGGGGAAGGGGGTTAGGAGAAGTAGTCTGGAGTTCGTCCAGGTAGCTCACATATGTTCATCTACATTTCACCCAGCAGAGATTTTGCAGTGCTGTCACCAGGGCAACTTGAACTCATGTTGTTGATTTTGCTTATGAAAGGCCAGACCATAATCATCCCTGGGTTTCCTCTCTTCTGACTGGTTTTGGCTCTCACTGGCCCCAGGCTGTCGGCAATCTTCTACTTCTCATACCCACTCCAGGTAGAAGAGGCATTTGGTCCTCAGGGTTGAGTAGCCTATACATTTTGCGTGTGCACTAGCGCCTATGACCCGTGCTGCCCCTTTGCTTCTCTGTTGCTCTCGGATTGAGCAGAGGAACCCAGCAGCCCATGTTCTTTTGCCCTGTATTCTGGAACTAGGACACCATGATTGTCTTCTCAGTTTGTAATGTGCTGATTTGACTTAGTAGTCTTGACATGCCCTAGGAGCATTTTAGACTCAGAGAAGAACTTTCCATCTTTGGCATATTCTCAATGCTGTGACAAAGGACACAGTCACAGCAGATTGCTCCACTGGGCATTGACTGGGGGCCTTGTTATTAACTAGCCTCGAATGAAATGTTAAAAGAAAAGGATGTTTTTCACATTGGCATTTGAGAAATTGTGCTACAGGAAGCAGTATATACTTGTCCTTTCACTCGACAGAGAACACAGAGTACTTTGGATTGTTCATGGCTCCCTCAATGCACTTCAACAAAAGAAAAGCTGAGTTTTAAATTTATTGCCAGTTCTAGAGAAGAGTTTACTAAATTCTTCCCTCGGCTCAAATGTGGCTACTGTGCTATCATTAATTGTATTAGATTGTATTAAAGTGATCAGTTATTAAATTAAAGCTTTCTTCTGAATTTCTTTTATTCTTTTCTATTTGGTTTAGACCTGATGGGTTTGTATAAAATATTGGTCATCATAGCCACTAGCAGTTATCGAATGAAACCGGAATATCATTCCACATACAGTGTTAGACCTTGCCCTGAGGTGTGTATGAAAGTGTAAAGCAAGTGGTACACTGTGGTTGCATTTCATATTGGCCTATTTAAACTCTCTCAAGAACAGATATGGATTTTGCCTTTCATAAAATCAGCATTATTTTTGATGTCAAGGACTGCATTTCCTATTTTTGGTGCTTTTGGTTTCTTTGTCACTGCCAAGGGGAGTGCATCTATCTGAGACAGTTGAGATTAGGTTTAGCAAAGTCTCAGCTATGGATGGACATCAATTCTGCCTTAGTTGTTAAATGTGAAACTCAACTGTTAAATGCCTTATTCTCTCCAATGGGTACTCTCAGCAGATGACAAAAAGAACAACTAACTGGGTCCTCATCAAAGACGACATTAAAATATTCTCTTAAACTTACTGACTTAATAACACAACAAATGTTAATTGTGTCATCCTGACGTAGGGGTCATGCTGCTGGGAACAAGTTAAATCAAGCTGTTCTCCAATTTTTAACAAGGAGACAAAAATGAACAAGGTATGCAGTAGCAATAAGTTCTATAAACATAGTGATACAGGGTGAGATGAAAGTGACTTGGGACCTACTTCATCCTGGGGTGGTAAAGGAAAGGCATGTAAAAAGTGACATCCAAGCTGACACCAGAGTTCTGTGCAAGTGTTTGGACCCAGAGCATCCCAGGTGGAAGAAGGAGCAAGTACAGAGACTGAGAAGCTTGTGTTTATGTGAAGCAGGGAAAATGAAGTATATACTTGTCCTTTCACTCGCCCAAATTGAAAAAAAACACAGAGTTACTTTGGAAAAAATTTGTTTCATGGCTCCCTCAATGCACTTCAACAAAAGAAAAGCTGAGTTTTAAATTTATTGCCAGTTCTAGAGAAGAGTTTACTAAATTCTTCCCTCGGCTCAAATGTGGCTACTGTGCTATCATTAATTGTATTAGATTGTATTAAAGTGATCAGTTATTAAATTAAAGCTTTCTTCTGAATTTCTTTTATTCTTTTCTATTTGGTTTAGACCTGATGGGTTTGTATAAAATATTGGTCATCATAGCCACTAGCAGTTATCGAATGAAACCGGAATATCATTCCACATACAGTGTTAGACCTTGCCCTGAGGTGTGTATGAAAGTGTAAAGCAAGTGGTACACTGTGGTTGCATTTCATATTGGCCTATTTAAACTCTCTCAAGAACAGATATGGATTTTGCCTTTCATAAAATCAGCATTATTTTTGATGTCAAGGACTGCATTTCCTATTTTTGGTGCTTTTGGTTTCTTTGTCACTGCCAAGGGGAGTGCATCTATCTGAGACAGTTGAGATTAGGTTTAGCAAAGTCTCAGCTATGGATGGACATCAATTCTGCCTTAGTTGTTAAATGTGAAACTCAACTGTTAAATGCCTTATTCTCTCCAATGGGTACTCTCAGCAGATGACAAAAAGAACAACTAACTGGGTCCTCATCAAAGACGACATTAAAATATTCTCTTAAACTTACTGACTTAATAACACAACAAATGTTAATTGTGTCATCCTGACGTAGGGGTCATGCTGCTGGGAACAAGTTAAATCAAGCTGTTCTCCAATTTTTAACAAGGAGACAAAAATGAACAAGGTATGCAGTAGCAATAAGTTCTATAAACATAGTGATACAGGGTGAGATGAAAGTGACTTGGGACCTACTTCATCCTGGGGTGGTAAAGGAAAGGCATGTAAAAAGTGACATCCAAGCTGACACCAGAGTTCTGTGCAAGTGTTTGGACCCAGAGCATCCCAGGTGGAAGAAGGAGCAAGTACAGAGACTGAGAAGCTTGTGTTTATGTGAAGAGAAGTGGGACGGATGGGGAATGAATGGGCGGTGGAGGGAGAGCTCAGTGTGGAATAAGACTGAAGAGAGGGGTACAAACCAGTTCATTCAGGGCTTTTAGGCCTGGACCAAGAGCATAGATGTTATTCTAAGGATAACAGGGAGCACTTCCAGTACATTAGCAGTCCTGCCGCCTATGCCTTTAAAATGTATTCAAAACATGACAACTGCTCACCCATATACCAATGCTTCCACTTCTTTTAATCAGAAAAATGTCAAGATTAAATTCAATGAAAAAACAGAGTTCTGCCGTATACAAAGTGGATTGTGGAGAGGTGAGTGTAGATTAGCGGTATCAGGAGATTATTTTTTGGTCCAGATGGGAAGTAATATTGGCTTGGACTAAGGTGGCAGTGATGGAGGTGATGAAAAATGGTCCCATTTGGGGTATACTTTGAAAAGGTAGTTTGACAGGGCTCCTGTTGGATTGAAGGGACATGAGTAAAAGGAAGGAATAAAAGATAACTGTTAGATTCTGGGATGAACAGTTAGGTGAATGGTGGAACAGTTTGCTGGGGTGGGAAGACTGGAGGAAGAACACATTTGAGCGAGAATTTTGTTCTGAGATACAAGTTAAACATTCTGATGGTGTGGTCAAGAAAGTAGTTGGGGGGCTTCCCTGGTGATCCAGTGGGTAAGGACACCACCTTGCAATGCAAGGGGTGCTGGTTTGATCCTGGCCAGGAAATCCCACGTGCCGTGGAGCCCAAATTGAGCCGGTCTTAAACTTACTGACTTAATAACACAACAAATGTTAATTGTGTCATCCTGACGTAGGGGTCATGCTGCTGGGAACAAGTTAAATCAAGCTGTTCTCCAATTTTTAACAAGGAGACAAAAATGAACAAGGTATGCAGTAGCAATAAGTTCTATAAACATAGTGATACAGGGTGAGATGAAAGTGACTTGGGACCTACTTCATCCTGGGGTGGTAAAGGAAAGGCATGTAAAAAGTGACATCCAAGCTGACACCAGAGTTCTGTGCAAGTGTTTGGACCCAGAGCATCCCAGGTGGAAGAAGGAGCAAGTACAGAGACTGAGAAGCTTGTGTTTATGTGAAGAGAAGTGGGACGGATGGGGAATGAATGGGCGGTGGAGGGAGAGCTCAGTGTGGAATAAGACTGAAGAGAGGGGTACAAACCAGTTCATTCAGGGCTTTTAGGCCTGGACCAAGAGCATAGATGTTATTCTAAGGATAACAGGGAGCACTTCCAGTACATTAGCAGTCCTGCCGCCTATGCCTTTAAAATGTATTCAAAACATGACAACTGCTCACCCATATACCAATGCTTCCACTTCTTTTAATCAGAAAAATGTCAAGATTAAATTCAATGAAAAAACAGAGTTCTGCCGTATACAAAGTGGATTGTGGAGAGGTGAGTGTAGATTAGCGGTATCAGGAGATTATTTTTTGGTCCAGATGGGAAGTAATATTGGCTTGGACTAAGGTGGCAGTGATGGAGGTGATGAAAAATGGTCCCATTTGGGGTATACTTTGAAAAGGTAGTTTGACAGGGCTCCTGTTGGATTGAAGGGACATGAGTAAAAGGAAGGAATAAAAGATAACTGTTAGATTCTGGGATGAACAGTTAGGTGAATGGTGGAACAGTTTGCTGGGGTGGGAAGACTGGAGGAAGAACACATTTGAGCGAGAATTTTGTTCTGAGATACAAGTTAAACATTCTGATGGTGTGGTCAAGAAAGTAGTTGGGGGGCTTCCCTGGTGATCCAGTGGGTAAGGACACCACCTTGCAATGCAAGGGGTGCTGGTTTGATCCCTGGCCAGGGGAAATCCCACGTGCCGTGGAGCAGCTGGCCTGATGTGTCCAACTATTGAGCCGGAGCTCTAGAGTGCATGCGCCCAGAGCCAGTGCTCTGCAATGAGCGACGCCACTCTAATGGGAGGCCCACACAGGCCAAAGAACAAAGTTGGATGAAAAAGACCAATAGAAGTGGCCAAAAAAAAAAAAAAAAAGGAAACAGTTGGATATACAAGTCTAGAACTCCATTGAGTTGAAAGCATATATGTGGTATATGAAGCCATCTGAATAAATGATGTAATCCAGGGAGAGACTGTAGATAGGCTGGGAAGGACAGCCTGAGGACCAGGCCCTTGCTCTAGAACTCCACTGTTTGAAAGTTGAGCAGAAAAGGAAGATCTTACAGAATAAACTGAGAAGGAATATCCAGTGAGGTAAAGAAAACCAGAAAAATGCTATGATCCAGACCCTAGAGAAAAAAGTAGTTTAAGAGAAAGAGGAGTCAACTCTATCAAAAACTTCTGAGAATTCATATAAATGATGACCCAGAAATGACCACTCAGTTTGGTAAAATGGAGAATATCCTTGATCTTGATAAGAGTAAATGGAGGAGAGAATGAAATGTGTGAGAGAGGTTTTGACAACTGTAGAGAGATCTTATGAGGAGTTTGCTGTAAGTGGAATATTTGTAGGTGAGGGATTTTTTTCCCTCTCTGGAAAAGGCTTTTATTTTTGTCACTTTTTTCAGTTTACTTTAAATGGAGGATAATTACAATATTGTGATGATTTTTTTTTATTGGGGTATATTTGTTTTACAATATTGCATTAGCTTCAGGTGTACAGCCAAGTTATTGTTTTGTGTTTTTACAGAGTTTTCTTATTTATAGGTATACATAGTCCCCAGTCATAGGTATGTCCCTGACCCCTCTCCCCTGAGCCATCCCTCCCTTTTCTCCCTTCCCACACTCACTGTGATGATTTTTTGACATGCATCAACATGAATCGGCCACAGGTATACCTGTGTCTCCCCACCCTCCCTCATCCTGAACCTCCCTCCCTACCTCCGTCCTCACCCTGTCCCTCTGGGTTGTCTCAGAGCACTGGCCTAGGGTGCCCTGCTTCATTGCACTGGTCGTCTGCTTTACATATAGTAATATAAGTATTTCAATGCTAATTTCTCCAATAATCCCACCCTTGCCTTCTCCCACAGAGTTCAAAAGTCTGTTCCTTACATCTGTGTCTCTTTTGCTGCCCAACATGTAGAATCGTTGTTACTATTTTTCTAAAATTTGTATATATGTGTTAATACACAGTATTTGTCTTTCTCTGTGAGTTACTTCACTTTGTATAATAGGCTCCAGTGTCATCTACCCCATTAGAACTGACTCAGTTGTATTCCTTTTTATAGCTGAGTAATATTCCATCGAGTATATGTACCACAACTTTATTATCCATTCATCTGCTGATGGACATCTAGGATGCTTCCATGTCCTAGCTATTGTAAGTAATGCTGCAGTGAGCACTGGGGTACATATATCTCTTTCAATTCTGGTTTCCTAGGTGAGGGCTTTGTGTGTGTGTGTGTTTTCCCTTTAAAGGAAGGGAATAACAGAGCACGTTTGAAAATGATACAGCGGAAAGAGGTCATGGTTATAGGACCAGTGTCTTTGAGAAGGCAATCAGAAATGGGGTTCAAAAGAGCTGGCCTTGGTTCCGGCAGGAAGAACTTGTTCACTGTAACCAAAAAAAAGATAGAGTAGATACAGATGCACATAGCAGATAAATTTGTTGGGGAATTAATGAAATTTCTTTCTCTTCATTCTCTTCTGTGGTCTTTTCATTCTCAGTGAAATATGAGAATGAGCAGAGGTTGAGAATGTGTTGGAGGCTGAAGGAGGGGAGAGGAGAGGAGAGGAGAGGAGAGAGGTGAAACCTGGAGTGAATCAAGTAGGATTATCAAGTGGATTACCAGTTTTGAGTGTGCATGTAAGATCTGTGGTATTGGGGCTTCCCTGGTAGTCCAGTGGATAAGGATACTGCCTTGCAGTGCAAGGGACACCGGTTCCATCCCTGGCCTGAGAGGATCCCATGTGCCGTGGGGCGGCTGGACTGAAGTGTCCAATTACTGAGCTGGGGCTCTGGGGTGTGTGCTCCCAGAGCCGGTGCTCTGGAGTAAGAGAGGCTGCTGCAATGGGAGGCCCACACAGGCCAAAGAACAAAGATGGATGAAAACAAATGAAAGAGCAATAGAAGTGGCAAAAAAAAAAAAAAAAGTCTGTGGTATTGACTCTTCAGTGGAATCATCTAGTGTGCCTAGAACAAGCATTATACGCAAAGCAAAGGGGCCCTTGCCTCGGGTCCCAACGTTTAGAAGGCCCTATTATGGCTCTTTCTGGCTATGATCCTTCATGGAATAAGGAGTCTGTACGTTTGAGAGAGCTTGGCCACCAGGAACCTGCATCTTCCCCTCTCTGTATAGATTATGTTGTCTATATTTGAAATTCCCAGAGACCCACAAGGGACTCTATTCTGCGTTCTCCCTCCCTTGAGTGGGCTGTGCTGCACCTGTGCCTACACTCCCAGGCTGCTGCTTGCAGGGGTGAGATGGACCTTGAGTGTACAGACTGGGATGTCCATGTGTGTGGAAGGCTCGTCACAGTGCCGCTTCAGCTGTGAGTGAGAGGACAAGAATCTGGGAGGTGGGTTGAGGGCCAGGGGACAGCTCTCTGTGTGCTTTCACACATTTGTCAGTGTGGGACTCGGTGTCTGAGAATTCTAAATTGCAATCCCAGGTAATTATGAATATATTTGTCAAAGTAGGGGGAGTGAACATAACTTTATTTAACTGTTTTAATTGACCTTGAATAAATATTTAGGCATGCCTCCCTTGCCTCTGTTTCTCCCGTAGCTGGAGCACCTGAGCTTGGCCACTGGTGAGTAACAGTAGAGCTCTATGTAGTCGTGACAAGTTTCTGTGCTGGTAATTCAAGAGCCCTGAGCTTCATGTGGCTCCTGAGGACTGGAAATGTGGTGAGTGAGACTGAGAAAAGAAACTCTGTCTTCTATTTGGTATTAATTAATTTAAGTTTCAATAATTGCATGGGCCTCATGGCTGCCATTTGGATGGCTTGTTTCTGTCCCGAGCAGCTTTCTGGTATGGGAGACCAGTTGGGTTCAGTTCTCTCTCAAAACATGGCTCTATTTCCCTCTACCTGGTCCACGAGGGCTGGTTAGGTTTAAGGATATATTGGCCCCTGCCAGGGGGAGAGCACTTTGTTCTAGTCCACCTTGCAATCTTTTCTTAGTCCAGGTAAACTCATTTAGTGCCCCCAGAGGCTGGGTGATGTGAAGTCCAATTCAATTCTATTCTAATGTATTGTTATGGCATAAGGCATACTGTACTTCCCCTAGGGCCTTCGCTTTTGAAGTTCAAAAGTGTTTTTTTTTCCTTTGTCTTAACAAAATAAGAACTCTTGAAAATCAGTGGCTTTGACTTTCAGAACTGTTGCTTTTGATGAGGACTTCAAGAGTCTATATTTTTTAAATTTCAAAAATAAACTCCAGAACCCAAACCCCTAAACACTATTTCTTTCTCTTTGCTTCCCGGTTTTATCAGGTCTCACTGTTCTCAAGGTTGTAAGAATGTATCTCATCATCTCCACAGTGATTCACTTTATGAAAATAAAAGTATAAAAATTATTGTTACATGATAAGTTATTGGAAAGGGAAAGAAGAGACTTGTTTTTGAGCGTTTGTACAGACCATAGTACTGCTGCTTTAAAGATGCCCATGCCTGTGGTAGGAGAGTGAAGCTGAGGGAGCTTCAGTTAGAGATGGAAAGGGGTGGTGAGGTCCTGTGAACCTCCAGTGTCAGAAGTTACTGGAAAATGTGCTGTTCTTCCATGGCGAAGCTTGAACTCAAAGAAAATAACATCATCTAAACAGAAGTGTTATAGTGGTGGTAAGGCTCTAACGGGATTATATTTATGTTTTATAAAGATTATACTTATAAAATGAGTGGTAAAAAAAAAAAGTTGCCTCCCTTGCCTCTGTTTCTCCCGTAGCTGGAGCACCTGAGCTTGCCATGGAAACGTCTCATGGCTGACGCAATTCAAGAGCCCTGAGCTTCATGTGGCTCCTGAGGACTGGAAATGTGGTGAGTGAGACTGAGAAAAGAAACTCTGTCTTCTATTTGGTATTAATTAATTTAAGTTTCAATAATTGCATGGGCCTCATGGCTGCCATTTGGATGGCTTGTTTCTGTCCCGAGCAGCTTTCTGGTATGGGAGACCAGTTGGGTTCAGTTCTCTCTCAAAACATGGCTCTATTTCCCTCTACCTGGTCCACGAGGGCTGGTTAGGTTTAAGGATATATTGGCCCCTGCCAGGGGGAGAGCACTTTGTTCTAGTCCACCTTGCAATCTTTTCTTAGTCCAGGTAAACTCCTTTAGTGCCCCACGAGGTTGGGTGATTTGAAGTCCAATTCAATTCTATTCTAATGTATTGTTATGGCATAAGGCATACTGTACTTCCCCTAGGGCCTTCGCTTTTGAAGTTCAAAAGTGTTTTTTTTTCCTTTGTCTTAACAAAATAAGAACTCTTGAAAATCAGTGGCTTTGACTTTCAGAACTGTTGCTTTTGATGAGGACTTCAAGAGTCTATATTTTTTAAATTTCAAAAATAAACTCCAGAACCCAAACCCCTAAACACTATTTCTTTCTCTTTGCTTCCCGGTTTTATCAGGTCTCACTGTTCTCAAGGTTGTAAGAATGTATCTCATCATCTCCACAGTGATTCACTTTATGAAAATAAAAGTATAAAAATTATTGTTACATGATAAGTTATTGGAAAGGGAAAGAAGAGACTTGTTTTTGAGCGTTTGTACAGACCATAGTACTGCTGCTTTAAAGATGCCCATGCCTGTGGTAGGAGAGTGAAGCTGAGGGAGCTTCAGTTAGAGATGGAAAGGGGTGGTGAGGTCCTGTGAACCTCCAGTGTCAGAAGTTACTGGAAAATGTGCTGTTCTTCCATGGCGAAGCTTCGGAACTCAAAGAAAATAACATCATCTAAACAGAAGTGTTATAGTGGTGGTAAGGCTCTAACGGGATTATATTTATGTTTTATAAAGATTATACTGTATGGAAAAAAGGTTGAGGTGGTGAAAGGAGGCAGAGTGAAGATGGTGAGTGACTAGTTAGGAGATCATGAAGGAAGGTCAGAGATCAGAGAAGGTCATGCTTTGGACCAAGGTGCTGGTTGTAGAGACAGAAAGAACTGGACACATTCATGACATATTTAAGGACAAAGTTTTAAACCTTAACCCTATTGATATTTTTAGCTGATAGAGATTTTTGCCCTCCAAGGATATTTGGCAAGGGGCACCTGCTTTATCTGTAGACATTCTTGGTTTTCCTAATAGGGGTGGGGGGAAGGCAGAGACTAGGGAATGCTGTTAGCCGGTGAAGAGGCCAGGAATACTGCTAAGCATCCTATAGGGAACAGAAAGCCCAACAAAGAATCATGTGGCTCAAAATGTCAACAATATGTTAAAGTGCTAGAGCTTAAAATGTAAGGAAACTCACTCTGGAGCTCAAGTTAAACCATGTAATCCAGAGCCTAAGTGCCTAACAGAAGTAGAAAAAAGACTCAAACTGATTAACCTCCCAAAGGATTGTTTAAATCCCACCACACTGATATTTGACCATGGTACCAATCAGGATGTGATCTATCTTGTCTTTTAGGTTTTATTCTTTTTTAATTGAAGTATATTTGGGCTTCTCTGGTGGCTCAGTAGTAGAGTCCACCTGCCCATGCAGGAGCTGCAGGAAACCCGGGACCCATTCCTGTGTTGGGAAGAGTCCCTGGAGAAGGAAATAGCAACCAACTCCAGTATTCTTGCCTGGGAAATCCCGTGGATAGAGGAGACTGGTGGGCTCCAGTCCTTACTATCAGGTGTGACTTAGCAACTAAACAATAACAATAGTTGGTTTACAATATTCTGTTCATTTCAGGTGTGCAGCAAACTGGTTCAATTATATACATATATATGTATTTATCTGACTCTTTGCAGCCCCATGGACTGTAGCCTGCCAGGCTCCTCTGTCCATGGAATTCTCCAACAAAGAAAACTGGAGTGGGTAGCCATTCCCTTCATCAGGGGATCCTTCTGACACAGGGATAGAACCTGGGTCTCCTGCATTGCAAGAGAGTTCTTTACCATCTGAGCCACCAGGGAAGCCCTATATCTATATCATTCCTTGTGTTATACAGTAAATCCTCACTGTTCATCTGTTTTCTTCTTAATATTTGAATGAATGACCTCTTTGTGTGTGTGTGTGTGTGTGTGTGTGTGTGTATGTAAATGTATATGGCTGTAACTATAGTTTAAGGGTACCCTTCTGGCATTAAAGATCTGTTATCACAGACTATAATCTTTGGACATTTTTTTATTTTTAATTTTTTTAATTAAAAAAATAATTTGGGCTCTTATTATTGATTTTTTTATCTATTTATTTTTCATCCATCTTTATTCTTCAGCCTGTGTGGGCCTACCATTGCAGTGGCCTCTCTCGTTGCAGAGCACTGGCTTTGGGCGCGTGTGCTCCAGAGCGCTGGCTCCTAACTGGACACACTGGTCTAGCCGGTCTGCAGCACGTGGGATCTTCCCAGGCCAGGGATTGAACCTGTGACCCTTGCACTGCATGGCGGACTCTCTACCCAGTGGACCACCAGGGAAGCCCTGGACATTTTTTGTTTTGAAGATGAGTGAAACAAAGTAGTTCAGAGTGAAAAAAAAAAGTAATTCAAAGTTTTATCTGCACAGGTAAATTTATAGTAGTTTCTTTTTATCTTACAATGTTCCTGGAATAATTTGATTCTTTTAGTTTTCAGAGTGATGATACAAATAAATAAGCATTTCCATCTTAGCTACCTCTTTTGGCAAGAGAAAAATGTCTCATGTCAAGGGGAATAAATACAGAGGCAGAGACCCAGAGAGAGTGAAGAGATGGGACCTGTAGTGTGCAATTTATCTGTATGTGCTAGATACTTCCCTGTTCATGTTAGCAACAACAAAAAATAAAGACTACAAAAAAGAAGAAAAAGCATTGATTCCAAGTGAACTTGAAAAAACAATCGAGTGGCTCACATGGTAAGTATACAGTTATTTGCTGTTTAGTTGCGTCATGTCTGACTCTTTTGCGACCCCATGCGCTTATAGCTTACCAGGGTCCTCTGTCCATGGGATTTTCCAGGTAAGAATACTGGAGTGAGTTGCTATTTCCTTCTTTAGGGAATCTTCCTGACCCATTGATCAAACCCACATCTCTTGCATCTCCTGCATTGACAGGAGGATTCTTTACCACTGAGCCATCTGGGAAAAGCCTGTTTTACACAGATACCTTTTCTGATTTTATCTCCTGAAACAGCTGAGCTTTTGAAATACTTTAGACTCTGCTCATATGTAAATGTAACTGTGGATTTCCAGAGATGAGACTTTTCCTTTGTTCTGAGCTTCCTGCAAGAAACTGTAGTTACCAGATTGGAAGAAAGAACAAGCACAGTGGAGAAGTATTTGAAGGTTATAGGACAGGTGGAATTGGGAATTTCTCAAGTCTTGTTAGGTGAAAGCTGCCACATACCAATATATTTTGTGTGTGTTTATAACAATACATATATATGTGTGCTTATGTCTATATACACACATATATGTCTCTACGGTTCCATTTATAGATTTGTGTTTTAATATTGAAGGGCTTTGGTCTGATGAGAGGGCTTTGCTGTCAGAAGCCGTCCCAGGACCCAGGTGACAGAGCTGCTTGTCCCCCACGTGGCAGTTTCTGAGTACTGCAGCTACAACCCTGTGCACTGCCTACTTTCAGAGCAGGACAGCTTCTCATCCCAGGAGAAAGCATTTCTCATTTGGGTATTAAAACCTCATGACGCATGAAAGGAGATGAAAGACACTTATAAAGCTGAATGTTTAGAAGGCTCAGAACTGCCGTATCAAATGTTTGAAGATACCCAAGGGACGATGAGTGAAGCATTGTACAGAATCCAATGCTGACCTTCCTTTCGTTGGGAACCAGAGCTTCACACCCATGGTAAGCATTTTGCTATCCATGAAATCCACGTTTGAATCAGTCACTGGGAGCAGAGCCAGTTTGCCCATGTGGCTCTCAAGGCCCAGCCAGGTGATGGACAGTAATATTTTTTGGAACGACTTAAGGAAACCCAGGGGATTATTGACTAGCAGGGCGTCCTGACATTATTAGCTTTCTTCTGATATGTCAGCACTGCCAGCGAATTTTAGTTTTCCCCAAGGTTCTTTCTGATCTTGGCGGCAACACTGAATAAGCTTCTGGACTCTCAGATCTGCACTGAGTTTGAACTGATATTTCTTTTTAAGACTTTAAAAGATCATAAATTACAACTGCCTTTTTGGTCTCAGTGGAGTCAGAGCCCTCAGTTGTGGCAAATGTGCTCAGTAAATGTGTGTTCTGAGGGACTAGTCTTTGGTAACCAGCCCCTGCCTCACTATTTTTGGAAGGAATAAAATGAAGCCTATAGATATAGTAAGATAAAGAATATGCTTTATAAAATCAAAACATGATTTATAAAAAAAGAAAAACATTCCCATAATTTGGACTCAAGCTGGGACTTCTGTTTTAAAAAGTTTTAAATTTCATAATGTTTTAACAGTGTTTTTCTAAAGTTTCACATGATCCTCAATGTATAGTACCATTCCATTTGATCTCTGTTTACTCAGTGATAACATTTGATTAAAGTCCTGGAATTCTTGTCTCAACAGGTTTATTAACCTCAATGCTCCTGGTCCTAACTCTTATCTATTTCTGTAATTGTTGCTACTTCCAATTTAGCAATTTTAAACCTTTGGTCACATTAAGAAAATAATAATATAGTCTGAAAAGAATGTTAATGTTGGTTGTAAACAAGCTGTTTAAACTCTCAGTGGAGTAGTGTGGAAAGACAACTGGTAAGTTTGGTGACATTCAGTGTTAAAATGTGGATTTTCCTGCCACAAGCTAGAGGCTCCTTGGACAAAATTTTTAAACCTCTTTGATTCTCAGTTTCAACATTTGTGTATTGGGGATAAAGCTATTAACTTTCTAGGGTATCACTGATTCACTCCAGAAATTTATTGAATATCTGTTTGGTGCTAGGCATTGTCCTAACTGTTGAGATACAGTGTTGAATAAGATACTCAAAGCCCGTATCCTCAGGAAGCTTGCCTTCTAACTGGGGAAGACAAACAGTGTAGAATTAAATGGTTCTGGGAACCACAAGTGTTACGTAGAATATATGTTAGGATACTGTGGTAAGAATGCCTTGGCTGATAGGAGCAGCCCAGCATCACACAAGGTGTTCAGGGAAGGCTCCTCTGAGGACATGACATTGAAAGTGACCTGAATGACAAATCAGCACTTAAGAGGGGTCAGGGGAAGTGCATTCTGTGGACAGGGAGTAGAAATACAAACGCCGTAAAGTAGGTCAGAACATGGAGTGTCTTTGGTTCTTGGGATCTTAGCTCCCTGATCAGGGATTGGACCCATACTCCTTGCACTGGATGTGCAATGGATTACCAAGGATGTCCAGAGTGTATTAAGGGCAGGAGATGGGTCTAGAGGAAGGCAGAGGCTGGATTACCATGTAGTACATTTCAACCACAGTAAAATGAAGCCTATAATGTTTTAAAAAATTTTGTTCCCATAATTTGGACTCAAGCTGGGACTTCTGTTTTAAAAAGTTTTAAATTTCATAATGTTTTAACAGTGTTTTTCTAAAGTTTCACATGATCCTCAATGTATAGTACCATTCCATTTGATCTCTGTTTACTCAGTGATAACATTTGATTAAAGTCCTGGAATTCTTGTCTCAACAGGTTTATTAACCTCAATGCTCCTGGTCCTAACTCTTATCTATTTCTGTAATTGTTGCTACTTCCAATTTAGCAATTTTAAACCTTTGGTCACATTAAGAAAATAATAATATAGTCTGAAAAGAATGTTAATGTTGGTTGTAAACAAGCTGTTTAAACTCTCAGTGGAGTAGTGTGGAAAGACAACTGGTAAGTTTGGTGACATTCAGTGTTAAAATGTGGATTTTCCTGCCACAAGCTAGAGGCTCCTTGGACAAAATTTTTAAACCTCTTTGATTCTCAGTTTCAACATTTGTGTATTGGGGATAAAGCTATTAACTTTCTAGGGTATCACTGATTCACTCCAGAAATTTATTGAATATCTGTTTGGTGCTAGGCATTGTCCTAACTGTTGAGATACAGTGTTGAATAAGATACTCAAAGCCCGTATCCTCAGGAAGCTTGCCTTCTAACTGGGGAAGACAAACAGTGTAGAATTAAATGGTTCTGGGAACCACAAGTGTTACGTAGAATATATGTTAGGATACTGTGGTAAGAATGCCTTGGCTGATAGGAGCAGCCCAGCATCACACAAGGTGTTCAGGGAAGGCTCCTCTGAGGACATGACATTGAAAGTGACCTGAATGACAAATCAGCACTTAAGAGGGGTCAGGGGAAGTGCATTCTGTGGACAGGGAGTAGAAATACAAACGCCGTAAAGTAGGTCAGAACATGGAGTGTCTTTGGTTCTTGGGATCTTAGCTCCCTGATCAGGGATTGGACCCATACTCCTTGCACTGGATGTGCAATGGATTACCAAGGATGTCCAGAGTGTATTAAGGGCAGGAGATGGGTCTAGAGGAAGGCAGAGGCTGGATTACCATGTAGTACATTTCAACCACAGTAAGGATTTGAATATTCTCTAAAGACAGTGGAAATCTTTGGAAACTTTTAAGAAATGTAATGACATGGTTTGACTTGTATTTCAAACAGTTGACTGCTGTGTGATAAATGGACTGTGGGATAGGTGCTAAGAATGGTAACAGGAAGACCAGGTAGGAAGCTCTTCCTTTCTTCTAGGTACCAGATGGTGGTGGCTGGGACTGGTGAAGTAACAATGGAAACCGTGATAGACAGATGGATTCGGGATATATTTTAGAGGGAGACATGACAAAACTGTCTGATGGATTGAATCTGAGGGGTTTAAGAGAGAAGTCTGGGATAAATCCCATATTTTTGGTTTGATGGGTAGGACGAATCAAATGATGGGATTCAAACTTCGAATGTGATTTGGGCAAAGAAACTGAGTTCAGTTTTGCATATGTTAAGTTGTATTTTAGGATCCAAGTAGAGATATCAAATTCTTATCTATGAATAAGACGTAGAATATGCAAAGTGGGCTTCCCTTGTAGCTCAGCTGGTAAAGAATCTGCCTGCAGTGCAGGAGACCCTGGTTCGATTCCTGGGTCAGCAAGATCCCCTGGAGAAGGGAAAGGCTACCCACTCCAGTATTCTTGCCTGGAGAATTCCATGGCTCATCCATGGGTCGTAAAGAGTTGGACATGACTGAGCGACTTTCATTTATGCAAGCTGGAGCTCAGGGATGAGCTCTGGGCTGGACATACATAAATTTGGGAATGGGTAGTTTTGATGATATTTAAAGTTGTAAGTCCAGAAGAGATGACTCAGAGAGATTCTTTCAACAGATATCAGGCGACCTGGGGCACTCCAATATTGAGATGTTGTATTCAAAAGATTCAGCTGAAGTGTTTGAAAAGGAGGAGCTTGCGGACACGTAAACACGAGAAAACATTCCATATCTAGGAAGGAGATATTCGCGTCTGTTGCTGCTGAGAGGTATTAGTAAATGAGGATAGGGATGTAGCCTTAAGGTTTGTTCACAGTGACTCAAATCAAGCAGACTTGCATTGGAGAGACAGGGACAAGAGCCAGATTGGAGTAGATTATTATGAGAATTATAATCCACACAAAGCCTGTGTCTGGTACACTGTGTGTGCTTGACATATGGTAGATATTACTGAGAAATTATAATTTGATGGCAGGTTTTGTGGGTTGCTATAGCAGCCATTCTCCTTGCCTCCTTCCTCCACCCCCTACTTGATTTTTCAGGCAGATGCCTGCATCTCAATGTGTTTAAGTTTTCCACTCTCCCCTATGCTTGGGGACAAGCCATCACTCATCTATGCCACTCTCGGTGGTCTCATTCCTCTCGTCAGGGACCAGGTTAGGCATGGTCAACTCAGTTGCAGCCAATAGGATCTGAGAACAATCTGCTGAAGTCAAAGTGAAGTGAAAGTGTTAGTCTCTCAAGTCGTGTCTGACTCTTTGCAACCCCATGGATTGTAGCCCGCCAGGCTCCTCTGTCTATGGAATTCTTCAGGCAAGAATACTGGAATGGGTAGCCATTCCCTCCTCTAGGGGATCTTCCCAACCCAAGGATCAAATCCAGGTCTCTTGCATTGCAGACAGACTCTGCTCCGTCTGAGCCACCCTTTTCTTTGCTAATAAAAGGATATTGATGGTAAGAAATGCCTCTCTCCTTCACTGAATTGCATCTGTTTAGGGGTATCTGGAATCACTGTGGCCATCTGCATAGCAACCAAGAAAGACAGACTGGGGAAGTCAGCATGGAAATATGGAAAGCCATCTTTGTAGACCTAGTTCTCAGTCTCATGAGGGTACTAAGGCAGTCTTTAAATCAGTGCTTCTTGGGATATGAATTCCACAAAACTGTGCATGATGCTGATTGTACACATAAATTACATAGTGCCAGATGTTGCTCTAAGCTTTACTTACTGTCTTCCAGATGAGTAAGGTGAGATTGGATGAAGTTAAATGGTGGCCTGGGGGATAGGACACAGAGTGGGGATTAAGACCTAGATTCTCTACCTACCACGTGCATGCTGTATCTCTGTCGCTGGTAATGAGGAAGTAGGGCATCTGTAAATGAAGATGTATCTGTTTGGTACCTGTTTTTCAAATTTTGAATTTTTAAATTAAGTACTTTCTTAAGCAACTGATTTAACACTGAGTTTCTCCTTTTATCAACAAAACAGACCTGGAAATGCTGAAATGTTATCAGCAGTCCTTGGTCAGTGCGTACATGGGGTGACAATATTCTTGCCTAGAGGGACCGGGATCCAAGTTTCCAAAGGGTAACTTGGATAAGTTAAGAGCCAAGTTGTTTAATTGCTAATTTTAAACAAAAATAAAATTTTGAAAAACGATTTGAAAACTGCTATTAATGAGTAGCTTCTTAATATATGATCTAGCAAACTGTGCTCTAAGTATTGTACACTGTTTCACCATGTCTTCACTAAATCTTGAACTTAAGAAAATATTATTTTCTGTATTTTTATGATGAGGGAAGTTAAACCATGGAGGGTTTTAATGTATACTCTTCTAAGCTACTGAATTTTAGTCCAGGTTTGTCTCATTCCAAGAGCTATGTCTTATCTAGCCAATGAATACCTTAAATTTTAACTAAAATTATGATTTAACATGAATCTGGAGGCTCCCTAACAGACTGAAGTAGCACTTGTCTCTCAAAGAGCGTGTGCCTAGAAAATGTTGAGAGCATGTTGAATCAGGTTAACGATAGTTTTTCTTCGTGTTGGGAATGAAGGTTAATTTTAATTATTTCTGATAGATCACTGTTTCTGAAATAAAAGCTTATAAGTAATTTTTTATCACAAAATCAGTATTTTTAGTTTATAGATCTGATAACTAGATGTTGGAGATGGATTTACCAAGGCAATGTGGGACTGCTTTGCCATGAATGACCTGAACAATAGGTACCTGTCTCTTTCTTTTCCTCTCTCATCCTGACTCCACTGCAGCTGTAAGGGAAATGTTCACCTCAGCTCCTTTCTTTGTGCACTAACCTCTCTCAGGCTTCTTTCTATAAATCACAAATGTCTTCTTTCCGTCTCTCTGGGCATGACTGACTGATCAAATTTTTCATGTTCTAAAGACAAACAGATACCAGTGGCCCAACTGTTTATTTTGGGTTGGATTGATTGGTACATTAAATAAGCAAAAGCAGGATTTTCTTTTTTTTTTTTTATCATATGGAGATAAGAGAGGCTTGCTTGTTGAATTATCAGGGTTCCTTTTCTATTAACTCTAGCAAATGCCACATACTCAACCACAGAACAGTGGGTGATTACTTAGTGAATAACCCCATTCACCTCTTAGATTTCTGCTTCATCAATATTTGTATAGCAAACAAAACCTTGATAAGACCCAGGTTGACTGCAAAAAGAATTTCCTATATATGTTGCCAACAATTTTTCCCCTGACAGCCTAGTTATATTTTTCAGGTTTATATGCTTTTTAGAGTTTGTATTCTGCCACCATCATATGAAATGTTGAGCGATATGTACAGAAGGCTGTTAATAGTAATATTGTGAAATACAGGTGGCCAGGTTAGAATTGAAAGAACGCTCCCAAAAATTGAGGAGCAAAATTTTGTAGCTTAGTATTTCAGCGAGGAAATGGCAACCCTTCTTGTGATAAGAACTGAAATCCTGTCAAATTCAAGTGACTGTGTTATAAAAGACATTAAAATTTCATGCTATATCCTGAAATCTGAGGTATAAAGTGAATATTTAATGAATGGCACAGTCCTTCACTGTGGTCTCTTCTTCAGATTTACTCTGTTCTGCTAGTCTCAAGTGCATGAATTTTTTTTTACAGTTAAATTCAAGCTGCCCTGCACATTGTGTATTTTCCTTCATCAATGAAGTAACTGTTTATAATTTTGCTCATTGTACTGCTTTCTCCCCTCTTTCAGTGTGTAGTACAAATCACAATGGCTTTCTGAACCATATATCCTTTCTCTTTCACTCCCTGATTTTATGCCTATACCGTTCTCAGGGTGAAATGGTTAACAGAGAAATCTAAAAGTCGGCTCTGTCTAAGGTGATTGATTGAGTTGCCTCACTCAAAGGTGATGACCTGGTTCTTCCTCCCTTCAGAGAAGAAGACAGGCTTCCCTTGTGTCTCAGATAGTAAAGAATCTGCCTGCAATGTGAGAGATTCCGGTTTGATCCCTGAGTTGAGTAGAGTCAGATGGGACCAAGTGACTGACACTTTCACTTTATGATGGTATGTGTAAGGGAAAGTCTAAGAGCTCAGCTCAAATATTTATGTAAATTTACCTCACAATTTAAAGGTAGAGAAATGAATCTAATTTAAAGCACCAAAAGTACTGCTGAACCTGTAGAAGAAAAAAGAAATAGGCATATATCTGTTTTATACCAACAACAAAATTTTCAGTACTTAAAATATTTGGTACATTTTCTTTCATAAACTTTTATGCATGTAAGCACACAAATGTATCTGTATTTAATTGAGGAGTTTGCTCTCTAAACATTTTGGTTCCTTTTCCCTGCCTGTAATACTATCTTATAAATACTTTTATGTTATCAATAGATATTTGGAAATGCTTTAAAGTGCCCAGTATATTTAACTATTCATAAATTTTAGGGCATTTATAGTATTTGTGATTTTTTTATGTTGCTACAGTGTATATCTTGGTTCATCATCTAGCATTTATATAGCACCAACTGAGTGCTAGGTACCTGTCTAATCAGTTTAAATGTACTAAGGATATAAAGCCTTCTAGCCAACTTTGTTGTTGTTTAGTTGCTCAGTCATGCCCCATTCTTTGCAATCCCATGAACTGTAGCCCATCACGCTCCTCTCTCCATGAGTTTTCCCGTGAATACTGGAGTGAGTTACCATTTCTTTCTCCAGGGGGTCTTCCTGACCCTGGGATTGAACTCTAACCCCTGCATTGCAAGTGGATTCTTTACTGCTGAGCCACCAGGGTTTCCGTCCAGCATCCTTAGCGATGGGTACTTCTATGACATTCATGTTATGGTTGAGGAAACTGAGGCCTAGGGAAACTGGTTTCCAGTACCACACACTGGCAGCAGTAGGGATCAAATGCAGTCCAAGCAGTAGGAATACCCAGATCTCCAGAATCACCATGAGATTTTCATTTCATCTTGTCGACTGAAAAAGATGAACAACTTGAGAGTCGTGGGTTTTTCTAAGGTGATTGATTGAGTGCCTCACTCAAAGGTGATGACCTGGTTCTTCCTCCTTCAGAGAAGAAGACAGGCTTCCCTTGTGTCTCAGATAGTAAAGAATCTGCCTGCAATGTGAGAGATTCCGGTTTGATCCCTGAGTTGAGTAGAGTCAGATGGGACCAAGTGACTGACACTTTCACTTTATGATGGTATGTGTAAGGGAAAGTCTAAGAGCTCAGCTCAAATATTTATGTAAATTTACCTCACAATTTAAAGGTAGAGAAATGAATCTAATTTAAAGCACCAAAAGTACTGCTGAACCTGTAGAAGAAAAAAGAAATAGGCATATATCTGTTTTATACCAACAACAAAATTTTCAGTACTTAAAATATTTGGTACATTTTCTTTCATAAACTTTTATGCATGTAAGCACACAAATGTATCTGTATTTAATTGAGGAGTTTGTTCTCTAAACATTTTGGTTCCTTTTCCCTGCCTGTAATACTATCTTATAAATACTTTTATGTTATCAATAGATATTTGGAAATGCTTTAAAGTGCCCAGTATATTTAACTATTCATAAATTTTAGGGCATTTATAGTATTTGTGATTTTTTTATGTTGCTACAGTGTATATCTTGGTTCATCATCTAGCATTTATATAGCACCAACTGAGTGCTAGGTACCTGTCTAATCAGTTTAAATGTACTAAGGATATAAAGCCTTCTAGCCAACTTTGTTGTTGTTTAGTTGCTCAGTCATGCCCCATTCTTTGCAATCCCATGAACTGTAGCCCATCACGCTCCTCTCTCCATGAGTTTTCCCGTGAATACTGGAGTGAGTTACCATTTCTTTCTCCAGGGGGTCTTCCTGACCCTGGGATTGAACTCTAACCCCTGCATTGCAAGTGGATTCTTTACTGCTGAGCCACCAGGGTTTCCGTCCAGCATCCTTAGCGATGGGTACTTCTATGACATTCATGTTATGGTTGAGGAAACTGAGGCCTAGGGAAACTGGTTTCCAGTACCACACACTGGCAGCAGTAGGGATCAAATGCAGTCCAAGCAGTAGGAATACCCAGATCTCCAGAATCACCATGAGATTTTCATTTCATCTTGTCGACTGAAAAAGATGAACAACTTGAGAGTCGTGGGTTAAGTTTTATTTGGGACATAATTAGGACTGCAGTCCGGAGGGCAGCACCCCCAGATAGCTCTGAGAGACTGCTCCAAAGAGGCAGCAGGAAGAGGATCAATATTTAAGGATTTTGGTGAGGGGCGAGTTCAATATCATTAAACAGTCATTTTACAAAGGGTCCCAGTTAGTCAGGAGGATCTGATGTCACCAAGAAGAAATTTAGTGCTTTTCTAAGTAGGAGGAGATGCAAGGATTGAGATACTAAAATCTGTTCCTAAAAGCATCCACCTATCTAAAGACTTGCCCCACCAGATTCCCTGGAGCACAGAGTGCCTCTACCCCACCCTGATCTCCATCAGGGGGTGTTGAAGGTCGACAGCTCTCAACAGCACAGGGTCTGGTCTCTGCAGAGGCAGAGGGCAAATGTCCCTGTTGTCCAGTCATTGGCAATGTAACTGGTAAATGCCAATTTGTAGCCGACAATCTCATAATATTTTCCTCAAGATAGACTTTTAGAAGTATAATGAATGGATTAAAGGGTATAAACTTATTCAGGCTCTCAATTTTCACATCACATTATGAGGAAGCTTATTTTTATCAGCATTGAATAATATAAGCAAAAATCTTTGATCAGTCTGATAGGTGAAATCTAGTATTTCATGCTGCTTTATTTCCATGTCTTCTGCATATGGTTTATCTTTGCATGGACTCCAGTTTATCTGTGCTTGATTTCTAGGGTATCTCTTTATAGGATGATTGTGAGAATTAAGAGTCAATAGTGTGAATCTCTGACAACATACCTTGCACACAGTAAGCACTAGGTAAATGCTGGTTATATTAATATTTATTTGATAGTGATGAGGTTCAGAATAGACTATCCCGAAATATGGCATGCTATTTTAACTTGAAAGAATATGAGAAAACTGCAGGTCCTGAAAGAACTCTCTGACCTACCCTTCTCCTCTGAGCAGACCATAAACTCACCTTGTGAGAGATGCCCTGCCTGTACTGAAGGAAATGAATATCCACATCTCCTTGACGAGGGACATTGATAGGAAAGTAAACACACAGCCTGACTGAGTTTCTTGTTTATTATCTTGGCTCATACCCCCTTGTCCTGTATATTTTTTCCATGACTTTCTTCATCAGACCTGGTAATTCTTAGGTTTAACAATTTCTTTGGGTCTTCATTTCCTCACGAAGACTCCATGTCAAGTAACATTTATACTAAGTAAACTTGTATGTTTTTCTTCTATTAATCTGTCTTTTGTCCTGCCACTTACAGAGCTCCAGCTAGGCTAGAGGCTGGTGGGGCATAGTAAAGGTAACATGGTTTCATGTGTTTCTTGGCCACTTGTGCCTCTTATACAAATATCCTATTCAGGGACTTATTTTCAGAAAATAAATGCAAGATTCCCTACAGTGTTCCTCTAAGATAGTATTGCAGCATTTTCTCTTTATGAAGGAAGAAAAAGAGACTGGGTATTGATTGAATCAGACTTAACATTTGAATGAAACTCTTAAAATTTTGAGAGTGCATTTAAGAAATACAAGACTGGGAAAGAACACCTTTAACTTCTGCAATTAATGTGTAGACCAGAGCATGTATTGCTGTTGTAATTTAAAAAGAAATACAGTGGAAAAAGCCAAGTTTCAGTTTAATAAAAGAAACACAACAAATATATTTCATTGCAGAGCTCAGAGGACTGTGCAGCCATATATTTAAATTACAGAATCAATTTTGAGTTTGGCATTTTCTGATGAGAACACTGAAATGTTGCAGCTAGTTTGGGGAGAAATGGGCTTAGTGTATAATTAATGGAAAAAAACCATTACAGAGAACAAAAAAATAAAATTAAATCAGATAAGCACACATGTCAACTGCTGGGGGGAGGTGGAATAAAGTGTGAATCATTGTATTTTGGATTAAAATAGCTAGCTTTGATAATTGTAGTGTGGAGCTTTGTATCCATTTTCCTGCTGTGCTAAGCATCCTCACTATAAGTTAAAAAATATTAGCTGTGACATTAAAGCATTCAATAGAATTAGCATGAACCTAGAGCCAGAACATTTAAAGCAGGAAAAAAAGCTCAGATTTTAGGTCTGCAGAATGTTCATGAATGCTAACAGGCTCACCAGATTCTTGTTCTAAGTGGCTTGATGCACAAGTCTGTTGGACTCACAGTGAGGAGGAAAGCCAGGGCATGGGAAAGGGTACATTAACCCAGATTATTAACAACACTAATGGCAAGAGGCAGCGCTGAAGCAGGCATTGTGTGTATGCCCATTGTAGGACCCTTTGTGTACAGCTAGCTCTTCGTTTCTTCACCACAGCCCATCAAGGAGGGATTATGAACCTCCCAACAGGCTTCAGCTATAAGAGGCACCCTGACACGCTAAGCCATTTCTCTTTCTAAAGCTCGTGTTCTTATTCCCCTGGAGCTGCTGTCACAGCGTCTTTTCTCTAGCCCCATTATTGTTCACTGTTGTCCACTTCCGTCCCAACTATTCATTCATTCATGCGTCATATATCAAATAGCTACGAGATTCTTAACATATGCCTTGCTTTGTGCTGGATGCTCTCAATACAGCAAGGAATTCAATGCCTCCTTCTTCCATTAATGGAACTTACAGTTGGTCAGAGGAAACTGAGAATTACTAATCATTATCATCAAATAGCATGTATTAAGTACCTAGAACATGCAGTCTGTTATTTTTTGTGCTGAGTATCAGAATGGATATGCTTGTGTCCAGAATGGACATGTGTCCAGAATGGACATGTTTGTGCTCAGGATCGGAATGGACCACCAGGGACTATGAGAGGCAGGCTTTATACTGATAGAATCAGGATGGTGGAGTGACCCCTGGTTCCCAGGAGAGAATATGACTTGGTTCAAATATTTGCAAGGCCTCGTAGGGAACTAAAGCTCAAATCTCAGGTAGAAGTATCCTGTGCCTGGTCCCTTTGACAGAGAGCATTGTCTGGGCTGGCGGCATTACTCACAGGACAGACCGGGAAGGTGGACTTGCTCTTGGGCCATTGAAGGCCCTCCTGGTTTTACACATAAGAAGGGAGCATATGGCATTGAGTTTTTACTTTTGGCCATAATGAAGATGTAAGATGTAAACTCTTACATTGTAATTTGCTCAAGATGCCAAAACCAGTCAACAGTAGAACTTGGTTTCGATCCTGAGTGTCTCTGGCCCAGCATCCTTCATGGGCTTAAAGTCTGTGCACTGGATGTAAAGGAAGGAGAGGACACATTTATGAATCTCACTGAGTGTGTGCTGCCTCTTTCTATGTTATCCTCCTCTGTTTCACTCAGTTTACTCTCAAGGCACCTGATACTCTAAGAATGCTCAGGAGCATGTAAAATCAGTATCATAAAAATCCCTTACATATGTATATATCTCATAATTGTACAGATTATATTATCCTTAGAATTTCTATATAAAAATACCAAAAGTGCTTGTTCAGACTCAGGTCTCACTCATTATGTAGCAGGAAATTCATCCCCAGATCTCTCCATTCAGACTGGAGGTTACGTGAGCTTTTCACGTGTGTTTTGAATGCTCTCTTTCCAGAGTAGTAAAAGAATATTCCATGGAGAGGAAGGGGGAAGGGAAGAGCACATTCCTGGAAATGGGTGCATTTTATGATCACTGCTGACACAGTTGTTAACTAGTAAACATGCAGTGTCTTAGTAATACAATGTCTGCTACTACTACAACTGGGGGTTCCCAGGTGGCACAGTGGGAAAGAATCCACCAGCCAGTGTAGGAGATGCAAGCGATGCGGGTTCTGTCTCTGGGTTGGGAAGATTCCCTGGAGGAGGAAATGGCCACCCTCTGCATTATTCTTGCCTAGAAAATCCCATGGACAGAGGAGCCTGGTGGGTTACCGTCCACAGGGTCCCAAAGAGTCAGACACGACGGAGTACACACACACACACACACACACACACTGCCACCAGGTATCTTACTTCTTTGGTTCCCATTGAGCCATGGTTCACTTTTCAATTTTGTTTTAAGGGACCATCATCCTGGCCTATGTTTGGGCTCAGGCAGTGGTGAGGGCAGCTGGTGAGAGGTGGAATTAGGCAGAAACCAAGAGCAGGCAGCAGGGGGAGCTGGGTTGCAAGAAGTCGGGTGAAAACTGGTGGAGAATGATCAAGTAACATGAAGGCCATTAGAGCCAAAAGCATTCCAACAAAATGCTACAGGTTGTCCTAAAAACCAAGAGCCGACCCATCAAGGTAACACCTGGAAAGTAGGCAGAGACTGTGATATCTTTATTCTTCTGACCTTTTCTCCTGCCTTCTCTGGATGCTCTTTTCATGGGGTCATCTGTGTCCTTTCCAGGCCTGCGGTGGTCACACTGCCTCGCGGAGGTTTGCACTGTTCTGCTCCCTTCATCTAGGATAGAACTTTCCTGCTCAGGGTTCTAAACTTTGAGGGATTTGTTCTAGGTGATCTAGTGACCAATGTATGCCAAGACAGCAGTAGGTGCTACAGTGTAGCATCACCTTTCCAGAACTTGCTTTGATCCATTTAAAAGAGATGGGAATTTCAGGCGGAGCATAAAAGAGACAGTTTAGAGGAATAATTTGCTCTTTGGTGCCTCCAAAATGTTATCTCCCAAGAGGTCTTTCTAAAGTGTTCAGTATTCATAGAAGAGATTTGCCTCAAAACCATAGGATTTTTACAGCTAAGGAAGGATTAGCTCTGCCATTGTTTCCTAACCTCCTGACGGCTCCCAGGACAGGTCTCTACTATGGGGTCCTAAAATTTCTGTCCTATAATGACATCTGCTGTCACTCTTGTGACATGCACAAAATGCAGTGGGGAAAGGAAATGGCCACCAGCCAGTGTAGGAGATGCAAGCGATGCGGGTTCTGTCTCTGGGTTGGGAAGATTCCCTGGAGGAGGAAATGGCCACCCTCTGCATTATTCTTGCCTAGAAAATCCCATGGACAGAGGAGCCTGGTGGGTTACCGTCCACAGGGTCCCAAAGAGTCAGACACGACGGAGTACACACACACACACACACACACTGCCACCAGGTATCTTACTTCTTTGGTTCCCATTGAGCCATGGTTCACTTTTCAATTTTGTTTTAAGGGACCATCATCCTGGCCTATGTTTGGGCTCAGGCAGTGGTGAGGGCAGCTGGTGAGAGGTGGAATTAGGCAGAAACCAAGAGCAGGCAGCAGGGGGAGCTGGGTTGCAAGAAGTCGGGTGAAAACTGGTGGAGAATGATCAAGTAACATGAAGGCCATTAGAGCCAAAAGCATTCCAACAAAATGCTACAGGTTGTCCTAAAAACCAAGAGCCGACCCATCAAGGTAACACCTGGAAAGTAGGCAGAGACTGTGATATCTTTATTCTTCTGACCTTTTCTCCTGCCTTCTCTGGATGCTCTTTTCATGGGGTCATCTGTGTCCTTTCCAGGCCTGCGGTGGTCACACTGCCTCGCGGAGGTTTGCACTGTTCTGCTCCCTTCATCTAGGATAGAACTTTCCTGCTCAGGGTTCTAAACTTTGAGGGATTTGTTCTAGGTGATCTAGTGACCAATGTATGCCAAGACAGCAGTAGGTGCTACAGTGTAGCATCACCTTTCCAGAACTTGCTTTGATCCATTTAAAAGAGATGGGAATTTCAGGCGGAGCATAAAAGAGACAGTTTAGAGGAATAATTTGCTCTTTGGTGCCTCCAAAATGTTATCTCCCAAGAGGTCTTTCTAAAGTGTTCAGTATTCATAGAAGAGATTTGCCTCAAAACCATAGGATTTTTACAGCTAAGGAAGGATTAGCTCTGCCATTGTTTCCTAACCTCCTGACGGCTCCCAGGACAGGTCTCTACTATGGGGTCCTAAAATTTCTGTCCTATAATGACATCTGCTGTCACTCTTTGTGACATGCACAAAATGCAGTGGATGAAATCCATAATTGAAATATGAACATGGCTTTTCACAGATGCCGTGGGACTGGATTGTTATAAGATAATGGCCCTTCAATTAGTCTGTGTGACGCAGTAAGATAATGGCCCTTCAGTTAGTCTGTGTGACGCTAATGTGGTTGCTATAGGCGCAGCATTTTTCGAGCAACCTCTGTCTATGAATGGGAGAAATAAATCAACGACTTCAGGGATTTACAGACTACTGAAAAAGCTCTCTGCCATCTGCTCCCTAAAATACCTCCCTTGCTTTTGCTTTCTGTGGCTGAAATTCTGCAAATGGTGCTCCAGATTTTCCCTTCTGTTTCCTTTCCCTATGAAAATAAAATGAGAAAATAGATTCACCTGGGGAAATACTAGAAAAGTCTCTATGCTTGGACCTGACGCCTCGAGTGCCTGATTTTATTAGTCTGGATTAGGGCCCAGATGTGGAAATTGTTTCTAGAATTCCCTGCGTAATTATAATGTGCAACCAGTGTCCGTAAATACTGTTAGTGAAACACTAAAATGTACTTATTTGTGCCCAAGCTATCTGAGTGTGGGCATTTTGTTCTTGTGCCCTGCTCAATCAGATATCTTCCTGAAAAAACAGGTTCCTAGATGGAAGCACAATAAAGAGACCTGTCTAAAGGAGATTGCTGGTAGACTGGCATGGAAGACATTGGGATTCCAAAACCACGCATCGTCTGTTTCACAATGCTTGAAGACTAAGTCTCCTTAGCATTAATGACAAACAATGAGGGAGAGACCAGCAGTGGCTTTCCCTGCCCCACGAGGAGGTGAGGGGTTGGGGAATGGAACACACACTAATCCCTAGGCAGTACACAGAGTTTTAAGATGTTGCTGCCATGGTTGCTTCTGCCCTGCCAGCCTATTGGGAGCTGCCTCATCTGTCTTTTATTTGGGGAGCTAAATGAAGGTCTTTCTAAAGTGTTCAGTATTCATAGAAGAGATTTGCCTCAAAACCATAGGATTTTTACAGCTAAGGAAGGATTAGCTCTGCCATTGTTTCCTAACCTCCTGACGGCTCCCAGGACAGGTCTCTACTATGGGGTCCTAAAATTTCTGTCCTATAATGACATCTGCTGTCACTCTTTGTGACATGCACAAAATGCAGTGGATGAAATCCATAATTGAAATATGAACATGGCTTTTCACAGATGCCGTGGGACTGGATTGTTATAAGATAATGGCCCTTCAATTAGTCTGTGTGACGCAGTAAGATAATGGCCCTTCAGTTAGTCTGTGTGACGCTAATGTGGTTGCTATAGGCGCAGCATTTTTCGAGCAACCTCTGTCTATGAATGGGAGAAATAAATCAACGACTTCAGGGATTTACAGACTACTGAAAAAGCTCTCTGCCATCTGCTCCCTAAAATACCTCCCTTGCTTTTGCTTTCTGTGGCTGAAATTCTGCAAATGGTGCTCCAGATTTTCCCTTCTGTTTCCTTTCCCTATGAAAATAAAATGAGAAAATAGATTCACCTGGGGAAATACTAGAAAAGTCTCTATGCTTGGACCTGACGCCTCGAGTGCCTGATTTTATTAGTCTGGATTAGGGCCCAGATGTGGAAATTGTTTCTAGAATTCCCTGCGTAATTATAATGTGCAACCAGTGTCCGTAAATACTGTTAGTGAAACACTAAAATGTACTTATTTGTGCCCAAGCTATCTGAGTGTGGGCATTTTGTTCTTGTGCCCTGCTCAATCAGATATCTTCCTGAAAAAACAGGTTCCTAGATGGAAGCACAATAAAGAGACCTGTCTAAAGGAGATTGCTGGTAGACTGGCATGGAAGACATTGGGATTCCAAAACCACGCATCGTCTGTTTCACAATGCTTGAAGACTAAGTCTCCTTAGCATTAATGACAAACAATGAGGGAGAGACCAGCAGTGGCTTTCCCTGCCCCACGAGGAGGTGAGGGGTTGGGGAATGGAACACACACTAATCCCTAGGCAGTACACAGAGTTTTAAGATGTTGCTGCCATGGTTGCTTCTGCCCTGCCAGCCTATTGGGGAGCTGCCTCATCTGTCTTTTGATTTGGAGTTCCAGATTAATGGGCCTGAAAATTGAATTAGCTCAGTGACTGCTCAGAGGTCCATGCTAAAATGAAAACAAGTCAGAATAGAAACTACCTGTGGTTAGACACTGCAGAATCTTTGCAACCTAGCATTTTCCAGGTTGAAGTAAATCTAAAATGCTAGTGCAATGTAGTCAAAGCAAAGTTGAGGTTAGAGCTAAAACGTTCTAGAAGGTTCTCAGGTGTCCAAATTTCATAGGCTAAACACCCAGTACCCTTGTTTATAGCCGTGTTTTCTTCCCAGCTATAAATCCTCTGTTTGTCTTTGCCTAGCTGTTCCTCAGGTTTTTCAAAACAACACGACTAATCCAAGAAAATAAGTAAATGAAAAGGGGCACATGGGGGAGGGAGGCTCAAGGGGAAGGAGGTATATGGCTACCTATAGGTAATTCAAACTGCTGTATGGTAGAAACTAATGGAACATTGTAAAACAATTATCCACCAAGTAAAGTAAAATCCTATGAAAAGCCATAATGGAAAAGAATATTAAAAAAGAATACATGTATTAGAGAGAGACAGAGAGAAAGAGAATGTGTGTGTATATATATATATATGTGTGTGGTTGTGTGTGTGTGTGTGTGTGTACAAATTACTGTACAACAGGAATTAACAACATTGTAATCAAGTATACTTCAATAAAAGCAAAAAAGAAAAATAAATAAAAATTCAAAAATGGGGGCATAAAGGTAGTCTTGTAAGAAGTTAACTTACTCTTTTAAATTGCTTGAGAAACCTACAGTTTTCTTCCTATAAATAAAAATGGACCTTCTGGTTAAGCTGGCTCCCTGGTTTTGGGGGAAGGTCTCTGGAGAGGTATATTTTCTGTGTGACTAAAGCCCCGGGGCCCCTCCTGTGCACTAGATCCATCTCAGGCATTGCAAAGAGAGTTTCTAGCAGTGGAATTTTCTAATGGTCATAGTTTTGTAAAATTTGAAAAGAAAATACAGTATTTTAACAGCAATCATTTGAAACTGTTTTTTCCACTGTAAATTTTCCTCTGATATACTATCTTTCATGATATGTGACCTTGGAGGAACTGTGTGCATTTTGGGGCTCTGGCTAAGGCATTTATGAGGTAAGTTACATAGTTCATAGTCACTTTAGTATATACCTAAGTTATTGCTAGGTATTCTAGTGTTCACAGAGTTTACAGGGAAACTCATCTGCTACCATTTCAAAGTGCGTGATTAGTAGCTCTCAATTAAACATTTTTTTCCTTCAAATGATATGAATTTAAAAATAATTCTAGGCATTTCCATAGATAGGTACTTGAACGAGATAGATAATATGTTATTGTAATAAAGATTCTAGAAGTTGTTTCATGATGTTTGTAAGTCAAATCATTATGTTCTACACCTTCAACTGATAACAGCACTGTTTATCAGTTATACCTCAGTAAAACTGGAAGGAAAAAAAGTAGTATGGTATGGGGTGTTTACAATTTTGACTACATTCTACCTACTTTAATGGGAGTGAGAGCAATTTACATTGTGTGAATTTATCCCAGTGGTATCTTATTATCCATTAGACATCAGTGTCCCAGACAACCTCTTGGCTAAGCTGCCCAATGAGCCAACTCAAAATAAAAGTTACTTCTTTTGGTTTTTCATTGTCTGAGCTCATTTTCTGAATTATGTTTTGCTTGGTTCTTAGTTTTAATCTCTGTTACATTTTGCTGTTTTATTGCATGTACTCTGCTGTAAGTCATATTAAATCTTTTATGGAAAGTGATAAGGCATAAACCAAATAATATTGGTTGTTTCTGTCTATCTTGCCTGTCGTCTTTATTTTTATCTCTTCCATCTACATCAGAGTGATCAGAATTCTGATGAGACGGTGGCCTGAGAAAGCACGCTGAACTCTAATCCAGCTGTCAATTCTGTCTCCGTAGAGAAATGGGTACTCAGACTTCAGGGTGTGTGAACACTTTGACCTTTCCAGGACTGGATGTTTAGGGTGATTGTCAGTTCTGGGCCTGGCAGTTGAACTGGGAGGATAATCTGAATTCTTTTGTTCTTGAAGAAAGCTTTTACCTCTGAGTTCTCTGGATCCCCCAGAAGAAGAACCTTGTCATTCCATTTGTTTTCATTCTAGGAAGACCTGCTGAGTGTCAAGGCCTTGGGATCTTCCTGATGTCCTGCTGCTGGAGATCAACAATGGCTCTGGCTAAGGCATTTATGAGGTAAGTTACATAGTTCATAGTCACTTTAGTATATACCTAAGTTATTGCTAGGTATTCTAGTGTTCACAGAGTTTACAGGGAAACTCATCTGCTACCATTTCAAAGTGCGTGATTAGTAGCTCTCAATTAAACATTTTTTTCCTTCAAATGATATGAATTTAAAAATAATTCTAGGCATTTCCATAGATAGGTACTTGAACGAGATAGATAATATGTTATTGTAATAAAGATTCTAGAAGTTGTTTCATGATGTTTGTAAGTCAAATCATTATGTTCTACACCTTCAACTGATAACAGCACTGTTTATCAGTTATACCTCAGTAAAACTGGAAGGAAAAAAAGTAGTATGGTATGGGGTGTTTACAATTTTGACTACATTCTACCTACTTTAATGGGAGTGAGAGCAATTTACATTGTGTGAATTTATCCCAGTGGTATCTTATTATCCATTAGACATCAGTGTCCCAGACAACCTCTTGGCTAAGCTGCCCAATGAGCCAACTCAAAATAAAAGTTACTTCTTTTGGTTTTTCATTGTCTGAGCTCATTTTCTGAATTATGTTTTGCTTGGTTCTTAGTTTTAATCTCTGTTACATTTTGCTGTTTTATTGCATGTACTCTGCTGTAAGTCATATTAAATCTTTTATGGAAAGTGATAAGGCATAAACCAAATAATATTGGTTGTTTCTGTCTATCTTGCCTGTCGTCTTTATTTTTATCTCTTCCATCTACATCAGAGTGATCAGAATTCTGATGAGACGGTGGCCTGAGAAAGCACGCTGAACTCTAATCCAGCTGTCAATTCTGTCTCCGTAGAGAAATGGGTACTCAGACTTCAGGGTGTGTGAACACTTTGACCTTTCCAGGACTGGATGTTTAGGGTGATTGTCAGTTCTGGGCCTGGCAGTTGAACTGGGAGGATAATCTGAATTCTTTTGTTCTTGAAGAAAGCTTTTACCTCTGAGTTCTCTGGATCCCCCAGAAGAAGAACCTTGTCATTCCATTTGTTTTCATTCTAGGAAGACCTGCTGAGTGTCAAGGCCTTGGGATCTTCCTGATGTCCTGCTGCTGGAGATCAACAATCATGTTTCTTCTTATGTTTGTGGAAGGAACTGAAGGGTTTCCAGTTTTATATCCCTGTCTGTGAAGAGCAATACTTCTTACCACTTGTGGATTTCCATCACTCCCAGATACCCTATTAGCTTAGTATGTGAGTAAACTCACGGGGATCCTAAAGAAATTATTGCAATCTGATGAGATCTAGCAGTGTCTCTGAGAAAATAAGGGGAGAGAGAGACAGAGAGACGGAGAGACAGAGTGAGCAAGAGAGAATGGATAAAAGTGATAGGAAAGCTTTTAGTAAAGTAATAAAACTGTTAGAGGAAACAGGTGACTATTAGAGTAACCATAACAAAATGTTTTAAAAGAAGGCTCAAGGAGAAGTCTTGTATTCATAGCTTTACAAAGACTTTCTGAAACTTAAAAATCTGATAATTTTTAAATTTAAAGTCGAGTGGATGAATTGAGGAGAGATTAGTCACCATAGGGATTGCCCTGGTCAAGTAGAAGACACATTGTAAAACAGCAAAAATACGAAGAAAATAAAATCATGAGGAAGAAGCTATGAGATCTGAAGGCAGGATCAGGCCTTCTGAACTGTAGACACTAGAGATTCTAAACAAGGGAGAAAGCAACAGATAGAAGGAAATGTAACAGCATTGAAGAAAATCCTTGTATATTCACATTGGAAGTACCCAGGCAAGATCCATCTCCATAGCTGAGGGTTGGAGATGAAAGGGAGATTGAGCCTGTCTTATTTTTATCTCTTCCATCTACATCAGAGTGATCAGAATTCTGATGAGACGGTGGCCTGAGAAAGCACGCTGAACTCTAATCCAGCTGTCAATTCTGTCTCCGTAGAAATGGGTACTCAGACTTCAGGGTGTGTGAACACTTTGACCTTTCCAGGACTGGATGTTTAGGGTGATTGTCAGTTCTGGGCCTGGCAGTTGAACTGGGAGGATAATCTGAATTCTTTTGTTCTTGAAGAAAGCTTTTACCTCTGAGTTCTCTGGATCCCCCAGAAGAAGAACCTTGTCATTCCATTTGTTTTCATTCTAGGAAGACCTGCTGAGTGTCAAGGCCTTGGGATCTTCCTGATGTCCTGCTGCTGGAGATCAACAATCATGTTTCTTCTTATGTTTGTGGAAGGAACTGAAGGGTTTCCAGTTTTATATCCCTGTCTGTGAAGAGCAATACTTCTTACCACTTGTGGATTTCCATCACTCCCAGATACCCTATTAGCTTAGTATGTGAGTAAACTCACGGGGATCCTAAAGAAATTATTGCAATCTGATGAGATCTAGCAGTGTCTCTGAGAAAATAAGGGGAGAGAGAGACAGAGAGACGGAGAGACAGAGTGAGCAAGAGAGAATGGATAAAAGTGATAGGAAAGCTTTTAGTAAAGTAATAAAACTGTTAGAGGAAACAGGTGACTATTAGAGTAACCATAACAAAATGTTTTAAAAGAAGGCTCAAGGAGAAGTCTTGTATTCATAGCTTTACAAAGACTTTCTGAAACTTAAAAATCTGATAATTTTTAAATTTAAAGTCGAGTGGATGAATTGAGGAGAGATTAGTCACCATAGGGATTGCCCTGGTCAAGTAGAAGACACATTGTAAAACAGCAAAAATACGAAGAAAATAAAATCATGAGGAAGAAGCTATGAGATCTGAAGGCAGGATCAGGCCTTCTGAACTGTAGACACTAGAGATTCTAAACAAGGGAGAAAGCAACAGATAGAAGGAAATGTAACAGCATTGAAGAAAATCCTTGTATATTCACATTGGAAGTACCCAGGCAAGATCCATCTCCATAGCTGAGGGTTGGAGATGAAAGGGAGAGAGAGCATACAGGCTTTTGAATACTAGCCTTTGGATACTGGCTTGGTTTTTCATTCTACTTCCTATAGTACCCCTTTGGGAAGTATATAATGCTTTTCTCATGTCATATGATGGAGGAACCTTGATATTCTCTGATAACATCATTATGGTCATACCTTAAATGTCTCATGTGATGTATCAGTTCTTGTTCTGTTGGTTTCCACATCAATAATTGTTATCTAATGAATGAAAAACTTATTGTGTATAAGCAGTACTTCTGTATAAGAGAGTCGTTCCTGTTGTATGAATTATTTTGTGCTGCTGTGCACACTGCTGGGTTTAGTTACCCCAAATTGGCCTGAGAACTAGATTTAGGTTAGAAAATGAGGACAGTTAATTTCTCTGCAATTAGGGAGAATTTGACAAGTCAGAAACAACCTAGAAAGGAGGAGTGAGATTGAATATAGCTTGGATTTGATATAGTGTAAGGTGTCCAATGAAAACTCCCACAAGGAATTAATCCAAAGAATATAATAAAGTTATTCAATATCTAATGCTCAGTTTGAAATTGTATTCCTGTGGTATAATCTCTTGATGGCTCTGCACCCATCCCTCATATTCATTTAAATCTACTATAGGGCTTCCCCTGGTGGTCTAGTGGGTAAGGACACTGCCTTGCAGTGCAAGGGGCGCTGGTTCGATCCCTGGCCTGGGAAGATCCCATGTGCCGTGGAGCGGCTGGACTGATGTGTCCAATTACCGAGCCGGAACTCTGGAGCGCATGTGCCCAGAGCAGGAGCTCTGCAGCGACAGACGCCACCGCCATGGGAGGCCCACAGGAGCCAAAGAACAAAGACGGATGAAAATGGAGAAATGAAAGACCAATAGAGCCTGCTGGCTCCCCTCCCTCCCCAACCCAACCCCCGCCCAAAATAAATAAATAAATAAATCTTTAAATCTACTATAGTTATAAATACCACTCTAAGTATTTGAAAGGGGGTATTGCCCCCCAAATAGGTGCTTTGAAAATAATAGGAGAAGCTAAAGGAAGTGAGCTAAGTTGGATTTGCAGAAGTGTCTTTAGAAGACTGCATCACTGTCCCTCTAGGTGAGCCATTGTTTCTGAGGCCTCCAGTGCTGGCTTGCTGGAAGTAAGACACTTCTCCTCTTAACCAAACCTGCCTCTCAGTCCATGGAACCAGAGAATAGACACTAGAATGCTGGTACAGGAAGGATGATTTATATTTCCATGACTTTTTTGACAGCAGCCACAGCCAAGAGGCTAGCAATATGGTCCTCACTATAGCCCTGCTTTTGGAAACTTATGAAAAATGCTCTGACTTATGTAGCCTAATTTGTATCCAGACTATAGCACCTGGAAAATGTTGTTAATTGCTGTTCAGTTGCCAAGTCATGTCTGATTTTTCATGACATCATGGTCAGCAGCACACCAGCTTTCCCTGTTCCCGACAGAGGTTTGCCCAGTCTCCCAGAATTTGCCCAAGTTTATGTCCATTGAATCGGTGATGTCGTCCAACAATCTTATCCTCTGTTACCCTCTTCTCCTTCTTCCTTCAATCTTTCCCAGCATCAGGATCTTTCCCAGTGACTGTTCACATCAGGTGGCTAAAGTATTGGAGTTTCAGCTTCAGCATCAGTCCTTCCAATGAGTATTTGGGGTTGATTTCCTTTAAGATTGACTGATTTGATCTCCCTGCCATCCAAGGGACTCTCAAGAGTCTTCTCCAGCACCACAGTCTGAAGGGCATATACATAGTGCAAACGTCAGACGGGGCAAACCAGAAAATGAAGCCAAGGGCTGATTTCAAGGGCCAATGAAGTGGGGACAGAAAGATTGTTAGTATTAGTACTGTGTTAGATAGTATAGGGGAAGGAAGATAATTCATTATCAGGAAATCAGGAGGAACCAGAATCAGAGGAAGAGAATAATCAGGACACCTCAGTCTGTGTTACAATTGTCTTTGGGTGACTTGGATTATCAGAGTGTGCTCTAGGATGACTGACAGCCAGGATGATGGGTCATGTGATGACTAAATTACTTTCTATATCCCAGCTAATAGAAAATGTGAAGAATCTACCATGACCTGCTATTTCATGGGCATTTGAATCTTTTGTTAAACTAGTTAGTAATTCAGTGTATCTATTGACTATAGTTGGCACTAAGAGAAAACTTATATGTGAAACAAGCTTAAATAGTCCACATTGTTTCTGAGGCCTCCAGTGCTGGCTTGCTGGAAGTAAGACACTTCTCCTCTTAACCAAACCTGCCTCTCAGTCCATGGAACCAGAGAATAGACACTAGAATGCTGGTACAGGAAGGATGATTTATATTTCCATGACTTTTTTGACAGCAGCCACAGCCAAGAGGCTAGCAATATGGTCCTCACTATAGCCCTGCTTTTGGAAACTTATGAAAAATGCTCTGACTTATGTAGCCTAATTTGTATCCAGACTATAGCACCTGGAAAATGTTGTTAATTGCTGTTCAGTTGCCAAGTCATGTCTGATTTTTCATGACATCATGGTCAGCAGCACACCAGCTTTCCCTGTTCCCGACAGAGGTTTGCCCAGTCTCCCAGAATTTGCCCAAGTTTATGTCCATTGAATCGGTGATGTCGTCCAACAATCTTATCCTCTGTTACCCTCTTCTCCTTCTTCCTTCAATCTTTCCCAGCATCAGGATCTTTCCCAGTGACTGTTCACATCAGGTGGCTAAAGTATTGGAGTTTCAGCTTCAGCATCAGTCCTTCCAATGAGTATTTGGGGTTGATTTCCTTTAAGATTGACTGATTTGATCTCCCTGCCATCCAAGGGACTCTCAAGAGTCTTCTCCAGCACCACAGTCTGAAGGGCATATACATAGTGCAAAAGTCAAGAGAGGCAAACCAGAAAATGAAGCCAAGGGCTGATTTCAAGGGCCAATGAAGTGGGGACAGAAAGATTGTTAGTATTAGTACTGTGTTAGATAGTATAGGGGAAGGAAGATAATTCATTATCAGGAAATCAGGAGGAACCAGAATCAGAGGAAGAGAATAATCAGGACACCTCAGTCTGTGTTACAATTGTCTTTGGGTGACTTGGATTATCAGAGTGTGCTCTAGGATGACTGACAGCCAGGATGATGGGTCATGTGATGACTAAATTACTTTCTATATCCCAGCTAATAGAAAATGTGAAGAATCTACCATGACCTGCTATTTCATGGGCATTTGAATCTTTTGTTAAACTAGTTAGTAATTCAGTGTATCTATTGACTATAGTTGGCACTAAGAGAGAAAACTTATATGTGAAACAAGCTTAAATAGTCCCACTTACTGCACATCCCAGAGCTGTTATGTTTAAAACTTGGTGACCAAAATCAGTGGACTGCACACAGAGCTATAGGCCATATATGTTATTTCATATTTATAAAATCTGTCAGGAGACCATAGCTATCTATGTCTGTGTACAGTTAGAAAACAGCAAGCAAAAATCTAGCTATGCTAGGTAAGGGAGGCTAAACATGAACTAGAAGGGTCTATAACTGAGCTATTGGTTGGACAGGTTCAACTTTTGTACTCTATTTGACTATTAGATTATTCCACATTGTTCTTAAGAAAATGGTTTTCATCATATGAAAGCAAGCATGAAGAAAGCAAATTTAAGTGTGCTAATGAAATGCTAAAACTTTCCTATGTAGCTTTGGTATGTATATATGTCTGCATGGGGTTGAACTATGCTTCCCCCTAAATTGTATGTCCTCTCCAACAGTAGCTGAGAATGTGACCTTCTTTGGAAATAGGGTCACTGGAGATATAACAAGTTAAGATGAAGTCATTAAGGTAAGCCCTAATCTAAAGTGACTGGTATCCTTATATAAGGGGAAATAGGGACACAGATACACATACACATGGGCTTCCATGGCAGGTCAGCAGTAAAGAATCTGCCTGCAGTGCAGGAGACCCAGGTTCGATCTCTGGGTTGGGAAGATCCCTTGGAGGAGGGCATGGCAACTCACTCCAGTATTCTTGCCTGGAGAATCCCATGGACAGAGGAGCTGATGGACTACAGCCCATGGAGTTGCAAAAAGTCAGACATGACTGAAGCAACTGAGCACAGACACACACATACAAACACAGGGAGAACATCATGTGTCGATGAAGGCAGAGATCAGGTGGTGCTTACTCAAGTCAAGGAATAGTCCAGGAATGCCAACAGTTGGTGCACACTGACAGAGTTAGAGGAAAGGCTTGGACCGAATGCTGTTTGACAGCCCCTAGAGAGAACCAACTCTGCTGATGCCTTGACCTCACACTTCTAACTTCCAGAGCCATGAGACAAAAATGTTCTGCTTGTGCCGCTTAGCTTGTAGTACTTAGTTATGACAGCCTCAGCAAACAAATACAATCAGAATTTTTTTTATAAAATATGAAGAATATTGGATTGATAAAATAAAAATTAAGAAAAACGAGCATAATGGCATCATATATAAACCGTTGCATACACTCAGAGGTCAGTCAGTACCTTTTCAGATGGTGAAAACTTTGACCATGAATTTCAATATGACTGAACCAGCTGTAAGCAAATTCTATGCTGTTATAACTCAGTGAATTAAAAGAAATATTTAGTCTCTTAGGAGTGATATGAAAAATTTTGATTAGAAATGGAACATTTGGAAGCAATCTTTACCAAAATAACATGAGGCAGTAAAGGAAGATGAATCAGAAATAGAATGTTACTGCCATTTCAGAAACTGTATGTGGGCATATTGCTTCATTTCTGACCTAAACTATCCCCTCTGGTATCATAATAAAAGAAGTAATCAATTTCAGAGAAGTGTCAAGAATGAAAATTGCCTGGACTTTTGACATTTGCATTTTCATCTGAAATAGGGCCTGCTTCCAAGTTGATATAAGAAATAGGCTTGTTAATGGACAGACTGGTGTGCATAATTCAGTGGTTTTTGCCCTAGAGAAGGTATAAAGGGTTCACTTCACTAATTCCTCCTCCAGGGGAACACATGTTCAGTCTTCTATCTGTAACCAGATCTTATACCCAAAGCCTACAGTATTTTGTAACAAGTTGGAAGTGTTTGATTCTAAATATAGGGGAAAGCATTTTTATTAATTTTTAAACTTCTAACAGTTATAATAATTTTTTTTAAATTGTGTCCTTCTGGAGTCCCCATATTTTTTTCTTATTTTTTTAAATTTAATTTTATTGGAGTATAGTTGATTTGCAGTGTTGTATGAGTTTCAGGTGTATAGCAAAATAATTTTTTATTGTTTCTTAGATCCTTAGGTTATCACAGAATATTGGGCAGGGTTCCCTGTGTTATACAATAGATCCCCATAGGTCTTCTGTCTTATATAAAATAATTGTAGGTGTTCATCCCAAGATCCTGATTTATCCCTCCCTCATCAACCTTGCCCCTTTGGTAATTGTAACTTTGTGTTCAATACCTGTAAGTTTGCTTCTATTATATGAATAAGCTCATTTGTATTTTTTTTTAACTTTGGCCTCTTTTGTTGGTTTTTTAGTTATTTATTTTTCATCCATCTTTATTCTTTGGCCTGTGTGGGCCTCCCATTGCAGTGAACTCTCACTGCAGAGCACCAGCTCTGGGCACATGCACTCCAGAGCACTGGCTTGCAATTGAACACAGTGGTCCAGCCACTCCATGGCACGTGGGATCTTCCCAGGCCAGGGATTGAACCAGTGCCCGCTGTACTGCAAGGCAGACTCTACCCACTGGACCACCAGGGAGGCCCCATTTGTATCTTTTTTTAAAAATTAGATTCCACATATGACATCATATGATATTTTTTCTTTCTCTGTCTTACTTCACTTAGTATCGTAATTCTTAGGTCTATCCATGTTGTTACAAATGGCATTACCATATTATTTTTTTTTTTTTTCACAGCTGAGTAATAATCCATTGGTAGCTGCTTTCTCTGGTAATCTTTAAATATGTTCACAAATTCTCTGATATTCCTTCCGCTAAGAGGTGAGGCCTATGTCTCTTTCCCTTGTATCTAGACCAAACTTGCTGACTAATCAGCCAACAGAATATGGCAGATGAGATGTGACACTAAGTGATGTTTGAGGGTCAGTCATAAGGGGATAGATCTTTTAACCTTTCCCTTGGATTACTTGCCTTTGAAACTTGAACCGTCAAGGAAGACGTCAGAGACTGTCATGTTGTAAGGAAAGCCAGGCCACATGGAGAGACTGAGTGCTCTGGTCATCAGCCCTCACTAAAGTCCCAGTCAACAGCCAGCATCAACTGTCACACATGTGAGCAAGTACTATTTCAAGGTGATGCCAACCTCCATCACCATCTGGACTGAACCCCTTCAGATCCCAAAACTGTGAGAGAAAAAGATAAAAGGAAAATAATTGTCTTGATTGCCTGAAGCTTGAGATGCTTTTAAATGTAAAAATTGAGAAACAGAGCACTCAGTTACTCATTCTCGAGTTACCTCATCACCCCTGGTTTTCTCTTACCTCATCTACCATCTGTGTAACTCAGTTCAATGTCTTTGAAACATCTAGAACTGTTTCTGTTCTCCTGACAAGAATCTTACTGATAACCCTTCCAGGCCGGGTTGATTGGACACAAAATAGCCAGGAAAGACTGAAACAAAAATTCAGATCATATGTTGATTTTCTTAGGCATAGGCTTATGATCTTTATTGTTGACTGGTTTGCAGAACCAGTGTTATAAAGTGTTCCTGTTTTTTCAGAAACGATCAGCACAATCTTTTAAACATACGTAGAGAACCGTGCTACATTTGAATAACTACAAGATAAGAATTTCAGAACTTGTTTAAGTTCTTAAAAAGATAAATGTAATTCCATAGCAATATCTTTTCTCCTTCACTATAGCAATCTGCCTTTTTATTTGCCTACCAACAAAAAGAGAAAGGTTTAAACACACCAAGATCATCTTTGCTCTACTTCCTCATATTATTTTTTTTCTTAAGGAAAAACCATTAAAATAAAAATAAAATTATATGTGTTTTGTTTATTTTGACCTTTTTTATTGATTTTTAAAATTTTTATTTATTTTTGTCCATCTTTATTCTTTGGCCTGTGTGGGTCTCCCACTGCAGCTGCCTCTCTCGTGGCAGAGCACCAGCTCTGGGCACATGTACTCCAGAGCGCTGGCTCATAATTGGACACACCAGTGGAGTCGCTCCACAGCACGTGGGATCTTCCTATACCAGGGATCGAACCAGTGTCCCTTGCTCTGCAAGATGGACGCTTTACCCACTGGACCACCAGGGAAGCCCTATATGGGTGTTTTTAAACCTCTGTCTTTTTGTTGGTAGGCAAGAAAAGCTGCAGGTCTCCTGTGCCTCCTGTGTTGGCAGGCAGATCCTTTACCACTGGACCACCTGGATGCTGCTCCCCAAAGATGTCATAGACTATAGGGTGCCTAAGACTAGGAACTTAGGTTTATGTAGATGCAAGCAGTAATTCCAAAACCGCATGAGAACCTTCCTCTCAGGGTGTCAGGCTCTGCTGGATACTACAGGGAATAATTCCAGAGTGAACCATGGGGAGTTATATTTTATAGCCCTTGAGTGTGTGGGTCCTGAGGAAGCTAAACTTTGGTGGCTGTTTCATAGAGAGGACTTTGTCATGGTTTCAAAGCTGTCTTTTTTTCCCCTATGGACAGCAAGTCCACTTCCATAGTTAGTACTGTAATACTAGTTCAGCTGCCATATTTCCCATCTCCATCAATTTCTTGGTGTCCTTTGATGTCATTCTACATGCTACACATGGCCTGGGCCAGCCTCAATTCTCTCTAGTCAGCTTTGGGCTCTGAAGTCTCACTCATTGCCTGATGCTGTAGAGGCTCAAGTAGGAGACTGCAGTCTGTTAAGCAATAGAAGACAAGTTTTGCTGTCAGAAGCCATGAAACCCATGTTAGCCCCACGAGTCCTTGAGCTGAAGCCTTACCTTAGTATCTGCATTGCTGGTCCCTCCATGTGGCTGGTATGTACATATCTGTTTCATTGCATCACTTCTGCTGGACTGATCCTTATTTCTGAACCCTTCTGTATTTGATCTGGTCTCTGACAACCTGCCCAGTTCAGGCCTACCTCTTCTGTTCGCTCCCTTTTTACCATCCATGGTGGAAAAGTGTCTTGTGTTTACTTGGGCATGTGATGGCATCTGTTCCCAGAGTGACGAATGACGAATCACAACCCTAACACACCCCTCACCGACTCCCCTTAGCCTTGCACCTTAACCTGGACTCTGCTGCTGCCCTGCCCCAATGTCCCCACCCCGCATTGAATGAGTGTGTGTGTGTGTGTGTTCAGTCACTCAGTCATGTCCATTGCTCAGTTGTACCTGACTCTGTGTGACCCTGTGGACTGTAGCCTTCCAGGCTTCACTTTCCACGGAATTCTCCAGGCAAGAATGCTGGAGTGAATTGCCATTTCCTTCTCTAGGGGATTTTCCGGACCCAGGGATCAAACCCACATCTGTTATCTCTCCTGCGTTGGCAGGCAGATTCTTTACCACCATGCCACCTGGGAAGACCATTGAATGCAGGCACTCATCTGAATGGAAGGTGAATTTGCTATACTCTTTTGGATACTGATTACTCCTCTTGGTCTATTTTCTCAACCCTAATGCTGTCTTTTCTTGGTTTCCTCTCCTCTTTCTCCCCTCTCTACCCTCTCCTCAGCTGATCCCTGGTTTGAGTCTGCCTATATCATGATACTGTTCTTTGAGCTTAACCTCTCTCCTGGCCTCTGTCGGGCTTCACTTTCATTCTTATCATTCCAAATAAGGAACATAAAAAAGCTTGGCATTGACATTTGAGAGGAGAGGAAGATAAATACCCAGGTAAACGTGTAAAGCCAGAGAATGTGGAGTCCAACAGGTGTGGAATAGGAGAGAAAATAATGGAGAAGCAGATGATCAGTATTCATCAAGAGAAACTTATAGGAAAGAAGATCCAAAATAATACTTACAGCCTCAAGTTACTGTATATTTAACGATGTCCAGAGCACAGCAATAAAGAAAGTGAAATTAAAACTCAATGTAAGAGTGTGAATATGATCTCTTAGGCATTATTGCGACTTTGTAGCATGGAACAGTGGTCATGGAATAATGCCTCCACTGTAAGCCAATCTTCATTTGCATGATGTCCCTAACTATCCAAGTGGCCTCCCTGATTGTCTTCTTTGAAAACTAGTAAAATTGATGAAACTAAGCTTTAAGTTTCTTTCTCATTTCTGACATTGTGTGAGCATGGTCTATGGCCTCTTCTTACAATTAAGTCTGCTGTACATTATGGGGTCATCCAAATGCTCTTTTCAAGTTCTTTAAAAAGTTCCACATGTCCCAGGAATAGAAGAAAAATTATATTATAGTTGTTGGAAGATGACAACCTATGAAACAAGCTATATCAGTTGTAAAACATGTTGTGCAGTATTTAATTTCTGGTTTTGTAAAAATCATAACATTCTGATGTCCAGCTCATGAAAGCTCTATTACTGGTTAAGTAAGCTTGTACTACCCTCTGGGACCTTTCTCCCCATTTTATGCTTCTATGAGGTTCTTAAAAGTTATTTGAGTGGAGGCTTGCTACTGTGCAGAGGCTGTGGAGAGCACAGGTCATACAGCGAAGAAACCTTAAGGATAAGAAGCTTTTGCTTTTTATGGATATGGAATTAGGAACCCAGTTTCTACCAGAAGTGTTGAAAGAAAGGAACATCAATGAGTTGGTCTTTCTGTTGTGAGATCATGAAAACTATAATCTGATATGCAAGTTTCAGCCAGATTTGCATTTGAATTCCAGCTCTGCCTTAATGACTAAGGTATTTAAGTGTATCAGAACCTTAGGTTTCTCAGTAAGATGGGGACAATACTGTATATCTCATAGTCTTATTTTAAGACATATGGAGCATTTTTTGACACATAGGAAATAATTAATGTTACTTTACATTGTTATTATTTATGAAGCATCCCGAATGGGGACTATCCAGTAGGAAATACACTGAATTAAGCTAAAAGGAGTTTCTCAATTCAAATTACACTTTCTAAGTTTTTGAGTTCTTCAGTTAGACTTCAGAATTTAAAATCACAAAATGTGTTTCCTGAGAAATTAAGAAAAATATAGTTCACACATGAAAAAGCAAGAATATTTTGGCATTGAAAGTAGTAAATGATGTAAACCAGCTAAATAGACCATGAAAATGGAATATGCTTTCCCAAGTATGAAAAGCAACTTTTCAGTTGCATGTTCTAGTTATGATATTATTCACAAATTGGCAAAAGAATTCGCAAAAAACATGTCTATTTAAAGAAGTAATTCAGGCTTCCCTGGTGGTCCAGTGGGTAAGGACACTGCCTTGCAGTGCAAGGGACGCTGGTTCGAGCCCTGGCCTGGGAAGATCCCATGTGCCGCGGAGCGGCTGGATTGATGTGTCCAAGTACGAGCTGGAGCTCTGGAGCGCATACGCCCAGAGCCAGTGCTCTGCGACAACAGAGGCCGCCGCGATGGGAGGCCCACACGGGCCAAAGAAAAAAGATGGATGAAAATGGACAAATGAAAGACCAATAGAAGTGGCCCACCTGCTCCCCTCCTTCCCCACCCCACCCCAACCAAAATAAATAAATCTTTAAAGAAGTATTCTATTTTTTGAACAGTAAGTTTCTGCCACTGAGCTTTTTGTTTGCTCTTACTTTATTTTATTTTTTTTGTAAATGAAGTAGGCATTCAAAAGAAATGGCAAAAGCATGTCTTTGGATAAATAATGCTTTTAGATAATCATGCTCTGAACTGTATATTTGTGTGTGTGTGTGTGTGTGTGTATCCTTTTTATAAAAAAATGAGGAAAACCACAGTAGCATCTATGGATTATTAAGAACTCTTGAAAAGGAAATATTTGTATAGATTTTCTAATCTAAAACCTAGTTTGAGAAAAATAAGAAGAGTAATGACAAGAATTATATGATACTTTATAGGTCTTCAATAAACCTATATTTACAGGTGTTTTAAAAGCCATGTTTTTGAATGAATGGGCTGCTATCCAGTTTTCTTTCCCCAGAGCATGAAACTAACTAAAGAAGTAAAATCTTTTTTCTTTAAATGTGCAAGCAATTATTTCTACTTGACTTTGTTGCATAAAGGCTTTTTCTCTGCGTTCTTGGGAATAGTGACAGCAATAAAGGTTAGTAATTTTTTGTGGATGCTCTCTCTGACATTCTACCCTGGAGACTAAGCATCTCTTCTGCCTACTTCCGTGTTCCTCTGCACTTCATGCATCTCTACTGTACTTGTCAGACTGTACTGGAAATGCTTTGAGGGCAGGAGTTAAGAAGTTTTGAATCCCTGCTGTTTGGCAAGACATGGGCTCAATCACAGGAGTTGAATGAATAGCTGAAAAATGAACAGAACAAGTGTCTTGGGAAAGGGGCAGGGGTTGTATGCAGGCTCACAGACAGAATGTTGTGAATACCAGGTGAACTGTTTAGATGGGACTTGCAGTGCAAGGGACGCTGGTTCGAGCCCTGGCCTGGGAAGATCCCATGTGCGGACGCTGGAGTTTCAGCGAGCTGGAGCTCTGGCGCATACGCCCAGAGCCAGTGCTCTGGACAACAGAGGCCCCCATGGGAGGCCCACAGGAGCCAAAAGAACAAAGACGGATGAAAATAGAGAAATGAAAGACCAATAGAAGTGGCCCACCTGCTCCCCTCCTTCCCCACCCCACCCCAACCAAAATAAATAAATCTTTAAAGAAGTATTCTATTTTTTGAACAGTAAGTTTCTGCCACTGAGCTTTTTGTTTGCTCTTACTTTATTTTATTTTTTTTGTAAATGAAGTAGGCATTCAAAAGAAATGGCAAAAGCATGTCTTTGGATAAATAATGCTTTTAGATAATCATGCTCTGAACTGTATATTTGTGTGTGTGTGTGTGTGTGTGTATCCTTTTTATAAAAAAATGAGGAAAACCACAGTAGCATCTATGGATTATTAAGAACTCTTGAAAAGGAAATATTTGTATAGATTTTCTAATCTAAAACCTAGTTTGAGAAAAATAAGAAGAGTAATGACAAGAATTATATGATACTTTATAGGTCTTCAATAAACCTATATTTACAGGTGTTTTAAAAGCCATGTTTTTGAATGAATGGGCTGCTATCCAGTTTTCTTTCCCCAGAGCATGAAACTAACTAAAGAAGTAAAATCTTTTTTCTTTAAATGTGCAAGCAATTATTTCTACTTGACTTTGTTGCATAAAGGCTTTTTCTCTGCGTTCTTGGGAATAGTGACAGCAATAAAGGTTAGTAATTTTTTGTGGATGCTCTCTCTGACATTCTACCCTGGAGACTAAGCATCTCTTCTGCCTACTTCCGTGTTCCTCTGCACTTCATGCATCTCTACTGTACTTGTCAGACTGTACTGGAAATGCTTTGAGGGCAGGAGTTAAGAAGTTTTGAATCCCTGCTGTTTGGCAAGACATGGGCTCAATCACAGGAGTTGAATGAATAGCTGAAAAATGAACAGAACAAGTGTCTTGGGAAAGGGGCAGGGGTTGTATGCAGGCTCACAGACAGAATGTTGTGAATACCAGGTGATTAGGATAACTGTTTAGATGGGACTTGCTGGGAAGGGAGGTGTCAGAATTCTAGAGTATAAGAAAGGCCTGGATTAGGATTCAGTGCGTATTTCCTTTATTTTCCAAATCCCCCTAATAATAATGTGGCTTGAGAGAGAGAATATACATTAGTTTAGTGGTTCTTAGGAAAGAAAGTATGACCCTGGGGGGAGGCACTCTGGAAATTGTGGAAGAGTATGCTTGGGTTGTTAAATATTTGGAGAGGGGCCTCCACTGTCATTTAATAAAGTTGGTTCCAGGGATTCTAACTATCTTGCCATGTGTGGGAGAGCCCTACCCAGGACATGCGTACATATCCTGTGCACGTGTCAAATGATCTTAGCCTGGAAATGAACTCCAGCTGATCTATGAACACAGTTACTTTTTTTTTTTTTTCCAGTTATTTGACTTGTTCACTCTTTTACCATTTTATTTTACTTTTTACTTTTACAGGGTTTTGTTGTTTATAGATATGTATGTTCCCAGATTAGTCATATGTATATCCCCCCCGATCCTACCCCTCCAGGCCGTCGCACAGTGCCCCTGCAGGATCCCCTTTTCTCACAGCACAATGACAATAGCTATTTTTTTCACATATGATAGTATAGGTTTTCATGCTACTTCCTTTACGGCTCCCACCCACTGTTCATTCCCCACAATGTCCATATGTCTATTCTCCGTGTCTGTTTTTCCATCACTTCGCTGCAGAACACAGCTGCTTTTTATGTGTTTTTTGTATGCAGTTTATTTTCCAGGAAATGCAACTGATGTGTAAATTGAGAAGAGTATGGTATTTTGCTTTGTTTGGAAACGTCTCAAATGTGATTCATCATTTCCAAAAGTTATAAAGCTATGTTGGTTGTGTATTTGAGGGGTTGACAGGACCCCCTGTCAGTTTGCATGTGTGTCTGTCATACCGGTGATGGAAGTATCTTTGCTGTGTGGCAGGCCCCAGCCCACTCCCACACATCTTCTACTCCTGTCAGGTCTCAGGACTTACCTAATGAAGCATGTATGGTTTCTTACCAGTTAGCATTCTTTTATTTCTTCTTCATGCTAGAATTAGAGTGTTATATTGAGTTTTTGTGTGAAGGTAGGTTACATAGTTCCTGAAAGTATCTTTTGAATCTCTTAACCGGAAGTGTTTTCAGATTTTAGGAAACCAATGAAGTATCTACACTTGATAGCACGTAACACTCATGATAAAACATGAAAGAGCCCCCGTGACCAAACATTGATGTTGTTGTTACAAATATTCATAATAGGTGGGATAAATAGAATAAATTACTCTCATTAGTTCAGGTCAGAGGATGCAACCCCGTGAGGTTAGGTGCCAAAATTTGGTAGAAGGTTTTAGATTTTCGAGCTTGTTTGGGCTTTAGAATTATGAAGAAGAAACTGTGGAGTGAATGCATTATTTCTATGTAGATGGATTCTAGCACCTGTGTATGTTATTCCAGGATAGTAAAGGGGATATTAAAATGTTTGATATGAAAAGAGATATGGGATGTGTTGCTGTCAAGGATCATTGCTGCAGTTGAACAAACTCAGACTTCTAAATAACCATATGCAGTGAATCACTGAGTTATGGCCTAGACTTGATTCTGAAATAGTTCCTGGGAGCTAGAGTGCTTTCATAAAATATTGAAATGTATAAGCTAGGTGATTTATCATTATCTGCTCTCACAACCAGGGATTGCATTCAAGGCCAGTGTTGCTTTGTTGATATGAGAAGGTTATTTACTCCTTTGAAAAGTGACACGTAAAGCAACAGTCAAACAAGCCAGATGCTCTCTCCAGGTAGTTAAAAAAGAGATTTTGGCCTTTTCCATTTCCCATAAAAGTGCAGCTGTACCGTCTAAAATTGGAACTTATTCATGTGCTCAGGTGCCAGGGCATAAAAATCAAAAGTGGAGAAAGCTGAAACAAGATATTTCAAAATAGAAATAGGAAATGAGACTAGGGAAAGAGGTAGCTGAAAAGAAAGTAAATGAAAAAGTAGAAAGGAAAGGAAAAATAGCTTCAGTGGGGTAAAGTGCACATAGAATTTTATTGAACAGTGAACTTCTTGGGTAAGAAATAATCAGTCATCCACCCAATTGTTTTCGTTAGGTTGGGTGCTTGAGTTCATCCATTCAAATTCTCTGGCTTGTAGTTTTACTTTTAAAAACACAAAGACAATGAGTAAACAAGTTTAGAAGAAACCCCGTCTTGCCAATGCTGAGTGCAATTTTCTTTTCATACTAGAACTTGAGCTTAAGTGAAGACTTCTGAGAACAAGGAGAAAGAACAGACCTCAGATACTTGAAGGGGACACAGCAGTGCTTATGATTTTGATGACCAGGTAGAAGGAGTCTCAGGAAGGGGAAAGGGTTGAGAAAAGTAAACATCTGATAAAAAGGGGAGATAATTGGAAAGAGGAAGATGAGAAATAATGATGTTCTGTTTTAGATATTTTACACATAAGTAACAGAATTGTTACTTTTTGAAAATGCCTAGTTGGCATTTGGAAATAAAGGAAAGTCATCAAGTGACTTTGAACCATCAATATGTTCTCATTCAGAGGCTCCATGTTCCTAAAGTGTGTTTATGTACAGAGCAACTCTACAGAGTTAAAGATACTTGCTTTTGGAACTTCGTGTTCCAAGGAAGGGAGCACTTTGGAATTTTTGCCTAGTGCTTTGTAATAATAAGGAAACATTTTCATGAATTCCCCCAGTGACTTCAGGTTGTTGGTTTTAAGCAAAATGTTTGTGCATGCTCAATTGTTTCTGACTCTATGTGGCACCATGGACTGTAGCCCACCAAGATCCTCTGCCAATGGAATTTTCCAGACAAGAATACTGAAATGGGTTGCCATTTCCGACTCCAGGGGATCTTCCCGACCCATGGATTGAATCTGCATCCCCTACATTAACAAGCAGATTTTTTGCCACTGCACTACAAGCAACATAAAGCTAATCAAACCAGATTAAGTAAACAGGTGGCTTAACCAGAGGTATACGTGGCAGGACAGGCCTCACGAGGGGGAAATCCCCAGTAATCCAAGGCGCTGCTTTCTCCATCTCTGCTAGAAGCTCCTGCGACTGCTGTGTTCTAATTCTCAGTCATGTGATTGGCTCAGCAAGGGACAGGGTTGTATGGCGGCCCACTGGGTAGAGCCACTGCAACAGACACTGCACAGGGGTGTGGCCAAGGCAAACTGCTTGAAAATATGCCTTCTAAATGCCATTGACCAAGCCTTCCACTGAGTTTGTGGAGGGTAGTGGGTTCTGGGCAGGCTGGCAGAATTACAGCAAGACAACAAATCTGTGAAAACATACCGCTTTGTTAGAATCCTGGAACAAATATGGACTTAGTTGATTAACTTTATTATAATTTCATCATTATAATAAAGATGATAGAAATAAGTATCTCATTTCTTAATTTTAAAATTCATTCAAAAACATTTTTGGCACACCTTCTGAGAGGTTTCCAGTCATTGTTTTTGATGATAGGATACAGCGTCTATTAAATTGTTTAAGTCTGTTCTAGAGCAGCTTACACAGAAAGGAGAGGCCGTGAGAGACAAATCATCATAAAACATGAAGAATAATAAAGCAGGCAAAGAAAAATAGTAACAGATTTTATCTAAGAGAAGACAGGGCAACTATGTAATCTGTTGTCTCGTGGAGACTCTTTGACTCTAAAAAACATAGCACTATTTAGTCATCCTGGGATAACCAACATCATCTGGGACTGGCCAAAGCAACCTGGTTGCCCTATAAGGAGTATGGCATTTGGATAGACACCAAGAGAAATGTTGATTATTTAAGGGCAAGTGGTTCAGGAAGAGGGGATGCTTGCTTATGGAAACAAAGCTATTGTGCCGGATAACAATAGCAATAGGACATTGAGATGAATAACTATTACTCATTGAGGCCAGATACTTAAAAACATGGTTTTAAAAACTCAAATCTTCACTCACCTGTGAAACAGATTTAATACTACTAAGCTTATCTCTATGAAGTTATTTATACTCTATCATTTGGGCCTACAGAAAGAACAGTTTCATCCACTTAGACCTCAGGTTTTACACACAAAGGAAGCTACAAAATTTTACCAAAGTCGCACACCCTGACTCAGAGCTAGCGTTTTAATGCTAGGCGCTTGGCTCCTGGGTCATTGGTCCTTCCACTGAGCCAGCCTAACTGCTGGGTCTTGTAACAGGTAGACTGACGGACTGTTTCCCTGAGGAACTTTCAGGCTAGAACATACAGCTGTAGAGAGATTTGTAGAGCCTAAAATACTGCCTGGTCCTGCAGAACACTGACATAATGCTGGAGCATTTGGACCTGAGGGTGAGACCATAGTACCTAAGCCCCTGGCCCCTAAGAAGGCACTGTGAGGCTAGAAATTGAAAAGAAAGTTGGCAAAATAGTCGGCTCAGAGAGGGTCTGGACGAGAGAGCATAATAGGGCATTGCTCTGGTCCGAATGAGAGATGGGAGGGTGCCTGAAACCAAAAGGCAGAAATCAGCACCGTTTCTGCTCCTCAAATGCCAAGTCTACCAAGAGCTGTCCAGAGGCAAGAAGTCTGGGAAGCTGCATTCCTGCAATTGAACCAGAAGTGGCAAAGGGAATGAGACCAGGAACCAAAGTCTGTCTGTTTGATTCTATCCTGCCACCACCCGTAACCCCCAAACTCTGCTTTTGTGTTTTCCTCTGGATATCTGCAGCTCCTCTTTACCTACCTTTACAAACGGATTTCTGTGTCTTCATGCATATGCTGAACAATGATTATTCCAAGAATGCCCCTAAATGCCAGTGGCCACACATACTAGTGAAAAGTTTCACATCTAGTTAGTAGTTTTCCAGCAAGAGATGCCTATTGACCAGTGGGCCCGAGATCCCTGAGGCCAGGGGCAGTTTCCACATACAGTTTCTAAGCAGAGTGAAAAGTTTCAAAGTTAGTAGTTTGCATTGGATAGACACCAAGAGAAATGTTGAAGGCAATTAGCTTATGGAAACAAAGCTATTGTGCCGGATAACAATAGCAATAGGACATTGAGATGAATAACTATTACTCATTGAGGCCAGATACTTAAAAACATGGTTTTAAAAACTCAAATCTTCACTCACCTGTGAAACAGATTTAATACTACTAAGCTTATCTCTATGAAGTTATTTATACTCTATCATTTGGGCCTACAGAAAGAACAGTTTCATCCACTTAGACCTCAGGTTTTACACACAAAGGAAGCTACAAAATTTTACCAAAGTCGCACACCCTGACTCAGAGCTAGCGTTTTAATGCTAGGCGCTTGGCTCCTGGGTCATTGGTCCTTCCACTGAGCCAGCCTAACTGCTGGGTCTTGTAACAGGTAGACTGACGGACTGTTTCCCTGAGGAACTTTCAGGCTAGAACATACAGCTGTAGAGAGATTTGTAGAGCCTAAAATACTGCCTGGTCCTGCAGAACACTGACATAATGCTGGAGCATTTGGACCTGAGGGTGAGACCATAGTACCTAAGCCCCTGGCCCCTAAGAAGGCACTGTGAGGCTAGAAATTGAAAAGAAAGTTGGCAAAATAGTCGGCTCAGAGAGGGTCTGGACGAGAGAGCATAATAGGGCATTGCTCTGGTCCGAATGAGAGATGGGAGGGTGCCTGAAACCAAAAGGCAGAAATCAGCACCGTTTCTGCTCCTCAAATGCCAAGTCTACCAAGAGCTGTCCAGAGGCAAGAAGTCTGGGAAGCTGCATTCCTGCAATTGAACCAGAAGTGGCAAAGGGAATGAGACCAGGAACCAAAGTCTGTCTGTTTGATTCTATCCTGCCACCACCCGTAACCCCCAAACTCTGCTTTTGTGTTTTCCTCTGGATATCTGCAGCTCCTCTTTACCTACCTTTACAAACGGATTTCTGTGTCTTCATGCATATGCTGAACAATGATTATTCCAAGAATGCCCCTAAATGCCAGTGGCCACACATACTAGTGAAAAGTTTCACATCTAGTTAGTAGTTTTCCAGCAAGAGATGCCTATTGACCAGGCTTGGGCCAGAGATCCCCTGAGGCCAGGGGCAGTTTCCACATACAGTTTCTAAGCAGAGGACACAGTACAATAGGCAAATTTTCAGGCTTGTCATAGTTGGCATTAAGTCAGATGGAGAAGCCAGCAGGAAGTGTCAATTTTTTCCTTTTTTCTCTTCGGATATGTCTCTTCAGTCCAGAATATTCACAGCTTACTCCAATATTGAATCCTGCCTTCCCTCAGCCTAGTCTCCCATGCCGTAAGAGGCTGTGATTACCTGTTTCCCTGCTCCCCTAGGGTTCCTTTGAAAAACAGAACAAACAGAAACACTATTCTGTTGTTTCTAGAACAAGATGTGTTCTAATATCAGGTAATATAAGGAAGATTGATTATAAATATAAAGAATAATCACTTAAGATTTGTAGGAAAATAAGTTTTTGAAGAGATATCCGTCAAGACGGCCATCCCTTTTGGTTTAGGGCTGCCCTGATTTCCCCTGGAGGAGGAAATGACAACCCACTCCAGTATTCTTGTCTGAAAAGTTCCTTGGACAGAAGAGTTTGGTGGACTACAGTCCATTATATCACACAAAGTTGGACATGACTGAGTGAGTACACACGTACCTGTTTTAACAGTAAAAGTCCCTTGTCCCAGGAAACCTCTCTCAGGCACCCTGGGACTATTTGTCACCCAGTGAGTACCTTGTTTACCTCTCTAGAGGAGCTATCAAGGGTAAAGAAGCATATTTCCTTCTCTTCCTTATAATGATGGGGCTAACCCAAACTGGAAAGCTATACTATTAATAGCTTAAAAATTGCATATTTATTTGAATTGAGGTTCAGTAAACATCCAAGTTTGGCAGGTGTGGATTTATCCCATCATATTTGAGTGTAATAAACATTCTACATAAATATAAGAACTATTCTGTTTTGCTTGTTCTAAACCAGCACCTCTCAAAGTTGTATGAAGGAATCTCCTGGGGATCTTGTTAAATGGCAGATTCTGAATCAGCAGCCCTTGGCGGGGTCTGAAACTCTTGCCTTTCTAACAAGCTCTCAAACCGTGTGATACTAATGGTCTAAAGACTACACATTGACTAGAATGATTTTAAAATCATAAAATCTATTGCTCAGAACCCCCACTCTTGGGTAGACAAAACTTCAATTGGAGTATTATTTGGGGATAGGCCTCGAGAATTAAATGCAAATTGTAAGGGCTTATTTATTGCTGGGAAAATGAAGGGATGGACTTTGCTTACAGTTTCCCAAAGCAATGAGAACAAAAGAGAAATCGATGTTTTTGTAAATTTTCCTGCAACACAAATACATTTTCTCGGCATCCCATTTTAAACCTGTGTACTTGTTTGAATTTCTAAAGCTCAAATTTGCTCTTCCATGCATATAGAGCTCACTGTGCTGCTGGTAATAGCTGTCTGAGTTAGCAAATAATTACTGATGGAATATCTGACCTCTTTAGCTGCCAACGTCATCACCTGATTGGAAATTAAAATTTTCTCTCACAAAGAAGGTCTTTGGGTAGTCCTTTGCAAAGTCAGTTTATTCAGATTCAATTTATTTGACCTGATGTGTAGGACACAGCATGTGAGAAGGGTTGGAAAATAAGCACTCAACAAGTACAAAATCATGTTCTCGTAGCTTTACGATGAGCTGAGTGCCACCTGGACAAGCTAAGTAGAAACTGCTTCTCAAGATGTCCTTGGTCATCTTTTAGATTATAGATCTTCACTTGACCATCTTTGCATCTTTATGATAGGAATAAGAAACCTGTGGAAGGAATACACATAGAAGTGTGAGTCCATTTTCTGTGCCCCCCCCTAACTGATGCTCCCTTGGAGTGTGTGGGGGGGGTGGGGGAGTTCCATCTGAGTCTGTGCAGTCTTCGATCTATTGTGAGCAGATGCTTCTAACACAAAGGGCTTTAGGGGTGGCTCATGTCTACCAGGCTGCAGAATGTCATTAAGGCTTGATTGCAATCTCCCGACATGATAGAAACGAAGACCAGGAACTGCCTGCTTGGCAGCGTTGAGGACAGTTGGAAAGCTCAGAGAAGACACATGCATTGAAGAAGAAATGACGCCGACAGAAGCTGGGCAGGCAGACAGGGGTGTTTAATTCAGAGGGGTGGATGTTAATTAATTTATTTAGGGTGAAGGAGATCTGATTTCTAAGCCAGACTACAAGCTGTTGCTGTCTACTGGGGGACAATGTCCTGACGGCTATAGGAGTATCATCCATCGTCTCGGTGGCTGATCTCATACCATATCTATCTTCCTGGGCCCAGACTCACCATGCTATGTCAGTTGGATGTGGGCAGCTCATTTTTCTTATCCATCAATGTTACTCTTATTGTACGTGTCTGTCTAGCTGCTTGTCTCTGCTTCTCCTTTCTCCCAGAACTCCCTTAGAGTCCCAAAATGATCCATGGCAGGCCTACAGATGGAAACCAGGAGGGATTTGGAAGTTATCACTCCTTCTAGAATGGCATAATTTTATCACATAATCTTAAGGAAGTTATCACTCCGTATAGAATGGCCATAAGTTTCAGCTTCCTATACTTGTAAGATGGGTCAAACGTTATCCAGAAAAAAGGGTTAGTCATTAAAATTCACTGAAGCAGATGTCAGGCTCATGGTGTCTTGATTAACTGTCTAGTCTCTGCTTTCTCACCACCAAAATTTATTTTCTCTCAGTTCCATTGTTTCGTGTAACAAAGGGCCTTTCTCCTGATGTCCTCCCACATGCAGTTCTGTGGAGGGGTTTATTATAGTGATTAATTTTCAAGGCCAAAATGGTATGATGTCATTATTCTAGATCCCTTTTTCACTTGACCATCTTTGCATCTTTATGATAGGAATAAGAAACCTGTGGAAGGAATACACATAGAAGTGTGAGTCCATTTTCTGTGCCCCTAACTGATGCTCCCTTGGAGTGTGTGGGGGGGGTGGGGGAGTTCCATCTGAGTCTGTGCAGTCTTCGATCTATTGTGAGCAGATGCTTCTAACACAAAGGGCTTTAGGGGTGGCTCATGTCTACCAGGCTGCAGAATGTCATTAAGGCTTGATTGCAATCTCCCGACATGATAGAAACGAAGACCAGGAACTGCCTGCTTGGCAGCGTTGAGGACAGTTGGAAAGCTCAGAGAAGACACATGCATTGAAGAAGAAATGACGCCGACAGAAGCTGGGCAGGCAGACAGGGGTGTTTAATTCAGAGGGGTGGATGTTAATTAATTTATTTAGGGTGAAGGAGATCTGATTTCTAAGCCAGACTACAAGCTGTTGCTGTCTACTGGGGGACAATGTCCTGACGGCTATAGGAGTATCATCCATCGTCTCGGTGGCTGATCTCATACCATATCTATCTTCCTGGGCCCAGACTCACCATGCTATGTCAGTTGGATGTGGGCAGCTCATTTTTCTTATCCATCAATGTTACTCTTATTGTACGTGTCTGTCTAGCTGCTTGTCTCTGCTTCTCCTTTCTCCCAGAACTCCCTTAGAGTCCCAAAATGATCCATGGCAGGCCTACAGATGGAAACCAGGAGGGATTTGGAAGTTATCACTCCTTCTAGAATGGCATAATTTTATCACATAATCTTAAGGAAGTTATCACTCCGTATAGAATGGCCATAAGTTTCAGCTTCCTATACTTGTAAGATGGGTCAAACGTTATCCAGAAAAAAGGGTTAGTCATTAAAATTCACTGAAGCAGATGTCAGGCTCATGGTGTCTTGATTAACTGTCTAGTCTCTGCTTTCTCACCACCAAAATTTATTTTCTCTCAGTTCCATTGTTTCGTGTAACAAAGGGCCTTTCTCCTGATGTCCTCCCACATGCAGTTCTGTGGAGGGGTTTATTATAGTGATTAATTTTTCAAGGCCAAAAATGGTATGATGTATTATGAAGTGCAAATAGAAATGAGTCCAAGTTTGAGGGTAATTTTAAAATGTATCTTGATGTAGTGGAAAGAGCACTGGATTTAGTGTCAACAAGTCACTTGAAAATACAAGAAGCCCTATATATGTTTGTCAAAACTCCTCAATCTGTAGCATTAAAGGGATGAGATATATGGTATGTAAGTTAAGCCTTTGTAAATACGGCTTGAAGAATCTGAGAAATAAGTCTAGTTTATTTATTATGAAGATCACACATGCTCATCTGAAAATGCAGAAAAACAAACACACATACACAAATACTAGTTGTAATATTTCAACCATGAGATGATCACATATCTATTTTCTGACAGTGGGGAGAAATAATCCTATCCTGCTGTTCTGGGTGCTCTATCACCACCAATCCAGGCAAAGCCTCTCCTCCACACCCACCCCCTGATCCTAGTACCATATCCCTCCTTTGTTTTATTTTATTTATTTTTTTAAGATTTATTTGTTTATTTATTTTGGGCAGGGGTCGGGTTGGGGAGAGAGGGGAGTGGGCGGGCCACTTCTATTGGTCTTTCATTTCTCTATTTTCATTCATCTTCTTTCTTTGGCTCCTGTGGACCTCCCATCGTGGTGGTGTCTGTCGTTGCAGAGCGCCGGCTCTGGGCGCATGCGCGCCAGAGCTCCGGCTCGGTGATTGGACACATCAGTCCAGCCGCTCCGCGACACGTGGGATCTTCCCAGGCCAGGGCTCGAACCGTCGCCCCTTACACTGCAAGGTGGTGTCCTTACCCACTGGACCACCAGGGGAAGCCCCCTCCTTTGTTTTAAATATGCCTACGAAGCTGCGTGGACTTACATCACTTTTATAAAATAGGTAGTGTTGGGCTTCCCCTGGTGGTCCAGTGGATAAGGACACCGCCTTGCAGTGCAAGGGGCGCCAGTTCGATCCCTGGCCTGGAAAGATCCCATGTGCCGCAGAGCGGCTGGACTGATGTGTCCGATTGCCGAGCCGGAGCGACGACAGACGCCACCACGATGGGAGGCCCACAGGAGCCAAAGAACAAAGACGGATGAAAACAGAGAAATGAAGGACCAATAGAAGTGGCCCGCCCGCTCTCCTCCCTCCCCAACCCGACCCCGCCCAAAATAAATAAATAAATAAATAAACCTTTTAAAAAAAAAAATAGGTAGTGTTGTTTGTGCATGCATTTGTTTTTATTCTATTGACATGATATGTTATTATCTGTAGAACTCATTTGATTTCTGAAATATTTTATTCAGTACTAAGACTGTGTATTAAAGATATATTGCAGTTATATTTAAATTTATTGCATTGATCCACGTTTCTACATAGCACTGACAGAGCTGTTGTTTCCAGTGTCCCAATACAATCCACAGTATTGAAATAAATACTTGTACATGTCCCCTCAAGGACCTGTGAAGTCATGTCTCTAGGTTATATACCTGTGAGTGGGTTTGCTGGGTCATAGGATCCCCAATGTCACATCAGTGTATATACCAGTCAGTTATTTTAGGGGGCCCTCAGTTTTCCACAAATCTTTAAACATTTATGTATTTAATTAACTTTCTATCTATATTGTTTTAAAAATAGAAAGTTTCTTGTCATATAATTGCCTTCTAGAAGTGTTCTACAGTAGACATTTTTAAAGATTTGACATAATATTCTAATGTCATATTCAAAGCTAGGGCTTAATCATTAGTAATATACTTAACTTTCCATATGCTAAACTTCCTTGCAAGGAAGGAAGCTTTCCTTATGAAGTTGAGTAAAATTAAGCCAAAGTTTGTTACATTCTTCAGTGATTCAGTATTTTAGGTGTTTGATGTCATCATTTATTTAACTGATACCCCATATTGTGTGTTCTGCAAAATATATTTCCAAGATTGTACATAAACAAGCCTACAGTTAAGGCAATATGATTATCAAATTAATTGATTGAATCACAGATATTTGGAGATAAGAAATAGATCCCTACCTGAATATTCATGGTTTAGTTTATTAGTTTGATAATCATATTGCCTTCACTGTAGACTTATGTCCTATCTTCTGCCTGGAGAATTCCATGGACAGAGGAGCCTGGTGGACTACAGCCCATGGGGTCACAAAGAATCAGACATGACTGAGCAACTTTCACTTTCACAGGGATCTACTTACCAGTCATGGAGTATTGCTAAGTGAAACATTTTGGTTAGAAACTAATGACATTTCAACTTTATTAAGAGGAGTAATTCAATAAGTAAAAGGATAAACTAAAAAGAAATGAGAAACTGACTTCCAGAGCAATTCTATCAAGTTGCTATGCATGCATATAACCAGTGGAAATAAAACACACTCATCAGATACATCATGTCCTTTATGTAGAGGGCCACCAAAACTAAGTGCCTAAACTCATTGGAGGGAATTATCTTACAATAGAATGTAATTAAAATAATAAAACTCTCCAGTTTTAGTAATAACGTTTACTTTCCATATGCTAAACTTAGTTGCAGTTTTCCTTATGACGCTGGTTAAAATTAAGCCAAGGTTTGTTACATTCTTCAGTGATTCAGTATTTTAGGTGTTTGATGTAGATACTGTTATTCCTTCACACACCCCACGTACCGTCTCTGATACAAATCTTCATTGTATTGAATGTTAGAGTGATACTAACTTTCAGATCATCGGTGATTTGCTATAAATCACTTTTGGAGAATTCAGTATTGACATGTCGAGCAAGGTATGTGGTATTAAAAAGAATTTACTTCAGTAAACAAATGTTAAGTAGGTCCATAAGCTTTGATCAAGAAGTCTTTGAAAGAGAGTTGTTAACCTTTTAGGGTTTTTTTGTATAGGATTTAGATTTTTTTAAGGATTTTTTTTTTGCATATAGTGTGCAACATGATATACATAAAAGGAATTTCAGAAACCCTAGCGTAAGAAAAAGAAAGGTGAATGTTGATTATAATTTTTTTCTGAAGAGTAACATTCAGCATCTGAGGTTTAATTAGGCTTTTATTAAAAGGGAGTGATAAAAACTTCTGAAAATGATGAAATAAACTTGAATGAAAATGTTCTTTTGATGATAGAATGTTATTCACTTCACACTGTGCTTTATATCAGGACAGCATGATTTAGGTTACTTATTTAAATATATCCTTAATAAGAGAGCTCACAGAAGACTTTATACTGGTAAATTTCTCCTTTTTCTTGTCGGACAGAGGAGCCTGGTGGACTACAGCCCATGGGGTCACAAAGAATCAGACATGACTGAGCAACTTTCACTTTCACAGGGATCTACTTACCAGTCATGGAGTATTGCTAAGTGAAACATTTTGGTTAGAAACTAATGACATTTCAACTTTATTAAGAGGAGTAATTCAATAAGTAAAAGGATAAACTAAAAAGAAATGAGAAACTGACTTCCAGAGCAATTCTATCAAGTTGCTATGCATGCATATAACCAGTGGAAATAAAACACACTCATCAGATACATCATGTCCTTTATGTAGAGGGCCACCAAAACTAAGTGCCTAAACTCATTGGAGGGAATTATCTTACAATAGAATGTAATTAAAATAATAAAACTCTCCAGTTTTAGTAATAACGTTTACTTTCCATATGCTAAACTTAGTTGCAGTTTTCCTTATGACGCTGGTTAAAATTAAGCCAAGGTTTGTTACATTCTTCAGTGATTCAGTATTTTAGGTGTTTGATGTAGATACTGTTATTCCTTCACACACCCCACGTACCGTCTCTGATACAAATCTTCATTGTATTGAATGTTAGAGTGATACTAACTTTCAGATCATCGGTGATTTGCTATAAATCACTTTTGGAGAATTCAGTATTGACATGTCGAGCAAGGTATGTGGTATTAAAAAGAATTTACTTCAGTAAACAAATGTTAAGTAGGTCCATAAGCTTTGATCAAGAAGTCTTTGAAAGAGAGTTGTTAACCTTTTAGGGTTTTTTTGTATAGGATTTAGATTTTTTTAAGGATTTTTTTTTTGCATATAGTGTGCAACATGATATACATAAAAGGAATTTCAGAAACCCTAGCGTAAGAAAAAGAAAGGTGAATGTTGATTATAATTTTTTTCTGAAGAGTAACATTCAGCATCTGAGGTTTAATTAGGCTTTTATTAAAAGGGAGTGATAAAAACTTCTGAAAATGATGAAATAAACTTGAATGAAAATGTTCTTTTGATGATAGAATGTTATTCACTTCACACTGTGCTTTATATCAGGACAGCATGATTTAGGTTACTTATTTAAATATATCCTTAATAAGAGAGCTCACAGAAGACTTTATACTGGTAAATTTCTCCCTTTTTTCTTGTCTTCTTACTTGGAACAAAGAGAGTTATTTTCTGTGAAGAACACTATTTTTAGAATACTTCCATTTTAAAACAAATAATTGCAGGTACCTTGGGAAATTTTAGAGGTTAAAATATTCATATTCAAATTGCTCTGTTGATATTTGAACTGAATGACAACTTGAAGAGAAAGAAATGAAGCAAGTCACTTTCTATATAAGAGAGGCTTACCCTGTTTATTTCTGCATGGGCAAGACTGAGGCCAATGCTGGGTACATGAAAGATGCTAAAAACTATTTGCTGAATAAATTAATGATTTCAAAACTTAAGCAGTTGGGTTTATGAAAGAAAAGGTGAAAATATAAATATGGGGATTTACTTTCTGAAATGTTATTGACATTCAACTTCAAATTTTTCATTTACATAAGACACAACTGTGGATAAACAACGAACTAGGAATAGTTGTATCTCCTTGTGTCTAACTTCACTTTCTTCAGTCTGAAAAGGAGATATATTCATATTTATCTCCTATCTTTATTTTTCCTCTACTTCTCTTTTCTGAATTGTGTTAAATTTTATGTTGGTATAGTGTATGCCAACATAAAATTAAACAATAGTTTTAGTCTCTATAAGAATTGTATAAACATAAATTGAAGTAATGATAACTATTTTGTTTAAAATCAGATTAGAGCCCTTCTAAGGCTTCAGAATTTCTTCATAAGGAATCACTTGTAAACACATATGAGGGGTTATTTTTAACACACACCCTGCTTATTACTCTTCTAAGTGAAATAAGATTGTTTTCCCCCGTTGTCAGTCACCACTAATGGGTTGCTCCAGCTTCAGAATCTGTTGGCCCGTGTTAGCATTAGGGCCTAACTTACTGTTTAGTCCCATCCATGAAATGGATATTCCATAATCCCCAGTTCTCAGGAATGCCATGAGAGTAAGTAAGGTAACAGGCAGTGTTCTCTATCTACATAACCCAGTTCATTCCTCCCCATCCATGCCATAAGTGGTGGTCAGTATGAGCAAGAGAAATCTTGGTGACTTCAGAGACTCTCCATTCTGAAATATCTGAAAGACCTGAGCCTGTCCATAGGAAAGTGGGAGGAGCCAAAGTCAGTGGGCTTTGACCACAAACTCAGGTCCTGGGAGAAGAGCAGAGAGCATAGGAGGAAGAGGGTGATCGGAATTGAGGGAAAAAGTCTCGGATGCCCCTCTGAAGCTGTCTTTACTGGGTAAAAAGGCAACCCTATGGAGACAGCAACTAAACGAATGGCCCATTCTCTGGATCCCAGTTGTTCCTGACAGACTTCTAGTAAAAATACATATTTTCTGGTAATGAAGTTTTTTGCTGCTTGTTCCTCTGGATGTTAAATAAAAGTGATATGTATATGAATATTGTGGCATAGGCTCATATTTCTAAGATGCTATTCATATTAGCGGGAAGATGCATGCTTATTTTATAAACCACCAGGAAAGGAAAAACAGACCTGCTAATTTAACCATGGCACAATATTTTCTCACTTAAAATTTTTAGTTAAAACATATGGAGGAAGATTTTAAGATATATTTACACATAGAGTAGTCATATGTATTTCTCTAGAGTGTATATTTAAAAGCAAATAAATGCAAAATAAATTGATTAGGATGTTTTTGAATGTGTTCATGTGCAGAGTTTAATTCTCATGAATCACCTTTCCACTCACAGTAATTGGTATGTGTGCTTTTTCACATAGGACTGTTGGTCCTTCCTGCAGTCAAGAGTATTGATGATGCAGCGCTTCTTAAAAGTGTGCTGTCTTCCTGTCTCAGATTTTCTTTCAAGCCTGTGACACCAGTCTGCAAGTTTAATATGCAGGTAGTGATGGCTATATCATGACTGTCACGGGGTGACCTGCTGGTCAGATGTACAATAATTTCAGAGAAACTGCACGTCTTAGAATGGATGAAATACTCAAAAGTCCTGGGACTCTCAGATCCCTCTTTAACTACTTGTGCAGCATTCCAGGTTGAGCCTTTCACGTTTAGTGTACTGGTGAACATGTGTAGCAGTTTCCACAGCCTGAGGGGACACGTGCTTTCAAGTTAACAGTGACTTTAGCGTTCAGTGGATGGATGGATGACTGGACCTCCAGGTTCCCAACTCCAAAGCCTCCAGAATTAAAGAAAAGAGGTTCAGTGACTCTCAAATGAAAAAATGACACAGTTGTTTGTGAGTCCAGCCTTGCGTGGCACATTTTCTCCCTTCGGCTTATGCCAATCAATATCCATCACATGTGAAACAGCCTGAGTCTGCCTGACAGATGTCAGTTGCTGCCCCTGTCCCTTGTGAGCCACAGTGTCTCTGCCCAAGAGTACTGTTTTCTAAGACTCTCAGTGACTTTTATCTCCAGGATGTCAGAGGTGTGGGAGTTTTCATACATAGTGGGGATGATGATCTTCTTAATTCTTCCTCTCATCTTATTCCCTGGGTTCCAAAGGAGTGCGATTTATTCCTAGAGTCCATTAAGTCTTCCAGGAGATTTCCAGCTTCTGGCTGTCACCCTTGCAATGTTAGGGCTTCAAACCATTCCAAGTTTCCGAGAGCAAAATGAGATACAGAGATAACATCTCCATTATTCCCTCTCATTTGTCATCTACACTCTCTTATGTCCGCTTTGCCAAGGCGAAATAAAGCAAACAATTATCATTTGTTCATACTTTTAGCCACAAATCCAGAGTAATCCCCGTACATTGCAGTTGGTGCAAAATGAAGAGACAGAGGAAGTATGTTCTATCACACTAGTCTTAGCCTGATACGAATGATATTTTACTGTTTGCACATGTTATTTCCTTCTTTGTAATGAATTTAATCTTTGTTCCTCTTCAGATGATGATTAACTTTTTGAGAACAAGGATGATCTCAAATATCTTTTGTGAACATCTTCTCGTGGTGGGCATTCAATATAAATGATTATTTTTATTTAGTTTCATTTCTAGTATAGCATATATTCACAATGGAAAAAGATTTCTATTTTCAAACCAAGCGGATCAAAGCCATGTTAGTAAGATTATCCTAGAGTTTATATATGAAAAAATGTACTGGTGAACATGTTGTTTGCCTGAGGGGACACGTGCTTTCAAGTTAACAGTGACTTTAGCGTTCAGTGGATGGATGGATGACTGGACCTCCAGGTTCCCAACTCCAAAGCCTCCAGAATTAAAGAAAAGAGGTTCAGTGACTCTCAAATGAAAAAATGACACAGTTGTTTGTGAGTCCAGCCTTGCGTGGCACATTTTCTCCCTTCGGCTTATGCCAATCAATATCCATCACATGTGAAACAGCCTGAGTCTGCCTGACAGATGTCAGTTGCTGCCCCTGTCCCTTGTGAGCCACAGTGTCTCTGCCCAAGAGTACTGTTTTCTAAGACTCTCAGTGACTTTTATCTCCAGGATGTCAGAGGTGTGGGAGTTTTCATACATAGTGGGGATGATGATCTTCTTAATTCTTCCTCTCATCTTATTCCCTGGGTTCCAAAGGAGTGCGATTTATTCCTAGAGTCCATTAAGTCTTCCAGGAGATTTCCAGCTTCTGGCTGTCACCCTTGCAATGTTAGGGCTTCAAACCATTCCAAGTTTCCGAGAGCAAAATGAGATACAGAGATAACATCTCCATTATTCCCTCTCATTTGTCATCTACACTCTCTTATGTCCGCTTTGCCAAGGCGAAATAAAGCAAACAATTATCATTTGTTCATACTTTTAGCCACAAATCCAGAGTAATCCCCGTACATTGCAGTTGGTGCAAAATGAAGAGACAGAGGAAGTATGTTCTATCACACTAGTCTTAGCCTGATACGAATGATATTTTACTGTTTGCACATGTTATTTCCTTCTTTGTAATGAATTTAATCTTTGTTCCTCTTCAGATGATGATTAACTTTTTGAGAACAAGGATGATCTCAAATATCTTTTGTGAACATCTTCTCGTGGTGGGCATTCAATATAAATGATTATTTTTATTTAGTTTCATTTCTAGTATAGCATATATTCACAATGGAAAAAGATTTCTATTTTCAAACCAAGCGGATCAAAGCCATGTTAGTAAGATTATCCTAGAGTTTCAAGTTTATATATGAAAAATCTCAAAAGCTTTGCAAACTACATTAACTCATTTTGTAAAAGATGCTGCAAATACATGTCTGCAAATACCATCTCTTTAAGGCCTATTTAGTATTTTGAGAGAGCTGACTGAACCCTGTGCTTTGTGGGATGATGTGAATTTTCAGCCAAGAGCTCATATGTCGTACACCATCATGCCTTCTTTTCAGGAAAGCTTCCTTGTCCTTGCCTGGGCACCACTTACATGCTCTTAAAAAACTCTCTAGTTTACTTTTGGACTCAAATTACAATCTTACCAGAAACACAAAAACATTTCCAGATCTCTACATGAACATAGGTTTTTTTCAGTCTTTCTGCCTCCCTGTTTTTCCTTTCCATGCCAATTTTAACCTTCATCTCACAGTAGAATCAATGGGGCCCTGTTACCTTGGCAACAATGATAGGATAATAGAATTAGAATCTCCCAGTGCTTCATGCTAACATCATGCTCTTGGAAGCAAAAGACAACACAATTATGAAATATGATCTGTGGTACTTTAAAGTGGCAGTATCCATTCATTTTCACTATATGCCATTTATTTATGAAAAATAATATATGTTGAACTTTCAGTGATTTAAAAACAGTTTAACCACAAGAATAAGACAGAAGTCTGTCTCAGGATAAGGATTTGTTTTATATCTATATTCTAAATAGTCAGCTTTGCATGTTTCTTTTGACATCCTACATTTTCATCAATTTAAAGATAATGACCAAGAAAAATTATCAACAGGGTAGACTTTGAGAGAATTACCATTTGATCTGAAATAGATTTGAAAATTCTTGAGTCTCTTTCCACTTTCTGAAAGCATATTCTCACTATAGAAAAGTAAATTGACACTCCAGGGATTTACACTTCCAAGCTACCACATTCAGCACTGATGTTCTGTTGAAATATGCTGCTGATTTGGAAAAGGGGCTTTTGCTGATGTTTCAAATACTGTGACTCTTCTTTTGTTTCTATCCTAATTCTGAAAATCTCAAGTATAAAGCTTGGTCTTTATGATATCAAGAGTACCTTGAGTATTTCTGGATCTGATTCAGTATTTTTTTAATTGATGTATAGTTGATACATAATTTTGTGTTAGTTTCAGGTGTACAGCAAAGTGATTGAGAACAATACGAGTACACACATAATTTTCCAGACTCTTTTTCCATTAGTGGTTGTTATATGATATTGAATATAGTTCCCTGTGCTGTAGAGTAGGTCCTTGTTATTCATCTATTTTATATGTAGTAGTGTATATCTGTTAATCCCAAACTTTTCAGACTCCTATTTTACCATTGGCTCTCCTACTTTCCTCTCTGGTAACCAAAAGTGTGTTTTCTACATCTGTGAGCCTATTTCTGTTTTGTAATAAATTCACTTGTGTTATTGTTCTAAGATTCTGCATATAAGTGATATCATATATTTATCATTCTATCTCTGATTTACTTCATTTAGTATGATGATCGACAGGTCCAACCATGTTGCTGCAAATGGCATTATTTTATTCTATTTCATTTCATAGTTCATAGTATATATGTATATATATACCAGAATTGTTTTACTGATTCACTTTTCCATGAGCATTTAGATTGTTTCCAGGTCTTGGTTACTGTAAATAGTTCTGCTGTGAACTCTGAGGTACATGTATCTTTCTGAACTAGGGTTTTTGTATTTTTCCAGCTATATGCCCAGGAGTGGGATTGCTGGATCATATCGTAACTCTATTTCCAATTTTGTAATGAACCCTCATACTGTTCTTCATAGGAGCTGCACCAATTTAAATTACCACCAGCAGTGTAGGAGGGTTTTTCCTTTTTTTAAGATAATGACCAAGAAAAATTATCAACAGGGTAGACTTTGAGAGAATTACCATTTGATCTGAAATAGATTTGAAAATTCTTGAGTCTCTTTCCACTTTCTGAAAGCATATTCTCACTATAGAAAAGTAAATTGACACTCCAGGGATTTACACTTCCAAGCTACCACATTCAGCACTGATGTTCTGTTGAAATATGCTGCTGATTTGGAAAAGGGGCTTTTGCTGATGTTTCAAATACTGTGACTCTTCTTTTGTTTCTATCCTAATTCTGAAAAATCTCAAGTATAAAGCTTGGTCTTTATGATATCAAGAGTACCTTGAGTATTTCTGGATCTGATTCAGTATTTTTTTAATTGATGTATAGTTGATACATAATTTTGTGTTAGTTTCAGGTGTACAGCAAAGTGATTGAGAACAATACGAGTACACACATAATTTTCCAGACTCTTTTTCCATTAATGGTTGTTATATGATATTGAATATAGTTCCCTGTGCTGTAGAGTAGGTCCTTGTTATTCATCTATTTTATATGTAGTAGTGTATATCTGTTAATCCCAAACTTTTCAGACTCCTATTTTACCATTGGCTCTCCTACTTTCCTCTCTGGTAACCAAAAGTGTGTTTTCTACATCTGTGAGCCTATTTCTGTTTTGTAATAAATTCACTTGTGTTATTGTTCTAAGATTCTGCATATAAGTGATATCATATATTTATCATTCTATCTCTGATTTACTTCATTTAGTATGATGATCGACAGGTCCAACCATGTTGCTGCAAATGGCATTATTTTATTCTATTTCATTTCATAGTTCATAGTATATATGTATATATATACCAGAATTGTTTTACTGATTCACTTTTCCATGAGCATTTAGATTGTTTCCAGGTCTTGGTTACTGTAAATAGTTCTGCTGTGAACTCTGAGGTACATGTATCTTTCTGAACTAGGGTTTTTGTATTTTTCCAGCTATATGCCCAGGAGTGGGATTGCTGGATCATATCGTAACTCTATTTCCAATTTTGTAATGAACCCTCATACTGTTCTTCATAGGAGCTGCACCAATTTAAATTACCACCAGCAGTGTAGGAGGGTTCCCTTCCCTCTACACCCTCTCCAGCATTTATTATTTGCAGACTTTTTGATGATGGCATTCTCACCAGTGAGGCAATACCGCATTGTGATTTTCATTTGCATGTCTCTCATAATTAGTGGGGAATTCCCAGATGGCACTGGTGTTGAAGAACTCGCCCATCAATGCAGGAGTTGTAAGAGACACAGGTTTGATCTCTGGTTTGATCCCCTAGAGGAGTGCATGGCAACTCACTCCAATACTCTTGCCTGGAGAATTCCATGGACACAAGAGCCTGGATGGCTACAGCCCATAGGGTTGCACAGAGTTGGACATGACTGAAGCGACTTGGCACGCAGATAATAGTGATGTTGTGCGTATTTCCAATTGCCTGCTGGACATCCATGTGTCCTCTTTGGAGAAATGTCTATTTTGGTTTTCTGTGCATTTTTTGATTGGATTGTTTGCTGATTTGATATTGAGCTGTGTCTGCTGTTTGTATATTTTGAAAATTAATCCCTTGTCAGTGGCGTTGTTTGCAAATGTTTTCTCCCATTCTGTAGATTGTCTTTTCTTTTTGTTTATGGTTTTCATTGCAGTGCAAAAGCTTTTAAGTTTAATTAGGTCCTATTTGTTTATTTTTATTCAATAGTTTCATTACTATAGGTGACAGATCCAAAAAAATATCCTTATGATTTATGTGAAATAGTGTTCTGCCTGTTTCCTCTGAGAGTTTTATGTTATCTGGTCTTACATTTAGATCTTTAATTCATTTTGAATTGATTTTTGTATGTGATGTTAGAGAATGTTCTACTTTATTTCTTTTACATGTAGCTAGCTGTCCAGTTTTCTCAACTGCACTTATGGAAGAGATTGTCTTTTCTCCATTGTATATTCTTTCCTTCTTTGCCATAGATTAATTGACTATAATTGCATGAGTTTATTCCTAGGCCTTCAATCCTATTTCTTTGATCTATATGTCTGTCTCTATGCCAGTACTATAATGTTTTGATGACGGTAGCTTTGTAGTATACTCTGAAGTCAGGGAGCATGATTTCTTCAGTTCTCTTCTTTCTCAAGATTGTTTTGGGTATTTGAGGTCTTTTAAGTTTCCATACAAAATTTTGAATTATCTGTTCTAGTTCTGTGAAAAATGCTATAGTAATTTGATAGGGATTGCATTGAATCTGCAGATTGCCTTAGGTAGTATGGTCATTTTAACAATATTGAATTTTCCAATACAAGAACACAGTGTATCTTTCCATCTGCTTGTGTTATCTTCAGTTTCTTTCATCACCATCTTACAGTTTTCAGAATGCAGGCTTTTGCCCCCTATGGTAGGTTTATTCATAGGTTTTTTTTTAATTTTATTTTAGATGTGCTGGTCAATGGGATTTTTTCTTAATTTCTCTGTTTGATATTTTATTGTTAGTGTATAGAAATGCAACAGATCTCTCTTTGTTAATTTCGTTACCTTGCAACTTTACCAAATTCATTGATGAGCTCTAATAGTATTCTAGTAGTATCTTTAAAATTTTCCACATGCAGTATCATAGAATTTGTTAACAGTGACAGTTTTACCTCTTTCCAAATTGAATTTCTTGTTCTAGTTTGACTGTTATGGGTAGGACTTCCAAAACTATGTTGAATAAAGGTAATGAGAGTGGGCATCCTTGTCTTGTTTCTGATTGTAGAAGGATTGCTTTCAGCCTTTCACCATTGAGTATGAAATTAGCTACTGGTTTGTTATATATGGCCTTTATTATGTTGAGATATGTTCCCTCTGTGCCCACTTTCTGGACAGTGTTTCTCATAGATGGATGTGGATTTTTCCAAAAACTTTTTTCTGCATCTCATACAATTTTCATTTTTCAATTTGTTAATATGTGTGTCACATTGATTTGTGGATATTGAAAAATCCTTCCATCCCCTGGATGAATCCCACTTGATTATTGTGCACGATCCTTTTAATGTATTATTGAAGCCAGCTTGATAGTGTTTTGTTGATTTTTTCATCTATGTTCATCAGTGATATTGATCTATAATTTTTTTGTGTGGTATATTTTATCTGGTTTGGTATCAGAGTGATAGTAGCCTCATAGAATGAGTTTGAAATTGTCCCTTCCTCTTCAATTTTTTGGAATAGTTTCAGAAGGACAAGTATTAATTCTTCTTTAAATTTTTGATAGAATTTAACCATGAAGCCGTCTGATTTTAGAATTTTGCTTGTGGGGAGTCTTCAAATTACTGATTCAATTGCAGTCCTGCTCTGTTTATCTTTTCTGTTTCTTCCTGATTCAGTCTTGAGAGATTGTACCTTTCTAAAAATATGTCCATTTTTTCTAAGTTGTCAATTTTTCCAATACAAGAACACAGTGTATCTTTCCATCTGCTTGTGTTATCTTCAGTTTCTTTCATCACCATCTTACAGTTTTCAGAATGCAGGCTTTTGCCCCCTATGGTAGGTTTATTCATAGGTTTTTTTTTAATTTTATTTTAGATGTGCTGGTCAATGGGATTTTTTCTTAATTTCTCTGTTTGATATTTTATTGTTAGTGTATAGAAATGCAACAGATCTCTCTTTGTTAATTTCGTTACCTTGCAACTTTACCAAATTCATTGATGAGCTCTAATAGTATTCTAGTAGTATCTTTAAAATTTTCCACATGCAGTATCATAGAATTTGTTAACAGTGACAGTTTTACCTCTTTCCAAATTGAATTTCTTGTTCTAGTTTGACTGTTATGGGTAGGACTTCCAAAACTATGTTGAATAAAGGTAATGAGAGTGGGCATCCTTGTCTTGTTTCTGATTGTAGAAGGATTGCTTTCAGCCTTTCACCATTGAGTATGAAATTAGCTACTGGTTTGTTATATATGGCCTTTATTATGTTGAGATATGTTCCCTCTGTGCCCACTTTCTGGACAGTGTTTCTCATAGATGGATGTGGATTTTTCCAAAAACTTTTTTCTGCATCTCATACAATTTTCATTTTTCAATTTGTTAATATGTGTGTCACATTGATTTGTGGATATTGAAAAATCCTTCCATCCCCTGGATGAATCCCACTTGATTATTGTGCACGATCCTTTTAATGTATTATTGAAGCCAGCTTGATAGTGTTTTGTTGATTTTTTCATCTATGTTCATCAGTGATATTGATCTATAATTTTTTTGTGTGGTATATTTTATCTGGTTTGGTATCAGAGTGATAGTAGCCTCATAGAATGAGTTTGAAATTGTCCCTTCCTCTTCAATTTTTTGGAATAGTTTCAGAAGGACAAGTATTAATTCTTCTTTAAATTTTTGATAGAATTTAACCATGAAGCCGTCTGATTTTAGAATTTTGCTTGTGGGGAGTCTTCAAATTACTGATTCAATTGCAGTCCTGCTCTGTTTATCTTTTCTGTTTCTTCCTGATTCAGTCTTGAGAGATTGTACCTTTCTAAAAATATGTCCATTTTTTCTAAGTTGTCAATTTTATTGGCGTATAGTTGCTCATAGTAGTCTCTTATAATTCTTTGTATTTCTGTGGTGTCAGTTGTAACTTCATTTTCATTTCTGAGTTTATATATTTGGGTCTGTTCTCGCTGGTCTTCAGTTTTTGCTGAAAAATCAGCTGATAATTTTATGGTAGTTCCTTTGTATGTTATTTTTTGCTTTTCTTTCGATGCTTTTAATATTCTCTCTGATTCTTTAATTTTTGTTATTTTGATTACAGTATGTCTTGGTGTGTTCCTTTTGGGGTTAATCCTGTATGGGACTCCATACCTCCTGGACTTGAGTAACTGTTTCCTTTCTCAGGTTAGGGATGTTTTCAGCTATTATCTCTTCAAATATTTTCTCAGGTCCCTTTTCTATCTCTTCTCCTTCTGTGATTCTGGGATCCCTAAATGCAAATTAGTGTTCTTGATGTTGTCTCAGAGGTCTCTCTCTCATTTTTTTTATCTTTTTTTTTTTGGGCGGGGGGCACTTTTGTTGATCCTTCATTTATTTATCTTTGTTCTTTGCCTGTGTGGGCCTCACATTGCAGTGGCCTCCTACTCTCTGTAGAGCACCTACTCTGGATGCATGTGCTCCAGAGCTCTGGCTCCATAGTTGGACACATTGGTCTAGCTGCTCTGTGGCACGTGGGATCTTCCCAGGCCAGGAATCAAACCGGTGCCCTTTCCACTGCAAGGTGGTGTCCTTACCCACTAGACCACCAGGAAAGCCCCTCAGAGGTCTCTTAAACTGTCCTCTTTTTCTTTTTGGTGACAGTGATTCCCACTACTGTGCCTTCTAGCTCATAGATCTGCTCTTCTGTATGATTTAGTCTACTGTTGATTTATTCTAGTGTATTTTTCATTTTAGTCATTGTGTTATTCATCTCTGTTTGATTCTTTATATTTTCTAACTCTTTGTTAAAAACTCCTGTCTTCACACTCTGTGCGTCCATTTTCTTCTAAAATTCTTTTATCTTTTTAATAATTACTCTCAATGCTTTCTTATGTAGATTGCCTACCTTCATTTCACTTAATTCTTCTTCTGGTGTTTTTATCTTGTTCCTTCTACTGAAATATATTCCTCTGCTGTCACTTTTGTCTAAGTTTCTAGTTGTATTTTTATCTATGTGGTAGGTTAGTTACATTTTTTGACCTTGGAGAAATAACTGTCTGTGGGGGATGTCTGTTGTGACAGGCTGACTATGTGGGCAGACTGGTAGGCTTGGTTAGCTCCTGGTCTTGTTGGTTGCCAGTCTTTGCCTTTTGAGGATGTGGTTTACTGTTCTTTAGTTGGACCTGGTCAAAAGTCAGTTGGTTGCAGAGTGCTAGTGGGCCCCAGGGCTAGTAATATCTCACTGGTGGGGGAATCAGGGTCCCAAATACTCTAGGGATATTGTCACTAGCAGGTGAAGCTAGATCCTAGGGTTAGTGGCAACGCAGCTGGTTCCCGAAGTCTGACGGCAGGGCCGCAGGGTTTCAGAGCTCATTTCAGATCTTTAATGGAAGGGGCCAGTTCCTGACACAGTTGGGTATGGGGCCCAGGGTGACCTGAAGGTTACTTTAGCCTGCTGGTAGGTAGGGAGGGGCCCAGTTGGTCCCAGGATAGGATCTGGCTCACTATTGGTAGTCTCAGTCTACAGGCTACAGGACTATAGTTTTCTTCCTTCTGCTGTCTTCCCCTTGGTGGGTGAAGCTGCTCTAGGGTCTGGTGCTGGCCTCCTGTTGGGAAGGGCCAGTGTCTGTCTAGGGTGGGTCTTGACCCTGTGGTGGGTAAGGGCATATCAGGGATGTGTCTAGAGGTGGTTATGTGCTGGGGAAGTTTTTAGGTAACCTGCCTGCTTGATGGTGGAACTGTGTCCCCCCACTGTTAGTTTTTTGGCTTAAGACATCTGAGCACTGGCACCTATGGATTGTTGGGTGGGGCAGGTCTGGGCCACCATGGCAGCCACCAGCAGCATTGTTCACTGAAGTGATTGAATGTGCCCTGATATTGTTCCTCAATGTCCCACCAGTGTCTGTATCCCTAGGGTGAGCCACAGCCTCCCACCAACCCCAGGGACTTTTGCCTGGAAAGTAAATAGACATTATTTCTCACCTTGTATATAAACCAGGAGCAGGATAGAGATGGAGAAAAAAGTACTCATGTTCATTGTTATTTATGTATCTCCTAAGTGTGAGGTCAGTTTGTTCTGACATTAAAATCTAATTTAGCTAGTTTTAATTCAGCACACATTTCTCTGGGTGCTATTTATATGCAAAACATCCTACAAAATACAGTGGGGAAATTAAAGATGAGAATTGAACTGTAAAAGTCTGTTTTGGGAAGCAGTTTCTTTGGGAACTCTTTATTGGTCCTACTTCATTGGTGGCTATGATAATTTTAGAGAGTTTAGGTAATTATGTAATAGAAATGCTGGGTATATGTTGAGTCTATAGCTAAGCAGCCCTGAGACTGAGACAACCATGCCTGTTCTGGATCCATGGTGACAGGTATAAGCCAGTGTTGAAAACCCCTGCTCCCAGTAGAGCACTTAATAGACAGTCAGCAATTCAGAGCTGTATAGGGTGAATGAGATCCTGCAAACTGGAGCCCTTCTCCCAGGATCTAAGTGACGACAGACTGGTTCAGCCTTGAAGACCTAGAGTCAGACCAGAAACAAATCGCTTTGATTCCCTGTCAGTTCATTACCCTCCAAAGGATATAGTCATCCCCCCTGTATCCATGAAGTTTCACACTCATGGTTTCAAACAACTGTGGGTGGAAATATTTGAAAACAATTCCAGAAAGTTCCAGAAAACAAACCTAAATTTGACACACACTAGCAACCATTTAAATAGTGTTTACGTTGTGTTAGGTATTATAAGTAATCTAGAGATGATTTAAAGAATTGATATAAGGGAATATGTATGTAGATTATATCCAAATGCTGTGCTATTTTAGTAAGGGACTTGAGTAGCCATAAATTTTAGTACCTGTGGGGGTCCTGGAACCAATTCCTCAAGGGCCCTAGGGTTGACTGTATGTATGGTTAGGTACTTTCAGTAGCTGATAAGAATTTACAGCTATCATCTGTTGAACAGCATTCTGAGCACTTTGTATGCATCATTCTAGTCCATCTTGCCAAACATTCTGAGCAATAAAAACTACTATTTGATGGATGAGGAAACTGAGCTTCAAGGTCATTTTAGGGGATAACCTATCCAAGGTTTAAAACCAGCACTGTGAATACCCACAGCCCGCATTCTTAGCCACTAATCTACAAGCTAAGAAATCATCTCTCTTTTTATGTAATGATAGTCCCATTTACAAAGAATATTTTCTTTAATGCACTTAGTTTGTTGTCTGATTAGAAGTTCTCTGCACTTCAGATGAATAACTGAGCTGTGAATTTTGAGTTACAAATTCATGTTGATTAAGAAAAACTCAGTATTCTGTAAGCTGAAAAGTTTCAGGGGTAGCTTGTTTCCCCTATTTTAGTGATGGCTGTGGATGTGTGGGTGCTAAGTCGCTTCAGTCGTGTCTGGTTATTTGTGACTCCATGGACTGTAACCCACAAGGCTCCTCTGTCCCTAGAATTCTGCAGACAAGAATATTGGAGTGGGTTGTTATGTCCTCCTCCATAGTATGTTCCTGATCTACATATTGAAATTGAGTCTCTAAAGTTTTCTTCATCGGCAGGTGGGTTCTTTGCCACCAATGACACCTGGGAAGCCCTTACTGATGGTTAGTAAATCTTTTCCCCCTCTAAGTGCCAATATAATTGGAAAATTAAAATTGATAGGATCTTTCTATCCAAACAGAAGTTCTGATTCTTTGTGAGTCTGTGGACTGTAACTCACAAGGCTCCTCTGTCCCTGGGAAGTAAGTCATGATTTATTCTTTCACTAGGCACATGTGGTGCTGGAGAAAAACCAATACCTTGCCAATGACTGGCAATATTTTTGCAAGACCAAAAAATAAACTAGTCAATATGATAGCTATAAAGTATCAGCAAATGGAGGCATTGTGCACATATTTATTGTAATTCAAGAGTTTATAAAATAATGCTCCAAATGCTAGGAATATGGATAAAATTACTTTTCACCATGCAGTGATAATCACACAGAATATTATGTGGGGCAATGTTTGGAAACAAGAACAAAATCATAATTATATTTGTATGTCATACTTTCTCTGCAAATAAAGAAATAATTAGATAGTCTGATTTAAAAACTAATGCCAACAAGAAACATCCAGGCATAGGTCTAGTTGCTGGATTACTGTTTCTACTAGGAATTCAACAGGGGGTATTTTGTTCTTTAATGGTAATTTCTAAAGTAGTTCTAGCTTGGTTAATGCAATAGTCAATCCTCTATTGCTTTTGGACTTCTTAACTTTCCATTTGAAATTTTTCACTTTCTATTTGAAATAAACAGATGCCAAGTGGTGTCAAACTTGAAGTATTTCTGTGTTGGTAATATGGTTTATCATGTGAATGGGATGTTCTTTCATGTTTTGAAGGGTTGCATAAATCAAGGATTAGCTTAGGAAGGAAAGTGCTCACTAGTCGTGTCCTCTTTTGAGAAGGGAGTGGGAGTTATCCTTTGACCACTTTGTCTTTTGGGTCCTTTCATGTTGATTAAGAAAAACTCAGTATTCTGTAAGCTGAAAAGTTTCAGGGGTAGCTTGTTTCCCCTATTTTAGTGATGGCTGTGGATGTGTGGGTGCTAAGTCGCTTCAGTCGTGTCTGGTTATTTGTGACTCCATGGACTGTAACCCACAAGGCTCCTCTGTCCCTAGAATTCTGCAGACAAGAATATTGGAGTGGGTTGTTATGTCCTCCTCCATAGTATGTTCCTGATCTACATATTGAAATTGAGTCTCTAAAGTTTTCTTCATCGGCAGGTGGGTTCTTTGCCACCAATGACACCTGGGAAGCCCTTACTGATGGTTAGTAAATCTTTTCCCCCTCTAAGTGCCAATATAATTGGAAAATTAAAATTGATAGGATCTTTCTATCCAAACAGAAGTTCTGATTCTTTGTGAGTCTGTGGACTGTAACTCACAAGGCTCCTCTGTCCCTGGGAAGTAAGTCATGATTTATTCTTTCACTAGGCACATGTGGTGCTGGAGAAAAACCAATACCTTGCCAATGACTGGCAATATTTTTGCAAGACCAAAAAATAAACTAGTCAATATGATAGCTATAAAGTATCAGCAAATGGAGGCATTGTGCACATATTTATTGTAATTCAAGAGTTTATAAAATAATGCTCCAAATGCTAGGAATATGGATAAAATTACTTTTCACCATGCAGTGATAATCACACAGAATATTATGTGGGGCAATGTTTGGAAACAAGAACAAAATCATAATTATATTTGTATGTCATACTTTCTCTGCAAATAAAGAAATAATTAGATAGTCTGATTTAAAAACTAATGCCAACAAGAAACATCCAGGCATAGGTCTAGTTGCTGGATTACTGTTTCTACTAGGAATTCAACAGGGGGTATTTTGTTCTTTAATGGTAATTTCTAAAGTAGTTCTAGCTTGGTTAATGCAATAGTCAATCCTCTATTGCTTTTGGACTTCTTAACTTTCCATTTGAAATTTTTCACTTTCTATTTGAAATAAACAGATGCCAAGTGGTGTCAAACTTGAAGTATTTCTGTGTTGGTAATATGGTTTATCATGTGAATGGGATGTTCTTTCATGTTTTGAAGGGTTGCATAAATCAAGGATTAGCTTAGGAAGGAAAGTGCTCACTAGTCGTGTCCTCTTTTGAGAAGAGCTGTGTTGAGTGGGAGTTATCCTTTGACCACTTTGTCTTTTTTGGGTCCTTTGAATAAACTTATAGTTTTCTGTCTCAGGGCCTTTGCATCTGCCAGTACAACTGAGGAAGTATCTCCAACTACTATTGCCCACCTCAAGTCTTTCATGATCAATCTCTTTGAAATTTGTTAAGCCCTAGTTTAACATCTACTGTTAGGAAAGGCTTCCTGTGACTATTCTAAAGTAGGCTCCCTTCTCTTGTAATTTCTGATTATACTCACTTTTTCACCCCTTGGTAATGCTTGTAACAGTTTTTGTTATAACATTTATTTGTTTGCTAAATGTTACCCTCTAAAGGCAAGGATCATGCCTATATCGATCCAGCAACTCTTTGACATTTAATAGGTGCTCAATAAATGTTGTTAAGTGAATAAATGACTGTAAAGTACATCTGAAGAAAAAGAAGGAAAATTCTGCTCAAGGGCAGATGCTAAACTGGCAAAGCGATTATGATGTTGTTTAGTTGCTAAGTTGTACTAACTCATTGCGACCCCATGGACATGGCTCCTCTGTCTGTGGGATTTCCCAGACAGGAATATTGGAGTGAGTTGCCATTTCCTTTGTCAGGGGATCTTCCCTGTCCAGGGATCAAACCTGGGTCTCCTGCTTGGTAGGTGGATTCTTTACCACTGAGCCACTTGGGAAGCACTGATTATAATGTAGGGAATAACAAACTAATACTGGGAAAAGGTGACAAGTGGAGTAGTTAGAAAGTGCTATGTTCACATTGAGCAGCTGGGAACAATTTGTAAACAGAATGAGAGTGGAGAGTTTTGAGAATAACATTGGTGTGATTTATTGGTGATTACTAAGTTCAATCCTCTATTGCTTTTGGACTTCTTAACTTTCCATTTGAAATTTTTCACTTTCTATTTGAAATAAACAGATGCCAAGTGGTGTCAAACTTGAAGTATTTCTGTGTTGGTAATATGGTTTATCATGTGAATGGGATGTTCTTTCATGTTTTGAAGGGTTGCATAAATCAAGGATTAGCTTAGGAAGGAAAGTGCTCACTAGTCGTGTCCTCTTTTGAGAAGAGCTGTGTTGAGTGGGAGTTATCCTTTGACCACTTTGTCTTTTTTGGGTCCTTTGAATAAACTTATAGTTTTCTGTCTCAGGGCCTTTGCATCTGCCAGTACAACTGAGGAAGTATCTCCAACTACTATTGCCCACCTCAAGTCTTTCATGATCAATCTCTTTGAAATTTGTTAAGCCCTAGTTTAACATCTACTGTTAGGAAAGGCTTCCTGTGACTATTCTAAAGTAGGCTCCCTTCTCTTGTAATTTCTGATTATACTCACTTTTTCACCCCTTGGTAATGCTTGTAACAGTTTTTGTTATAACATTTATTTGTTTGCTAAATGTTACCCTCTAAAGGCAAGGATCATGCCTATATCGATCCAGCAACTCTTTGACATTTAATAGGTGCTCAATAAATGTTGTTAAGTGAATAAATGACTGTAAAGTACATCTGAAGAAAAAGAAGGAAAATTCTGCTCAAGGGCAGATGCTAAACTGGCAAAGCGATTATGATGTTGTTTAGTTGCTAAGTTGTACTAACTCATTGCGACCCCATGGACATGGCTCCTCTGTCTGTGGGATTTCCCAGACAGGAATATTGGAGTGAGTTGCCATTTCCTTTGTCAGGGGATCTTCCCTGTCCAGGGATCAAACCTGGGTCTCCTGCTTGGTAGGTGGATTCTTTACCACTGAGCCACTTGGGAAGCACTGATTATAATGTAGGGAATAACAAACTAATACTGGGAAAAGGTGACAAGTGGAGTAGTTAGAAAGTGCTATGTTCACATTGAGCAGCTGGGAACAATTTGTAAACAGAATGAGAGTGGAGAGTTTTGAGAATAACATTGGTGTGATTTATTGGTGATTACTAAAAATGTGGTTATTTTGAAAAAGAGGAATTCTGTATGTCTTAAAATATGCTGTGTTGAACTATAACTATTTGATCTAAACATTATGTTATGAATGGAAGGTATGTGTCGTAAGTTTATATATCTTTATATATACCATAGTCCCCTGCTATGTCTTATCTTTGGGAGGAATTCAGTAGATGCTTGTTGGATACTCATTTCTTGAATGAAAGATTTATCCACTGAAAAGAACAACTTAATTTTTATTTTAGCTTTAAGACAGGTGTGAGAATTATAATTACCTAGGGCATACTATACATTAAGGTACATATATTCTTATACCAGCAGATACTTCCATTTATTTATAGTCCAGTGCAGTATTCATGGCTGTGAATTTCTCTGTGGCTCAGACAGGCTCAGTATATGGCACAATTGCTGATGTCATCCAGTAAGCAGATGGTGAAGGAAGAGAAATAGAATGACATACACTGTCAGCCACCTTGGTCCACAAGTAATCTGTCACTTTTGCTTATATCCTATTGGCCAAAGCTAATCACGTGTTCCCTCTCTTAAATGCAAGAGGCTGGACAATGTGATTATGATGTCCACCTTCATATACACTGGCTGAACTTTCACAAAATTATTAACATCTCTGGTGACATTAGTTGTGACTTTTATTTTCAAGTGTATGCTGTTAATTATTTTCTGAATTTTCTGAAATAAGTATAAATTTAGTTTTGTTGTTGCTCATTTGCTAAATCATGTCCAACTCTTTGTGATCCCATGGACTGCAGCAGGCCAGACTTCCCTGTCCTTCACTATTTACTTCATAGTAAACTATGTCCCAAAGTTTACTCAGTTGAGTAAATGATGATGCCATTGAGTTGATAATGCCATCCAACCATCTCATTATGTTGCCCCCTTCTCCTCCTGCCTTCGATCTTTCCCAGCATCAGGGTATTTTCCAATGAATTGACTCTTTGCATCAGGTGACCAAAGTATTGGAGCTTCAGCTTCAGCATCAGTCCTTCCAATGAATATTCAGGGTTGCTTTCCTTTAGTATAATTTCATGGCTTGAGTCACCATGTATAAAGTTTATAGTCAGGTAAAAGTTATAAACGTTAAGACTGCTTGAAGTTCAGTATGAGAGCTAGATAAGTATCATTCTTCTTGAGGTTCAGATGGGTTGGGGCACTCACTATGGTGTAAGTTTCAATATGCCTTTATATCTTAGGAACTTCAGGTGCTCGCCAAAGTGACAGAAAATCCACTCAGCACAGTGTAAGGAGTACCCTTCTTTATGCATGGGTGATTTGGATATGATATTTATCAGTGCTGATCTCCTGGATTGCCTTGGCTGATCTGGCAAGCTTGGTGGATTTTCCATTCCTCCCTCTCAGTTCCTTGCTTCCTTTCCAAAACCTTTTCTTCTTTCAAAGAGAGACATATTATCTGCTCACAGAGGTGGGAACCCAACAAAAGAAGTTATTTCTTGTTATAGTCTGTTAAAAAGCTATTCTTTAACAAAATTACTTATTCGGAATGAGATGAAAATTCATCATTTGTCAGCCACCTTGGTCCACAAGTAATCTGTCACTTTTGCTTATATCCTATTGGCCAAAGCTAATCACGTGTTCCCTCTCTTAAATGCAAGAGGCTGGACAATGTGATTATGATGTCCACCTTCATATACACTGGCTGAACTTTCACAAAATTATTAACATCTCTGGTGACATTAGTTGTGACTTTTATTTTCAAGTGTATGCTGTTAATTATTTTCTGAATTTTCTGAAATAAGTATAAATTTAGTTTTGTTGTTGCTCATTTGCTAAATCATGTCCAACTCTTTGTGATCCCATGGACTGCAGCAGGCCAGACTTCCCTGTCCTTCACTATTTACTTCATAGTAAACTATGTCCCAAAGTTTACTCAGTTGAGTAAATGATGATGCCATTGAGTTGATAATGCCATCCAACCATCTCATTATGTTGCCCCCTTCTCCTCCTGCCTTCGATCTTTCCCAGCATCAGGGTATTTTCCAATGAATTGACTCTTTGCATCAGGTGACCAAAGTATTGGAGCTTCAGCTTCAGCATCAGTCCTTCCAATGAATATTCAGGGTTGCTTTCCTTTAGTATAATTTCATGGCTTGAGTCACCATGTATAAAGTTTATAGTCAGGTAAAAGTTATAAACGTTAAGACTGCTTGAAGTTCAGTATGAGAGCTAGATAAGTATCATTCTTCTTGAGGTTCAGATGGGTTGGGGCACTCACTATGGTGTAAGTTTCAATATGCCTTTATATCTTAGGAACTTCAGGTGCTCGCCAAAGTGACAGAAAATCCACTCAGCACAGTGTAAGGAGTACCCTTCTTTATGCATGGGTGATTTGGATATGATATTTATCAGTGCTGATCTCCTGGATTGCCTTGGCTGATCTGGCAAGCTTGGTGGATTTTCCATTCCTCCCTCTCAGTTCCTTGCTTCCTTTCCAAAACCTTTTCTTCTTTCAAAGAGAGACATATTATCTGCTCACAGAGGTGGGAACCCAACAAAAGAAGTTATTTCTTGTTATAGTCTGTTAAAAAGCTATTCTTTAACAAAATTACTTATTCATGAAGATGAAGATGTAGATTGAAAATTCATCATAGGCAATGTGGATGAAGTCTAATTGGTGACTTAATAAGAATCAATATTGATAGCTCTATGAACACATGTAGTATGTTCACTGCCCCTTTGGAAGAGTGTGAAAGACAGAAGGAATAAGCACTGGGAGAAGCCTATGATGCCTACCATCCCACACATTTGATTCGATATTTTATCTCTGATCTACACTCTGAATTGCAGAGGTATTTCTGCTGCTAAAATCCTTTTCAACTCAAACTCATCACTGACTTCGAACTTCAAGTTTTTCATTTCTTTGCCCCGTACTTACTTTCTGTTTCGTTGCTTGCTAATTTCTTGCACTTGTCTTGTTGAAGAGTCCACCATGGCTATTTAATATTTAAAGGTTGGGATCACTTTGCAGGTTTTAGTTTAAAGGTAACCATAGCACACACACACACATCCATTATTAATAGCAGAGATGCACTGTGAGTCCTTGAGAATCTTCTTTCCTTGTGATGTTAGTTTCATGTGAGTGCTGCTGTCACTAGTATTAGGCTCTGATATTGCTGTGTGGCAGGTAGACTAAGCAATAACAAGGAATCCAGCATTATGTGAACTGCTTCTTATGTGGGTGGATGGGACTATGCTGAAAAGGGAGATGAAGCCAGAAAATGACAGGCCACGGAAAGTCCGGTTTCGGATCGCATCCTCTCACAGTGGGCGCGTTCTGAAGGAGGTGTATGAAGATGGACGACCGGCAGGCTCTCTGGACTCTGAATGTGCCAGTATCTGTGGCATAGATGGACTCAGTGAGTCGGATGGACAGCAGAATGGCCACATAGTATCGGAAGGTGATAAGCAGGAGAACGACCAAGATAACTTGCTGGTGTTAGCAAGGGCGGCCAGCGAGAAGGGGTTTGGGACAAGACGAGTCAACATTCTAAGCAAAAATGGTACAGTCAGAGGTGTGAAGTATAAAGTCAGTGCTGGACAAGCTCTATTTAACAATTTGACCAAAGTATTACAGGTAAGTCATTGTACTGTGTCCTTCCTTATCTTCATTTCTAACTCATTGTGCCAACACCTCTCTGTTCTCCAGTTTAAAGCAAGCTTGTCATATTCATGACTCCTACATAGTTCATGAGGTTCTTCTATGTCTAGGATATTGTCTCAACAGCCATCAATTAAAAATATGGTCAAATGCTTTAGCAAACTACATTGATTTCTCAAAGTCAAATATCTAACTTTTAAGTAGACTTCTAGTGTACATAATGACTTAAACAATGTATCTGTTTCTTAGCAAGGGAGGGAAGAAGACAGACTGTAGTGTTCAAAGTATTTGAGCAAAGCTTCAGAATTAATTTTCCATTAATTATCCTTAATACACCAGTTTACTATTTGTCATCACTTGTATAGAAAAGATTGAGTTCTGCATTGAGTGGAGTTGGATTCAGTTGGTATCCTATGAGGATAAAATGCTACTTGACTTCCTCCCATTTCTGATGGGATTCAGATTTCATCTAAGGTGCATTACTCCATTCATTTGCTTTAAGAACTCTAGAGCAGTACTTGAAAAATTTATTCTTTTATAAATGTACAGTCAAGATCCAGATTTTATAGAAAGAAATGAGTCATTAAAATATGAGAGATCATGCACAGTAATATAGGAATGTATTATTCATCTTGGGGTCTTTGGTAATGATCTTAATACAAATTTTTGAAATTGCCTGGGAACATTGATGAAATGATTTTTTTGTTAAAAACAAGCATTTTATTTCAGGAATGAAATTCATAATAACTACCATTAAAGTAGCAAGCCAATACTTTTCACTGTAATACCATTTTTATATTATTTTCAACATTTAAATAAAGTGATCTCTAGTGGTGAATTATCCAGTGCCTTGACATTATATAAGGACTTGGGATTGCTTCTTGTCCTTTTGGCTAAGATCAAGTGTACAAGGACATGGAAGTGGCGGGGAATTTAGCGAAAGACATTTATTTTTCATTTAAAGGAAGTATTTGGAAAGTACATTATGAGGAAAATGGTACAGTCAGGTGTGAAGTATAAAGTCAGTGCTGGACAAGCTCTATTTAACAATTTGACCAAAGTATTACAGGTAAGTCATTGTACTGTGTCCTTCCTTATCTTCATTTCTAACTCATTGTGCCAACACCTCTCTGTTCTCCAGTTTAAAGCAAGCTTGTCATATTCATGACTCCTACATAGTTCATGAGGTTCTTCTATGTCTAGGATATTGTCTCAACAGCCATCAATTAAAAATATGGTCAAATGCTTTAGCAAACTACATTGATTTCTCAAAGTCAAATATCTAACTTTTAAGTAGACTTCTAGTGTACATAATGACTTAAACAATGTATCTGTTTCTTAGCAAGGGAGGGAAGAAGACAGACTGTAGTGTTCAAAGTATTTGAGCAAAGCTTCAGAATTAATTTTCCATTAATTATCCTTAATACACCAGTTTACTATTTGTCATCACTTGTATAGAAAAGATTGAGTTCTGCATTGAGTGGAGTTGGATTCAGTTGGTATCCTATGAGGATAAAATGCTACTTGACTTCCTCCCATTTCTGATGGGATTCAGATTTCATCTAAGGTGCATTACTCCATTCATTTGCTTTAAGAACTCTAGAGCAGTACTTGAAAAATTTATTCTTTTATAAATGTACAGTCAAGATCCAGATTTTATAGAAAGAAATGAGTCATTAAAATATGAGAGATCATGCACAGTAATATAGGAATGTATTATTCATCTTGGGGTCTTTGGTAATGATCTTAATACAAATTTTTGAAATTGCCTGGGAACATTGATGAAATGATTTTTTTGTTAAAAACAAGCATTTTATTTCAGGAATGAAATTCATAATAACTACCATTAAAGTAGCAAGCCAATACTTTTCACTGTAATACCATTTTTATATTATTTTCAACATTTAAATAAAGTGATCTCTAGTGGTGAATTATCCAGTGCCTTGACATTATATAAGGACTTGGGATTGCTTCTTGTCCTTTTGGCTAAGATCAAGTGTACAAGGACATGGAAGTGGCGGGGAATTTAGCGAAAGACATTTATTTTTCATTTAAAGGAAGTATTTGGAAAGGTCACATTATGAGGATTTAGAAAAGAAACTAAAGGGTAAAAACTTTTCAAGTCAAAGGTTTTTTTCATTTACAGAATTTACCCATGATGGATTTTACAGATTAGCTGTAGGGGTTGAGAACCAAAAATCAGAAATTCATGGCTGTGTTTTACTAGGTTGGAAACAATCCTGTGTGGTTTTCTAGTCATTAGGTTGAGTTCATCTTAGTGCTGTCTGTATTTTACCCAGCGCAGAAACTGTTCTTACTAAAGTGTAGAACATCACTCTGTAACAATTAAGTTTTTAAATGTTCGCATTCTTATGATTAGTTTAGCTTGTCATGACTTCACTTGCTTGATGATTTGGAGGTCTACTTACTAAACTGCTGTAACAACTTTAGTACTTTGATTTGAATTTGTTGTTCAAATCTCCCAAGAAACGCATCATTTGTGCTTAAATATCTTAAACCTTCAAAACCTAGAAGAGGAAAGATTTTTCCTCTTTGTAGCTTTATCCTGATGATGCTCTAAAGTCACAAATACGAAACGAAGGAAATTCCAAGGTCAAAATTTTAGTCCTAGATTAGGTTATAATATTTACTTAGATTTTATCCATAATTCCATCATTTTTGTTTTCTTATATTTTAATTTTTTTAATTATGAAAGTATGATAATACATTTACAGGAGACTTGGAAAATATAAATCAAGATTTTATAGAAAGAAATGAGTCATTAAAATATGAGAGATCATGCACAGTAATATAGGAATGTATTATTCATCTTGGGGTCTTTGGTAATGATCTTAATACAAATTTTTGAAATTGCCTGGGAACATTGATGAAATGATTTTTTGTTAAAACAAGCATTTTATTTCAGGAATGAAATTCATAATAACTACCATTAAAGTAGCAAGCCAATACTTTTCACTGTAATACCATTTTTATATTATTTTCAACATTTAAATAAAGTGATCTCTAGTGGTGAATTATCCAGTGCCTTGACATTATATAAGGACTTGGGATTGCTTCTTGTCCTTTTGGCTAAGATCAAGTGTACAAGGACATGGAAGTGGCGGGGAATTTAGCGAAAGACATTTATTTTTCATTTAAAGGAAGTATTTGGAAAGGTCACATTATGAGGATTTAGAAAAGAAACTAAAGGGTAAAAACTTTTCAAGTCAAAGGTTTTTTTCATTTACAGAATTTACCCATGATGGATTTTACAGATTAGCTGTAGGGGTTGAGAACCAAAAATCAGAAATTCATGGCTGTGTTTTACTAGGTTGGAAACAATCCTGTGTGGTTTTCTAGTCATTAGGTTGAGTTCATCTTAGTGCTGTCTGTATTTTACCCAGCGCAGAAACTGTTCTTACTAAAGTGTAGAACATCACTCTGTAACAATTAAGTTTTTAAATGTTCGCATTCTTATGATTAGTTTAGCTTGTCATGACTTCACTTGCTTGATGATTTGGAGGTCTACTTACTAAACTGCTGTAACAACTTTAGTACTTTGATTTGAATTTGTTGTTCAAATCTCCCAAGAAACGCATCATTTGTGCTTAAATATCTTAAACCTTCAAAACCTAGAAGAGGAAAGATTTTTCCTCTTTGTAGCTTTATCCTGATGATGCTCTAAAGTCACAAATACGAAACGAAGGAAATTCCAAGGTCAAAATTTTAGTCCTAGATTAGGTTATAATATTTACTTAGATTTTATCCATAATTCCATCATTTTTGTTTTCTTATATTTTAATTTTTTTAATTATGAAAGTATGATAATACATTTACAGGAGACTTGGAAAATATAAATCAAGTTTATGTAGAGTTCCACTATATATTGCAATTATATTTTAAGTAGATAAATTAATATTTTTAGTTGGAGTTTCATATAAAACCATTAAAAATTAATAGAATGAATACACAGAGAACTAGAAAGATATAGGAGACCTAAAAAGCACTATGAACTAACTCAACATGATTAAGATTTATACAATTTTCACACAATAGTAGGATACAAATTCTATTCAAGTTCTCATAAACTGTAAAGTAGGAGATACTGGAACACATCCAGGGACAGAAAACAAGGTTGAAAAATTTCATGGTCTACATATATTGAAATCATACTGTCAACTCTCTTATTACTGTGAAATTATGTTAGAAATCAATATCAAAAGGTATTTGACGATAACCCACATGTTTTCAAATACAGTGTGACATTTACCAAGAGAGATCTTTGACTTAACCATTGAAAGCCTCAATAAAGTTAGACTTGAAAAGAACACAGAGGGTGATGGGAGAGAAGAAAGCATCCAAATGTAAAGGGTGATGGAAGAGAAGAAAGCATCCAAATGAAAAATTAGTATCAAAATTAATATTAAAGATACTTTAAACAAAATTGGATTTGGAAATTAAATATCTACTTTCAAATGATGAGTGTATCTAAGAAGCCATAACAAGAAAAATTAGAATATTTGTAATAGAATAAAAATGAAAAGAGAATTTACCAGAATTTGTCACATGCAGATGAAGCTGTTCAGTGCAACTAAATGCAATATGAAGTCTTGAGTAAGGTATGAAAACAAATAACAAACACCAGCATAAAATTCTGTCCATCCCCCCCTTTTTTTTAGAGAAAAAAATCCCAGAAAACTGTCTCTTTAACCTCACTCCATTCATACCATGCCTTAAGAGACAATAATGGTTACTAGCAGAGGTCCTCAAAGTTTGATATCTAATCAGTTTTTCCTGGCAGGTCATTCTTTATTTTTTAAATAATTGTAAAGAAATCAGAACATATTAGGTATTTAAAAATTGGGGGCATTATCACTAGTTTCATCATTATTTTCATCACCGTCGTCATCATGGGAATATTCTCCCATCTCTCCAGAACAAAATATTAGTTTAAGGAGCTCCTTCCTATATCAGAGGTGTCAGCTGCACTATTTCAAGGGACTCCATTCTCATCACTGTCTAAGTAAACAGTGCCAGTACAATCCACACTGTATTATGTGGAGAGCTGCCTTGGATATTGCTGCTTGCTAAGAGATGTCATAAGAGATGACAGACGTCTTAGGCGTATATATCTTTGGATGACTGAGTGGCTCACGCCCACAGGCATCCTTCCAGGCAGTAGCAGAGAAGCCTCTGGAGGTAAAAGTTATCCTTCAGTTACTCCCATAGGTTTGGCCAGATGTGACTCTTCCCTGGATCTCTGTGTTTTCCAAACCCCTTGGGAAAGTAAGCAGCAAACTTAACTGGGTGTGACTATAGTGTAGCAGTTTCTCCAAGGGAGAAAAAGGTGAGGAGTCAGGAGTCCTGTCTTAGATGTTTGTTAAGGTTCCAACACACAGCCAGTCTTGCTGAAGAAAGGAACTGTGATAGGAGAATGGTCAGGTGTCCTTCCTGTTTTACGTTATAAAATCTTAAAGCACTCAACCTGAAACTTGAGAGGAAATGCTAAATATAAATAACATCTTTAAAAAACCATGTAAATCACTTTGCTTCCTCTCTATTAGTTTTCCATTATGTTATTACTGTCTCATAAAACACTGGCATGTGAACTTTTGCACTAAGAAAAATTAGAATATTTGTAATAGAATAAAAATGAAAAGAGAATTTACCAGAATTTGTCACATGCAGATGAAGCTGTTCAGTGCAACTAAATGCAATATGAAGTCTTGAGTAAGGTATGAAAACAAATAACAAACACCAGCATAAAATTCTGTCCATCCCCCCCTTTTTTTTAGAGAAAAAAATCCCAGAAAACTGTCTCTTTAACCTCACTCCATTCATACCATGCCTTAAGAGACAATAATGGTTACTAGCAGAGGTCCTCAAAGTTTGATATCTAATCAGTTTTTCCTGGCAGGTCATTCTTTATTTTTTAAATAATTGTAAAGAAATCAGAACATATTAGGTATTTAAAAATTGGGGGCATTATCACTAGTTTCATCATTATTTTCATCACCGTCGTCATCATGGGAATATTCTCCCATCTCTCCAGAACAAAATATTAGTTTAAGGAGCTCCTTCCTATATCAGAGGTGTCAGCTGCACTATTTCAAGGGACTCCATTCTCATCACTGTCTAAGTAAACAGTGCCAGTACAATCCACACTGTATTATGTGGAGAGCTGCCTTGGATATTGCTGCTTGCTAAGAGATGTCATAAGAGATGACAGACGTCTTAGGCGTATATATCTTTGGATGACTGAGTGGCTCACGCCCACAGGCATCCTTCCAGGCAGTAGCAGAGAAGCCTCTGGAGGTAAAAGTTATCCTTCAGTTACTCCCATAGGTTTGGCCAGATGTGACTCTTCCCTGGATCTCTGTGTTTTCCAAACCCCTTGGGAAAGTAAGCAGCAAACTTAACTGGGTGTGACTATAGTGTAGCAGTTTCTCCAAGGGAGAAAAAGGTGAGGAGTCAGGAGTCCTGTCTTAGATGTTTGTTAAGGTTCCAACACACAGCCAGTCTTGCTGAAGAAAGGAACTGTGATAGGAGAATGGTCAGGGTGTCCTTCCTGTTTTACGTTATAAAATCTTAAAGCACTCAACCTGAAACTTGAGAGGAAATGCTAAATATAAATAACATCTTTAAAAAACCATGTAAATCACTTTGCTTCCTCTCTATTAGTTTTCCATTATGTTATTACTGTCTCATAAAACACTGGCATGTGACTTGCAAAATTTTCAAAGAATAGTCATTGAAATTATTTGGTCCAGACACTTCTTAGCAGCACTTATTTATTAACAGAGAGTTGTCCTTAAAAGGGTATTAAACCCTGTCATGTGTGGAAAAGATAGCTATTGTCATTGTGCTAGGGGAACAGGAGCACCTACAACCACTTGGAGCGATGGTCTGGAGGGATGGGAGGGGGGGAACTGGGTAGGGGGAGGGTCCAGGGATATGCATATGAATGATCTGGGAACATATATGTAAAAAATAAAAATAAAAAAAATAAATTAAAAAAAAAAGCGTATTAAACCAAAATTTTATTTCATTTATCAATTAATTTATCCTATAGAATTCTGAGTAATTGATGGTGTGAAGTATTCATCGAGATTTTTAAGGATAGTGATGGATCAGGAGAGAAAAGGTCACCTGAATGAGCCTGTGGCCCTTGTAGATTGTGGTTTGTTCATGAATCACCCAGGGGCCTGGAGCTGGTCTAAATTACGAATTTTCAGATGCCTGACTTTTTCATCTCTCCCAGAGGTGACAGGATGTAATGCTTAAGAGAGGCCAATCTGAAAATCTAGAAGTCTAGAATATAGTCATGGCCTGGAAATAGGCCTGTATCAGAAGCTTGTTTAGGTTGTTCTCACATGGAGTTAAGTTTGAGAATTATTGACCCAGATGTAAAAGGAAATTTTATTGAAAAATATTTCTCAGTGTTTTTTATGGCTTCATTGTTAAACGAGGAAAATAAGAAGGTAGGTATTGATCTATGATTTTTTTATTCTGATCAGGTTAGATCAGGTGGGTCTTTACAGAGTAGAGATAAATAAAAGTAAACTGATACACAGGCTTCCTATTGGTATCCTAATTAATCCATCACTGGATGGTTTAGAAACAGGCCCAGAAATCTTACCAGTATGCTTTGATATAGGTGTTCTTTTTTAATTCTCTTTAAGAAATTCTGCTGTAGGGATGTTTCTGTCTAATAATTTTACTCAATATTTAAAAATTTTAGAAAAATTATTTTTATTTACTTAAAAGAATTATTCATTGTTATCATGCAAGACAAATTCCAAAACAACTGTACAGCTCATAGCTCTCCACCCAGTTCACATGATTGAGTATGAAATACATTTTGCTCTTAGCAGCAACAGTATTTCCAAAGGCTCTTATGCTGGATCAATGATGCAGATAATTAATGTCATTAATTTTTTTGAAATTATTCTTGTAAGATTAAATTTCAGACATTTTTTTCTTGATCTTACCTTCAAACTTTGTAAGCATACTCCACTAGAATGACCTATATAATTTCCATAATTTTAGTCCCCTCTGTTTCTATAAATTTAACACTACTGTATTAGAGAAAAACAGATGCAAAGAAGGAAAGTAATGACAGTACACACTAAAAGTTGGTGGCTCTTTCCTAAGAACTCATATTAGGCATGTAGCCTCCATTTATGTATGTGCATGCATACCCCTAGCTAGTGTGGTTATATTTATGAGCATTTTAATATTTCAAGATAAATAAAATAAAAATAATGCCCTTGCAAAACAATTTACACTATGCAAAGGGTTCTACAAACATTATTTTACTTAATTGTACCCAAAATTTTGTGAAATAAGCAGGATATGATGATGATGATGATGTCTATTTTTAAATGACTGAACATCAGAGAAATCAATTATTTGACCCAAAGCTAGACTTCGGCCTTTTGCTATTTTGGCTTTGTTACTTTTTAAAAGATTAATGCTCTATACAAAAATTCCCCAGTTTATCTTTTGAAATCTTATAATAACAGATATGAAGATTTATAGGAATAAACATGTCATTTTTATGATATCACCTGGTCTTTTGAAACTTCAGCATTTGGTTAGCAGATTTTTAAATTTATCATTCATTGAACATTCCATCTTTACCTCAGTGATGGCGGGAAGGGGTTTCTGTAGCCAAATAGCTTCTGTCCAGTTTTAAATTGTACTTTTAAAATTTATCAAAACTTCATTTTTATAACACCATTTGACTGAATTGTCATGGGATTGGAGGATTTGCTACTGCAGGGGAACGGCGTGGTTCACTCAAGGAAAGCAGCTGCTCAGCTTTGCCCACTGACCTTAGCATGCAGCCATTAATCTGTATTAGCAGGAGTTTCTGACCATTCTTCTTACCCATCTCTGCTTCACTGAATCTAGCTTTGGTAATAAGGTAATGCTCCAGAGAAAAGGAAGTGATGCTCTTGATGGTTCCCACATGATTGAGTATGAAATACATTTTGCTCTTAGCAGCAACAGTATTTCCAAAGGCTCTTATGCTGGATCAATGATGCAGATAATTAATGTCATTAATTTTTTTGAAATTATTCTTGTAAGATTAAATTTCAGACATTTTTTTCTTGATCTTACCTTCAAACTTTGTAAGCATACTCCACTAGAATGACCTATATAATTTCCATAATTTTAGTCCCCTCTGTTTCTATAAATTTAACACTACTGTATTAGAGAAAAACAGATGCAAAGAAGGAAAGTAATGACAGTACACACTAAAAGTTGGTGGCTCTTTCCTAAGAACTCATATTAGGCATGTAGCCTCCATTTATGTATGTGCATGCATACCCCTAGCTAGTGTGGTTATATTTATGAGCATTTTAATATTTCAAGATAAATAAAATAAAAATAATGCCCTTGCAAAACAATTTACACTATGCAAAGGGTTCTACAAACATTATTTTACTTAATTGTACCCAAAATTTTGTGAAATAAGCAGGATATGATGATGATGATGATGTCTATTTTTAAATGACTGAACATCAGAGAAATCAATTATTTGACCCAAAGCTAGACTTCGGCCTTTTGCTATTTTGGCTTTGTTACTTTTTAAAAGATTAATGCTCTATACAAAAATTCCCCAGTTTATCTTTTGAAATCTTATAATAACAGATATGAAGATTTATAGGAATAAACATGTCATTTTTATGATATCACCTGGTCTTTTGAAACTTCAGCATTTGGTTAGCAGATTTTTAAATTTATCATTCATTGAACATTCCATCTTTACCTCAGTGATGGCGGGAAGGGGTTTCTGTAGCCAAATAGCTTCTGTCCAGTTTTAAATTGTACTTTTAAAATTTATCAAAACTTCATTTTTATAACACCATTTGACTGAATTGTCATGGGATTGGAGGATTTGCTACTGCAGGGGAACGGCGTGGTTCACTCAAGGAAAGCAGCTGCTCAGCTTTGCCCACTGACCTTAGCATGCAGCCATTAATCTGTATTAGCAGGAGTTTCTGACCATTCTTCTTACCCATCTCTGCTTCACTGAATCTAGCTTTGGTAATAAGGTAATGCTCCAGAGAAAAGGAAGTGATGCTCTTGATGGCTCTTTATCTCAGTGGTTTACTTAGACCACTCTGAAACAACAGCGATAATGGTTAAAGTTGATAAGTACTTCCTGAATGCCAGCCACTGTTCCATTATTTATGTGAATTGACATATTTGTTCTTCATTGCTACTTTTTAAGGTGGTATCATTATTAATAAATTAATTACGAGATTCTTTTCTGTATGTGAAGCATTAAGTTGTAGGATTTAAAAATCATATTTATCTAGGGAAATTCTTATGCAATAGTTTATCAAAACAAGCATCTACTAATGGAAATATTGCCTTCTAAGCTATCAGTAGGAAAGAAACTCTAGGATTTTTGATAAAATTTCAAATGGTGCAGGAAGCTACATTAAGAAATTAGGTGGCATCATCCAAGAAGCAGAACAAAAAGTACCAAAAAGCGCCAGTTCGATTCCTGGCCTGGGAAGATCCCACGTGCCATGGAGCGGCTGGACCGGGTGTGTCCAATTAGGAGCCAGCGCTGTAGAGCGCATGCGTCCAGAGCCGGTGCTTTGCGATGAGGGTGGCCACGGCGATGGGAGGCCCACACAGGCCAAAGAACAAAGATGGGCGAAAATAACTACATGAAAGACCAAAAGAGGCCAAAATTAAAAAAAAAAAAGGCACCAAAAAATAATTTGGTATTGTTGTTGTTTGTTGACTAAGTCATGTTTCACTCTTGCAACCCCATGGACTGCAGCCTGCCAGGCTTCCCTGTGCATGGGATTTCCCAGGCAAGAGTTTTGGAGTGGGTTGCCATTTTATTCTCCAGGGGATCTTTCTAGGGATCAAATGCACATCTCCTGCATTGCATGTGGTTTCTTTACTGCTCAGCTGAAGCTACTGATATAATATTTGTGTATAATTGAGGAATTATTTTAAACTGTAGAGTACTATGGTCACCTTCCACATGTCATCCCTGTGCTATTATTTATAACAGCAATTGTCACTGATACTAATTAGGACCTCAGTCAATATTCTTTTTGAGTTAATGAATTCAGTGACATTCTCTTAGTGGCTCTTTCCTTCTTTTTCATCTTTTTTGTGTTTGGAGATTTCCAATATTGGATAGGAATAGAGTTTCCATGGTGAAGTATTAGTAGCTTGCTCCAGTTGACTCTTTTATTGACATACATGTGTGCTAAGTCGCTTCAGTTGCTTCTGCCTCTTTGCAACCCTGTGGATTGTATCCTGTCGGGCTCCCCTGTCTGTGGGATTGTCCAGAAAAGAATACTGGAGTAGGTTGTTATTTCCTCTTCCAGGAGATCTTCCAGAACTAGAGATTGGACCTGTGTCTCTTACTTCTCCTGCATTGGCAGGCAGGTTCTTTACCGCTAGTACCACCTGGGAAGCCCTTTGTTGATGTGAGTTATCTTTAATTGATATGAATTATCTTTAATATTCATTCAGTCATTTATTTAATAGCCATTTGCTGCATATCTGTTATGGAGCAGGCACTATGCTAGATAAGTGTTGGTTGTTTAGTTGTGTCCAACTTCTTGTGACCCTCATGGTCTGTCCATGGGATTCTCCAGGCAAGAATACTAGAGTGGGTTTCCATTCCCTTCTCCAGGGCATCTTCCCAACCCAGGGATCAAAAGTAGGTCTCCTGCACTGCAGGCAAATTCTCTACCATCTTAGCTACCAGGGAAGCCTAGATAAGATGAGGAATAAGACCTAATTTTGCTAGATAAGATGAGGACTAAAATCCAATTTCTGCTTTCATGGAATATTGAGTAGTGTATTATGAATGGTTGTGTCAAGTGATTCCTGGGAGAATTCAGACACAACACTGACTTTGTTTCTCATCTGCAGAGGATTCTCCCACTCTGCTTTCTCATTGGCCTATCATAGCCTCTGTCACCCGTTTTTCATTTCTCCATTGCTTGTATTTTTGTCAGTTTTAGTCTTTCTCTTGTTAAACCATCATTATGTTAGATTCTTTTCTTCAACTTATCTTGCTTTCTTTCTAATTTCATTCTGATCTAGATCCAAGAACTGAAGGATAATCAGTATAATTAAGGACTCTTTGACCCTCTGAGTCCTCAAAAGTCAGAAACGGTGACTCTGCCCATTAGCACTCACTTATCCAAGTTTTGTGAATTTTATTAAACTCTTATCTCCTTAGTGTAATAAATATCTAAATTGGAATATCTTATTTCCCTGTATTTATCAGAATTCTTGTATCATCATGACATTTAAATTTGTAGTAGCTTGGTTTTAATTGCTTGAAGATTAATCCCATGAAGCTATCTGAATTCTGACTTTAGAACAACACGCTGAGCAAACCTACAGGTTCTACATAAACTCTTAACAGAAGCCCATGGTTCCCACATAATTAGAGAATTATCACCTGATGTTTCCAAACTTTATAAAAGCAGTATAACAGTAGGATTAAACAAACATCCTCTGGGTGGCCTATTCATGCTTACAGAGTTTCTGATACTTTCTCCTGAAACTGGTATTTTGAATTTTGTATAAAAGCAATATGAACATTTAATAGACTATAAATTGACACACCATATAATTGTATGAATCCCTCAATCATTATTGCTTGGAAAGTATTTTCAGAATGATACACAGAATAAAATATGCAATTTTTTTGTTTAAAGAAGTTTTACAGACCTCTCTGTCCCTCACCATCTCTTGGAGTTTGCCCAAGTTTATGTCCCTTGAATCAGTGATGCCATCCAGCTATGCAGTTCCATCCAGAACTTTGATATGACTCACTTTTTATTTTATGCAATTTAATTTAGACTGAGCCATACAAAAGCATTCTAATAGTGATCTTATAGTATAATCTATTGCTCTTACCTGCCCTTGTTTCTTCTGTCTTTTCAGATTCATTTCTTCCTGATTTTTTTTTAGTGTCCATTCCTTTTGATCTGGATGCCATCCCTGTTAGAACTTTTTGTTGTAGTTTTTTACCTTAAAATAATTTTTTTTCACTGGATAGCTTTCATTATTCTAACACTAGAAGTTCAGAAACCTCATATGAGGGAATGGTAAAAAACTTATTATTAACTCATAGTCATAAACATGCTAAGTGTATTACTTATCTATTATAGCTAGAGTAGGGCTTAACTGTGTAATTTTAAAAATGTGTGTGCCACACTTGACCTAAGCTGAGCCACCTTAAACAGAAACAAACTTTCCCCAAACAGTGCATATGGCTTTATTTTTTCCTTCTTGCTTTCCTTCATTAAATCATAAACAGAATAAAATACAAAACACAGTGACTAAAGAGTCAGGGAAGCTTCCCACAGCTTCTTCCTCAATGCCTGCCTTGGAAACTACCCTCAGGGCTCCGCAGGCAGGGAGGGGGGACTCATTTCCCTTTTGAAAAGAACAAAGGTAGCACAGCTCTTCGGTGCGGAACAGGGCAGATCTCTCTCAGCAAGCCTCATAGCTTGCTGCTCGAGCATTGTTGATTCCATTAGTCATAAACAAGCTTTAAAAAATTATTTAAAGAAACAGTATTGGTGTTAGTATTAAAAGCAATCCTTTTGGAAAGCCTACACACACAAAAATTAACTTAGGTACTTTTCTCATGGGCTTCCCAAATGGCACAGTGCCAGTTGGCAGGCATACCCAGAATCCACCTGCCAATGCAGGAGACAAGATTTGGACTTAAAAATCCTTGGGTGTGGAAGATCTTCTGGAGTAGGAAATGACAATTCACTCCAGCATTCTTGCCTGGAAAATTCCACAGACAGAGGAGCCTGGCGGGCTACAGTCCGTGGGGTCGCCAAGAGTCAGATGCAACTGAGCACATGCACAGACCTTTCTTATGATACTGTTTCTTCAGTCCTCGACAGCAAATATGTGAGACGAATAGTAGTTTATTTTGCATGATATAAATGGATAACATCCCGATTTGATTCAATAAAATCATTTGTCCTGAAATAATTTGACCTTCATTTTGATCTGCCATCTGAAATTTTTCCCATTATTTTCCTTACTCCAGAGATCTCCTTTGTCTTAAGTCACATTCCCTAGAAGGAGAATCTGAGATTGGTTTCTTGAGACAAGTGACTTACTGAGGGAGCACTCTCAGAAGAAAAGAATGGAGGGAACGGGTTAGAGTGGCCAGAATGCTAAGCAAAGTTGTGTTCTTGGCTAGATACCTGCCTCAGCCTGGAAATGTGGAATGCAAGTTATACTATGGATTTGACCCCATATTGCAGGAAGGGGCTGGTGTTTGTCATGCCTGTGTTAGTATGTCATTTGTTGTTGGCTTTCTTATGAATATATGTATATGTCATTGTGTAAGAAAGCATCATCCATTCTGCTGAAACACAGTGACTAAAGAGTCAGGGAAGCTTCCCACAGCTTCTTCCTCAATGCCTGCCTTGGAAACTACCCTCAGGGCTCCGCAGGCAGGGAGGGGGGACTCATTTCCCTTTTGAAAAGAACAAAGGTAGCACAGCTCTTCGGTGCGGAACAGGGCAGATCTCTCTCAGCAAGCCTCATAGCTTGCTGCTCGAGCATTGTTGATTCCATTAGTCATAAACAAGCTTTAAAAAATTATTTAAAGAAACAGTATTGGTGTTAGTATTAAAAGCAATCCTTTTGGAAAGCCTACACACACAAAAATTAACTTAGGTACTTTTCTCATGGGCTTCCCAAATGGCACAGTGCCAGTTGGCAGGCATACCCAGAATCCACCTGCCAATGCAGGAGACAAGATTTGGACTTAAAAATCCTTGGGTGTGGAAGATCTTCTGGAGTAGGAAATGACAATTCACTCCAGCATTCTTGCCTGGAAAATTCCACAGACAGAGGAGCCTGGCGGGCTACAGTCCGTGGGGTCGCCAAGAGTCAGATGCAACTGAGCACATGCACAGACCTTTCTTATGATACTGTTTCTTCAGTCCTCGACAGCAAATATGTGAGACGAATAGTAGTTTATTTTGCATGATATAAATGGATAACATCCCGATTTGATTCAATAAAATCATTTGTCCTGAAATAATTTGACCTTCATTTTGATCTGCCATCTGAAATTTTTCCCATTATTTTCCTTACTCCAGAGATCTCCTTTGTCTTAAGTCACATTCCCTAGAAGGAGAATCTGAGATTGGTTTCTTGAGACAAGTGACTTACTGAGGGAGCACTCTCAGAAGAAAAGAATGGAGGGAACGGGTTAGAGTGGCCAGAATGCTAAGCAAAGTTGTGTTCTTGGCTAGATACCTGCCTCAGCCTGGAAATGTGGAATGCAAGTTATACTATGGATTTGACCCCATATTGCAGGAAGGGGCTGGTGTTTGTCATGCCTGTGTTAGTATGTCATTTGTTGTTGGCTTTCTTATGAATATATGTATATGTCATTGTGTAAGAAAGCATCATCCATTCTGCTGAAACACTGATCCAGAGAAAGGGGGAAGCTGTGAGTTTTAGCAGGCAATATTCACAAGTGGCTAGGGGGTGGCGGGTGGCGGGTCACCCAGCAATGTGGGGGAACCTGGAGCATCCACTGCAGTCTACCTCTTGTGCTGTTCAGACTTATTTACTTCTTCTCCAGAGTATTCCATCAAGGCACAGGCATGCCCTATTTAGTGAGGGATTTAGTGGGATAAATTATAACCCCCATACTGTAGCTGGTCTTAAAGGGAGTTTTGTTTTATCCATCTCTTACCTTCCATTGTAGACCTCTTGGCTAGCATTTCTGCTTGTTGAGGTAGCTTCCATGGTTGAGTGATTCATATTCTCAGTCCCTGTGGATTCTGAGCCTCTGAAAATTGTGCCGACATCAGGCAGTGATTGCCATACTTGCCATTTACATTTAAAACCTGTGGTACATGAGCAACAGATATATTTTCATCTGCCCCTATTACCTAGTGGCAGTTTGCCTCCTTGAGACAATTAGTGTAAATTTCCCCTGCAAGTGTGGTAGCACCTTTTTATGCCAGCTGGATTGCTGTCAAGATGAACCTGACATGACCACATGTCAATTGTAGCTTTAAATTTAATGGATCTCATCCTGTGTTGGTTAGTGGAAGTATCCCCTTCTGGGACCAAGAGATTAATGATAGTTAAAGTTGCAGGAATGGGAAACAGAATTCTCCAGGTCTATCACTGGGAGTGATGGTGAGTGGGATCTTTCTTATATCTCCTCATTGATTTCTGGGCCTGTGAACTCTAGATATTGGCAATATTGCACCATATAATGACCACTGGCTTTAGGCATAGTTGGCATCGTGAAGATTAATGCCCTTTCCCCCAAGGTGTCATCAACAAGCTGCTGTATCATCTATGCCTTCAAGCTGCTGTTCTGTAGTTCTCTCAGGTTCTGGATGATGTGGTACACAGTAGAGCCAGTGTTCCTTCTTGTTCAGGTTGCATACTTGAACCCTCTGAACCTGCTTGGACCTGATCTTACTTCATTTTTTGATGAATCACTTTCATCTTCTGATGAAAAATTTTCATTTCCTGATGAATTGCTGTTAGACCTACTTGACCTTATGACTTTGTGGTTGTGACAATATGTATCAATAAAGTAGTAAACATCTAGAGTAGTTCTATTAGTGTGGAAGGGTAAATGCTTAGTTTCTACCAGAGACTTGGCCATGTCAGAAGCTGCTTTTCAAATACTGTGCAAACAGTATGGTCTTGATCCAGAAACTAGGGTTGCTGCAATGTCTTTGTTGGTCAGAGATTTGACGGAGTGCCCTTGTCCACACCAGGTAACTAGTAACACGGGTTCGGCTGGGCACTTCAGAGCTACTCAGACCTCGACCTGCAGTTGTTGGAAGCCCTTCTTTTTGTGAGCCCTACTATAAAAGCAGACTTCTCTGGTGGCTCAGGCAGTAAAGAATCTGCCTGCAAGGCAGTAGACCTGGGTCTCACTTGCTTTGGAATTGTGCCGAATTAGCTTGCCATTTACATTTAAAACCTGTGGTACATGAGCAACAGATATATTTTCATCTGCCCCTATTACCTAGTGGCAGTTTGCCTCCTTGAGACAATTAGTGTAAATTTCCTGCAAGTGTGGTAGCACCTTTTTATGCCAGCTGGATTGCTGTCAAGATGAACCTGACATGACCACATGTCAATTGTAGCTTTAAATTTAATGGATCTCATCCTGTGTTGGTTAGTGGAAGTATCCCCTTCTGGGACCAAGAGATTAATGATAGTTAAAGTTGCAGGAATGGGAAACAGAATTCTCCAGGTCTATCACTGGGAGTGATGGTGAGTGGGATCTTTCTTATATCTCCTCATTGATTTCTGGGCCTGTGAACTCTAGATATTGGCAATATTGCACCATATAATGACCACTGGCTTTAGGCATAGTTGGCATCGTGAAGATTAATGCCCTTTCCCCCAAGGTGTCATCAACAAGCTGCTGTATCATCTATGCCTTCAAGCTGCTGTTCTGTAGTTCTCTCAGGTTCTGGATGATGTGGTACACAGTAGAGCCAGTGTTCCTTCTTGTTCAGGTTGCATACTTGAACCCTCTGAACCTGCTTGGACCTGATCTTACTTCATTTTTTGATGAATCACTTTCATCTTCTGATGAAAAATTTTCATTTCCTGATGAATTGCTGTTAGACCTACTTGACCTTATGACTTTGTGGTTGTGACAATATGTATCAATAAAGTAGTAAACATCTAGAGTAGTTCTATTAGTGTGGAAGGGTAAATGCTTAGTTTCTACCAGAGACTTGGCCATGTCAGAAGCTGCTTTTCAAATACTGTGCAAACAGTATGGTCTTGATCCAGAAACTAGGGTTGCTGCAATGTCTTTGTTGGTCAGAGATTTGACGGAGTGCCCTTGTCCACACCAGGTAACTAGTAACACGGGTTCGGCTGGGCACTTCAGAGCTACTCAGACCTCGACCTGCAGTTGTTGGAAGCCCTTCTTTTTGTGAGCCCTACTATAAAAGCAGACTTCTCTGGTGGCTCAGGCAGTAAAGAATCTGCCTGCAAGGCAGTAGACCTGGGTTCAATCACTGTATTGGAAGGATCCCCTGGAGAAGGAAATGACTCTGCACTCTAGTATTCTTGCTTGAAGACTTCCATGGACAGAGGAGCCTGGAGACTACAGTCCACAGGGTTGCAAAGAGTTGGACATGACTGAAGTGACTTAACATGCATGCATGCACTCTAATACTGGTAACCTTTTGTGCCACTAATAAATGAATGTAAGTCTTTAACACCATGCAGCACTGTGCTTTTTACTTAGAGATAGAAAGCTCAAGGACTTCCCTGTCAGTCCAGTGATTAAGACTCTTCTGCAAGGGGAGCACAGGAAATCCCTGATAGGAAGGCCATGCAGTGTGACCCCCCTCCCAAAAAAGATGCAGAATACAACTTGACCTTTCCTTTTGAGAAGTTTAAGCATGCCGTAGACCACCAGACTCCTAAATAATTCATCAGGAGTGCAAATTCTTGGCTCTTTATGGGGATTTTCTCCCACATTCAGGAGCATTTATGTCTTATAGCCAGCCACTTAGGATTCCTCACTCATCTTGTCTTACTTAAATGATCTATTAATACTGGTAGACGAGTATGTGATTCTGGGTAATGTCCATAATTGTCCTCCCACCCAAGTCTCCTAGATGAAGGGAGCAATTCTCAGACTAGAGGGAAAGGAATTTGAGAACAGTTAGCAGCTACCATGCATGACAACAGAGATAGGATACCAGGCTGGTGAAGGGAAGAGAGGCTTCAGGACAGACCCCACAGCATCCACCACACTGTGGAAATGTACAGTGGTGTCATCTTGAAAGAGGAGAGGAATGGTGCTGAATGGGAATGGATCAAATTACAGGGTACTGGGCTCTCTCACTGTGGCGTGGCATTGAAAACCAGACCCGTTTTTATAGAAAGGACATTGGTTGGAAGAATTCTGAATAGTCAGAGACCTTTCCTGTGGGAGGGGGCAGTGGTGTGGTGGAGAGAAGATTGTTTAGTATTTATAAAATCAGCAAGTCAGTTGTAAAAACCGTGGCAGTTCAAAACTGGCCATGGTGGAAGTATTCCTAGCACAGATATTAGCAAATACTACAAAGTAGGGCTTTTTTTCCTCCCTGGGAAGTAGTTTACTTGTAGATCATGGGTACTAAAAAGTTTTTTAAAGAGATCTCCAAATAGGATAAGGTGAACTTCAAGAGGACCCCAAAATCCAAACTCTTAATTAGTAATTTTTCCTGGAGCTAGAGCTAGTCGCTGCACATTTTCCTTTTCCTAACATGCAATCAGAAAGTGCCATCTGGTTAGCCATTTTTTAAGGTCATTAGTGTTATTTTCTCATTAAAAAACCCATTTGCTTCTGGGGATTGCTTAGTAAGCTTATGTTGCAATAGACATTAAAAAACTTCCTATTTGGCTTTCCAGTCCCCAGGCTTGCCTTTGACTGTTCCTTTCCTCCTGGAACTAAAATCTAATCATGTTATTCCCTTGCTAAAAGCATGCCAATTGTTTTCTGTAGCATTTACACACAAAACTTCTGAGTCTGGAATATGAGTCTTGGTTCTTTTCAAAATCAGAGTGTAAAATAAGGATCTATGTGCAGGTGGTTTTGCAGGGCGCAGGCTAGGGGAAGTAGTCTCAGGGTAGAAGACTGGGGGATGTGGAGGAGGGGAAAGGGGATAAAGCCAATATAGAGGTGCCTTGGTCACACTCATGGGCAACTAGGATTCCTTCCATCCTGGATCCCACTGGGGCCTTCTTGGAATCATCTACAACACCCTTCAGAATCCACATCAGCAATAAGGGCAAATGTTTACAAACTCTTTCCCCTTGGTAATGATTACTCTGAGAGATTTTCATGTGCCCCCATCCTATCCACATGCACACACACACTTCTGGGCTATATTGCCTAAGATCTAGGTGGTCTTCCTCCAGTGCCTCTCACTGAGGAGTTGGAGAAAACCTAGGGCAAAACACAAGAAGACACATGACACAAACTGGTAGTGTTTGTGTCATAGACTCGTATGGAGCTGTTTCTTGTAGCCCTGATTGTGGGATGGAACTGAAAAGGCAGCAGACACACATAGCATGTAAAACTCTCCACGATTTTCCATTTTACTCTTCTGTCTCATCCCTGGACGTGCTGTCCTTATGGCCTATATAGCCTCTACGCATCAGTACAGGTGCCTTAACAGAGTTTTTCATTTTACATAACCTAATTTTTTTTGGTACATACTTATTTCCTTCCTTGAAATGCTGCCCCATTTTTGTCTCAGTTAATTCAATCTTTTCAGCTAATCTGAGATGTGATTCTTTCCTGGAAGCTTCCATGGTTCCCCCTAGATGTTAGATGCCTCTGTAGCTCTTAAAACATCCGTATTATTATTCATAGAGCTAGTCGCTGCACATTTCCCTTTTAACATGCAATCAGAAAGTGCCATCTGGTTAGCCATTTTTTAAGGTCATTAGTGTTATTTTCTCATTAAAAAACCCATTTGCTTCTGGGGATTGCTTAGTAAGCTTATGTTGCAATAGACATTAAAAAACTTCCTATTTGGCTTTCCAGTCCCCAGGCTTGCCTTTGACTGTTCCTTTCCTCCTGGAACTAAAATCTAATCATGTTATTCCCTTGCTAAAAGCATGCCAATTGTTTTCTGTAGCATTTACACACAAAACTTCTGAGTCTGGAATATGAGTCTTGGTTCTTTTCAAAATCAGAGTGTAAAATAAGGATCTATGTGCAGGTGGTTTTGCAGGGCGCAGGCTAGGGGAAGTAGTCTCAGGGTAGAAGACTGGGGGATGTGGAGGAGGGAAGGAGATAAAGCCAATATAGAGGTGCCTTGGTCACACTCATGGGCAACTAGGATTCCTTCCATCCTGGATCCCACTGGGGCCTTCTTGGAATCATCTACAACACCCTTCAGAATCCACATCAGCAATAAGGGCAAATGTTTACAAACTCTTTCCCCTTGGTAATGATTACTCTGAGAGATTTTCATGTGCCCCCATCCTATCCACATGCACACACACACTTCTGGGCTATATTGCCTAAGATCTAGGTGGTCTTCCTCCAGTGCCTCTCACTGAGGAGTTGGAGAAAACCTAGGGCAAAACACAAGAAGACACATGACACAAACTGGTAGTGTTTGTGTCATAGACTCGTATGGAGCTGTTTCTTGTAGCCCTGATTGTGGGATGGAACTGAAAAGGCAGCAGACACACATAGCATGTAAAACTCTCCACGATTTTCCATTTTACTCTTCTGTCTCATCCCTGGACGTGCTGTCCTTATGGCCTATATAGCCTCTACGCATCAGTACAGGTGCCTTAACAGAGTTTTTCATTTTACATAACCTAATTTTTTTTGGTACATACTTATTTCCTTCCTTGAAATGCTGCCCCATTTTTGTCTCAGTTAATTCAATCTTTTCAGCTAATCTGAGATGTGATTCTTTCCTGGAAGCTTCCATGGTTCCCCCTAGATGTTAGATGCCTCTGTAGCTCTTAAAACATCCGTATTATTATTACAGCACTTACTAATTCTTAACATCAAAATTTGTTTACTACCCAGCCTTCCACATAGCGTTATAAGGGACTGTATTTTAGATGTCCATATTCTGGGTACCTGTCACGTTACTTGGCTATAAGTATGTGAAGACTAAAAGAATGCGTGCATTTTGATTTTGTGGTGCCTTGCTTTCATCTAGGAAGAAAATCCAGTTAAACTCATTCTAAATACATTAAAACACTGACATATTTTGAAAGCAGTGAAGTGGGTATCAAAATAGGTCTCTGATATGCACCTGTGCACATATACTTATATATGTATGTATAAGTATGCTATTCTTTAGAATGCTGCATTTAACTGGGTATATCTTTCCCTTTCTCCTTTGTCTTTTGCTTTTCTTCTTTTCTCACCTCTTTGTAAGGCCTTCTCAGACAACGATTTTGCCTTTTTGAAATTCTTTTTCTTTGGGATGGTTTTGGTCATCACCTCCTGTACAGTGTTACAAACCTCTGTGCATAGTTCTTCATGCACTCTGTCTACCAGATCTAATCCCTTGAATCTATTTGTCATTTCCACTGTATAATGATAAGGGATTTAATTTTAATCCCTTTTAATTTAATTTCCATAACTAAATGGTCACATGTGAATGGTCTAGTGGTTCTCCCTACTTTCTTTAGTTTAAGCCTGAATTTTGCAATAAGGAGAACATGATCTGAGATAGATGCAGTCAGCTCCAGATCTTGTCTTTGCTGATTGTATAGAGCTTCTTCATCTTCAGTGGCATATGTGTGTGTGTGTGTATATACATACATACATACATACATACATATATATATATATGAATAGCAAGGAGAGATAAGAAAGCCTTCTTAAGTAAACAATGCAAAAAATAGAGGGCAATAATAGAATGGAAAATACTGGAGATTTCTTCGAGAAAACTAGAGATACATTTCATGCAAAGATGGGCACAAAACAGGACAGAATTGGTAAGGACTTAACAGAAGCAGAAGATATTTAAAAGAGGCGGAAAGAGTACACAGAAGAACTATACAAAAAAGGTTTTAATGACCTGGAAAGTCAAAATGGTGTGGTCACTCACCTAGAGGCAGATATCCTGGAGTGTGAAGTCAAGTGGGCCTTAGAAAGCATTACTATGAACAAAGCCAGTGGGTGTTGGAATACCACATCCTATTTCACATCCTAAAGGGTACTGTTAAACTGAATACTTCAGCAAATTAGGAAAACTCAACAGTGGCCACAGGACTGAAAAAGATCAGTTTTCATTCTAATCCCAAAGGAAGGCAATGCCAAAAATGTTTGAACTACCATTCAGATGGGCTCATTTCACATGCTAGCAAGGTGATACTGCTGCTGGTACATCATTATCTGTTGTTTTTTATAGTGGACAAAGCTAATGACGATGGCAGAATGAGGGAACAGGGTTGTGACTGGCATTAATCTGAAGCTCATACTATTCTCTCTCTCCTAATGATGCTGAATACATGGGACAGATATGGTTTTATTTTGCTCCTTGCTGACCTTATTTTTATGGGGCGGTTGTGTAGAGTGATTTGGATTCAGGAAGCCATCACTATCTGAGTGCTGACCAGAACCTCTCAGATCTGAGATCTTCTGTTGTTTCTCATATCCAGGGCTCTCTCAGTTTCCAGGGTATTTAAAATTTAAAGATTTTCAGTGAACTGATGTATGTGCTGATGAAAATGATGAGAATAGGAATTTCTGTTCCATCTCCCTACTATCTTTCTCTTTAATAGTTGTGTCATTGTTTTAGGGTCAAAGAAAGCAGCTTGGGAGGAAGCCAAGCCAATAGTTACTCGCTTAAAATGAACATTGTAGAAAGATGACGTTTTTTCTTTCTCTTTTTTATTTTTTACAGAGTTTTGTTTTTTACTGCTACCCATTGACCCAAATCCTCCGTAGGTATACATATGTTGCCCCTCCCTCACTTAAGATGGCTTTTGTAATGTGCTTTTATGCATTGCCTTTAGAAGCTGTTGTTACATTTGCCATTTTTCTTAATGTATATGTGTGTGTGTGTGTGTGTGTGTGTGTGTGTGTGTACACACATATATATATCAGAGATACATATAAGTATAGCCAAAAGTATAATCTTTGGCATTTATAAAATCTAATCTGATTTTATTGCTGAAAATAGAAATATATAAAGAAGGAAAAAAAGTATCCCATTTCCTCCAGTATTGATAGCACAAATGAGAGCTTAATGTTTCTTTCCAACGAGCTTCTGGCTTTCATTAATTTCACGCTCACAGCCTGGAGTGTGAAGTCAAGTGGGCCTTAGAAAGCATTACTATGAACAAAGCCAGTGGGTGTTGGAATACCACATCCTATTTCACATCCTAAAGGGTACTGTTAAACTGAATACTTCAGCAAATTAGGAAAACTCAACAGTGGCCACAGGACTGAAAAAGATCAGTTTTCATTCTAATCCCAAAGGAAGGCAATGCCAAAAATGTTTGAACTACCATTCAGATGGGCTCATTTCACATGCTAGCAAGGTGATACTGCTGCTGGTACATCATTATCTGTTGTTTTTTATAGTGGACAAAGCTAATGACGATGGCAGAATGAGGGAACAGGGTTGTGACTGGCATTAATCTGAAGCTCATACTATTCTCTCTCTCCTAATGATGCTGAATACATGGGACAGATATGGTTTTATTTTGCTCCTTGCTGACCTTATTTTTATGGGGCGGTTGTGTAGAGTGATTTGGATTCAGGAAGCCATCACTATCTGAGTGCTGACCAGAACCTCTCAGATCTGAGATCTTCTGTTGTTTCTCATATCCAGGGCTCTCTCAGTTTCCAGGGTATTTAAAATTTAAAGATTTTCAGTGAACTGATGTATGTGCTGATGAAAATGATGAGAATAGGAATTTCTGTTCCATCTCCCTACTATCTTTCTCTTTAATAGTTGTGTCATTGTTTTAGGGTCAAAGAAAGCAGCTTGGGAGGAAGCCAAGCCAATAGTTACTCGCTTAAAATGAACATTGTAGAAAGATGACGTTTTTTCTTTCTCTTTTTTATTTTTTACAGAGTTTTGTTTTTTACTGCTACCCATTGACCCAAATCCTCCGTAGGTATACATATGTTGCCCCTCCCTCACTTAAGATGGCTTTTGTAATGTGCTTTTATGCATTGCCTTTAGAAGCTGTTGTTACATTTGCCATTTTTCTTAATGTATATGTGTGTGTGTGTGTGTGTGTGTGTGTGTGTGTGTACACACATATATATATCAGAGATACATATAAGTATAGCCAAAAGTATAATCTTTGGCATTTATAAAATCTAATCTGATTTTATTGCTGAAAATAGAAATATATAAAGAAGGAAAAAAAGTATCCCATTTCCTCCAGTATTGATAGCACAAATGAGAGCTTAATGTTTCTTTCCAACGAGCTTCTGGCTTTCATTAATTTCACGCTCACAGCTGATGAATGAAAATTGTTTTGTTGTCCCAGGCAGACTGCTCCTGCAGAGTAATTAATCCCCAATGAAGGGTTGGAACAACTGCCAATGAAAATGCTTTGTGTCTGCAGCTCAGCTGGGACTCGCCAGCCAGGGTTTCACTGACTCTGTGATTCCTCTCACTTATGTAGGGAGTGACAAATGAAGCCACTGCCACTCTCTTTAATTAAATAGTCTCTGAAACAGGTGACTGGTCAGGATGAAGGAGGTACAGAGGGCTTCTTAGATAAGAGCTTCCTAAAGTGAATGCATTTCACGGTGAAAGTTGTTCTAGGCAGAAAAGCTGCCTTAGTATTTCTGGGCAGAACAGGATCATCTGGGATTAAGAAGCGTAGTTCACCAATAGAGAGCAAGGTAAGAATTAGACATAATTATAGAAAGAAAGGAAACCCATGAAATAGTTACCTTAATCTTTAGTTTTTGAGTGTTATGAGATCTAATATAAACCAGACTGGTGAATAGGCATTTCAAGATTCCAGCATAGCCAGCACACACTTGTGTCTGTGTACACTGGTTTAGAATCAGTTTTATATGCATAAAAGATTTCTCAAAACTCCTCTGGTGGTGTCTCCCTTGCCACGCCAGCCTCACCTTTATGAAGGAGTGAACCTGCAATCATATGTCACATATTTCTTTTTTTTTTTTTTTGGCTGTGCTGCTTCTCCATTGAGGCAGGTGAGCTTCCCTCTCTAGTTGCAGCTTAGTTGTCCCGTGGCGTATGGGATCTTATTCCCTGAGTACATGAGTGTTAGTCATTTAGTCATGCCCAACTCTTTGCAACCCCCTGGACTGTAGCCTACCAGGCTTCTCTGTCCATGGAATTCTCCAGACAAGAATACTGGAATGAGTTGTCATTCTCTTCTCCAGGGGATCTTCTTGATCTGATCAGATCAAACCTACATCCCCTGCACTGGAAGGCAGACTCTTATCCACAGGACTACCAGGGAAGGCCCTGCAGTCATGTATTTCTTGAGCAACTCTAGTTCTAACAAAGTTTTCTTTTTTTTCCCTGGGACACTAAAATTCCCAGGTTAAAGCCCTCCTTGCTTCTCGACATGTCATATAAGAACCAGTAGCATCGGCTTCACCTGGAAGTTTGTTAGAAACAGAGCACTGGGGGCCCCAGCCAGACCTACTGAATCAGAATTGTATTTTAGTAAGATGTCCATGTGATTCCTTTGCAAATTACAGTTTGAGAAGCCAGGCTGGCGAGGGCTAGACCTGGCCAGTGACCTTATGGTATCCCTCCATTCTCTCCTCTACATTCCCAGCTCCATTTTCTGCCTGTTGGTGGAGGCTCCTAACATCCCCTGCCTCTGCCCCTGCAGGCCCCCATGGAGTCTGCACCGATGTGCTCTGTGGTTTGAGGAAGTGGGTGACAGCACAAAGGATGCTTGTTCCCCTCTCTGCCACCGCTCACTGATTTTGTAACAAGTTTCTTGTGCTTGATCACCTCTCTTCTGATACATGAGTTCTTTTCCAATAGGAGCCTCAATTTGCTCACGTGAATACAGTGCTAGAAGCCTCTCCCCTTTGGTCTACATACTAAATCCTAAGGTGAATCTCTCTCAGGCTCAACCCCCAACCTGGGAGCTCCCTGTGTCTGTGTACACTGGTTTAGAATCAGTTTTATATGCATAAAAGATTTCTCAAAACTCCTCTGGTGGTGTCTCCCTTGCCACGCCAGCCTCACCTTTATGAAGGAGTGAACCTGCAATCATATGTCACATATTTCTTTTTTTTTTTTTTTGGCTGTGCTGCTTCTCCATTGAGGCAGGTGAGCTTCCCTCTCTAGTTGCAGCTTAGTTGTCCCGTGGCGTATGGGATCTTATTCCCTGAGTACATGAGTGTTAGTCATTTAGTCATGCCCAACTCTTTGCAACCCCCTGGACTGTAGCCTACCAGGCTTCTCTGTCCATGGAATTCTCCAGACAAGAATACTGGAATGAGTTGTCATTCTCTTCTCCAGGGGATCTTCTTGATCTGATCAGATCAAACCTACATCCCCTGCACTGGAAGGCAGACTCTTATCCACAGGACTACCAGGGAAGGCCCTGCAGTCATGTATTTCTTGAGCAACTCTAGTTCTAACAAAGTTTTCTTTTTNTTTCCTTGGACACTAAAATTCCCAGGTTAAAGCCCTCCTTGCTTCTCGACATGTCATATAAGAACCAGTAGCATCGGCTTCACCTGGAAGTTTGTTAGAAACAGAGCACTGGGGGCCCCAGCCAGACCTACTGAATCAGAATTGTATTTTAGTAAGATGTCCATGTGATTCCTTTGCAAATTACAGTTTGAGAAGCCAGGCTGGCGAGGGCTAGACCTGGCCAGTGACCTTATGGTATCCCTCCATTCTCTCCTCTACATTCCCAGCTCCATTTTCTGCCTGTTGGTGGAGGCTCCTAACATCCCCTGCCTCTGCCCCTGCAGGCCCCCATGGAGTCTGCACCGATGTGCTCTGTGGTTTGAGGAAGTGGGTGACAGCACAAAGGATGCTTGTTCCCCTCTCTGCCACCGCTCACTGATTTTGTAACAAGTTTCTTGTGCTTGATCACCTCTCTTCTGATACATGAGTTCTTTTCCAATAGGAGCCTCAATTTGCTCACGTGAATACAGTGCTAGAAGCCTCTCCCCTTTGGTCTACATACTAAATCCTAAGGTGAATCTCTCTCAGGCTCAACCCCCAACCTGGGAGCTCCGCTGGCTATCATTTTAATAACAGCTCTCATAATGATTTAATAATGCTCTGGGTTAAAGAGAGTCTGTATTAGCTTCTAGTATTTTAAAATCAGGTTGTACACCGATTTGTCAGGGGCATCTCTTGACAGGTCTGGGTCTACATTTCCTCTTGTAATATCTGCTAGAGCTATGTAGTGGTTGGCCTGTCAGAAAGGGTTGCATCTTCCAACATGCCTCTTGTCTTCAGTGCTTTTTACTATCTGCTTAACTCCAAGTCCAGGGATCCTTGCTGTGTATCCTTCTATCCACCCTGTTGTTTTCTGATGCCTGGCCCAAGTCCCTCTTGTTTACACTGTCTGTTTATCTCCTGTGGGCATGTGGATTTAGGGCCCTAAGCCAACTTCTTAGTCTACTTTCTTTTTGTGTGTGTGTGGGGGGGTGGGTTGGAGAGGGAGAGGGGCGGGCAGGCCACTTCTATTGGTCTTTCATTTATCTGTTTTCATCCATGTTTGTTCTTTGGCTCGTGTGGGCCTCTCATCCCAGTGGCCTCTGTTGTCGCAGAGCACCGGCTCTGGGCGCATGCGCTCCAGAGCTCCAGCTCGGTAATTGGACACATGGGTCCAGCTGCTCCATGGCACGTGGGATCTTCCCAGGCCAGGGGTTGAACCAGCACCCCTTGCATTGCAAGGTGGTGTCCTTACCCACTGGAACACCAGGGAAGCCCAGTCTACTTTCTTAAACATGGTATTTTTAAAGTGTGCCATTTTCTTTTGTTTTTCCATTTTATAAAGGTGCACTAGAGAATTTCTATCTCTTTTCAGGGGTGTATCTGGATTCCAAACAGAACATAAGTCTGTGATTCCAACATAGAAAGTTTTAGACCTCTCAGATCAGTGCCTTAAGAATTGAGAGCTCAGTAGAATGTGAAAAGCATACATTTGGATGACAAAGAAACTCACTAAGTCATCTTTTCTTGGTTGTTCTCACTGGACCCTTTAGAATACACTATATCAATGGTCATAAGGCCATTTCCAAGAACATGTCACCTACTGGAGAAAAAAAAAATCCAGAACTTATTCTTTATTTTCTATCTAGAGCTTAAAATTTTAATTTCTAGAGATGTAAATTTCTATAAGGCTTACTTTCCATTTATGTTACTGACATGGAAATCTGTCATCTGACTTCTTTATCTGTCAAAGAGTCAGAGGCATCCTACTGTGTGGCTTGATGTAAATGACGATGATGCAGTCACTCAGTCATGTCCGACTCTTTGCGACCCCGTGGACTGTTGCCTGCCAGGCTCCTCTGTCCAAGGAATTTCCCAGGCAAGAATACTGGAGTGAGTTGCCATTTCCTTCTCTGGTTTGCTATAAAAGACATGAAATATGTAGAATTATGTATATCTCCAGACTGCCTGCACTGTGGAAGGCATTGTGGCCTTTGTGGCACAGGGAATGGGCCCCAGACCTCAGAGAGCTAAGTAGCAAGCCTGCTTCTGTCTTGGGAGCATGCAGGGAGTTTGCATTGCTGACCGTCCGCTGGCAGAGCTCTTTTGTAGTGTGCTTCTTCTGCATCCCTGGCAGAGGGAGTTTATCATAGGACAGTGGACACAAGGCCAACTGCTTCTAGAACTGGTTGTCTCTCGTGGAGTCAGCAATGCTGGAAAGGTGAAGGGGGAGGATGGGGCAGAAGCAATGAGTATCTCAACTAAAGAGAACTCTTTTTTTTTTCATGGATAAAGTTATATTTCTCACTCTCTAAATGGTTAAATGTGATTTTTCCTAGTCAACTCCATTTACAACTAAGTTTATCAAAATGTGTGTATCTTTACTAAAGTGTTGAATTTCTCATTTGCCACCTAATCACTTATATATGCAATTATCTATTAATCTAATATCAGTCTAAAGAGAACTCTTGAGCATGTCTCATCATATGCTTGCCCACTCACTCAAGAAGGGTTTTATATTACAGCTTATGATGAATTAGTGTGAGAACTAATTTGCTACTGTTGCCATCTGTACTTAATGCACACATCAGGAACAATGGCTTTCAAAGTCAATTATGAAATATATTTTGGGACAAGGTGTCACGTAGAAATAGCAAATAGCGGTGTAATATGTGGGAAACACGCTGAGAGGAGCTGAAGCCTAGAGCATGTGTCAACACGGTATGTGCAGAGCATCCTAGAATAGGGCATGGAGGTCCTGCTTCAAATCACAGCTCCATGCAGTGCACAGGAGGGTGTCCCCTTTGTCAAACTGGATAAATCTTGCAGGATTTAGGATTCCCTTTCTCTCTTCCTCCTGCTTTCCTTCTCTGCCTTCCTTTTATCCTTCCTTTATTACTTAGAAAATTTCTTTAAACATTTTTCAGAAAATCAAATCTTTTTCATTCTTCTCTCATTTCTCATACTGAACTGCTCCACTAATCCTGATGAAATTCATACTTAAATATTATGAAAAACTTTAGAATTCTTCTCTCGAAAGTTCTTAACCCTTCTTTCTGGTTTTTCCCTTTCCATCTTCCTTAGTAGGCAGAGGCCAATCAATTATGCCTAGTTCACTTCACTGTGTGGTTATCATTCACTGTGCAGTTGCAATAAGTTCTTTTTTACCTCTCTGTCCCAGAAAATGGATGCTTTCAACACAAGGCTCATTTGTACCCACATCTCTACTTTTACCCATTTCTAGATTTATTTTCTAAAGATCTTCTAAATTTGGAAATTCAGAGCCATGTTATGCTTCTGGGCTGAAGAGCCACACAGGAAGCACTGACAACTGGAGGCAGGTAACTTTTTCCAGAGCATTTGGAGCAGGGCATGTGGCCCCAGAGAATCCTGTAGCTGCATGTACGTATGCACATTCAGTCATCTCCAAACTGTTCACTGAATAGTATGAATTTCATGAGATTCTAAAAATAAATGGGTTTACCATTTTCAAATCACGGTCTTAAACATGTCCCATCAAACCACATAACAATTTCAGTGTTTTTCTACACTTAAAACATTCTTTCTCTTTTTCCATCCTACTATTTTCTTTCGCTCACGGTGGATGTTATTTAAGGGCTGGGAAGACTTGGAGAGATGAGAGGTGGATCCTAAAAGACACCACCTGCCTGCCTTTTTTCTCACCCCACTTCTTTTCTTAAATCCCCATGCCTATGGCACAAGAAGGAGAAAAGTGATCGAAGGTGACAAGTGTTTCTTGTCTGTCTCTTGACTGACTGGTTGGCTGTCCCATGTAGCCCTCTGTTGCCAGGTCTCCCTAACATTTTGGGGCCTGGGGCATGAGAATGGATAAAAGCCCAGACCTCCTGTATCTAAATATTGAGAAGTTTCATGTCAGGCTAATAAAGTATTGAATAAATGTGTTCCATGCACTTATTTTGCTAGACATATTTTGTAATGACCTTCAAGACCCCGTTGGACTGTAGAGTCCATGAATGCCTTGTCGTGGTGTATGTTAACATACTGACTTGAGATGAACTGCCTCTGCCCTCATCCCCACCCATGTGGGGATCTTTATCTTCATTGTTCCTGGTTCTCATACTGATAGTAGCCTTGTACCCCTTGATAGTAGTCACTGCAGCCCCAAAAGTTCAAGCTCTGTTTTACTGCTTCCCTTTAGGACCATGTGGAGAGAGAATTCTAGAATACTCAAAATGTGGCCTAGAAGAGGGTTCAAGCTTCAAAGAGACAAGTTTCTTTGTCCCTCGAGTTGAAGGGATGGGCATGGCTGTAGGAAGGAGAGAACTGTATCCTTTAGAGAGATTTCAACACAAGGCTCAGTTTTTTTGATTTATTTTCTAAAGATCTTCTAAATTTGGAAATTCAGAGCCATGTTATGCTTCTGGGCTGAAGAGCCACACAGGAAGCACTGACAACTGGAGGCAGGTAACTTTTTCCAGAGCATTTGGAGCAGGGCATGTGGCCCCAGAGAATCCTGTAGCTGCATGTACGTATGCACATTCAGTCATCTCCAAACTGTTCACTGAATAGTATGAATTTCATGAGATTCTAAAAATAAATGGGTTTACCATTTTCAAATCACGGTCTTAAACATGTCCCATCAAACCACATAACAATTTCAGTGTTTTTCTACACTTAAAACATTCTTTCTCTTTTTCCATCCTACTATTTTCTTTCGCTCACGGTGGATGTTATTTAAGGGCTGGGAAGACTTGGAGAGATGAGAGGTGGATCCTAAAAGACACCACCTGCCTGCCTTTTTTCTCACCCCACTTCTTTTCTTAAATCCCCATGCCTATGGCACAAGAAGGAGAAAAGTGATCGAAGGTGACAAGTGTTTCTTGTCTGTCTCTTGACTGACTGGTTGGCTGTCCCATGTAGCCCTCTGTTGCCAGGTCTCCCTAACATTTTGGGGCCTGGGGCATGAGAATGGATAAAAGCCCAGACCTCCTGTATCTAAATATTGAGAAGTTTCATGTCAGGCTAATAAAGTATTGAATAAATGTGTTCCATGCACTTATTTTGCTAGACATATTTTGTAATGACCTTCAAGACCCCGTTGGACTGTAGAGTCCATGAATGCCTTGTCGTGGTGTATGTTAACATACTGACTTGAGATGAACTGCCTCTGCCCTCATCCCCACCCATGTGGGGATCTTTATCTTCATTGTTCCTGGTTCTCATACTGATAGTAGCCTTGTACCCCTTGATAGTAGTCACTGCAGCCCCAAAAGTTCAAGCTCTGTTTTACTGCTTCCCTTTAGGACCATGTGGAGAGAGAATTCTAGAATACTCAAAATGTGGCCTAGAAGAGGGTTCAAGCTTCAAAGAGACAAGTTTCTTTGTCCCTCGAGTTGAAGGGATGGGCATGGCTGTAGGAAGGAGAGAACTGTATCCTTTAGAGAGACGTGGACCACTGCCTCCTCTATATAAGGTGGGAGAGGGTAAATGGGGGTTGGGGGATAGCAGAACTCCTTGATTTGTTTCTTAATAAGCCCAGGAGGGACTGTTGGTCCCTCTTATTAGGTAATTTATACTCTATATTCTCAGTTTATAGTCTAAATGACCTATTCCAGAGCCAATAAGAAAATCTTTTAATATCCTCATATGCATGCATGCAAAATATCTCTCCTGTTAGAGTAGGTAACATTGCCAATAAAAAAGAAAGAGGACTATTTCACCAAATATTTGCCTTAATCTTTGTTTTCTGTGTATAGAAATTTTCTTCTACTTCACAGTTATACAAATAGCATGCTTGTAATTTGGCTTAAAAATGTGTCTGGGCAACATGCAAATTACCAATTTAATCCCTTCTCTTTCTAGCTTCTCCCATGTTTCTACACCTCCATCTGTCACCAGGCTAAGCGATATGCATACACAGATTCCCACAAACTAATTCTTAAAAATCTCCATAGATGCTCCTATGTTTTTTTTCTTCTGAGACATAGACAGTAGATTTTTCTCACTTACGAAGTATCGTTGCATTTGCAACAAGGAAGGCTATGTACAGCCTCTGACATGGTGCTCTCACTCCATCTTCTCTCACTCAGGAGACCACTCCAAACAACTGAGATGTGAGCCTAAAGTTATTATGGAGATAACCTTGAACTCTATTCTGTGTTAAAAGGTAAATCACTGATAAATAATGCAGCTAGTAACAAATTACCTGCCACCAATTGCACAATTGGGGATACTGAATGCCTTGTCGTGGTGTATGTTAACATACTGACTTGAGATGAACTGCCTCTGCCCTCATCCCCACCCATGTGGGGATCTTTATCTTCATTGTTCCTGGTTCTCATACTGATAGTAGCCTTGTACCCCTTGATAGTAGTCACTGCAGCCCCAAAAGTTCAAGCTCTGTTTTACTGCTTCCCTTTAGGACCATGTGGAGAGAGAATTCTAGAATACTCAAAATGTGGCCTAGAAGAGGGTTCAAGCTTCAAAGAGACAAGTTTCTTTGTCCCTCGAGTTGAAGGGATGGGCATGGCTGTAGGAAGGAGAGAACTGTATCCTTTAGAGAGACGTGGACCACTGCCTCCTCTATATAAGGTGGGAGAGGGTAAATGGGGGTTGGGGGATAGCAGAACTCCTTGATTTGTTTCTTAATAAGCCCAGGAGGGACTGTTGGTCCCTCTTATTAGGTAATTTATACTCTATATTCTCAGTTTATAGTCTAAATGACCTATTCCAGAGCCAATAAGAAAATCTTTTAATATCCTCATATGCATGCATGCAAAATATCTCTCCTGTTAGAGTAGGTAACATTGCCAATAAAAAAGAAAGAGGACTATTTCACCAAATATTTGCCTTAATCTTTGTTTTCTGTGTATAGAAATTTTCTTCTACTTCACAGTTATACAAATAGCATGCTTGTAATTTGGCTTAAAAATGTGTCTGGGCAACATGCAAATTACCAATTTAATCCCTTCTCTTTCTAGCTTCTCCCCATGTTTCTACACCTCCATCTGTCACCAGGCTAAGCGATATGCATACACAGATTCCCACAAACTAATTCTTAAAAATCTCCATAGATGCTCCTATGTTTTTTTTCTTCTGAGACATAGACAGTAGATTTTTCTCACTTACGAAGTATCGTTGCATTTGCAACAAGGAAGGCTATGTACAGCCTCTGACATGGTGCTCTCACTCCATCTTCTCTCACTCAGGAGACCACTCCAAACAACTGAGATGTGAGCCTAAAGTTATTATGGAGATAACCTTGAACTCTATTCTGTGTTAAAAGGTAAATCACTGATAAATAATGCAGCTAGTAACAAATTACCTGCCACCAATTGCACAACTGGTTGTGATACTGAAGTTGACAAGCAATTCCCTAGATGATCTAAAATACAACAAGCAATAGAAAGCAACAAAGAGACAAACAAAGAGAGAAGATCTGATTCCTGAGAGGAGCCCTAATTTATGGAGGGCTCTGTGTACATGGACGAGGTCCTATAGGTCACTTGCAAATTCATTAAGCACTCATTAGTTACTGACATACTTCATCATCGTTTTCATGCTTTTAGAATTATTTATGCTAAACAAGGTAAGAACTGTACATTAAAATGTGTGTGTGGGGAGTGCTTCCCTGGTGGTTCAGTGGTTAAAGAGTCTGCCTTGCAGTGCAAGGGTCACCGGTTTGATCCCTGGCCTAGGGAGATCCCATGTGCGGTGGAGAAGCTGGACCGGTGTGTCCGATTATGAGCCAGCACTCTGGAGTGCGTGCACCCAGAGCTGGTGCCCTGCAGAGAGAGAGGCCACTGCAATGGGAGGCCCACACAGATCGAAGAATAAAAATGGATGAAAATAAATAAATGAAAATATCAATAAAAGAGTTCAAAATTAAAAAAAAAAGGTGTGTGTGTATGTACACACATGTAATGTACCAAGAATAATAATTGAAGAATTGATGATTTTACCTATATCATCACATTTAGTTCTTGAGGAGATCAAGCCAATTCCATCTTATGTACAAGTAAACAGATGCTCAGAGAACTTGCACAATCTGCCCAGATTCATACATGTAAGAATCAGTAAACTAGTACAGGCACTATGGAAAACAGCATGCTTTCCCCAAGAATTTAAAAGTAGAACTACCATATGATACAGCAGTATCACTTCTAAGAACATAGGAAAGAAAACCAGTATTTCAAAGAGATACCTGTACTTCTATGTTCAGTGCAGCTATTTTCAGTAGATAGGGTATGTGAACAGTGTAAGTGTCCATAATGGATGAACAGACAAAGCAAAAACAAATCTCCTCACTAAATAAAAAGATAAATATACGAGATGATAGAGTGTCTTGATTAACTTGATGAGGAGGAATTCTTTCACAGTGAATCAAACCATCATGTTGGACACTTTAGATATCTTAACAGTTTTTTGGTCAATTATACCTCAATAAAGCTGAAATAAAAGGACAATAAAAACCAACAAAAGCAGCAATAGCAATTAAAGAACTGATGAAGCTGTGTTGCAATTCAGGATCTTCTGACTCCAAGACCAATTCCTCTAATCACTATTTCCTGCTCTCCCTTGCTTCTTTATTCCTTCCTTTTACTTAACCAAAATCAATGGAGCACCTGTTACATGCCAGGTATGTTTCTAGGAGTTAGAAATACCCCAGGGACCATTTCTAATTCCTGCCTTTCAGGAATTTAAATCTATTCGGAAAGGCAAGTAATAAACAAATATAAAACTAAATTAATTCACAGTGCACTTTCAGTTGGTGATAAATGTTATGAAAGAAATCTCCAAAGGTAAGGAGATTGAGAATGAGGTTGGGATAATGGGGAAGCAGGGGCAGGGTGCTTTCTTAGGTACGCAGGTCAGGTCAGTCTAACAGTTGACATGCTTTCACAGGACACTGGCTGCTTTATTGAAGGATCTAAATTCCACTGTGGTCCTGTAAATAGAATGGATTTGTTAGCAGAAACCGTTAGGTGTTTTCTGGAATTTGTAGGGCTTCCCAGGTGGCACAGTTGTAAAGAGTTTGCTTGCTAAGCAGGAGACATGGGTTCAATCCCTGGGCTGGGAAAGTTCCCCGGAGAAGGAAATGGCAACCCACTCCAGTGTTCTTTTTCTTTCTTTGTTTTTTTTATGTCTTTATTTTTCATCGCACTCCAGTATTCTTGCTTGGAAAATCCCACGGACAAAGGAGCTTGGCAGGCTATAGTCCACGGGGTCACAAAGAGTTAGACATGATTTAGTAACTGAGCACATCAGTACATGGTTTGTTATGTATCAGTAGTATTATGTGCATTTGCTCTGAGCCTCCCCAATGAAAAAGAAAGTTTGTGAGTTCTTTCTAAAAGCTCAGAAAGATGTCCAAAGATATTTAAAAGTACATGAAGTTTATATATGGCAGGAAGGTATAGATGCTGTGTTTAGGTTAAATGCCGCTCTAACTAGTGCCAATATTAGATGTTTTGGAAGAAGGAAGAGAATGAGCCAGAAGAGAGAGAGAGGGTCATTGAGGAATTTCGGAGGGTGTTAGTAAGGGCAAATTGCTAATGGGAACAGAATATGAAAACTATAGATTAATAAATGAAGCTTCACCTTTGCTTTACTCAAAGAATTCAAAAATAACTTGGAATAATTCAATCCTAGAAGCAAATAGTCATTTTACAAAGTGCATCAGCATCCTAATTAGAGGTTCATTTTAAGAATAAATTTCAGCACACCAATTAAGCAAATTTTGGTAATTTCAATTCCCTATTATTTTTTCCAGAAATTTGATTATTGTAATTTATTTCAGCAGTTTCCCTAATAACCTCCTCAGAATGGCACTCTCAGATATAACTGTCTTCAAAAAAAACCCACCAAATCCATGCATGTAAAAACTTTACAGTCAATTTCCTTCTTTGCGGTATAAATGAAATGGAGTCATTTGGGCCTGTGCCCTTCTGCCATCTTTTCAGGGGGTTAATGGGGTGGAGAAGAAGAGCAAGATGGTGCGAAGAGAAAGAAATTGCTTTAACAGAGGCAAGAGTGGGGGAGGAGGGTTGTATTACCAGGCAGCTGATTCATCTGATCCCTCAGACATTTTCATCACCTCCAAAGATCAGAGGCTGAAGCTGAATTAGACACTTCTGACAGTAAATGAGCAAGAACTGCAATACAGAATACCTCTGGTGGGAGAAGATCAGTTCACATTGACTCATTAATTGCTTCATTAAATACTGCCATAGGATGAACTGCTTTCACCTGAAATTTCAAATCTCTTGAGATAAAAGGTGTTTTACAAATGGATTCTAGCCTTTTAACTCTCTTTCCACTTGAAGATACATTTTTTAACATTTATTTATTTTTTGAAATATAGCTGATTGGTAACATGTTAATTTCTGCTGTACAGCAAATATATATGTGTGTGTGTATGTGTATTATTTTCAAATTCTTTGCTATTATGGTTTATTAAAGACACTTGAATATAGTTCTCTCTGCTATACAGTAAGATCTTGTTGTTGCTTATCCATTCTGTATTTAATCTCTGGCATCTGATATCCCCAACCTTCCGGTCTATCCTCCACCCCGTTGGCAACCACAAGTCTGTTCTCTGTGAGTCTGTTTCTCTTTCATTTCTGTGAATGCTAAGCTGCTTCAGTCGTGTCCAGCTCTGTGACCCTTGGACTGCAGCTTGCTAGGCTCCTCTGTCTATGGGATTCTCCAGGAAGAATACTGGAGGGGCCCCCCAGCTGGTAAGCTAAAGAATTCAAAAATAACTTGGAATAATTCAATCCTAGAAGCAAATAGTCATTTTACAAAGTGCATCAGCATCCTAATTAGAGGTTCATTTTAAGAATAAATTTCAGCACACCAATTAAGCAAATTTTGGTAATTTCAATTCCCTATTATTTTTTCCAGAAATTTGATTATTGTAATTTATTTCAGCAGTTTCCCTAATAACCTCCTCAGAATGGCACTCTCAGATATAACTGTCTTCAAAAAAAACCCACCAAATCCATGCATGTAAAAACTTTACAGTCAATTTCCTTCTTTGCGGTATAAATGAAATGGAGTCATTTGGGCCTGTGCCCTTCTGCCATCTTTTCAGGGGGTTAATGGGGTGGAGAAGAAGAGCAAGATGGTGCGAAGAGAAAGAAATTGCTTTAACAGAGGCAAGAGTGGGGGAGGAGGGTTGTATTACCAGGCAGCTGATTCATCTGATCCCTCAGACATTTTCATCACCTCCAAAGATCAGAGGCTGAAGCTGAATTAGACACTTCTGACAGTAAATGAGCAAGAACTGCAATACAGAATACCTCTGGTGGGAGAAGATCAGTTCACATTGACTCATTAATTGCTTCATTAAATACTGCCATAGGATGAACTGCTTTCACCTGAAATTTCAAATCTCTTGAGATAAAAGGTGTTTTACAAATGGATTCTAGCCTTTTAACTCTCTTTCCACTTGAAGATACATTTTTTAACATTTATTTATTTTTTGAAATATAGCTGATTGGTAACATGTTAATTTCTGCTGTACAGCAAATATATATGTGTGTGTGTATGTGTATTATTTTCAAATTCTTTGCTATTATGGTTTATTAAAGACACTTGAATATAGTTCTCTCTGCTATACAGTAAGATCTTGTTGTTGCTTATCCATTCTGTATTTAATCTCTGGCATCTGATATCCCCAACCTTCCGGTCTATCCTCCACCCCGTTGGCAACCACAAGTCTGTTCTCTGTGAGTCTGTTTCTCTTTCATTTCTGTGAATGCTAAGCTGCTTCAGTCGTGTCCAGCTCTGTGACCCTTGGACTGCAGCTTGCTAGGCTCCTCTGTCTATGGGATTCTCCAGGCAAGAATACTGGAGTGGGCTGCTGTGCCCTCCTCCAGGTTTATCTTTCATAGATGGGATCATTTGAGTCATATTTTAGATTCCACATAATATGCGATATCATTGGTATTTGTCTTTTTCTGAGTTTTTCACTTAGTATGATATCTTCCTCCTAGCAGATTAATTTCTAATGTCTTTTCTAAGCCAAGCAATGGGATTGTCTTTTAAGATCTAGAAGTTTGTGTTGGACATGTGCACTTCTCATTAGGTTCTGTGTATTCTGCCTTTCCTTTCCTTTCATCCCTCTATGCAGTTCATTAGTCTCTGGTATCCACATCATAGTGTGCTAATATTGACTCTTACTGATTAAATATTGAGACTGCCAGCCAAAATAAAGATTTTTTTTTCTTTTTACTATATCAGTTTCTTCGGATTGGAGTATTGTGGAGTCACTGAGATCTGGGTTAAAAGCTTAGTTCCTCTGTTTGTTTGCTGTCTGCAGACATGCAATTTATTACCTCTCTGAATCTCAGATTCCTTGGGCTACAATGTTCATAGTAATCAGATAATGTACACGGAAGAACCCAGCACATAGAAAAATGCTCAGTAATGCTAATTCCTTCTCTCCATTCTTTCCTTTCTTTTCTTTTGCTTTAACAGTAATGCGAGGGTAATCAAGCTAGTAAATTATGAGTCTATGAGTCTTAGGCGTGATTATGTCAGGTATATAGTCAGCAGGAGCAGTGGTGAGTGTTATATCTGAGTGATGATATGAAATGTATTAATAGATGAAGATAGTATTGCATGTTTAACTCAACTTTCCTGAAATGCAGACAAAAGCTTTTTTTCTTTTTCTTTAACCAGCTTAACTTGAATCCCAGTGCTCTAACATACTCTCCTTAAAACAGGCAATAGTTCTCAAAAGAGACTGACTGAGTAGGTTTTCCAGGATAACACTCAAGGTCTGATCAGCTCCATAGATCCACGTTGCAACCTGGGATTCTCCATTTCCAACAAACTCTTAAGTGATCCTCTTGTGACTGGTGCATGCACCACACTGATTACTCATTCTGAAGAACATGGTTTTAGGATACAGGGATTCTTTGATACCTAATTATGTATTTTAAATTTTAGATCACAGTCAAAACTGACAGAAAGAGTCCCATCTCAATGTTTTGTCAAGTGTCAAATGGTGAGAAAGTGATCGTGTAAGGCTGCCTCCTGCAGGTCTATAAGCCCTGTACATGTCCAGCCTCGAGACTGAGCCTGGAATCAGCAACAGAGATATCAATGGTTTAACAGTAGGAGATCTTGCATGTCTAGAGCAGGGTCCTGGAGCAATATCCCATTGTATTCAGCAGACAGCAGGCAGGACATGGCTTCACTGCTATGGGTGAGGGAGGTTATCAGCTATAGGAGGACCTGACATCAGTTTGGCTCATGGGAACCAGCAGAGGAGCATGCCCCTCAAAACCCCTTGATGAACTATCACAGTGGAGATAGTTCTGATCCAAAGATGAAAAGAGTCACTCGCTGGGGATGGAGCAAGTACATAGGCATTTACTGGTTAGACTCTGTGATGAAGGAGGAATGTCAGTTGGGTGAGTAGAGTGTAAGTGAGACAGATGCTGGTTGTACAGGGAACGTACCATGAACAAGAGGAGAATTTATTACCTCTCTGAATCTCAGATTCCTTGGGCTACAATGTTCATAGTAATCAGATAATGTACACGGAAGAACCCAGCACATAGAAAAATGCTCAGTAATGCTAATTCCTTCTCTCCATTCTTTCCTTTCTTTTCTTTTGCTTTAACAGTAATGCGAGGGTAATCAAGCTAGTAAATTATGAGTCTATGAGTCTTAGGCGTGATTATGTCAGGTATATAGTCAGCAGGAGCAGTGGTGAGTGTTATATCTGAGTGATGATATGAAATGTATTAATAGATGAAGATAGTATTGCATGTTTAACTCAACTTTCCTGAAATGCAGACAAAAGCTTTTTTTCTTTTTCTTTAACCAGCTTAACTTGAATCCCAGTGCTCTAACATACTCTCCTTAAAACAGGCAATAGTTCTCAAAAGAGACTGACTGAGTAGGTTTTCCAGGATAACACTCAAGGTCTGATCAGCTCCATAGATCCACGTTGCAACCTGGGATTCTCCATTTCCAACAAACTCTTAAGTGATCCTCTTGTGACTGGTGCATGCACCACACTGATTACTCATTCTGAAGAACATGGTTTTAGGATACAGGGATTCTTTGATACCTAATTATGTATTTTAAATTTTAGATCACAGTCAAAACTGACAGAAAGAGTCCCATCTCAATGTTTTGTCAAGTGTCAAATGGTGAGAAAGTGATCGTGTAAGGCTGCCTCCTGCAGGTCTATAAGCCCTGTACATGTCCAGCCTCGAGACTGAGCCTGGAATCAGCAACAGAGATATCAATGGTTTAACAGTAGGAGATCTTGCATGTCTAGAGCAGGGTCCTGGAGCAATATCCCATTGTATTCAGCAGACAGCAGGCAGGACATGGCTTCACTGCTATGGGTGAGGGAGGTTATCAGCTATAGGAGGACCTGACATCAGTTTGGCTCATGGGAACCAGCAGAGGAGCATGCCCCTCAAAACCCCTTGATGAACTATCACAGTGGAGATAGTTCTGATCCAAAGATGAAAAGAGTCACTCGCTGGGGATGGAGCAAGTACATAGGCATTTACTGGTTAGACTCTGTGATGAAGGAGGAATGTCAGTTGGGTGAGTAGAGTGTAAGTGAGACAGATGCTGGTTGTACAGGGAACGTACCATGAACAAGAGGAGAGGTGCCTTGGGTGGCCTGACCACACAGGTCAGGAAACCTTTTAGGTATGTTATGATATTGAATGCACATTTTCTTATCCAACTACTCCATAAGCCTACCAGTTAAAATTTATCAAGTACCTACTCAAAGACGAGTTTTCTAGAAGTGAAATATACAACCATGCAACTATACAACAACTATGTGCTATCCAGAGAGCATTCTGCTTCATTCCTTTAACTCTCCACTCCTTTTTGGTGTGTCAGCACCAAAGTGTTGGTGACATGTCCTTCCTATATCACACACATAGCAGCTTCAAATGTGGTTAAAGACATCTCAAAATTCATAAAGACAAATTTAAATGTGGCTCAGAGTCTGTCTCTGGATGGTAAAGCACCAGCAGGTGAACATCCCTAGGATGCAAGATGATATCACACAGTTAAGGATCAATGGCTCTAAAATAAATCCATGCTTTTTTTTTTGAGTGGTAGTACAGGGCACTGTGATATGTGCATGGACTTAAAGAGATGTGAAGCATCTCTGTTCTGATAATTGTTTGCGATGTATTGTTGCAATTCCTTTGGCCTGGAGTTGCCAAGACCAAGGGTAAACATGGAAGGACTTACTGACTCCTGAGTGCTAGAGAGTTGCCAACAGTTAGGGATGCCTACCTCTCAGAAGGTTCACTGGGAAAACCTCCTCCTCCATTGACGCCATCTTATCCTCTTGAGGTGGAATGAGAAAAAGGAGCTATTGTTTCCTCTTTACTAAGTTAAGGAAGGTCAGTAAGGTCAGTGATAAGAGAATCATCTATGATTCTAGGGAGCCTCAAAAGGAGAGATGATCACTTTACTCAGCACTGGACATGTGCTTCCTGAGAGACCCTTATAACTTGCCAAAGTGCACAGGAAAAGAGAGGAAAGAGAATTAGGAGAGATGGCATGGTGAGAAATTACTGAGCAGACAGGAAGTCAGAACACACCGTGGGTCTTGCTTTCAGTTTAAGTAGATCAGAAAGTACGAGCTTCCCATACACCTGTTCAGTGATAGTGGAGGCTAGGTTTGTGCTTTCCACTGGTTAGACTCTGTGATGAAGGAGGAATGTCAGTTGGGTGAGTAGAGTGTAAGTGAGACAGATGCTGGTTGTACAGGGAACGTACCATGAACAAGAGGAGAGGTGCCTTGGGTGGCCTGACCACACAGGTCAGGAAACCTTTTAGGTATGTTATGATATTGAATGCACATTTTCTTATCCAACTACTCCATAAGCCTACCAGTTAAAATTTATCAAGTACCTACTCAAAGACGAGTTTTCTAGAAGTGAAATATACAACCATGCAACTATACAACAACTATGTGCTATCCAGAGAGCATTCTGCTTCATTCCTTTAACTCTCCACTCCTTTTTGGTGTGTCAGCACCAAAGTGTTGGTGACATGTCCTTCCTATATCACACACATAGCAGCTTCAAATGTGGTTAAAGACATCTCAAAATTCATAAAGACAAATTTAAATGTGGCTCAGAGTCTGTCTCTGGATGGTAAAGCACCAGCAGGTGAACATCCCTAGGATGCAAGATGATATCACACAGTTAAGGATCAATGGCTCTAAAATAAATCCATGCTTTTTTTTTTGAGTGGTAGTACAGGGCACTGTGATATGTGCATGGACTTAAAGAGATGTGAAGCATCTCTGTTCTGATAATTGTTTGCGATGTATTGTTGCAATTCCTTTGGCCTGGAGTTGCCAAGACCAAGGGTAAACATGGAAGGACTTACTGACTCCTGAGTGCTAGAGAGTTGCCAACAGTTAGGGATGCCTACCTCTCAGAAGGTTCACTGGGAAAACCTCCTCCTCCATTGACGCCATCTTATCCTCTTGAGGTGGAATGAGAAAAAGGAGCTATTGTTTCCTCTTTACTAAGTTAAGGAAGGTCAGTAAGGTCAGTGATAAGAGAATCATCTATGATTCTAGGGAGCCTCAAAAAGGAGAGATGATCACTTTACTCAGCACTGGACATGTGCTTCCTGAGAGACCCTTATAACTTGCCAAAGTGCACAGGAAAAGAGAGGAAAGAGAATTAGGGAGAGATGGCATGGTGAGAAATTACTGAGCAGACAGGAAGTCAGAACACACCGTGGGTCTTGCTTTCAGTTTAAGTAGATCAGAAAGTACGAGCTTCCCCATACACCTGTTCAGTGATAGTGGAGGCTACAGGTTTTCCGGAATCAGTACTTTATGGGGAACAAGGGGCACATGAATCAGAGGGATTTTGCCTGAAACCGTGAGCTGGGCATCAGCTGGAAGGATGGTCACACCTCCCAAGGGACTGGCAAAATCAAGGAGTGATGTACTGCTTGTTAGAGTCAGCACCATGCCCATCTGTTCATAGTCATGAAGCTAGAAGAACTGCCATGACCCATCTCGGGGAAGATAGCATGTTGACCCAGTGAGGCAAGATGGCTGACCTTTTCTCACCTCCAAGAATGAGGAGCTGATGCTCTGTAGAAGGAAAGCAGACCACATGGTGTCGCAGACCACATGGCGTCTCTACTTCCTTCTCCCAAGTAAGCCAGAAGCAAGGAAAGATGTAGCTGAACGGTGATGAGAGAGTGGAGAGCTCTGCTTCAGGTTTGAAATTTAAGTTGAAAAGTTAATAGTATCATTTTAAATATCCAAGTGAAGTAGTTCTAAATTGGAAAGGAGCAGATATGTTGTAGAATCCTTAAGGAAGCCTGTTCACTTAGTGTGATTTGGTAAAACACAGAAGCATTAACTGGAAAGCTAGAACAGTTTTATGCATGCTGTTTTATGCATGCTATACATGTATGTTATATATATGTAATATATACGTCTTATATATATATATATATGTCATGACATCATAGATACATAAATTTACCCATACAGTTTAGCATATCCTAAGTGATGTTTAGCGATAAGCAAGCAATGAGAAAGGACAGATGAGATTCATTGGACAATTTTATAATGAAACACATGGTAATTCAATTTAACAAACTGCCTCTGCACCACACCCTCCCACCCACCCACTCACACAGAAACACTCACAGTCTGTTTTTTTATGTCTAAACACGTGGATTAGCACTTCTTTTCATAAAATTCATATAATTTCTTGTGAATACTAATCTTCTGTAGTGAGGATTTTGAGATTGCCCGAGAGGGAACAAATCCTTTCTCCATCTTAACTAACAGATACTGCAGTCACTTGCTCTATCACTCAGTAGAGTGTTTCTTTACTTGACTTCTGTTTGATTTTTACAAAATATATTCACGTGTCTGTTTGTATTGGACCTGCTGTATGAGTAAACTGCAAGAATAAGAATCACATATGTGTGTGCTAAGTTACTTCAGTCGTGTCTGACTGTGCAACCCTATGGACCGTAGGCCTCCAGGCTGCTCTGTCCATGAGATTCTCCAGGCAAGAATACTTGAATGGGTTGCCACGCCCTTCTCCAGATCTTCCCGACCCAGGGGCCAAACCCAAGTCTTCTGCACTGAAAGCAGATTCTTTACCATCGGAGCCATCAGTGAAGTCCAAGAGTAGTGTATGTAACAGCTAAAACTAGTGCCTCATACAGATCCACGCACAGAGACTTGCTTAAGAGCATATGGTTGATGAGGTCCCATGAAGAGCTCAGTGAGAGCTCAGAAGCCTGGAGAAAGATTATTCTTGTGGTCAATGATGCTTTGGGATAGAATACATTTTGTTAAGAATGTTTCCCGAGGGGGATCAGGATTCTGTTTGGAGATTGCAGAGGAAATTCCATACTCTTGGCTTCTGATAAGGGGAGAAAACTTCTTAAACAAGTTCCTTGAAGAAGCAGATTGTTTTGGGACGCCTGAAGCCCTGACTGCTCAGGAACACATCAAGGTGACAGGTATTTATTATTGTACTCCATATGTTAAATATGGCCATCCAATGATAGGGCACCATCAAATAAAAGCATTTTCTACTCTCAAAGTAAAAGAAACACACTGTGGAGAAAAAGACACACACATGCATTCAGTGACATGCAAGCAATGACAAAGTTAGCATTTTCTCCATGGAGGTAGATAGATGTCTAGTGCTAAGAGGTGGTCAGGAAAAACAAAGCTAAATAAGCACTGGCTGGTCCTTGGGACACATTTGGAGAAATAAATTGAGCACTGTGCAGTAAGTGGCAAAGTCAGCATCACAGAGAGCAGGAACTAGAGGAAGAAAGAAGAAAGCAGTCACTGGGGCCAGGAGAGGCTTTGTGCAATAGTGTGATCTAAGCCAGCCTTTGGAAGACGGGCAGAATGTGGAGGAGAGGGAAGGAAGGAGACATTTCAGATAATCAGATAGGCACAGTCTCAAGCCAGTCTCAGAAATGCAGCTGAGCTCCAGATGAAAAGAGAACTTTGTGAGAGCAGAGGTTCGTGGTGAAGGAGTCTGAGGTGGGGGCTGGACATGCAGTGAAGGATTAAGTACACTGTGTGATAAAGGGGCATGAATGCCAGGCAGAAGCATCTGGCAGGATTAAGAACCTTTCGAAATGTGAACCTTTCTATTACAGAATATTCTTCCATGCGTTTTCCGTGTTGATGTCATTCTGTTCAAATCTCTGAGAGGGCAGCTTGTTGGCGCCAGAGATCTTCTGCACTGAAAGCAGATTCTTTACCATCGGAGCCATCAGTGAAGTCCAAGAGTAGTGTATGTAACAGCTAAAACTAGTGCCTCATACAGAAGAGCTCAGTGGAGAGCCTCAGAAGCCCTGGAGAAAGATTATTCTTGTGGTCAATGATGCTTTGGGATAGAATACATTTTGTTAAGAATGTTTCCCGAGGGGGATCAGGATTCTGTTTGGAGATTGCAGAGGAAATTCCATACTCTTGGCTTCTGATAAGGGGAGAAAACTTCTTAAACAAGTTCCTTGAAGAAGCAGATTGTTTTGGGACGCCTGAAGCCCTGACTGCTCAGGAACACATCAAGGTGACAGGTATTTATTATTGTACTCCATATGTTAAATATGGCCATCCAATGATAGGGCACCATCAAATAAAAGCATTTTCTACTCTCAAAGTAAAAGAAACACACTGTGGAGAAAAAGACACACACATGCATTCAGTGACATGCAAGCAATGACAAAGTTAGCATTTTCTCCATGGAGGTAGATAGATGTCTAGTGCTAAGAGGTGGTCAGGAAAAACAAAGCTAAATAAGCACTGGCTGGTCCTTGGGACACATTTGGAGAAATAAATTGAGCACTGTGCAGTAAGTGGCAAAGTCAGCATCACAGAGAGCAGGAACTAGAGGAAGAAAGAAGAAAGCAGTCACTGGGGCCAGGAGAGGCTTTGTGCAATAGTGTGATCTAAGCCAGCCTTTGGAAGACGGGCAGAATGTGGAGGAGAGGGAAGGAAGGAGACATTTCAGATAATCAGATAGGCACAGTCTCAAGCCAGTCTCAGAAATGCAGCTGAGCTCCAGATGAAAAGAGAACTTTGTGAGAGCAGAGGTTCGTGGTGAAGGAGTCTGAGGTGGGGGCTGGACATGCAGTGAAGGATTAAGTACACTGTGTGATAAAGGGGCATGAATGCCAGGCAGAAGCATCTGGCAGGATTAAGAACCTTTCGAAATGTGAACCTTTCTATTACAGAATATTCTTCCATGCGTTTTTCCGTGTTGATGTCATTCTGTTCAAATCTCTGAGAGGGCAGCTTGTTGGCTCCATGGTATAAAATAAGATTTTTGTGCTTGGTACATTAGGCAAACCATGTATCAACTAGTCTTAAGAATCAGCCCCTCTTTTGATCTCCTAAACAGAAATTTTTAAATCCAGCTTGTGAGTAGAGGCATGATGGCTGTCAGAGAACACGCTAAGAGAATCTACTTTTGCACCCTGTATGAAATGGTTGTATTCATCAAAATATATTTTCTAATAAAACATTGTCACAGAGAAAACAGGATGGCATTTAAAATGATTTAAATTACATTTTTCTCACTGAATGATCTGAATGCACTGTGTTATTTGGAAGTCTGATGCTCCTTCCTCTGTTAATGAGTGCTTTGTGAAAAACTAACAGTCCTATGAAGTGGGATAATGTGTTTTGTCACTCTAAGTCTTCCCCGTCTCTTCTCTTAAATTTAAAATAACTGTGGTTCTTCAAAAGGAGAATGCAATAGTGCATGATAGAACTCCCATCCTACTTTTTATTTCCCTATGAGGGAAAAATATGTCATTTTATGAAATTCAGTTTGAAAAATCTACCAGGTGTTTAGCTGCTCCTCTCTTGGGATGTATAGCCCTGGCCTTTAATTTGGGTGAGGGCAATGAACAGGGTGAGAATATCCTTCATTGGAGAGATGGCACTTCCTTGTCAAATGATACAAATATTAGAAAATAGGATTGTCATTTTATTTTCTGATATCATTTCAATAAAAAATTAAAGTAGGCCAGAATTTGTTGATATTTGAGACCACCTAACAAGATGAAAATTAGCCTCTAATGAGGAAACAGAATCCAACTCTAATTTTCATGAATAATTATCTGAGTTACAGCAATTAGTAATATTTTCACATTAATTTGTAAGTTTTTTAAATTTCTAGTGTTAGACTTTTTCATCTTTATCAGCCTTTGTTTTTTAATAATTGAATGTTTTATGTGGAATAATTTTTGCTTTGTAGAAACACTGTGAGGATAATACAAAGTGTTCCCAATGGTCCAATACCCAATTTCCCCTATTATTAACATCTTAAAACATAGTATTTCTGTTCAAATCTCTGAGAGGGCAGCTTGTTGGCTCCATGGTATAAAATAAGATTTTTGTGCTTGGTACATTAGGCAAACCATGTATCAACTAGTCTTAAGAATCAGCCCCTCTTTTGATCTCCTAAACAGAAATTTTTAAATCCAGCTTGTGAGTAGAGGCATGATGGCTGTCAGAGAACACGCTAAGAGAATCTACTTTTGCACCCTGTATGAAATGGTTGTATTCATCAAAATATATTTTCTAATAAAACATTGTCACAGAGAAAACAGGATGGCATTTAAAATGATTTAAATTACATTTTTCTCACTGAATGATCTGAATGCACTGTGTTATTTGGAAGTCTGATGCTCCTTCCTCTGTTAATGAGTGCTTTGTGAAAAACTAACAGTCCTATGAAGTGGGATAATGTGTTTTGTCACTCTAAGTCTTCCCCGTCTCTTCTCTTAAATTTAAAATAACTGTGGTTCTTCAAAAGGAGAATGCAATAGTGCATGATAGAACTCCCATCCTACTTTTTATTTCCCTATGAGGGAAAAATATGTCATTTTATGAAATTCAGTTTGAAAAATCTACCAGGTGTTTAGCTGCTCCTCTCTTGGGATGTATAGCCCTGGCCTTTAATTTGGGTGAGGGCAATGAACAGGGTGAGAATATCCTTCATTGGAGAGATGGCACTTCCTTGTCAAATGATACAAATATTAGAAAATAGGATTGTCATTTTATTTTCTGATATCATTTCAATAAAAAATTAAAGTAGGCCAGAATTTGTTGATATTTGAGACCACCTAACAAGATGAAAATTAGCCTCTAATGAGGAAACAGAATCCAACTCTAATTTTCATGAATAATTATCTGAGTTACAGCAATTAGTAATATTTTCACATTAATTTGTAAGTTTTTAATTACTAGTGTTAGACTTTTTCATCTTTATCAGCCTTTGTTTTTTAATAATTGAATGTTTTATGTGGAATAATTTTTGCTTTGTAGAAACACTGTGAGGATAATACAAAGTGTTCCCAATGGTCCAATACCCAATTTCCCCTATTATTAACATCTTAAAACTAGTATGATGTATTTGTAATAGTTAATAAACCAATATTAATACATTATTAGTTTTTATTAAGACATAGTTGATTTCTAATATTAACTTCAGATATACATAGTGATTCAGTATTTTTGCAGATTGTACTCCATTGAAAATTATTACAAGATAATATTGATAGCTATAATTCTCTGTGCTATACAACATATCCTTGTTGCTTATTTATTTTATGAATAGTAATGTGTATCTCTTAGTCCCATACTCATAATTTGTCCCTCTTACCTTTCCTCTCATCTTTGGTAACCACAAGTTTGTTTTTTATATCTGTGGGTCTTTTTTTGTTTTGTTTTACATTCATTTGTATTATTTTTTAGATGTCATATATAAGTGATATATTTGTCTTTCTCTGTATGGCTTATTTAACTAAAGCACAATATTCTCTAGGTCCATCCGTGTTGTTATAAATGCAGGATTTTATTCTTTTTTGTTTTTTAATTTTTGACCTCTTTTATTGTTTTTGTTTTAATTTTTATTTATTTTCATCCATCTTTATTCTTTGGCCTATGTGGACCTCCCATTGCAGTGGCCTCTCTCATTGCAGTGCACTGGCTCTGGGCACATGCGCCCCAGAGTGGTGTCTCGTAATTGGACACGCCAGTTCAGCTGCTCCGCGGCACATGGGATCTTTCCCAGCCAGGGATCGAACCGGTGCCCCTTGCACTGCAAGGCGGACTCTTTACCCTCCGGACCACCAGGGAAGCCCCGGATTTTATTCTTTTTTATGGCTGAGTAATATTCCTTTGTATAATATACACCACATCTTCTTTATCCATTTATCTATTGATGGGCAGTTGGGCTGCTTCTATATCTTGGCTGTTGTAAATAGTGCTGCTGTGAACATTGGGGTGCATATATCTTTCTGCATTTGTTTTTATTTTTTCTAGATACATATCCAGGAGTGGAATTGATAGACTGTATAATATCAGTAGTTCTATTTTTAATTTTTTTGAGGAAGCTCCTTACTGTTTTTCACAGTGACTGTACCAGTTTACATTTCCACCAACAGTGTAAGGGCTCCTGTTTCTCCACATACTTGTCAACATTTGTTATTTGTAGACTTCTTGACAAATAAGTTCATAGTTTATAGACTTGCTCAGTGTTTACCTAATATCCTTTTTCTGTTCTGGGAACATAGGTTAAATAGTATATTTCGCTTAGTTTCTCAGACTTTCCTTGGTTTTGAAGGCTTGATAGTTTGGGGAGGTATTGCTCAGGAATGTTGAGGCATATCCTTCAACTGGAATTCATCTGGTAATTTTCTCATGATTAGACAGGAGTTCTGTGTTTTGGGGCAAAAGATCACAGAGGTAAAGTGACATTTTCTTCACATCATATGCAGGGTACATGCCTTCAACTTGACTTATCCCAGGTGAAGCTAAACTTGATGGCCTGGCTGAGATGGTGCTTGTTGGGTTACTCTGTTCCCATCTTCCGCCCTGTGCTCTTTGGGAGTCAGTCTCCATGGGCAACCCATCCTCAAGGACTGAGGAATTGTCTGAGTGCATTTTGCAGGGGTTTCTCTTCCCCTCCTCCTGCCAGAGCCTGGGGCATCTTTCTCAGCTTTTTGCTGTGAGAAATCTATTGGAGTTCTTGTAAATAAAATTCATAGAGGTGTTAGGGCCCCCCTAAAATAATCAGAATTATTGTTTGTGTCCAAGGGCTTCAGCTCCAGGTAAGTGGAGCTCAGCTGCGTCTCTCTGAATGCATGGCGACCCCTTTCCAACAGCCAGGGGATCCCGAACCGGTGCCCCTTGCACTGCAAGGCGGACTCTTTACCCTCCGGACCACCAGGGAAGCCCCGGATTTTATTCTTTTTTATGGCTGAGTAATATTCCTTTGTATAATATACACCACATCTTCTTTATCCATTTATCTATTGATGGGCAGTTGGGCTGCTTCTATATCTTGGCTGTTGTAAATAGTGCTGCTGTGAACATTGGGGTGCATATATCTTTCTGCATTTGTTTTTATTTTTTCTAGATACATATCCAGGAGTGGAATTGATAGACTGTATAATATCAGTAGTTCTATTTTTAATTTTTTTGAGGAAGCTCCTTACTGTTTTTCACAGTGACTGTACCAGTTTACATTTCCACCAACAGTGTAAGGGCTCCTGTTTCTCCACATACTTGTCAACATTTGTTATTTGTAGACTTCTTGACAAATAAGTTCATAGTTTATAGACTTGCTCAGTGTTTACCTAATATCCTTTTTCTGTTCTGGGAACATAGGTTAAATAGTATATTTCGCTTAGTTTCTCAGACTTTCCTTGGTTTTGAAGGCTTGATAGTTTGGGGAGGTATTGCTCAGGAATGTTGAGGCATATCCTTCAACTGGAATTCATCTGGTAATTTTCTCATGATTAGACAGGAGTTCTGTGTTTTGGGGCAAAAGATCACAGAGGTAAAGTGACATTTTCTTCACATCATATGCAGGGTACATGCCTTCAACTTGACTTATCCCAGGTGAAGCTAAACTTGATGGCCTGGCTGAGATGGTGCTTGTTGGGTTACTCTGTTCCCATCTTCCGCCCTGTGCTCTTTGGGAGTCAGTCTCCATGGGCAACCCATCCTCAAGGACTGAGGAATTGTCTGAGTGCATTTTGCAGGGGTTTCTCTTCCCCTCCTCCTGCCAGAGCCTGGGGCATCTTTCTCAGCTTTTTGCTGTGAGAAATCTATTGGAGTTCTTGTAAATAAAATTCATAGAGGTGTTAGGGCCCCCCTAAAATAATCAGAATTATTGTTTGTGTCCAAGGGCTTCAGCTCCAGGTAAGTGGAGCTCAGCTGCGTCTCTCTGAATGCATCTTTTGCTTCAGGTTTCAAGGTGGCAGTTTGTCCCACAACCTTAGTTCTATAATGGATCCAAAATGTCACTGTTGTTAGCTTTGTGAAAGTTTTTCTTGTTATAAGTAATAGTTTCCAAATGCAACATGTTAGAGTTGAAACCAGAAACTCAAACTATTAACTTTTAAGGGTTATCAATCTCATTTGGTACTTTCAATTAAAATAAACTGTTAATTCCTATGATTACATTGCAGCTATGTTGTTGTTCAGTCACCAAGTTGTGTCCAACTCTTTGTGATCCCATGGACTGCAGCACACCAGGCCTCTCTGCCCTTCACTATAGCATAGTCTAATAACTGGGTCAAGAAATAGTAATCGTTGGTTTCTATAAACTCTTTCTAGTTGTATTATTCTGATGTTATGACTATATTAATTTTCAAATGACACTGATAAAGCACATTTTCTTTACTTTAAAAAAAATCAACATTTTAGACAATTGACATTTTATAAACAGTTATTCTTATGATGCTATTGTAGTAATATAGAGACATTAAAAATAACTTTTATCATTTATTATTTTAATGGAGTAGAACATTAAATAATGCTGCATATGAAATATTTCCTAATTTTCAAGTATTACTTTTATCCTTCATTGAGCCTCTTGATTAAGGTTTATAACTGAAATATTGAAGTAATTATGAAATTGATTAAGCCTGGTTTGCTCTATTGTTTTGTCCTGTTATAATTCTTATACATATAGAAATGTCAGTGGATTAGCTTGGACAAGTTATGTAAACTCCTTACAACTCAATTTTTCCATCTGGAAAAGAGGGATTACAATAATATACTTTCCTTGTTTCAGACTTATGAGTGTTAAAAATGAATTACTGGGGCCTTCCTGGTGGTCCAGTGGGTGAAGAGTCCACCTTGTAGCGCAAGGGACACCAGTTCGATCCCTGGCCAGGAGGATCCCGTGTGCCACAGAGCGGCTGGACAGGTGAATTCAATTACGAGACAGAGCTCTGGAGCACATGTACCCAGAGCCAGTGCTCTGCAATGAGAGAGGCCACTGCAATGGGAGGCCCACACAGGCCAAAGAATAAAGATGGATGAAAATAAATTAAAAAAACAATAAAAGAGGCCAAAATTTAAAAAATGAATTACTATAAATAAATTCTTTAGCTAAGAGACTGACATAGAGTAAGCACCAGATATTAACAGTTATGATTACCTAGATTATAAGGTGCCCAAAAAATTTAAAAAGTATGTCATAAATGCATGTAGAGTTGAAACCAGAAATAACTGGCCTTGAAAAAACTTAATTCCTATGATTACATTGCAGCTATGTTGTTGTTCAGTCACCAAGTTGTGTCCAACTCTTTGTGACCCCATGACTGCAGCACACCAGGCCTCTCTGCCCTTCACTATAGCATAGTCTAATAACTGGGTCAAGAAATAGTAATCGTTGGTTTCTATAAACTCTTTCTAGTTGTATTATTCTGATGTTATGACTATATTAATTTTCAAATGACACTGATAAAGCACATTTTCTTTACTTTAAAAAAAATCAACATTTTAGACAATTGACATTTTATAAACAGTTATTCTTATGATGCTATTGTAGTAATATAGAGACATTAAAAATAACTTTTATCATTTATTATTTTAATGGAGTAGAACATTAAATAATGCTGCATATGAAATATTTCCTAATTTTCAAGTATTACTTTTATCCTTCATTGAGCCTCTTGATTAAGGTTTATAACTGAAATATTGAAGTAATTATGAAATTGATTAAGCCTGGTTTGCTCTATTGTTTTGTCCTGTTATAATTCTTATACATATAGAAATGTCAGTGGATTAGCTTGGACAAGTTATGTAAACTCCTTACAACTCAATTTTTCCATCTGGAAAAGAGGGATTACAATAATATACTTTCCTTGTTTCAGACTTATGAGTGTTAAAAATGAATTACTGGGGCCTTCCTGGTGGTCCAGTGGGTGAAGAGTCCACCTTGTAGCGCAAGGGACACCAGTTCGATCCCTGGCCAGGAGGATCCCGTGTGCCACAGAGCGGCTGGACAGGTGAATTCAATTACGAGACAGAGCTCTGGAGCACATGTACCCAGAGCCAGTGCTCTGCAATGAGAGAGGCCACTGCAATGGGAGGCCCACACAGGCCAAAGAATAAAGATGGATGAAAATAAATTAAAAAAAAACAATAAAAGAGGCCAAAAATTTTTTTAAAAAATGAATTACTATAAATAAATTCTTTAGCTAAGAGACTGACATAGAGTAAGCACCAGATATTAACAGTTATGATTACCTAGATTATAAGGTGGTTTCACTTACCATTGCTTTGTGATTTTAGCAACATGCATGGTTAGAGCTAGAAGGTACTTGAAAGACTGGTCTAGTGTATGGATCATAAGTAGTTTGTGGGTTAGATTTGATTTTCAGAGGTATGGTTAATGCAGTGTTTTAAAATTAGTTTAAATACTTTATAAGAGGGCTTCCCTGGTGGTCCAGTGGGTAAGGACACCACCTTGCAGTGCAAGTGGCGCCGGTTCCATCCCTGGCCTGGGAAGATCCCACGTGCCGCGGAGCGGCTGGACTGATGTGTCCAACTACCGAGCCGGAGCTCTGGAGTGTATGCGCCCAGAGCCAGTGCTCTGCAGAGGCCACTGTGATGGGAGGCCCACACGGGCCGAAAGAACGAAGATGGAAATAAATGAAAAACCAATAGAAGTGGCTAAAAAGAAAATACTTTATAAGAGAGCATGAAAATCCAATTTTTCATAATTCCTGCTACTCCCTATTGTCTTAGTATTTTGCTTCTCACATTTGTTTTACCTGCATGGCTCCTAAGAAACCTTTCAGTATGTAGCCCTTGATCTTGTCCATCAAGAAGCAAATCAGTTCAGGAGGGTGTTATTCCCATTACACCCCGCTGCGTGCCTTAGTTTGCATGCTTAGATCAAGTCTCTCTTGTATGACAGTAGACTGAGCTATGATGTGTCTGTTGGGAGAATGTGTAAGTTGTTAAGGACAGAGTTATTCCCACAACTGAAAAAAAGCAAAACAAAAGCAAAAACAGGCTTAAGGTATAAGAGGCAATACCCCCCTTCCCTTTTGAAAATGACACAGATGAGTCAAGTTAGGAAACCATAAGGATATTTTTTTTTCCCTTATTTACTTGGCATAGCTCCTAACCTAAAACAGCAGCTTGAGCACATCATTTCAAAATCAGCTCACGAGGTTTTCCGTTCACAGCTTGTTGTTGTCCTAGAGGGAGTCAAGCTAAAATTATTTGTGTGTGGCTAGGGCATCATAATAGGAAACTCGTCTGGTCATAGGCATGGTAACAACAATGAAATCATTTCTACAAAATATAAGAGGAGGAAAATGATATCATTAATTTTGAACACACTGAATCTGGTAAGTTGGATGCAATGTGCAGCATATACAAACAGAATTGGGGAAATGGAAGTTCATTTAAAATGAGATGAGTGCTTTGACAAGGACTTGGATTTTGTATACGATTTCACTCTGTCACATTACCTTCACAAAACTGAGAAAGGACCACGTAAGTACCTGATTTTCACTCTGTCAACTTAGTGAGAGGTTTTCATTAGGCATTCTTCTTTCAGTATGAATGAGAAAATGGTGGCAAGTCTTAGCAGTTGACAGTCATAAGAATGAAGCAAATTTCTTATAGAATGTTTGCTTACCCTACATGGGACAAAAAGAATATGCCGTTTAAAAGAGTCCATCTTATGGCAAGAACATCTAGAGACTTCAGGTTTCAGGGATTTGCAGCCTGAAGTTCTGCCTAAGAATCTTGGGTTCTTGCTGCACCAGCCAGGCTTCTGCACCAGAATCTGTAAGGGGGTGATGCCAGGACTGCATCCCAGAAGACCTGATGCAAATGGTCTGTGGATCATTCTTTGAGGAATAATGGTAATGCATCTTGTCTCCAGTAAGAATTTTCAGAGTTCATCTTGCTCTTTCTTTCCTTCTCTTCCTTCCTCCCTTCCTTCCTTTCTCTCAGTCTCTCCTCTCTCCATTTTACTCTATCCCTATTCTTTTTTTATTCCTTTTTTTCTCTCTTTTTTCTTTCTTTTTTTTTTTTTTTTTTTTTTTTTTTACTTTTTATCCCTATTCTTAACTTTATTTTTGTAGCAGACAATAGTGGAAGACTTGAAGATCTGAACTTTGCAGATTATTCCACAACTAAAAGAAAAAAGCAAAAACAGGCTTAAGAAGGCACATGCATGAGTCAAGATAGGAAACCATAAGGATATTTTTTTTTCCCTTATTTACTTGGCATAGCTCCTAACCTAAAACAGCAGCTTGAGCACATCATTTCAAAATCAGCTCACGAGGTTTTCCGTTCACAGCTTGTTGTTGTCCTAGAGGGAGTCAAGCTAAAATTATTTGTGTGTGGCTAGGGCATCATAATAGGAAACTCGTCTGGTCATAGGCATGGTAACAACAATGAAATCATTTCTACAAAATATAAGAGGAGGAAAATGATATCATTAATTTTGAACACACTGAATCTGGTAAGTTGGATGCAATGTGCAGCATATACAAACAGAATTGGGGAAATGGAAGTTCATTTAAAATGAGATGAGTGCTTTGACAAGGACTTGGATTTTGTATACGATTTCACTCTGTCACATTACCTTCACAAAACTGAGAAAGGACCACGTAAGTACCTGATTTTCACTCTGTCAACTTAGTGAGAGGTTTTCATTAGGCATTCTTCTTTCAGTATGAATGAGAAAATGGTGGCAAGTCTTAGCAGTTGACAGTCATAAGAATGAAGCAAATTTCTTATAGAATGTTTGCTTACCCTACATGGGACAAAAAGAATATGCCGTTTAAAAGAGTCCATCTTATGGCAAGAACATCTAGAGACTTCAGGTTTCAGGGATTTGCAGCCTGAAGTTCTGCCTAAGAATCTTGGGTTCTTGCTGCACCAGCCAGGCTTCTGCACCAGAATCTGTAAGGGGGTGATGCCAGGACTGCATCCCAGAAGACCTGATGCAAATGGTCTGTGGATCATTCTTTGAGGAATAATGGTAATGCATCTTGTCTCCAGTAAGAATTTTCAGAGTTCATCTTGCTCTTTCTTTCCTTCTCTTCCTTCCTCCCTTCCTTCCTTTCTCTCAGTCTCTCCTCTCTCCATTTTACTCTATCCCTATTCTTTTTTTATTCCTTTTTTTCTCTCTTTTTTCTTTCTTTTTTTTTTTTTTTTTTTTTTTTTTACTTTTTATCCCTATTCTTAACTTTATTTTTGTAGCAGACAATAGTGGAAGACTTGAAGATCTGAACTTTGCTTCCAAGGTATTCACAATCTAGTTGATAGACACACTGCGACAAATAATTGACCTCTAGAATTGCAAGAAGGCATGGATTGAAGCCTAAGGGGCAAATAGGAAGACTTTGAGTGCAGGAGGAAACCACACAGCCCATGAAAGGACTAAGATGTGACCAATTAATGGAAAACATTGCATTATCAATTTGGGAGGTGGATTTACAAGAGATCAATTTTAGTTTTCCACATCACATCTGTATAATTCAGGGCAAGTCATTTTGTATCCCTGAGTCTCAGCTTCCACATCTTTCTCAAAAGTAAAACCTGTAGAAGTGAGGACAGAGGGAAGGAAACCGGTTTGAAACATGCAAAAAAAAAACCCTGATACTTGATTTAGAGAACATGGAGGTGGTGAGGGAAACTTCTGGAGAAATCAGGACCATTCCCACATTTTCAGCAGTTGGTTAACTAAGTTTAGCGGCGTTGATGAGGTTAGCTTCAGTGCTCCTCAATGCAAGATATACAGAGTGTGTCCCTCTGGGTGGAGATGTTACATTGATAACTAGACATCCAATCTGGAGTGCTGAAGTGCAGCCTGAGCTGAGGATATGCCCTTGGAAGTTCACAGCCTTCAGTTAGCTATTGAAATTTTGATGAACTCATCCGGAGAGAAGAAGGTAGTCCAAGCTGAGAGCCCAGGGGAACAAGAATTCTTAGGGAGAGTGACTAGCGGAACATGAAATAGCCAGACATGTAAGAGGAAATCTATGAAAGAAGGATGTTATGTATGCCATGGGAAAGACTTTTATGGATTTGTCCTTTGAACAAGTTTGCAATCTCTGTGAACAATGATTCTAATGCATCTTGTCTCCAGTAAGAATTTTCAGAGTTCATCTTGCTCTTTCTTTCCTTCTCTTCCTTCCTCCCTTCCTTCCTTTCTCTCAGTCTCTCCTCTCTCCATTTTACTCTATCCCTATTCTTTTTTTTTTCTTTTTTTTTTTTTTTTTTTTTTTTTTTTTTTTTTTTTTTTTACTTTTTATCCCTATTCTTAACTTTATTTTTGTAGCAGACAATAGTGGAAGACTTGAAGATCTGAACTTTGCTTCCAAGGTATTCACAATCTAGTTGATAGACACACTGCGACAAATAATTGACCTCTAGAATTGCAAGAAGGCATGGATTGAAGCCTAAGGGGCAAATAGGAAGACTTTGAGTGCAGGAGGAAACCACACAGCCCATGAAAGGACTAAGATGTGACCAATTAATGGAAAACATTGCATTATCAATTTGGGAGGTGGATTTACAAGAGATCAATTTTAGTTTTCCACATCACATCTGTATAATTCAGGGCAAGTCATTTTGTATCCCTGAGTCTCAGCTTCCACATCTTTCTCAAAAGTAAAACCTGTAGAAGTGAGGACAGAGGGAAGGAAACCGGTTTGAAACATGCAAAAAAAAAACCCTGATACTTGATTTAGAGAACATGGAGGTGGTGAGGGAAACTTCTGGAGAAATCAGGACCATTCCCACATTTTCAGCAGTTGGTTAACTAAGTTTAGCGGCGTTGATGAGGTTAGCTTCAGTGCTCCTCAATGCAAGATATACAGAGTGTGTCCCTCTGGGTGGAGATGTTACATTGATAACTAGACATCCAATCTGGAGTGCTGAAGTGCAGCCTGAGCTGAGGATATGCCCTTGGAAGTTCACAGCCTTCAGTTAGCTATTGAAATTTTGATGAACTCATCCGGAGAGAAGAAGGTAGTCCAAGCTGAGAGCCCAGGGGAACAAGAATTCTTAGGGAGAGTGACTAGCGGAACATGAAATAGCCAGACATGTAAGAGGAAATCTATGAAAGAAGGATGTTATGTATGCCATGGGGAAAGACTTTTATGGATTTGTCCTTTGAACAAGTTTGCAATCTCCCTGTGACTTACTTTGTCAATGAAAATGGAATAATAGTATCTATTGCCTTTTGTATTATGAAGATTATGGTGATACATCTGTTTGTCTGATATGCCTATAGCACAAAAATCATCAATGAGTATTATTCTGTTTCCAAGGTTGATTGAATTATGAATAAAATGGTCCATATTAAAATCTTCCACCTAATAAGACATTATTTCCTTCAGTAATTTAGCCAGACTTCTTTCCTAATGACTGAATTTCCAAAATCTAATACACAGCTTCAGTAAGGAGTTCTGATATCAAAGTAAGCAGTGTCTCATGAAGAATATGTTTATTTTCTTCATTATAATAATACTGTGGTTAATCTTATCTAAAAACACCTGCATTTATGTCTTATTTGAATATGCAATCAATGTCAAGTGCTTATCTTTCTTCAGAAAATTACATTGGTCATCCCAAACAGTACAGTATACACATGAAAAAAAAAATATGACTTTTAAGGTTTTGAATATTATTTTCCACATCTGCTCCTGTAGGCTTCATGTGCCTCACAATCTAGTTCCTTTTATTAAAGCAATGTAATTTGGGGAAATTGAGATGAAAAGGCAACATTGTCTTGCTTTTGAAATCTTTTGGTTGTTTGTTCGCTTTGAAGTTGAACTAAATGACTTAGCTAGGTTCCTTTGTGGAACACACAGACAAATTCAACCTCTGGCTTTATGCAGAAATTTCAAACATTTTTATTTGTGTTTTTCTTTTTATGTAAAACCAAGCCCCTCCCTCACTTGGTCATGCTCGGCATCTGATTTTCGGAGCGATTTCCAAGGCCTGTTTGACAATTGGAGGCAAAGCATGTTGCAAGATAAAAGGCAGGAAAGAATCGAAAAGAGAAATGAGACACACTGGATTGATAAAGATCAAACAAATCTTTCTTTAATGCACCTGGTTGTTTTTAAACTCTTTCCATTTCTTCAGTAGCAACTTGGAGAGAAGTTCTGCTCACAACTGATTGTATCTGTCTTAAAGGAACAATGTGTTTCATGCCTGTCTTGCTAGAATTACCCTCATTTTGTGTTATAGCAAGTCACTAGGGACAATGAGGAGGACAGTCTACTAGAGGTTTGAGTGTATCCTTGACACTGTCATACATTTGTTTAAGCTGGGCTAGATGATCTCTAAATTTCCTATATGCTTTAAGATTGTGTAACTTCAGTCCTTTTACTTTTAAATCTATGATCTGTGACCTTAAAGTCAGTCTGTCTCTATTTATCTGCCTATCTATCTGTCATACGCCCAATAATAATCTTTCCCACCCTAAAGCTGTTCTTATCCTAAATCCTGCATGCTCAGTCACTCAGTCAGGTCTGACTTTTTGAGGCCCCATGGCTATAACCCACCAGGTTCCTCTGTGCATGGGATTTCCCAGGCAAGAGTACTGGAGTGGGTTGCCATTTCCTTCTCCAAGGGATCTTCCTGACCCAAGGATCGAACTTGCATCTCCTATGGCTCCTTGCATTTGTAGAAGGATTCTTTACCATTGAGCCACGTGGGGAGCCCTATCCTAATTCCTAGAGCCTGCGAATATGTTACCTTACAACAAAAGGGGTTTTGCATTTGTAATTAGCTAAGGATCTTGAGATGGAAAGATTATTCTGGATTATTGGATGGGACCAATGTAATCACAAGGGTCCTTGTAAGAAGGAGACATGAAAGTGAGAGTTAGAGAAGAGGTGTGAACATGGAAACAGAGGTGGTTACAGTGTACAAGACTCTTGAACAAGAGTGGGGGTTAGGGACACTTAACCTCCACACAATAAAAAATTCTGTAATCATTAAGTCAATCCTCCTTATCCTGGGTTTCTTCATATTAGTAGTTTGGCATTTGCAGATTTAACCAATCTCAGATCAAATCATGTAATACTGCAGTGTTTATTATTGAGAAAAATCTGTGTATAAGTGGACCTGCACAGGTCAAAGCTGTGTTGTTCCAGGGTCAGCTGTACTTTGAAGATAATGGAAGGGATAGAGATCCAAGGAATGCAGGTGACATTCCTGGATCAAGGAGGTGGGAAAGGGAAGGAAATAGATTTCCTCGCTTGGAGCTTCTGAAGGGAGTGTGGTCCTGCCAACACTTGATGTCTGCCCAGTGAAACTTACTGGAGACTTCGGACCTCCAGAATTGCAAGATGTTGCTTTAGGCCACTACATTTGTGATAATTTAGTACAGCAGCTCTAGAAAATGAATGTTATTTATCTAAAATCCTTATATATTTATGAAATTTTAGGATTAATGAAACCTGTGTCTGTGCCTCTAACTTTTTTTTACACAATGAGATGGAGTAGAGAGAGAGTCAAAGTCAGAACATGACCAATTGGGTTGTATATTGATTTGAATTCTGTGATTTACTCAGATCATACATGCTCAGTCACTCAGTCAGGTCTGACTTTTTGAGGCCCCATGGCTATAACCCACCAGGTTCCTCTGTGCATGGGATTTCCCAGGCAAGAGTACTGGAGTGGGTTGCCATTTCCTTCTCCAAGGGATCTTCCTGACCCAAGGATCGAACTTGCATCTCCTATGGCTCCTTGCATTTGTAGAAGGATTCTTTACCATTGAGCCACGTGGGGAGCCCTATCCTAATTCCTAGAGCCTGCGAATATGTTACCTTACAACAAAAGGGGTTTTGCATTTGTAATTAGCTAAGGATCTTGAGATGGAAAGATTATTCTGGATTATTGGATGGGACCAATGTAATCACAAGGGTCCTTGTAAGAAGGAGACATGAAAGTGAGAGTTAGAGAAGAGGTGTGAACATGGAAACAGAGGTGGTTACAGTGTACAAGACTCTTGAACAAGAGTGGGGGTTAGGGACACTTAACCTCCACACAATAAAAAATTCTGTAATCATTAAGTCAATCCTCCTTATCCTGGGTTTCTTCATATTAGTAGTTTGGCATTTGCAGATTTAACCAATCTCAGATCAAATCATGTAATACTGCAGTGTTTATTATTGAGAAAAATCTGTGTATAAGTGGACCTGCACAGGTCAAAGCTGTGTTGTTCCAGGGTCAGCTGTACTTTGAAGATAATGGAAGGGATAGAGATCCAAGGAATGCAGGTGACATTCCTGGATCAAGGAGGTGGGAAAGGGAAGGAAATAGATTTCCTCGCTTGGAGCTTCTGAAGGGAGTGTGGTCCTGCCAACACTTGATGTCTGCCCAGTGAAACTTACTGGAGACTTCGGACCTCCAGAATTGCAAGATGTTGCTTTAGGCCACTACATTTGTGATAATTTAGTACAGCAGCTCTAGAAAATGAATGTTATTTATCTAAAATCCTTATATATTTATGAAATTTTAGGATTAATGAAACCTGTGTCTGTGCCTCTAACTTTTTTTTACACAATGAGATGGAGTAGAGAGAGAGTCAAAGTCAGAACATGACCAATTGGGTTGTATATTGATTTGAATTCTGTGATTTACTCAGATCATACACTGACTCCATCAGTTGCTACTTGTTGGACTTTAGGCTTGTTACCTACTTCTCTGTTTCCTCATCTGCAGAGCTAAGATAATGATAGTACCTATTTTCCTTATGTTATTCCCTTGTAGCTCAGCTGGTAAAGAATCTGCCTGCAATGCAGGAGACCCTGGTTCAATTCTTGGGTCAGGAAGTTCCCTTGGAGAAGGGATAGGCTACCCATTCCAATATTCTTAGGGTTTCCCTGGTGTCTCAGATGCGTGGTACTCATAAGATACATATATCAGCTCCCTGTGCCAACTTCAAAGCTTCCTACCAGTGCTCTCCAGTAGTTTTTTCCCTGAATACAGTGTTAAGAATCTGGAGAACATATTTAGGTGAGGTTGGGACAATGAGATTCATAAGAGTCAAAGTAATGTAAGAGTTAAACCTAAAAACCTATGGAAGAGGCATGAATGAAGGAGTTGCCTGAGGCTGGTTCTAGTTTTCTCAACTTCTGAGTTTTCACTGGCTTTGAAATAGACTCTCAGTTGATTCTGAGCATTTCACAGAGAGTGAGGTTACCTCTTTATAACAGTATGAAAGCATCAAGCTGAGATGAGATGCCGGCATTTTAACCTCCAGAGTAGACTCTTATCACATCCCAACCCACTTAAAAAGACTGACTACATTAGCTAATTATTCAGGCATTTTCTTTGATGTAGGAAATCCAGAAAGATTTTGATCTTTTATTGTTTGATTTTTATTCATGATATGTATGTATTTGAGAGAGTGGAATAAAAAGGACACCTTTACATTAAGAAAGCACCAGCATGTTTATAAAGTAAAGAGAAGAAAGGTGCTATGAAAATGGCCAAGGCAGAACCAAACACTTATTCTGACGCTATTTTTCAACATTTTAGTCCAATTTCTTCTGGTTTTTCAGCTTGAATCTTTCCTAGGATGAGAAAGACAAAGTGGTTTCTCAGTGTCTCCATTTGTGAGATGTTTCTGATTCATTTGCTGCCTGGTTTTTCACTGTGGTAAGCACATCACTTTGGAAGTGGATGATCCTGAAATGATGATTTTGGTGTTCACCTCAGTACTGTGTCACCTGCGGAAATGAGCAAAATTGCAGATGCCAATGAATCACGTTTGTGACAATTGCTATAGAAACCAAAGTATTCCTATTGGAAGAACCATGCTTTTGTTTGGTAGGAAGGTGACTTCCATGAGATACCAGTTCTTCTTCTCCCATCTGTGAGACTGGGGGAGAACGATCGCTGAATGCTGAATGCTAAGTCACTTTCACGCCCAACTCTTTGTGACCCTGTGGACTTCAGCCTGCCAAACTCCTCTGTCTATGGAATTCTCCAGGCAAGAACATTGGAGTGGGTTGCCATGCCCTCTACCAGGGAATCTTCTAGACTGAGGAAGTGAACACACACATCTTATGTCTCCTGCATTGGAGGCAGGGTTGTTTACCACAGAGCAACCAGGGAAGCCCTTAATGATGGCTGGTGTGTCTGTAAAGTTTTCAGAATTTACAGTGTCCTCGGGTGCCTTTTACCTGTAATTCTACAACTCCCTCATAGGCTATAGTATAGCTATGCCCCTATGAGAGAAGAGAAAAAGTAGTCCCAGAAAAGTAAACTGATTTCCCCAAGTTCGTGCAACTCCTAAGTGTCAAAGCAATGGCTCCAGATGGATTTTCTTTCCACTGCAACATGTTGCTTCCTAAAAAAATGTTTGAGTCAAGTAATTAAACTGTGAGTCTCAATGTCTTCCCATGTAAAGTGTGCATATGGACTAGATATGTCATCACAAACTCAGATCTAAAGGGGTGATGCAAACAGTGTTAATGAGAGATACTGTCTAGATATAAGGGAATCATATTTAAATGTGCCAACAAAGAGACATGTGCCCTCTGAAGGGAGGAGTTGCTGTCAAACTATTTTTTGTAGAGAAATGCAACAAAAACAGTGTTGTCAAGTTTTCTGTTGCTTCAAGAGAAGAGAAAAATCTAGATTTTTCAAGGGAAACCTCCCTCAGATAGATTAAGCTGAATTGGCAGTATATGACCCCTCTCCAAGGTCTTCATGGGCTGGAGTGGGAGGTGCCTTCATTTCCATTAACTCTGATGTGCTGGAAAATCAGTATTGTTTCAGTTTAACTTTCTGGAAGAATTTATTTCTTTGGTCTGGAGGATTCATTAGGTTCATTGACTTTTCAATTAATGACTAGGCCAACTCAGTAATTGATTTGGACAAAGAGATCATTTCTAAAGCATGAAAGGAAATGAAATATAATGAATGAAATAAAATAAAGTCCATTTATTTCTGTGATCTTGGAGCACTGAGGAAACAGAATACGCTCTATGGAAACCTTTGTGTGCAGAGATTTATGCTCATGTGTTTCTTTCATGCCACCAAGAGGGCAATCTTGGAAAAGGAGGGATTTTTATGACATCTTATATGTATGCTCTCCTGTATTGTTTTCCACTCTTAGAATTAATGGCAGATCCAAGAAAATGTAAGTGGTAACTTAACTTATTAAAGAGACTTACTTTTGATTGTTATGTAATTAGGAAGTTAAACTTTGTCATTCAAACTTAGGAGATTGATGACATGTGTGAATTTGGACTTGTTGATAATAATAACAGTGGTGGTAGTACTGCTGCTGTTATGGGCCCAAAACATTTTTCAATAATGATATTAATAATAAGGAAATATCGTGTATTGAGTCTTTATTATGCATCAAGCTTTATATTAAGGATTTTTCTATTCATTAAATCATTTAATCCTCACAAATTCCTATGAAGTAAGCACTGATGTCTATTTTACAAATAAGGAAACTGAGACTTAAAGAGATTAAGTAACTGGTCCAAGGTTATTTAGTTACTAAGGGTTCAGTTACAGATTCAAGCCAAGTTTTAATTAAATGTATGCAGAAAAAGTCAGGAGGCATTTCCTGAGCATCCACTATGTACCAGATCATATCCTGGGTTCTTGTGTACAAAATAAATTTCTGCTTTATTTGTGTGCGTGTGTGTTTAGTAGCGGAGTCATATCCAACTCTTTGTGACTCCGTGGACTGTAGCATGCCAGGTTCCTCTGCACATGGGATTCTCTAAGAAAGAATACTAGAGTGGGTTGCCATTTCCTTCTCCAGAGTATCTTCCTAGATCAAGGATCAAGCCCATGTCTCTTGAGGATAGGTGAATTCTTTACTACTGAACAAGCAGGGATATAACCCTGCTTGATTTGGATTATATTTTATTTATGGAGATGGTAAGCCAATAAACATATACAATAATGTCCAGTATTACTAGGTGTTCTAAAAGAATTGCATCAGAGGATGGAGGGTCTGTTTTACAGTGGATGAGGAGAGAGGTATGTCTGAGGAGGTGACATGTAACCAGAGACACAGGAATGAAATGGAAATAAAGTGAAAGTGTTAGTTGCTCAGTTTCTGACTCTCTGGGACCCCATGGTCTGTAGCCTGCCAGGTTTCTCTGTCCATAGAATTGTCCAGGCAAGAATACTGGAAGGCGTTGCCATTTTCATCTCCAGGGGATCTTCCCGACCCAGGAATCGAATGTGGTTATCCTGCATTGTAGGCAGATTCTTTACAGTCTGAGCTACCAGGGAACCCCAGAATGAAGTGGATGGGGGAACAGTGGGGATTTCTAGGATTGTCCTTTTGATAGTCCCTCCATGGTGCTGTCCACTACGCAGTTCTGTCATGGTATGACCCATTGGATGGTTTTATTTAATATGGTTGTGTAGTATTTTCCAAAGGCTCTAGCAAGAACTTAGGAGGTAGACCCAGGTTAACATTCTGATTCTGCTCCATCTTCCTCTGAGGCATATAGACACCTTAAGTTAATCTTCAAGCTTTGATTTCTTTGCCTATGAAATTTGGATAGTAATCCTTATCTGTTATGATAAGTGAATATGGCACACATAAAGTTCCCCTCTACAGCCCTAGAACTATATATATATATATATAGATGTATAGATGTATAAGATGTACACACACACGCATATTTATAGGAGTCATGCAACAAATAGTAGTTATCGTAATTGTTTTGTAACCTGTGTCTTACAAAGGAACATGAGGAGTTACTCATAGTGTTTGAGGCCAAAGTGTGAAAGGGATATGACATAGAAAAATCACCACTCAGCCTTAGAACTGAACAGGGAGTGTGGTCAGAATGGAATGAAATCCTGGTGCAAGTGAAAAAAATTCAAAAGGCGATTTGAAAGCAAGGCAGGCAGAAGGTTATTTATTTATTTAAATTTAATATTAAGAAGCATCTCAGAGTATGCATGCAACTACAGAGGTTTAAAGAGTGGCATGGAGAGGGGGAGGGAGAGCAAGAAAATTCCTGCTGTTCACTAAGGCCCATAACCCTGCTTCCAAAAGCATATATCTTGAATTTAAAATTGTGATTCCTGGGGCCAGTGGGTTGGCCTAATTCCTGATAATCAGTATATCTGGGCCCAGTCCCAGTTTGCTTTCTGACAAGCTGCATATCTCTGAGCTAATCACTTCACTTCTTTGCCCTCAGACAAAAGAGAAAAGATCTCCACAACTTGTCCATGTCAAAGGAATCTTTATAGATTGAAATAAAAAGTTAAAATGCCCCTCCTGGGATGTTGCTATTACATGTGAGAGCGTAACTTGGTAAAGAGGCAAACCTCTTTAAATCATCAGTACTGTCTCATGGGCCTTGAATCAGGTCTGTTCTGGTCATAACTTGAACCGAGGGCAGGGTAGAAAAGCAACAGTGTGATTCATTTTGAAAGCTTCCAAATGATAGGAACCAAGTGGATGGGGAACAGGGTTCTGATTCTGCCTCCATCTTCCTCTTGTCATGGTATGACCCATTGGATGGTTTTATTTAATATGGTTGTGTAGTATTTTCCAAAGGCTCTAGCAAGAACTTAGGAGGTAGACCCAGGTTAACATTCTGATTCTGCTCCATCTTCCTCTGAGGCATATAGACACCTTAAGTTAATCTTCAAGCTTTGATTTCTTTGCCTATGAAATTTGGATAGTAATCCTTATCTGTTATGATAAGTGAATATGGCACACATAAAGTTCCCCTCTACAGCCCTAGAACTATATATATATATATATAGATGTATAGATGTATAAGATGTACACACACACACGCATATTTATAGGAGTCATGCAACAAATAGTAGTTATCGTAATTGTTTTGTAACCTGTGTCTTACAAAGGAACATGAGGAGTTACTCATAGTGTTTGAGGCCAAAGTGTGAAAGGGATATGACATAGAAAAATCACCACTCAGCCTTAGAACTGAACAGGGAGTGTGGTCAGAATGGAATGAAATCCTGGTGCAAGTGAAAAAAATTCAAAAGGCGATTTGAAAGCAAGGCAGGCAGAAGGTTATTTATTTATTTAAATTTAATATTAAGAAGCATCTCAGAGTATGCATGCAACTACAGAGGTTTAAAGAGTGGCATGGAGAGGGGGAGGGAGAGCAAGAAAATTCCTGCTGTTCACTAAGGCCCATAACCCTGCTTCCAAAAGCATATATCTTGAATTTAAAATTGTGATTCCTGGGGCCAGTGGGTTGGCCTAATTCCTGATAATCAGTATATCTGGGCCCAGTCCCAGTTTGCTTTCTGACAAGCTGCATATCTCTGAGCTAATCACTTCACTTCTTTGCCCTCAGACAAAAGAGAAAAGATCTCCACAACTTGTCCATGTCAAAGGAATCTTTATAGATTGAAATAAAAAAGTTAAAAATGCCCCTCCTGGGATGTTGCTATTACATGTGAGAGCGTAACTTGGTAAAGAGGCAAACCTCTTTAAATCATCAGTACTGTCTCATGGGCCTTGAATCAGGTCTGTTCTGGTCATAACTTGAACCGAGGGCAGGGGTAGAAAAGCAACAGTGTGATTCAGGGGCTCTGCCTGGCTCTGTGGAAACACACAGACTTTGAAGGGTGTGCATCTGGGTTTCCATTTTCTAACATTGTTGGAATTTTAACTCTGTCACCTTGTCTAGGACACTTGTCCCCTCTGAACCTAGGTTTCTAGGTCTATAAATACAGATGCTAACGTCATGTAAATTATTGGGAGGATTAAGTAAATGTAAAGTTAGTAGCATTTGTCTTCCATAGCAGGAGACGTGGGTTAGATCCTGGGTCAGGAAGATTCCAGGGAGGAGTACTTGGCAGCCCCTCCCGTATTCTTGCCTGGAGAATCCCATGAACAGAGAAGCCTGGCGGGGGTGGCTGCAGTACATGAGGTCACCAAGAGTCAGACACAACTGAGCATGCAGGCACATTTTAAAATGTCACTTTTTGTTATTTTTTTTTAGTTTTATTTAAGGCTTGAATTCCTGGAATTGTCTGGAGTTGACAGTTTCAGGAGACCTTGTCAAGCCAGGGCCACCTGGACAAGCAAAGGGTCAAGTGGAGTTAACTCATTGGATCTGCCTCAACATAGGGAGCTGGGTCTGCACCAAGCCAACCTTCCACTGCGGTGTGTGGGGACTCATTCTTGGACTGAGTCAGTGGCCGTTTCAGTGGATGTGGGGCTCCAGAAGTGTCCCTAGATGCCTAGGTGTCTAGTACATACTGTCTGACAGTGGCCATTGCCAGACCAGGTTTCAGCTTGAGTACATACCTTAGCATTCACAGAAATTTCCCCCCTTTTGTCCTTTTTCCTGGGGCCAGTGGGTTGGCCAAAGTCCCAGTTTGCTTTCTGACAAGCTGCATATCTCTGAGCTAATCACTTCACTTCTTTGCCCTCAGACAAAAGAGAAAAGATCTCCACAACTTGTCCATGTCAAAGGAATCTTTATAGATTGAAATAAAAAGTTAAAATGCCCCTCCTGGGATGTTGCTATTACATGTGAGAGCGTAACTTGGTAAAGAGGCAAACCTCTTTAAATCATCAGTACTGTCTCATGGGCCTTGAATCAGGTCTGTTCTGGTCATAACTTGAACCGAGGGCAGGGGTAGAAAAGCAACAGTGTGATTCAGGGGCTCTGCCTGGCTCTGTGGAAACACACAGACTTTGAAGGGTGTGCATCTGGGTTTCCATTTTCTAACATTGTTGGAATTTTAACTCTGTCACCTTGTCTAGGACACTTGTCCCCTCTGAACCTAGGTTTCTAGGTCTATAAATACAGATGCTAACGTCATGTAAATTATTGGGAGGATTAAGTAAATGTAAAGTTAGTAGCATTTGTCTTCCATAGCAGGAGACGTGGGTTAGATCCTGGGTCAGGAAGATTCCAGGGAGGAGTACTTGGCAGCCCCTCCCGTATTCTTGCCTGGAGAATCCCATGAACAGAGAAGCCTGGCGGGGGTGGCTGCAGTACATGAGGTCACCAAGAGTCAGACACAACTGAGCATGCAGGCACATTTTAAAATGTCACTTATTGTTATTTTTTTTTAGTTTTATTTAAGGCTTGAATTCCTGGAATTGTCTGGAGTTGACAGTTTCAGGAGACCTTGTCAAGCCAGGGCCACCTGGACAAGCAAAGGGTCAAGTGGAGTTAACTCATTGGATCTGCCTCAACATAGGGAGCTGGGTCTGCACCAAGCCAACCTTCCACTGCGGTGTGTGGGGACTCATTCTTGGACTGAGTCAGTGGCCGTTTCAGTGGATGTGGGGCTCCAGAAGTGTCCCTAGATGCCTAGGTGTCTACAGTACATACTGTCTGACAGTGGCCATTGCCAGACCAGGTTTCAGCTTGAGTACATACCTTAGTCTCATTCACAGAAATTTCCCTCCCTTTCCAACACATCTACCTTTGCTGTGAGGCATCAGAGCACCCTGAAGATTCATCTATTTTAATCAATGGAAAGGAAGATATGGCTTGCCTTTATTTACATCTAGGTCAGCTCTTTCAGAACAAGCAGCCTGCAGATCCCAGGACTTCTTAGTTCTGTCTCAGATGCCTCCCTCCTTCATTACGCTATTCCCATGGTAACCCTCAGGAAGGGAGAAGAAGGACAGCTAACCACTGAGAGGCTATTTTTAGACTTCTGGCCAGATGCTTTGACAAATCTGCTGAGGAAAAGAAAATGAGATAAGTGTAGAAGATTTTTTTCCCCCAAGACAATATCACTTAAAATTCATATGATAAAACTGGAAACAACCTTGGGAAATAACTCAGCCCACTTCTACTTCTAGAAAAATCTACTTTCAAAACATATCAAAAACTGTTCAAAAAGATCATTTTTATTTACTTATCACTTACTACCAGATAACCATATTTCCTACCTTGAATTTATCCCAGATTCAGTCTGAGTTCCCAGACCAAGGGAGCTGGGACTAAGAATGGAAATGATGACTCAAGATGTGGACTACATAACTCTGGGGACATCATTCCTTTAGACTATGCTGTTAATGGCATTGTTGTTGAGCTTCCCAGGTGGCTCAGTGGTAAGACTCTGCCAGCAATTTCGGAGACAAGGGTTTGATCTATGAGTGAGGAAGATCCCCTGGAAAAGGAAGTGGCAACTCACTCGAGTCTGCTTGCCTGGGAAATCCCATGGAAAGAGGAGCCTGGGATCCCACGGACAGAGGGCTTCAGTCTGTGGGACCGCATAGAGTTGGACACAACTTAGCGACTAGACAAAAACAACAGTGACACTCCCTAGGTTTGTGCTATGCACATTCCTTGTAACTGTCTGCACTGGCCCTGTTCCACGACGTCTTAACTCATTGGATCTGCCTCAACATAGGGAGCTGGGTCTGCACCAAGCCAACCTTCCACTGCGGTGTGTGGGGACTCATTCTTGGACTGAGTCAGTGGCCGTTTCAGTGGATGTGGGGCTCCAGAAGTGTCCCTAGATGCCTAGGTGTCTACAGTACATACTGTCTGACAGTGGCCATTGCCAGACCAGGTTTCAGCTTGAGTACATACCTTAGTCTCATTCACAGAAATTTCCCTCCCTTTCCAACACATCTACCTTTGCTGTGAGGCATCAGAGCACCCTGAAGATTCATCTATTTTAATCAATGGAAAGGAAGATATGGCTTGCCTTTATTTACATCTAGGTCAGCTCTTTCAGAACAAGCAGCCTGCAGATCCCAGGACTTCTTAGTTCTGTCTCAGATGCCTCCCTCCTTCATTACGCTATTCCCATGGTAACCCTCAGGAAGGGAGAAGAAGGACAGCTAACCACTGAGAGGCTATTTTTAGACTTCTGGCCAGATGCTTTGACAAATCTGCTGAGGAAAAGAAAATGAGATAAGTGTAGAAGATTTTCCCCCAAGACAATATCACTTAAAATTCATATGATAAAACTGGAAACAACCTTGGGAAATAACTCAGCCCACTTCTACTTCTAGAAAAATCTACTTTCAAAACATATCAAAAACTGTTCAAAAAGATCATTTTTATTTACTTATCACTTACTACCAGATAACCATATTTCCTACCTTGAATTTATCCCAGATTCAGTCTGAGTTCCCAGACCAAGGGAGCTGGGACTAAGAATGGAAATGATGACTCAAGATGTGGACTACATAACTCTGGGGACATCATTCCTTTAGACTATGCTGTTAATGGCATTGTTGTTGAGCTTCCCAGGTGGCTCAGTGGTAAGACTCTGCCAGCAATTTCGGAGACAAGGGTTTGATCTATGAGTGAGGAAGATCCCCTGGAAAAGGAAGTGGCAACTCACTCGAGTCTGCTTGCCTGGGAAATCCCATGGAAAGAGGAGCCTGGGATCCCACGGACAGAGGGCTTCAGTCTGTGGGACCGCATAGAGTTGGACACAACTTAGCGACTAGACAAAAACAACAGTGACACTCCCTAGGTTTGTGCTATGCACATTCCTTGTAACTGTCTGCACTGGCCCTGTTCCACTTATTTTTAAAATATGTAAACCTTTCCCATCTTCCTTAAAAATGTTTAGGAATTTCTCATTGCTCTTAGGTTAAAGGCCATAGATGTTTAAAATGGCTATAAATACAACATGACATTGATCCTACATTCATGTCAGAATCATTCAGCGTTACTATAATTCTTCTTTGTACTATAATTCTTCTTTGTTACTATAATTCTTCCTTTCAGAGTCTCAAATATGCCGTATTCCTCCATATCAACTCTTTACACTTGTCTGTGATATTTTGTCCCATGCTATCTACCTAGTTAATTTCTGTAACTCCTTCTTATCCTTTTAATCAGAGCTCAAATACCAGAAAATGCTTTCTTAACCTGTAAACAAAAAAGGCCCTTTTGCCATGACCTCTTCTAACAACTTGTACATTTCCTTTGCAGTACTTACTGGTTTGTAAATCAATGTTGTTTTGTAAACTTTTAATTTTTTTTATTACTTTAAGCTGTGAACTCCATGTCATTAGTGAATTATATTTGTTGCTCGCCATTATATGTCGAGTGCCTAGCATGTTTGGCAAATTATTTTAATGACTGTGTAATATTATTTTAAAGAGATAAAAAAACCTAGTTTTTCTGTCAAATCAGGCTGTCTATGTGACTTTACCAGGGCTCCTCAAGATATAATGTGCACCCAGATTTCCCAGAGTACTTGTTAAAGTGCAGAGATTCTGATTCAGGAGAGCTGGGATGCAGCTCATGAGTCTACATTTTCAACTGGTACCCATGTAGGTCTAGAACTTGGTTGCACATTGGAATTGTCATAGAGACTTCCCAAAAAAATCTCATTTCTTTTGATTGGTATGTGCTTGGCCTGGGTTTTGGGGATTTTAAAAGCTCCCTATTCTAATATCCAATACTATTAGATAATCACTGATTCCAGGCAAAGCTAATCCTTAACAGGAATTGATAGGGATATTTTTACTACCCTTTGCATTAGACAGCATTTAACATGGCCACCCAATAAGGGTTCATGATATTACTATTTTTCAAATGTGTATCTCTTAGATACCCAGGAAAGTGGTACCAAGCCTTTGTTTCCTTGCAGCGAGAATCCTGTGTTAGTCCGTTAATGTGGTAGCAGAATGGTCCAGTCTTAAACCTTCCCAGTTCTTCACATAGGGCAGCTGTCATTCTTATAAAATATTCTAAGAATAAATGTATTATTGAAAAAAGTGAAACATTTTTGTAGAAACAAATGCAGTTACAACAGTCTTTGCAGCCAGAGGAATTACTGTAAAGGAACTACTATCGTAATTACTCAGATAATACCATCAGGAAGAAGAGAGTCTTGGTGCTCTTCCAAAAGCTGCAATGTTTACAGTGAGATCTTTGATTCCTAGTGTGTCCATATTGTGAATATGAAGGGGAACCAGAGGCTCTTGGGCATTTGGTTATCCTCTTTGCAGATCAATGCTTCTTAATCTAAAACATAAAATAATCCTCTTCTCTTGTCATTAATTACACTGATGTTTTCCATTGATTTATTTTTGCTTGTGGTTTTATTTTTAAAAATTCTACAATGTGGAGTGTAATGTTTTGGCAGTGTATAACTGAGCACAGTACTATGTGTTAAGCTCTGTACTAGTTGCTTTCTTATTCTCTCTTACTTAAGTCTTCTCATCAAATCTGTTTGATAGCTACTGCTAATATTATTTTAAAGAGATAAAAACCTAGTTTTTCTGTCAAATCAGGCTGTCTATGTGACTTTACCAGGGCTCCTCAAGATATAATGTGCACCCAGATTTCCCAGAGTACTTGTTAAAGTGCAGAGATTCTGATTCAGGAGAGCTGGGATGCAGCTCATGAGTCTACATTTTCAACTGGTACCCATGTAGGTCTAGAACTTGGTTGCACATTGGAATTGTCATAGAGACTTCCCAAAAAAATCTCATTTCTTTTGATTGGTATGTGCTTGGCCTGGGTTTTGGGGATTTTAAAAGCTCCCTATTCTAATATCCAATACTATTAGATAATCACTGATTCCAGGCAAAGCTAATCCTTAACAGGAATTGATAGGGATATTTTTACTACCCTTTGCATTAGACAGCATTTAACATGGCCACCCAATAAGGGTTCATGATATTACTATTTTTCAAATGTGTATCTCTTAGATACCCAGGAAAGTGGTACCAAGCCTTTGTTTCCTTGCAGCGAGAATCCTGTGTTAGTCCGTTAATGTGGTAGCAGAATGGTCCAGTCTTAAACCTTCCCAGTTCTTCACATAGGGCAGCTGTCATTCTTATAAAATATTCTAAGAATAAATGTATTATTGAAAAAAGTGAAACTTTTTTGTAGAAACAAATGCAGTTACAACAGTCTTTGCAGCCAGAGGAATTACTGTAAAGGAACTACTATCGTAATTACTCAGATAATACCATCAGGAAGAAGAGAGTCTTGGTGCTCTTCCAAAAGCTGCAATGTTTACAGTGAGATCTTTGATTCCTAGTGTGTCCATATTGTGAATATGAAGGGGAACCAGAGGCTCTTGGGCATTTGGTTATCCTCTTTGCAGATCAATGCTTCTTAATCTAAAACATAAAATAATCCTCTTCTCTTGTCATTAATTACACTGATGTTTTCCATTGATTTATTTTTGCTTGTGGTTTTATTTTTAAAAATTCTACAATGTGGAGTGTAATGTTTTGGCAGTGTATAACTGAGCACAGTACTATGTGTTAAGCTCTGTACTAGTTGCTTTCTTATTCTCTCTTACTTAAGTCTTCTCATCAAATCTGTTTGATAGCTACTGCTATTATGACATTTTATAGAGGAGAAAGCTGAGACTAAATGGCTCACTGGCTTCTCAAGGACACAGATGCCATAGGCAGAGTCCAAGTACATATGATATACTTCCCTGGGGCCCTCCTTTCCAGTGTTAATACATTAGCCATCTATACAACAGCCAGCCTTCGGCGATGTTACTCCAGGGCTCTTGCTCTCTCTTTCTCTCATATATATATATATATATATATATATACTATTTTGGTCTCTTTCATTGGTTCTTTATTCACTCACCTTCATCTATCTTTATTCTTTGGCCTGTGTGGGCCTCCCATCGCAGCAGCCTCCCTCGCTGCAGAGCACCAGCTCTGGGCGCTTGCACTCCAGAGCGCCGGCCCACAATTGGACACACAGGTCCAGCTGCTCCGTGGAATGTGGGATCCTCCAGGGGCAGGGATCGAACCGGTGCCCCTTGCACTGCAAGGCAGACTCCTTACCCACTCAACCGCCACGGAAGCCCCCCAATATATGTTTAACTGAGGGGCCACTATTTAGAAAGCAAAAAATTTCCTATAAAAATACAGATTTCAAGTTGATATTTACAGTAATCATAGCTAACAGCACAGAATGACATGATTGAAATCCTGAAACTTCCCTGAAGGTGAGTTCTGTTTTTTCCTTATCAAATGACACTCTCCCTTGACTCTCACTAGTATCTCTTTTGCTCCCGACCCACTCCATCATCATGACACCTGCTTGGGCCCTCCAGACCTCTGGTTTGCAACTTAACCTTTAAACTCTGTTGAGGGACGAAACAGTTCTTACATGTTTAGTATGTTTTACCATCAGGATAAAAATGCCCTCTCTCTCAGTGAAGTGGGGACCATTGCATTGGCAATCTTCATCACTTCATACCTTTCTAGGACTGCCTGTGTCTTTGCATCTGGCTGAGTGGTTTGATTTCTTTGAATACAACCTGGTGGAGCTTCGTGTCTTACCTTCTGGTTCTAGTAATTAGCCGTCTATAGTGGTTTCCAATCAAAAGCTTACCAGTTGTGTGGTTGTCTTTCAACAACTGTAGCCCTGTGGAGACTCACATACCCCTTGAATTCATGGTATATAGTTCATTTCTGTTCAGTCTTCTTCAAGTAAGACCATGATAAAGAGGAAGAGGATGATGTCACCCTGGTGATGTCAAGACCTAGCTAATATGGTGCTCACAATGCTGGCAAGGCTTCCCAGTAATGCAGGCACTGATTTCTGATGTAACAGGAAACATAGACAAAAAATTCTCTTTTTAGGAGTCTTCACCTTGATTTTGAGAGTTGCCTGCCTCTGTTGCCAAGTACTGTTTCCTTTTTTCCCTTTCCATGCCTGGCTTTTACCCACTGCCCATCCTGGTCTTGGTTTCTGTACCAAGACCTTGGTCTTGGTTTCTCTCTGAGCCACTCAATCTTCTGATCCTAGTGGTGGAGACTTCTTATTGTACACGGAAGTCTGTCACTCAACAGAGCTCATGCTCACAAACTGACACCTCAGAACAATCCTATGATATACGTCTTGTTATTCCCAGGAAATTGTGACTCAAATACCCTTAAAATTTGGTAAGTTGATAAGCAGAATTTTCAAATGGTTACATTCTAACCTTGACTATTCTGTCCCATGTCTTACTTTTGGTACAAGAGGACACTGTTATAATTGAATGATGTCTACAAAACATGAGAAAAATGATTCAGCAATTTCTTATTTCACCACATGGTGTGCCATGTGAGACATCATCAATTTTAAGGTGCACCATTATCTTATTATATATACCTGAGAACAAAAAAAAATACTGTCAATTATATTATACCATGCAAATTATGTTGATTGTCATCCTTATTGCAATTACAGATGTTCTAAAACATAAAGACATGTCATAGAATTGACAAATATGGTGCTTATTCAACTTTTATTCTATGCCGTTTGTGTGTAAGACATTTAAACATGAATTGCCTTAAAATAATGAGAAATATGAAAGCAAATTCAAAATATTTACACTATAATGTTTTCCTTCAGCAGCCACCAACCGAGCTGGAATTTGACCGTGTCGTGATTTATACCACCTGCCTTCGTGTGGTACGGACAACTTTTGAGAGGTGTGAACTGGTCAGAAAGATCTTCCAGAACCACAGAGTCAAGTTTGAAGAGAAAAACATTGCTCTGAATGGTGACTACGGAAAAGAGTTAGATGAACGATGCCGACGGGTTTCCGAAGCTCCTTCCCTCCCTGTGGTGTTCATCGATGGCCATTATCTTGGGGTAAGTGTCTGAAAAGCAAAGTCTCTTTTATTGAACCCAACCAGTGTTGATAGCAATCTGTAAACCTATGACAAGGCAACTTGCATCATGGCTACCAGCACACTTGGTACTTTTTGGACTTCAATCCAGTGGTTTTGAAGCACTTATTTCTATTCCAAATGATGTGTCGCATCCCTGCAGAGTCATGGTGAGATAAAATCAACATGAAATTGCCTTTTTGAATAGAAATACAATTTTTTAAATGGTTAGTTGACTTGAATTTTGAATTGTGAAGCTTGGCATGTGGGATAAAATCTGTTTTTAAGTGCAGGCAAGAAAAATGGAATATATGAGATATGCATTTGTGAATTCTCTTATGCTGTATTATCAAATACTCAGTTCTCTACTTAGTGAAACTGAGATGACAGTTGTGAAATGACATCAGTAAGAAAAGGGTCTGGAGCCAGGAGTTTATCTGCTTGTTGTTTAAAATGATTCTTGATTTTGGTAATTTAGGAGCGTGAAACACAAATGCAGGCTTACAATGAGCAGAGCAGAGAATTCCCAGAGCAGCAACAAAACATGACTGGTTCATGGCTCTCTGAATAACACTGTTAGCATAATTAACCCACATTTATCTATGAATGCGTGTCATCGGTAAGCAGCCCAAGAAGGGGGCTCAGGAGGGGGCACTTTGGAAAAAGGGAGAGCAAAGAGCTGAGGGCCGCCAACAGTTGGACTGACTACAAAGTCGTTGATCAGAGAACAAAAAGCAGTGAATTGCAATAATTAGCTTACATAGCTGCTGTATTTTTCTTGATATTCCTGGTGACTTGAGTATAGTGAGAAATTAGTACATATTAGTTCTTTCAGATCTGGTCTAAACCGTCAGGTTTCAGGGAACGTTGGAAAAAGCCAGAACAGGAAATGCTCCTGTTTGTTACAGGGAGCTTGTGTCCTGGCGTCCTGTCTAGAGCCATGGCTGTCCAAGGCAGCCTGTCATCTTATAGAAAGATTAATGCAGAGAAACCATGATTTAGTAGCTATGACCTCATGCAGTCTTAATTTGAGCAACTGTACACAGATTGAGTCTGAACTAAAAGAATTTTGATTGAAGTATTGAGCCTGAGGTCCCAGAAACCCACAGCAATGATACAGATAATGATGATAGATAAGTAAATGGATCTTAAAAAGCACTATACAATACTCTCAGCTTTCATGTGTTATCAAACCATCAGGCTAACTTTAGAAATGAAGTCTCGGTAACACTGGGAAAGCGCCAAGACAACCTTGGAGTCAGGCAGCATTGTTTTATTTTTATTTATTTATTTATTTTTAAAGATTTATTTATTTTATTTACTTTGGGCGGGGGGCGGGTTGGGGAGGGGGGGGAGTTGGCGGGCCACTTTTATTGGTCTTTCATTTCTCTGTTTTCATCCGTCTTTGTTCTTTGGCTCCTGTGGGCCTCCCATCGCGGTGGCGTCTGTTGCAGAGCGCTGGCTCTGGGCGCATGCGCTCCAGAGCTCCGGCTCGGTGATTGGACACATCAGTCCAGCCGCCGTGGGATCTTCCCAGGCCAGGGCTCGAACTGGCGCCCCTTGCAGTGCAAGGCGGTGTCCTTATCCACTGGACCACCAGGGGAAGCCCGCAGCATTGTTTTAAATACCTGCACTGATACTTCTGATGCTGGGAAATGTATTAAATCACTCAGCCTGGTTAGCTCCTTTGTAAAATGAGAGCGGTAACAGAACTTTTCTTAGGTTAATTGTGAGGGTTTTACTATATATATGTATATTATATTGGGGCTTCCCTGGTGGTTCAGTGGTAAAGAATATATCTGCAATGCAGGCACTCAGGTTCAGTGTCTGGGGTAGGAAGATCCCATTGGAAAGGGAATCTTATGGACAGAGGAGCATGTTGGGCAGGTTTTTTCTGGTCTAAAAAACATATTAGTTCTTTCAGATCTGGTCAAAGGTTTCAGGGAACGTTGGAAAAAGCCAGAACAGGAAATGCTCCTGTTTGTTACAGGGAGCTTGTGTCCTGGCGTCCTGTCTAGAGCCATGGCTGTCCAAGGCAGCCTGTCATCTTATAGAAAGATTAATGCAGAGAAACCATGATTTAGTAGCTATGACCTCATGCAGTCTTAATTTGAGCAACTGTACACAGATTGAGTCTGAACTAAAAGAATTTTGATTGAAGTATTGAGCCTGAGGTCCCAGAAACCCACAGCAATGATACAGATAATGATGATAGATAAGTAAATGGATCTTAAAAAGCACTATACAATACTCTCAGCTTTCATGTGTTATCAAACCATCAGGCTAACTTTAGAAATGAAGTCTCGGTAACACTGGGAAAGCGCCAAGACAACCTTGGAGTCAGGCAGCATTGTTTTATTTTTATTTATTTATTTATTTTTAAAGATTTATTTATTTTATTTACTTTGGGCGGGGGTCGGGTTGGGGAGGGAGGGGAGTTGGCGGGCCACTTTTATTGGTCTTTCATTTCTCTGTTTTCATCCGTCTTTGTTCTTTGGCTCCTGTGGGCCTCCCATCGCGGTGGCGTCTGTTGCAGAGCGCTGGCTCTGGGCGCATGCGCTCCAGAGCTCCGGCTCGGTGATTGGACACATCAGTCCAGCCGCCGTGGGATCTTCCCAGGCCAGGGCTCGAACTGGCGCCCCTTGCAGTGCAAGGCGGTGTCCTTATCCACTGGACCACCAGGGGAAGCCCGCAGCATTGTTTTAAATACCTGCACTGATACTTCTGATGCTGGGAAATGTATTAAATCACTCAGCCTGGTTAGCTCCTTTGTAAAATGAGAGCGGTAACAGAACTTTTCTTAGGTTAATTGTGAGGGTTTTACTATATATATGTATATTATATTGGGGCTTCCCTGGTGGTTCAGTGGTAAAGAATATATCTGCAATGCAGGCACTCAGGTTCAGTGTCTGGGGTAGGAAGATCCCATGGAGAAGGAAATGGCAACCCACTCCATTCTTGCTTGGGGAATCTTATGGACAGAGGAGCATGTTGGGCTACACTCCATGGGGCCACAAAAGAGTCAGACATGATTTAGAGCCTAAACAACAATATTATATTATTTTATTATTATGCATGTGTATGTGTGCTTGGTCACTCAGTTGTGTCTGACTCTTTGTGGCCTCACTGACTGTAGCCTGCCAGGCTCCTCTGTCTATAGGATTCTCCAGGCAAGAATACTTGAGTGGGTTGCCATGCCCTCTTCCAGGGGACCTTCCTGACTCAGGGATTGAACCTGTGTCTCTTACATCTCCTGCACTGATAGGTGAGTTCTTTACCATGTTACCTGGAAAGCCCATTATATCATTTAATAATATATCCGTTATATAATATTTATCAGTTCCTGTGGTTGGAACAAGATAAGTTTTCAATAAATAGTAGCAGTTTTCATCCTTGTTTTGAAAAAGAGAACATTCATTCTTTTGCTCCAAGTCACACAGCTGGGTAATTGGCAGGACCAGGACTCCAAGTTAGGTCAGTTCAATCTCCAAACCTTGGCACTTCAGAACATCACCTCAAGGAAAGTGATCATTGCTAGTTTGTTGCTGCGTTCTTAGCACCTAGAACAGAGTTTGACACAAAGCACTCAAATACATACAATGAATGTGTTTGAGTGTATTTGAGGAATGTATTTATAGGAATGATGCAATAGTGTTCTTCATATTTTTCCTTCTCTCTTAAGACATTCTTCCACAAGGGAAAAAACCTGATCAACGTATCCACACTGGGGACAAAAATCATGGTAAAGGTTGTGAGCATTTGCTTTTTAAAGTGGGAATAAGTTTCTGACAATCTAAGATAGTTCTCACTAGGGTGTTTGAAGTTTTGTGAAACTGCGCAGTTAATCTTAGTGAGTGGTTGCCTACTCGCACTCGGAGGCAAGAAACTTGGCCCACCCACTGCTCTGCTTTTGACCATATTCATATCTTCTTCTTAGTTCTCAGTCTGACCTACCTAAGTGCCTCTCTTGTTATTTGTCCTTTAGTTTCAGGGGTAGAGGGAGAACATGACAGACAACAGAGGTAGAATCTAGTTTTATCTCAATGACTTGGTCTCTGTGATCTCTTTATTTACACACAAAGTAGCCTACAAGTAGAAGGATCATACACACAGGGCTACCTGATTGCTTCTAAAATTTGAAGCTAATTCCCCAAATCCGGAAAGAGGCCAGACGCAGAGATTCACCCCCGCTTTTTTTTTTTCTTATAAAAGTGGAATTACTTCCAGGTTTACAATTCAAAATGGAGATAAACACTCCAGAACAGCTTGCTTAACAAATTCCCCTCCTCCTACAGTAGCCCTTTTATTTAGATTCCATGCACAATTGCAAATAGAGGACATTGTTGAGCTTGTAGAGCCTTTTCCCTGCAGCATTTGCCTATCTGAAATGGAAGGATGCCCTCTGCTGGGTTTTGCAGCCCCCAAGTTAGGTCAGTTTCATTTCTCCAAACTTTTTTGGGAAAAACAATAAGTAGCAGTTTTCATCCTTGTTTTGAAAAGAGAACATTCATTCTTTTGCTCCAAGTCACACAGCTGGGTAATTGGCAGGACCAGGACTCCAAGTTAGGTCAGTTCAATCTCCAAACCTTGGCACTTCAGAACATCACCTCAAGGAAAGTGATCATTGCTAGTTTGTTGCTGCGTTCTTAGCACCTAGAACAGAGTTTGACACAAAGCACTCAAATACATACAATGAATGTGTTTGAGTGTATTTGAGGAATGTATTTATAGGAATGATGCAATAGTGTTCTTCATATTTTTCCTTCTCTCTTAAGACATTCTTCCACAAGGGAAAAAACCTGATCAACGTATCCACACTGGGGACAAAAATCATGGTAAAGGTTGTGAGCATTTGCTTTTTAAAGTGGGAATAAGTTTCTGACAATCTAAGATAGTTCTCACTAGGGTGTTTGAAGTTTTGTGAAACTGCGCAGTTAATCTTAGTGAGTGGTTGCCTACTCGCACTCGGAGGCAAGAAACTTGGCCCACCCACTGCTCTGCTTTTGACCATATTCATATCTTCTTCTTAGTTCTCAGTCTGACCTACCTAAGTGCCTCTCTTGTTATTTGTCCTTTAGTTTCAGGGGTAGAGGGAGAACATGACAGACAACAGAGGTAGAATCTAGTTTTATCTCAATGACTTGGTCTCTGTGATCTCTTTATTTACACACAAAGTAGCCTACAAGTAGAAGGATCATACACACAGGGCTACCTGATTGCTTCTAAAATTTGAAGCTAATTCCCCAAATCCGGAAAGAGGCCAGACGCAGAGATTCACCCCCGCTTTTTTTTTTTTTTTTTCTTATAAAAGTGGAATTACTTCCAGGTTTACAATTCAAAATGGAGATAAACACTCCAGAACAGCTTGCTTAACAAATTCCCCTCCTCCTACAGTAGCCCTTTTATTTAGATTCCATGCACAATTGCAAATAGAGGACATTGTTGAGCTTGTAGAGCCTTTTCCCTGCAGCATTTGCCTATCTGAAATGGAAGGATGCCCTCTGCTGGGTTTTGGCACATGGTGAAACATAATTCTGGGCAAGGAAGAGAAACTGATGCTAGTAGTTTCTTAACATCTGCGATGTTTTAAACAGTTTTATAGAACTATTTGATGTAGTTAAAATTTAAGTAAATGAGAAAAATCAAGATGTGTGACTCAGCTGCCCAAATACAACTGTCTTTAAGGCTGGAGAGAATGAAATAGGGACAAGCAGAGGTGTATGGAAAGACAGTGTGGGAGGCATTGAGACGGGAGGAGGGGGAATAAGAACATCTTACAGCTCCCTTAGTTTACTGCCACAGACCCAGGCGGGTTGGTGCCAGAGGAATTCAGTTCTTTTCACTGAAGAGAGGCTGTCACAGCTCCATCCGTGGGCAAGAATGGAAGAACTGCCTCGGATGACTCTTTTTGCCTGATGACTCTCTACCCCAGAGAAATTAAACCTGAAGATGGAACCAATGGATCATTTAAAGGAAGGAAGTTACTTCACGAAACAAGTCTACGTGGCCTTGGAAGCTCAGTGGTAGAGAGGGAGTAGGTGGATGTGGGAGCAAGTTCAGCTCAGAACTTGCTCGGGGCAAGTGTTTTGTTGTCTTTGGAATCAAAGCAATCTTTTTGATACGAAGATTATGTCCCAAAAGTTTGGACATAAACCATCTTATAAATTCCAGGCAGAAATGAATTAGAAATTGCATCTTGATAATGGACCTACCATAAAACTGTACAGTAGGGGTTCACAAAATCCACATTGAAACTAAGCTGTAGAACATGTAGAATGAATCCAAGAGGGAACTCCAGTAACAGAGAGAGGAATGGAAAGGTTGTTGATCTAAAGGGATTTCTTTTTTAAAAAAAAAAAAAACAAAAAACTTTTATTTATTTATTTTTGGCTGTGCTGGGTCTTTGTTGATGTGTGGGTTTAGTTGCTCTGTGATATGTGGGATCTTCCCGGATCAGGGATCAAGCCTGTGTCTCTTGCATTGGCAGATGGGTTCTTATCCACTGAGCCACAGGGGAAGCCCCAAAAAGGGGTTTCTTGAATTAGCTGATAATGAGTTGGTGACTGCTTGAAAATTCTGTATCTATTGAAGGTACTATTGAATTCAAGTTAAGAATGAAGAAATTATAATTTTTGCTCATAGACATAGTAGAAATACAGGCTCTAGGCTTATTTCTAGAGACTATTTCCAAAACTTTTCCGCAGAAGTGAGCCACCAAGAAAGCCATTGACCCAATCTGTCGACCCAATTTGCTGTCTTTGCCATGGCCCTCATCAGCAGAATGGATAGTTTGTTCTCCCTTCTTCTTTCTACAAAATTCTCTTTCTAAGAAAAATCTTGAGAGAGTGTACCTATTTGTGGTTACTAAATAAGTCATACGTGAAAGCAGTGAGGGAAAATGGAAGATTTGCTTTGTAGGTTTCTACTCTATAGACCTTGCTATTCACTCTATAGCGCAGGAAGACCTGCTAGAAAATGACTGGGTAGGTTACTGAGTGAGACATAGTATAGTGAGACGTACCATAGTATCTACTAGATATGCTGCTTTTATTTAGTTTTGTTTTAATCAGCTTTATTGAGGTATAAATTACATATAATAAACCATGCACATTTATACAGTTTAACAGATGTGTACATGCATAAATCTACTGATACATCCAAAATATACAGCATTTCCATAAGATGCCAGATATTCCCATGTCTTAATAACAAACCACTCCAGTGTTCTTGCCTGGAAAATCTCATGGACAGAGCAGTCCATGGAGGATCCCTCCATGGGATCGCAGAGAGTTGGACTGAGCAACTAACACTATCCCTTCTCTAATTCAGCTCCCTGGCAAACATTAATCTTCCTCTTAACATAGTCTTCTATTCTTCTACTGTCTTTGTCAGGTTTTATTATCAGGGTTGTGATGACCTGATCCATCCAAGTGAGTCTGAAAGTATGCTAGGTTCTGGAATTTTAATATCTGGTTTTCTTTAATCCTTGATGTAGAATGAGCATCATATCCATATCCATATATCCATATGAGCATCATATCCATATCCACCATATCCATCATATCCATCTAAGCATCATATCCATTTGGCATCATTTTTCCATTATGTGAAGAACTTCATATGTACTGCTATTATAGTGTGGGTCTGCTGTGGATGAATTCTTTCAGTATTTTAATGACTACAGAGTTTTTATTTCATTTTTAATCTTTAAGAGATATTTTTGCTGGATATAGAATTCAAGGTTGAAAGTTCATTTTTTTCTCTCAGTACTTTAGAGGTGCTTGTCCTCTATGTTTCACTCACATGACTTCCAATAAATAGTATACTGTCACCCTTATGTTTCTGTGTTTGTAATGTGTCTTCTTTATCACCCCCAACTCTGACTGTTTTTTAAGATTTTCTCTTTCTCACCAGATTTGAGAACCTCAATTATGATATATCTTGGTGTGCTATTCTTCATTTTTATTTTGCTTAGGGTTCATTGAGATTCTTGGATCAGTTGGTGTATAGATTTTATCAAATGTGTGCAACTTCCAGCTATTTTATTTTTCAGATATTGTTTAAATCTTTTTTCTCTTCTTTTCAGAGTCTTCAATTATATACATATCAAGCTGCTTAAAGTAATCCCATAGCTCACTTCATTTTGGATAGTTTCTATTGCTGTGTCTCCTGGATCCCTAATCTTTTCTTATATAATCTCATCTGTTAATCCCATCTATGTGGTTTTTTACCTCAGATATTGTAATTTTGCCCTTTAGGCATTTGATTTCTTTAAAATATGTATTTTCTGTGTTGCTACTTAACATATTCAACATTTCTTCTAGCTTCTTAAATCATATAACAACAATCTCCTTTTTTGACAATTTTATTGCCTATGTCAGTTTTGGGTTGGCTTCAATTAATTGAAATTGTGAGTACTATTTTCCACTTCTTGGCCTTCCTGGTAACTTTTGATTGAATTCCACATACCTGGTTGGATAAAAGTTTTTCTTTTTTTTTTTTTTTAATTTTTTAAAGATTTATTTATTTATTTATTTTGGTGGGCCAGACAGGGCCAGAATAGTGTTTAGTCCAAAGTTAATTTTTCCCCAGGAAGGGAATGTGATTTGTTGATAACTGTACTCAATGCCTCAGTCTGGCTGCTGGGAACAGGCAGTATTCCCAACCCAGGCCCCAACCCAGTCTCAACCCACTGTCCCTTTTCATCCTTACAGGTAGTCATTTGGTGGCTTTGAGTAGTTTCCTCACATGCATTTACTTATCATCACTCTGCTGAATACAAGCTCTGTCCATCTCCAGAGTTCTCTGTGAAGCTCTTTGTTCTCTGTCCTGTGAACTCTAGCCATCTTAGCTTTCTGGACTCTCAGGTCTATTCCCATAACTCAGGGAATCTACCTGATTCTGCTTAAACTTTCCCTTCCTGAATATAACTTGGAAAAGCTATCAAGATGGTAAGCTTGGGAAACCACAAAACTCACCTCATTTACTTCCCGCCTCTCAGAGATCATAGCTGTTTGTTGCCTAATGTTTACTACCATGCAAAGAATCCATTAAAAATCATTACTGTTTATCAAAATGAATCATCAAGTGGTTGCCTTTTAGGCACTATAACAAAGTAAAGAGAAATTTTCAGGCTGGATGTCTGTGGCATGTATGAATAATACTTTTTTTTAAATGAATAACATTTCTTTGTACATAAAACATCTCTAAATAAGCAAAAAGTCCTGAAGTCTTAAAAATTAGGGCTTTTTATCTTTTCTCACATAAAAAAGTATACAGAAAGATACTCCTGGAAGCATGTAAAACAAGTATAGACTTCCATGATGTCACCAAGGACCACTTTATATTTTATAGTTCTTAGCACATGGCTTCTTTCGTTAAGGTCTAATGGACCAAATGTTCCTAATAATTGATGAATATGTTGATATCTAGGAAGGATGGGAAAGAGAAAGAAAAGAAAAACAGAAGTACATCTTAGCTAATAGAGTGTCCTTTAAAGAATTTTCCCAGAAATTTCACCCAGCTCTGTATTTTATTGTTCACCCTTTATTGCAAAATAGATTCAGAATTGTGGTCTTCCAAGGGGAAACATTTATATGTTGAAAAAAATCCAGGATGTTCTTAGAATAAAAGCAGGATCATGGCTATTGAGCAGAAAGTTAGTATCTGCTACACTGAACAAAATTCTTTTTGAGTATTTAACTAGAATAAGCTTCTTCAAGTTGTTAGTTTTACACTAATTGTTTGCTTGAACCAGACAACTCTCTAGTGTTCACTTCACTCTATCAATGAGGACTGCAGAGGTGGTGGACTAGTGGGAGGGAATCTTTGGTAAATTGGTATTTCTTTATGGGAATGTATTATATGCAGTAATAACTATTATCATAAACCATCAATGTAAATTTAAATGTGTTATTAGGTCTTGAAACTGTTTTGTTTTAAACTTTTTAAAAATATTTACCATATACCTATGAGAAGTGGTTTTAAATGTTGGAGTTATATGCTTCTTTGAAAATCTGTTGAAAGTTACAGACCTTCTCACTGTACATAGGACATAATCTTCTTTAAATATCAAGACTTTCTTAGAATATATCCCTAGATAATTACCTTTTCATTGAAATGAGTACTTTCAAGATGGTACCTACTGAAGTATACCCCACTTCTTAGTTACCTTGAGTATTTTATCAAGTAAGCAACCCAATTCATTACAAGTAACTATCATCATATCTAACTTAGATTCTTTAGTATTCAATTGTAGAATAGGTGAATTTTAGATCTTTATTTTTTCCTTTTTCTTTGGAAGTCATCTTTTTGGTCATTTCCTTGATGATTAACAATTTCTTCATAGATCTGGATGAGAGAAGAATTCCCTGAGCTTTCAGATCTACCCTTTTTTTTCCAGGATCTTATTTGGTAATAGGTAAAGCAAATATTCAGCCTTTAAGCATCCTTGTGCAGAGTCATGGAGTGTTTGTTCGTGACCTTTTCACCCTACTTCAGAAAGTACAGGATGGGGAAGTTTGAAATTTAAGCTTTAGGTCAAATTCTTGGTGTATAAATGAAGCAGTACTCTGTCATGTGATTGCTTCCTTGTTCCTTTTTTCCTTGGATAGCTAGGGATAGTCTTTTTTAATTGAACTTTTTATTTTTGTATTGGTGTATGGCTGATTAACAATGTTGTGATATTTTCAGGTGAACAGAGATGGGATTCAGCCATATATATACATGGATCCACACTCCCTTAAACTTCCCTCCCATCCAAGCTGCCAAATAAGACTGAGCAGAGTCCTATGTGTTATACAGTTGGTCCTTGTTGCTTATCCATTTTAAATATAACAGTGTGTACATGCCTATCCCAAAGAGCAACAATAGCGATAGCAAAAACTAACTTGAATGATATACTCTGCTAAGCTTTCGGCATGTATTGTTTCTTTAACCTATTAAAAAATGTAAACAGTACCCCTCTCATTTCTATCACCTCATATTTTGTTAGAGAAATTAAGAAACTTAGAGAAGAGACTCTTTAAATACCTTCAGATCACAAGCCAAATCAAATTTAGGAGTGATTGACTCTAGAGCTCAGAATCTTTAAAATTCAGTCACAAAATTCCTTATCCCTTATCTCCAATAGCTTTCAACTCCACTCTCTAGCAAGGTACTCCATCACTTGAAAACACTCCACATTCACGATCTTGAACTTAAAAATGTCCTTCTCTGACCACAATTTTCTGTCCTTCAATCTCTCCCCATTGTTGAGCTTGCTCTGTCACCATGAGTATTATTTATCTTTCTCCCTTTCCATTTCTCTCAGCTTATAGGCATACCTTTGGTTTCGATTGTTTTCCTCCATTTCTGTATTCAGGAATATAATAGTATCTAGTCTGTATGACTCGCTGGACCAGCTCTCTTGACTTTCCACATTTGTCCAGTTCCCAGTCCTGTACAGCTCCCTCTGTTTTTCTTCTCTTATTCCAGTGCATCAAGGACATTATTGGAGAAAATCTAAACATTATAATGAAGAAATGTACAACAAAATTGTATCAGCAGCCTTATCTAGGCCCACTGTCTAATACTCCTGAGAATATCTTGTTGGTTTTCTGTTGTGCTCCCCATGAGCAACTGCTTTCAATGTTCTCGAATTGTCCCCAAACAGAAGTCTCTTTGACATCTCCTGATGCCTCTATTTCACATCCGTTATTATCTTTCACTTTTTATAGCCTTCAAGTCAATTTACAGCCACAGTTGTGTAGAGTATGCTAAATTTTTTTCCAGATATTTTACTTTGACATTAGAAATGCAGAAAACTTCTTTATTACTAGTTTTGTACTGATAAACGACCCCGTGATTTTCCTAGTCACTTGGACTCCAAATCTCAGTTTTCTTTGATTCTGCATCTTGCTCTTCCTCATGTTTGCATATTTGTCACAATTTACATTGTATCCTGTGAGATCTCAATTTTCACAATTTGAGAGTCCCTCCAGAAAGTAGTAGCAAAGTAAGTGGAAGCAGATGTCTGGATGCAAGAGCAGCTCTTTGTCTTACTGGAATGGATGTTGGTCTAGTTATTTAATCTCTCTAAGACGAAGATAATAAAATGTTGATGACTGAGTATTTTGAGAATTTAATGAGATGAAGCATACAAACTCAAAGTGCCTGAAACATGGCATACACTAATTAATTATATGCTAATATTATCACAGCAAGCTCTTTAGAGAAAACTTCCATTTAGGGGCTATTGGCAGAGAAACAGAGAGAAGAAAGAGAATTAATATAGGATTGGATTGATGTCATGAGAGGTCATGAGAGTCATGAGAGGTCATGTCTGCACTTTTTCCCTCTGAGTTTGCTTTCACATGTTAGTTTTCAAGTAGTTTGATCTGTGAGGGCAGGGTGCTGCACAGCATCTGAACTTCTAAATAGTGATAATGTTTTAAATATAAAACAAGCATCCCAGTTATATTTCAGATACCAGTTTCATTTGAGCTGATATGTGGGTCACTAGCAATATTCCATCACCATTCATGATACCTTTTCATGATTATTAAATATAACTATTTAAATAATGTTATATTTTTTGCTTTTAATGCCAGGCAATTAACAATGCTTTCTCCTGAGTTCATGAGAGGTTCAGATTTATCATTTTTCGCATTTTATAAATTTAAAATCCATTGTTACATTTGCCTAAGAGTTTGCCGCTTTTAGTTTTTCTCGCTGTAATTTTCTGTGTGGCAGGATATTTATAAAACATCTGATAATTTGATTGTTTAATTATCTGCATATGTCAAATCGTAAATCTTAAATTTGGTCTTTTGGATCATGGCACTATAAAAATACAAAATAGTGTTTATTTTCAACTTGGCACAAGTTGTAGAAATGCAGAAAACTTCTTTATTACTAGTTTTGTACTGATAAACGACCCCGTGATTTTCCTAGTCACTTGGACTCCAAATCTCAGTTTTCTTTGATTCTGCATCTTGCTCTTCCTCATGTTTGCATATTTGTCACAATTTACATTGTATCCTGTGAGATCTCAATTTTCACAATTTGAGAGTCCCTCCAGAAAGTAGTAGCAAAGTAAGTGGAAGCAGATGTCTGGATGCAAGAGCAGCTCTTTGTCTTACTGGAATGGATGTTGGTCTAGTTATTTAATCTCTCTAAGACGAAGATAATAAAATGTTGATGACTGAGTATTTTGAGAATTTAATGAGATGAAGCATACAAACTCAAAGTGCCTGAAACATGGCATACACTAATTAATTATATGCTAATATTATCACAGCAAGCTCTTTAGAGAAAACTTCCATTTAGGGGCTATTGGCAGAGAAACAGAGAGAAGAAAGAGAATTAATATAGGATTGGATTGATGTCATGAGAGGTCATGAGAGTCATGAGAGGTCATGTCTGCACTTTTTCCCTCTGAGTTTGCTTTCACATGTTAGTTTTCAAGTAGTTTGATCTGTGAGGGCAGGGTGCTGCACAGCATCTGAACTTCTAAATAGTGATAATGTTTTAAATATAAAACAAGCATCCCAGTTATATTTCAGATACCAGTTTCATTTGAGCTGATATGTGGGTCACTAGCAATATTCCATCACCATTCATGATACCTTTTCATGATTATTAAATATAACTATTTAAATAATGTTATATTTTTTGCTTTTAATGCCAGGCAATTAACAATGCTTTCTCCTGAGTTCATGAGAGGTTCAGATTTATCATTTTTCGCATTTTATAAATTTAAAATCCATTGTTACATTTGCCTAAGAGTTTGCCGCTTTTAGTTTTTCTCGCTGTAATTTTCTGTGTGGCAGGATATTTATAAAACATCTGATAATTTGATTGTTTAATTATCTGCATATGTCAAATCGTAAATCTTAAATTTGGTCTTTTGGATCATGGCACTATAAAAATACAAAATAGTGTTTATTTTCAACTTGGCCACAAGTTAAAAGAAGACATAGAACAATGCTACTTGATAAAGGGCTCCAGGAGCCAGTTTATCTACACCTCAATTTAGATGTAAATTGCTAACTGTTCTCAATCTGATTGAAAAGAAAATTATTTGTGCATAATCACTGTTTTATTATTCAAAATTAAAAAGATATAATATAAGCATTTAAGTCTTTTTAATTCTAGAAATGCATGAAAAAAATTGACCTATTAATGTACCATTCTATTAGTAGGTATAGGTTAATAGAAAATTTAATGTTTCTACTTCTGATAAACCTTGATATCAGTATCTCAGTAAAGAAAACTTTGGTGGATAATGAGCTCTGTTTCTGCTCTTGGGCATGTAGAGATTTAGTATCTTCTCAGCCACCAGAGGGCTCTCATAATATAAGAAAATATATTAAATGTGTAAGAAAATCAAGGAAAATAGAAGTCATTTTTGATATACCTTTTTAGTGTTCAAAGTTAAATATCTTAAATGCATGGATTACATACAACAATTCTAATTCAGGTTTCCTTTCCATAAAAGGAAAAAAGAATAGGAGGAAGTGTTTAAACATGACAATTCAAAAGCTTAATACAATATAATAAATATAATACTATTTGGGACCTAAATCCTGAATCATCCTTTAATATCATTCATGTTTTTATCAGAAAAAATGAATGGAAAGTGCATGTATATTTTCTCTGAGAGATTCTGGCCCTTAGGGCCTATTTTTCTATAAACATCTAGTTTGTTACTTTGATATATCATAGATGATTACAACTGAGCGAACATCTCACAGGGGATTCGACAAGGTAAATAGCTCTTGTGCCAAGTGGCAGGCTTCCTTATGTTCACGTAGGATTGTGATACAGTGTACTGTGGTTTTGTTTAGTTCTTAATCACTCCTTGGACTCCCAGTTTGGTTGAGCTCAGCCCAAGATGCCTCTCTTTCCAAAATAAAAAATTAAGCTAAAGACATGACCATATGTTTGGTCCTGATGGTGTTTATTCTCTGGATCAGATTCAGAGGATGAATAGAATGAATAAAATGAAGCAAACCACTTGTACAGAGACAAACCCTGAAATACTAAAGCCAGGAACTTGTCACTGGCCTCCTTTCTGGGTTGTAGTCAAGGTCAATCTTGCAGAAAACTGACAAGGTTCAGCGGCCGCAGGGGGCAGTGTTCATCCATGTGCTGCGAATCTCTGCATCTCTCTTAGACTCATGTGGCCTGAGGGATTGAGGAGGCTGAATCAGAATTAGTGATTATCGGGACTTGCCTGGTGGTCCAGTGGTTCAGACTCTGTGCTTCCAATGCAGCGGCTATGGTTCCATCCCGGGTCAGGGAACTAAGATCCCACAAGCTGTATGGTATGGCCAAAAAAAAAAAAAAAAAAAATTAGTGGTTATCAAATTGTTCTCTGTGGTTCCCTAGAAGTTCCTTTGACTCTTCCTAAGGGGACACTTGATGGGTGGTATGAATGGAAGGGGTTTCAATGTCTCTTCAGAATGCCAAGCTAAAGCCCAGATCCACACACATTATTGTATTCAACATATGGTTTCCCTTGAAAGATTTGAATAAACAGAAAGTTCAGCTGAAGGACTTGGGAAAACACAGAAACAAATGCCTGAAGTTTTTTCCAGCAGTTTTAACATGTTTGAATTTCTCTGAAACTTGGGTCCATATTGCTAAAATACAGAGTGGGAGTGATGAATTACAATCAGGTGGGGCAGATTTTGGATACGTCTCTTTGTACACACTCTCTAGGCTATAGTCAAAGTCATCACCCTGACAGGCCTGGAAAGAAAAGAAATGGTCATTAAGTAAACACTGAGCACCCTCTGTGTACAAAGCATTGAGCAATATTTAGGATTCAGAGATTTTTACATACATAGTCCCTGTCTTCTAGGCTCAGAACTTAAGGAGGGTGTGTTCTTAACTGAGCAACTGAACATCTCACAGGGATTCGACAAGGTAAATAGCTCTTGTGCCAAGTGGCAGGCTTCCTTATGTTCACGTAGGATTGTAAAGCTGTGGTTTTGTTTAGTTCTTAATCACTCCTTGGACTCCCAGTTTGGTTGAGCTCAGCCCAAGATGCCTCTCTTTCCAAAATAAAAAATTAAGCTAAAGACATGACCATATGTTTGGTCCTGATGGTGTTTATTCTCTGGATCAGATTCAGAGGATGAATAGAATGAATAAAATGAAGCAAACCACTTGTACAGAGACAAACCCTGAAATACTAAAGCCAGGAACTTGTCACTGGCCTCCTTTCTGGGTTGTAGTCAAGGTCAATCTTGCAGAAAACTGACAAGGTTCAGCGGCCGCAGGGGGCAGTGTTCATCCATGTGCTGCGAATCTCTGCATCTCTCTTAGACTCATGTGGCCTGAGGGATTGAGGAGGCTGAATCAGAATTAGTGATTATCGGGACTTGCCTGGTGGTCCAGTGGTTCAGACTCTGTGCTTCCAATGCAGCGGCTATGGTTCCATCCCGGGTCAGGGAACTAAGATCCCACAAGCTGTATGGTATGGCCAAAAAAAAAAAAAAAAAATTAGTGGTTATCAAATTGTTCTCTGTGGTTCCCTAGAAGTTCCTTTGACTCTTCCTAAGGGGACACTTGATGGGTGGTATGAATGGAAGGGGTTTCAATGTCTCTTCAGAATGCCAAGCTAAAGCCCAGATCCACACACATTATTGTATTCAACATATGGTTTCCCTTGAAAGATTTGAATAAACAGAAAGTTCAGCTGAAGGACTTGGGAAAACACAGAAACAAATGCCTGAAGTTTTTTCCAGCAGTTTTAACATGTTTGAATTTCTCTGAAACTTGGGTCCATATTGCTAAAATACAGAGTGGGAGTGATGAATTACAATCAGGTGGGGCAGATTTTGGATACGTCTCTTTGTACACACTCTCTAGGCTATAGTCAAAGTCATCACCCTGACAGGCCTGGAAAGAAAAGAAATGGTCATTAAGTAAACACTGAGCACCCTCTGTGTACAAAGCATTGAGCAATATTTAGGATTCAGAGATTTTTACATACATAGTCCCTGTCTTCTAGGCTCAGAACTTAAGGAGTGTGTGTTGTTGGGGAGCAGAATGTTGTTGGGTGTGGATGTGTATTTTATCACTCTAAGAGAGTTGTGCTAAATTGTAAGTTTATGCTGTAACAACATTTATTTAGAAGGAAGAGAAGAAAGACGCATATCCATCAGGACAATGAGGGAAAGAGGCAGCATTTGTGCTGTGCTTTGCAAAATGAGTAGGATTTCAAAAGGAAGTGGTGGCAATATGCCCATAATTCCAGATGGAACATGTATTCCTAGCATTAGAGATTTCTAGACAGAAATCTAGTGCCATGTCTATTCTGTGAACATCTTTGGTTTCTTTCTTTCTTTTTTTTTTTTAGTGAATTTTTTTTTTTTTAATTTTGACCTCTTATTTGCCTTTTATTTATTAATTTTCATCCATCTTTATTCCTTGACCTCTGTGGGCCTCCCACCACAGTGGCCCGCCTCCCTGCCAAGCACTGGCTCTGGACGCATGAGTTCCAGAGTGCTGGCTTGTAATTAGACACACCGGTCCAGCCTCTCTGCAGTACGTGGGATCTTCCCGGGCCAGGGGTTGAACTGGTGCCCCTTGCACTGCAAGGGGGACTCTTTACCCACTGGACCACCAGGGAAGCCCCCTGGGAAGGCCCCTTGGAAGCCCCCTTGGAAGCCCCCTTGGAAGCCCCCTTTGGTTCCTTTTAATAAACTGTGATTCAGTTGAGTTCTGGGAAGATGTAGGTGATGAAATTTGGGGCAAAAGAACTCCAGGAACTCATGAGGGTTTCCTTGAAGAAATAACAGGTCAACTTAGACCTCTAGAAAAGGTTAGTATCTGAGGAAAAGGTTATCAGCCTTCTTTCACATACAACTTAGCTTCACACTGATTGCATTCAGTTTCCTTATGCTCTTTCTTTGAGGCTGTCAGACAGAAAGCCCCAAAGGCATTGGAGTTCCCTGAGGGCCAGAAAGTTCCTCCTTGTTTCTCTCACTGTGGTCCACAGATGTTACAAGTTATTCAGAGGATGCATTGTTCAGAGCTTGAAATGACCTTTGTCTGAACTTCCGTTTTTAGTTTTCCCTTTAGTGAATCAAGAGAGTTTAAACATGTAGCCAAAAGTGTGAGAAGGTGGTTTGAAGAACCAGGGTGTAGGAGAGTGCCATCTTGGTATGCGGACTCTGGTTGAGAATCCTGGCTCCACTCTGTCCATTAAATTTTGTCCCTGGAGAAAAAAGGGTAAGAGCTACATTTTTACAAATAAAAATGAGAAACAAATCAATTGCCTTCTGTCATTGAGGAAGAGCACTGATGCAGAATGACAACAAATCTCAGCCCTTTCTTAGGCAATGGATAAGATAAAAAAATAACAATGTGTTTTTATTGAAGACTAAGTCCTGTCTACTCTTTCACTTCAGTTGGTGCAGAGCTCAGATGAAAGGACTTGCAATATTCTTTCAACATCCCTTTTTTTTCCTAGGTTCAAACATATACTTAAAATGCATTACAATTCATAGTATAATAAATTATTAGGATATTAAGATTGAAAATATAACTGAATGTTCAGTTATATTTTTATTTTGTAGAAAGATTTGATATTTTCCTGAACTTCCTGTCATTGACTAGTTAAATACTTTTGAAGTGACCAATTAATAAATGAATGAGAACCCATTATGTATTGTGCCAGGCCTTTTGAAAAATTTAGTAGCAAAATAAGTTGTGATGTTTGCTTGCCAGAAACTTGGTAAGGCTGTGAAGTCATGAATGTATATATGGAGTATACGTAGTTTTTTTTTTTTTTTCTTTCAGATTATAAGTGCTATAGACATCAGAGGACAAAACTACTAATGAAAGATGGAGTTATCTGGAAAGACTTCTTGAGTTCATAGAGTTCTATTCTTTCCTAATCCATTTCTCTCTACATCTAACTCAGCTTTCTGATGGAGTGACCTTGAGGATAGAGGGTACATGTCATCCACTTACCCAGAAACCCATATGGCTGTTTCCTAAGAAGATTCTGGAATACTTGGCACTAAAATGAAACCAATCAAATGTTCTTCTTCGGAGGGCTAAATAATTTATTGTAACTGATAATTAATAGGAAAAGGGGGAGTGTTGTAAGTTAAGCCTGCAATAATCATTTGATTGGAATGTCAATTTCTCTGCATACTACAGCTCCCTCTTCAAATTAATTACACAATAGATGACTAATTTAAGATGATTTTGTGCTTTGTATGTTATAATGTAAGATGTTTTATGCTGAGGCAATTTTTTTGAACTTTGAAAATTGCCAACACTTTATTATCCAAATTCATAACTTTCAGTTTTTCTCTTGTCACAATTTTTCTGCTTAGAATTCCACTGTTAGGGTTGAAAAGGATTGCAAATCAGATTTGTTTACATTATATTCAATCCGTTCTTAGTGGATCATGCTGTTGCTTCGGTGACCTAAGAGACCTTGGTTTTGGTTTATATTGGGACTCAGAAGCTTAGTAGCTGTAGTCAGGCACATAGTGTGCTGACAAAAATGACTTTGCATTGTTTATAGCAGCGGTCCCCAACTCCTAGGCCATGGACTGGTACCCGTCAGTGACCTGTGAGAAACAGTGACACAGAGTAGGCACCCAGAACTGGGCAGCAGCTTTCGAGCTGGGGAAGTTTCCTCTGCATTTACAGCCCCTCCCCATCGCCTGCGTTACCACCTGAGCTCCGCCTCCTGTCAAGCCAAAGGCAGCCCAGTAAATGTAACGTGCAAATACTGAAACCTCCCCCGCATCTGTGGGAAAATTGTCCTCCACAAAATTGGTGCCTGGTGCCAAAAAGGGTGGGGACCAATGGCGTGTAGTATCAGTACATTCAGAATATTAAAGTGAGGTGATTGTGGGTGGGGGAAAATTCACGTGGTTTATAGTATGATTACTAAAATATAAACTATAATTAGAATGAGTTTCTTAAAAAGGCTTTAAAATATTTTTATAAAGATGTTGAAATGTTTGTAGTTTACAGTGTTTGTTAAGCATCTATTTTTCAAAAAGCTTTCTGATGGAGTGACCTTGAGGATAGAGGTACATGTCATCCACTTACCCAGAAACCCATATGGCTGTTTCCTAAGAAGATTCTGGAATACTTGGCACTAAAATGAAACCAATCAAATGTTCTTCTTCGGAGGGCTAAATAATTTATTGTAACTGATAATTAATAGGAAAAGGGGGAGTGTTGTAAGTTAAGCCTGCAATAATCATTTGATTGGAATGTCAATTTCTCTGCATACTACAGCTCCCTCTTCAAATTAATTACACAATAGATGACTAATTTAAGATGATTTTGTGCTTTGTATGTTATAATGTAAGATGTTTTATGCTGAGGCAATTTTTTTGAACTTTGAAAATTGCCAACACTTTATTATCCAAATTCATAACTTTCAGTTTTTCTCTTGTCACAATTTTTCTGCTTAGAATTCCACTGTTAGGGTTGAAAAGGATTGCAAATCAGATTTGTTTACATTATATTCAATCCGTTCTTAGTGGATCATGCTGTTGCTTCGGTGACCTAAGAGACCTTGGTTTTGGTTTATATTGGGACTCAGAAGCTTAGTAGCTGTAGTCAGGCACATAGTGTGCTGACAAAAATGACTTTGCATTGTTTATAGCAGCGGTCCCCAACTCCTAGGCCATGGACTGGTACCCGTCAGTGACCTGTGAGAAACAGTGACACAGAGTAGGCACCCAGAACTGGGCAGCAGCTTTCGAGCTGGGGAAGTTTCCTCTGCATTTACAGCCCCTCCCCATCGCCTGCGTTACCACCTGAGCTCCGCCTCCTGTCAAGCCAAAGGCAGCCCAGTAAATGTAACGTGCAAATACTGAAACCTCCCCCGCATCTGTGGGAAAATTGTCCTCCACAAAATTGGTGCCTGGTGCCAAAAAGGGTGGGGACCAATGGCGTGTAGTATCAGTACATTCAGAATATTAAAGTGAGGTGATTGTGGGTGGGGGAAAATTCACGTGGTTTATAGTATGATTACTAAAATATAAACTATAATTAGAATGAGTTTCTTAAAAAGGCTTTAAAATATTTTTATAAAGATGTTGAAATGTTTGTAGTTTACAGTGTTTGTTAAGCATAAGACTTGATAAAGAACATTTTTCACTTTTACCCTACTACTTGTAATTAAACCTGACAGTAATTTTTTTTATTAAGTCATAGCGGTGACACATTTGAATTCGTTGAAACATTTCCCTGTTGTTGGAAATTATGGTTTCTAGATTTGGGGTTTGCTTTATAGAAAACGCAGATATAGGCTTTTGTTCCTGTTGAATTATATTTTTCAGATAAAATTCCAGAGATGGGAGAATTGGGTTATTGTTATAGCTTAGTATATTCAACAATATATTTTAGTTTTTATTCTTTGTATACTTTGAAATGTGCTTTTTATTATAGTTTTAAAATGTTTATTTATACATGTATTTTGTTAGCATATGCAGAAATGATGTGTTTAAAAATATTTCTGATGGCAATCATCTTTTTCTTTTGGAAGGGAAAGAAACAATATATATTATTTTTCCCATTCATTTTGACTTTACTGGCAATACATATTTGCACAATTATGTACCAACCACTAGGAGTCACTAGTTTACCACATCCTCATTGCAAAAAGTGCATACACAATCCTATGTACAGAGCCGAGTTGCGTGGCATTGAGGTAAACCACATATAGTGCAAATTTTACTAAAAGGCTAACACATTTACTGTTTTAAAAAGAACATGAAGTATATACATACCCCGCTTTAGATCAATACAATGAATGGATAAATTAGGAAATGATATTTTAAATCTTTAGCAGTTCTCTTCTAAGGTGATGTGCTGAGTAAAAAGTTTTATCTTTGAAAAATTGGTGATTCAATCAGCTCAGGATAAGGTCTCCTTTCGTTTGAGAGTTTAGAAGGTGTATAAAGCAAAACTATGATGTTCATTCTCAGGACAGATGTCAAATACCAGGCTTTACCTGGTGCTGTTTAATCTCACCAGAGATCTCCTCCAGTGTAAACATCCTGAAGCTTTCAGAGTTCTTCATCATGCTACTCTATCATAGGTAGCACTTAATCAATAAATGGAAGTTTTTTTCCTTTTTTCCGACTAGTGGTATTACTTTAGACACTAAAGAAAAATTCATGTATTTTCAAATATGTTTTTGAAGTTGAGATTTAGGGTCAAAATGATTTCATTAGAAGCACAATTATTATGGAAGTGAAGCAGAAATTTAATTTGATTTATAAATCCTGCTTTATATGCAGTGTCACAGACCTCTGTCTCTAACATAAATAGAATTATAGTCATCTGTCCTTGTGACTTTTGGTTTGCTCTGCTGTGGCTAATACTGTCTGATTAAAAATACACAGTATGGCAGAGTAGAAATAGCTTTGGCTACAAAGTGAAAGGGAACAAAGCAAAGGCATAAATTTCTATATCCAGTGCCATTTTATAAGTCTAATAAATCATCTTTAACTCTGACCTAAAGTTGGAGAATAAATTGTCTTAGTTTTTCCAACTTGTCCAACTTTTTGATTTGTGGGCCCCTATGGCTTGCACAATGAAGAAATCTTGACTAATAATCATGAATTTAAAAGATGTATTTTTATTACCCCAGTAAAATAACAGATTTGTCTGTGACTAAGCTTTTTTCTTTAAAAATTGTCAAGTATTCTCTTTGTTGTGAATTTAGACAGCAGAACCATAAGTTCTATACATTTGGATTTACTATGGAGCGCTGTTGTTTTTAATTATTATTGTTTTAAGAATGACTCTATACTGTAGCCTCAAAATTGTGATTATAAAAGATGGTAAATAGCATGCTGACTGTATAAAAATAGACTCCAGGAAATATTGTAAATTTTATAAGTTAATATTTTATACTAGTAAAGCAGGCATATGAATAAAATATGACTGCCTTATACTATGAATGTATATTCCTCTTTTTATCTGTTTCCTCACAATGGGATAGCCACCCCTAGTTACAGTGTCTTGGTTACCAAGTAGTCTTGATTCTGCTTCCTGAATATTATTTATTTTTTCTTCTTTTCTGTAGTTCCCACTACACTAATTCATACTTGGTCTACAGCTATTTTGACAATTTGTGGATCAAATGAATGATGGACAAATGCCTCTCTATGTCTGTGGATATTTTAATGGCTATGTGTAGACATATTCTGTGCTTCCCAGGTGGAACAGTAGTAAAGCATCTGCCTGCCAGTTCAGGAGATGCCAAAGTCGCAGGTTCAATCCCTTAGTCATGAAGATCCCCTGGAGTAGGAAATGGCAACCCACTCCAGTATTCTTGCCTAGAAAATTCATGGACAGAGGAGCCTGGCAAACTGCATTTCATGTGGCCTTTTTAATTTAAGGAGTTTAAATATATTTGAGGTATAACATTGTGTAAATTTAAGACATACAACATTTTGTCTTGATACTTCTATGTAATCGCTATTATTGATTACAGAGTAAATCTGGAAGTTGCAATTAAAAAAAAAAAAAAAACCACTTTTTTTTGGCCACTTCTATTGATCTTTCATTTATTTATCTTTGTTCTTTGGTCTGTGTGGGCCTCCCATCGCAGTGGCCTCTCTCATTGCAGAGCTCCGGCTCTGGGCGCATGCGCTCCAGAGCTGTGGCTCAGTAGTTGGAAACATTGGTCCAGCCGCTTCCACAGCACGTGGGATCTTCCCAGGCCAGGGATGGAACTGGCGCCCCTTGCATTGCAAGGTGGACTCTCTACCCACTGGACCACCAGGGAAGCCCTGAAAGTTGCAATTTTAATGAACCGAAACATTGTATCTCTATTTACACGGGCTGTGTCCTGGCAAATGTTCAAACTCCTACTAAAATTTGTGGCTGCAAATCAGCCACAGGGATTTGCAGGGATTTACAGGGAATCAAACGTGTAGCTGAAGATGTATTTAAACATGTCTTATTTTCTGTGTTTTCTGATGCTTTGACATTCGGGCCTTGCTGACACTGGAAGGGGTGCCCATGGGGAGAATTAATTCCTAGAGAGAGGCTTTGATATGCAAAACAACAACCCAAAGCCACACCCTTAGCCATCTTCTCTCTCTCTCCCTCAGGGCCCCTATCCCCTCTGCTCCAGTCTTTTTAGGGCTTGTGCTGGGCCACTAGAGACAGACCTTTTTCCCAGAGAGCCCACTACAGTTATTCAAGTTAGTAAATTCTAAACCTGCTCCCCGTGGTTTGCCTTTCTTTTGGAAACCACAAGAAAGCCTCTTGCCCACGTTTGTTGGCCAAAACCTGTGTTTGGTGTTTGGTCCATTCACAGTCTGGTGTGCCCCCTTCTGTCCATGCATGGCCTGGTGTATCTCCCCTCCTGTGAGGATAACCTCTATGAAGGGCTTCCCTGGTGGTTCAGACAATACAGGAGACCCAGGTTTAATCCCTGGGTTGGGAATGTTCTCTGGAGAAGGGCATGCATTCCACTCCAGTATTTTTGGCATGAAGAACTCCATGAGCAGAGGAGCCTGGCTGGCTACAGTCCACGGGATTGCAGAGTCAGACATGGCGGAGTGACTAACACTTTCACTTTTTCAGTGGTAATTGTCTCCTCATCTGTTGGCCTCACCGTATCTGAATATAAAACTTGCATATTAAAATAGGAGAGAGTTTAATACTTTTTAAAAATCTTACACTTATTGAGTCCTTTGTGACAGGCACAGTGGTAACTGCTTCACGTACAAGAGCTCACTAAATCCTCACAGCTTTATGAGATAGATCCTATTACTACTCGCTTTAAAAAATAAAAGGACTGGGGTTGTGCAGGATTAAGAAACCTACCGAAAAATCCACAATGAAAGTGGTAGAGCAAAGTCTAGAGCTGGGCTTTCTGAATCCAGAGTCTACTCTCAGCCACCACGCTTGTTACGCCTTCTATGATATCACTTGACAATACTTTGCCTAGGGCTTCCCTGGTGGCTCAGATGGTAAAGAATTTGCCTATAGTGTGGGAGACCTGAGTTCGATCACGGTGTTTGGAAGGTCCCCTGGAAGAGGGCATGCCAACCCACTCTAGTGTTCTTGCCTGGAGAATCTGCGTGGACAGAGGAGCCTGGTGGCCTGCAGCCCGTGGGGTCACAAAGAGTTGGACACAACTGAGCAACTAAGCACACAGCACATACGCTGCCTAAAAAATTGCCAAATTTCTCCACTCCCTTACTAGTCATACTTTTATTGATTGACACATTCATTTTATTCCTTTCTTTTCTTAATCTAGGAATAAACTTAAAAGGGATATATATTAGAACTTCAACGGATCAGTAGAGAGGTCCATATTTTACTTACCTAATCAATATGCCCCATGTATATGCAACTAAGGAGAGTACAGAGCTTCTTGATAAAGGTGGAAGAGGAGAGTGAAAAAGTCAGCCTAAAGCTCAACATTCAAAAAAAGGGAAAATCATGTCATCTGGCCCCATCCCTTCATGGCAAATAGATGGCAAAACAATTGAAACAGTGACAGACTTTATTTTCTTGGGCTCCAAAGTCACTGCAGATGGTGACTACAGCCATTAGATTAAAAGATGCTTGCTCCTTGGAAGAAACACTGTGATAACCTAGGCAAGATATTAAAAAGCAGAGACATCACTTTGCTGATAAGAGTCCATATAGTCAAAACTATGGTTTTCCCAGTAGGCATATGTGGATGTGAGAGCTGGACCATAAAAAAGGTTGAGGACTGAAGAGACCTTGATTTAGAAGTCCCTTGGACTGCAAGGAGATCAAACCAGTCAATCCTCAAGGAAATCAACCCGTCCGGGGTGTGAGAGCTGGAGCAGATATGCCTTTGTGACAGGCACAGTGGTAACTGCTTCACTAAATCCTCTACAGCTTTATGAGATAGATCCTATTACTACCGCTTTAAAAATAAAAGGACTGGGGTTGTGCAGGATTAAGAAACCTACCGAAAAATCCACAATGAAAGTGGTAGAGCAAAGTCTAGAGCTGGGCTTTCTGAATCCAGAGTCTACTCTCAGCCACCACGCTTGTTACGCCTTCTATGATATCACTTGACAATACTTTGCCTAGGGCTTCCTGGTGGCTCAGATGGTAAAGAATTTGCCTATAGTGTGGGAGACCTGAGTTCGATCACGGTGTTTGGAAGGTCCCCTGGAAGAGGGCATGCCAACCCACTCTAGTGTTCTTGCCTGGAGAATCTGCGTGGACAGAGGAGCCTGGTGGCCTGCAGCCCGTGGGGTCACAAAGAGTTGGACACAACTGAGCAACTAAGCACACAGCACATACGCTGCCTAAAAAATTGCCAAATTTCTCCACTCCCTTACTAGTCATACTTTTATTGATTGACACATTCATTTTATTCCTTTCTTTTCTTAATCTAGGAATAAACTTAAAAGGGATATATATTAGAACTTCAACGGATCAGTAGAGAGGTCCATATTTTACTTACCTAATCAATATGCCCCATGTATATGCAACTAAGGAGAGTACAGAGCTTCTTGATAAAGGTGGAAGAGGAGAGTGAAAAAGTCAGCCTAAAGCTCAACATTCAAAAAAGGAAGATCATGTCATCTGGCCCCATCCCTTCATGGCAAATAGATGGCAAAACAATTGAAACAGTGACAGACTTTATTTTCTTGGGCTCCAAAGTCACTGCAGATGGTGACTACAGCCATTAGATTAAAAGATGCTTGCTCCTTGGAAGAAACACTGTGATAACCTAGGCAAGATATTAAAAAGCAGAGACATCACTTTGCTGATAAGAGTCCATATAGTCAAAACTATGGTTTTCCCAGTAGGCATATGTGGATGTGAGAGCTGGACCATAAAAAAGGTTGAGGACTGAAGAATTGATGCCTTTGAACTGTCGTGTTGGAGAAGGTTCTTGGGAGTCCCTTGGACTGCAAGGAGATCAAACCAGTCAATCCTCAAGGAAATCAACCCTGAATATCCATTGGAAGGACTGGTGCAGAAGCTGAAGCACCAATACTTTGGCCAGCTGATGCCAAGAGACAACTTATTGGAAAAGACCCTGATGCTGGCAAAATAGAAGGCAAAAGGAGAAGGGAACGACAGAGGATGAGATGGTTGGATGACATCGCTGAATCAATGAACATGAATTTGAGCAAGCTCTGGGAGATGATGAAAGACAGGGAAGTGCTTCAGTCCACGGAGTCGCAAAGATCTGAACGTGACTGAGCAACTGAACTGACTGACTGACAGCACAGAGATCAGTTCAATAAATCTCAAAAGGCGGAAAATGTGAAAATCACAGTTTTTGAAGACAATATCACAGAACTACGTTAGTGATAAATTGTAAAAATATAAATGAATACAAGGTTATATCAGAGTAGCCAGACCTTAAAAGCAAAAAAAGAATCTGTTCGTGCTCTTAAAAAAAAGAATAGAAAATATAACAGGATCTGCAACAAGGCAAACTTGAATCCCACATTTATGGCATTTCCCAACAGGAAATCATTTGCTCTAAACATTACATGTGCCTCCTGATTTTTTCATAAGGCAAGGGGTCTTGTCTCAAGGAATAATCACCTCTGAAAATAGAAATTTAAACAGGAGAAATAGTTTTCACTTTCTTGATCTTTCTCACCTATAGTCATTGATTCAATCTTGTATGTTACAAGTAAATTTTGCAAATTGGCTTAAAAATGATTAGTTCAAAACAATTGAAACAGTGACAGACTTTATTTTCTTGGGCTCCAAAGTCACTGCAGATGGTGACTACAGCCATTAGATTAAAAGATGCTTGCTCCTTGGAAGAAACACTGTGATAACCTAGGCAAGATATTAAAAAGCAGAGACATCACTTTGCTGATAAGAGTCCATATAGTCAAAACTATGGTTTTCCCAGTAGGCATATGTGGATGTGAGAGCTGGACCATAAAAAAGGTTGAGGACTGAAGAATTGATGCCTTTGAACTGTCGTGTTGGAGAAGGTTCTTGGGAGTCCCTTGGACTGCAAGGAGATCAAACCAGTCAATCCTCAAGGAAATCAACCCTGAATATCCATTGGAAGGACTGGTGCAGAAGCTGAAGCACCAATACTTTGGCCAGCTGATGCCAAGAGACAACTTATTGGAAAAGACCCTGATGCTGGCAAAATAGAAGGCAAAAGGAGAAGGGAACGACAGAGGATGAGATGGTTGGATGACATCGCTGAATCAATGAACATGAATTTGAGCAAGCTCTGGGAGATGATGAAAGACAGGGAAGTGCTTCAGTCCACGGAGTCGCAAAGATCTGAACGTGACTGAGCAACTGAACTGACTGACTGACAGCACAGAGATCAGTTCAATAAATCTCAAAAGGCGGAAAATGTGAAAATCACAGTTTTTGAAGACAATATCACAGAACTACGTTAGTGATAAATTGTAAAAATATAAATGAATACAAGGTTATATCAGAGTAGCCAGACCTTAAAAGCAAAAAAAGAATCTGTTCGTGCTCTTAAAAAAAAGAATAGAAAATATAACAGGATCTGCAACAAGGCAAACTTGAATCCCACATTTATGGCATTTCCCAACAGGAAATCATTTGCTCTAAACATTACATGTGCCTCCTGATTTTTTCATAAGGCAAGGGGTCTTGTCTCAAGGAATAATCACCTCTGAAAATAGAAATTTAAACAGGAGAAATAGTTTTCACTTTCTTGATCTTTCTCACCTATAGTCATTGATTCAATCTTGTATGTTACAAGTAAATTTTGCAAATTGGCTTAAAAAATGATTAGTCAGTCAGTAGATTTGGGGTACATGTAAGTTTTTAAATTCCTTTGCACTGCAAAGGAAACCATAAATAAAAAGACAACCCTTAGAATGGGAGAAAATATTTGAAAATGAAGCAACTGACAGGGAATTAATCTCCAAAATATATAACCAGCTCGTGGAACTCAATATCCAAAAAAAAAAAAAAGGAAACAATTCAATCAAAAAAATGAGTGGAAGATCTAAATAAACATTTCTCCAAAGAAGACATGTGCTCAGTTGTTGTGTCCAACTCTTTACATCCCCATAAACTATAGCCCACCATGCTCCTTTGTCCATGTAATCTTTCAGACAAGAATTTAGAGTGGGTTGCCATTTTTTTCCTCCAGGAGGTCTTCCCAACCCAGCAATAGAACCAGGATCCCCGTGTCTGCTGCAATGGCAGAGAGATTCTTTACCACTGAGACACCTGGGAAGGCCCCCAAAGAAGACATAGAGATGTTTAAAAAGCACATGTAAAGATGCTCAGCATCATTAATTATTAGAGAAATGCAGCTCAAAACCACAATGAAACATCATCTCACACAGGACAGAGTGGCATATCAAAAAAATCTACAAACAATAAATGCTGGAGAGGATGTGGAGAAACGGAACTCATACTGTTGGTAGGAATGTAAATTCGTGCAGCTACTAAGGTGAACAGTATGGAAGTTCCTTAAAAAGCTAAAAATAGAGCTACCCTATGATCCGCAATACCACTCCAGAGTATGTATGTTGAGAAAACTTTAAATGACTGTTGTATTCTGCCAGACCTTAAAAGCAAAAAAAGAATCTGTTCGTGCTCTTAAAAAAAAGAATAGAAAATATAACAGGATCTGCAACAAGGCAAACTTGAATCCCACATTTATGGCATTTCCCAACAGGAAATCATTTGCTCTAAACATTACATGTGCCTCCTGATTTTTTCATAAGGCAAGGGGTCTTGTCTCAAGGAATAATCACCTCTGAAAATAGAAATTTAAACAGGAGAAATAGTTTTCACTTTCTTGATCTTTCTCACCTATAGTCATTGATTCAATCTTGTATGTTACAAGTAAATTTTGCAAATTGGCTTAAAAAATGATTAGTCAGTCAGTAGATTTGGGGTACATGTAAGTTTTTAAATTCCTTTGCACTGCAAAGGAAACCATAAATAAAAAGACAACCCTTAGAATGGGAGAAAATATTTGAAAATGAAGCAACTGACAGGGAATTAATCTCCAAAATATATAACCAGCTCGTGGAACTCAATATCCAAAAAAAAAAAAAAGGAAACAATTCAATCAAAAAAATGAGTGGAAGATCTAAATAAACATTTCTCCAAAGAAGACATGTGCTCAGTTGTTGTGTCCAACTCTTTACATCCCCATAAACTATAGCCCACCATGCTCCTTTGTCCATGTAATCTTTCAGACAAGAATTTAGAGTGGGTTGCCATTTTTTTCCTCCAGGAGGTCTTCCCAACCCAGCAATAGAACCAGGATCCCCGTGTCTGCTGCAATGGCAGAGAGATTCTTTACCACTGAGACACCTGGGAAGGCCCCCAAAGAAGACATAGAGATGTTTAAAAAGCACATGTAAAGATGCTCAGCATCATTAATTATTAGAGAAATGCAGCTCAAAACCACAATGAAACATCATCTCACACAGGACAGAGTGGCATATCAAAAAAATCTACAAACAATAAATGCTGGAGAGGATGTGGAGAAAACGGAACTCATACTGTTGGTAGGAATGTAAATTCGTGCAGCTACTAAGGTGAACAGTATGGAAGTTCCTTAAAAAGCTAAAAATAGAGCTACCCTATGATCCCGCAATACCACTCCAGAGTATGTATGTTGAGAAAACCATATTCAAAATGATACGTGCAACCAGTGTTTACTGCAGCTCTATTTACAATAGCCAAGACATGGAAGCAATCTAAATGTCCTCTCCCTTTCTTTGGAAGCAAAGAGTTTCTTTGTTTCCTCCAGAGCAGTGACGCCATTCTCCTTTGCTCCTTCTTTGCTTCTACTCTTACTCTACCCTGAGCCTCACTTTTCTCTCAAGATACCCCCAGATTTGGACTTTTTCCCAAAAACAGCCTTAACCCTTCAAAGATATCTTGCTTGAAGTAACTTCTAGAAACTTTAAAAAACTTGTATAAAATCATCCTACACTGAATTAAGGAAGGGTTTTAATTTACTGACTCCTAAGAAGTAGACAGACTCTTCAGTCCAAAGTATTTGGTTGGCACATTAGTTTGTAAGCATCGGTTAGTAAATAGCCACTAAATTCCCATTTGAAATGATTTGATATCCCATGGTTGCTGGAGATTAACTTTTACTTAAGGTACATTTTGTTCCCTATTGTGATTTATCAGCCTATGCTGATTGGGTTACTACCAAAACATGTTGGGGGAAGGGTGAGGATTGTACTGCCAATTCATACTTTTTTCAGCCATATTCTAGGGACAGTGTGCATAAGCATTTCTTTCCTTCTTTTCAATTCCTGCATCTTTCTCAGAGATTACTGGATGCCGTTGTAGTATCGTAATTCCCTTCCTTGGTCATCAGTCAGCTGTGTTTGCAATGTTTCTACTTTGTTTCTTTTCCTTGTCCCAAATACAGTTATCTCACTTATTGTTTAGTTTTTGAATTCACCGTGAGCACAAGCCAAGGTCCGTTAGGACTCAGTGGAGAATGGTTTGACATGGAGCTTGTTGCTAGATTTTGCAAAGAGTCCAACTTATTCCCTTAATTGAGTTTTAGATTCTTGAAAAGGATCCAACTAAAAACACTGAAGCCAGGAATCAGTGACAATTATTTATTCTGCACTATGCGGAGAGGTATCAGTATTTACATGGAATTTTTCCAGAGATGAAATCTACTTATTTTTACTCTTCAAAATGTAGCTTCTTAGCAGTCTATTTACCTCACTGAAAGATTCTGAATGGTTTGCTTGTAATTATTTGGGCTGGTGTTGGGTATCCTTTTTATATTTTAGCTGATTTTGTCCCTGAATGCCAGCCTACAGGAACCATTGCTCTGCTTTTTCCTCCTTCCTGTCCTCTATTATCTTTCTTGAAATACCAGGAGCAAAGAGATGATAGTTTATTTTGGTCTCACAGAAGGAGGTACTGATACTTATGGACTAATGTAAATGAGACCTGTGTTTTTTTTTTTTTTAATCCATTTAAAATTTAACCCTAATTTAATTAAAATCCTTAAAAATAGACTTTCATGTTGCAATAGCCTTTAAGGGATTGGTTGGGTGCATTTTATTATTTGTTGGACATTCCTTAATTATATGTCCCCTTTTTGTGTGTGACCTAATATGTGTTTATTATGTTGAACCATACAAATGACAACGTGGTGTCTTTTGACTTTAGGTTGTTCAAGAACAAAGAACTGCTGCAGAAAGGGAGACTGTGACCAGACTGCAAATTATAGGCATCAAGGAGCCAGGCTGCAGCATTTCCTCTTGCTCTACTGAGTTATCCTAACACAAATGTCTGTGGGAAGCAATACACAGGGGGCGTACGATGCCAGACATGGCTGAAGGGCCTTGGGACCAGTCATCTTGCTTTCTGTTCCTTGGTTCTGGATTGAAGGATTTTTCTCTATTAGGGAGGCCAAAGCTTTGAAAAGGAAGCCTGCAGCATGATCTTTCACTCAGAAGTATTTAGGAGACGTTGACGACTCTGGATCCATGCTACGTGCCAGTTATATACAGTGTTGAATTACACAGCTGTTGTCTTTGCTCTTATGGAGTATATTCTACTGGGGAAAAAGTACAGGTAAATAAACAGGTGCTAAATTGCAGATAGAAAATTGCTATGAAGTTAACAGGATCTGAGATGGAGAGTAATTAGAAAAAGAGGTTAATTAGCTTGGGTGATCAGAGAAGGTCTGTTTTAGGATCTGAGACTTCCAGCTAAGACTTGGAACATTACAATGAGGCCACTGTAAAGGGACCCTGGGAACTGTGAATTCTGATCGTAGAGCTTTTGTGCATTCAAGCAGGTGCTGATACCTCTAAGGCAGGAAAGAGCTGGCCTATTCAAAAGCTATAAGAAAATGGAAAGAAAACCCAATGGGAAGATCATGAGCTTGCAGCAGAGGTGAGACTGTGAGGTAGGTTAGAGAGTTGAACAGAGCCATGCTGCACACGATCCTCTAGTTTACGGTTAGAGGTCTGGCTTCTGGCATAAATGGAAGGCAAAGCAATTCAGTGTTTTTAATCCGGGGAATGGCAAATGAGGTGACCAGTCTGATTTTGTAAAAGATTATTCTGATCTCTGCATGGATTAGAGATTGATGGTGAGCAAAATTTAACCCTAATTTAATTAAAATCCTTAAAAATAGACTTTCATGTTGCAATAGCCTTTAAGGGATTGGTTGGGTGCATTTTATTATTTGTTGGACATTCCTTAATTATATGTCCCCTTTTTGTGTGTGACCTAATATGTGTTTATTATGTTGAACCATACAAATGACAACGTGGTGTCTTTTGACTTTAGGTTGTTCAAGAACAAAGAACTGCTGCAGAAAGGGAGACTGTGACCAGACTGCAAATTATAGGCATCAAGGAGCCAGGCTGCAGCATTTCCTCTTGCTCTACTGAGTTATCCTAACACAAATGTCTGTGGGAAGCAATACACAGGGGGCGTACGATGCCAGACATGGCTGAAGGGCCTTGGGACCAGTCATCTTGCTTTCTGTTCCTTGGTTCTGGATTGAAGGATTTTTCTCTATTAGGGAGGCCAAAGCTTTGAAAAGGAAGCCTGCAGCATGATCTTTCACTCAGAAGTATTTAGGAGACGTTGACGACTCTGGATCCATGCTACGTGCCAGTTATATACAGTGTTGAATTACACAGCTGTTGTCTTTGCTCTTATGGAGTATATTCTACTGGGGAAAAAGTACAGGTAAATAAACAGGTGCTAAATTGCAGATAGAAAATTGCTATGAAGTTAACAGGATCTGAGATGGAGAGTAATTAGAAAAAGAGGTTAATTAGCTTGGGTGATCAGAGAAGGTCTGTTTTAGGATCTGAGACTTCCAGCTAAGACTTGGAACATTACAATGAGGCCACTGTAAAGGGACCCTGGGAACTGTGAATTCTGATCGTAGAGCTTTTGTGCATTCAAGCAGGTGCTGATACCTCTAAGGCAGGAAAGAGCTGGCCTATTCAAAAGCTATAAGAAAATGGAAAGAAAACCCAATGGGAAGATCATGAGCTTGCAGCAGAGGTGAGACTGTGAGGTAGGTTAGAGAGTTGAACAGAGCCATGCTGCACACGATCCTCTAGTTTACGGTTAGAGGTCTGGCTTCTGGCATAAATGGAAGGCAAAGCAATTCAGTGTTTTTAATCCGGGGAATGGCAAATGAGGTGACCAGTCTGATTTTGTAAAAGATTATTCTGATCTCTGCATGGATTAGAGATTGATGGTGAGCAAGAATAAAACTAGGGAGAATGTGGCCGCTTGGAAGAGGATGTCAGCGATAGATGTGATGAGAAATGGGTGGATTCAAAAGCAAACACTGTAGGTGAATAAGCAGGACTTACTGATTGACTGGATGTACGGTGAGGAGTGAGGAGTCAAGGTCAACTGCAGGAATGTTGATTTGAGTGCCTGTCTATGTGTTGATGTCGTTAATATTTTAGTAACTAATTGACCATAAAAGCCTGGATAGTTATCATACAAGGATTAATGCTTTGGGTCTTAGAGACAACCTCCTTTATACATTCTAGTAAAATTCCTTGACTTTTATTTTGTACCTCACAATGTCTTAACTGTTTAATTTTATATTATATTTTCAAACATTTTTTTGTTTTATTTCTATAAGGTTTCTGGGCTCTCTTTATCTTACTTGTCTTAGTCTACTGTAGCTTTGGTTATAATATTTTATTTCATGACTATATTTTCCCTAGTTTTCATTCACTTAATTTTATCTAGTTTTCTTTGATTATATTAGATGTCTTTTTATTCTTGGAATCTTTTATATTTTGCCTTGTACTGCTTTAGATGTGCTTTCGTTTCTCAGTTTCTCTTATTATTAAGTAGATTGTCTTTTATCAATGACTCTACCTTGTTAAATGAGTGGAAGATAAGTAGTCATTTCATGGATTAGCCCACCTTTAAAATTTTCTTGTGATCGAGAAGCAGGATCTGATACTTCCAGCTAAGACTTGGAACATTACAATGAGGCCACTGTAAAGGGACCCTGGGAACTGTGAATTCTGATCGTAGAGCTTTTGTGCATTCAAGCAGGTGCTGATACCTCTAAGGCAGGAAAGAGCTGGCCTATTCAAAAGCTATAAGAAAATGGAAAGAAAACCCAATGGGAAGATCATGAGCTTGCAGCAGAGGTGAGACTGTGAGGTAGGTTAGAGAGTTGAACAGAGCCATGCTGCACACGATCCTCTAGTTTACGGTTAGAGGTCTGGCTTCTGGCATAAATGGAAGGCAAAGCAATTCAGTGTTTTTAATCCGGGGAATGGCAAATGAGGTGACCAGTCTGATTTTGTAAAAGATTATTCTGATCTCTGCATGGATTAGAGATTGATGGTGAGCAAGAATAAAACTAGGGAGAATGTGGCCGCTTGGAAGAGGATGTCAGCGATAGATGTGATGAGAAATGGGTGGATTCAAAAGCAAACACTGTAGGTGAATAAGCAGGACTTACTGATTGACTGGATGTACGGTGAGGAGTGAGGAGTCAAGGTCAACTGCAGGAATGTTGATTTGAGTGCCTGTCTATGTGTTGATGTCGTTAATATTTTAGTAACTAATTGACCATAAAAGCCTGGATAGTTATCATACAAGGATTAATGCTTTGGGTCTTAGAGACAACCTCCTTTATACATTCTAGTAAAATTCCTTGACTTTTATTTTGTACCTCACAATGTCTTAACTGTTTAATTTTATATTATATTTTCAAACATTTTTTTGTTTTATTTCTATAAGGTTTCTGGGCTCTCTTTATCTTACTTGTCTTAGTCTACTGTAGCTTTGGTTATAATATTTTATTTCATGACTATATTTTCCCTAGTTTTCATTCACTTAATTTTATCTAGTTTTCTTTGATTATATTAGATGTCTTTTTATTCTTGGAATCTTTTATATTTTGCCTTGTACTGCTTTAGATGTGCTTTCGTTTCTCAGTTTCTCTTATTATTAAGTAGATTGTCTTTTATCAATGACTCTACCTTGTTAAATGAGTGGAAGATAAGTAGTCATTTCATGGATTAGCCCACCTTTTCAACAAGAGACTATGTTTCTGCTGTCTAACCTGCCTATGTTCTTTCACAAACGACCTCTCTTTCCATATATTTGCTTTCGTGTTTCACAGGAAGGAAAATAGAGATATGTAAGTCAGAGCTTTACAGCATGAGTTTGCTTACACTGAGGGCATCAATGAAATGCTGAAACTCTATGAGGCATATGACAGGGTCTAAAATCTATGTTCTTTATTGTCTACTATCACTTGACATTAAATAAACTTTATAATATATTACTATCATATTGTTTTAGTGTAATAATAATAGTAATGGCAGTATGTTAATAATAATAGATATACTGTGCTCTATATTAGGGCTTCCTTGGTGGATCAGTGGTATAGAATATGCCCTGCAAAGCAGGAGACCCAAATTCAATCCCTGGGTTGGAAAGATCCACTCTTCCCTGGAGAATTCCATGGACAGAGGTGTCTGACAGGCTGCTGTCCATGGGGCTGCACAGAGTTGGACATGACTGAAGCGACTAAGCATCAGCAGCAACATGTTCTATATTAAACAGTGACAACATGTGTTAGTATCATGCTTTATCTTTACAGTAGCCTTTAAAGATCGATGTTATTTTTAAAGCATATTTGTGTGTGTATGTTGAAAAAAAGTGAAGTTCAGTGAAGAAAAGCATAGATTTGGAGCCAGAGAGACTTCCCTGGGCTTCCCTGGTGGCTCAGATGGTAAAGAACATGCCTGTAATCCAAAGACCCAGGTTCGACTGTAACAGGTTCGACCTAGCTACAGTCCATGGGGATGCAAAGAGGTGGACAAAACTGAATGACTAACACATGCACACACACAGATTTAGTTTACAATCTTGACATTGTCAAGTGTTAGTTGTAGGGTGACCTTGAGCAGGCACTCTTATAATACCTTTGCAATTCCTTGAGTCGTAGGTTCCCTGTTTTTAAAACTAAGTATTTTAAAAGACAACTTGCAGGGAAGCAGTGAAGATTCAAAAGTGATGCTCGCAGAGCCCATGGTTAATGATAGGCGCTCATTAAACTTCTCCTCGACAAGGAGCTTCTCCTAAGCTCTGCTCCTGTGTCGTTGTTCTAACTCCTTCCTCCCCTATCCCTTGCGAGCTGCCCTCCTGGCATTGTCCTACCCACTAAAACAGCCCAGAGATGAATCACAGGAACCCTGTGCTTTGAGAGAATCACAAGCTTGCTTTCTTTGGAGGCCACAAAGACCAGTACAAAGGGAGATTGATAAAGGAGGACTGAGCTTTGTTCTCAGTTCTGATTTAGAGACTTGAGTTTATTCATTCTTCTTGAACCTGCCTTCAAAATCAATGCCTTGATTTGTTTTTCTGGAATAGGAGATAGTCCTGGTAAGGAGAGTCCCTGGAGAAATGGAGGAAAAGAGCCCAAAAAGAGCAACAAGAATTTTCTCTGAACAAGGTTATTATTGTCATTCTGTTTTACTTTTTTCCTAAATCTTGTAAAATCTTAGGTTTGGGCAGTATCCAAGAAATTGTGCTGGTCTCCAACTTAGCTCTCTCTGATGTCTTCCTCATCCTGTTTCTTTGTCTCTATCACTATTTTATCTCAACATGAATCTCTCTTTGTGTGTGTGTGTTTGTATATATATATATATGCACATATATACTCATATATACATGTACATGCATATTTGTACATCTGTACCAGTTTATGTGTTTATTTTTCAATCATCTATGTGAATCATGCATAGGTTTCATTTAAACAAGGTAAATGATTATTTATCCCTCAAAGAAGTCTGATTTGGACTTAGTGCCAGGGTACAGATTGTTTCTTCTCCATGAGTGATTATCCTAACTTACTACACCTCCCTTCAGGGTGAGCGTCACTCTGTGGTTCAAAAAGATTCAACACCAACATATTTCCCCGCCAGTTCGCTGACAGTCGATAACTGGGGATGCAAAGAGGTGGACAAAACTGAATGACTAACATGCACACACACAGATTTAGTTTACAATCTTGACATTGTCAAGTGTTAGTTGTAGGGTGACCTTGAGCAGGCACTCTTATAATACCTTTGCAATTCCTTGAGTCGTAGGTTCCCTGTTTTTAAAACTAAGTATTTTAAAAGACAACTTGCAGGGAAGCAGTGAAGATTCAAAAGTGATGCTCGCAGAGCCCATGGTTAATGATAGGCGCTCATTAAACTTCTCCTCGACAAGGAGCTTCTCCTAAGCTCTGCTCCTGTGTCGTTGTTCTAACTCCTTCCTCCCCTATCCCTTGCGAGCTGCCCTCCTGGCATTGTCCTACCCACTAAAACAGCCCAGAGATGAATCACAGGAACCCTGTGCTTTGAGAGAATCACAAGCTTGCTTTCTTTGGAGGCCACAAAGACCAGTACAAAGGGAGATTGATAAAGGAGGACTGAGCTTTGTTCTCAGTTCTGATTTAGAGACTTGAGTTTATTCATTCTTCTTGAACCTGCCTTCAAAATCAATGCCTTGATTTGTTTTTCTGGAATAGGAGATAGTCCTGGTAAGGAGAGTCCCTGGAGAAATGGAGGAAAAGAGCCCAAAAAGAGCAACAAGAATTTTCTCTGAACAAGGTTATTATTGTCATTCTGTTTTACTTTTTTCCTAAATCTTGTAAAATCTTAGGTTTGGGCAGTATCCAAGAAATTGTGCTGGTCTCCAACTTAGCTCTCTCTGATGTCTTCCTCATCCTGTTTCTTTGTCTCTATCACTATTTTATCTCAACATGAATCTCTCTTTGTGTGTGTGTGTTTGTATATATATATATATGCACATATATACTCATATATACATGTACATGCATATTTGTACATCTGTACCAGTTTATGTGTTTATTTTTCAATCATCTATGTGAATCATGCATAGGTTTCATTTAAACAAGGTAAATGATTATTTATCCCTCAAAGAAGTCTGATTTGGACTTAGTGCCAGGGTACAGATTGTTTCTTCTCCATGAGTGATTATCCTAACTTACTACACCTCCCTTCAGGGTGAGCGTCACTCTGTGGTTCAAAAAGATTCAACACCAACATATTTCCCCCCACTCATTTAAAAGAGAATGATTTGCCTGACTTCAGAGCATGGTTTGGAAGCTGAAAGCATTACTTCTGCTCACATCTCACTGGCAAGGACTTAGTTATATGGCTGTACCTAACCACACAGAAACTGAGAATAGGCTGTCACTCCTATGCTCTGCCCAAAGAGCTCTCAGAGGATTTTCTAAGTAAGAAAGGAGACTGGAGCACAGATAGTGACAGTGGAGCAGAGGTAATTTCTATTCTCTCCATCCTATGAACAGTAGGAACAGAGGGCCCATGTGAGAAGGTCACTGCAGGGCTTCCCTGGTGGTCCAGTGGGTAAGGACACCGCCTTGCAGTGCAAGGGGCGCCGGTTCGATCCCTGGCCTGGGAAGATCCCACGTGCTGTGGAGCAGCTGGCCCGATGTGTCCAATTACTGAGCTGGAGCTCTGGAGTGCATGCGCCCAGAGCCGGTGCTCTGGGACAACAGAGGCCACCACGATGGGAGGCCCACACGGGCCAAAGAACAACGATGGATGGAAATAAATACATGAAAGACCAATAGAAGTGGCCCGCCCGCCCCCTCCCTCCCCAACCCACCCCCACCAACAACAGAAAAAGGTCACTGCAGTTGATTTCAGAAAAGAAGGCAATTGACAGTCAGTCTTTCAAAATGCATTTCTAGTATTAAGCTAAATGAACTATCCATGACTTCTACTAGTCTGCTGAAAACAAGAACAAGAAGAAAGGAATATTCTATTTCCAAGGCTCTTTGTGTGCCTAGCACAAGGCTAAATATGTAAGAATCAATGTCTCATTTATTTCTTACAACCCTCCATGACAGAGATATTTTTCCCTTCATTTGATAGCTGAGAAGGCTGAAGGCTGAAGGATTAACTGCCCAAGCTCACACACCAAATAGGTAGCAGAGATGGGATTTCCTGTGTGACTGATCCCACCACTTTAACCCAAGATTACAGCCTTCCCAGCATATCTTGTTACCCATATGATTTCCTTCCCCTTAGAATTAAAGGAGGATTATAATTATCCTTATTCTCTTGTTCTGAGAGCACATAATAAATGGACTCAAACAAGGATCAACCCCAATAGAATGAAAGGAATCTTCTGATTCATTGTTGGTGGGTTCATTACTTTCTGTTTTATTTTCCAGGTTCATTCTTTTCCCTTCTCTTGTCTTCTGCGGGCAAACTTTACAGACTGCACCACTCAGATGCTTTTGCTGTCTGACTTCTGTTGTTTCGCCCTCTGACATTAGTCAGAGAGAGGCTAGAGCAGGAAATCTGAGGGAGGCAGGAACAGAGGTACTTATTTTTTTCTGCTCCTTTCATTCTAAGATGCAGCTTGGGAAGACTCTGAATTCCTCTTGGTCCCTTTCCCATCTTTTGTTGGGTTCTGTAATACATTAAACCATTAAATTCAAACATAGTAACAGCTTCTTTGTTCTTTAAGCACTTTTACTATATTTTTAATTATGGTGATCATTTCACAATATATAATACCAAATCATAGTTTGTTTTTTCAAATTTTCTAGATCCCACGTGCCATGGCCCGATGTGTCCAATTACTGAGCTGGAGCTCTGGAGTGCATGCGCCCAGAGCCGGTGCTCTGGGACAACAGAGGCCACCACGATGGGAGGCCCACACGGGCCAAAGAACAACGATGGATGGAAATAAATACATGAAAGACCAATAGAAGTGGCCCGCCCGCCCCCTTCCCCCCCCAACCCACCCCCACCAACAACAGAAAAAGGTCACTGCAGTTGATTTCAGAAAAGAAGGCAATTGACAGTCAGTCTTTCAAAATGCATTTCTAGTATTAAGCTAAATGAACTATCCATGACTTCTACTAGTCTGCTGAAAACAAGAACAAGAAGAAAGGAATATTCTATTTCCAAGGCTCTTTGTGTGCCTAGCACAAGGCTAAATATGTAAGAATCAATGTCTCATTTATTTCTTACAACCCTCCATGACAGAGATATTTTTCCCTTCATTTGATAGCTGAGAAGGCTGAAGGCTGAAGGATTAACTGCCCAAGCTCACACACCAAATAGGTAGCAGAGATGGGATTTCCTGTGTGACTGATCCCACCACTTTAACCCAAGATTACAGCCTTCCCAGCATATCTTGTTACCCATATGATTTCCTTCCCCTTAGAATTAAAGGAGGATTATAATTATCCTTATTCTCTTGTTCTGAGAGCACATAATAAATGGACTCAAACAAGGATCAACCCCAATAGAATGAAAGGAATCTTCTGATTCATTGTTGGTGGGTTCATTACTTTCTGTTTTATTTTCCAGGTTCATTCTTTTCCCTTCTCTTGTCTTCTGCGGGCAAACTTTACAGACTGCACCACTCAGATGCTTTTGCTGTCTGACTTCTGTTGTTTCGCCCTCTGACATTAGTCAGAGAGAGGCTAGAGCAGGAAATCTGAGGGAGGCAGGAACAGAGGTACTTATTTTTTTCTGCTCCTTTCATTCTAAGATGCAGCTTGGGAAGACTCTGAATTCCTCTTGGTCCCTTTCCCATCTTTTGTTGGGTTCTGTAATACATTAAACCATTAAATTCAAACATAGTAACAGCTTCTTGTTCTTTTTAAGCACTTTTACTATATTTTTAATTATGGTGATCATTTCACAATATATACTAATACCAAATCATAGTGTTACATTCCTGAAACCAGTAAAATTTTATATGTCAATTATATCTCAGTTTAAAAAAAGACTTGGTGAGCTTAATCACTGTATTCTAAAGTTCAATTCATGCAGAGAATTTTTTGTGACACAGTAGACAATAATCTAAATCTATTAAATAATACAAGCTTGTGGCTTATTTTGCTCAGTCTTCAATACTATCTTTTTTTAGCCTTGATATAACTTTGATTTGATTTGATACTAATTTTAAACAAAATGAGATGTGGCCTTCTACCATAGGAAAGAAAACAACACGTATTGTCATGATCATCTATTCTGATGTGATGTGGGTAGCCTCAATGGGAAGTTTTTCTTTCCAACTACACTGAAAACATTAATTACATAAAACTAAAATCACTGTCTTTGGCAGGCATTTTCTAACACTGAAGTTTGTATTATATAATTGCACAAAATACGTCAACTAGTTTAATTTTACACTTAATCCTTCCTGTGAGGGACAGAGGGAAACTGTGCTTCTTAGAATGAGATTATCCACAGGAGCCTTTACTGCATTTTTTAAGACACTAGTGGGATATTACTACAGTTGTCTTGAACATGTTCCAGGCCTAAGTGTTTGGTGTAGAATTCCAGAGCCTCTGTGGAGTTTGTTCATGTGCTGGAGAAGATCCAGAGCTAATTCCTAAAGTCAATCTTACCTTTGTCAACTGGGCTCAGGTGGCCCATCTCCAGGGTGGATGTAACCTTCCATTTGTTGGCTCATGGCAACCACAGCAATACATACTTTTTGAACATGTAGTTTGGAAGGCATCCTGCTGCGTACTGGTTGAGTTCCTTCAACACCAGCTCTGCCATCTGCTCTCCTGATTACACAGTGGAAGGATCCTTTAGCGGCCAGGACTTGGCAGTCCTAGCCTCCTGGGCTTCTTCAGAGTTAGTTCACCTCCATTGGTTTATTCTTTACTTCCCATTATGTGCCCAGTTGAGAGAAGGGATTGATTAGGGGAAATCATTGCACTGTCTTCATCCTTCTGTCTCCTTTATGTATCTGGCATTCTATCTTGGTCCCTTGCAGGGGCCGTAGATACATTTTGATTCATGACCTTGCTTATTTTCCTTTTTAAGTCGCAATTATTATAAGAGACTTCCATGTGGAATTTAATACTGCATTTGCCACAAAAAGGTGGTGTTGGTTTAGTCACTAAGTCCTGTCCAACTCTTGTGACCTCATGAACTGTAGCCTGCTGGGCTCCTCTGTCCGTGGAATACTCCAGGCAAAAATACTGGAGTAGGTCGCCATTTCCATCTCCAGGTGATCTTCCTGACCCATGAATTGAATCCAGGTCTCCTGCATTGCAGGCAGATTCTTTACTGACTGAGCTGGCAGGAAAGCCCCTACACAAAGATAGAAGACATAAATACAGCAAATACTTATTGAGGGTGTATAGTGCATCCCAGAAAGTGCTGATCCTTGAAGAAGTTGTAGTCTCTGTCATCCCCACTGGGCTTGCTGTGGAGTGGGGCACAGTGTGGTCTAAGAGGGCAGAGGAGGGAAGGACTGATTTTTGTCTTAGGAAATCAAAGATACTTAGTTGAGAATGTAGCATTTCCAGTAATAATTGGAAAGTTCTTGATGGAAAACTCTAGGGAAGAGGACATTTGGAATATGTAAATGCAATACAAAGGGAGTTACCCCGGTAAGTCTCCCAAGTCTCAGGATGGGAGGAACTGATTTTTCCCTTGACCATGAGGCTGGGACCCCTTTCTGCTGCTAATGCGTAAGAGCAGAAAGGACACTCTGATGTTCTTGTCTTCCCTGTGGGATCTCGCACTTAGATTCAGCAAGGACAAGGTCAGGTGGAGGGTGCGACTGTGGAGCTCCATGGGCAAGCAGGGGATCTGGGTTATTGTAGCAGTTCAGTATGTACCTCAGGCACCAGTGGGCTCCTCCCAAGGAAACCAGTGGAGAGCTGGCCACATGGAACTGTGGGCAGAGGCCACATTGAGTAGCTGCAGTAAGAGAGTTGCAGATTTTCAGCTCCCAGGTTTCTGTTAGAGAGGAGAGCTGTTCCCACCATAGCATTTGCTCCACCATCTGTGCTACGGGCTCCCCAGTGTCTCCAAGAGCATCAGCTCATGCCTTTAGTTACATTGCTTGATGTAAGCAGAGCCCAGATTTCTCATGAATTGTGGAATCTTCTCCTGCAGTGCTGATGGTGCTGGAATGATTTGGCTGCAGAGAGCAAACTGCATGCATCAGGAGGTAGGGAGATAATCCTTTCCTGGTCTGTGCGTGGTATTCTAAACAGCAAGCTAAGACACCCTGCTAACGTGAGGAAAGATCTGGCAAGCAGATGTGTGATGGCTGCACAGGTACATCCATATTCTTTGGAGTCACTGAGGTACGTTTTCTTTCACTGAAGAAAAATGAGTCACATCGTCTCCTTACTGCTTAGTTCACATACTGGATTTCCTGAGGCTTCTCCTATTTTAGCTTAGCTAATTCCTAAAAGAAATAGAATGTAGCAAAAGTAAAATACACCAGTTATTACCACACTGAAGGCTTTTAATGTTTTGTTTTGATGCTTTCCTTCCTTAGTTCTCACTCTAAGTATGTCATGTCTGATTCCTGGAGAAACTACTGACATATAAAAGAATATAATGTGCTCTCTCTAGCCCCGTGTATTCATTCACTGTTCTTTGTTAATACATTAAGTTGGCATTCCTAATTGTGATTAAAATGATATCCGTGTGTGTGCATACGAAGTTGCTTCAGTTGTGTCTGACTCTCTGACACAACCCTATGGACTGCTAGGCTCTTCTGTTCATGGGATTATCCAGGCAAAAATGCTAAAGTGGGTTGCCTCCAGCGGATCTTCCCAACCCAAGAACTGAACCTGCATCTCTTTTGTCTTCTGCATTGACAGGCGGGTTCTTTACCACTAATGCCAATATAAAATAAACTGAAGTAAATGAAACCCAGAACTGAAAACTCTTGTACATCCCTGGTGGAGTTGTCTGCCTGTCCTAGAAACCTCACATAATATTCAAGGTCAAGATCAAATGCCACCAATCTCAAGAAAGTTTTTTTTCTGCTTTCCATGCACAGATCTTTTCTCTTGAGTGCAGTAAGAGAGGCAATTTTAGCTCAGGTTTCCGGGTTTTTTAGAGAGGAGAGCTGTTCCCACCATAGCATTTGCTCCACCATCTGTGCTACGGGCTCCCCAGTGTCTCCAAGAGCATCAGCTCATGCCTTTAGTTACATTGCTTGATGTAAGCAGAGCCCAGATTTCTCATGAATTGTGGAATCTTCTCCTGCAGTGCTGATGGTGCTGGAATGATTTGGCTGCAGAGAGCAAACTGCATGCATCAGGAGGTAGGGAGATAATCCTTTCCTGGTCTGTGCGTGGTATTCTAAACAGCAAGCTAAGACACCCTGCTAACGTGAGGAAAGATCTGGCAAGCAGATGTGTGATGGCTGCACAGGTACATCCATATTCTTTGGAGTCACTGAGGTACGTTTTCTTTCACTGAAGAAAAATGAGTCACATCGTCTCCTTACTGCTTAGTTCACATACTGGATTTCCTGAGGCTTCTCCTATTTTAGCTTAGCTAATTCCTAAAAGAAATAGAATGTAGCAAAAGTAAAATACACCAGTTATTACCACACTGAAGGCTTTTAATGTTTTGTTTTGATGCTTTCCTTCCTTAGTTCTCACTCTAAGTATGTCATGTCTGATTCCTGGAGAAACTACTGACATATAAAAGAATATAATGTGCTCTCTCTAGCCCCGTGTATTCATTCACTGTTCTTTGTTAATACATTAAGTTGGCATTCCTAATTGTGATTAAAATGATATCCGTGTGTGTGCATACGAAGTTGCTTCAGTTGTGTCTGACTCTCTGACACAACCCTATGGACTGCTAGGCTCTTCTGTTCATGGGATTATCCAGGCAAAAATGCTAAAGTGGGTTGCCTCCAGCGGATCTTCCCAACCCAAGAACTGAACCTGCATCTCTTTTGTCTTCTGCATTGACAGGCGGGTTCTTTACCACTAATGCCAATATAAAATAAACTGAAGTAAATGAAACCCAGAACTGAAAACTCTTGTACATCCCTGGTGGAGTTGTCTGCCTGTCCTAGAAACCTCACATAATATTCAAGGTCAAGATCAAATGCCACCAATCTCAGAAAGTCTTTTCTGCTTTCCATGCACAGATCTTTTCTCTTCCCGCTGTGACCTCCTGGTTCCTCCTTTATTTCCATCATCATTTGGCAGTCATTTCCTGTTCTCCACTCTAGGTTACTTGGTTATGTGCTTACATAAAAATATATTGTAATCTCTGAACATGAGGACCTCTTTTATTTTTTAAATGAGTCTGTGTGCTTTGCACCCTGCTCAACACAGACAGGAATCCAGGAAGCACTTTTTGATGCAATGATATTTCTGTCTGTCTTGTTGGTGAATCAAAAATGGGTTCAGATGGCCCAAAAGCACATGAAACAATGCTCAACCTTGCTTATTATTAGAGAAATGCAAATTAAAGCTACAGTGAGATACCACCTCACACCCATCAGAATGGCCATCATCCACAAATCGACAGACAATAAATGCTGGAGAGGGTGCGGAGAAAAGGGAACCCTCTTGCATTGCTGGTGGAAATGTAAATTGATATGGCCTCTATGGAAGACAGTATGGAGATTCCTTAAAAAACTAAAAATATAAGCACCCTATGACCTAGCAATCCCACTATTGGGCTTATATCCTGATGAAATCAAAACTGAAAGAGGCACCTGTACCCCAATGTTCATTGCAGCTCTCTATACAATAGCCAGAACATGGAAGCAACCTAGATGTCCATCGATGAATGAATGGATACAGAAGCTCTGATACATATATACAATGGAATACTACTCAGCTGTTAAAAGAAATGCAGAAGACTCAGTCCTAATGAGGTGGCTGGAGTTAGAACCTATCATAAAAAGTGAAGTAAGTCAAAAAGAGAAAGACAAGTACAGTATACTAGCACATATATATGGAATCTAGTAGGCTGGTCATGGTAACACACACAGTGAACTCATGGAAAAACAGACAGAGAATAGACATATGGACATCGTGGGGAATGAATAGTAGGTGGGAGGCATAGAGGGAGTAACATGGAAACCTATACTGTCATGTGTGGAAAAGATAGCTATTGTCGTTGTGCTAAGGGAATAGGAGTGCTTACAATGGCTTGGTGCAATGGTCCGGAGGGGTGGGATTGGGGGGACCTGGGAGGGGAGGGCGACCAGCAATATGGATATGACTGATTTGGGAACATACATGTTGGTGAACAACAAAACTCTGTAAAACCTTTAAAATAAGGAATTAAAAGGAAAAAAAGAGAAAAAAAAATGGGTTCAGCACTTATTCTTTGCCAAAGATATGATGTGAAAAAGGCAGTCAGAGGTGGTCTCTGCCTTGCTTGGGAAGACTAACATCTTCCGTCTTTTCCCATCTATGGCTGGATATTGAGAAGGAGAGTGGGAGAGGGTAGGAAGAGACTTTTGAAAGGGGAAGGAAAATGAAGTAGTTTCAAAAAACATAATGGATTTGTTGGAAAGTACGTACATACATTGCCTCTATTCTTTTCGAGGTAACCTTTTACAAGTTGAAAACATTGGCTCTGGAGTAAACCCCCTGCTTGTGTTCCAATTCCAACTTTGCTTTCTCTCTGAATGACCTTGGAATGTGTTATTTAATGTCAGTGATGCTCAATTTCTACTGATATAAGGATCCACCACTTCAAATTAGATGATATGGGGTATTTAGCTTACCATATGTACTTTACCGTGGGTGCTTAATAATTTTATTATTACTATTAGCTGCTGCTGTGCTTACATGCATGACTCTGAGAAGGGCAGGTCCAAGACTGCCTACAAGAGGACAGAGGCAGCCCAGGCTGGCCATTGGCTCAGAGGCTGCCCTTCCCAGAAGGTTGGCTTCAGCTGCCTGAACAACTCTGAAGGGTGTGCTAGAATCTTCCATCCGTGGACTTCATCTGACAGCTCTAGGTTCCCAGGACTCACCTTCTGTTGGCAATCCTCCTTCTGCCCACTATTAGCCCTACTTGAGGGGAGAATATGTGAAAGGAAAGAGAAATTTCCACTTACGTGGCCTCCTGTTTCTAGGTTTTATTGTTTTTGTTTAGTCGATAAGTTGTGTCTGACTCTTTTGTGGCTCCCGTGGACTGTAGACCCAGGCTCCTCTGTCTATGGAATTTCCTAGGCAAGAATACTGCAATGGTTTACTGTTCCTCTGGTTCCCTATGTGTTGTGCTAAGGGAATAGGAGTGCTTACAATGGCTTGGTGCAATGGTCCGGAGGGGTGGGATTGGGGGGACCTGGGAGGGGAGGGCGACCAGCAATATGGATATGACTGATTTGGGAACATACATGTTGGTGAACAACAAAACTCTGTAAAACCTTTAAAATAAGGAATTAAAAGGAAAAAAAGAGAAAAAAAAATGGGTTCAGCACTTATTCTTTGCCAAAGATATGATGTGAAAAAGGCAGTCAGAGGTGGTCTCTGCCTTGCTTGGGAAGACTAACATCTTCCGTCTTTTCCCATCTATGGCTGGATATTGAGAAGGAGAGTGGGAGAGGGTAGGAAGAGACTTTTGAAAGGGGAAGGAAAATGAAGTAGTTTCAAAAAACATAATGGATTTGTTGGAAAGTACGTACATACATTGCCTCTATTCTTTTCGAGGTAACCTTTTACAAGTTGAAAACATTGGCTCTGGAGTAAACCCCCTGCTTGTGTTCCAATTCCAACTTTGCTTTCTTTTGAATGACCTTGGAATGTGTTATTTAATGTCAGTGATGCTCAATTTCTACTGATATAAGGATCCACCACTTCAAATTAGATGATATGGGGTATTTAGCTTACCATATGTACTTTACCGTGGGTGCTTAATAATTTTATTATTACTATTAGCTGCTGCTGTGCTTACATGCATGACTCTGAGAAGGGCAGGTCCAAGACTGCCTACAAGAGGACAGAGGCAGCCCAGGCTGGCCATTGGCTCAGAGGCTGCCCTTCCCAGAAGGTTGGCTTCAGCTGCCTGAACAACTCTGAAGGGTGTGCTAGAATCTTCCATCCGTGGACTTCATCTGACAGCTCTAGGTTCCCAGGACTCACCTTCTGTTGGCAATCCTCCTTCTGCCCACTATTAGCCCTACTTGAGGGGAGAATATGTGAAAGGAAAGAGAAATTTCCACTTACGTGGCCTCCTGTTTCTAGGTTTTATTGTTTTTGTTTAGTCGATAAGTTGTGTCTGACTCTTTTGTGGCTCCCGTGGACTGTAGACCCCCAGGCTCCTCTGTCTATGGAATTTCCTAGGCAAGAATACTGCAATGGTTTACTGTTCTCTCCTCCCGGGGAATCTTCCCAACCCAGGGATTGAACCTGTGTCTCCTGCGTTGAGCAGGCAGATTCTTTACCATTGAGCCACCAGGAAAACCCAGTTATAAGTGTACTTAGCTATGAAGTAGAAAATCCTATTCAGTAGCTTGTGGGTTAAACGTTCCTGGCCAGAACTTTGTTTTCTCAAATACTAACGAAATGGATTTTCTTTTTCCCCTACCTCTCTTGTTAATAGGGTGCTGAGAAAATTTTGTCAATGAATGAATCAGGAGAACTGCAAGACCTCTTAACCAAAATTGAGGTAATTGTGCTTTTAGCAACTTATTTTTAGTAATCAAAATGTTTAACACATTCTGATTATAATTGAGTTTCCCGAATTGAATTTTACCCTGCGTGTTCTTACAAATATGTAACTGGATACATGCGGCAGTTTTAATTTTCTACCACCTGCTGTGAGGTTTGGTCCAGCTAGAGTGCCTTTAGTCTTAGTGTCTGACAACCTCATAGAATTAGGTGAAAATTCCAGTTGGCTTTATTAGAGCTGAATTCTGTTATAGAGAGGTAATAGGTGTTTCAACTCAGGCCACTGTCTTGAAACACATATAATACTTTTTATTTAATTTATTTTCTTTTTTCCCAAAGACAAATACATCATTTCTAAAGATTACAGAAAAGGTTATTTCTCCAAAGGTGTACCTTTTAACTTTGTTCCTATACTTATAATTACAACATCTCAGAAATAGTTATTCAGATACATAATGGATCAAATCAGTATGTCCCCAGAAAGTCCTTAATATCTCTCTGCTCAATTATTTTATCAGCATATTTCTCTCTATTTGTAGAATTAAATTATGTATGTTTTATAGTCTAATTGGGGTCACCTTGAGAGTAAAAAGGGTGCATTAGTAATTCTTCTGGGACAGCAAATGTGACTCAAACCTCCCAAGGTGAGCCAGGGAATATGGTTACATGGTATACATGTGCCATGGCCAGCTCTTTTTGGTCCAGTTTCCTTTGCTGAAATTTCACTCGAGGTTTTTCCTCTGCATGGAATTTCCTAGGCAAGAATACTGCAATGGTTTACTGTTCTCTCCTCCCGGGGAATCTTCCCAACCCAGGGATTGAACCTGTGTCTCCTGCGTTGAGCAGGCAGATTCTTTACCATTGAGCCACCAGGAAAACCCAGTTATAAGTGTACTTAGCTATGAAGTAGAAAATCCTATTCAGTAGCTTGTGGGTTAAACGTTCCTGGCCAGAACTTTGTTTTCTCAAATACTAACGAAATGGATTTTCTTTTTCCCCTACCTCTCTTGTTAATAGGGTGCTGAGAAAATTTTGTCAATGAATGAATCAGGAGAACTGCAAGACCTCTTAACCAAAATTGAGGTAATTGTGCTTTTAGCAACTTATTTTTAGTAATCAAAATGTTTAACACATTCTGATTATAATTGAGTTTCCCTAATTGAATTTTACCCTGCGTGTTCTTACAAATATGTAACTGGATACATGCGGCAGTTTTAATTTTCTACCACCTGCTGTGAGGTTTGGTCCAGCTAGAGTGCCTTTAGTCTTAGTGTCTGACAACCTCATAGAATTAGGTGAAAATTCCAGTTGGCTTTATTAGAGCTGAATTCTGTTATAGAGAGGTAATAGGTGTTTCAACTCAGGCCACTGTCTTGAAACACATATAATACTTTTTATTTAATTTATTTTCTTTTTTCCCAAAGACAAATACATCATTTCTAAAGATTACAGAAAAGGTTATTTCTCCAAAGGTGTACCTTTTAACTTTGTTCCTATACTTATAATTACAACATCTCAGAAATAGTTATTCAGATACATAATGGATCAAATCAGTATGTCCCCAGAAAGTCCTTAATATCTCTCTGCTCAATTATTTTATCAGCATATTTCTCTCTATTTGTAGAATTAAATTATGTATGTTTTATAGTCTAATTGGGGTCACCTTGAGAGTAAAAAGGGTGCATTAGTAATTCTTCTGGGACAGCAAATGTGACTCAAACCTCCCAAGGTGAGCCAGGGAATATGGTTACATGGTATACATGTGCCATGGCCAGCTCTTTTTGGTCCAGTTTCCTTTGCTGACCTCATTTTTTAATTCTCTTCCATTCCTTCCACTTCGAGGTTTCCTACTACCTTTCCCTCATGGAGGCTTTTCTGTCTGCCTAGCCTCTACTGTTCCACTACCTCATTCTCCTTTACCATCAGCAAGACCCCTCTGCAGCATCACCTCTTCTCTGTACCCTTCCTCATCTCTCCACCTTTGCATTCCTGTAACCCTGTTTTTCTCAAATGCTTATCCATCACAGTCATTTAATTTTTGTTATTACTTTTCTTTGAAATGCTTTCATATATATATATTTTTTTCTTTTCACCATCACGACCTTTTTCTCTATATTTACTTTCATCCATCTTTTTTATTCTTTGGCATGTATGGGCCTCCCATTACAGTGGCCTCTCCCACCGCAGAGCAATGGCTCTGAGCACTTGCGCTTTAGAGCACTGGCTCAAATTGGACACACTGGTTCAGCCACTCCTCAGCATGTGGGATCTTCCTGGGCCAGGGATCGTACTGGTGCCCCTTGCACTACAAGGCAGACTCTTTACCCACTAGACCACCAGGGAAGGCCTTTGAATTTTTGAGTCATGTCCCAAATGATCTATATGCTCCTTGGTTAGGAATCATATTTTATGCATATTGTAGTCTTGTCCAGAAGGACAAACACAGTGATGGTATGTACTTGGTAATCTAAAACTCCTCTTAGCTCTGAAATCTGTATAGATGGGTTCATTTCTTTCCTTTTGTCCATATATTCTACTCCAGCTCCATCAGTTTGATGAAACCTTCAATTTGGGTTAATATGTGCATTTTAATTGTAGTGATTTAACTTAATAAGTATTATTCTTTTCTCTGCCTAGTTTTATCTATACAGATGATGTTATGTGTCATGCCTAATTGTGTTTCAAATTACCTTATCTGGGCACTATGCTTTTAAGAGCTATCAGTATTACTATGTGAACCTTTCATCCATTTTTTTCTGTTTCATACTTCTCCGTGATAGCACAAATGAATAGAATTTTCTTTGTTGATGGAAATGTTTTACTCTTCCCTATCCAATATAGTAGTCACTGCATGTGGCTATTGAGTACTTAAAGTATACTTAAGAACTTAAAGTATACTTAAAGTATGCTGAAGAACTGAATTTTAAATTTTATTTAACTCTACTAGATTTACGTTCAAATCAAATACAAATTTTAGAATAAATAAGATCAAATAATTAACCATATCTGACTAATGGTTCATGTTTAGGACAGTGCAGCTACATGCAGCCTGTCTACTATTTTTTATCTGCTCATCCACTGATGTCCTCTAGCTTCTCCCTCAAATAAACTGCTGCAAGGAGAAATTGTGACCGTATTCATTTGTGAATGTCTCTGAAAGTAGAAATCCCTGGATAATAGTTTATGCATATCCCCAGTTTTTCAGGTAGTTCCAGATGGCCCTTCATTATGTTTCACCATCTGACAGAGAAAGAGGTTTCGTACTTTCCCACATTCTTTGCAATGCTTTACATTATTCCCTAATTTTTTTGCCATGGGGGCAGGGATAGAAATATATTGCCTTATCATTTTAATTAATGTTTTCTGATAACCATTGAATTTGGGCATTTCCTTGTATGCTTGTTAAATTTTTACATTTCTTCTTCTGTGAGTTATATATTCTTATCCTTGCCCATTAAAAGTCTTGGGATTTTTGCTGGTTTTGGTTTTCAGAAGATCCCTCCATAGTCTAGATATGAACTGTTTGTTGGTTTGAGTTATTGTCAGTCTTTCTTTCCCTCTTTTTAGATTCTTCCTTGGTGTCCTTCATCCAATTAAAAACCTTCTGATATGATCTAATCCACCATTTTTCCTTATTTTTGTGCTTCTTAACTTCTGCTGATGTAGCATCCTTTTGTCTTAAGGTCAGAAAATATCAGCCTATATTTTCTACTATTCTCTTTAGTTTTTCACATCTGGTTCTTTCATTCATGTAGAATCCATTTCCATTTTCTTACATATAGTGAGATTTCCAGCATCCTCTATTAAATAATCTATTGTTTCTTTATTGCTTTGTTCTGCCAATTTTATATCATAATAAATTCCCATATACACTCAGGTCTTTGAGCTTTCTAATAAGTTCCATTGATCTGTTTGTTCCTGTGGTACCAATATTGTACTGTTTTCATTTCTGTGGTTTAATAGCTCTGTTTATAGTCCTGTAGACTGAATGTCCCTCATTACTCTTCTTTTCAGAGATTGACGATTGACTTAGCTATTCATGGACTTTTTTCCTGTGAGTCTATAATTCCTTAATTCTGTGACTTGATTAACACCATCATGTTATATATTAACATAACCTCTCTCTCTCAGCTCAGAGAATCTTGGAAAGAGGATTTTATTCTCTTCATTAAGTGTGTCTTAATTCTACAGATGACATAAATAAACCAGAAACATTTAAGACTATTCTTAATGTTGAAATACAATGGTATCATACTGGCTTCTACTGTTCATAGGAGTTGTAATTGCTGTAATTCTGTTGGGCTGCTTTGCCCATATAATAAAACTGGTAGTGAATTTGCAGCCACCCAAAAAGCCCTGAACTCTGCTTGTGAAGGAAGGGGTTTAAGGCAAAGAGGTTACCCTTGGAGAAGCAGTTGGAAGAACCAGGAAAAATGGATAAAAGATAAGATTCATATCCACACCCATCCTATTCTTCAGGTTGACTTTTGGGCCTAAAACAGGTATTCCTGAGGTAGGAAACACTGGAGTTCTTCCTAAGTATTCTAGTACTATTTCTGTTTCTGGTATTATATGTATAAAGTTATTGGAACGTCAAAATAATGCTGCAAGGTGGGCTCTCTTATTATCCTTGTTTTACAGGCAAGGTAATGGGGACATAGATGATTACATTAGTTGCTCCAGACCTTACAAATAGTGTTTGACTCAAGATTCTAAACAACCTGACTTCATGATCTTAACCATGAATCTCTGCTGCCTTCACTCTCAAATTATGTGGGAAGTTGGTGTCTGGGAACTCTAATCATATGTGGCAGGACCTAAGACCCAAGTGAGAAGTTTATTGAGAGATAGGCAGAGTGTTAGGTCCAGGGAACAGACTGGATTTTAACACCTGACTCTAATGCTAGTGTGGCATTGTATAGGAGATGGGCAAAATAGAGAGAAACTGGAGAGCTTCTACCAAATTCTAATTTGATGTTACTAAGGTTCCATTGATCTGTTTTTGTTCTTTTTTGTGGTACCAATATTTTTTATTTGTTCTGCCAATTTTATATCATAATAAATTCCCATATACACTCAGGTCTTTGAGCTTTCTAATAAGTTCCATTGATCTGTTTGTTCCTGTGGTACCAATATTGTACTGTTTTCATTTCTGTGGTTTAATAGCTCTGTTTATAGTCCTGTAGACTGAATGTCCCTCATTACTCTTCTTTTCAGAGATTGACGATTGACTTAGCTATTCATGGACTTTTTTCCTGTGAGTCTATAATTCCTTAATTCTGTGACTTGATTAACACCATCATGTTATATATTAACATAACCTCTCTCTCTCAGCTCAGAGAATCTTGGAAAGAGGATTTTATTCTCTTCATTAAGTGTGTCTTAATTCTACAGATGACATAAATAAACCAGAAACATTTAAGACTATTCTTAATGTTGAAATACAATGGTATCATACTGGCTTCTACTGTTCATAGGAGTTGTAATTGCTGTAATTCTGTTGGGCTGCTTTGCCCATATAATAAAACTGGTAGTGAATTTGCAGCCACCCAAAAAGCCCTGAACTCTGCTTGTGAAGGGAAGGGGGTTTAAGGCAAAGAGGTTACCCTTGGAGAAGCAGTTGGAAGAACCAGGAAAAATGGATAAAAGATAAGATTCATATCCACACCCATCCTATTCTTCAGGTTGACTTTTGGGCCTAAAACAGGTATTCCTGAGGTAGGAAACACTGGAGTTCTTCCTAAGTATTCTAGTACTATTTCTGTTTCTGGTATTATATGTATAAAGTTATTGGAACGTCAAAATAATGCTGCAAGGTGGGCTCTCTTATTATCCTTGTTTTACAGGCAAGGTAATGGGGACATAGATGATTACATTAGTTGCTCCAGACCTTACAAATAGTGTTTGACTCAAGATTCTAAACAACCTGACTTCATGATCTTAACCATGAATCTCTGCTGCCTTCACTCTCAAATTATGTGGGAAGTTGGTGTCTGGGAACTCTAATCATATGTGGCAGGACCTAAGACCCAAGTGAGAAGTTTATTGAGAGATAGGCAGAGTGTTAGGTCCAGGGAACAGACTGGATTTTAACACCTGACTCTAATGCTAGTGTGGCATTGTATAGGAGATGGGCAAAATAGAGAGAAACTGGAGAGCTTCTACCAAATTCTAATTTGATGTTACTAAGGTTGCTGCTTAGCAGACCATGACTCCCCTGGTCTTTGTAATTCAGGCCCCAGTTTCCAGCAGTAATCCCAGGAACAGGGAGGCAAGTGGCTTAGCAGCTGCAGCTGGGTCATCAGAAGTGGTGTCAGCAAATCATTCCAAGTTTGCTGGCCTAAGAATTCTAGCATACATCCCACCCAAATGAAACTTGCCCTGGGAACCCAAGGGGCATGATTCGCTGATGGAAACTTGCCAGTGGCTTCAAACATGAGCAGCTAGCCAAAGGCAGCAGAAGCAAGTGAAATATGGAAGCAGCTGGTACGAGACTTAGGTTCAATACCACTAGCTGCACCAGTGCAGGTTCCGCTCCCAAGGCAGCTGGCAATAAGATATGAGCTCCACGTGGACACAGGTTCTTGTCTATTTTGCTCTATTTTTTTTTCTACCCCTAGTGCGTAGAAGAGGAATTAGAAAATAATAAGCATTCAATAAATATTTATTGGCTGAATAGATGAATGAATCCTCTTGCATCCACTTTAATTTTGACCTCTATTTTATTGTTTTTTTATTTATGTATTTTCATCCATCTTTATTCTTTGGCCCATGTAGGCCTCCCATTGCAGTGGCCTCTCTCATTGCAGAGCACAGGCTCTGGGCGCATGCGCCTAGGCACATTTTCAAACAGGTATTCCTGAGGTAGGAAACACTGGAGTTCTTCCTAAGTATTCTAGTACTATTTCTGTTTCTGGTATTATATGTATAAAGTTATTGGAACGTCAAAATAATGCTGCAAGGTGGGCTCTCTTATTATCCTTGTTTTACAGGCAAGGTAATGGGGACATAGATGATTACATTAGTTGCTCCAGACCTTACAAATAGTGTTTGACTCAAGATTCTAAACAACCTGACTTCATGATCTTAACCATGAATCTCTGCTGCCTTCACTCTCAAATTATGTGGGAAGTTGGTGTCTGGGAACTCTAATCATATGTGGCAGGACCTAAGACCCAAGTGAGAAGTTTATTGAGAGATAGGCAGAGTGTTAGGTCCAGGGAACAGACTGGATTTTAACACCTGACTCTAATGCTAGTGTGGCATTGTATAGGAGATGGGCAAAATAGAGAGAAACTGGAGAGCTTCTACCAAATTCTAATTTGATGTTACTAAGGTTGCTGCTTAGCAGACCATGACTCCCCTGGTCTTTGTAATTCAGGCCCCAGTTTCCAGCAGTAATCCCAGGAACAGGGAGGCAAGTGGCTTAGCAGCTGCAGCTGGGTCATCAGAAGTGGTGTCAGCAAATCATTCCAAGTTTGCTGGCCTAAGAATTCTAGCATACATCCCACCCAAATGAAACTTGCCCTGGGAACCCAAGGGGCATGATTCGCTGATGGAAACTTGCCAGTGGCTTCAAACATGAGCAGCTAGCCAAAGGCAGCAGAAGCAAGTGAAATATGGAAGCAGCTGGTACGAGACTTAGGTTCAATACCACTAGCTGCACCAGTGCAGGTTCCGCTCCCAAGGCAGCTGGCAATAAGATATGAGCTCCACGTGGACACAGGTTCTTGTCTATTTTGCTCTATTTTTTTTTCTACCCCTAGTGCGTAGAAGAGGAATTAGAAAATAATAAGCATTCAATAAATATTTATTGGCTGAATAGATGAATGAATCCTCTTGCATCCACTTTAATTTTGACCTCTATTTTATTGTTTTTTTATTTATGTATTTTCATCCATCTTTATTCTTTGGCCCATGTAGGCCTCCCATTGCAGTGGCCTCTCTCATTGCAGAGCACAGGCTCTGGGCACATGCGCTCTAGAGCACTGGCTCGAAATTGACACACCGGTCCAGTCACTCCATGGCCTGTAGGATCTTCCTGGGCCAGGAACCGAACCAGTGCCCCTTGCCTGCAAGGTGGACTCCTTACCCACTGGACTACCAGGGAAGCCCTTGCATCCACTTTTTTTTGTTTGTTTCTGAGACGGCAAAGTGGTTAATTGATGAGAAAAGATAAAAAAGAATTATTTTGTGTAAGAGAATGCTTGGGTGAAAAAGATGAGTGAAAACACCATTTAGGGGGATAAAATTGTTTTATATATTTACTTGTATTAATAAACAGGGTACAGATCAAAAGCAAAGAGGTGTCTAAGGATTTCACCTGAACAGTAACCAAGGTGAATAGCTAATCCTGCTGGTGCCCACACAGAGGAAGCCAGGGCAGATCTGAGATGTATTAGCAAGCACTTTGTTATGGCATATGCACTGGATTAACGATCTCAGATGGCAGAGAAGCTCTAGGTGAGCTTCTGCCTTGCTGTTTTTCTAAAGAATTGAACAAATGTTTTGTTGTTGCTGTGAGACTTCTAGCATGGTATCCACTTTAGGTACCTTTTTACTTATGAAGTCTGAACTATTGTTTATGAAGCACAGGAGTAAGATTTTCAGCTACACACCAAGGATGCTGGAAATGGCTGTCTGTGCAAGGCTGTCTGTGCAAGGCATTGAAGCTACCCCAGGCTGGCCCAGCCATTCTTGGAGAAGCACCATTCTGGGTGATGTTCTGGAACAAGACCCCACTGGAGGCAAAGGGGAGCCATTAGGATCAAAAGATTAGAATAATCACTAGCTTAGTGGTTGGGAACAAGTATGTAGATATTTACTAGTCAGGCTCTACAATTAAGAAGGAAGGTCAGGGGCTTCCTTGTTGGTCCAGTGGTTAAGAATCTTCCTGCCAGTGCAGGGGACAACTGATTCAGTCCCTGATCCAGGAAAATCCCACATCCTGTAGGGAAACTAAGCCCATGAACCACAACTACTGAGTCCATGTGCAGCAAGTACTGAGGCCCAGGTTGCTTGCTTTGAAACAAGAGAGGTCACTCATTGAGATGCCCCACACTGCAATGAGGAGTAACCTCTGCTTGCCTCAACTAGAAAAAGCCTGTGTGCAGCAACAAATTCCCAGTTCAGCCAAAAATAAAGAATAAATATCCATTTTTTAAAAAAGAAGGATGGTCAGTCATGTAAGTAGAGTATAGGTGAAGCAGAGACTCCTTGAGCAGAAGTACAGAGAGCAAGACAACAGCCATCTTGTGTGGCCTGACCGTATGACTCTATGTGCTGGGTAAGCCATTCTTTCCTCTCCCACAATTATGGCTGAAAGGGCTGATTTTTCCTGAGAGTGAAAATGGCCTCAGAATCTTACTCTGTGTTCCATGACATCAGAATTCACAGGTGAATCAAAATACATTTACTCTTTCTTTCTTACAATGGCAAGATTAAATAAAACAACTATATTAGTGGTACAAAATGATTGTGTCATGTGACCACAAGCAATTTAACTTAAGGCATCAATTAATAAAAATCTCTTCAAATTAGGATTTATTAATAAAATAATGGCTAATAACTGATAACCTTACTGAGTGGCTGCAGTGTGACAGGCAATATTTCTATTCACTTTACATGAATTCATTCATTAAATTGTTTCCACAAATCTGAGGCACTGAAAGGCGTGCAAGTCCATGTCAGACAGATGTTGGATGATACTTTGCCTTTCAGATCTTCTGCTTTATCCTGGGTAAAGGGTGATTGCTGTAAAACTTTGTTAATCATTGTTATAGTTGCTCTGTTGATTTTGTTTTGTGGACCTTGTACTCTCTAATGTATTGTTCAGTTTGTGTCAACGGGATTAATTGCATTTACTCAGATACATGCTAAAAGGTCTAATGTTCAATATATCCCTATGAATGATGCTCTTATAGGATGTTAAGAGTATCAAGAGAGGGGAATGAAGGAAGAAAGGAACAGGCTACCCTGACCAAACTGACTCTATCTTGAGGAAAAGGACTCCATCTTATACTTTCAGTGATCTCTGGACTGTGTTTGGACTGTGTAGCCATAGAGATAAAAAATTAACTGTCAACTAGGCCTCCCAGGCTGATGAGAACCTGACCAGGGAGACCTCGTACCCAAGCCTTCCTTAGACCAAGAAAATGAAATGTCCACCATATGATAGATCGCCATTTGTAATGTTAGCTAATTAATCCATGTTGAGACAAGCTAAATGATATGCTAGGGTGATTTTCAATTGTACTTTTGTGATTGTGACCAAATCATATTTTTCTTTTTAGCATTTCCTAGGCAACCTCAAGGGTTTGGGATGTGGTTTGTGCACATAGGCTTTAGGTATAAATGTTAGCCACAAGTTCTGCTCAGGGTCCTTGGCTAAAGTGAGGCCTTGGACCTGCCAGTGTAATAAATGTCCTCTGCGGGAAGCCATTCTTTCCTCTCCCACAATTATGGCTGAAAGGGCTGATTTTTCCTGAGAGTGAAAATGGCCTCAGAATCTTACTCTGTGTTCCATGACATCAGAATTCACAGGTGAATCAAAATACATTTACTCTTTCTTTCTTACAATGGCAAGATTAAATAAAACAACTATATTAGTGGTACAAAATGATTGTGTCATGTGACCACAAGCAATTTAACTTAAGGCATCAATTAATAAAAATCTCTTCAAATTAGGATTTATTAATAAAATAATGGCTAATAACTGATAACCTTACTGAGTGGCTGCAGTGTGACAGGCAATATTTCTATTCACTTTACATGAATTCATTCATTAAATTGTTTCCACAAATCTGAGGCACTGAAAGGCGTGCAAGTCCATGTCAGACAGATGTTGGATGATACTTTGCCTTTCAGATCTTCTGCTTTATCCTGGGTAAAGGGTGATTGCTGTAAAACTTTGTTAATCATTGTTATAGTTGCTCTGTTGATTTTGTTTTGTGGACCTTGTACTCTCTAATGTATTGTTCAGTTTGTGTCAACGGGATTAATTGCATTTACTCAGATACATGCTAAAAGGTCTAATGTTCAATATATCCCTATGAATGATGCTCTTATAGGATGTTAAGAGTATCAAGAGAGGGGAATGAAGGAAGAAAGGAACAGGCTACCCTGACCAAACTGACTCTATCTTGAGGAAAAGGACTCCATCTTATACTTTCAGTGATCTCTGGACTGTGTTTGGACTGTGTAGCCATAGAGATAAAAAATTAACTGTCAACTAGGCCTCCCAGGCTGATGAGAACCTGACCAGGGAGACCTCGTACCCAAGCCTTCCTTAGACCAAGAAAATGAAATGTCCACCATATGATAGATCGCCATTTGTAATGTTAGCTAATTAATCCATGTTGAGACAAGCTAAATGATATGCTAGGGTGATTTTCAATTGTACTTTTGTGATTGTGACCAAATCATATTTTTCTTTTTAGCATTTCCTAGGCAACCTCAAGGGTTTGGGATGTGGTTTGTGCACATAGGCTTTAGGTATAAATGTTAGCCACAAGTTCTGCTCAGGGTCCTTGGCTAAAGTGAGGCCTTGGACCTGCCAGTGTAATAAATGTCCTCTGCTGTTTTAAAAAAAGAAAAAATTGGGCTTCCGCTGGTGGTCCATTGGGTAAGGACACCACCTTGCAGTGCAAGGGACACCGGCTGGCCTGGGAATATCTCACGTGCCACGGAGGGGCTGGACCGATGTGTCCAATTACCGAGCCGGAGCTCTGGGGCGCATGCGCCCAGAGCCGGCACTCTGCAGCGACAACCGCCACCGCGATGGGAGGCCCACAGGAGCCAAAGAACAAAGACAGATGAAAATAGAGAAATGAAAGACCAATAGAAGTGGCCCGCCCGCTCGCCTCCCTCCCCAACCCGACCCCCGCCCAAATAAATAAATAAAATAAATCTTAAAAAAAAAAAGAAAGAAAAAGAAAAAATTGTCCCAACAACCTTTTAAGTAAAAGACAGATCTTACCATAGCATTGCATAGATACTGAAAACATTATTTTAGGATGACCTCAGTTGATCTGTAATTTCCTTTAAAATGGATGCTGTGACTTTTAGTATTCATGTATTAACTTTGTTTTATGAAATTTATGTGTTCTGAATTACAGAGAAATTGTTAAGAAATAGCAGACTCATTGTATATTTGATATTTTGGCCCTTTGGAAGTAATCTTTGTAAGTCATGTTCCAAGCCCATGATATAAGATAATGTTACCAAGCCAATTTGGGTCCACTTGCCCGCACAGTAGACCCAATCAACTCATAGCAGAATGTGGTGAAGGCAAATACAGAATTTATTGTGAGACACTCAGTGTTGGGCCATGAAAGAAGTATGGACAACTCACATTTAAGTTCCCCAGTGACTTTCAGGGTTGGGTTTTTAAAGACAGGGGTGTGGGGGGTCACAGAATGCCTCATCAGCTTATGGACATCCTCCAGATTGGTGGTGAGGTGACAGGGTGGTATTTCATGAGTTAACATCATCAACCTTCTGGTTTCAGATCCCCTGGGGTCTACATACTGGTAGTATGCAGTGTCACCAGGCAGTTAACTTCTTCCGCTTGAGGCTTCTCAGCTATGTAAAGAGTCTGCTTGCAATGTATAAGATCCAGATTTGATCCCTGGGTCAGGAAGATTGCTTGGAGAAGGAAATGGCTCCCCACTCCAGTATTCTTGCCTGGAGAATTCCGTGGACAGAGGAGCCTGGTGGGCTACAGTCTATCAGGTCACAAAGAGTCATACATGACTGAGCACCTAGCACTTAATGTGGTGGGGTTGGAGGTGAATCTTAGTATCTGCAAAACAACTCAGGGATATGGCTCAGGATATTATCTTTTGCTTATGAGGAAGAACTAAAGGTCTGGACTCTGTCCTATGGTAAAACTATTAGTATTTTGTCTTGCCTGACTGTTTTCATTTGTTTCTGCGTTTCTTTTTTTCTCTTCAGAACTCAGGGAAGGCTAGGCAGCTAAAGCTTTTCTGTAAATAAGAGGCAGGGGATGAGGTGGGGAGACGTTTGTCCCCAGGAAGGCCTTACAAGGTCCTGCTTGGTTTAAATAATTTTTAATTGGGTTGCACTTTTCTTTTTTGATTTCTCTGTGTTAGGAAGAGCCCGGTGTTTGGAGTAAGTGGCATAGCCAGTGAATGGACCCAGGAAACTTCCTAGCACTCACATTCATCCTGGCTTTGTTTTTCTTTGCTTACCAGCATAAATAGATTTTATGGGAAATTCCTATGCTATTTAAGAATTTTAAAATATTGAAATGTGTTTATATTTGTTAAGATACCGAAACAAATTATACTTGTTAGTAAATTGCTACTACCCCGAGACTCGCAATCATCTCTCCTCTTCCTAACATCAGCTACCCTATCAGTGTTGCCAGATAAAATATAGGATGTCTGCTTACATTTAAGTCTCAATTAAATTATGAATTTCATGTTCCATAAAATCTTTGGCCTGAAAGAAGTATGGACAACTCACATTTAAGTTCCCCAGTGACTTTCAGGGTTGGGTTTTTAAAGACAGGGGTGTGGGGGGTCACAGAATGCCTCATCAGCTTATGGACATCCTCCAGATTGGTGGTGAGGTGACAGGGTGGTATTTCATGAGTTAACATCATCAACCTTCTGGTTTCAGATCCCCTGGGGTCTACATACTGGTAGTATGCAGTGTCACCAGGCAGTTAACTTCTTCCGCTTGAGGCTTCTCAGCTATGTAAAGAGTCTGCTTGCAATGTATAAGATCCAGATTTGATCCCTGGGTCAGGAAGATTGCTTGGAGAAGGAAATGGCTCCCCACTCCAGTATTCTTGCCTGGAGAATTCCGTGGACAGAGGAGCCTGGTGGGCTACAGTCTATCAGGTCACAAAGAGTCATACATGACTGAGCACCTAGCACTTAATGTGGTGGGGTTGGAGGTGAATCTTAGTATCTGCAAAACAACTCAGGGATATGGCTCAGGATATTATCTTTTGCTTATGAGGAAGAACTAAAGGTCTGGACTCTGTCCTATGGTAAAACTATTAGTATTTTGTCTTGCCTGACTGTTTTCATTTGTTTCTGCGTTTTTTTTTTTTTTTTTCTCTTCAGAACTCAGGGAAGGCTAGGCAGCTAAAGCTTTTCTGTAAATAAGAGGCAGGGGATGAGGTGGGGAGACGTTTGTCCCCAGGAAGGCCTTACAAGGTCCTGCTTGGTTTAAATAATTTTTAATTGGGTTGCACTTTTCTTTTTTGATTTCTCTGTGTTAGGAAGAGCCCGGTGTTTGGAGTAAGTGGCATAGCCAGTGAATGGACCCAGGAAACTTCCTAGCACTCACATTCATCCTGGCTTTGTTTTTCTTTGCTTACCAGCATAAATAGATTTTATGGGAAATTCCTATGCTATTTAAGAATTTTAAAATATTGAAATGTGTTTATATTTGTTAAGATACCGAAACAAATTATACTTGTTAGTAAATTGCTACTACCCCGAGACTCGCAATCATCTCTCCTCTTCCCTAACATCAGCTACCCTATCAGTGTTGCCAGATAAAATATAGGATGTCTGCTTACATTTAAGTCTCAATTAAATTATGAATTTATTTTTTTTTACTTTATGTATGTTCCATAAAATCTTTGGCCTATACCTTTACAAAAATTTATCCATGGTCAGTCTGAAATTCAAGTTAACTGGGCATCACATTTTTAAACTGCAACATCTAATGATCCCATGCCACTTGGAATCCAGATCTAAATATTTTTATTATAATCTCTGGCATGACTCTAATGCACGTCAAGGGCCTATCTACTTTATCATAGTCTTTCTAAAATTTGATAAGAAGAGAAGTTACTTACTAATCTTCTTATATTTTGATTTTAGATGACACTCTTTCTTCACTGCTTTTGTTTTTACTCAAAGTTTTTTCCTAAAGACATTTTTATACCATGCAAAATTATGAGTCCGATACAGCATTTTTTGGTCAGTTCTGCACAAAGAAATGACAAAAATCCAACTACAAAAAAACTCAATTACTACACAGAATCTAACTTTTTGGAAGAGCTTTCAGTCTCTACAAACTTGACATTTCTCGTTTGTGTTCTTCAGACTACCAATTGCTATTTTCCATCAACATAATTCTGTTACTAAAAGTTATTACATAAATTTTTCTATCTTGATCTAATAGCAAAATCAAATGGTATATGTAAACGAATCTTACTATATAGAATATGCAGCTCTGAAAAGTGGTCTGGAGATACATAAATTTTAAAGCAGTAATATCCTAAATGTTTGTTAAATTTGCCCCAGGAGATCCTGCTAAAACTTTTCTTTTTGATTTCTCTGTGTTAGGAAGAGCCCGGTGTTTGGAGTAAGTGGCATAGCCAGTGAATGGACCCAGGAAACTTCCTAGCACTCACATTCATCCTGGCTTTGTTTTTCTTTGCTTACCAGCATAAATAGATTTTATGGGAAATTCCTATGCTATTTAAGAATTTTAAAATATTGAAATGTGTTTATATTTGTTAAGATACCGAAACAAATTATACTTGTTAGTAAATTGCTACTACCCCGAGACTCGCAATCATCTCTCCTCTTCCTAACATCAGCTACCCTATCAGTGTTGCCAGATAAAATATAGGATGTCTGCTTACATTTAAGTCTCAATTAAATTATGAATTTATTTTTTTTTACTTTATGTATGTTCCATAAAATCTTTGGCCTATACCTTTACAAAAATTTATCCATGGTCAGTCTGAAATTCAAGTTAACTGGGCATCACATTTTTAAACTGCAACATCTAATGATCCCATGCCACTTGGAATCCAGATCTAAATATTTTTATTATAATCTCTGGCATGACTCTAATGCACGTCAAGGGCCTATCTACTTTATCATAGTCTTTCTAAAATTTGATAAGAAGAGAAGTTACTTACTAATCTTCTTATATTTTGATTTTAGATGACACTCTTTCTTCACTGCTTTTGTTTTTACTCAAAGTTTTTTCCTAAAGACATTTTTATACCATGCAAAATTATGAGTCCGATACAGCATTTTTTGGTCAGTTCTGCACAAAGAAATGACAAAAATCCAACTACAAAAAAACTCAATTACTACACAGAATCTAACTTTTTGGAAGAGCTTTCAGTCTCTACAAACTTGACATTTCTCGTTTGTGTTCTTCAGACTACCAATTGCTATTTTCCATCAACATAATTCTGTTACTAAAAGTTATTACATAAATTTTTCTATCTTGATCTAATAGCAAAATCAAATGGTATATGTAAACGAATCTTACTATATAGAATATGCAGCTCTGAAAAGTGGTCTGGAGATACATAAATTTTAAAGCAGTAATATCCTAAATGTTTGTTTACTAAAGCACATTTCACAGGGTGTTGATTATGAGAAAATTGTAGCTGTTTTCTAGGAAAAATTTTCTTGTTGGGACTATGGTGGGTTAAATCTAATGAATTGATTTCCTTTTCAGTTGGAAGTTTTGGAGACTATTAAGTACAATTGTGAATTTTCAGAGAAAATCTGTATGTATGTCTAAGTATGTAAGGTATGTTTGAGTGCTTGTGTGTGTGTATGTGTGTGTGTATATGTGTATCTACATTTCCCAACTTTATTTGCGATTATTTTTGTCACAATAGCTGGCCTTCAGGCACTGCTGAAAATTCCTGTTTTGCAAGTCAGAGGCTTGTATTAACTCCCATTGTCTTTGTATTGATTCTGTAATGGCTCCTAATCTCCCACCAGTGGATGTATGCCACTAGTGGGCTCCAGCAGAGGTTATATGTTCAAAGAAACAAATATAGGGCTTCCATGGTGGTCCAGTGGTTAAGAACACCGCCTTGCAGTGCAAGGGGCACTGGTTCTATCCTTGGCCTGGGAAGATCCCATGTGCTGCAGAGCAGCTGGACCGATGTCTCCAACTACCAAGCTGGAGCTCTGGAGCGCATGCACCCAGAGCCGGTGCTCTGCAGTGAGAGGGGCCACTGTGATGGGAGGCCCACACAGGCCAAAGAACTAAGATAAATAAGTGAAAGATCAATATAAGTAGCAAAAAAAGGAAAAAAGAAGCAAATATAAATGTGTATGGATAATTTTTAAAATATCCTTAACATGCTGGCTCAGTGGTAAAGAATCCACTTGCCAATGCAGGGGACCCAGAGTTCAATCACTGGGTCAGGAAGATCCCCTGTGGAAGGCAATGGCAACCAGTTCCAGTATTCTTGCCTGGGAAATCCCATGGACAAAGGAGGCTGGTGGGCTACAGTCCATGACTTAAAAACTAAACAACGAGAACATACTTACTAGTTAATTTCATTATGCTACAATGGGTACTTTATTTTTGCTTGAGGTAGAAAGGCTGATAGCTACTGTGAGTCATTTTATGAACTCGGATATTAGTTTTATGCTCTTGGATATTGTCAAAATTTCTCGAAGATGAATTCTAAAAAATTCTCAAAAATTCTCAAAATTTTAATTAGCTGCTTTACATAAGGAGGTGTCCTTATATGTGAAGGGTGGGATAAGGGAAGATTCTATGTAGTAATGCATTTGAAAGTGCTTTTTAAAAAACAATACATTATTCACATGTACAATATGATGACAGATCTTCAGTTGGCAGAGGCACCTCCACTCCAGCTTTTATTTTTTCTGATTTTCCAGACTCACTATTAGTGCTGCTATTCTATAAACAAACCTTTGAAGTGATACTAAAGGTAAAGTTACAGCATCTTCCTTTAAGGCAAATCGCCACCTCCTGAATTTTTTTGATTTGTGAATATGTGTTTTCAGATGATGGGTTTCTGGAAGTCTTCAAATGGTGTGCTCTTTCACTTAAAATGTACCAGTCTTTATGAATCAAGTTTGTACTATTGATGGCCATCAACGTAGTGGGCTCCAGCAGAGGTTATATGTTCAAAGAAACAAATATAGGGCTTCCATGGTGGTCCAGTGGTTAAGAACACCGCCTTGCAGTGCAAGGGGCACTGGTTCTATCCTTGGCCTGGGAAGATCCCATGTGCTGCAGAGCAGCTGGACCGATGTCTCCAACTACCAAGCTGGAGCTCTGGAGCGCATGCACCCAGAGCCGGTGCTCTGCAGTGAGAGGGGCCACTGTGATGGGAGGCCCACACAGGCCAAAGAACTAAGATAAATAAGTGAAAGATCAATATAAGTAGCAAAAAAAGGAAAAAAGAAGCAAATATAAATGTGTATGGATAATTTTTAAAATATCCTTAACATGCTGGCTCAGTGGTAAAGAATCCACTTGCCAATGCAGGGGACCCAGAGTTCAATCACTGGGTCAGGAAGATCCCCTGTGGAAGGCAATGGCAACCAGTTCCAGTATTCTTGCCTGGGAAATCCCATGGACAAAGGAGGCTGGTGGGCTACAGTCCATGACTTAAAAACTAAACAACGAGAACATACTTACTAGTTAATTTCATTATGCTACAATGGGTACTTTATTTTTGCTTGAGGTAGAAAGGCTGATAGCTACTGTGAGTCATTTTATGAACTCGGATATTAGTTTTATGCTCTTGGATATTGTCAAAATTTCTCGAAGATGAATTCTAAAAAATTCTCAAAAATTCTCAAAATTTTAATTAGCTGCTTTACATAAGGAGGTGTCCTTATATGTGAAGGGTGGGATAAGGGAAGATTCTATGTAGTAATGCATTTGAAAGTGCTTTTTTAAAAAAACAAAACATTATTCACATGTACAATATGATGACAGATCTTCAGTTGGCAGAGGCACCTCCACTCCAGCTTTTATTTTTTCTGATTTTCCAGACTCACTATTAGTGCTGCTATTCTATAAACAAACCTTTGAAGTGATACTAAAGGTAAAGTTACAGCATCTTCCTTTAAGGCAAATCGCCACCTCCTGAATTTTTTTGATTTGTGAATATGTGTTTTCAGATGATGGGTTTCTGGAAGTCTTCAAATGGTGTGCTCTTTCACTTAAAATGTACCAGTCTTTATGAATCAAGTTTGTACTATTGATGGCCATCAACGAGAGGATAAAGGAAGCATTAGAAAGCGTTTTCTCTGTTTCTATTGTATATTAATGGTGGATGATGTCAAGTCCACCGCCGTTTTATGCTGATAGTGTTTTATGACAATCTACAATATAGAAAGACGGAGGACCTGATGGTGTTGTCGTGCTAACACATATCCTTATCCTCCTTGTCCCCTGCCACCTATCCAGAGAGTGCAGCATCCACACGAGTGCCCCTCCTGTGGAGGCTTTGGCTTTGTTCCGTGCTCCGTCTGCCATGGAAGCAAAATGTCGGTGTTTCGAAATTGCTTTACAGACTCGTTCAAGGCCCTGAAGTGCACGGCTTGCAACGAGAATGGTCTCCAGCGGTGTAAGACCTGTGCTGGTTAGAGTTCACGCCCTTCACACCCACGGAGCTCCTGGTTCATTGACTGAAAGCAATCATTGGGTTTATACTTTTTTTAAAAAATGGCTATAGGGCTTCTCTGGTGGTCCAGTGGGTAAGGACACTGCCTTGCAGTGCAGGGGGCGGTGGTTTGATCCCTGGCCTGGGAAGATCCCACGTGCCACGGAGCGGCTGGCCCGATATGTCCAACTACCGAGCCAGAGCTCTGGAGCGCATGTGCCCAGAGCCGGTGCTCTGTGACAACAGAGGCCACCGCGATGGGAGGCCCACACGGGCCAAAGAACAAAGATGGATGAAAAACGATAAATGAAAGACCAATAGAAGTGGCCCGCCCGCCCCCCTCCCCCCTGCCCCTCCCCTGCCACCTTCCTCCTCCCTCGCCCATCCCCAACCCGCCCCGCCTCCTGCAAAAAAACAGATGTACAAGTAAAGAAGGTTCTCTTAAAAAAAAAAGGCTATATTTCTGGATTAATCAATAAACTTTGTTTACTATAATTTCCTTGTTTGGAATTTTTGCCGTGACTACTTTCTTTGATGTAGTAAATAAATGTTTATTCAACAGCTGCTGTGTACCAAGCCCTGCACTAGACCCTGATTTCTAATTGGAATTAATGGAGGATCCTATAAAATTCCAAGATATTCAAAGTCTAATTTCCTGTGTTTGATTTTCTAAAGAAAATATAGAATGTTTCCAACGGTGTCTATCACAATGCCACCCTGTTTTCTATGATGAATTGATTCAACTCTCCAGATGCATGCATTTTATGAATATGTGAGCCTCAGCTATAGGGAAGAAGAGAACTCTGGTTAGCAGGAAAGAATATGTTATTTATGCTTAACAGTAAATTATTTTTAAAGCTATAAAAACAGTCTTGGAGCTGATGATATTAATGATAAATCATTACTGTTAGCCAATGCATTTCTTGGTATGATACAAAAGCTGCCAGAAGACTTATCTGAGTGTGTATTTTTAAACAGCTGTTTTGTGCCATTATCACTGAAAATCTTCTGCAGAGGTGTTGTTATGGTTGTTTTGAACTGGACACAAAATATTACAGAGTTTGAACACATAGTAGAAAACATTAGTAGACAAGGCAAATTTTAAAATAATTATCAGCTAATGCCTACCTGTACACATGTCTGTGTGATGGATTCTCTTATGAATGATTTTAATAAACCACCTTCACATTATCTGTGACAAGGTAATCAAAATATTTTACATCTTGGTTTTGCAAAAAGCTATAAATATTTGCCAAGTACCTTCTAATCAGGCAGGCATGGCACACAAGGTAAGGCTTTTGCTTGAATGGAGCTTACACTCTAAGAAAGCAGAAAGTATTAAACATTAACCATAGCAGGATAAATCTCATAAATAATACACAAATTGTATAGGGTGTGCAGGGAATGTGTAACAACCTGGATGAATTAGGAAGTGATAAGAGTAGACTTTGTTGAATGACTGTTATTTAAATGGAGACAGTACGGGTCATTGGAAGCTAATTAGTCAAACAGCAAGGGAGAGAATATTTTAGTTAGAAGAAGAGCACATTTGGGAACTCTAAGATCAAAGAAAAATTTATTTTATTTTATTTTTTTGGGGGGAACAGTAAGACATCCAACATGGGTAGCTATAATCTGGTAATAATGGAGCAGTTTTGGGCAGACTAAGCCTCAGACTACGCATTATTTATTCTGAACAAAACCAGAAAGAAATAACCGTTAAAGATATTGGAAAGCAGCTAAAACTAGAAACAAATCAGAAGGAATTCAATCACCAGACGAAAGGAAACAAATTGAACCCTACATTTATCCAGCTTACGCTCTGAGAACACTTCTCAGTTGGCACCGAATATAGCTCGTAAAGAAAGCACAAACTTACTGATTTGGAAAGATAAAATTGGAATTTGAAGCTGCAGAGCACCTGGAATTGAATAAAAAATTTTAAGAAATGAGAAAACCCAAGAGACCGCAGCACTCAAGTCTGTTCATAAATTCCACTGAAGTTCTTGACTGATTCCTAACATATACATAGAAGAAGGGAATCTCCAGGAGGTGAAAGAGCTGAGCAGGGATTTAAGCAGCTGCCTGTGTTGCAAAGTCAGAATTTGGAGTTGAAGTGGTAAACAGCTTATGTTTCCTTGAAATCTCAAAAGGGCCCTATGATAAGGCCAAGTAATAAGGGCTATGTTGTGAAGCTAAAGGAAGAAACAAAACAGATTTGCCTTTAAAAGACCTAAAGCCAAACTTCCATTTGTGATATCTGTGTATTGTGATATCTTCCAGTACATGACAGCCCGTAAGAATAAAACTCAACCCGCAAACAAGGAAAAGAAAGGAGTTTGTTGACTATGAAACCCTAAAGCTAGCAGCACACTTAATGGTAGAGTATTAAATGCTTTACCTCTAAGATTAGGAAAAGTGCATGAATACTCACTTTTAACACTTATACTCCATTGTGGTGGAGGTCCTAGATAGTGAAATAAGGCAAGAAAAAAGAAGTCATAAAAATTGGGGGAAAAAAACCTCATTATCTGTAAACAATGTGATTGTGACATAGAAAATCAAAAAGAATGTATAAACTAGTAAATTCTAGAATAAAGTTAGCAAAATTCTTTGATTTGGCCTTTATACAGAAATTAGAAATATACACAGCAGCAATTAGAACAGAAAATTAAAACAGTACAATTTATAATAGTATCAGAAAACATCCAGCTATAATCTGGTAATAATGGAGCAGTTTTGGGCAGACTAAGCCTCAGACTACGCATTATTTATTCTGAACAAAACCAGAAAGAAATAACCGTTAAAGATATTGGAAAGCAGCTAAAACTAGAAACAAATCAGAAGGAATTCAATCACCAGACGAAAGGAAACAAATTGAACCCTACATTTATCCAGCTTACGCTCTGAGAACACTTCTCAGTTGGCACCGAATATAGCTCGTAAAGAAAGCACAAACTTACTGATTTGGAAAGATAAAATTGGAATTTGAAGCTGCAGAGCACCTGGAATTGAATAAAAAATTTTAAGAAATGAGAAAACCCAAGAGACCGCAGCACTCAAGTCTGTTCATAAATTCCACTGAAGTTCTTGACTGATTCCTAACATATACATAGAAGAAGGAATCTCCAGGAGGTGAAAGAGCTGAGCAGGGATTTAAGCAGCTGCCTGTGTTGCAAAGTCAGAATTTGGAGTTGAAGTGGTAAACAGCTTATGTTTCCTTGAAATCTCAAAAGGGCCCTATGATAAGGCCAAGTAATAAGGGCTATGTTGTGAAGCTAAAGGAAGAAACAAAACAGATTTGCCTTTAAAAGACCTAAAGCCAAACTTCCATTTGTGATATCTGTGTATTGTGATATCTTCCAGTACATGACAGCCCGTAAGAATAAAACTCAACCCGCAAACAAGGAAAAGAAAGGAGTTTGTTGACTATGAAACCCTAAAGCTAGCAGCACACTTAATGGTAGAGTATTAAATGCTTTACCTCTAAGATTAGGAAAAGTGCATGAATACTCACTTTTAACACTTATACTCCATTGTGGTGGAGGTCCTAGATAGTGAAATAAGGCAAGAAAAAAGAAGTCATAAAAATTGGGGGAAAAAAACCTCATTATCTGTAAACAATGTGATTGTGACATAGAAAATCAAAAAGAATGTATAAACTAGTAAATTCTAGAATAAAGTTAGCAAAATTCTTTGATTTGGCCTTTATACAGAAATTAGAAATATACACAGCAGCAATTAGAACAGAAAATTAAAACAGTACAATTTATAATAGTATCAGAAAACATCCAATATGTGGAATACATTTTACAAGTGATGCGTATAACTTCTATATTTAAAACTATGACATATATTTTGCTGTGAAATTATAGAACCCAAATATATAGAGAAACATACCATGTTTATGAATCAGAAGTCAACATTTTAAAAGATGTTTATAGTTCCAAGATAATCTCAATTAAAATCCTACTAGACATTTTGTATCACTTAACCAATAATTCTAAATGTATATAATAATGCAAGCAATTTAGAATATCCAAGAAAATTTTTGAACAGAGTAAAATAAGTATAGACACATAGACCAGTGTGGTAGACTAGAGAATATAGGAATAAACACACATATTAATATCAAATTGATTTCTAATGATTTTTACCAGATCAAGGCAATGGGAAATGGAGAGTCTTTTAATTAAATAGTGCTGGAATTACTATATTCCTATATGGAAAAAATGGCCTTGAAAATTGCTACTACCAATCTCTGATGCTACCACACCTAGAGGGCTAGAGGCCAGTGTACTGCTAAACACTGGACCACACATCCTTTCAAAAAAGATTGTCTAGTCCTGCCAATAGTGTTGAACTTGAGAAACTATATTAAAATGTTAAAGCTAAATTAAGAGAATATCTTCACAATCTTCACAGGCCAACGAATAAAGATGGATGAAAATAAATAAATAAAAAACCAATAAAATAGGCCAAAAATTTTTTAAAAATCACAGATATGAAAAATTGAAGAAGGAAGTCACACTCATGAGAAAATAATCACAGTACAAATATCTGCCATAGGACTTGTATCTACATATGAAAGTAAAAGTGTTAGTTGATCAGTCATGTCTGGCTCTTTGCAACTACATGTGCTATAGCCTGACAGGCCCTTTTATCCATGCAATTCACCAGGCAATAATACTGGAGTGGGTTGCATTTCCTTCTCCGGGGGATGTTCCTTGACTCAAGAATTGAGCCCAGGTCTCCTGCATTGGAGGCAGATTCTTTATCATGTAAAATTTAACTATAAATCTTTTTTATCAGAAATTAGAAATATACACAGCAGCAATTAGAACAGAAAATTAAAACAGTACAATTTATAATAGTATCAGAAAACATCCAATATGTGGAATACATTTTACAAGTGATGCGTATAACTTCTATATTTAAAACTATGACATATATTTTGCTGTGAAATTATAGAACCCAAATATATAGAGAAACATACCATGTTTATGAATCAGAAGTCAACATTTTAAAAGATGTTTATAGTTCCAAGATAATCTCAATTAAAATCCTACTAGACATTTTGTATCACTTAACCAATAATTCTAAATGTATATAATAATGCAAGCAATTTAGAATATCCAAGAAAATTTTTGAACAGAGTAAAATAAGTATAGACACATAGACCAGTGTGGTAGACTAGAGAATATAGGAATAAACACACATATTAATATCAAATTGATTTCTAATGATTTTTACCAGATCAAGGCAATGGGAAATGGAGAGTCTTTTAATTAAATAGTGCTGGAATTACTATATTCCTATATGGAAAAAATGGCCTTGAAAATTGCTACTACCAATCTCTGATGCTACCACACCTAGAGGGCTAGAGGCCAGTGTACTGCTAAACACTGGACCACACATCCTTTCAAAAAAGATTGTCTAGTCCTGCCAATAGTGTTGAACTTGAGAAACTATATTAAAATGTTAAAGCTAAATTAAGAGAATATCTTCACAATCTTCACAGGCCAACGAATAAAGATGGATGAAAATAAATAAATAAAAAACCAATAAAATAGGCCAAAAATTTTTTAAAAATCACAGATATGAAAAATTGAAGAAGGAAGTCACACTCATGAGAAAATAATCACAGTACAAATATCTGCCATAGGACTTGTATCTACATATGAAAGTAAAAGTGTTAGTTGATCAGTCATGTCTGGCTCTTTGCAACTACATGTGCTATAGCCTGACAGGCCCTTTTATCCATGCAATTCACCAGGCAATAATACTGGAGTGGGTTGCATTTCCTTCTCCGGGGGATGTTCCTTGACTCAAGAATTGAGCCCAGGTCTCCTGCATTGGAGGCAGATTCTTTATCATCTGAACCACCAGGGGGCCCCCCGTAACTATCTATCTATCTATCTGTATGTATGTATTTCTGTAAAATCAGTCTAATAGATGGATACTAGACATGTCACCAAAGAATATACATTGTTGGCCAAAAACAAAGAGAAAATATATACTATTCTTCACAAGGAAATGCAAATTAAAACCACAACACAATACTATTGTATAATATTTAGAATGGCTGAAATTTAAAAAACTGAAAATATAAAGATTGACACACACACACACACACACACACACACACACACACATGGCATAGCTTAAATTCCCATACATTTGCAAATGAGGATGTTAAATGGTACAACCATTTAGGAAAACCATTTGATTCTTTCTAGTAAACACCTGTGCTTCCCAGGTGGCTCTAATGGTAAAGAACCAGCCTGCCAATGCAGGACATATGGTTTCGATCCTTGGGTTGGGAAGATCCCTTGGAGAAGGAAATGGCAACCCACTCTCATTTGCCTGAGAAGTCCCATGGACAGAGGAGACTGGCAGGCTACAGTCCTTGGGGTTACAAAGAGTTGGACATTGCTTAGTAACTAAACAACAATAAAGGTAAACATACACTAACTGTATGCTCAGCGATTTTGCTCCTGGTTGTTTATTCAACAGAAATAAAAGCATATGTCTAAACTGAATAAACGTTTCATGGAAGCTATATTCATGAGAGCCAAAAAGTAGAAAGATTTCAAATATTCACTGACAGGCGAATTGATAAGCAAATTGCTGTATTTCAATACAGGTACACACTATCTAGCAATAAAAAGGAACAAAGTATTGATTTTCACAATAGCATGCATAAATCTTAAAATCATTTTATGAATAAATTTAGCCAGATACAAAGGATATGTACTATGTGATTCTATTTATATGATGCTATAAAATAGCCAAATTTAGTTTAGAGAATGATTTCATCTAAGGAGACAGGAAACTAAATATAACCAGAATTAAGACAATGGTATGAGTTGACTACATGAGAGTAGATTTCTCCTCTGACAGGAAAAAGGAAGAGAGTTTCTTCCATGAGTGAACAGTTTCTCATCACAATTTGAACACAGTTCTGAAGGCCTATCCAGAGATTCCTGACTACTCAGGCCTTGGTTGAAGTGAAAGTGTTAGTCCCTCAGTTGTGTCTGACTCTTTGTGACCACATGGACTGACTGTAGTTCACCAGGCTCATCTGTCCATGGAATTCTCCAGGCAAGAATACTGGAGTGGTTAGCCATTCTTTTCTCCAGGGGATCTTCCTGACCCAGAGATTGAACCCAGGACTTGACTCTGTGTCTGTAAATTCAACTCTGGTCCTGGTATTCTCTTGTCTAGTTCAATCAGGTTGGAGAAATACAACAGTACAAGGGGTTCTAATTTCCAGGCCCTATCTTGGACTCTGGGTTCAGAGGACAAAACTCGCTGCCTTTCAGTTGTGTTCATGAGAAATTTGTTTTGGTTCCTAATTTTATTCTGATTTTCATTCACTGACATGGAGTTAAAGTGCTGTTTTCTGCTAGTTATTTGTGAGTCTCTAAAGCAGAGCATTATAAAAGAGTAATGAAATTTAAAGGAAAATCTCAGCCATCTTGTAGAATTCCAAAAGTTAACGAGAGTAACAGGCTCAGAAAATAAGCTCATAAATAGCCTTTCTTTAAAAGTAAATTTGTGTTAACTTTTGGAGAAGACTTGGTTCAGATACTCCACATCTAACTATTTTAGTTTTATAAAATGCAAATGGGGGTAATTAAACCTGATATATTTATTCAACACTGATGTCATGTAGGATTAATTAGAATATAAGAAAGTGCTTTAAAAAGCACAGAGTACTGTACAGAGGCATAGGCTAAATTCCTAATTACCATAAAAATTATGCATTTTCTGTATATCCTTTTACTGACCAGATAAGGAAATGAACTAACATTTATTGGACACTTTTGTATGCTTTTTAGACGGTATCTTGTTTATTCTTCACAACTTTAAGAAATTGTGATTCAGAATTTATCCCAATTCGTTGTACCCTAAGCATGCATGTGACCATTTTAAAAGATGGGAATTCAGTTGAGCAAACAGCAAAGTTACCCAAAGATAACCAGAATTAAGACAATGGTATGAGTTGACTACATGAGAGTAGATTTCTCCTCTGACAGGAAAAAGGAAGAGAGTTTCTTCCATGAGTGAACAGTTTCTCATCACAATTTGAACACAGTTCTGAAGGCCTATCCAGAGATTCCTGACTACTCAGGCCTTGGTTGAAGTGAAAGTGTTAGTCCCTCAGTTGTGTCTGACTCTTTGTGACCACATGGACTGACTGTAGTTCACCAGGCTCATCTGTCCATGGAATTCTCCAGGCAAGAATACTGGAGTGGTTAGCCATTCTTTTCTCCAGGGGATCTTCCTGACCCAGAGATTGAACCCAGGACTTGACTCTGTGTCTGTAAATTCAACTCTGGTCCTGGTATTCTCTTGTCTAGTTCAATCAGGTTGGAGAAATACAACAGTACAAGGGGTTCTAATTTCCAGGCCCTATCTTGGACTCTGGGTTCAGAGGACAAAACTCGCTGCCTTTCAGTTGTGTTCATGAGAAATTTGTTTTGGTTCCTAATTTTATTCTGATTTTCATTCACTGACATGGAGTTAAAGTGCTGTTTTCTGCTAGTTATTTGTGAGTCTCTAAAGCAGAGCATTATAAAAGAGTAATGAAATTTAAAGGAAAATCTCAGCCATCTTGTAGAATTCCAAAAGTTAACGAGAGTAACAGGCTCAGAAAATAAGCTCATAAATAGCCTTTCTTTAAAAGTAAATTTGTGTTAACTTTTGGAGAAGACTTGGTTCAGATACTCCACATCTAACTATTTTAGTTTTATAAAATGCAAATGGGGGTAATTAAACCTGATATATTTATTCAACACTGATGTCATGTAGGATTAATTAGAATATAAGAAAGTGCTTTAAAAAGCACAGAGTACTGTACAGAGGCATAGGCTAAATTCCTAATTACCATAAAAATTATGCATTTTCTGTATATCCTTTTACTGACCAGATAAGGAAATGAACTAACATTTATTGGACACTTTTGTATGCTTTTTAGACGGTATCTTGTTTATTCTTCACAACTTTAAGAAATTGTGATTCAGAATTTATCCCAATTCGTTGTACCCTAAGCATGCATGTGAGTTGCCTTTATCTTTGGTAAAAGATGGGAATTCAGTTGAGCAAACAGCAAAGTTACCCAAAGATAAATACCTAGAAAAACAGTAGAGTTGAAATGAAGAAAAAGGTGTGTCCTGTGCTTCTGTGCTCTTAGGATTTCCTCTTTGCAAGTCTTCCATTTATTTCAAAAGCCAGGAAATGCTGGTTACTGGTAAAGAGCACAGAGTAATGCAATCAGGCTGTGAATAAATTATTTTAAAGAATTAAGACGAGAGGCTTCCCTGGTGGTCCAGTGGGTAAGGAGACTGCCTTGCAGTGCAAGGGACACCGGTTCGATCCCTGGCCTGGGAAGATCCCATGTGCCACGGAGCAGCTGGACCAATGTGTCCAACTACCGAACCGGAGATCTGGAGCTCATCCGCCCAGAGCCAGTGCTCTGCAGCAAGAGAGGCCACTGCGATGGGAGGCCCACACAGGCCAAAGAACAAAGATAAATAAGTGGAAGATCAATAGAAGTGGCCAAAAAAAAAAAAGAATTAAGAAAAGGAAATCAAAAGATGACACATACCTAATAATATAAATATATAGTAATTTTAAAAATCTGCTTATCATCCAGGTTCTTTTTTAATGATAAATCATTGGTATCCATCACAGTTTTGTCTGGTGTTTCATGAGCAAACCGGAGACATAGCAGAGGAGCTAGTCTGTAGCTCCTGAAAGCCCAGTGAAAAATTTAGACTTTTTGACAAGAAATATGAATATAATGTTCTTTTAGATTTGGGCATTGTTTCACCTGCTATTTTGTAGTTTCCTCACCTATAATAATTTGACAGTAATTTTTTGTTTGTAGTTGACTGCATGAAATAATTTGTAAGACATTGAACTTAGTTTCCATATTCCTCCTTGCTCTGAGATTTAACCAGTCTGTGTAATATTCTGTTACAATAAGCTATTATATTTAATTAGTCCCTCAGTCATGTCTGACTTTTTGCGACCCCGTGGACTGTAACGCACCATGCTCCCCTGTCCATGGAATTCTCCAGACAAGAATACTGGAGTGAGTTGCCATGCCCTCCTCCAGAGGATTTTCCTGACCCAGGGATCAAACTAGCGTCTCTTATGTCTCCTGCATTGGCAGGCAGGTTCTTTACCACTAGCCACTTGGGAGGCCCCATTTCACTATCTATATGCTTATAAATCATCATGTTGTACATCTCAAATACACATAAAATACATTTAAATTTAATGCATTTAAATATACATTTAAATTAAAGTCAAGTTAAATTTAAAACTTTTTAAAAATAGATGATCTCAGCGAACATAGTGACACTTTTTTGCTTTACTGGAAGCTATTTCATGAATTCTTATCAGAAAGCACTCCTCTTCAGAGAACCACTGGAAATTTTTTGATGAAAGAAAAAAAATGTCAACTGTTGGGGAGTAGCCATGTTTCAAAGTATAACTCCACTAAGGAAAGAAAGAGTACCCGTTCTGATGGAAACTTTTTGTTCTGGCCCTATTCTAAACTTTTTGAACTTTTCCATTATATCTAGTACAGAGCATGCTGGGGGGAAAAAGTACATGATTCAGTAGCAAGGTGACTTTGAAGGGAATATAGCTTTTATAGAAGAATATAAGATATCCTAAAAGCTTTGCTTATTTGTAGCAAAACTGAAGTTTATTCTTAATATTTATCAATATCTAGGAAAATCCATATTGATTTGCTATACAGCACATGCCTCATTTAGCATTCCGTGCTCCTAACTGGTTATAATTTTTCTCCCAGTTTTCTGTGGTCTTAACCCTTTTTCTTCCCATTCTCTTGTTAGAAGAATATTAATATCAGTGTTATCTGAGTACCCAAAAAGAGAGGTAGACAGATGAGCTAGCAAGAAAAATATTTGTATCATCTAGAAAATAGTGCTATATATAGTGACTATTTTATACAATGAAAGAAAAATATTAAGCTTGATGGAAAATAGATATCTTAAAAATTTTTTTTTACAGATTGTTGGTTGCTTTGGCTGCTGTTTTGTGTATTGTATATTTTTATGTACTGCTTTGCATTTTATGGATAAAGACATCGTGAAGCCTGAAAACCCTCAGGAGAAGCACGGGTACCTGATATAAGATGCTGCTTCCTGGAAGACCAAATGTCACTCATCATGCCCTCCTCCAGAGGATTTTCCTGACCCAGGGATCAAACTAGCGTCTCTTATGTCTCCTGCATTGGCAGGCAGGTTCTTTACCACTAGCCACTTGGGAGGCCCCATTTCACTATCTATATGCTTATAAATCATCATGTTGTACATCTCAAATACACATAAAATACATTTAAATTTAATGCATTTAAATATACATTTAAATTAAAGTCAAGTTAAATTTAAAACTTTTTAAAAATAGATGATCTCAGCGAACATAGTGACACTTTTTTGCTTTACTGGAAGCTATTTCATGAATTCTTATCAGAAAGCACTCCTCTTCAGAGAACCACTGGAAATTTTTTGATGAAAGAAAAAAAATGTCAACTGTTGGGGAGTAGCCATGTTTCAAAGTATAACTCCACTAAGGAAAGAAAGAGTACCCGTTCTGATGGAAACTTTTTGTTCTGGCCCTATTCTAAACTTTTTGAACTTTTCCATTATATCTAGTACAGAGCATGCTGGGGGGAAAAAGTACATGATTCAGTAGCAAGGTGACTTTGAAGGGAATATAGCTTTTATAGAAGAATATAAGATATCCTAAAAGCTTTGCTTATTTGTAGCAAAACTGAAGTTTATTCTTAATATTTATCAATATCTAGGAAAATCCATATTGATTTGCTATACAGCACATGCCTCATTTAGCATTCCGTGCTCCTAACTGGTTATAATTTTTCTCCCAGTTTTCTGTGGTCTTAACCCTTTTTCTTCCCATTCTCTTGTTAGAAGAATATTAATATCAGTGTTATCTGAGTACCCAAAAAGAGAGGTAGACAGATGAGCTAGCAAGAAAAATATTTGTATCATCTAGAAAATAGTGCTATATATAGTGACTATTTTATACAATGAAAGAAAAATATTAAGCTTGATGGAAAATAGATATCTTAAAAATTTTTTTTTACAGATTGTTGGTTGCTTTGGCTGCTGTTTTGTGTATTGTATATTTTTATGTACTGCTTTGCATTTTATGGATAAAGACATCGTGAAGCCTGAAAAAACCCTCAGGAGAAGCACGGGTACCTGATATAAGATGCTGCTTCCTGGAAGACCAAATGTCACTCATCACTATGAAGTTTACATATTTGCTTTTGCCTTTAGAAGTCTGTTTTGAGTGGCTTTCTGTCTGTTGTAGATTTTGCCTGGAAACAAGAATTGTCAATCTATTTTCTGTCACATTTTTGCTTTCTGGCTAGAAAATATTATAACATACTTCATTTGTAGGAAAGAGAAATCTATCTGTATTTCAGAACATTCTTCCCTAAGGTAAAATTGCCTGTACTCTGTATTCTTTACAGTAGTTGTTATGAATCCTTTACTGTTATAGATATATGAATAATTACCCTAGTGTGTGACCCTGCCAAATATGTGTCCTCTTCATGTTTTTTTCTCCTTTTGCGTTTGCTAAAATGGGAACTAGGGAAGATGTTTAGGCTTGTTTATAAAACAGGAGTGTCTAAATGAAATAATTTAAATTTGTTAATAATGTCATTGTGATAAGTACTTGTTGAAAATTCCTTGAGCTTCTGAAATCAAGACTAAAAATGGAACTCTCAGTTAAGGAATGTACCAGGTATTGTGAGGGCTACAAAGATGAATATAATGTGATTTTTATATCCCTAGCATGGTAATAAGATAGGTTGCAATTAAATAGAACACAAACTCTGTCATGTAGATTGTTGGTTATCAGATGTCTGGTAAAGACAATAAAGAGTACAATGCTCAAAAGGACGGAACATCTGAACATGGGAGCCTTCTTGGGGGTCTTCACTTGAAGCAATGCCTTTAATAATATCTAGAATTTCTACAGGGAAAGATATGGTTGGAAAGTCATGCCGAGCTCTGAACTCAGGTAGGTGGAAAACAAAGTACTTAGCACAATGCGTGGCAGATGACAAACATCCATCACAGGTTCTAAATGATCTCGGAGATGCTGCTGCTCCCAATGTGACTATCCTATATATTAGACTTCCAGAATTTATTCATTCAAAGTAGCTGAAACTGTACCTTTTGGCCAATATCTTCCCATTTCTCCTAGTCCTCAGCTCCTGGACACCACCATTTTACTTTCAGCTTATATATATATATATATAGTAAATATAATTATAAACTTATTAGATTCTAAATATAAATGAGATCATACAGTATTTGTTTTTCTGTGCCTGACTTATTCCACTGAGCAGAATGTCCTATAGGTCCATCCATGTTGTCACAAATGACAGGATTTCCTTTTTTTCTTAGGCTAAATAATATTTCATAGTATGTATGTGCTACATTTTATTTCTCCATTCGTCCATCAATGGGTGCTTAGGTTATTTTCATATATTGGCTATTACAAATAATGCTGCAATGAACATAAGAACCCAGGTATCTCTTTGAGACATTGACTTCATTTCCTTTGGATATATACCCAGAAGTAGTATTGCTGAATCATATGGTAATTCTATCTTTAATTTATTTTTTTAGGAATCATAGCACAGTTTTCAATAGCAGCCACACCAATTTACATTTCAACTAATAATGCACAAGCATTCTCTTTTCTCTACACCTTTGCAAAACTTATCTCTGGTCTTTTTTATAATATCTGTTCTAACAGATATGAGGTGACATCTCATCTTTATTTTTATTTTCCTGATGATTCACGATGTTCAGCACCTTTTTATATGTCTGTTCGTCATTATATGCCTTCTTTGAACATTTTTGCATCAGTTTTCCATTTTTAAATCAGGTTGTTTGTTCTCTTGCTATTAACCTGTTGAGTTCCTAATATATTTGGATATTAAGCCCTTATCACATGTGTGTTTTACAAATATTTTCTCATATTCTGCAGATTATCCCTTCACTCTGTTGATTGTTTCCTTCACTGTGCAGAAGTTCTTGGTTTGATGCTGTTCTGTTTCTCTAATTTTACTCTTATTGTCAGTACTTTTGGAGTTAGATCTTTAAATTCATTGCCTGAGCAATGTTAAGAAACATTTTCTCTAATCCTTAGAATATTTTTATATTTTCAGGTCTTGCATTTCAATCTTTAATTCATTTTGACTTAATTTTTATATGGGAGTGAGATAAGGGTCCAGTTCTATTCTTCCACATGTGTGTGTCCAATTTTTTCAGCACTATTTATTGAAGAGACTGCCTTCTTCCTATTGTGTGTTCTTGGCATCTTTGCTGAAGATCAATTGACCATAAATATGTACAATTATTTCTGGACTATCTATTGTGTTCTATTGATCTGTATTTTTTAATGCCTGTTTCATGCTGTTTTGTTTACCATAGCTTTCTAGTATATTTTGAAATCAGATAATGCAATGCCTCTAGCTTTCTCCTTCTTTCTGAAGATTTCTTTGACTACTTGGAGCCTTTTTGGTTCCAAAAAATTTAGCTTTTTTTTTTTTTCCCCCTATTTCAGAAAAACAATGCCATCGGAAATTTTATGAGAATTGCACTGCCTGGTTTAATGGGTAGGTGGGCCTAGTGTCTGAGTTCATAGGGGCAGTGCTATAGAGTACGTTTGTTGGGGGATGTCTGAAGCTTGGGTCCACTGGGGCCAGCCTGGAGATGGGACAAGTATGGTGCCTAGGTCCACAGGGATGAGCATGGTTCTGAGGCTGGGGCTGACTTGGCACTGAATATCTAGTTGTATGTATTAAGGAAAAGTAGCATAAGTCATAGGTGTCACTTGGTAGAAGGCATTAGTCTTAACGTTTCATTTGACAACTTTAAAAGAGGCTTTAAATTGAATTACGCAGTGATGTTTATGCACGAAAGTAATAATCCAGTGAACAAATATGAACAAAAATTCATGACATGTGTAAATATGACTTTCCCCAGACAATATCTCTGACTACATTCACACAGTATTCATCCAAATAATTCTATCATTTTTTCCTTGCCCAGGCAAGGAAACGCAAAGGTTACTAGTACTTCTAGATTTTTTTTTGCATATAAGTAGCACTATATTATGAGTTCTGTTATGAGTTCAAATATAGAATGGAAGATCTGAAATTCTGAGATATGAAGAAACTTACATGATTCAATGTTTTGGACAAGGGAACTAACTGTAAATTTTTAGTAAGATCTCCTGAGACCTAATGTAGATATGGGTTTCTCTTGAAATTCTTGTTGCCTCTTATATTTAGAGCTTATATACAGCTTAAGGGGAATGATACTCTAACTCTTCTCTAAAGGGAACTTTATTCAGCTTTCTCTAAGCAGATGACAAGATCCCGCCACCATCCTCCATTGCTCCTTTTTCTGCTCTTTCATCTCCTTGAAAATTAGTTCAGCCTGTGGGAATAGAAGCTTTTTATGTTCTTTCATGTTTTCTTCCTCCTCAAACTGCTGTTTAAAAAAAAGCCAAGGGACTTCCCTGGTGGTCCAGTGGGTAAGGACACTGCCTTGCAGTGCAAGGGGCGCCGGTTTGATCCCTGGCCTGGGAAGATCCCATGTGCCGCAGAGCGGCTGGCCCGATGTGTCCAACTACCGAGCCAGAGCTCTGAAGCACATGTGCCCAGAGCCGGTGCTCTGGGACAACAGAGGCCACTGTGATGGGAGGCCCACACAGGCCAAAGAACAAAGATGAATGAAGATAGACAAATGAAAGACCAACAGAAGTGGCCAGCCTGCCCCCCCTCCCTCCTCCCTCCCCACCCCTCCCCACCCCACTGCCCCCCACCCCCAAAAGAAAAGCCAAGTAATGAACTAGAAGTTTTTCTAAAACTGTGAGGTTAATGATATTTAGAAAATATATGAAACATTTCCCTAGTAGTTTGAAAAGTAGTCTCCAAAATGTCAAAATCTAGAATTTTGCTAGGTGGACATGTCTTGGAATTTGAGGTATATCTGCCCAAGATATAGAAAAAATTGGTTAAAAATCATAATTAGGTTCAGACCTTTGTTTTTCTACAGAGTGAACAGTGAAGTTAATCAAACTTAATGAAAATTAAATATAATTGAAATAAAAAGGTCAGTTTTTGTCTTTCACTCTTACAGACATCTTCAAACTCTTGCTAACGTTGTAGATCTGGTTGAAATGTAGTGACATGTTTCATGATTGAAAGGTTGTACATAGTGGTGAAATATGTACTACTACTTTTCACTGCTTGACATACCACATCCTGGAAGCTTGTTTTGCTTTAATGGACATTGTTCTATAATAAAAAAATGAATTAAGCAAATTACTGCCACTTGAAAAACAAATTTTCACTTGAAACTCTAACTAAGGTTGTAATAGAATAACATGACCCACAGCTGGATATCAAATTCTGCTGAAAGACTTACAGAAAACCATTGATAATTATAAATCTATCTTCACCAACATCTTCTAATTAAATATAAACTTCATCTCATCGCTTACACAAATTCTAGCCCAGAGAATAATCATCTAACCATAGACCTGTTTATTTTAATGTGTGAAATTCATGGTAGAATCCAGTGCCTTTGGTTTCAAAGTGAAAAGTGGGTTTCAACAGCTGGGTTTCAAAGACCATGTAAATTCAAGCTGGATGGGCCACGGGTGTGTGAAAGACTTATTGCCTTTGGCTTGCTCATTTGGAGTCCTTTCCTAGCTGTGCACATGTTTTCCCAAGCATTCATCTTGTATTGAATTTCCTACAAATGTACAGATACTTCTTCCCTGTTGTACAGCCCACCTAATGTTTTATTCAGTCGATTTGATTTATTTATACTGTGCTTATTTCTCCCTGTGCTCTCATGTGAACTTAATACAAATTCAATGTCCAAGGCAAATCCAGCAGCCAAACTAGTTTTAATAAAAGCATAAACTTACCAGGAAAGTATGGGAAGATGAGTCACACATTATATGTTAGGGACCTTATCAGTAGGCAACAATGAGGGTTCCAAAGGAGTTCCACATGTGTTTCAAAAAAAGATACTTTGCCCCTGAAGACTTTTAGGGGACACACTTAGGTTGGCAGTCACATAAAAGAGAAAGGTAGAAGTTTTGAAGAAACTTTTTGATGATGACTGAACTGTCAGGCTTTAAGACTAATGTATGACTGTTGCCAAGTTTCATTCCCATAGGCTTCAGATATATTCAGGGCAAATGATATTCTAAAAAGAAATACAAGTAATGTTTTGTGGGACTTCTGAGTTTGAAAACTTTTGAAAATTTTGTTCACCTTGAGTGAAAGTGATTAGATTCTAGATCTTGTGAGCAGAAGTATCATTTAAGATGAGCAAGATGCAACTAAGGGCTTCCTTTGTGTCACTGATTTAGTTAACACAGTGTTCATGCTCAGACACAACTGTGTGTGGTAGGATGGTTCCAGAGTCAGACCTCTCAATTATTTCTCTGTGTGTGTTCTTAGTCACTCAGTTACGTCCAGCTCTCTGCTACCCCATGGACTGTAGCTTGTCAGGCTCCTCTGTCCATGGAATTCTCCAGGCGAGTAATACTTGAGTGGATTATCATTCTCTTCTCCAGGGATCGTCCTGACCCAGGGATTGAACCTGGGTGTCCACAGTGCAGGCAGTTTTACCATCTGAGCCACCAGGGAAGGAAGTATAGGTCATGGTAAATTTCCAAGCCTTTGTATTCGAATTTTTCAAAGTGAAAAGTGGGTTTCAACAGCTGGGTTTCAAAGACCATGTAAATTCAAGCTGGATGGGCCACGGGTGTGTGAAAGACTTATTGCCTTTGGCTTGCTCATTTGGAGTCCTTTCCTAGCTGTGCACATGTTTTCCCAAGCATTCATCTTGTATTGAATTTCCTACAAATGTACAGATACTTCTTCCCTGTTGTACAGCCCACCTAATGTTTTATTCAGTCGATTTGATTTATTTATACTGTGCTTATTTCTCCCTGTGCTCTCATGTGAACTTAATACAAATTCAATGTCCAAGGCAAATCCAGCAGCCAAACTAGTTTTAATAAAAGCATAAACTTACCAGGAAAGTATGGGAAGATGAGTCACACATTATATGTTAGGGACCTTATCAGTAGGCAACAATGAGGGTTCCAAAGGAGTTCCACATGTGTTTCAAAAAAAGATACTTTGCCCCTGAAGACTTTTAGGGGACACACTTAGGTTGGCAGTCACATAAAAGAGAAAGGTAGAAGTTTTGAAGAAACTTTTTGATGATGACTGAACTGTCAGGCTTTAAGACTAATGTATGACTGTTGCCAAGTTTCATTCCCATAGGCTTCAGATATATTCAGGGCAAATGATATTCTAAAAAGAAATACAAGTAATGTTTTGTGGGACTTCTGAGTTTGAAAACTTTTGAAAATTTTGTTCACCTTGAGTGAAAGTGATTAGATTCTAGATCTTGTGAGCAGAAGTATCATTTAAGATGAGCAAGATGCAACTAAGGGCTTCCTTTGTGTCACTGATTTAGTTAACACAGTGTTCATGCTCAGACACAACTGTGTGTGGTAGGATGGTTCCAGAGTCAGACCTCTCAATTATTTCTCTGTGTGTGTTCTTAGTCACTCAGTTACGTCCAGCTCTCTGCTACCCCATGGACTGTAGCTTGTCAGGCTCCTCTGTCCATGGAATTCTCCAGGCAAGTAATACTTGAGTGGATTATCATTCTCTTCTCCAGGGGATCGTCCTGACCCAGGGATTGAACCTGGGTGTCCACAGTGCAGGCAGTTTTTACCATCTGAGCCACCAGGGAAGGAAGTATAGGTCATGGTAAATTGACAGTGAGCTCACCAGCCTAGTTTCTGAAGGCAAATTCAAAGAAGTATAGGAAATTATGTTTCAGATATAAAAAACTTGGAATATTAGCCAAGAGGACATTGGAGAAAGAAAGTTAAACACTGAACATACAAAGTATCTTCTACTTGTATAAGCATAATATAGAATTCCTTCTTAGTGTATGGTAAATACTTTAGATTTACTTTACTTTAGTAAAGTAGATTAGAATGCTAGTTAAAGAACATGACCTAAAAGGACAACTTACTTTACAGTGGTTTAGCTACAGGTTTCTGTGGTAGGTATATAGTAAGTATAGGTCAGCTCATTTACCCATAGTCTCTCCTTTGCTAAGGAAGCCTATAAAAAGCCTAGTTCCCAAAGCCACATAATGAAATCCTTGTTCATAGGTTGCATGGACCATGGGAAGGCATTTGGCTCAACAAGATGGTAAGATTCTTCTTCTAGGGAATTTTAGGTGAGTCTGGGCTTCTCTTGAACATGCCAGAGCGAAACTCGGAAACTCTGGGCTAACCAAAGTCTGCATATTGTGTAGACTGGGAAGCTGATCTATATTGTTTTTCAGTCACTAAGTCATGTCTGACTCTTTGTGACCCCATGTACTGCAAATGCCAGGCTTCCCTGTTTTTCACTGTCTCCCAGAGTTAGTACAAGCTCATGTTCTTTGAGTTAGTGATACCATCCAACCATCTCATCCTCTGTCACCCTCTCCTCCTGCCCTCAATTTTTCCCAGCATCAGGGTCTTTTCCAGTGAGTCAGTTGCTCACATCAGGTGGCCAAAGTATTGGAATGTCAGCTTTTGCAGCAGTCCTTCAAATGAATATTCAAGGCTCTGTGGAGAGAGATAAATAAAGAGAAAATCCAGAGAGGAGCAAGCTTAGGGTGTTGTGATAGCACGATAATGTTTCAATTCCATGTTTCAGTCTCTTTCGGAGGTCTGGAGTAAACGCCCTTGGATTCTACCAAATATCCTTCTATCTATGTAGTAAATTCTACCTCTTCTGACTGTCAAAGCTGTATTTTTATTTTTCCTTCATATGTCTTAAGTTGCCTTCTGTTAATTGCAATCATAAACCACCAGCCAAGGATGTTCATTACATTTAAAGTACTATTCAATTCAGGAACATGTCAATTTAATTCAGGAGAGTCTCTGATGAACACAATATTGCCATTATTGCCTTCATAGTCCCTTTTTGATTCATTAAGTCATTTTGACATTTTTATTTTTCCTACTTTCATGTGATTCTGGGCCTTTTACCTGACCATTCCTCTCCTTTCTCTTATCTTTCTAACCTATAAGAAGATGAAAAGATAAATAAAATCTGAAACCCAAACCACGTGGTTACAAACTTGCGGTAAGTGCCAGTAAATGAGAGACAATTAAATTTAATTATGAAAATGAGACTTTAATAAAGTTTCCAGGTATCCTGTTCCTAAGCCTGTGGGCCAAATAAAGCACAGCTTTATCTCTTAGCAATATAACCAGATCTACTCTCCAGAGAGAATACACTGGATTTCACATCAAATGACAGATTGCCAAGTTCTCTTCAGCAAGGTAATTGGCCACACTGGTAAGAATATTATTGCTAATATAAAATATTGTAATAGGTAATAGGAAACCTGAACCAGCAATGGCAGATATAGAAATGAGTTAAAAATCTGACAGAGGAATATTTATTGCAATTGACTTTCATATAAGGTAAAAGAGAGCTAGGGGAGACAGAGCGAGGAGCATTTCTTGTTGGTATAGAGTTTTATTGAAAAAAAAAAAGTAAGAAATATATATTATTGCCAATATCTACTTTGTCATTTTCATAAGAAAAAAGTGGCAATTACTTCATGTATTATGTCTAAACATTGCTTTTGTATTATTACATTAAAGCTAATTTTATTCACTTAGGCCATGATACAATATGTGACCACAAAAGCATTCAACAGGAAACATTTATGCCCTAAATAATTCAGGCAGCAGAAGAATTTAGATTGCTTAGTTTCCTTTAAATAATTTAAGGGTGGCTCTTAAAGAAACTGAATAATCCACCCATGAACTGAGAGACAAAAATTATGATGCTTAATTTTTTATATTTAAATTGTAGATGTCTTTTCTCTTTTATTCTAGCATAATCAATCTGAAAAAGACTTCTTTTAAAAGGAATAGGTTATGAGTAAACTCTCAAAATATCAGCTCTTAGCAGTTTATCAACACTTCTGAAAGTTTTGCAAGGAGCTAGAAGATTATAGATTAATCCAGGCCCAGCTGGTATAAAGCCTTGCTGTGCTTCTTTTGCGTGACTCACTTCACACAAATCATTTACCCTTTTCGGTTTATTTCACACTATATGTTCCTTGGTGGCTCAGATGGTAAAGAATCTGCCTGCACTGTGGGCAACCTGGGTTCCATCCCTAGGTCTGGAAGATCCCCTGGAGATGGGAAGAGCAATCCACTTCAGTATTTTTTTTTTTTAATTTTGACCTCTTTTCATCCATCTTTATTCTTTGGCCTGTGTGGGCCTCCCATTGCAATGGCCCTTCTTGGGGCAGAGCACTGGCTCTGGGCACATGCACTCCAGAGCACTGGCTCGTAATTGGACACAACGGTCCAGCCGCTGCATGGCACCAGACCAAGGATCGAACCAGTTCCCTTGCATTGCAAGGTGGACTCTTTATCCACTGGACTACCAGGGATACCACAAGTATTCTTGTCTGGAATATCCCAAGGATAGAAGAGCTTGGCAGGCTACAGTGCATGGGGTCGCAAAGAGCTGAACACAGCTGAATGACTAACACTTCACTTTTACAGCCTCCTTCAGTGTTTTTTGGTATATTGCTCCTAAAGGATATTAGCAATTAAAAAAACTTTTTCATATTAAGGTAAAGAGACTAGGGGAGACAGAGCGAGGAGCATTTCTTGTTGGTATAGAGTTTTATTGAAAAAAAAAAAGTAAGAAATATATATTATTGCCAATATCTACTTTGTCATTTTCATAAGAAAAAAGTGGCAATTACTTCATGTATTATGTCTAAACATTGCTTTTGTATTATTACATTAAAGCTAATTTTATTCACTTAGGCCATGATACAATATGTGACCACAAAAGCATTCAACAGGAAACATTTATGCCCTAAATAATTCAGGCAGCAGAAGAATTTAGATTGCTTAGTTTCCTTTAAATAATTTAAGGGTGGCTCTTAAAGAAACTGAATAATCCACCCATGAACTGAGAGACAAAAATTATGATGCTTAATTTTTTATATTTAAATTGTAGATGTCTTTTCTTTTTTATTCTAGCATAATCAATCTGAAAAAGACTTCTTTTAAAAGGAATAGGTTATGAGTAAACTCTCAAAATATCAGCTCTTAGCAGTTTATCAACACTTCTGAAAGTTTTGCAAGGAGCTAGAAGATTATAGATTAATCCAGGCCCAGCTGGTATAAAGCCTTGCTGTGCTTCTTTTGCGTGACTCACTTCACACAAATCATTTACCCTTTTCGGTTTATTTCACACTATATGTTCCTTGGTGGCTCAGATGGTAAAGAATCTGCCTGCACTGTGGGCAACCTGGGTTCCATCCCTAGGTCTGGAAGATCCCCTGGAGATGGGAAGAGCAATCCACTTCAGTATTTTTTTTTTTTAATTTTGACCTCTTTTCATCCATCTTTATTCTTTGGCCTGTGTGGGCCTCCCATTGCAATGGCCCTTCTTGGGGCAGAGCACTGGCTCTGGGCACATGCACTCCAGAGCACTGGCTCGTAATTGGACACAACGGTCCAGCCGCTGCATGGCACCAGACCAAGGATCGAACCAGTTCCCCTTGCATTGCAAGGTGGACTCTTTATCCACTGGACTACCAGGGATACCACAAGTATTCTTGTCTGGAATATCCCAAGGATAGAAGAGCTTGGCAGGCTACAGTGCATGGGGTCGCAAAGAGCTGAACACAGCTGAATGACTAACACTTCACTTTTACAGCCTCCTTCAGTGTTTTTTGGTATATTGCTCCTAAAGGATATTAGTCCTGTAGCAATTAAAACTGTTTTCAGTTTCAGAATAGAGTGAGGTGTGTTCAAGTACACCAGAGTCACGATAAAGGTTTTGGTACAGAATATTTCAAAAACTTGACAGGAAATGTGGATAATGAAGTCAGAGAATTCCTTTCCTGACCAAGCCAATCAAGCCATTTGCTCCCATCTTTATGTGAATTGAATTGTTTAGTGTTAAAACACAACATTGTTTCAACGATGTATAATTAAAATAAAGCCAAGCTATTAGGATAAGGCAAACTTTCAATAAATTTACATAATGAAGTAGTTGGGTTTAGAAAGCTTGTTTCTGTAATAGGATTTTATTAAATACATAACATTAAAATTAAGAAAGATAAGCAAATTAAATACTTATAAGCTAATTGCATTTGCTAGCTGATTAAATTTACGCAAATAAACAGGTAATTTACCCTTTCTGGATTGTTTATTAAAATGATTCCAAAGAGAATAGTTGCAACTGGCTTTTTAAACATTTTGTTTTTATTGATATTTTACTGATTTTTCTTTTGTTATTATATTTTATATTGGAAATAGTTTAGCTTGTTTTAAAATCAAATGTACTGAGGTATAGTTGCACATAATAAAATTCGTATTTCAACTTTTATCAACAGTATACACCTGCCTATGGACCATCTTAATTAACACAGGACATTTCCATCCTTCCAGAAAGTTATTCTGTGCCCCTTTGCTGCCAGTCCCTTCTGCTATCTCACCCTCCAGAATCAGGCAGACCTGATTTCTATTATTATAGACAGTATTGCATGTTCCAGAATTTATTACACAAAATCATACTGTAATTATCCTTTTGTGTCTGCCTTAGTTCACTTAGCATAATGCCTGTGAGAGTCACCCCTGCCATGAAACTCATCTGTGTTTCTTTGGATTTACTTACCTAGCAGTATTCTGTCATATAAATGTATTATAACATGTTGATCCTTTTGATGGACATTTTGGCTGTCTGAATTTCAAACAGGTAAGATTTATAAGAATACACAATGATTTAGTTTTCCTCTAGTCATTTAAGAACTAGTTGATGGTATAATGCTGCATTATGTCCAAATACTTTGGTATATAATTCCTATAAACAAGGACATGCTCCTACATAATCACAGAGCAACAAAATTAACACTGACACATCATCATCATCAATTCTATAGACCCTCTTTCAATTTCCTGAGAGTTTAAACCAAGATTGCATGTTGCAGTTTCTTTAATGTCAGTTTTTCCAAGAGTTTAAACCAAGAGTGCATGTTACAATTTCTTTAATGCCTTTTGATCAGAAATAGTTTTTCAGTCTGTCTTTGCTTGTCCTAATCTGAATAATTTTTGCAGATTAGAGTCCGTTACCTTGTAAAATGTTCCTCAGCTGGGATTTTACCTGATGTTTTTCCATGATTAGATTCAGGTTATGCATTTTTTTTGGCAAGAATATCAGAGAAACAGTGCTGTCTCTTTTTCATTGCTTCTGGTTAGGTAGTACACAATTTTAATTTATCTAGTTATTGGTGATGTTAGCTTTGACCATTTGATTCAAGTGGCACCTGCTGTTTCTCCATGTAAAATCACTCATGTGCCACTTGTGATTAATAAGTATTTTATCAAAAGTTACTTTGAGACTATGTAATTCCCATTGCACATCAAACTTTATTCATTTTAGCATCTACTGCTAGATCTTGGATATATTAATATTACTATACCATATTGGGATTTTTCTAATTCTATCATTTGCTTTATATTTATTAGTTAAAATTGTACCACAAGAAAATACTTTCCCTTAATAGCACTAATCTATGCATTTATACTAGTGCGGATTCAAAGATTCATATTTTTAAAATGACTTTGAATTTGCTAATTGCTATTTGCTAAAATAAAAAGTGAAAAAGTGTGTTATTTGTTAAATAGTGTCCAGCTTTTTGCAACCCCATGGACTAAAGCCTGCCAGGTTTCCTCTGTCCGTGAAATTCCCAAGGCAAGAATACTGGAGTGGGTAGCCATTCCCTTCTCCAGTGGATCTTTCCGACTAAGGGATCAAACCTGGGCCTCCTGCATTGCAGGCAAATTCTTTGCCATCTGAGCCACCAGGGAAATAGTCGTTACTTATTTTGTTATTCAAATTGTTCTAAATGTAGCCAGACAGTCATATATATTGACGGGTAGCTTATTTTAGTTTTTTTAACTTAAATTTCTTTTCTAAATTGGGAGATAATTACTTTACAATGTTGTGTTAGTTTTTTCTGTACAACAGAGTGAGTCAGCTATAAGTATGCATATGGCACATCCTTCTTGAGGCTCCATCCCGCCTCTAGGTTGTTAAAGAGCACCAGTTGAGCTCTATTATAGCTGTTCCCCACTAGCTATGTATTTTACATGTGGTTTTGTATATGTTTCAGTGCTGCTTTCTTGATTTATCCCACCCTCCTTCCCATACTATGTCCACAAGTCTATGCCTGCATCTCTATTCCTGGCCTGCAAATAGGCTCATCAGTACAGTACAGTTTTTCTGGATTCCATATACATGCATTATTGTATGATCTTTGTTTTTCTCTTTCTGATTTCCTTCACTCAGTATAAAAGGCATTAGTTTCATCCACCTCGTTGACTCAGATTTGTCCCTTTTTGTGGTTGAGTAGTATTCGGACATAAAAGTAAGTTGTGGTAAATATATATACCACAATACCATAACTTCTTTATCCATTCATCTCTTGTTGGACATCTAGGCTGCTTACATATCCTAGTTATTGTAAATAGTGCTGTAATGAACATTGGAGTACATGTATCTTTTTCAGTTGTGATTTTCTCAGGATATATGGCCAGAAGTGATACTGCTAAGTCATATGGTAGTTTTGTTCCTGGTTTTTAAAGACATCTTCATACTGTTCTCCATAGTGGCTGTGTCAATTTACATTCTCACCAACAGTGCAAGAAGATTCCCTTTTATCCACATCCTCTCCAGCAGTAATTGTTCACTGATTTTTTGGTAATGATCCTTCTGACAGATATGAAGTGATAACTTATTGTAGTATTAATTTGCATTTCTCTTATAATGAGAGATGTTGAGTACCTTTTCATGTGTTTATTTGCCATCTATATGTCTTCTTCGGAGAAATGTCTGTTTAGGTCTTATGCCCATTTTCAGTTGTTTGTTTTTCTGATATTGAGCTACATAAGCTGCTTGTATATTTGGGGGTTTGTCAGTTGCTTCATTTGCAATTATTTTCTCCCATTCTGAGGGCTGTCTTATCATCTTGCTTATGGTTTCCTTTCCTGTGCAAAAGCTTTTAGGTTTAATTAGGTACCATTTATTTTTGTTTTTATTTGCATTAATCTAGGAGGTGGTTAGAGAAAATTATGCTGTGATTTATGTCCAGTTGTGTTCTATGTTTTCCTCTAAGTGTTTTATAGCTTCTGGTTTGATCTTTAATCCATTTTGAGTTTTTTTTTTTTTTTTTCAAATCAAGTTAGCACAGATTTTCTCTTTTAATTTTTGATATCTTTTATTGTTTTTTATACATTTATTTTCATCCATCTTTATTCTTCAGCTTGTGTGGTCCTCCTACTTCTGTGGCCTCCCCCGTTGCAGAGCTTTGGCTCTGGGCACATGCGCTCCAGAGCGCTGGCTCATAATTGGACACACTGGTCCAGCCGCTCCATGGCACATGGGATCTTTCCAGGCCAGGGATTGAACTGGTGCCCCTTCCAGTGCAAGGTGGATTCTTTAGTCACTGGACCACCAGGGAAGCCCCCATTTTGAGGCTATTTTTGTGTATGGTCCTAGAGTGTCCTAATTTCATTCTTTTACATATAGCTGTGTAGTTCTCCCAGCACCACTTGTTGAAAAGACTGTCCTTTTCCCATTGCATATTCTTGCTTCCTTTGTCAAAGATAAGGTGTTCATGGCTACTGGGGTTTATCTCTAGATTTTCTGTCTTGTTTCATTGGTCTATATTTTTGTGTCAGTATCATACTGTCTTGATAACTGTACCTATGTAGTATAGTCTGAAGTCAGGGAGGTTGATTCCTCCAGCTTTGTTATTCTTTCTCAAGATTTCTTTGAGTATTTGAAGTGTTTTATGTTTCCATAGAAATTACGAAATTTTTGTTATAGTTCTGTGACAATTTGATAGTGAAATTATAGGTTGCTTTGGGCAGTGTAGTCATTCTCACAATATTGATTCTTCCAACCAAAGAACATGATATACCTCTCCATCTGTTTGTGTCGTTTTTTGTTTCTTTCATGAGTGTCTTACAGTTTACTGTATACATCTCTTTTGTCTTCTTAGGTAGGTTTATTTAGACAATCTTTTTAAGCTAAGATTTTTGTTCTTTAATGTCTCTATCATTCTTTGAGCACCTTCTTCTTTCTAATACAAGATTTTCCAGGCTAATTTCTTCCCCCTAGCTTAAGCTTTAAAATTGATCATTTCATCAAAGAACTCTAGTTTCTTTTATTTTATTTATTTTTCTTTTCTTTACAGCCCCCACCCCAGGCATGGGGCACACAGTAGATGCTCCAGAAATGCTCTCTGAAAGGAGGAACAGGCCACTTCCTGCCCCAGAGCAGACCCTCCAGATCCTCTAGTTCCTTTTAATGGAAGTATGTACTTAGAGATCAATGTCCGGACACTGTACCTAGTGTTTATCTCTATTGGGATGCCACTGCTCCAGTTCTTCTCCATGGACAGATTTAGGAGATATGATCTATCTAGTTATACTGATACTTTAAATTCCATGTCAGCAACAAAGTGTTCATTTTCTCCCTTTCCATATGCATAGTTCTCTTCTCTGAAAGAGCGTAGATTACATGATCTTCAGCATATTCCTTAGTGAATTCATCCTTCTAGAATGTTTCCAGTCTCCCACTGCTGCTGCCACCACCCCTTCCTCTTCATGAGGTTGTTACCCCTGCCTTGCTCAGGCTCTGTTAACAATCTGCCAGTGCCACGCGCCAGGGAGCAGACACACTCTTCATCTTGCTCCAAATGACCACCACTGCTCCCAAACTAGATTGGCACCCACCTTGCTTGCCCCCTCCTAATGACTAAATTATTCAGAGAGAAAGAAAAGGAAGGACAGAAGGTAAACAGGTGGCAGTTATATTTAAATTGTAATCTCACAAATTTTTGGAGTTTTCTATCCAAATTGCTACTTCAGGATAACGAGCCTAATATAGAGAACAAACTGTGCCTTTTTAATTTTATGTAAAGATCCTTCTTATGAACATGTTATTAATTTGTAATGATTAAATTTAACAACTATATTATCAGAGGTTTAGAACTAGGGCAGTGTAGTCATTCTCACAATATTGATTCTTCCAACCAAAGAACATGATATACCTCTCCATCTGTTTGTGTCGTTTTTTGTTTCTTTCATGAGTGTCTTACAGTTTACTGTATACATCTCTTTTGTCTTCTTAGGTAGGTTTATTTAGACAATCTTTTTAAGCTAAGATTTTTGTTCTTTAATGTCTCTATCATTCTTTGAGCACCTTCTTCTTTCTAATACAAGATTTTCCAGGCTAATTTCTTCCCCCTAGCTTAAGCTTTAAAATTGATCATTTCATCAAAGAACTCTAGTTTCTTTTATTTTATTTATTTTTCTTTTCTTTACAGCCCCCACCCCAGGCATGGGGCACACAGTAGATGCTCCAGAAATGCTCTCTGAAAGGAGGAACAGGCCACTTCCTGCCCCAGAGCAGACCCTCCAGATCCTCTAGTTCCTTTTAATGGAAGTATGTACTTAGAGATCAATGTCCGGACACTGTACCTAGTGTTTATCTCTATTGGGATGCCACTGCTCCAGTTCTTCTCCATGGACAGATTTAGGAGATATGATCTATCTAGTTATACTGATACTTTAAATTCCATGTCAGCAACAAAGTGTTCATTTTCTCCCTTTCCATATGCATAGTTCTCTTCTCTGAAAGAGCGTAGATTACATGATCTTCAGCATATTCCTTAGTGAATTCATCCTTCTAGAATGTTTCCAGTCTCCCACTGCTGCTGCCACCACCCCTTCCTCTTCATGAGGTTGTTACCCCTGCCTTGCTCAGGCTCTGTTAACAATCTGCCAGTGCCACGCCCCAGGAGCAGACACACTCTTCATCTTGCTCCAAATGACCACCACTGCTCCCAAACTAGATTGGCACCCACCTTGCTTGCCCCCTCCTAATGACTAAATTATTCAGAGAGAAAGAAAAGGAAGGACAGAAGGTAAACAGGTGGCAGTTATATTTAAATTGTAATCTCACAAATTTTTGGAGTTTTCTATCCAAATTGCTACTTCAGGATAACGAGCCTAATATAGAGAACAAACTGTGCCTTTTTAATTTTATGTAAAGATCCTTCTTATGAACATGTTATTAATTTGTAATGATTAAATTTAACAACTATATTATCAGAGGTTTAGAACTAAATGAAACATTGGGATTCATCATCCAAACCAGGTAGGATGGGATGACAAATGTAGAAAGACTTTCCTAAGTTCATAAGTAAGAGGCAGCACTTCCCAAGTGGTACTAGTGATAACAAATTTACCTGTCAATACAAGAGACACAAAGGACATAGGTTCAATCCCTAGGTTGGGAAGATCCCCTGGAGAAGAAGATGGCAATTCATTCCAATATTCTTGCTGGAAAATTTCATGGACAAAGGAGTCTGTTAGGCTACTGTCCACAAGATTGCAAGCAGTTGAACACAACTGAGCATGTGTGTACACAGAGACTACTTCATTTTAGTTTGTAAAAATTCATTTATACATAGTTTTCATAGTGGTAGAATTTATATACAAATTTATATGATTTGGGGACTTCCCAGATGACTCAGTGGTAAAGAATCTGCCTGCCAATCCAAGAGCTGCAGGAGATGTGATCCCTGGGTCAGGAAGATACCCTGGAGGAGGAAATGACAACTCACTCCAGTATTCTTGCCGAGATAATCCCATGTACAGAGGAGTCTGTGGCAGGCTGTGCTCCATGGGGTCACAAAGAGTCAGACAGAACTAAAGCCACTAAACATGAATGAAAGTGTATAATTCCAAATCTCTTTTGCTATAATGGAGAAACTCTCTATTTTGGGCAAGGTCCACCCAGTCAGTTATATTACTGAAATTGGATTAATAAAAACAGTAATTTCTTGTTCATATTCAGGCATACTTTAGGGGTATTATGAGTTCAGTTCTAGACTGCTATAATAAAGCAAAAATCGCAATAAAGTGAGTCACCTCAATTTTTGGTTTCCCATGCATGTGAAAGTTATGTTTACACTATACTGAAGTCTATTAATTGTGCAATTGTATTATGTCTAAAAAACAATGTACATACTTTAATGAAAAAATCTTTTACTGCTAAAAAAATTGGTAACAATCTTCTCAGTCTTTAGCAGGCTGCACTCTTTCACTGGTTGCCTCATTGTTTTTATTGAAGTATAGTTGATTTATAACATTGTGTTAATTTCTGTATGGCAAAATGATTTGATTATACACACACACACACATATATATATATTCTTTTCTATTATTTTTTTTACAGGGTATTGAGTATAGTTCCTTGTGCTGTACAGTAGAATCTTATTGTTTATCCATTCTAGTTTGCATCTGTTAATTCCAATCTTCCACTCGGTCTCTTTCTTCCCCTCCTGCTTGGCAACCATAAATATGTTCTCTATATCCGGGAGTCTATTTGTTTCATAGATAAGTTCATTTGTGTCATATTTTGAGTCCACCTACAAGTCATATTGTATTTGTCTTTCCCTTTATGACTTCACTTGTCATAATCATCTCCAGGTCCATCCAAGTTGCTGCAAATGACGTTACTTCATTTTTTATGGCTGAATACTATTCCATTGTATATATGTACCACAACTTCTTTATCCATTCATCTGTTGATCATGTCTTCGCCATTGTAAATAGTACTGCAAGAACATAGGGATGTGTGCATTCTTTTTGAATGATAGTTTTCTCAGAATATATGCCCAGAAGTGTGTTACTGAATCGTATATGGTTGCCTCATTGTTTTCAGGGTGATGATTGCTGAAGGTTGAGAGTAACTGTGGCATTTTCTGAAAATAAAACCGTGAGGTTTGCTGCATTGATTGATCATTCCTTCCATGAGCAATTTCTCTGTAACATGCAGTGTTGTTTGGTAGCATTTTGCATACAGTAGAACTTCTTTCAAAATTGGAATTGATACTCTTAAAACCTGCTGCTGCTTTGGTGGAGGTTTAGTGGCTAAGTCATGTCTGCCTCTTGGAACCCCATGAGCTATAGCCTGCCAGGCTCTTCTGTCCAAGAATACTGGACTGAGTTGCCACTTCTTTTTCTAGGGTATCTTCCCAACCCACGGAGCTTCAGCAACTAATAAGTTTATATAATAGTCTCAATCCCTTGTTGTTTCAACAATATTCATAGCATCTTTACCAAGAGTAGATTCCATCTGAAGAAACCACTTTCTGTGCTCATTCATAAGAAGCAATTCTTCATCCCCCAAAGTTTTACCACGAGGTTACAGCAATTCAGCAACATCTTCAGACTCCACATCAAATTCTAGTTTTCTTACTATTTCTGTAACATCTTCAGTTACCGCCCCCACTGAAGTCTTGAACTCCTTAAAGTAATCTATGAGGTTTTGAATCAACTTCTTCCAGACTCCTTTTAATGTTGATATTTTGACCTCTTCTCATGAATTATGAATGTTCCTAACTGTGTTTAGAATGGTGAGTCCTTTTCAGATAATTTTGAACTTATTAGCCCAAATTCATCAGAAGAATCACTATCTAGGGCAGCAGTGGCTTTACAAAATGTACTTCTTAAGTAATAAAACTTGAAAGCTGAGATTACACTTTGAGCTGTGAGCTGAAGAATAGATGCTGTGTGAGCACTAATCATTTTCATCTCCATTAGAGCTCTTGCATGATCAGATGCATTGTCAGTGAGCAGTAATTTTTTGAAAAAATATCTCTTATTCAGAGGTAGCTCTCAATAGTGGGTTTAAATTTTCAGAAAATCATGTTGTGAACAGATGTGCTGTCATAAAGGCTTTGCCATTTTATTGATTAAGTGCAGGTAGTCTATATTTGACATAATTTTTAAGGGTCCTGTTATTTTCGGAATAGTAAATGAACATGGGTTTCAATTTAGAGTCAGCAGCTACATTAGCTCCTAGCAGAGTTAGGCTGCCCTTTGAAGCTTTGAAGTCAGGCTTTGATTTCTCCTCTCTAGCTATGAGAGCCCTAGATGACACCTTCTTCCAATGTAAAGCTGTTTCATCTACATTGGAAATCTGGTGTTAATATGGTCACTTTCATTCATTATCTTAGCTTAATCTTCAGATAACTTGCAACAGGTCCTACATCAGTACTTGCTGTGTCATCTTGTACTGAATGTTATGAAGATAAAGTTTTTCCCTTAAACCTCACGAATCAACCTCTGCTCTCTTTCAGTTTTTTTTTTTTTTTTTCCCCCCTAGAAGCTTCCTCACCTCTTTCAGAGGTCACAGAATTGAAGAGAGTTAATACCTTCTTCTGGACTAGGTTTTAGCTTAAGGAAATGTCGTGGCTGTTTTGATCTTCTATCCAGACCATTACTTTTGCCGTATCAGCAACAAGCCTGTTTTGCTTTCTTATTATTCATTTGCTCATTGGAGTGGCACTTTTTTTTTTTTTGTAATTTTTTTCGGCGGGGGTGTTGGGGAGGGAGGGGGTGGGTGGGCCACTTCTATTGGTCTTTCATTTATCTATTTTCATCCATCTTTTGTTCTTTGGTCCATGTGGGCCTCCCATTGCAGTGGCCTCTGTTGTTGTAGAGCACCGGCTCTGGGCACATGTGTACCAGAGCTCCGGCATGGTAATTGGACACATGGGTCCAGCCGCTCCGCAGCACGTGGGATCTTCCCAGGCCAGGGATTGAACTGGTGCTCCTTGCACTGCAAGGCAGTGTCCTTACCCACTGGACCACCAGGGAAGCCCTAGAGTGGCACTTTTAACTTCCTTCAAGAATTTTTCCTTTGCATCCACAACCTGGATGTCTGGCACAGGAGGCTTAGTTTCTGGCCAGTCTTGGCCTTCTGCAAGTCTTCCTCACTGCACTTGATCATTCTAGCTTGTGACTTAAAGAGAGAGATGAGCGACTAGTCCTTGAACTTGGACACTTAGAGGCCACTATAGGTTACAAATTGGCTTAATTTCAATATATCTGTGTCTCAGAGACTAGGGAGAACCAAGAAGAGGGAAGAAGTGGGGAGTGGAGCAATCAGAAGACACACGTTTGCTGTGGAAGTTCACTGTCCACTATTGATGTGGTTCACGTCACCTCAAAACAGATACGACAGTAACATCAAGGATCACTGGTCACTGATTCCTGATTATCATAACAAATATAATGATAATGAAAAAGTTTGAAGTATTGCAAGATTTACCAAAATGAAACACAGAGACATGAAGTCAGCAGATGCTGTTGGAAAAAAAGCACTGATAGACTCTCTTTATTCAGAGGAAAGAGATGGAGTCTTTCCCTGGATAAGTTCTAACAAAAGCTCCATCATGTTTCACTGTTTTTCAGTAAGTCATATGTCCATTCCTTGACCACTGCAGTTAATTAGAGTTGTCTGCTGAAACCAAACTTGTCAAATCCTCAGACAAGCCAGTAGAATAAGTGGAAAGTAGCTTTCCATAGGAAGTTTGGAGTATTGTTTTATAAGAAGAAAACTAAAGGAATGTTAGGTGGAAAAAAGCAAAGGATTTTACTAAATGTCATCATAAAGAATTATCACCCAATAAAACTCTGATTCTATTGTAGCTAACTTCCATCTACACTGCCCCAAAGGGCCAATGTACCTCACACAGGAGTGTTTTGAATGTGCCTGAGGTTTTATGGTCACATCATGGCCAAGAACATGGGCATTCAGGGGTTCAGAAAACGGCCAGAGCACTAGGCTATATGTTCATCAGCATCTATAAAGTCTCAGCATTCTGCCAGTGAAGGGGCTGGTGAGTTGAATCACTCCCACACCCTGAATTTTCTTCATTCCCATAGTTTACACTTAGCTCATTTATTACATTTAGTATCTGCCATCAATTAAAAAGTTTCTTTCATAATTTTCACTAAAACAAAATCATCTAGTTTGAAAACTATTCTAGGTTTATGGGTCAAAATCTGCTTTGGGAGAACGTGTCAAACTTCAGCTTAATGAGAAGATAAATATACCTGATTGCATGCATGTTGAGTCACTTCAGTCATGTCTGACTCCTTGCAACACTGTGGACTGTAGCCTGACATGCTCCTCTGTCCATGGGATTCTCCAGGCAAGAATACTGGAGTTGGTTGTTATGCCCTCCTCCAGGGGATTTTTGCCAATCCAGGGATCAAATCCATGTCTCTTATGTCTCCTGCACAGGCCAAAAAAAAAAAAAAAAAAAAAATCGATCAAGAATAAGGTAAGGGGGCTTCCCCTGGTGGTCCAGTGGGTAAGGACACCGCCTTGCAGTGCAAGGGCAGCCGGTTCGATCCCTGGCCTGGGAAGATCCCACGTGCCGCGGAGTGGCTGGACTGATGTGTCCAATTACCGGAGCCAGAGCTCTGAAGCGCATGCGCCCAGAGCCGGTGCTCTGCAACGACAGACGCCACCGCGGTGGGAGGCCCACAGGAGCCAAAGAACAAAGACGGATGAACATAGAGAAACGAAAGACCAATAGAAGTGGCCCGCCTGCTCCCTTCCCTCCCCAACTCGACCCCCGCCCAAAATAAATAAATAAATAAATGCATCTTTAAAAAAAAAAAAAGAATAAGGTAAGGAAGACTAAATAGAATTATTTGTTAATTCACCTCATGTCAAGTGTTGGGCCCAGTTTTCTAGCATATTGCTGTTAATTCAATAATTTCTTTCATGGGTATAGCTCAGTCTTGGGGTTTCTCTCTCTCAGTTAAGCATTTTTTTTTCCCTTAAGTGGTTTTATCTCTTATGGTTAAAATTTGCTGAATTTGACCATACATAAGGATCAAACATTGGCTTATTTTCGAGGTTCAGCAGTATAGTAGATTTTTAAGAATTTGAGTCACCCATGGGCTATCACAGTTCATCTGTTCACCAGCAGGTGGCTGTCAGAATCTTAGCCAGATTTTCTTGTACCTATTTTGCACATGTGAACTGCTAGTCTAGGAGCTCCTGACCACCAACTCTTAAAATATCTTTTGGTCATTGTAACAGCAAATCAGTAGGCTACCCTAAGTGAGGGAGAAGGTATAATTGCATATATCATTGAGTCATCACTGACTCAATGGACAGGAGTTTGAGCTAACTCTGGGAGATGGTGAAGGACAGGGAAGCCTGGCATATGGCAGTCCAGAAAAGAGTTGGACACGTCTGAGCAACTGAACAGCAAGATGCTATTAACTTGATTTTCTCAAAGTTTATATGATGATCTCAAAACATTAGGAGATATTGCAATGTCTACAACGTCTATTAACATTTGACTCTTAATTTGTTTCCATTCAATATCAAAATAGCCAGGTTTGAATCCTTTCAAATTGCAATTAATAAAAAGTGTATGTATCAAAACACATCAGGATTTAGAATCATGTTTTGGGCTAGTTACTTAAAAAAAAAAATAGAAATCCTTTTTTTAGGGGGAATTGCTTAAATTCTACATTCTGAAATAGATGCTCCAGGTAGCTAAATATGTATGACAAACTAAAGAAAATGAGCTAAAGAATTACTTGGAGAATGCATTGAAATAGCATTACATGTCTTCCTCATAGCATCACCTAGCCAGTGTCAGGCATCTACCACTTCACATTCTGCAGTAAAGCGACGTGAAAGCTCTTTTTCAAAAACTAACAAATAAGAGGAAACAAACTTTATGTAGCCTTCAGTCAGTAGAACGTCATAAGCTATAAATGACAACAGTTCTTTTGAATGATGACCGTGTTACTAAATTGAATTTGTGTTTAGTGATAATATGAGAAACCTTTTATAATTTCTTTCATGGGTATAGCTCAGTCTTGGGGTTTCTCTCTCTCAGTTAAGCATTTTTTTTTCCCTTAAGTGGTTTTATCTCTTATGGTTAAAATTTGCTGAATTTGACCATACATAAGGATCAAACATTGGCTTATTTTCGAGGTTCAGCAGTATAGTAGATTTTTAAGAATTTGAGTCACCCATGGGCTATCACAGTTCATCTGTTCACCAGCAGGTGGCTGTCAGAATCTTAGCCAGATTTTCTTGTACCTATTTTGCACATGTGAACTGCTAGTCTAGGAGCTCCTGACCACCAACTCTTAAAATATCTTTTGGTCATTGTAACAGCAAATCAGTAGGCTACCCTAAGTGAGGGAGAAGGTATAATTGCATATATCATTGAGTCATCACTGACTCAATGGACAGGAGTTTGAGCTAACTCTGGGAGATGGTGAAGGACAGGGAAGCCTGGCATATGGCAGTCCAGAAAAGAGTTGGACACGTCTGAGCAACTGAACAGCAAGATGCTATTAACTTGATTTTCTCAAAGTTTATATGATGATCTCAAAACATTAGGAGATATTGCAATGTCTACAACGTCTATTAACATTTGACTCTTAATTTGTTTCCATTCAATATCAAAATAGCCAGGTTTGAATCCTTTCAAATTGCAATTAATAAAAGTGTATGTATCAAAACACATCAGGATTTAGAATCATGTTTTGGGCTAGTTACTTAAAAAAAAAAATAGAAATCCTTTTTTTAGGGGGAATTGCTTAAATTCTACATTCTGAAATAGATGCTCCAGGTAGCTAAATATGTATGACAAACTAAAGAAAATGAGCTAAAGAATTACTTGGAGAATGCATTGAAATAGCATTACATGTCTTCCTCATAGCATCACCTAGCCAGTGTCAGGCATCTACCACTTCACATTCTGCAGTAAAGCGACGTGAAAGCTCTTTTTCAAAAACTAACAAATAAGAGGAAACAAACTTTATGTAGCCTTCAGTCAGTAGAACGTCATAAGCTATAAATGACAACAGTTCTTTTGAATGATGACCGTGTTACTAAATTGAATTTGTGTTTAGTGATAATATGAGAAACCTTTTATAAGCCTTAGAAAACCATTGGAAATAATTATTGTTAAGAAATATTTCATGATTTGCATTTCACAAATACTGCCTTTAATGATTTGCCCTTATGTTTGAAGAATTGGTGTTACTTGTGACTACTGATCCAAGGGCTAAATGTCTAGGTGTCTGTTTGCACCCTGGGACATTCTTTGCATTATGAATAAATAGGGCCATACATTGGCACTAGATTATATCCTGGTTTATCTGTTTGCTCATTAGGATCTAATATTTTACTTAGCGCAAAGAAGGTGTTTAATAAATGTTTGCTGAATTAGATCACTAATCACCTCACTCTGAAGTTTTTACTGCACTATATTGTGATAGCTTATTTTTTTTAACAAATGAAATAGTGATTTTATTTATGTATGTTATAATATAAAAAAAGTATTTTGCTTTGTTTTTAGAATGTCTCATTTAATTCCTTTTTGCTTGTACTATGAATATTTATTATTTTTAATTTTATTTTTATATGTGATTTTTTAAATTGAAATATAGTTGATGCATTAGTTTCTGCTGCACAGAAAAATGATTCAGTTATACATACATATATTATATTATTTTTTATGTTCTTATTTTCCATTATGGCTTATCATAGGATGTTATATGTAGTTCCTTTTGTTATTCAGTAGTACTTTTAAAAAAATTGTTCAGTAGGACTTTTTTATTTAATTCATTGAGGGTAGATCCCTATCGTTTCAATACAGAATCCCCACAATTAAGTGTCAGGGATTAACTCTTAGCTCCTAACAAGAGTTTAATACATGTTTGTTCCACAGGCAAATGGAAGTTGAATTAATTATGACACCTTTGAAAAGGACTAGGCGAGAAATGCCCCAAATGTGAGTTGAAGTCATTGAAACCGGAAGTCTATGGTGAATTTTCCCAAAGACAGACAACAGATTACTGACACTCGAATGTATATATTTGGCTTGCTATCAACATGGCTTATGAGCTCTATACATAAACCTGTTATGTATGACAGTTTAAAACCAGAAATGCTTAATTCTTCACCAGCAGCTATTATTCAACAATAAATCATTCACTTCCACTGTTGATTGCCTTAGAGTATTTTCTACTTGGAGAATATTTTCTACAAACTAACTCCTCCCTCCTGGTAATATCTTCCAACAAAATAGAAAATAATTGAGAGATTTCAGTACCAAGATAATTTCCGTGTTATCGTTTACATACTTAAGTTTTTCTCTTAAGGAGATTTAGGTGTCCTTTTGAGATTCTGGCTGTTTTCCGTCACAAAATGTGTCTTGAGCCTGCAAAATGTCCTTTATTGTTTCCTGAGTGTGAATAAACAGTCACAGCTTTTAATCCTTCACCTGTAAATCATCTATTTAGGTCATTGACAGTGTGGAGCTGATGCCGCCCAGTTTTGCTTGTCAGCATATTTCTCCTGATCTGAAATCACAAATATTTTCCTCTGAAGATTCCCAATGTCACAAAGGTAGGCTTGTGATGTTCCATTACCTTTGACAACACATACTCACGGCACAGATGTGGGGGCGACAGGGCTTAGTTTGTACATTATATGGTGTTGAGTTTTTCCTTGTACAGAATATACATAGGGAAACAGAGGAGATAATTGAAATACAAGTATTTAAATTTATGAAATGCTTTCAAATATATCAATATTATGTAATAAAGGGAAAATAGAGTTACACATTTTCTAAAGAAAATGCTCTAAGGAAAAGACAGGGAGGGGTATCTTTCCCCTGATTTTCAACAGAGAAATTTTTAGTATTTATTTGTCTTTGCACTATCTGAGCATTTATTGCTTTTAATTTATACTGTTCTCATTTCTGACATATCTACCATTGTAGATAGCCCTTCCATAGCCCCTCAGGCCCAGGATGGCCTCCTCACACACAGTGCTGCTAGCTGAACACCTCTGGCTCTTCATCTGAGTGCTCTCAGCTCCAGAGCAAGGTGGGCTGATTGCTAGAGAACTAATGCCTCCAAAGCAACTACAACCAATGATGGATGGGAAGTTAAGGAATGGCTAAACTCTCTGCCCCATTGGCACAAATACCTCTGAAGTTCTTGTCTCTCTGCTTGCCAGTGAATCATGGCTTTCTTATAAAAGGTAAATTGCTTGATAATGCACCTTTTCTGCTCCCTTCACTCCCCTGTTTTTCTCCCCAACCCCCATGGATGTTTCCTGGGATTGCCTCCTGAGAGAAGTGCTTACGTTTAAACTCTTGCCTCAGAACATCATTCAAATGGAGCTCAGAGCCCATTCACACTGCTGTGAACTGAAAGCAGAGATTCTAACCACTCTTATCATTCATCTCAGCATAGTTCCAGCCAGACTTGCACAGAACTGGTATTCAATACTGGATAAATGACTTTCTGAGTTTGCATTAATAATACATTTTACTATGAAGACAATTTGGTTTGTAATATTTAGCAGTTACCAAGAATCTTCAAGACATGCTACTAAGAACTAGGTAATTATCATGTGTTGAATATCTATACTGGTTGCTAGATTCTGAGGTAGACACTGTTGATTTAAAAAAGATGCACAACTTGAGAGTTGGGAGTTAAATTTTATTTGGGGCAAAATGAGGACTGAAGACTGGGATGCAGCAGTGTCTTAAATAGCTCTGAGAGACTGTTCCAAAAAGGTAGTGAGGGAAGGTCGATTTATAAGATTTTGATGAAGAGGGAGTTCAATGAACTCAAGCACTTATTTAACAAGAGTTTTTCTGCTAGTCATGAGGATCTGATGTCACTAGGAAGGGATTTAGTGCTCTTCTAGATATGAGGAGATATAAGGATTGAGATCATAAAATCTGTTCTAAAAACATCCACCTATTTAAAAACCTGCCCCACCAGATTCCCTGGAGCACAGAGTGCCTCACTCCACCCTGAACTCCCTCAGGAAGTGTTGAAGGTTAACAGCTGCAACAGCAGGGTTCAGTCTCCACAGAGGCAGATGGGAAATGCCCTTGTTATTCAGTCATTGGCAGTGCAATTGGTAAGTGCTATTTTGTAGCTGACAACATTTAGAAAGTGCATTTTATTGAATTCGGCACAAGCATGGTTTCAGGATGGGAAGTTAAGGAATGGCTAAACTCTCTGCCCCATTGGCACAAATACCTCTGAAGTTCTTGTCTCTCTGCTTGCCAGTGAATCATGGCTTTCTTATAAAAGGTAAATTGCTTGATAATGCACCTTTTCTGCTCCCTTCACTCCCCTGTTTTTCTCCCCAACCCCCATGGATGTTTCCTGGGATTGCCTCCTGAGAGAAGTGCTTACGTTTAAACTCTTGCCTCAGAACATCATTCAAATGGAGCTCAGAGCCCATTCACACTGCTGTGAACTGAAAGCAGAGATTCTAACCACTCTTATCATTCATCTCAGCATAGTTCCAGCCAGACTTGCACAGAACTGGTATTCAATACTGGATAAATGACTTTCTGAGTTTGCATTAATAATACATTTTACTATGAAGACAATTTGGTTTGTAATATTTAGCAGTTACCAAGAATCTTCAAGACATGCTACTAAGAACTAGGTAATTATCATGTGTTGAATATCTATACTGGTTGCTAGATTCTGAGGTAGACACTGTTGATTTAAAAAAGATGCACAACTTGAGAGTTGGGAGTTAAATTTTATTTGGGGCAAAATGAGGACTGAAGACTGGGATGCAGCAGTGTCTTAAATAGCTCTGAGAGACTGTTCCAAAAAGGTAGTGAGGGAAGGTCGATTTATAAGATTTTGATGAAGAGGGAGTTCAATGAACTCAAGCACTTATTTAACAAGAGTTTTTCTGCTAGTCATGAGGATCTGATGTCACTAGGAAGGGATTTAGTGCTCTTCTAGATATGAGGAGATATAAGGATTGAGATCATAAAATCTGTTCTAAAAACATCCACCTATTTAAAAACCTGCCCCACCAGATTCCCTGGAGCACAGAGTGCCTCACTCCACCCTGAACTCCCTCAGGAAGTGTTGAAGGTTAACAGCTGCAACAGCAGGGTTCAGTCTCCACAGAGGCAGATGGGAAATGCCCTTGTTATTCAGTCATTGGCAATGCAATAGGTAAGTGCTATTTTGTAGCTGACAACATTTAGAAAGTGCATTTTATTGAATTGAGAACTGGTTAAAAAGAACATGGTTTCTGGGGTCAGATTGCATGGTTTCAGGGCCCATTGCAACTCTGGAAACCCCAGAAGAAGAATTTTCCTATCTATGCCCCTTTCCTCTCCTATAAAATGGGATGAAATTACTTACCTTTTAAGTAGTCCCCCCAAAGCTGAGTGTATGATTAATTTTTCTATCCCAAATTTTATTCCCTTTCTTGTCCTGCACCTGTTCCTCTCAAGATTGAGGAGAATCAAAGGAAATAGGTCATTATAATTGAGCAGGACTCTATGGAGCCTTCCCAGGACACCCCCTACCCCCTCCACCAATATCCCCTGCTTGCCTTTTGTTTGTAGAAAAACTTCATCTTTCTAGGCTTTCCCTAAGTTCCAAAGAGCAAATTTAATCAGAAAAAAGAGAAAAATGCAGAAGCAAAGGAAAACAATCAAGCAAGACAAAACCATAAAAGTATAGCCATCAAACAAATCCAAGACATTGAATTCCTCCTCAAACACTATAGATAACATTCTCAGTCACAGCCTTGCACTACTGAAACCCAGACACTGAAATTTAACCACAGGGCCACAGGCACATAGACCCCTGACAAGTGAGAAGGTTGAAGATGTTGACTCCTGATTACCTCACTACTAAGCAAAGAGAAGAGTGTCCATGAGATGATCAGGCACCCTGCAACCCATTCCCTCATCCCATCTTTCAAAACCATTCCTGAAATCCACTGGGGTAAGTCAGATACTGTTCCAAAAAGGTAGTGAGGGAAGGTCGATTTATAAGATTTTGATGAAGAGGGAGTTCAATGAACTCAAGCACTTATTTAACAAGAGTTTTTCTGCTAGTCATGAGGATCTGATGTCACTAGGAAGGGATTTAGTGCTCTTCTAGATATGAGGAGATATAAGGATTGAGATCATAAAATCTGTTCTAAAAACATCCACCTATTTAAAAACCTGCCCCACCAGATTCCCTGGAGCACAGAGTGCCTCACTCCACCCTGAACTCCCTCAGGAAGTGTTGAAGGTTAACAGCTGCAACAGCAGGGTTCAGTCTCCACAGAGGCAGATGGGAAATGCCCTTGTTATTCAGTCATTGGCAGTGCAATTGGTAAGTGCTATTTTGTAGCTGACAACATTTAGAAAGTGCATTTTATTGAATTGAGAACTGGTTAAAAAGAACATGGTTTCTGGGGTCAGATTGCATGGTTTCAGGGCCCATTGCAACTCTGGAAACCCCAGAAGAAGAATTTTCCTATCTATGCCCCTTTCCTCTCCTATAAAATGGGATGAAATTACTTACCTTTTAAGTAGTCCCCCCAAAGCTGAGTGTATGATTAATTTTTCTATCCCAAATTTTATTCCCTTTCTTGTCCTGCACCTGTTCCTCTCAAGATTGAGGAGAATCAAAGGAAATAGGTCATTATAATTGAGCAGGACTCTATGGAGCCTTCCCAGGACACCCCCTACCCCCTCCACCAATATCCCCTGCTTGCCTTTTGTTTGTAGAAAAACTTCATCTTTCTAGGCTTTCCCTAAGTTCCAAAGAGCAAATTTAATCAGAAAAAAGAGAAAAATGCAGAAGCAAAGGAAAACAATCAAGCAAGACAAAACCATAAAAGTATAGCCATCAAACAAATCCAAGACATTGAATTCCTCCTCAAACACTATAGATAACATTCTCAGTCACAGCCTTGCACTACTGAAACCCAGACACTGAAATTTAACCACAGGGCCACAGGCACATAGACCCCTGACAAGTGAGAAGGTTGAAGATGTTGACTCCTGATTACCTCACTACTAAGCAAAGAGAAGAGTGTCCATGAGATGATCAGGCACCCTGCAACCCATTCCCTCATCCCATCTTTCAAAACCATTCCCTGAAATCCACTGGGGTAAGTCAGATATTCTCAGTATCAGCTGCCTGTATTCCTTGCTTTGCACCTGGCAATAAATGCTGCAGTTTTCTTCATCATAACCTGGCATCAGTAGATTGGTGAGAGTGAGTAGACCAAGTTTGGTTAGTTAACAGAATGAATGAATTTGATATTATTGATACAAAGTTACAGTAAATGCAATGATTTTTAATTTTTGCATTTTTGATGATAATCTTTAATTTTTTTCTCATAAGCATCCTGTCATTGCTCTCATTTCTTCCTCTAGTACCTATGGAATGTATTTCAGACATCATGGTGAGTATTGGGAATATGGCAGGGAACAAAGGACACACAGCTCTTATTTTGATGGCATAGATTTCACAATTTTGTAAGGGTGACAAAAAAGCATTTATGCAACTAAAGACATAATCATAACCTGTGAAAGTGAATAATTATATCAGCATTGACCAGGGAGGCATAAGATTGCTTGAGAGATCTGTAAAGTTTGCCTGAGGAAGTCACTTGAAGGATAAATAGAAATTAGGCAATTAGGAAATTAGGGGGCTGCCTGGAGTGGGGTAAGCATTCTAGGGAAAGGAAGTAGTTTATGGGAATTTTCCAAAGTAGCAAAAACGTTTGTGCATTTAAGGAACTGAAAGGAGGCCAGTAAAGGTGGATCTTAGTATTTTAAAATTCTCCACACTCTAGAAAACCTTACTTTCATTTTTTCAGTAACAGAGCTTCCCTGTACTATCTTGTAAATTTTTTTTTTTTCGATATCAGAGCCCTCTTATTCACCTTGAGGAATCCTGGATTTTTCAAAAATGAAATCTTAATAAAATAAAGTTAGTTCTTACTGACTCCGAGGTAGTTTTTCAAATGTTCTTGGATTTAAATATTCTTTGTCAGCTCAACTTTAATTTCAGAGGTTTTAGGCAAAGAATAATTATATGCTAATTCTGATCTCAAAATGTCACTGGGAATAATTAACCAGGAAAGAAAAGAGTATTGTACTTAAATATTTTCTGCCAGAATAAAAGTTTTTAAAAAAGATCTTATTATTTTGGATTTTGAGCATTATCTGTGTATGCTTCTATTCATATTATTTAATGTTTCTAAGTATTTAAAAAGAAGTCTCAGGAGATTCTGATGTTAACTATTTCACTCGCAATAAAATTCATACTACCTTCATAGATGTGAAGCAAAATGTTTCCTAATTTATAATGTAAGTATTTATAAAATAATAAGGTTAGCATAATAACAATAGTCTGATGTTTGAATGAAAAGCATTACCTGCCATACACATGTGTGTGTAAAGTTGCTTCAGTTGTGCTCTACTCTTTGTGACCTCATGCGACTGAAGCCTGCCAGGCTTCTCTGTTTATGGGATTCTCCAGGCAAGAATACTGGAGTGGATTGCCGTGCCTTCCTCCATGGGATCCACCCAACCCAGGATGGTCTTTTATGCCTCCTGCATTGGAAGGTGGGTTCTTTACCACTGACATCACCTGAGGTATCTGTCTTATCAATAAACAAAGGATGTGGCAGCCATCAGACCATCACATTAGAGCTGCCCCCAAAGGGCAAACCCTGAGGAGATAGAAAGCACAGGGTACTGGCCCCATACAAGTGGGTGCATATCAAAGGAATGATTTCAGTGAGTCCAGACTCTTGCATCTATCCATACATAGAAAAGAGCTAAATGAATTGAGATATCTGGTTTTCCTTAACAGTTTTCTTTTGGTATTTTGACTACCTGGTTTTTGTTGCAAAATCTCATATAACGTGGCTTTCCCTCGTCCTCTTCAGAGCAGTCCCTCAGAGTTACCTGAGATGCTGTGTCCCAGGCTTGAGTGTTCAGTTTTGTTGTCAAATAAAACATAATTTTTAAATTTTAGGTTGTGCTATTTTTTTTTTCTCAGAAGACAGATGCTACCCATAGATAGGTAGAATGAGTTTAAAGTCTTCTTGTTTTTAATCTATAATTTCATGCAAACATTTTTATCAGTTAAATGAGAGAATCCACATAATAGGTTTAGAAGACTACTTAGCATATGGTAGCATTATTTTTTTTACTATTGCTGCTACTTTGCTACATTTCATTGCAATCATTGCTATGTTTCTCTCCAAATACTTTCCTTCTATTCATCTACAAGAATCTTAACAGCCTCTGAAAAGCAAATATGTTTTTATTTACTTGCCATCACAAAGTAAGATTGACCCTAAAATATAATGAACATGAAATCTTTCTTCTCCATAAAAGTAGCTCAGCGTCAGTGATGACAACAGAGATCATTGGACCCTTGCATCTGAGTAATTCAAGTCCAAAAATACTCTAGGTATTTCTTTCTCTTTCTTGCTATTTTTCTAAAAATCAGTCAGTCCTATCAATATGAACACTTTATTGACAGAACCATAAATAGGCAACTTACCCATCTTGTAACAGGGAGTGCCTCTTACCTCCAGGCCTGTAGAGAGAAGTGCTTTTCAACACTCATTCATTTTGCCTCTCCTTGCTGCAGTCTGGGATTTCAGTGCCTGAGATGCCATGATTCTTTCATTGGGGGTGAGTAGAGAGGTAGTCTCTGAAATACTTTAGTTCAAAGCTCTAAATTAGCATCTTGTAGATGTTGTGGTTGAACCTACAATCCAGGAAGGCAGTGATCTCATAGAAAGAGCAGGTTTGGGAAAGTTTATTTGGTAGGTACAAACAACAACAACAAAAAACCAAAACAACGTAACAATTTATTGCTTCATGGAGGGTTGGTAGAGAGTTAAGAGCTGTAAATGTAACACAACAGTAGTTAAGAGGTAATGTTTGTTGCTATTATTGTTTAGTCACTAAATTGAGTCTGACACTTTTGCCACCCCATGGGCTATAGCCAGGCTCCTCTGTCCATGGGATTTCCTAAAGCAAGAATATTGGAGTGGGTTGCCATTTCCTTCTCCAGTGAATCTTCCAGACACAGGGATCAAACCTGGGTCTCTGCACTGGCAGGCAAATTCCTTACCACTGAGCCACCAGGGAAGCCCTTTTCTGCTTGTAGGGTCATATCTAAAGTATGAGAGGCTTTGCAGAAGGCAGGGACCACGTGGCTGAAATCTCTAAACGTGCCATTCAGCAATTCCTCTTTGCAGTCTGGCTCCTTTTACTGTAATCATATGGTAAGGCATTATTTTTTTACTATTGCTGCTACTTTGCTACATTTCATTGCAATCATTGCTATGTTTCTCTCCAAATACTTTCCTTCTATTCATCTACAAGAATCTTAACAGCCTCTGAAAAGCAAATATGTTTTTATTTACTTGCCATCACAAAGTAAGATTGACCCTAAAATATAATGAACATGAAATCTTTCTTCTCCATAAAAGTAGCTCAGCGTCAGTGATGACAACAGAGATCATTGGACCCTTGCATCTGAGTAATTCAAGTCCAAAAATACTCTAGGTATTTCTTTCTCTTTCTTGCTATTTTTTCTAAAAATCAGTCAGTCCTATCAATATGAACACTTTATTGACAGAACCATAAATAGGCAACTTACCCATCTTGTAACAGGGAGTGCCTCTTACCTCCAGGCCTGTAGAGAGAAGTGCTTTTCAACACTCATTCATTTTGCCTCTCCTTGCTGCAGTCTGGGATTTCAGTGCCTGAGATGCCATGATTCTTTCATTGGGGGTGAGTAGAGAGGTAGTCTCTGAAATACTTTAGTTCAAAGCTCTAAATTAGCATCTTGTAGATGTTGTGGTTGAACCTACAATCCAGGAAGGCAGTGATCTCATAGAAAGAGCAGGTTTGGGAAAGTTTATTTGGTAGGTACAAACAACAACAACAAAAAACCAAAACAACGTAACAATTTATTGCTTCATGGAGGGTTGGTAGAGAGTTAAGAGCTGTAAATGTAACACAACAGTAGTTAAGAGGTAATGTTTGTTGCTATTATTGTTTAGTCACTAAATTGAGTCTGACACTTTTGCCACCCCATGGGCTATAGCCAGGCTCCTCTGTCCATGGGATTTCCTAAAGCAAGAATATTGGAGTGGGTTGCCATTTCCTTCTCCAGTGAATCTTCCAGACACAGGGATCAAACCTGGGTCTCTGCACTGGCAGGCAAATTCCTTACCACTGAGCCACCAGGGAAGCCCTTTTCTGCTTGTAGGGTCATATCTAAAGTATGAGAGGCTTTGCAGAAGGCAGGGACCACGTGGCTGAAATCTCTAAACGTGCCATTCAGCAATTCCTCTTTGCAGTCTGGCTCCTTTTTACTGTCTGACACTCTCTGAGGGCTAGCACCCTCTTCAAATTGGTCTCATGCAGTGCACAGGCTTTATTTAGCTCCTAATAAAACCTGACAGACAACTGTCTTTCATACTGGACTACAGAGAGACCTTCCCCCTCTTTATGTATTCCTCAGATAGAGTAAAATTTATTTTAGAGTAAAATTTAGTCTCCCTCTCTAGGATTCAAACCTCAGTCTCCTCAGTGGGTTTGGGAAATAAGAGGAAGGAATGGAGATTCTTTCAAGTAGCTTTTTCTTTCCATGCTTCTACAATATCTCCATTAAGCAAAGGTGTATAGTACAGAATGGGCTTCCCTGATGGCTCAGTGGTAAAGAACCTGCCTATCAATGCAGGAGATGGGGGTTTGATCCCTGGGTTGGGAAGATCCCTTGGAGAAGGACTTGATAAATCTACTCCAGTATTTTTGTCTGGGAAATACCATGGACAGAGGAACCTGGCAGGCAATAGTCTATGAGGTTGCAAAGAGTCAGACTGAGCATGCAAACACATAGTACAAACTAATCCAGTTTAAATAAATGAAAAGATAGTAGAATGTATAAGAACAAAAGATACTTCTAAATTTTCCCTGAAACAAATGAGGCACTAATTAAAGGAATGCTTTGATAGTTGCTTTTATCATGTTTAATGATAGAAGAAAATTAAAATGCCTAGAGGAATTAAAATAGTAGTGTATTTTACATAGTTTTATCTATCTATCGATCTATCGATCGATCAATCTATCTAGGCTTTAAAGTCTCTGAGGAGTTTTTGAGACGGAATTAGCTTTCTGAAACCAAATTTTAGCTATAGCTTTGAGCATATGCACACATGCCTATCGCCTGAACAATGGGTTTAAATTTCCCAGAATAGTGAGCTCAATTATTACCCCAAACAAGTATATCCCTTATGCTAACAAAGTAGTGAGCATAAGTGGTTCAGTCATCTTTTTTCCCCCATTTTGATTCATCTGAGTCTTGAAGTTTCCTGAAAGAGCATTATGATGCCCCATGAGATTGCCAGAGCTCAAGCAAAGAGAGTTATCTTTCAATGGCCCAAAATTGTGCCAGAGCAGTGCCCCTTGTGCCTGGACACTTACAAAGGCTTTCATAAAAACAGCTATATCAGCCACTCTCTTCTGACCTTTCTCTTTCACAAATACTAACATTTTACTGCCATGTCCTTCCCCTTCCATCCCATTTTTATAAGAACACATAGTAATATGGGCAAGAGCCTTATGTCTCAATTCACATACAGCCAAAATTCATCTCCCTGTTTCAATAGTTCTCCTCAAAAAAAACTATTGTAGTCAGGATAACAATTCTCAAAATGTCTGTATCCTAATCCCTGGAACCTGTAAATATGTTGCCTTACACAGTGAAGTGGAATTAAATTTGCTGATCAGATGACCTGAAATTAGAGATATTATCCTGAATTATACATTGGATCTAAGTATAATCATGAGGATCCTTGGAATTGGAAGAAGGATGCAGAATGAGAGGGTCAGAAGGCCATGTGCTTACATGAAAATGGTTGGAGATGCAGTGCTGTTGAGTTTGAATATAAGGACTGATAACTGGTAGGCAATAGTCTATGAGGTTGCAAAGAGTCAGACTGAGCATGCAAACACATAGTACAAACTAATCCAGTTTAAATAAATGAAAAGATAGTAGAATGTATAAGAACAAAAGATACTTCTAAATTTTCCCTGAAACAAATGAGGCACTAATTAAAGGAATGCTTTGATAGTTGCTTTTATCATGTTTAATGATAGAAGAAAATTAAAATGCCTAGAGGAATTAAAATAGTAGTGTATTTTACATAGTTTTATCTATCTATCGATCTATCGATCGATCAATCTATCTAGGCTTTAAAGTCTCTGAGGAGTTTTGAGACGGAATTAGCTTTCTGAAACCAAATTTTAGCTATAGCTTTGAGCATATGCACACATGCCTATCGCCTGAACAATGGGTTTAAATTTCCCAGAATAGTGAGCTCAATTATTACCCCAAACAAGTATATCCCTTATGCTAACAAAGTAGTGAGCATAAGTGGTTCAGTCATCTTTTTTCCCCCATTTTGATTCATCTGAGTCTTGAAGTTTCCTGAAAGAGCATTATGATGCCCCATGAGATTGCCAGAGCTCAAGCAAAGAGAGTTATCTTTCAATGGCCCAAAATTGTGCCAGAGCAGTGCCCCTTGTGCCTGGACACTTACAAAGGCTTTCATAAAAACAGCTATATCAGCCACTCTCTTCTGACCTTTCTCTTTCACAAATACTAACATTTTACTGCCATGTCCTTCCCCTTCCATCCCATTTTTATAAGAACACATAGTAATATGGGCAAGAGCCTTATGTCTCAATTCACATACAGCCAAAATTCATCTCCCTGTTTCAATAGTTCTCCGAAAAAATAACTATTGTAGGCAGAATAACAATTCTCAGAATGTCTGTATCCTAATCCCTGGAACCTGTAAATATGTTGCCTTACACAGTGAAGTGGAATTAAATTTGCTGATCAGATGACCTGAAATTAGAGATATTATCCTGAATTATACATTGGATCTAAGTATAATCATGAGGATCCTTGGAATTGGAAGAAGGATGCAGAATGAGAGGGTCAGAAGGCCATGTGCTTACATGAAAATGGTTGGAGATGCAGTGCTGTTGAGTTTGAATATGGAAGAAAGGAGCCACATCTAAGGAATGTGGGTGAAAAAGACAAGGAGACAACCTTGAGAAAGAAATGCAGCCTTATTAACACCTTGATTTTGGACTGGAGAGAACCATGGGTGACTTCTAAATGAAAGAACTGAAGATTATAACATCATGAAATGATTATCACAGTAAGTTTAGTGAACAGTCACCACCTCACATAAACAAAACATTAAAGATATAGAAGAAAAATATTTTTTCCTTGTAATGAGAACTCTTAGGATTTACTTCTTAATTTTAATGTGTAACATAAAACAGCGTTAATTATTTTTATCATGTTGTACATTTTGTCTTTAGTATTTATTCATCTTATAACTAGAAATTTGACTCTTTTAACTGCCTTTATCCAATTTCCCCTCTTATCCCCTACCTGGAATAACCATAGATCTTATCTCCTTTTCCACGAATTTGTTTGTTTGTTTTTGAAATAAAACTGACCTACAATCCTATGTTGATTCCTGGTATACAGTGATTCAATATTTCTTTACACTTCAAAATGACCACCATGATCAGCTTAATTGTCATTTTCCCAATGGTTCTTAAAAAAGCTTTCTCATATTTCTCAGCTTCCCTTTCTGGTTAGACACTTTTGTAAGACTCTGTTTTGGTCAAGGGTCCTGCTGGGCCCTTGATGTACTCTTCTTTCTCTGTCTCCCAGTTGAAAAAAGAGGAATCCAGCAGCTTGAAGAGAAAGACCTTGGGCTTCTGATGTATGCATTTGTCATACTAAACTGAACTATAACTTGAGTGAGAAATAGAGTTGCAGTGTAAGCCTAATAACAGCCAAGTCACTGTAAATTTTGGTGCTATGGGTTACAATAAATAGCCTAGTAGGGCTTCTTCTTTATTTCTCTGGCAATAAGCTACCTCATCTAGCAGATTTCTTTTTGCTCCATAATACTGTAACTTTTAAGCTTTGAAATACTTAATGGGTATACTCTCTTGGAGACTGAAAAATAGCATGGAATCTGGAACCAGGATAGAATATGAGGCAGCCTGGATGTATAAGTCTCTCTTTTTATACTACATACTGAACACATATATGATGCATCCATATGCTCTGATTTTCATGGTAGATTGAAAAGGTCTTTAGCTACTAAAAATGGTGGACTAGAAATCCTTCCTTCTGTGAGCATGTCTTTGTCCTACAAATTCAAGGTGGGAAGTTGAGGAGGATGGAAGGAGTGGCTGGAGCTTTAAATTTATGAAGAACTGAAGATTATAACTCTATGTTAGTTAGTGAACAGTCACCACCTCACATAAACAAAACATTAAAGATATAGAAGAAAAATATTTTTTCCTTGTAATGAGAACTCTTAGGATTTACTTCTTAATTTTAATGTGTAACATAAAACAGCGTTAATTATTTTTATCATGTTGTACATTTTGTCTTTAGTATTTATTCATCTTATAACTAGAAATTTGACTCTTTTAACTGCCTTTATCCAATTTCCCCTCTTATCCCCTACCTGGAATAACCATAGATCTTATCTCCTTTTCCACGAATTTGTTTGTTTGTTTTTGAAATAAAACTGACCTACAATCCTATGTTGATTCCTGGTATACAGTGATTCAATATTTCTTTACACTTCAAAATGACCACCATGATCAGCTTAATTGTCATTTTCCCAATGGTTCTTAAAAAAGCTTTCTCATATTTCTCAGCTTCCCTTTCTGGTTAGACACTTTTGTAAGACTCTGTTTTGGTCAAGGGTCCTGCTGGGCCCTTGATGTACTCTTCTTTCTCTGTCTCCCAGTTGAAAAAAGAGGAATCCAGCAGCTTGAAGAGAAAGACCTTGGGCTTCTGATGTATGCATTTGTCATACTAAACTGAACTATAACTTGAGTGAGAAATAGAGTTGCAGTGTAAGCCTAATAACAGCCAAGTCACTGTAAATTTTGGTGCTATGGGTTACAATAAATAGCCTAGTAGGGCTTCTTCTTTATTTCTCTGGCAATAAGCTACCTCATCTAGCAGATTTCTTTTTGCTCCATAATACTGTAACTTTTAAGCTTTGAAATACTTAATGGGTATACTCTCTTGGAGACTGAAAAATAGCATGGAATCTGGAACCAGGATAGAATATGAGGCAGCCTGGATGTATAAGTCTCTCTTTTTATACTACATACTGAACACATATATGATGCATCCATATGCTCTGATTTTCATGGTAGATTGAAAAGGTCTTTAGCTACTAAAAATGGTGGACTAGAAATCCTTCCTTCTGTGAGCATGTCTTTGTCCTACAAATTCAAGGTGGGAAGTTGAGGGAGGATGGAAGCGAGTGGCTGGAGCTTTTAGGGAAGGTGGAGAGCAGTTTGAATCATTGAGTGCTGAGAAGGCCTGTAGTGGTTATTCAACCTAACATGACCAAAGTGCACCATGGCCCTGAGATGGTAAAATCTATCCAAGGGCATTCTATCCACATAAAAAGTAAAAATGGATGCCAATGGCAGCCCACAAGGTCACTGAATGTGAGTGGAGATATCTGAAAGACAAATAATCAAAATGCCAGTGAGGATACCAGGTAATGGGTTAGAGGTGAAGATTGTGAGTCTGGGGTTGAACATATATAAGGAGATGGAAATTGGTCATATTTTATAGATTAGACTAAAGAAGCATACACCATTCACCCAAGAAAACAATAAAAAATGGAATGGTGTAGAGAAAGGGAAACTTGTTCATGTCCTTATTCAGTCATGTGGTGACCCTAGACAAGATACATCTCATCTGAGTCTCTGATTTCTTATCTGCAGAGACAGGGATTTTATTGCCTGACTTGCCACAAAGACCTGTTGGGGGGAATCAAATTAAATATGTGTGGGGACACATTTGGTAACATGTAAAATTTATTTCAGTGTAATTATTGTGGCTATAACTCTTAGGACTCCAGATTAGCTAAGTCAACCTAGGCATGACTTAGTAGTCAGTGGGGAAGAACCCTGGTTAAAGTACAGAAAATAAACTTTGAGATATATACTTTTCTTGTAAGGAATCATTATTTTTTTAGAGGGTCTTCTGATGATCTCCCTGGGTGCTGAAGGAATAACACTATGGCAAAACATATGAAGGTGGAATTGATTGATTACATGCACAGGTTCTAGAAGGAAAATGGAGACTGTAAAACTTTTAAGCTTTGAAATACTTAATGGGTATACTCTCTTGGAGACTGAAAAATAGCATGGAATCTGGAACCAGGATAGAATATGAGGCAGCCTGGATGTATAAGTCTCTCTTTATACTACATACTGAACACATATATGATGCATCCATATGCTCTGATTTTCATGGTAGATTGAAAAGGTCTTTAGCTACTAAAAATGGTGGACTAGAAATCCTTCCTTCTGTGAGCATGTCTTTGTCCTACAAATTCAAGGTGGGAAGTTGAGGGAGGATGGAAGCGAGTGGCTGGAGCTTTTAGGGAAGGTGGAGAGCAGTTTGAATCATTGAGTGCTGAGAAGGCCTGTAGTGGTTATTCAACCTAACATGACCAAAGTGCACCATGGCCCTGAGATGGTAAAATCTATCCAAGGGCATTCTATCCACATAAAAAGTAAAAATGGATGCCAATGGCAGCCCACAAGGTCACTGAATGTGAGTGGAGATATCTGAAAGACAAATAATCAAAATGCCAGTGAGGATACCAGGTAATGGGTTAGAGGTGAAGATTGTGAGTCTGGGGTTGAACATATATAAGGAGATGGAAATTGGTCATATTTTATAGATTAGACTAAAGAAGCATACACCATTCACCCAAGAAAACAATAAAAAATGGAATGGTGTAGAGAAAGGGAAACTTGTTCATGTCCTTATTCAGTCATGTGGTGACCCTAGACAAGATACATCTCATCTGAGTCTCTGATTTCTTATCTGCAGAGACAGGGATTTTATTGCCTGACTTGCCACAAAGACCTGTTGGGGGGAATCAAATTAAATATGTGTGGGGACACATTTGGTAACATGTAAAATTTATTTCAGTGTAATTATTGTGGCTATAACTCTTAGGACTCCAGATTAGCTAAGTCAACCTAGGCATGACTTAGTAGTCAGTGGGGAAGAACCCTGGTTAAAGTACAGAAAATAAACTTTGAGATATATACTTTTCTTGTAAGGAATCATTATTTTTTTAGAGGGTCTTCTGATGATCTCCCTGGGTGCTGAAGGAATAACACTATGGCAAAACATATGAAGGTGGAATTGATTTATTACATGCACAGGTTCTAGAAGAGGGAGGCATATCATGTAGGAGCCATATGGGAAAAGCTCCAAAAGAGAAGGCTCAGTTAAACAGGTGGGCAACTGAGGGGAGGTTCTGTAGGCAAGTGCCTTTATTGGAAGTCACAGTGGAGTAGGCTAGCAAAAAAGGATGAGGGTACTTTATTGGGGTGTTTGAATGGCTAGAGATCATAGTCAGGGGAGGGCAAGAAAGAGGACTTGGGGTGAAGACCAGCATTATCACACTGGTGTATCCATCTGGTCACCAGGATGGGGTGCTCACAGTCAGTTTTTGGAATGCTGACACATAAAGAAAATGGGATGTTTTAGAAATTTATAATACAACGTACTTGTTCCAACTGGATTGCCAGTTTTATCAGAGTTCCTATGTCTCAGGACCTCCCTGGTGGTCCAGTGTCTAAGACTCTGTTCTCCTAGCTCCCAATGCGGGGTCCCAGGCTCAAGGAACAGTGCCCCATGTGCTTCTATGAAGACTTGGTGCAGCAAAATGCATAAATATTTCAAAAAGGAAAAGCTCCTGTGTCTCATTTCTCAGTGGTGAGTTAGAGTACACACTGAAAAACAAAGCAGGTAAGGAGGTATTTCATTCCAATAGGATTTCACTTAATGGAAATTGACTCTCAGACTGACAGCAGACTGAGGCTGTTTTTTCTTTTTCCATCTATTTTATTTGCTGCTTACTAGCAAATACTCTATCTGAGTCTCTGATTTCTTATCTGCAGAGACAGGGATTTTATTGCCTGACTTGCCACAAAGACCTGTTGGGGGGAATCAAATTAAATATGTGTGGGGACACATTTGGTAACATGTAAAATTTATTTCAGTGTAATTATTGTGGCTATAACTCTTAGGACTCCAGATTAGCTAAGTCAACCTAGGCATGACTTAGTAGTCAGTGGGGAAGAACCCTGGTTAAAGTACAGAAAATAAACTTTGAGATATATACTTTTCTTGTAAGGAATCATTATTTTTTTAGAGGGTCTTCTGATGATCTCCCTGGGTGCTGAAGGAATAACACTATGGCAAAACATATGAAGGTGGAATTGATTTATTACATGCACAGGTTCTAGAAGAGGGAGGCATATCATGTAGGAGCCATATGGGAAAAGCTCCAAAAGAGAAGGCTCAGTTAAACAGGTGGGCAACTGAGGGGAGGTTCTGTAGGCAAGTGCCTTTATTGGAAGTCACAGTGGAGTAGGCTAGCAAAAAAGGATGAGGGTACTTTATTGGGGTGTTTGAATGGCTAGAGATCATAGTCAGGGGAGGGCAAGAAAGAGGACTTGGGGTGAAGACCAGCATTATCACACTGGTGTATCCATCTGGTCACCAGGATGGGGTGCTCACAGTCAGTTTTGGAATGCTGACACATAAAGAAAATGGGATGTTTTAGAAATTTATAATACAACGTACTTGTTCCAACTGGATTGCCAGTTTTATCAGAGTTCCTATGTCTCAGGACCTCCCTGGTGGTCCAGTGTCTAAGACTCTGTTCTCCTAGCTCCCAATGCGGGGTCCCAGGCTCAAGGAACAGTGCCCCATGTGCTTCTATGAAGACTTGGTGCAGCAAAATGCATAAATATTTCAAAAAGGAAAAGCTCCTGTGTCTCATTTCTCAGTGGTGAGTTAGAGTACACACTGAAAAAACAAAGCAGGTAAGGAGGTATTTCATTCCAATAGGATTTCACTTAATGGAAATTGACTCTCAGACTGACAGCAGACTGAGGCTGTTTTTTCTTTTTCCATCTATTTTATTTGCTGCTTACTAGAAACTAGTGTTTACCCAACTGCTCATCTCATGTGACTCAGAGAATAATTCAGGTTAAAAGGATAATCTCATAAAGAAAGGCATCAGAGAATAATTCAGGTTAAAAGGATAATCTCATAAAGAAAGGCATTGAATCTGTGGCCAGAGTGAGTGGGTTCAAATCCTAGCTCCTCCATTTACTAGGTGTATATAATAGGTAAATAATAGATGCAGTTATTTAACTGCTCTCAGTTTATTAGTGAATAAAATGTGCATTATTTCACATTTCAATTCACAGGACTATTGTAAGGATGAAAACAGTTAATATGCATCAAGTACTCGGAAGAGTAGTGGTATATTACAAGGTAGTTAATGAATATGAGCTATCATTTTTTATAGTTATTATTATTACCAAGGGAAGAATTCTAGTGGATGGGTCCACAGACCTGAATTCTTGCCTCTATTTGTCAGGTGAAAGTGACAGAAACAAAATCAGGCTAAATTAAACAAAATAAAGAAGGAATTTACTGGCTGATATAACTTATACATTTCAAGAGTAAGTCTAATTTTGTGCACAGATTAGATGCTCCATTGAGGGCTTCCTTGGTGGATCAGACAATAAAGAATCTGCCTCGAATAAGGGAATCTCTAGGTTAGGAAGATTGCTCGGAGAAAGGAATGGCTACCCATTTCAGTATTCTTGCATGGAAAATTCCATGTCCAGGGACTACAGTCATGGGGTCGTAGAGTCAGGCACAACTGAATGACTAACACTCTTACCTTCAGATGCTGTAATACATTTAAGGATTTAAAGGATGACCTCAGAAATCTCCTCTTCTCTCTCTCTCTCCTTTTCTTGCATTTTTCTCCTTTAATTAGGGTTGGTTGTTAGGGAGACATTTTCTGTACGACATGCAATCATCTTTGGTTGATCTGTGTTTCCAGTTAAGCAACTTATATAGCTCCAGTAGAAAACAAGATCCCCTTTTGCTTGATGAATCCAGTAAGAGTTAAAAAGTGCACTATGAACCTAGGAGGGGTTTCATTGATTTAAAATTAGCTGATCTGAGAGAGGGAGAATGATGGTTTCCCCCAAACAAAATTAGGATATTATTTTAATATAACGGATGCTGAGTAGACAAAAATACAGGAGACTCAGCTCTGAAATTCACTAGCTATACAACCTTGAATAAGTAACCCAAGCTTTCTGAACTTCAGTTCTTCAATTATATAATGAGATTAACGCCAATTCTGCCTAATTCATTATGTCAGTAAGAGGGTTAAATAAAAGAATATGAGAGCCTTTTGTGAACAGTTCCTTATGTGAGCATAGGGAAGCAATATTATCTTCTGCTTGACTTCTCTGGAGTTTAACGTATCTGTCACCTCCACTTTTTCCTGTTTACTTAAATTGATGTGTTTTAAAAAATCTTTTTCTTGAATTCATTCAGGAAAATATTAAGCCAAATAAAAGGCAGCCTGGACTTCTATAGATTCTATTAGTCACATCAGTCCAACTCAGCATACTGTCATTTATCATTACTCTGTGTTGTTTACATGTCAGTCAGTCTTCAGTCCACTTTTTGGAAGCCCTACCAACCTTAATTCATTCTAATTAGTGAGAGTCTGCATCTCTGTGGCAGAGCATGAGGCAATTTGCTCAAGAACCTTTTTCACCACACGGTGGTAACTACAGTCCTTCTTGCTTATTTGGCTGATTGTACTTAAAACAGAACTGAAGCTTGCATGTTGCATTGTGCTTTACCACTCAGAGCATACTCTGGGTGGGCGGGTGGGTGGAGGGAGGGAAGGTGACCTAATCTTTTTTTTTCTTTAAAAAGTATTTCATTTCATTATTTTGTTAGCAAAGGAAATGGTATGAGCACCTGTGGCTCTCAGGATGTCCTCTTTGAACTGTAAATAATGTGTTAAGATTACAATACAAGCACCAGAAGCCTCTTCCGACCATCACATCTTACTCTAAATGTAATTATAGATGAATAGTGCTTTGGCTGAAAAACTGATTCTGCAAACACCACAAACTGAATCCTCATCTAATAATCCTTGTGGGATAGGTATTATGCATTCTACAGGTTAGGAAAATGAGGTTCTGAGAACAAACACATTTAATGTTTCACAGTTTAGAAGTGTCAGGATCAGGACTTAGACACACCTCTTAAAGGCGGAGATCCATTGCCACATCCTGCATTCCCTCCAATAATTCCTTCCACTCTCCCCTCCTTCATCACACTCCATACCTCCAGGCAACCACTGATCTAATTTCTTTTTTTCAATTATATAATGAGATTAACGCCAATTCTGCCTAATTCATTATGTCAGTAAGAGGGTTAAATAAAAGAATATGAGAGCCTTTTGTGAACAGTTCCTTATGTGAGCATAGGGAAGCAATATTATCTTCTGCTTGACTTCTCTGGAGTTTAACGTATCTGTCACCTCCACTTTTTCCTGTTTACTTAAATTGATGTGTTTTAAAAAATCTTTTTCTTGAATTCATTCAGGAAAATATTAAGCCAAATAAAAGGCAGCCTGGACTTCTATAGATTCTATTAGTCACATCAGTCCAACTCAGCATACTGTCATTTATCATTACTCTGTGTTGTTTACATGTCAGTCAGTCTTCAGTCCACTTTTTGGAAGCCCTACCAACCTTAATTCATTCTAATTAGTGAGAGTCTGCATCTCTGTGGCAGAGCATGAGGCAATTTGCTCAAGAACCTTTTTCACCACACGGTGGTAACTACAGTCCTTCTTGCTTATTTGGCTGATTGTACTTAAAACAGAACTGAAGCTTGCATGTTGCATTGTGCTTTACCACTCAGAGCATACTCTGGGTGGGCGGGTGGGTGGAGGGAGGAAGGTGACCTAATCTTTTTTTCTTTAAAAGTATTTCATTTCATTATTTTGTTAGCAAAGGAAATGGTATGAGCACCTGTGGCTCTCAGGATGTCCTCTTTGAACTGTAAATAATGTGTTAAGATTACAATACAAGCACCAGAAGCCTCTTCCGACCATCACATCTTACTCTAAATGTAATTATAGATGAATAGTGCTTTGGCTGAAAAACTGATTCTGCAAACACCACAAACTGAATCCTCATCTAATAATCCTTGTGGGATAGGTATTATGCATTCTACAGGTTAGGAAAATGAGGTTCTGAGAACAAACACATTTAATGTTTCACAGTTTAGAAGTGTCAGGATCAGGACTTAGACACACCTCTTAAAGGCGGAGATCCATTGCCACATCCTGCATTCCCTCCAATAATTCCTTCCACTCTCCCCTCCTTCATCACACTCCATACCTCCAGGCAACCACTGATCTAATTTCTGTCACTATGGATTAGTTTTCAATTTTCAGAATTTTATGTAAATGAAAGTATATATACTTACTTTTCCTTCTGCCTTCTTTCACTCAACATACAAATTATGAGCTACATCTGGGTTGTGGCATGTATCCTATACTTCATTTCTTTATACTGATGAAGCATTTGATATATGAATATAATACAGCATCTGTTCACTTTTTCTTAACATTTTATTAAAGTATAGTTGTTTACAATGTTGTGGTGATTTCTGCTGTGCAACAAAGCAATTCAGTTATATACATACATGTACAGATTCTTTTTCATATCCTTTTCTATTATGATTTATCACAAAGATAATCAATATAGTTCCATCTGTTGTACAGTAGAACCTTTACTATTTCATTTTTTGACTGGGATTCCTTTGCTCTCCTTATCCAGTTGCTTCAGGAAGAAGCTGAGATCATTGATCCGAGACTTTTCTTTCTTCTAGTACAAGCGTTTAGTGCTAAAAATTTCCCTCTAAGTCCTGCTTTAGTTGGAGTCCACAAATTTTGATGTGTTGTGTGTTCATTTTCATCCACTTCAAGATACTTTTAAACTTATCTTTTATTTCTTTTTGACTCATTGGTTATTCAGAAATGTATGATTTAATTTTAAAATGTTTGGTGATTATCCAGAGATCTTTTGGTTTTGATTTCTAATATTCCATTTTTATCAAAGAACATGTGTTTTGATTACTTGAATGTTACACCCCAGATTTTAGGGCAATACAAGCACCAGAAGCCTCTTCCGACCATCACATCTTACTCTAAATGTAATTATAGATGAATAGTGCTTTGGCTGAAAAACTGATTCTGCAAACACCACAAACTGAATCCTCATCTAATAATCCTTGTGGGATAGGTATTATGCATTCTACAGGTTAGGAAAATGAGGTTCTGAGAACAAACACATTTAATGTTTCACAGTTTAGAAGTGTCAGGATCAGGACTTAGACACACCTCTTAAAGGCGGAGATCCATTGCCACATCCTGCATTCCCTCCAATAATTCCTTCCACTCTCCCCTCCTTCATCACACTCCATACCTCCAGGCAACCACTGATCTAATTTCTGTCACTATGGATTAGTTTTCAATTTTCAGAATTTTATGTAAATGAAAGTATATATACTTACTTTTCCTTCTGCCTTCTTTCACTCAACATACAAATTATGAGCTACATCTGGGTTGTGGCATGTATCCTATACTTCATTTCTTTATACTGATGAAGCATTTGATATATGAATATAATACAGCATCTGTTCACTTTTTCTTAACATTTTATTAAAGTATAGTTGTTTACAATGTTGTGGTGATTTCTGCTGTGCAACAAAGCAATTCAGTTATATACATACATGTACAGATTCTTTTTCATATCCTTTTCTATTATGATTTATCACAAAGATAATCAATATAGTTCCATCTGTTGTACAGTAGAACCTTTACTATTTCATTTTTTGACTGGGATTCCTTTGCTCTCCTTATCCAGTTGCTTCAGGAAGAAGCTGAGATCATTGATCCGAGACTTTTCTTTCTTCTAGTACAAGCGTTTAGTGCTAAAAATTTCCCTCTAAGTCCTGCTTTAGTTGGAGTCCACAAATTTTGATGTGTTGTGTGTTCATTTTCATCCACTTCAAGATACTTTTAAACTTATCTTTTTATTTCTTTTTGACTCATTGGTTATTCAGAAATGTATGATTTAATTTTAAAATGTTTGGTGATTATCCAGAGATCTTTTTGGTTTTGATTTCTAATATTCCATTTTTATCAAAGAACATGTGTTTTGATTACTTGAATTATTGGTAAATTTATGGATTCTTGCCTATTCTCCAGAACATGGTCTATTTTGACAAATTTTCCAAGTTTATTTAAAAAAGAATGTACTTTGTACTGTTTTTGGCTAAAGTGTTCAATAAATGTCTTGGGTTAAATCTATTGATAGTAGCCAAGACATTTGTCTATAGGGTCATGATATCTTGGTTCTCTAAACAACTGAGAATCACAAGTATTTAGCCAGAAAGAAAAATCTGTGACAAGACATGTCAGCCACTGCAAGTGATATGAGGATTTCTCCAGAAGACTCACAAAGACCATCAAAAGGGAAAGTCATTTTTGAACATGAAACATTCAGAGAAACCAGACTATCCTGATATTATCAACGTATAATCCTCATCTGTTTTTATCCTCCTAGGCCAGACCCAAGAGGAATCAGAAATCTCAGCCGGTGGTCCAGGGATGAAGGGTTTGGTTGTAGGAAAAACAATTAGAAGAGGTCTGTCATTGAACATTTTGTCTCTTCAGGTGCCAACAGTGGGGAAGCCTGAGTTTGAGAGACAGGAAGCTTAAACTTTGGAGTTTTTATCTCTATCTGAAAGAGGAAATGTACCTTATTTAAAAGACTACTTTTGGTGACTAAATACGGCTAGAGCAACTTTTATTACCTGAGACTGATTAAAATATGTTACATGTATAGTTGCATTGCTCATGAGTAAATACCATAAGGGAAGTATGTATTTAACATTTTAAGAAACTGCTAAATCATTTCCCAAAGTTGTTATAACCATGTTATATTTTCCCCAAAGATGTATGAAAGTTTCCCTTGTTGTAGAATTTCTGTGATACTTGGTATGGTCAGTTTTTAAAATTTTAGTCATTTGAATATGGATTTAGTGGCATCTCTTTGTGGTTCTAAGCATCCCTAAAAACAAATGATGTGGAGGATCATTTCATCCACTTCAAGATACTTTTAAACTTATCTTTATTTCTTTTTGACTCATTGGTTATTCAGAAATGTATGATTTAATTTTAAAATGTTTGGTGATTATCCAGAGATCTTTTTGGTTTTGATTTCTAATATTCCATTTTTATCAAAGAACATGTGTTTTGATTACTTGAATTATTGGTAAATTTATGGATTCTTGCCTATTCTCCAGAACATGGTCTATTTTGACAAATTTTCCAAGTTTATTTAAAAAAGAATGTACTTTGTACTGTTTTTGGCTAAAGTGTTCAATAAATGTCTTGGGTTAAATCTATTGATAGTAGCCAAGACATTTGTCTATAGGGTCATGATATCTTGGTTCTCTAAACAACTGAGAATCACAAGTATTTAGCCAGAAAGAAAAATCTGTGACAAGACATGTCAGCCACTGCAAGTGATATGAGGATTTCTCCAGAAGACTCACAAAGACCATCAAAAGGGAAAGTCATTTTTGAACATGAAACATTCAGAGAAACCAGACTATCCTGATATTATCAACGTATAATCCTCATCTGTTTTTATCCTCCTAGGCCAGACCCAAGAGGAATCAGAAATCTCAGCCGGTGGTCCAGGGATGAAGGGTTTGGTTGTAGGAAAAACAATTAGAAGAGGTCTGTCATTGAACATTTTGTCTCTTCAGGTGCCAACAGTGGGGAAGCCTGAGTTTGAGAGACAGGAAGCTTAAACTTTGGAGTTTTTATCTCTATCTGAAAGAGGAAATGTACCTTATTTAAAAGACTACTTTTGGTGACTAAATACGGCTAGAGCAACTTTTATTACCTGAGACTGATTAAAATATGTTACATGTATAGTTGCATTGCTCATGAGTAAATACCATAAGGGAAGTATGTATTTAACATTTTAAGAAACTGCTAAATCATTTCCCAAAGTTGTTATAACCATGTTATATTTTCCCCAAAGATGTATGAAAGTTTCCCTTGTTGTAGAATTTCTGTGATACTTGGTATGGTCAGTTTTTAAAATTTTAGTCATTTGAATATGGATTTAGTGGCATCTCTTTGTGGTTCTAAGCATCCCTAAAAACAAATGATGTGGAGTATCATTTCATATGCTTATTTGCCATTTATATATTGTCTTTGGTGAAGTGTCTAAGGCTTTTCCCAATTTTTTTTTTTTAAAGATTTATTTATTTATTTTGGGCGGGGGTCGGGTTGGGGAGGGAGGGAAGCGGGCAGGCCACTTCTATTGGTCTTTCATTTCTCTATTTTCCATCCATCTTTGTTCTTTGGCCTCTGTGGGCCTCCCATTGTGGTGGCGTCTGTCATTGCAGAGCGCCGGCTCTGGGCGCATGCGCTCCAGAGATCCGACTTGGTAATTGGACACATGGGTCCAGCCGCTCCGCAGCAATTGGGATCTTTCCAGGCCAGGGATCGAACCGGTGCCCCTTGCACTGCAAGGCGGTGTCCTTACCCACTGGACCACCAGAGGAAGCCCCTTTTCCCAATTTTTAATTTGTTTTCTTATTACTGAGTTTTGATATTTAAAAAATATGTATCGGTTGTATCAGTCCATCATATATATGATTTTCAAATACTTTCTTTTCAACAAGAGTAGAAGTTTAAAATTCATTCTTTTATGGACTATGTGTCTAATTTAGTATACAAGAAATCTTCACCTAACCCAAAGATACAGAAGATATGCACACACAGAGTCTTGTACATGAATGTTCACTATAGCTTTATTTGTAATACAGAAAAACAAAAGAACACCAATGTCCATCAACATGTGACTGAATATGCAAATGTGTTCTATCCATAGAATGAAATACTACTCAGCCATAAAAAGAATGAACTATTGAAACATGTTACAACATGGATGGATCTCGAAACAATTATTCTGAGTGAAAGACATAAGATTTGAAAGATTACATGCTGTATGATTCCATTTACATAGTACCCAATAGAATTCAAAAAAATTTATAGTCAGAAGCAAATGAGTAGCTGCTTGTAGACGAAAGTTAAAGGTAGAAAAGCAGAGTGGGCGAGAATAAAACAGCATGGTGAAAGTTTTGGGAGTGATTTACTAACTTGACTGTAAGAGTGGGTTTTATAATACATATTTATTCCTTCCATATCACAACTAATCAAATTGTTTACTTTAAATATATGCTGTTTACTATATGTTAGTTATTCCTCAGTAAAACTGTTAAAACCATTGTGTAATATCTGACTGTTAATTCCTCCAGACACAGAAAAAGGACCTGCCAAGCCTAAATGGATGATTAAGGAAAAGGAATAGCAATGCTTTCTGAATGGATTCCAAATATCTTTCTTACTCACTACATTGGTTTCACAATTTAAGACCTAGAAATCTACATAAGACTTAAAAGAAAAGTTCAAAAAAATTATGGTTTACACACACTCTTTTGGCTTTTACCTCTGAAGACTTTACCGAGAACTACCGAGCCAACTGGATGACACAGTCAGACACTGATGAGATGGGAAGGAGTCACGTCAAATTAAAGGATAATTGCAAATTATACAGTCACAATTAAAACAACTATTTCTGTGATATAATGCTGCAGTTTGGTCACAGATCTGAAACAGTTATGCAGAATTTTGTAAATGGAGTGGGAAAAGAGCTGAGATATCTAACACAGTGAGGAAAGTGGAGTAATTTGGGAAGAATCTCTCAGGTGGTAATTTAAGTTCACCTCCTTCCCAAAGAGCTATGCACTTTGACAGCATGGGTGATGTTATAATTTACTGTTCTGATGAAAGTTGGACAAGACTTACTAATGGTCATTGAAACTGACTAACATCGAGGAGATATAATATTCCACAGTAACCAGGAGATTGGCTATGGTCCTGTTTATTTTCATGCTTAACTAAGAACAAACTCTATGTCTTTACTTGTTTGCTTGGCAAGAAGCTAGTATCCCACACCTGAAGTTCCCTATTCTGAAATGATTAGTAACTCAAGAGCCGTATATAATCCAAAAGGAAAATTTCATGGATGTCTGAGTGAAAGACATAAGATTTGAAAGATTACATGCTGTATGATTCCATTTACATAGTACCCAATAGAATTCAAAAAAATTTATAGTCAGAAGCAAATGAGTAGCTGCTTGTAGACGAAAGTTAAAGGTAGAAAAGCAGAGTGGGCGAGAATAAAACAGCATGGTGAAAGTTTTGGGAGTGATTTACTAACTTGACTGTAAGAGTGGGTTTTATAATACATATTTATTCCTTCCATATCACAACTAATCAAATTGTTTACTTTAAATATATGCTGTTTACTATATGTTAGTTATTCCTCAGTAAAACTGTTAAAACCATTGTGTAATATCTGACTGTTAATTCCTCCAGACACAGAAAAAGGACCTGCCAAGCCTAAATGGATGATTAAGGAAAAGGAATAGCAATGCTTTCTGAATGGATTCCAAATATCTTTCTTACTCACTACATTGGTTTCACAATTTAAGACCTAGAAATCTACATAAGACTTAAAAGAAAAGTTCAAAAAAATTATGGTTTACACACACTCTTTTGGCTTTTACCTCTGAAGACTTTACCGAGAACTACCGAGCCAACTGGATGACACAGTCAGACACTGATGAGATGGGAAGGAGTCACGTCAAATTAAAGGATAATTGCAAATTATACAGTCACAATTAAAACAACTATTTCTGTGATATAATGCTGCAGTTTGGTCACAGATCTGAAACAGTTATGCAGAATTTTGTAAATGGAGTGGGAAAAGAGCTGAGATATCTAACACAGTGAGGAAAGTGGAGTAATTTGGGAAGAATCTCTCAGGTGGTAATTTAAGTTCACCTCCTTCCCAAAGAGCTATGCACTTTGACAGCATGGGTGATGTTATAATTTACTGTTCTGATGAAAGTTGGACAAGACTTACTAATGGTCATTGAAACTGACTAACATCGAGGAGATATAATATTCCACAGTAACCAGGAGATTGGCTATGGTCCTGTTTATTTTCATGCTTAACTAAGAACAAACTCTATGTCTTTACTTGTTTGCTTGGCAAGAAGCTAGTATCCCACACCTGAAGTTCCCTATTCTGAAATGATTAGTAACTCAAGAGCCGTATATAATCCAAAAGGAAATTTCATGATTGTTCTTTCCAGCAGGAAAAGATCTTCACCGTTCCCCAGCCCATCTCTGCTATCGGTGTCCTTGATTCTAGCTGCCCCAAGACCAGCTAGTCAGACCTTCCCAGTCACTCCATCGCTGGGGCTTCAGGACGTAACAAAGTCTCCTTCCTGGATTCCATGTCCATAGAGGGAGATGTCATAACTTGTAGTGTTCCCTTGGGATTTTGTGGAATTGGTACTAATGGCTGCAGCTCTCGAGCGGCTCTGTCACTCTTATTTTTTCAATCCTTACTCCTCACAGGCACTGGTCTTGAAGTAGATTCACGTATTCATTGAGTGAAGCCAGCAGATACTAAGACCGGGGACTTGGATAATCTGTTTTAAATTTCTTGAAATCTGACTTATTCTCTCTTTTCTAGCACTACCACTAACTTTTTTTTTTTTTTTAGGCTACAATGTTGAACAGCCTACCAAGAAAAGCCTATATTATAAACATCTTAAATCCTATTACTCTTTCTGAAAGTGAGACTACAGAATATTTTTCCTAACTTTGCTCCCTCAACTCCCTTTTCTTTTCTCCAATCTGCCCTTTCTTGCCTTAGCATTAAGAGTATATAATTTAATTGATTTAATTGATTTGACAGTCAATTAAATAATATAGTAGAAAAGGTAAAATGCTTATTGAAAAATACATACTACATCTAAGAGATAGAAAAGTGAAACTATATATTACATCTCTGCAACAAAAATAAGAGATGTGGCCATTGTATCAGCAGAAGTTCTAACCCTTCTTCCTCTGAGCTGACTTGTAAACGTACAACTTAGGGTCAGTGCAAGCATATCCAAAAGTATCCTGCCTGAGCTTTATTGAACTTTAAAGACTTCCATGAATAATCAGTTCAGAGTAGGATATTTCTGTCACAACTGAAAACATTCAGTGATACGAATATATATATTTTAAATACTGACTTTTGCTCCTAAGAAGTAAATATAACTTCTCCACATAGCTGAAAACTCACAATTTGCCTTTTATCTTTAGGCTTTGGTGTCTCCTGACATTATCTGTCTATAATTGACAAATCTTATTCTCATGGAATCAAGGGATTTTCACCTTGGTTACTTGCTCAGGCTAAATGGCCTTGCTTCCTAGCCAGTGGCCCCCCTACAGGTCTTCAGGAGTAGAAACCATCATGATGCCTCAAAAATTCCCTACCTACATCTCTTTGTTCTCTCCACATCTGGCCATGTATTCCCTCCTGTGTTGTATGGTCTTGGCTGGGAGAAGGGGCAGGAGTTCAGAACTTTTCTATCGTCTGAAGGAGAGAAAACTAAATGAGGGAGAGTTCTGTAGTCCTTCAGAATGATTGTTTAAGGCAAAATTAAGATACATAGTTATTACCTGAATAAACTCAAATCAAAAATGCGACTTTACATATTGCTTGTATTAATATTTTTCCCCATTCTTCAGGTATATTTATAAAGACATAATCTAAGTTCAAAAGATGGAACATGAACAAAAATATTGGTATACAAAATAATGGTATATATGACATTTGTTGGTTCTTCCAGGTGGCGCTAGTGGTAAAGAATCTACTTGCCAAAGTAGGAGATGCAGCTGATGTGGGTTTGATCCATGAATGGGGAAGATTCTTTGAAGGAGTCAATGACAACCCACTCCAGTATTCTTGCCTGGGAAGTTCCATGGACAGAGGAGCCTGATGGGCTACAGTCCATGGGGTTGCACAGTCAGACACGACAGAGCATGTACACAGAATGTAAAATACTGGAGCTAACAGGAAGGCCAAATTTAAAAGAAAGAGGAGGGAAATAAAGTATGCTTGAGTGTCCATAATTTGGTGGAACTTAATGTATTTGTAGTATTTTTTATTAAAGTTGTTTCATCCTAACAGAATCATGTGGAAAAGATAGTATTAGAGGTATTTTGCATGTATGGAAACAGAGACTCAGAGATGTAAAGGAATGTTACCAGGTCAGAAGTGAGGAATATGGGATCTGCCCCTGGATAACTCTGACTCCCAAACCCATATTCTTGGTATGTTATTACAGAATGCACTAGGAATAAGATTAAAGAGAAGCTCTAAATTTCAGAGTAGAGGAAGAAAAGAATAAGAAAGTCAGCGAATCTTCAGGCAACCAAAAACATTCTTTGTTCCATTCCACTTTAGGCATGAAGAGAAATTGAGAAGTGTTTCCTAACACTAGTTGCTATTTCTTATGATAAAAAGGTGACATAAATTCATAGAAATACTCCTTCAGGGAGGTTTCCATGTCCTATAATGTGTTTAATCTAAAATTTTTTGAAATTAAAAAAATGCAAATATGTTACATTTTGCATAGAATGTAAAAATCTATGTCATGGGTGAAAGGTAGTATAAATATGAGAAAACTTTTTAGACAGAACAGTGTATTCTGCCTCGAAAGCTGGAAATGTATATTGACCTTCATTTGTTTTCGCTTGAGCATCATGTTACAATCCGTTTGGTTTTAACTTTGGAAAAGGCAGGAATCTTGGGAGATTTTATGCTACTAAAGCATATTGTCTTTATGTTGAATTCTTATTGAAATTTAGCTTAAGCAAGAGGAAACAGCAAAGAGACATTTTTAACTCTCATGTACTGTATTTTATTTTGAAGTTTCCAGTAATAATTTATACCTCAAGACTCATAGTTTGAAATCTTTTCTGGTAAACTGAAATGCATTATGACTAATGTGAGGTTGGGTTGATATTTTCCTATAGAATTTGACAACTCTCTAGATATAAATAGAGGTCAAAGTTAATCAAAAATTTTTATTTTTTCGCTATTACTGTTCCATGAGAACTTCATTTGCAGGACTGCTCCATTTGTATTTGAAATATATGTCACATGTAAAGGTTTGACTAATTCTTAGAGGGTTTTTTTTTTTTTTGATAAAGTCATGTTTGACAATTAACAAAATGGTAAAACTGCAGTCTATTTCTTAAACACAAAATTCTGCTGAATAGCTCAGAGAGCTATATTCAATATCCTATGACAAACCATGAAAAAAGAATATTAAAAAAGAGTATATTATATATATATATAACTGAATCACTTTGCTGTATGGAAGAAATTAACACATTGTAAGTCAACTATATTTCAATAAATTTATTGATCTGAAAGAGTAGTCTATTTCTAAAGAACAAACAAAATTAGAATTGTATAGGCCAATGTCAAGCCCCTCCCCCCCAAAAATCCAAAATCATATCAAGAGCTTACACCTGAAGGTATAATAAACTAAAAGCAGGGGAATTGTTACACAAGAGATGGAAGGCTGACAAAATCAAATTAATGTGAGATAGACCAGAAATTAGCCATAAAGAAGTCCTGGACCATCTGAAGAGGGAGAAATGGGTGTTATTTGAACCCAAGTTTCCCCCATCCTTTCTACCAACCAATAAGCTGGAACTACCCCAGACCATGGGGGAGATGCAGGGAAGGAGAGAAATACCCTGGCTTATTTCTACCCCCCATCTCCCTGAGGCCATCCACTGTGGAACTCTCTGGATTTCAGTGTTGGAGGAGCTTGTGAAATACATCCTGTAGAGATCAGATCCCCTATGATAGCAGCAAAGGAAAAAGGAGACTGTATTTGAGAGCAAGCTGATCGAGGATCAGCACAAGAGGATAAGAGGAAGGTCACTTACTGACACATCATTGTTAACATATGTTAAGAGAGTATATGGTAACAAAGTTAATTTCAAAAGGTAATTGAGGAAAAGAAAATAGATAATAAAATGTCTTGGATGGTAAAAAAAAAAAAGGCACGAAGAATGCCATGTGTTTTGAATTCTAGGATGGATAAGAATGTGTTCATATATATATTATTTGTGACATCTTTTCATTATGAAATTACAAGAAGAGGGGAAAGAGAAGATTGATTAGTCAAGAGGAAGAGCTAGAGTAAATAAGATTTCTGTAGACAAGGGAGCTGTTTTCTGTAAAGGGTTGGATATTTCAGAATTAGGGGGCCATAGAGTCTTGATGTTAACTACTCAACCTTGACACCATAGTGGGAAATCAGCTATCGACATGGTATACATGAGAGAGTGTGGTTGTCTTCCAACCAAACTTTATTTCAGAAATGGTGAAGGGCTGGAACCAGCTTACAGATTGTAGTTTCCAAATATGGCTCTAGAAAAATTTCCATCAAAACATCATTAAGTAACTTCTAACTTCCACTGTTTAATTTAGAGACAGACAGCTCTCATTTTCAGACTCACGCAGTTAGCGTTGGTTTCATACCACTGTGGCTTGAGTTCCAGCTCTGTTATTTGGCGGCTGCAGAAATTTTGGCAAGTTATTTAATCTCACTGGGAAACGGGGGTCAGGATGACACTTACAGGCTATGCAGAAGTGTGAGACTGTACCTGGAAAGTACTTAAGATGATGCTGGGCACATGGAAAGAGCCATCATATTAGTGATAGCTAGATTTGTTGATCTTCTAAGTTCCAGCTGTCACTACTTAGTAGATATTTAGTTTCAGTGGAATGGAGTGATATGATCTAATATATGTATTTAAACATTTTTACCACCATAAAAATGGAGTAATACCTGACATTTATCCTAGCACTTACTACTCATAAAACTATTACAAACCTTTATTTTAGTGCTTCTTACCTATAAAGTGCAGCCAAATCACAATTCAGGACACTGAAGAATTTATCCAGGCAGTGGAATTAATGACCCCATATGCATAAAACAGTACAATGCAATGTACAGATGACTCTGGAACAACACAGGTTTAAATTGCATGGATCCACTTACATACAGAATTTGTTCAATGACTGCATTGGAAAGATTTGTAGGGATTTTAGGCAATTTGAAAACACTTGCAAACATACCTCATTGCCTACAAATATTTTTTTAAAAATTAAGAAAAGGATATATAACAAATACATAAGATATAGATACTAGTCAATTTTTTCATTTAATATAATAAAATATTCATAAATATATTGTAAAAGTTAGAATTTACCCAAACATATGCACAAAAATGCTTACATACCATACATGGCACCATCAATCACACTAGACGTCATATATTAGTACAGTCTTTGTTATCAGTGTGTGAATTGTTATACCTATAAATAAGTATGTATTGTTCATATTATATTTTCATTTTTGATGTCTGGTGTTAATAACATGTATAACAGCTATAACATTTTGTATCACATAAGACAGTATTGATGTAGATACAGACACATAATTTGTCCTATAAACAGATATATACATGTAGGGTATCAATAAATACAGTACAGTAAAGAGTATGTACTTTTTCTTCCTTTTGATTTTCTTACCATTTTTTCTTTTCTTTAGCTTACTTTATTGTTAGAATGCAGTATAAAATACACGTAACATACAAAATATGTGTTAATCAAGCTCTGTTATTTGGCGGCTGCAGAAATTTTGGCAAGTTATTTAATCTCACTGGGAAACGGGGGTCAGGATGACACTTACAGGCTATGCAGAAGTGTGAGACTGTACCTGGAAAGTACTTAAGATGATGCTGGGCACATGGAAAGAGCCATCATATTAGTGATAGCTAGATTTGTTGATCTTCTAAGTTCCAGCTGTCACTACTTAGTAGATATTTAGTTTCAGTGGAATGGAGTGATATGATCTAATATATGTATTTAAACATTTTTACCACCATAAAAATGGAGTAATACCTGACATTTATCCTAGCACTTACTACTCATAAAACTATTACAAACCTTTATTTTAGTGCTTCTTACCTATAAAGTGCAGCCAAATCACAATTCAGGACACTGAAGAATTTATCCAGGCAGTGGAATTAATGACCCCATATGCATAAAACAGTACAATGCAATGTACAGATGACTCTGGAACAACACAGGTTTAAATTGCATGGATCCACTTACATACAGAATTTGTTCAATGACTGCATTGGAAAGATTTGTAGGGATTTTAGGCAATTTGAAAACACTTGCAAACATACCTCATTGCCTACAAATATTTTTTTAAAAATTAAGAAAAAGATATATAACAAATACATAAGATATAGATACTAGTCAATTTTTTCATTTAATATAATAAAATATTCATAAATATATTGTAAAAGTTAGAATTTACCCAAACATATGCACAAAAATGCTTACATACCATACATGGCACCATCAATCACACTAGACGTCATATATTAGTACAGTCTTTGTTATCAGTGTGTGAATTGTTATACCTATAAATAAGTATGTATTGTTCATATTATATTTTCATTTTTGATGTCTGGTGTTAATAACATGTATAACAGCTATAACATTTTGTATCACATAAGACAGTATTGATGTAGATACAGACACATAATTTGTCCTATAAACAGATATATACATGTAGGGTATCAATAAATACAGTACAGTAAAGAGTATGTACTTTTTCTTCCTTTTGATTTTCTTACCATTTTTTCTTTTCTTTAGCTTACTTTATTGTTAGAATGCAGTATAAAATACACGTAACATACAAAATATGTGTTAATCAACTGCATAGATAAGCTAATTGACTTATAAGGCTTCCACTCAACAGTAGGCTATTAGTTAGATTCAAAGGCATTCAAAAGTTAAAAGATGGATTTTTGACTGTGTGGGGAATTGACACACTTAATTCCTGCATTGTGCAAGGTCAATTTTATTTGCTAAATTGCATGCACTTGGTACATATATTAAGTGTGGCAGATGCTCAAAAGAAAGAATGTCAACTCACAAATGACAAGAATACCTGTGTATTAACTATGCTAAAAAGTTAGACTGACCCCAGTTGTGTTTTAACCTCCCCCATGATCTCTGCAATGATCAGTTTCAGTCTAAAAATTGGCTCAAGGAAATGCAGCCAAGCATTCATGTAGCCAAGTATTCAATTCATGTAGCCAAGTATTCAATTCAGTAAATTTTTAGAGCTCTGAGAGAGATTAAAAATGGGAGAAACAAGAGTTATTGAAGAATTAAAAATATCTAGTTCAACAGTCCCACTTTAGAGGTAAAACTGAGATCAAGCAAATGCCCACTGACCCAAACCAGACAGTGAGAAAGCTAGGACTGGAACGCTAACAACCGGATTTCCTAATTCACATTTCAGTCTACTTTTCATGCCAACATTGAGTCTCTCTAGAGTCTCCCAGGTGTTCAGTTTCAATTTTCCAGATACGTTGATTTTATTTTTTCTCACACCTCAGGTAAGGATTTCATCTATGTCAATTTAGCCAAACAGGTTGGTATCTTTTACCCAGGAGTCCACCCTCACTCCTTGATAGCTCGTAGCTAAGGAAAGAGGACAGTTTCTATATAACAGGCCTGTGTACTATACAAGTGCTGGGGACCTAAAGCATCACAATGGACATGGAGCTCATGGCTGAATCATCAACCAACTGATCTTTAATGAGGTGTTTATCCCCCCAAATAAACACATCATCAATTTTCAACTGAAACTATACATAATTAAGCCCAGTGCACGTGCAAGTTTTATGTATGTTCAATCAACGGTCCTACACAAACAGCATTTTCTCTTCTTGGTTTGACTAAATAAATTCATCCAGGACAACAGAGACTTGCTCAACTACTTTTCTGGAAGGAAAGGTGTTGAGATAAACTCAGATGTGCCTTTACGAATAAAACCAGAACAATATAATAATTACCTACCACATTCATTTGAGGACCCAAAATAACAGTTTTTATGGACTTACAGCTTTTCAAAAGACAGCTTTGTTTCTTGTGACAAGAAAATAGAGCACCAGCTGCTACGTAGGGCTACTGAAAGAATTCACTGTGAAATAAAATCTTTAATACAGTAACATATGGCCAAAGCAAGATATACAATAAATGTTATCATTTTGTTGGCTTTTATGATTTAGTCTTTTGAAATTCTTACTCTTTTGAAGCCAGCTGTATTATCTGGAATCTGCAAGTAAATCTCTTGGATATAAAGCAAAAAATAACTTGTCCCACTTATGACAATGAATTAAGTCAAATAAATATTAGGTTTAGGAATTCCTAAACTTCTGCTGATAGATTTAGTACACTCTACCGAAAAATTGTAAGAACAAACAACAACAACAACAACAAAAAACTAAAAAAAGTCAGAGAAACTTAAAATCAGGAGGAACCCAGTGAGCCATCCAATCTATCATTCATTTAAGGAAGCCTTTCTCCTTAAAAAATTGTTTACAACAAGTGTAACTGTTGAGTTTAAAATGAAATCTCATTTGCATTTCTAGGCAAGACTCCTTAGTCCTTATTCTCTGGAGCTTACTTTGACTAGAAGCCATATTTCAACATATTAAATAAAAAATCGTCTAATGCAAACTGTGCTGCTATAATTCCCATTGAAACTCCATTAAGCAAAGAAAAGCTGTCAAGTATAAAATCTGCTGATCCTTAGGGATGAATTGGAGGACATTTTTCCTTTAATGGCTTCATGCTTTGCCAAGCTGTAATTCACTTGTATTTCTGTCAACAGCTTCATCAGTGTGTGTGTTTGACTTTCCTGAAAATGACATGATGGCAACTTTCTTTGCTATGCAAAGTTATTGCGTTAAAACCTCCGTGTGGGAGAAGGAAAGCTTTTAGTCAACTGCGCTGTGAAGGAAGACATCCTAGAACTTGGCTCTTGTGTCACAATAAACACTTTAGCTTCTTTTGAAACCTTAGGGATGAATGAGGCAGCACAAACGGAGTGATTTTAACCACCAGAAATTGTAGTAATTTTTCTAAAGTGCTTTTCTTGTACTGCACTATAGCATTAAGGAATTGAATTTAATAATAAAATTCTAGCAGATTTTCAGAATTAACAAAGTAATGAAATTATTGATGCGGGAAGAGAATAAAAGGATAAGATCTGTTCATTTACTTTTAACCTTTTACAATCATGCAGGAAATATTGAAGATATGTTTTACATATTTTCTCCCTATAAAATGAAAAGAAATATATCCTCCTTACTTCCCCAGGGAGTGGATTTATACAATAAATTTTTTGGAAAAGATATACAATAAATGTTATCATTTTGTTGGCTTTTATGATTTAGTCTTTTGAAATTCTTACTCTTTTGAAGCCAGCTGTATTATCTGGAATCTGCAAGTAAATCTCTTGGATATAAAGCAAAAAATAACTTGTCCCACTTATGACAATGAATTAAGTCAAATAAATATTAGGTTTAGGAATTCCTAAACTTCTGCTGATAGATTTAGTACACTCTACCGAAAAATTGTAAGAACAAACAACAACAACAACAACAAAAAACTAAAAAAAGTCAGAGAAACTTAAAATCAGGAGGAACCCAGTGAGCCATCCAATCTATCATTCATTTAAGGAAGCCTTTCTCCTTAAAAAATTGTTTACAACAAGTGTAACTGTTGAGTTTAAAATGAAATCTCATTTGCATTTCTAGGCAAGACTCCTTAGTCCTTATTCTCTGGAGCTTACTTTGACTAGAAGCCATATTTCAACATATTAAATAAAAAATCGTCTAATGCAAACTGTGCTGCTATAATTCCCATTGAAACTCCATTAAGCAAAGAAAAGCTGTCAAGTATAAAATCTGCTGATCCTTAGGGATGAATTGGAGGACATTTTTCCTTTAATGGCTTCATGCTTTGCCAAGCTGTAATTCACTTGTATTTCTGTCAACAGCTTCATCAGTGTGTGTGTTTGACTTTCCTGAAAATGACATGATGGCAACTTTCTTTGCTATGCAAAGTTATTGCGTTAAAACCTCCGTGTGGGAGAAGGAAAGCTTTTAGTCAACTGCGCTGTGAAGGAAGACATCCTAGAACTTGGCTCTTGTGTCACAATAAACACTTTAGCTTCTTTTGAAACCTTAGGGATGAATGAGGCAGCACAAACGGAGTGATTTTAACCACCAGAAATTGTAGTAATTTTTCTAAAGTGCTTTTCTTGTACTGCACTATAGCATTAAGGAATTGAATTTAATAATAAAATTCTAGCAGATTTTCAGAATTAACAAAGTAATGAAATTATTGATGCGGGAAGAGAATAAAAGGATAAGATCTGTTCATTTACTTTTAACCTTTTACAATCATGCAGGAAATATTGAAGATATGTTTTACATATTTTCTCCCTATAAAATGAAAAGAAATATATCCTCCTTACTTCCCCAGGGAGTGGATTTATATGAATTTAGCATTGTAATGGAACTTTGGTATTTATATACAAAAATACCTTACAGAATGAACATATATATTTACATGTATGTGTGTGTCTGTGCCAAGGCTTTTCAGTCATGTCTGACTCTGTGAGACCCTCTCCATGAGATTCTCCAGGCAAGAATCCTGCCATGCCCTCCTCCAGGAGAGCTTCCTGACCCAGGCAGGGATCAAACCCTCATTTCTTACACCTCCTGCATTAGCAGGCAGGTTCTTTACCACTAATGCCACCTGTATACATACATATATATGTGTATATACACACACACACACATATACATACACTTAAATGTGTATGTATGTATAATCCATATCCCTAGGGAGTGGGTTTAAGTAAATTAACATTGTAATGGAATTTAGATATTTATATATAAAAAACTTGTAACATGAACCTTACAGAAGGAACATACATATTTACATGTATACATATATACACTTGGATTTCCCAGGTGACTCAGTTGTATAGAATCTGTCTGCCAGTGTAGGAAATGCAGGAGGTAGGGATTTGAACCTTGGGTTGGGAAGACTCCCTAGAGGAGGAAATGGAAAGCCCCTCCAATATTCTTGCCTGAAGTATCTCATGAACAGAGATGCCAGGTGAACTACAGTCCATGGAGTTGCAAAAAGTTAGATGTGACTGAGCATGCACACATAATATATACACTTGTATATGTTTATATATGTATATGTGTCACACACCTACACACGTTTGTGTGTTTATCTGGGAGGATAAACCAGCTACCAGAACTGCTGTTGTGAGCCAAAATAAGAAGAGTCTAGGGCTTATGCTGACATTTAGTTGTCTGTATCAGGACCAGGTAAGAAAAAAAACACTGCTCAAGCTGAAATTTGGAAATCTGTGCCATGACTCTCTTACCCAGAGATGAATATCTAGGAATGGATTAAAAAATACTGTTTTCTTTGCAGCTTTCCTCTTGCCAGTTTCAGAATCTTCACACCTTTTCTCCTCTGGAAAGTTACCCAGAAGGCATTTAACATATGAAATTTTAAGGATAAGATCTGTTCATTTACTTTTAACCTTTTACAATCATGCAGGAAATATTGAAGATATGTTTTACATATTTTCTCCTATAAAATGAAAAGAAATATATCCTCCTTACTTCCCAGGAGTGGATTTATATGAATTTAGCATTGTAATGGAACTTTGGTATTTATATACAAAAATACCTTACAGAATGAACATATATATTTACATGTATGTGTGTGTCTGTGCCAAGGCTTTTCAGTCATGTCTGACTCTGTGAGACCCTCTCCATGAGATTCTCCAGGCAAGAATCCTGCCATGCCCTCCTCCAGGAGAGCTTCCTGACCCAGGCAGGGATCAAACCCTCATTTCTTACACCTCCTGCATTAGCAGGCAGGTTCTTTACCACTAATGCCACCTGTATACATACATATATATGTGTATATACACACACACACATATACATACACTTAAATGTGTATGTATGTATAATCCATATCCCTAGGGAGTGGGTTTAAGTAAATTAACATTGTAATGGAATTTAGATATTTATATATAAAAAACTTGTAACATGAACCTTACAGAAGGAACATACATATTTACATGTATACATATATACACTTGGATTTCCCAGGTGACTCAGTTGTATAGAATCTGTCTGCCAGTGTAGGAAATGCAGGAGGTAGGGATTTGAACCTTGGGTTGGGAAGACTCCCTAGAGGAGGAAATGGAAAGCCCCTCCAATATTCTTGCCTGAAGTATCTCATGAACAGAGATGCCAGGTGAACTACAGTCCATGGAGTTGCAAAAAGTTAGATGTGACTGAGCATGCACACATAATATATACACTTGTATATGTTTATATATGTATATGTGTCACACACCTACACACGTTTGTGTGTTTATCTGGGAGGATAAACCAGCTACCAGAACTGCTGTTGTGAGCCAAAATAAGAAGAGTCTAGGGCTTATGCTGACATTTAGTTGTCTGTATCAGGACCAGGTAAGAAAAAAAACACTGCTCAAGCTGAAATTTGGAAATCTGTGCCATGACTCTCTTACCCAGAGATGAATATCTAGGAATGGATTAAAAAATACTGTTTTCTTTGCAGCTTATGCCTCTTGCTTGCCAGTTTCAGAATCTTCACACCTTTTCTCCTCTGGAAAGTTACTCCCAGAAAGGGATCAATGCTTGCAATAGAGAACTCTGGGTGGTTGAAGCACTACTTGGACTAAAAGGAAACAGAGAGCCATTGGGGAGTAGACGCTAAAAGAGCAAATGCTTGCTTGTCAATAGTTTACAGGAATAGCAGTGATCCTGTGGAGACACAATGGGCTTCCCAGGTGGTGCTAGCCATAAAGAATCCACCTGCCAATGCAGGAGACTCAAGAGACCCGTGTTCAATCCCTGAGTCTGGAATATCTCAAGGAGTAAGAAATGGCAACCTGCTCCAGTATTCTTTCCTGGAGAACCCCACAAACAGAGGAGCCTGGCTAGCTACAGTCCACGGGGCCACACAGAGTTGGACATGACTGAGCATACACACATACTGTGGATATCCAGTGGAGAAAAAAAGACCTATGGTATCAGAAGCTGCTACTACCAATTTGCTCTATAACCAAGAGACTAGGAGGAAGCCCTGATAGGACATTTTACTATAGAAAGTGGCTTCTGTGGTCCTCATTAGCCTACAAAGTTATAACACTTGCCCACGTGGAAAGGGGTGTCCTGCTTTCTTGCCACACGGAGTTCCCAAGCCAGAGAGACAAAGTCAGTACGCAAATGTATGTATCTTACCGAGGAAGGAATGAAGGACTCTGAAAGGGACAGGGAATGTAGCCTAGGGAAGATGTGATGTCAGCAGGAAGCTAGCTCCTGCCTGATCCCACAGGGAGCTCTGGAGTTCAATGACAGTTGATTCTGAAGCAATGGGCAGTCTTTTTCATCCCAGTGTCATTGGCTTTTGGCTGTTTGACTAGTGGATAAAGGAGCAGAGGGGAAGGAGGTATAATCTCTGCAAGTGAAATCAATCTCTAGAGAAAGGTGCCTTTATGAACTCTTAGCAGTCGGCACTATAAGGGTTTCAGGGCAGGGTACTAAAAACTGATATGATAGTTCTCTATTAATGCATCCTGATATTTCTGGTGAAATGTCATTATGAGTTCTTTTCCATTTTATTTCTTTGTACAAAATTATGAAATGGTGTCCTGTGGATCAGGAAATTGTCTGTCTTATCTCACACTTCCAAAAGGCCATGGTAATTTTTATTTTAATGCCAGAAATGTATCAATTTCTCCTTTTGAGTTTTTCCCAATTTTCATTTTTTATCCCAATTTTTTTTTTCCATTGTGAAATACCTGAGGCCTGCTAGTCTTTTATCAGAATAATTGGGTTTCTTCTCAGTATCACCGAGTTTTAGTGTTGTCCTATGCCATTATTTGTTTTAGAAAGTGAAGAGCAGAGGATTTTCTAAACAAACATAAAGCATGTGGATGCTTATTGATTTGCCTGTGGGTGAATTAGGGAAATCTGACATCATTCCACTTGGGGTCTAGTATTATTCAGCTATTTGGTGCAGAGGGCTCTGAATAAAGACCTAAATGAAATTCAAGATCATGTTTTCTTAAGAATTTATGGAGGAACCAGCAGTATATTTCTTCCTCTTGTAGATTGTAAGTCTAGTCTAATGAAAAATCAATAACTGGAACTCACTGTTATTTGCCCAACAAATGTTTATCTCCTACCGCTTCTTAGCTAAAAGTACTGATTTTGCTTGAGGTAACAATCTAGCAGGCCCTAGGTCCTAGGTCTGTTTGTGTAAACCAACAATGATAGTCATTTTCCCAATTTTCTCATTTTCGTCTGTAGTTTGCAGTGACCATGCCACTCCCTTTTGATATTAAGGCCGAAGCATAACACCTGGGGGACAGGTATGGTCTGTTTTGAAAATACATATGCTGTGATTCCTCACTGATTGTTCCTGAGTTACAAGTGCTATAGCTGAAGTAATAGAAGCCATTTGTAATCATGAGGGAAAGGCTTACTGAGACACAAGGACACTGTTCTGTACAGCTTGACTAAATAAATAAATATTAAAAAAAATTGTGATTTGAGAAAAAAATGTTAAGTCCCAATAATTTAAGTTCACTGTGTGTTTTTCTTAATTTTTATTGGAGTACAGTTGCTTTACAATATTATGTTAGTTACCACTGTATAGCAAAGTGAATCATATGTGTGTGTGTGTGTATATATATATATATATATATCCCCTCTTTCTTTTTTGGATTCCCTTCCCATTTAGTTCACCACAGAGCACTGAGTAGAGTTCTCTGTGCTATACAGTAGGTTCTCATTAGTTGCCTATTTTTATCATATTTTTCTATTAAATACAACTGAACACATTCCTAACTGATATTTAATAATTTGAGGGTCATGCACCTCCTGTCACCTTTTGGTGGACCATGGTGTAAAATGCACAAACGAAGGATTAGTTGTTTTATATAGACACTCTGTCATTTCACTAAATCTTTATTCATTGCATATCATCATCACATTTAACATATGCCATTATTTGTTTTAGAAAGTGAAGAGCAGAGGATTTTCTAAACAAACATAAAGCATGTGGATGCTTATTGATTTGCCTGTGGGTGAATTAGGGAAATCTGACATCATTCCACTTGGGGTCTAGTATTATTCAGCTATTTGGTGCAGAGGGCTCTGAATAAAGACCTAAATGAAATTCAAGATCATGTTTTCTTAAGAATTTATGGAGGAACCAGCAGTATATTTCTTCCTCTTGTAGATTGTAAGTCTAGTCTAATGAAAAATCAATAACTGGAACTCACTGTTATTTGCCCAACAAATGTTTATCTCCTACCGCTTCTTAGCTAAAAGTACTGATTTTGCTTGAGGTAACAATCTAGCAGGCCCTAGGTCCTAGGTCTGTTTGTGTAAACCAACAATGATAGTCATTTTCCCAATTTTCTCATTTTCGTCTGTAGTTTGCAGTGACCATGCCACTCCCTTTTGATATTAAGGCCGAAGCATAACACCTGGGGGACAGGTATGGTCTGTTTTGAAAATACATATGCTGTGATTCCTCACTGATTGTTCCTGAGTTACAAGTGCTATAGCTGAAGTAATAGAAGCCATTTGTAATCATGAGGGAAAGGCTTACTGAGACACAAGGACACTGTTCTGTACAGCTTGACTAAATAAATAAATATTAAAAAAAATTGTGATTTGAGAAAAAAATGTTAAGTCCCAATAATTTAAGTTCACTGTGTTTTTTTCTTAATTTTTATTGGAGTACAGTTGCTTTACAATATTATGTTAGTTACCACTGTATAGCAAAGTGAATCATATATGTGTGTGTATATATATATATATATATATCCCCTCTTTCTTTTTTGGATTCCCTTCCCATTTAGTTCACCACAGAGCACTGAGTAGAGTTCTCTGTGCTATACAGTAGGTTCTCATTAGTTGCCTATTTTTATCATATTTTTCTATTAAATACAACTGAACACATTCCTAACTGATATTTAATAATTTGAGGGTCATGCACCTCCTGTCACCTTTTGGTGGACCATGGTGTAAAATGCACAAACGAAGGATTAGTTGTTTTATATAGACACTCTGTCATTTCACTAAATCTTTATTCATTGCATATCATCATCACATTTAACATTTTTTTGTTGCTTCTCTTTTTGGTATTTTTACTACGTGTCTGCAACACTAGAATGTAAGTCCCTTAGAGCATGGGCTTCATGGGTCTTATTCACTGTTTCGTCTCTACTTGCCAGAGGAGTGCCTAGCGTGGAGGAAGCATTAGCCTGATATCCTGTTGGCTCAACAAATGGATTCCCAGTATTTGCTGAAGCAGAAACTATGACTCAGTTTGTAAGGCAGAAATATTTGGCCATGGACTTGCGGAATCAAAAGTGCCATTTCCATGGAGTAGATAAAATGGAGCCCAAGGGGGAAAACTGGGTGAGAGTAGGAAGAGGAATGTGGCTGAAAAACACCTAAGACTAGAGAAAAGTTATATAATTAGTGTAGTTGGCTAAGTGAGAAGGGCAAGAGCTTTCCATTCCACAACCAAATGGGAGGACTTCCTTGGTGGCTCAGTGGTGAAGAACCCATCAAGAAGATTCCCAGGAGGATGAAATGGCAACCCACTCTAGTAATCTTTCCTAGCAAATCTGATGGACAAAGGAGCCTGGTGGGCTATAGTCCATGGGATTGCAGAGTCAGACATGACATACTTAACATCAATAGCCAAATGAGGTGGACTCCCAGATGAGAGGTCCTCAGTTCTAGTCACCTCATCTATCCTTGAACAACCTGCTCTTTTTCAGACAGTGTAATCATAAGACTTTTAAACATTAAGAGGCTATGTGTAAAGAGTTAGATAAACAGTTTATTCATTCTGTATGAGAATTTGACCTTTGGTTACATTCCTAGTTCTTTCTCTGAAAATCTGATAAAGATGAAAAGTCAGCTATGTTACTAGACAACATTGATTATGGTATTTGGTTGATCAAAGGTTCTTTTGGGATTTTCCATTAGATGCTATTGTTTCTGGCCAACCCAACAGAAGACTCTTTATTGGCAAATTTTATTTGGAATTGAAGAAATCATAAATAAAATAACAGATAACAATATCATTATTTAGGGCTTTTCTGAATGTGATCACTCTTAATGCTGAATATCCCTTGCAGGAATCTTGGAAAATATGTCTGTGAAATTGGTATAAGAGATGAAGTCTTTCCAATTTGCCCAACATGAGTATCATCCCCTTGCACTTGGATAAAGCAACAATCTTTACAACTAGAGTTACATTTAAAATTTATTCTCTTGGTTTTAGCTGAGGATCTCTGAAAGAATCCATATTCTGCAGGGTTGTTTTCCAGATCACATAATGCTAATTTATTTGGTAAATATCTCTTGAGCCACTCCATATGGATATCACAGTTCTAGGAACAATACTGGCAATAAATAATTTCTATTTCCAACATCTTGCAGTTAATAGGGAAATATTTGGCCATGGACTTGCGGAATCAAAAGTGCCATTTCCATGGAGTAGATAAAATGGAGCCCAAGGGGGAAAACTGGGTGAGAGTAGGAAGAGGAATGTGGCTGAAAAACACCTAAGACTAGAGAAAAGTTATATAATTAGTGTAGTTGGCTAAGTGAGAAGGGCAAGAGCTTTCCATTCCACAACCAAATGGGAGGACTTCCTTGGTGGCTCAGTGGTGAAGAACCCATCAAGAAGATTCCCAGGAGGATGAAATGGCAACCCACTCTAGTAATCTTTCCTAGCAAATCTGATGGACAAAGGAGCCTGGTGGGCTATAGTCCATGGGATTGCAGAGTCAGACATGACATACTTAACATCAATAGCCAAATGAGGTGGACTCCCAGATGAGAGGTCCTCAGTTCTAGTCACCTCATCTATCCTTGAACAACCTGCTCTTTTTCAGACAGTGTAATCATAAGACTTTTAAACATTAAGAGGCTATGTGTAAAGAGTTAGATAAACAGTTTATTCATTCTGTATGAGAATTTGACCTTTGGTTACATTCCTAGTTCTTTCTCTGAAAATCTGATAAAGATGAAAAGTCAGCTATGTTACTAGACAACATTGATTATGGTATTTGGTTGATCAAAGGTTCTTTTGGGATTTTCCATTAGATGCTATTGTTTCTGGCCAACCCAACAGAAGACTCTTTATTGGCAAATTTTATTTGGAATTGAAGAAATCATAAATAAAATAACAGATAACAATATCATTATTTAGGGCTTTTCTGAATGTGATCACTCTTAATGCTGAATATCCCTTGCAGGAATCTTGGAAAATATGTCTGTGAAATTGGTATAAGAGATGAAGTCTTTCCAATTTGCCCAACATGAGTATCATCCCCTTGCACTTGGATAAAGCAACAATCTTTACAACTAGAGTTACATTTAAAATTTATTCTCTTGGTTTTAGCTGAGGATCTCTGAAAGAATCCATATTCTGCAGGGTTGTTTTCCAGATCACATAATGCTAATTTATTTGGTAAATATCTCTTGAGCCACTCCATATGGATATCACAGTTCTAGGAACAATACTGGCAATAAATAATTTCTATTTCCAACATCTTGCAGTTAATAGGGGAAAACAGATATGAAACAGATAAGTAACTATAAAATTAAACCAATATAAAAATTAATGTGCAGGCACCAATCATACAGGTGATCTGGAAAAGGGTAGATAAATGAAATCACTGTGATTATATGGAAAATATGACACTGAATTTGGATCTCCTTTCCAGCCAATAGCAATAAATGGTAGATATGTATGCTTGTGTAATTTTTAATCTTATTGATATAGTTTTTAGCTTTATTGTATGTTCTCTCATTTTTCAAATATTGCAAATAACTTTCTGATTTGATTAGGTAGCAAAAAATAATGTTAGATTTTTAAAGCATATAGAGTGCTGTCTCATAGTTCTTAGTCACTAAAAAACACTACTGTGAATGAATTTCCAAAATAAATTTTGTTGATGAAGTTATCTGGAGTAGCTCTCATCTGTGTATTTTGTGAATAGGTCAAGTTTTGAAAAATAAATGAGTACAATGGTAAATTTTTCCTTATTCATGAATTACTGTCATCTGATCTGGAAATCCGTCTGAGCCATCAGGGAAGTCAGGTCATTTATAACATTTTTCAAATGCTTCTGCATAATGTTCATAATACATTTAGTGAATTATTCAGATGAGTTCATTAACAAGCCATTTAGATACCAAAGATCCAAGCTGGCTCAGTAAAGTGGTGTACTCCAAAGCTTAGTTTCTCAATTATTCTATTCACTTGTTTTTGAACATGAAATGCTGATGAAAACTTCTCTTGTAGAGCAACTGTTAGTTGTTCAAATGGGCAAATATGTCTACACTGCATGTACATGAGGAAAGCACTTTGTAACTGACAATTTTCTCCAAAAAGACTTAATGTTCTTCTTACAATTCAAACAGGTGAATGAAAATAAAAGCCTCTTCATAAAAGCCAGTGAGCCTCAGTATGAACTGCTTTACACTGACTGTCCTTCTCTTTATAAAGCTGTAACTCACCCAGTCTGTGTTAAGTTGGTATGGGGGCCCTAGAAGACTCATACACTATAGCAACTTTGAAAGTCAATGCTTCCTTGTGCATGCAACAGTAATAAACCAAAGACAGTATTTACTTTCAGTAAAGACAATTTCCATATATCAAAAAATGACCCAAAAAACCACATCATAAATCATAAATAAATTCTCTCCAGCAGGTTGGTCCAGGAGGATCCCATATACAGCAGAGCAACTAAGCCTGTGCACCACAAGTGTTGAGTCTGCACGCCTAGAGGCTGTGCTTCACAACAGAAGAAGCCACAGCAGTGAGAAGCCCACGCATTGCAACTAGAGAAAAACCAGAGCAAACAAATATTATAAGTAAATAAATAAATGAATATCTATGACAGAAAAATAATAACTGAAAAAATCCCCTAACTTGGGAAGGACACAGACATTCAGGCCTTGAAAGCACAGAGTTTCAAACAAGATAAAACCAAAGAGGTCAACACTAGGAGACATTATATTTAAAACACCAAAAATAAACGATTAAGAGACAACATTAAAAGTAGCAAAAGGGGCTTCCCTGGTGGTCCAGTGGGTAAGGACACCGCCTTGCAGTGTAAGGGGCGCCAATTCTATCCCTGGCCTGGGAAGATCCCACGTGCAGCGGAGCGGCTGGACGGATGTGCCCAATTACTGAGCCGGAGCTCTGGAGCACATACGCCCAGAGCCCATGCTCTGCGACAACAGAGGCCACTGGGATGAGAGGCCCACACAGGCCAAAGAACAAAGATGGATGAAAATAGATAAATGAAAGACCAGTAGAAGTGGCCCGCCCCCTTCCCTCATCACTCCCCCCAAATAAATAAATGCTCTTTATAAAAAGAAAAAAAAAGTAGCAAGAGAAAAGCAGCTAGTTAACGTAAGGAACTAGCGTAGGAGTTTCCTAACGTAAGGAAACTCCCACTGGACTATAATCTGACTTTTCACCCCAAATTTTGCAGGAAGTGGCATGATGCTATCAAAAAGATGAAAGGAAAAAATTGTACTAAAAATTCATTACTTCCTAACTATACTACCATGTATTTGTATAAACTATGCTTTTAAGTGCTATTGTATCTATTGTATCTCGTGGAAATATTATATAATAGTGTACCACAGTGATTATAATATGAAAGCATCTGTATTTAGGTATTTTACATCACAGAAAATGGCAAACTCTACAATTCAGGGTTAGGTTTATTGTTTTGTTTATTGTTTTATCTTCAGAAGTAATAAAGAAAATGTTAATAAAGTGAATTAAATTTAAAATTGTCATTTATGACACCTATTATATTATGTCTGGCACACACATACAAAATTGAGAAAACAGCCTTCCATTATTCAAAACTATTGTCTGATTTAGGAAATATGTCACTCACATTTTGATGGATGAATAAAATTCCATTATTCACCTTCATTATTTTTATCTTACTTGTTACAAAAGCAAAAAGATAACTAACATTCTTGTCAAAACTGCACTTGTTCATAAGTTACAACCATAACTTGGGAAGGACACAGACATTCAGGCCTTGAAAGCACAGAGTTTCAAACAAGATAAAACCAAAGAGGTCAACACTAGGAGACATTATATTTAAAACACCAAAAATAAACGATTAAGAGACAACATTAAAAGTAGCAAAAGGGGCTTCCCTGGTGGTCCAGTGGGTAAGGACACCGCCTTGCAGTGTAAGGGGCGCCAATTCTATCCCTGGCCTGGGAAGATCCCACGTGCAGCGGAGCGGCTGGACGGATGTGCCCAATTACTGAGCCGGAGCTCTGGAGCACATACGCCCAGAGCCCATGCTCTGCGACAACAGAGGCCACTGGGATGAGAGGCCCACACAGGCCAAAGAACAAAGATGGATGAAAATAGATAAATGAAAGACCAGTAGAAGTGGCCCGCCCCCTTCCCTCATCACTCCCCCCAAATAAATAAATGCTCTTTATAAAAAGAAAAAAAAAGTAGCAAGAGAAAAGCAGCTAGTTAACGTAAGGAACTAGCGTAGGAGTTTCCTAACGTAAGGAAACTCCCACTGGACTATAATCTGACTTTTCACCCCAAATTTTGCAGGAAGTGGCATGATGCTATCAAAAAGATGAAAGGAAAAAATTGTACTAAGAATTCATTACTTCCTAACTATACTACCATGTATTTGTATAAACTATGCTTTTAAGTGCTATTGTATCTATTGTATCTCGTGGAAATATTATATAATAGTGTACCACAGTGATTATAATATGAAAGCATCTGTATTTAGGTATTTTACATCACAGAAAATGGCAAACTCTACAATTCAGGGTTAGGTTTATTGTTTTGTTTATTGTTTTATCTTCAGAAGTAATAAAGAAAATGTTAATAAAGTGAATTAAATTTAAAATTGTCATTTATGACACCTATTATATTATGTCTGGCACACACATACAAAATTGAGAAAACAGCCTTCCATTATTCAAAACTATTGTCTGATTTAGGAAATATGTCACTCACATTTTTGATGGATGAATAAAATTCCATTATTCACCTTCATTATTTTTATCTTACTTGTTACAAAAGCAAAAAAAGATAACTAACATTCTTGTCAAAACTGCACTTGTTCATAAGTTACAACCATAAATTGGCTATAGATATGAGTTTGCCAAAAATCAATAAAAATTCTATGTCTGCCCATTGGTTATAAAGAATTGACAATAAAGAACACCATATACTTTATTATCACTTGTAAATTGTTTGCTACACATACAGTTTTGTATCAGCAGCATTTATACAAAAAATAAATATGTATTTATATACAGATGAATGCATGTGCACGCACACACACACACACATCTCTTCTGCTGGAAAGATGATTGTTGAGCATTTACCCACACACCATCAGTAAGCATACACAACCAGTTCAGATAACTCACATATATGTAAGTTACATATACTATTAACAAGTGCTATATTATTTTTCAGTCGCTCAGTGATGTCTGACACTTTTGGATCCTGTGAACTGCAACATGCCAGGTCTCCCTGCCCTTCAATATCTCCCTGACTTTGTTCAAACTCATGTCCACTGAGTCAGTGATGCCATCCAACTATCTCACCCTCTATCATCCCTTTCTCCCCTTTCCATCAATCTTTTCTAGCATCAGAGTCTTTTCCAATGAGTCAACTCTTTGCATCAGGTGGCCAAAGTATTGGAGCTTCAGGTTCAACATCAGTCCTTCTAATGAATATTTGATTTCATTTAGGATTGACTGGTTTGATCTCCTTGCTGTCCAAGGTACTCTCAAGAGTCTTCTCCAGCACCACAATTTGAAAGCATCAGTTCTTCAGTGCTCAGCCTTCTTTATGGTCCAACCCTTATATCCATGCATGACTACTGGAAAAACCATAACTTTGACTATATGGATCCTTGCTAGCAAATGATGTCTCTGCTTTTTAATATACAAGATAGCTTTGTCACAGCTTTTCTTCCAAGGAGCAAGTGACTTTTAATTTTATGGTTGCAGTCACCGTCCACAGTTATTTTGGAGTCCAAGAAAATAAAATCTGTCTCAGTTTTCACTTCTTTCTCATTTATTTGCCATGAAATGATGGGACCAGATCCATGATCTTAGTTTTTTGAATGTTGAGTTTTAAGCCCACATTTTTAGGCTTCTCTTTCACCTTCACCAAGAGACTTTTCAGTTCCTCTTTACTTTCTGCCATTAAAGTGGTATTATCTACATATCTGAGATTGTTGATATTTCTCCTGGCAGTCTTGATTCCAACTTTTGCTTCACTAAACCTGGCATTCTGCTTGATGTACTCTGCATAGAAGTTACATAAACAGGGTAACAATATACAGCCTTAACATACTCTTTTCCCAATTTTGAACCAGATTTTTGTTTCATGTCTGGTTCTAACTATTGCTTCTTGACCTGCATAGAGGTTTCTCAGGAGGCAGCTAAGGTGGCCTAGTACTCCCATCTCTTCAAGAATTTTCCACAATTTGTTGTGATCCATGCAGTCAAAGGCCTTAGCATAGTCAATGAAGCTGATTTATTCTTTCTTTTTGGAATTCCCTTGCTTTATCTATGGTCCAATGGATGTTGGGAATTTGATCTCTGGTTCCTCTGCCTTTTCTAAATCCAGCTTGTACATCTGCACATTTGTGGTTCACATACTGTTGAAGCCTATCTTGAAGGATTTGAAGCATAATCTTGCTAATTTGAAATGAATGCAAAGTAGTTTGAACATTTGTAGTTTTTGAAACATTTTTTCATTGATCATCCACTCCCTTATCATCCCTTTCTCCCTTTCCATCAATCTTTTCTAGCATCAGAGTCTTTTCCAATGAGTCAACTCTTTGCATCAGGTGGCCAAAGTATTGGAGCTTCAGGTTCAACATCAGTCCTTCTAATGAATATTTGATTTCATTTAGGATTGACTGGTTTGATCTCCTTGCTGTCCAAGGTACTCTCAAGAGTCTTCTCCAGCACCACAATTTGAAAGCATCAGTTCTTCAGTGCTCAGCCTTCTTTATGGTCCAACCCTTATATCCATGCATGACTACTGGAAAAACCATAACTTTGACTATATGGATCCTTGCTAGCAAATGATGTCTCTGCTTTTTAATATACAAGATAGCTTTGTCACAGCTTTTCTTCCAAGGAGCAAGTGACTTTTAATTTTATGGTTGCAGTCACCGTCCACAGTTATTTTGGAGTCCAAGAAAATAAAATCTGTCTCAGTTTTCACTTCTTTCTCATTTATTTGCCATGAAATGATGGGACCAGATCCATGATCTTAGTTTTTTGAATGTTGAGTTTTAAGCCCACATTTTTAGGCTTCTCTTTCACCTTCACCAAGAGACTTTTCAGTTCCTCTTTACTTTCTGCCATTAAAGTGGTATTATCTACATATCTGAGATTGTTGATATTTCTCCTGGCAGTCTTGATTCCAACTTTTGCTTCACTAAACCTGGCATTCTGCTTGATGTACTCTGCATAGAAGTTACATAAACAGGGTAACAATATACAGCCTTAACATACTCTTTTCCCAATTTTGAACCAGATTTTTGTTTCATGTCTGGTTCTAACTATTGCTTCTTGACCTGCATAGAGGTTTCTCAGGAGGCAGCTAAGGTGGCCTAGTACTCCCATCTCTTCAAGAATTTTCCACAATTTGTTGTGATCCATGCAGTCAAAGGCCTTAGCATAGTCAATGAAGCTGATTTATTCTTTCTTTTGGAATTCCTTGCTTTATCTATGGTCCAATGGATGTTGGGAATTTGATCTCTGGTTCCTCTGCCTTTTCTAAATCCAGCTTGTACATCTGCACATTTGTGGTTCACATACTGTTGAAGCCTATCTTGAAGGATTTGAAGCATAATCTTGCTAATTTGAAATGAATGCAATTTTACAGTAGTTTGAACATTTTTGTCATTGTCTTTCTTTGGGATTGGAATAAAAGCTGATCTTTTCCAGTTCTGTGCCCACTGCTGAAATCTCCAAATTTGCTGGTATACTGAGTAAAGCACTTTAACAGCATCATCTTTTAGAATTTGAAATAGCTCAACTGGAATTCCATCTCTTCCACTAGCTTTGCTTGTAGTAATGCTTCCTAAGGCCCACTTGACTTCACACTATTGTTGCTCACTATTAATATAAAATACATTAATATTCAATGTTTTTAGAAAAATAAAGTATTTTCCAACTTTAGGCTTTTGATTCTTGCTTCAGAATCACACTGACAAGGCTTCTCCTTTTCCAGAAGGACAAACCAGCAGAGTTTATCCCCTTTGTCCCTGAGTAATATTTCTGTCAGCTATTTGCTGGAATCCTTCAAATCTTGTTTTTCCATGGTCTTCTCTTGATTCTGGTTTCATCTCCATGTATCTTAGTGCTTCTTTTACTTCACTTGGCCCCAAAACCATGACCACAAGTCCATGCGCTTTCCTTCCATCCAAACCTCAGACAGCCATAGGATTAGTAGTTCTTGAAGCAGCTGTCAATGACTTAGAATTTCTTAATGATGCCACATCACTTTTGTTCTAAAAATGGTGCAATTGCAGGTAAACAGATATATTCATAAATCATTGGATCATGAGTCATGAAAGAAAGTCTCCACAAGTTTTTTCAAGTGAGGGCAAAAGCCTTCTAGAAAGTCCTATAATTATGCTTCATTTATTGAACCAGATTTTTGTTTCATGTCTGGTTCTAACTATTGCTTCTTGACCTGCATAGAGGTTTCTCAGGAGGCAGCTAAGGTGGCCTAGTACTCCCATCTCTTCAAGAATTTTCCACAATTTGTTGTGATCCATGCAGTCAAAGGCCTTAGCATAGTCAATGAAGCTGATTTATTCTTTCTTTTTGGAATTCCCTTGCTTTATCTATGGTCCAATGGATGTTGGGAATTTGATCTCTGGTTCCTCTGCCTTTTCTAAATCCAGCTTGTACATCTGCACATTTGTGGTTCACATACTGTTGAAGCCTATCTTGAAGGATTTGAAGCATAATCTTGCTAATTTGAAATGAATGCAATTTTACAGTAGTTTGAACATTTTTGTCATTGTCTTTCTTTGGGATTGGAATAAAAGCTGATCTTTTCCAGTTCTGTGCCCACTGCTGAAATCTCCAAATTTGCTGGTATACTGAGTAAAGCACTTTAACAGCATCATCTTTTAGAATTTGAAATAGCTCAACTGGAATTCCATCTCTTCCACTAGCTTTGCTTGTAGTAATGCTTCCTAAGGCCCACTTGACTTCACACTATTGTTGCTCACTATTAATATAAAATACATTAATATTCAATGTTTTTAGAAAAATAAAGTATTTTCCAACTTTAGGCTTTTGATTCTTGCTTCAGAATCACACTGACAAGGCTTCTCCTTTTCCAGAAGGACAAACCAGCAGAGTTTATCCCCTTTGTCCCTGAGTAATATTTCTGTCAGCTATTTGCTGGAATCCTTCAAATCTTGTTTTTCCATGGTCTTCTCTTGATTCTGGTTTCATCTCCATGTATCTTAGTGCTTCTTTTACTTCACTTGGCCCCAAAACCATGACCACAAGTCCATGCGCTTTCCCTTCCCTCCAAACCTCAGACAGCCATAGGATTAGTAGTTCTTGAAGCAGCTGTCAATGACTTAGAATTTCTTAATGATGCCACATCACTTTTGTTCTAAAAATGGTGCAATTGCAGGTAAACAGATATATTCATAAATCATTGGATCATGAGTCATGAAAGAAAGTCTCCACAAGTTTTTTCAAGTGAGGGCAAAAGCCTTCTAGAAAGTCCTTAATAATTATGCTTCATTTATTGCATATTTTAGCAAGATTTTAGTTTTGCAGGATGCATAAGGCAGTTGGATGGATGGAGAAACCAGTGACTATTATGAAGTAGGCTTAGTGGTGAGTTATTTTGTGCAGGATCTGTAGAGAGCTACTGTAACAATGAGATGGATTACAAAATTAATGGCAGTTGCACAGCCATAGATTGTCAAATTTTTAATTATATAAAAAATACACTGTGCTGGCATTTTGCTATAAAAAAGGATTATTCAATTTAAGCTAAGACTTAATAAAATACTCCACTTGTTAAAAATCAATTGTATATATTAAAAGTTATTTAATGATTTATAATAGCAATTCTTGTACTACTAAACATGTCTTATTGAATTAACTGACAAGTTTTAAATTAGAAATATGAATGTGTGAGGTATGGTCTTCAGTGTTGTAGACACAGTGAAAAGTGCCTTTGTTCTCGTAAACGTAGCAGAGCTCACAAGATAGTAGAGAAACAAGCCAAAAGTCTGTTAAAGGTATCTATTGATAGATGCCAAATTATGCTATAGATAAGGCACTACTAATTGATAATTGTTTATGTATAAATGGTGTTTAAAATATACTAGTTGATGTTTTATATGTCTTACATATAAATTTGAATTTAAATTTTAAAACAAGCTTAGAGTTAGGAGTTGTTATTATACTTCTTTAAATTACGAATGCTTATTGCTTCCCTTGCCTAAGGCCCTTTCATTGCTTCTCCTCAACCTCAGATCTACTCCTTTCACAAACGTAATTTAACCTCTCTTTGATATTATTACAGGGAGACCAATGAGACTAGTTAAAATACTATATTATCCTATATTACTTAAGAGAGATATATTGTATTATTGCAAGGCTTTAATCAAATTGAGACTTCCTAGGTAGTGCAGTGGTAAAGAATCTGCCTGCTAATATAGGGATACAAAAGACAAGGGTTTGATCTCTGGATTGAGAATATCCCCTAGAGGAAGAAATTGCAACCCACTCCAATATTCTTGCCTAGAGAATTCCATGGACAGAAGAGCCTAATGGGCTACACATAGTCCATGGGATTGCAAAGAGTCAGACATGACTAAGCAATTAACACACTAAATATGAAGAAACATAGTCATATGTAATATAAATTACTTGCTGTATCTGGTAGGTGGCAGAGCTAGAACTTGAACCTGCGTAGTCTGGCATCAAAATCTGTGCTCTTAATTCTCATTCTGTACTATCCAGTCAGAGGTCTGATCATAGCTATAAAAAGGGAGGGAGATCACTGGTCTTCACTGAACAGATGGAGCATACATTGGAACTCGAGGAGCGACAAGATGAAAATAAGATAGAAAAGATTTACTGATCCGAAATATATTTATTGAGCCTCATTCATGTCCCAGGACCTATGGTAGGTGATCTAGATATAACTCTGAATGAGACTGGCAGTGTTTCTGACCACATGGAATTTACATTCTAGCATTAAAAGCAGCCCAAGTACAGAGAGAGTATGAATAGATTTTAAGAACAGGATATGCATTCAGCACATCCAAAAGAAAATAAAAAAGAAAAAAATAAGGTTACATAGCTCGTGATTTAAAAAAAAAAAAAAAAAACTTTGGCCTTTTTTATTGGTTTTACATTTATTTACTTTCATCCATCTTTTTATTCTATGACCTGTGTGGGCCTCCTACTGCAGTGACCTCTCTCGCTGCAGAGCACCGGCTCTGGGCGCATGTGCTCCAGAGTGCTATCTCGCAATGAAACACACCGTTCAGTTGCTCCACAGCACATGGGATATTCCTGGGCCAAGGATCAAACCCATACCCCTTGCACTGCAAGGTGGATTCCTCACCCACTAGGCTACCAGGAAGCCCTTGCCTGATTTTTCAGGTCAGTGATGTGGACTGGACTCAAGTGGGCCCTTAGTCTGATCTGAATTGAGATGATCTGATGTCAGCTGGCCAACTCACTTATGAATCTCCAAGATTAGGTGACTGTTGCTTAATTTCAGGTAGCTTTACTTTCACATCCAGCTGTTGGCTAATTATGAGCTGCAGTGACCAAGGTCCTTTGTTTTTTAACCTCTAGTATGCCAGTCTGGACTTACTCACTTAACAATGGCATTATGAGAACAGCAGAGAAGAAAACTCCAAAAGACAAGAGGTTCTGAAATATGTGCTGGAATTACTTTTTCTATTCCTGCTTTGTCCAAAATGAGTAACATAGCCAAGTCCAAAGTCAGAATGGGAGAGTCTCAGAGTACATGGCTGGAGTATGATCATAGAGAAGAGATGAAATTATTGCCATTTTGAAATGTATGACGAAATTGGAAGGAGTTTGTTATAACAATGCTACATATTATGTTGTCTTCATTTTGATATGTGCTTAGTTGCTCATTCATGTCCTGGGCTTCACAACTCTTTGAACTTTGCAACCCTTTGGACTGTAGCTCACCAAGTTCCTCTATCTATGGGATTTTTCATGCAAGGCATTTGGAGTGGGTTGCCATTTCCTTCTCCGGTGGATCTTCCCCACTTAGGCATCAAACCCACATCTCCTATGTCTCCTGCATTGTGGGCAGATTCCTTACCCTCTGAGCCATCAAGGAAGTCCCCTTCTTTTTGAATAATATAACAAAAACCAAATAGTGATTTATCATTAAAAACTTTAAAACAATTGATCAAATTAGATGTTGCTTCAATGGAGTTGTATATAAATTTAGAAACTTACAACAATATTATTAGTTATTTTAACATTAGTCTTTCACATTGTCAACTTCTGATTAATATACAAAAAAGAGATTACCAAGTTATAAAATGACAAATATCCCTGTTCTTCTTTTACTTAGAGGCAACTTTGACCAGGCATAGTTAGAGAGAGCTGAGAAGATGAATACTTAGTTAAATGTATTACACATTTTCCAATGCAATTTTTTTTTGTCAAAATACTTTTATCTTATAATGTGGGTCACCAAACTCTTGGAACTACAGCACTAACTCTTCTAATGTATGGAACATTATTTATCATGAAATAATAATTCCTCCCTGTCAAACCAGAACAGTTTGTCAGATGAAGTCTGATTTCACTTTCAATTAAAATAAATTTAGCAATATGTGCTTGAGAGAATATTATTTAAAAACCTTGAGAAATAGGGTTTTGGACATAATTCATAATGAACTATTATTAAAAGCTGTCTATGATTGAAATGCCTAAATATAAGTAATTCATCTATTTTATAATGTAATTCAAGATAAATCAGTATGCTTTTTCTTATTATATGTAAAGCTGCCATGCACTGTATTCTGGAAGCTATTTTATTTATAAAATGTCACTTGATAAAAGGCACTGCATGCCTTTCCTGGTACTGTCATAACAAGGTATGACAAACTGGGTGGATTTAACAGGAGAAACTGAAGTTGGTAGTTCTGGAGGCTAGAAGTCTGAGACCAAGGTTTCAGCAGGATTGAGTCTTCTGAAGTCTTGGTGAAGAATCAGCTCCATGCCTCTATCCTGGCTTCTGGTAGCGTCAGGTGTCCATTGACTTGTAGATACATTCTCACTGTGTATTTATATCATCTTCCTTTTGTATGTTTTGCTGTGACGAAATTTCTCCTTTTTTCCTTTTTTTAAAGGACAGCCATCAGATTAGGTCCATCCCAGTGGCCTCATCTTAACTTGATCATCTGGTTAAACCCTGTTCCCAGCTAAGGTCATGTTCATAGTTGTTGGGAGTTAGAATTTCAACATCTTTTTGTGGAGAAAAATTTCAACATATAACAGGCATAATGCTCCTTTAAAGAATGTATTCTGTTGTTTGAGTTTGGAAATAATGAAATGAGAATTAAGGATTAAAATGAAAACAATTTTATTAACTTTGTTAGATACTAGAATTTAATTTTGCCTATGTATTTTTTTTATGAAAGAGAATGACATATACTAGTAAAATTAACATTCTGGAAGTTAACATATATGCTACTTTTTTCATGGCAATAAGCAGATAAATACCTTGTAATATAAAATAAAATGATCAAATATTTCATTTGATACAACAGGTTTTAATTATAATACTGAATTGAAAATACTGACAGTAATTACATGAAAGATTTACTTGTGGATTTTAGCAAATGTGATCAGGAAAGACATCAAGGAAAGCAGTCCTTGAAAACATTTGTTACATTTAAAGAACTAATGTCACAAGCTGTTACTGCTTAATCTGTTTGAAGGTGTTTTTCTGTTTTAAAGTAGTCAATGATGGATTCTAGAGATGAATATTGAGAATACATGAAACAAATTGCTGAAAAAAGTCATCTTTAGTGTTCAGTATTTACTTTCAATGCTTCCTTTGCTTTATGGGACACTGCTTCAAAATCTATGCCTTCTGTGACAATAGACTGATATGGAAGAGGGAAATTTGTCAGAGTGTCTTTACCCAACTAAATATTTGCACTCAGAAAGTGACAACACAAAATACTCCATTATCAACATCATGAACCCACTTTAAAAGAAATATGTATAAATAAAATAATTAGAAGTCTTCTGTGTTTACTGCATTTTGCTTTGTCACAGAAAAAGGGATCTCTAAAATGAATAATTTGACCTATATATTTGTTTGATATTTTACCCTGCTTACCAAGATTTGGGATGGGTGAGATTGTTCCTTCCTCGTAAAATTGTAAAAAGGGTGTTGTGAAAGCAAGTATGTTCCCAGTCATATCAATTTTTAGGAAAAAAATTATGAAAGTTAAAGAAGGGAAAATTATTTATTTAAAATGATCTATCCCTATATAACCTTTAGATGGTTGCACAAGTCTTAGTTTGAAGATCAATATATTGGACCCACTACTTGGAATCTGTGGTTCTGGCATTTGAGCCCAAGCTTGAAGCCCTAACTAAAGCAGTCAATGCTCTCAACCAGGTCTCGTCCAGTCCAAGCACTCTCTCACCAGGCACTCCAACTCTCGTTGTGAAAAGCATGCTCTTGGAGCAGCACAGACTCATTTCTCTATGAGGTTCCTGTTGCTACTTCCCCTGCCGAAGGGGATGTGATGCTCAGCCCAGGCTGGTGTTCTTTTAATTGCCTGTACTTCTGTCCTTTCACTGTGCCAAAAGCTTACAGTAATTAAAAAAACTTTTTGATACAACAGGTTTTAATTATAATACTGAATTGAAAATACTGACAGTAATTACATGAAAGATTTACTTGTGGATTTTAGCAAATGTGATCAGGAAAGACATCAAGGAAAGCAGTCCTTGAAAACATTTGTTACATTTAAAGAACTAATGTCACAAGCTGTTACTGCTTAATCTGTTTGAAGGTGTTTTTCTGTTTTAAAGTAGTCAATGATGGATTCTAGAGATGAATATTGAGAATACATGAAACAAATTGCTGAAAAAAGTCATCTTTAGTGTTCAGTATTTACTTTCAATGCTTCCTTTGCTTTATGGGACACTGCTTCAAAATCTATGCCTTCTGTGACAATAGACTGATATGGAAGAGGGAAATTTGTCAGAGTGTCTTTACCCAACTAAATATTTGCACTCAGAAAGTGACAACACAAAATACTCCATTATCAACATCATGAACCCACTTTAAAAGAAATATGTATAAATAAAATAATTAGAAGTCTTCTGTGTTTACTGCATTTTGCTTTGTCACAGAAAAAGGGATCTCTAAAATGAATAATTTGACCTATATATTTGTTTGATATTTTACCCTGCTTACCAAGATTTGGGATGGGTGAGATTGTTCCTTCCTCGTAAAATTGTAAAAAGGGTGTTGTGAAAGCAAGTATGTTCCCAGTCATATCAATTTTTAGGAAAAAAATTATGAAAGTTAAAGAAGGGAAAATTATTTATTTAAAATGATCTATCCCTATATAACCTTTAGATGGTTGCACAAGTCTTAGTTTGAAGATCAATATATTGGACCCACTACTTGGAATCTGTGGTTCTGGCATTTGAGCCCAAGCTTGAAGCCCTAACTAAAGCAGTCAATGCTCTCAACCAGGTCTCGTCCAGTCCAAGCACTCTCTCACCAGGCACTCCAACTCTCGTTGTGAAAAGCATGCTCTTGGAGCAGCACAGACTCATTTCTCTATGAGGTTCCTGTTGCTACTTCCCCTGCCGAAGGGGATGTGATGCTCAGCCCAGGCTGGTGTTCTTTTAATTGCCTGTACTTCTGTCCTTTCACTGTGCACCCAAAACAGGGCTCTACCTCTGATCTTGGGAGCCTCATACACATGTAGATATTAAAACGGAATTCTCAAAGACTGCCTGAAATGTCGGGTGAAGGGGTGAGAAGAGACAAGCACCAGGGTCTGAGCATTTCTATCTCCCCTTTCCCACAGTTCCTGGGTTAATGGAAGTGGACTTAGTGTTTTTCCTTCCACTGCATGACTTCCTCTCTTCTTCAAGTGTTGGGTAGCAAGACTTATAGGCTTTTATCAAATTAAACAGAGGTCAGCCCATAAGAGGTATTAATACTTAATACATATTTGTTGAATGATTAAATCAGTGAAAAGATGATCTCACTTATATGCTGAGTTAATTGACAGAATCTGATTCTTCATACTTAATTTTATACATATATATATTATAATAACTCTCAAGACTAGCGCTTCAATTAAAAATCTTACATTTTTAGTCAAAATGGAAGGACATTTCAATAATAATGGATCCTAAGAGTGACTTTTGGGCTTCCCAGGTGGTACTAATATTAAAGAGCACACCTGCCAGTGTAGGAGATGTGAGACACGTGGGCTCAATTCCTGGTTTGGGAAGATCTCCTGGAGGAGGAAATGACAACCCACTCTAGTATTCTGGCTTGGGAAATCCTACGGACAGAGGAACCTGGTGGGCTATAGTCCATGGGGTCACAAAGAGTCCGACATGACAGAGCAACTGAGCACACACACATGCACACACAACAGTGACCTCCATCTTACCTGTCATATAACCTTTAGATGGTTGCACAAGTCTTAGTTTGAAGATCAATATATTGGACCCACTACTTGGAATCTGTGGTTCTGGCATTTGAGCCCAAGCTTGAAGCCCTAACTAAAGCAGTCAATGCTCTCAACCAGGTCTCGTCCAGTCCAAGCACTCTCTCACCAGGCACTCCAACTCTCGTTGTGAAAAGCATGCTCTTGGAGCAGCACAGACTCATTTCTCTATGAGGTTCCTGTTGCTACTTCCCCTGCCGAAGGGGATGTGATGCTCAGCCCAGGCTGGTGTTCTTTTAATTGCCTGTACTTCTGTCCTTTCACTGTGCACCCAAAACAGGGCTCTACCTCTGATCTTGGGAGCCTCATACACATGTAGATATTAAAACGGAATTCTCAAAGACTGCCTGAAATGTCGGGTGAAGGGGTGAGAAGAGACAAGCACCAGGGTCTGAGCATTTCTATCTCCCCTTTCCCACAGTTCCTGGGTTAATGGAAGTGGACTTAGTGTTTTTCCTTCCACTGCATGACTTCCTCTCTTCTTCAAGTGTTGGGTAGCAAGACTTATAGGCTTTTATCAAATTAAACAGAGGTCAGCCCATAAGAGGTATTAATACTTAATACATATTTGTTGAATGATTAAATCAGTGAAAAGATGATCTCACTTATATGCTGAGTTAATTGACAGAATCTGATTCTTCATACTTAATTTTATACATATATATATTATAATAACTCTCAAGACTAGCGCTTCAATTAAAAATCTTACATTTTTAGTCAAAATGGAAGGACATTTCAATAATAATGGATCCTAAGAGTGACTTTTGGGCTTCCCAGGTGGTACTAATATTAAAGAGCACACCTGCCAGTGTAGGAGATGTGAGACACGTGGGCTCAATTCCTGGTTTGGGAAGATCTCCTGGAGGAGGAAATGACAACCCACTCTAGTATTCTGGCTTGGGAAATCCTACGGACAGAGGAACCTGGTGGGCTATAGTCCATGGGGTCACAAAGAGTCCGACATGACAGAGCAACTGAGCACACACACATGCACACACAACAGTGACCTCCATCTTACCTGTCATCCGCATTACCATCTTACTTCATCATTAAGGAGGACTTTTACTGACTACCAAGAAGATTATCCAGATGGAAATTCAAAAGAGGCAAGTACATTAATATGTATTTTTAAAGTTTACACTAAAATTTATGTACTTATTTAAACTATTGCATTTTTATAGTTCATTATTCAATTAATTCTTTTTTGGGGTGGGGTGGTAGGGTGGGGAGGGAGGGGAGTGGGCGAGCCACTTCTATTGGTCTTTCATTTATCGTTTTTCATCCGTCTTTGTTCTTTGGCTCCTGCGGGCCTCCCATCACGGTGGCGTCTGTCGCTGCAGAGCGCCGGCTCTGGGCGCATGCACTCCAGAGCTCCGGCTCGGTAATTGGACACATCGACCCAGCCGCTCTGCAGCATGTGGGATCTTCCCAGGCCAGGGATCGAACCTGTGCCCCTTGCACTGCAAGGCGATGTCTTTACCTACTGGACCACCAGAGAAGTCCCAATTAATTCTTTTAATTTCTCTACCATGAAGCAGTTATTTCATGTTTATTATTGGCATCTCAAATGAAACATGTCAAAATTAAAAATCATGACTTTGCCATTGTCAACTACTGTTTTTCCAAGATTCCTGATCTCAGCCAATGGCACAGCTATTTACCCAATTGTTCAATCCAGACACACAGAAACTATCCTCCATTTTTCTTTCCTTCATTTCTCACACCCAACCTATAATTCAGACCCGTCAGTTCTACCTCAAAACTTCCACATGTACTTTGGATTTCAATACATCTTTCATCACCTTGTCACTGCTCCGAGCCTGAATCTAAGCCATCTCTTAGCAGCGTGATTTTCCTAACTAGACTCCAAAGTAGACACTTCACACCTGGTTACTCTTCATCCGTTACCCACTATCCTTCATTACAGTTTTCACAGTACTTGTTATTCTCTTAAAGCGTAACATGTTATGTAGTTTTTCTCTGCTTCTTTTATTAGTTTTGCTCCACCAGAATGTCATTTCTGTGAGAGTAGAGGTCTTTCCTGTGTTGTTTTCTGCTGTGTCTCTATTGCCTGAACAGGGTCTGATGCAAAATAGAGCCTCAGCTCTATTCGTGGAATGAATAAATGATCAAATAAGGGAATTCTCTAACTGTAGGCCTGTGCCTTCACAATTTTTTGACCAGGGGAATCAGAATAGTCAAATAATTCAGTTTTCATAGGCCGTTCTGGAATTGAAAGAATCACAGAGGTGAGCCAAGTTTGCAAAGTATTGTAATATTGCAGGTAAGGCTCATTAATGTGGAAATGGAAAGAAGGACCTATGATATGTTTATAGGGCATAGTTGATATGACTTGTATGGTCAAACATGGCCAAATTAGTTAGAGGGGTGAAGTTAGGAAATCACCTAGTTTTTTTAGCTAAGGGGACCTGCTGATCTGGTCACTTAGATGAGAAATGGTGGTGGTAGTTTAGTTGCTAAGTTATATCCGACTCTTTTGCAACGCCATAGACTATAACCACCAGGCTGTTCTGTACATGGGATTTCCCAGGCAAGAATATTAGAGAATATTAGAGTGCCATTTCCCTCTCTTTTTGACCCAGGGATTGAACCTGTGTCTCCTGCACTGAAGGTGGTCTCCTGTTTTGCAGTCCAATTCTTTAATGCTGAACCACCAGGGAAACCCGAGATGAGAAATATAGAAGGCAAAATGTGTTGGAGTGGAGAAACTCAGTTATAAAGAGCATATTCTTTCCTAGGACATTTTGTTACAGATATTTAGAAACCAATAAGAAATAGAGACTGAATATAAGGAGAATGGTGGAATGGAAATTCACCTTTGTGAGTCATTTGCTTCAGTTTGAGTGCTGAAATTGAGTCAACCAAGGAGAGTGTTATCAGTCTCTGGAAAGACCGATTCTGAAGTTGAAGCTCCAGTACTTTGGTCACCTGATGTGACTCATTAGAAAAGACCCTGATGCTGAGAAAGACTGAAGGCAAGAGGAGAAAGGGACAACAGACAGTGAGATGGTTGGATGGCATCACTGACCCAATGTACTTGAATTTAAGTGAACTCCAGGGGATGGTGAAGGCAGGGAAGGCTGAAGTGCTGCAGACCATGGGGTTACAAGAGTTGGACACTATTGAGTGACTGAACAACAACAAACAAGGGTGTTACATTTGAGAAATGGAACAGAGATGATAGTCTAGTGAAGAATATGGAATCAATATTTCCTCTTAGCAATGTTTCCAGTGATCCCTTTTAATGTACTCATTATTCCTTTCAAATGGTATCTTTCTAAAGATGCTCTGTATTTCCCATCTGGCTTACTATTTACAATATTTCCTCTTCCAGGAATGCCTTTCACCATTTCCGCTCAATTAAATGGTGTTTCTTCTTTAATGCTAGCTGTGTTTCCCGTAGCCTTTGACCTTATCAGATTTCTTTGAGAGAAAAGAGGTCTTCAACATTATTCTATGAATATAGCAAGTTGTCAATGAATACTCTGAGATGACATCTATCATCAATATGTAGACTGCATTCATATCCCTAATTTTTCACTGGTCCTTGTGTCTGTGTCCTTTGGCTTGTAACTTGGCAGTGCTTCTCCCCTCTGATGCTGCCCTCATCTATGTGACTTTCTTTGGCCAATGTCAGGGAGAAGTAATAGTATGCTTAGTCTTTAGGAGACATCACATGTTTCTACTTGCTATGGTGCTTCTTATTCTCCTGGGAAGAATATGCCTGGACTCTCTGTAAATCCCAGGAGAAGGAGGTGGACAGATTTTAAATCACTCCATCCAGCCCTGCGTAGAACAGCTGAACCTGCAAAAGCATTAAAAATAAACATTTAGTGCTGTATGTCATTGAGGTGTCATTGTTTGCAATGTTTCCAGGCTAATGCTTTTAGAAGAACAGCAAGCACAATTTCAGGGTAGATTATTTATTTTATTTTTTATTGAATTTTTTAACACCAAAAATATTTTGGTACTCCCTGTTAACAGGTGAACAGTATTTCACGTGAACAGTGAAGGGACTCACCCATACATATACATGTATCCATTCTCCCTCAAATCTCTCTCCTATCTAGGATGACACATGACATTGAACAAAGTTCCATGTCCTATCAAGGTGCTGAGAAAGACTGAAGGCAAGAGGAGAAAGGGACAACAGACAGTGAGATGGTTGGATGGCATCACTGACCCAATGTACTTGAATTTAAGTGAACTCCAGGGGATGGTGAAGGCAGGGAAGGCTGAAGTGCTGCAGACCATGGGGTTACAAGAGTTGGACACTATTGAGTGACTGAACAACAACAAACAAGGGTGTTACATTTGAGAAATGGAACAGAGATGATAGTCTAGTGAAGAATATGGAATCAATATTTCCTCTTAGCAATGTTTCCAGTGATCCCTTTTAATGTACTCATTATTCCTTTCAAATGGTATCTTTCTAAAGATGCTCTGTATTTCCCATCTGGCTTACTATTTACAATATTTCCTCTTCCAGGAATGCCTTTCACCATTTCCGCTCAATTAAATGGTGTTTCTTCTTTAATGCTAGCTGTGTTTCCCGTAGCCTTTGACCTTATCAGATTTCTTTGAGAGAAAAAGAGGTCTTCAACATTATTCTATGAATATAGCAAGTTGTCAATGAATACTCTGAGATGACATCTATCATCAATATGTAGACTGCATTCATATCCCTAATTTTTCACTGGTCCTTGTGTCTGTGTCCTTTGGCTTGTAACTTGGCAGTGCTTCTCCCCTCTGATGCTGCCCTCATCTATGTGACTTTCTTTGGCCAATGTCAGGGAGAAGTAATAGTATGCTTAGTCTTTAGGAGACATCACATGTTTCTACTTGCTATGGTGCTTCTTATTCTCCTGGGAAGAATATGCCTGGACTCTCTGTAAATCCCAGGAGAAGGAGGTGGACAGATTTTAAATCACTCCATCCAGCCCTGCGTAGAACAGCTGAACCTGCAAAAGCATTAAAAATAAACATTTAGTGCTGTATGTCATTGAGGTGTCATTGTTTGCAATGTTTCCAGGCTAATGCTTTTAGAAGAACAGCAAGCACAATTTCAGGGTAGATTATTTATTTTATTTTTTATTGAATTTTTTAACACCAAAAATATTTTGGTACTCCCTGTTAACAGGTGAACAGTATTTCACGTGAACAGTGAAGGGACTCACCCATACATATACATGTATCCATTCTCCCTCAAATCTCTCTCCTATCTAGGATGACACATGACATTGAACAAAGTTCCATGTCCTATCAAGGTGGATTTTTTAAATAAAGAAAATGATGTCTCTACAATTTAAGAAAAAAAGAGAATTGCCCAATGGTAAAGAATAGAGTCACCTATAGCACTATATGAACAGTCTTTTAAAGCAAGCTTGCATAAACTAACGTGTTTGAATGAGTATGGCCCTCAGAACTTTCTTATTGCTAGATCATTCAATTATTTTAATAATTTCGCTGCAGGTTAAGAATTTCCCTTTGCAAATTACTTTCAGAGCCAGTTTATGGATCAGTCAGTAAAATCCAAATAATTTATTTCCTACTCATATCTTCTGAATGCAGAAAAGAGCTATTTTTTTAAAAGCTTATTAACACACTTCTGATATAACTGGATGCGGACCTAGAAGGCTTTAACCCCCTAAGTTTGATTAAACTTAAGGCAGATTTCTTCCTCATTACAACTCGATGAACTCCCTTTCTTAAAGCTTGCAATTTAGTGCTCTCAACTTTAGAAAACTTGCAGTTGTAGATTCTTCTTTTGCCACTTAGCGTGTAAATTTCTCAGCCTCTTGCCAGTTTCATAACTCAGAAATATCTTTCTTAAAGATGGAAGAGCCATCCTTTTGAAAGTAATTATCAAAAAAGATAGCACCCCCATCTCTCAGTCTGTGTGGAAAGGCAAGAGCCTAACAGCTAAGCACCAATTAGCAAATGCATGTTGCCTGATAGCACAGACCAGCCTCTGCTCTGAAGTGTTCCACTACTTGGACACTAGCTCACCCCTCACTTAAAGACCCTCCCAGCTAGTGTTCCAGGCTCCTCTGTCCATGAGATTTTCCCCAAAAGAATACTGGTGTAGGTTGCCATTTCTTCCTCCAAGGGATCTTCCTGACCCAGGGATTGAACCTGTGTTACTTGCATCTCCTGCATTGGCAGGTGGATTCTTTACCACTAGTACCACCTGGGAAGTCTGTGTTACAGTAGAGTTGAGTTCAATCTCTCTCCCCTGTTACAATAGTTCTGGGTAAAATTACCCTTGCTTATTTAATTCTGCCCAATGCAAATTTTCTTTGACAATGCAAAACCATCTCAACTGGTTTCCCCAAAACAAATCAGATTGTATACCTTTTAAGAATTATTATTATGATAACCGAATGAAATGTAAAGAGGAAAATGGAAGTGATTTCCCATAAATTCTTATCTGAGAAACTCAAAAGTCAATTTCCTTTTGCTTTCATTCTTTTTGAGAGTTTTATGTTTAGTCATTTCTTAGCACACTGAATTGGCACTTTTGGATTTGAAGGTACATAGATCTTCAGGAATTAAATTTCTTCTCCTTCGAATTCATCCTTTTAAATTTTGCTAATATTTAAGTAACATTCTCTCTTCATAGATGTTTAAGATGTTTAAAAGTGAAATGCAGGGAGTTTCTTCAAAGTAGTGCTGACATAAGGGTAGGTTTTATTTCTTTTCAATAGGGTATATCACACTATTCAGTGGTGAAACATTAGGGGCAGGTAATTGTGTCCCCTTAATGGAATCTCTTGAAAAGATGCCACGATCAATCGTCATCATCAAAAACAACAAAACAGCTGTGATAAAAATTACCTTTGCTAACCTGTGGAATTTCTAAGGCTTTTGAAGAAAATTTTGGAATTCCCAAAGGTTCTTTCCACCAATTACATCTGATTAATCATTTGAAACTAGTTTTTAAATGTTTCTAAAACTGTCTACATAGTTGCTTTTCTTAAGGTCAGATATTTTTTGATGTGGGGGAGAGAACAGAAAATTTTCTGGGTTTAAATCAATCAAAGTTGAAGTGAACAGATAGAGGTGAAAGAAAATTTGCCTTTAAAATATAGAAAGATATTCAAGTATGGTGATACTAACATATTTTAGTCTACATATAGGGGAAAGAAGCACCCCTTTGATAGAAACATGTACTGACAAGGGACAAGGGAGGATGAAGAAAGCATTTCTCATAGTTAATGGTTCTTAAATACGTATTCATTTACCGTAGATATGAGGGCTTCTGCATTGGTCACTAGCCTGCACCTGGAACGTTGATTTTGCTTGTTGAATCATAGATTGGGACATTTTCCCTGGTAATCACAAGTCTATGCAGAGGACAATTTGCTAGCTTTTCTATGGCGGTGTCAGCAGGTGGCAATAGTGTGCTTCTAATAGGTGATGGCCTGATCTGTCAAAGGTGGGTTGATGGGCTACGTAGACATATGTACTGCTCTCCTGTGTAGATGTCGAGGGGTGAAGAAATGTGAAGTTCATAAAAAATCTGAGATACGCAACTCTTTCAGTATTTATATAAATATATATTATTTTGTATTAAACATATAGTACAAAAAATGAAAATTACAGAGTTTTATGTTTAGTCATTTCTTAGCACACTGAATTGGCACTTTTGGATTTGAAGGTACATAGATCTTCAGGAATTAAATTTCTTCTCCTTCGAATTCATCCTTTTAAATTTTGCTAATATTTAAGTAACATTCTCTCTTCATAGATGTTTAAGATGTTTAAAAGTGAAATGCAGGGAGTTTCTTCAAAGTAGTGCTGACATAAGGGTAGGTTTTATTTCTTTTCAATAGGGTATATCACACTATTCAGTGGTGAAACATTAGGGGCAGGTAATTGTGTCCCCTTAATGGAATCTCTTGAAAAGATGCCACGATCAATCGTCATCATCAAAACAACAAAACAGCTGTGATAAAAATTACCTTTGCTAACCTGTGGAATTTCTAAGGCTTTTGAAGAAAATTTTGGAATTCCCAAAGGTTCTTTCCACCAATTACATCTGATTAATCATTTGAAACTAGTTTTTAAATGTTTCTAAAACTGTCTACATAGTTGCTTTTCTTAAGGTCAGATATTTTTTGATGTGGGGGAGAGAACAGAAAATTTTCTGGGTTTAAATCAATCAAAGTTGAAGTGAACAGATAGAGGTGAAAGAAAATTTGCCTTTAAAATATAGAAAGATATTCAAGTATGGTGATACTAACATATTTTAGTCTACATATAGGGGAAAGAAGCACCCCTTTGATAGAAACATGTACTGACAAGGGACAAGGGAGGATGAAGAAAGCATTTCTCATAGTTAATGGTTCTTAAATACGTATTCATTTACCGTAGATATGAGGGCTTCTGCATTGGTCACTAGCCTGCACCTGGAACGTTGATTTTGCTTGTTGAATCATAGATTGGGACATTTTCCCTGGTAATCACAAGTCTATGCAGAGGACAATTTGCTAGCTTTTCTATGGCGGTGTCAGCAGGTGGCAATAGTGTGCTTCTAATAGGTGATGGCCTGATCTGTCAAAGGTGGGTTGATGGGCTACGTAGACATATGTACTGCTCTCCTGTGTAGATGTCGAGGGGTGAAGAAATGTGAAGTTCATAAAAAATCTGAGATACGCAACTCTTTCAGTATTTATATAAATATATATTATTTTGTATTAAACATATACGTACACAGATTACTATCTGTAATTACAAACACAATTATGAGTTATTTCTTTAAAAAGTGCCTAACAATAAAAACATGCATTTAAAATTACTCAACATAAGTTTTAAAAAATTTTCAGACCGCAGTTTTTCTGAATTTCTTTTTAAATTCTAGGCTAATTTGCCTCCCTATGACTACAGTATTTTGTTGGTAGAAAATCAGGAAAATTGGCAGTGTGCTAGAGAGCAGAGCTCCTCAAATGTTAATGTGACACATATCACTTAAGGATTTGGTAAAATGTGGATGTTGGTTCAGTGTATCTGGTGGGGCCTGAGATTCTACATCCTGAGCATGCTCCCTGGTGCTGTGGATCCTCACATTACACGTTGAATCGCAAGGCTATTGAGGCATCCACTGTTGTCTACGCCTGGTAATCTTTAACTATGTATGTGACCATGGTGGGGTCATTTCATCACATTGATTCTCTCCTGTTGAAACAAACAGAAAATTAAAGTAATACCTCTTCTGATTTTTTGTTTGTTTGTATCAAATATCTCAAAATCCTGTGAAATCCTGAATCATCTACCAAAGAAAATACTTGGTTATTTTTATATGTATTCCACAATAAGCTGAGCATACCAACTTTGAAATTTTAGACAATTCTTGACATATGAAAATCAAATTACTGGCTGTGTAAAGTATATTTAATTCAGATTTTTATTTTCTTGACTGAGTTTTAATTCAGAGAAATCATTAAAATATAGAATGAGTGCAATGAAACTATGCAAAATGAAAGCATTGACAACAAATCTAAAAACTGGGTGAAATATTTGACTGAGAAAAAAAGAATGAATAAGCCATACCTGCAAATAATTTAATTACATAGTGGTGATTTTAAATCATGCTCTCCAAGTCAGGTTTTTTTTTTTAATAAAGGTGATGGCCTGATCTGTCAAAGGTGGGTTGATGGGCTACGTAGACATATGTACTGCTCTCCTGTGTAGATGTCGAGGGGTGAAGAAATGTGAAGTTCATAAAAAATCTGAGATACGCAACTCTTTCAGTATTTATATAAATATATATTATTTTGTATTAAACATATACGTACACAGATTACTATCTGTAATTACAAACACAATTATGAGTTATTTCTTTAAAAAGTGCCTAACAATAAAAACATGCATTTAAAATTACTCAACATAATTTTTAAAAAAATTTTCAGACCGCAGTTTTTCTGAATTTCTTTTTAAATTCTAGGCTAATTTGCCTCCCTATGACTACAGTATTTTGTTGGTAGAAAATCAGGAAAATTGGCAGTGTGCTAGAGAGCAGAGCTCCTCAAATGTTAATGTGACACATATCACTTAAGGATTTGGTAAAATGTGGATGTTGGTTCAGTGTATCTGGTGGGGCCTGAGATTCTACATCCTGAGCATGCTCCCTGGTGCTGTGGATCCTCACATTACACGTTGAATCGCAAGGCTATTGAGGCATCCACTGTTGTCTACGCCTGGTAATCTTTAACTATGTATGTGACCATGGTGGGGTCATTTCATCACATTGATTCTCTCCTGTTGAAACAAACAGAAAATTAAAGTAATACCTCTTCTGATTTTTTGTTTGTTTGTATCAAATATCTCAAAATCCTGTGAAATCCTGAATCATCTACCAAAGAAAATACTTGGTTATTTTTATATGTATTCCACAATAAGCTGAGCATACCAACTTTGAAATTTTAGACAATTCTTGACATATGAAAATCAAATTACTGGCTGTGTAAAGTATATTTAATTCAGATTTTTATTTTCTTGACTGAGTTTTAATTCAGAGAAATCATTAAAATATAGAATGAGTGCAATGAAACTATGCAAAATGAAAGCATTGACAACAAATCTAAAAACTGGGTGAAATATTTGACTGAGAAAAAAAAAAGAATGAATAAGCCATACCTGCAAATAATTTAATTACATAGTGGTGATTTTAAATGGCAATTAAAGAAATGAGAAAACACATCATTTACTTATGTGATTATGGTAATACATTAATATCCCAATGGGGATATTGAGATCAATAAAGAGAACTTCCTGTCTATGGTGTGGAGGGGCAGAGGTAAGAGACTGCCTGGGCCCATACAGGTCTTGCTCCTTAAATCAAGTCTTCCTGCTAGTATGATACATGATTTCTTGAGTAAAATTCCCCTGACATACACCATTTTTCACATGTGTCTTAGCAAGAGGAAATAGCCTAATAGCAGTTCTGTTTGTTCGGGCGTTTGCTGGTGACTCAGACAGCAAGGAATCTGCCTGCAGTGCAGGGGATCCTGGTTTGGTTCCTGATCAAGAAGATCCTCTGGAGAAGGAAACAGCTATCCACTCCAGTATTCTGGGCTGGAAAATTCCATAGACAGAGGAGCCTGGAGGGGTACAGTCAATGGGATTGCAAAGAATTGGACATGACTGAGCCACTAGCACACAATTAATTCATGCTTGTAATTAATGCTTGAAAATTTCGCAACTGAGGAATTGCAATAAACTTCTCAGACCGGCAGGCAAAATGAAGTAGGATGCAGCCATAGGCTTGTACCCAGAAGTGGTGTCTTGAATCATTCAGTCTTCAAGTATTGTTTTCTCTTTTCTTATTGCTAACTTTGGAATTTCCAAAGTTGAGTTTGGATAAGTTACCTAACTTCTCTAAGCCTCAGTTTCCTCATCTATAAAGTGGGAGTATCAGCATAACTTAATTGTATAGAATTGTGGAAAAACTATGAGATTTAATACATGGAAACAAAGTTCTGACATAACAAGTCATAAATGTGTGTTGGCTGCTGTTACCACATTTGTCATTATCGTTATTAGCTGGGCCATATTAATACCCAGAATTCAACTTTATTGTAGTTTTACTATTTCAGTCTTCTTTTAAAATTCATATTTTCCTTTTAGGGATACTTTCAATTTTTGGCAAAATTTTACCCTCCCTTAACCTAGAGTTGTATTAACTGATCACTTATACTAAATCTTTTAGTATTTTTAGGTTAAAAAATAAGCCATACCTGCAAATAATTTAATTACATAGTGGTGATTTTAAATGGCAATTAAAGAAATGAGAAAACACATCATTTACTTATGTGATTATGGTAATACATTAATATCCCAATGGGGATATTGAGATCAATAAAGAGAACTTCCTGTCTATGGTGTGGAGGGGCAGAGGTAAGAGACTGCCTGGGCCCATACAGGTCTTGCTCCTTAAATCAAGTCTTCCTGCTAGTATGATACATGATTTCTTGAGTAAAATTCTGACATACACCATTTTTCACATGTGTCTTAGCAAGAGGAAATAGCCTAATAGCAGTTCTGTTTGTTCGGGCGTTTGCTGGTGACTCAGACAGCAAGGAATCTGCCTGCAGTGCAGGGGATCCTGGTTTGGTTCCTGATCAAGAAGATCCTCTGGAGAAGGAAACAGCTATCCACTCCAGTATTCTGGGCTGGAAAATTCCATAGACAGAGGAGCCTGGAGGGGTACAGTCAATGGGATTGCAAAGAATTGGACATGACTGAGCCACTAGCACACAATTAATTCATGCTTGTAATTAATGCTTGAAAATTTCGCAACTGAGGAATTGCAATAAACTTCTCAGACCGGCAGGCAAAATGAAGTAGGATGCAGCCATAGGCTTGTACCCAGAAGTGGTGTCTTGAATCATTCAGTCTTCAAGTATTGTTTTCTCTTTTCTTATTGCTAACTTTGGAATTTCCAAAGTTGAGTTTGGATAAGTTACCTAACTTCTCGAAGCCTCAGTTTCCTCATCTATAAAGTGGGAGTATCAGCATAACTTAATTGTATAGAATTGTGGAAAAACTATGAGATTTAATACATGGAAACAAAGTTCTGACATAACAAGTCATAAATGTGTGTTGGCTGCTGTTACCACATTTGTCATTATCGTTATTAGCTGGGCCATATTAATACCCAGAATTCAACTTTATTGTAGTTTTACTATTTCAGTCTTCTTTTAAAATTCATATTTTCCTTTTAGGGATACTTTCAATTTTTGGCAAAATTTTACCCTCCCTTAACCTAGAGTTGTATTAACTGATCACTTAATCTAACATCAGGCAATTCGGTAAATATTTTTAGTATTTTTAGGTAATCATCATTACTAATAACTTCTGCAGTTTTTCTTACAAAAGCAGTAACCCTTTTTGTTGGTTTCACATTGACTTTGAAGAACACGACAGCTGAATTTTCCTAATGATGAATTTTCCTAAGGGTAGATTGAAATATTCAAGTTCAAGTGCAGTTAGTGAATTCCATGTGTGCTAGACACTTTGGAGGAGCTGTTTTCTTTAAGACCATAACAATTCCGTAAATGAAGGTAGGTAGAGATTGTCATCTGATCTCCACAGACGAGGAATTACATTTAAAATATTATTTCAATTCTTTTCCCACAGTCACACAGTGTATAAGCAGAATAGAAGAATTTCAAGCCCAGGCCTCATTACAGCACATCACGGACTCTTTTCAAAATCACGAAGAGTCTTTGAACTTAACTATGAGCTCTGGGTGTGTGCTGCACGGTGATGTCACGTTCAGCTCTGAATAGGAGTATTGTCAGCTCAACAAAGTTGGAAAAATTATAAATATAAGTGCTCTCTATGTGAGGAGTAGACTGTTGGTATAGATGGTGAATTGGAGAGTGGTCAGAGAAGAACTCTACTCCCATTATGGATGAGAAAACTGAGGTCCTGACAGAAAGGACTGGCTGAGGTCACTAAGGTAGGCTGTAGGCCAATACCTGGACCTATGTCAGCCCCCCTCAGGATCCAGGCCTTTTTTGCTTAATATCTTTTGTCAGTTAGTATTTTTAGACAGCAGTGTAGGTTTCAAAATTCAGTAACTATTTTCTCAGATATATGTAGGCTATAAATGTGTATTAAAAAAGAAAAGGAAGTCCTTTTCCCCAAGAAAAGGCATTGAGTAAGGGCAATATTTAAGAATATTTTCAATTTTCTTGTTATTAGCTGGGCCATATTAATACCCAGAATTCAACTTTATTGTAGTTTTACTATTTCAGTCTTCTTTTAAAATTCATATTTTCCTTTTAGGGATACTTTCAATTTTTGGCAAAATTTTACCCTCCCTTAACCTAGAGTTGTATTAACTGATCACTTAATCTAACATCAGGCAATTCGGTAAATATTTTTAGTATTTTTAGGTAATCATCATTACTAATAACTTCTGCAGTTTTTCTTACAAAAGCAGTAACCCTTTTTGTTGGTTTCACATTGACTTTGAAGAACACGACAGCTGAATTTTCCTAATGATGAATTTTCCTAAGGGTAGATTGAAATATTCAAGTTCAAGTGCAGTTAGTGAATTCCATGTGTGCTAGACACTTTGGAGGAGCTGTTTTCTTTAAGACCATAACAATTCCGTAAATGAAGGTAGGTAGAGATTGTCATCTGATCTCCACAGACGAGGAATTACATTTAAAATATTATTTCAATTCTTTTCCCACAGTCACACAGTGTATAAGCAGAATAGAAGAATTTCAAGCCCAGGCCTCATTACAGCACATCACGGACTCTTTTCAAAATCACGAAGAGTCTTTGAACTTAACTATGAGCTCTGGGTGTGTGCTGCACGGTGATGTCACGTTCAGCTCTGAATAGGAGTATTGTCAGCTCAACAAAGTTGGAAAAATTATAAATATAAGTGCTCTCTATGTGAGGAGTAGACTGTTGGTATAGATGGTGAATTGGAGAGTGGTCAGAGAAGAACTCTACTCCCATTATGGATGAGAAAACTGAGGTCCTGACAGAAAGGACTGGCTGAGGTCACTAAGGTAGGCTGTAGGCCAATACCTGGACCTATGTCAGCCCCCCTCAGGATCCAGGCCTTTTTTGCTTAATATCTTTTGTCAGTTAGTATTTTTAGACAGCAGTGTAGGTTTCAAAATTCAGTAACTATTTTCTCAGATATATGTAGGCTATAAATGTGTATTAAAAAAGAAAAGGAAGTCCTTTTCCCCAAGAAAAGGCATTGAGTAAGGGCAATATTTAAGAATATTATTCTGAATTTTCATGTATGTATTTGTATCATTATACCTTTACGGATGTTACAGTATTAAGCCAATCACCGTCACGTTTGTAACCCCCAAAGCTCCTTTTTAATGATTTTCCTCAATGGATTTGAAATTTTTATTTTTGCCTCCTTGTACTTATAAATAATTAACTGTCCTAGGATGTTATTCAAATGCTTAAAATCATTGATTAGATTATGGATACCCTAAGATAACTAGTAGTACCAGACTGAGTGGTGATCATTTTAACCAAGGCAAAACGAAACCAAGTTAAAATAAAACCTGATATTTTGATTCCTACTCCCCAACCTTCAGAAAGTTACTTTGTAGCATCCAAGAATAAAGAATATTGACTTACAAATGTGCTCTTATTGCAACTGGAGATCAGCCAAAGGCCTTCAATAAAGGATTCTCAGTTGTGAGGGAGCGGCTGAGTTCTCATTATTTCCTACTCACTAATATCTCTATAACAATAGAAAATATTCATCGTTTTATATATTTGTTCAACAAATATTTATTGAAGAGCTACTAAATGTCAAGCGTAACATTACATTTTTTGGAGATACAGAGATTTATCATAGTGTAAAATCTTTCCTGAAAAATCTTATAATCCAGTAGCAAAGACAACACAGCCTTGTACAGGAAAAATAATAATTTACTGCCTAATAAAACCTACATAATTCTGCACAGGTGCATATAACAAAGGTTTATTGAGCATTTATCATTTTTCAGGTATTCAAAACTGCAAGACCACATAACTATGGCACACATTTTACAAGTGGGAAAAGGTAGGCAAAGAGAAGCTAAGTGACTTGAGATCATATAGTTACAAAGAGGCCAAGCTCAGATTTGAATATTACTCTTTCGTGTGGTTTGAGTCTAATGATTGGACTGATCCTAAGAAAATGGCATCAGGATACCTGGACCTATGTCAGCCCCCTCAGGATCCAGGCCTTTTTGCTTAATATCTTTTGTCAGTTAGTATTTTTAGACAGCAGTGTAGGTTTCAAAATTCAGTAACTATTTTCTCAGATATATGTAGGCTATAAATGTGTATTAAAAAAGAAAAGGAAGTCCTTTTCCCCAAGAAAAGGCATTGAGTAAGGGCAATATTTAAGAATATTATTCTGAATTTTCATGTATGTATTTGTATCATTATACCTTTACGGATGTTACAGTATTAAGCCAATCACCGTCACGTTTGTAACCCCCAAAGCTCCTTTTTAATGATTTTCCTCAATGGATTTGAAATTTTTATTTTTGCCTCCTTGTACTTATAAATAATTAACTGTCCTAGGATGTTATTCAAATGCTTAAAATCATTGATTAGATTATGGATACCCTAAGATAACTAGTAGTACCAGACTGAGTGGTGATCATTTTAACCAAGGCAAAACGAAACCAAGTTAAAATAAAACCTGATATTTTGATTCCTACTCCCCAACCTTCAGAAAGTTACTTTGTAGCATCCAAGAATAAAGAATATTGACTTACAAATGTGCTCTTATTGCAACTGGAGATCAGCCAAAGGCCTTCAATAAAGGATTCTCAGTTGTGAGGGAGCGGCTGAGTTCTCATTATTTCCTACTCACTAATATCTCTATAACAATAGAAAATATTCATCGTTTTATATATTTGTTCAACAAATATTTATTGAAGAGCTACTAAATGTCAAGCGTAACATTACATTTTTGGAGATACAGAGATTTATCATAGTGTAAAATCTTTCCTGAAAAATCTTATAATCCAGTAGCAAAGACAACACAGCCTTGTACAGGAAAAATAATAATTTACTGCCTAATAAAACCTACATAATTCTGCACAGGTGCATATAACAAAGGTTTATTGAGCATTTATCATTTTTCAGGTATTCAAAACTGCAAGACCACATAACTATGGCACACATTTTACAAGTGGGAAAAGGTAGGCAAAGAGAAGCTAAGTGACTTGAGATCATATAGTTACAAAGAGGCCAAGCTCAGATTTGAATATTACTCTTTCGTGTGGTTTGAGTCTAATGATTGGACTGGAACAGTTAATTTTTTTGGAATGATGGATATTAAGCTCTATAGGATGGAGAACTAATTATTTGGAATTTAAAAGTTAAGATAGGGCTTCCCCTGGTGGTCCAGTGGGTAAGGACACCGCCTTGCAGTGCAAGGGGCGCCGGTTCGATCCCTGGCCTGGGAAGATCCCACGTGCTGCAGAGCGGCTGAACGCATGTGTCCAATTACCGAGCCAGAGCCCTGGAGCGCATGTGCCCAGAGCCGGTGCTCTGTGACAACAGAGGCCACTGCGATGGGAGGCCCATGAGAGCCAAAGAACAAAGATGGATGAAAATAGAGAAATGAAAGACCAATGGAAGTGGCCCGCCGCTCCCCTCCCTCCCCAACCCGACCCCCGCCCAAAATAAATAAATAAATAAATCTTTAAAAAAATTAAAAAAAAAAAAAGTTAAGATAAATGGTTTTCAGTTGGACTAATGACGTGATGACTAAGGGACCAAAGTAAGGCTGTTGCTGCAGTTCAGAAACGACAGGAACCTGAAGTAGACAGGGTCAGAGAGGTGAATGGGTCCTGGATGTTGACTAGGTAGACTCTACCATCTGTGGTGAGTGGCTGGGTATGGAGAAAATGAGGTCAGTGCGCAGTGGGTATGATTTGGCAGAGAAAGAAATTTGAATAACATGTTTTAGATTTGAGAGACAAGTTGCCTTCAGGGAAAATTGGGTATATGTAAGCAAGATCAACAGATCTTTTCTGGTGGGGTGGGGGGGGGGCGGAGGTAAGGGAGGAAGAGGAGGTAAGCAGGTGGGAAAGGGAATGAAAGTTTAATTTTGAATATGTCTTGGATGTTATCATTACATATTACAGGTACGGTGCATCATCATAGCTTTTAGGTAACATTCATCAGAGAATTCTGTGATGGAGTTATATTTGGGAACTACCAAATAACCCAACTCAGAGAGCTGAAAATTCTGAGATGAAATAATGACCACATTTTGTTGAGTCTTTGCTATCTTCCAAGCATGGTATTAAACATTTTATGTGTGTATTTTTATTTAGTCCCAATAATAAATCTATGTCATAGGTAGATTTTCATAGTTACAAAAACATCTCTGATGTAGTACAGACAAAATTTAAATGTTTAAGAGTGGATATGCCTGATCAGAGAGACTGAACATGGTGAAAGGAAAAGAGATACATAATAAGCATGGAAATATTAAAGGCCTGTGCATGCATGTTAAGTTGCTTCAGCAGTGTCCAGCTTTTTCTGACCCCAGGGACTGTAGTGCGCCACTCTTCTTTGTCTATTCTGGAAGTCCAAGAATACTGGAGTGTGTTGCTGTTTCCTCCTCCAGGAGATCTTCCTGACCCAGCGATCAAACCTGCCTCTCTTCACGTCTCTTGCATTTGCAGGTCTGGTGTTGATTAGAAAAGTTCAGATTGGATATTTAAAGATCACATTTCTGGGAGGTGTTGAACCTGAAATGAAGTATTTGCTGCCATGGGGGCAAATATTACCATTTGGGGCTAATTATTTCTTCTAAACACTCCTGAAAATATGCACATATTTTCTCCAGGGTAAAGGAGAATATAGGTTCAAATTCTATGTTGTTTTGAATTTTTTTTAATGGTGAATTTAACTCATGCTACATTTTTAAGTGGGCTTCCCTGGTGACTCAGTTAGTAAAAAATATGCTTACAATGCAGGAGAGCCAGGTTTGATCCCTGGGTGGGGAAGATCCCCTGGAGAAGGAAATGGTAACTGACTCTAGTATTCTTGCCTAGAAAATTCTGTGAACAGAGGAACCTGGCTGTGTACTTGTCTAAGTAGAAACTGAAGAAAGAGATGGTACATTTGGAGCTGGTGAAAACTGTGGATATTCACAGCAACTTTTTTTTTTTTTTGTATTAGAAAAAAAGTCTTATTTTAATTGAGAGAATATTTAGAAGAAAAAAATACATGACAGCAGCATCTAGGACATGTTAGTGATTTGGTGTCCCTTATAGAAAGTGTCATGATTTTATTTAAAATTCCCTTCTATCACAAAGACTTTCTAATGAATATATTATCAGTTTATTAAATTTTCCTTATGATTCTTCCTTCGTCCTCCACCCTCACTCCCTCTCCATAAGAGTTTTGTGATCCTTGGGTGAAAACACCACCCAGTGAAATAACAAAATATATGTAAATCAAGGTTATCTTATTTTCTATTTGCAAAATCAGCAGTACCCTGGTTGATATAATCCAGCTACTGTAAAATTAAAAATTGTTTAAGAGTGGATATGCCTGATCAGAGAGACTGAACATGGTGAAAGGAAAAGAGATACATAATAAGCATGGAAATATTAAAGGCCTGTGCATGCATGTTAAGTTGCTTCAGCAGTGTCCAGCTTTTTCTGACCCCAGGGACTGTAGTGCGCCACTCTTCTTTGTCTATTCTGGAAGTCCAAGAATACTGGAGTGTGTTGCTGTTTCCTCCTCCAGGAGATCTTCCTGACCCCGCGATCAAACCTGCCTCTCTTCACGCCTCTTGCATTTGCAGGTCTGGTGTTGATTAGAAAAGTTCAGATTGGATATTTAAAGATCACATTTCTGGCAGGTGTTGAACCTGAAATGAAGTATTTGCTGCCATGGGGCAAATATTACCATTTGGTTATTATTATTTCTTCTAAACACTCCTGAAAATATGCACATATTTTCTCCAGGGTAAAGGAGAATATAGGTTCAAATTCTATGTTGTTTTGAATTTTTTTTAATGGTGAATTTAACTCATGCTACATTTTTAAGTGGGCTTCCCTGGTGACTCAGTTAGTAAAAAATATGCTTACAATGCAGGAGAGCCAGGTTTGATCCCTGGGTGGGGAAGATCCCCTGGAGAAGGAAATGGTAACTGACTCTAGTATTCTTGCCTAGAAAATTCTGTGAACAGAGGAACCTGGCTGTGTACTTGTCTAAGTAGAAACTGAAGAAAGAGATGGTACATTTGGAGCTGGTGAAAACTGTGGATATTCACAGCAACTTTTTTTTTTTTTTGTATTAGAAAAAAAGTCTTATTTTAATTGAGAGAATATTTAGAAGAAAAAAATACATGACAGCAGCATCTAGGACATGTTAGTGATTTGGTGTCCCTTATAGAAAGTGTCATGATTTTATTTAAAATTCCCTTCTATCACAAAGACTTTCTAATGAATATATTATCAGTTTATTAAATTTTCCTTATGATTCTTCCTTCGTCCTCCACCCTCACTCCCTCTCCATAAGAGTTTTGTGATCCTTGGGTGAAAACACCACCCAGTGAAATAACAAAATATATGGAAATCAAGGTTATCTTATTTTCTATTTGCAAAATCAGCAGTACCCTGGTTGATATAATCCAGCTACTGTATTCCTTATGGATTTTGTACAAGAAACGTCAATTTACTTTCTGTCTGAGTAGACTGACAATTTATTTTTTATCTGTGTCTTGAATTGATTACTTTTATTGAATTGACTGGCTTACCCATCAGCTGAGATTCTGTGTGTAAAACAAGAATTGGCTATGTATATATTGCACTAATTTATTTAGGGAAAAAAGCAACTTCTTTGAAAAAAAAAAAAGATGTCCCTGATAAATAGCTGTTTCAAAAGCGTCTTCCAAAACAGAGACCCTCCCCTTAGAAGGAAAAATTGCTAGAATAGAATTTTCATCTCTCTACATTGGGTTATAAAAATGAAAAAGATCATATAGCTTGTGTTGCATAACAATTGAGGCTTATGTAACCCAAGTGTTCTCTGGCTTGACCAACTTGTGACTATCCCACAACAACAGTAACTCTAAATATCCAAGTTTCCAAGGCATCATCCTATGTGCTTGAATGATAGAAATTAGCATCTCTCAACATGTCCTCTAGTTATTTTGAAGAGTTCCACAGATAGCAGTCACATGGGTGTCCAGAAATAATTCTTCACATTATTCTACTTCAGCCCCCCGACATGCTGCCACGATGCTGGCTCTGTCCATGATGGCTGTTGCGGTATCACCATTCTCCGGGCATGGCCGTCCTTCACTGATGACTGTTCTTGCCCCTACCATTATAACCTTAAGAAATGGACCCAGCTCATCTTTTTTGGTGATTAATTACAAGCCTAAGAGAGATGGATTTGTAATTCTACCCAGAAACACAAAGTCCAAGCACTAACTTTTAACTTGACTCTACTCAGTGTTCAGAACCATAGAAATAATGAGAAATTTATAATGCATATATACACTACTATATGTTGATACACTGACAGAGTATCAGCACTACTCCTTTCACTGGTCATAAACTTTTATTTAAAATTCCCTTCTATCACAAAGACTTTCTAATGAATATATTATCAGTTTATTAAATTTTCCTTATGATTCTTCCTTCGTCCTCCACCCTCACTCCCTCTCCATAAGAGTTTTGTGATCCTTGGGTGAAAACACCACCCAGTGAAATAACAAAATATATGGAAATCAAGGTTATCTTATTTTCTATTTGCAAAATCAGCAGTACCCTGGTTGATATAATCCAGCTACTGTATTCCTTATGGATTTTGTACAAGAAACGTCAATTTACTTTCTGTCTGAGTAGACTGACAATTTATTTTTTATCTGTGTCTTGAATTGATTACTTTTATTGAATTGACTGGCTTACCCATCAGCTGAGATTCTGTGTGTAAAACAAGAATTGGCTATGTATATATTGCACTAATTTATTTAGGGAAAAAAGCAACTTCTTTGAAAAAAAAAAAAGATGTCCCTGATAAATAGCTGTTTCAAAAGCGTCTTCCAAAACAGAGACCCTCCCCTTAGAAGGAAAAATTGCTAGAATAGAATTTTCATCTCTCTACATTGGGTTATAAAAATGAAAAAGATCATATAGCTTGTGTTGCATAACAATTGAGGCTTATGTAACCCAAGTGTTCTCTGGCTTGACCAACTTGTGACTATCCCACAACAACAGTAACTCTAAATATCCAAGTTTCCAAGGCATCATCCTATGTGCTTGAATGATAGAAATTAGCATCTCTCAACATGTCCTCTAGTTATTTTGAAGAGTTCCACAGATAGCAGTCACATGGGTGTCCAGAAATAATTCTTCACATTATTCTACTTCAGCCCCCAGACATGCTGCCACGATGCTGGCTCTGTCCATGATGGCTGTTGCGGTATCACCATTCTCCGGGCATGGCCGTCCTTCACTGATGACTGTTCTTGCCCCTACCATTATAACCTTAAGAAATGGACCCAGCTCATCTTTTTTGGTGATTAATTACAAGCCTAAGAGAGATGGATTTGTAATTCTACCCAGAAACACAAAGTCCAAGCACTAACTTTTAACTTGACTCTACTCAGTGTTCAGAACCATAGAAATAATGAGAAATTTATAATGCATATATACACTACTATATGTTGATACACTGACAGAGTATCAGCACTACTCCTTTCACTGGGAAACCTCACTCAGTCTGCTGGTATTTGGCTTTGTTCTTAGATACTCCCATACATTTAGACTAAACATAGTATGATTTTTTTCTTTTGGTGGGGCACTTCTATTGGTCTTTCACTTATTTCCATCTTTGTTCTTTGGCCACTGTGGGCCTCCCATCGCAGTGGCCTCTCTTGCTGCAGAGCACAGGATCCAGGCTCACGCGCTCCAGAGCTCTGACTCGGTGTTTGGACATATGGGTTCAGCTGCTCCAAGGCATGCAGGATCTTCCCAGGCCAGGGATTGAACTGGCACCCCTTGCACTCCAAGGTGGTGTCCTTATCCACTGAACCACCAGGGAAGCCCCATAATATGATTCTTGACATTTGGGTGATGTAGTCTTTCTCAGAGCATGAGAGGGCCACTGGAAATTCAGACTCCATCAAGCTGTGCCAAGTTCAGGTCCATGGTCACCACAATCTCTTCTGCAGTAAAAGAGAAAAAAAGACATGCACTTACTTCCCCATCTTTTCATTCCATCGACCTCAGACCTCAAGCAGCTCTTTAAACAGACATCTAATTCTGCAAGAATGTGCAAGAATAGGCAAGCGTAGATAGCTCAAACCATATGTGATAAAGAAGCATTTGTTACATAGGGAAATGATTAACAGACAATCAGACCTGGCTACCCATTACAGAGAGCATGACAGTGCTGGAATAAAGTTGTCTCCATTTCTGAAAAGAGACTTGGTCTGGTGTTTAAATAGACCAATTAAAAGGTTTTCTCCAGGAAAAAGTAATCTTCTGAGGATTGTGAAAGGAAAATTAAAATGGAGTTGATACTGTTTAGATGGGTCTCAAAAATGGAGCTAGGAGGCCATTAAGGAAGTATGATTTATGCAAATCACAGTTGGGATGGAATCTGATCTTTTGACCTGATGAAGTGACCCAGAACATCTGTCAGTAACATAAGATATTTACAAGATCTTTACTCTAAAATAACACATGACAATCATCTATTTTTCAGACCCCTTGGCTAAAACAGCTTAAGGATGAATATTTTCTGATTTGCATCAGAGTCAGTCACCATTTTCACCAGGTGACTTTTAGCTGCCTTGTGGCTTTTTGTCTTTATGAGCCTCTGGCTCTTTGTCTTTCTCAGAACACTTTTTCAAGGTTACCTAAATTGGTGTCTCCCATGTTAAAATCCTTAATACCACAAATAAGCTCTATTCTTATTTGCAGCCTGTGGGAATCTGACACCATCTTCAGGTAAATAGTGACAGGCTTGAGTTAAATTGTAGGACACCCTACTGTTGTCTGGTCTGGAGTATTGCTTACTTGGTGATGTTGGAGAAACTTCCTCTCCACACATTGTAATTGGGCCAGAACCCCTAGATATATGCACAATACATTTTTAATGTAAATTGAACAAAAACAGGTAAGGAAAGGTTTAATTTTAAAATAGTGGCAGTACAACTATTCACTATTTCTAAATTAGATTATACCCTACTAAATACTGAATATAACAAAAATAATACCCTATTATTATCTAGAGAAGTGTCTCATTAGAGGCAATATACTTATTTTTCTGCTCTTGATTCAATGAAGAAGACTTCTTTTAAGTGCCTCTCTTTTCTCCTTTACTTACTACATCTCCGTAATACCATAATCAAGGTCTAAAATTCTAGTTATGCTAAATGTGCGGTCGTGTTGTGCAGTTAGTGAATGATCATAGTAGGCTGGCTGGATTTCTGAAGATCTGATTTCACATTTCAAATCAATCCAAATCCTGACAGTGCTGGAATAAAGTTGTCTCCATTTCTGAAAAGAGACTTGGTCTGGTGTTTAAATAGACCAATTAAAAGGTTTTCTCCAGGAAAAAGTAATCTTCTGAGGATTGTGAAAGGAAAATTAAAATGGAGTTGATACTGTTTAGATGGGTCTCAAAAATGGAGCTAGGAGGCCATTAAGGAAGTATGATTTATGCAAATCACAGTTGGGATGGAATCTGATCTTTTGACCTGATGAAGTGACCCAGAACATCTGTCAGTAACATAAGATATTTACAAGATCTTTACTCTAAAATAACACATGACAATCATCTATTTTTCAGACCCCTTGGCTAAAACAGCTTAAGGATGAATATTTTCTGATTTGCATCAGAGTCAGTCACCATTTTCACCAGGTGACTTTTAGCTGCCTTGTGGCTTTTTGTCTTTATGAGCCTCTGGCTCTTTGTCTTTCTCAGAACACTTTTTCAAGGTTACCTAAATTGGTGTCTCCCATGTTAAAATCCTTAATACCACAAATAAGCTCTATTCTTATTTGCAGCCTGTGGGAATCTGACACCATCTTCAGGTAAATAGTGACAGGCTTGAGTTAAATTGTAGGACACCCTACTGTTGTCTGGTCTGGAGTATTGCTTACTTGGTGATGTTGGAGAAACTTCCTCTCTCCACACATTGTAATTGGGCCAGAACCCCTAGATATATGCACAATACATTTTTAATGTAAATTGAACAAAAACAGGTAAGGAAAGGTTTAATTTTAAAATAGTGGCAGTACAACTATTCACTATTTCTAAATTAGATTATACCCTACTAAATACTGAATATAACAAAAATAATACCCTATTATTATCTAGAGAAGTGTCTCATTAGAGGCAATATACTTATTTTTCTGCTCTTGATTCAATGAAGAAGACTTCTTTTAAGTGCCTCTCTTTTCTCCTTTACTTACTACATCTCCGTAATACCATAATCAAGGTCTAAAATTCTAGTTATGCTAAATGTGCGGTCGTGTTGTGCAGTTAGTGAATGATCATAGTAGGCTGGCTGGATTTCTGAAGATCTGATTTCACATTTCAAATCAATCCAAATCCTGACTATGTTTAATACCACCTGTAGATTGTTGTTGATCAAAGTTAAATATTGATGACGATCACTTTGGATCCCTAAGATTCACAGATACTATTAAAACAAAGGCAGTTATTCAAAAATCTTTAAGCTTGTTGGTGCTAATTTCAGCACTCAGATAATCAAATTTCAGATGTAATCATGAGAATGACTGCTGATGGCAGAGGATGCACCGGCCACCTGCTGGCTTCCTGAGATGGGGTGATTTACCATTTTGCTGCCTATTTTACCTCTTGCTCTACAACCTGCTTTCTCCATATGACTTTCAGGAACTTTATCTTGTCCCATTTGATAATCGGGAGTTTGGAATTGGGAGAAAAGTCAATTACAGTATATGTTGCCCACAGATTCATGTTACTATAGAGTATATATTATGACAGCATTTATTACATCTGATCTGTATATTTGAGAATAACTGGGTGCTCCTGCTTAATGCTTTTTTCTCTTGGGGTCAGTTTGCTTCAAGGAACATGGATTCTGCTACCACATATGCACCATACAGGATTGTCCTAGTTGGAATTGTCACAAGTAGATGAGTAAGTTTTCCAGATTTAAGACTCAGTATTTGCAAACCAACTAGGAAAATACACTTAATACAGGTGAAGACTACCAGTAAGGACGACTGACAGAAACTTGGAGGAAGACATAGGGTAGATCAAGAAAATTATTCTATAATGAACTTGCATGATTCGGTCTCTAATGGTCTAGGTACTTGAATGGTAAGGAAAGGTTTAATTTTAAAATAGTGGCAGTACAACTATTCACTATTTCTAAATTAGATTATACCCTACTAAATACTGAATATAACAAAAATAATACCCTATTATTATCTAGAGAAGTGTCTCATTAGAGGCAATATACTTATTTTTCTGCTCTTGATTCAATGAAGAAGACTTCTTTTAAGTGCCTCTCTTTTCTCCTTTACTTACTACATCTCCGTAATACCATAATCAAGGTCTAAAATTCTAGTTATGCTAAATGTGCGGTCGTGTTGTGCAGTTAGTGAATGATCATAGTAGGCTGGCTGGATTTCTGAAGATCTGATTTCACATTTCAAATCAATCCAAATCCTGACTATGTTTAATACCACCTGTAGATTGTTGTTGATCAAAGTTAAATATTGATGACGATCACTTTGGATCCCTAAGATTCACAGATACTATTAAAACAAAGGCAGTTATTCAAAAATCTTTAAGCTTGTTGGTGCTAATTTCAGCACTCAGATAATCAAATTTCAGATGTAATCATGAGAATGACTGCTGATGGCAGAGGATGCACCGGCCACCTGCTGGCTTCCTGAGATGGGGTGATTTACCATTTTGCTGCCTATTTTACCTCTTGCTCTACAACCTGCTTTCTCCATATGACTTTCAGGAACTTTATCTTGTCCCATTTGATAATCGGGAGTTTGGAATTGGGAGAAAAGTCAATTACAGTATATGTTGCCCACAGATTCATGTTACTATAGAGTATATATTATGACAGCATTTATTACATCTGATCTGTATATTTGAGAATAACTGGGTGCTCCTGCTTAATGCTTTTTTCTCTTGGGGTCAGTTTGCTTCAAGGAACATGGATTCTGCTACCACATATGCACCATACAGGATTGTCCTAGTTGGAATTGTCACAAGTAGATGAGTAAGTTTTCCAGATTTAAGACTCAGTATTTGCAAACCAACTAGGAAAATACACTTAATACAGGTGAAGACTACCAGTAAGGACGACTGACAGAAACTTGGAGGAAGACATAGGGTAGATCAAGAAAATTATTCTATAATGAACTTGCATGATTGCGGTCTCTAATGGTCTAGGTACTTGAATGAAAGTAACCAGGTCTCTCAAAGCATTTAGCTTTACATTTCTTTGTCCTTCTATTTTCCAGTAACTATACTCTCTCCTTGTCTCTTGAGTCTAAGGTTGGTAAGAATTTGTCACTGTCTAGGATTGTTTCAATATGTCTTGAAGCTGTTCTACAGTGATATAATCACTCCTTTTGATAATAAGCTCCCAGTGAATTATTGTGTTTTCCATGAATTGTATTTCCTCCTTGAAAACATGCACACATATGTGGAATAAACCATTCATTTATTTATTCTTTCATGTATTTAATCAACAGATGTTTTCTGAGTATCTTCCATGTGTTTGATTCTAGAAGTATAGAAAGAAGTATAATCTTTGATTTTGAGGAGACTACAATCTAAAGATACAACAACAAGTAATTCAAGCTAAGAAGACAAGTGCTCTAGTAGTTGACAAAAAAGTAGTGTGAGAATATAAGAAAGTACTACTGATTTTTCTGAAAATGTTGCCAAATATGTCACAAAGGAGCCACTATCTGAGATGGGTCTTGAAGGAAGAATAGGAGTTTTCACTTTGGAGAAGGAAATGAAGTCTAAATAAATAACCTTTATAAGAGTATACTATAGCTGAAAAATACTAAGAAAATTCAAATATAGGAGCCTTAGCATTTTTACTAGAGAATGAAATGGAATAGAGATTAGGTCTGAAAAGTAAACTGGAGAAGTATTTGAAGACTCTCAGATCCATAATCAAGGAGATCAGTTTTGTTCTCTCGTGAACAGAAAATCATCAAAGATTTTTAAATAAGAAGAATGTGATAAAGTTTGATTTTAGATTTCTCCTATAATGACATCCAATTCTGGGCTGGCTTTGGAAGTCTAGTGTTAAGAAATTAGAGAAACATATTGTAATGGTCCAGACATGAGATAAGCTAAGCCTCAAAAAAAGCAAAGTGGTATGACTCTATGTGGCTTAGGATTCATTTTTGTACATATTTGAGAATGACTTGCATGATTGCGTTTTCCTTCTAGTATTTGCAAACCAACTAGGAAAATACACTTAATACAGGTGAAGACTACCAGTAAGGACGACTGACAGAAACTTGGAGGAAGACATAGGGTAGATCAAGAAAATTATTCTATAATGAACTTGCATGATTGCGGTCTCTAATGGTCTAGGTACTTGAATGAAAGTAACCAGGTCTCTCAAAGCATTTAGCTTTACATTTCTTTGTCCTTCTATTTTCCAGTAACTATACTCTCTCCTTGTCTCTTGAGTCTAAGGTTGGTAAGAATTTGTCACTGTCTAGGATTGTTTCAATATGTCTTGAAGCTGTTCTACAGTGATATAATCACTCCTTTTGATAATAAGCTCCCAGTGAATTATTGTGTTTTCCATGAATTGTATTTCCTCCTTGAAAACATGCACACATATGTGGAATAAACCATTCATTTATTTATTCTTTCATGTATTTAATCAACAGATGTTTTCTGAGTATCTTCCATGTGTTTGATTCTAGAAGTATAGAAAGAAGTATAATCTTTGATTTTGAGGAGACTACAATCTAAAGATACAACAACAAGTAATTCAAGCTAAGAAGACAAGTGCTCTAGTAGTTGACAAAAAAGTAGTGTGAGAATATAAGAAAGTACTACTGATTTTTCTGAAAATGTTGCCAAATATGTCACAAAGGAGCCACTATCTGAGATGGGTCTTGAAGGAAGAATAGGAGTTTTCACTTTGGAGAAGGAAATGAAGTCTAAATAAATAACCTTTATAAGAGTATACTATAGCTGAAAAATACTAAGAAAATTCAAATATAGGAGCCTTAGCATTTTTACTAGAGAATGAAATGGAATAGAGATTAGGTCTGAAAAGTAAACTGGAGAAGTATTTGAAGACTCTCAGATCCATAATCAAGGAGATCAGTTTTGTTCTCTCGTGAACAGAAAATCATCAAAGATTTTTAAATAAGAAGAATGTGATAAAGTTTGATTTTTAGATTTCTCCTATAATGACATCCAATTCTGGGCTGGCTTTGGAAGTCTAGTGTTAAGAAATTAGAGAAACATATTGTAATGGTCCAGACATGAGATAAGCTAAGCCTCAAAAAAAGCAAAGTGGTATGACTCTATGTGGCTTAGGATTCATTTTTTGTACAGATCAAAAAACTGTTAAGAGTGTTAGATTACATCTAAAGGTAACAAATATTGAAAATATACTGATAGCTTACAGAGAAGTAAAATATCAAGAGAACCATTATGTAACTATTTAAAAAAGACAGCTACTGCTTGATCATTCAAGTAAAGGTCACACTCATTTTATTTACGTGTGAAATGTTTGTTTCCACTTAAAAACTAATGGCAATTTTATGTGATATGTTAGATACATTGTTTTCTTATTTACATTTAATTCTCCATTTCTGTACTTTTACTACAGTTCATTATGCAGGCTACATTCTATACCTAATTTAAGCATCTCCAAAGACAACTGTTACCTGAAGTAGTATGTCTTGAAAATAATTCATGTAGACCTGAATATCTTTGATAAATGAGAACTACTTATCAGTGCTAACCATATAGTGAAATATGAAATTGATTAGTATAATTTTTCAAAAGCAATTAGTTGTCTAAGTTGAAGATAAAGGATTGAGTATAAAATGTTTCTAAAGTAAACTAGGGTAAATTAAACATTACATATTTAAAAGTTTAAGCGTGACACTTTCAAGCTAATATTACCTTGAAGGATGGTGACAAATGTCATTGTGCTTCTTCTGAGTAAACAGATGAAGTTCAATATTATAGTGACAGCCACAAGTTTTAAATAATTACCTTGAAGCATTAGATGATAAGGTATGCTAGTTGTTCAGTGTTTCTTTGCGCAGAAAAGAAAGTAGAGTAAACCATGCCATTCAAGGTCTATTTAAACTACACCAAGATAAATAGAAAATGTCAAACAATCAAGAGAATAGGAATTTTCTCTTCTGAAATCACAGCTTTTTTCAACTAAAATGAAATCGTGTTTTTATCATGACAAACCAATTGAATAGTTAGATATTCAGTATGAACTGATTGCTTTGATTCTTCACACCCTTTAATTAACTTGGATTATAACTTTCATTGCTTTGATGGACAACTCACTTTATAGTACCATAAAAAATATGCTTTATATTTGCAAGAATTTATGAAATTTCAGCACAGTTCAAAAAACATTTGTTGGACATTACTATGTGTTCTACATTGACTCATGTACTACAGTTTTATGAAGTAAGTAAAAGGAACAGAAATATAAACTAAAAATCACAATTGCTAGACCACATATAGTGTCAGTAGCATAATGCCCAGCACAGAAATAATAAATAGAAGTGCATATCTCTCAGAGAGGGGTCATATCTATTTTGATAGTACTACGTGTTTCTCTTACAGAATCAAGTTTGAAAGGCAGCCTGAACAGAATGGACAGAGTGTAAACGCACACGTAATTGCAAGTAAATTGGTATCTTGGGGCAATGGAATGTAGAAGTCGTGAAACTAGAAAGCTGGTCAAATACTACCTCAGAACTGCTTCTATTTGCTAAATAGGGACTTTGAGTTTTTTTTTTGGGGGGGGGATGAATATTTTGAAAATGAATACTTATCAGTGCTAACCATATAGTGAAATATGAAATTGATTAGTATAATTTTTCAAAAGCAATTAGTTGTCTAAGTTGAAGATAAAGGATTGAGTATAAAATGTTTCTAAAGTAAACTAGGGTAAATTAAACATTACATATTTAAAAGTTTAAGCGTGACACTTTCAAGCTAATATTACCTTGAAGGATGGTGACAAATGTCATTGTGCTTCTTCTGAGTAAACAGATGAAGTTCAATATTATAGTGACAGCCACAAGTTTTAAATAATTACCTTGAAGCATTAGATGATAAGGTATGCTAGTTGTTCAGTGTTTCTTTGCGCAGAAAAGAAAGTAGAGTAAACCATGCCATTCAAGGTCTATTTAAACTACACCAAGATAAATAGAAAATGTCAAACAATCAAGAGAATGGGAAATTTTTCTCTTCTGAAATCACAGTTTTTTTCAACTAAAATGAAATCGTGTTTTTATCATGACAAACCAATTGAATAGTTAGATATTCAGTATGAACTGATTGCTTTGATTCTTCACACCCTTTAATTAACTTGGATTATAACTTTCATTGCTTTGATGGACAACTCACTTTATAGTACCATAAAAAATATGCTTTATATTTGCAAGAATTTATGAAATTTCAGCACAGTTCAAAAAACATTTGTTGGACATTACTATGTGTTCTACATTGACTCATGTACTACAGTTTTATGAAGTAAGTAAAAGGAACAGAAATATAAACTAAAAATCACAATTGCTAGACCACATATAGTGTCAGTAGCATAATGCCCAGCACAGAAATAATAAATAGAAGTGCATATCTCTCAGAGAGGGGTCATATCTATTTTGATAGTACTACGTGTTTCTCTTACAGAATCAAGTTTGAAAGGCAGCCTGAACAGAATGGACAGAGTGTAAACGCACACGTAATTGCAAGTAAATTGGTATCTTGGGGCAATGGAATGTAGAAGTCGTGAAACTAGAAAGCTGGTCAAATACTACCTCAGAACTGCTTCTATTTGCTAAATAGGGACAGTTTATTACAGGTAACAGGAAACCAATGACTGTTTTCAACAGAGAAGTAGCTTGACTAGCTTTGCTTTAGAATCATTTGCCTTGAGGGCAGGTTAGTGACAGAATTTGTCACAGATGTAAGAAAACATATCTCAAAATAGATATAGGCAAGTGAAGATTCTAAGTAGCCCCATAGTGATCCTGAAATTTTGAGACATGATAGATGCAACATAAATGCTGATTATTTTTTCCTTTGTTTTTTGCCCTTTCTTTTTTTAACCTGCAGACAAATGTTAGATATTGGCCATGTATTAGTATTGTAATAAGTATTAAAAGACTCTTGAGTTTTATCCTTAATTTAAATATCAAAGTCTTACAGTTTTCATTGTACAAGTATTTCCCTTTTTTTGGTAAATTTGTTTCCATTTATTTCTTGTTCAGATGCTATTGTGAATGATATAGTTTTCTTTTTCTTTCTTTTTTTTCCCCTTCAAATCTAGATGATTTACTATATTATACTAACTTCATATGGACAATATAGTGATTTAGTATTTTTATAGATTGTACTCCATTTAATGTTATAATTAAATATTGTCTAAATTCCCTGTGCTGTATGTGTATCTTTGGATCTTATTTATTGAAGATATAATAGTTTATATCTCTTAATTCTCTGCTCCTATCTTGCCCATTTGCCCATGCATATCAAAATCGTGATGCAATATCTCCATACACCTACCAGAACAGCTATTGTCAAAAATACGACAAATAACAAATGTTGGCTAGGATGTGTAGCAAGATATGATTGTATTATTCTTTATAATCATGAAACATTGGAAGTACCCCTAACATTCAATAGTAGAATATGGATTCAGGAAATTATGTTAATCTTCTTGATGACTAAAATACGTTCACAATTATTTTCATACAATAGAAAATGCTTATCATCATCATGACAGGGACAAGATTTACTAACATGGCAGGATACCCGCCTTATACTACTCCTTTGAAATGAAACGCACACGTAATTGCGAATTGGTATCTTGGGGCAATGGAATGTAGAAGTCGTGAAACTAGAACTGCTTCTAATTTTTGCTAAATAGGGACAGTTTATTACAGGTAACAGGAAACCAATGACTGTTTTCAACAGAGAAGTAGCTTGACTAGCTTTGCTTTAGAATCATTTGCCTTGAGGGCAGGTTAGTGACAGAATTTGTCACAGATGTAAGAAAACATATCTCAAAATAGATATAGGCAAGTGAAGATTCTAAGTAGCCCCATAGTGATCCTGAAATTTTGAGACATGATAGATGCAACATAAATGCTGATTATTTTTTCCTTTGTTTTTTGCCCTTTCTTTTTTTAACCTGCAGACAAATGTTAGATATTGGCCATGTATTAGTATTGTAATAAGTATTAAAAGACTCTTGAGTTTTATCCTTAATTTAAATATCAAAGTCTTACAGTTTTCATTGTACAAGTATTTCCCTTTTTTTGGTAAATTTGTTTCCATTTATTTCTTGTTCAGATGCTATTGTGAATGATATAGTTTTCTTTTTCTTTCTTTTTTTTCCCCTTCAAATCTAGATGATTTACTATATTATACTAACTTCATATGGACAATATAGTGATTTAGTATTTTTATAGATTGTACTCCATTTAATGTTATAATTAAATATTGTCTAAATTCCCTGTGCTGTATGTGTATCTTTGGATCTTATTTATTGAAGATATAATAGTTTATATCTCTTAATTCTCTGCTCCTATCTTGCCCATTTGCCCATGCATATCAAAATCGTGATGCAATATCTCCATACACCTACCAGAACAGCTATTGTCAAAAATACGACAAATAACAAATGTTGGCTAGGATGTGTAGCAAGATATGATTGTATTATTCTTTATAATCATGAAACATTGGAAGTACCCCTAACATTCAATAGTAGAATATGGATTCAGGAAATTATGTTAATCTTCTTGATGACTAAAATACGTTCACAATTATTTTTCATACAATAGAAAAATGCTTATCATCATCATGACAGGGACAAGATTTACTAACATGGCAGGATACCCCGCCTTAGCCTTCCACTACTCCTTCTTAGGACAGGAGAGACTTTGCAAAACCTGTTCTCAGGTTTTTTTTCTCTTCTTTCTTTTCTTTTTCTTTCCTCCTTCCTTCCTTTCAGTTTTATGTATATGTGATTCAGAATCACAATATGATAATATCTAAGAATCATGGGGAAAATGGATAATTTAGGCAGGATGACTAATTTGAAACAAACAAGTGACAGGTTGTAGGATAAAAGAAAGTAAGTGGCAGGAGTTTTACAGAATTTTAAGTTTAGCGTGAAACAGGTCCAAGAGCAGCAGACTTAGTGGGTGGTAGGTCTTCCAAGAAACTTTGTTGTAATGTTCTTTGAGACATGAAAGAAAGATTTGCTTCCTTTCTGATTATAATTTTTCCACAATTAGCTTCTCCAAGTGTGATGTAACTGAGAACAAACTTGTCTTCACATTGAATCTACTCCTTTTGCTCAAAATTTTGTGCTCTATTGCCCGTGCTTAGTCACACTGGCTCTGTTGTTTGCTAGTCACTCAGTCATATCTGATTCTTTGCAACCCCATGGGCTAGCCCGACAGGCTCCTCTGTCCATGAGATTCTCCAGGCAAGAATGCCATTCGCTTCTCCAGATCTTTTAACAAAGTTAAAAGGGTAGAGCAAAGGAAGGAAAAAGAAAACTTGCATATAGAATAATCATATTTTAATAATTATATAATAAGAAACTGGAAAATTAGAGTCTCTGTCCTATTTATTGAAGATATAATAGTTTATATCTCTTAATTCTCTGCTCCTATCTTGCCCATTTGCCCATATTCAAAATCGTGATGCAATATCTCCATACACCTACCAGAACAGCTATTGTCAAAAATCGACAAATAACAAATGTTGGCTAGGATGTGTAGCAAGATATGATTGTATTATTCTTTATAATCATGAAACATTGGAAGTACCCCTAACATTCAATAGTAGAATATGGATTCAGGAAATTATGTTAATCTTCTTGATGACTAAAATACGTTCACAATTATTTTTCATACAATAGAAAATGCTTATCATCATCATGACAGGGACAAGATTTACTAACATGGCAGGATACCCCGCCTTAGCCTTCCACTACTCCTTCTTAGGACAGGAGAGACTTTGCAAAACCTGTTCTCAGGTTTTTTTTCTCTTCTTTCTTTTCTTTTTCTTTCCTCCTTCCTTCCTTTCAGTTTTATGTATATGTGATTCAGAATCACAATATGATAATATCTAAGAATCATGGGGAAAATGGATAATTTAGGCAGGATGACTAATTTGAAACAAACAAGTGACAGGTTGTAGGATAAAAGAAAGTAAGTGGCAGGAGTTTTACAGAATTTTAAGTTTAGCGTGAAACAGGTCCAAGAGCAGCAGACTTAGTGGGTGGTAGGTCTTCCAAGAAACTTTGTTGTAATGTTCTTTGAGACATGAAAGAAAGATTTGCTTCCTTTCTGATTATAATTTTTCCACAATTAGCTTCTCCAAGTGTGATGTAACTGAGAACAAACTTGTCTTCACATTGAATCTACTCCTTTTGCTCAAAATTTTGTGCTCTATTGCCCGTGCTTAGTCACACTGGCTCTGTTGTTTGCTAGTCACTCAGTCATATCTGATTCTTTGCAACCCCATGGGCTAGCCCGACAGGCTCCTCTGTCCATGAGATTCTCCAGGCAAGAATGCCATTCGCTTCTCCAGATCTTTTAACAAAGTTAAAAGGGGTAGAGCAAAGGAAGGAAAAAAGAAAACTTGCATATAGAATAATCATATTTTAATAATTATATAATAAGAAACTGGTTTAAAATGTCTACAAAATTCCTAAGAGCTATAATCTTTTCAGTGATTGCATTTGCCTGACAGAATTTTTTTCTTATTTGAAATTTTTAGTACTTATTTTTGATATTTTCTATAATTAGACCATATATATTCTTAACTTGGAAATCTTTCATTAAAAATGTCGTTTATGGTCTATTTTCTCTGTTTCCTATGTTGGATGTATGTTTTAAGCAGAGTTTATTGTTACAGTACTTTTCAACAAGGAAATTTATGATCACTCAAAAAAGGCATTCCATCAAAGTTGATGTCACAGTACTATCTATAATAAACATTTTGACTTTGTATGGGGGGTATAGCTTTTTGACTGTTTTTACTTTCTTAATTATATTGCACAGCAGAAATCTATCTTGGGTCTTGTCTAGTCTTATTTAAAATGATTTCATGCTATTAATACATTTCAACTTCTTACTATGTAAGATCTTATACTTTTGTGCTCTGTCTTATCAAGAATCATTTCCTACTTTAACAAGTCTGCCATATGATGCCATGGTATCAACTGGATAAATGTTCATAAAGTCAAAACCCATGATTCTTCATTTTATGGATTTGAGTGATTTCTTATGTTAGAAATAATAATGCAGAATGAACTTTCCCCTTTGAAAATACGGTGAAAAAAGAAAATTGCTATTTATTTAGCTATTTGTTAGTTATTATCTGAGATAATTAATATATGTTAAATGTAACCCTCTCCAAGTAGACTGTGGATAAGGAGATAGAGTTTCAGGGATGCTAGAGAATCTGAACGTGATGCCACACTAAATGGTCTTGTACAACTGTTAAAGAATTTCTGCTTTTTATTCCTATTACATTGTATTGCTTTCTCCATTAATTAAACCATACAAAATGAAAATAAACATCATTTTTAAAACCAAACAGAGAAAAATGAAAAAGCAAACACATTTTTTTTATTAAGTCAAATGGACACCAAATCCCATAGAAGTTAAAAAACCTAATTCATGATTTCAGTCCACACTACTACTGTTCCCACTTCACCAAGTCTTCATTTTTCCCTCAAGACTCATACACAAAAACAGAATTGGGCTAGAATTTTCCCATTTTACCAGATATATCCAATTCTGTCTGAATCACATATGGAATGCAGTATAAACTCTCATGCTGGGAGCTCTGCTATACTTCCTATATCTTTGAAACTATAACTTAATTATCATATTCTATGGGAGCTTCCTGAAATATTTACAAAATAAATCAATATTGCAATTTAAAAAATTTATTCAGGTTAAAATAACTGGTTTATGTTCAGTTACATCTGCATAAAATTTCAGTGGAAAGAACTGCAGTTTGTTAATGAATAAATTATTTTTACTTTCTGTCTGAGAAAATGCTGAAAACAAGGCAATCTTTTTTTATAATGATTTATTTTAAAAGTAGATATCTTCCAAAATTTTGGGGGGCCAACAGTCTTTCAGTATAATTTTATGTTCAATTCCATTCTATTCTATAACAATAATGAATATACAAAGGGTATCTTGATTAATAAACCAAGGAATAATTATTTTGCACTTACTTTAAAGAACTCAAATGAGTACCATTTTCCAACATTTTCAGCAAGAGTTAAAACACATTTTCTACTGAAAATATAATTAACTAGAAAATAGTCTTTATAAAACATCCCATTTCTAATATTTCTTATTGAATACATCTTTCTTTTCTATCCTTTTTTTCTTATTTCTCTGTGGTAACAGCTCTGTAGCCATCAAGCATTTGAATTTTCACTAAACCATCATAAAGACATGCTTAAGATTCTTCTCAAGGATGTTAGTTATTTTTAACACATACAAAATATGTTTCATTGAAGATTATGTAGGCAGCTAACTTTGAAACATTCCTCAGATTTAAGAGTTTCTTGTTGATATATACTGCATAAAAGCTTTCCTTCATACTCAGAGACTATGTCAAAATGTGAAGGACCGTATATATACAAATGGTTCAAAAGATTCCTAAGAGCAGTACCCCCCAAAAAAAAATTCAAGAAAGAAATTTAGCTTGAAAATTCTAGCTTCAAGAATGCATACTCGGGGGCTTCCCCTGGTGGTCCAGTGGGTAAGGACACCGCCTTGCAGTTCAGGGGGCGCCGGTTCGAGCCCTGGCCCGGGAAGATCCCATGTGCCGCGGAGCGGCTGGACTGAAGTGTCCAATCACCGAGCCGGAGATCTGGAGCGCATGCGCCCAGAGCCGGGGCTCTGCAACGACAGACGCCACCACGATGGGGGGCCCACAGGAGCCAAAGAATGAAGACGAATGAAAATAGAGAAATGAAAGACCAATAGAAGTGGCCCGCCCACTCCCCTCCCTCCCCACCCCACCCCTCCATAAATAAATAAATAAATCTTAAAAAAAAAAAGAATGCATACTCTTCAGAATAAAATAGAAACTCACTTCAGCTTTGTTGTTAGATTGTTCATATATTTTTATTATTCTAATGTCTGCTTTCAAGAGTTTAAAAAGTGCCACCAAGGAAATTAATCTATGGATAATACATGACATAGCTGCTTCATAATATTTTAGAGAAAGAAGAAAACAATTTTACTACAAGGATCAAAATAATTTGAACACTCTTTGCATTCAAAGGATATGGGAGTTTATATTCCTGAAGTACACAATTTATGTTGCATTAGGACAGCTTTATAAAGGCAATAGTCTTTAAGGGGGCAGAATGACATATATGTCACTACACTGGGGAAAAGATGGAAACAGTGGCAGATTTTATTTTCTTGAGGTCCCAAATCACTGTGAATGGTGACTGAAGTCACGACATTAAAAGACACTTGCTCCTTGCAAGAAAAGGTATAACAAACCTAGACTGTATTAAAAAGCAGAGACATCATTTTACCAACAAAGTTCCCTATAGTCAAAGCTATGGTTTCTTCAGTAGTCGTACAGATGTGAGAGTTGGACCATGAAGAAGGCTGAGCACTGAAAAATTGATGCTTTTGAACTGTGGTACTGGAGAAGCGTCTTGAGAGTCCCTTGGCCTGCGAGGAGATCAAACCAGTCAATCCTAAAGGAAATCAACCCAGCATATTCACTGGAAGGACTGATACTGAAGTTGAAGCTCCAATACATTGGCCACCTGATAAAAAGAGACAACTCACTGGAAAAGACCCTCATGTTGGGAAAGATTAAGGGCAGGAGAAAAAGATGGCGACAGAGGATCAGATGTTTGGATGGTATCACCAACTCAATGGACATGAGTTTGAGCAAACTCTGGGAGGTAGTGAAGGACAGGAAAGTCTGGCATGCTGCAGTCCATGGGGTCTCAAAGAGCTGGATACGACTAGGCGATTGAACAACAACACAACAACACTGTGTGAGGATAGATGAATGAACTCTGAATTCTTGAGGTCTATTTTATAACTCTGTTGTTATGTCATATCTGACTCATTTGCTACCCTATTGACTGTAGTCCACCCGACTCCTTATGTTTATGGGATTTCTCAAGCAGGAATACTGGAGTGGGTTGCCATTTCCTCCTCCAGGTGATTTTCTTGACCTAGGGATTGAACTCATGTCTCCTGCATTGGCAGGCAGATTCTCCTCCACTGAGCCACCAGGGAAGCCCTTATAACTCCATACTATATGTTAATCATAAAAAAAGAAGAATGTAAACAGTACCTTATAACTTTGTGAATACTGTCTTGCTATCTCCAAATGATGTTGTTTTTATTTTGAAATATATATATTTTTTTATTCTGATATTCTTCTTCTACAATGAGGAATAGGGAGCACAAGGAAAACGCAGAGATAAGCAAGCACAGTGGTGATGGCATTATTGTTACTGTATTTCATATCATCCTGAACCTTCCTCTTTTATTATGGACTGGTTCAGTGCCTTCACATTGTATGTAGTGTTTATTTCTCTGCTTCCTGATCTTATGTTTGGGTATGCGATTTCTTTTGACTGAAAGAATGAAGTGAGAGTGATAGTGTGTTTTAAGTTCTAGTGCAAAGCATAGTCACCAAAGATCATTTTGCTTTTATTTGCTTTTTTACTTTTGCTATCATCATTAGAGCATGTCTCTGCAAACTCACGGGTTGCAAGAAAAAGATGGAATAATGAGTGAAACAGAGCCGCTGCCGGAGGAGTTAAGCCTAGATCAACTATCTCCTAGCTGGCCATAGACTCACGCATAACCCATGTGAGACTAATAAAGCTATCCATCTTAACCCAGTTTAAGTCAGTCAAATCCTCGGGTGGTTTGCAGACTTGTGTATTAAACAAAAAGTTGCATTTAAAATCTGTGGTTGTACTATGATATTTGTTATGCAGCACTGTTGTGACCTTAGGTAGCTTTTCGGAGTATGACTTTTTTAATAAGTTTGCAGAGTTGGGAATGGACATGAGTGATAGAGATGGTCTTGGAGGCTCTTGCTTTGTTCATGTGTCCAGTGATCTGAGTCACTATTAGAAATCAGAGTGGTAAAGGAAGAGAGAGATATGGTAGATATTTCAGGCAAATTATGGGAAAAACTAGAAAACTGATATACAGGAATAGAAAAAATTTGAGGAGCTATATTATAAATAAAACAGTGTAATATTCTAAACCAAAAGACATGAGCCGACTCATTTTTTTTTTTTGGTAGTGAGTTTATGGGATTTCTCAAGCAGGAATACTGGAGTGGGTTGCCATTTCCTCCTCCAGGTGATTTTCTTGACCTAGGGATTGAACTCATGTCTCCTGCATTGGCAGGCAGATTCTCCTCCACTGAGCCACCAGGGAAGCCCTTATAACTCCATACTATATGTTAATCATAAAAAAAGAAGAATGTAAACAGTACCTTATAACTTTGTGAATACTGTCTTGCTATCTCCAAATGATGTTGTTTTTATTTTGAAATATATATATTTTTTTATTCTGATATTCTTCTTCTACAATGAGGAATAGGGAGCACAAGGAAAACGCAGAGATAAGCAAGCACAGTGGTGATGGCATTATTGTTACTGTATTTCATATCATCCTGAACCTTCCTCTTTTATTATGGACTGGTTCAGTGCCTTCACATTGTATGTAGTGTTTATTTCTCTGCTTCCTGATCTTATGTTTGGGTATGCGATTTCTTTTGACTGAAAGAATGAAGTGAGAGTGATAGTGTGTTTTAAGTTCTAGTGCAAAGCATAGTCACCAAAGATCATTTTGCTTTTATTTGCTTTTTTACTTTTGCTATCATCATTAGAGCATGTCTCTGCAAACTCACGGGTTGCAAGAAAAAGATGGAATAATGAGTGAAACAGAGCCGCTGCCGGAGGAGTTAAGCCTAGATCAACTATCTCCTAGCTGGCCATAGACTCACGCATAACCCATGTGAGACTAATAAAGCTATCCATCTTAACCCAGTTTAAGTCAGTCAAATCCTCGGGTGGTTTGCAGACTTGTGTATTAAACAAAAAGTTGCATTTAAAATCTGTGGTTGTACTATGATATTTGTTATGCAGCACTGTTGTGACCTTAGGTAGCTTTTCGGAGTATGACTTTTTTAATAAGTTTGCAGAGTTGGGAATGGACATGAGTGATAGAGATGGTCTTGGAGGCTCTTGCTTTGTTCATGTGTCCAGTGATCTGAGTCACTATTAGAAATCAGAGTGGTAAAGGAAGAGAGAGATATGGTAGATATTTCAGGCAAATTATGGGAAAAACTAGAAAACTGATATACAGGAATAGAAAAAATTTGAGGAGCTATATTATAAATAAAACAGTGTAATATTCTAAACCAAAAGACATGGGTATGAATTTATAATATACTACTTGAATACTGCTATCTCGGGCAAGAGATTTTTTGATTCCATTTTCTTATCTGCAAAACTGTGTTAATGTGTTCCTTGTGGAAAATTATGAAGGTTGAATGTATTAGGTTAAAATGTAAATAAAAGTATTAAGAAGTGCTATACAAATGCTACAAAATGAATATGTAATTTCTAGACCTTTAGTGTCTATAGAGGAGCTACATATAGTAATTTAAATATAAATTAATTAAAATTAAGTAATTTAGAAGTTGGCTCTTCAGTTTCTTTAGCCACATTTCAAGTGATCAATCACCATATGTCCTTAGAGGCTACCATAATGGATAGTTTAGATCATGAAAAATTTTGCCCATTGAAGAAAGTTCCTCTAGAGAGTGAGAAGTACTGTCTAAAGGGTACCAAAAGATTTCTGAGCTTACCTTTCTTTAACTGTGCTATGAACATAATAATTAATGCCATAAATATCTCCTAATATGGTACTGAGACTTCAGATTAACACATGAAATCACTTTGCAAACTGAAAAATGCTTTGTAGGTATGAGGTATTAGTGACTAGTGGAATGACCATTATGACCTAAAAGAAATGACCATTATGACATAAAAGAAATCCTTATGTCACAATCTTCATTGTTACATTCAGTGACCTATGTTATGTTCTGTCAGGAAGTAAAATACTGTAGTATAAAAATGTTGAAAGGTAAATTTTCCATAAATGATAATTTAGATTATTGCTGTTTTAGTGCATTCTAGTGGGTCTGAGGAATAAGAAATTTTGTATACTAAGGCTTGAAATAGCAATATTTGTTGAAGTTTTACATAATAATTAATAATTTTCCAGGACAAAAATTACTTAAAATGACAAATTATGGTTCCAACTATAGTGTGTATTTTTATGATGTTCATGATTTTAGGAAATATGTGTATATACACACATGCATACACATACATACACAAATATATATATATATATATATAAAGCTTTCATTTACCTTAACGATGTAAGCAAGTGAACTTCCTCGCTCAAATTGTTAGGTATCTTATTTTTGACATTTCATAATTCAGCTACTTATACCATTTTGGTAAATGTAGCAAAAGCTAAAAGGAACATTTCTGTCAAATTTCAAGTAATTTAACTCAGAAGATCAAATCTTCTGATGTTAAATGTTGTTAATTTGGGAGAAGGAAAGAGAGAAGAACATTTTTTCAATACCTACTATATGCCCAAAAATGACTTAGGCAATTAATTTTCCATAGATTATTGTTGGAGTCTCACAAAAGTTTTTGTTTGACATTCTTTTTATACCTATGTTAGAATTTGGAGAAATGAATGTTTTGATATGAATAAGTAGAACAACTATTGATGGAAGTGAAGAACGAATAAATCAGTGCTCCATTTATAGACTAAACATACGGGTAAAATAGAATAAGGATCCCGGAATAGGCTGGAACATAGTGATTAGGACAGACTGCATAACATGGGGGACTCAGTATAAAGTGAAAATGTGGAGCCTATTGGTAAATTATTAAAGATTTCAAATGAATAGCAGCAGAATATTAAATCCATAGACTAGGACTCTGTGTGACATACAGATTTCATAGTCATAAAGCATGCCTTGTAGACATTTTCCAAGCATTATTTGGTTGAGGAGTTGAAAGATTTCAAATGAATAGCAGCAGAATATTAAAAGAAATCCTTATGTCACAATCTTCATTGTTACATTCAGTGACCTATGTTATGTTCTGTCAGGAAGTAAAATACTGTAGTATAAAAATGTTGAAAGGTAAATTTTCCATAAATGATAATTTAGATTATTGCTGTTTTAGTGCATTCTAGTGGGTCTGAGGAATAAGAAATTTTGTATACTAAGGCTTGAAATAGCAATATTTGTTGAAGTTTTACATAATAATTAATAATTTTCCAGGACAAAAATTACTTAAAATGACAAATTATGGTTCCAACTATAGTGTGTATTTTTATGATGTTCATGATTTTAGGAAATATGTGTATATACACACATGCATACACATACATACACAAATATATATATATATATATATAAAGCTTTCATTTACCTTAACGATGTAAGCAAGTGAACTTCCTCGCTCAAATTGTTAGGTATCTTATTTTTGACATTTCATAATTCAGCTACTTATACCATTTTGGTAAATGTAGCAAAAGCTAAAAGGAACATTTCTGTCAAATTTCAAGTAATTTAACTCAGAAGATCAAATCTTCTGATGTTAAATGTTGTTAATTTGGGAGAAGGAAAGAGAGAAGAACATTTTTTCAATACCTACTATATGCCCAAAAATGACTTAGGCAATTAATTTTCCATAGATTATTGTTGGAGTCTCACAAAAGTTTTTGTTTGACATTCTTTTTATACCTATGTTAGAATTTGGAGAAATGAATGTTTTGATATGAATAAGTAGAACAACTATTGATGGAAGTGAAGAACGAATAAATCAGTGCTCCATTTATAGACTAAACATACGGGTAAAATAGAATAAGGATCCCGGAATAGGCTGGAACATAGTGATTAGGACAGACTGCATAACATGGGGGACTCAGTATAAAGTGAAAATGTGGAGCCTATTGGTAAATTATTAAAGATTTCAAATGAATAGCAGCAGAATATTAAATCCATAGACTAGGACTCTGTGTGACATACAGATTTCATAGTCATAAAGCATGCCTTGTAGACATTTTCCAAGCATTATTTGGTTGAGGAGTTGGATAATGTGATCTTTAACTTTTCTTCCTGTTCTTGCCAAAATGCTTTAAATACTGAAGCTTTTGAAAGGAAACTTAGAACACAAGTCATCTGACCTACCTGGTGTTTAGACAGAGGTCCTAAGATATGTGGTCCTGCATCTAGGATCTAGCAGGCAATTTACTAATCACAGCCTAGGGTCTCTAGAGTTCTTTCTACTATATTAAAATATAACATATATAAAATGTGTATACATACCTATATATATATATCAGGAAATATATATAACATATATAAAATATATGCATACCCATATATATATATATATATATATATATATATATATATATACCAGGAAATACATATTTTCTAGTTTTATAAGACAGAGAAAACTTGTTCAATTTTTAGTCCTTCAAGCAGAGATCATGAAGGAGAGAGCAGATATTACCATGATGGAAATTTGTTTAGAAATGCTTTGTTTAAATGTAGTTCTACCATCATTAAACATGTAGAAGTCAGAATATTTTATATTAAAATGAGGATATCCACTTTCCTTTGAAAAATCAGGCCATTCAGGACAAGCATTCCTTCCTACCTGTGTGATGTTGACAGCTTGACCCTGAGAAGCTCTTGAAACCCACACACACCACCGACCAGAGAAGTGATGTTCTCCAGTGTATCTGTCTCCATTCACCTCAAGTTTTTACAATGAGCCTATTTTCTCTATTATATGATCTGCCTGGACCTTGTACTCAGTTAGAGATTTTGATTTCTACCTTCAAGATTACATCTTGGAGTCTCAAAAGTTGCTTTTTTTGTTAGAATTTGGAGAAATGAATGTTTTGATATGAATAAGTAGAACAACTATTGATGGAAGTGAAGAACGAATAAATCAGTGCTCCATTTATAGACTAAACATACGGGTAAAATAGAATAAGGATCCCGGAATAGGCTGGAACATAGTGATTAGGACAGACTGCATAACATGGGGGACTCAGTATAAAGTGAAAATGTGGAGCCTATTGGTAAATTATTAAAGATTTCAAATGAATAGCAGCAGAATATTAAATCCATAGACTAGGACTCTGTGTGACATACAGATTTCATAGTCATAAAGCATGCCTTGTAGACATTTTCCAAGCATTATTTGGTTGAGGAGTTGGATAATGTGATCTTTAACTTTTCTTCCTGTTCTTGCCAAAATGCTTTAAATACTGAAGCTTTTGAAAGGAAACTTAGAACACAAGTCATCTGACCTACCTGGTGTTTAGACAGAGGTCCTAAGATATGTGGTCCTGCATCTAGGATCTAGCAGGCAATTTACTAATCACAGCCTAGGGTCTCTAGAGTTCTTTCTACTATATTAAAATATAACATATATAAAATGTGTATACATACCTATATATATATATCAGGAAATATATATAACATATATAAAATATATGCATACCCATATATATATATATATATATATATATATATATATATATACCAGGAAATACATATTTTCTAGTTTTATAAGACAGAGAAAACTTGTTCAATTTTTAGTCCTTCAAGCAGAGATCATGAAGGAGAGAGCAGATATTACCATGATGGAAATTTGTTTAGAAATGCTTTGTTTAAATGTAGTTCTACCATCATTAAACATGTAGAAGTCAGAATATTTTATATTAAAATGAGGATATCCACTTTCCTTTGAAAAATCAGGCCATTCAGGACAAGCATTCCTTCCTACCTGTGTGATGTTGACAGCTTGACCCTGAGAAGCTCTTGAAACCCACACACACCACCGACCAGAGAAGTGATGTTCTCCAGTGTATCTGTCTCCATTCACCTCAAGTTTTTACAATGAGCCTATTTTCTCTATTATATGATCTGCCTGGACCTTGTACTCAGTTAGAGATTTTGATTTCTACCTTCAAGATTACATCTTCAGGACTTCGCTGGTGGTCCAGTGGGTAGGGACACTGCCTTGCAGTGCGAGGGTCGCCGGTTCGTTCCCTGGCCTAGGAGGATCCCACGTGCCGCAGAGCAGCTGGACCGATGTGTCCAACTACTGACCCGGTGCTCTGTGGTGACAGAGTTCACTGCGATGGGAGGTCCACACAGGCCAGAGAACGAAGATGAATGAAAATGGATAAATGCAAGACCAATTGAGGTGGTTGAAAAAAAAAAAGATTACATCTTCACTGGTCTCTAACCTGAGACCATGTCACTTCTTCAGAAATAGTGAAGAGTCCCACAGGCATGGAACAGGAAAATGAAACGTTGCTCCAGAAGGAATGATTATATACAGTTAGAGGCAGTAATATTAAGATAATTTTGCAATGTCTGACTTACACTTTTAGTAAGTCAAGATGCTTCCTTTACTGATTACTTAGATTAGAATATGTGTGATGGCCATGCTACTTTTATGTGCATAAGAAATCTGCCGTTTTTTCTTTTAGTGGGGATTGCCTGAACAGCTGTTCTCTGGATAATAATTGTAACTGGAACTTTAGGCCCCAGTAGTTTAAAAAAATTCTTGGAAGTCCCCTTGGCCCCTCTGTCTGCACCCATTCCTTGTTGAGAATGAAAATATGGAGATACCTTAATTGAATGTCTGAACATGTTCTTGGTTATACAGATGCACAAGTCCCCAAGGTCTGTCTCTGACATCATCCTGCAAGTAACACTTATTTAATAAAGTGATTCCCTCCTGTAATCAACTCTCTAGAGGAATTTAATTTTTAATTAAGTACAGCAGAGTGTTTACTTTTGCTCTAGAACTGATTAATCAGAACTTTGTTATTTGTGTTGCAAAAAGGGGATAAATGAACTATACCTTTAATTAGACAAGTGTGATGTTGACAGCTTGACCCTGAGAAGCTCTTGAAACCCACACACACCACCGACCAGAGAAGTGATGTTCTCCAGTGTATCTGTCTCCATTCACCTCAAGTTTTTACAATGAGCCTATTTTCTCTATTATATGATCTGCCTGGACCTTGTACTCAGTTAGAGATTTTGATTTCTACCTTCAAGATTACATCTTCAGGACTTCGCTGGTGGTCCAGTGGGTAGGGACACTGCCTTGCAGTGCGAGGGTCGCCGGTTCGTTCCCTGGCCTAGGAGGATCCCACGTGCCGCAGAGCAGCTGGACCGATGTGTCCAACTACTGACCCGGTGCTCTGTGGTGACAGAGTTCACTGCGATGGGAGGTCCACACAGGCCAGAGAACGAAGATGAATGAAAATGGATAAATGCAAGACCAATTGAGGTGGTTGAAAAAAAAAAAAAAAGATTACATCTTCACTGGTCTCTAACCTGAGACCATGTCACTTCTTCAGAAATAGTGAAGAGTCCCACAGGCATGGAACAGGAAAATGAAACGTTGCTCCAGAAGGAATGATTATATACAGTTAGAGGCAGTAATATTAAGATAATTTTGCAATGTCTGACTTACACTTTTAGTAAGTCAAGATGCTTCCTTTACTGATTACTTAGATTAGAATATGTGTGATGGCCATGCTACTTTTATGTGCATAAGAAATCTGCCGTTTTTTCTTTTAGTGGGGATTGCCTGAACAGCTGTTCTCTGGATAATAATTGTAACTGGAACTTTAGGCCCCAGTAGTTTAAAAAAATTCTTGGAAGTCCCCTTGGCCCCTCTGTCTGCACCCATTCCTTGTTGAGAATGAAAATATGGAGATACCTTAATTGAATGTCTGAACATGTTCTTGGTTATACAGATGCACAAGTCCCCAAGGTCTGTCTCTGACATCATCCTGCAAGTAACACTTATTTAATAAAGTGATTCCCTCCTGTAATCAACTCTCTAGAGGAATTTAATTTTTAATTAAGTACAGCAGAGTGTTTACTTTTGCTCTAGAACTGATTAATCAGAACTTTGTTATTTGTGTTGCAGAAAGTGGGTAAATGAAATATACCTTTAATTAAACATGGGGGAATTTACTTCCATAGACTTGCAGCTATCCAAAATAAAAGCAGACTCTGAAAGCAAAGGCGCTTGGAATATTCCACAGTAAGTGGTGCAGGGGTTGGGACTTTGGATAATAAACTTGTTAACTGCTGAGTTCTAAACTGTGTGTTCACTCACTTACTTATTAGGATATTCCATTATTCTTTTTAACCTTCATGAATTGTTTTCTCCAGTTGCTCCCACTGAACTTCTGGGATAAAAAATCAAGTCAACTTCTTCCCTTGTTGTATTAGTCAGGCTGGTATAACAAAATATCACAGATTAATGGCAAAAAGTTTCTCAAAGTTCTGGAGTCTAGAAGTCCTAGACAAAGGTATGGTAGGGTCAGTTTCTGGTGAGGATTCTCTTCTTGGCTTACAGATTGCCACCTTCTGGTTGTGTCCTTGAATGGCAGTAAGAGTGTGAAGGTAGGGGCCTCCCTGTTAGCTCAGTGGTAAAGAGTTCGCTTGTCAGTGCCAGAGACATGGGTTTGATCCCTGATTGGGGAAGATCCCACATGCTGCAGAGCAACTAAGCCCGTGAGCTACAACCACTGAGTCTGTGTTCTAGAGCCTCAGAGCTGAAACTACTGAGCCCATATGCTGCAACTACTGAAGCCTGTGTGCCCTAGAGCCTGAGTTCCACATCAAGAGAAGTCATTGTAACAGGAAGCCTGCTCACCTCAACCAGAGAGTAGCCCCCACTCCTGCAACTGGAAAAGCCTACAGCAGCCTTTACTGATAAGAAAATATGGAGCCATGCTACCATAAGAAATCTGCTTTTTCTTTTAGTGGGGATTGCCTGAACAGCTGTTCTCTGGATAATAATTGTAACTGGAACTTTAGGCCCCAGTAGTTTAAAAAAATTCTTGGAAGTCCCCTTGGCCCCTCTGTCTGCACCCATTCCTTGTTGAGAATGAAAATATGGAGATACCTTAATTGAATGTCTGAACATGTTCTTGGTTATACAGATGCACAAGTCCCCAAGGTCTGTCTCTGACATCATCCTGCAAGTAACACTTATTTAATAAAGTGATTCCCTCCTGTAATCAACTCTCTAGAGGAATTTAATTTTTAATTAAGTACAGCAGAGTGTTTACTTTTGCTCTAGAACTGATTAATCAGAACTTTGTTATTTGTGTTGCAAAAAGGGGATAAATGAACTATACCTTTAATTAGACAAGGGGGAATTTACTTCCATAGACTTGCAGCTATCCAAAATAAAAGCAGACTCTGAAAGCAAAGGCGCTTGGAATATTCCACAGTAAGTGGTGCAGGGGTTGGGACTTTGGATAATAAACTTGTTAACTGCTGAGTTCTAAACTGTGTGTTCACTCACTTACTTATTAGGATATTCCATTATTCTTTTTAACCTTCATGAATTGTTTTCTCCAGTTGCTCCCACTGAACTTCTGGGATAAAAAATCAAGTCAACTTCTTCCCTTGTTGTATTAGTCAGGCTGGTATAACAAAATATCACAGATTAATGGCAAAAAGTTTCTCAAAGTTCTGGAGTCTAGAAGTCCTAGACAAAGGTATGGTAGGGTCAGTTTCTGGTGAGGATTCTCTTCTTGGCTTACAGATTGCCACCTTCTGGTTGTGTCCTTGAATGGCAGTAAGAGTGTGAAGGTAGGGGCCTCCCTGTTAGCTCAGTGGTAAAGAGTTCGCTTGTCAGTGCCAGAGACATGGGTTTGATCCCTGATTGGGGAAGATCCCACATGCTGCAGAGCAACTAAGCCCGTGAGCTACAACCACTGAGTCTGTGTTCTAGAGCCTCAGAGCTGAAACTACTGAGCCCATATGCTGCAACTACTGAAGCCTGTGTGCCCTAGAGCCTGAGTTCCACATCAAGAGAAGTCATTGTAACAGGAAGCCTGCTCACCTCAACCAGAGAGTAGCCCCCACTCCCTGCAACTGGAGAAGAGCCTACAGCAGCAGTGAAAATCCAGAAGAGCCAAAAATAAATAAACAAATGAAATGCATTTCTTAAAAAAAAAAAGATTGTGAGGGTGAGCTCTCTGGTGTCTTTTATAAGAACACTTAATTCCATAGGTTGGCTTTCCTCAATGGCTCAAGCAGTAAAGCATCTGCCTCCAGTGCAGGAAATTCAGGTTCAACCCCTGGGTGAGGAAGATACCCTGGAGAAGGAAATGGCTGTCCACTCCAGTATTCTTGCCTGGGGAATCTCATGCACAGAGGAGCCTGGCAGACTATAGTCCATGGGGTCACAAACAGCCAGACAAAACTAGCACATGTGCACAAAAGGCCCTACCCTTACAACCTCATTTAACTTTAATTACCTCTTAAAGGCCCTATCTCCAAATATAGTCACACTGAGAGTTTAAGCTTCAGTGTGAACATTTTGGAGGGCAGGGGAACACTTCAGTGTGCAGAATTTGTGTAAGATTTCTATTCCCTCTCATTGATTACCTTTATCTTCTTTTTTTTTTTTTTTGGTGGGGGTTGGGGGGGGAGGGGGGTGGGTGGGTCACTTCTGTTGGCCTTTCATTTATCTATTTTTCATCCATCTTTGTTCTTTGGCCTGTGTGGGCCTCCCATTGCAGTGGCCTCTGTTGTTGCAGAGCACCGGCTCTGGGCGCATGTGCTCCAGAGCTCCCGCTTGGTAATTGGACACATCGGTCCAGCCGCTCTGTGGCACGTGGGATCTTCCCAGGCCACAGATCGAACCGGCACCCCTTGCACTGCAAGGTGGTGTCCACCCACTGGACTACCAGGGAAGCCCACTTTGTCTTCTTTTAAAGGCGAATGGAGACCTCTAGTTTGAATAGTCTTTGCTCTTGTCAGCAAAAAAGGTGGCACACAAAACTTTAAGGGTGGAGACCTGGTGCTTTTTCTGTACTGGCCCAGATATCACAGTGTTCTCTTATCTACTCTATTAATACGATAGCCCACTTTGCTCTTATAAGCCAAATAATAAACAAAGCCTGTGTGCCCTAGAGCCTGAGTTCCACATCAAGAGAAGTCATTGTAACAGGAAGCCTGCTCACCTCAACCAGAGAGTAGCCCCCACTCCCTGCAACTGGAGAAGAGCCTACAGCAGCAGTGAAAATCCAGAAGAGCCAAAAATAAATAAACAAATGAAATGCATTTCTTAAAAAAAGATTGTGAGGGTGAGCTCTCTGGTGTCTTTTATAAGAACACTTAATTCCATAGGTTGGCTTTCCTCAATGGCTCAAGCAGTAAAGCATCTGCCTCCAGTGCAGGAAATTCAGGTTCAACCCCTGGGTGAGGAAGATACCCTGGAGAAGGAAATGGCTGTCCACTCCAGTATTCTTGCCTGGGGAATCTCATGCACAGAGGAGCCTGGCAGACTATAGTCCATGGGGTCACAAACAGCCAGACAAAACTAGCACATGTGCACAAAAGGCCCTACCCTTACAACCTCATTTAACTTTAATTACCTCTTAAAGGCCCTATCTCCAAATATAGTCACACTGAGAGTTTAAGCTTCAGTGTGAACATTTTGGAGGGCAGGGGAACACTTCAGTGTGCAGAATTTGTGTAAGATTTCTATTCCCTCTCATTGATTACCTTTATCTTCTTTTTTTTTTTTTGGTGGGGGTTGGGGAGGGGGGTGGGTGGGTCACTTCTGTTGGCCTTTCATTTATCTATTTTTCATCCATCTTTGTTCTTTGGCCTGTGTGGGCCTCCCATTGCAGTGGCCTCTGTTGTTGCAGAGCACCGGCTCTGGGCGCATGTGCTCCAGAGCTCCCGCTTGGTAATTGGACACATCGGTCCAGCCGCTCTGTGGCACGTGGGATCTTCCCAGGCCACAGATCGAACCGGCACCCCTTGCACTGCAAGGTGGTGTCCTTACCCACTGGACTACCAGGGAAGCCCACTTTGTCTTCTTTTAAAGGCGAATGGAGACCTCTAGTTTGAATAGTCTTTGCTCTTGTCAGCAAAAAAGGTGGCACACAAAACTTTAAGGGTGGAGACCTGGTGCTTTTTCTGTACTGGCCCAGATATCACAGTGTTCTCTTATCTACTCTATTAATACATGTTATATGTCAGCTCTTCCTATCCCAAGAAGCAGAACTGTCAAAATCCCAATGAATACATCTTTGCTGATAGTATAGGGAAGCCATGTGCATGAAGGAATAAACTGAACATGCTGCCACCTACTTGGTTTTTCTTCCTCTTCCTAGAGAAGTTTAAATCCTGAACACAAAGTCTGAAACAGGTTTCTTAAATAAAAATACTTCTCACAGTAACTTTAAGAAGCCATTTTTCTCTGCCATATATCATATTTCTTCAGTCAGATTTTTTACAGCATAAAACTTTTGTAAGGAAAGGAAACAGGCACAGAGGGGTGGATACACGACACACATAGACTTACATGTAAGTGTGCACATGTGATTATTTTGATTTCTTACAAAACCCTCTATAGTAAGCTCTTTTAGCCACTCTATTTAAGCTGAGAAAACTAAAGTTTATACAGATGTGATTTTTTTTTCAAATTTAAAAACTTTGTAACTCAAGAAAGATAGCATATAAATCCAATTTTGTTTACAAATATTTCCTTACATTTTGTGGGGTTTTTCACTTATAGTTGCCTTTGTTGTTCAAAAGCTTCTATGTTTAATTAGATCTCATTTATTTATTTTTGTTTTTATTTTCTTTTTTTTTTAAAGATTTATTTATTTATTTATTTTGGTGGGGGATGGGTGGGGAGGCAGGGGAGCAGGCGGGCCACTTCTATTGGTCTTTCATTTGTCCATTTTCATCCATCTTTGTTCTTTGGCCCGTGTGGGCCTCCCATCGCGGTGGCCTCTGTTGTCGCAGAGCACTGGCTCTGGGCGCATGCGCTCCAGAGCTCCAGCTCGGTAGTTGGACACATCAGTCCAGCCGCTCCACAGCATGTGGGATCTTCCCAGGCCAGGGATCGAACCGGCGCCCCTTGCAATGCAAGGCGGTGTCTTTACCCACTGGACCACTAGGGAAGCCCCTGTTTTTATTTTCAATACTATAGGAGGTGGATTATTCTTCATATCAAAAAAAAAGCAGCCTAATCAAAAAGTAGGCAGAAGACCCATACATTTCTCCAAAGAAGACACATAGATAGCCAAAAAACACATGAAAAAATGCTGAACATCACTGATTATTAAATAAGTTTATATCAAAACTGCAAAGGGGTATCACTTACATTGCTCAGAATGGTCATCATCAAAAAAACTATAAACAATAAATGCTGGAGAGGATGTAGAGAAAAGAGAATCCTCCTACCCTGTTCCTGGGAATGTAAATCAGTACAGCCACTATGGAGAGCAGTATGGAGGTTCCTTAAACACCTAGAAATAGAGCTATCATAAGAGCTGGCAATCTCATCCCTGGGCATATATTTGGAGAAAACCATAATTAGAAAATATACATGCACTCCACTGTTCATTGCAGCACTATTTACAATAGCCAGGACATGGAAACAACCTAAATACCCCTCGGTAAAGGAATGGACAAAGAAGGTGTGGTACATATATACAATGGAATATTATCCACTCATAATAAAGAACAAAACAGTGTCATTTGAAGCAACATGTGGACTTAGAAATTGTCATACTGAGTGAAGTAAGTCACAGAGAGAAAGAAAAATATCATCCAACATTGCTTATATGTGGAATCTAAAAGACTGTACAAATGAACTTATTTACCAAACAGAAATAGAGTCACAGATGTAGAAAACAAACTTATGATTACCAGGGTAGGGTAGGGATAAATTGGGAGATTGAAATTGACATAGACACACTATTGTATATAAAATAGATAAATAATAAGTATAGCATGGGTAACTCTACTCTCTCTCTCTATATATACATGTATATGTATATATATATATACATGTAATTGATTCACTTTGCTATGCAGCAGAAACAAACACATTTTAAATCAATTATACTCCAAAAACATTTAAAATTAAAAAATATGAAACATGAAAAAGAAATTCTGCTTTGCTGGACACCAAACTGAGGAAGACTTGTAAGAGAATTTGGCCCCAATGCCATTTTACCATTCTTTCACATACAAGTTAACTTCATAGTAACAAGAATAAGGAAATATAGATCTGTCTAAATAGTGCATGAATGGATGTTCCCCTTTCCCTCTGATGCCTTAGAGTCCTAAACCAAACAAGAATTGCAATCACAGAAATTATGTTGCTCTTTTTATTGAGACATTTATATGTTTATTCTTGACATTCTATTTCTTCTTAATTTTTCTACTTGAAAATATCTATTCTTGAAGTAATCTATAAAAGTCTCTTGGAAGAGAAAGATGATATCAAATACAAACTGCCAATAGCCTACCTTAGTTATTTCAGGAAAAGCAGTTTTAGGCAATTCCAAAAATCTGTACTGGACACATAAAGTGTGTTTATAGCAAGAAGGGCTAAAGAATCTAATATCTTGAAATTGTATGTTTACTTGTTGAGATATTTAAAAGTTATATTTTAAAAATAGAGCTATCATAAGAGCTGGCAATCTCATCCCTGGGCATATATTTGGAGAAAACCATAATTAGAAAATATACATGCACTCCACTGTTCATTGCAGCACTATTTACAATAGCCAGGACATGGAAACAACCTAAATACCCCTCGGTAAAGGAATGGACAAAGAAGGTGTGGTACATATATACAATGGAATATTATCCACTCATAATAAAGAACAAAACAGTGTCATTTGAAGCAACATGTGGACTTAGAAATTGTCATACTGAGTGAAGTAAGTCACAGAGAGAAAGAAAAATATCATCCAACATTGCTTATATGTGGAATCTAAAAGACTGTACAAATGAACTTATTTACCAAACAGAAATAGAGTCACAGATGTAGAAAACAAACTTATGATTACCAGGGTAGGGTAGGGATAAATTGGGAGATTGAAATTGACATAGACACACTATTGTATATAAAATAGATAAATAATAAGTATAGCATGGGTAACTCTACTCTCTCTCTCTATATATACATGTATATGTATATATATATATACATGTAATTGATTCACTTTGCTATGCAGCAGAAACAAACACATTTTAAATCAATTATACTCCAAAAACATTTAAAATTAAAAAATATGAAACATGAAAAGAAATTCTGCTTTGCTGGACACCAAACTGAGGAAGACTTGTAAGAGAATTTGGCCCCAATGCCATTTTACCATTCTTTCACATACAAGTTAACTTCATAGTAACAAGAATAAGGAAATATAGATCTGTCTAAATAGTGCATGAATGGATGTTCCCCTTTCCCTCTGATGCCTTAGAGTCCTAAACCAAACAAGAATTGCAATCACAGAAATTATGTTGCTCTTTTTATTGAGACATTTATATGTTTATTCTTGACATTCTATTTCTTCTTAATTTTTCTACTTGAAAATATCTATTCTTGAAGTAATCTATAAAAGTCTCTTGGAAGAGAAAGATGATATCAAATACAAACTGCCAATAGCCTACCTTAGTTATTTCAGGAAAAGCAGTTTTAGGCAATTCCAAAAATCTGTACTGGACACATAAAGTGTGTTTATAGCAAGAAGGGCTAAAGAATCTAATATCTTGAAATTGTATGTTTACTTGTTGAGATATTTAAAAGTTATATTTTAAAAATTATATATATATATTTATTTAGTAAAACCAATTTCAGTTTTTTTGGAAGAGTCATCTATAGATATAGTCCTATGTGGCTTATTTTTTTCATTCATCTAACAGACATTTGATGAATACTATACTTTGGACTACATGCTGGAGATCCAATGTTGATTAAATTCCCATGAGTGGAAATGGCAAACATTAATCAAATAACCACAGAAGCATATAAAATTATAAGTGACAGATATTAAACAGGCTAGTACCATATGGTACACCTTATGATAGAAGTGTTTGATCAGTCAAGAAGGTTAGGGAAGGCTTAAGCTGGTGTTTAAAAAATTAGTAGAATTAATGAAGCAAAGAAGGGAAGGAGGCACACCATGGGAGAAGGGAACTTCAATGTGAAGAAGCTCTTCCTGTGGGTCATACTGGCGTCTTGACCCTTAGAGAAACTTGAAGTTATGGGAGGTAAGTGATAGGGTGATGTTTTAGTTTTAAAAATATTATTCTAGCTGTAATATAAAGAGTGGACTGGAGCATGCTATATTATAGAGACCATTATAGTAGTTTCAATGAGAGTTAAATGTAGAAAATAGTAACTAGAGACTGTAGCATAAACTGAGATCCCCTATGCTACAGCTTTCATGGATAGACTCATAAATACAGAAAGATGCAAACATTTTAGGGGTCAGAAATTTGTCTTAAATTTTCCCATTTTAAAAATTTCTGAGATAGGTTCAGATTGGCAAAAATTCAAAGAATTTCCATATAGTTTCCCCTAAATCTCTCACATGGACCTCCCATCTTACATAAATGCAGCATAATGATCAAACCTAGGAAAGTAATACCAATGCAGTATCAGTAACTAGTCTGCCTCATTAATGGTACTGTAGTTATCCAAATCTGGTCAACTGTCTCCACGAATGTCCTCTATCTGACCTAGAGTCACAATTGCATGTTGTTGACATGTTGTCCCTTTTAATATGGAACCATTTCTATAAAAAAGTCTCTTGGAAGAGAAAGATGATATCAAATACAAACTGCCAATAGCCTACCTTAGTTATTTCAGGAAAAGCAGTTTTAGGCAATTCCAAAATCTGTACTGGACACATAAAGTGTGTTTATAGCAAGAAGGGCTAAAGAATCTAATATCTTGAAATTGTATGTTTACTTGTTGAGATATTTAAAAGTTATATTTTAAAAATTATATATATATATTTATTTAGTAAAACCAATTTCAGTTTTTTTGGAAGAGTCATCTATAGATATAGTCCTATGTGGCTTATTTTTTTCATTCATCTAACAGACATTTGATGAATACTATACTTTGGACTACATGCTGGAGATCCAATGTTGATTAAATTCCCATGAGTGGAAATGGCAAACATTAATCAAATAACCACAGAAGCATATAAAATTATAAGTGACAGATATTAAACAGGCTAGTACCATATGGTACACCTTATGATAGAAGTGTTTGATCAGTCAAGAAGGTTAGGGAAGGCTTAAGCTGGTGTTTAAAAAATTAGTAGAATTAATGAAGCAAAGAAGGGAAGGAGGCACACCATGGGAGAAGGGAACTTCAATGTGAAGAAGTCTTCCTGTGGGTCATACTGGCGTCTTGACCCTTAGAGAAACTTGAAGTTATGGGAGGTAAGTGATAGGGTGATGTTTTAGTTTTAAAAATATTATTCTAGCTGTAATATAAAGAGTGGACTGGAGCATGCTATATTATAGAGACCATTATAGTAGTTTCAATGAGAGTTAAATGTAGAAAATAGTAACTAGAGACTGTAGCATAAACTGAGATCCCCTATGCTACAGCTTTCATGGATAGACTCATAAATACAGAAAGATGCAAACATTTTAGGGGTCAGAAATTTGTCTTAAATTTTCCCATTTTAAAAATTTCTGAGATAGGTTCAGATTGGCAAAAATTCAAAGAATTTCCATATAGTTTCCCCTAAATCTCTCACATGGACCTCCCATCTTACATAAATGCAGCATAATGATCAAACCTAGGAAAGTAATACCAATGCAGTATCAGTAACTAGTCTGCCTCATTAATGGTACTGTAGTTATCCAAATCTGGTCAACTGTCTCCACGAATGTCCTCTATCTGACCTAGAGTCACAATTGCATGTTGTTGACATGTTGTCCCTTTTAATATGGAACCATTTCTTGGTTTTATTTATTTATTTTTTTCTGTTTTCCATAACTTTGATACTTACGAAAAGTACTGACTAGTTATTTTGTAGAATGGTCCTCAGTTTTGAGATAGTCTCATGTTTCCTTTTGATTAAATTCAGATTATGTAGTTTTGGCAAAAATACACAGAAGTGCTTTTGTGTTCTTTTGGAGAATTATTTTAGGAGACGTATGGTGTCAATTTTCCTATGTGAGATTAACTCTAATCACTTGGGTAAGGTCACATCTGCCAGGTTTCTCCTCTGCAGTTACTGGTTTTCCTCTCTTTGTAATTAGTAATTATCTTGAGGGATATTTATATATATGTGTGTGTATATATATATATATTTGGAGACTATGTATGTATTGTGTCTAACATACTTTTGTCCAGTTTTTAGCATCTGTTGGTAAATTTTGCTTAAACAATATTAATGTAGTATTTGTTAAATGGAGAATTTTCTTTTTTCATCACTTTTTTTCTAAACTTATCAATTGGATTATAATGGTAAAAAAGAATTTTCTCTTTTTCCTCATTTATTATTTATTCAATTATCTATTTATATCAGTATAAACTCATGGATATTTGGTTTATTATATGGATTATAATTTATTGCTATCATTATTTTAAAATATTTGACTGTCCTTCAAAAATTTGGCCACTGAAAGCCCCTTCAAATGGACTCTTATATCCTTTGAATATGTCTCTATAATTAAAAATCTTTTTCTTACTTCTTGGTATCACAAGATTGTCCAGAAATATCTTGTACTTTCCCTGTCCTAGTCCCTTAATGTCATTTGTCCAAGGAATAGGGTCAAAGAATTTCTAATACATTGATCCTCAAAAGAGTTTTTCATTAAGAGATAAGCTCCCATACTAGAAGATACTGACCTAAACATAGAAGTCATTCTGAATGAATGCATCATTCAAGACTAGTTACAGAAAAGCTAAACTCCTAAGAAAGCCCAACACAATTTATAACCAATGTATAAAATGCCTGTAATAAAGGACTAGTTAAAATTCAGTTCAATTCAGGCAGAAGAGGTGAGTCAGGGAGTTAGAACATAGGCAATGGTGGCTTATTCCTAAAAATCAAGGTTCCAGATTGTGTCTAAGTATCTAGAAAGATCCTTAACACTATTTTCCCATAAATAAACTCCATCCAAGAAAACTCTACTCAAACTACAGTGTCTATCTTCTCCTGGGAGCTTTGGGTCTGAGAATTAGTTGCAAAACATTACATAGCTGGAGAACTAAAGGAGTCAGTTAAAAAAAAAAAAAAAATCCAACTCTCTGAATGCAGGGTTAATGGTTGTGGAGTTTAGAGAGTGATTGCTTGGCCATACCATTCCACTGGGCTTTGCAGCATTTGAACGATTTCAATATCTGGCTTAGCACGAAGTAGAGGACCCCTGTGACACTGCAACTTCTCTCTGGGAATGGCATGCAGCTAAGCACTCAGGTAGGTGTGGATTTATAGAAGATTGTCAAAATGTGTGGTTGCAAGAGTAGGAAAAGGTAGGGCCACAGAGCTTCAGGATATAACAGATATAGATAGATACAGACATATATGAATATTGATATCAAATATTTTTCAATAAACAACCTAACAGAAGAGATTAAGACAAGGTGGCAAGAATACACAAAAAAACTGTACAAAAAAGGTCTTAATGATGCCAGTAACCACAATGGTGTGGGGACTCACCTAAAGCCAGACATCCTGAAATGTAAAGTCAAGTGGATCTTAGGAAGTATTACAATGAACAAAGCTAGTGGAGGTGATGGAATTCCAACTGAGTTTTGAAATCCTAAAAGATGATGCTGTTAAAGTGCTGCACTCAAAATGTCAGCGAATTTGGAGAACTCAGCAGTGGCCACCAGACTGGATAAGATCAATTTTAATTCCAATTCCAAAGAAAGACAATGCCAAAGACTGTCCATATAATTGTACTGGCTTCAAACTCAACATTCCAAAAAATGAAGATTGTGGCATTCAGTCCCACCACCTCCTGGCAAATAGATGGGTAAAAAGTGGAAACAGTGACAGACTTAATTTTCTTGGGCTCCAAAAATCACTGTGGATGGCGACTGCAGCCATGAAGCTAAAAGACACTTGCTCCTTGGAAGAAAAGCTAGGACAAACCTAGAGAACATTTTAAAAAGTAGAGGCATCACTTTGCTGATGTCACAGCTATGGTTTTTACAGTAGTCATGTACAGATGTGAGAATAAACCATAAAGAAGGCTGAGCCCTGCCAAGAATTGATCCTTTCAAAGTGTGATGTGTGAGAAGACTCTTGAGAGTCCCTTGGATTGCTGGGAGATAATATCCATCAATCTTAAAGGAAATCAACCCTGAATATTCATTGTAAGGACTGATGCTGAAGTACTGATGCTCCAGTACTTGGGCCACCTGATGTGAAGAACCGATTTACTGGAAAAGACCCTGATGCTGGCAAAGATTGAAGGCAAGAGAAGTGGGCAACAGAGGATGAAGTGATTAGATGGCATCACTGATGATGTGGACATGAGTTTGAGGCAACTTTGTGAGATAGTGAAGGACAGAGAAGCCACGCATGCTGCAGTCCATGGGGTCACAGAGAAAAATGCATTTTGGGAATGCACTAACATAGGTAGGTGTGGATTTATAGAAGATTGTCAAAATGTGTGGTTGCAAGAGTAGGAAAAGGTAGGGCCACAGAGCTTCAGGATATAACAGATATAGATAGATACAGACATATATGAATATTGATATCAAATATTTTTCAATAAACAACCTAACAGAAGAGATTAAGACAAGGTGGCAAGAATACACAAAAAAACTGTACAAAAAAGGTCTTAATGATGCCAGTAACCACAATGGTGTGGGGACTCACCTAAAGCCAGACATCCTGAAATGTAAAGTCAAGTGGATCTTAGGAAGTATTACAATGAACAAAGCTAGTGGAGGTGATGGAATTCCAACTGAGTTTTGAAATCCTAAAAGATGATGCTGTTAAAGTGCTGCACTCAAAATGTCAGCGAATTTGGAGAACTCAGCAGTGGCCACCAGACTGGATAAGATCAATTTTAATTCCAATTCCAAAGAAAGACAATGCCAAAGACTGTCCATATAATTGTACTGGCTTCAAACTCAACATTCCAAAAAATGAAGATTGTGGCATTCAGTCCCACCACCTCCTGGCAAATAGATGGGTAAAAAGTGGAAACAGTGACAGACTTAATTTTCTTGGGCTCCAAAAATCACTGTGGATGGCGACTGCAGCCATGAAGCTAAAAGACACTTGCTCCTTGGAAGAAAAGCTAGGACAAACCTAGAGAACATTTTAAAAAGTAGAGGCATCACTTTGCTGATGTCACAGCTATGGTTTTTACAGTAGTCATGTACAGATGTGAGAATAAACCATAAAGAAGGCTGAGCCCTGCCAAGAATTGATCCTTTCAAAGTGTGATGTGTGAGAAGACTCTTGAGAGTCCCTTGGATTGCTGGGAGATAATATCCATCAATCTTAAAGGAAATCAACCCTGAATATTCATTGTAAGGACTGATGCTGAAGTACTGATGCTCCAGTACTTGGGCCACCTGATGTGAAGAACCGATTTACTGGAAAAGACCCTGATGCTGGCAAAGATTGAAGGCAAGAGAAGTGGGCAACAGAGGATGAAGTGATTAGATGGCATCACTGATGATGTGGACATGAGTTTGAGGCAACTTTGTGAGATAGTGAAGGACAGAGAAGCCACGCATGCTGCAGTCCATGGGGTCACAGAGTCAGACACGACTTAGTGACTAAATGAAAACAATGAGTCAGAAGAGAGTTAAAGAAAGTGATAGTTAAACTTAACTAGCTGTCTTCTAAAACAAAAAGAGGCACTCGTGACTATTTTGATGATTTTTTTTATACAAAGTCATTTTCTTACTTGCTTTAAAACATGATTCATTTCCAAGGAGTGCAAAAGAATGAGCAAAAGCTGTGAAGTTGCACATAGCTATCTTCAGCTTTCTTTAGATGCTGTAAGCTCACCTCCTGTTCTTGATACACTATTTTGGAGACTTAAGAAGACTAAGCAAAATTGTTAATTTGAAGACTCCAGTCTTCTATACAAAAGAGCTGATCCTTTAGTTTTCAGGAGCAATTTATGAGAGAATTTGTTCAGTTAATGACATATCAATCTTACTTTAAGACAGCTATAATTCTCTGTGGGCTCAATATGCTGCTTTAGTTCTTATAGACACTCAACTAAATCAACAATAGCAGGTATATTTCTTAAAATAGAAAAAGAGGATAATTATAGCTATGCTTGAAACTATTATCAGAAGACAAGATCTGCTGTTGAAAACAGTATTTAAACTATAAAAGAAGCACTTATAATGAGTTAGTATGAGACAATGGTACAAAGTCATCTGAGTTTATCTTAGAAAGTATTTATTGAATGTTTGGTTTATTTTTCCGTTAGTTATATCCAAGTCTCTGTTATATTCAAATCTCTATCATTCATGTGTATGCTATAAAAACTGATCTATACTGATTTACAGCTTTGTTTCAATGTCTACCTTTTTTAGTTTTAGTTACATGCTCCAGTGGGTAAAGATATTGAGAGTCCCTTGGATTGCTGGGAGATAATATCCATCAATCTTAAAGGAAATCAACCCTGAATATTCATTGTAAGGACTGATGCTGAAGTACTGATGCTCCAGTACTTGGGCCACCTGATGTGAAGAACCGATTTACTGGAAAAGACCCTGATGCTGGCAAAGATTGAAGGCAAGAGAAGTGGGCAACAGAGGATGAAGTGATTAGATGGCATCACTGATGATGTGGACATGAGTTTGAGGCAACTTTGTGAGATAGTGAAGGACAGAGAAGCCACGCATGCTGCAGTCCATGGGGTCACAGAGTCAGACACGACTTAGTGACTAAATGAAAACAATGAGTCAGAAGAGAGTTAAAGAAAGTGATAGTTAAACTTAACTAGCTGTCTTCTAAAACAAAAAGAGGCACTCGTGACTATTTTGATGATTTTTTTTATACAAAGTCATTTTCTTACTTGCTTTAAAACATGATTCATTTCCAAGGAGTGCAAAAGAATGAGCAAAAGCTGTGAAGTTGCACATAGCTATCTTCAGCTTTCTTTAGATGCTGTAAGCTCACCTCCTGTTCTTGATACACTATTTTGGAGACTTAAGAAGACTAAGCAAAATTGTTAATTTGAAGACTCCAGTCTTCTATACAAAAGAGCTGATCCTTTAGTTTTCAGGAGCAATTTATGAGAGAATTTGTTCAGTTAATGACATATCAATCTTACTTTAAGACAGCTATAATTCTCTGTGGGCTCAATATGCTGCTTTAGTTCTTATAGACACTCAACTAAATCAACAATAGCAGGTATATTTCTTAAAATAGAAAAAGAGGATAATTATAGCTATGCTTGAAACTATTATCAGAAGACAAGATCTGCTGTTGAAAACAGTATTTAAACTATAAAAGAAGCACTTATAATGAGTTAGTATGAGACAATGGTACAAAGTCATCTGAGTTTATCTTAGAAAGTATTTATTGAATGTTTGGTTTATTTTTCCGTTAGTTATATCCAAGTCTCTGTTATATTCAAATCTCTATCATTCATGTGTATGCTATAAAAACTGATCTATACTGATTTACAGCTTTGTTTCAATGTCTACCTTAGTTTTAGTTAATGAGTGGAGAATAAAAAATGCCTTAGGATTACCATGGTGCTCCAGTGGGTAAAGAGTTCGCCTTGGAGTACAAGGGGTGCTGGTTCGATCCCTGGCCTGGGAGGATCCCATGTGCTGCAGAGCTGCTGGACTGGTGTATCCAATTGCGAGCTGGCGCTCTGGAGCGCATGTGCTTACAGCTGGTGCTCTGCAGAGAGAAAGGCCACTGCAATGGGAGGCCCACACAGGCCAAAGAAAAAAGATGCATAAATGTTTTAAAAATTACCTTAAAAAATAAGCCCCAATAACAGATAATAAGGAACAAATGCTGTGGAGGTTATACGTAAACTGATATAGTAGGCCTCTTCAAGTTTGAATGATTCTGTCTTTGGTTCTGATTATCAGTACGTTGGTGGAGATCACAGCAATAATATTGTGAGATGAGCAGAAGGCATGCTATTATGCCTTACTTTCATAACACTTCACCCTTTTAAGGACAATAATATTAGCATCATCTCTGTGAGATCACATCAGTAAAAATTGCATGATGGGGCAAAAGAGGAAATATTTAATTTTTTGGAAGCAGAAAATGAATAGGGATATAAAGGTTGAAATTCTAATACCACAAAAAATCCACTCTCTTTTTAAATTTTTTTTCACTTTTATCCTCCTTTATTCAAAGTATGACCTGAGTTTAGTAAAAATAATATTAATAACTCATTTTGAAAGCTAGTCAAGGAAGAAGTTGCACCAACTTCTCATTTGGGGACTTTTGAATGACAGCTATATTTAAAGCTTTTTAAGACATAAAAAATGCAGGTATATTTCTTAAAATAGAAAAGAGGATAATTATAGCTATGCTTGAAACTATTATCAGAAGACAAGATCTGCTGTTGAAAACAGTATTTAAACTATAAAAGAAGCACTTATAATGAGTTAGTATGAGACAATGGTACAAAGTCATCTGAGTTTATCTTAGAAAGTATTTATTGAATGTTTGGTTTATTTTTCCGTTAGTTATATCCAAGTCTCTGTTATATTCAAATCTCTATCATTCATGTGTATGCTATAAAAACTGATCTATACTGATTTACAGCTTTGTTTCAATGTCTACCTTAGTTTTAGTTAATGAGTGGAGAATAAAAAATGCCTTAGGATTACCATGGTGCTCCAGTGGGTAAAGAGTTCGCCTTGGAGTACAAGGGGTGCTGGTTCGATCCCTGGCCTGGGAGGATCCCATGTGCTGCAGAGCTGCTGGACTGGTGTATCCAATTGCGAGCTGGCGCTCTGGAGCGCATGTGCTTACAGCTGGTGCTCTGCAGAGAGAAAGGCCACTGCAATGGGAGGCCCACACAGGCCAAAGAAAAAAGATGCATAAATGTTTTAAAAATTACCTTAAAAAATAAGCCCCAATAACAGATAATAAGGAACAAATGCTGTGGAGGTTATACGTAAACTGATATAGTAGGCCTCTTCAAGTTTGAATGATTCTGTCTTTGGTTCTGATTATCAGTACGTTGGTGGAGATCACAGCAATAATATTGTGAGATGAGCAGAAGGCATGCTATTATGCCTTACTTTCATAACACTTCACCCTTTTAAGGACAATAATATTAGCATCATCTCTGTGAGATCACATCAGTAAAAATTGCATGATGGGGCAAAAGAGGAAATATTTAATTTTTTGGAAGCAGAAAATGAATAGGGATATAAAGGTTGAAATTCTAATACCACAAAAAATCCACTCTCTTTTTAAATTTTTTTTCACTTTTATCCTCCTTTATTCAAAGTATGACCTGAGTTTAGTAAAAATAATATTAATAACTCATTTTGAAAGCTAGTCAAGGAAGAAGTTGCACCAACTTCTCATTTGGGGACTTTTGAATGACAGATGTAGTTCAGGTGTCTGAGCATCTAAATTGATTCTGTAAAATAATTGCTAGAGGATCACAAATGAGAAAAATGATTTATGTCTCTTCAATTTTTTCTAGCCCATTTCCACCTTTTCAATGAAATGGGAAAGTTGGCCTCTATAGACCAAATATCAAATAGTTATTGGCACTTTTCTATTGTATATGATTTAAATGTCTTCCTAACAATGTGAGGAGAGTCAACTTTTCTGAACACTCATATTACTGGGAGAATAGAGATATTGATAAATACATAATCATAAATTAAAATGACTGAAAATTTCCAATCACAGTTCACTTACAAACATGAATATTTATGTACATAGGCAATAAATATTCCTTCTATAAATTAATAAGCTGGCATCTGATTTAGAAATTAGTATTCTAAAATTCTGTTGGTGTGAATTTGCCCTCTAAGTGAACTAACTAAATCAGATTTACAGATCTGCAAAATGGAGAATCTCCTTGAAATAACTTCCCTTGGTGACATCTGGAAGAAATGTGTGGATTGTACCTTTATACATCACTCAAGAAAAGCTAATACAAATTTAAAGTACCAGAAAGCTAGGGTGTTCAGATAATGAAACAGAATTGAAAGACCATGAGAAAATATAACTCCTCCTAATTCAGATGTGAATCCAGATGCTTACTTCTCAATTGTTACAATGTATCCTTGAGAAATTCTCAGGAGGTTACTACTTGATAAAAACAGGTTGTCTGAAGTACAGTCTATTGGCAGAGAACACCTTTGTGGTTTCAGTACATTAAGAGCTACAAAGAAAACTCATTGCCGTTTTTCCAGCTGTGGAAAAATATGTTTGTGAATGCACATGAGATACCTTCTGGGGGCTTTCAGAATTAAGTCTCAATATAGTTGAAGTTTAGATTCCAAGCAAGAGTGGAGAGCCACTAGAGCCAGGCTGCTGTTAGCTAATATTAGGCTGGGCTTACTATATCCATTCAACAAAGCCCGTTGATCTCTTTATGTAATCTTTATTCAAAGTATGACCTGAGTTTAGTAAAAATAATATTAATAACTCATTTTGAAAGCTAGTCAAGGAAGAAGTTGCACCAACTTCTCATTTGGGGACTTTTGAATGACAGATGTAGTTCAGGTGTCTGAGCATCTAAATTGATTCTGTAAAATAATTGCTAGAGGATCACAAATGAGAAAAATGATTTATGTCTCTTCAATTTTTTCTAGCCCATTTCCACCTTTTCAATGAAATGGGAAAGTTGGCCTCTATAGACCAAATATCAAATAGTTATTGGCACTTTTCTATTGTATATGATTTAAATGTCTTCCTAACAATGTGAGGAGAGTCAACTTTTCTGAACACTCATATTACTGGGAGAATAGAGATATTGATAAATACATAATCATAAATTAAAATGACTGAAAATTTCCAATCACAGTTCACTTACAAACATGAATATTTATGTACATAGGCAATAAATATTCCTTCTATAAATTAATAAGCTGGCATCTGATTTAGAAATTAGTATTCTAAAATTCTGTTGGTGTGAATTTGCCCTCTAAGTGAACTAACTAAATCAGATTTACAGATCTGCAAAATGGAGAATCTCCTTGAAATAACTTCCCTTGGTGACATCTGGAAGAAATGTGTGGATTGTACCTTTATACATCACTCAAGAAAAGCTAATACAAATTTAAAGTACCAGAAAGCTAGGGTGTTCAGATAATGAAACAGAATTGAAAGACCATGAGAAAATATAACTCCTCCTAATTCAGATGTGAATCCAGATGCTTACTTCTCAATTGTTACAATGTATCCTTGAGAAATTCTCAGGAGGTTACTACTTGATAAAAACAGGTTGTCTGAAGTACAGTCTATTGGCAGAGAACACCTTTGTGGTTTCAGTACATTAAGAGCTACAAAGAAAACTCATTGCCGTTTTTCCAGCTGTGGAAAAATATGTTTGTGAATGCACATGAGATACCTTCTGGGGGCTTTCAGAATTAAGTCTCAATATAGTTGAAGTTTAGATTCCAAGCAAGAGTGGAGAGCCACTAGAGCCAGGCTGCTGTTAGCTAATATTAGGCTGGGCTTACTATATCCATTCAACAAAGCCCGTTGATCTCTTTATGTACAACTTCTTTGAACATTTCTCCTAGATCTTCTCCTGCAAGAGAAACCTTTACCACATCATTCAAGGTGAGGGATAAATGCGATATCTTATTTGACCACTCTGGCATATGGTATTGATTGGGAAACACTAATCTTTTCTCTTCATACTGTCCTTGCTTCTGTTTGAAGAATCTGTATGTTGTGAGGAGTATACTTTGAAATTGTCCTTTTTTCATTATATTGAAAAGAAAATACCATGATATCTATTAGAACTTACGGTGATAAAACCTATCAACTGACGGTTCGTGATGTCTAATAATATATAATGATGTTTGGCATCTCTGTACCTGAGATGCCTTTTTGGCAAGTATTCTGTCTTCTATTTCCAAAGAAGAGTTCTGAAGTTACTCTGAGTTAGAGATACCTTTACTCTTGACCCTCTTTTCTTCCAGGGAAGGACATGAGTATATAGTATTATACACATACATGCACACATATATATTTATATTTTATATTATATAGTATAATAGTATATATATGCTATATATAATTTTATATTATAACTAGTCATAGCAATAAGGCTACTCTGAGTAATGGTTTCATCAAATCTAAATGGAGACCTCTTTTCCATTTTTCTTCACATTAGATGAGGAAATAGCTACACAGAAAAGAAACGATGGGCTTCCCAGGTGGCTCAGTGGGTGAGGAATCTGCCTGCAGTGGTTTCAGATAATGAAACAGAATTGAAAGACCATGAGAAAATATAACTCCTCCTAATTCAGATGTGAATCCAGATGCTTACTTCTCAATTGTTACAATGTATCCTTGAGAAATTCTCAGGAGGTTACTACTTGATAAAAACAGGTTGTCTGAAGTACAGTCTATTGGCAGAGAACACCTTTGTGGTTTCAGTACATTAAGAGCTACAAAGAAAACTCATTGCCGTTTTTCCAGCTGTGGAAAAATATGTTTGTGAATGCACATGAGATACCTTCTGGGGGCTTTCAGAATTAAGTCTCAATATAGTTGAAGTTTAGATTCCAAGCAAGAGTGGAGAGCCACTAGAGCCAGGCTGCTGTTAGCTAATATTAGGCTGGGCTTACTATATCCATTCAACAAAGCCCGTTGATCTCTTTATGTACAACTTCTTTGAACATTTCTCCTAGATCTTCTCCTGCAAGAGAAACCTTTACCACATCATTCAAGGTGAGGGATAAATGCGATATCTTATTTGACCACTCTGGCATATGGTATTGATTGGGAAACACTAATCTTTTCTCTTCATACTGTCCTTGCTTCTGTTTGAAGAATCTGTATGTTGTGAGGAGTATACTTTGAAATTGTCCTTTTTTCATTATATTGAAAAGAAAATACCATGATATCTATTAGAACTTACGGCGTGATAAAACCTATCAACTGACGGTTCGTGATGTCTAATAATATATAATGATGTTTGGCATCTCTGTACCTGAGATGCCTTTTTGGCAAGTATTCTGTCTTCTATTTCCAAAGAAGAGTTCTGAAGTTACTCTGAGTTAGAGATACCTTTACTCTTGACCCTCTTTTCTTCCAGGGAAGGACATGAGTATATAGTATTATACACATACATGCACACATATATATTTATATTTTATATTATATAGTATAATAGTATATATATGCTATATATAATTTTATATTATAACTAGTCATAGCAATAAGGCTACTCTGAGTAATGGTTTCATCAAATCTAAATGGAGACCTCTTTTCCATTTTTCTTCACATTAGATGAGGAAATAGCTACACAGAAAAGAAACGATGGGCTTCCCAGGTGGCTCAGTGGGTGAGGAATCTGCCTGCAGTGCAGGAGACACAGGAAACATGGTTTCAATCTCTGGGTTAGGAAGATCCCCTGGAGGAGGAAATGGCTACTGAGTCCAGTAGTCTTGCCTGGAAAAATCTCATGGACAGAAGGGCCTGGTGGGCTACAGTCCATGGGGTCGCAAAGAGTTGCACATGACTAAAGTGACTGAGCACACACACACACTCACACACACACGCACGCCCTTAAACTAGAGGAGATGTTTATTGAAGAATATTTAGAATATGGTGATAGTGTACAAAGGTAAAACTATCAGGCTTATTTATCAAGGAGATGGATGGAATCCCCAGCCTCATGTATTCCATGCAGCTGGGTGACATTCTTTGTTATATGTTAGTTTTGCAATATTTGGAAGGCCAGTAAGCCATCATTCCTCTACTTGTAAAATGGGAATAATAACCACTTTACCCAGGTGAGAAATAAATGCGATGTTTCACGTGACCATACTGCTACGTGATATTTCTCAGCAAATAGTAGCCATTAGTTATTATTGTAAGTAATCTTTGGCTACAAACTCAGAAACTGCAGCAGGTAACCATATATCTTAAACTAAGTTTACTCTTTTTTACAAAACCCACAGATCTCCCCAGTATAAAATCTCTACATGCTTCTATATCATGTGTCATTTCAGAGAGAATAAACTCTGTAGTCATTAGTGTATGTTGTAGGAAATAGCTCTATGAGGTGACATCATAAAGGTTTTTCACACAGTATGTATTATACCTTTAAAGCTTTAAGGTGACATACTATTTGTCCTTAAATATTGAGGTTGGGTTTCTAAAGGAGGTGTTTAAAATCTAATTCCTAGTGATAGAAAAATGAATGAATACAGAAACAGCAACAAATTTGTCAGTTCCATAAATAATTATTTGTGGATTTAAATTGTGATTTAGGAAAATATGTATATGATTACAGTTTACCTAGAAAGAGAATGTAGTAAAATATTTTGTATTTCTGTTTACAAAATATCACAAATGCTTGGAGAAGCATGATTATTAGTCGTAGTATACAGAATTTTCAGAATATTAGCATCCAAATGACATGTTTGGGTCTTATTAAAATATTCAATTTTAAACCCAAACCTTTCCATGAAAATTATCCTTTGTACTACTCATTCATTTCACCTGAGTACTTATTGGGTGCCTGAACTCCTCTTTACAATGCAAAGAAAATGAATTTTCAAGTTCACAGTTGTGGTTTACATACACTCTATCTCCACACTGACAGAGTAGAGGTCAGTAAGATAGTGAAAATGTTTAAAGGACAACACATTGTGAAGTCCTCCATGAGGTGTCCTGTCTAGCTTTCCAACATCAGCTTATGTCGCTTTTGACCTCTTTGATCCAGATGCTGCTTCTCTTTAACAAAGACCTATTATGTCTCTCTCTGGATCCAAGTATAACCTTTTTCTAGTTCTTTATGCAGTGACTTGCTGAGGTCACTTCCCCAAAGCCTATTCTTCTCATGTAATCTATCCTATTATGGCTATCTCTTTGCATTTATGGGAGTCCCTACATCAGGAGTTCCACCTGTCTGAGTAAACATCCTAACTCAAAACCACAGGCTCCTTTGCATCAGGAAGCATATAGATGACCAAGAATCATCAGTCTAACACACTCCCAATAAGCTCCCCAAGACTTAGAGAGGTGCTTCACTTTTTGTTGTCACTGAAGGCACTAGAGGTATCTTCCATGGTGGAAGTAGCAGTGTTTCAGTGGTTAGATATTCGAGTTCTTCACACCACAGTGACATTGGTGAGCATCAGAAATGACTTAGGGCAGTCATGCAGAAATACCAGCAGCTGTTGCTGCATCTGGCCAGTTCTGCTGGTAGTTTTGCAATTTTTCCAGGAAAGCTTTGTCTCAAAGCCTGGTCCTTCATTGCTCCCAACAAGGCATGTGCCTGATATACATACAATGTTGTCTAGTAAATAGCTGGAGTCAACTTCCATTGTTCGCAACTAAGAATTCTGTTAAACATCATCAAATGCAGCCCTACCTAAAGGGAGTCTCCTTTAGCTATTTTCTTTCTCAGGGCATTGTTTCGTTTCCTTCTTGAAAAAATTTGTTGATTCAAAATATCACAAATGCTTGAGAAGCATGATTATTAGTCGTAGTAACAGAATTTTCAGAATATTAGCATCCAAATGACATGTTTGGGTCTTATTAAAATATTCAATTTTAAACCCAAACCTTTCCATGAAAATTATCCTTTGTACTACTCATTCATTTCACCTGAGTACTTATTGGGTGCCTGAACTCCTCTTTACAATGCAAAGAAAATGAATTTTCAAGTTCACAGTTGTGGTTTACATACACTCTATCTCCACACTGACAGAGTAGAGGTCAGTAAGATAGTGAAAATGTTTAAAGGACAACACATTGTGAAGTCCTCCATGAGGTGTCCTGTCTAGCTTTCCAACATCAGCTTATGTCGCTTTTGACCTCTTTGATCCAGATGCTGCTTCTCTTTAACAAAGACCTATTATGTCTCTCTCTGGATCCAAGTATAACCTTTTTCTAGTTCTTTATGCAGTGACTTGCTGAGGTCACTTCCCCAAAGCCTATTCTTCTCATGTAATCTATCCTATTATGGCTATCTCTTTGCATTTATGGGAGTCCCTACATCAGGAGTTCCACCTGTCTGAGTAAACATCCTAACTCAAAACCACAGGCTCCTTTGCATCAGGAAGCATATAGATGACCAAGAATCATCAGTCTAACACACTCCCAATAAGCTCCCCAAGACTTAGAGAGGTGCTTCACTTTTTGTTGTCACTGAAGGCACTAGAGGTATCTTCCATGGTGGAAGTAGCAGTGTTTCAGTGGTTAGATATTCGAGTTCTTCACACCACAGTGACATTGGTGAGCATCAGAAATGACTTAGGGCAGTCATGCAGAAATACCAGCAGCTGTTGCTGCATCTGGCCAGTTCTGCTGGTAGTTTTGCAATTTTTCCAGGAAAGCTTTGTCTCAAAGCCTGGTCCTTCATTGCTCCCAACAAGGCATGTGCCTGATATACATACAATGTTGTCTAGTAAATAGCTGGAGTCAACTTCCATTGTTCGCAACTAAGAATTCTGTTAAACATCATCAAATGCAGCCCTACCTAAAGGGAGTCTCCTTTAGCTATTTTCTTTCTCAGGGCATTGTTTCGTTTCCTTCTTGGAACTTAACACACTATACAATTATTTTGTTTTTTGACTTAGGTTTTATATATCTCCAAAGGGATTACCAACTTCTGGAGGATGGAAGAAGTATCTTCTTATGCACTACTCTGTCCCCAGCACCAAGTGTATTTCTTAATATAAAATAATCAGTCAATAAATGTGTTTAAGTGATATATGAAACATTGGAAAGCTTTCATTTTCTCTACTTCTATTGCTTGCTTGATGAATGAATCAATGAACTAAAGAAACTCCTTTCAGCTTCATCTTATTTCCCCAGACTAAGTAAGCCTAACCTAAGGGTTATAGTTTTCGCTTAATCAGAGTACAGTCCCAAGAAGCAGAAGCGTGGAACAAAGAGACTTGAGGCAATCTGGAAGGAGAATCAATGTCAGGATGTACTAGTGAGTTGACTGCCATTGTGTGAGCCTGACTGTCTGTACAGTTGGAGTAAGAAGCTATATGCTGGCATCTCAGGACACCAGTCCCCTGGAAGGGTGGAAGGGACAAGAATTTATTCACGTGTAGCTTCCCCTCAGCAAAGATGTGCTGTCTGGGATGTGAATGCTCCTCCTTTCTTTTTAGTGATAGATGTTCAGAGCATTCTACACCCTCAACAGGGGAGCACCAGAACAGGACACAAGAACACAGCGCTGGCAAAAAGAAGAGTGATCAGGTTATACCTGCTGAAAGGACACTGCAGCTCAGACAAAGCTCCTGACTATAGGGACAGCTCAAATGAGGAAAAAGTAAAATCTGGGAGGTGTCCAACAAGCTTAATTTCTCAAACTGTATCTTGGTAAAACAGTTCGATTGAAACCTTGCTCTGAGCATGTGTGAAGGACATCCATTTCATTTTCTTGGGTATTTTTCTGTGAGAATTAACCCTCCATTCAAATAGAAAAGACTTCTGACAATTTATACTGTAGCCCTAGACCCTTGGCCACCTCTGATTAGTTCAGAAGTGAGCACTTGAACTTCTAATCTTAGACAATTAGAGTCTCATTTTGGTGATCTGGAATTGGGAGTTAGGATGGAGAGAATTCAATCTATTCCTAAATGCTATGTCTATAACATTTAAAGACAAAAGCTCATAAATAAAGTATGCTTATTAAATAAAACTCTCAGCAGGGGTATTTTGTTCTGTCAAGTTAAAATAATAGCTTAGTGGGAGAACCTGTGATGGTATAAATGGAAACAAATAGAGTAAGAGCAATAATAAACATTATACCATTCTATTAAGCTAGCGTTCTTGTTCCTTTCTTTTCTGGAGACTTAGCTTTAGCACCTAAATGGTTTTCATAACCTCTTCCTCCTCCGAGTTTATACCTTTAGAATCATTCTCCTAAATGCTTCTATTTCAACATTATTCATATTCTGGATGCTGCATTTTTACTGACCTGAAATAAGGATGATCTAACATTATGCCCTTGCTAGTACATACTATTATTGCTGGTATCTAATTGCATACTTCCCCCCAGTCAGTTGGACCAGGAAGCAGGATAGAAGGTAAGACAGGGACACCTGAAAAAGATATGCACGGGGGACATTTCTCCTAATTTATGTGTTTTCCTATTGCCACAAAATTTATCTTCAGTTGCGCTTGTTAAATGCAGTTTGTTAAATACAATTTGTGGATAGATATTTTTGTCCTATAAGTCTAAAATCATAGGCATCTTAATGGGAATGCTTGTGATTAAGTTCACAGTTAAAGTGTAAACAATGAGAAACATACTAGCATTTCATTAAGTTGATAATCTTTCTGTTTTTCATTTAAAGAATTTTAAATGCAGTCCCACTATTAACAACTAAATTCATAGACTGTTAGAGACAGTAGTAATTTCCCTGCATCACCTTCTCATTTGATCTAGGAATGTGATAAAGTATATAGACAGGAAAATCCGATTGGTCAAATGGAAAAATCTTCAACAAGCTTAATTTCTCAAACTGGGTAAAACAGTTCGATTGAAACCTTGCTCTGAGCATGTGTGAAGGACATCCATTTCATTTTCTTGGGTATTTTTCTGTGAGAATTAACCCTCCATTCAAATAGAAAAGACTTCTGACAATTTATACTGTAGCCCTAGACCCTTGGCCACCTCTGATTAGTTCAGAAGTGAGCACTTGAACTTCTAATCTTAGACAATTAGAGTCTCATTTTGGTGATCTGGAATTGGGAGTTAGGATGGAGAGAATTCAATCTATTCCTAAATGCTATGTCTATAACATTTAAAGACAAAAGCTCATAAATAAAGTATGCTTATTAAATAAAACTCTCAGCAGGGGTATTTTGTTCTGTCAAGTTAAAATAATAGCTTAGTGGGAGAACCTGTGATGGTATAAATGGAAACAAATAGAGTAAGAGCAATAATAAACATTATACCATTCTATTAAGCTAGCGTTCTTGTTCCTTTCTTTTCTGGAGACTTAGCTTTAGCACCTAAATGGTTTTCATAACCTCTTCCTCCTCCGAGTTTATACCTTTAGAATCATTCTCCTAAATGCTTCTATTTCAACATTATTCATATTCTGGATGCTGCATTTTTACTGACCTGAAATAAGGATGATCTAACATTATGCCCTTGCTAGTACATACTATTATTGCTGGTATCTAATTGCATACTTCCCCCCAGTCAGTTGGACCAGGAAGCAGGATAGAAGGTAAGACAGGGACACCTGAAAAAGATATGCACGGGGGACATTTCTCCTAATTTATGTGTTTTCCTATTGCCACAAAATTTATCTTCAGTTGCGCTTGTTAAATGCAGTTTGTTAAATACAATTTGTGGATAGATATTTTTGTCCTATAAGTCTAAAATCATAGGCATCTTAATGGGAATGCTTGTGATTAAGTTCACAGTTAAAGTGTAAACAATGAGAAACATACTAGCATTTCATTAAGTTGATAATCTTTCTGTTTTTCATTTAAAGAATTTTAAATGCAGTCCCACTATTAACAACTAAATTCATAGACTGTTAGAGACAGTAGTAATTTCCCTGCATCACCTTCTCATTTGATCTAGGAATGTGATAAAGTATATACATTAGGGTCAAAAATATGTAATCTTAATTCTACCATTTTTACTTTTCCCATCTCATTTTCTAACTGCATATACTGTCTGAATTCAAATATTCAAATATGTTTCTGAAAATATAGTTTAATATCCTTAACACTTTTTCCAAGAATTCTCCAAGTACTTGCAAAGATTATTTTTCAGGTAGAATAGAAATATATATATACATACATACATATACATATACATATATATATGTATAATGGTAGTAATAATTATACCTACAGTTTTCCAAAATATTTTGCCAATTATTAGGGCAATGCTAGTCTGAATGAGAATATACATAGAGAAAAACAATGCTTTTTTATTTTTCTCAGGAAGGTATGATATTTCAACAGGATGACTTGCTGACTACAAGCATGACATTGGATTTAGACAAACCTAAATTTAGATTCTGGTTCTTCAATTAACACACTTAATTTACAAACACTGTTGTCTTGAGCTCTGTTTTCTCATCTTTAAAATGGGTCAGTACCCACCTCTGCATAGTAGTTGTACAGGCATAAATAGGATAATGGGGGGGTTCAGCATGTGCTGAGTACTCAAAGTAAGGCTGCTCAGGAGGTAAGCATAGCTTAGTGATTGAAGAGCAATACCTCTACCACCTACTAGTCATGTGATCTTCCACAGTTCAGTTGTCTCTCAGAGACTTGGTTTCTCCATTGTAAAACAGTGGCTATTCTATATCTCACAGTGTTTTTCCTTGGGTGAGAATTACATGACGTATGTAAGCACTTAGCACAGTACCTGACATGTCACAAATACTTAGTAAATGTTTGCTATCAGAGACTCAACTTCACCAGAAAAGACTAGTCACTGAGGCATCTTAATGGGAATGCTTGTGATTAAGTTCACAGTTAAAGTGTAAACAATGAGAAACATACTAGCATTTCATTAAGTTGATAATCTTTCTGTTTTTCATTTAAAGAATTTTAAATGCAGTCCCACTATTAACAACTAAATTCATAGACTGTTAGAGACAGTAGTAATTTCCCTGCATCACCTTCTCATTTGATCTAGGAATGTGATAAAGTATATACATTAGGGTCAAAAATATGTAATCTTAATTCTACCATTTTTACTTTTCCCATCTCATTTTCTAACTGCATATACTGTCTGAATTCAAATATTCAAATATGTTTCTGAAAATATAGTTTAATATCCTTAACACTTTTTCCAAGAATTCTCCAAGTACTTGCAAAAGATTATTTTTCAGGTAGAATAGAAATATATATATATACATACATACATATACATATACATATATATATGTATAATGGTAGTAATAATTATACCTACAGTTTTCCAAAATATTTTGCCAATTATTAGGGCAATGCTAGTCTGAATGAGAATATACATAGAGAAAAACAATGCTTTTTTATTTTTCTCAGGAAGGTATGATATTTCAACAGGATGACTTGCTGACTACAAGCATGACATTGGATTTAGACAAACCTAAATTTAGATTCTGGTTCTTCAATTAACACACTTAATTTACAAACACTGTTGTCTTGAGCTCTGTTTTCTCATCTTTAAAATGGGTCAGTACCCACCTCTGCATAGTAGTTGTACAGGCATAAATAGGATAATGGGGGGGTTCAGCATGTGCTGAGTACTCAAAGTAAGGCTGCTCAGGAGGTAAGCATAGCTTAGTGATTGAAGAGCAATACCTCTACCACCTACTAGTCATGTGATCTTCCACAGTTCAGTTGTCTCTCAGAGACTTGGTTTCTCCATTGTAAAACAGTGGCTATTCTATATCTCACAGTGTTTTTCCTTGGGTCAGAATTACATGACGTATGTAAGCACTTAGCACAGTACCTGACATGTGACAAATACTTAGTAAATGTTTGCTATCAGAGACTCAACTTCACCAGAAAAGATGTTGCTAGTTACACTGAGGCATCTTGAAAAGTTTATTAGGGTACTATTCAGATCTTACATGTTACCTTCTAAATGTAACACAGAGGCATTTTCAACGTACATCACCAGGTACAAGTGATAAAAGAGACTTTAAAAAATAGGTCAGGGATATGCATATGACTAAACTGGGATTATACATATCTATAAACAGCAAAACTCTGTAAAGCAAAAAGCAAAATAAAAAAATTAAAAAAAAATAGTACTCATGTTTAAAAATTTTAACAACAACTTATCTATAAGAGAATAGTATCTACAGGACTTTGCATTCTTCCTCCCATTGGACTATTTACATGTAGACATTATAATATAACTTCCTTTTTGAGAAGGACTTTTTAAAAGAACTAAAAGCAAAAAATCCTAGCATATCTTTTATAAATTGTTTACTTGAAATCGCATGTATAAGTCATAAAATTGAGTATTCCTTCTTTTTGATTTTTATCTCATTTTTCACATATCTACCCGGTGTTTATTATTTCTGCTGAAGGTGAACCAATACTCATGGTACTTTGAATAACAAAAGAGAAATCTTTAAAGAAAAGCAACAAAGATGTAGAAGCGGTAATGTATTTTAGAAAGTGCAATATCTAGTATTACTCTCTCTTTAGAATTTAATGTATTTCAGTATTTTATCTGGATGATTTATTTTGGTAACTTTTTTCTTTCTTATGCTCAAAGCAACTTTCTGGAAGAAAAACACATTGACAGAGTGATTATAGCCTTTATTTGTAGATAAGCCTACTTCTTCATGCTTCTGAGACCTAGAATAGTATATATCCATTATTAATCATGAAAGACCTGTTTTTGAGCTAGAACAGAAAATGTGGAGCTTGTAAAAGTCTATGACTACTTCTTCAATGACCCCAGCCAAGTTTTGATGCTATTTTTCTTTAGAATCTGCCATTTCAAGTGCTTAAGCATGAATGTAAACCTACATAGGAAAACTTCCACAGTTCAGTTGTCTCTCAGAGACTTGGTTTCTCCATTGTAAAACAGTGGCTATTCTATATCTCACAGTGTTTTTCCTTGGGTCAGAATTACATGACGTATGTAAGCACTTAGCACAGTACCTGACATGTGACAAATACTTAGTAAATGTTTGCTATCAGAGACTCAACTTCACCAGAAAAGATGTTGCTAGTTACACTGAGGCATCTTGAAAAGTTTATTAGGGTACTATTCAGATCTTACATGTTACCTTCTAAATGTAACACAGAGGCATTTTCAACGTACATCACCAGGTACAAGTGATAAAAGAGACTTTAAAAAATAGGTCAGGGATATGCATATGACTAAACTGGGATTATACATATCTATAAACAGCAAAACTCTGTAAAGCAAAAAGCAAAATAAAAAAATTAAAAAAAAATAGTACTCATGTTTAAAAATTTTAACAACAACTTATCTATAAGAGAATAGTATCTACAGGACTTTGCATTCTTCCTCCCATTGGACTATTTACATGTAGACATTATAATATAACTTCCTTTTTGAGAAGGACTTTTTAAAAGAACTAAAAGCAAAAAATCCTAGCATATCTTTTATAAATTGTTTACTTGAAATCGCATGTATAAGTCATAAAATTGAGTATTCCTTCTTTTTGATTTTTATCTCATTTTTTCACATATCTACCCGGTGTTTATTATTTCTGCTGAAGGTGAACCAATACTCATGGTACTTTGAATAACAAAAGAGAAATCTTTAAAGAAAAGCAACAAAGATGTAGAAGCGGTAATGTATTTTAGAAAGTGCAATATCTAGTATTACTCTCTCTTTTAGAATTTAATGTATTTCAGTATTTTATCTGGATGATTTATTTTGGTAACTTTTTTCTTTCTTATGCTCAAAGCAACTTTCTGGAAGAAAAACACATTGACAGAGTGATTATAGCCTTTATTTGTAGATAAGCCTACTTCTTCATGCTTCTGAGACCTAGAATAGTATATATCCATTATTAATCATGAAAGACCTGTTTTTGAGCTAGAACAGAAAATGTGGAGCTTGTAAAAGTCTATGACTACTTCTTCAATGACCCCAGCCAAGTTTTGATGCTATTTTTCTTTAGAATCTGCCATTTCAAGTGCTTAAGCATGAATGTAAACCTACATAGGAAAACTAAGCCTGTAAATACCTATTTTTTTGGTGAAATAGCTATCTAATATCAAAGATAGGGGCTTTTATATTTGTATTCCAGAATCAAGCACAGATTATGAGCCTAGGAAATGAATAGATGACAGAACATCTGTGTTTGTAAATGGAAGGAAATCTGTGACTATTCATGAATATTTGTTTATAGGATGAGCTCTTTTATTGATCATATTCTTCACTGAGCAGTTTGTTTTATGTTAAACTGATTTGTATGTGCATACATACTACTGAGGACTATTATGACTGGTCAATCCTAAAGGAAATCAACCTTGACTATTCATTGGAAGGACGGTTGCTGAAGCTGAAGCTCCCATACTTTGGACCCCTGAGGCAAAGAGCTGACTCTTTGGAAAAGATCCTTCTGTTGGGAAAGATTGAAGGGGGAAGGAGTGGCAGAGGATGAGACAGTTAGATAGCATTACTGACTGAATGGTCATGAATTTGAACAAATTCTGGGAGATAGTAGAGGACAGAAGAGCATGATGTGCTACAGTCCATGGGTCTGCAAAGAGTCGAACGCAACTTAGCAACAGAACAGCAACATTATACCTCAATAAATTCCTTATGCACATTTTTTTCTGTTACTGTTTACAGCAACCCTGTGAAGAAATCCTATTCTTTTTCTTCATTTTATAGATCAAACAACTATAGCACAGAGCAATTAAGTAGCCCCTTCAAGACACACAACTTGTAAGTGAAAGACTTAATGTTTTTTCAGTTATCTCAACTTGAGAATGCCTGTTTGTAACAACATTGCTAAAATCTATGGAAATATGTTCTCTGTAATAGTGCTAATTTGGGTCCCTGGGTAGTATGCCTAGTTGACTCTCAGGTAAGTGATTCCTGCTCTTTAGCTTTGCCGTAGACATTCAGTCTGTGCTTAAATCATCTTCATAAGAGTAATATAAAATAAAATCAAAGTTTATTAGAAATTAAACAAAAAAGCCTTCAGTGACTACAGCCAAGGGTGATATTTGATAAAACTGCATAGAGACTACTATGGAACATAATCATAGCCATAGTGTCCCACTAGGGACACTACTACTGGTAGTTTCTGAATCCTGGAAGTTGTTTTCAAATTGGAAGGCATATTTTTTCCTAGCAAAAATTAGAGGGTATAAAGCCAGTTTTTTTTCCACCACAGAGTAGCTTGGTCAGATGTTGCATTGAACAAGAGAGAGAAAGAGGGGAAACAAGTGGATAGATAGGCTTGAGGTGGCAATTATGGAAACAGAATTTGGAATATTTCAGCATTCCAAAAGCTGTGCAAATAAGAACATGCTTTAGAGATTTAGAAATATAGTAGAAGATGCTCACTTGGTGTTTGTATTTTAGCACAATTTAAAGGCTCTCACTTTGTTACTAGAATTACATTTTTTGACACAGAAAAATGCCTATTGTTGCACTAATGGTGTGGGACGAGGTAAGTGTGAGTTACAGAGAACATCAGCTGTCAACACATGGAGTCCAGATGATAACAGAAGATAAACGAGGGTGAACTAGGGCAGGTAAAGTGCCACTAATCCAGTAATGAATAGGGATTGAGGATAAGATCAGATGACTTTTTTTCTTATAATGAGAATGAGAAGGGCATCATGTGACATCATAAGCTGGGTTTTGGTGTTCTTTTGAAACATAATTCATAGAATATCACCATCAGACAAGGCTCCAATCTAAGATCATAATGGATCAAGATGAAAACAAGACCACTCAAGAACCATGTTTGAACCTGTAAAAAATATGACATTGTTCATACCTCAGTGGTGTGACTCAAACTGGCTGAGTGACTGCTGCTTTTCTACCAATTACATCCTCAGCCTCGATCTAGTTTTCTTTCCTTCTAGGTAAGATGCAATAAGACATCCAATCACAGGATTATCCTGGCCACAGCCAAATCCAGAGCAACACTCATCTTCCTCAAAGTCTCCCTCTAAATCATAAGTCCAAATCCAACGAGTCTGTTCTAACACTTTCTACTGCTCCACAATTCCCTGGTGAGTATTCTTTCTGCTACCATGTGCAATTAAATGGAATGTATTAAAACACAGCTGTATTCCTAGTGCTCTTTTACTGGAGGGCATTGGTAATATCTTGCTAGAGTGATTATTGTTGTTCACTTACCAAACTTGTGATCCCATAGATTGCAGCAAACTATGCTTCTCTGTCCCTCATCCTCTTCTGGAGCTTTCCAAAGTTCATATTCATTGAGTTAGCAATACCATCCAACCATCTCATCCTCTACTGCCCTCTTCTGCCTTCAATTTTCCCCAGTATCAAGGTCTTTTCCAATGAGTCAGCTCTTCAATGGTTCTTTGCTTCAGGTAGCCAAAGTATTGGAGCTTCAGCTTCAGCATCAGTCCTTCCAATGAATATTTAGGGTTGATTTCCTTTAGGACTGATTGGTTTGGTCTCCTTGCAGTACAAAGGACTCAAGACTTTTCTCCAACAACATACTTTGAAAGTCAGTTCTTCAGTGCTCAGTCTTCTTTATGGCTGCAAATAAGAACATGCTTTAGAGATTTAGAAATATAGTAGAAGATGCTCACTTGGTGTTTGTATTTTAGCACAATTTAAAGGCTCTCACTTTGTTACTAGAATTACATTTTTTGACACAGAAAAATGCCTATTGTTGCACTAATGGTGTGGGACGAGGTAAGTGTGAGTTACAGAGAACATCAGCTGTCAACACATGGAGTCCAGATGATAACAGAAGATAAACGAGGGTGAACTAGGGCAGGTAAAGTGCCACTAATCCAGTAATGAATAGGGATTGAGGATAAGATCAGATGACTTTTTTTCTTATAATGAGAATGAGAAGGGCATCATGTGACATCATAAGCTGGGTTTTGGTGTTCTTTTGAAACATAATTCATAGAATATCACCATCAGACAAGGCTCCAATCTAAGATCATAATGGATCAAGATGAAAACAAGACCACTCAAGAACCATGTTTGAACCTGTAAAAAATATGACATTGTTCATACCTCAGTGGTGTGACTCAAACTGGCTGAGTGACTGCTGCTTTTCTACCAATTACATCCTCAGCCTCGATCTAGTTTTCTTTCCTTCTAGGTAAGATGCAATAAGACATCCAATCACAGGATTATCCTGGCCACAGCCAAATCCAGAGCAACACTCATCTTCCTCAAAGTCTCCCTCTAAATCATAAGTCCAAATCCAACGAGTCTGTTCTAACACTTTCTACTGCTCCACAATTCCCTGGTGAGTATTCTTTCTGCTACCATGTGCAATTAAATGGAATGTATTAAAACACAGCTGTATTCCTAGTGCTCTTTTACTGGAGGGCATTGGTAATATCTTGCTAGAGTGATTATTGTTGTTCACTTACCAAACTTGTGATCCCATAGATTGCAGCAAACTATGCTTCTCTGTCCCTCATCCTCTTCTGGAGCTTTCCAAAGTTCATATTCATTGAGTTAGCAATACCATCCAACCATCTCATCCTCTACTGCCCTCTTCTGCCTTCAATTTTCCCCAGTATCAAGGTCTTTTCCAATGAGTCAGCTCTTCAATGGTTCTTTGCTTCAGGTAGCCAAAGTATTGGAGCTTCAGCTTCAGCATCAGTCCTTCCAATGAATATTTAGGGTTGATTTCCTTTAGGACTGATTGGTTTGGTCTCCTTGCAGTACAAAGGACTCAAGACTTTTCTCCAACAACATACTTTGAAAGCATCAGTTCTTCAGTGCTCAGTCTTCTTTATGGTCCTGCTCTCACATCTGTACATGACTACTGGAGAGACCATAGCCTTGACTATATGGTGGACCTTTGTGGGCAAAGTCTTTGCCTTTTAATACACTGTCAGGTGATGATTATATTACAGTTAATTTTAGGAACGTATTATTTTAAACTCTGCTGTGGTAAGTAACATAACGCACTTGAGCTGGCTTAAACAAATGAAAATTTTAAAAATGTAATACATGACTCAAAATATGCAAAAATTGCAATGTAGATGGGCTTGAGAAGCACCTAGAAATAGAACTTTTTAAAAAAGTTTTTATTTCATGTTAGAGCATGGTTGATTAACAATGTTGTATTAGTTTCAGGGGTACAGCAAAATGATTCACTTATATATATATTAATGTATATATAGACATATAGTTATTCTTTTTTCAAATTTTTATCCCATTTAGGATTATTACAGAATATTGAGCAGCATTCCCTGTGCTATATAGTAGTTTCCTGTTGATTATCTATTTTAAATATAGCAATGTGTACTTGTCAATCCCAAACTCCCAGTCTATCCCTCCACCCTTACATACTTCACCCCTAGTGACCGTAAGTTCATTCTCTATGAGTCTGTTTTTGTTTTACAAATAAGTTCATTTGTGTATAAATATATATATTTTATTCTACATGCAAGTGATATCATATTATATTTGTCTTTCTGTATCTGACTGATTTCAATGAGTATTGAATTAACCGGAAACATAGGAAGTTTTATTCGGTTTTCTATTTTTTTCTCTGTCTCTTATTTCTCATTTAGTATTTATTTTGCCTCATTTGACGGTTTTCTTTTCCCTGCAGAATTGCTTTCTCTGAAATGGAATGACCTCCTTCAGCTTCTAAGAGTATGTGTTAACACTTTACACACAGGCTTATTCCGGGCTTTACAAGCTACATAGTCACTTATGGCTACTTAATGGCTATCTTTCAGTACTCTGTCCCTGTTCCATATAAAAACAGTAGGGCTTGGTCAGCTTGAGGCACATATAGTTGAATCAGCCTAAAAAGCATGACTCAATGCTAAATAGTACTAATGATCGCTCACAGGCTAGAAAGGTACAGTAAAAATGTTCATTACATGTCATTTTTATTCCATAAGCTAGTTTTAGTCTCGATTAAATATTTTACTGTTTTTATGAGGTCTATGTGAAAAACCAAATAAGTACATAGTTTTTGAGATTAATTTGAATATTGAGATAATAGTAAATAATACCCATAGCCAATGTTCTAATATCTCCAATTAGCAGAACCTTTTAAAGTATTCCAGACTAATACAACTTATGTCCAGTGTTTACTATACTTTACATATTCATAAGAGGATATCACTTTGTAGGAAAACAATATTAAGACACTATTTAAATCATTATTATGATCAAATCAATTTTAGTTTTTCCCCCCATAAATATTTAGACTAACAATTATTAACTGTCTCTTTAATACCTAATCCTTCCTCAAGAATCTAATGTTTACCACATAACTGCCTGTAGGAAAAAAAAACAGATACACTTAGTTATCTTTAAAGGATTATTACAGAATATTGAGCAGCATTCCCTGTGCTATATAGTAGTTTCCTGTTGATTATCTATTTTAAATATAGCAATGTGTACTTGTCAATCCCAAACTCCCAGTCTATCCCTCCACCCTTACATACTTCACCCCTAGTGACCGTAAGTTCATTCTCTATGAGTCTGTTTTTGTTTTACAAATAAGTTCATTTGTGTATAAATATATATATTTTATTCTACATGCAAGTGATATCATATTATATTTGTCTTTCTGTATCTGACTGATTTCAATGAGTATTGAATTAACCGGAAACATAGGAAGTTTTATTCGGTTTTCTATTTTTTTCTCTGTCTCTTATTTCTCATTTAGTATTTATTTTGCCTCATTTGACGGTTTTCTTTTCCCTGCAGAATTGCTTTCTCTGAAATGGAATGACCTCCTTCAGCTTCTAAGAGTATGTGTTAACACTTTACACACAGGCTTATTCCGGGCTTTACAAGCTACATAGTCACTTATGGCTACTTAATGGCTATCTTTCAGTACTCTGTCCCTGTTCCATATAAAAACAGTAGGGCTTGGTCAGCTTGAGGCACATATAGTTGAATCAGCCTAAAAGCATGACTCAATGCTAAATAGTACTAATGATCGCTCACAGGCTAGAAAGGTACAGTAGAAATGTTCAATACATGTCATTTTTATTCCATAAGCTAGTTTTAGTCTCGATTAAATATTTTACTGTTTTTATGAGGTCTATGTGAAAAACCAAATAAGTACATAGTTTTTGAGATTAATTTGAATATTGAGATAATAGTAAATAATACCCATAGCCAATGTTCTAATATCTCCAATTAGCAGAACCTTTTAAAGTATTCCAGACTAATACAACTTATGTCCAGTGTTTACTATACTTTACATATTCATAAGAGGATATCACTTTGTAGGAAAACAATATTAAGACACTATTTAAATCATTATTATGATCAAATCAATTTTAGTTTTTCCCCCCATAAATATTTAGACTAACAATTATTAACTGTCTCTTTAATACCTAATCCTTCCTCAAGAATCTAATGTTTACCACATAACTGCCTGTAGGATATATCTGAGTCATAAAAAATAAAAATATTATGAAACTCCACCAACACAGATGCATAAAACCAGACTTGATGTCTATGTAAAGCAAAGGATTTTATTAGATAAAAGTTAAATGCTTAATAAATTAAATGACTTTCTATTGTTTAACAATTTTCTCAGTCTCTAGCCACTAGATTCCATGAAGTCAAAGTGGCATGCGCAAATCTCCTGTTTATGAATATTGTTTAGTTGTTGTTTTGTACTACAAAAATGTACATTTGCTATTTTAGTCAAGTATTTAATGATTTTAAATACTCATATGGATACAACTTCATTAATATTATAATGAATTTTTAGTATGACTTATTTGGTAAATGCTATTTTGATTGGATCCTTAGCTTTTCAGAGAGAGATTTAGATATGCTTATATATTTAGTTTTGCTAATAATTGAGTTTTCTATTTTTTTTGCAAAAAAGTCTCTACAATAGATTTATGCTAGTGTTAAAACAGCTTAACATTCATAAATAGTCTTTCCCAAAATATATAAATACCAGCAATCTGTTTTGGGATAAAAGGGGTTTTTAAAATTTTTTAAAAACCTTTATTTTACTTTTAACTTTTACAGAGTTTTTTTGTTTATAAATATGCATGTTCCCAGATTAGTCATACGTAGGGATAAAAGGTTTTTGTGTAACAACATACTTAGGGAATTCTATTTATTGTGTCTCTGTTTGAAATTCACAATGCATTACAAATGTATTGAAATCCTGTGGCAAAGACATTGGTTTAACTTTGTTTAACTTGTTATTTTAAAAACTCTTATATCTGTGGAATTTTTTATTTGTGAAATATCTTTTCTTAGGAAGTATTTGAAAAATGTTGCTGTAAGTAAAAATCAGTTATTACTTGGTGATTCTTCTAACAATCACAAAATCCCCTTAGTGAAGCTAGGCAATGTCTACTCAGAATTGAAGGAGGAAATTAAGCTGACTAATGAGGTAAGGCATAGAACAGCATTTATTGACTTTTAGTTCCATTTTAGGTGGACACAGCTAATTGGAATTTTTTTTCTGATACCAAAGTCTGAGAGGTATTTCCTCTTTCTGTTGAGGAAACACTCATTTCAGTAGCATTTATTGATTGCCCACCTTGGGCAAAGCATAGTTCTATATACTATTAAGGATGATGAAAATAATCTGACATTAATTTTTGTCAAACAGACTGGTACCTCCTAGCAGAAAATTACACACACACATTCATTACTCTAAGATAAATTATGATAATGTAAGAGTGAAGAATGAACAAATGTTTAGAAATTTGGAAAGCATACTGTGCTGTGCTTAGTCACTCAATTGTGTCTGACTCTGTCCAACCCCAGGGACTGTAGCCAGCTAGGCTCCTCTGTCCATCGGGATTCTCAAGGCAAGAATACTCCTGCCATGCTCTCCTTCAGGGTATGTTCCCAACCCAGGGATCAACCAAGGTCTCCCTCATTGCAAATGTATTCTTTTACCATCTGAGCTAAGGCACAATAGATAAACTTCTTGGAAGGACCTGAAAGAAAGCTTAACATATATGAGATTTGGACTTGAGTGTAGCCCACCAGGCTCCTCTGTTCAGGGGATTTATCAGGCAAGGATACTGTAGTGGGTTGCCATTTCCTACTCTAGGGGATCTTCCTGATCCAGGGATTGAACCTGCGTCACCTGTGTCTCCCACACTGCAAACAGATTCTTTACCCACTAAGCCATCAGGGCAGCCCTTGGATTTATAATGAGAGAGATGTAGCTTAGGAGGTCAGATCATGGACAGATATATTGAATAAAAAGAGCTTGAATGTGGTCAGAGAAACATGTAATGCTGTTTGTTTTTCAGAGTGTTGTGAATCCAGTGGAGAGAATGTTTAAGGGATGTGACAGGATATATGGTTAAGACTGGAAAAATAGTTACTGAAATACTATAGGGGGTCTATATCTCACGGAAAAATAATTTGGGCCTGGGTTTTATGCTGTAAAAAATTTGATATGGACTTAGCAATTGAATTTTAGATCAAGAGGTTATCTTTTTGATTATGAAGGTCATCCAGGTGGCAAGAGAGAGGTTAAATTCAAAGAGATGTAGTCTGGAGTCAGAGAAACCCATTTGGAGGCTATTTCAGTAATTCAAGTTCTCCTCCTCACTCTGTTCCCACAGTTAAAGTTCACTAGCCAGACAATCTTCTTTATTAAGGGGATCAGGCAGAAGTCCTGCTTATCTCTGAACAGTGGATTCCAGTTTCCAGTCAGTCTGTGTAATGATTTAAACCAGCAAATCACATCCTCCTCTGGTAACCAGGGAATGCTTCATCCTTTTGTTTCTATGGAATTGGCTTCCCACAGTCTCAGGGGTTCACTCTGTTCTGAGTGCTCTCTGTGTGGCCCTGAATGGCATAGTGTGCTCATCTCCTAGGTTTGAAATCTATGTGACTGATTAAATGCTGTCCTCATCTGTCTACCATGAAGTGTCATGTTTTTTGACCATTGCCATAATTCCAGAGCTGATTCACTGGAAAAGACTCTTATGCTGGGAAGGCTTGAAGGCAAAAGGAGAAGGGGGTAGCAGAGGATGAGATAGGTAGACAGCATCACTGACTCAATGGGCATAAACTTGTTCAAACTCTGGGAGATAGTGAAGGTCAGGGAAGCCTGGTGTGTTGCAGTCCATGGGCTTAAAAAGAGTTGGACATGACTCAGCGATTGAACGATAACATAATTCTAGGTCAGGAATCCATCCCTTATCGATGTGATGAATAGGAAGACAATCTAAACAATGTATTAAGATCATATTATACACTAAAACATTTTCTTTGACTTAATTAATTTTCTAAATTCTGATTTTAAAAGAATAAAACATTTTCCTGGGCAATGAAAAGTATTGTGCGTCCTGGATACTGTGCCTTCTTTGCCTAAAAGAGAAGGCAGCCCTAGCCCTGTGTCAAATTCAGTTCTACTAGCATTTTCCATTGTCCTTTTATTCAATATAAACCCTTTTCATTCACATGTTATCTAAAAATGATGGCATTAGATATGCTCCCTATAATTTTTTTCTTTCTTTTCTTAATGCTATTTTTTTTTCCATTTTAATTGGTCTTTCATTTATCTATTTTCATCCATCTTTGTTCTTTGGCCTGTGTGGGTCTCCCATTGCAGTGGCCTCTGTAAAGAGATGTAGTCTGGAGTCAGAGAAACCCATTTGGAGGCTATTTCAGTAATTCAAGTTCTCCTCCTCACTCTGTTCCCACAGTTAAAGTTCACTAGCCAGACAATCTTCTTTATTAAGGGGATCAGGCAGAAGTCCTGCTTATCTCTGAACAGTGGATTCCAGTTTCCAGTCAGTCTGTGTAATGATTTAAACCAGCAAATCACATCCTCCTCTGGTAACCAGGGAATGCTTCATCCTTTTGTTTCTATGGAATTGGCTTCCCACAGTCTCAGGGGTTCACTCTGTTCTGAGTGCTCTCTGTGTGGCCCTGAATGGCATAGTGTGCTCATCTCCTAGGTTTGAAATCTATGTGACTGATTAAATGCTGTCCTCATCTGTCTACCATGAAGTGTCATGTTTTTTGACCATTGCCATAATTCCAGAGCTGATTCACTGGAAAAGACTCTTATGCTGGGAAGGCTTGAAGGCAAAAGGAGAAGGGGGTAGCAGAGGATGAGATAGGTAGACAGCATCACTGACTCAATGGGCATAAACTTGTTCAAACTCTGGGAGATAGTGAAGGTCAGGGAAGCCTGGTGTGTTGCAGTCCATGGGCTTAAAAAGAGTTGGACATGACTCAGCGATTGAACGATAACATAATTCTAGGTCAGGAATCCATCCCTTATCGATGTGATGAATAGGAAGACAATCTAAACAATGTATTAAGATCATATTATACACTAAAACATTTTCTTTGACTTAATTAATTTTCTAAATTCTGATTTTAAAAGAATAAAACATTTTCCTGGGCAATGAAAAGTATTGTGCGTCCTGGATACTGTGCCTTCTTTGCCTAAAAGAGAAGGCAGCCCTAGCCCTGTGTCAAATTCAGTTCTACTAGCATTTTCCATTGTCCTTTTATTCAATATAAACCCTTTTCATTCACATGTTATCTAAAAATGATGGCATTAGATATGCTCCCTATAATTTTTTTCTTTCTTTTCTTAATGCTATTTTTTTTTCCATTTTAATTGGTCTTTCATTTATCTATTTTCATCCATCTTTGTTCTTTGGCCTGTGTGGGTCTCCCATTGCAGTGGCCTCTGTCACTGCAGAGCACCGGCTCTGGGAGCATGTGCTCCAGAGCTCCGGCTCGGTAGTTGGACACATGGGTCCAGCCACTCTGCAGCATGTGGGATCTTCCCAGGCCAGGGATCAAACTGGCGCCCCTTGTACTGCAAGGCAGTGTCCTTACCCACTGGACCACCAGGAAAGCCCCCTCCCTATAATTTTTGTTAAGAAAATATCTATTCTAAAGTACTATTTCTTTCCTTGTTATACATAGTATAACTAAACTTATGATCACCCTTAAAATGTCATTCCCCAGCGTTTTTAAATGATTGTCTTAAATATAAGGCAAATGCTGAGGCAGGAAGAACACAGATGATATGCTTTAAATCATTTTTGGAGCTAGAAAGCCCTCCAAGAACGCAATGTCATTCTTATTTGGTAATTTTTAAACTACAGTCGAAAAACCACAAGTGTTCCTTCAGGGAGTCTGGGGGCTGTAGGAAAGTTAGGTGTGGGGGTGAGATCAGCAGGATTCTACCTCAGCTTCTCCGCCTTCCTCTTCTCTCACTCCCAGGTAACCAGCCTTATCTGTACTGGTTAATCACAAGATGCTGTATTGGAAGCAAGGGTCCTGCCACCCAAAGTGTTTTAAAAATCACTAACCTGATTAATCTTCCAGCCTCTGTATCCAACATACAAGATACAGAGATAGACATATAGGATACATATGCTTATACAGAGATATAGCCATTTTCTTCCTATATCTAACAGGTGCATAGAGAAACTTTAGAATTACACCAAAGTTGAATTCAGTAAAACAAATTTATATGAAAAAGAACCAGTTAAGGACAACTTGTAATAGTGACATACTATTAAACCAAAAGAATGATGAAGTAGAAATGCAATTTTTCCTTTTCCCTGTTTGAAGATAAACACAGAACCCTGAGAAACCTGTAGATAACTTTTTGAATTTTAAATTTTGCAGCTCATTCTTCACATCAAATACGCACAGGCACATGTTGGACAATGTCTGTCAGCAGTGTGTTCCAGGGTTACCATCTCTTGTTAACAGTAAATCTTTTCGAACGGCCAGCCTCACTTACCTATGCTCTCCCTTGAGCCCTCTCCTTTCATCTTGCTGTAAGTAGAGATGGCAAACAACTGGTTATTATTCCGCTCATAACAGCCCTTCTTATTTTGAAAAAATAATTTCTCTTTGTCTCTTGTCAAAAATGAAGTTCTAGGTCTCTAAGCCTTTCTGCACTGTTGCTAATTTCCAATTCTTTAAGGATCTTTTTGATCTCTCTAGTCTTTCTCCATGTCCTCTACTATTTCTTAAAGAAGTGAATTGATATAACCGCTACCAAAAACATTGGTATTTTCTACGGAAAACTTCACTACAAAAGTCAGTATTTTTCTTGTTACAGTCACCAAGAATAATCTACTTTGTAGTTTCTAAAGATGAATATTATGAATATCCTTCTCAGTAAAAATCTTTCTGAATGTTGCAATTATATCCTAAATAGAGATCTTCACCAAAACCCATTCCATGATCATATTTATAATCAAAATGATATACAATGTTAATAAAAGCATAGTAACAAAGAGCTCAGGGTCAATATAAGACAGAATAAAAGGAAAAAAATTTACAATTTTAAATAATTTTATTTCTAGGGCTCTAAAGATTCTAGTGTGGATTGTGGCTCCCATGTAAGGGTCCTGCCACCCAAAGTGTTTTAAAAATCACTAACCTGATTAATCTTCCAGCCTCTGTATCCAACATACAAGATACAGAGATAGACATATAGGATACATATGCTTATACAGAGATATAGCCATTTTCTTCCTATATCTAACAGGTGCATAGAGAAACTTTAGAATTACACCAAAGTTGAATTCAGTAAAACAAATTTATATAAAAAAGAACCAGTTAAGGACAACTTGTAATAGTGACATACTATTAAACCAAAAGAATGATGAAGTAGAAATGCAATTTTTCCTTTTCCCTGTTTGAAGATAAACACAGAACCCTGAGAAACCTGTAGATAACTTTTTGAATTTTAAATTTTGCAGCTCATTCTTCACATCAAATACGCACAGGCACATGTTGGACAATGTCTGTCAGCAGTGTGTTCCAGGGTTACCATCTCTTGTTAACAGTAAATCTTTTCGAACGGCCAGCCTCACTTACCTATGTTCTCCCTTGAGCCCTCTCCTTTCATCTTGCTGTAAGTAGAGATGGCAAACAACTGGTTATTATTCCGCTCATAACAGCCCTTCTTATTTTGAAAAAATAATTTCTCTTTGTCTCTTGTCAAAAATGAAGTTCTAGGTCTCTAAGCCTTTCTGCACTGTTGCTAATTTCCAATTCTTTAAGGATCTTTTTGATCTCTCTAGTCTTTCTCCATGTCCTCTACTATTTCTTAAAGAAGTGAATTGATATAACCGCTACCAAAAACATTGGTATTTTCTACGGAAAACTTCACTACAAAAGTCAGTATTTTTCTTGTTACAGTCACCAAGAATAATCTACTTTGTAGTTTCTAAAGATGAATATTATGAATATCCTTCTCAGTAAAAATCTTTCTGAATGTTGCAATTATATCCTAAATAGAGATCTTCACCAAAACCCATTCCATGATCATATTTATAATCAAAATGATATACAATGTTAATAAAAAGCATAGTAACAAAGAGCTCAGGGTCAATATAAGACAGAATAAAAGAGTCAACAAAACTAAGCTCACCTGTTTCTAGATGCAATGTTTGTGAAATAATTTTTATTTCTAGGGCTCTAAAGATTCTAGTGTGGATTGTGGCTCCCATTACCTGATGTAGGCCCTTAAAAAGTTATAAGCTTGCGGTTGTGCTTTTCTTTGTTTCCACTGCACCTGTGGGATTATCCTCTATTAGTGATTCCTGACTCTTATCTCACTGTACTTTAAAACGTCTGCACATACCAGAAAGGCTTTTGTAAATTTTAATTGTAAACTGGCTCCTCTAGGCCACACTACCTGAGTGTCACAGATTTGAGGAAAAAATATTTCGTTTCCCCTCTCCTCAACTTGTGTGGCCTGCACTAAAATTGTTCTCAAATATGCCTCCACACTGCTGTATAATTTCCTCAGTCTTGACTTGAGTGTGCTCCCTAATAAGAGCCTGTTTTATTTACTTGTATTTTGACATCTTCTACCTCTACTTTCCCCATTTCTGGAAGCAGTGTTTATGTGAGGTGGGTAGCTCATGGTACTAATGACTCTAGTCAAGCAGCCACAGACACTCAAGCTCAGGTGCCCTGATCCAGGCATGAATCCCTGGAAATTCACCCATGCTGACTCCTGCCACTGCTGAGTTGCTACTGTCTGAAGTAATTGGTGCCACTGAAACCAAGCTAGACATTTCCACCTTTTGCTACAGTCAATGGCTCTTTAGGAGTTGAAAGCATTAGTTCTTCTCAGTTTTACCCCATCTTTTCTGTAGACTGCTTTTACGAGGGATCAGAAGAAGGCATATGGAAGCTGGACCAGCAGATACTCTGACTGATAGATCTCTCACTGTATTAAGGACAAAATATTATAATGTATCTTGATACCTTTCTCCTGGATGAATGCTGCTGGACAAGCAAACTGAGTTATTTATACAAATAGAGCCCTCATGGTTCAGTCTCTTCGGTCATTTGTAGACATTTCTCAATCTGAGGGGAAGCATAGTTTAAGATCAAGATGGAATTTCCAGTGTAATCTTTGAATTAGTTGTTAATGTTATTATTGATAGCCCTTGAAAATGTTTGCTCTAATTCCAAAGAATCCTCTCAGTGACATTCTAATACTTTCGGGATTGTCTTCCAGGAAAAATAGTTTTCTGGAATTTCTAGTATCAAAGAAGCCACGTGAGTCAAGCTTGGTGTTTGGTCATATTATTCTGCCTTTTCTGTGGAAATGAGAGTCTCAACCCTGCCATTTTTGAGCAAGCCCCAGGAGATGGTGAAGGACAGGGAAGCCTGGGGGTGCTGCAGTCCATAGGGTCACAAAGAGATACGACTGACTGAGTGAACTGAACTGCCATTTTTTATAAGTGCAGGGATCTTCCAGCTCATGTATGGTCCTGCCAGCACTCTGAAGCAGATGCTGCTAGACTCACATTTTTTTCCCTTGGATCATCTGTAGAAATACAGCCTACCAATTGTAGGTGTTCCTTTTCAAGTATTATATGTTCAGATGCTTGGGAATTATGTTTCATTTCATTTAATTTTGTATCCATCTGTGACAACGAATGCTTTTATTTCTCTTTAATTTGAAGAATCTATCTATCTATATATCCATCCATCTAATTATTTGTCTCCTATCTACCTCCCCCATTTACGCCAAGAGTTCTTTTTGGCACCAGATACTGAAACAACATTAATGACTCCTGTCCTCATGGCCTAATAAGTGAGATAAACATTATGTGAATACTTGCACCAAGAGTTACTTATGGTCATAAGCATACTACAAAGGAACAGTACAGATCATGTTAAAAGCACATTGTTTCTTAGCCATTTATATATTTATATATTTAATAGTCCTAATGTATTTACTTTTTGCTTTGACAAAAAATTGAAATTTATAGGATCAGTAACTGAGTCCTCTTCAGGAGAAAAGTGTTACTTGTATAGTTACATAAAACTATAGTTTCTCCTTTACATACAAATAAAAATATTAGTAATAAGGTGCTTCAATGGTTAGAAAAGGCTAATGCTGCTGGACAAGCAAACTGAGCTCTTTCTACAAATAGAGCCCTCATGGTTCAGTCTCTTCGGTCATTTGTAGACATTTCTCAATCTGAGGGGAAGCATAGTTTAAGATCAAGATGGAATTTCCAGTGTAATCTTTGAATTAGTTGTTAATGTTATTATTGATAGCCCTTGAAAATGTTTGCTCTAATTCCAAAGAATCCTCTCAGTGACATTCTAATACTTTCGGGATTGTCTTCCAGGAAAAATAGTTTTCTGGAATTTCTAGTATCAAAGAAGCCACGTGAGTCAAGCTTGGTGTTTGGTCATATTATTCTGCCTTTTCTGTGGAAATGAGAGTCTCAACCCTGCCATTTTTGAGCAAGCCCCAGGAGATGGTGAAGGACAGGGAAGCCTGGGGGTGCTGCAGTCCATAGGGTCACAAAGAGATACGACTGACTGAGTGAACTGAACTGCCATTTTTTATAAGTGCAGGGATCTTCCAGCTCTGCGTATGGTCCTGCCAGCACTCTGAAGCAGATGCTGCTAGACTCACATTTTTTTCCCTTGGATCATCTGTAGAAATACAGCCTACCAATTGTAGGTGTTCCTTTTCAAGTATTATATGTTCAGATGCTTGGGAATTATGTTTCATTTCATTTAATTTTGTATCCATCTGTGACAACGAATGCTTTTATTTCTCTTTAATTTGAAGAATCTATCTATCTATATATCCATCCATCTAATTATTTGTCTCCTATCTACCTCCCCCATTTACGCCAAGAGTTCTTTTTGGCACCAGATACTGAAACAACATTAATGACTCCTGTCCTCATGGCCTAATAAGTGAGATAAACATTATGTGAATACTTGCACCAAGAGTTACTTATGGTCATAAGCATACTACAAAGGAACAGTACAGATCATGTTAAAAGCACATTGTTTCTTAGCCATTTATATATTTATATATTTAATAGTCCTAATGTATTTACTTTTTGCTTTGACAAAAAATTGAAATTTATAGGATCAGTAACTGAGTCCTCTTCAGGAGAAAAGTGTTACTTGTATAGTTACATAAAACTATAGTTTCTCCTTTACATACAAATAAAAATATTAGTAATAAGGTGCTTCAATGGTTAGAAAAAGGCTAAGAGCTGGAAGCATTTATTCACACTGTACATTCAATCTAAGAAATTTGCATCAAGTCACTTAACTGCGTGGGAGGCAGTGACAAGCAGCAAAGTGTCTCCCAAAAGTGATGCTTATGTTATTTTCTGAAGCAGATGGAGTCTGAAGCAGAGGGCAGTATACACCACAAATCATCTTTTACTCTGTTAGGATCTTAGACTGTACCTGAATTAAAGGAAATATAGTGATTATTGGGACTTCCCAGGTAGTGCTAGTGGTAAAGAACCCACCTGATAATGCAGGAAACATGGGTTCAGTCCCTGGGTTGGGAAGATCCCGTGGAGGAGGGAATGGCAATCCACTTCAGTATTCTTGCCTGCAGAATCCCATGGACAGAGGAGCCTGGTGGGCTATAGTCCATGGGGTCACAAAGAGTCAGACAGAACTGGAGTGACAGCATGCATATACATATAGTGATTATCTCTTCCGTTTTTCTGAAAAGTAATTTTAGATTTTTCTAGGGTAACATTTAAATGACCTAATTGAATCATGGTGCAGAGACAGTTTCAATTGCATTAATTCTAATTACTTACAGTGCATTTAAATTGCATGGTATGAAATTGGGTTGCTCTTCACACTAATATTTCTTTGTGCAGCAGTTCTCTAAAATGAGTTTCTATTTTTGTGGGCAAGGGTTATAGTTCTTGCTTGTCTTAAGTGGAATTCCATTTCCATTTGCTTTTAAGGCAAATAAATTGAGTTAAAATTATTTTTCCTTGCTTGAAATTTCATTTGCTCTTTAAAATTCAACCATTGCATACAGTTTTTCAAAATGATACTATGTCATGTCTGAATAAGATCAATTCAAAGGAGGGTCAGTTTCTAAGAAGAAACAAATAATGCAAATACAGCTGAAAAGTTGTAATAACTACCTATTTAAATGTTTGAAGAACATTCTTCTCTACAGAATATGTTAATAATTAGGGCCTGTTTCCTAGTAAAAAAAAAAAAAAAAAACTGAAGTGAGGATTGTATTAAGTACTGGATAATCCCATGAAACAGTCAATCTTAAGGAAAAATCAGCCCTGAGTATTCATTGGAAGGACTGATGCTGAAGCCAAAGATCCAGTATTTTGGTCATCTGATGCAAACAGCATCCCTGACCAAAGAAGAGGTCACAATGCAAAATGGTATAGCCACTTGGGAAGACAGTCTGACAGTTTGTTATAAAACTAAACATACTTTTACCAACTCAACCCAGTAGCCCTCCTCTTTGGTATTTACCCAAAGAATTGAATACCTAGGTTTACACTATATCTTATATGTGGGCATTTTATAGCAACTTTATTAATAATTTCCAAAACTTGAAAGCAACCAAGATATCATTTATAGGTAAATGGATAAACTGAAACATATTCCATTTTCTGTAGTACAGCCAGAAATGGAATATGTTTCAGTGCTAAAAAGAAATGGGCTAAAATATTAAAGCATGGAGAAAACTAAGATACATATAAGCATACAAAATTTTTCTAAGCAAAAGAAGCTAATGTAAAAGGGCTTGATACTACATGATTCCAACTATATGATTTTCTGGAAAAGGCAAAACTATTGGGACACTAAAATTATCAGTAGTTTCCAGGATGAGTGGGAAAGGAGAGATGAACCAGAAGAGCACAGGGCTTTTAGGGTAGTGAAGGTGTTCTATATGATACTGTAATGATAGATACATGTCTTTAGGTGTTTGTTCAAATTCATAGAATGTGTACCACCAAGAATGAATCTTAGTGTGAGCCATGGACTTTGGATGGTAGTGCTGTGTCAGTGTAGGCTTATCAGTTAACAAATCTGCCTCTGGTTGGGGGTGTTGGTAGTAGGACAGGCTGTGCGTGTGTGTGTGTGTGTGTGTGTTTTGGAGCACTGAGGGGAGGACTTGTGGAAATTCTGTACTTTCTGGTTCATTTCACTGTGAACCTAAAATTGATACAAAAATATATTACAAAAAGAAATTTGGCACTCTATAAATAGTGAATATATAAAGAAATATAGATATATTTTTAAGTTCTCTAAAAGCAAGTGGTTATAGCAAACAGAGTAGCATATATATGTCCAATATACGTAAGGCTTTTAATGTATATAAAATTAAAATGCATGGCTGGTGAGAGGAGGGAGGGGAGGGAGAGGAGGAGAGGAGGGAAGTGGATGCACAAACTCTCCAACTCCCTCCCGCTAGCTTACATGGACAATTTGTCCACAAATCTCTGATCTACATGTCACAACGCATGATCATGAATAAACAGAATTGTATACTGTTGACTCACACAGTATTTAAAAATTGAGTGGAATTGACTCAAAATCTGGTGTTTTTTTTTGCATACATTTCTGATTCTTGATTTTGCTTGAAAATATCTGCTTCAGTTGGCCTGAATTTCTGCACGGCAGCAGAGAACTTGAGCTGAGGAGCTACTGCTTCCCTGGGCTGAGTCAGGAGCTCTCCAGTTTTCCTTCACCTTCAGCATTTCAATTTTATCCTAAAACTGAAAATCATTTATCATCTTATTCCAATACTGTTTTACATGTTTCCTTGAATTTCCTTGAGCCTCCTGAATCTAGCAGTCATTTGATCTGTTATTACTGATCTGAATGCTTAAGCAGAAAGACAAAGAATTTAATAAATATTCAAGAAATGTATACCACCTCAAGTCAAATATATAATAATGCTTGTTATAGTTGGACAGAGATTCAGCAGATTACCTCTGGCAACCCCCCCCCCCACCCCGTTTAGGTTCTTTTTCCTTCCTTTTAGTCATTTGGAGTCTTGATTCCACCTTTGATGATACCATCCGGGTAGTGAAGGTGTTCTATATGATACTGTAATGATAGATACATGTCTTTAGGTGTTTGTTCAAATTCATAGAATGTGTACCACCAAGAATGAATCTTAGTGTGAGCCATGGACTTTGGATGGTAGTGCTGTGTCAGTGTAGGCTTATCAGTTAACAAATCTGCCTCTGGTTGGGGGTGTTGGTAGTAGGACAGGCTGTGCGTGTGTGTGTGTGTGTGTGTGTTTTGGAGCACTGAGGGGAGGACTTGTGGAAATTCTGTACTTTCTGGTTCATTTCACTGTGAACCTAAAATTGATACAAAAATATATTACAAAAAGAAATTTGGCACTCTATAAATAGTGAATATATAAAGAAATATAGATATATTTTTAAGTTCTCTAAAAGCAAGTGGTTATAGCAAACAGAGTAGCATATATATGTCCAATATACGTAAGGCTTTTAATGTATATAAAATTAAAATGCATGGCTGGTGAGAGGAGGGAGGGGAGGGAGAGGAGGAGAGGAGGGAAGTGGATGCACAAACTCTCCAACTCCCTCCCGCTAGCTTATATGGACAATTTGTCCACAAATCTCTGATCTACATGTCACAACGCATGATCATGAATAAACAGAATTGTATACTGTTGACTCACACAGTATTTAAAAATTGAGTGGAATTGACTCAAAATCTGGTGTTTTTTTTTGCATACATTTCTGATTCTTGATTTTGCTTGAAAATATCTGCTTCAGTTGGCCTGAATTTCTGCACGGCAGCAGAGAACTTGAGCTGAGGAGCTACTGCTTCCCTGGGCTGAGTCAGGAGCTCTCCAGTTTTCCTTCACCTTCAGCATTTCAATTTTATCCTAAAACTGAAAATCATTTATCATCTTATTCCAATACTGTTTTACATGTTTCCTTGAATTTCCTTGAGCCTCCTGAATCTAGCAGTCATTTGATCTGTTATTACTGATCTGAATGCTTAAGCAGAAAGACAAAGAATTTAATAAATATTCAAGAAATGTATACCACCTCAAGTCAAATATATAATAATGCTTGTTATAGTTGGACAGAGATTCAGCAGATTACCTCTGGCACCCCCCCCCCCCCCACCCCGTTTAGGTTCTTTTTCCTTCCTTTAGTCATGGAGTCTTGATTCACCTTTGATGAATGCTACCCACTGCTCCTGCATTGCCCAACTCCTTATTTTCTTATTGCATCTGTTCATCAAATTGTCTGTCTCCCACCAGTCTGCTCCCACCTGAACAATCAGACTGGTCATTTGAAGCCTGAGAGTCATTCAGTCTGATTGTACAGCCTTAGAGAAACTGGCTGTTTGTTCTCATCCTGGTTCCTGTTTCCTGATAGCAGATATTTTAGTTCTTCTATTTTTTAATCTATAAATTACACTATGGTGTTCCAATAAAATGTGATTTTCTTTAAATTATTGAGAGGTGGCAAATATTGCTTGCAGACAGAACTCGATGAAATGTTAGGTAAGGTGCCACCTCTTAGCTCAGTCTATCTGGGGTATGTGTGGGGGTAGGGGTGAATGATTATCAACACTGTATTTAATTTCTAATTTCTTAGAAACATAGGTGTTTGAAACTGAACTCTGACAGCACATGTATAGATTCTTCTGTACAGATTCTTACAGGAGATTAACTATTTTGCCTAGAGCCTAGGTGCCAAGGTATGAACTTCATCATTTCTTCCGTATGCTGAAACAGGTATTTTTAAAGTTGATTTTTTCACTGAGGATGTAGGCTTTTGCATGTCCTGATTTAGAGTGAGATATCTGTTCACGGCTTCATTCTGCACAGGTGTCATCATTCTAAGAGAATTAAAACACAACTCTTGAGGTTATCGATAGCAACAATTTCCCCAAGGCTGTGGAGTGTCAGCTCATGTGCCCACCATTTTTGTTTTCAATGACCTCTTTTGCTTTAGGATCCTGGGGGTTTCATTTAAAACTTGCTGGATACAGCTTTGCATTCAAAAGTACATATATTATGTTTTACCCAGCATTTCCATTTGCTTTACAGAGAAGAGTTTTCAGAATATCTAATTCATAGTATTACAGGAAATGGAAGTTTCCATACTCAAAAGAAGTTTGCATTCATTTCAAAAGCTTTTACTGTCTACAATTTGACAGGTAATGTTATTTTACATTTTAAAAATATGATGGTACATAAATCAATAGGAAAAAATAAATGAATGAAATGAGTGTCAGTCACTATTGTTAAGGCATCCTTGTTTTTTATTTTATTCCAATATATTTTCTATTTTGAATACACTCAGAAAATGGCACTCCTGGTATGTGCCCCTCTTTTTTTCCATTTTGTTGCCTGATAACCTTTATTTTACTCTGACCACATTTCATTTTGCCCTGCCTTTTACTTCCTGACCTTTCATTTAAATGTGAATAAATAAGTATTTATACAAACAGCATGTGGCATATCTTTTAATAGCCACTTTCAATTCCAGGGTCAGAACCCATAGATAATCATACTGTTTTTTATCTGACTAAGAGTAGAGTTATATACTCAGATCTGTGATCTGTGATCTTATCTGCTCTGAGGTGACTTTATATAAAGGAAATGATTGAAGCCTTGACCCCTAGAAAGGCCCTATGGAGATGAGTCAAGAGCTTTAGCCGTCCTAATCCCTAGTCAGTCTTCTCTACCCTCACCTTTCTAGTCCCTCCATAAACAATAGTGCTATATTTACAATGGATAACCAACAAGGACCTTCTGTTTGCAGCACATGTATAGATTCTTCTGTACAGATTCTTACAGGAGATTAACTATTTTGCCTAGAGCCTAGGTGCCAAGGTATGAACTTCATCATTTCTTCCGTATGCTGAAACAGGTATTTTTAAAGTTGATTTTTTCACTGAGGATGTAGGCTTTTGCATGTCCTGATTTAGAGTGAGATATCTGTTCACGGCTTCATTCTGCACAGGTGTCATCATTCTAAGAGAATTAAAACACAACTCTTGAGGTTATCGATAGCAACAATTTCCCCAAGGCTGTGGAGTGTCAGCTCATGTGCCCACCATTTTTGTTTTCAATGACCTCTTTTGCTTTAGGATCCTGGGGATTTCATTTAAAACTTGCTGGGTACAGCTTTGCATTCAAAAGTACATATATTATGTTTTACCCAGCATTTCCATTTGCTTTACAGAGAAGAGTTTTCAGAATATCTAATTCATAGTATTACAGGAAATGGAAGTTTCCATACTCAAAAGAAGTTTGCATTCATTTCAAAAGCTTTTACTGTCTACAATTTGACAGGTAATGTTATTTTACATTTTAAAAATATGATGGTACATAAATCAATAGGAAAAAATAAATGAATGAAATGAGTGTCAGTCACTATTGTTAAGGCATCCTTGTTTTTTATTTTATTCCAATATATTTTCTATTTTGAATACACTCAGAAAATGGCACTCCTGGTATGTGCCCCTCTTTTTTTCCATTTTGTTGCCTGATAACCTTTATTTTACTCTGACCACATTTCATTTTGCCCTGCCTTTTACTTCCTGACCTTTCATTTAAATGTGAATAAATAAGTATTTATACAAACAGCATGTGGCATATCTTTTAATAGCCACTTTCAATTCCAGGGTCAGAACCCATAGATAATCATACTGTTTTTTATCTGACTAAGAGTAGAGTTATATACTCAGATCTGTGATCTGTGATCTTATCTGCTCTGAGGTGACTTTATATAAAGGAAATGATTGAAGCCTTGACCCCTAGAAAGGCCCTATGGAGATGAGTCAAGAGCTTTAGCCGTCCTAATCCCTAGTCAGTCTTCTCTACCCTCACCTTTCTAGTCCCTCCATAAACAATAGTGCTATATTTACAATGGATAACCAACAAGGACCTACTGTTTAGCACATAGAACTCTGCTCAATATTATTTAGAAGCTTGGATGGGATGGAAATTTGGGAAAAATGGATTCATGCATATGTATGATTGAGTCCCTTCCCTCTTAACCTAAAACTATCACTACATAGTTTATCAGTTATACCCCAATATAAGATAAAAAGTTTAAAAATATATTCGATACAGAGTCATAAGCTCAAGATGAATCCTCTGGAACAGTGCTTTTTAATCTTTAATGTGAATCATTTGGGAATCTTGTTAAAGATTTTGTTCAGTAGATCTGGGGAGGGCCATGAGATTTTGCATTTTCACCAAACACTCAGATGTTACAGCTGCTCCTTATCGATAAGACCTTTGAACTGCAAGATCCAGATATGACCAGCTTGTCTGCTCATAAATTCTTCTAACTAAGCAACTTCAAGGAGTTATATGTTTCATATTGGTGTTTGTTGTTGTTTAGTCGATTCTTTTGTGACCCCATGACCTGTGGCCTGCCAGGGTACTCTGTCCATGGAATTTCCTAGGCAAGAATACTGGAGTGGGTTGCCATTTATTTCTCCAGGGAATCTTCCCAACCCGGGGATCTAATCTGCCTGTCCTGCACTGTCAGGTGGGTTCTTTACCAGAGAGCCACCAGGGAAGCCCATGTTGCATACTGAATGCATAAATGACCATAACAGAGAAAAGAATTATAATTTAGTCAATAGTTATTTAACAAATATTTACATGGAAATCACCACAGTATAAAAATAATTATGTTGTCTTCAATAAATTTACTTTTTATTAAAAAATTTTTATTGCTCTTGTTTAATAACAAATCTAATTATTTCTGCAAAAACTTCAAAAATATAGATATCTATGCTCTAAAATATTTATATAATAATATATAATAAATATGATATACAGATAATTAAAAAATTAATTTTTAACTCCACACTGTATTCCCCAAAATAACAACTGTTAAGTTTGTTGTATACCTTCTAAAATGTTTCTGTGCCCTCTTTAGATATGTATGCATATCCTCAACTATTCTTGGTTTATGAAAACAAGATTTTACTCTGTGGCCTGTCCTGCAGCTTACTATTTTGTGATCATTTCCATTTCAATATATATGACCTTTCACACTTTTACTGGTTGCATGCATATAGAGTTCTATACTAAACCATCATAAAATAAAGATGCTTAGGCTCATTTGTTTATAAATGTTCTATACACTTAAGGAAAATGCCCCCTGTACCTGCAAAGCCCTCACTTATTGTCTATTAAATGTTCTGAAAATACACCCCTTCAATAATGTGATGAATCCTCTGGAACAGTGCTTTTTAATCTTTAATGTGAATCATTTGGGAATCTTGTTAAAGATTTTGTTCAGTAGATCTGGGGAGGGCCATGAGATTTTGCATTTTCACCAAACACTCAGATGTTACAGCTGCTCCTTATCGATAAGACCTTTGAACTGCAAGATCCAGATATGACCAGCTTGTCTGCTCATAAATTCTTCTAACTAAGCAACTTCAAGGAGTTATATGTTTCATATTGGTGTTTGTTGTTGTTTAGTCGATTCTTTTGTGACCCCATGACCTGTGGCCTGCCAGGGTACTCTGTCCATGGAATTTCCTAGGCAAGAATACTGGAGTGGGTTGCCATTTATTTCTCCAGGGAATCTTCCCAACCCGGGGATCTAATCTGCCTGTCCTGCACTGTCAGGTGGGTTCTTTACCAGAGAGCCACCAGGGAAGCCCATGTTGCATACTGAATGCATAAATGACCATAACAGAGAAAAGAATTATAATTTAGTCAATAGTTATTTAACAAATATTTACATGGAAATCACCACAGTATAAAAATAATTATGTTGTCTTCAATAAATTTACTTTTTATTAAAAATTTGTATTGCTCTTGTTTAATAACAAATCTAATTATTTCTGCAAAAACTTCAAAAATATAGATATCTATGCTCTAAAATATTTATATAATAATATATAATAAATATGATATACAGATAATTAAAAAATTAATTTTTAACTCCACACTGTATTCCCCAAAATAACAACTGTTAAGTTTGTTGTATACCTTCTAAAATGTTTCTGTGCCCTCTTTAGATATGTATGCATATCCTCAACTATTCTTGGTTTATGAAAACAAGATTTTACTCTGTGGCCTGTCCTGCAGCTTACTATTTTGTGATCATTTCCATTTCAATATATATGACCTTTCACACTTTTACTGGTTGCATGCATATAGAGTTCTATACTAAACCATCATAAAATAAAGATGCTTAGGCTCATTTTTGTTTATAAATGTTCTATACACTTAAGGAAAATGATCTACCCAAATAATTATAACTCAGTAAAAGTGACCTGCAAGGAATGTGTATACCTCTCCTATTCATTACAACTTCATTGTCTACAGAGATTAAATCTAAGGAAGTTCTGAGTCCTTTAACCACAACACCCCTTTCAAGCCTCACATAACCTTCAGACTCTCAACTTCGGATTTACAAGGGCAAAATGGTATTTCTATAGATTTTTTAAAAGTCTGATTGCTAATGATTTGTTGTTGCCATTCAGTAGTCAAGTCATGTGTGACTCTTTGTGACCCCAGGGACTGTAACACGCCAGGCTTCCTTGTCCCTCACCATCTCCTGGAGTTTGCCCAAGTGGATATCCATTGCATTGGTGATACCATCTAACTGTCTCATCCTCTATTGCCTTCATTATTGCCATCATTTTTTTCTAATGATAATATTCTTCAAAAGCAGGTATTAAAAAAACAAGTGAGCTTGTGAGGTTAAAAAGGAGTATGACTTCCAAGGCAAGTTCCACGTGCATAGCCCAGTCCTATATTTTAAAACATCACTAAAAATAACATGTTCAAATATTTTTGTTTGGTCAGGATAAATAGTGTATGGTTTGTAGGAAAGAAATTATATGTTTATTCTAATTTATAAAAAAATTTAGAGATATGAACTAGATATAGGCCTTGAGAGTTATGAGACTTTCTTAGTCATAAAATAAATATAGCTAGTTTCCATATATTTAAAGAAATCAGGCTGCAGTGCCTTAAGTCTAGACTCCAAAGGAAGAAATATCATTTCCTCTAATGTATATTTAATAAATAAAACTGTCTACACAGAATTGCTAAGAGAAATTGCTTAGCCTGCCGGATATTCTCTGACCTAAAAGAAGGCCATTGGAGAATATTCCTGTAATATTCTGAGAGAAAAATAATCTGTCTATATCTTCTATTTATTGACAGACTACAGTTAGTGACAGGTATAATGAAAAATCTGTTTCTTACTGTGTTCTCCCCAGTGGCCATTGTGCACTTTTCTACTGACCCTGAAACAATAGGCCCACTTCCAAAGCAGTAGATAACTTCAAGTTGGGTTTTCATTGTGCACTTTAACACTTAAGGAAAATGATCTACCCAAATAATTATAACTCAGTAAAAGTGACCTGCAAGGAATGTGTATACCTCTCCTATTCATTACAACTTCATTGTCTACAGAGATTAAATCTAAGGAAGTTCTGAGTCCTGTACCCACATCGCCCGTTTCAAGCCTCACGTAATCTTCAGACTCTCAACTTCGGATTTACAAGGGCAAAATGGTATTTCTATAGATTTTTTAAAAGTCTGATTGCTAATGATTTGTTGTTGCCATTCAGTAGTCAAGTCATGTGTGACTCTTTGTGACCCCAGGGACTGTAACACGCCAGGCTTCCTTGTCCCTCACCATCTCCTGGAGTTTGCCCAAGTGGATATCCATTGCATTGGTGATACCATCTAACTGTCTCATCCTCTATTGCCTTCATTATTGCCATCATTTTTTTCTAATGATAATATTCTTCAAAAGCAGGTATTAAAAAAACAAGTGAGCTTGTGAGGTTAAAAAGGAGTATGACTTCCAAGGCAAGTTCCACGTGCATAGCCCAGTCCTATATTTTAAAACATCACTAAAAATAACATGTTCAAATATTTTTGTTTGGTCAGGATAAATAGTGTATGGTTTGTAGGAAAGAAATTATATGTTTATTCTAATTTATAAAAAAATTTAGAGATATGAACTAGATATAGGCCTTGAGAGTTATGAGACTTTCTTAGTCATAAAATAAATATAGCTAGTTTCCATATATTTAAAGAAATCAGGCTGCAGTGCCTTAAGTCTAGACTCCAAAGGAAGAAATATCATTTCCTCTAATGTATATTTAATAAATAAAACTGTCTACACAGAATTGCTAAGAGAAATTGCTTAGCCTGCCGGATATTCTCTGACCTAAAAGAAGGCCATTGGAGAATATTCCTGTAATATTCTGAGAGAAAAATAATCTGTCTATATCTTCTATTTATTGACAGACTACAGTTAGTGACAGGTATAATGAAAAATCTGTTTCTTACTGTGTTCTCCCCAGTGGCCATTGTGCACTTTTCTACTGACCCTGAAACAATAGGCCCACTTCCAAAGCAGTAGATAACTTCATTTATATTGTTTGGAAGAAGATAAAAGTCTTCTGAAATGCATTATTTGTTGTCTCTTCTCTCACCCTTAAAATCTGTCTGGAGCTTTACCAAGCATCTTCCCTCTAGTTTACAGGAAGATGTCTCCTTGCTCCTTTCAGAAACAAGCTCTCACCTCTGACCTCGGTTTTATGGTATAATTTCACTCTTTCTTTTTGTATGTTATCCTCACTGCTTTCAGCTCCTGTAAGACAAGAACACTATTTTTCTTACACTTATATTTCCTCAGCACCTGCTTCTTCATCTTACATGTCAATACTGAATTTTAAAAGAGAGTCAAATTTCAAGCATGTAAGTTATGATTTCATTTTAGGATTGCATGCCTTTCTTAAACCTTTTTGGTTTTATAATCATTTAAAATTTTTTTCTCACCATTTTGTTGAACAGTTCTTAAAATCATTTTGAAGGTCGTTTTGATAAAAAACTCTAGTAAAATGATTGATTACAAAAAGTTAAAGACATTAGAAATCTTGTTGATTTATATCTTGTGAAGTAAAACAAACACCACAGTCATTACTGCTGTTTTTATCATAGTACATTTTATTGCATTGAAGTTTGCATTCAAATGAAATTCTGCTCTTCCCTATCATTAGCTTTTATTGTCTTTACTGTTTAAAAGTTATGAAACATGCTTGTTTTCTTCTTATGTTGTCTTTATAATTGTGTGGTTATCTAGGCTTTTAATGTTGTAACTCGTTAAAAAAAAGAGGAGGGTGCATTTTGACTATCTTGTCATAGATTGTTCTTTATGAACTGAAAAAATTCATCTTCTAAAATGTCAAGAAGACTATATTTACTGCCATTTCTTCCTAGCTCTTGCAACAGAAATATCACACAAAAATGTGTGGACATAATTGATACGGGCACCTCACTTACATATAGTTATAGTTTGGAAAGAAGCCTAAACTCAACGGCTGGGTCTTGGCATACATTGGTATTACTGTTTCAAAACCTCTAGATAAACCTCTGATGCCTGACTGTGACATAGGATTGGGGGAAGAGGTAAAATGATTATTCTACATCCTGCCAATGAAGGGAAAACATACTTAAAACAGGTTGGAGGTAAATAGTGTACCATACTTTATGCATCATGTTTAAACAAATGCAAAAAAATAAAAAAGGTTGTTCAGTAGCTGCTTCAAATGAAGAAAATTGTCAGAAAAAATCTTTCTGGAGAAAAGAGGAATTTACATGAACATTTGGTAGACTGAAGCTCCAGGTACGGATGCTTTCAGTGATGTGATCAGTCAGTCACTGTCAAAGAAAAAAACCTACCAGCAGAGAAATCTTGACTGAAAGCATAGTGCCAAAGTTCTTGTCAGTTTTTGCAGCATTTGGAACCTAGGATCTGAAACAATAGTGATCCTTAATAGGTCATGAACGAAAACCTCAAGCTAACCTTTTTAAAGAAGAGGTGACACAAGCAGAAAAAGGAGAGTAATGATGCATTTAGTAATATACTTTGTGGGATGTGAAAGCACAGACCATCGCAGCTGAGGGGAAGGCAGTAGAAAGGCAGGGAGATACGGATTTATCAGCGGTTTCTACTTGTCGGGATGAAAAAGTTAAAGACATTAGAAATCTTGTTGATTTATATCTTGTGAAGTAAAACAAACACCACAGTCATTACTGCTGTTTTTATCATAGTACATTTTATTGCATTGAAGTTTGCATTCAAATGAAATTCTGCTCTTCCCTATCATTAGCTTTTATTGTCTTTACTGTTTAAAAGTTATGAAACATGCTTGTTTTCTTCTTATGTTGTCTTTATAATTGTGTGGTTATCTAGGCTTTTAATGTTGTAACTCGTTAAAAAAAAGAGGAGGGTGCATTTTGACTATCTTGTCATAGATTGTTCTTTATGAACTGAAAAAATTCATCTTCTAAAATGTCAAGAAGACTATATTTACTGCCATTTCTTCCTAGCTCTTGCAACAGAAATATCACACAAAAATGTGTGGACATAATTGATACGGGCACCTCACTTACATATAGTTATAGTTTGGAAAGAAGCCTAAACTCAACGGCTGGGTCTTGGCATACATTGGTATTACTGTTTCAAAACCTCTAGATAAACCTCTGATGCCTGACTGTGACATAGGATTGGGGGAAGAGGTAAAATGATTATTCTACATCCTGCCAATGAAGGGAAAACATACTTAAAACAGGTTGGAGGTAAATAGTGTACCATACTTTATGCATCATGTTTAAACAAATGCAAAAAAATAAAAAAGGTTGTTCAGTAGCTGCTTCAAATGAAGAAAATTGTCAGAAAAAATCTTTCTGGAGAAAAGAGGAATTTACATGAACATTTGGTAGACTGAAGCTCCAGGTACGGATGCTTTCAGTGATGTGATCAGTCAGTCACTGTCAAAGAAAAAAACCTACCAGCAGAGAAATCTTGACTGAAAGCATAGTGCCAAAGTTCTTGTCAGTTTTTGCAGCATTTGGAACCTAGGATCTGAAACAATAGTGATCCTTAATAGGTCATGAACGAAAACCTCAAGCTAACCTTTTTAAAGAAGAGGTGACACAAGCAGAAAAAGGAGAGTAATGATGCATTTAGTAATATACTTTGTGGGATGTGAAAGCACAGACCATCGCAGCTGAGGGGAAGGCAGTAGAAAGGCAGGGAGATACGGATTTATCAGCGGTTTCTGAGGAAGAGCAAAGCCTAACAAAGATCAAAGCCTGAATTCAGTAGAGATGGGGGCTCTGAAACGCAGAGCAGGGAAGGCAAACCTCAGAAACTGTAGGAAGCCAAGAAAAGGGTGGAGAGCAAGGTTTGCTTTTGTGAGAAAGGAACAGAGTAGGCAGAAAGACATCACCAGTTGCCAGAGAAAGGAAATAGTAATGATACTGGTCACTGGTCTTGAGGATACTTCTCATCTGAGGACTGATTTACTCTCTGAATGTGCTGGCTTATTAAAGCCTTGTCTCAATCATATTCACAATATCACTTGGCACTCCCATAAATCTTGACTTCCGGTCCACTGTTGTTTTTGTTACACTATGTTAAATGGCCTATGAAGAAGCAGAAGGCATGAGATGTGGGTAGATGAACTGTTGCTACTAACAAGGCATTTTTGAGATAAAAGAAGGAGACTTGGGAAAAAGACCCTTTCTCTGTGCCTTTAGTAATTTTGGAAAGGTCAACTCAACTTGCTGAGAAACAGAAATTTTGGTATCATGTATTCTAAGATTTTTTTTTTTTTCTTAAAGTGAATAAACCTAGACTTTTGAAAAAATTGGTAGCAAATATTACAGGAAAGGTTCAGTAATGGGAATGCACATTGAGGTGCCACACTCTTTACAATTTGAAATCTGATCAGAAATATATGTAAATTATACACAAAACACAGCTCAAAGAACATGAGTTCGTATCTACTGTTTCCTCTAATTCAATTCTCTGTATCAGTGTCAAATAAATCAATCAGTAATAGTGTCAATTAAATGCATGTCACTGTGGTGAAAGTCTGAGATCAGTGGTTCACAATGTGTGTTGTCATTCAGTAGAACTTTGAAAAAATAATGCAAGGAGAGCCAAGCTGGTCAGATAGCCAGGGTAGCTGCTGCCAACTGTGATTGTGCCTGTAAAGCATCACAAACAGCACAAAAATGAACTAAAAGGAACCATTAGCTACTGACTTCACCATTTCAAAAAAAAAAAAAAGAGGCTATTTTAAAGTCAGTAAGGTTATAGGAGAAAGGAATGCCTTCTTTGTCCTGGTCTTTCCATACAATTACCTCTCTTGTCTTCGTTTATTCACTGAACAAATTCTGAGAACCTTCTCAACAGGCCTTCCTCTACCAGTCAGTACTTTACAGCAGCTATGTGCAGTTGTCCCTCTGTATCCACCCATCTTCCTCATTTGCAGATTCAACCAACTGGGATAAAAAATATTCAAAAGAAATCTAGAAAGTTCCCCAAAGCAAGATTTTAATTTGCTAGGCATTGGCAACTCTTTACATAGAATTTATATCACATTTATACTAATACAGTGTAACTATATTACATTGTATTAGGTGTTGTGAGTAATCTAATGTGTATGAGAGGGTGTGCTTGAAAAAGTTATATGCAAATACTATGTCAGTCAACGTAAAGGACTTGAGTATCCATGGATTTTGGCATCCTCAGAGGTTGGGGGGTCTTGGAGTGGGTGCGTGGAACAAGTCTCCCTCTCACAGCAAGGGATGACTGTATTCTGTCAATCATTTTTAGGAAGGAATGAATTGATTGCTGAAATGACAAATTTCTGTATTCTATGTTATCTTTGACTATACATTAAAAAAAAAGTCTTGGGGGGCTTCTCTGGTGGTCTAGTGGGTAAAGAGTCTGCCTTGCAGTGAAAGGGGCACCAATTCGATCCCTGGCCCAGGAAGATTCTGTGTGCAGAGTAACAGCTGAGCTGGTGTGTCCAGTTATCAGCCAGTGCTCTGGAGTACATGCGCCCAGAGCCGGTGCTCTAGGACAAGAGAGGTCACTGTGATGGGAGGTCCACACAGCCCAAAGAATAAAGATGGATGAAAAATAAATGATTACTTGGAGCCAAGAAAAAAAAAATATATATATATTTAAAAGTCTCAAATTTCTACCTATGAACACACAATAAAACTGGAAAATAGCACATAACATTAAAATTGCCATAATCGGAGCAACAAGTGCTTTTTGTAGTAGTTTGAAATCAATTAACTCTTTTCTTCTCATTTTGTAAGTTGAGTATAGTGTTTTTGTACATTTATATTGACATAGGTTAGGATGAAATATACAAGTAAAAGAATATTCGTATCAAAAGAGAAGCAGATGGAGCATTAGAGTGGCAAAATTTTATCTAATGATCTAGCGCATGCTCATACTCAATTGTTCAGTCTTGTCCAACTCTTTTGTGACCCCACAGACTACAGCATGCCACGCCTCTGTCTGTGGAATTTTTCCAGGAAGAATACTGGAGTAGGTTGCCATTTCTTCCTCCAGGGGATCTTCCTGACCCAGAGATCAAAACTGCATCTCCTGTATTGACAGGCAGATTCTTTACCACCGAACTACCTGGGAAGTCCAAGGATTCAGTACTAATATGAAATATAAATGTGCAGGGTGTATCTGTGATTCCTGACTCTGATTTTAAAACATTTTCAGATAATAAGCTCTTGAAGGTCAGCAGTGATAACTCCTTGATTCCCTCTAGAGAGATTCTAATGTAAAACAGGACATAGCAGTGTTCAATAGTGCAGTTAGTGTATATAGAATCACTACAATCTACATCCTGTTAACAGAGTGTGGAGAGTCTCTGCTTAAGAAAAAGGAAACAGTGATGTGGCCAGAGATTGAACAAAATTGAAGGGGTGGAACCTAATAGGTTCAGGAGGAGGTCCTCTTAGCTTCTTTCCTTCCACAGTCTTGATCAATTTACATTCTGTGTTTATACTGATGACTTTCAAATTCACTCATTTATTCATTTCTTCATTCTCCATTTATGAACAAGGGATAGTCTAGATGTGCTGGAGATACAGAAAAAGGCTCTTAATTTTTTACCCACAGTCTCCTACTTCTCTTTCAGAACTTGGTTCAGTCAGTTATCATCTCTTCTGGAAGTCTTCCTGATTTTATTATGTAGCTTGGGATAGATGTCAGTTTCATTTATGCTGTGTTAACAACTCTATTATGGCATCTACCTAACTCTAGTTTAATTGTAAATGTACTAGTGTCTTACCCTCAAGTTGAAGTGCCTTAAGGATCAAGATGTTTTGGTTATCTATTTACTGGCGTTTTGGTTAGCTCTGTAAAAACTAGCTGCAAGTTATTGGCTTAAAGCAATCATCATTTTAATTGCTCACTGATCTATAATCTGGGCTGGGGTTGGCTGTTAGTCTTACCTGTGCTGCGTTTAATTGGTGAGCCAGCTGGCCATGGGGCTCAGCTGAGAAGCCTCTTTTTCTCTCTCATTTTAATCTTAGAGACTATTCCATCCTCTGTACTAATTTCTCTGTTATAACAGCTGGATTTCTTACACGGAAACTCAGAAATCCCAAGAATACAAAGCAATCTACCTGGCTTTCAAAACAAAGCAATGGGACCAGTTGAGTGCACCCCTCCTGTATTTGACAGGCAGGGATCTTCCTGACCCAGAGATCAAAACTGCATCTCCTGTATTGACAGGCAGATTCTTTACCACCGAACTACCTGGGAAGTCCAAGGATTCAGTACTAATATGAAATATAAATGTGCAGGGTGTATCTGTGATTCCTGACTCTGATTTTAAAACATTTTCAGATAATAAGCTCTTGAAGGTCAGCAGTGATAACTCCTTGATTCCCTCTAGAGAGATTCTAATGTAAAACAGGACATAGCAGTGTTCAATAGTGCAGTTAGTGTATATAGAATCACTACAATCTACATCCTGTTAACAGAGTGTGGAGAGTCTCTGCTTAAGAAAAAGGAAACAGTGATGTGGCCAGAGATTGAACAAAATTGAAGGGGTGGAACCTAATAGGTTCAGGAGGAGGTCCTCTTAGCTTCTTTCCTTCCACAGTCTTGATCAATTTACATTCTGTGTTTATACTGATGACTTTCAAATTCACTCATTTATTCATTTCTTCATTCTCCATTTATGAACAAGGGATAGTCTAGATGTGCTGGAGATACAGAAAAAGGCTCTTAATTTTTTACCCACAGTCTCCTACTTCTCTTTCAGAACTTGGTTCAGTCAGTTATCATCTCTTCTGGAAGTCTTCCTGATTTTATTATGTAGCTTGGGATAGATGTCAGTTTCATTTATGCTGTGTTAACAACTCTATTATGGCATCTACCTAACTCTAGTTTAATTGTAAATGTACTAGTGTCTTACCCTCAAGTTGAAGTGCCTTAAGGATCAAGATGTTTTGGTTATCTATTTACTGGCGTTTTGGTTAGCTCTGTAATAACTAGCTGCAAGTTATTGGCTTAAAGCAATCATCATTTTAATTGCTCACTGATCTATAATCTGGGCTGGGGTTGGCTGTTAGTCTTACCTGTGCTGCGTTTAATTGGTGAGCCAGCTGGCCATGGGGCTCAGCTGAGAAGCCTCTTTTTCTCTCTCATTTTAATCTTAGAGACTATTCCATCCTCTGTACTAATTTCTCTGTTATAACAGCTGGATTTCTTACACGGAAACTCAGAAATCCCAAGAATACAAAGCAATCTACCTGGCTTTCTCAAAACAAAGCAATGGGACCAGTTGAGTGCTGCTTCCAGCACATTTGAAAGGATGAAGAGATGTGAGCAAAGGGGAATAAGAGAGAGAATGAACACCAGAGGCACTAACAGAGCAGACCCACCACACGCCCATTGTTTCCTATTAGAAAGCCACATCTCTCCCTCATTAAATATACACTCCTCCCCTGCAGACCTTCCAAGGGCTTCTGTCCTTTAGGGCACCTGACTCAGGCTCAAGTCCCATATCCAGGTCTCCACATCAGGTCACAGTATGGATGACAATCCCGAGGCACCTTTCTGGGGACTCAGTCTGGGTCCTCTGAAGGTGAACCTCAGGGAATCGATAGGACAGCTATCTTCCTCACTCTCATCCAGCATACGTGACTAGAGAGGGACAGATAAGGACAATAAACTTCACCTATTAGGAGTGGGGAGGGGAGCAAGAGGCAAAAGCAAGGCTGTGGCACAGACATGTGAGGGGAGGGGTCTGGCTACCCGGTGTGGAAAATAAAGGAGCGTGCTGCTGTTTACAGTCGCCATAGCGTGGAAACAACCTAAACGTCCATTGACAGAGGAATGGATAAAGAAGACAGAATGGAATATTACTCAGGCATTAAAAAAGGAAGGAAATAAGGCCATTTGCAGCAATATGGATGGAGCTAGAGACTGTCATATTGAGTGAAGTAAGTCAGACAAAGGAGAACTATCATATGGCATCCCTTTGATGCAAATCCTAAAAAAAAAAAATGGTACAAATGAACTTATTTACAAAACAGAAAGAGACTCACAAACTTAGAAAACGAACTCATGGCTGTGGGGGGGAGGGGATGGTTGCAGACTTTGGGAAAGTCAAACACACACTGCCATGTTTGAAATGGATAACCATCAAAAATCTATTGTATAACCCATGAAGTTCTGCTTAATGGCATGTACCAGCCTGGATGAGAAGGGGGTTGAGGGAAAAATGGATACAGTATATGTATGACTGAGCTCCTTCAACTGTTCACCTGAAACTATCACAAAATTGTTATTTGGCTATACCCCAATAAAAATGTTTTTGGTGTAAAAAAAAAATTTAAAAAGCAATGGCAGGGCAATAAAAATGCTTAGTTGATGTGAAAAAAGTGAAAAAAAAAAAAAAAAGACGGAGTGTGCTGTCTGTAAGAATTTTTTTTTTTTTTTAAAGATTTATTTATTTATTTTGGGCAGGGGTCGGGTTGGGGAGGGAGGAGAGCAGGCAGGCCACTTCTATTGGTCTTTCTCTATTTTCATCCGTCTTTGTTCTTTGGCTCCCGTGGGCCTCCCATCTCGGTGGCGTCTGTCGTCGCAGAGCGCTGGCTCTGGGCGCATGCGCTCCAGAGCTCCGGCTCAGTAATTGGACACATCAGTCCAGCCACTCCGTGGCACGTGGGATCTTCCCAGGCCAGGGCTCGAACCGGCGCCCCTTGCACTGCAAGGTGGTGTCCTTACCCACTGGACCACCAGGGGAAGCCCTGTCTATAAGAATTTAAAAACAAAAATACAGAGTGCTCCTTGTCACCCTGTGTGCACAGGCCAGTGGATACTGTGGACAATTTAAAGTATTGCCCTGTTTGAGGAGGGTCTGGCTACCCGGTGTGGAAAATAAAGGACGCTGCAGTTTAAAGTCGCCATAGCGTGGAAACAACCTAAACGTCCATTGACAGAGGAATGGATAAAGAAGACAGAATGGAATATTACTCAGGCATTAAAAAAGGAAGGAAATAAGGCCATTTGCAGCAATATGGATGGAGCTAGAGACTGTCATATTGAGTGAAGTAAGTCAGACAAAGGAGAACTATCATATGGCATCCCTTTGATGCAAATCCTAAAAAAAAAAAATGGTACAAATGAACTTATTTACAAAACAGAAAGAGACTCACAAACTTAGAAAACGAACTCATGGCTGTGGGGGGGAGGGGATGGTTGCAGACTTTGGGAAAGTCAAACACACACTGCCATGTTTGAAATGGATAACCATCAAAAATCTATTGTATAACCCATGAAGTTCTGCTTAATGGCATGTACCAGCCTGGATGAGAAGGGGGTTGAGGGAAAAATGGATACAGTATATGTATGACTGAGCTCCTTCAACTGTTCACCTGAAACTATCACAAAATTGTTATTTGGCTATACCCCAATAAAAATGTTTTTGGTGTAAAAAAAAAATTTAAAAAGCAATGGCAGGGCAATAAAAATGCTTAGTTGATGTGAAAAAAGTGAAAAAAAAAAAAAAAAGACGGAGTGTGCTGTCTGTAAGAATTTTTTTTTTTTTTTAAAGATTTATTTATTTATTTTGGGCAGGGGTCGGGTTGGGGAGGGAGGAGAGCAGGCAGGCCACTTCTATTGGTCTTTCTCTATTTTCATCCGTCTTTGTTCTTTGGCTCCCGTGGGCCTCCCATCTCGGTGGCGTCTGTCGTCGCAGAGCGCTGGCTCTGGGCGCATGCGCTCCAGAGCTCCGGCTCAGTAATTGGACACATCAGTCCAGCCACTCCGTGGCACGTGGGATCTTCCCAGGCCAGGGCTCGAACCGGCGCCCCTTGCACTGCAAGGTGGTGTCCTTACCCACTGGACCACCAGGGGAAGCCCTGTCTATAAGAATTTAAAAACAAAAATACAGAGTGCTCCTTGTCACCCTGTGTGCACAGGCCAGTGGATACTGTGTCAGTGACAAACACTCCTCTCAGTAGAGGCTGCTCTCTCTGCTGCTCCCCTTGGTGCTCCTGGCTAACAGACCTTCATCCACAGAGATTCTGAGATCCAGCGGGCAGGCAGCTCCAGTCCCTTGATTAAGTCCAGTCTATCCCTGGAGAGTAATTCTTCTTGTCTTTCCACCTCAGGTTGCTTTCTTTCCATCATAAGTGGTTCATTTCAATTGAGGGGTAGAGAGAGAGACACACACACACACAGAGAGAGAAGAGAGAGAAAGAAAGAGAGGAAGAAAGAGAGAAATATTTTCCCCGTGCGTTCATTTATTTAAGAAGACAATTTTGAAATTGCCTGTACATTTTTGCAGCTGGGAAGAAATATTTTGAGAGGAAGCGAAACAATGATGAAGATCAGAGTTGAGTTTAAACCTTAAAATAAAACTGACACATGATTGATTCAGGTTATGGAGGACATGAGATCAGTGTAAAAAGTTATAATTAAGTTCTCCAACAGATTTAAAACATGCCCATGGCAAAATGAGGGGTTTTGTAATGGTCTCTTTTGTTATGAAAAGGGCACAGACTGTAAAATCAGATGTCCTGGTCTCTGGCGGCTGGGAGGATGGATCCAGTTATCCCCAACCATTACTGGGCAGGTGAAGAGAAACCTTCTGTGCTGGCTGCTTGCCACGCCCAAAGTGACAGTCTTGTCAGCGTCATGCCCTACTTACCCTTCCAGTGGTCACTGAAATACTGAAAGAAATCAAGAAGAGTTGACTTTTCTGGGGGAAGACATGATGTGAGGATGTATTGGAAGGAAACACTGGTGAATTAGAGGCCCATTCTTGGTGTTACATCTTTTAAAACCATGCGGCTGCTGTTTCCTTGGAATCTGTCTTTTCATTGCATCTCTTGAATCCTTTCTCCAATTTAGATAGATTAGGATGTTTCCAGGTTGGTAAGTCAATTTGCAAAGGAACAAGGAGTAAATCACAGTAAAAATAATCTTTCCTAAATAATGGATGAGGACTTGAACTTAAATCATATGCTCAGCTCTAAAAGCCAATTGCCCAATATTTGTTCTTGGGTTTCTGGGTTTATAACCCCAGATCCCCTTCTCTCTGTGTCTGACCCAGGATTTCATAAATTCAACATCTGACCTCAATTACCCACTTCTTCAGTTAGCAGAATCTGAATTTTCCCTAGATACTTGCTATTTTAGGCTAGTTTCTTCTCCTAACACAAATGCACCACCTTTACTAAGTGATAAAATATACTCAGTATTTTATCCCATGTAACCTGGCTGACAGTTGTTGGTCACCCTTTGAGACATGAGGTCTTGCCTTTATGGTTTAGTGTTTTGCTGCCTGCTAAATTATTGTCATAATTCTATGATCTGAATTTCTTGCTTCTCTATCCCATCAACTAGCTGACTTCTTGTTTAGCTCAGCTGTATCCAACTCTTTGGAACTCTATGGGCTGTAGCCCACCAGATTCCTCTGTCCATGGGGTTTCCTAGGCAAGAATACTGGAGTGGGTAGCCATTTCCTTCTCCAGGGAATATTCTCAACCTGGAGATGGAACACACGTCTCCTGCTTAGCAGGCAGACTTCACCACTGAGCCATCAGGGAAGCTCCATCAGCTGACTACCTCTGTCAATTTGTAAAACAAATCAATAAACTGTGACTGTCCCTTGGGTACTTCTGTTACTCTGTTTAGATGCCTTTTGGCAATCAAGACAGTTGTCCTTGGTAGTTCTATGTCTTCATACCACATCCCAATTTGGTCCATTCAAATACTAAACAGACCTTATACCTTAGCTATTCAATTTAGGACATTGCAATTTTTCTTGCGGAGGTGAGGAAACCTTAGCCAAAGGCAGCCATTCCCTTTTGGTGTTAAAAACAAGAAGAGTTGACTTTTCTGGGGGAAGACATGATGTGAGGATGTATTGGAAGGAAACACTGGTGAATTAGAGGCCCATTCTTGGTGTTACATCTTTTAAAACCATGCCTGCTGTTTCCTTGGAATCTGTCTTTTCATTGCATCTCTTGAATCCTTTCTCCAATTTAGATAGATTAGGATGTTTCCAGGTTGGTAAGTCAATTTGCAAAGGAACAAGGAGTAAATCACAGTAAAAATAATCTTTCCTAAATAATGGATGAGGACTTGAACTTAAATCATATGCTCAGCTCTAAAAGCCAATTGCCCAATATTTGTTCTTGGGTTTCTGGGTTTATAACCCCAGATCCCCTTCTTTTGTGTCTGACCCAGGATTTCATAAATTCAACATCTGACCTCAATTACCCACTTCTTCAGTTAGCAGAATCTAAATTTTTCCCCTAGATACTTGCTATTTTAGGCTAGTTTCTTCTCCTAACACAAATGCACCACCTTTACTAAGTGATAAAATATACTCAGTATTTTATCCCATGTAACCTGGCTGACAGTTGTTGGTCACCCTTTGAGACATGAGGTCTTGCCTTTATGGTTTAGTGTTTTGCTGCCTGCTAAATTATTGTCATAATTCTATGATCTGAATTTCTTGCTTCTCTATCCCATCAACTAGCTGACTTCTTGTTTAGCTCAGCTGTATCCAACTCTTTGGAACTCTATGGGCTGTAGCCCACCAGATTCCTCTGTCCATGGGGTTTCCTAGGCAAGAATACTGGAGTGGGTAGCCATTTCCTTCTCCAGGGAATATTCTCAACCTGGAGATGGAACACACGTCTCCTGCTTAGCAGGCAGACTTCACCACTGAGCCATCAGGGAAGCTCCATCAGCTGACTACCTCTGTCAATTTGTAAAACAAATCAATAAACTGTGACTGTCCCTTGGGTACTTCTGTTACTCTGTTTAGATGCCCCTTTTGGCAATCAAGACAGTTGTCCTTGGTAGTTCTATGTCTTCATACCACATCCCAATTTGGTCCATTCAAATACTAAACAGACCTTATACCTTAGCTATTCAATTTAGGACATGTGCAATTTCTGTTTTCATATTTATTGTGCTTCCTAATGCTGTTGAGTGAAAAGCCATAGGGATAAATCAACGGCTTTGTTTTTGTTTGTGTTCTAATTAAAATATACCTGATGATTTCAGCCAAAGAAATGCTGCATTTATTGACTGGTTTAACTGAGCAGGATATATACCAAATGAAACAACTGAGTCTTTATATAAAGTTCTTTTAAAAATTGGGATTAATCAATGATACCTAATCAGGACAAAACAACAACAACAACAAAAGTCACAAGTATGGATAATTGAAGCCCAGAGATAATCCATATACTTTGCCTTTGGTAAAAAGGCATTTCTTAAAAAAATTTAAGCACCAACCATGCCAGAGTGAGTCATACAGAGGAAATATGTATTATCTATGTAGTAGCTGATAGAATTTTTCTTCTTATCTTTTCCATTATTTGATAAAAAATAATAATAAAAAAATCCACTAACAGAAGTCTGGGAGAAGAAAAGTGTTGTTAGATAAGTAAGAGTTAAACACTTCTTGTTTATACCAATATTACCTGGGGCAGTTGACAGAGGTAGTAACTGATTAATCAGACTGGCTCACAGGAAGGGATGCAGGAAGCTGCCCTGGAGCTTGGTGCAGGGATAATTTCTTAGCTATTGAAATAGGAAAGCCAGGTGTGATCCTCTGATCCAGTGGGTCCCACAGGTGAGGCCAGCCTATAGAGTGAGACTAGTGTCTTTTTTGGACTAAAGATCTGCAGGGCACATTCCTGAACAAGTAGGACAGACTGTGTTTTTCAAAAAGGTCAAAGCAATAATCCAATCACACAGGCTCTTCCCGAAACTTGCTGCACCATATCAAGAGACTGAGTCTATTTCTCTCTCTCTTCAAACCTGAGCAGGCATGTAACTGCTCTGATCAACAGAATACAGCAGAAGTGATGCTTTATGTCTTATGATCCAGCTCAGTCTGGCTCTCCTTTTCTGGCATACTTACTCTTCTGTGACGCAGACCATTACTGTGAGAAAGTCCAAGCAACACGAGGGCACCATATGAAGAAATTTTCAGACAACAACCCCAGCTAATGTATTTGGCTGAGATTTTGTAATGTAATTTCTGCCTCTAGCTTTGTAAGGTAATTTCTGCCTCCTTGCTTCAGACACCCTAGAGAAGAGATAATCCTTCCTGCTATGCCCTGTCTGAATCCCCAACTCCTGGAACCCAAGAGCATAATAAATAGCTGTTTTGTGCATTGAGTTTGGGGATAATTTGCTTTGCAGCTTTAGTAACTGGAACAACAAGTCTTAGCTGGCTGCTTCCTAAAATTTCCCTAATTAGTCTGGGCATATATATCTGTGTTATTAATATATGTAGTGTGAATATAGAAACAAAACAAACAAAAACAATAACAACAAAGCCATGATTTCTCTTCTGTCCTCTAACTGGAAAGCCAGATATATTTTCAAAAGTTTAGTTAAGGCATCTGGGTCTTGTGTCTCAATCTGAAAGTTCGCATCCATTCTGAAACTGAGAAATTTAGTTTTATGAAGTCCCTCAATTTCTATAAGACAAATTCAAAGGAAAAATTATTAACTAGAGGATAAAAAACATATGGAACTCACTTCATGTACAGTTAATGTCCTTGATTTATAGTGCGTGCATACTCATTTGCTTGGTTGTGTCCAACTCTTTGTGACCCCCTGAGCTACCTGGGAAGCTAATTTATAGTGCTCCTTCCTTCAAATCAATAAAAAACAGCCTGATGGAAAAATTTAGAACAAATATATACAAGAAACTCAGGGGAAAGGAAACCGAAATTTTCTATTTTTCAACATGAATAAAGTCTTCATCCCATTCATAAGTAGAGAAATGCAAATTAAATTGAGATGCTGGGAAGCTTTTTCCCATGTAGAATTGAAAAAGATCAGAAGTTCACTATCATGTTGGTCAGAGTATGAGGAGCTAGGCATCTTATACTTTCCAGGGCCGTTCAGATGAAAACAATTACATACATAACACACATATGCACACACGTGATGTATGTATGAGGTTATTATTTGCTGTAACATTGTTTATAATGGCAAAAGATTGAGAGCCATCAAAATACTCTTCAGCTGAGCTTTGGGTGTATCAACAGAATACAGCAGAAGTGATGCTTTATGTCTTATGATCCAGCTCAGTCTGGCTCTCCTTTTCTGGCATACTTACTCTTCTGTGACGCAGACCATTACTGTGAGAAAGTCCAAGCAACACGAGGGCACCATATGAAGAAATTTTCAGACAACAACCCCAGCTAATGTATTTGGCTGAGATTTTGTAATGTAATTTCTGCCTCTAGCTTTGTAAGGTAATTTCTGCCTCCTTGCTTCAGACACCCTAGAGAAGAGATAATCCCTTCCTGCTATGCCCTGTCTGAATCCCCAACTCCTGGAACCCAAGAGCATAATAAATAGCTGTTTTGTGCATTGAGTTTGGGGATAATTTGCTTTGCAGCTTTAGTAACTGGAACAACAAGTCTTAGCTGGCTGCTTCCTAAAATTTCCCTAATTAGTCTGGGCATATATATCTGTGTTATTAATATATGTAGTGTGAATATAGAAACAAAACAAACAAAAACAATAACAACAAAGCCATGATTTCTCTTCTGTCCTCTAACTGGAAAGCCAGATATATTTTCAAAAGTTTAGTTAAGGCATCTGGGTCTTGTGTCTCAATCTGAAAGTTCGCATCCATTCTGAAACTGAGAAATTTAGTTTTATGAAGTCCCTCAATTTCTATAAGACAAATTCAAAGGAAAAATTATTAACTAGAGGATAAAAAACATATGGAACTCACTTCATGTACAGTTAATGTCCTTGATTTATAGTGCGTGCATACTCATTTGCTTGGTTGTGTCCAACTCTTTGTGACCCCCTGAGCTACCTGGGAAGCTAATTTATAGTGCTCCTTCCTTCAAATCAATAAAAAACAGCCTGATGGAAAAATTTAGAACAAATATATACAAGAAACTCAGGGGAAAGGAAACCGAAATTTTCTATTTTTTCAACATGAATAAAGTCTTCATCCCATTCATAAGTAGAGAAATGCAAATTAAATTGAGATGCTGGGAAGCTTTTTCCCATGTAGAATTGAAAAAGATCAGAAGTTCACTATCATGTTGGTCAGAGTATGAGGAGCTAGGCATCTTATACTTTCCAGGGCCGTTCAGATGAAAACAATTACATACATAACACACATATGCACACACGTGATGTATGTATGAGGTTATTATTTGCTGTAACATTGTTTATAATGGCAAAAGATTGAGAGCCATCAAAATACTCTTCAGCTGAGCTTTGGGTGTATCAATTATGGTATATCTGCATGATGAAATTCAAATTCATATTCAAAGTGAAACAAATCAGAACACTCGTTATGTACTGACCAAGTGATACACAAAATGTCAGAATTAACAAAAAGATAAGCTGCAATATCTTGTTTTTATAATCCTGGTTATAATTTTTAAAAATATATGCATATGTATTTGTTTATATACTCATGAAATATCTCTGGAAGAGTATGTAACAATTGTAAGCATTGGTTGTCTCTTGGGGTGGGAGGTGAGTAACTAGGGAGAAAGATAAAAGGCAGAATTCTCAAAGTTTTACATTTTTGTAACTTTTGTAACATATACGTTCTTTAAAATAAATAAAATACTAAACATTTTAAATTTAATATTATTTAAATATTTAATGAAGTTTAATATTTGATTAATTTTTATAATATTTAAATCAACATTTAAAAATGTTAAAAATTCAGACTCTATTATAGTAAATTTCCTTACATATTTGTATCTCTTGCCAGACCAGGAACACCTAGGTTACTCTTGTATATGTTCAGGGCCTGCTGAGATCTTAGTGGAGAGTAGGCATTCTTGCATTTTTGGAGGAATGCCAGGTGACCTCTGTTGAGTATGCAATAGCTATAGTCTATGGTGCTGAAAGGATGTGGGAGACTTAATGGTGAAATTCCACATGGCAGCCTTTGAGAAGACTTCTGGGAAAATCTGGTGTTTATGGTGGTCCTCGTTGAAAAGAAAAGTAAGATACGTATAGGATATGGAATACGGTAGAAGAGCTTTATGGGCACAAGAGTAAAAGTCTTACATCCCATTCATAAAGTTGAAAAAGAGATGCTGGGAAGCTTTTTCCCATGTAGAATTGAAAAAGATCAGAAGTTCACTATCATGTTGGTCAGAGTATGAGGAGCTAGGCATCTTATACTTTCCAGGGCCGTTCAGATGAAAACAATTACATACATAACACACATATGCACACACGTGATGTATGTATGAGGTTATTATTTGCTGTAACATTGTTTATAATGGCAAAAGATTGAGAGCCATCAAAATACTCTTCAGCTGAGCTTTGGGTGTATCAATTATGGTATATCTGCATGATGAAATTCAAATTCATATTCAAAGTGAAACAAATCAGAACACTCGTTATGTACTGACCAAGTGATACACAAAATGTCAGAATTAACAAAAAGATAAGCTGCAATATCTTGTTTTTATAATCCTGGTTATAATTTTTAAAAATATATGCATATGTATTTGTTTATATACTCATGAAATATCTCTGGAAGAGTATGTAACAATTGTAAGCATTGGTTGTCTCTTGGGGTGGGAGGTGAGTAACTAGGGAGAAAGATAAAAGGCAGAATTCTCAAAGTTTTACATTTTTGTAACTTTTGTAACATATACGTTCTTTAAAATAAATAAAATACTAAACATTTTAAATTTAATATTATTTAAATATTTAATGAAGTTTAATATTTGATTAATTTTTATAATATTTAAATCAACATTTAAAAATGTTAAAAATTCAGACTCTATTATAGTAAATTTCCTTACATATTTGTATCTCTTGCCAGACCAGGAACACCTAGGTTACTCTTGTATATGTTCAGGGCCTGCTGAGATCTTAGTGGAGAGTAGGCATTCTTGCATTTTTGGAGGAATGCCAGGTGACCTCTGTTGAGTATGCAATAGCTATAGTCTATGGTGCTGAAAGGATGTGGGAGACTTAATGGTGAAATTCCACATGGCAGCCTTTGAGAAGACTTCTGGGAAAATCTGGTGTTTATGGTGGTCCTCGTTGAAAAGAAAAGTAAGATACGTATATAGGATATGGAATACGGTAGAAGAGCTTTATGGGCACAAGAGTAAAAGTGGCTTCTGGAAGATTTGAGATGACTGAGGTGACTGGACACGCTTGCAAGTAGGGGAGAGAGGGATTAGGACTTTGACTTCCAAGGAAGATTAAATCCCTGGTCAGGGGACTAAGATTCCCCATGCCTTGTAGCCAAAAAACCAAAAACGTGAAATGGAAACAATATTGTAATGAGTTTAATAAAGGTTTAAAAAATTGTTATGATCAGAAATGACTTTAAAAAATAAAAGAAAGAAAAAAAATAAAAAGAAAGAGAAAAAGTGTGCAGCTGAGAGAAAAGATCAAGATGATCATCATTTCATGAGCCCGTACAAGGAATATCCGTGGTTTATCTAGTCAGTGCAAAGGTCCTGGCAGTCAAAACAAAGCTTGGTGTATTTTAAATGATTGATGACAAATTGAATCAGCTGGTTGCTCCCTGCTGTAGTTCTTTAGCACTTCACTAACCAAGCCACCATATGTGGCTCCTATGACAGATGCTAGCTGCTTGGTGTAGGGAAACATAACTGAAAGAAACAATTTTTAATGCTATCATACAGAATTTAAAATCATTCTGCCTGCCTCTGAAGATAAAAAAAAACAATGAATAAAGTCATCTGATATTTCTAAACAGATGAATATGATTTACATTTACATGCTACATCTCTCTATACACACAAATTAGCAGTTATAATATTAACATCTGTTGTTTATGTAAAGCAGACAATCCCTACCTTGCAGTTGTCACCCACAAGTTCACCTGTGGGTTTGTTGTTTTCCCACGGAAATAATGTTGTAAGTGATACCCAGATCATCATGCCACTCTGCAGAAATTATCAAGCATCATTTTATGGAAATTTTATAAGGAGAATCTTCTTTTAACTCTGTATCAATATTATGTACCCTCTGCACGTGTGTCTGAGAAAATGCATTGCAACAATAGAAACTTATTTCTTCCTGTATTGCAATAGAGAGGTAAAATTATCAGCTTCTGAGCATGAGCAAATTATTTATCCTCTGTTGCTTCCATCTTTTTACAGTGCACAGACTCAAGCAGGTGTTAGCAGATAAATGACAAAGGAAAGGCAGCCTTTGAGAAGACTTCTGGGAAAATCTGGTGTTTATGGTGGTCCTCGTTGAAAAGAAAAGTAAGATACGTATATAGGATATGGAATACGGTAGAAGAGCTTTATGGGCACAAGAGTAAAAGTGGCTTCTGGAAGATTTGAGATGACTGAGGTGACTGGACACGCTTGCAAGTAGGGGAGAGAGGGATTAGGACTTTGACTTCCAAGGAAGATTAAATCCCTGGTCAGGGGACTAAGATTCCCCATGCCTTGTAGCCAAAAAACCAAAAACGTGAAATGGAAACAATATTGTAATGAGTTTAATAAAGGTTTAAAAAATTGTTATGATCAGAAATGACTTTAAAAAATAAAAGAAAGAAAAAAAATAAAAAGAAAGAGAAAAAGTGTGCAGCTGAGAGAAAAGATCAAGATGATCATCATTTCATGAGCCCGTACAAGGAATATCCGTGGTTTATCTAGTCAGTGCAAAGGTCCTGGCAGTCAAAACAAAGCTTGGTGTATTTTAAATGATTGATGACAAATTGAATCAGCTGGTTGCTCCCTGCTGTAGTTCTTTAGCACTTCACTAACCAAGCCACCATATGTGGCTCCTATGACAGATGCTAGCTGCTTGGTGTAGGGAAACATAACTGAAAGAAACAATTTTTAATGCTATCATACAGAATTTAAAATCATTCTGCCTGCCTCTGAAGATAAAAAAAAACAATGAATAAAGTCATCTGATATTTCTAAACAGATGAATATGATTTACATTTACATGCTACATCTCTCTCTATACACACAAATTAGCAGTTATAATATTAACATCTGTTGTTTATGTAAAGCAGACAATCCCCTACCTTGCAGTTGTCACCCACAAGTTCACCTGTGGGTTTGTTGTTTTCCCACGGAAATAATGTTGTAAGTGATACCCAGATCATCATGCCACTCTGCAGAAATTATCAAGCATCATTTTATGGAAATTTTATAAGGAGAATCTTCTTTTAACTCTGTATCAATATTATGTACCCCTCTGCACGTGTGTCTGAGAAAATGCATTGCAACAATAGAAACTTATTTCTTCCTGTATTGCAATAGAGAGGTAAAATTATCAGCTTCTGAGCATGAGCAAATTATTTATCCTCTGTTGCTTCCATCTTTTTACAGTGCACAGACTCAAGCAGGTGTTAGCAGATAAATGACAAAGGACAACTGCCCATGGCTTTGACATCAGAAAATCTTGAATGCAAATCTAATCTCTGCCACTGAATTGAAATGTAGTTTAATAAATTAGTTAGCTTCTTTTTATCTCAGCTATTTCATCAGTAAAAGAGGGATAACTCTGCCTATTTTTCTGGTCTTTGTGAGTATGAAATGCCATAATATACACACAAGCAGAAGGACTTTTCTGGTAGCTCAGATGGTAAAGAATCTGCCTTCAATGCAGGAGACCCAGGTTCAATTCCTTGGTTGGGAAGATCCCCTGGAGAATGCAACCCATTCCAGTATTCTAGCCTAGAGAATTCCATGGACAGAGGAGTCTATGCAGTTGCAAAGAGTCAGACATGACTGAGTAATTATCACACACACACACACACACACACACACACAAGTAGAGCCAAAATAGTAGAATGTTAAGATGTGAGCACCCTAGTTGTGCTGCCTGTTTTCATTAATTTGACCTACTTCATTCTACATGACTGGCCTTGGGTTAGTAATTGAATCCGTGGCTCTTAAACTATGCTGTATTTTAGGATCACCTGGGGAGATTAAAAAAATTCATGTGTAATCCCACCCCATATCATTTAGTAAAAAACAAAATTCTGTGGATAACTTTCAGAAATCAGTACTTTTAATCCCTGGAAATTAAATGCAGCCAAGTTTAGATTCTGTTCATCTGTACAATGGGAGAATTTATAGTTTTTATCTCTCAGTGGGGCAAGGGAACACAAAGAAATATTCTTGGTCAAACATTTAGCACAGTGACTGGCTCCTATTAAATATTTGATACAGTTTTGGTCTATGAAGTGACTGTAACAGTGAAACTGATCAACACATCTGTGCTTTTCAGAAAACGGATTGTGTCCTGTTCCAGTTTTCTCCTGCACTCTGCATTCTTTATGTCCTGGACCATCTGCCATAGTTTTCTGTTTAATAAAACTGTAGTGTGTGGGCAAAGGATGAACACCTGGGGTCCAAAACTAGTTTTACCCCTAAATGAGCTTGCACTATTGGGCATGATTTTAAATCTGCCTGTGCCAGTTTTCTCTGTATTTCCCATAAATTCTAACTCTTGAAATACTTGCATACTTGAAAGGAAGACATTGTCGGGAGACAAATCAAATGGATATCTGAGACCATGTGGCTTTCTTCATCTTTCCCAACAATAATTGCTTCTTTTCTCTGGAGGGAGGATGGGGAACAGATAGGAAAATGTGCTTTGTTGTAGCAACCCAAACTGGCTAAGACAGAAATTAGTACCAAGAAACAAGGTGCTACTATTAGGAATACCTAAATACATGGAAAGCAGTTTTGCAATGGGGTAATGGGTACAGATTAGAAGAGTTTTGAAATGTATGCTAAAACTCAAAATTGATGTGAAGGAACTTTTAAAAAACAATTCTAGTGAGAGCTCAGATAGGAAAAAGGGGAGCTGTAGCGAGCACCTGTTTTCTTAGAGAAAATACCCAATCATGAAGAGAATGTTGATAGAAATAAATAGATAGTAAAGGCCATTCTGTTGTGGTCTCTGATGGAAATAAGAAACATGTTCCCTGGTGGCTCAGATGGTAAGGAATCTTGCTGCAATGCAAGAGACCTGAGTTTGATTCCTGGGTCAGAAAGATCCCCTACAGAAGGGAATATCTATCCACTCCAGTATTCTTGTCTGGAGAATTCCATGAACAGGAGATCCTTGTGGGTTACATATAGTCCATGGAGTTACAAAGAGTTGGACACGCACATTTGGAAATTGGAGGAAAGGTGATCTTTGTTTTAAAATGGCAAAGAATGTGGCTGAATTGTATTCCTGTTCCAGTGTTCTGTAGAAGGCAGACTTTGAAAGCAATGAAATCAGATACTTAGCTGAGGAGACTTCTAAGCAAAGTATTGGAAGAGTGGCTTGGTTTCTTGTGACTGCTGATAGGAAAAATGTGAGAGGAGAGAAATAAATTGAATAAGGAATTGTTAAACAAAAAGGAATAAAATTTTAGAGGGAAATTTTGTCTGAAAGAGGACTGTTTGGAGAAGAACATGAAGGGTGTGGCCATGCTGCCATACGATGAGAAGATTAGTATAGATACAAGCCACATATCTAATCAGCCATCTCATCAAAAGCCAGAAGCTATTCTTCAAGATAGAGAAGCATGACTCCAAAAGTGACCCAGGGATTAGTGGGCCTGTCTCCTTAAGTTTCCAGCTATTTCAAACATTGTCGGAGACAAATCAAATGGATATCTGAGACCATGTGGCTTTCTTCATCTTTCCCAACAATAATTGCTTCTTTTCTCTGGAGGGAGGATGGGGAACAGATAGGAAAATGTGCTTTGTTGTAGCAACCCAAACTGGCTAAGACAGAAATTAGTACCAAGAAACAAGGTGCTACTATTAGGAATACCTAAATACATGGAAAGCAGTTTTGCAATGGGGTAATGGGTACAGATTAGAAGAGTTTTGAAATGTATGCTAAAACTCAAAATTGATGTGAAGGAACTTTTAAAAAACAATTCTAGTGAGAGCTCAGATAGGAAAAAGGGGAGCTGTAGCGAGCACCTGTTTTCTTAGAGAAAATACCCAATCATGAAGAGAATGTTGATAGAAATAAATAGATAGTAAAGGCCATTCTGTTGTGGTCTCTGATGGAAATAAGAAACATGTTCCCTGGTGGCTCAGATGGTAAGGAATCTTGCTGCAATGCAAGAGACCTGAGTTTGATTCCTGGGTCAGAAAGATCCCCTACAGAAGGGAATATCTATCCACTCCAGTATTCTTGTCTGGAGAATTCCATGAACAGGAGATCCTTGTGGGTTACATATAGTCCATGGAGTTACAAAGAGTTGGACACGCACATTTGGAAATTGGAGGAAAGGTGATCTTTGTTTTAAAATGGCAAAGAATGTGGCTGAATTGTATTCCTGTTCCAGTGTTCTGTAGAAGGCAGACTTTGAAAGCAATGAAATCAGATACTTAGCTGAGGAGACTTCTAAGCAAAGTATTGGAAGAGTGGCTTGGTTTCTTGTGACTGCTGATAGGAAAAATGTGAGAGGAGAGAAATAAATTGAATAAGGAATTGTTAAACAAAAAGGAATAAAATTTTAGAGGGAAATTTTGTCTGAAAGAGGACTGTTTGGAGAAGAACATGAAGGGTGTGGCCATGCTGCCATACGATGAGAAGATTAGTATAGATACAAGCCACATATCTAATCAGCCATCTCATCAAAAGCCAGAAGCTATTCTTCAAGATAGAGAAGCATGACTCCAAAAGTGACCCAGGGATTAGTGGGCCTGTCTCCTTAAGTTTCCAAGGTGAGGGACATCACATTGATTTCTACAGTTCAGATGGTCTCTACCAAACACAAGTAAGCAAGGCTTCCCAGAGCCCTGGGGGCATGTCTTCTGCCAGGCAGAGCTGTGTGATGAGACTGCTGTCCAGGGAGAAGGTGGGACTACTGGACTCCGGGAGAGTGGAGGCAAGATAATGAAGCCAAGAGGACAATTCTTGAGTTTTAAGACCTCAAAGAGTGTCTTTTATTAGATTTTGGAATTGCTTGGGACCACTATCGTTCTGTCTTGTTCCTTAGTTCTTCCTTCCAGAATGGGAATATCTATTTTATGTCTGTCTCACCATTGTGTTTTGTAGAAATACGATTATTTGGTTTTACTGATTCACAACTGCAGAGGAATTTAACTTCAGGGTGAATTGTCTCTCAAGTCTCAGCCATGTCTAAGATGTATCTGAGATATCTTAATGGAGTCTTGGATTTTAGAGATTAGAGTCAATGACTGAATGAGTAAAGGCTTTGGAGTTGTTGAGATAGAATGAGTATATTTTACCAGTGATAAAGACATGTATTTGGAGGGGTCTGGGTGGAGCGTTATTGACTGTTTGTGTCTCCCTTATCTCATGTGTGGACATCTTACCCTCAATATGATAGTGTCAGCTACAAATTAGCACTTACCAATTATGTTGCCAATGACTGAACAACAAGGGCATTTGCCATCTGCCTCTGAGGAGATGGAACTCTGTGCTATCGGGAGCTGCTAACCTTCAACACCCCTTGAGGTAGTTCAGGGTGAAGTGAGGCACTCTATGTTCCAGGGAATCTGGTGGGGCAGGTCTTTAGATAGGTGGATTAATTTTTTAGTCAATAAATACTTGTCTATTGATTAAACTGAATTATAAAAAACAAACTTTCTACCAACAGTGGATTAGCAGGCTTTTGGCCAGGAAGCTTCCTTTGTGGATGCCGCCTGAGAGGCTTAGGTGCATGTTTTTAGGAATAGATTTTATTATCTCAATCCTTGCATCTCCTCATATCTAGAAGAGCAATAAATCTCTTCGGCAAAAGGCCATGACTCCAAAAGTGACCCAGGGATTAGTGGGCCTGTCTCCTTAAGTTTCCAAGGTGAGGGACATCACATTGATTTCTACAGTTCAGATGGTCTCTACCAAACACAAGTAAGCAAGGCTTCCCAGAGCCCTGGGGGCATGTCTTCTGCCAGGCAGAGCTGTGTGATGAGACTGCTGTCCAGGGAGAAGGTGGGACTACTGGACTCCGGGAGAGTGGAGGCAAGATAATGAAGCCAAGAGGACAATTCTTGAGTTTTAAGACCTCAAAGAGTGTCTTTTATTAGATTTTGGAATTGCTTGGGACCACTATCGTTCTGTCTTGTTCCTTAGTTCTTCCTTCCAGAATGGGAATATCTATTTTATGTCTGTCTCACCATTGTGTTTTGTAGAAATACGATTATTTGGTTTTACTGATTCACAACTGCAGAGGAATTTAACTTCAGGGTGAATTGTCTCTCAAGTCTCAGCCATGTCTAAGATGTATCTGAGATATCTTAATGGAGTCTTGGATTTTAGAGATTAGAGTCAATGACTGAATGAGTAAAGGCTTTGGAGTTGTTGAGATAGAATGAGTATATTTTACCAGTGATAAAGACATGTATTTGGAGGGGTCTGGGTGGAGCGTTATTGACTGTTTGTGTCTCCCTTATCTCATGTGTGGACATCTTACCCCTCAATATGATAGTGTCAGCTACAAATTAGCACTTACCAATTATGTTGCCAATGACTGAACAACAAGGGCATTTGCCATCTGCCTCTGAGGAGATGGAACTCTGTGCTATCGGGAGCTGCTAACCTTCAACACCCCTTGAGGTAGTTCAGGGTGAAGTGAGGCACTCTATGTTCCAGGGAATCTGGTGGGGCAGGTCTTTAGATAGGTGGATTAATTTTTTAGTCAATAAATACTTGTCTATTGATTAAACTGAATTATAAAAAACAAACTTTCTACCAACAGTGGATTAGCAGGCTTTTGGCCAGGAAGCTTCCTTTGTGGATGCCGCCTGAGAGGCTTAGGTGCATGTTTTTAGGAATAGATTTTATTATCTCAATCCTTGCATCTCCTCATATCTAGAAGAGCAATAAATCTCTTCATGGTGACATCAGATCCTCATGAGTAACTGAAAACCCTTTTTATTTTTATTTTTTTATTATTTTTTAAAATATTTATTTATTTATTTTGGGCGGGGGTCGTGTTGGGGAGGGAGGGGAGCAGGCGGGCCACTTCTACTGGTCTTTCATTTTTCTGTTTCCATCCGTCTTTGTTCTTTTGGCTCCTGTGGGCCTCCCATCACGGTGGTGTCTGTCGCTGCAGAGCACCGGCTCTGGGCGCATGTGCCCAGAGCCGGTGCTCTATGACAACAGAGGCCACTGCAATGGGAGGCCCATATGGACCAAAGAACAAAGATGGATGAAAGTAGATAAATGAAAGACCAATAGAAGTGGCCCGCCTGCCCCCCTCCCTCGCCAACCCACCCCCCTGCCAAAAAAAGAAAATATTAAAAAAAAAAAGTGAAAACAGTGATAGATTTTATTTTCTTGGGCTCCAAAATCACTGAAGACAGTGAGTGCAGCCACAGAATTAAAAGGTGCTTGCTCCCTGGAAGAAAAGCTATGACAAACCTAGACAGCATATTAAAAAGCAGAGACATCACTTTGCCCATGAAGGTGAGTATAGTCAAAACTATGGTTTCTCCAGTAGTCATATATGGAGTGAGAGTTGGACCATCAAGAAGGCTGAACACCAAAGAACTGATACTTTCATACTGTGGTGCTGGAGAAGACACTTGAGAGTTGCTTGAACATCAAGGAGATAAAAACCAGTCAATTCTAAAGAAAATCATCCCTGAATATTCATTGGAAGGCTACTGAAACTGAATTTCTAATACTCTGGCAACCTGATGTGAAGTGAGGCACTCTATGTTCCAGGGAATCTGGTGGGGCAGGTCTTTAGATAGGTGGATTAATTTTTTAGTCAATAAATACTTGTCTATTGATTAAACTGAATTATAAAAAACAAACTTTCTACCAACAGTGGATTAGCAGGCTTTTGGCCAGGAAGCTTCCTTTGTGGATGCCGCCTGAGAGGCTTAGGTGCATGTTTTTAGGAATAGATTTTATTATCTCAATCCTTGCATCTCCTCATATCTAGAAGAGCAATAAATCTCTTCATGGTGACATCAGATCCTCATGAGTAACTGAAAACCCTTTTTATTTTTATTTTTTTATTATTTTTTAAAATATTTATTTATTTATTTTGGGCGGGGGTCGTGTTGGGGAGGGAGGGGAGCAGGCGGGCCACTTCTACTGGTCTTTCATTTTTCTGTTTCCATCCGTCTTTGTTCTTTTGGCTCCTGTGGGCCTCCCATCACGGTGGTGTCTGTCGCTGCAGAGCACCGGCTCTGGGCGCATGTGCCCAGAGCCGGTGCTCTATGACAACAGAGGCCACTGCAATGGGAGGCCCATATGGACCAAAGAACAAAGATGGATGAAAGTAGATAAATGAAAGACCAATAGAAGTGGCCCGCCTGCCCCCCTCCCTCGCCAACCCACCCCCCTGCCAAAAAAAGAAAATATTAAAAAAAAAAAGTGAAAACAGTGATAGATTTTATTTTCTTGGGCTCCAAAATCACTGAAGACAGTGAGTGCAGCCACAGAATTAAAAGGTGCTTGCTCCCTGGAAGAAAAGCTATGACAAACCTAGACAGCATATTAAAAAGCAGAGACATCACTTTGCCCATGAAGGTGAGTATAGTCAAAACTATGGTTTCTCCAGTAGTCATATATGGAGTGAGAGTTGGACCATCAAGAAGGCTGAACACCAAAGAACTGATACTTTCATACTGTGGTGCTGGAGAAGACACTTGAGAGTTGCTTGAACATCAAGGAGATAAAAACCAGTCAATTCTAAAGAAAATCATCCCTGAATATTCATTGGAAGGACTGAGCTGAAACTGAATTTCTAATACTCTGGCAACCTGATGTGAAGGGCTGACACATTAGAAAAGACTCTGATGCTAGGAAACACTGAAGGCAAAAGCAGAAGGAAAACGAAGAGAATGAGATCGCTGATAGCATCACTAACTTGATGGACATGAGTTTGAGCAAACTTTGAGAAGGAATGAAAGAGCTCAAAGCCTGGCGTGCTACAGTTTATGGGGTTGCAAAGAGTCGGACACAACTTAATTATTAAGTAACAACATGATAGTATTAGGTGAGGTCTTTAGGAGGAAATGAGGTCATGAGAGTGTGGCCCTCACGAATGGAATTAATGCCCTTGTGTGAGAGAGGGGACACTTCCCTTTCTTTTTTCTGTCTTTCTTTCTTTCTTTTCCTATTCATGTGAAGATATAGGGAGAAGACTCGCACTTCTGAACCTGGAAGCAGGTCTTCACTAGACACTAAGTGCGCTGGTGACTTGACTTTCAGCTTTTTAACCTCCAGACAGTGAGAAATAGATTTCTGTTGTTTATAAGTTACTCAGTCTTATTGTAGTATGAAATATCATTCCCAGTTTATGACAAAACAAAAATTTAAACCTAATAATTCATCTTTGTTTTTTGATGGGGCCACCTCTTTCCCCACTGTACATTGTGTTATCTGCATTATGCATTGACCACACCACCCTCATCAGCAGGAATACCTGCTCAGCGATAAAGAGCAACATTCTCCTAGCATCAGCAAGGCAATTCCTTCAAAGACAGCGTTCCTTCTTGGTCTTGTACATGGTCACATGACCCAGAAGGATGAAGCTTAGATCTGGATCATGTAAACTGTCATTTGATGTTTAGCCCTCTGTCTCAAAAAAAAAAAGAAAAAGAAAAAAAGCTTACATAACTGTGTCTTCATTTCTAACTGATAGAACAGTACTCAGAGCTGTCTGAGATGTTCTTCCTGGGTTATACTCCTCAAATCTGGCTAGAATAAAATTTTCTATTTCTTTCTTAGACTGACTAATTAATTTTTCATCAATAGGTACTTTGTTATAGCAACCAAAACTGACTGAGACAACCTTTCATCTCTTTCCTAATTATTTTTAATCAGACACCTTCCCCAGCCTTTTTAAATATCCATTCTACTATAAAATATTTCTACTCAAGAAAAATCACTGAGACACTCTTCCCAAGAGCCTTTTCCCTAAGGGCATGTTGGGAATAAAACTTTAACATGCGTTCATAACCCATTTGTCTGAGAAGTTGCTTTAACATATTCTTTTTCACTGTAACCAGGTGTTTCCACCAGAGGCCAACTTTTCCCATTCCACAAGACTAACAGCAAAGTCAGAGTCAGCATGGTTATTGGCCCAGCCTCTCATCAGCATTTAATTTGGGGGAGATTTGAAGGGGTTTTCCAAGTCATGAGCTTTCCAGTTTATTAAATTCGTTAAAGCCCAATTTATTCAACAGGCATTACTGAGAATTCAGTGTTTTCTTCTCAGGCTTCAGCTACAGGAGGGGCACTGAGAATTTTACCACCAAAACCCCAAGTTATTACTAATTATCAAAGTCACAGTCACCCCTTTGTGAATACTTCCCCTGACACTTTCATTTAGAATCTCAACACAGGCAAAAGATGAGGAAATTAAATGTGCAGAGTGGTAGGAAATAGGAAGCCAAAAGCTCAGAGATGTTGGCTTAGTTCAGAGACACTTTGAAAGCCAGTGATTATTTTGCCTCCCCATCCCATTATTGACTGCTTCCTTCTCTCCTTCATTGAACAAATACTTGTTTAACCCATATCATATGCTTGGCAGTGGGTAAGGCACGATAGTGCAGCAATGACTAAGATGGATCTGGTCCCTGTCTCCATTCCTCCTGGTGGGAAGACAGACACATAATGAGTAGTTACAAACACAAGGAGCATATAACTGCAGGAATCCAATCTGAACTGGGATTTTACATGACCCAGAAGGATGAAGCTTAGATCTGGATCATGTAAACTGTCATTTGATGTTTAGCCCTCTGTCTCAAAAAAAGAAAAAGAAAAAAAGCTTACATAACTGTGTCTTCATTTCTAACTGATAGAACAGTACTCAGAGCTGTCTGAGATGTTCTTCCTGGGTTATACTCCTCAAATCTGGCTAGAATAAAATTTTCTATTTCTTTCTTAGACTGACTAATTAATTTTTCATCAATAGGTACTTTGTTATAGCAACCAAAACTGACTGAGACAACCTTTCATCTCTTTCCTAATTATTTTTAATCAGACACCTTCCCCAGCCTTTTTAAATATCCATTCTACTATAAAATATTTCTACTCAAGAAAAATCACTGAGACACTCTTCCCAAGAGCCTTTTCCCTAAGGGCATGTTGGGAATAAAACTTTAACATGCGTTCATAACCCATTTGTCTGAGAAGTTGCTTTAACATATTCTTTTTCACTGTAACCAGGTGTTTCCACCAGAGGCCAACTTTTCCCATTCCACAAGACTAACAGCAAAGTCAGAGTCAGCATGGTTATTGGCCCAGCCTCTCATCAGCATTTAATTTGGGGGAGATTTGAAGGGGTTTTCCAAGTCATGAGCTTTCCAGTTTATTAAATTCGTTAAAGCCCAATTTATTCAACAGGCATTACTGAGAATTCAGTGTTTTCTTCTCAGGCTTCAGCTACAGGAGGGGCACTGAGAATTTTACCACCAAAACCCCAAGTTATTACTAATTATCAAAGTCACAGTCACCCCTTTGTGAATACTTCCCCTGACACTTTCATTTAGAATCTCAACACAGGCAAAAGATGAGGAAATTAAATGTGCAGAGTGGTAGGAAATAGGAAGCCAAAAGCTCAGAGATGTTGGCTTAGTTCAGAGACACTTTGAAAGCCAGTGATTATTTTGCCTCCCCATCCCATTATTGACTGCTTCCTTCTCTCCTTCATTGAACAAATACTTGTTTAACCCATATCATATGCTTGGCAGTGGGTAAGGCACGATAGTGCAGCAATGACTAAGATGGATCTGGTCCCTGTCTCCATTCCTCCTGGTGGGAAGACAGACACATAATGAGTAGTTACAAACACAAGGAGCATATAACTGCAGGAATCCAATCTGAACTGGGATTTTACATCAGATCTGTCTGAAAAAGTGATTTTTAAACAGATTTGTGATGACTGAGCAGGAGATAAGTGAGAGGCATGTAAGGAGTGAAGCATTCTGTCCAGGCAATAGACTCAGAAAGGGAGTTCTCAAATGGTACAGTCAAGGGAAAGGAAGGCAAATTATAGAGACATGGAATAGCAAAGAACCACCTTGCTTCTTATTCTTGATCTTGAAAAGGTGTGGTTCTCCTAAATTTTGTCATTGTTCCATGAAACAGTATTAAAAGACACTGTCTTCAGACAGTGTAAATAATTATATATAATAATTCTATAAAATGTTTTATCAATATATATGGGCTTCCCTGGTGGTCCAGTGGATAAAGAGTTCGCCTTGCAGGGCAAGGGGCGCCAGTTCGATCCCTGGCCTGGGAAGATCCCACGTGTCAAGGAGCCACAGGGCAGGTGTGTTCAGTTACAAGTCAGCACTCTGGAGTGCACGCACCCAGAGCCAGTGCTCTGCAACAAGAGATTCCACTGCAATGAAAGCCCCGCACATACCAAAGAATAAAGATGGAGGAAAATAAAAAAATAAAATAAATGTTAAAAATGTTTTAACAATATATGATATTATATATTTTATATATTATATGTTAATATGTAATTATATAAAATCACATTATATATATATATATGAGATTGTAAAATATATATATATATATGACAAATGGCTTAAATTATCTTTGTTCCTTAACCAGGGATTCAATCCTAACCACTGCACCACCAGAGAATTTCCAAGACAGAAATATCTTAAGTTATAATTTACTACACTGGGAAGAGAAAATTACATCAAAACTGTACATCACTTGAATCCCTGCTCAAGCACTAGTGTTTTCTAACTCTTTTCAACCCTTTACCTTTGTCTGCCAGGTTCTTCCATTCACGGGATACTCCAGGCAAGAATACTGAAGTGGGTTGCCATGCCCTCCTCCAGAGGAATCTTCCTGATCTAGGGATCAAACCCAAGTATTGCAAGTGAATTCTTTACCCACTGATCCTTCATACTCAGGTTGAAGAAAGAATAGCTCATAGGGCTCCCAATGAAAAATTGCTTTCAAGAGTTAAACTATAAAGGATTAGGTAAAGTAAAAATTACTCAGATTTTTTTTAAATTTCAGAAATATTTTAAGATATAAAAAATACATAACATATTAAAATAAATATTACTTACCACTATCCAGAATTGGTAACCATCAATATGTTGTCATATTTGACATTTTTTTAATGAAAAAAATTATGTGTTATAAAGTTGAAGCTCATTCAGATTTATAGTTAAGGAGATAAAGTGTGTTAAGGATTGAAGATTTAAGGTTTAGAAAATCAGGTTGGAAGGTAGAGTTTCTGGCACTTGGGAGACAAAATGTCAGTGTGACATAAAGAAGAGAAAAAAAAATGATTACAGGAAGTGAAGTGAATACTAATGAGATAGATTGGGAGTCACAATGCTTTCAGAGCCCAGAAAGGTTAATAGATAAGTGAAGCTGGCCAAATACAAGGCGATGTGGAGAGTGAGAGTGATGGTGAACTGCAGACCACTTGTCCCTGGGGAGGAGAAGGGGAGGAGGAGGAGGAGAGGAAGGAGGAAGAAGTGGTAGGGGAAAAGGGAGAAGAGAAGGCAGGAAGTGGATGAGGTCTAGGGATAGGTAGGAGAAGAAGGAGCAGTGGGGAGGAGAAGAGGAAGGAATAAGAAATTAAATGTGCAGAGTGGTAGGAAATAGAAACCCCAAACTTAAAGACATTGACTTCATAGACACTCTGAAAACCAGTGATTATTGATATTTTAGATGGTAAAGAATCCGTATGCAATGCAACAGACCAGGGCTTGATTCCTGGGTTGGGAAGATTCCTGGGGAAGGGAATGGCAACTCACAGAAATACTCTTCCTGGAGAATTCAGAGGAGCCTGGCAGGTTATAGTCCATGAGGTCACAAAGAGACACTACTGAGAGACTAACACTTTCCAGCCTATTTATTGCTTCCTTCCCTCCTTCATTCAACAGTTGCCATGCCCTCCTCCAGAGGAATCTTCCTGATCTAGGGATCAAACCCAAGTATTGCAAGTGAATTCTTTACCCACTGATCCTTCATACTCAGGTTGAAGAAAGAATAGCTCATAGGGCTCCCAATGAAAAATTGCTTTCAAGAGTTAAACTATAAAGGATTAGGTAAAGTAAAAATTACTCAGATTTTTTTTAAATTTCAGAAATATTTTAAGATATAAAAAATACATAACATATTAAAATAAATATTACTTACCACTATCCAGAATTGGTAACCATCAATATGTTGTCATATTTGACATTTTTTTAATGAAAAAAATTATGTGTTATAAAGTTGAAGCTCATTCAGATTTATAGTTAAGGAGATAAAGTGTGTTAAGGATTGAAGATTTAAGGTTTAGAAAATCAGGTTGGAAGGTAGAGTTTCTGGCACTTGGGAGACAAAATGTCAGTGTGACATAAAGAAGAGAAAAAAAAATGATTACAGGAAGTGAAGTGAATACTAATGAGATAGATTGGGAGTCACAATGCTTTCAGAGCCCAGAAAGGTTAATAGATAAGTGAAGCTGGCCAAATACAAGGCGATGTGGAGAGTGAGAGTGATGGTGAACTGCAGACCACTTGTCCCTGGGGAGGAGAAGGGGAGGAGGAGGAGGAGAGGAAGGAGGAAGAAGTGGAAGGGAAGAGGGAGAAGAGAAGGCAGGAAGTGGATGAGGTCTAGGGATAGGTAGGAGAAGAAGGAGCAGTGGGGAGGAGAAGAGGAAGGAATAAGAAATTAAATGTGCAGAGTGGTAGGAAATAGAAACCCCAAACTTAAAGACATTGACTTCATAGACACTCTGAAAACCAGTGATTATTGATATTTTAGATGGTAAAGAATCCGTATGCAATGCAACAGACCAGGGCTTGATTCCTGGGTTGGGAAGATTCCCTGGGGAAGGGAATGGCAACTCACAGAAATACTCTTCCCTGGAGAATTCAGAGGAGCCTGGCAGGTTATAGTCCATGAGGTCACAAAGAGACACTACTGAGAGACTAACACTTTCCAGCCTATTTATTGCTTCCTTCCCTCCTTCATTCAACAAATATTTGTTTAATACATATCATATGCTTATTGATGGGCAAGGCTCTGTAATGCAATAGTGACTGAGGTGGATCTGGTCCACCTCAGGAGGCCAAGGAGGAGGAGGTATTGGGGGCTGATGTGCAATTTAATCCTTAATGTCTTGTTAGGCATCTCTGATTAAGATAAGAATGAGTGGTGAAAAAAAGGTGGGGGAAAGAGAAGCTGTCTGCCTGGCAGGGTGCTACATTCATGGTGCGTTCATGGCCAAGGCTGAGTCTCTTTGTAGCTTTATTTGCACGCTAAGTCTAGAAACCACAAGAAAAATCTAAGATAATATCAGATAATAGTATTTTGATGGGCTTAAATTGTTCATATCACTGACTAGGGCTTCTTCACCCTGCTGAGAACTGAGCCTTCCAGGAATGAGCCAGCAACAGCTAAAATGTTTAAAGCCAAGAAAGACACTCAGAAGTCCAGAATATCACCAAAGAAGGGAAATCTTAAGTTTCTCATTGAGAGCATTCAGCATAACCTGCAATGTTGGCCTACTGAGCACCTGGGAGGATGTACTTTTCAGGAAGAAGCTGGAAGGAGAGAGGGAGAGGAGAAGAGAGAGAATAAGCTAAAACAAAAGGGCAAAGGGGCCCCCAGGTAAAGCTTCTCTCTTTAATGTCACAGAAAATTAGGAACTTTTCAAAGAAAGAGTATTAGACACCTTGCCAAAATTTGCAGTCTGCTATGTGGGCCCTGTTACTACCTTGGTGCATGCTCTTGGGCTAGTTATTAAACTTTCTGAGCCTGTCTTCTTCTGTCTAAAATGGCATAATAAAACCTTGAATGAACTTACCGTGAAAATTCATTCAGATCATGTGTATGGAATGGCTTCTATAAACCTTGCGTGTGTGCGTTGCTCACTTAGTCGTGTCTGACTTTGTTACTCCATGGACTGTGACCTGTCAGGCTTTGTCTATGGAATTCTCCAGACAAGAATACTGGAGTGGGATGCCATTCCCCTCTCCAGGGAATCTTTCCAACCAAGGGATCCAACCTGGGTCCCCTGCATTGCAGGCAGATTCTTTACTGTCTGAGCCACCGAGTGCTATAAATGCAGTATCATAACACTCTACTTTATATAAGCGTTATCTCAGCATATATAGTCCTGAGGACTGGATACATAAGCTATCCAGGCATAGAGAGAAGACTCTGATTTTTGTTAGCAGATCCTGATGTACTGCTTTCTTGGTATGCAAGGAGAAATTTCAGTGTTGTCTTTCTAAGGACATCTTTCATAACCATAGTAAAAAATATGTACGATCACTGTAAGTCCATCTATTCAGACCCTCTGTGGTTTAGACTTTAAAAATTGAATGTTGGGATTAATGAAGGCTCAGCTAGGGGCTTGTGTTGATCATAAATTTTTCTTCGATGTTTGCAATTACATTAATTCCCTGAAGAACTCAAATATTTAGTGTAAAAAATTGCCTATGCTGTTAGAGCAGCATTCAAATTGAAGGATGCAGTTGTAATTTTTTCCCCTAGAATTAAATTGTCTGCTCTGTCATCTGGGTGCTTCTGTACTATGCTTCACTCTCATCATAATCATTTGTGCCAACCTAAAATATCTTTTTTCCACCTGTCAAGGAGCTTAAATTTCTATATTTGCAGACTTATTCCTCAGAAATCTTCAGTTAGAATATAAATTTTTTTGCAAATGAAAGAGAGTACCATATAAAGGACCTATAAATTATGAAAACTTTGATGTGAATTTTTTCATTATGTGCATTAAATTATTTGGCAGTTGACTTTGTATTGTAGGTCAATAACTAGACTATTTTGCCCTCTTCTAGATCCTACACTGTAAATATCTTTAAAATTTCTCTGAATCTTTCCATACTCTTTGCTCATATGTTCTTCCTTTTGTGCAATATTTCTCTAACTAGGCTCCTAGTGTGGAGTCTAGTGTTCAAACTCCAGCATAGTTAAGAATTTTCTTGAGGTACTAGAGAGCGTATTCAGAAGCAGAGACATCACTTTGCTGACAAAGTCCATACAGTCAAAGATATGGTTTTCCAAGTAGTCATGCATAGATGTAAGAGCTGCACCATAAAGAGGGCTGAGCACCAAAGAGCTGGTGACTTTGAACTCTGGTGTTAGAGAAGACTCTTGAGAGTTCCTTGGACTGCAAGGGGATCAAACCAGTCAATCCTAAAGGATATCAATCCTGAAGGACTGATGCTGAAGCTGAAGTTCCAGTATTTTGGCACCTGATGCGAAGAGATGACTCACTGCAGGAGATCCTGATGTTGGGAAAAAATAGAAGGCAAAAGGAGAAGGGAATGATGGAGGACAAGATGGTTGAATGGCATTGCTGAGTCAATGGACATGAGTTTGAGCGGGTTCTGGGAGACGTTGAAGGACAGGAAGCCTGGTGTGCTACAGTACATCAGGAGTTGCAAAGAGTTGAACATAACTGAGGGACTGAACTGAACTGACTTGCTAAAATATGCAGAATCCTAAACTCCACTTCTAGAAATTCTGATTCATTGAGTATGGGCCTGGAGTCTTGGAATTTCCATTATAATGAGGTTTCCAGGTGATTCTGAGGCCAGTGGTTCAGGGATCATACCCTGAGAAACACTTTCTTTGATCTCCTGATCTGAAGGAGCACTCCCCACATGCTGGAGTTTGCTTTGTTAGAGTACCTTGCTTACCTTCCACATAGTGTTCATGAGGTCTCTTTTCTCCCTTTCGCTCCTTGCCTGGGATGTAATGATACTCAATAAGTATTTTATCAATAAATTTTATGAATGAGCATTTTATGATTGAATAAACTGTTCTAGGCACTATTACTCCTAGTCGTGATACACTCTACTCATTGTTTTCAGAACTGATTTTCAGAATGATGCTTTTGATCTTATTATTTTCTCCCTTGAAACTTCTATTACTGGGACGTCCCTGGTGGTTCAGTGACAGACTCTGCGCTATCAGTGCCAGGTGCCCAGGTTTGATTCCTGGTCAGGGAACTAGATATCACAAGCTGCAACTAAGACCTGACACAGTTAAATAAATAAATATTTTAAACAAATAAAAATGCTTCTATTGTTTCTGGACCACTTACAGGAGACAAGTACATTCCTTAAAACAGCACAGAAGACCTTTTATAATCTTATAACCTAATTTAGAAATTATAACCTTATTTAGGGAAAGAATCTGCCTGCCAATGCCAGGATAGGTAGTCATGAGATGTAAGAGCTGCACCATAAAGAGGGCTGAGCACCAAAGAGCTGGTGACTTTGAACTCTGGTGTTAGAGAAGACTCTTGAGAGTTCCTTGGACTGCAAGGGGATCAAACCAGTCAATCCTAAAGGATATCAATCCTGAAGGACTGATGCTGAAGCTGAAGTTCCAGTATTTTGGCACCTGATGCGAAGAGATGACTCACTGCAGGAGATCCTGATGTTGGGAAAAAATAGAAGGCAAAAGGAGAAGGGAATGATGGAGGACAAGATGGTTGAATGGCATTGCTGAGTCAATGGACATGAGTTTGAGCGGTTCTGGGAGACGTTGAAGGACAGGAAGCCTGGTGTGCTACAGTACATCAGGAGTTGCAAAGAGTTGAACATAACTGAGGGACTGAACTGAACTGACTTGCTAAAATATGCAGAATCCTAAACTCCACTTCTAGAAATTCTGATTCATTGAGTATGGGCCTGGAGTCTTGGAATTTCCATTATAATGAGGTTTCCAGGTGATTCTGAGGCCAGTGGTTCAGGGATCATACCCTGAGAAACACTTTCTTTGATCTCCTGATCTGAAGGAGCACTCCCCACATGCTGGAGTTTGCTTTGTTAGAGTACCTTGCTTACCTTCCACATAGTGTTCATGAGGTCTCTTTTCTCCCTTTCGCTCCTTGCCTGGGATGTAATGATACTCAATAAGTATTTTATCAATAAATTTTATGAATGAGCATTTTATGATTGAATAAACTGTTCTAGGCACTATTACTCCTAGTCGTGATACACTCTACTCATTGTTTTCAGAACTGATTTTCAGAATGATGCTTTTGATCTTATTATTTTCTCCCTTGAAACTTCTATTACTGGGACGTCCCTGGTGGTTCAGTGACAGACTCTGCGCTATCAGTGCCAGGTGCCCAGGTTTGATTCCTGGTCAGGGAACTAGATATCACAAGCTGCAACTAAGACCTGACACAGTTAAATAAATAAATATTTTAAACAAATAAAAATGCTTCTATTGTTTCTGGACCACTTACAGGAGACAAGTACATTCCTTAAAACAGCACAGAAGACCTTTTATAATCTTATAACCTAATTTAGAAATTATAACCTTATTTAGGGAAAGAATCTGCCTGCCAATGCCAGGATAGGTGGATTCCGTCTCTGGGTTGGAAAGATCCCCTGAAGAAGGAAATGGCAACCCACTCCAGTATTCTTGCCTGGGAAGCCACACGGGCAGAGGAGCCTGATGGGCTACAGTCCATAGGGTCTGAGAGAGTTGGACACGATTGATTAGATGTTCTCTTTAGCTGAATTGTTAAGTGAAAGTTCCCAGCTTTTCTTTCACATGTCCATGCTTTTGTTCATGGTATTTCTTGCCTGTAGGCTCTTTTCTGTCTCTCTCTCTCTTTTTTACATTCTTCAAACCCCTGCTTGAATTCCTGATCTTCTAAATTTTAGATAAAAGATCACTTGCTGTATGAAGTCTTCCCTATTTTTTTTAGAGGAGGAGAGAGCTATTTGTTTGTTTGTTTTTGGTGACTCCACCTCACTCTTTCCATGCCATTATTAAAGCGTTTCCTGTAATTTTTGTGTCTCTCATCTTTGCATCCTAAGAGCTTAGTACCATGTCTCTAACAGGATAAATATTGAATAAATGATCTTTCAATACCTTTTTCCATAACTGAGAATGAGACTTGGAAAACCCAGGTGAGTTAAGTCTCAGGTATCAAGCCTCCTCATTGCTCTTGAAACCAAAAAGAAACGAGGAGGAGGACATTTGAATGCCCCAAAGCTTCTGGCCAAATATCTTTCTTTTTCCATATTTGATCCAGTGCCTGAAAATTTCAGCACTCAATACTTTGTTCTTAATGGACTTAAAAATACCAGAAAGCACATTATTGGGGGTCTTGTTCTGTTATTTGACTAGTTGAAGGCTAAGAAAGATCATGTTGAGTGGAGAAGGGAACATTGTCCTTAAGATTTATTAGAATACTCAAACAGCTGATCCAGCTCACTCTATAAAGGGACTATGTGAAGGGACTAGATTCTTAAGGGTATCAGTAGATTTCCAGTAGTGAATTTTATCACATATTATCCATTATAATCTATTCAACTATCCACTCATGAGAATATGAATTTGCTTATTCATATTTCCCCTTCTTTATCTAATTGTCCACCAGGCTAGGTGGAGACTCAACAGAAGATGGTGATAAATATATGAAAATACAGATATGGTCCATAAGTATAGGTGTCAGTACCTCTGCTGGTAGAGCATAAAGAGTTTGTATGAGTATTTTTACAGTCAATTTTCTAATAAGGCACAATTTTATGGTAAATCTGAAATTTCATAGTTGGGCCCAAGATCACAAAGGACATTATTTATAAAAGCAACAGGGAGGAATTTGTTCCTTCATATCGTCACTTATTTGAAGCATAAACAATTGTTTGGAAATTGGAGAATAAACATTTTATCAATCAGTTTTTTTAGCGAGTTTTCACATGCTTTTCTTCTTTCCTTTAGGCTTAGTGATGAGGGCTTTCCTGGACTACTTAGAGGTACTGAAATTTGTCCCCCATATGTGGGCAATAAAAATGGCTGTTGTCTGATTCTTTTTTTTTTTTTTTTTCATCCATCTTTATTCTTTGGCCTGTGTGGGCCCCATTGCAGTGGCATCTCTCGTTGCAGAGCACAGGCTCTGGGCGCATGTGCTCCACAGTGCTGGCTTGTAACTGCACACCAGTCCAGCTGCTCCACGGCAAGCAGGATCTTCCCAGGCCAGGGATCAAACTGGCGCCTCTTCCACTGCAAGGCAGACTCTTTATACCCTCTGGACCACCAGGGAAGCCCTGATGTTTTATTCTTGATTGAAGAAGATAAAATGACTCAAGGCAAAATATAGATTACCTTGCACTTCATGGATTCGCATGGGCAAAGTGAGAGAGCCAGCTGGGGGCTGTTTAATTCTATCCCAAGAGGTCTTCTGCTAAAGGGCAAGTGAATCTCAAGAGTGATGTCCCTGTGAAGTAGGAATCAGAGTTTGAGGAGTGATGCCTCTGTCATTTAAAGTAAAACACACATTTCCCATGTTAAGGAGCTTCACTGGAATTTTGTAACATGTGAGAATTTTCAAGATTGCCACAGAAGTGTCCTGGCAAGGGTATTTGAAGGAGAAGAATCATGTTGAGTGGAGAAGGAACATTGCCCTTAAGGAATACTCAGACAGCTTATCCAGCTCACTCTATAAAGGGACTATGTGAAGGGACTAGATTCTTAAGGGTATCAGTAGATTTCCAGTAGTGAATTTTATCACATATTATCCATTATAATCTATTCAACTATCCACTCATGAGAATATGAATTTGCTTATTCATATTTCCTTCTTTATCTAATTGTCCACCAGGCTAGGTGGAGACTCAACAGAAGATGGTGATAAATATATGAAAATACAGATATGGTCCATAAGTATAGGTGTCAGTACCTCTGCTGGTAGAGCATAAAGAGTTTGTATGAGTATTTTTACAGTCAATTTTCTAATAAGGCACAATTTTATGGTAAATCTGAAATTTCATAGTTGGGCCCAAGATCACAAAGGACATTATTTATAAAAGCAACAGGGAGGAATTTGTTCCTTCATATCGTCACTTATTTGAAGCATAAACAATTGTTTGGAAATTGGAGAATAAACATTTTATCAATCAGTTTTTTTAGCGAGTTTTCACATGCTTTTCTTCTTTCCTTTAGGCTTAGTGATGAGGGCTTTCCTGGACTACTTAGAGGTACTGAAATTTGTCCCCCATATGTGGGCAATAAAAATGGCTGTTGTCTGATTCTTTTTTTTTTTTTTTTTCATCCATCTTTATTCTTTGGCCTGTGTGGGCCCCCATTGCAGTGGCATCTCTCGTTGCAGAGCACAGGCTCTGGGCGCATGTGCTCCACAGTGCTGGCTTGTAACTGCACACCAGTCCAGCTGCTCCACGGCAAGCAGGATCTTCCCAGGCCAGGGATCAAACTGGCGCCTCTTCCACTGCAAGGCAGACTCTTTATACCCTCTGGACCACCAGGGAAGCCCTGATGTTTTATTCTTGATTGAAGAAGATAAAATGACTCAAGGCAAAATATAGATTACCTTGCACTTCATGGATTCGCATGGGCAAAGTGAGAGAGCCAGCTGGGGGCTGTTTAATTCTATCCCAAGAGGTCTTCTGCTAAAGGGCAAGTGAATCTCAAGAGTGATGTCCCTGTGAAGTAGGAATCAGAGTTTGAGGAGTGATGCCTCTGTCATTTAAAGTAAAACACACATTTCCCATGTTAAGGAGCTTCACTGGAATTTTGTAACATGTGAGAATTTTCAAGATTGCCACAGAAGTGTCCTGGCAAGGGTAGCCTTACACATCTGTAATCTAAAGTACCCCAATTCACATATAAATTACATCCTTTATGAAAATGTACCCTTTCCTCAGTCTTTAACAAGCTGGAGAAAGAATGAAAAGGTAGGCATAGATTAAAGGCCAACGGAATGCATATTTATTCCTGCACTAGAAGCTTCTGTTTGCCAAAGAAGAGAGAGGAAAGAAGGAGAGGAAAAGATTGCTGAATTAAATATAAGGCTTGAAGACTTCTAGGGAATGCACATACTAATTACAGTCTGAGTCTGTGTTCCTGAGTTAAAGGGGACTGTGAACTTGAAAGTAATCCCAGTGTGTTTGGAGGTCAAGTGGAAATTTCTATCTCAGAGTGGGGCAAGTATCAATGAATAAAATTTAAAGTGGTAGTGAGAATCAGATTACTAAGTAAATAAGTAAATAGGGAAGCAACTAAACAGAGAAACCAGTGAACACATAGTCATGGCTTTTCCTGGTGTAACATCAGTTATACAAGAATCATGAAGATGTCCAGATACCTGCCACAGGGAATTCTTCTCCTCACCCTGAAGGAGAGGATTGTTACTCTCTGAATAGTAAATCCTGATGAAGCTGGGATCCAGGTCCCAAGCAGAGCTGAGCAGGGGTGAGTTGGCGTAGTAAAAAAGGGAAAAAGCCCAAATCAGAGAACAGTTGATAATGGGCATCTCAAGGCAAAATATAGAATTACCTTGCGCCTCTTCCACTGCAAGGCAGACTCTTTATACCCTCTGGACCACCAGAAGCCCTGATGTTTTATTCTTGATTGAAGAAGATAAAATGACTCAAGGCAAAATATAGATTACCTTGCACTTCATGGATTCGCATGGGCAAAGTGAGAGAGCCAGCTGGGGGCTGTTTAATTCTATCCCAAGAGGTCTTCTGCTAAAGGGCAAGTGAATCTCAAGAGTGATGTCCCTGTGAAGTAGGAATCAGAGTTTGAGGAGTGATGCCTCTGTCATTTAAAGTAAAACACACATTTCCCATGTTAAGGAGCTTCACTGGAATTTTGTAACATGTGAGAATTTTCAAGATTGCCACAGAAGTGTCCTGGCAAGGGTAGCCTTACACATCTGTAATCTAAAGTACCCCAATTCACATATAAATTACATCCTTTATGAAAATGTACCCTTTCCTCAGTCTTTAACAAGCTGGAGAAAGAATGAAAAGGTAGGCATAGATTAAAGGCCAACGGAATGCATATTTATTCCTGCACTAGAAGCTTCTGTTTGCCAAAGAAGAGAGAGGAAAGAAGGAGAGGAAAAGATTGCTGAATTAAATATAAGGCTTGAAGACTTCTAGGGAATGCACATACTAATTACAGTCTGAGTCTGTGTTCCTGAGTTAAAGGGGACTGTGAACTTGAAAGTAATCCCAGTGTGTTTGGAGGTCAAGTGGAAATTTCTATCTCAGAGTGGGGCAAGTATCAATGAATAAAATTTAAAGTGGTAGTGAGAATCAGATTACTAAGTAAATAAGTAAATAGGGAAGCAACTAAACAGAGAAACCAGTGAACACATAGTCATGGCTTTTCCTGGTGTAACATCAGTTATACAAGAATCATGAAGATGTCCAGATACCTGCCACAGGGAATTCTTCTCCTCACCCTGAAGGAGAGGGGATTGTTACTCTCTGAATAGTAAATCCTGATGAAGCTGGGATCCAGGTCCCAAGCAGAGCTGAGCAGGGGTGAGTTGGCGTAGTAAAGACAGCAAGACTTTGTGAAAATCTGAACCCTGAATGGGGACAGCTCTGCCCCACTTAATCATTTGGTTCAGAGAATCTAGCATCGATCTTGGGAGGTGACTGTGAGATTTCCCTCTGAAGAGGTAGGCAGACTAGGAGAAAGATTAGCATACAAATAATAGTCCTGAAGTATGATTTTTAACAAAATCTAACACCTAAGTGTCTGATGTACCTCACTATGTGCACAAATGACCAGGGAGCTTTTACCCATTTTATTTTTAAATAGGAACCATGAATCATCTAAGAAAATCTTCATCATGAAAGATGAAAATTAGAGTGAATAGGAGACAATAGCAACAAAGCATGGGAAAAACAGAAAACTAAGGAAAAAAAGAATATTACTCGTAAGTAATAGTCTTAGAAAATTAAAAGAAAATATTACAAAAACGAAACCAGAATAGGCAATTGTAAGAAAAAATCAAGAAGCAAGAAAAAGATCTTGTATACAATTGTGAAAACAGAATTTATTCCTGATCAAGAATAACTTCTCTCTTGGTCTATTTTGTTTATCTTATGTTTTCTGTTCTGATAACTGCATAGACTACATCTTAGGTAATCAATTCTGCCATGGTTTTCTCTGCTTCACTGGGGAAGTGAGTTATTTACATTCTGCTCTCTTAGCTGTCTAGTTCAATTTCTTCAGAGGGGACCTTAGTTTGCAATGAATCTCTTACTAAGTAAAAAAAACAAGAAAGAGAGAGAGGGCTGGAAGTTTCTATATTTACCTCTCACCTATCACATCTTGTGGTAGCATTAACAACAGTATGTATCCACTTTCCTTAGAGATATACTTATTTTAACTTGTGATATAGCTAAGCTGTTAGTACTTTCTACTAGGCTTCCCAAAGGTTTAATGCCCTGAAAAAGGTTAATGTTGTGCAGCTTATAAATATTCATATTCTACATATGGGTTTTCTCATTAAGTTATAGAAACAAAATATAAAACACATTTAGTAGTTAGTGTCTATATAAAATTCTCATTTCAACACTTAGTAAGCACTCACCATTATATATTTTGTCACTAAGTTGTGTCTGACTCTTTTGTGACCCCATGGACTGTAGCCCACTGGTCTTCTCTGTCTGTGAGATTTCCCAGGTAAAAAAATTAGAATAGGTTGCCATTTCCTTTTCCAGGGGATTATTCCCAAGTCAAGGATCAAGCCCACATATCCTGCATTGGCAGGTAACCATTGAGCCACCAGGCAAGCTCCACCAATGTATCTAGTACTGTTGTAAAACTATGATACATTCAAAAATATGTAAAATATAGTTCCTGACTTAGTAAATTCTTTTGGGAGATCCAATGCACAAACATGCTATGGAATATAAGCTACTGTTTTTACAAATTAAATTCTGATGTACCTCACTATGTGCACAAATGACCAGGAGCTTTTACCCATTTTATTTTTAAATAGGAACCATGAATCATCTAAGAAAATCTTCATCATGAAAGATGAAAATTAGAGTGAATAGGAGACAATAGCAACAAAGCATGGGAAAAACAGAAAACTAAGGAAAAAAAGAATATTACTCGTAAGTAATAGTCTTAGAAAATTAAAAGAAAATATTACAAAAACGAAACCAGAATAGGCAATTGTAAGAAAAAATCAAGAAGCAAGAAAAAGATCTTGTATACAATTGTGAAAACAGAATTTATTCCTGATCAAGAATAACTTCTCTCTTGGTCTATTTTGTTTATCTTATGTTTTCTGTTCTGATAACTGCATAGACTACATCTTAGGTAATCAATTCTGCCATGGTTTTCTCTGCTTCACTGGGGAAGTGAGTTATTTACATTCTGCTCTCTTAGCTGTCTAGTTCAATTTCTTCAGAGGGGACCTTAGTTTGCAATGAATCTCTTACTAAGTAAAAAAAACAAGAAAGAGAGAGAGGGCTGGAAGTTTCTATATTTACCTCTCACCTATCACATCTTGTGGTAGCATTAACAACAGTATGTATCCACTTTCCTTAGAGATATACTTATTTTAACTTGTGATATAGCTAAGCTGTTAGTACTTTCTACTAGGCTTCCCAAAGGTTTAATGCCCTGAAAAAGGTTAATGTTGTGCAGCTTATAAATATTCATATTCTACATATGGGTTTTCTCATTAAGTTATAGAAACAAAATATAAAACACATTTAGTAGTTAGTGTCTATATAAAATTCTCATTTCAACACTTAGTAAGCACTCACCATTATATATTTTGTCACTAAGTTGTGTCTGACTCTTTTGTGACCCCATGGACTGTAGCCCACTGGTCTTCTCTGTCTGTGAGATTTCCCAGGTAAAAAAATTAGAATAGGTTGCCATTTCCTTTTCCAGGGGATTATTCCCAAGTCAAGGATCAAGCCCACATATCCTGCATTGGCAGGTAACCATTGAGCCACCAGGCAAGCTCCACCAATGTATCTAGTACTGTTGTAAAACTATGATACATTCAAAAATATGTAAAATATAGTTCCTGACTTAGTAAATTCTTTTGGGAGATCAAATGCACAAACATGCTATGGAATATAAGATACTGTTTTTTGATTAAGTATCTAAATGTGTGGTACAGACCATGGATGACTACGGAAGCAGGAGACAAATGTCTGTTTCTACAAAAGAGTAATAGCTGTGCCCCCATTACAAAATGATATTGATTCTAGCTGGCAGTAAAGCTCACAGATTGAGAGTCAGCCAGCAGCTGAACTCATGCCGAGAACCATATGTCAAAACTAGACCTTTGTGAATAATACAGTCTGTCTGCAGTAAAGCCTTTGCTGTAGACAAATATTTTAAAGATAATCCCAGGGTTCAAAGCCATCTTAACTCTTAGTGGAGATGAACAAAAAGTATGCAAGGATGAATTTGAGAATTCAACAATATTGTTTTACCCATCTGTCATGCAAAATATAATTAGAAACTCCAGGTTTCCACAAAATAAGATGAGAAGCCTTCCTATATGATAGGATTGCTTTACTGTTCTCTTCACACTACTCTGCCTCCCAGTGGCATGTGTTTTGATGTTAAGAATGATCTTTAGGATAATAAGGAGACCTTATTTGTCTTTAGAGCCCTTCTTGCTAAATGTTAGTTTATGCCTGAGGTAGAAAAGTTATAAAGAAGTTGAAGAATTTATTCCATGAGATGGAAACATTCATTGTGAGAGACTTGAAGCTTAAAAAATGTACCTGAGAGAAGTTTGATAAGTGTTAACAGTCATTAAGACTTTTGTCTGCTTTCAGAGGAAATATTGTAGATTTTCATTCATATTTTAAAATAAATGTAGACACTTAAACTTATACTGCCTAAAGTTAACTTTGGTTTCAGGACTTCACTTGAGTGAGGTAAGTTGTGCAAAAGCTGAGTTTCCTAATTTTCCAAAGTGGGCTTCAGAGTATATTTATTACACATTTGGGAGTCTCACCATTGTCAGATGGATTATAGTAGTTTCTGGGGGCTCTGGTTGAGCTTCCAAGTGGTTCTTTTTTGCCTACTGTCTTTGGTCTGCTTCTCCTTAAGTTAGGAATAAACATAAGAGAAAAATGTTGGATACTAGGAAATGCCAAACAAATACCGGGTTGCATAAATGTAGAAAGTTCTAATTTTCCTTTGGTTTCCTTCTGCAGAGATGTCTTGAAATATTTCCTAAAGTAGAAGTAAAATTTCAACTTTTTTCTTATGCTATTTTAGTGAGACCCAAATATGAACCGTATGAAATTTGCATCAAATTTTATCCCAGCCTACGAAGTGACTTAAATATGGCTTAAATGTTATCCATCCTAAGCATGTGGACTATCCAGTAGAAAGTTAGATGTTAGAGGCCTTCTTGGAGGGGGTATAATAATCTACTTGGAAGTGTCTTCAAAAAGTGTTTAAGACAGTGCCTTCTCAATTCATGTCTTTGATTTCTATGTGTTTAAAATTAGTCTCATTAAAAAAAAAAACCTAATGATATATTTATTTAAAGGAATAGGAAGATGTATTAACACAGACGTAGACTCTGGAAAAGAATTACTGAGATGATTTTGATCTTCTTTGGATTGTAATGAAGACCACAGTTCAATATCTTAATGAGAATAGTTTCTGGTGCAATTAGTGAAAAGGTGTGACTTGAATTGAAATACATTGCCTGGGGACCTGCAGGATTTTTTTTTTGATCTGCACAATCCATGCAACAGCACCAGCCAACCCCAGCGCATTTCCTACTGGGCACTACTTGTGGGTGTTACTCCCAAAGCATATGGTCAAGAGGTAGTGAGTCCAGAGTGCAGCCATGACCCAGATAGCACCAGGCTTTGGAGAGCTCAAAACAAATCTGCCACCAGATACCAGGCTCATGGAAATGGTTTAAAAACACGTAGGAAAACATCACAAGCTGTTTCCTGAAGCAGTTTGGTTTCTGCCAGCATTTATGGAACATGGCAAATGTGATCCTGAAATGGAAGTATGTCTGAATACATGCTGCTCATTTAGAAAAGAAAATTTCTTCATTATATAAAATGGTTAAATACAATTTTTCCCTCACCTCATTGTGCAATTTCACAAATTGTGCTTTCCTTGGAAAGAAGTTGTCTTTCATAATGATAATAAATGGGGAGAAACCACCTCACATTCTATGCTGTTGAGCCTGTTTAAGAAAGAAGAAGAATCTGATTTTCAATATGCAACTGGCCATTACTAATGTCAGTTAAATGTTTAGGGTATGACTGGTTAACATTGGGATGTTTGCATCTGAAACTTACCATGCGCCCTACAGAGTCTGTACAATACCAGTCTTTATAATTTCCCATATAGTCCAATCTGTCATGTAATTTATTGCTTATTTTTGGAAAAAGTATCTTTCCAGGCACCCTTCAGCTTCTTGTTCATTCAGAAGTTCATTCACTCTATCGAATACTTTGCTAGGGGATTTCCTCTAAATCCCTGCTTTGAACTCTTTCCTGCTTTAGTTATTTACCTCATTTTTGCTGCAAAATATCCTCTGGGAATTGCTTAAGATATTGTGCATGAGAAGTACCTTTGAAGAGACTTTGAAAATTCGAAGATGTCACAATTCTACCTGCAACTTTAACCAATGATGTGCTTATGTAAAACTTCAGAAAGAAGATATTTCCTGAAATAATGACTTTTTTGTTTTCCTGCTGCCTGAAAAGCTGCCTTTGAGAAATCTCTTACAATTCTGATACCCCATTCTTGTGTTGTGACCATTTCATTTCCTCTGAAATTTTTTATACTGTTTTCTTTGTCCTTCATGTTTTGAAATTTCATGATGATGTGCCTCAGGGTGAAACTTTTGGTTCCAAGAATTATTTTCTAGAGAATCATGTCCACCTACATCAAAGAAATAGTCTTTATTTCTTCTCTGAAAGTATTTTCTAGTTTTTCTTTCTGGAAATGGGCTGTTGAGCCTCATAGATTGCTCCTTTATCTTTTTATATTTTTAACAAATATATTTTCTTTCACTTACAATTTTTCTCTTTTTTGGCCACTTCTATTGGTCTTTCATTTATCTATTTTCATCCATCTTTGTTCTTTGGCCTGTGTGGGCCTCCCGTTGCAGTGGCCTCTGTCACTCCAGAGTGCCGGCTCAGTAGTTGGACACATTACTCCAGCTACTCCGCCCCATGTGGGATCTTCCCAGGCCAGGGATCAAACCCGTGCCCCTTGCATTGCAAGGCGGTGTCCTTACCCACTGGACCACCAGGGAAGCCCCCTTTAATTATCTTTTATCTTCTATTTTCTATATGAATATAAGAAATAAATCATTAGTTTTTCCCAACATCTTTTGTTCATTCTATTGAAATTTCTATTTTTAATATTATCTTCATCTCTATTTTTTGTTGTTTGAACATTCTTTCTTTTAATGTGATCTTGCTCCCTTTTTTCAAAAGGACCTTTCAAAAATCTCTTTCAAATATTATGTGTTTATATTATATATAAATTATATATATACACATATATGGTTAATGTTTCTATTTTAACCTATGTTATCTCTGTTCTGAGCTAAAGGTTGTTTTAGTTCTTTTTTTTTAACTTTTATTCTACTTTTAACTTTTACAGAGTTTTGTTGTTTACAGATATGTATGTTCCCAGATTAGTCATATGTATATCCCCCTCTTCCCACCCCTCCCGACCTGTTTTAGTTTCTATTTGTCATCCTTTATCTTTCATCCTTAAAAGTTTATGGATGATAATTATAACTGAGGCACTAAAGACTCAACTGCATTAGAAGTAGCCTGGTGAGGTACAGTCCAAGAGGTCACAAAGAGTTGGACACGACTGAGTGTTTAAGCATGCACACAAGCTTATAGATGAGTGATTTCACTGTAATGTCATAAACTGGATTTTCCCCCTCTGTCATTATCTATGTAAATCTTTTCTGGAGTGGTTCAGTTTTCCAGAAAAGCGTCCTTCAGTGTTTTGCCTAATGAACAAATGCCTGGTTTTTGGTGTTCTGAGCCAATTAAGGCAAGGGAGATTCTGCCCTCAACCCTTGTACTCACTAAAGCACCCTTATCTCTCATTCCTCCCACAGTCACATCCTCTCTTCTCCTCTTCTCAAAACAAGGGTCTCACTGGCTCAGTTTCTTCATAGATTATAGTCCCTACTCCTTCAGGAACAGGGATGACCATTCACCAGCCCCGCCCTTCATAAGTGCTAGTGAAGATCCAATTGCTGTGAAACAGACTTTAGAACAACTCTGTGTCAATCTGTCACCTCCTTTCTGTTTTTAAATGTAACTTGTGTCCCCAATTTCTGTCTGTCTGGAATTTGGTCAGGAAAATGGAATTGTCTCTTTTGCTTTTTGCTTAGCTTTGACCTTATCTCTCTTAAGTCATTTATTCTTCCTCTGTTATATGCTGTTTTATGGTTACAAATGTCTCCTTGTTTCATTCAAGACCATTTTACATTTCTTTCATTTTCTTCAGTGGGGTGGTTTTGAGAGGGAAGGGCACAAAATGGTTTTTACTCTGTTTCTCTTTAAGTATCAGGAAAATAATAGTCACTAATGATTTACATGAATTCTATTTTAATATTATCTTTTTTGTTTTTTTTTTGATTGCTAAAAGGTTTTTTGTTTTTAAAAAAAAAATTTTTTTGTTTTCTATTTTAACCTATGTTATCTCTGTTCTGAGCTAAAGGTTGTTTTAGTTCTTTTTTTTTAACTTTTATTCTACTTTTAACTTTTACAGAGTTTTGTTGTTTACAGATATGTATGTTCCCAGATTAGTCATATGTATATCCCCCTCTTCCCACCCCTCCCGACCTGTTTTAGTTTCTATTTGTCATCCTTTATCTTTCATCCTTAAAAGTTTATGGATGATAATTATAACTGAGGCACTAAAGACTCAACTGCATTAGAAGTAGCCTGGTGAGGTACAGTCCAAGAGGTCACAAAGAGTTGGACACGACTGAGTGTTTAAGCATGCACACAAGCTTATAGATGAGTGATTTCACTGTAATGTCATAAACTGGATTTTCCCCCTCTGTCATTATCTATGTAAATCTTTTCTGGAGTGGTTCAGTTTTCCAGAAAAGCGTCCTTCAGTGTTTTGCCTAATGAACAAATGCCTGGTTTTTGGTGTTCTGAGCCAATTAAGGCAAGGGAGATTCTGCCCTCAACCCTTGTACTCACTAAAGCACCCTTATCTCTCATTCCTCCCACAGTCACATCCTCTCTTCTCCTCTTCTCAAAACAAGGGTCTCACTGGCTCAGTTTCTTCATAGATTATAGTCCCTACTCCTTCAGGAACAGGGATGACCATTCACCAGCCCCGCCCTTCATAAGTGCTAGTGAAGATCCAATTGCTGTGAAACAGACTTTAGAACAACTCTGTGTCAATCTGTCACCTCCTTTCTGTTTTTAAATGTAACTTGTGCCCCCAATTTCTGTCTGTCTGGAATTTGGTCAGGAAAATGGAATTGTCTCTTTTGCTTTTTGCTTAGCTTTGACCTTATCTCTCTTAAGTCATTTATTCTTCCTCTGTTATATGCTGTTTTATGGTTACAAATGTCTCCTTGTTTCATTCAAGACCATTTTACATTTCTTTCATTTTTCTTCAGTGGGGTGGTTTTGGAGAGGGGAAGGGCACAAAATGGTTTTTTACTCTGTTTTCTCTTTAAGTATCAGGAAAAAATAATAGTATTCTTATTATCTGTTTTGTTTTTATTCTACATGTGCAATGACCCCCTATATGATTGCTTCTACATATTTGATGAATATAAGGAAGGTCAAGACCAATTTGCTACTCTCCTAAAGCTGAACATGTGTCATTCATTAGTCTGTTCATCTAAATCTGACTTTTAATATCTTCTATTATCAATTTCTCTTTATTAAGATTCCATCAATGTATACAAAACAGATAGTATATATATATATATATACACACACACACACACACACACACACACACACACACACGTACACATGTGTATGCATGTGTACATATATATGTCCATGTATATGGATATACACACAAACGTGTGCATGTGCACACACATGCACACACACACACACTTGGGCTTCCAGGTAGCTCTTGTGGTAAAGAACCCATCTGCCAAAGTAGGAGACTTAAGAGACATACGTTTGATCCCTAGGTTGGGAAGATCCCTTAGAGGAGTATATGACAACCCACTCCGGTGTTCTTAACTGGAGAATCCCATGGATAGAAGAGCCTGGCAGGCTATGGTCCATAGGGTCTAAGGTTGCAAAGTGTTGGACATGACTGAAGCGACTTAGCATGCACACACAAAGATACACACATACATTTATTTTATTTTGACTTACACCTATTTTTGTAAGTAAAATAACAAATTATCTTTAACTCCCTGAGAGAAAGCAGATACATACATAAATAGAAGAAGTAAAAAGAAGAGAAGGAAAGAGCACAAGTACAGAAGAGAGTATGAAAAGAAAAAAAAAAGACTTTAGGAGGAAAAAGAAAATTTCATTATTCTCATCGATAAATTGAGGAAAATAAAGTTACTTCCTAGACTTATTTCAATTTTCTATGTACTAAGTTATGAAAAGTCTGGCACATTATGAGCACTGAATGAATACAAGTCTCACCCCAGACACACACCTTTCCACTTCACTTAACACCACTAAATCTCAAAGAAAAGTGAATAGAAATGAACATGATTAATAATAATCATAGTCATGGCTGCTGTTGCATTGTAGAGCCCTACCATGTACCAGAGAGTGAACTGAACATCTTGTTTCTAGAGCTAAATTATAAATCATGTGAAAGCATTTAGCACCATAACTGACATCAAAATTGCTCAAAAGTGTTTCCTTTCAAGTAATTATTGATTTTATTTTAGGATTCCATTTGTCTTTCTCTGAACCTTCTCTGACTTTTGTTCATGGTTTGATAGAATTCCAAGCAGGTACCTGACTCTAGGTATTTCCATGAAACATTTGCTGTTTTCTCCATTTGTTTGTATTCGATAGGAGCTTTTGCTTGACTGTTCTGTTTTTCACTGGATTTCATGGGCCTTGTGTGATCTCACCAGACTCCTGGCCTCACATCAACCATGGCTCCCAGGGAGAATAAATCATGTTTTTTGATCACACTGCAAGTTAACTGGAAACCTGTACATTTTAAATCAGGAATTTTAGCTTAGTATCTACAGAACTTCATGTTTCTTTCCTTATTAGTCAGTGTGCAATTGACCATTTAGTTTAAAAGGATTGTTGCATGACTTCAGTATATGCATTATAGTAATTTATCTCAGTCCTTTATTTGAGGCCTTTGTTAAGGATTTTTAATGCCACCATTTCCCTGCCTGCCTAGCACTGACTTTTCAGTGTCTTTTGTTGGGACTTTGCCAAGCGTGCTAAGATACATATTAATCCTATTTTGTCATTTCAAACACAGCCAATCAAGAGCACAAAGATGATTATAATTGCCTGTTTTTTCTACTTATTACATTTGAATTTACCACCACATTTTAATGCTCAGTGATACCTATCAGAATTTCCAAATGACAACATGCTCTGAAACTTTGACATTTTTCTTGGCAATAATCATACATAATTTTTTTGAGATTCTAAATACAAAATGTCTGTGCATAAATGAACTGGTAATTATATAGAATGAAACTAAAAGCAGTTAAGAGGCTCCCACACATTCATTTTTCTTTGATAGGTCTACGCTAGTTTACACTGACTTGGTCATCACAAGATGAATGGAACTGACAATCTGAATGACCAGAAAGCTGATAACTGGATTCTAAATTTTTGCACATTGATGTCAATTGAAGGAACTATTTATACCTGAGCAAACTATGTAAATAGCTTCTTAACTTGTGTCTATAAAAGAAAAAGTAATCTAATGTGATCAAAACTGACAGGAATTATTAAGAGAATATCTATGACAGAATAGTCATCTGCAGTTTAAAAAAGCCCTTTCATTGGTAATTTTTTTTTAAAGTAGAAAACAATATTGGAATTTTGTGTGATTTTTGAGCTATTTTCCCTGTATGGGGTTAATTTTCTATGATTTATCTGAATTTCAGGTAGCCCTGGCTCTTATGATTTTGAAACATAAAATTTACTTAATACGTGTATAGGCTTCTTGGTGGCTCAGATGGTAAAGAATCCTCCTGTCATGAAGGGAACCTAGGTTTGACACCTGGGTTGGGAAGATTCCCTGGAAAAGAGAATGGCAACCCACTCCAGTATTCTTGCCTGGAGAATCCCATGGACAGAGGATCCTGGTGGGGTACAGTTCATTAGATTGCAAAGAGTTGGACATGACTGAGCGACTAACACACATACATGTATGTATTTGTATATATATTACACGTACATACAAAGTTTACATATATATGTCTGTGCACATGTAATATAAAGTTTATTTAAAGTTGATTCATAAGCTGAATTGAACTTAATGGAACATCTATAACATTTTTAATATTACTAAAGTCTGATTGTGTGTGTATATATATATATATATATAAATATTTTAACTCTTCAAAAAGTTTATTCAAAATAAAAACTCCCAGACCCAGCCTAAACAGTCTAGGCTGTTTCCATAGCAATGAGAAAGATGTGATCAAATGTCTTTTTGGTGGAAATCAGAACATGCTACATGTGTATTCCTGGAGTTTATATGATGACAGAAAAATGAGCTTGTAAAATAAATTCTGACATGAACTAATTTGAAAATATCAACTAAAGGAGTGAATAAGAGAGAGCAAGGCTTAATATTTTTATTATTACTAAAGTCTGACTATATTTCTAATTTTATGAATCTATAATTATATTTTCCTTCTTCTTGAGATAGGCTCTCCCCACAGATTATATTTCTTTCATGATTTCAAGTAGAATCACAGTGCTTTCTATCCCATATTTGTATTGTTGCTATTATGATTATTGTAATTTAGTAAGATTGAGTTTGAGTACATCTTAAAGATCTTAGACAAATGAGAGATTTACCACTTTTCCTTACAAGAAAAAACTCAGGATAGCTTGTTAAATGTATCCATCATCATTCATCATTTAGCTATGCATTGACTGTTTTCTGGTGAATTAGTAAATAGAAATAAATAGAGTGTGGATTTGTTTATGAAATCCACAACCAAGAATTCTGTGATCATGTGCTCAAATTATTGAACAGAGCTTAGGACATCTGTCACCCTGTTGTGTAGAGGGAAAAACCACCTTGTCTGTGATTTGTTTCTGGAGTGCAGAAGCATGGCTTTAGGGAGTGCTAAGCTTGATCTTACTGTTGATACATGGAAAATCTTTCAGTTGAAATGGAGACATTGTTTGCCTGGAGAATCCCATGGACAGGGGATCCTGGTGGGGTACAGTTCATTAGATTGCAAAGAGTTGGACATGACTGAGCGACTAACACACATACATGTATGTATTTGTATATATATTACACGTACATACAAAGTTTACATATATATGTCTGTGCACATGTAATATAAAGTTTATTTAAAGTTGATTCATAAGCTGAATTGAACTTAATGGAACATCTATAACATTTTTAATATTACTAAAGTCTGATTGTGTGTGTATATATATATATATATATAAATATTTTAACTCTTCAAAAAGTTTATTCAAAATAAAAACTCCCAGACCCAGCCTAAACAGTCTAGGCTGTTTCCATAGCAATGAGAAAGATGTGATCAAATGTCTTTTTGGTGGAAATCAGAACATGCTACATGTGTATTCCTGGAGTTTATATGATGACAGAAAAATGAGCTTGTAAAATAAATTCTGACATGAACTAATTTGAAAATATCAACTAAAGGAGTGAATAAGAGAGAGCAAGGCTTAATATTTTTATTATTACTAAAGTCTGACTATATTTCTAATTTTATGAATCTATAATTATATTTTCCTTCTTCTTGAGATAGGCTCTCCCCACAGATTATATTTCTTTCATGATTTCAAGTAGAATCACAGTGCTTTCTATCCCATATTTGTATTGTTGCTATTATGATTATTGTAATTTAGTAAGATTGAGTTTGAGTACATCTTAAAGATCTTAGACAAATGAGAGATTTACCACTTTTCCTTACAAGAAAAAACTCAGGATAGCTTGTTAAATGTATCCATCATCATTCATCATTTAGCTATGCATTGACTGTTTTCTGGTGAATTAGTAAATAGAAATAAATAGAGTGTGGATTTGTTTATGAAATCCACAACCAAGAATTCTGTGATCATGTGCTCAAATTATTGAACAGAGCTTAGGACATCTGTCACCCTGTTGTGTAGAGGGAAAAACCACCTTGTCTGTGATTTGTTTCTGGAGTGCAGAAGCATGGCTTTAGGGAGTGCTAAGCTTGATCTTACTGTTGATACATGGAAAATCTTTCAGTTGAAATGGAGACTTTGAATTGATTCTACTTAGGCCAAACTTCTGTCTAGTATCTAGATGTGTGCTTTTGGACCAGACTTTCTTCTTAACTCACAAGAATTTTGAGAGACATCTCTTTAGAGCTTCAGATTCCTTTGAGCCAATTAGGTTTGGTGTGTGATGACAGAACCTGAGGAGGTGGTTATTGGGAGAAGTTGTGTGTGTGTGTGTGTGTGTGTGTGTGTGTGTGTACAGAATAAATATCCATCAGTGCTTAGTTGTATACAACTCAGTGAATAACCAGAACCATGACAGAAACCTTATCCAAACTAGAGGACAGTTGAGTCACAGTGAAAAATTTATACACAAGAGATAGCACATTTTTTTTAAAACGCCCATGATGAATGAGGATGTTGATATGTTTCAGTACTGAGAAATTCGTAAGTGGAATTTTGTACATGTGTCATTGTTTTTAAAAGTTTTAAAAAACTTTTCATCGGATTTCAAGTTCCTTTTATTCCCTTTTACTTTCATCCTGCTGGGAAGCAGCAAAAATAAATTAACCTAGTAACTATTGTCAGCCCTCACTGAATGCTACATCTCAGTCACCATGCTTAGCTCTATCCATGGACTCCTGTACGACAGGCTCCCAACAACCGTAAATGCTAAGGACTTTGATTATCCTCATTTTTAGATGAAGAAACTAAACTGATGTGTATTGGGGTGAAATAATTGACCCAGGGTCATACAGGTACAAATTTGTAAAATTTAATTTCTTGTTTAGGCATTCTGACTCCAGAACTGGTATTCAAAAAACATAGTATCTTTTGGTGTTTTGCATCAATTCATCATTTAGCTATGCATTGACTGTTTTCTGGTGAATTAGTAAATAGAAATAAATAGAGTGTGGATTTGTTTATGAAATCCACAACCAAGAATTCTGTGATCATGTGCTCAAATTATTGAACAGAGCTTAGGACATCTGTCACCCTGTTGTGTAGAGGGAAAAACCACCTTGTCTGTGATTTGTTTCTGGAGTGCAGAAGCATGGCTTTAGGGAGTGCTAAGCTTGATCTTACTGTTGATACATGGAAAATCTTTCAGTTGAAATGGAGACTTTGAATTGATTCTACTTAGGCCAAACTTCTGTCTAGTATCTAGATGTGTGCTTTTGGACCAGACTTTCTTCTTAACTCACAAGAATTTTGAGAGACATCTCTTTAGAGCTTCAGATTCCTTTGAGCCAATTAGGTTTGGTGTGTGATGACAGAACCTGAGGAGGTGGTTATTGGGAGAAGTTGTGTGTGTGTGTGTGTGTGTGTGTGTGTGTGTGTACAGAATAAATATCCATCAGTGCTTAGTTGTATACAACTCAGTGAATAACCAGAACCATGACAGAAACCTTATCCAAACTAGAGGACAGTTGAGTCACAGTGAAAAATTTATACACAAGAGATAGCACATTTTTTTTAAAACGCCCATGATGAATGAGGATGTTGATATGTTTCAGTACTGAGAAATTCGTAAGTGGAATTTTGTACATGTGTCATTGTTTTTAAAAGTTTTAAAAAACTTTTCATCGGATTTCAAGTTCCTTTTATTCCCTTTTACTTTCATCCTGCTGGGAAGCAGCAAAAATAAATTAACCTAGTAACTATTGTCAGCCCTCACTGAATGCTACATCTCAGTCACCATGCTTAGCTCTATCCATGGACTCCTGTACGACAGGCTCCCAACAACCGTAAATGCTAAGGACTTTGATTATCCTCATTTTTTTAGATGAAGAAACTAAACTGATGTGTATTGGGGTGAAATAATTGACCCAGGGTCATACAGGTACAAATTTGTAAAATTTAATTTCTTGTTTAGGCATTCTGACTCCAGAACTGGTATTCCTAATACTTAAAAGGAGATTGTCAGGTCAATTTTAAAAAACACACAACAGCTTATATAATGTTAAGTTTGACATTCAGTAAGCAGTAAACAAGTACTAGAAAAGCCACTTTAGTTTCCCCAGGTTCCTTGAAATCCAGGTTTGCTCCAAGTAGAAATTGTCATGCACTCCTTAGGATGCAGGGCATGATCCCATTTAAAAACTGGTTTGTTCATTATGCTGGAAGGTTTGAAGTTCCTGTACTCCATTCAAACCAATAATAGCCTCCAACTATAATAGACCCTGGTGAGCTCTGATTAACCTTTTCATTACAAGTTCCTATACAGTACGAAACAGGAACTCCAGGAAAGCCATTAAGTACAGTAATAAGCTATCCCAGAAGGAAAGATTCAGCAACTCTCAGAATAAATTATTTCTCAAGTGGTCATTTTTCCCCAAAAGACCACTTGAAGCCCACTTGATTCTGAGTTTTTGTATTTTCTTAAAATTTTTTTTATTGGGGTGTAGTTGGTTTGCAGTGTTGTATTAGTTTCAAATGTAAACTGAATCCATTATACATATACATACAGCAATTCTTTTTTAGATTCATTTCCTATGCAGGCCATTACAGAGTACTGAGTAGAGTTCCCTGTACCCTAAAGTAGGCCCTTATTAGGTATCTATTTTTGTATATAGTAGAGTGTATATTTCTTCCACTTGCAAGAACTTTCATGGAATAGGCTATGGCTTCCTTTTCTTTCCACCAGCACATTCATTTTCGGTAAGGATTCTTCTGGAATTAATGTGATTTCAAGGTAAGGAATGTCTTTTTCCTTTTAATTTTGTACATGTGTCATTGTTTTAAAAGTTTTAAAAAACTTTTCATCGGATTTCAAGTTCCTTTTATTCCCTTTTACTTTCATCCTGCTGGGAAGCAGCAAAAATAAATTAACCTAGTAACTATTGTCAGCCCTCACTGAATGCTACATCTCAGTCACCATGCTTAGCTCTATCCATGGACTCCTGTACGACAGGCTCCCAACAACCGTAAATGCTAAGGACTTTGATTATCCTCATTTTTAGATGAAGAAACTAAACTGATGTGTATTGGGGTGAAATAATTGACCCAGGGTCATACAGGTACAAATTTGTAAAATTTAATTTCTTGTTTAGGCATTCTGACTCCAGAACTGGTATTCCTAATACTTAAAAGGAGATTGTCAGGTCAATTTTAAAAAACACACAACAGCTTATATAATGTTAAGTTTGACATTCAGTAAGCAGTAAACAAGTACTAGAAAAGCCACTTTAGTTTCCCCAGGTTCCTTGAAATCCAGGTTTGCTCCAAGTAGAAATTGTCATGCACTCCTTAGGATGCAGGGCATGATCCCATTTAAAAACTGGTTTGTTCATTATGCTGGAAGGTTTGAAGTTCCTGTACTCCATTCAAACCAATAATAGCCTCCAACTATAATAGACCCTGGTGAGCTCTGATTAACCTTTTCATTACAAGTTCCTATACAGTACGAAACAGGAACTCCAGGAAAGCCATTAAGTACAGTAATAAGCTATCCCAGAAGGAAAGATTCAGCAACTCTCAGAATAAATTATTTCTCAAGTGGTCATTTTTCCCCAAAAGACCACTTGAAGCCCACTTGATTCTGAGTTTTTGTATTTTCTTAAAATTTTTTTTATTGGGGTGTAGTTGGTTTGCAGTGTTGTATTAGTTTCAAATGTAAACTGAATCCATTATACATATACATACAGCAATTCTTTTTTAGATTCATTTCCTATGCAGGCCATTACAGAGTACTGAGTAGAGTTCCCTGTACCCTAAAGTAGGCCCTTATTAGGTATCTATTTTTGTATATAGTAGAGTGTATATTTCTTCCACTTGCAAGAACTTTCATGGAATAGGCTATGGCTTCCTTTTCTTTCCACCAGCACATTCATTTTCGGTAAGGATTCTTCTGGAATTAATGTGACAGTTCTCTAGTGAATGGATAGATGTATTGAAATCTGTCTGTTCTAAGGCAGGACATTACAAGACCAGTTCTTCAGGAAAATAAGCAATATATGTGTGTTTGTGCTTTGTAATTATCTATTTACTTATCCCTCTGGAAAAACATGTTTATGTAAAATCTTCTTGAAGAATTATTTTTAAATATTTAAAAGATCTTTAAATTTAATATAAAGAGTGAGAGAGAGGAAGAGTAAATGCACATATGAATGAATTAATAGTTTGTTCCTGATATAGTATTTAAAATGGAAATAGATTGAAAAATATCATGGACTAAAAGTCAAGAACTTATGGTCTCACTGACAATTCTGCTTGGATTCTTTCCCTTCATTTCTCCCTAAGTAAGTTTTTTTAAGGTTCTTCTTTTTGTTTCCAGTTGCTCTCTGCTCTTCAATGGTGCAGTGGATTAAGTGCACGTCACACCCCTCTCACTAATTCATATGTTGAAATTTTGACTCTTAATATAATATTACTTGGAAGTGGGGACTCTTGGATGTTATTAGGTGGAGTCTTCATGAATGGAATTAGTGCTCTTTATGAAAGAGACCTCAGTGAGCTCACCTATGTCTTCTATCTTGTGAGGAATAGTAAGAACCAAAAAGAGGGATCCTCAACACTGGCTGAATCAAGTGGGTCCTTGATCTTGGATTTCCCCAGATTAAAAGTGTGAGGAAATAAATGTTTGCTATTTATAAGCCTCCCAATGGATGATAAATTTCGTAATTCTGTTATAGAAGACAAAACACGTGAAGACAGAATGGAAGCAAAGGAAAACATAAGAAAAAGTGATTTTGCCTCTTCCTCAACCCTATACCACACTCACGGCTTTGTCTTGTGAAGTGTGTGGCATTGTCCTGTGAGCCATGATGCCTTTTTGATTCCCTTTCACTCAACTGTAAATAGCTTATTTCTGATTTTTCTGAATTGGCCTTTTGGTTTCAATATTTCAGCACTGGAGCCAATGTTAAGGAAGTTACTCATATGACTGATTCAGGTTGATGTGTGGCAGTAAATAACAAAACTCTGTAAAAGAATACAAAATAAATAGAAAAAAAAATAAAGCAAAAGATTAATTTGTGACAGTTCTCTAGTGAATGGATAGATGTATTGAAATCTGTCTGTTCTAAGGCAGGACATTACAAGACCAGTTCTTCAGGAAAATAAGCAATATATGTGTGTTTGTGCTTTGTAATTATCTATTTACTTATCCCTCTGGAAAAACATGTTTATGTAAAATCTTCTTGAAGAATTATTTTTAAATATTTAAAAGATCTTTAAATTTAATATAAAGAGTGAGAGAGAGGAAGAGTAAATGCACATATGAATGAATTAATAGTTTGTTCCTGATATAGTATTTAAAATGGAAATAGATTGAAAAATATCATGGACTAAAAGTCAAGAACTTATGGTCTCACTGACAATTCTGCTTGGATTCTTTCCCTTCATTTCTCCCTAAGTAAGTTTTTTTAAGGTTCTTCTTTTTGTTTCCAGTTGCTCTCTGCTCTTCAATGGTGCAGTGGATTAAGTGCACGTCACACCCCTCTCACTAATTCATATGTTGAAATTTTGACTCTTAATATAATATTACTTGGAAGTGGGGACTCTTGGATGTTATTAGGTGGAGTCTTCATGAATGGAATTAGTGCTCTTTATGAAAGAGACCTCAGTGAGCTCACCTATGTCTTCTATCTTGTGAGGAATAGTAAGAACCAAAAAGAGGGATCCTCAACACTGGCTGAATCAAGTGGGTCCTTGATCTTGGATTTCCCCAGATTAAAAGTGTGAGGAAATAAATGTTTGCTATTTATAAGCCTCCCAATGGATGATAAATTTCGTAATTCTGTTATAGAAGACAAAACACGTGAAGACAGAATGGAAGCAAAGGAAAACATAAGAAAAAGTGATTTTGCCTCTTCCTCAACCCTATACCACACTCACGGCTTTGTCTTGTGAAGTGTGTGGCATTGTCCTGTGAGCCATGATGCCTTTTTGATTCCCTTTCACTCAACTGTAAATAGCTTATTTCTGATTTTTCTGAATTGGCCTTTTGGTTTCAATATTTCAGCACTGGAGCCAATGTTAAGGAAGTTACTCATATGACTGATTCAGGTTGATGTGTGGCAGTAAATAACAAAACTCTGTAAAAGAATACAAAATAAATAGAAAAAAAAATAAAGCAAAAAGATTAAAGTCTTTTGTTTTACTATTCATCACTGAACGGCTACTTTTGAAAAAATCCATACTACAGAAATCCGATTTTATATTCATTTGAAAGGTACATTATTTACAGCAAGTTATTCAGAGGCTTAAATTCTGAATAATTTTTGTTTATTTGTTTAAGCAGTCAATTGTCAAAAAGTTCTTTATAAGATCTATGATCTCTTCCCTCTAATTAACAAATTCTGTGGATATTTACTGCTGATCCTGGGATTGTCAGACCCATGAACTTGGCTGGCCACTGTTTTGAACTGCTCAAGGCAAATGCCACTTCTTGAGGTTCACACGGTCTTCAACTCAGCAACTGGGATGACGCTAGAGAGTGAGAGTGCAGCAGGCTTTCTCAGTAGAAAGGAGTTTGTGGAGGTCTGAGCTAAGCGTCTGTGATTTATTGGGGCCTGCTCAAGAGCTCAAGCAATGTTTCTTTTTATAGCCTAGGATAGCTTTGCCAGCACATTTCCCCCCAGCTCACACACTGACAGATAATACATTTTTCATATGGTCATGTAGACACATGAACTCGAAGCCTAAGAAGTAGTAAGGGCAGATGTAAAGGCGCCACACAAATTATAGAAAAGTCAGGAGAAACTGGGTGTGGAAAACTTTCCCATATTCAAGAAATGTTCTCAATAAAAGACCTTCCCATGAGTCTTAGTGTTAACCCTGAAAACTTTTTTTGATTTCTCCTTTTCAGCAAGAGATCTGATTTGATTCTGTGATGCAGAGAAGTCAGGTCTTAGGCATATGTCTCATGGCCACTTCCATGATGCCTGAATGCACTCGTACTGCTTTCCATCCAGTTGGGGCCTCATAAAAAAATGTGTGTGATGAAGCACCAAAGTAAAGAGGTGAAAAGAAATCTAACAAAAATTTAAGAAACAACTCATCATCTTCAGTGGCGTCTAACCAGATATTAATTGTGCTGTGAGAAAGAACATAGCTGTTCCTAAGTCAAAATATTAAGTCTCATGCTGGGTTATAATATTATGCATTATTTATCTTAAGTGGTGTCTAGAAACAAAATAATTGCTTTCAGGATTCCACCTCCACATACAGCCTCGAGGATCTGACTCATTCCTCTGACTCATCAGCCCCATACTGTTCCCTTTGGGTAAATTAGGCAGAATGGCAGGATATTGACCATTAAAACTATTTTATGGGGTTAATTTTACAATTAGTGCTGGATGAAATTTCTGATTTTTGAAACAAGTCTCTTGTGATCTTACCAATGAAGTACTCTGACTTAATGAATTCACTGCAAATATATTTGAAAAAAAAATTCTACAAAGGAATTTGCAGCACTGAATAATAAGGCATTATGGAAGCTTTTGATTTAACATTTATGGTTTTAAGCATAAGGGTATAATTAAATGCTGTTGTTTCGGCAGTAGCACATATAGGTTAAGTAGATTTTAGCACTATATTTGATAAAATAATAAAATATTTATAATGAAATTGTTGTCAATATTTTTCTGAAGCTAGAGAGAAGTAAATACGTTCCTTAAGGGAAGATGAATGCCTTATTTTTTTTCAATCCTTTTAACTTAAGGGCTACGCTTGTAATTGCTTAATTATACCAACGTGACTTCTGATTTAAGATAGAAACTAGCATTGTACATGCTTGCAAGAATATAATTCTCCTTATTTTAAAACATAAAATTGCATTTTATGATTCTGTAAGTATATATTATAAGCAGAAGAACTCACAGAATGGCAGCCTTGATTTTAAAACAAAATTTAAAGCATAATGAGAAAAATGAAAAAGGGTGCCAATTATAGATCCACCCTTAAGCTGCTGTTATTTAAAATGATCCTAACGATACTGAAAATGATTCCATTACACCATTAAGAAAGATGCACTCTGCTGTCAGCCTACCTCATAATCTTTCTAGTTGAAATAAAATAAGTGGGCTAAACCTTTATGTATTATAAAAGGAGGAAAAAGCTTACAACTTTAAATGTTTTCCATTTTAAAGCAAGATGTGTGGCTAACACCTATCATTTCCTTCTATTATGTTTGCATAAATGGAAAATAGACAAAGTTTAGGCCATTTATTTATTATATTTATTTTGCACATATATACTGTGCCCCAGGCACTATGCCAATGTTTGTGATCAGATCAAATAGAAATCTTTGCCCAATGGAGTTTGCATTCTTTTGCTTTGCCTTAAATCTAACTAAGATGGAGAATAAGACAAGGAAAACTTTAACTATCACCAAATACCCTTTAGGTAAATAAAATGACACTTGACAGTCATACCAGTTGGTATTTGGGGAAATTATGGGAATTTAACATCACATACATGTAAATATATGCACTAACACATGCAGATGTGTATATTTAAAGATGCATGTGTGTACAATAATGATGCATATATGTCTATATGTTTATTTATTTTAAGGCTACGATAGCCTTTTAATCATTATGCAAACCCTTGAAAATGCATATTTTACATTAATAAGAAGCACTATATTGTGTAAGAAGCATTACCAGAAAATTTATCCCCTATTGAACATGCTTCTGTTGCTAGTTAATATTTATCTAAGAGATACCATGTAATTAGTGAAACATCTGAAAATATCAATACCATTCCAGCTTCTGGCATGTGATAAAATGTTATGCAATCTTTCTCAATGATTTACATATTCAAATCCTGCTTTCTCATAAATTGTTGTAAGCTCTTTGTCTACCAATTGCAGCTTGATTTTAAAAAAAATTAAAGCATAATGAGAAAAATGAAAAGAGGTGCCAAATTATAGATCTGTAAGTATATATTATAAGCAGAAGAACTCACAGAATGGCAGCCTTGATTTTAAAACAAAATTTAAAGCATAATGAGAAAAATGAAAAAGGGTGCCAATTATAGATCCACCCTTAAGCTGCTGTTATTTAAAATGATCCTAACGATACTGAAAATGATTCCATTACACCATTAAGAAAGATGCACTCTGCTGTCAGCCTACCTCATAATCTTTCTAGTTGAAATAAAATAAGTGGGCTAAACCTTTATGTATTATAAAAGGAGGAAAAAGCTTACAACTTTAAATGTTTTCCATTTTAAAGCAAGATGTGTGGCTAACACCTATCATTTCCTTCTATTATGTTTGCATAAATGGAAAATAGACAAAGTTTAGGCCATTTATTTATTATATTTATTTTGCACATATATACTGTGCCCCAGGCACTATGCCAATGTTTGTGATCAGATCAAATAGAAATCTTTGCCCAATGGAGTTTGCATTCTTTTGCTTTGCCTTAAATCTAACTAAGATGGAGAATAAGACAAGGAAAACTTTAACTATCACCAAATACCCTTTAGGTAAATAAAATGACACTTGACAGTCATACCAGTTGGTATTTGGGGAAATTATGGGAATTTAACATCACATACATGTAAATATATGCACTAACACATGCAGATGTGTATATTTAAAGATGCATGTTTTACAATAATGATGCATATATGTCTATATGTTTATTTATTTTAAGGCTACGATAGCCTTTTAATCATTATGCAAACCCTTGAAAATGCATATTTTACATTAATAAGAAGCACTATATTGTGTAAGAAGCATTACCAGAAAATTTATCCCCTATTGAACATGCTTCTGTTGCTAGTTAATATTTATCTAAGAGATACCATGTAATTAGTGAAACATCTGAAAATATCAATACCATTCCAGCTTCTGGCATGTGATAAAATGTTATGCAATCTTTCTCAATGATTTACATATTCAAATCCTGCTTTCTCATAAATTGTTGTAAGCTCTTTGTCTACCTGAGCAAATGTTACAAAACACTATTCATTTTCCCCAGAGAATTATAAATCTAGAAATAGAAAATATAGGATATTAAAACAGAATCATTTTTTAGAATTATGAATACAGTCATTATGTGTTGAGGGTAATTAAACCTGGGCCATGTGTTAGCAGTTATCCTTGCCTACAGAAGCCATGTATAATTTTTCTTTGCGAAGCTCATATGATTTCCCTTTATATCCAGAAAGTTAAAGCTTCATGGCATTAGGTGAGTGCTGAGACACTCAGCAAAAACTTATTTTTAGGTAGAGAAATTTGCCACTTTCAGGCCTTCCACATGTCTATTATATCAAGAACCTGTGGGAGATATACAGGCTACTTGCTAAAAATTTATTTCATGGGTAAAATTCATTGGCAACCTGGGTAACAAATTAATGTTACTGTTGGGTCCAATTATACATCACTGAATAGCATGTGGGTGGGTCACAGGTGGTGGCTTGAGATGGAGAGGACTATGTTTTAAGGAGAATGCTTGTTTCCCACAATAGTGAGAATACAGATTCTGGTGAGAGACCATACTAACTTTTCATCTCAGTTCTATGATTTATTATCGTCTCACCTTAAGTAAGTCTAATTTAATCCCTCCGAGTTCTATTTTCTCATGGTAGAATGTGGATAAAATTCCCAGCCTTTAGCAGAGCTGTTGTGAGAACATGTTATGAATATATGTATATAAGTGTATACATATGTATTTATTTATTCATTTATTTACTTTTCTGAATATATCTTGTCCTTCCAAGCTTTCAGTCCTTTTATGCAAACCCTTGAAAATGCATATTTTACATTAATAAGAAGCACTATATTGTGTAAGAAGCATTACCAGAAAATTTATCCCCTATTGAACATGCTTCTGTTGCTAGTTAATATTTATCTAAGAGATACCATGTAATTAGTGAAACATCTGAAAATATCAATACCATTCCAGCTTCTGGCATGTGATAAAATGTTATGCAATCTTTCTCAATGATTTACATATTCAAATCCTGCTTTCTCATAAATTGTTGTAAGCTCTTTGTCTACCTGAGCAAATGTTACAAAACACTATTCATTTTCCCCAGAGAATTATAAATCTAGAAATAGAAAATATAGGATATTAAAACAGAATCATTTTTTAGAATTATGAATACAGTCATTATGTGTTGAGGGTAATTAAACCTGGGCCATGTGTTAGCAGTTATCCTTGCCTACAGAAGCCATGTATAATTTTTCTTTGCGAAGCTCATATGATTTCCCTTTATATCCAGAAAGTTAAAGCTTCATGGCATTAGGTGAGTGCTGAGACACTCAGCAAAAACTTATTTTTAGGTAGAGAAATTTGCCACTTTCAGGCCTTCCACATGTCTATTATATCAAGAACCTGTGGGAGATATACAGGCTACTTGCTAAAAATTTATTTCATGGGTAAAATTCATTGGCAACCTGGGTAACAAATTAATGTTACTGTTGGGTCCAATTATACATCACTGAATAGCATGTGGGTGGGTCACAGGTGGTGGCTTGAGATGGAGAGGACTATGTTTTAAGGAGAATGCTTGTTTCCCACAATAGTGAGAATACAGATTCTGGTGAGAGACCATACTAACTTTTCATCTCAGTTCTATGATTTATTATCGTCTCACCTTAAGTAAGTCTAATTTAATCCCTCCGAGTTCTATTTTCTCATGGTAGAATGTGGATAAAATTCCCAGCCTTTAGCAGAGCTGTTGTGAGAACATGTTATGAATATATGTATATAAGTGTATACATATGTATTTATTTATTCATTTATTTACTTTTCTGAATATATCTTGTCCTTCCAAGCTTTCAGTCCTTTTACTAAACACTCTGCTTGAAGCAAAAGTCACTCAATCATGTCCAAGACTTTGAGACCCCATGGACGAGCCATGAAATCCCCAGGCAAGGATATTGGAGTGGCTATCCTTTCCAGTCTCCAGGGGATCTTCCTAATCCAGGGATCAAACCCAGGTCTCCCACTTTGCAGGTAGATTCTTTTCTATCTGAGTCACAATGGAATCCCAAGAATACTGAAGTGGGTAGGCTATCCCTTCTTCAGGGAATTGCCTGACCCAGGAATTGAACCTGGGCTTCTGTACCACAAGCAGATTTTTTTACCCTCTGAGCCATCAGGGAACTTCATAAAGTTTATACACGATAAAGCGTAATCTATTGAGAAAACAGTCTCTCCATGTATCTGCAGAAACTTTCTCCAAAGCAGTTAATGCCATTTTGTGGGGGCCTATATTTTTTGAATGAAAGCCAAATCTACTTCTCCATCCTTATGGGCTCCTGCCCTGGGCTGACGCTCACGGCTTGGAAGAGGCTGGGAAGGAAAGTGCTGAGCTGGGGACTGGTTCAGCTGCTTTTGCAGCTTCAGATCCTGATTGCTGCAGTTTCACACCAGTGTGCCTCAGCACTTCTGAATTATCAGTTATAAAGTTCCACAGCTGTCTCTGTCAAATGTGTCTAGATTCTCACAAATTCCTGGGAAAGCTGATTGGTGTAACACTAAGATGTTTTTTACTCACCCTTTAAACTCTTTCTTCTTAGCTAAAGGTAGGCAAAGGATTCTTACTCTTCTTGAGTTTCAAGAGCTCCTGCTTCTCTTCACGGACACGGTCGGTTTCAGAATTTGAGAGGGATGGTGATCCCTCTCTCTTTGTGTTTACTTACGGAAGTGGAAACTTACTGAAAACTAGATATTAAGATTCTCTCTCCTACAGAGTCTGGGGTATATCCAAATTAGTCACAACTGCTAATGACATCACCAAAACTACTCAAAATATATGTATCGGCTGAGCATCAGTGTTAGTCTTAACTTTAAAAAACGGGTTGTGATGGCGATGTCTTGATAGATAATCCACTCAAAAGATACTCTTTAATGAATTGAAGAAAATCTTAAAATTCAATAAAGTCAATGTTATTACCAAAGTTTTCTAACTTTCAGTTACTTAAACTACTGATTAGTCTTTTGGGATCCCCAGAGAAAGCAGATTGGGGATTTTATGTATAAACAACATATATTTTCAGTTGTTGAACTATCTAACAAATAAGTTCATAAGTAACAAGAATATACTGTGATTATATGATATTCTATTAATGTTAGTGAAGTATAATATTTTTTGTCAAGCTGAATATTAGAATTTGAATCTTAAGTATTTTCCACCAGAAAGTAACTTTTTGTTTTTTTGATTTCTTCTAAGGAGAAGCGTAGGTTTCCTTCCCAGGGAGAGATGTCTCAGGTAGAATGTTGTTTCAGGTGTGATGTTCCTCAAGCTGGATGCTTGAAGTTACAGTTGTCCCCTGCCCCAAGGGGTTATTTCCTCTAATGGTTCAGGATGATGACAAGTTGCCTTCCTCACAAGTAAGTGCTTCCAATATTATTGGTTCACATAGAATGTCTACAGCAGTGTCATATTTCTCTAATACAATCCTTTCCCTGTGGATGTCAATTTCTTTATAGATTTATAGATTAAAATCTCAAATTGATTTAGAAAAGTTGTTAGGATACTTGATATATTTTTAAAATATTTATTTGACTGCATCAGGTCTTAGTTGTGGCACATGTGATCTTTTTTTTTTAATCTGCTAAGTGTGAGCTTTTAGTTGGGGCATGTGGAATCTAAATTCCCTGACCAGGAATTGAAGCTGGATCCATTGCATTGGGAGCCCCGAGTCTTAGCCACTGGAGCTCCAGGGAAGTCCCAGACATTTGATATTTTTTTGAAGAAAAGCATCTGAAAGATCTCTGTTCTATTTACTTGTCAATTTGATCTTCTTGAACTGACTTTCGGCATCTGGTTCTGTTTTCTGAGAACAGCCATTTTTGTTTCTCTTGTACACAAGGTTCCTTAGCTTGTTTTTTCCATCACTAGAGCTACTTGTACTGACATTCCCCCGTCTCTTCAAGCCCACCTTCAAATACTCCTCAAAAACTATTATGACTTAATTTTTGGCTATTGTAAGTTTTAGAAATAAGACCTGTTCTTATTTTATTTTTTAAATCACCAGATAGGTCTAACATTTTATTTTAATATCTTCAGTTTTACTAATAGTTTGGAATGATTGACATTTGTATACTTCACATGTCTCTCCTTTCATGATGCATTTCATACATTAATTTCTTTAATCCATGGGGATTTTATGTATAAACAACATATATCAGTTGTTGAACTATCTAACAAATAAGTTCATAAGTAACAAGAATATACTGTGATTATATGATATTCTATTAATGTTAGTGAAGTATAATATTTTTTGTCAAGCTGAATATTAGAATTTGAATCTTAAGTATTTTCCACCAGAAAGTAACTTTTTGTTTTTTTGATTTCTTCTAAGGAGAAGCGTAGGTTTCCTTCCCAGGGAGAGATGTCTCAGGTAGAATGTTGTTTCAGGTGTGATGTTCCTCAAGCTGGATGCTTGAAGTTACAGTTGTCCCCTGCCCCAAGGGGTTATTTCCTCTAATGGTTCAGGATGATGACAAGTTGCCTTCCTCACAAGTAAGTGCTTCCAATATTATTGGTTCACATAGAATGTCTACAGCAGTGTCATATTTCTCTAATACAATCCTTTCCCTGTGGATGTCAATTTCTTTATAGATTTATAGATTAAAATCTCAAATTGATTTAGAAAAGTTGTTAGGATACTTGATATATTTTTAAAATATTTATTTGACTGCATCAGGTCTTAGTTGTGGCACATGTGATCTTTTTTTTTTAATCTGCTAAGTGTGAGCTTTTAGTTGGGGCATGTGGAATCTAAATTCCCTGACCAGGAATTGAAGCTGGATCCATTGCATTGGGAGCCCCGAGTCTTAGCCACTGGAGCTCCAGGGAAGTCCCAGACATTTGATATTTTTTTGAAGAAAAGCATCTGAAAGATCTCTGTTCTATTTACTTGTCAATTTGATCTTCTTGAACTGACTTTGGGCATCTGGTTCTGTTTTCTGAGAACAGCCATTTTGTTTCTCTTGTACACAAGGTTCCTTAGCTTGTTTTTTCCATCACTAGAGCTACTTGTACTGACATTCCCCCGTCTCTTCAAGCCCACCTTCAAATACTCCTCAAAAACTATTATGACTTAATTTTTGGCTATTGTAAGTTTTAGAAATAAGACCTGTTCTTATTTTATTTTTTAAATCACCAGATAGGTCTAACATTTTATTTTAATATCTTCAGTTTTACTAATAGTTTGGAATGATTGACATTTGTATACTTCACATGTCTCTCCTTTCATGATGCATATTTCATACATTAATTTCTTTAATCCATTAAACTTTTGTTGTACAAGAGATATTATTATTAACCCCATTTTACAGATAATGGAACTGAGCAGAGCTTGTGTTAAATCAATTTTGATATGACCCTTAAGTCTCCATTCTCAACAGGTACTGCTTAAAATTCTCTAGTGATGCAATAAAAAAAACTATTTCAAATCCCTAGGAATTTTTATTTTCATTGAAAGATGTTAGAAATTCTCTTACCTTGGTTGAAATTCAAATTGTTCTTATCCATGTTGTGTTATTGTTTGGAAAGGGATGGAGAAGCAAAATAAGAGGTGAAGACATTTGCTTACTCTCCTTTCATATCTCCCAGTGGTTCCTATGATCCCTCCTCCCATTCTTTTGTTTTTGACTCTGCTATTGTTTTTGGATGATTTACCTTTTTCATATTTCATATTTCCACTAATTAAATACCATTTTTCAGACTCTTTTTCTGGATGTGTTATGCAAGCTTAGAAGTGTAAGCATATAACATCAACTCATGCACTGAGTCCAGTGTAATCTGGTGAGGAGTTGGGTTTTTTTTTAACTACTTTTCTGAGGTATGATTGACCAAAAGTTGTATATACTTAAAGTTGTACAACTTTTTCTAATGTGTACAATTTGATGAGTTTGGTGATCTATTTACACATAGACATCCATTATCTCCAAAAGTTTTATCTCATCCTCATTATTAGTATTTATTTTTTGGTAATAAGAACATTTACCACAATATCTCCCTTTAAGAAAACCACATAGCCCACCAGACTTCTTTGTCCATGGAATTCTCCATAGCAAGAAAGAATTAATTTTCCCTAGAAAAAGAGTAGTGCTTTCATATAAATTGTTAATGTTCTATTGGGTTTTCATGAGTAATTTTGACTTTTCCATTTCTCCTCCCCAGTTTGGCTGTCACTCACTGCCAAGAAGAATCGTTATTTTAAAGTCTACATGTTCAGCACTTTTTCCTTCCTGCTGTTTAGTTTTTATGAACTGAAAAGTTTCAAAATATAATTCATATTTCATTCTATTAGGCCCTCATTTCTCATAAAGCCTGTTTTGCCTGCTTTACTTTTCACAGATTAGAGTATTAATGGGTAAGCATAAAACTTCAGAGTACAGTTTACCACTGTATTTTTAAAGATGACTTTTTTTTCCAGGTAAATGAATTATTTCAAATGACTAGACAGAGCCGCACAAATTTTAGGTCAAAAATGTTTATAAGGCTTATTTTTGAAATATCTTAATATTTAAAGATCTGACTTAATCAGTTCATTAAGACAAAATGATATTCACTTCTTCATTTTTCTTGTAATTATCTTTTAATATTAATTTGACTAAGGATTGATATCTAATTCTGCATCTCACCTTTGAGTCATCATGCTTCTAATCTAGAGGTTATCAAAGTTATAACTATTGAGAATTAGATGTTAGATTTTTTTTTCGACTATTCACTCTCAAGCAATGAAATATGAAGACAAAAGAAATCATGTAGATTATTAGTGAGGAATGAGAGAAAAAAAAAGGAAGTAAGGGAAGTAGGAAAGAAAGAAGGAGGAGAGAAAGGAAGGAGTAATAGAAGAAGCTGAAACATTCTAAGAATAGGGCCTCTGGCTCCTGGAAGGATGAATGTTATTTCTTCTTGTTCAGACAGACAGCAATATGAATATTGGCTGTGCGGAACTCCATAGCATAATGTAGTCCTGCCTATAGTGTAATGGTTTGCATTTTTCATCTTTTAAACAAATAAGTTCAAAGGGAAATGGGTAAGCTGATGTGATTATTTGCTCATTTCTGGTCTAGAGATACTTGATTTTAGCTGATAATACTATTGTTTCTTTCACTCCATAGCAGAAGAATTAATTTCCTAGAAAGATTTTTAGGAATTCTCCATAGCAAGAAAGAATTAATTTTCCCTAGAAAAAGCGTAGTGCTTTCATATAAATTGTTAATGTTCTATTGGGTTTTCATGAGTAATTTTGACTTTTCCATTTCTCCTCCCCAGTTTGGCTGTCACTCACTGCCAAGAAGAATCGTTATTTTAAAGTCTACATGTTCAGCACTTTTTCCTTCCTGCTGTTTAGTTTTTATGAACTGAAAAGTTTCAAAATATAATTCATATTTCATTCTATTAGGCCCTCATTTCTCATAAAGCCTGTTTTGCCTGCTTTACTTTTCACAGATTAGAGTATTAATGGGTAAGCATAAAACTTCAGAGTACAGTTTACCACTGTATTTTTAAAGATGACTTTTTTTTCCAGGTAAATGAATTATTTCAAATGACTAGACAGAGCCGCACAAATTTTAGGTCAAAAATGTTTATAAGGCTTATTTTTGAAATATCTTAATATTTAAAGATCTGACTTAATCAGTTCATTAAGACAAAATGATATTCACTTCTTCATTTTTCTTGTAATTATCTTTTAATATTAATTTGACTAAGGATTGATATCTAATTCTGCATCTCACCTTTGAGTCATCATGCTTCTAATCTAGAGGTTATCAAAGTTATAACTATTGAGAATTAGATGTTAGATTTTTTTTTCGACTATTCACTCTCAAGCAATGAAATATGAAGACAAAAGAAATCATGTAGATTATTAGTGAGGAATGAGAGAAAAAAAAAGGAAGTAAGGGAAGTAGGAAAGAAAGAAGGAGGAGAGAAAGGAAGGAGTAATAGAAGAAGCTGAAACATTCTAAGAATAGGGCCTCTGGCTCCTGGAAGGATGAATGTTATTTCTTCTTGTTCAGACAGACAGCAATATGAATATTGGCTGTGCGGAACTCCATAGCATAATGTAGTCCTGCCTATAGTGTAATGGTTTGCATTTTTCATCTTTTAAACAAATAAGTTCAAAGGGAAATGGGTAAGCTGATGTGATTATTTGCTCATTTCTGGTCTAGAGATACTTGATTTTAGCTGATAATACTATTTGTTTTCCTTTTTACATTTCTCTGTATCTTTAGCTATATCTGTGTAAATCAATATGCAAATGCTAATGCCAGAAATATAGGTGATGATCTGTAATCCCATGTGTAACCAAACACTCACATAAACATACACATACACAACATATCCCAACCACCTAGGCTTCATGACTGAGCTATAGGAATTATTAAGAGACCTTCAATCTTATTATCTAGGGTAGAATTTTCACTGCTTCAAGTTTAATGAAAGATACTAAAGAAGTTAGATGATTTGTGCCAAGTTATGTATTAATAATGACATTTGTGTATATAAATGTGTACTAGACAGTGTTAGAAATTGTGATGTATGAGTTTTTATTAATAAAAAATCAATAAACAATTATCTTCAATTATAAGGGTCTTATGTGGAAAATACAGTTAAAGTTTTAAAGTATAGGAAGAGTAGAGAAATGCACTCATATTAATTTTAACAACTTCTGGACCAGTGATTTTATAGGTGCATTTTATTTAGTATTCATAGCTCTAGGCCTGATGCTGACGCTGAAGCTCCAGTACTTTGGTCACCTAATACGAAGAGTCTGCTCATTGGAGAAGACCTTGTTAGCTGGAAAAGAGTCAGGTCAGTAGGAGAAGGGGATGACAGAGGACAAGATGGTTGGATGGCATCACTGCCTCAATGGACATGAATTTGAACAAAATCTGGGAGATGGTGAAGGACAGGGAAGCTTAGTGTGCTGAAGTGCATGGGGCTGCAAACTGTCAGAGATGGGCAACTGAACAACAAAAAAGAACAACATAATAACTCTATATGATAGGTATTATTATAATTTAATAAATGACAGAATTACTGTTCTGAGGGATTAAAAATCTTGCCAAACTAATAAAAAAGGGCTTAAATTCTAGTCTGTCTGAGCTGAAAGTTCCTTTTTTTGTTGTTTAATGAAATCTTTAGAATTTAAAACATAGGAAAGAATACATCACATTAGTATATAGCTTTTATATTTTCCCACAATTCTTTATTATCCACAAGTCATTTATTTAAAATATGTATTTTTTGTAATTTACTACTGGTAGTCTCTATACTCTGTGCAGAAGAGAGAAAAAGGCCTTCTGTTCCTTGGAGCTTACCATATGGTACTGTTATTCATGGAAGTATGGCAATATGTCATAGGAGACATACAAGTGATCCAATAATTCAAAAGTGATTCAAATAATCATTCTTTGCTCTTAAATCATAAGTGGTTTTCATATGAGAGATAGTCTTTTTCTTTTTTTTTTCTGACTGTGAGTAATTGGGCTAACGATAGTCCTTGAAAGGGGACGGCATGAGTCAATTAGCAGGGAAAAGGTAGCTCAGTGGTAAAGAATTCACCTGTCAGTGCAGGAGATGTGGCTTTGTTCCCTGAGTCAGGAAGATTCTCTGTAGGAGAAAATGACAACCTGCTCCAGTATTCTTGCCTGGAGAAGCCCATGGATAGAGGAGCCTGGCAGGCTACTGTTCGTGGGGTTTCAAGGAGTCAGACATGACTGAGTGACTAAGCACACATGTACAAAAGCAGAAAACATACTTAAGACTCTCAGAGTACACTCTCACCAATGTGTTCCTAATGTGAAATACAATATCACAAAGTCATTCTGGATAGACAGGTTAAGATCATATTTCAGGGGTCTTTTGAAACCACTGTAAGAATTATCTTATTTAACACACAATGCAAAGGCACAGGGAAAAATGCAATTACCTGATAAGAAGCTCATTCTTTGGAGAAGATCTTGTTAGCTGGAAAAGAGTCAGGTCAGTAGGAGAAGGGGATGACAGAGGACAAGATGGTTGGATGGCATCACTGCCTCAATGGACATGAATTTGAACAAAATCTGGGAGATGGTGAAGGACAGGGAAGCTTAGTGTGCTGAAGTGCATGGGGCTGCAAACTGTCAGAGATGGGCAACTGAACAACAAAAAAGAACAACATAATAACTCTATATGATAGGTATTATTATAATTTAATAAATGACAGAATTACTGTTCTGAGGGATTAAAAATCTTGCCAAACTAATAAAAAAGGGCTTAAATTCTAGTCTGTCTGAGCTGAAAGTTCCTTTTTTTGTTGTTTAATGAAATCTTTAGAATTTAAAACATAGGAAAGAATACATCACATTAGTATATAGCTTTTATATTTTCCCACAATTCTTTATTATCCACAAGTCATTTATTTAAAATATGTATTTTTTTTGTAATTTACTACTGGTAGTCTCTATACTCTGTGCAGAAGAGAGAAAAAGGCCTTCTGTTCCTTGGAGCTTACCATATGGTACTGTTATTCATGGAAGTATGGCAATATGTCATAGGAGACATACAAGTGATCCAATAATTCAAAAGTGATTCAAATAATCATTCTTTGCTCTTAAATCATAAGTGGTTTTCATATGAGAGATAGTCTTTTTCTTTTTTTTTTCTGACTGTGAGTAATTGGGCTAACGATAGTCCTTGAAAGGGGACGGCATGAGTCAATTAGCAGGGAAAAGGTAGCTCAGTGGTAAAGAATTCACCTGTCAGTGCAGGAGATGTGGCTTTGTTCCCTGAGTCAGGAAGATTCTCTGTAGGAGAAAATGACAACCTGCTCCAGTATTCTTGCCTGGAGAAGCCCATGGATAGAGGAGCCTGGCAGGCTACTGTTCGTGGGGTTTCAAGGAGTCAGACATGACTGAGTGACTAAGCACACATGTACAAAAGCAGAAAACATACTTAAGACTCTCAGAGTACACTCTCACCAATGTGTTCCTAATGTGAAATACAATATCACAAAGTCATTCTGGATAGACAGGTTAAGATCATATTTCAGGGGTCTTTTGAAACCACTGTAAGAATTATCTTATTTAACACACAATGCAAAGGCACAGAAATTTGAGGTGAAGTTGCAATTTAACCTGATAAGAATTGGTTTGAAACATTTCTCTAACAATTAACACTTGTACAATAGTCATGCAGTTACTCAGCATTTTAAGGCTTGGCTTAATCATCTGTAAAATATAGAATAAAATGCCTTGTATTAGTCACCTCTTGGCAAAATAATGTTAAGTAACAAACTTCCCCAAACCTGGTAGCTTATAGTTATAATTATTTGTTCTTATGCTCACAATACATAGATGGACTATGTATCATTTAATCCAGCGTGGACTCCACAGAACTACTCTGCTTGGGATGCCAGTTGGATTCATCTCCACTCCACATGTGTTTGTTCTGGAGTTCAGATTGAAGGATGACAGTCATTAGTAATGAATAAGGATCTCTTGGGAAAAGATTCAAGACATACACACAGGTAGGTAGTATTTTGAGGTGGCTTTTGGAACCAATCTCTGTGGGATTAAGTGGTAAACAAGATTGGGCAGGAGAAAGAACAGATCCTAATGGTGTCATAACCATGGTCTCAGCTAATTTCACTGGATGCTCTAAAGCTATGATCATGTGTCAGAGTAGTGCAGCTTGCATAAATGTTAATGTCAGTTCAGACCCTGTATCCAATAAGTCCTTGAATTGTCTCAGTATTATTCTGACTGTGAGTAATTGGGCTAACGATAGTCCTTGAAAGGGGACGGCATGAGTCAATTAGCAGGGAAAAGGTAGCTCAGTGGTAAAGAATTCACCTGTCAGTGCAGGAGATGTGGCTTTGTTCCCTGAGTCAGGAAGATTCTCTGTAGGAGAAAATGACAACCTGCTCCAGTATTCTTGCCTGGAGAAGCCCATGGATAGAGGAGCCTGGCAGGCTACTGTTCGTGGGGTTTCAAGGAGTCAGACATGACTGAGTGACTAAGCACACATGTACAAAAGCAGAAAACATACTTAAGACTCTCAGAGTACACTCTCACCAATGTGTTCCTAATGTGAAATACAATATCACAAAGTCATTCTGGATAGACAGGTTAAGATCATATTTCAGGGGTCTTTTGAAACCACTGTAAGAATTATCTTATTTAACACACAATGCAAAGGCACAGAAATTTGAGGTGAAGTTGCAATTTAACCTGATAAGAATTGGTTTGAAACATTTCTCTAACAATTAACACTTGTACAATAGTCATGCAGTTACTCAGCATTTTAAGGCTTGGCTTAATCATCTGTAAAATATAGAATAAAATGCCTTGTATTAGTCACCTCTTGGCAAAATAATGTTAAGTAACAAACTTCCCCAAACCTGGTAGCTTATAGTTATAATTATTTGTTCTTATGCTCACAATACATAGATGGACTATGTATCATTTAATCCAGCGTGGACTCCACAGAACTACTCTGCTTGGGATGCCAGTTGGATTCATCTCCACTCCACATGTGTTTGTTCTGGAGTTCAGATTGAAGGATGACAGTCATTAGTAATGAATAAGGATCTCTTGGGAAAAGATTCAAGACATACACACAGGTAGGTAGTATTTTGAGGTGGCTTTTGGAACCAATCTCTGTGGGATTAAGTGGTAAACAAGATTGGGCAGGAGAAAGAACAGATCCTAATGGTGTCATAACCATGGTCTCAGCTAATTTCACTGGATGCTCTAAAGCTATGATCATGTGTCAGAGTAGTGCAGCTTGCATAAATGTTAATGTCAGTTCAGACCCTGTATCCAATAAGTCCTTGAATTGTCTCAGTATTATTCTGCTTTTCCAAATGTGTAGTTACTGTTACAAATCTTTTTAAGAAAAGACTGGGAAATTCCTCTGATGTGTGGTTGAAGTGTCCTTTTTCCCTGGAGACTGGTGAGTTCAGTATTTGTGTATTAGGACAAAAATCTGATCCAACTTAGTAACCAGAAACAATGTTGTGATATTTCTTGGGGACAACTGCTCCCTGATTCCTAAACTTCCCTTCTTAATTGCTTAATTACATAGATTCAGCAATGCTTAGAATGACTCTCTATTTAGTTCACTCTGATGAAAACTTAGCTCTTTGAACTACCTCCATAATTCTCAGTGGGTCATGCCCCCTTGGTGAGTTTTACCATCTTGCTACTCACTTTGATAATTAAGCTCATGTTACTTCTGATAAGTAATCTCTGCTTCCTGCCCTGTATTGTTTGGGGGTCCTTTTACATTAATAATCATTGTTCCTAGTTGTCTGGTTGAGTAATGGCACTGTTTACCATGAGACCTGGCCTGCAGGGTTCACATAACTGAACGTAGAGATGGTAACTGTCTCACCAGCACATCCCTTATTGCTTTCACAAATGATATATTCTCTGAGCCCTACCATTAAATATTGTTTTCTGGTTTTCCACCCACTTTAAAATGTCTACTTTTTTGAGACTGTTATTTCTTTATTCCACTGTTAATGATGACAGTTCTAGATTTCTGCTTCACTTAATGTGGCCCAGGGCTTTTTCTAACTTCCAGAAGCCATCTTTCAGTATACCTATGTGTGTATGTGCTCAGTCATGTCTGACTCTTTGCGACTCCATGGACTGTAGCCAGCCAGACTCCATTGTCCATGGAACTCTCCAGGCAAGAATTCTGGGGTGGGTTTCCATTTCTTTCTCCATCATTTCTTATACCATCTCCAAAAGGCTTCACAGGTTATTTAATTTGTATCATGAGAAAGTACTCCCATAACAAGTTACTCTCTTTTATAATCAATATTCCTTGATCCAGAACTCCAACATTTCAGTCCATTATATATTTTGGTATATTTTATGAGACTGATTGGATAAATCCTGTGGGTCCTTCTGGATATAGTCTCTTTCCTTTATTTTCTCCTGCTGGGTTATCTTTTGACTTAATGTTAGTGATTGGCTTAGTGTCTTAGGGGAGAGGTAGAGAGGAACAGATTCTGAGTAGGGACTGATATATTTTATCTTGCAGAGAAAAGATCTTGGAATTGTCTTCAATCGATTGAGAGAGAAAAAGAGAGAGAGAAAGAGAGAATGTGATTGCCCTTAACTATGATGGGCTGTTTTGCCCATACAAATGTAAAGGGATTCCATACAAATATAAAGTTTTAGCCTTTTTAGCTGAAACAACCCAGATATCAGGGTTTTATTCTTTCCCAGTTATTAGCTTGACTTTGTCATAACTGACCTTTATGGATGTTGCCAAGCAGCATTCACTTGTTTTCCAAATGAAGTAATCAGCACTGAGAAATTAACGGTCTTGCCAAAGTTGTAAAGATAGGTAGTGACAAAGTTAGTAAAAGAATTCTGATTCTGTTTTTTCTTTTCTGTTTTATTTCTACTGTGCAAGTCTGAATATTTATTGGAATTTGAAGCAATTTCTTAGAGCTTAGAGATAAGAATATCATCATTATATCCTTATTTTGGTTACAAATGAGACTTAAGAAAATAATATCCATTCACTCTCCTGGGCACTGAGATTTAGAGATGAACAAACACAAAACAGTCTGTGCATTCATAAGTAATACAATGAAGTATGAGAGAATAAAAAAAAAGCCCTCAAGCGAGAAAAGAAAATCTACTGGAGACCTACGAAGAAAAAAATATAGATAAATTCTTGTACTTTATTTTTATTTCATCATCTTATACAAATATCTGCCAATCCATGCTTATTTCTATTTAGTCAAGCAATTTATAAAAGTGTTTTACTTTCTGGACCCATTAGTGCACTAATTTTAAGGCAGTAGAATTCCTTACTGACCATTTACCCTAATGCTTGTAAGTTCATATAGAATTCTTTGTCCTTGTACAGGCTTTACATCATGTAAATTCAAACTAAAAATGGATCTTACTTCCCTGATTCTTCCATTGGTCCAAATAACATAATTTGCATTCCAATGAACTAATAATATAATTGTAATAATATATTTAAATATTATAGATAATGCAATTTCTATAATTTATTTATGTTTATATAATATGTATTCTTTTTTTTAAAAAATATTTATTTATTTATTTTTTGGTGGGGGTCGGGTTGGGGAGGGAGGGGAGCAGGCGGGCTACTTCTATTGGTCTTTTGTTTCTCTATGTTCATCCGTCTTTGTTCTTTGGCTCCTGTGGGCCTCCCATCGCAGTGGCGTCTGTCGTTGCAGAGCGCCGGCTCTGGGCGCATGCGCTCCAGAGCTCTGGCTTGGTAATTGGACACATCAGTCCAGCCGCTCCGCGGCACGTGGGATCTTCCCAGGCCAGGGCTCGAACCGGCGCCCCTTGCCTTGCAAGGCGGTGTCCTTACCCACTGCACCACCAGGGGAAGCCCATAATATGTATTCTTATACAACTTACATAAAGTTATATAATAATATTATAATTAATTAAATAGTTTTAAGTCCAGGTTTTTTTCCTTTAGGTTGTTCTTTTTTAATTTTAAATATATTTAATTTTTAATTCAATGATAATTGCTTTACAGAATTGTACTTTACAGAATTGTTTTACAGAATTGTGTGTTCTGCCATACATCAACATGAATCAGCCATAGGTGTACACATGTCCCCTCCTTTTTGAGTCTCCTTCTCACCTTCCTTAATCCATGCATTCATTACTACCTGTTTTCTGATTGCCATGAACTTTCTGGGCTCTAGGAAATACAAAGAAGACTAAGTCCCCGGTTTGCTCCGGAAGGATTCTCAGTCTCATAAATATCAGAAAATGAGGAATTCCATAAAAGTGCATTTCCCAGAGAAGTGAAACTTGCTCCATAGGGGCTCAAATTAACACAAAAAAACCCCTTCAGTTTAAGGACATCCTTTTCTAAGAGGACTTTCTTTTCACTGAGTACATCCTGAATATACCTTAGTCATATGGTCCTCTCAGTCATCTTTAGTCCCATCACCTAGCACATATAGTGTAAAGCACTGTCTGAGGGCTTCACAGGCAACCAAAGTAAGGAAGTTGCTTGTACCTTCTACAAATAGCCCCTATCTGTTGGATCTGTATTCAGGTTTTGGTTTTTCAAAAGCTGTCTATACAGTCTTCTTTTATTCCATAAAGCAGGAAATAAACACAAAGAAGTGACTTACCCAAATCAAATACATTAGTGACTATATCAAAGTTAAATTCTAGTTCTATTTTTTCCTGTCCTGTTTTCATTATGTAAGTCTAGTTATTTATTGCAAGAACTGCTATTGGACTTTTGAAGGGTATCTATTTTAGTAAGGAAGCTTATCTATTTACCAGGTCAGTGTAATATTCAAGGGTTTTATTGGCCACAAACTGATAAAAAATATTTAAAGGCAGACTTTACTTAGTTTCAGAAAAGTCAAATCCCCAGGAAAGGTAATTCTTGGGTACTGGCTGAAACTACTCAGCAGCCAGAAGATGGTGGCAGGGGTGCTGAATATTGTCATTTAAACTGACTAGAGAGACTGTTCCCTCAAATCCATTTTACCCGGTCAGATTCTTGCAGACTTCAGATCATAGCCTGTTTCAGTGGAAGCAGCACCACTTTGGACAGAAGAAGAAACAAATTAGAACATAAAATCCTCAACCTTTGAAACCTAGATTTCCAGCCTTCCTCTTGGTTCAATAATTTACTTGTAATAAGGACACTTCCCAGGTGACAGTTGTAGAAGAAATAAGTGTGCTATTTCTAGAGTAACATTTTCTACCTAACCACTATTCTTGGCAGTGCGTGCTCACATATATTATCTTGTGAGTAATAAATAATTCATATGATGTCTCATATTATTCAGAATTTTTCTGTGAGAAACTGACACTACTCAATTCATTGAAATCTTAATATCTGTTACTGTTAATACACTTCAATCAACACAATCAGGCTGAATATTTCTGTAAAGATTCCTTTCCCCCCAAATTTAGCGAGATAGAGATCCACAGTAAGTCATTTAAGAAGTAGTCACTTGATGAATTCTTACCTAATGCATTATATTGTGAAGAATTTATAAGTGGCACAAATATCTAGAAACCCATAATGAGAACTGACATGTCAGTGCCATTAGTTCAGGATTTTCTTGTGATAGCAGTCATTTTAGGAAAGCAAAGAGGGAGGTGATTCTATCGCTAGATTGAGGGTGTAGGCTTACAGGGTGACCTGGTACATTTAGAGAAAGTAGACTAAATGAGTACTTATTGAAACAGAGACAGAAGTCAAAAGAATTTAATGACCTAGATTGCTCCACACTGTTTTGAGAAGAACCTACTCTGAGCTAAACAGAATTAAACAGATAAAGGATGTTCTCCAAAGCTCCCTACTTCCCACACAAAATTATTAGATCACTCTCTTTTTTTCTTAATTAGTCTCTACTGAAACCCATTTTTCAACATTTAAAGGGAAACTTGCATTTTGACTTTGTAGATGTAGTTGTACAATTAGGCCCATGAAAATATTTCTTTTTTTTGTAAATGATCTTGGGTACTGGCTGAAACTACTCAGCAGCCAGAAGATGGTGGCAGGGTGCTGAATATTGTCATTTAAACTGACTAGAGAGACTGTTCCTCAAATCCATTTTACCCGGTCAGATTCTTGCAGACTTCAGATCATAGCCTGTTTCAGTGGAAGCAGCACCACTTTGGACAGAAGAAGAAACAAATTAGAACATAAAATCCTCAACCTTTGAAACCTAGATTTCCAGCCTTCCTCTTGGTTCAATAATTTACTTGTAATAAGGACACTTCCCAGGTGACAGTTGTAGAAGAAATAAGTGTGCTATTTCTAGAGTAACATTTTCTACCTAACCACTATTCTTGGCAGTGCGTGCTCACATATATTATCTTGTGAGTAATAAATAATTCATATGATGTCTCATATTATTCAGAATTTTTCTGTGAGAAACTGACACTACTCAATTCATTGAAATCTTAATATCTGTTACTGTTAATACACTTCAATCAACACAATCAGGCTGAATATTTCTGTAAAGATTCCTTTCCCCCCAAATTTAGCGAGATAGAGATCCACAGTAAGTCATTTAAGAAGTAGTCACTTGATGAATTCTTACCTAATGCATTATATTGTGAAGAATTTATAAGTGGCACAAATATCTAGAAACCCATAATGAGAACTGACATGTCAGTGCCATTAGTTCAGGATTTTCTTGTGATAGCAGTCATTTTAGGAAAGCAAAGAGGGAGGTGATTCTATCGCTAGATTGAGGGTGTAGGCTTACAGGGTGACCTGGTACATTTAGAGAAAGTAGACTAAATGAGTACTTATTGAAACAGAGACAGAAGTCAAAAGAATTTAATGACCTAGATTGCTCCACACTGTTTTGAGAAGAACCTACTCTGAGCTAAACAGAATTAAACAGATAAAGGATGTTCTCCAAAGCTCCCTACTTCCCACACAAAATTATTAGATCACTCTCTTTTTTTCTTAATTAGTCTCTACTGAAACCCATTTTTCAACATTTAAAGGGAAACTTGCATTTTGACTTTGTAGATGTAGTTGTACAATTAGGCATTGATTATTCTGGAAAAATCCATCTCTTACAGATTTCAAAGTAATAAACTCATATAATTTTTCACATTTTGGGGTTAGTTTAATTTGTGTGTGGCTAAGTTGCTTCAGTCTTGTTCAACTCTTTGTGGCCCTATGGACTGTAGCCTTTCAGACATCTCTGTCCATGGGATTCTCCAGGCAGGAATACTGGTCTGGGTTGCCATGCTCTCTTTCAGGGGATCTTCCTGATCTAGGGATTGAACCCAAGAATCTTCGGTTTCCTACTTTGGCAGGAGGTTTTTATTTTTTTACCACCAAGAAGAAATCACTATTTTAATTTCTTTTTAATTTACCTTTGTCAGAGGTATATTGACACTAGTGATGTGTGATTAGATTCCAAGTTGACTCAGTGGTAAAAAGTCTGCCATATGATTAAGGTATTCAATAAATGTTTATCAGTGCCAAATCTAGTATGATACTGTGGATTTAGAAATGAACTAAATATAAATATTTGCCTTTTTGGAGCTTACATTTCAGTAGAATGTCTTGTTTGTCTTTCCTTTTGAGATTTAAAAAGCTTTCCCTTTCTGTTTTAATTTCCACAAAAGATGATTGGGCAGGAATTATTAGTAACAGTTTTTATAAATTATGAGAACAAAGCTTACTTAAGTGAATTTCCTTAAATCACACACATAATAGAAAACAAAATTTCTCCCTAACCCTATGTAATTCTAAATAATAAAATAATTCTGAAGAATATAAAGTTTTTTCTTTCTGCCTTAAAATCTTAGTAAGCACGTTGAGAATAGAATGTGATACTCTGAAATAGATGATGAGATCCTGCCCTTAGGCATGACAGTGATTCTTATCTATTAATTACCATGATTTAGCCTACTAATAAGCATAATTAAGTGGCTCTTTCCTAAGCATCTCAAACAACACATGTGACTATCAGTTGGAAAACCCGACAGAATGGACCAGAACCCTGCACACTCCCTTGAAGTACAAAGGCCCATCCATGTCTCTTGCCTATTGTTTGTAGAAAAGCTGCAGTCTTGCAAGTATCCCTGAGTCACAAAACAGCAGGTTCAAACAGCTAAAGATTAGGGCAATAATAAGCCACAGACTCAGCGTCTGATATACATTCCTGAGCTGTTTTACAGATACTGTAACTGACACTACCGGGAATGGGCTGACTGCATGATGACCAGACCGCTGCCATGACATGAACGGCTTGGTCTGACTGATACTGAATCTATGGCTGGCGCAATTCTAAGAGATGGCCTTAAGTGAATGGGATGAACACTATTGTCCATAAGAAATTTGTACTTTTGTGGGCATCAAATATAGTTGTAGCTTATTCTGCCTGCACATGTAAGGGGGCAAATACAATTATCAGCAGAGTGATGCTAAAGACCCATATGGACATCTTCCACTCTGAGAATGTGGCACCGTATGTCAGCATGAATAAAGTTACAAAAGACAGGGCTTCCCTGGTGCTCCAGTGGGTAAAGATATCGCCTTGCAGTGCAAGGGGCACCAGATCAATCCCTGGCCTGGGAATATCCCATGCGCCGTGGAGCGGCTGGACCGATGTGTCCAACTACTGAACCAGTGCTCTGGAGCACATATACCTGGAGCTGGTGCTCTGCAGCAAGAGGGGTCACTGCAATGGGAGGCCCACACAGGCCAAAGAACAAAGATGGATGAAAACAAAAATAAATGAAAGACCAATAGAAGTGGCCAAAAATGACCCCCCCCAAAAAACTCCACTTAAAGTTGAAAAAGAGAGACCTTTGCCCATGATCCTGTAAAAATAGAACAATGTTCTGATAGGTAAACAGCTTTTGGCAGGAAAGAGCTCTCTGCAGGAGGCCTCTCAGTCTTGGCACTAACTTTAGACCATGTAGCCCTAGGCTCTACTCTTTTCTAGCCCTAGCACACCTTTCAAATCTTTTGATCATACAACTAAGAGAATAAGTTCTCTAACTATGAATTGCAGCAACACAATTTGTGATTGTTTACTAAAACAAATTTAGCCTATGAAAGTGGCTCTTTCCTAAGCATCTCAAACAACACATGTGACTATCAGTTGGAAAACCCGACAGAATGGACCAGAACCCTGCACACTCCCTTGAAGTACAAAGGCCCATCCATGTCTCTTGCCTATTGTTTGTAGAAAAGCTGCAGTCTTGCAAGTATCCCTGAGTCACAAAACAGCAGGTTCAAACAGCTAAAGATTAGGGCAATAATAAGCCACAGACTCAGCGTCTGATATACATTCCTGAGCTGTTTTACAGATACTGTAACTGACACTACCGGGAATGGGCTGACTGCATGATGACCAGACCGCTGCCATGACATGAACGGCTTGGTCTGACTGATACTGAATCTATGGCTGGCGCAATTCTAAGAGATGGCCTTAAGTGAATGGGATGAACACTATTGTCCATAAGAAATTTGTACTTTTGTGGGCATCAAATATAGTTGTAGCTTATTCTGCCTGCACATGTAAGGGGGCAAATACAATTATCAGCAGAGTGATGCTAAAGACCCATATGGACATCTTCCACTCTGAGAATGTGGCACCGTATGTCAGCATGAATAAAGTTACAAAAGACAGGGCTTCCCTGGTGCTCCAGTGGGTAAAGATATCGCCTTGCAGTGCAAGGGGCACCAGATCAATCCCTGGCCTGGGAATATCCCATGCGCCGTGGAGCGGCTGGACCGATGTGTCCAACTACTGAACCAGTGCTCTGGAGCACATATACCTGGAGCTGGTGCTCTGCAGCAAGAGGGGTCACTGCAATGGGAGGCCCACACAGGCCAAAGAACAAAGATGGATGAAAACAAAAATAAATGAAAGACCAATAGAAGTGGCCAAAAATGACCCCCCCCAAAAAACTCCACTTAAAGTTGAAAAAGAGAGACCTTTGCCCATGATCCTGTAAAAATAGAACAATGTTCTGATAGGTAAACAGCTTTTGGCAGGAAAGAGCTCTCTGCAGGAGGCCTCTCAGTCTTGGCACTAACTTTAGACCATGTAGCCCTAGGCTCTACTCTTTTCTAGCCCTAGCACACCTTTCAAATCTTTTGATCATACAACTAAGAGAATAAGTTCTCTAACTATGAATTGCAGCAACACAATTTGTGATTGTTTACTAATGAGAGCAGAGACCTCGTATGTCTGTGATTGCATTCTTATTGCCTAAAATTAGCCTTGGAAACAAAATAGTTGCTTAATAGTTATTTATTCAATAAACAATGGATACAACATGGGCTTAAATATATGGAAGTAAAATATTTTTAGATGACAGACTGTGAGACATATGTATTTAAGCCTGTGTTATGATATTTTTGATGTATATTTCCACATGTCTGTGATTGCATTCCTAGTGCCTGAAAGTTGTTAGTGGTAGAGCTACATGTAACACTTTCGACAGTATGTTTTTCTTCTGTTTCCTCGTGGTGATTTCAGTTGCTGTTTTTCAGTCATTCGGTTGTGTCTGATTTTTTGTGACCCCATAGACTGCAGAATGCCAGGCTTCTCTGTCCTTCATTCTCTCCTGGAGTTTGTTCAAACACATGTCTATCAAATCAGTGATGTCAGCTATCTCATCCTCTGGCATCCGCTTCTCCTCCTGCCTTCAATCTTTCCCAGAATCAGGGCCTTTTCCAATGAGCTGGCTCTTCCCATCAGGTGACCAAAGTATTGGAGCTTCAGTTTTAGCATCAGTGCTTTCAATATTCAGGATTGATTTCCTTTAGGATTGACTGATTCGATCTCCTTTAAGTCCAGGGAAGTCCAAGAGTCTTCTTCAGCACCACAGTTTGAAAGCATCAGTCCTTTCAACTGATATGTATATAAAGAACTTTTAGAATATTTGGAAATTATGGACCAAACAAAGGATATACCTGGAGCTGGTGCTCTGCAGCAAGAGGGGTCACTGCAATGGGAGGCCCACACAGGCCAAAGAACAAAGATGGATGAAAACAAAAATAAATGAAAGACCAATAGAAGTGGCCAAAAATGACCCCCCCCAAAAAACTCCACTTAAAGTTGAAAAAGAGAGACCTTTGCCCATGATCCTGTAAAAATAGAACAATGTTCTGATAGGTAAACAGCTTTTGGCAGGAAAGAGCTCTCTGCAGGAGGCCTCTCAGTCTTGGCACTAACTTTAGACCATGTAGCCCTAGGCTCTACTCTTTTCTAGCCCTAGCACACCTTTCAAATCTTTTGATCATACAACTAAGAGAATAAGTTCTCTAACTATGAATTGCAGCAACACAATTTGTGATTGTTTACTAATGAGAGCAGAGACCTCGTATGTCTGTGATTGCATTCTTATTGCCTAAAATTAGCCTTGGAAACAAAATAGTTGCTTAATAGTTATTTATTCAATAAACAATGGATACAACATGGGCTTAAATATATGGAAGTAAAATATTTTTAGATGACAGACTGTGAGACATATGTATTTAAGCCTGTGTTATGATATTTTTGATGTATATTTCCACATGTCTGTGATTGCATTCCTAGTGCCTGAAAGTTGTTAGTGGTAGAGCTACATGTAACACTTTCGACAGTATGTTTTTCTTCTGTTTCCTCGTGGTGATTTCAGTTGCTGTTTTTCAGTCATTCGGTTGTGTCTGATTTTTTGTGACCCCATAGACTGCAGAATGCCAGGCTTCTCTGTCCTTCATTCTCTCCTGGAGTTTGTTCAAACACATGTCTATCAAATCAGTGATGTCAGCTATCTCATCCTCTGGCATCCGCTTCTCCTCCTGCCTTCAATCTTTCCCAGAATCAGGGCCTTTTCCAATGAGCTGGCTCTTCCCATCAGGTGACCAAAGTATTGGAGCTTCAGTTTTAGCATCAGTGCTTTCAATATTCAGGATTGATTTCCTTTAGGATTGACTGATTCGATCTCCTTTAAGTCCAGGGAAGTCCAAGAGTCTTCTTCAGCACCACAGTTTGAAAGCATCAGTCCTTTCAACTGATATGTATATAAAGAACTTTTAGAATATTTGGAAATTATGGAGTCCTTGAGAGTTACGGTTTAGAAGGATTGTATATTTTATAAGATCTAATGAAATATTTTGTATATTTGAAAACTGAAACAAAGTGACAAATTTTTCTTAAAGATTATACAGTAGGACTAGTGGTAAAGAACCTGCCTGTCAACACAGGAGACATAAAAGGCATGGGTTCAATCACTGGGTCCAGAAGATCCCCTGAAGGAGGGCATGCAACACAGTCCAGTATTCTTGTTTTAGGAATCCCAGTGACAGAGGAGCCTGGTGGGCTGCAGTCCATACAGTAGCAAGAGTCAGACAAGACTAAAGTGACAGTATATATGCATGCGTATAGTTCTCACCAGATCCTACACTAAAATTTGTCTTTCCACCAATTTTTCATTCAATGAATTCTTTACTATCTAAACATTTGATAAAGGAGTGTAAAAACAGATTTGAAAGAATTAGATTTGTTACATTGTAAATGTAGGTGCTCCAACATATCAATGTGAACATGAGCCAGCATGTTCTTTCCTTCTCTATCTTGACCTTCCATTTAGGCTTTGGTATAAAAATGTCTTTGTTGAGTTTTCTACATTCATCAGAATGGGGTCTAAATGTACATAAAGCAGAACTAATCACAAGATTAAATTGCAAATCTTTGAACACCTGATTCTATATCTGTGAAAGCCCAAGGGTCAATGCTTATAAAAAGCAGAATTTGATGAAGAGACAGATGTATTTAGCAAGGAAAAAAGTTCTCATAAATAAGATGAGATTTCAAAATGTTTGAGGCTTCCAGTTGCTAAATTTAGATGTTAGACTGACTAGATTATACAAGAGAAAATGTATAATGGAAGATTAATACAAAATGTTTTGAACTGCACATAGGATGTTTTAACTAATGTGGTGGGTAATGCAGTTTTAGCTTTGAGGTGTGACTTCTCTCCATCCTCTGAGACTTCGATGGTTCCTACTCATGTTTTACTCAGAAACTTTCCTTCCGTTTTCCCCAGCTTTAGAGTTATACATTATTTAAGATTGTGTTCTTTCTGTTTTGCAGGAAAATAGGACATTTTGGATGTCAAGTCTCCGAGTCTAACACTTTCTCATCTATAATATGATAGGGCTCACTAAAGCATTAGAAAAATAAATCCTTTTATGTTGGATGGTATTTAGGTCGTTGGCCAGAAAGAGGATATTTGGTTATGATCCTTGAGATTTCAAAAAACTAATGAAATATTTTGTATATTTGAAAACTGAAACAAAGTGACAAATTTTTCTTAAAGATTATACAGTAGGACTAGTGGTAAAGAACCTGCCTGTCAACACAGGAGACATAAAAGGCATGGGTTCAATCACTGGGTCCAGAAGATCCGCTGAAGGAGGGCATGCAACACAGTCCAGTATTCTTGTTTTAGGAATCCCAGTGACAGAGGAGCCTGGTGGGCTGCAGTCCATACAGTAGCAAGAGTCAGACAAGACTAAAGTGACAGTATATATGCATGCGTATAGTTCTCACCAGATCCTACACTAAAATTTGTCTTTCCACCAATTTTTCATTCAATGAATTCTTTACTATCTAAACATTTGATAAAGGAGTGTAAAAACAGATTTGAAAGAATTAGATTTGTTACATTGTAAATGTAGGTGCTCCAACATATCAATGTGAACATGAGCCAGCATGTTCTTTCCTTCTCTATCTTGACCTTCCATTTAGGCTTTGGTATAAAAATGTCTTTGTTGAGTTTTCTACATTCATCAGAATGGGGTCTAAATGTACATAAAGCAGAACTAATCACAAGATTAAATTGCAAATCTTTGAACACCTGATTCTATATCTGTGAAAGCCCAAGGGTCAATGCTTATAAAAAGCAGAATTTGATGAAGAGACAGATGTATTTAGCAAGGAAAAAAGTTCTCATAAATAAGATGAGATTTCAAAATGTTTGAGGCTTCCAGTTGCTAAATTTAGATGTTAGACTGACTAGATTATACAAGAGAAAATGTATAATGGAAGATTAATACAAAATGTTTTGAACTGCACATAGGATGTTTTAACTAATGTGGTGGGTAATGCAGTTTTAGCTTTGAGGTGTGACTTCTCTCCATCCTCTGAGACTTCGATGGTTCCTACTCATGTTTTACTCAGAAACTTTCCTTCCGTTTTCCCCAGCTTTAGAGTTATACATTATTTAAGATTGTGTTCTTTCTGTTTTGCAGGAAAATAGGACATTTTGGATGTCAAGTCTCCGAGTCTAACACTTTCTCATCTATAATATGATAGGGCTCACTAAAGCAGAAAAACATTAGAAAAATAAATCCTTTTATGTTGGATGGTATTTAGGTCGTTGGCCAGGAAAGAGGATGCCTGTGTTTTCCAAATGCAACTGTTTTCTCAGGAATGAAAATGAAACGTATGCTTTCCCACCACCACCTACTGCTGGTTTGATAATATTCTCTGATGCACCAGATGGTAGAAAACAAAGTTGCTCTTCTACAGCTCTTTTGGGGGAACAGTTATTTATGGGCCGATGTGATCCATTTATCCACCTTTATTACAGCATTTCATCCTTACAGACAATAAATCCAAATAACATGATCCTGGTAAGTCAATAAAATTTACACAAGTGATGAGCTGAAGTGTACGGGGGCATTTACTGGAATTGCTGTTCACCCGGAAGTTTATTACTTTCTCCAAGAACAGAGGAATACAGAAACTTTATTATGAGGAAAATCATGTCTGGTGTCTTCATAATTGGACTTGTGTAAACAGCAAGCAGTACCTGCTGAAGGAAATAAAATTCAATATGTTCAGCCACCCATGTGAAGCACTGTTTTATGGTACTTTTTAAAAACATTTTTTGGATATGCTATTATAAAAACATTTACCTATAGTATGTTGTTTAAACTTATTTTGTTTATGACAGTTCAAGATAATAATAATAATAATGTGTATCTGTTGGCAAGTACTTTCCTGCAGACTTTTGCTACCCTCAGTTGTTTATCTGCTCATCCTTACATTAATCTGCTCTTTGCCAACCTTTAAACAGTAGTCACAAAGAGAACTACTTATCAAACTTGAGTTGCCTCTAGGGCTTCCCCTGGTGGTCCAGTGGGTAAGGACACCGCCTTGCAGTGCAAGGGGCGCCGGTTCGATCCCTGGCCTGGGAAGATCCCACGTGCCGCGGAGCGGCTGGACTGATGTGTCCAATCACCGAGCCGGAGCTCTGGAGTGCGTGCGCCCAGCGCCGGTGCTCTGCAACGACAGAGGCCACCGCGATGGGAGGCCCACAGGAGCCAGAGAACAAAGATGGATGAGAATGGACAAATGAAAGACCAATAGAAGTGGCCCGCCCACTCCCCTCCCTCCCCAACCCGACCCCCGCCCAAAGTAAATAAATAAATAAATCTTTAAAAAAAAAAAAAAAAAAAACTTGAATTGCCTCTAAATTCTTTTTTTGTATGTTTCAATATACCTCTATATCTTTATTTTGATACAATTTTAATTCTTATTTAAAAAATTATTTATATTATAATATATTTGATCAACAATGTTGTATTAATTTCAGGTGTCAGCAAAGTGTGTCAGTTTTACATATACATGTAACTAGTCTTTTCCAAGGGCTTCACTGGTGCCTCAGATGGTAAAGAATCTGCCTGCAATGCAGATGGCCCAGGTTAAAATTCTTTTCTGATTTAGGTTACTATAAAATGTTGAGCAGAGTTCCCTGTGCTATACAGTAGGTCTGAGTTGGTTATCTATTTTAAATATAACCGTGTGTAGAGTTGCTCCTAAATTCTTTGTAACCCTACAAGCCCAAAGGAGACTTGTATTCATTTATACTTACTGGACAAACAGACTGAAAGTCTTCATTTTCATGTCTGGTGTCTTCATAATTGGACTTGTGTAAACAGCAAGCAGTACCTGCTGAAGGAAATAAAATTCAATATGTTCAGCCACCCATGTGAAGCACTGTTTTATGGTACTTTTTAAAAACATTTTTGGATATGCTATTATAAAACATTTACCTATAGTATGTTGTTTAAACTTATTTTGTTTATGACAGTTCAAGATAATAATAATAATAATGTGTATCTGTTGGCAAGTACTTTCCTGCAGACTTTTGCTACCCTCAGTTGTTTATCTGCTCATCCTTACATTAATCTGCTCTTTGCCAACCTTTAAACAGTAGTCACAAAGAGAACTACTTATCAAACTTGAGTTGCCTCTAGGGCTTCCCCTGGTGGTCCAGTGGGTAAGGACACCGCCTTGCAGTGCAAGGGGCGCCGGTTCGATCCCTGGCCTGGGAAGATCCCACGTGCCGCGGAGCGGCTGGACTGATGTGTCCAATCACCGAGCCGGAGCTCTGGAGTGCGTGCGCCCAGCGCCGGTGCTCTGCAACGACAGAGGCCACCGCGATGGGAGGCCCACAGGAGCCAGAGAACAAAGATGGATGAGAATGGACAAATGAAAGACCAATAGAAGTGGCCCGCCCACTCCCCTCCCTCCCCAACCCGACCCCCGCCCAAAGTAAATAAATAAATAAATCTTTAAAAAAAAAAAAAAAAAAAACTTGAATTGCCTCTAAATTCTTTTTTTGTATGTTTCAATATACCTCTATATCTTTATTTTGATACAATTTTAATTCTTATTTAAAAAATTATTTATATTATAATATATTTGATCAACAATGTTGTATTAATTTCAGGTGTCAGCAAAGTGTGTCAGTTTTACATATACATGTAACTAGTCTTTTCCAAGGGCTTCACTGGTGCCTCAGATGGTAAAGAATCTGCCTGCAATGCAGATGGCCCAGGTTAAAATTCTTTTCTGATTTAGGTTACTATAAAATGTTGAGCAGAGTTCCCTGTGCTATACAGTAGGTCTGAGTTGGTTATCTATTTTAAATATAACCGTGTGTAGAGTTGCTCCTAAATTCTTTGTAACCCTACAAGCCCAAAGGAGACTTGTATTCATTTATATCTTACTGGACAAACAGACTGAAAGTCTTCATTTTCAGCTTCAAAATATTAATATAAACTCACAGTGAAAATGTGAAGTTGAAATGCATATTCTAACAATTTCCCCTCTTTTTCATCCCACACTCATTTAAAGCTAAGCATAATTTGACTCTACATAAAAATTGCACAAATATGTTTTCTTTTTCCTTCACTGATAATGACTAATGTTGGCCTCATCTGTTAGGGCAGTGCTTCTCAAATATTACATGCATATATGAATGACAGATCACTTTAAAAGGCAGATACCTTTTCAAGTCTCTGGTGGGGGAAGAATTTCTATAGTTCTAACCAAACTCCAATGATACCTAACTTGGACCTCAATGTATTATCATAATTCAACTCATTGGATACTTGTAAAGTTTTGTGATAGTGAAATCTGTAATTTTATGATTTGACTTTATACCTTGAATAAAAAATCAGATCAGGACTCTGATCCAAGTCTTCTGACTTTATACTCAAAATTCATCTGACCACAAATTATGCTGCTGTAGATGCATGGTTCTCAATTCCCACTGGTTACCAGATCCACCTGGGAAATGCTGGTTCACTATGTCTGGCACCAGTTTGTGTATTAGTATTCTTTAAAAGAACTGACAGATTAATCTAATCCATCAGATTAAGAACCACTGTTAAAGATTAAGGATGAGGATAAGATATGTATTTTTGTGCTTCCTTTGGGGGTTTCCCAAGTGGTGTTAGTGGTAAAGAATCCACCAGTCAATGCAGGAGACATGAGATCCCAGTTCTATCCATGGGTCAGGAAGATCCTCTGGAGAAGGGCATGGCAACCCAGTCCAGTATTCTTCCCTAGAGAATCCCATGGGCAGAGGAGCCTGATGAACTCAGTCCATGAGATCTCAAAGAGTTGGGTACAACTGAAGTGACTTAGCATGTGCACACAGTGTCTTGGTGGTAAAGATTTTGCCTGCCAATGCAGGATATGTGGGTTCAGTCCTAGCTCAGGAAGCCTGGGAAAGAACTCAGTCCATGAGCCAGAGTTCCTGTGCTATACAGTAGGTCTGAGTTGGTTATCTATTTTAAATATAACCGTGTGTAGAGTTGCTCCTAAATTCTTTGTAACCCTACAAGCCCAAAGGAGACTTGTATTCATTTATATCTTACTGGACAAACAGACTGAAAGTCTTCATTTTCAGCTTCAAAATATTAATATAAACTCACAGTGAAAATGTGAAGTTGAAATGCATATTCTAACAATTTCCCCTCTTTTTCATCCCACACTCATTTAAAGCTAAGCATAATTTGACTCTACATAAAAATTGCACAAATATGTTTTCTTTTTCCTTCACTGATAATGACTAATGTTGGCCTCATCTGTTAGGGCAGTGCTTCTCAAATATTACATGCATATATGAATGACAGATCACTTTAAAAGGCAGATACCTTTTCAAGTCTCTGGTGGGGCAAGAATTTCTATAGTTCTAACCAAACTCCAATGATACCTAACTTGGACCTCAATGTATTATCATAATTCAACTCATTGGATACTTGTAAAGTTTTGTGATAGTGAAATCTGTAATTTTATGATTTGACTTTATACCTTGAATAAAAAGTCAGATCAGGACTCTGATCCAAGTCTTCTGACTTTATACTCAAAATTCATCTGACCACAAATTATGCTGCTGTAGATGCATGGTTCTCAATTCCCACTGGTTACCAGATCCACCTGGGAAATGCTGGTTCACTATGTCTGGCACCAGTTTGTGTATTAGTATTCTTTAAAAGAACTGACAGATTAATCTAATCCATCAGATTAAGAACCACTGTTAAAGATTAAGGATGAGGATAAGATATGTATTTTTGTGCTTCCTTTGGGGGTTTCCCAAGTGGTGTTAGTGGTAAAGAATCCACCAGTCAATGCAGGAGACATGAGATCCCAGTTCTATCCATGGGTCAGGAAGATCCTCTGGAGAAGGGCATGGCAACCCAGTCCAGTATTCTTCCCTAGAGAATCCCATGGGCAGAGGAGCCTGATGAACTCAGTCCATGAGATCTCAAAGAGTTGGGTACAACTGAAGTGACTTAGCATGTGCACACAGTGTCTTGGTGGTAAAGATTTTGCCTGCCAATGCAGGATATGTGGGTTCAGTCCCTAGCTCAGGAAGATCCCCTGGAGAAGCAAATGGCAGTTCACTTCAATATTTATGCCTGGAGAATTCCATGATCACAGGAGCCTGGTGTGGTACAGTCCATGGGATTGCAAAACTTTTGTACTGACTTGGGTGTTAAACAGCAACAGTCATGAAGTTTGTGTCTGTCAAACTTGAGTAGTGTCAGTGTCTGCTGGAGAGCTTATTAAAACTCAGATTGTAGGGGCTTATTCCCAAGAGTTTCTGCTGTGTAGATGGGTGTCCAAGAATTGCATTTATAGAAAATTCCCAGTTGTTATGATGATAGTGCAGAAACAGTGAATTCAGTTGCAGATCAGTTAATGACTCAAAAAGATTTAAAAGTTAATAAACTTTACTTCTATATTTGATCATTATAACTCCTTAATATTCAGCCAACATGATTTATTCAGGCTGGGTATTATGGACCTATAATAATCAAATTCAGAGACCTTCTAATAAATCATTTTTCAACAAAAATGACATGACAAGAAGGGTGCTATATAAGGAAAATGTTTGCTGCAAGCTAAGTGTTTTTGTGATTACAACAGTGCTAGATTTCACATGGGAAATTTTAAGGTACTATATTTTTTTCTTTTCAGACATTTAAGGAATTGAATCTATGCTCTGTAGGAGAGAAAAAGAAAATGATGTGCCTCACAATGATTTCCTCTCTCAAATACTTCATTTAATCATTTAAATGATTTCAACAGTGCTTTCATTATTATCTCTAACAAGCTAATCTCCTTCTAGAGACCCTGGTGATGAAATTTCAAGTCACTCAAATTTACAGGGAGTAGTAGCATTTTTGTTACCCGTTTCTCATTCAGGTTATAAAAGAAGATTATTATTGATCCTCATGTGTATATGAAAAGTCTTTTTAATTTTTTTTGTTTACCCCCCTATAAAAAGGCTTTAAAATACAAACCACACAAAAATAATCTTTTTTATACAGGGAATTTGGGGTCTTCGTCTTTTGTTTTAATGCCATAGGATATCTAACTATAAAAACAAGGAATGGTCCTGTACAGTAACATGAATGTGGTCAAAAAAAAAAAAAAAAAAGAAATCATATTGAGGGTAGTGCCTAAAATAGAAATTCAGCCCGAACTTCCTCTCTCTGAAATGAATCATGTTTTGTTGTCATCCATATTGGAACTGAATCCAGGCTCAGTCCCTTACTAGTTTTTTGAGATTGGACAATTTATATTATCTTTCACAGGAGTGAAATTAATTACACATACTCAAGAAAATTGCAATGTATATCAATAAATGATGCTAATAAAACAGCAATGTATTACCTATCACCAATATATTACATAATAGGTATTCAATAAATGGTAGTATTTCTCTTCATAAAAAGTCATCAAACTTCAGCTTGAACAGATTTAGCACTGAGGTAGCATTCTCTTGTGATCTAATTACGTGTATATGGCAATTTTCAAATTGAGAAAATTCCTTGTGTCTTCACATATTCATTTTCAGTCACAATAAATTGCATCAACCACAATATGTTAAGGAATTAAAAAGATGAACTCGTTCAGCAACAACTGGAAGTATTTCACAATCTAATTTGACTTCTCTGTGGCTCAGATGGTAAGGAAATGGCCTGCAATGCAGGAGACCCTGGTTTGATCCCTGGGTCAGGAAGATCCCTTGGAGAAGAGAATGTCTAACCCACTCCAGTACTCTTGCCTGGAGAATTCCATAGACAGAGATTATGGTCCAGGGGATCGCAAAGAGTTACACAAGACTGAGACACTAACACTTTCACCTTCAATCTGAGCCTACATAACCTTAAAAAAGTAATGTAATGCAATGAAAGCTATAAATTCCAAAGAAAAGTGAAAACTATAAGGAGTTTCATATGGACTTTTGTCCCAGTTTTGATAGTTAATGGGAAGCTTTTAAAAAAGTTTGGGATAGATTTCAAATTCTAGGATTTTTTTTTTTTTTGCTCCTATTCTCCTCCATCCCTTGCTTGAATTTTTCATTTTTGACTCCTAGGATAGGTTAGCTTATGTTGTAGAACAAACAGCAAAATCTCACTTGCTTACAGAAACAAAAAATGTGATTTTCAAGCTACATGTCTACTGAGGGTCAGCTAGAAAACCTGATCTATGTTATCCTCACTCCTGGAACTCTAACTTGTAGAGCAGAACTTTCTGGAATGCTGCCCATGACTATGGATGCTCTGGCATTTAAAGGTTCTACCTGTAGGTGACACAGGCTACTTCTGTTCATATTTTATTGACCAAGTCACTTGACCATTACTGGATTAAATGGGGGAGAGATGAGTCATAGGCAGGAAGAAGAATATTATGTGAACTGGAGATAACCAAACATTTGTGAAAAGCCCAGATAGCTTGCACAGTTTACTCCGCACTTGAGAAATACCTCCTTGTGCTTTCTTTTTGAGTTATGCTGGTTCCAGTTTTATCTCTGTAAAGTCTCTTCTGTTAGTTCCCTTTATTCCTCTTTCACCTTTATGTGATTATTATCTAAGGGTATGCTCTTAACTGGATTTTGAGTGTGAGTGTCTGTTTTTGAATTCTCTCCATTAAACTTTATCTACCTACAAAACTGATTATCAAAGCTGTATAAATATCTCTTGAATTCCAAAATTTCCTTGGATAATTCATGATCCGTCTGTTTCACCAATATTCCAGGAATCAAACATTCAGTAATTTTATCCATCTTAACTTTTGTTTCCCATTTTTTGTTTTGCAAACTAACTTTTCTTCCACTGTCTATTCAAACAATAAGTGGATTCTAAACAAAAGACTTTCTATATGTAGTGTTTCTTATATATATAATTTGTTGGTATACTTCAAGTTGGTTTATCTACATATTTTTTGAGTGCATATGACTTTTTTTCTCACCTCTGACTCTACTTTGTATATTTATTATTAGTATACTTGATACACCATTCAACTTACTTATACTCCACCACAGTATTATTTTTTCTATATAAGTTTTCCCTTTTTTTTTCATTCTCTGTAGTATCTAGCAAAGATTTTGTCCTCAAGATAAACACCCCATACACTAACATTGAAGACATATCTATTAATTTGCTAAAAGAATTACACATTTACATTTTGCACATTCAAATATATGGAATATTTATCATTCTTTTATTATCTTTTGCTTTTTGCTTGTTAAAAATAAATATGCTATTTGTATGCAGTTGCATTGTGAATTGGGTCCCTCAAAAAGGTATATTGAAGTTTCAACTCCCAGTACCTTAGAATGCTATCTTGGTTGAAAATAGTCTTTACAGAGATAGTCTAATTAAAATGTCATTAAGAAGCCCCTCATCCGATACAGCTGGTGTCTTTTTTGACAAAAAATTTAGCATAGGGTAACAGGCTACTTCTGTTCATATTTTATTGACCAAGTCACTTGACCATTACTGGATTAAATGGGGGAGAGATGAGTCATAGGCAGGAAGAAGAATATTATGTGAACTGGAGATAACCAAACATTTGTGAAAAGCCCAGATAGCTTGCACAGTTTACTCCGCACTTGAGAAATACCTCCTTGTGCTTTCTTTTTGAGTTATGCTGGTTCCAGTTTTATCTCTGTAAAGTCTCTTCTGTTAGTTCCCTTTATTCCTCTTTCACCTTTATGTGATTATTATCTAAGGGTATGCTCTTAACTGGATTTTGAGTGTGAGTGTCTGTTTTTGAATTCTCTCCATTAAACTTTATCTACCTACAAAACTGATTATCAAAGCTGTATAAATATCTCTTGAATTCCAAAATTTCCTTGGATAATTCATGATCCGTCTGTTTCACCAATATTCCAGGAATCAAACATTCAGTAATTTTATCCATCTTAACTTTTGTTTCCCATTTTTTGTTTTGCAAACTAACTTTTCTTCCACTGTCTATTCAAACAATAAGTGGATTCTAAACAAAAGACTTTCTATATGTAGTGTTTCTTATATATATAATTTGTTGGTATACTTCAAGTTGGTTTATCTACATATTTTTTGAGTGCATATGACTTTTTTTCTCACCTCTGACTCTACTTTGTATATTTATTATTAGTATACTTGATACACCATTCAACTTACTTATACTCCACCACAGTATTATTTTTTCTATATAAGTTTTCCCTTTTTTTTTCATTCTCTGTAGTATCTAGCAAAGATTTTGTCCTCAAGATAAACACCCCATACACTAACATTGAAGACATATCTATTAATTTGCTAAAAGAATTACACATTTACATTTTGCACATTCAAATATATGGAATATTTATCATTCTTTTATTATCTTTTGCTTTTTGCTTGTTAAAAATAAATATGCTATTTGTATGCAGTTGCATTGTGAATTGGGTCCCTCAAAAAGGTATATTGAAGTTTCAACTCCCAGTACCTTAGAATGCTATCTTGGTTGAAAATAGTCTTTACAGAGATAGTCTAATTAAAATGTCATTAAGAAGCCCCTCATCCGATACAGCTGGTGTCTTTAAAAAAGGGAAAATTTAGACACATAGACAGACATGCACAGAAGAAAAATTATGTGAAGACATAGGGATAACACAGTCATGTGACTAGAATGATGCACCTATGAGCCAACAAATGACAAAGATTATCAGCAAACACTAGACAGTGCATGAGCCCAGGAGGCATTCTCTTGAGGAGCTATCTATCAGAGACCATGGTCCTGAAGATAACTTGACTTTTCACTACTGGCTTCCGACTGTGGACAGTAAATTTCTTTGTTTTAAGTCACCCAGTTTTGGGTACTTTATTATTTGGGTATTTATTATTATGATCCTTTATTATGGTACTAATAAACTAATGCATATGTATGCAAGCATTCAAATGGTGTTCTTTTCCCTCCTCTGCATTTCGTGCCAGTATAATCATTCTCCTCAGTTTATAAACACAAAAACCTCAAGAGGAAAGTTTCCACAAATCAGCCCCAGTAGCTATAAACTTATAGTGACAAAACAGTAGAATAATGAGACTTTTAGACCAATGGAGTTTTCTAAAGGCATCCATTAAGTGTTGACACTCAGGCATTTAGATATTCATCTGTGTGCCTATAATAAGCATTTTAGTTTGTAAAAATTGTTCTAGAGATAAAGGCAAGGCTTTTCTTTTAAGGTGTATTGATATTATAAATTCTAAATAATTCACTTAAAAATCAATAGTAATTTCTGAAAATTCATTGTATAAAATAAATTATCTTTGCTCATATGTACTTATTTTGTAGAGGAGAAGCAACTAGGGAGTCGTTTGTGTCCCTCTGTGAAGCATTTAAATCTATACAAATAGTATCATCAGTAATTGTCTCTGCTTAATTCTATTCCTAGTCCCTTTTCTTTTTTTCACAGTGAGCTTGTGGTTTTGAACATTTTCCCTGATATTTGGACTTGACAGTTTCTGCAAAAATATTTTATCTAAAGTTTTTTATTCACAGAATGTAGCTCTCTGCCCTGAATCAATGTTGATGCCTTCATTCTTAAGGATAATCACGAGCATCTATTTAGGCAAAGGATGACCCTCAGTAGTGAAATCTTCTGCGTGCATGCAGTGCATTCTTAACCTGCAGTTGATGGTTTGGCCTCAGAGCTGTAGGTTTTTTAATGGATTTGTATCATGATGGACTTAGTCCCTAATTTGGTTGGCTGTTTCAAATTATGCCTATTTGGAGAGTGATATTCCTAACAGCTTCCAATGAAATCACCTCTCCTTGATCCAGTTTTGAGTGAAGAGTCTTCCTAGGAGTATTTGTTCAAAAGAGATGTCCTCATATCCATAGGTGGAAGTCAGCAGGGACAGACTTCATTCTCTAGGACTGTGATATGGTTTCAATGTCTATTTCAATCCTTTCATTTCAAAAAATATGTAATCACCAAGGATAGATCACTAGCATTTTGGTTGGAATGAGCAGAAGTAGTGTTGTCGAGTTCAACCCAAGCATCCCTATCTTGTTTATGGATGATCTCATGTGTAGTTATTATGTTTACTGTGTTGGTATTTAAATGGTCTCCCTTAGGGAAACAGACTTGGAAAATTCTAAGGTCATAGGAAAATTTTTGTTTTTACTCTTATTTCCATGGACTAAGGCATTTTTTTAATTTAATTGGATATTAATAAATTAAGCATTTTAGTTTGTAAATTGTTCTAGAGATAAAGGCAAGGCTTTTCTTTTAAGGTGTATTGATATTATAAATTCTAAATAATTCACTTAAAAATCAATAGTAATTTCTGAAAATTCATTGTATAAAATAAATTATCTTTGCTCATATGTACTTATTTTGTAGAGGAGAAGCAACTAGGGAGTCGTTTGTGTCCCTCTGTGAAGCATTTAAATCTATACAAATAGTATCATCAGTAATTGTCTCTGCTTAATTCTATTCCTAGTCCCTTTTCTTTTTTTCACAGTGAGCTTGTGGTTTTGAACATTTTCCCTGATATTTGGACTTGACAGTTTCTGCAAAAATATTTTATCTAAAGTTTTTTATTCACAGAATGTAGCTCTCTGCCCTGAATCAATGTTGATGCCTTCATTCTTAAGGATAATCACGAGCATCTATTTAGGCAAAGGATGACCCTCAGTAGTGAAATCTTCTGCGTGCATGCAGTGCATTCTTAACCTGCAGTTGATGGTTTGGCCTCAGAGCTGTAGGTTTTTTAATGGATTTGTATCATGATGGACTTAGTCCCTAATTTGGTTGGCTGTTTCAAATTATGCCTATTTGGAGAGTGATATTCCTAACAGCTTCCAATGAAATCACCTCTCCTTGATCCAGTTTTGAGTGAAGAGTCTTCCTAGGAGTATTTGTTCAAAAGAGATGTCCTCATATCCATAGGTGGAAGTCAGCAGGGACAGACTTCATTCTCTAGGACTGTGATATGGTTTCAATGTCTATTTCAATCCTTTCATTTCAAAAAATATGTAATCACCAAGGATAGATCACTAGCATTTTGGTTGGAATGAGCAGAAGTAGTGTTGTCGAGTTCAACCCAAGCATCCCTATCTTGTTTATGGATGATCTCATGTGTAGTTATTATGTTTACTGTGTTGGTATTTAAATGGTCTCCCTTAGGGAAACAGACTTGGAAAATTCTAAGGTCATAGGAAAATTTTTGTTTTTACTCTTATTTCCATGGACAAGATGCTTTTTTGATTAATTACAGTCAATATCCTTGAGTCTGTTTTAAGACTATGCTTTCCAATGCTATGTGTGTTTGCCGATATTACCTTGTTCAAATTTTTTTGGATTCATATTACATATCAGTTATTTAAGTTTAAAATAGGATAAGAACCAAAACAGTATGGAGATTCCTCAAAAATCTACAAACAGAACTGCTGTATGACTTCCATCCCTGGATATTTTTCTGAAGAAAATGGAAACAGTAGTTTGAAATGATATATGTATCCTTATGTCCATTGCAGCATTATTTATAATAGTGAAGATACAAAAGCAAATTAATTGCCCATCAGTAAGGAAGATATGGTGTGTATGCATATATACACATGGGAATATTACACAATCATAGAAGATAATGAAATCTTGTCATTTGTGAAAACAAAGTTGGATCCCAAGGGTACAGTGTTAAGTGAATAAATCAGACAAAAATAGACAAATTCTGTAATTTTATGTAAATTTAGAATCTTAAAACAAACAAACAAATGAATAAACATGACAAATAGAAACAAAATCACAGATACAAAGAACAAACAGATGGTTTCTGGTCGGGAAGGTGAGAGAAATAGGTGATGGAGATAAAGAGGTAAAACTTTACAGTTACAAAATAAATAAGTCATGAATATAAAATATATAGTACGGGAATACAGAAATAAGAAAGCAACGCATTTATATGGTAATAGATTATAACTAAGATTAACATGGTGAATATTTTGAAATGTATAGAAAAGAATCACCATGTTGTGTGCTGGTAACTAACAGGTTTTTTTTCGTAGATTAAGTTCAAGGACTGTGGAAGTCAGCAGGGACAGACTTCATTCTCTAGGACTGTGATATGGTTTCAATGTCTATTTCAATCCTTTCATTTCAAAAAATATGTAATCACCAAGGATAGATCACTAGCATTTTGGTTGGAATGAGCAGAAGTAGTGTTGTCGAGTTCAACCCAAGCATCCCTATCTTGTTTATGGATGATCTCATGTGTAGTTATTATGTTTACTGTGTTGGTATTTAAATGGTCTCCCTTAGGGAAACAGACTTGGAAAATTCTAAGGTCATAGGAAAATTTTTGTTTTTACTCTTATTTCCATGGACAAGATGCTTTTTTGATTAATTACAGTCAATATCCTTGAGTCTGTTTTAAGACTATGCTTTCCAATGCTATGTGTGTTTGCCGATATTACCTTGTTCAAATTTTTTTGGATTCATATTACATATCAGTTATTTAAGTTTAAAATAGGATAAGAACCAAAACAGTATGGAGATTCCTCAAAAATCTACAAACAGAACTGCTGTATGACTTCCATCCCTGGATATTTTTCTGAAGAAAATGGAAACAGTAGTTTGAAATGATATATGTATCCTTATGTCCATTGCAGCATTATTTATAATAGTGAAGATACAAAAGCAAATTAATTGCCCATCAGTAAGGAAGATATGGTGTGTATGCATATATACACATGGGAATATTACACAATCATAGAAGATAATGAAATCTTGTCATTTGTGAAAACAAAGTTGGATCCCAAGGGTACAGTGTTAAGTGAATAAATCAGACAAAAATAGACAAATTCTGTAATTTTATGTAAATTTAGAATCTTAAAACAAACAAACAAATGAATAAACATGACAAATAGAAACAAAATCACAGATACAAAGAACAAACAGATGGTTTCTGGTCGGGAAGGTGAGAGAAATAGGTGATGGAGATAAAGAGGTAAAACTTTACAGTTACAAAATAAATAAGTCATGAATATAAAATATATAGTACGGGGAATACAGAAATAAGAAAGCAACGCATTTATATGGTAATAGATTATAACTAAGATTAACATGGTGAATATTTTGAAATGTATAGAAAAGAATCACCATGTTGTGTGCTGGTAACTAACAGTATTGTAGGTTAATTATACTTCAAAAACAAACATGGACTTAGGCTTGATGACTTAACCTAAGTCAACTTAAGTTTCAAGGCTGTGTTCTATCCCTGATGGCTATGGTGTGATGGTAAAAGCAAGATACTGTTAAATAAAAATACTGTCTCTTACTGGCCAATATTTTTCTTTCTTAGACCTGAGAAACAAGGCATGCTGAGGACAATACCAAGTTAGTTTCCATTATGTGTTCTCCCAATTCAATACTCTTGACTCAACCCTCTTCAGTGGGAGTTTTAGAATCTAGAAGACAATGGGTTAGTGCTGATCTAGTCTCACTTTCCTTTTATTATTTTTCATTTATTTACTTAATGAATTGATATTGGAATATAGTTGCTTTACACTGTTGTTTTAGGTACTGCTGTATAGCCAAGTGAATCATTCATAGATATACACATATCCACCTTTCTTAGATTCCATAGTTCTTAGGGTAGATGCCAATAGGAGTTTGACTCTTCTAGACTTTGACTTTTTCTTTTTTAATTTGAAACAAAAAAGCATTTGTGAAAACAGAAACAAACTCACAGAAAAAGAGATCAGATTTGTCATTATCAGAAACAGTGGGTGGAAGGAGAGGGAACTGGATGCAAATATAAGATAAGTAAGTATTAGGGATGTGATGTAATGTGATAAATACAATTAACATTGTTCTGTGTCATACATGAAAGTCGTTAAGAGAGCAAATTCTAAGAGTTCTCATCACAAAGAAAAATATTTTTTCCTTTTATTTTGTGACCACTTGAGATGATGGATGTTTGCTAAATTTATGTTAATTATTTCCTGATAAATGACAGATCATATGCTACGCACCTTAAAATTGTGCAGCTCTGGGCTTCTCTGGTCCAGTGGGTAAGGACATTGCCTTGCAGTGCAAGGGGCGCCAGTTCGATCCCTGGCCTGGGAATATCCCACGTTAATGTCCCCCGATAAAGGCTGGGCACCGTAGATATCAAAAAGTACGGGAATACAGTGAAAGCAACGCATTTATATGGTAATAGATTATAACTAAGATTAACATGGTGAATATTTTGAAATGTATAGAAAAGAATCACCATGTTGTGTGCTGGTAACTAACAGTATTGTAGGTTAATTATACTTCAAAAACAAACATGGACTTAGGCTTGATGACTTAACCTAAGTCAACTTAAGTTTCAAGGCTGTGTTCTATCCCTGATGGCTATGGTGTGATGGTAAAAGCAAGATACTGTTAAATAAAAATACTGTCTCTTACTGGCCAATATTTTTCTTTCTTAGACCTGAGAAACAAGGCATGCTGAGGACAATACCAAGTTAGTTTCCATTATGTGTTCTCCCAATTCAATACTCTTGACTCAACCCTCTTCAGTGGGAGTTTTAGAATCTAGAAGACAATGGGTTAGTGCTGATCTAGTCTCACTTTCCTTTTATTATTTTTCATTTATTTACTTAATGAATTGATATTGGAATATAGTTGCTTTACACTGTTGTTTTAGGTACTGCTGTATAGCCAAGTGAATCATTCATAGATATACACATATCCACCTTTCTTAGATTCCATAGTTCTTAGGGTAGATGCCAATAGGAGTTTGACTCTTCTAGACTTTGACTTTTTCTTTTTTAATTTGAAACAAAAAAGCATTTGTGAAAACAGAAACAAACTCACAGAAAAAGAGATCAGATTTGTCATTATCAGAAACAGTGGGTGGAAGGAGAGGGAACTGGATGCAAATATAAGATAAGTAAGTATTAGGGATGTGATGTAATGTGATAAATACAATTAACATTGTTCTGTGTCATACATGAAAGTCGTTAAGAGAGCAAATTCTAAGAGTTCTCATCACAAAGAAAAATATTTTTTCCTTTTATTTTGTGACCACTTGAGATGATGGATGTTTGCTAAATTTATGTTAATTATTTCCTGATAAATGACAGATCATATGCTACGCACCTTAAAATTGTGCAGCTCTGGGCTTCTCTGGTCCAGTGGGTAAGGACATTGCCTTGCAGTGCAAGGGGCGCCAGTTCGATCCCTGGCCTGGGAATATCCCACGTGCCACAGAGCGGCTAGACCAATGTGTCCAACTACCGAGCCAGAACTCTGGAGTGCATGCGCCCAGAGCCGGTGCTCTGCGACTACAGAGGCCACCGTGATGGGAGGCCCACATGGGTCAAAGAACAAAAAGATGGATGAAAATAGATAAATGAAAGACCAATAGAAGTGGCCCTCCCTCCTCCCTCCCTTCCCAACCCACTCCCCTGCAAAATAAATAAATAAATAAATAAATACACATATGAAAAAAAGAGTTGTACAGCTCTGTATGTCAGTCATATCTCAATAAACTGGAAGGAAATTTTTGTTTAATTTTTTTAGCTATTTCATTTTACTGATGTATTAGATCAAGTTTAGAAATAATTTCTCAAGTTAAAAATGAGAAAAATCCTATTTTGACTGGGATTTTGCTTCATTCATAAATAATTTGGGGGATAATGGAAAGCTTTGTAGTCATCAATTCACTCTCACTAAGAAAAATAGCACATTTTCTTACTTAATTTTTGCCTTTCTGAGTAGTTTCAAAGATAATTTTCAAATCAGAGATAATTTCAAGTCATCTTTTTGTAATGGATATCTTAAGATAAATGTAACCAATGTCAGCTAGTAAATGCATTTGTCTGACATGTGCAAAGAGCCTGAATATTGGTAATTTAAATAAGACAGAGGTTTGTTCTATCACTTGAAATTCAATCTGGAGTTGGTTGTATAAGACTACTACTGGGCTTCATGCCATAATTAATGTTACAGGCTTCTGCCTTCCACTTTGCTATTCTTAGCCCAAGGGGCATCATCAATGTAAATATAAGATAAGTAAGTATTAGGGATGTGATGTAATGTGATAAATACAATTAACATTGTTCTGTGTCATACATGAAAGTCGTTAAGAGAGCAAATTCTAAGAGTTCTCATCACAAAGAAAAATATTTTTTCCTTTTATTTTGTGACCACTTGAGATGATGGATGTTTGCTAAATTTATGTTAATTATTTCCTGATAAATGACAGATCATATGCTACGCACCTTAAAATTGTGCAGCTCTGGGCTTCTCTGGTCCAGTGGGTAAGGACATTGCCTTGCAGTGCAAGGGGCGCCAGTTCGATCCCTGGCCTGGGAATATCCCACGTGCCACAGAGCGGCTAGACCAATGTGTCCAACTACCGAGCCAGAACTCTGGAGTGCATGCGCCCAGAGCCGGTGCTCTGCGACTACAGAGGCCACCGTGATGGGAGGCCCACATGGGTCAAAGAACAAAAAGATGGATGAAAATAGATAAATGAAAGACCAATAGAAGTGGCCCTCCCTCCTCCCTCCCTTCCCAACCCACTCCCCTGCAAAATAAATAAATAAATAAATAAATACACATATGAAAAAAAGAGTTGTACAGCTCTGTATGTCAGTCATATCTCAATAAACTGGAAGGAAATTTTTGTTTAATTTTTTTAGCTATTTCATTTTACTGATGTATTAGATCAAGTTTAGAAATAATTTCTCAAGTTAAAAATGAGAAAAATCCTATTTTGACTGGGATTTTGCTTCATTCATAAATAATTTGGGGGATAATGGAAAGCTTTGTAGTCATCAATTCACTCTCACTAAGAAAAATAGCACATTTTCTTACTTAATTTTTGCCTTTCTGAGTAGTTTCAAAGATAATTTTCAAATCAGAGATAATTTCAAGTCATCTTTTTGTAATGGATATCTTAAGATAAATGTAACCAATGTCAGCTAGTAAATGCATTTGTCTGACATGTGCAAAGAGCCTGAATATTGGTAATTTAAATAAGACAGAGGTTTGTTCTATCACTTGAAATTCAATCTGGAGTTGGTTGTATAAGACTACTACTGGGCTTCATGGCATAATTAATGTTACAGGCTTCTGCCTTCCACTTTTACTGCTATTCTTAGCAAGCATCTTCACTCTTAAGATTGCTTTATTGGTGAAAAATTGTGGCTGCATAAGCATCCATCCTCCATCATATTTACAAAGCCAGCCATCACATCTACAATTCAGGAAGGAATGAGAGAGAGAAGGGAGGCTAAAGGTACCTTCCTGGTGAGTAACTCCCCATATAAGCTTTATTGAAAGTCTCATCCTATGATTTCTGATTATCTAACAGCAAGCACTCTTATTTTCAAGTGTGTCTTGGCAGTGAAGATTTATTTTATATAGGCATGATTCTGCCCTACAGCATATCTTTTCATGAATAGATATTAGATAGCATCTATCTATTCATCCATTAGTCCATCTTTCTATCTGTATTCATACTTCTAGTTTCTCTGCATTTTATGCATTGGTAAAATTCAATATTGAAATCTGTTTTTTTAAAAATGCCATTATGAGGAATTGTGAAGGACAATAAATCTGACTAGGTTAGTACCTAGTAATAGGTCATCAGTTCTCTGTGTGGCCCAGACTTTCCCATCATTGATCATTTATCACTATCTTTACTTTTAGTAAACAATGGACATCTGGCATGACAAAAATGAGCTTTAAATAGTATATATGTTAAAATGTGAATATGAAACTGACTGCTACATCACAGATTATTTTATGCTTTGATTGTCATTCATGCCAAGGAATGACTCAATTTTCTAACCATTGTATCTATTCAAGCCTGTTAAAGTTTTCTTCATACAGTAGGCTATAATTTTATTTGCTTGTGACATCAATATTTGATTCATTTATTAAATTCTGTCTCTATTCCTTTCTCATTAGCTTGAGATAAAGAAATACAATACTGTTATTTACCATATTCTTTTTGGGGATGTCAAATCACACTTTCGATTTATTAAATAACTTTGAAGTAAAAGTCTAGGCCTATGAAAATGTCTTTCAATTACAAGTTAACCCAGGATTTTATCTGAGTTCTGTCAGAAACAGAAATGACTCTTGATATTGCAAATAGAGGAAATTTAATACTGGTAATTGGATATACAGGGGATGGAAGACCTGAGAATTTATGCAGAGCAGAGGGATATGAAATAGTAGAAGGAGCACAAAGAACTGCCCCAGGACAGAGATGGTAGCATTAACTCCGTCCAAAATCCTCTATTTGTAACTGAAACTAAAATGATATTCCTGCCCTGCCCTGCTCTGCCTTACTCTGTAGGATTTGAGATAATGGTGAAAAGGACTCTCTAGTGGTAGCTGGATCACAGAGGACACACAGGTACTTTGGAGATAATTTCTAAGGTAGAGAAAGATGGGGAAAGATGACAAGACTTTTGATTTCCTTCAGTCCTCCCATCTCTTCCTACCACCTCCCAATGACTAGACATGGTTAGAAACAAGATTGAAAGAAAGTCTTGAAAATGTCAGTCTTGTAGAAAGCAGTTAAACTGATCTGTGGTCATTCTGATAATATGAATGTAAAAAAGAAACAAGTCAGATACATTTGTTTTGACACCTGCTATTTTTCAAGTAACTTTAGTTTAAAATAATCCTCATGTCAAAGTGGCATGTATTAAGGTGGCATATTATGTTATCTCTCAAGTGTTAGGCTAGCTCCTTTGCCCTTAAGGGCTTTTTCCCAGCAGTAATGACTTTAGGTACAGATCTTTTTGCAATGTTAAAATAAATAGTATATATGTTAAAATGTGAATATGAAACTGACTGCTACATCACAGATTATTTTATGCTTTGATTGTCATTCATGCCAAGGAATGACTCAATTTTCTAACCATTGTATCTATTCAAGCCTGTTAAAGTTTTCTTCATACAGTAGGCTATAATTTTATTTGCTTGTGACATCAATATTTGATTCATTTATTAAATTCTGTCTCTATTCCTTTCTCATTAGCTTGAGATAAAGAAATACAATACTGTTATTTACCATATTCTTTTTGGGGATGTCAAATCACACTTTCGATTTATTAAATAACTTTGAAGTAAAAGTCTAGGCCTATGAAAATGTCTTTCAATTACAAGTTAACCCAGGATTTTATCTGAGTTCTGTCAGAAACAGAAATGACTCTTGATATTGCAAATAGAGGAAATTTAATACTGGTAATTGGATATACAGGGGATGGAAGACCTGAGAATTTATGCAGAGCAGAGGGATATGAAATAGTAGAAGGAGCACAAAGAACTGCCCCAGGACAGAGATGGTAGCATTAACTCCGTCCAAAATCCTCTATTTGTAACTGAAACTAAAATGATATTCCTGCCCTGCCCTGCTCTGCCTTACTCTGTAGGATTTGAGATAATGGTGAAAAGGACTCTCTAGTGGTAGCTGGATCACAGAGGACACACAGGTACTTTGGAGATAATTTCTAAGGTAGAGAAAGATGGGGAAAGATGACAAGACTTTTGATTTCCTTCAGTCCTCCCATCTCTTCCTACCACCTCCCAATGACTAGACATGGTTAGAAACAAGATTGAAAGAAAGTCTTGAAAATGTCAGTCTTGTAGAAAGCAGTTAAACTGATCTGTGGTCATTCTGATAATATGAATGTAAAAAAGAAACAAGTCAGATACATTTGTTTTGACACCTGCTATTTTTCAAGTAACTTTAGTTTAAAATAATCCTCATGTCAAAGTGGCATGTATTAAGGTGGCATATTATGTTATCTCTCAAGTGTTAGGCTAGCTCCCTTTGCCCTTAAGGGCTTTTTCCCAGCAGTAATGATATCATAAAGGAAAGTTGAAGAGGTACAGATCTAGGATATGTCTAGTTTATTTACATGACCTATGAAAGGGCCATCAGCAGGCAAAATAGGTCTCTGAAAAGGAAGAAATTTGATTGTACACAGACCGAATTTAATTTCTTTTTATGTAACTCAGATTCTTTTCTTTTTTACATCATTGTTTGGTAGATTCACAAAATATTTTCCAGACTCTTCTATATTAGAACTAACTACACTGCATATTTTTGCAAAACATTCTCTTGTTAGTTATTACTGACTTAACTAGCATATGACTTCTCCCACTGTAACACCATTTGCATATGGAGAGAGTCTGGTACCAGGAGCTACTGACAGAGTGCAGCTCGTTCTTAGTTCAGTCTTTGCTGAGCCCTGAGCTTCCCTGGTGGTTCATATGGTAAAGAATCTGCCTACAATGGGAGAGACCTGGGTTCAACCCCTGTGTTGGTAATATCCCCTGGAGGAGACCATTGCAACCCACCCCAGTATTCTCGCCTGGAAAATCCCATGGACAGAGGCACCTGGCGGGCTACAGTCCATGGGGTCAGAAGAGTTCAACATGACTGAGCGGTTAAGCACAGCACAGCATAGCACTCTATTTGGTTGAAATCTACTGATGCCCTTAACTTGTTACACTCCTGCCTCCTCTTCCTTCATGTTTTTGCTTCAACCCAGTGTGTCACTGATCTCTTGCTTCTGAAGTTAATGTATATAACTTATCTCTAGTAACTACCCCTGAGAATTTTCTCTACTTCCATAACAAGAGATTTCTTTCTTTCCTTTTTTTTGTTTTAAGTTTTGGCCTCTTTTATTGGTTCTTCATTTATTTATTTTCATCCATCTTTATTCTTTGGCCCGTGTGAGCCTACCACTGCAATGGCCTCTCTCACTGCAGAACACCCATGCTGGGCGCATGCACTCCAGAGTGCTGGCTCATTATTGGACACACCAGTTCAACCGTTCCTTGGCACATGGGATCTTCCCAGGCCAGGGATTGAACTGGTGTCCTCTGCACTGCGAGGCAGACTCTTTACCCACTGGACCACCAGGAAAGCCCCAAGAGATTCCTTTTATGAGCAATGCCATCCAACACGTTAACCATCATGAAACTATCATCTCAATGCCTGATGTGTAGTAATCATGCAGTAAGTGATAACTTTATCTTTCCTTCTTTTTTCCCTCCCATCTAACACAATACTATTTACTCAAGACTGAACCGGGAAGAAATAGAAACTATGAATAAGCCAATCACAAGCTCAGAAATCGACTCAGATTCTTTTCTTTTTTACATCATTGTTTGGTAGATTCACAAAATATTTTCCAGACTCTTCTATATTAGAACTAACTACACTGCATATTTTTGCAAAACATTCTCTTGTTAGTTATTACTGACTTAACTAGCATATGACTTCTCCCACTGTAACACCATTTGCATATGGAGAGAGTCTGGTACCAGGAGCTACTGACAGAGTGCAGCTCGTTCTTAGTTCAGTCTTTGCTGAGCCCTGAGCTTCCCTGGTGGTTCATATGGTAAAGAATCTGCCTACAATGGGAGAGACCTGGGTTCAACCCCTGTGTTGGTAATATCCCCTGGAGGAGACCATTGCAACCCACCCCAGTATTCTCGCCTGGAAAATCCCATGGACAGAGGCACCTGGCGGGCTACAGTCCATGGGGTCAGAAGAGTTCAACATGACTGAGCGGTTAAGCACAGCACAGCATAGCACTCTATTTGGTTGAAATCTACTGATGCCCTTAACTTGTTACACTCCTGCCTCCTCTTCCTTCATGTTTTTGCTTCAACCCAGTGTGTCACTGATCTCTTGCTTCTGAAGTTAATGTATATAACTTATCTCTAGTAACTACCCCTGAGAATTTTCTCTACTTCCATAACAAGAGATTTCTTTCTTTCCTTTTTTTTGTTTTAAGTTTTGGCCTCTTTTATTGGTTCTTCATTTATTTATTTTCATCCATCTTTATTCTTTGGCCCGTGTGAGCCTACCACTGCAATGGCCTCTCTCACTGCAGAACACCCATGCTGGGCGCATGCACTCCAGAGTGCTGGCTCATTATTGGACACACCAGTTCAACCGTTCCTTGGCACATGGGATCTTCCCAGGCCAGGGATTGAACTGGTGTCCTCTGCACTGCGAGGCAGACTCTTTACCCACTGGACCACCAGGAAAGCCCCAAGAGATTCCTTTTATGAGCAATGCCATCCAACACGTTAACCATCATGAAACTATCATCTCAATGCCTGATGTGTAGTAATCATGCAGTAAGTGATAACTTTATCTTTCCTTCTTTTTTCCCTCCCATCTAACACAATACTATTTACTCAAGACTGAACCGGGAAGAAATAGAAACTATGAATAAGCCAATCACAAGCTCAGAAATCGACCTTGTGATCAAAAATCTACCCAAAAATAAAAGCCCAGGGCCAGAGGGTTTCACAAGTGAATTCTACCAAACATTTAAAGAAGAGCTAATGCCTGTCCTTCTAAAACTCTTCCAAAAAATTGCCCAGGAAGGAACACTTCCAAACACATTCTACGAGGCCACCATCACCCTGATACCAAAGCCAGGCAAAGACATCACAAAAAAAGAAAATTATAGGCCAATTTCACTGATGAATCTAGATGCCAAAATCCTCAACAAAATCCTAGCAAACAGAATTCAGCAACACATCAAAAAGCTCATTCATCACGATCAAGTTGGGTTCATCCCAGGCATGCAAGGATTCTTCAACATCAGCAAATCAATCAATGTGATACACCATATCAACAAATTGAAAGACAAAAATCACATGATCATCTCAATAGATGCAGAAAAAGCCTTTGACAAAGTACAGCATTCATTTATGATAAAAACTCTTCAAAAAATGGGCATAGAAGGAACTTATCTTAACATAGTGAAAGCCATATATGAGAAGCCCACAGTGAACATTATCCTCAATGGTGAAAAACTCAAAGCATTTCCTCTAAGATCAGGAACAAGACAAGGGTGTCCACTTTCACCACTCTTATTCAACATAGTCCTGGAAGTTCTAGCAATAGCAATAAGAGAAGAGAAAGAAATCAAAGGAATCCAGATTGGAAAAGAAGAAGTCAAACTCTCTCTATTTGCAGATGACATGATATTATACATAGAAAATCCCAAAGACACGGTTACAGAACTACTAGAGTTAATCAGCGAATTCAGCAAAGTCGCAGGATACAAAATCAATATACAGAAATCACTGGCATTCCTATACACAAACAATGAAAAATCAGAAAATGAAATCAAAGAGGCAATTCCCTTCACCATCGCAACCAAAAGAATCAAATATCTAGGAATAAACCTACCCAAAGAAACAAAAGAACTGTACACAGAAAATTACAAGACACTCATGAGAGACATTAAAGAAGACTTAAACAGATGGAGAAATATTCCATGTTCCTGGGTCGGGAGAATCAATATTGTGAAAATGACCATACTACCAAATGTCATCTATAGATTCAATGCGATCCCTATCAAACTTCCAATAACATTCTTCACAGAACTAGACCAACGAATAACACAGTTCATATGGAAACACAAAAGACCTCGAATAGCCAAAGCAATCCTCAGGAAGAAGAATGGAGCTGGGGGAATCAGCCTCCCCAACTTCAGACTCTACTACAAAGCAACAGTCATCAAAACAGTATGGTACTGGCACAAAAACAGAAATATCGACCAATGGAACAAGATCGAGAACCCAGAGATAAAGTCACGCACCTATGGGTACCTTATTTTTGACAAAGGAGGCGAACATATAAAATGGGACAAAGACAGCCTCTTCAACAAATGGTGCTGGGAAAATTGGACAGCTACATGCAAGAAAATGAAGTTGGAACATACCCTGACACCATACACAAAGATCAACTCAAAATGAATTAAAGACTTAAATGTAAGGCCAGAAACCATCAAACTCTTAGAGGAGAATATAGGCAAAACCCTCAAGGACATCAGTCAAAGAAAGATCTTCTCTGACCCACCTACTAGAATAGTGGAACTAAAAAGACAAATGAACATGTGGGACCTCATGAAACTTAAAAGCTTTTGCACAGCTAAAGAAATTACAAAAAAGCTGAACAGACACCCCACAGAGTGGGAGAAAATCATAGCAAATGAAACAACAGACAAAGAATTAATCTCCAAAATTTACAAGCAACTGAGACAACTCAGCACTGAAAAACGAACAACCCAATCAAAATTGGGAAAAGGACCTAAACAGACACCTCTCTAATGATGACATACAGATGGCCCAAAAACACATGAAACGATGCTCAACTTCACTAATAATTAGAGAAATGCAAATCAAAACTACAATGAGATATCACCTCACACCCGTCAGAATGGCCATCATCCACAAATCGACAGACAATAAATGCTGGAGAGGCTGCGGAGAAAAGGGAACACTTCTGCATTGCTGGTGGGAGTGTAAATTGATACAGCCTCTGTGGAAGACAGTCTGGAGATTTCTTAAAAAACTAAAAATAGAAGCACCATATGACCCAGCAATCCCACTCTTAGGCTTATACCCTGACAAAATCAAAACTGAAAGAAGCACCTGTACCCCAATGTTCATTGCAGCTCTCTATACAATAGCTAGAACATGGAAGGAACCTAGATGCCCATCGACGAACGAATGGATCCAAAAGCTCTGGTACATATATACAATGGAATACTACACAGCTGTAAAGAGAAATGCAGAAGAATCAACCCTGATGAGGTGGCTGGATCTAGAACGTATCATCAAAAGTGAAGTCAGTCAGAAAGAGAAGGACAAATACAGTATATTAACACATATATATGGAATCTAGTAGGATGGTGATGATGGCACATGCAGTGAAGCGACAGAAAGACAGACATGGACAGTGGACATATGGACATTGTGGGGGAAGGAACAGTGGGTGAGAGGCGTAAAGGAAGTAGCATGAAGGCCTGTACTATCATAAGTGAAGAAAATAGCTCTAGTCATTGCTCTGTTAGAAAAGGGGATCCTTCAGGGGTGCTGTGTGATGGTCGGGAGGGGAGGGAAGGGGGGGATATACATGTGACTAATCTGAGAACATGCATGTCTGTGAACAACAAAACTCTGTAAAAGTTAAAAGTAGAATAAAGGTTTAAAAAAAAAAATAAAATAAAGTTGACCTAACTAAAAAAAAAAAAAAAAAAAGACTGATGGAAAAGTCATCAATTCTCTTGACTTTCTGTTTCTTGCCTTTCCAGAGAGAAGGGAGGATTTGGAGTAGGGGCAACACATGTTTATTCATAATTTGAGATAAGACAGATTTTCTCTACAAATAAATTACTGTGAGCTCTAGGAAGGAAAGATAAGGATAGAGTGATGTAAGTCTAATAGTAGAGGGTTTCTGACACAAATGAGTATGTAGATTCTAACATTAAATTTTTTTATTGTTCTTTTCTTGTTATTGTCACTTTGTCAGAATGGCCATCATCCACAAATCGACAGACAATAAATGCTGGAGAGGCTGCGGAGAAAGGGAACACTTCTGCATTGCTGGTGGGAGTGTAAATTGATACAGCCTCTGTGGAAGACAGTCTGGAGATTTCTTAAAAAACTAAAAATAGAAGCACCATATGACCCAGCAATCCCACTCTTAGGCTTATACCCTGACAAAATCAAAACTGAAAGAAGCACCTGTACCCCAATGTTCATTGCAGCTCTCTATACAATAGCTAGAACATGGAAGGAACCTAGATGCCCATCGACGAACGAATGGATCCAAAAGCTCTGGTACATATATACAATGGAATACTACACAGCTGTAAAGAGAAATGCAGAAGAATCAACCCTGATGAGGTGGCTGGATCTAGAACGTATCATCAAAAGTGAAGTCAGTCAGAAAGAGAAGGACAAATACAGTATATTAACACATATATATGGAATCTAGTAGGATGGTGATGATGGCAGATGCAGTGAAGCGACAGAAAGACAGACATGGACAGTGGACATATGGACATTGTGGGGAAGGAACAGTGGGTGAGAGGCGTAAAGGAAGTAGCATGAAGGCCTGTACTATCATAAGTGAAGAAAATAGCTCTAGTCATTGCTCTGTTAGAAAAGGGGATCCTTCAGGGGTGCTGTGTGATGGTCGGGAGGGGAGGGAAGGGGGGGATATACATGTGACTAATCTGAGAACATGCATGTCTGTGAACAACAAAACTCTGTAAAAGTTAAAAGTAGAATAAAGGTTTAAAAAAAAAAATAAAATAAAATAAAAAAAAAGGAAAAAAAAAAAAAGACTGATGGAAAAGTCATCAATTCTCTTGACTTTCTGTTTCTTGCCTTTCCAGAGAGAAGGGAGGATTTGGAGTAGGGGCAACACATGTTTATTCATAATTTGAGATAAGACAGATTTTCTCTACAAATAAATTACTGTGAGCTCTAGGAAGGAAAGATAAGGATAGAGTGATGTAAGTCTAATAGTAGAGGGTTTCTGACACAAATGAGTATGTAGATTCTAACATAAATATTACTATTGTGATTATCATTTTATTTTTTATTGTTCTTTTTCTTGTTATTGTCACTTTGTGAGTAAAAGGGCATATAGAAAACAAATATCCTAAGATCCACAATTTCAGTTGTCTAAGGATGGAAACACATTGCATCGACCAACTTGAATAAGAATTTAGCAACTCCTAACTTGTAGCCAATGGAAAAAAAATAAGTTCATCTTTTACTTATATATTCCCATCACACATACACGCATAATAATGTACTCAGCTTATCTCACTGCCCACCTGAAGTCCACTGTCCTCTTATCAGCAAATATAATTATATTTTCATGGACTTGCTTAACATTTAAATTTTTTGCCTCTCTCCTGCCCCAGTTTATTCTCTCATGATTTGTGTAAACTTTCTGTCCTCTACCATACCACTCAATCTTTAGAGATTGTGTGAATTTCCTTGTTCTTGCTTCTCACTCTTGGGAGCTTTCAGAGCTTTTATGTTACTGTTTATATATTTATTTTCAGGCTCACAATTTTCTTCCTTATTTTACTTCTTTTTTTGGATGTTCTGTTGTCAGTTCTTTTTTCTTTCTTTTTTCTCTGAAGAATTTTGAACAAGGTCATGACATCAGATTTGCAAGTCCACAAGGTTGGCATGAAAGTGAAAGGTGGATTAGAAATAGTATAGCTTAGAGGAAGGAGTGTATTTGGGAGGCTATTATATCAATGTATTTGAGAGACAATGACTGTATTTCATAATGGAATAAGAAGTTTGACTTCAGTTTTTGCATTTGACTGATGATGGCTTTTACCCTTACCTTTCTCCTTCATGCTCCCTGTTTGAGAAAGCTGAAATTCTAACACTTTCTATTTTTGGCTCTGGTGGTTAAAGCATACAGCACAAGTGCATGATTACACACTGGAATCCTCATAATGGCCTTAGATCCTAACCACAATAGGAAATCTCAATCAGTCTCCTTACCTTTCTTTCTCAAGCCATTTTCTTAAAAAGGCTGTCCTTAAATACCCAGAAGACTTTATTATATAATTAATAAAACTTTTCATGTCCTCTTGAAACTTGTATGGTGTCACTGGTTTTGACATCTGAACTAAGCAGTAGAGGTAATTTTGCTTCCACAGGTGATTACACCACATAAGGCAAATATTTATAATATAAGAAGGAAAGATTTGGTTAATTGGATAAGGTAATATGGAAGAGGATGGACTCTTGCTGTGGTAGAGAACAAGGCCAAGTCACACATATGAAATTCAATTTTTTCTTTTTTACTTATATATTCCCATCACACATACACGCATAATAATGTACTCAGCTTATCTCACTGCCCACCTGAAGTCCACTGTCCTCTTATCAGCAAATATAATTATATTTTCATGGACTTGCTTAACATTTAAATTTTTTGCCTCTCTCCTGCCCCAGTTTATTCTCTCATGATTTGTGTAAACTTTCTGTCCTCTACCATACCACTCAATCTTTAGAGATTGTGTGAATTTCCTTGTTCTTGCTTCTCACTCTTGGGAGCTTTCAGAGCTTTTATGTTACTGTTTATATATTTATTTTCAGGCTCACAATTTTCTTCCTTATTTTACTTCTTTTTTTGGATGTTCTGTTGTCAGTTCTTTTTTCTTTCTTTTTTCTCTGAAGAATTTTGAACAAGGTCATGACATCAGATTTGCAAGTCCACAAGGTTGGCATGAAAGTGAAAGGTGGATTAGAAATAGTATAGCTTAGAGGAAGGAGTGTATTTGGGAGGCTATTATATCAATGTATTTGAGAGACAATGACTGTATTTCATAATGGAATAAGAAGTTTGACTTCAGTTTTTGCATTTGACTGATGATGGCTTTTACCCTTACCTTTCTCCTTCATGCTCCCTGTTTGAGAAAGCTGAAATTCTAACACTTTCTATTTTTGGCTCTGGTGGTTAAAGCATACAGCACAAGTGCATGATTACACACTGGAATCCTCATAATGGCCTTAGATCCTAACCACAATAGGAAATCTCAATCAGTCTCCTTACCTTTCTTTCTCAAGCCATTTTCTTAAAAAGGCTGTCCTTAAATACCCAGAAGACTTTATTATATAATTAATAAAACTTTTCATGTCCTCTTGAAACTTGTATGGTGTCACTGGTTTTGACATCTGAACTAAGCAGTAGAGGTAATTTTGCTTCCACAGGTGATTACACCACATAAGGCAAATATTTATAATATAAGAAGGGAAAGATTTGGTTAATTGGATAAGGTAATATGGAAGAGGATGGACTCTTGCTGTGGTAGAGAACAAGGCCAAGTCACACATATGAAATTCAATTTTCTAGACATTATCCAATAAATGAGGTTTTAAGTGCTTCCCTGGTGGCCCAACAGTGAAAAATCCATCTGCAATGCAAGAGATACAGGAAATGTGCGTACAGTCCCTGGGTTAGGGAGATCACCTGGAGGAGGGCATAGCAACCCACTCTAGTATTCTTACTGGGAAAATACCAAGAACAGGGGAGGCCAGTGAGCTGCAGTTCACAGGGTCACAAAGATTCAAACATGATTGAAGTGGATAAGTACAGGACAGCACACTAAATAAATTTTGAAAAATAAATAGAATTAGATGAGAACTAAAATGAAATAACATTTAAATACTTTTTAGTATTAATTTTAAGGTCTGACCATAACTATGTCAACTAAAACAAACTTACATGATAGAGCAAAAATAATTTTTGATGAAAAATTTTAAAAATGAAAATGATTTAACTACAGTATGCACACACACACTCACATATAGATCTTTAACGTGATTATCACAGTGGGTCTAGGTCTAAGACTGGGAAAAATAAGGGTGAGAAGAGAGGGAATATGATAGTCATAGTTTCTATCTTTTTATCAAAGTGTGATATTCTTCTATCATTTTGGGGGCGGGGGACGGGTTGGGGAGGGAGGGGAGAGGCGGGCCACTTCTATTGGTCTTTCATTTCATTATGTTCATCTGTCCTTGTTCTTTGGCTCCTGTGGGCCTACCATCACGGTGGCATCTGTCATTGCAGAGCACGGCTCTGGGGGCCGTCATTGGCTCCCCAAGGGGGGCCAGGACTGAAATCTCAATCAGTCTCCTTACCTTTCTTTCTCAAGCCATTTTCTTAAAAAGGCTGTCCTTAAATACCCAGAAGACTTTATTATATAATTAATAAAACTTTTCATGTCCTCTTGAAACTTGTATGGTGTCACTGGTTTTGACATCTGAACTAAGCAGTAGAGGTAATTTTGCTTCCACAGGTGATTACACCACATAAGGCAAATATTTATAATATAAGAAGGAAAGATTTGGTTAATTGGATAAGGTAATATGGAAGAGGATGGACTCTTGCTGTGGTAGAGAACAAGGCCAAGTCACACATATGAAATTCAATTTTCTAGACATTATCCAATAAATGAGGTTTTAAGTGCTTCCCTGGTGGCCCAACAGTGAAAAATCCATCTGCAATGCAAGAGATACAGGAAATGTGCGTACAGTCCCTGGGTTAGGGAGATCACCTGGAGGAGGGCATAGCAACCCACTCTAGTATTCTTACTGGGAAAATACCAAGAACAGGGGAGGCCAGTGAGCTGCAGTTCACAGGGTCACAAAGATTCAAACATGATTGAAGTGGATAAGTACAGGACAGCACACTAAATAAATTTTGAAAAATAAATAGAATTAGATGAGAACTAAAATGAAATAACATTTAAATACTTTTTAGTATTAATTTTAAGGTCTGACCATAACTATGTCAACTAAAACAAACTTACATGATAGAGCAAAAATAATTTTTGATGAAAAATTTTAAAAATGAAAATGATTTAACTACAGTATGCACACACACACTCACATATAGATCTTTAACGTGATTATCACAGTGGGTCTAGGTCTAAGACTGGGAAAAATAAGGGTGAGAAGAGAGGGAATATGATAGTCATAGTTTCTATCTTTTTATCAAAGTGTGATATTCTTCTATCATTTTGGGGGCGGGGGACGGGTTGGGGAGGGAGGGGAGAGGCGGGCCACTTCTATTGGTCTTTCATTTCATTATGTTCATCCGTCTTTGTTCTTTGGCTCCTGTGGGCCTACCATCACGGTGGCATCTGTCATTGCAGAGCACCGGCTCTGGGCGCATGCGCTCCAGAGCTCCGGCTCGGTAATTGGACACATCAGTCCAGCCGCTCCGTGGCACGTGGGATCTTCCCAGGCCAGGGCTCAAACCAGCGCCCCTTGCACTGCAAGGTGGTGTCCTTACCCACTGGACCACCAGGAGAAGCACTCTTCTATCATTTTTATATTACGGCTTTGCTTTAAACTTTCAATAGCTCCCTTTTGTCTGTACAATAATACAAAACATATAGCCCCTAGTCCAACTCCAAATCATTTTCTTCAATAGCCGAGTTCTATACTTCCATTCTGTCTATAGAATTTTCATCCCAATGTGACCTTTTCCCTCCAGGCCATAAGGTCTACCCACTTTCTCAAAATATATGTTTTATCATTAATACATCCTGTAGTTTTACTCATACCATTTTCCCCACCCAAAAGACCATACTGATTCTTTTTTTTTTATTATTTATTTTTATATTTGGGCGGGGGTCGGGTTGGTGAGGGAGGGGAGCAGGCGGGCCACTTCTATTGGTCTTTCATTTCTCTATGTTCATCCGTCTTTGTTCTTTGGCTCCTGTGGGCCTCCCATCGCGGTGGCGTCTGTCGTTGCAGAGCACCGGCTCTGGGCGCATGCGCTCCAGAGCTCTGGCTCGGTAATTGGACACATCAGTCCAGCCGCTCCGCGGCATGTGGGATCTTCCCAGGCCAGGGCTCGAACCGGCGTCCCTTGCACTGCAAGGCGGTGTCCTTACCCACTGGACCACCAGGGGAAGCACTCTTCTATCATTTTTATATTACGGCTTTGCTTTTAAACTTTCAATAGCTCCCTTTTGTCTGTACAATAATACAAAACATATAGCCCCTAGTCCAACTCCAAATCATTTTCTTCAATAGCCGAGTTCTATACTTCCATTCTGTCTATAGAATTTTCATCCCAATGTGACCTTTTCCCTCCAGGCCATAAGGTCTACCCACTTTCTCAAAATATATGTTTTATCATTAATACATCCTGTAGTTTTACTCATACCATTTTCCCCACCCAAAAGACCATACTGATTCTTTTTTTTTTATTATTTATTTTTATATTTGGGCGGGGGTCGGGTTGGTGAGGGAGGGGAGCAGGCGGGCCACTTCTATTGGTCTTTCATTTCTCTATGTTCATCCGTCTTTGTTCTTTGGCTCCTGTGGGCCTCCCATCGCGGTGGCGTCTGTCGTTGCAGAGCACCGGCTCTGGGCGCATGCGCTCCAGAGCTCTGGCTCGGTAATTGGACACATCAGTCCAGCCGCTCCGCGGCATGTGGGATCTTCCCAGGCCAGGGCTCGAACCGGCGTCCCTTGCACTGCAAGGCGGTGTCTTTACCCACTGGACCACCAGGGGAAGCCCCATACTGATTCTTTCTGCACTCTTCACATACTACTATTTTCAAACTCTGACTAAGCTCTCTGTCCTCTAGGAAGGTGGCCCTGAGCAACCACCAAGCAGTGATCTCTAACTTCTCCAAAACATTTGCTCTTCTTACCATCTCATTGTATTTTACTCATTATTTTTTAAAATGTACTTAGAATTTGAGGATGTATATGCCAATTTCTTCCATGAGAAAAATTTCAATGTGGGGAGGAAACAAGCATTTTAGTTAATTAATAAACTATGATTTGATTTTCTTCACTTAAATCACTAACTAGATCTCATAAAGTGGTTAAATCTTATGCAATTTTAATTATGCACAAATGCCCAGGACCATAAGTATGGAAGAGACCATTTTTGTCTTTCTTCATGTTTTATCTTCCATTTGAACCACACACGGTTTTCCTCTATTATTTATTCCTTTAACGATAGGGAAAGCACTAGCTGGCTTCATTAACACTTGTTTTAACTCTGTATTTCCCAGTATTGGTATTATCAGTAATGGAAGTGATATCTTCACCTTCGTACACTTAACCCATACCTGATTTTTTTTTTTTTTTGTGTAGGTGATTAACTTTTTTTTTTTTTTTTAGATTTATTTATTTATTTTGGTGGGGGTAGGGTGGGGAGGGAGGGGAGCAGGCAGGCTACTTCTATTGGTCTTTCATTTGTCCATTTTCATCCATCTTTGTTCTTTGCCCCGTGTGGGCCTCCCATCGCGGTGGCCTCTGTTGTTGCAGAGCATCTGCTCTGGGTGCATGCGCTCCAGAACTCTGGCTGGGTAATTGGACACATCGGTCCAGCCGCTCCGCGGCACATGGGACCTTCCCAGGCCAGGGATCGAACCGGTGCCCCTTACGCTGCAAGGTGGTGTCCTTACCCACTGGACCACCAGGGAAGCCCCTGAACCTGATTTTAAAGAAAAGGGTAATAGTTATTATGCCCACTTATACCTTGACACACTTCCTTGTACATGATGTTACCCAAGAGATATTTGACCCATTTACTCTCTAAAATAATGATTTCCAAAGTAACTTGTGGTGACAAAAACAAGTTTGATTTAGATTCTTGAGTGCATAGTTGCTGTTCTTATCCTAAGTGGCTAAAATGAGGAAACTTATTTCATTCAACTTCAAGCAGGTACTGTTTAGCTTCTTAAGGTAGCCTGAATGTGATACATAGTATATTCTTTAGAAAAGTGCCTCTTTTGCTTGAAATCCATGTATAATTTTGAAGGGAAGGAAATAACAGGGGCAGCATTAACTCAGGCTTCTAGCTCAGGATATTCTCTAAATTCATCCAAGCTTTTGTATTTTTTTATTCCTTCAGTGAACACGATGAGTTATTTTTTATCAAGGAGGCCATCTATCCAGAGATTACAAAACCATCCATTTTATTTTTTTTATTGAATATAAAGAATAGTGCTTAACTATTATATAAAGCACATTATATAAAGTAAAGAAAAGACTCAAAAGTTACCAATGGAACTGATAGATAAGACATTTTTATTATGGAAATATTTCCTTGCTTTAGTTGATAAAAGATTGTTTTCAACTATAATAGAAAACTGTATTTATTACATAAAACCCATAATACTATTAAATGAAATTTCTCCAGTCACCTCTCACATATGGATAGCTAAGTTGTTAAACATAATGATTCAGAGTTATCAGATTAAAGAGTGAAAATGACATACTTGCTTGAAACTGTATGGACAATTTAGGCTGAAAACACAAGGGAGGGAGGGCAGGCAGGCTACTTCTATTGGTCTTTCATTTGTCCATTTTCATCCATCTTTGTTCTTTGCCCCGTGTGGGCCTCCCATCGCGGTGGCCTCTGTTGTTGCAGAGCATCTGCTCTGGGTGCATGCGCTCCAGAACTCTGGCTGGGTAATTGGACACATCGGTCCAGCCGCTCCGCGGCACATGGGACCTTCCCAGGCCAGGGATCGAACCGGTGCCCCTTACGCTGCAAGGTGGTGTCCTTACCCACTGGACCACCAGGGAAGCCCCTGAACCTGATTTTAAAGAAAAGGGTAATAGTTATTATGCCCACTTATACCTTGACACACTTCCTTGTACATGATGTTACCCAAGAGATATTTGACCCATTTACTCTCTAAAATAATGATTTCCAAAGTAACTTGTGGTGACAAAAACAAGTTTGATTTAGATTCTTGAGTGCATAGTTGCTGTTCTTATCCTAAGTGGCTAAAATGAGGAAACTTATTTCATTCAACTTCAAGCAGGTACTGTTTAGCTTCTTAAGGTAGCCTGAATGTGATACATAGTATATTCTTTAGAAAAGTGCCTCTTTTGCTTGAAATCCATGTATAATTTTGAAGGGAAGGAAATAACAGGGGCAGCATTAACTCAGGCTTCTAGCTCAGGATATTCTCTAAATTCATCCAAGCTTTTGTATTTTTTTATTCCTTCAGTGAACACGATGAGTTATTTTTTATCAAGGAGGCCATCTATCCAGAGATTACAAAACCATCCATTTTATTTTTTTTATTGAATATAAAGAATAGTGCTTAACTATTATATAAAGCACATTATATAAAGTAAAGAAAAGACTCAAAAGTTACCAATGGAACTGATAGATAAGACATTTTTATTATGGAAATATTTCCTTGCTTTAGTTGATAAAAGATTGTTTTCAACTATAATAGAAAACTGTATTTATTACATAAAACCCATAATACTATTAAATGAAATTTCTCCAGTCACCTCTCACATATGGATAGCTAAGTTGTTAAACATAATGATTCAGAGTTATCAGATTAAAGAGTGAAAATGACATACTTGCTTGAAACTGTATGGACAATTTAGGCTGAAAACACAATTTCCTGGCGTGAAATTTAACCAAGTCTCTTTAAAGTAGGACCAGGCAATCTTGAAAAACAATTGTTCTGTACTGCTGTTTCACTCAGAAAGTGAATGAAAATCTATTGAACCTCTAATGAGTTCATTTTTTTCTTGTTTACAAATTTATTTCAACTATAAAATCTGCATAACCATATTTCAGGAAGTTTGTGAAATACAAGAATCAAAAAATCGCTTATAACTACTCTAACGAAGCTGCTTTCTGATTGGAAGTATGGCTTATCCTTTTGGGTTACTTTGAACAAGTTATTTAATCTCTGAGAGATACTGACTATACCCTAAAACAAGCAAAAACAACTCTAAGTCTTTCCTTGCTGAGTTGGAATAAAAATTAAAATTACATATCAAAATTTTGAAGTAAGTTGTTTACCAAATTCTAAGAGCAAGATAAAGTGTAATTTCACAAAATAATTAGAGAAAATATGTATATAGACAATTATTTGTTTTGATATATTGCTTGCCAGAATTTTCCTAATAGATGTGGTTCCATTTATTTTTATACTAGGTATAATATGCAAGATACACACATGACAGAGGTTTTCCATAAAGTTTCGATAAGAAGTCTATTTTGGAGAATTCTGGAATAATATCTCTTTAGGATGGCTGCACAAAAGCCATTTTGGATTTTCCTGAGGTATTCTAGGGGTTCACTTTGCTTATCTTTTTTGTATGAGCCTGTGATCATTGAACCCTATGAGATTCTTTCTTTCTTGGTTTAATTTTTTGTTTTGTGAAGCACATCCAATAACTTCATGAGTGCCCTAGTTCAGGTTTCCTGGAGGCTGACTGATGCTCCAAAGGAAAGAGAAGCAGATACATACCTAGAATATGTGTTGATTCCAGTCAAGGTGGATAGCTGCACCTTTCAGAAAGGACAGTCCTAAGAATAAATTTGTCACAAAGTGTATGGTTGAAGAAATGTTGCCATAATGTGACTCAGAATTGGTCTTTGTTTCAGCAATAGCTAGAACAGTGTTGGTGGGTGGGACCTTGTGCTCTTAGTGTCATGAATCGTCTTCCATGTTGCCATCATGACTACTTTGGTCAAGAACTTGTTGTTATAAGATATGTATAACAAAAGAGAGAATTTGATTCTTGTCAACTGAGTAAGGTATTCGATCTACTTGGTTATTCAGTGTCTCTCCCACAGTGGGTTCTCTGATGGGCATCGTTGGTGGTGGTGGTTTAGTCCTTAAATCACGTCCCACTACTGTGATCCCATGCACTGCAGCCCACCAAGCCCTTCTATCCATGATATTTACCAGGCAAGAATACTGAAGTGGGTTGCTATTTCCTTCTCTAGGGGATCTTCCTGACCCAGGGATTAAACTCGTGTCTCCTGTGTCTCTTTTGCATTGATAAGCAGATTACCACTGAAACACCTGGAAAGCCATATACATGTAGTGAACTGACCCATTTATAAACCAAGCTTGGCCTCTCTCTTTCTATATCAGTTTTTCATTAGGTGGAGAGTGTCCCTATGTCAATAAGTTCTTTGTATTAAATTCACATTTAATCCACCTGGATCCAGCTCTTCAGATTCTACAACCATGTATATTGTTGTGGATCTTACTAATATATGTCAGCTCTATCCTATGGCTCCTTTTTGTCAAGTGGTTTTCCTTGTTTAATGGGCTAGTATCTCTCTGGATTATGTTGTGAATTGGCCCTAGATTTTTATCTGTTATCAGGAAGGATCAGTGGATAGATCCTGAAGAGTGTGTTTTCCATAAAGTTTCGATAAGAAGTCTATTTTGGAGAATTCTGGAATAATATCTCTTTAGGATGGCTGCACAAAAGCCATTTTGGATTTTCCTGAGGTATTCTAGGGTTCACTTTGCTTATCTTTTTTGTATGAGCCTGTGATCATTGAACCCTATGAGATTCTTTCTTTCTTGGTTTAATTTTTTGTTTTGTGAAGCACATCCAATAACTTCATGAGTGCCCTAGTTCAGGTTTCCTGGAGGCTGACTGATGCTCCAAAGGAAAGAGAAGCAGATACATACCTAGAATATGTGTTGATTCCAGTCAAGGTGGATAGCTGCACCTTTCAGAAAGGACAGTCCTAAGAATAAATTTGTCACAAAGTGTATGGTTGAAGAAATGTTGCCATAATGTGACTCAGAATTGGTCTTTGTTTCAGCAATAGCTAGAACAGTGTTGGTGGGTGGGACCTTGTGCTCTTAGTGTCATGAATCGTCTTCCATGTTGCCATCATGACTACTTTGGTCAAGAACTTGTTGTTATAAGATATGTATAACAAAAGAGAGAATTTGATTCTTGTCAACTGAGTAAGGTATTCGATCTACTTGGTTATTCAGTGTCTCTCCCACAGTGGGTTCTCTGATGGGCATCGTTGGTGGTGGTGGTTTAGTCCTTAAATCACGTCCCACTACTGTGATCCCATGCACTGCAGCCCACCAAGCCCTTCTATCCATGATATTTACCAGGCAAGAATACTGAAGTGGGTTGCTATTTCCTTCTCTAGGGGATCTTCCTGACCCAGGGATTAAACTCGTGTCTCCTGTGTCTCTTTTGCATTGATAAGCAGATTACCACTGAAACACCTGGAAAGCCATATACATGTAGTGAACTGACCCATTTATAAACCAAGCTTGGCCTCTCTCTTTCTATATCAGTTTTTCATTAGGTGGAGAGTGTCCCTATGTCAATAAGTTCTTTGTATTAAATTCACATTTAATCCACCTGGATCCAGCTCTTCAGATTCTACAACCATGTATATTGTTGTGGATCTTACTAATATATGTCAGCTCTATCCTATGGCTCCTTTTTGTCAAGTGGTTTTCCTTGTTTAATGGGCTAGTATCTCTCTGGATTATGTTGTGAATTGGCCCTAGATTTTTATCTGTTATCAGGAAGGATCAGTGGAAGTAGATCCTGAAGAGTGTGTATTGTCCTAAAAGGCTGAGGCCACTGTGTCATCTTAAAAAATGAGAGCATTCTAACCCTTAATGGGAAGAGTGGACCATGTTTGAAAACCTACAGTTTGGGCAAATTCAGATCTCAAGGTTCTTGACTGCTTCACTCAGGGGTCTCCACCAAAGTTTTGGGGTCTCACTTCCTAATTTGAGCCCTGATTCTTGCATAGCACAATTACTAGAATTGACAAATTGGCTTTGGCTGGAACTGAATTTTGCTCATAATGAAGTCCTTGATCTGATATTTAGTTTTCTCGGCTCCCCACATCAGCAGATATGAACCTCATTTTCTTTCTTCAATGCATCAATAGCATGAGCAACTGCCATCCTTTCCTATTGTCCTTAGAATAAAAAACTCTTCAGCTGGTACATGTTCTTTAATTGATTTCTCATCCCACTTCACAATCAATGTACATTTGAAAATTTTCACTGCTATAATATGCCAGTTGCTATCTTCATTATAATTACCACCCATGATGCCCTTCTTATTGTCAGCCAGCTGGTGATGATCTAACTCCAAACTCACATTTTTAGACTGCTTCCTGAACCACTTCTGGTAAAGATTGTTTTAGTTGGATTCCTCAGGAAACAGTCTCAAGGAGGAAATTTGTATGCAAGATATTTATTGAGAATGATCTCAAGAACACTTGGGAGTGAGAGAGTTGGGCAGAATTAAAGTTGAACCATAAGACAAAACATAGGTCTCAACTGATATGAAAGAGAACTCTGTAACTGAGATGGCTCTTCAGAGTGATTACAAACCTGAGGGTAAATGGCTTAACATTTATACCCACCCTCACTGGGAAAATGTCCATAATATCTACTGATACCATCTTTTGCCTAAGCAGCTCAGTCAGAGGTGGTCAGGCATCCGCATCCAGATACTGGATATTTAAACTACACGATCCTATACCTCCTGATGACCATTCCCTTATTTCTTCTTTGAAATATTGAATTTGAGGAGTTGGCTCCTTCAGTTAATTAGTTCAGATGCATGGGGCAACAATAGTGCCCTGATTATTTGAATAGTTTGCTTCTTGTGAATTGGGATATATATTCCCTTGGAATAACTTTAAGCCGGCTTTTGTGATGCTTCGTTGTGCTTCCAGTTACATTTTTTTCTTTTTTTTTTGAAATATTTATTTATTTATTTTGGTGGGAGTGGGGTGGGAGGGAGGGGAGCTGGCAGGCCACTTCTATTGGTCTTTCATTTCTCTATTTTCATCCATCTTTGTTCTTTGGCTCCTGTGGGCCTCCCATCGCGGTGACCTCTGTTGTCGCAGAGCACCGGCTCTGGGCACATGAGCTCCAGAGCTCCGGCTCGGTAATTGGACACATCAGTCCAGCCGCTCCGTGGCACGTGGGATCTTCCCAGGCCAGAGATCGAACTGGTGCCCCTTGCACTGCAAGGTGGTGTCCTTACCCACTGGACCACCAGGGAAGCCCCTCCAGTTATGTTTTAGGGAGTTACAATATAACTAAATATTTCCTCTTTAAAAGAATATCTTCTTATAAGACACCTGGCACTGGGAGGTGTTGATGTTAAAGCAAATAAATAATACACTGTGAAAACTCTGAAAGATCAGTTTTACTGATCTCTTTGCTTAGATGGTTAATATCCCTTTCAATATACCTACCTGAATTTCAAGGAAAGATTGAAGTTCCTCATAGAATTTAGCCTATTATTTAATCATTTAGGCTATTATTCATAGTCATTGAAGAAAAAAATCTAAAATCAAATCTTTATCTTTTTATGTCTTTTATGAGTGTGCTATGTTTAATTTTAAAATATAATTACTGTATCAGTAAAAGACATAAAGTTGAAAGAAAGTTTCTCAAACTTTAAGTTGTGACAAGGGGCTAAACATGCCTTTAGACAGTTTATTCAGAAGTAGGGGCAAAATGTTTAAAAATATGATTGTCTTCTTTGCTGAGACTGTAAAAGATAATCCTGAAGAGGCTCTCAAAAAACATAAGTTCCTTCTCTGGGGAAAAGAATCATCTCCCTTGTTATCCTGTGAAAATTCATCTCTTCTTTTCAGTTGAGATGGAGATTTGATCTGCCCTTCCCTGTAGGTACCATCTGTGTCCAAATGAGGCTGTTACTCTAACTCAAAGCAGACTTGCTAGAATAAAATAATCAATCTTCATCATATTGCTGCACTTTCGACAGTTAATTTTCTAGAGTAATTTGTCATTGTGAGGAGCACATGATTTGTCTGAATTTGTGTCAAAGGTTATTGACTGAATTGTCACCTCATCTTTTCAGTCAATCTATAAATATGGGCAAGTTTGGGCAAAGGCTAATGGTCTCTTGCTGAGTGGATGATATTGTCCAAGTTAGGCAGCTGATAAGAGACAGGGATATCTATTGTTCCACTCATTCTTTGTGCTAGCATTGACAGTGTTAATCTTAGAAACTTCTAGTGCTTTACTCATTTATCTTTTCCTGTAACATGGGCTTAACAGTAGTCACGACCATAGCCTAGATTCCACAAAAGTTAGTCTATGTATTAAAATTTATAACTTTATGAGAGTGAACCTATATTTTCCACAAAACTGAAGGTAAAATCTTTTTATTTAACTTCTGTTGTGTTTTTAGGGAGAGTGTTTGGCTTTTGGAAAAGCCTTGTTATGTTTACACTAAATGCAATTATCAACTTTAAGTCAGATTCTTATTCCTTGTTCATATCCAGTCTGATACTGAAATTTGTCTAGTGATTGCATGACGGATTTTAAAAATGTTTAGTGATTCGGTGCTTTTCTTGTTCACTTTAACAATCTAGTAAGAATAGTTAGGTAATACATTTTTATCAAGAAATGCCCATTCTCAATTCTTGGAACTTGTATGTTTCCACCTTAAAAGCCATGGGCATAGATGGTGGGGAAGCAGAGAGAAAAATCAGTTCATGTAGTATGGATAAACACTAATAAAACATTTGACTGGATATCTTTTTAAATGGGTAATTGTAGAATGTTGTTGTTGTTAAACATTGTCATGTCTGACTCTTTGCAACTCCATGGATTGCAGCATGCCAGGGTTCCCCATCTTCCACTGTCTCCTGGAGTTTGCTCATGTTCATATCCTCTGAGTCAATGATGCTATGAAAATTGTAGAATAAATTAGTTTAAAATATACCTAGCCCTGAAATACATAGCTGAATTATTTTTTATGTGTGTGTACTCAGTTGCTCAGTCATGTACGACTCTTTGTGGCCCCATGGACTGTAGCCTGCCAGGCTCCTCTGTCTATGGAATTTTCCCGGACATACTGAAGTGGCTTGCCATTTCCTACACAAGAAGATCCTCCCAAACCAGGATCAATTTGTCATTGTGAGGAGCACATGATTTGTCTGTTTTCAAAGGTTATTGACTGAATTGTCAATTTTTATAAAAAATGGGCAAGTTTGGGCAAAGGCTAATGGTCTCTTGCTGAGTGGATGATATTGTCCAAGTTAGGCAGCTGATAAGAGACAGGGATATCTATTGTTCCACTCATTCTTTGTGCTAGCATTGACAGTGTTAATCTTAGAAACTTCTAGTGCTTTACTCATTTATCTTTTCCTGTAACATGGGCTTAACAGTAGTCACGACCATAGCCTAGATTCCACAAAAGTTAGTCTATGTATTAAAATTTATAACTTTATGAGAGTGAACCTATATTTTCCACAAAACTGAAGGTAAAATCTTTTTATTTAACTTCTGTTGTGTTTTTAGGGAGAGTGTTTGGCTTTTGGAAAAGCCTTGTTATGTTTACACTAAATGCAATTATCAACTTTAAGTCAGATTCTTATTCCTTGTTCATATCCAGTCTGATACTGAAATTTGTCTAGTGATTGCATGACGGATTTTAAAAATGTTTAGTGATTCGGTGCTTTTCTTGTTCACTTTAACAATCTAGTAAGAATAGTTAGGTAATACATTTTTATCAAGAAATGCCCATTCTCAATTCTTGGAACTTGTATGTTTCCACCTTAAAAGCCATGGGCATAGATGGTGGGGAAGCAGAGAGAAAATCAGTTCATGTATTATGGATAAACACTAATAAAACATTTGACTGGATATCTTTTTAAATGGGTAATTGTAGAATGTTGTTGTTGTTAAACATTGTCATGTCTGACTCTTTGCAACTCCATGGATTGCAGCATGCCAGGGTTCCCCATCTTCCACTGTCTCCTGGAGTTTGCTCATGTTCATATCCTCTGAGTCAATGATGCTATGAAAATTGTAGAATAAATTAGTTTAAAATATACCTAGCCCTGAAATACATAGCTGAATTATTTTTTATGTGTGTGTACTCAGTTGCTCAGTCATGTACGACTCTTTGTGGCCCCATGGACTGTAGCCTGCCAGGCTCCTCTGTCTATGGAATTTTCCCGGACATACTGAAGTGGCTTGCCATTTCCTACACAAGAAGATCCTCCCAAACCAGGATCAAACCCATGTCTCTTCTCTCTTGTATTGGCAGGTAGATTCTTTATCACTAGCACCACCTGGGAAGCCCTATTTTTCATAGATGTCGGTTATTTTTGCTATTTCTTCTAGGAAACTTGAAAAAGCAAGGAAGCAGATTCTCCCCAATATCTCCAGAGAGGAATATAATCCAGCTGACAGCTTGGTTTTAGCTTGGTGAGACCCATGTTAAACTTCTGACCTGTGGAACTATAAGATAAATTTGTGTTGTTTAAGTTGTTAAGTTGGTGGTCATTTGTTAAGGTCATCATAGAAACCTAATGGAGAAATAAAAGCCATCTGCATTTTATAAATGAGGAGACTGAGTCGGAATACATCATTGAACACAAATTTTTATCTCATTTCTTAGCAGTGCTTGGCATATAATAAGACTTTAATGTATTTGTAGAATGAATGAATAAATGAATAAATAGATTTTTTATGCATTCTTCCTAAACTGATACATATTTAATTCTTTCTCAAGCTAGGTATTTTCCTAATGGAAACAATTTACCTAGTCAGTGATTCTACACCCCTATTCTGTTCATATCACTGCTCTTCAAGGGCATACTAGCTATAAGCCCCCAATAAGGTGCAATATATTTAAAAAGCAAAATAGAGAGCTATCAGAAATTCAATGAGTATACATTAATTATTCAATCAAATAAAAGCACTATTTTACTAAGGATCCTTTGTGATTGGAAAATACATAAATTGCTATTGACCTCCTCAACTTCAATCAAAATCAAGTAAATATTGTTAGTTCCCTACACTTCTCAGCCTGGAGAATGCTAGATGATGATTTCTATAAGAGAAACAGCTCAATTACTACTGTCTTCTTGCAATTTAGAATATCCATATTTGTGACTTACGATCTGAAAATTTCCAAACATTTTTTCAACCATTATATTTTTCTCTGTCCATGATATCATAACATTAACAGTGCACCTATGGACAAGAACTTCTTATAGCTTCATTCTAAATGTCTAAGGCAATGACTGCATATTTGTATATCTCTTTACCAAAACCCCAGTGCTGAGGGAACTCACATCCAAACGCCCATTCTCCCCACTACCAACAGGAAGATCCCTGGGAGAAGGACATGGGCAAGAGCTTCTGTAGGCAGAGGGAAGGTGCTACATGCACTAACAGTCAGCTCTGAGAGTCACCTTGAAATTGGTCATCTTCATTGTTTTGAGTGCAGTTGATCTTTGGTTCTAGGGTCCACTTGTTCCCATTTCTTTGAGGCCAGTTTTCAGAACTGTGGCAGCTTCATGTCACGGTTACAGGCTGATCATCATGTAGTCAGCTTCTTCTAGTTGGTGGGGGTTTCAGTATATATAAGACAGCTCAAAACGTATGGGTCAGAATACTATCTAAAGTCCTTGAGGAGAAACTAAAGGTTCTTGGCTTTGTTTAATTCTTATGATTTTGCCTTGTTTGACTATTTTCTTTGCTTCTGCGTTTTTAGCTTCTCTGATTAAACTTATTCTTTGGCTAAAGTTTTTCTACAAGCATGTGAAAGAGGCATGAAGGGGAAGGACCATAAGGTCTTGGTCCATGTCATCCCTACCTTCTTTTCCCCATAGTTAACTTCCATATACAACATAGCCTAGAAATTAGACCAAACTTCATGTATCTTCCAATATCGGTGCAAGTCAATACTCCAGTTTAAGTTTCTCTGGAAGGTTATAGCCTATTCCCCAGGGAAGGTATCCATAAAGTCCCAAACTCTGTGTAGGGCATGTAGCCTTATTACAAGCAGCCTATCAGAGACAAGCACTTGAGTTTTGTGATTATCTTTCCATTTTATTTTGCATTGCAACAGACAAGTATAACGTTTTATTTATGGATATAATATTTCGGTGGTTTCAGGAAAAGTTGAGATAACTTCACTTTAGAAAACAAAGAGAGGACAATCCCAAAATTTGGAAATCAATTTAGGTCTTAAAATATGTGTAAAATTTAATTAAACAAAAAGGAGGAAAGTAGACTACTCAGGTGGGAGGAGAGCCTGAATAAAAACAGATAATGGGAAACTGCAGGGTGTTTTAGGAGAATACAAGCAGATCAATTTAAATAGAGTTAACTATAAATTAATGAGAATTATAGGAAATAATCCTGAGAAATTACGTTGGAGCCAGAGGATAAAAAGTGTGGCAAACTAAATAAGGAATCTGAGCCCAATCTCAAGCCATTTAGTTTAGTCGAAAGTTTTTTAAGATGAACAGTGTTAGTGTGAAAATGTTCTATATGTTCAGAAAGTGTTGCCTCCTATGTGTTTTAAAATGAGAGGCAGTTTAATACATAATGAATGAATTTCAAAGATATAATTCCATTCAAATGACTTGATAGCATAAACATATATAAGTTTACAAGAAGGAACGTCATAGATAAGCATATTTCTTTATCTATTTTAAGACCTGACATTTGAGATTGCACATGAATGAAAATATGTGTTGAATAGGAAATAGTGGGCAGGGGACTATGTATTCAGCAATAAATAGCATTTTAGATAGACATAGATGTGGTGAGTTTCATTATCTGCCTATTGAAACCTCTTGTTCTTACTGTGTTGATGGAATATAGTGTTGAAATGAGAGCCTCGTGTTCAGTCTGAGACTTCAGGTCTCAAAGAACTAAATTGGTGATTAAAAAGAAATCCCCTAATTCTGAAGAAACGTTGCATCCAACTGACTGAGATGAAATAAACTATTTCTGAAATACCTGCTCTGAAAATTCAAGTATACAACATACTTCAAAAAGGGGTTGAGCAACAGGGTAGAAAATTTTCATTAAAACAGTCCCAAACTCTGTGTAGGGCATGTAGCCTTATTACAAGCAGCCTATCAGAGACAAGCACTTGAGTTTTGTGATTATCTTTCCATTTTATTTTGCATTGCAACAGACAAGTATAACGTTTTATTTATGGATATAATATTTCGGTGGTTTCAGGAAAAGTTGAGATAACTTCACTTTAGAAAACAAAGAGAGGACAATCCCAAAATTTGGAAATCAATTTAGGTCTTAAAATATGTGTAAAATTTAATTAAACAAAAAGGAGGAAAGTAGACTACTCAGGTGGGAGGAGAGCCTGAATAAAAACAGATAATGGGAAACTGCAGGGTGTTTTAGGAGAATACAAGCAGATCAATTTAAATAGAGTTAACTATAAATTAATGAGAATTATAGGAAATAATCCTGAGAAATTACGTTGGAGCCAGAGGATAAAAAGTGTGGCAAACTAAATAAGGAATCTGAGCCCAATCTCAAGCCATTTAGTTTAGTCGAAAGTTTTTTAAGATGAACAGTGTTAGTGTGAAAATGTTCTATATGTTCAGAAAGTGTTGCCTCCTATGTGTTTTAAAATGAGAGGCAGTTTAATACATAATGAATGAATTTCAAAGATATAATTCCATTCAAATGACTTGATAGCATAAACATATATAAGTTTACAAGAAGGAACGTCATAGATAAGCATATTTCTTTATCTATTTTAAGACCTGACATTTGAGATTGCACATGAATGAAAATATGTGTTGAATAGGAAATAGTGGGCAGGGGACTATGTATTCAGCAATAAATAGCATTTTAGATAGACATAGATGTGGTGAGTTTCATTATCTGCCTATTGAAACCTCTTGTTCTTACTGTGTTGATGGAATATAGTGTTGAAATGAGAGCCTCGTGTTCAGTCTGAGACTTCAGGTCTCAAAGAACTAAATTGGTGATTAAAAAGAAATCCCCTAATTCTGAAGAAACGTTGCATCCAACTGACTGAGATGAAATAAACTATTTCTGAAATACCTGCTCTGAAAATTCAAGTATACAACATACTTCAAAAAAGGGGGTTGAGCAACAGGGTAGAAAATTTTTCATTAAAACATGCTGAGCAATTTAAAAAATTCTTGGAGATAAATGTAAATTTCATGCTTCAAGGAAAAATCTAAAAATGTTTAACATGTCATTTCATGAGACAGACTTGTGTACGCTGTTGACAGAGGATTTAAGATGGAAGAGACATTGCGAGTTAATACATTTTAAACTTTTTAGAAGATTAAAAAAATGTTGTTTCAAAATATTTCTTTTTCTGTTAGTTTTGAAAAGAATTCTCACAGAGACAGGTGAAATAAAATGTCACTTTCAAGCTGGTTTATGAAAGACACCTAAATTAATTCAAATGAATTTTTATCATGAGTCACAATTTCTGTTCACTGAATATTGAACAGGGTGTTAAATTTTTGTTTTGATGAGTCAAAGCTTATATGTCACAGTAATTTCAATGTAGTTATTGTCAGTTAACGTTCTATTAATTAAAGTAACTTTTATAATATACAGTGTGAGTTACAGGTATAAAAAACATTAATCACCAGAACAGGTCTATCCCAGCCACAGGAAATTAGGATGTTTCTATCAGTAGGATGGTCCAGAAGTCAAACTTCTCTAAGAAAAGTCTTACATAGTCTCCTGCTCACTATTTTCTATTTGACACATAGTTTCAGTCATGTGCAATCTCAAATGTCACCTGTAAAAGACAGGTCCCTTGCTAGGAGGAATGATTCAGTTCGGTTCAGTTGCACAGTCATATCCAACTCTGCAACCCTGTGGACTGCAACATGCCAGGCTCGCTGGCCCTTCACAATCTCCCAGAGCTTGCTCAAACTCATATCCATTGACTCAGTGATGCCATCCAACTATCTCTTCCTCTGTTGTCCCCTTCTCATTTTGCCTTCTATTTTTCTCAACATCAGGCTCTTTTCCAATGAGTCATCTCTTCGCATTAGGTGGCCAAAGTATTAGAGCTTCAGCTTCAACATCAGTCCTTCCAGTGAATACTTAGGATTTCCTTTAGGATTGACTGGTTTGCTCTCTTTTCTGTCCAAGGGACTCTCTAGAACCTTATCCAACACCACAGTTCAATGACATCAATTCTTCAGTGCTCAAGCTTCTTTATGGTCCATCTCTCACATCCATACATGTCTACTGGGAAAACCACAGGTTTGGCTATATGGACTTATGTCAGCAAAGTGATGTCTCTGCTTTTGAATACACTGTCAAAGGAATGGTTAACATTAATAAATAATTTTATTGATGTATACCAATAAATACTTTTTTCTCTAATAACAGTGAGTTTTGAAGTCAAATATCAGTTAATTTTTTAAAAATCCATTTTTGGTCATTAAAGATATCAGGAATAAAAGCTGGTGAAGGATTGGAGAATAAACTGAAACAAGCAGAAAGGTAAGAAAGATTCAATATCAAGTAAAATTTCTAGATTTTTGAGTTTGGTTTTATTGTACAAGTAAATGAAAACTTAGGTGAAAGAGAAAGAAGGAAAAGAAGGAAGGGAGAAAAAAAAGAGGTAAGATAAAATGCAGGGTAAGAATGCATTTTGAGAACAAAATTTTAATAAAGCAACAGGGTACAGCAAACACATAATATATGCCCATGCTGTGACCGGATGTTCAGAGAATTCTTAGATTTCTGTTTGTACAGAAGCCTAACCTATCTTACCTTAGTCCTACAGCAACTTGACTGAGCCACCAGAGTATCTGTAGAGTGGAGGAAAGACAAGAATAGAGGACAGTAGAAAGGAGGATGACCTATTGCAAGATAAGGCAGAAGTGAAGTGCGAAATAAAATTCATGCTTTATGGCAATCTCAAATGTCACCTTGCGTTCCCAAACTCAGTAGTCCCAACTCTGCAACCCTGTGGACTGCAACATGCCAGGCTCGCTGGCCCTTCACAATCTCCCAGAGCTTGCTCAAACTCATATCCATTGACTCAGTGATGCCATCCAACTATCTCTTCCTCTGTTGTCCCCTTCTCATTTTGCCTTCTATTTTTCTCAACATCAGGCTCTTTTCCAATGAGTCATCTCTTCGCATTAGGTGGCCAAAGTATTAGAGCTTCAGCTTCAACATCAGTCCTTCCAGTGAATACTTAGGATTTCCTTTAGGATTGACTGGTTTGCTCTCTTTTCTGTCCAAGGGACTCTCTAGAACCTTATCCAACACCACAGTTCAATGACATCAATTCTTCAGTGCTCAAGCTTCTTTATGGTCCATCTCTCACATCCATACATGTCTACTGGGAAAACCACAGGTTTGGCTATATGGACTTATGTCAGCAAAGTGATGTCTCTGCTTTTGAATACACTGTCAAAGGAATGGTTAACATTAATAAATAATTTTATTGATGTATACCAATAAATACTTTTTTCTCTAATAACAGTGAGTTTTGAAGTCAAATATCAGTTAATTTTTTAAAAATCCATTTTTGGTCATTAAAGATATCAGGAATAAAAGCTGGTGAAGGATTGGAGAATAAACTGAAACAAGCAGAAAGGTAAGAAAGATTCAATATCAAGTAAAATTTCTAGATTTTTGAGTTTGGTTTTATTGTACAAGTAAATGAAAACTTAGGTGAAAGAGAAAGAAGGAAAAGAAGGAAGGGAGAAAAAAAAGAGGTAAGATAAAATGCAGGGTAAGAATGCATTTTGAGAACAAAATTTTAATAAAGCAACAGGGTACAGCAAACACATAATATATGCCCATGCTGTGACCGGATGTTCAGAGAATTCTTAGATTTCTGTTTGTACAGAAGCCTAACCTATCTTACCTTAGTCCTACAGCAACTTGACTGAGCCACCAGAGTATCTGTAGAGTGGAGGAAAGACAAGAATAGAGGACAGTAGAAAGGAGGATGACCTATTGCAAGATAAGGCAGAAGTGAAGTGCGAAATAAAATTCATGCTTTATGGCAAGAGAAGGAAAATGTAAACATAAAAATTCTTCTCTGTTCTTTGATTGGGCTGCCTCTCTCCTCTACTGGCACATAATGATTCTGCATTCTGCATTCACCAAACCTCCCCACTGGCAGAAATACCTGCTCAGCCATAAAGAGCAAAATTCTCCTAGCATCAACAAGACAACTCCTTTAAAGATAACATTGCCTCTTGATCTCATAAGGAGGTCAAATGGCACTTAGATCTGGATTGGGTAAACTGTCAATCATTTGATTTACAGTCTTCTAGCTCAAAAAATTTACATACCTGTGTCTTGTCTTCTAATGGGCAGGACAGTCCTCAGAGCTTTCTGAGACGCTGTTTCTGGGTTAAATTCGTCAAATTTGGCTCAAGTAAAATTTTCCATTTCTTTCTTAGAGAATTTTTTTTGACATATGGTATTGAATTGAGGAAATGGCACAGGGGCTTTTAGTACCTAATATCATAAAAAGGGACTACACAAAAATTAAGGAAATAGATGCAACAATAGCTAATGGCCTTGCTATCCTGGCTGGTAATTTTTTCTGAAAGGACTTCAAAATGAATAGTTATTTAATTGAAAAAAAAAGCTAAGTCATTAACACCTAGATCAATATTCACCGCATGTTTCTGATTTGCATTATTCTAATTCATGCCACCACATATAGGTATTATAATAGCAATAAGAGAAAATTATAATTTTCTGCATTACCCAATAAAATCTTTTATATTATGCATATACATATATATATTTGCTATGTACCCATGACTATGGGTAATTGGGCAATACTTGGTATCATTTCGGGTAATTGGGAGAAAAAAAAGAGGTAAGATAAAATGCAGGGTAAGAATGCATTTTGAGAACAAAATTTTAATAAAGCAACAGGGTACAGCAAACACATAATATATGCCCATGCTGTGACCGGATGTTCAGAGAATTCTTAGATTTCTGTTTGTACAGAAGCCTAACCTATCTTACCTTAGTCCTACAGCAACTTGACTGAGCCACCAGAGTATCTGTAGAGTGGAGGAAAGACAAGAATAGAGGACAGTAGAAAGGAGGATGACCTATTGCAAGATAAGGCAGAAGTGAAGTGCGAAATAAAATTCATGCTTTATGGCAAGAGAAGGAAAATGTAAACATAAAAATTCTTCTCTGTTCTTTGATTGGGCTGCCTCTCTCCCTCTACTGGCACATAATGATTCTGCATTCTGCATTCACCAAACCTCCCCACTGGCAGAAATACCTGCTCAGCCATAAAGAGCAAAATTCTCCTAGCATCAACAAGACAACTCCTTTAAAGATAACATTGCCTCTTGATCTCATAAGGAGGTCAAATGGCACTTAGATCTGGATTGGGTAAACTGTCAATCATTTGATTTACAGTCTTCTAGCTCAAAAAATTTACATACCTGTGTCTTGTCTTCTAATGGGCAGGACAGTCCTCAGAGCTTTCTGAGACGCTGTTTCTGGGTTAAATTCGTCAAATTTGGCTCAAGTAAAATTTTCCATTTCTTTCTTAGAGAATTTTTTTTGACATATGGTATTGAATTGAGGAAATGGCACAGGGGCTTTTAGTACCTAATATCATAAAAAGGGACTACACAAAAATTAAGGAAATAGATGCAACAATAGCTAATGGCCTTGCTATCCTGGCTGGTAATTTTTTCTGAAAGGACTTCAAAATGAATAGTTATTTAATTGAAAAAAAAAGCTAAGTCATTAACACCTAGATCAATATTCACCGCATGTTTCTGATTTGCATTATTCTAATTCATGCCACCACATATAGGTATTATAATAGCAATAAGAGAAAATTATAATTTTCTGCATTACCCAATAAAATCTTTTTATATTATGCATATACATATATATATTTGCTATGTACCCATGACTATGGGTAATTGGGCAATACTTGGTATCATTTCTATGGGTCACTGACCACTGATCAACTGATTAAAATAACTTTAAGGTGAATTAACATATAAAATGCCTCAGAGATATGAATAATTTCCTGTATAATGAAGATTATTAGTAGTCAAGATAATAAGAACAAGAGAGAAATTGTTAATAAGCTAAACAAATAACATCTTCTCAGAGTCATTTTTGTCAGAAGAAAAACGTATGTAATATTTCAGGATTATTTCTCTAAATTACTTTATTCCTAACTATGATTATTTCTTAGATTTTTCAGTTACTAAAGTACAACGTTTTTCTTTTTCTGCTGTTAAAAATGTCTACATACTGCAAGAATTTCTTTGTGTACCTCGTTTGTAACTTACAGATTTTTAAGATATAATTGTGCTTGCTTCTTGTTCATATTGGTAGGTATAAAACTTCTACAGATACGGCATAAACATGCTTGATATGGAGTCCCCAAGTGGCACAGTGGTAAAGAATTGCCCTGACAATGCAGGAAACACAAGAGATGTAGGTTCGATTCCTGGGTTGGGAAGATCCCTGGGAGAAGGACATGGCAATTTGTTCCAGTGTTCTTGGCTAGAAAATTCCATGGACAGAGTAGCCTAATGGGCTGCAGTCCTTTGGGTTGCAAAGAGTCAGACATGACTGAGGGGCTGAGCATACACACATGCTTTATGCAGTTGGTATGTAAACGCAGCTTCTGACAATGTGGTTGTCCACAAACTCAACAGTGTGTGTAAGCACAAAAAATAGATGATTATTCTTGCACAAATGTTTTGGGTCATGTGTGATTCAGGAAAGCTTGTGACAAATTTTTAAAGCAGTGGCTGCTAAGAGTAGTCACAGTATGCCAGCCAGGGAGAGTTAAGTAAGGAATTCTATAACATGAGAAACAAGACATGGTGGTGACTGGCCCTGTGTGATCTAAGGGAAGAAAATCAGTCATCATTGGGAACAGTCTACCATTCACATAAAATATCTTCAGGTTTTCAAGGAAAATGTAAGGAGCTCACTCTTAGTAAATAAGCAGTAGAGTAGCATTCATGGATAATGTACCAAGAGAAGAGCCTTCATCACACTTCATGTGACAGAAGGAGCACAGGCTTGGGAGTTGACAGACATAGTTCACAAATTTGTTCCTATATGTTATTTAGTAGGAAATGGCATCTCAGTCCAGTATTCTTGCCTGGAAAATTACATGGATAGAGGAGTCTGGTGGGCTACAGTCCATGAGGTCGCAAAGAGTCAGACATGACTGAGCAACTAACACATGCATTATTTGACTTTTGAACATAAGCATTACCTTTTTGAATAATAGCACCATTGACTATGAAAGGATCATTATGATCACATAAAATTATATGTGTAAAATGTTCAGAGTTTGCAATATATATTCATAGGCATCATATATAAAGAAAAGGATCTATGCTTTCTGATCAAACATTTGGACTCAATTCTAATTTTGCTGTATATTCTCTTATTCCGTGTGTCTTTGATTATTAACTACCTTATCTTTCCAGTGTTGATAGTATATGTCATTATATACATTTCTGGAAATTATTAGATTACACATGTGAAACACTACAGTATCTAGCACATATTAAAGCTTCATATAGACATTGTTACAGTTTAGTAATTTCTGATACTTAAAGAGCATTTACTTTGTGCTAGACACCATGTATCAACTCATTTTGTTCTGGCAACAACCTTCAGAGGACTCTACCATCATCATATCCATTTTATAGAAGAAATCTAGGCCCATGGCAATTAAGTAATTTATCCAAAGTCACACAGTGAGTTAATATTGGTGCCAAAAATTTTTTTTTCAGTTGTGTGTTAAAAGGGGCACAAAAATAGATGATTATTCTTGCACAAATGTTTTGGGTCATGTGTGATTCAGGAAAGCTTGTGACAAATTTTTAAAGCAGTGGCTGCTAAGAGTAGTCACAGTATGCCAGCCAGGGAGAGTTAAGTAAGGAATTCTATAACATGAGAAACAAGACATGGTGGTGACTGGCCCTGTGTGATCTAAGGGAAGAAAATCAGTCATCATTGGGAACAGTCTACCATTCACATAAAATATCTTCAGGTTTTCAAGGAAAATGTAAGGAGCTCACTCTTAGTAAATAAGCAGTAGAGTAGCATTCATGGATAATGTACCAAGAGAAGAGCCTTCATCACACTTCATGTGACAGAAGGAGCACAGGCTTGGGAGTTGACAGACATAGTTCACAAATTTGTTCCTATATGTTATTTAGTAGGAAATGGCATCTCAGTCCAGTATTCTTGCCTGGAAAATTACATGGATAGAGGAGTCTGGTGGGCTACAGTCCATGAGGTCGCAAAGAGTCAGACATGACTGAGCAACTAACACATGCATTATTTGACTTTTGAACATAAGCATTACCTTTTTGAATAATAGCACCATTGACTATGAAAGGATCATTATGATCACATAAAATTATATTGTAAAATGTTAAGAGTTTGCAATATATATTCATAGGCATCATATATAAAGAAAAGGATCTATGCTTTCTGATCAAACATTTGGACTCAATTCTAATTTTGCTGTATATTCTCTTATTCCGTGTGTCTTTGATTATTAACTACCTTATCTTTCCAGTGTTGATAGTATATGTCATTATATACATTTCTGGAAATTATTAGATTACACATGTGAAACACTACAGTATCTAGCACATATTAAAGCTTCATATAGACATTGTTACAGTTTAGTAATTTCTGATACTTAAAGAGCATTTACTTTGTGCTAGACACCATGTATCAACTCATTTTGTTCTGGCAACAACCTTCAGAGGACTCTACCATCATCATATCCATTTTATAGAAGAAATCTAGGCCCATGGCAATTAAGTAATTTATCCAAAGTCACACAGTGAGTTAATATTGGTGCCATATTTTAAAATTAAATAATAGAAGTTCAGACCTTTGGTGTTAACAATCATTCCATGCTGCGTGCTGTGTACTTAATCATGTGCAACTCTTTGGGACCTCATGGATTGTAGCCCACCAGGCTTCTCTCTCCTTGGAATGTTCCAGGCAGGAATACTGGAGCAGGTTTCCATCTCCTTCCATCAAGGGATCTTTACCTCCCAGGGACTAAAACTGTGTCTCTTGTGCCTCCTGCATTGGCAGGTGATTCTTCATTAATGCACCACCTGAGGGGGCGGGGTGGGGGGCAGTCCTAACCTTCATGCAACACTGTCTCAAAGTGAAATTGTTGAAAAAAATTTGATCATAATCATCTACTGTCTGTGGGACTCTGTTCTGAATACTGTGCATATAAATTAAAGTAAGATGGAGTTTAACATGTATTTAGGGAAACTAGGTCTGCAAAAAATAAATAATTTAAAGGAGAATAAGTGTCTCTGAGTGTTTAGAAATAGAAACAGTCTCAGAAATGTTATAGTTTCACTGTAAGGATGCAACTGTTCTTACGCTTTAAAGTCCAGGCGGACCTTCATGTAAAGAAAACATTTTGGAGGAGGAAAGGCAGCAAATCCAGGGCTTATCCAGTGTGATTTTTGGGAAAGTGACAATGAGAGAAAATTCTATTTCAATTCCTTCAGCGACTTGACTGTGATAAAATTTCTACTCTCACCAAGCTCATTATGAGTTTATTTTCAGTGATTCTCTCAGGCTGAATTTCTGGATAGAAAAAGACAAAGAGTTCTAACAGTTTGAAGAGTCTAATTAGAGGATCAAAACTATTTTTATTTGGTGGTAATTCCTGATACCATGGTGAAGATAGTTAGTTTAACTTATTTATCACCTGTGTATCTTTGGGAAAGAGTTTCTACAATGAAAATATGATTAAGTTCACATCTCAACTAGATCCAAGTCTGAATATACTCTGAGATTTCTTTCAAAAGAACAAATTGTCACTTTACACCTGCTAAAATATATTAGTGGGGAGCAATTCTAGATAGTAAGACAGAACTATTAGTAACCTGCAAAGGTGGATCTTCCCTATTTAACAGAAGGCCTCAAAACAGGTCTTCAAAAAAGAAGTAGGCTTGCAGTCTGTTACTGAAGGAAACAGTCCAAAGTACTCATTTATTTGATAGGTTCAGTAAAAACTACTGAAATGAATAGAGTTTGAGGAAAGATTGATCAGAATTACTCATGCAAAACTATTTTCACCATAAGCAGTTAAAAAGATAAATAATTTAATTTTCTTATTTCCATATGTGCATATTTCATTGATATTAGAGGGACACTATCTTAAAACCTGAGTTGAAGCAATTCTTCTTCCCCTTATCTAGCTTGTCTAGTCAAAATGATGTGCCATATGTCTCTAAGCCATATGTCCATTGATTTTTCTTTTTTATTTCTGGTTTCTACCTGAAAATGGGCACTGGCTGTTAATTTTTTTAGGTAATGAATCCTGTATGGCATGTTCTACTATTTCCTTTAAACTTTTTCAATTCCCTGGAATGGGAGGCTTATGACCTGACTTTCTCTCAATTAGGTTTCAATAACATATTGAAAAGAAAGACATCATATCAGTAATATACCTGGTTACCTAAAAATGCATGGAAATGTGCTCGCTGTAATTCCTTTAGAATGCTCAAGGGAATGTGATTAAATGATTTTGTCTTGAAATAGAAATTAGAGCATATTAACTCTTGTTTATAGTAACAATGTAAGCTATTACCTATTTAGTTAACACTCTACACTTTAGTAATTTGTTTCTCTGGTGCTATCAAAAATAAATCTAAGTGATGAACTTGGGATAGTTGAATAAATGAAGTGCATAAGAAAAAATGCTATTTGTTCTTAAGCTGTTACACTACACTGTTAAATGAGCAAATAAACAGCTATTGAAAGAATGGTCAAGAGCTAAAGTGGAATGCCAAATCAGTGGCTCCCTAAAGCTATGTGTGTAGAGTGATGAAATGTCACTGGAATAGAAAGTGTCATTGAGACAGCTGAGCCTGTCTTAGATGAGCTGAGGAGGAACTGAAGTGTGTATTGAATAAGTGAATATAAGAATGAATGGGTGAATGTAGCTATTTCAACTCCAACCAAACTTCTCCACGGCAGTGCAGGGAGGGTGGGATTCTTGCCATTTGAGTTAAAGGGATGATGACTTGACCTTTCACACAGACTGGCTGGTGTAGGGAAGACATCCAGAAACAGAGAGAATTTCAGAATTAACCAAGACAACACAGCATAGAGGAGGAAAGTTTGATTAGAATTTCTCATGAAAAACTATTTTCACCATAAGCAGTTAAAAAGATAAATAATTTAATTTTCTTATTTCCATATGTGCATATTTCATTGATATTAGAGGGACACTATCTTAAAACCTGAGTTGAAGCAATTCTTCTTCCCCTTATCTAGCTTGTCTAGTCAAAATGATGTGCCATATGTCTCTAAGCCATATGTCCATTGATTTTTCTTTTTTATTTCTGGTTTCTACCTGAAAATGGGCACTGGCTGTTAATTTTTTTAGGTAATGAATCCTGTATGGCATGTTCTACTATTTCCTTTAAACTTTTTCAATTCCCTGGAATGGGAGGCTTATGACCTGACTTTCTCTCAATTAGGTTTCAATAACATATTGAAAAGAAAGACATCATATCAGTAATATACCTGGTTACCTAAAAATGCATGGAAATGTGCTCGCTGTAATTCCTTTAGAATGCTCAAGGGAATGTGATTAAATGATTTTGTCTTGAAATAGAAATTAGAGCATATTAACTCTTGTTTATAGTAACAATGTAAGCTATTACCTATTTAGTTAACACTCTACACTTTAGTAATTTGTTTCTCTGGTGCTATCAAAAATAAATCTAAGTGATGAACTTGGGATAGTTGAATAAATGAAGTGCATAAGAAAAAATGCTATTTGTTCTTAAGCTGTTACACTACACTGTTAAATGAGCAAATAAACAGCTATTGAAAGAATGGTCAAGAGCTAAAGTGGAATGCCAAATCAGTGGCTCCCTAAAGCTATGTGTGTAGAGTGATGAAATGTCACTGGAATAGAAAGTGTCATTGAGACAGCTGAGCCTGTCTTAGATGAGCTGAGGAGGAACTGAAGTGTGTATTGAATAAGTGAATATAAGAATGAATGGGTGAATGTAGCTATTTCAACTCCAACCAAACTTCTCCACGGCAGTGCAGGGAGGGTGGGATTCTTGCCATTTGAGTTAAAGGGATGATGACTTGACCTTTCACACAGACTGGCTGGTGTAGGGAAGACATCCAGAAACAGAGAGAATTTCAGAATTAACCAAGACAACACAGCATAGAGGAGGAAACTTTTCAAATTTCCATTATAAACACATGACTTTTCCTCCTCATTCTGTTTATGTCTTGGTTCTATAGGCATTCCTGAAGGTCTACTATGGGCCAAGCAGTATGTTGGACACTGGACATACAAACATGAGTGGTCTTTATGCCCATAATCCTCTGGTCCAGCAAAAAAGATAAACTAGCAAACAGTTCATTCCAACTCATTGTGATTCATGCTGGAACAAGGAATTGTTCCAGGCTTTGGGGGCCAAGCACAGCAAACAAGCCCAGCAGCTTTCAGAGTTGGACTAAGTTTTACACCAGAGGTGGTATGTAGAAATGCCCAGATTTAGCAAAGTGAATAGAGGAACAGACTGTAAAAACAACTGATAGAAAAATCTGCTATGTAGAACATATCTGGGTGGCACCTGGAGATGAGGCTGGTAGAATCACTTGGGGACAATCTTTGAAGTCTTTTGTATGACATGTAGTAGTAGCAGTGTGGGTGCTCAATCATGTCTGACTCTTTGTGACTTCATGGACAGTAGCCTGCCAGGTTCCTTGTCCATGGGGTTCTCCAGGCAAGAATACTGAAGTGGGTAACCATTTCCTTCTCTAGGGTATCTTCCCAACCTAGGGACTGAGCCAGGGTCTCCCAAATTGCAGTTAGATTCTTTACCGAGTCACCAGGGAAGCCCTATGACATGTAAGAGGAGTGGAATTTATCCTATACATAAGTTAACATGTTACTTATTGATATAGATCAATTGACAGATAAAGTGGAATGCCAAATCAGTGGCTCCCTAAAGCTATGTGTGTAGAGTGATGAAATGTCACTGGAATAGAAAGTGTCATTGAGACAGCTGAGCCTGTCTTAGATGAGCTGAGGAGGAACTGAAGTGTGTATTGAATAAGTGAATATAAGAATGAATGGGTGAATGTAGCTATTTCAACTCCAACCAAACTTCTCCACGGCAGTGCAGGGAGGGTGGGATTCTTGCCATTTGAGTTAAAGGGATGATGACTTGACCTTTCACACAGACTGGCTGGTGTAGGGAAGACATCCAGAAACAGAGAGAATTTCAGAATTAACCAAGACAACACAGCATAGAGGAGGAAACTTTTCAAATTTCCATTATAAACACATGACTTTTCCTCCTCATTCTGTTTATGTCTTGGTTCTATAGGCATTCCTGAAGGTCTACTATGGGCCAAGCAGTATGTTGGACACTGGACATACAAACATGAGTGGTCTTTATGCCCATAATCCTCTGGTCCAGCAAAAAAGATAAACTAGCAAACAGTTCATTCCAACTCATTGTGATTCATGCTGGAACAAGGAATTGTTCCAGGCTTTGGGGGCCAAGCACAGCAAACAAGCCCAGCAGCTTTCAGAGTTGGACTAAGTTTTACACCAGAGGTGGTATGTAGAAATGCCCAGATTTAGCAAAGTGAATAGAGGAACAGACTGTAAAAACAACTGATAGAAAAATCTGCTATGTAGAACATATCTGGGTGGCACCTGGAGATGAGGCTGGTAGAATCACTTGGGGACAATCTTTGAAGTCTTTTGTATGACATGTAGTAGTAGCAGTGTGGGTGCTCAATCATGTCTGACTCTTTGTGACTTCATGGACAGTAGCCTGCCAGGTTCCTTGTCCATGGGGTTCTCCAGGCAAGAATACTGAAGTGGGTAACCATTTCCTTCTCTAGGGTATCTTCCCAACCTAGGGACTGAGCCAGGGTCTCCCAAATTGCAGTTAGATTCTTTACCGAGTCACCAGGGAAGCCCTATGACATGTAAGAGGAGTGGAATTTATCCTATACATAAGTTAACATGTTACTTATTGATATAGATCAATTGACAGATAACCCACACAGATGAAGATCAAGTGGACACAGGCATTTTCTGATAAGGTACATAGGGAAGGATATTCCCATGGAAGTTACAAGATTATCTACTGTTATATTAGCAAAGGACAGTTTTCATTCATTCAGCTTTTGGTAATAGTTAAGCATTGCCAATGAGCTGCAAGTCGTGGTTGCTATGAATAATGGTTGCTATGAACTTATTAGAGATCCTTCAAAAGAGCTCAAGAGAAGAAAGGTGACATAAATTTGCTCTTTATGTGGTGAGGAGATTCTGGGATGTGCTAAAATATGTATGATGTCTATATGTAAGTGTAGGCATGTGTGCTTTTATGTTTATTTCTTGAGATCAGAAGAAGGGAATTGTGCGGAAAATAACCTAACAAAGAAAATCAGTTTTGGTAGACTTTCTGGACTATTTAGAACAATCACTCTTAGGCTGGTAATTTTACATACGTGTAGACTAAATAACATTCTTCACTCAGTGCTGGTTTCCTTTGGGTTTTTAAAATGTAGCTAATTAGGTTCTGTCGGAGGATTTTATTAGAAAGTTAGTTAGAATTGGAATTTGTGCTTCCATGTTGAATTAGTCAGTGTTGACAGAGAATCAAGGTATCATCCTGACATTTCCTTCTGTGCACTTTTCAAGGTGAAGAGGAGAGAGGAATTTTTTTTCATATTTCACTCAATGAACGCAGACACTGGCTAACATAGAGTGATTATCATGTAAGAATACTTAGGGTAATTTATAAAATCAAAAAAAAAATTACCTTGTTTTTGGCCAACATTTATATATACGTATGTCCAACATATTTACTCATTCACTACTTGAATGAAAAAACAAATGCCTGTAGTTCTTAGTTGTTATCTCTGTGACAGTAAAAAATATATTATTATATGAATATTTAAATCCAAGTCAAGTGGATAGAAACAACTCTATTTTGGATTTTCAAACCTGAAGAACCAGAACTCCATCTAGTTCTAAAGCTCCTGCAGTCTATTTAAACCTTCGAAACCCTCTTTTCTATTAAAAAAAAAATTATTGAGGTATAGTTAATTTACAATGTTGTTAGTTTCTATTGCATATCTAAGTGATTCGGTTATACATACATTGACCTATTCTTTTTCAGATTTTTTTCCCTTAAAGGTTATCACAAAACATTGAATATAGTTCTCTGTGCCATAGAGTAAGTGCTTGCTAGTTATCTATTTTATATATAGTGGTGGTTATATGTTAATCCCAAACTCCTAATTTATCCCTCCAACCCATCCTTTCCCCTTGTATAAACATAAATCTGTTTTCTTTGTCTGTGGGTCTTTTTCTGAAATGGTTGAATAGACAGGTTTGATAAGGAGGCCAGGGGGTCCTAAAAGAGAAGGGGAAGGAAAGGAGGAAGAGGAAGAAAGACAGACGTTTTTTCCAGCCCGAAATGTTTGTTATAATGAAGATCAACCTTGAAAGTAAGTTTACTGCCTTATGTTAATGTTATGGGCCTAGTAAGGCCTTTACATTAGAATGTCTCACCTAGCCCTGAAGCCTGGAGACTAGCTAATCTCATGTTAATGTTGTGGGTGTGGGCATGCAGGGCCTTTACAACCTTAAGGTATTCTTTTGATCTATTGTTTTAATAACCAATTGGAAAATACAAATTACCTTGCCTGAACTGGTTAAGGAGGTTCTCTTCTATCTGCCTTCCAGTGTCTTGTGCTGGAAGCTCTTTTTTCTTTAATAAGCTTTTCTTCACGAAGTTCTGAGCCAGGAAAGACAAATCTATTTGATCCCATTGTGAATTCTTCTCTGTTGGAGGTCAAGAATTCGACACCATTCAGGGTAACCTGTCTACTGTCATGTATCATTTCTATTTTGTTGATAAGTTTCTTTGTATCATTTCTGTTTTTAATTTAGAGCTCTTTTTGAAACCAGTGCAGGCTTCAGTTTAAGAAAATTTTCATGGTAAGAAAAGCAAGTTGAGAAGCTCATTTATATTATAAATGATGATTTCCTACTCTGTAAGAAGCAAATGAAAATTCTTAACTTATAATATAACACTAGTTTAAATTTAAACTCCTGAAATGAGTTCCTTATGAGCAATGAAAAAGGTTTCTTTATTTTAAAATATTTTTATTGTTCTTTTCAGTTTGTGTCATTAGTCATATAGCAGAATCCATTGGTATATGTGGATTTGTCTTTACTTTTGCAAAACAATGTGGTAGCTCAGGTTACAACGTAACAGGAATTATCTTTAGTGACTTGCTAATTTCAGAGACATTTTTCTTTCTGTAGAATATGTTTTAACAATGTTTCATTACTTTTGTCACAGAGTTGTGAGTTTGGTAAGAGACAAAATATGTTAAAGCATTTAGTAAGCTACAAAAATACAAAGGATTTTTAGAATATGATATATATAAAGTCTTATTCAAAAAGTGGTAATCAGCCTTATTATACTATAGATTTGCTTTAATTCTTATTTCAAAATCTTTCCCTACTGTACATACAATGTCCACTATTTCTTTCCCATTTAACAGAAATACTTAATGGATTGGCTGAACTTGCCTTCTTGTCATGGCTTTAAAATACAGTTCTATACACATCAAAGGTCAGAGCTCCTAAGCTCATTGGCTCTGAGTTGAAAGTAGATAAAAGCTAAGTACGCTGACTCCATGCAGTTATGCAAGATAGTGTTTTTATAAATGCCATCAATGAAGGTAAAACTAAAAAGTAAAATATTTATTTAGGACTCTAAAGAAAATCTTCAATTTAATGTTTGATAATATTTATAAATATAATTCATATGTCTTTCTGTCTCCTCTACCCAAACTGCACCTGTCAGTCTTAAGCAAGACTCAGACAGACTACTGAACACAATTACTTATCTTGACTTTTTGGTCAGAATCAATGTATTGTTTCACAGTAAAAACAAATTCAGGTGAAAAAGAGAAGCCAAGCTTTATTGGAAATAGCATAAATAAAAACTGATCAAACTCAGCACTGTTAAAAAATGATATATTTTAGTAGTTAAGTTTCAGGATGTGGCTTGAACCTGCTTTTCTGTTAATAACATTTAATAGAAAATGACAGTGTATGGACAGCCAGCTATGTATCTGAGAGCTTTTTGGCTTGACTTTCTTGGAAATGAAAATTCTTATATTATAAATGATGATTTCCTACTCTGTAAGAAGCAAATGAAAATTCTTAACTTATAATATAACACTAGTTTAAATTTAAACTCCTGAAATGAGTTCCTTATGAGCAATGAAAAAGGTTTCTTTATTTTAAAATATTTTTATTGTTCTTTTCAGTTTGTGTCATTAGTCATATAGCAGAATCCATTGGTATATGTGGATTTGTCTTTACTTTTGCAAAACAATGTGGTAGCTCAGGTTACAACGTAACAGGAATTATCTTTAGTGACTTGCTAATTTCAGAGACATTTTTCTTTCTGTAGAATATGTTTTAACAATGTTTCATTACTTTTGTCACAGAGTTGTGAGTTTGGTAAGAGACAAAATATGTTAAAGCATTTAGTAAGCTACAAAAATACAAAGGATTTTTAGAATATGATATATATAAAGTCTTATTCAAAAAGTGGTAATCAGCCTTATTATACTATAGATTTGCTTTAATTCTTATTTCAAAATCTTTCCCTACTGTACATACAATGTCCACTATTTCTTTCCCATTTAACAGAAATACTTAATGGATTGGCTGAACTTGCCTTCTTGTCATGGCTTTAAAATACAGTTCTATACACATCAAAGGTCAGAGCTCCTAAGCTCATTGGCTCTGAGTTGAAAGTAGATAAAAGCTAAGTACGCTGACTCCATGCAGTTATGCAAGATAGTGTTTTTATAAATGCCATCAATGAAGGTAAAACTAAAAAGTAAAATATTTATTTAGGACTCTAAAGAAAATCTTCAATTTAATGTTTGATAATATTTATAAATATAATTCATATGTCTTTCTGTCTCCTCTACCCAAACTGCACCTGTCAGTCTTAAGCAAGACTCAGACAGACTACTGAACACAATTACTTATCTTGACTTTTTGGTCAGAATCAATGTATTGTTTCACAGTAAAAACAAATTCAGGTGAAAAAGAGAAGCCAAGCTTTATTGGAAATAGCATAAATAAAAACTGATCAAACTCAGCACTGTTAAAAAATGATATATTTTAGTAGTTAAGTTTCAGGATGTGGCTTGAACCTGCTTTTCTGTTAATAACATTTAATAGAAAATGACAGTGTATGGACAGCCAGCTATGTATCTGAGAGCTTTTTGGCTTGACTTTCTTGGACTGACTGAACATACAAAGCTTGATTCTAAATACATTTCTTGATACATTAGTAAGGGCTTGGTAGCACTGCCAAAGGTAATCAAATGAAATAACTTAGATAACTCAGAAGCAAAACAGGCATCAACTTCTTAAAACCATTAGTTTATTATTTTATGTGGATCTCTGCATAGTGGGTTCTATCACTACTATTCAAATTATCACTTCCAAAAGAACACTTTAGAATTAAGCCTACCAGCTGTTATGTAGGACATCTTTTTCTTAATGATAAGTACAACAAAGTAAAGAGAAATAAGCAATTTAGATCTTTAGAATAAAGTGAGACAGATTATCTATCTGCTAACACCTGTATACCTAAAAGTTCATGTGCTTACTCACAAGTGGTGTTTGTGAGTAATTTATGATGGAATAAGCGGTCCTAAAAATCAGTAAGTACCTTTTGGCTTCCAAATAAACATCAAATATATAGTTGTGATGGTTGATAATAACTTGCAAACATTAGAATGTAAGCAAGAACTGAAACTGAATATCAATTGTATTGAAAGAATAAAGTTGGTGGAACAGTGTTTCAGATTGGACCATGAATATTGCAGAGTAGGCCAAGGCATATTTGTACTCTTGTCTGAAAAGGCATGATGGAACTATAAGAAAACAAGTAGTTTGTAAATTTATGAGTAAAATTTGATAACCATTGTTCATGAAAATGCCATCATTTAATGCATATTGAGACTTCTACAGGAGAATGGTAACATAAAGCTGTCTTATGTTTTGAAATCATGATCAATTCAGGAGAAAACTGATTGCTTTATTGAACAGTCTTTTGCATATTAAATTAGCATTTACTTGAAGTAAATGGTTGTTTTCTCTTGGAAAATATCTATAACATTAAGAAGTGTTACTAGTGTGTCTACATTGAAATTATTCATATGCTCACATAAAAGGGAACTCTTTCACATGCAAAAATGTCTATTAACAAAAGAAATCATTATCTGTGTGTATCAGCTGTTGAATATAGTGAATTTAATTTATTGCTGAGAATATATGAAATACACATCATTTTTATTTTTGTTTTTTTCAATTTCTTTCTTCACAATCTTTTTGGCGGGGGGACTGGGGGGGTGGGGGGGCACTTCTATTGGTCTTTCATTTATTTCCATCTTTGTTCTTTTGGCCTGTGTGGGTCTCCCATCGCAGTGGCGTCTTTCACCGCAGAGCGCCGGCTCTGGGCGCATGCGCTCCAGAGCTCCGGCTCAGTAGTCGGACACATCCGTCCAGCTGCACCGCGGCACGTGGGATCTTCCCAGGATCTAACTGGCACCGCTTGCACTACAAGGCGGTGTCTTTACCCACTGGACCACCAGGGAAGCCCCACATCATTTTATATACACCAAACATTATATTGGCATCTTCTATCTCATAAAGTATTTCTTCTATTTTGGCTGTGAAAAAAATAGCTTGAATTATAATATTGATGATGGTAAAGTTAATAGCAGCATTATTGAGTGCTTGCTATGTATCAGGTAGCCATATTAATGTTCTAATTTTACAGATAAGAAAATAGTGATACAGAATGGCTAAGTGATTGGGAAGCTATCAGCTATGGAGCTAGGTTTATTATAACCTAGAGACTCTGGCTTCAATGCACATATGTTCTTAAAAATTACACCATTTTTTCTCTTGTGTTCTATGTCTGCGTATAACAGTGATTATAGACTTAATTGTGTGTTATCTTATGCACTTTAATTCTAAAAGAACTCATATGATGCTTCTTTATCTATTTTGAATGAGATGGGCTAGAATGTAGTTTCTGTACTACCAAGTTGATTGTATACTACCCTAATAAACAAACAAACAAAAAAAACCTTTAAGTCAAGCTCTGCTCTAAAGGCAACATTAAACAGGATATGTGAGGTGCATTTTAGAACAAGGAAAGTAAACAATGTATTCTTATGCAAACCTCTTTAATAAAACATTTTGGTAGCAAGGTGAGACTTTAGTGTGAAAAGTTGCTTAATCACAAACTGACTCTAAGAAAAGAATTATTTATTATCAGAATCTGTCTGCAAGCTAAATAAAACAAAAATGAAGTTCCTCTCTACAAATTCATTAAACTTTGACTTAATTCAAATTTGAGTAAATAACAGACCTATTATCTATTTGCTTCCAAAATTGTACTCTGTTGTGTTTTTGGAATGTATATTTAACATTGGCTAGATAAGTAAACTTACAAAATTAATGCATAATTGAAAAATTAAATTTTTTATTAGATTTGATATAAATTGCAAACTTGGCCCTAGAACACTCTTCTCAGAATTGATCTAGAATAATTTTAGCCAAGAAGAACAGACTTATTTCTAAAAACATCAGTTTACACTAATGCAGCAGAAAATAAGTCTGTAGTTTGCCTCTATTCTGGAGAAGGGGAAGCTAAATGTTTTCTTCTCTGTGATAGCAGAAATATAATTTAATCCTTTTATAGAACTTCAAGGATAAATCTAGGTCTAAACTTTACCTTACTTTATCTTGTTCACTTTCAAGCAGAATTATGTAGTGAAAATTGTTTTGATATTCTAAAATAGGAACACTTTAAAGGATAGAACTTCCCTAAGGGAAATAAAAACATTGGTTCACGTTGAACATTCGCTCATGTATTAAAACACAGAAACCAAATGTCCTCCAAATGACAAGGTGCCCTAATAACAATCCTGGAGGCTCAGAAAGATGTGTGTCTGGTAAATGAGGCATAGGAAAATTTTGGACAGGTGTCAGAAAAGAAAAAAATACAAGATTAGCTCAGGGCCTGTTGTTTAATGTCATTTCTAAGACTTCAGGGAAACTAGCCTAGTATGTTCAGGCCATATTGTAACGTCACAGAGTCCACATAACTCAAAAAAACAAACTTGTCAAGTTCTGAATGGGTTCGTGTTACTGAGACAGCACTGCAGCAGCGTATTGTATTATGCTTGAATATGAGTGTCAGAGGAGGAATTCACGTGAGAGAAAAGTATTTGCTGATAGATACCACATGCCTGCAAAGCTATGTGCACGAGTGGCATGTAGGCCATCCTTCCCTACACCTCAGCAGGCACCCGGCCCTCTGTGCTATAAATGAGATCATAAGAGCACCCAAGGGAGTGATCCAGCTTGGTGTTACCTTTCCTGTTAGGAGAAGATTTCTTAGATGCGATTTGTATATTCATTTTAGAATTGCCCTTTGTAGTAGCTTCCTAAATCAATGGAATGCTTTCAGAATGTGTTGATGCTTTCACATAGAGTTTAGAGTGATAGATAAATGAAATTTTAAAAATCTATGAATTTCTGATAAAACATGGTAAAGTTTGAGTTGAATTTTGTCTCATGTTTAGTTCTCAGTAAAGGCTTCAACCATATTTACCTCTCCTGCTCATCACAAAACTTTTGAAAGATAAAGCCTTTATGCAAAAGCATAGACCATCTCTGGTCTATGGAAGAACCTGACATTTGGACCCCATAGGATGCTTATTTTGAGGCCCTAGCCTGCCATCTTCTTGACCAGCTGCTTTCCGAATGAAGTCATTTTCCTTGCCTCAGCCCTCCTCTCAGATTTATTGGCCTGTTGTTTGGTGAGCAGAGTGAGCTTGGACTCAGTAGCACATTGATTTGATATCTAGTGAGTTGGAGTATTTTTCCAGGTGCTTTTGATCTTATACAGTGTTTTTGCAATTTATCTCTTGAAATGTGCTTCTTGAAAGTCTGCCTAGTTTTGAATTCTATTCTAAAGATTTACCCCTGGAGATTACTCAAGGGCAGGTGTCCTCTGGAGCCCCGAAGGCCTTGTGAGTGTCAAAAGCCCATCAGCACCAATTTTAAAGTTGCTAACGGATGCAGCAGTGAGGGACAGCATGTCTTCCTTCCCTGTTTCTTGGGCAGCCAGAGCCATAAGACTTCAGGGAAACTAGCCTAGTATGTTCAGGCCATATTGTAACGTCACAGAGTCCACATAACTCAAAAAAACAAACTTGTCAAGTTCTGAATGGGTTCGTGTTACTGAGACAGCACTGCAGCAGCGTATTGTATTATGCTTGAATATGAGTGTCAGAGGAGGAATTCACGTGAGAGAAAAGTATTTGCTGATAGATACCACATGCCTGCAAAGCTATGTGCACGAGTGGCATGTAGGCCATCCTTCCCTACACCTCAGCAGGCACCCGGCCCTCTGTGCTATAAATGAGATCATAAGAGCACCCAAGGGAGTGATCCAGCTTGGTGTTACCTTTCCTGTTAGGAGAAGATTTCTTAGATGCGATTTGTATATTCATTTTAGAATTGCCCTTTGTAGTAGCTTCCTAAATCAATGGAATGCTTTCAGAATGTGTTGATGCTTTCACATAGAGTTTAGAGTGATAGATAAATGAAATTTTAAAAATCTATGAATTTCTGATAAAACATGGTAAAGTTTGAGTTGAATTTTGTCTCATGTTTAGTTCTCAGTAAAGGCTTCAACCATATTTACCTCTCCTGCTCATCACAAAACTTTTGAAAGATAAAGCCTTTATGCAAAAGCATAGACCATCTCTGGTCTATGGAAGAACCTGACATTTGGACCCCATAGGATGCTTATTTTGAGGCCCTAGCCTGCCATCTTCTTGACCAGCTGCTTTCCGAATGAAGTCATTTTCCTTGCCTCAGCCCTCCTCTCAGATTTATTGGCCTGTTGTTTGGTGAGCAGAGTGAGCTTGGACTCAGTAGCACATTGATTTGATATCTAGTGAGTTGGAGTATTTTTCCAGGTGCTTTTTGATCTTATACAGTGTTTTTGCAATTTATCTCTTGAAATGTGCTTCTTGAAAGTCTGCCTAGTTTTGAATTCTATTCTAAAGATTTACCCCTGGAGATTACTCAAGGGCAGGTGTCCTCTGGAGCCCCGAAGGCCTTGTGAGTGTCAAAAGCCCATCAGCACCAATTTTAAAGTTGCTAACGGATGCAGCAGTGAGGGACAGCATGTCTTCCTTCCCTGTTTCTTGGGCAGCCAGAGCCTTACGCAAATCCTGTTCCTGGATTCTCAGAGTGAGACGTGCCAGAAGAAACACCCAAGGATGGTGTTTCTTAACTTCTCCCCTTCCTCTTCATCCCCAGGACATGTCCCAGTTCCTGTGAGACCACTGTGGGCAGGATGCTATCGTCTACAGTTGGGGTTGTACCAGAGAAGGGTTAATTTTAAATTTATGCTGGGTCGGCTTCTGTGACTTTAATCCTTTTTTTGGATTAAAGTTATTACAACCTTACCAATGAACTGCCTTCAGGGAGATAACCTGAGCTGCCCACCTGAGAAGGACTGTACCAAGTGAAATTAAGGCAGTCAGCTGCCTGAAGCTTGCCATTCTAGGGCACATTTGCAAGGATTGAACAGTACTTTTGCTTTGTTTCCTCTCTGGAAGCCAGGCCCTGAGAAGATGCTTATTTTGAGACCCTAGCCTGCCGTCTTCTGGGTCAGTGGGCTTTCTGGATAAAGTCATTTTCCTTGCCTCAACACCTCATGTCTCAGATTCGTTGGCCTATCGTCTGGCAAGCAGACAGAGCTTGGACTCAGTAACAGGGTGCTTAAGGAAGGAGGCTGGAGGTGGGAACCCCACTATCAGGAGATACAGAGCCAAGGGGACTTTTCAAAGCTCTTTCACCCCAGAAGCTCTACTGGACTTTGGGCGCAGTGCAGGAGGGCCTGTCTCGATAATAAGAAGGGGAAGTCCAGGAAGAGGGCAGCAGTCACTCCAGGTGCATTGGAGGCACATGCCTGGCATGTCATCCTTGCTTTTCCAGTGAGACAACAACGCAGCCTCAGGACGCAAACCTGCCTAGGTGCCAGGGGTGTTTGGACATCTGCCCAGGTCACCATGGCAATAGAGAACAAGAGTCGTGAGTGCATTTTTTTCTTTTCTTTTTCTTTCCTCTTTATTGTATAACTTGCATTGTCCTACACAGGTAAATTTCTGAGCTTGGGGTTTTTTTTCCCCCTCTTTTTGATATAGCAACCCAGTTCAATAATACATAGATGTTTATATTCTTTTTGGGGTTCTTTTCCACTGTAGGTTATTACAGAGTATCACATAAGGTTCCTTGTGGTATGGAGCAGGTCCTTGTGAATATGTCTGTTAACAGCAGTGTGCATATGTCAGTTTGAACAGATTCATTTCTCCCTGCCACCCACTGTTCTTTATTGGCAATCATATATTTCTTCTCTAAGTCAGCTGAGGCTGTTTACCCTCAGATAAGAAGTTCATTTGTTACATTTTTAGATTCCACCTAGCAGTGATCTCACATAGGAGAGGTTTCTCCTGTCTCCCTTAGGACAGTTAGTGTGGTCATCTCTACTTTCCTCCATGTCCATCTGGGCGGACACGGCATTTTTCCTCCTTCTTAATGGCTCAGTCATATGGCATTGTGTATAGGTGTTGCTTTGCTTTTTACTTCTTTTCTCAGCTATTTGTAAGGTCTTCTGAGGCAACCGCTTGCCTTCTTGCATATCATTTTCTTTGAAATGATTTTCAGATTGTGGTGCTGGAGAAGAGTCTTGGGAGTCCCTTGGACAAGAACAAATCACTCAATCCTAAAGGAGATCATCCCTGCATACTCCCTGGAAGGACTGATGATGAAGCTGAAGCTTCAGTGCTTCGGACAACTGATGCAAAGAGCCAACACATCAGAAAAGACCCTGATGCTGGAAAAGATTGAGGGCAGGAGAAGGGTGTTACAGAGGACGAGATAGTTGGATGCATCATCAGTTCAGTGGACATGAGTTGGAGCAGACTCTGGGAGAGAGCGAAGGACAGGGAAGCCAGGTGTGCTGCAGTCCACGGGGTGGCAAAGAGTCAGACATGACTCAGTGACTGAGCGACAGCATAGAAACCGCATCTGCTTTATCTGCTTGTTGGTCCTCTGCACTTAGGTTGCTTCTGTGTCTTGGCTTTGGTACCGAGTGAGGTCGTGATCCCAAACGTGCCGGTGCCTTTTAAAATGTTGGTTTTTCTTTGGATCTGTGCCCAGGAGTGGGAATATAGGTCCTACGGATCTCTATGTTTTGTTATAAAACCCTCATACTGTTCTATCAGAATACCAACTTACAGTCCCAACAACAGTGCTGGGGAGTGCTTTTCTTCCCACACCATCTCCAGCCTTGTTCTTGCAGATTTTTGAGATAGCCATTCAAACAGGTGTGAGTTGTTACCTCTTTGGACTTCTGATTTTCATGTATGTAATAATTAGAGATGCTGACCATCTTTTCAGGTGCTTCATTACTAATGTATGTTTTCTACATGGAATTCTCTGTTTCAAGCTTTGGCTTATTTTTGTGGGGGAAGGTGGTGGATTGTTTTTATTTCTTTGATATTTAGTGCTATTTTGACATTTTAGTGCTGTTTAGTGCAGAGGGGGCCAGAGATACGCATATGACTGATCTGGGAGCATACATGTCTGTGAACAACAAAATTCTGTAAAAGTTTTTTTAAAAAGTAGAATTTTGTGTATTTCATGTATGAAAGTGAGGGACCACATTTCTGTATCAAAGTTGCATATCCTGTATTTCCTGTATGAAAATATGGGGGCATATTTCATGTATGAAAGTAGAATTTCCTATATTTCATGTCTGAAAATATGGATATATACATTGGTTATGAACCCCTTTGCCATTGTTCTTTAAAGAAAGAACCAAATTTTACTGTAAACTATCATGTCCCTGGGTCAGAAAGATCCCCTGGAGAAGGGATAGTGTACCTGCTCCAGGATTCTTGGGCTTCCCTGACAGCTCAGTAGGTGAAGAATTCCCCAACAATGTGGGAGAGCATGGTTCAGTTCTGGGTGGGGAAGATCCCTTGGAGGAAGGCCATGGAAACCCAATGGAGAACCCCATGACAGAGGAGCCTGGTGGACTACAGTCCCAGAGGTCACCAACAGCTGGACAGCACTGAGTGACAAAGCACAGCATGGTCCACGGACCATCATGAAAATCATTATGCTTTTGGAGGAATGCCTCAAAGACTTAATCTTGTGACCCAAGTATACTGGCTTCCATCTTAACATGCAGCACAGTCTTCATCTGAAACAGGAAGCTGGCTGAGTGACTGTCATGTTAGGGCACTGTGAACTGAAATAAAATGTAGGCATGAAAAACAACGTTAGGGCTTCCCTGGTGGTCCAGTGGGTAAGGACACCACCTTGCAGTGCAAGGGGCGCCGGTTCGATCCCTGGCCTGGGAAGATCCCACCCTGGGGGCCTTTTTGAGGAGCCATTCAAACAGGTGTGAGTTGTTACCTCTTTGGACTTCTGATTTTCATGTATGTAATAATTAGAGATGCTGACCATCTTTTCAGGTGCTTCATTACTAATGTATGTTTTCTACATGGAATTCTCTGTTTCAAGCTTTGGCTTATTTTTGTGGGGGAAGGTGGTGGATTGTTTTTATTTCTTTGATATTTAGTGCTATTTTGACATTTTAGTGCTGTTTAGTGCAGAGGGGGCCAGAGATACGCATATGACTGATCTGGGAGCATACATGTCTGTGAACAACAAAATTCTGTAAAAGTTTTTTTAAAAAGTAGAATTTTGTGTATTTCATGTATGAAAGTGAGGGACCACATTTCTGTATCAAAGTTGCATATCCTGTATTTCCTGTATGAAAATATGGGGGCATATTTCATGTATGAAAGTAGAATTTCCTATATTTCATGTCTGAAAATATGGATATATACATTGGTTATGAACCCCTTTGCCATTGTTCTTTAAACAAAAGAACCAAATTTTACTGTAGACTATCATGATCCCTGGGTCAGAAAGATGCCCCGGAGAAGGAATAGGCTACCCATTCCAGGATTCTTGGGCTTCCTGATGGCTCAGTTGGTAAAGAATCCCCCTGCAATGTGGGAGACCACAGTTCAGTTCCTGGGTGGGGAAGATCCCTTGGAGGAAGGCCATAGAAACCCGATGGAGAATCCCATGACAGAGGAGCCTGGTCACCAGCAGCTGGACAGCACTGAGTGACAAAGCACAGCACAGTCCAGGGACCATCATGAAAATCATTATGCCTTTGGAGGAACGCCTTCAAGACTTAATCTTGTAACCCAAGTATACTGGCTTCCATCTTAACATGCAGCACAGTCTTCATCTGAAACAGGAAGCTGGCTGAGTGACTGTCATGTTAGGGCACTGTGAACTGAAATAAAATGTAGGCATGAAAAACAACGTTAGGGCTTCCCTGGTGGTCCAGTGGGTAAGGACACCACCTTGCAGTGCAAGGGGCGCCGGTTCGATCCCTGGCCTGGGAAGATCCCACGTGCCGTGGAGCGGCTGGACTGATGTGTCCAATTAACAAGCAGGAGCTCTGGAGCGCATGCGCCCAGAGCCGGTGCTCTGCGACAACAGAGGCCACCGCGATGGGAGGCCCACACGGGCCAAAGAACGAAGATAGATGAAAAATAGTCAAATGAAAGACCAATAGAAGTGGCCCAACCGCCCCTCCTCCCTCCCCACGCCCCCCAAAATAAATCAATAAATAAATGTTAAAAAAAAAAAAGCAACGTTAAATGAAGCGTTTTCTTAGAGAACACTGAGAAAAGCAACTTCCCTTTAATAAAAAGTATTGATTCCATTGTGAAACTAATTGACTTAACTTGATGAATTCGTTCTTTGTGAAGCAAAAATGAAACGATCAAATCTCTGTAATGCAGTATGTTAAAGTCTCTTCAAGATGAATTTCTTTTTTAAAATTTTGCCTCTTGTATTGTTTTTTTTTTTTCTTTATTTCCATCCATCTTTATTCTTTGGCCTGTGTGGGCCTCCCATTGCAGTGGCCTCTCTTGTTGCAGAGTGCTGGTTCAGGGCTCATATGCTCCAGAGCACTGGCTCATCATTGGACACACTGGCCCAGCCGCTCTTCGGCATGTGGGATCTTCCCGGGCGAGGAATTGCACTGGCGCCCCCTGCACTGCAAGGTGGACTCTTTACCCACTGGCCGCCAGGGGAAATCACAAAATACATTTCTTGGTGCAATCGTTAATTTTCAAAACTTCCCTTCATTATTTTGGTAAAGATTTCCTGTTGATTGTCTTTCTCATTTGTGGCTAGCCATCAAGTATTTTGAAAGTTTATTTTATTTGTGGGCATATCGCCAATTTCCCGATGTAGATTTTTAATATACAAAGCACGGGCCCCTATGAAAATCATTATGCTTTTGGAGGAATGCCTCAAAGACTTAATCTTGTGACCCAAGTATACTGGCTTCCATCTTAACATGCAGCACAGTCTTCATCTGAAACAGGAAGCTGGCTGAGTGACTGTCATGTTAGGGCACTGTGAACTGAAATAAAATGTAGGCATGAAAAACAACGTTAGGGCTTCCCTGGTGGTCCAGTGGGTAAGGACACCACCTTGCAGTGCAAGGGGCGCCGGTTCGATCCCTGGCCTGGGAAGATCCCACGTGCCGTGGAGCGGCTGGACTGATGTGTCCAATTAACAAGCAGGAGCTCTGGAGCGCATGCGCCCAGAGCCGGTGCTCTGCGACAACAGAGGCCACCGCGATGGGAGGCCCACACGGGCCAAAGAACGAAGATAGATGAAAAATAGTCAAATGAAAGACCAATAGAAGTGGCCCAACCGCCCCTCCTCCCTCCCCACGCCCCCCAAAATAAATCAATAAATAAATGTTAAAAAAAAAAAAGCAACGTTAAATGAAGCGTTTTCTTAGAGAACACTGAGAAAAGCAACTTCCCTTTAATAAAAAGTATTGATTCCATTGTGAAACTAATTGACTTAACTTGATGAATTCGTTCTTTGTGAAGCAAAAATGAAACGATCAAATCTCTGTAATGCAGTATGTTAAAGTCTCTTCAAGATGAATTTCTTTTTTAAAATTTTGCCTCTTGTATTGTTTTTTTTTTTTCTTTATTTCCATCCATCTTTATTCTTTGGCCTGTGTGGGCCTCCCATTGCAGTGGCCTCTCTTGTTGCAGAGTGCTGGTTCAGGGCTCATATGCTCCAGAGCACTGGCTCATCATTGGACACACTGGCCCAGCCGCTCTTCGGCATGTGGGATCTTCCCGGGCGAGGAATTGCACTGGCGCCCCCTGCACTGCAAGGTGGACTCTTTACCCACTGGCCACCAGGGAAGTCACAAAATACATTTCTTGGTGCAATCGTTAATTTTCAAAACTTCCCTTCATTATTTTGGTAAAGATTTCCTGTTGATTGTCTTTCTCATTTGTGGCTAGCCATCAAGTATTTTTTTGAAAGTTTATTTTATTTTGGGGCAGCACCTCGGGGCATGTGGGATCCCACATCCCCTGCTTTTATCAGAGTCCTTCCCAATGGACTGTCAGGACTTTTTTTTTTTAAGCTAAGTACTCTTGTTTACATTACTGTTCCACCTAGTAATTCGACTTTTTCATAGACCCGACTCCACTGAAAGGTATCACAACATAATGGATATTGTTTTCCCTACTGTATCCTCTATCCTTGTCGCTTATGTTGTTTATACATAGAGGGTTTTTTTTTTTTTTTTGGTCTCTTAGCCCCTACCCTTATCTTGGTTTCCCCTCTTCCCTTGGCCCATTAGTTATCTATATCTATGAATGTGCTTCTCTTTCATTTGAGTCTTATTTTCATCTCCACATATAAGCAATAGCCTGCAGTACATGTCCTTGTGTTTCTGTCTGACTTACTTGGTCTTGCTTTCCAGGGTTATGTTCCTGGAAATGCGATTATTTGAATTGTTTCTGTATGAGCTACATGAAAATATGTGTACCTATGTCTGTATGTGAAACTAGAATTTTCTGTATTTCCTCTATGAAAATATGGGGGTATAATTCCATGTGAGAAAACAAAATGATTGTAGTTTCTGTGTGAAATATGAATGGGTATTTCCATCTGGGAAAACTCTAGCTTTCTATATTCCCTTGAGGAAAATGTGAGCTCAGATAATACGTTCAGCCCGCTTGAGTTTCTTTTCTGGCCTGTGGGGTCTGTCCCTAAGAGAGGCCTTTTTGCTTCCAGGACGACATGGGAGTGTTCCCTTTCCTCCAGGCTGTTGCTTGGCTTTCTGTGTGTCCGCCTGTGAGACTGCCCAGTCTGACTGTTGGAATTTGGTTTCTAAGTGTCCATTTGTTTGCCATTTCTGCAGTAAATGGGAATGCAGGCCATCTTGTCCTCTGGGGCCACGTGGTAGCTTTTTGGTGGGGGATGGGTTGGTGAGGGGTGGGGCAGGCCACTTCTTTTGGTCTTTAATTTATCTATTTTCATCCATCTTTGTTCTTTGGCCTGTATGGGCCTCCCATTGCTGTGACCTCTGTTGTTGCAGAGCACCACCTCTGGGCACATGTGCTCCAGAACTCTGGCAAGGTAATTGGACACATCGGTCCAGCTGCTCTGCAGGATCTTCCCGGGCCAGGGATGGAACTGGCACCCCTTGCACTGCAAGGTGGTGTCCTTACCCACTGGACCACCAGGGAAGCCCTGCACGTGGCTTTTAGATAATTGGTAGCCATTGGAATGTATTTCTGCAATCGTGGGCAAGGACGTGTCCTGAGGGCAGCTTCATAAAAGGTCCGTACACCAGTTACCACGTGCTGTCAGTTTGCACATATAGAAAATGGCAAACCTAGGTTCCTGAGGCAACCAGAAAATTAGGGCATATGGTGTTCCTGGGTTGTGAAATAAAGTACAATGCACCTGAGGTAACACAAAATGGCTGGAGTCTCACACTTGTCCCACCTAAAGCACCCACAAACACACCCCGGGCTGCTGTCCTTAAGAGTCCCAGGCCCTGTGACCTGAGGCGCCTGAACCGAGGAGGATCCGGTTGTAGCTGCAGACAATGTCTGTGAAGCGGCAGAACAGATTATTTGAATTGTTTCTGTATGAGCTACATGAAAATATGTGTACCTATGTCTGTATGTGAAACTAGAATTTTCTGTATTTCCTCTATGAAAATATGGGGGTATAATTCCATGTGAGAAAACAAAATGATTGTAGTTTCTGTGTGAAATATGAATGGGTATTTCCATCTGGGAAAACTCTAGCTTTCTATATTCCCTTGAGGAAAATGTGAGCTCAGATAATACGTTCAGCCCGCTTGAGTTTCTTTTCTGGCCTGTGGGGTCTGTCCCTAAGAGAGGCCTTTTTGCTTCCAGGACGACATGGGAGTGTTCCCTTTCCTCCAGGCTGTTGCTTGGCTTTCTGTGTGTCCGCCTGTGAGACTGCCCAGTCTGACTGTTGGAATTTGGTTTCTAAGTGTCCATTTGTTTGCCATTTCTGCAGTAAATGGGAATGCAGGCCATCTTGTCCTCTGGGGCCACGGGGTAGCTTTTTGGTGGGGGATGGGTTGGTGAGGGGTGGGGCAGGCCACTTCTTTTGGTCTTTAATTTATCTATTTTCATCCATCTTTGTTCTTTGGCCTGTATGGGCCTCCCATTGCTGTGACCTCTGTTGTTGCAGAGCACCACCTCTGGGCACATGTGCTCCAGAACTCTGGCAAGGTAATTGGACACATCGGTCCAGCCGCTCCGCAGCACATGGGATCTTCCCAGGCCAGGGATCGAACCGGCACCCCTTGCACTGCAAGGTGGTGTCCTTACCCACTGGACCACCAGGGAAGCCCTGCACGTGGCTTTTAGATAATTGGTAGCCATTGGAATGTATTTCTGCAATCGTGGGCAAGGACGTGTCCTGAGGGCAGCTTCATAAAAGGTCCGTACACCAGTTACCACGTGCTGTCAGGTTGCACGTATAGAAAATGGCCAACCTAGGTTCCTGAGGCAATCAGAAAATTAGTACATATAGGGTTCCTGGGTTGTGAAATAAAGTACAATGCGCCTGAGTAACACAGAATGGCTGGAGTCTCACACTTTTTCCTCCTAAAGCACCCACAAACACACCCAGGGCTGCTGTCATTAAGAGAGTCCCAAGCCCTGTGACCTGAGGCACCTGGAGCGAGGAGGATCCAGTTGTAGTTGCAGACAATGTCTGTGAAGCGGCAGAACAGATCCTTGCCACAGTCGGTTCCATGAGGCACCGGAATCTTCAGGCTCGGGGACTCCCAGGGCCGGGAGGCACGGCAGATGTGCCCGAGCAAGCACGGAAAGGCTTGAGGCTCAGGACTTTGTGCCTTTGCAGCATCCCCAAACCCTCAGTCCAAACTCATCCCTGCAGCTTCACAGGATCCTGCTTAGGGCTTAGGGCTGCTGTTGGCTTTCGTGTCCGTTGCTCGTTGAGAGAGGGTCGATAGCCAGGTCACTTGGACCGTGGTCCAGTTGAGACCGAGAATGGGTTAGGGCTGCCTTTCCCGTACCAGCTGACTTGGATGTAAGGCCAGGATTGAGTTGAGAGGCAGCTGCAATGCTTAGGGCTGCTGTTGGCTTTCATGTCTGTCGCTTGTTGAGAGAGCATCAGGAGCCATGTCACTTGGGCCAGGGTCCGGATGGGTCCGAGGCTAGGTTTAGGGCTGGCACTCCCATAGAAGCTGACCTCGATTTAAGTCCAGGATTGAGTTCAGAGGCAGCTACCAGGCTTAGGGATGCTGTTGGCTTTTGTGTCTATCGGTTGTTGAGCCAGCGTAGGGAGCCAGATCACTTGGGCCATGGTCCGGTTGGGTCCAAGGCTAGGGTTGGGGCTGGCTTTTCCATAGAAGCTGACTTCGATGTAAGGCCAGGATTGAGTTTAGAGGCAGCTGCGATGCTTAGGGCTGCTGTTGGCTTTCATGTCCATTGCTCGTTGAGAGAGCATCGGTAGCCTGGTGACCTGGGCTGTGGTCTAGTTGGGTCCAAGGATAGGGATGGGCCTGGCTTTCCCGTAGAAGCTGACTTTGATGTAAGGCCAGGATTGAGTTGAGAGGTAGCCGCAATGCTTAGGACTGCTGTTGGCTTTCGGGTCCATCGCTCATTGAGAGAGCGTTGGGAGCCAGGTGACTTGGGCCATGGTCCGGTTGGGTCTGAGGTTAGGGTTAGGGCTGGCTTTCCTGTAGAAGCTGACTTCGATGTAAGGCCAGAATTGAGTTGAGGGGCATCTGCCACACTTACGGATGCTGTTGCCTTTTGTGTCCGTCGGTCGTTGAGAGAGCATCGGTAGCCTGGTGACCTGGGCTGTGGTCTAGTTGGGTCCAAGGATAGGGATGGGCCTGGCTTTCCCGTAGAAGCTGACTTTGATGTAAGGCCAGGATTGAGTTGAGAGGTAGCCGCAATGCTTAGGACTGCTGTTGGCTTTCGGGTCCATCGCTCATTGAGAGAGCGTTGGGAGCCAGGTGACTTGGGCCATGGTCCGGTTGGGTCTGAGGTTAGGGTTAGGGCTGGCTTTCCTGTAGAAGCTGACTTCGATGTAAGGCCAGAATTGAGTTGAGGGGCATCTGCCACACTTACGGATGCTGTTGCCTTTTGTGTCCGTCGGTCGTTGAGCAAGCATCAGGAACCTGGTCTCTTGGGCCATGGTCCGGCTGGGTCCGAGGCTAGGGATGGGGCTGACTTTCCCGTCGAACCTGACTTTGATGTAAGGCCAGGATTGAGTTTAGAGGCAGCTGCCACACTTAGGGCTGCTGTTGCCCTTTGTGTCCATCAGTCTTTGAGCGAGTATAGGGAGCCAGGTCCCTTTGGCCATGGTACGGTAGGGCCTGAGGCTAGGGTTGGGCCTGGCTTTCCTGTAGAAGCTTTTTAAAATATTTAAACATAATTTCTAGGATATTAGGATGATGTCACTTTTCTATAAACAACTATGTCAATTTGGTTTCTTCCTATGTAAGTTTTAGATGTATTCTTTTATTTCTTTATTTATTCATAAGGAAGAATAATCTCAGAAACATAGCTGACAACATTATGGTTCCTGGTGATGAGCAGAGATGTGTTGGTTTCCTCCATATTAATGAAAAAGTGACATAAGAAATGACTTGAAACAAAGAATTGATACACTCCATCACACAGCATATAGGGTCATAGGACAAGTTTTTCACCCAGGTCTGGACTAAGTTAAAGATGTATTCTTTTAGAAAAGAGACCTTTTTCAATTTAATCTTGACAATTCAATGATTTAAATGTTTTAATAGCTTCAGGGTATAAAGTTTTCTGTGTGTTGAGTTGGTTTGATGAACATTAGAATGATAGGTTCTAGACAATCCCTTCTAGCGATTTAGCTGATGCTACTTGTGGGAATGGTCATGACAGCGAATGAAAAACACATATCTCAGCTCTTGAAAGATGCTGATTTCTCTGTCAGTTAGCTGAAGACATCACTGAAGGCCACTGCAGTAAATGATAGGCAACTCCAAATTGAAAATAAAATCCCACAAATATCTTTTTCAACCCACAGTCTTCCTTCCCCAACACATTATTGAATTAAGTACCCGGGCAGATATTTATTTTATAAATTCCAAATCACAAGCCATTGTGAATCTCCTGAAACCTGGCAACTTTTTAAAGTGTATTTGCCTTGAAAGGCAAAAGAAAATGTGCCATAACAACCACATGAAATTTATGTTTTGACAGTTCACAATATTTGGAATAGATAACTTTATTCAGCCAATAAATTCAGAAGATTTGTAGAATTTGTGGTCATATAAGTACTTGTCACCATTTTTTCAGAGACATTTCAAAATGTGGATTAAATGTTTTCTACTAACTTCTCATAGGCATGATTATTATTTTTTTTTCAAAACAAATTACTTAGTAATAAGAAATCTGACATACTGCTTTCTTCCATTTGCCACAAGAACACTATTGACAATGAGGACTCTTTAAAAGAATCCTTGGCTTGAAAAAGGGTGGTGGCAGCAACACCTTCCACAACAGAATCACCTCTCACATTCCCAAATGATTAATCTTGCTACTTTCCTATGTTACATATCCATGTGGGGAAAAACTTGTCAGGAGCGTTTGCCAGTGTCAGGAAATGAAAAATAGAGAATGCCCTAATGAGTTACTTGTGAGCCCAATTAACATATTTAAGGATGGACCCATAAAATCCAGCCACTGCTTTGTCTAACATCTGCAAACTGCAGACATCCTTAGCCATAGTTCCTATTTAACATTTTTAAAGCTGGTCTCAGTTCCATCTGTACCTCTTTTCTTCAGGGCTTGGGTGGGTGCTAGTCATCAAAGTTTGGAATGTCATCATAGGAGTATCCCCGGTAGCCTTTGGATGCATAGTAGACTATGTGCAGGTGGTAAAATCCTAGTAGGAACACCAGGATGCTGATGATCAGGACAGAAACAGCCGGTTCTGCCCGCCTTTGCTGATATGCCTCGCCAGCAGGAGGGAGCCTATGGTAATGAGCAACGGGTCAATAAAAAACAGCACTGTAGCAAGCGCAATGGCCTTATATGGGACCTTAGGAGGGTTTTTCTTAAACTGAAGGTCAATGTAGCCATTGTCTGTACTAGAGAGTGTTGAGTATTTCACTTTGCTACTGGGGATTCCAGAAGCTAAGTTGGTACCAAGCGGCATCATAACCCACTGACATAGCTAGAGTCTGTGCGTTGGCCAAGTCACAGGCACATGGACAGCTCGCTCTTGGTTGGCAGCGGGCGCGCCAGAGGCCTCACTGTATGCCTCCACCAGTTACCACCCTGCCCCGGCTGGCTGGGTGACAGAAATGGCCGGCATGATTACTTTTTATAATGATCTAATATTTCTTTACATTTATTGTTCTCAAGCCCTTGACATTTTTGTCTAAAACAGGTTATGTAGCTTTCCTAAGGCAGTAAAAATGGAACTCTACTCAGATATATTTATTTCAGCCTTGGGTATTCCATTTTTGTTTGCTGTAATTTAACTTTGGAACCAATTTTCCACTAAATCATGCCAAAAACTTTTAATCTAAATTTAATTACCATATACTAGTTGTTTAGACAATGCTAGGAAATTTACTATCCAGTTAGTATTTTAATACCCACAGTCCCTGATGTTGGGAAAGATTGCGGAGGAGATTGCGGAGGAGGAGAAAGAGATGACAGAGTATGGGGTGATTGGATATCATCACTGTCTCAATGGACATGAGTTTGAGCAGACTCAGAGAGACATTGAAGGACAGGGAAGCCTGGAGCCACAGTTCATGGAATCACAAAGAGTTGGACACAAAATTTAAGGATGGACCCATAAAATCCAGCCACTGCTTTGTCTAACATCTGCAAACTGCAGACATCCTTAGCCATAGTTCCTATTTAACATTTTTAAAGCTGGTCTCAGTTCCATCTGTACCTCTTTTCTTCAGGGCTTGGGTGGGTGCTAGTCATCAAAGTTTGGAATGTCATCATAGGAGTATCCCCGGTAGCCTTTGGATGCATAGTAGACTATGTGCAGGTGGTAAAATCCTAGTAGGAACACCAGGATGCTGATGATCAGGACAGAAACAGCCGGTTCTGCCCGCCTTTGCTGATATGCCTCGCCAGCAGGAGGGAGCCTATGGTAATGAGCAACGGGTCAATAAAAAACAGCACTGTAGCAAGCGCAATGGCCTTATATGGGACCTTAGGAGGGTTTTTCTTAAACTGAAGGTCAATGTAGCCATTGTCTGTACTAGAGAGTGTTGAGTATTTCACTTTGCTACTGGGGATTCCAGAAGCTAAGTTGGTACCAAGCGGCATCATAACCCACTGACATAGCTAGAGTCTGTGCGTTGGCCAAGTCACAGGCACATGGACAGCTCGCTCTTGGTTGGCAGCGGGCGCGCCAGAGGCCTCACTGTATGCCTCCACCAGTTACCACCCTGCCCCGGCTGGCTGGGTGACAGAAATGGCCGGCATGATTACTTTTTATAATGATCTAATATTTCTTTACATTTATTGTTCTCAAGCCCTTGACATTTTTGTCTAAAACAGGTTATGTAGCTTTCCTAAGGCAGTAAAAATGGAACTCTACTCAGATATATTTATTTCAGCCTTGGGTATTCCATTTTTGTTTGCTGTAATTTAACTTTGGAACCAATTTTCCACTAAATCATGCCAAAAACTTTTAATCTAAATTTAATTACCATATACTAGTTGTTTAGACAATGCTAGGAAATTTACTATCCAGTTAGTATTTTAATACCCACAGTCCCTGATGTTGGGAAAGATTGCGGAGGAGATTGCGGAGGAGGAGAAAGAGATGACAGAGTATGGGGTGATTGGATATCATCACTGTCTCAATGGACATGAGTTTGAGCAGACTCAGAGAGACATTGAAGGACAGGGAAGCCTGGAGCCACAGTTCATGGAATCACAAAGAGTTGGACACAATTTAGTGACTGACCAACAACAACAATGCATAAGGGTTGAATCTAGAAAAAGAATACAGATGAACTTATTTGCAGGGCAAGAAGGAAGACTCAAGAGTAGAGAATGGACATGTGAACACAGGGAGTGGGAGTGAGGATGTGGGATGAATTGGGAGACTGAGATTAAAATATATACACTATATAAAATAGAGAGCTAGTGGGAAGCCTCTGTGTAGCAGAAGGAGCATAACTTGATTCTCTGTGGTGACCTAGATAGGTGGAATGGGAGGATGGCATGAAAGGGAGGCCCAGGAGGAAGGGGCATGGCTGATTCACTTCATTGTACAGCAGAAACTAGCACAACATTGTAAGGCAACTATATCCCAATTTTAAAAATTAACGTAAATCTGGAGTCAAGATGCCCTTTTCCAAAATGTCAGCTTTGTCACTTTGTGACCTTAAGAATGTTTCTTAGGCTCCCAATGCCTCACTTTTCTTTACAGAGCTCTTCCTCTAATAAACAACATCCAACTCAGAGTAAACCTCTGCTCCCTTTCATTGGCTCCCAAATCACTTAACATGTAGCTGAATTTTTTTTTTTACAGGTCCTTCTTCTTACTGGGGCTTTCCTGGTGACTCAGATGGCAAAGAATACGCCTGCAATGTGGGAGACCAGTGCTAGACCCCTGGGTCAGGATGATCCCTTGGAGAAGGGAATGGCTACCCACTCTGGTATTCATGCTTGGAGAATTCTGTGGACAGAGGAGCCTGGCTGGCTACAGTCCTCTTACTGAGATGCAGTGTAGTTGTCCATGCTATGTGCTCTCCTTTACTGCAGTAAGTCAATGAACCTAACTTTATTCAACAACAGATGTGTTCCTGGTGGTCTATAGCTACAAGATATAGAAGATAACAACAACAACAAAATGCCCTTAGCATGATTAGCTTCTGACAACACCTTCTGCCTTTTATTTAGTTTGAGCAAAAAAAACCCTATGTAAGTCACCTTCAGATCAATTATTTCATTTCTAATCTAATACTGAATAATTTCACTTCCTCTGTGGCAGTCTTTATCTAAATTAGTAGCATCCCTTAATTAAATAAGTTTTATAGCCCCCTTTTTTAAAAAATATTTCCTTATTTATTTTGGCTATTCTGGGTTTTCACTGCTGCCACAGTCTCTTCTCTGTCAGGGAGAAGGAAGACTCAAGAGTAGAGAATGGACATGTGAACACAGGGAGTGGGAGTGAGGATGTGGGATGAATTGGGAGACTGAGATTAAAATATATACACTATATAAAATAGAGAGCTAGTGGGAAGCCTCTGTGTAGCAGAAGGAGCATAACTTGATTCTCTGTGGTGACCTAGATAGGTGGAATGGGAGGATGGCATGAAAGGGAGGCCCAGGAGGAAGGGGCATGGCTGATTCACTTCATTGTACAGCAGAAACTAGCACAACATTGTAAGGCAACTATATCCCAATTTTAAAAATTAACGTAAATCTGGAGTCAAGATGCCCTTTTCCAAAATGTCAGCTTTGTCACTTTGTGACCTTAAGAATGTTTCTTAGGCTCCCAATGCCTCACTTTTCTTTACAGAGCTCTTCCTCTAATAAACAACATCCAACTCAGAGTAAACCTCTGCTCCCTTTCATTGGCTCCCAAATCACTTAACATGTAGCTGAATTTTTTTTTTTACAGGTCCTTCTTCTTACTGGGGCTTTCCTGGTGACTCAGATGGCAAAGAATACGCCTGCAATGTGGGAGACCAGTGCTAGACCCCTGGGTCAGGATGATCCCTTGGAGAAGGGAATGGCTACCCACTCTGGTATTCATGCTTGGAGAATTCTGTGGACAGAGGAGCCTGGCTGGCTACAGTCCTCTTACTGAGATGCAGTGTAGTTGTCCATGCTATGTGCTCTCCTTTACTGCAGTAAGTCAATGAACCTAACTTTATTCAACAACAGATGTGTTCCTGGTGGTCTATAGCTACAAGATATAGAAGATAACAACAACAACAAAATGCCCTTAGCATGATTAGCTTCTGACAACACCTTCTGCCTTTTATTTAGTTTGAGCAAAAAAAACCCTATGTAAGTCACCTTCAGATCAATTATTTCATTTCTAATCTAATACTGAATAATTTCACTTCCTCTGTGGCAGTCTTTATCTAAATTAGTAGCATCCCTTAATTAAATAAGTTTTATAGCCCCCTTTTTTAAAAAATATTTCCTTATTTATTTTGGCTATTCTGGGTTTTCACTGCTGCCACAGTCTCTTCTCTAGTTGCAGGGAGTGGGTGCTGCTCTCTAATTAAGGTGAACAGGCTTCTTGTTGCAGTGACTTCTCTTGTTGTGGAAGCTTGTTGTAGGCTCTTGTTTGGGCTCTAGGGCACACGGGCTTCAGTAGTTGCGACACATGGTCTCAATAGTTGTGGCTCACGGGCTTAGTTGCTCTGCAGTGTGTGGGATCTTCCCGGGTCAGGGATCGAACCCTTGTCTTCTGCATTGGCAGGCAAACTTCACCGCTGAGCTACCAGGAAGCCCCTTATAGCCCTTTTTGACAGTCCTCTCATTCTTCATTTTTATGCAACTTGGAAAGATTTTTCTAAAGAACTAATATGATCACATCTTTCATTTGCTCATTAGTTTCCAGTTAGCTGATTGTTTTCATGAAAAAGATCAAAATCTTTAACATGGTCTATATTCAAAGATTATGAATTATTGTTTCCTTTAAGTCCTGATTTATGCCTGGAGTCCTAGAAAAATTAAATCCTTAACTTTTAAGTGTCAGAAATGTAATAGTTTTAGGATCACCATATTTAGGAACTGAATTATGTGGTCTGCAACCACATCTCCATTCTCATCTTATGCTACCCTCATCCTCTCTCCCTGTGCTTAATGTATACTTACTTTTTAATTTCCTGTGACACCAATATTACTAGCTTTCTTTCTCCATATCCCTTTACCATCATCCTTTCTCTTAACTAAAACAGGTCTTAGATTAAGAATCAATTTCTAAAAACAAACAAACAAAACTGCTCCTGACCATTGGAACAAGCTCAGGATTTTCTGTATGCAGTACAAGTGCTTTATTTTTATCATAGGATTTTATCCTTTACTTAGACCCAATTTTAAAACTTGACAGGTTTTTTATTTTTACAACCCGATGTAAGTCACCTTCAGATCAATTATTTCATTTCTAATCTAATACTGAATAATTTCACTTCCTCTGTGGCAGTCTTTATCTAAATTAGTAGCATCCCTTAATTAAATAAGTTTTATAGCCCCCTTTTTTAAAAAATATTTCCTTATTTATTTTGGCTATTCTGGGTTTTCACTGCTGCCACAGTCTCTTCTCTAGTTGCAGGGAGTGGGTGCTGCTCTCTAATTAAGGTGAACAGGCTTCTTGTTGCAGTGACTTCTCTTGTTGTGGAAGCTTGTTGTAGGCTCTTGTTTGGGCTCTAGGGTACACAGGCTTCAGTAGTTGTGGCACATGGTCTCAATAGTTGTGGCTCACGGGCTTAGTTGCTCTGCAGTGTGTGGGATCTTCCTGGATCAGGGATTGAACCCGTGTCTTCTGCATTGGCAGGCAGACTCTTTACCACTGAGCTACCAGGGAAGCCCCTTATAGCCCTTTTTGACAGTCCTCTCATTCTTCATTTTTATGCAACTTGGAAAGATTTTTCTAAAGAACTAATATGATCACATCTTTCATTTGCTCATTAGTTTCCAGTTAGCTGATTGTTTTCATGAAAAAGATCAAAATCTTTAACATGGTCTATATTCAAAGATTATGAATTATTGTTTCCTTTAAGTCCTGATTTATGCCTGGAGTCCTAGAAAAATTAAATCCTTAACTTTTAAGTGTCAGAAATGTAATAGTTTTAGGATCACCATATTTAGGAACTGAATTATGTGGTCTGCAACCACATCTCCATTCTCATCTTATGCTACCCTCATCCTCTCTCCCTGTGCTTAATGTATACTTACTTTTTAATTTCCTGTGACACCAATATTACTAGCTTTCTTTCTCCATATCCCTTTACCATCATCCTTTCTCTTAACTAAAACAGGTCTTAGATTAAGAATCAATTTCTAAAAACAAACAAACAAAACTGCTCCTGACCATTGGAACAAGCTCAGGATTTTCTGTATGCAGTACAAGTGCTTTATTTTTATCATAGGATTTTATCCTAATTAGACTATTGCATGTTTATTTTGTCTGTGCCTTTTTCTTTAGTTGGATTTTAAGCTACTTGACAGGTCATACCTTTTTGTTTATTTGCTTATTTGTTTACTTTCCATCTAATCACAGGGCCTGATATGTAACAGTAATCATTGAATACTTTTAGTTGTATTTTCCTTATGCAGAAACAGATCTGAACCATAACGAACCCTATTAAGTGTGACACTGAGGTAACCAATGAAGAAGTATCTTTAATCGCAATCAAAACATTTATTTATCTCTTTCCCTCCAGGCAGCTATGACTCAAAGATCACCCTTGAATGACAGTAAAAAGCACCAGCTCTGTCTAGACAGGGATTGTTCTGCATGTCTGCTTACAGAACAAGAGAAATTAATGCCAGGTTAGAATGATTCACTCCAATCTTCCCTAACATAGTCATGTAGAGTGATGAAATTGAGGTTTTATTTTTAATATCTGGTATTTTAGAAATACATTATCAACAGACAAGGAAACAGTGACCATTACTCAGTCACCAAATTGCCTCCTGCGGCTTGGAGGGACAAGTTCCTAGACCCAGTGATCTCATTAAAGACAGATGCAGCTACTGAAAGGCCATGCCAGAGATCTTCCTGGAAACAAGAACTTGACTGTCTAGTTTCCCAGCAATGCTTCTGTCTCAGGACATTTCAGTCTCCTAAATTTGTGATATCAACAAATAAAGGGCTTTTCTGGTGGCTCAGTGGTAAAAAAAATCTGCCTGCAATGCAGGAGACATGGTTTGATACCTGGGTCAGGAAGATCCCCTGGAGAAGGAAGTGGTAACCCACTCCAGTATTCTTGCCTGAAGAATCCTGTGGACAGAGCTGTAGACCATATGGTTGCAAATGAATCAGACATGGCTTAGTGTCTATACTGCAACCATCACTTCGGCTACCATCAACAAATGAGAAGAATTTGTGATATGCCAACTGACAGGAATATTCCCTCAGTTCTCCAATACCATCACCAACAGACACACACATACACAAACACACACACACACACACCTTTCATCACTGAAAGTATGTGTCTGATTCTCGTTTCAAATATTCTAAAGGTGTGAGAACATATTTCTCCTTGACATACTTGTGTAAATCATTCACTGTGTGTTGAGTAAGGCTAAAAATTGAAGTTTTTCTGGGTATGAGATAAGGAAACCACCAAGTACAACTTAAATGTTTTTTATATCAGTATAAAACAGGGCACAATGCAGTCAATGTATTTGTGAACAATACCTTTTGTTTATTTGCTTATTTGTTTACTTTCCATCTAATCACAGGGCCTGATATGTAACAGTAATCATTGAATACTTTTAGTTGTATTTTCCTTATGCAGAAACAGATCTGAACCATAACGAACCCTATTAAGTGTGACACTGAGGTAACCAATGAAGAAGTATCTTTAATCGCAATCAAAACATTTATTTATCTCTTTCCCTCCAGGCAGCTATGACTCAAAGATCACCCTTGAATGACAGTAAAAAGCACCAGCTCTGTCTAGACAGGGATTGTTCTGCATGTCTGCTTACAGAACAAGAGAAATTAATGCCAGGTTAGAATGATTCACTCCAATCTTCCCTAACATAGTCATGTAGAGTGATGAAATTGAGGTTTTATTTTTAATATCTGGTATTTTAGAAATACATTATCAACAGACAAGGAAACAGTGACCATTACTCAGTCACCAAATTGCCTCCTGCGGCTTGGAGGGACAAGTTCCTAGACCCAGTGATCTCATTAAAGACAGATGCAGCTACTGAAAGGCCATGCCAGAGATCTTCCTGGAAACAAGAACTTGACTGTCTAGTTTCCCAGCAATGCTTCTGTCTCAGGACATTTCAGTCTCCTAAATTTGTGATATCAACAAATAAAGGGCTTTTCTGGTGGCTCAGTGGTAAAAAAAATCTGCCTGCAATGCAGGAGACATGGTTTGATACCTGGGTCAGGAAGATCCCCTGGAGAAGGAAGTGGTAACCCACTCCAGTATTCTTGCCTGAAGAATCCTGTGGACAGAGCTGTAGACCATATGGTTGCAAATGAATCAGACATGGCTTAGTGTCTATACTGCAACCATCACTTCGGCTACCATCAACAAATGAGAAGAATTTGTGATATGCCAACTGACAGGAATATTCCCTCAGTTCTCCAATACCATCACCAACAGACACACACATACACAAACACACACACACACCTTTCATCACTGAAAGTATGTGTCTGATTCTCGTTTCAAATATTCTAAAGGTGTGAGAACATATTTCTCCTTGACATACTTGTGTAAATCATTCACTGTGTGTTGAGTAAGGCTAAAAATTGAAGTTTTTCTGGGTATGAGATAAGGAAACCACCAAGTACAACTTAAATGTTTTTTATATCAGTATAAAACAGGGCACAATGCAGTCAATGTATTTGTGACATATGCAAAAGTGAGGGGGTACAAGTCCTTTCAGGAAATCTAGATAGCACTTGCTATTATTTTTATTTGACAATTTGGTGTTAATTAACTGTCTTCATATGAAGTTCAAAGAGGGTTTTTGTACCTGTGCTCAAGGGCTTGGCCTCATGTTGGAATTCTGTGATAACAGATCAATGAAGTTTTGGGGGAACTAAGAAATAACTTAAGTTCCACATTATAGACAGAAAGGTGCTATGAATTAGGGCCTATACAGTTGAAATCCAGAAGATCAGTTAAAGAAAACCTAAAGATCCAGGAATTAATTTAGGTTCAAAGAAGCAGAGCTAAACCTAGGAAATTAGCTAAAAGATAAAAAATTTAGATTAAGAGACTAGAGAGCAAAAATGTCAGGAATTAAATATTCAGGCAGCCTGAGATTGATTTGTGGCAGGGCTCTGGCACCAGAAGCAATAAGGAAAATTAGTATTAAATATGGTTCATACCTTTCTTCTAAAACTTGCTTCCTTATAGACATAGAAGCCTCTTGCTCTCTCTGGAAAGTCTCCTCCCCTGCTAACCTACCCAATCCAGGTGCCAAGTTATGAAGCTTGTATTATCATTTCAAGATCTTGGTTTTTCCTTGATCAGCCTGAAATCCTAGAACTCAATTCCGGTGCCCACATTCTTGGCCTTTCTTTTGGAGCTATTGCCTTAGAGAGAGGAAGCTGCCGTATTGTGAACAGCCCAGTGGAAAAGTCCAAACAATGAGAATGAAGTGTCAAGTCAGTGGCCAGGAAGAAATGGAAGCCAGCTCTTTTGACTTTGCCACAGCTCTGGTGAGACCAGCCAACCGCCTGACTGTGCCTGGTCAGAGGCCGAGTCAGGACCATATAGAGGAGGTACTCTGAAGTTCCTGACCCTCAGGAATTTTGTGAAATGTTTGTTGTCTTAAGCTGCCAAATAGGAAGGGATTTGTTACATAGCAATCGATAAGTAATACAATAATCTTTCTAATTAGAGTGCAGACATCTCAGATGGCTAGAAAGCACACTAAGGAGAAGAATGACCAGTAAGCTCTTGTCACTCCAACTTCACATCTAAATATGAAATTTAAAGTTAAAACATGATGATTAAAATTAACCTTTCTTCACAATGAATGTGATCAACTAGGGGAAATTCAACAGTTAAAATATATAAGGAAATGATTTTAAAGTTTGTCACACATATCTCTATCTACTTCTGGGTCCTAGGTAAGGAGAGAGTAAAGATGCTTAACAATCAGGAGAGATTTTATTCATTATTTTCTTTAAATTTTTACCTTAATCTTATTACTTTGCTTTATTTTATTCCATCTTATTTTATTTTAGGGTAGGGGATACATAACAACAAAACTCCTGACTAAATCAGCACTTCATGCATCATGTCAGATAGGATTAATCACTGTTCTTCCCTCCCATCATTCCTAGAACATCCTCCTGTTATTGAGTGAATTGTGAGATGTGCTTCATTTTGTTTACTTGTATGTGTTTGTCTTTGTATCCTCAGCACTTAGGTCAGGCCACAGTAATTCAGATTTGATTTTAATTAACTAAAAATTAGACATTTAATTGCAAGACATACTCTACATCCTCTAAATTATTTTGGATATAGATAAAGAATGGGATAAAAATTAACAATGCCACTGAAACATCATGGAAACTGTTACATTTAAAGTGAATACATTTCTTATCAAGTTGGTTCACTTCATGTTATGCAGGAGCTACTTTTGAGAAGCTATTGACTTAAATGTGAGAGTGAAAGGACAAAACAACCATAGTGGCCACTCACAAGAGGCTTGGAATCACACAGGGAAGTTAAAGAGGAAACAAATATATTTTTTTCTTAAAATTATTCATTTATTTTTGGCTATTCTGGGTTTTCACTGCTGCCACAGGCTCTTCTCTAGTTGTAGGGAGTGGGAGCTACTCTCTAGCTGAGGTGAGCAGGCTTTTTGTTGCAGTGTTTTCTCTTGTTGTGGAACTCGGGCTCTAGGGCACATGGGCTTCAGTAGTTGTGGACCATGGGCTCAATAGTTGCGGCTCTGAGGCTCTAGAGCACAGGCTCACTAGTTGTGGCTCACGGACTTAGTTGCTCTGCAGTATGTGGGGTCTTCCTGGATCAGGGATCAAACCTGTGTCTCCTGCATTGGCAGGCAAACTCTTTACCACTGAGCTATCATGGAAGCCTAAGAAACAAATATGTTTTTTTGATTGAGAATTTTTCTGATGCTCCATAATTCATGCCTGAGGCCCAGATTTCTAAGGAGAGTGGTAGTAAGTAACATACATCTGAAAGAGTCTTGCTTTCTTTAAAGCTGACTTGGAACATGACATCTTTTGTAGAAGGTACTAAAAGGGAGTACAACTAGGCCGATTAACACAAGTGGCGTTACAAATGTTCAAAATTCTGTAGGTTCCTAGAGAATAAAACTCTCTGTTTTGACTAGGATGATTATTCATTCACTTGTTCACTCCTATATTCATTTTTTTCCTGTAAATACTTACTGAATATCTTTAGTGCCTCAGGTGCTGTGAAAAATGCAAAAGATAGAGAGATGAATAAGAGATCAGTGGTCTTTGTTCTCAGAAAACTTAGATTGTGTGTGACCTTGAAGAACAATGACTACTTATTTACATATGAATATTTACTGTGCAGTGATACTCATATTATCAGCTTTCTTGGTTATGCAGAGAATGGTTAGCTGCATATCCAAGAATTCACAAATATTCTGTGGAATATTATTAATCACAGATATACTCTTAAAATTACTATATGAGTTGACACTATTAAAAATATGACAGGCTATACATAAATACACAATCATCTTATTTATCTTTAAAAAATATGTACATATGACAACACTGGGCCTAATTTATCCCTTAACAATAATTAGATGGAGCTGATGAAAGCTATCTCTTTTAGAACAGGTATGATTTTTCTCATTTGCCTTAGCTTTTATCTTCCCTGTTACTTGATGTACTGAATTGCATAGCCTGCCTACCCACTGTTAGTATTTGCATATGAACAAACTTTTCTGCATATGTCTTCTAGTGTTAAATGTCTATGGTTCTGTGACTCATTTTCTTTCATACTTTATATAACTTACTCTTCCAGAAATATCCAGGAGAATCTAAGGCTGGCATTATTAAGTCTGGCATTAGTCTAAAAAATCCTTTAAAAACAAAAAATATTTCCACTGAAATGTTTATGTAGAGAAAAGGGAACTCTGTATACTGTTGATGGGAATAAAAGTTGGTTCAGCCACTATGGAAAATAGTATAGAAATTCCTGAAAAAATAAAAAATAGAAGTAGCATATGGTCTAGCAATTCCACTTCTGGATACATATCCAAAGGATGTGAAAACAAGGTCTGATGATATATCTGCACTCCCATGTTTACTGCAGCATTATTCACAATAGTCAAGATATGTAAACAACCTCAGTGTCTCTCAATGAATGAATGGATAAAGATGATATAGTATGCATATTATTTAGCCATGAGAAACGAGGAAATCTGAGCCAATGTGGATGAAGTTTGGAGGCTACATAAGATAAATAAGACAAAGACAAGCACTGTAATGATAGCATTTATATGTGGAATCTAAAAAAAGTTAAAAACTCATAAAAACAGAGAGTAGAATGATGATTACTAGAGATTTGGGTGTGAGGACAACTGTGAAGATGTTTAAGGATACAAACTTGCAACTAGTAGATGGATAAGTCCTGAAGATACAATGTACAACATAATAGTTATAGAAGGTAGTAACTTCAAAACTGCTTAAGAAGTAATTCCACCCCTCCAAATGATAACTAGGTGATGTGCTAGAGGTGTTGGCTAATCTATAGTGGACAACCTATTGCAATACATAAATATATTAAATCAATGCATTGTACACCTGAAAGTTATACCTTGTCATATGTCAGTTGTATCTCAATAAAAGAAAATTTTTTGAAAAATATTTTATGGATACTATTTTTACCATTGGGAGTCCTTTGTTAAAGTAAGATTTGGGGTAAGCAGGTTGCATATTGATTAATTATGTTGGAAGATAGCAATTGTTCTAATTAAGATAATAAGGCAGAAAACAGAGCTGACTCCTGAAGGAGCTAGAGAAGGAAATCATTCCTCCATATTTCTTAGCATATTCATTCTTCATATTATTAGTAAAGAACTATATTTGAATCAAAATCAAGAAATTATTAATACTAACATAATTGAATAATACTCCTACCAAGCACTTTGGTCTTCCATGGCAGTTCAGACAGTAAGGAATCTGTCTGCAATCCAAGATACCTGGGTTAAGTCTCTGGGTTGGGAAGATTCTCTGCAGAAGAGAATGGAAACCCACTCCGATATTCTTGCCTGGAAAATTCTATGGACAGAGGAGCCTGGCAGGATTACAGCCCATGGAGTTGCAAAGAGTTGGACACAACTGAGCTACTAACACTTTCAAGCATTTGCATAGATGACTCCTTTATTAATTCCCACCTTTCATCTGAGATTGCTAATAATGTTATCTCTATTATACAGATAAGAAAATTCAAACTTAGAGCGATTAATAACTTTATACAAAATCACATGGCTGCGTGCCACCAGATTCCACACTATACTGACATAGCTCATCCATTTTAAAAATCATCTTTTGCTTTGCAAGTCCAATCATTGGTATTCACAAAATTTTCTATTTATTATATTTATTAAATATGTTCCTCTCCCAAACTGTCATTATTTAAATCATGAAATCAGTTTGTATTTCTTCTTCATCAAGTCCTGTCTGTATCTTATAGAATATACATGCAAAAGGATAAAAATTACACTGTAGAATCAATCAACTGCTATGAGAATTGTCTACATGAGTTGTATTCAATCATATTTTAATCAGCATCTGAGAAACCTTAACTGCAGAATGGATACAGAGAACTGGTTGCTGAATTGAATTACTTTGGTGAAAAAAAAAAAAAACCACAGATAAAAGAGTAGAAATCCATGTTACATATTTATTAGTAATTAACCTGTTAGTTGAGCGATAATATAATGACCAACTCAGGTTGAATGTAAGGTTATGGATCCTTTGTTAACTGATTTTGTAAAGGGGGCAGGTTGCATATTGATTAATTATGTTGAAAGATAGCAATTGTTCTAATTAAGATAATAAGGCAGAAAACAGAGCTGACTCCTGAAGGAGCTAGAGAAGGAAATCATTCCTCCATATTTCTTAGCATATTCATTCTTCATATTATTAGTAAAGAACTATATTTGAATCAAAATCAAGAAATTATTAATACTAACATAATTGAATAATACTCCTACCAAGCACTTTGGTCTTCCATGGCAGTTCAGACAGTAAGGAATCTGTCTGCAATCCAAGATACCTGGGTTAAGTCTCTGGGTTGGGAAGATTCTCTGCAGAAGAGAATGGAAACCCACTCCGATATTCTTGCCTGGAAAATTCTATGGACAGAGGAGCCTGGCAGGATTACAGCCCATGGAGTTGCAAAGAGTTGGACACAACTGAGCTACTAACACTTTCAAGCATTTGCATAGATGACTCCTTTATTAATTCCCACCTTTCATCTGAGATTGCTAATAATGTTATCTCTATTATACAGATAAGAAAATTCAAACTTAGAGCGATTAATAACTTTATACAAAATCACATGGCTGCGTGCCACCAGATTCCACACTATACTGACATAGCTCATCCTTTTTAAAAAATCATCTTTTGTTTTGCAAGTCCAATCATTGGTATTCACAAAATTTTCTATTTATTATATTTATTAAATATGTTCCTCTCCCAAACTGTCATTATTTAAATCATGAAATCAGTTTGTATTTCTTCTTCATCAAGTCCTGTCTGTATCTTATAGAATATACATGCAAAAGGATAAAAATTACACTGTAGAATCAATCAACTGCTATGAGAATTGTCTACATGAGTTGTATTCAATCATATTTTAATCAGCATCTGAGAAACCTTAACTGCAGAATGGATACAGAGAACTGGTTGCTGAATTGAATTACTTTGGTGAAAAAAAAAAAAAACCACAGATAAAAGAGTAGAAATCCATGTTACATATTTATTAGTAATTAACCTGTTAGTTGAGCGATAATATAATGACCAACTCAGGTTGAATGTAAGGTTATAATGTCTATTATCTAGATATAAACCCATCTTTCATTAGTTTTTGAATAGTTTTGCTTATATCAGCTGTACATACCAGTCAACATTAAATTGCAGGACATGTTTTTGCTCATGAATTTATTTTTATAAATATGTTCCTTTCAAGAAAGCTATTGAGGCATACCCTTAGAGAGAATTTATATTAGTTACTTACTAGTCAATTTTTCTATAATATGCACTATGTGTACTCGGGAAATCTTAATTTTTACATAAGAAAAATGATTTCTACAGTTATTTTTATAAACAATGCCTTAATGAAAAGGGTATATTTTGCAGAACAATGTATCCCCAAGAGCTTCTGAAGTAGGAAAGCTTGTTGAATTAGCATATTTTTGTTTCCACCGGGTATTCCAATTAGTTGGATTCTATCCTATTACCATCTTATTGATATTCTATATCATATATTCATCATCAACTCATCAGCATTGTTGATTCCCTAAGTTTCGGATGAATCTTATTTGGATAAGGATAACAACTCACTTAACTTAGTTAACTCTTAATGGAATATTCCTCTCCACGATACTTTTTCTAATGGAGTATCTTTCTTTGTTAAATAAATTGAAGTGATAGAATGGAACCTCCATATAATTTTGGGTTCTATTATCTTAAGTTTCCACATAAATTATAATATAATAATGATATCCCTCAAAAGTGGTACTAATGTTTTACATAAATAAAGAGCAAATTTGTACTCCAAATTTACAAAACTGAAATAGAGACACAGATGTGAAACTTTCGATTACAGGGAGGGTTGTAGAGGAGAGGGATAAATTTGGAGATTGTCAATGACATATACAATATAAATAAAGAATAATTATCTAATGTATAACACAAGAAACTCTTCTCAATACACTGCAATGACTTATATGGGAAACGAATTTTAGAAAGAGTGTATGTGTAACTGATCTACTTTGCCATATAGCAGAAACTAACACAATATTATACAGTGAAAGTGCAAATAGATTCAAGGGATTAGATCCGATAGATGGAGTGCCTGAGGAACTATAGAGAGAAAAGTATCACTTAGAAAGCATCACTATGAACAAAGCTAGATGGAATTGCAGCTGAGCTATTTCAAATTCTAAAAGATCATGCTGTTAAAGTGTTGTACTCAATACTCCAGCAAATTTGGAAAGCTCAGCAGTGGCCAAAGGACTGGAAAAGGTCAGTTTTCACTCCAATCCCAAAGAAGGGCAAGGCCAAAGAATGTTCAAACTATGGCACAATTTCATTCGTTTTACCTACTAGCAAACTAATGCTCAAAATCCTTCAAGCTAAGCTTCAAGAGTATGTGAACCAAGAACTTTCAGATGTACAAGCTGGATTTAGAAAAGGCAGAAGAACCAGAGACAAAATTGCCAGCATCTGGTGGATCATAGAAAAAGCCAGAGAATTCCGGAAAATTATCTACTTCTGCTACATTGACTGTGTGGATCACAAAAATAACGTGCAAAATCCTAAAGAGACTGGAGTACCAGATCATCTTACCTTCTTCCTGAGAGACCTGTATGCAGGTCAAGAAGCAACAGTTAAAACTGAACATGGGACAATGGACTGGATTCAAATTGGGAAAAGAGTCCAGCAATATTGTATATTGTCACCTTGCTTATTTAACTTAAATGCTGAGTACATCATGTAAAAAGGCAGTCTGTATGAAACACAAGCTAGAGTCAAGGTTGCTGGGAGAATCAGTAATAAACAGGTCTCTTCATAGGAAAAAAAAAGATTGCTGGGAGAAATATCAATAACCTCAGATATATATATAACACTACCCTTATGGCAGAAAGTGAAGAGGAACTAAAGAGCTTCTTGATGAAGGTAAAAGAGGAGCATGACAAAGCTGTCCTAAAACTCAACATTCAAATAAAGAAGATGATGGCATTTGGTCCCGTCGCTTCATGGCAATAGATGGGAAACAATGGAAAAGTAACAGACTTTATTTCCTTGAGCACCAAAATCACTCTGGACTAATTAAAAGACTCTTTCTCCTTGGAAGAAAGACTATGACAAATCTAGACAGTGTAGACATCACTTTGCTGACAAAGGTCTCTATAGTCAAAGCTATGGTATTTCCAGTAGCTCTTGGAAGAAAGTATGAGCCATATAGCAGAAACTAACACAATATTATACAGTGAAAGTGCAAATAGATTCAAGGGATTAGATCCGATAGATGGAGTGCCTGAGGAACTATAGAGAGAAAAGTATCACTTAGAAAGCATCACTATGAACAAAGCTAGATGGAATTGCAGCTGAGCTATTTCAAATTCTAAAAGATCATGCTGTTAAAGTGTTGTACTCAATACTCCAGCAAATTTGGAAAGCTCAGCAGTGGCCAAAGGACTGGAAAAGGTCAGTTTTCACTCCAATCCCAAAGAAGGGCAAGGCCAAAGAATGTTCAAACTATGGCACAATTTCATTCGTTTTACCTACTAGCAAACTAATGCTCAAAATCCTTCAAGCTAAGCTTCAAGAGTATGTGAACCAAGAACTTTCAGATGTACAAGCTGGATTTAGAAAAGGCAGAAGAACCAGAGACAAAATTGCCAGCATCTGGTGGATCATAGAAAAAGCCAGAGAATTCCGGAAAATTATCTACTTCTGCTACATTGACTGTGTGGATCACAAAAATAACGTGCAAAATCCTAAAGAGACTGGAGTACCAGATCATCTTACCTTCTTCCTGAGAGACCTGTATGCAGGTCAAGAAGCAACAGTTAAAACTGAACATGGGACAATGGACTGGATTCAAATTGGGAAAAGAGTCCAGCAATATTGTATATTGTCACCTTGCTTATTTAACTTAAATGCTGAGTACATCATGTAAAAAGGCAGTCTGTATGAAACACAAGCTAGAGTCAAGGTTGCTGGGAGAATCAGTAATAAACAGGTCTCTTCATAGGAAAAAAAAAGATTGCTGGGAGAAATATCAATAACCTCAGATATATATATAACACTACCCTTATGGCAGAAAGTGAAGAGGAACTAAAGAGCTTCTTGATGAAGGTAAAAGAGGAGCATGACAAAGCTGTCCTAAAACTCAACATTCAAATAAAGAAGATGATGGCATTTGGTCCCGTCGCTTCATGGCAATAGATGGGAAACAATGGAAAAAGTAACAGACTTTATTTCCTTGAGCACCAAAATCACTCTGGACAATGATTCTATGAAATTAAAAGACTCTTTCTCCTTGGAAGAAAGACTATGACAAATCTAGACAGTGTAGACATCACTTTGCTGACAAAGGTCTCTATAGTCAAAGCTATGGTATTTCCAGTAGTCATGTATGCATCTGAGAGTTGGACCATAAAGAAGACTGAGCGCTGAATATTTGATGCCTTTGAACTATGATGTTGGTGAAGACTCTTGCAAGTCCCATGGACTACAGGGAGATCAAACCAGTCAATCCGAAAGGAAATCAGCCCTGAATATTCATTGGAAGAACTGATACTGAAGCTGAAGCTGCAATACTTTGCAAAGTATTGGAGATGCAAAGGGATGACACCTGATGCAATGAGATGACTCATTTGGAAAGTCCTTGATGCTGGGAAAAATAGAAGACAGAAAGAGAAGGGAATGAGAGAGGATGAGATGCTTCGATGGCATCACTTATTCGATGAACATGAGTTGAGCAAGCTCCAGGAGATAGTGAAAGACAGGGAAGCTTGGTGTTCTACAGTCCATGGGGTCATAAAGAGTTGGACATGACTGAGTAACTGAACTGAACATAACATTTTAAATCAAAGAAATTCCAATGAAAATGTTTTAAAATGAAGAACACCTTGGTAATAAATAGGAGAAAATATTTCATTAGGATCTAAGTGTAACCTCTGATCTATAATTGACTTACTCTGGGATTCAGCTTCTCTTTACTTGTCTTATTGGGCAGTTCCTCAATCATTCATTCCCTCTTTGGAGAGAATATTTTATTTTCTGTTCCCTTGGTCTAATACACTTACAATCTTGACAGGAATGCTTGTTTCTTTTAATAAAGTCCTAATTTTATAGTGCTGCCATTAGCAATGTAAGTGGTACCTTTATTAAAAAGAAAAATAATTAAGATTTCCTAAATACCTACTACGTATTAAAAACTGGACAACTCAAATTTATGTTTATTAATTATTAGTCACTGGATAAAAGACTTTGATTTATTTTGCTATATAACCTGTAAGGATTTTTTTCAGTTCAGAATAGTCTTTTCGGTGATTATTTACATTGCTAACACAATCTATTTAATTCTAGTCAACTTTGATGGGGCAAAGACCAAAAGCGGAATTAAAGTGATAAAATGACAATTGGTTCAAAAGTGTAGGGGGATATTTAAGTTTTAATTATATCTGCTATAGATTAATTTAGTAGCCATTCTCTTGCGGAATGTGTCTCTAGGCTGGAAGGGTTGTTCCATTTACAGAGAAGTGGGGAGGAGGAACATGACAATCCTCTGAGAGTGAACTTCTGTGGCTGAGACTCCCTATACTTTTGGTAGGAGAAAACAGAATTTTAATACATGTATACTTTCTAATGGGGGTTTCTCTAGGTCTAAAAATTCAAACCAGTCAATCCGAAGGAAATCAGCCCTGAATATTCATTGGAAGAACTGATACTGAAGCTGAAGCTGCAATACTTTGCAAAGTATTGGAGATGCAAAGGGATGACACCTGATGCAATGAGATGACTCATTTGGAAAGTCCTTGATGCTGGGAAAAATAGAAGACAGAAAGAGAAGGGAATGAGAGAGGATGAGATGCTTCGATGGCATCACTTATTCGATGAACATGAGTTGAGCAAGCTCCAGGAGATAGTGAAAGACAGGGAAGCTTGGTGTTCTACAGTCCATGGGGTCATAAAGAGTTGGACATGACTGAGTAACTGAACTGAACATAACATTTTAAATCAAAGAAATTCCAATGAAAATGTTTTAAAATGAAGAACACCTTGGTAATAAATAGGAGAAAATATTTCATTAGGATCTAAGTGTAACCTCTGATCTATAATTGACTTACTCTGGGATTCAGCTTCTCTTTACTTGTCTTATTGGGCAGTTCCTCAATCATTCATTCCCTCTTTGGAGAGAATATTTTATTTTCTGTTCCCTTGGTCTAATACACTTACAATCTTGACAGGAATGCTTGTTTCTTTTAATAAAGTCCTAATTTTATAGTGCTGCCATTAGCAATGTAAGTGGTACCTTTATTAAAAAGAAAAATAATTAAGATTTCCTAAATACCTACTACGTATTAAAAACTGGACAACTCAAATTTATGTTTATTAATTATTAGTCACTGGATAAAAGACTTTGATTTATTTTGCTATATAACCTGTAAGGATTTTTTTCAGTTCAGAATAGTCTTTTCGGTGATTATTTACATTGCTAACACAATCTATTTAATTCTAGTCAACTTTGATGGGGCAAAGACCAAAAGCGGAATTAAAGTGATAAAATGACAATTGGTTCAAAAGTGTAGGGGGATATTTAAGTTTTAATTATATCTGCTATAGATTAATTTAGTAGCCATTCTCTTGCGGAATGTGTCTCTAGGCTGGAAGGGTTGTTCCATTTACAGAGAAGTGGGGAGGAGGAACATGACAATCCTCTGAGAGTGAACTTCTGTGGCTGAGACTCCCCTATACTAATGTAGAGATGGAGTAGGAGAAAAGCAAACAGAATTTTAATACATGTATACTTTCTATAGGAGCTTCCCAGGAGGCACAGTGGTAAATAATCCATCTAACAATTCACGATTCACGGGAGGCTCACCAGTTCTGTCCCTGGGTTGGGAAGATCCCCTGCAGTAGTAAATGGCAACTCACTCTATTCTTGCTTGAAAAAATCCCCTAGATAGAGGAGCCTGGGCAGCTACAGTCCACAGAGTCACAAAGCGTTGGGCATGACTGAGCACATATGCATGTATACTTCCTGTGTACAAGAAAGAGACTCAGAAAAAGTCAAAATTTCCCAAAGTGGCTCAAGGCAACACCTTAAATACCATCTTCAGCTAAAGAAAAACAAAATTGGGTAGAAAAGGTCTGTTTTAGAGGTTACTAAGAAAAAGCGCAGTATACAAAGTTATGCTTATTGTATAAATTTAACTTGGTGCCTTCGCCACTGATAAGCGCTGCTAGAGATTTTTTTTTTCTTCTCCTCTTCCACTTCCTGGTATGGAGAGAAAGGCATTCTTGCGAATAGAGTGGATAGTTTTCTTAGGATTTCATAGCTTCACTATTGTCTGCAATTTCTTAAAAATAACCAGTTTAAAATAATTCTTATGACAAAGAGATATGTTTGGGGATGGCAAATTCTGCTCCTGTTTCATATGAATAAAAGACACAGTTTTGTGGTAGGTAGGTAATTGCTCCCATAATACGTAAACACACACACAAAAACAGATTTGCTTCATATATTCAATTTTCCCATATGTCCTGCTGAACCTTTGGTAAGATCAGTTCAATAATAATGCAAGTAAAACAAGCTGTTATACAAGTGCAGTATGATTTGTTTCAGTTATTTTTTATGCAGAAAGATTTATATAATTGATTTTTCCAAGATCAATGAATCATAAGCAAATGTCACAAACCTTTACATTTTGAACTAAATGATGTTGTAACTGTAAAGGAAAATACACATGGAAGAAAATTTTAAGGAGAATGTTTCCTGATACAGAGATCTTTTTTTCCTGTCCACTTTTGTAGAGCATTTTTCTTTAGAAAATTGACATTTGTATCTATGACTCTTTGAGATGCATGTAAATTTCTTTTAAAAAGCTCAATAATCATTTTTTTCTTAAATTCCTCATCATGCCTCTTTTATTTATATTAATTTTCATCCATCTTTTTATTCTTCAGGATGTGTGGGCCTCTCATTGCTGTGGCCTATCTCACTGCAGAGCACTGGCTCTGGGAGCATGTGCTCCAGAGTGCTGGCATGCAATTAGACACACAGGTCCAGCTGCTCCACAGCACGTGGAATCTTCCCAGGCCAGGGATCAAACTGGTGTCCCTTGCACTGCAAGGAGGACTCTTTACCCACTGGACCAACAGGTAAACCCCTAACTAAGCATTTTCATGAGCTTTTAAACCATAAATGCCTTTCTCAAAGACCTGGGAGTCATCTTGAAATATAACCATCAAGAAAGATAGCTGCCTGACCCTCTATTTCCCAGTTTCTGTGCAGAAATATAAGCGTAAATTTAACTGGTGGATGGCTTCAAGATACAAACCCTTTGTCAAAAAACTATGAGAAATTTTTTCCTTTGAATAATGTCAGGTAGTTTACATATATGGCCACACTAATTACGAATTGTTAGGATAAATCAAGTGTGACTAATGATGTCATTAAGTCCTCTTATTGAAGACTAGTTAATTATCTTGAGAATTAAAATCTAGCAGGTTGTATGTTCTTGGCTATATATAAGAATGAAGTGTTTCTTTTTTCTTTTTTTTTTAATCTTTGAAATCCCTTGAGCAGATCACCTGTGAAACCTATCACATTTTGGTTTAATGCCTATTCAATTATAAAAATATTTTCTCTCTTTTTTGGAGATTTTTGGCGTGGTGGGGAATTTCATTTTTAATTGTATTTTCCCAATACTACACACATTTGATTGTATCACTGTTTTGTTTAAACTTTTTGTATGGGTTTCTCTTATTCATGAGATCAAGTCTAAATCTCTGATATATGTTCTACCATGTAGCACCAACATAGAAATATCTCCTAGTAGCAATATACACATGGAAGAAAATTTTAAGGAGAATGTTTCCTGATACAGAGATCTTTTTCCTGTCCACTTTTGTAGAGCATTTCTTTAGAAAATTGACATTTGTATCTATGACTCTTTGAGATGCATGTAAATTTCTTTTAAAAAGCTCAATAATCATTTTTTTCTTAAATTCCTCATCATGCCTCTTTTATTTATATTAATTTTCATCCATCTTTTTATTCTTCAGGATGTGTGGGCCTCTCATTGCTGTGGCCTATCTCACTGCAGAGCACTGGCTCTGGGAGCATGTGCTCCAGAGTGCTGGCATGCAATTAGACACACAGGTCCAGCTGCTCCACAGCACGTGGAATCTTCCCAGGCCAGGGATCAAACTGGTGTCCCTTGCACTGCAAGGAGGACTCTTTACCCACTGGACCAACAGGTAAACCCCTAACTAAGCATTTTCATGAGCTTTTAAACCATAAATGCCTTTCTCAAAGACCTGGGAGTCATCTTGAAATATAACCATCAAGAAAGATAGCTGCCTGACCCTCTATTTCCCAGTTTCTGTGCAGAAATATAAGCGTAAATTTAACTGGTGGATGGCTTCAAGATACAAACCCTTTGTCAAAAAACTATGAGAAATTTTTTCCTTTGAATAATGTCAGGTAGTTTACATATATGGCCACACTAATTACGAATTGTTAGGATAAATCAAGTGTGACTAATGATGTCATTAAGTCCTCTTATTGAAGACTAGTTAATTATCTTGAGAATTAAAATCTAGCAGGTTGTATGTTCTTGGCTATATATAAGAATGAAGTGTTTCTTTTTTCTTTTTTTTTTAATCTTTGAAATCCCTTGAGCAGATCACCTGTGAAACCTATCACATTTTGGTTTAATGCCTATTCAATTATAAAAATATTTTCTCTCTTTTTTGGAGATTTTTGGCGTGGTGGGGAATTTCATTTTTAATTGTATTTTCCCAATACTACACACATTTGATTGTATCACTGTTTTGTTTAAACTTTTTGTATGGGTTTCTCTTATTCATGAGATCAAGTCTAAATCTCTGATATATGTTCTACCATGTAGCACCAACATAGAAATATCTCCTAGTGCTTTCTACATACAAATCATGTCAAAATTCTCAACATTGTCCAGTTTCCTGAGTATCCTATGCAAATTCACAATATTAATTCAAAAGCATGTGGTAGAACAGGGCTTCAGAATGGCAGAGTAAAAAGCTTGATGGAACATTTCCCTAGCAAGATAGCAATTTAACTGGGCAAAATTCTAAAAATAAATCATTTAAAGGCTCTGGGACTTGTCCTAACAGTCACAGTGGATACATGATATGTAAATACAAGATATAGGAAATACAGAAATAGAGAAACATTAATTCAAGAAAATCTGCCAAATCTTGGTAAAACTGTGAGTCAGTGGTACTGGAGCTGTGACTTATTCCCTTATATTCTCTCCTACAGCTCTCTGTTATGGAAATTCTAACCCGGTGCTCTTTTCTAGGCAAGGACAATCAGGAATACTGGATTGCCTTTCTCAGTGGATTCTAAAGATTTTAAGCTTCAGAAATCAAGTTTAAAACATTCAAGGAAGATATGATGAAAGTATGTGGATGTGCTAGTCACTCAGTTGTGTGTGACTCTTTGCAGTCCCATGGACTACAGCTCATCAGGCTCCTCTGACCATAGAATTCTCCAGGCAAAATACTAGAATGGGAAACCATTCCCTTCTCCAGGGGCTTTTTCTGACACAAGGATCACACCCATATCTCCTGCATTGCAGACAGATTCTTTACCATCTGAGCCACTAGGGAAGCCATATGACAAAAACATGTCATTAAACAAATAATATCATAAAGGGATACAGATCATTAAAAATAGAAACTTTGGAGTTAAGAACTGATATTTTAAAAATTACTAGATAGACTCAATGGTAAATTTCATCTGCTATCAAAAGGAAAATCAACAAAGTTAGTAGAGAGAAGAATAGAGATTACTCAATCTAAAGAACAGAAAGAAAAAAGGATGAAGAACAATGAACAGTGTTTCTGAAAAGTGTGGGATACATGTATAACCTCAAAGTAATTAAAAGATGTCAATCTAGCCAAAGTAAAACATATTTGTTCTAACATAATAGTACTTTCAAAGAAGTGTCTTTTGATTTGATTTATCAATTAGAAAGACACTGTTAAGTTGAATTAAAAATAAAGCCTAGCAATTTTTTCAAGATGTTCACTTAAAAGTGTACCAAAGGTTAAAAACCAAAGGTTTAAAAAAAAATCAGGTAAATACAAATCATTATACAGATGTGGATACCAATCTTAATAATTGTCAAATATAGAATTTAAAGTGAAAGGATGAAAATGGGTCAAAGAAAAGAGATCTTATAAAAGGCACAATGCATGAAGTTATATTCATCATAAATATGAAGTATAAACTATTTCAAAAGCTGGGAGCACTGACAAGTTCCTCTTCTTGGGCTTAAAATCACTTCTGATGGTGACTGCAGCCATGAAATTAGAAAACAGTTGTTTCTTTGCAGGAAAGTTTGACAAACCTAGACAATGTTTTAAGAAGCAAAGATATCACTTTGCCAACAAAGGTCCATATAGTCAAGGCTATGGTCTTTCCAGCAGCTGTGTATGGATGTTAGAGGTAGACAGTAAATAAGGCTGCATGCTGAAGAATTCATGCTTTTGAACTGTGGTTCTGGAAAGCACCATTGAGAGTCACTTGGAGAGCAAGCCCTGAATACGCATTGGAAGAATGGATGTTGAAGCTGAAGCTCCAACACTTTGGCCATTTGATGCAAACAGTTGACTCATCGGAGAAGACTCTGATGCTGGGGAAGATTGAAGACATAAGGAGAAGAGAGTAACAGAGGGTGAGATGGTTGGATGGCATTATTGATTCAATGGACATAAACTTGGACAAACTCTGGAAGATGGTGGGTGGGGGGCAGCGAAGCCCAGGGTTGGAATGTCATTAAACAAATAATATCATAAAGGGATACAGATCATTAAAAATAGAAACTTTGGAGTTAAGAACTGATATTTTAAAAATTACTAGATAGACTCAATGGTAAATTTCATCTGCTATCAAAAGGAAAATCAACAAAGTTAGTAGAGAGAAGAATAGAGATTACTCAATCTAAAGAACAGAAAGAAAAAAGGATGAAGAACAATGAACAGTGTTTCTGAAAAGTGTGGGATACATGTATAACCTCAAAGTAATTAAAAGATGTCAATCTAGCCAAAGTAAAACATATTTGTTCTAACATAATAGTACTTTCAAAGAAGTGTCTTTTGATTTGATTTATCAATTAGAAAGACACTGTTAAGTTGAATTAAAAATAAAGCCTAGCAATTTTTTCAAGATGTTCACTTAAAAGTGTACCAAAGGTTAAAAACCAAAGGTTTAAAAAAAAATCAGGTAAATACAAATCATTATACAGATGTGGATACCAATCTTAATAATTGTCAAATATAGAATTTAAAGTGAAAGGATGAAAATGGGTCAAAGAAAAGAGATCTTATAAAAGGCACAATGCATGAAGTTATATTCATCATAAATATGAAGTATAAACTATTTCAAAAGCTGGGAGCACTGACAAGTTCCTCTTCTTGGGCTTAAAATCACTTCTGATGGTGACTGCAGCCATGAAATTAGAAAACAGTTGTTTCTTTGCAGGAAAGTTTGACAAACCTAGACAATGTTTTAAGAAGCAAAGATATCACTTTGCCAACAAAGGTCCATATAGTCAAGGCTATGGTCTTTCCAGCAGCTGTGTATGGATGTTAGAGGTAGACAGTAAATAAGGCTGCATGCTGAAGAATTCATGCTTTTGAACTGTGGTTCTGGAAAGCACCATTGAGAGTCACTTGGAGAGCAAGCCCTGAATACGCATTGGAAGAATGGATGTTGAAGCTGAAGCTCCAACACTTTGGCCATTTGATGCAAACAGTTGACTCATCGGAGAAGACTCTGATGCTGGGGAAGATTGAAGACATAAGGAGAAGAGAGTAACAGAGGGTGAGATGGTTGGATGGCATTATTGATTCAATGGACATAAACTTGGACAAACTCTGGAAGATGGTGGGTGGGGGGCAGCGAAGCCCAGTGTGCTGCAGTTCATGGGATCGGGAAGAGTTGGACATGGTTTGGTGACTGAACTGCAACAACAGTAAACTACTTCAAATATACATTGATGACTTTTGACAGAATCACAAGGTAAATGTAAATCAGAAATTGTAATTGGAAATTTGAACATACTTTTCTCAGAAACGTTGAGATACAGTAGTCGGAAAATAGATTCAATTGTATATTAAAAGCTTTCAACAAACAAAGGAAGCCTTTAATGAATAGTATTTTGACCAATTATTTTGAGGTAGACTTTCTTGTTCATTCAAAAAATAGGTAAACATATGCCTGAAGTTCATTCAAACATTTTAGGAATTGTTTATCAAGAGGTGAAAAAGTCTCTGAAAACAATCTCAACCTTCTGCTTTCAATTCTTGTCCAAAGCATTTAAAAAAGTGGGGGTCAGTAGGTTGATTAAGGTTGTATTCCTGAAAGCAAAAATCCAAGCTTTTGTCCAGAATCATTAGCTGTGGTTTGACGATTTTTATGAGTCACGACTTGTGTTCATATTTTTCTTTGCCCAAACACCAAACACAGTATTATTAACCATTGCAGATATTCCATCTCTGAACAGAGGATCAAGCATTTACTTTTAGTTAAAGATTTTAATAACAGAAAATTCCGTGTTTTAAATATTCTAAATGGAGCTCTCCAAATAGAAATTCATTTGTTTTATTTTTTTTTTTGGGTCCACTTCTATTGATCTTTCATTTATTTATCTTTGTTCTTTGACCTGTGTGGGCCTCCCATCACAGTGGCCTCTCTTGTTCCACTGGAAAGTTGGACACATCAGTCTAGTCGCTCCACAGCACGTGGGATCTTCCCAGGCCAGGGATTGAATTAGCGCCCCTTGCACTGCAAGGCGGTATCCCTACCCACTACCAGGAAGCCCTTTTGAAAAAAATTTGAACGGGAGCATTGACTCAGCCCTGAATACGGGAGAAGACTTTTTGTTTGCTTGGGGAAGATTGAAAAAACATAAGGAGAAGAGAGTAACAGAGGGTGAGATGGTTGGATGGCATTATTGATTCAATGGACATAAACTTGGACAAACTCTGGAAGATGGTGGGTGGGGGGCAGCGAAGCCCAGTGTGCTGCAGTTCATGGGATCGGGAAGAGTTGGACATGGTTTGGTGACTGAACTGCAACAACAGTAAACTACTTCAAATATACATTGATGACTTTTGACAGAATCACAAGGTAAATGTAAATCAGAAATTGTAATTGGAAATTTGAACATACTTTTCTCAGAAACGTTGAGATACAGTAGTCGGAAAATAGATTCAATTGTATATTAAAAGCTTTCAACAAACAAAGGAAGCCTTTAATGAATAGTATTTTGACCAATTATTTTGAGGTAGACTTTCTTGTTCATTCAAAAAATAGGTAAACATATGCCTGAAGTTCATTCAAACATTTTAGGAATTGTTTATCAAGAGGTGAAAAAGTCTCTGAAAACAATCTCAACCTTCTGCTTTCAATTCTTGTCCAAAGCATTTAAAAAAGTGGGGGTCAGTAGGTTGATTAAGGTTGTATTCCTGAAAGCAAAAATCCAAGCTTTTGTCCAGAATCATTAGCTGTGGTTTGACGATTTTTATGAGTCACGACTTGTGTTCATATTTTTCTTTGCCCAAACACCAAACACAGTATTATTAACCATTGCAGATATTCCATCTCTGAACAGAGGATCAAGCATTTACTTTTAGTTAAAGATTTTAATAACAGAAAATTCCGTGTTTTAAATATTCTAAATGGAGCTCTCCAAATAGAAATTCATTTGTTTTATTTTTTTTTTTGGGTCCACTTCTATTGATCTTTCATTTATTTATCTTTGTTCTTTGACCTGTGTGGGCCTCCCATCACAGTGGCCTCTCTTGTTCCACTGGAAAGTTGGACACATCAGTCTAGTCGCTCCACAGCACGTGGGATCTTCCCAGGCCAGGGATTGAATTAGCGCCCCTTGCACTGCAAGGCGGTATCCCTACCCACTACCAGGGAAGCCCTAGAAATTTGTTTTTGATGTCATCTAAGTATAGATATGCTGAAAAAAAAAAAGAGTTACTGCCAAAAGAGATTTTAGTAGTTTCATGTAACTCCATGCTGATGAGAAAAGACAGTGTCCCTGATTCCTTATGACCTTCTCTAACATTAGAAAACAAACGTTTGGATTAGGTGATATCATTTGTCACAGGTACTGGTTCACTTTTCTTCCTGAACTAGCTACAAACCAGCTTATGCATTGCCAGGAAAGATGGTTGGATCAAGGCCTTTCCAGCTGTGAGCAGTTTTCTTTGACAATTTGAAATGAAATATACAATATTGCAGGATGCTTCACAGGAAGGGTTTCATTTAGGATAGCCTGAATTCCCAGGCTTTTTAAATGAAGCCATCTTCTCATGAGAGATATCAATGCTCTGACATACTCTCAGGTTGGACACATCTAAGTAGGTTTTATAGCCTTAAAGGCTTTAGGTTAGCATTGACATAAAAGTTTGCCTCTCTATAAATACTGTGGTTTTAGGGCCAATCAGGTTCTTCAATGAAATGAAAATCAAAAATAATCTCAATTTCATTTAACCTTCTTTACTTTGATGATTTCTAGCTTAAGTTAAATCCTATATAAACAATGACAAAAAACGAAGTGTTTTAATTAATTTGTATCAACCAGAAACTATTCAAATTAAATATGGTGTAAATAATGAGTAATGACAATACTCACATATGCATACACAGTGACATTTTATGTCATTTGCAGCAATGCCATAAAAGCATTAATATAACAACATGTGAAAGTAGAGATTTCTCAACATGACAGAAAGATAATCAAATAAATTTGTGTGTGTGTCTATGATATTGTATATGATGTATTTTCTGAGCTTTGCCCAGTTGATAGAACTCTTAAAGACCATACATAAACAAAAAATTAAAGATTCTGATCCAGAGGAATTCTAAAGGTTCTACTTTTACCAAAATTGGGTACAAGATCACTGATATATTGATTTGTAACTCAAAATGTGAGGTTAGTCCTGCCCTTTGTCACACACTGGAGGCTAATGGGTGCTTAAAGAAATGTCACTGCTCTAATTGAGTAATCCTCCCTTACTCACAAATCTGTAATTAATTTCTATTTTAGTCAAATCAAACTCTTTAATTTTGATATTTAAAACACTCATGGTTTCCAAGCTTATTTTCAACTATTTTCTAACAGAAAAGTTACATTATAGTTAAATGGAATCACTGTGTTACTGCATATATATGTGTAGCCCTTCCTCATCTACGTTAAAAACATACTTTGTTCCTTCCACGCACCTGTTTTTTAGGGACTAAATATTGCTCATCTTTTGCAGTCCTGCTTAAATTGTATGACTTCTATATTGTCTACCTTCATCAAGTTAGTTAAAAAAAAGTTTTCTTCAGGCTAGAGGCTATCTGAGACTTTTATGGCAATGCTAATATGAAAACTTCCACATTTAATCCTGTATTCACTATATTTATACATATTTTTTATTAACACTGTCCTTGATTTATCCATGTAAATTCTGTATCATTTCAGTGCTTTGCATGCATTAGCTATTAATTAGCTACTTATTGAGTGAATTAATCAACAAATTAAGTAATAATGAAGGGTAGAATTTTTCCTTAGTAATTCTTTACTTTGGCTTATGTTATCTGTCAACTCAAGTTAGTAACAACTCTTGCTCTCAATAATTTCATGATTGATTGTCTATTTAGCAACAAATAATGAGAAAGCAATTCTTAGCTGAGAATATTGATTCAAAGAATATTTGTTTTGCAGTAGTTAACGTTACTGTGCAAATAACACATTTTTAATGGTCAAGATTTAACAATATTAAACTTATTTTTAAAAAATTCCTTAAAGTTCTAGTTATACAGAATGACACAATGTGAATAATCTTATGATAGAGCTATAAATTTTATGTTAAAAGCTATTTATGGTCTGACCAATGCATAAGAGTCTGTTATAAACCAGACACTGTGTAGAGACCACATCAAACTGCAGAAGAGCCCTTATGTTAGATGTAACTCCATTTGTCAAATGAAGGTACAACATCCATGGAGATTAGGCAACTTCTTGTGTACAAGGGTTGACTGGTAGTTTCAAGGTTCATGTTAAGGTTTGCTTTTTTTTACCACTGTAATAAAGCTACTATTAAATATATTGTGTTTTAACATTGGGGGTTTCAGATAAAGAACATTTGGTATAGTAAACAAACTCCTAAATCAGGAGTCCAAAAGCCAAGGCTCCAGAAAAGAAAAGGAATTAAGCTGGATCAGGTAGGACTATAAAGAGTTCATACAGGGATGACAGAATGTTATGATGTTTAAGAGCAAAGTTGAAATGGTGACACTAGTGGTAAAAAACAACATAATTTGGGGCAAAGTCATAATACCTTTAAAATGATATTGAACAGCCTCTTTTTTAATATAAATTTGTTTTTTCAATTATTTGTTGTTTCAGAGCAGCAAAAACTCTCTTCTGGCCTACAGATTTGTTTCATTTTTATCCTCCATCCCCTTTTCCTCCTCTTTCATCTGGTTTTGTTTTTATGTGTGTATATAAAACACTTTCAGCATTTTTTTTTTTTAAAGAAAACAATACATATGTTTGACACTTAGGAAATAGTCAGTCAGTTTAGTACAGTTCAGTCTTTCCGTCCTGTCCGACTCTTTGTGATCCCATTGACCATAGCACTCCAGGCTTCCTTGGCTTCACCATCTCCCAGAGCTAGCTCAAACTCATGTCCGTTGGCTCAGTGATGCCATCCAACCATCTCATCCTGTCATCCTCTTCTTTGGTCTTCTATTTGTCACAGCATCAAGGTCTTTTCCAATGAGTCATTGTCTTTTAGCAACTAGAGAAAGCAATTCTTAGCTGAGAATATTGATTCAAAGAATATTTGTTTTGCAGTAGTTAACGTTACTGTGCAAATAACACATTTTTAATGGTCAAGATTTAACAATATTAAACTTATTTTTAAAAAATTCCTTAAAGTTCTAGTTATACAGAATGACACAATGTGAATAATCTTATGATAGACCTATAAATTTTATGTTAAAAGCTATTTATGGTCTGACCAATGCATAAGAGTCTGTTATAAACCAGACACTGTGTAGAGACCACATCAAACTGCAGAAGAGCCCTTATGTTAGATGTAACTCCATTTGTCAAATGAAGGTACAACATCCATGGAGATTAGGCAACTTCTTGTGTACAAGGGTTGACTGGTAGTTTCAAGGTTCATGTTAAGGTTTGCTTTTTTTTACCACTGTAATAAAGCTACTATTAAATATATTGTGTTTTAACATTGGGGGTTTCAGATAAAGAACATTTGGTATAGTAAACAAACTCCTAAATCAGGAGTCCAAAAGCCAAGGCTCCAGAAAAGAAAAGGAATTAAGCTGGATCAGGTAGGACTATAAAGAGTTCATACAGGGATGACAGAATGTTATGATGTTTAAGAGCAAAGTTGAAATGGTGACACTAGTGGTAAAAAACAACATAATTTGGGGCAAAGTCATAATACCTTTAAAATGATATTGAACAGCCTCTTTTTTAATATAAATTTGTTTTTTCAATTATTTGTTGTTTCAGAGCAGCAAAAACTCTCTTCTGGCCTACAGATTTGTTTCATTTTTATCCTCCATCCCCTTTTCCTCCTCTTTCATCTGGTTTTGTTTTTATGTGTGTATATAAAACACTTTCAGCATTTTTTTTTTTTAAAGAAAACAATACATATGTTTGACACTTAGGAAATAGTCAGTCAGTTTAGTACAGTTCAGTCTTTCCGTCCTGTCCGACTCTTTGTGATCCCATTGACCATAGCACTCCAGGCTTCCTTGGCTTCACCATCTCCCAGAGCTAGCTCAAACTCATGTCCGTTGGCTCAGTGATGCCATCCAACCATCTCATCCTGTCATCCTCTTCTTTGGTCTTCTATTTGTCACAGCATCAAGGTCTTTTCCAATGAGTCATCTCTTTGAATTAGGTTACCAAAGTATTGTATTCAATAGACAATGCATTTGGGGGAAAATTCTTAATCAGCTTTAACTGCAATTGGATATATTACTTTCTAGGGCTTCCGGAAAGAAATACCTTAGACTGGAAAGAAGTTTATTTTTTTCAAAGTTCTGGAGGCTAGAAGTCCAAGATCAAGTTGTCTGTAGGAGTGGTTTCCTCTGAGTCATCTCTCCTTTGCTTGCAGATGGCCGACTTTCCACTGTGTCCACACATGATCTTCCTTTCAACTATGTTGTCCATGTTCTAATTTCCTCCTCTTTTAAGAGCACTAGTCATATTGGATTAGGATGAACCATAATGACTCCATTTTAACTTAATCACCTTTTTGAAGACTTCAACAGTATCAGTTTTGGGGGACAAAACTGAGCCTGTAGCACTTTAGGACCAATAAAATAATTGCAGGAGATAATATTTTATGAGTAAGATTAAAAATATGTGATAGAAATATTAAAATGTCAGGTTATAGAGAATGACTTCATACTGTAAATACAAGTGAGATTAAGTTCACTCCATGAGAAAATTATAAACATAACTGTGCCATAATATGTATAATCTAAAGTATATTCAGGTTTCCCTGGTGGCTCCTTGTTAAAGAATCTCCTTCCAATGCAGGAGGTGCAGGTTTGATTTCCTGGTTGGGAAGATACCCTGGAGTAGGAAATGGCAACCTTCTCCAGTGTTCTTACCTGAAAAGTCTCATGGACAGGGGAGTCTGCTGGTCTGCAGCTTGTGGGATTGCAAAAGAGGTGGACATGACTCAGGGATTAAACAACAACCACGAACTCAATTCAGAACCAGAAATTGTATGAACCAGAAAATTGCTTCATATTGACTGGAATGCATTTCGCTCAGCTTCTACTTTTCTTTTACCCTCTCGAGAAACCCTCTAATCAACAGAAAACCCCAAGACAACTTGTAAGAAGTTTCTTGTCTTTTTAAAGTGAGCCTTCAGATTCTTCCTGGTCACTTCCCTTTCAAGGAGTTAACTAAACTATTCCTTTTTAAATATCTGTCAGTCAAGAACCCTGATGCAGTGAAGTGAAAAAAAAAAAAAAAAGTGATGGAAGTGTTAGTTGCTCTGTCATGTCTGACCCTTTGTGATCCCATGGCCTGTAGCCCACCAGGCTCCTCTGTCCATGGATTTGCCAGGGAAGAATACTGGATTGGGTAGCCATTCCCTTTTCCAAAGAATCTTCCTGAAACAGGGATTGATTCCTAGTCTCCTGCATTGCTGGCAGATTCTTTACCATTTGACCCACAAGGAAACACGAATCCTTTTAGGTTCTGTGATGGTATGTAGATGCTTTATCTATATCTCGTCTTCTCAAGGGTGAATGAATTCTTGCTTTGTTTTCTTCCCAAGGCTCTACAGGAGGACCACTGACCATGTTCACTCTGAGGGGAAAAAAAAATGTATCACTATTAAAAGGTGGTTACAGAGCCCTGTTTCATATTTTCCCTACTTGCTTTCATCATAAGCTTTAAGTCTTTATTATTAAAGGAATCTCTGAAAGGAATTTGAACTTTCTCCTATTGAAATATTTAAAATATATTTTGAATAAAATACTTTCTTCTATCACTGACTCAACTATATTATTTGCCACTGCACAGCAAATATTGATTACTTGATTATTTATAACCTAGCAGAGAACACTTTTATTAAAAGGATAATCTAAAGTATATTCAGGTTTCCCTGGTGGCTCCTTGTTAAAGAATCTCCTTCCAATGCAGGAGGTGCAGGTTTGATTTCCTGGTTGGGAAGATACCCTGGAGTAGGAAATGGCAACCTTCTCCAGTGTTCTTACCTGAAAAGTCTCATGGACAGGGGAGTCTGCTGGTCTGCAGCTTGTGGGATTGCAAAAGAGGTGGACATGACTCAGGGATTAAACAACAACCACGAACTCAATTCAGAACCAGAAATTGTATGAACCAGAAAATTGCTTCATATTGACTGGAATGCATTTCGCTCAGCTTCTACTTTTCTTTTACCCTCTCGAGAAACCCTCTAATCAACAGAAAACCCCAAGACAACTTGTAAGAAGTTTCTTGTCTTTTTAAAGTGAGCCTTCAGATTCTTCCTGGTCACTTCCCTTTCAAGGAGTTAACTAAACTATTCCTTTTTAAATATCTGTCAGTCAAGAACCCTGATGCAGTGAAGTGAAAAAAAAAAAAAAAAAGTGATGGAAGTGTTAGTTGCTCTGTCATGTCTGACCCTTTGTGATCCCATGGCCTGTAGCCCACCAGGCTCCTCTGTCCATGGATTTGCCAGGGAAGAATACTGGATTGGGTAGCCATTCCCTTTTCCAAAGAATCTTCCTGAAACAGGGATTGATTCCTAGTCTCCTGCATTGCTGGCAGATTCTTTACCATTTGACCCACAAGGAAACACGAATCCTTTTAGGTTCTGTGATGGTATGTAGATGCTTTATCTATATCTCGTCTTCTCAAGGGTGAATGAATTCTTGCTTTGTTTTCTTCCCAAGGCTCTACAGGAGGACCACTGACCATGTTCACTCTGAGGGGAAAAAAAAATGTATCACTATTAAAAGGTGGTTACAGAGCCCTGTTTCATATTTTCCCTACTTGCTTTCATCATAAGCTTTAAGTCTTTATTATTAAAGGAATCTCTGAAAGGAATTTGAACTTTCTCCTATTGAAATATTTAAAATATATTTTGAATAAAATACTTTCTTCTATCACTGACTCAACTATATTATTTGCCACTGCACAGCAAATATTGATTACTTGATTATTTATAACCTAGCAGAGAACACTTTTATTAAAAGGACTTTTTCATTATTATCAGAAGTTTATATGTTAGAGGTTTGAATTAGTTTCCTTTAAGAAAATCATTTGGAAGTCCACATTTCTTATTTTCTCTTTTTCATTTTAAAGATGAACTGCTCACTCTTTTCTAATTCACATAGCTCAGGCATGCCCCTATGTTTGCTGACCCAGCAAACTTCTTTTTGTGGTGAGAATTTGTTCACTTTCTCTGTAACTGATCATTTCAGTAATAGCTAATATATGCTCACATAAAACAAACCAGAGGAAAGAGCAGAGAGAGGAGGAAGAGGACAAAGAAGATGAGAAGATAATAATTCAGTAGGCTTAAAGAATATTTTTGCATCTCTGAACAAATGATTGGAAAAATGAGCTTATATTAAAAGAAGAGGTTCACTTATTTTTCCCCAAATCCTCTGCTGATTAACAAAATCTGAAACAGCGTAGGTCAACAACACACACACGATTTGTTTCTCCTAATTATATTCCTGATAACCCACAGTAAATGTGGAGTGACACATTTCTTTGGCATGTACATGTATTTTCCTGTTAAATTTTATAGATTAAATTATATTGTGTATGGAATCTGAAATGCTATAGGGGTCAAGATACCTGAGAAAAGTGTGTTATAAAGCTATCCTGTATTTCATCTGCTTTGGATTATTTCTGAAGATCTGAAGACACAAGGTCTCACTATACCAAGGCCACATATAAATATTTTATATCAATAATGTATTTTAATTTGAGATTCTAGGGCCTTTTTCTTGGATAGGCCAACATCAATTAAATTAAATTTTAGAGTGGGTTTCTATTCCTTATGCGGTCAGTCCTCTGAATCTGTGGGTCCCACATCTGCAGATTCAACCAAACATGGATCAAAAATATTAAAAAAAAATTCATAAATCCTAGAAAGCAAAACTTGAATTTGCCACTCTGAGAACTACTTGCATGAGCCCTGTTTCATATTTTCCCTACTTGCTTTCATCATAAGCTTTAAGTCTTTATTATTAAAGGAATCTCTGAAAGGAATTTGAACTTTCTCCTATTGAAATATTTAAAATATATTTTGAATAAAATACTTTCTTCTATCACTGACTCAACTATATTATTTGCCACTGCACAGCAAATATTGATTACTTGATTATTTATAACCTAGCAGAGAACACTTTTATTAAAAGGACTTTTTCATTATTATCAGAAGTTTATATGTTAGAGGTTTGAATTAGTTTCCTTTAAGAAAATCATTTGGAAGTCCACATTTCTTATTTTCTCTTTTTCATTTTAAAGATGAACTGCTCACTCTTTTCTAATTCACATAGCTCAGGCATGCCCCTATGTTTGCTGACCCAGCAAACTTCTTTTTGTGGTGAGAATTTGTTCACTTTCTCTGTAACTGATCATTTCAGTAATAGCTAATATATGCTCACATAAAACAAACCAGAGGAAAGAGCAGAGAGAGGAGGAAGAGGACAAAGAAGATGAGAAGATAATAATTCAGTAGGCTTAAAGAATATTTTTGCATCTCTGAACAAATGATTGGAAAAATGAGCTTATATTAAAAGAAGAGGTTCACTTATTTTTCCCCAAATCCTCTGCTGCTTAACAAAATCTGAAACAGCGTAGGTCAGCCACACACACACGATTTGTTTCTCCTAATTATATTCCTGATAACCCACAGTAAATGTGGAGTGACACATTTCTTTGGCATGTACATGTATTTTCCTGTTAAATTTTATAGATTAAATTATATTGTGTATGGAATCTGAAATGCTATAGGGGTCAAGATACCTGAGAAAAGTGTGTTATAAAGCTATCCTGTATTTCATCTGCTTTGGATTATTTCTGAAGATCTGAAGACACAAGGTCTCACTATACCAAGGCCACATATAAATATTTTATATCAATAATGTATTTTAATTTGAGATTCTAGGGCCTTTTTCTTGGATAGGCCAACATCAATTAAATTAAATTTTAGAGTGGGTTTCTATTCCTTATGCGGTCAGTCCTCTGAATCTGTGGGTCCCACATCTGCAGATTCAACCAAACATGGATCAAAAATATTAAAAAAAAATTCATAAATCCTAGAAAGCAAAACTTGAATTTGCCACTCTGAGAACTACTTGCATAGCAGATATGAGGCATCATAAGTAATCTAGAGATGACTTAACGTATACGTAAGTGTGTACATACATTATGTGCAAATACTATACCATTTTGCATGGCCCACTGAGAACACAGTAAGAAGGTGACCATCTTGAAGGCAAAGAGAGAGGTCCCAAGAGTACCCCAACCTGCTCTCACCTTGATTTTAGATGCTTGATTTTTCCAGTATCCAAAACTGTGAGAATATAATTTCCATTGTTAAGCTATGCAGTATGCAAGATTTGTTATGGCAGCTCTAGCTGACTTGAGCATCAGCAGATTTTGATATCTGAACGAGGTCCTGAAATTGACTCTCCAGAGATACTGATGGACAACTGCATACCAAGTGACTCTTAAGAAACATGTGGGGCTTCCCCTGGTGGTCCAGTGGGTAAGGACACCGCCTTGCAGTGCAAGGGGCGCCGGTTCGATCCCTGGCCTGGGAAGATCCCAGGTGCCATGGAGCGGCTGGACTGATGTGTCCAATTACCGAGCTGGAGCTCTGGGGTGCATGGGCCCAGAGCCGGTGCTCTGTGATGACGGACACCACCGTGATGGGAGGCCCACAGGAGCCAAGGAACAAAGATGGATGAAAATAGAGAAATAAGAGACCAATAGAAGTGGCCCGCCCGCTCCCCTCCTTCCCCAACCTGACCCCCGCCCTAAGTAAATAAATAAATAAATAAATAAATAAAAAGAAACATGAAGTATTTAAGGAGAAACATCAACTTTTTGTTTATTGGTTACTCTTTTTTTGGTCTCCATTAATGGGTGACATAGCAGAGCAATTGTATAATGCATGTCCTGGTAAATGTGGACACCTTTTCTGCAGTCTGGCTCTAATAAAGTATTCAATTGGAAAGACAATAATAGTTGTTTCAAAAGAATAATACCGAGTACTTCCTTCTTTTCTACATTAATTCCTGGTGTATTCAAAAGAAGGAAATTCTCCTCTAAAGGGATTTAACAAAAATAAATCTGCTGTGTACGTAATGATGCACCCTGAGAACATGAGGCAGTCTCATCCTGGTTGCTGGTGCCAAAAAATTTGTCATAACTGTGGCCTTTGAGATTCTTTTGTTTTCATTTTTAAAAAAGAAAATGAAGTCTATTGTTATGGACTAAATTTTGAATCTTCCAAATTCAGACTTTGAAGCCCTAGTCCCTTATGCTACTGTAATCAGAGATAAAAACTTTAAGAAGGAAATTAAGGTTCAGTGAATAATAAGAATGGGACCCTAATCTAATAGAACTGGTGTCTTTTTAAGAGGAAGACACATCAAGAGTGCATAGCCATAAAGAAAAGGTCATGTGAGGACACAAGGAGAAGGTGGCCTTCCTGAAAGTGAAGAGAAAGTTCCCAAGAGTAACCAAACCTGCCCTCACCTGATTTTAGACTTCCAGCATCCCAAACTGTGAGAATATAATTTCCATTTTGTATGCTACCCAGTATGTAGTATTTTGTTAGGGTTGCTCAAACTGACTAATACAGTCAGACTTACAGTCAAGTGGAGTTTCTGAAATCAAAGTTCTATGAGAAAATGTGAGAAATTACAGGTAAGGCTGCTCTTAAAGGAAACAAATATATATCAATACATATTAGAAAAATGGCATCTAGAAACATGGTACTGATGGGCCTATTTGCAGGGTAGGAACAGAGGCACGTATAGAGACAGCAGACATGTGAACACATGAGGTGAAGAAGGAGAGATAAACTGAGAGAGTAGCATTGACATATATACGCTACCCCATGTAAAATAGGTAGCTAGTAGGAAGCTGCTTTTGTAACACAGGGGACTCTGTTTGGTGCTTTGTGATGACCTAGATGAGTGGAATGGGAGAGTGGGATGGAGGCTTAAGAGAAAGATTTATGCATACATACAGCTGATTCACATTGTTGTGCAGCAGAGACCAGCCCAACATGGTAAAGGAATTAAATTCCAATTTAAAAAACAAAAAGCATTGCTAAATTCCATCTTCTAGTCTTTTCTGATCAGCTTCATAATTTTAATTTTCTTTCTTCATCTAATGCAATAATCACCTAGGTACGTAGGGAAGACATGTCAGGAGAAGCAGACTAGATCTGTGTGCCACCATCAACAAAAATAAGAAATATATTTTTTCATGAGCGTGAGAAAACAGAAGGCTTCAATATATGAAACTGAAAATTAATATTAGGAATATTACAAAATATACTTAGAAAATAGTGAACTCTATGTAATTATTACTCAAAGAAATACATGTAAGAGAATATTTGACAACTCTCTTAGGCTGTTGATGCCCTGTGTAGATAGAATAATTTGGGCCATCAAAAGGAAAGTGCCATTCAGGGAAAAAGTAACCATCATGTGATTTTTGCACGCCATCATTGTGTGTAGAAAAATGGAATTTTTTTTACACAATTCAGAGGATGATTTGGGGAGCTTGAAAAAAATAAGGGTAACTAGAATAGTCGGAGTACTTTGGAAGTAGGATGGCTGCATTATGACCATAATATAAAGGATTGGTACCTATCAATCTTGGGAAGCAAAAAGAAAGAAAATTATTAGAATCTACATTGTTATTAAGAATAAAAAGCAGAGAGTAGACTTTATTCATAAGATCAAATCCAATAGATATAATGGATATTCTAGGAAGCATGAACAATTTTAATCACACAATAATATTTAGTTTCAAAGAGAAATTTCTGGGCTTCCCCTGGTGGTCCAGTGGTAAAGACACCGCCTTGCAGTGCAAGGGGCGCCGGTTCGATCCCTGGTCTGGGAAGATCCCATGTGCCGCGGAGCAGCTGAACCGATGTGTCCAATTACTGAGCTGGAGCTCTGGCGCGCATGCACCCAGAGCCAGCGCTCTGCTACGACAGGGGCCACCATGATGGGAGGCCCACAGGAGCCAAAGAACAAAGATGGATGAAAATAGAGAAATGAAAGACCAATAGAAGTGGCCCGCCCATCCCCCTCCCTCCACACCCCCGCCAAAAGATAAATAAATAAGAACTTTTTAAAAAAAGAGAGAAATTTCTTTTTTTATGGTAAATACAAGTATTTGCCCTACTAAATTTAGATAATTTTATCTAATTTAATGGTACAGTACATTAGTAGCTATGTTGTTTCTCAATTATCGGCGAACCTTGGTAGATAATATAGGAATTGTGAAAAAAAAAAAAAAAACTTTTCTCATCTTTCCACATATTTAATAATTGAACAATGACTCATATCTCTGATAAGCCCTGTGTAATTATACAGTAGTGCTTAAGTTAAAAAAAAATCTTTGTTAAGGCTTAAGCCTGTACTTTTGTAAAAAAAAAAAAAAAAAAAAGAACCACTATGCAGTATACCATGGTTGTTGGGAGTAAATTTTAAGGATATTTGTTCTCATGTAGTTGGACAAGATGAACCAAGTGAATAAAAAATGTGCACAACTTAGTACTGGATGTCAACCGTGGATTCTCATGGAAAATAGTTCTTTATGATTCTTAGTGCATAAACACACACAAAGTGAGGCATTTTAATTAAGACCCATGGTAGAGATATGAAGCAACATTTTCAAGCCCGAAGGACTACAGAACTTTATTTGAAGAGAGACTGGGAATATATCCAAGATGCATAATGAAGAGATACTGCCACTTCTGTGATGTTTTAATCACACATGCGTCTGTTTGTTTTATCTATCCCATACTGAGATGCAGTAAAAACTTATTTTTTCATACATTGGTAGTTAATTATTTGACTAGAAGATTTGTTGGTTGCACTGTTCTAAAATGAGTGTATTGTTTAAAATATCAAAATTAATTTATCTCTGAAGATCCTTTTCTTCATCTGAGGGACAAATATTTTTGAACAGTACTAATAAAATCTTTCAACCCAGTGTATTTTAAAAATGTATATAAAACTCTTTCCATTATGGCTTGTACTTTGGCTTTCAATTTCAACTAATTCCAACACACTGTGATTTAATTTAAAACTCCAGTTAGTGACAAAGGATATTCTTTAAAGGAAATCAATAAGTTTTCTGTATTTTAAAATAAGTAACTTATAGAAAGAAGCTCTGTGAACAAGTGTTTTGTCAGCACAATAGCTTTACAACTATATTCTACTGTTTTTTCTTCTTCTTCCTCTCTTAATGTAGAATGCCCTTGCTACTACTGCTGCTTAGTTTCTCAGTCCTGTCTGACTCTTTGTGACCTTTTGAACTGTAGCCCTCCAGGTTCCTATGTCTGTGGAATTTTTCAAACAAGAAAATTAGTAGTAAAGTTGCTCAGTTGTTGTCCAACTCTGCGACCCATGGAGGGGGTCATAGAATTCTCGAGGGAAGAATACTGGGGTGGATAGTCTTTTCCTTCTCTAAGGAATCTTCCCAACCCGGGGCTTGAACCCAGGTCTCCCACATTGCAGGCAGAGTCTTCATCAGCTGAGCCACCAGGGAAGTCTAAGAAAACTCTAGTGGCTATCCTATCTTTTCTCCAGGAAATCTTCCCGACCTAGGAATGAACTGGGGTCTCCTAAATTTCAGACAGATTCTTTACCAGGTGAGTAGGTTACTATTTCCTCCTCTAGGGAAATTTCCTGATCCAGGGATCAAACCCAGGCCTCCGGTGTATTCTGCATTGCAGGAGATTCTTTACCTGCTGAGCCATTAGATCACCTTTAATATCCCAGATTAAGAAAGATGCATGTTTTTAATACAATGTCAACTATAGTTCTCATGATTCATAATGTGAGTCTCGTTGTTGTTGTTGCTTAAGATCCTTCAACTAACTTCCTTAGTTTGTTTCAGGATTTTGAAATAATAGCATATTTTTAAAGTACTGTATAAATGTTACAAAAGGAGAGAAAATCAAAAAGTGTCTTGCCCACATATTCAAATAACAACTGAGGAGGACCAATTTTAGTGACTGAAGCAGTCAGAGAAATACGAAAACAAAATTGTTCTTCAAAGCAGGAATATGTGACATTTTCACAAGTATGGATTAATATGTCTATCTTACTTTGCTTCCAGAGGTACTTAATCCTAGGATAGATACTCTTTAAAGGAAATCAATAAGTTTTCTGTATTTTAAAATAAGTAACTTATAGAAAGAAGCTCTGTGAACAAGTGTTTTGTCAGCACAATAGCTTTACAACTATATTCTACTGTTTTTTCTTCTTCTTCCTCTCTTAATGTAGAATGCCCTTGCTACTACTGCTGCTTAGTTTCTCAGTCCTGTCTGACTCTTTGTGACCTTTTGAACTGTAGCCCTCCAGGTTCCTATGTCTGTGGAATTTTTCAAACAAGAAAATTAGTAGTAAAGTTGCTCAGTTGTTGTCCAACTCTGCGACCCATGGAGGGGGTCATAGAATTCTCGAGGGAAGAATACTGGGGTGGATAGTCTTTTCCTTCTCTAAGGAATCTTCCCAACCCGGGGCTTGAACCCAGGTCTCCCACATTGCAGGCAGAGTCTTCATCAGCTGAGCCACCAGGGAAGTCTAAGAAAACTCTAGTGGCTATCCTATCTTTTCTCCAGGAAATCTTCCCGACCTAGGAATGAACTGGGGTCTCCTAAATTTCAGACAGATTCTTTACCAGGTGAGTAGGTTACTATTTCCTCCTCTAGGGAAATTTCCTGATCCAGGGATCAAACCCAGGCCTCCGGTGTATTCTGCATTGCAGGAGATTCTTTACCTGCTGAGCCATTAGATCACCTTTAATATCCCAGATTAAGAAAGATGCATGTTTTTAATACAATGTCAACTATAGTTCTCATGATTCATAATGTGAGTCTCGTTGTTGTTGTTGCTTAAGATCCTTCAACTAACTTCCTTAGTTTGTTTCAGGATTTTGAAATAATAGCATATTTTTAAAGTACTGTATAAATGTTACAAAAGGAGAGAAAATCAAAAAGTGTCTTGCCCACATATTCAAATAACAACTGAGGAGGACCAATTTTAGTGACTGAAGCAGTCAGAGAAATACGAAAACAAAATTGTTCTTCAAAGCAGGAATATGTGACATTTTCACAAGTATGGATTAATATGTCTATCTTACTTTGCTTCCAGAGGTACTTAATCCTAGGATAGATACTCTTTTAAAATCATAAAAAATGAGGGTAAAGCAAACATCTATATTTTATGCTAGGCACCCATGACTTTATGACTTATTTAATAATATTATAGTTCTTTGAAATTCAAAGATTGTAAATGCATACAAATAAGGAAGGCTCTCATCACATGATTACATTAGGGGAATCAGAAAGACACTCTAGAAAACAGTATTTGTTTAGGCCATGTTTTATACATACCTCTAGGATGAAACTGATTTGAAATGAAGAGCACAGCATTCTTACATTTATAAAACTTTTCAAGTAACCTCATTTTACTATTCCATAGAAAAACAATTGGAAAGAAGATAAAAATTTTGTCTTACATATTTGCCTTGTATAACCCTCAGCTTTTTAAGTTTCCAATCTTCTGGAGATATTTCAGAGTTAATGGATATTTTTTAGGAAAAAAAATACAGCATGCAGTTACACAATCTTCTGCAGAGGCAGCGATAGATTTTTTGTAAATAAATCTTTTCTTATTAATGTGTCAGCAGCTTCTCGTTTTGCCAAGTTAATCATTTATCCAGTTGAAATCTAGCGTACTTGTTTTGCTCATTTTGTCCCTGTCAGCAGTAAAGCAAGTAAAAGTGGTTTTCTTAATGCATATGTTTTCCCTCCCTTTTACCTTAGTTAATAGAAATAAACTCCTGTTCAGACTTTTTTCTCTTTGGGGAAATTACTTTTTGGAAAAATGGGTGTGATCTAGAGTATGCTTAGTTTATTAAGATTTCTTATCCTGTAAACTGGATCAGCTCTCAACAAATCTTCCGAATAGGCAGGGTTCACTCTCTGTAGTTAATTTCATGGTCCCATTTCCTCAGATTCCTTTATAAATGTTTTGTCGTGTGTCCACGATCCTCTCCAGGTGTTAAACAAAGGGCATCCTTGAAGAGTTTAAGTGGTTCAGGACCACCGCCTAACTTCTCTCTGCCATATTCACCAATGTAATTAATTAATTCTGTGTAGTAGCTCTCACGTGCCAAAAGAAAATAATTTGAATAAATTAATTTTATTTAATAAAACTAAATATATACACTGTTGGTGAGGGTATAAGTTGGTACATACTTTCTGAAATACAATCTGGAAATATATTTTCAAACCTTTAAGTATGCAAATTTTGATCCAGTAATCATTTTTTGTAGAGCTCTTTCCCAAGGAAATAATCAGAGATGGGTTTCCAGCTATGAAAAATGGTGTGAATCCCAGTGTTACCATGCAAGCAAAAAAAGAAAAGAAGCAACTTGTGTTCAGCTGTGGAGTGTTGTTCTACAAATTAAATAAGTGGATAAATATAGAGTATGTGGTGGTATCTCAAAAGACAATAGGACCACCTACCACATGGCAGAATTAAATCTTACACTAGGTCTATTGTTTTCAAAGGAGGCTAAATTGATCCCAGATAGGCACTACCATTGATTTCCATCATAAGTGAAAATATTCCTTGGAGTAAAAGATCCTCAATTCAGGCTTCTAAAATTCCTAAGACTTTTCTAAAGAAAATATGAGATAGCAGCCAAATATTCCTAACACACAAAGACACGTTTGAGAGACTATAGCATGACTACTAGATATAGTGTCCACTTATTTCATACCTTAAAATCATATACAGGAATACAGATGTAATTTAATATGTATGTATATATTTATATGACATAAAAAAAATCTAAATTTTAGATAATACAATCATTTTGAAAAGACAAAGGTGATTAGAAAATGGATCAAGGGCTTCCCTGGTGGTCTAGTGGGTAAGGACACCGCCTTGCAGTGCAAGGGGCGCCCGTTCGATCCCTGGCCTGGGAAGATCCCAAGTGCCGCGGAGTGGCTGGACTGATGTGTCCAATTATCGAGCTGGAGCTCTAGGATTCCCCAACGCCATACTGCCGATGTTTTATTATTCCCATTTCCTAGATTCTTAAATGTTTTGTCGTGTGTCCACGATCCTCTCCAGGTGTTAAACAAAGGGCATCCTTGAAGAGTTTAAGTGGTTCAGGACCACCGCCTAACTTCTCTCTGCCATATTCACCAATGTAATTAATTAATTCTGTGTAGTAGCTCTCACGTGCCAAAAGAAAATAATTTGAATAAATTAATTTTATTTAATAAAACTAAATATATACACTGTTGGTGAGGGTATAAGTTGGTACATACTTTCTGAAATACAATCTGGAAATATATTTTCAAACCTTTAAGTATGCAAATTTTGATCCAGTAATCATTTTTTGTAGAGCTCTTTCCCAAGGAAATAATCAGAGATGGGTTTCCAGCTATGAAAAATGGTGTGAATCCCAGTGTTACCATGCAAGCAAAAAAAGAAAAGAAGCAACTTGTGTTCAGCTGTGGAGTGTTGTTCTACAAATTAAATAAGTGGATAAATATAGAGTATGTGGTGGTATCTCAAAAGACAATAGGACCACCTACCACATGGCAGAATTAAATCTTACACTAGGTCTATTGTTTTCAAAGGAGGCTAAATTGATCCCAGATAGGCACTACCATTGATTTCCATCATAAGTGAAAATATTCCTTGGAGTAAAAGATCCTCAATTCAGGCTTCTAAAATTCCTAAGACTTTTCTAAAGAAAATATGAGATAGCAGCCAAATATTCCTAACACACAAAGACACGTTTGAGAGACTATAGCATGACTACTAGATATAGTGTCCACTTATTTCATACCTTAAAATCATATACAGGAATACAGATGTAATTTAATATGTATGTATATATTTATATGACATAAAAAAAATCTAAATTTTAGATAATACAATCATTTTGAAAAGACAAAGGTGATTAGAAAATGGATCAAGGGCTTCCCTGGTGGTCTAGTGGGTAAGGACACCGCCTTGCAGTGCAAGGGGCGCCCGTTCGATCCCTGGCCTGGGAAGATCCCAAGTGCCGCGGAGTGGCTGGACTGATGTGTCCAATTATCGAGCTGGAGCTCTGGAGCGCATGCGCCCAGAGCTGGTGCTCTGCAACAACAGAAGCCACTGGGATGAGAGGCCGCTGGGATGGGAGGCACACGGGCCAAATAACAAAGATGAATGAAGGATAGATAAATGAAAGACCAATAGAAGTGGCCTGCCGGCCCCCCTCCCTCCCCAACCCGCTGCCCCCGCAAAAAAGAAAGAAAATGAATCAAATATTAATATTTAAAAATACAAAATTTTCAAAATTAAAAAAAGATCTCATGAGTGGGTAGATACAATTGAAGAGTAAACAAGAAAACAAATCTGAAGAAATTAATAGATGAGGAGATGAAGAATACAAAAAGTGAAAAATGACATGTATTTTGAAAAGAAATTATGCACATATCCAAAGAGGGGCATGGCTCTCACCACCCCTTTGATAAGAACAATCAGTAGCTGGGGTAGGGGCAAGTATGTCAGAAGGTCAGTCAGAGGAGTAGAGTTCATGTGAAGCAAGCCCTGGTCCAGCAGGGGATGCACAGAGAGCAAGGGGGCAGCCACGTTGGGTGACCTGATCGTACATTCTGCATGACAAATTATTGCCAAATATAGCTGCTTAAAACAATTATGAGCTTGGTCGTCTCCCTCAGGGCCCTTTGCAAGTCTGCAGGTTTAACGGCTGGCCTATTGACTGTGACTGCAGCCTCTCAAGAACAGAGTGTGCAGTAAGTTCTTCTTCCAAGGTCGCTCACCACTGTTGCAGAAGACTTCAGTTTCTGCCCCTTTGGGTCTTTGGAGAGAGAAATAGAAAGGGAGAGAGAGAGAGAGAAAGAGAGAGAGAGAGAGAGTGGAGAGAGAGGGCCTGCAACAAACCATCACAAACGTAGGGGCCTAGCACAACACCTGTATTGCTGTATGGTTCTGGAGGGCAGGGCTGTGTTCCTCCTGGAGGCTAGGGTGTAATCAATTTCATTGATTTTTTTTTTTTTTTTTCAGTTTTAAGAAGCCACCTGCATTTCTTGCATGTGATACCTTCATATTGCCCCAGCCTCTGCTTTGTTCATCACGTCTCCTTTTCTGAGTCTTTACCCTCCTGCCTCCCTCTTTAAAGGAACTCTGTGGTTATTCACACTGGCATCATCCAAGATAATCTCCCCAACTCAAGATTCTTAATTTAATAGCAACTGTAAAGTTCCTTTCACTATGTAAGGCATATATGTACAGATTGCAGGTGTTAAAATGTAAACATCCTTTGGGTGATTATGTCTATCATAGCCCCTTGTCTGTAAAATAAGGGTGTAATAATGCCTACTTTCTAAGGCTGGTATAAGGATTAAATATGTTTAGTTTTTTTGTTTATATTTTATTTTAGAACCTAAGAATATGGTCTAGCACATATGAAGTGCTATAAAAAGTGATGAACGAAATAAAGACCTGGATAATCTGGCTCTTTTATTGTTAAATTATTTTGGATTTTCGACAATTTCCATTTTTACCAACTATTATGTCTGGTTGCTTCTGATAGAGTACTACTAAACAGTGCACATAAAATCTATAGAGATAGACTGCTTTCTATTCTATTTCTTCAGAGAAGATGCATGTTTGCTGCTGGCTGGTGGTTAGCTAAAATCTCTAACCAACCTGGTTTACCAAGGGCATACTCAGTCATATATCTGCCTTTTTGTGACCCCATGGACTGTAGCTTGGCAGGTTCCTCAGTCCATAGGATTTTTTCAGACAAGAATACTGGAGTGGGTTGCTATTTTCTTTTCCATGGATCTTCCCGACCCAGGGATTGAACCCTCATCTGCATTGGCAGGCAAATTCTTTACCACTGAGCCACCTGGGAAATAGTCAAACTGGTAGTACAGGTTTAATCCAATAAAGGATTGAGACCATTGTTATCTGGGCCTTAGATTCAAAAGGTCTGTCAAGGTACTTGCCAGGCATCCTCTATTAATTTAAATTCCAGTCTCTGTGTTTCCCATCTGTCTGTAGGAAGCACTGCTCCATTCCCCAATCTTTGAGTCTTCTCTGAGATTTTCAGATGAAAAGCTGGTGAAACACCAATCTCATAGATCTTAATATTATTCTATAATTCTATCGTATAATTCTTTTCTACGTTGATAATTTTTTGATGCTCTCTATTAAATATACATGACACTATCTCCAGCTATTTTCCTTGCTTTCAGTCAGGCAATATCAATAGCCAGAATCCTTTTCTGAGTCTTTACCCTCCTGCCTCCCTCTTTAAAGGAACTCTGTGGTTATTCACACTGGCATCATCCAAGATAATCTCCCCAACTCAAGATTCTTAATTTAATAGCAACTGTAAAGTTCCTTTCACTATGTAAGGCATATATGTACAGATTGCAGGTGTTAAAATGTAAACATCCTTTGGGTGATTATGTCTATCATAGCCCCTTGTCTGTAAAATAAGGGTGTAATAATGCCTACTTTCTAAGGCTGGTATAAGGATTAAATATGTTTAGTTTTTTTGTTTATATTTTATTTTAGAACCTAAGAATATGGTCTAGCACATATGAAGTGCTATAAAAAGTGATGAACGAAATAAAGACCTGGATAATCTGGCTCTTTTATTGTTAAATTATTTTGGATTTTCGACAATTTCCATTTTTACCAACTATTATGTCTGGTTGCTTCTGATAGAGTACTACTAAACAGTGCACATAAAATCTATAGAGATAGACTGCTTTCTATTCTATTTCTTCAGAGAAGATGCATGTTTGCTGCTGGCTGGTGGTTAGCTAAAATCTCTAACCAACCTGGTTTACCAAGGGCATACTCAGTCATATATCTGCCTTTTTGTGACCCCATGGACTGTAGCTTGGCAGGTTCCTCAGTCCATAGGATTTTTTCAGACAAGAATACTGGAGTGGGTTGCTATTTTCTTTTCCATGGATCTTCCCGACCCAGGGATTGAACCCTCATCTGCATTGGCAGGCAAATTCTTTACCACTGAGCCACCTGGGAAATAGTCAAACTGGTAGTACAGGTTTAATCCAATAAAGGATTGAGACCATTGTTATCTGGGCCTTAGATTCAAAAGGTCTGTCAAGGTACTTGCCAGGCATCCTCTATTAATTTAAATTCCAGTCTCTGTGTTTCCCATCTGTCTGTAGGAAGCACTGCTCCATTCCCCAATCTTTGAGTCTTCTCTGAGATTTTCAGATGAAAAGCTGGTGAGACACCAATCTCATCTCTCTTAATATTATTCTATAATTCTATCTTATAATTCTTTACTACTTTGATAATTTTTTGATGCTTTCTATTAAATATACATGACACTATCTCCAGCTATTTTCCTTGCTTTCAGTCAGGCAATATCAATAGCCAGAACCGAGTGATCAGATTTTGTTTCTAGATCATATGCTCTTTAGAAAATAACAGTCCTTCCCCTAAAAAATAGCTCTCACACTGACAGCACCCTGATAGAATCTGAATGCTGGATTATGGAAAATTTAGTGAGGCTGTGACCTGAGTTACTGAGTCCTAGGTCAAGGAGGCTAGCTGCACACTTTCATGAAGTGAAATGCATACTCTTAATATAATTATATGTTTACATATTATGCATATGCATGACACAAAGTTCTAAATATATTTATGGAATTATCAATTACAAAATTCCCTATAAATGAACAGAGGAGAATAGATTTAGAGTTATATGGAATGATTCAACTATTTATATAGTCTATATCATATATAGGTTTTCCAAGCGGCACAGTAGTAAAGAATCTTCCTACTAATGCAGGAGACATTGGAGAGGCAGGTTTAATCCCTTGGTCCAAAAAACACTCTGGAGGAGGAAATGGCACCCCATTTCAGTATTCTTGCCTAGAAAATCCCATGAACAGAGGAGCCTGGCTGGCTACACCCCATGAGGTCATAAAGAGTCCAAACACAACTGAATGAGTAAGCACACATATATGTGTATATAAAGTTTATAGATGAATCAAATATGGTCAAGTTTTAAGATTAAAAGAAGCTAGATTGTTATACAGTGATATTTAGTAGAATATTCCCTATGCTTTTCTCTGCACTTGAATTATCTTATAATACAAAATAAAATTTTTATAACAAAAACCCTCTTAGAAAACCTTATTCTCACACAGTGTCATTTAGATACCTTTATATTGCTAAGTTTTGCGTTTGTCTCATCCTAATTCACTCTCTGCCCTTCTCTGCCGTATTCTGCCCTGGGAAGCTGAGCCTTGTGGATTACATCTTTAAATTTCCTTTGATGACTGTCTTTTGGATGGCTCAAGTCAATGGAAGCCACTGTCAGATGGTAGTGGAGTGAAGTAAAAGACCACAGTGTTTCGTTCCTGATCCTTTCTTCCTTCTCTATGGAATCTCTGGCAATATTTGCATAGCAGCTGACCACTCCTCCAAAGTCCTGCTTCTCAATGAGGTCTGATAATAATCTTCTTGTCCTTTTATCCTTAGGAATGGTAATGGCTTTGCACTGTTGCTATGGTATATAACCATTCCTTATTTACCCCTATGCTCTTTAGAAAATAACAGTCCTTCCCTAAAAATAGCTCACACTGACAGCACCCTGATAGAATCTGAATGCTGGATTATGGAAAATTTAGTGAGGCTGTGACCTGAGTTACTGAGTCCTAGGTCAAGGAGGCTAGCTGCACACTTTCATGAAGTGAAATGCATACTCTTAATATAATTATATGTTTACATATTATGCATATGCATGACACAAAGTTCTAAATATATTTATGGAATTATCAATTACAAAATTCCCTATAAATGAACAGAGGAGAATAGATTTAGAGTTATATGGAATGATTCAACTATTTATATAGTCTATATCATATATAGGTTTTCCAAGCGGCACAGTAGTAAAGAATCTTCCTACTAATGCAGGAGACATTGGAGAGGCAGGTTTAATCCCTTGGTCCAAAAAACACTCTGGAGGAGGAAATGGCACCCCATTTCAGTATTCTTGCCTAGAAAATCCCATGAACAGAGGAGCCTGGCTGGCTACACCCCATGAGGTCATAAAGAGTCCAAACACAACTGAATGAGTAAGCACACATATATGTGTATATAAAGTTTATAGATGAATCAAATATGGTCAAGTTTTAAGATTAAAAGAAGCTAGATTGTTATACAGTGATATTTAGTAGAATATTCCCTATGCTTTTCTCTGCACTTGAATTATCTTATAATACAAAATAAAATTTTTATAACAAAAACCCTCTTAGAAAACCTTATTCTCACACAGTGTCATTTAGATACCTTTATATTGCTAAGTTTTGCGTTTGTCTCATCCTAATTCACTCTCTGCCCTTCTCTGCCGTATTCTGCCCTGGGAAGCTGAGCCTTGTGGATTACATCTTTAAATTTCCTTTGATGACTGTCTTTTGGATGGCTCAAGTCAATGGAAGCCACTGTCAGATGGTAGTGGAGTGAAGTAAAAGACCACAGTGTTTCGTTCCTGATCCTTTCTTCCTTCTCTATGGAATCTCTGGCAATATTTGCATAGCAGCTGACCACTCCTCCAAAGTCCTGCTTCTCAATGAGGTCTGATAATAATCTTCTTGTCCTTTTATCCTTAGGAATGGTAATGGCTTTGCACTGTTGCTATGGTATATAACCATTCCTTATTTACTCCCCTATGCCTGCCCATTCCTCTGAGGGTAGAATTCTTTATATGTCTGCTTATTGAATTATTCATGTTTCTAGATGGTACCTTGGCTTATGCACTGTTGAAATGAGAAAGCAGAAATAATACAATAGTATGTAAGTTATAAAATCTACTAATTATATCACTTAATTTATGCAATGCAAATAATTTAAAATTGTATATAAATATTTTAATTAATTGATTATTTGACAAGTCGGATTTTCTCACACCAAACTGTGAAATATATGATCTATTTGAAAGGTCTTAAACCATAATATAAACTGGTTTTCCTTTTTTTTTTAATATATATTTTTTTGTTTGGCTGGGCCAGGTCTTAGTTACAGCATGTGGGATCTAGTTCCCTGACTAGGGATCGAACCAAAGCCCTCTGCATTGGGAGTTTGGCATTAGACACTGGCTCACCACGGAATCCCACAAACTGGTTTAACGAGAGTTGTCAATTGTATTTAGCACAATTAAGATAGAACTATATTCAAATATAACTACCAATATACTTAATAACTATTTTGAAAGAGACTATCATAATAGCTGTGTAATCATCAATCCAGCGGTTAGGTTTATATGTGGTTAGATTGATGTGAAATTTTACAGTGTAGCAGTAATGTTATAATTCATTTTCCAAGGATTATTCACTAGAATCAATATATCTCATTATAAGCTGCAAAGTTTTTGAAATGGAAAGTAACCAGTCTCCTTTAGCAAAACTGATTAGTCTGCCTTCCTCCTTCAATGTGTTTATCTATCTAACAACAAATTCACTAATGAGGTTCACACATCTGTTGTAGAGGAAAACCTTTTCTCAAAGTGTCAATTTTTTCTGGCAATATTTCCCCGTTTTTAAGCTGAGCGGGGAAACCAACCTTGCCTTTTTTACCAAGTCAATGGAAGCCACTGTCAGATGGTAGTGGAGTGAAGTAAAGACCACAGTGTTTCGTTCCTGATCCTTTCTTCCTTCTCTATGGAATCTCTGGCAATATTTGCATAGCAGCTGACCACTCCTCCAAAGTCCTGCTTCTCAATGAGGTCTGATAATAATCTTCTTGTCCTTTTATCCTTAGGAATGGTAATGGCTTTGCACTGTTGCTATGGTATATAACCATTCCTTATTTACTCCCCTATGCCTGCCCATTCCTCTGAGGGTAGAATTCTTTATATGTCTGCTTATTGAATTATTCATGTTTCTAGATGGTACCTTGGCTTATGCACTGTTGAAATGAGAAAGCAGAAATAATACAATAGTATGTAAGTTATAAAATCTACTAATTATATCACTTAATTTATGCAATGCAAATAATTTAAAATTGTATATAAATATTTTAATTAATTGATTATTTGACAAGTCGGATTTTCTCACACCAAACTGTGAAATATATGATCTATTTGAAAGGTCTTAAACCATAATATAAACTGGTTTTCCTTTTTTTTTTAATATATATTTTTTTGTTTGGCTGGGCCAGGTCTTAGTTACAGCATGTGGGATCTAGTTCCCTGACTAGGGATCGAACCAAAGCCCTCTGCATTGGGAGTTTGGCATTAGACACTGGCTCACCACGGAATCCCACAAACTGGTTTAACGAGAGTTGTCAATTGTATTTAGCACAATTAAGATAGAACTATATTCAAATATAACTACCAATATACTTAATAACTATTTTGAAAGAGACTATCATAATAGCTGTGTAATCATCAATCCAGCGGTTAGGTTTATATGTGGTTAGATTGATGTGAAATTTTACAGTGTAGCAGTAATGTTATAATTCATTTTCCAAGGATTATTCACTAGAATCAATATATCTCATTATAAGCTGCAAAGTTTTTGAAATGGAAAGTAACCAGTCTCCTTTAGCAAAACTGATTAGTCTGCCTTCCTCCTTCAATGTGTTTATCTATTAAAACTAGACTAATTAGCAAATTCACTAATGAGGTTCACACATCTGTTGTAGAGGAAAACCTTTTCTTAGCAGCCTTGTTATTAAAATAGTAAGTCAGACTAGAGCATAGCTTGGCAAGATTCTGAAATCTATAGTTGAGTGATGTATGCACATTTTCCTTCACTGCCTGCAATGTTGCCTGGTAATAACAAGATCTCCATTCAAACAAATAATTAGAGTTGATGATGAAAGGGTAAACACAACCCTAATTAATGACTTTGCTAATGGCAGTTGCTTATTTAGGGAATTAAGCCAAATTCATTGTTTAGCATCTTCATAGCTACACATCTATATGAAATACTTAAGAATTCATTGACTGAGTCTTAAAGTATTGTGTGATGAAGTATGAGTGTATCCTTGAGGTGATGACTACTGATTTTGCTTTTTCTTCTGCACTCTGACTAGATCTTCTGCTGTGAGTTTTCATCTTAGATTGGTCATTCCACTCCCATAAGCTAATTTTGAAGGAAGTGACTGACTGTAGATTCTATTGTAACCTCAGATCACATGGGGTGACAGTGAAAAGAACAGTCCTGTATGAAAGACCATTATTTATTATTGTCTATGAGGAGAGCTTCTGCATAGTACCAGTTTTCAACTGGTAGACCAACCAAATTCTCTCATTTTCTCTTTGAACTCAAAACATGCAACATATTTTAAAAACTTACACACAAGAGATCATGGCCCCTTTAAAGAGCTGAAATAAGTTCAGATCCGCAGCAGGAATGTCTAGAAATGAGGTTGCAGACAAAGTCATTACTTCTGTATTGGAAGGTTTGTAAACCACTTTAAGTATTCTGTTTTTTATTGGAATCCTTGGCAGAAATAAAACAAATAATCAGACTTGCATTTTTCTTCTTGTCTAGCTTATTCTTACATTAGATTTTTATTGATTGTGGTAACACCTAAACATGCTTTTCTCATAACATGGAAGATGCTCTCATTGGATCATAAACTTAAATGCTAATTTTTTTGTGTGTGCTCCTAGACTTGTTCTGTACTAGATATTTAAGGTTCTAACTTATGTCCTAGCCTAGATGCTTTAGCTTCAATTTCTGCCCCATTAGGTAGTGTACTTTTTTTTTTTTTTAAATAGACTTAAACAACTTCTGATTTCTTATAGACCTGTTTTACCAATGCTTAAAGTCCTACATCTACAGGTTTTTAACTCTTGAATGAGACGCGGGGTCAGAAGCTTGTGTCTTGGCTCTGCCCTTTGCTAACTAGAAGTTCTGGCATCATCTCATCTAAATCCTAGAGCCTGAACTTCTTTTACTGTAAAGGAATACATTGTTTATTATACTTTAGAGATTTTTTGAGAGGGAAAATTAAAATGTCTAGATGAAGGTATTATGTATATAATATAACGCATGAATAAAGTATTATAATAAAGTGAATTTGACTCATATATACTATAATTGAGACTGAGTAATGAGAGACAGATTACAACCATAGGCTTTTGAGTCAAATGAGTTTCAATCAAACTTTGCTAGTCAGCACGTGTGTAAACCTGGGAAAATTAAGTAACTTCCCTAAATTCTATCTATAAAAAGTGCATATCTATGGCAATAGGCACTTCACAATGTTATGAGAAAGATTAATGGGATAACATACATGAAGATTTTAGGGAAAACAGCAATGGCAGTGTAATTGTCCAATAAAAGGCTGCAAATTACTCCATTAAGTACTAAAATCATTTGGTAATTTAAAATTCACATTTAACTATAGGAATCTCTTGAAATAGTTTTTTCAAGGACTAGGTACATTTATTTGTTTGTTTTCAAAATTTACTGATCCCAACTTGGTCCCAGTCATGAGCTCCTGCGGGGCATAGCCAGGTCTGGGCAGCACACGTAACATGAGCAGCCAGAAAGGAGGCAAAGTGGGAGCTGGGACCGAGTGGGGACAGGCCACTGCGGTTTGGGGTGAGTTATTGAGGAGGTAAGGCCAGGATGAAATTGGCAGGCAGAGCCCAGGAGCCAGGAGGGGCATCGGAAGCGGCATCATCAGACTCGCGTCCCTTTCAGCCAATGTCAAGCTGCACACAGTCTGATGTCATCTGGAGAAAAGGCAGGAGGCCCCTTTAGGAGCCAGTTGCCAGAGTAACCTTAGTCGGGGATTTTAGTTCTAACTTATGTCCTAGCCTAGATGCTTTAGCTTCAATTTCTGCCCCATTAGGTAGTGTACTTTTTTTTTTTTTTAAATAGACTTAAACAACTTCTGATTTCTTATAGACCTGTTTTACCAATGCTTAAAGTCCTACATCTACAGGTTTTTAACTCTTGAATGAGACGCGGGGTCAGAAGCTTGTGTCTTGGCTCTGCCCTTTGCTAACTAGAAGTTCTGGCATCATCTCATCTAAATCCTAGAGCCTGAACTTCTTTTACTGTAAAGGAATACATTGTTTATTATACTTTAGAGATTTTTTGAGAGGGAAAATTAAAATGTCTAGATGAAGGTATTATGTATATAATATAACGCATGAATAAAGTATTATAATAAAGTGAATTTGACTCATATATACTATAATTGAGACTGAGTAATGAGAGACAGATTACAACCATAGGCTTTTGAGTCAAATGAGTTTCAATCAAACTTTGCTAGTCAGCACGTGTGTAAACCTGGGAAAATTAAGTAACTTCCCTAAATTCTATCTATAAAAAGTGCATATCTATGGCAATAGGCACTTCACAATGTTATGAGAAAGATTAATGGGATAACATACATGAAGATTTTAGGGAAAACAGCAATGGCAGTGTAATTGTCCAATAAAAGGCTGCAAATTACTCCATTAAGTACTAAAATCATTTGGTAATTTAAAATTCACATTTAACTATAGGAATCTCTTGAAATAGTTTTTTCAAGGACTAGGTACATTTATTTGTTTGTTTTCAAAATTTACTGATCCCAACTTGGTCCCAGTCATGAGCTCCTGCGGGGCATAGCCAGGTCTGGGCAGCACACGTAACATGAGCAGCCAGAAAGGAGGCAAAGTGGGAGCTGGGACCGAGTGGGGACAGGCCACTGCGGTTTGGGGTGAGTTATTGAGGAGGTAAGGCCAGGATGAAATTGGCAGGCAGAGCCCAGGAGCCAGGAGGGGCATCGGAAGCGGCATCATCAGACTCGCGTCCCTTTCAGCCAATGTCAAGCTGCACACAGTCTGATGTCATCTGGAGAAAAGGCAGGAGGCCCCTTTAGGAGCCAGTTGCCAGAGTAACCTTAGTCGGGGACAAGCATCTCTTCTAGCTTCTCTTCTGTGAGTTAACCACACCTTCAGCCTGAGAACCACTTTGGGCCCTCGCAGCTTCTTTCAGGTCTTATAATCAATTTAGAGATCACGGCACACCAAAAACTGATTTGGATAGAGTGACCATTATATCTAGCAGAATAGTATTTAGTGAGTGTCCAGAGAGGACGAATTATCCAAGATGATCTGTTCAGACCCTCACCTTCCACTTCTTACAAATAATGACTGTATAACAACTGAGCTCATTTATACCACCGGGCATGCACCTTAGGAGATACTAGTTTGTGCGCTAAACCTGCATAGGTCTCACCGGGAAAGCCCTAGCTTTTGCTGCATTGGGGCTACATTGGAGTGGCAACATGGTTATGTTATATGAGGTTATGTTATGGCTATATTATTGCTGCGCTATGGTTGTGTTATGGCTATTGCTATGGTTGCTACCATAAGTTAGGAGTGAAGCTGTGTTATGGCTGTGGTGTCAGTCAGGAGAGAATTTCTGTATGAAGTTCTGACAACTCCCTCTCGAGGTTTTTTCCAGCGTCTTAGCTTACACATTGCCTAACCAGGGTTCAACAAACAGTGCAAACAGTGTGATCAGCAAGAGAATTAGTTCATGAACAGGATGAAGAACAATACAGTAAGTAAAGCTAAAAATTAAAAAAAAAAAAAGTTAACGGATTTAGCAGCTATTCATGAAAGTGGGAACAGCGTTTTCATTTTTCACATTCAGCTTTTCCGGTAGTGCTGAACACACAGTATGGTGTTTACTGGGAAGTGCTGAATGGCTAAGTGAAGGAAAGAATGAATAAATTAAGACTGTTTTACAGAAGAGTCCTAGCATATTCAGGTTTTTATGCATTGGGGAGGAAAGTTAGAACCTGCAGGTGTATATTGTGATATTGCTGTTGTAAAGATAGCTCTGAGGAGTAGGCACAGATATATTTGGGTCAATAAAAAGTCAGTAAACAAGATGGTGCTGGTGATGATGATGGTATCTAACATTTATTGAGAGCACTTACTGATACCCATTACATTTTCAAGTACTTTACTCATGTGATTTATTTACTTTTTTAACCCCTCTGTGAGCAAGTACTACGCCAATTTTTGTAGAAACAAATGAAAACAAAGAGAGAGTAAGACTTGTCAAAATTTACATGCTATTAAATAAGCATGAGAGGAAATGCAATGAAACAAAATGGCCTGATTCTAACCTCCCAGGTTCCAGCCAGGTGGCAGAGGAACCCCAAGAACCTCCCTACTCTCCTTAGGTGCTTGTAGATTCCCTGGAAAGAGCTGGCACAGTTTGGGTGTTTAAAATCCCCAGTAGCCAAGGAAGTTGTGTGCCTGCTTCTTGGAAAAGGGTTTATGCCTCAGATCAATTACAAATGTGCGGGCTGTTGCCATCTCAGACCTGGGGCAAAGAGGGGATGGTCCATGCCCTGATATTCCTAAGGACTAAAATTGTTGGATACCTTCAGAAAGAGAAACAAAACAGCTACATTCCTAGGTGTTTAAGGAGATAAACTGAGATTGGCTTGGGATATGGGTGAGTGTCAAGAGAGAAGGAATCACAAAGATTTTAGATGCCAAAAATTTTAAACCTTCTGTTCCATATTTTTCCAGTTTCTGCTTCGTAGTGAGTAGTCTTTGTTTCTGTCTATATGTGCTCTATTGATGTATAGATAACATCCCATCTATGTTATAACCAATGAGAAAGAGCAAACATAAGTATTTTCTCTCCACACGTATCCACAGACTCATTTACATTTTTTATATTTTCAGTTTGTACCGAATCGCCTTTTCATAATTGCTTGAAAGTTTCATTTCTCTTCTTGTCTCTCCTGCTTTCCTTTATTTTCCTTCTCCCAGGGTCTAATTGGCTATGCTTCTATTTACCATTGCTGTGCACTTATTTCTATTTATAAACTCCTTTTTGTCCTGGATTTTCAGTTTTGGCTAAAGATGATAAAATATATGAGATGAACAAGTGTCTCTCTTGTTAATACTGATCACATTTCACAGTATAAACTCTTAAATCTTTTCCCTTTACACGTCTGACATAGTAAGGTTTTTGTAGGAAAGTTAGAACCTGCAGGTGTATATTGTGATATTGCTGTTGTAAAGATAGCTCTGAGGAGTAGGCACAGATATATTTGGGTCAATAAAAAGTCAGTAAACAAGATGGTGCTGGTGATGATGATGGTATCTAACATTTATTGAGAGCACTTACTGATACCCATTACATTTTCAAGTACTTTACTCATGTGATTTATTTACTTTTTTAACCCCTCTGTGAGCAAGTACTACGCCAATTTTTGTAGAAACAAATGAAAACAAAGAGAGAGTAAGACTTGTCAAAATTTACATGCTATTAAATAAGCATGAGAGGAAATGCAATGAAACAAAATGGCCTGATTCTAACCTCCCAGGTTCCAGCCAGGTGGCAGAGGAACCCCAAGAACCTCCCTACTCTCCTTAGGTGCTTGTAGATTCCCTGGAAAGAGCTGGCACAGTTTGGGTGTTTAAAATCCCCAGTAGCCAAGGAAGTTGTGTGCCTGCTTCTTGGAAAAGGGTTTATGCCTCAGATCAATTACAAATGTGCGGGCTGTTGCCATCTCAGACCTGGGGCAAAGAGGGGATGGTCCATGCCCTGATATTCCTAAGGACTAAAATTGTTGGATACCTTCAGAAAGAGAAACAAAACAGCTACATTCCTAGGTGTTTAAGGAGATAAACTGAGATTGGCTTGGGATATGGGTGAGTGTCAAGAGAGAAGGAATCACAAAGATTTTAGATGCCAAAAATTTTAAACCTTCTGTTCCATATTTTTCCAGTTTCTGCTTCGTAGTGAGTAGTCTTTGTTTCTGTCTATATGTGCTCTATTGATGTATAGATAACATCCCATCTATGTTATAACCAATGAGAAAGAGCAAACATAAGTATTTTCTCTCCACACGTATCCACAGACTCATTTACATTTTTTATATTTTCAGTTTGTACCGAATCGCCTTTTCATAATTGCTTGAAAGTTTCATTTCTCTTCTTGTCTCTCCTGCTTTCCTTTATTTTCCTTCTCCCAGGGTCTAATTGGCTATGCTTCTATTTACCATTGCTGTGCACTTATTTCTATTTATAAACTCCTTTTTGTCCTGGATTTTCAGTTTTGGCTAAAGATGATAAAATATATGAGATGAACAAGTGTCTCTCTTGTTAATACTGATCACATTTCACAGTATAAACTCTTAAATCTTATTACCCTGCAGATAACACAGAATCTGACACATAGTAAGTATTCCATAAACAGTTCACATACAAATGGTGAATGATAGGCCTCTCTGTTCCTGTGTACTTCAGAGAGCTTGAAGGACACACACTACTTTATCCTTCCCTATAAGTCAGGTTCATTAGTTATAAATAAATACAAACATCTGGCAAGAAAGAAAGTAAACTAAAACTAGGACAGTTAGAGACTGATTGAAGCTCAAACAAACTGTATTGTTAAGTACTGATGATCATCATCATATAAAATTCTATATAAGGAGTTTTCCCTGGGGCCTCTTTTAAGGTTTTTGCCATTGGCAGTTGCATGTATATCAGATAAAATGATCATGCCTGAACATTTTAAAACATGGTCCTGTAAGGACACAGTAGTGCAAAGATTCTAAAATTGTAGTGCCATTTCAATAATAGTATTTTCTGTTCAAAGGACAAGATAACAAGAATGAAGTATATTTGCACTTCGAACCTTATAAATAGAATTTGGGACCTTAGATTATTATCTTCAGATCTCAAGTATTCTATATATATGTCTATGTTTTATTATTACCAGCACTGTTTCTACAACATTGTCATCTTGAGTGCTCTATTTAACCGGTGGCCGTTCTGAACTTTGGACAAAAATCACTTTCATCATGGCCTGCTTTTTCCCATTCCTGATTTTATCCCATTTTCCCATTGTGTGTATGTAGCCCTCAAGTCTCTAATCTGACTCTTCTTTCTTACGAGCTATTTTTGTATTCACTTCCAAAGGTGTCCATTTCTTCTGAAAAGTTAAACTATTTTCTTCCATTGTCACTATTTCTCATAGAATTTGATGATGTTGGTCACTAACTTGTGTCTAATCTTAGGTCAATGTCTTAGTTCTCAGAAGTAGGCAACTTTCATTCTAACTCTGGGAGAAAAAGAAATCCATTTTCCTGAAAGTCTCTGAAACTAACTGTAAATATCTAGAGTGTGCAGAAGTTATTAACCTGGCAGTTTCACTCAATTTAGAGTCTAAATTGTTCACCGGTGATTGTGTCGTGACCTCATTCTCTTCCTCAATGTTTCTATCTAGTCCTTTTCTTCAAACGGCAGTTTCTTATATGTTGCTCTCTCTCAGTCACAACCTTTTCATTCTTCAGAGCTTCCATATCCCCCTCTCTTCCCACTTATTTCAGCAGACAGAAATAGTCCTTACCAGTTGGCATTCTCTGCCTGCTTTAGACTCTTCTTGAGCCTCCTAGGCACTGGAGCATAGCTAATGGTAAAGTGTTTATAAAGCTAAGTGGTCCGTCATGACTTTCTGTCAAGGAAAGTCGAAGTGTTTACTATAGTATATCAAGTTAGTGTAAAGGGCAGTATAATTTTCATTAATCCTGAAAACCTCAGATGGAAAGAGTTGTATCCTGGACAGACAATCTGTTACCATAAAGGACTTTAAGTTTTGTTCAGTATCTCAGCCTTTCTCTGTCCAATTGGATCATGTTTCCTATTTACAGACACACTAACTTCCCATCATCAAGTACTACTCTTTACTCTCAACAGATTCGTTTTTCCTGTTCTTTATTCCCTTTTTTCAATGGCCTCATATCACACACCATGCTAATTTTCCAGTTTGCCCCAAACCTACTCATTTTCCAACTTAGTCCATATTATATCTCCTTGGTGAAGCATGGTTGGCCTTCCCAAATCACCAACATATCACCTCTGTTGTTGAAAAGCCAGTCCTCCCACATGCTTCACACAATATGATTAAGTACATGTTAAGGACATAGTAGTTTAAGCAAAAAACCTTAATCTTAGTTAAGCAAGTATTTGTTTATTTGTTTCCCCCACCCCAGACATCAACTGACAGGGAAAAATTGGGGTAGACCATATAGATATTTGTCACAATTAATAGCCAATTTTGGAGTAAGTATCCAACGCCCATGGAATTTCTCATAATGTGAACATTTCCCTCTCAAGTTAGAAGCCAGAAACTTACTTTTCTAGTCCTTCCTCATCCTGTGATTTACCTGTCATCTACCAACTGAAAATGCTCAGAAGTAGGCAACTTTCATTCTAACTCTGGGAGAAAAGAAATCCATTTTCCTGAAAGTCTCTGAAACTATTTTCTATCTATTGGTTTCACTCAATTTAGAGTCTAAATTGTTCACCGGTGATTGTGTCGTGACCTCATTCTCTTCCTCAATGTTTCTATCTAGTCCTTTTCTTCAAACGGCAGTTTCTTATATGTTGCTCTCTCTCAGTCACAACCTTTTCATTCTTCAGAGCTTCCATATCCCCCTCTCTTCCCACTTATTTCAGCAGACAGAAATAGTCCTTACCAGTTGGCATTCTCTGCCTGCTTTAGACTCTTCTTGAGCCTCCTAGGCACTGGAGCATAGCTAATGGTAAAGTGTTTATAAAGCTAAGTGGTCCGTCATGACTTTCTGTCAAGGAAAGTCGAAGTGTTTACTATAGTATATCAAGTTAGTGTAAAGGGCAGTATAATTTTCATTAATCCTGAAAACCTCAGATGGAAAGAGTTGTATCCTGGACAGACAATCTGTTACCATAAAGGACTTTAAGTTTTGTTCAGTATCTCAGCCTTTCTCTGTCCAATTGGATCATGTTTCCTATTTACAGACACACTAACTTCCCATCATCAAGTACTACTCTTTACTCTCAACAGATTCGTTTTTCCTGTTCTTTATTCCCTTTTTTCAATGGCCTCATATCACACACCATGCTAATTTTCCAGTTTGCCCCAAACCTACTCATTTTCCAACTTAGTCCATATTATATCTCCTTGGTGAAGCATGGTTGGCCTTCCCAAATCACCAACATATCACCTCTGTTGTTGAAAAGCCAGTCCTCCCACATGCTTCACACAATATGATTAAGTACATGTTAAGGACATAGTAGTTTAAGCAAAAAACCTTAATCTTAGTTAAGCAAGTATTTGTTTATTTGTTTCCCCCACCCCAGACATCAACTGACAGGGAAAAATTGGGGTAGACCATATAGATATTTGTCACAATTAATAGCCAATTTTGGAGTAAGTATCCAACGCCCATGGAATTTCTCATAATGTGAACATTTCCCTCTCAAGTTAGAAGCCAGAAACTTACTTTTCTAGTCCTTCCTCATCCTGTGATTTACCTGTCATCTACCAACTGAAAATGCAAGAACTTCATGGCATCTGTTTCCTTCCAGGAGTGTCTGTCTTTCTGGAGAAGAAGAAGCGAGGCTCTGGTGCACTGTGTCCTGCCTCACCATGGATGCTGCAGCATCTGCTCAAAGGAGTTGGGTCTCACCGGAACATCCTGAAGGTACAAACTGGACTTTGTTTTTGGCTACTTTATGTGCAATCTTAACTCTGTAATCCACTGGGGAGCTATTTTATGATTCAATTAGCTGGAGTGGATTATATTGTTGGTTAGCTAAAACTGATATCAAGCCACAGAGCTGTATAACTCAAAATAACAAAATAATCAAAATAATCAGTCCATTCTGCCATGAAGTACTCACTAGTTACTTCTTTTCCTAATCAAAACTGCTATCCTGTCACTTTTTTTCAGCATCATATAATTCCTTTTTTTTTTTTTAGCATTCTGCTGAGCTGACTAGATTTTTTAAGTGACTCGACTCTTCTTAAAAGCTATTTGTGTTGTGTGTGTGTGCAGTGTAGATATGGAATGATGATGTACAAGATACAGACTCTTATCTTTGTATCTTGTAGCAGAGACTGAAAACACAGACATATTTTGACAAACTGCAAGTTTTGTAAAGTGATTTCAAATTAACCAAAAATGAAGGTATGCTTATAAATAGGTTCATTGTTTTTTAAGTAAGAGGACAATATATAAACATACTGCTTCTCATTTTTAGTAATCTACAGTGTTTAATTAATTATTTAATTAATATAAAATTATTAATCTAAAGTAGTCACTATTGGCTGATTAATCCATTCTGTTCCTATAAATGAACTAATTTTCATGAGAATCCACATTTAACTTTGTGTCATAGTTGTGTCATAGTTGATACTCAAGGTTTTTTTTTTTTTTTTTAGTCTTAAGAATTTTAATAACTTTAAAATACTGTGATAATTTCATATATACAGCAAAGTGATTCAGTTATACATATACATATATTCAGTCTTTTTCAATTCTTTTCTCTCATAGGTTATCACAGAGTACTGAGTGGAGTTCCTTGTGCTACACAAGTAGGTCCCTTGGTTCCATCTTCCTCATCCTTTTTTTTTGATTTACCTGTCATCTACCAACTGAAAATGCAAGAACTTCATGGCATCTGTTTCCTTCCAGGAGTGTCTGTCTTTCTGGAGAAGAAGAAGCGAGGCTCTGGTGCACTGTGTCCTGCCTCACCATGGATGCTGCAGCATCTGCTCAAAGGAGTTGGGTCTCACCGAACATCCTGAAGGTACAAACTGGACTTTGTTTTTGGCTACTTTATGTGCAATCTTAACTCTGTAATCCACTGGGGAGCTATTTTATGATTCAATTAGCTGGAGTGGATTATATTGTTGGTTAGCTAAAACTGATATCAAGCCACAGAGCTGTATAACTCAAAATAACAAAATAATCAAAATAATCAGTCCATTCTGCCATGAAGTACTCACTAGTTACTTCTTTTCCTAATCAAAACTGCTATCCTGTCACTTTTTTTCAGCATCATATAATTCCTTTTTTTTTTTTTAGCATTCTGCTGAGCTGACTAGATTTTTTAAGTGACTCGACTCTTCTTAAAAGCTATTTGTGTTGTGTGTGTGTGCAGTGTAGATATGGAATGATGATGTACAAGATACAGACTCTTATCTTTGTATCTTGTAGCAGAGACTGAAAACACAGACATATTTTGACAAACTGCAAGTTTTGTAAAGTGATTTAAAATTTAAACCCAAAAAATGAAGGTATGCTTATAAATAGGTTCATTGTTTTTTAAGTAAGAGGACAATATATAAACATACTGCTTCTCATTTTTAGTAATCTACAGTGTTTAATTAATTATTTAATTAATATAAAATTATTAATCTAAAGTAGTCACTATTGGCTGATTAATCCATTCTGTTCCTATAAATGAACTAATTTTCATGAGAATCCACATTTAACTTTGTGTCATAGTTGTGTCATAGTTGATACTCAAGGTTTTTTTTTTTTTTTTTAGTCTTAAGAATTTTAATAACTTTAAAATACTGTGATAATTTCATATATACAGCAAAGTGATTCAGTTATACATATACATATATTCAGTCTTTTTCAATTCTTTTCTCTCATAGGTTATCACAGAGTACTGAGTGGAGTTCCTTGTGCTACACAAGTAGGTCCCCGTTGGTTATCTATCTTTTTTAATAATTATGTTTATTTATTTTTAATGGACTGATGGTTGCCTTACCACATTGGCTTGATTTCTGCCATATGTCAACATGAATTAGCCATTGGTCCATATGTCCTCTCCCTCTTGAACCTCCCTCCCACTGGTTATCTGTCTTATACATAGCTGTGACTTTATTCAGACATAATTCTATAAGGACTAGTTAGAAGACTAATTCAATATCTGTCTCAAACATGAACTCATGTCACAATGTTGGCAAATTTATTTAATCTCTCTAAATCCTAGTCTCTTATACTGGATATTGTAGATAAGAGTTTTTCCATGAGCAGGCTATGATACTATGTTTAATAGTCAGACTTATTTTAGGGTGAACTCTTGAGATAAACACCTGTGGAAGGCAGAGGAAGGAAACAGGATAGGGCAGAGATAGACCCTGAACTATGATACAGATCTGACAACTTTTAGCCAACCCTACAAGGAGTTCTGAAGCTAAAATTATTACGGGTTGTCTGACATTGGGCCCAAACTGGATGTGGGCTACATGAGAGAGTCTTTGTTTTGGTAAGGGTGGCACTTTGCAATTGAGGCAGCAGCTCCCTAAGGAGCCGAGATCTAATAGGCTTCTACCAGTAGCACACCTCATAGCCAGGGCAACAAGTGCTTGAGAGGTACCTTGTAACACAGTGTCCTCAGTGCTACATGCACAGTGCACGAGCAGTGGGACCAAAGATGCTTCATTTCTTCAGCTTCTTTGGTACTCATGGATATGTTTTAGATTGTGCTTTACTTTCACTCTGAGTGTAAAATATTGTTCTGCATTTTGGGGTCATCAAAAATTCCTGTCATCGTCCTATCAGGACTTTTGTGGCAGAAAGCAATATGGAGAAAGTCAAGTGAATAGCATTTCTTAAGAATGTCCAAAGCCTCAGACTGAAATGCTAGGGAATGAATTTTGCTTTGAGATGTACTGGGGCAGGTCTGGGGTATGTGGGGAGGGCTTTCCTTAGTAATCTGGGACTTTAAGGACTGCTTCTCTTCTAACTGGTAGAGTCCTGCATAAAAGAACCATTCATTTTGTGTAGGGTTCAGAGAAGCAACAGCCAGGTTGTACAGGCACTATTAGGCAGAATAACTTTCTATAGAATGCATATATGCTTAGTTATCTTTCCTTTCCCTCCCTTTTTAATTTGAAATGTTTCTAATTGAGATGTTTTGTCGTGGGCACCGTGTCCGGAGCTTACTCTGATTACTATTCTCACTACTTCTCGCTAAGAGAAACTATATTAAATAGCTCAGAGACTTTTCCACGAACACGGTTGTGGTCCCCTCAGGGTGTGAGCCTCGGATCTCGACAATTAAGTATCGTGGTCTCAGTATTGTCAAACCAAGAGTGGGTTTATTAATCATCAAATAAAGGCAAGCACAAGTAATCAGAAATAATCAGAACTCAATCAAATGTAAACAGATGTTCTTACCCCAGAGCTGGAGAGTCTCGATCTCACATCGGTGCAGCCGATCTCCGTAAGCGAGGCTACCACACAATTTTATTTTACCATTTTTATATTTTTTCCAACTAGAAATCTCAAGCTAATTAATAATCATGAAGAAGCTTTTTGTCTCTCTAGAGATGCAAAAGAGGTCATCACCGGAGCCCTTTGCTCCTCTACCAACACCTTTGCTCTTGAGGGGAAACATTTGTTTACAGAAAAAACATTCTTAGAATTCTTAGTTACCAAAGGAACCAGAGTTGTAAAAGGCATGTTTCATTAGCATTGAAAAGGGGTAAGAGGTAGAGGTTTTTGTGCTCTGCGTTAGCATTTCTATCAATGTTTGCTAAAGGTGATAGTTTGAAAGTGTTAATCTTATGAGTGGCGCTATTCTGGCCCAGGCTTTTATCAGTAACTAGCTACCTATTCTTCTTCTTCGGAAGTTTCAGAGAAGAGAGGGTTGCAGGCAACACTTACCGTTAGCTAAGGAGACAATTGTCTGTTCAGCCCCGATATCTTTTCTTAATTTTTGTGAGAAATGAACATGTCTCTAGTTGTCCACAACAGTTTCTCCAAGAAAACAGATTTTACCATGATAGGAAGAAAACTGAGGAAATAAAGTTGTTTTTTCTTTTATTGGAAATTAGTAATACTAGTGAAACAAGTAATGCTGAATAGTATTCTGGAAACTTTCTATAGAATGCATATATGCTTAGTTATCTTTCCTTTCCCTCCTTTTTAATTTGAAATGTTTCTAATTGAGATGTTTTGTCGTGGGCACCGTGTCCGGAGCTTACTCTGATTACTATTCTCACTACTTCTCGCTAAGAGAAACTATATTAAATAGCTCAGAGACTTTTCCACGAACACGGTTGTGGTCCCCTCAGGGTGTGAGCCTCGGATCTCGACAATTAAGTATCGTGGTCTCAGTATTGTCAAACCAAGAGTGGGTTTATTAATCATCAAATAAAGGCAAGCACAAGTAATCAGAAATAATCAGAACTCAATCAAATGTAAACAGATGTTCTTACCCCAGAGCTGGAGAGTCTCGATCTCACATCGGTGCAGCCGATCTCCGTAAGCGAGGCTACCACACAATTTTATTTTACCATTTTTATATTTTTTCTAACTAGAAATCTCAAGCTAATTAATAATCATGAAGAAGCTTTTTGTCTCTCTAGAGATGCAAAAGAGGTCATCACCGGAGCCCTTTGCTCCTCTACCAACACCTTTGCTCTTGAGGGGAAACATTTGTTTACAGAAAAAACATTCTTAGAATTCTTAGTTACCAAAGGAACCAGAGTTGTAAAAGGCATGTTTCATTAGCATTGAAAAGGGGTAAGAGGTAGAGGTTTTTGTGCTCTGCGTTAGCATTTCTATCAATGTTTGCTAAAGGTGATAGTTTGAAAGTGTTAATCTTATGAGTGGCGCTATTCTGGCCCAGGCTTTTATCAGTAACTAGCTACCTATTCTTCTTCTTCGGAAGTTTCAGAGAAGAGAGGGTTGCAGGCAACACTTACCGTTAGCTAAGGAGACAATTGTCTGTTCAGCCCCGATATCTTTTCTTAATTTTTTTGTGAGAAATGAACATGTCTCTAGTTGTCCACAACAGTTTCTCCAAGAAAACAGATTTTACCATGATAGGAAGAAAACTGAGGAAATAAAGTTGTTTTCTCTTTTATTGGAAATTAGTAATACTAGTGAAACAAGTAATGCTGAATAGTATTCTGGAATAATTCTCAGAGCATCCTATTTTTGAGAGTTGCATTTATTTTCTGACTTACTGAATATCAGAGAAGTTCATTTATTTAATTTATAAAATTGTGCTATAAAATTGAGGATCATAGAATTTGTGTTTGAAATTCAGGACATATGTTGCTTTATTTTTTAAAAAAATTTTAGTTCAGAAATGTTTAATGGAAATTTAATTTTATTTTTCTACAGAAACACTTTATAGTCTTCATACATGCACATACACACACATACACACACAACAAAGCTTTAACTTGTCCATAAAAATCCATAAAAATTTTCCATTTTTTAGATCTTATTAATTTATTTTTTTGCAACCTCCTTTGTTTTTGTTAGCAGTATTTTTTTAATCCAAGACCAGGAAAAGTATTTTAAGATACTTTTAAAAAATAATTGATCGATTTTTGTTGTATCTAAATTTTTTTTTATTGTATTAGTTGAAATGCGTGTGTTTGCTAAGTCACTTCAGTCACGTCCAACTCTTTGCGACCCTATGCACTGTAGCCTGCCAGGCTCCTCTGTCCATGGGATTCTCCACACAAGGATACTGGAGTGGGTTGCCATGACCTCCTCTAGGGGGTGTTTCTGACCCAGGGATCGAACCCATGTGTCCTGCATTGGCAGGTGGATTCTTTACCGCTAATACCACCTGGAAAACCCAGTAATGGGCATATACATTTTGGAAACTAAATTTTCTATTTGAAAGTAATATTTGACATTGTTCCTGGTAGAATAAATGATTTCTTTCAATGTTTGCTAAAGGTGATAGTTTGAAAGTGTTAATCTTATGAGTGGCGCTATTCTGGCCCAGGCTTTTATCAGTAACTAGCTACCTATTCTTCTTCTTCGGAAGTTTCAGAGAAGAGAGGGTTGCAGGCAACACTTACCGTTAGCTAAGGAGACAATTGTCTGTTCAGCCCCGATATCTTTTCTTAATTTTTTTGTGAGAAATGAACATGTCTCTAGTTGTCCACAACAGTTTCTCCAAGAAAACAGATTTTACCATGATAGGAAGAAAACTGAGGAAATAAAGTTGTTTTCTCTTTTATTGGAAATTAGTAATACTAGTGAAACAAGTAATGCTGAATAGTATTCTGGAATAATTCTCAGAGCATCCTATTTTTGAGAGTTGCATTTATTTTCTGACTTACTGAATATCAGAGAAGTTCATTTATTTAATTTATAAAATTGTGCTATAAAATTGAGGATCATAGAATTTGTGTTTGAAATTCAGGACATATGTTGCTTTATTTTTTAAAAAAATTTTAGTTCAGAAATGTTTAATGGAAATTTAATTTTATTTTTCTACAGAAACACTTTATAGTCTTCATACATGCACATACACACACATACACACACAACAAAGCTTTAACTTGTCCATAAAAATCCATAAAAATTTTCCATTTTTTAGATCTTATTAATTTATTTTTTTGCAACCTCCTTTGTTTTTGTTAGCAGTATTTTTTTAATCCAAGACCAGGAAAAGTATTTTAAGATACTTTTAAAAAATAATTGATCGATTTTTGTTGTATCTAAATTTTTTTTTATTGTATTAGTTGAAGTACGTGTGTTTGCTAAGTCACTTCAGTCACGTCCAACTCTTTGCGACCCTATGCACTGTAGCCTGCCAGGCTCCTCTGTCCATGGGATTCTCCACACAAGGATACTGGAGTGGGTTGCCATGACCTCCTCTAGGGGGTGTTTCTGACCCAGGGATCGAACCCATGTGTCCTGCATTGGCAGGTGGATTCTTTACCGCTAATACCACCTGGAAAACCCAGTAATGGGCATATACATTTTGGAAACTAAATTTTCTATTTGAAAGTAATATTTGAGACCTTAGATTGTTCCTGTGTTAGAATATAATGACTTTAAAAATTTTTGTTGATCATATAAATTGTAGCTGTTTCAATTTTTGTCTTTCCTGTGGTGGTTCTGTTCTTAGGGAAACAAGAATTTTGATTTCCTCCTGATAAAAGTGTCTCTTTTCAAACTACTGTATAGTTTCATATGCTGAGAATATTTGTTATTATTTTTCCATTATATAAAGAATCTATATTCAATTTTGGTATTTGAGAAGGTAGCTTTGGTAATTAGGATGGATTTTTATTAGAATATCAAAAACTCACTTAAAGAAGGATGTTTGAGATTATTCTACATGCCAAGATGAGAAATTTTACCGTGAAAAATCAGATATGAACTTATTAAAAGATTGTACCTGAACTGAGAATCATTTTAGCCTAGTGATATTTTTTGGCCAAAAATTATTTTTAAGACTATCTTTGAAATGAATTTATATGAACAGATAAATTCAATGCAAATTTCTTTTGAAGAATATATACATATATATATTTATATATAATACTTATATGGTGAATATATACATTAAATAAGGTATACATATACATTAAACATGGATGTATATATAGTAACTAAAATGAAATAATAGAGACTTTGATAATCGGGATATAATTATTTTTGAGCCACTGTGCTTTAAAAATCCATAATAGAATGTCCACAGTACTTCTCTTTGCTTTTGGGCATCTGTATGCTTAACATTAATTGTATTGAATTTTACAACTGAATGGGGCTTAAGAAGCTTAAATAAACGAAGCTAAAATAAGAAAAACATTTGTATACTCTCAAATCATGTGTTGCCTTTCAAAATGCCATTATATTACTATTTTTGTAAAGATCAGATTTTCCTCCTTAATATGCATCAAGTCACTTCAGTCACGTCCAACTCTTTGCGACCCTATGCACTGTAGCCTGCCAGGCTCCTCTGTCCATGGGATTCTCCACACAAGGATACTGGAGTGGGTTGCCATGACCTCCTCTAGGGGGTGTTTCTGACCCAGGGATCGAACCCATGTGTCCTGCATTGGCAGGTGGATTCTTTACCGCTAATACCACCTGGAAAACCCAGTAATGGGCATATACATTTTGGAAACTAAATTTTCTATTTGAAAGTAATATTTGAGACCTTAGATTGTTCCTGTGTTAGAATATAATGACTTTAAAAATTTTTGTTGATCATATAAATTGTAGCTGTTTCAATTTTTGTCTTTCCTGTGGTGGTTCTGTTCTTAGGGAAACAAGAATTTTGATTTCCTCCTGATAAAAGTGTCTCTTTTCAAACTACTGTATAGTTTCATATGCTGAGAATATTTGTTATTATTTTTCCATTATATAAAGAATCTATATTCAATTTTGGTATTTGAGAAGGTAGCTTTGGTAATTAGGATGGATTTTTATTAGAATATCAAAAACTCACTTAAAGAAGGATGTTTGAGATTATTCTACATGCCAAGATGAGAAATTTTACCGTGAAAAATCAGATATGAACTTATTAAAAGATTGTACCTGAACTGAGAATCATTTTAGCCTAGTGATATTTTTTGGCCAAAAATTATTTTTAAGACTATCTTTGAAATGAATTTATATGAACAGATAAATTCAATGCAAATTTCTTTTGAAGAATATATACATATATATATGTATATATAATACTTATATGGTGAATATATACATTAAATAATGTATACATATACATTAAACATGCATGTATATATAGTAACTAAAATGAAATAATAGAGACTTTGATATTCGGGATATAATTATTTTTGAGCCACTGTGCTTTAAAAATCCATAATAGAATGTCCACAGTACTTCTCTTTGCTTTTGGGCATCTGTATGCTTAACATTAATTGTATTGAATTTTACAACTGAATGGGGCTTAAGAAGCTTAAATAAACGAAGCTAAAATAAACCCTGTTTAATTTAACAGACTCAAATTGATGATATACTCTCAAATCATGTGTTGCCTTTCAAAATGCCATTATATTACTATTTTTGTAAAGATCAGATTTTCCTCCTTAATGCACGCCCATGGAGATGTATTTTTTGAGAAAATAAATCTGGCAGTCTTTAAATCTATTTGTCTAGTAATGAGATAGACCTAAACACTAGGAAATGAACTCAACGATAATTTCTACTCTGATATTAGTGATAAATGTATCATGTATGATTGATCTTTCTTCTACTAATTAGAAGAAATCAGAAATAGAGCTCAGGTCTTTTTAGTGAGTTTCACCTATCAGGCACCCAGGAAAGATTTAGTGAGTAAATAAAAGTGACATTCTAATCAGTTGATTCTCAATGAATCTTTTTTCCTTAGTGAAAAGTCACCCATAATGGATGACATTTATATGCATGACAGTACTTTGGAAGCATTCATATATTGATGAAACCAAAATAATTTTTTTAAGCAAGTAAAGCTTATCCATAATCTGTATTCAAAACCACCACGTGAGTCTTGAAAAATGTCCCTCTGTGTGGGCTGAGGCTGAACAGATACAGAGTGTGTTCAGTTCCAATGACACTCTCCATTGTTCCATATCCTTTTAACCCACACAGGAGTAAAGAAACAGCAATGTAATTGACTGCTAGTCATTGTGGGGATAGTATCATCATGGTTCTAATGGTGAAATGTTTATATTTTGATATATATAATAAGCTAGTCTTAACTGATATTAGTATTCAAGCGGGTTGTGATGATACCATGGAGAAAGCGTCCTGGCTTTAATCCTGCCATGGAAGAGAGGGACACATGAGCTGTTTTGAACATTTGATAAATTTTAAAGGCATCTACCTCTATCACTATAGGTTAGGCAACTATCCATATATATTATTAGGAGCATTATCTTTTAGAATAAATAAAAATTAAGACAATGAAATGAAAACAAAAGTCGTTTGTAAAACCCTGTTTACTTAAAGGGTTAATGTATAGTGCACCTTTTTTTTTTTAATTTATTTATCTTTTGGAGGCTGGGGTGGGGAGGGAGGGGGATGGGCAGGCCACTTCTATTGGTCTTTCATTTCTCTATTTTCATCCGTCTTTGTTCTTTGGCTCTTGTGGGCCTCCCATCGCGGTGGCCACTGTCGTCGCAGAGCACAGGCTCTGGGCACACGCGTGCCAGAGCTCTGACTCGGTAATTGGACACATCAGTCCAGCCGCTCGGCGGCACATGGGATCTTCCCAGGCCAGGGATCGAACCGGCGCCCCTTGCACTGCAAGGCGTTGTCTCTACCCACTGGACCACCAGAGGAAGTCCCAGTGCACCATTCTTAAAAGCACAGAAAATACTTTCTCTACTCTTTATTATAAGGGACCTCTTTTTTTGTTGTAGTTCCTTTTGGGTCTTTCTTTTTCAGTTAACAAAGATTGGTGGGACAATTTTGACATTTTTCTTTAGAAAAAGATATCATAGTAGTTATTCATTAGTTTACTTACAAATGATACAAATTGTTGTCTGACCAGTTTTAAGTAGGAGCCTAGTGATGCAGGGGCTTCCACAGTGGCTCAGACAGTAAAGAATCTGCCTGTAATGCAGGAGATCCAGGTATGATCCCTGGGTCAGAAAGATCCCCTGGAGAAGGGAATGGCTACCCACTCTAGTAATTCTTGCCTAAAGAATCCCACGGACAGAGAAGCCTGGTGGACTACAGTCCATGGAGCCACAAAGAGTCGGACACAGCTGAGTGACATTCACTTTCCCAAGAAGAAATGGACAAACTGAAGGGGATGATAAGGGAATAAAAAGCTAGTCTTAACTGATATTAGTATTCAAGCGGTTGTGATGATACCATGGAGAAAGCGTCCTGGCTTTAATCCTGCCATGGAAGAGAGGGACACATGAGCTGTTTTGAACATTTGATAAATTTTAAAGGCATCTACCTCTATCACTATAGGTTAGGCAACTATCCATATATATTATTAGGAGCATTATCTTTTAGAATAAATAAAAATTAAGACAATGAAATGAAAACAAAAGTCGTTTGTAAAACCCTGTTTACTTAAAGGGTTAATGTATAGTGCACCTTTTTTTTTTTAATTTATTTATCTTTTGGAGGCTGGGGTGGGGAGGGAGGGGGATGGGCAGGCCACTTCTATTGGTCTTTCATTTCTCTATTTTCATCCGTCTTTGTTCTTTGGCTCTTGTGGGCCTCCCATCGCGGTGGCCACTGTCGTCGCAGAGCACAGGCTCTGGGCACACGCGTGCCAGAGCTCTGACTCGGTAATTGGACACATCAGTCCAGCCGCTCGGCGGCACATGGGATCTTCCCAGGCCAGGGATCGAACCGGCGCCCCTTGCACTGCAAGGCGTTGTCTCTACCCACTGGACCACCAGAGGAAGTCCCAGTGCACCATTCTTAAAAGCACAGAAAATACTTTCTCTACTCTTTATTATAAGGGACCTCTTTTTTTGTTGTAGTTCCTTTTGGGTCTTTCTTTTTCAGTTAACAAAGATTGGTGGGACAATTTTGACATTTTCTTTAGAAAAAGATATCATAGTAGTTATTCATTAGTTTACTTACAAATGATACAAATTGTTGTCTGACCAGTTTTAAGTAGGAGCCTAGTGATGCAGGGGCTTCCACAGTGGCTCAGACAGTAAAGAATCTGCCTGTAATGCAGGAGATCCAGGTATGATCCCTGGGTCAGAAAGATCCCCTGGAGAAGGGAATGGCTACCCACTCTAGTAATTCTTGCCTAAAGAATCCCACGGACAGAGAAGCCTGGTGGACTACAGTCCATGGAGCCACAAAGAGTCGGACACAGCTGAGTGACATTCACTTTCCCAAGAAGAAATGGACAGCCTGAAAGATTCTTGTTTTATGTATTAATGACTAAAGACAAATACTGGCACACATATCCAAAAATTTACCTTGCAGAGACTTTTTATGAATATAAGAAAAAATTGGGTTTTTAAAAAAATTCTTACACCTCAAAATAGCTCTTGCACCTCTCCCTTTCAGTTGTAATTGGAAAAGGGGATTTGTCATTGAGGGAGAAAAATTGATGAATGGTTATAAATAATCACTGAAAGAGACCTGATTTAGATTCAGTAGGAATTTGAAATTGTCATTCTGTCCACTAAGAGCAAGGAGCTGAAATCAGGGGTTAGGGTGTTGAGGAGCAATCTTAGGAAGGGGAAGAGGGTCATCATAGGAGGTGTTGTTGGACTACATTTTTAAAAATATTTTTATTTATTTTTCTGCCCCAAGTTTTAAATGTGGCACATGGAATCTCTCATCTTTGTTGTAGCATGCAAATTCTTCATTGCAGCATGTGCGATATAGTTCCTCAATCAGGGATTGAACCTCAACTCTCTTTATTGGGAGTGCAGAGTCCCTGGGCTACCAGGAAAGCCCTTGAACTTCATTCTTATGTTAATCAGAATACCCTAAGTTCTCCATCCTGGTATAATCAAATGTGGTATTTATTGATTGTATTTGCACATGCTGGTCAGGACAGATATATAGCTGCTGCTTTTAGGGGAGACTAATAAATAGAGGAGCTGTGGAAATCTCCAGGCAAGAACAGAAAGAGAGGAACAAAATGTTATTAGGATTGTATTTCTGTTTCTCTCTGTGGATTTCATTTTCTACCAATACAAATGGGCACTCTCAAAGCCTTCTGCTCAAATGCTTCCAACCTGTTCATCAGAGGTGAAAGTGAAGATGAATGACCAGTTTTAAGTAGGAGCCTAGTGATGCAGGGGCTTCCACAGTGGCTCAGACAGTAAAGAATCTGCCTGTAATGCAGGAGATCCAGGTATGATCCCTGGGTCAGAAAGATCCCCTGGAGAAGGGAATGGCTACCCACTCTAGTAATTCTTGCCTAAAGAATCCCACGGACAGAGAAGCCTGGTGGACTACAGTCCATGGAGCCACAAAGAGTCGGACACAGCTGAGTGACATTCACTTTCCCAAGAAGAAATGGACAGCCTGAAAGATTCTTGTTTTATGTATTAATGACTAAAGACAAATACTGGCACACATATCCAAAAATTTACCTTGCAGAGACTTTTTATGAATATAAGAAAAAATTGGGTTTTTAAAAAAATTCTTACACCTCAAAATAGCTCTTGCACCTCTCCCTTTCAGTTGTAATTGGAAAAGGGGATTTGTCATTGAGGGAGAAAAATTGATGAATGGTTATAAATAATCACTGAAAGAGACCTGATTTAGATTCAGTAGGAATTTGAAATTGTCATTCTGTCCACTAAGAGCAAGGAGCTGAAATCAGGGGTTAGGGTGTTGAGGAGCAATCTTAGGAAGGGGAAGAGGGTCATCATAGGAGGTGTTGTTGGACTACATTTTTAAAAATATTTTTATTTATTTTTCTGCCCCAAGTTTTAAATGTGGCACATGGAATCTCTCATCTTTGTTGTAGCATGCAAATTCTTCATTGCAGCATGTGCGATATAGTTCCTCAATCAGGGATTGAACCTCAACTCTCTTTATTGGGAGTGCAGAGTCCCTGGGCTACCAGGAAAGCCCTTGAACTTCATTCTTATGTTAATCAGAATACCCTAAGTTCTCCATCCTGGTATAATCAAATGTGGTATTTATTGATTGTATTTGCACATGCTGGTCAGGACAGATATATAGCTGCTGCTTTTAGGGGAGACTAATAAATAGAGGAGCTGTGGAAATCTCCAGGCAAGAACAGAAAGAGAGGAACAAAATGTTATTAGGATTGTATTTCTGTTTCTCTCTGTGGATTTCATTTTCTACCAATACAAATGGGCACTCTCAAAGCCTTCTGCTCAAATGCTTCCAACCTGTTCATCAGAGGTGAAAGTGAAGATGAATGACCTAGTTTGGAACATTTACCACTTGAGCAAGCAAGGCAGGTGGAAGAATGAGGGTCAGCACTGACCTGAGAGTCCTATTAACCAGACACTACCATGTCACCAAAGAGAAGGTTTCCTTTCTAGAGGATCAAAGTTAGAGGCTACTTGATGTTTCCCTGTTAAAAGCATTGAATATACTGTGAATGACTTACGTCATTTGAAGTGAATTATTTGTTTTAACATTTTTAAAAAATAATTTGCTTAATATATATACTAAAATGTTATGGAAAATAGTTTAATCTTAATCTTGGAAAGCACTGTGATAAATATCTCTGAATGATAATGGATTAAGATAGAAGGTAGGTGAAATAATAAGCATTTATCAAATACATGTTCATGGTAAGTCCCTTCAGTCATATCTAACATTTTGTGACCCTTTGAACAGTAGCTTGACAGGCCCCTCTGTCCAATGGATTCTCCAGGCAAGCATACTGGAGTGCATTGCCATGCCCTCCTCTAGGAGAATCTTCCTGACCCAGGGATTGAATCTGTGTCTCTTACATCTCCTGTATTAACAGGCATGTTCTTTACCACAAGTGCCGCTTGGGAAGTCCAATCAAATATATATGTATACATAATAATTAAAAAGCTGCTCATGATGTTTTTAAAATCTAGTCAAAAAAGATTTACATATACTTAGTCTAAAATTTAGAAAAAGTATTTCAAAAGACAGATTTTGTTCAAGTTCAATAATTTTATTATTTATTTTACTATTCAGAAAATCAGTAATTCTATTAAGCTAATTTACTTATTTGAGATTCTCTCAAAGGAATTATCCTTCAGTCTGAAATTTCACACATGGTTAGATAAACACTAACCCTTCTAGCTGAGGTATAGAAGTATATGAGAGGCTTTTGCTAGTATACTGAGAAGAAAAACACAAACAAGAAAAGTCTGCTTTTCTTTAGGCTTAATGAAGGATAGTGAATGCAAATTCAAAATAATAAATACACAAATAAATGTTACAAATTAAAATATAATATCTGAAATTTACAAAAATTATGTAAATTTTAAAAATTAGAATACATGCATAGAAATTTACTGCAAAAAAATCAGGCTGAGAAAAATAATATAGTATCATGAATTTATTAAAATCTAATATAAGTATTACAAAGCTGACTAATATGTTTAGAAATCGTTTATTTGGAACATATGATAAATCTTCTGTAGATAAAAAATGTAAAGGACATAATAGAATATAAATAGGTAGATTATCAAAGGTTGAAAAAAATATTTATGGAGCAATATGGAAAAGTGAAATCACTCAGTGGTGTCCGACACTTTGCAACTTGTGGACGAACTATAGAATTCTTCAGTCAAGAATACTGGAGTGGGTAGCCTTTCTCTTCTCCAGGGGATGTTTCCAACCCAGGGATCAAACTCAGGTCTCCCACATTGCAGGTGGATTCTTTACCAACTGAACCACCAGGGATGCCCAGAAATACTGGAATAGGTAGCCTATACCTCCTTCAGGGGAACTTCCCACCCCAGGAACCAAACTGGGGTCTCCTGCTTGCAGGTGGATTCTTTACCAGCTAAGCTACAAGAGAATCTCTGCAATATGAAAAAACAGATATCAAAATGCAATCCTGGTGAACCTGGATGACTGGCTGCTGGGTGGAGGCTATGGAAATCAAAGCAGTAATTTGAGGACCATGGAAGAGGAACGGACAATACAACAGAGACCTTGCACTAAGAGATTACTGACAAAGAGCCATTATCTTGTTCAGTTGCTTGATCATGTCTGACTGTTTGTGACCCCATGGACTGCAGCACGCCAGGCTACCTTGTCCTTCACCACTCCCAGAATTTGCTCAAACTCATGTTCATTAAGTCTTTAGTTCCATCCAACCATTTCACCCTCTGTTGTATCCTTCTCCTACTACCCCATTCCACATAATTTTATTATTTATTTTACTATTCAGAAAATCAGTAATTCTATTAAGCTAATTTACTTATTTGAGATTCTCTCAAAGGAATTATCCTTCAGTCTGAAATTTCACACATGGTTAGATAAACACTAACCCTTCTAGCTGAGGTATAGAAGTATATGAGAGGCTTTTGCTAGTATACTGAGAAGAAAAACACAAACAAGAAAAGTCTGCTTTTCTTTAGGCTTAATGAAGGATAGTGAATGCAAATTCAAAATAATAAATACACAAATAAATGTTACAAATTAAAATATAATATCTGAAATTTACAAAAATTATGTAAATTTTAAAAATTAGAATACATGCATAGAAATTTACTGCAAAAAAATCAGGCTGAGAAAAATAATATAGTATCATGAATTTATTAAAATCTAATATAAGTATTACAAAGCTGACTAATATGTTTAGAAATCGTTTATTTGGAACATATGATAAATCTTCTGTAGATAAAAAATGTAAAGGACATAATAGAATATAAATAGGTAGATTATCAAAGGTTGAAAAAAATATTTATGGAGCAATATGGAAAAGTGAAATCACTCAGTGGTGTCCGACACTTTGCAACTTGTGGACGAACTATAGAATTCTTCAGTCAAGAATACTGGAGTGGGTAGCCTTTCTCTTCTCCGGGGGATGTTTCCAACCCAGGGATCAAACTCAGGTCTCCCACATTGCAGGTGGATTCTTTACCAACTGAACCACCAGGGATGCCCAGAAATACTGGAATAGGTAGCCTATACCTCCTTCAGGGGAACTTCCCACCCCAGGAACCAAACTGGGGTCTCCTGCTTGCAGGTGGATTCTTTACCAGCTAAGCTACAAGAGAATCTCTGCAATATGAAAAAACAGATATCAAAATGCAATCCTGGTGAACCTGGATGACTGGCTGCTGGGTGGAGGCTATGGAAATCAAAGCAGTAATTTGAGGACCATGGAAGAGGAACGGACAATACAACAGAGACCTTGCACTAAGAGATTACTGACAAAGAGCCATTATCTTGTTCAGTTGCTTGATCATGTCTGACTGTTTGTGACCCCATGGACTGCAGCACGCCAGGCTACCTTGTCCTTCACCACTCCCAGAATTTGCTCAAACTCATGTTCATTAAGTCTTTAGTTCCATCCAACCATTTCACCCTCTGTTGTATCCTTCTCCTACTACCTTCAGTCATTCCCAGCAGCAGGGTCTTTTTCACTGAGTCAGCTCTTTGTATCAGGTGGTCAAAGTATTGGAGTTTCAGCTTCAGCATCAGTCCTTCCAATGAATATTCAGAGTTAATTTCCTTCAGGATTGACTGGTTTGATTTTTTGCAGTCCAAGGGACTCCAAGAGTTTTATCATCCAACACTACAGTTTGAAAGCTTCAATTCTTACATATTCAGCCTCCTTTATTTTATGGTCTAACTCTCACATCCATACATGACTGCTGGCAAAACCATAGCTTTGACTATATGCACTTTTGTTGGCAAAGTGGTGTCTCTGCTTTTTAATACCCTGTCTAGGTTTGTCATTGCTTTTCTTCAAGCACCCTTTAATTTCATGGCTGCAGTCACCGTCCACAATGATTTTGGAACCCAAGAAAATAAATTCTGTCACTGTTTCCATTTTTTGCCCATCTCTTTGCCATGAAGTGATGGGACCAGATGCCATGATCTTAGTTTTATGAATGTTGAGTTTTAAGCCAGCTTGTTCACTCTCTTCTTTCACCTTCATCAAGAGGCTTTTTAGTTCCTCTTCACTTTTCTGCCATTAGGGTAGTGTCATCTGCAGTTATTGCTATTTCTCCCAGCAGTCTTGATTACAGCTTTTGCTTCACCCAGCCCAGCATTTTGCATGATGTACTCTGCATATAAGTTAAATAATCAAGATGACAATATACAGCATTGACGTACTCCTTTCCCAATTTTGAAACAGTCTCTTGTTTCATGTCTGGTTCTAACTGTTGCTGCTTTTCCTGCATACACGTTTCTCAGGAGGCAGGTAAGGTGGTCTGGTATTCCCATATCTTTAAGAAATTTGCACCGTCTGTTGTGATTCACACAGTCACAGACTGTAGTGTATTTGATGAAGCATAAGTAGATGTTTTTCTGCATATCTTTTGCTTTTTCTATGATCCAGTGGATTTTGGCAATTTGATCTCTGGTTCTTCCGCCTTTTCTAAATCCAGCTTGTACAGCTGGAAGTTCTCGGACCTCTACAAATGTATGGCCCACTGAATCACCACCAGTATTTTTAACCTCTATCCTATGTCCTGTTTAAAAGGTGGGTTGTCTTAATTAAGAAATCTATGGTTTCTTTCAACTGTTTGTAATTCTAACTAGACTGCACTTAGGCTGTATGGGTTAAAGTAAAATAAATGCTTAAAATAAGGTCTGTCTGACCTTGTGATGATAATGTCCATAGCCTAGATTCAGCTTTTAAACAAACTGGTAAAGTTTTTGCATAATTTGAGTTATTTGTATGCCAGGATATGTAGAGGGAAGTGGGAATTCATAATATTTTACAGGCAATAAATTCAGTCAGTTTCTGAGTAGGAAGGAATTTAAGGTTAAATGTGCGGGGACCTTCCGCAGAAAGGAAGGCAGCGGGATTGCCCCCGGCTGAACTGGGAGGTCTCTAAGAGAGTCAAGTCTTGCTGCCGGACCCCCAGCCCCCTGGTGCATGCAGGAGACAATCAAACACAGCAGGGGTTCCGTCAAAGCAGTTTCGTTTTATTAGTGCAGACTTACAGCTTATATAAGCAAGTGAAGGGAGGTTTTGCACGGGACTTCCTATAGATTACACCAATCAAGCTAAAGGTCAAGCAATCATCCATGAGCGTGGAAACCAGGGGAACCAATCAGAAATTTTGACCATCACTTAACAATTTAGATCACGCCCTCCTCTCTTCCTGTAAGTACCACCTTAGCTCCAAACTGCAAACATGTGCTTAAACTTCTTTAAACAATGTGCTTAAGCTTGCTTTCACTCCCACGTCCCTTCCTGTAGGCGCCATCTTAGCTCCAAACTGAAACAATGTGCTTAAGCTTTCTTATGCTTGCAACGGTCCTCTTTCAATTCAGAGCCCCACAAAATGAGATAATGCACTAGAGAGCAGTTTGACCTCTTCAGAGGAAAATTATGTAAATTATTACATTTTTGTTGTTCTACATTATGTATTGTTTATACATGTAACCACTCCATTTAACATACTTTTGTAAGTTCTTTTTTAAATACAAGCAGAGTTATATCCTTATTTTCAAACAATTTGAGACTGGCTTTCAGTTAATGTTTTAACATTGCTATATATTGTCTCCTTGTAAAATATGTGTAATGTGTGCCACAGAAGACACTTGAATTTACATGATTTTTTCTCTTAAGAAAATTCAGTACACATGTAGCAAACTGAGTTGATTATTCACTTTCCAAGAAATTCACAAAAGTTAATCATCTTGTAAACTCCTTAACAGCTTCATAAAGTTATCCAATTATGAAAATAATCCTTGAAAAATACACTTATAGATATTTCAGAGATTTATTTGTTGCCAGGATATGTAGAGGGAAGTGGGAATTCATAATATTTTACAGGCAATAAATTCAGTCAGTTTCTGAGTAGGAAGGAATTTAAGGTTAAATGTGCGGGACCTTCCAGAAAGGAAGGCAGCGGGATTGCCCCCGGCTGAACTGGGAGGTCTCTAAGAGAGTCAAGTCTTGCTGCCGGACCCCCAGCCCCCTGGTGCATGCAGGAGACAATCAAACACAGCAGGGGTTCCGTCAAAGCAGTTTCGTTTTATTAGTGCAGACTTACAGCTTATATAAGCAAGTGAAGGGAGGTTTTGCACGGGACTTCCTATAGATTACACCAATCAAGCTAAAGGTCAAGCAATCATCCATGAGCGTGGAAACCAGGGGAACCAATCAGAAATTTTGACCATCACTTAACAATTTAGATCACGCCCTCCTCTCTTCCTGTAAGTACCACCTTAGCTCCAAACTGCAAACATGTGCTTAAACTTCTTTAAACAATGTGCTTAAGCTTGCTTTCACTCCCACGTCCCTTCCTGTAGGCGCCATCTTAGCTCCAAACTGAAACAATGTGCTTAAGCTTTCTTATGCTTGCAACGGTCCTCTTTCAATTCAGAGCCCCACAAAATGAGATAATGCACTAGAGAGCAGTTTGACCTCTTCAGAGGAAAATTATGTAAATTATTACATTTTTGTTGTTCTACATTATGTATTGTTTATACATGTAACCACTCCATTTAACATACTTTTGTAAGTTCTTTTTTAAATACAAGCAGAGTTATATCCTTATTTTCAAACAATTTGAGACTGGCTTTCAGTTAATGTTTTAACATTGCTATATATTGTCTCCTTGTAAAATATGTGTAATGTGTGCCACAGAAGACACTTGAATTTACATGATTTTTTCTCTTAAGAAAATTCAGTACACATGTAGCAAACTGAGTTGATTATTCACTTTCCAAGAAATTCACAAAAGTTAATCATCTTGTAAACTCCTTAACAGCTTCATAAAGTTATCCAATTATGAAAATAATCCTTGAAAAATACACTTATAGATATTTCAGAGATTTATTTTTTGGATAAGGAATATTAATATTTTTTAGTTACTCTGGCACTTTTACTAAAATCTTTTTTTGCAGAACTGCTTTAGTTTATGCTTCCTGTTGTTGCTGCCAGAAAGTCCTACACCATGCCTCAGGAATAGGAATATGGCAAGACAAAGTCTTTTATACTCTCTCATGTGAGAGGGCTGCTAACATGATATACTCTGTCAGCTGCCTCTCTGCATAACCATCATAGATTCCCCTGAGTTCATCTGCAAAGCTTGATTTCTTCTAATTGTCTATGAGCATTTAACTTCTTTTTAATTTAAATATCTATAGGTACAATTTCATGGTACTATTTTAAGATAGTAGTTTAAAACCCAACTGCATTACTGTGCTATATAATTTTTGGATGTGAGCCCATACACATAATTATTCATTCATATAGTATAGTATGAGAGAAATATACTAGATCTATGAAATCATATAAAATGAAACCCCTAGTACTGAGAATCTCACAATCTGATAGTCCAATGAGGGACTGTGTATGTACCCAATATATACACACACACATATATATATATATACATACCTATGTACACCTGACTGTTTATGTGTATATAAATGTATGTATATACAGACATAAGAGAAAATGCTGAGATAAAGGTATGAACAAACAAAATTATATATATATATATATATATATATATATATATATATATGCATTGAAGAGATTCAAACAGAGGTAGACATAGTTAGAATTTCATGTAGGGTAGTTTATAAGGTTTTACCCCAAAACAATGAAAAGAATTTCGGATCTGAAAGGATACTATAGGATGACATGAATAATCCTATTCTCTGGCTAAGAACTTTACAGGATAGAAAAGGAAGGATATTTGCTCAGATATGCAAAACTTTTTTTATACTATGAATATATTGTCTCCTTGTAAAATATGTGTAATGTGCCACAGAAGACACTTGAATTTACATGATTTTTCTCTTAAGAAAATTCAGTACACATGTAGCAAACTGAGTTGATTATTCACTTTCCAAGAAATTCACAAAAGTTAATCATCTTGTAAACTCCTTAACAGCTTCATAAAGTTATCCAATTATGAAAATAATCCTTGAAAAATACACTTATAGATATTTCAGAGATTTATTTTTTGGATAAGGAATATTAATATTTTTTAGTTACTCTGGCACTTTTACTAAAATCTTTTTTTGCAGAACTGCTTTAGTTTATGCTTCCTGTTTTTGCTGCCAGAAAGTCCTACACCATGCCTCAGGAATAGGAATATGGCAAGACAAAGTCTTTTATACTCTCTCATGTGAGAGGGCTGCTAACATGATATACTCTGTCAGCTGCCTCTCTGCATAACCATCATAGATTCCCCTGAGTTCATCTGCAAAGCTTGATTTCTTCTAATTGTCTATGAGCATTTAACTTCTTTTTAATTTAAATATCTATAGGTACAATTTCATGGTACTATTTTAAGATAGTAGTTTAAAACCCAACTGCATTACTGTGCTATATAATTTTTGGATGTGAGCCCATACACATAATTATTCATTCATATAGTATAGTATGAGAGAAATATACTAGATCTATGAAATCATATAAAATGAAACCCCTAGTACTGAGAATCTCACAATCTGATAGTCCAATGAGGGACTGTGTATGTACCCAATATATACACACACACATATATATATATATACATACCTATGTACACCTGACTGTTTATGTGTATATAAATGTATGTATATACAGACATAAGAGAAAATGCTGAGATAAAGGTATGAACAAACAAAATTATATATATATATATATATATATATATATATATATATATGCATTGAAGAGATTCAAACAGAAGTAGACATAGTTAGAATTTCATGTAGGGGTAGTTTATAAGGTTTTACCCCAAAACAATGAAAAGAATTTCGGATCTGAAAGGATACTATAGGATGACATGAATAATCCTATTCTCTGGCTAAGAACTTTACAGGATAGAAAAAAGGAAGGATATTTGCTCAGAATGCACTTGTTCTAGATACAACATAATTGGAAAAAAGGAGTGTCTATATAGATATTATTTTATAATTTTATATAGAACAAATAGTAAATAACATGCTATGAAATCTCCCATTGCCCACCTGTTGAAGCAGTTATGAATCCTTAACAAATATGAATAACAAATGTCCTCACCCAAAATATATTTTCATCTGTAGCACCAACATACTTTTACATTGATACTAGCTTCTGTTTCTGGAACTTGTTAGAACAAATCACAGAATAATTTTGTCTTTGGTTATGTAAATAATAATTTTCATGTAATAACTTTTACGAATGGATACATTTCCTTCCAGTAAGTGCTGCTAGATGTTGACCAGCTGCTTTATTTGACTCATATAAATGGCATTTAGCTGCTGTTTTAACTTCTGCCTGCCTAACTAACTTAAGCATTCTGTGTCTGGTTTTGAGGGACTAGTGGCCTTCCATTCACTTTATTGATGGTTTTAAGTCCCTTTTGATGAAAGAATTACTTTCTGCTGAGAGCCTCAAATGACATTGGATCTACCCTTTGTGTAACCTGATATAACTTCCTTTATATCAGCATTAAAAACTCCACTCTAGCAAGAGTTCATGGATATAATTTTTCAGTTGTTTCATTCTACAGTATTATCCTTTCAAATACAGTGGAGGTAATGATTAAAGTTGAGTTGGGACTTCAGAGGTGACAGGAGTTAGAGCTTCAAGACTGTGGCGGCATTTTCCAGCAAAGGAAATACACAATACTACATAATCATTCTATAGAACAATGCAGAATAAGGGCCAGTTCAACAAATAAATGGACTGTTTCTGATCTAAATGTGCATACATTTCTTTCTGTTTATCCTACAAGACTTTTAGGGAAATCTCCAATACAGGAAAAAAGAGGAAACAAATACTTTCTGAACTGATGGGGCCTTCATATACACTATTCTTTTGCTTGAAATGATTTATTTCTTTCTCCACACAGTAAACCTGCCCTGTGCCTGCATGTATATCTTTCAGTTCTGTTTGGTGGATATTTCCAATAACCAACCATCCATCAGAGTCCCCTAGCCTACATTAGGGAATGGCATATATGCTCCCGCAGCATTCTGTGCCTCCTATTCAACAGCGCTGACCTCAACTACATCTGCTTAACCTTTTACTTGTTTGAAGTCATCGTATCATGAAGGCAGGAACTCTGTTTATTTTGTTACTGTACAACCATAAACTTAACTCCAACTTGATCTACATTGAGTAGTATTGTAAAAAACTTCTAGAAGAGTTCAGGGTCAATATTAACTACTCTATATAATAAGCATCCAGAGAGAATTTATAAATAGATAAGTGCATTCCTGTATGTTGGAAAAGTAAAAGAAGACATTTTCAAGTTATTTACCTCAGTTTCATTTTCTGTGCAACCCAAGTTCTTTGTCAGGGCCATTCCCCACCCCACCCCTTTTTTTTTTAACCTCTACGTCATCACTTATTTTCATCCATCTTTATTCTTTGGCCTGTGTGGGCCTTGCATTGCAGTTGCCTCTCTCCTTGCAGAGCACTGGCTCTGGGCACATGCATTCCAGAGCGCTGGCTCCTAATTGGACACACAGCCCAGCAGCTCTGCAGCATGTGGGATCTTCCTGGGCCAGGGATCAAACTGGTGCCTCTTGCACTGCAAGGCAGATTCTTTACCCACTGGACCACCATGGAAGCCCCCATTTCACTGTTTTGAAACTTATTTACCAGACCTATTCTTCAAATACAGTGGAGGTAATGATTAAAGTTGAGTTGGGACTTCAGAGGTGACAGGAGTTAGAGCTTCAAGACTGTGGCGGCATTTTCCAGCAAAGGAAATACACAATACTACATAATCATTCTATAGAACAATGCAGAATAAGGGCCAGTTCAACAAATAAATGGACTGTTTCTGATCTAAATGTGCATACATTTCTTTCTGTTTATCCTACAAGACTTTTAGGGAAATCTCCAATACAGGAAAAAAGAGGAAACAAATACTTTCTGAACTGATGGGGCCTTCATATACACTATTCTTTTGCTTGAAATGATTTATTTCTTTCTCCACACAGTAAACCTGCCCTGTGCCTGCATGTATATCTTTCAGTTCTGTTTGGTGGATATTTCCAATAACCAACCATCCATCAGAGTCCCCTAGCCTACATTAGGGAATGGCATATATGCTCCCGCAGCATTCTGTGCCTCCTATTCAACAGCGCTGACCTCAACTACATCTGCTTAACCTTTTACTTGTTTGAAGTCATCGTATCATGAAGGCAGGAACTCTGTTTATTTTGTTACTGTACAACCATAAACTTAACTCCAACTTGATCTACATTGAGTAGTATTGTAAAAAACTTCTAGAAGAGTTCAGGGTCAATATTAACTACTCTATATAATAAGCATCCAGAGAGAATTTATAAATAGATAAGTGCATTCCTGTATGTTGGAAAAGTAAAAGAAGACATTTTCAAGTTATTTACCTCAGTTTCATTTTCTGTGCAACCCAAGTTCTTTGTCAGGGCCATTCCCCACCCCACCCCTTTTTTTTTTAACCTCTACGTCATCACTTATTTTCATCCATCTTTATTCTTTGGCCTGTGTGGGCCTTGCATTGCAGTTGCCTCTCTCCTTGCAGAGCACTGGCTCTGGGCACATGCATTCCAGAGCGCTGGCTCCTAATTGGACACACAGCCCAGCAGCTCTGCAGCATGTGGGATCTTCCTGGGCCAGGGATCAAACTGGTGCCTCTTGCACTGCAAGGCAGATTCTTTACCCACTGGACCACCATGGAAGCCCCCATTTCACTGTTTTGAAACTTATTTACCAGACCTCATTTCAGTTCAGGTGTTCAGTTGTGTCCGACTTTTTGTGACCCTATGAAGTGAGACATGCCAGGCTTCCCTGTCCTTCACTGTCTCCCAGAGCTTATTCAAACTCATGTCCATTGACTCAGTGATGCCATCCAACAATCTCACCCTCTGTTGTCCCCTTCTCCTTCTCCTTTATATTTTTCATTGTATCAGGGTCTTTCCCAATGAGTCATCTCTTTGCATCAGGTGGCCAAAGTATTGGAGCTTCAGCTTCAGCATCAGTCCTTCTAATGATTATTTAGGATTGAATTCCTTCAGGATGGACTGAAGGAAGTCCATCAGTCTTTGATCTCCTTGGAGTCCAAAGGACTCTCAAGAGTCTCCAATGCCACTGCAAAGAACTGAATTCTTCAGTGCTCAGTCTTCTTCATAGTCCACCTGTCACATCCATACATGACTGCTGGCAAAACCATAGCTTTGACTATATGCACTTTTGTTGGCAAAGTGGTGTCTCTGCTTTTTAAAAATCCACAAAATCCACAATGATTTTGGAACCCAAGAAAATAAATTCTGTCACTGTTTCCATTTTTTGCCCATCTCTTTGCCATGAAGTGATGGGACCAGATGCCATGATCTTAGTTTTATGAATGTTGAGTTTTAAGCCAGCTTGTTCACTCTCTTCTTTCACCTTCATCAAGAGGCTTTTTAGTTCCTCTTCACTTTCTCCCATTAGGGTGGTATCATCTACATATCTAAGGTTATTGATATTTCTTCTGGCAATGTTGATTCCCAGCTTTTGCTTCATCCAGTCCAGCATTTCATGTGATGTACTCTGCATATAAGTTAAATAATCAGGATGACAATATACAACCTTGATGTACTGCTTTTCCAGTTTTGAATCAGTCTGTTGTTCCATGTCCAGTTTTAATCATTGTTTCGTGTCCTGCATATAGGTTTGTCAGGAGAAAGATAAGGCAGTCTGGAATTCACATCTCTTTCAGACTTTTCCATAGTTTGTTGTGATTCGCACAGTCAGAGACTTTAGCATAGTGACTTAAGTAGAAGTAGATGTTTTTCTGGAATTTCCTTGCTCTTTCTGATCCATTGGATGTTGGCAATTTGATATTTGGTTCCTCTACCTTTTCTCAATCCAGCTGTACATCTGGAAGTTCTCAGTTCACTTACTGTTGAAGCCTAGCTTGGAGAATTTTGAGCATTACTTTATTAGTGTGTGAAATGAATGCAATCGTTTGGTAGTGAACCAGACCTAGTCTGGAGTATTTAGTTTTATTGTAACTCAAATGAAAGCCATAGGTTCCCTCCATCTCAAGGAATATGTAATGAAATATACATCCTTGTTCTGTTCACTTAGTTCTGCAAAGTATTGGAGCTTCAGCTTCAGCATCAGTCCTTCTAATGATTATTTAGGATTGAATTCCTTCAGGATGGACTGAAGGAAGTCCATCAGTCTTTGATCTCCTTGGAGTCCAAAGGACTCTCAAGAGTCTCCAATGCCACTGCAAAGAACTGAATTCTTCAGTGCTCAGTCTTCTTCATAGTCCACCTGTCACATCCATACATGACTGCTGGCAAAACCATAGCTTTGACTATATGCACTTTTGTTGGCAAAGTGGTGTCTCTGCTTTTTAAAAATCCACAAAATCCACAATGATTTTGGAACCCAAGAAAATAAATTCTGTCACTGTTTCCATTTTTTGCCCATCTCTTTGCCATGAAGTGATGGGACCAGATGCCATGATCTTAGTTTTATGAATGTTGAGTTTTAAGCCAGCTTGTTCACTCTCTTCTTTCACCTTCATCAAGAGGCTTTTTAGTTCCTCTTCACTTTCTCCCATTAGGGTGGTATCATCTACATATCTAAGGTTATTGATATTTCTTCTGGCAATGTTGATTCCCAGCTTTTGCTTCATCCAGTCCAGCATTTCATGTGATGTACTCTGCATATAAGTTAAATAATCAGGATGACAATATACAACCTTGATGTACTGCTTTTCCAGTTTTGAATCAGTCTGTTGTTCCATGTCCAGTTTTAATCATTGTTTCGTGTCCTGCATATAGGTTTGTCAGGAGAAAGATAAGGCAGTCTGGAATTCACATCTCTTTCAGACTTTTCCATAGTTTGTTGTGATTCGCACAGTCAGAGACTTTAGCATAGTGACTTAAGTAGAAGTAGATGTTTTTCTGGAATTTCCTTGCTCTTTCTGATCCATTGGATGTTGGCAATTTGATATTTGGTTCCTCTACCTTTTCTCAATCCAGCTGTACATCTGGAAGTTCTCAGTTCACTTACTGTTGAAGCCTAGCTTGGAGAATTTTGAGCATTACTTTATTAGTGTGTGAAATGAATGCAATCGTTTGGTAGTGAACCAGACCTAGTCTGGAGTATTTAGTTTTATTGTAACTCAAATGAAAGCCATAGGTTCCCTCCATCTCAAGGAATATGTAATGAAATATACATCCTTGTTCTGTTCCTTATTCTGTTCACCCCATTCTGTTCCTGAAACCTTTTTGGTTTTGTCACTAACACTTCGACTTATATTCCAACTACTCTGAATGCAAATACTAAGTTTCTCTTACAAAGAATGGAAGTAGACAGATTAGAATGTGGCTATGCTACAAACTGTGAGTAGCAAACCTATTAAACAAAAATGATTATCTCTCTTTGCCCCAGTATACACCCTAATGAGAGAACTGGAGAAACAGAAAACTCAAGGAATGATCAGAAGAGTGATGAACAACTGAGGAACAAAGTAACTTTTACTGCATGCATGTGTTTGTGCTCAGTCAGTCATGTCCGACTCTTTGTGGCCCCAAGATCTGTGGCCCACTTGGCTCTTCTCTCTATGAGATTTTTCAGACAATACTGGAGTGGGCCTTCCCTGGTGGTCCAGTGGGTAAGGACACCACCTTGCAGTGCAAGGGGTGCCAGTTTGATCCCTGGCCTGGGAAGATCCCACGTGCCACGGAGCGGCTGGACTCATGTGTCCAATTACCGAGCCGGAGCTCTGGGGCGCATGCGCCCAAAGTCGGTGCTCTGCGACAACAGCGGCCACTGCAATGGGAGAAGAACAAAGATGGATGAAAATAGATAAATGTAGGACCAATAAAAGTGTCCCTCCTGCCCCCATCCCTCCCCACCCCCCCCCCCCAAAAAAAAAGAATACTGGAGTGGGTTGCCATTTCCTTCTCCAGGGGATCTTCCTGACATATGCATCAAACCCATGTCACCTGCATTGCAGGCAGATTCTTTACCACTGAACTACCTGCCAAGCCCTGATTTTCACTACACAAGTATGTTATTTGGCAGGTCATTCAGATTGGACCAAATGCGTGTTCTGGAGGTCCCTGGTTTACTGTATTCAGCTTGTAAGTAATAGAAGCCCAGTAGTAGAAGATGATTGGTGATCAATAATAAACATGCAAATCATCAAAGCTGGTATTGTTCCACTGGTGTTGAGGGTACAGAATTTAAGCTGTACTAAAGTAATACAACTTGAGTACTAAGACGTATATTTCAGATGGTAATCACTAGATTCAGGTAAGTACTAAGACTTGTATTTCAGATGGTGATTTTTAGAATCAAATATATTATGTTTCTAGGTTAGGTGGTAATCATACTGTTCTAGAGAACTATTGTTTCACTTATCAAATATGATAGTGTAGTTCGGAAGTCATTTTGGTTCACTTCCTGAGATGACTGAATTCTCTGGGAGGAAGAAGTAAGGAGTATTAATAGTTAGCACTATGGGAGATGTACAGAGGAGTGCTATCTGTTAGGGAAAAGGATAAAAAATAATGCTGGGATGAGGGATCCACCAGACAGAGATGCAATCTGACAAGTGCATTTTAGCGCAACAAAGTTCTAGAGTAAAAAGTGCTCAGTAGAAAAGCCCTATCTTGTGTGGATACCACCAAGCTCTTAAACCACTGCCATATTCAAGCTTTGTGTGGGGATTGCCCCCAAAACAGCATGATCTTGGAAGCTGAGATGGACTTAGAAGAACTGACAGTGGCAAGTTTCCAGCTGGCCCACATTCTTTGCAGCTGTTTTTGCTTTTGAAAGGAATCAAGTGACTTGTATCTGTGTCTTTCACGTTTCTACTTTTTTGGTCTGATTTGTGTTCCCATAAATACTTTATTCCAACACAAATGTCAGAATGCGGCACACATATGAGAAAGTTTGTTAAATATGAGTCTTGAAGCTTAAAAATAAGGTATCAAGGAACGTTTTAATGTAGACCACTTATAAAATATTGACTAGAAAATTTTGAGTTTGACAAGCATGACAATAAATTAATAACATTGATTTCAGATAGTAATTTTTTAGAATCAGATGTATTTAATTTACCTAGATAATTTATTTTATGAGATTCACCAATTATACATTCTATTTATTTAATTTTTATATCCTATGTAGCATTTTGCCAGTATCTGATCAATCATATTTTTATGCTTCATATGCCATGGCAATTTATATTGAAAAAATTTACTAAAATGTATCTTTTAATTTTCTGGTTAGATTACATGAAATGTGTAGAGAGAATGCATAAATTAATGAATAGCTGTGATAGTTTTTTTATTTTTGAGACATATATTTAAAACTAAAAGAAATTTAGACTGTGTATATATTCAAAAGCACTGAGTCATTAAGCATTGAAGGAAAAAAAATGACTTGTTTTTACACTTTCTAGAGTTGTGTGATTTGGGATATTTCTAAGCAATACCAAATGCATTAGGTATCTAAGAAAAACATTATTGTTTACAAAAATCCCCTAAGTCCCCAAACTTATCAAATATGATAGTGTAGTTCGGGGGTCATGTTGGTTCACTTCCTGAGATGACTGAATTCTCTGGGAGGAAGAAGTAAGGAGTATTAATAGTTAGCACTATGGGAGATGTACAGAGGAGTGCTATCTGTTAGGGAAAAGGATAAAAAATAATGCTGGGATGAGGGATCCACCAGACAGAGATGCAATCTGACAAGTGCATTTTAGCGCAACAAAGTTCTAGAGTAAAAAGTGCTCAGTAGAAAAGCCCTATCTTGTGTGGATACCACCAAGCTCTTAAACCACTGCCATATTCAAGCTTTGTGTGGGGATTGCCCCCAAAACAGCATGATCTTGGAAGCTGAGATGGACTTAGAAGAACTGACAGTGGCAAGTTTCCAGCTGGCCCACATTCTTTGCAGCTGTTTTTGCTTTTGAAAGGAATCAAGTGACTTGTATCTGTGTCTTTCACGTTTCTACTTTTTTGGTCTGATTTGTGTTCCCATAAATACTTTATTCCAACACAAATGTCAGAATGCGGCACACATATGAGAAAGTTTGTTAAATATGAGTCTTGAAGCTTAAAAATAAGGTATCAAGGAACGTTTTAATGTAGACCACTTATAAAATATTGACTAGAAAATTTTGAGTTTGACAAGCATGACAATAAATTAATAACATTGATTTCAGATAGTAATTTTTTAGAATCAGATGTATTTAATTTACCTAGATAATTTATTTTATGAGATTCACCAATTATACATTCTATTTATTTAATTTTTATATCCTATGTAGCATTTTGCCAGTATCTGATCAATCATATTTTTATGCTTCATATGCCATGGCAATTTATATTGAAAAAATTTACTAAAATGTATCTTTTAATTTTCTGGTTAGATTACATGAAATGTGTAGAGAGAATGCATAAATTAATGAATAGCTGTGATAGTTTTTTTATTTTTGAGACATATATTTAAAACTAAAAGAAATTTAGACTGTGTATATATTCAAAAGCACTGAGTCATTAAGCATTGAAGGAAAAAAAAAAATGACTTGTTTTTTACACTTTCTAGAGTTGTGTGATTTGGGATATTTCTAAGCAATACCAAATGCATTAGGTATCTAGACAGTATAAAATAAAATTTCAATGTATTGTTTACAAAAAATCCCCCTAAGTCCCCAAATTTGCTTTATTCCCATAACTCTGATTTTGAAACGTTCGACTTTTAAATCTTTTCTCATTTCATAATTTTGGCCATTGTGTTGAGTAAAATAATTCATAGCAAAATATTGTCTTCATCAAAATGTTTTCAGTTCTTAAATAGAGAAATATTTTCTAAAAAGAGATCTAAAATGTCAGTAAATATTTCTATTTATTGTTTGGGTAGATGTATTAAAAATATATTATCATATTGATAAATACACTGTTTCAGATATTGTAACCTGGCACTTACTACAACTTCTCTTATGTAATCATTCAGTACTGCTCTCTTATAAATATTATTACTACCTTCTTACCATTGAAGAGATGCTGGCCCAGAGATGTTAGGCAATTTATACTACTTTATTTAGTAAGCATCAGTATCAGTATATGAAATAAGATTTGTCCAATCTGCTACCTAAATTCATTCACCAATGTTATCTAAATATACTTGCAAACAGGTAAATCTGTGTTTCTATACATGAAATCACATTTGTTACCAAAAGACAAAGAGAGAAGTAAACAAGTAGCAGCTCTGATGTTTAAAAGGGAAGAATTAAATCACCAAGGAATGTAAAGATATTGACTAATACTTAATATCAACAAATAAGGCTTTGTGAGGATTAAATGAAAGTAACTAAAATAAAATCTAATGCATATCAATATTCCTGATGCAGAGTATTCACTCAAAATATCACTTTCTTCCTAACAAAGCCTTCTCAGTATAGGCAAAACTGAAAAAGACAGATCATTAAGAGTATATTAAGAGTAGCCTAAAAGATACAAAATTAAATTTAGGCAAAAAATAATAATAATAATATGGGGGAGGATGGGGAATTTAAAAAGACAAGTAAATCTTTCTCTATTACTTTAATTATTCCTAAAGAGATAATTGTTCCTTTGTGAATTGGGTAAAAGTTTGTAATGTAAACCAAAACAAGGAAACAATTCTAGTGAGTGTTGTAGATTCAGTCTTGGAGATAAACCTTCAAAATCAAATTGGAAACTTTGAAAGATGATGCTGTTAATAAACTTAATTTTTCTCACAACACATGAAATTTTGAAATGATTTCTAAATATTTCCCTATGTGTAAGAGACTCAGAGCATGTTCACAAACAAATATACCCTTTCTGAACTATTGAAATATTGGAAAAAGTTGATTGAAAATTCTAGTAGAAAATAAACTGACAAATACCAACCTATGCATAAAGGAAAGAGGGAAAAAAAGAGTTAGACAGGTAAATCAAAATCACAAATATTTGTGAAATAAATATCTACTTAGAAATTATATACCCAACATGAAAAGTTACTAGAACTTAGCAGCCTAGTGTTAAGAATTAAAACTCTGGAAACCTGGGTTTGATTTGTACCTTTCTTCACTATTCATTGACAAATGATAGTCACTTCAGCTTTAGTTTGCCATTCTCTAGAATAGAAAAAATAATATTGCAGGGTTTTTTTCTTTTTTGTTTTAAATTTTGGCCTCTTTTATTGGTTATTTACTTATTTATTTATTTTCATCCATCTTTTCTCTTTGGCTTGTGTGGGCCTCCCATTGCAGTAGCCCCTCTCACCACAGAGCACTGGCTCCAGACGCATACACTCCAGAGTGATGGCTCAAAATTGGACACACCAGCCCAGCCACTGCACAGCACATGGGATCCTCCTGGGCCAGGGATTGAACTGGTGCCCCTTGCACTGCAAGCAGACTCTTCACCCACTGGACCACCAAGGAAGCCCTGCAGGTTTCTTTTTAAGGATTAAATAAATGAATGCAAGCAAAGTATGTGATATACATGGCAGTAATAGTAGCTCTGAAAATATAAATTCATACATTCATAAAGTAGTTGACAGTTGTCCACAATTTATTATTTTTATATCATAATTAATTTAAGAGAAAGCATAGTAGAAAATTTTAACATTTTTACTTAACAAGAAGAGTTTGAAGCGTATATGAATAAAACTATGTACTTTTCCATAGACTACAAAAGGAAACTTGAGTAAACTTGAATAAAAGATGTATGTCATGATAGGCATATGATACATCTCATTGTGATAATCTAAAGATTTCTTGCAATGACAAGCACAACCCCACTTTACAATTTCATGAATTGATTATAGAATGTATATGATGAATATATGCTTGAAACATCTCAGTCATTTTTTAAAGAAGAATGCCAATAATGCTGCCTCTTGCATACATCTTGTCTTTGTTTTTCAGTTGCTAAGTCATGTCTGACTCTTTATGACCCCATGGACTGCAGCACCCAAGACTTCCCTGTCCTTCACCATCTCCCAGAACTTGCTCAAATTCATGTCCATTGACTCAGTGATGCCATCCAGCTATCTTGTCCTCTGTCATCCCCATACCCTTCTCCTTCAGCTTTCTATTTTCCCAGCATCAGGGTCTTTTCCAGTGAGTTGTCGCTTTGCATCAGGTGGTCAAAGTATTGGAGCTGCAGTTTCAGCATCAGTCTTTCCAATGAATATTCAGGGTTGATTTCTTTTGGGATTGACTAGCTTGATTTCTTTGCTATATAAGGGGCTCTCAAGAGTCTTCTCCAGCGCCACAATTCAAAACTAAATTATTCAATGCTAAAAAGAAGTGAATTATCAAGCACTGAAAAGACACAAGAAAATCTTAAATGCATATTGCCGAGTAAAGGAAGTCAACTTTAAAAGTCTACAGACAGTGTAATTCCAACTGTATGACATTCTGGGAAGACAAAGCTATAGAGACAGTTGATAGATCATCAGTTCCCAGGGGTTGAGCTAGGAGGAAAGATGAATAGGCAGAGTGCAGATTTTCAGAGCAGAGAAAATACTCTGCTTGATACCATAATGATGGATATATGCCATTATATAATTGTCCAGGCCCTCAGAATCCACAACATCAGGAGAGAACCCTAATTTATACTATGAATTTGAGGTGATTATGATGTGTTACTGAAGGTTTATCAATTGTAGCAAATGCACCTCTCTTTTGTTGGTTTTCATGGTATGACTGTTTCTTGATTGTTACTCTACTTTAATATCCACTCCTATGTAATCCTATTAACTCCACATTCTTCCCTTTTCAGTCTCTTACTGAGGGTATACACTGATTAGGATTCTATTTTGGGCCCACCTCATTTCTCTTATTTGGCAAATTTACCCATTCCATGACTTTAAGTAGTATACAGCAATGATTTCCTGATGTGGACAGTTTGCCCAGTCTCTCGCCTTTGTGCCAGATTTTAAACTTTAGCTCCAGAGCAGATAGTTTCAACCAGATGTCTCATAGGTGTCACAACTTAATAAACAAACATGTAGATCTTCATTATTACCCAAGCTTTCCTTTCTCCCTATTATAGTCAGGTACATTGTTACTCATGTCTGAATCATTTTCAAACATCCTTCCGACAAAACTCATTAATAAACTTGTCTGAATTCATATTTCAAATGTCCATTGACTCAGTGATGCCATCCAGCTATCTTGTCCTCTGTCATCCCCATACCCTTCTCCTTCAGCTTTCTATTTTCCCAGCATCAGGGTCTTTTCCAGTGAGTTGTCGCTTTGCATCAGGTGGTCAAAGTATTGGAGCTGCAGTTTCAGCATCAGTCTTTCCAATGAATATTCAGGGTTGATTTCTTTTGGGATTGACTAGCTTGATTTCTTTGCTATATAAGGGGCTCTCAAGAGTCTTCTCCAGCGCCACAATTCAAAACTAAATTATTCAATGCAAAAAAGAAGTGAATTATCAAGCACTGAAAAGACACAAGAAAATCTTAAATGCATATTGCCGAGTAAAGGAAGTCAACTTTAAAAGTCTACAGACAGTGTAATTCCAACTGTATGACATTCTGGGAAGACAAAGCTATAGAGACAGTTGATAGATCATCAGTTCCCAGGGGTTGAGCTAGGAGGAAAGATGAATAGGCAGAGTGCAGATTTTCAGAGCAGAGAAAATACTCTGCTTGATACCATAATGATGGATATATGCCATTATATAATTGTCCAGGCCCTCAGAATCCACAACATCAGGAGAGAACCCTAATTTATACTATGAATTTGAGGTGATTATGATGTGTTACTGAAGGTTTATCAATTGTAGCAAATGCACCTCTCTTTTGTTGGTTTTCATGGTATGACTGTTTCTTGATTGTTACTCTACTTTAATATCCACTCCTATGTAATCCTATTAACTCCACATTCTTCCCTTTTCAGTCTCTTACTGAGGGTATACACTGATTAGGATTCTATTTTGGGCCCACCTCATTTCTCTTATTTGGCAAATTTACCCATTCCATGACTTTAAGTAGTATACAGCAATGATTTCCTGATGTGGACAGTTTGCCCAGTCTCTCGCCTTTGTGCCAGATTTTAAACTTTAGCTCCAGAGCAGATAGTTTCAACCAGATGTCTCATAGGTGTCACAACTTAATAAACAAACATGTAGATCTTCATTATTACCCAAGCTTTCCTTTCTCCCTATTATAGTCAGGTACATTGTTACTCATGTCTGAATCATTTTCAAACATCCTTCCGACAAAACTCATTAATAAACTTGTCAATTCAATCTCAAATGTCTCCACTTAGTTTCATTTCCACTGTTACTGTTCATGCTTGGGCTTTATATTGTTTTCCTTTTTAATTGAGATAACTTTGATATATAAAAGTTTTACATATTTTAAGTATACAACTTGATACTTAATCTATTCTTGTCTAAGTTATTGCCCCAGCCCTTTGTAACAAGTGTTTATAATTTAGTTTCATCTTTTTTTTTTTTTAGTGTCATCCAAATTATCTGCTGAAATGTAAATAGAGTCATGTAAATTCTCTATCTAAGACTCCTTAGTGGGTTCCTATTCCACTTAAAATCCAAGCTTTTACTCCACCAAAAAGGGTCTGTAAGATCTAGTCACTCTCTATTCAAGGTTACCTGTCTACTCCAGGTCACATCTTCCAGTTTAGCTTCACTTACATATTCGACCACACTGATCTTCCTACAAGAGCGTTCCAGTTCTCACACATTTCAAACATAATATTTCTTGATATAAAACTCTGTAAAAAGGATCTTAGTTTTCTCTAAAATATCATTTCTTATATCTTTATATAACTAAATCCTTAATTTAATATAGATTTTAGCTTACTTTTTTCCTTATAAAAATTCTTTCCAACATTAGCTTTAAACTTAGACCCTTCTTCCTCCAATCTTATAATGATCTATCTCAGACTCATATTTTTACTTAATTAATATATATATATGTGTGTGTGTGTGTGTGTGTGTGTGTGTATACATATATCCTTTACAGTGTTTTTGAGTGCTTCTCCCACTGGAGCAAAATGCTTAGGGACAAAACTCCATCTGTTTATGGGAATGCCTCCTGATTTAGCTCAGTGCATTGAAAGAAAGAAGCAATTATTCTGTATTTTATGAATGACAATTAGATTCTTGTTAAGATGAAATTCCTGAGAGTTTCTTCTTGCTAATTATTGAATCATTGGTAGCAAAATAGAATCCACCCTAGTCACATAACTATAATAACATTTGGTGAGGTGATATACTTTGGATATTTAAGGAGATCACAAAATAATGTGCTAGGAAATGACATTCATTTTCTGATAATAAAACATGTAGATTTTGAACTCATACATAATCTATAACGGGATTCTCTTGTATCTCAGTTGGTAAAGAATCCGCCTGCAATGCAGGAGATGCTGGTTCGAGTCCTGGGTGGGGAAGTTCCCTTGGAGAAGGGAAAGACTACCCACTCCAGTATTCTTGCCTGGAGGATTCCATGGTTTGTCCATGGGTCACAAAGAGTTGGACACAACTGAGCAACTTCACATAATATATAACAAATTAAACCATATACCAAGGTTTCTGTAATAAAACTGTGCAGATACACTTTCTCTAAGGCACTAATGAAAACCCCTAAACAATCAGATTGGAGCTGTTCACGTAAAGTCAGGATCATCTTCTGAATCATATGCCATTGTTGCCATTGTTCTATTTCCAAAGACATCTATGTGAGGACATATACCTCTTGCTTCAAGGAACTCATTACTAAGCTGGTCTTTTATCATTGTCTGTTGCCTGTAAATACTGAGTCTTATAAATTGACTGTTACAGGGAACCTCTTATCTTTTTAATATCTTCTGCTTAAAACTAGCTATTTGTTTTACATTTGAAATAAAGTGGCTGTGTGTTACTGAAGTTCTTATTTTCTCTAACCTGAAAAGTGTGTGTGCTTATGTGTGTGTGTGTGTGTGTGTGTACGCATTTTCTACTGTAATCAGCAGTCCCTACTGCTGGGTGATAGGAAAGGCGTTTTAAATCTCTTTGATGAAATGAGTCATTTTCTGCTTGGTTTCAAGCTTAAAATGGATCCCCCATTGTGCAGCCACAAAAGCACATTACACATTTTCCATAACACTGCTAAATTCCCCTCTAAGAAATGTGAGGGAAATGTTAGAGCAATGTGTTTAATCATTGTAAATATTGTGCTAGTATCCCAGTATTTACTTACTTTAAGAAATATATTTAAGTTAAAAACACTTGTATATCACAAGAATAATTTGAGAACTTAACAGTGCTAGACTAAATATTTTATTTGTACTTTTACCTCTAATATGTGTGATTTTAGACATAAACAGCATTAAACATCTTTACAAACAAATTATTGTCATATTATGTTCACTAAAAAATAATTAAAGAGACATACAAATCAAGAGAATGTGAGAAAATCTATACAACCATTCAAGAAAAGAAAGAAGACAAGAAATTATTTATTGAGCTAAGCAATAAAGAACAAGATATTAAAGCCCACAGGGAAAAATGCTCATGCAGCTCAGTATAAAAATAAAAACCCAATGAAAAAAATGGGCAGACAATCTAAATAGACATTTCCCCAAAAAAGTCATACAGATGATCAAGAGGCACATGAAAGATGTTTGACATCACTAATTATTAGAGAAATGCAAATGAAAATTACAGTGAGGTATCAGCTCACATCTGTCAGAACAGCCACCATCCAAAGAATCTAATGGGATAAACATATGACTAATATGGAATCATACATATCTACAAACAACAAAACTCTGTAAAATCAAAAAATAAAAATAAAAAAACTTCTGATTGTGAAAAAAATATCAATGGGAAGGTTAATAATTTCTTTCTAACACTGAAAAAAAAAATCTACAAACAAAAAATATTGAAGAGTGTGTAGAAAAAAGGAAACACTCCTGCACTGGCAGTGTTTCAAAGCAAACTGGTACAGCCACTGAGGAGACCAGTATACACAGTAATATATACAACAAAGGTAATAAGGACTAATCATATGGCCTAGAGAACTCTACCCAATACTCTGTAGTGACTTATATGGGAATAAAATCTAAAACAAAGTGGATAAATGTATAACTGATTTACTTTACTGTACCACAGAAAGTAACAGATCATTGCAAATCAACTGTCAATAAAAATAAATTTTATAAAAAGAGAAGTTCAACTCAACATGAGCTAATGCTATCTCAAGGTCATTGGCATATTCAATGTGTGGTGACAGAGAGAAATTAAGGTCAGAAGCCAGGAAATAAGGAACAGCTAAAGGAATAGGGCTAAATACAAGGTAAGGTGAAATTTTTCAGGATTTTGGGTGTTAAATAATTCAGGAGTTTGAAACTCTCAGAGAGTCAGCCCAGCTTAAAAACTGAATTAGATATGCACTAGGCTAGAACCATAGACTTTTTCATGAAACATCAACATCATAGTCAGAAACCAGATTGTTAGAGTAGCAGAATTTAAAGTTCATGTTCCACTTATTTAGTAGAAAAAAACCTTGTCCTTCATGAAATTTGCATGTGTATACACGCATTCTGCTATCCAATTGTAATTTGAAAGGTGAGTCAGGGACTAGGTGCTCAGGGAACCTGTTTTTATTTCTTCTTGAGGATACAGGTAATTCAAACACATATATTCTCTTTCAGTTAGCCAAAGTTTTATTCGATGAGATGTGATTTGTGTTAACCTTTAGACAGGCAGTTTTTCATCTTTTCTTTTAAATTTATTTATATTTAATTGAAGGATAATTGCTTTACAGCATTGTGTTGATTTCTGCCACACATCAACATGAATCAGCTGTAGATATACATATTTCTCAAATTGAAAAAAAGTCGAGGTATCAGCTCACATCTGTCAGAACAGCCACCATCCAAAGAATCTAATGGGATAAACATATGACTAATATGGAATCATACATATCTACAAACAACAAAACTCTGTAAAATCAAAAAATAAAAATAAAAAAACTTCTGATTGTGAAAAAAATATCAATGGGAAGGTTAATAATTTCTTTCTAACACTGAAAAAAAAAATCTACAAACAAAAAATATTGAAGAGTGTGTAGAAAAAAGGAAACACTCCTGCACTGGCAGTGTTTCAAAGCAAACTGGTACAGCCACTGAGGAGACCAGTATACACAGTAATATATACAACAAAGGTAATAAGGACTAATCATATGGCCTAGAGAACTCTACCCAATACTCTGTAGTGACTTATATGGGAATAAAATCTAAAACAAAGTGGATAAATGTATAACTGATTTACTTTACTGTACCACAGAAAGTAACAGATCATTGCAAATCAACTGTCAATAAAAATAAATTTTATAAAAAGAGAAGTTCAACTCAACATGAGCTAATGCTATCTCAAGGTCATTGGCATATTCAATGTGTGGTGACAGAGAGAAATTAAGGTCAGAAGCCAGGAAATAAGGAACAGCTAAAGGAATAGGGCTAAATACAAGGTAAGGTGAAATTTTTCAGGATTTTGGGTGTTAAATAATTCAGGAGTTTGAAACTCTCAGAGAGTCAGCCCAGCTTAAAAACTGAATTAGATATGCACTAGGCTAGAACCATAGACTTTTTCATGAAACATCAACATCATAGTCAGAAACCAGATTGTTAGAGTAGCAGAATTTAAAGTTCATGTTCCACTTATTTAGTAGAAAAAAACCTTGTCCTTCATGAAATTTGCATGTGTATACACGCATTCTGCTATCCAATTGTAATTTGAAAGGTGAGTCAGGGACTAGGTGCTCAGGGAACCTGTTTTTATTTCTTCTTGAGGATACAGGTAATTCAAACACATATATTCTCTTTCAGTTAGCCAAAGTTTTATTCGATGAGATGTGATTTGTGTTAACCTTTAGACAGGCAGTTTTTCATCTTTTCTTTTAAATTTATTTATATTTAATTGAAGGATAATTGCTTTACAGCATTGTGTTGATTTCTGCCACACATCAACATGAATCAGCTGTAGATATACATATTTCTCATTCCCCTTGAACCCACCTCCCACGTTAGTCTGACATTTTTTTAAGAAAAAATTCTCTCATCATTCTGGATGCTTAGTCTGTTTCTTTCCCCATATACTGTCTGATAGTAGAAGAGGACAAAGCCCAAGAATATGTCATAATTACATGGTATAAGGAACCTGTGTTTATGTTTGATATTTTGGAGCAAAGCTCTTCCCCTGACTCTCACTAATGGCATTATATTGGGATATCTGCAAGAAATAAACTTTAGTTGGTTAAAATGTTGAGATTTGTTTTTGGTTTATTTTTGGTGTGTGTATGTGCATGCTTTAAAAAAAGCCTTACTTATATATTTTTATAGATGAATGATTTTCCTATATCTCTGGGTAATTTTGTGGTCATTAAAAATAACTGCAAATACATTGATATTTCTTTTATAGACAGGTGGAGTTTATCTTCCTTCCCTTTGAATTTGAAAAGATCTACGTCTTCTTGACCAATACGGTACCGTAAAAATTAAGTACCAGTTTCCAGACTAAGTCCTTATGAAACTAACAGCTTTCAATTTATTTTCCAAAATATAGTTATGTACATACACACACATATATGTACTTTAAAATAAAAAGCACCATTCTGTGATATTTTTTGGTTACCTGATTATATAGGTTTTATTATAAAGAAGATTGCTCATTGTGGTATATGGTGATTTTCTTCCTTCTTTTTTTTCCCTCTGTTTTGTGATACTTTATTGGAATGATGTACTTTCATATTAAATTTTTGTCTTTCTACTACCAATTTTAAAAATTTCCTTTGCCCTTAGGAAGCATCTCAGATGACTATGATCTCTTGACTAGTATGGTGACCCCAAAATTTGTTCCTTGAATTGGGTAATTCAAGGGACTAGGTGCTCAGGGAACCTGTTTTTATTTCTTCTTGAGGATACAGGTAATTCAAACACATATATTCTCTTTCAGTTAGCCAAAGTTTTATTCGATGAGATGTGATTTGTGTTAACCTTTAGACAGGCAGTTTTTCATCTTTTCTTTTAAATTTATTTATATTTAATTGAAGGATAATTGCTTTACAGCATTGTGTTGATTTCTGCCACACATCAACATGAATCAGCTGTAGATATACATATTTCTCATTCCCCTTGAACCCACCTCCCACGTTAGTCTGACATTTTTTTAAGAAAAAATTCTCTCATCATTCTGGATGCTTAGTCTGTTTCTTTCCCCATATACTGTCTGATAGTAGAAGAGGACAAAGCCCAAGAATATGTCATAATTACATGGTATAAGGAACCTGTGTTTATGTTTGATATTTTGGAGCAAAGCTCTTCCCCTGACTCTCACTAATGGCATTATATTGGGATATCTGCAAGAAATAAACTTTAGTTGGTTAAAATGTTGAGATTTGTTTTTGGTTTATTTTTGGTGTGTGTATGTGCATGCTTTAAAAAAAGCCTTACTTATATATTTTTATAGATGAATGATTTTCCTATATCTCTGGGTAATTTTGTGGTCATTAAAAATAACTGCAAATACATTGATATTTCTTTTATAGACAGGTGGAGTTTATCTTCCTTCCCTTTGAATTTGAAAAGATCTACGTCTTCTTGACCAATACGGTACCGTAAAAATTAAGTACCAGTTTCCAGACTAAGTCCTTATGAAACTAACAGCTTTCAATTTATTTTCCAAAATATAGTTATGTACATACACACACATATATGTACTTTAAAATAAAAAGCACCATTCTGTGATATTTTTTGGTTACCTGATTATATAGGTTTTATTATAAAGAAGATTGCTCATTGTGGTATATGGTGATTTTCTTCCTTCTTTTTTTTCCCTCTGTTTTGTGATACTTTATTGGAATGATGTACTTTCATATTAAATTTTTGTCTTTCTACTACCAATTTTAAAAATTTCCTTTGCCCTTAGGAAGCATCTCAGATGACTATGATCTCTTGACTAGTATGGTGACCCCAAAATTTGTTCCTTTAGAATCTGTACCATTAACAGTTCTTCCTATTGGAATCGTAGTTTTCCATTGTCACCATAGTTTAGAGTGGTACAAAGAGGTGCCTCTGCAAGACTGCTGTATTTTAGATGTTCCTCCCTCCTTGCAATGTGCAGTAGCCATCATTTTCCCTTTACTAGCTGAGGATGATTTAGGGAAAGAAGACTGTGAATATGATAAAAGGGGTGAAAACATAAACTAACAAGGCGTCTTACAGTGATCAGTGATGATTGGGTACCATGAACTCTGTCATGAGTAACTCAATTTAAAAAAAAATGTATTTGATGCTTAAAAAGCTTGTAGGACAGATTTTAACATGAAAAAGTACTCAGTAAAGATGAATTTTCTAAAGCAGAGTCTCCATCATGGGAGGGTCTGTGTGAGTTATTAAATAAGATAACGGCATAAAACTGTAAAGTGAGAAGCTGACTTGATTTTATAGGCTCCCTGTGGGTTGTGCTGCTATATTTCTTGGCTTAATCTGAGTTGGCTCAGGAATTGTGTCAGTGCAAGGCACTGAGGGGGTTGTATCAATGAAGCAAATTTAAAAATGCTGAAAACAGAAGGACCAGAGACAGAACACCTTCAGATTGCCAATTACTTTGTTTCTTTTTTATCTGCGTATTTGATTCTCACAGATCTAGTGAAAACAGGAGACAGATACACCTTCTAATTTGCAATCCATTGATATTTTTTCCTTCCCTTTGAATTTGAAAAGATCTACGTCTTCTTGACCAATACGGTACCGTAAAATTAAGTACCAGTTTCAACTAAGTCTTATAATGTTCAATTTATTTTCCAAAATATAGTTATGTACATACACACACATATATGTACTTTAAAATAAAAAGCACCATTCTGTGATATTTTTTGGTTACCTGATTATATAGGTTTTATTATAAAGAAGATTGCTCATTGTGGTATATGGTGATTTTCTTCCTTCTTTTTTTTCCCTCTGTTTTGTGATACTTTATTGGAATGATGTACTTTCATATTAAATTTTTGTCTTTCTACTACCAATTTTAAAAATTTCCTTTGCCCTTAGGAAGCATCTCAGATGACTATGATCTCTTGACTAGTATGGTGACCCCAAAATTTGTTCCTTTAGAATCTGTACCATTAACAGTTCTTCCTATTGGAATCGTAGTTTTCCATTGTCACCATAGTTTAGAGTGGTACAAAGAGGTGCCTCTGCAAGACTGCTGTATTTTAGATGTTCCTCCCTCCTTGCAATGTGCAGTAGCCATCATTTTCCCTTTACTAGCTGAGGATGATTTAGGGAAAGAAGACTGTGAATATGATAAAAGGGGTGAAAACATAAACTAACAAGGCGTCTTACAGTGATCAGTGATGATTGGGTACCATGAACTCTGTCATGAGTAACTCAATTTAAAAAAAAATGTATTTGATGCTTAAAAAGCTTGTAGGACAGATTTTAACATGAAAAAGTACTCAGTAAAGATGAATTTTCTAAAGCAGAGTCTCCATCATGGGAGGGTCTGTGTGAGTTATTAAATAAGATAACGGCATAAAACTGTAAAGTGAGAAGCTGACTTGATTTTATAGGCTCCCTGTGGGTTGTGCTGCTATATTTCTTGGCTTAATCTGAGTTGGCTCAGGAATTGTGTCAGTGCAAGGCACTGAGGGGGTTGTATCAATGAAGCAAATTTAAAAATGCTGAAAACAGAAGGACCAGAGACAGAACACCTTCAGATTGCCAATTACTTTGTTTCTTTTTTATCTGCGTATTTGATTCTCACAGATCTAGTGAAAAATCCTTTAGTGTAAGTTATAGCTGCATTCTTTTGATAGTCTAGCATAAACTGAATAACTAATTTGCAATCCATTTTAGAGTGCCACAATGTTCTTAGCTTGAGGCCTCAGCTATTTAATTTTGCATATTTTAATGATGAATAAAGCTCTTCAGTATTAACTACATCCTTCTCTGACTTTTGAAAAACTTATAATAGATCTTTGTCTTTTTCATGAATTAAAGCTGCTCTCATGTTATTAGCCTTTTTTAGTCTTGAACACCTGGAACATTCGAGTTGTCCTTTGTAGCATGGTATCTTCAGCACATGTGATTATGCATTAGCCCCAAATTTTATATCTTCCAAATGCTTTACAACCCAGGTTTTATTAGTTGCTGCTGAAAAACAAACCTGTAAATCACTTTAAGAATAATATCTTTTTTCCTTTGTTTGTAGAAGGAATCAAGTAGCATGGAAAGAAAACAGTTTGCAATCATGGCAGGAATATCAGGGGCATAAATATGTATTTCTTTGAAATAAGATTACACTTAAAGTTCCATCCACATTTTACCACAAATTTGAGCTATTTTTAGAACAGTAGAAATTTGAACAAGAATCCACTGAAAATAACCAACTCAATATTACAGAGAAATTATCATTCTAGATAATTCAGTCATTTCTCTATTCATTTTCCCCAGAAACTCATGGTTTTACTCTATAATATATATTAATCATTTTCTAGCTCTTCAATTTTCTTTATATTTGTATATATAGTTCCTGATTGGGGAAAAATTTATACAATCTGAGGTGTTACTTTTTTTTCCAGAAAATGCACATGACAAGACCTACAACTGTTTTTAGGTTAATGTGTTTTTTTTCTTACTCTCAACGGCATAAAACTGTAAAGTGAGAAGCTGACTTGATTTTATAGGCTCCCTGTGGGTTGTGCTGCTATATTTCTTGGCTTAATCTGAGTTGGCTCAGGAATTGTGTCAGTGCAAGGCACTGAGGGGGTTGTATCAATGAAGCAAATTTAAAAATGCTGAAAACAGAAGGACCAGAGACAGAACACCTTCAGATTGCCAATTACTTTGTTTCTTTTTTATCTGCGTATTTGATTCTCACAGATCTAGTGAAAAATCCTTTAGTGTAAGTTATAGCTGCATTCTTTTGATAGTCTAGCATAAACTGAATAACTAATTTGCAATCCATTTTAGAGTGCCACAATGTTCTTAGCTTGAGGCCTCAGCTATTTAATTTTGCATATTTTAATGATGAATAAAGCTCTTCAGTATTAACTACATCCTTCTCTGACTTTTGAAAAACTTATAATAGATCTTTGTCTTTTTCATGAATTAAAGCTGCTCTCATGTTATTAGCCTTTTTTAGTCTTGAACACCTGGAACATTCGAGTTGTCCTTTGTAGCATGGTATCTTCAGCACATGTGATTATGCATTAGCCCCAAATTTTATATCTTCCAAATGCTTTACAACCCAGGTTTTATTAGTTGCTGCTGAAAAACAAACCTGTAAATCACTTTAAGAATAATATCTTTTTTCCTTTGTTTGTAGAAGGAATCAAGTAGCATGGAAAGAAAACAGTTTGCAATCATGGCAGGAATATCAGGGGCATAAATATGTATTTCTTTGAAATAAGATTACACTTAAAGTTCCATCCACATTTTACCACAAATTTGAGCTATTTTTAGAACAGTAGAAATTTGAACAAGAATCCACTGAAAATAACCAACTCAATATTACAGAGAAATTATCATTCTAGATAATTCAGTCATTTCTCTATTCATTTTCCCCAGAAACTCATGGTTTTACTCTATAATATATATTAATCATTTTCTAGCTCTTCAATTTTCTTTATATTTGTATATATAGTTCCTGATTGGGGAAAAATTTATACAATCTGAGGTGTTACTTTTTTTTCCAGAAAATGCACATGACAAGACCTACAACTGTTTTTAGGTTAATGTGTCTTTCAAACTTATACTAATTTACTTTACTCTCAGCTTGATCTTGACTTCTCTGCATTTCTGTTGTACAGTTCTACCAAGTACAAACGTGATATTTCCTTATAATGTATTATTCTATTCTGTAGATCTCTGGTGTACAGCATAGCTTCATATGTTTAACCAGGTTCTTTACTTAATTATGTACTACAAAGCAGGTAGAACATCACAGATTTACAAAACTCCAAGAATGAGTGAATCTCAGATATTAATTTTTGCTGAAACATGAATTGAACTATTGCTATTTTCTTATAAAATTTAAAAATGTCAGTTTTAAGTAGAAATAAGCCAATTTATTTTGTCATTCTATTGAATTAGAGGATCATAGTTTATTTCCGGTCTTTGAAATATTCCTCTGGCCAATTTTTTCTTTTTCATTCTTGTTCCTGTGCTCAACACCCTAACAAAGACCCTAATCTCCACACCTAATTGCTACTGAGCATCCTGGTTTCTTACCCTGAAATTCTTTAAGCAAAATTGTGGTCAAATAAATATACTCACAGTAAATCATGTCAGCTTCCAGTGAGGTCTTTCTTTTGAGCCAGTGCTTTCAAGGCCATCGTAACAAAGCAAATTTTATCAAATCCAAGTTTCTCAAGTACACATTTGTTTTTACGAGCATCCAGTCCCAATGTGTCCATTTTGAATGTGCTAAGTGATATATAATTCAGTTATTTCTATTTTACAATAAGTCAACTGAAATTCAGGGCATAAATATGTATTTCTTTGAAATAAGATTACACTTAAAGTTCCATCCACATTTTACCACAAATTTGAGCTATTTTTAGAACAGTAGAAATTTGAACAAGAATCCACTGAAAATAACCAACTCAATATTACAGAGAAATTATCATTCTAGATAATTCAGTCATTTCTCTATTCATTTTCCCCAGAAACTCATGGTTTTACTCTATAATATATATTAATCATTTTCTAGCTCTTCAATTTTCTTTATATTTGTATATATAGTTCCTGATTGGGGAAAAATTTATACAATCTGAGGTGTTACTTTTTTTTCCAGAAAATGCACATGACAAGACCTACAACTGTTTTTAGGTTAATGTGTCTTTCAAACTTATACTAATTTACTTTACTCTCAGCTTGATCTTGACTTCTCTGCATTTCTGTTGTACAGTTCTACCAAGTACAAACGTGATATTTCCTTATAATGTATTATTCTATTCTGTAGATCTCTGGTGTACAGCATAGCTTCATATGTTTAACCAGGTTCTTTACTTAATTATGTACTACAAAGCAGGTAGAACATCACAGATTTACAAAACTCCAAGAATGAGTGAATCTCAGATATTAATTTTTGCTGAAACATGAATTGAACTATTGCTATTTTCTTATAAAATTTAAAAATGTCAGTTTTAAGTAGAAATAAGCCAATTTATTTTGTCATTCTATTGAATTAGAGGATCATAGTTTATTTCCGGTCTTTGAAATATTCCTCTGGCCAATTTTTTCTTTTTCATTCTTGTTCCTGTGCTCAACACCCTAACAAAGACCCTAATCTCCACACCTAATTGCTACTGAGCATCCTGGTTTCTTACCCTGAAATTCTTTAAGCAAAATTGTGGTCAAATAAATATACTCACAGTAAATCATGTCAGCTTCCAGTGAGGTCTTTCTTTTGAGCCAGTGCTTTCAAGGCCATCGTAACAAAGCAAATTTTATCAAATCCAAGTTTCTCAAGTACACATTTGTTTTTACGAGCATCCAGTCCCAATGTGTCCATTTTGAATGTGCTAAGTGATATATAATTCAGTTATTTCTATTTTACAATAAGTCAACTGAAATTCAGGGAGAAGTTAAATATCTTGAAATTATCACTTATTTAGAGATTGGGAACACCATAATTTGATATACAATGTGTTTGTTTTAAATCGATTCTTCTTAAACATTTACTTTTATTATTATTTATTTATTTATTTGAATCCATCTTTATTCTTTGACATGTGTGGGCATCCTATTGTACTGGCCTCTCATTGCAGGATGTTGGCTCTGGGCACATGTGTTCCAGAGCACTGGCTCATAGTTGCATACACAGGCCCAGCTACTCTGCAGCACATGGGATCTTCCTGTGCCAGGAATCGAACTAGTGCCCCTTGCACTGCAAGGCAGACTCTTTATCCTCTGTACCACCAGAGAAACCCGTGTTTGTTTTTTATTTATGCTTTCCCTGTTACCTGCTTCACATGTCATTATCTTTATTCACTAGTGTGCTTTCAGTTATAACAAAAACGCCAATTAAACCATCTTAAAAAATAATGTAGTTTTGTAACAAAAACATAGTCTCTAAGCTGTACCTCTATGGAGACTCAGGATGCCCAGGCCCTCTGTGGCATACCATCTGTTATGCAGCTTCCCTTCTTCACTGTTGCCTCCATTCCTAGAGTATACTCTATTTAGGGAGCTATAATGACTTCTGGGCTCATTTATTTATATGTATATATGAATGACTGTGTTTGAAAGGATTATGATGGATCACAAGAGATCAGATGCATAGCAACTAATAAAGCAATGTGGACTATACTGATTTAGGCTGAGTCACAGTTCTTATACCTAATTCGCCTAGTGGAATCAAAAAATTATGGGAATATATGAACACCCTAACAAAGACCCTAATCTCCACACCTAATTGCTACTGAGCATCCTGGTTTCTTACCCTGAAATTCTTTAAGCAAAATTGTGGTCAAATAAATATACTCACAGTAAATCATGTCAGCTTCCAGTGAGGTCTTTCTTTTGAGCCAGTGCTTTCAAGGCCATCGTAACAAAGCAAATTTTATCAAATCCAAGTTTCTCAAGTACACATTTGTTTTTACGAGCATCCAGTCCCAATGTGTCCATTTTGAATGTGCTAAGTGATATATAATTCAGTTATTTCTATTTTACAATAAGTCAACTGAAATTCAGGGAGAAGTTAAATATCTTGAAATTATCACTTATTTAGAGATTGGGAACACCATAATTTGATATACAATGTGTTTTTTTTTTTAAATAGATTCTTCTTAAACATTTACTTTTATTATTATTTATTTATTTATTTGAATCCATCTTTATTCTTTGACATGTGTGGGCATCCTATTGTACTGGCCTCTCATTGCAGGATGTTGGCTCTGGGCACATGTGTTCCAGAGCACTGGCTCATAGTTGCATACACAGGCCCAGCTACTCTGCAGCACATGGGATCTTCCTGTGCCAGGAATCGAACTAGTGCCCCTTGCACTGCAAGGCAGACTCTTTATCCTCTGTACCACCAGAGAAACCCGTGTTTGTTTTTTATTTATGCTTTCCCTGTTACCTGCTTCACATGTCATTATCTTTATTCACTAGTGTGCTTTCAGTTATAACAAAAACGCCAATTAAACCATCTTAAAAAATAATGTAGTTTTGTAACAAAAACATAGTCTCTAAGCTGTACCTCTATGGAGACTCAGGATGCCCAGGCCCTCTGTGGCATACCATCTGTTATGCAGCTTCCCTTCTTCACTGTTGCCTCCATTCCTAGAGTATACTCTATTTAGGGAGCTATAATGACTTCTGGGCTCATTTATTTATATGTATATATGAATGACTGTGTTTGAAAGGATTATGATGGATCACAAGAGATCAGATGCATAGCAACTAATAAAGCAATGTGGACTATACTGATTTAGGCTGAGTCACAGTTCTTATACCTAATTCGCCTAGTGGAATCAAATTATGAAATATATGAACTGATCAAGTAAGTAGGGACAGATGGATGAAAATTGAGATACTCTTATCTATAGAAGAGAAAATGGGTGCTGGTCAAGTGAACTCAACTCTCTTGACAATACATGAAATTTACCTGTGCCGGCCAATCCAAATGTGTTGCAAAGTCCTTTGAAATTATTCCCACTTGTCATTTTGCCCATATACATCTGTACTGGAAAATCCTCACCTTTTCTTATAACCTGCTAAATTTACGTATGCTTCCATTCCTAAATTTAAAACATTTATTAAAAACTCCCTTAATCACCCCAGTCCCACTGACTTTGTGCCCACTGAACAAGACTTACAGTTTTCATGTATTTTTAAAATATAGTCTTTAAACAAATGTTTCACATTTATTATTTTTTTGACTCTTATCTAGACCTTAAGAGCCTACTGAATATAGCTCCATTTTCATTCTAAATGGAGGCATTACTGAACTGTCTGAGTCTTAATTTTCTAATGTTTAAGATATGTATAATAATAATGCTGAACTTTTAGTGGTGGTTCAGGAGGAATAATTTATACACTACACATGAAGTCCTGAAAGCTATCCAAGGCATAAATTAAATGCACCTAAAGCTTTTACTGTTTTATTTTGTAGCCTCTTATAGCCATCATGATGCCTAATAAAGAACTAGTTACATATACATGTAATTAGATATGCTAGATGCTCCATGAATATACCTTGGATTTTCTAAGACTAAATTACTGCTCAATATGGTAAAGTTGTCAGGTAGATCCATTCTTCAGTATTGTTCTTCTTTTCCAATACCACGTTGACTACTCTGGGTCTTCTTCATATACATTTTAGAATCTTTTTCTGAGTTAAAATTATTTAGCGAGCCCCCAGTTTTGCATAGCAAACTTCTGGGCTCATTTATTTATATGTATATATGAATGACTGTGTTTGAAAGGATTATGATGGATCACAAGAGATCAGATGCATAGCAACTAATAAAGCAATGTGGACTATACTGATTTAGGCTGAGTCACAGTTCTTATACCTAATTCGCCTAGTGGAATCAAATTATGAAATATATGAACTGATCAAGTAAGTAGGGACAGATGGATGAAAATTGAGATACTCTTATCTATAGAAGAGAAAATGGGTGCTGGTCAAGTGAACTCAACTCTCTTGACAATACATGAAATTTACCTGTGCCGGCCAATCCAAATGTGTTGCAAAGTCCTTTGAAATTATTCCCACTTGTCATTTTGCCCATATACATCTGTACTGGAAAATCCTCACCTTTTCTTATAACCTGCTAAATTTACGTATGCTTCCATTCCTAAATTTAAAACATTTATTAAAAACTCCCTTAATCACCCCAGTCCCACTGACTTTGTGCCCACTGAACAAGACTTACAGTTTTCATGTATTTTTAAAATATAGTCTTTAAACAAATGTTTCACATTTATTATTTTTTTGACTCTTATCTAGACCTTAAGAGCCTACTGAATATAGCTCCATTTTCATTCTAAATGGAGGCATTACTGAACTGTCTGAGTCTTAATTTTCTAATGTTTAAGATATGTATAATAATAATGCTGAACTTTTAGTGGTGGTTCAGGAGGAATAATTTATACACTACACATGAAGTCCTGAAAGCTATCCAAGGCATAAATTAAATGCACCTAAAGCTTTTACTGTTTTATTTTGTAGCCTCTTATAGCCATCATGATGCCTAATAAAGAACTAGTTACATATACATGTAATTAGATATGCTAGATGCTCCATGAATATACCTTGGATTTTCTAAGACTAAATTACTGCTCAATATGGTAAAGTTGTCAGGTAGATCCATTCTTCAGTATTGTTCTTCTTTTCCAATACCACGTTGACTACTCTGGGTCTTCTTCATATACATTTTAGAATCTTTTTTTCTAGTTCACAAAATAACTTTCTAAGATTTTAATTGTGGTTTCTTTGAATCTATCAATATAGTTGGACAGAACTGACATCTTGACAATATTATCCTCCTCTCCATGAACATGGGCTATCCCTCCATTTATTTACCTTGTTAATTTCATTCATCAGAGTTTTTTGTTTTATTCATTTAGAGCTTATAAAGATGTTGCTAGATCCATATCTATATATTTATCAGTTTTTGCTGTATAAATGATACTGTGTTTTTAATTTCAAATTCCACCTATTATTGGTATACAAAAAAGTGATTGACTTTTATATATATTGACTTTGTATCCTGCAAATTTGCTGTATAGCTTGCTAGTTTCAGGAGTTTATTTGTCAGTTCTTTTGGATTTTCAGCATAAATAATCACATCATCTACAAACAAAGACAGTTTTCTTTGTTTTTAATCAATATACCTTGTCTTTCCTTTCATTATTACATTAGCTAGTACTTCAGGTATGAACTAGAAGGAGTGATGAGAGGTAATTATTCTATTCTAAAGTTTAGTTGCAACTAAAGTCAGGGTTGGGACTTCCTTGGTGGCTCAGTTGTAAAGAATTCTCCTGTCAATGCATGAGACAAGGGCTTGATTCCTGGGTCAGGAAGATACCCGGAGAAGGAAATGACAACCCACTGCAACACTATTGCCTGGGAAATCCCATGGACAGAGGAACCTGGTAGCCTGCAATCCATGGAGTTGAGAAGAGTTGATAGGCTTAATGACAAATGACAACAGCAATCGTAAATGTACATTTTCCAACAAGCAGGTCAAATATTCTTGTTACTTTAGGCAACCTAACAAAATAACTTCAATATTTAGAAAGCAAAAACAGATAAAATTGTTCATAAGTTTCTGTTTAAATGTGACAACATGAAGATATGAATTTTCTACCATTTAAAATTTCCTAATAATACCAAAATTAACTTCTAAAATTAAATGCACCTAAAGCTTTTACTGTTTTATTTTGTAGCCTCTTATAGCCATCATGATGCCTAATAAAGAACTAGTTACATATACATGTAATTAGATATGCTAGATGCTCCATGAATATACCTTGGATTTTCTAAGACTAAATTACTGCTCAATATGGTAAAGTTGTCAGGTAGATCCATTCTTCAGTATTGTTCTTCTTTTCCAATACCACGTTGACTACTCTGGGTCTTCTTCATATACATTTTAGAATCTTTTTTTCTAGTTCACAAAATAACTTTCTAAGATTTTAATTGTGGTTTCTTTGAATCTATCAATATAGTTGGACAGAACTGACATCTTGACAATATTATCCTCCTCTCCATGAACATGGGCTATCCCTCCATTTATTTACCTTGTTAATTTCATTCATCAGAGTTTTTTGTTTTATTCATTTAGAGCTTATAAAGATGTTGCTAGATCCATATCTATATATTTATCAGTTTTTGCTGTATAAATGATACTGTGTTTTTAATTTCAAATTCCACCTATTATTGGTATACAAAAAAGTGATTGACTTTTATATATATTGACTTTGTATCCTGCAAATTTGCTGTATAGCTTGCTAGTTTCAGGAGTTTATTTGTCAGTTCTTTTGGATTTTCAGCATAAATAATCACATCATCTACAAACAAAGACAGTTTTCTTTGTTTTTAATCAATATACCTTGTCTTTCCTTTCATTATTACATTAGCTAGTACTTCAGGTATGAACTAGAAGGAGTGATGAGAGGTAATTATTCTATTCTAAAGTTTAGTTGCAACTAAAGTCAGGGTTGGGACTTCCTTGGTGGCTCAGTTGTAAAGAATTCTCCTGTCAATGCATGAGACAAGGGCTTGATTCCTGGGTCAGGAAGATACCCGGAGAAGGAAATGACAACCCACTGCAACACTATTGCCTGGGAAATCCCATGGACAGAGGAACCTGGTAGCCTGCAATCCATGGAGTTGAGAAGAGTTGATAGGCTTAATGACAAATGACAACAGCAATCGTAAATGTACATTTTCCAACAAGCAGGTCAAATATTCTTGTTACTTTAGGCAACCTAACAAAATAACTTCAATATTTAGAAAGCAAAAACAGATAAAATTGTTCATAAGTTTCTGTTTAAATGTGACAACATGAAGATATGAATTTTCTACCATTTAAAATTTCCTAATAATACCAAAATTAACTTCTAAAATGTTTATAAAGGAGATATGTTACTAAATGCCAAAGACAAAACAACATGCCATGAGACTATCAGAAAAAAAATCATAAAGAAGTTCAGCAAGTATATAGAAGAATTTTCATCCTAAATAATAAAGACATACGATTTGTAACAATGACAAGTACATATATATGTATTTATATGTAGACAAAATATTTCATATTCAGCAAGAGAATGGAAAGGTATACTCTCCCATCAAATTATTGGAAGTATAAATTTGTGCAAATTTTTTGGAGCACAAAAGCAGTGTCTACCATGATTCTTTTGAAATGTACTAGTCTTTGCCCCCTCAAAATTCTTCTTCTGGAAGCCCGCCTTATAAAAATTTCAATGTGAAAATATGGAAGTTGCAAATATAGTTAGTAGCAGTGTGTGTGACAGCAAAAATTAGTTTGTCTAAAGGAAAATATTTAACAAAATTATAATTAAGATGGAATCGTAAGTAGCTATGAAAGGATCACTGGTATAAATAGGTCAGCTAAATATGCAATGTCCACTTTAGACATGTTACCAGAGGATGATCATTCCCATTATTTAAATAGACAAGAACCCAGTAACCAATTTTTTAATATGGAAAAAATCCAACTCAAGTAAATATTTTTCTGTACATTTAAGTATATAACAGCAACTCTTATTTAGATGAGCAAAAGCTTACACAGCACTTTAGCTATTATTGTAACTTCAGAGGTTCAGAAATTCATTTTATTGCTAATTTGATCTTTTCATACTTTGAGAGGCAAACATGGTAATTGCCAGCCAGGGGCAATTTCAGTCAACTGTAAATATAGGCATGTCAACATTAGATAGGAAGACCTGGTAGCCGGAGAAGGAAATGACAACCCACTGCAACACTATTGCCTGGGAAATCCCATGGACAGAGGAACCTGGTAGCCTGCAATCCATGGAGTTGAGAAGAGTTGATAGGCTTAATGACAAATGACAACAGCAATCGTAAATGTACATTTTCCAACAAGCAGGTCAAATATTCTTGTTACTTTAGGCAACCTAACAAAATAACTTCAATATTTAGAAAGCAAAAACAGATAAAATTGTTCATAAGTTTCTGTTTAAATGTGACAACATGAAGATATGAATTTTCTACCATTTAAAATTTCCTAATAATACCAAAATTAACTTCTAAAATGTTTATAAAGGAGATATGTTACTAAATGCCAAAGACAAAACAACATGCCATGAGACTATCAGAAAAAATCATAAAGAAGTTCAGCAAGTATATAGAAGAATTTTCATCCTAAATAATAAAGACATACGATTTGTAACAATGACAAGTACATATATATGTATTTATATGTAGACAAAATATTTCATATTCAGCAAGAGAATGGAAAGGTATACTCTCCCATCAAATTATTGGAAGTATAAATTTGTGCAAATTTTTTGGAGCACAAAAGCAGTGTCTACCATGATTCTTTTGAAATGTACTAGTCTTTGCCCCCTCAAAATTCTTCTTCTGGAAGCCCGCCTTATAAAAATTTCAATGTGAAAAATATGGAAGTTGCAAATATAGTTAGTAGCAGTGTGTGTGACAGCAAAAATTAGTTTGTCTAAAGGAAAATATTTAACAAAATTATAATTAAGATGGAATCGTAAGTAGCTATGAAAGGATCACTGGTATAAATAGGTCAGCTAAATATGCAATGTCCACTTTAGACATGTTACCAGAGGATGATCATTCCCATTATTTAAATAGACAAGAACCCAGTAACCAATTTTTTAATATGGAAAAAATCCAACTCAAGTAAATATTTTTCTGTACATTTAAGTATATAACAGCAACTCTTATTTAGATGAGCAAAAGCTTACACAGCACTTTAGCTATTATTGTAACTTCAGAGGTTCAGAAATTCATTTTATTGCTAATTTGATCTTTTCATACTTTGAGAGGCAAACATGGTAATTGCCAGCCAGGGGCAATTTCAGTCAACTGTAAATATAGGCATGTCAACATTAGATACTAAAAAGAGGAAGGAGATCAAGGCCTTTCTGTTTTCCCTGTGACTAGACTTCACTCTATGTTTTAACACATTTTAGCTCTAATGTATTTTGGCTTACAAGTACAATGCATTAAAGATGTTGCTAGCGTTTTTTTCAGCAAGTAAACAGTGTTTCCCACTTTCACTTAAAATGACACTTTAGAAATTTGCAAAGCAACAAAGAGCAGAGAGATTTTTGTTTAGGAAAAGAAAACAGCTTAGACAAATATACATTTTTCAAGAGCAGTATGGAAAGCATTGTAGGTGAAAAGATTTAAAATGTATTTTATCACACATATCTCTATTGCTAGCTTTGAAAAAAATCAGATTATGTTTTTGGTTTTAGCTTCAAACTTCAGTTAAGGTAAAACAGAGTATCTTCCTAGATATGGTTTATAGATGTTATGAACTAACTAAAAACATTTTATAAAATCTTTGTAAAGCTTGTATATAAACAAAGACTATATCTTGGTTATAGAAGAGCATTTTATTCTTTATTTTGTTCAATTTTCCTGAGGCATTATTAACATATGGTGTTGTATATGTGTAAGATACACAGCACAGTGATTTGACATACAATTGCCCCTTGAACAACACAGATTTGAACTGCGTAGGTCCAGTTTTTTCACCATAAATGTAGTACCTGTATTTTCATTTTGCAAATCTTTAAATGAATTAACTCTGGGGGGAAAGTTAATGTTTGATTAGATATATGGAATGAAAATTACTAGGATTTGAGTACCAATTCTAACCGAACTGCTTTAGTTTCCTGTCCTTGTCTGAGTCATTTATCAATTCTTTTCTTTCTGGCACAGCAGTGTGCAGAGTTTTGACTGTGTGATAGATTGGTGCCCCTAATCTCCTCATTCTTTGTATATGTATTGTGAAATGACTACCACAAATAAGTTAGCATCCATTATTTCATGGTCACACTTCCTTTTTTCCTGTGATGAAAACTTTTAAGATCTTCTCTCTCCAACTTCACAGACTACAGAATACACCTTGTTAACTATAGTCACCATTCTGCACATTATGCCCCAAACTTACTTTTAACTGAAAGTTGTACCATTAGACTTCCTTTGTTCATTTTACCCACCTTGTATTTCCAGCATCTGATAGTCACCAATCTATTCCATTTTTATAGTTCCACATATAAGTGCAATATAATTTACATTTCTCCATTTGATTTATTTCATTTAGCATAATGCTCTTATGCTTCATTCATGTTTTCACAGATAGCAGGATTTCCTTCTTTATTATCATTGAATAATTGTCCATTGTATACAATACAACATTTCCTTTGTCCATTCATCCATCATGGACACTTCTAGGTCTTGGTATTGGCTATTGAGAAAAACACTACAGTGAATGTGGGGGAGGAGGACAAGCAGATATCTCTTTGAGACTGTGATTTCATTTCCTTCAGATATATACCCAGAAATGGAATTATTGATTTTGTACCATAATTGATTTAACAGAGTAAATTTTTTTTTAGCTTCAAACTTCAGTTAAGGTAAAACAGAGTATCTTCCTAGATATGGTTTATAGATGTTATGAACTAACTAAAAACATTTTATAAAATCTTTGTAAAGCTTGTATATAAACAAAGACTATATCTTGGTTATAGAAGAGCATTTTATTCTTTATTTTGTTCAATTTTCCTGAGGCATTATTAACATATGGTGTTGTATATGTGTAAGATACACAGCACAGTGATTTGACATACAATTGCCCCTTGAACAACACAGATTTGAACTGCGTAGGTCCAGTTTTTTTTCAATAAATGTAGTACCTGTATTTTCATTTTGCAAATCTTTAAATGAATTAACTCTGGGGGGAAAGTTAATGTTTGATTAGATATATGGAATGAAAATTACTAGGATTTGAGTACCAATTCTAACCGAACTGCTTTAGTTTCCTGTCCTTGTCTGAGTCATTTATCAATTCTTTTCTTTCTGGCACAGCAGTGTGCAGAGTTTTGACTGTGTGATAGATTGGTGCCCCTAATCTCCTCATTCTTTGTATATGTATTGTGAAATGACTACCACAAATAAGTTAGCATCCATTATTTCATGGTCACACTTCCTTTTTTCCTGTGATGAAAACTTTTAAGATCTTCTCTCTCCAACTTCACAGACTACAGAATACACCTTGTTAACTATAGTCACCATTCTGCACATTATGCCCCAAACTTACTTTTAACTGAAAGTTGTACCATTAGACTTCCTTTGTTCATTTTACCCACCTTGTATTTCCAGCATCTGATAGTCACCAATCTATTCCATTTTTATAGTTCCACATATAAGTGCAATATAATTTACATTTCTCCATTTGATTTATTTCATTTAGCATAATGCTCTTATGCTTCATTCATGTTTTCACAGATAGCAGGATTTCCTTCTTTATTATCATTGAATAATTGTCCATTGTATACAATACAACATTTCCTTTGTCCATTCATCCATCATGGACACTTCTAGGTCTTGGTATTGGCTATTGAGAAAAACACTACAGTGAATGTGGGGGAGGAGGACAAGCAGATATCTCTTTGAGACTGTGATTTCATTTCCTTCAGATATATACCCAGAAATGGAATTATTGATTTTGTACCATAATTGATTTAAGTATTTCATATGTGTGCCCCTAATCTATTATATTTAAAATAGTACATAATAATGGCCACTAGCTAATATGTACGCTATATAAATTCTTTTATTGTATTTTAAAAATATTTATTTAAAATGAATTAGCTTTGAAGGATAATTTTAACTCCTCCATTAGAATTTTTATGTTGACATAAAAAATTCATCATGCTGTTTCATAAAAATCAATTCTAATTATTTGTTGATTGTTATCATCTGTGCAAGATTTGCCAAATAAAGTAAACTTTAACTAAATTATCTATTAAATGTCAAAACAGCTTACAGCCCATGAAGTTGGGGTTGTCATTAACCAAACTTTTCTTACTAATCCTTCTATTTCTCCCTGGCCTGAATACTGTCTTAGTCTACAGCTGTGCATCTGGCGACTTTGTCCATTTCTTTCCAGTTTTATTACTAGTGTATTAACCACTGACTTTTATGTTCTTAGATGCCAGCTGTTGTCTCTTTCTCATTGTGTACCAACACAGTATAATTTTTAAATTTTGTATATCTCTTTACACTTACCCCTTGATTCAGACACCTTTAAAAGTTAGTTCAGTTTACTATCCATCACATATATTGTTACAATATTTTATATAAATTCATTTCACTCAGGTTTCTAAGAATCACTCTGATTTTCATAACCATTTCTTCAGAACTCATGACATTCTTCCTTCATAATTTATTTTTAGTCATGTCAATTTAAAAAAATATTTGACAAGAAGAGATAAATAAACAAGATACTATATTAACTACTTAAGTACCTTCATGTTCAAAGAATTTTCCAAGTAGAAATTTATCATTTATGTATGATTTATTTTTCATTGGAGGATAATTTCTTTACAGAATTGTGGTAGAAACAGTGGGGAAAGAAGCGTTGGGACAAATTTAGAATATACGCACCATCATGTGTAAAATAGATTACTAGTTGGAATGTGCTATGAAACTTTTAGTTAATCTTTGTTGCTTGATGTTTTTGAAGCCCTCATGGATTTAAGCATATTTTATTTTTAAAATAGAAAGTAATATATGGAGTGCTGTATATGCTAAGTGTGCACATACTCATTTGTTTCAGTTGTGTCCAACTCTTCATGGCTCTATGGACTGCAGTTCGCCAGGCTGCTTTGGCCGTAGGATTCTCCAGGTAAGAGCACTGGAGTGGGTTGCTATGCTCTCCTCCAGGGGATATTCTTCACCCAGAGATTGAGCCTGTATCTGCCGTGGCTCCTGCATTGCAGGTGGATTCCTTACTGCTGAGCCACTGGGAAAGCCATACATGCTAATTATAGTTCTATAAAACTGCTCACTATAAAACTGTATAGAACTTTGAAAAGTTATTGTTATGCAAAGTAGATAAGGATGTAGGTTTGAAATTAGCTTTAAAGATTAGTATTTAATCCATTATCATGACCTCCATCATCATGACCCAAGTTGTACCGCTTGCTCTTTCTCTGGCTTTGCTGTCAGCATTGTCCCTAGATGCTGAATGTGACTGCGCATTTGGCCACCTTCAGTATTAGGTACTTGTCTGATCATTTCTCAACAGTTCTGCTTAATTTATATATTATATTCCATATTAAAAATAGCCTAGTGTATTAACCACTGACTTTTATGTTCTTAGATGCCAGCTGTTGTCTCTTTCTCATTGTGTACCAACACAGTATAATTTTTAAATTTTGTATATCTCTTTACACTTACCCCTTGATTCAGACACCTTTAAAAGTTAGTTCAGTTTACTATCCATCACATATATTGTTACAATATTTTATATAAATTCATTTCACTCAGGTTTCTAAGAATCACTCTGATTTTCATAACCATTTCTTCAGAACTCATGACATTCTTCCTTCATAATTTATTTTTAGTCATGTCAATTTAAAAAAATATTTGACAAGAAGAGATAAATAAACAAGATACTATATTAACTACTTAAGTACCTTCATGTTCAAAGAATTTTCCAAGTAGAAATTTATCATTTATGTATGATTTATTTTTCATTGGAGGATAATTTCTTTACAGAATTGTGGTAGAAACAGTGGGGAAAGAAGCGTTGGGACAAATTTAGAATATACGCACCATCATGTGTAAAATAGATTACTAGTTGGAATGTGCTATGAAACTTTTAGTTAATCTTTGTTGCTTGATGTTTTTGAAGCCCTCATGGATTTAAGCATATTTTATTTTTAAAATAGAAAGTAATATATGGAGTGCTGTATATGCTAAGTGTGCACATACTCATTTGTTTCAGTTGTGTCCAACTCTTCATGGCTCTATGGACTGCAGTTCGCCAGGCTGCTTTGGCCGTAGGATTCTCCAGGTAAGAGCACTGGAGTGGGTTGCTATGCTCTCCTCCAGGGGATATTCTTCACCCAGAGATTGAGCCTGTATCTGCCGTGGCTCCTGCATTGCAGGTGGATTCCTTACTGCTGAGCCACTGGGAAAGCCATACATGCTAATTATAGTTCTATAAAACTGCTCACTATAAAACTGTATAGAACTTTGAAAAGTTATTGTTATGCAAAGTAGATAAGGATGTAGGTTTGAAATTAGCTTTAAAGATTAGTATTTAATCCATTATCATGACCTCCATCATCATGACCCAAGTTGTACCGCTTGCTCTTTCTCTGGCTTTGCTGTCAGCATTGTCCCTAGATGCTGAATGTGACTGCCGTCATTTGGCCACCTTCAGTATTAGGTACTTGTCTGATCATTTCTCAACAGTTCTGCTTAATTTATATATTATATTCCATATTAAAAATAGCACAAAGGTAAAGGGCATGGTGGTTAAGGGAAGAATGGTTGGAATGTTTGGCTTGAAAAGATGGATGAGAACTGTTTTAAGTATTTAAAAGACATATATATGGACACAACATTTGTGACTTCAGAGGACTGGGTAAAGACTGACGAGTAAACATTGTGAGAAGACAAGATTTCTTTTTAATATAAAACTACGAAATTGGAATGAACGTGATTCTTCTACTAGGAGTAATTATGCAAGAACAAGATGGTCACTCCCTAGGGATACCATGAAACAAATTATTGTTTGAATATGAGAATGAACTATATAACTGGTAAGATTAGAACAATTCTAATTTTCAGTCTCCACAGTTCTTTCATTTCTACATTTGGATTTCATGCAGAATATTTTATGTAGTTTACATTGCTAATTGGTCCTCAAGTAGAAAGATGTTTTCCATTTGTACGAAAGAACAAAACTTGCCTTCAGTCTCTTGAGCAATGATTATGTATAATACCACACCATAATGATTTCTTAGTGCTTTGCTTAGCAATTTTTGGCCTTGACAAATACAGGCCACTTAGTATGGCTATCAGATTGTTTTAGATATGACTACTAAAAACATGTATCCTGAGTGTGTGCTTGGAATTGAGTATTTAGGTTTTTTATTTAAATAGTTTGTTAGCTATTATAAAACATGTCATGTGTATTTCTGCATGATTATTTAACATCTTATTTTGATGTAATATCAAAAGTATAGAGTAATTGCAAAATATTAATAGTACAAAAAATTCTTTTTTGATCTTGCTCAGGTTCACCCAAAGTTAATGTCATTATATTTGCTTAATCTTTTCACTTTGTGTGGGAATGTGTGTGTCTGTGTGTCTATGTTGTCAAAGAAAAATTACACTGATGGAGTTAAATGGGCAAAGGAGGCTTTATTTAAGACACTGAAGAAGGAGGTGGGAACCGGCTTGAACATGATGAGCATGCATGCACACACAAATATTAATGATAGCCTGAAGAATCTGCCTGCCATGCAGGAGATGTGGGTTCGATCCCTGGGTGAGAAATGTACCCTGGAAAAGGAAATGGGAACTGACTCCTGTGTTCTTAACTGGGAAATCGCATAGACAGATGGAAGCCTGACAGACTGGTATGCACAAAGGTAAAGGGCATGGTGGTTAAGGGAAGAATGGTTGGAATGTTTGGCTTGAAAAGATGGATGAGAACTGTTTTAAGTATTTAAAAGACATATATATGGACACAACATTTGTGACTTCAGAGGACTGGGTAAAGACTGACGAGTAAACATTGTGAGAAGACAAGATTTCTTTTTAATATAAAACTACGAAATTGGAATGAACGTGATTCTTCTACTAGGAGTAATTATGCAAGAACAAGATGGTCACTCCCTAGGGATACCATGAAACAAATTATTGTTTGAATATGAGAATGAACTATATAACTGGTAAGATTAGAACAATTCTAATTTTCAGTCTCCACAGTTCTTTCATTTCTACATTTGGATTTCATGCAGAATATTTTATGTAGTTTACATTGCTAATTGGTCCTCAAGTAGAAAGATGTTTTCCATTTGTACGAAAGAACAAAACTTGCCTTCAGTCTCTTGAGCAATGATTATGTATAATACCACACCATAATGATTTCTTAGTGCTTTGCTTAGCAATTTTTGGCCTTGACAAATACAGGCCACTTAGTATGGCTATCAGATTGTTTTAGATATGACTACTAAAAACATGTATCCTGAGTGTGTGCTTGGAATTGAGTATTTAGGTTTTTCATTTAAATAGTTTGTTAGCTATTATAAAACATGTCATGTGTATTTCTGCATGATTATTTAACATCTTATTTTGATGTAATATCAAAAGTATAGAGTAATTGCAAAATATTAATAGTACAAAAAATTCTTTTTTGATCTTGCTCAGGTTCACCCAAAGTTAATGTCATTATATTTGCTTAATCTTTTCACTTTGTGTGGGAATGTGTGTGTCTGTGTGTCTATGTTGTCAAAGAAAAATTACACTGATGGAGTTAAATGGGCAAAGGAGGCTTTATTTAAGACACTGAAGAAGGAGGTGGGAACCGGCTTGAACATGATGAGCATGCATGCACACACAAATATTAATGATAGCCTGAAGAATCTGCCTGCCATGCAGGAGATGTGGGTTCGATCCCTGGGTGAGAAATGTACCCTGGAAAAGGAAATGGGAACTGACTCCTGTGTTCTTAACTGGGAAATCGCATAGACAGAGGAACCTGACAGATTATAGTCCATGGGGTCACAAAGAGTCAGACATGACTGAGTATGCATGCACGGACTAATTACTAAAATTGGAAAGTCAGTGTTCTGACTTCCCAATCAATGTCACATGTTTTTCACAATAACCCTAGACAGTTACTATTGGGCTATAAAAATAAAAGAACAATGGAAATTGATGCATGACACTGATTTCAGTGGCTGAAGATATTCTACAGATTCTATCAACTTCAGTAAGGAACGATTCTTTAAGATTCATTGCACTTTTTTTTTAAAACTTATCTTGGAATGCTGATAGCAATTGATTAGTTTAGGCCTGTTTGTAATAAATGTGAATATTTATGCTTTAGTAATCTTAAGAGGATATGTTTTCCATCAGGGTCTCTACAGTATTGAAATTCCCTACTACTTATGATTGTGTCAGAAAACTGAGTAGGTTGAATTTAAATACCTGTGGTGAAGCCCATATGTTGCATTATGCTTTTGCCAGGTTGACGTTGAAACAACCAAAGTAAGGGAGTCCCTTCCATTATTAATGATTCTCTAGGTCCTTAGTCACATACTGTGAACTATAAAAATAAATAAATGAAATATTCATTAAAGCATTTAAACTATTAATATTGTATAAACAGAAACAGATTCTCATTGAACTGAGTTATCACGTTAAAAATTTTCCATGAAAAACCAATAGTCATGAAATCCATCAATAACTTAGAAGATGTATTATTTTCTTTAAATGCCCATACATATTCAGTTTGGCTGAATAGATGAAAATGAATAGATGTCAGAGGGAGCATTTTTATATACTGAAAGTATAAGTATGGAAGGCAAGTGAATTATTATCCATTTTGCTATTTCTAATAAATTTGCATTTAGAAACTTTTAGATGCAAGTTAAAATTTCTAATTTACATTTTGACAGCAACCTATCAGCATTTGGATATACAAGATCCATAAGTTGTTGAGTAAGAATCTTGACTCAAAGCCTCCTCCATCTTGAGTTTGCACACTTTTTCTATAAAGGGTCAGATAGTAACCATTTCAGCCTTTGCAGGCCAGGTATGGTCACAACCACATATTCTTTTATGAATTCTTTTATAACCTTATAAAAATAAAGAAATGATATTTTAGCTCATGGGCCATGCTGAAGCACACCAAAGGAAATATTTGGCCTATGGGTTGGACCTGTCTATCACTCATTCTTGATCCAGTGATCTATCTATTTTACCAGCTGCAGAATATTTATAATAGATGTAATCTCTTTACATGGGCTAGTAGAGGGTTTTAAATTTTTGCTCAAGTTATTATCTTAATGTAACCAAACATATTCAGTAGTAGCAACCTAATATGCATACTATTGCTAACCTCATTGCTAAAATGACTACCAATTGATTAGTTTAGGCCTGTTTGTAATAAATGTGAATATTTATGCTTTAGTAATCTTAAGAGGATATGTTTTCCATCAGGGTCTCTACAGTATTGAAATTCCTACTACTTATGATTGTGTCAGAAAACTGAGTAGGTTGAATTTAAATACCTGTGGTGAAGCCCATATGTTGCATTATGCTTTTGCCAGGTTGACGTTGAAACAACCAAAGTAAGGGAGTCCCTTCCATTATTAATGATTCTCTAGGTCCTTAGTCACATACTGTGAACTATAAAAATAAATAAATGAAATATTCATTAAAGCATTTAAACTATTAATATTGTATAAACAGAAACAGATTCTCATTGAACTGAGTTATCACGTTAAAAATTTTCCATGAAAAACCAATAGTCATGAAATCCATCAATAACTTAGAAGATGTATTATTTTCTTTAAGTGCCCATACATATTCAGTTTGGCTGAATAGATGAAAATGAATAGATGTCAGAGGGAGCATTTTTATATACTGAAAGTATAAGTATGGAAGGCAAGTGAATTATTATCCATTTTGCTATTTCTAATAAATTTGCATTTAGAAACTTTTAGATGCAAGTTAAAATTTCTAATTTACATTTTGACAGCAACCTATCAGCATTTGGATATACAAGATCCATAAGTTGTTGAGTAAGAATCTTGACTCAAAGCCTCCTCCATCTTGAGTTTGCACACTTTTTCTATAAAGGGTCAGATAGTAACCATTTCAGCCTTTGCAGGCCAGGTATGGTCACAACCACATATTCTTTTATGAATTCTTTTATAACCTTATAAAAATAAAGAAATGATATTTTAGCTCATGGGCCATGCTGAAGCACACCAAAGGAAATATTTGGCCTATGGGTTGGACCTGTCTATCACTCATTCTTGATCCAGTGATCTATCTATTTTACCAGCTGCAGAATATTTATAATAGATGTAATCTCTTTACATGGGCTAGTAGAGGGTTTTAAATTTTTGCTCAAGTTATTATCTTAATGTAACCAAACATATTCAGTAGTAGCAACCTAATATGCATACTATTGCTAACCTCATTGCTAAAATGACTACCAAACTAATGATTCTACAACTGTATAGGGTCTGAATAAAATGGAAAGCTGAATTCAAAGGTTACTGAGTTTACTGTAAGTCAGTGTTTAACTGAATATGGAAACGGTCATACAGGACTTTTCTAACTATATATGTGGTTGCTGTACATGCACACATGTGTGTGTGTGTGCATGTGGTTATATCATGGGACTGCTATTACAGTAGCTAGTTAACCTCCAATAATAATTGTTAGTATAACCAATCTTGTATGCAAAAGTAATATATGCCTAACCTGAGACGAGTAGATATATTCTGGATTATTTTACTCACCACTGTATAATTAGTGTTAAGTGGAGTGTCTGGCATGGAAAATACTAAATTGGTATTGAATAAATGGATAGAAATGAAATAAATGAATATAAGCCTATTGATAGCAGTGAGGCCTTAGAGATGGAGAGAAAATCAGGCCTGACTTATCACACAGAAAATCAGGACAAGATGCAGACTTGAGGAGAGGACAAGGACTACTTTTGAAACAGAGATGCATGACAGAGTTTGGATCAGGTTAGGGAAAGTTCTAGCACTGCAGTTTAAACATGAGAACAGAGGAGAGTTAGGTTAAATCCCTGATCAACTGGCCTACAAACCCTTGTTTCTATTGACTGAGCAGAATTGGCTTCAGAATATGGCTTAAATTGAACCTAGAAGTGAGGAAAAGTCAATAAATACAAGGAAGACAAAGTATAATATCTAAATATGGACTAGAGATATTCCCAAATGTTCAACTTTATCTCAACCTTAAAAATATCAAGCATATATTTTTATGACCCTTACATTGACCACTGTATTAGCAATTGTATAACATATTATCAGTGACCTGAACCACCTTCTAGAATGCCAAGTTGGAGTCAAGCATTTGTTACATTCAGTAGAAGTCAAGGTTTGTGATTTTTGCCCTGTTTGATCAGCCTCTTTTCTAATTATACTTCATATAAAAAGAAACAGCTTTGGAAGAGTGACTGGTACTCATCAAGAAGAAATTAAAATCTTGAGGGAAAATAAATTCAAAATTAGTTTCCAGATTAGTTTCTAATTTTTTCCCTTTTAGTTAGTGGCCTTATATGAATATAACAAACGAAAGAGAAACTAAAATTTTCTTTCACAAAATCCAGAAATATATATATTTATGAGTGTGTCTATATGAATATTTCCACATATATGCACAATAAAGACACTGGAGACAGTATTCCCACCAAACAGTAGCTGTCTCTGGGTGGGGACATGCTTGGTGATCTTACTGTCTCCCTTTTTATTAAAAAATTTGCTATTTAAAGTTCTTGCAATTACAGTGCACCACTTTATTAATATTTTAAATGAAAACAGGCTGCGAATAAATAGAAATTTTAAAGAATTAAAACATTAAAGTTTATAGCTTCTTCAGCTTGGTATAAATTTGGTTCATAATTTCCTGAAAACATAATTTAAAGTCAGATGTCAAGTTCTCTCTCTCTTTTAAATGAGGTAACATTTATCTCTGTCTTAAAAAATCACTAAGTAGGAAACACTTCTGCACAGTGTATATATTGATATGATATTGCTCCTTTTACAAAGCAGGGGAGAGGATTGTCCAAGATGGCAAAGTAGGAAGACTGTGAGCTCACCTCCTCCCATGGGTACAATTTAAGATGGAATAAAACAATGGTTTAAAAACCTGAGCTTTGAATGCTGAGAGATGCAGCTTTCCATCTCCACTGTATCATTTAGTATATGGTTTTGAAGCAATGTAATTAAATTTTCCCCTTCTTTTCTTAAGCATCAAATACAAAAAAAAAAAAAAAAAAACTACATTGTACGAATTCCAGAAAGATACATGTGAAGATATATCCAGTGCATAATTAACAGTCAATACACAATAGCTTGAACTATAACTCAAAGAGAGAAAGATCTCAGAAATATGTCTGCATGAACTGATATGGAACTCAGATACTCCATCTTGAAATTCTGTTCTAACATTAAAGCAAATTACATTCACGTGAGAAAATTAAATGTTTAGGCTGCTGATACTTAGAATGATCGCCACAGTGCAAGTGCTTATTATAAACTGAAGTGAATTATGCTGCCAAAATATTTGTGTCATCTTTTTTGCTCTTATTTCTGTTTCTGTGTTGCTTTACTCCTGAACTGACAGAGAGCAAATTCGCATATGTTTTTCCAGCTGCTGTTGCTTCTGGCTCTACACTTGATGTTAACTTGTGAGACTGATCTATGGAGCCAAGAATCTGTTGGAATTTTTTCACAATCAGATTATATGACCAGGGCTTCCCTGGTGGTGCAGTGGGTAAGGACACCGCCTTGCAGTGCAAGGGGCGCCGGTTCGATCCCTGGCCTGGGAAGATCCCATGTGCCGCGGAGAGGCTGGATCAATGTGTCCAATGACCGAGCCGGAGCTCTGGAGCGCATGCGCCCAGAGCCGGTGCTCTGCGACAACAGAGGCCACTCTGGGAGGCCCACATGGGCCAAAGAACAAAGACGGATGAAAATAGATAAATGAAAGACCAATGGAAGTGTCCTGCCCACCCCCCTCCCTCCGCATCCCATCGACCCCCCAAATAAATAAATAAATGTATGTTAAAAAAAAGATTATATGACAAGCTTTTATTTTGTTGTATATGAGTCTGGATACCAATTAATTAGAGTTGTTTTAGCTTAATGCTTTTCAAATGTGGCTGAATTCCAGTTCAATGTGATACATATAGTCATGAAATATTTATTGAATGATTGAATTTTACTGGGGTACAAAAAGAAAAGAAATTATGCATTCTCCATTTTGGGTACAATTTAAGATGGAATAAAACAATGGTTTAAAACCTGAGCTTTGAATGCTGAGAGATGCAGCTTTCCATCTCCACTGTATCATTTTTTATATGTTTTTGAATCAATGTAATTAAATTTTCCCCTTCTTTTCTTAAGCATCAAATACAAAAAAAAAAAAAAAAAACTACATTGTACGAATTCCAGAAAGATACATGTGAAGATATATCCAGTGCATAATTAACAGTCAATACACAATAGCTTGAACTATAACTCAAAGAGAGAAAGATCTCAGAAATATGTCTGCATGAACTGATATGGAACTCAGATACTCCATCTTGAAATTCTGTTCTAACATTAAAGCAAATTACATTCACGTGAGAAAATTAAATGTTTAGGCTGCTGATACTTAGAATGATCGCCACAGTGCAAGTGCTTATTATAAACTGAAGTGAATTATGCTGCCAAAATATTTGTGTCATCTTTTTTGCTCTTATTTCTGTTTCTGTGTTGCTTTACTCCTGAACTGACAGAGAGCAAATTCGCATATGTTTTTCCAGCTGCTGTTGCTTCTGGCTCTACACTTGATGTTAACTTGTGAGACTGATCTATGGAGCCAAGAATCTGTTGGAATTTTTTCACAATCAGATTATATGACCAGGGCTTCCCTGGTGGTGCAGTGGGTAAGGACACCGCCTTGCAGTGCAAGGGGCGCCGGTTCGATCCCTGGCCTGGGAAGATCCCATGTGCCGCGGAGAGGCTGGATCAATGTGTCCAATGACCGAGCCGGAGCTCTGGAGCGCATGCGCCCAGAGCCGGTGCTCTGCGACAACAGAGGCCACTCTGGGAGGCCCACATGGGCCAAAGAACAAAGACGGATGAAAATAGATAAATGAAAGACCAATGGAAGTGTCCTGCCCACCCCCCTCCCTCCGCATCCCATCGACCCCCCAAATAAATAAATAAATGTATGTTAAAAAAAAGATTATATGACAAGCTTTTATTTTGTTGTATATGAGTCTGGATACCAATTAATTAGAGTTGTTTTAGCTTAATGCTTTTTCAAATGTGGCTGAATTCCAGTTCAATGTGATACATATAGTCATGAAATATTTATTGAATGACTGCTACACGATGATTATTATTTCTGGAACTGGGAGTCAATGAACAAGACAAAGATGTATATTTTATAAGTTATTTAGTTTTAAGGGAGATAGTCTTAAGAAATAGCTTACGTATATGTATGTGCATGTGTAAGGAAGTGAGAAGTACTATGGAAAAATAGTATAATGAAAGAGGAATTGTGAAAGTTAAAATGTAGATGGACTTCAAGTCCTTGCACAAATATAGCCTCAGTGAAGCTTTTCCTGACCACACTATGTAAAATTGTAATCTCTTTCAAAACCCACCTGTAATTCTCCTACACTTATTCCATGCTCCCCATAGCAAATCAGTTATATTATTATAAATCATTTTCTCCTATCCGAATGTAAATTTATTGAATGCAGACATTTTGTTCTTTGTTGTTTTCTCACTTTAGGAAGAAAACCATCAGTGATAGTTTCCCTGATATGGCAGAAAATCTTGAAAGTTGAACAAGGAGCAGATGATGAAGGATCATGTTAAGGAATTTCACATTTATTGAACTGAGCATTGTGAACTCTGAGCACATAGCATAATATGCTTTGTGATTTAGAATAAACACTTCACTCCATGAAAGTATGAAGGATGAATGAAAGGGAAGAGGGATGGAAGGCTCTTAGAAAGAATGTTAGTCTCCTCTAGATTGTGGCAAGATAATTGTAGATGTGAGAGAAATAAGAGACGTATAGGAGTTAACTGGAAAGTGAGAAAGAAAAAAATAAAATTTAAAAGGACTTTCTAGCTTTGAGTTTGAAGGACTAAATGGATAGTGGTGTCTTTTGATGGACAGTGAGATAAGAAAACAAAAGGAGGAGCACATGTGAGAATATATATTAAGTTGAGACATTCTGAGTTTGAGTAAATACAGGGGATTATCAGGTAGAATAAAGAAAAGTTCTTAAATTTAGGACTGGAATTATAGATTTGGGACTCATGAGCATACAAGTAGAAGTTGAAGCTAAAAGTGTGAGTGAAAAGTTACTATATTTTATTGAGACACCTGTACCCCAGTGTTCATTGCAGCACTCTATACAATAGCTAGAACATGGAAGCAACCTAGATATCCATCGACGAATGAAGAAAGAAGCTATGGTACATATATACAATGGAATATTTCTCAGCCATAAAAAGAAATGCAGAAGAATCAGTCCTAATAACGTGGATGAATCTAGAACCTATTATGCAAAGTGAAGTAAATCAAAAAGAAAAGGACAAATACAGTATACTAACACATACATATGGGATCTAGTAAGATGGTACCAATAAATACACACGCAGAGCAGCAATGGAGAAACAGACATGGAGAACAGACCTATGGACATTGGGAGGAAGGGAAGATCGGGCAAGAGGTATGGAAAGAGCAACATGGAAACCTACACTATCATATGTGAAAGAGATAACCATTGTGATTAAGCTGTAAGACTAAGGGAACTTACATGGCGGCTATACATCAATCTTGAGGGTTGGGATGGGGGAAAAGGGTGGCGGGCTCAGGTGGGAGGGGTCAGGGATGTTATCTATGACTGGGGATTATGTATAGCTATAAACAAGAAAACTCTGTAAAAGATGTATAACAATAACTTCGCTCTACACCTGAAACTAATGCAACATTGTAAAACAAATACACCCAATAAAAAAACAAGTACTGATTGATGGCATAGTTTTGTGATTTAGAATAAACACTTCACTCCATGAAAGTATGAAGGATGAATGAAAGGGAAGAGGGATGGAAGGCTCTTAGAAAGAATGTTAGTCTCCTCTAGATTGTGGCAAGATAATTGTAGATGTGAGAGAAATAAGAGACGTATAGGAGTTAACTGGAAAGTGAGAAAGAAAAAAATAAAATTTAAAAGGACTTTCTAGCTTTGAGTTTGAAGGACTAAATGGATAGTGGTGTCTTTTGATGGACAGTGAGATAAGAAAACAAAAGGAGGAGCACATGTGAGAATATATATTAAGTTGAGACATTCTGAGTTTGAGTAAATACAGGGGATTATCAGGTAGAATAAAGAAAAGTTCTTAAATTTAGGACTGGAATTATAGATTTGGGACTCATGAGCATACAAGTAGAAGTTGAAGCTAAAAGTGTGAGTGAAAAGTTACTATATTTTATTGAGACACCTGTACCCCAGTGTTCATTGCAGCACTCTATACAATAGCTAGAACATGGAAGCAACCTAGATATCCATCGACGAATGAAGAAAGAAGCTATGGTACATATATACAATGGAATATTTCTCAGCCATAAAAAGAAATGCAGAAGAATCAGTCCTAATAACGTGGATGAATCTAGAACCTATTATGCAAAGTGAAGTAAATCAAAAAGAAAAGGACAAATACAGTATACTAACACATAATATGGGATCTAGTAAGATGGTACCAATAAATACACACGCAGAGCAGCAATGGAGAAACAGACATGGAGAACAGACCTATGGACATTGGGAGGAAGGGAAGATCGGGCAAGAGGTATGGAAAGAGCAACATGGAAACCTACACTATCATATGTGAAAGAGATAACCATTGTGATTAAGCTGTAAGACTAAGGGAACTTACATGGCGGCTATACATCAATCTTGAGGGTTGGGATGGGGGAAAAGGGTGGCGGGCTCAGGTGGGAGGGGTCAGGGATGTTATCTATGACTGGGGATTATGTATAGCTATAAACAAGAAAACTCTGTAAAAGATGTATAACAATAACTTCGCTCTACACCTGAAACTAATGCAACATTGTAAAACAAATACACCCAATAAAAAAACAAGTACAAAAAAATGCTATATTTTATACGCTATGGGAAAAGCAAGTAAAAAACAGGTTTTTTCTTTGTAAAACTGTGCATGTGTGTGTGTTTGAGTGTGTGTGCATTTTAAGCCAGGATGAAATCCCACGAACCACAATGCACAGCATAGGTAAAGGAAAAACTAACTGCCTCTGATATAGACCAGGAGGATATGGTGATGCTTCCTCCTATTCTTGCTAGAGTAGCTGTAATATAGGGAACTCCCCTTTCCTAATCTCCACTTAACCAGGGTACATGTCCTGATAATTGTTCTAAGTAAGCTATCTTTCCTTCTTTCATCTCCCTTTTATGTCTGCTGTATTAAGGTTTTTGATGGTGCTGCATTCTGCTACATAGCAACTAAGGGCCTAAGGCAAAGGAACTCTTGGTCAACCCTAGGGCATCCTACCTATCACCATCAAATACTTGAAACTGTCTCTCAAGGGCCTAAATCGCTGCTCTTTTCCAAAGATTCCTAATCAGATGTCTTCTAAGTAGAAATTGCTCCATACCAGGTTGTAAATCAATGATTTGAATTCTTTATAAATTCCTTGGAAGTAAAACATGTATGACAGGAGAGTTTTCCATTGTTTCTCTGCCTTTTTCTGTGTTTATCTGGAAATCTCACCTGTGCAATTCATCCTCTTAGTTTCTATACCTGAGCTACAGAGCACACTTGAGGAGATCACACCAATGTGCTCCTAAATATCATCACATTGCATCTGTATTAGAAATCTTTACTGGAAATCTATTACTGTTGGACAGTTAGTCCATTCCATGGACATTGGGAGGAAGGGAAGATCGGGCAAGAGGTATGGAAAGAGCAACATGGAAACCTACACTATCATATGTGAAAGAGATAACCATTGTGATTAAGCTGTAAGACTAAGGAACTTACATGGCGGCTATACATCAATCTTGAGGGTTGGGATGGGGGAAAAGGGTGGCGGGCTCAGGTGGGAGGGGTCAGGGATGTTATCTATGACTGGGGATTATGTATAGCTATAAACAAGAAAACTCTGTAAAAGATGTATAACAATAACTTCGCTCTACACCTGAAACTAATGCAACATTGTAAAACAAATACACCCAATAAAAAAACAAGTACAAAAAAATGCTATATTTTATACGCTATGGGAAAAGCAAGTAAAAAACAGGTTTTTTCTTTGTAAAACTGTGCATGTGTGTGTGTTTGAGTGTGTGTGCATTTTAAGCCAGGATGAAATCCCACGAACCACAATGCACAGCATAGGTAAAGGAAAAACTAACTGCCTCTGATATAGACCAGGAGGATATGGTGATGCTTCCTCCTATTCTTGCTAGAGTAGCTGTAATATAGGGAACTCCCCTTTCCTAATCTCCACTTAACCAGGGTACATGTCCTGATAATTGTTCTAAGTAAGCTATCTTTCCTTCTTTCATCTCCCTTTTATGTCTGCTGTATTAAGGTTTTTGATGGTGCTGCATTCTGCTACATAGCAACTAAGGGCCTAAGGCAAAGGAACTCTTGGTCAACCCTAGGGCATCCTACCTATCACCATCAAATACTTGAAACTGTCTCTCAAGGGCCTAAATCGCTGCTCTTTTCCAAAGATTCCTAATCAGATGTCTTCTAAGTAGAAATTGCTCCATACCAGGTTGTAAATCAATGATTTGAATTCTTTATAAATTCCTTGGAAGTAAAACATGTATGACAGGAGAGTTTTCCATTGTTTCTCTGCCTTTTTCTGTGTTTATCTGGAAATCTCACCTGTGCAATTCATCCTCTTAGTTTCTATACCTGAGCTACAGAGCACACTTGAGGAGATCACACCAATGTGCTCCTAAATATCATCACATTGCATCTGTATTAGAAATCTTTACTGGAAATCTATTACTGTTGGACAGTTAGTCCATTCCATTCTGTGAATTTAATATCTCTTTGTCATCTCCGGATCAAAAACTGTAAAGCTTTATCCTATAGCATCGTTAATAATTCTCCCAGTTATGTCACTAGCCTTCTAACTGGATCCCTGTTTTCAATATCACCCATTAAAATTCTACATGCTGCTTTTTGACTAAGATTTTAAAATGATAATCATACCATGTCAGTTTTCCATGAAATATATATATTAATATTTTTCTTCAGCATTAAAATCCATTTTTAATATATTATTGAAATCTTCCTGAAGATTAGTCATAATCTGGTCTTTGATCTTTAATCTGGCTGATACTGTCTCTTCTATGTTGTTTTCTTTTCTCCACCACACCATAATCTTTACTTGCATTCAAGTTTTTCATGATTTTGTTTAAACATATTTCTTCACATATTTGAAACACTCTTTTCTTCTTTATGCCTTTGAAAAATTGTATCTCTTCTTAACATAGCTCACTTCCTATTACTTCATGAAGATTCTCCAACTCTTAATGGTATCTATAAACCCACTCATGATATTATGCTTTGTGACTGATTGTTTGGTTACATTTATAAACATTTTATTATGATGGCTTTATTCTTTAATCTTCATCCATTCTTGAATTGTGAGCTCTGAGTGAGGGACCTGCATACACTTTCTCTTTGTCTCAGTTCCTTTAGTAGGGAATGAAACATATTAAAAGTTCAATAGTTGCTTATTAAAGTGAATTACATAAAAAGCTAATATTATGTACTGAAGAACTATCATATCACATAACATTTTCATTATTTATTATTTCACTCTTCAAAAAATTGAGAATGAATCATCTTCTGCATCTCATTAATTATATACTAAAACTTGGAAAAATGAGAAGTCTGCCTTCTTAGCCCTTTCAATCATTTTAAAATTGATGCATTTCCAGGTTTCATATTCTTGCCAATTTAAAATTTGATCATTTTTTCTCAATTCTATTCCTATTTTTCATCTTTCTATTCTTAATTTAAGAAACAATTGCATATATATTTGTGTCTTATTTATATACCTATAAATTGTGTTGTTGGAGTTAGAAAAAAATGCAATATATTTGACAAAATATCATCACAGAGATAGGTGGAAATGAAAATGAACTCAATGCATACCTATTCTCCTTTCTTCTCTCCTTTAAAAAAAAAAATCTCAGATCTCTTTTGTGGGGGGGAGCGAGTTGGGGAAGGAGGTGGGCGGGCAGGCCACTTCTATTGGTCTTTCATTTATCTATTTTCATCCATCTTTTTTCTTTGGCCCATGTGGGCCTCCTCGCAGTGGCCTCTGTTGTCACAGAGCACCGGCTCTGGGCACATGCGCCCAGAACTCCGGCTCGGTAATTGGACACATCGGTCCAGCCGCTCCGCAGCACATGGGGTTTGTCCTCAACGGTCCTGACTGCAAGGCGGTAAATCTTCCTGAAGATTAGTCATAATCTGGTCTTTGATCTTTAATCTGGCTGATACTGTCTCTTCTATGTTGTTTTCTTTTCTCCACCACACCATAATCTTTACTTGCATTCAAGTTTTTCATGATTTTGTTTAAACATATTTCTTCACATATTTGAAACACTCTTTTCTTCTTTATGCCTTTGAAAAATTGTATCTCTTCTTAACATAGCTCACTTCCTATTACTTCATGAAGATTCTCCAACTCTTAATGGTATCTATAAACCCACTCATGATATTATGCTTTGTGACTGATTGTTTGGTTACATTTATAAACATTTTATTATGATGGCTTTATTCTTTAATCTTCATCCATTCTTGAATTGTGAGCTCTGAGTGAGGGACCTGCATACACTTTCTCTTTGTCTCAGTTCCTTTAGTAGGGAATGAAACATATTAAAAGTTCAATAGTTGCTTATTAAAGTGAATTACATAAAAAGCTAATATTATGTACTGAAGAACTATCATATCACATAACATTTTCATTATTTATTATTTCACTCTTCAAAAAATTGAGAATGAATCATCTTCTGCATCTCATTAATTATATACTAAAACTTGGAAAAATGAGAAGTCTGCCTTCTTAGCCCTTTCAATCATTTTAAAATTGATGCATTTCCAGGTTTCATATTCTTGCCAATTTAAAATTTGATCATTTTTTCTCAATTCTATTCCTATTTTTCATCTTTCTATTCTTAATTTAAGAAACAATTGCATATATATTTGTGTCTTATTTATATACCTATAAATTGTGTTGTTGGAGTTAGAAAAAAATGCAATATATTTGACAAAAATATCATCACAGAGATAGGTGGAAATGAAAATGAACTCAATGCATACCTATTCTCCTTTCTTCTCTCCTTTAAAAAAAAAAAAAAATCTCAGATCTCTTTTGTGGGGGGGAGCGAGTTGGGGAAGGAGGTGGGCGGGCAGGCCACTTCTATTGGTCTTTCATTTATCTATTTTCATCCATCTTTTTTCTTTGGCCCATGTGGGCCTCCCCTCGCAGTGGCCTCTGTTGTCACAGAGCACCGGCTCTGGGCACATGCGCTCCAGAACTCCGGCTCGGTAATTGGACACATCGGTCCAGCCGCTCCGCAGCACATGGGGTTTTCCCAGTCCAGGGGTCAAACCGGTGCCCCTTGCACTGCAAGGCGGTGTCCTTACCCACTGCACCACCAGGGAAGCCCCTCTCCCTTTTTTAAGACACAAAAAATTATCCAAAGCAGTAAATATAATCATATAGTGTTTGACTGTAGCATATATGTTTCAGTGTAATAGCACACAAAAGACAAGGAAAGAGAGCTACAGGAATTACTTGTTATATAGGAGCAAAATTTCTATATCTTATTAAAGTTAATATAAATCAAAAGTAGATTCTGATAAGATGAGCTATATATATAGTAAGCTCTAGAAGAACTACTAAGGAAGTAACTAAAACTATATATATATATATATATATATATACACACACACACATATAATGAAAAAGTATCAAGGGGTTTAAATATACACTATAAAATATTCAGTAAGTGCAAAAAAGCCATATATGAGAAATATAGGAACAAAAGTCACATGAAACATATGACAAACAAAAAATAAAATATAAGGTGTAAATATAACTACATGAATAATAACATTAAGTGAGAGTGGCTTAAACAATGTCATCAGATGGCAAAGGTTGGGAAAGGACAGTCATTTGAAAATTGGTGTGGTTTTACCAATATCAGATAAAAAAACTTTAAAACAACAATTAAAAATGGTGGCATATAGTCATATTTCATAGTAATATGTCTCAGTCTATTAAGAAGAGATAAAAATTTATATGTTTATACACATATGAATATAGAAATAGGTCTCCAAAATACAGAAAATATAACTGAGAAAATTGAAGGGAAATAGATAATTCAACAATAGTAGTATGGATATTTTAATATTCTGTTTTCAATAACAGAATAGGAAAAAACCAATCATTCATAAGAACAACAGTTTCGGAGAACTTCTTCGATCTCTTTTGTGGGGGAGCGAGTTGGGGAAGGAGGTGGGCGGGCAGGCCACTTCTATTGGTCTTTCATTTATCTATTTTCATCCATCTTTTTTCTTTGGCCCATGTGGGCCTCCCCTCGCAGTGGCCTCTGTTGTCACAGAGCACCGGCTCTGGGCACATGCGCTCCAGAACTCCGGCTCGGTAATTGGACACATCGGTCCAGCCGCTCCGCAGCACATGGGGTTTTCCCAGTCCAGGGGTCAAACCGGTGCCCCTTGCACTGCAAGGCGGTGTCCTTACCCACTGCACCACCAGGGAAGCCCCTCTCCCTTTTTTAAGACACAAAAAATTATCCAAAGCAGTAAATATAATCATATAGTGTTTGACTGTAGCATATATGTTTCAGTGTAATAGCACACAAAAGACAAGGAAAGAGAGCTACAGGAATTACTTGTTATATAGGAGCAAAATTTCTATATCTTATTAAAGTTAATATAAATCAAAAGTAGATTCTGATAAGATGAGCTATATATATAGTAAGCTCTAGAAGAACTACTAAGGAAGTAACTAAAACTATATATATATATATATATATATACACACACACACATATAATGAAAAAGTATCAAGGGGTTTAAATATACACTATAAAATATTCAGTAAGTGCAAAAAAGCCATATATGAGAAATATAGGAACAAAAGTCACATGAAACATATGACAAACAAAAAATAAAATATAAGGTGTAAATATAACTACATGAATAATAACATTAAGTGAGAGTGGCTTAAACAATGTCATCAGATGGCAAAGGTTGGGAAAGGACAGTCATTTGAAAATTGGTGTGGTTTTACCAATATCAGATAAAAAAACTTTAAAACAACAATTAAAAATGGTGGCATATAGTCATATTTCATAGTAATATGTCTCAGTCTATTAAGAAGAGATAAAAATTTATATGTTTATACACATATGAATATAGAAATAGGTCTCCAAAATACAGAAAATATAACTGAGAAAATTGAAGGCGGAAATAGATAATTCAACAATAGTAGTATGGATATTTTAATATTCTGTTTTCAATAACAGAATAGGAAAAAACCAATCATTCATAAGAACAACAGTTTCGGAGAACTTACATATCCAAATTTCAAAATTTACCATAAATGTACGTTAATGATGATAGTGTGGTATTGGCATAAGTTTCAAAATGCAGATCAGTGAATAGAATTGAGAGATAAGAAATAAACTCACAATTACATTCACTTGATTTTAGGCAGGGATGCCAAGATAAATCATTGGAAGAAGGAATAGTCTTTTTAGTAAGTGCTGCTTGACATTAGATATGTACATGAAAAGAATGAAGCTGAAACCCTTCAAAAATTAGCTCAAGCAATGGCTAGATCTAAATGTAATAGCTAAAATTATGAAGTTCTTAAGAGAACTTATAATGTTCTGTGTCTTTATGAGCTTGCGTTAAAAAATTGTTTAAAATAGAAAATTAAACTTTATCAAGATTCAAAACTTTTGTACTTCAAAAGATTCCACCAAGAAAATTTAAAAAAAAAATAAAAAAAGGAATGGAAAATGAGAATTTAGAATCTAAAAGGAAGTAATATGAATGAGCTTACTTGCAAAACAGAAATGGACTTACAGATTTAGAGAATCAATGTATGGTTGCTAGGGGGAAAAACTGGGGGAAGGCATGATTAGGGGAATTTGGATGGACATGTACACACTGCTGTATTTAAAATGGATAACCAGTAAGAACCTACTGTAGAGCACGTAGAACTCTGCTCAATGTTATGTGGCAGCCTGAATGAGAGAGGAGTTTCGGGAAGAAGGGATGCATATATGTTATGACTTGGTCCCTTTGCTGTTCACCTGAAACTATCAAATTGCTGATTTGGCTATACCCAATACCAAATTTAAAACATTTTTGAAAAAAGTAAAGAAAAATAAAATATCTTATCCCAATCTTATCCCTGCCTTATAAAGTAATCATATCTAGAATATATAAACAACTCTTCATCCTAATAATAAAAGATTGATAATTGAAAATTTAAGAAATGAATGAAGAATCTAAATAAACATTTCTCCAAAACGATTCTTTATAAATGATAAAGAAATGCATTAGAAGTTTTGGTCGAAGTCATAAATCATTAGAGAAATAAAACTCAAAACCACAATGATATATTATACAAACACTGATGACTATAAAATAATGTAATAAATAGCAAGTGTTGATGAGGTTTGTGGAAAAATGGAACATATGCATTGCTGGTAAAAATGGTTTAGTCACTATGGAAAACAGTAAATACATCCTGCACCACTGATAGATGTTGAAAGCACTATGCTAAGAGACAGAATCTGGTCACAAAAATGTGTAATTCCATTTATATAAAATATTGAGAATAATCAAATTTGTACCTGTCTAGCTTAGGGAGAATTAGGGGAGATGGAGAGTGACTGCCAATGGATGTGGGACTTCTTTGGGGGTTGATAAAAATGTTCAAACATTGATTGGTTGAAGAACTCTGTGAATATAAACATTGAATTCAACAACAAGAACAACACAAAAACAGACTTTTGAAGATGTCAGCTATTGACATTTTGTTCCAAATAATTATTTGTGGTGAGGGTTGTCTTCTTCATTGTAGAAGTTTAGAAAACCAACACAAACAGACTTTTGAAGAGCCATACATTGTTCCAAACATTTTGTAGGGTAATATGAATGAGCTTACTTGCAAAACAGAAATGGACTTACAGATTTAGAGAATCAATGTATGGTTGCTAGGGGGAAAAACTGGGGGAAGGCATGATTAGGGGAATTTGGATGGACATGTACACACTGCTGTATTTAAAATGGATAACCAGTAAGAACCTACTGTAGAGCACGTAGAACTCTGCTCAATGTTATGTGGCAGCCTGAATGAGAGAGGAGTTTCGGGAAGAAGGGATGCATATATGTTATGACTTGGTCCCTTTGCTGTTCACCTGAAACTATCAAATTGCTGATTTGGCTATACCCAATACCAAATTTAAAACATTTTTGAAAAAAGTAAAGAAAAATAAAATATCTTATCCCAATCTTATCCCTGCCTTATAAAGTAATCATATCTAGAATATATAAACAACTCTTCATCCTAATAATAAAAGATTGATAATTGAAAATTTAAGAAATGAATGAAGAATCTAAATAAACATTTCTCCAAAACGATTCTTTATAAATGATAAAGAAATGCATTAGAAGTTTTGGTCGAAGTCATAAATCATTAGAGAAATAAAACTCAAAACCACAATGATATATTATACAAACACTGATGACTATAAAATAATGTAATAAATAGCAAGTGTTGATGAGGTTTGTGGAAAAATGGAACATATGCATTGCTGGTAAAAATGGTTTAGTCACTATGGAAAACAGTAAATACATCCTGCACCACTGATAGATGTTGAAAGCACTATGCTAAGAGACAGAATCTGGTCACAAAAATGTGTAATTCCATTTATATAAAATATTGAGAATAATCAAATTTGTACCTGTCTAGCTTAGGGAGAATTAGGGGAGATGGAGAGTGACTGCCAATGGATGTGGGACTTCTTTGGGGGTTGATAAAAATGTTCAAACATTGATTGGTTGAAGAACTCTGTGAATATAAACATTGAATTCAACAACAAGAACAACACAAAAACAGACTTTTGAAGATGTCAGCTATTGACATTTTGTTCCAAATAATTATTTGTGGTGAGGGTTGTCTTCTTCATTGTAGAAGTTTAGAACCATCTTTGACTTCTACCCACTAGAGGCCGATAACATGGTCATCACAGAACAAAAATGTCCCCAGGTATTGTTAAAAGTCTACTGGGTGGCATCACTCTAGTTAAGAACCACAGATATGTTGAACATTTAATCAAGTTTTCCCTGGAAAGATAAAGAGATAGGCAGATTCCAAATCTTCTCAATACACTTTTGTACTGCTTGAGCAACCTAAAAATTAGAATGGGCTCGTGTATAATGCATTTTTTAAGAGAATCAAAATCAATTAATTTCTTGCCCTCCACAAAGTATGAAACAGAACAGGCCAATTCTGCCTAATATAAAATGCAGCTGTCATAAACCATTCAAAAGATGATTATGGCTTATGGAGACGGAAATGGTGACATGTAATTTGAATTTTAATATATTTTTAATATATTGCCTACAAGACTTACTGACAGATTGGATGTGAAGCCTGAAGGAAACAGATAAAGCATTTCGTTTTGCCTAAGCAACTGACTGAATGACAGTGCCATTATTGAGAGTTGGGTATAAAGAAACTGGGGGCTTTTGTGGAGAGAAGTAGATGTGATAGTTTTGTTTTGGCAATTACTATTGAGATCCATATTAGACTTCCACATGGTGATTTGAGTAGACAGTTCATAGTTCAGAGTCAAGCAGAATAATGATTTTCCTAACAGTCTGTGACAAACAATAGGTAAGCTCTCTTTAGTGGAAAATTAATAAATACATTTTAAATAGCTTATTGTTCATGTGTTTAATGAGAAAATTCATACCTGAATTTAGAAACAATTGAAAAGAATGGATTTATCATGCATTTTCTAATTCCCATACCAGACAAAGAAGCGCTTGCTTGAAAATAAGCCAAAAGAAGCGCTTGCTTGAAAATAAGCCAAAAAGTGTATACACTACAAAAGTTTAAAAAACTGTTTAAAAACAAAATTTTCCACTAAATCAGAAACAGAAAATAATAGTGCATTGGAAAATATCCATATAAACTTTGACTTTACACTCTGCTAGACAAAATTAACTTGTTGCAGTAACAAATTTAGGAGGAAACACTGTAATTCTAAAAGCATGAAAATTAGCATAAGAGTTTGTTATTTTCATGTCCTCACACCAAAAACAAAGAGATTAAATTCAGAAGAACAAAAAAGGAAGGTTTCTTTCCTTGAAAAAGAGGATCACAGTAATCCAGAGAAAAGAACATCTCATTATTTCTGCAACATTTATGTTAGCTTACTTTGGACCCTTACAATGGGATAGGAACAGTTCCTCTTTATAACAACTCTATGAGTTATGTATGTCGTAGTTTAGATGAAGAAACTGAGATATAGAAACAGTGAATAATTAACTCAAGGTCACACATAAATGGTGATCATACTTCAGAGTTTGACTCTAGAGCCTGTATTTCCATCAGTCATGGGAGGAGAGCTGACAATTAAAAAAAGAGAGGCAAAAAAAAAGAGAGAGAGAAGAAAAGGAAAAACAGTCTTATTATTTTCATGACTGGAAATTCAAACCAGGTGTGAAGGTATGAAGAAAGCAAAGGAATGTGTGGTTGCTTCTGCACTCATTGATGCCCACTGCTTTTTCCCCAACCACGAGCATTGGAGCATAGAGACATAGATCTCCAGCCCTTATAAAACTGCAAATCCTTGCTATTCTCTAGTGAAAATCAAATGTTGATCTCAAGTTTAAATTCAGACTTAGAATAATAGTAACTGGGGGCTTTTGTGGAGAGAAGTAGATGTGATAGTTTTGTTTTGGCAATTACTATTGAGATCCATATTAGACTTCCACATGGTGATTTGAGTAGACAGTTCATAGTTCAGAGTCAAGCAGAATAATGATTTTCCTAACAGTCTGTGACAAACAATAGGTAAGCTCTCTTTAGTGGAAAATTAATAAATACATTTTAAATAGCTTATTGTTCATGTGTTTAATGAGAAAATTCATACCTGAATTTAGAAACAATTGAAAAGAATGGATTTATCATGCATTTTCAAATTTCCCCATACCAGACAAAGAAGCGCTTGCTTGAAAATAAGCCAAAAGAAGCGCTTGCTTGAAAATAAGCCAAAAAGTGTATACACTACAAAAGTTTAAAAAACTGTTTAAAAACAAAATTTTCCACTAAATCAGAAACAGAAAATAATAGTGCATTGGAAAATATCCATATAAACTTTGACTTTACACTCTGCTAGACAAAATTAACTTGTTGCAGTAACAAATTTAGGAGGAAACACTGTAATTCTAAAAGCATGAAAATTAGCATAAGAGTTTGTTATTTTCATGTCCTCACACCAAAAACAAAGAGATTAAATTCAGAAGAACAAAAAAGGAAGGTTTCTTTCCTTGAAAAAGAGGATCACAGTAATCCAGAGAAAAGAACATCTCATTATTTCTGCAACATTTATGTTAGCTTACTTTGGACCCTTACAATGGGATAGGAACAGTTCCTCTTTATAACAACTCTATGAGTTATGTATGTCGTAGTTTAGATGAAGAAACTGAGATATAGAAACAGTGAATAATTAACTCAAGGTCACACATAAATGGTGATCATACTTCAGAGTTTGACTCTAGAGCCTGTATTTCCATCAGTCATGGGAGGAGAGCTGACAATTAAAAAAAGAGAGGCAAAAAAAAAGAGAGAGAGAGAGAAGAAAAGGAAAAACAGTCTTATTATTTTCATGACTGGAAATTCAAACCAGGTGTGAAGGTATGAAGAAAGCAAAGGAATGTGTGGTTGCTTCTGCACTCATTGATGCCCACTGCTTTTTCCCCAACCACGAGCATTGGAGCATAGAGACATAGATCTCCAGCCCTTATAAAAACTGCAAATCCTTGCTATTCTCTAGTGAAAATCAAATGTTGATCTCAAGTTTAAATTCAGACTTAGAAATGCAAATCAGTATATTTTATTTTCCAACATATTTACTTATTATCCTTCCTCTCTTTTGATGGCATTAGCATCGTGGTTTTCAATACTACTTATAAAATTTTTCTATCTGACAAGTTGGGAAGGCAATCATGTTCAGTTCATTTTTAAAGTAAAACTGACCTCAGAATGCAAAATCTGCCTCTCCTAGCTGAAGGGATTTAAATTACATTGTGGATAAGATGTTGTAAGCAGATCAGTAAAGCAGTGTTTTATTTCCCAAGTAAATGGACTGAAACAGATGGAAGGGGGAAAAGAGAGCTTTGCTAGAGGCACGATGTCTGTGTGTCAACAGCTGTTTCTGGGAGATAATGTGCACTAGCAAGTGATGGATAGGAGAAGATCCGAATGCCTGGGTCTTCTGCCTTAGACTCTTAGGTGTGAAGAGCCTCTTCGTGAGTTCTATTAATTGAAGGTGAAGCCTGGCATTTGCAATGCCCCCTTAAAATCACACTATCTTACTCAATGCAAACATCAGACCAGATTCAAAAATTGTCTGTTTTATTTCACAGTGGGATTCAGCTAAAGTGGAATTCATGGGGGGATCTCTGGGAGAGTTACGCATATGAGATGAGACAAGGTCATGGGTAAAAAATAAAGAGAAAACATAATCTTAATATTCTTGTCTATCCTGTAAACATTTTTACTATTTCAAATTGAAGTTAAGTTTTATTTTACTACTATTTTTGCGGTGATTTAAAAATATTGAAATATAGTTGATTTCCATTATTATATTAATTTAAGGTTTACAGCAGTGATTGGAAATTGTTATAGACTATACTCCATTTCAGGTTATTACAGAATGATAACTTTGTTTCCCTGGGTTTGCCTGTGTTATACCTGTGTTGTATCCTTGGTGCTTCTTTATTTTGTGCATACTGGTTTTTGTCTCTTAATTCCATTCCTCTATCTCGCCCTTCCCCCTTTTCTCTTCTCACTAGTAACTACTAGTTTGTTCTCTATATTCATGCGTCTGTTTTTTGTTTTACTATATACATGTGTTTGTTTTATTATTTTAGATTCCATGTGTAAGTGTATAAGTGATAATATATAGTCTTTCTCTGACCTATTTCATTAAGCAAAATACTCTCTAGATCTATCCATGCTAATGCAAATGGCAGAATTTTTTCATCCAAATTGGAAGAGAAGTAAAGCTATCACTACTTGCATATGACATCACTACATAATTAAAAAGGAAACACACATACATCAATATGTGCTGTGATTAGTCACTCAGTTGTTCTGACATTTTGTGACCCTGCGGACTGACTGCAGCGTGCCAGGCTCCTATCTCCATGGGGATTTTCAAGATAAGAATAAAGGAGAGGGCTGCCATGCCCTCCTTCAGGGGATTTTCCCAACCTAGGAATTGAACCCAGATCTCCCACATTGCAGATGAGTTCTTTACCATCTGAGCCACCAAGGAAGCTCAGGTATACATCAATATACATCAGCATACCTCAAGTAATCATGAGCTTATACATAACAGATTTGTATAAAAAGGTTTTAAAAGTACACATAAAATGAGTCCTCCCCTTATATCTTGAAGTGGTAGAGGTAGAACTTGCCCTTAAAATCACACTATCTTACTCAATGCAAACATCAGACCAGATTCAAAAATTGTCTGTTTTATTTCACAGTGGGATTCAGCTAAAGTGGAATTCATGGGGGGATCTCTGGGAGAGTTACGCATATGAGATGAGACAAGGTCATGGGTAAAAAATAAAGAGAAAACATAATCTTAATATTCTTGTCTATCCTGTAAACATTTTTACTATTTCAAATTGAAGTTAAGTTTTATTTTACTACTATTTTTGCGGTGATTTAAAAATATTGAAATATAGTTGATTTCCATTATTATATTAATTTAAGGTTTACAGCAGTGATTGGAAATTGTTATAGACTATACTCCATTTCAGGTTATTACAGAATGGTAACTCTTTTTCCCTTGGTTTGCCTGTGTTATACCTGTGTTGTATCCTTGGTGCTTCTTTATTTTGTGCATACTGGTTTTTGTCTCTTACTTCCATTCCTCTATCTCCCCCTTTCCCCCTTTTTCTCTTCTCACTAGTAACTACTAGTTTGTTCTCTATATTCATGCGTCTGTTTTTTGTTTTACTATATACATGTGTTTGTTTTATTATTTTAGATTCCATGTGTAAGTGTATAAGTGATAATATATAGTCTTTCTCTGACCTATTTCATTAAGCAAAATACTCTCTAGATCTATCCATGCTAATGCAAATGGCAGAATTTTTTCATCCAAATTGGAAGAGAAGTAAAGCTATCACTACTTGCATATGACATCACTACATAATTAAAAAGGAAACACACATACATCAATATGTGCTGTGATTAGTCACTCAGTTGTTCTGACATTTTGTGACCCTGCGGACTGACTGCAGCGTGCCAGGCTCCTATCTCCATGGGGATTTTCAAGATAAGAATAAAGGAGAGGGCTGCCATGCCCTCCTTCAGGGGATTTTCCCAACCTAGGAATTGAACCCAGATCTCCCACATTGCAGATGAGTTCTTTACCATCTGAGCCACCAAGGAAGCTCAGGTATACATCAATATACATCAGCATACCTCAAGTAATCATGAGCTTATACATAACAGATTTGTATAAAAAGGTTTTAAAAGTACACATAAAATGAGTCCTCCCCTTATATCTTGAAGTGGTAGAGGTAGAACTTGCTTTCCCAACTTAAACATTGAAATAAAAGCTCAAGGCTCAAGATAAATGCTTTTGAATATTAAACAAGGATAAAACTGTGTAACTGGAGCATTTTGAGATGCCATGTCAGCTAATATTTAAGTTTCTCCAAATAATAGCACAATAAAATTAAAATCCAAGTGGTGTATATTTTACCATTGTTCAACAACACTCTAAAACTTATTAATAAGTATTCTGGAAATTGTCTGTTGATGTCCAGTAGCATCTTCTACTCTATTTCTTGCATTGCAGGCCACTTGAATAAGGTATGGAAGACAGGATCGGGGAATGTGTCATTCTCCTCTGACAAATGTAGGTAGATATTTGGGAAAAGAGAAGGCCTAAATTTTTCAGCAGCTTTCCTAATTCCTCTTCAATCAACAGTCACCCTTTCTTAAGTTTTATAAGCATGTGATTTCCTATAACAAATCTCTTTTTTGTTAAAGTACCTTGAGTCATCTCTGCTTCCTGAATGATTATTAAGTTAGTCAATGATTATTGGAAACGTTGTAACACTTCTGATTTCTCAGTATTTTATTGAAGCAGGCTTTTATTTATATCTGAGTTTTTGTGATCCATAACACTTTCAATGAAATCTCATTTGTTAACTTTAATTTATGCAAAGTTTCAATTGATCTAACCAAAGAATAGAATTAAGTATTTTAAAACTTTATGATTAATGTATGTCCAGCTTGAACTCAATTCAATTAATAAATTTATTCAGACATCAGTGAATTTATTCTTAGCATGGAAGAACAAACAGAAAATTTGAAAAATATAGAGCTATGGGGTTTAAAATGATATTCTTAATTACTAAGGATAAGTAACTTTTTAAATCATTTATACATTTAATATTTATTTTGCATTTTTCATTATATCATCCTCAGGGGAAAGAGTAAAAATATAAGTACAGAAGTATTTATAAGTGGCGAAAGCAAAACCGAGGTGCCCTGCTTTTTATCATTTTATTTGGATCACTTATTTATTCAAAAAACATCTTTAAGAACATTTTTCATGCATGCAAATTTTCAAATAATTCCTTTTTTGAATACTGCTTTTTATCTCTCCGGACTGTTTCTCAATAGGGTTCTGACTTTTCTGAAATACTTACTCTTCACTTCATTGACCCAGATATAAAAATGATCCTCTAAGTCATTTGAGGAGTAAGACCTGATTTTGTTAAAGTGCTAGGATCTCATTAGGATCCTTTAACTTTTCACTTTATCAGATCTGCGGTGGTCTATTATGCTGTGCATTACTGTCTTGTTTTAATGGGTGATTGACTTTACAGATTTTCCGTTAATTAATTCCAGTAGATCCATTTAAATACAGAGACATTTTTCTTTTCCTTCCAATTTGTTTTAGCTTGCTAGGTCTACCATAGCAATGAAACACAGAGCTTTGCATGTTTGGTAGATATTTGGGAAAGAGAAGGCCTAATTTTTTCAGCAGCTTTCCTAATTCCTCTTCAATCAACAGTCACCCTTTCTTAAGTTTTATAAGCATGTGATTTCCTATAACAAATCTCTTTTTTGTTAAAGTACCTTGAGTCATCTCTGCTTCCTGAATGATTATTAAGTTAGTCAATGATTATTGGAAACGTTGTAACACTTCTGATTTCTCAGTATTTTATTGAAGCAGGCTTTTATTTATATCTGAGTTTTGTGATCCATAACACTTTCAATGAAATCTCATTTGTTAACTTTAATTTATGCAAAGTTTCAATTGATCTAACCAAAGAATAGAATTAAGTATTTTAAAACTTTATGATTAATGTATGTCCAGCTTGAACTCAATTCAATTAATAAATTTATTCAGACATCAGTGAATTTATTCTTAGCATGGAAGAACAAACAGAAAATTTGAAAAATATAGAGCTATGGGGTTTAAAATGATATTCTTAATTACTAAGGATAAGTAACTTTTTAAATCATTTATACATTTAATATTTATTTTGCATTTTTCATTATATCATCCTCAGGGGAAAGAGTAAAAATATAAGTACAGAAGTATTTATAAGTGGCGAAAGCAAAACCGAGGTGCCCTGCTTTTTATCATTTTATTTGGATCACTTATTTATTCAAAAAACATCTTTAAGAACATTTTTCATGCATGCAAATTTTCAAATAATTTCTTTTTAGAATACTGCTTTTTATCTCTCCGGACTGTTTCTCAATAGGGTTCTGACTTTTCTGAAATACTTACTCTTCACTTCATTGACCCAGATATAAAAATGATCCTCTAAGTCATTTGAGGAGTAAGACCTGATTTTGTTAAAGTGCTAGGATCTCATTAGGATCCTTTAACTTTTCACTTTATCAGATCTGCGGTGGTCTATTATGCTGTGCATTACTGTCTTGTTTTAATGGGTGATTGACTTTACAGATTTTCCGTTAATTAATTCCAGTAGATCCATTTAAATACAGAGACATTTTTCTTTTCCTTCCAATTTGTTTTAGCTTGCTAGGTCTACCATAGCAATGAAACACAGACTGCTGTTTTAAACAACAGAAATTCATTTTCTGAGAGTTTTAGAGGTTAGAAGTTGAGACCAATGGTTTTTGGAGCTGTTTTTATCTGAAATCTTTCCCTTGGTTTGGATGAATGGTGTTTTCATACAGTACCTCTGTATGTTCTCGTCTGTGGCTTAATCTTCTCTTCTTTTAAAGACACTATACTGGTTAAGGATACCTTAACAACTACATTTTAATTGAGTTACCTCTTTAAAGGTCCTGCGTGAAAATTGTCACATTCTGAAGTATTAAGGTAGAGGGTTCCGACATAGCACATATTTATCTATTGCCCACAAAATCAGAGAAGGAAAGGTCAGTGAACACCATCATAATCCTTCTAAAGCTTGAAAATAATAAATGTGGTGGAATAATATCCTCTACAAAACCATAACCAACAATATAAAATCCATTCTCCTCTCAGTGACTATGTATATATAAAATTTCTAATTGATAGGGAAAAGGGTTTTGCCTTACCTAACATATATAAAATTTATCATCCAAAATAGAATTGAGGAAAAATTCTAGAAAATGTGGAAAGCTTTAGCACAATAATTTAAACATATCTGATGATTAAAAAAAAACCTTTAATGTACAAATGTGATTCCCTAATGATGCACCATGAATAAGCATCTATATTTTACCAGTGTATAGAGAGGAAAGGGATGTTTGAAATTACTCTTAGCACCAATTTACCATAAGAAAGGGCACAGCTTATTTTAAAATCTAAAAAGTACAGTTTGGGTGTTTCAAAACTATAATTTAGAATATGGGTATGTAGTTACTAAGTGCAGCAACTTGACTTTTTTCATGAAAAGATACTGCTCAGTTTCAATGAGACATACAGTTCTAAGTATGATACAAATATGGCACAGCCCTTTCAATTTTATTGTTACTAGTATGCTTTGACATTTCTGGAAAAAACAAATAAGACCTTAAGCAATAATGTCCCTTTCAATTTAGACTGTGGTCTTATTATTGCGGGTGCATTACTGTCTTGTTTTAATGGGTGATTGACTTTACAGATTTTCCGTTAATTAATTCCAGTAGATCCATTTAAATACAGAGACATTTTTCTTTTCCTTCCAATTTGTTTTAGCTTGCTAGGTCTACCATAGCAATGAAACACAGACTGCTGTTTTAAACAACAGAAATTCATTTTCTGAGAGTTTTAGAGGTTAGAAGTTGAGACCAATGGTTTTTGGAGCTGTTTTTATCTGAAATCTTTCCCTTGGTTTGGATGAATGGTGTTTTCATACAGTACCTCTGTATGTTCTCGTCTGTGGCTTAATCTTCTCTTCTTTTAAAGACACTATACTGGTTAAGGATACCTTAACAACTACATTTTAATTGAGTTACCTCTTTAAAGGTCCTGCGTGAAAATTGTCACATTCTGAAGTATTAAGGTAGAGGGTTCCGACATAGCACATATTTATCTATTGCCCACAAAATCAGAGAAGGAAAGGTCAGTGAACACCATCATAATCCTTCTAAAGCTTGAAAATAATAAATGTGGTGGAATAATATCCTCTACAAAACCATAACCAACAATATAAAATCCATTCTCCTCTCAGTGACTATGTATATATAAAATTTCTAATTGATAGGGAAAAGGGTTTTGCCTTACCTAACATATATAAAATTTATCATCCAAAATAGAATTGAGGAAAAATTCTAGAAAATGTGGAAAGCTTTAGCACAATAATTTAAACATATCTGATGATTAAAAAAAAACCTTTAATGTACAAATGTGATTCCCTAATGATGCACCATGAATAAGCATCTATATTTTACCAGTGTATAGAGAGGAAAGGGATGTTTGAAATTACTCTTAGCACCAATTTACCATAAGAAAGGGCACAGCTTATTTTAAAATCTAAAAAGTACAGTTTGGGTGTTTCAAAACTATAATTTAGAATATGGGTATGTAGTTACTAAGTGCAGCAACTTGACTTTTTTCATGAAAAGATACTGCTCAGTTTCAATGAGACATACAGTTCTAAGTATGATACAAATATGGCACAGCCCTTTCAATTTTATTGTTACTAGTATGCTTTGACATTTCTGGAAAAAACAAATAAGACCTTAAGCAATAATGTCCTTAAATACCAAGTAGGTGTCAGTAATTCTTTTAAAGTGTGGAAGAAACTGACAGACAAGATAGCACGCTTCTCTTAATTCTCACCAGCACATTTGTGAAATTATTATCCATTTATCAATGTCAAATTTTAATTTTAAAATTCTTTTAAAATTTCTTATTTTGTTACTCTTGCCCATCTACATTTTACTTTTCTCTTGGTTCTTTCTTGTACTTCTTAACTCACATCCTGAAAGGATGAAAGAAAATGAACTGGCAATGTTTGTCAGAATATTATCTTCGATTTTTTGATATAAAGTCATTGTAAGTTATTCTTATGATGATAAGTTGCTGTGTAGCTCAGAGTGTCTAGTCTGGTGCTTTGAGATGACATGGAAGGATGGGAAAAGTAGAGGGAGGGAGGTTAGGGAGGAATATATGAATCATTATGGCTGATTTGTATTGTGTGACAGAAACCAACACAACACTGTAAAATTTTTCTTAAAAATTAAACTTAAAATAAAGGAAAAAAAAAATAGCTGTATTCTAGTCCATGCATTCATGGCAGTTACATGGGAAAAAGTGGAAACAGTGACAAATTTTCTTTTCTTGGGCTCCAAAATCACTGTGGATGGTGACTGCTCACATGAAATTAAAAGAAACTTGCTCCTTGGAAAGAAAGCTATGACAAACCTAAACAGTATATTTTAAAACAGAGATATCACTTTGCTGACAAAAGTCTGTATAGTCAAAGCTACAGCTTTTCCAATAGTCATGTATAGATGTGAGAGTTGGACCATAAAGAAGGCTGAACCCTGAAAAATTGACACTTAGGAATTATGGTGCTGGAGAAGACTCTTCAGAGTCCCTTGGACAGCAAGGTGATCAAACCAGTTAATCCTAAGTGAAATCAACCTTGAATATTCATTGGAAGGACTGATGCTGAAGCTGAACCTCCAATATATTGACAGCCTGATGTGAAGGACCAACTCATTGGAAAAGACCCTGATGCTGGGAAAGATTGAGGGCAGGAGGAGAGGGGAGTGACTGAGGATGAGATAACTGGATGGCATCACCAACTCAATGGGCATAAGTATGAGCAAACTCTGGGCTATAGTGAAGCACAGGGAAGCCTGGCATGTTGCAGTTCATGGGGTTGCAAAGAGTCAGACATGACTTAGCAACTAAACCAACAGCAATTCCATAAATATTTACAGAGCCAATAACTGTTTTATAGAGATAATGATATATCTGGGTAGACATTATATATTGATACATTCACCAAGATACATTCAGTTCCTGATACTGATTGTGCAGCTAAATAATATTCAGTGTATATATAATAAAGTGAAGTTTTGTTATGTGTGACAAACATAGATATCATAGCTCATTAATTTTAAGGGTGGAATTTAATATGCATTGCTTGTTTTAGTTACAATTTATCATAATTATATTCTGATCTCTCAGAGAAAAATATTGATACTCTCCAGATAGCTTCAGTAAAATAGGGCTTTACAAGGGGAAGAAGGTAGAACTTTTCTTTCATACTGTCTCCTCTCGTTGAGTAATCATAATGAAATAATTTTAGAAACAGATTCCAATGAAATTATTCAGTGGTATTTTATAAATTTATGATGAGGCATAGTTTCCATTAAACTAAATTATTAGGACAATAATATTACTTCCATATTCTGTCAATACAAGCTTGAATGACACAGCGAGCCAGAAAATTCATGCATGATATTGAGCTATAAGGCAAAAGTGGAATGAAGTTTAAATTATTATTTTGCCTAACCTCTTTAGTAACAACTGTTCATTTTAAAGCACTGTGTAGGAATAGCTCATATCTATAAATGAAAAGGGCATGTTGACTTTCAAACTTTTTTATATTACAAATAGCACATGAAAAGGAGATGTTCCTTAGAAATGAGTCATGCATTTTATTATCATATTTGATGATGTTACTAAGAGTTATTACTTCTTCAGAAATAAATATGATCATTTTATCTACAATTTGCATTTTAAAAATATCATAAAAAAATTGAAAGCTGAATGACCAGTTAATCCTAAGTAAATCAACCTTGAATATTCATTGGAAGGACTGATGCTGAAGCTGAACCTCCAATATATTGACAGCCTGATGTGAAGGACCAACTCATTGGAAAAGACCCTGATGCTGGGAAAGATTGAGGGCAGGAGGAGAGGGGAGTGACTGAGGATGAGATAACTGGATGGCATCACCAACTCAATGGGCATAAGTATGAGCAAACTCTGGGCTATAGTGAAGCACAGGGAAGCCTGGCATGTTGCAGTTCATGGGGTTGCAAAGAGTCAGACATGACTTAGCAACTAAACCAACAGCAATTCCATAAATATTTACAGAGCCAATAACTGTTTTATAGAGATAATGATATATCTGGGTAGACATTATATATTGATACATTCACCAAGATACATTCAGTTCCTGATACTGATTGTGCAGCTAAATAATATTCAGTGTATATATAATAAAGTGAAGTTTTGTTATGTGTGACAAACATAGATATCATAGCTCATTAATTTTAAGGGTGGAATTTAATATGCATTGCTTGTTTTAGTTACAATTTATCATAATTATATTCTGATCTCTCAGAGAAAAATATTGATACTCTCCAGATAGCTTCAGTAAAATAGGGCTTTACAAGGGGAAGAAGGTAGAACTTTTCTTTCATACTGTCTCCTCTCGTTGAGTAATCATAATGAAATAATTTTAGAAACAGATTCCAATGAAATTATTCAGTGGTATTTTATAAATTTATGATGAGGCATAGTTTCCATTAAACTAAATTATTAGGACAATAATATTACTTCCATATTCTGTCAATACAAGCTTGAATGACACAGCGAGCCAGAAAATTCATGCATGATATTGAGCTATAAGGCAAAAGTGGAATGAAGTTTAAATTATTATTTTGCCTAACCTCTTTAGTAACAACTGTTCATTTTAAAGCACTGTGTAGGAATAGCTCATATCTATAAATGAAAAGGGCATGTTGACTTTCAAACTTTTTTATATTACAAATAGCACATGAAAAGGAGATGTTCCTTAGAAATGAGTCATGCATTTTATTATCATATTTGATGATGTTACTAAGAGTTATTACTTCTTCAGAAATAAATATGATCATTTTTATCTACATATTTGGACATTTTAATAAAAAAGATTACTGCAGTGAAAGCAAGGAAGTTAAGAACTATGCAACAAAACACTTTGTTCTGTGAATCTGCAAGAATTCTTTTTACATGAAATATTTGTACAATGAGTTTCAAAGAGAGGTCAAAGGTACGGATGTACCTTGATGCCTTTGCAGATATGTCAATGCTTTAAAACTAATGTTTGAAAAAATTTGTTACATTGCTGGATACATATTATAATGTCCATTAACAGTCAGAACATTATGTATGAGATAATTAAGTGATGCACCAAGTGATGAATAAGCGAGTGTTGTGCAAAGTTAACTGCTATTCTCAAATTGTTATAGGTAAAAACTCTTACATTTACAGAGTAAATTTAAGGCAATATGCTCCATTCTATTTCCTAAATATTTATTGGGCCATACAAAACCTCTTCTTATTGAGTCCACAAATAAGCATAGTCAGGAAAATAAACTCTTGTCCTCAGGGCCAGACCGGTCGAGAATGACCATGAGGAGAATGGAATGAAACAGAATTCAACTTAACTTCTTCAGTTAACATATTCTACAAGGAATATGTTTTCCAAGTATATGGCTCATAAGTGAAAACCCCACAGCTTCTTCTTCAATTGACTGCATTTGTATCTGCAACTTTCCTTATTTTATATCTAGCATCCCAAAACTGGATTTGAAATCTCCCAAGAGGTTGTACATCTTTTATTTATCTGGTATACCATGCATGGAGGAAATTTTCTTTACATATCTGTTGATATTCTGTTGAGTAAGGAAAATGTATTTCTATTTTATCTGAACTGAGTATTGCTCTATGATAAAGAAACAAGTATACCATATTTCAAAACATATTCATACACTATAAGTAAATGCTGAGTGAACTGTTTCTTTAAGACTCAAGTATATTTTCTATGCCTTATTTAATTCTGTGAGTCTGTTATATTATTTGGCTAAGAACTAACCAGCAGAGGTTGCCTATATTTCACTTTCATATTATTGTTTGATTCAGAAGTTGATTTTCTTAAATTAGGTATTCAATACAAGCTCCAACTCATCCAAATGATGAGTAAATTTTTGGCAAGCTTATAGTTTTAAAAATGAATCCTGCCATTGACTGGTGTGTTTTAATTGCTGTAATTTGAATAATTAATTCTATATTTAGAAAATGAGTTCAAGGTGGTATGTGATTAACCATGTTTAATGAAGTCATTACCTGATTAAAAAGCTTTTCATATCCATGACTGATTATATCCAAATGCTAGTCAATTTGATTTAAATTGTCTATATATATTTGAATTTGTTGCAGCTTTCTGTTGTACCTTCTAAGATGAAAACTTACATTGATATTCTATTACAGGTTATTGCTTATTCTTAATACTTATCTTTACTAGAAGTACAATATAGGAAATAGTGTTTAAACTCCACTAGAAACATCTTCAGAGAATGTTATTGGCTTAGGAAATTGTTTCATTTTGGAGGCTAGAACCTTTAAAAATTAAAGGGACTATTCAATTAAGATGTCTCTTTAGTGATCAAATGATTGAATATCTGAGATACTTTCTTATATATCAATTCTAGCTCAAATCTTTAGATATATAATGTATCAAGCTTCTATGTGGCCTTGGGAAAGTGAAAGATTTTAAAGAAGAAAAGTGAGAGAAGATTTTTTTCCAAAGGATTGACACTAGCTAATTTTGTCCTATGCTGAACACAGAACAAGATAAAATACAATCAAACTAAGAAATTAGGTATTTTGGGCTTTAGGGTTGCTTTGAAAATATAAACTAGCTCTGCAATATGTTAAAATGCATTACTAAGGTTACAGTATAATGCTTTTTTATAGAGATTTTTAAAAGCTGCCTCATTTCTCATGTGGTTTAGTTATATTACATGAGTTTCTACTTGAAGTAGTCAATAACTTTTCAAGGTTGTTTCTTCAGTGGGCCATCTTATAGTGCTACAGTACAAAATTTTCATATTCTTAGTGCAAAAGCAGGTTTCAAAGTAAAACAGGCTGTTGTTTACACTGTGGACTCAGCCCTAATGACTAGGATCTTTGATACCTACAAAAAATAAATATCTACATACATCAGTTAAAAAAAAAGGGGTTTTTGCCTTATTTAATTCTGTGAGTCTGTTATATTATTTGGCTAAGAACTAACCAGCAGAGGTTGCCTATATTTCACTTTCATATTATTGTTTGATTCAGAAGTTGATTTTCTTAAATTAGGTATTCAATACAAGCTCCAACTCATCCAAATGATGAGTAAATTTTTGGCAAGCTTATAGTTTTAAAAATGAATCCTGCCATTGACTGGTGTGTTTTAATTGCTGTAATTTGAATAATTAATTCTATATTTAGAAAATGAGTTCAAGGTGGTATGTGATTAACCATGTTTAATGAAGTCATTACCTGATTAAAAAGCTTTTCATATCCATGACTGATTATATCCAAATGCTAGTCAATTTGATTTAAATTGTCTATATATATTTGAATTTGTTGCAGCTTTCTGTTGTACCTTCTAAGATGAAAACTTACATTGATATTCTATTACAGGTTATTGCTTATTCTTAATACTTATCTTTACTAGAAGTACAATATAGGAAATAGTGTTTAAACTCCACTAGAAACATCTTCAGAGAATGTTATTGGCTTAGGAAATTGTTTCATTTTGGAGGCTAGAACCTTTAAAAATTAAAGGGACTATTCAATTAAGATGTCTCTTTAGTGATCAAATGATTGAATATCTGAGATACTTTCTTATATATCAATTCTAGCTCAAATCTTTAGATATATAATGTATCAAGCTTCTATGTGGCCTTGGGAAAGTGAAAGATTTTAAAGAAGAAAAGTGAGAGAAGATTTTTTTCCAAAGGATTGACACTAGCTAATTTTGTCCTATGCTGAACACAGAACAAGATAAAATACAATCAAACTAAGAAATTAGGTATTTTGGGCTTTAGGGTTGCTTTGAAAATATAAACTAGCTCTGCAATATGTTAAAATGCATTACTAAGGTTACAGTATAATGCTTTTTTATAGAGATTTTTAAAAGCTGCCTCATTTCTCATGTGGTTTAGTTATATTACATGAGTTTCTACTTGAAGTAGTCAATAACTTTTCAAGGTTGTTTCTTCAGTGGGCCATCTTATAGTGCTACAGTACAAAATTTTCATATTCTTAGTGCAAAAGCAGGTTTCAAAGTAAAACAGGCTGTTGTTTACACTGTGGACTCAGCCCTAATGACTAGGATCTTTGATACCTACAAAAAATAAATATCTACATACACACACATACATACTTGTATAAATCAGTTATTTTCAACTGTGCTTTAAAAAAGTGTGCTCTGTTCTGCAAATTTTAACATCTGAGGATAACAGGCTTTGCAACTGTTCCTATTAAATTTCTGCCACTGGTTGACAAAAACCATAAATACATGTCCAAGAAAAATAAGCTTTAGATTTGTTATATAATGCATGTGAACATTTTGAAATATTTTGAAAATGTATAGGCAGATCAACCTTGCCACTATTGACATTTTGGGATGAAATAATTCTTTATTGTGGGGAACTATACTGTGCATTCTAGGATGTTTAGAAAAAATTTTGACCTCTACCAACTAGATTCCAGTAGCAGCCTCCCAAGCAAAGTAATGACAAAAATCACTTCATACATTGTCAAATCTTCTTTGGAAGGAAGAGAGAGGTGGTGGCAAAATTGCCTTAGTTGAAAACTGGTGAGGCAGATAATGACATACATATCAATGGTGGCTTTGTTTTTAATATTTATAAGCATAAACTTGTTATGCATGATGACCATATTATAATTAATATAAATGAATAAAACAGTCTCTTAGAAGATAACCTGAGAAACACTTTTATAAATGTGGCAAATGAATTACTAGCATTACAAACAATAAATATATAGAAGAAAAATAGAAATGACAGTGAATACAACTAATTTTGTCTTAATTTGTTAGAGCAAGTGATAGAAAACTTATACATCTTGTGTGTACTCAGTCATGACTGGCTCTTTGCAACCCATGGACTATAGCCAGCCAGGCTCCTTTGTCCATGGAATTTTCCATGTAAAAATATTGAGTGGGTTACCATTTCCTACTGCAAGGGATCTTCCCAACCCGGGGACTGACCTTGCATCTTTTGCATCCCCTACATTGGCAGGAAGATTTTTACCACTGTGCCACCTGGGAAGCCCACACCATATTTAATTAATTTTTTTTTAAAAAGATTTATTTATTTATTTTGGGCGGGGGTCGGGTTGGGGAGGGAGGGGAGAGGGCGGGCCACTTCTATTGGTCTTTCATTTCTCTATTTTCATCCGTCTTTGTTCCTTGGCTCCTGTGGGCCTCCATCGCGGTGGCATCTGTCGTTGCAGAGCGCTGGCTCTGGGCACATGTGCTCTGGAGCTCCAGCTCGGTAACTGGGCACATCGGTCCAGCCACTCCGCGGCACGTGGGATCTTCCCAGGCCAGGGATCGAACCGGCGCCCCTTGTACTGCAAGGCGGTGTCCTTACCCACTGGACCACCAGGGGAAGCCCTTAATTAATTTTAAGTTGATTCATAGGGGATGGAAGAGAATGAGATGGTAGGACAGCATCAACAACTCAATGGACATGAATCTGAGAAAGCTTTGGGAAATAGGAAGAAAGAGGAACCTGGTATACTTCAGTCTATGGAGTTGCAAGATGTACAGGATTTTGCAACTGAATCAGCAACAACAATGAGGCTATAGATGGTGTTTATTACTTTCTTCTTCTGATCACTGTTTTTATGCTTCTCTGATCTCACTAGATAGGACTTTAAGCTTAGAAATGTGATAAAATATTCCCAAGAGATCTGAACCTTTGGTAAAGCTTTTTTATATTGCTATAGTGGTCTTTTATTAAATTTTAACACTTGTTATGATAGTTGAAAATGATAATAAAAGAGAATGCTCTTTTTATCATTTATATTCTTCTTTCCACTTCATTTTCCACCCTTATCATACATTTCTCAACATTCAGAGTAACAGCCTTAGGCACCCATGACACTGTCTTCGATATTGCAGTTTTAAATGAAACACCTCAGCCAGATTGTCTGGTACTGATCCTCTGATTGTATTCCACGTGCCTCCTGGCTGTTTGGTTAGATCTTAGCATCAGCCAACACATTGATGCTCTACTTCTTCTAAGAGAAACAGAGGATCAGATATACCACTCAAAATTCTGTCTTTTGCAAGAAATGTTTTAATTTATAATACAATCTTCCAGTGTAACCTCTTTATAGGCATTTTTAATCAGAGTAGACCATCTTACTAAATTTTTTACTTTCTTTTTGTTATGCATAAGACTCTGATTTCTTTCTTCTCAGTCAAGTGATACTGGAGAATTCTCCATGTGACCAGTAGTGTATGTTATTGGAGAAAGCTTAGTCTACGGCCACACCATCCTGAACGTACCCCATCTCCTCTGATCTAGGAAGCTTAGCAGGGTCGGGCCTGGTTAGTACTTAGATGGGAAAAAGCCTAGATGCTAGTATGGCAAGAGAGGACATGCCAATAGTGAATGCAATTTGTTTCCTATCAGTGTGTGGTCTCAGAACTAGCTCATGTCTGATCTCGTATACTTCTCTTCATCTTACTTATGGATTATTTCCGGGATTGTTCAGTGTCTGGTTTGGATTGCTCTCTCTATATTATGCACAGCTTACTTAGTATGGTTACCTAGTGTCCCTGATCCAGAGATCTGCCTCTGTCTAAGCCTAATTTGTAGCCAAGAGCCATTTCCCAAAAGGAAATAATTGCTTATGAAGCATTAATTTGCTCCAGGAACCCAGAGTCCATTGCTGTCATTCTTGTCATCTCTAAAAACACAAGACATGCTACACATTCTTGGATCATGACTTGGTAAGTTGAATTGTAAGGATGTTATAAGGATGTTGGGAGGTTTGTCAACCCAAACACTGAACAATGCCGGAAATAATCCATAATTAAGATCAAGATAGAGGTGCTTGTACTACGATCTGAATGACATGGAAATTTCTCTCTCTTTCTATGTATATATACATATATATACTTATATATATATGTATCACATAATCCTGAAAGTTTAGGAAAGTAAGTTTATTTTTAGCCTTTATTAGTGGCAAGTATGCTTTCTCATCTACATTCAGAGTAACAGCCTTAGGCACCCATGACACTGTCTTCGATATTGCAGTTTTAAATGAAACACCTCAGCCAGATTGTCTGGTACTGATCCTCTGATTGTATTCCACGTGCCTCCTGGCTGTTTGGTTAGATCTTAGCATCAGCCAACACATTGATGCTCTACTTCTTCTAAGAGAAACAGAGGATCAGATATACCACTCAAAATTCTGTCTTTTGCAAGAAATGTTTTAATTTATAATACAATCTTCCAGTGTAACCTCTTTATAGGCATTTTTAATCAGAGTAGACCATCTTACTAAATTTTTTACTTTCTTTTTGTTATGCATAAGACTCTGATTTCTTTCTTCTCAGTCAAGTGATACTGGAGAATTCTCCATGTGACCAGTAGTGTATGTTATTGGAGAAAGCTTAGTCTACGGCCACACCATCCTGAACGTACCCCATCTCCTCTGATCTAGGAAGCTTAGCAGGGTCGGGCCTGGTTAGTACTTAGATGGGAAAAAGCCTAGATGCTAGTATGGCAAGAGAGGACATGCCAATAGTGAATGCAATTTGTTTCCTATCAGTGTGTGGTCTCAGAACTAGCTCATGTCTGATCTCGTATACTTCTCTTCATCTTACTTATGGATTATTTCCGGGATTGTTCAGTGTCTGGTTTGGATTGCTCTCTCTATATTATGCACAGCTTACTTAGTATGGTTACCTAGTGTCCCTGATCCAGAGATCTGCCTCTGTCTAAGCCTAATTTGTAGCCAAGAGCCATTTCCCAAAAGGAAATAATTGCTTATGAAGCATTAATTTGCTCCAGGAACCCAGAGTCCATTGCTGTCATTCTTGTCATCTCTAAAAACACAAGACATGCTACACATTCTTGGATCATGACTTGGTAAGTTGAATTGTAAGGATGTTATAAGGATGTTGGGAGGTTTGTCAACCCAAACACTGAACAATGCCGGAAATAATCCATAATTAAGATCAAGATAGAGGTGCTTGTACTACGATCTGAATGACATGGAAATTTCTCTCTCTTTCTATGTATATATACATATATATACTTATATATATATGTATCACATAATCCTGAAAGTTTAGGAAAGTAAGTTTATTTTTAGCCTTTATTAGTGGCAAGTATGCAAAGTGTAATGAGCATTCTTCTGCATTCCAGACCACTGGGCCCCCAGAGGCTATACTGAGTAAGCCTCAGTATAAAGGATCCTTCAGTGACTTGTCTACCATCTTTTGAAATGCAAATGTATCAGGCTACCTGCTTTTTCCTTCACTCTCCATTCTGTTAAGGTGATGTCATTAGTTTAAAAGTGCGGAGATCTTCCACAGAAAGGGAAGGCAGTGGGATTACCCCTGGCTGAACCGGGAGATCTCGGAGAGGCGAGCCTTGTTGCCGTGCCCCCTCCAGCCTGCCAGTGCATGCCAGGGACAATCAGACACGGCAGGGGTTCTGCCAGAGCAGTTCCACTTTATTAGTGTAAACTAACAGTTTTTAATAGGCAAACGAAGAGGGCTTTGCAAAGGACTTCCTATAGTTACACCAATCAAGCTAAAGGTCGAGCAGTTATGTATTTACATTGCAATAGGAACTCACGATGGGCATGCATTGCCCAGAGCATGGAAACCAGGGGGATCAATCAGAAGTTTTGACAATGGACCTTAGATAATGCCCTGTCTCTTCCTGTAGGCATCATTTTAGGACCAAACTGCAAATATGTGCTTAAGCTTCTATGCTTGCAAAGGCCCTCTTTCCTTCAGCGCCTCACATAAAAGGTTTGAGTAGCAGTCAGTGTTTCTCTGGACTCATTTGTGTGTGTGTGCTAGGTCACTTCAGTAGTGTCCAAGTCTTTGTGACCCTACGGTGGCCTCAGGCGATTCTCCAGTCACATAAAAGGTTTGAGGCATACAAACATTACTTTTGGATCATCTCTAAAAACACAAGACATGCTACACATTCTTGGATCATGACTTGGTAAGTTGAATTGTAAGGATGTTATAAGGATGTTGGGAGGTTTGTCAACCCAAACACTGAACAATGCCGGAAATAATCCATAATTAAGATCAAGATAGAGGTGCTTGTACTACGATCTGAATGACATGGAAATTTCTCTCTCTTTCTATGTATATATACATATATATACTTATATATATATGTATCACATAATCCTGAAAGTTTAGGAAAGTAAGTTTATTTTTAGCCTTTATTAGTGGCAAGTATGCAAAGTGTAATGAGCATTCTTCTGCATTCCAGACCACTGGGCCCCCAGAGGCTATACTGAGTAAGCCTCAGTATAAAGGATCCTTCAGTGACTTGTCTACCATCTTTTGAAATGCAAATGTATCAGGCTACCTGCTTTTTCCTTCACTCTCCATTCTGTTAAGGTGATGTCATTAGTTTAAAAGTGCGGAGATCTTCCACAGAAAGGGAAGGCAGTGGGATTACCCCTGGCTGAACCGGGAGATCTCGGAGAGAGGCGAGCCTTGTTGCCGTGCCCCCTCCAGCCTGCCAGTGCATGCCAGGGACAATCAGACACGGCAGGGGTTCTGCCAGAGCAGTTCCACTTTATTAGTGTAAACTAACAGTTTTTAATAGGCAAACGAAGAGGGCTTTGCAAAGGACTTCCTATAGTTACACCAATCAAGCTAAAGGTCGAGCAGTTATGTATTTACATTGCAATAGGAACTCACGATGGGCATGCATTGCCCAGAGCATGGAAACCAGGGGGATCAATCAGAAGTTTTGACAATGGACCTTAGATAATGCCCTGTCTCTTCCTGTAGGCATCATTTTAGCACCAAACTGCAAATATGTGCTTAAGCTTCCCTATGCTTGCAAAGGCCCTCTTTCCTTCAGCGCCTCACATAAAAGGTTTGAGTAGCAGTCAGTGTTTCTCTGGACTCATTTGTGTGTGTGTGCTAGGTCACTTCAGTAGTGTCCAAGTCTTTGTGACCCTATGTACGGTGGCCCTCCAGGTCCCTCTGTCCATGAGGATTCTCCAGGCAAGAATACTAGAGGGGACTGATGTGCTCTCCTCCAGAGGATCTTCACGATCCAGGGATAAAATCTACATCTCTCACATCTCCTGCATTGGCAGGTGAATTCTTTACCATTCCCACCACCTGGGAAGCCCTTGGACTAAATTGTAGCACACATCAAGACTTGATGTAACCTTGGTACAGAATGATGAAGGTCAAGTTTTCTTTCATAAAAAAAGGTGAATAAAAAGGCAAAATAAAGACTTTTTCACACAAGCCAAAGAAGAGAGAGAATTCATTATCAGCAGCTGAAATATAAGAAATAACAGAGAAAGTTTATCAAATAGAAAAAGTATACCTGAGAGAAGCTTGTTCAAGCATGCAAAACAAAGATGAGAAACTATAGAATAAAGTGGAAGGAAATGTAAAAGACGTGCCAAAATTATTTTTAACCTATTTGAAATATAATTGACTGTCTAAAGCAGAAGTCGTAGCAAGTTATTATGAGTGTATATACTATATGACGATAAAACAAATGATAGCAATGGCACAGGAGACAGGAAGAAGCAGTAATTTTGCTAAGTGCAGCATAATCAGAGAATTCAATATAAAACTACATTTTAAAATTTTTGTTCATATACTTTTAGAATCTTTCTTCAGATAGAATGCATAATCATTTTATAACACATCCCTGAAATTGTTTTACTGTATGTATTTCTTTTTGGATTGACTTTGTTGGTGTCGTCTGGGAGTGTGGTGCCGTCCGACTTGACTTTTTATTCTCAAAAACATTTCATAGTAACTCCTTCAGATGCAGGAGCCTCAGCTTGGCCAGAAAAGTGAGGATAGGGTGCTTCGGCAATAAAAGGAGACTCAATGAGTGTTTTGCATCTTGTACTTGGAGTCTTAAAATCTTCCTTCAAATCTCTGTTCTAGTTCTCAGAATTCTCTTGCCTGACAGGGTACTAAATTTTACATAAAAAGCTTGGTAACTTTGAATTCAATTAAAACTGAAAATCCATAGAATAATAATTTACATGAATTCCTACTTACTGTTTTCTCGAGGCTTTAACTGGTGTTTTTTTAGCACAATTTAAGAAGCCTTGTTTTTCTACTCTATTCTGTTCCACTTATCTATTGTTTCATAACAACAACCTCTAAGTTTAGTGGCATAAGATAGTAACTGTTCATTATTTCTCACTGTCCTATAATTTGGGGAGGACTCACCAGGGATGGTATATTAGTTGCCTATTGTTGCTGTTAGAGTGGTAGGCTATTAAAGGGTTAACACTGAGGCCGGAGATTCCCCAGCACTAAATAATCATAAGAAAGGGCCAAGTTGTTAGGGTCAACACCGCGACCAGACTCCCGGCACCAAATCAGGGGGTCAGTTGCTTACCTGCTGGCGCCTGAGAGTCTCCCTAGACCTGCGATAAGGAGATAGCCTTGGCCATAAAAATTCCTCACAAAGTGTCAAGAACTTCACACCCCTGCCCGCAGCCACCTGGGAGGGGCATCAGAATTGCTTAAAAACCCCGCCCCTCGATAAAAGTGCGTGCCAAATTATTTTTAACCTATTTGAAATATAATTGACTGTCTAAAGCAGAAGTCGTAAAGTTATTATGAGTGTATATACTATATGACGATAAAACAAATGATAGCAATGGCACAGGAGACAGGAAGAAGCAGTAATTTTGCTAAGTGCAGCATAATCAGAGAATTCAATATAAAACTACATTTTAAAATTTTTGTTCATATACTTTTAGAATCTTTCTTCAGATAGAATGCATAATCATTTTATAACACATCCCTGAAATTGTTTTACTGTATGTATTTATTTTTGGATTGACGTTGTGGGTGTCGTCTGGGAGTGTGGTGCCGTCCGACTTGACTTTTTATTCTCAAAAACATTTCATAGTAACTCCTTCAGATGCAGGAGCCTCAGCTTGGCCAGAAAAGTGAGGATAGGGTGCTTCGGCAATAAAAGGAGACTCAATGAGTGTTTTGCATCTTGTACTTGGAGTCTTAAAATCTTCCTTCAAATCTCTGTTCTAGTTCTCAGAATTCTCTTGCCTGACAGGGTACTAAATTTTACATAAAAAGCTTGGTAACTTTGAATTCAATTAAAACTGAAAATCCATAGAATAATAATTTACATGAATTCCTACTTACTGTTTTCTCGAGGCTTTAACTGGTGTTTTTTTAGCACAATTTAAGAAGCCTTGTTTTTCTACTCTATTCTGTTCCACTTATCTATTGTTTCATAACAACAACCTCTAAGTTTAGTGGCATAAGATAGTAACTGTTCATTATTTCTCACTGTCCTATAATTTGGGGAGGACTCACCAGGGATGGTATATTAGTTGCCTATTGTTGCTGTTAGAGTGGTAGGCTATTAAAGGGTTAACACTGAGGCCGGAGATTCCCCAGCACTAAATAATCATAAGAAAGGGCCAAGTTGTTAGGGTCAACACCGCGACCAGACTCCCGGCACCAAATCAGGGGGTCAGTTGCTTACCTGCTGGCGCCTGAGAGTCTCCCTAGACCTGCGATAAGGAGATAGCCTTGGCCATAAAAATTCCTCACAAAGTGTCAAGAACTTCACACCCCCTGCCCGCAGCCACCTGAAGGATAGTGGGCTCATCACTGAACTTCCCGCCAAGCTTAAACAAAGAACTCGTTTCTGCGCCTGCCCTGAGGGATCCCTCTCCCCTTTTCTCCTGCTCCCCTCCTCCCTAATAAAACCTCCTCATCCCATCTCCGGGGCGCGATTTCCCTGGCCCATCTCTCGGACCTGTGGATCTCGCCTGGGAACTCTTCCCAAATAAACTTCTTCCCTAACAGCTTGCAGCCCGCCGTGTCTTTACGATTCTTACAGTTGCTATAAAAAATTACCAAACCTACCTATCTTAAAGCAATGCAAATTTTCTTACAATTTAGTTTCTCTGAGGAAAAAACAACCTGCTAACTCAGTAGGGCTGGTTTCTTCTGGAGATTGTGATGGGAGAATTTCTCTCTGCCTTTTTAAACTAATAGTGGCTGCCTGCGTTCATTGGCCCATGACCCCTTTCTTTTTATCACTCCAGCCTCCTGTTTCCACTGTTAAATCTTTTAATGTTATATCTTTAACTTTTTTGTCTCCCTTTTTAGAGATCATTGGATTACATTCAGGGTCTGCTCAGGTAATTCAGGATAATCTTCCCCTCACGTGATCTTTGATCTAATCATATTTGTAATGTCCTTTTCTGTCATGTAGAAAATGGTTCCAGGGACTGGAATGTAGAGAACTTTGGAGCACCACTATTCACCCTACCACTGATGACATGTCTCTGTCCCACATAGTGTTGGCTGGAGTTGTACCTAAGGCTAAAAAATCCATGGTGGCTTCGTTTATGTTTCTGGAGCCTCAACCAGAGTGATTAGTGTTGCTAGGGCTAACTGAGCCTCTCTGTCTCTGTGAATTCTGTCTTCCTTCAAAGGTCTGACTCATGCTTCTTTTCCATGGAACTGAATCTCAAATGAGTGAAAGAGGAAGCTACTCTGCTCTTCTAAGTCTACATCTTATACTGCATAATTTCACTTGCAGTTCATTCTATTGGTCAAAGTCAGTTACAAAATCAATCTAGATTAAAGAAGTAGAAATAAAAGAAATGACTCCACCTCTGTATGAGTGAAATAACATAAGCATACAAAGATGAGAGGAATCGTAGCTGTCCTACGAATTTAGGAATTTGATCATAACATTTTTTAAAATTTTCATTTATTTTTTAAGTCCTATTACAAGAAGTCATCACAGCATAGACTTGTTGTTTTCTCTTAGGAAACCTATGTCTCATTAGACCAAATGACTAATTAGATCCATCAATGACTACTTGATTCTCTGTGGGCTTACAGGGTCTTTAGTCAGCTAAATTATCACTGTGTACCATGTTGTATTGAGTTTCTATCCTGGAATACTAATGGAGTTTTCACTGTCTTCAGACCCATTTAGGTTCTAATTAATCATATATTTCTTCCATTACTCTAAGGAGTTGTTATCTGTCATCCATTTATGGTATTAATTTCAATTTTAAAGTTCTTTTGTTATAAACAATATAAATTGAAGCAATTTATTGGAAGCATGACAGGCATTTTGAAGATTTAGAAGGAAGCCTAGAAACAAAGAAACAGAATGTATCTTAGTCACAGATAGCACAATCAGTGATTCCTTTAGGAATTCAGTTGGTGAGGTTGATAACTCTGGTATCACAGCCACTGCATTCAAACCACTGTCACTGATGAACTCTGGATTCTGCTACCATTTTTCATTAAAAGCGCTTAGCTGTACCTGTATCTTTGCATCTCTTCCTTCAGATACAAAGAAGTAGCTGGTTAAGCCCAAGTTATACTCCAAGATGCTGGTTTCCAAAAGGTGACAATGTCTCATCTTCTGGATATGTAGTAGGAAGTGTGGTATTGCCTTGTTTTAAGAATCATACTCTGTATGTTAACCCACAAATAAGATTGGGCTTCCATTGTTGGGATAAAGAACTAAATCTTGGATATGCTTATAATAAAATTAAACTTTAATAAGTCCAACATCAGGACATCCTTAGCAGTCCCATAGTTAGACCTCCATTTGATCCCGGGCAGGGAATTAAGATTCTGCATGCTGTATAAGGAGGCAAAAAAAAGAAAAAAAAAAAAAACACCTAGAAGTTCATTTACTTTTTACTGCCTTAACTGAATGGGAAATGATAACTGTACTGAATTGTTATAATCATTACTGTCTTCATCCCCTAAATTCTTCATTATCCTTCTTAATTTTAAAACCATGCACATATACACATACACTTTACTCAAGGGCTCCTCAGCATATAGTTTTTAATTTTATTTTTAAAACATTTATTTTATTTATTTATCTTTGGGGGGGTAGGGCGGGGGACAGACGGGACACTTCTATTGATCTTTCATTTCTCTATTTTCATCCATCTTTGTTCTTTGACTCCTGTGGGCCTCCTATGGCAGTGGTCTCTGTTGTCACAGAGTGCAGGCTCTGGGCGCATGCGCCCCAGAGCTCTGGCTCGGTAATTGGACACATCAGTCCAGCCGCTCCGCGGCATACGGGATCTTCCAAGGCCAGGGATCGAACCGGCATCCCTTGCACTACAAGGCGGTGTCCTTACCCACTGGACCACCAGGGAAGCCCTGGAATATAGGTTTTAACATTTGTTTCTTTTTGGTGGAATCCTGTCTCTTTTTATGAGCCCTAACTACCAAATACTTGCTTATAAAGATTCAAATCATAATCAAAATGGAGAGAGAGAGAGAGAATCTACCTAATTATTCTATATGATATTTCAAAGACATCAGAAAGTTATAAGCCTTTTTTTCTATTTAATTGTAAACTGCTAGCCCACCATAAAAAACCTTTGAGTTCTAAAGATAGGTTTCTTAGAAAATATCCATGATTTATCTGGTTTGGTAAATCAAAGAGGAAAGGAAAGATTATTTACTAAGTGCAAGCCATAATCAAGCAAATACCATATTTGATGCATTATTTTAATAAAATTAAACTTTAATAAGTCCAACATCAGGACATCCTTAGCAGTCCCATAGTTAGACCTCCATTTGATCCCGGGCAGGGAATTAAGATTCTGCATGCTGTATAAGGAGGCAAAAAAAAGAAAAAAAAAAAAAAACACCTAGAAGTTCATTTACTTTTTACTGCCTTAACTGAATGGGAAATGATAACTGTACTGAATTGTTATAATCATTACTGTCTTCATCCCCTAAATTCTTCATTATCCTTCTTAATTTTAAAACCATGCACATATACACATACACTTTACTCAAGGGCTCCTCAGCATATAGTTTTTAATTTTATTTTTAAAACATTTATTTTATTTATTTATCTTTGGGGGGGTAGGGCGGGGGACAGACGGGACACTTCTATTGATCTTTCATTTCTCTATTTTCATCCATCTTTGTTCTTTGACTCCTGTGGGCCTCCTATGGCAGTGGTCTCTGTTGTCACAGAGTGCAGGCTCTGGGCGCATGCGCCCCAGAGCTCTGGCTCGGTAATTGGACACATCAGTCCAGCCACTCCGCGGCATACGGGATCTTCCAAGGCCAGGGATCGAACCGGCATCCCTTGCACTACAAGGCGGTGTCCTTACCCACTGGACCACCAGGGAAGCCCTGGAATATAGGTTTTAACATTTGTTTCTTTTTGGTGGAATCCTGTCTCTTTTTTTATGAGCCCTAACTACCAAATACTTGCTTATAAAGATTCAAATCATAATCAAAATGGAGAGAGAGAGAGAGAATCTACCTAATTATTCTATATGATATTTCAAAGACATCAGAAAGTTATAAGCCTTTTTTTCTATTTAATTGTAAACTGCTAGCCCACCATAAAAAACCTTTGAGTTCTAAAGATAGGTTTCTTAGAAAATATCCATGATTTATCTGGTTTGGTAAATCAAAGAGGAAAGGAAAGATTATTTACTAAGTGCAAGCCATAATCAAGCAAATACCATATTTGATGCATTATTTTTATAAACATTTTTAATTTATGAAGACATACCATGATTGACTCAATAAAAAAATCTGATATTAGTAATTGGTAGATAATTTGTTTTTTCAAAATTTCCTTTAGATATCTCTTTATTTGTTCAAAAGAAGAATATACTATATAAATCCTTGGAGTATATTGAAGGTAAGATCTTAGTAATCTCTACATACTTTTAGAATATAAATCTTTAAAATAAGTAAGAAACACTATAGGTCTTTAAATAAATAAAATTTGCCTTAGAAAACAGTAGTATAAATAACATGGCATTCTAAACATAGAGAATAATCATTATAGTCTTTTAAGAAAAAATTCCAAGGGCAATGTATGAAACATTTGATTCAAGAACTTCAGTAAATTTATCTAAAGCTGCAGAAGTATTTTCAACAGATTTTCTAAAATGTATTAGATTGCATTTGCATATGGATACTATTAAACATACTTCAGTCAATCTCTCTTTATCGTTAGTGAATTACAAAATAACAGGAAATGCTAAAAGATGTTTTAGCTTTCTTTAAAGCAAAATTTGATTATTGAAGAGTACTTCATTGAATTGATTTGTTTATATGTGTGCATATATATTTTAATTTAGATATATGTTCAGCTGACCTAATATGCATATAATTTTAAAGATATTGTAGAAAATTTCAACTTACAATCCACTGATTTAAAAACCATGATGTAATAAATTCTTAGATGTAAAAGGGACATTGAACTCTGTTTTAGTGCCTACTAAGTCAGTCAGTTATTGGAAAAATCAAAATTCATGTTTTAACTCATGCTTTGGTAAATAATTATAATAGTGTCTAATTTTCTTTTTCAAGCTACTCACTTTTAGTTCTCTCAACTATAGGTCTAATTATTATAAGTTATAAATAAAAGTCCCATCTTTTTCAGCTTCTGGAGTCTGCCTGCAATCCTGGACTGGCAGTTCCTTCCTTGTATCATTCTAATTTCCTGGTTCAGAATTACATCTCCTCCCTTCACTTTGATCCCCCTGTTTGCATTTGAAATGACCCTTGCAATTACATTGGATCCACCCAGGTAATACCGAATACACTTCCATCTCAAAATCCTTAATATTTGCAAAGTTGATTTGTACCATGTTAGGTAATATCCACAGGTTAAGGAGATTAGAATATAGATATTTTGCAAGGAGATTTGGAAAGAGTGTCATTATTCAGTCTACTACAAGTGCCGAATATGGATCCATAATAGGCAGAAAGCTGATGATATGGTTTAGACAAACACTTGAATATATGTTCATGAGTCTTACATTCAAGGGGATAAATAGCATTAGGTAGAAGTTACACCATAATGGCTGGATTTAGAACTCTGAAGTAGGAAGTTTCTAAGATGATTCCAGAAGATTCCCTCTTCCTAATATCCATGCCTTTGTGTAATCCCCTCCATTTGTATGTGAGCCAGACCTCGAGACTCACTTACTAAGAAATATGGCAACAGGGGTAGAGTAGTGTTTTGTGAAAATATTACAAAAGAACTGTGCCTTCCAACTTGCTGCCATTCAACTCACTCACTCACTAGTTTGCTATAGGGAATGCAAGCCACCAAAGGATTGTGCATTTCTCCACAAAGAGGCTGGTGTCTCTTTATCGTTAGTGAATTACAAAATAACAGGAAATGCTAAAAGATGTTTTAGCTTTCTTTAAAGCAAAATTTGATTATTGAAGAGTACTTCATTGAATTGATTTGTTTATATGTGTGCATATATATTTTAATTTAGATATATGTTCAGCTGACCTAATATGCATATAATTTTAAAGATATTGTAGAAAATTTCAACTTACAATCCACTGATTTAAAAACCATGATGTAATAAATTCTTAGATGTAAAAGGGACATTGAACTCTGTTTTAGTGCCTACTAAGTCAGTCAGTTATTGGAAAAATCAAAATTCATGTTTTAACTCATGCTTTGGTAAATAATTATAATAGTGTCTAATTTTCTTTTTCAAGCTACTCACTTTTAGTTCTCTCAACTATAGGTCTAATTATTATAAGTTATAAATAAAAGTCCCATCTTTTTCAGCTTCTGGAGTCTGCCTGCAATCCTGGACTGGCAGTTCCTTCCTTGTATCATTCTAATTTCCTGGTTCAGAATTACATCTCCTCCCTTCACTTTGATCCCCCTGTTTGCATTTGAAATGACCCTTGCAATTACATTGGATCCACCCAGGTAATACCGAATACACTTCCATCTCAAAATCCTTAATATTTGCAAAGTTGATTTGTACCATGTTAGGTAATATCCACAGGTTAAGGAGATTAGAATATAGATATTTTGCAAGGAGATTTGGAAAGAGTGTCATTATTCAGTCTACTACAAGTGCCGAATATGGATCCATAATAGGCAGAAAGCTGATGATATGGTTTAGACAAACACTTGAATATATGTTCATGAGTCTTACATTCAAGGGGATAAATAGCATTAGGTAGAAGTTACACCATAATGGCTGGATTTAGAACTCTGAAGTAGGAAGTTTCTAAGATGATTCCAGAAGATTCCCTCTTCCTAATATCCATGCCTTTGTGTAATCCCCTCCATTTGTATGTGAGCCAGACCTCGAGACTCACTTACTAAGAAATATGGCAACAGGGGTAGAGTAGTGTTTTGTGAAAATATTACAAAAGAACTGTGCCTTCCAACTTGCTGCCATTCAACTCACTCACTCACTAGTTTGCTATAGGGAATGCAAGCCACCAAAGGATTGTGCATTTCTCCACAAAGAGGCTGGTGTGGCAAGAAACTGAGGGAAGCTTCTGGTCAACAGTTAGTCAGGAGCAAGGGGTCATAGTCCAACAACACAGGAAGAACTAGCTCTTGTCAATAGTCATACAAGTTAGTTTATAAGGCTCCTCTATCAATTACAGCTTTGCCAGTGACTCAGCCAAAGACACCAGCTAAGCTGCACCCAGATACTGAAGTCACAGAAATGATGAGACAGTACAATTTCAGTGCTTTAAACTACTAAGCCTTGGGTCATTTGTTACATAGCAGTTGTTGTCGCTGTTTAGTTGCTAGGTCTTGTCCGACTCTTTTGTGATCTCATGGACTATAGCACCTTCCAGGTTCCACTGTCCATGGCATTTCCCAGGCAAGAATACTAGAGTGGTTTGCCATTTCCATCTCCAGAGGATCTTCCCTACAAAACAATAGATATGCAATTTTTATTGAAACTTGAATTTGAATGCCATTGAGAATGGCAAGTACTATTTATCACACATACCCATCCTATTGTGTAACATAAGACATACATAACAAATACATGTTAAATACAAATACTCAATTTCTTTAATGTATTTTATTTTTGTACTAATTCTTGCTTTTTTAAATTGTTGAAATATAGTGGATTTACAATGTGTTAGTTTCAGGATTACAGCAAAGTGATTCAGTTATATATGTTTTATATATATATATATATATATATATATATATATATATAATTTTTTTTTTACATTCTCTTCGACCACGAGTTACTACAAGATACTGAGTATAGTTTCCTATGCTATAGCATAGGTGTTTAAAATGTATTTTAACAACATTAATTGAATTATTTAAATACAGTGTCACAGTAAAGATAATGAAGTTAAAAAAAAAAATGTTCCTATGATAGCAAATAACTGAGAAATCTGAGTTAAGTACAAATATCAGAGACAATCTCTCTTTGGATACCCTTGTTGAGGATCTACAAGAAAAGAAAGAACAATGACAGCAAAGAACAGAAAGAGTGTTCCAGATAGAATAAATCAGCATGTGTAAAGGCCTGTAGGTGGAAATGAGCATGTTCTCAGATATTAAAACAAAGTCAAAATAAAGCAAAACAAAAAATGTTTTCCACTTGGGTCTGGATATCAGTGGGTCATAATGGACAAGTCATAGAAGATGAAAGTGAAGAAAAGGGGCATTAACATAAATGTATGCCTTGGAACATCATGATACAAAAATAAATGTTAAATTTAAAGCAGTGGGATTTTCCAAAGAGAATAGTCAAAAATAAATATTGGTTTCAAATTGATGGAGTGGATAACCAATTTTCTGTATTAACTTGACTTAGTCTCTGGGTACACAAATATTTGAGCTAATCATTATTCTCAGTGTTTCTGTGAGGGTATATCTAGACAAGATTAGACTTGAATTAGTAGATTGAGTAAAGATGATTGCTTGGACCTCATCCAATTTATTGATGACCTGAATGAGGAAGGGCAAGTTTGCTTGTCTGTCTTGAGCTGGAACATTGTTCTTCTCCTGCCTTCAGGCTTGGACTTGGATTGGAACGTACACCATCAGCCCTCCTATTTCTCAGGTCAGACTTAAACTTCTCCAGACATAGACCAGAAACACATCACTAATTGTCCTGAGTCCCAGTTTGCTTACAGCTGAGCTTGAGACTTCTCAGTCTCCACAATTTCAGGAGTTAATTCTTTATCATCTGTTTATGTATACAGAGATCATATGTATTTGAACATATATTACATACAGGTTTTACCAACACATTTTGCTTCTCTGAAACAACCTACCACAGTAGATCTCATCCCACTTATTTAAAGATTATGTGAGAGTAAATAAGTTCTAAAGCAGAAGGCATAGAATTCAGATTCCACCTTTTTTTTTTTTTTGGTAAATTTTGGCCTCTTTTATTGTTTTGTTTTGTTTTCATCCGTCTTTATTCCTTGGCCTGTGTGGGCCTCCCATTGCAGTGGCCTCTCTCCTTGCAGAGCACCAGCTCTGAATGCATGTGCTCCAGAGCACTGGCTCCTAATTGGACACACTGGTCCAGCTGCTCTGTGGCACATGGGGTCTTTCCAGGCCAGGAATCGAACCAGTGCCCCTTGCACTGCAAGGCAGACTCTTTACCCACTGGACCACCAGAGAAGCCCCAGATTCCACCTTTGACTGTACTATACTGGATTTGAAACATCCAGTTATGAATGTCAAGGAGGGATTTTGTTAATGAAGATCAGATTCTTTTATTTATTAATTATATAACAAATAATCATCTTGTGCCAAAGATATGACAGCTCATGCAGGTCTGAGAAATGTAGATCAGAAAGTCAACAGATTGTAAATGGTGCATTAGTTAAATATCCTATCTCAGTAAATAACAAAATGCCTGACAAATAGTGACAAATACTGGAAATTAATTTTCCTTATATATCAGGAATTCTGAAGGTAAAGTCTTATTATGACAAAGTAAAGGCAAAAAAAAACATCAGTTCTTGACAAGATAGAGGTAAAACACAATGTTGGGGATTTGTGTGTGTGTGTTTAATCTTACCCTCATGATTGCAAATCATTGTGGCAACTCTAATCATCATGTGATGTTCAAAGGTGGGAAAATGAGGAGCAACATGGGGCAAGGTCCTTTTGGCACAAACCACTCTTATAAGCTCTCCGGAATCATTCCCAGAAGTCCCTCAAAATATTCCCTTTCTTTTCATAAAATCAACCATAACTTTACCTCTAGACCGCAAGTTGGATTTACTTTCTCTTAGATCTAGGGATTTTTTTCAAGTCTTTTTTGAATTTATTATAATATTGCTTCTGTGTTTTTTATGTTTTTTTTTTTTTTTTTTCCACAAGACATGTGGGATCTTAGCTCCCCAACCAGGGAATAAACCCAGAACTCCTGTACTGGGAGGCAACATCTTAACCTCTGCACCTCCAGGGAAGTCCCCTAAATTTATGGTCTTGATTAGATACATGAAAAGAAAAAAAAATCTATTTCCAAAAAAGAAGAGGGAAATGACTTCAGGATATGCATTTAATAAAACTCCAAATGTATTCAGAAATGGGTTTAAGGACAGGAAGTTGAATTAGTTTGATTTTTATCAAATGATGGCAAATATTTTCATATTAACAATTGGTCTGTGAATGAACACATGACCTAATTCTGACCAATAATGCATGAGAAATGTTTCTGAAAGCTTCTACTTTATTAATGTTACTTTTCCTGTTAGACAGAGACATCAGAAAAAACATTTTTTCCAGGCATCTTTCTTGCTTACAGCTCAGGATGCTATTGTATAAGAATTAAATATTTCAAGGTGTGGTAGCCACTTTGCAACCATGATATAAAGACAAAAAACAATCTCAGTTATAATATAGCTTCTTGACCTGATTTCAGAACAATTTCGATCCTGATGAATGTTTACCAAGCCAGATTTTAAAGGTGGGAATTCCCTAAAGTTTTATTTAGTTAAATATAATTTAAATGTAGGCACTCCATTATTTACAGCAATGAAAATTTGGTTTCTGTTTTAAATGATAATATTCTCACATTCAGTGTTTTTTTTATTTTGTTATATTTCATAGCAATCAAATATGCCTTAGTCTATTTTCAGGGGAAAATACACATATATTTTTAAATCAATACATATTTTCTGGTGTCTCTCTAAGAGGTGACCTGAAAACCAAGAATGTGGACTCTAGAATGAATCTATTTGGGTTGTAATTCTGGTTCTGATATTTGTTAGCTATGTGATTTTTGAAAGATCTATTGTGTCCTCTTTGTACAAAGAGGAGCAACATGGGGCAAGGTCCTTTTGGCACAAACCACTCTTATAAGCTCTCCGGAATCATTCCCAGAAGTCCCTCAAAATATTCCCTTTCTTTTCATAAAATCAACCATAACTTTACCTCTAGACCGCAAGTTGGATTTACTTTCTCTTAGATCTAGGGATTTTTTTCAAGTCTTTTTTGAATTTATTATAATATTGCTTCTGTGTTTTTTATGTTTTTTTTTTTTTTTTTTCCACAAGACATGTGGGATCTTAGCTCCCCAACCAGGGAATAAACCCAGAACTCCTGTACTGGGAGGCAACATCTTAACCTCTGCACCTCCAGGGAAGTCCCCTAAATTTATGGTCTTGATTAGATACATGAAAAGAAAAAAAAATCTATTTCCAAAAAAGAAGAGGGAAATGACTTCAGGATATGCATTTAATAAAACTCCAAATGTATTCAGAAATGGGTTTAAGGACAGGAAGTTGAATTAGTTTGATTTTTATCAAATGATGGCAAATATTTTCATATTAACAATTGGTCTGTGAATGAACACATGACCTAATTCTGACCAATAATGCATGAGAAATGTTTCTGAAAGCTTCTACTTTATTAATGTTACTTTTCCTGTTAGACAGAGACATCAGAAAAAACATTTTTTCCAGGCATCTTTCTTGCTTACAGCTCAGGATGCTATTGTATAAGAATTAAATATTTCAAGGTGTGGTAGCCACTTTGCAACCATGATATAAAGACAAAAAACAATCTCAGTTATAATATAGCTTCTTGACCTGATTTCAGAACAATTTCGATCCTGATGAATGTTTACCAAGCCAGATTTTAAAGGTGGGAATTCCCTAAAGTTTTATTTAGTTAAATATAATTTAAATGTAGGCACTCCATTATTTACAGCAATGAAAATTTGGTTTCTGTTTTAAATGATAATATTCTCACATTCAGTGTTTTTTTTATTTTGTTATATTTCATAGCAATCAAATATGCCTTAGTCTATTTTCAGGGGAAAATACACATATATTTTTAAATCAATACATATTTTCTGGTGTCTCTCTAAGAGGTGACCTGAAAACCAAGAATGTGGACTCTAGAATGAATCTATTTGGGTTGTAATTCTGGTTCTGATATTTGTTAGCTATGTGATTTTTGAAAGATCTATTGTGTCCTCTTTGTACAAAAAGGTAGTGCCTTAGTTTAGGTTGGTATAACAAAGTATAATAGAACTGATAACTTACAAACTACAGAAATTTTATTCTTATGGTCCTGAAAGATGCTAAATCATGGTGCCAGATGGTTGGGTTCTGGCAGGAGGCCTTATCTGAGTGCAGATTGCAGTCTTCTTGTGTCCCGTAATGGTGGAGTGAGCCAGTGCTCTGGGTTCTTCTTATGAGGGCTTCACTCTCATGACCTAATTACTGTCCAAAGGCCCCATCTCTATGTCATCACGAGGATTAGAATTCAGAGGTGACATAAAAATTTACTCGGGCTTCCATGGTGGTTCAGTGGTAACGGATTTGCCTGAAATGTAGGAGGCCTGGGCTCTATCCCTGGATCAGGAAGATCCTCTGGAGAAGGAAATGGCTACCAACTTCAGTGTTCTTGCCTGGGAAATCCTATGGACAGAGGAGCCTGGAAGGCTACAGTCCATGGGGTCACAAGAGTTAGACATGACTTAGCAATTACACTACAACCAACCATTAACTCCCTAACAGAGAAACATGTCTCCGTATTTAGATAACAGAAACACCTATCATACATTGTTGTTAATAATAGATTAATTTTATTTAATGATTACTATTTATAAAATCTTATTCTAAGCATTAAATTTATGAATCTTAAAGTTCATTTTGATTCTCATATGTTTTTGTCAGTACAGAAAAATGTTATTGAACAGGTCTGAATCTTGTATATGTATGACATAATTTTATATGTCTTCAATTATCTCTCTCTGACCTTGCTTTCATATCACTTGAATCACATTTTTTTTAAATGATAATATTCTCACATTCAGTGTTTTTTATTTTGTTATATTTCATAGCAATCAAATATGCCTTAGTCTATTTTCAGGGGAAAATACACATATATTTTTAAATCAATACATATTTTCTGGTGTCTCTCTAAGAGGTGACCTGAAAACCAAGAATGTGGACTCTAGAATGAATCTATTTGGGTTGTAATTCTGGTTCTGATATTTGTTAGCTATGTGATTTTTGAAAGATCTATTGTGTCCTCTTTGTACAAAAAGGTAGTGCCTTAGTTTAGGTTGGTATAACAAAGTATAATAGAACTGATAACTTACAAACTACAGAAATTTTATTCTTATGGTCCTGAAAGATGCTAAATCATGGTGCCAGATGGTTGGGTTCTGGCAGGAGGCCTTATCTGAGTGCAGATTGCAGTCTTCTTGTGTCCCGTAATGGTGGAGTGAGCCAGTGCTCTGGGTTCTTCTTATGAGGGCTTCACTCTCATGACCTAATTACTGTCCAAAGGCCCCATCTCTATGTCATCACGAGGATTAGAATTCAGAGGTGACATAAAAATTTACTCGGGCTTCCATGGTGGTTCAGTGGTAACGGATTTGCCTGAAATGTAGGAGGCCTGGGCTCTATCCCTGGATCAGGAAGATCCTCTGGAGAAGGAAATGGCTACCAACTTCAGTGTTCTTGCCTGGGAAATCCTATGGACAGAGGAGCCTGGAAGGCTACAGTCCATGGGGTCACAAGAGTTAGACATGACTTAGCAATTACACTACAACCAACCATTAACTCCCTAACAGAGAAACATGTCTCCGTATTTAGATAACAGAAACACCTATCATACATTGTTGTTAATAATAGATTAATTTTATTTAATGATTACTATTTATAAAATCTTATTCTAAGCATTAAATTTATGAATCTTAAAGTTCATTTTGATTCTCATATGTTTTTGTCAGTACAGAAAAATGTTATTGAACAGGTCTGAATCTTGTATATGTATGACATAATTTTATATGTCTTCAATTATCTCTCTCTGACCTTGCTTTCATATCACTTGATCACATTCAAAGCAAGCCTGTAGCTTTCTGGTCAATTTTAGTTATTCAGTATAATCCAGTCCCATAAACTGGTTAGTATAAAGTAATCAGTAATCATAGACATGGGTGGGCAACCTCTCCCAGTACTCTTCCCTCTTTCCATGCCAGCATCTCTCTTCAAAGACTCCTCAAACTCACAAGAAGGGACAATCAACAAATGGATTTCCAAACTGTAAATAAGATTCCTTCATTCATGTATTCAACAAATACTGATTAACTTCCATTAGCATGTAATACTGAGGATTCAGCAGTCAGCAAAACTAATAGAACCCCTACGATAATGGGCATTATATTCTAATAGAGGGAGAGAGGGTCAGTTGGTGATAAATGCTTAGAAGAGAAACTGCAGATAGGTAAGAGGATAGAAGTTAATGGGAAGTTGTTTCTTAAAGCTTGTCAGAAAAGATCTCCATTAAGAGATGACAACTGGGTGGAAGTTAGTGAAGTAAAGGAAGATTGGTCTGGACAGAGAATAGTGATTTTATTGCAAGAGCAGCCCTGCAATGAAAGCATGTTTGGTGTACTAGGGGATGGAGTCATCAAGGAGAAAGAAGGTATGGGATGAAGTTCAAGAAATAGTCAAGGATCAGATCATACTGGGTTTTACAGGTTATGGTAGGGGTTTTGTACTTTTTCTACATTATGAGAATCCATTGGAGGGTTTCAAGAAAGAAGGAAATATGATATTTGACATATGTAAGTTATTCCTAGAAGGAGCCTGGAAGGCTACAGTCCATGGGGTCACAAGAGTTAGACATGACTTAGCAATTACACTACAACCAACCATTAACTCCTAACAGAGAAACATGTCTCCGTATTTAGATAACAGAAACACCTATCATACATTGTTGTTAATAATATATTAATTTTATTTAATGATTACTATTTATAAAATCTTATTCTAAGCATTAAATTTATGAATCTTAAAGTTCATTTTGATTCTCATATGTTTTTGTCAGTACAGAAAAATGTTATTGAACAGGTCTGAATCTTGTATATGTATGACATAATTTTATATGTCTTCAATTATCTCTCTCTGACCTTGCTTTCATATCACTTGATCACATTCAAAGCAAGCCTGTAGCTTTCTGGTCAATTTTAGTTATTCAGTATAATCCAGTCCCATAAACTGGTTAGTATAAAGTAATCAGTAATCATAGACATGGGTGGGCAACCTCTCCCAGTACTCTTCCCTCTTTCCATGCCAGCATCTCTCTTCAAAGACTCCTCAAACTCACAAGAAGGGACAATCAACAAATGGATTTCCAAACTGTAAATAAGATTCCTTCATTCATGTATTCAACAAATACTGATTAACTTCCATTAGCATGTAATACTGAGGATTCAGCAGTCAGCAAAACTAATAGAACCCCTACGATAATGGGCATTATATTCTAATAGAGGGAGAGAGGGTCAGTTGGTGATAAATGCTTAGAAGAGAAACTGCAGATAGGTAAGAGGATAGAAGTTAATGGGAAGTTGTTTCTTAAAGCTTGTCAGAAAAGATCTCCATTAAGAGATGACAACTGGGTGGAAGTTAGTGAAGTAAAGGAAGATTGGTCTGGACAGAGAATAGTGATTTTATTGCAAGAGCAGCCCTGCAATGAAAGCATGTTTGGTGTACTAGGGGATGGAGTCATCAAGGAGAAAGAAGGTATGGGATGAAGTTCAAGAAATAGTCAAGGATCAGATCATACTGGGTTTTACAGGTTATGGTAGGGGTTTTGTACTTTTTCTACATTATGAGAATCCATTGGAGGGTTTCAAGAAAGAAGGAATATGATATGACATAGGTTTTAAAAAGAATTGTCAGCTTAAATGTAAGTTATTATACCAGTCAGGGTCAAGATGGGAAGGACAAAAATAAGTAAGAGATTATTGTCATGGTCTATGCAAGAAAGGTTTCTTGGCTTTTACGCATCCTGTTGGAGATATACGACACTATTGGGTGCAATATGTGCTGGTAGATTTATGTAAATGTAGGAGAAAAAGAAGAGTTAAGAATTATTATGGAATTTGTTTGTTTTGTGACTTAAGCAACAAGGTCAATGGTAGTGCTCTTCTCTGAGATAAACAGAAAATAGAGGGCATAGCTACAGTTTTGTTTAAGATATTTAAGTTTGAGATGTCTTTTAGTTAGCCTGGTGGTGTTACAAAGATTCACACCATCCTGATGAATATAGATTATACTTAAAAATAAAAAGACACTGTATTAAAATGTAGCAGGGGAGTTATTTTACTGGTAAAAATTTCCTGATTTTTTAAAACAAGCGTAAAGGCATTAATAGACAGGATGTGTGCAATAATTTAAGAGCAGATTTGCAATTATGCTAGTGTATTAAATGCAGTCACCCTTATAGTCATGTGCAATTGACCAATATAATGTGCTGCTTGCTAGGTCATTCAATTTAAAAGGGTTATAGCAGCTAATCTTTTTAGCAATCAAAAACATCATACATCAAATAAACATTAAGGAAACGGGTGGATTTTGTCTAGTGAAAACAAGTGGGAGCATTTTCTCAGCCTGGAAATGGGGTCTACCTTCTTCCCATATAAATACTTTAAAATGTGCAATTTAAATTCAGAGTGTTGATGATAACTGTCTCTTATCATTTATCTATCTATCCATCTATTTGTCATCCTATATTTCTATCCATTATCTATCTCTCTGTAAGTGAAGTAAAGGAAGATTGGTCTGGACAGAGAATAGTGATTTTATTGCAAGAGCAGCCCTGCAATGAAAGCATGTTTGGTGTACTAGGGGATGGAGTCATCAAGGAGAAAGAAGGTATGGGATGAAGTTCAAGAAATAGTCAAGGATCAGATCATACTGGGTTTTACAGGTTATGGTAGGGGTTTTGTACTTTTTCTACATTATGAGAATCCATTGGAGGGTTTCAAGAAAGAAGGAATATGATATGACATAGGTTTTAAAAAGAATTGTCAGCTTAAATGTAAGTTATTATACCAGTCAGGGTCAAGATGGGAAGGACAAAAATAAGTAAGAGATTATTGTCATGGTCTATGCAAGAAAGGTTTCTTGGCTTTTACGCATCCTGTTGGAGATATACGACACTATTGGGTGCAATATGTGCTGGTAGATTTATGTAAATGTAGGAGAAAAAGAAGAGTTAAGAATTATTATGGAATTTGTTTGTTTTGTGACTTAAGCAACAAGGTCAATGGTAGTGCTCTTCTCTGAGATAAACAGAAAATAGAGGGCATAGCTACAGTTTTGTTTAAGATATTTAAGTTTGAGATGTCTTTTAGTTAGCCTGGTGGTGTTACAAAGATTCACACCATCCTGATGAATATAGATTATACTTAAAAATAAAAAGACACTGTATTAAAATGTAGCAGGGGAGTTATTTTACTGGTAAAAATTTCCTGATTTTTTAAAACAAGCGTAAAGGCATTAATAGACAGGATGTGTGCAATAATTTAAGAGCAGATTTGCAATTATGCTAGTGTATTAAATGCAGTCACCCTTATAGTCATGTGCAATTGACCAATATAATGTGCTGCTTGCTAGGTCATTCAATTTAAAAGGGTTATAGCAGCTAATCTTTTTAGCAATCAAAAACATCATACATCAAATAAACATTAAGGAAACGGGTGGATTTTGTCTAGTGAAAACAAGTGGGAGCATTTTCTCAGCCTGGAAATGGGGTCTACCTTCTTCCCATATAAATACTTTAAAATGTGCAATTTAAATTCAGAGTGTTGATGATAACTGTCTCTTATCATTTATCTATCTATCCATCTATTTGTCATCCTATATTTCTATCCATTATCTATCTCTCTGTATATTGTTATCTACTTCAATAGGTCTGAAAAAAAGTAATCTCTTTTCTCAAGTTCAAAGCAAATCCCTGAACTCATGTTTTTGAAAAAAACAATTTCTTGCATTTACTCCTTTACTCATAAGTCACTGTTCATCAGTTCTTACCTTCTTGTATGTTTTATTCTTCTCTCTCTGTCCCTCCTCACTGACTTTAACACACAATAAAGTATTTGCCTTTCAAAACTTAAACATAAAACTCTCTTGTCTCTGCAACACTTTTTCCATAATTCCACTGCAAACTTGTCGCTAAAAAGAGCCTGTTTGCTCTTTATTTCACAATGGGAGACCCTACATTTCATTCATTTCTTACCCTTCTGCCATCAGTCTTCTTCATCTATTACTTTACTGAGATTACTCTCTAAAAGGTTATTTACAAGGCAGCTAAATTTCAATAGATTAGTTTTATCTTTCATATTACTTGACTCTGTTTGAAAAGTGAAAGTTGCTCAGTTGTGTCCAACTCCTTGTGACCCCATGGACAAGCCATGGAATTCTCCAGGCAAGAATACTGGAGTGGGCAGCCCTTCCCTTCTCCAGGGGATCTTTCCAATTCCAGGATTCAAGTTGGGGGCTCCTGCATTGAAGGCAGATTCTTTACCAGCTGAGCTATCTGGAAGCTCCTGACCCTTATTTAATATCTAACATTTTTAAAAATTGAAGCATAACTAATTTACAGCATTTAATAGTTTTCTTTTTTTTTTTTTTTAGATTTATTTATTTATTTATTTTGGGTGGGGGTTGGGTTGGGGAGGGTGGGGGGTGGGCGGGCCACTTCTATTGGTCTTTCATTTCTCCATTTTCATCCATCTTTGTTCTTTGGCCCGTGTGGGCCTCCCATCGTGGTGGCCACTGTTGTCACAGAGCACTGGCTCTGGGCGCATGCGCTCCAGAGCTCCGGCTCGGTAATTGGACACATCAGTCCAGCCGCTCCGTGGCATGTGGGATCTTTCCAGGCAGGGATCGAACGGGCGCCCCTTGCACTGCAAGGCAGTGTCCTTACCCACTGGACCACTAGGGGAAGCCCTACAGCATTTAATAGTTTTTGATCATCATTCTTGGTTTTTCTAATTTCATGGGTTCTAAGATTACAATTTCTAACTTAAAACTCTTATTCTCTTTTATGTTTCTAAACAATTTTATTTACTTTGGCATTTTTCTTCTCATGATGCCCTTTAAAGATTATTATTTGCTGAGATTCCATTTGCAATTTTCTTCTGCTCATCTGTTTTTCCCTTTCTTTACCTGTTCCTCTAGTTTTCTCTTGTGTGCGTGTGTGTGTGTGTGTGTGTGTGTGTGTGTGCATGTGTGTGTGTATGCTTAGGGGCAATCTCTGTATTCTCTAAACAATCATTTTGTGCGTGCCTTAGTTAGGATAATGGCGGCAGTAAGCCCCATCATGCTCACAGTCAAGAGTAGAGAATAAATTGTCATCATTGTGGAGTTCTCCTCTTTTTAATTTGTGCAAAAATGATCATCCATCTCTCGTAGGACAACTTCTGCTATTGATTATCATATTCAGTCTGATGCAATAAACCAAATGTTCCTCTGAGTGAAAGATTGTTCAATAATGCATCCTCAGAACACTACCTGCTACATAACAGGTGCTCCATAAATGTTTACTATACTGATTGATATTCAGTACACAAATGTGTCCTCTAAATCCTTTACCTGTATATACAAGATTATAGGGGTCTGTAAATAGATGGCCTCAAAATACCTCCTACACAGTAGGAGCAAAAGTATAGCTGTATCTTCTCCTAAGTATTTACTATTATTCATCCAGATTCTACTTCAGGATGTAGTTTAGATAGCCACCTCTCCCTTAAAACCATAAGCAATTAGTCACCAAGTCTTATAAATTTTACTTCCTTGACATCTCATATCTAACTCCTCCTCTCTCCTTTCACGATAGTTTCTATATGATTATACCCACATCACCTCTCGCCAGGACTCTAGGTGCAACTGTTTCCTCTATCTATAGACCCCCGTTTTCCAATTTGTACTCTTCTTTGCAGACAAAAGCTCTATCTGAAATAGGAACACAACAAATTCCTCTCATGAATTAAAAAAAAATGCTGACATCAGTTGTCCAGGACAAAGTGCAAGCTCTTTGGTATAATATATAGAACCCTCCAGGATCTGTCACCTCCTTAGAGATAACCTCTTCAGCTTTTAGAATCTTTCACTTTTCTCTTCCTCCTTCCAAGGCTACTTTTCTCTTCTTCCAACCAAGGCCTAAGTCAAAGCAAACTAATTTCTTAAGTAAGAATCAGGCCTCTTCTCAAATCAATATATATACTTTTTAAACACAAGGTATACACTTTAGCTCTTATGTTCTTCCCCTTACTAGCAGTATTGTCAATGAAGATAATGCCTTCTTTTCAAGACTCAACTCAAGTACCATCTTCTTTGTGAAGAATTCCTGAGGCCTTGCTCCATGGATAGAAATAAATGTTTTTACCTTCCTTATCTCAATTTTGTTTTCTTCTATTATCTATGCAGTTGCTTATCACCTAGTTATTGATTCCTTAAGAGTGTTCTACTTCATTAGCAACTTTTACAGTATTTAGCACAAACCTAGAGGCTTAATAAAGATCATGAGTTACAGAAATTTTCAATTTGGGTTTAGTTTTTAATATTCACCTAAGCTTTCTCTGTTCAGACAGACAACTCAGGGAAAAAATCTGTGTAGACAACACAGTGTATTGCAGATAGAATAATGCAGAACACTACCTGCTACATAACAGGTGCTCCATAAATGTTTACTATACTGATTGATATTCAGTACACAAATGTGTCCTCTAAATCCTTTACCTGTATATACAAGATTATAGGGGTCTGTAAATAGATGGCCTCAAAATACCTCCTACACAGTAGGAGCAAAAGTATAGCTGTATCTTCTCCTAAGTATTTACTATTATTCATCCAGATTCTACTTCAGGATGTAGTTTAGATAGCCACCTCTCCCTTAAAACCATAAGCAATTAGTCACCAAGTCTTATAAATTTTACTTCCTTGACATCTCATATCTAACTCCTCCTCTCTCCTTTCACGATAGTTTCTATATGATTATACCCACATCACCTCTCGCCAGGACTCTAGGTGCAACTGTTTCCTCTATCTATAGACCCCCGTTTTCCAATTTGTACTCTTCTTTGCAGACAAAAGCTCTATCTGAAATAGGAACACAACAAATTCCTCTCATGAATTAAAAAAAAATGCTGACATCAGTTGTCCAGGACAAAGTGCAAGCTCTTTGGTATAATATATAGAACCCTCCAGGATCTGTCACCTCCTTAGAGATAACCTCTTCAGCTTTTAGAATCTTTCACTTTTCTCTTCCTCCTTCCAAGGCTACTTTTCTCTTCTTCCAACCAAGGCCTAAGTCAAAGCAAACTAATTTCTTAAGTAAGAATCAGGCCTCTTCTCAAATCAATATATATACTTTTTAAACACAAGGTATACACTTTAGCTCTTATGTTCTTCCCCTTACTAGCAGTATTGTCAATGAAGATAATGCCTTCTTTTCAAGACTCAACTCAAGTACCATCTTCTTTGTGAAGAATTCCTGAGGCCTTGCTCCATGGATAGAAATAAATGTTTTTACCTTCCTTATCTCAATTTTGTTTTCTTCTATTATCTATGCAGTTGCTTATCACCTAGTTATTGATTCCTTAAGAGTGTTCTACTTCATTAGCAACTTTTACAGTATTTAGCACAAACCTAGAGGCTTAATAAAGATCATGAGTTACAGAAATTTTCAATTTGGGTTTAGTTTTTAATATTCACCTAAGCTTTCTCTGTTCAGACAGACAACTCAGGGGGAAAAAAATCTGTGTAGACAACACAGTGTATTGCAGATAGAATTGGTTCTTAGTTTAAGCATAGGCTAAAGTTGCAGTTTAATTGAAGATACCATTTTTTCTCCAAGTTTATTTTGTATTTAATCATTTAGGATATTTTAGAAAGATGACTCCTGCCTTTGTCAAAGCTAGTGTCCCAGTAATGTGTTTGTGATTTATCTTGGAAGAGAGAGACTCATTTTGTGAAGGAGGAAGAGTTAAGAATATTTTGAGACTAAAGATTTGTATCATACACAGAAATAAGGAAAGGTAGACTTATTTTGAGAAAATAAAAGTTAGGGTAAGGGCAGTATTCAGGGAGACTTGTGAAGGAAAAATCAAAGCATGAGTGTACACACACATCACACACACACACACACGCATACACTCCACCAAGTTCATAATCCATTGAAAAATTGATCAAATAGAAATGAAGAATATAAATTAAAATTATATTTTTGAGAAACTCTAAGGAATACTCATAAGAAATCAGATTAATTATGCTATCCTTCAGGTGAGCCAAAAGAAAATGTGATTACTTTTGAAGATTTCTCTTAATAGACCTTGCATTTTCTTATTGTTTGTGGGATTCCTGAGTGAAAAATACTAGAGTAGTTTGTGAAAGCTTACCCATAAATGCTATTTTAAGTTAATTTCAGATTATTAATATTAGACAATGTTAAAGATTTTTTATTAGGACAATTTTTGGAATTATCATCGAGGAATTGCCCTCTGAGTCCTAGGGCTCAAAAGTCACAGCTGTTGGTGCAGATACATATGTCTATTCAAAACATAATCTGCCTGTCATAAATATGATTGAGGAGGGCATGGTAACCCATTCCAGTATGCTTGCCTTGAGAATCCCCATGGACAGGGGAGCCTGGTGAGCTATAGTCCATTGCGTCACGAAGAGGCAGACACGACTGAAGCAACTTAGCACAAACACATACAGCCTACAAAGTTATGATAGGCAAAAGTAATTATCTCTTTTTTTCTGGAACATATTTCAGTGTCTGTATTAAGGTATATTCTTCAGTATTTTTAAATACATGAATAGGTAGAAAAATAGGCAATTACTATTAAAACATGATTTGTTAATACTAAGGAACATATTTACCTAGGTAAATAAGGAAATCTGCAATGGGCCATATGTACATCAGTAGAAATATTATGTTTTGTGACAAAAATTAATTTCTATTTAAAGTCAGAAAATACTATATTTCATTCTGTCTAGTGCATGGTTTTCTACCTTTCAAAGTATATTAACAAAATTCAAAGACCAAAGCAATTTTATAAAAATCAGAATATTTATTGACTCTCTACGGACATAAAATAGAGAAGATTTTTCTTTAATTTATTTATTTTTTGAACAGATGAATTTTCCGATAGAAATCTTCGTTGCAGCTGAATTCTTTTTTTAAAATTTTGGTCTTTTTTTATTGGTTTTCTATTTATTTATTTTCATCTATCTTTAGTCTTTGGTCTGTGTGTGCCTCCCATTGCTGTGGCCTCTCATTGCAGAGCAACAGCTATGGGCACATGTGCTCCAGAGCACTGGCTCCTAATTAGACACACTGGTCCAGCCGCTCCATGGCATGTGGGATCTTTCCCAACCAAGGATTGAACCAGTGCCCTCTGCACTGCAAGGTGGACTCTACCCACTGGACCACCAGGGAAGCCCCAGAGGAATTTTTTATTAGCATATTTGTGTTAGGTTTGTTATTCTTCTAATTTTTCAAGTTATTTTATTTTTCAATCCCAAAAGAACTACTAATCTCTCAATGTACTCTATTACTGCAATTGTTGAAGAGCCTTTCTCAAGAACTACACATTTTCATCGTCATACTTGAGTTCAGTGGCTCTCTTAGAGCTGCTTTTAACAACATTTCTGCTGACTTGCTTGCCTTGCTCTGTCAGATTTCTTTCTTTCACCTCAGAATTCAAATGTGCATTTCCCCACCACTGCTCAGTCTGAAGATGACCCTAAGGGAGATGTTTCTACAAATCTGCAAATTTGTGGAGCTATTTCTCGGCTGTCATATTCCTACTCCCAGTGATCAATTGTTCCTGTTACTTTTCCCTACATGGTTTATAAAGTTCATTTTCTTACTAAATAATCTGATTTAGTATAAATGGGCTTCCTAGTTGGCTCAGTGGTAAAGAATCCTCTTACCAATGCAGGAGGTGCGGTGCCAGAGACATGGGTTCAGTCCCTAGGTCAGGAAGAAAGAAAATGCAATTCACTCCAGTATTTTTGCATGGAAAATCCCATGGGCAGAGGAGGCTGGTGAGCTACAGTCTATGGGGACCAAAGAGTCGGACACAAGTGAGCATTACATTGTAATGTGAACTGTCACAGTACAATGATGTAATTCTTTCTGAGAAGAGTAAGCCATCAGAGTTATCACTGAGAAATGAGCAGTTTTCTTTCCAGTTTCTACCTTGACACTAAGATTCCCTCTCCTCTAAGTGTCTATCATACATTCTTAAGTTCTTAGTCACTCACCCAAGTTTCTAGAGCCTTAGTATTCTTTTTCCAGACTTTTGTACTGGCCAGGCATTCAGCATTTACATTCCTGATGTGATTATTTTTGTGTTGTTCTTCTAGCTTCCTAATATTTAAGAAAAAAAGCAACCAATATTCTGAGTATAGATCTCTAAAGCACATATTTAGGTCTCAGTTATCCAAAGAAAAGCTTATGTGAAAAGTATTAACAGATATAATTCACAAACAAGTCTTAGCTCCTTGATTTAAAACTGCAGCTGATTATCATTAGTCAGGTTTTAGTTTCAGCAAGAGTTGTGCAACAAGAATTATCTGAATAATGAAGTTCATCTGAATGATATATATTCCATAACAGGCTTTGGAAATTGCACATTTCTTTACTATTTTGGCTAGGCTTCAAAATACGGCTGTGTGAGTATTTATCACTTAATGTGGAATTGGTATCATAAATATAGGTTTGAACACACCATACAGAAATACGGAAAAAATTTGTAGGCAAGATACTAATGTTCACACATGAGTTGGGGAGTAAGAATGGGAGGTGTCACCTGTTAGTGGCTACAGCAGTCCAGAATGGGAGATAGCCCTGTGATTGTGTTGTACACTTTTTCCTGCCTGTGGAGATAGTATTTGGCTTTTTTATCAGAGAGAACCAAATCTGAAAGGAATTTCTCGGCTGTCATTTACCCCAATATGCACTTTTCCTACATGGTTTATAAAGTTCATTTTCTTACTAAATAATCTGATTTAGTATAAATGGGCTTCCTAGTTGGCTCAGTGGTAAAGAATCCTCTTACCAATGCAGGAGGTGCGGTGCCAGAGACATGGGTTCAGTCCCTAGGTCAGGAAGAAAGAAAATGCAATTCACTCCAGTATTTTTGCATGGAAAATCCCATGGGCAGAGGAGGCTGGTGAGCTACAGTCTATGGGGACCAAAGAGTCGGACACAAGTGAGCATTACATTGTAATGTGAACTGTCACAGTACAATGATGTAATTCTTTCTGAGAAGAGTAAGCCATCAGAGTTATCACTGAGAAATGAGCAGTTTTCTTTCCAGTTTCTACCTTGACACTAAGATTCCCTCTCCTCTAAGTGTCTATCATACATTCTTAAGTTCTTAGTCACTCACCCAAGTTTCTAGAGCCTTAGTATTTTTTTTCCAGACTTTTGTACTGGCCAGGCATTCAGCATTTACATTCCTGATGTGATTATTTTTGTGTTGTTCTTCTAGCTTCCTAATATTTAAGAAAAAGCAACCAATATTCTGAGTATAGATCTCTAAAGCACATATTTAGGTCTCAGTTATCCAAAGAAAAGCTTATGTGAAAAGTATTAACAGATATAATTCACAAACAAGTCTTAGCTCCTTGATTTAAAACTGCAGCTGATTATCATTAGTCAGGTTTTAGTTTCAGCAAGAGTTGTGCAACAAGAATTATCTGAATAATGAAGTTCATCTGAATGATATATATTCCATAACAGGCTTTGGAAATTGCACATTTCTTTACTATTTTGGCTAGGCTTCAAAATACGGCTGTGTGAGTATTTATCACTTAATGTGGAATTGGTATCATAAATATAGGTTTGAACACACCATACAGAAATACGGAAAAAATTTGTAGGCAAGATACTAATGTTCACACATGAGTTGGGGAGTAAGAATGGGAGGTGTCACCTGTTAGTGGCTACAGCAGTCCAGAATGGGAGATAGCCCTGTGATTGTGTTGTACACTTTTTCCTGCCTGTGGAGATAGTATTTGGCTTTTTTATCAGAGAGAACCAAAGTTCCATATAGTCAAAGCCTTAGTTTTTCCAGTAGTCATGTACGGATGTGAGAGCCAGACAATAAAGAAGGTTGAGAACTGAAGAACTGATGTCTTCAAACTATAGTGTTGGAGAGGACTCTTGAGAGTCTCTTGGACTACAAGGAGATCAAACCAGTCAATCCTAAAGGAAATCAACCCTGAGTATTTAATGGAAGGTCTGATGCTAAAGCCGAAGCTCCAATAGTTTGGCCACATGATGCTAAGAGATGACTCATTGGAAAAGACCCTGATGCTGGGAGAAATAGAAGACAGAAGTAGAAGGGGATGACAGAGGACAAGATGAATGCATGACATCACTGGATCAATGGGCATGAGTTTGAGCAAGCTCTGGGAGATGGTGAAGGACAGGGAAGCCTGGCATGCTGCAGTCTGTGGTTCTCAAAAAGCTGGACATAGTGACTGAACTGAACTGAATTACTAAAAAATTTCCCCAGATTAATGTCAGACATCAAATCACATATAAAGCAAACAGAAAAAAATGACAAAACCCCCCACAAAACTATACATAGGCATATCATTTTCAAGTTAAAGGAAAATCAAATATAAATTTAAAAATTCTGAAGAAAGCTAAAGGGAAAACCACTTTGGTCTGCTGATACAGGAGACCTAAGAGACACAGGTTTGATCCTTCAGTCAAGAAGATTCCCTGGAGAAGGAAACGGCTACCCATTTTAGTATTCTTGCCTAGGAAATCCCATGGATAGAGGAATTTGGCAGACTACAGTCCATGGGGTCGCAAAAGAGTCAGACATCGCTTAGCTACTAAAAAATAAGAACCCTGTTTTGTAATCAAAGTTTAGTATTAGCTATATCAGAAATATTCTTCCATGTCAATAAATATTTTAAAAGATTATTAAAGAATAATTTTTGAAATGTTAAATTATAAAATTATGACATCTGAACAAATATATGAAAATTAGAAGGAAAAGAATAACCTTCACATTGTAGGTAATAATAGGTACCTTTTAGTGGCTACAGCAGTCCAGAATGGGAGATAGCCCTGTGATTGTGTTGTACACTTTTTCCTGCCTGTGGAGATAGTATTTGGCTTTTTTATCAGAGAGAACCAAAGTTCCATATAGTCAAAGCCTTAGTTTTCCAGTAGTCACGTATGGATGTGAGAGCCAGACAATAAAGAAGGTTGAGAACTGAAGAACTGATGTCTTCAAACTATAGTGTTGGAGAGGACTCTTGAGAGTCTCTTGGACTACAAGGAGATCAAACCAGTCAATCCTAAAGGAAATCAACCCTGAGTATTTAATGGAAGGTCTGATGCTAAAGCCGAAGCTCCAATAGTTTGGCCACATGATGCTAAGAGATGACTCATTGGAAAAGACCCTGATGCTGGGAGAAATAGAAGACAGAAGTAGAAGGGGATGACAGAGGACAAGATGAATGCATGACATCACTGGATCAATGGGCATGAGTTTGAGCAAGCTCTGGGAGATGGTGAAGGACAGGGAAGCCTGGCATGCTGCAGTCTGTGGTTCTCAAAAAGCTGGACATAGTGACTGAACTGAACTGAATTACTAAAAAATTTCCCCAGATTAATGTCAGACATCAAATCACATATAAAGCAAACAGAAAAAAATGACAAAACCCCCCACAAAACTATACATAGGCATATCATTTTCAAGTTAAAGGAAAATCAAATATAAATTTAAAAATTCTGAAGAAAGCTAAAGGGAAAACCACTTTGGTCTGCTGATACAGGAGACCTAAGAGACACAGGTTTGATCCTTCAGTCAAGAAGATTCCCTGGAGAAGGAAACGGCTACCCATTTTAGTATTCTTGCCTAGGAAATCCCATGGATAGAGGAATTTGGCAGACTACAGTCCATGGGGTCGCAAAAGAGTCAGACATCGCTTAGCTACTAAAAAATAAGAACCCTGTTTTGTAATCAAAGTTTAGTATTAGCTATATCAGAAATATTCTTCCATGTCAATAAATATTTTAAAAGATTATTAAAGAATAATTTTTGAAATGTTAAATTATAAAATTATGACATCTGAACAAATATATGAAAATTAGAAGGAAAAGAATAACCTTCACATTGTAGGTAATAATAGGTACCTTTTATGAATGTGCTAAGAGGTAAATTCAATAAATAGCAGCATTCTCAGTGAAAAGGATATTTTGTTTCTGAGGATTAATTTATACTTATAGAATTGTTTACTGTTAACATAAAAATGGAAACCTTTGAGTAGAGATTCTAAAGTTTGTGTTAACTGAGGAAAGCTATTTTGGTTCACTTTTGTTTATTTATTGGTATAAGGTGCATAACTTGGTTTCTTTTGGCTTATACCAACATAGCCACAGGTAGACATACTTTTTCATATTCATAAATGAAATATAAGATGTTTCAAGCATCTGCCCCCCATTAACTGCCCCCACTCATAATCTGAAAGTATGACAATTAAAATCTCAACTATAACCAGATTAGTTTTTTCCTTACTTTAAAATATTGTTTTAATTACTTTTGACTTTTTTTTAGCCAATTGTAAATGATTTTTAGATATTTCTAATCATAAATATGTTGATAGCTTCCTCGCTGTCTATTATTCATTTGTGACTAAACATTATTTTTTGATGGGCTTCCCTGGTGGCTCAGATGGTAAAGAATCTGCTTGCAATGCAGGAGACCTGGGTTCAGTATCTGGGTTGGGAAGTTCCCCTGGAGAAAGGAAAGGCTACCAACTCCATTACCAGCTCCCATTCCAATATTCTTTTCTGGAGAATTCCATGGTTTGTCCATGGGTCTCAAAGAGTGGAACATGACTGAATGACTTTCACTTACAAGAGGTAAACTAAGAAAATAGGAACTCTAGTCAGCCTCTGTGAAAATGTTGACACATTTCAGGACTTCTTTTCAGACTCAGGTATTAAGAGTACAAACAAATCAAATTTAACTTATAAGCATTATACTTAATTATCTTACTTATATGCTTCCATATTCTGGAACAAATTGGTAATGTAAGACCACATAGAAGTTTCTTGATCCACGTAGTTGCTTCTTGACCCACATAGAGGTTTCTTGACCCACATAGAAGGCATACGGTGATCTAGGGGTCCCATTTCTATAAGAATTTTCCACATATTTTGGGGATCCACATAGTCAAGGCTTTAGCATAGTCAGTGAAGCAGAAGGGGAAATTTTTTTCTGGAAGCTCTTGCTTTCTCCGTGATCCAAGGAATGTTGGCAATTTGATTTCTGGTTCCTTTACCTTTTCTAAACCCATCTTGTACATGTGGAAACTCTTGATTCATGTATTGCTGAAGCCTAGCTTGAAAGATTTTGAGCATAATCTTGATAGCCTGTGTGCTAACAAGCACAATTATACAGTAATTTGTACATTCTTTGGCATTGCCCTTCTTTGGAATTGGAATGAAATTGACCTTTTCCAGGTCTATGGCCATTGCTGAATTTTCCAAACTTGCTGACATATTGCAGAACTTTAACAGCATATGTATTTTTTAAGGATTTTAAACAGCTCAGCTAGAATTCCATCACTTCCACTAGCTTTGTTTGTAGTAATCCTTCCAAAGTCTTACTTGACTTCACATTCTAGGATATCTGGCTCTAGTTGACTGACCATACCATGTGATCAAACTCATGTTCGTTGAGTCGATGATGCCATTCAACCATTTCATCCTCTGTCACCCCTTTCTGCCTGCCCAGTCTTCTATTATTCATTTGTGACTAAACATTATTTTTTGATGGGCTTCCCTGGTGGCTCAGATGGTAAAGAATCTGCTTGCAATGCAGGAGACCTGGGTTCAGTATCTGGGTTGGGAAGTTCCCCTGGAGAAAGGAAAGGCTACCAACTCCATTACCAGCTCCCATTCCAATATTCTTTTCTGGAGAATTCCATGGTTTGTCCATGGGTCTCAAAGAGTGGAACATGACTGAATGACTTTCACTTACAAGAGGTAAACTAAGAAAATAGGAACTCTAGTCAGCCTCTGTGAAAATGTTGACACATTTCAGGACTTCTTTTCAGACTCAGGTATTAAGAGTACAAACAAATCAAATTTAACTTATAAGCATTATACTTAATTATCTTACTTATATGCTTCCATATTCTGGAACAAATTGGTAATGTAAGACCACATAGAAGTTTCTTGATCCACGTAGTTGCTTCTTGACCCACATAGAGGTTTCTTGACCCACATAGAAGGCATACGGTGATCTAGGGGTCCCATTTCTATAAGAATTTTCCACATATTTTGGGGATCCACATAGTCAAGGCTTTAGCATAGTCAGTGAAGCAGAAGGGAATTTTTCTCTGGAAGCTCTTGCTTTCTCCGTGATCCAAGGAATGTTGGCAATTTGATTTCTGGTTCCTTTACCTTTTCTAAACCCATCTTGTACATGTGGAAACTCTTGATTCATGTATTGCTGAAGCCTAGCTTGAAAGATTTTGAGCATAATCTTGATAGCCTGTGTGCTAACAAGCACAATTATACAGTAATTTGTACATTCTTTGGCATTGCCCTTCTTTGGAATTGGAATGAAATTGACCTTTTCCAGGTCTATGGCCATTGCTGAATTTTCCAAACTTGCTGACATATTGCAGAACTTTAACAGCATATGTATTTTTTAAGGATTTTAAACAGCTCAGCTAGAATTCCATCACTTCCACTAGCTTTGTTTGTAGTAATCCTTCCAAAGTCTTACTTGACTTCACATTCTAGGATATCTGGCTCTAGTTGACTGACCATACCATGTGATCAAACTCATGTTCGTTGAGTCGATGATGCCATTCAACCATTTCATCCTCTGTCACCCCTTTCTCTGCCTGCCCTCAGTCTTCCCCAGCATCAGGGTCTTTTCCAGTGAGTTTACTCTTCACATCAAGTGGCCAGAGTGTTGGAACTTCAGCTTCAGTATTGGTCTTTCCAGTGACTATTCAGGGTTGATTTCCTTTAGGATTGACTGGTTTGATCTCCTTGCTGTCCAAGGGGCTGTCAATACTCTTCTTTAACACCACAGTTGGAAAGCATCAATTATTTGGTACTCTGACTTCTTTATAGTTTAATTCTCACATCTGTATACATCCACTGGAACAAAAATGGCTGCAACTATACAAACCTTTGATATCAATGTTCCTTGATATGTCCAATTTTCTTGAAGAAATCCCGATTCTTTCTCATTTTTTGTTTTCCTCTATTTCTTTGCCTTGTTCATTTAATAAGGTCATCATATGTCTCCTTGCTGTTCTCTGTAGTTCTGCTTTAACTTGAGCTTCTTACTCTTGTCACATGTATTGATGTATATGGTGCATATCATGAGCTATATTTTAAAAATAGACTAAAATATCAGAGCATTTTATTAAGCTCCCTTCATCAAGTCAAAGGGTCTAAGCAAAACTAATATTAAGTTATAGAAAACTCCAGTTGAAACAGAAGTTTAAAAGATTCTATGATAAACTGTGTTCAGACTCTGTCTCACTTAAACTAGCTACTAAAACTCTCTATGCCTAACTTAACTTGGTGTAGATGCAATGTTACTTCTTCATAGGCTTGAGGATTAAATGAATTGATATATTAAAATAACTTTCTTTTACATGTATTCTGCATTTACTTTTATGATTAACACAAATATTTTAGTCATTTAAGAAGATCCCAAACTTATAAATGCACCACAAAGCAAATTCACCTACTATCAGTAAGTACAATGAAAACCTGGCTCAGAGAACATTGGGAAAAGAGGAACTGAATAGAAGAGATCTTAGAGTTTGGAGTATGTGACTGTAATAAAAGAGAGGTTTGGTGGAGGAAAACAAGGTGAAGTATTTAGTCATGAAGCTGAGTGAAAACCCTTTTTATAACTTCATGTCATGCTGATATTCATGTTATGAGCTGCAGGCACTTTGCCAATAGAACCCAACCTCTAAATCATTCTATTATAATGACTATAGTCACACAGTTTCTCCTGCTGAACCTACAAGTTTATGACAGCTTATCTCTGCCCTTTACAGCACACTGTTAATGGGGTCAATTCTTCATGCCAGGCAATACTTTTAGGTCTTTTTTAAAAAGGGTGTCAATCTATCCAAGTTTTATACCCATGAAAGTCTACAAAAATTTGTAACACTCTTTTCCTCTTGTACTCTACAACTTCACAGCAACCCTATGAAGAAATTAAAAGAAAATTGAATTATGGAAAAACAGGTGGTAAGGTACAGTCTTGGTAAAAATCACTGCTAATATTTGATTTATGTTACATCACTGTCTGACATAACAAAATATTTAGAGTAATTATATCAAAGACTTTCTCATTTTTTGTTTTCCTCTATTTCTTTGCCTTGTTCATTTAATAAGGTCATCATATGTCTCCTTGCTGTTCTCTGTAGTTCTGCTTTAACTTGAGCTTCTTACTCTTGTCACATGTATTGATGTATATGGTGCATATCATGAGCTATATTTTAAAAATAGACTAAAATATCAGAGCATTTTATTAAGCTCCCTTCATCAAGTCAAAGGGTCTAAGCAAAACTAATATTAAGTTATAGAAAACTCCAGTTGAAACAGAAGTTTAAAAGATTCTATGATAAACTGTGTTCAGACTCTGTCTCACTTAAACTAGCTACTAAAACTCTCTATGCCTAACTTAACTTGGTGTAGATGCAATGTTACTTCTTCATAGGCTTGAGGATTAAATGAATTGATATATTAAAATAACTTTCTTTTACATGTATTCTGCATTTACTTTTATGATTAACACAAATATTTTAGTCATTTAAGAAGATCCCAAACTTATAAATGCACCACAAAGCAAATTCACCTACTATCAGTAAGTACAATGAAAACCTGGCTCAGAGAACATTGGGAAAAGAGGAACTGAATAGAAGAGATCTTAGAGTTTGGAGTATGTGACTGTAATAAAAGAGAGGGGTTTGGTGGAGGAAAACAAGGTGAAGTATTTAGTCATGAAGCTGAGTGAAAACCCTTTTTATAACTTCATGTCATGCTGATATTCATGTTATGAGCTGCAGGCACTTTGCCAATAGAACCCAACCTCTAAATCATTCTATTATAATGACTATAGTCACACAGTTTCTCCTGCTGAACCTACAAGTTTATGACAGCTTATCTCTGCCCTTTACAGCACACTGTTAATGGGGTCAATTCTTCATGCCAGGCAATACTTTTAGGTCTTTTTAAAAGGATGTCAATCTATCCAAGTTTTATACCCATGAAAGTCTACAAAAATTTGTAACACTCTTTTCCTCTTGTACTCTACAACTTCACAGCAACCCTATGAAGAAATTAAAAGAAAATTGAATTATGGAAAAACAGGTGGTAAGGTACAGTCTTGGTAAAAATCACTGCTAATATTTGATTTATGTTACATCACTGTCTGACATAACAAAATATTTAGAGTATTATTATATCAAAGAAATAATAATAATAGAAATTAAAGTTTTTAAAAATGTATTTTCTGTCGAATTTAGTCCTATTGCCTAAAGAATGCTAAGTAATGTTGCTACAGCAAATACATACTGGAGAGACAAAATTACATAGAAATTCATTATTCTCAATAAAACTTTTAATTTAATTTGGTTATTAATTTAATATAATGTTAAAGCAATCTCTGTGTAAGTAGATGACAAGAAAGCAGTTTCACAATTGTAGGAATATAGTATTTTAATATTCCTTATATATAGTAAAAAATGTGTTGAGCTGATTCTAATTAGTTCATGTTAAGAAACTTCAAAAATCAAATACGATATGTAGGAATCAACATCATTAAAGAGTCTCAGCTTTATTCTGTTTTATATATTAAAAGTTTTCTAGAAAAGAGGTTTATCATATAATATGCATTAAACTGACTTACAAAACTTAATTTCAGGCATAATTGTATGTGTACATAGTTGCTTCCTCTTGTACCTTGTATTACTGCACTTAGAACTAATGTAACCTAAGAGCTATTATTTTAATCACAAATTTCAAATAAAGTTCCCCATACCACTTACAAAATCAAAGTTTCAATCCTATGCTTGAATTTTCTTCACTGATTGCTTTCTCACTTCAATGACAAATCCATCTTCCAGTTTCCTCAGGCTGTGCTATCCATTCAGTTTTGCTTTCATACAAAAAAAAAGGCTGGCATTATACGTCTGCACAGATTTAGTAGTATCTATGAATTAATCCCAAAGAGCTTTATTTGCATAAGCCAACTGCATTACCAGGGCTGGAATACCTTTTCGTTCATTCATGTATCCACTCAATCATTCTTTATCTTCTTCACTTATTTTTCCATTCATCCATTCATTCAGCACATGATGAGATTTCTCTGGGAAGATGACTTATTAATAGACATTGAAATGATATAAAGAAGAGAGTCATAGAATTATACTGGAATGTTTGTATTCCAGATAAAGGGTTTTGTAGGTATACAAGCATTGATTGAGCTACTGAGGCATGATTGAGGAGATGTGTTTGAGGAGTAAGAAATTCAACTTGCCAGAGTGAAGCTTGTAAGTGAGGACATGATAGGAGATGAGAGAATGACAAGAACTGAGAGCCACATTACCTAGACTCTTACAGGTGTACAAAATTATATGGGACACTATCAAAACATTTTGCTCAATAAAACTTTTAATTTAATTTGGTTATTAATTTAATATAATGTTAAAGCAATCTCTGTGTAAGTAGATGACAAGAAAGCAGTTTCACAATTGTAGGAATATAGTATTTTAATATTCCTTATATATAGTAAAAAATGTGTTGAGCTGATTCTAATTAGTTCATGTTAAGAAACTTCAAAAATCAAATACGATATGTAGGAATCAACATCATTAAAGAGTCTCAGCTTTATTCTGTTTTATATATTAAAAGTTTTCTAGAAAAGAGGTTTATCATATAATATGCATTAAACTGACTTACAAAACTTAATTTCAGGCATAATTGTATGTGTACATAGTTGCTTCCTCTTGTACCTTGTATTACTGCACTTAGAACTAATGTAACCTAAGAGCTATTATTTTAATCACAAATTTCAAATAAAGTTCCCCATACCACTTACAAAATCAAAGTTTCAATCCTATGCTTGAATTTTCTTCACTGATTGCTTTCTCACTTCAATGACAAATCCATCTTCCAGTTTCCTCAGGCTGTGCTATCCATTCAGTTTTGCTTTCATACAAAAAAAAAGGCTGGCATTATACGTCTGCACAGATTTAGTAGTATCTATGAATTAATCCCAAAGAGCTTTATTTGCATAAGCCAACTGCATTACCAGGGCTGGAATACCTTTTCGTTCATTCATGTATCCACTCAATCATTCTTTATCTTCTTCACTTATTTTTCCATTCATCCATTCATTCAGCACATGATGAGATTTCTCTGGGAAGATGACTTATTAATAGACATTGAAATGATATAAAGAAGAGAGTCATAGAATTATACTGGAATGTTTGTATTCCAGATAAAGGGTTTTGTAGGTATACAAGCATTGATTGAGCTACTGAGGCATGATTGAGGAGATGTGTTTGAGGAGTAAGAAATTCAACTTGCCAGAGTGAAGCTTGTAAGTGAGGACATGATAGGAGATGAGAGAATGACAAGAACTGAGAGCCACATTACCTAGACTCTTACAGGTGTACAAAATTATATGGGACACTATCAAAACATTTTGCTCAAAGGAGTATTATGGTCTGACCTATATTTTTAAAGGGAAATTCTGAATGCTGTATAGATAATAAAGGATGCAGGAATAACAGTGGGAACAGGTAGAGACTGGAATAGTCATATGAAGACCTCTAAGCTCAGGAGGCCAAGACATCACAGAAAACAGGATTAGGTAGAAGAGTATTGGTTTTAACAGAGGAGCAAATGCAAGTGCAAGTCATTTTTTGTTAGGCCAAAGAAGATATGAATTTGAAAATAATAATAATACAACCAACAATTTAATAATGGTGATAACTAACAGTGGGGCTTCCCAGGTTGTTCAGTGGTAAAGAATTCACCTGCCAACGCAGGAGACCTAGAAAACACAGGTTCAGTCCCTGAGTTTGGAAGATTCCCTGGAGAAGGAAATGGCAACTGACACCCATATTCCTGCCTGGGAAATCCCACGGATAGAGGAGTCTGTGGGCCTACACTTCATGGGGTCACAATAGAGTCTGACACGACTGAGCAACTAAACAACAGCAAATAGTAGCAACAACAACTTACTTATTTCTACAGAGTTAGCCAAGTTCAAGGTTAACATCTTTCACACCAAATTTGCCTAAAACTTCAGACATCAGTCACAAGTTTAGGGATCCCGTGGGTTATGCTCACTTCTGATCACCTGACTACAAAGTTTTTTTTTTTTTTTTTTTAAAGAGTACTTATTTTTTAAAAAACTTTTATTTATTTATTTTTCGCTGTGCTGGGTCTTTGTTGATGTGTGGGTTTAGCTGTGGGATCTTCCTGGATCAGGGCTCGAACCTGTGTCTCCTGCATTGGCAGACAGGTTCTTATCCACTGAGCCACAAGGGAAGCCCTGACTACAAAGTTTTAGGAGTTCCCAAGATCACACTCAATTTCCACAATTCTCTAAAACAAGTCACAGAACTCAGGAAAGCACTATGCTTATGATTTCACTTAGTTATAGCCAGAGGTAAAACAAAGAAACATCCTTAGGGTGAAATCTGAAAAACATGATAAGCGATCGATGAGAGAATGACAAGAACTGAGAGCCACATTACCTAGACTCTTACAGGTGTACAAAATTATATGGGACACTATCAAAACATTTTGCTCAAAGGAGTATTATGGTCTGACCTATATTTTTAAAGGGAAATTCTGAATGCTGTATAGATAATAAAGGATGCAGGAATAACAGTGGGAACAGGTAGAGACTGGAATAGTCATATGAAGACCTCTAAGCTCAGGAGGCCAAGACATCACAGAAAACAGGATTAGGTAGAAGAGTATTGGTTTTAACAGAGGAGCAAATGCAAGTGCAAGTCATTTTTTGTTAGGCCAAAGAAGATATGAATTTGAAAATAATAATAATACAACCAACAATTTAATAATGGTGATAACTAACAGTGGGGCTTCCCAGGTTGTTCAGTGGTAAAGAATTCACCTGCCAACGCAGGAGACCTAGAAAACACAGGTTCAGTCCCTGAGTTTGGAAGATTCCCTGGAGAAGGAAATGGCAACTGACACCCATATTCCTGCCTGGGAAATCCCACGGATAGAGGAGTCTGTGGGCCTACACTTCATGGGGTCACAATAGAGTCTGACACGACTGAGCAACTAAACAACAGCAAATAGTAGCAACAACAACTTACTTATTTCTACAGAGTTAGCCAAGTTCAAGGTTAACATCTTTCACACCAAATTTGCCTAAAACTTCAGACATCAGTCACAAGTTTAGGGATCCCGTGGGTTATGCTCACTTCTGATCACCTGACTACAAAGTTTTTTTTTTTTTTTTTTTAAAGAGTACTTATTTTTTAAAAAACTTTTATTTATTTATTTTTCGCTGTGCTGGGTCTTTGTTGATGTGTGGGTTTAGCTGTGGGATCTTCCTGGATCAGGGCTCGAACCTGTGTCTCCTGCATTGGCAGACAGGTTCTTATCCACTGAGCCACAAGGGAAGCCCTGACTACAAAGTTTTAGGAGTTCCCAAGATCACACTCAATTTCCACAATTCTCTAAAACAAGTCACAGAACTCAGGAAAGCACTATGCTTATGATTTCACTTAGTTATAGCCAGAGGATACAAATCAAAACCAGTCAAAGAAAAACATCCTTAGGGTGAAATCTGAAGCTGGTAGATTTACAAACTTAAGTTTCCATGTCCTTAGGGATGTGTTTCCTTTCTGGCATGGATGTGTGGCAACACACAAATGGAGTTTTGTCAACCTAGGAAGCTCACTCCAGCTTGACTCTTCAGAAGTGTTATTGATGCTTCATTACATAAGCATGACTCACGATCTACGTAGTTGAATTTAATCTCCATTCCTTTCTATCCCTAGACCAATATCGTATGCCTCAACATCCCATCTTCATAGTTGCATGGTTAATCTGAGTGGTCAGCTATAAGTGTAAGACATTGTTGGTTGGTCTTATCTTGAATCATGTTGTTAGCACATTTGGTTTGGTAAACCCACTATAAATAGCAAGACATTTCTATAATTAGAGACATTCCAAGGGTATGGAGGTTATCTACCAGAGCTGGAATAAAAGCCACATCTTTATTTGAGTAAGATTAATTCTTAAGAAGAAGAATAATATGGGCAAAAACAAAATTAATAGTAATAGAAAATGTTAAAAAGTACTTACAACCTACTAACAAAATTTTATGTAATACGTTGTTTATGTCTCATAATAATCCGTGAGGCTATTATCTTCATGTTATAGATTAAGAGACTGAGGCACAGACTAACTTGACTAAAATCAAAAATCAGAAAGATATGAATGCAGGTGTGTAATACTGGGAAATGATCTCTGAATCTGTGCTTTTCACAAAAGTAAGATGCTGCTGACTCAATGGACATGAATTTGAGCAAACTCCAGGAGATAGTAAAGGACAGGGGAGTCTGACCTTCTGCAGTCCATGGGGTCACAAAGAGTCAAACACGACTGAGCTAGTGCACACACACACTTGTACACATACACAAAGAAAATGAAGGCTCAGAGTGCTAACCTTCTAAGATCCTGTACTTTTGAGCCATAAGTATCAATTACACAATTATTAAAATTACTCAAAATACTAAATTTGTTGAGGACACTTAATTTTAAAAGTCATTCAGCTATCACCATGTTTGTGATTTGTCACTCTTGGGCATGCATAGTTACTTCAAGAAACATTTTTAAAAGAATTAAAATGTGATGAGTATAATAAACACTTCACACTCATAATAGTTTTGTGAAGAAGATCCTGGCAAATTGTACCCAGTCTTAAAGACATAGAGGTGCAAGGAAGAGAGATCTTGTGATGGAGGCAGCATGAGATAGAGCCAAGACCAAAATGAATAGCTTTCTCCTTGCTGATTCACTGCCTCTTTTCTGAAAGCTCTCACTAACTAATTAGTTGTGTGTTGAATACTTATTAGTTTCCACAATGTAAAACACAGCTAACTAACCAATTAAAAAATCAGTGCCAATATTCTAATCTATCGTCTTTTTCTACTTTAAGGAAATGAATAGACTTGAGGTTTTTCATCTTTTCTCACAAGCTGCTGCAAATTAAACTTCAGAGACTCTGAGAACACATATATTTCTTATTCTTAAGCTCCTAGGGGTGTGTTGGAACAAGTCTTACTAACTAGGTCAACAGTTCCAAAATTTTGCTGCTTATCAAAGTAACATGCAGAGTTTTTTTTTTTTTTTTTTTTAAAAAAAAAAAAAAAGAAACACCAATGCCCTGGTGGCAATCTATGCCAATTAAATCAGAATATCTGGGGTGAAAAAAATCAGTAATTTTTAAAGATTCACAATGAAGCCATATTTGGAAACTAGTGATCAGTCTCAAGGAAGTGGTTATTCAAATGTGGAGCTCAGATTACCCTCAGCCCCTCAGTGTCTTTCAAGTTTCCTTGACAACAAAACTTGCCTGGGACATTATTGAACAACTGACCATCTCCTACTCCTCTCTTGGAGATTCTGACTAAGGGTCTGGTGGAATGCTTAAGAATGTGTATCTTTAGCAAGTACCTTGCAGTGATTCTTACCTCAGTGAAGTTTGGGAAACATTAAGATGTGATTAGTTATAGAGAATTCATTGGAAAACAGTGGCATTTCTGGGCAGAAATCCCAGATCACTTTTTAAATTTCTCTACCAGGAAGGAAATCCTGATATGGAGAGAAATTCTTAACATCATCCTGTTTTAAACCTAGGAGTGTGTTAGTTCTAAAGCAATGTAAAAATTAATAGTATCTCATTTGCTTGCTCTTATGCAGGTAGAGAATTCCCTTCATTGTGAAAATACTAAGGACTTCAGAATTGTGAAAATGAAACAGATAAGTCAAAATACGATTCTTGCTGATTTGCATATTCTGTATTATTGTATGTTTGAAATGAGTAATTGGTCTTATTTTTGCCTTTATATGTAAAATTCTTGGGGAGATTTGACTCTAATTTGCTATGTGGAAAAGTGATTGGGAAATTACATAACTCACAATATTATATAACATTCCTTGTATAATAGTTGTGTAAATTCCTAAGTTTTATATGGAGAGTATTATGATGTGATAGATGATGCTTATATGAAGAGCATTTAGAAGGGCTATAAAAAAGCTGGAGAAATAATGGTACATTTAGGACAGTAATTCTTCAAACTTGATCCCAATATCAGCAACATCATTGTCACTTGGGAACTTGTTAAAACTTGTTAAAAATATACATTCTTGTGCTTCACCCTAACTCACTGAATCAGAAATTCTGGGGCCCAGCAATCTGTGTTTCAGCCAACTCTCCAGATAATTATAATAGAATGATAAAATTTATTACCAGCTATTTAGAATAAATCTTTGTGAATTTGGACCACAATGGATGTTGAGTATAATCTTCCAAGAGGTAAAATTATGGAATATATATATATATATATGCATATATATATTCATATGCAAAGTGAAATTGTCTCAAAAGTTTTATTCAATAATAAGAGGTAAAAACTAATCTAAAGAACATTTGTAAAACTAGCTATTTATAAGCTAGCTAGCATAAAATTGCTGGGTTACATAAAAAATTAATGTCCAACAGAGCTAAAACTATGAATTTTAGAGGTACCTGTTCCACCAAGTAGAAATTATTTGCATTTCTACTAAACAAAAATTTAATAGTTCACCTCTGTGTCTACAGAGTTTTGAAATATTTTAAACAGTAGAAAGTCACACTCAGCACTGCACTGAAAGATTCTAATTTTTTTTGTTTGTTTCTAAGTTTCAGATAACTATCATGAGGTGAATAGAGAACTATACATTTAAGCTATCTTATAAACAGAAGGAATGTGATCAAAAAGTATCTCATTTGCTTGCTCTTATGCAGGTAGAGAATTCCCTTCATTGTGAAAATACTAAGGACTTCAGAATTGTGAAAATGAAACAGATAAGTCAAAATACGATTCTTGCTGATTTGCATATTCTGTATTATTGTATGTTTGAAATGAGTAATTGGTCTTATTTTTGCCTTTATATGTAAAATTCTTGGGGAGATTTGACTCTAATTTGCTATGTGGAAAAGTGATTGGGAAATTACATAACTCACAATATTATATAACATTCCTTGTATAATAGTTGTGTAAATTCCTAAGTTTTATATGGAGAGTATTATGATGTGATAGATGATGCTTATATGAAGAGCATTTAGAAGGGCTATAAAAAAGCTGGAGAAATAATGGTACATTTAGGACAGTAATTCTTCAAACTTGATCCCAATATCAGCAACATCATTGTCACTTGGGAACTTGTTAAAACTTGTTAAAAATATACATTCTTGTGCTTCACCCTAACTCACTGAATCAGAAATTCTGGGGCCCAGCAATCTGTGTTTCAGCCAACTCTCCAGATAATTATAATAGAATGATAAAATTTATTACCAGCTATTTAGAATAAATCTTTGTGAATTTGGACCACAATGGATGTTGAGTATAATCTTCCAAGAGGTAAAATTATGGAATATATATATATATATATATGCATATATATATTCATATGCAAAGTGAAATTGTCTCAAAAGTTTTATTCAATAATAAGAGGTAAAAACTAATCTAAAGAACATTTGTAAAACTAGCTATTTATAAGCTAGCTAGCATAAAATTGCTGGGTTACATAAAAAATTAATGTCCAACAGAGCTAAAACTATGAATTTTAGAGGTACCTGTTCCACCAAGTAGAAATTATTTGCATTTCTACTAAACAAAAATTTAATAGTTCACCTCTGTGTCTACAGAGTTTTGAAATATTTTAAACAGTAGAAAGTCACACTCAGCACTGCACTGAAAGATTCTAATTTTTTTTGTTTGTTTCTAAGTTTCAGATAACTATCATGAGGTGAATAGAGAACTATACATTTAAGCTATCTTATAAACAGAAGGAATGTGATCAAAAAAAGTTGATGTTAGTCCCTTATCAAACATTATAAAAGGGTGATGTATACATTAAATAAGTGGATACATTATCTTGGTATATTGTATAAACAGTCAGGCTATAGCCAAAATACAAGTAAATTTATGGCCTATGAACTTCAGAATAAGTGCAGCATAGGCTGCAGATTTGACGAGCTAATCTGTTCCATTATCACTCACACTCTAGCTAGATAAGAGTAAGAGTGTAAAATGCTGGGCCAAGAAGACTCAGTGTATTCTTTTTTTTTTTTTTTAAGATTTATTTATTTATTTACTTTGGGCGGGGGTCGGGTTGGGGAGGGAGGGAATGGGCGGGCCACTTCTATTGGTCTTTCATTTCTCTATTTTCATTAGTCTTCGTTCTTTGGCTCCTGTGGGCCTCCCATCGCGGTGGCGTCTGTCGTTGCAGAGCACCGGCTCTGGGCGCGTGCCCTCCAGAGCTCCGGCTCGGTGATTGGACACATCAGTCCAGCCGCTCCGCGGCACGTGGGATCTTCCCAGGCCAGGGCTCGAACCGGCGCCCCTTGCACTGCAAGGCGATGTCCTTACCCACTGGACCACCAAGGGAAGCCCTCAGTGTATTCTTATAGCCAGTAAAGAACTTTTAAAAATATTTTTTGCAAGATGGCCCTACTTGTACCAAATTCTCTCAATTTTTGCTTGTCTGATGAAGCCCTCAGTGTATTCTCTATAGCTCTAGTAAAGAACTTTTTTTAATATTAGAGGTTTCACAAAAAAAGAACATTTGTAAAACTAGCTATTTATAAGCTAGCTAGCATAAAATTGCTGGGTTACATAAAAAATTAATGTCCAACAGAGCTAAAACTATGAATTTTAGAGGTACCTGTTCCACCAAGTAGAAATTATTTGCATTTCTACTAAACAAAAATTTAATAGTTCACCTCTGTGTCTACAGAGTTTTGAAATATTTTAAACAGTAGAAAGTCACACTCAGCACTGCACTGAAAGATTCTAATTTTTTTTGTTTGTTTCTAAGTTTCAGATAACTATCATGAGGTGAATAGAGAACTATACATTTAAGCTATCTTATAAACAGAAGGAATGTGATCAAAAAAAGTTGATGTTAGTCCCTTATCAAACATTATAAAAGGGTGATGTATACATTAAATAAGTGGATACATTATCTTGGTATATTGTATAAACAGTCAGGCTATAGCCAAAATACAAGTAAATTTATGGCCTATGAACTTCAGAATAAGTGCAGCATAGGCTGCAGATTTGACGAGCTAATCTGTTCCATTATCACTCACACTCTAGCTAGATAAGAGTAAGAGTGTAAAATGCTGGGCCAAGAAGACTCAGTGTATTCTTTTTTTTTTTTTTTAAGATTTATTTATTTATTTACTTTGGGCGGGGGTCGGGTTGGGGAGGGAGGGGAATGGGCGGGCCACTTCTATTGGTCTTTCATTTCTCTATTTTCATTAGTCTTCGTTCTTTGGCTCCTGTGGGCCTCCCATCGCGGTGGCGTCTGTCGTTGCAGAGCACCGGCTCTGGGCGCGTGCCCTCCAGAGCTCCGGCTCGGTGATTGGACACATCAGTCCAGCCGCTCCGCGGCACGTGGGATCTTCCCAGGCCAGGGCTCGAACCGGCGCCCCTTGCACTGCAAGGCGATGTCCTTACCCACTGGACCACCAAGGGAAGCCCTCAGTGTATTCTTATAGCCAGTAAAGAACTTTTAAAAATATTTTTTGCAAGATGGCCCTACTTGTACCAAATTCTCTCAATTTTTGCTTGTCTGATGAAGTCTGTATCTCCATCACTTTTGAAGAATAATTTTTGCAGGATTCAGAATCCTAAATTGGTGGCTTCTTTTTCTCAATATTTTAAAGATTACTCTCTCTCTTCTAGTTTGCTGTGGATTCTGAAGAGTTAGATGTAATTTTTAGTCTTGTTCTTTTTTTTTTAATTAATTAATTGATTTATTTATTTATTTTTGTACATGTATGTTCCCAGATCATTCATATGCATATCCCTTGACCCTACCCCCACCCAGTTCCCCCACTAGTCTTGTTCTTTTATAGGTAAAGTGTTTTTTCCTTTAGCTTTTTTCAGAATTTTAAAAATTTATGTTTGAATTTTCTTTAGCTTGAAAATGATATGCCTAGGTATAGGGATCTTTTTTTGTCATTTTTTTCCTGTTTTCTCTGTTTGTAGTTTGATGTCTACATTAATTTGAAGAAATTTTTCAGTAATTCAGTTCAGTTCAGTTCAGTTCATTCAGTTGCTCAGTCACATCCAGCTCTCTGAGACCTCATGTACTGTAGCACTCTAGGCTTCCTTGTCCTTCACTGTCTCCCAGAGCTTGCTCAAACTCATGTCATTTGACTCAGTGATGCCATCCAACCGTCTTCTGTCACCCCCATCTCTTTTTGCCTTCTATTTTTTCCAGCATCAGGATATTTTCTGATGAGTCGTCTCTTTGCATCAGGTGGCTGAAGTATTGGAGCTTCAGCATCAGTCCTTCCAATGAATATTCAGGGTTGATTTCCTGTAGGATTGACTGGTTTGATATCCTCGTTGTCCAAGGGACGCTCCAAAAGTCTTCTCCAACACCACAGTTCGAAGGCATCAATTCTTTGACACTCAAATTTCTTTATGGTCCAACTCTCACATCCATACATGACTGCTGAAAAAGCCATATTTTTGACTATATGGGCCTTTTCTGGCAAAGTGATGTCCGTGTTTTTTAATATGCTGTCTAGGTTTGTCATCTTTTCTTCCAAGGAGCAAACATCGTTTAATTTTATGATGGCAGTCCAGTGATTTGGAACCAAAGAAAAGAAAGTCTGTCACTGTTTCCATTGTTTCCCTATTTATTTGCCAAGATCTGATGGGACCAGATGCCATTATCTTAGCTTTTTGAATGTGGCGTTTTAAGCTAGCTTTTTTCCTTCTCTTTCACCTTCATCAAGAGGCTCTCTAGTTCTCTTTTGCTACCATAATGGTGGTGTCATCTGCATATCTGAGGCTATTGATTTGCTCCTGGTGGTCTTGATTCCAGCTTGTGCTTCATTCAGCCTGGCGCTTTGTGTGGTGTACTCTGTATATAAATTAAATAAGCAGGGTGACAATATACCCCTTGATGTACTCCTTTCCCATTTTTCAACCAGTTTATTGTTTCATGTCCACTTCTAACTGTTGCTTCTTGACCTGCATACAGGTTTCTCAGGAGGCAGGAAAGATGGTCTGGTATTTCCAGTTCTGTAAGAGTTTTCCAGTCTATTGTGATCTGTTTCAAATACTCCTTGTGTTCAGTTCTCTCTTTTTCTTCTGCTATTCTCACTACATGTATGTTACATTACAACTTTTATACTTGTCTCACAGTCCTTGGGTAGTCAATTCTGTTCTTTTTTCTTCTTATGTCTTTGTTTTTCAAATTTTGAGGATTCTTTTGATATATCATCCAGCTCAGAGATTGTTTTCTCAGCTGTTTGCAGTCTACTAGTAATCTCATCAATGCATTTTTAATCTATATTGCTGTGTGTTTGATCACTAACATTTGCTTTTCATTCTTTATTAGACTTTCTATCCCTCTGCTTGCATTGCCCATCTGTTCTTGAATGACACATACTTTATTCATTAGAGTGCTTATTGTATTAATCATAGTTGTTTCAAATTCTTTGTCTGATAAATCCAGCATTCCTGTCAGATCTGGTCTGATGCTTGCTCTATCTTTTCAAGTTGCATGTTATGGTTGTCGTGGTTTGCTTTCAGTATACCTTGTGATTTTTTCTTGATATCTAGGCATAATGAACTAGGCAAAAGAATTGCTATAAATAGACCTTTAGTCTTAAGGTGGTAAGATGCAGGGGGAGAAGCAGTGTTCCTTAGTACTATGATTATAAGTACAAACAATTGATCTGAAATAATTTTTATATACTTTTTCAGCCTTATCATTAAGAAGCATGAAAAATAAAAATAACTTACCAAAGTTTTAGTGCACTCATAGGGTGAGACTTTTAGACTCAAAATCATACTTTTGTTGTTGTTTTTGTTTGTTTGTTTTGAAGAAATAGCATTCTAGGTTTGTCTGGCATTACTATTGTCTGTTTGGGATATCCTGCTTGCCTTTGTCATTGCAAATGCTGAATATTCAATATTTTTCACACATAACACCCTCTTATCTATTGGTCACATAACATAAGCAATTGATCCTAAACTGAAGAGGAAAATAGGATGCACTGCTGCATTATAGAGAAAATAATCCTCCAATAGACAGTGATTCTTTTGGAAAATGTTCCAATTTTTTGCCTTCCTATTTGAAAGAAGAGAGTTAAGTGGGTGAAATAAGAAATATTATATAGAAATTAGTGGAGGAAACCTTCTTAGACTAAGTCACTTTTGTTAGAGAAACCTCAGTTGGGTAAAAGTGGTAGAGTTTGGAAAATATAAGCAGGGGAGAGTTAGATTAGGGAATGCCATATTATGGGACCTTGAGGATTACATTTCCTCAGTAACTTAAGAAAACAAAAAGCAGATCAAAAATTTGAAGTCACAGTTTCCAACTTTTATACTTGTCTCACAGTCCTTGGGTAGTCAATTCTGTTCTTTTTTCTTCTTATGTCTTTGTTTTTCAAATTTTGAGGATTCTTTTGATATATCATCCAGCTCAGAGATTGTTTTCTCAGCTGTTTGCAGTCTACTAGTAATCTCATCAATGCATTTTTAATCTATATTGCTGTGTGTTTGATCACTAACATTTGCTTTTCATTCTTTATTAGACTTTCTATCCCTCTGCTTGCATTGCCCATCTGTTCTTGAATGACACATACTTTATTCATTAGAGTGCTTATTGTATTAATCATAGTTGTTTCAAATTCTTTGTCTGATAAATCCAGCATTCCTGTCAGATCTGGTCTGATGCTTGCTCTATCTTTTCAAGTTGCATGTTATGGTTGTCGTGGTTTGCTTTCAGTATACCTTGTGATTTTTTTTCTTGATATCTAGGCATAATGAACTAGGCAAAAGAATTGCTATAAATAGACCTTTAGTCTTAAGGTGGTAAGATGCAGGGGGAGAAGCAGTGTTCCTTAGTACTATGATTATAAGTACAAACAATTGATCTGAAATAATTTTTATATACTTTTTCAGCCTTATCATTAAGAAGCATGAAAAATAAAAATAACTTACCAAAGTTTTAGTGCACTCATAGGGTGAGACTTTTAGACTCAAAATCATACTTTTGTTGTTGTTTTTGTGTTTGTTTTGAAGAAATAGCATTCTAGGTTTGTCTGGCATTACTATTGTCTGTTTGGGATATCCTGCTTGCCTTTGTCATTGCAAATGCTGAATATTCAATATTTTTCACACATAACACCCTCTTATCTATTGGTCACATAACATAAGCAATTGATCCTAAACTGAAGAGGAAAATAGGATGCACTGCTGCATTATAGAGAAAATAATCCTCCAATAGACAGTGATTCTTTTGGAAAATGTTCCAATTTTTTGCCTTCCTATTTGAAAGAAGAGAGTTAAGTGGGTGAAATAAGAAATATTATATAGAAATTAGTGGAGGAAACCTTCTTAGACTAAGTCACTTTTGTTAGAGAAACCTCAGTTGGGTAAAAGTGGTAGAGTTTGGAAAATATAAGCAGGGGAGAGTTAGATTAGGGAATGCCATATTATGGGACCTTGAGGATTACATTTCCTCAGTAACTTAAGACATACAACACATTTCTAAATAATAGCTTAAGATTCAAAAATTTGAAGTATATTTTCAACACAGTTAGCACAAAGTACTTAGATAGTTAATTTTTCATCAGTCAGCAGTATATATATATTTTTTCTACCTGTTTTTTTCTCTTTTGAACTTTTGAATATGATTGATCATGTTGACATTTTATTCCAACTAATCTGACATTTCTTTTTTTTTTTTTCTTCAATAATTCACATTTGGAGCTTATAGACAACACTATATTTCTTATTCCAAAAGAGGAAGATTTTATCTCATATTCTACTTATAAACTTCACTGAATTTCAGATGGTAGATATTTACAGCAGATCTCTTTTTTGTATAAAACTTTAAAAACATCAGTGTGATTATAAATAAGAAAGAGCTAAAATGGTTTTCAACTAAAAATAATACTGAACTACTAATTCAAATGCTTTTGCTTTTCTTTCCTTTCAAAAGAGCTTTTATAAAAATCAGAAGATTTATGTTGGAAGAAATGTGTAGCTTAACTACATCAGAAATTAGATATATATCAATAAGGATATCTGAATGTTTTTATAGATGTGGTATTGCATGAAAAAAAAAGCTTTTGCTAGGAAAGCTTTCTGTCTTCATGAATAGTGATATTTTTACTATCTGTATTTTGGGGGTCAATCTCTCCTATAAATTACTACTTTACCTATGATAAGTATATTTATATGTTCTTCTATTACCTTCATGAATTATTACAAGTTTTAAAGTATTCTCATGATACTCAGATTTCTGATTCTGAAGCCATTTCTAGTGAAAATAAGTGGGAAATACAAGACATATCAAATATCTATAACTATGAAATAAATAAATGTTTTATACGAAGTGACTGGAAATATAATTTTGTTTTTGAGCCCAAGAAAGCAAAATCTGTCACTGTTCCACTTTTTCCCCTTCCATTTGCCATGAAGTGATGGGACCTGATGCCAGGAACTTAGATTTTTGTATGTTAAGTTTTTTTTTTTTTTTTTAAAGATTTATTTATTGATTTATTTTTGGGCGGGGGTCGGGTTGGGGAGGGAGGGGAACAGGCGGGCCACTTCTATTGGTCTTTCGTTTCTCTATGTTCATCCGTCTTTGTTCTTTGGCTCCTGTGGGCCTCCCATCGCGGTGGCGTCTGCCGTTACAGAGCTCCAGCTCTGGGCGCATGCGCTTCAGAGCTCCGGCTCTGTAATTGGACACATCAGTCCAGCCGCTCCGCGGCACGTGGGATCTTCCCAGGCCAGGGCTTGAACCGGCGCCCCTTGCACTGCAAGGCGGTGTCCTTACCCACTGGGCCACCAGGGGAAGCCCCCATATGTATGTTAAGTTTTAAGTTAGCTTTTTCACTCTCCTCTTTCACTCTCATCAAGGGGTTCTCTAGTTCCTCTTCAGTTTCTGCTATTAGAGTGGTATTATCAGCATATATGAGGTTATTTATATTTCTCCCAGCAGTCTTGATACCAGTTTGCAAATCATTCAGCCCAGCATTTCACTGGGCTGTACTCTGTACTATGATGTACTCTGCATATAAGTTAAATAAGCAGGGAAACAATAAACAGCCCTGATGTATTCCTTTCCCAACTTTGAACCACTTGTTCGACGTCTAGTTCTAACTATTGCTTCCTGTGTTAGTCTCTTAGTTGTGTCCAACTCTTTGTGACTCCATGGACTGTCCCGGCTCCTCTGTCCATGGAATCTCCAGGGAAGAATATTGGAGTGGGTTGCCATTTCCTTCTCCAGTTGCTTCTTGACCTGCCATACAAGTTCCTGGGCTCATCTACTTGAAATAAATACTTAATTTGAATTATTACAAGTTTTAAAGTATTCTCATGATACTCAGATTTCTGATTCTGAAGCCATTTCTAGTGAAAATAAGTGGGAAATACAAGACATATCAAATATCTATAACTATGAAATAAATAAATGTTTTATACGAAGTGACTGGAAATATAATTTTGTTTTTGAGCCCAAGAAAGCAAAATCTGTCACTGTTCCACTTTTTCCCCTTCCATTTGCCATGAAGTGATGGGACCTGATGCCAGGAACTTAGATTTTTGTATGTTAAGTTTTTTTTTTTTTTTTTAAAGATTTATTTATTGATTTATTTTTGGGCGGGGGTCGGGTTGGGGAGGGAGGGGAACAGGCGGGCCACTTCTATTGGTCTTTCGTTTCTCTATGTTCATCCGTCTTTGTTCTTTGGCTCCTGTGGGCCTCCCATCGCGGTGGCGTCTGCCGTTACAGAGCTCCAGCTCTGGGCGCATGCGCTTCAGAGCTCCGGCTCTGTAATTGGACACATCAGTCCAGCCGCTCCGCGGCACGTGGGATCTTCCCAGGCCAGGGCTTGAACCGGCGCCCCTTGCACTGCAAGGCGGTGTCCTTACCCACTGGGCCACCAGGGGAAGCCCCCATATGTATGTTAAGTTTTAAGTTAGCTTTTTCACTCTCCTCTTTCACTCTCATCAAGGGGTTCTCTAGTTCCTCTTCAGTTTCTGCTATTAGAGTGGTATTATCAGCATATATGAGGTTATTTATATTTCTCCCAGCAGTCTTGATACCAGTTTGCAAATCATTCAGCCCAGCATTTCACTGGGCTGTACTCTGTACTATGATGTACTCTGCATATAAGTTAAATAAGCAGGGAAACAATAAACAGCCCTGATGTATTCCTTTCCCAACTTTGAACCACTTGTTCGACGTCTAGTTCTAACTATTGCTTCCTGTGTTAGTCTCTTAGTTGTGTCCAACTCTTTGTGACTCCATGGACTGTCCCGGCTCCTCTGTCCATGGAATCTCCAGGGAAGAATATTGGAGTGGGTTGCCATTTCCTTCTCCAGTTGCTTCTTGACCTGCATACAAGTTCCTCAGGAGTCAGACAAGATGGTCTGGTACTCCCATCTCTTTAAGAATTTTCCAGTTTGTCATCCACACAGTCAAAGATTTAGCACAGACCATAAAGTAGAAACAGATGTTTTTCTCTAATTCCCTTGCTTTTTTCTGTGATCCAGTGAATGCTGGCAATTTGATCTCTAGTTTCTCTGCTTTTTCTAAATCTAGTTTGTTCTGGAAGTTCTCGGTTTACATACTACTGAAGCCTAGCTGGAAAGATTTTGAGCATTATCTTGCAAGCAGGTGAAATGAGCCCAAGTGTAAGGTAGTTTGAACATTCCATGGTATTGCCTTTCTTTGGAATTAAAATGAAATCTGATCCTTTCCAGTCCTTTGGTCACTGCTGAGTTTTCCAAATTTGCTGACATATTGAGCGCAGCACTTCAACAGCATCATCTTCAGGATTTGAAATATCTCAACTGGAATTCCACCACCTCCACTAACTTTATTCATAAGACTGCTTCTTAAGGCCTACTTGACTCCACATTTCAAGATGTCTTCTTCTAGACTAGTGACCATACCATTGTGCTTACCTGGTCATTAAAACCTTTTATTTATAGTTCTTCTGTGTATTATTTTCACCTCTTCTTAATATATTCTACTTCTGTTAGGTCCTTGCCATTTTTTGTCCTTTATTGTGCCCATCTTTGCATGAAAAGTTCCCTTGGTCTCTCCAGTTTTCTTAAGGAGATCTCTAGTCTTTTCCGTTCTGTTGTTTCCCTCTATTTCTTTGCATCGTTCACTTAAGAAGGCTTTCTTATCTCTCTTTGCTCTTCTCTAGAACTCTGAATTCAGTTGGATATATATTTTCCTTTTTCTTTTGCCTTTCACTTCTTTTCTCAGCCATTTGTAAGGCCTCCTTGAACAACCACTCTGCTTTCTTATATTTCTTTTTCTTTGGGATGGTTTTGATTACTGCCTCCTGTACGATGTTAGGAATCTATGTCTACATTTTCTTGGGACTCCAAAATTCACTGTGGAAGGTAACTTGCAGCCATGAAACTGAAAGATACATGGTCCTTGAGAGAAAAGCTATAACAAACCTAGATAGTTTATTAAAAAGCAGAGACATCACTTTGCTGACAAAGGTCCATGTAAGGTCCATGAAAAGCTGTGGCTTTTCTGGTAGTCATATATGGATGTGAGATTTAGACCATAAAGAAGACTGATCACTGAAGAACTGATGCCTTTGAATTGAAGTGTTGGAGAAGACTTGAGAGTCCTTTGGACAGCAAGGTGATCAAACTGATCAATCTTAAAGGAAATCAAGTCTTAATATTCAGTGAATGGACTGACCTGAAGCTCCAATACTTTGGCTACCTGATGTGAAAAACTGACTCACTGGAGAAAAAAGAAAAAAAAAAAAAAACCCAAAGATCCTGAGCGAAAGCTACTTCATTACAGCATCCATCTTCAGGATTTGGAATTAAAATGAAATCTGATCCTTTCCAGTCCTTTGGTCACTGCTGAGTTTTCCAAATTTGCTGACATATTGAGCGCAGCACTTCAACAGCATCATCTTCAGGATTTGAAATATCTCAACTGGAATTCCACCACCTCCACTAACTTTATTCATAAGACTGCTTCTTAAGGCCTACTTGACTCCACATTTCAAGATGTCTTCTTCTAGACTAGTGACCATACCATTGTGCTTACCTGGTCATTAAAACCTTTTATTTATAGTTCTTCTGTGTATTATTTTCACCTCTTCTTAATATATTCTACTTCTGTTAGGTCCTTGCCATTTTTTGTCCTTTATTGTGCCCATCTTTGCATGAAAAGTTCCCTTGGTCTCTCCAGTTTTCTTAAGGAGATCTCTAGTCTTTTCCGTTCTGTTGTTTCCCTCTATTTCTTTGCATCGTTCACTTAAGAAGGCTTTCTTATCTCTCTTTGCTCTTCTCTAGAACTCTGAATTCAGTTGGATATATATTTTCCTTTTTCTTTTGCCTTTCACTTCTTTTCTCAGCCATTTGTAAGGCCTCCTTGAACAACCACTCTGCTTTCTTATATTTCTTTTTCTTTGGGATGGTTTTGATTACTGCCTCCTGTACGATGTTAGGAATCTATGTCTACATTTTCTTGGGACTCCAAAATTCACTGTGGAAGGTAACTTGCAGCCATGAAACTGAAAGATACATGGTCCTTGAGAGAAAAGCTATAACAAACCTAGATAGTTTATTAAAAAGCAGAGACATCACTTTGCTGACAAAGGTCCATGTAAGGTCCATGAAAAGCTGTGGCTTTTCTGGTAGTCATATATGGATGTGAGATTTAGACCATAAAGAAGACTGATCACTGAAGAACTGATGCCTTTGAATTGAAGTGTTGGAGAAGACTTGAGAGTCCTTTGGACAGCAAGGTGATCAAACTGATCAATCTTAAAGGAAATCAAGTCTTAATATTCAGTGAATGGACTGACCTGAAGCTCCAATACTTTGGCTACCTGATGTGAAAAACTGACTCACTGGAGAAAAAAGAAAAAAAAAAAACAAAAAACAAACCTGTTCCTGGGAAAGATTGAAAGCAAAGGAGAAGGGAACAATAGAAGTTAGCATCATTGACTCAATGGGCATGAATTTTGTACTTTCTAGCTTCATGCCACGAGCTCTTTCTTAGTTATTTATTATTTTCATCCATCTTTAATCTTTGGCCTGTGTGGGCCTCCCATCACAGTGGCCTCTTTTTTTGCAGAGCACTGGCTCTGGATGCATGTGCTCCAGAGTGCTGGCTCATAATTGGGCACACTGATCCAGCCGCTCTGCAGCATGTGGGCTCTTCCCTGGCCATGGATCAAACCGGTGCCCCTTGCACCGCAAGGCAGACTTTTTACCCACTGGACCACCAGGGAAGTCCCATGGACATGAATTTAAACAAACTCCAGGAGATAGTGGAAAACAGAGGAGCCTGGCATGCTGCAATCCATGGAGTGCAAAGAGTTGGACACAACTTAGCAAATCACAACACATTGGCTGAATCAGAACAATCTATAAATATAACATATATAGGAGGCAGAGATTCCTCTAAGTACTGAGGGTTTTAAAAGGATGGAATGATTTTAAAAATCAGATTTATAAATAGTAGAAGCAATTAGCAAATATCTGGCTGAAGACAATAAAGGAGGAGAGAAAAGGCAAGAGGAAAGTAATTAAAGAAAGAAAAATGAATGAATAAAATGTCCTGTTTAGTATTTCTTCTCACAATCCCTAAACAGGCATTGTACTTTGTTTCCAAAGTATGCCATAGCTATTCAAGATATTCTGTACATAACTTGCAGCCATGAAACTGAAAGATACATGGTCCTTGAGAGAAAAGCTATAACAAACCTAGATAGTTTATTAAAAAGCAGAGACATCACTTTGCTGACAAAGGTCCATGTAAGGTCCATGAAAAGCTGTGGCTTTTCTGGTAGTCATATATGGATGTGAGATTTAGACCATAAAGAAGACTGATCACTGAAGAACTGATGCCTTTGAATTGAAGTGTTGGAGAAGACTTGAGAGTCCTTTGGACAGCAAGGTGATCAAACTGATCAATCTTAAAGGAAATCAAGTCTTAATATTCAGTGAATGGACTGACCTGAAGCTCCAATACTTTGGCTACCTGATGTGAAAAACTGACTCACTGGAGAAAAAAGAAAAAAAAAAAACAAAAAACAAACCTGTTCCTGGGAAAGATTGAAAGCAAAGGAGAAGGGAACAATAGAAGTTAGCATCATTGACTCAATGGGCATGAATTTTGTACTTTCTAGCTTCATGCCACGAGCTCTTTCTTAGTTATTTATTATTTTCATCCATCTTTAATCTTTGGCCTGTGTGGGCCTTCCATTGCAGTGGCCTCTTTTGTTGCAGAGCACTGGCTCTGGATGCATGTGCTCCAGAGTGCTGGCTCATAATTGGGCACACTGATCCAGCCGCTCTGCAGCATGTGGGCTCTTCCCTGGCCATGGATCAAACCGGTGCCCCTTGCACCGCAAGGCAGACTTTTTACCCACTGGACCACCAGGGAAGTCCCATGGACATGAATTTAAACAAACTCCAGGAGATAGTGGAAAACAGAGGAGCCTGGCATGCTGCAATCCATGGAGTGCAAAGAGTTGGACACAACTTAGCAAATCACAACACATTGGCTGAATCAGAACAATCTATAAATATAACATATATAGGAGGCAGAGATTCCTCTAAGTACTGAGGGTTTTAAAAGGATGGAATGATTTTAAAAATCAGATTTATAAATAGTAGAAGCAATTAGCAAATATCTGGCTGAAGACAATAAAGGAGGAGAGAAAAGGCAAGAGGAAAGTAATTAAAGAAAGAAGAAAAATGAATGAATAAAATGTCCTGTTTAGTATTTCTTCTCACAATCCCTAAACAGGCATTGTACTTTGTTTCCAAAGTATGCCATAGCTATTCAAGATATTCTGTACATAACTCTACCTCAACCAGACCTTGAGACTCTGACATAGAGTTGATAAAAATGGGATGAGAACTTATATGTCCTGCCATCCCCAGTGGAATCTCCTACTAGGTCACTATCCAATATAGGTTTCTGGACAACTTTCAGTAGCACATGGGTTAAGCAATGGGAAACATTTTTCATCTGGGTCAAGGACCAATAGAGTAGATTTATTGCATACTTTGAGCTTTCATATATTTTGCAAACTGTGAGCTATTGTCCTGGAATTCCACTATAGACAGATACATTCTACAGAAAATACTGATTTCCTATGTGGACTCTAAAGAGGGCTAAGTTTTCTTCCACTCTCTGGAACAGTAGGAGACATGCTTAAGAAATGAAGCAGTCTGACTTCCAGTCCACTATGGCAGAGCTTTGCAAAACATACTTATTTGAGAAGCTTGGTCATTACAGGGTTGATATTAAGCATTAATCATCCTAATTTTAAAAAGCATCTATCTATACCTTAAGTGTTTCAGTTAGATAATAGTCTAAAAAGATTACCACGTATAAACTCATTTAATTTTAACAACCTTACGAATCATACACTAATAATTTCCTCTGCCATGGAGATTGAGAAGCTAAGTAAATTTCTCCTAAAGTCACAGAAGTAGGAAGAAGCGCATGGATCTTAACTGAAGGAATTTGGATACAGAGTTTATTATACGCTTAACCACTATACTGGTTTGTCTGTCATTGAATGTTTTATAAACAGTTGTTGAACAATGAGCTTAATTAAGGTCTTCAAATACCAGGAAGTGTCACAAGAAAATTTCATATAGAAATTGCTGTAATAGTGCAAAATTGTGTTTGCTCAGGATAAAAGTGATAATAAATAAGGCCAAACAGCTCATCAATAGTAAAGAGGCCTTTAAAACCATTAATGTGTCAGGAAATGGTAGCAATCAACTCTCCACATTAAAAAAAAATTTTTTTAAAGCTTCCTGCTGTTATAAATTTATGGATATGAAGGGTGTAGAGCACAAGACTCAATAATAATAATATGCAATCATTTGTATTATAAATTTTCAATAGTCAATTTATTCTCACAAAATGTTTTGTTGATTTTCCTGAATTCATGGACAAACCTATAGCTGCAATCCAATCATGATTTGAGAAATGGAATTACATTCCAATCCACTTGCTCCTTTTAATAATTTCTATTGCCTTTAAATATGAAATTCTATAGACAGTGAGATCTTGTATTAAATCCTGGGCCAGAAAACCAGTGAAATTAAAATAAGATCCATAGATTACTCAATACAGTAAGCTCCCTGCATATGAACAATTTCCATTCCAAGGGCACGTTTTTAAGTCCAATTTGTTCAAGTCTAACAAAATCAATGTACCCAACTAGCACAACTGGCTCTATAGTATTGTAGTGTAATAGGTATATAATACTTTTCACACAAATAATATATAAAAAAATACAAAAATTGTTTTTAAAGTTTTAATCTTACAGTATAGTACCTTGCAAAGCAGAGTAGTATAGTACAACATGTGTCATACAGGGGCTATCATTGAGTGAACAGGCAAAAAAGAGTCATTGACTGGAAGAGAGAGAAGAGGAGGAAGATAGTAGCACTGAAAGCTTGTTAGCATAGGAACAGGGGGATGCAGGGGTTGACAAGGTGCAGTTTCACTCACACTCGACCTTGATGGAATGCACATTCCCATCTATGAAAGTTCACAACTTGAAGGTTGGTATGAAGGGGACCTGGTTCAGTCTTACATCAACATTCATTTTCTGGTATTGATAATTATACTGTGATTATGCAAATTGTTGTCCTTAGGAGAAGCTGATGAAGGACAAATGAGAACTCTGTAATCCTTTATAACTTTTCCATAAGTCTAAAATGATTTCAAAGTGAAAATTTAATGAGATACAGACATATATCTCAGGAATAAATACACAAATATGATATGTGATCTACTGGTAAGCTATTCCTGACCTTTCTACAAGTTATATTCACTGAAATAAAACTACTTTCATTTTTAGGATTATTTACAAAATTCACTTATTCATTTAGCAATCAACTCTCCACATTAAAAAAAAATTTTTTTAAAGCTTCCTGCTGTTATAAATTTATGGATATGAAGGGTGTAGAGCACAAGACTCAATAATAATAATATGCAATCATTTGTATTATAAATTTTCAATAGTCAATTTATTCTCACAAAATGTTTTGTTGATTTTCCTGAATTCATGGACAAACCTATAGCTGCAATCCAATCATGATTTGAGAAATGGAATTACATTCCAATCCACTTGCTCCTTTTAATAATTTCTATTGCCTTTAAATATGAAATTCTATAGACAGTGAGATCTTGTATTAAATCCTGGGCCAGAAAACCAGTGAAATTAAAATAAGATCCATAGATTACTCAATACAGTAAGCTCCCTGCATATGAACAATTTCCATTCCAAGGGCACGTTTTTAAGTCCAATTTGTTCAAGTCTAACAAAATCAATGTACCCAACTAGCACAACTGGCTCTATAGTATTGTAGTGTAATAGGTATATAATACTTTTCACACAAATAATATATAAAAAAATACAAAAATTGTTTTTAAAGTTTTAATCTTACAGTATAGTACCTTGCAAAGCAGAGTAGTATAGTACAACATGTGTCATACAGGGGCTATCATTGAGTGAACAGGCAAAAAAGAGTCATTGACTGGAAGAGAGAGAAGAGGAGGAAGATAGTAGCACTGAAAGCTTGTTAGCATAGGAACAGGGGGATGCAGGGGTTGACAAGGTGCAGTTTCACTCACACTCGACCTTGATGGAATGCACATTCCCATCTATGAAAGTTCACAACTTGAAGGTTGGTATGAAGGGGACCTGGTTCAGTCTTACATCAACATTCATTTTCTGGTATTGATAATTATACTGTGATTATGCAAATTGTTGTCCTTAGGAGAAGCTGATGAAGGACAAATGAGAACTCTGTAATCCTTTATAACTTTTCCATAAGTCTAAAATGATTTCAAAGTGAAAATTTAATGAGATACAGACATATATCTCAGGAATAAATACACAAATATGATATGTGATCTACTGGTAAGCTATTCCTGACCTTTCTACAAGTTATATTCACTGAAATAAAACTACTTTCATTTTTAGGATTATTTACAAAATTCACTTATTTCTCAATGTGAGCAAATGCTGAATAACATGGTACTTTTAAAATACTGGAAAAAAATTTTTTTGAATTTTTGTGGTATTTACAATGAAATAGCTAGACATACAGCACACTTTTCAATAAATATGCACTATTAACTTTTTTCTATAACTTAAGTTATAAAATCAACAGCAAAAGCAATCAAACCCTAATTGGTAGCTTTGATTGGTTTCTACTGTGTAAACATTCTTCCACATTGGCCAGTTTTAAGCTACTAATGTGATGTCACTGAACACAGAGTTGGAAAGAGGTAAGCAATGGTTTCCTATTACACGATAACTCACATAGATAGAGTAAATGTCAATCATTTCAAGCATACAAACAATAGTAAAGTGTAGTGGAATAACTAGAGAATGATTAATTTTGGAGATTTATTGCCTTTGTATTTAGTGTCACTTATTTGATTGTAAGTTTATAAAGTTTATTTTCAATAATGACAGTGTTTAAAAACTGGCTCACAACATTTCTATAAACTTAACAACTGCGTCTTGCATATTGGCTTGCAATGGCTCTGGTGCATCACTACTGAGGATAGCAAGGCTCAGAATATCTAAAGTAAGGAAAGATGGTAAGATGAGACCAAGAAACATCAGTCAAAGACAAGCAAGGGGAGCTTCCCTGGTCATCCAGCAGGTAAAGAGTCCACCTTGCAGTGCAAGAAGGTTTCACTCACGACCTTGATGGAATGCACATTCCCATCTATGAAAGTTCACAACTTGAAGGTTGGTATGAAGGGGACCTGGTTCAGTCTTACATCAACATTCATTTTCTGGTATTGATAATTATACTGTGATTATGCAAATTGTTGTCCTTAGGAGAAGCTGATGAAGGACAAATGAGAACTCTGTAATCCTTTATAACTTTTCCATAAGTCTAAAATGATTTCAAAGTGAAAATTTAATGAGATACAGACATATATCTCAGGAATAAATACACAAATATGATATGTGATCTACTGGTAAGCTATTCCTGACCTTTCTACAAGTTATATTCACTGAAATAAAACTACTTTCATTTTTAGGATTATTTACAAAATTCACTTATTTCTCAATGTGAGCAAATGCTGAATAACATGGTACTTTTAAAATACTGGAAAAAATTCTTTTGAATTTTTTGTGGTATTTACAATGAAATAGCTAGACATACAGCACACTTTTCAATAAATATGCACTATTAACTTTTTTCTATAACTTAAGTTATAAAATCAACAGCAAAAGCAATCAAACCCTAATTGGTAGCTTTGATTGGTTTCTACTGTGTAAACATTCTTCCACATTGGCCAGTTTTAAGCTACTAATGTGATGTCACTGAACACAGAGTTGGAAAGAGGTAAGCAATGGTTTCCTATTACACGATAACTCACATAGATAGAGTAAATGTCAATCATTTCAAGCATACAAACAATAGTAAAGTGTAGTGGAATAACTAGAGAATGATTAATTTTGGAGATTTATTGCCTTTGTATTTAGTGTCACTTATTTGATTGTAAGTTTATAAAGTTTATTTTCAATAATGACAGTGTTTAAAAACTGGCTCACAACATTTCTATAAACTTAACAACTGCGTCTTGCATATTGGCTTGCAATGGCTCTGGTGCATCACTACTGAGGATAGCAAGGCTCAGAATATCTAAAGTAAGGAAAGATGGTAAGATGAGACCAAGAAACATCAGTCAAAGACAAGCAAGGGGAGCTTCCCTGGTCATCCAGCAGGTAAAGAGTCCACCTTGCAGTGCAAGGGGCACAAGTTTGATTCCTGGCCAAGGAAGATCCCACGTGCTGGGGAGTGGCTGGACTTGTGTGTCCAATCATGAGACAGCACTCTGGAGTGCATGTACCCAGAGCTGGTGTTCTCCAAGAGAGGCCACTGCAATGGGAGGCTCATACAGGCCAAAGAATAAAGATGGATGAAAATGCATAAATAAATAAAAGCAATAAAAGTGGCCAAAATTTTAAAAAAATTTTAAAAAGGACAAGCAAGGGGAGACACCAAGGTTAAATATTACAGTGATACTTAAGTTAGTTTCAGTTGGCCCTTGCAGCATGTCGTGAGGATGAGCAAAGTTCAAACACTGCAACTTCAGTATTTGAATGACCAGCTCATGCCCTTCTGCTGGTTTGGACCCCCATGTTGCCAAGAGCCAAAGAACAATTATCATGCATTTCACCTGCATTAGAATGTTTAAATTTGTCTTAGACGTGTTGTCTGAAGGGGTCAGCAGTACTGGAACTTGTGTAACAGAGAATCGTTGACATGCTAAAGAGAAGCAGAGAATTGTCATTGGGTTGATGAGCTCAATTCCTGGCGGTGGAACCAAACCTTCTAGCATGAAACAAAAATAGATGGCATATAGGGCTAACGTTGGACAAAATTAATATATTCCCCCATCCCTAAATGACCATTATTAGGGCAAGTATTTGACTTTTTTGTTCCCAGGGCCTATAAAGTACAAAGGTTCTGAAATAAATGCATGCAGGAAGATAGGAAAACTCCACCTGGGCTCCACCGGGATTTACTCACCATGTGTGACATTTCTCAGTGATGACCTTCATCCCTTTATAACATCACATGGTGACTGACCTTTATACATCTGCATGGTTGGCTTCTCTTTTGTAAAGCAGTAAAGTGAAAAAGTCTCTAGGCCTGAGTTAGACCTGATTTTGATTTCTAATTCTTTCACTTACCCATGTGGCATTAAACATGGCATTTTACCACTTTAAGCCTCATACTCTTCATCTTCTAATTGGGGGATAAATAGGATTCTCATATCTGTAATTTCAGTATTATATATATAGAAAGATGGATAGATACAGGTACCTTGGCAAGGTGCCTGGTAGGCAAGAACTCAGTCAATGACAGCAGGCAACAAAATATATCATATGTGTGTATGTGTTTTGGTCATTTCTAATTAATTTATTTTTTTGTGGTTGCTATTTTCATGTTAGTGCTCATTCATTGACAGGATTCTAGTTAAGGTGAAGCAGATGGAGCATGGTGTTTTTCATTTTTTATCAAAGTTAGGTCTTCATATATTTAAATGATAATTTTTCATAGTATCCATAGGTAAATCCTATATGTACATAGGGAATTGCCATATTTTAACTAGGAGAGTTGTACTGGAGGAATCAATACCCTCTTGCTTGAGGTTTAGCACCAGTATTTGCAGCTGGCCATTGATGACCTCTCCTTAACCTCAAAGCTTAATTTGAGGTGCTCCTTTCTTCTTACCCTGCATACTCTCTCTGTTTCTCTGTGTGTTATTACTCACTCCCATGACTTCAGTAACCATCTATTGACCCTGACAATCCAATTTAATTTTATAATCTATTAATCTAATCCACAGAGGTAACAAATACCTGTCACCTGAGTTCTCCCCTGCTGTCTCATGTCAAACACTTCATATACTATATTTAATTTTATAATTGCAAATATTTCCCACTACTTCCAAGCTTTTATTAATTTTCTCAGCCTTAGCCATTTTCAGTATATCACATCAAATTCATGTTGCCCGAGCCTGGTAGAAGTTAAACAAATAATTCAATGATGAATAAATAATAATTGCATCTTAAACAATGACAATATTGTGTTTCTTCCTAACCATGATGTGTTGTCTAAATTATGGCATATTGTTCAAAATTACTCAATAGACAAAAATAACACCCATTATAGTCTTTTTCCTACAAGAAAAAAAATAAAAAGAAAGTAAAATCTCAAGAATAGGAAATTCTTTTTCAAGAGATGAAAATTAAAGCATTTTTGAAGTGTTGGATTGACTTTGTTATTTGCTTTATAATCAATGAAAACATTTGCTACACTCTTAGGTGTTGTCTTTTAACAATGTGGCTTCACATTTGAAAAGGTGAAGTTGTGCTTTTATCAGAGCTGTGGCAGAAACAACCCACTGTGCCCAGTGATTCTGAAATAAGTATAATTTGCATGTAATGATTTCTCTGAGTACAAAAGCCTTAATTTTCTGTTATTTTTGAGTTTGATTTTATTAAATTCAAAATTGATTTTGAGTATACTCTATGAATGTGCTAAAAATTTCCAATGACTTTGAAAACTTGAAATATAATATTTGAAATGAGATGTTACAGATCAAAAATACATTTATCATGATCTCCTTTCCTGTATAATCTTCAACATGACAGCTTACCTGCTATCATATATGTATATGTACATAGATACATATACATATAAATTTAATATATGTAAATTAGTATATATAATTAAATTTAGTATATATAAATTTAATATATATATATATTCAATTTAGTATACCTATATATTTAAAATGTATTGATTCTGAATTTCTTTTTCTTTACAGTTATATCATGTAATATGTTGCCTATAATTAAGAGCCAAAATGGTTAATAAACTGTCTCTAGAGACCCTTATTCTGTTGTTTTTTTTCACAGTATCCATAGGTAAATCCTATATATACATAGGGAATTGCCATATTTTAACTAAGAGAGTTGTACTGGAGGAATCAATACCCTCTTGCTTGAGGGTTAGCACCAGTATTTGCAGCTGGCTATTGATGACTTTTCCTTAACCTCAAAGCTTAATCTGAGGTGCTCTGAGACTGTTGTTCAATCTCTAAGTCGTTTCTAGCACTTTGTGACCCCCATGGAGTCCAGCATCTCAGGTTTCACGATTTCCTGGAGTTTCCTCAGACTCATGTCCATTGAATCAGTGATGCTATCCAAACATTTGATCCTCTGTCATTCTTCCCAGCATCACGGTGTCTTTCCCAATGAGTCAGCTGTTTGAATCAGGTGAAGTACTGGAGCTTCAGCTTCAGTATCAGTCCTTCAAATGAATATTTAGGATTGATTTTCTTTAGGATTGACTGGTTTGATTTCCCTGCAGTCCAAGTGACCCTCAAGGGTTTTCTCTAGCACTACAGTTTGAAAGCATCAATCCTTTGGCACTCAGCCTTCTTTATAGTTCAGTTTGCATCCATAAATGACTACTGGAAAAACCATAGCTTTGACAATACTATATATATATATATATATATATATATATATATATATACACTGCATCTGTCAGCAAAGTGATGTCTCTGCTTTTTAATATACTGTCTAGGTTTGTCGTATCTTTCCTTCCAAGGAGCAAGCATATTAAAATTTCATGGTTGCAGTCATCAGCAGCAATGATATTGAAATGGTTCATAAAAACAAGAGAAATAGTCACCAAACCTCAGATCACACCTCTACTAGAGTGCTTTAAATACATCAGAAGATATAAACTCTTATAGATGCTATAAAACTGTTTCAAAATGGGTGATTGAGAAAAGATATGTGTGATTTTTTCAAAGAATGCAGGTCTTCTAAGAGTTTTACTCACCTAATCAAGGAAAATTCGTGACAGGTACTTTCTCCTCATTCATGTCTGCTAAGAGTGTTTTCCATGAGGTTACCGTCTTAAAAATTGGCCCCTGCAATAGCTTGGAAAATAAACAATGCCCCTAATGAAAACACAGTTTTAGAAGACAAAATTGAAAAATAGAAAGTTCCTAGCATATTTTAGTTGCTGTTAGCTATATTTGACAAGGTTATTACAAGAAAGAAATAAGCACAATTTGAAATAGAGATTGAAAAGAATAGGGACAAAACAGAAATGTAGAGACTTGCCATGGTCACAGAGCAAAGTAGGCAACTTTTCTTATCTTTCATTTTAACAGTAAACTGAGACTGTTGTTCAATCTCTAAGTCGTTTCTAGCACTTTGTGACCCCCATGGAGTCCAGCATCTCAGGTTTCACGATTTCCTGGAGTTTCCTCAGACTCATGTCCATTGAATCAGTGATGCTATCCAAACATTTGATCCTCTGTCATTCTTCCCAGCATCACGGTGTCTTTCCCAATGAGTCAGCTGTTTGAATCAGGTGAAGTACTGGAGCTTCAGCTTCAGTATCAGTCCTTCAAATGAATATTTAGGATTGATTTTCTTTAGGATTGACTGGTTTGATTTCCCTGCAGTCCAAGTGACCCTCAAGGGTTTTCTCTAGCACTACAGTTTGAAAGCATCAATCCTTTGGCACTCAGCCTTCTTTATAGTTCAGTTTGCATCCATAAATGACTACGGGAAAAAACTATATCTTTGACAATACTATATATATATATATATATATATATATATATATATACACTGCATCTGTCAGCAAAGTGATGTCTCTGCTTTTTAATATACTGTCTAGGTTTGTCGTATCTTTCCTTCCAAGGAGCAAGCATATTAAAATTTCATGGTTGCAGTCATCAGCAGCAATGATATTGAAATGGTTCATAAAAACAAGAGAAATAGTCACCAAACCTCAGATCACACCTCTACTAGAGTGCTTTAAATACATCAGAAGATATAAACTCTTATAGATGCTATAAAACTGTTTCAAAATGGGTGATTGAGAAAAGATATGTGTGATTTTTTTTCAAAGAATGCAGGTCTTCTAAGAGTTTTACTCACCTAATCAAGGAAAATTCGTGACAGGTACTTTCTCCTCATTCATGTCTGCTAAGAGTGTTTTCCATGAGGTTACCGTCTTAAAAATTGGCCCCTGCAATAGCTTGGAAAATAAACAATGCCCCTAATGAAAACACAGTTTTAGAAGACAAAATTGAAAAATAGAAAGTTCCTAGCATATTTTAGTTGCTGTTAGCTATATTTGACAAGGTTATTACAAGAAAGAAATAAGCACAATTTGAAATAGAGATTGAAAAGAATAGGGACAAAACAGAAATGTAGAGACTTGCCATGGTCACAGAGCAAAGTAGGCAACTTTTCTTATCTTTCATTTTTAACAGTAAACTGAGAATTCCTTTGAACATCAGAGACCAATTACGTATCATCCATTCTGCAAGAATCAAATCAAGGTGTGGCTAATTCACTCACTTTTAAAACCTCTAAATAGATTAAAGCCCTCCACCAATACCCTTTTTGTTAGACAAAATGCTGTGGGGGGAGCGGAGGAGGAGGATGAGAGACTCAAAGTACCTGCAGTTAAGTTGGAAATACTTCACGTGTGGCTTCTGGCATCAGAACTAAAATAAGATACATGTCTCCTATTATGTTTTCAAGAAGATTGTGCTATAAAAGAAATCATCATCTTGGGCTAATAAAATTATTTGTTCAAGACATAAAACAGTCTTTGGATTTCCAACTTTCTAGGCATAAAAAGAGGGCACAGACAGATACCTAGTGCCTAAGAATAGTGTCTTCTGCAATACTTCAAATCTGGTAGTAGACAAGGAAGGCCCAACTGGGAAATAGAATTTTTCCTAGGTCCACCATAAAAAAAGGATTGAAAAGCACATCCCCAAATAATATCAGGGTTTAATTAAGGAAAAAGCCACATTGCAATGATAGGAAGTCTTTGAAATAGGTGTCCAGCTAGTTGTTTAAATGTCCATGAGCCATGACCTTCTCTGTCTTCGTTTTTATCCTTCCTATTAGTGTCACTTGAAGTTGTCCTGTCCTGTGACTGTGGTGGGTGAATTTGAACTAGTTCTTGATGATCTGTACTCTACTGGACATTCATGACCTTGTGAATTCCTCTCCCCTTGAGTGTGAACTGGACCTAATGACTTGCTTCTAATAAATAAGAGATAGCAAAATGTTTCAGTATCACTTCCAACATTAGATTTTAAGACTGAGACTTCCATCTTTCTTGCATTTGCTTTTGCCTTCTCACTTACTAGCTTTTCTGAAATCAAATGCTATGTTTGTAACTACTTCTGGAGAGGTATACATGGTAATAAACCATGTAAGTGAAATAGAAGAAATAAGCACAATTTGAAATAGAGATTGAAAAGAATAGGGACAAAACAGAAATGTAGAGACTTGCCATGGTCACAGAGCAAAGTAGGCAACTTTTCTTATCTTTCATTTTTAACAGTAAACTGAGAATTCCTTTGAACATCAGAGACCAATTACGTATCATCCATTCTGCAAGAATCAAATCAAGGTGTGGCTAATTCACTCACTTTTAAAACCTCTAAATAGATTAAAGCCCTCCACCAATACCCTTTTTGTTAGACAAAATGCTGTGGGGGGAGCGGAGGAGGAGGATGAGAGACTCAAAGTACCTGCAGTTAAGTTGGAAATACTTCACGTGTGGCTTCTGGCATCAGAACTAAAATAAGATACATGTCTCCTATTATGTTTTCAAGAAGATTGTGCTATAAAAGAAATCATCATCTTGGGCTAATAAAATTATTTGTTCAAGACATAAAACAGTCTTTGGATTTCCAACTTTCTAGGCATAAAAAGAGGGCACAGACAGATACCTAGTGCCTAAGAATAGTGTCTTCTGCAATACTTCAAATCTGGTAGTAGACAAGGAAGGCCCAACTGGGAAATAGAATTTTTCCTAGGTCCACCATAAAAAAAGGATTGAAAAGCACATCCCCAAATAATATCAGGGTTTAATTAAGGAAAAAGCCACATTGCAATGATAGGAAGTCTTTGAAATAGGTGTCCAGCTAGTTGTTTAAATGTCCATGAGCCATGACCTTCTCTGTCTTCGTTTTTATCCTTCCTATTAGTGTCACTTGAAGTTGTCCTGTCCTGTGACTGTGGTGGGTGAATTTGAACTAGTTCTTGATGATCTGTACTCTACTGGACATTCATGACCTTGTGAATTCCTCTCCCCTTGAGTGTGAACTGGACCTAATGACTTGCTTCTAATAAATAAGAGATAGCAAAATGTTTCAGTATCACTTCCAACATTAGATTTTAAGACTGAGACTTCCATCTTTCTTGCATTTGCTTTTGCCTTCTCACTTACTAGCTTTTCTGAAATCAAATGCTATGTTTGTAACTACTTCTGGAGAGGTATACATGGTAATAAACCATGTAAGTACAAAAACCATGGAGGTCACTAGCTAATAGCTTAGAAAAAAACAATGACCCCAAATCCTTCCAACATTCACTGGATAAACGTGAAAGTTGATCCTGCCTCCAGTGAAATCTTGAGAACTGAGGTCTCGACCTTGCAGTTTTACAAGATCTTGAATCAGACAATCCAGTCAATTCATGCTCCATTTCCCAACCCAAAAGCTCATAGTGAAATGATAAACGGTATTTTAATTTTCCAGGTGATTTGTCACTCAGCAATTGATAACTAAGAGATTTTATGTATTGGATGTGTGAAAGGCATGAAAAATCGAATATTGTCCTACCATATCAGTAAACAAAGGATATCACAGTCATTAACTACTGCTGATGAAACTCAAGAAGAAAAAAAATACTAGCTATTCAGCAGCCATTCAGTAACTTCCCATGGTGAGCCTCGAGGAAACTCAGAATATGAAGACACAGTATACTAGTTCCAGATAGCTGAGGTGCATATCAAGGAAATGATTTCAATGAGCCCAGACATCTTCCCATATGTAGAAAAGTGCTAAATTCCTTAACTTGAGGTATCTACCTTTTATTAACAGTAATCACGTGTTCCAACTACCTGCCCTTTCCTGCAAAACTATATATCCTAGTTCCCCACTTTGCCTCCTCTGAACAGTTCTCTCAGGGGGTTACTTGATATGCTGCCTCCCTAAAAATTCCCAGTGGAATAAAACATAATTCTCAGCTTTCAGGTTTTAAATAATTTTTTAATCAACAAATAGATTTGTAGTCTTTTAAGTCACTATGCTTTCAAATCATGACATGCTGCATCCAGACTTCATATAGAAACCAGTGTCTGTTTCTTAGGGAAGTTATGTTTTCAATGTGGTTCCATAAGAAGGGGAGTATACGAAGAGAGAATTTCTGTAGTCAATAAAGCTCTTATCCAAATATTTCTCATTCTTTTCCATTCTAGGCACAAGGTTGGACACTTTTCTGGCCATCTTATGATGACATGGTCTCTAACTGTTCATGTCTGAGCATTTAAACCTCTCTTTTTAGTATAGAAGTGTGATCCTTTTAAATGATGGCTATTTATTTATGTTGTGAAATAAGACACAGTGAAAAGAGTGAATATAGTGAAGAGTCTGATATAGTGAAGAGTCTCTCTGATGATTTCTATAGGATATGTAGCATGAGAGATAAATTATTCTTGTGGTAGGCCACTAAGATTTTTGAGATGTATCTTAGTAGGGTACAATATAACCCATTCCAATACATTCAATACATAAACTACAAAAACTTTCCTTAAAAAATAATATAAATCCTAAATAAATATTACTATTCTTGTCTGTATGATTGCTTTGTTGTAAGTCTAGAACTTCTGAGATAATTTCAGAGGCCAGCTCTAAACTGAGGCACAATTTAAACATCTGTAAACAGATTGTAATATTACTAGACACGTAAGCCAAATAATTTTTCCTAATTATGATGCCTATTTAACAAAATATCAATTCATGCCTGAAATTTACACTTTTGAAGAAATTTCATAGAAAATCTTCTAAATGATGTATAAAATTGTAAAACTAGAGAGAATTGGGCTATTCCATTGCAAAAAAAAAAAATTATCCCAAAAGATCCAGACGGTCCAACTTCTAGGTATTTGCAGTTTGTTACCATTTGTGAAGATAATTGACTCCCAACAAATCTTCCATATGGTAAATTTTATAAATCAAAATCCTAATAACCATATTATTAAATACTTAACCAGGAATTCATATCATACACAAGACTGAACATAACCCACTTAAAAGATACAAGCATATGTGCAAAAATCCTCCAAATGAAAATTTTGTAGATAATCACTAATAGAAACTAACAAAGAATAGTATCACAACATGATACAATACAACATGTACTAACTAAACGATTGTATGATCTTATGTATGCAAGGTATCATGCTGGGGAAACATTTTCTTTAAAAAGCATTTTGATGACATCCTTTTGGTTTAAAACAGGCAACGTTTGTGGTATTGGTAGTGGAGGTATTGACTTTTCCTTTTCCTCTTTTTAATGTTTCTTTTCCCCATTTTGTCTTCCCTTTCTTTCTTTCTTTGCAAAAACATGTCTTTATTAACCTAAACCTGGGCCTAGATAGCTGAAGATAGTAATGATTTCTTAGAACTCAGAAATGGCATTGCGGATTCCCAGCTGGAACTTACAAAAAGGACTGGGAAACTTGCAAATACATTATGGTATGAAACTAGGCTTCTAAACCTACAACAAATACAGGTTTCTCAATGATCAGACTGTTTTCAAATTAGTTCAAGCCTAGCTATCCAAGCTAAAAACAGATTGACTCACCTGGTTTATAGCAAAGCAGTTTAAATTTAGGCTTAAAAAAGTGCACTTGGGAACAGAATATGTAACCAGCTTTTAGCAGTATAAGAAAGTTTGGGTAGATAATTTCTGCTTGAATCTCACAAACCTCAAATGTCTGTCAGCTCCAGACTAAAAGTCATGGCAAACCTTTGATAGCTTCTTAAAATAAAGGGCTCTCTTTCTCTTAGTACATTCTGAGAGATGTGGCCTTTGTTCCAAAATGAAAACATTTGCAGAATTGCCATTTCTCCCATGGTCAGATGAAGCCTTCCCTTAGAGAAGTTTAACATTTCACACAATGCCATTGTTCCTGTCATCTTCTCAATCTGGAGCTGTATCTTCTGAAATGGATGAAATGAACCTGGAATCTTCTGCTTGTTTTGGATGGAAATGCAGTAGGCAGACTCTCACATGGTATTCAATGATCCTTTCTTCTGGGTATTGTGTGCATGCATGCTTGACCTCTTCAGTCATTTCTAACTCTTTGCAATCCCATGGACTATAGCCCACTAGACTCCTGCATCCATGGGATTCTCCAGGCAAGATTATAGGAGTGGGTTGCCGTGCCCTCCTCCAGGAAATCTTCTTGACCCAGGGATTAAACCTCCTTCTCCTGTGACTTCTGGAGTGCAGGAAGATTTCTTTACCTACTGCTTATCGAATGCCTTCTACCTAATAAAATACAGAAGTTATGGGATGCCATTTCTGTGATTAAGGTATTAAAAGATCATGGCTTCATCCATATGGACATCTAGCTAAACCCAAAAAAGAACAGTGCATAGTAGAGGTGATACTCCCTCATGACTGGTAAGAAAAAGTAAGTCTCTGAAGAAGGGAGAAAATATACAGGTGCAACACTGTTATTCAATGGCTAAGTTTAATTCTGAGCATCTGAATGTGGAAAGTGAAAAAATAAATGTATTTAGTTTACATTTTTTACACTTGTCTGCCTTGTAAGGTTTCTTGCCATTAAAACATCAATATATTTAACTTTTGTAAATGTTAGTTCTCTCATCTGTAAAATGGGGATTGTGCTGGCTAAATTCATTTTAAGATTATTGTAAAGATCAAGTTGAGTCCTATGTAAGGTAGACATAATATATTGAAATTGATAAGGAAATTCAGCTACAAATCAATAATGGAAGAGGCATTGTGCTGGGTAGCATTTATTGGATTATTTCCAATCTACTTACTTAAATTTCTGCGTAAAAGAATATCAAATGCCTTGTTCTATCTTTGTCCATTATCATCATTTCTTGGTTAGTAAAGTTGAATTAATTTCATTTGCCTCAGTGTTAGAAGTGCAGCTTTATTTCTGCTTGGGACTTCATATTAATTTGTAATGCCTGGTGGCTTAGGTTTCACAGCTGTGTGAAGTCTGGCATTTTTTAATTTTGTTTTAGACCTTGATGCTCCAGTAATGTCAGGGCTGTATGCCAGTCAAGTGTGACAGTTATTTCTGTTTAATTTTGTAATTTCAGTGAGGACTACTTAGCTTGCCAATGAAGTCCATCAGTGTCAGAAGCCAAGGCAGTTACTTATGAGCATTAATGGCTTGTAATAGTTGCTTTTGGGGCTCACTGCCTCTTCAGGCAATCCCATCTTCCCTCTGACCATGGGATTCTCCAGGCAAGATTATAGGAGTGGGTTGCCGTGCCCTCCTCCAGGAAATCTTCTTGACCCAGGGATTAAACCTCCTTCTCCTGTGACTTCTGGAGTGCAGGAAGATTTCTTTACCTACTGCTTATCGAATGCCTTCTACCTAATAAAATACAGAAGTTATGGGATGCCATTTCTGTGATTAAGGTATTAAAAGATCATGGCTTCATCCATATGGACATCTAGCTAAACCCAAAAAAGAACAGTGCATAGTAGAGGTGATACTCCCTCATGACTGGTAAGAAAAAGTAAGTCTCTGAAGAAGGGAGAAAATATACAGGTGCAACACTGTTATTCAATGGCTAAGTTTAATTCTGAGCATCTGAATGTGGAAAGTGAAAAAATAAATGTATTTAGTTTACATTTTTTACACTTGTCTGCCTTGTAAGGTTTCTTGCCATTAAAACATCAATATATTTAACTTTTGTAAATGTTAGTTCTCTCATCTGTAAAATGGGGATTGTGCTGGCTAAATTCATTTTAAGATTATTGTAAAGATCAAGTTGAGTCCTATGTAAGGTAGACATAATATATTGAAATTGATAAGGAAATTCAGCTACAAATCAATAATGGAAGAGGCATTGTGCTGGGTAGCATTTATTGGATTATTTCCAATCTACTTACTTAAATTTCTGCGTAAAAGAATATCAAATGCCTTGTTCTATCTTTGTCCATTATCATCATTTCTTGGTTAGTAAAGTTGAATTAATTTCATTTGCCTCAGTGTTAGAAGTGCAGCTTTATTTCTGCTTGGGACTTCATATTAATTTGTAATGCCTGGTGGCTTAGGTTTCACAGCTGTGTGAAGTCTGGCATTTTTTAATTTTGTTTTAGACCTTGATGCTCCAGTAATGTCAGGGCTGTATGCCAGTCAAGTGTGACAGTTATTTCTGTTTAATTTTGTAATTTCAGTGAGGACTACTTAGCTTGCCAATGAAGTCCATCAGTGTCAGAAGCCAAGGCAGTTACTTATGAGCATTAATGGCTTGTAATAGTTGCTTTAATAGCCTAGGGAAAGTAGAAATGTCTACAGGCTCCTCAATAATTAATACAGATTTATTTATAAATTTATTACAGCACAAAACATGTGGGATCTAGGACTGTTTGACACATGATGGATACTATACGATTTGTTGACAGTATCTAGAAATAAGTATCTGAAAGCTAGAGCATCTATGTACATTATTTTCCAAACTGGTGTACTTTTGACAATCCAAGAGGGAGCTGTCAGTGAAACTGACAGCAGCAGGGTCTATCAGGTTAAACAGGATGTAAATTCATGCTAATGAATATATATTATATGCATTGAATATATATTATATGAATATATATTATGAATAAATGAGTATATATTTTATATATGTATATATACTTCATAGAACACAAATAATTAAATAACATGGAATATTTCCTTTAGAACTAGTGGTTACTTTGAGAACTCAAAAGTTGACATGTAAGGTTTTCAGGTTTTCAAAAGTAACACTTTATTTGTCTAGAATAACACGATGACCATTGTGCCTAAGCATCAGTGAAAGTGTGTAAAATACAACTTTAACAATTTTTAAAAAACTCAACTTTGAATCTTTGGACAATGCATGTTCGTTGGATAAGTTAAACATAAAATTGAAAGTCAGTAAGTTTTTTACATTTCTGAGATTAGTGAAATCAATTTGATTATAGGTTTTCAGTGACTCTGAGTCAAATTAATCAGAAAAACTTTTTTCATACGAAAAGAAATTTTAGGGCTTCCATGGTGGTCCAGTGGGTAAGGACACAGCCTTGCAATGCAAGGGGCGCCAGTTTGATCCCTGGACTGGGAGGATCCCATGTGCCACGGAACAGTTGAACCGATGTGTCCAACTACCGAACCAGAGCTCTGGAGCACATGCGCCCAGAGCCAGTGCTCTGCCACGAGAGAGGCCACTACAATGGGAGGTCCACACAGGCCAAAGAACAAAGATGGAAATAAATGAAAGACCAATAGAGGTGGCCAAAATTTTTTGAAAAAAAGAAAAATAAATAAAATGTAACCTTCCACAACAGATGTTCTGTTTGAAATCTTTACTGGTCAATAAATTTTGTTCTAGGAATAATGATATATGCTAGTCAGTGTTAATCTTTATTTCTTTCTAAATTATTGTTCTTGATATACAACTTATACACTTGATGGATCAATTTGCAAGTGAAATTTAGAAGATTGTGTTGCTTTGGGATTGAGTGATTTGAGAAATGGACAGTTATTTCATGACCATTTTGGCAAACTGCAGCCTGGATACTACCTAATTAAGGAGCAGTCCATAACTCTACTTCCAGGAGGAAGTATATGGCAGCCTAGTCCTTTAAATCGTGAGGCTTTACAGCTAAATTATTACTAGTGCTACTGAAATAGACATTTGAAATTTCATCACCTGCCACTTCATGGTTACAATTTCAAGTGGTTTCCATATTTTGATTATGAGAGGACGTACAAATAAAATTATCAGGAACATTAAAAGCTTATTTTGTATAATCAACTGTGATCACAGTTTGATGACATTTTTCTCACAGCAAATATTGCTTTTTCAAATACATAGCAAAAAGAATATTTCCTTTAGACATGGTTACTTTGAGAACTCAAAAGTTGACATGTAAGGTTTTCAGGTTTTCAAAAGTAACACTTTATTTGTCTAGAATAACACGATGACCATTGTGCCTAAGCATCAGTGAAAGTGTGTAAAATACAACTTTAACAATTTTTAAAAAACTCAACTTTGAATCTTTGGACAATGCATGTTCGTTGGATAAGTTAAACATAAAATTGAAAGTCAGTAAGTTTTTTACATTTCTGAGATTAGTGAAATCAATTTGATTATAGGTTTTCAGTGACTCTGAGTCAAATTAATCAGAAAAACTTTTTTCATACGAAAAGAAATTTTAGGGCTTCCATGGTGGTCCAGTGGGTAAGGACACAGCCTTGCAATGCAAGGGGCGCCAGTTTGATCCCTGGACTGGGAGGATCCCATGTGCCACGGAACAGTTGAACCGATGTGTCCAACTACCGAACCAGAGCTCTGGAGCACATGCGCCCAGAGCCAGTGCTCTGCCACGAGAGGCCACTACAATGGGAGGTCCACACAGGCCAAAGAACAAAGATGGAAATAAATGAAAGACCAATAGAGGTGGCCAAAATTTTTTGAAAAAAAGAAAAATAAATAAAATGTAACCTTCCACAACAGATGTTCTGTTTGAAATCTTTACTGGTCAATAAATTTTGTTCTAGGAATAATGATATATGCTAGTCAGTGTTAATCTTTATTTCTTTCTAAATTATTGTTCTTGATATACAACTTATACACTTGATGGATCAATTTGCAAGTGAAATTTAGAAGATTGTGTTGCTTTGGGATTGAGTGATTTGAGAAATGGACAGTTATTTCATGACCATTTTGGCAAACTGCAGCCTGGATACTACCTAATTAAGGAGCAGTCCATAACTCTACTTCCAGGAGGAAGTATATGGCAGCCTAGTCCTTTAAATCGTGAGGCTTTACAGCTAAATTATTACTAGTGCTACTGAAATAGACATTTGAAATTTCATCACCTGCCACTTCATGGTTACAATTTCAAGTGGTTTCCATATTTTGATTATGAGAGGACGTACAAATAAAATTATCAGGAACATTAAAAGCTTATTTTGTATAATCAACTGTGATCACAGTTTGATGACACTTTTCTCTCACAGCAAATATTGCTTTTTTTCAAAATCTTAATTCTCAATTCAGCTGATGTTTTCCATTGTTGTCCACCTTACTCTTGCTCTTAAAATTTTTCCTTTTATGCAAAGGTATATTAAAAATCTTTATAGAACAAATTATTCTAATCATATCATTCAATTATGCATGTCTTCTATTTTATAATAAGCAGAGTGTGCTGTTCATTCTTACTACATTAATATAACCACAGTAAGATGTCCCATTATTGGAGTTATCTTGCTCAGAAAGATTCAAAACTGAATTTTTTGCATGCATTAAATATTTTTTCTGAATTATGACTCAGCTACATTACTAATATTGAAGATATACTGATAGTTTTAAAGTGGTCCATTCATTTTAAACTAGTAACATCAAAAATCCACAGTGTCGGGGCTTCCCCTGATGGTCCAGTGGGTAAGGACACCGCCTTGCAGTGCAAGGGGCGCCAGTTCGATCCCTGGCCTGGGAAGATCCCATGTGCCATGGAGCGGCTGGACTGATGTGTCCAATCAGCGAGCCAGAGCTCTGGAGCGCATGCGCCCAGAGCCGGCGCTCTGCAACGACAGAGGCCACTGTGATGGGAGACCCGCAGGAGCCAAAGAACAAAGACGGATGAAAATAGAGAAATGAAAGACCAATGGAAGTGGCCTGCCCCCTCCCCTCCCTCCCCAACCCGACCTCTGTCCAAAATAAATAAATAAATAAATCTTTAAAAAAAAAAAAAAATTCCACAGTATAAACCATATAGTTGGCACTTACTTATTCTGAATTAAGCACTATTTTCAGCACTTCATGTATAAATTCAGGAATCAGAAAATTGTATGTCATGGGCCAATTCAAGCCCTATTATTTGTTTTTATAAACAAAGTATTACTGGTTCACAGTCTCACTCATTATCTTTCATGTTATCTACTGTTGGTCTCACAAGATAGTGACAGAGTTGATCAGTAGTTGCCACAGAAATCTTCTTGCCTTTGTAGCCTCACATATCTGCTATCAGAAAATATTTGCCAATCTTGCATTAAAATTTTTGTTGAAACTGGTTATTTTGTATTAGGGTATAGCTATGACAATTCAGGGTGAACAGTGAAGGGACTCAATCATACATATACATGTATCCATTCTAACCCAAATGCCTCCCATCCAGGCTGCCAAATAACTTTGAGCAGAATTACATGTTAAAATTTTTATCTCCTCAATAGCCCTATAAAAATATCACTCTTCATCTTAATCTCTATTCTAATGATAAAGGAAATAGGACAATGTGAGGTAGGTGACTTGCTCAAGGTCATATACTGCTAAAAAACGTATTAGCAAGGAATGAACTCAGTTAACTCTCTCCACAGTTCTTTATTGCAACTGTGCTAAACTGTTTGCAAATGGAGAATTATGTTTACTGCCTATGAATAAGCAATTATTTCCACATATATCTATTAGCAAAAATTGATTGGGCACTAATAGTTTTCCCAAAGCATAAAATACTTCACAGTCATTGCTGATGAGAATTTTAAGACTAAATCTTTTTTTGGGTCCAGTGGGTAAGGACACCGCCTTGCAGTGCAAGGCGCCAGTTCGACCCCCTAAGATCCCATGTGCCATGGGCGGCTGGACCGATGTGTCAAATTACCGAGCCAGAGCTCTGGGCGCATGCACTCCAGAGCCGACGCTCTGGGACGAAAGAGGCCACTGTGATGGGAGACCCACACAGGCCAAAGAACAAAGATGGATGAAAATAAACAAATGAAAGACCAATGGAAGTGGCCTGCCCCCTCCCCTCCCTCCCCAACCCGACCTCTGTCCAAAATAAATAAATAAATAAATCTTTAAAAAAAAAAAAAAATTCCACAGTATAAACCATATAGTTGGCACTTACTTATTCTGAATTAAGCACTATTTTCAGCACTTCATGTATAAATTCAGGAATCAGAAAATTGTATGTCATGGGCCAATTCAAGCCCTATTATTTGTTTTTATAAACAAAGTATTACTGGTTCACAGTCTCACTCATTATCTTTCATGTTATCTACTGTTGGTCTCACAAGATAGTGACAGAGTTGATCAGTAGTTGCCACAGAAATCTTCTTGCCTTTGTAGCCTCACATATCTGCTATCAGAAAATATTTGCCAATCTTGCATTAAAATTTTTGTTGAAACTGGTTATTTTGTATTAGGGTATAGCTATGACAATTCAGGGTGAACAGTGAAGGGACTCAATCATACATATACATGTATCCATTCTAACCCAAATGCCTCCCATCCAGGCTGCCAAATAACTTTGAGCAGAATTACATGTTAAAATTTTTATCTCCTCAATAGCCCTATAAAAATATCACTCTTCATCTTAATCTCTATTCTAATGATAAAGGAAATAGGACAATGTGAGGTAGGTGACTTGCTCAAGGTCATATACTGCTAAAAAACGTATTAGCAAGGAATGAACTCAGTTAACTCTCTCCACAGTTCTTTATTGCAACTGTGCTAAACTGTTTGCAAATGGAGAATTATGTTTACTGCCTATGAATAAGCAATTATTTCCACATATATCTATTAGCAAAAATTGATTGGGCACTAATAGTTTTTCCCCAAAGCATAAAATACTTCACAGTCATTGACTGATGAGAATTTTAAGACTAAATCTCTGCTTTCTGTTATTAGTGGTGGATTTCAGACAGTGAAGGTCATTACATTTGTCATATAAAGCAGAACTTCCTTACTAGTCTCTATAAATTCTACTAGAGAGAAGAATTGATATGAATGAGATATATGGTATGATATATATGAACGTTAGCTAGCTTAAGACAAATAGCAAAGAATAAAACGATTTTAAAATCTCTGTGTCTTCCAACATGTTCTTATCCTTACAGCAGTTACAGGAAGTGTTTGGAAAATGATGCTAATTAGAAAAGATAATGGGTAATCCTGTCATCAAGACCAGAATCTTAGATAATAACTATGGCTTGGGGGGAGGGGGAGCTTATCACTATTTAATCATTCATCCATACCTAATTCCTTTGAAAAATTAGAATTTTGCACTAATCGGAGGAGGTTTTCTGCAGCTGCCAGCACATGATGGACTTCCCAATAACAGATGGGACAAATGTTCTTTTTCACACTTATAACAGGGTTCCCATGGCAACACTCCTTGTATGCATTCAGATAAAACTTCTCTTTATCTTTCAATAATCTTTCCTTTTTTTTCTTCCTTCCTAACCTTTTTCATTAAAAATAAGTACCTTGGTCCTTAAGAGGCTAAAACCTGCCAGTGAGCCCTTGTTCTCTGTTCTTCCTGGAAAATGTTTAGAAGGAAAACACATACACTACACATTGGCTTTCTTTCTTATTATATTACATGAGTAATAGTCAGAAAAGTAGCTTTGGTCAAGATTATGAGTGTTCAGACTTAATTCTGAATTAGATTCTGAGGCCTAAATTCAAAACTTAGGTCATGTGAATTTTTGCAAACATGCAACAATATGCTAGGAATTCTTGTCTAATGCCCAAAGACTAAGGGGTATAACATAGGGATTGTGCTGATAGGAGACTCTGTTGTGTATATTGGAAGCTGTCTTGATTTATTATCAAGTGATTTGTATACTGATAATGCACAGATTCTACTGTTAGTAACTGGTATTTGATAAAGACACAAACTATTTCTAATATATAACTCCATAGGAGAAATCTGGGCTTGGGAGAATTTGCCCCGCGAGCTTTGCTACAAAATTAATTAAGAATAAATATAGAATGAGTAAAGACAGAAAGACACAAAAAGGGAGAAATGGAGTAAGCTGATGTGCACAGGAATTGATTCTAACAGATATGCTCAACCAGAATGAAATAGTCCATGCAGAATAAAATACTGCATTACAGTGCTTTCTGATGTGTGGGCCATGAGGTAGTGCTGGTTTACCAGTTGTTTTTTATTATTACTGAACAGGCTAAGTTCAGTCCATATCCATTAGTAGTGTACAAACTTTCTATGAATGTGGTTTTTAAAATTTTCTTCTCCACCATTTTTGTTGTAATTATATTTATTGAAGTGTAATAGTATATGTAGTGGCTTCCCCGGTGGCTCAGGAATAAGAATACACCTGTCAATGCAGGAGATGCGAGTTATATTCCTTGGTTAGGCAGATCCCCTGAAGAAGTAAATGGCAACCTGCTTCATTATTCTTGCCTGGGAAATCCCATGGACAGAGTAGCCTGGAGTGCTACGGTCCATTGGGTTGCAAAAAGTTGAACACAACTTAGCAACTAAACAAAAACAGCAACAATAGCATGTGTATTGAATCTAATAATGAAATATGGAGCTTCTACTTTTCATGTTGTTCTTCAGTCACAAAGCTGTGTCTAACTCTTTGAGACCCCATGAACTGCAGCACACCAAGCTTCCCTGTCCTTTACTACTTCCTGGAGTTGTCTTAAACTCATGTTCATTGAGTCAATGATTTGGGGCTAATTTTCTTTTTCTAATAATTCATGAGTGTTTCATCTTATAAAAGTATTATTGCAATAATACCATCATAATAGTATTGTGATTTTTCAAAAATAATGCAGGAAGTATTATGTAGTTGACATTAGATTATACTGTATGACTGAGGTTTTCTTTCTCTGTGTGTTTGAATACATTAGTTTCATTTTTTTTCCAGATAAAATTTTTTTGCATGTATTGTTTTGCATCATCATCATGACACATCTATGAAATAGATCTTAGTTTGTCCATTTTACAAATAAAGCAGCTGATGCTTGAGAAGATTACAGTCCTTTGTCCATGACTGTCTTTATCAAGATGTTGTTGGAAGAACAAGGCTCAGATGATTTCAGACATTTTACAAAGGGACTCCTTACAGAAGGGCAAGCAGAATCAAGAAGAGATAGAGTATTCAAAAACCAGCAAAAATAGGAAGTCATCATCACCCATATGTTGGAATGAGCACTGGGAGAAATCTGTTACTAGAGTAACAGTTGAACCAACAAGAGAAAGTCTGCTCTACAGGTGCTGGGTCCATTGGTGGAGAACCACAGTCACTGCCAGTCTGCAGCCTGTGTAACAAGTACCCAACCTCTCTCAGGTTTCCAACTGGAGACATGAAAAGGAGCCATCCAGCAAGAGGGATAGTGAGTAAAGGGCACAGGTAATGCCAGGAGCCATCCTTCAGAGCAGAGAGCAGGCAGGAAAGAAATGTGCCAAACTTTTCCTCTTCCCTTTACACATCTCTTTCCTGTATACATAGGTGCCTCAAACTAGTTAATAATTTATGTTAATTTTCAGTTCTTTTACTCCTTTTCAATTTATTTATTTTTTGGCTTTGCAGAGAGACATGTGGGATCTTAGTTCCCTGACCAGGAATCAAACCTGCAGTGAAGGCGGTCCATTGGGTTGCAAAAGTTGAACACAACTTAGCAACTAAACAAAAACAGCAACAATAGCATGTGTATTGAATCTAATAATGAAATATGGAGCTTCTACTTTTCATGTTGTTCTTCAGTCACAAAGCTGTGTCTAACTCTTTGAGACCCCATGAACTGCAGCACACCAAGCTTCCCTGTCCTTTACTACTTCCTGGAGTTGTCTTAAACTCATGTTCATTGAGTCAATGATTTGGGGCTAATTTTCTTTTTCTAATAATTCATGAGTGTTTCATCTTATAAAAGTATTATTGCAATAATACCATCATAATAGTATTGTGATTTTTCAAAAATAATGCAGGAAGTATTATGTAGTTGACATTAGATTATACTGTATGACTGAGGTTTTCTTTCTCTGTGTGTTTGAATACATTAGTTTCATTTTTTTTCCAGATAAAATTTTTTTGCATGTATTGTTTTGCATCATCATCATGACACATCTATGAAATAGATCTTAGTTTGTCCATTTTACAAATAAAGCAGCTGATGCTTGAGAAGATTACAGTCCTTTGTCCATGACTGTCTTTATCAAGATGTTGTTGGAAGAACAAGGCTCAGATGATTTCAGACATTTTACAAAGGGACTCCTTACAGAAGGGCAAGCAGAATCAAGAAGAGATAGAGTATTCAAAAACCAGCAAAAATAGGAAGTCATCATCACCCATATGTTGGAATGAGCACTGGGAGAAATCTGTTACTAGAGTAACAGTTGAACCAACAAGAGAAAGTCTGCTCTACAGGTGCTGGGTCCATTGGTGGAGAACCACAGTCACTGCCAGTCTGCAGCCTGTGTAACAAGTACCCAACCTCTCTCAGGTTTCCAACTGGAGACATGAAAAAGGAGCCATCCAGCAAGAGGGATAGTGAGTAAAGGGCACAGGTAATGCCAGGAGCCATCCTTCAGAGCAGAGAGCAGGCAGGAAAGAAATGTGCCAAACTTTTCCTCTTCCCTTTACACATCTCTTTCCTGTATACATAGGTGCCTCAAACTAGTTAATAATTTATGTTAATTTTCAGTTCTTTTACTCCTTTTCAATTTATTTATTTTTTGGCTTTGCAGAGAGACATGTGGGATCTTAGTTCCCTGACCAGGAATCAAACCTGCAGTGGAAGGCGGTGCCTTAACCACTGACCAGGAGGGAAGTCCCACCTCCAACTATTTATAAAGCTCTGTCTCAGGTCCCTATCTTGTATAAGGTTTTTCCATGGCCTTGAAAGGGAGCTTATCAATGTATTTAGAAGTCACACTTTCTGTAAAATTGGAAAACATAATTTTTTGAATCATTATTCATAAAGAATTCTTTATCCCCTCTAATTTCACCTCCCCTACTGATGGGTGTGTTGGAGAGATCATTGATATTGTAGGGACCTGTTTAAGTGCAAATAGAGTTAGGGATAATTTCAGAGTTTTTTCTCATGGAATATATTTTTATAGCTCATAGTCCCTTTTTGGCATAGTTAAGTCATTTCTAGTCTTGCAACTATAAGAATGGCTTCCAGAAATCCTCCTACCACCCTTGTGTCAATTCACTAGTTTTCAAAACAAGGAAGTGCAGGATCAGAGGCTATATTACATAGGAATGTGTCTAAGACATCTGGAAGAGGAAGTAAGTAGTAAAGAAGTAGCAACAGGTTTAAATTGTGCAACAAAATTAAAATATTGAAATCCAACTTTAGAAAAATGTTCCAAATCTTATACTTAACACATGAAACATAAACCCTGATATTTTTTCATATCTGACAGCAATTCTAAATATTTACATGATATCAGTGAAAAGAATTTTTAAACTATGTATGTAGTGAAAGGCAAAAGCAAATTTTATTCAACCATATAGGATAAATATATAATTATCATTCTATTCTCTTCCTATTCACTCTATAGAGAATGTTATTATTAAAATTACTATCACATGAAAACCATACAGGAAATATAAGGGAAAACACTGAAGAAACAGTTAATACAAAAATAGGCGTTTTTTCCTGGATTTTATTATTTGTGGTATTTGAAAATTTCTTTATGAATGAATCCTATGCAATGTCAAAATGTATAATTTGTTGTGATTCCCTTCCTCAATCTAAATACACATTCACTTTCCTACCTAATTTTGTGTTTTATTCACAACCAGGTACTCAAAGTTTCAAGCTTCAGAGAGCATGGCCTGCCACTTCAGAAGGTTCCTACCACTGACTGAACTCAAATAGAAAACAGCCTCCTGGGTGAGTCTGTCTGAAGAAACCAGGGTGTATAAGTGGTGATCAAGGGTAAGAATAGAACACAGAGCAACAGGCCCATGACCCAAGTTCACATAGGTATGAGGAGTAGGTTCAAGAGTTAAACCTTGAACCTCTGATTCTAAGGCATATGCTTTTTATTTTTTCTTCTTTTTAATCTATTCAAGCTTTGTTCATGACATGCGAAAGGACTGGGAGTCAGAGGTGCATTTTGATTTAGGTCATCTTCTGTATTCAGCTTAGCTCCAGTCTCAAAATGGGTAACATAAGATTATTATGCTGAGAGTTTATGAAAATTAGTAAGATTTGTAGAATTCTGAATAAAAATAAAATTATCTGAGATTTTCTATTTAAAAACAATTATTTTTTATTCATTATATAATCCACATGGCTAGCAGCCTGCTTCTGAAATAATTGACTACTTGTAAACAAGTCTCCACATTTAAGGATATTATTTAGTAATATGAGAAGATAGTTATTTTTAAAGACATTCTTTGACAGAGCTTGAGTTAAAAAACATGTTTAAGAAACTTTAAGAATCAAGCAAGACAAAAGAGAAATAAATTATGGATTAAGATTTTTTTCTTCTCTTTTTCAACACAAGCTCAAAATAATGACACTGATTCTGAGGCAGGCTGCTTGTGCATTAAACATCTTAAATTTGGGTACCAGGAAATCTTGCCCCTCAGCCATACATTCTGAAATATGTAAAATATTCCTCTCATAGCATCACTGAAAAATATGTGTATTTTACTCATTCATTTATGTGACCCTTGTTTCTCTATAAGTGATGTCTCCCCTGAGATAGTGATCCATAAGCATTGCGAAAACAAAACAAAATCACACACAAATAAAAAATACAGGGTGAGGAGAATCAAGGAGAGCTGTCAATCTTTCAGCTGAAAGAACATCTGCTAATAGCTAACATGCCTGAACCAGCTAGATTATGCCTATGATAAGGTTCATTGCTTTCGAAGGGGCGAGAGCTCCCACTTCACCTTATCGGATTTAGCTACATTATCAATGCAAAGTGTATAAATTGCATTTAAATTTAGAATAGTAACCAAGGCAAAATGATTACAGTATCTAAAATAGTATAATTAGGGATTTCTATGGTTCCAAAAGTCCTGCGGAAAGAAAAACGAAACTAATTAGGCTATTAGTGCCCATCTGGATCATCTTACAACAAACCAAACACTCTTTCATCTTTCATGGACCCTCGACCTGACCCATATTCCCACAAGCAAAAGAAAGGCATCGCTGGTGATTGGTACACCTGGCAAAGATGTCTACTTCTCATATTTCTTTTCTTATTAATGCAAGTCTTACATTTTAGCTGAACACACGAATGTCATAGATTAACACTCATGTGTCTAGACTATTTTGTGCTCTTGTTGTTGTCCAGTCACTAAGTCACATCCGACTCTTTCCAACCTCATAGATTGGAGCATGCCAAGCTTTCCTGTCCTTCACTATCTCCTGGAGCTTGCTGAAACTTGTGTCCATTGAGTCAGTGATGCTACCTAACCACCTCATCCTCTGTTGCTCCCTTCTCCTCCTCCCTTTAATCATTAACAACATCAGGATATTTTCCGATGAGTGGCCCTCGATGTACCCCTATAAATATGTTCTCACCAATGAAACATGAGTGGAGCTAACTTATGGGCCTTCTTTATCCTGCCCAGTTTTTGCTTTGCCTTCTTGAAGCTTCTCTGTTATGATCTTGGTAGTGATCCACTTTAGACCATGTGTGTGCATGCTTAAGTCACTTCAGTTATGCCTGACTCTTTGTGACTCTATGGACTGTAGCCTGCCAGGTTCTTCTGCCTGTGGGATTTGTCAGGCAAGAATACTGGAGTGAATTGCCATGCTCTCCTCTAGAGGATTTTCCTGACCCAGGGATCAAACCTGCATCTCTTATGTCTCTTGCATTTGCAGGCAGGCTCTTTACCTTTAGGGCCACCTAGGAAGTCCCTAGATCATGTAGACAAGGACAATATTTTAAGAATAGCAGAAAATAGAATTTCCTTGAGACTACATTATATGAGTCCTGGATTGTATAAGCACAGGCTACTAGATATGAATGAGGCAGACTTTTTTCTTATAAATATTTTCATTATTTGTTATCTTTAATGTAGCAATAGAATCTTCTTTCTATTTTAAATAAAATTTCTCATGATTCTGTTTAAGTACTTTTCTAAAATATGTATTTTTTCACCAATTAGAAAGAAACTTCCCTTGAAATCTCCATTCCTGCTTAATCAGTCATTCCTTACATGTTAGATACTGTGCTATGTAGTTCAAATGTATAAACACATTTAATCTACAAGCAACCCTGTGATAGAAAAACTATAATTATCTTCACAATGCACTGCTTAATCTCATAGATACAAGGTCTTACACCTGGCAAAGATGTCTACTTCTCATATTTCTTTTCTTATTAATGCAAGTCTTACATTTTAGCTGAACACACGAATGTCATAGATTAACACTCATGTGTCTAGACTATTTTGTGCTCTTGTTGTTGTCCAGTCACTAAGTCACATCCGACTCTTTCCAACCTCATAGATTGGAGCATGCCAAGCTTTCCTGTCCTTCACTATCTCCTGGAGCTTGCTGAAACTTGTGTCCATTGAGTCAGTGATGCTACCTAACCACCTCATCCTCTGTTGCTCCCTTCTCCTCCTCCCTTTAATCATTAACAACATCAGGATATTTTCCGATGAGTGGCCCTCGATGTACCCCTATAAATATGTTCTCACCAATGAAACATGAGTGGAGCTAACTTATGGGCCTTCTTTATCCTGCCCAGTTTTTGCTTTGCCTTCTTGAAGCTTCTCTGTTATGATCTTGGTAGTGATCCACTTTAGACCATGTGTGTGCATGCTTAAGTCACTTCAGTTATGCCTGACTCTTTGTGACTCTATGGACTGTAGCCTGCCAGGTTCTTCTGCCTGTGGGATTTGTCAGGCAAGAATACTGGAGTGAATTGCCATGCTCTCCTCTAGAGGATTTTCCTGACCCAGGGATCAAACCTGCATCTCTTATGTCTCTTGCATTTGCAGGCAGGCTCTTTACCTTTAGGGCCACCTAGGAAGTCCCTAGATCATGTAGACAAGGACAATATTTTAAGAATAGCAGAAAATAGAATTTCCTTGAGACTACATTATATGAGTCCTGGATTGTATAAGCACAGGCTACTAGATATGAATGAGGCAGACTTTTTTCTTATAAATATTTTCATTATTTGTTATCTTTAATGTAGCAATAGAATCTTCTTTCTATTTTAAATAAAATTTCTCATGATTCTGTTTAAGTACTTTTCTAAAATATGTATTTTTTCACCAATTAGAAAGAAACTTCCCTTGAAATCTCCATTCCTGCTTAATCAGTCATTCCTTACATGTTAGATACTGTGCTATGTAGTTCAAATGTATAAACACATTTAATCTACAAGCAACCCTGTGATAGAAAAACTATAATTATCTTCACTATAAAGCCTTTGAGCAAGATCACGTAGCTCTTACATATTTGAAACAATCTTCTAATTCAGGAAGTTGAAGTATGGAGTTTTTGTATGTAGCCATACAAAAACAAACCAGTTTTTGTACTGCCTAGGATTATTTTCTTAAAATTTGGCTTATGCAGATTTTTTCCAGAAGTGTTATTTTGGGGGGTATTTAAATTTATTAGTAAACTGAATCATGCTGAGTATATGTGTGTGTGTGTGTGTGTGTGTGTGTGTATCTGTGTGTGTATATATATAGCATGGATACTTGTTGAACAAGTTTTACGTGGAAGGCATGATATTTGACACCTGATAAAGACTCAATATGTTTTATTTCAATAAAGAGTGGAAAATAAATAAATAAAAAACCAATAAAAGAGGCCAAAATTTAAAAAAACAAAAAAAAGAAGAAGAAAGTGCCGGAGCCAGATCTTCTGGACTTTCCAAAAACCAACCTTCTCAATGCTGTGTTCAATTAAAGCCAGGGTAGTCGCTCAAAATTTGACATGATAGAAATATTTGTACCCAAAAAATTTGCAAGTCCTGTAAATCAGTTTTTGTTTTCTTTGGAGAACCCAATATTTGCATACCATTATGCTATTAAGAAAGAAGAGAAAAATTGCATAAAGTTTTGTACTCAAAAAGATTATTTTCTGTTGAGGGTTATCAGCTATACATATCATCTTAAAATAAGATAATATAGGAAGATTATTAAAATTTATGAGTGAAAAATTGAGAAACACTTAGTTGAAATATGACAGATGTCAGAAAACCAACTGAGACATGGAATTTGTGTTAGACTCTAGTTCAAATTGGAATGAATAGCTGGTATAAAATTTTCTGTGTACTTGTGATAAAAAGACTGAATATAAGGGAAAGCTCCAATTCTGTTTGTTTTCATTCGTATATGAAAACATGTGAGGAGCATAACACTTGGGAGAATGGATAATTATCTATGTTACACATATATTGACTTTCTGCCTATAAATACCTTCATCACTTCCTGATAGTTCTAGTTTTAAATATTAATTTCCTAGAGTACTGGGTATCTCTCTTATTAAAATGCAAATGTATCTGAAAGTCATTTTCCTGTAACATCTTATCATTTGTTGGTTTAAAGTTCTGCCTGATTGGCAGTCCACGTAACTGGCCTCCTTGACCCTGAACTGTAAATTCAAAATAATCAGCACTTTGAAAATAATCATGTCCTTGCTTTAGTATGGAAAGGAAAATTTCAATCAATACATCAAGTGTCTTAGAGTATAGTTAACCTTATATATTATTCCTTTTTTTGATGCATTCATAATTACTATAACAAGTACTTAAACAGATCTAGTGGCATTTGTCTCTGTCATTTTTGTACAACAGAATTTATACATCCAATGATGAAATATGTCCCATAGCAACAGTATACATTCTAGATCTCATACATTTTATGTTTACCTGATTAAAAAGTTGGTTTTCAGTGATGGCATTTTGATTTCTAGCCTGAAATATATGCCCAATAAATTGTCACTCAGTCTTGCTGTGACCAGTACCAGTCTAAATTTGTCATATTTCCTTAGTTCCTCAGTTACTTTGGGCCAGAATTCTTCACTGATCTTTAACTCTGTGACTTAGACTCTGTTTCTCAGATCTTTTAAAATTTGAGTGCTAACTTGTTGACTTGGACCTCTGTATATGGCCTATTCCTGGATTTACAATTCATAGATTTGTTAATCCATGGTCCTTCAATTCATGGGACATACCATTCTTTGCTGGACTTTCCAGAGGGTAATTATCTACTCAGTGACCATCGTTGGCTGTTGGCAAATTAATTAGGCTCATCCACCATGATATCTTGAATTCTTCCCATAACCCCCATCTAGTCCTATGCCTTAGGAAATGTACCTAGATCAGTAGAAATAAGTGAGCCTTAAGCCTTTTTACTCTAAATTTACCCATGGCCTACTCAGACCTAAAATTAACTTTTTAAATTTTTTAAAAGTGAAATGAGTTATAGATGCCAAGTAAAGAAAATAGACAGGACTAGTGAATCTAATGGTGTTAGAGGGATCCCAGTGTGAGAAGGGAGACAAATCTTGAAAGAAGAGACCTATTATTTTCTGCTTCACAAGTTTGCAATACCAGAGTTATTTTGGAATAATTGCTGGCATATTGTTTTATATATGCTGAATAACTTCCTCTGACTATTATGACAGAAGCATGAACTATTGAACAAATCTGGGCAAATGTTTCCTTACAGTGGAGCTGTGAAAGTGTGATATTGGCCACCTTGTGTACACACATTTCAGAGCTATATACAGCCTCATGATTATTGAGACTGCAATGCATTTGAGAAAAGCCACTTATAATATTTTGTATTTTAGGTAAATTATTGCAATATCAAAATCCACCTTTTTCTTAGAAAAATAGGGCTAAAATGGATGAATATGTACTCTTATATTGAGACTGCAAAAATGAATACTCATGAAATAATTTTAGATTAGACAAAAGTAAATTCCATGGCAATGGCATACATTGAATTATTTCTTTGTCTCCATAGCAAAAACCAGTATACATTCTAGATCTCATACATTTTATGTTTACCTGATTAAAAAGTTGGTTTTCAGTGATGGCATTTTGATTTCTAGCCTGAAATATATGCCCAATAAATTGTCACTCAGTCTTGCTGTGACCAGTACCAGTCTAAATTTGTCATATTTCCTTAGTTCCTCAGTTACTTTGGGCCAGAATTCTTCACTGATCTTTAACTCTGTGACTTAGACTCTGTTTCTCAGATCTTTTAAAATTTGAGTGCTAACTTGTTGACTTGGACCTCTGTATATGGCCTATTCCTGGATTTACAATTCATAGATTTGTTAATCCATGGTCCTTCAATTCATGGGACATACCATTCTTTGCTGGACTTTCCAGAGGGTAATTATCTACTCAGTGACCATCGTTGGCTGTTGGCAAATTAATTAGGCTCATCCACCATGATATCTTGAATTCTTCCCATAACCCCCATCTAGTCCTATGCCTTAGGAAATGTACCTAGATCAGTAGAAATAAGTGAGCCTTAAGCCTTTTTACTCTAAATTTACCCATGGCCTACTCAGACCTAAAATTAACTTTTTAAATTTTTTAAAAGTGAAATGAGTTATAGATGCCAAGTAAAGAAAATAGACAGGACTAGTGAATCTAATGGTGTTAGAGGGATCCCAGTGTGAGAAGGGAGACAAATCTTGAAAGAAGAGACCTATTATTTTCTGCTTCACAAGTTTGCAATACCAGAGTTATTTTGGAATAATTGCTGGCATATTGTTTTATATATGCTGAATAACTTCCTCTGACTATTATGACAGAAGCATGAACTATTGAACAAATCTGGGCAAATGTTTCCTTACAGTGGAGCTGTGAAAGTGTGATATTGGCCACCTTGTGTACACACATTTCAGAGCTATATACAGCCTCATGATTATTGAGACTGCAATGCATTTGAGAAAAGCCACTTATAATATTTTGTATTTTAGGTAAATTATTGCAATATCAAAATCCACCTTTTTTTCTTAGAAAAATAGGGCTAAAATGGATGAATATGTACTCTTTATAAGTGTGCATTTGGTACAGCAGATTAGTCATCAAAATGAGTGGAATACTCATGAAATAATTTTTAGATTAGACAAAAAGTAAATTCCATGGCAATGGCATACATTGCACATTTGCAATTTTTTTGATGAATCTAAATTTGAAGTTTAGAATGTTAGAAGGCATTTGCACCACTGAAAGGGAATAAAAGTTGTTTATTTTTTTATTTCAATAAGCTTATACTTTATGATATTAGATAATATTATAAGCATTGAGAAATATTTTAAGCTCCAATTTTGGGGATTTAATAATAAAGAGAAATTAATCAGTTCTGTTTTATATTTGACTGTTTTGAATATTCATCCCTACTTCTACTCAAAATTATGCATCTATACCACATTTTATTCATCCACTTGTCTACTGATAGATACCTAGATGGCTTTAAATCTCAATTACTGAAATGTCACAATGATGGGTAGCCTCATATGAACTTCCTGTAGACCTGGTCCAAATTTCCTCTGGTACCCATAGCCAGAAGCTGGCTTGGTGAATGATGGAATTTACATATAGTTGATTTCTTTAAATACTGTGAGGTTTCATAATATAATGCCTTCACTCTACTGTATACTTGCCAGTAGTGTATGAGAATTTCTATTTTCCCATTTCTTATCAGTAATTGATATTATCAAGTTTTTTTTTGTTTGTTTTAATACCTTTTTGCCAGTCTAATGAGTAGGGAGTCCCTATCTAATTGCTTTAGTTTTACTTTCTTTGATTACTAGTAAAAATGTTAGTTGCTCAGTTGTGTCTGACTCTTTGCCACCCCAAGGACTGTAACCCACCAGGCTTGTCTGCCCATGGGATTCTTCCCATGGTAATAGGCAAGAATACTAGAATGGGTTGCCATTCCCTTCTCCAGGGAATCTTGAAAGTGTGATATTGGCCACCTTGTGTACACACATTTCAGAGCTATATACAGCCTCATGATTATTGAGACTGCAATGCATTTGAGAAAAGCCACTTATAATATTTTGTATTTTAGGTAAATTATTGCAATATCAAAATCCACCTTTTTTTCTTAGAAAAATAGGGCTAAAATGGATGAATATGTACTCTTTATAAGTGTGCATTTGGTACAGCAGATTAGTCATCAAAATGAGTGGAATACTCATGAAATAATTTTTAGATTAGACAAAAAGTAAATTCCATGGCAATGGCATACATTGCACATTTGCAATTTTTTTGATGAATCTAAATTTGAAGTTTAGAATGTTAGAAGGCATTTGCACCACTGAAAGGGAATAAAAGTTGTTTATTTTTTTATTTCAATAAGCTTATACTTTATGATATTAGATAATATTATAAGCATTGAGAAATATTTTAAGCTCCAATTTTGGGGATTTAATAATAAAGAGAAATTAATCAGTTCTGTTTTATATTTGACTGTTTTGAATATTCATCCCTACTTCTACTCAAAATTATGCATCTATACCACATTTTATTCATCCACTTGTCTACTGATAGATACCTAGATGGCTTTAAATCTCAATTACTGAAATGTCACAATGATGGGTAGCCTCATATGAACTTCCTGTAGACCTGGTCCAAATTTCCTCTGGTACCCATAGCCAGAAGCTGGCTTGGTGAATGATGGAATTTACATATAGTTGATTTCTTTAAATACTGTGAGGTTTCATAATATAATGCCTTCACTCTACTGTATACTTGCCAGTAGTGTATGAGAATTTCTATTTTCCCATTTCTTATCAGTAATTGATATTATCAAGTTTTTTTTTGTTTGTTTTAATACCTTTTTGCCAGTCTAATGAGTAGGGAGTCCCTATCTAATTGCTTTAGTTTTACTTTCTTTGATTACTAGTAAAAATGTTAGTTGCTCAGTTGTGTCTGACTCTTTGCCACCCCAAGGACTGTAACCCACCAGGCTTGTCTGCCCATGGGATTCTTCCCATGGTAATAGGCAAGAATACTAGAATGGGTTGCCATTCCCTTCTCCAGGGAATCTTCACAACCCACACTGTTGGCATATTCTTAACTGTGTGAGCCACCAGAAAAATCCCTAATGACTAGTGAGGCTAGTCATCCTTCCCCTTCTGAAAATTCTGGCTTTTTATCTTGTTTCTCCTTGTAAACTATAAGGTGCCACAACAAAATAGATTTACTAGAAGATCTAAATGGCTCATTGCAAAAAACACTTGGAAACAACTCTGAGAATAAAATTAATTAGATAAAAACATTAAAATATTCAGACAAAGTAATTAATTGTAATCTACAATTACAAGAAAGATAGTTCATTGTGCACATAATTTTAGTCCTTGAAAAAGCAAAAATAATGAAACATGGAATATTTAAAATTTAAATCCACAAAAACTTTCTTGGGAAAAAAAATGACTCAATTTAAGTACCGAAAAGATCACTGTATACCTGGAAAAAATGTTCTGGAATGTTAAACTATGAGGCTTAGTCTAATAAAATTACTAGGTTTTAAAGAATCAGGAAAAAATATAGACCATGTCACCAAGAGCCCAGATTTCTCTCAACTTTTCAATGAAAAGGAAATAGATAAAGATTCAAGGATTTTATATAAACTAAGTTGTACTTAAGTACCCAGGCTGCAGGAAAACAATCTTAAATATATAAGAAATTAGAAAATACTGTGTTCAAGAGGCATTCCTGAGGCAGGTGTTACAGGAAACCTTATCCAAATAAGAAATTGCAAGCAAAATACTAAAAGTATCAATTTGGTACTGGGCTTGGTGAATGATGGAATTTACATATAGTTGATTTCTTTAAATACTGTGAGGTTTCATAATATAATGCCTTCACTCTACTGTATACTTGCCAGTAGTGTATGAGAATTTCTATTTTCCCATTTCTTATCAGTAATTGATATTATCAAGTTTTTTTGTTTGTTTTAATACCTTTTGCCAGTCTAATGAGTAGGGAGTCCCTATCTAATTGCTTTAGTTTTACTTTCTTTGATTACTAGTAAAAATGTTAGTTGCTCAGTTGTGTCTGACTCTTTGCCACCCCAAGGACTGTAACCCACCAGGCTTGTCTGCCCATGGGATTCTTCCCATGGTAATAGGCAAGAATACTAGAATGGGTTGCCATTCCCTTCTCCAGGGAATCTTCACAACCCACACTGTTGGCATATTCTTAACTGTGTGAGCCACCAGAAAAATCCCTAATGACTAGTGAGGCTAGTCATCCTTCCCCTTCTGAAAATTCTGGCTTTTTATCTTGTTTCTCCTTGTAAACTATAAGGTGCCACAACAAAATAGATTTACTAGAAGATCTAAATGGCTCATTGCAAAAAACACTTGGAAACAACTCTGAGAATAAAATTAATTAGATAAAAACATTAAAATATTCAGACAAAGTAATTAATTGTAATCTACAATTACAAGAAAGATAGTTCATTGTGCACATAATTTTAGTCCTTGAAAAAGCAAAAATAATGAAACATGGAATATTTAAAATTTAAATCCACAAAAACTTTCTTGGGAAAAAAAATGACTCAATTTAAGTACCGAAAAGATCACTGTATACCTGGAAAAAATGTTCTGGAATGTTAAACTATGAGGCTTAGTCTAATAAAATTACTAGGTTTTAAAGAATCAGGAAAAAATATAGACCATGTCACCAAGAGCCCAGATTTCTCTCAACTTTTCAATGAAAAGGAAATAGATAAAGATTCAAGGATTTTATATAAACTAAGTTGTACTTAAGTACCCAGGCTGCAGGAAAACAATCTTAAATATATAAGAAATTAGAAAATACTGTGTTCAAGAGGCATTCCTGAGGCAGGTGTTACAGGGGAAACCTTATCCAAATAAGAAATTCGCAAGCACTACTAAAAGATAAACAAGTAAACTTATTTGAACACATTTGAGTAAATAAAGATACAATTTTAATGTAAACCTATCAAATTCTTAACATCACAAAATATCAAACTAATAAATGTTTGCTTTTTTGAATTGTTCTCCCTATAGAACTAGACAAATTCATTATAAAAGATGAATAAATAAATAACAATAATATGCTAGTGCAGCACAGAAGAAACTGATGAGAAAATAGAGCATTGAGGGTGTCCTGTCAATGTCACTACTAGATTTTGAACAAGTCCCAAAACTTCAATTAAAAAAAAAAAAAAAACCTGTGGGATGGAAAGAAATAAAGAGGAAAGGGAAATAGCATTTTTTGAAGATCAGCTATGCCCTAGAAACCATTTTAATCCTCATCTTTACATATCCTGGTGGATCAGATAATAAAGAATCTTCCTGTAATGCGGGAGACCTAGGTTCAATCCCTGGATTGGGAAGATCCTCTGGAAAAGGTAAAGGTTACCCACTTCAGTATTCCTGCCTGGTGATTTCAGTGGGTTTCAAAGAGTCAGACACAACTGAAGGACTTTCACTTCACATACAAGGAAGTTGATTCAAAGAAATTAGGTAGTCTGGTAAGTTTCTATAGTTTGAAAAGTTTATGCGACTAATAAGTGACAGAAGACAGTTATAGTATCATGAAAATAAAAATTATCTCCTATTAGTTTTATTTTAAATGTAAACTAAAAACTAAAGTAATTGATGACAAAAACATAAATCTAAGACAACCTTGGGGAATTTCTACTGTGCCACCTGAAACCTAATGCATGACTATAATAGATAACTTTTCTGAAATGCTTTGTAAATTTCTTTTTTGTAATTCATTTTTAATGTATTGATTTTCACTTGTGTTCCTTACACTTCTAATGTTTAAAGCAACATTTAAGGTTTATGAGAGTGCCATCAAAAAACCCCTGAGTGATGAGCTCTTCTGAGTGAAAAGTCCACTGGTACTTACTCACTGGCAGTCTCTCTTCCTAGTCCTTCTTCCCTGCTTAATACCTAGAATTCTCAAAGTACCTTTTATTGGCCTCTAGTCAGAGAAAGGCACTCAGTGTCATTCTCCATCTGGATAGTCTTCCCTGATTTACTAAGTAGGCAGTTTCTTTTTTGTCAACAGAGTTTTTCAGTGTCAAATGATGATCCTGTAGAAACATGAAAAAATGTTGCCATTCATATGAAATCTAAAATGCCAAACAAAGAGTATATATTCCAGTTACTTACCAAAATTACATAGATTTAAGATTCTAGAAAGCTCTCTCTTTGTGTACAGGTGGCTAACAAGTAGATGGTGCAGTAGGAAATAGAATAGAAAAAGAAATGCAAGTTATACCAGCCTAATCCCAACCAACAGACTTTTCACCATTTTTCTCCAAGCTTTGGAGTTAACAGAATATAATAAGGCATCTAATGTGAAGAGCATACTCCTGGGAAAGGATCCTATACAGGCAAAGATTGAGGGCAGGAAGAGAAGGGGACGACAGAGGATGGTCGAATGGCATCGCTGACTCAATGGACATAAGTTTGAGGTAACTCTGGGAGATAATGAAGGACAGGAAAGCCTGGCACGCTGCAGTCAATGGGTCACAAAGAGTTGGACACAGCTGAGCAACTGAACAATAACAACAATAATGAGACACCTATAAGTTTATTGAAAAGTCTTCATTAGGTAAAACATTTTCTTTTTAAAATTTACTTATATTTAAAAAGCAAAGGGTATTATGGAAATATCTATTTTGACTGTAGGACACCATCTGAATTCAGGAGACCTAGATTCAATCCCTGGGTCAGGAAGATCCCCTGCAGGAGGAAATGGCAACCAACTACAATATTCTTGCCTGGGAAATCCCATGGACAGTCCATGGGGCTGCAAAACTCAGACATGATTCAGTCATCACCCTCAGTCTTCATAAAAAGTTTGATGTGCTTTTAAGTTGAAAATTAAGTTGAGCACATTGAAGATTTGAGACTGGCATGTTAATATAGTATCAGTCACCTTATAGAAATCATGATGCAGAAAGGCAGATGAAAGTTGAAATTAAGGAAAAAAAATACTTACTCACTGGCAGTCTCTCTTCCTAGTCCTTCTTCCCTGCTTAATACCTAGAATTCTCAAAGTACCTTTTATTGGCCTCTAGTCAGAGAAAGGCACTCAGTGTCATTCTCCATCTGGATAGTCTTCCCTGATTTACTAAGTAGGCAGTTTCTTTTTTGTCAACAGAGTTTTTCAGTGTCAAATGATGATCCTGTAGAAACATGAAAAAATGTTGCCATTCATATGAAATCTAAAATGCCAAACAAAGAGTATATATTCCAGTTACTTACCAAAATTACATAGATTTAAGATTCTAGAAAGCTCTCTCTTTGTGTACAGGTGGCTAACAAGTAGATGGTGCAGTAGGAAATAGAATAGAAAAAGAAATGCAAGTTATACCAGCCTAATCCCAACCAACAGACTTTTCACCATTTTTCTCCAAGCTTTGGAGTTAACAGAATATAATAAGGCATCTAATGTGAAGAGCATACTCCTGGGAAAGGATCCTATACAGGCAAAGATTGAGGGCAGGAAGAGAAGGGGACGACAGAGGATGGTCGAATGGCATCGCTGACTCAATGGACATAAGTTTGAGGTAACTCTGGGAGATAATGAAGGACAGGAAAGCCTGGCACGCTGCAGTCAATGGGTCACAAAGAGTTGGACACAGCTGAGCAACTGAACAATAACAACAATAATGAGACACCTATAAGTTTATTGAAAAGTCTTCATTAGGTAAAACATTTTCTTTTTAAAATTTACTTATATTTAAAAAGCAAAGGGTATTATGGAAATATCTATTTTGACTGTAGGACACCATCTGAATTCAGGAGACCTAGATTCAATCCCTGGGTCAGGAAGATCCCCTGCAGGAGGAAATGGCAACCAACTACAATATTCTTGCCTGGGAAATCCCATGGACAGTCCATGGGGCTGCAAAACTCAGACATGATTCAGTCATCACCCTCAGTCTTCATAAAAAGTTTGATGTGCTTTTAAGTTGAAAATTAAGTTGAGCACATTGAAGATTTGAGACTGGCATGTTAATATAGTATCAGTCACCTTATAGAAATCATGATGCAGAAAGGCAGATGAAAGTTGAAATTAAGGAAAAAAAAAAAAACTTTCCATGAGGGAATTCCCTGGTGGCCCAGTAGCTAAGACTCTGTGCTCCCAATGCAAGGGGCCCAGGTTCGGTCAGGGAACTAAAGCCCACATGCTACAACTGAGACCCAATGCAGCCAAATAAATATAAATAAAATATTAAAAAAAAAAAAAAAAAAACTTTTCATGAAATTTTAATTGACTCCACATAAACATTGAGAAAGTGTGGTAGGGAGAGAAACACGGAAATCCAGAAGCATATTCTTGAAAGGGAATGTCCTCAGAATTTCTTTTAATAAAATGGATGAGAAAGAATTTAATTGACTTTAAAATCACTTGAATAATAACATGGTTAATATGTGACCTATCAAGCCACTTTAAGGAACAATTGCTCGGTTATTGATTAACAAAAATATTCCCATTTAGTTTCAGTGGAGTGGCCAAGGTTAATAGCACTCAAGTTTTTGCCTGTGCAAGCTCCATGTGCAGTTCTTATTTCTCTTATCAAACCTATCTTCTCTTAAATGTGATTCTTCTAGAGATGCCTCAGGGATAGTTACATAAACAGCTTCTGTATTTAAAGGTTCTTTGGCTTTTGAGGAGTTCTTTTCCACTGTTGTTGTGTCTGTGTTTGTTTTCTTGCTTTGATAGGCCACCCCATTGTTGTCTTCCTGGACCTAATTATCTCAGGCATTGATAATACTCCTTTGTGTGACTCACTTTGACTGCAGTGTCCAAATTATTCTGATTTATAAAGGATGCTCTATCTGTGTCAGACTTGCTATGATTATGACTAAACCCTACAGCATTAAACATGCAAGACTGTAATTTTTTAAATTTATTTATTTATTTATTTATTTTTATTTACTTATCTTTTGGAGGGAGGGGTGGGGAGGGAGGGGGATGGGCGGGCCACTTCCGCTGGTCTTTCATTTCTCCATTTTCATCCATCCTTGCTCCTTGGCTCCTGTGGGCCTCCCATCACGGTGGCATCTGTCGTCGCAGAGCACCGGCTTTGGGGGCACTCGCACCAGAGCTCCGGCTCGGTAATTGGACACATCAGTCCAGCTGCTCCGCGGCACGTGGGATCTTCCCAGGCCAGGGATCAAACCGGCGCCCCTTGCACTGCAAGGCGGTGTCTTTACCCACTGGACCACCAGGGGAAGCCCAAGACTGTAAATTTTAATGTTAACCATTATCACTAGCAGTAGCAATTTATTTATTTTTTTAAGAAACATCATGAGGAAACCCATTTTAGTTTCTCCTCATTTCTTCCATTGAGTGAGAGATGATCATATCTGGAGTCAGTACCTCTCTAAGGCAATCCTGAGGGTTCCACTGGAGCTCCAGGGTTTAGGTTTTTCCTGGAGCATCACTTCCACTCTGGCCTTGAATTATATAACAGTGCTTTTTCTCTGAACTTTTATCCTGACCAGTTCTCCTTATCTCTTTGGTTCTAACAGGAGAATTGTTACTCATCAGTAAAGCCAGCTCTCTTGGAGTGGATCATTATCATATTAATAGAGGAGATAACATAGAAGTGCCTCTTAATTGGTTAATCAGTTTGGCAATGAAAACAATTTTAGTAGCTTAAAATTCTTGGTATCTTCTTATAAAGTATTTGAGTAGATCTATGCTTTTCTAAATCATAAGTTAAATAATCATATTTTTTAAGAATCCAGAAAGACATGTCTTTCTTGCTTTTTTTTCTATTTCCTTTATTCCCTAAATATATCTAAACTTTTAAGTTCTTTGGCTTTTGAGGAGTTCTTTTCCACTGTTGTTGTGTCTGTGTTTGTTTTCTTGCTTTGATAGGCCACCCCATTGTTGTCTTCCTGGACCTAATTATCTCAGGCATTGATAATACTCCTTTGTGTGACTCACTTTGACTGCAGTGTCCAAATTATTCTGATTTATAAAGGATGCTCTATCTGTGTCAGACTTGCTATGATTATGACTAAACCCTACAGCATTAAACATGCAAGACTGTAATTTTTTAAATTTATTTATTTATTTATTTATTTTATTTACTTATCTTTTGGAGGGAGGGGTGGGAGGGAGGGGATGGGCGGGCCACTTCCGCTGGTCTTTCATTTCTCCATTTTCATCCATCCTTGCTCCTTGGCTCCTGTGGGCCTCCCATCACGGTGGCATCTGTCGTCGCAGAGCACCGGCTTTGGGGGCACTCGCACCAGAGCTCCGGCTCGGTAATTGGACACATCAGTCCAGCTGCTCCGCGGCACGTGGGATCTTCCCAGGCCAGGGATCAAACCGGCGCCCCTTGCACTGCAAGGCGGTGTCTTTACCCACTGGACCACCAGGGGAAGCCCAAGACTGTAAATTTTAATGTTAACCATTATCACTAGCAGTAGCAATTTATTTATTTTTTTAAGAAACATCATGAGGAAACCCATTTTAGTTTCTCCTCATTTCTTCCATTGAGTGAGAGATGATCATATCTGGAGTCAGTACCTCTCTAAGGCAATCCTGAGGGTTCCACTGGAGCTCCAGGGTTTAGGTTTTTCCTGGAGCATCACTTCCACTCTGGCCTTGAATTATATAACAGTGCTTTTTCTCTGAACTTTTATCCCTGACCAGTTCTCCTTATCTCTTTGGTTCTAACAGGAGAATTGTTACTCATCAGTAAAGCCAGCTCTCTTGGAGTGGATCATTATCATATTAATAGAGGAGATAACATAGAAGTGCCTCTTAATTGGTTAATCAGTTTGGCAATGAAAACAATTTTAGTAGCTTAAAATTCTTGGTATCTTCTTATAAAGTATTTGAGTAGATCTATGCTTTTCTAAATCATAAGTTAAATAATCATATTTTTTAAGAATCCAGAAAGACATGTCTTTCTTGCTTTTGTTTTCTATTTCCCTTTATTCCCTAAATATATCTAAACTTTTATTTAAGAAGTTACATTTTCCTGTTTTCACATGGATATTCTTTTAGAACTTATAATTAAATATCTCTTCAGTTTTGTCACTAAAGGAGCTTGAAGCAATATAGAAATGTACCCAATTTCCATTAGGCTGTCTTGCTCAGAGCTTTTAACATAAACAAAGTAACATATTTTCCTCTAGCAATTTGAATAAGTTTTCTTCAATTTACAACTTTAAAAAGCAGTACATGAAATTCATATATGACCTGCTTGTTAGTCTGCCATAAATCCAGATTTCTAAGCAATTTAGATTTTATTTTCTTTGACAGCTTAATTTTAATCTTAAAAGATGTTAGTGAGATGGTTTATTTTTTCAAAAAAAAATTATGCATTCAAAGTTGTTATCATTAGCCACATCAAGGAAACAAGTTCATCAAAATACCATTGTTTTTGTCTCCAATTAAGTTAAAAAAAACACAGACAAATGTTCATACTGTTATTTCTTACATAAAAGAGACTTCTAAGGAAATAAAATATGGCATAGCATATATTGATAAAATATATCCACAAATTATTTTAAAGCTATATGTTCAGATTTGCAGATTTTGCTGTATTCTATGTCAGATTTGAATATTTGTGTATGTATCTCTCTTTAAAAATAACTTAAACGTGTTGAATTCCCACTAGGAAAATCATAAACTTCTTAATTCTTACATGTGTATGTTTTTCTTCACAGCAACTAAAAAAAAAAATCTGGATGCTTTTATATTTTAATATTTGCTTATTTTAAAGCACAATGTCCTGAAAAATGAAGTGTAATTTATTTTGTAATTATTACTTGTATAAGAAATTTATTAGATATTCATCCTTTAAATTGAATTAAATATTTATAGCATATTTGGTTCAAAATATTTCACAAACATATACATAAAAGATACTTGGAAAAATATTAGGGTAGCATGAAATAGAAATAAATCTTGGGCAGATACAGTAAATGCTTTAGCTGACTAATTTGCATATGGATGTTTTTATCATTTAACATATTTCCCTTGGTTTTCCTTAGTGAGTCAGCTGCCAGTCCCAGTTCAAGACTGAAAAAACCAATCTCCTAAGAGTTCATAGCTGTTCTGTTATACTGGTCTTAGTTATACAGATACCTGAAAATGAAGGCAAACTTTCTCCTTTACTTACCTGCATGCTCTGCCACTTCAGTCATGTCCAACTCTTTGCGACACCATGGACTGTAGCCTGCAGGCCAGAGTTTACAGCTTAGATCTGTAAATCGAGATGATTTTGAAATACCAACCACGGTTACTTTCTTTTCCAGCCAAAGTAAAACACCTTTGCTAAGATAACACATTTCCCAACCATGAACGATTGTAAATCTGAGGAAATTATACACATTCAGAGGAATTTTTGAGGCCTGGCCTAGAATATCAATATACTTAAAGCTCTGTATCTTCCTTTTTCATGGTTGGATCCTAAAAAGCACAAAATGCTAAAAGCTATGACTTTAAAATAGAACCCGCAAAAAGGCTGAACAAAGGGCAGAGATGAGCACAACAGTCTGACTCTCTAGGTAAGGGTTTCTCTACTTAAGACCCAAGTTTTATAATTTTACCTTTTTTTTTTTTTTAAATTATGAAGTTATACTGAAGAATGAAAGGGGCTGATGAAATATGAAAGTTAATATATTTGGAATTATTTATAACATTTTGCAAGCTTCTCTGAGTCAGGTCACCCTGTCTTCCAAGATGTGGAAAATTTCATGTGGACAATTAGACTTTCATGAATTTTAAAGACTGATCATTTCCATCACTGTCAATGTTGAGCCCTGAAATTATTTTTATTCACAACTGGAATTGGCAAAGATTTAGACCGTACTCTGAAATTCAAAATTTACCATAGCATTGCAATTAACTAGCTCTGTCTCTCAAGGGACAGCGATACCGTTGGATATGACTATAAGGCTGGATGGAGTGGAGTTGTTAAAATTGTAGTATAACTCTAGAAATGAGTATGAGAATAAAAAGCAAATTAAAGTACAGAGAAAGAATATATGAGAATCTCTCTCTCATATTTACATATAAAAACTGTCCTCAAATATCATTTTTTTCCAATCCTGACTTTCTCAAACCTGGGTTGAGGCTAGTTGCCACAAACATATTTTGCTAATATTGTTCCTGGTCAAAATCTTGGCTTCTATCCACAGAAGGTTACTAAAATTTGGAGATGGAATTTGGGGAAATAGGTGGCTTTTTCCCCTGCCACTTCAGTCATGTCCAACTCTTTGCGACACCATGGACTGTAGCCTGCAGGCCAGAGTTTACAGCTTAGATCTGTAAATCGAGATGATTTTGAAATACCAACCACGGTTACTTTCTTTTCCAGCCAAAGTAAAACACCTTTGCTAAGATAACACATTTCCCAACCATGAACGATTGTAAATCTGAGGAAATTATACACATTCAGAGGAATTTTGAGGCCTGGCCTAGAATATCAATATACTTAAAGCTCTGTATCTTCCTTTTCATGGTTGGATCCTAAAAAGCACAAAATGCTAAAAGCTATGACTTTAAAATAGAACCCATAAAAGGCTGAACAAAGGGCAGAGATGAGCACAACAGTCTGACTCTCTAGGTAAGGGTTTCTCTACTTAAGACCCAAGTTTTATAATTTTACCTTTTTTTTTTTTTTAAATTATGAAGTTATACTGAAGAATGAAAGGGGCTGATGAAATATGAAAGTTAATATATTTGGAATTATTTATAACATTTTGCAAGCTTCTCTGAGTCAGGTCACCCTGTCTTCCAAGATGTGGAAAATTTCATGTGGACAATTAGACTTTCATGAATTTTAAAGACTGATCATTTCCATCACTGTCAATGTTGAGCCCTGAAATTATTTTTATTCACAACTGGAATTGGCAAAGATTTAGACCGTACTCTGAAATTCAAAATTTACCATAGCATTGCAATTAACTAGCTCTGTCTCTCAAGGGACAGCGATACCGTTGGATATGACTATAAGGCTGGATGGAGTGGAGTTGTTAAAATTGTAGTATAACTCTAGAAATGAGTATGAGAATAAAAAGCAAATTAAAGTACAGAGAAAGAATATATGAGAATCTCTCTCTCATATTTACATATAAAAACTGTCCTCAAATATCATTTTTTTCCAATCCTGACTTTCTCAAACCTGGGTTGAGGCTAGTTGCCACAAACATATTTTGCTAATATTGTTCCTGGTCAAAATCTTGGCTTTCTCTATCCACAGAAGGTTACTAAAATTTGGAGATGGAATTTGGGGGAAAGAAATAGGTGGCTTTAATTCTCAGGCAGCAGAGAGGGGAACTCAGTAGGCTCATGCCTCTAGAACTGTGCCCTTCTGCTCCATGAGGAGTCTAGGGACTTCTATAAGGCAAGGGCTTGCAGAGGAATTGGTTAGGAGGAACAAAGGTGACAGGATCTTGATTTCTTCCTCTTGCATTATTTCAAAGACAGTCATAGACTGGTACCTGTAAACCCAATAATTGATCTTGGCAGTTCAGTGGTTTTGCAGTCTGCTTTCTGATATATGACTACAAGGGGAAGTGTGTTGTTAGGGTAAACACCAGATACATGATGTATTGAGCATAGAATCAAAGGAAAAAATGTGAATTGTAGCTCCTGTCCAGTAAGGGGACAGAAAAGTAAACATACTTATAGACATGCAGAATGAAGAAGAGTCAAAGTTAAACACCAGTCACATCACTTCATGGCAAACAATAGAAACAGTGACAGACTTTATTTTCTTGGGCTCCAAAATCATTGTGGACAGTAAGTGCAGCCATGAAATTAAAAGACACTTGCTCTTTGGAAGAAAAGCTATGACAAACCCAGAGAGTGTATCAAAAGCAGAGACATCACTTTGCTGACAAAGGTCCCTATAGTCAAAGCTGTGGTTTTTCCAATAACCACGTATGAATGTTAGAGTTGGACCATAAAGAAGGCTGAGTGCTGAAGAATTGATGCCTTTGAACTGTGGTGTTGGAGAAAAGTCTTGAAAGTCCTTTGGAATGGAAGATCAAACCAGTCAATCCTACATGAAATCAACCTTGAATATTTGTTGGAAGGACTTTGCTGAGCTGAAGTTCCAATATTTTGGCCACTCGATGTCAAGAGATGACTCTTCGGAAAAGACTCTGATGCTGAGGAAAATAAGAGGCAGAAGGAGAAGGGGGCAACAGAGGATGAGATAGTTGAATGGCATCACCGACTCAGTGCACATGAGTTTGAGCAAGCTTTACATGGTGAATGACAGGAAAGCCTGACTTGCAGTAGTTCACGGGGTTATTAAAGAGTCAGACAAGATTGAATGACTATACAACAGCAACAACCAAAGTAAAATAAAAACAAAAAACAGACTGTTTAGGCCCGCTCACTGTTTTCTTTATCTTCTTTGTTCTCAGGGAAGTGAAAGAGAGAAACGTATTCTTTTTTTCTTTTTTTTACATTTTCACTGCAACAATACTTTATTTAACTTTCATACAAAGTTTTTAGTGGTTAAGGATGTGAGAAAGGCAACAGAAAACTCAAGGAGCCAGTTTGATATACATGTATTTTATTAAAAAATTCATTTTAATTATCACCATTTTACCCAATCCTACCTATCTGGAGTTTGTATGAAATATCATGGATTTTTTTACATTTGGAAAAGGAACATGCAACTAGGGATTAAACAGATATTTGTCAGATTATTTTTTTCATCTCTGGCACTGGTATATTGTTGAAATTTCTCAGAGTATCTGTAGAAGTCACTTTTTTTGCTATAGAATTGAGAATGCAGAAGAGGAAGAAGAAGGAAAGAAAATCATTGAGAAAAGATCTTTAAAACATTAGATTATGTGCTTCCCTGGTGGTCTACTGGGTAAAGAGTCCGCCTTGCAGTGAAATGGGCACCGGTCCGATCCCTGGCCTGGGAAGCTCCCATGCGCCATGGAGCGGTGGGACCAATGTGTCCAACTACATAGTCAGCGCTCTGGAGTGCATGTGTCCAGAGCCAGTGCTCTGTAAGGAGAGAGGCCACTGCAATGGGAGGCCCACACAGGCCAAAGAACAAAGATAGATGAAAATAAATAAATGAAAGACCAATAGAAGTGAGCAAAAAAACCCCCAACAACAACCAAAAAAACAACATTAGATTATTGTAGAGAAATATCATTCTGCAACTTCTAAAGACAAGGAAAGGACAGAATTAAGTTAGAAATTTAAATCTTAGACTAAGGCAATATCGAGTGTTTTTATGGGCTAGAATAAGATACCAAGATGGAGTTTAAAGTCCCTTTCTGGAGACCCCTTAGAAGTGAAAAAAGATTATTATGCACTTATTTTAGGTATAATTTTGTCTAAAATGTAAAAGATCAACTAAATAACCTCTCAATGTCTTTTTGTTCCAATCTTTAAATAATTATTTAAATGAAATCAAGAATTAAAGGCCTGCTTTGACTTGCAATATCTTAGCGCACTGACCTGGGCTTTGTAACTTAATATCTGAGTACTAATCTATTTTAACTAGGTGGGAAGAGGAAAAATGAATTGCAAAACATGTTAATGAGATTGAAGATCTCAATATATCTTGCATGGTTCCAAGACCCAGAGGTCAAAATCTGATCTCAAGAGGAGTGAAGTGGAGGAGAATGAAAAGGAGAGGCATCATTCAGAGCAGAGCATTTCAATGTAGACACTCTGGATAATGAAGCGAACTTAATTTTACTGTGTATGTGATAAGCATATATTTTAGTTGAAAAATCTCCTTCCTATGGGTGGTTATAATTGAACAAAGTTACATTTCATCTGAATTAATGACCTAACACTAGACACTGTTTCTAATTATAAAAATCACCTTCTGAAAACCAGTGATAATTAATGGAAACTGTAGTCCTTATAAATGAATAAGTATCACTGACTTTGATTCAAATCCTTCCCATTAATGATCAGGAACATCTTTTTTTTAAGTACAATTTTTCAAGATTCTTCTTTAGCTACCATCTATATTGTAAGTTGATCTTAAAAGAAGAAATGAAACCGACTTTTGGAGATGAGTCTTTGATAGACTCATTAGTTAATTTACAATTTTGCATTTAACAAGGTCTTGACAATACTTCACAATTTAATTCTTGGACTAATTTTCTTTAAATCAGCCTGATTTCATCATTTTTCTTATGTAGATAGTTATAATGATGCATTACAATTTAAAAAAAATCCCCAAATAACTGAAATTTGAGAGAAGAGGTTGTACAGTGGGGCAGATACTTGAGGAATCTATGCAGATGGAATATCAATTGATTTACATTTTTTTCTTACTAAATTCAGTTTTGTTAGCTCTGTGTATGTGTGTGTTATGCATATACATGTACATTTTATCATTAAGAATTTTTACATAAAATGTTCTCTGGAGCAATCTGTCCCTTAACTTAATTTGAGACTTTAGCTCAGCTTCATAAATGTCTGCCAGACAAGAATTCTGCTTCCCTATTTTTTTGCCCTCTCTGTTTCCTAGGTTCCCAGTATCCAAATATATCTTATTCCTTCATTCCTCTTATCTGGTGACTACACTGTCCATCTCTATGTCTCTTTCATTCATTGTTTTTTTGCACAAACAAGTCTCGACATTTCTGCAACCCAAATATGCTAACTGTCCTACTGTAGTCAAATATTTCTGTTTCATGTACGAAGTCAACAACTGCTATTGTGGTTAGCTCTGCCAGTCATTGTTCTTAACCATTACACTATTTATATTAATGACCACAGTCATTGTATTGGGAAGGCTCTATTATTGCTTTTAATCTATAGCTGAGAAAATTGAGAGGCGACAGTTTTAAGTAACTGGACCAAGATTACTCAAACATCAAGTGCAAGATCCAGGGTTGGAGCCCAGGCAAGGCTGTACCCCTTGCTCTTGCCTGTTCCATTGCATTCTCTATTCATACTGCCTCATTTGCTAACATTGAAATTACACTTCAGTAGAAGGATCAAAAGTGGTTCAAATGACTGGCCATGAGTTGCAGCTTTGTGAATCTGGAACACAGTAAAATTAATTTCCTACATAAAACTCAAAATCATTGACTTTGTAATTTTAGCATAATGCTTTCACAAGTTGCTCTTATTTCTCTTCTAAAGATCACTTCATCATTACAGTTCCCACATTTTCTGTTCACTGTTAACTGTTTCCAATAGTTCTTTTTTCCCCATCCACTATTGCTTCATTTACATTCCTAGATTGTTGACTCTAACACATTCTCTTAGCTAAAATTCTTTAAAGGGTAAGGTAATTTTACCTTGGGCTTTCCAGGTGTCTCAGTGGTAAAGAATCTGCCTGCTTGCCAATGTAAGAGATGGAAGTTTGATCCCTGGGTCTGAAAGATGGAAAAGGAACTGGCAACCCACTCCATTGTTCTTGCCTGGGAAGTCCCATGGACAGAGGAACCTGGCAGGCTACAGTCCAATTCAGTTCAGTCACTCGGTTGTATCTGACTCTGCGACCCCTTGGACTACAGCACTCCAGACTTCCCTCTCCTTCACTATCTGCTGGTGCTTGTTCAAATGCATGTACATTGAATTAGTGATGCCATCCAACCATCTCATCCTCTATTGGCCCCTTTTGCTTCTACCATCTATTTTTCCTGGCATCAGGGTCTTTTCCAACAAGTCATGTCTTCCCATCAGGTGGCCAAAGTGTTGGAACCTCAGCATAAGTCCTTCCAGTGAATATTCGGGGTTGATTTCCTATAGGATTGACTGGTTTGATCTCCTTGCAGTCCAACAGACTCTCAAGAGCCTTCTCCATCACCACAGTTTGAAAACATCAATTCTTTGGTGCTCAGACTTAGTTGTGGTCCAAATCTAACATCCATACATGACTACTGGGAAAACCACAGCTTTGACTATAGGGACCTTTATCAGCAAAGTGATGTCTTTGCTTTTGAATACACTGTCTAGGTTTGTCATAGCTTTTCTTCCAAGGAGCAAGCATCTTTTAATTTCATGGCTGAAGTTAACCATCTGTAGCGATTTTGGTGTCCAAGAAAATAAAGTCTGTCACCAATTTCATTGTTTGCGCACCTATTTGCCATGAAGTGATGGGACCAGATGCCATGATCTTTGTTTCTTGAATATTGAGTTTTAAGCCAGATTTTTCACTCTCTGCTCTCACCTTCATCAAGAGGTTCTTTAGTTCCTCTTCATTTTCTGCCATAAATGTATCATCTGCATACCTGAGGTTATTGATGTTTCTCCCACTAATCTTGATTTTAGCTTCCATGGGGTCGCAAAATTTAGTGAATAAACAACTGCACAACATAGTGACTAAACAACCACAACAATTTTATATGATCATTTGAAATTATTTTTATTATTATTTTGAGGAGTCATTGAGATTTGGAGATTAGTACACTGAATTCAAATTCAATAGAACACAGAAAAAGCAGCATAATTCTTATAAAATTTTAGAGTTATTCATTGGGCCTTTTATCCTGCTACAGATTATCTTTGCTATATGATTGTTTTGATAGTAATTTGTCTTAACATTTGTCAAAAATCCTCCATCTGAAAATATGAAGTTTTATTTATGTGCTGCATCAGAGTTTCTAAAACAAAAGAAGTATTTAAGCATAGAGTAAATTTCACTGTCATTTCTTAATATGAAGGTAGCAATAAGATGGTCCAGCTACTTGGCTTACTCTGTCTATGTTGAATTTATCTAGATGACTTATTTAACTTATTTTGACTTATTTAATCTGTTTACTAGAAGCTTGTAGAATTGCTTGGTTTGGTTTATAGAAATATGATTCAAAGTTGCAGAAAGCCAATGTTAAGTGAGTTAGCAGACAAATAGTATTATCAGAACACTCTCAATTGTTGTTTGCTATTCCAGGTGGAACAATTAACTGTTGCTTTAAACAGTTTTACAGGTATGCTTTATTTATATGTTATACTCAATCACAGTTCAGTCACATTACTTTGCTATTCACGACCAATTATGCTGAGATACACTGAATTTTGTAGGCCAAACCGAACCGTCTGTTATATACATAAACTCTCAATTATTTGAAAATGTTTTCAACTCAGGGACAAAAAGAATGCTTACATTTACTGAGAATTTTGATGATTTGCAACAGTCATTTAAAAGCTGTTTCTATAAAGCTGTAGGGTATGTAGAGCATTCAGGTGTGTACTAAATATGTTTCCAAATAATTTCTCTTCCCTAGGGGAAGAATGATACAGCACTCTCCAAATAAGTTTTTAAAGGCTAAGATGTCAACTCTAACAGTTTTACCATTGATAAAACCACTGCTATAACAGAAAAGATCACTTTGAAAACTTCATTAAAAAATAAGAAATATGATGCACTGGTGAAAAATGTAAAATTAAGGCAGATAGAAAGACCATGGCACACAGGAAATTGAATTATATTTTGGTTGGAAGAATGAGATGGGTATTCACTTTATAAGATGGTCCTGAAGAAGGTAGTCCAGTTGGCATGGAAAACAACCAACCAAGCAAGTAAACCAAAGACATGGTTTGCTGGAAAATTAAGATTAAACTAGAGTAAAGAAGATCAAGTAGGGCTTCCCTGGTGGCTCAGTGGTAATTAATCTGCCAGCCAAGCTGGAGACACAAGTTCAATCCCTAGGTTGGGAAAAACCCCTGGAGAAGAAAATGGCAACCCACTACTGTATTCTTACTTGGGAAATCCCATGGACAGAGGAACTTGATGAACTACACACTTCACCAGTTCACAGTACAGTTGAACACAACTTAACAACTAAACAAAGAAACAAAAACAAAATCAAAATCAAGTAGGATATTGACAGAGAAATCAGCCTGGTAATATCTCCCAGGGTTCACATTCAGTTAAGGAAACCAGCTTGTGGCTTTGCTATATTGACATCCTTATTTATTCAATCCTGCCTGTGTGTATAGAGCTCTGATAATCTCTTACCAAGAGTACAATTATTTCTTTCTTCCTTACCTTCTAGTATTCAGCATCTATTCTCTCCTAATGAATTCATACACTTTTGACCAAGTCATTATCATGACTTATCATGTCATCAGTTAAAATCTACTTATTACACTCTTTAATAATCATTCATAATGGTTTTTTGTTAGCAATATCCCAACTGTCTCACTTTATACTAATGCTTGTCACTTGTCTTCAGCGTTCATTGTGCCATGAACCCTAGGAGTTGTAATCCTGTCATCTCTAATGATGTCTAGCACATAGTGACACTTGCTTGTGTTTGTTTTCCCAGTAGATTCAATTTCATATCTCTAATTCTGATGAAAATATCTGTTTTACCATCCACTGTTATAAATCAGTTCCTATTGTTCCCATCATAGAGACTTCCTGAGAGTCTCTGAAGCATATTCAAGGAGACCATTAGGTCAAAATTAATTTAATAATAATAGTAAGACATTATTTTGGCTGAGGTGAAAAATACCATTTGCGAAATTGTTGGTGGCCTGGCATATATCAAGATACTAGCCTTTGTATGGGGAAATGCACTTCTATGATTGCTTGAGTTGTGACCAGGATAGTCTTTTTTCTTTTTTTTAGTAGATACCATTTTTACTTTAAAAAAACAATTGACAGATAAATTATTTAATCAGATTTGGCTACTGAGAAGATATTCTGTCAAAAATAAATCAAGTCACTTCAAGGAAAATAACTGACAGAACTTATGCTAATGATAAATTTCAAACTTTCAAGCAAAAGTTAGAATTTTGAAAAACTTATCTGCCAGCCAAGCTGGAGACACAAGTTCAATCCCTAGGTTGGGAAAAACCCCTGGAGAAGAAAATGGCAACCCACTACTGTATTCTTACTTGGGAAATCCCATGGACAGAGGAACTTGATGAACTACACACTTCACCAGTTCACAGTACAGTTGAACACAACTTAACAACTAAACAAAGAAACAAAAACAAAATCAAAATCAAGTAGGATATTGACAGAGAAATCAGCCTGGTAATATCTCCCAGGGTTCACATTCAGTTAAGGAAACCAGCTTGTGGCTTTGCTATATTGACATCCTTATTTATTCAATCCTGCCTGTGTGTATAGAGCTCTGATAATCTCTTACCAAGAGTACAATTATTTCTTTCTTCCTTACCTTCTAGTATTCAGCATCTATTCTCTCCTAATGAATTCATACACTTTTGACCAAGTCATTATCATGACTTATCATGTCATCAGTTAAAATCTACTTATTACACTCTTTAATAATCATTCATAATGGTTTTTTGTTAGCAATATCCCAACTGTCTCACTTTATACTAATGCTTGTCACTTGTCTTCAGCGTTCATTGTGCCATGAACCCTAGGAGTTGTAATCCTGTCATCTCTAATGATGTCTAGCACATAGTGACACTTGCTTGTGTTTGTTTTCCCAGTAGATTCAATTTCATATCTCTAATTCTGATGAAAATATCTGTTTTACCATCCACTGTTATAAATCAGTTCCTATTGTTCCCATCATAGAGACTTCCTGAGAGTCTCTGAAGCATATTCAAGGAGACCATTAGGTCAAAATTAATTTAATAATAATAGTAAGACATTATTTTGGCTGAGGTGAAAAATACCATTTGCGAAATTGTTGGTGGCCTGGCATATATCAAGATACTAGCCTTTGTATGGGGAAATGCACTTCTATGATTGCTTGAGTTGTGACCAGGATAGTCTTTTTTCTTTTTTTTAGTAGATACCATTTTTACTTTAAAAAAACAATTGACAGATAAATTATTTAATCAGATTTGGCTACTGAGAAGATATTCTGTCAAAAATAAATCAAGTCACTTCAAGGAAAATAACTGACAGAACTTATGCTAATGATAAATTTCAAACTTTCAAGCAAAAGTTAGAATTTTGAAAAACTTATTTGCCTCATCATAAGTCTGACAGCTTCAATTTTCTGATGAGCTTAATGGTTGTATTAACAAATGATATTTTTAAATTGTATAATGTAATATGTCAACATTTAAAAAATTTGCATCATTTAGTGAGCCAATATTTTCTAATCAGTAAATGATATCATAAAATTACACAAGGGTAAAAGATATTCAAATTTCAGAAGGGACAGTAAATTTGTGACTGAATTTTATAATATACATATTATATTATAACAATATGAACATTTACTAAAACATTATTAAAATATTTTCAAATTCTCTATTGCAATTAACTTACAAGAATTAATATACATAAAATTTTAAGGTAGTATCAAGGAAGAATATCTCAAATTATCTAATGAAAACTATTAAAGAATTATTCTCATTTCTAACTGTATATCAGTGAGAATCAAATTTTATTTATATACACCAATGAAAATATATTGAAATGCATTGACCATAGGAGCAAGTGAGGATCTACCTATCTTCTATTAATCTAGATATTAAAGAAATGTATACAAATACCATACGGTATTAGTCTTCTCAATGTTTGGGGGTTGAAAAATACTTTTTAATAAATATATGCTCTATATTAACATAAAATAGATTTATCATTGTTAAATAATTTTATTAATAAATACATATTTTAATTTCTAATACAATAAATATTATTATATATAATCCCCCAAATAAAAATTTTCTGAAGTAGCCATCAATTTTAAAGAGTATGAAGTGTTTCTATTATCAAAATTTAAAGAACCTTTGCTTTAGAATGAATTATGCTTTATTCTAAATCTAATAAACAGAACATACACACATTTTGCTCCATCATCAAGAATTAGGAAGTCTAAACAAACTCTTGGAGAAAAAATAATGGAATATTCCTATATTTGCTCATTATCTTAATTTATTTTATTTTCGATTTTTCCATAAGTTTTATAAATCTTCTCAAGTTACTTGGGTCTACCATCCATATTTCTAAAATGTGATTAACACTGCTTTTTTATTTTCTGTGTGTATATTTGTGCACATGTGTGTGTTATGATTACTAATTCAGCCTTTCCTAACATGTTTTACACAACTCATTAGATATTCAGATCTCAACTATTACCAGCATTGTAATGCCTCAGTCCTCTTAGCTAGTGCTTTCCAAGACCATCAATATTACCATTTCTGTAAAAGTAAAATAAGAGCTGTTTTACGGGCATTTTCCTTTCTCTTCATCTTTAATGTTCTCTAATAATGCAACTCCATATCCTTTCTACCCTATTCTATGACTATATGCTGACATTGCTAGTCCAGACTAGCCCACTGTGTGCACATTTCCTGCTTCCTAAAAAAATTTTTGTAGTCTTGCAGAATTAAATTTGCAGACACATTAAGATAGTAAAATTAGAGAATCATAAACAATATGAATAGAGATGATAATTTTAGTTTGTTCTCTCTCTAAAAAGCTTTTCTGATTGTTCTGTGACTGATCTCTTTGCTCTCTGTGCATACTCAATATCTAACATCTAATACTGCTTTTCCACTCATTTACCTACTTCATCAAACTATATGTATTTCAAGGGTATAGATCATATCTTCTTTATTTAATTACATACCCTAGCACAGAGTCTGGAATAGTTACATAGTTCATAAGTATTAACATACTCCATAAGCAAGCAGAGAATCGAGCTAGGTCATCCAATGAGAAAACCAAAATGATTTTTTGCATATTTTTGAGGCTTTTTTTTTGGAAGTTTCTTGGGTTCTATTTGAGTTTACTTGCCATACTAAGAACCTGAGAAATGTATGCTAAGCATCTGAATGCAACCTCAGAAGCTAGATACAGAGCAAAGGTCTCATTGGAAAGGACACACACTCTATTTACCTCTTAAGATCTTTATAAACAAATCAAAAATTTTCTGACATATAAATATTCATCTTCTTACTCTTTGCTTTGGATTGAAATTGAATCTAAATGACTCTTGTTTATTTCAGTGTTGTTTGCTAACATTAAGTAGACAAGTGTTATATATCTTTTCTCCCATGATTTTTTTAACAGGTACCTTGTTCTATGCTTTGTTTTTCCCACCTTAGGTGGAATTTGAACTCATAATATCCATTTTAGGAAGAAACCCAAACCCACAATATCCAAGCTGAAATGCCACACCTCGCCACAGAACTTAATAACCTCATCACAGAAGGAATTCAGTGAAAGGCAAAGTCATAAATAAAAAGTAGATTTATTGAGTGAGATATATACTCCACTTGACAAAATTAAAAAGTAGATTTATTGAGTGGGGAATATTAGAAGTTATGGCATTCCTTTCTCTTCATCTTTAATGTTCTCTAATAATGCAACTCCATATCCTTTCTACCCTATTCTATGACTATATGCTGACATTGCTAGTCCAGACTAGCCCACTGTGTGCACATTTCCTGCTTCCTAAAAAAATTTTTGTAGTCTTGCAGAATTAAATTTGCAGACACATTAAGATAGTAAAATTAGAGAATCATAAACAATATGAATAGAGATGATAATTTTAGTTTGTTCTCTTTTAAAAGCTTTTCTGATTGTTCTGTGACTGATCTCTTTGCTCTCTGTGCATACTCAATATCTAACATCTAATACTGCTTTTCCACTCATTTACCTACTTCATCAAACTATATGTATTTCAAGGGTATAGATCATATCTTCTTTATTTAATTACATACCCTAGCACAGAGTCTGGAATAGTTACATAGTTCATAAGTATTAACATACTCCATAAGCAAGCAGAGAATCGAGCTAGGTCATCCAATGAGAAAACCAAAATGATTTTTTGCATATTTTTGAGGCTTTTTTTTTGGAAGTTTCTTGGGTTCTATTTGAGTTTACTTGCCATACTAAGAACCTGAGAAATGTATGCTAAGCATCTGAATGCAACCTCAGAAGCTAGATACAGAGCAAAGGTCTCATTGGAAAGGACACACACTCTATTTACCTCTTAAGATCTTTATAAACAAATCAAAAATTTTCTGACATATAAATATTCATCTTCTTACTCTTTGCTTTGGATTGAAATTGAATCTAAATGACTCTTGTTTATTTCAGTGTTGTTTGCTAACATTAAGTAGACAAGTGTTATATATCTTTTCTCCCATGATTTTTTTAACAGGTACCTTGTTCTATGCTTTGTTTTTCCCACCTTAGGTGGAATTTGAACTCATAATATCCATTTTAGGAAGAAACCCAAACCCACAATATCCAAGCTGAAATGCCACACCTCGCCACAGAACTTAATAACCTCATCACAGAAGGAATTCAGTGAAAGGCAAAGTCATAAATAAAAAGTAGATTTATTGAGTGAGATATATACTCCACTTGACAGAATATGGACCATTTCAGAAGGCAAGAGAAGCCCTTGATTATTGGGTGGCAGATTTATGGACTGGGTGATTTCATAAGCTAACACATGGGAGGATTATTCCAACTATTTCAAGGAAGGGACAAGGATTTCCAGGAATTAAGCCACCACCCACTTTTTGCCATTTTATGGTCATCCTCAGAACTCTCTTGGTGTCCGTCAGTGTGTCATTTAGCATACTAATAAATCACAATGAGTATATAATGTAGCTCAAGGTCCACTGGAAGTCAAATCTTCCAGCATTTCAGGACTATTTGGTTCTCACCAGTTTATGTCTTCTCAACAACTGTGTCATTCTTTCAAAAGTTATGCCTAGTGCTCTACCCTCCTTTCAAAATATGATCAGTAGTTTTAAAATACCCATGTGATTCTAGTGTTCAATTGAGTCATTGACTACCCTACTGAATTGCCCTATCTTAAGATAGGGCAAGAAGGATGAAAATTAACATTTTGTCTAGCATCTTTTAACTGGAAATAAAACATTGAAACATAGGTTTCAATACAAACCTTTCTAGCTGTAGAGACACTCTACTTTTCTGCACCGGTAGTAAAAAAGAAGGGAAGGAAATAATTCTGCTATAAGGTAAAAAGCAATAAACTTAGCAAAAGTAGCTCTGAAAAAAATGTTTTAATAGGGCTTCCATGGTGGTCCACTGGGTAAAGAGTCTGCCTTGCAATACGAGGGTTTGATACCTGACCCTGGAAGATCCCACATGCTGCAGAGCGGCTGAACTGGTGTGTCCAATTACGAACCAGCATTCTGGAGCACATGCACCCAGAGCTGGTGCTCTGCAATGAGACAGGCAGCTGCAACGGGAGTCCCACACAGGTCAAAGAGTAAGGATCGATGAAAATAAATAAATAAATAAACCAGTAAAAGATGCCAAAACTTGGGACTTCCCTGGTATCTCAGTAGTGGGCAGTTCGCCTGCCAGTGCAGAAGACTTGAGTTCGATCCCTGATCTGGGAGAATCCCACATGCTGCATAGCAGCTAAGCCTCTGAGTCACACTTATTGAGCCTGTGCTCTGGAGCCTCAGAACCGCAACTATTGAGCCCTTGTGCCACAACTGCTGAAGCTTGTGTGCCCTGGGGCCCAAGTTTCACAGCAAGAGAAGTCACTGCAACAAGAAACTTGCTCGCCTCAACTAGAAAATAACCCCCACTCCCTACAACTAGAGAAGAGCCTGTGGCAGTAGAGAAGACCCAGAACAGCCAAAAAATAAATAAGTAAATAATTTTTTTAAAAAATGCCGAAAATTAAAAAAAAAAGTGTTTTAATAGCCAGGTAAGTGCTACTATTTTGACTGTCTCACAAAAGGCTTCATGGTATAGTAAGACTTTATTTTTGTAATACCAAAGAAGAGAGTAACAAAGGTAAAAACAGACAAGGGTGATATTAGTGGGTGTTTATTAACATTTTGAGGAAATCTCTATCATTTAGAAAAATTAAAGTAAATATTAACTTCAAATCTTGGAAGTAAAGGGGGATAAGTTGGAAGGGAACTTTATCTTTAGCTGCCTAAATTGTTCACATAAAAGGCCTGTTCCCAGAACAGAGTTTTCACCATAGAGATCTATAAAGAATACTAGCTAAGTGTGGTGATAGGGACTTCTGTGTGTGTGTGTGTGTGTGGCTTACTTTTAAGCTATATAAAATCTTACTATGTATGCACTTATTATCTGTTGATCAAGTATTGTCTCTTCATTAATTGAAGACAAATATAAAACAAAATAAAAAATGGAATTATATTTTAAAGACGCAATCTACATCCAACTTTATGACTTTTATCAGTGACTAAATGTGGACTGTTTGGGTCATGATCACTCATATTAAGGGTTAGTTGATAAAAGAATTCCAAAAGCAAACAATAATTTGAAAGTTTTAAGTTGGGCTTTTGATTGCACTCATTTCACATGCTAGAAAGCCATATTCAAAATCTTCCCAGCTAGGTATCAACAGTACATGAACTTCCAGGTGTAAAAGCTAGATTTAGAATTGATAGAGGAACCAGGGATCGAATTGTCAACCTCCATTAGATCATAGAAAGAGAGAGGGGATCCCAGAAAAACATCTCCTTCTGCTTCACTGAATATGTTAAAGTCTAACTGTGTGGATTGCAACAAACTGTGGAAAATTTTGAAAGAGATGGGACTGCAAGGTTACCTTACCTGACTCCTATGAAACCTTTATGAAGGACAAGAAACAACAGTTAGAACTGGACATGGAGCAACAGACTAGTTCCAGATTGGGAAAGGAGTACGTTAAGGAGTGATGTATATTGTTACCCTGCTTATTTAATTTATATGCAGAGTACATCATGCAAAATGCTGATCTGGATGAAGCAGAAGCTGGAATCAAGATTTTCAAGACAGGAGCTTCCTGGTAATGCAGTGGTAAAGAGTTCACCTGCTAATGCAGGAGACAAGAGTTCAATTCCTGATCTGGGAAGATTCTACATGCTGTAATACCAAAGCAAGAGAAAGTTCATGGTATAGTAAGACTTTATTTGTAATACCAAAGAAGAGAGTAACAAAGGTAAAAACAGACAAGGGTGATATTAGTGGGTGTTTATTAACATTTTGAGGAAATCTCTATCATTTAGAAAAATTAAAGTAAATATTAACTTCAAATCTTGGAAGTAAAGGGGGATAAGTTGGAAGGGAACTTTATCTTTAGCTGCCTAAATTGTTCACATAAAAGGCCTGTTCCCAGAACAGAGTTTTCACCATAGAGATCTATAAAGAATACTAGCTAAGTGTGGTGATAGGGACTTCTGTGTGTGTGTGTGTGTGTGGCTTACTTTTAAGCTATATAAAATCTTACTATGTATGCACTTATTATCTGTTGATCAAGTATTGTCTCTTCATTAATTGAAGACAAATATAAAACAAAATAAAAAATGGAATTATATTTTAAAGACGCAATCTACATCCAACTTTATGACTTTTATCAGTGACTAAATGTGGACTGTTTGGGTCATGATCACTCATATTAAGGGTTAGTTGATAAAAGAATTCCAAAAGCAAACAATAATTTGAAAGTTTTAAGTTGGGCTTTTGATTGCACTCATTTCACATGCTAGAAAGCCATATTCAAAATCTTCCCAGCTAGGTATCAACAGTACATGAACTTCCAGGTGTAAAAGCTAGATTTAGAATTGATAGAGGAACCAGGGATCGAATTGTCAACCTCCATTAGATCATAGAAAGAGAGAGGGGATCCCAGAAAAACATCTCCTTCTGCTTCACTGAATATGTTAAAGTCTAACTGTGTGGATTGCAACAAACTGTGGAAAATTTTGAAAGAGATGGGACTGCAAGGTTACCTTACCTGACTCCTATGAAACCTTTATGAAGGACAAGAAACAACAGTTAGAACTGGACATGGAGCAACAGACTAGTTCCAGATTGGGAAAGGAGTACGTTAAGGAGTGATGTATATTGTTACCCTGCTTATTTAATTTATATGCAGAGTACATCATGCAAAATGCTGATCTGGATGAAGCAGAAGCTGGAATCAAGATTTTCAAGACAGGAGCTTCCTGGTAATGCAGTGGTAAAGAGTTCACCTGCTAATGCAGGAGACAAGAGTTCAATTCCTGATCTGGGAAGATTCTACATGCTGTAGAGCAACTAAACCTGTTAGCTTCAACTATTGATCCTGTGCTCTAGAGCTTTGGAGCCAAAACTATTGAGCCCATGTGCCACAACTGCTGAAGCCCATGTGCCACAACTACTGTGCCCTAGAGCCCAAGTTTTACAACAAGAGAACTCACCGCAACAAGAAGCCTGCTCACCTTAACTAGAGAGTAGTTCCAACTCTACAACTAGATAAGACCTGTGGCAACAGTGAAAAACCCAGAATAGTCAAAAATAAATAAATATTTTAAAAATGTCCAGGAAAAATATCAATAACCTCAGGTATGCAGATGACACCACCCTTATGGCAGAAAGTGAAGAGAAATTAAAAAGCATCTTGATGGACATGAAGGAAAAGAGTGAAAAGCTGGCCTAAAACTCAACATTCTAAAAATAAAGATCATGGCTTCTGGTTCTATCACTTTATGGCTAATAAGTGGGTAAATAATGGAAACAGTGACAAACTTTATTTCCTTTTCTTATTGGGCTTCAAAATCCCTTTGGACAGTGACGGCAGCCATGAAATTAAAGGACGCTTCCTCCTTGGAGGGAAATCTATGACAAACATAGACAGTGTATTCAAAAGCAAAGACATAACTTTGCCAATAAAAGTCTGTATAATAGTCAAAGCTATGGTTTTCCCAGTGGTCATGTATGGATGTGAGAACTGAGCCATAAAGAAGTTTGAGTGCTGAAGGATTGATGTCTTTGAACTGTGGTGTTGGAGAAGACTTTTGAGAGTCCCTTGGATTGAAAGGAGGTGGAACCAGTCAGTCCTAAAGGAAATCAACCCTGAACATTCATTGGAAGGAATGACGCTGAAGCTGAAGCTCCAATACTTTGGCCACCTGATGCGAAGAGATGACTAACTGGCAATGACTCTGATGTTGGGAAAAATAGAAGGCTCCAAGTACGTTAAGGAGTGATGTATATTGTTACCCTGCTTATTTAATTTATATGCAGAGTACATCATGCAAAATGCTGATCTGGATGAAGCAGAAGCTGGAATCAAGATTTTCAAGACAGGAGCTTCCTGGTAATGCAGTGGTAAAGAGTTCACCTGCTAATGCAGGAGACAAGAGTTCAATTCCTGATCTGGGAAGATTCTACATGCTGTAGAGCAACTAAACCTGTTAGCTTCAACTATTGATCCTGTGCTCTAGAGCTTTGGAGCCAAAACTATTGAGCCCATGTGCCACAACTGCTGAAGCCCATGTGCCACAACTACTGTGCCCTAGAGCCCAAGTTTTACAACAAGAGAACTCACCGCAACAAGAAGCCTGCTCACCTTAACTAGAGAGTAGTTCCAACTCTACAACTAGATAAGACCTGTGGCAACAGTGAAAAACCCAGAATAGTCAAAAATAAATAAATATTTTAAAAATGTCCAGGAAAAATATCAATAACCTCAGGTATGCAGATGACACCACCCTTATGGCAGAAAGTGAAGAGAAATTAAAAAGCATCTTGATGGACATGAAGGAAAAGAGTGAAAAAGCTGGCCTAAAACTCAACATTCTAAAAATAAAGATCATGGCTTCTGGTTCTATCACTTTATGGCTAATAAGTGGGTAAATAATGGAAACAGTGACAAACTTTATTTCCTTTTCTTATTGGGCTTCAAAATCCCTTTGGACAGTGACGGCAGCCATGAAATTAAAGGACGCTTCCTCCTTGGAGGGAAATCTATGACAAACATAGACAGTGTATTCAAAAGCAAAGACATAACTTTGCCAATAAAAGTCTGTATAATAGTCAAAGCTATGGTTTTCCCAGTGGTCATGTATGGATGTGAGAACTGAGCCATAAAGAAGTTTGAGTGCTGAAGGATTGATGTCTTTGAACTGTGGTGTTGGAGAAGACTTTTGAGAGTCCCTTGGATTGAAAGGAGGTGGAACCAGTCAGTCCTAAAGGAAATCAACCCTGAACATTCATTGGAAGGAATGACGCTGAAGCTGAAGCTCCAATACTTTGGCCACCTGATGCGAAGAGATGACTAACTGGCAATGACTCTGATGTTGGGAAAAATAGAAGGCAAGAGGAGAATGGGACAACAGAGTACGAGATGGTTGGATGGCATCACTGAGCAATAGGCATGAGTTTGAGTAGGCTTTGGGTGAGGGTGAAGGACAGGGAAGCCTGACGTGCTGCAGTCCATGAGGTTGCAAAAAGTTGGACATGACTGAGTGACTGGACTGAAATGAGATTGGCTAGGAAATAACTGTCCTTGTGTTTGTGTCCTTAGGTCTCTATACTATGTTAATACACAATCGATACTTGACAAGCACTTAAAAGAGTAAATGGTCAAATTTAAATTATAGAAATCAAATGCAAATAATTTAACATGGGAAAAGTTGAATCCTTTCCAACTATATTTGCTGCAGATTCTAAAGAGATGGGATGAGGCAATGAGTGCCTGGGTTAAATGTTTGTAGAGGTAGTATGAATTGTGGAATATGAAAAAAATACAATCATGGCAGCACTTGGTGAGCAGCTGGATATAAGAGGAAAGAAAAGAAAAGATATCAAAAAGAAAGCCAAGTTTATTGACACAGTAAGCCATTACATGTCATTAAAAAATGATGAGTTGTTCTAGTTTGGAAGCAAAAATATATTGAGTCCATTTCTTAGAAATCTTCTAAATCACAGTGAATGTTGTGTGTGCTGTAAAAGCATGCTGTGTTTCTTTCATTTCCAGATTCCATTGCCTGTTTTTTGTTTTTTGGTTTTTTTTTTGTTCTCTCTAAAATGGACAGTTACTCTAATTTCAGCTTCTATGCATTTAAGTCCCGGCCCATCTCTAGAACCAAACTGAATCAGTAGACTGGATAATTATATAGTATATTACTGACCAAGCTGATGGTCTGACCTCATACAGAAAAAGCTAATGATTTCTGAAAGGGACAGTGTATTCAAAGAAGACATAACTTTGCCAATAAAAGTCTGTATAATAGTCAAAGCTATGGTTTTCCCAGTGGTCATGTATGGATGTGAGAACTGAGCCATAAAGAAGTTTGAGTGCTGAAGGATTGATGTCTTTGAACTGTGGTGTTGGAGAAGACTTTTGAGAGTCCCTTGGATTGAAAGGAGGTGGAACCAGTCAGTCCTAAAGGAAATCAACCCTGAACATTCATTGGAAGGAATGACGCTGAAGCTGAAGCTCCAATACTTTGGCCACCTGATGCGAAGAGATGACTAACTGGCAATGACTCTGATGTTGGGAAAAATAGAAGGCAAGAGGAGAATGGGACAACAGAGTACGAGATGGTTGGATGGCATCACTGAGCAATAGGCATGAGTTTGAGTAGGCTTTGGGTGAGGGTGAAGGACAGGGAAGCCTGACGTGCTGCAGTCCATGAGGTTGCAAAAAGTTGGACATGACTGAGTGACTGGACTGAAATGAGATTGGCTAGGAAATAACTGTCCTTGTGTTTGTGTCCTTAGGTCTCTATACTATGTTAATACACAATCGATACTTGACAAGCACTTAAAAGAGTAAATGGTCAAATTTAAATTATAGAAATCAAATGCAAATAATTTAACATGGGAAAAGTTGAATCCTTTCCAACTATATTTGCTGCAGATTCTAAAGAGATGGGATGAGGCAATGAGTGCCTGGGTTAAATGTTTGTAGAGGTAGTATGAATTGTGGAATATGAAAAAAATACAATCATGGCAGCACTTGGTGAGCAGCTGGATATAAGAGGAAAGAAAAGAAAAGATATCAAAAAGAAAGCCAAGTTTATTGACACAGTAAGCCATTACATGTCATTAAAAAATGATGAGTTGTTCTAGTTTGGAAGCAAAAATATATTGAGTCCATTTCTTAGAAATCTTCTAAATCACAGTGAATGTTGTGTGTGCTGTAAAAGCATGCTGTGTTTCTTTCATTTCCAGATTCCATTGCCTGTTTTTTGTTTTTGGTTTTTTTTTTCTTTCTCTCTAAAATGTACAGCTACTGTAATTCCATCATCTAAGCATTTAAGTCCTGGCCCATCTCTAGAACCAAACTGAATCAGTAGACTGGATAATTATATAGTATATTACTGACCAAGCTGATGGTCTGACCTCATACAGAAAAAGCTAATGATTTCTGATTTGTACTCTCCCTATAATTATTAAACTTTGTACAAATGGGACACAATATTGGAAGTTACTATGGTCATATTCAAACATGATAAAATGACCTGTCACCATGTTTTCTTACATGTTCTGTTGAACACCTCTAATAAGAAATAGCATTTCCTAAATTTTATTTATAGGAATAGAGCAAATGAAGGAAATTGACATTGCTGAGGATCAGAAGTATATGGAGGAAATAGAAGCCAGTTAGATATTAAGCATTATTTTTTTAACCAAGCCCATGCTCTGTTTCATAAAGCAAGCTGAAGCAGGTGATTGGCACTGTATTTGGATACTCTTCTAGGCAGAGACTTGTCCCAATTATGATTCTTTTTTAATACCGAAAGGTGAGTTTTCTAAGAAAAGAAGGAGCAAGAGAAGGAAAGGAAGAGAGAGGGAGGGAGAGAGAGAGAAAGAGAAAGGAAGAAAGAAAGAAGGAAAACATATGTCAGTCTTAAAAACAGAGTGAGGCCAAATTTCATTAATTGACAGTCACATTATAACAACATTTACAGGTAACATATTCAGGTGCAGATTTAAGTCTGCTACCTAGTCTAAGCTCACTCTGCTCATTGCATGATAGGTCAATAAATCTTTGGGGTAACCTTAGATGGCTAAGCTCACTCCTGCTCATTGCATGGAAGAAAAAAAAACAATCATGGCAGCACTTGGTGAGCAGCTGGATATAAGAGGAAAGAAAAGAAAAGATATCAAAAAGAAAGCCAAGTTTATTGACACAGTAAGCCATTACATGTCATTAAAAAATGATGAGTTGTTCTAGTTTGGAAGCAAAAATATATTGAGTCCATTTCTTAGAAATCTTCTAAATCACAGTGAATGTTGTGTGTGCTGTAAAAGCATGCTGTGTTTCTTTCATTTCCAGATTCCATTGCCTGTTTTTTGTTTTTTGGTTTTTTTTTCTTTCTCTCTAAAATGTACAGCTACTGTAATTCCATCATCTAAGCATTTAAGTCCTGGCCCATCTCTAGAACCAAACTGAATCAGTAGACTGGATAATTATATAGTATATTACTGACCAAGCTGATGGTCTGACCTCATACAGAAAAAGCTAATGATTTCTGATTTGTACTCTCCCTATAATTATTAAACTTTGTACAAATGGGACACAATATTGGAAGTTACTATGGTCATATTCAAACATGATAAAATGACCTGTCACCATGTTTTCTTACATGTTCTGTTGAACACCTCTAATAAGAAATAGCATTTCCTAAATTTTATTTATAGGAATAGAGCAAATGAAGGAAATTGACATTGCTGAGGATCAGAAGTATATGGAGGAAATAGAAGCCAGTTAGATATTAAGCATTATTTTTTTAACCAAGCCCATGCTCTGTTTCATAAAGCAAGCTGAAGCAGGTGATTGGCACTGTATTTGGATACTCTTCTAGGCAGAGACTTGTCCCAATTATGATTCTTTTTTAATACCGAAAGGTGAGTTTTCTAAGAAAAGAAGGAGCAAGAGAAGGAAAGGAAGAGAGGGAGGGAGAGAGAGAGAAAGAGAAAGGAAGAAAGAAAGAAGGAAAACATATGTCAGTCTTAAAAACAGAGTGAGGCCAAATTTCATTAATTGACAGTCACATTATAACAACATTTACAGGTAACATATTCAGGTGCAGATTTAAGTCTGCTACCTAGTCTAAGCTCACTCTGCTCATTGCATGATAGGTCAATAAATCTGAGATGGAGATGTTGAGGCAAAGAGTATGACAATTCAGAGAGTGGGCTGATTAAGAGGATGGCAGAATAATGTCTCAGAATAAACATCTTGACAGGGCCTTGATGCCAGATTCTTATATGGATCAGAAATGGAGGGACATCAGGAAACAAAGTAAAACATATATATTTAAGTTTCATGAGTATCTTCCAGAATGGTAAGCCTCAGGCAGGGGCATGTGTTAGTTTCACTTTCTTAATTATTTCATGGGTGATATGAAATGGAATATCTCTTGTCATATCAGTCAAAAAAGAGCATGTGGATTTCTGAGCCATGGCAATAAGCAACGGATGAAGGGCACTATTTCCCACAAAAAGGACTCAAAAATGTCACAGATCTTCACAGGTGGGCAGAGTCAGGCTATCTCCCTGTGAGTCAAACCAGGGTAACCTAGCCTAAGGGTCTGTGGGGAGGTGGGGGGATGAGCAGAGCTCCCTGAGGCAGGATATTATGCATGCCTATAATAACGAAAGCAGCAAAATAAGAGTTAAAGTCACAGAAGCAGATCCAATATGAAGTCAAAATTAACCCTTCCTGGTTGCAAATCCATTACATGTAGAGTAGAAATGATAGTATTGTGGATTTTTCTCACTTTTCAGCCTTTTCTTCCCCCAGATACTTGTGAATGCTATGAAAATTAGCTAAGTTAGAATACTTCCTGAGGAGAGTGGCTCTGAATACCTCAAGTCAGTAAAGCTAAGGGTTAACATCTTGTGCTTTGCCTTTGTTCAGCCTGTAGTTCAACTCCCGGAGCCAAGACTTATTAATCTGCAAGTTACTGATCCTCTGTGGTATTCAGTGTCCTCACTGAATACCTCATCAATAAATGTTGGTTAAACTTGATTCTTACTTCCTATAACTGGAAACTATAAACTGTGATAACTAATGCCATTGACTTCTGCTGCTCTGAAGCTAAATAAATAAATAAATAAACCTACTTATTTCATTAGTTTGTCAGAATCAAATATTAAAATCTTGCATTGAATGTAGTTGAGAACCTAGCCCCAGGAAACACTTAATAAATATTAGTCATTGGTACATACACTCATTTTCAGACCACACTCAGGGAAATGTTAATTTCTTTGCTTTCTGTAGTTTAATTTATTCTTGAATTTTTTCTTCACTCATGAGCAGAATTAAATTAATCATGACAAGCTGAATCCAGCCTCTGTACCATGAAAATGAATTAATTTTTAGAGAGAGAAGAGTTTTGGGTAGCTTGGCATCCTACAATCCATGGGTTCAAAAAGAGTTGGACACAACTTTGTGAGTGAACAACATCTACAGTTTTACCCTGTATCCACTTTTACCCCGTTTTTAATCAATTTTCTACCCCAGAGACCTAGATATGCCTTTTATAGCACAACCAGTTCAAGCAACCTCCAGAATCAGACTTTTTCAGTAGCTTCATATTTGACTAATCTAGTTTAAAATCCTTCCTTTATCAAAAGCATCACCCTGGGGCTTCCCTGGTCGTCCAGTGGGTAAAGAGTCTGCCTTGCAGTGCAAGGGGTGCTGGTTCAATCCCTGGCCTGGGAAGATCCCACATGCTGTGGAGCAGCTTGACCAAGTGTCCAATTACGAGCCAGCACTTTGAGTGCATGCACTCAGGTCCAATATTATGCATGTAGAGTAGAAATGATAAGAAAAATTTTGTGGATTTTTTTCTCACTTTTCAGCCTTTTCTTCCCCCAGATACTTGTGAATGCTATGAAAATTAGCTAAGTTAGAATACTTCCTGAGGAGAGTGGCTCTGAATACCTCAAGTCAGTAAAGCTAAGGGTTAACATCTTGTGCTTTGCCTTTGTTCAGCCTGTAGTTCAACTCCCGGAGCCAAGACTTATTAATCTGCAAGTTACTGATCCTCTGTGGTATTCAGTGTCCTCACTGAATACCTCATCAATAAATGTTGGTTAAACTTGATTCTTACTTCCTATAACTGGAAACTATAAACTGTGATAACTAATGCCATTGACTTCTGCTGCTCTGAAGCTAAATAAATAAATAAATAAACCTACTTATTTCATTAGTTTGTCAGAATCAAATATTAAAATCTTGCATTGAATGTAGTTGAGAACCTAGCCCCAGGAAACACTTAATAAATATTAGTCATTGGTACATACACTCATTTTCAGACCACACTCAGGGAAATGTTAATTTCTTTGCTTTCTGTAGTTTAATTTATTCTTGAATTTTTTCTTCACTCATGAGCAGAATTAAATTAATCATGACAAGCTGAATCCAGCCTCTGTACCATGAAAATGAATTAATTTTTAGAGAGAGAAGAGTTTTGGGTAGCTTGGCATCCTACAATCCATGGGTTCAAAAAGAGTTGGACACAACTTTGTGAGTGAACAACATCTACAGTTTTACCCTGTATCCACTTTTACCCCGTTTTTAATCAATTTTCTACCCCAGAGACCTAGATATGCCTTTTATAGCACAACCAGTTCAAGCAACCTCCAGAATCAGACTTTTTCAGTAGCTTCATATTTGACTAATCTAGTTTAAAATCCTTCCTTTATCAAAAGCATCACCCTGGGGCTTCCCTGGTCGTCCAGTGGGTAAAGAGTCTGCCTTGCAGTGCAAGGGGTGCTGGTTCAATCCCTGGCCTGGGAAGATCCCACATGCTGTGGAGCAGCTTGACCGAAGTGTCCAATTACGAGCCAGCACTTTGGAGTGCATGCACTCAGAGCCTGTGCTCTGCTAGGGAAGAGGCCACTGCAATGGGAGGCCCACACAGGCCAAAGAACACATATGGATGAAAATAAGTAAATAAAAGACCAATAAAAAGAGGCCAAAATTAAAAAAAGAAAAAGCCTCACCCTGGCTGAGATACACATTCTCTTCTTCTTCAAATTATCGTGGCCTTGACGCTCTTACCTCTTGACGTGCAGTCATTTTTCTGAAACTTTAACAATCAAAATAGCTTTTCCTTCTTAAAATGTTGACTGAGTTCTTGCAAATCAAAACATTTTAAATTTCAAGACTTATAAGAATTTGCAGAGATCTCTTTTAGAAGTTCTAATTATCATTTTCTTTGAAATTTAAGGAGAGTTTCCACTGGGCATGGCATAATCTGAGCATTCAATCTAGTGTTAACTCATTAACAAGATATGTTCATTTACAGTCTCCCATTCCTGGGGGATATAAATGTCCTTGAGAAAATTAATACCAGGGGATATACATATGACTAATCTGAGAACATACATATTTGTAAACAACAAAACTCTGGAAAAAAGTTAAAAGTAAAATAAAAGTTAAAAAAAAAGAAAAAAAGAAAATTAATACTATTATGGAGGTATGAAAGTTAATTTAAAAAAAAAAAAGCAAGATTGACTCTTTCCTGGCTGTCTAGTACTTAGCACTTTGCCTTCCAAAGCAGAGAGTGTGGGGTCCATCCTTGACCACGGAGATAAGATCCTACATGGCTTAGAGCCAAAAAAATAAAGACAATATTGCGAACAAGTTCAATAAGTCTTTAACGAATAGTCTACATAAAAAATGTTTAAAATAAATTCAAGAATTAGAAAGTTTGTGCGTGCTGTTAAGAATGCATAACACTGAGAAACCCCTTCCCTGTTTATTAGATGGGAGTCCAATGCCCAAGATCCTCCTTGTACTGCTGGAGAAACTCTAGATGATTACAGCTGCTAAGGATCTCAAACTCATGAATTAAGTGAGAATGGGCCTGTGAAAGAGCAACTTCGGGGTTAATAAAAAAATTGTTTTATATTTTCTCTGAGCAGTCTTACAGCTGCTCTAATTTTGTGCCACACACAATCTTTAAAAAAAAGGCATATATTCATTCATGTGGAGGATTATTTGTGATTGACTGAAAATCATCATAGATTAAAACATTAAAGACCACCATTTAAATACATAATCGGAAGGAATATCGGCCATGTCCTTTAACTCCCTAATTAACTATTGGGCATTTGAGTCCTAAGTCAATGTTCAGAGAAGTGACAGTTAGCCTGGATGGATATTTTTTGGTGTCCTGTAACAGGATTTGATTTTGATTTCAATAATAAAAATGGATTTTTCTCTGCATGCCCTAGTTTAAATGTCACCTGAGGCAGCTTCTTAGAGTGGCCCGTGGCATGTAATAAGCCGTAAGACAACTGCCAGATGGCTTACGAGCACATTCATTACAAGATATAATCACAGTTTATTAACAAAGAGAGAGAAAAGAAATAAAACCATGTTGGCTGCAAAACAAAAGATAAGATATAACTAGGGCATGCAGAGAAAAATCCATTTTTATTATTGAAATCAAATTTTGGCAAAAGGGGAGTTCTTGACATCATATCTAAGATGAAGGCATGGTTAGTCAAATAATAAGCTAGCCCATAACTGCTGTTTGGAGATTGTAAATGACAGTTCTCTGTCATATTTATGTGCTTTTATGTGAGCTAAGAAGACAATTTTTATATACTGGGGCTGCAGTGATGTCTATCATATTTTTCATTTCTTAATTATTAATTATGAATTTCTATATTACCACATTGCTTTGTATAGTGCTGTGAATATTTCATGGGGATTAGGAACTGGGAGTCTAAAATGTCATTCTGATATTCTTCCTGGGATGAAATTGTGCCCCTAGAGACCTCATCATCATGGGAATGTGAGTTTTTTCCCAAGGTATGCTACCATGTATTTCATTCTTGGTTCAGATCTTCCCCTGCTAATACTGGGCTGCCTCCCTGCATATTGTTTCTTCTTGGTAAAAATCAAAATTAATGTTCTAAGTAGCAATCTATTGTTTTGTTGTCAGTTAATGATAAGTTTATTCAGGTAGACAAACTGTGTGGAAACTATTTTTCACCGGATAAAGCTTAGAAGGAAAAGAGAATCCAAAGTGTTCACAATGCACAAATTAGATATATTCAGCTCATGTTTACATTCAGACAGATTGTGTCATAACTCTGCTATGTAGCCATGAGATAGATCCACAATCCATTTAAATGAAAGCATTCTGCAAAGGATATGTGTGTAAATGATATTTTAAATATATTTTTTCCGATGAAATAAACTTTTAAAATTATTGGTGTCACTATCAGAGAACAAAAATTTACATGACTGATGAAAATCAGAAAGCAGAGTATTTAAATAAATGGCTCTTACATGAGTATTGAAAAGCAATTTTCAAATTTCAGAGAAAGTGATTTTGACACAAAAAATGTCTTCTAAAATTTTACTAGATGCTTAGAAATACCAATTTAATAAGCCCCTCAAGATATGGTAATACTTGCCAGTGCATGTATATTTTATTTATTTTATGGGTCAAAGACTTGAAATAATTGTAGTTACAAGAACCATTGATAATTTATTCTGACCATTGTTGTGTAGTTGATTGCCAAATGGTTGTGAAAATACACACATATACACATACAAAGTGAGAAAGAGAAAGATGAACACATAATGACCAAAGATTTCTGAACTGCTTAACAAATATTGGGAAATAGTATTCTTGAAGAAATACTATAATGAAGGGAAAATTCTGTGTGGTTTCTTTTAGGGTCGGATGACACATCTGTATTTGTCTACATATATCAGTAGTATTCTTTGCACTAATGACTTACTGCAAAAACAAAACAGCTCTGGATTGAGAATCCTGAGATTTTAGACCCTATTTTGTCTCTTTTGCCACTGTAGCCTTAGATAATTCATTCTCCACAATTCTAGTGCCTCCTTGGCCCAAAGAAAAAGATAATACTGTACCTACAATAGAGATGGCTGATTTACAGATTTCTGGTGAGACTGGCTGAAATAGTTAAAAGCATTTTCAGCATTAGCAACATGTTTCAAAATAAAATTCGGGGAGCGCATAAATGCTTTAGTTTTAATCCTGATTCTGCCACTTCTTAGTCACTTTCGCCTAATTTTGTAATATAATGTGTCTGTGTGTCTGGGTGTGTATGAATCTGAGTATATCTTTTACACATTGTCAACCTAATATTCTTCCTTAAGTGCAAATATAAGCCTGACAGTCCCATATTTTCCCAGTAAGATAAAATCCATATTAATTAATTTGTTAGGATAGCACTTACTCTGAATCTGTTTTGCTTTTGCAGCAAATATCTTCTCTTGACAAATGTTGTGTTCTACCAATGGTTCACTTTGTGTGAAAGTGGTGAGGGTTTTCTTAAGCTGTGCCTTGGCATGGACTGTCAGTAACTCCTCTATATATATTTATTTGCAACTCATCCTAAACAAGTTAATGTCTTTGTGATATTCCTGAAAATTTTCCCAAAATGTTCCTGCTAGTGTTGTCTCAAGGTAAGCTAATTAGGGTCACAAAAATGTCTTCTAAAATTTTACTAGATGCTTAGAAATACCAATTTAATAAGCCCTCAAGATATGGTAATACTTGCCAGTGCATGTATATTTTATTTATTTTATGGGTCAAAGACTTGAAATAATTGTAGTTACAAGAACCATTGATAATTTATTCTGACCATTGTTGTGTAGTTGATTGCCAAATGGTTGTGAAAATACACACATATACACATACAAAGTGAGAAAGAGAAAGATGAACACATAATGACCAAAGATTTCTGAACTGCTTAACAAATATTGGGAAATAGTATTCTTGAAGAAATACTATAATGAAGGGAAAATTCTGTGTGGTTTCTTTTAGGGTCGGATGACACATCTGTATTTGTCTACATATATCAGTAGTATTCTTTGCACTAATGACTTACTGCAAAAACAAAACAGCTCTGGATTGAGAATCCTGAGATTTTAGACCCTATTTTGTCTCTTTTGCCACTGTAGCCTTAGATAATTCATTCTCCACAATTCTAGTGCCTCCTTGGCCCAAAGAAAAAGATAATACTGTACCTACAATAGAGATGGCTGATTTACAGATTTCTGGTGAGACTGGCTGAAATAGTTAAAAGCATTTTCAGCATTAGCAACATGTTTCAAAATAAAATTCGGGGAGCGCATAAATGCTTTAGTTTTAATCCTGATTCTGCCACTTCTTAGTCACTTTCGCCTAATTTTGTAATATAATGTGTCTGTGTGTCTGGGTGTGTATGAATCTGAGTATATCTTTTACACATTGTCAACCTAATATTCTTCCTTAAGTGCAAATATAAGCCTGACAGTCCCATATTTTCCCAGTAAGATAAAATCCATATTAATTAATTTGTTAGGATAGCACTTACTCTGAATCTGTTTTGCTTTTGCAGCAAATATCTTCTCTTGACAAATGTTGTGTTCTACCAATGGTTCACTTTGTGTGAAAGTGGTGAGGGTTTTCTTAAGCTGTGCCTTGGCATGGACTGTCAGTAACTCCTCTATATATATTTATTTGCAACTCATCCTAAACAAGTTAATGTCTTTGTGATATTCCTGAATCCCCAAAATGTTCCTGCTAGGTTTTCACAGCACAATATGCAGAGCCCTTCTGTGACACTCTAACTCTATTGAGGTTATTTGTTTGTCCTATGTGTCTATTCGATTTTAAGTCTCTAGAAGGGTATATGCATTTATCTTTATATTTTCCCTTCGATGCAACACTGATAGGAGGCATACAAAGTACTAAGAAGTTTTCCATGTTTTTAAATCACCTCTACTCTCCCGAAATATTTTAATATTATTTCTAAAATCTAATACTGAGTATGGATAGAAACTCCAACGATGGTGCTGCATTGAATGCATTTTGTTTTTTATTTTTGATGTCCTTATTACTGTTGCTCATTTTACTCTACTGTATCAGAGAGTGAACATGTAATGGCAAACACAATTCAGAATGTACAGAAAGACTCATTTTGATTACAAGAGCAGCATGATCTTAGGTAAATGTTTTACATAGATTCTGAAAGAGTTTTTTAGACTTGAGCTCATACTTCTCATGGATGAGGATTAGTAGCTTCACTAAGTACACACGGAGACTTCTACCTGCACACAGCTGCTGCTAAGGAAGTCCTTCAGAAAACATATTTCAAACCTAGGACTCAGCAAAAAGATTACCAAGGACTGGAGAACCCAATTTAGAGTACTTGACAATGGGAGCTTTTCTGTGAATCACAAGAGTGCATGAGAGCAGGACTGTTTGTTTTCTTTAGCAACATCAAACGAATACACTTGATTGTTTGCCAGTCTTAAGGGGACTTCCCTGGCGGCTCAGTGATAAGGAATCCACTTGCCAATGCAGGAGATGTGGGTTCAATCCGTAGGTCAGGAAGATCTACTTGAGAAGGAAATGGCAACCCACTCTAGTACTCTTGCCCAGGAAATCCCGTGGACAGAGAAACTTGGTGGACTGTAGTCCATGGGGTTACAAAGAATAAGACACGACTTGGCAATTGAACATTACCACCACCAATCTTGAGACGTCAAAGGCAACAAGGCCAGAACTCACACAAAACAAAGCAATTACAGTATCCTTTATGATTAGACTTCCAAATTAGATGAGAAGAACCCTGTGTAAAGGCACTCATTTATTTGCAACTCATCCTAAACAAGTTAATGTCTTTGTGATATTCCTGAATCCCCAAAATGTTCCTGCTAGGTTTTCACAGCACAATATGCAGAGCCCTTCTGTGACACTCTAACTCTATTGAGGTTATTTGTTTGTCCTATGTGTCTATTCGATTTTAAGTCTCTAGAAGGGTATATGCATTTATCTTTATATTTTCCCTTCGATGCAACACTGATAGGAGGCATACAAAGTACTAAGAAGTTTTCCATGTTTTTAAATCACCTCTACTCTCCCGAAATATTTTAATATTATTTCTAAAATCTAATACTGAGTATGGATAGAAACTCCAACGATGGTGCTGCATTGAATGCATTTTGTTTTTTATTTTTGATGTCCTTATTACTGTTGCTCATTTTACTCTACTGTATCAGAGAGTGAACATGTAATGGCAAACACAATTCAGAATGTACAGAAAGACTCATTTTGATTACAAGAGCAGCATGATCTTAGGTAAATGTTTTACATAGATTCTGAAAGAGTTTTTTAGACTTGAGCTCATACTTCTCATGGATGAGGATTAGTAGCTTCACTAAGTACACACGGAGACTTCTACCTGCACACAGCTGCTGCTAAGGAAGTCCTTCAGAAAACATATTTCAAACCTAGGACTCAGCAAAAAGATTACCAAGGACTGGAGAACCCAATTTAGAGTACTTGACAATGGGAGCTTTTCTGTGAATCACAAGAGTGCATGAGAGCAGGACTGTTTGTTTTCTTTAGCAACATCAAACGAATACACTTGATTGTTTGCCAGTCTTAAGGGGACTTCCCTGGCGGCTCAGTGATAAGGAATCCACTTGCCAATGCAGGAGATGTGGGTTCAATCCGTAGGTCAGGAAGATCTACTTGAGAAGGAAATGGCAACCCACTCTAGTACTCTTGCCCAGGAAATCCCGTGGACAGAGAAACTTGGTGGACTGTAGTCCATGGGGTTACAAAGAATAAGACACGACTTGGCAATTGAACATTACCACCACCAATCTTGAGACGTCAAAGGCAACAAGGCCAGAACTCACACAAAAACAAAGCAATTACAGTATCCTTTATGATTAGACTTCCAAATTAGATGAGAAGAACCCTGTGTAAAGGCACTCCTGAATAAAAGATATATATTGAGTTCCTAAGGAATGGTGAAACAGTATTGATACTGGGGAAATTTGATAAGACTCTTTAAGTAACTGATAATAATAATTTAGGGGACTCATTACGAAGTAAGGCATTCTATCAGAAAACTCAACTATTACAAAACCTTTCAACATAAGATATATTTGGAGATACTCATGTATTATTTTTTAAAAAGCTCAACTATCTCATTGGGACATCTTTTTTTCTCCTCCTTTTCTTAATTGTACAAATTCTTAATAAATAGGTACACTTACATAGAATGAAGGGACATAGAAAAACTAATACATTTCACACACTTATACACACAGAGTCATTTTTGGATGTCCCTGTAAATCTCCAGTACAGTAGATGTTCTAATAATTCTTTCCCAGTAGCTTCAGGCAGCTGTTAAGAGCTGCTATAAATCCTTATTCTCAGGCATAAAAGCTAATTACTATCATAGGTTAGAAATCAATTTTGCTCTTCCCTCTGTGCCACAGTGGGTTATTGTATAATTAGATACATAAAGGAGATATCATGCTTTATCTCAAAGCATTTATTCTTGCCCACAGTAAGAAGTAGCCACGGTTTGGCTGATGAGTTGTGTTTTTGATGAAATTGAAAATTTATTAGACCTTTCATCAGATTGCATGCAACTATTACCCTCTGTTCTGTTTTATTTTTCCTCCTCTTTTATGTTCATGCTTCATTCTGGGTATTTTCTATGGTCCTATCTTTCAATTCAATAATCTTCTCTTCTGCTCTGTTTAATCAGTAATTAAGCTCATCTATTAATTTTTTTTCAGTTAACCATTTCAATTTTTAGTTCTAGAATTTCCATTGAACCTATATGCAGATTCTATTACTCTGGTGAAATTTGCAATATGATTGTTTTCTTGAACTATAAATCAGGATGATTTTAGTGTTCCTGTCTGATTATTTCATTCTTGGGTTATAGAGTTGTTTTTAAATTTTCTTTTTTCTTTTTAATCTTTCTGTTTGATCCTGTCTGCAGACATGCCTGAGTGATTTGGGGTTATTGTATAGGAAATCATTATGGAATCTTTCCTCCAGAGAGAAATTTATTTAGAAAAGTCTATCAAGTAAAGCCAGACTATCTTGCTCCAATCCAGAAGCAAATGATTTAAGACAAGGTTTTAAATTATTGATATCTGATCTATTTTCAGTTTGCTTTTCTTCCTAGAATATCTTTCAGAAGTTGCAATTGAAAGCCTAGAGCTGTTCTCCTTGGTTGTGCTGAGCTCATACAATTTTATCTCCTCTGCAAGTCAAGATTGCCAAGAGTTCTTGGCCTCTCTGTTTCCCCTCGTACTTGGCTTCTTCACCTCTTTTTGTGAGGTGTGTAAGCTCTCTGCCTACAAATTCAGCTGAGTAAAACAGGCCATTCATCTTCAAATCTTCAAGTGCAATCAGGAGAAAGGTAGAGCCGAATACATGGATTCCTTAGTGCCCAACTATATTAGTAGAACAAAACTCAAATTTTCATTTTCTAGTCCTGGAATGCTGACAGACATCCTTGGCCACTAATTTCTGCTGGACTTCTGGGTTCTGCATCACAAAAAAATGAGCAAATGCCCAACCCACCTAGTTTTAAGACTTTCCTGTCCTTTTGGAAATTGGCTAGTCAAGTCGTGAGTATCTGTTATTCTCTGATGGCTTCAATCCACAATGTTGTTATTTTTGTTTTTGTATTTCATACATCATTTATAGTTGTTGCTTTCAAAGGGAGATTGTGCTTGTAAAATACAGTCTTCAGTTGTCAGAAACGGAAGTTGTATAAGCCTCTCTTCAGAAGATTGAAAAAGAGATTTTTCGTTAAGGAGAAGTATAAACAGAAACATTCAAAGTAAAGAGGGTATGAGAAATGAAAAAGGGAACAAGGAATTCCTGCAAGAAAGTGGTGAGAGAGGAAAAGTTTTACATACAAATTGCATTGAGATATTTATGGGAAAAAAAAGTGGAACAAAAAGGAATTCCTGCAAGAAAGCTGGTTTGGGAAAAGTTACATCAACATATTCCTGTCTGATTATTTCATTCTTGGGTTATAGAGTTGTTTTTAAATTTTCTTTTTTCTTTTTAATCTTTCTGTTTGATCCTGTCTGCAGACATGCCTGAGTGATTTGGGGTTATTGTATAGGAAATCATTATGGAATCTTTCCTCCAGAGAGAAATTTATTTAGAAAAGTCTATCAAGTAAAGCCAGACTATCTTGCTCCAATCCAGAAGCAAATGATTTAAGACAAGGTTTTAAATTATTGATATCTGATCTATTTTCAGTTTGCTTTTCTTCCTAGAATATCTTTCAGAAGTTGCAATTGAAAGCCTAGAGCTGTTCTCCTTGGTTGTGCTGAGCTCATACAATTTTATCTCCTCTGCAAGTCAAGATTGCCAAGAGTTCTTGGCCTCTCTGTTTCCCCTCGTACTTGGCTTCTTCACCTCTTTTTGTGAGGTGTGTAAGCTCTCTGCCTACAAATTCAGCTGAGTAAAACAGGCCATTCATCTTCAAATCTTCAAGTGCAATCAGGAGAAAGGTAGAGCCGAATACATGGATTCCTTAGTGCCCAACTATATTAGTAGAACAAAACTCAAATTTTCATTTTCTAGTCCTGGAATGCTGACAGACATCCTTGGCCACTAATTTCTGCTGGACTTCTGGGTTCTGCATCACAAAAAAATGAGCAAATGCCCAACCCACCTAGTTTTAAGACTTTCCTGTCCTTTTGGAAATTGGCTAGTCAAGTCGTGAGTATCTGTTATTCTCTGATGGCTTCAATCCACAATGTTGTTATTTTTGTTTTTGTATTTCATACATCATTTATAGTTGTTGCTTTCAAAGGGAGATTGTGCTTGTAAAATACAGTCTTCAGTTGTCAGAAACGGAAGTTGTATAAGCCTCTCTTCAGAAGATTGAAAAAGAGATTTTTCGTTAAGGAGAAGTATAAACAGAAACATTCAAAGTAAAGAGGGTATGAGAAATGAAAAAGGGAACAAGGAATTCCTGCAAGAAAGTGGTGAGAGAGGAAAAGTTTTACATACAAATTGCATTGAGATTATAAATATGTTTACTTTGGGAAAAAAAAACCCACAGTTCAAACCATAAATACTTGTAAAGTGTTTTGCAATTCAGTCAAGTAAAATGGATTGATTCTTATCTGTAAACTGTTATCGACTGTGAAAATCAGCTGGCTTCTGTCATTAGGCATCACAATGTAGTGTATTCAACTGAATAAATGCGTGTCTAGTAAACTTACATGGAGCTAAATTGCATTCAACTGGTGAATAGTTTAATGATTTTTCTCCCTAAGATGTGAACATGGGAGCGTGTCTCAAATGGTCTGTTTTACTCAGTTGAATTTGTAGGCAGAGAGCTTACATGCCTCACAAAAAGATAAGAGAAGCCATAAAAGTGATGAGGCAAAACAGATATCCAAATGGCAAAAGTGATCTAATTTATCTGTGAACATTTAACTCAAATTAATTCTTAAATGATTGATCATATTTTGTGACAGCAATTGTAACTTCCTCTTATGCATGACTTAGAGTCATTCATTGTGGGGATGATAAAGATGATCAATGACTTGGCTTTCTGACAAGTCACATCACAAAGGCATTAAAATTCCTTGTGGCATTCATGAAATAGCTTCCCATGAGCACCTCAGGCATCTGGAATTGTCAGGTATAATTCACATATTGATTTTCATATAACTCTCTGAAGCATTGTCAACCAGTACTTATTAGGTACCCTCTGACTGTATGGCCAATTTGCACCGTAAACGTGTGGAAAATGTACGGATATGCTAGGAAGGACTTCTTCCATTGTTGGAAGGAAAGATACGTCGAGTATCTGTTATTCTCTGATGGCTTCAATCCACAATGTTGTTATTTTTGTTTTTGTATTTCATACATCATTTATAGTTGTTGCTTTCAAAGGGAGATTGTGCTTGTAAAATACAGTCTTCAGTTGTCAGAAACGGAAGTTGTATAAGCCTCTCTTCAGAAGATTGAAAAAGAGATTTTTCGTTAAGGAGAAGTATAAACAGAAACATTCAAAGTAAAGAGGGTATGAGAAATGAAAAAGGGAACAAGGAATTCCTGCAAGAAAGTGGTGAGAGAGGAAAAGTTTTACATACAAATTGCATTGAGATTATAAATATGTTTACTTTGGGAAAAAAAAACCCACAGTTCAAACCATAAATACTTGTAAAGTGTTTTGCAATTCAGTCAAGTAAAATGGATTGATTCTTATCTGTAAACTGTTATCGACTGTGAAAATCAGCTGGCTTCTGTCATTAGGCATCACAATGTAGTGTATTCAACTGAATAAATGCGTGTCTAGTAAACTTACATGGAGCTAAATTGCATTCAACTGGTGAATAGTTTAATGATTTTTCTCCTAAGATGTGAACATGGGAGCGTGTCTCAAATGGTCTGTTTTACTCAGTTGAATTTGTAGGCAGAGAGCTTACATGCCTCACAAAAAGATAAGAGAAGCCATAAAAGTGATGAGGCAAAACAGATATCCAAATGGCAAAAGTGATCTAATTTATCTGTGAACATTTAACTCAAATTAATTCTTAAATGATTGATCATATTTTGTGACAGCAATTGTAACTTCCTCTTATGCATGACTTAGAGTCATTCATTGTGGGGATGATAAAGATGATCAATGACTTGGCTTTCTGACAAGTCACATCACAAAGGCATTAAAATTCCTTGTGGCATTCATGAAATAGCTTCCCATGAGCACCTCAGGCATCTGGAATTGTCAGGTATAATTCACATATTGATTTTCATATAACTCTCTGAAGCATTGTCAACCAGTACTTATTAGGTACCCTCTGACTGTATGGCCAATTTGCACCGTAAACGTGTGGAAAATGTACGGATATGCTAGGAAGGACTTCTTCCACTGTTGGAAGGAAAGATAGTAGTGATGTATATAAAATCATTTGCTGAATGAAACTGGCTGAATGTATAAAGTACCTCTGGCATGTGATGGTGGCTAAGAATACAGAGATACCAATAAATTCTTCAACACTTCTCTCAAAAAAGGATAATGTAGTGGGACAACAGACAAATAAACCAACATAAAGGGTAGACTGTGATAAGTACTATTCACTTATTTTCCTCAGCAAATCATTTTGAACAGTTTTATGGACTAAGTTTAAAGGAGTGAAGCTTAAAATTGTAAAAGTGGATAATTTATAAACAGAAAATATAGTAAATATTATGATAGGCCTTTACAAAATTTGTGAAGACAGACAATTGAAACAAATATTGATTCAAACAAGGCTTCTCTTTGGGAAGAAGTGCTACCTCAGTTGGCAAAGTTGAGGTGATGGGACACTCTAGGCAGAGAAAACCTCAGAGTATGGTGAATTTGTGCAGTGCTAGTTTAGTTAAACTGGAACCAAACTTTCTGTACTGCCTTTCCTATATGGTTAGGATTGGACAGAAGAGATGCAAATAAGATTTCAAAGGTGCAAGTGAGGCAGTAGCCATTACCTACAAAAAGAGTGCAAATCTCTCTGACCATCTGAGCTTGACACCTTCTTGCTAACCCACTGGCTTCTCTGCTGTGTGCATTCATAAACCCAAAGCTCCTCTAACTTCTGCTGGATATTTTCATTCAGTTTCCCCAAGTCATGGGCTAGACACATGTGCAACTTTAGGGCATAGAGCACCTGCTTCTTCAACAGATTGCCTTGTGAGAATTAGAGGCAGTTTTTTATTGGTTCTTGAGGATATTCTCAACTTTATTCTCAAAGGTCCCCATTTATTTATTTGTTTTTCCCTTTTCATCTGCAACTTTTGTCTTAGTTGTCTCTAACCAATGACCGAGATAACTTCAGACCCACCACAAAGTACATGAACAATTCATTCCATAGATAACATCAGTTTTCCTTCCTGATCCCTGGTTAGTGCCTTTTCTCTGATGCTCCAGTCATCTTCTTTTAGAACTTTATCCTGTTACCCCACAACACTCAATCCTAATCCTTGTAATAAATGCTTTACTTCATACCATTCAGGACTGTTCTGGTTCTCTGATTGAATTCTAACCAACACTTACAGTAATAAAACTTTTAAAATTGGCTGAATGTATAAAGTACCTCTGGCATGTGATGGTGGCTAAGAATACAGAGATACCAATAAATTCTTCAACACTTCTCTCAAAAAAGGATAATGTAGTGGGACAACAGACAAATAAACCAACATAAAGGGTAGACTGTGATAAGTACTATTCACTTATTTTCCTCAGCAAATCATTTTGAACAGTTTTATGGACTAAGTTTAAAGGAGTGAAGCTTAAAATTGTAAAAGTGGATAATTTATAAACAGAAAATATAGTAAATATTATGATAGGCCTTTACAAAATTTGTGAAGACAGACAATTGAAACAAATATTGATTCAAACAAGGCTTCTCTTTGGGAAGAAGTGCTACCTCAGTTGGCAAAGTTGAGGTGATGGGACACTCTAGGCAGAGAAAACCTCAGAGTATGGTGAATTTGTGCAGTGCTAGTTTAGTTAAACTGGAACCAAACTTTCTGTACTGCCTTTCCTATATGGTTAGGATTGGACAGAAGAGATGCAAATAAGATTTCAAAGGTGCAAGTGAGGCAGTAGCCATTACCTACAAAAAGAGTGCAAATCTCTCTGACCATCTGAGCTTGACACCTTCTTGCTAACCCACTGGCTTCTCTGCTGTGTGCATTCATAAACCCAAAGCTCCTCTAACTTCTGCTGGATATTTTCATTCAGTTTCCCCAAGTCATGGGCTAGACACATGTGCAACTTTAGGGCATAGAGCACCTGCTTCTTCAACAGATTGCCTTGTGAGAATTAGAGGCAGTTTTTTATTGGTTCTTGAGGATATTCTCAACTTTATTCTCAAAGGTCCCCATTTATTTATTTGTTTTTCCCTTTTCATCTGCAACTTTTGTCTTAGTTGTCTCTAACCAATGACCGAGATAACTTCAGACCCACCACAAAGTACATGAACAATTCATTCCATAGATAACATCAGTTTTCCTTCCTGATCCCTGGTTAGTGCCTTTTCTCTGATGCTCCAGTCATCTTCTTTTAGAACTTTATCCTGTTACCCCACAACACTCAATCCTAATCCTTGTAATAAATGCTTTACTTCATACCATTCAGGACTGTTCTGGTTCTCTGATTGAATTCTAACCAACACTTACAGTAATAAAACTTTTAAAATTGCCTCAGTTGTCAACTATAAATAGATGATGTGGCTGGAAGAAAGGATGAATGTCGAGACTAACAGGAAATGAAGCCAGAAAAGGATGCTTGTTAGTAGGATGTATATTTAAGTTTTAATTTTCTGAAAATCTCATTTGCAGCTTGTGGACATAGATTGGCGTGGCTAAGACAGACAAATGGGTGAATTAGATTATTATGTATTTAAGAAGATAATGCTTAAAGTCTGTACACAGGTAATGGGAATGGAGAGAAAGAGATCAGAGAAAATTACAAGTGAATCTTAATAAATGTTTCAAAGAATATTTCTGTTCCTTTCTATCATTATCCTTTGCAGTAACAGAGATTTTCCAACTTGGGTCCTTAGCTCTGCTTTGAAAAGAATAAGGTAGCTTAGAATAGAAAGTTTCAAAGCGAATTACAAAGTGAATGCAAGTATTGATTATAAAACTTGTTGAGCATAAGTGTGTACGTGTATGTTTGTGCATACTGGATGAAAATACACATCTTGATGAGTTGTTCAGGAACATTTGATGTCTTCCAGATTATGGGAACTGAGATATGGAGATCTCATGAAGAGGCCCCAAATTGTCACAGGGGGTACTTGAGAAGGTAGATCCCAATAAAATATCAAAGGAAAAACTAGAGGAAAGAGCTATAGTGAAATAAATATTGCCTTCATTGTATTTAAATGAAGAAAAAACCAATTGTTGTTAATTTTCTACCCTTAACTATTATTTAAGTTGCTGCTTCTCCATTTGGACATTTATGAACCATTCTGTTTACTTTATACTAAAAAAGAGTACAAATATTAAAAATTAAAAGTAGCATGCTTGTTTTCAAGCCAATCATATATTCTCACACTCTTCCAGATTTGTTATGATCATATTTGTGCTTCTGGATACATGGATTCAATAATCAATAAAATCAGAACAATTTACATATATTCTCATGAAAATTTTTGTCTGTTGGTTTCCTTTGCTAAGTTGAAAAGCAGCCATTTTCATAATAGCTAATGATTAATATAATATTCGCACAAATTATCGTAGTTAATGTGTACTGAAATAACCATGGGAAAGAATTTAAATTTTAATAAGAAACAACTGGGTTAATATATCCTCAGTAAGCAAGATCAATAAATATTATCTTCAATATCAAATACATGTAAATTTATCCATGACAGATAATATTTTTATTTATTTATTTATTTATTTATTTTTTTAAATTTACACTGAGGGTCTCCTTATTTTTGACCATAGCTTTACAAACATGCAACTATGGGCAACTTCACATGTATCAAAACTCAAATCTGCCTAATGAAATTTAAGTTGACCTTTTTGGCTCTTTAGGACACATATCCACCAAGCCTTCTTTACCTCTCAGAGTCAACTTTTTCTTCTGCAATCCCACATCTTCACTGAAATGCTTTTTCTTTTCCCATTCACACTGAGAACGTGTCTGAAACTATGGGTTTCTAGTCCCTTATGATGTAACTGTGTCTTAGCTTTTATTAGTTTCTAAGAATTCTTTTGATACAGGGAGTCAACTAGGCAGGCAAGTAGCCATGGTATACAATGGGCTCAGGATTAGAGAAGGTGTGATCGCCACACTGTGGACATGGGATAGAGCTAATCCAAATGGTCCTGGGATGACCTAAGTCCTTCAGAATCTCAGTTTGTTCTGACACTGTGCAAGTCTGTGGCTGGAGCATTCCCTGAGAGCAGAAACTCTCCTGAGGGATGGGGTACAGCTCTTTATTTAGGTAGGGCAGCGCGGCAGTGTGCTGAGGCATCTTTTCCATGATAGCCATGGAGAAAATGTTGCCACACAGGCTGAAGGACATGAGCTGGAAGCAATGGCTCAGGGCAGGCAGGATGACTTCGAGGTGGGAGTCCCTGATCCCACATTGATCTAATACAATTCCTGGAGGGTGGCTGAAACTTTCTGCAGCAGAACTAGGATGATCTCAGGGCTGGAGTTTGTCAGGAGGATGCCACTCAGATCCAGGCCTTTTAACTGACTGATATTCAGACACTGGGACAGGTGGGTCAAGTCTGAATCCGTAAGGAGAGAGCGAAATATGCCAAGGGTGTCCAAGGGATTCATCAAGCACCTAAGCATCTGGTCCAAGCAACCTTCAAGGAAGGAGGGCGATTCCAGATGGAGATGCTGGAGGTGATGCAGCTTGAGAAACTGAGAGGTAATTTGGACAACATGATGATGTGACTCCTCCTTCTCAAGTGCAGATCCATGGATGTGGGAGATAAAGAGTCTTGTTATGTTTCTCATTTGGCCCAAGAAAGAAGAAAACAATGCCAGAGTGGACAGATGCCAGGTGCAATTCACTTCCACTTCCCGGATACAGTCCAGCTGCACCACGCTCAGGACCTCCATGATATTTTCTATGGACACTGAAGTGATCGTTATCTTCTTACAGCAAAGGTGTATGGAAGCTTTTCTCTTCTCCACCCAACTCATGAGGCTGGTGAGGAATTTATCAGTGGTCCTTTTCTTGAAGCAAATTTCTGTGAACACTTCTAAGGGTGCCAAAGACTGCTCTGTTTTTGGCCTGTCCTCAGCTGTGAGTGCCATTGATGAGCCTGAGGACACACAGGCACTGGATCCAGGCCACATTCTCCAAAAATCTCAGCTGGTATTCCTTAAATCCAGCACCCACAGTTTGCATCTCCTGGGATGATCCTCTGGGCAAGCAGGACATCCAACCCATCCACCCCTGTCCGTAAGGTCGCCACATGAGGCATCTCCATCAGGCCCCCGAGAGGCAGGTGGACAAAAGGCCAGGTGAGCACCATGGCCTTCAGGGCCTCACTTCGACTCCCATAGAAGGCTTCCATGAAGAGTGGGGAAGAGCTCAGTGGGCAGATACTCCAGAGTGGTGATGGTCAAGGCCTCCTCCTTCAGCAGGGTCATTGCTGCCAGGTCCAGGAGTCTGGATGGGTTCCAGAGACTCATCCTGACTTGATTCCAAAAGGAATCCTGTGGATACAGCTCTGAGCAGGCAGGATGACTTCGAGGTGGGAGTCCCTGATCCCACATTGATCTAATACAATTCCTGGAGGGTGGCTGAAACTTTCTGCAGCAGAACTAGGATGATCTCAGGGCTGGAGTTTGTCAGGAGGATGCCACTCAGATCCAGGCCTTTTAACTGACTGATATTCAGACACTGGGACAGGTGGGTCAAGTCTGAACTGTAAGGAGAGAGCGAAATATGCCAAGGGTGTCCAAGGGATTCATCAAGCACCTAAGCATCTGGTCCAAGCAACCTTCAAGGAAGGAGGGCGATTCCAGATGGAGATGCTGGAGGTGATGCAGCTTGAGAAACTGAGAGGTAATTTGGACAACATGATGATGTGACTCCTCCTTCTCAAGTGCAGATCCATGGATGTGGGAGATAAAGAGTCTTGTTATGTTTCTCATTTGGCCCAAGAAAGAAGAAAACAATGCCAGAGTGGACAGATGCCAGGTGCAATTCACTTCCACTTCCCGGATACAGTCCAGCTGCACCACGCTCAGGACCTCCATGATATTTTCTATGGACACTGAAGTGATCGTTATCTTCTTACAGCAAAGGTGTATGGAAGCTTTTCTCTTCTCCACCCAACTCATGAGGCTGGTGAGGAATTTATCAGTGGTCCTTTTCTTGAAGCAAATTTCTGTGAACACTTCTAAGGGTGCCAAAGACTGCTCTGTTTTTGGCCTGTCCTCAGCTGTGAGTGCCATTGATGAGCCTGAGGACACACAGGCACTGGATCCAGGCCACATTCTCCAAAAATCTCAGCTGGTATTCCTTAAATCCAGCACCCACAGTTTGCATCTCCTGGGATGATCCTCTGGGCAAGCAGGACATCCAACCCATCCAACACTGTCTGTAAGGTCTCCACATGAGGCATCTCCATCAGGCCCCCGAGAGGCAGGTGGACAAAAGGCCAGGTGAGCACCATGGCCTTCAGGGCCTCACTTCGACTCCCATAGAAGGCTTCCATGAAGAGTGGGGGGAAGAGCTCAGTGGGCAGATACTCCAGAGTGGTGATGGTCAAGGCCTCCTCCTTCAGCAGGGTCATTGCTGCCAGGTCCAGGAGTCTGGATGGGTTCCAGAGACTCATCCTGACTTGATTCCAAAAGGAATCCTGTGGATACAGCTCTGATGTAGTTGGCAGGCTGCTCAGATCTCAGACCTGATGGAGAACCCAGGTGGTGACTCTGGAGCTAGAAGATTCTGTCCATGACAGATAATACTTTTAATAGGAGTTATTATTTTTACTGAACATCTTCCATTTGTTGTTCTTTATTCACTTTTCCATCTCTTCCTTTAGATAGATCAAAGGTATGGAATGAATATACATTGAAACAGTAGGGCTCCCCTGTCCTCTGACTTCCAAGTGGATTTTCTGGATGGACGGTGGCATGTACAGGAGACTTTATGGTAGGAAGGAAGAGAAGCATTGTACATTTTTCCCAGACTGTCTGCTTGCTGAATTGGTTTCACTCCTCCACTAACAGTAATAACTTCTGTGAGAGCAGATTTCTCCACTGATTTGCTTTGGTTTTGGAAGTAGTTCCCATCGTGTGTTCATTCTGATGTGGGTGACTAGTGGTTCCCACCCTCTATGCCTAATGAATTCCTCCAAGTTAATTTCCTAAAACCCTACCCGCACCTTTTTAGTCACTGAATACCGTTTGCTTAAAGTACCCAGTGTGTATGTATTGTTTCCTGACTTACATAGAATTCCAGTTTTTCCTAAACCAACTTAATGCAAAATATTGAACGTTGAGAGTGTTAGGTATATTTGGTTAAAGAATCCTTATCCAGCCCCACAGTTTGCATTTTTCCTTTAAGGGAAACTGCTGTTTTTGGCCTGTCCTCAGCTGTGAGTGCCATTGATGAGCCTGAGGACACACAGGCACTGGATCCAGGCCACATTCTCCAAAAATCTCAGCTGGTATTCCTTAAATCCAGCACCCACAGTTTGCATCTCCTGGGATGATCCTCTGGGCAAGCAGGACATCCAACCCATCCAACACTGTCTGTAAGGTCTCCACATGAGGCATCTCCATCAGGCCCCCGAGAGGCAGGTGGACAAAAGGCCAGGTGAGCACCATGGCCTTCAGGGCCTCACTTCGACTCCCATAGAAGGCTTCCATGAAGAGTGGGGGGAAGAGCTCAGTGGGCAGATACTCCAGAGTGGTGATGGTCAAGGCCTCCTCCTTCAGCAGGGTCATTGCTGCCAGGTCCAGGAGTCTGGATGGGTTCCAGAGACTCATCCTGACTTGATTCCAAAAGGAATCCTGTGGATACAGCTCTGATGTAGTTGGCAGGCTGCTCAGATCTCAGACCTGATGGAGAACCCAGGTGGTGACTCTGGAGCTAGAAGATTCTGTCCATGACAGATAATACTTTTAATAGGAGTTATTATTTTTACTGAACATCTTCCATTTGTTGTTCTTTATTCACTTTTCCATCTCTTCCTTTAGATAGATCAAAGGTATGGAATGAATATACATTGAAACAGTAGGGCTCCCCTGTCCTCTGACTTCCAAGTGGATTTTCTGGATGGACGGTGGCATGTACAGGAGACTTTATGGTAGGAAGGAAGAGAAGCATTGTACATTTTTCCCAGACTGTCTGCTTGCTGAATTGGTTTCACCTCCACTAACAGTAATAACTTCTGTGAGAGCAGATTTCTCCACTGATTTGCTTTGGTTTTGGAAGTAGTTCCCATCGTGTGTTCATTCTGATGTGGGTGACTAGTGGTTCCCACCCTCTATGCCTAATGAATTCCTCCAAGTTAATTTCCTAAAACCCTACCCGCACCTTTTTAGTCACTGAATACCGTTTGCTTAAAGTACCCAGTGTGTATGTATTGTTTCCTGACTTACATAGAATTCCAGTTTTTCCTAAACCAACTTAATGCAAAATATTGAACGTTGAGAGTGTTAGGTATATTTGGTTAAAGAATCAACAGAAATTAGAAATCACTCTGTCTTATTTATTTATTTATTTAAATACAATTTACTAGTCACATCTTCATAAAGCATATGCTAAACACTGGTGATGAGTTTGTTAAAAAAGACAGATTGGTTCCTTAGCTCAGGGAGTTTACATTCTAACTGAGGAAAAAGACATTATGTGAATAGTGAAAAACTTTATTGTTGTTGCTATTTAGTTACTCAGATGTGTCTGATTCTTTGTGACCCCATGGACTGTAGCCAGCCAGGCTCTTCTTTCCATGGGATTTCCCAGGCTTGAATACTGCTGTGGGCTTTCCTTTTCTTCTCTAGGGAATCTTCCTGACCCAGGGATCAGACCCACATTTCCTGCTTAGCAGGCAGATTCTTTATAGCTGAGCCACTAGGGAGGCCAAGATAACTTTATAACAATTGCTGAATAACTGCAAAGTTCTAAAAGCATATATGAAAGGGATCCAACAAATTATTGGGGAAAGAGTAGAGTGAGAATTTTTGCTGCTGTGCTGTTTCTCTTTTATTATTTGCTATGAATGTTTACCTTTTTTTTTCTTTTTTGACTAAGCCTGAAGGCTACAGTCCACAGGGTTGCAAGAGTCAGACGTGCCTTAGGGACTAGACAGAAGCAGCAACAGCATGGTTGGCAGGACCACAGTGTCCTGACCTAGGGTTGAACCCAGACCACAGCAGTAAAGGGCCAGAATCTTAACTATTAGGCAACCAGGGAACTCCCTGTTTTGTTTGCATTTTAAACACTTAAAATGAAGTCTGAAAAGTAAATCTGACTTGTCTAAGTGAAGAGAGAAATTATGAAGAGAAAAAGAAAAAGTGTCTAGAAGAGACGAATTAATGCCAAGCAACAGATAATTGGGTGGCAGAGTCAGACATGACTGAGAGACTAACACACACATGGACTTCTCCATTTATTTTTATATTATAAAGAATATATCTGATCTATTGATCCATTTGTAGATAATTTATAATATCTTTACTATTCTGTTTCCTTAATGCCTTTTAATTTGATATAAGATGTCCCTACTTCTTTTAACAACATAGGTGAATGCTTGATTTATTCCATGTATATGTTCATATACATTACATACTATACTTCACATGATGTCTTCTTAATATCAATATCTATTAATAAGTTTATTACATTAACGAACAGATAAGTATCCAGAACAGCTATCCAGAATAAGTACCCAGAAACCTATGGGGAAAAAAATTGTTGGAAAGTCATCTTAATTAGTGATTTTTTTTATCAGTTGTAGTAGACCTAAGATATCATTTTTTCTGCCTCAAACGTTTTCATCACTTTTTGTCATCTCTTCTCTAAAAGTCTGAGGTTAGTTGTCTATTCAGATCAGTCTTATGTCTTATCAATCTTATCAGGTAGTCTTATGTCACAACTGAATCTATACTGAGGTTGGCCTTTTCTTCTCTAGGGAATCTTCCTGACCCAGGATCAGACCACATTTCCTGCTTAGCAGGCAGATTCTTTATAGCTGAGCCACTAGGGAGGCCAAGATAACTTTATAACAATTGCTGAATAACTGCAAAGTTCTAAAAGCATATATGAAAGGGATCCAACAAATTATTGGGGAAAGAGTAGAGTGAGAATTTTTGCTGCTGTGCTGTTTCTCTTTTATTATTTGCTATGAATGTTTACCTTTTTTTTTCTTTTTTGACTAAGCCTGAAGGCTACAGTCCACAGGGTTGCAAGAGTCAGACGTGCCTTAGGGACTAGACAGAAGCAGCAACAGCATGGTTGGCAGGACCACAGTGTCCTGACCTAGGGTTGAACCCAGACCACAGCAGTAAAGGGCCAGAATCTTAACTATTAGGCAACCGGGGAACTCCCTGTTTTGTTTGCATTTTAAACACTTAAAATGAAGTCTGAAAAGTAAATCTGACTTGTCTAAGTGAAGAGAGAAATTATGAAGAGAAAAAGAAAAAGTGTCTAGAAGAGACGAATTAATGCCAAGCAACAGATAATTGGGTGGCAGAGTCAGACATGACTGAGAGACTAACACACACATGGACTTCTCCATTTATTTTTATATTATAAAGAATATATCTGATCTATTGATCCATTTGTAGATAATTTATAATATCTTTACTATTCTGTTTCCTTAATGCCTTTTAATTTGATATAAGATGTCCCTACTTCTTTTAACAACATAGGTGAATGCTTGATTTATTCCATGTATATGTTCATATACATTACATACTATACTTCACATGATGTCTTCTTAATATCAATATCTATTAATAAGTTTATTACATTAACGAACAGATAAGTATCCAGAACAGCTATCCAGAATAAGTACCCAGAAACCTATGGGGAAAAAAATTGTTGGAAAGTCATCTTAATTAGTGATTTTTTTTATCAGTTGTAGTAGACCTAAGATATCATTTTTTCTGCCTCAAACGTTTTCATCACTTTTTGTCATCTCTTCTCTAAAAGTCTGAGGTTAGTTGTCTATTCAGATCAGTCTTATGTCTTATCAATCTTATCAGGTAGTCTTATGTCACAACTGAATCTATACTGAGGTGCTCTTCTGCTTTGTCCCGGGCAATTTTCATCCGAGAGTGATCTGATCTGGCTATTTGATTAGGTCCATTTTAGATGACTTCCACTTCTCAGAGCAGAATTCTCAGATGCCAAAAACTCAACAGAATCTGCAGCAGTCCATCTCACTGAGAATGTGGAGAGAGATCTATATTCATTTTCAAGAAAGAACGTTTGTAGGAATAGCCCACACATACCTTTTGCCACACTGACATGTATTAAAATATAGACCATCTTTTATAAATATGGACCTATGTGAATCTCTATTTGCATGCAAAAGAAAAGTTCTTTTGTGTATGTATGGGTAAGGTAAATAATTAATAGATGGTTTGGATGAATAAGATTTTATTATCTGACAATTTCCCCTGTGAGTTAAAAAAAGGACTTCATCCACATTTTATATTTATACCATGCACAGCTCTACATTTTCTCACCTGCATTATTTTTAAGATTAAATTAGAAAGTAATGCAAACATGAAAAAAGGGTATCTACAAGGATTTCCTGGACTATAGTCATTAGAGTAGTCTTTATATTAAAGATGACTTGTAGTTCTAAGTTCTTTCTGCCCAAGTTGTCTATTTCTTTAGGTTAAAAAAGCATGCTCTTAAGCAATGTTCTAAATGTAAATAAGCATGATATTTAAAAGTGTACTTTGACAGTGGTTGTTTCACTGAATATGCATTTATCTTGATTGTCTGCATGTGTCTGAAAACAAGTATTAACTACTGTGTAAATGTTGATAAGTGAATAGGTCATGACATTCCTTTTTAAGGAGCATATGGTTTGGTAGGCACTTTAAATATTTCCTTTACTATTTTTTCTCTTTTGTTTTTATTTTTTATTGTTGTTAATCAGGTGTGGACTAAGAAATATAGCCACAACAGGAAAGTAGAGAGTTATCTTATTTGGTGGGAATGTTTAGGACTCTGAGCCCGGAAAACAGCATCTCAGTATCTCTGAGAAAACTACTCCTGGGAAGCAGAAGGTGGAGTCAGGCTGCATACACATTTGCAACAAAGGAAGCAGGCAGTCTGAAGGTCAACAATCAGATATCAAGTTAGGGAATTTATCATTCTATGTATGAAAAGATGCAAGCCTCTGCTTCAGTTCAGTTCAGTTGCTCAGTCATGTCTGAATGTTTGTGACCCATGGACTGCACCACGCCAGGATTCCCTGTCCTCCACCATCTGCCAGAGCTTGCTCAAACTCATGTCCATTGCCTATGGACTCACTGAATTCTTGCCTTTCATATGCACCTCAGCTTGTTGTTGTTGTTCAGTAGTTCAGTCACTTTTACTGTTTATGACCCCACGGGCTGCAACATGCCAGACTTCCTTGCCCTTCACTATCTCTCAGAGTTTGCTCATCTTGTGTCCATTGAGTCAATGATGCTATCCAACCATCTCATCCTCTGTCATCCTGTCCCCTTCTTTTCCTGCCCTTAATGTTTCCCAACATCTGGGTCCTTTTCAATGAGTGAACTCTTCCCATCCGGTGGCCAAAATATTGGAGCATCAGCATTAGCATCAGTCCTTCCAATATTGCCTTGGTCTTTTCAGGACACATCTAGCTTTAGAATTGCTTCATTGAATGGAACTATCTGGAAGGCACTGCCATATGGGCTGTCTGAAGTGCACATGAAACTTGGTCTTCATTTCAGTCCCATCAGGTTGGGGCTGACCAATGGCCTGAATGACTTGTAGTTTTTAAAGTTTCTTTTTTGCCCAAGTTGTCTATTTCTTTAGGTTAAAAAAGCATGCTCTTAAGCAATGTTCTAAATGTAAATAAGCATGATATTTAAAAGTGTACTTTGACAGTGGTTGTTTCACTGAATATGCATTTATCTTGATTGTCTGCATGTGTCTGAAAACAAGTATTAACTACTGTGTAAATGTTGATAAGTGAATAGGTCATGACATTCCTTTTTAAGGAGCATATGGTTTGGTAGGCACTTTAAATATTTCCTTTACTATTTTTTCTCTTTTGTTTTTATTTTTTATTGTTGTTAATCAGGTGTGGACTAAGAAATATAGCCACAACAGGAAAGTAGAGAGTTATCTTATTTGGTGGGAATGTTTAGGACTCTGAGCCCGGAAAACAGCATCTCAGTATCTCTGAGAAAACTACTCCTGGGAAGCAGAAGGTGGAGTCAGGCTGCATACACATTTGCAACAAAGGAAGCAGGCAGTCTGAAGGTCAACAATCAGATATCAAGTTAGGGAATTTATCATTCTATGTATGAAAAGATGCAAGCCTCTGCTTCAGTTCAGTTCAGTTGCTCAGTCATGTCTGAATGTTTGTGACCCATGGACTGCACCACGCCAGGATTCCCTGTCCTCCACCATCTGCCAGAGCTTGCTCAAACTCATGTCCATTGCCTATGGACTCACTGAATTCTTGCCGTTCATATGCACCTCAGCTTGTTGTTGTTGTTCAGTAGTTCAGTCACTTTTACTGTTTATGACCCCACGGGCTGCAACATGCCAGACTTCCTTGCCCTTCACTATCTCTCAGAGTTTGCTCATCTTGTGTCCATTGAGTCAATGATGCTATCCAACCATCTCATCCTCTGTCATCCTGTCCCCTTCTTTTCCTGCCCTTAATGTTTCCCAACATCTGGGTCCTTTTCAATGAGTGAACTCTTCCCATCCGGTGGCCAAAATATTGGAGCATCAGCATTAGCATCAGTCCTTCCAATATTGCCTTGGTCTTTTCAGGACACATCTAGCTTTAGAATTGCTTCATTGAATGGAACTATCTGGAAGGCACTGCCATATGGGCTGTCTGAAGTGCACATGAAACTTGGTCTTCATTTCAGTCCCATCAGGTTGGGGCTGACCAATGCCTGAGTTGCTCTAGGACTGATCATGGACTAGTCATGGGTACTGGGTTCTAGTAGGTTGGTCTGGTAGGCCAAGTGTATGTTGTGGATGTTGCTTCTCTCACGGAATCCCAGACAAGATTAAGCTACCAGAATGGTGCTAATACACTGGGTTGGAATAAGTTGCACTTAAATTTGACATAAGATATGCTCATGCTCTGGACAGCTTTGGCCTTTGTGTCATCTTATGCTTGAACCACCATCATGAGCCTGAGTTTTAGCACTTACCCATGTTATGACCACAGTTCCACCTCCATCTAGATCATCTAGGGGCAGTGAGGTTGGTAGTAGGCATCATTTACCATGTACCTGCCGTGTTCTCCCCACTTGTTTCCAGGATAGTGGATTCCTCCATACCAAGTATCAGTCTCTTGGGTGAACATCTCTGGGACAGGTGAACTTATTCCCTGACGGTTTTCAAAACCATGCCCAGTAAGAGATATTTGGTGTGACAGTTTTAAAAACCCTCAATGCTTATAGGTTTGGCCATTCTTAAAAGCCTGATTGACACTTGATACCAAGTTTATGAGAAGGTTGGATGCCAACTGGCGAGGAGTAGTAGAGCACACAAGGTCAAGGAAGACTGTCGTAGGTGACATGGTGTGGACGGCAGAGCTGTGATCAACATCAAGAGCTCACATCCTAGTGATTATGGTCTAAAAATTTCAAGAGGAGACATGGTTGAACATGTCTCTATGTATGGCTCTATGTTTACAGTAGCACAGTCCAAAGAATAAATCTAACATGAACAGAAAATGAATTATCATTTATATTTCCCTGCATAATCTACTTGAGTCAATGATGCCAACCATCTCATCCTCTGTCATCCTGTCCCCTTCTTTTCCTGCCCTTAATGTTTCCCAACATCTGGGTCCTTTTCAATGAGTGAACTCTTCCCATCCGGTGGCCAAAATATTGGAGCATCAGCATTAGCATCAGTCCTTCCAATATTGCCTTGGTCTTTTCAGGACACATCTAGCTTTAGAATTGCTTCATTGAATGGAACTATCTGGAAGGCACTGCCATATGGGCTGTCTGAAGTGCACATGAAACTTGGTCTTCATTTCAGTCCCATCAGGTTGGGGCTGACCAATGCCTGAGTTGCTCTAGGACTGATCATGGACTAGTCATGGGTACTGGGTTCTAGTAGGTTGGTCTGGTAGGCCAAGTGTATGTTGTGGATGTTGCTTCTCTCACGGAATCCCAGACAAGATTAAGCTACCAGAATGGTGCTAATACACTGGGTTGGAATAAGTTGCACTTAAATTTGACATAAGATATGCTCATGCTCTGGACAGCTTTGGCCTTTGTGTCATCTTATGCTTGAACCACCATCATGAGCCTGAGTTTTAGCACTTACCCATGTTATGACCACAGTTCCACCTCCATCTAGATCATCTAGGGGCAGTGAGGTTGGTAGTAGGCATCATTTACCATGTACCTGCCGTGTTCTCCCCACTTGTTTCCAGGATAGTGGATTCCTCCATACCAAGTATCAGTCTCTTGGGTGAACATCTCTGGGACAGGTGAACTTATTCCTGACGGTTTTCAAAACCATGCCCAGTAAGAGATATTTGGTGTGACAGTTTTAAAAACCCTCAATGCTTATAGGTTTGGCCATTCTTAAAAGCCTGATTGACACTTGATACCAAGTTTATGAGAAGGTTGGATGCCAACTGGCGAGGAGTAGTAGAGCACACAAGGTCAAGGAAGACTGTCGTAGGTGACATGGTGTGGACGGCAGAGCTGTGATCAACATCAAGAGCTCACATCCTAGTGATTATGGTCTAAAAATTTCAAGAGGAGACATGGTTGAACATGTCTCTATGTATGGCTCTATGTTTACAGTAGCACAGTCCAAAGAATAAATCTAACATGAACAGAAAATGAATTATCATTTATATTTCCCTGCATAATCTACTGAGAGAGCCATTAGATGCTGATAGTCTTGGGTGGCAAGCTAGAATGGACGGTGCAGTGTCAAGAGCAAGGATGTCATCAGCATTAAGTAAATGGCATTGGGAGGTTGCAGAGGCAAGAAGACCCAATTGTTTTCATACTAATAGTTTCTGACAGGCCACAGCATTGTGAATAATAACTGCATTGCTGTGTTTTCTCTGGCAGTTAGAAACTTGCAATTGGGATTGTTGCATTTGAAAATAATAATAAAAGACGGTCATGAACAGGAATGGAGGGTACCTGGACACTATGAATAATTTTTATGTGTACTAATTAAAAAGCAAATATATAGGTGCTCCTGTTCAATGCATAATTCTAAATCTTCGAGGACGTGTGCCATAATGTAAAATACTTTAAAATCAAAATTGTATATAAAAGGAAATCCAATACAGTATTTGCCTGGGGTCTGCACATCCTATGGGAGACTTGGTCAAGACAGTTGTGAAACCCACCACTGCTGTAAACATTAAAACAGAAGCAGAGCTTGGGGCTGCGGAGCCCTAATTACTCCAATTTCTCAATTCCTTCTCTGCTTCTTCCTTGGGGATCACCAGTGACTCACTAAGGCTCCTATGAGCACAGTTGAAAAACACACATCTTTCATCATAAAAATTATTTCTACTATGCATAAAGGAATGGTTCATGCTAAGACTTTGTTTTTTTTTATCAGTTAAAATTAATTACTAAAGAATAGCAATTAAATATTGAAATTATAACAAATTGTGATATTAATAATTATTAAATTTCATAAATAATAAAACAATTGTAACCTATTGCTGGAATGATTAGAAATTAATTAATAAAGATTAGAAATGTACAAAATATAACTCTGTACTAATTTTCAAAAATTAAGCAGAAAAAAAAAGTTATTTTTATAATGTTAGTTAATTTGGAAGACACAGACTATTTTTTATTTTTAGACAATTTTTAAGCTTTTATAATTTTAATAATTGCATCTATTTTTATTAGACTATTATAAGTTTACATATTGTAAAGATATTATTTATTTCAATTCTAAAGCTAGTTGATGATTCTTGAAAAATTATAAAAATATCAAAAGTAAAAGAAAAATATCATCTAAGTTTTATCTACCAAATATTATTATTTGGCAGCACTTATTATTGCATTTTGTTGGACACATTATTTTAGGGTGTCTAGCTTTTTGTGACTCTATGGACTATAGCCTACCAGTTTCATCTGTCCATGGGATTCTCCAAGGAAAAACACTGGAGTAGTTTGCGATTCCTTCTCTAGGGCATCTTCGCAAGCCAGGGATTGAAACTGAGTCTCTTACACTCCTGAGGGTTCTTTACCACTCTTGCCACCAGGAAAGCCTAGTTATGTATGAGGTAAAATATTGTATCAAATTACACAATTATATATTATTTAATAGCATCATAAATGGTATTTTTCTGACATAATATGAATAAGAAACAGTAAATGTTTAAACTTTGAAGGTATTCTCATTGGTCTTCTAAATATTTGTGCAAAGATTATTTTTAATTTAAATATTTCAATGTGTGTGCATGCTTAGTCACTCAGTCATGTCTGCCTCTTTGTGGCCTTTGGTATTTTAGCCCACCAGGCTCCTCTGTCCAGGTGATTTTTCAGACAAGAATACCAGAAAGGGTATCCAGGGGATCTTCTTGACCCAAGGATAGAATCTGCATCACCTGTGTCTTGTGCATTGTAGGCAGATATGTAGCCACTGAGTCATTGGGAAGCCCCAATATTTCTAATTTCAATGTAAATATAATATTTTAACTCAACAGTAAAATATTTTATTTATTTGAAAAAATACATGAATGTAAAATCAAGGAGTAGTTATATTTTCTTTGAAACAAATATAAACAAAATAGCCAAATTTACCTTTAAATATTACATTAGATTTCTCAAAGATGTAAAAACCACAAAAATTAAAATAATTTTTATTGTAACATATGAAAAAAACTATTCACCTTCCTCATTTAATTGCCTAAGTTCCAGCAATTTCTCATCTGTATAAATCAATAAGTAAATCTTATATTAATTTATGAAATAATTCCAAAGTAGTTTGTATATTTTATATGCATATGTTCACTATTTATAGGTTATCCATTACTACAGATACTTAAAAGAAATCATTCTATGTAAATCTTGTCTTTCTACCAATAGGTGGCACTGAAAATGTGTTTATTTCAACAGTAAACTACATTCACTACTATGTTGAAGTTACCCTCTTACGATGCAGTTTCAGCTATAGTTTGAATCAAGAATACCTATGAACCATAAAATAACTCCCATGTGAACTAAAGAAAATTTGTTAAGTAGATAGTATGTAAAATATTTATAATGACAGACCATTACAACAAGAATATATTGCTCTTCTTGCATTACAAAATGTGTATTGAGCTCAACTAAAATAATATTTTATTTAACAAAGCAGATATATTTTTCTCTATTATTTTACTCTTATCTGGTAAAACTGCTATTTCTATTTTAGTCTGGGATGTTGATGTTTGTCTGAGTATACAATGCATATGAAAAAATCTTTACAGAATTTAGAGGACCCATGCCATGACCACTGCTCCCAGCACTGTTGCTGTCAGTGTCCACATCCCTGTAGCAGGCCACAGTAAACTCACGCCTCCCCATGAGACCCTCAAACACTCAGATGTACATCCAGACAACACTTACTGTCTCCATGAGTTTAAGTGCTTCAGTGTCTCTGGGCATGCTTTACATGCCCAAGGTTTATATTATACTTTTTCATCCAGATCAGAACGTTCAAAAACGCAAAAGGAGCTTCAAGGCTGTGGTGACCACTGCCACTATGCCAAGCAAACTGATCAAAAAAGTCAATGACAGACCAAATGGTGAGGTGAAAAGCAAACTCTGTGAGCGTCTTGAAACCAACACTTCTTCCAGCAAGATGACATGTATCAGCTACAGCAATCATTCAGTCTGAAACAGGGAAACGACACAATATGAAGAAATGTGGTATGCGATCTTAAACAACAAACATGACACCACCAGCACTCACTCCTGGAGATCTCTGTAGACTACAATCAATCAAATCAATAGTTAATCTTGTAAGGAACAAAAAGTAGCCACAATTCAAAAGTGTCAATAACAGGGAGAGAAGAAACTCGTTTCATACAATACAACCAATGAGTGTTGAGCTAAAGTACTGCTTACTCATAAGCAGCTACAAAAAATCACAAAAGGAAAACTAATGTTAGCTTGTGAAAAAAAAAATGCTATTGAAATAGACCATGTCTGATGTTATTCTTGTAAGTATTTTCCTGTGATTGTGAGAACTCCCATTCCTGTCCCACATTGTTCAACTTGTATAAGACAGTGAGGCTGTTTCTTTTAATGGCTGAACAGATTGAAGCCCTGGGTTGTGCTAAAAACAAAGGCAATGGTTGACGCATGCAATTTTTTATACAAATAATTTATTTCTAATAATGAACGAATGTTTTGCAAAAAAAAAAAAAATCTTTACAGAATTTAGAAACACTGGTTTTGTTTAGACTGTTCATAAATATAGTGTCTAATCTATAGCTCTTAATTAAAACCAGGAACAAGTATCTGACTATTGTATTTGCATTAAGCTTATTAGTAGTGCTATTTATGTCATCCATGAATATATAATTAAAATTCTTCATCTCCCAGTATAATAAAACTCTGATATCTTAGTTATTTAGAATCCTTTTTTTAAAAAATTTTGACCTCTTTTATTGATTTTTTATTATTTATTTTTCATCCATTTTTATTCTTCAGTCTGTATGGCCCTCCCATTGCAGTAGTCTCTCTCCTTGCAGAGCACTGACTCTGGGCGCATGTACTCCAGAGTGCCGGCTCCTAATTGGACACACCAGTCTAGCCGCTCTGGCATGTGGTATCTTCCTGGGCTAGGGATCAAACTTGTGACCTTTGCACTGCAAGGCGGACTCTACCCACTGGACAACCAGGGAAGCCCTAGAATCTTTTTAGATCTAATTCATTCAAGTGGTTCATTTCAACAATTTATAGAGGAAAAAAAACCAAAAATCTTATGATATTTATTCTGCAATTTAAACAGTAGTTTTATTAAAATGATTTATTGCCATAAGACAAATCCTAATGATATTTTTATTTTGTAACTGTATTTTATTCTGGGCTGGGTTGGTGTGATTTATTCAGATTTCCTAAGATAATATGAACCACTGCATAGCTGTAACTATTATGTAGCAAATGTGTTTTATATCATAATAATAAACACATTTTTGATACCCAAATTTCCCAGTAATCAGATATTCTCAAGCAGTTTCAGTGCTTTTATTAGATCCCAGTGAAGTCTGATTATCTTGTATAGTTTCTCTGAACTATGCTTCTCCAGATCCCTACTATTTTCTGATCATTAAGCCTGTGTTAGAAAACAAACTCACCTGACACGGAGATTTATTTAATTTTATTTCCACTGTCTCATCTCTGATCAGAGAGAGCTCAATATGAAACATTCTTCTTTCACTTACTTGCTAGCAGTAATTCAGTTTGGATTTCTTCCTTACTTGAGTTGCCAGAATTTTATGTCTTGATTTCTCCACATGAGAACCTGTAAAGAACAGTACACAGTCCTCAGTGCTGCCACTCACCTCTGTTAATCCATCACCTCTTCAAATCTCTTCATGTGTAGCTTTAATATTTTTAGGGTCTATAAAATAAGACAGACAAAAGTATTTAAACCTAATTAGGGATGAAAAAAAGCTTAAAGAAAAGGGTTTTGGTACTTCAACTTGAAAATGCAAGGAACAATTCAGATTTTGTCAGACATGAACTCATCTAGCGTCACATGGTAGCCAGTCTCCAAGATGTCTCCCAAATGACCTCTGCTTCTTGGATTCCACCCTCCTGTACCCTTCCCTCTCACATTATAGGAGAGTTGATCTCTATGACCAGTTGTATACAGTGCAAGGAATGGTATATCACTTCCAAAACTGGATTATCAGAAAACTATAGATTCCGTTTTGAGAACTCTCTCTCTTGGTTCATGAATCTCTGATATTTGCTCTAAGGAAGACCTGATACTGTGTTACGGAAATACCACATGGGAAGAAGTGAGGTCTCTAGTCAACAGACCATGGTGACTGGAAGCCCATGCAAAACCATGTGAGTGAGCTTGGAAGCAGACCTCCCAGGTCCACTTGATGCTCAGGGGGACACAGAGCCTGAAACATCAGCTAAGACACTTCTGGATTCCTGACATACAGAAATTAGGAGGAAGTAGCTGTGTGTTTTTTCATGCTGCTGTTTTGGAGTAACCTGTTATATAGCAATATGCAACTAATATAGCTCTCGAATAATATTATCACACCTCTGTCAGAGTCTCTCTATACTCGATGCTGATTATTATCAATTTGTATCAATTACAGATGCAAATGAATGCAGGTGATCAAATGATGCAATCACAAGCTATCTCTTTATCACATGGATTCTATATCAAGGAACTGAAAACTATGACTCAGATAAGACCTACCACCTGTGCTTGTAAATAAAGTTGTACTGGATTTTTTTTTTTTTTGATTTTGTCTATTACTACTCTCTTGCTACAGTGGCAGAGTTGAATAGTTAAGACAAAAGGTCATAGGGCTCATAAATGTTGTTCTATGTGATAGGCAATATACACCTGACTTACATTCTTCCAAATTAATAGCAACTACAGGAAGAAAAATTTTAAAGTTCACAACTTGAGAAAATTCTTTTTTTCATGAGCCCTTAAACCAATGTCTATTACTTATAAGTGCTGCCACTCACCTCTGTTAATCGATCACCTCTTCAAATCTCTTCATGTGTAGCTTTAATATTTTTAGGGTCTATAAAATAAGACAGACAAAAGTATTTAAACCTAATTAGGGATGAAAAAGCTTAAAGAAAAGGGTTTTGGTACTTCAACTTGAAAATGCAAGGAACAATTCAGATTTTGTCAGACATGAACTCATCTAGCGTCACATGGTAGCCAGTCTCCAAGATGTCTCCCAAATGACCTCTGCTTCTTGGATTCCACCCTCCTGTACCCTTCCCTCTCACATTATAGGAGAGTTGATCTCTATGACCAGTTGTATACAGTGCAAGGAATGGTATATCACTTCCAAAACTGGATTATCAGAAAACTATAGATTCCGTTTTGAGAACTCTCTCTCTTGGTTCATGAATCTCTGATATTTGCTCTAAGGAAGACCTGATACTGTGTTACGGAAATACCACATGGGAAGAAGTGAGGTCTCTAGTCAACAGACCATGGTGACTGGAAGCCCATGCAAAACCATGTGAGTGAGCTTGGAAGCAGACCTCCCAGGTCCACTTGATGCTCAGGGGGACACAGAGCCTGAAACATCAGCTAAGACACTTCTGGATTCCTGACATACAGAAATTAGGAGGAAGTAGCTGTGTGTTTTTTCATGCTGCTGTTTTGGAGTAACCTGTTATATAGCAATATGCAACTAATATAGCTCTCGAATAATATTATCACACCTCTGTCAGAGTCTCTCTATACTCGATGCTGATTATTATCAATTTGTATCAATTACAGATGCAAATGAATGCAGGTGATCAAATGATGCAATCACAAGCTATCTCTTTATCACATGGATTCTATATCAAGGAACTGAAAACTATGACTCAGATAAGACCTACCACCTGTGCTTGTAAATAAAGTTGTACTGGATTTTTTTTTTTTTTGATTTTGTCTATTACTACTCTCTTGCTACAGTGGCAGAGTTGAATAGTTAAGACAAAAGGTCATAGGGCTCATAAATGTTGTTCTATGTGATAGGCAATATACACCTGACTTACATTCTTCCAAATTAATAGCAACTACAGGAAGAAAAATTTTTAAAGTTCACAACTTGAGAAAATTCTTATTTACTTGTCTTGGGTCATGAGCCTTTAAACCAATAAAGAAGACAGATGAAAATTGTTTCTGTAATTGACTGAGCTTCATTTATGTAACTTAGAAAAGTAGAATGAGATCTAGTTAAGTCAGATGAGTTGCTTCCCCATGGGAAAGAGGGATCTTGTCCTTGAAGAAATGTATTAGTACCCAGGTGCTCTTGACAGGAGGTGAGAAACTTGAATGAGATGCTCATATAAAAGCACTGTAGAAATATAGATTACAGAAAAATAGTTGCTATAATGAAAAGGACAAAGTAACAGGTATTTCAGAAATGTCCAAAGAACCATAATTTTTATTTCTAAAAGCTGTATGCAATTCCCTTTCTTGGTGGCTGAAGCCCTCTTGTTCTCTCTCTTTCATTCTTACTGTTCCTTTTTTGGAGTAAACCTCTTCCTGAGTTACCATTAGGATAGAGAATAGCAGGCATTAACCATAGGCTATGTAAGTCCCATACAGGTCATGAATATTTGGTAAACTTTATGTATAACTCTACCGCATTCACATTAAATCCTCAGATTGTTATAGAGATTTTAGATTTTCATAAATTTGGGGGCAATTTCTCATGTAAACTTCAGGTACATAATGACTTTGGATCCTTGAGAAACTGATAATTGTGTTGCAAGACATCAGGAGACAATTCATTCACCTACTCACTACCTGGAGCAATTGTTGGCACATAATTTATGCACTTGATATGGGCTCCTTTCTTTAGAAAATGCAAAACTCACATAACATACATAAATTGGATGAGACAGCAAAAACGTAGACTTTGAAATTAAACCTAAATGCTTATTTCAACATTTACTAACTATAACACCTTGAACTTGTTAATTAACATTCTGAATTTAATTTTTATGCTTTGCAAAAATGTATCTATCAATGATCATTTGCAGACAGATTTATGTTACCAAAATTAAAGTGCCTAGTGCATAAGAAATGCACATTAGGATCCTAATCTCAATGTTGTTCTGCTCTTAAAATGTACCCATTTGACAAAGGACCTTTTAATTTTTTCAATTAAACGTCACAACTTGAAAAAATTCTTATTTACTTGTCTTGGGTCATGAGCCTTTAAACCAATAAAGAAGACAGATGAAAATTGTTTCTGTAATTGACTGAGCTTCATTTATGTAACTTAGAAAAGTAGAATGAGATCTAGTTAAGTCAGATGAGTTGCTTCCCCATGGGAAAGAGGGATCTTGTCCTTGAAGAAATGTATTAGTACCCAGGTGCTCTTGACAGGAGGTGAGAAACTTGAATGAGATGCTCATATAAAAGCACTGTAGAAATATAGATTACAGAAAAATAGTTGCTATAATGAAAAGGACAAAGTAACAGGTATTTCAGAAATGTCCAAAGAACCATAATTTTTATTTCTAAAAGCTGTATGCAATTCCCTTTCTTGGTGGCTGAAGCCCTCTTGTTCTCTCTCTTTCATTCTTACTGTTCCTTTTTTGGAGTAAACCTCTTCCTGAGTTACCATTAGGATAGAGAATAGCAGGCATTAACCATAGGCTATGTAAGTCCCATACAGGTCATGAATATTTGGTAAACTTTATGTATAACTCTACCGCATTCACATTAAATCCTCAGATTGTTATAGAGATTTTAGATTTTCATAAATTTGGGGGCAATTTCTCATGTAAACTTCAGGTACATAATGACTTTGGATCCTTGAGAAACTGATAATTGTGTTGCAAGACATCAGGAGACAATTCATTCACCTACTCACTACCTGGAGCAATTGTTGGCACATAATTTATGCACTTGATATGGGCTCCTTTCTTTAGAAAATGCAAAACTCACATAACATACATAAATTGGATGAGACAGCAAAAACGTAGACTTTGAAATTAAACCTAAATGCTTATTTCAACATTTACTAACTATAACACCTTGAACTTGTTAATTAACATTCTGAATTTAATTTTTATGCTTTGCAAAAATGTATCTATCAATGATCATTTGCAGACAGATTTATGTTACCAAAATTAAAGTGCCTAGTGCATAAGAAATGCACATTAGGATCCTAATCTCAATGTTGTTCTGCTCTTAAAATGTACCCATTTGACAAAGGACCTTGAATGTTACATTTCTGTAAATAATTAACTTAATAAATAATTTAAAGATAAATTTAAATGTGATAGTACTACTATATACCCACTAGAAACACATATTTTTAAGAATCTGTTTTATAAGGAAACTGAGTTTAATTTTCTTTGTATAAAATATTTCCATTCTTGATTAAGTTGATTGAACTCTACTAACTAATTCTGACTCAGTTGGATTAATAAGAGGAACATTTTCAACAAGAGGAGTATTTTCAATATTTATGATTTATTTTATATTTAATGTAGCTCTAACTTCAGTGCTCAGAGGGGACATAAGGTAGTTTAGACACTTTGGGGCAATTGATTTCTATTTTCTTGATTTTCAAACTGATTGCAATTAACATTAGATTATCCTCTATCACTACATTCTGGAGTGAAATGACTGGCTCCCTCTGGCAGCATTGCATTTTGTAACATTTTGTTAACATATCATGCAAGCAGTAAAACAGGGTATTTCATTGATAAATAAAAATAAAATATCTTGGTGTCTGTGACAAAGGAGAGGAATGAAAACTTCAATTCTCCTCGCTCTGGTGCGCTCTCTTTTTTTCTCTCTCTGCTTTAATTTGCCTTATCTAAGTGACATTGTTGACTCTTTTCACCCTTTCTAATTCAGTGAAGAGCTTTGCTTTGCTCCACTGTTATGAGGATTTTTTCTGTACTGAGAGCTACACATGATAATGGAGTTTGGATATCACTCCTTCTTCCTATCTTTTTGATTTATCTACCCAGATCTCTGTTTAAACACATGACAGGTTCTTAGAACCAATATCTGAGAATATAAAATATCCACAGAACTTACTCTCTACATTAACATGATTTTACTGTTCCATTATATTTATCAATATTACTTCTCCAGAAAGGTTTCAGATAGAAAGGGAAATGTTGTAATTATGTTGTAAATTATGTTGTAAATTATTGTTCATGCCAGGAAAATTCTGAAAGACCTGTCAACTCTTCAATAGAAAGTTCAAAAAGCAGTTTATACCCCGAAACTCTTTGTTTTAATATCCTCATAAATTTTTCATATATTATGATCCTTACCCAGTCCTAACTAACCTCTTAATTCCTCCAGCCCATGTCTGCATCCTTGAAATTGAAAAAAATCAGCTTAAACTAGTCTTTAAGATCTCTTGGCTCCCTTTCCTCTAAGATGCTACTAAGACTGAGACATGACCCTCCCTCAGCAGAGTAAGCAATAAGCTCAGGTTTGTCTGGTGGTGTATTGTTTTGGTGGTATACTGGGGACCCAGCAACTAAAACAAAATTAATATTTCTCCTCTAAGTAGCTCCTGCTTCTCTTTACTCCTTACAAAAATTCTACTAATGGAAGATTTGACTTCTGTTTAAGAAGATCTGGACGGTTTCGTGGACAGAACAGTTGGATAAAAGAGGAACTATCTTTGCCATCTTTCTCTTTCTAACCGTCCTGTCATTTCTATTTGGAAGTATAACTTTGACCTCTTTCCAATTCCACACCAGTATTAATGAATTTTATGCTAACATTACTATAAATTCTTAATTCCTTCCCCAACTTTAGAATAATTGTTAACAATATTAATGTCACAAGTGAGATGATTTATTTAATAAACATGAATTCATTTTACCTTAATATATAGAATAATAAATATTTTATTTATCAAAAGAAAAACAAAAAATATACAATTTGAGTAAGAATAGCATAGCAGGTCCAGATACTGACACTATAAATAAAAATGTATGAACAGTGTGTTCAGGTGTGTGAAGTCCCTTCAGTCCTTATCCTGTAATAAAAGTTCAAGAAATATTTGTGGAATAAACACATGGAGTAAATTAACGAAAATCAAAAACTGACTCTTGTGGCATATGTTGCCTACTCCAATATTAACAGTATATTTTCCTCCTCATTCGGAAGAATAAAGGTATTTACCTGCAGTTAGTTGACCACACTACTAAGTTTTGTTCAAGGGCTTTCAGATAGGTATGTTACATGGGAAACTGGGAAGCCTCCTCAACATATAGGTTTCTTTTCAAAGATGAAAGAGCCTAAAAGCCAAATAATCCTAAGCTTCATTGGGATGGGTCTCTTTTGAAAATTAAATAAATATTTGTATTTAAATTTTCAAATTATTCTTATACAATTTCAATCAAATCAAATTTGAAATTTCAGTGTATTTCAAATCAATATATACAACTGATTTCCTATCAACACCCTGTATAATACTACACTTTTGAAATGCAGTTCATACTGTGAAATTGCTTTCCCTTAGTTTTGTCTCTGAATTTACCTCTTTAGTTTAATCTGAATGGTAATTTATTATAATTTAACTCCAGTTTATAATTTTATAACTTCTTAGATTCTCTCTATTCTTGGTGGATAAGCAACAATTTTATGCCTATTGTTTCATCTTCTGACAAATTTGCTCCTCAGATCTTACTAGAGACAACAGGTAGATTATTTTTGAGTCTATTGTCTATTATGAGTATCTGAACTTTCCAATTAAAATTACTGATAAGAATAGCCTAAATCTGACAAATATAGTAATATCATCATGAAAAAAAGCCCCTAAATCTGAAAAAATATAGTAATTTTAACAGTTGGATAAAAGAGGAACTATCTTTGCCATCTTTCTCTTTCTAACCGTCCTGTCATTTCTATTTGGAAGTATAACTTTGACCTCTTTCCAATTCCACACCAGTATTAATGAATTTTATGCTAACATTACTATAAATTCTTAATTCCTTCCCCAACTTTAGAATAATTGTTAACAATATTAATGTCACAAGTGAGATGATTTATTTAATAAACATGAATTCATTTTACCTTAATATATAGAATAATAAATATTTTATTTATCAAAAGAAAAACAAAAAATATACAATTTGAGTAAGAATAGCATAGCAGGTCCAGATACTGACACTATAAATAAAAATGTATGAACAGTGTGTTCAGGTGTGTGAAGTCCCTTCAGTCCTTATCCTGTAATAAAAGTTCAAGAAATATTTGTGGAATAAACACATGGAGTAAATTAACGAAAATCAAAAACTGACTCTTGTGGCATATGTTGCCTACTCCAATATTAACAGTATATTTTCCTCCTCATTCGGAAGAATAAAGGTATTTACCTGCAGTTAGTTGACCACACTACTAAGTTTTGTTCAAGGGCTTTCAGATAGGTATGTTACATGGGAAACTGGGAAGCCTCCTCAACATATAGGTTTCTTTTCAAAGATGAAAGAGCCTAAAAGCCAAATAATCCTAAGCTTCATTGGGATGGGTCTCTTTTGAAAATTAAATAAATATTTGTATTTAAATTTTCAAATTATTCTTATACAATTTCAATCAAATCAAATTTGAAATTTCAGTGTATTTCAAATCAATATATACAACTGATTTCCTATCAACACCCTGTATAATACTACACTTTTGAAATGCAGTTCATACTGTGAAATTGCTTTCCCTTAGTTTTGTCTCTGAATTTACCTCTTTAGTTTAATCTGAATGGTAATTTATTATAATTTAACTCCAGTTTATAATTTTATAACTTCTTAGATTCTCTCTATTCTTGGTGGATAAGCAACAATTTTATGCCTATTGTTTCATCTTCTGACAAATTTGCTCCTCAGATCTTACTAGAGACAACAGGTAGATTATTTTTGAGTCTATTGTCTATTATGAGTATCTGAACTTTCCAATTAAAATTACTGATAAGAATAGCCCCTAAATCTGACAAATATAGTAATATCATCATGTAAATTAATAATGAAATGCAACCAAGTAGCATACAGCATACATAATAGTGTAAACTCTACATAGTGTAAAATGTTACATGATTATAGCAATGATTAAAAGTGAATCACAGGGCTTCCCTGGTGGTCCAATGGGTAAGGACACCGCCTTGCAGTGCAAAGGGCGCCGATTCAAGCCCTGGCCTGGGAAGATCCCACGTGCCACGGAGCAGCTGGACTGATGTGTCCAGTTACCGAGCCGGAGCTCTGGGGCGCATGCGCCCAGAGCCGGTGCTCTGTGACAACAGAGGCCACCGTGATGGGAGGCCCACATGGGCCAAAGAACAAAGATGGATGAAACTAGACAAATGAAAGACAGGTGGAAGTGGCCCGCCGACCCCCTCCCCCCGCTAAAAATAAATAAATAAATAAATGTTAAAAAAAAAAATTTAAAAAAAAAGGTGAATCACAGAAAGAAAGTAGTTAATTACAGACTTAGACATTCATGAAGGAAATCCATTGGTTCAGAATTAGCTTACTCCTATACTGAACAATTCACCAGTGAGAATTGGTAAATGCTGGTAAGAGTAAGGTTTCCTTATCATTACAGATAAGGAAATTGAAGCTCAGAGAGATATTTGATATGAGTCATGAATGAACAACTGAGTGTTTGAACCCTGACATTTACATTCCTTCCAGTTCACAAGATAGGTTTGCCTACATAATTATGATGAGAATATTAAATCAGTGTTTCTACCACACCAACTATGGCATGAGGTACCACCAAATAGAAATTAGCAATGCCGTTATTTCAAAAGTAGTCATTATGAAGTGGAAGCAAAATTCTTTTTTTTTTTTTTAAGGATAATTGTCTTTTTTTTTTTTTTTTTTTGGCCATTTCTATTGCTCTTTCATTTATTTATCTTTGTTCTTTTGGCCTGTGTGGGCCTCCCATCACAGTGGCCTCTATTGCTACAGAGCACTGGCTCTGGGCGCATGCGCTCCAGAGCTCTGGCTGGGTAGTTGGACACATTGGTCCAGTCATTCCGTGGCAGGTGGAATCTTCCCAGGCCAGAGATTGAACTGGCTCCCCTTGCACTGCGAGGTGGTATCCTTACCCACTGGACCACCAGGGAAGCCTGGAAGCAAAATTCTTTACCCATTCATTACCTTCTAATGCTTTTTCCCCCCTTAAACATAAGACATAAAGACATATTGCCAAAGTAGCTTGCACCCATAACTCTGACATTTTCACCAAATTCCTGATAATGACTGTGGTGATGAGTGCGTCTTTTTCCTCACTGTGGAGTGTTTGAACTGATTTCAGAATCAAATTTTCAGGTGGTTCTAGTGGTGAAGATCCTGCCTGCAATTGCAGGATTCAATCTATAGGTTGGGAGGATCCCCTGGAAAAGGAATTGGCAACCCACTCCTGTATTCTTGCCTGGAGAATTCTATGGACAGCAGAGCCTGGTGGGCTACAATCCATGGAGTAACAAAGAGTCGGACACCATTGACAGTACTTACATAGATCTACCAAGGAGTTCACTAATAATCCTCAGTTACATGTCTTCAACATCCTATGAATGCATCTCCATTACTGAATTTATTCAATTATATCTTAAGAGATAACTGTGTACAAATGAGGGCTTCCCAGATGACTCAGTGGTAAAGAATTCACATGCCAAGGTTAGAGACACAGGAGATGTGAATTTCAACCCCTGGGTTAGGACTATTTCTGAAGTAGGAAATGGCAACCTTTTCCAGTATTTTTATGTGGAAAATTCCACAGTTAGAGGACCCTGGCAGGCTGCAGTTTATGGGGTTGCAAAGATTCAAACATGACTTAGCAATTGCACACACACACACATATACAGAGGCAAGTAATGTAATGTGTTCTGTGGTATATAAAGATGATTAAACACTTTCGTTGTCTTTAAGAGAGTTTGTTGTTGTTGTTCAGTCACCAGTCATGTCTGACTCTAGGAACCCATGACCTGTACCTCACCAGGTTTCCCAGTTTCCAAAGAATAAAAGAAATGTGCGCACATTGTTTCAATAAAAGATTTTAAAGTAGAAATTGTCTTAAGACAGTCATAATGAATGAAGGTAATATAGAAACTAAAGTGGCCATAAATCATCTAGAAAAGAATAGAAGGACAGAAGTATAGACATGTGGAGACATCATTTGTGAAACTCAGCAAGTGGCACGGGAGAGACCAGAATTCTAGATATAGATTATCAGCTTGTAAACAAGTATATATTTTTCCCCTTCCCACTTTTGGTCTGGCTCTTAAGTCTATCTCTGTACCTCAACTTCCCCCACAAGATCCTTGACATTTAAATCAGAGTATTACAGTCATGCTAAATAACTCTGATTTCAAATGACTTGATTAACCTATTTAAATTTTACGCATGGTGCTGGGTGCAAACCTATTCAGCAAGCTTCACAAATGCCAGCAAGAGCTTTTGTCAGTTTCCTACTATGGCTAATGCTATATGAACATTTTTGCTACACCTGAAAATCAAACCCTAGTTCATATGATATTTTAATCTGCATTAAAAATCGTGTATCTTCATCAAGTTTGGTGTCTGTCAATGTAGTACATACCTTAAAAATTGTGAAATTATGTCAGCAGACTTAATTTCTAAAGACTAGGATTAATGGGTTAATGCTATTTTGATTTACACCAAAAATTTTTATAAATATAATTGGGAGAGGAAGAGTGTTGACAGCATCAATAAATTACACTTTTGGCAGAGAACTATAGTTGGCATTCTGGGAAATTCACAGCTCTGTTAGACTGGACTCCTTAACCATGGCAGTACAGCCTGAGCACCCTTTTCCCTGCCCCTCCATCTTAGTAGCTCTTTAAGAAACTAGCCAACATGTGCATCATTTAACACCATAGACACAATTGTGTACATAAATAAAGAGCAGAATAGATCTGAGGCTTATGAATATTTTGCATATAACTTAATGTAATCTTATAAATTAAGCACAAATCTCTTCTAAAACCTATTACTGGAGCTTCAGTCTTATTAGTGAGACTAAAATTTAGAGGAAGTTGTTGCATGGTAATTCCTAGGCAAATAAAAATTATTATGGACGTCATGTCTGACTCTAGGAACCCATGACCTGTACCTCACCAGGTTTCCCAGTTTCCAAAGAATAAAAGAAATGTGCGCACATTGTTTCAATAAAAGATTTTAAAGTAGAAATTGTCTTAAGACAGTCATAATGAATGAAGGTAATATAGAAACTAAAGTGGCCATAAATCATCTAGAAAAGAATAGAAGGACAGAAGTATAGACATGTGGAGACATCATTTGTGAAACTCAGCAAGTGGCACGGGAGAGACCAGAATTCTAGATATAGATTATCAGCTTGTAAACAAGTATATATTTTTCCCCTTCCCACTTTTGGTCTGGCTCTTAAGTCTATCTCTGTACCTCAACTTCCCCCACAAGATCCTTGACATTTAAATCAGAGTATTACAGTCATGCTAAATAACTCTGATTTCAAATGACTTGATTAACCTATTTAAATTTTACGCATGGTGCTGGGTGCAAACCTATTCAGCAAGCTTCACAAATGCCAGCAAGAGCTTTTGTCAGTTTCCTACTATGGCTAATGCTATATGAACATTTTTGCTACACCTGAAAATCAAACCCTAGTTCATATGATATTTTAATCTGCATTAAAAATCGTGTATCTTCATCAAGTTTGGTGTCTGTCAATGTAGTACATACCTTAAAAATTGTGAAATTATGTCAGCAGACTTAATTTCTAAAGACTAGGATTAATGGGTTAATGCTATTTTGATTTACACCAAAAATTTTTATAAATATAATTGGGAGAGGAAGAGTGTTGACAGCATCAATAAATTACACTTTTGGCAGAGAACTATAGTTGGCATTCTGGGAAATTCACAGCTCTGTTAGACTGGACTCCTTAACCATGGCAGTACAGCCTGAGCACCCTTTTCCCTGCCCCTCCATCTTAGTAGCTCTTTAAGAAACTAGCCAACATGTGCATCATTTAACACCATAGACACAATTGTGTACATAAATAAAGAGCAGAATAGATCTGAGGCTTATGAATATTTTGCATATAACTTAATGTAATCTTATAAATTAAGCACAAATCTCTTCTAAAACCTATTACTGGAGCTTCAGTCTTATTAGTGAGACTAAAATTTAGAGGAAGTTGTTGCATGGTAATTCCTAGGCAAATAAAATATTCACCCTTTTGGAGACTTAGTTTTAATTTGCTTAACCTAATAGTTTCATCATGTATTGTTTGAAGCAATAACCAGTGATGAATGTTAAGACTATGACACCTTTAAATAGATAAGTCTTTAATTAAAAGATTATAATAATGAAGCTCAGTATTCATGATTTTGGATTAATTCAGAGTTCATGTTACAAATCCAAAAGCATATTTTCTTGATAATCAATTCATTTTTGAGGGTTTTTATTTAATTATATTAAATAACAGTAATTACTTGAGACCTTAATTAAGATGGCTGCTTTGATTTTTCTTTATGGGAAATTTCAAATGGAATAATACCCATGTCATTATTAAACATTGGTTCTGAAAATGTTAATTCTCTTAGTATTTGCCTTGGTCACCTAGAGACATATCAAATTAGACAGTTTATAATAAAGAATTCACTTTATGTGACCTGAGCGAAAAACGTCTGTCTTCTATACCAAAAAGAAAGTGAAATTTTATTGGTATAATAAAGAATTTTAAAAATTAAAGCATCTTCCTAAAATTATGATTATGTGTATTACTAAGCTTTCCACATGAATACACCTGAAAAATTAAGACTCTGTATTGAGAAGACAAAACTTGGAGAGTGGATATAATTGAGCACCATTAAATTAGAAAACTTACATTTGGACTATGGTTTGAGAAGCTGAAAACAGTTTTGATTTCTCCTAGAATTCCAAATACTATTGTTAAAATATTAAGCCTGACCCAATATGTGAAAAAAAAAAACCAACAATACTTTTTAAATTATTGTAATCATTACTTCATGTCATAGAATGAAATAATTCTAAGAGAAATAGAAAATTCAAAGACCAGTTTTAGTGGTTCACAACTGGTTGGAAAACAGTGGATTACGAATACCAAAATAACCTCACCAAACATTTTCTGAGTCATACATATGAGCACACCTTGGAATTATTATAGTTTGGTTCCAGATCACTGCAATAAAGTGAATTTTGAAATAAAGTAAGTCACATTTTTTTTTTTTTTTTGGTTTCCTTGTACATAGAAAAATCAGATTTCTATTATACCAAAATCTATTAAGTGTGCATTAGCATTATGTTTTAAAAAGCAATATACATACTTTAATTTTAAAATACTTTTTGTTAAAAAATACTAAAATTATTTGAGCCTTCAAATTTGTATCCGTTTTGCTAGTGGAGGGTCTTGTCTGATGTTTATTGGCAGTTGATGGACCAGAGTGGGGGCTGCTAAAGTTTGGGTCGACTGTGGCAATATCTTAAAATAAGACATGATGAAGTTTGTTGCATTAATTGACTTTCTTTCACAAACACTTTCTTGTAGCATGCACTGCTATTTGATAACGTTTAACCTACAATAGAACTTCTTTCAAAATTGAAGACAATCCTCTCAAACCCTGTTGGTATTATACCAGCTAAGTTTATGTAATAATCTAAATCCTTTGTTGTCATTTCAACAATCTTCATAGCCTCTTCAACAGGAGTAGATTCCATCTCAAGAAACTAGGTTTTTTGTTGTTCCATAAGAAGGAACTCCTCATCCTTTAAAATTTTATCATGAGATTGCAGCAGTTGAGTCACATATTTAGAGTCCACCTCTAATTCTACTTATTTTTCTACCACATCTGCAGTTACGACTTCCACTAAAGTCTTGAACACTCAGTCACCCATGAGGATTGGAATCAGCTTCTTCCAAACTTTTAGTAGTGTTGATCTCTCCCCATGGATCATGAACGTTCTTATTGGCATCTGGAATGGTGAATACTTTTAAAGGGACTTTGCCTAGATTCATTAGAGGAATAACTATTTGTGGCAGATACAGCCTTTCAAATGTATCTATTAAACAATGAGACTTGAAAGTCAAAAGGACTTTTTGTTCTAAGAGCTACAAAATAGCTATTGTGCTATCAGGCATGAAAACAACATTAATCTTATTGTAGATCTCCAGCAGAGCTCTTGAGTGACCAAGTGCATTGCCAGCGAACAATAATATTTTGGGAGGAATTTTTTTTTGACCAGTAGTTCTCAACAGGGGGCTTAAAATATTCAGTGAAACATGTTAAAACCAGATACTCTGTCATCCAGGCTTTGTTGCTTTATTTAGAGAGCGTAAGCAGAGTAAATTTAGCATAAGTCTTAAAGGCTCTAGGGTTTTGGGAAAGATTCATAAGCATTGGTTCTAACTTGAAGCCATCAGGTGTGTTAATCCCAACAAAAGAGTCAGCATGTTTTTTATAGCTTTAAACCAAGAGGTTGACTTTGTCTCCCTAGGCTATGTAAGACCTTGATGACATTTTCTTCCAAATGTAAGGTTGTTTATTGGCAGTTGATGGACAGAGTGGGCTGCTAAAGTTTGGGTCGACTGTGGCAATATCTTAAAATAAGACATGATGAAGTTTGTTGCATTAATTGACTTTCTTTCACAAACACTTTCTTGTAGCATGCACTGCTATTTGATAACGTTTAACCTACAATAGAACTTCTTTCAAAATTGAAGACAATCCTCTCAAACCCTGTTGGTATTATACCAGCTAAGTTTATGTAATAATCTAAATCCTTTGTTGTCATTTCAACAATCTTCATAGCCTCTTCAACAGGAGTAGATTCCATCTCAAGAAACTAGGTTTTTTGTTGTTCCATAAGAAGGAACTCCTCATCCTTTAAAATTTTATCATGAGATTGCAGCAGTTGAGTCACATATTTAGAGTCCACCTCTAATTCTACTTATTTTTCTACCACATCTGCAGTTACGACTTCCACTAAAGTCTTGAACACTCAGTCACCCATGAGGATTGGAATCAGCTTCTTCCAAACTTTTAGTAGTGTTGATCTCTCCCATGGATCATGAACGTTCTTATTGGCATCTGGAATGGTGAATACTTTTAAAGGGACTTTGCCTAGATTCATTAGAGGAATAACTATTTGTGGCAGATACAGCCTTTCAAATGTATCTATTAAACAATGAGACTTGAAAGTCAAAAGGACTTTTTGTTCTAAGAGCTACAAAATAGCTATTGTGCTATCAGGCATGAAAACAACATTAATCTTATTGTAGATCTCCAGCAGAGCTCTTGAGTGACCAAGTGCATTGCCAGCGAACAATAATATTTTGGGAGGAATTTTTTTTTGACCAGTAGTTCTCAACAGGGGGCTTAAAATATTCAGTGAAACATGTTAAAACCAGATACTCTGTCATCCAGGCTTTGTTGCTTTATTTAGAGAGCGTAAGCAGAGTAAATTTAGCATAAGTCTTAAAGGCTCTAGGGTTTTGGGAAAGATTCATAAGCATTGGTTCTAACTTGAAGCCATCAGGTGTGTTAATCCCAACAAAAGAGTCAGCATGTTTTTTATAGCTTTAAACCAAGAGGTTGACTTTGTCTCCCTAGGCTATGTAAGACCTTGATGACATTTTCTTCCAAATGTAAGGTTGTTTCATGTACACTGAAAATACATTGTTTAGTGCAGACAGCTTCATTAGTTATCTTAGCTAGATGGTCTAGATATCTTGCAGCAGCTTCTACATCAACACTTGCAGCTTTACCTTGCACTTTTATGATATGTAGTTTCTTTCCTTAAACCTCATGAACTGACCTCTTTTAACTTTAAGCTTTAAACTTTTATACTACAGCTTCCTAACATCTTTTATAGAATTGAAGAAAGTTTGGGCATTGTTCTGGATTATGCTTTGGTTTAATGGAATGTTGTAGCTGGTTTGACCCTCTACCTAGACCACTAAAACTTTCTCTGTAAGGTTGTTTTGTTTTCTTATTGTTCATGTGTTCACTGGCACATCACTTTTAATTTCCCTCAAAAACTTTTCCTTTTCATTCACAACCTGGTTATTTGGTCCAAGAGGCCTCACTTTCAACCTTTTTTGGCTTTTAATATGTCTCCCTCACTAAGCTTCAATATTTCCATCTTTGGTTTAGAGTAAGAAATGTATGACTCTTCACTTCAACACTTGGAAGCTTGTGGGATTATTAATTGGCCTAATTTTAATATTCTTGTGTCTCAGGGAAAAGAGAGGCCTGAATAGAGAGAAGGGTACAAGTTGGTCAATGGAGCAGTCAGAACATGACATTTATCTATTAATTTTTCCAACCTACAGGAGTGTATTTCAATGGTAGTCCCAAACAATCACAAGAGTGGAGCAGTCAGAACAGTTTAATCTTATTGTAGATCTCCAGCAGAGCTCTTGAGTGACCAAGTGCATTGCCAGCGAACAATAATATTTTGGGAGGAATTTTTGACCAGTAGTTCTCAACAGGGGGCTTAAAATATTCAGTGAAACATGTTAAAACCAGATACTCTGTCATCCAGGCTTTGTTGCTTTATTTAGAGAGCGTAAGCAGAGTAAATTTAGCATAAGTCTTAAAGGCTCTAGGGTTTTGGGAAAGATTCATAAGCATTGGTTCTAACTTGAAGCCATCAGGTGTGTTAATCCCAACAAAAGAGTCAGCATGTTTTTTATAGCTTTAAACCAAGAGGTTGACTTTGTCTCCCTAGGCTATGTAAGACCTTGATGACATTTTCTTCCAAATGTAAGGTTGTTTCATGTACACTGAAAATACATTGTTTAGTGCAGACAGCTTCATTAGTTATCTTAGCTAGATGGTCTAGATATCTTGCAGCAGCTTCTACATCAACACTTGCAGCTTTACCTTGCACTTTTATGATATGTAGTTTCTTTCCTTAAACCTCATGAACTGACCTCTTTTAACTTTAAGCTTTAAACTTTTATACTACAGCTTCCTAACATCTTTTATAGAATTGAAGAAAGTTTGGGCATTGTTCTGGATTATGCTTTGGTTTAATGGAATGTTGTAGCTGGTTTGACCCTCTACCTAGACCACTAAAACTTTCTCTGTAAGGTTGTTTTGTTTTCTTATTGTTCATGTGTTCACTGGCACATCACTTTTAATTTCCCTCAAAAACTTTTCCTTTTCATTCACAACCTGGTTATTTGGTCCAAGAGGCCTCACTTTCAACCTTTTTTGGCTTTTAATATGTCTCCCTCACTAAGCTTCAATATTTCCATCTTTGGTTTAGAGTAAGAAATGTATGACTCTTCACTTCAACACTTGGAAGCTTGTGGGATTATTAATTGGCCTAATTTTAATATTCTTGTGTCTCAGGGAAAAGAGAGGCCTGAATAGAGAGAAGGGTACAAGTTGGTCAATGGAGCAGTCAGAACATGACATTTATCTATTAATTTTTCCAACCTACAGGAGTGTATTTCAATGGTAGTCCCAAACAATCACAAGAGTGACACCAAAGATCACAGATTCCTGTAACAAATACAACAATAAAAAGGTTTGATATATTGTGTGACACAGAGATACAAAGTGAGCAGATGCTGCTGGGAAGATGGCACCAATAGACTTGCTAGATGTGAGGTTGCCACAGACCTGAAATTTGTAAAAAATCCAATATTTGTAAAGCACAATAAAACAAGGTATGCCTCTACACAGTGTTTTCTTCAACGTTTTCCCTCCACTGTACAACTATTGTTCCAGTCCAACCACCTAACATTTAATTAGTTTTAAAGAATGCCTGCCAAATTATAACTTCTTTCTCATTAACCATGCACTGAATATTTTCAGTCAAGTTTCTATGCCTCTAAAAACTTTTCCTACACCAAATTGCAGTCTTTGGTCTTAGTTCTATTATGTGGATCTATAGCTACTATGAATTATTCCATTTCCATTCCATTACTTTTATGCTTCAAAGAAATTACTTGTTCTTCTCCAAGCCTTCTCAACTAAAGTTCTGCTTTACACGCATGTTCCAGAGGTAGTTAGACAAATGTGTGATTTGTGGCATAAAGAAAGCTTTAATGTTTACTTTTGGGGTAAGTATACTCACCTATCAATATGAAGGTTAAGAAAAACTGGCATTTGGTGACATGAGAATCTAAATGCTAGCCTGAGTGAAACATTAATCTGACTTTTAGCAGATGTGCTATATTAAAATATTAATCAAGTATCTGATCTAGAATTTAACCTAAAGGATCTGACACTTACACTGAATTATTAATAGAATTTCTAGGATGGTCATATCAGTCATAATTGTTTGGCATGGAGAAATAATCTGCTTGCTTGAGAAATGAACACTGAGTTAGCAAAATATTTTAAAGATGTGCTCAAACTCTACACACCAAACAAGAAAAAGTTTACAACTTGTGAAACATGCAAATATGTACATAGTTGCATATGATAGTCAATCTTCTTCAAAGTATTTCAAGTTTTAATCTGGCTATTAGAAATGTATTCTAACAAGTTACATACATATCTTAGGAAAATAAGTGTTCAATTATATAAAATACTACAGCTTTAATAAACATATGAAAATTGAAAGTGTTAGTCACTCAGTGGTGTCCAACTCTTTGTGATGCTATGGACCATAGCCCATGAGGCGCCTCTGTCCTTGGGATTCTCCAGGCAAGAATACTGGACTGGGTTGCCACGTCCTCCTTCACGGGATCTTCCCAACCCAGGGACTGAACCCTGGTCTCTTGCCTTGCAGGCAAATTCTTTACTGTCTGAGCCACCAGGGAAGACTACACTTGCACATAATACTTGTATTCATTGATCTTATGCTCTACTTGAACAATAACTCATTTGATGTGAAATATGGGTTTTAATGATAATAATGATAAGGCAAATAGCAAATCCCTTGGAATTTTTTTAAAAAAGAATGCTTCCATCTAAAAGTCCTAATTACTACCTGGAAAGTATACTAAAATTGAGGAGCATATAACTCAGGATTATCCCACAGTTTATCTCACTATTCTTATATAATGCAAATAGCACAGTGGCACTCAGCAGACTTGGATGCAGGCCAGATCTTAAGGAAAGATGTCACTAGGCTAAATCCTGAAAGTCTATCTTTCTTTGTTGTCTGCATCTGTTGAATCTTACCACTGCTTCAGTCATGACACTTGTGTTACTCAGCAGAAATTAATGTGGGTTTGCTTGGACTCATGCTCACGCTCAGTCGCTTCAGTCGTTTCAGACTCTCTGCATCCCAGGGACAGTAGCCTGCCAGGCTCCTCGGTCCATGGATTCTCCAGGCAAGAACACTGGAGTGCATTACCATGCCTTCCTCCAGGGGATCTTTCCAACCCAGGGATTGAAGCCATGTCTCCTGAGTCTCTTTCGTTGCAAGCAAGGTTTTTTACCACTGAGCAATCGAAGAAGCCCATGTGTTTGCTTAGTGATATTTAAATACTGTATGATGCTTGCTATCATTATTATGTGTCCATGGGAAATCACTGCGGTTGCTTAGAGGTCGATTCTATATCTTATTGAATATTTATTGATGTAGGATAAATATATTCTCTTCTGAAGTTTTTGAAAATGCTAATAATTTACATTTGGTATAGCCATTCAGTTTCAAAATGAGCCTTTCCAGCTTGACCAGACTCAAGAGAGTATTCAAAGTGCTAGTTATTTTAAAATCCAAGATTTACAATGATAATAAGTAATCTGCTTTATCTCACCTTGATTAATGAGGCCAGATTTGTAAATGCATAATGATGAATAATGATACTCTCGCATCCCAAGTCAATTCGCACAGGAGAGCCACAGATGTGTTAAACTGTTATCCTTCTTATGGTAGCAAATGGGGCATTATTTTACCTCCATTTCAATTAATATGTATATTCCCTCCTGTGTTTGGAAGGCCATCGAAACATGATTTTGATACAGACAGGTTGGGAAAACAGAGAAGATGATTTGCATTTCCACTTGTTCCCTGTAGCCACATCCCCTCTGGTACTACTCATCCAGGTAGCTTTATAGTGAAATAGCTACAGCTGGAGGGCAATAAGGAACCCCAACCTGAATGCTTTTCAAAAGATTCTTGACTTGAAAAAGCAACTAAAATCTTGAAGTCAAACCAAAGTTTTTCCTGTCTCGGTGAAAATTTTTTTTTCACCATTTTATATAGGTTTGTATTTTCTTCACTCTTTAAGATAAAACCTTATTTAAAAAGCAATGAAATAGTGATTCTCACCTATTGAATGACTCACATGCCTGTCACTTGTGTTAAAGACTACATATTATATTATCAATATGTATCTTATATGTTTAAATTGTTAGAATATAAACTTTCTGAGAAGAGTGAAATTTATCTTTTTTTGCCTATTTTTGCCCCCCCCCCCATGCTTATGGTCATCCTTGAGTCAGCTGACACTTAATAACTATTTGCTGACCATATGAAGTGAACCCTCACAAAAACCGCTATGCCTGCAGCATTACTTGCCCCACTTGACTTACAGGGAAACTGAGTCTTAGCAAGCTTTAGCAGCTTGCTGAAAGCCATAGAGCTGGTGACAAAGTTCACAGTCATGTCCTTTTCTCTAGATTCCCCAAGCCTATATCTTTAGCTTCTCTTTGCCTCCAGTGTACAATATATAATACACTAAATATTTTATAGTTCTGAAAACCTCTTTAGAATAAATATATGTTTGTACATGGTTCATCTTATACATTAAGTTTACAAAGCAATTATCAATCATAAAATTGAGATTCAAATGTGTGTGTGTGTGTGTGTGTGTGTGTGTGTGTATACATATATGTCTCCCTGGACCAGCAGCATTCTCTGTCCATTACATTAAGGGCCTTGTATTGTTAGTGATCATTTACTTTGAAATAAAACTACTTATTAGTTCTGATGGTTATTAGTTCTGATTAGTTCTGATGTTTCCCAAATAGTCTTCTCTCCAGATTGGTATGTTTACATTTTGAGTACAGAGATTTTTTTCAAGAACAGATATTTTCCTTAGATTTTATATTTCCATGTCTACTTTCCTCTCCATATAAATTCAAATAGTGCTATGTAGCCTATCAAAAGCTACATTTTTTCCCGGACTCAAGGCTATCTCCCTGAGAAAAACAATACATCACCCACATAAGAAGGCCATTATTTTGACAAATGACATACCCAAAAAGAAATACTGTAGGGGATGACCTCTCAGTTCTCATCTCAGTGACAGATACATAAACCAATATGTTTAGCATGTTCTTCTCTCTCTCTGTCTCACATACACACATTGGTTATTATTAGATGAGTTAAACTAATTGATTTTTTCCCTGAAGAATGTTTATTTTTAAAAATACATCACATACACCACATTGTTATTAGATGATTAACTACATATTATATTATCAATATGTATCTTATATGTTTAAATTGTTAGAATATAAACTTTCTGAGAAGAGTGAAATTTATCTTTTTTTGCCTATTTTTGCCCCCCCCCCATGCTTATGGTCATCCTTGAGTCAGCTGACACTTAATAACTATTTGCTGACCATATGAAGTGAACCCTCACAAAAACCGCTATGCCTGCAGCATTACTTGCCCCACTTGACTTACAGGGAAACTGAGTCTTAGCAAGCTTTAGCAGCTTGCTGAAAGCCATAGAGCTGGTGACAAAGTTCACAGTCATGTCCTTTTCTCTAGATTCCCCAAGCCTATATCTTTAGCTTCTCTTTGCCTCCAGTGTACAATATATAATACACTAAATATTTTATAGTTCTGAAAACCTCTTTAGAATAAATATATGTTTGTACATGGTTCATCTTATACATTAAGTTTACAAAGCAATTATCAATCATAAAATTGAGATTCAAATGTGTGTGTGTGTGTGTGTGTGTGTGTGTGTGTGTGTGTATACATATATGTCTCCCTGGACCAGCAGCATTCTCTGTCCATTACATTAAGGGCCTTGTATTGTTAGTGATCATTTACTTTGAAATAAAACTACTTATTAGTTCTGATGGTTATTAGTTCTGATTAGTTCTGATGTTTCCCCAAAAGTCTTCTCTCCAGATTGGTATGTTTACATTTTGAGTACAGAGATTTTTTTCAAGAACAGATATTTTCCTTAGATTTTATATTTCCATGTCTACTTTCCTCTCCATATAAATTCAAATAGTGCTATGTAGCCTATCAAAAGCTACATTTTTCCAGGACTCAAGGCTATCTCCCTGAGAAAAACAATACATCACCCACATAAGAAGGCCATTATTTTGACAAATGACATACCCAAAAAGAAATACTGTAGGGGATGACCTCTCAGTTCTCATCTCAGTGACAGATACATAAACCAATATGTTTAGCATGTTCTTCTCTCTCTCTGTCTCACATACACACATTGGTTATTATTAGATGAGTTAAACTAATTGATTTTTTCCCTGAAGAATGTTTATTTTTAAAAATACATCACTACTTTTAGGGATCCTAAGTTCAGTGTTATTTTGCTTTTCCTAAGTTGCCAGTAATGTAGAAGGCTTGTTTGCTGAAATGATTCTGCTCCCAAACAAAGAGAGATTGAGCATTATGGAAAAATGATACCCTGCACATCCATCAATCGCAAACTCTCCTTCAACTTGAAAATTTCACAGTGTCTAATTTCAATAGAGCAGTGTTACTGAGGCATGAGGTTCTGTGATTTTTGAATTGAAAAAGACACTAGACACTCAAAGCTGAAATGTAATTTCAGTGTTTTTCTGGAATAAATGAGCATTTCAAGGGCTCAAAAATAGCATTTTTTTCCACCCTTCCTTGGAAAACTATAAGGTACATATCCAGTACATTTTTGAAAAAACCCTATATTTATTTCATTCTTATTTTCTAAGACACATATAATTTTAGGTACTATAAAACAATTACATGTAAGTTTTCAAATACTGTATTTTATTGCAGCTTTAATAATTATTACCCAACAGTTAGTTTGTTTTAATTCTAAGAATATAGAAGTAAAATTGTTTTCTCATAAAATCCCTTCCCCCAGTAAAGTTATGAAGCTGAATTATAACAACTAGGCAATTATTTATCTCACTTTCAAAGAGCTTTGAGAGAGAAGCCATGTCTGTATCCTTTGTTAAGTCTTTATGTATTTTTTTCTTCAAGCAAAACAACCTAATATTCTTTCCCTATTTTCTTTGTATCACTTATTTTCCACTTGATAAGATCACAGTTTTTATATAACTTCAGAAAAATGGACTCAGAAAGAGAGTCTATTTTAAAATATATTTATTTTCCAGTCTCTTTCCCCAAAGGATATGATATTGCTTACATATAATGCAAAATATAAAGTGAATAATGATGAATTCAGGGTAAAGAAAGATAAGATTAAGGATATAATAAGGCTGAGAATCAGATTAGCATAGAATGAATTAGAGATTCAAGAGCTGAACCATTATTTTGACAAATGACATACCCAAAAAGAAATACTGTAGGGGATGACCTCTCAGTTCTCATCTCAGTGACAGATACATAAACCAATATGTTTAGCATGTTCTTCTCTCTCTCTGTCTCACATACACACATTGGTTATTATTAGATGAGTTAAACTAATTGATTTTTTCCCTGAAGAATGTTTATTTTTAAAAATACATCACTACTTTTAGGGATCCTAAGTTCAGTGTTATTTTGCTTTTCCTAAGTTGCCAGTAATGTAGAAGGCTTGTTTGCTGAAATGATTCTGCTCCCAAACAAAGAGAGATTGAGCATTATGGAAAAATGATACCCTGCACATCCATCAATCGCAAACTCTCCTTCAACTTGAAAATTTCACAGTGTCTAATTTCAATAGAGCAGTGTTACTGAGGCATGAGGTTCTGTGATTTTTGAATTGAAAAAGACACTAGACACTCAAAGCTGAAATGTAATTTCAGTGTTTTTCTGGAATAAATGAGCATTTCAAGGGCTCAAAAATAGCATTTTTTTCCACCCTTCCTTGGAAAACTATAAGGTACATATCCAGTACATTTTTAAAATACCCTATATTTATTTCATTCTTATTTTCTAAGACACATATAATTTTAGGTACTATAAAACAATTACATGTAAGTTTTCAAATACTGTATTTTATTGCAGCTTTAATAATTATTACCCAACAGTTAGTTTGTTTTTAATTCTAAGAATATAGAAGTAAAATTGTTTTCTCATAAAATCCCTTCCCCCAGTAAAGTTATGAAGCTGAATTATAACAACTAGGCAATTATTTATCTCACTTTCAAAGAGCTTTGAGAGAGAAGCCATGTCTGTATCCTTTGTTAAGTCTTTATGTATTTTTTTCTTCAAGCAAAACAACCTAATATTCTTTCCCTATTTTCTTTGTATCACTTATTTTCCACTTGATAAGATCACAGTTTTTATATAACTTCAGAAAAAATGGACTCAGAAAGAGAGTCTATTTTAAAATATATTTATTTTCCAGTCTCTTTCCCCAAAGGATATGATATTGCTTACATATAATGCAAAATATAAAGTGAATAATGATGAATTCAGGGTAAAGAAAGATAAGTTTAAGGATATAATAAGGCTGAGAATCAGATTAGCATAGAGAATTAGACATTCACAGTAAGTGATTCTCAACGATTGCTGAAAGTAGGTCCCAAATGACATTAGGAGAAACTGACTTTATATGTTTCCCAGCTTCAATCTATTCTGACCATCTCTATGTCACATGGTAGGTAGAATTCTAACACAGCCCCCAAAATTCTTATTTTCTCTGGTGTACTTACATTGTCTTTCACTTATTTAAAGAAACATTAATCTAGTTACTACTATGAAAAGATTTTACAGATGAAATTAAAGTTCCAAATCAGTTAACCTTAAGTAGGTAGATTGTTTTAGTGGCCTGACCTTTACATGAGCCCTTTAAATATGAATCTAAAAGGTCAGAGATAGAGAAAGCAGAGATTCAAAGTGTGAGATGGATTCATCACAAAGGAGATTCTCTGTAGCCAGCTTTGAATAAGGAGAAGATCACATGGTAAAGAATCCTGACAATTTGTGGGGGCTTAAAATGGCCCTGACAGATATTCAGCAAAGAAATTGTGACCTCAGTCCTACAATTACAAGGAATCAGATTAGCATAGAGAATTAGAAAAAGAATTCTGCCAACATACTGTATGTTAAAGCATATATATGGAATCTAGAAAAATGATACTGATGAACCTATTTACAGGACAGGAATAGTAACACAGATGTAGAGTTCAAACTTGTGGACCTCGTTGGGAAAGGCGAGGGTAGGAAGAACTGAGAGAGTAGCACTGGCATATATACACCACCTCGTGTAGTGTAGCTAGCTAGTGGGAAGCTGCTGTATAACACAGGAAGTCCATCTTGGTGCTCTGTGACGACCTGGAGGGGTAGGACTGGGGGTGGAAGGCAAACTCAAGAGGGAGACAATATATGTATGCTTATGGTTGATTGCTGTATTGCATAGTAGAAACCAACACATTGTAAAAGCAATTATGCTCCAATTAAAGATAAAAATAACATTTAAAAATAAATGAAAAAATTTAAAAAGGAATTCTTACAACAGCCTGAATAAGTTGAGGTGTATATATTTCCCTTCAGTCTCCAGACAAGAACTGAGACCCCTCAACACTTGGTTTTGCTTTTGAAATCCCCCGAGTAGAGAACCTGCGCATACTGTGATGGACTTCTGACCTATGATACCGAGAGCTAATGAATGGGTGCCATTCTAAATTGCTAATTCTGTGGTAATTTGTTATGCAGCATGCAAAACTAATATGCTATTCAACTTCCAGACCACAGCTCCCCACTCAGAGTGCAGCACACATGTAGTTATTTTTTTTGGAAAAAATGCCTTACTTCATTTCCATATTTTCCCTTAATGTCACAGGCTTCCTAAACTGAGCATATTTCTTCCTTAGAGTATTCAACTCTCAGAAGAAGATGTTATCCTAACCCCTGTCATTGATTTTTATGTGCACATAGTTTTGTCTTTAAGTAGAAACATAGGGTATTCAAGTAGGTAGATTGTTTTAGTGGCCTGACCTTTACATGAGCCCTTTAAATATGAATCTAAAAGGTCAGAGATAGAGAAAGCAGAGATTCAAAGTGTGAGATGGATTCATCACAAAGGAGATTCTCTGTAGCCAGCTTTGAATAAGGAGAAGATCACATGGTAAAGAATCCTGACAATTTGTGGGGGCTTAAAATGGCCCTGACAGATATTCAGCAAAGAAATTGTGACCTCAGTCCTACAATTACAAGGAATCAGATTAGCATAGAGAATTAGAAAAAGAATTCTGCCAACATACTGTATGTTAAAGCATATATATGGAATCTAGAAAAATGATACTGATGAACCTATTTACAGGACAGGAATAGTAACACAGATGTAGAGTTCAAACTTGTGGACCTCGTTGGGAAAGGCGAGGGTAGGAAGAACTGAGAGAGTAGCACTGGCATATATACACCACCTCGTGTAGTGTAGCTAGCTAGTGGGAAGCTGCTGTATAACACAGGAAGTCCATCTTGGTGCTCTGTGACGACCTGGAGGGGTAGGACTGGGGGTGGAAGGCAAACTCAAGAGGGAGACAATATATGTATGCTTATGGTTGATTGCTGTATTGCATAGTAGAAACCAACACATTGTAAAAGCAATTATGCTCCAATTAAAGATAAAAATAACATTTAAAAATAAATGAAAAAATTTAAAAAGGAATTCTTACAACAGCCTGAATAAGTTGAGGTGTATATATTTCCCTTCAGTCTCCAGACAAGAACTGAGACCCCTCAACACTTGGTTTTGCTTTTGAAATCCCGAGTAGAGAACCTCGCATACTGTGATGGACTTCTGACCTATGATACCGAGAGCTAATGAATGGGTGCCATTCTAAATTGCTAATTCTGTGGTAATTTGTTATGCAGCATGCAAAACTAATATGCTATTCAACTTCCAGACCACAGCTCCCCACTCAGAGTGCAGCACACATGTAGTTATTTTTTTTGGAAAAAATGCCTTACTTCATTTCCATATTTTCCCTTAATGTCACAGGCTTCCTAAACTGAGCATATTTCTTCCTTAGAGTATTCAACTCTCAGAAGAAGATGTTATCCTAACCCCTGTCATTGATTTTTATGTGCACATAGTTTTGTCTTTAAGTAGAAACATAGGGTATTCAAGAGAAACACATATAATCTCTGACACCCAATGTTTGACAAAATGTACATTGAGAAAAATAGTATTCCTGAGGATTCTCTGACATCTTCACAGTCCATCACTACCCATGGATACTAATAAGTTAGGCACAACACCCATTCACAAAGTAATCAGACTATGTGATTATGAAGACTAATTCAAGATAATAGCTGGAGCTATTCTTTTAAGTATATGAAAATTGGTAAATAGAGTATCAAAGGAGGAGACCACAACGCATCTTAGAACTTTTATTCAATGCTAGTTAAACAAATGGCTTGTGAGCTGATTGTATTTCAAACTTTACCTACTGTTATTTCTAATAAGCAATCATGATTCTGTCCAATTTACTGTTTGGGAAAAACACCCAAACAGGACCTTCTGAAACTGAATCTCAGATGGGACGTGAATGCACAGTCTTCCAAGTGAAGTCACACAATTTATCTGAGGATTTAATGAAGCTCAGATTCCTCATGTGTCAGCACAGAGGGAATTCAGTTAGAGTCAAAATGATAGGTAAGAAATCAATTTATTAATATCCTTTGGAAAGAGATGGCAGGAAAATGAGGTGTAAGAGGATGGCCATGTCCCGGGTCTCAGATGAGTTTCTGGGACAGATTACCAAGTGAGAGTCCTTGACTTTGCACAGGAAAGAATTCAAGAGTGAAACGTGGTAAAGTGAAGCGGGTTTATGGAGAGATACACATTCGATAGTCAGAATGCAACCCATCTCAGAAAGCGAAAGTGGCCCTGAAACATGGGGTAGCTAATTTTTGTGGACAGGGTAGTTTCATAGAATAATAGTGGGAGCCAACAATTTCAGAGGAAGGGAACAGATTTCCAAGAATTGTACCATAACCAACTTTTTGGCCTTTTATGGTCAGCCTCAGAGCTGGAATTATGTCATCTAGATACTAATGTGCTACAAGGCATGTGTAATGATGCTCAGGGTCTCCAGGAAGTTGAATCTTCTGCCATCTTGGGCCTAATAAGTTCTAACCATTTTTTGTCTTACCCAGTTTCTTTCAATGGTTGTGTCATTCTTTAAAGTTGTGCCCTGCCCCCTTTCCTCCTGTCTCATTTCCACTTAGGGAAACTCAAGCATAAATACACTTTTAAGAAGATATTCCAGATTTTGTGACTTTTATATTCTTTACGGTTATTCAACTCACTTCCACTTGTTGAATAAGATCTAAGTAATCGAACTGCATTTTGCTCTAGTTTAGTTTAAAGAATTCCAAATATATCCGATAATGTCACTAAACGTGTTCACTTATTAAAAAGCAAACAAAAATAAACAACACAATAAAACCCCATCTTACTCTAATTGTCTAGTCTAGTCTAGTGGGCCTCTCTGGTGGCTCAGATGGTAAGGATTTTGCCCCCAGTGCAGGAGACTGGGATTCCATCTCTGGGTCCTGAAGATCGCCTGGAGAAGGGAGTGGCAACCCACTTTAGCATTCTTGCCTGGAAAATCCAATGGAAAGAGCAGCCTGGTAGGGCTACAGCCCATGGGGTTGTAAAGAGTCAGAAATGACTGAGCGACTAACACTAAGTGTAATTAGATAGTTTAGAATAAGCACACATAGGTTTTCATATCACATTTTAAAAGAGGCTAATGTAAACAAAACCAGAAAATAGTATGGCAATTTCACAGTCTAATTTAGAATTAAGATCATGAAAAACTAGTGCTTTAGGCTTATCATTATTTATAAAATAAACTAATGATGATGAATGTCACAATAATTGTCATGAGACCAAGCCAAATGTTTAAGCTAGTATTTTTCCAGAAACAATTATCTGATTCTAGTAATCTATTTCCTAGATATGTACGGAAATCCTGTCAGTGTGTAAACATACTTCAACTCTGACTGCCTGCTTATGTGCAAAGAATATAATACAGGCTGCATTATAATGTTTACTTCCTACTGATATTTTATGTTGTATCCACATCATCCATTATCATATAGAGAGCTATCATTATTATCCAGCAAATCTGGGGGAGTTTCTAATCTATGAGTCCTTCTTAGTGTATTTCCAGGAAGTTGAATCTTCTGCCATCTTGGGCCTAATAAGTTCTAACCATTTTTTGTCTTACCCAGTTTCTTTCAATGGTTGTGTCATTCTTTAAAGTTGTGCCCTGCCCCCTTTCCTCCTGTCTCATTTCCACTTAGGGAAACTCAAGCATAAATACACTTTTAAGAAGATATTCCAGATTTTGTGACTTTTATATTCTTTACGGTTATTCAACTCACTTCCACTTGTTGAATAAGATCTAAGTAATCGAACTGCATTTTGCTCTAGTTTAGTTTAAAGAATTCCAAATATATCCGATAATGTCACTAAACGTGTTCACTTATTAAAAAGCAAACAAAAATAAACAACACAATAAAACCCCATCTTACTCTAATTGTCTAGTCTAGTCTAGTGGGCCTCTCTGGTGGCTCAGATGGTAAGGATTTTGCCCCCAGTGCAGGAGACTGGGATTCCATCTCTGGGTCCTGAAGATCGCCTGGAGAAGGGAGTGGCAACCCACTTTAGCATTCTTGCCTGGAAAATCCAATGGAAAGAGCAGCCTGGTAGGGCTACAGCCCATGGGGTTGTAAAGAGTCAGAAATGACTGAGCGACTAACACTAAGTGTAATTAGATAGTTTAGAATAAGCACACATAGGTTTTCATATCACATTTTAAAAGAGGCTAATGTAAACAAAACCAGAAAATAGTATGGCAATTTCACAGTCTAATTTAGAATTAAGATCATGAAAAACTAGTGCTTTAGGCTTATCATTATTTATAAAATAAACTAATGATGATGAATGTCACAATAATTGTCATGAGACCAAGCCAAATGTTTAAGCTAGTATTTTTCCAGAAACAATTATCTGATTCTAGTAATCTATTTCCTAGATATGTACGGAAATCCTGTCAGTGTGTAAACATACTTCAACTCTGACTGCCTGCTTATGTGCAAAGAATATAATACAGGCTGCATTATAATGTTTACTTCCTACTGATATTTTATGTTGTATCCACATCATCCATTATCATATAGAGAGCTATCATTATTATCCAGCAAATCTGGGGGAGTTTTTAATCTATGAGTCCTTCTTAGTGTATTTAGTGATGGACCGACAACTAAATTAAAATTGCCTTTTCTGTAGCAACCTCTTAATCTCCTCCTTTGGCAGCCATTTATTGAGCTAGCAGAGAAATGTATACTTCTGCATTAATGATCCCTGCCTTGTTTATCATGGGACTTTTATTTTAAACAAACAAGCATCATGACCTGAATTTTTCTGGTATGATCATAAAGAACGGAACTCATGGTTAAAGGAAACAGTGCAGAGGATGCAGTAAGCCTATATCTGAGTATTTTATTAGTAGTTTAAATCACATTAACTACATTTCAGTGACTGAATGCTACTCTTCTATTAGTTCTGTTTACTCTTTTCTCATTCAAATAATAGACATTAAAAATAGAAGTACTCCACATACCCATTTTTGGCTTTACCACTGCATTCTGAATTTCTCCACTGTATATTTCTAGCATAAAAAAGAAGAAATAGCATGAAAGTATTTTCAGTAACAATTATTTATTGATTCATCACTACCCTGTGGAAATTTTTAGGCCTTGGTATAACTAATCTTCATCATATTCTAATCAAAGTAACATTATTGTTTACAACTGAAAGATAAATATATAGAAATCCATAAAGATGAAATATGAACAGGAGACCATATAAGCAACAAACTTAAAACCAATGGCTTTATCATCACAAAAATGGTACAATTACCAGCATCATTACAAACATAGATACAGTACGAACAAGTAGAGAGAATAGTCATTTCTCCTAGATGTAGTTATCAAAATGGTTATCTATTCAGTGGTCATTACAAATTTGAAATTAGGAATATAAAACAAATTTGACCATAACTGATCAGATATCTGTTGACATCTCAACATTATTTTTACTCTCTTCTGTGTCATTGTGGTACAGTTGCTAAGTCCTGTCCAACTCCTTGGGACTCCATGAACTACAGCAGGCCAGGCTTCCCTGTCCTTCACTGTTACCCAGAGTTTGCTCTAACTCATATCCATTGAGTTGATGATACAATTCAAGCATCTTATCCCCTATCGGTTCCTTCTCCACCTGCCCTCAGTCTTTACCAGCATCAGGATCTTTTCCAATGAGTTAGCTCTTTGACAATTGTTTCCTTTAGGTAGCCAAGGTATTGGAGCTTCAGTTTCAATAACAGCTTCACCATCAGTCTTACCAATGAATCTTCAGATTTGATTTCTTTTAGGATTGACTGGTTTGATTTCCTTGCTGTCCAAGGGATTTTCAAGTGTCTTCTCCAGCACCATCCTTTGAATGCATCAGTTCTTTGGTGCTCAGCCTTCTTTATGGTCCATACTCTCACATCCATACATGACTACTGAAAAGTCTATAGCTTCACTACATGGACCTTTGTCAGCAGAGTGATGTCTCTGCTTTTTAATGCACTGTGCAGGGTTGTCATAACTTTTCTTCCAAGGAGCAAACATCTTTTCATTTCATGGCTATAATTATCATCCACAGTGATTTTAGAGACCAAGAAAATAAAATATGTGACTATTTCCACTTTTTTCCTTTCTGTTTGCCATGAAGTGATGAGACTGGATACGATGATCTTAGTTTTTTGAAAGCTGAGATTTAATCCAGCTTTTTCACTCTTTCCTTTCACCCTCATCAACAGGCTATCGGAAAGCTAAGAGTGGCCCTTAGAGTGGCAACATCTGCATATCTGAAGTTGTTGATATTTCTCCCAGCAATCTTGATTCTACCTTGTGATTAGTTCATGCTGCTATTTCTCATGATGTACTCTGCGTAGAACTTAAATAATCAGGGTGACAATATACAGTTTTGAGGTACTCCTTTCCCAATTTGGAACCAGTCCATTGTTCCGTCTCTGGTTCCACCTGTTGCTTGTTGACCTGCCTACAGATTTCACAGGAGATAGGTAAGGTGGTCTGGTATTCTGATCTCTTTAAGAATTTCCCACAGTTTGATGTGATCCACACAATTAAAGGCTTTTGCATATATAGTTCTTCAAGTTTTCTGTTTACCAGATCTAATCCCAGGCCAGGCTTCCCTGTCCTTCACTGTTACCCAGATTTGCTCTAACTCATATCCATTGAGTTGATGATACAATTCAAGCATCTTATCCCCTATCGGTTCCTTCTCCACCTGCCCTCAGTCTTTACCAGCATCAGGATCTTTTCCAATGAGTTAGCTCTTTGACAATTGTTTCCTTTAGGTAGCCAAGGTATTGGAGCTTCAGTTTCAATAACAGCTTCACCATCAGTCTTACCAATGAATCTTCAGATTTGATTTCTTTTAGGATTGACTGGTTTGATTTCCTTGCTGTCCAAGGGATTTTCAAGTGTCTTCTCCAGCACCATCCTTTGAATGCATCAGTTCTTTGGTGCTCAGCCTTCTTTATGGTCCATACTCTCACATCCATACATGACTACTGAAAAGTCTATAGCTTCACTACATGGACCTTTGTCAGCAGAGTGATGTCTCTGCTTTTTAATGCACTGTGCAGGGTTGTCATAACTTTTCTTCCAAGGAGCAAACATCTTTTCATTTCATGGCTATAATTATCATCCACAGTGATTTTAGAGACCAAGAAAATAAAATATGTGACTATTTCCACTTTTTTCCTTTCTGTTTGCCATGAAGTGATGAGACTGGATACGATGATCTTAGTTTTTTGAAAGCTGAGATTTAATCCAGCTTTTTCACTCTTTCCTTTCACCCTCATCAACAGGCTATCGGAAAGCTAAGAGTGGCCCTTAGAGTGGCAACATCTGCATATCTGAAGTTGTTGATATTTCTCCCAGCAATCTTGATTCTACCTTGTGATTAGTTCATGCTGCTATTTCTCATGATGTACTCTGCGTAGAACTTAAATAATCAGGGTGACAATATACAGTTTTGAGGTACTCCTTTCCCAATTTGGAACCAGTCCATTGTTCCGTCTCTGGTTCCACCTGTTGCTTGTTGACCTGCCTACAGATTTCACAGGAGATAGGTAAGGTGGTCTGGTATTCTGATCTCTTTAAGAATTTCCCACAGTTTGATGTGATCCACACAATTAAAGGCTTTTGCATATATAGTTCTTCAAGTTTTCTGTTTACCAGATCTAATCCCTTTAATCTATTAGTCATTTTCACTGTATAATCCTATGGGATTTGATTTAGGTCATACATGAATGGTCTAGTGTTTTTTCATACTTTCTTTAATTTAAGCCTGTATTTTGCAATTAGGAACTTGTAATCTTGTGAACAGTCAACCCCAGGTCCTGTTTTTGCTGGCTGTGTAATGCTTTTCCATCTTTGGTAGCAAATAATATGATCAATCTGATTTCACTATTGACCACCTGATGATGTCCACATGATAATGCCCATGATGGGGGCCTGGTGCTGATGTCCTTGTCTCTTGTGTTGTTGGAAGAGGGTGTTTGTTATGACTAAAGCATTCTCTTCTGTGTACTCTTCCACGTTATGGGGACTGGACATGTGGAAGCTGTATTTTGATAGCTTCTTGTCAGAAAGATTCTGACTTATATTTGAACATTAGAGGATTCAAATGAGATATGAAAGGAGGAAGAAAAGCCACATCCAAGCTAGGCTTCAGTAGTATGTGCACATTGTTTACATAGTAGCAGGCAACACATGGTCTTCAGGGGACATGAGATTTGGGCAGTGATTTTGGACATTCTCCTGGGAATCCACCCATGTAGGTATGCAGGCAAGAGAATGTCCAAAATGCCCGCAAGTTTCTGATTCTTTGAAATCAGCTGAAAATGTAAAAACTAGCTGCAGATTTTCCCATCCTTCCAATAATTTTATGAGCACTAACTTTATTTTAAAAACCTTTCCTTTTTGAAATCTCTCCAGCTGATTTTTTCCTGACAAAATTCTTTTAATACACAGTGAGTCATTTCACGAAAATTGTCAAACGATGTTTTCTTTTTTGCAACATCACCTTTACAAACAATGGGTCCTTGCCTGCCCCACCCCCGCAAGATAGATTCCTTTTAATATTAGAAGCTGTTCAAATCTTAATCAAAATACTTATTTGAAATCCATCTCTGTTTCCTCATTTATAGCCTGTGGTTCTAAAAGTATGTTCATTTAACCTATCGTACCCTAAAGATCTGAAACCCTTAACTGCCTGATAATATGTAACACAGCATTACATACTGCATTTGATAAGATTAACTAGACAGATACATGTCCAATGACCACTAGACAGAATGTCAAACAAAACATCAGTCCTGGGTCTATCCAATTTCTATATTTCTATGCATAAATATTTGAGTATAGATATCCAGAATTTCATCAATTAATCTAGATGGGGCATAGAGGTAATAACAGCACAGTAGGATTTGGATATTATTTCTGTCATTGAAAATATGAAGCACCATTTGAGGTTATTGATCTTGAAAAAGTAATGACTGTGTGTAGTTTTGCAACTTTCATGAAGTTTACTTTATTGCAATGCACTGAGAATAGAAATCCCAAAATAGCTTTTTAGAATAGCCTCTTCAAAAAAAAAAGGGGAGATATGAATCATAAAAACCTCTTCCTTATTAAAGTTACAGTTTCTCCTATTGATCTCTCTGACTATTTTCAGCTAACAAGTGCAAGGAGTTGAAAATGAGCTTTTGGAAAGATACAGTGCACCCCAGCATAAAGTATCCCCAAACAGACATTTGTGTAGAAACGAGACAGAAAAAAATACAATTAACAAACAGCAACATTGTATATATGTGCCAGACCTTTTGTATCTATTCATTCCTCGATGGGCATCTAGGTTGCTTCCATGTTCTAGCTATTGTATAGAGAGCTACAATGAACATTGGGGTACAGAATACTACACAGCTGTAAAGAGAAATGCAGAAGAATCAACCTTAATGAGGTGGTTGGATCTAGAACGTATCATCAAAAGTGAAGTCAGTCAGAAAGAGAAGGACAAATACAGTATATTAACACATATATATGGAATCTAGTAGGATGGTGATAATGGCACATGCAGTGAAGTGACGGAAAGACAGACATGGACAGTGGACATATGGACATTGTGGGGAAGGAACAGAAAGTGGGAGGCGTAAAGGAAGTAGCATGAAGGCCTGTACTATCATAAGTGAAGAAAATATCTCTAGTCATTGCTCTGTCAGGAAAGGGGATCCTTCAGGGGTGCTGTGTGATGGTTGGGAGGGGTGGAAAGGGGGGGTATACATATGATTAATCTGGAAACATACATATCTGTAAAAAACAAAACTCTGTAAACGTTAAAAGCAAAATAAAGGTTTCAAAAAAAAAGAGTAACAAACAAAAAAATACAGCAGTGTTAAAAAAAGAATCAAAATTGTTTACAGATTTTATTCTTCTCATCAAAATGTTAGAACATGATCAGTTTCAAGTCTCTCCACTAATAAGTTCAAATGGCACTTTCCTGGCTAGTGAATTTAAAAAATACATTCAGTAAAGTTAGCCCCCAAATCCCAAAAGGCAACTTCAAAATAGACCCAACTTGGTGCTGTCAAAATTATCCATATTCATTTTAAGTGTTTCACAAAAGCAACAAATATATTAATATTTTATAAGAACCAATAGAATTTAAATTAAAAAGTAAAACCCAATTGGTTTCTTTTTTTAAGTTAAAATACCCAGTACTAATTGTGAGTCTGCTGACTTTTACTGGACACTTGCTCCTGTGAAGTATTAATAATATATTGACCACTTCACAGCAGAGAAAACTCACTTACAGAGAGGAGAACTGCTTGCTCAGGTTCGCACATCTATTAGAAGAAAATACAGAATTAGAAACTAGGGAATATGACAAAATGTTTCCATTATGAAATATTGCAGTATATTGTTATCCATAATATTTGTGATATCAGGCAGTCTTTTCCTCATTTGCAGTTAATGGAGGATCAATGATTAACTGTATCAATTTAGTAAAGATCTATTGGATATCTACTAAGTTTAAGACATTTTACTAGATATCGATAATACATCCTGGAGTTTATTGTCCAGTTCTAGCAGATATCTATGCCAACTTATTTTGGGAAGATATATGATTGTAACTTCCACATTATGGAGTCATAAAATGTGACCCTGCTTCCTAGACCTATTTGATTATCTAGCCAGATAGCTTATTCCAATCCATCTTGAATTACTTCCCTTTGGCTCTATCTAATTGGTCTAGGGTCAGGAAATTGATATGCCTAAACCAATTGATGACATTCTCTAGAAATGTGAAGAAAATAGCTCTAGTCATTGCTCTGTGAGGAAAGGGGATCCTTCAGGGGTGCTGTGTGATGGTTAGGAAGGGTGGAAAGGGGGGGTATACATATGATTAATCTGGAAACATACATATCTGTAAAAAACAAAACTCTGTAAACGTTAAAAGCAAAATAAAGGTTTCAAAAAAAAAGAGTAACAAACAAAAAAATACAGCAGTGTTAAAAAAAGAATCAAAATTGTTTACAGATTTTATTCTTCTCATCAAAATGTTAGAACATGATCAGTTTCAAGTCTCTCCACTAATAAGTTCAAATGGCACTTTCCTGGCTAGTGAATTTAAAAAATACATTCAGTAAAGTTAGCCCCCAAATCCCAAAAGGCAACTTCAAAATAGACCCAACTTGGTGCTGTCAAAATTATCCATATTCATTTTAAGTGTTTCACAAAAGCAACAAATATATTAATATTTTATAAGAACCAATAGAATTTAAATTAAAAAGTAAAACCCAATTGGTTTCTTTTTTTAAGTTAAAATACCCAGTACTAATTGTGAGTCTGCTGACTTTTACTGGACACTTGCTCCTGTGAAGTATTAATAATATATTGACCACTTCACAGCAGAGAAAACTCACTTACAGAGAGGAGAACTGCTTGCTCAGGTTCGCACATCTATTAGAAGAAAATACAGAATTAGAAACTAGGGAATATGACAAAATGTTTCCATTATGAAATATTGCAGTATATTGTTATCCATAATATTTGTGATATCAGGCAGTCTTTTCCTCATTTGCAGTTAATGGAGGATCAATGATTAACTGTATCAATTTAGTAAAGATCTATTGGATATCTACTAAGTTTAAGACATTTTACTAGATATCGATAATACATCCTGGAGTTTATTGTCCAGTTCTAGCAGATATCTATGCCAACTTATTTTGGGAAGATATATGATTGTAACTTCCACATTATGGAGTCATAAAATGTGACCCTGCTTCCTAGACCTATTTGATTATCTAGCCAGATAGCTTATTCCAATCCATCTTGAATTACTTCCCTTTGGCTCTATCTAATTGGTCTAGGGTCAGGAAATTGATATGCCTAAACCAATTGATGACATTCTCTAGAAATGTAAATTTAGAGTTGGGGGTACTGAATCTTTACTGGAACAGATGACCTATAGACTCAACAGACTATGGTGGCACTATTTTCCTGCTTTTATTCTGGAAAATAGCTTGTCTGAAGATGAAAGAAGAAACAAAATAGCAGTGAGAAACAACATGAAACACAAAGAGACATAGTGACTTATTTTCAATTGTTTCTGAAACACAGCTACATCCCTGTCCTTGAAGTCTTCAAAGCACCCCTGTATACTATAGAAAGGTTTTCCATGTTGCTTAAGCCATTTCAAGTTGGATTTCTGTTACTGTCAATTTAAAAGTTTCTAACTACATCAGGATGCAAAATATGACTTTTGGAGCCTTAATCACCTGTACTATTGAAGTACTTAGCTCAATTTGTGTTTTTGGTAGTATTTAAGCACCTGAAAGTATAGAGAATCCAAAATGCACTAGCCTTTTGAATAAGGCTCTAATCACTATTTTTTTTCTCTTTCTTTTCTCTTTTTTTTAGCTGACATGATATGCTATCAACATTTCTACTGTAGCCATTATCAAATTGCAATATTATTAAGTAATCAATAAATGACTTTCCATGCAGAGTTTAAACTCTTAATTCATATTATCTTCATCTTTTTTTCTCTATATCTAGCATAATGCCTGGCATAATGCTAAATAATGAATCTTTTTCAAGAAGAGAAAGAGAATTTCTTTCTCTTCTTGAAATAATAAACAAATAATGAAACAATAAAGAAATAAAAAGTGATAAATAAATAATGTTTTCTAAATTAAAAATATGCATATTATTTGAGCTTCCCAGGTAATCCCTGGGTCAGGAAGATGCCCTGGAGGAGAGTATATTAACCCACTCCAGTATTCTTTCCAGGTGAATTTCATGGACAGAGGGGTCTGACGGGTTATTGTCTCTCAGACTGAGAAGAGTCAGACGTGACTGAAGCAGCTTGGCATGCCCACAATGCATGGACATATTATTTAAATGAATTCTCTGGTATTACTTTTTAAGTAAATTTTATCTAATATTTGTGTTATTTTAATAAAGGTATGGAAGAGCAAATGATAGTAAAAGATGATTCATTTAAATCTTGATTTTATTTCAAGTATATTCACATATATGTGAATGTGGTATAATAACATTTATGTATATTTCCCCTGCAAAGATGTTGACAGAATACTTATATATCTTTTGATCAAAAGGAAGAAATATAATTTTTCCCTATGGCCAGATTTGCAATGACTGTCAATCCACTTTGTTAAATTAGCTAAAGAATAAAGGGGAAAAAACAGGAATTTGGTAAGAAAGTTTCTCAGAGAAAAATTCTCGCTGAAGTACTCATCTAACTTGTTGGCAACCAGAAGTCAACATTTTGATCTTTGGTCATGCTACATATTTCATAATTTTGTCTGGGTTGAGATGACAGTGTTGAGTAATTACATGAAATTTGTCTGCCGTCCAAAATGAGTAATCTACATAGCAGTCTCTCTCTCCCTCAATCACTCGGTTGTGTTTGACATTTTGCAACTCCATGTATTGTAGCCTGCCAGGCTCCTCTGTCCATGAGATTTCTTAGGCAAGAATACTGGAGTGGCTTGCCATTTCCTCCTCTACCACATAATAGTGATATTATCCAAAACAGTCACTGCTCTACATGAACAAAATATGAATATGCTGGTACCATATTGTGGTAAATGGACTAAGCATCACAGCACATAAGTATCAGAGAAGTGACAACATGCTAGTGATATCAAAATTCTTCATCACCTAGAGGCTATGATTTGCTTCTAAATTTGGCTCAACTTGTGACAATGGGGGGAATCTCGACTCACACAATTTAAAGAGGGACGCCAGATACAAAAAAGAGGAACTAGCAGAAATTATTAAGTCTGTGAGCCAGATAAACATAAGGATATACTTGCTCATCCCATAGATCTCAGACAAAGTCCTTGGGAAACACACTGCTAGCAAAAATAAACCAAAGAATTTATTGCATTGTAATTCCCAATTCTGATTTGGTATCAGAGATTTGCTTTTTTCCCAGAAAAAATCTGTCCCTAGACATCAATACATGTCTTAAGAGTACTTTTTTTTTTAAACATTTATTTTATTTATTTATCTTTTGGGGAGTGGGAAATTGCCCACAATGCATGGACATATTATTTAAATGAATTCTCTGGTATTACTTTTTAAGTAAATTTTATCTAATATTTGTGTTATTTTAATAAAGGTATGGAAGAGCAAATGATAGTAAAAGATGATTCATTTAAATCTTGATTTTATTTCAAGTATATTCACATATATGTGAATGTGGTATAATAACATTTATGTATATTTCCCCTGCAAAGATGTTGACAGAATACTTATATATCTTTTGATCAAAAGGAAGAAATATAATTTTTCCCTATGGCCAGATTTGCAATGACTGTCAATCCACTTTGTTAAATTAGCTAAAGAATAAAGGGGAAAAAACAGGAATTTGGTAAGAAAGTTTCTCAGAGAAAAATTCTCGCTGAAGTACTCATCTAACTTGTTGGCAACCAGAAGTCAACATTTTGATCTTTGGTCATGCTACATATTTCATAATTTTGTCTGGGTTGAGATGACAGTGTTGAGTAATTACATGAAATTTGTCTGCCGTCCAAAATGAGTAATCTACATAGCAGTCTCTCTCTCCCTCAATCACTCGGTTGTGTTTGACATTTTGCAACTCCATGTATTGTAGCCTGCCAGGCTCCTCTGTCCATGAGATTTCTTAGGCAAGAATACTGGAGTGGCTTGCCATTTCCTCCTCTACCACATAATAGTGATATTATCCAAAACAGTCACTGCTCTACATGAACAAAATATGAATATGCTGGTACCATATTGTGGTAAATGGACTAAGCATCACAGCACATAAGTATCAGAGAAGTGACAACATGCTAGTGATATCAAAATTCTTCATCACCTAGAGGCTATGATTTGCTTCTAAATTTGGCTCAACTTGTGACAATGGGGGGAATCTCGACTCACACAATTTAAAGAGGGACGCCAGATACAAAAAAGAGGAACTAGCAGAAATTATTAAGTCTGTGAGCCAGATAAACATAAGGATATACTTGCTCATCCCATAGATCTCAGACAAAGTCCTTGGGAAACACACTGCTAGCAAAAATAAACCAAAGAATTTATTGCATTGTAATTCCCAATTCTGATTTGGTATCAGAGATTTGCTTTTTTCCCAGAAAAAATCTGTCCCTAGACATCAATACATGTCTTAAGAGTACTTTTTTTTTTAAACATTTATTTTATTTATTTATCTTTTGGGGAGTGGGGTGGGGAGGGAGGGGGACAGGTGGGCCACTTCTATTGGCCTTTCATTTCTCTATTTTCATCCGTCTTTGGCTCCTGTGGGCCTCCCATTGCAGTGGCCTCTGTCGTCGCAGAGCACCGGCTCTGGGCGCATGCGCTCCAGAGCTCTGGCTTGGTCATTGGACACATCAGTCCAGCCGCTCCGCTGCACGTGGGATCTTCCCAGGCCAGGGATCAAACCGGCACCCCTTGCACTGCAAGGTGGTGTCCTTACCCACTGGACCACCAGTGGAAAGCCAAGAGTACTCTTAATTAAAGAGGCGCCATACAGTCTGTGGTTTGGTCCTAGTTATAACACCTTGACCTTTTACATCATAAAATGCCCTACCCATTTTGGTGCATATTTTGTGATAGTATATTGCAAAGCATTTCCCCTGATTTCTATTCACCTGTTACAAAGGGGCCCTGGTAAAACCAACAAAGAAACAATCTTGTGATGACTGTCATCTATGCAAGGCACTAATTCATTTCTATGTATAAGCTCAGATCCACAAGCACAGGACCGAAAAGAAATCATAAAGCTCAATACAAATCAGGAAGTCATCAATCAAGGTTTTTAAAATGCAAATGCAAATGATGATAAATCATTCTTCCCTGTATTGAAGATTCAACAGGTACTGAATGAGGAAGACTAAAGATAATTTTGCTAGAGGATCTCAACTTTTTTTTTTTTTCAACTGTAAGTCTTGCCATCCCCTGTGGTTGTTAGTGGAAACTTTGAATGAACAATTCATATATTCATAATTTCTCTGGAATGAATTATTTGGAATTATTATTTATGAATTATTTTTCCTCTGGAAAAGCTGCTTAAAATTATATTTTTATACTAAGAAATATTGCACCCAAAAAAGTATTCTACCCACCTATGTGTAATCACTATTATTATCTAGATGATATAACTCCAGACTTTCTTTTCATATATAAAATGTATATATAAATTATCTTCCACAGAAACAGGATTACACTCTCAACTGTTGTAAAAACTTCTCTCAAAATTTAATATATTTTATGTCCGTAATTGTCTATGCCATAATTTTTACAATTGCATAGGATAAAACTGCATTAAAAACTGTCCCAAAGATTGCTTCATTTAGAATAAAACTTTAATACTGATAATTAATAATTGAAGAAAACCCACTAGAATCAGGCATAATTTTAAGTATATAAAAACTATGTTACCCTATTGTGATATAAAACAATATTAAAAGGTAATATTTCTGTTTTAGAGATATACTTCCCCTGAGAAAATAAAGTAGGAAATCAAAAATATAATTAATTTAAAAGAAAAAGTCTCATTTTGTAAACTAATATAAACCATCATTCATAATAATACATAAGTTATACCCATATCTTGATAGCTTTATAATTTCAAGAAATGTATTTACAATTGAAAGGCTTTAGCAAAACATATGAAAATTCTTTTACTAACACATATGTAAATTTTATACATATAGTATTTCAAATTGATGTATATCTATTTCTGTGTATCTCTGTTGCTGTCTATATATGAAATAATTTTATAAATTAGAAACTTCTATTCTCATATTGTTATATAACTTGTGTGTTCATTTAGCTATCCATATTCTATATTAATAAATGGAAATTAAAGCATAGATCAATTTTAAAGAAAACCTAGTTTTTATTATATTATAACCTAAAATAGTCTTTTTCCTTCTAATAATTATATTAATTTAAAATCTATAGCCTATAAGATAAAGAAGCTGCATGGAAATGTTAGCAATACAAATTAAATTACAGATCTCATTGATATAATTTTTTTCTCTTAGTCAATAATGTTCTTAGTGAACATCCTTTTATTTCTCTCAAGTTACAGAAATAAAGCATAAAGACCTAGACATGACTTAGCAACTAAACAACAACAGCAAAAAAATGTCTCTGACATATCTGAACATTTTTCTCTTTACAAGTCATAGAATTTGTTTATTCCATCAGATTAAGCACATCTTTTCCTATAAGCTCTTCCTTTATTATTTATAGAGATGTTTTTGTTTAGAAGAAAATTTATAATCACAAATGTTGATTATGTAAAAATACTCAAGGCAGTTCTAAGTTTGCTAATATCCAAAATGACTTTTTTGAGTCAAAAATTACGCAGCTGTGCAGTGTTGGTAGTATAGTGGTGAGCATAGCTGCCTTCCAAAAATTACACAGCTTCCTTGGGTTCTAGTTGTAAAGTGTGCCTTCATCTCAGCAGTAACTCACCATGCACCAATTTTAAATGCTTTGGAAATGAATTAATAGTAACTTTTTCTCATTTTAAAGCTCACGTTTGCCAATGACTATATGCATTATCCTGCCTCTCCACATAAATGGTACTACCCAGGGTCCAGTTTAATAACACTGTTTTATGGCTGGTGGTTGAAAAGTTAATCTTCATTATATATTTTCCTGCTGAAACATTATTATTTCTATCATTTTTAAATTCAAATGAACTAGGAGTAAAACTTTATATCTTCTGCAAACTTTCTGAAACAAAAAAAGCAAATGACCGTAAAAGTTTTTATTTTAAAATATTTCAATTCCTCTTTTTACACACAGATGAAGCAAATCTTAAAATTTAAACATTTGTCCTTCAGTTCATCGACTCTAGCACACATATCTACAAGGAAAAATTTATGCTTATTTTAGTTAAGTAAGTAGCTTAGATCAATTAGAGAAAGATAAGCTGTGGAACAAATTAAACCTCAAAGTAATTCTGCAACTGAAGACCTAACTCTACGGTGAGCATTTTTGGTTTTTAAATTTTTATGTAATCTCTTAATATATAAATGACATAACTTTGAAGTTTAGCTGCTATGTTTCAAAACTTAAAGTCCATAATTTCTCAGATCAGTTTACTACTCGAGTATATTTTAATTTTCTCTAAATGAAACAGAAGAGATAGTTGTTTTAATTTTGTTAATATAAAATTATTAATTTTGTATTTTCAACTGAGACATTTTTATATTTTCATTTGAGACAATTTTAAAAATAAAATTGTTGCTTATGTTTCTTAGAGGTAATAGAGTTTTAACCCCTGTCTCTGACATATCTGAACATTTTCTCTTTACAAGTCATAGAATTTGTTTATTCCATCAGATTAAGCACATTTTCCTATAAGCTCTTCCTTTATTATTTATAGAGATGTTTTTGTTTAGAAGAAAATTTATAATCACAAATGTTGATTATGTAAAAATACTCAAGGCAGTTCTAAGTTTGCTAATATCCAAAATGACTTTTTTGAGTCAAAAATTACGCAGCTGTGCAGTGTTGGTAGTATAGTGGTGAGCATAGCTGCCTTCCAAAAATTACACAGCTTCCTTGGGTTCTAGTTGTAAAGTGTGCCTTCATCTCAGCAGTAACTCACCATGCACCAATTTTAAATGCTTTGGAAATGAATTAATAGTAACTTTTTCTCATTTTAAAGCTCACGTTTGCCAATGACTATATGCATTATCCTGCCTCTCCACATAAATGGTACTACCCAGGGTCCAGTTTAATAACACTGTTTTATGGCTGGTGGTTGAAAAGTTAATCTTCATTATATATTTTCCTGCTGAAACATTATTATTTCTATCATTTTTAAATTCAAATGAACTAGGAGTAAAACTTTATATCTTCTGCAAACTTTCTGAAACAAAAAAAGCAAATGACCGTAAAAGTTTTTATTTTAAAATATTTCAATTCCTCTTTTTACACACAGATGAAGCAAATCTTAAAATTTAAACATTTGTCCTTCAGTTCATCGACTCTAGCACACATATCTACAAGGAAAAATTTATGCTTATTTTAGTTAAGTAAGTAGCTTAGATCAATTAGAGAAAGATAAGCTGTGGAACAAATTAAACCTCAAAGTAATTCTGCAACTGAAGACCTAACTCTACGGTGAGCATTTTTGGTTTTTAAATTTTTATGTAATCTCTTAATATATAAATGACATAACTTTGAAGTTTAGCTGCTATGTTTCAAAACTTAAAGTCCATAATTTCTCAGATCAGTTTACTACTCGAGTATATTTTAATTTTCTCTAAATGAAACAGAAGAGATAGTTGTTTTAATTTTGTTAATATAAAATTATTAATTTTGTATTTTCAACTGAGACATTTTTATATTTTCATTTGAGACAATTTTAAAAATAAAACTTGTATAAGCCATTTGACTGGACTTTCTTAGAGGTAATACTTGTATAGGACTGAAGGAAGAACTTTCACCTGGTTGTTACAAATGGTGCACATGTACTAATCCTACATCCAGGTTCTCCATCAGAAGCAACTGGTAGAAATAAATTTCTAGGTCTGAAGAGGCACTTAGATATACTTCTAACATGAGGTAGTCATCTTCCACTTCTGCTGCTTAGTCACTTCAGTCATGTCCAATTCCGTGTGACCTATGGGCCGCAGTCTGCCAGACTCTCCTATCCATGGAATTCTCCAGGCAAGAATATCCAAGTGGGTTGCCATGCCCTCTCCTGGGAGGATCTTCCAAACCCAGGGATGGAACCTGGGTCTCCTGCCCATCAGGGGAGATATATATATATGTGTGTGTATACTTGAGACCCCATGGACTGTAGCTCACCAGGCTTTTCCATTCATGGAATTCTCCAGGAAGAATACCGGAGTGGGTTGCCATTTCCTTCTATATCCACTTCTGTGATGAACCTAATACTTTGTTCCTTATTCCATAAACATTGTATTTTATTCAACTTTGAAATAAAAAAAAATTCATTCTAACGCACCTTCAAAGTCTAATGAATTGTGCACAAATCTTTAGTACAATAATTAGGAGGAAAGACTAGAAATCAGATTGCTTAGTATTGAAATGTTCTCCCCCATTTGTCAGTTGTCTGATATGTGGTAATTTAATCTCTTTGTGACTCATTGTCCTCAAAGGGAAAATGAGGATAATCATTGAGCTAATAGGTTATTGTGTTGATTATAAAATATTTCAGAAATATTATAGTTTCCAGTTTATATTATTGAATATGTAAATTGAATCTACAAATTAAATAAATATTTTATTAACAGGTAGAGACTAGATAGTTGCTCAGTCATGTCTGACTCTGAGACCCCATAGACTGTAACTCTGACAGGCTCCCCCGTCCATGGGATTTTCTAAGCAAGAATACTGGAGTGGGTGGAAGAAAATACTTTGGATCTAGTGACCTTTCATTTTATTTTACATAAAACACACTTCTCAAGAAATCAGACCAAAAGTGCCGGTAGTTGGGTTTTTAATTTTGTTAATATAAAATTATTAATTTTGTATTTTCAACTGAGACATTTTTATATTTTCATTTGAGACAATTTTAAAAATAAAACTTGTATAAGCCATTTGACTGGACTTTCTTAGAGGTAATACTTGTATAGGACTGAAGGAAGAACTTTCACCTGGTTGTTACAAATGGTGCACATGTACTAATCCTACATCCAGGTTCTCCATCAGAAGCAACTGGTAGAAATAAATTTCTAGGTCTGAAGAGGCACTTAGATATACTTCTAACATGAGGTAGTCATCTTCCACTTCTGCTGCTTAGTCACTTCAGTCATGTCCAATTCCGTGTGACCTATGGGCCGCAGTCTGCCAGACTCTCCTATCCATGGAATTCTCCAGGCAAGAATATCCAAGTGGGTTGCCATGCCCTCTCCTGGGAGGATCTTCCAAACCCAGGGATGGAACCTGGGTCTCCTGCCCATCAGGGGAGATATATATATATGTGTGTGTATACTTGAGACCCCATGGACTGTAGCTCACCAGGCTTTTCCATTCATGGAATTTTCCAGGGAAGAATACCGGAGTGGGTTGCCATTTCCTTCTATATCCACTTCTGTGATGAACCTAATACTTTGTTCCTTATTCCATAAACATTGTATTTTATTCAACTTTGAAATAAAAAAAAATTCATTCTAACGCACCTTCAAAGTCTAATGAATTGTGCACAAATCTTTAGTACAATAATTAGGAGGAAAGACTAGAAATCAGATTGCTTAGTATTGAAATGTTCTCCCCCATTTGTCAGTTGTCTGATATGTGGTAATTTAATCTCTTTGTGACTCATTGTCCTCAAAGGGAAAATGAGGATAATCATTGAGCTAATAGGTTATTGTGTTGATTATAAAATATTTCAGAAATATTATAGTTTCCAGTTTATATTATTGAATATGTAAATTGAATCTACAAATTAAATAAATATTTTATTAACAGGTAGAGACTAGATAGTTGCTCAGTCATGTCTGACTCTGAGACCCCATAGACTGTAACTCTGACAGGCTCCCCCGTCCATGGGATTTTCTAAGCAAGAATACTGGAGTGGGTGGAAGAAAATACTTTGGATCTAGTGACCTTTCATTTTATTTTACATAAAACACACTTCTCAAGAAATCAGACCAAAAGTGCCGGTAGGTATGTATCTTTTCAGGAAAAAGATCTAACATATTATTCTTTTGAAAAATAGTTTTTGAAGTGGTGTTTAAAACAAATGAATTTCTCATTTAGATTAAATGGGAAGCATTTGAGAAGGAAAATGATCCTTTTTTGTAGCAATCTGTGTTTGATTTCAAATTGAAAGGTAAACATCCACAGCCTGGAGTGAAAGTCGCTTTGTCATTGTGCATGCCCCATAGGTATCCACACTTACTCGCAGATTCTTTTCTTTCTCTTCCCTCCCAGCCAAAGAGGAACCAAAAATATGAGAATGTATATGTTTTATGCAACCAGTTTTCTTCCTAATCACTTTGTTGTACAGGACCAGATCTCCTATTACCAAAGTAGAATCCACAGACCCACACTGAGACTTCATTCATCCTTGTCACAAAAAAGTGTCTAGAGGATAAAAATCATCAGTGTACTGCATGCCCTGGGCTGCTGAATAGATAAGACACTAGGATAGGCAAAAGGGCTGATATGCTATGATTCTAAGTGTACACAAACTGTATTTTCTCAAGAAAAGAAAAATGTAGCACTTTAAAAGGAGAGTATTCAAGGATGAGAGGAAGAATGGGGGTCATTAGAAATCAAGGGCATACGCATTCTGAAGAGCCAAGCAACCTGAAAGAAAACTGTCCTATTTGTGAAACAGAATATGAGGTCAATGCCTTATTTGGTTTCCTGCTTGAGCCAGGGCAAAGTATCTGATTATAAAAACAGACTCACATGACGTGTATTGAGATAGCTTACTCAGGATCAAGTTTAACAATAGTTTCTAAGTTGGAAAGGCTCTGACCCTCCGAGTGAGTCCGCATTTTTCCCTTTTTTATGTGGGACTCACACTGTTTGGCTCAATAATAGATGAAGTAATTGGCATGTGTGAACTAACTCACACCTCGAGGACAAATTATGAAGTATTGCAATTTTTATACCCATGGAGTTGTGTACCTTACATAATGTTTGTGTAGGAACCCATGCCTCATTAAACAAACTCTAGAATTGTTTACCATAAGCAATCTTCAAGCAATGACATCATGCTGTAAATATCCTGGATATGAGTACTATATTTCTAGAAAAGAACATTGTTTTTAGCATGCTCAAAGGGCATTTGCTTAGACTGTCTCCTTTTTTTTTTTTTTTAAGATTTATTTATTTATTTATTTTGGGCGGGGGTCGGGTTGGGGAGGGAGGGAAGCGGGCGGGCCGCTTCTATTGGTCTTTCATTTCTCTATTTTCATCCGTCTTTGTTCTTTGGCTCCTGTGGGCCTCCCATTGCAGTGGCCTCTGTCGTCGCAGAGCACCGGCTCTGGGAGCATGCGCTCCAGAGCTCCGGCTCTGTAATTGGACACATCGGTCCAGCCGCTCCGCTGCACATGGGATCTTCCCAGACCAGGGATCAAACCGGCGCCCCTTGCACTGCAAAGCGGTGTCCTTACCCACTGGACCACCAGGGGAAGCTCAACCGTCTGTTTTCTTTTTTCTTGTCCACGAGTATCTGTCCAGTGATAAGGAGAAGTGAATCGTAAGCCCATTGTTTAACTCCTTCTTCCTATTGGCTTTCATCTAGTCCCCCTCACCCAATTTCAATGCTTTAAACCTACTGCTGGGACAATTACCTAAAATCTTAAGTAAAGTGCCTTTATAACTTCAAGTAAGATGTTCAACGTATATTTACAAAATGACAGGGGAACTATGATCATTGAAAAGAGAGTAATCCAGAAGGTGCTAGAGGCTTATTTTCTTCCCCTATCCTGAGTTTAAGGAGGTGATTTAACTGACCTTATTTAGGTAATGAATGAACAAGTGAGCAAAGGATTCTTTCTTTCTCACAAGGGTATTTCCCATTCTGGGATGTCTATTATTAAATAATTCCTTACCTATTTCTTAACCTTCTTTTGCAATAAATAACTGCAGTTATGGACATTCCCATTACTGGAACATTTTTCATGTTATGTCCAGTTCAAATAGTGTCAGTCTAAACACATACATCTGCTGGATGATTGACATTTGAGGGAATAGGTGTGCTCTGCTACTTCTCTGCTTATAACTCCCCCAATAGTATATTATATTTACATTGAATGACAGTGGATTTATGGACTTCTATTTTCTTTTTGCACAGCAGTCGTCAGGTGGGACTGATGTAGACTATTGCAGACTGTTGGGGTCAAGAAAATTGACTAGTGAGTGAAAAAAAACATTGGATGAAATAACAATCAGAAACCTGATAAAACCTATCCCTGTAAACTTCACTTCCTCTGTGGTACAGAGAGAGGAAGTGTTATCCCCAAGATGACATTAGTGATGATATCCTTACAATCAAAAGTTAAATCTATTGAAGTCTAATAGAATAAACTTCTACCAAAAGCCATTCATTCAAGCTTTTATTGAATATCTGCATGACATATAACAATGTAGGCCCCAAATGCCCATTGCTATATGATTAATGGGAGAAATTCTATCATTTGCTATACAAGTGGTACTTTTCCATGTATGGAATACTTAAGGATAAACATACAATAAGAAACAGAGTATCTCAGGGAATTTCCCTTGTAGTCCAGTGGTTAAGATTCTGCATTTCCACTGCACAGGGCATTGGCTTGATCCATAGTTGAGGAAAGAGTCTGCCAGCCACATGGCCAAAAGAAGAAGAAAAAAATAAATGAATAATATATCTTTGAATCATTTAGGTCATAGTTTTTGTGAGAGTAAGTATTTCTTTTTCTAAAAGGAGAGTGTACACCTGGAGAAGTAATGTTTTAACTGCCATGGTGTACGATATCTTACATGTAATTCTTAAGTAACAGTATAATGGCATATCTCTCCATCATATTAGCTTGAAAATATGATGAAGATCATTTAAATTCAAATATTCAAATATGTTTGTTTTATACATATAAATTATAAATTCAATAATATTGGGAGCATTATAGATATAATTAATGTATAATAAACAAGAAAGTGCTTCTGGGTTTCCCTGGGCTAAATTTAGATAGTGGCAATTTGTTGGAAAGTCAATGGCTATAAAATAATCCATCATAATAAATATTCTGAAGGGAAAACAGAGAAAGTAGAGCATGAGTAATGACACTAAAGCCTTGGTGACCAGAACGCAAATGCTTCAACAAAGGACAGGAAATTACCATGAGTCCAAACAGTGACTGTCATTATAAGTTGGCCTCACCATACTCCACCCCCATATTTATTTTAGGATTTATTATTAATATAATTTCTTTAAAAGTGATTTTTTTTTTTTTTTTTTTGCCAGCAATGCTGTGTAACAAAATCTACCAGAAAACCTCAATGGCATTTGGCAATAAATACTGATTGCTGTTAATGAGTCCATAGGTTAGTTTGGTAATGCTGCTGATCTAGTCTAGGCATAGCTTATCCTGGCTAAATTTATTCATTGGTCTGTGGGCACTTTGTAGATTCACTGAGGCCTTGCAAATTTTAGGATGACCTTGGCATGGATTTTGCTTCCCAGGCGGTGCTAGTGGTAAAGAACCCACCTGCCAATGCAAGAGATGTGAGAGACACAGGCTTGATCCCTGGGTCGGGAAGATTCCCTGAAGGAGGACATGGCAAGCAACTCTAGTATTCTTGACTGAGAATCCCATGGACAGAGGATGTTCCACAGGATCCCAAAGAGTTGGACATAACTGAAGCAAGTAGCATCCATGCATGCAGGGCATGGATTTCTCACCTGTGCACCATGTGGTCTCACTTTCTCCAGCAGTCTAGCCCAAGCTTTTCATTATGTTACAAACAGGGATTGAACAGAGTTAATGGAAATGTATGAGTCCTTTGGAAGCTCCAGCTCAGTGATAGCCTGCCATCATTTTTACTTCAATCTTTTGGTCAAAGCAATAATTATTCTAAATTCTAAGTATGAGATACAGGGACAGAAAACTTTATTTTTCATGTTACTTTCTCAGGTCTTCTGGTTGGGGTTCTAGTCCCTACAATGGCAAAGAAATTCATTGAATAGAAGTTTTATGTAACACAGGAGACATTATAAGCAAAAGAAGACACAAAGAAATGGTTAAACCTGAGCATTTTTATATTAAGTTTGATTAAAAGTGAAAAGCCATGAAAAATGTGATGGAATGAAAGAATACTAAGAGTGATAAACTGGGGGAAACCTACCAAATCCTGTTCCTTAGGATTCCTCCTAGCATCTTCAGAGATAAGTATGCTTCTTTCCTCTGCCTATATCTCAAAAGATGGTCTTGTAAGCTGCTTCAGGGAAGAAGGGAAAGTCAGATCCTGTTCTGTACCTGTCATTTCTCAAATTCCCTCATTTTAAATCATCACTATGACCCAGGATAATACTTTACGGGAAGTATGTTCTGTACCTCATCAGATATGATGAAAAGTTACAAGGTCAGTATCATATATGTGAGGGCCATTAACAAGAATCATCAATACAACCAATCCATCAAAGTGCTCATCTTAGAAAGTATAAAAATGTACGTAAGCCTTGAAGCATACAGCCAAGGAATTGGGTCTCAGAGTTATTTTTCCATTTTAAGAAGTTTGTTGTATATCATATTCTGCTAAGGCCAGTATTTAAAATTTTTGAAAGCAAAATTTCTAGGCATCTCGGCACTCTGAAGATTTTGCTCCGTAAATTCACCACCAGTAGTTAACCCTAACAGAAAACCATGACTTTCTCTTGGAAGTATACCAGGCAGCCCAGATAAGCGAGCAGCAAGGCAAGGAGAGACTCAAACAGATGTTAATGGGAGGAAGTTGCAAATTTCTCAGTGAGCTGAAGCACAGAAAATTCCTCCCACACCAGGTGAAGAAAGATAAGAGCAGCAGTTTAGGAGAGACAGCATCTTCCCAGGAGTGAGGCGTGTACTTTTTGAACTAAAGCCAAAAATCATAAGTAAGAGTGGGGTTCTGTAATGAATGTCAGTTCATTTTTATTCAGGAAACACTGTTATTTATCCAAGTTAAAATTCTTGTGCAGGAAGCTCATATTTCCCTTTGCAGGTGATCTCAGAACACATTAAAAAGAGGAAGGAGAGAAATGAATGGTAGTTAGACAGTCCATCCCACACAATCAATCCCCTTTTAAATCCATGTCAGCGAAACCATAGGATAAACTCATGGTTTAAAAGGCTGTTACTTCAGGGAATAATAACAATAACCATATATTGAGTATTGAGAAAAAATGGCCTCTGAAGAAATGGCCACCCACAAATAGATAGCACTAGTTTTAAAAAAAAAATCAACCACCAAAATCAGTTGAAACTTTAACTGGTTTTTAAAAATATGCTTTAGTTTATTGGCTGTCAAAGTCCCATCTTATTACAACATTAACTTCCGAGGAGGTAATTATCTCAGAAAGTCTTATTAAAGACGTACTTTAGTCAAAAGTTTCAGCAGCCATTGCTGACCCTCTTGCCTGTTCTGATCCCCAGTATTTCCCTACTGCACTTAATATTCTGGGTTCCATCCTTGGGATTCAACTCACTTTTGTCTATAGTTAACGGTGATGATTTCAGTACCTCATCTCTGAATGGGCTTCTCAGGTTCAGTATTAAAGAATATTCCTGCCAATGCAGGAGACACAGAAGACATGGGTTCATTTCCTGGGGCAGGAAGACCTCCACGAGTAGGAAATGGCAACCCACTCCAATATTCTCACCTGAAAAGTCTCATGGACAGAAACACTTGGCAATTTATGGTCCCAGGGATCACACAGAGGCAGACAAGTTTGAGTTACTGAGCATACACGCATCTATGCATACAAAGTCTCCCATATAAAAAATGCTTTACTCGAATATATAAACCAGACTTCTCTTAAGTATCTAAGCGAGCAGCAAGGCAAGGAGAGACTCAAACAGATGTTAATGGGAGGAAGTTGCAAATTTCTCAGTGAGCTGAAGCACAGAAAATTCCTCCCACACCAGGTGAAGAAAGATAAGAGCAGCAGTTTAGGAGAGACAGCATCTTCCCAGGAGTGAGGCGTGTACTTTTTGAACTAAAGCCAAAAATCATAAGTAAGAGTGGGGTTCTGTAATGAATGTCAGTTCATTTTTATTCAGGAAACACTGTTATTTATCCAAGTTAAAATTCTTGTGCAGGAAGCTCATATTTCCCTTTGCAGGTGATCTCAGAACACATTAAAAAGAGGAAGGAGAGAAATGAATGGTAGTTAGACAGTCCATCCCACACAATCAATCCCCTTTTAAATCCATGTCAGCGAAACCATAGGATAAACTCATGGTTTAAAAGGCTGTTACTTCAGGGAATAATAACAATAACCATATATTGAGTATTGAGAAAAAATGGCCTCTGAAGAAATGGCCACCCACAAATAGATAGCACTAGTTTTAAAAAAAAAATCAACCACCAAAATCAGTTGAAACTTTAACTGGTTTTTAAAAATATGCTTTAGTTTATTGGCTGTCAAAGTCCCATCTTATTACAACATTAACTTCCGAGGAGGTAATTATCTCAGAAAGTCTTATTAAAAGACGTACTTTAGTCAAAAGTTTCAGCAGCCATTGCTGACCCTCTTGCCTGTTCTGATCCCCAGTATTTCCCTACTGCACTTAATATTCTGGGTTCCATCCTTTGGATTCAACTCACTTTTTGTCTATAGTTAACGGTGATGATTTCAGTACCTCATCTCTGAATGGGCTTCTCAGGTTCAGTATTAAAGAATATTCCTGCCAATGCAGGAGACACAGAAGACATGGGTTCATTTCCTGGGGCAGGAAGACCTCCACGAGTAGGAAATGGCAACCCACTCCAATATTCTCACCTGAAAAGTCTCATGGACAGAAACACTTGGCAATTTATGGTCCCAGGGATCACACAGAGGCAGACAAGTTTGAGTTACTGAGCATACACGCATCTATGCATACAAAGTCTCCCATATAAAAAATGCTTTACTCGAATATATAAATGCCTCCTAAATATTCATAGAAGATGGGACAAACTGTAAAGATTTCAGCCCTCATTAGCAGATTCTTGGAAACAAAACTTTTATTGTAACGCCACTGCAAACTGCTAACAATAAAAAACTAAGTCCCATTTTTCATATGATTGCTACTTAATTGGTATATTGTCCTTAAATGTATTTGTTTACTCTTGACAACCTAGGCAGAATTAAACATACTCATAGTCAATATCCCCTATATTCAAGAAATCATCAAATTCCTGTCCATTCAACTTTGAAATATGTCTCAATTTTAATAACTCTTTTCTGACTCTGAGCCTACTGCCTCTGTTCAGGCCTAGTTATTTTTTCCCTAGACTATTCATTAGTTCGCTGCCTTGACAAAGCAACCTTTAAAAGCACAGCTCCCAGCCCAAACTTCAATTTAGTATTCATATTTCCAACTAAGTTATCTAAATTTCTTTTAAAATTTTATAAAAAGTCCTTTCAGTGAACTCATGATAGCCCGATAAGATAAAATATAAAATCCTTGAGTATGAGACCACATTACGCATATTCACTTCTGTAGTTTCATTGCCTACTTCTGTGCCTGATATTGAAAGGTACTCAAGGTGTACTTGAGAAATGAAGCAAATGGTCCAAAGACTGGAAGAGATGAATCCCTGTTGAGAAGGTTAAGCAATATTGCACTTTTTTTCTGAGAGGTTCTATTATTTGCAAGAAGTTTAGCTTGTATTTGAACTTGCCGAATTCCCTACTGCACTTAATATTCTGGGTTCCATCCTTTGGATTCAACTCACTTTTGTCTATAGTTAACGGTGATGATTTCAGTACCTCATCTCTGAATGGGCTTCTCAGGTTCAGTATTAAAGAATATTCCTGCCAATGCAGGAGACACAGAAGACATGGGTTCATTTCCTGGGGCAGGAAGACCTCCACGAGTAGGAAATGGCAACCCACTCCAATATTCTCACCTGAAAAGTCTCATGGACAGAAACACTTGGCAATTTATGGTCCCAGGGATCACACAGAGGCAGACAAGTTTGAGTTACTGAGCATACACGCATCTATGCATACAAAGTCTCCCATATAAAAAATGCTTTACTCGAATATATAAATGCCTCCTAAATATTCATAGAAGATGGGACAAACTGTAAAGATTTCAGCCCTCATTAGCAGATTCTTGGAAACAAAACTTTTATTGTAACGCCACTGCAAACTGCTAACAATAAAAAACTAAGTCCCATTTTTCATATGATTGCTACTTAATTGGTATATTGTCCTTAAATGTATTTGTTTACTCTTGACAACCTAGGCAGAATTAAACATACTCATAGTCAATATCCCCTATATTCAAGAAATCATCAAATTCCTGTCCATTCAACTTTGAAATATGTCTCAATTTTAATAACTCTTTTCTGACTCTGAGCCTACTGCCTCTGTTCAGGCCTAGTTATTTTTTCCCTAGACTATTCATTAGTTCGCTGCCTTGACAAAGCAACCTTTAAAAGCACAGCTCCCAGCCCAAACTTCAATTTAGTATTCATATTTCCAACTAAGTTATCTAAATTTCTTTTAAAATTTTATAAAAAGTCCTTTCAGTGAACTCATGATAGCCCGATAAGATAAAATATAAAATCCTTGAGTATGAGACCACATTACGCATATTCACTTCTGTAGTTTCATTGCCTACTTCTGTGCCTGATATTGAAAGGTACTCAAGGTGTACTTGAGAAATGAAGCAAATGGTCCAAAGACTGGAAGAGATGAATCCCTGTTGAGAAGGTTAAGCAATATTGCACTTTTTTTCTGAGAGGTTCTATTATTTGCAAGAAGTTTAACTTGTATTTGAACTTGCCGACTCTCAGGTCAGGTGAGCAGATGAAAGAAGCTCATTCTTATTCGATGACCCATGTAAAAAATCAATACAATACAGGTAGCAAAAGACAAGGAAGAAATTTTCCACCTTTTTTTTTTTTAATGAGAAATTAGGGAGGATCACAGCTGTCAAACTGTCAAGAAGCAATGATGACAAAGTTGAAAGGAAGAGATTAAAATTTTTTACCTCCTGAGTATACACAAGATAGCAGAAAACTTAGAAATTTACAGTGGGACAAACTGATTGGGAAGCAGGACTCCCCTGACAAAATCTGTTTCTGGCATCTCTTCTTGTAACATATAGCTGACCCGTGACTTTTCATTAAGTTCTGATGATGTGACTGTTGGCAAAATTCATGCAATTAATATAAAGATTAGCTTCTATTAAGTAACCAGAAACTGATGAGTTTCTCCATGCCTAAGAGAACAAGACAGATAATATTTTCTGAGAAATATACTTGAAAGAGTTACTACCATCAATCACAGAATGAGTTTAATAAAATTTTAAAATAAGACCTTTTTTGACATTTTAGAACCCAGGAAATTTTTATAATAGGAGTGACTTATACAATCATCTATTTGTTTTCACCAGGTAGAATAATCCAGAGTGTAAGAATAGCGTATTATTCCTTATTCTAGCACTTTTCACTAGGTATTTTATGGACATATGACTCATATTCCCATTTAAATTAATCCAGAGTGCTAAATGGTTTTCCTATTTAGTTCATTAGTTCGCTGCCTTGACAAAGCAACCTTTAAAAGCACAGCTCCCAGCCCAAACTTCAATTTAGTATTCATATTTCCAACTAAGTTATCTAAATTTCTTTTAAAATTTTATAAAAAGTCCTTTCAGTGAACTCATGATAGCCCGATAAGATAAAATATAAAATCCTTGAGTATGAGACCACATTACGCATATTCACTTCTGTAGTTTCATTGCCTACTTCTGTGCCTGATATTGAAAGGTACTCAAGGTGTACTTGAGAAATGAAGCAAATGGTCCAAAGACTGGAAGAGATGAATCCCTGTTGAGAAGGTTAAGCAATATTGCACTTTTTTTCTGAGAGGTTCTATTATTTGCAAGAAGTTTAACTTGTATTTGAACTTGCCGACTCTCAGGTCAGGTGAGCAGATGAAAGAAGCTCATTCTTATTCGATGACCCATGTAAAAAATCAATACAATACAGGTAGCAAAAGACAAGGAAGAAATTTTCCACCTTTTTTTTTTTAATGAGAAATTAGGGAGGATCACAGCTGTCAAACTGTCAAGAAGCAATGATGACAAAGTTGAAAGGAAGAGATTAAAATTTTTTACCTCCTGAGTATACACAAGATAGCAGAAAACTTAGAAATTTACAGTGGGACAAACTGATTGGGAAGCAGGACTCCCCTGACAAAATCTGTTTCTGGCATCTCTTCTTGTAACATATAGCTGACCCGTGACTTTTCATTAAGTTCTGATGATGTGACTGTTGGCAAAATTCATGCAATTAATATAAAGATTAGCTTCTATTAAGTAACCAGAAACTGATGAGTTTCTCCATGCCTAAGAGAACAAGACAGATAATATTTTCTGAGAAATATACTTGAAAGAGTTACTACCATCAATCACAGAATGAGTTTAATAAAATTTTAAAATAAGACCTTTTTTGACATTTTAGAACCCAGGAAATTTTTATAATAGGAGTGACTTATACAATCATCTATTTGTTTTCACCAGGTAGAATAATCCAGAGTGTAAGAATAGCGTATTATTCCTTATTCTAGCACTTTTCACTAGGTATTTTATGGACATATGACTCATATTCCCATTTAAATTATCTCATCTCTGCATGCATAAGTGCCTTTTGCAAAATTTTGTAGCTTACATGGTCTCAGTATATGTTATGTGGTCTTGAAATATGTACTACATACTAGCTGATTTAATTTCTTATTAAAGGATGACTGAGAAAATATATTAAGGGATCTAGTTCAATTTCCACTAATTTGCCTTTGTGTTCCAAGATTGAGTTACCAATAAAACATGAGCTAGTACCCATGAGTATGGACTCTTAATAGTTGTGAATATTAATTTTATGTTTAAATTTCCTTTGAACCATGGGGTACTTCAACCAAACATAATTTCTCAGTGTTTACAGAAATATTAGCACTGGAATCGGTAGATTTAGTAAAGTAGATTTCCCTTCCCAATATGGATGGGCCTCCTCTAGTCCACTGAGAGCCTTAGTAGAAGAAAAAGCAGAAAGGAAGATTCATTCGCTTCCTGCCTGCTGCTTGAGCTAACACATCAGTCTTCTACTGCCCTTGGATTGGGATTGATAAATACCTAAAACATGTTTCTCTGGAGAAACTTGAATAGTATAGTATAGAATTTTTTTTAAAAAAATATTCAACTCTATTTATTGATACACACACTAAGAAGTTTAAGAACCAACTATTCTGATGTCAGCTTAATTCGAAATACATCAAATTTATATAAAGAGGCTAGAGAGATGAACACGTGTCACATACCAAGTATAGCCTCTTAAGATAAACAAATATAAGCTGAGTTATTCAGCTTAAATTTGGCCCAAGAATGGTTTCAGTTCTTTCTAGTCCATGATCAATATGTTACATAGACTGTTCTGGATAAAAAGGTACATTTCCAGTTAACAAGTACCTAGCCAGATTGAAGCTATCTATCCTGAAATGATGGTGTTAGTGATAAGGAAAGAGAGATGTTATTTATTACAGGCCTCTTTGTGAGACATCCCTAGTGGCTCAGAGAGTAAAAAATTTGTCTGCATTGCACCTAGGTTCATCCTTGGGTCAGGAAGATTCCCCTGGAGAAGGGAATGACTACCCACTCCAGTAGTGTTATCTGGAGAATTCCATGGACAGAGGAGCTTGAAGGGCTGCCATGCATGGAGTCACAAAGAATCGGACACTATTAAGCAATTAGCATACATATAGGTCTCCTCATTGCTTTCATGGATTTTAAGTGGCTTTTAAACTTGTTGCTTTTAATCCTTTTGTATTACTACAACTCTGTAGGTAGAATATAATTATTCTTTTTTGATAAGGATTGTTTAAGATCACTTAGTTAGGATTCTCTTGTGATTCAGCAGTGAAGAATCTGCTGAGAGTGAAGGAGATACTGTGTTGATCCTGATCCCTGTGTTGGGAAGATTCCCTGGAAAAGAAAATGGCAAGCCACTCCAGTATCCTTGCCTGGGAAATTCTATTGACCAAGGAGCCGGTGTACTACAGTCCATGGGGTCACAAGGAGTTGTGACTTAACACCTAAACAATAAAAATAGAAGATCACTATTTAATAAATGATACACTTATTTGGGAAACCTAGAAATTTACATTATTTTAAAATTACCATTAAATTACTTCAGTTAATGATAAGTAACAGAGATGGAATGAAGCATATCATTTTTATGGGGTTGAAGGGAATATTTTTGGGGCAACAGTGTTGGGGGATCTAAACCTTCTACTACTGATACTTTGTTACCTAAGGACTGACAAAGTACTTAGCACTTCTGTTAGCAAAAGACATCCTGTCTCTAATTAGCAGAATTTTCCCTATCACTCTCTCATGCACTTTGAACATTGTAGAAATTAGATTATTTCCTTTTAAACTAAGGATGTTTGGTCAAGATAAACGTAAAAGCTAATGTCTGTGAACAGAGCTATGGTTCCTTCAAAAACATGCAGGCTATCTCAAGTACTGGCTGTAAAAATGTGTTCAATAAAAGCATTAAATAAACTTTCTTATTGAAAATAAATTGAATAATGTTAAGTTTAGCTTCATTAAACTAAATTTAAGAGAAGGAGTCTGAATTCATGAAAGTGTCGTGTAATGGAAAAAGGCACTCAGGGATATCCGTGTATCTACTGAGAATATAAACCATACAGCTGTGCCTCAGTCTTACATCTCTCACCAAAGCAGCAGCCTGAATCTCTCTTAGGATAGAAGTTAAAAGCTGTAATGCTGGAGCCATAAGTTATCATAAATAATGACTAAAAAAAATGGGATGAATTTAACTTAACTATCTCATAAATTAGAAAACTCACAAGTTAGAATAGGAAATACGAAGGTCCCTTCAAAAATTATCTAAAGACGTTATGTCTCGATTTTTGCTCTTATCATAAGGACTATACAGAGTATATGTTCTGCTCATTTAGAATACATTTCTAATTCAAGGTAAAAATGAATGAGGAGTTGGAAGAGTATTTTATATTCTCTTTATTTTAGTTCAAGACTCTAATGGGCAGTTGAGGTAACTGGATCATTAGGCCACATATAAAATGTGAATGTACACTTTTAGACAGTTCATCTTAAGGGAATATGACAGTTTATAGAGCATGAATATTTCTGCAGAGCTATATATAGATGGGGCTGACAGCATTAACCACAGCACATCTAGTACAGGATTTAGGCAGCCTCAGCTACCAAATGGAAAGACCTGTCACGGCCTTTATATAAGGAGGTCCAAGAGATCTGGATGCACTCTCTTAAAAATGAAACCAAACCAAAACACTAAAATCAGTGTTGGAATAATTGGATAAAACAAAAAAAGACTTAAATAATGATTTGACAATCAAATCAAAACAATATGTATATTTAGCATTGGTGATGAATGGACAGAGAAAAAAAAAATTCAATTGAGGGCATATCTACTACGCATCTTGGCATCAGAACTAACAACTATTTTAATTTCTATTCTGTTTATAATCCTATTTTTTGTGTTTTATCTGGTTTGAAGTATGGTTTATAAAAATGTATTTCCTAAACTAAAACAATACACACACCACACACACACTTTTGGAATATCATTGCATGTTTTAATAAAAAAAATAGCATCTGATAAAGTGAAAATCATTTAAAGTGTCCTAGTAAAAACTAAATGTTACTTAAATTAAATTTTTGAACCCATATTGGTGTTTTTTAACTGACCAATGCAAAATATAGCTGTGTTCAGCTGTTTAACTCTGTTCAGCTTTTTATTGGGTGTTTCACTTGAATCTTAAGTTTTAATTATAGTATTTTTTTTCCTGATGCAGAATTTCCATTTGATTTTTAATAAAAATAGGGTTTTCTTATTGTGAAATTCTCTTATATAACCTACTTTGTTGAAAAATCATAACAGCTATTTTAAAATCCATATGCTGTAACTCCAATAACTATGTCATCTGTGAATCTGTTTCTGTCTTCTTCAGTTTTCTTAGTTTTGTTTCTGGATAAGGTTTGCAATTCTTGGTTGAATACTGAACTTTGTGTGTAAAAAAATTCTAAGAATCTGAATAATGTGATTTTTCTCCATGTGTAGTTGATCTTGTCTTCTAGTAGACACTTAGAGTTGAGTAATGTCATGGTAATACAGCTGAGAACTGAGCTGAATTGAATATAGGCTTCAGTTTTGTAAACTTTGTCTTCATCTGGCTCATCCAACTCCAGAAGTTTCATCAGAGAGCCTGTAGTGGTTAAAAGAATTTTTCCCCTTTGAGTGGACACATGGTGGGGGTGATCTCAAATTCTAAATTTTGTCATTTGAAAAAAGACATTCAAAAACTGGTTAGCTGCTTTTCTTCTAAGATGGATGTGGAGAACAGGAGACAAGAGCAAATTGGAACCTGTGAGAATAGGCTGGATACCACATCTGAACTAGAGTCCATGAAGATAAATTGCAACCTGCTTCACTACCTCCAAGTCTCCGACTTCAAAGATGGCAGTGTTCATAGATTATGCCAGCACCTCTTGTCACCTAACTAAATTCAGACATGGGCCAGGAGATGTAGAAGCTAGAGAAGAAAATCTGCCATGATCTGAAATCACTGCTGTCCTTGCTTTTCCAGATACCAGCAAAGGAAATCAGCAGATGACCTCATTGCATGAGGTTCAACAGCTCCTTGTGTCTTCACTCATCTTTTGCAGGTAACACAAGCCCAATACCCCTCTGCCTTCCTAATCCTGTATGAAACATTTCTTTGTGGCCCACACTAACAGTGAACAATGCAGGGATAAAGAATTCTGGACAACAGAGTCTCTGCTTAACTAATTTGATACAACACAAGCCCACTTTTTCATTAATTTATATCCATATAGATCACCTTTATCAACACTTAACATTCAAATAAAGACAACAACAAAACCACATGTCTACTAATTCTTACAACTCTTCTTTGCATTGCTAAAGATATGCCAACTATCTCTTCCAAAAAGGACACAGATTTGCCTTATCTACCTGTGGATGACATTCTTCTTCTTCTTTTTTTTTTTTTTTATCTAGCTGAGACATACTCATCCACTGATATCTTGTCATTTTAATTTTGAAATCTGAGAGTAATTACCATTAACACATCTTATGTAGATGGAAGGAGAATGAAAAAGAATAAGAGAAAAAAAAAAGAAAACTGGTTAGGATATACCTAAGTAGTTTTCCTTGAATTTTAATCATGGACATAGGAGTACTCAGAAACATCTCAAGGTATTTTTCCATTACACACATATTCCTTCTTATTGTTATTTGTAGAAGAAACAAATTTTCAATGTGATATTAAGGATTGATGGTTACCACCAGTACAGTAACTCCCTTTTTTGCTTCTTTATTAATTGGCATGAAAAGTACTAGGTAGCTTGTGTCAGTCTCAAACTCAGTTTTAAAAAACCATTGATATTTCTACTACTAGAAAACATCTTCCCTTAGACATGCACATCCCAAAGGTGCAGGGAAAGAAGGCTGAACTTTGACTAGTGCGTGTAGACAGATAAACATGAGAGGAGCCGCTCCTTTTCTAGTCCTTTGGTTTCTGAGCTGTGAATCCTGGCTGTAGAAGAAAGAGCACTGCCTTGATTGCTGATATTACCTGAAATGTTCAAGGTGTTGATATTATCCAAAGCATAACTGAGTCCTTAAAAATAATTTTTGCCCTAGTGAAATAATATGAAAGTTTTGTGTGTGTGAAAATAATTATTAATAATTATTATTAATAATAATAAACTTCTCCTGAAAACATGTTCTTTTAAAAAGGGGGAAATGGCTTTCAAAATATTTTGCATAGACAATGAAAGAAGCTGATCTTTGATCTGTTTCTATTACATCCAACTGCCTCAAAATTTAGGTTCATTCTTACTTAAATAAGGGTCAAAAATTGATAACTACAAACCAAATAGAAGTGACACTTATATTCTCTCTAATAGTGAAGGACACATCTCTCTGTTCTCTTCCTACACTCTATTACAGTGGAGTTTACTGTACAATTACTATTACCATTCATTCAGTCAAGAAATATTTTTAAGCATTTTATTTTTGTAAAAAATATGCTGAAAGTGATGCAAAAGGTAAAGCTTATTTCCTAATAGGGAATATTCAAAGAAATCTTTATTCCTGTACAAACTGTGAAATGCCACACCAGGCAGTTTCAAAGCCTCATTGTGAAGCTCCTCATCCCTGGATTGCTCCTCTCTTTAGAAACCTGAAAAGAAGAAAACCTAAAGAAAACTGGTTAGGATATACCTAAGTAGTTTTCCTTGAATTTTAATCATGGACATAGGAGTACTCAGAAACATCTCAAGGTATTTTTCCATTACACACATATTCCTTCTTATTGTTATTTGTAGAAGAAACAAATTTTCAATGTGATATTAAGGATTGATGGTTACCACCAGTACAGTAACTCCCTTTTTTGCTTCTTTATTAATTGGCATGAAAAGTACTAGGTAGCTTGTGTCAGTCTCAAACTCAGTTTTAAAAAACCATTGATATTTCTACTACTAGAAAACATCTTCCCTTAGACATGCACATCCCAAAGGTGCAGGGAAAGAAGGCTGAACTTTGACTAGTGCGTGTAGACAGATAAACATGAGAGGAGCCGCTCCTTTTCTAGTCCTTTGGTTTCTGAGCTGTGAATCCTGGCTGTAGAAGAAAGAGCACTGCCTTGATTGCTGATATTACCTGAAATGTTCAAGGTGTTGATATTATCCAAAGCATAACTGAGTCCTTAAAAATAATTTTTGCCCTAGTGAAATAATATGAAAGTTTTGTGTGTGTGAAAATAATTATTAATAATTATTATTAATAATAATAAACTTCTCCTGAAAACATGTTCTTTTAAAAAGGGGGAAATGGCTTTCAAAATATTTTGCATAGACAATGAAAGAAGCTGATCTTTGATCTGTTTCTATTACATCCAACTGCCTCAAAATTTAGGTTCATTCTTACTTAAATAAGGGTCAAAAATTGATAACTACAAACCAAATAGAAGTGACACTTATATTCTCTCTAATAGTGAAGGACACATCTCTCTGTTCTCTTCCTACACTCTATTACAGTGGAGTTTACTGTACAATTACTATTACCATTCATTCAGTCAAGAAATATTTTTAAGCATTTTATTTTTGTAAAAACTATGCTGAAAGTGATGCAAAAAGGTAAAGCTTATTTCCTAATAGGGAATATTCAAAGAAATCTTTATTCCTGTACAAACTGTGAAATGCCACACCAGGCAGTTTCAAAGCCTCATTGTGAAGCTCCTCATCCCTGGATTGCTCCTCTCTTTAGAAACCTGAAAAGAAGAAAACCTAGGAGAGGCTTAACCCTTGAATTGGTATTTTCAGAGTGGATAAAAAAAGAAAACACTCAAAATTCTGTTTCATCTTTGGACATGAATTGCTAGAAGAAAAATTTATCAAGAATACTTATTGATTGTTTTCTCTGTTCAGACCTACATGTTTTTTTCCTGGAGGTTTCTATGTCATAAATACACAAAAGTACATCATATAGATTTCTCTATGCTCAGCATATTTATGAACTTGCTAGAAATTTTCTTTCTCCTGCTTTTTCCAGAAAATGTAATAGGAGTCTTTTTCTATGATTTTCCATGAAGTATAAAATTATTGAAATTTACTAACAAATATTTTATTGAAAATCTCTGAGTCAGATACTGTTCTGAGTGGAGGGACACAAAAATGACCAGAAGTATGTAAAGTCTATGCCTTCAGGGAACTTGCATTGTCATGAAAACAGACAGCTTTTGCTTAAGAAGAACCAAAAAAAAATATCCTTAGAAACACAATTTCACCAAACAAATGATTAAATGGATGATTATTGGCATCAGAAAAGAAATACTAACAAGCAATTAGACTTTAAATTAGATAAGTCAAAACTTTGGGGGGTTGTGTACTCCTTTCTTATAGATTACATACTTTCTCCTGGACGCAGAATAACTTGGAAATATTTTATATAGGGCTATTTGAGTAATAGCTTTCCTTGGAATATTATTTTCAGTATTTCTCTATTAGAAACCAGTCTCTATGATTTGTAAAATAAAGAAAAACAATGATTGAAATCATTTAACATGTTCTTTTTATAAAACCCAAATGAGCACAGGTTTATATAAGTCAAACTTAGGCCATGGCCTTAACTGTGGTTCCCATGATGTGGGAAAACTAAATACTAAAATTAAAAAAAAAATTAAATGGAAACAAAAAGAGCAGCAAAACTAATAAACAATGACAACAAAACCTTCCAATTCTTCAACTAGTTTATGTCTTTTCCCATAAGCCATTCCAATATACACCCTGTCTCTCTCCTATCAAAAAGATTTTTTAAACTAAGAATTTGCTGCTTTTACAAAAGGATTCACCCTTAGTTTGTCTTGCATTTGAAAGTGAATTCAATTTTGGTGTCACATAATACATTGTATTTTTCATGTACAAGTGATGAAGAAAATTTATCAGAACTTTTACTAGATAAGACATTAGATTTGGGGGAACTTTTGTGTCTCCCTTTCTTTAATACCAATAGGAATTAAAAAGCAACAACACTTAGTTTGGAAAATGACCTACTTGGGTGAAACAAAAGTTCACAAATTACTTGTGGGAAGAAAATAATATTTCTGATAAAATAAGTAATTTATTAAAAACAGCAATGAGCCTGACTCTTGTTCTGAGGAAGTAGTAAGAGGCCTGAGGTCAGGAAAGATCCCCCTGGAGGCGGAAATGACAACCCGCTCAGTATTCTTACCTGAGAAATTGCATGGATAGATGTGCCCGGCAGGCTATATAGTTCACAGGACCGCAGAGAGTCAGACACAACTGAGTGACTATACACACATCCATGTACAAGATATGAGAATTCAGAGGTGTATGATTTGAAGGTGATAAAAAGTCCATCCACCAAAAAGACTGTCCGTAGGCTACTAACTTTAAACAGATGTTTCTTTCTTTATCTATTCTAACAATTATGTTTCTGAACTCTTTCCCATAAAGAATTCTACCAAGACAGAAATCTTTGAATTGATCTGTTAGAGGGTTTTTGCCTGGCAGAAAGATTAATAGTTTGAAGTGTACTTATAAGTAAATCGTCCAAAAATATCATTTATAAAAAAAATGGAACCTGAAACAAACAACACTGAAAAGACTAATAGTAAAGTCTTTAACACCTCATTGAATTTGATTTTTTAGATACTAACTGAAGACAGCTTATTTCTCTTTGAAAAGAGCAATTAACAGAATATTTAAATCAAATAATGGAAGAAAATTTGATCTCTTTTCATAATTAAAAAAATCATAGCTAATTTTTGCCACTTAATTATTACTCATGAAATTCTTTCCCTCATCTCTTTGAAAAATTAGACAGGGAGTTAGAAATAGACCTTTACTGCAATGACACCTATTCATTTGCAGAGAGATTGTCTAAATAACATGAAGGATGGAGGAATTGTTAATGGACAGAAAGCTCAGTTTCCCCTTTCTGGGGTGTTTCCTTTTAGATTTCTCCCAGTTTACCTGCTATGCCTTGTTCTTTTACCACCTTCAAATCATACACCTCTCAGTTCTCATATCTTGTACATGGATGTGTTCTTAGTCACTCAGTTGTGCCTGATTCTCTGCTGCCCTGTGAACTATAGCCAGCTGGACACCTTTATCCATGCAATTCTCCAGGCAAGAATAATGAGCGGGTTGTCATTCCCTTCTCCAGGGGATCTTTCCTGACCTCAGACATCTTGAGACTCCTCCAATGCAGGCAGATTCTTTACTATTAGCTCCACCCCATTCTTATATCTTAAGGAAACTAAAATCTTGGAAGGTGAGTACTCCAATCCCTTACTCACAAACATGGATTCACGACCTTACTGGACTTTTCAATCCTCAGCAGAACTTTGTCTTTATAGGAAATACTTCTCTCGCTCAAAGCATTCCTTTTCTAAGAATTCTCCTCCCACTTCATGATCCCTATACATTTTTCCAGCAGAGCCAGCAATGCTGGTCAATTTCTTGGTCAACTTCTTAGAAACATAGCAACTCAGGTCAAGAGAGTTCAGCCACAATCACTAAGCAGAACAGAGGAAGTTCGTTTATAGACAGAGAGATTAGAACAAAGAAAGTTCTGAGAGAAACAAAGATGAAAGACATATATTGTTGGAGAAAAAGAGTAACTTTGGATTCTGAAGCATTATCATTTCCTCTGTCCAGTCTCCCCAAAAATACTTATCGTGCATTTTCTTTTCAATAGGTGTTCTCTGGTGGTTTAGGGGTAAAAAAATCTGTCTCCCAATGCAGGATACAGGGGTTCTATCCCTGGTCTAGAAAGATCCACTACATCCCACAGCAACTAAACCTGTGCACCACAACTACTGAGCCTGTGTTCTAGAGCCTGGGAACCGCAACTACTGAGCCCATGTGCCACAATTACTGAATTGCGGGCCATAGAGCCTGGCTCTGCAATGAGAGAAGCCACTTCAGTGAGAATCCCAAGCAACACACCTAGAGAGAAGCCACCACTTGCCACAACTAGAGAAAACCCATGTCATGTGCAGCAATGAAGACCCTGTGCAGCCAAAAAAAAAAAAAAAAAGAAATAATTTAAAAAATAATAACAATAGCTTCCTTACAACTCTAGCAATGATAACAACAATTACTTCTTGAACATTCATGAAATAGGTGGTATTCTAAGCACTTTGTATACACTGATTAAATCCTCATGGTAACTTAGTGAAGTAGTCGCTTCTATAACCCTTATTTTACATGAGTTAAAGGGTCATAAACATTCAAGAAAACTGCCTAAATATTACACTAATGGAGCCAGGAATTCTAGTTTCAGGTTCTAAACTGTATTCTTACATGCATTCAGTTTTTGTTTCCTTCTGTGGATTTGTATTACTTAAAACCAAAAGTGACTTCTAATTCTTCATAAAATGGAATTATTATAAAGGAATTTTACAAATCTACCTGAAAAATATACCCTGTCAAAATGTATGCAGTAACTGTATTCAGGACACATGATGTTAGGCAATAGAGGCACCCTACTTTCATAGATATGAAACAAATGAGATCAGCAATATCCAGGGCTCTCTTTTATGAGATAGTTTCCAAGCTATAGTGCCAGGGAGGAGAAATCCAAAGAAAGGCCAGTGGGTGCTCTGAGTTGATGACATAGAACTGATAGTTCAGGGAGACAGTGGCAGCTATGGCTAGCAGGGAAGATATTTAGAAGTTTAGAGCTAAACAGGGAGAGAACTCTGCAAATCTGCAGTGGATCCTTCTGTAATATGAATCAGAGTGTTGTTCAATGTCTGTTGTGAGACACTACCCCAGATCATGTAAAGAACTACTCAGTGGATCAGAAAGAAGAACACTAAGCTCACATGGTGGGAAAAAAACACACACACACACACACACACATGGTTCAGGGAGAGTGCATGCTATCCAGTAAGACTGGAAAAACCTAAGAATTCATGCAGAATTGGGCAGTGCACCAAAAGGACATTTTTTCAGCGGAGGGGAGAAATGAGCACTAGACTAATTACTACTTTTACTCTTCCAAGCTTGATCTTCAATTTTATTTTTTCCATGGATTGAATTCTCCCAGTCACCTATTATCTAACTTTCCCAGTCTCTAAATCAGTCAATTTAGATTCATTTCTTCTTTTTATTTAATATTAAATGATTAAAATTCTGTTTACTTGTACTTTGTTTCTAGTTCTTCTCTTGAATCTCTTCATAAAAACATTATCTGACTGAGATTCCTTATCATCTCTACTTGTTGTATAAGGAGGCAATAATTCTTGGCTTCCAATCATGCCCTTCCCACCTGATTTGTAAATGTTCCCTATACATTCTTTCTCTCAGCCTCCTATTTGAAAACTTGTCCTACTTGCACATTTCCATGAGGACCCTTAGCTGGAGATCCAAGTCCTCTACAATTTATCCTAATTTACTTTTCCAAACCTGCTTCTTACTACTTACAATCATAATCCCTTTATTTCAGTCAGACTGCCTTTCTCATTATTCAGTAGGCTGTCTTAGGTCTTACCTCTAAGTCTAAGCTCATACCATTTTCCTGACTTTATGCTCCTTTAGTCATGCAATCTTGTCTACCTCTCAGTTTCAATCACAGTGGCACAGACAATTTTAGAAGAAGCATTAAAATGAAATGAAATTCAAGGCTCTGGTCATTTTCAAATCATGATCAAGTAGTTCTTCCTAGGTGATGATTTAAAATGAAAAATGCTCTTTTTGTTTAGGACATGATTTTGGTCCCTGGTGAATATTTTATTAGGCTCCAAAATAGTTTATACTTTTCACTGTAATAAAATCCATATAGATGTTATCTGTTTAAGTCATAAGTGATAAAATTTTGTAGATAGATCAAGAATTTAAATAGCATTCATTTTTATAGCAGATGTTATCTTCTATTTATCTGAATAAGGTATAATATGGCTGAAAATAGCAAAAGAGGACCTAAAGAGAGTTAAATAAGAGAGTTTAAACTTTTAATTGATGTATGTTTTGTGGATATTATTCAACCAGCTACTCCAATGCAAGAAAAAGTTTGCATATTCTGGATTGGTTGTTAAAATGCAAATTTCTTCATTCATTCATTTGGTTAAAAAACAACTCTGCTCATCCACAGTTAAAAATAATCTTTCACGTAGATCCCACTTTGTTGAATGGCATACCTTCTTAATGATTCTTCTGGACATAGGAGGGCTTAACCAGGTGATGTGATCTATCAGAAAACATTGGAAACGATCTTAAAAAACAGAGACAACTCACTTATACCAAGGTAAAACTTTTCCTGGAAATGTCAATATTTTCAAGATCTGTTCCTATCTAGAGAAGAGTAAGATATGTAGGAACTCTACTCAGAGTCCTTGCAGCTTATATTCATTGTTTGAGGATACAATTAATATTAAATTAGTGTTAAGATTGGTTCAGCATGGGGATGGGAAGAAAATGAAGATCTGTTATTAACAAATGATATATGATAATTTGCATCATTTCTCAAAATATTTCCTATGCTGGAGAGATTTATAGTTCTTTTGACCATTAACTTAGGCTTGGCTATGATTTTATAAATGTGCCTTTTTTTCTTTTTTGGTCATTTATTTCCATCCATCTTTGTTCTTCGGCCTGTGTGGGCATCCCATTGCAGTGGCCCTCTAGAGCACCGGCTCTGGGCGTATGCACTCCAGAGTTCCGGCTCGGTAGTTAGTTGGACACACAGGTCCAGCTGCTGCGCAGCAGGTGGCATCTTCCCAGGCTGGGGATCCAACCGGCGCCCCTTGCACTGCAGGGCGGTGTCCTTACCCACTGGACCATGAGGGAAGCCCTGGCTATGTTTTTGAGATGCACCACTCTTCATGGAAAGATTATACTTCCTGTTTTGTTGAATTTAGGAGCAGTCATAGGACTTTCACTAACAAATAAAATATTGCTAGTATTACCTATCACAGAGTTGATGATTCACTGTCTCACTCTTTTCCTTCTAGCATGAGACTTCCAGGTTGGAGAAGTTCCATCAGTGTTAACCCAGAATGCAGACAATATGGATAGAAACAGAGGAGATCCTCAAAAGAATTGTAGCATGATACAGAAAGAAACTTGTTTTTATAAAGCACTAAAGTTTTGTGATGGTTTGTTACTGAAATATAACCTAATCTATCCTGATTGAAAATTGTTCTTTAGACTCTTCTTTTTCTTTTTTATTCTTAAACTAAATATACTATTTAGTCAGTGGGAATTGTATCAGTTTATATCAAGTGCGGATGCAAAAGTGAAGTGATGTCACATTTCCAATTGTATCATAATGATACTTGAGAAAAGCTTTACCACTTAACTTTCTAATAGGTAATATAGTAGGTAACATATCTTTAAGTGTAAACTGGTGCACAGTTAAAAGTCTGCCTAGGGCTTCCCTGGTGGTCCAGTGGGTAAGGACACCGCCTTGCAGTGCAAAAGGTGCTGGTTCGATCCCTGGCTTGGGAAGATCCCACGTGCCGCGGAGTGGCTGGACCGGTCTGTCCAATTACCGAGCTGGAGCTCTGGAGCGCATGCGCTCAGAGCCAGTGTTCTGCGACAACAGAGGCCACCATGATGGGAGGCCCACACTGGCCAAAAGAACAAAGATGGATGAAAAAATATAGATAAATGAAAGACCAATAGAAGTGGCCCACCCGCCCCCATCCCCCAAAAAAAGTCTGCCTAGTTTTATTCTTGTTCCTCTCTCTGTGTACTCCCCACAACCATGAAAACCATTTCTATTATATTTTATGCATATTTTCAGATTTCCCTTATGTATGCCAAATAAATGCAGATATCGATCCGTATTCTCTCTATTTTCACACTGAAGGTAGTATATTATGCACATTGTTCTGAACTTTTTTCTTTTTTTTACTCACAATATATCTTGGAGGACTTTCCATATCAATGCAGCTAGCTGCTCATTAGTTTTTGTTGTTCAGTTGCTCAGTCCTGACTTTGCACCCCCATGGACTGCAGCACCTCAGGCCTCCCTGTCCTTCACCATTTCCCAGAGCTTGCTCATATTCCTTTCCATTGAGTTGGTGGTGCCATCCAACCATCTCATCCTCTGTCATCCCTGTCTACTGCCTTCTATTTTTCCCAGCATGAGGGTCTTTTCCAATGAGTTGGCGGTTCACATCACATAGCCAAATTATTGGAGATTCAGCTTCAGCATCAGTCCCTCCAATGAATACATAGGGTTGATTTTCTTTAGGATTGACTGGTTTGATCTCCTTGTAGTCCACCACAGTTGGAAAGCAACAGTTCTTGGGTGTTCATCCTTCTTTATCCATTATATGGATGCATTTTTTCCTTGTAGTCCCATTGAACGGATGCAAAAGTGAAGTGATGTCACATTTCCAATTGTATCATAATGATACTTGAGAAAAGCTTTACCACTTAACTTTCTAATAGGTAATATAGTAGGTAACATATCTTTAAGTGTAAACTGGTGCACAGTTAAAAGTCTGCCTAGGGCTTCCCTGGTGGTCCAGTGGGTAAGGACACCGCCTTGCAGTGCAAAAGGTGCTGGTTCGATCCCTGGCTTGGGAAGATCCCACGTGCCGCGGAGTGGCTGGACCGGTCTGTCCAATTACCGAGCTGGAGCTCTGGAGCGCATGCGCTCAGAGCCAGTGTTCTGCGACAACAGAGGCCACCATGATGGGAGGCCCACACTGGCCAAAAGAACAAAGATGGATGAAAAAATATAGATAAATGAAAGACCAATAGAAGTGGCCCACCCGCCCCCCATCCCCCCCCCAAAAAAAAAAGTCTGCCTAGTTTTATTCTTGTTCCTCTCTCTGTGTACTCCCCACAACCATGAAAACCATTTCTATTATATTTTATGCATATTTTCAGATTTCCCTTATGTATGCCAAATAAATGCAGATATCGATCCGTATTCTCTCTATTTTCACACTGAAGGTAGTATATTATGCACATTGTTCTGAACTTTTTTCTTTTTTTTACTCACAATATATCTTGGAGGACTTTCCATATCAATGCAGCTAGCTGCTCATTAGTTTTTGTTGTTCAGTTGCTCAGTCCTGACTTTGCACCCCCATGGACTGCAGCACCTCAGGCCTCCCTGTCCTTCACCATTTCCCAGAGCTTGCTCATATTCCTTTCCATTGAGTTGGTGGTGCCATCCAACCATCTCATCCTCTGTCATCCCTGTCTACTGCCTTCTATTTTTCCCAGCATGAGGGTCTTTTCCAATGAGTTGGCGGTTCACATCACATAGCCAAATTATTGGAGATTCAGCTTCAGCATCAGTCCCTCCAATGAATACATAGGGTTGATTTTCTTTAGGATTGACTGGTTTGATCTCCTTGTAGTCCACCACAGTTGGAAAGCAACAGTTCTTGGGTGTTCATCCTTCTTTATCCATTATATGGATGCATCATAATTTATTAAAGTTCTCTTTTTTCAGTAATCATTGCAAAGTTTAGTTCTTTTGCTACTGCAAACAGTGCTGTAACCAGCAAACATAATAAGCTAATATAAAAACAAACAAAAATGACATAAAGTCATTTCACATATCTGCAGCCACACATGTAAACTAAATCTGGAAGCAGAATTGCTAGAACGAAAGTGTGTATGTTCACAAATTTGATAAGTATTGTTACATTTATGACTACAGAAAGTGAAAGAGAAAGTGTTAGTCACTCCTGTCTTGACTCTTTGTGACCCCATGGACTATAGCCCACTGTGCTCCTCTGTACCAATTCACTCTCCCACCAACAATGTACTAAGTCCCTAAAGCTTTGCCAAGACAATGTTGCCAAAATTAGGAATTTATATATAAATCTGATAAGTGAATAATGGCTTCTCAGTGTAACTTTAATTTGCATTAACTTTGTCATAAGAGAGATTCCACATAGCTCCCAACAATGTATTTAATCCTCTTTACTTGTTGGTACCCTGGACACCCCACTTAGCAAATCAGTCCTGAATCAGGCTCTGCCCCAATTCAATTTCTCCTTTCTTTCATTTGTTGCTATTATTCTAAATAGCACTCTCCTGCTCTGATTTCTAATTTACATTTCTCCAACTTTCTCGCTTTGCCTTAGTGCTTTGTTGAGAACCTAGGATTTAGATATCCTTAGGGTGTTCCTTTGCAACAAATCAGTCTTTTGCAAAATAAAAGTAAATAAATCCATTGGTATATTTTCTAATATGATTTCTAAATGTGAAAAACCAAGAGTATCAGGCATATACCTGGAGAGAAGATTAAACGAGAGCATAGAAAACATGTTTGATGGTATCAAGAGAAATCTCTTCCTGAGGAACGTGACTTGAAATCTCTTTCAATTTTCTCCCTCCTCTGTCTCTCTCTTCCTCTCTCTCTCCTTCCATCCTAATTCACTCCACATTATATATATCTCACACAAAATTAAAAACCATAGGGAGAGAAGATTGACTGAGGACATTAGTTGAATACAGTATTTCTTGGGCAGCAAATTTAATGTAAGAACTGGAGGAAATGAAGCAGCTCTTTATAATCTGCAGGTTTGTAGCTTATTTGTGTGTTTGTGAACTGTATCATGGTTATTATCATGCAATCAAAGATCCTGGTTTCATATTTATTTATCAATAACTCTTGGCTGAGAGTCTCACACTATATAACAAAATGATTTTTTCTATTCTGTCAGAATAGTTGTTTATCAAATTGAATTATGAACAAATGGAATTTTCTCCAAGAAACACACTATTACATTTTCTGCCTAGCTGTTACACAGTCAATATTTAGGTAATTGACATCTCTCATGAGCATTATTATGACTTTTTCAGGTATTTTCTGATCTATACAAATATTTTATGATTTGATTTCACTAATGTTTTTTACAGATCAATAGGAAACCAGAAACATCATGTTCTCTTTTTCAATATTAAATTTTATCTACATAGTAAAGATAATCTGTCTGTCAAGATGTTACACATTTAACCATCTGGCAATTTACAGCTTTCATCACAAATTGTGCCAGAATGTCAAAATCCCTATGTCAGAGAATAGAACCCTCATTTTTGAGATATATAAAAATTTTAATGTCAACATTTATGAAGTAAGAATCCAGATCCATCTTTAAATCAGATATATGCAAGTTTCTAAAAGCCCTTAGTGTCCTGCACCTGAAATAAGCGTGCGTTGGGTACTCTAACCAAAATACAGTGTAAGCGTGAGAAGAGTGGTCATTGTGCATGCTTTACTTGATTTTAATCCAGTTCCTTCTCTGAGTCTTAGCACACTTTTTGAGACAGCAGTTTAGAGAAATATGTTCCTCAACAAGTTATTACGTCCACTGGCTTCCTTTCTAATTTTAATATAGCAATGATTGCTGTTAGCATAGCCCTTGCTTCTAATGGAGTTCTACTTGTCTTTGATGTAGTTTGCAAACTCACTATGAAAAAAGCAGTAATTTTCTTTTTACCATCTGGGGCGACACAAGGAGAGAATGAGGACCACCTCTCAGCCCAGGACTCTTATATCTCCATGGCATGATGTTTGATTCTCTCAGATATTTTTATTGGTTTCTTATAAATGATAGTTATGTATCATGAGATTAAAAGATATTTGCTCCTTGAAGAAAAGCTGTGACAAACCTAGCTGCTGCTACTAAGCTGTGTCCAGCTCTTTTGACCCCATAGACTGTAGCCCAGCAGGCTCCTCTGCCCACTGGGATTCTCCAGGCAAGAATGCTGGAGTGGATTGCCACTCCAGTACCTCCCTCCAGGGGATCTTCCTGACCCAAGGATCAAATCCACTTCTCTTATGTCTCCTACATTTTTGGCTGGTGTGTTTGTATCTGCTGGATCATAGTATTGATTATGACTTTTCTCAAGAAACACACTATTACATTTTCTGCCTAGCTGTTACACAGTCAATATTTAGGTAATTGACATCTCTCATGAGCATTATTATGACTTTTTCAGGTATTTTCTGATCTATACAAATATTTTATGATTTGATTTCACTAATGTTTTTTACAGATCAATAGGAAACCAGAAACATCATGTTCTCTTTTTCAATATTAAATTTTATCTACATAGTAAAGATAATCTGTCTGTCAAGATGTTACACATTTAACCATCTGGCAATTTACAGCTTTCATCACAAATTGTGCCAGAATGTCAAAATCCCTATGTCAGAGAATAGAACCCTCATTTTTGAGATATATAAAAATTTTAATGTCAACATTTATGAAGTAAGAATCCAGATCCATCTTTAAATCAGATATATGCAAGTTTCTAAAAGCCCTTAGTGTCCTGCACCTGAAATAAGCGTGCGTTGGGTACTCTAACCAAAATACAGTGTAAGCGTGAGAAGAGTGGTCATTGTGCATGCTTTACTTGATTTTAATCCAGTTCCTTCTCTGAGTCTTAGCACACTTTTTGAGACAGCAGTTTAGAGAAATATGTTCCTCAACAAGTTATTACGTCCACTGGCTTCCTTTCTAATTTTAATATAGCAATGATTGCTGTTAGCATAGCCCTTGCTTCTAATGGAGTTCTACTTGTCTTTGATGTAGTTTGCAAACTCACTATGAAAAAAGCAGTAATTTTCTTTTTACCATCTGGGGCGACACAAGGAGAGAATGAGGACCACCTCTCAGCCCAGGACTCTTATATCTCCATGGCATGATGTTTGATTCTCTCAGATATTTTTATTGGTTTCTTATAAATGATAGTTATGTATCATGAGATTAAAAGATATTTGCTCCTTGAAGAAAAGCTGTGACAAACCTAGCTGCTGCTACTAAGCTGTGTCCAGCTCTTTTGACCCCATAGACTGTAGCCCAGCAGGCTCCTCTGCCCACTGGGATTCTCCAGGCAAGAATGCTGGAGTGGATTGCCACTCCAGTACCTCCCTCCAGGGGATCTTCCTGACCCAAGGATCAAATCCACTTCTCTTATGTCTCCTACATTGGCTGGTGTGTTCTGTATGACAAGTGCCATCTGGGAAGTCCATGACAAGCCTAGACAATATATTAAAAAGCAGAGGCATCACTTTGCTGACAAAGGTCTGTATCGTCAAAGCTATGATTTTTCCAGTAGACTTTGTATGGTTGTAAGATTTGGATCAGAAAGAAGGCTGAGCATCAAATTATTGATGCTTTAGAATTGTGATGCTAGAGAAGACACTTGAGAATCCCTTGGACAGCAAGGACATCAAAGTAGTCAATCCTGAAAGAAATCAACTCTGAATTTTCATTGAAAGGACATATGCTGAAGTTGAAGCTCCAATACTTTGATCAAGTGATGCAAAGAGCTTTCTCATTGGAAAAGACCCTGACACTGGAAAGATTGAAGTCAGGAGGAGAAGGGAGAGAAAGAGGATGAGATGGTTGGATGGCATCACTGAGTCAATGGGCATGAGTTTGAGCAAACTCTAGGAGATGGTGAAGGACTGGGAAACCTGGTGTGCTTCAGCTCATGGGGTCACAGAAGCAGGTACAACTTGGTGACTAAAGAAGAACAAATGTACTTTATAATACCCTCAGGAGTAGGCTTTTGAATAAAAGATTTATTTATTCCCCTCAGAATCTGGTATCTGTTGCTTTGTAATATGTAAGTAATGAACAAACCTGTGTTTATCTGAATTAGCTAATGTGTCTCTAGTTTTAATTGACACGACATTTCACTTTCCCATACAGTAATTTTCTTTTTGCCATCTGGGGCGACACAAGGAGAGAATGAGGACCACCTCTCAGCCCAGGACTCTTATATCTCCATGGCATGATGTTTGATTCTCTCAGATATTTTTATTGGTTTCTTATAAATGATAGTTATGTATCATGAGATTAAAAGATATTTGCTCCTTGAAGAAAAGCTGTGACAAACCTAGCTGCTGCTACTAAGCTGTGTCCAGCTCTTTTGACCCCATAGACTGTAGCCCAGCAGGCTCCTCTGCCCACTGGGATTCTCCAGGCAAGAATGCTGGAGTGGATTGCCACTCCAGTACCTCCCTCCAGGGGATCTTCCTGACCCAAGGATCAAATCCACTTCTCTTATGTCTCCTACATTGGCTGGTGTGTTCTGTATGACAAGTGCCATCTGGGAAGTCCATGACAAGCCTAGACAATATATTAAAAAGCAGAGGCATCACTTTGCTGACAAAGGTCTGTATCGTCAAAGCTATGATTTTTCCAGTAGACTTTGTATGGTTGTAAGATTTGGATCAGAAAGAAGGCTGAGCATCAAATTATTGATGCTTTAGAATTGTGATGCTAGAGAAGACACTTGAGAATCCCTTGGACAGCAAGGACATCAAAGTAGTCAATCCTGAAAGAAATCAACTCTGAATTTTCATTGAAAGGACATATGCTGAAGTTGAAGCTCCAATACTTTGATCAAGTGATGCAAAGAGCTTTCTCATTGGAAAAGACCCTGACACTGGAAAGATTGAAGTCAGGAGGAGAAGGGAGAGAAAGAGGATGAGATGGTTGGATGGCATCACTGAGTCAATGGGCATGAGTTTGAGCAAACTCTAGGAGATGGTGAAGGACTGGGAAACCTGGTGTGCTTCAGCTCATGGGGTCACAGAAGCAGGTACAACTTGGTGACTAAAGAAGAACAAATGTACTTTATAATACCCTCAGGAGTAGGCTTTTGAATAAAAGATTTATTTATTCCCCTCAGAATCTGGTATCTGTTGCTTTGTAATATGTAAGTAATGAACAAACCTGTGTTTATCTGAATTAGCTAATGTGTCTCTAGTTTTAATTGACACGACATTTCACTTTCCCATACAGTTTTCATCTGAGTAGTAAGCAACATATCAATGCATATATAAAGTTAGATATATTAATATATGCACACCTCACACATTATTTGAGTTATTCATCATAAATTATTTTATATTTACCCATAATTTAATACCATTTTTAAAAATTTTTGGCCACTTTTATTGATCTTTCATTTATTTATTTTCATACATCTTTGTTCTTTGGCCTGTGTGGGCCTCCCATTACAGTGGCCTCTCCTGTAGCAGAGCACCGACTCTGGGCGCATGTCCTCCAGAGCGCTAGTTCATAATTGGACATACGAGTCTAGCCACTCTGTGGCATGTGGGACCTTCCCGTGCCAGGGATTGAACCAGTGCCCCTTGCATTGCAAGGCAGACTCTTTATCCACTGGACCACCAGGGAAGCCCTAATATTCATTTTTAAGATATATATGTTGTGGGTATGTTTTATAATATATCTAATATTTATTTTGATAGAATTCATGAATATATTATTTTTAAATATATACATGCATATTGAAGTGTGCACTCAGACTGTTTTAACTGAAATGATTACAAAATCATAAAATACATGCAAACTACTGTCTTAGAATATAATACACAATGAGAGTGAGGGATTGAGTCTCTCATATGAGAACAATGTGGTCAAAACATTCAAGCAATGCTTGGATTGTTAAATCTATTTCATTCTTTTTCCCTGAAAGAATAAAAGGAAAATGACTTGAGTCTGAAATTCAAACAGAAAGGAATATTGCCTTTCAATTACGTGTAATTTTATTCTCTTTTCTTTATACTATTCTCTTTTTCCATTAAGGGACTACTAATGAAGAGGAAATGCTGATATGACATTTAACATACAAGTGGGAATCCTAACAAGAAAGTTTACTCAAGTCTGCAAGAGTACCATTGAAGTAGGAGGGACTCAGAAGTGCCAAAGGTGAATTGGTCATATGTGTTTGCTTTCCAAATATTCTTTGAGTAATTTTCTAAATTAATCAAGGACTCTCATGAGAACTGTTTAAGTGATTTGAAGAATCTGAAATTAGATAGTGAAAAGACCAGAGAATAAAAATATGTATGTACTTAACAGTTTCTGACCATGGAAATCTAAAAAATATTAAAAATAATTTTATGATGAAAAAGTTCTCCCACAGTTTAAACTATATTTAGCTAAAATATAGCACCAATGTGCATATTATGCTAAGATGTTGTGGCTGCTTCTTATTTGCTAGATGAATTTGAATTAGGTAATTCATAGTCTGAGACTGCAAAATTTACACATAAGCAGAGTCAGGCTTCATAATTAGAGAATGGAAGAGATTGGCAGGTCTATTTTTAAAAACATTTGCACTGTTTGATATTTTTAATAGACTTCACTTTTAGAGACATTTTAGTTTAACAACAAAATTAAATAGTATACAGAGACTCCTCATATAGTCTCTACTCCAACACATGCATAGCTTCCTCCATTATTAACGTCCTGCAACAGAGTGATACATTTGATGTAGTTCATTTGCCCACATTCACACATTGCTATTACGGTGGTCTATCCTATGTTCACTCAATATTGCACATTCTTTGAACTTTGGCAAATGTGTATCATGCAAAGTTTCTCTGCCCTGAGAACTTCCTGTTTTCAGGCAATCTACTTCCTCCTCCTTGACCCCTGACAACTAGTACTCTTTTTTCTGATCTCCACGTTTGCTTTTCCTAGAAAATCTTGGAGTTGGAATGCAGCCTTTTCAGATTGGTTTCTTTTATTTAGTAATATGTATTATGAAGTTTAACATGCATTACTAAGAATTAAGTTTTCTCCATATCTTTCATAGTTTGATAGCTAATTTCTTTTTAGTGCTGAATAATATTTCATAGTCGTACCACAGTTCACCAATTTACCTACTAAAGTGCATCTTGGTTGCTTCAGAATTTTGGCAATTATGAATAAAGCTGTATAAGCATCTATGTGCAGGTTGTTGTGTGGACATAAGTTTTCAGCTCCTTAAGCTTATTATCAAAGGACAAAATTATTTGATCACATGGTAAGAATATACTTTCTTTTATAAGAAGCCATCAAACGTTCTCCCAAGTAGCTGTTCCATTTTTCATTCCCAGTAGCAATGAATGATAGATCCTGTTGTTCCACATCCTCACCATGACAGCATTTGGTGTTGTCAGCGTTTTGAGTTTTGGTCATTCTAATAGGTGTATAGTGGCATTTCATTGTCATTTTAGTTTTCATTTCCTTGATGACATACATCTTTTCATATGCTTGTTTACCATTTGGCTATCATCCGTGTTATAACCCATTTGTTATTTTTGAGGGGGGATCATTTTAGTAAAGTTCAATTTATTATTTCTTTCATGAATTTTTACTTCAGTGCTGTATCTAGAAAGTTATTGCCAGTCCCAAGTTTGTCTATACTTTCTCTTTTTATCTTAAAATTTTAAAGTCTTATGTTTTACATTTAGGCCTATATCAATTTTAATCTTTGTGACAGGGATATGAACTCTGTCTAGATTCCATTTTGTTTTTTAATATACTGGAGTGAATTGTCATGCCCATTTCCAGGAGACCTTCCCAATACAGGGGTTAGACTTGCATTTCCTTTTTGAAAAATTAATTAATTTATTTAAATTGGAGAATAATTACATTATTGTGATGGTTTTTGTCATGCATCAACATGAATAAGCCACAGGTATATGTGTGCCCCCCTGCCCCACCTGAACTCCCCACCCGCACCTGGATATCAAGCTTTCCAGCACCATTTGTTGAAACAATATCTATTTTTCAGGCAATCTACTTCCTCCTCCTTGACCCCTGACAACTAGTACTCTTTTTTCTGATCTCCACGTTTGCTTTTCCTAGAAAATCTTGGCGTTGGAATGCAGTTTCAGATTGGTTTCTTTTATTTAGTAATATGTATTATGAAGTTTAACATGCATTACTAAGAATTAAGTTTTCTCCATATCTTTCATAGTTTGATAGCTAATTTCTTTTTAGTGCTGAATAATATTTCATAGTCGTACCACAGTTCACCAATTTACCTACTAAAGTGCATCTTGGTTGCTTCAGAATTTTGGCAATTATGAATAAAGCTGTATAAGCATCTATGTGCAGGTTGTTGTGTGGACATAAGTTTTCAGCTCCTTAAGCTTATTATCAAAGGACAAAATTATTTGATCACATGGTAAGAATATACTTTCTTTTATAAGAAGCCATCAAACGTTCTCCCAAGTAGCTGTTCCATTTTTCATTCCCAGTAGCAATGAATGATAGATCCTGTTGTTCCACATCCTCACCATGACAGCATTTGGTGTTGTCAGCGTTTTGAGTTTTGGTCATTCTAATAGGTGTATAGTGGCATTTCATTGTCATTTTAGTTTTCATTTCCTTGATGACATACATCTTTTCATATGCTTGTTTACCATTTGGCTATCATCCGTGTTATAACCCATTTGTTATTTTTGAGGGGGGATCATTTTAGTAAAGTTCAATTTATTATTTCTTTCATGAATTTTTACTTCAGTGCTGTATCTAGAAAGTTATTGCCAGTCCCAAGTTTGTCTATACTTTCTCTTTTTATCTTAAAATTTTAAAGTCTTATGTTTTACATTTAGGCCTATATCAATTTTAATCTTTGTGACAGGGATATGAACTCTGTCTAGATTCCATTTTGTTTTTTAATATACTGGAGTGAATTGTCATGCCCATTTCCAGGAGACCTTCCCAATACAGGGGTTAGACTTGCATTTCCTTTTTGAAAAATTAATTAATTTATTTAAATTGGAGAATAATTACATTATTGTGATGGTTTTTGTCATGCATCAACATGAATAAGCCACAGGTATATGTGTGCCCCCCTGCCCCACCTGAACTCCCCACCCGCACCTGGATATCAAGCTTTCCAGCACCATTTGTTGAAAGAATATCTATTTTTCATTGTATTTTCTTTGCTCCTTTGACCAATATCAGTTGAGTATACATGCATGAGTGTTTTAGATCATTTAATTTTCATTATAAACAATCAGTTTATTTAAAGGCCATGGTTTTCTGACTTTCTTAATTCTAGATGAGAATATTTAGGCCTAGAGATTATCTAGAACTCACTTACCGTGGTCGAATTAAGACTCAATATTTTTCTTGCTTTATTCAGCAATTTTTTTCACATATGAATTCTGTTGCTATAACATTTATCTTTATTTTGGTGATCTAACATTATTGTTTATATTTTGGAAGTTAACTCTCAATAACTGTTAAGTATATAATGCTACATTGTTTTGGCTGATTATCATTGATATCAAGAGTATCAGTCAGGCTGGTATGAAAAGTTTCAATATTTCCAATATAATTCATTTCATAAGGTCTCTAATAAAGGAAAGCGTCTTGGGTCATAGACCTTATTGGAAGAGGCCAGCCATTGTCTGGTCTGCTCCTTTCTAGTTATTGTCCTTCTGGATTCCACTTCTATATGAAGCAGAACTCTTTAAACATATATTTGTAAAATAGTAACTGTTCCTTCTTTTCATCTTTTTTCTTTAGATTACACATCATTCTCAAGGCAATCAGTAGTTAAATTAACAGTCATGTAGAAAGAAATATTTAAAAGAAAATCACAAGTGTACAATTCAAAAAATATATCCTCCTTGGCTTCATTTTACTCTTTTCCACTTATAAAATCTAAATACCCCGACTTCTGACTGTGCCCTTGGATTTAAAATGAGTCTTATATAAACAGGCTATTTTTCTTTTATTCTGATAGACTGAGTTTCAAAGTTTCAGTATTTTATATTCAATGAGATTACCATTAATAATAAATAGTACACCATCTTGCTTTTTGTTTTCTTTTGAATTATCTTTTTTCATTTAATTTTCATTTTCTGCCAAGAACAGTGTATGAAAACAAAATGGCATTTGCCATTTCAGTAAACAAAGGACATTACCTATCATTCTGATAAACAATAAATGTTCCCACCATCAGCCATCAGCCATTGCAGCTGCCCCTGATGCAGCCTGAGGGGAATTCAGAATGGAGAAAGAGAGGATATTATTCCTAGATAGTTAAGCTGCATATCAAAGGAATAATTTCAATGAGCCCAGAATCCTGTATCTTCTTTTATGTGAAAAAGCATTAGAATCATTAACTTGATGTCTGTTTTCTGTGAATATTGGTAATTGTTTGATATTTGACTATATATTTTTTTTTAAATCAAAGCTACTATATATCCTTTTTCCTTCCTTATCACTTTGCAACAGTTTCTGAGCTATCTGAAAGACTACCTTCCCAGGCTATAGTCCTTAGTTACATCTCTGAACAAAATATAACTCTCAACTTTTTAGGTTTTACTCTTTTTTTTTTTTCTTCCTTAATGGACATGTGCATGACACTTAGCATTCAATTCTTATTCATTCTCATTTCTAAACAATCACTGCTTCTTTCAAATGTAACTTTTTAAACTTATTTTGAAGTTTATGAAGCTGATTTGGATGTCACATAGAGAAGTAACTAAAGTCTTAGGCTACCTAGGTTATTATTACTTCATTTGCTCAAACAATTTCCAGTTCATGACTGGTTAGAACAGGTTTATTTTAAGCCCCTTCAAGCAGACTAATTTTTATGCCATACAAAAGTGTCATCCTATGTTAATCATTCAGTGGCTAAACTTTGCACACCTAATTTTTTTACAACATCATTCTCAAGGCAATCAGTAGTTAAATTAACAGTCATGTAGAAAGAAATATTTAAAAGAAAATCACAAGTGTACAATTCAAAAAATATATCCTCCTTGGCTTCATTTTACTCTTTTCCACTTATAAAATCTAAATACCCCGACTTCTGACTGTGCCCTTGGATTTAAAATGAGTCTTATATAAACAGGCTATTTTTCTTTTATTCTGATAGACTGAGTTTCAAAGTTTCAGTATTTTATATTCAATGAGATTACCATTAATAATAAATAGTACACCATCTTGCTTTTTGTTTTCTTTTGAATTATCTTTTTTCATTTAATTTTCATTTTCTGCCAAGAACAGTGTATGAAAACAAAATGGCATTTGCCATTTCAGTAAACAAAGGACATTACCTATCATTCTGATAAACAATAAATGTTCCCACCATCAGCCATCAGCCATTGCAGCTGCCCTGATGCAGCCTGAGGGGAATTCAGAATGGAGAAAGAGAGGATATTATTCCTAGATAGTTAAGCTGCATATCAAAGGAATAATTTCAATGAGCCCAGAATCCTGTATCTTCTTTTATGTGAAAAAGCATTAGAATCATTAACTTGATGTCTGTTTTCTGTGAATATTGGTAATTGTTTGATATTTGACTATATATTTTTTTTTAAATCAAAGCTACTATATATCCTTTTTCCTTCCTTATCACTTTGCAACAGTTTCTGAGCTATCTGAAAGACTACCTTCCCAGGCTATAGTCCTTAGTTACATCTCTGAACAAAATATAACTCTCAACTTTTTAGGTTTTACTCTTTTTTTTTTTTCTTCCTTAATGGACATGTGCATGACACTTAGCATTCAATTCTTATTCATTCTCATTTCTAAACAATCACTGCTTCTTTCAAATGTAACTTTTTAAACTTATTTTGAAGTTTATGAAGCTGATTTGGATGTCACATAGAGAAGTAACTAAAGTCTTAGGCTACCTAGGTTATTATTACTTCATTTGCTCAAACAATTTCCAGTTCATGACTGGTTAGAACAGTGGATTTAATTTCCTGAACCTATTTTTGCCTTAACTCACCATATTACAAGCAGACTAATTTTTTTATGCCATACAAAAGTGTCATCCTATGTTAATCATTCAGTGGCTAAACTTTGCACACCAATTTTGGAAAAACCCCAATTACATAAATGGAACTCAAGAGTTTATTTTCCTTCTATAACTTTTTCATGTTTCATGGAGCAAATGTACTGAACTACATGCTGTTCTTCAAAGACACCTTTATTTCTCTGCTTTGAGCCTGAGAATGCCCTCATTTTCATCACAATTCAAAAAAAATTCTCCATGTAACCTTCAAATCAGCTCCAAAAGAGAGCTAATCACTCCTTTGTTCTAAAACCTTTCCTTCCATGGGTATCTATCTGAACATGCCATGTTGAATCACAATGTCTTGTCTGTTTCTTTTCTAAACAATGGAATTCTTCAGGGCTTGGAAATGAGTTTTGTATATGTGACTCTTGAAGCATAATGAGCATAGTATAATGTTAGTTGTTCTTATTTCCTACTTATAACAGAAGAACAGTACCTAGTAAACAGGAGGGCCTCATTAATATGTCTAACAAATGTTTCTATGCATGCATGAATCAGTAAAGAGTGAATAAGCTAAAATATGGAAATATGCACTAAAAAAGAAAGTTATACCAGATGGTAACAAGTATTTCACTTCACCTTCAGAATCTCAAAGGCAATATCAATGTCAGTGTGTATTCATGAAATTCTTTCTTATTTTTCATAGTTTCTATGTTGAAAATGTCTTTTCTTTCGCCAGTATCTAGAGTTGGAAGGAACTATAATAGATTTTAAAGAAGCAATGATAGTTAATCTGACACTGTACTGAAAGCTTGTTGAAAATAGTTGTCAGACCCTGATGCTGGGAAAAACAAAATAATAAAAATGAAAGACGTGAAAGGATCAATCTAAATTAATGAGTGAAACGTGTACTAATTGTGTACTAAATGTGTACTGAATGCCTACAAATGTGCCAGTTAATTTAGAAACCAATCTTCACTACAATTCTCCAAATACATTATTTATTACATAAATTTTATTTATTTATTTTTGGGCGGGGGTCGGGTTGGGGAGGGAGGGAGGGGAGCAGGCGGGCCACTTCTATTGGTCTTTCGTTTCTTTCTGTTCATCCATCTTTGTTCTTTGGCTCCTGTGGGCCTCCCATCGCGGTGGCGTCTGTCATTGCAGAGCACCGGCTCTGAGCGCCTGCGCTCCAGAGCTCCGGCTCGGTAATTGGACACATCCGTCCAGCCGCTCCGCGGCACGTGGGTTCTTCCCAGGCCAGGGCTCGAACCGGCGCCCCTTGCACTGCAAGGCGGTGTCCTTACCCACTGGACCACCAGGGGAAGCCCTACATAAATTTTTATTGAACATTATTTATGTTCTGGGTTGCACTCATAGCAGTAAGTGAGAAAGGCATGGTCTCTCTTACCACCGAGGTTTTAGGTTTAGTCTCCGTTGTCCCATGATGATATACACAAGCATACCAAATTTGGACCATTGGTCTCACTTTCCATTAATGCAACTAAGGCACAGAGGAATACTGACATTTTCCTGATGTAACACAGCTATTGAGTGCAAATAACAGTAGTGGTATTTAAACTCATTTTAGAGGGGCTATCAGAGTCCAACTGTTTTCATTGTTCCCTTAGATTGGAGTTTGTACTGCGGCAACATTTTCCTTTTTGTCTTTCTTTTTGACTCTAGATTAGAAAAAATATGATCCTTTTGAAATTTCAGGGAAAAAATCATGTGCCTATAACTTTGATTTTTCATCCATATTTTGCCCTTAAAAATAGGAAACTAGTAGTCAAATCAATGTTAGATTAATGAAAATAGAAATGAAGAGGAGAAATTGAGTTTTAGCTATTAACCTTCACTGAAAAATCATAGACTGTAAACCATGACAAATGAAGAAAAAGATAGACCTATGTGCAAGAAAGTGACAAACACCTTTATTATATCCAAAAAAAAAAAAAAGCTCATTTTTGGGGGGTGGCAAAATTGCTAACATTTTTGCATATTACTGACTGCTTTCATAGATAAGCATACTATATTTTATATTTGAAGTCTATTTCACAGTTGTCTATTATTCCTAGATCTTAAATTGTACAAAATTCAATAAAAAAAGTAAAAGGTATTAGCAATAGAAGAGGAGATTTTCACGGACTTTCTTTAAAATAACTTCAGTGGTTCAAACATAAAGCTACTTTTATTATCTTTCTGTGTCTGCAGCCCACGGGAAGCCTATGAGTCTCCAAGCAGATTATGGCTCTATGTAAATGAAGAAAAGAAAATTAAAACTGTGAGAGCTTTCCCACCCCATGAGCGGCTCTGTTTAAAGAAAAAATAAATGGCTTTCCTTACTTGCATGTCACAGAGAAACAGGCTTAAATCACTAGAGCTGTGTAAAGTGAGACATTTAGAAATTCAGCAAAACCTAATGCTTTCAATGGGAAATAGCAGCATCTAATTTACATAGCTGTCCTCCTAGTGTCTAAATGCTTCATCTACCTTAAAGGATAGCTCATATCACTCAAAAACAAACAAACGCACAAAAAGAGGAACCGTTGTTTTGACATAAATGCTCAAGAATTAGTTTTCAATTCAATTCCTTTGTTAAACATGATTATTTGTCATTAACCTTGATTTCTCTTTTTTCAAAGGTATAACTTTAAATTTGGAAAGAATTGACTTACATTATCATAAATATTCCAAGATAAAAAAGAATGAAATACAGTTACTGAACCATTCACCCAGGGTTTTTGAATGGATTCCACAAACTCAGCCATGTAACGTTTAGCTCAAGTTTGCATACCTCTACAGAGGGCACACTTAACCTCTACAGAAAAGGACAATTACACTAGATCTAGTTTTTCTGTATTATAGAGTTACACGCATAAAAATAGGAAAAGTAGTCAAATCAATGTTAGATTAATGAAAATAGAAATGAAGAGGAGAAATTGAGTTTTAGCTATTAACCTTCACTGAAAAATCATAGACTGTAAACCATGACAAATGAAGAAAAAGATAGACCTATGTGCAAGAAAGTGACAAACACCTTTATTATATCCAAAAAAAAAGCTCATTTTTGGGGGGTGGCAAAATTGCTAACATTTTTGCATATTACTGACTGCTTTCATAGATAAGCATACTATATTTTATATTTGAAGTCTATTTCACAGTTGTCTATTATTCCTAGATCTTAAATTGTACAAAATTCAATAAAAAAAGTAAAAGGTATTAGCAATAGAAGAGGAGATTTTCACGGACTTTCTTTAAAATAACTTCAGTGGTTCAAACATAAAGCTACTTTTATTATCTTTCTGTGTCTGCAGCCCACGGGAAGCCTATGAGTCTCCAAGCAGATTATGGCTCTATGTAAATGAAGAAAAGAAAATTAAAACTGTGAGAGCTTTCCCACCCCATGAGCGGCTCTGTTTAAAGAAAAAATAAATGGCTTTCCTTACTTGCATGTCACAGAGAAACAGGCTTAAATCACTAGAGCTGTGTAAAGTGAGACATTTAGAAATTCAGCAAAACCTAATGCTTTCAATGGGAAATAGCAGCATCTAATTTACATAGCTGTCCTCCTAGTGTCTAAATGCTTCATCTACCTTAAAGGATAGCTCATATCACTCAAAAACAAACAAACGCACAAAAAGAGGAACCGTTGTTTTGACATAAATGCTCAAGAATTAGTTTTCAATTCAATTCCTTTGTTAAACATGATTATTTGTCATTAACCTTGATTTCTCTTTTTTCAAAGGTATAACTTTAAATTTGGAAAGAATTGACTTACATTATCATAAATATTCCAAGATAAAAAAGAATGAAATACAGTTACTGAACCATTCTCCAAAGGTTTTTGAATGGATTCCACAAAAACAGCCATGTAACGTTTAGCTCAAGTTTGCATACCTCTACAGAGGGCACACTTAACTGTTTGTCACGGAAATCTGTAGCATCATTGGATACTAAGGTTTAAAGACAATTACACTAGATCTAGTTTTTTTCTGTATTATAGAGTTACACGCAGTCTGTATTGCAAAGTAATGTGTAGATTTTTAGTCTAAATTATTTTACCATTTTTCCCCACCCGATCTCAAATGATATATAATAAAATATTACATTTTAGGAATCTCAATAGTGCATAAATAAATAGCAAAAAGTGTCTACAATAAATTTTCTCAAATAATTAGTATGTTTTAAAGAGGTCATGACCATTAATTAATATGTTCAATTTATATAATTTGTTATAAGTGGAAGCAAATATGTACTGATCATTTTCAAGCAATATAATACCTGTGTATGTCAGGCACTCTTGTAAGCATGTTAGTAATAATAATTTACTTTATTACCATAACAACCTACAAAATATATTTTTTATAGTCCCTATATATGCAAAAAAACCCAGCATTTCAGAATAAACTGTGTAAGATCATAGGTTAGTAAATAATAGAGATCTGGAGGCAGTGGACCTTCCTCCAAAGTACTTTCACTTAATCAAGCAATCTGATAAGATAAGATAATATTAATCTCATTTTAAAATTCTGGAAACTGAAATAGAAAGACTACATAATTTTTTCATGAGTATAAATAAATGGAAATCTGGAATCTAAACCCTGGAAGAAATAAGAGAATTTAAAATGCTGGAAAAAAAATAGTAAGTAATTTATCAAAGTAAGAATTAAATGAAATCTGAACTCAAGGAAATACAGTTACTGAAGCCATTAAGGATAGCTCATATCACTCAAAAACAAACAAACGCACAAAAAGAGGAACCGTTGTTTTGACATAAATGCTCAAGAATTAGTTTTCAATTCAATTCCTTTGTTAAACATGATTATTTGTCATTAACCTTGATTTCTCTTTTTTCAAAGGTATAACTTTAAATTTGGAAAGAATTGACTTACATTATCATAAATATTCCAAGATAAAAAAGAATGAAATACAGTTACTGAACCATTCTCCAAAGGTTTTTGAATGGATTCCACAAAAACAGCCATGTAACGTTTAGCTCAAGTTTGCATACCTCTACAGAGGGCACACTTAACTGTTTGTCACGGAAATCTGTAGCATCATTGGATACTAAGGTTTAAAGACAATTACACTAGATCTAGTTTTTTTCTGTATTATAGAGTTACACGCAGTCTGTATTGCAAAGTAATGTGTAGATTTTTAGTCTAAATTATTTTACCATTTTTCCCCACCCGATCTCAAATGATATATAATAAAATATTACATTTTAGGAATCTCAATAGTGCATAAATAAATAGCAAAAAGTGTCTACAATAAATTTTCTCAAATAATTAGTATGTTTTAAAGAGGTCATGACCATTAATTAATATGTTCAATTTATATAATTTGTTATAAGTGGAAGCAAATATGTACTGATCATTTTCAAGCAATATAATACCTGTGTATGTCAGGCACTCTTGTAAGCATGTTAGTAATAATAATTTACTTTATTACCATAACAACCTACAAAATATATTTTTTATAGTCCCTATATATGCAAAAAAACCCAGCATTTCAGAATAAACTGTGTAAGATCATAGGTTAGTAAATAATAGAGATCTGGAGGCAGTGGACCTTCCTCCAAAGTACTTTCACTTAATCAAGCAATCTGATAAGATAAGATAATATTAATCTCATTTTAAAATTCTGGAAACTGAAATAGAAAGACTACATAATTTTTTCATGAGTATAAATAAATGGAAATCTGGAATCTAAACCCTGGAAGGGAAATAAGAGAATTTAAAATGCTAGTTAGTAAGTAAAGTATAAAGTAAAAATAAATGAAAGCTAACCCTTTGATAAGTTTCATCAAAGTAATGAATTGCATCTTGTGATACTAAGAGTGCAGATAAGGTTATTTAATAGTTTATGCCTAACTCAATACTTTTCACTTGCCAAATAATTTAAGCTGATTTATTTAATAAATCTGAGAATCAATGAGCTCTTCTAAATATATAATTAATACTGGTGACATTGCCTCTACTTTACATCTGTTTCAATTGTCCCTTCTAACACTTCTCTTGATTGTTGGCAGATGCCTCTTTTCTCCGATTTCAGTGCACCAGTCCACTGGGCCTCCATGCTTTTATTCAGCCATGCACACAAACAATGATCTGCCCTGATTTTGATTCACCTAGAAGTGTTTCTTTTCTTTTTTTCACCAATTACAGCTATGTAACTAGATTTTTTTTTTTCAGAAACTGTTTAGATTAGTAAAATGCCTTTCTTTTCTGTTGTGGCATTTTGCAACAGGATAGCATATGTCCTGTGTAGAGAACAAAGCATTGACTTTGCAGCATCTACTTGCAAACAAAGTTTGATTTCTCTCTAGGAAAAAAACATTCATCCACTATCAGGCCATTAAGGTGCAAGTGAAGCTGACACCACTTATAGCTCACAGAATAAGAACAAGACTGAAACAATCTAATATTATAAAAATGTTTGATCTTGTGATTGAAATACTACTCAATCAGTACAATATAATACCAAAACTTTTGGAAGAATATTGCATGAAAAGGTATTTGATTTTTTTTTTTTTTTTTTTTTTTTTTGGTATCTGGGGTTTAAGAGTTAAATAGATGTGATCATTCTGTTGCACATGACACTTAAGGAACTGCAAAACAGAACCAAGAATCAAAAATAAATCTTGTCTGATGATAATGTTTGGCCTGAAAGTGAGTCATTTCTGAAGGCTACCCACCACCAGATAGCTTGGGTTGGGTATTATGTAATTTGTTAATGGCCGTCATCCACAAATCGACAGACAATAAATGCTGGAGAGGCTGCAGAGAAAAGGGAACACTCCTGTGGGAGTGTAAATTGATACAGCCTCTATGGAAGACAGTCTGGAGATTTCTTTAAAAAACTAAAAATAGAAGCACCATATGACCCAGCAATCTCACTCTTAGGCTTATACCCTGATGAAATCAAATCTGAAAGAAACACCTGTACCCCAATGTTCATTGCAGCTCTCTATACAATAGCTAGAACATGGAAGGAACTGAGATGCCCATCGACGAACGAATGGATCCAAAAGCTCTGGTACATATATACAATGGAATACTACACAGCTGTAAAGAGAAATGCAGAAGAATCAGCCCTAATGAGGTGGCTGGATCTAGAACGTATCATCAAAAGTGAAGTCAGTCAGAAAGAGAAGGACAAATACAGTATATTAACACATATATATGGAATCTAGTAGGATGGTGATGATGGCACACACAGTGAAGCGATGGAAAGACAGACATGGACAGTGGACATATGAACATTGTGGGGAAGGAACAGAAGGTGAGAGGCATAAAGGAAGTAGCATGAAGGCCTGTACTATCATAAGTGAAGAAAATAGCTCTAGTCATTGCTCTGTGATAAAAGGGGATCCTTCAGGGGTGCTGTGTGATGGTTGGGAGGGGTGGGATGCGGGGGATATACATATGACTAATCTGGGAACATACATATCTGTAAAAAACAAAACTCTTTAAAAGTTAAAAGCAAAATAAAGGTTAAAAAAATAAAAAAGAATAAAAAATATATTTCTGAGTATCTTAACTTGTGATCATCAGAAAGCCACAGAGCTATAAGTGTCACTCAGTCATGTCCAATTCTTTGTGACACCATGGACTGTAGCCCACCAGGTTCCTCTGTCCAAAGAATTCTCCAGGCAAGAATACTGGAGTGGCCTGCCATTCCCTTCTCCATGGTATCTTCCTGACCCTGGGATCAAACCAGGTCTCCTTCATTGCAGGCAGATTCTGTACTGTCTGAGCCATCAGGGAAATTGAGTCCCCATATACCTCAGGTGATATCCCAAGCCTGTACATTGATAAAAATGCTTTCTTTAAGCAAACTCTAAGCCCTTTGTGAACTAAGACTTCATACTTGTGGCTTGATCTCAAAAGGAAAAATTCTGCCAAATCAGTTTAGGATAAATCTCCCACTCTCAGTATCTGGCCATTCTTGATATCCCAATGATCAAATTCTTAATCCCCACATGCCTCAGGTGATATCTGATCAATGTGGCCAGTTTGTAGCAAAGATCCTGTCAGATCAGTTTAGCCAAAATCCTTCCTTACTGTTGATGCTTCCTCTTAGTAATTTTCTATCCATTGACCCAGTCCCTCCTCTTTCAGTATAGATTAACTTCAGAATTAAGCCCAGTTCAATACTAATGTCTCTTTTCCTCTTTTGCAATAGTTCCTGAGTAAACCTTGTTTTCACCACTTCTTGTTAGGCTCTGGTTTTTCTTTCTTCCTAAAGGTGAAAGTTTCCTTAGTATACTGATCAATGCCTTCATTTAGCTGGTAATGTCAGTGAAGGTTAGCAGAAGAAACAGGAAGCTCCAGAAGTTTTGAAGTTTTCTGAAACAGGTATTTGAAATATCTTTTCATTCCAGTAATTTAACTCTTAGTTAAAGAACTAAATTACTATATGGCACTGAGAGAGTCCCTTCATAGAATATCCTGGACTGCTAAAGGTACTGTTCTTTCAAGTTTAATTCATAAACATTCCTTTACAGAGTATATAGGAATGCTCCTTGGCAGAAGACTGAGTTGTGACTGACAAAAATAAATATCTGTACTATTATTTGAATCCCTGGTCACTTTTACATTGTAAGGATACTAAAGCTAAGGCACAGCTTTTCTCACCTTTGGAAGTACTTGTTTATACTATAAGATTCTTAAAAAATAAAAAAGAATAAAAAATATATTTCTGAGTATCTTAACTTGTGATCATCAGAAAGCCACAGAGCTATAAGTGTCACTCAGTCATGTCCAATTCTTTGTGACACCATGGACTGTAGCCCACCAGGTTCCTCTGTCCAAAGAATTCTCCAGGCAAGAATACTGGAGTGGCCTGCCATTCCCTTCTCCATGGTATCTTCCTGACCCTGGGATCAAACCAGGTCTCCTTCATTGCAGGCAGATTCTGTACTGTCTGAGCCATCAGGGAAATTGAGTCCCCATATACCTCAGGTGATATCCCAAGCCTGTACATTGATAAAAATGCTTTCTTTAAGCAAACTCTAAGCCCTTTGTGAACTAAGACTTCATACTTGTGGCTTGATCTCAAAAGGAAAAATTCTGCCAAATCAGTTTAGGATAAATCTCCCACTCTCAGTATCTGGCCATTCTTGATATCCCAATGATCAAATTCTTAATCCCCACATGCCTCAGGTGATATCTGATCAATGTGGCCAGTTTGTAGCAAAGATCCTGTCAGATCAGTTTAGCCAAAATCCTTCCTTACTGTTGATGCTTCCTCTTAGTAATTTTCTATCCATTGACCCAGTCCCTCCTCTTTCAGTATAGATTAACTTCAGAATTAAGCCCAGTTCAATACTAATGTCTCTTTTCCTCTTTTGCAATAGTTCCTGAGTAAACCTTGTTTTCACCACTTCTTGTTAGGCTCTGGTTTTTCTTTCTTCCTAAAGGTGAAAGTTTCCTTAGTATACTGATCAATGCCTTCATTTAGCTGGTAATGTCAGTGAAGGTTAGCAGAAGAAACAGGAAGCTCCAGAAGTTTTGAAGTTTTCTGAAACAGGTATTTGAAATATCTTTTCATTCCAGTAATTTAACTCTTAGTTAAAGAACTAAATTACTATATGGCACTGAGAGAGTCCCTTCATAGAATATCCTGGACTGCTAAAGGTACTGTTCTTTCAAGTTTAATTCATAAACATTCCTTTACAGAGTATATAGGAATGCTCCTTGGCAGAAGACTGAGTTGTGACTGACAAAAATAAATATCTGTACTATTATTTGAATCCCTGGTCACTTTTACATTGTAAGGATACTAAAGCTAAGGCACAGCTTTTCTCACCTTTGGAAGTACTTGTATTATAAATTCCATCACTCATAATGTACTTCTCTTAAGGATTTATCTTCTGCTCTCAATTCTATTAAACATAACTGTGTATATGTAGACGCTGATTTTGAATAAAGCTCATGTCCCCCCACCAAGGAACATGGCACCCCAAAAAATCAGTAGGTACTACCTACACATACTATACCATTCAAAACTTTGCATATTTCCAATTGACTCAGTAATTTAAAAGAAACATTCAAATATAAAAATAAACATTTTTAACAATGAAAATAAACCATAGAAACAACAGTACAAATACATTAAGTGATTAAAGCAATTGGTAGTAGATAAAAGCGTAAGAAGCAATGATTTTTAAAGAATTAGAAAGAAAAATAGAGAAGTGTCATTTATTAACAGTGATATATAAAATGTCATAGTCAGTTCTCACAATTTAAGGTAGTTTTGTTCTGTACAGTCATGAATGGTAAATTAGTAAATACTGAGCCACTGTTCCTAGAAGAAATACAAAGTTAGGTTCTGAGAGTCTCTAGTCAAATTTTTGTCAGTCAATCAATATATAACTTCTTCTGTGTGTATTTCTATTTAACAATGCTCTATTTAATATTCATTTCTAATTTGTTGACTCACAGCCAATGTAACTCAGACTTAAATAAAGCTTATTTAACACATATTTTCTCTGGAAGTCTTATCATAGACTTGTAAAGCTTCTAGATAGCATTTTAGTACTATGCTCATAGGGCATTTTAAGCAACAAAATCAAACAAGAAGCTCAAAAGTGTAGAAATTACAGTGATAAATAGAGCACAAAAGGAGTTTTGATTCTCAGAGTTAAAAACAAAGAAAGTATTGGCTTGTTCAGCTTCAGATGGGAATATGAGCATCTGGTAAGTCAAATTTTACACTACTCTATGCATGGTTGTGAAAGATTGTAAAAGTCCTGTGAAGATTAATAAGGGGAGTTTTAAATAGATATAAGCAAGTGGGAAAATTTGCAAATATGGAGTCTGTAAATAAGGAGAACTCATTGAAATAAAGTATAATATTATAAATTAAGAACTTTGAAAATGAAAAGCCCAATGAGTTCAAAGAAGTCAATAAATGAAGCATCATTGAATGTTGTTCTGAGGCAGCTCTCTTGATCTTGGACAAAGAACAGAGGCAGAGACCAAAAGAATCGGCTTCATTCATTCATTTCATTTACCTTCTGCTTCAGAAGATTGAATGCTATGTGTACAATCAAAAGAAAAGTGCAGGGCTTCCCTGGTGGTCCAGTGGGTAAAAAGTCCACTTTGCAATGAAAGGGACATTGGTTCATCCTCTGGCCCGGGGAAGATCCCACACGACGCAGAGCTGCTGCGTCGGTGTGTCCAATTATGAGCCAGCACTCTGGAGTGCGTGTGCCCAGAGCCAGTGCTCTGCAGTGAGAGGTGCCACTGGAATGGGAGGCTCACACATGCCAAAGAATAAAGATGGATGAGAATAAATGATGACTTACAGGCCAAAAAAAAAAAAAGAAGTGCAGAGTACAGTAGAGGCCTGATCATGTCAGTGTTTCTGAAGCATTCTTATAAACTGAATAAACAATTTTTTAAAAGATAGTAATGTCCTAATTTGCCAAAATTTACTGTGTGTATTTCTATTTAACAATGCTCTATTTAATATTCATTTCTAATTTGTTGACTCACAGCCAATGTAACTCAGACTTAAATAAAGCTTATTTAACACATATTTTCTCTGGAAGTCTTATCATAGACTTGTAAAGCTTCTAGATAGCATTTTAGTACTATGCTCATAGGGCATTTTAAGCAACAAAATCAAACAAGAAGCTCAAAAGTGTAGAAATTACAGTGATAAATAGAGCACAAAAGGAGTTTTGATTCTCAGAGTTAAAAACAAAGAAAGTATTGGCTTGTTCAGCTTCAGATGGGAATATGAGCATCTGGTAAGTCAAATTTTACACTACTCTATGCATGGTTGTGAAAGATTGTAAAAGTCCTGTGAAGATTAATAAGGGGAGTTTTAAATAGATATAAGCAAGTGGGAAAATTTGCAAATATGGAGTCTGTAAATAAGGAGAACTCATTGAAATAAAGTATAATATTATAAATTAAGAACTTTGAAAATGAAAAGCCCAATGAGTTCAAAGAAGTCAATAAATGAAGCATCATTGAATGTTGTTCTGAGGCAGCTCTCTTGATCTTGGACAAAGAACAGAGGCAGAGACCAAAAGAATCGGCTTCATTCATTCATTTCATTTACCTTCTGCTTCAGAAGATTGAATGCTATGTGTACAATCAAAAGAAAAGTGCAGGGCTTCCCTGGTGGTCCAGTGGGTAAAAAGTCCACTTTGCAATGAAAGGGACATTGGTTCATCCTCTGGCCCGGGGAAGATCCCACACGACGCAGAGCTGCTGCGTCGGTGTGTCCAATTATGAGCCAGCACTCTGGAGTGCGTGTGCCCAGAGCCAGTGCTCTGCAGTGAGAGGGGCCACTGCAATGGGAGGCTCACACATGCCAAAGAATAAAGATGGATGAGAATAAATGATGACTTACAGGCCAAAAAAAAAAAAAAGAAGTGCAGAGTACAGTAGAGGCCTGATCATGTCAGTGTTTCTGAAGCATTCTTATAAACTGAATAAACAATTTTTTAAAAGATAGTAATGTCCTAATTTGCCAAAATTTACTGTTTTTTTTCTTGATGAACATGAATTACTTTCAAATAATTTTGAAGCATACTCATGACATTTTTTTCTCCGGTCTGCGATACAGCTATTAATATAAACTATTAGTGGATAATATAATTTTTGTCTTGATTTGTAGTAACCACAACAAACACATTCACTGTGTTTAATACAATGATTGCTATGTGCTGTGCTTAATAAAATGATTGCTTGACACATTGTAAGGATCAATAAGTGGGCGTAATTAAGTAACCAGGCTCACTAATGAGATGAATTAATTTTTATTTTCAATTAAAGAATCCAATTATTTTTGGAAAACTTTATTTTATTCACATCAAATTTATAATTAAAATGGTAAATTAACTCTCCAGGCAGGAGCTTTCAGAGTTTCATTCTTTTTAAAATCATATAATTGGAAGAAACATTAACCAAGAATTTTTAACAAGCCATAATTTTGAACATATTCTAATGAAAAGAATTCACGAAGAAAGACACTTACAACAGTATGAGGTATTACTATGGTATCAATTCAAATGAGAAGTCTAAAGATAGAGAAAATTAGGAAATGATAAAAATGTATTGAAATTAAACATATGATAACACTTTCTTTCACCATGTCAAAATAGCCAAACTGAAGATCGTCATCTTATTATAAAATAAGTTTGCCAGCTCTCATGTGTTTTTCTACTTTTTTCCACCATAGTTACATCAGCATTTCTCATGCATACACCGGTGGCATCACACTGGCACCACTATCATTTTTCAGAATAAAAACTAAAGCTACTTAGTTGTACTAGTAAACAATAACAATATCTTTATACTTGTTTTAAAACAAAATGTTCTAAGATTAGAGCTAAAAATTTCTCTTCATCCTCATGTGCTGTGATTGGTACATTTTAATAGGATGAACTTGAAATTTAGGAAGTTGGCATAACTTTTTTAAAGGTGCCTGTCTTCTGAAAGTCTCTGTTTTCAAAGGCAATGTCTCACAGGAATGTCAGTAATCTAGAGTCTTGTGTTGAGTTTATTTAAATGATAACAATGATTTTTAAAAATTGCATCACATGTATTTTGAGGAAAACAATTTTTGAAGTTATATTGATGCAGATTCATTATGATATACTTATATAAGTGAATTTAGGCTCAGAATCATAATTGGAGGCACTGAAACATTCTCAAATATTAATGATATATTTTAGCATTTCATGCTGTTATGTCTGGCCCTTTGTGACCCCATGGACTGTAGCCCACCAGGCTCCTCTGTTCATGGGATTTTCCAGATGAGAATACTGGAGTTAGTTGCCATTCGCCTCTTCCAAGGGTCTTCCCAACCCAGGGTACAAACCCAGATCTCTTGCATTGCAGGCAGATTCTTCACCATCCAAGCCACTAGAGAAGACCATTAAGATCGACAGGTACACTTATATATTTTAGAGAGCTTTTAGTTAAGACTGAATCAGAGTAATACTTCTATAATAATGAGTTAAGAAGAAAACATCAAGAAAGTAGGGTCTGAATTTCTAAGCAGTTCCAATGTGTTTTTTTCTTTATATTTCTAAAATAGTTAACTGGTTACTTTCCTTTGTCTGAAACTAGTAACAGATGCCAGGACAGGCATTCATCGTTCTCTGAAAATTTGACTCACTATTTTCAAGATGAGACAGAAATTTAGCCAATGGTTTCCCAGTGCCAACACAATTAAAGCCCCCTCTTTTCTGACTCCTGGTGCCTCCTGACTTTGCAGTTCTCCAGCCTTCAGTAAAGATTCCCACGCCTAGATCACTGGCATCCTCTCTCTACTGACCCAACATCCGTGGTGATTTGAACATTGATGTTCACTGAAGATCAATTTAGTAGAACTGCTTTTTGATCTCCTCAGTTAACCACCTATGTAAGCTCAGTATTATCCCCCATAACTTCATCATTTTTAGTCTATTTTGATCTTCATCCCATCCTTCCTCTCGCTGCATTGCTGTTCCACTCTGATAATTATTAATACAATGACTCTTACAGTTAACACTACAGTGTCAAGTTCTCAGTTCCCACTAAACCTATCCTAGATACTATGATTCTGTACTATGTTCATTCCTTTGCAAGAATAGAACTCTTCTTAATCTTTTTTCTTTCTCAGCTGACAAATTCCAACCCTAGTTAAAGCCAGGATCCACTTATATTTAGTCAAAAGTTGCTGTAGAGAAATATACAGAAATTTTGACTAAAGATAACACTAGCAGAAAACTACTGTCCTACTCTTTAAAACTTTATTTTCCTACAATCTATGACTGCCGTTTAAACAATCTCATTCTTAACTCTCCATCATTTTCTGTACTCCTGAATCTCGGGCAAAATTTTCTGTATTTCACAGAAAAATATAAATATAAAGTGAGATGCCATCTGCTCAGTATAAATCCCAACAAGCTACTAATACCTGAAACATATATTCTGTTTACCCACTTAAAATAATGCAAGAGGCATTTTTGCGGTAGATCTCTTGCAAGGCAGATTCTTCACCATCCAAGCCACTAGAAAAACTTCGACAGGTACACTTATATATTTTAGAGAGCTTTTAGTTAAGACTGAATCAGAGTAATACTTCTATAATAATGAGTTAAGAAGAAAACATCAAGAAAGTAGGGTCTGAATTTCTAAGCAGTTCCAATGTGTTTTTTTCTTTATATTTCTAAAATAGTTAACTGGTTACTTTCCTTTGTCTGAAACTAGTAACAGATGCCAGGACAGGCATTCATCGTTCTCTGAAAATTTGACTCACTATTTTCAAGATGAGACAGAAATTTAGCCAATGGTTTCCCAGTGCCAACACAATTAAAGCCCCCTCTTTTCTGACTCCTGGTGCCTCCTGACTTTGCAGTTCTCCAGCCTTCAGTAAAGATTCCCACGCCTAGATCACTGGCATCCTCTCTACTGACCCAACATCCGTGGTGATTTGAACATTGATGTTCACTGAAGATCAATTTAGTAGAACTGCTTTTTGATCTCCTCAGTTAACCACCTATGTAAGCTCAGTATTATCCCCCATAACTTCATCATTTTTAGTCTATTTTGATCTTCATCCCATCCTTCCTCTCGCTGCATTGCTGTTCCACTCTGATAATTATTAATACAATGACTCTTACAGTTAACACTACAGTGTCAAGTTCTCAGTTCCCACTAAACCTATCCTAGATACTATGATTCTGTACTATGTTCATTCCTTTGCAAGAATAGAACTCTTCTTAATCTTTTTTCTTTCTCAGCTGACAAATTCCAACCCTAGTTAAAGCCAGGATCCACTTATATTTAGTCAAAAGTTGCTGTAGAGAAATATACAGAAATTTTGACTAAAGATAACACTAGCAGAAAACTACTGTCCTACTCTTTAAAACTTTATTTTCCTACAATCTATGACTGCCGTTTAAACAATCTCATTCTTAACTCTCCATCATTTTCTGTACTCCTGAATCTCGGGCAAAATTTTCTGTATTTCACAGAAAAATATAAATATAAAGTGAGATGCCATCTGCTCAGTATAAATCCCAACAAGCTACTAATACCTGAAACATATATTCTGTTTACCCACTTAAAATAATGCAAGAGGCATTTCTGCCTTTGCTGTTGGTATGGTTTTAGATCTTATAACTCCTTGCAAAAGCTAATAGTCAATTCTTTGGTTCATCTTATGCAAACTCTCTTCAACGTTTGACACACATGATAATTCTCTAGTGTAAACACTTTCTTCTCTGGAATTCTAGGATATCACATTCTTATGAAGTCTTTTTCTTCATGGCATTCCTTCTTATATGAGGCTTTTACTATTGTTTTTTTTAGTCCCTACTAGGTTTCTAAATACTATGATAAGGAGGATATTGTCTTTGATGTCCTACCTGTGTTTTGAATCTGCTTTTTTGTTTTATTTTCTGAATTCTAAATTATCTTACACAGTTAAGCAGCTTTAAATATGATTCTAAGACTTTAATCTTCATTCTGACCTCTTCATGAGTCTTGAGCTCCTGAAACATGTATATAATAATTATATATTAGTTATTTAATTTATATTAATTTTAATGCTCAATGCTATTGCTTAATAACCATCTTGAATTAAACATGATGGATACAGAATTCTTAATCTTATATTTTTGAAACAATTCTCATTTGATTTTTATGTAACTCAGTAAATAACCATTCAGATGATTTATCTTTGATTTTTATACTTTTCTCACAAAAGTTTCTCTATTTTTTCTAGCATAAGTCATACTATTTATATCCTCAAAATGCATTCATTTCTCAAAATTTCAGCTACTAATTTTATAATTCAAGTCATCATCCTCTCTAACATCTAACATAAAAATAGCCTATCACTTGATCTTGTCTCTTCAAATGTGAACCAGCATACTGGTTTTAAAATATAAATCAGAACTTGACAATTTCACTGAACTCTCTCACAAGTTTTCCTATTACCCTTAAAATAAAATTCAACTCCACAACAATGGCCAGAGTTTTATCTGGCCTCTGATACCTTCTCTAAATCTTCCTCCTTTCTTACCATCAGCCCTTATATATTAGTAACTTTAGGGTTTGTTTGTTTGTTTTCTGTTTTCCTCTCCTTAATCATGAAAGGTGTGTTGCCTTTTCAGGACCTATGAATTTGCTTTTCCTGGTTCTCGAGCTCTTCTCTCTGCAAAGCTCCCTCCATTTCCTAGTCCAGATCTCAATTCAAATGATTCCTTCTCATAGAGACTACCCTGACTACTTATTCTAAGCATCTGTCTGAACACTTTATTTAATTTTATTAATAACACTATTAATATCTTCCAATATCTTACATGACCTCCCTGGCGGTTCAGGCAGTAAAGAATCTGCCTGCAAGGCAGGAGACCCAGGTTCTATCCCTGGATCGGGAAGATCTCCTGTAGAAGGGAATGGAAACCCACTCCAGTTTTCTCGCCTAGTGAATTCTACGGGCAGAGGATTCTGGCAGGCTACAGTTCACTGTTCAATGACTGAATGACTTACACACTAATACCCTAATATCTTACATGTGTATCTGTTTTTGTGTCTCTACTTATACTATAAGCTTCTTGTGAAAATTCTTACTTCCTTTTCCTATTTTAGCAAATGGACAGAGTCTAGTACATAAAAGTTAATCTACATGAGGTTTAATCACTTTCTGATTGCAGGAGAAAGTGCTTTAGTATCCGTTTGCTTCTGTAGAAAATTTCATAATTTAACCTGCACATGTACTGTTTTATTTTCTACAGTTAATTATAGTCCATGATTTCTGAATTATATTTTCTGTATTTGGTGAATTTTGAATTGTCTTAAATATTTTCAAGAACTCAAGCAGCTTTCTCCACTTTAGATTGAAAGTGACTTCCAATCCACTTTCTTTTTATTTCTTTCTATAGCTTTTTATCCTACTGAGATCATCCTATAACTATCTACGATTTTATCCTTACATTTTTAGAAAAATATATCAAAAGTTTTCCCTTTATCCATATCTTCATGCATCTGTTTCTGTATCTTCATGAATAGGGTACTCTTTGTGACATAAAGCTAATGGCAGTCATTTTCCTCAAACTAAGAACATTTTATGTAGTACAGGAGTTTGCCAATGTGTAAAACAATGAAGAGGAAGGTGTAGGTAAATTACCTCTTGTCCAACAAAGTGGATGGCACCTTTCACTTGAGATCACACTATTTTGATCACCACTGTATACCTAGTGCTAAGCAAAAAAAAAAAAAAAACAATAGCTCAACATATTCTTGAATAGATGAATAATAAAGTCTCTTAATTACAAATCAGCTGATATGCACGGCTTTGGGTCCAATTAACAGTATCTATCACTAAAGATAAAGACCTCTACTAATCTGAAGTATACTTTTCCCCTTTTCCCACTGGATAGTTCTACGACCATGTGAAGTTAATAAACAAAACCACATTCTCAGCAACCCACACATGCACACACCCCTACACACATACAGGAAACCAGCAGTCCCTACCATTTAGATCCATCAAGGGTTTCACAGAATCCTACAGGGATTTACTTTGAAGATTTCATTTTCCTGCTCACACTTTGCCATAGGCAGGTCCATAACGTTTATTTCTGTGGGAATTGTAATACGAAAGTTTGAAGACCAAAAACAGAACCTAAATATTCAAAATCTCATTTAGTGATGACAAGTTTTCTTGACTAGTTACAGATGGCACAAATCAAATAAGAAAATGTATTTAAGTTTTCTGTGTTGTCTCCCAGGGAAGCTCTTTTGTTAATGGAAGGTCTTCCTGGAGTCTAAGAATTTGTCAAATGAGACATGCTAGTTTTTTGATGCTCTCATAAGTCTATATCTTTTTTAATGTTTTCACTCTTATTTTCCTTCCCTGTTTTGCGATAACTTCGTAGACTTCTAGTCAGACAACATTTTATTTTGGAAGATACACTTGTTTTGTTTAGGACTGTTTGGCTCTTTAGTCAATCATATTAACATTCATCTTGGAAAGTGGCTACTCAGAAACAAACTTGCATTTCCTAGCCTTCCTTTCTGTTAGCATGGACAAAAGATTAAGTTCTGGTTAACGAGAAGGAGGTGAAACTTACCATGTAGCAGATTCCAGAAAATTTTCTTAGGAGACCGGTGGTATAAGTTTTACTTTTTTATTTTCAACTCTTCTTCCATACTGCTGTTTAGAACATGGATACCTGCATTGTAAATGTCACTCTCTTGAAGTAGGTTATTGAAGCATCTGAGCAAGATCAAAGAATAATTTCTTGACACACAGTAAGAAGAGGATTTATTTTTCTTGAATTATAATTTAATATCTTAGTAGTTATTTTCTGTTCTGTTTACAAATGTATCAGCAGAAATTTATTGTGTAGAAAATGATAGGAAATAAAAATAAATAAAATATTCAAGCATTATTAGATACCAACAAATGGTCACCATTTCAAATAAAAGCTAATTCTCACTTGGAATCTTATGCAATATAATTTAAAAGCTGAAGACACACTTCAGAAGTCACTGTGGGTATAATGTAGGCGGTATATGATTCGACTATTCCTTGAATAGATGTTATTATTAATTTGAACGCCATTTAGTCAGAATTTGTGATCATTTGAAAGGAACTGTTCATCACCTAGAGAAATGACTCTAAAATTGACAATAAAAACTAAGTGAACAGATTATGTTGTGCCATTTTATATGTAAACAAAGACATTCTAATTTCTGATTTTCCTCATCTGCTAAGAGCAGATCCCTAAACACCTAATTTAGAGAGTCCTTATTTATGCCTGAGTTTCTGTGTGACCAGAATACAAAAAAATACATTATTTCTTATGAACTAGTCCCTGGTGAAAATATATTAGTAGTTTAGAAAAGTTTCACATTAAACTAACAAATGAACAAAAAAATATATCAGAAATTTTAGCTGCTTTTCAAGGAAAAGTTTTCACAATAGATTAGGCCAGATAAAGTATAACCTAGAGACTTCCTGCTCCATCCAGAAGATACTAGCAGAGGATTTGTAAGTTCTTAGTTTTGCAAATCAATTTATTTTATTTTGGAAGATACACTTGTTTTGTTTAGGACTGTTTGGCTCTTTAGTCAATCATATTAACATTCATCTTGGAAAGTGGCTACTCAGAAACAAACTTGCATTTCCTAGCCTTCCTTTCTGTTAGCATGGACAAAAGATTAAGTTCTGGTTAACGAGAAGGAGGTGAAACTTACCATGTAGCAGATTCCAGAAAATTTTCTTAGGAGACCGGTGGTATAAGTTTTACTTTTTTATTTTCAACTCTTCTTCCATACTGCTGTTTAGAACATGGATACCTGCATTGTAAATGTCACTCTCTTGAAGTAGGTTATTGAAGCATCTGAGCAAGATCAAAGAATAATTTCTTGACACACAGTAAGAAGAGGATTTATTTTTCTTGAATTATAATTTAATATCTTAGTAGTTATTTTCTGTTCTGTTTACAAATGTATCAGCAGAAATTTATTGTGTAGAAAATGATAGGAAATAAAAATAAATAAAATATTCAAGCATTATTAGATACCAACAAATGGTCACCATTTCAAATAAAAGCTAATTCTCACTTGGAATCTTATGCAATATAATTTAAAAGCTGAAGACACACTTCAGAAGTCACTGTGGGTATAATGTAGGCGGTATATGATTCGACTATTCCTTGAATAGATGTTATTATTAATTTGAACGCCATTTAGTCAGAATTTGTGATCATTTGAAAGGAACTGTTCATCACCTAGAGAAAATGACTCTAAAATTGACAATAAAAACTAAGTGAACAGATTATGTTGTGCCATTTTATATGTAAACAAAGACATTCTAATTTCTGATTTTCCTCATCTGCTAAGAGCAGATCCCTAAACACCTAATTTAGAGAGTCCTTATTTATGCCTGAGTTTCTGTGTGACCAGAATACAAAAAAATACATTATTTCTTATGAACTAGTCCCTGGTGAAAATATATTAGTAGTTTAGAAAAGTTTCACATTAAACTAACAAATGAACAAAAAAATATATCAGAAATTTTAGCTGCTTTTCAAGGAAAAGTTTTCACAATAGATTAGGCCAGATAAAGTATAACCTAGAGACTTCCTGCTCCATCCAGAAGATACTAGCAGAGGATTTGTAAGTTCTGGCCAGAGGGATGCTTTAGTTAATAATTTAGTGAATAGCTAATAATTGGTAGAAAACTTGAAATACTCTTACCTGGTTCTCTTAATATTACAAATGTATGTATGTAACCCCACTTCTAAGAGTACATCCTTCAGATATTATTGCATATAATTAAAATGTATTTGCTAGTTTATTAGTTGATTTTTATTTTTAGTTCCAAAGAATTGGTCAAGGAATTGGTAGCCACCCAGCATTCGTTAACGTGGGACTGATTAAGTCAGTTAGGAAACAGTCTCACAATGGAGTGTCTACAACTGTGGAAAATCTAAAGGCAAAAAGATAAAGAATCTCTGTATGTGCTCATGTGAAGAGATTTCCAAGATATTCAGTTGGATCATATGAAATTGACAAATTTCGTATGTAATATAATAGTTCTTGGGCACTTATTTGATGCATATAACTCATTTTAAAACTAACAATAAACCAGACAATATACATGTTATGTCAACTTTTGTGAAAGAAATGGAAGGAATGTAAGGTTACTTATAATCATATTTCCTTGGAAACATAGACATTAATAAAATCAGTTACTTCCGTAGTGGAAGGGAGCTGTATTAAGAGTGAGGATTTTTTGCTTTGAACATCTGTATATGATTTCATTTTTTAACAAAGTGAATGCATCACTTACTTAAAAAAAAACACTTTTTACTTTTGTCTACATTAGACACAATAAATTTAAACTCTTACATTCTTTTTTAGAAGAATTTGTGCTATGAATCCTAAATATATAAAACAATTAATGAGATATCATTGCTTCCAAGATGATACTTGTCTAATCAAGTATTCATTAATATAGTTTTAGAGTTATAGAAAGCTAGACTTTTAAATAATCTACCTAAAAATGGATGCTCACAGTATCATTTTGTGGTTGGAAAATATGCATATATGACTTAACTTTCAATATTATGCCTGAAAAATTAAAATATTTTATGACAGTATTATTATTAGCACAGTCTTAAGAGTCTCTCCAGAAAAACATTTAATATTATCTTTTCCTTTACTGCATATATATACATGGCAAGGGGGTAAATGGTTATTAAGAGAAAAATCTACCACACTTAATGAGCACCTGCTAAGACTATGGGTCAATGTTTTTGATGAAACATTTAGCAGCTACTTATTATAATTTGCATCATTAGGTCTTTTAAACTGCAGCTCCCATAAGAAGAAAAACATTTTCTTAACCCACTTTGTAAGTGTTTATAATGCCTGCTGATTTTCAGCTGTGAAAGCATCATTTATAATATTCATAGTTTTTTATGGAGAAAGGCTGGATGAGTTTTTCTACTAACAGTCTTTCCCATTTGATTATATCATTCTATGCCTAGTGCATAAGGAGAATTTGAATTCATTCAGCTGTAAATGCTTCCTTTTAGACCCTATGCACATGTTTTGTGGGCCCTAAATTTTTATATCTAAAAAGAAAATAGATGGGAAAAAAACAGGAAAGGAGTAAAATGTATAAAAGCTGATTGCATATAAGTATTAGTTGAAGGAAGTATCTTTTATTTATATAATGCATGGCATGCTAGATGCTTAACTTATATCAGAAGCATTTAATGACCTTTAGAGACCTGTATAAAAGGACAAAAAGATATGACACCAAAAGATGAGCCCTTCAGGTCAGAAGGTGCCCTAGATGCTACTAGCGAAGAGTGGAGGACAACTACTAATAGTTCCAGAAAGAATGAAGCAATTGGGTCAAATCAGAAATGATGCTCCATTGTGGATTGCCTGGTGCTGAAAGTAAAATCTGGTGATAATGAAAACCTGATGTTACAAAAGAATAATATTACAGGAACCTGGAATATTAGGTCCATGAATCAAGGTGTGTTGGACATGATCAGCAGGAGATGGTAAAAATAAACATCAACATCTTAGGAATCAGTGAACTAAAATGGATGGAAATGGGTGAATTTAAGTCAGATGACCATTATATCTACTACTAGGGGCAAGAATCCCATAGAGGAAATGGTGTAGACCTCAAAATCAATAATAGAGTCCAAAATGCTGTACTTGGGTGTAACCCCCAAAATGATAGAATAATCCCAGTTTGTTTCCAAGGCAAGCCATTTAAAATCACAGTAATTCAAGTCTATGCACCTACCACCAGTGCTAAAGAAGCTGAAGTTGTTGTTCTGTGAAGATCTAGAAGACCTCCTGGAACTAACACCAAAAAAGATGTTCTATTCATAATTAGGGATTGGAATGCAAAAAGTAGGAAATCAAGAGATAAATTTGGAGTAACAGGGAAATTTGGGCTTGGAAAGTAAAATGAGGCAAGTCAAAGGCTATCTGAATTCTGCCAGGAGAATACACTGGTCATAGCAAATACCCTTTTTAACAACAGAAGAGATGACTTTACACATGGACACCACCAAATGATCAATACCACGATACCACAATCAAATTGATTAATTTTTTGTAGCCGAAGATGGAAAAACAATATACCGTCAACAAAAACAAGACCTGGTGCTGACTGTGGTTCAGATCATCAGCTTCTCATAGCAAAATTCAGGCTTAAACAAAAGAAATCAGGGAAAACCACCAGGTCAGCTAGGTATGACTTAAATCAAATCCCCTTTGAATATGCAGTGGACATAATGAACACATTCAAGGCATTATATCTTGTTAACAGTGTGCCTAAAGAGTGATGAATGAAAGTTTGTAATACTGTACAGGATGCAGCAAACAAAACCATCCCAAGGAAAAAGAAAAGCAAGAAGACCAAGTGATTTTCTGAAGAGGCTTTACAAATAGCTGAAGAAAGAAGTGAAAAGCAAGGGAGAAAGGGAAAGGTACATCCAACTAAACACAGTTCCAAAGAATAGCAGAGAGATAAGAAAGGCTTTGTCAATGAATAACGCATAAAACTAGAAGAAAATTATGGAAAGGGGAAGGTTGGAGATCTGTTTTAGAAAACTGGAAATATCAATGGAACATTTCACCCGGCATAAAGACTAGAGAAGAATCAAAAGAAGGAACATGATCAGCAGGAGATGGTAAAATAAACATCAACATCTTAGGAATCAGTGAACTAAAATGGATGGAAATGGGTGAATTTAAGTCAGATGACCATTATATCTACTACTAGGGGCAAGAATCCCATAGAGGAAATGGTGTAGACCTCAAAATCAATAATAGAGTCCAAAATGCTGTACTTGGGTGTAACCCCCAAAATGATAGAATAATCCCAGTTTGTTTCCAAGGCAAGCCATTTAAAATCACAGTAATTCAAGTCTATGCACCTACCACCAGTGCTAAAGAAGCTGAAGTTGTTGTTCTGTGAAGATCTAGAAGACCTCCTGGAACTAACACCAAAAAAGATGTTCTATTCATAATTAGGGATTGGAATGCAAAAAGTAGGAAATCAAGAGATAAATTTGGAGTAACAGGGAAATTTGGGCTTGGAAAGTAAAATGAGGCAAGTCAAAGGCTATCTGAATTCTGCCAGGAGAATACACTGGTCATAGCAAATACCCTTTTTAACAACAGAAGAGATGACTTTACACATGGACACCACCAAATGATCAATACCACGATACCACAATCAAATTGATTAATTTTTTGTAGCCGAAGATGGAAAAACAATATACCGTCAACAAAAACAAGACCTGGTGCTGACTGTGGTTCAGATCATCAGCTTCTCATAGCAAAATTCAGGCTTAAACAAAAGAAATCAGGGAAAACCACCAGGTCAGCTAGGTATGACTTAAATCAAATCCCCTTTGAATATGCAGTGGACATAATGAACACATTCAAGGCATTATATCTTGTTAACAGTGTGCCTAAAGAGTGATGAATGAAAGTTTGTAATACTGTACAGGATGCAGCAAACAAAACCATCCCAAGGAAAAAGAAAAGCAAGAAGACCAAGTGATTTTCTGAAGAGGCTTTACAAATAGCTGAAGAAAGAAGTGAAAAGCAAGGGAGAAAGGGAAAGGTACATCCAACTAAACACAGTTCCAAAGAATAGCAGAGAGATAAGAAAGGCTTTGTCAATGAATAACGCATAAAACTAGAAGAAAATTATGGAAAGGGGAAGGTTGGAGATCTGTTTTAGAAAACTGGAAATATCAATGGAACATTTCACCCAAAGATGAGCACAATAAAGGACAGGAACAGTAGAGACCTAGTAGATGCTGAAGAGATCAAGAAGAGATGGAAAGAATTCATGGAAGAACTGTACAAAAAAAAGATCTTAATAAACCAGATTACTATGATGGTGTAGTCAGCCAGAGCCAGAGCCAGATATTATGGAGGATGAAGTCAAGTGGATCTTAGGAAGCATTGCTGTTAAAGCTAGTGGATGTTATGGAATTCCAGTAGAGCTTTTCAAAACCCTAAAGATGATGCCATCAAGGTGTTGCATTCAATATACCAGCAAATTTGGAAGACCCAGCAGTGACTACAGGACTGGAAAAGGTCAGTCTTCATCCCATTTCCCAAGAAGGGTAGTACTGCATCAGAAAATTACACTTATCTCCCATGCTAGTGAGATTATGCTTAAAATCTTAAAAGCATGCTGGGCTTTAGCATTATGCAAACCAAGAGACTCCAGATGTCCAAGCTGGGTTTAGAAAAGCCAGAGGAACCAGAGATCAAATTGCCAAAATTTGCTGGATCATAGAAAAAGCAAGGAAATTCCTGAAAAACATCTACCACTGTTTCATGGACTACACTAAAGCCTTTGACTGTGTGGATTACAACGAACTGTTGAAATCGCCAAGACCATCTTACCTGTCTCCTGAGAAATCTGCATGCGAGTCAAGAAGCAACAGTTAGAATCGGACATGGAGCAACTGACTGGCTCAAGATGAAGAAGTGAGAGCAACAGGTCTGTCTGCTGTCATCCCTATTGTTTAACTTTTATGCTGAACACTTCATGAGAAATGCCAGGCTGGATGAGTTACAAGCTAGAATAAAGCTAAGCGGGATAAATACTAACAGCCTCAGAAATGCAGATGATACCAACCAACTGGCAGAAAGCAAAGAGGAACTAAAGAGCCTCTTAATGAGGGTGAAGGAGGAGAGTGAGTTGCTTTAAAACTAAATATATAAATATAAATAAATATATATATATATATATATATGTATACACATATAAACTTAGATCATGGCATACAGTCCTATTACTTCATGACAGATAGAAGGGAAAAAGGTGAGAGTAGTGACAGATTTCCTTTTATTGGCCTCTAAAATCACTGTGGATGTTGACTGCAGTCATGAAACCAGAAGATGATAGCTTCTTTTCAGGAAAGCTATGACAGACCTAAGCAGTGTGTTGAAAAACAAAGACATTACTCTGCCAACAAAGGTCCATATAGCCAAGGTGATGGTTTTCCCAGTGGTCACATATGGTTATGAGAGCTGGACCATAAAGAAGACAAAATGACAAAGAGTTAATGCCTTTGAATTATGGTGCTAGAGAAAACTCCTGAAATTCCTTTAGACAGCAAGGAGATTGAAACAGTCAATCGTAAGGGAAATCAACCCTGAATACTTGTTGGAAGGGCTCATGCTAAAGCTGAACTGAAATGCCAGTATTTTGGTCGTAATGGTCAACTCATTGGAAAAGTCCCTGATGCTGGGAAATATTGAAGGTAGAAGGAGAAAAGGACCTCAGAGGATGAGATAGTTGAGTGGCCTTACTGACGCAATAGACATAAACTTGGGCAAATTTGGGGAGATGGTAATGGACAGGGAGGCCTGGAATGCTGCAGTCTTTGAGGTTGCAAGGAGTTGGACACAACTGGGCAACGGAACAACAGCAACAACAAGAGCCCTGTAAGCTTTCTGTGGGGTACCTACTACTCTTAGACCTATTTTAAATAGAAACCTGAGAGGTAAAACAGTGTGTTCCAGATCACACAGTATTATACAGTAGATGTAGAAGTGAGCCCAGGCAGTTTGAGTCCAGAATCAGTGCTATTATATACTTTTTTCTTTTTGATATAAAGGTTTTTTAAGAAATGCCAGGCTGGATGAGTTACAAGCTAGAATAAAGCTAAGCGGGATAAATACTAACAGCCTCAGAAATGCAGATGATACCAACCAACTGGCAGAAAGCAAAGAGGAACTAAAGAGCCTCTTAATGAGGGTGAAGGAGGAGAGTGAGTTGCTTTAAAACTAAATATATAAATATAAATAAATATATATATATATATATATATGTATACACATATAAACTTAGATCATGGCATACAGTCCTATTACTTCATGACAGATAGAAGGGAAAAAGGTGAGAGTAGTGACAGATTTCCTTTTATTGGCCTCTAAAATCACTGTGGATGTTGACTGCAGTCATGAAACCAGAAGATGATAGCTTCTTTTCAGGAAAGCTATGACAGACCTAAGCAGTGTGTTGAAAAGCAGAGACATTACTCTGCCAACAAAGGTCCATATAGTCAAGATTATGGTCTTCCCAGTGGTCTCTTATGGTTGTGAGAGCTGGAGCATAAAGAAGACAAAATGACAAAGAGTTAATGCCTTTGAATTATGGTGCTAGAGAAAACTCCTGAAATTCCTTTAGACAGCAAGGAGATTGAAACAGTCAATCGTAAGGGAAATCAACCCTGAATACTTGTTGGAAGGGCTCATGCTAAAGCTGAACTGAAATGCCAGTATTTTGGTCGTAATGGTCAACTCATTGGAAAAGTCCCTGATGCTGGGAAATATTGAAGGTAGAAGGAGAAAAGGACCTCAGAGGATGAGATAGTTGAGTGGCCTTACTGACGCAATAGACATAAACTTGGGCAAATTTGGGGAGATGGTAATGGACAGGGAGGCCTGGAATGCTGCAGTCTTTGAGGTTGCAAGGAGTTGGACACAACTGGGCAACGGAACAACAGCAACAACAAGAGCCCTGTAAGCTTTCTGTGGGGTACCTACTACTCTTAGACCTATTTTAAATAGAAACCTGAGAGGTAAAACAGTGTGTTCCAGATCACACAGTATTATACAGTAGATGTAGAAGTGAGCCCAGGCAGTTTGAGTCCAGAATCAGTGCTATTATATACTAGGATATAAGGAAATAATAAATAAGTAATGGAGTATGCACAACATTAACTGAATATATGAAGGAATTAATAAATGAATGAATGAAAAAGTTTATATATTCATTCACTGTTTTCCTTGTATGAATAGCTTATTACTCTTTTTGTGGAGTACTATCCCTAGTGGCTCAGATGGTAAAGAACCCACCTGTCAATGCAGGAGATATAAGAGATGCTGGTTAGATCCCTGGGTCAGGAAGATCCTTTGGAGGAGGGCATGGCAACCTACTCCAGTATTCTTGCCTGGGAAATCCCATGGAGGTGGGCTACAATCCATGGTGTTGCAAAGAGTCAGACATGACTGGACAACTAAGACACACACACACACACACACTATTCCACTGTACGGATATATCACAGTTTGTTCAGCCTATTATTGATGAATATTTGATTCTTTTCAGTTTTGACTATTAGAAATAATTCTGCTCCAAATATTAACTTAAAGGATTTGTATGGACATCTGCTTTCTGTTCCTCTGGTACATAGTTACAAGCAGAATGTCTGAATCACATGCTAGGTACATTTTAGTTTTTTAAAGAAAATTTCAAATATTCCAAAGTGATGTACCATTTCGTATTCTTGACAGTAATGTATCAGATTTTCAGTTCCTCTCCATGCTTGCCAATACTGAGTCATTTGTTTCAATCATGGCCATTCTAATAGACACATAGTGATCTATTATCACTTTGCTGTTATTTAGTCAGTAATATGTGTCCAACCCTTTTGCAACCTTTTTGTATGTAGCCTATCAGGCTGCTCTGTCCATGGGGTTTTCCAGGCAAGAATATTGGAACTGACATTTCCTTCTCCAGTGATCTTCCTCACCCAGAGACAGAATTCTCATCTCCTATATTGACAGGCACATTTTTTATCACTAGCGCCAGCAGGGAAGCCAGTGATAGCTTGTGAACACCTACATGCTTGCATGCTCGGTCATTTCAGCCATGTCTGACTCTTTGCAACACCATGGCCTGTAGCCCTTCAGGCTCCCCTGTTTGTGCAGTCCTCCAGTCAAGAATACTGGAGTGGGTTGCCATTCCCTTCTCCAGGGGACCTTCCTGACCCAGGGATCGAAACCAGGTCTCTTGTATTTCAGGCAGTTTCTTTACCAGCTGAGCCACCAGGGAGGCCCTTAGTTTACTATTAATTTGCATTCCCCAAATGACAAATTATATTGAACACCTTCTTATGTGTTTATATGCCATCCATATATAATTTTTAGCAAAATGCTTAAATTTGCCCATTTTTAGTTGTAATGATTTATTAGTTTTATTAGTGAACTTAAAATATATTCACTGTACTGAGGATTCTACCCAGTGTCATTGGGCAAAAATGAAAAAAATAAAAAATTGCACCCAGATTGGAAAGGAAGTAAAACTCCTTTATTTGAGGAAAACATGATCATCTGTATAGAAAACCTGATGGAACCTGAAAAAAAGAGCTTATAGAACAAATAAATGAGTTTAACAGCATTTCAAAATACAACATAAAAATGAGCTATACTTTTATATACTAGTAATAAACTGTAAGAAATTGAAAGTAAAAATATAGCATTTGCAATGACACCAAAAGATATGAAATATTTACATATAGATCTGCCCAATATATGTTGACATACTATGAAAACTAATAATCCTTGTTGGGACAAATTAAAGTAACCTTAAATAAATGGAGAAACATGCTTTGTATTTATATTAAAGGTATAACAAGCATTCCTTAAGTGTACCCTATATAACCATACAAATTCTCCCCAAAATGATGTATAGATTCAACACAATGCAAATCAAAATTCCTATAAGTTTTTTTTTTTTTTTAATAGAAACCAACAAACTGAATTTTAAATTTCAGAATGCTTAGGGCCTGGAATAACTAAAGCCAAATATCTTTTCTTGAAAAATAAGAACAAAGTTGGCAGGCTAAGACTCCTGATTCCATGAATTGTGGCATGGTTATTATAAAGCTGCCATGATCAAAAGAATCCAATATTGGTGCAAAAGTAGTGAGATAGATCAAAGGAACAGAACACAGAATCCAAATATAGATGCACATACTGACGGACAACTAATTTCTGACATAAGTTCAAAGGCAATTAATTCAGTGTAGAAAGACTCTTTTCAACAAATGGTGCTGAATTAATTGGATATTTCTATTCAAAACAAAATATAGACTTCATGCATCCTCACACCATGAACAAAAATAACTCAGCATAAACCATAGTCCTAAATATAAAACTCAAAACTATGCAATTCCTAAAAGAAATAAATTTTTGTTACCTCGACAAATTATAGCCTTTATGTGTTTATATGCCATCCATATATAATTTTTAGCAAAATGCTTAAATTTGCCCATTTTTAGTTGTAATGATTTATTAGTTTTATTAGTGAACTTAAAATATATTCACTGTACTGAGGATTCTACCCAGTGTCATTGGGCAAAAATGAAAAAAATAAAAAATTGCACCCAGATTGGAAAGGAAGTAAAACTCCTTTATTTGAGGAAAACATGATCATCTGTATAGAAAACCTGATGGAACCTGAAAAAAAGAGCTTATAGAACAAATAAATGAGTTTAACAGCATTTCAAAATACAACATAAAAATGAGCTATACTTTTATATACTAGTAATAAACTGTAAGAAATTGAAAGTAAAAATATAGCATTTGCAATGACACCAAAAGATATGAAATATTTACATATAGATCTGCCCAATATATGTTGACATACTATGAAAACTAATAATCCTTGTTGGGACAAATTAAAGTAACCTTAAATAAATGGAGAAACATGCTTTGTATTTATATTAAAGGTATAACAAGCATTCCTTAAGTGTACCCTATATAACCATACAAATTCTCCCCAAAATGATGTATAGATTCAACACAATGCAAATCAAAATTCCTATAAGTTTTTTTTTTTTTTTAATAGAAACCAACAAACTGAATTTTAAATTTCAGAATGCTTAGGGCCTGGAATAACTAAAGCAAAATATCTTTTTCTTGAAAAATAAGAACAAAGTTGGCAGGCTAAGACTCCTGATTCCATGAATTGTGGCATGGTTATTATAAAGCTGCCATGATCAAAAGAATCCAATATTGGTGCAAAAGTAGTGAGATAGATCAAAGGAACAGAACACAGAATCCAAATATAGATGCACATACTGACGGACAACTAATTTCTGACATAAGTTCAAAGGCAATTAATTCAGTGTAGAAAGACTCTTTTCAACAAATGGTGCTGAATTAATTGGATATTTCTATTCAAAACAAAATATAGACTTCATGCATCCTCACACCATGAACAAAAATAACTCAGCATAAACCATAGTCCTAAATATAAAACTCAAAACTATGCAATTCCTAAAAGAAATAAATTTTTGTTACCTCGGATTAGGCAAAAGATTCCTCAACTACAGCACTACAGTGTAATCTATAAAAGAACAATTTGGTAAGCTGGACTTCATCAAAATTAAAACCTCACTGACCTTCAAAAAATAACAATATTAAGAGAATGGAAAAGAAAACCACAGAATCAGAAAAGTGTCTGTGAGCATATGTCTGAAATTACCCCATTTGTCTGTTTATTACTATGAGCTACTAGACGGCTAAAGTCTTGTTTATACTTTTAACTGCTGTATGCCTAACATTTAAGATAATGCCTCTCAAAATTCAGTGTGGAGTGAAATCATGTTGAAAATTTGTTAAAATGTAGAGTCTGATCAGTAAGTTCTGAGATGGAACTTGAAGTTCTTAATTTCTAAAAAGTGTGATCCCAAGGCTACTGGTTCTGGGACTGCACATAAGAAGCAATGACATGGAGTATCTAACTCAAGAAAAAGATATATAGATGAAACTTAAATTGCAAATATAGAAATTAACTGTTTCTTTATGAAAGAATTAACAATGGTCTCATTAAATTATATTAGTATATGAGGTCACTGGCTGAGGAATCATGGTAGAGATAACTGAAAGAGTATTCAGAGGAGGGAAAGATAAAAGGAAAGGAGAGTTGCTTTCAAAGAGGAAGACAGGTAGAATAATTTCAGTGAATTTTTCAAGTATCTACGGAGGCACTACATGTATGCGAGTCACTCAGTCATGTCCTGTCAGGCTCCTCTGTCCATGGGGATTCTTCAGACAAGAATACTGGAGTCGGTAGCCTATCCCTTCTCTAGGGGATCTTCTTGACCCAGGAATCAAATAGGAGTCTCCTGCATTGCCAACAGATTCTACTGAGCACCTATGCATGCATTAATAGGAAAAAACAAGAAAATGTAGACTCTGTGCTGTGGAAGTCAACATGCAAACAAATTAACCCTTTAAAAGTATCATCTAAAATCTGCAGGTACTTGTTTCTCTCTTGTTGCTTATTTACATTGCAAACAATAGTCCTAAATATAAAACTCAAAACTATGCAATTCCTAAAAGAAATAAATTTTTGTTACCTCGGATTAGGCAAAAGATTCCTCAACTACAGCACTACAGTGTAATCTATAAAAGAACAATTTGGTAAGCTGGACTTCATCAAAATTAAAACCTCACTGACCTTCAAAAAATAACAATATTAAGAGAATGGAAAAGAAAACCACAGAATCAGAAAAGTGTCTGTGAGCATATGTCTGAAATTACCCCATTTGTCTGTTTATTACTATGAGCTACTAGACGGCTAAAGTCTTGTTTATACTTTTAACTGCTGTATGCCTAACATTTAAGATAATGCCTCTCAAAATTCAGTGTGGAGTGAAATCATGTTGAAAATTTGTTAAAATGTAGAGTCTGATCAGTAAGTTCTGAGATGGAACTTGAAGTTCTTAATTTCTAAAAAGTGTGATCCCAAGGCTACTGGTTCTGGGACTGCACATAAGAAGCAATGACATGGAGTATCTAACTCAAGAAAAAGATATATAGATGAAACTTAAATTGCAAATATAGAAATTAACTGTTTCTTTATGAAAGAATTAACAATGGTCTCATTAAATTATATTAGTATATGAGGTCACTGGCTGAGGAATCATGGTAGAGATAACTGAAAGAGTATTCAGAGGAGGGAAAGATAAAAGGAAAGGAGAGTTGCTTTCAAAGAGGAAGACAGGTAGAATAATTTCAGTGAATTTTTCAAGTATCTACGGAGGCACTACATGTATGCGAGTCACTCAGTCATGTCCTGTCAGGCTCCTCTGTCCATGGGGATTCTTCAGACAAGAATACTGGAGTCGGTAGCCTATCCCTTCTCTAGGGGATCTTCTTGACCCAGGAATCAAATAGGAGTCTCCTGCATTGCCAACAGATTCTACTGAGCACCTATGCATGCATTAATAGGAAAAAACAAGAAAATGTAGACTCTGTGCTGTGGAAGTCAACATGCAAACAAATTAACCCTTTAAAAGTATCATCTAAAATCTGCAGGTACTTGTTTCTCTCTTGTTGCTTATTTATTCTTCATTCCGCCTCATTTCTGCTGAAGGCAGAAATGAAGAAGGTCTAAAATGTAAATCAGTTTGGTAGGCCTGCTTGTTAACAACTCCAGGAAGGTTTTGATAGAGGAAGGAAGTTGGAATTTAATTGTTCAAATGAGATTTGGGGATTTGCTCTAGATTTCATTAACGTGCTATACCTACCTCCCATTTCTATCAGGAATTGCGAGTTGAGAGTAATGAGCACATATTTGATGATCAGGATAAAAAAAAAAAAATCAAACTGTCACCTAAGCATACATTTTGCTGATTATTAAATTTTATATAACTGACAACATATTTGATTAAGAAGACCAAACATTTTAGGGATGAGACCCTCCTAATCATATAAACAACTCATTGCATTGCTAAACAGTTCAGCCAGGCAACTCTTCCTTATATTGAAGTCAAAGTCTGTCTCCATTCTATTGTTCTAATTCATTCCTGTGGCTTCAGGGAACGTCTATTTCAATTTCTCTTCCATGTTTCAGATTTTCAAATACTTGAAAGAAGAAATTGTGCTTCTGACTCCTCTGAAACCAAATGTCTTCAGCACCTGCCAATGTTCTTCAGTGACAAAGGCTGCAAATATTTCATTTTACTGTTCACATGGCTCTTAATTTGTCTTCATTGTATCCTACTAAAAGTCATACCAACAGCAGTAAATATTATCCTTGGGACACTGGAACAAAGGATTTCCTTAACCCAAGCATTATATATGTCCAAGTTATCAATGATGACTGTGCTTCCACAGTGCCTGGGATACAGTAGGAGCCACTGAATATTCAGTAACTGGATATCACCTAAATGAGCTGGCACTGCAAAGAGGTTCTGTGCTTCTCAAAGGGTCATAGGCACCCAGAGAAAACCATCTAGCATATTTGCTAAAATATAGATTCCCCAGGAAGTCACTGTCTTTGAGGAGCATCCCAGAATCTGGATTTTAAGCAACTTGACAGAGTGATTCTTAGATACTCTTAGAAGGTCTTTTCAGAGGGTGGAGTCTAGTCATGTGTTTTGCCACTGGTTCTTGGTGAATGTTACCAGTGCTGTGTGAACATCACACTGAAATTGGTGAAAGGCTGAGTTCAGAAGCCCCGTTGCTGGCCCACTGAATCCCAGTTCCCAGGAATGGGATGGGAATGGGAGGCCACATCCCCAGGCCAGTGCTGGTGTCTGTCTGAGTTTGAGAATAGCTGTTTTGACCACAGACCCATTTCCACTGTCTTGCTAGGAAAAAACTTTGATTCCATTTTAAAAGAAAAAAAGAAAAAGCTAGGTTCCCCTGTCTTCCACTATCTCCAAGAGTTTGCCCAAATTCGTGTCCAGTGAGTTGGTGATCCTACCTAACCGTCTCATCCTCTGCTGCCTCCTTCTCCTTTTGTCTTCAATCTTTCCCAGCATCAGGATCTTTTCTATGAATCACTTTTTCATATCAGGCCAAAGTAGTGGAGCTTCAGCTTTGGTATCAGTCCTTCCAATGAATACTCAGGGTTGATTTCCTCTAAGATTGACTAGTTGATCTCCTTGCAGTCCAAGGGACTCTCAAGAGTCTTCTCCAGTACCACAGTTTGAAAACATCAATTCCTCAGTTGCCCAACCTTCTTTACGGTCCAACTCTCATATTCATACATAAATAGTGGGAAAAACATAACTGTGACTATATAGCACTTTGTTGCCAAAGTGATGTCTCTGTTTTTTAATATTCTTTTTAGCTTTGTCATAGCTTTCCTTTCTAGCAGCAAGATAATTTGAATTTCATGGCTGCAGTCACTGTCAACAGTGATTTTGAAGCCCCAAAAAATAAAATCTTTGGCTTCCATTTTTTTCCCATCTATTTGCCATGAAGTGATGGGACTGGATGGTGTGATAATAGTTTTTTGAATGTTGAGTTTTAAGCCAGCTTTTCACTCTTCTTTCACCTGAGGTTTTTCTAAATGAGCTGGCACTGCAAAGAGGTTCTGTGCTTCTCAAAGGGTCATAGGCACCCAGAGAAAACCATCTAGCATATTTGCTAAAATATAGATTCCCCAGGAAGTCACTGTCTTTGAGGAGCATCCCAGAATCTGGATTTTAAGCAACTTGACAGAGTGATTCTTAGATACTCTTAGAAGGTCTTTTCAGAGGGTGGAGTCTAGTCATGTGTTTTGCCACTGGTTCTTGGTGAATGTTACCAGTGCTGTGTGAACATCACACTGAAATTGGTGAAAGGCTGAGTTCAGAAGCCCCGTTGCTGGCCCACTGAATCCCAGTTCCCAGGAATGGGATGGGAATGGGAGGCCACATCCCCAGGCCAGTGCTGGTGTCTGTCTGAGTTTGAGAATAGCTGTTTTGACCACAGACCCATTTCCACTGTCTTGCTAGGAAAAAACTTTGATTCCATTTTAAAAGAAAAAAAGAAAAAGCTAGGTTCCCCTGTCTTCCACTATCTCCAAGAGTTTGCCCAAATTCGTGTCCAGTGAGTTGGTGATCCTACCTAACCGTCTCATCCTCTGCTGCCTCCTTCTCCTTTTGTCTTCAATCTTTCCCAGCATCAGGATCTTTTCTATGAATCACTTTTTCATATCAGGCCAAAGTAGTGGAGCTTCAGCTTTGGTATCAGTCCTTCCAATGAATACTCAGGGTTGATTTCCTCTAAGATTGACTAGTTGATCTCCTTGCAGTCCAAGGGACTCTCAAGAGTCTTCTCCAGTACCACAGTTTGAAAACATCAATTCCTCAGTTGCCCAACCTTCTTTACGGTCCAACTCTCATATTCATACATAAATAGTGGGAAAAACATAACTGTGACTATATAGCACTTTGTTGCCAAAGTGATGTCTCTGTTTTTTAATATTCTTTTTAGCTTTGTCATAGCTTTCCTTTCTAGCAGCAAGATAATTTGAATTTCATGGCTGCAGTCACTGTCAACAGTGATTTTGAAGCCCCAAAAAATAAAATCTTTGGCTTCCATTTTTTTCCCATCTATTTGCCATGAAGTGATGGGACTGGATGGTGTGATAATAGTTTTTTGAATGTTGAGTTTTAAGCCAGCTTTTTCACTCTTCTCTTTCACCATCAAGAGGCTTTTTAGTTTCTTTTCATTTTCTGGTGTCAGAGTGGTATCATCTGCATATGTGAGGGTTTTGACATTTCTCCAACAATCTTGATTCCAACTTTTGATTCATCCAGCCTGGCATTTCACATGGTGTACTCCCCATAGAAGTTAAATAAGGTATGACAATATACAGCCTTGAAATATTCCTTTTCCAGTTTTGAACCAGTCCCTTGTTCCATGTCCCATTCTAACGGTTGCCTCCTGACCTGCATACAAGTTTCTCAGGAGAAAGATAAGATGGTCTGGTACTTCCTCTCTTCAAGAATTTTCCACAGTTTGTTGTGATTCACACAGTAAAAGACTTTAGTCTGGCCAAAGAAGTAGAAATAGATGTTTTTCTGTAACTCCCTTGGTTTCACCATGATCCAAGAAATGTTGCCAGTTTGATCTCTGGTTCCTCTGCCTTTTCTAAACCCAGTACGAACATCCAGAAGTTCTCAGTTCACATAGTGCTGAAGTCTAGCTAAAAGGATTTTGAGCATAACCTTGCTGGCATGTAAAATGAGTGCAATTATATGGTAGCTTGAAAATTCTTTAACATTACCTTCTTTAGGATTGGAATGAAACCCAGTCCTGTGGTCACTGCTGAGTTTTCTAAATTTGCTGACATATTGACTGCAGCACTTTAATAACAACATTGTCTTTTAGGATTTGAAATAGTTCAGCTGGAATTCTGTCCCCTTGATCTGCTTTGTAGATGTGCTTCCTAAGGCCCACTTGCCTTCACATTCCAACATGTCTGGCTCTAGGTGAGTGATCACAACATCAGGTTATTCAGGTCAATATAACATTGCTTACATGTCCTATTAGTGTATTATCAATACCTCACTTGTATGTTTTTGAAGATGATTAAATGAATAAATCTGCAAAATGTTTTATATAAAGCATAGAATACTGTAAGCAGCTACTAAAGTTACCCATAGGTTTTACTCCTCAGAAGATCCTATCATCAAGAACAATTATAATTAAAGAATTATTATAATTATATAATAATTATAAATATAACTATTTTATTATATATGCTGTTTGACTTAGAATGGAAAAAATATTTCACATTTTAGAAAGATATAGATCAGTTTATTTTCTTAAAGTATCAGATGTTACTGTGTACTTTGCTTGGAGATATATCTCAAATAATCCTCCTAAACCTGATTTTAAAAGCAACACTTGATTCATCCCATAGTAAGTTAAATAAGGTATGACAATATACAGCCTTGAAATATTCCTTTTCCAGTTTTGAACCAGTCCCTTGTTCCATGTCCCATTCTAACGGTTGCCTCCTGACCTGCATACAAGTTTCTCAGGAGAAAGATAAGATGGTCTGGTACTTCCTCTCTTCAAGAATTTTCCACAGTTTGTTGTGATTCACACAGTAAAAGACTTTAGTCTGGCCAAAGAAGTAGAAATAGATGTTTTTCTGTAACTCCCTTGGTTTCACCATGATCCAAGAAATGTTGCCAGTTTGATCTCTGGTTCCTCTGCCTTTTCTAAACCCAGTACGAACATCCAGAAGTTCTCAGTTCACATAGTGCTGAAGTCTAGCTAAAAGGATTTTGAGCATAACCTTGCTGGCATGTAAAATGAGTGCAATTATATGGTAGCTTGAAAATTCTTTAACATTACCTTCTTTAGGATTGGAATGAAACCCAGTCCTGTGGTCACTGCTGAGTTTTCTAAATTTGCTGACATATTGACTGCAGCACTTTAATAACAACATTGTCTTTTAGGATTTGAAATAGTTCAGCTGGAATTCTGTCCCCTTGATCTGCTTTGTAGATGTGCTTCCTAAGGCCCACTTGCCTTCACATTCCAACATGTCTGGCTCTAGGTGAGTGATCACAACATCAGGTTATTCAGGTCAATATAACATTGCTTACATGTCCTATTAGTGTATTATCAATACCTCACTTGTATGTTTTTGAAGATGATTAAATGAATAAATCTGCAAAATGTTTTATATAAAGCATAGAATACTGTAAGCAGCTACTAAAGTTACCCATAGGTTTTACTCCTCAGAAGATCCTATCATCAAGAACAATTATAATTAAAGAATTATTATAATTATATAATAATTATAAATATAACTATTTTATTATATATGCTGTTTGACTTAGAATGGAAAAAATATTTCACATTTTAGAAAGATATAGATCAGTTTATTTTCTTAAAGTATCAGATGTTACTGTGTACTTTGCTTGGAGATATATCTCAAATAATCCTCCTAAACCTGATGTTAAAAGCAACAGCATCTATTTTATACAATATTTATGTGACATTATGCTCAATTATTTATGTACCTTCATGTATTACTTACATCAACCCTGTGAGGCACCTATTATATTTATTTTACAGGGGAAGAAACTGCAACATAGAGAGAGTCAGACTCTGAAAAAAATATAAGGAGAAAACAAAACTTCATAAAATAATGGCCATTAAAAATATCTTGTAAAAAAAAAGATGAGTAGGGGGCTTCCCTGGTGGTCCAGTGGGTAAGGACACCACCTTGCAGTGCAAGGGGCGCCGGTTCGAGCCCAGGCCTGGGAAGATCCCAAGTGCTACGGAGCGGCTGGACTGATGTGTCCAATTACCGAGCCGGAGCCCTGGGGCGCATGCGCCCAGAGCCGGTGCTCTGCGACAACAGACGCCACCGGGATGGGAAGCCCACACGGGCCAAAGAACAAGGATGGATGAAACTAGACAAATGAAAGACCAGTGGAAGTGGCCTGCCCACCCCTCTCCCTCCCTACCCCCGCCAAAATAAATAAATAAATGTTTTTAAAAAAAAGAGATGAGTATGTATTCTCTTCAACATCTGAAGATCACCTAGGGGATATATCAGAATTTTGAGAAGAAAAAGGGCAGTGATGAGCCACTGTAGTAAAAATGCTGATTTAACACACTTGAAGGTAAGGGAATAATGGTCTTGGGATTCAGGGATCAAAACACAAATGAATAAATAAATAAATAACCAACCCGGCAAATAAGTGTTAGAAGTTATATCAAATTCTGATATCGGAATAGCTGTCCAAAAGAATTAAGCATAACTCCAGTGACATCTTCCCACACATGAAGGTAACAATATTTTAAAATATTTCATAGACTTTCTCTCTTTTTTGAAAAATATTCAATATGATAAAATCATATTCTGCCGTGGAAATAGTCTTTTCCTTTTTAAGTCATTTCTAAGACAGTACTTCACCAAACTTAAAGCTGATTAACCTTTTAAACCACCATGTATATAAAATTTGTCCAGTTTATTTTCTTAAAGTATAAGATGTCACTGTGAACTTTGATTGGAGATATATCTCAAATAATCCTCCTAAACCTGATGTTAAAAGCAACAGCATCTATTTTATACAATATTTATGTGACATTATGCTCAATTATTTATGTACCTTCATGTATTACTTACATCAACCCTGTGAGGCACCTATTATATTTATTTTACAGGGGAAGAAACTGCAACATAGAGAGAGTCAGACTCTGAAAAAAATATAAGGAGAAAACAAAACTTCATAAAATAATGGCCATTAAAAATATCTTGTAAAAAAAAAGATGAGTAGGGGGCTTCCCTGGTGGTCCAGTGGGTAAGGACACCACCTTGCAGTGCAAGGGGCGCCGGTTCGAGCCCAGGCCTGGGAAGATCCCAAGTGCTACGGAGCGGCTGGACTGATGTGTCCAATTACCGAGCCGGAGCTCTGGAGCGCATGCGCCCAGAGCCGGTGCTCTGCGACAACAGACGCCACCGGGATGGGAAGCCCACACGGGCCAAAGAACAAGGATGGATGAAACTAGACAAATGAAAGACCAGTGGAAGTGGCCTGCCCACCCCTCTCCCTCCCTACCCCCGCCAAAATAAATAAATAAATGTTTTTAAAAAAAAGAGATGAGTATGTATTCTCTTCAACATCTGAAGATCACCTAGGGGATATATCAGAATTTTGAGAAGAAAAAGGGCAGTGATGAGCCACTGTAGTAAAAATGCTGATTTAACACACTTGAAGGTAAGGGAATAATGGTCTTGGGATTCAGGGATCAAAACACAAATGAATAAATAAATAAATAACCAACCCGGCAAATAAGTGTTAGAAGTTATATCAAATTCTGATATCGGAATAGCTGTCCAAAAGAATTAAGCATAACTCCAGTGACATCTTCCCACACATGAAGGTAACAATATTTTAAAATATTTCATAGACTTTCTCTCTTTTTTGAAAAATATTCAATATGATAAAATCATATTCTGCCGTGGAAATAGTCTTTTCCTTTTTAAGTCATTTCTAAGACAGTACTTCACCAAACTTAAAGCTGATTAACCTTTTAAACCACCATGTATATAAAATTTGTCCTTAATAATTTTGTTCTTTTAAATGAAATGATTGTTTCCATGTTTCTTTAGCAACTAGGTAGGGAAAAAGGGAGTAAAAAAGGATGTAAGAAGACCAGGCTTCAAGTCTATCCTTTGTATTCACAAAAGATGTCAGCTACTCAGCAAATAAAACTTACATTTCCAGACAAAAGGGATTCAAATTAAAATACTAATCCCCTTTCAGTGGAGCCTCACTTTAACCAATATTTCCTTTTCCATCTCATCCCAAATTCTTCTGAAAGATTAGACCTTTGTTACTGATGTATTTTTGTGTCCATATGCTCTCAGGTTTAATTTAAAAAGTGCAGAAACTTCTATGCATTGATAGTATCTTCCCAGGGCTGGAAATCATGTTCTCTTTGCTTTCTTTCATGTATGAAAATGAATCACTTTGAGAGCATTAAAAAAGCTCTTTTGGCAGAAAGCCAGCTTCTACTTCAGCGTCCCACTACACTGAAATTCTAAAGAGATTTATTTGAGTGTTTGTGCTTTAGAAAATTCATTTTCTGATTGTGTGGATATATTTCTGAGTTTTCTATTCTTGTTGAGCCCCTTCTTGTGGCTATGAAGTTTTAAGTTCTGTGGTTTACTTGAATTTTAATCATGGATTTTTTTATGAGACATGCACAATGTCAATAGCATATTCAGTTCACCTCTACTGAAAATTTTGGAGCACAGGTAGAATTTAAAGAAACAAAGTCTTTTCAAAGAGTTTTCTTAAGGTCATGGTACCTTTTCTTTTAGCAGCTAATCTGCTTGAAACTTTGCGACAAATTAGAAATAATAATTTGAATTCTTCAAATCAAGAACAGCACTAAATATTATAAGGAAATCTGCTCTGGTTACAGGCAAAATTTTCTTTTGGAACTTGTGCTTATATAAACTATATAGAAAAGAATAATAGCAAGTAATATTGGCCTTACCTGAAGCAAAATTGTGATAATTATGATTAGCACAATTCTCTCCTGAAAAAGCATGAAATCACATTAGAAGTATAACTGATGTTTAGTCTCTTGCTAATATTCCTCTTCCAGTGAATTCTACTAGTGGTGAATATTAAATCAAGTTTAAATAATTTCTGAGAACAAATATTAGATACCTCTGACTCAGTAAATAATAAAATCTTGATTCATATTGCCTATATGTTGAAGTATAATTTGGACATTTTTTAAATGATGTAGATTTCATAACAAGTATATTAATCTATTTCTTTTCAAGTTTTCTAAAGATATTTATGGAGAGAGAAGGAATATTTCAATACTATACTTTCAGTTCATCAAAAACTATATGTAAAAGGGCTTACTTCCTTATTAAATGCCTTTCAAAATATTTTCTCTAGGTTCATAGATTCTTTGGAATAAATCTTTATTTCACAAAACTTAAAAAGAATGCTATATATTGAGTGAAAGTATGTTTGAAAAAATTCCAGCCCAGCACAGTATTTAATCTATCAGAGTATTAACTAATAACAGCAATACCTAATAACCCTGGGTAGAGAAAACTTTTAGTTCAATATCATATTATGTTTGGTACTAATCCAGATTTTAATTTTCTAAGAGTCCTTAGAAATAGATGTGGAACTATCAGAAATAGCATTGATTATGAACCAATGCCTTTATATTCTTGACTCCTCTGCCTTAGCATAGGATTCTGACTTGTCAAATAAGATATCTGTGTTTTTTGGACCCATGAGTCCTGTCAGTGACTTTTGGAGTAAATTCTTCTTCACGCTTGTCTCTGAGAAAGAGCATATATTTGCCACCAGTTTTCAAATTGAAGTCTTGCAATTTAGTCTGATTAGATTGGTTGAGGTTTTCATGTTTTTCTCTGCATTTATATCTGTGGTTTAAGAGAGAGATTATCCCATTAGCTGAAGTCAGGCTGTGATGTCCACCCCAAGATGAAAGTGAGTTTCTGAAAACTAATAAAGCACGAATGATGCGTATCTCTGTAAGTGCAAATCATTTTCCAAGGAATACATTTGTTTATCACTATTGACAAGTATACTTTGCCTCTATTTGTAAAAATAGCTTATTTTCTACATATCACTATTCTAATATTTATCTTTTACACAAACTAATACACTTGTGTCATGATGTTTTAATCAATTCATTGAAGCAAAATGAAAAACACTTAGCAAAAGATATTGTTTATTTTGGAAAATTCTACTAGTGGTGAATATTAAATCAAGTTTAAATAATTTCTGAGAACAAATATTAGATACCTCTGACTCAGTAAATAATAAAATCTTGATTCATATTGCCTATATGTTGAAGTATAATTTGGACATTTTTTAAATGATGTAGATTTCATAACAAGTATATTAATCTATTTCTTTTCAAGTTTTCTAAAGATATTTATGGAGAGAGAAGGAATATTTCAATACTATACTTTCAGTTCATCAAAAACTATATGTAAAAGGGCTTACTTCCTTATTAAATGCCTTTCAAAATATTTTCTCTAGGTTCATAGATTCTTTGGAATAAATCTTTATTTCACAAAACTTAAAAAGAATGCTATATATTGAGTGAAAGTATGTTTGAAAAAATTCCAGCCCAGCACAGTATTTAATCTATCAGAGTATTAACTAATAACAGCAATACCTAATAACCCTGGGTAGAGAAAACTTTTAGTTCAATATCATATTATGTTTGGTACTAATCCAGATTTTAATTTTCTAAGAGTCCTTAGAAATAGATGTGGAACTATCAGAAATAGCATTGATTATGAACCAATGCCTTTATATTCTTGACTCCTCTGCCTTAGCATAGGATTCTGACTTGTCAAATAAGATATCTGTGTTTTTTGGACCCATGAGTCCTGTCAGTGACTTTTGGAGTAAATTCTTCTTCACGCTTGTCTCTGAGAAAGAGCATATATTTGCCACCAGTTTTCAAATTGAAGTCTTGCAATTTAGTCTGATTAGATTGGTTGAGGTTTTCATGTTTTTCTCTGCATTTATATCTGTGGTTTAAGAGAGAGATTATCCCATTAGCTGAAGTCAGGCTGTGATGTCCACCCCAAGATGAAAGTGAGTTTCTGAAAACTAATAAAGCACGAATGATGCGTATCTCTGTAAGTGCAAATCATTTTCCAAGGGAATACATTTGTTTATCACTATTGACAAGTATACTTTGCCTCTATTTGTAAAAATAGCTTATTTTCTACATATCACTATTCTAATATTTATCTTTTACACAAACTAATACACTTGTGTCATGATGTAAACAATTATACAAATCCATTGGCATGTGTTCATTTGGTATTTGATGGGAAACTAATTTGCCTTTTGAAAAGAACTCATCTTTTAACAATGCGCACATGTACATGTATTTGTAGAGTTTATATTAACACATGCACTTATTCCCCTGTACTGTCCACTGAAGAGACATATTCTTACACTATAATGAGCAAATTTAACACTCAGATCTAGGTCTTTAATATTATTTGCAACTGAAAGGAATGAGGGCTTTTCAATTTTATTTACAGATCTATGACAGGCTAAGTACAAAATGGGAGACTATCCCCTGGAAAAGGGCATGGTAATCCTACTCCAATATTTTTGGCTGGAGGATCCCAAGGACAGAGAAACCTGGTGGGGTACAGTCCACAGGGTCTCAAAAAGTCAGATACAATTGAGTGACTTAGCAGCAAGTTCAAAGTGAGCTGGTTGTATTTTATTATACTACAAATAAGGAAAGTGCTCAAAGAATGATTGGCACATGCCACAGGGATGCAGGACCTAGCTGAAAGGAGTTCCTTTGAGCAAGTATGAGACAGCTAATTTTTTTTTTCTTTTTTTTTTTATCTTTTGTGGGGTGGGGTGGGGAGGTAGGGGGATGGGCGGGCCACTTCTATTGGTCTTTCATTTCTCTATTTTCTTCCGTCTTTGTTCTTTGGCTCCTGTGGGCCTCCCATCATGGTGGCCTCTGTTGTCGCAGAGCACCGGCTCTGGGCGCATGCGCTCCAGAGCTCCGGCTCGGTAATTGGACACATCAGTCCAGCCGCTCCGTGGCACGTGGGATCTTCCCAGGCCAGGGATCGAACCAGCGCCCCTTGCACTGCAAGACGGTGTCCTTACCCAGTGGACCATCAGGGGAAGCCCATGAGACAGCTAATTTAAACGTCAAAATCATGAGAAAGATAGATAAACTGTAAGCAACTGGAAAAATAGGATGCTGTGAATTTATATTGATACTAGATGATTGCTAGAAGAGATAGATAAGTGATAGATAAATAGATAGAGGGAAATGGAAACATTCCCTTGAACTACAGAATGCTGAGTACTATTCATTAACAATGAAGAAATTGAACTGGTAAATCATCATCTTGCAACTATCATTTTAAAAAATTATTTAGAAAGTAATCACGGGTAGATGATAAATCTAGGGTGAAATCTGGATGAGGGAAAAGCTATTTCTCTTCCAATGGATTGCTTAGTAGTTACAAGGGGAAAAAATAGTACTTACTGATAAATCAGATAGCACCTTGACCAATTAATATCACCAGTAAATGATGAATGGATATGGTGTGTCCCCAGATTTAATACCCACAAAAGGCACAGTTTTGTGTTTTTATACCTCATACAAGAATAGATGAACTGAATTTAATCACGACCAAGTGCTAGACAAGTGAAAGTGAGGAAAGAGAACAATTAAAATCCAAAGTTTATAGTAGTGACTCTAGGCAAGAGTATATTGATTTTTCTATTTCTCTAACTTTTAAGTTTAAGATTAGCTCCTAATACAATTTTTAAAAGTGCTTTGAAAGATAAATTTCTCTTGATAAAAGGAATCAGTACTTTTTATTATATTTTCCAATTAAAACAGACTTCCATTCCAATTTGCATATGCTCTGTCCTTCTGCAACGTTCAAACAGTGAGTTTAAATAAATGTGGAATCAACCATATGATTGAAGTAACTTACAGAAGTTCTCTTTTAAAATGGTTGGTTTGGAGGCGTATTTCTGAGTTTTTAAAGGCACATACATAAACTGCTGCTTTTTAATTACTTTGAAAAGTAATCAGAGTTAGCTTATTAAAGATGAAGGATGCTAGAAGAAAGTTTTAAAGAAGTGATAATAAAAATTACTATTTCTAGAGGGTGGTAGAATTCTGCCAAACAGCATTTTTATTATGTGAACATCTCTATTTTACTAGAAAGACTCTTTTCTGCAAGAAATTATCCTTTTTAAGAATCTCCTTAAGCACATTTTTCTGAATTATAAGATGATGATTTTATTATATTATGTAGAAATACAAAAAGGAATATTAATTTCAATAAGTTTTCAGACATAGACATGTCACAACTATGTATTCATGAATCACAATTTGAATTTATAATTTTGGGGGGGGGTGAGGGGACGAGTTGGGGAGGGAGGGGGACGGGCAGGCCACCTCCATTGGTCCTTCATTTATCTATTTTCACCCATCTTTGTTATTTGGCCCATGTGGGCCACTCATTGCAGTCGCCTCCATTGTCGCAGAGCACCGGCTCTGGACGCATGCGCTCCAGAGCTCCAGCTTGGCAATTGGGCACATTGGTCCAGCCTCTCCGCAGCACATGGGATCTTCACAGGTCAGGGATCGAACCGGCACCCCTTGCACTGCAAGGCAGTGTCCCTACCCACTGGACCATCAGGGAAGCCCTTGAATTTATAAATTACCATACTTTTTTATCATCAAAGTGCTTTTCATTATGTAAAGATAGGTACATTATAAGTTTGAATATGTTTAAATTGATTAAAATATATATAACTATATACAAATTGAATTATTTGTGTCTTTGCTCATTTGTTCAGTGCGTTTTTAAAATTTTTATATATCTCACTTGTTCTGGAGTTTTATTTTTGAATAGAAATTTCTAAAATAAATGTGGTATATTGGAATCAATTTTAGTTTGGAAATAAAATTGCTTAGTTATGTGAAAGTTTATGGCAATTCTTTTCATTTAATATCTCTCTTCTAAACAAAGTAATAAAAGTTAATAAATGAAACAAAAGTCAATAATTTGATGAGGGAAACTGAGATTATTTGTTGAGTATTGCAATGATGTTGTTATCAAAACAGCATTTTTCTTACTTTATATAATTGTTGTTTATTTACTGGGAATGAGTTATACCGGCTGGTGTATGACCTAGAATAACCCAATTTTCAAAATGTCTACACATTCTCATTCATGGGGGAAAAATATTGCCTAGCCATAAAGAAGTTACCCTCAGTAAAGTGCTTATACATCCCCCCAAATTAGTTCATCAGAGCTCAACAACAAAATAACAAATATGTTAAAAAGAAAAATCACCATCTAAAAAAGTAGCATACTTGTCCTTTGTCCCTAAATATTTTAGTTTGTATTCCTTTTTATGCATCAGACTATTTGGAATGTATAAACCTTTTCTAAAAATAATGGCATGAAATAGCTATTATGGGGATGAAAATAGAGAAAAGCTAGACCCAGGAAAAGTTGGACAATTCTGAACATGTCCTACAGGTAAATATTACCTATGCCATTATTTTGGCTGCAAATGGTAATTTGGTCAAGATTTATGACTTTGGTGCACTTTTGATTTATTCTGATACTTGATACTAAGTATGATTCACATGAGTGACAAAGGGAGAGGATGTCACAACCATAAAAGTAGAAGACTATAACATCTGCTGCACTGAAGCTCTTGGTTTTGCACAGCTTCCTCAATCTTTTAACTCTCTAAAGGTCTTATTGACAAAAAGATAATGAGCTAGTAAGAAAACTTTAAACTGATTCCATAGATTTCAGTTTCTATATTTCTTTGTTTGTCTCCCACCCTATTCAACCTTCATAGTAAGATCAAATCACACTAATTGTGATACCTTTCCTAGTTTAGCTAAGGTGTTTGTTGGTTTAGATTATGGGTAAGCATTTATCTCTTGTCACCCATTAACAGAATATTGCTAAGAAAAATGAGCAATCTGTTCTATTAAGCAGAGATGTCCTTGATTAGTCTGAGATTCCTTTTGTTTGCATATGAAAAGGTTAATCAAAGAAAACGTAAATTTGTGTTTTCCTTTTCATGGTTTGTAGCTCATTATCTGAGCCATTTTGGTATCAAAACAGCATTTTTCGTACTTTATATAATTGTTGTTTATTTACTGGGAATGAGTTATACCGGCTGGTGTATGACCTAGAATAACCCAATTTTCAAAATGTCTACACATTCTCATTCATGGGGGAAAAATATTGCCTAGCCATAAAGAAGTTACCCTCAGTAAAGTGCTTATACATCCCCCCAAATTAGTTCATCAGAGCTCAACAACAAAATAACAAATATGTTAAAAAGAAAAATCACCATCTAAAAAAGTAGCATACTTGTCCTTTGTCCCTAAATATTTTAGTTTGTATTCCTTTTTATGCATCAGACTATTTGGAATGTATAAACCTTTTCTAAAAATAATGGCATGAAATAGCTATTATGGGGATGAAAATAGAGAAAAGCTAGACCCAGGAAAAGTTGGACAATTCTGAACATGTCCTACAGGTAAATATTACCTATGCCATTATTTTGGCTGCAAATGGTAATTTGGTCAAGATTTATGACTTTGGTGCACTTTTGATTTATTCTGATACTTGATACTAAGTATGATTCACATGAGTGACAAAGGGAGAGGATGTCACAACCATAAAAGTAGAAGACTATAACATCTGCTGCACTGAAGCTCTTGGTTTTGCACAGCTTCCTCAATCTTTTAACTCTCTAAAGGTCTTATTGACAAAAAGATAATGAGCTAGTAAGAAAACTTTAAACTGATTCCATAGATTTCAGTTTCTATATTTCTTTGTTTGTCTCCCACCCTATTCAACCTTCATAGTAAGATCAAATCACACTAATTGTGATACCTTTCCTAGTTTAGCTAAGGTGTTTGTTGGTTTAGATTATGGGTAAGCATTTATCTCTTGTCACCCATTAACAGAATATTGCTAAGAAAAATGAGCAATCTGTTCTATTAAGCAGAGATGTCCTTGATTAGTCTGAGATTCCTTTTGTTTGCATATGAAAAGGTTAATCAAAGAAAACGTAAATTTGTGTTTTCCTTTTCATGGTTTGTAGCTCATTATCTGAGCCATTTTGGTATAGATTAGAATTCTGTTGGCAAGTATTTCTAGTTAAGACATTGCCCATATAATGCTTTATATTCATGATTTTCAATCTGCATTACTGTTTGAAGACATTTGGGATTTTGGCAATGCATTGTCATTGATTAAGAAATCAGAACATCAAATTTAAACTCTTATCATCTGTGACATTTTTTCTTTGTTTTATAAAGAAATTGTAAAGTCTTTATACTTAACATTAAATAGTATGAGAAATGCTTCAATTAAGGCTGGATTCCTATTTTTTGTAAAGGAGAAGTAATTTGTATTGTTAATTTGATATATTAGCATTATAGTTCATTTAGGGTTATTGTGTATCTCCTAGCACAAGTCCTATATTCACACATTCTTGAACAAGTTATGTCAAAAAATAGATACTTTCATGTTTAGTTTTGAGTTTTAAAGGTAATATTTTAGTCTTTTCCCTTTTTATCATCAAATAGCCCTTAAAACTCTTTTTAAACATTGGGTTTTATATGTTTCAATTTGTATCTTATTTCTATTCTTTATATTTTCATATCTGGTGGGTCAACATCTTCACATCAATATTTGGTATATTCAGTTAAATCTAAGATACTCTTATATAAAATCATCCTTGTAATAGCTAGCTATCTGTTGCCATTATAATGATGCATAGCAAACAGCCATAGAGTCTTAGTGTCACGTAACAATACATGTTTATATTTGCTCCCTAGTGTCTGGTCAGTTGTATTTTTCTGGGTTGGGTTCAGTTTGGTTCACTCATGCAATTGTGCTAAGCTGTGGTTTGACTGATTAATTTTGAAGATCTTGGTCAGGATTTGTCACATGTCTGGAGCCTGAGGCTTTTGGGTTGATTTGGCTTTGCTCTCTATGTCTCATCCTCCAACAGTCTGAATTGAGGTTGTCCTGGTAGAGAAGGTAGTAGAACGAAGAAGAAGAAAACAACATACAAGTACTTTTCTAGTATCTGTTTATATAAGATAGGCTACCATCCCATCAGGCATAGGTATAAAAATGGCCAAGCCTCTCAGAGGCAATTTGATATTGTAATCACCAAAAGGAAAGAATTTAGAAGCATGAAAAATCAGTGATATTAATGAAAATGATCTTCCATAATCTTATTATTTTCCAACAGGATTTTTAAAATTTTCTGTTATTTCCTTTAATAGTACCTTTTCACTGAAAAAAAGATTGAAATTTATTCATTCAATCATTATATATTTATTAAGCACCTGGTAATATGTGCCATCAGAGAGTACATTCCAGTGGTGGGGCAGGGGGGAAAAAAAGACATAAATAAGTAACTTAAGAACAAAGGAGAAAAATAAAGAAGGTGATAATGGATTATTTTAAAATATAGATCAGTGAAATCCTCATAGATAAGAAGAAAGAAGGATTAGGCTGTAAGAATATATGTATGAATTTTCTCCCACAAAGAGGATATAGCCAACTGAAAAGTAGATACAGTAGTGAACTTTTTCAAAACTGGCAAGTAGGCCATGGAGAATTTTATAGATGCTCCAAGAAGCCAGGAAGAAGAGATGGGAACAGAAGTATAACATGAACTCACATCAGATAGGAAAATTGGGTTTTATATGTTTCAATTTGTATCTTATTTCTATTCTTTATATTTTCATATCTGGTGGGTCAACATCTTCACATCAATATTTGGTATATTCAGTTAAATCTAAGATACTCTTATATAAAATCATCCTTGTAATAGCTAGCTATCTGTTGCCATTATAATGATGCATAGCAAACAGCCATAGAGTCTTAGTGTCACGTAACAATACATGTTTATATTTGCTCCCTAGTGTCTGGTCAGTTGTATTTTTCTGGGTTGGGTTCAGTTTGGTTCACTCATGCAATTGTGCTAAGCTGTGGTTTGACTGATTAATTTTGAAGATCTTGGTCAGGATTTGTCACATGTCTGGAGCCTGAGGCTTTTGGGTTGATTTGGCTTTGCTCTCTATGTCTCATCCTCCAACAGTCTGAATTGAGGTTGTCCTGGTAGAGAAGGTAGTAGAACGAAGAAGAAGAAAACAACATACAAGTACTTTTCTAGTATCTGTTTATATAAGATAGGCTACCATCCCATCAGGCATAGGTATAAAAATGGCCAAGCCTCTCAGAGGCAATTTGATATTGTAATCACCAAAAGGAAAGAATTTAGAAGCATGAAAAATCAGTGATATTAATGAAAATGATCTTCCATAATCTTATTATTTTCCAACAGGATTTTTAAAATTTTCTGTTATTTCCTTTAATAGTACCTTTTCACTGAAAAAAAGATTGAAATTTATTCATTCAATCATTATATATTTATTAAGCACCTGGTAATATGTGCCATCAGAGAGTACATTCCAGTGGTGGGGCAGGGGGGAAAAAAAGACATAAATAAGTAACTTAAGAACAAAGGAGAAAAATAAAGAAGGTGATAATGGATTATTTTAAAATATAGATCAGTGAAATCCTCATAGATAAGAAGAAAGAAGGATTAGGCTGTAAGAATATATGTATGAATTTTCTCCCACAAAGAGGATATAGCCAACTGAAAAGTAGATACAGTAGTGAACTTTTTCAAAACTGGCAAGTAGGCCATGGAGAATTTTATAGATGCTCCAAGAAGCCAGGAAGAAGAGATGGGAACAGAAGTATAACATGAACTCACATCAGATAGGGCAAAATAAATCATCTTCAGGGTCTTAACTTTTGCTCTGTGTGAAATGAAAAAGAATTGGAGATTTTATGAAGAAAAATAGATTAGACTTATGTTTTTTTTGGGGGGGGGAGGGCAGGTAGGGGAACGAGGGGATGGGTGGTCCACTTCTATTGGTCTTTCATTTCATTATTTTCATCTGTCTTTGTTCTTTGGCTCCTGTGGGCCTCCCATCACGGTGGCGTCTGTCGTTGCAGAGCACCGGCTCTGGGCACATGTGCTCCAGAGCTCCGGCTCGGTAATTGGACACATCAGTCCAGCCACTCCGTGGCATGTGGGATCTTCCCAGGCCAGGGCTTGAACCAGTGTCCCTTGCACTGCAAGGTGGTGTCCTTACCCACTGGACCCAGGGAAGCCCTTGACTTATATTTTAAAAGAATGTTTTTCTACTTATTGTATTAAGAACAAACTTATAAAATAAAACAAAAATCGAAATTTAATTCATTGCAGGTTGTGAAAATAGTAGTTACTTGAACAGGAGGAAGAAAAGCCCAGGTTAGAAGGGTGTCAAGAGGAAAAGGAAAAGAAAAAAATTGCAGGCAATAATATAGACATCTTTTAGAAAGACTTTCATGTGTGATGACAACAATAGTTGGACAAGTTATAGTGTCAAGGGAGGTCTTTCTGCTTGTCTCCTTTTGAAGACTGGGGAAATTACAGCATGTTTTCTTGCTTATAAGAATGATCCACTAATAGGCAATTAACAAGTGACAGAATACTGATGCATATTTCAACATGGATGAACCTCTAAAAAGCATGGTAAGGAAAAGACACTAGATACAAAAGAGCCTATTCACAAGAAATAGCCATAAAAATACAGATTAATGAATATAGAAAAAATCAAATCATGAATTGCCAGGCTAAAGGTTGGGAGTGAGGGCTAATTATAAAAGAACTCATAGCAATTTTGTGGGGTGATAGAAATGTTATAAAACTGAATTTCAGTCATAATGCCATAACTCTGTACACATTTACTGAAAAACTATCAATCCTACACTTAAAATGGATGAATTTTTTGGTTTGTAAATACTACAATAAAGCTATAATAAACAAATAGCTGGGAAAACTTACAGTTATATATTAACAAAAAAGCCTTAATTGAGACATTCTTTTTTTTATTGACCCTACCTAATTTAGTCTTTATGGTTTCCATGGTGGCTCAGTGGTAAACATTCCACCTGCTAATGCAGGAGACACAAGAGATACGGGTTCGATTCCTGGGTCAGGAAGGTCTCCTGGAGAAGGGAATGGCAACCCACTCCAGAACTCTTGCCTGGGAAATCCCATGGACAGAGGAGCTTGGCCAGCTACAATCTATGGAGTCGCAAAAAGTGACAGACATGACTTATCCAGGGAAAAACAAATTTAGTCTGCATATGGGAAATGAGGATTTCTAAATTGAGCACTTTTATTTGCAAAACTCAGTGTGTTCTATGCAAAAGAACAAGTCCATATATTTAAATTCTATCTTTTTTAAAACTAAGATTTAATGGGAAAATGAAAGGGAGAGTGTTAGTCTCACAGTCGTATCTAAGTCTGCTATCTCACAGACTGTAGCAGGCCAGCTTCCTCTCTCCATGGAATTTTTCAGGCAAGAATACTGGAGTGGGCTGCCATTTCCTTCTAGGAGATCTTCCTGTTGCAGGGATGAAGTGGAGCCCCTGCATCGCAGGGAAATCGTTTACCATCTGAAACAACAGGTAAGCTCCCAGATTTAATGTGAATAAAAGCAAATATCATCAAGTTAGAAGACTGGGGAATTACAGCATGTTTTCTTGCTTATAAGAATGATCCACTAATAGGCAATTAACAAGTGACAGAATACTGATGCATATTTCAACATGGATGAACCTCTAAAAAGCATGGTAAGGAAAAGACACTAGATACAAAAGAGCCTATTCACAAGAAATAGCCATAAAAATACAGATTAATGAATATAGAAAAAATCAAATCATGAATTGCCAGGCTAAAGGTTGGGAGTGAGGGCTAATTATAAAAGAACTCATAGCAATTTTGTGGGGTGATAGAAATGTTATAAAACTGAATTTCAGTCATAATGCCATAACTCTGTACACATTTACTGAAAAACTATCAATCCTACACTTAAAATGGATGAATTTTTTGGTTTGTAAATACTACAATAAAGCTATAATAAACAAATAGCTGGGAAAACTTACAGTTATATATTAACAAAAAAGCCTTAATTGAGACATTCTTTTTTTTATTGACCCTACCTAATTTAGTCTTTATGGTTTCCATGGTGGCTCAGTGGTAAACATTCCACCTGCTAATGCAGGAGACACAAGAGATACGGGTTCGATTCCTGGGTCAGGAAGGTCTCCTGGAGAAGGGAATGGCAACCCACTCCAGAACTCTTGCCTGGGAAATCCCATGGACAGAGGAGCTTGGCCAGCTACAATCTATGGAGTCGCAAAAAGTGACAGACATGACTTATCCAGGGAAAACAAATTTAGTCTGCATATGGGAAATGAGGATTTCTAAATTGAGCACTTTTATTTGCAAAACTCAGTGTGTTCTATGCAAAAGAACAAGTCCATATATTTAAATTCTATCTTTTTTAAAACTAAGATTTAATGGGAAAATGAAAGGGAGAGTGTTAGTCTCACAGTCGTATCTAAGTCTGCTATCTCACAGACTGTAGCAGGCCAGCTTCCTCTCTCCATGGAATTTTTCAGGCAAGAATACTGGAGTGGGCTGCCATTTCCTTCTCTAGGAGATCTTCCTGTTGCAGGGATGAAGTGGAGCCCCTGCATCGCAGGGAAATCGTTTACCATCTGAAACAACAGGTAAGCTCCCAGATTTAATGTGAATAAAAGCAAATATCATCAAGTTATACCAAATGAGCTTCCCAGGTGGTACTAGTGGTAAAGAATTCGACTGCCAATGCAGAAGACATAAGAGATGGGGAGTTAGATTCCTGGGTGGGGAAGGTCCCCTGGAGCAAGGTTCAGCAACTCACTTTAGAAATATTGCCTGGAGAACCCCATGGAGAGAGGAGCCTGGCAGGCTACAGTCCACAGGGTCTCAAAGAGTGGAACATGACCGAGTGACTAAGCATGCACACATGCTCACAATACTAAATATTAAAAGAACTGGTTGAAAACTTTGTAGTCTCTGGCCACACACTACCCATGAATTATTCCCCATGGAAGTGAAGCACTGTGGAAAGCAAGATGATACAACGTTCAGCTGGTGATGGGCGAGTAATCCTTCCGAGGAAGGATTACTGCCAATTCAGTTGCTTTTATAACTGAAGACTCTCTTATAAAGTCACAATGCAAAACATGCGATCCTAACTTGGTCCAAAAATTAACAAATATTATTCTGGAACTTGTCAGTTCCAGAGTTTTACTCTTGTCAGTTTTACTCTGGAACTGACAAGTTTCTCTGTGAATCATGTAGTTATATTTCAAATGCTGAGACCATCGAACTATAGCTTGAGCTTGGATGGTCTTCTTAGTAATGATGACCTGAAATAAAACATGTCTAACAAAGGGATTTTGTGCAAATTTCAAATAGAGAATTGTCTTAGATCTTCTATTTGTCCTTATATAACTTCACACTTTATTCTTTTTCATGCCCAGTGAAGCTGACTTCTGTGGTTTGCGTCAGCTGAATCCTCTGCTCCAATGTCAGTCACCAGCAAGAGATGGAGATTTACTTCTCTGCCTTCTTACTACTGGGTTTGAGGTAATGATTCCTTGTTACTGCAAGTTCTAGAGTGTTTCAGCACTCCTTATTCCTTTAACTCTGACCATACTTTTGTAATAATTCATTAATTTATTCACTCACTAATTATCTCACTTAAGCATCTATCTTTTTCTCACCAGGAAACTAAATCATAATTAATACCAGGAGTACCAATTATTCCTGGTAATATATGACAACATCACATATTTGAAGATTGCCTGTTTTGTGCTTGCTAAGGGAAATGAGACACTGGTAATTCTTGGATATGTGGGAATACTTAAACAAATTATTAATAGGATGACACTGAATGAAGGGAAAGTGATCAGCAAAGTGTTAGGAGATCCACTGAGATGACCAAGGCATTTAGTCACTATTGTAATGATCGTTTCACAAAGATTGTAGGGTCAGTAGATTGCCGTTCTAACCATATTCCAGGCAATTTACATTACTAATAGTATGGAATTTCATTCATATTGCATGAAACGTTTCCATGGTGAAATAATTTCAGAAAGGCTGCATCAAATTTAAAGAGATTAAATTAATGGAATATGATTGAAAATGCCAAATTATAATTTAAAAACAATTTTAAAGATTATTATCTACATGTAGCATGGCCTGAAGAATGTTTACTGATTTTTACTGAACTATACTGAACTTTTTCTATAAATGTGTCACAGTTATTTAACTTATTCATGAAGAAGCCATCAAGATAGTAAAGCTAATTTAAATATTATTTGTGAAATGAGTAATTTACAAGCAATGAAAAATAAACATGAGAATAAAATTGTTACATCACACACACATATATATATATAGCTAGTTAATAACCTACAGGGTAATGAAATTAGAACAATAACCTTTGACATGATTTCTATCAGAAGTGGATCATTTGCACAGACAAATAAATATCATACAAGTATGATTATCTTCTTAACAAAGGGATTTTGTGCAAATTTCAAATAGAGAATTGTCTTAGATCTTCTATTTGTCCTTATATAACTTCACACTTTATTCTTTTTCATGCCCAGTGAAGCTGACTTCTGTGGTTTGCGTCAGCTGAATCCTCTGCTCCAATGTCAGTCACCAGCAAGAGATGGAGATTTACTTCTCTGCCTTCTTACTACTGGGTTTGAGGTAATGATTCCTTGTTACTGCAAGTTCTAGAGTGTTTCAGCACTCCTTATTCCTTTAACTCTGACCATACTTTTGTAATAATTCATTAATTTATTCACTCACTAATTATCTCACTTAAGCATCTATCTTTTTCTCACCAGGAAACTAAATCATAATTAATACCAGGAGTACCAATTATTCCTGGTAATATATGACAACATCACATATTTGAAGATTGCCTGTTTTGTGCTTGCTAAGGGAAATGAGACACTGGTAATTCTTGGATATGTGGGAATACTTAAACAAATTATTAATAGGATGACACTGAATGAAGGGAAAGTGATCAGCAAAGTGTTAGGAGATCCACTGAGATGACCAAGGCATTTAGTCACTATTGTAATGATCGTTTCACAAAGATTGTAGGGTCAGTAGATTGCCGTTCTAACCATATTCCAGGCAATTTACATTACTAATAGTATGGAATTTCATTCATATTGCATGAAACGTTTCCATGGTGAAATAATTTCAGAAAGGCTGCATCAAATTTAAAGAGATTAAATTAATGGAATATGATTGAAAATGCCAAATTATAATTTAAAAACAATTTTAAAGATTATTATCTACATGTAGCATGGCCTGAAGAATGTTTACTGATTTTTACTGAACTATACTGAACTTTTTCTATAAATGTGTCACAGTTATTTAACTTATTCATGAAGAAGCCATCAAGATAGTAAAGCTAATTTAAATATTATTTGTGAAATGAGTAATTTACAAGCAATGAAAAATAAACATGAGAATAAAATTGTTACATCACACACACATATATATATATAGCTAGTTAATAACCTACAGGGTAATGAAATTAGAACAATAACCTTTGACATGATTTCTATCAGAAGTGGATCATTTGCACAGACAAAAATCTACAAGTTGACTCATAAGTGCATAGCGTATGAATTCTACTTCAAAGTAAATGGTAAGGTCAAACACAGATACATACTCCAAGAGAGGTGAGTAAGACTTAAGTAGGTCTGTTTGGGCTTCCCTGGTGGCTCAGATGATAAAGAATCTGCCTGTAATGCAGGAGACTTGGGTTCGATCCCTGGGTCAGCAAGATCCCCTGAAGAAGGAAATTAGTTACCCACTCTAGTATTCTTGCTTGGCAAATGCCATGGAGAGAGGAGCCTGCTGGGCTATGGTCCATGAAGTCACCAAGAGTAGGACACGACTGATCCACTAACACTTTCAGGCCTGTTAAACAAAGCCCACGCATGACACTGAAAGCACATTCTACCTTCTCTTTGCCTTATTTCCAAGTTGTGAGGTTTTTTTCTCTTAACCACACTAAATGGCAATCACTATTTTAATTTTGACATTTAATCAAATGTGATTTGCTTTATGTTTCATATTCTCAGTAAGCAGCAAAATCTGAATGGAGTTATGAAATTCAGTATTGTTCACCATAAAGTAATAAACATGTTCAGGGCAACAATGATGACCACCCATACCTTATGTCAGCCAATATGCTTATGAGTACTCTATTTCACACAGGAATAATTATATTCACACAACTAGAGGAGATATTTTTAAATCATCAAACCACTTTGAGTAGCAATATAAAAAATGTGCACATTTTTATGAAATTCTCAGTTTAGAGTCTCATCCTTGAGATTCTGCATTCAAACCAGTCACTGAAAAACAGATCACCTCTTACGTGTTGGAAACCAGTAGAAATTGCTTTTATATGCCATTTTAGAATTCCACCTGCTCACTACGAATCAAAATGTCAGCAAATAATGAATCAACATTGTACATATTGAAGTTGTAAAATGGGAAATAGGATTCAGATCAAAGGTCTCTGAGAGACAAAACTTACAAACAAATGAATTTTTGACACTGAAGGGAGCTTTTCAGCCTATTTTAAAATTCCTGTATACAGCCACTGGAGCATGCTGCATTTTGCGTTTCTCAATTTCCTTTCATTTTAGTCAGGGATTTTCCATAATATAATTATATTTGTGCAAACAAAGCTGCTGATAAACCCACAGAAATCATGCATTTTCTTGAATATGAAGATAAATGACAGTAAATAAATCACTACAAATTTAGAATGACCTCTAAAATAACTTCTAAATCCTGGAAGTTTATGGTAATGTAAATTACTGATCAAACTCATACACTAGAGGACCGTGAAATTTGAAAACTATGCTTCACAGCTTCAGTGCAAAATTACTCACCACTTAAGAACACAAAATTTAAAAATTGTCAAATTGCTGGTTTGGCAGAGACCAAGAATTTAGTTAAGCCTTTTTTTAAAAGAATAAATCTGTTTTACTGAATTACTGTTGCCCAAAATGATTTTTTTTTCCATCTATATTTGCTAGCCTTTGAAGATGAATGTTAAGAGTTGAATTATAAATACAGAAATATCATTGTAGGCAGCTACAGGGAAACTACGTGAAAGGGGATCCTTCTGGGCAATAAATGCATGAGCTTCACTTTGAGTCTGATTCCATGAATACCTAAACATATAACAAATAACAAATCAACAGAACATGGAAGAGAATTAAAACCAGTCTGAGCCTCAGTAGAAACTCAAATAGTACTTATGATTAATGAAAGAAAACAAGGAAGAGGCTGGTATCACCTAGGTAGGATTGAAAGAAAAGTACTGAAATGGAAAAGCCATTTTATGAAATTCTCAGTTTAGAGTCTCATCCTTGAGATTCTGCATTCAAACCAGTCACTGAAAAACAGATCACCTCTTACGTGTTGGAAACCAGTAGAAATTGCTTTTATATGCCATTTTAGAATTCCACCTGCTCACTACGAATCAAAATGTCAGCAAATAATGAATCAACATTGTACATATTGAAGTTGTAAAATGGGAAATAGGATTCAGATCAAAGGTCTCTGAGAGACAAAACTTACAAACAAATGAATTTTTGACACTGAAGGGAGCTTTTCAGCCTATTTTAAAATTCCTGTATACAGCCACTGGAGCATGCTGCATTTTGCTTTCTCAATTTCCTTTCATTTTAGTCAGGGATTTTCCATAATATAATTATATTTGTGCAAACAAAGCTGCTGATAAACCCACAGAAATCATGCATTTTCTTGAATATGAAGATAAATGACAGTAAATAAATCACTACAAATTTAGAATGACCTCTAAAATAACTTCTAAATCCTGGAAGTTTATGGTAATGTAAATTACTGATCAAACTCATACACTAGAGGACCGTGAAATTTGAAAACTATGCTTCACAGCTTCAGTGCAAAATTACTCACCACTTAAGAACACAAAATTTAAAAATTGTCAAATTGCTGGTTTGGCAGAGACCAAGAATTTAGTTAAGCCTTTTTTTAAAAGAATAAATCTGTTTTACTGAATTACTGTTGCCCAAAATGATTTTTTTTTCCATCTATATTTGCTAGCCTTTGAAGATGAATGTTAAGAGTTGAATTATAAATACAGAAATATCATTGTAGGCAGCTACAGGGAAACTACGTGAAAGGGGATCCTTCTGGGCAATAAATGCATGAGCTTCACTTTGAGTCTGATTCCATGAATACCTAAACATATAACAAATAACAAATCAACAGAACATGGAAGAGAATTAAAACCAGTCTGAGCCTCAGTAGAAACTCAAATAGTACTTATGATTAATGAAAGAAAACAAGGAAGAGGCTGGTATCACCTAGGTAGGATTAAGAAAAGAAAAGTACTGAAATGGAAAAGCCATTACTGTCATTGTACTGTGCTAAGAACTGCCCAAAATGATCTCTGTAGTCTGAAATGCCAGGCTCTCGGGGTAACTGTGAAAGTTGATATTGTATGAGAATTATACGTGCCAGGAGCTAACAACAACAACAAAAAAATCCAATGACTCTTAAATGCAAATAATTTAGTCAATTAACTTTCCGTTCAAATTGTTTCTTCAATTTTTTTTGAAATATACTGGACTCTAATAAAACAAGCAATATGGGATAATCTTTTCAACTAAATATATTTTAATGAAAAACGTCTTCCATCTATTGATCTTAAAATGCTATGGTGCCTCTCCTTAACCTCCTGATTTTAAGATGGAAAAGCAAATTCTATGGCTGTTTTATCTGTAACTACAGTGATTGTATTAGTTACTATTGCTACATAACAAATTATTTCAGTATTTAATGGCTTAAAAGGACAGTCACTCATTATCTCAAATTTTCTAATGGTCATGAATCCTGGAGCAAATTACCTGAGCGGTCCTTGTTGAGTGTTTCTTGCAAAGTTAGTCTATCAACAAGACTGCATTGCTTCAAGTCTTCACTGGGGTTTAATAATTCACTTGCAAAAATGCTCCTTTACAAGACTGCTTTTAAGAGTCCTCAGTTCTTTGCTGGATTTTGGTTGGAAGCCTTCATTTCTGACCATGTGGGACTCTTCATAGTGAGTGTCATCAAGATAAGGCAGCAGTTTTCACCCAGAGAAAGTGATCTGAAAAAGAGAAAGAACAGGAGTGAATGACAGAAGCTAAGTGGCTATCATAGCCTAATCTCTAGAGGAACATGCCATCATTTCTGAAAAATCCTGTTAGTCACACAGACCAAGGGAAATATGGGAAGGATGACCCAAAGGTATAAATCCCAAGGCACTTGAGAACTGGGGGCATCTTCCTGACTGAAAAATGAATGAGCTTCACTTTGAGTCTGATTCCATGAATACCTAAACATATAACAAATAACAAATCAACAGAACATGGAAGAGAATTAAAACCAGTCTGAGCCTCAGTAGAAACTCAAATAGTACTTATGATTAATGAAAGAAAACAAGGAAGAGGCTGGTATCACCTAGGTAGGATTAAGAAAAGAAAAGTACTGAAATGGAAAAGCCATTACTGTCATTGTACTGTGCTAAGAACTGCCCAAAATGATCTCTGTAGTCTGAAATGCCAGGCTCTCGGGGTAACTGTGAAAGTTGATATTGTATGAGAATTATACGTGCCAGGAGCTAACAACAACAAAAAAATCCAATGACTCTTAAATGCAAATAATTTAGTCAATTAACTTTCCGTTCAAATTGTTTCTTCAATTTTTTTTGAAATATACTGGACTCTAATAAAACAAGCAATATGGGATAATCTTTTCAACTAAATATATTTTAATGAAAAACGTCTTCCATCTATTGATCTTAAAATGCTATGGTGCCTCTCCTTAACCTCCTGATTTTAAGATGGAAAAGCAAATTCTATGGCTGTTTTATCTGTAACTACAGTGATTGTATTAGTTACTATTGCTACATAACAAATTATTTCAGTATTTAATGGCTTAAAAGGACAGTCACTCATTATCTCAAATTTTCTAATGGTCATGAATCCTGGAGCAAATTACCTGAGCGGTCCTTGTTGAGTGTTTCTTGCAAAGTTAGTCTATCAACAAGACTGCATTGCTTCAAGTCTTCACTGGGGTTTAATAATTCACTTGCAAAAATGCTCCTTTACAAGACTGCTTTTAAGAGTCCTCAGTTCTTTGCTGGATTTTGGTTGGAAGCCTTCATTTCTGACCATGTGGGACTCTTCATAGTGAGTGTCATCAAGATAAGGCAGCAGTTTTCACCCAGAGAAAGTGATCTGAAAAAGAGAAAGAACAGGAGTGAATGACAGAAGCTAAGTGGCTATCATAGCCTAATCTCTAGAGGAACATGCCATCATTTCTGAAAAATCCTGTTAGTCACACAGACCAAGGGAAATATGGGAAGGGATGACCCAAAGGTATAAATCCCAAGGCACTTGGAGAACTGGGGGGCATCTTCCTGACTGACTACTACAATGATAGAATCAAGTAAATATTTCATGCCAAGAAAATGCTTATCACAATCAATCAGTTTACCAATTACCCTGAATACAATAAGAATTAAAAGAGAAAGATAATGTGGTCTGTATGATCATGTAATTAATCTATAAAGACATTTAATCACACAGTAAACTAGAACTGAGTTCGATCTAAATTTTATGCCTTTGACTTCTGAGCAGCATAGAGGGTTAAACTGAGTTAAACACTCACACACACACACACACACTCACGAATGTTTTGTTCAGTTTGAAAAAGTTACTTCTGTTTGACTAACACTGAGTTTTATTTCAAGACATTGAGATTCCATTTTATTTAACAGAAATTAATTTCATGATAGACATCAAATTTTAAAATGATTTTGTGAAGAAATTATATGAAATTTCAATGCCAAATTAATAAAAAAGGAAATAACTGAAGGTAAAACATATAAACAGAGTAAATAGCACCCATAAGGGCAACTCCTGTAAAACTATCTTCATTGTGGTATATAGAATAATGGCTTTCCATTGATGCTCATGTTCTAATCTCTGGAATTTACGAATATATTACATCCAAAACAGGAAATAAGGTTGTTGATGAAAATGAGGCTGCTAATCATCTAACCTTAAAATAGAGATTATCCTGGGTTATCTAAATCTAAATTATACTTAGAACGAGACGAGGTGATAGAAGAAGAGGCCGAAGTGATGTTTTATGAGAAGAACATGAGCTGATGTTGCTGGCTTTAGAGATGGATGAAATGGTGTCATGAACTAAGGAATGTGTACAAGTCTTCACTAATTCACTTGCAAATGCTCCTTTACAAGACTGCTTTTAAGAGTCCTCAGTTCTTTGCTGGATTTTGGTTGGAAGCCTTCATTTCTGACCATGTGGGACTCTTCATAGTGAGTGTCATCAAGATAAGGCAGCAGTTTTCACCCAGAGAAAGTGATCTGAAAAAGAGAAAGAACAGGAGTGAATGACAGAAGCTAAGTGGCTATCATAGCCTAATCTCTAGAGGAACATGCCATCATTTCTGAAAAATCCTGTTAGTCACACAGACCAAGGGAAATATGGGAAGGATGACCCAAAGGTATAAATCCCAAGGCACTTGGAGAACTGGGGGGCATCTTCCTGACTGACTACTACAATGATAGAATCAAGTAAATATTTCATGCCAAGAAAATGCTTATCACAATCAATCAGTTTACCAATTACCCTGAATACAATAAGAATTAAAAGAGAAAGATAATGTGGTCTGTATGATCATGTAATTAATCTATAAAGACATTTAATCACACAGTAAACTAGAACTGAGTTCGATCTAAATTTTATGCCTTTGACTTCTGAGCAGCATAGAGGGTTAAACTGAGTTAAACACTCACACACACACACACACACTCACGAATGTTTTGTTCAGTTTGAAAAAGTTACTTCTGTTTGACTAACACTGAGTTTTATTTCAAGACATTGAGATTCCATTTTATTTAACAGAAATTAATTTCATGATAGACATCAAATTTTAAAATGATTTTGTGAAGAAATTATATGAAATTTCAATGCCAAATTAATAAAAAAGGAAATAACTGAAGGTAAAACATATAAACAGAGTAAATAGCACCCATAAGGGCAACTCCTGTAAAACTATCTTCATTGTGGTATATAGAATAATGGCTTTCCATTGATGCTCATGTTCTAATCTCTGGAATTTACGAATATATTACATCCAAAACAGGAAATAAGGTTGTTGATGAAAATGAGGCTGCTAATCATCTAACCTTAAAATAGAGATTATCCTGGGTTATCTAAATCTAAATTATACTTAGAACGAGACGAGGTGATAGAAGAAGAGGCCGAAGTGATGTTTTATGAGAAGAACATGAGCTGATGTTGCTGGCTTTAGAGATGGATGAAATGGTGTCATGAACTAAGGAATGTGTATGCCCTCTACCAACTGGAAAACACAAAGACACGAATTCTATTTAGATTCTACAAAATGGAATGCAGTCTGGCCAACACCTGACATTAGCCGAGTAATATCTATATGGGATTTTTATCCTACAGAACTTTAAAATAATATCTTTGTATGTCATATGCCACTATGTTGAGGGTAATTTGTTACAGCAGTGGTAAAAGCTAATGTTTCCCAGCCAAATAAATGCAAATGAAATGAGATAACATTTCCAGAGTGTCAAGTTAGCAAATGTTCCAAAGCCTGATGATACTCATTGCTGAAAGAAATGTGAAGAAGAAGAACTTTAGGTCCACATGTTACTTTCTGACAATTCAAGGTTTAGGAATAGTGTGCTTCAAAAAAAAAATACAAGCCACCAGGCATGACTCCCTTTTCTATCTCAATATAGGCAGAATGACTTACGCCAGTTCACTTCTTTCCCTCTTGTTACCATAAGAGAGAGAAGTATAACATGATAGATGTCAAAATAATGCTAAAGCAATATTTGATAGGTCAAACATTCATAGCAGCAATATAGAAAGAAATAGCAAACCTGCTCCAGGACACTGAGGGATTATTCAGAGGGTAGGTCACATATAAATTAAGGTGGAATAAGAGCTGAAGTTATTTAAAACACAGAACAGCTGGATCCAAGGAATGCAAGAGCATTAGGTCTGTATTCTGTTGCATTTTTTTAGGTAAATGGCCAGAAGCTTACGATTTTTTTCAAGAATTAGCTGGTTTATATTTACTTGCCGTTATTCAACTAGGTCAGACACGAATTAATTTATATAATTATGATAATATAAATAAAGTTTAATCTATATGATTATGCTCAACAGGACACCTAAAGTACTTCCATCATTATCAATAAGAATAACAAGAGCACATATAACACTGGAGTGAAAATTAGCTTGTTTTTCTGAGCTATTCAGTTCAGTAATTGAAAGCCATTTCAACAGCCATCTTTGGAGAACCACTCTTTCTGGAAAATATACTGTTGATTTCTGTAATGTAGAAATAAAATTTCCAGTGTTCAGGAAACCTGTTTGAAATAATTGTGTAGATTCTATACTTGGCTACTTCAGAAATGTCATATTGAAAAATATTTTGTTTTCCTTTTATAATATAAACCAACATGATGTACTTTATAAATGATGCTGTGATTTACTTTAGGGAATCATTTCATCACAATAATGAATTTCTCCATCTACCTATTCACTTTTGGAATGAGACTAATATTAAATATTATGCTTTAATATTTAATCATTTGAAAATTATTCTATTATTTTTAGAATTGTATACAAGATGTTAATTTACTAACTACATAACTGTAAACATATGATATTCTATATTTTATTTAGAATAGATCACCTTCTCTATTTTCCAAATAAATAATTGCAATAAAAGTTCTCCTTCTGTAGCTCTCTGACATAGATGAGCAGTGAAATACAGGCAATAGTACTTATGATCATGGAAGCTATTTCTCCTCAATCTTGAGTTTCTAAGCATTGTCATATTTTCAGTGGCACAAAGGAAATATACCTTCTGAATTACAAGTTTTCTTTATATATATTTACATTTTGTGATGACTTGTCACTTTACTTATTTTGCCAGAAACCATTTTATCTATTAATATAAATTTTTAAGGAGTTCTGTTTTTGTAATTCCATGAAAATAGCTGTTTTTAAGAAACACTTGATTTATTTTTTTTAGTTATTTAAAACACCGAACAGCCTGGATCCAAGGAATGCAAGAGCATTAGGTCTGTATTCTGTTGCATTTTTTTAGGTAAATGGCCAGAAGCTTACGATTTTTTTCAAGAATTAGCTGGTTTATATTTACTTGCCGTTATTCAACTAGGTCAGACACGAATTAATTTATATAATTATGATAATATAAATAAAGTTTAATCTATATGATTATGCTCAACAGGACACCTAAAGTACTTCCATCATTATCAATAAGAATAACAAGAGCACATATAACACTGGAGTGAAAATTAGCTTGTTTTTCTGAGCTATTCAGTTCAGTAATTGAAAGCCATTTCAACAGCCATCTTTGGAGAACCACTCTTTCTGGAAAATATACTGTTGATTTCTGTAATGTAGAAATAAAATTTCCAGTGTTCAGGAAACCTGTTTGAAATAATTGTGTAGATTCTATACTTGGCTACTTCAGAAATGTCATATTGAAAAATATTTTGTTTTCCTTTTATAATATAAACCAACATGATGTACTTTATAAATGATGCTGTGATTTACTTTAGGGAATCATTTCATCACAATAATGAATTTCTCCATCTACCTATTCACTTTTGGAATGAGACTAATATTAAATATTATGCTTTAATATTTAATCATTTGAAAATTATTCTATTATTTTTAGAATTGTATACAAGATGTTAATTTACTAACTACATAACTGTAAACATATGATATTCTATATTTTATTTAGAATAGATCACCTTCTCTATTTTCCAAATAAATAATTGCAATAAAAGTTCTCCTTCTGTAGCTCTCTGACATAGATGAGCAGTGAAATACAGGCAATAGTACTTATGATCATGGAAGCTATTTCTCCTCAATCTTGAGTTTCTAAGCATTGTCATATTTTCAGTGGCACAAAGGAAATATACCTTCTGAATTACAAGTTTTCTTTATATATATTTACATTTTGTGATGACTTGTCACTTTACTTATTTTGCCAGAAACCATTTTATCTATTAATATATAAAGGAGTTCTGTCTGTAACATCTTTAGCATTGTAGCTTCTCACAGTACTACAATTCTGGTTATTCTTATTCCATGAAAATAGCTGTTTTTTAAATGAAACACTTGATTTATTAACTTTGTTCTTTAAGTGACTCATGCACGCATTCATGCAAGACCACTTTAAAATTCAAAGTGCTAATGATTTGTGAAACTCATTTTGAAGATCTAATGCTCTGAATATTCCATAAAGTTCTAAGATATAGAATCAAGTCATTGTGTTCCAAGAAGTTTCTTTTACTCTTTCACATAAACCAAACACATTATTGCTACATTTATCAAACCCTATTGATACAATAATACTGTACAGAGAAGTAGAACATTCTGTGAGTTCTCTTAGATAGTGAATGCAGACAAATTTATTTTCCCAGATTAATTTAATTTGTATTTGTTATTTATCTTTTTCACTTACATTATTGAACCTATAATGAATTCTTTCATACTAATCAGTGCCAACTATGGCAGTGAGACAACCACATTGAGAGACATCTTGGAAGGATTACAGTAGAAAACAAGAAAGTAAACCATCAGGAGCAAATTATGGAAGACCTTAAATATCAGCCTTAAAAGCACATATTAAAGGCTAATCTCCTAATTTGTATGTTCTTCTATATGTGCTAATCATGATATTTCTGGCCATCAGGAAAAATGATAAACTACTAAATAATATCTGAAAAGATTACTAAAACTTCCCGAAACATCTAAGCTAATTGATGTACAGCAGAGCTAAATATTGCTAACCCCGGGACTTAGTTTTTATTTTAGAATTGTATACAAGATGTTAATTTACTAACTACATAACTGTAAACATATGATATTCTATATTTTATTTAGAATAGATCACCTTCTCTATTTTCCAAATAAATAATTGCAATAAAAGTTCTCCTTCTGTAGCTCTCTGACATAGATGAGCAGTGAAATACAGGCAATAGTACTTATGATCATGGAAGCTATTTCTCCTCAATCTTGAGTTTCTAAGCATTGTCATATTTTCAGTGGCACAAAGGAAATATACCTTCTGAATTACAAGTTTTCTTTATATATATTTACATTTTGTGATGACTTGTCACTTTACTTATTTTGCCAGAAACCATTTTATCTATTAATATATAAAGGAGTTCTGTCTGTAACATCTTTAGCATTGTAGCTTCTCACAGTACTACAATTCTGGTTATTCTTATTCCATGAAAATAGCTGTTTTTTAAATGAAACACTTGATTTATTAACTTTGTTCTTTAAGTGACTCATGCACGCATTCATGCAAGACCACTTTAAAATTCAAAGTGCTAATGATTTGTGAAACTCATTTTGAAGATCTAATGCTCTGAATATTCCATAAAGTTCTAAGATATAGAATCAAGTCATTGTGTTCCAAGAAGTTTCTTTTACTCTTTCACATAAACCAAACACATTATTGCTACATTTATCAAACCCTATTGATACAATAATACTGTACAGAGAAGTAGAACATTCTGTGAGTTCTCTTAGATAGTGAATGCAGACAAATTTATTTTCCCAGATTAATTTAATTTGTATTTGTTATTTATCTTTTTCACTTACATTATTGAACCTATAATGAATTCTTTCATACTAATCAGTGCCAACTATGGCAGTGAGACAACCACATTGAGAGACATCTTGGAAGGATTACAGTAGAAAACAAGAAAGTAAACCATCAGGAGCAAATTATGGAAGACCTTAAATATCAGCCTTAAAAGCACATATTAAAGGCTAATCTCCTAATTTGTATGTTCTTCTATATGTGCTAATCATGATATTTCTGGCCATCAGGAAAAATGATAAACTACTAAATAATATCTGAAAAGATTACTAAAACTTCCCGAAACATCTAAGCTAATTGATGTACAGCAGAGCTAAATATTGCTAACCTCGGGACTTAGTTTTTATTTCCTCTTTTATTGTTGTTGTATACATATTCTTTTAAACTTAAAAAAAAATCATATGAGGAAAGTGTATCATATTATAAGTAAGAAGAAACCAAAAAAAAAAAATAAGGAAGAAAATAATGTCGAACCAAAAATCAGGAATTTCTTAACACAGAAAATGAGGCTACCTAAGAAATTCCTTTTTCAAAGATGCCTGAGTGTGATAGTTAATCGACTTGATCAGGCATGACATGCCCAAGCATTTGGTTCAGCATTATTCTAGGTGTATCTATGAGGGTATTTCTGGATGAAATTAACTTTTGAAAGGGTAGATTGCCCTCTCCAGTAGCAGTGAAAGAAAGAAAGTAAAGGCGTTAGTCAATCCTATCTGTATCCCACCAGGATCTTCTGGCCATGGAACTCTCTAGGCAAGAATACTGGAGTGGGCTGGCATTTCCTTTTCCAGGAGATTTTCCTGTCCTAGGGATTAAACCTGGATCTTCCACATTGCAGGCAGATTCTTTACCATCTGAGCCACCAGAGAAGCCCCAAATCCTTTGAAGGCTTGAATACAGCATAAAGGGAAAATAAGGAAACAATTCATTTTCTCTGCCTATCTTTGAGCTGAGACACTGGCCTTTTCTTGCCTTCAGACTCAAACTGAAGAAACAGATCTTGTGTTTCAAGTCTGCAACTTTTAGTGTGGAACTTGCTTCATGTGTTCTCCTGAGTATCCAGCTTACTCATTGTACATCTATGGACTTCTCAGCCTTCCTCTTGATAAATATCTGATACATAGAGTCAGACATAGTGATAGAGATAGATATAGAGGTAGATAGGATGAGATGCTTGGATGGCATCATCGACTCAGTGGATGTGAGTTTGAGCAAACATCTTGGAAGGATTACAGTAGAAAACAAGAAAGTAAACCATCAGGAGCAATTATGGAAGACCTTAAATATCAGCCTTAAAAGCACATATTAAAGGCTAATCTCCTAATTTGTATGTTCTTCTATATGTGCTAATCATGATATTTCTGGCCATCAGGAAAAATGATAAACTACTAAATAATATCTGAAAAGATTACTAAAACTTCCCGAAACATCTAAGCTAATTGATGTACAGCAGAGCTAAATATTGCTAACCTCGGGACTTAGTTTTTATTTCCTCTTTTATTGTTGTTGTATACATATTCTTTTAAACTTAAAAAAAAATCATATGAGGAAAGTGTATCATATTATAAGTAAGAAGAAACCAAAAAAAAAAAATAAGGAAGAAAATAATGTCGAACCAAAAATCAGGAATTTCTTAACACAGAAAATGAGGCTACCTAAAAAATTTCCTTTTTCAAAGATGCCTGAGTGTGATAGTTAATCGACTTGATCAGGCATGACATGCCCAAGCATTTGGTTCAGCATTATTCTAGGTGTATCTATGAGGGTATTTCTGGATGAAATTAACTTTTGAAAGGGTAGATTGCCCTCTCCAGTAGCAGTGAAAGAAAGAAAGTAAAGGCGTTAGTCAATCCTATCTGTATCCCACCAGGATCTTCTGGCCATGGAACTCTCTAGGCAAGAATACTGGAGTGGGCTGGCATTTCCTTTTCCAGGAGATTTTCCTGTCCTAGGGATTAAACCTGGATCTTCCACATTGCAGGCAGATTCTTTACCATCTGAGCCACCAGAGAAGCCCCAAATCCTTTGAAGGCTTGAATACAGCATAAAGGGAAAATAAGGAAACAATTCATTTTCTCTGCCTATCTTTGAGCTGAGACACTGGCCTTTTCTTGCCTTCAGACTCAAACTGAAGAAACAGATCTTGTGTTTCAAGTCTGCAACTTTTAGTGTGGAACTTGCTTCATGTGTTCTCCTGAGTATCCAGCTTACTCATTGTACATCTATGGACTTCTCAGCCTTCCTCTTGATAAATATCTGATACATAGAGTCAGACATAGTGATAGAGATAGATATAGAGGTAGATAGGATGAGATGCTTGGATGGCATCATCGACTCAGTGGATGTGAGTTTGAGCAAACTCCAGGAGACAGAAAAGGACCGGGAACCCTCACGTGCTGCATATCATGGGGTTGCAAAGAACTGGACATGACTGAGCAATTAAACTGAACTGAAGAAATTATAAATGGACAAATGATGAAATTGTTGACATTTATTTTTATAAAATAAGCAAACCATGCCTAACTGGTAAAGAATGAAGTCTCCTTGAATTATTTAGTTATGCTATCTTAAGAAAAAACCATGACATTGAGCTTATTGCTTGGTAGTTACTGACAAATACTGTCTCTCATTAATTCGTCTACAAACTATATACTGAGTTCCCACTATGTGCCAGCCAGATTCTAGTTGCTTAAGAAAAAGCAGGGAATAAACAAAAATCACAATGAAGTAGCTTACTTTAAAACAAAATAAATAATAAAATATATAATATCCAGACTGAGGCAACCATTCTGAAAGAAAGAAAAGCAAAAAAATGAGATTAGGATCTGAATGTAGAGGTAGGATTTCTTTTTCCAAGTTGTTCAGTCATGCCTGACTCTTTGCAACCCTATGGGCTGTAGCCCACTAGGCTTTTCTGCCCTTGGAATTGTCCAGGCAATAATTTTGGACTGAGTAGCCATTCCCTTATCCAAGGGATCATCCTAACCTGGGGTCTGAACCCCAGTCTCTCATATTGCAGACAGGTTCTTTACCATCTGAGCTACCAGAAAGTTCCCATCCAGGCTCCTCTGACCATGGTAATTTTCAGACAAGAATACTGGAGTGGGTTGCCATTTTTCTCAGGGGGTCTTCCCAACCCAGGGATCAAATCCATATATCCTGTGTCTTCTGTACTGCAGACAGATTTGTTCCTTGTTGAGTCACCACAGAAACCAGAGGTGGAAATAGGAACTCAAACTGATTCTCAAGAACAGTCTGACTGATTCAGTGAAAGCTCTGAATAAGGTGTAAGTGTAGTGTGAAAATGTTAGTAACTCTGTCATGTGGTGTCTGACTATTTGGGACCCCATGGACTGTGGTTGACCTGGCTTCTGTCCCAGAATTATCCAAGCAAGAATACTGAAGTAGGTGTCCATTTCCTTCTCCAAGGAATCTTCCCTACCCAGGGATGGAACCTGGGTTTCCTGCATTGTAGGCAGATTCTTTACTATCCGAGCCACCAGGAAAGGTGAAGGGGGAAACAGTTTGAAGCCATGAAGGAATAATTTTCCAAAAGTGGAGACAGCACTGGCAGTAGCCCCGAGGCAGTGATAGTTTCCTGTGGTTTGGAAATAACAATGTTGGAACAGAGTGAGAGCAAGGAGGAATAGTAGCTCAAGTCAAAAAACTAGGTGATGGTCAGATTCCCATAGAGACATGAAAAGAATTTGGTCATACTCTGAGTGAAGTGAAGAGACTTTGGAATATTTTGAGCAGAAGAGTGACCTGAGCCTTGCCTAATTCTTTTTTTTGTTTTTTGCCTTGCCTAATGGAATGTGGGATCTTAGCTTTCCCAACCAAGGATTTCCTGCAGTGAAAGTGAAGAGTCCCAGACTGAGGCAACCATTCTGAAAGAAAGAAAAGCAAAAATGAGATTAGGATCTGAATGTAGAGGTAGGATTTCTTTTTCCAAGTTGTTCAGTCATGCCTGACTCTTTGCAACCCTATGGGCTGTAGCCCACTAGGCTTTTCTGCCCTTGGAATTGTCCAGGCAATAATTTTGGACTGAGTAGCCATTCCCTTATCCAAGGGATCATCCTAACCTGGGGTCTGAACCCCAGTCTCTCATATTGCAGACAGGTTCTTTACCATCTGAGCTACCAGAAAGTTCCCATCCAGGCTCCTCTGACCATGGTAATTTTCAGACAAGAATACTGGAGTGGGTTGCCATTTTTCTCAGGGGGTCTTCCCAACCCAGGGATCAAATCCATATATCCTGTGTCTTCTGTACTGCAGACAGATTTGTTCCTTGTTGAGTCACCACAGAAACCAGAGGTGGAAATAGGAACTCAAACTGATTCTCAAGAACAGTCTGACTGATTCAGTGAAAGCTCTGAATAAGGTGTAAGTGTAGTGTGAAAATGTTAGTAACTCTGTCATGTGGTGTCTGACTATTTGGGACCCCATGGACTGTGGTTGACCTGGCTTCTGTCCCAGAATTATCCAAGCAAGAATACTGAAGTAGGTGTCCATTTCCTTCTCCAAGGAATCTTCCCTACCCAGGGATGGAACCTGGGTTTCCTGCATTGTAGGCAGATTCTTTACTATCCGAGCCACCAGGAAAGGTGAAGGGGGAAACAGTTTGAAGCCATGAAGGAATAATTTTCCAAAAGTGGAGACAGCACTGGCAGTAGCCCCGAGGCAGTGATAGTTTCCTGTGGTTTGGAAATAACAATGTTGGAACAGAGTGAGAGCAAGGAGGAATAGTAGCTCAAGTCAAAAAACTAGGTGATGGTCAGATTCCCATAGAGACATGAAAAGAATTTGGTCATACTCTGAGTGAAGTGAAGAGACTTTGGAATATTTTGAGCAGAAGAGTGACCTGAGCCTTGCCTAATTCTTTTTTTTGTTTTTTGCCTTGCCTAATGGAATGTGGGATCTTAGCTTTCCCAACCAAGGATTTCCTGCAGTGAAAGTGAAGAGTCCCAACTACTGGGCCACCATGGAAATAACAATAAGTGGCTTTCAATCTACCAGCATAGCTTTCCTAAAGACAAGCTTGCCTCTAATATTAATCAGAGCACCACCACTCTACTTTGCCTCAAGAAATCTTAGTAAAATTATTTTGGATTTAATGAAACTTCATTGTCTTATTGCCCATCTATAGCCTATATATGAGACTCACAAGTCTAATTTTAGTGTCTGAACTTTCCACTATTTATTCTATAGAGAAATAACTTTTCTTGTTGACTACTACTTTTTAGTCCTGAGAAGTTACAGAAAAATAACCATTACCATCTTTTTTTCTCCTACCTTTCCCCTTTTTCATCCACACTGCATTTATGCTCTTATATTCACCAAACATATTTCTCATTAGTGAAATCCCTTTGTTAAAGCCTGAAATTAAGTATTAATAAAATAAAGGAAAAAATATATAGCCAACATTTTTACATGTTTTAAAAATATTTGAAGATGCATCGTGGTGGATATAATAGATTATACCAAGACTTCTCAATTATCTGGCTAGGGCTTTTAAAAACTACATCCACTTATTTTCTTCTATCATTTATGATAAGATCGTATTAAGACTAGAATTCTTTATTGAAATATAACTCGGTACTTGAATTCAAGAAATTTGTGATCAGTTGCCTTGTTCTCAATGTTGACCCCAAGTTTTAATTCAAAGATTAGAATCAAAGAGCAGCTAGTTTCCTGGAGATGAATGATCATTCAGGAGGCATCCATGTCCCCAGGAAAGATATCTAATCATTAATCCTACACAGAGGTAATGTACAAAAGTTATCACTACCATCAGATGGTATTTCTCTCCTTTCAAGTAAGTGCTTACTTTATTTCAAGTTGATAAAAGGGCCCTAGGTGGACATTCCGTAGAAAGAATAACTTAATTTACTAAACAATGAAATACCAGATAAGAAAAAAAATTCTGAACAGGTGGTACTATAAATTTGATTCAATGGAGAGGAGTTTTAAATTCAGTAGAATATACTGCTGAACAAGTGTATGCTAAATGTTCTCCACTCACTGCCTTCTTATATGTTTATATCATTGCTTATTTTTCTAATGTGTTATTATAAGGGTAAGCTTTAATTCTTTATTAGATTTTAGCAGATTCAATATATCTTATCCATAATATCTGAAAATGGCAATGTAACCTTTGGAAATAGGTTTAAGTGAATTTCTTCAATAATACTTCAATTTTCTTATTCTCCCCTTAAAATTCCCAGTCACTGCTACACAAATCAAAATTGAGTTCTGGGGAACACCCTACCCTCTTGCAATATTTATTACAAAATACATCTGTCCTTACCACTTTAACTAGTATCTGGCTTTGTAAATCTTTGAAATGTTTGAGAAAAGAATAGGATTTTTGATATGATAGTAAGAGCTGAAATACTGAAACAAATCAAGAAAATAGTCTAAGAAAGATATTGTATTGATAGAGTTATAATCATATAAGTAGTGAGAAATAGCTAGATTCTACTGTATTATTAAGGCAAAATAATGTTTACCATGGGTGATAGACTGAATCAAGAATGTTAGCACTTTAATTTTTACCTATTTTCATTGTTCATAGAAAAATTTCAACAAATATATAATATTTTAAATTTTTAATTATATTAGTTTGCATATAATCAAATGAAAAAAATCAAGAGTTTGATGAGTTTTGTCAAATAAATAGGTGACTCATGCTCTTATCAATATATAGAACATTTTCATCACCCTTAAATTTTCCTTTGTGCCCCTTTCCTTCTCAAGCCCCATAAGCCACTAGACAGTGTTCTAATTTCTTTCATCAAAGAGCAGCTTTGACTGTGTTATAACTTATAAAGTATGTACTCTTTGTACAAGTTTCCTTTTACTCAGTGTAACATTTTTAAGATTCACACACTGTTGCATATTTTAGGAGCATATTTTGTTTGCTACAAGCATAACTCGATGTTTGAGTTCACTCAAAATTCATATGTTGGAGCCCTAACTCCCAAATAGAGTCTTCTAGAGGTAATTAGGGAAGACTATGGGATTGATGCCACTATGATGTGACTACAGCCTTTATAAGAGGAGGCAGTAGAACTTTCTCTATCATGAGAGGACATGGCAAGAAGGTGCCTATCTGCAAGCCAAAAGGAGGCCATCTCCAAGTACTGAATCTGCTGGAACATCAATCTTGATCTTCCCAACATTCAGAACTATGAGAAATAAATGTGTGTTGTTTAAGTCACATAATCTATGGTAGTTTATTACAGCAAGTGTAGCTAACTAAGCAGACATTAAATGTAATTACACTGTATGAACCTAACATACTGTGTTTATCCTTTTCCTTGACAAATATTTAGGTGGTTTCCAGTCTGGGGCTTTTATGTATAAGGATGTTGTGAACATCTCACATAAGTCTATCCTTGCATACAGTTTTTCTTTGGTGAATGCCTAGATATGGAATTACTAGGTCATATGATTGATATATTTCATCACTTCTACAATTTAACTACTTGAGAATCCACTGGAATGATTCACCAAGTGGTTGTATTGATACAGTCTATCATTCACGAGCACTTTGGAAGAGCCCTAGTTGCTCCACATGCATGGACACCTAGTATTGTCAGGACTTACATTTCAGCCATTTTTATGAATGAAGAGAATTATCTCATTGTGGTTTTAATTTATTTTCTCTGGTGACTAGTCGTCATTTGCATGTATTTATTTTTGTAGTGCCTGCTTATATCTATTGACTTTTTTATTCAGGCACATTCTTTTCTTATTACTGCTCTGTAGGACTTATTTATACGTTCAGAATAGAAACCCTTAACTGATTTATGTACTGCAACCATGTTCCATCAAAAAAAATTTTTTTACTTGCTCCAGGATCATGATGGAATTTCCTTCCCTTCTTCTAGAGGTTAATTTAATTTAACCTTCACTTTTAGGACTATAATCCATCTCGAATTAATGTTTGCATTTGATATAAAATATGATAATTTTATTTTTATGCAGATGTTATATTTATGCAGAATTATGCAGATGTTAATTTTTTTCTATACTATATGCTTAGGAGATCCTATTATTCTTATTAAATCATCTTAGTAATTTTTGTAAAAAAAAGCCAATTGATCATGTAATTGAGGCCTATTTTGAACTTGCCATCATTTTTCATTCATCTATTTGTCTATATTTAAGTCAATTTTCTACTGTTTATTATAAGTTTATAGTAAGTCTTGAAAACAGATATTATAAATCCTCCAATTTAACTTTTATAAATTTGTCTTCTGGTTAATTCTTTATATTTCTAGCTGACTCTCTTGAACTTCTGTTTCTCCTGGGTGAAGGAAAATTTGACTTCATTCCTAAAACTCATGTAGCTGCACCCCTCATGAATCTAATATAGTGTTGTTTAAGTCACATAATCTATGGTAGTTTATTACAGCAAGTGTAGCTAACTAAGCAGACATTAAATGTAATTACACTGTATGAACCTAACATACTGTGTTTATCCTTTTCCTTGACAAATATTTAGGTGGTTTCCAGTCTGGGGCTTTTATGTATAAGGATGTTGTGAACATCTCACATAAGTCTATCCTTGCATACAGTTTTTCTTTGGTGAATGCCTAGATATGGAATTACTAGGTCATATGATTGATATATTTCATCACTTCTACAATTTAACTACTTGAGAATCCACTGGAATGATTCACCAAGTGGTTGTATTGATACAGTCTATCATTCACGAGCACTTTGGAAGAGCCCTAGTTGCTCCACATGCATGGACACCTAGTATTGTCAGGACTTACATTTCAGCCATTTTTATGAATGAAGAGAATTATCTCATTGTGGTTTTAATTTATTTTCTCTGGTGACTAGTCGTCATTTGCATGTATTTATTTTTGTAGTGCCTGCTTATATCTATTGACTTTTTTATTCAGGCACATTCTTTTCTTATTACTGCTCTGTAGGACTTATTTATACGTTCAGAATAGAAACCCTTAACTGATTTATGTACTGCAACCATGTTCCATCAAAAAAAATTTTTTTACTTGCTCCAGGATCATGATGGAATTTCCTTCCCTTCTTCTAGAGGTTAATTTAATTTAACCTTCACTTTTAGGACTATAATCCATCTCGAATTAATGTTTGCATTTGATATAAAATATGATAATTTTATTTTTATGCAGATGTTATATTTATGCAGAATTATGCAGATGTTAATTTTTTTCTATACTATATGCTTAGGAGATCCTATTATTCTTATTAAATCATCTTAGTAATTTTTGTAAAAAAAAGCCAATTGATCATGTAATTGAGGCCTATTTTGAACTTGCCATCTTTTTTCATTCATCTATTTGTCTATATTTAAGTCAATTTTCTACTGTTTATTATAAGTTTATAGTAAGTCTTGAAAACAGATATTATAAATCCTCCAATTTAACTTTTATAAATTTGTCTTCTGGTTAATTCTTTATATTTCTAGCTGACTCTCTTGAACTTCTGTTTCTCCTGGGTGAAGGAAAAATTTGACTTCATTCCTCCAAGCAGAAAGACTCATGTAGGCACTCTCTGACTTATAAATACTAATATATATCAGGCTTGCAATCTTTCCCCACATTACTACTTGGATAAGAGAAAGCCGTGTCTGTCTCTGTCATGTTTTAGCAGGGACATCTGAATAGTATGGCCCCAAGATTTAGGTGCATAGCTGATATCTCTTTTCTGCCTTACAAGTGATTTTCACTAATATATTACAAAGGTTAGAACTCTATAAGGAAGAGCAGTAATCTACAATATTATTCCTTTCTTTCTCCTGAAACTACTACAGAGTGCAGCAGTACTTTCTAAATGGGAACATAATCTTTAGAACCATATTATAGCAAGTTTATCTTAGAAACAAACAGAAAAAAGAAATAATAGCTTTTATATAAATATTATGTATTTTTAAAATGTTGTGTGGGTTCTTGCATAGTTCTACTCTAGCATTAATTGAAAATCTAAATTCAGCTAATTAGTTTTCAATAGAAACAATAGAGAACTCCTGTTGAGAATACTCTAAAACTTTACTTATTTATTCATTTATTTGTAAAAGCATATGTAGATAAAAATGGCTTTGTTAATAAGATGAGCCATCTTTGATACACACAGTGGAGAATAAAGTAAAAGTAAAAAAAGGTGGATCTAACACAGCTTTTCTTCCATTCCAAACTGGCTGATCTTCAATAAACAGAATACTGAAACTCTAAAACAGCAATATCACCCACTAGAATGTTGCACCTTACAGCCATCAGCAAAATGATATATTTCTAGACCATTTGGGCATCATGGCACTTTTCAAATGCACCATAAATTAGAGTAAATTAACATTCTATAGCCATTGTAAAGGATCACCATTGAGAAAATGAAAGCCTATAAAACACAGTGAAAGATAAATGTTTTCTTAACTTCTAAAATGCTTAGATAGGTTCGATGATTTTGTATCTTTTGACTCTGAATTTTTTATTCAGGAAGTCATTAAAATAATATGACATTTTTGACCTGTTATAGTTCAAGTTGCCTGAAAATAATTAAGTGGAATAGAGACAGATAGAAATTCTGTTATACAAAGCCTCAAAGAAAACAGATCATAACAGTAATCAAAATCTTAAGCCGCTAAAGCCTAATTTTAAATAATATGTCATGTCCATGGTCTCCTTCTTTTAGATCCATATTTTTCACCTAGGCCTATGTATACGCTGAGTCACATGCAAATTTTTGTGACCTCATGGACTATAGCACACCAAGCTCCTTTGTCTATGGGATTTTCAAGACAAGAATATTGGTGTCGGTAGCTATTTTCTTCTCTATAGAATCTTACTTACACAGCAATGGAATCCTCATCTCCTGAATTGGCAGACAGATTTTCTATCACTGTACCACCTAGGAAGCTCCTATCTTTCCTAAGTGCTACCAAATTAAATATCAAATTTCACAATGGTGCCCTGACTTAGCCACCCCCTCATAAAGGTGTTACTAATAGTGCAATGGTGACAGAAGAGACGGCAGTAGGAGTAAAGAAACCCACTGGGAGAAAATATCAGATTCCGTTTACTCTATTTGCTCTTTAAAACAGAGATTATTGCCACTCTCATACTGAAAGCTGAGACAGAATGCATCTGGTCTTACATGATTTTCAACTAGTTTTCAGTGATGCATAAGATCTAGTGAGGGGGGATTCCCTGGTGGTCCAGTGGGTAAAGAGTCCTCCTTGCAGTGCAAGGAGCACTCGTTCGATCCCTGGCCTGGGAAGATCCCACATGCCGCGGAGCGGCTGGACTGGTGTGTCCAATTACTGCTCAGTGCTCTGGAGTACATGTGCCCAGAGCCAGTGCTCTGTGATGAGATAGGCCAATGTAATGGGAGGCCCACATATGCCAAAGAATGAAAAACGGCTAAAAATAAATATAAAAATTAAAGAGGCATGATGGGGAAAAAATAATATAAAAAAAAAAAGATCTAGTGAGATTGCCTTCCTATACAGCAATGATGAATAATCCTTTTACAGCCCTCCCAATGAAATGTGTGCTGTGTTAAGTGCTTTTGCATGCATTATCTGAGTCCAAATTTAAATGGCAGAACTGTGCAATATGAGAAGGATAGAGTATATGTAACAATTAAAAATCTTTCCTAGAGATAGATACCTAGATCGAAATCCCAGGTCTTCCATGTATTCACTGGATGATTTTGAATAAGTTATTTAAACTATTTTCTCCTCAGTTTTCCCAACCATAAAACAGAGGCAAAAATACTTGCCATGATGAGTAATTGTAGGATTAAATAATTTTTTACATAAAGAATGCTGACAACATGACTAATTTATAACAGGTCCTCAATAATCTATGTACAGATTCAATAAGAATCTATTTAACAACAAAACTCTGTAAAAGTTAAAAGTAAGATAAAAGTTAAAAAAAAAAAAGAATTAAATGAAAAAAAAAGAATCTATTTAAAAGAGTTAATTATAATTATCAAGTTTGTATTGATAATTGATGTTGGAAATAGACCTAACAGTTACATCTGATTTAAATATGAAAGCCCACCTTGATTTAATGTCCTATATTGTCATCTTCCCTCTAGATAAACATCTAAAAGCATGCCGGATACAATTGTGTTTCTTGAATGTCATTATAGAGCAATGTTTCAGCAAAAATGAATTATTCTGTCATATGAAATGGAAAATGGCATTCAAGCAAGACAATCCCTAGAAGGGATTCTATGATATTTTCAATAATCCCAGGCCACCTTCTAATTCATAGATAATTTTTGCTTTTCTCTATAGAAATTCTGTCAATTAACTCATTGTTATCATTTTATAAAGGCCAACTAATGTCTTCCTTGTTCGTTACCTGGCAGTGCTCCAATGAGGAAGAAGTATTTAGAGAGAACCCTTGGACTGGTGGACAGGACCAGGGCTTAATCTTCACTCTGCATCTAATCAAATCTGCTGCAAGTAACATTATTTCCCGAGATCTATTTCTTCATCTATTAAAGAAGTTTGAACTGGATTTTCACAAAAATTTGCAGCAGGCTCTTCTAAGTGCATGTCACTAATATCAAGGGACACAGAAAGGGATGATGGCAGAGTATAATGTTGTTCACTGGCAGAATCATCCGGATCACATTCTAACACAACTTACCACATAAGTGCCCATGTCTAACAAGAAGACAGAGAAGATACGTCAAGTCAGTTGTCCAGTACCAGTCTTAGATGAGACACAGGTAACGTAAAGCAATTATCGCATTTATAAATAACTTTGTTTAAAATATATGGTGAATACAGTGTTTGCAAAAACCCATAAAGTAGCAATTATTATCCCTTCTTATAGAAAAAGGAAACAAAACTATGAGAAATTTAAGAGTGTCTTGTAATAAGGGTTATAGGAAGTATTTAAATTTAGTTTTCAACTCTAAGTCTGACATTTAGTTAGTATGTCATAGCTAGCTGTTTGTAAGGTTAGCATGTTTCTGCACTGTAATCTTTTTATTCATTTTTCTTAAAAAAAAAAAACAGTTTAATTTTGGAGTCTCTGTAATCCTGATCTACAAAATAACAGAACAACCGAGCAGTTAACAAAAATATAGGGAACAGATTCTATAAAGGCTAGAGTGTAAGAATGGGTCCTTACAATGTTGTAAATCAACTATACTTACAAAAATAAAAAAGAACGAGTCCTGGTCTGCTTCTACCACTCATTGGGTCATATCACTTAACTTCTATCTTAATAATTACATCTTTGAAACTGAGGTCATAACTAAACTTTCATCATGTACACCTGTGAGAACTAAATGTGAATGTTTGATATATACTTATCACTATTACTAATAATCCTTCAATAAATACTAGTTGACATTGGTGTTCCTGCTGTTGTTGTTCAGATGTATCCAAACCAAACTCTCTATTGCCACCTTACTTACAGATTTTTCATCATGACCAAATTCTTCTTCAAAGTCCTATTAACTAACCAAATAGAATAAAAGATGCATAAGCCAATAAATAAATAATTTGCTCACCCCCAAATTGTTGGTACATCTGAAGATAGAAGAACATAGCATTTATATGTTATTTTAATTTTCATGCATTTTGATAACAAACTCATTTTTCTCTTCCATCCATAAGTCCTAAAAATTTTCAAAATCTGACAAAAATTATTTTAAAGGCTCTGTATTTAAAAGAAATACTATGCTGTTTACAAAAAATAAGCTTATATTATGGCAGAGTATAATGTTGTTCACTGGCAGAATCATCCGGATCACATTCTAACACAACTTACCACATAAGTGCCCATGTCTAACAAGAAGACAGAGAAGATACGTCAAGTCAGTTGTCCAGTACCAGTCTTAGATGAGACACAGGTAACGTAAAGCAATTATCGCATTTATAAATAACTTTGTTTAAAATATATGGTGAATACAGTGTTTGCAAAAACCCATAAAGTAGCAATTATTATCCCTTCTTATAGAAAAAGGAAACAAAACTATGAGAAATTTAAGAGTGTCTTGTAATAAGGGTTATAGGAAGTATTTAAATTTAGTTTTCAACTCTAAGTCTGACATTTAGTTAGTATGTCATAGCTAGCTGTTTGTAAGGTTAGCATGTTTCTGCACTGTAATCTTTTTATTCATTTTTCTTAAAAAAAAAAAACAGTTTAATTTTGGAGTCTCTGTAATCCTGATCTACAAAATAACAGAACAACCGAGCAGTTAACAAAAATATAGGGAACAGATTCTATAAAGGCTAGAGTGTAAGAATGGGTCCTTACAATGTTGTAAATCAACTATACTTACAAAAATAAAAAAGAACGAGTCCTGGTCTGCTTCTACCACTCATTGGGTCATATCACTTAACTTCTATCTTAATAATTACATCTTTGAAACTGAGGTCATAACTAAACTTTCATCATGTACACCTGTGAGAACTAAATGTGAATGTTTGATATATACTTATCACTATTACTAATAATCCTTCAATAAATACTAGTTGACATTGGTGTTCCTGCTGTTGTTGTTCAGATGTATCCAAACCAAACTCTCTATTGCCACCTTACTTACAGATTTTTCATCATGACCAAATTCTTCTTCAAAGTCCTATTAACTAACCAAATAGAATAAAAGATGCATAAGCCAATAAATAAATAATTTGCTCACCCCCAAATTGTTGGTACATCTGAAGATAGAAGAACATAGCATTTATATGTTATTTTAATTTTCATGCATTTTGATAACAAACTCATTTTTCTCTTCCATCCATAAGTCCTAAAAATTTTCAAAATCTGACAAAAATTATTTTAAAGGCTCTGTATTTAAAAGAAATACTATGCTGTTTAATGTCTGTAGCTCACAAGACTATGTTGCATACTCAGAATTTGCTAAGCTTTATATTAAGTGTTCTTACTACAAAGTAGCAATGATAACAAAAAAAATAAGAAAAATAGGAGCAGGAGGGAAATTTGGAGGTGATCAGAATTTTATAGCTGCGATGGTATTGATAGCTGCATGGATATATATTTGTCCCCAGACTCATTTAATTGTACACACTAAAAATGTACAGCTTTTCATATGTCAACCATACCTCAATAACATGGTTTAAAAGAGTAATTCATATTAATAAATGGCTATTTGATTTATAATATGAAGACTACTGAATATGAAGGGATTTTGAAATTGACTAGTGGGTAATCATGTGGCTGTATTTCAGGAGGAAAATTATACTTCATACAGAAATGTGCAGTGAAACTGTGTAATTATTTAAAAATAGTTCCATGAATTACAACGGGAATTCAAAGTCACCAAAAAATACAAAATTGACTAAGACTTGGAAAATCAAGTCTTGTATTAATGTACCATTAATATTTTCTAGTCTCCATTAGATGTTGGTTAAAATGAAAACTCACGGATTTTCCTCTGTTCAAAGTTTTGTGACTAAAAGCATTGAACCTAAACCTCAGATACTGACAAATGAAACCTCCAAATCTTTTCACTTTCACTAACAGTAAAGTATAAGGAAACACATCTATCTTAAATCCTATAGACAACAGAGCATTGTGGTTTACAGAAATATTTTTTGTAAACTGTGAAATGTGGTTACATTTCAATTTGTTCTATATGTAATCATCATACCTTCTATATAAAGGTTAAAAGCTAGAAGCAAAAATATATTACTGAGTAAATATATGTTAAAACACACACGCACACCCTTCACATCAGGCAGAGTGTTGGCATATTAGAAAAGAGTTGTGATATTAGAAAAGTGTTTCCTACCACTTTATTTGAACAGGAATTCTACAGAAAATAAGAAACCATTGATCCCATTTGAGTTTTCCAATATAAAAACTCAATTGCATTCTTCATTTCTCCCCTAAAGATTGATTTTAGTGCTCACCAACAAAACACATATCATAAAATGTAACATTATCATGTAACATAATATGTAACTTCCCCAAAGGGCCCCTTTTATATGATTCTTTTTTCATATATTTGAAAATACATGTTCTCTGGGTAATGGAATCAATGAAAATGGAAATCCCTAAAATATTCTCATAAAAGTTTCCTGAAATTTGGAGGTGATAAAATTTAGCTGCGATGGTATTGATAGCTGCATGGATATATATTTGTCCCCAGACTCATTTAATTGTACACACTAAAAATGTACAGCTTTTCATATGTCAACCATACCTCAATAACATGGTTTAAAAGAGTAATTCATATTAATAAATGGCTATTTGATTTATAATATGAAGACTACTGAATATGAAGGGATTTTGAAATTGACTAGTGGGTAATCATGTGGCTGTATTTCAGGAGGAAAATTATACTTCATACAGAAATGTGCAGTGAAACTGTGTAATTATTTAAAAATAGTTCCATGAATTACAACGGGAATTCAAAGTCACCAAAAAATACAAAATTGACTAAGACTTGGAAAATCAAGTCTTGTATTAATGTACCATTAATATTTTCTAGTCTCCATTAGATGTTGGTTAAAATGAAAACTCACGGATTTTCCTCTGTTCAAAGTTTTGTGACTAAAAGCATTGAACCTAAACCTCAGATACTGACAAATGAAACCTCCAAATCTTTTCACTTTCACTAACAGTAAAGTATAAGGAAACACATCTATCTTAAATCCTATAGACAACAGAGCATTGTGGTTTACAGAAATATTTTTAGTAAACTGTGAAATGTGGTTACATTTCAATTTGTTCTATATGTAATCATCATACCTTCTATATAAAGGTTAAAAGCTAGAAGCAAAAATATATTACTGAGTAAATATATGTTACACACACACACGCACACCCTTCACATCAGGCAGAGTGTTGGCATATTAGAAAAGAGTTGTGATATTAGAAAAGTGTTTCCTACCACTTTATTTGAACAGGAATTCTACAGAAAATAAGAAACCATTGATCCCATTTGAGTTTTCCAATATAAAAACTCAATTGCATTCTTCATTTCTCCCCTAAAGATTGATTTTAGTGCTCACCAACAAAACACATATCATAAAATGTAACATTATCATGTAACATAATATGTAACTTCCCCAAAGGGCCCCTTTTATATGATTTTTTTTTCATATATTTGAAAATACATGTTCTCTGGGTAATGGAATCAATGAAAAATGGAAATCCCTACTGATTCTCATAAAAGAATAATTGCCAGCTGAAATGCAAGTTTCCTCATTCCCAAAGATAGTATTACTTCTTCTCAGTTATCATAAAGTTGGAAGAGATCTTTTGTGGTTGTCCAGTCTACACAGTGTCTTTAGGCATGTCTTCTAAGTTATTCTGCATGGACAAAAATGCAAATGATCATTACTGAGACCTGATTTATTGAGAGGAGTTGATTTGCCTGTGTAAGTGGTCTAGTTCAATGCTGCACAGAAATAGCAGAGAGTTTCATAAATCAAGAAGATCCCTAATTAACATTTAAGAAAACAGCTTGTTGTCACTTAAGTACTTTATGGCATAAATCTATAATGAATAACTGCTTAGTGGCTCTAACAATGTTAGAACCATTCCTCTGCCAACCTTTTCAAAACATTAATGTATAATGTTAATGAGGACATAAATACAGACCTATTAATCATCTTCCCCTGCTTAGTATATAACTGACAAATATCATTTTTTAAATCTCAGACAATATTGGTCAATGGTGACAAAACAGTAGATGAAACTCCTATTTCTTTAAGACTCTAGGAAAATGACTACAGTTTTAACAAAATTATAAGTAATTCTGGTGATTTAAGAGGCAGGTGTTTTTATATTTACAGGACTGAAATAAACTGTGAGATCATCATAGTTTCTATATGGGGCTTGGGGGCTTAGGTATAGTGAAGTGTCACATGGGAAGAATATGTTTATAATTCCTCTTCTTGTCAATTAAGCTCAGAAAGAAGGACACAGGTGATTTTTCTTGAGCTTCCAGGAGCACGCTGGGACCTGTTTTTATTCACCTAGCTTTAGTGAACACATGCATTCAGAAACTAGTTGACTGGTTTAGTAAAGATTGTACAGCATACTTTCCAACTATTAACTGAAAAAGAAGAGCCCAAGGAGAAAAAAATGATAAATACTTAGTTAAATTAATATGCAGTTTTTCCTCTGATTTCTGATTCTTAGGACTAGAGGTCAAGTTTGTATTAAAGGCCTCATTTTGAGAAAAATCACCCATTTTTGCTTATTTTGCATAGAAATGGAAAAGTATTTTATACTAGTTTATTGGAATGGCTTCTCAGTATCAACTAGAGATTTAGACACCTGACCCTTTGCAGAGAAATGCAAAGAACTGAATCTCTGCAGATCACCTGAGGATTGGAATCTAATTAGGAACAGAGGTGTTTACAGACGGAGAAATGATCAGGTTGGATCCAGTTTTGGTGCTTTTGAACAGAATACTGAGCCAAGTGAATAGTAAGAGTAGAAGGTCAAGCCTTTCTATTTAGTCAACCTAGTTTGTGTCAATTAGTAAGAAAAGTTCTGTAAATACACATTCTTAATTGCAACTAAATTAAATATTCATTTGTAACATTTACTCTAAAAATTGATTTCTTAATAAGTATGAAATGAATAGGTCATACATTTAGTGCACAGGGAACTCTTTGTGAAAGTAACTTGCCAAAAATAGCACTGGTAATTTTTGAACTTTATAAGGGTACATGGAAGTACTCACGATGAATATGAAAGTTTCCTAATACCATTAACATCCTCCTAAAATATATGTTGATAAAAATTAGGAACTCCTTTGTTTATAAATATTATATATAGGTTGTTTTATTGGATATGCTTATTTTGGTCCATCTTTGTATGTGATTGAAATAGATATATACCAATCATCATGCATAAATCATCCAAAACCACTTTAAGAAAAAATTCTCTGTTTCATTCCTGCTACTTTATTATATTGAACAGGCAGTCATAATAACGTTTCTAAAGAAAAGCATAAATAAGTTAAGGCCACTTCTTTGCTCAAATGGGTTTCCATCTAAAAAACTCTTCTTGTCAATTAAGCTCAGAAAGAAGGACACAGGTGATTTTTCTTGAGCTTCCAGGAGCACGCTGGGACCTGTTTTTATTCACCTAGCTTTAGTGAACACATGCATTCAGAAACTAGTTGACTGGTTTAGTAAAGATTGTACAGCATACTTTCCAACTATTAACTGAAAAAGAAGAGCCCAAGGAGAAAAAATGATAAATACTTAGTTAAATTAATATGCAGTTTTTCCTCTGATTTCTGATTCTTAGGACTAGAGGTCAAGTTTGTATTAAAGGCCTCATTTTGAGAAAAATCACCCATTTTTGCTTATTTTGCATAGAAATGGAAAAGTATTTTATACTAGTTTATTGGAATGGCTTCTCAGTATCAACTAGAGATTTAGACACCTGACCCTTTGCAGAGAAATGCAAAGAACTGAATCTCTGCAGATCACCTGAGGATTGGAATCTAATTAGGAACAGAGGTGTTTACAGACGGAGAAATGATCAGGTTGGATCCAGTTTTGGTGCTTTTGAACAGAATACTGAGCCAAGTGAATAGTAAGAGTAGAAGGTCAAGCCTTTCTATTTAGTCAACCTAGTTTGTGTCAATTAGTAAGAAAAGTTCTGTAAATACACATTCTTAATTGCAACTAAATTAAATATTCATTTGTAACATTTACTCTAAAAATTGATTTCTTAATAAGTATGAAATGAATAGGTCATACATTTAGTGCACAGGGAACTCTTTGTGAAAGTAACTTGCCAAAAATAGCACTGGTAATTTTTGAACTTTATAAGGGTACATGGAAGTACTCACGATGAATATGAAAGTTTCCTAATACCATTAACATCCTCCTAAAATATATGTTGATAAAAATTAGGAACTCCTTTGTTTATAAATATTATATATAGGTTGTTTTATTGGATATGCTTATTTTGGTCCATCTTTGTATGTGATTGAAATAGATATATACCAATCATCATGCATAAATCATCCAAAACCACTTTAAGAAAAAATTCTCTGTTTCATTCCTGCTACTTTATTATATTGAACAGGCAGTCATAATAACGTTTCTAAAGAAAAGCATAAATAAGTTAAGGCCACTTCTTTGCTCAAATGGGTTTCCATCTAAAAAAACGTAAGAATCAATGTCTTTCCCATGGCATAAATGTCTGATTATTAATAATAGTGTTTAATTCCAAATGAAATCTTACCAGAAAGTTGACATAGAATAATATTCTGTTTCTCCAGATATGTTCTTCAGAGCTTCCTGAAATATTGATGACTCCTTTTACAGCTAAACCTTATCACTCCCATGGCCTCAGGTCTATCCATCAGCAGTTTCATTTCTGACCATTGAAATATGTAGATGGGTGTCTTAGCTCAGGCTATTGTAACAAATGCCTTCAATTGAAATGACTGACAAATCTATTTTTCAAAGCTCTGAAGGTTGGAACATCTAATATCAAGATGGCATAAGAGTTGATTATTTGTAAGGGCTCTCTTCCTCGCTTACAGATGGCTGTCATATATCCACACATGGCATAGAGGAAGCTCTGCTGTCTCCTTTTTATAAGGGCACTACTCTCATCATGAGAAATCTAACCTCTTGACTCTACCCTCTACCCTCATCCAACCCTAACTATACCCCAAAGGCTTCAATCTCAACATAAAAATCTGATGGGACACAGTCTGTAACATTCTACCCTTGATTCCTGAAATTTGTGTCTTTCTCATATGAAGAATAGATTCCTTCTATCTCAACAATCACCAGAGACTTAACTCATTCCAGTATCAGCTTTGAAGTATAAAATCCAAAGTTTCATCAAAATATCATCTACATCAAATGTAGATGAGACTGGAGGTATGATTCATCCTGAGGGAAAATTTCTTTCTTAGGTATGGACCTTTGAAATCAAAGAAATTGTGTGCACATGTGCGCAATGATGGTATAGGCATAAGACAGACATTTCAAATCCAAAAGGGAGAAATAGAAATGTAGGGAGGAGTGATGGGTTCCAAGCAAGTTCAAAACCTAGCAAAATGAGTAAGCCCTCTATCTTAAGGCTACTATTGGATATGCTTACTCTTGTATGTGATTGAAATAGATATATACCAATCATCATGCATAAATCATCCAAAACCACTTTAAGAAAAAATTCTCTGTTTCATTCCTGCTACTTTATTATATTGAACAGGCAGTCATAATAACGTTTCTAAAGAAAAGCATAAATAAGTTAAGGCCACTTCTTTGCTCAAATGGGTTTCCATCTAAAAAAACGTAAGAATCAATGTCTTTCCCATGGCATAAATGTCTGATTATTAATAATAGTGTTTAATTCCAAATGAAATCTTACCAGAAAGTTGACATAGAATAATATTCTGTTTCTCCAGATATGTTCTTCAGAGCTTCCTGAAATATTGATGACTCCTTTTACAGCTAAACCTTATCACTCCCATGGCCTCAGGTCTATCCATCAGCAGTTTCATTTCTGACCATTGAAATATGTAGATGGGTGTCTTAGCTCAGGCTATTGTAACAAATGCCTTCAATTGAAATGACTGACAAATCTATTTTTCAAAGCTCTGAAGGTTGGAACATCTAATATCAAGATGGCATAAGAGTTGATTATTTGTAAGGGCTCTCTTCCTCGCTTACAGATGGCTGTCATATATCCACACATGGCATAGAGGAAGCTCTGCTGTCTCCTTTTTATAAGGGCACTACTCTCATCATGAGAAATCTAACCTCTTGACTCTACCCTCTACCCTCATCCAACCCTAACTATACCCCAAAGGCTTCAATCTCAACATAAAAATCTGATGGGACACAGTCTGTAACATTCTACCCTTGATTCCTGAAATTTGTGTCTTTCTCATATGAAGAATAGATTCCTTCTATCTCAACAATCACCAGAGACTTAACTCATTCCAGTATCAGCTTTGAAGTATAAAATCCAAAGTTTCATCAAAATATCATCTACATCAAATGTAGATGAGACTGGAGGTATGATTCATCCTGAGGGAAAATTTCTTTCTTAGGTATGGACCTTTGAAATCAAAGAAATTGTGTGCACATGTGCGCAATGATGGTATAGGCATAAGACAGACATTTCAAATCCAAAAGGGAGAAATAGAAATGTAGGGAGGAGTGATGGGTTCCAAGCAAGTTCAAAACCTAGCAAAATGAGTAAGCTTCTATCTTAAGGCTGGAGAATAATCCTCTCTGGACCAATGTTTTGCCCTCCAAAGCCATAGAATCTACGTTGCTTCTACAATCGGCCTAGGGAGCCTCTTTTTTTCTAATGTGTTGGGTAGTCTAATGCACATAGATCTCTGCAAGAACTTGGCCTTCTTTTTTTTTTTTAATTTTTATTTTACTTTTTACTTTGTAGAGTTTTGTTATTTACAGATATGTATGATCCCAGATTAGTCATATGTATATTCCCCCCATGCCATTCCCTCCAGGCCGTCGCACAGCGCCCCTGCAGGATCCCCTTTTCCCACAGCGTAATGACAATAGCTATTTTTTCCACATATGATAGTATAGGTTTTCATGTTACTCCCTCTATGCCTCCCAACCACTGTTTATTCCCCACTATGTCCATATGTCTATTCTCCATGTCTGTGTTTCCATCATTTCACTGCATATGTTATCATTACCATCCTACTAGATTCCATATATATGTGTTAGTATATTGTATATTGTACTTGTCTTTCTCTTTTTGACTTTCTTCACTTTTTATAATAGGTTCTAGCTCCAACCACCTCATTAGGACTGATGCTTCTGCATTTCTTTTTATAGCTGAGTAGTATTCCATTGTATATACGTACCAGAGCTTCTTTATCCATTCATTCCTCAATGGACATCTAGATAGCTTCCATGTTCTAGTTATTGTATAGAGTGCTGCTATGAACATTGGCGTACAGGTGTCTCTTTCAATCTTGATTGCATCAGGGTATAAGCCTAAGAGTGGGATTTCTGGGTCGTATGGTGCTTCTATTTTTAGTTTTGTAAGGAATCTCCATACTGTCTTCCATAGCAGCTGTATCAGTTTACATTCCCATCAGCAATGCAAGAGTGTTCCCTTTTCTCTGCACCCTCTCCAGCATTTATTGTCTGTCGATTTGTTGATGATGGTCATTCTGACGGGTGTGAGGTAATATCTCATTGTAATTTTGATTTGCATTTCTCTAATAATAAGTGAGGTTGAGTATCATTTCGTGTGTTTTTTAGCCATCTGTATGTCCTCTTTGGATAGGTGTCTGTTTAGGTCTTTTTCCCATTTTTTGATTGGGCTGTTCATTTTCCCAATGCTGAGTTGTCTGAATTGCTTGGAGATTTTGGAGAAAATTCTTTGTCTGTTATTTCATTTGCTGCTATTTTCTCCCATTCTGTGGGCTGTCTATTCAGCTTTTTTGTAGTTTCTTTTGTTATACAAAAACTTTTAAATTTCATTAGGTCCCACATGTTTATTTTTGTTTTTAGTTTCGCTGTTCTAGTAGGTGGGTCAGAGAAGATCTTGCTTTGATTGATGTCCTTGAGTGTTTTGCCTATATTCTCCTCTAAGAGTTTGATGGTTTCTGGTCTTACATTTAGATCTTTATTCCATTTTGAGTTGATCTTTGTGTATGTTGTCAGGGAATGTTCCAGCTTCATTTTTTTTGTATGTAGCTGTCCAGTTTTCCCAGCACCACTTGTTGAAGAGGCTGTCTTTGTCCCATTTTATGTTTTCGCCTTCTTTGTCAAAAATAAGGTACCCATAGATGCGTGGGTTTACCATCTCTGGGTTCTCTATCTTGTTCCATTGGTCTATAGTTCTGCTTTTGTGCCAGTACTATACTGTCTTGATGACTCCTGCTTTGTAGTATAGTCTGAAGTTAGGGAGGTTGATCCCTCCAGCTCCATTCTTCTTCCTCAGGATTGCTTTGGCTATTCGGGGTCTTTTGTGTTTCCATATGAATTATGTTATTCTTTGGTCTAGTTCTGTGAAGAATGTCACTGGTAGTTTGATAGGGTTGCATTGAATCTGTAGACAATATTTGGCAGTATGGTCATTTTCACAGTGTTGATTCTTCCAACCCAGGAACATGGAATACATCTCCATCCATTTAAGTCTTCTTTAATTTCTTTCATTAGTGTCTTGTTATTTTCTGTGTACAGTTCTTTTGTTTCTTTGGGTAGGTTTATTTCTAGATATTTTATTCTTTTGGCTGCAATGGTGAATGGGATTGCCTCCTTGATTTTGTTTTCTGATTTTTCATTGTTTGTGTATAGGAATGCAAGTGATTTCTGTGTGTTGATTTTGTATCCTGTGACTTCGCTGAATTCGTTGATCTTGGACTTCTGAAACTGAGGAAGAGACAACCTTGTCCTCTGGGTTTTTTGGGCTGTTCATTTTCCCAATGCTGAGTTGTCTGAATTGCTTGGAGATTTTGGAGAAAATTCTTTGTCTGTTATTTCATTTGCTGCTATTTTCTCCCATTCTGTGGGCTGTCTATTCAGCTTTTTTGTAGTTTCTTTTGTTATACAAAAACTTTTAAATTTCATTAGGTCCCACATGTTTATTTTTGTTTTTAGTTTCGCTGTTCTAGTAGGTGGGTCAGAGAAGATCTTGCTTTGATTGATGTCCTTGAGTGTTTTGCCTATATTCTCCTCTAAGAGTTTGATGGTTTCTGGTCTTACATTTAGATCTTTATTCCATTTTGAGTTGATCTTTGTGTATGTTGTCAGGGAATGTTCCAGCTTCATTTTTTTTGTATGTAGCTGTCCAGTTTTCCCAGCACCACTTGTTGAAGAGGCTGTCTTTGTCCCATTTTATGTTTTCGCCTTCTTTGTCAAAAATAAGGTACCCATAGATGCGTGGGTTTACCATCTCTGGGTTCTCTATCTTGTTCCATTGGTCTATAGTTCTGCTTTTGTGCCAGTACTATACTGTCTTGATGACTCCTGCTTTGTAGTATAGTCTGAAGTTAGGGAGGTTGATCCCTCCAGCTCCATTCTTCTTCCTCAGGATTGCTTTGGCTATTCGGGGTCTTTTGTGTTTCCATATGAATTATGTTATTCTTTGGTCTAGTTCTGTGAAGAATGTCACTGGTAGTTTGATAGGGTTGCATTGAATCTGTAGACAATATTTGGCAGTATGGTCATTTTCACAGTGTTGATTCTTCCAACCCAGGAACATGGAATACATCTCCATCCATTTAAGTCTTCTTTAATTTCTTTCATTAGTGTCTTGTTATTTTCTGTGTACAGTTCTTTTGTTTCTTTGGGTAGGTTTATTTCTAGATATTTTATTCTTTTGGCTGCAATGGTGAATGGGATTGCCTCCTTGATTTTGTTTTCTGATTTTTCATTGTTTGTGTATAGGAATGCAAGTGATTTCTGTGTGTTGATTTTGTATCCTGTGACTTCGCTGAATTCGTTGATCTTGGACTTCTGAAACTGAGGAAGAGACAACCTTGTCCTCTGGGTCGTTCTTGAAAGATGACAGTCTGATGATGATCTCTGAATGGACTGTAGGTTCATTCCTAAAAGATAACACACGATCACAACTTAATTTCATTCTCCACCATTTTCTCTGTTTCCTTTGGTACTAACTGGCAGAAATTACATAATCCCATCTTTACTCTTGCCCTCTGCTGAGGCAGCTGTTTGAGTCCATGTGTCTTACCTATGCTAACTTCATCAAATTGTTGTTCAGTTACATCCTTAGTCTTCTCGTTGGAACAAGATTTTTCATTTGTTTGCAATATGGATGAACTGGGAACTTTTTAATCTTCAAGTCTTGTTCCTTTTTTCTGAGTAATTCCTCTCTTGAACTCATCTATGCCCTCTACCAGTTCATTATATATAGCAAGGAGGATACAAACCACTCCTTCAAAAGTTTGTTTAAAAATCTCCTCTTCCAAATATTTATTGTTCACAGCTTCTACCTTCAACAGAACAGTATAGCCTGAATGCAATTCAGCCAAATTCTCTACCATTTTCTAACAAGGGTCTCCTTTCCTCCAGCTTCCAAAAATACTTTCCTCATTTCCATCTGAAACCTCAACAGATTGTACTTTAATATTCATAACTCTACCAACATTCTGTTTATGATTACTTTTATTCTCTCTAAGAAAAAGAATATCTCTCCTGCTCTTTTCTTTCTGAGTGTTCACCAGAATTCCTTTGAGCATCCTTATTTCTACGGTCTTTTTACAACAATTAGCTTTCTCTACCATCATGAATTTCAGGGCTCATCCTTATAACTTCAGTTAACCTTCATCAATTTCAAACATGGTTGCTTGGGCATTAGGGCCTCAATGTATAAACTGATGAGGGACACAAACATTTGGCATATAACACCACCTTAAAATGGTGGCCCAATACAAGTAATAGTAACAGTAAAAAGTGTTGCAAATCTTTTTTTGATTCTTGGATTTCTTTCAATGGCCCCAGACTGTCTCTTTTCTGGAGTTGAATTGGATTGCTAAAATACTCACACATGCACACACACACACACACACACACACACACACACACACACATGTGCATGTGAGCACACCCACACCCACACACACACACACACACATATATATGCACATAGTGTTTACTTTAGAAGTTAGAGTTAAGTGATGGGGGAATATTACTCAGAAAAGCACTGGATTCAAATACACAAACAGGAAAAAACAAAAACAAGAATTGTTTACTTGTCCTTGGTCCATTCATCCCTACCTATGCCATGGACAAAAAATTAAGTTAAATCTATTGTAGTAATAACTGGGCCCTTGCCCATACATGCACAGACAGGAAAGTGAAAAATAGAAAACTTTATTTTAACTTATATTCAGAGAATTTATGGTGTTTCAAATTATTTAATTGCAAGATTAATGTATTTCTTGATTCCAAATAATTTAATAGTAAGGTTAGCCTTATTAGAATAAGAGTAGAATACAAAATTTGGCAAGCAGTTTCACATATAAGAACAGATAGGAGAGACTATCACAGGAAAGTCAGAGGAATGAGAACAGTATTACAAAAACCTCAAAAAAAGAAAGAGAGAGAGAGAGAAAAAAATTCAAGCAAATACCAAGTTTCACTTGCACTCTTCTTTTTTGGTTTGACTAGCTTGTTCATATGTCCCTTCAAATTTCAGGATACCCTTCTGAAGAAAGCCTGCTCTGACAATTGGAATATAATATGGATTTCTCATATTTTTGCTTGCCCACTATCCACAGTACTTGCTAGCATACTGACCTTGATAAAATTACCTGCTAATTTACTAAACATAGGTTAAATTTAATCTGATGCTTTTTGCAGTTCTTAGAAATAAAATATACATGTATCTACATGATATAGTTCTCTCTCCTTTTCTATTATTTATTACTATAGATTTTTTTGACTTATATCATTGATAATACAAAAATTTATAAATTATACTAAATAATAATAGTAAAGCAGAAGTCATTTTTATGTAAGGAGAAATTTTGTAAAATTTGGTTTAAAATGTGTTATAAATAAGAATGATTCTCTTGTTCAGTCTCTCAGTCATGTCCGACTCTCTTGCAACCCCATGGAATGCAGCATGCCAGGCTTCCCTGCCCTTCACTATCTCCTGGAATTTGCTCAAATGCATATCCATTGAGTTGAAGAATTTGATATCTTTATATTCAAATTTAAAACTTGAGATAACTCATTTAGGTTATTAGTTGAGGCATCTGCTAAACGGATGCTATAATTTTTGACCTAGGAATTAATATATTTCATTGTCTCACCTCTGTTTGCACTCTTGGATCCAGTCCTTTCTGGTAATGTTGAAAGTGAAAGTGAAAAATGTTAGTCATTCAGCTGTGTCAAACTCTTTGCGACCCCATGGACTGCAGTCTGCCAAATTGCTTAGCAGTTACAGAGCAACACAGGAGATACAGGTGACACAGGTTCAATTCCTGAGTCAGGAAGAACCTGTGGAGAAGAAAAATGGCAACCCACTCTGTGGGGCTCTGAATTGAAAGAGGACTGTTTTAAGCATAAAGAAGCTTAAGCACATGTTTGCAGTTTGGAGCTAAGATGGCGCCTACAGGAAGGGGTGTGGGAGTGAAAAGAAGCTTAAGCACATTGTTTCAGCTTGGAGCTAAGATGGTGCCTACAGGAAGGGACATGGAAATGAAGGGAAGCTTAAGTGCATTGTTTAAAGAAGCTTAAGCACATGTTTGCAGCTAAGATGGCGCCTACAGGAAGAGACAGGGCGTGATCTAAATTGTTAATTGATGGTCAAAATTTCTGATTGGTTCCCTTGGTTTCCGCGCTCATTAATGATTGCTTGGCCTTTAGCTTGATTGGTGTAATCTATAGGAAGTCCCGTGCAAAACCCCCTTCACTTGCCTATAAAAGCTGTGGATCTTCATTAATAAAGCGGAACTACTTCGATGGAACCCCTGTCGCGTCTGATTGTCCCTTGCCTCAGCCAGGGGGCTGCGGGGCGGGCAGTTCAAGATTTGCCTTTCTCCGAGATCTCCCGGTTCAGCCGGGGGTAATCCCCGCTGCCTTCCCTTTCTGCGGAAGGTCCCTGCACCACTCCAGTATTCTTACCTGAAAAACCTACAGACGGAGGAGCTTGGCAGGTTGCTTTTGAAAAAGTCATAGTCTACACAACTGAGTGACTACACAGGCACACACATGTATGAATCTGATAATTTTTAATTGCCATATCTCTTGTTCAGTCTCTCAGTCATGTCCGACCTCTTGCAACCCCATGGAATGCAGCATGCCAGGCTTCCCTGCCCTTCACTATCTCCTGGAATTTGCTCAAATGCATATCCATTGAGTTGAAGAATTTGATATCTTTATATTCAAATTTAAAACTTGAGATAACTCATTTAGGTTATTAGTTGAGGCATCTGCTAAACGGATGCTATAATTTTTGACCTAGGAATTAATATATTTCATTGTCTCACCTCTGTTTGCACTCTTGGATCCAGTCCTTTCTGGTAATGTTGAAAGTGAAAGTGAAAAATGTTAGTCATTCAGCTGTGTCAAACTCTTTGCGACCCCATGGACTGCAGTCTGCCAAATTGCTTAGCAGTTACAGAGCAACACAGGAGATACAGGTGACACAGGTTCAATTCCTGAGTCAGGAAGAACCTGTGGAGAAGAAAAATGGCAACCCACTCTGTGGGGCTCTGAATTGAAAGAGGACTGTTTTAAGCATAAAGAAGCTTAAGCACATGTTTGCAGTTTGGAGCTAAGATGGCGCCTACAGGAAGGGGTGTGGGAGTGAAAAGAAGCTTAAGCACATTGTTTCAGCTTGGAGCTAAGATGGTGCCTACAGGAAGGGACATGGAAATGAAGGGAAGCTTAAGTGCATTGTTTAAAGAAGCTTAAGCACATGTTTGCAGCTAAGATGGCGCCTACAGGAAGAGACAGGGCGTGATCTAAATTGTTAATTGATGGTCAAAATTTCTGATTGGTTCCCTTGGTTTCCGCGCTCATTAATGATTGCTTGGCCTTTAGCTTGATTGGTGTAATCTATAGGAAGTCCCGTGCAAAACCCCCTTCACTTGCCTATAAAAGCTGTGGATCTTCATTAATAAAGCGGAACTACTTCCATGGAACCCCTGTCGCGTCTGATTGTCCCTTGCCTCAGCCAGGGGGCTGCGGGGCGGGCAGTTCAAGATTTGCCTTTCTCCGAGATCTCCCGGTTCAGCCGGGGGTAATCCCCGCTGCCTTCCCTTTCTGCGGAAGGTCCCTGCACCACTCCAGTATTCTTACCTGAAAAACCTACAGACGGAGGAGCTTGGCAGGTTGCTTTTGAAAATGTCATAGTCTACACAACTGAGTGACTACACAGGCACACACATGTATGAATCTGATAATTTTTAATTGCCACCAAGTTTGAGATTAAGAGAATATTTAGCTTTATATAGTAATATCACATTGTTTTTGTGACCTAGAGCAGATAATGTAACTTGATAACTATTTTTCTTCAAACTGAAAAGCTGCAAGAGTCAACATACAAATGCATTGTGGCTTTTGATGTAGTTTTTTCATATTTTTGAAAAATTTTCTATGAGTTATTGTCTAATATTTTTTGTAATTACACTATTTGTTTGGTATTGAACTTTTCAATAGACAGTAAGCAATCTCAATTAATGTATATGATCGTAATATTTACTGAAAATTTTTAACAGCCTTTTAAATAATTTTTGCATGGTTTATTTGCTTTTCTTTTTCCTAGACCTTGTTCTCAGATTTACCAATTCTTGTATTTTATGTTGTTTTATAAATCAGACAAGGTTTGTAATAATCAATTTGGTTAGACCAAAGTGCTCCAAGTGGAGCATTCATTCCTTCCAAATAAAGCATTCTGTGCTTTTAGGTGTCAAATTATCCTGAAAAACAAGCACAGCACAGGAGCTAACCATATGGATTCTAGAGCTGAACATTCTAGGTATGAACCTCAGATTTTACCAACTTACCAACTGTGTGATGTTGAGCAAATTATCATGCTCTGTGCTTTAGTCATCTCATCTGCAGAATCAAGATAATAGTAGTCCTTATCTCATAGGGTGATGTGGAGGATCAAATGCATTAATTCACATAAGGCATTTAGAGAACTGTCTGGCACAGAGTGAGGACTCAATAAATATAAGCAATTTCATTGATTTTTGTTCTACTTGATGGCATAGCAAAGATATAAGGAAATGTAATGTGTCAGGGGTTATTTATCAAACTCCTTTCTGTGGCCTGCTTTATTTGCAGGTAGGAAAAACAAGTAGGGACCAAGCCTGAAAGACTGAACTCTTCTAGCTGTTTGTTTTAATATCTAGGTTTATGACCCATAATCATCTCTCTGAGCAATAGATGAATGTAGTGACTCGTCAGCATTTCTCTGCATAAGCATACCAAATTCCTGACAATAAAGTGAAAATACCTGAATACACGTATAAATATCTACTCCAGTGAACAAAAATAACATAACACCTTATAAAACCATCACCATGGGCTTAAGGGACCAAATATGAACAATCATTTGTTGAAAATAAAGCATAGCTTTAAGCAAATATAATAGAACAAGATGCCTTTAGAATCAGTCATAGGGTAAAAAGTTTATTGAATGCAACTACGTGCTTATTCCTCCTGTAACCCTGCAGTAAGACCTTCTTAAACTAAGCAGATGTAATACAGCTGCTAAGTAGGATTCCATCCTTTTTCATGATCTGCAACGGTAGTTCCTTAGTGCCATGAGTGCTTTCAGGTTTTGATGACGTTATGTCTGCAGACTACATCAAGCCAGGGCAGTCATTTCCAATGCAAGGCCAGATGGTAACAAGAATCTGATGCTTGCAGGATATGATTCCGAGACTTACCCATAACAATAGCCATAAACAATATCAGCTTTTACCTTTTCAACCTCTTAGATTTACCAAATCTAATGCAAATATTCTGCATTCTATTCATTTCCCAGGTGCCATTTGTACTCCGAAGTTGCGTATAGCTTCATCTAATCAGGAATTTTTTTTTAAAGGGTAAACTAAATGAAATACACCCTCTAGGTTAATCTATCCTTAAACATTGATTGAAAATTCCTTTGAGTGCAATGACTTTCCCTGGGAAAATAAATACAAAAATATGCAACCAACAGAGGTTATTTTGAAAAGCATATTCACAAAAAGTTCAAATTAATTAATAATGCATTAATGTTGACATTTCCAACAATTTAATTTTAAAAGTAATTGACAGGGCTTCCCTGGTGGTCCAGTGGGTAAAGAGTTCACCTTTCAGTGCAGGGGTCACCGGTTCACTCCCTGACCCTGGAGGATCCCACATGCTGCTGACCAGCTGGACTGGTATGTTCAATTGCGAGCCGGCACTCTGGAGTGCATGAGCCTGGAGCCGGTGCTCAGCAGCGAGGAGGCCACTGCAATGGGAGGCCCAAGGAATGGCCATGGATGAAAGTAAAGAAATAAAGAACTAGACATTTTTTAAAAAAAGTAATTGACAAAAAGAGGACATTTAAGAAATGTTTGTCTCTTAGACAACTTCTCATGTAAAGAAAATCTACTGACTAAATTTCTGTGCAATTAATCTGCCTGTCCTCAGTGGAACATGAAATTTGTGATACATAGAAATTGTCTCTCAACTAATTATACTGTTTACCTTATGAATAAACTATGAGTATTGATTTTTGCTGTTCTGTGCTATTTTTCCAGTGTTTTGAAAGCTATGTCTACTATTGTGCGTCATATTAACTGAAAAACACAAACCCACCCTAAAAATCTTTTGAAATGGCTGTAATTTTTCCCATAATTGGTTTCATTTTAGATAAAAGATGTCCCAGGACCCATTCAGTCTTCTCTCCAGGACTTCCTTCCTCCTCCTGGTTCCTTTTAAGTAGGGAAACTAGTAAATGACTTTAGCTTCTCCACAATGGGGAGTTAACCTGAACACCTAGTGTCTGTAAAGGCTGTGACTGGAGTTTGCTGAATTACTTCAAAAATAGTGCAGAAAGTCAGAAACTACAACAAATTTTTATATTAGATACTCAACTGAACAAGAGAAACTAGTGTTTCAACACATGGATTGAAAATTCCTTTGAGTGCAATGACTTTCCCTGGGAAAATAAATACAAAAATATGCAACCAACAGAGGTTATTTTGAAAAGCATATTCACAAAAAGTTCAAATTAATTAATAATGCATTAATGTTGACATTTCCAACAATTTAATTTTAAAAGTAATTGACAGGGCTTCCCTGGTGGTCCAGTGGGTAAAGAGTTCACCTTTCAGTGCAGGGGTCACCGGTTCACTCCCTGACCCTGGAGGATCCCACATGCTGCTGACCAGCTGGACTGGTATGTTCAATTGCGAGCCGGCACTCTGGAGTGCATGAGCCTGGAGCCGGTGCTCAGCAGCGAGGAGGCCACTGCAATGGGAGGCCCAAGGAATGGCCATGGATGAAAGTAAAGAAATAAAGAACTAGACATTTTTTAAAAAAAGTAATTGACAAAAAGAGGACATTTAAGAAATGTTTGTCTCTTAGACAACTTCTCATGTAAAGAAAATCTACTGACTAAATTTCTGTGCAATTAATCTGCCTGTCCTCAGTGGAACATGAAATTTGTGATACATAGAAATTGTCTCTCAACTAATTATACTGTTTACCTTATGAATAAACTATGAGTATTGATTTTTGCTGTTCTGTGCTATTTTTCCAGTGTTTTGAAAGCTATGTCTACTATTGTGCGTCATATTAACTGAAAAACACAAACCCACCCTAAAAATCTTTTGAAATGGCTGTAATTTTTCCCATAATTGGTTTCATTTTAGATAAAAGATGTCCCAGGACCCATTCAGTCTTCTCTCCAGGACTTCCTTCCTCCTCCTGGTTCCTTTTAAGTAGGGAAACTAGTAAATGACTTTAGCTTCTCCACAATGGGGAGTTAACCTGAACACCTAGTGTCTGTAAAGGCTGTGACTGGAGTTTGCTGAATTACTTCAAAAATAGTGCAGAAAGTCAGAAAATACAACAAATTTTTATATTAGATACTAAACTGAAAAAGAGAAACTAGTGTTTCAACACATGGACCTAGAAACCTATTCTTCCTTAGTGGCAGATTTTATTACTATCCAAAGAGAAAGGTACTCCATCAATGAACTGGAGAGGGATGCAAAATTTGTGTTAGAGTCACTACCAAGTATTGGGATTCCCTTGTAGCTCAGCTGGTAAAGAATGTGCCTGCAATGTAGGAGCCCCCAGTCTGATTCCTGGGTAAGAAGTTCCCCTGGAGAAGGAATAGGCTACCCACTCCAGTATCCTTGGGTTTCCCTGATGACTCAGATGGTGAAGAATCTGGTGCAGTGCAGGAGACCTGGGTTTGATCTCTGGTTGGGAACATCTCTTGGAGAAGGGAAAAGCTACCCACTCCAGTATTGTTTCCTGGAGAATTCCATGGCTTGTCCAAGGGTGGCAAAGAGTCAGAAACAACTGAACAACTTGAGAAAACAACAACAACAACAAAGCATTGCCTTCTAAAGAGGACCATAACACCATCCCTGAACTCAAGGGGGCTTCAGTCATTAGGAACAGCAAACAAACTAATAAAAATAATTATAATTTAAAACATGTATAGATGAGCTACAATTTTTAACTCTTGTAAGTTTCCAGATCACTCAGATCTAGGCAATTCTTTCATCTGCAGAAATTTGCCCTCTTTTTGATCCAATTACTAGGTTTACTTCAAATCTACTTTAACTTCTAACTTATCCAAATTCTGAGAAAAATTGTTAAGAGACACATTCTATTCCTCCTTGAAAGATAATGATGCATTATGAAAAGACCATAACACTTGTATCCAGGGAAGTTTAATTTTGAATGCAAAGCCTGTTATGTATTAGATATAAGAGACTTTGCAGGTTACTGTATTACCTGAACCAGGTTTCTCTTTCTTAGATTGGAGATTCTAGTAGCTGAAGGATTGAAGTAAAGTTTCTAAAATAAAGTAGATCAAGTTCCCAGCACAAGGACTGCCCACAACGATAATAAATAAGTGGTGCTATTTTTTCAGTAACTACTTGGTAAATAATTACCCAGTTATATTTTTCTCAGCAGTATTTTATTGCTAATTAAAATATTAACCATTTAGCACATTCACAAAAGATCTAGGAGAGGAAGAAAATATTCCAGGTGATTTTGAAAATACATAAAATGGATAAAAAAGAATAAAAGTGAAAAACAGATAGGATAATAAAACTGAATAGCTTATGTGCAAAAATGGAAAAGTTCTAAGCAAAGTCTGCCAAATATTATTAACTAAACTAATTTTCTTAAAATCCTTTGGATTTTAAGAGTAAATCTCATCTGAGGTGTCTCTCTTCAATTCAGCCCACGATTACAAATTTAAACATAATTGTTGTCTTAGCTTGTGATATCTGTTTTATCTTAACCTCTTGCCTCTGAGAATTCTTGATGCTATTTGCATGGATAGTTCTTTAATCAAATTTGAGAGGAGATGCTCTCAAAAACAATCATTATATTTCAAAATAATGGTTCATAATTAAAGAGGAGCATACACACTATAGGTTTTTAAACCAAAATTAATTAAGTTGGTTGCACTAATGGTAAATAACCTACTTGCCAATGCAGGGAGACATGGTTTGATCCCTGTTAGGAAGATCCCCTGAAGGAAAGCATGGCAACCCACTTCTGTATGCTTGCCTGGAGAATCCCCTGGACAGAGGAGCCTGGTCCTCTGAGGCCCATAGGGTCACAAGAGTCGGACATGACTGAAGTAACTTAGCATGAATGCACCCACCACAGCATAATGGAAAACAAATTTAAACTGACATGAATTTGGGGAAAATTTTAAAGATAATATTGAAAAATTAATATTGATAGAACAGATTGTTCAAACTCGAAAGACAAATTTTGAGGAAAGAAAATGTCCAAAAATATTTACTCAAACACATAATCATTGAAATATAAATAGATATTTTAAAACTTGAAAAAAATAAGACGTGAAAGAAAATAGTTTAAAATGAAACTGAATGGAGGTAAAAAAGAAAGGATGTAAAAGTATAAGAAAACAACAGTGTAATGGTGGATTCTAACCAGGAAGCTCCTAAACATGACTAAGACACATTTTCAAGACCAAAGGTGAGCAATTTGTGCAAGTAAAGGCAATTAAAGGTAATTACAATCAGGTACACTATAGAAAATTGAAAAAAAAAAACTTTAATAAAGAGAAAATTTTAAAACATCACTGTAAGAAAAACAGATAGGATAATAAAACTGAATAGCTTATGTGCAAAAATGGAAAAGTTCTAAGCAAAGTCTGCCAAATATTATTAACTAAACTAATTTTCTTAAAATCCTTTGGATTTTAAGAGTAAATCTCATCTGAGGTGTCTCTCTTCAATTCAGCCCACGATTACAAATTTAAACATAATTGTTGTCTTAGCTTGTGATATCTGTTTTATCTTAACCTCTTGCCTCTGAGAATTCTTGATGCTATTTGCATGGATAGTTCTTTAATCAAATTTGAGAGGAGATGCTCTCAAAAACAATCATTATATTTCAAAATAATGGTTCATAATTAAAAGAGGAGCATACACACTATAGGTTTTTAAACCAAAATTAATTAAGTTGGTTGCACTAATGGTAAATAACCTACTTGCCAATGCAGGGAGACATGGTTTGATCCCTGTTAGGAAGATCCCCTGAAGGAAAGCATGGCAACCCACTTCTGTATGCTTGCCTGGAGAATCCCCTGGACAGAGGAGCCTGGTCCTCTGAGGCCCATAGGGTCACAAGAGTCGGACATGACTGAAGTAACTTAGCATGAATGCACCCACCACAGCATAATGGAAAACAAATTTAAACTGACATGAATTTGGGGAAAATTTTAAAGATAATATTGAAAAATTAATATTGATAGAACAGATTGTTCAAACTCGAAAGACAAATTTTGAGGGAAAGAAAATGTCCAAAAATATTTACTCAAACACATAATCATTGAAATATAAATAGATATTTTAAAACTTGAAAAAAATAAGACGTGAAAGAAAATAGTTTAAAATGAAACTGAATGGAGGTAAAAAAGAAAGGATGTAAAAGTATAAGAAAACAACAGTGTAATGGTGGATTCTAACCAGGAAGCTCCTAAACATGACTAAGACACATTTTCAAGACCAAAGGTGAGCAATTTGTGCAAGTAAAGGCAATTAAAGGTAATTACAATCAGGTACACTATAGAAAATTGAAAAAAAAAAACTTTAATAAAGAGAAAATTTTAAAACATCACTGTAAGAAAAACACTTTTTGTACTAAGAAACTAAGAATTACAGCAAATTTCTCATCTGAAATTATGCAATCATAATGTAACAACATTTTAAAATTACTGCAAAGAAACAAATGTTAAAATCTTATAAAAATTAAAAACACAAAAATAGTTTAGACAAAAAACATTGAGAGAATTGGTTGAAATTACAGCTTTAGAATATTCTTCAAGAACAAAGAAAATGATACCAGAAGGAAATTTGTAGCTTTTCAAATGAGTGAAGTGTAAGAGAATTAGAAAATTTATAGGCAATCATAAAATACTTTTTTATACTACTTTTAACCTATTTCATGGCAACCTACTCCCGTATTCTTGCCTGAAAAAAATCCTGTGCATAGAGAAGCCTGGTAGGATACAGTCCAAAAGGTCACAAAAAGTCAGACACAACTGAGTGACTGAGAATGAGCACAAAATTAACTGATAGTTTAAAGCAAAAATAATAATTTATTGTGTACTTCCTAGTATGGTAAAATGCAGTATACCATAATAGGCAAAGGATAAGAGAGGTGAATTTTTATAAAAATTACATGTATGAAATATTACTTGGAATGGAATTGTGATAAATAAATACACATATAATTAACATTAGACAATCATTAAAAATTAAAACCAAGAGTTACAGCTATAGTTTATGAAAATAAAATGTTATAAAAATAAATGGAGGGCTTCCTTGGTGGTCCAGTGGGTAAGGACACCGCCTTGCAGTGCAAGTGGTGCTGGTTCCATTCCTGGCCTGGGAAGATCCCGTGTGCCACAAAGCAGATGGACCAATGTGTCCAATTACTGAGCAGGGACTCTGGAGCGCACGTGCCCAGAGCCAGTGCTCTGCGATGGGAGGTCATTTGCAATGGGAGGCCACTGCAATGGGAGGCCCACACAAGTCAAAGAACAAAGATAAATAAACGAAAGACCAATAGAAGTGGCCTAAATAAATAAATAAATAAAAAATAAATGAAATACTCAATATAAACATTGGCAAGCAAAGAGTATAAAATGGACTAAGTGTAGATGGGACACATAGAAAACAAGTAGAAAGATAATAGATTTCATATCAGCAACATGATAATTACATAAAATGTAAGTGATCTAAATCAGAGATTGGCACATGGTTTTCTAGAGTCTGACAGTAAATATTTCAGGCTTTGTGGTCCACCTATATTTAATAAGTTTGTGAATAGCAATAATTTTATTCAAGTTTTTTAAAAATGGGTACTTTTTTGATAAGATTAAACTAGTAAGTAGGATCTTTATCAATATTATCGATATCTTCAAAGTAGATTTTGGTTTAGGTTTCTGTGAAAGTACTATTTTTAGCTTATTGATGTCTATCTTTATCTTTATTATTTCTCTCCTTTTCCTTAATTTGCATTACATTTGCTTTTTATTTTTCTAATTGCTTAAGATGAAAGTGTAGCTCATTGATTTTAAACTGGGGGTTGAAACACTAAAGCATTCAGGAGAAAGTAGAGCCATACCTGTTTTCCTATGACCCTTGAGATAGGAATGGATTTTATATCTTTAAAGAATTAAGCAACATAAACAAGTAAATGAAGAAGAATAGGTATAAATTTAGTAAAATCCCAATAAGATGTGTGAGTGTATGTGTGCATATTGTGAAACTTAAAAAGCCAACTCTAATATATATTCTAAAATATGAATTTCAAGAAGGCCTTCCAGAAAAATAACAAAAATTTGGATGAATTTGACCTATAGATTGTAGAATTGTTTATAGAAGTAAAGAGTAATAGACCTGCAATAGAAAAATAGACCAAAAGAACAGAATAAAGAACACAGAAACAGAACACACATGGATAAATACATGACTTATTGCAGATATGGCACTGTACATTAAAGATTACTGGCAAAAATACAAAGTTGTAATAAATGATGCTGGAATATTTTAGCATCCATATTGGGGGAAAAAATTAATACCCTATATTCCAGCATTCACAAACATTAATGCCAGGCAATTTGCATGTCTAAACACTGAATCAAAACCATGAAGCGTTTAGAAGATAAGTTGTGAAATTACTTTTTGAGTACTCACAGTGTGAGTAAAGTGGCACTTACCATAATGAAAAAGACTCAGAATATCAACTAAAAGTTGAATTTAAGAAAGATAATAGATTTCATATCAGCAACATGATAATTACATAAAATGTAAGTGATCTAAATCAGAGATTGGCACATGGTTTTCTAGAGTCTGACAGTAAATATTTCAGGCTTTGTGGTCCACCTATATTTAATAAGTTTGTGAATAGCAATAATTTTATTCAAGTTTTTTAAAAATGGGTACTTTTTTGATAAGATTAAACTAGTAAGTAGGATCTTTATCAATATTATCGATATCTTCAAAGTAGATTTTGGTTTAGGTTTCTGTGAAAGTACTATTTTTAGCTTATTGATGTCTATCTTTATCTTTATTATTTCTCTCCTTTTCCTTAATTTGCATTACATTTGCTTTTTATTTTTCTAATTGCTTAAGATGAAAGTGTAGCTCATTGATTTTAAACTGGGGGTTGAAACACTAAAGCATTCAGGAGAAAGTAGAGCCATACCTGTTTTCCTATGACCCTTGAGATAGGAATGGATTTTATATCTTTAAAGAATTAAGCAACATAAACAAGTAAATGAAGAAGAATAGGTATAAATTTAGTAAAATCCCAATAAGATGTGTGAGTGTATGTGTGCATATTGTGAAACTTAAAAAGCCAACTCTAATATATATTCTAAAATATGAATTTCAAGAAGGCCTTCCAGAAAAATAACAAAAATTTGGATGAATTTGACCTATAGATTGTAGAATTGTTTATAGAAGTAAAGAGTAATAGACCTGCAATAGAAAAATAGACCAAAAGAACAGAATAAAGAACACAGAAACAGAACACACATGGATAAATACATGACTTATTGCAGATATGGCACTGTACATTAAAGATTACTGGCAAAAATACAAAGTTGTAATAAATGATGCTGGAATATTTTAGCATCCATATTGGGGGAAAAATTAATACCCTATATTCCAGCATTCACAAACATTAATGCCAGGCAATTTGCATGTCTAAACACTGAATCAAAACCATGAAGCGTTTAGAAGATAAGTTGTGAAATTACTTTTTGAGTACTCACAGTGTGAGTAAAGTGGCACTTACCATAATGAAAAAGACTCAGAATATCAACTAAAAGTTGAATTTAAGAACTTACATACATTAAAATACATCTTTAAGAGAGTAGACAAGCAAACGACAGAATGGGAGGAGATATTTTCCAAACATCTAGCCAACAAAGGACTAATACACAAAATATAATTTCAATAAGTAACTTTAGAAATTAATAACAAAAAGATAACATACTAGAAAAATAGGCAAAAGATTTAATTAAACAGTTCACAAGAGAAAAAATCCAAACAGCTAATAATATTAAAAGGGGTTAATTCTATTAGTAATCAAAAAATATAAATTAAACCCACAATAAGGTATTTTCATACGTCCATCACAACGGTAATGAAATTTTAAAAGTCTGGCAATCTAGTCTTAACAAATACACAGATTTCTAGGTGGTAGAAAGTTGGTAAATTATATGGAAGATATTTGACAATTTATAGGAAATTTGAAGGGATACATCAAGACTCAGAGGTTCCAGCAACAGGTATGTACTATGGAGATAATTTTGCATCTGTGTGTTTGGCACATGTATAAGAAAGTTCCTAAGAGCATTTTTATGGTAATAGTAAAATACTAGATACAACTCAAATATCGATCAAACATAGAACAGATAAATAGACTGAGGTATATTCTTATAACAAAACATTATGGAGCACAATAAGCAGTAGTGGAGGCAGCAATTGTGCTATGGACCAAGAACTGCAAATCACAAAGAATACTCATGGATACAGACTGAACTGTGTAACTTCCCAGATTTTGTTAAGCCCCTTATTTGTCAGTCTTTGAGGCAAAATGATAAGGGTGACTCCTCATCCAATAGGACTAGAATCTTTAAAAGAAGAGGAAGACACCAGTAGTGCCTGCACATAGAGGAAAGGTTCATGTGAAGATAAAAGAGGGCAGGCATGCAGAAGTCGGGAAGATATCTCCCTAGAAACTAGTACTGCTGGTACCTTGAAATTAGACTTTCAGACTCTAGAACTATAAGAAAATAAAGTTCAGTTATTTAATCTACCCAGTCTCAGATATCTGATTACTGTAGTCTGGAAGACTATTTTGCACATGCCATATATTTATTTTAATCTCTGATGCTAGATAAAATTAACCATATAAGCAAAAACAAAATAAAAAGATAATCATAAGTCAAATATATTTGTAATTACAATAAATGTGTATGAATTGAAATTTCTAATACTTAATTAGAGTATTCAAATTAAGGTTAACAAAAATCCAACTTTAGATAGTTTTTAAAAAGCACATCTAAAGTATAGTAGCAAAGGTTTAAAGAGATGAGAAAATACATGTCATAGAAATACTAGCCAGAAGAGACACAGTGTGGCATGTTAAGATCAGACAGTTTGCAATTCAAGTGTAATTAATTAATAGTGTAAGCAAAGAAAAACATAAATGTTCAAAAATATTCCTTCAATTTGAAGTGGCCCCACCATACCCTCAAACAATGATGGAGAAAATACTTACCATCAGACAAATCTTAATGATGCTTAGGGTCTTCATAAACACTATGGAAACTTAGTGAGCTAGATCTATGTTTAACTGAACTATCAGTTAAAGGGGTTCAAATAAAAGCATATTTTTATTTATTTAAATTTTACATTAAAAGGTATTCTGGTAAATTGAGAATAAATAGGAAAGATGAAATATGGGACCTAGGAAGCAATGGCTACATCAAAAGAGAATAAAGATGAGCTAGTCTAGAAAGACGTGTAGTTATGTAGCTATTCTAAAATGCAAATAATTCAGATTTTAGCAAGAAAATCAATCAGTTCAGTTGCTCAGTCACGTCCGACTCTGTGACCTCATGAACTGCAGCACACCAGGATTCCCTGTCCTTCACTATCTCCTGTAGCTTACTCAAACTCATGCCCATTGACTCAATGATGCCATTCTATCATCTTGTCTTCTGTGGTCCCCTTCTCTTTTTGCCTTCTATTTTCCCCAATATCAGGCTATTTGCCAATGAGCTGTCTCTTTGCATAATCTGGCCAAAGTATTGAGCTTCAGTTTCATCATCATTCCTTCCAATGGATTCGGGAAGATATCTCCTAAAACTCTAAAAACTATAAGAAAATAAAGTTCAGTTATTTAATCTACCCAGTCTCAGATATCTGATTACTGTAGTCTGGAAGACTATTTTGCACATGCCATATATTTATTTTAATCTCTGATGCTAGATAAAATTAACCATATAAGCAAAAACAAAATAAAAAGATAATCATAAGTCAAATATATTTGTAATTACAATAAATGTGTATGAATTGAAATTTCTAATACTTAATTAGAGTATTCAAATTAAGGTTAACAAAAATCCAACTTTAGATAGTTTTTAAAAAGCACATCTAAAGTATAGTAGCAAAGGTTTAAAGAGATGAGAAAATACATGTCATAGAAATACTAGCCAGAAGAGACACAGTGTGGCATGTTAAGATCAGACAGTTTGCAATTCAAGTGTAATTAATTAATAGTGTAAGCAAAGAAAAACATAAATGTTCAAAAATATTCCTTCAATTTGAAGTGGCCCCACCATACCCTCAAACAATGATGGAGAAAATACTTACCATCAGACAAATCTTAATGATGCTTAGGGTCTTCATAAACACTATGGAAACTTAGTGAGCTAGATCTATGTTTAACTGAACTATCAGTTAAAGGGGTTCAAATAAAAGCATATTTTTATTTATTTAAATTTTACATTAAAAGGTATTCTGGTAAATTGAGAATAAATAGGAAAGATGAAATATGGGACCTAGGAAGCAATGGCTACATCAAAAGAGAATAAAGATGAGCTAGTCTAGAAAGACGTGTAGTTATGTAGCTATTCTAAAATGCAAATAATTCAGATTTTAGCAAGAAAATCAATCAGTTCAGTTGCTCAGTCACGTCCGACTCTGTGACCTCATGAACTGCAGCACACCAGGATTCCCTGTCCTTCACTATCTCCTGTAGCTTACTCAAACTCATGCCCATTGACTCAATGATGCCATTCTATCATCTTGTCTTCTGTGGTCCCCTTCTCTTTTTGCCTTCTATTTTCCCCAATATCAGGCTATTTGCCAATGAGCTGTCTCTTTGCATAATATGGCCAAAGTATTGGAGCTTCAGTTTCATCATCATTCCTTCCAATGGATATTCAGGGTTGATTTCCTTCAGAATTGATTGATTTGACCTCCTTGCAGTCCAGGGGACTTTCTAGACCCTCCTCCAGCAGCACAGATCAAAAGTGTCAATTCTACATTTCTCAGCCTTCTTTATGGTCCAACTCTGCAAAAGGACGATATATCCATTAGGTTAAAAAAGGAGGGCTTCCCCTGGTGGTCCAAGAAATTTCTTGGATGAGTGTTGTATTGGAGTGGTGAGAATTTCTAGCATTACAAATGTGCCATCTAGGATTTTAGAAAAAAATTTTGTATTATTGATAAATACACGATGCTTTCAATTTCACATTCCTAAAAATACATGGTTGCAAATTTGAGTTTGGTATGCTTTGATGTAATTCTACTATGCTATATTCTTCAGAGTAAGTCTCTTATACAGGTAACATATGTAGCATTATCATCTTTGACTGAAATTGGATATGAATTCCATCAGTATAGTGACTTTATGTCAAATAGTGTTTTGTCTTTGAGAAAGAAATGTGATCATTTTTATAATATGTACCGGGAGACAGTAAATTATAGCAGTGTGCTGCAATGTTGTGACCTTTTCAGTTTTCAATAGTTTGAATAGCTGGTCTTTCTATCCTATTTGATTAAAACTCCACTAACCATCAAAAAAATTAATGCAAGATAAAACATTTTTCTAAATGGTACAGCATTAATTCTTTTATATGGCAGAAGCTGGGATGAGAACTGTTAGACATTGGTAACAAATTTCAATGTCTCTGCTGTGGCTGCAAATCTTTAGACGGCAGCCATTGACTTTGGATGATGAAATTGTGACCTGATAAAACATTGATCTAGCACTTTGTAGAGTTATGTTATGTTACAAATGTGCTTGCCATGTGTAGAAAGTAGACATGACCTTAGAAATAACACAGATGTTTTCCCCTCCTAAGCATCCCATACAGACTCACTCCTGAGAATACTATTTATAATGATATCCAATTATGACAATTTTACATTGGCTTTCAGTAACCGTAGCAAATCATGAACCTTTATGAGAGAGAGTTCTTATTTATACTGAATGAAATACAACAGATATAAATCTGTGTTTTACTGATAGGTAGTTTTTGCTGGAAATTCCATAAATATTAATTGAAGAGTAGCTAATGAATAGCAAAAATCTATTATTGTAAGTATTATAGGTTTTAATATATAGTCAGTTTTTGTGATTATAGAAATTACTTCACAGGCCCATTTTTTCCAAAATATTCAGAGTTAAAGTAAGTTCATCTCTATTTCAACACATAAGGAAACATAGTCAATTGTAAATAGATGTTCCTTCTATATTTTAGGATATAGTAAGTGATTTATTTTAATTATCAGTATGTAAGATTTGGGTTTTTGTTGTAGGATGCACTTGCTATATTTATTGCTCATAGCAAACTTTTAAATAACTGACCCAGAGAAAAATATGTGGCTGAAAGATGAATGAGAACACAAAGATAGTTGCATATGTTAAAATATATTCAGTTTTCATGACACAATTAAGTTAGAATGAAATTGCTTCTGGCTGTTTAATAGGCTTGTTAAGTAGAGGGATCAATATCTATTATTAAGAGATTTTTTTATTAAGAGATTTTATAAACATATGCATGAAAATAGTTACTCTTAAGGGGGTTCATTAGTTAGTTGGCTGAGGGTAGTGTTAATTACCTGTGGTTTCAATGAATGACTAGAGTTTTAAAGAAATTGAACATAAACCAGACATATCCATTAAAAGTGTTGTTTTTCCATATTTTAATGTAGATATGACTTCTTAGTTCTTAAAGTTTAGAAGTCAAAACATCTCTTTTTTTGGTAAAATTTTTACCATTTTGAAATGGTTCAAAGAATAGTTAATTGATGTTTCTTAAAACAATCTATGAGTAAAAATCTTTTCCATTCTGTTTACGTTTTCTCAAATAAGAATTAAGACTCAATTATCTGGCAGTAACAGTTGTTGTTACTTTTCTTGATCTCTATTGATTCTTTTTTCAAAAATCTAAAATTCAATCCAGGTAAAGTAAGTCTCAATATGACTGAAAGCTAAACGTGTATATCTGATGTTTTTTCTGCACTTCTATTGCAAGAAAACATAATTTTTCACAAGAAAAATCTTGCATCTAATAGGTGCAAATAAGTGTTTATTTAATTAAAGAATATTTTATGTACCCAGAATATAGTATAACTCATCATCCATTGTTTCATTCAAGACACATTTATGAGGTGGATAGTATGCATCAAAATTATAGTATATGCTAGAGACACTATTACAGGCAGCAGAAAGTTGACCTGTTGGTTTACATTCCAGTTGGTAAAGCAGAATATAAACAAGTACAAAATTAATAAACAAGACAATCTCAGCTGATGAAAAATTTATGAAGGCAACTGACATGATAATATTCAAGAAAATAATTGGGATTTGTGCTCTATGTCCACCTGTCTCTTTATTTTACAAATTAGAAATAACTATTCTTATTCCATAGATAAGGAAAATGATTATAACAGATTATAAATCACTAAGAGCTCATCAAAATTGCTTGCAAGTGAATTTGCTACAACCAGAATATCCTTACTTGTTGGTCCTTTTAGATGTAATTTAGTGCTGCTCTTTGAGTATTGCTTTATATTAATAAATAATAATCCAATTTGCATTATAAATATTAGAAAAGCAAGATAGTGATTTCTCTGTGTAGAACTAGGCTAATAATTATATATGGATCCATCCAGCAATGCTAGTTCATTCATAAAGGGTCTCTTCAATTTTATATTTTATTCTCTTCTATTGATATAGCAATAGAGGTAACACACTCATCTTAAATAGTTTAAGTATGGATTAAAATTCCAGCAACCTAGTCCCTCTAGATAGTCATATTAACACTGTCTGAAAAATATGGTTAAAAATATTCAATTCTCATAAAATTGCACAAATTTGGCTGTTAGCAAGATTCATCCACTTAAAGAGAAGGAAATAATTATATTTTAAGAGAAATTCAAAATTCCCCAACAAAATATTTTGTTTGTTCCGGGTGCTAGAGAATTTTCTATCCCTTTTTCCTTGGATACCCTAGTATTTTGATAAATCAAAATTGGGCTGAGTAAAAATTAAATTTTATCATGAAAGTACTTGTTCAGGATTCACATTACAAAATAATAATGATAATATAATAATCCTTTCTATCTCATGGAAGCCAAATCCACGCTTATCATTGAGATCAGTTCCCAAGAGATCAGTGATCAACTTTAGACCAAAGATGGGGCTCTAATCAATTGTAAATAGGGAGATAACTAAATCCACATCTTGGGATTACCCTCTTATTTCTTATTGAATTTGAGATCATTGAGTGTTTTTCCTCAGATGCACATTTTAAAAAGCTGAAAAATTTAGAAGAGTATTTCATAGCTAATCCATTAGAAAGAAGAGGAGGTAATAAAAAAATTCAAGACAATCTCAGCTGATGAAAAATTTATGAAGGCAACTGACATGATAATATTCAAGAAAATAATTGGGATTTGTGCTCTATGTCCACCTGTCTCTTTATTTTACAAATTAGAAATAACTATTCTTATTCCATAGATAAGGAAAATGATTATAACAGATTATAAATCACTAAGAGCTCATCAAAATTGCTTGCAAGTGAATTTGCTACAACCAGAATATCCTTACTTGTTGGTCCTTTTAGATGTAATTTAGTGCTGCTCTTTGAGTATTGCTTTATATTAATAAATAATAATCCAATTTGCATTATAAATATTAGAAAAGCAAGATAGTGATTTCTCTGTGTAGAACTAGGCTAATAATTATATATGGATCCATCCAGCAATGCTAGTTCATTCATAAAGGGTCTCTTCAATTTTATATTTTATTCTCTTCTATTGATATAGCAATAGAGGTAACACACTCATCTTAAATAGTTTAAGTATGGATTAAAATTCCAGCAACCTAGTCCCCTCTAGATAGTCATATTAACACTGTCTGAAAAATATGGTTAAAAATATTCAATTCTCATAAAATTGCACAAATTTGGCTGTTAGCAAGATTCATCCACTTAAAGAGAAGGAAATAATTATATTTTAAGAGAAATTCAAAATTCCCCAACAAAATATTTTGTTTGTTCCGGGTGCTAGAGAATTTTCTATCCCTTTTTCCTTGGATACCCTAGTATTTTGATAAATCAAAATTGGGCTGAGTAAAAATTAAATTTTATCATGAAAGTACTTGTTCAGGATTCACATTACAAAATAATAATGATAATATAATAATCCTTTCTATCTCATGGAAGCCAAATCCACGCTTATCATTGAGATCAGTTCCCAAGAGATCAGTGATCAACTTTAGACCAAAGATGGGGCTCTAATCAATTGTAAATAGGGAGATAACTAAATCCACATCTTGGGATTACCCTCTTATTTCTTATTGAATTTGAGATCATTGAGTGTTTTTCCTCAGATGCACATTTTAAAAAGCTGAAAAAATTTAGAAGAGTATTTCATAGCTAATCCATTAGAAAGAAGAGGGAGAAGAAAAAAAGAGAAAAGAGGGAGAGAGTGAGAGAGAGCAGCTCTGTTATTCTCAAGATCATTTTAGAAACTTGATAAATCCATTTCTACCTTACATCTGTGATTAAGATTTTCCCTGACAATGGAAGAATTTTCCTAGTTATGAACTCAATTTTTGTAGGAGTCCTACCTGGAACAACTGAAAAATCTTTGTTGCAGAATTTTGAATTTCTCTTTAAATATAGTTAGGAGCTTGGCTATTATTGTCTTAAGTTGTGAAGACTGTCACTTATTAATAAAAGTTGAAAGAAATTTCCATTTACTAAGAAACCTGAATTTATCTCTGTGACATTTCCCCTTGGACAGTGAAAGATAAATCACTCTGGAGAAATCTGTGGGTTAGGTAAGACCTTAATGCAGGAAAGGAAAGGAAAGGAAGAATTTATGGCTCAAACATTTAAGTGTTATATTTAGTCATGTAAATTTACTGTTTATTGTAGCAGATTTATATTCCTGCATAGGCTTCGGTTAGATTAATGATTTTCTCTAAAGAAGAATTTAAGCTGTCAATGACTTGTTCTTACAGAGTTGGGCATGCTATTGTTCAAAGAGCTGTTCCCAGTGGATCTGAAATGTAGACCTTTTAAAACAATAGGATTTCCAGTCCTGATATGCTCTTTACCTTTTCTCATAGAGAAGTCAATGTAAACAACCAGGAACTAGGATGCTGAGCACAATCTGCCTCAGAATGGCAAGTTAGTAGGCTCAGAGGACCCTGGTGCTATTATTTCTGACTGAATTTCTTACAAAATGGGAAACTGTACTCTGTTGAATTATTGTTTTGATAACTTTCACAAAACTGCTATGCACAACTGTGCAATTTGTGCACTTGGAAAGCAACCTGTCTGGGAACAGATAGAGACAGAAATGCAGCCCTAGCATAGAACTGGTTCGCAACAGAAGAAGGAGCAGACTTGTTTTCTTTGTTTTTGTTTTGTTTACACAGAGTAGAATCTACTCACAGAGCTGTGAACCATATGGATCTGATCCTCTGAGAGTCTCCATTTTCTCTTTGGTTGAACACAAGAACTTTTTTCCAATTCAAACACAAACCTTGGATATACTTGCAGGGGCCTTGACGGCAGTCGTGTGGGAGTTGAAGTTTCTGTAAAAAGATTAGAGGGACTTCCCCGGTGGTCCAGTGGTTAAGACATCACTTTCCCATGCAGTGTGTGTGAATTAGAATGGGAGTTCCTACAAGGGCTCTGTGCAATAGCCTGGAGGGGTAAGATGGGGGGGGGGGGATTGGAATGTGGGAGAGGACCAGGGATATGCATATGACTGATCTGGGAACATACATGTCTGTGAACAACAAAACTCTGTAATAATTTTTTTTTTAAAAGCAAAAGAAAAAATCTTGTGATTGTGAAAAATAAATAAATAGAAAAAAATAGTCCACATAAAAAGGTCTTTTAAAAAATTAGATTTATCCATTGCAAATTATCTGGTAAATTATCCAGGAAGTAAGGACTCAGGAGATCACGCTCCAGCTAAAGTGAAAGAATGTCATTTCTAAACGAGTCATTTTTTCTCTGGGTTCCAAAACATGGTTGTATATAGATCTCTATCAATGCCACATAATTATGGTACAGGAGTAAAACAGTGAAGTGATATGTGAAGGATCAAAAAAAGGTCAAGTTACAAGTTCATTTGTTCAGTTTAATGTAAAACAATAGGATTTCCAGTCCTGATATGCTCTTTACCTTTTCTCATAGAAGTCAATGTAAACAACCAGGAACTAGGATGCTGAGCACAATCTGCCTCAGAATGGCAAGTTAGTAGGCTCAGAGGACCCTGGTGCTATTATTTCTGACTGAATTTCTTACAAAATGGGAAACTGTACTCTGTTGAATTATTGTTTTGATAACTTTCACAAAACTGCTATGCACAACTGTGCAATTTGTGCACTTGGAAAGCAACCTGTCTGGGAACAGATAGAGACAGAAATGCAGCCCTAGCATAGAACTGGTTCGCAACAGAAGAAGGAGCAGACTTGTTTTCTTTGTTTTTGTTTTGTTTACACAGAGTAGAATCTACTCACAGAGCTGTGAACCATATGGATCTGATCCTCTGAGAGTCTCCATTTTCTCTTTGGTTGAACACAAGAACTTTTTTCCAATTCAAACACAAACCTTGGATATACTTGCAGGGGCCTTGACGGCAGTCGTGTGGGAGTTGAAGTTTCTGTAAAAAGATTAGAGGGACTTCCCTGGTGGTCCAGTGGTTAAGACATCACTTTCCCATGCAGTGTGTGTGAATTAGAATGGGAGTTCCTACAAGGGCTCTGTGCAATAGCCTGGAGGGGTAAGATGGGGGGGGGGGGATTGGAATGTGGGAGAGGACCAGGGATATGCATATGACTGATCTGGGAACATACATGTCTGTGAACAACAAAACTCTGTAATAATTTTTTTTTTAAAAGCAAAAGAAAAAATCTTGTGATTGTGAAAAATAAATAAATAGAAAAAAATAGTCCACATAAAAAGGTCTTTTAAAAAATTAGATTTATCCATTGCAAATTATCTGGTAAATTATCCAGGAAGTAAGGACTCAGGAGATCACGCTCCAGCTAAAGTGAAAGAATGTCATTTCTAAACGAGTCATTTTTTCTCTGGGTTCCAAAACATGGTTGTATATAGATCTCTATCAATGCCACATAATTATGGTACAGGAGTAAAACAGTGAAGTGATATGTGAAGGATCTCCAAAAGGATAAGTTTTGTACAAGTTACAAGTTGCATTTAGTTCCCCTTCAGTATTCTAGGCATTCAGGAAATTCTTGTCAGTTATGATGACTAGAATCAATGGTCCTGCAGAGAGTTAAGGAGACTGTGAATCCCTCGCTGGGATTCACTATTTCCTTCCTCTATAAATAGTGAGGGTATCTGTTTGTAGGGGGTTCAAGCACAGAAGTCTGGCATTGCAAGAAATTAAAGAGATTGATTCTTACACATAGAGTAAGTTGTTTTTTTCCTTAAATACTATGAATATATTTGGGCCAAGTGATGGCTCTAGAAGTTACATTTTAAAATAATATGGAGAACTGTTCAGAATAGTTATGGATAAGACTTTTTCTAAAATTGATTAATGCTTACTATCTGAAATTAATTTTTACATTTTTTCCTTTCTATTAAGGTATTTGATTTCTCATTTTGAAATATGGTGTATATTCAAAGAATTTTTTTCATCTCTTTTGAGATGTATCTAGGAAGGGATCAGCAAGAAAATATATGATAATGAAAGGGGTGAAAAGGCAGATTTGGTAAGGAGGCCAGAGGTTTCCAGGGAGGAGGAGGGGAACAAACATTTTTAGCCAAGAAGCCTTCACCTTGATTGCCATGCCTATGACAACAATCTATTTTGCCTAAGACATTCTTTAAGCCCAGAGCTAATATTTATAAAACAGTGTATCTTGCTGGAGCACATGTTGCTCCATCTTAGCTTATACCTATGTTATCTAAAGATACGTTGTGGGTTTAGGTCTCGTAACACTATTATCACCTTAAAATATTTTTTTGATCTGTTGTTAATAGCCAACTGGAAGAGTACAAAACTTCTCACCTAAACTAGCTTCTGTGGGTACTTTTCTATATACCCCTTCCAGTTCCTTTAGCTGGAAGATTTCTCTATCCCTTTTTGTCCTTTAATAAACCTTTTATTGCACAAAGCTCTGAGTGACCAATGTCATGTCTTTTTGATCCCAATATGAAATCTTCTTCTTTGGAAATCAAGAATTTGACACCATTCACAAACAAGCTATTTACTGTCATCTGTCGATAATCTCCCCAAATTCTTGCTGAAATCAAGTAATTTGGCAAATCTCTTTTATTAAACAGGTTGATGATGTGAAGGATCTCAAAAGATATTTGTACAAGTCGGTTTCCTAGTTCTAGGCATTCAGGAAATTCTTGTCAGTTATGATGACTAGAATCAATGGTCCTGCAGAGAGTTAAGGAGACTGTGAATCCCTCGCTGGGATTCACTATTTCCTTCCTCTATAAATAGTGAGGGTATCTGTTTGTAGGGGGTTCAAGCACAGAAGTCTGGCATTGCAAGAAATTAAAGAGATTGATTCTTACACATAGAGTAAGTTGTTTTTTTCCTTAAATACTATGAATATATTTGGGCCAAGTGATGGCTCTAGAAGTTACATTTTAAAATAATATGGAGAACTGTTCAGAATAGTTATGGATAAGACTTTTTCTAAAATTGATTAATGCTTACTATCTGAAATTAATTTTTACATTTTTTCCTTTCTATTAAGGTATTTGATTTCTCATTTTGAAATATGGTGTATATTCAAAGAATTTTTTTCATCTCTTTTGAGATGTATCTAGGAAGGGATCAGCAAGAAAATATATGATAATGAAAGGGGTGAAAAGGCAGATTTGGTAAGGAGGCCAGAGGTTTCCAGGGAGGAGGAGGGGAACAAACATTTTTAGCCAAGAAGCCTTCACCTTGATTGCCATGCCTATGACAACAATCTATTTTGCCTAAGACATTCTTTAAGCCCAGAGCTAATATTTATAAAACAGTGTATCTTGCTGGAGCACATGTTGCTCCATCTTAGCTTATACCTATGTTATCTAAAGATACGTTGTGGGTTTAGGTCTCGTAACACTATTATCACCTTAAAATATTTTTTTGATCTGTTGTTAATAGCCAACTGGAAGAGTACAAAACTTCTCACCTAAACTAGCTTCTGTGGGTACTTTTCTATATACCCCTTCCAGTTCCTTTAGCTGGAAGATTTCTCTATCCCTTTTTGTCCTTTAATAAACCTTTTATTGCACAAAGCTCTGAGTGACCAATGTCATGTCTTTTTGATCCCAATATGAAATCTTCTTCTTTGGAAATCAAGAATTTGACACCATTCACAAACAAGCTATTTACTGTCATCTGTCGATAATCTCAAAAGAGGAGCCAGCACAGAAATAACTAACTTTATAGCTGATAAATAATCAAGTGGAAGGCATTTGGCAAATTCTTTTTATTAAACTTCATATATGTAGAGGGACATGTATATGTAAAAAAAATTGTGAATAATTGCTTATGGTAGCAATGGTTTTGGTCTGCCCTTTATATATTTTTTCTCTTCCTAGTTTTATTAATAATCATTATTCCGTTGGACACAAAAATGAGTTTATAACTCTGTGAGCTAATCACAACCAATCTGTCTTCTACATTGCTTGGTTCGGAGAAGAGTACACACTCAAGAAGAAACCCTCAGAGACCTTGTATAATATTTTGTATATGTGGTCCTGGGGAAAATACTGGCTATCTTTCACCAGGATTAATTACTAACCTACAGTCATACAAGGCAACCCTTGTATGAATGCTAGGGTGAGTACGGCTCTTTTCTCTAACCACATTCAAGAAAGCTTATCATCAGTTAGAGAAACTAAGACCAATGCACTGAGAGAAACAGAGAATTATGGAGAGAGAAAAAGCACACACAGGCTCATAAGTCTAGGCTCACAAAGGGACTGAAGACAGTATTCTCTGCCTCTTCTGAGGTAAGAAAATTCCCTTTGCATGAGTTGGATTTCTAACATAAAGAATTTTTATTAAACAAGAGAAAGTTGTAGGACTTCCCTGGTGGTCCAGTGGGTGAAGAGTCTGCCTTGCAGTGCAAGGGGCGACAGTTTGATCCCTGGCCTGGGAAGATCCCACAAGCTGCGGCGCAGCTGGACTAGTGTGTCCAAGTAGGAACCAGTACTCTGGAGTTCATGCAGCCAGAGCCGGTGCTCTGCAACGAGAGAAGCCACTACAATGGGAGGCCCACACAGGCCTAAGAATAAAGATGGATGAAAAATAAATAAACAAAAAATCAACGAAAAAAAGACAAAATTAAAAAAAAAAAAAAAAGAAGGCGGCTGTGGAAATACTTATGCTAGGTTAGTAAATTAGTAAATTTGAGTCCTGGACTTAGTTCTTCTATAGATTGGAGAATGAAATGACAATCCACCCCAGTTTGCTTGCCTAGAGAATTCCATGAACAGAAGAGAATGGTGGGCTACAGTCAGTCCATGAGGTTGCAAAGAGTTGGACACAACTGAGCAAATAACACACACAAATTTAAGTCTTGGACCTAGTTCTCCTATGAATCTGTGTCTTTAAATGAGATATTTATTTGATTCTAAATCTACTTGAAAATCAATTAAGTAAAGAAATATTACAGAATAATCTTTTTTTTTGTTCTAACAATTTCCATTTTAATGACATTTTGTCTGGCATTCATTTTATGCTAAATGTAGCACTCTTAACTCCAAGGCAAGATACTAGAGAAACCATTTGCTGTCCTTATGTCACTGTTTTTTTCATTAAGCAGAAGAATACACCTTCTTCTCAAGTGCTCACGGAACATTCTCCAGGATAGACCACATCTTGGGCCACAAATCAAACCTCAGTCAATTCAAGAAAACTGAAATTCTATCAACCATCTTCTCGGACCACAATGCAGTGAGACTAGAGATCAACTACAGGAAAAAAACCGCTAAAAACACAAACACATGGAGATTAAACAACACATACCTAAAATACCAACTGATCATTGAGGAAATCAAGGGAGAAATAAAACAATTCCTAGAAGAAAACGACAATGAACACACGACAGTGCAAAACCTATGGGATACTGCAAAAGCAGTTCTAAGAGGGAAGTTTATAGCAATTCAATCCCACCTCAAGAAACTAGGAAAATTTCAAACAGACAACCTTACCTTACGCTTAAAACAACTGGAGAAAGAAGAACAAAAACACCCCAAAGCCAGCAGAAGAAAGGAAATCATAAAGATCAGAGCAGAAATAAATGAAAAAGAAACAAAAGAAACAATAGTAAAGATAAATAAAACAAAAAGCTGGTTCTTTGAAAAGGTCAATAAAATCGACACACCACTGGCCAGACTCAGCAAGAAAAAGAGAGAGAAGAACCAGATCAACAAAATCAAAAATGAAAAAGGAGAGATTACAACGGACAATGCAGAAATCCAAAGGAATATAAGAGACTATTATGGACAACTCTATGGCAACAAACTGGACAACCTGGAAGAAATGGACAGTGTTTTAGGGAAAATTAATCTCCCAAGACTGAGCTAGGAAGAAATAGAAACTATGAACAAGCCAATCACAAGCTCAGAAATCGACGTTGTGATCAAAAATCTACCCAAAAATAAAAGCCAGGGCCAGATGGTTTCAAAAGTGAATTCTACCAAACATTTAAAGAAGAGCTAATGCCTGTCCTTCTAAAACTCTTCCAAACAATTGCACAGGAAGGAACACTTCCAAACACATTTTACGAGGCCACCATTGCCCTGATACCAAAGCCAGGCAAAGACAACACGAAAAAAGAAAATTATAGGCCAGTTTCACTGATGAACTTAGATGCCAAGATCCTCAACAAAATCCTAGCAAACAGAATTCAACAACACATCAAAAAGCTCATTCATCACGATAAAGTTGGGTTCATTCCAGGCATGCAAGGATTCTTCAATATCGCAAATCAATCCATGTGAAATATCCTAGAGCAAAAGCATTCACGAACACAAACACATGGAGATTAAACAACACATACCTAAAATACCAACTGATCATTGAGGAAATCAAGGGAGAAATAAAACAATTCCTAGAAGAAAACGACAATGAACACACGACAGTGCAAAACCTATGGGATACTGCAAAAGCAGTTCTAAGAGGGAAGTTTATAGCAATTCAATCCCACCTCAAGAAACTAGGAAAATTTCAAACAGACAACCTTACCTTACGCTTAAAACAACTGGAGAAAGAAGAACAAAAACACCCCAAAGCCAGCAGAAGAAAGGAAATCATAAAGATCAGAGCAGAAATAAATGAAAAAGAAACAAAAGAAACAATAGTAAAGATAAATAAAACAAAAAGCTGGTTCTTTGAAAAGGTCAATAAAATCGACACACCACTGGCCAGACTCAGCAAGAAAAAAACCAGATCAACAAAATCAAAAATGAAAAAGGAGAGATTACAACGGACAATGCAGAAATCCAAAGGAATATAAGAGACTATTATGGACAACTCTATGGCAACAAACTGGACAACCTGGAAGAAATGGACAGTGTTTTAGGGAAAATTAATCTCCCAAGACTGAGCTAGGAAGAAATAGAAACTATGAACAAGCCAATCACAAGCTCAGAAATCGACGTTGTGATCAAAAATCTACCCAAAAATAAAAGCCAGGGCCAGATGGTTTCAAAAGTGAATTCTACCAAACATTTAAAGAAGAGCTAATGCCTGTCCTTCTAAAACTCTTCCAAACAATTGCACAGGAAGGAACACTTCCAAACACATTTTACGAGGCCACCATTGCCCTGATACCAAAGCCAGGCAAAGACAACACGAAAAAAGAAAATTATAGGCCAGTTTCACTGATGAACTTAGATGCCAAGATCCTCAACAAAATCCTAGCAAACAGAATTCAACAACACATCAAAAAGCTCATTCATCACGATAAAGTTGGGTTCATTCCAGGCATGCAAGGATTCTTCAATATCCGCAAATCAATCCATGTGATACACCATATCAACAAATTGAGAGACAAAAATCACACGATCATCTCAATAGATGCAGAAAAGGCCTTTGACAAAGTACAGCATCCATTTATGATAAAAACTCTTCAAAAAATGGGCATAGAAGAAACTTATCTTAACATAGTGAAAGCCATATATGAGAAGCCCACAGCAACATTATCCTCAATGGTGAAAAACTGAAAGTATTCCCTCTAAGATCAGGAACAAGACAAGGGTGTCCACTTTCACCACTCTTATTCAGCATAGTCCTGGAAGTGCTAGCAACAGCAATAAGAGAAGAGAAAGAAATCAAAGGAATCCAGATTGGAAAAGAAGAAGTCAAACTCTCTCTATTTGCAGATGACATGATATTATACATAGAAAATCCCAAAGATACTATTACAAAACTACTAGAGTTAATCAGCGAATTCAGCAAAGTCACAGGATACAAAATCAATATACAGAAATCACTGGCATTCCTATACACAAACAATGAAAAATCAGAAAACGAAATCAAAGAGGCAATCCCCTTCACCATTGCAACCAAAAGAATCAAATATCTAGGAATAAACCTACCCAAAGAAACAAAAGAACTGTACACAGAAAAGACACTCATGAGAGACATTAAAGAAGAGATAAACAGATGGAGAGATATTCCATGTTCCTGGGTCGGAAGAATCAATATTGTGAAAATGACCATACTACCAAATGTCATCTACAGATTCAATGCGATCCCTATCAAACTTCCAATGACATTCTTCACAGAACTAGACCAAAGAATAACACAGTTCATATGGAAACACAAAAGACCCCGAATAGCCAAAGCAATCCTGAGGAAGAAGAATGGAGCTGGAGGGATCAGCCTCCCCAGCTTCATACTCTACTACAAAGCAACAGTCATCAAGACAGTATGGTACTGGCACGAGAACATCGACCAATGGAACAAAAAGAGCCCGCTAGTACCTTAAAAAGAGAAAAGGAAAATTATAGGCCAGTTTCACTGATGAACTTAGATGCCAAGATCCTCAACAAAATCCTAGCAAACAGAATTCAACAACACATCAAAAAGCTCATTCATCACGATAAAGTTGGGTTCATTCCAGGCATGCAAGGATTCTTCAATATCCGCAAATCAATCCATGTGATACACCATATCAACAAATTGAGAGACAAAAATCACACGATCATCTCAATAGATGCAGAAAAGGCCTTTGACAAAGTACAGCATCCATTTATGATAAAAACTCTTCAAAAAATGGGCATAGAAGAAACTTATCTTAACATAGTGAAAGCCATATATGAGAAGCCCACAGCAACATTATCCTCAATGGTGAAAAACTGAAAGTATTCCCTCTAAGATCAGGAACAAGACAAGGGTGTCCACTTTCACCACTCTTATTCAGCATAGTCCTGGAAGTGCTAGCAACAGCAATAAGAGAAGAGAAAGAAATCAAAGGAATCCAGATTGGAAAAGAAGAAGTCAAACTCTCTCTATTTGCAGATGACATGATATTATACATAGAAAATCCCAAAGATACTATTACAAAACTACTAGAGTTAATCAGCGAATTCAGCAAAGTCACAGGATACAAAATCAATATACAGAAATCACTGGCATTCCTATACACAAACAATGAAAAATCAGAAAACGAAATCAAAGAGGCAATCCCCTTCACCATTGCAACCAAAAGAATCAAATATCTAGGAATAAACCTACCCAAAGAAACAAAAGAACTGTACACAAAAAATTACAAGACACTCATGAGAGACATTAAAGCAGACTTAAACAGATGGAGAGATATTCCATATTCCTGGGTCGGAAGAATCAATATTGTGAAAATGACCATACTACCAAATGTCATCTACAGATTCAATGCGATCCCTATCAAACTTCCAATGACATTCTTCACAGAACTAGACCAAAGAATAACACAGTTCATATGGAAACACAAAAGACCCCGAATAGCCAAAGCAATCCTGAGGAAGAAGAATGGAGCTGGAGGGATCAGCCTCCCCAGCTTCATACTCTACTACAAAGCAACAGTCATCAAGACAGTATGGTACTGGCACGAGAACATCGACCAATGGAACAAGATAGAGAACCCAGAGACAAACCCACGCACCTATGGGTACCTTATTTTTGACAAAGGAGGCGAACATATAAAATGGGACAAAGACAGCCTCTTCAACAAATGGTGCTGGGAAAATTGGACAGCTACATGCAAGAAAATGAAGTTGGAACATACCCTGACACCATACACTAAGATCAACTCAAAATGGAATAAAGACCTAAATGTAAGACCAGAAACCATCAAACTCATAGAGGAGAATATAGGAAAAACCCTCAAGGACATGAATCAAAGCAAGATCTTCTCTGACCCACCTACTAGAATAGTGGAACTCAAAAGACAAATGAACATGTGGGACCTAATGAAACTTAAAAGCTTTTGTACAGCTAAAGAAATTACAAAAAAGCTGAACAGACAGCCCACAGAATGGGAGAAAATAGCAGCAAATGAAATAATAGACAAAGAATTAATCTGCAAAATCTACAAGCAACTCAGACAACTCAGCACTGGAAAAACGAACAACCCAATCAAAAAATGGGAAAAGGACCTAAACAGACACCTCTCCAACGATGACATACAGATGGCCCAAAAGCACATGAAATGATGCTTAATTTCACTAATAATTAGAGAAATGCAAATCAAAACTACAATGAGATATCACCTCACACCCGTCAGAATGGCCGTCATCCACAAATCTACAGACAATAAATGCTGGAGAGTGTGGCGAAAGGAATCACAAAATTACAAGACACTCATGAGAGACATTAAAGCAGACTTAAACAGATGGAGAGATATTCCATATTCCTGGGTCGGAAGAATCAATATTGTGAAAATGACCATACTACCAAATGTCATCTACAGATTCAATGCGATCCCTATCAAACTTCCAATGACATTCTTCACAGAACTAGACCAAAGAATAACACAGTTCATATGGAAACACAAAAGACCCCGAATAGCCAAAGCAATCCTGAGGAAGAAGAATGGAGCTGGAGGGATCAGCCTCCCCAGCTTCATACTCTACTACAAAGCAACAGTCATCAAGACAGTATGGTACTGGCACGAGAACATCGACCAATGGAACAAGATAGAGAACCCAGAGACAAACCCACGCACCTATGGGTACCTTATTTTTGACAAAGGAGGCGAACATATAAAATGGGACAAAGACAGCCTCTTCAACAAATGGTGCTGGGAAAATTGGACAGCTACATGCAAGAAAATGAAGTTGGAACATACCCTGACACCATACACTAAGATCAACTCAAAATGGAATAAAGACCTAAATGTAAGACCAGAAACCATCAAACTCATAGAGGAGAATATAGGAAAAACCCTCAAGGACATGAATCAAAGCAAGATCTTCTCTGACCCACCTACTAGAATAGTGGAACTCAAAAGACAAATGAACATGTGGGACCTAATGAAACTTAAAAGCTTTTGTACAGCTAAAGAAATTACAAAAAAGCTGAACAGACAGCCCACAGAATGGGAGAAAATAGCAGCAAATGAAATAATAGACAAAGAATTAATCTGCAAAATCTACAAGCAACTCAGACAACTCAGCACTGGAAAAACGAACAACCCAATCAAAAAATGGGAAAAGGACCTAAACAGACACCTCTCCAACGATGACATACAGATGGCCCAAAAGCACATGAAATGATGCTTAATTTCACTAATAATTAGAGAAATGCAAATCAAAACTACAATGAGATATCACCTCACACCCGTCAGAATGGCCGTCATCCACAAATCTACAGACAATAAATGCTGGAGAGGGTGTGGCGAAAAGGGAACACTCCTGCATTGCTGGAGGGAGTGTAAATTGATACAGCCTCTGTGGAAGACAGTCTGGAGATTTCTTAAAAAACTAAAAATAGAAGCACCATACGGCCCAGCAATCCCACTCTTAGGCTTATACCCTGATGAAATCAAATCTGAAAGAAACACCTGTACCCCAATGTTCATCGCAGCTCTCTATACAATAGCTAGAACATGGAAGGAACCGAGATGCCCATCGACGAACGAATGGATCCAAAAGCTCTGGTACATATATACAATGGAATACTACACAGCTGTAAAGAGAAATGCAGAAGAATCAGCCCTAATGCAGTGGCTGGATCTAGAACGTATCATCAAAAGTGAAGTCAGTCAGAAAGAGAAGGACAAATGCAGTATATTAACACATATATATGGAATCTAATAGGATGGTGATGATGGCACATGCAGTGAAGCGACAGAAAGACAGACATGGACAGTGGACATATGGACATTGTGAGGAAGGAACAGAAGGTGGGAGGCGTAAAGGAAGTAGCATGAAGGCCTGTACTATCATAAGTGAAGAAAATAGCTCTAATCATTGCTCTGTGAGAAAAGGGGATCTTTCAGGGGTGCTGTGTGATGGTTGGGAGGGGTGGGAAGGGGTGGATATACATATGACTAATCTGGGAACATACATATCTGTAAACAACAAAACTCTGTAAAAGTTAAAAGTAAAATAAAGGTTTAAAAAATAAATAAATAAATAAATAAAAATTAATGTTTAGGGTTGCCTTGTATGAACATTGAAGAAATGCCCATTTCGCTAGATGACTCAGGAAAATTCTTCAACAAAGAGATTTCTTAGACCTGAATGATGTCAGAAAGTAATTATATCATGATCTTGGAAAGAATAGAAGAAGAAAGATTCCAGGAGTTTGAAAGAAAAAGTATGCTAGATTTGGGTTGACTACATAGTAATCACTAAGGAAATGAATTATTTATGCAGATTCCCTTTCTTGAAAAATCTGGTTGGATAAATCTGAAGAAGTGAGATTTGTTTGTATTTCATTTCCACCTTTCTTTTATTTATTTATTTTTTGTGTGGGCCTACAGAGATAAAACAGAAGAAATATCCAATAGGAGCCTTCTTTTTTATATAATTAAGATAGATCAATTTATCAATTAGGAAGAAAACTGTGGAAAGATAACAAAGCTATACCACCTTCAAATATCTATCTCTAACAAATAAAGACAATTAGAATCAATCATATATGGACTCAGCTTTTTAATTCATTCCAAATAAATAGTGCTGTTCCCCCAACTTTTCATATGTAGCTGAGTACATAAAATATCTAGAAATTTCTGTCTCAGCAAATTTGGAAAACACAGTCAATCTTAACTATCTTCCTTTACTTACAAAGATTTAGAGTGCTTTTGAGAGACAGGAAAAAAGCTATAACTATTATTCTAGATCAAGACAGGACCATTAAAATGCCTGTCACCTTTATCAAAAAAACTACGATGAGCACAAACTGCTTATGTAGCTGAGACACTATCAGTAAGCACATTGACAGTATATTTAGATACTTGATATTTCACAACTGAAAAATTTTTCCTAGAAAATATATAAATACCTGTTTCCATTAACGGAACCATCGTACTTATCTTAAATTCTTTCTGTCAGAATATGAATGCTAACTGATAAAACAAGGACAGAAATGTAAATTTCATCCAAATATTCTGACAGAAGGTGCTATATTCATTGATTCATTTATTAGATTGATATGAATAGCATTTCTTTCTCCCAATAATATTCTTTCTCTTGGTTTACACCTATGTCCCATCCCATATACAAATATAAATAAAAGGTACAACAGGGATGTGGTACCTATCTAATATATTTTAATAAACTGTCAGATAAATATTCAAAGCCAGATGAGATAAAGGTTGCCTGGTGGGAAAAAAAAGCACCCTACATGAAACTGAAAGCTAACTTCTGCTCCTGGCACTTTCAATAACTAATTACCAAGAAGTCTCAAGTGAAATGTATATTTTGTGCTTGATGAGTTTCATTATGTCAAAGCACAGATGCTGCTTTGCTAAGAGGGATCAGTGGTTACTGATGGCAAGGCAGTTTGATATGAAGAGTATGCCTCTGGCATAGAGTCAAAAGCCAAACTCTGTGAACCATTCATCCAAGGCTCTCTCTCCCAAGACCTCAAATTCAGGCCCCTCCGTGGAAATGTTACACTTTAAGAAAACCATTGTACAAATAAGCTTACACATAGACAGGCAGTTACAATGGTGGAAAATACAAAAAAAGCTTGAAATAAAATAATTAGGTTTAGTGTCTTGTATAGGATCAGCTTTAACTCCCTCTGACCCTCCCAGGAACCCATGTTCATAAACCTAAGAGCTGATGCTCTGCAGTACCTGTCTTAAAATTCTTGATAATTTGCTCTTTGAATCTGTGCTTTATAAGTGAAGTTTGATAGAGAAATGGAGCCCACATCTTGCCTACAAAGACACCTCACCTTCCTTCTTCTCCTGAGTGGGTTCCTGAGTGAGTTCTGTGTCATCGGCCCCACCAGCCACAGCTGACCCTTTCCGTCCACAGAGGGAGGCGAATGGTGTGTCTGTGCACATGACCCCTCACACTGCTAAGGGTGTCCTACACTTACCCCTGAAATGTCCCCAGGTTCTAAGTTGTATGACATCAAATAGCAAAGGAAAACCACAGCAGCTGGAGAGACAAGTGGTGGAAGAAAGGAAAAATCTTGATTTTTGATAAGGAACCTCACATTTTCGTTTTCTACTGGTTCCCTCAAATTATTGCACTCCTGGCCCAGATCCTGGATCTATAATTTTACTAACTCTATAAGCCTTGGAAGACCACTTCATTGATCCATATTTGTTTCTTCATCTGTAAACTATGGGTTATATTTTAAGTTATGCTGTGAAGCCAACTGAAAGTTGTCTTGATTGGAACACCCAGTAGCAGGAGGAAACTATGACTTGCCTTTGAGAGGCTTCATTCATGGTTACTCTCAGTTCTAAATCACTTTAAACATTCAGAGCTATAGACAGTACAAATCTATAGATTATCCACTGGAACTACCAATTCTAGATGCCTCACTGCCATGTCAAAAGGGAAGATATGTTTTTCAAAGATCAAGTTAGAAATTGAAAACACATTTCGTGGAATTAATTTTATAAATCTTAGCCTGGTTTACCCCAAAGCTAAACTGTATTATAGATACACCAGATTATACTGCTTGGCTTAGAAAACTAATTATCACTTCTAAAAATTATAAAGCCATTAGTATATTTTCATAGGAAAATGTATTTTACCTTTCTAACCTCTGTGAACCATTCATCCAAGGCTCTCTCTCCCAAGACCTCAAATTCAGGCCCCTCCGTGGAAATGTTACACTTTAAGAAAACCATTGTACAAATAAGCTTACACATAGACAGGCAGTTACAATGGTGGAAAATACAAAAAAAGCTTGAAATAAAATAATTAGGTTTAGTGTCTTGTATAGGATCAGCTTTAACTCCCTCTGACCCTCCCAGGAACCCATGTTCATAAACCTAAGAGCTGATGCTCTGCAGTACCTGTCTTAAAATTCTTGATAATTTGCTCTTTGAATCTGTGCTTTATAAGTGAAGTTTGATAGAGAAATGGAGCCCACATCTTGCCTACAAAGACACCTCACCTTCCTTCTTCTCCTGAGTGGGTTCCTGAGTGAGTTCTGTGTCATCGGCCCCACCAGCCACAGCTGACCCTTTCCGTCCACAGAGGGAGGCGAATGGTGTGTCTGTGCACATGACCCCTCACACTGCTAAGGGTGTCCTACACTTACCCCTGAAATGTCCCCAGGTTCTAAGTTGTATGACATCAAATAGCAAAGGAAAACCACAGCAGCTGGAGAGACAAGTGGTGGAAGAAAGGAAAAATCTTGATTTTTGATAAGGAACCTCACATTTTCGTTTTCTACTGGTTCCCTCAAATTATTGCACTCCTGGCCCAGATCCTGGATCTATAATTTTACTAACTCTATAAGCCTTGGAAGACCACTTCATTGATCCATATTTGTTTCTTCATCTGTAAACTATGGGTTATATTTTAAGTTATGCTGTGAAGCCAACTGAAAGTTGTCTTGATTGGAACACCCAGTAGCAGGAGGAAACTATGACTTGCCTTTGAGAGGCTTCATTCATGGTTACTCTCAGTTCTAAATCACTTTAAACATTCAGAGCTATAGACAGTACAAATCTATAGATTATCCACTGGAACTACCAATTCTAGATGCCTCACTGCCATGTCAAAAGGGAAGATATGTTTTTCAAAGATCAAGTTAGAAATTGAAAACACATTTCGTGGAATTAATTTTATAAATCTTAGCCTGGTTTACCCCAAAGCTAAACTGTATTATAGATACACCAGATTATACTGCTTGGCTTAGAAAACTAATTATCACTTCTAAAAATTATAAAGCCATTAGTATATTTTCATAGGAAAATGTATTTTACCTTTCTAACCTCTCAAACATACCAAAAACAACTTTGATAATTTAAGCTGTATGCTGGAGGGAGGCTGACAGTAATGCATTTTTAAGAGACTTCAGTAGTGGCTGTTAGGGATGTACATATTAAATAGTATCTGCTCCACCCCTCTAGCTGTTCTTTGCCCCATATTTCTAATTACAAATTCACAACTTAGAAGAAAAGTTAATGCTAAGACACCTTGAAGTTATGTACTATCTCTTCTCTTTCCCTTTCAGCCATTTGCCCCTGTGTGTTTTCTTTGGCCCCTCCATATCCTCACCAGTTGACATTTAAATGCACCAACACCAATGCCGGTTTCCAATTTAATGATAAAAAAAGGGGCTAAAAAAATTCATATGAAAATATTCTAGGACTGTTGGCAGCTCTCTATCCGGCTGTGTTACTAAGAACTACAGTACTTCAAATACTTAATACTCAGGAAATATTTAGCCCAGAATACATAAAGATTATCTTCTTATGTAGGGTCAAAAGTAAGTACATATTGGAGTCATGTTTCTAAAGCCTAATTTCACCGTGAAGCCAGAGTTATTAGAAGAAGATCTTCCCTGCAAGGAGAATTTAAAATTTATAAACATACCAGATAACAGACTTGGTGCCACAGCAGCAACAAATACATAATTTAGTATTTGGGTTTATCCTGATTGCCCTACACACATCAATTATCTTCACTCCCAAACTGTATATTAGGTTGACAGGCAGTATTTAAATTTAGGTTTGTGGTTACTGTCCTACTTTCTCATCACATGTGGTACTACAGATATTTCAAGTACATTGGGCAAACACATCTGACTGGGATAAAATATTGAGAATTTAAACGTTTAAAAATTTACTGAAGATGATATAATTTTAACAATAAAAGGGACATTCTGCAAGGTTTCTTTCATGTATGAATATTGTTTAAAATAATCATATTATATATATGATATATATATATGTATTTATATATATCAAAAACTTTTTTTATATTGAAGAAAACTATCAGGGAGTATGTCGGTTGAAAAGAGGATACTTGAACATTATTTGTGTATTAAAAGAGGAAAAGATAGCTATTGTCATTGTGCTAGGGGAATAGGAGTACCTACAACCACTTGGGACGATGGTCTGGAGGGATGGGAGAGGGGGAACTGGGTGGGGGGAGGGTCCAGGGATATGCATATGAATGATCTGGGAACATACATGTTGGTGAACAACAAAACTCTGTAAAATCTTTAAAATAAAGGAAAAAAATAAAATTAAAAAAAAAAAAAGAGGATTCTAAAGGTCTGTGCAGGCTTTTACTTTGAGAATAGGAATTAAGAAGATGTGTTTTGTTGGGCTGAAAATAGACCTCATTTCTCAACTAGAGCTCTGTAGTTAAATCTGTGAGACACTGATTTGATCTGCTCAGTCCTTTAATGAAATTTTCTCTAGTCACATATTTTCATATTCAAAATTCACTGTAAATCTTCCAATCACTAAAGCTCTATTTTTTTTCTCCATAAACCCCTTCTCCAAATACTAATAACATTAGTTATAATAAAGTTCTATCATATATTTGTTGAATTTCTCCCAGAAATTCATTTCCTAGATGTATTTAAGCTTTTTATCTAGATTTTTCTCTACTTTTTTATTTTCTTAATTTAAACAATCATTTGATTCTTTCTTTAACCATATTTATGCTAAGTGTCTTAAAATTGGTTTATAGAAATGCATGTTCTTAATATATAAATATTGTTTAAAATAATCATATTATATATATGATATATATATATGTATTTATATATATCAAAAACTTTTTTTATATTGAAGAAAACTATCAGGGAGTATGTCGGTTGAAAAGAGGATACTTGAACATTATTTGTGTATTAAAAGAGGAAAAGATAGCTATTGTCATTGTGCTAGGGGAATAGGAGTACCTACAACCACTTGGGACGATGGTCTGGAGGGATGGGAGAGGGGGAACTGGGTGGGGGGAGGGTCCAGGGATATGCATATGAATGATCTGGGAACATACATGTTGGTGAACAACAAAACTCTGTAAAATCTTTAAAATAAAGAAAAAAAAAAAAATTAAAAAAAAAAGAGGATTCTAAAGGTCTGTGCAGGCTTTTACTTTGAGAATAGGAATTAAGAAGATGTGTTTTGTTGGGCTGAAAATAGACCTCATTTCTCAACTAGAGCTCTGTAGTTAAATCTGTGAGACACTGATTTGATCTGCTCAGTCCTTTAATGAAATTTTCTCTAGTCACATATTTTCATATTCAAAATTCACTGTAAATCTTCCAATCACTAAAGCTCTATTTTTTTTCTCCATAAACCCCTTCTCCAAATACTAATAACATTAGTTATAATAAAGTTCTATCATATATTTGTTGAATTTCTCCCAGAAATTCATTTCCTAGATGTATTTAAGCTTTTTATCTAGATTTTTCTCTACTTTTTTATTTTCTTAATTTAAACAATCATTTGATTCTTTCTTTAACCATATTTATGCTAAGTGTCTTAAAATTGGTTTATAGAAATGCATGTTCTTAATATATAAATATGTGTTTTAAAGGATATAAATCATATTTTGATATATGAAGTTATATGCACACAATAGACAAATACATATTCTATTTCAACTCTTATAAAATTAATGAAATTCATATAGTGATAAAGTTTCAATACTTTCTGACTGCTACATTTTGATTAGATAGAAAATGATATTGATTTATATAATGAAAAATTAATGTCTAAAAACTAAGATTCCCTTTTGAAATTTTATGATAATAAAATTTTATTATTACTTATTCTTAAAGTATTCAAAATATATTATACATCTTTAAAATAACACATACTGGGCAAGTTTACAGGTCTGTTTACTCTCAATTTGGTTTAAGAAATGTATTAACTAGCACTAGCTTGTTTTCATTATTGAGTATAGCCTATTCAAAGTTCAGTCACTCAGTCATGTCTGATTCTGTGATTCCATGGACAAGCCATGGAATTCTCCAAGCAAGAACAATGGAGTGGGTAGCCCATCCCTTCTCCAAGCGATCTTCCAAATCCAGGGATCAAACTCAGATCTCTTACATTGTAGGAAGATTCTTTACTCTCTGAGCCAACATCAATTCTGTTTGCAGTGGACATCATGCACTGAAACCTAGGCATTACAAGTGTACAATTTTACAAAGCATATATATACAGAGATAGATAGATATTTGTATAGCTTATCATTAATGTGTTTTAGAAGGATGAATCATGCAAATCAAATCACAGCAGGCACATACAAGAAAATGTCATGACAAAACCCCAAGTTAAAAATAAAGTTAATAAGTACTCTCTAGTAATCATCACAAGAAAAGGCAATTTTAGTGATTACTGTCAGTTATTTTGTTGTTTTATGAGTTTCACCTCAGAGATGATAAGATATAGATAAGGAAAGAATCATTGATAGGAATTCTAGACTGTTTTAGGGGAAAAAAATGGGAACTATTAGATCCTCATATAGCCCCTGTCATATGAGGAAAACACAGAGGGTAGCATTTAGCAGTGATTGAAAATAATAAATGATATTGTGCAACACTTTCTCTTCCAAGACATTGCTCTATTTGATATAGAACTATATTTATGTCCTAACCCATATCTTTGTTTCTAGTCATTTAAGCCTCATGACTATTCTAAAAAGGTACTATAATTGTTGCCATTTAATAGTTGGTGATAACAAGATCCAGAAAGGGTAAGTAACATGCCTAAGTTTCTCTACTGGTAAATGGAAAAGATAGAATTTGATTCATGAGTCTACGTCAGAATCTGGATTAATAATGATTATTTAGATGGTTATGAAGCTTCTCAAATATACTGCACACAGACAATTTATTTGTATGCATGTGTATTTACTTAAAAGTGTATATGTTTGTTTCTGATTTCATTATTCTTTAAAGTATTCAAAATATATTATACATCTTTAAAATAACACATACTGGGCAAGTTTACAGGTCTGTTTACTCTCAATTTGGTTTAAGAAATGTATTAACTAGCACTAGCTTGTTTTCATTATTGAGTATAGCCTATTCAAAGTTCAGTCACTCAGTCATGTCTGATTCTGTGATTCCATGGACAAGCCATGGAATTCTCCAAGCAAGAACAATGGAGTGGGTAGCCCATCCCTTCTCCAAGCGATCTTCCAAATCCAGGGATCAAACTCAGATCTCTTACATTGTAGGAAGATTCTTTACTCTCTGAGCCAACATCAATTCTGTTTGCAGTGGACATCATGCACTGAAACCTAGGCATTACAAGTGTACAATTTTACAAAGCATATATATACAGAGATAGATAGATATTTGTATAGCTTATCATTAATGTGTTTTAGAAGGATGAATCATGCAAATCAAATCACAGCAGGCACATACAAGAAAATGTCATGACAAAACCCCAAGTTAAAAATAAAGTTAATAAGTACTCTCTAGTAATCATCACAAGAAAAGGCAATTTTAGTGATTACTGTCAGTTATTTTGTTGTTTTATGAGTTTCACCTCAGAGATGATAAGATATAGATAAGGAAAGAATCATTGATAGGAATTCTAGACTGTTTTAGGGGAAAAAAATGGGAACTATTAGATCCTCATATAGCCCCTGTCATATGAGGAAAACACAGAGGGTAGCATTTAGCAGTGATTGAAAATAATAAATGATATTGTGCAACACTTTCTCTTCCAAGACATTGCTCTATTTGATATAGAACTATATTTATGTCCTAACCCATATCTTTGTTTCTAGTCATTTAAGCCTCATGACTATTCTAAAAAGGTACTATAATTGTTGCCATTTAATAGTTGGTGATAACAAGATCCAGAAAGGGTAAGTAACATGCCTAAGTTTCTCTACTGGTAAATGGAAAAGATAGAATTTGATTCATGAGTCTACGTCAGAATCTGGATTAATAATGATTATTTAGATGGTTATGAAGCTTCTCAAATATACTGCACACAGACAATTTATTTGTATGCATGTGTATTTACTTAAAAGTGTATATGTTTGTTTCTGATTTCATACCTTTTTTATGGGACTTCTTTTGGACCAGTAGACTGATGATCTCTCATAAGAAATAGATGTCACTCAGTTGGGCTATCACTTAAATTAGTGAACAAGACAAGGAAATGAAACCAGTCAATCCTAAAAGAAATCAACTCTGAATATTCATTGGAAGGAATGATGCTGAAGTTGAAGCTCCAATACTTTGGCCACCTGATACAAGAGACGACTCATTGGAAAAGACCCTGATATTGGGGAAAATAGAAGGCAGAAGGAAAAGGGGATGACAGAAGATTAGATGGTTGGATGGCATCACTGAGTCAATGCTCATGAGTTTGTGCAAGTTCTGGGAGATGGTAAAGGAAAGGGAAGTCTAGTGTGCTGCAGTCCATGGGGTCACAAAGAGTCAGACACAACTGAGCAACTGAACCGAACCGAACTGAGACAATCTCTACTTATTTCTCATTAGGTATGAACATTTGTTAGCTTTATGAAATATCACATAACTAGATGACTGAAATTTCTGCTGCATAAAGATTAAGCATATTTGTCAGGAGAGTGCTGATTGCAGGTAACAGAAAATGAACTCATCCTACCATAGAGAATAAAGAGAAGTTAGTGTGTTTCAGAGATTATAGAATAAAAAACAAATTAGCAAATTAACTTAATAGTAACAGAGGAGTAGTTGGGCTTGTGAGTAACTAGAGTCAGGGACCAGAACCTTGACAGGACAAACTCTCTCTCAACAAGCATCCTCTCTCTCCATTTCTCTTTTTTCTCTCTTTCTTTCCCTTTCTCCATATAGTGGGAAGCACAGGTCCAAACAGTTTGAGAAGCTCACATCACATGGTTTCTATCATCATGAGACTGATTCCTTTTTCAGACTCCTAGTTCCATCACCCCCGAGAAGAGTCCTAATAGGTTTTTGATAACTATACACCTCAACCCCATTCAAATGTGGCCCAAAAGTAGATTTTGTGAGTATTTGATGGTTTCCACTGGAACAGCAGGGGGATAAAAGGAGGAGCCACCAAATGAAGACAAAAGGAAAGAGAGAAGACAAGAGACTAAGGTAATGTTAGTTAGACAGAAACTAAATAAATGCAATAAAAGTAATTCATGGGCTACAAAATAATAAATGGAAGGGAGTTAGATGAACTTAGTTTTTTCTTATTTGTTTCAAACAAACAAGACAGTAAATTTTTATGTATCAGATTAAGGACACCATAATATGTTTAAAGTGAAATTTTCATTAAAATAAATTTGTAAATACAGGTAATAAGCACCTACCCTCTTTTTACTAATAGAATATGTAATCATTCATACTCTTTGATACAAGAGACGACTCATTGGAAAAGACCCTGATATTGGGGAAAATAGAAGGCAGAAGGAAAAGGGGATGACAGAAGATTAGATGGTTGGATGGCATCACTGAGTCAATGCTCATGAGTTTGTGCAAGTTCTGGGAGATGGTAAAGGAAAGGGAAGTCTAGTGTGCTGCAGTCCATGGGGTCACAAAGAGTCAGACACAACTGAGCAACTGAACCGAACCGAACTGAGACAATCTCTACTTATTTCTCATTAGGTATGAACATTTGTTAGCTTTATGAAATATCACATAACTAGATGACTGAAATTTCTGCTGCATAAAGATTAAGCATATTTGTCAGGAGAGTGCTGATTGCAGGTAACAGAAAATGAACTCATCCTACCATAGAGAATAAAGAGAAGTTAGTGTGTTTCAGAGATTATAGAATAAAAAACAAATTAGCAAATTAACTTAATAGTAACAGAGGAGTAGTTGGGCTTGTGAGTAACTAGAGTCAGGGACCAGAACCTTGACAGGACAAACTCTCTCTCAACAAGCATCCTCTCTCTCCATTTCTCTTTTTTCTCTCTTTCTTTCCCTTTCTCCATATAGTGGGAAGCACAGGTCCAAACAGTTTGAGAAGCTCACATCACATGGTTTCTATCATCATGAGACTGTTTCCCTTTTTTCAGACTCCTAGTTCCATCACCCCCGAGAAGAGTCCTAATAGGTTTTTGATAACTATACACCTCAACCCCATTCAAATGTGGCCCAAAAGTAGATTTTGTGAGTATTTGATGGTTTCCACTGGAACAGCAGGGGGATAAAAGGAGGAGCCACCAAATGAAGACAAAAGGAAAGAGAGAAGACAAGAGACTAAGGTAATGTTAGTTAGACAGAAACTAAATAAATGCAATAAAAGTAATTCATGGGCTACAAAATAATAAATGGAAGGGAGTTAGATGAACTTAGTTTTTTCTTATTTGTTTCAAACAAACAAGACAGTAAATTTTTATGTATCAGATTAAGGACACCATAATATGTTTAAAGTGAAATTTTCATTAAAATAAATTTGTAAATACAGGTAATAAGCACCTACCCTCTTTTTACTAATAGAATATGTAATCATTCATACTCTGAAAATATGTTACTGCATTTATTCCTCAAATCCAAAGTATGCTCTGATAAGGAATTTTAGGATATGAGAGACATTATTTGACTTATTTACTGGTTTGTTCCTTTATTTGTTTATTAAAAATCTTCCAATACCTTCCATATGGGCTTCCCTGGTGGCTCAGCACTAAAGAGTCCTTCTGTAATGCTGGAGACGGGAGACATGGGTACCATCTGTGGCTCAAGAAGATAACCTGCAGGAGGGCATGGCAATTCAAGTATTTTTGCTGAGAAAATCCCGTGGGCAGAAGAGCCTGGAAGGCTATGGTTCATGGGATCACAAAGATTAAAACACACCTGAGGGCTTCCCCTGGTGGTCCAGTGGGTAAGGACACCGCCTTGCAGTGCAAGGGGCGCCAGTTCGATCCCTGGCCTGGGAAGATCCCACGTGCCGCAGAGCGGCTGGACCGATGTGTCCAATTACCGAGCCAGAGCTCTGGAGTGCATGTGCCCAGAGCCGGCGCTCTGCAATGACAGACGCCACTGTGATGGGAGGCCCACAGGAGCCAGAGAACAAAGACAGCTGAAAATAGAGAAATGAAAGACCAATAGAAGTGGCCCGCCCGCTCCCCTCCCTGCCCAACCCAACCCCCGCCCAAAATAAATAAATAAATAAATCTTAAAACACACACACACACACCTGAAACAACTGGACACATACACAGTACTTTCCATATACAATTTTTTGGTGCAACTGCTAGAGAATAAAATGAGTATTTAATTCAAGCTTACAATGAGAGAGCAAGAACAGCAACAACAAGAACAACAAAAAAAAACCTGACAAAAGTAAAGAAGGAAAGAATTAGTAAATGTGAGCATAAATTAATTACACACATATGCTTAGAAAAATTTTAGGGGCAACACACAATGTGGCTTGCAGGATCTTAGTTCACTGACCAGGGGTTGAACCCATGCTCTTGGGTGGACGTGAAAATACAGAGTCCTAACTGCTGGACTATCAGGGGTTTCCCAATTACATATGTTTCAAAAAAGAGAATAAAAAGAAAAATATTTGGAAAAACCAATAGAAAACCTTTTGAGAAAGAATCAAAATAAGAAGGGGGAAAAAGAAAATAAAACAAATGAAAACAAGAAATAATAAACAAGATTAAAATAATTATGAAATAGCACATTAATATTATGTATCAATGAGTTTATTTAACATAGATGTGAGGAACAATCTCCTGCAGTCACTATAAAATGCCAATATGACAAAGTGGGAATCTTGAACAGACCAGTGTTTTAATAATACGATAATGATAGAAATGATAGAAGAACGGAAAGCATCATGAAGAGAACTATATATTGGTAAGGTTGGATACATATTTCAGAAAATACATTTTATGATATGTTTATATGTAATATGTATACCAAAAAGAGAATAAGGGTAAAGGAGATCAGGGAAAAAGGAAAAATAATACAATATAGTACAATATAAAGAAAAATACAATAAGGATTCTTTAGATAAACTGGTGACAATATTGTCCTAGTTACTGGATAGAAAAATAAAAGAAAGAAATATCATGTTCAGAAGGGAATATTTTTAAATAGGTTTATGTAACCAAGGGAGGAAGTGAACACCCACAACTGTTTATCAACCCCATGGAAAATGTTTCAGAGATGACAAATATAAATTCATTAACACCATACACCGACAGTATTTCTGTATGTGGTATCAAGTACCATCTCTGAGCACGCAAGTAAATGCCAAAAGGATAATATTGGTAAGTGCAGCATTGTGAATTTTACATCTGTCTCACTCTAAAATGTTTTAGTTTTATCAGTTTGGATTATGAAACCATTATACAATAACATAAATAATTTATAGCTCCTCTCTATTTTGAGGAAAAAAGTCCAAAGAAAAACATCTATATTTATTTGGCTGCTTGCAGCATGAACAGTGACTATCGCCAACTAAGAGGGTGAAATGTCTTAAACTTTTTGCATGTAAATGTTCAAGGTTCAATTAAATGTGGTTTCTTACTTCCTCCTTCTCCAGTATTGTTACATAAGCACACATAGTTAGGAATCTGGCCTTATGACTAACCTTCACATTTATACATATTTATCTATAAACATGAGGAAATATTCCTAATAAAACTACTTACTACTGTAAACTAAGGAATATAAACATTCTTCTGTTATTTTCTCCTTCTTTATAAGTATTGGGCAAAGCTCTTAGAGTAATTTTAATAATTGACTTTTCACTGTAAGTAATTCAAAAAGTTCTATATTTTGAAAAGATCAGTGAAAACCACTGGTGAATATTGTTTCATCTTAACTGTCCATATTCACATTCTTGCCAAATCAGAACAATTACCCATCAAAAAAAAATGCAGTATAAGCAATTATTCACCCTAAATGATGAGGTGTTGTAATGATTTTATAAATGAAGGCACTTTAATCCATTATTACCTTCAAATTGATTTTTATAAGAGTCATTATTATTTCTAAATCATTCATACTTAACCTTTTTAATAAATCATAGGGAAGATGAAGTGATAATATTGAGTTTTACAATGGAATCAAACTTAAGTTGTTATCAACTTAAAATGCCTGTTGTGAATTATTACAGATAATTCTCCCGCACGTGTACTCAGGCTTCAGTCATGTTTCACTCTTTGTGACCCTACAAACTGTAGCCTACCGGGCTCATCCATGAGATTCTCCAGGCAAGAACACTGGAGTAGATTGCTGTGCCCTTCCCCAGGGGATCTTCTGGATGCAGGGATCAAACCCATATCTCTTGCACTGCAATCACATTCTTTACCATTGAGCCACCTCCACCAGGGAAACTCCATGGGCAATCCTATGGTGCTGTGCTGTGTTTAGTTGCTCAATCATGTCTGACTCTTTGTGACACCATGAACTGTAGCCTTTCTGGTCCCTCTGACCATGGGATTCTCCAGGCAAGAATATTGGACAGGGTTGCCATGTCTTCCCCTAGGGGATCTTCCAGACTCAGGGATCAAAGCCATGTCTCCTGCATTGCAGGCAGATTCTTCACCAGCTACCAGGGAAGACCAGTCCTCATGGTAACTCAAATAAAAGAATCTATGGTAAGTACACAAAAGATAAAGATAATATAAGCGTTCCACTGAAGAGTCATCAAATCACAAAAGAAGAGAGCAAGAGAAGAAAGGAACAAAGAGAAACTACAAAAACATTCAGGAAACAAAATGGCAGTAAGCAGCTACTTGTCAATAGTCATTTTAAATGTAAATCAAGTTCTCCAATCAAAAGCATAAATTAAGAACAGACTGATTGTTGGCAAGGAGTAGTAGATGGGAGAAATGGGTGAGCTGTTGGTTTTAGTTTAAATATAGTTTGAATTTTTAAAAATATAGCAAATACTTTATAACATCTATAAATGGAGCATAACCTTTAACATTCTGAATCACTATATTGTACATGTGTGATTTATATAATATTGTATATACAATACACTTCAGTAGAAACATAAAAGCAAATAAAAAAATTATAAATTTATAAAATGCATATTCATAACACTACCTGGAATTTTAACTATCTTTTATTGAAAACATGTCACGCTTAGAATATCTTAGAAAATTTACATACTCATCCAGTCCTCATTCAACATACATCCTAATGGAAACAGAGCATAATTTATAAGCTTAATCATGAAAATATATGGATTTAACTGATATTTGACATTCAGTGGAAGTTGATTGAGGACTGACACTATTCTATATATCAGAAATACAATAAGGAACAAATTTTACTAAAGTCTTGACTTCAGATAATTTATATTCCATTGGCATTGTTTAGTTTTTAGGCCAATAGATTTCTCAATGAAATATACAATTAGTGAAAAGAAGAATAGAAAAAGAAAAAGGTAGGTGAGGAAAGCACACCAAAGTATACAGTATCTGTGCAGGTCAACACAATAGTTCACTTTATATTGTGTTGACATCCGAGTGGTGGGAGAACTCACAACAGGCATCTTTAATTGAAGAGAAAATATCCAAAGTTTAGTTTTGAACTGGTAAGTATGAGATGCCAGTTAGACATGCCAGAGATGTAGAGTATCTCCTATAGATGGGTATGTGAGTCTAGAATTCATAAGAAGCAATCCAGCTCGAGATAAATGTGGAAGTCAATGGCCTCTAGGTAATACAACATATAGGAAGTCTAAAACGAATCACAGTGAAATTTAAAAGTTTAAACACCACTAATTTTTCAATCCCTGCCCTCACTTCCTTCCCTTTTCCTTTTATTCACCTACTTCTTTGCCCTTCTGCTGTTTCATCTTTATAACTTGTGTGTGGACTTACCAGGTGGCACAGTGGTAAAGAATCTGCCTGCCAATGCAGGATACACAGGAGACATGGGTTCAGTTTCTTGGTCAGGAAGATCCCCTTGAGGAAGAAAGGGCAATCCACTCTGGTATCCTTGCCTGGAAAATTCCGTGGACAGAGGAGCCTAGTGGGCTACAGTCCATGAGGTTGTGAAAGAGTCAAACATGGCTAAGTGACTGAGCACATAGAGTTAAATTGTAAATAAACTTTTGTTTGTCTGTAGCTTTCTTTATGGCAGTTTAGTAAATGAGGCCTTCCATAGTTCTTCCCATAGTTCCACTGTGTCCTGTTTAGGCTCTCCTACTGAAACTGAAACAGACATCATGTTTATATTTCTCCAGAGAATGTCCAATTCAAGGGTAAAGTAGGTCAGGCCACAAAGACAGGTTCAGGTTTGATGATCTGGAGAGGGATGACTTAGACTTGACTCACTACTTTCGCTTTTTGAAAGGCAATTCAAAAGTGTCTACAGTTAAGAATAAAGAGTGCACACGGTCCCTCAGTGCCTCTTAATGTTCATCAGGGAGGCACACCAGTAATTGGATGGGCTCAGTATGTGGCACGGAAGGGGAATCAGCCAGGTCCGATAAAAACAAGAATTTTATGTCACTTTAAACTAGGGTGCTGCAGTATGTCAGCCTTCAAAGGGTCATGCTGTTTCCAGAGAAGAAACATCTTATCTGACCACAGTTGTACATTTCCTTACTTTAATTCTATTTATAATTAGTCTATTTGTAATTTACCTATTTGAAGTTTCAAAGCAAAAGCTCTGGACATGACCTATCTGTGTACACAGAACGATTTATATTTTATTGAACATTTTCTAAGGCAGACATTGAAGAATATTACCATACATACATATAATCTCACTGGCTGTCTCTTTTCTCAAGTTCCTGTTGTCATTTATTTTATAACCTCCCCACCTCAAAAACCACTGGTAAGTTTTCTCATTTGTTATACAGAGTAGTTGTGTGTGTGTGTGTGTGTGTGTGTGTGTGTGTGTGTGTCTGTGCTCCTCTACCCAACCTCTCACCCAACACTCCCACAAACACATCATACCACTCAGTAAAGAGTGCCTTGGAGTACCCTGTCATGAGAAAGGAATCTGGGTTATAAATAACAGGTAGTATTTCCTACCATTCAGTTGTTCAGTCAAAACACCGAGAACCAATGGTGTGGTTTATTGAGAAAGTCTGCTTCTGGTCTTTAAGATTATACTTCTAATGCTGTATGAAACTTGTATCTTAAAAACCTGTAAACAATCTCATTACGATATTGAAGAATTTATTGGAAAACAATTTAAAGATTGTGGAGATGCAGCACCTATACCATGTGAAAAAGTTAAGTCACAATTAGAATTTTGCTTTTATATCTGTACTTAAAATAATCATTACTCCCTTACTGATATTATTAACTTTTTATGAACATAATTTATCTCTATTGCCCACCATTTTGTCTGTTTCTGTTAATGTATGACACACTTCAGATTGCTAGAAATAAGTTGTTACAGTGAGAAATTCCTCATTTCCAGTGATTAAAGTTCAGATATGTCAAGGAACCTGATCCCACATGTTGCTGTTTGATGGAAGAAACTGCTTTATAATTGATCTGGGCCATTTTAAAAATATTTGAACAAAAGCTTACATTAATGTCTCTGAAATGATTTAATATTTTTTTATTTCTCATTTTCTTCTGATTTATAAGAGGATAAACTACCAAGCCATCATAGCTTAGAAAAATAAAGCGCTAGTGTGATGGATAGGAGTATCATATGCTCTATTTAGTGTAAGAGTGAACACAGTTAAGCATCTGTCTGAAAAGTTGATACTTAGATGCAAACTACATTATAATTAGTCTATTTGTAATTTACCTATTTGAAGTTTCAAAGCAAAAGCTCTGGACATGACCTATCTGTGTACACAGAACGATTTATATTTTATTGAACATTTTCTAAGGCAGACATTGAAGAATATTACCATACATACATATAATCTCACTGGCTGTCTCTTTTCTCAAGTTCCTGTTGTCATTTATTTTATAACCTCCCCACCTCAAAAACCACTGGTAAGTTTTCTCATTTGTTATACAGAGTAGTTGTGTGTGTGTGTGTGTGTGTGTGTGTGTGTGTGTGTGTCTGTGCTCCTCTACCCAACCTCTCACCCAACACTCCCACAAACACATCATACCACTCAGTAAAGAGTGCCTTGGAGTACCCTGTCATGAGAAAGGAATCTGGGTTATAAATAACAGGTAGTATTTCCTACCATTCAGTTGTTCAGTCAAAACACCGAGAACCAATGGTGTGGTTTATTGAGAAAGTCTGCTTCTGGTCTTTAAGATTATACTTCTAATGCTGTATGAAACTTGTATCTTAAAAACCTGTAAACAATCTCATTACGATATTGAAGAATTTATTGGAAAACAATTTAAAGATTGTGGAGATGCAGCACCTATACCATGTGAAAAAGTTAAGTCACAATTAGAATTTTGCTTTTATATCTGTACTTAAAATAATCATTACTCCCTTACTGATATTATTAACTTTTTATGAACATAATTTATCTCTATTGCCCACCATTTTGTCTGTTTCTGTTAATGTATGACACACTTCAGATTGCTAGAAATAAGTTGTTACAGTGAGAAATTCCTCATTTCCAGTGATTAAAGTTCAGATATGTCAAGGAACCTGATCCCACATGTTGCTGTTTGATGGAAGAAACTGCTTTATAATTGATCTGGGCCATTTTAAAAATATTTGAACAAAAGCTTACATTAATGTCTCTGAAATGATTTAATATTTTTTTATTTCTCATTTTCTTCTGATTTATTAGAGGATAAACTACCAAGCCATCATAGCTTAGAAAAAAATAAAGCGCTAGTGTGATGGATAGGAGTATCATATGCTCTATTTAGTGTAAGAGTGAACACAGTTAAGCATCTGTCTGAAAAGTTGATACTTAGATGCAAATCTACATTATTGGGATTTTCACTCATAATTGTGGTTAGGCTTTTCTGCAGAGAAAATCATTAACTCTCTGCATGTTTGTGTGCACGCTCCTTTGTACCTAACTGTTTGTGACCCCATGGACTGTAGCCCACCAGGCTCCTCTTTCCATGAGATTCTCCAGGCAAGAATATGGAATAAGTTGCCCTGCTCTTCTTCAGAGAAACTTTCTGACCCAGGGATCAAACCCTGGTCTCCCTCATTGCAAGGAACATGCACATTATTAATGCACAACATTAAGAAATATGTTTGCACTGCTACATATTAAAGTTGTTAAAAGAGTAGCTGCTGAGTTCTCATCACAAGAAAAAGTATTTTCGTCTATTTCTTTAATTTGTATCTATGTGAAATTATGGGTGTTCACTATAAATTGTGATAATCATTTCATGATATATTTAAAGTATTCTATGCTGCTTGAACTTATAGAGCATGATTGCAATAAAAGGAAAAGAATGAGCTATAATTATTCATTAATGTTAAGTATTTGACAAGCAGAAGGAGACTGAAGTTCAGGTGATGTATCTGTGAGGGCTTAGGACTGACAGTGACTCAGGGTAAACAAGTAAAGACTCATGGTCCTTTTTCAAGGACGGGATTAAATTGTGTGCTAATGTCGTATACTCAGGCAGAGGCTGGCTTAGAGAAGAGGGTAAAAGGAAATTGCACTTATTTATTTAATAAATAATGTTTGAGCATCTACTATTAGCCAGGCTGTGATTGAGACACAAAGACAGTGGCAAACAAGAAAAATAATATGTACCTACTGAACTTGCTTTCTATTGAAGAAGAATGACAAGTAATCACATTCACAAACAAAAAAAGAAAATATAAAAGGTAAAACTCTCCAAAAGAGGAGTTTCTATGAGCTATGAAGACAAAGAAAATGATAGCAAGAGACAGAGCATGTACACTTCTCTCTACTGTTAAGTTAACAGGCATACTGTCTTAGAAAAGATGACATTAGAGCAGAAAAATAAATGAAAAAGACCCTGAACAAGCTTAGTGCTCAAGAAACAGCCAAATATTCAGTGAATCTGGAAGTGAGTGAGCCAAGAGAATTCATAGACCAGGTCACGGAGACAGACAAGGTTCAGATGACAGGATCTTTTAGGCTGTAAAAGATGCATTCAATTAGACTAAATGCTATAGAAATTGTTGGAGGGATCAGAGTTTTATGTGCTCTGACAAACATTTTAAAACTACGTGGAGACTGGACTTGAGGATGAGTGGTGGTCAAGGGGATGCATGTGGGGAGGAGGAAGGAAAGGAAGTGTTGAGACCAGCTGGAAAGACTTTGCGGTGCTCAGGAGTCATGATGGGGATTTGAACCAAGAAGCAGTGGGGAAGGCAGTGAGAGGTCATTGGATTCTGGATATATTTTGAGGTACCATAGCAGGACTTGCTGGTGGATTGGACTTGGGTTGAGAAAAGAAAAGAAAAACAAGCTTGAGCCTTGACTGATGACCTGCACTCCTAGTGAAAAGCAGCCATGAAGACTCAGGGGAAGGGAATGAGTTTGGAGATATAGATCAGTTCTTTTTCAACATATTTTAAAACGTATATGCCATGATAAGTAGACAGTGAAATAGTCTAGATCCAAGGGAGAACCTGGGTTGGTGATACTTATTTGGTGATTATAAAATAAGGATGGTATACAGGGGCATAGGTGTAGATTAAAGTACAAGTGTGAATGAGGAAAAGAAGCAGAAATGCTAATAGCGCCGTGTCAAAAAGAAGGGGGATGACCAGAGGAGGACTGAGCAGGAGCAGTGTGCAAGATAGGAAGTAACAGATCTCATAAGAAATACATTCATGAGCCACGGGAAATCGATTCCCATCTGCACATCGTTTCCAGAAAAAGTTGGGCAAACAAAGTGGGGCTGCCATGAATAAGACTGTGTGAAAGATAATGTGATGTGGGAGCCAACTTGATGTGATCAACAGTTGGATACAGGCTTTTAATGCTGGAAGAAAATGTGGCTGTAGTCTGCTTTGAAAAAGTGATCAAAGAAAATGACCCAAAATGTACACTTCTCTCTACTGTTAAGTTAACAGGCATACTGTCTTAGAAAAGATGACATTAGAGCAGAAAAATAAATGAAAAAGACCCTGAACAAGCTTAGTGCTCAAGAAACAGCCAAATATTCAGTGAATCTGGAAGTGAGTGAGCCAAGAGAATTCATAGACCAGGTCACGGAGACAGACAAGGTTCAGATGACAGGATCTTTTAGGCTGTAAAAGATGCATTCAATTAGACTAAATGCTATAGAAATTGTTGGAGGGATCAGAGTTTTATGTGCTCTGACAAACATTTTAAAACTACGTGGAGACTGGACTTGAGGATGAGTGGTGGTCAAGGGGATGCATGTGGGGAGGAGGAAGGAAAGGAAGTGTTGAGACCAGCTGGAAAGACTTTGCGGTGCTCAGGAGTCATGATGGGGATTTGAACCAAGAAGCAGTGGGGAAGGCAGTGAGAGGTCATTGGATTCTGGATATATTTTGAGGTACCATAGCAGGACTTGCTGGTGGATTGGACTTGGGTTGAGAAAAGAAAAGAAAAACAAGCTTGAGCCTTGACTGATGACCTGCACTCCTAGTGAAAAGCAGCCATGAAGACTCAGGGGAAGGGAATGAGTTTGGAGATATAGATCAGTTCTTTTTCAACATATTTTAAAACGTATATGCCATGATAAGTAGACAGTGAAATAGTCTAGATCCAAGGGAGAACCTGGGTTGGTGATACTTATTTGGTGATTATAAAATAAGGATGGTATACAGGGGCATAGGTGTAGATTAAAGTACAAGTGTGAATGAGGAAAAGAAGCAGAAATGCTAATAGCGCCGTGTCAAAAAGAAGGGGGATGACCAGAGGAGGACTGAGCAGGAGCAGTGTGCAAGATAGGAAGTAACAGATCTCATAAGAAATACATTCATGAGCCACGGGAAATCGATTCCCATCTGCACATCGTTTCCAGAAAAAGTTGGGCAAACAAAGTGGGGCTGCCATGAATAAGACTGTGTGAAAGATAATGTGATGTGGGAGCCAACTTGATGTGATCAACAGTTGGATACAGGCTTTTAATGCTGGAAGAAAATGTGGCTGTAGTCTGCATTTTAACTAAAGATAAAATAAGTATGGTTACATCAAAGATTAGGTACAAAAGACTGACAGAGACAGTGACAGTATGGAGATTCAACTAAAACCACCAACCTATCTTAGAATCTGTGCAATTCTACGTATTATTTATGATTTTCTGAGACTCTAGCCAGTGACCATCAGGGTCTTAGTGGTTGCATTTAAAACACAGAGGTGGTTTTTCTCTGGTCTACTGTGGAAACTTTACTTTTGAATCTTTGAAGTGTCTGTTTTTTTCAGAAGGTAATCACGGTGAGCTAATCCTGATAGCATTTGTCTTTCTTGTGAATGATTCTACATAAAAATTACATTTTACCTTCTCTCAGCAGACAGTTGCAATCATTGTCAGAAGAAGTCAAGACAAACAAGATGGGCCTGCCATGCATAAGGCTGTGTGAAAGAATTCCCACAGTAGCTATTTGCTAAAGGCAATGTTTTATAGTTTTAATTATAACACTACTGGAAAATCATGGAATATATGCACAAATTCAGTTAACTCATTTGTTTTTCACCCTTAGGTGCAATATTGTGAACAACTGCATTTGAAATCTGAAACAGAGATTTATTTCCCACCAGTGTTTATTTATTCCTAGTAAAATGGACTTCCTTTGAGCAACATCTCATTTTGTATATGCTGCCAAGCCATAGTTTTAATTTGATTAAATGCCACATTTTTTATGGCTCCAAAAGCTTGTTTTCCACCATTCATTGCGAAGAACTTGGTGATAATTATAAAATATGAGCTCCTGATTGATAAGAAGATATTTTGGTTAAGAAAGTAATTCACTAATTACCCCTACCGTGAAAACGAACACAAAAGAAATACATTCATGAGCCACGGGAAATCGATTCCCATCTGCACATCGTTTCCAGAAAAAGTTGGGCAAACAAAGTGGGGCTGCCATGAATAAGACTGTGTGAAAGATAATGTGATGTGGGAGCCAACTTGATGTGATCAACAGTTGGATACAGGCTTTTAATGCTGGAAGAAAATGTGGCTGTAGTCTGCATTTTAACTAAAGATAAAATAAGTATGGTTACATCAAAGATTAGGTACAAAAGACTGACAGAGACAGTGACAGTATGGAGATTCAACTAAAACCACCAACCTATCTTAGAATCTGTGCAATTCTACGTATTATTTATGATTTTCTGAGACTCTAGCCAGTGACCATCAGGGTCTTAGTGGTTGCATTTAAAACACAGAGGTGGTTTTTCTCTGGTCTACTGTGGAAACTTTACTTTTGAATCTTTGAAGTGTCTGTTTTTTTCAGAAGGTAATCACGGTGAGCTAATCCTGATAGCATTTGTCTTTCTTGTGAATGATTCTACATAAAAATTACATTTTACCTTCTCTCAGCAGACAGTTGCAATCATTGTCAGAAGAAGTCAAGACAAACAAGATGGGCCTGCCATGCATAAGGCTGTGTGAAAGAATTCCCACAGTAGCTATTTGCTAAAGGCAATGTTTTATAGTTTTAATTATAACACTACTGGAAAATCATGGAATATATGCACAAATTCAGTTAACTCATTTGTTTTTCACCCTTAGGTGCAATATTGTGAACAACTGCATTTGAAATCTGAAACAGAGATTTATTTCCCACCAGTGTTTATTTATTCCTAGTAAAATGGACTTCCTTTGAGCAACATCTCATTTTGTATATGCTGCCAAGCCATAGTTTTAATTTGATTAAATGCCACATTTTTTATGGCTCCAAAAGCTTGTTTTCCACCATTCATTGCGAAGAACTTGGTGATAATTATAAAATATGAGCTCCTGATTGATAAGAAGATATTTTGGTTAAGAAAGTAATTCACTAATTACCCCTACCGTGAAAACGAACACAAAAGAACAAAATACAAGTATTCAGAAATGCTATCAAAATGATTTTTTTTTCTTTTTTTCACTAAGTGAAACCTAGTCATCCTTGAGAATTAGATCTTTTGTTATTTTAAATGGAATGAAAGAATGTAAAGAAAGCATTTCATGACGGATATAGTGATGTCTAACTAGAATGATGAAAATATTTTTTTCACTCTGATTTTTCTATTCCAGGAAGTTTTAAACAATTCTATCATTACATAGTAAATATCTTGTTGCCCATGCTTCAAATTAAGGAATAGCAAAAGAGGTATGAATGTATTGGTGAAAGATAGCTTTGGGGGATCCAGGTTCAAGGTCACAGAGAGGATGATGATTCCCCCAACTAACTATTTGAGTAGGACTGGAAGTTTATGTTCTGTTCTACATCCCTTCTTTGTCTTGTATCTATAAGGCAGTTATGATTCAGCTAAAGTCAGCCTTTTCTGGGGAGATCTGACTGACCACTTCTCCAAGATGTGTCCATCTTCAACTTGAACTGTCTACACTTTGTAGGATCCCCTAATTCATTTTTAGGAGACAGACGAAATTTTCTGGTAAGATTGTTTTTAAATATTTTATCAGTTAACGTTCTAGAAAGGAAATAGGAAACGCTAAAGCATCCTGCATCTATTTAGAAAAGGATTTCATGTAAGGGAGTAAATGCCCATAAAATTATTGGAAAGGCTGAAAGAGTGCAGTTTAGTCTGGGAATTCAGGAATAATTTCTAAACCGTTATAACTTGCCAACCTCAGGAGTGCCTACTATTCAAACTAAAGTTTCACCACAGAAGCTGTTGAGACAAAGATGATACAGCTGCATTTGAAATCTGAACCAGATATTTATTTCCCACCAGTGTTTATTTATTCCTAGTAAAATGGACTTCCTTTGAGCAACATCTCATTTTGTATATGCTGCCAAGCCATAGTTTTAATTTGATTAAATGCCACATTTTTTATGGCTCCAAAAGCTTGTTTTCCACCATTCATTGCGAAGAACTTGGTGATAATTATAAAATATGAGCTCCTGATTGATAAGAAGATATTTTGGTTAAGAAAGTAATTCACTAATTACCCCTACCGTGAAAACGAACACAAAAGAACAAAATACAAGTATTCAGAAATGCTATCAAAATGATTTTTTTTTCTTTTTTTCACTAAGTGAAACCTAGTCATCCTTGAGAATTAGATCTTTTGTTATTTTAAATGGAATGAAAGAATGTAAAGAAAGCATTTCATGACGGATATAGTGATGTCTAACTAGAATGATGAAAATATTTTTTTCACTCTGATTTTTCTATTCCAGGAAGTTTTAAACAATTCTATCATTACATAGTAAATATCTTGTTGCCCATGCTTCAAATTAAGGAATAGCAAAAGAGGTATGAATGTATTGGTGAAAGATAGCTTTGGGGGATCCAGGTTCAAGGTCACAGAGAGGATGATGATTCCCCCAACTAACTATTTGAGTAGGACTGGAAGTTTATGTTCTGTTCTACATCCCTTCTTTGTCTTGTATCTATAAGGCAGTTATGATTCAGCTAAAGTCAGCCTTTTCTGGGGAGATCTGACTGACCACTTCTCCAAGATGTGTCCATCTTCAACTTGAACTGTCTACACTTTGTAGGATCCCCTAATTCATTTTTAGGAGACAGACGAAATTTTCTGGTAAGATTGTTTTTAAATATTTTATCAGTTAACGTTCTAGAAAGGAAATAGGAAACGCTAAAGCATCCTGCATCTATTTAGAAAAGGATTTCATGTAAGGGAGTAAATGCCCATAAAATTATTGGAAAGGCTGAAAGAGTGCAGTTTAGTCTGGGAATTCAGGAATAATTTCTAAACCGTTATAACTTGCCAACCTCAGGAGTGCCTACTATTCAAACTAAAGTTTCACCACAGAAGCTGTTGAGACAAAGATGATACAGCTGCCATGGTTGTATTCCAGACATCAGGAAGAAACACTGCCACAAACATCTTGCAACATACAAAACCGGTGACTGGATCTTAGAAAATGGTAATAACTCTAAAACCAGGAAACAGGAGGAGAGAATCTATGATACTGCTGCAAAAAAACCTTCACATCTCCATGACCTTACCTACCAGTAGAAAACAGTTTCAAGGACAGGAGGATGTCTCCATTCTCACTTGGATTTTCCAATTCTCATAAGGCTGGATCTTTCTGGTGGGAATAAATTAGCATCCAGATTCTTAGCAATAAAGGAGTACTGAAAATGCAATTTTTAGTTTTCTGGAATCTGCATTAAGACATCCTAGAAGAGCGCTGGAATGAAAGAGGGGCTAAGCAAATGGCAATATCCAGCACAAATGTGATTTTATAACAAATGTTATATATATTTCAAATAATGGTAGAGCTTCCCTGGTGGTCCAGTGGGTAAAGAGTCCACCTTGCAGTGCAAGGGACACTGGTTCGATCCCTGACCCAGGAAGATCCCACGTGCCGTGGAGCGGCTGGGCCAGTGTGTTCAATTACCAGCTAGCCTCTGGAGAGCATGTGCCCAGAGCTGCTGCTCTTCAACCGGAGAGGCCACGCAATAGGAGGCCCACACAGGCCAAAGAATAACGATGGATGAAAATAAATACATAAAGATACAATAAAAGAGGCCAAAAAAAAATTTTTTTTTAAAGTAAAGGTAGTATAAGAAAAAGCTTTTAATTTTGGATTGTGGGCTCTCATATGCTGAAAGTGTGAGACAAACTTTTTCAGATCATTATTTTTCTCTGAAGTTTGCCAGAAATGTATGTTGCAGCAGAGTCATGGAGTAAGTAACATGGCATCATAGTGTGTTTCTTGGAATTCCTAAATCTTTGATAAACATTACATATGTTACACTGGTGACTCATTTTCACATACTATATGACAAGCACACAGACAAGCCACTCAGTCGTGCACATTTAAACTTCATTTGTGATGACAGCACAAGCTAGGAAAAGTTGTTTTTTAATTAGTTAATATTTTTCTTTTTTATTCATAACTTGCCAACCTCAGGAGTGCCTACTATTCAAACTAAAGTTTCACCACAGAAGCTGTTGAGACAAAGATGATACAGCTGCCATGGTTGTATTCCAGACATCAGGAAGAAACACTGCCACAAACATCTTGCAACATACAAAACCGGTGACTGGATCTTAGAAAATGGTAATAACTCTAAAACCAGGAAACAGGAGGAGAGAATCTATGATACTGCTGCAAAAAAACCTTCACATCTCCATGACCTTACCTACCAGTAGAAAACAGTTTCAAGGACAGGAGGATGTCTCCATTCTCACTTGGATTTTCCAATTCTCATAAGGCTGGATCTTTCTGGTGGGAATAAATTAGCATCCAGATTCTTAGCAATAAAGGAGTACTGAAAATGCAATTTTTAGTTTTCTGGAATCTGCATTAAGACATCCTAGAAGAGCGCTGGAATGAAAGAGGGGCTAAGCAAATGGCAATATCCAGCACAAATGTGATTTTATAACAAATGTTATATATATTTCAAATAATGGTAGAGCTTCCCTGGTGGTCCAGTGGGTAAAGAGTCCACCTTGCAGTGCAAGGGACACTGGTTCGATCCCTGACCCAGGAAGATCCCACGTGCCGTGGAGCGGCTGGGCCAGTGTGTTCAATTACCAGCTAGCCTCTGGAGAGCATGTGCCCAGAGCTGCTGCTCTTCAACCGGAGAGGCCACGCAATAGGAGGCCCACACAGGCCAAAGAATAACGATGGATGAAAATAAATACATAAAGATACAATAAAAGAGGCCAAAAAAAAATTTTTTTTTAAAGTAAAGGTAGTATAAGAAAAAGCTTTTAATTTTGGATTGTGGGCTCTCATATGCTGAAAGTGTGAGACAAACTTTTTCAGATCATTATTTTTCTCTGAAGTTTGCCAGAAATGTATGTTGCAGCAGAGTCATGGAGTAAGTAACATGGCATCATAGTGTGTTTCTTGGAATTCCTAAATCTTTGATAAACATTACATATGTTACACTGGTGACTCATTTTCACATACTATATGACAAGCACACAGACAAGCCACTCAGTCGTGCACATTTAAACTTCATTTGTGATGACAGCACAAGCTATGAAAATTGATTTTTTAATTAGTTAATATGTTGCTTTTGGATACTTCCAGTGACAGTAGTGACTCTTACTTTCCTGGACAGTAAGAAATTACCATGCTCTGTCAATATTGCTTCCTCTCATGTGATCAATTTAACTCACTTTTAGCATTTTCTTTTTTTATTTTTTGGTTTATGAATATGAAATAAGTTTCCTTTAAAATAATATTATGAACTGACACTTAAAGTGGTTTTTTTTTGCTCATGGAATTTCCCCTTATGTTAATATCAAGGCCTTGAATTTTATTAATATTGTACCTGATATTTTTGCACATTAACTTAAAAAAATTCTCATTTTATTTAAACTATCACTTTGTCACCTGAGTTTAATTCTGAATATGGTACTGACAAGATAGCATGATGCTTAATTACAGTCAAAGATCTCTTGGGGATAAACAAAAAAGTACATACACTATTGTTCCAAATATTTTATCAATTGTGATTAGTGAGAATCAAGGAGCAACTATACACTTATATTCATAATTTTTTCTACTAGAAAAATATATATTTGAATAATAGATCCTAACACAACTTCTCCCACCTTCTAATTATGACTATTATGTCAAATTTTGACATAGTCTAGAAGGAATTTTTTCCTCCAGAGTTATTGGAACTAGTCTTACATAAACATGCACAATGCATATTTACGGAGTTTTTTTTTTTGCTTGATCTTGTTTTGTTTTATTTTTATTTTGCCTCCACACATATGATCCCCTTTCTATAATTATGAAAACTCACTCCACCCCAAAAATGTATGCAATCTCTGGGGACAAAGTCCTCATCCATTATTGAGGACAGATGTCTACATGTTCAGTATCTCATTTTCCTTTCTGCATACTAAGTCATGGAAAAATGACCTAGGCTAGGAGATCAAATATGACCCTTTAACACTGAATTTGCATCTCATGATGCTAAGAAACAGGAGAGAGACTTTATTATAGCTGTGGCAGAGGCATCCACAGTAACCAGGAACCAAGAAGCAGGGGAGCCTTGGTGCATCGATGACACTGGTGACTCATTTTCACATACTATATGACAAGCACACAGACAAGCCACTCAGTCGTGCACATTTAAACTTCATTTGTGATGACAGCACAAGCTATGAAAATTGATTTTTTAATTAGTTAATATGTTGCTTTTGGATACTTCCAGTGACAGTAGTGACTCTTACTTTCCTGGACAGTAAGAAATTACCATGCTCTGTCAATATTGCTTCCTCTCATGTGATCAATTTAACTCACTTTTAGCATTTTCTTTTTTTATTTTTTGGTTTATGAATATGAAATAAGTTTCCTTTAAAATAATATTATGAACTGACACTTAAAGTGGTTTTTTTTTGCTCATGGAATTTCCCCTTATGTTAATATCAAGGCCTTGAATTTTATTAATATTGTACCTGATATTTTTGCACATTAACTTAAAAAAATTCTCATTTTATTTAAACTATCACTTTGTCACCTGAGTTTAATTCTGAATATGGTACTGACAAGATAGCATGATGCTTAATTACAGTCAAAGATCTCTTGGGGATAAACAAAAAAGTACATACACTATTGTTCCAAATATTTTATCAATTGTGATTAGTGAGAATCAAGGAGCAACTATACACTTATATTCATAATTTTTTCTACTAGAAAAATATATATTTGAATAATAGATCCTAACACAACTTCTCCCACCTTCTAATTATGACTATTATGTCAAATTTTGACATAGTCTAGAAGGAATTTTTTCCTCCAGAGTTATTGGAACTAGTCTTACATAAACATGCACAATGCATATTTACGGAGTTTTTTTTTTTGCTTGATCTTGTTTTGTTTTATTTTTATTTTGCCTCCACACATATGATCCCCTTTCTATAATTATGAAAACTCACTCCACCCCAAAAATGTATGCAATCTCTGGGGACAAAGTCCTCATCCATTATTGAGGACAGATGTCTACATGTTCAGTATCTCATTTTCCTTTCTGCATACTAAGTCATGGAAAAATGACCTAGGCTAGGAGATCAAATATGACCCTTTAACACTGAATTTGCATCTCATGATGCTAAGAAACAGGGAGAGAGACTTTATTATAGCTGTGGCAGAGGCATCCACAGTAACCAGGAACCAAGAAGCAGGGGAGCCTTGGTGCTCAGTGGCGATGACAGCTTTGGGGCCTGATTTGGCCTGTTTTTGATGGAGTAGACTACCACTCATTTTCTGTCGGTTTTCTGAGCTTCATCCCTAAGCCTTTACAGGGATCCTGTGAGTATTCCGTATCTTCAATAAATTGGTTGTTGTTATTTTTTTAATTCAGAAAGAAATAATTTTGCATTTTCTATTTCAACTAAAATCCTGACTTGTATAAAAATAGATAAACTCAGAATAGTGAACATAACTCTGGCAAAAAAAGAAAATTGTAATTTGTAACTGTATTTGTTTCCTAGTTTGTGGCTTAAAACAACAAAACTTCATTCTCTCATAGTTCTGGAGGCCAGAAAGCTGAAATCAAGGTGTTGCCCAAGTCACATTCCCCTCAAAGGTTCTGGGGAGAAACTTTCCCTGCCTCTTCCAGTTTTACTGGCTCCTGATATTTCTTGGATGCTGGTAATATAACTCCAACCCTCACCTCTGTCTTTGCGTGGCCTCTATGTCTCTGTGTGTCTTTTTCTCTTGTAAGTAGACTATCATTGGATTCAGACTTATTCAAATTTACTATTCTCTAATCTTTGTCATTCCTTAATTACATCTGCAAAAGCCCTATTTCCAAATAAGGTCACATTCTGAGGCTCATGTGATGTGAATTTCTGAGGGACATTTTTCAACCAATGACAATGAAAATTTACTGAAGTGTTCCAGTGAAAATCCACTAGTGGAGCATAGTAACCTTCAATAGCATGGTGTGTGATCACAGTTAAATTACCTCCCTAAAATGATGGCAAGTCTTTAGGGTTATGCATAGCTACTTCTAAACATAAAGTCTATTGGGAAGTTAAGGACTGTGGGATGAGGTAGTTTCCTTTATAGCACTGAATACCTTAAGAAAAGAGAATGATAAGGTAAAATCTCCAGAATATCTACTATTTTGGCCCAGGGCATAGATGGAAACCTTGAGAGTATAATTATGTTGAAACGGTTGCCACGTTTTCAAAATCAAAGATGATTGTGTCTGAAAATTTAAAAACTTGTTTTATCCTACAGACTGACAAAATTTGACATCAAAGGAATTCACAGTTGTTTCAAGACAATTGTTTGCAAACTATGACACTGCTGAGGAAAGAGAAAACCAGAATTGCGATAGATTTGTATGAGAGAATTTTGAGGATTCAGCACATTGTATATCCATGAAGCTAATCAGTCCAAACCATCCTTTCTCTTGTTTCCTTTGAGGTATTCTTACGTGCAACCAACCATGTCATCATGTAAGAAGTCAGTTCTTTCTGGGCGACATCCTTGCCCTCTCTATTATCACCAGATTGATAATCACAGTCATATCACAGCTCAATCCTTCAGTGATACGGAGGCAGTTGAAAATCCAGCCCATCAAAGCTAAGAGGTACATGCCAACAAAACTTCATTCTCTCATAGTTCTGGAGGCCAGAAAGCTGAAATCAAGGTGTTGCCCAAGTCACATTCCCCTCAAAGGTTCTGGGGAGAAACTTTCCCTGCCTCTTCCAGTTTTACTGGCTCCTGATATTTCTTGGATGCTGGTAATATAACTCCAACCCTCACCTCTGTCTTTGCGTGGCCTCTATGTCTCTGTGTGTCTTTTTCTCTTGTAAGTAGACTATCATTGGATTCAGACTTATTCAAATTTACTATTCTCTAATCTTTGTCATTCCTTAATTACATCTGCAAAAGCCCTATTTCCAAATAAGGTCACATTCTGAGGCTCATGTGATGTGAATTTCTGAGGGACATTTTTCAACCAATGACAATGAAAATTTACTGAAGTGTTCCAGTGAAAATCCACTAGTGGAGCATAGTAACCTTCAATAGCATGGTGTGTGATCACAGTTAAATTACCTCCCTAAAATGATGGCAAGTCTTTAGGGTTATGCATAGCTACTTCTAAACATAAAGTCTATTGGGAAGTTAAGGACTGTGGGATGAGGTAGTTTCCTTTATAGCACTGAATACCTTAAGAAAAGAGAATGATAAGGTAAAATCTCCAGAATATCTACTATTTTGGCCCAGGGCATAGATGGAAACCTTGAGAGTATAATTATGTTGAAACGGTTGCCACGTTTTCAAAATCAAAGATGATTGTGTCTGAAAATTTAAAAACTTGTTTTATCCTACAGACTGACAAAATTTGACATCAAAGGAATTCACAGTTGTTTCAAGACAATTGTTTGCAAACTATGACACTGCTGAGGAAAGAGAAAACCAGAATTGCGATAGATTTGTATGAGAGAATTTTGAGGATTCAGCACATTGTATATCCATGAAGCTAATCAGTCCAAACCATCCTTTCTCTTGTTTCCTTTGAGGTATTCTTACGTGCAACCAACCATGTCATCATGTAAGAAGTCAGTTCTTTCTGGGCGACATCCTTGCCCTCTCTATTATCACCAGATTGATAATCACAGTCATATCACAGCTCAATCCTTCAGTGATACGGAGGCAGTTGAAAATCCAGCCCATCAAAGCTAAGAGGTACATGCCAACAATTTTTAAACTCTTTCAACTTTATAGCAGCAAACATTTCGATAATCAGAAGGGGAATTAATTTAAAAACTAGAAAGAAGGGAGAATATAATGTCAAATGAGATATTATTTTGGTATGAGTGTACTTACTGCAGAAATCAAGATCAACATTTTACACTGAATGTTGTTCTAATGGCTTTCTCAGTTAAGTAACTGAAATCTTTACGCACTTAAAGAGCTGAGGTACCCTTGCTAGATTGAGTTGAGATGCCAAAGAAACAACTTGGTATGATTTTTTTTTTTTTTTTTAAAAGATTTATTTATTTACTTTGGGCGGGGGTCGGGTTGGGGGGGGAGGGGAGCGGGCGGGCCACTTCCACTGGTCCTTCATTTCTCCATTTTCATTAGTCTTCGTTCTTTTGGCTCCTGTGGGCCTCCCATCGCGGTGGCGTTTTGTCGTCGCAGATCACCGGCTCTGGGCGCATGCGCTCCAGAGCTCCGGCTCGGTAGTTGGACACATCAGTCCAGCCGCTCCGCGGCACGTGGGATCTTCCCAGGCCAGGGCTCGAACCGGCGCCCCTTGCACTGCAAAGCGGTGTCCTTACCCACTGGACCACCAGGGGAAGCCCATTGGTATGATTTAAAGAAGGAATCCAAATGCTCTGTGAAAGATGAATGTTAGAGTGGATTTGTCAGTCATTGGCCATTCGGGTATCTTCTATTTCCCAGAAAGCAAGGTATGCCTTAATTATAGTGAGAAATGCATTGTTGTCAGAAATGTATAGTAGCTTTAAAAGTCTTTGAGATAATGTGTGACTTTTGTTGGACTAAGATGCTGATTAGGGGCTTCCCAAATGGCACACTTGGTTAAGAATCCCTCTGCCAGTGCAAGAGATGCAAGAGCCACAGGTTCATTCCCAGGGTCAGGAAGATAGCTTGGAGAAGGTGTCTTGGGCAGACTCTAGAAATTCTTAAGAATATACTGGGTCTTAGGATATAGAGCAATCCTCAAACCCCAGATAAGCTCCTGAGACCTAGAAGAAAGTGATTTGCTCAGATACGGAGGCAGTTGAAAATCCAGCCCATCAAAGCTAAGAGGTACATGCCAACAATTTTAAACTCTTTCAACTTTATAGCAGCAAACATTTCGATAATCAGAAGGGAATTAATTTAAAAACTAGAAAGAAGGGAGAATATAATGTCAAATGAGATATTATTTTGGTATGAGTGTACTTACTGCAGAAATCAAGATCAACATTTTACACTGAATGTTGTTCTAATGGCTTTCTCAGTTAAGTAACTGAAATCTTTACGCACTTAAAGAGCTGAGGTACCCTTGCTAGATTGAGTTGAGATGCCAAAGAAACAACTTGGTATGATTTTTGTTTTTTAAAAGATTTATTTATTTACTTTGGGCGGGGGTCGGGTTGGGGAGGGAGGGGAGTGGGCGGGCCACTTCCACTGGTCCTTCATTTCTCCATTTTCATTAGTCTTCGTTCTTTTGGCTCCTGTGGGCCTCCCATCGCGGTGGCGTTTTGTCGTCGCAGATCACCGGCTCTGGGCGCATGCGCTCCAGAGCTCCGGCTCGGTAGTTGGACACATCAGTCCAGCCGCTCCGCGGCACGTGGGATCTTCCCAGGCCAGGGCTCGAACCGGCGCCCCTTGCACTGCAAGGCAGTGTCCTTACCCACTGGACCACCAGGGGAAGCCCATTGGTATGATTTAAAGAAGGAATCCAAATGCTCTGTGAAAGATGAATGTTAGAGTGGATTTGTCAGTCATTGGCCATTCGGGTATCTTCTATTTCCCAGAAAGCAAGGTATGCCTTAATTATAGTGAGAAATGCATTGTTGTCAGAAATGTATAGTAGCTTTAAAAGTCTTTGAGATAATGTGTGACTTTTGTTGGACTAAGATGCTGATTAGGGGCTTCCCAAATGGCACACTTGGTTAAGAATCCCTCTGCCAGTGCAAGAGATGCAAGAGCCACAGGTTCATTCCCAGGGTCAGGAAGATAGCTTGGAGAAGGTGTCTTGGGCAGACTCTAGAAATTCTTAAGAATATACTGGGTCTTAGGATATAGAGCAATCCTCAAACCCCAGATAAGCTCCTGAGACCTAGAAGAAAGTGATGTTAGCTCAGATAGGGCCAAAGAGTGGGTGAAAATGATGATACCTAAAGGGGACGTATATACTAAAGGAAAAAAGTTTGTCTCTAAGAGAAATTACAGCCAGGAGAGCCAAAGCTCGTCCTCCAGCGATTAGGAATTTGTAACTCACCGCCAGCCGCTTCGGCAGAGTTCTACCCACAAGCAAAGCTTGAAAGCTGCTAGTAAATAAGAAAAGCCATAATGGCAACATTCCAACCTTATCTGCTTACTTTCCTAAGAACAAGTTAGCTTAATTCTTGACCAGAGTAACCTGCTCCGGTTTAGCTCAAGTTGTAAGCTCACATAGAAGCCAGGAGCAGCGTTTTTCCTTTAATTTCTTAGGATTGTAAGTAGAAGCAGAAGTAAAGTATATGCAGTTGTGTCTGAGGTTTTTCCTTTAAAAGGCAGAGAGCAAATTGGGCGGAAGCTCCCTCACAGAACTCAGTTGCATCTGAGGTGAGGTTGAAGCTCCCAGCTCGGGGGTAAGATCTTTCTCTCCGCATTTTGATTGAGTTCTGATTAATTCTGATTATTTGTGCTTGCCTAATAAACCCACTCTTGGTTTAACAATACTTGAGACCACGATACTTTATTGTCGAGGTCTGAGGCTCACACCCTGAGGGGACCATGCCGTATTCGCGAAAAGGTCTCTGAGCTATTCAATATAGTTTCTCTTAGTGAGAGCTAGTGAGAATAGTAATCAGAGTAAGCTCCGACGCGGCGCCCACAAAAAGGAAATTCCCAGAAAGCAAGGTATGCCTTAATTATAGTGAGAAATGCATTGTTGTCAGAAATGTATAGTAGCTTTAAAAGTCTTTGAGATAATGTGTGACTTTTGTTGGACTAAGATGCTGATTAGGGGCTTCCCAAATGGCACACTTGGTTAAGAATCCCTCTGCCAGTGCAAGAGATGCAAGAGCCACAGGTTCATTCCCAGGGTCAGGAAGATAGCTTGGAGAAGGTGTCTTGGGCAGACTCTAGAAATTCTTAAGAATATACTGGGTCTTAGGATATAGAGCAATCCTCAAACCCCAGATAAGCTCCTGAGACCTAGAAGAAAGTGATGTTAGCTCAGATAGGGCCAAAGAGTGGGTGAAAATGATGATACCTAAAGGGGACGTATATACTAAAGGAAAAAAGTTTGTCTCTAAGAGAAATTACAGCCAGGAGAGCCAAAGCTCGTCCTCCAGCGATTAGGAATTTGTAACTCACCGCCAGCCGCTCGGCAGAGTTCTACCCACAAGCAAAGCTTGAAAGCTGCTAGTAAATAAGAAAAGCCATAATGGCAACATTCCAACCTTATCTGCTTACTTTCCTAAGAACAAGTTAGCTTAATTCTTGACCAGAGTAACCTGCTCCGGTTTAGCTCAAGTTGTAAGCTCACATAGAAGCCAGGAGCAGCGTTTTTCCTTTAATTTCTTAGGATTGTAAGTAGAAGCAGAAGTAAAGTATATGCAGTTGTGTCTGAGGTTTTTCCTTTAAAAGGCAGAGAGCAAATTGGGCGGAAGCTCCCTCACAGAACTCAGTTGCATCTGAGGTGAGGTTGAAGCTCCCAGCTCGGGGGTAAGATCTTTCTCTCCGCATTTTGATTGAGTTCTGATTAATTCTGATTATTTGTGCTTGCCTAATAAACCCACTCTTGGTTTAACAATACTTGAGACCACGATACTTTATTGTCGAGGTCTGAGGCTCACACCCTGAGGGGACCATGCCGTATTCGCGAAAAGGTCTCTGAGCTATTCAATATAGTTTCTCTTAGTGAGAGCTAGTGAGAATAGTAATCAGAGTAAGCTCCGACGCGGCGCCCACGACAAAGGAAATGGCAACCCAGTCTGTTATTCTTGACTGGAAAATTCCATAGACAGAGGAGCCTCATAGGCTTTAGTCCATGAGGTCACAAAGACCCTTGAAATGACTGAGCATGCACTTAGGTAGGTAGGTAGTTGATCAGAGATATTTCAATGCTTTTGTTGAAGTGGACTCCTGGATTCCTATGGGCAGAAATGTACTAGATGGATGAGTCAAAGGGAGTGATATAAATATCCAAGACAGATTTTTCAGTGATAATCATTTCAGGCAGCTAGACGTTATCAATATCACTTAATCCGCAGTGACCTATGTGGCAAGGCCTTTGACCACACGGTTAATACAGAATATGTCCTAGGGCCATGCTTAATTTAAACAATTGGAAAAAAAAAAAAAAAGTCTCCAAATGAGACAGGCAAAACTCTAGAGTGAGTTATTTCAAAAGAAAGTCATAACTTACTGAATTTTCAGAACTATATCCCTTAACAGACCTGCTATCCTGAATTAAGAAGATGTTTGAAATTTGTGAGGAAATATAATGAAAATAATAAACAAATACTAATATATACCTCCTGAATTTCTCTGAAAGATCCTGCCAAACTTAATATTGAGCATTGACTCTGAATTAATGCTACTTCTTAGGCAAATACACAAAGATGTTGTTAAGGATCAAATGAAAAAATGCAATTTTTGCCCATATCCACCTCACTGTATACTCAGTAGGACACCTGTGTTTGGCTCTCCCAGTTCTAAGGTGTATGGCTTTTCTGGAAATAATGTATGCTGTTGGTAGGATCTTGCATAAGAGTTGTTACAGAAGAAGAAGCCAAGCTACTATAGTTCATCCTAAGAAAACAGTAAATAAAAATCAATATTCTTATCACTAGAAAAGTCAGAAACAAGTACCTTCATCAAAGACTCTAAAGATGCAAGAGTAATTATTTATATCACAGCCCATTTAACTCTCAGATTTGGCCACTTTCAAAGACAGATGTGTTTTTGAGAATGACTGAATTACTGTAAGTTTAATTAGGTGGGATATCTGATTACAGCTGCTATTCCATATGTGGAACTGTAACAAATCAGTAAACTCAAAAAGGTAGATACAACTTGGTATTTACCCACTAGGATGAAGTTCTTGTAGAATATCCTGCTGTCTCTTTTATAAGATGGAGAGACATGCTGAAGTAAAAATATACACTAATTTCTGATAACTGCTAACATATTATTTGGGTTTCTGTGACTTGGGAGAGGCAATATTGGACTTCTGGGAGCAAGAAACTTGGAAAGAGTTGTAAAACTATACAAGATTTAGGAATGAATCCTAACTATGGGATAAGTTTGTCCCATATGAACATTTACTAAGGATTCCACTGCAGAGAAAAGTGTGAATGTTCATGTGTTCAAAAACACCCCATCAGAAAGTTATTGTGGCTGTCCTTTGCTACTCCAGAGCTTATTTGCTGCTTTATCAAGACCTGTGGAGAGAATACCTAGACCCTGAATGACAGATTGTAATTCATTGACAATTTACCTTGCATTCTCTGCTTAGGTTCTGAACATTATATTTTCTAAGATTCCCTGTTAATTGGCCTCCAGTTAGAACTGGTCAATGGGAAGCATTGGTGGAATTTTAGAGGGCAGGAGGAAAAAAAAAAAAAACTGGAGTTTTCTTATTTCCATTCCCAGTGAAATCAACAGTAACAGATTCTTCTCTACAGTAGTTTTAGCTGCTGCCGGGCAGCCCCAGTTCCTACAATCCAATAGTCACTTTTTCCCTATATCTCTCCACTCCCTATGGATGATAGCAACCAACACCTGGTTGCTTCACTGATAACCCTGTCTGGTTTTCAGGTTCTTCCAGTCCTTTATACAGACTCTGTTTTGCTATGTGGCTCCTGATGGACACACCCAGCTTTCAGGAACTATAATGGAGCTAGGTGCTGACTTCAGTCTCTATTGTTTCCCATTTAATGTCTTCTCGGTGCTAACTGAACCATCTCTATATTCGAAATATTGTTTCTTTTTACCATCTTCCACGTAGAATCTGAACAGAAACAAGTACCTTCATCAAAGACTCTAAAGATGCAAGAGAAATTTATATCACAGCCCATTTAACTCTCAGATTTGGCCACTTTCAAAGACAGATGTGTTTTTGAGAATGACTGAATTACTGTAAGTTTAATTAGGTGGGATATCTGATTACACTGCTATTCCATATGTGGAACTGTAACAAATCAGTAAACTCAAAAAGGTAGATACAACTTGGTATTTACCCACTAGGATGAAGTTCTTGTAGAATATCCTGCTGTCTCTTTTATAAGATGGAGAGACATGCTGAAGTAAAAATATACACTAATTTCTGATAACTGCTAACATATTATTTGGGTTTCTGTGACTTGGGAGAGGCAATATTGGACTTCTGGGAGCAAGAAACTTGGAAAGAGTTGTAAAACTATACAAGATTTAGGAATGAATCCTAACTATGGGATAAGTTTGTCCCATATGAACATTTACTAAGGATTCCACTGCAGAGAAAAGTGTGAATGTTCATGTGTTCAAAAACACCCCATCAGAAAGTTATTGTGGCTGTCCTTTGCTACTCCAGAGCTTATTTGCTGCTTTATCAAGACCTGTGGAGAGAATACCTAGACCCTGAATGACAGATTGTAATTCATTGACAATTTACCTTGCATTCTCTGCTTAGGTTCTGAACATTATATTTTCTAAGATTCCCTGTTAATTGGCCTCCAGTTAGAACTGGTCAATGGGAAGCATTGGTGGAATTTTAGAGGGCAGGAGGAAAAAAAAAAAAAACTGGAGTTTTCTTATTTCCATTCCCAGTGAAATCAACAGTAACAGATTCTTCTCTACAGTAGTTTTAGCTGCTGCCGGGCAGCCCCAGTTCCTACAATCCAATAGTCACTTTTTCCCTATATCTCTCCACTCCCTATGGATGATAGCAACCAACACCTGGTTGCTTCACTGATAACCCTGTCTGGTTTTCAGGTTCTTCCAGTCCTTTATACAGACTCTGTTTTGCTATGTGGCTCCCTGATGGACACACCCAGCTTTCAGGAACTATAATGGAGCTAGGTGCTGACTTCAGTCTCTATTGTTTCCCATTTAATGTCTTCTCGGTGCTAACTGAACCATCTCTATATTCGAAATATTGTCTTACCATCTTCACTTTTAATTTTCTGAACCTTGTTCTCTAACTCAGTATCGCACTTATCTTGCTAAAATTGTGTTGACTCAAAGTCTGTCCTTAAACTTTGCATATTCAAAAACCTAATTTGTCAGCACACCAGAACACCTCTGTTTCTTAAGCGTAGGCTTAAATAAAAAGCTCATAAGAATGATATACAAATGGAGAAATTTAATTAGTTATACTACAGCGATGCTAGTTTCTGAAGCTATCATGCGTGTGTCCTTTTTTCTGACTTAAGAAAGATCCTCACGGAAACTCAAACCAAAGAACTTTTATGTGTTCCCTTTTTTACACAGAGGATGTTCAGAAGAATCATTATAGTTTATTACCTTTAACTATATTTTTAAAACATTTATATCCATAAGATAACTGTATTAGGTAGCATTTGACTCTATCCAAATACTGGTTTATACCATTATAAGGGCAACCACAGTCAATGTTATTGACTATGACTTTATAATCTGAGACATGGCAAACATTTCTTTTTTAAAGTAAAAGATCATATATCTTTGGAGGAGGTGGAATTAATTTTGTTACTCTGAAATAAAATTATTTAGAACTTCTGCTACATGATTTTGAAGACTGATTTACATCTTTTCCATCCCCAAACTCTACTAAATTGGAAAGACGAAACCCACAAAGACAAGGAGAAAAAAGTGAGAAAAGTAAAGCAGATGGGTAAATGATAACTAAAGTGCCAGCTCTGATAAAACTTAAGTTCAATTATATAACATGCTATTCCCAGTGAAATCAACAGTAACAGATTCTTCTCTACAGTAGTTTTAGCTGCTGCCGGGCAGCCCCAGTTCCTACAATCCAATAGTCACTTTTTCCTATATCTTTCCACTCCCTATGGATGATAGCAACCAACACCTGGTTGCTTCACTGATAACCCTGTCTGGTTTTCAGGTTCTTCCAGTCCTTTATACAGACTCTGTTTTGCTATGTGGCTCCTGATGGACACACCCAGCTTTCAGGAACTATAATGGAGCTAGGTGCTGACTTCAGTCTCTATTGTTTCCCATTTAATGTCTTCTCGGTGCTAACTGAACCATCTCTATATTCGAAATATTGTCTTACCATCTTCACTTTTAATTTTCTGAACCTTGTTCTCTAACTCAGTATCGCACTTATCTTGCTAAAATTGTGTTGACTCAAAGTCTGTCCTTAAACTTTGCATATTCAAAAACCTAATTTGTCAGCACACCAGAACACCTCTGTTTCTTAAGCGTAGGCTTAAATAAAAAGCTCATAAGAATGATATACAAATGGAGAAATTTAATTAGTTATACTACAGCGATGCTAGTTTCTGAAGCTATCATGCGTGTGTCCTTTTTTCTGACTTAAGAAAGATCCTCACGGAAACTCAAACCAAAGAACTTTTATGTGTTCCCTTTTTTACACAGAGGATGTTCAGAAGAATCATTATAGTTTATTACCTTTAACTATATTTTTAAAACATTTATATCCATAAGATAACTGTATTAGGTAGCATTTGACTCTATCCAAATACTGGTTTATACCATTATAAGGGCAACCACAGTCAATGTTATTGACTATGACTTTATAATCTGAGACATGGCAAACATTTCTTTTTTAAAGTAAAAAAGATCATATATCTTTGGAGGAGGTGGAATTAATTTTGTTACTCTGAAATAAAATTATTTAGAACTTCTGCTACATGATTTTGAAGACTGATTTACATCTTTTCCATCCCCAAACTCTACTAAATTGGAAAGACGAAACCCACAAAGACAAGGAGAAAAAAGTGAGAAAAGTAAAGCAGATGGGTAAATGATAACTAAAGTGCCAGCTCTGATAAAACTTAAGTTCAATTATATAACATGCTAACCTAAAACAAACTGATCATCTTTAGATATCCAAAGGGATTAAAGAATTGGAAGAACCTCATAACTTTGAAAGTAGGAGTAGCAAGCAAGGATGAAATTAAAAGGAGTGGTTGGAAGTCTATATAGTTATTAGATTCCAGGATTCCTTTTCTGGAGATACTAATCTAGAAGAACTAGACTTGGAAGAAAACAGGCACAAGTGAAAGCCAAAGGTAATCATATTGAAAATTAAACACATCTACTTCCCTTCCTTACTCAGCTTCAAAAATGTCAGCAGTCAGATGTATATTTCCCAGCTACCAAACAAGATGATTTTATTCTCAAGAAAAATAGTCCAGAGAAAACCAACCTGCGTTAAGCAGATGTCCAGTAGGTTGAGATCACCTTACTATGAATCCTACCTGGTAACAAGTCTCCTTTCAACCAAAACACATTCAAAGACTCTGAAGGTTTAGGGTATCAGTCCCAAATGAAAACATTTAACCAAGGATCAATAGATGTTTTAAAAAATACTTTGACATGAAAGAGGCCAAAACCAGGAGTAAAAAGAAAAAGGAAACATGGAGAGCAGAGAAAATAAGACTCCAAAAGTCTTTATATGATATCCTAAGTGACGAAAAAGAAGATATTACCAATCTGAAACAAGCACAGACAACTAATAACAAAGAAACATGAAAAGAAAGAAAGGCTTAAGAAATATAATAGTAAAAGAAAATTCTTTACCAGGATAAAAAGATGACTTTGAAGACTTCTTGAAAATAGATTAAAAGACAAAGTAGTAAAGAAAAGGAAGATTAGTATCAAATCTAAACTAAAACAATACCAATTGTAAAATAAAAGAAACAAAGAAAGACACTATTAAGTAAATAGTACATCAAAACATTGACAAAGAACCAGTTCCAAAGAATAAAATTATTTAGAACTTCTGCTACATGATTTTGAAGACTGATTTACATCTTTTCCATCCCCAAACTCTACTAAATTGGAAAGACGAAACCCACAAAGACAAGGAGAAAAAAGTGAGAAAAGTAAAGCAGATGGGTAAATGATAACTAAAGTGCCAGCTCTGATAAAACTTAAGTTCAATTATATAACATGCTAACCTAAAACAAACTGATCATCTTTAGATATCCAAAGGGATTAAAGAATTGGAAGAACCTCATAACTTTGAAAGTAGGAGTAGCAAGCAAGGATGAAATTAAAAGGAGTGGTTGGAAGTCTATATAGTTATTAGATTCCAGGATTCCTTTTCTGGAGATACTAATCTAGAAGAACTAGACTTGGAAGAAAACAGGCACAAGTGAAAGCCAAAGGTAATCATATTGAAAATTAAACACATCTACTTCCCTTCCTTACTCAGCTTCAAAAATGTCAGCAGTCAGATGTATATTTCCCAGCTACCAAACAAGATGATTTTATTCTCAAGAAAAATAGTCCAGAGAAAACCAACCTGCGTTAAGCAGATGTCCAGTAGGTTGAGATCACCTTACTATGAATCCTACCTGGTAACAAGTCTCCTTTCAACCAAAACACATTCAAAGACTCTGAAGGTTTAGGGTATCAGTCCCAAATGAAAACATTTAACCAAGGATCAATAGATGTTTTAAAAAATACTTTGACATGAAAGAGGCCAAAACCAGGAGTAAAAAGAAAAAGGAAACATGGAGAGCAGAGAAAATAAGACTCCAAAAGTCTTTATATGATATCCTAAGTGACGAAAAAGAAGATATTACCAATCTGAAACAAGCACAGACAACTAATAACAAAGAAACATGAAAAGAAAGAAAGGCTTAAGAAATATAATAGTAAAAAGAAAATTCTTTACCAGGATAAAAAGATGACTTTGAAGACTTCTTGAAAATAGATTAAAAGACAAAGTAGTAAAGAAAAGGAAGATTAGTATCAAATCTAAACTAAAACAATACCAATTGTAAAATAAAAGAAACAAAGAGAAAGACACTATTAAGTAAATAGTACATCAAAACATTACAGAACCAAAGGAACCAGTTTCCAGAAGAATAGACAGATTTGGTGCCTAGCACAATGGATGAAGAAAGATCCACATTAAAGCAATTACTAGAATTTAAGAATATCAGCTTCAAAAAATGATAGCCAAAATAAACAAATAAATAAGAAGACCCCAGAATCCAGAAACCAAACTAGCTTTAGATTTCTCAATGACAGCAATGGAAGTTAGAAGACAGTAGAGCATTACCATCAAATTTGGGGGAAAAAATATTTCCATGTTAGAAGTCATCATCAAATGCCAAATTTTTGTAGTAAAAAAATATATTTTCAGACAATGTGTCAAAAATCATTTCTTAGATCACTTCTCAGATAGTAACTTGAAGGTATGCACCAGTTAAGAATTAATCCAAGAAAAAGAGAAATGTGGGACTTCCAACATAAGAGGAAAGATACCAAGAAAAGAAGCAAATGAATAAACAGGCAGATGGTATATGTAGCTGCTTGTTCAAGGATAAGGTTTCCCAGCAGACCTGGATAATAGCCATTAGAACTGATAAAGGTAAGGTTCCAGGAGTGAGATTAAAGAAAAAGATTAAATTAGTAGTATGTTTGATTCTTTCTTACTGCACTAACAGAAGTTGTATATGAGAGACCTGTTGAGGCAAATTTATTAAAATGTCTAAATAATTTAAAAAGAGAAAGAATGAGAAATAAATCAGTTAATGAAACAACCTCCAAGAATAGGACTGTAGAAGAAAGGAGATGACATTACTGCTCCACACAGAACGAATGCTGAGGAAGAGTTTGTTGTTGCTATTGTTACATAACTTTGCTCAGCTGTTAATATTTTTATATCATAATAGCATCTGAAAACATACAAACAAAACCATAATACAACTGCAGAGGAGCACAAGTGAGGCAAATGCACATGGTAAGAGGGATGGAGAGCCAAATCAACATCATCAGTAGGAAGTTAATATATACAAAGATGTAAATAAGAAATAGTAATGTAAACTAATGAAGATTTAAATTCCAGAAGAATTAATAAGGAAGTCAGATGAAGAAGGGTGCAGGGGAAGGACTTGCTGAAACCTGGCTGGAAGGAAGATGGCAAAAATGACTAGTGCCTTTTGTAAAATGCTATATATAGATACTTGGGTTTGTGAACATACAATTTGATTAAAAATAAAAATGTAAAAGTCATTAATCATATGATGCAAAGTATTAATATAAACCAAGAGAGTATAACATGCCTTCTGAAGATCTGAGACAAAAATATGCCTCATCTAGACTGGAGCAATCTGTGGATCCCACCCCTCCTAAGCCATGAACAGGATTGGTATTCACATCAGCAACATTTGCCACTGAGACTTTTTATGTTTCTATGGCTAACTAACACTTTTCTCCCAAGTGATATAATCTCTTTAGATATGATAATACATTAATCCTGTTATAGCAAAGTTTCCTGGTGAGGAAGTCACTCTGCCTCTAAAGAGGCAATTTTTTGCAAGTGTGTGCTCTAATTCCTATGTGACAATTATCATACTTGAACTTTCCCATTTTATTGACTTGAATTCACATTCCTGAAATGTGTTTAATTCTTCCCACTCAAAACAGAAAACTTGCCAACCTTGATTTAAAAGCTATATCCTTGCTTATCATTGTCACTTACTTCATAACACCCTGTTTTAAACACATTGCCCTGTGTGCTCAGTCATGTCCGACTCTTTGTGAACTCATGGAATGTACCCACCAGCACCTCTGTCCATGGTATTTTACAAGGAAGAATACTGAAGTGAGTGTCATTCCCTTCTTCAGGGAATCTTTTTGACCCAGGGATCAAATCTGCATCTCTTCATTGGCTGGAAGATACTTTACCACTAGCATCACCTGGGAAGCCCTTTAAATGCATTGGCTGGTACTTGCTCAGCTGTAATATTTTTATATCATAATAGCATCTGAAAACATACAAACAAAACCATAATACAACTGCAGAGGAGCACAAGTGAGGCAAATGCACATGGTAAGAGGGATGGAGAGCCAAATCAACATCATCAGTAGGAAGTTAATATATACAAAGATGTAAATAAGAAATAGTAATGTAAACTAATGAAGATTTAAATTCCAGAAGAATTAATAAGGAAGTCAGATGAAGAAGGGTGCAGGGGAAGGACTTGCTGAAACCTGGCTGGAAGGAAGATGGAAAAAATGACTAGTGCCTTTTGTAAAATGCTATATATAGATACTTGGGTTTGTGAACATACAATTTGATTAAAAATAAAAATGTAAAAGTCATTAATCATATGATGCAAAGTATTAATATAAACCAAGAGAGTATAACATGCCTTCTGAAGATCTGAGACAAAAATATGCCTCATCTAGACTGGAGCAATCTGTGGATCCCACCCCTCCTAAGCCATGAACAGGATTGGTATTCACATCAGCAACATTTGCCACTGAGACTTTTTATGTTTCTATGGCTAACTAACACTTTTCTCCCAAGTGATATAATCTCTTTAGATATGATAATACATTAATCCTGTTATAGCAAAGTTTCCTGGTGAGGAAGTCACTCTGCCTCTAAAGAGGCAATTTTTTGCAAGTGTGTGCTCTAATTCCTATGTGACAATTATCATACTTGAACTTTCCCATTTTATTGACTTGAATTCACATTCCTGAAATGTGTTTAATTCTTCCCACTCAAAACAGAAAACTTGCCAACCTTGATTTAAAAGCTATATCCTTGCTTATCATTGTCACTTACTTCATAACACCCTGTTTTAAACACATTGCCCTGTGTGCTCAGTCATGTCCGACTCTTTGTGAACTCATGGAATGTACCCACCAGCACCTCTGTCCATGGTATTTTACAAGGAAGAATACTGAAGTGAGTGTCATTCCCTTCTTCAGGGAATCTTTTTGACCCAGGGATCAAATCTGCATCTCTTCATTGGCTGGAAGATACTTTACCACTAGCATCACCTGGGAAGCCCTTTAAATGCATTGTGCTGCATGCATGCTAAGTTACTTCAGATGTGTCCAACTCTTTGTGGCCCCATGGACTGTAGCCCACCAGGCTCCTCAGTCCATGGAAATCTCCAGGCAAGAATACTGGAGCAGACTGCCATTTCTTCTTCCAGGGGGTCTTCCTGATTCAGGGATCGAGCCTGCCTCTCTTACATTTCCTGCATTAACAGGCAGGTTCTTTACCACTAGCACCATCTAGAAAGCCTAGGTTAATTCAGCTTTAAAGGTCTGTACTCCTCAGAGGCATATGTCACAATGCACATGCTCTGTTCAGAATAGAAATAAACTAACAGTTTTTTTAAAGTGTATTTTTATGGGCATCTGTTCCATGATGAATACATTAAATTGGCAGCAAACAGTATTAAACACCGTTGGGATTTATTATCTGTAAATATCATTTCTGTTATACTATTATGACTGAAAAACATTATTAGCTAGGAGTTCTTTTGAAATGTAACTGTTTAAGAATTAATAGATTTTTAAAGTAGCATTAATAAAAATTTGACCTTAGAGCTCAGTTGATTTCTAATCTTATACCAAGCACAATTAACACAATTATATGAAGATATAGTAAGATAGGTTTTGTATTTCTCACTAACAAAGCCAGTTTTAAAGGTACCAACAGGAAAAAACTTACACAAAACAGTGATTTCACCCTTTGTTGGAATTGAACACTTCATATCTCTTTTCAGCACTAATGCTCACACTGTAGAACTCCTTGACAAAACTGACCAATTCTAGTAGCTGTAGCTTTGTCTATGAACAGGTCTAACACCCCCCTCCCCCACCTTCTGCCACCAAATAAAGATATGTATTTTTAATTAAGAATTCAGGAGAGTTTTAAGACACAGAAAGCATATGGTTCTTGAACACTACATATTTTTCATAATATAAAACTACTTCATATGAAGTTAAAGCATGTTTCAGATACTTTTCATCAATAATATTTAGTATTTTATTAATTAAAATATTCACAGTGTATACAAGGAAGAATACTGAAGTGAGTGTCATTCCCTTCTTCAGGGAATCTTTTTGACCCAGGGATCAAATCTGCATCTCTTCATTGGCTGGAAGATACTTTACCACTAGCATCACCTGGGAAGCCCTTTAAATGCATTGTGCTGCATGCATGCTAAGTTACTTCAGATGTGTCCAACTCTTTGTGGCCCCATGGACTGTAGCCCACCAGGCTCCTCAGTCCATGGAAATCTCCAGGCAAGAATACTGGAGCAGACTGCCATTTCTTCTTCCAGGGGGTCTTCCTGATTCAGGGATCGAGCCTGCCTCTCTTACATTTCCTGCATTAACAGGCAGGTTCTTTACCACTAGCACCATCTAGAAAGCCTAGGTTAATTCAGCTTTAAAGGTCTGTACTCCTCAGAGGCATATGTCACAATGCACATGCTCTGTTCAGAATAGAAATAAACTAACAGTTTTTTTAAAGTGTATTTTTATGGGCATCTGTTCCATGATGAATACATTAAATTGGCAGCAAACAGTATTAAACACCGTTGGGATTTATTATCTGTAAATATCATTTCTGTTATACTATTATGACTGAAAAACATTATTAGCTAGGAGTTCTTTTGAAATGTAACTGTTTAAGAATTAATAGATTTTTAAAGTAGCATTAATAAAAATTTGACCTTAGAGCTCAGTTGATTTCTAATCTTATACCAAGCACAATTAACACAATTATATGAAGATATAGTAAGATAGGTTTTGTATTTCTCACTAACAAAGCCAGTTTTAAAGGTACCAACAGGAAAAAACTTACACAAAACAGTGATTTCACCCTTTGTTGGAATTGAACACTTCATATCTCTTTTCAGCACTAATGCTCACACTGTAGAACTCCTTGACAAAACTGACCAATTCTAGTAGCTGTAGCTTTGTCTATGAACAGGTCTAACACCCCCCTCCCCCACCTTCTGCCACCAAATAAAGATATGTATTTTTAATTAAGAATTCAGGAGAGTTTTAAGACACAGAAAGCATATGGTTCTTGAACACTACATATTTTTCATAATATAAAACTACTTCATATGAAGTTAAAGCATGTTTCAGATACTTTTCATCAATAATATTTAGTATTTTATTAATTAAAATATTCACAGTGTATATAGCTTTTGTTTGAACTCTTGCTTTGGATTTAGAGACTATCTTACATCTTCCAGAGTGAATTGGGAAGATCACAATTTGATTCTTTAGGGTCAAAAATTCTAAACCGCTAAAAATTCTAAACTACTCAGTTGTATCTGGCTCTTTGCAACCCCATGGACTGTAGTCTACCAGGCTCCTCAGTCCATGGAATCCTCCAGGCAAAAATACTGGAGTGGGAAGCCATTCCTGTAAATATGGTTGTTTGTTGTTTAGTACTAACACAGGAATTCTGTGTTATTTACCAATGAAAGTAATTGTGAGACAGTCTGGGGCCTGGGATCCTTTGCTGCAGTGGTGCAAAGCTTGTACCTGGACAAACATCTCCTTGAACTACGAAATACAAAGAACTCTTCATAAGGCACTGAAAATAACTGTGTGCACAGCTGCAGCTAGGGCAAATTCTAGACCAAAGATACAAAAAGACCCAAAAAGCCCAACTACCACTTCTAAAGAGTCAGAGGGCAAAATCAGGGGTTGAGAGCAAAAGCAAGGCACTCCATATGCGTCCCTGAGCACAACAAAACACCACAAAGGGTGGGCCAATAACCTAAGCCACACCTCTGACCAGACTTCTAGACACTCCTCTGCCCTCATTCCCATATAAGGAACTAGCTAGCCCCTCTCAGAGAGGGAGCAAGCAAGAGAACTAGTTGCTTGTTCTTTCACCCCTCTGTTCCAGCAGGATCTCCAGTAAAGCCTTGCCTGAATTTTTTATCTGGCCTCTGATCAATTTCTATTGATTAAGTTGACCAAGAACCCTGGATAGTAACAACTGAAAGAAATAAAAAGTTAAAAGAATATACCAAGAATATTCCAAACTGGAAAAACATTAGGTATCATTTAATGAAAAGAAACAGAAATGCTAGGCTATTGTCTATGAACAGGTTAAACCTCATTCCCCAAATAATATGAAAACTTTAGCCCAAAATATGGTTCTTGAACACTACATATTTTTCATAATATAAAACTACTTCATATGAAGTTAAAGCATGTTTCAGATACTTTTCATCAATAATATTTAGTATTTTATTAATTAAAATATTCACAGTGTATATAGCTTTTGTTTGAACTCTTGCTTTGGATTTAGAGACTATCTTACATCTTCCAGAGTGAATTGGGAAGATCACAATTTGATTCTTTAGGGTCAAAAATTCTAAACCGCTAAAAATTCTAAACTACTCAGTTGTATCTGGCTCTTTGCAACCCCATGGACTGTAGTCTACCAGGCTCCTCAGTCCATGGAATCCTCCAGGCAAAAATACTGGAGTGGGAAGCCATTCCTGTAAATATGGTTGTTTGTTGTTTAGTACTAACACAGGAATTCTGTGTTATTTACCAATGAAAGTAATTGTGAGACAGTCTGGGGCCTGGGATCCTTTGCTGCAGTGGTGCAAAGCTTGTACCTGGACAAACATCTCCTTGAACTACGAAATACAAAGAACTCTTCATAAGGCACTGAAAATAACTGTGTGCACAGCTGCAGCTAGGGCAAATTCTAGACCAAAGATACAACAAGACCAAAAAAGCCCAACTACCCCTTCTAAAGAGTCAGAGGGCAAAATCAGGGGTTGAGAGCAAAAGCAAGGCACTCCATATGCGTCCCTGAGCACAACAAAACACCACAAAGGGTGGGCCAATAACCTAAGCCACACCTCTGACCAGACTTCTAGACACTCCTCTGCCCTCATTCCCATATAAGGAACTAGCTAGCCCCTCTCAGAGAGGGAGCAAGCAAGAGAACTAGTTGCTTGTTCTTTCACCCCTCTGTTCCAGCAGGATCTCCAGTAAAGCCTTGCCTGAATTTTTTATCTGGCCTCTGATCAATTTCTATTGATTAAGTTGACCAAGAACCCTGGATAGTAACAACTGAAAGAAATAAAAAGTTAAAAGAATATACCAAGAATATTCCAAACTGGAAAAACATTAGGTATCATTTAATGAAAAAGAAACAGAAATGCTAGGCACTCAGTTGTGTCTGACTCTTTGCGACCCCATGGATATATTCCTGCGAAAATGAGAAGTCCTCTAGAAAGATGTTCTCAGGTCTCTGCATGAATAATTTCAGGAAAAAGACAGCCACGAATTTGTATATGTAGGATCTGACGGAGTCCAACTGTTTCTTAAATAACACTGTAGTTATTGACTCTATGATACAGATTCCACCTTCTGCTTCTGAAGGAAAACAGACCTGTTATTATGATCCTAGTCTTCCACACTATAGTTATTTCCATTTTCCCATTTGTTTTCTTTTGAGGCATGGCCTCTTAACCCTTTGTCAAATGGAGGTCTAATTCTAGCTGGACCAAGAGTCAACAGTGAGTCTCTTAAGATACAGTTTCAAAGAAAGAAGAGAATATCCTGAAGAAGGGCTCTACTTATCCAAACCAATGATTTTCCAAATTCAAAGTCTCTCTCTCCTGTGAAACGTTTGGGATTTATTTACTTATTTGTATTGCTAATAAATAGCATACAACATTATATTTCAGGTATACAACATAGTGATTCTGTATTTTAATATTATGAAATGGTAACTACTATAAGTTACCATAGGTCACCATGAAATTTTTTTAGAAAGTATTGACTATATATCCTATGTTGTATATTATATACCCATGATTTATTTATTTTAGAGTTGGAAGTTTGTACATCGTTATCCCTTTCACTTATTTGAACCCCCACCACTTTGCCCTCTAGGAAAACAAGTTTGTTCCTTGTATTTGATTTCATTTCTATTTTGTTTTATTTGTATGCTTTGTTTTTAAGGTTGTGTAACAAAGTGCAAGAAATCACACAATATTTGTCTTTCTTTCTGACTTATTTCAGCATTGGAAACACTTACTTTAAATACATTTCCCCAGAAATCAGTAGGCCTGGACTGTATATGTGTACTTTTTAAAAATTGCAAAGAATTGTGAGCCGAGTTGTCTATAAACCATACTTGGAAAAGCCCTAATCTAGACCTATTGAGCAAAAAATAATATCATAACATTCTCTAATTACTATTGCTACACATTAAGCTTACAGTAAACTCAGAGTTTCTCTTAATTCATATGTTCCAGTCCTATATTTCTGCAATTGATATTTTCATTGTATATATGGAATTTCTATTTTTTTCTGTTATTATTCCTGTTAATTTGGATCTACAAGTTAAGCCATCAGATAAAATAGTTGAACCTTGATACTATCACCTGAAATATTAGCTTCCCTTGACAACACTGTATCACTTACAAATTTGACAAATGTTCCTTCACCTAATTCATTGATGAAAATTTATAAGGTTAAATATGGAATCTTATGACATGCCATGAGATACCTATTTCCAAGGTGACAGTCATTTATTAAACAACACATTTGGAGGTAGCTATGAATTTATTAGACTACTCTTATCTGTTAACATACTTCTCTATTTTATCTGCAAACATGCTGTCCTTAAGAGAACATATAAAGTGCTTTACTAAAAATATGATAAACTGTGCCAATAATACTTCTGTACTCTCAATGATCTGAGTCAGTTCTTATGGGAAAGCAGTGGACATTTATTGAGCATTTAAACTTTCAAAATGCATCATCTCATTTATCACCAACATCTGAGATGACCTTTTTAATCTCCCTCAGTTTAGGACACAAAGAACTAAGGAAAAGTACACGATGCCACAAAACTAGAAGAAAGTAAGTCCAGGAGCTTCTTTGTATATCATCACTTATTATCCCTGTAGCAGTATCTTAATTTCAGATTCTAAACAATGATGCTGTTAAAGTGCTACACTCAATATGCCAGCAGATTGGGAAAATTTAGCAGTGACCTCAGAACTGGAAAAGGTTAGTTTTCATTCTAATCTCAAAAAAGGGCAATGTCAAAGAATGTTCAAACTACTGTCCCATTGCACTCATTTCACATCTACAATGCTCAAAATCCTCCAAGTTAGACTTCATCACTACATAGACTGAGAGATTCCAAATGTACAAGCTGGATTTAGAAAAGGTAGATGAACCAGAGATCAAATTGCCAACATCCATTGACCATAAAAAGAGCAAGAGTAAGAAAAAAATCTACTTCTGCTTCATTGACTATACCAAAGTCTTTGGCTGTGTGAATCACAACAAACTGGAAAATTCTGAAAGAGATGAGAATACAAAAGCACCTTACCTGCCTCCTGCATAACCTATATGCAGGCCAAGAAGCAACAGCTAGAACCAGACATGAAGCAATGGACTGGTTTTAAATTGGGAAGAGAGTAAATCAAAACTATATATTGTCACCCTGTTCATTTAACTTATATGCAGAGTACATAATGTGAAATGCTGGTCTGGATAAAGCACAAGCTGGAGTCAAGATTGCAAGGAGAAACATCAATAACCTCAAGTGTCTAGATGACACCACCCTTATGACAGAAAACAAAGAGGGACTGAAAAAACCTCTTGATGAAGGTGAAAGAGGAGAGTGAAAAAACTGGCCTAAAACTCATCATTCAAAAATTGCAGATCATGGCATCCAGTCCCATCACTTCATGGCAAACAGATGGGCAAACAATGGAAACAGTGACAGATTTTATTTTCTTGAGAGTCAAAAATCAATGAAGATGGTGACTGCAGCCATGAAATTAAAAGACTCTTCCTCCTTGGAAGAAAAGTTATGATAAATCTAGACAGCATATTCAAAAGCAGAGGCATCACTTTGCCGACAAAAGTCTGTATAGTCAAAGCTATGGTTTTGCCAGTAGTCTCATATGGTTGTGAGAGCGAGACCATAAAGAAACTGAGTGTCGAAAAATTGATGCCTCAAAACTAGAAGAAAGTAAGTCCAGGAGCTTCTTTGTATATCATCACTTATTATCCCTGTAGCAGTATCTTAATTTCAGATTCTAAACAATGATGCTGTTAAAGTGCTACACTCAATATGCCAGCAGATTGGGAAAATTTAGCAGTGACCTCAGAACTGGAAAAGGTTAGTTTTCATTCTAATCTCAAAAAAGGGCAATGTCAAAGAATGTTCAAACTACTGTCCCATTGCACTCATTTCACATCTACAATGCTCAAAATCCTCCAAGTTAGACTTCATCACTACATAGACTGAGAGATTCCAAATGTACAAGCTGGATTTAGAAAAGGTAGATGAACCAGAGATCAAATTGCCAACATCCATTGACCATAAAAAGAGCAAGAGTAAGAAAAAAATCTACTTCTGCTTCATTGACTATACCAAAGTCTTTGGCTGTGTGAATCACAACAAACTGGAAAATTCTGAAAGAGATGAGAATACAAAAGCACCTTACCTGCCTCCTGCATAACCTATATGCAGGCCAAGAAGCAACAGCTAGAACCAGACATGAAGCAATGGACTGGTTTTAAATTGGGAAGAGAGTAAATCAAAACTATATATTGTCACCCTGTTCATTTAACTTATATGCAGAGTACATAATGTGAAATGCTGGTCTGGATAAAGCACAAGCTGGAGTCAAGATTGCAAGGAGAAACATCAATAACCTCAAGTGTCTAGATGACACCACCCTTATGACAGAAAACAAAGAGGGACTGAAAAAACCTCTTGATGAAGGTGAAAGAGGAGAGTGAAAAAACTGGCCTAAAACTCATCATTCAAAAATTGCAGATCATGGCATCCAGTCCCATCACTTCATGGCAAACAGATGGGCAAACAATGGAAACAGTGACAGATTTTATTTTCTTGAGAGTCAAAAATCAATGAAGATGGTGACTGCAGCCATGAAATTAAAAGACTCTTCCTCCTTGGAAGAAAAGTTATGATAAATCTAGACAGCATATTCAAAAGCAGAGGCATCACTTTGCCGACAAAAGTCTGTATAGTCAAAGCTATGGTTTTGCCAGTAGTCTCATATGGTTGTGAGAGCGAGACCATAAAGAAACTGAGTGTCGAAAAATTGATGCCTCAAAACGGTGGTGTTGGAGAAGACTCTTGAGAGTTCCTTGGCCTGCAGAGAGACCAAACCAGTCAATCCTAAAGGAAATAAAATCTGAATATCCATTGGAAGGACTGATGCTTAAGCTGAAGCTCCAATACTTTGGCCACCTGATGCAATGGGATGATTCACTTGAAAAGAGCCTGATGTAGGGAAATAGAAGGCAAAAGGAGAAGGGGACAAGAGGATGAGATGGTTGCATAACATCACTGAGTCAATGGACATGAGTTTGAGCAAGCTCCAGGAGATGGTGAAGGACAGGTAAGTCTGGAGCGCCGCAGTCTATGGGGTCAGAAACAATCAGTCACAACTGAGCAACTGAACTGAACTGAACTGAGTCTCTTAATATTTCTCCAGCACACGTATTTCAAAATGTATACTCAGCTCTGAATAGTTAGTTATACCCTATATTCCATATCCACAGTATATGTAACAGAGAATCAGAATTAAAATGTTTAAAATGTAATAGAAATTCATTTGTCACTTAAAAGTTTGAGAAAGTCCACCTAAAGCTAGTAAGGTTGCTCTTTTTCACGCAATTGTCAAGATCATAGGTTACTTCTATCTTGTTTCTTCATCATACACAGCCTCCAATCTCAAGATCAACTCATTATCCATGATGACTGATCCAATTTCCAATTATTACACCCATATTTCAGGTATCAGAAAAGAGGAAAATAAAGAAAAACTGAACAATACAAATTCATCTCAGGAAAGGATTCTGGCAGCTGCTACATGACATTACATGAAATATGGATATCTCATTGTTCAAAAGACAGTCAGATGGCCATACCTTTCTGCAAAGAAAGCTAAAAGGTACATTTAAAAAAATTGTATGTAGGTATGCCCAGTAAATAGCTAATCTAGTACTAAAAAATAAAGAAAATGAATTTGGGGAGATAGCTATGTCTCTATGACAAACATGCTATAAATATAAAATAAATGAATTCAATTTCATATCCTTGTTTTAGTGAACCCTAGTTATTCTCAAATATGAACTTTTTTTATTCCTTTTAGTTTGTTCCAAAGTGTCCTTAAGTTTAACATATTCATTTATTAATGTATTCATTCATCATCAGACATTACTAAAGAGGTCCAGACAGCACACTAGAGAGTAGTGCCTCAAGAATCAATACAAGACACCATTCTTGTCTTGGAGGAATAAAAATTGTATTTTTGTGTAAAAAAATATTGTGAAGGAGACAGTCTTTTGAACAAGCATAATAACTTTCATAACAGAGTTATATACAGAAGGACCCAGAAGAGTAAGATTAAATTAACCAAATCTTGAAGATTTGAGAAAGGCTTCAAAAAGGTAGTATTAAACTGAATTTTGAAGGACAAATGAATTTTTTAGCAGAATAAAATAGAGAGTGGGTAAAGTACTCTGCTCAAAATAATAATATATGCTAAGGCATAAAGAAGCAAAAAACAAATCATGCTGTTATAGCAACATGCATAATCACATATAATTACAATAAACAATGATAGAAGTGGAGTGGAAAGAAATGACATCAGAGACATAAACTGAGTGTAATTTGGTAAAACCCTTGCATCTCATTTCAAATTTATTCTATATATGAAGGACATTAAAGACTTTTAAACAGAAAATTATATGATACCATGAAATTCTTATTAGGTGAGTGTTGGCAACATGAATAGAGCACTAGAACCAGTCACAGACTACCTGCCTACTGATTATTGCACCAATCAATAATACAAATGAGAGACAGACACTAAGTGTGGCAAAGGGAGAAGATGAGGCTCAGAGGCATTGATTCTCCTACTAGCTCCACATTTGTCACTGGCATCAAAGTTCACTTTACTATTTACTTCAAAGTTTCTGGTTTTGAAATCATTCTTTTTATGAGAGGAGACAGATTAAAGAGAAGTTATGTGTTTTTCCAATATTTCTACCATTTGTCATTCTACTCACTCTAAAAAAATAGCGTTATTCCCTCAGTCTTTATTTATTTTTGCTTATAACAATAGTCTCAACAACTAGAAATTATCAAAGCTCATCGTATGCAGGACATTTTTGTCAAGGTGGTTGGTTTAGTCACTAAATCATGTCTAACTCTGTGTGACCCCATGGACTGTAGCCATCCAGGCTCTTCTGTCCAAGGGATTTTCCATGCAAGAATACTGGAGTGGGTTTCTATTTCCTTCTCCATTGGATCTTCCCCACACAGGGATTAAACCTGGGTCTTCTGCATTGCAGGCAGATTCTTTACCAACTGAGCCACCAGGGGAAACCCATAAAATTTTTTACCTTACCAAGCAGCATGCGGGATTTTAGCTCCTTGACCAGGGATTGTATCTACACCCCTTACAGTATAAGCAAGGAGTCTTAACCACTGGACAACCAGGGAAATCTCATTGTGTCAAGAACTATATGTAAATAATATCACTTTACCTATAAATACCTATCTACGAGGCAGGCACTATTATTTTTTTGTTGTTATTCAGTTTTCAGTTTCTAAAGTCATGTCTGACTCTGCAATCCATGGACTGCAGCATACAAGGCTTTGCTGTCCTTCACTATCTCTCAGAGGTCACTCAAACTTATGTCCATTGATTTGGTGATGCCATCCAACCAGCTCATCATCTGTTGCCCCCTACTCCTCCTGCCTTCAATCTTTCCCAGCATGAGGGTCTTTTCCAATGAGTTGGTTGTTTGCATCAAGTGGTCAAAATATTGGAGCTTCAGCTTCAGCATCAATCCTTACAATGAACATTCAGGGCCTTCAATGCTTTCCCAGCATGAGGGTCTTTTCCAGATTGCACCAATCAATAATACAAATGAGAGACAGACACTAAGTGTGGCAAAGGGAGAAGATGAGGCTCAGAGGCATTGATTCTCCTACTAGCTCCACATTTGTCACTGGCATCAAAGTTCACTTTACTATTTACTTCAAAGTTTCTGGTTTTGAAATCATTCTTTTTATGAGAGGAGACAGATTAAAGAGAAGTTATGTGTTTTTCCAATATTTCTACCATTTGTCATTCTACTCACTCTAAAAAAATAGCGTTATTCCCTCAGTCTTTATTTATTTTTGCTTATAACAATAGTCTCAACAACTAGAAATTATCAAAGCTCATCGTATGCAGGACATTTTTGTCAAGGTGGTGGTTTAGTCACTAAATCATGTCTAACTCTGTGTGACCCCATGGACTGTAGCCATCCAGGCTCTTCTGTCCAAGGGATTTTCCATGCAAGAATACTGGAGTGGGTTTCTATTTCCTTCTCCATTGGATCTTCCCCACACAGGGATTAAACCTGGGTCTTCTGCATTGCAGGCAGATTCTTTACCAACTGAGCCACCAGGGAAGCCCATAAAATTTTTTACCTTACCAAGCAGCATGCGGGATTTTAGCTCCTTGACCAGGGATTGTATCTACACCCCTTACAGTATAAGCAAGGAGTCTTAACCACTGGACAACCAGGGAAATCTCATTGTGTCAAGAACTATATGTAAATAATATCACTTTACCTATAAATACCTATCTACGAGGCAGGCACTATTATTTTTTTGTTGTTATTCAGTTTTCAGTTTCTAAAGTCATGTCTGACTCTGCAATCCATGGACTGCAGCATACAAGGCTTTGCTGTCCTTCACTATCTCTCAGAGGTCACTCAAACTTATGTCCATTGATTTGGTGATGCCATCCAACCAGCTCATCATCTGTTGCCCCCTACTCCTCCTGCCTTCAATCTTTCCCAGCATGAGGGTCTTTTCCAATGAGTTGGTTGTTTGCATCAAGTGGTCAAAATATTGGAGCTTCAGCTTCAGCATCAATCCTTACAATGAACATTCAGGGTTAATTTCCTTTAGGATTGACTGGTTCAATATCTTTGCTGTCCAAGTGGTACTGTTACTAAGAGATATTAAGTAACAAAAGGAAAAAAAACCCAGTTGGTAAGTAGCAGAGCTTAAATACAAAACCAATTCTATCCATCAACAAATAATAAAAAGCCAATCTATCAATAGGCAGATAGTCTAATTATTTACTAATAGAAAACAGACAGCAGCCTATCCTATTAATATTTATGAGCCTTTTGGGTAAGCCTATCATTCATCTGTGACTCCTTTAATGCGTCTGTGAATGTGTGCATGTGATGTTTCTATCAGCCCATGTGTCCCATCTTCTACTTCTCTTGTACCTCAAGAGGATTCACCAAGAGGACATTTCTTGTCTTTTATTAGAGAATGGAAGCTTACGTTCATTCATACTAAGTATCTTTCTTTTTAAATAAGATGTTTGCAGAACATGTAAAGAAGTCAATTTGTCTTGAACACAGGCATCCAACCAACCTGAACCAGATTATCTTTAATAAAGATCATTTTTAAATTTTTGTTAAATTTATGGAATTTACTACTTTTTTATAATTGAAATATATCAAAATATAACATTGCATAAATTAAATTATATACTGACTTGAAGTATTAAAAATTAATAGTTGATACAGTTGCCATTGTAGTGATAATTAACATCTCTATCAGCTCCCACAATTACAATTTTTTTAGTGGTTAAAATAATTAAGATCTAGGGGCTTCCCAAGTGACACAGTGGTAAAGAATCTGCCTGCCAATGCAGAAGCCTCAGGATGGATTCAATTGCTGGGTCCAGAAGATCCCCTGCAGGAGAAAATTATAACCCACTCCAGTATTCTTTTTTCTTTTTTTTTAAAGAATTAATTTTTTATATATATTTTTTTCTTTTTTTTTGAAATTTGGCCTCCTTTATTGTTTTTAATTTATTTTATTTTCATCCATCTTTATTCTTCAGCTTGTGTGGCCCTCCCACTGCAGTGGCCTCTCTCACTGCAGAGCAGGAGCTCTGGGAGCATGTGCTCCAAAGTGCTGGCTCGTAATTGGACACACCTGTCCAGCCACTCTGTGGCACATGGGATCTTCCCAGGCCAGGGATAGAACTGGTGCCCTTGCATTGCAAGGCGGACTCTTTACCCACTGGACCACCATGGAGGCCCCACTCCAGTATTCTTGCCTGGAAAATTCCATGGAGCCTGATATGTACAGTCCATGGGGTCCCAAAGAGTCAGACACAACTGAGCAAATGAGCATACACACATACAAACAGACACAAATTAAGGTTTAGTCTCTTAGCAAGTTTGATGTTTATAACAATAATGTTGGTATTTCCTATGCTGTGGACTGACTTACTACCCATTGAAAGTTTGTGTCCTTTAATAACTGTCATATCCACCACCACCTCCATTCCCTGGTAGTCATGTGCGGATATGAGACATGGACCATGAAGAAGGCTGAGCTTTGAAGAAATGATGTCTTCAAACTGTGATGTTGGAGAAGACTCTTGAGTCCCTTGGAGTGCAAGGAGATCAAACCAGTCAATCCTAAAGGAAATCAATCCTAAGTATTCATTGGAAGGAATGATGTTGAAGCTGAAGCTCCAATAGTTTGGCCACCTGATACAAAAACCCTCTTGCATTGCTGGTGGGAATGTAAACTGATACAACCTCTTTGGAAGACAGTATGGAGATTCCTTAAAAAAATTAAAAAAAAGCACCCTATGAACCAGCAATTCCACTACCAGGCCTATATCCTGATGAAATCAAAACTGAAAGAAGCACCTGTGCCCCAGTGTTCATTGCAGCTCTCTATACAATAGCCAGAACATGGAAGCCACCTAGATGTCCATCGACAAACGAATGGATCCAGAAGCTCTGGTACATATATACAATGGAATACTACTCAGCTGTTAAAAGAAATGCAGAAGACTCAGTCCTAATGAGGTGGCTAGCTCTAGAACCTATCATATAAAGTGAAGTAAGTCAAAAAGAGAAAGACAAGTACAGTATACTAACTCATATATATGGAATCTAGTAGGCTGGTCATGATAACACACGCAGTGAACTCATGGAACAAAGAATAGACATAAGGACATTGTGGAGAACAAACAGTGAGAGGGAGGCATAGAGGAAGTAACATCGAAACCTATACTGGCTCGTGTGGAGAAGATAGCTATGGTCATTGCGCTAAGGGAACAGGAGTACCTACAATCACTTGGAGCGATGGTCTGGAGGGGTGGGAGGGGGGGAACTGGGTGGAGGGGGGGAACAGGGATATGCATATGAATGATCTGGGAACATACATGTCTGTGAACAACAAAACTCTGTAAAATCTTTAAAATAAAGAATTTTTTAAAAAAGAGAGAGATATCTCATTGGAAAAGACCTGATGGGGGTGAAAATAGAAGTCAGGAGGAGAAAAGGCCAAGAGAGGATGAGGTGGTTAACATCACCACAGACTCAATGGACTGCAAATTCTTAGAGATGGTGAAGAACAAGGAAGCCTGACATGCTGCAGTTCATGGGGTCTCAAAGAGTCAGACGTGAACTGAAGATTGTTAGATTCAAGTGGAACAAAATATGGATCTGCTAGAAAACTCTTGGAAAAATCTAGTTCAACTTAATTATTTAAAAGATAATGTCTTTGAATCCCAAAGAGGTGACATGATTGTCTCAAAGTTACATAACAAATTGAAAGAGAGCAGAGATCAGATCTTATATCACCTTATTTCAGTTAAGCCTTTACCCACTACTTTGTATCATTGCATTCAGAGGAAAAACTACCTTCAAATCCTATATAAAAACATCAGTGTATTTTTCATCAAGCAGAAAAGGAACAGATTATAGTGAAATATTCTGTTAAAATACCATTATTGTAGAATTGAATTGTACTATTGTATTGATAAAAAGAGAATTGGGTGTTTGAAATCTACTTAACTGTCCTAGAGCATAAGGGCATAGCTTTCAGAAAGTGAAATGAAATTAAGAGAAAGAAGTTAATGGAAAAGAAATTGAGTTCAAGGAAATCTACTTAACTCTGTCTGATTCATGATAATACAAAAAATATAGAGTTTAAAACAGTAAAATAAGGACATTAAAAATAGCATTTTAAACTTAAAAAACAGTAGACGCTATTTGATATAGCAAATAGTTCTGAGGTAACAATGATAGTGGCAATCATTTGTAACACAAAGATTGTATGTTAAACATTGTGTTAATAGTTTATGCACAATCTTAAAGGTAAATATTTTTTAATCTTTCCATAGATTAAATGGTTATTAATTTAGGTAGAAAACAATTGCATCATATGTTTACATGTATATTCAAGAGCCTCAATTTATTCCAAGAAACAGAAAAATGAGAGATGTACTGGAGTTTTCCAGACTTACTTCCCCAACCCCACTCCAAATTAAATAAGATTTTTTGAGGAAAGAAAGAAAGGTATTGTGAAGTTAGTGACAGGAAATGTGCAATGCAGTTGAGGGCTGTACATTCTGACCTCAAATCAAGGTTTCATCTGGCATCCCTTTAAGATATGGGTGCGTCAGAGAGAACAGTTAACTTCTGCCTAGCTTCCTCTGTTAAAGTCAAGGAAATGCCCAGTGCTATGGAAAAGTCCTGCAGTATACATCGCTGGAACTCTGGGGAGGTTAACTAGTCTTATGCTAGCACTAATTCCACCTTCTTGAATAAGAGACAAGAAGGCCTCTGTGAGGTCTAAGTAGGGGAAGAAGGCCTGACAAAAGCTTCAAAGCCCCAAAGGCTCTGACTGAGTGGAAAGGGACTGTTTAAAGAGAGACAGATCTTATATCACCTTATTTCAGTTAAGCCTTTACCCACTACTTTGTATCATTGCATTCAGAGGAAAAACTACCTTCAAATCCTATATAAAAACATCAGTGTATTTTTCATCAAGCAGAAAAGGAACAGATTATAGTGAAATATTCTGTTAAAATACCATTATTGTAGAATTGAATTGTACTATTGTATTGATAAAAAGAGAATTGGGTGTTTGAAATCTACTTAACTGTCCTAGAGCATAAGGGCATAGCTTTCAGAAAGTGAAATGAAATTAAGAGAAAGAAGTTAATGGAAAAGAAATTGAGTTCAAGGAAATCTACTTAACTCTGTCTGATTCATGATAATACAAAAAATATAGAGTTTAAAACAGTAAAATAAGGACATTAAAAATAGCATTTTAAACTTAAAAAACAGTAGACGCTATTTGATATAGCAAATAGTTCTGAGGTAACAATGATAGTGGCAATCATTTGTAACACAAAGATTGTATGTTAAACATTGTGTTAATAGTTTATGCACAATCTTAAAGGTAAATATTTTTTAATCTTTCCATAGATTAAATGGTTATTAATTTAGGTAGAAAACAATTGCATCATATGTTTACATGTATATTCAAGAGCCTCAATTTATTCCAAGAAACAGAAAAATGAGAGATGTACTGGAGTTTTCCAGACTTACTTCCCCAACCCCACTCCAAATTAAATAAGATTTTTTGAGGAAAGAAAGAAAGGTATTGTGAAGTTAGTGACAGGAAATGTGCAATGCAGTTGAGGGCTGTACATTCTGACCTCAAATCAAGGTTTCATCTGGCATCCCTTTAAGATATGGGTGCGTCAGAGAGAACAGTTAACTTCTGCCTAGCTTCCTCTGTTAAAGTCAAGGAAATGCCCAGTGCTATGGAAAAGTCCTGCAGTATACATCGCTGGAACTCTGGGGAGGTTAACTAGTCTTATGCTAGCACTAATTCCACCTTCTTGAATAAGAGACAAGAAGGCCTCTGTGAGGTCTAAGTAGGGGAAGAAGGCCTGACAAAAGCTTCAAAGCCCCAAAGGCTCTGACTGAGTGGCATAGAGCAAGGGAGGCTTCCTCCTGCCTTCTGGGAATTCCAGATCTGACTTAGTTTAAACCTGAAATGATTTACAAAACCCAAACTGACTTATACAATTTGACATTTGCTAATTACTTTTTCTGCCAGCATGCAGAATGTGATCTTGAGTTAGAAACCATATTCAGTTTTATAGAATTAAATAAAGTTTCCTTTCTTAGGATACCTTTGAAATTTTGAAAATATATTTCGGTAAATGATCAAATTAAAGGGCTAATATTACAAATTAAGTCTTGACCACAGGACTGTTTTAATTGGTCATTCTTTTCTATTTTTAAAGAACCAAGTCATCTGCTTACTGCAGCCCATTTGTATTGAAAAGAACATCATAATTACATCATATGGCAATTAGAACTATAAGGAAGTCAAGGCTATTCGTCCTACATGTGAAATAATGAATATGTCTCATTTGCAGCCTTTACCATTATAAAGTTATTATACAATCATTTAATTGAAGTTCTTATGCCACTGTTAAAATAACTGATCAATATCCATTTCCATCCTCTGCTGTTTGGAGCCAAATGATAGTTTGTAAATGAGTCTCAGACAGGTAATGATCCTTTTGCATTGATACATTTTTAGAAATTTCCTGAAGCTTCTCATTTCCTTAAGGGATGGGACAAACCATCAACCAAGTTCTCTGTGCAGGTGAAAAAATATGCTTTAACATTCTCTGTCCTCTATAGCATTTTGAGACAGAGCACTGAAACAATAAAGTTTCCTACTGAATGATTCTCTTCTATTCTCTCTGGAACAAACCCCATTGAGGAAGTTTCATTTCATTTCTAAGTTGAACAAATAAGCCTTCTAACGAACCAAACAGTACATGAGCCCTGTAAGAGTGATTTACTGATCATTTCTATGTTTGGGGCTCATTCTAAAATAAGTATATCAATGGCATGAGTTATCAAAGGCATGTGATTTTTATACAAAGGCTTAAGTCCCATTCTTTAAAAGAGGTTATGATAGATGAACAGAAACATATTGGATAAAAAAGAGGTTACATTTTAGCATTTTATCTCAGAGGGGAAAATTTTTTTTGCATTTCTTTGTTTAAAAGTTTATGTATTTTGATTAAAATAGATGATGAAGGTATATTATATGTAAGATTATATATATATATGATATGTGAAATTGTACATACATTTTCAAAAAAGATATATGGAATATGAATAAATACTAATAACCATTTTGGTAGTAAGTACCAACAACATGCCAGATGTTTTAATATATCAACAAAAAGAAAGATGGCTGTTGTAGTCAGTGATGCTGCTCACCTCCTTTCCTTCTGTCATTTGAAGATGCCTTGCTACAGGCTGATCCAAAATTTAGAAATTTAGACGTTAAAGCCCTAATGCCCAATACCTGAGAACATGATTGTACCTGGAGACAGGATATTTAAAGATGGAAATACATTAAAATGAGGTCATTTAAGTAGATCCTAATTCAGTATGATGGGTGTTCTTAAAAGAAGATGGAATTAGGAGACAGACACACACCTGTGTCCACTGGAAAGCACCGGGAGAAGATGACCACACACAAGACAAGGAGAGAGAGCTTAGAAGAAACTAGCCCTGCAGTCACCTTGATCTGAGACTTTCATCTTGAAAAACTTTAAGAAAATAAGTTTATGTTGTTTAAGCCACCCAGTCTGTGGCAGTTTGTGATGGCAGCCTTAGCAAACTAATTCAGGCCCAGTGAACTGTGAGCCTTAAATTGCTGATCTGTCTGGTGTGTTTTTCCCTTGCCATGGTGGCAGTGTTCCAGTTCACCAGCAATACGGGAAGTCTCCCAGGGAGCACTGCTCATCAGGCTTGGTCCTAAAGGGAGTTTGATGAAGAACACAGTCCTAGTGACTTGCAATGATAAGAGCAACAAATAAACTTGTTTTGTTCAAGCTATCCTGACTGCTACATGGCTCTGTTGCAGTTATCAAACGTAGCAGATTTGTTTAGTGTTCTTAATTGAAAAATGCATTATCTTAATTTCAGGGGTACTATGTAAGTATTTAAAATTTGCATGTGTTATAAAATGATCACCACAGTAAGTCTTGGAACCATCTGTCTCCACAAAAGTTACATAATGGTATTGATCATATTCCTTATGCTGCAGATTACATCCCTGTGAGTTATCTGTTATATAACTAGAGGCTTACACCTCTTAAAAGAAAAGTCAAAGTCACTCAGTCTTGTCTGACACTTTGCGACCCATGGACAAGTCATGAAATTCTCTAGGCAAGAATACTGAAGTGGGTAGCCTTTCCTTTCTCCAGGGCATCTTGCCAACCCAGGGACTGAATGTAGGTCTCCTGCATTACAGGTGGATCTTTACCAGTTGAACTACAAACGAAGCCCCACCCTTAAAATACCCTGTCCTTATTTCACCCTTACACTATCACCCTCCTTTATGGCAGTCATTTGTTCTCATCAGTCCTCTGTATTTAGGAGTCTGTTCTTACTTTTGGTTGTTTTTATTATTATTATTATTATTATTATTATTATTATTATTATTTTGATTCCACATATAACAGATCATGTAGTATTTGTCGTTCTTAGTCTTGCTTAATTCACTTAGCCCAGTACCCTGAAGATGCATCCATGTTGCTGCAAATGGCAAGATTTCATTTTTTATGGATAGGTAATGTTTTATTTTCCCATTTGTCTATTGATAGTTACTTAGGTTTCTTCCATATTTTGTCTATTGTAAATAATGCTGTAGTAAACATTGTAGTACATAAATCTTCTAAAATTAGTGGGTTTACTAGAACTCAGTGTGTATGAGGATTTGCATATGCACTCTTGCCATGGTGAGGCAAATTGCTGATCTGTCTGGTGTGTTTTCCCTTGCCATGTGGCAGTGTTCCAGTTCACCAGCAATACGGGAAGTCTCCCAGGGAGCACTGCTCATCAGGCTTGGTCCTAAAGGGAGTTTGATGAAGAACACAGTCCTAGTGACTTGCAATGATAAGAGCAACAAATAAACTTGTTTTGTTCAAGCTATCCTGACTGCTACATGGCTCTGTTGCAGTTATCAAACGTAGCAGATTTGTTTAGTGTTCTTAATTGAAAAATGCATTATCTTAATTTCAGGGGTACTATGTAAGTATTTAAAATTTGCATGTGTTATAAAATGATCACCACAGTAAGTCTTGGAACCATCTGTCTCCACAAAAGTTACATAATGGTATTGATCATATTCCTTATGCTGCAGATTACATCCCTGTGAGTTATCTGTTATATAACTAGAGGCTTACACCTCTTAAAAGAAAAGTCAAAGTCACTCAGTCTTGTCTGACACTTTGCGACCCATGGACAAGTCATGAAATTCTCTAGGCAAGAATACTGAAGTGGGTAGCCTTTCCTTTCTCCAGGGCATCTTGCCAACCCAGGGACTGAATGTAGGTCTCCTGCATTACAGGTGGATCTTTACCAGTTGAACTACAAACGAAGCCCCACCCTTAAAATACCCTGTCCTTATTTCACCCTTACACTATCACCCTCCTTTATGGCAGTCATTTGTTCTCATCAGTCCTCTGTATTTAGGAGTCTGTTCTTACTTTTGGTTGTTTTTATTATTATTATTATTATTATTATTATTATTATTATTTTGATTCCACATATAACAGATCATGTAGTATTTGTCGTTCTTAGTCTTGCTTAATTCACTTAGCCCAGTACCCTGAAGATGCATCCATGTTGCTGCAAATGGCAAGATTTCATTTTTTATGGATAGGTAATGTTTTATTTTCCCATTTGTCTATTGATAGTTACTTAGGTTTCTTCCATATTTTGTCTATTGTAAATAATGCTGTAGTAAACATTGTAGTACATAAATCTTCTAAAATTAGTGGGTTTACTAGAACTCAGTGTGTATGAGGATTTGCATATGCACTCTAAAGGCAGTCTCTGTTTTCTGCAGCCCTCCAGCTCTCCTAAGTGCAGGCCCAGTTGACCTTCAAAGCCAAATATTCTAGGGGTTCTTCTTCCCAGTGCAGGGCCCCTGGGCTGGGGAGTCTGATGCAGACCTCAAATCCCTTTCTCCTCATAGGGAACTTGTGCAGTTGTGATTATCCACCCATTTGTGGATCGCCCACACCAGGGATGGGTTTTGCTAATACATCTCCATCCCTCCTCTCCATCTTCTTGTGGTTCCTACTTTACATCTTGAATGCTAGCAGAAAATCTATTCTGCTAGCATTCAAGTAATTCTCATAGATAGTTGTTTTCTTTAAGTAGTTGTACTTTTAGTGTGATCCTGGTAGAAAGTGAGTTCAGGGTCTTCCTACTCTGCCATCTTGACCTAAAGTTAGCAAATATGTATACAATTACTCAATCATGTTTATGATAAGCCTGTGGCAGAAAACTGTAACCTTATATTTACACAGTAAAACAACTTTTGCATGAATTCCAAACATTTCAGACACAGAAATGGTAAATATTTTTTTATGCTGCTGGGAACTTAATTATCAGAGGGGTATCTGACATATTTAGAATATTATAAAACAAGAATCAGAATACATATTTTCAGCTACTTTTAAAAAAATACTGTTAAACTATATCTTTATGCTTTTTTCAGAAGTCAAATTTACAATGGAAAAATCATTCAGTGGAAACAACAATAAAAATGCAGTGTTCCGTAACCATGTAAGCTTCCCTCTCCCAAAAATTATGAGAAGCACATTTTTAAATTTTTATTCTATATTATAAGCAGTTAAAATAGAAGCTTTGAAATGTCTACCTCTAAAGAGGAATCAAAGATGCTTGCCATTATTTAATTCCTATGAATATCATTTATCTAAAGGCAAAAAAAAATACACTTTAATTTCATCTCTGACTTGGCTTGACTGACACAGCTCCTAGTGGCATCTGACTGCTTCAAATGTTAAGTTTTAATTAATTCAATTTGATATAGATTTACTTTAAGTTCTGTGCTAGATGGAAAGAAAAAAAAAGATGAAAACTAGGCCCCTTACGAGCAAATGTATTAAGCTAAACTATAAAACCCTTTATACTTCTAGACATGAAGCAGTTATGTAATGACTAAGAATATGATTTTCCATAATATGATGTTAAACAAAGGATAAATATCTCAAAGAGTGTGGATAATTGTGGTAGAATTATATGTTTGCATTTAGAGTAATCAATTGGTTCAACATATAGTTTAAAATAGATTGAGCTACAATGAAGATTTTTAATAATGAATTTCACCCTGTCTTGGAAATACCTAAATTAAAGATGAAAACTAACTATGGCTTTACATAGGCCATATCCTGGGGCACCAGCTGAATTGTTCTTTACAATTTAGTGTCTTTGATTTTGTACAGTCTAACTCCATATGTTTCTGACAGTGGGGTTTCCACAATGTTCTTTGCAAAAGGGAATCTTGGCAGAATTGATCTTACTGTCAGGAAATCTTTGAAGAGATTTTGAATAATTTCCTCATTCTCTTAATCATGTATCTGTGATAATTCCTAATTTAGAGCCACATGGTAATTTAAATAATGGTAATAACAAAGGACCACCATGTTATTTTTGTTAATTGTCAGTGGACTAAAACATTTTTAAACAGGGTGGCTCAGCACATAAAGAATCTGCCCACAATGTGGGAGACAAAGGAAATACTTGGGTTTGATTCTTGTATCAGGAAGATCCCTTAGAGGAGTAAATGGTAACCCACTCCAGTATTCTTGCCTGCAAAACCCCATGGAGAGAAGAGCCTGTTGGGCTACACTTCAAAGTGTCACAAAGAGTTGGACATAATTGAATGACTGAACACCCAACATAAGCACCATTGACTCTGTGTCATCAAAAAATAAAAAGAGAAATTCACTCCTGTAAATTACCTTCATTTTTAAAAATTAAGATTCATTTGTCCTAATGGAACAAAAAACTCAATTAGCTTTGTTCTGAAATTGTCCTCAATTTACAACTCATTACACAGTTTAAATTATGACAACTAAATTATTTAGGTCAGAGTTAGGAAATGACGGTTTATGAACGATATCTACCTTCACATGCATGTTTTTTCTGTTTCTTGTTGTATAGTGTTTCTTTTCTTATAGTTAAGTAGCAGCATTGAAAATTGGAACATTGCATAAAGTCAGATTTTCTGACCTCTATTGAAAAAAATGGAAACACAAAAGAAAAAAAGAGGAACATAGGAGAGGGTGAGGGGAGGAGGAAAGAAGAGAGGAGAGAAGGGGAGAGGAGAGGACAGCAGACGAGTTAAGACAGTAGGGGAGAAATCATACCATCACTCAACCAGCATCATCACTTGGTAACAACAAGCTTTTTCTGAGAGGCAGGTGTTCTCTTAAAAGGTTTAAACTTGCTATTAATATAATCCTCTTTGTTTTTCTGTTCATAACATTTTATGCATGAGTGTCAAGTTGCTTCTGTCTTGTCCAACTCTTTTGTGACCCCATGGACTGCAGCACGCCAGGCTTCCCTGTCCTCTTCATCCACCAGAGCTTGCTCAAACTCCATTGAGTCAGTGATGCCATCCAATTGTCTAGTAGTCTGTCATCCCTCTTCCTGCTTTCCATCTTCATCAGGGTCTACCTCTCTGATCATTTACTTTGTGACCCTTAATTTAGACTTCAAGCTCTTTAAGGCAAGTCAAGTGCTGAGTACTGTGTTAAATCCGTATAAGTTACTTGGGCTGAAATGTTGGTTCAAACCACTCATTTGCGCCTGCAAAACCCCATGGTTAGAGAAGGGAGCCTGTTGTGGGGGCTTTATTCTTGTATCAGGAAGATCCCTTAGAGGAGTAAATGGTAACCCACTCCAGTATTCTTGCCTGCAAAACCCCATGGAGAGAAGAGCCTGTTGGGCTACACTTCAAAGTGTCACAAAGAGTTGGACATAATTGAATGACTGAACACCCAACATAAGCACCATTGACTCTGTGTCATCAAAAAATAAAAAGAGAAATTCACTCCTGTAAATTACCTTCATTTTTAAAAATTAAGATTCATTTGTCCTAATGGAACAAAAAACTCAATTAGCTTTGTTCTGAAATTGTCCTCAATTTACAACTCATTACACAGTTTAAATTATGACAACTAAATTATTTAGGTCAGAGTTAGGAAATGACGGTTTATGAACGATATCTACCTTCACATGCATGTTTTTTCTGTTTCTTTTTGTATAGTGTTTCTTTTCTTATAGTTAAGTAGCAGCATTGAAAATTGGAACATTGCATAAAGTCAGATTTTCTGACCTCTATTGAAAAAAATGGAAACACAAAAGAAAAAAAGAGGAACATAGGAGAGGGTGAGGGGAGGAGGAAAGAAGAGAGGAGAGAAGGGGAGAGGAGAGGACAGCAGACGAGTTAAGACAGTAGGGGAGAAATCATACCATCACTCAACCAGCATCATCACTTGGTAACAACAAGCTTTTTCTGAGAGGCAGGTGTTCTCTTAAAAGGTTTAAACTTGCTATTAATATAATCCTCTTTGTTTTTCTGTTCATAACATTTTATGCATGAGTGTCAAGTTGCTTCTGTCTTGTCCAACTCTTTTGTGACCCCATGGACTGCAGCACGCCAGGCTTCCCTGTCCTCTTCATCCACCAGAGCTTGCTCAAACTCCATTGAGTCAGTGATGCCATCCAATTGTCTAGTAGTCTGTCATCCCCTCTTCCTGCTTTCCATCTTCATCAGGGTCTACCTCTCTGATCATTTACTTTGTGACCCTTAATTTAGACTTCAAGCTCTTTAAGGCAAGTCAAGTGCTGAGTACTGTGTTAAATCCGCCGTATAAGTTACTTGGGCTGAAATGAATTGGGTTCTGAGTTCAAGTCTCATCACCTCACATTTGTTTTTGTATCAATTTTTATTAGTTTCTAGTGTATTTTACTCATTCTTCTTTCATTTCCCATTGTCAGTATCGAATAGCAACTTTATTTTACATCCATGCTCCTGACTTCATCATCACTTACCAATGATTGTAGTTGCCTCATTTCAAGGATTCCATTTCCTCTGAAGTCACCTCCTGAGACCAGTAACTCTCAGTCTCTCAAACTAAAATATGATTCATCTTAAGTGAGAAATAGAAAAGGAATAATGCCATCATAAAATAACTCTGGCTGAAAATCTGCTGCTTTCCCTCCTTATAGGGGAGGTGTGTTTTACACCTTAATGTTGCTTTAACAAATATTTGTTCAAGAATTGTGAACCAAATCTTTTATCTATCACTCTGCCAAGTACTATGTTTTAGTCACATGCAAATTAATCAGTTCTAAGGAATTTGAGGTCTTAAAATATAATTAGACTCTTCTCTCATTACTTATTTTATTTTAAACTTATAGTCTTCAGCTTCATTTATAGCCTATGCTGTAATCCTCATTAAATTTAAAATAAAAATAAAATGTTCTGGCTTCTCATATCCAATAGTCATCAAAATCCAAATGTTGTGTGATATTACTGTATTAATTACATAATGTTTAGTAAGTTTGGATGTTTTAGGGTTTTTTGTTTGTTTGTTTTGGCCATTTTGAGTGCAAAATGTTCATACTTCTATTGCTCTCCAGAAATTAGAAGATTTTTTTTTCTCCCATTACATACTTATTTCGTTATCTTCTTCAGGTTTTGATTTTTTTCATACCACCATAATTATTCTTACTTACTTTAATTCATAACTCTAAAATATCACAAGACATTCTTGTCTTCAAAGTGCATTGATTCTTTCACAGCTAAACTTTAATCTTAGTTGAAAAAAAGTCAAGATTTATGTGCATTTTCTTTTGAAACATTTTTCATACATCTTTATTATTTTAATATGCTACTTTTTGCCATGAACTCTTCTTAAAATGTTTTTTAAAGATAAGTATAAAATAGAGTTAGTTAGGAGTTCTTAGAAATTTTAGAGCCGATATTATTATTCTTAAAAAATTCTTTATTTTAAAGATTTTACAGAGTTTTGTTGTTCACAGACATGTATGTTCCCAGATCATTCATGTGCATATCCCTGGACTCTCCCCCCACCCAGTTCCCTCCCACCCCTCCAAACCATCGCCCCAAGTGATTGTAGGTACTCCTGTTCCCTTAGCGCAATGACCATAGCTATCTTCTCCACACGAGCCAGTATAGGTTTCAGTCTCTCAAACTAAAATATGATTCATCTTAAGTGAGAAATAGAAAAGGAATAATGCCATCATAAAATAACTCTGGCTGAAAATCTGCTGCTTTCCCTCCTTATAGGGGAGGTGTGTTTTACACCTTAATGTTGCTTTAACAAATATTTGTTCAAGAATTGTGAACCAAATCTTTTATCTATCACTCTGCCAAGTACTATGTTTTAGTCACATGCAAATTAATCAGTTCTAAGGAATTTGAGGTCTTAAAATATAATTAGACTCTTCTCTCATTACTTATTTTATTTTAAACTTATAGTCTTCAGCTTCATTTATAGCCTATGCTGTAATCCTCATTAAATTTAAAATAAAAATAAAATGTTCTGGCTTCTCATATCCAATAGTCATCAAAATCCAAATGTTGTGTGATATTACTGTATTAATTACATAATGTTTAGTAAGTTTGGATGTTTTAGGGTTTTTTGTTTGTTTGTTTTGGCCATTTTGAGTGCAAAATGTTCATACTTCTATTGCTCTCCAGAAATTAGAAGATTTTTTTTTCTCCCATTACATACTTATTTCGTTATCTTCTTCAGGTTTTGATTTTTTTCATACCACCATAATTATTCTTACTTACTTTAATTCATAACTCTAAAATATCACAAGACATTCTTGTCTTCAAAGTGCATTGATTCTTTCACAGCTAAACTTTAATCTTAGTTGAAAAAAAGTCAAGATTTATGTGCATTTTCTTTTGAAACATTTTTCATACATCTTTATTATTTTAATATGCTACTTTTTGCCATGAACTCTTCTTAAAATGTTTTTTAAAGATAAGTATAAAATAGAGTTAGTTAGGAGTTCTTAGAAATTTTAGAGCCGATATTATTATTCTTAAAAAATTCTTTATTTTAAAGATTTTACAGAGTTTTGTTGTTCACAGACATGTATGTTCCCAGATCATTCATGTGCATATCCCTGGACTCTCCCCCCACCCAGTTCCCCCCCTCCCACCCCTCCAAACCATCGCCCCAAGTGATTGTAGGTACTCCTGTTCCCTTAGCGCAATGACCATAGCTATCTTCTCCACACGAGCCAGTATAGGTTTCGATGTTACTTCCTCTATGCCTCCCTCTCACTGTTTGTTCTCCACAATGTCCTTAAGTCTATTCTGTTTTTCCATGAGTTCACTGCGTGTGTTATCATGACCATCTTACTAGATCCCATATATATGAGTTAGTATACTGTACTTGTCTTTCTCTTTTTGACTTACTTCACTTTTTATGATAGGTTCTAGAGCTAGCCACCTCATTAGGACTGAGTCTTCTGCATTTCTTTTAACAGCTGAGTAGTATTCCATTGTATATATGTACCAGAGCTTTTGGATCCATTCGTTTGTCGATGGACATCTAGGTGGCTTCCATGTTCTGGCTATTGTATAGAGAGCTGCAATGAACACTGGGGCACAGGTGCCTCTTTCAGTTTTGATTTCATCAGGATATAGGCCTAATAGTGGGATTGCTGGGTCATAGAGTGCTTCTATTTTTACTTTTTTAAGGAATCTCCATACTGTCTTCCAAAGAGGTTGTATCAGTTTACATTCCCACCAGCAATGCAAGAGGGTTCCCTTTTCTCCACACCCTCTCCAGCATTTATTGTCTGTAGATTTGTTGATGATGGCCATTCTGATGGGTGTGAGGTGGTATCTCATTGTGGTTTCAATTTGCATTTCTCTAATGATAAGCGAGGTTGAGCGTCATTTCATGTGCTTTTGGGCCATCTGTATGTCCTCCTTGGAGAGGCGTCTCTTTAGTTCTTTTTCTCATTTTTTGATTGGGTTGTTCATTTTTCTGTCTTAGTTGAAAAAGTCAAGATTTATGTGCATTTTCTTTTGAAACATTTTCATACATCTTTATTATTTTAATATGCTACTTTTGCCATGAACTCTTCTTAAAATGTTTTTAAAGATAAGTATAAAATAGAGTTAGTTAGGAGTTCTTAGAAATTTTAGAGCCGATATTATTATTCTTAAAAAATTCTTTATTTTAAAGATTTTACAGAGTTTTGTTGTTCACAGACATGTATGTTCCCAGATCATTCATGTGCATATCCCTGGACTCTCCCCCCACCCAGTTCCCCCCCTCCCACCCCTCCAAACCATCGCCCCAAGTGATTGTAGGTACTCCTGTTCCCTTAGCGCAATGACCATAGCTATCTTCTCCACACGAGCCAGTATAGGTTTCGATGTTACTTCCTCTATGCCTCCCTCTCACTGTTTGTTCTCCACAATGTCCTTAAGTCTATTCTGTTTTTCCATGAGTTCACTGCGTGTGTTATCATGACCATCTTACTAGATCCCATATATATGAGTTAGTATACTGTACTTGTCTTTCTCTTTTTGACTTACTTCACTTTTTATGATAGGTTCTAGAGCTAGCCACCTCATTAGGACTGAGTCTTCTGCATTTCTTTTAACAGCTGAGTAGTATTCCATTGTATATATGTACCAGAGCTTTTGGATCCATTCGTTTGTCGATGGACATCTAGGTGGCTTCCATGTTCTGGCTATTGTATAGAGAGCTGCAATGAACACTGGGGCACAGGTGCCTCTTTCAGTTTTGATTTCATCAGGATATAGGCCTAATAGTGGGATTGCTGGGTCATAGAGTGCTTCTATTTTTACTTTTTTAAGGAATCTCCATACTGTCTTCCAAAGAGGTTGTATCAGTTTACATTCCCACCAGCAATGCAAGAGGGTTCCCTTTTCTCCACACCCTCTCCAGCATTTATTGTCTGTAGATTTGTTGATGATGGCCATTCTGATGGGTGTGAGGTGGTATCTCATTGTGGTTTCAATTTGCATTTCTCTAATGATAAGCGAGGTTGAGCGTCATTTCATGTGCTTTTGGGCCATCTGTATGTCCTCCTTGGAGAGGCGTCTCTTTAGTTCTTTTTCTCATTTTTTGATTGGGTTGTTCATTTTTCCTGTGCTGAGTTGTCTGCGTTGTTTGTAGATTTTGGAGATGAATTCTTTGTCTGTTGTTTCATTTGCTATGATTTTCTCCCACTCTGTGGGCTGTCTGTTCAGCTTTTTTGTAATTTCTTTTGCTGTACAAAAGCTTTTAAGTTTCATGAGGTCCCACATGTTCACTTTTCTTTTCAGTTCCACTATTCTAGTAGTTGGGTCAGAGAAGATCTTGTTTTGATTGATGTCCTTGAGGGTTTTGCTTATATTCTCCTCTAAGAGTTTGATGGTTTCTGGTCTTATATTTAGGTCTTCAATCCATTTTGAGTTGATCTTTGTGCATGGTGTCAGGGTATGTTCCAACTTCATTTTTTTGCATGTAGCTGTCCAATTTTCCCAGCACCATTTGTTGAAGAGGCTGTCTTTGTCCCATTTTATAGTTTCACCTCCTTTGTCAAAAATAAGGTACCCATAGGTGCGTGGGTTTATTTCTGGGTTCTCTATCTTGTTCCATTGATCTATAGTTCTGTTTTTGTTCCAGTACCATATTGTCTTGATAACTGTTGCTTTGTAGTAGAGTATGAAGTTAGGGAGGCTGATCCCTCCAACTCCATTTTTCTTTCTCAGGATTGCTTTGGCTATTCGAGGTCTTTTGTGTTTCCATATGAACTGTGTTATTGTTTAGTCTAGTTCTGTGAAAAATGTCAATGCTAGTTGGATAAGTATTGCATTGAACCTGTAGATGATAGCTGGTAGTATGGTCATTTTCACAATATTGATTTTTCCGATCCAGGAACATGGAATCTCTCTCCATCTGTTTAAGTCTTCTTTAATGTCTCTCATGAGTGTCTTGTAATTTTCTGTGTACAATTCTTTTGTTTCTTTGGGTAGGTTTATTCCTAGATATTTGATTCTTTTGGTTACAATGGTGAAGGGGATTGCCTCTTTGATTTCGTTTTCTGATTTTTCATTGTTTGTGTATAGGAATGCCAGTGATTTCTGTGTGTTGACTTTGTATCCTGCGACTTTGCTGAATTCACCGATTAGCTCTAGTAGCTTTGTAACTGTGTCTTTGGGATTTTCTATGTATAATATCATGTTGTCTGCAAAAAGAGAGAGCTTGACTTCTTCCTTTCCAATCTGGATTCCTTTGATTTCTTTCTCTTCTCTTATTGCTTTCTTATCTCTTCTCTTATTATTGCTAGGACTTCCAGGACTATGTTGAATGGTAGTGGTAAAAGTGGGCACCCCTTTCTTGTTCCTGATCTTAGAGGGAATGCTTTCAGTTTTTCACCGTTAAGGATAATGTTCGCTGTGGGCTTCTCATATATGGCTTTCACTATGTTGAGATAAGTTCCTTCTATGAGCATTTTCTGAAGAGTTTTTATCATAAATGGGTGTTGTACTTTGTCAAAGGCTTTTTCTGCATCTATTGCGATGGTCATGTGATTTTTGTCTCTCAGTTTGTTGATATGGTGTATCACATGGATTGATTTGCAGATGTTGAAGAATCCTTGTATGCCTGGGATGAACCCAACTTGATCATGATGTATGAGTTTTTTGATGTGTCGTTGAATTCTGTTTGCTAGGATTTTGTTGAGGATCTTGGCGTCTAAGTTCATCAGGGAAATTGGTCTGTAATTTTCCTTTTTTGTGTTGTCTTTGCCTGGTTTGGGTATCAGGGTGATGGTGGCCTCATAGATTTTTTCTTTCTCAGGATTGCTTTGGCTATTCGAGGTCTTTTGTGTTTCCATATGAACTGTGTTATTGTTTAGTCTAGTTCTGTGAAAAATGTCAATGCTAGTTGGATAAGTATTGCATTGAACCTGTAGATGATAGCTGGTAGTATGGTCATTTTCACAATATTGATTTTTCCGATCCAGGAACATGGAATCTCTCTCCATCTGTTTAAGTCTTCTTTAATGTCTCTCATGAGTGTCTTGTAATTTTCTGTGTACAATTCTTTTGTTTCTTTGGGTAGGTTTATTCCTAGATATTTGATTCTTTTGGTTACAATGGTGAAGGGGATTGCCTCTTTGATTTCGTTTTCTGATTTTTCATTGTTTGTGTATAGGAATGCCAGTGATTTCTGTGTGTTGACTTTGTATCCTGCGACTTTGCTGAATTCACCGATTAGCTCTAGTAGCTTTGTAACTGTGTCTTTGGGATTTTCTATGTATAATATCATGTTGTCTGCAAAAAGAGAGAGCTTGACTTCTTCCTTTCCAATCTGGATTCCTTTGATTTCTTTCTCTTCTCTTATTGCTTTCTTATCTCTTCTCTTATTATTGCTAGGACTTCCAGGACTATGTTGAATGGTAGTGGTAAAAGTGGGCACCCCTTTCTTGTTCCTGATCTTAGAGGGAATGCTTTCAGTTTTTCACCGTTAAGGATAATGTTCGCTGTGGGCTTCTCATATATGGCTTTCACTATGTTGAGATAAGTTCCTTCTATGAGCATTTTCTGAAGAGTTTTTATCATAAATGGGTGTTGTACTTTGTCAAAGGCTTTTTCTGCATCTATTGCGATGGTCATGTGATTTTTGTCTCTCAGTTTGTTGATATGGTGTATCACATGGATTGATTTGCAGATGTTGAAGAATCCTTGTATGCCTGGGATGAACCCAACTTGATCATGATGTATGAGTTTTTTGATGTGTCGTTGAATTCTGTTTGCTAGGATTTTGTTGAGGATCTTGGCGTCTAAGTTCATCAGGGAAATTGGTCTGTAATTTTCCTTTTTTGTGTTGTCTTTGCCTGGTTTGGGTATCAGGGTGATGGTGGCCTCATAGAATGTGTTTGGAAGTTTTCCTTCCTGTGCAATTTTTTGGAAGAGTTTTAGAAGGACAGGCATCAGCTCTTCTTTAAATGTTTGGTAGAATTCGGCTGTGAAGCCATCTGGCCCTGGACTTTTATTTTTGGGTAGATTTTTAATCACAAATTCAATTTCTGAGCTTGTGATTGGGTTGTTCAAAGTTTCTGTTTCTTTCTGGCTCACTCTTGGGAGATTAATCTTCTCCAAGAAACTGTCCATTTCTTCCAGGTTGTCCAGTTTGTTGCCATATAGCTGTTCATAATAGTCTCTTAGAATCCTTTGGATTTCTGCATTATCTGTTGTAATCTCTCCTTTTTCGTTTTTGATTTTTTTTTGATCTGGTTCTTCTCTCTCTTTCTCTTGATGAGTCTGGCCAGTGGCTTGTCAATTTTGCTTACCTTTTCAAAGAACCAGCTTTTTGTTTTATTTTATCTTTACTATTGTTTCTTTTGTTTCTTTCTCATTTATTTCTGCTCTGATCCTTATGATTTCTCTTCTTCTGCTGGCTTTGGGGTGTTTTTGTTCTTCTTTCTCCAGTTGTTTTAAGCGGAAGGTTAGGTCATCTGCTTCATATTTTCCTCCTTTCTTGAGGTGGGATTGTATTGCTATTGATTTCCCTCTTAAAACTGCTTTTGCAGTATCCCATAAGTTTTGCACTGCCGTGTGTTCATTGTCATTTTCTTCTAGGAATTGTTTAATTTCTCCTTTGATTTCCTCAATGATCAGTTGGTTTTTTAGGTATGTATTGTTTAATCTCCATGTGTCTGTGTTTTTAGGGTGTTTTTTCCGGTAGTTGATTTCTAGTCTCATTGCACTTTGGTCCGAGAAGGTAGTTGATATAATTTCGGTTTTCTTGAACTGACCGAGGTTTGATTTGTGGCCCAAGATGTGGTCTATCCTGGAGAATGTTCCATGAACACTTGAGAAGAAAGTGTATTCTTCTGCTTTTGGATGGAACGTCCTAAAGATATCGATGAGGTCCATCTTTTCTAGTGTGGCATTTAAGGCTTGTGTTTCTTGATTAATTTTCTGTTTGGATGATCTGTCCATTTGTGTGAGAGGAGTGTTAAAGTCTCCTACTATGACTGTGTTATTGTTGATTTCTTCTTTTAAGTCTGAAAGTAACTGTCTTATGTATTGAGGTGCCCCTGTTGAGTGCGTAGATATTCATGACTGTTATGTCTTGCTCTTGGATAGATTCCTTAATCATGATGTAGTGACCTGCCTTGTCTCTTAGAATCTTCTTTACTTTAAAGTCTGTTTTGTCTGATATGAGGATTGCTACTCCAGCTTTCTTTTGATTTCCATTTGCATGGAATATCTTTTTCCAGCCTTTCACTTTCAGTCTATGAGTATCTCTAGGTCTGAAGTGTGTCTCTTGTAAACAGCATATATATGGGATCCATTCGACCAGCCTGTGTCGTTTGGTTGGAGCATTTAGTCCATTTACGTTCAAAGTAATAATTGATTCGAATGTTCCTATTGTCATCTTCTTAGAAATTCGGGTTTGATTTGTAAGGCTTCTCCTACTCTATTTATTGGCTATATCAGGCCCTTTAACACTTGTTGTAGGGCTGGTTTTGTGGTACAGAATTCTTTTAGTTTTTGCTTGTCTGTCAAGCTTTTGACTTCACCATCAATTCTGAATGAGATTCTTGCTGGGTAGAGAATTCTTGGTTGGAGGTTATTCTTTTAGCCGTTTAAATGTGTCTTGCCCTTCTCTTCTGGCCTGCAGGGTTTCTGTTGAAAGATCTGCAGTTAAACGTATGGGGTTTCCTTTATATGTTATTTGTTGTTTGCTCCTAGCTGCTTTTAGTAATCTGTCTTTATATTTAGTCTGCGTTAATTTGATTAGAATGTGCCTTGCTGTGTTTCTTCTGGGGTTTCTCCTGTATGGAACTCATAGTGCTTCTTGGACTTGGTTGACTATTTCCTTTCCCATGTTGGGGAAGTTTTCAACTATAACCTCTTCAAGAATTTTTTCATAGCCTTTCTTCCCCTCTTCTTCTTGTGGAAAATTTTTTCTTCCATAGTTTTCTGTTTGGATGATCTGTCCATTTGTGTGAGAGGAGTGTTAAAGTCTCCTACTATGACTGTGTTATTGTTGATTTCTTCTTTTAAGTCTGAAAGTAACTGTCTTATGTATTGAGGTGCCCCTGTTGAGTGCGTAGATATTCATGACTGTTATGTCTTGCTCTTGGATAGATTCCTTAATCATGATGTAGTGACCTGCCTTGTCTCTTAGAATCTTCTTTACTTTAAAGTCTGTTTTGTCTGATATGAGGATTGCTACTCCAGCTTTCTTTTGATTTCCATTTGCATGGAATATCTTTTTCCAGCCTTTCACTTTCAGTCTATGAGTATCTCTAGGTCTGAAGTGTGTCTCTTGTAAACAGCATATATATGGGATCCATTCGACCAGCCTGTGTCGTTTGGTTGGAGCATTTAGTCCATTTACGTTCAAAGTAATAATTGATTCGAATGTTCCTATTGTCATCTTCTTAGAAATTCGGGTTTGATTTGTAAGGCTTCTCCTACTCTATTTATTGGCTATATCAGGCCCTTTAACACTTGTTGTAGGGCTGGTTTTGTGGTACAGAATTCTTTTAGTTTTTGCTTGTCTGTCAAGCTTTTGACTTCACCATCAATTCTGAATGAGATTCTTGCTGGGTAGAGAATTCTTGGTTGGAGGTTATTCTTTTAGCCGTTTAAATGTGTCTTGCCCTTCTCTTCTGGCCTGCAGGGTTTCTGTTGAAAGATCTGCAGTTAAACGTATGGGGTTTCCTTTATATGTTATTTGTTGTTTGCTCCTAGCTGCTTTTAGTAATCTGTCTTTATATTTAGTCTGCGTTAATTTGATTAGAATGTGCCTTGCTGTGTTTCTTCTGGGGTTTCTCCTGTATGGAACTCATAGTGCTTCTTGGACTTGGTTGACTATTTCCTTTCCCATGTTGGGGAAGTTTTCAACTATAACCTCTTCAAGAATTTTTTCATAGCCTTTCTTCCCCTCTTCTTCTTGTGGAACTCCTATAATTCTAATGTTGGTGTGTTTGATACTGTCCCATAGATCTCTAATGCTATCCTCAGTTCTTTTAATTTTTTCAGTTTTGTTGTTCTTCAGCACTTATTTCCACCATTCTGTCTTCCAGCTCACTTATCCGTTCTTTAGCCTCTGATACTCTACTGTTGAGACCTTCTATAGTATTTTTGAGTTCAGCAATTGAATTGGTTGTCTCCATTTGCTTATTTTTCATTTCTTGCATGTGTCTTCTCAATGCACTAATTTCCTCTAATATTCTGTTTTTGGTGTTTTGCATCCTCATTAGTATAGCTTTTCTGTATTCTCTTTCAGATAGTTTGTCTATCTCCTCCTCTGTCATTTGAAGCGGTGTTTCTCTAGCTTGACCCTTCATTTGTGCAGTGTTTCTGTGACGTTTCATTATTAGGTTAATTTTTGTTTCTTTGTGTGTGTTTCTGTGTGTGTGGAGTTCTTTTTCCCCCACCAGGCTTCTTGGTTGAATTCTTCCTTTCTTTGGGTTTCTGTCCTTCTAGAAGGGTTCAGTGGTATGTGACTTGGATGGTGTTAGGTCTTGTTTACAAATGAATAGTCTCTAGTGTTGTATGTTCTTTGATAGTGTGGGGTCTTGGAATCAGGGCTTCCGCTCCGAGGATCCTTGGTTTGATGATTGGTCAGGGGGTGTAGGCTCTATGTCTGGTTTGCTATGTTGTTCTGTGATATTAGTTCACATACTAGCATCTGAGGAAAAAGAGGTGCATCCCTGATGGGTGACAGTCATAAAAACATGCGGATGTTTTCTAACATAATCGTAAGATATACATACATACACAGCAATCCCCACAACTGACCAGTTTTACAGAGATAAGGCACAGGAAATCTTTCTGGCCAATCATGCAGTCATAGAAGATACTTGCCTGTTAAGCTTTGAACTAATTAAAAAAGTGCCTGAATAAATAGATCCAGCACAAGATCCTGGCTTGGATAATTACAATGAGAGCAATTTTAACTTTAGGACAGGAGAGTGTATAGGTAATGAGAAGGAATAGATTTGTCTTGGAAGGTTTTTAGGTGTATAACCTCTTCAAGAATTTTTTCATAGCCTTTCTTCCCCTCTTCTTCTTGTGGAACTCCTATAATTCTAATGTTGGTGTGTTTGATACTGTCCCATAGATCTCTAATGCTATCCTCAGTTCTTTTAATTTTTTCAGTTTTGTTGTTCTTCAGCACTTATTTCCACCATTCTGTCTTCCAGCTCACTTATCCGTTCTTTAGCCTCTGATACTCTACTGTTGAGACCTTCTATAGTATTTTTGAGTTCAGCAATTGAATTGGTTGTCTCCATTTGCTTATTTTTCATTTCTTGCATGTGTCTTCTCAATGCACTAATTTCCTCTAATATTCTGTTTTTGGTGTTTTGCATCCTCATTAGTATAGCTTTTCTGTATTCTCTTTCAGATAGTTTGTCTATCTCCTCCTCTGTCATTTGAAGCGGTGTTTCTCTAGCTTGACCCTTCATTTGTGCAGTGTTTCTGTGACGTTTCATTATTAGGTTAATTTTTGTTTCTTTGTGTGTGTTTCTGTGTGTGTGGAGTTCTTTTTCCCCCACCAGGCTTCTTGGTTGAATTCTTCCTTTCTTTGGGTTTCTGTCCTTCTAGAAGGGTTCAGTGGTATGTGACTTGGATGGTGTTAGGTCTTGTTTACAAATGAATAGTCTCTAGTGTTGTATGTTCTTTGATAGTGTGGGGTCTTGGAATCAGGGCTTCCGCTCCGAGGATCCTTGGTTTGATGATTGGTCAGGGGGTGTAGGCTCTATGTCTGGTTTGCTATGTTGTTCTGTGATATTAGTTCACATACTAGCATCTGAGGAAAAAGAGGTGCATCCCTGATGGGTGACAGTCATAAAAACATGCGGATGTTTTCTAACATAATCGTAAGATATACATACATACACAGCAATCCCCACAACTGACCAGTTTTACAGAGATAAGGCACAGGAAATCTTTCTGGCCAATCATGCAGTCATAGAAGATACTTGCCTGTTAAGCTTTGAACTAATTAAAAAAGTGCCTGAATAAATAGATCCAGCACAAGATCCTGGCTTGGATAATTACAATGAGAGCAATTTTTAACTAGGACATGTGTTGGAGGTGACGAGGAGGAGAGTGTATAGGTAATGAGAAGGAATAGATTTGTCTTGGAAGGATTTTATAGGGTTAGGTAGCAAAGATTAGTGTGTGCATTGTTTAGTGTATGTGGAAGAGAATAGTGGAGACAGGAAGATAGGAAATAATTTATCTAGAGGATATTGGTAGATAGGAAAATGTTTCACGTTTAGAACATAGAGGGAGAAAGCAGTGGGAAAGAGGAAAGAGAATTAGAGGTTTCCAAGAATTAAAAAAATACAATAAAATAAAAGTCAAAAAAAGAAATTAAAAATTGCAAAGAGCAGAAAAAATTAATAAGAGACCAAAAAACAAACAAAAAACACAACAAACAAAAACCAAAAAAAAAAAAAAAACAGAATAAACAAACTAATAAACCCCAAACCAGACCAATCAATTGAATAAGCAAAATAGTCCACCACAAATAAACAAGCAAAAAAAATAAAAAAATAAAAAAGCTAAATACTGTCCCTGGTTTTTATCTTCTCATCTGCCTGTTGGAAACCAATCTGCTCTTGATGGTGGTGTGTTGATGGCGTAGTCTTTCCCTTATAGTGTCAGTTGCTATGGTTTCTGTTATTGTGTTCAACAAAATGAGGGCTTTGCTGCCATACTGGGTGCTGGCCGGGAAGGTGGACTGATCCCAGTCTGTCGGGCGGGGGCCTCCGGCGCGCGCAGCACCGTGTTGTGGGAGGGTTGCCCTGGCTCTACCGCGCACCCGCCAGTAGTCTCCAATTCCTGCTCTTTCCCTGGCTTCCTCCGCTGCTGCTGCAGCTCTAGGGGCCCGGGGGCTCCTCCACCGCTGGCACACGTGCACTGCTGGTTACGTGTCTAAGTCCCAAAGGCAGGCGCAAGCTTTCCCATCCAGCTCATGCCCGGTCCCTGGTCAGCAACCCGTGGGCGACTTCCCCTCTCCATTCAGCAAGCCCTCCATTTGGAGTGGTTGAACTTACCGCGACACGGCGCTTCCCCTGTCTGTTCAGCAAGCGGCGGCTTCTCACTCCGGGTTGAGCCAATATTATTTACATGTCTCTCGTTTATATCTTGTGTAGTATTTCTCTTTCCTTAATGTCATTGTAAAAGCTCTCCTTACTCTGTATAATTCCCATGGCTACAATTGCTGCTTTTAGTTTTACTTTTTAAAAATCATTTTTTCTTTAAAAGTTTTAAACTCATAAAATATCATGTAGTCTCCAATCTATAGGTTCCTTTCTAAGCACTGGTTTGGCTGATTTGGAAGCCCAAGTAAATGAACCCTGTTTATTTGAAAAACAAGAAATATGAACCCTGGCATACCTCAGAGATATTTTAAGTTTGGCTCCAGACTACTGCAGATTAATCAAATTTCACAATATAAAGTGAATCACACAAAGTGAAGTTGCTCAGTCATGTTTGACTCTTTGGGACCCAGGGACAAGTCATGGAATTTTTGAGGCAAGAATACTGGAGTGGGTAGCCATTGCATTCTCCAGGGGATCTTCCCAACCCAGGGATCAAACCCAGGTCTCCCACATTGCAGGTGGATTCTTTACCAACTGAGCAACCCAGGAAGCCCATATAAAATTTATGCTTACATTATAATTTATTAAGTGTACAATTGCATTATGCTTAAAAATAATATACATACTTTAATGAATAATACTTTTAAAATATGGTTTTTATCTCAGCCTGTTGGAAACCAATCTGCTCTTGATGGTGGTGTGTTGATGGCGTAGTCTTTCCCTTATAGTGTCAGTTGCTATGGTTTCTGTTATTGTGTTCAACAAAATGAGGGCTTTGCTGCCATACTGGGTGCTGGCCGGGAAGGTGGACTGATCCCAGTCTGTCGGGCGGGGGCCTCCGGCGCGCGCAGCACCGTGTTGTGGGAGGGTTGCCCTGGCTCTACCGCGCACCCGCCAGTAGTCTCCAATTCCTGCTCTTTCCCTGGCTTCCTCCGCTGCTGCTGCAGCTCTAGGGGCCCGGGGGCTCCTCCACCGCTGGCACACGTGCACTGCTGGTTACGTGTCTAAGTCCCAAAGGCAGGCGCAAGCTTTCCCATCCAGCTCATGCCCGGTCCCTGGTCAGCAACCCGTGGGCGACTTCCCCTCTCCATTCAGCAAGCCCTCCATTTGGAGTGGTTGAACTTACCGCGACACGGCGCTTCCCCTGTCTGTTCAGCAAGCGGCGGCTTCTCACTCCGGGTTGAGCCAATATTATTTACATGTCTCTCGTTTATATCTTGTGTAGTATTTCTCTTTCCTTAATGTCATTGTAAAAGCTCTCCTTACTCTGTATAATTCCCATGGCTACAATTGCTGCTTTTAGTTTTACTTTTTAAAAATCATTTTTTCTTTAAAAGTTTTAAACTCATAAAATATCATGTAGTCTCCAATCTATAGGTTCCTTTCTAAGCACTGGTTTGGCTGATTTGGAAGCCCAAGTAAATGAACCCTGTTTATTTGAAAAACAAGAAATATGAACCCTGGCATACCTCAGAGATATTTTAAGTTTGGCTCCAGACTACTGCAGATTAATCAAATTTCACAATATAAAGTGAATCACACAAAGTGAAGTTGCTCAGTCATGTTTGACTCTTTGGGACCCAGGGACAAGTCATGGAATTTTTGAGGCAAGAATACTGGAGTGGGTAGCCATTGCATTCTCCAGGGGATCTTCCCAACCCAGGGATCAAACCCAGGTCTCCCACATTGCAGGTGGATTCTTTACCAACTGAGCAACCCAGGAAGCCCATATAAAATTTATGCTTACATTATAATTTATTAAGTGTACAATTGCATTATGCTTAAAAATAATATACATACTTTAATGAATAATACTTTATTGCAAAAAATGCTAACCATTATCAGAACCTTCAGAGATGACTGATCACAAATCTTCACAATGAAAATAATGATGAAAGGAGATGAAATATGGTGAGAATTACCAAGACATGACACAGAGACATGAAATGAGTCAACACTGCAGAAAAAATGGCCCTGATAGATTTACTAGATGCGAGATCACTGCAAATCTTCATCCTGTTAAAAATACAGCCCTTATGAAGCACAACATAGCAAGGTATCTCTGTATTCTGTTTCCAAAATCCCTAACCAGTTATTTGCATGCATTTCCTTTTAAACTAGCCGCTGTTGTAGAAGAGGGTTAATGAGGAACCAAATATTTAAGTTTCAAATGGCTCATCATACTTTGAGGATAATATATAAATATCCTTGTTTAGAGAATAATATATAAATATCATTGTATTTACTAAATGAAATAGGAAAATACTAGCAATTTCTTTATTTGTCTTATATTTTTAAATAAATATAATAAAATATTACTGATAAAGTCCATTTATACTTTGTTACTTGGTCTCATCTTCCTCCTCCACCCCACCCTCCCAGAGACATTTACTATTAGAAGCTGATGTCTATTCTTTAGCCTATATTTTAATAAAAAGAAAGTGGTAGAGGAGGAAGAGCTGAAGGACTATTTATAAAGTATTGCCTTTATGTTTTCTTGAAAAAAACGGACTCTTATTGTTTCTAAGCGTTTTTACATTTGAATACGTCATGATGTCTATTCTTTAGCCTTTGAAAACAAGAAATATGAACCCTGGCATACCTCAGAGATATTTTAAGTTTGGCTCCAGACTACTGCAGATTAATCAAATTTCACAATATAAAGTGAATCACACAAAGTGAAGTTGCTCAGTCATGTTTGACTCTTTGGGACCCAGGGACAAGTCATGGAATTTTTGAGGCAAGAATACTGGAGTGGGTAGCCATTGCATTCTCCAGGGGATCTTCCCAACCCAGGGATCAAACCCAGGTCTCCCACATTGCAGGTGGATTCTTTACCAACTGAGCAACCCAGGAAGCCCATATAAAATTTATGCTTACATTATAATTTATTAAGTGTACAATTGCATTATGCTTAAAAATAATATACATACTTTAATGAATAATACTTTATTGCAAAAAATGCTAACCATTATCAGAACCTTCAGAGATGACTGATCACAAATCTTCACAATGAAAATAATGATGAAAGGAGATGAAATATGGTGAGAATTACCAAGACATGACACAGAGACATGAAATGAGTCAACACTGCAGAAAAAATGGCCCTGATAGATTTACTAGATGCGAGATCACTGCAAATCTTCATCCTGTTAAAAATACAGCCCTTATGAAGCACAACATAGCAAGGTATCTCTGTATTCTGTTTCCAAAATCCCTAACCAGTTATTTGCATGCATTTCCTTTTAAACTAGCCGCTGTTGTAGAAGAGGGTTAATGAGGAACCAAATATTTAAGTTTCAAATGGCTCATCATACTTTGAGGATAATATATAAATATCCTTGTTTAGAGAATAATATATAAATATCATTGTATTTACTAAATGAAATAGGAAAATACTAGCAATTTCTTTATTTGTCTTATATTTTTAAATAAATATAATAAAATATTACTGATAAAGTCCATTTATACTTTGTTACTTGGTCTCATCTTCCTCCTCCACCCCCACCCCTCCCAGAGACATTTACTATTAGAAGCTGATGTCTATTCTTTAGCCTATATTTTAATAAAAAGAAAGTGGTAGAGGAGGAAGAGCTGAAGGACTATTTATAAAGTATTGCCTTTATGTTTTGTTGAACATTCACTATGAATCCGGACTCTTATTGTTTCTAAGCGTTTTTTACATTTGAACTCATTTCATTACGGAAACAAATCATTTTATAGATGAAAAAAATAAGGTACACAGTTTACATTGCACAAGGTCACACAGACTGTAAATACTGAATATAAGAGTATAAAGCCCAGCAATAATACTGCATATATAGGCATACGCATCTTTTCATTGTGTTTAATATTATTATGGGGCTTCACTGGTAGCTCACTGGTAAAGAATCTGCCTGTAATGTAGGTGATGTGGGTTCAGTTCCTGGCTCAGTCAGGAAGGTCCCCTGGAGAAGGAAATGACAACTCATTCCAGTATTCTTGCCTGGGAAATATGGACAGAGAAACATGGTGGGCTACAGTCTATGGGGTAACAAAAGAGTTGGACACAATTTAGTGACTAAAGAACAATAACAATTATCATCATGGTATGTTTAGTATTATTTTCAGTGTTTTAATACTTGTATTTAATTTCATACTTTATTTTTGAGGTGCACTCATTTTGATTTGATTTTTGTCAAAATAAGCATAGTATTATAAATATTTATAAGTATTAGAACAGGGTTTCTAGATTTGATGAATACATCTTTCAATTTTGAAAAGATTATTAAGATCATCTCCACTGTAATCACATTTGCGTGTCTATCAGATTTCAGAATTTTCTGTTTATTCCACAGACTCTCTAATATTTTATATTATCATGCTTATTTCCTCTCCATTCAGATATATGTGAACGGTAATTTAAAAAAATTATTTTCCTTGAGAGAGATGGAATGTTGAACTTTTTTTCTGAAATCTTCCTAATTCTCTATTTTTCTCAATTATATTTAAAGTTATTTGTCTCTTCAATGATATGTAAAAGTTACAATAAAATCTGCATGCAAACCTTTTGTTGTAAACATGTTCTCCCAATTTGTCACATTTTAAAAAAAATCATCATTTTATGTTTAACATGTATTTATTGTTTTGCTAGATTTAACACTAATCTATTACTCTTACTTTTATAATCTGTGCCCTTTAAAATCTCTTCTTTCCCACAGGTGACAGAGATTTTTTATATTTTAATAATTTCAGTGTTCTGTGAACTTTGCAGTGTAGTATTAGATAATCATACCTAATCAGTTTTCAAATCTAGCAAAAACCAATGGTTTCATTGTCATCTAGTGAATTCTTAACCTTTTCTTGCTGACATAAATGCCAACTCAGGATCGGTGGCTCATGGGGAAGAAATGGGAAAGTCAACTTGTGACTAATTTGAACTAGTTTTTATAACTCTATATAACATCTTATGGACTTCTCAGGTGGCTCTGTGGTAAAAGAATCTACCTGCTAATGCAGTAGACACAGTTGGTACGATTCCTTGGAGTAGGAAATAGCAACCCGCTCCAGTATTTTTGCCTGGAAAACTCCATAGACAGAGGAGCTTGGTGGGCTGCAGTCCACAGGTCACAAAGTTGAACACAACTGAGCACACACACCACCATAGCATGTTATAAGAGAAAGTTATTTTAAATATATAAATGAAATAAAAGAAAGACCAAAAATCTGAGAATTTGTAAGTGTGGAAAAGCAGATGTGAAAGATTATATTTTTCAAATATATGCTTTCCTGGAGTGTGACTTTGCCACTTCCCATAAAGATGTGGAGACAGTTTATACCCACTATTGAATCTAGATGGGTCTTGAGAGTGTTTTGACCAACAAAACAAGTCAGAAGTGATTGTGCCATTTTCTGGCTCAGGTTTTAAATGGCCCATCAGCTTTCTCTGTCTGTTGGTAAAAACTATGCAAAGGGCAATGTCCTGAGATCACCAAGCCATCAGAAGCCCATCCACTTGAGGAGACCTGGGGGCTCAGATGCCACAGGGGAGGCAGTGAGGATGGGGCACCAACATACTGATTATGTAAGTAAAGAAACTACCTTGAAAGCAGAGTTCCTGACTCTGGACACCTCTGCTGACATTAGGTGTATCAGAGACAGAATCACCAGCTCAGCCCTTCAGAAATTACTGACCCAGAGAATTCTGAGCAAAGTAAAATCATTATCTTAAGGCATTACACTCTGGTGTGTTTTGCCATGCAGGAATATGTACCCTAAGCAGTGTAGACCTCAAGCTATAAGAGATAAAGCGGAAAAAAAGAGCTTAGAGTCGTCAAGTCACTTAGAGAATATGAGCTCTACAGTAAAGATCAGCTGAGAATAATTCCTTCCAGTCAGACCCACCCAGATTATCTGGTTCATTTACTTAAAGGAAACTTACTATGTATGTGAATCACATCTGAAAAATTCCTTCCTAGCACCATCGAGATGAATGCTTGATTGAATAATTTGGGCAAATTGACCCACAGCAATATTGGATCATTTTATAAATCTCTCATTTCATATGACATGAACATAAAGACCTATTCAAATGTGTTACAGGAGGGGAAATATGGCTCAGTTAGCAAAAAAATTAGGCATACAGAGAGCTAGGACTTACTAAGATTTGTTGAAGGAGAAGTCATGGGCTTGGACCAATTACTCTTTGTCTACAACATATACTTGCAAAACCAGGCACAGGCTAGTATCTTGTCATATTTTCCTTAATGTTCTCTGCTCCTATGACAATGAACTTCGTAAGCTACCCTCTCAGATGGGAATATTCTTCTTAATCCTAGAGCATGTAGTTGGAATGCACTAAGCTACTAAAGCAAAGAGATTCACAAAGACAGTCTAGAGACCAGGTACAGTAAAAGCTTCTATTTTCCATGCAATAATCCTGGAGAGGTGTTTCAATACCAGAAGACGAAGAAGTGGAACTCTTTCCTGCACAGTTATCTGCAGAGTTGGACTCGACTTAGCAATTGAACAAAAATTAATCTGCAGAGTCATTTTCTGGCTCAGGTTTTAAATGGCCCATCAGCTTTCTCTGTCTGTTGGTAAAAACTATGCAAAGGGCAATGTCCTGAGATCACCAAGCCATCAGAAGCCCATCCACTTGAGGAGACCTGGGGGCTCAGATGCCACAGGGGAGGCAGTGAGGATGGGGCACCAACATACTGATTATGTAAGTAAAGAAACTACCTTGAAAGCAGAGTTCCTGACTCTGGACACCTCTGCTGACATTAGGTGTATCAGAGACAGAATCACCAGCTCAGCCCTTCAGAAATTACTGACCCAGAGAATTCTGAGCAAAGTAAAATCATTATCTTAAGGCATTACACTCTGGTGTGTTTTGCCATGCAGGAATATGTACCCTAAGCAGTGTAGACCTCAAGCTATAAGAGATAAAGCGGAAAAAAAGAGCTTAGAGTCGTCAAGTCACTTAGAGAATATGAGCTCTACAGTAAAGATCAGCTGAGAATAATTCCTTCCAGTCAGACCCACCCAGATTATCTGGTTCATTTACTTAAAGGAAACTTACTATGTATGTGAATCACATCTGAAAAATTCCTTCCTAGCACCATCGAGATGAATGCTTGATTGAATAATTTGGGCAAATTGACCCACAGCAATATTGGATCATTTTATAAATCTCTCATTTCATATGACATGAACATAAAGACCTATTCAAATGTGTTACAGGAGGGGAAATATGGCTCAGTTAGCAAAAAAATTAGGCATACAGAGAGCTAGGACTTACTAAGATTTGTTGAAGGAGAAGTCATGGGCTTGGACCAATTACTCTTTGTCTACAACATATACTTGCAAAACCAGGCACAGGCTAGTATCTTGTCATATTTTCCTTAATGTTCTCTGCTCCTATGACAATGAACTTCGTAAGCTACCCTCTCAGATGGGAATATTCTTCTTAATCCTAGAGCATGTAGTTGGAATGCACTAAGCTACTAAAGCAAAGAGATTCACAAAGACAGTCTAGAGACCAGGTACAGTAAAAGCTTCTATTTTCCATGCAATAATCCTGGAGAGGTGTTTCAATACCAGAAGACGAAGAAGTGGAACTCTTTCCTGCACAGTTATCTGCAGAGTTGGACTCGACTTAGCAATTGAACAATAATGAACAGTTCCAAATCCTAAGCTTATGGTAGCTCTGCCATTGACACATAGTTTCCAAGGATGCTGTTATTATCACTATTCCAGTCCACAACTGACAGAAAGTTGTGACAGAGTGTACTTGCAGTTTCATGAACCATCTCTGGAAGTAGCATGCCTACTTCTGTTCATTCTCCTTCGACTGAAGCTTACTCACATGATGTCATCTCTCAGTCAGAAGGGCTGATGTGTATAGTCCTTGACCAGGCACCTACATACCAGATGCAACTACTTTGAATGGAAGAAAAAAAAGTAGAGACAACAGTAAACAGATTTGTCACTTATGGTTAACTCTTATTTGTTCTAAGACCTCAGATCATATGCTATCTGTGCCAAAACATCTTTCATGACTTCATGAATTATGGTCAGCAACTCTCTCATGGGGCTTCCCTGGTGGCTCAGACAGTAAAGAATCCACTTCCAATGTGGGACAAAATCCCTGGGTTGGGAAGATCCCCTAGAGAAAGGGACAGCTACTCCCTCCTGGAGAATTCCATAGACAGAGGAGCCTGGTGGGCCACAGTCCATGGGGTCACAAATAGTCTGACACTTTCACTTTCAACATTCCTCTCATAGCCTACTGCTTACTGATATATCATCCTTCCAATTATATCATGAGCTACTTGATGGGAAAGACCTATTATTGATCTCAATATTTTCAACACAGAGCACATTGTTAACCAAATAATAATGTCATTATCCAGAACATAAATTAAATTGAATCAAATTAAAATGAAATTATATGGAATGAATCAAGATGAAACAAGAAAAAGACTGGAAACTGTGAGAGACCAATGTTAGGAAACCCAGGAAAAGGAACAGCTCTATTGAAATACTTGAGAGAAACCAATTTGCATTTGTTAGTTTTCAGCTAATAAATAGAGGCAAACATGTTTTTCATATTTTCCTTAATGTTCTCTGCTCCTATGACAATGAACTTCGTAAGCTACCCTCTCAGATGGGAATATTCTTCTTAATCCTAGAGCATGTAGTTGGAATGCACTAAGCTACTAAAGCAAAGAGATTCACAAAGACAGTCTAGAGACCAGGTACAGTAAAAGCTTCTATTTTCCATGCAATAATCCTGGAGAGGTGTTTCAATACCAGAAGACGAAGAAGTGGAACTCTTTCCTGCACAGTTATCTGCAGAGTTGGACTCGACTTAGCAATTGAACAATAATGAACAGTTCCAAATCCTAAGCTTATGGTAGCTCTGCCATTGACACATAGTTTCCAAGGATGCTGTTATTATCACTATTCCAGTCCACAACTGACAGAAAGTTGTGACAGAGTGTACTTGCAGTTTCATGAACCATCTCTGGAAGTAGCATGCCTACTTCTGTTCATTCTCCTTCGACTGAAGCTTACTCACATGATGTCATCTCTCAGTCAGAAGGGCTGATGTGTATAGTCCTTGACCAGGCACCTACATACCAGATGCAACTACTTTGAATGGAAGAAAAAAAAGTAGAGACAACAGTAAACAGATTTGTCACTTATGGTTAACTCTTATTTGTTCTAAGACCTCAGATCATATGCTATCTGTGCCAAAACATCTTTCATGACTTCATGAATTATGGTCAGCAACTCTCTCATGGGGCTTCCCTGGTGGCTCAGACAGTAAAGAATCCACTTCCAATGTGGGACAAAATCCCTGGGTTGGGAAGATCCCCTAGAGAAAGGGACAGCTACTCCCTCCTGGAGAATTCCATAGACAGAGGAGCCTGGTGGGCCACAGTCCATGGGGTCACAAATAGTCTGACACTTTCACTTTCAACATTCCTCTCATAGCCTACTGCTTACTGATATATCATCCTTCCAATTATATCATGAGCTACTTGATGGGAAAGACCTATTATTGATCTCAATATTTTCAACACAGAGCACATTGTTAACCAAATAATAATGTCATTATCCAGAACATAAATTAAATTGAATCAAATTAAAATGAAATTATATGGAATGAATCAAGATGAAACAAGAAAAAGACTGGAAACTGTGAGAGACCAATGTTAGGAAACCCAGGAAAAGGAACAGCTCTATTGAAATACTTGAGAGAAACCAATTTGCATTTGTTAGTTTTCAGCTAATAAATAGAGGCAAACATGTAGAGGTAGTAAAGAAAGGGTGAAATAAAATGTGAAACTAGGTGGCCAAAAAAAAAAATCTAAGAAGGATTTTAGTTTGTTTCAAAAATAGGAAATGATGGCTTTCCCAAAAGATATCATAAGATATGAAAAGTAACCAGCTTGTTCTATAATTGTTCCCAAGTGTCTAGACTTGGATTAAATTATTTTATATTAAGCAAAAATAGCATATGCCCTCAGGCATTCAGGGTTAATGATGTTCAATTTTTGTTTCTCTCAATTGCCAAAGAATTATACTTTCTAAAGTAGCTGAGCAGGAATGTAATTAAAGAAGTATACAGGGCTTCCCCTGGTGGTCCAGTGGGTAAGGACACCGCCTTGCAGTGCAAGGGGCACCGGTTCGATCCCTGGCCTGGGAGGATCCCACGTGCTGCGGAACGGCTGGACCGATGTGTCCAATCACCAAGCTGGAGCTCTGGAGCGCATGCGCCCAGAACCGGTGCTCTGCAACAACAGACGCCACCACGATGGGAGGCCCACAGGAGCCAAAGAACAAAGACGGATGAAAACAGAGAAATGAAAGACCAATAGAAGTGGCCCGCCCGCTCCCCTCACTCCCCAACCAGACCCCCGCCCAAAGTAAATAAATAAATAAATAAATAAATAAATAAATCTTAAAAAAAAAAAAGAAGCATACATTATTACTAGAATCAAGACACTTTCAGTGACTTGAGTTTTTAAATAAGCTCCAATGCTCAAAAACTGATTTCCCTAAAAGTTGCATTTATGCTTGAATTCTAAGCTAACTGAGAATATATTTCAAAATGAAAATTTTATTTAATTTTATTTTTTTAAAGATTTATTTATTTATTTTGGGGGCAGGTGGGGTGGGGAGGGAGGGGAGCAGGTGAGCCACTTCTATTGGTCTTTCATTTCTCTGTTTTCATCCATCTTTGTTCTTTGGCCTGTGTGGACCTCCCATCGCGGTGGCCTCTGTTGTCACAGAGCACCGGCTGTGGGACCATGCACTCCAGAGCTCCAGCTTGGTAATTGAACACATCAGTCCAGCCTCTCCACAGCACATGGGATCTTCCCAGGCCAGGGATCGAACCGGCAGCCCTTGCACTACAAGGTGGTGTCCCCTCCCTCCCCAACCCGACCCTGCCCAAAATAAATAAATAAATAAATAAATCTTTAAAAAAAAAAAAAAAAGAAGACCTAGGAATCATCCAACACTGAAGTTTCTTTTTTCTTCCTCCAGTGTTCTTTGAGCCTGGTGACACACTCCCTCAGCCCAGATTAAGACCCTATATTGCATGTCTTCACAGAACCTTGCCCTGATCATGAACTATCCCATAATACACTTTACTGGAATGCTCCATGTGACCCATTTGACCCAACTTATATCAAGTGTCTACTCCATGATACTAAACACATATGATGCCTGGGTGGGATAAAAGTTCTGAGAAAAGGCTTATCATGAACTAGAGAGCCGAAAAAGTAGCTACCAAGTGGGTGGACACCGCCTTGCAGTGCAAGGCACCGGTTCGATCTGGCCTGGGAGGATCCCACGTGCTGGAACGGCTGGACCGATGTGTCCAATCACCAAGCTGGAGCTCTGGCGCATGCGCCCAGAACCGGTGCTCTGCAACAACAGACGCCACCACGATGGGAGGCCCACAGGAGCCAAAGAACAAAGACGGATGAAAACAGAGAAATGAAAGACCAATAGAAGTGGCCCGCCCGCTCCCCTCACTCCCCAACCAGACCCCCGCCCAAAGTAAATAAATAAATAAATAAATAAATAAATAAATCTTAAAAAAAAAAAAGAAGCATACATTATTACTAGAATCAAGACACTTTCAGTGACTTGAGTTTTTAAATAAGCTCCAATGCTCAAAAACTGATTTCCCTAAAAGTTGCATTTATGCTTGAATTCTAAGCTAACTGAGAATATATTTCAAAATGAAAATTTTATTTAATTTTATTTTTTTAAAGATTTATTTATTTATTTTGGGGGCAGGTGGGGTGGGGAGGGAGGGGAGCAGGTGAGCCACTTCTATTGGTCTTTCATTTCTCTGTTTTCATCCATCTTTGTTCTTTGGCCTGTGTGGACCTCCCATCGCGGTGGCCTCTGTTGTCACAGAGCACCGGCTGTGGGACCATGCACTCCAGAGCTCCAGCTTGGTAATTGAACACATCAGTCCAGCCTCTCCACAGCACATGGGATCTTCCCAGGCCAGGGATCGAACCGGCAGCCCTTGCACTACAAGGTGGTGTCCCCTCCCTCCCCAACCCGACCCTGCCCAAAATAAATAAATAAATAAAATCTAAAAAAATAAAAAAGAAGACCTAGGAATCATCCAACACTGAAGTTTCTTTTTTCTTCCTCCAGTGTTCTTTGAGCCTGGTGACACACTCCCTCAGCCCAGATTAAGACCCTATATTGCATGTCTTCACAGAACCTTGCCCTGATCATGAACTATCCCATAATACACTTTACTGGAATGCTCCATGTGACCCATTTGACCCAACTTATATCAAGTGTCTACTCCATGATACTAAACACATATGATGCCTGGGTGGGATAAAAGTTCTGAGAAAAGGCTTATCATGAACTAGAGAGGTGATTACTATAGAGGGAAAGTTAGAGTCAGGACTAAAGAACACACAGTGGAATCATACACCTGAATCTGCAGCTAACAGAGTGTATCAATCACCTTCACAGATTTTGCTTCAAGATATGACATCTCAGATACCTTTGAATTGAGGATGGTAAAAGAACAAGGCTTGAGAAGTGAATTGGCAATACCCTAGGAAAGAAGACTCAAAGGGAGAAAAAGTGTCCTTTTTGTCTACTTGAAAAATGAGTCTCTCTTCAGTAAGCAAATCTTACTGAAATTAAAAGGTGTCATTTCAGTAAAGCCCAGAGACCAGTTTCTAATTAGCTGTCTAGCTTTCAGAGATGAGTAAACAAATTTCATGAATAATAATTAGCAAGCAATAAATTAAGCTATGATTTTTTAATTATGAAAAAAGATTTTTCTAATTATTTGTTTACAAAGGTAGGGTATATTTATAATTACAAGTCAAAATTTTATTACAATCTTTCTTCAAAGTAAATGACCTCAAATGTGGCAATTCAAATAGTTCTCATTTTTAACTGTCTTATTGAGATGTAAATCACATACCATAAGGCTTACCCAGGGGCACAGTTTAGTGGGTTTTAGTATATTCACAGAGCTATGCAAACTTCACTAATATGTATTTTTAGAACATTTTCATCATCTCTTTAAGAAACTTTGTAACTATTAGAAGCAGTTTCCTTCTTATCATCCTCACATACCTGGACTCAGTTCTAGGCAAGGATGTGCTTTATGTCTCTATAGATCTGCCTCATTGGTAAATTTCATATAAATGGTATCATACCATAAGTGGGTTTTTGTGATTGTTTTTTTTCACTTAGTGTGATGTCATCAAGATTCATTCAAATTGTAACATATACTAAAACCTTATTTCTGTTGTGAGAAATTTCCCATTATATGGATATACCACATTCTGTTCACACAACGTATTGGTTGTTGAATATTTGTCTATCTCTACTTTTATGGTTATGATGAAAAATATTAATATGAACATTTGTGCCCAAGCTTTTGTGCAGAAATAACTTTTTAATTCTCTTGGATACATATTGAAGAAGGGTTGGATAATACCCCTATTATAACTTTTTCAAGAATTGCCAAACTTTTTTCCTAAATAGCTGCACTATTTTGCATTACTACAAGAGACATATGAACATTTCCATTTCTCCACATCCTCATTATTATGGTTGTTGTGCAAGGTTTTTATTATTTTATTATAATTATTCTAGTGAATATGAAATAAATGGTTTTGATTTTCATTTCTCTGATGATTAATTATTTTGAGCAGCTTTCTATGTGTTTATAACTTGTCTTCAAATTCCTTGGCCATGCTTAAATTGGGTTATTTGTCTTTTTATTGTTCAGTGGTATGAATTCCTTATGTATTTTAGACATAAGTTCCTTAAAAGATAGATGTTTAAAAAACATTTCCTCCCACTTACTGGGTTTTTCTCTTAATGGTGCCCTGTCCTTTGAAACACTTTTTTAACAATTTTATGAATAATAATTAGCAAGCAATAAATTAAGCTATGATTTTTTAATTATGAAAAGATTTTTCTAATTATTTGTTTACAAAGGTAGGGTATATTTATAATTACAAGTCAAAATTTTATTACAATCTTTCTTCAAAGTAAATGACCTCAAATGTGGCAATTCAAATAGTTCTCATTTTTAACTGTCTTATTGAGATGTAAATCACATACCATAAGGCTTACCCAGGGGCACAGTTTAGTGGGTTTTAGTATATTCACAGAGCTATGCAAACTTCACTAATATGTATTTTTAGAACATTTTCATCATCTCTTTAAGAAACTTTGTAACTATTAGAAGCAGTTTCCTTCTTATCATCCTCACATACCTGGACTCAGTTCTAGGCAAGGATGTGCTTTATGTCTCTATAGATCTGCCTCATTGGTAAATTTCATATAAATGGTATCATACCATAAGTGGGTTTTTGTGATTGTTTTTTTTCACTTAGTGTGATGTCATCAAGATTCATTCAAATTGTAACATATACTAAAACCTTATTTCTGTTGTGAGAAATTTCCCATTATATGGATATACCACATTCTGTTCACACAACGTATTGGTTGTTGAATATTTGTCTATCTCTACTTTTATGGTTATGATGAAAAATATTAATATGAACATTTGTGCCCAAGCTTTTGTGCAGAAATAACTTTTTAATTCTCTTGGATACATATTGAAGAAGGGTTGGATAATACCCCTATTATAACTTTTTCAAGAATTGCCAAACTTTTTTCCTAAATAGCTGCACTATTTTGCATTACTACAAGAGACATATGAACATTTCCATTTCTCCACATCCTCATTATTATGGTTGTTGTGCAAGGTTTTTATTATTTTATTATAATTATTCTAGTGAATATGAAATAAATGGTTTTGATTTTCATTTCTCTGATGATTAATTATTTTGAGCAGCTTTCTATGTGTTTATAACTTGTCTTCAAATTCCTTGGCCATGCTTAAATTGGGTTATTTGTCTTTTTATTGTTCAGTGGTATGAATTCCTTATGTATTTTAGACATAAGTTCCTTAAAAGATAGATGTTTAAAAAACATTTCCTCCCACTTACTGGGTTTTTCTCTCTTAATGGTGCCCTGTCCTTTGAAACACAAATAATTTAATTTTACATAAATTCAATTTATCTGGCTTTATTTAGGGTTATTCATAATTTTGATGACATCTTTGAAATCTTTGTCTAAACTAAGGTGACAATGATTTATGACTCTCCTGAGACTCACAATTTTACATTTCAGTTTATGATCAAATTTGAGTTAATTCTTATGCATGGTGTGAGATAAGGATTACATTTTATTTCTTTGTGGATGAGTATTCAGTTGTTCTGAGAACATTCATTGAAAGAATATTTATCTTTTACCTGAGATATCCGTGGAAAAGAATTAGAATATGGACAGAGTTGATACTCATAAAAACTATTGTTCGAATTCATAGGAAAAGAAGAAATATCTGGATAAAGGTCATTAGACTCTTGTCTGCCAGTCCTCTGGATGCATAGGTTACTATTTTCTTAAAAAAAAAAAAAAAAAAGTGTCAGTATTTAAAATCTTTATTTGCTGAATACTGGTAATGTTAATAGAGTAAACTTTGCCATAACAGAACCAGGTAGGGGAATTGAGGCATGAACTCCTCAATATTCATAAAGCAAGTATCACCTTTATTTGACTTGATGATACCTATTGTGTATCCATATTTAATTATAGGTCTCCCTGAATTTTGTGGCAGTTTAGTATAGGTAAAAGATTTCTGATCCTAGAGTCAATACACAAACCCCAAACTTAAATTCTCTCACTGATTATAGCTAGGTGATTTTGGAAATTTAGTGGACTTATTTATAAATTTCTTTAAAAAACAAACAAGCAATAAGAATGTCCTTTCATCTACTTTACCAGGCTTAATAAAAAACCATATGAGTTCTCTGTTAAAAACAGACATTTAGGCTTAGCAACTAGCATGGGGTTGGAATATACATCTGAATAAGGTGTGTCCCTGCCCTCACATTACTTAACCAATTGAGAAAAGAGCCACATAATTAGGAAACTTCTGTAAAAATGATAGTTCTTATCAAAACAATGTAGAAACATATAATTCCATGGGAGCCTAAAACTGCTCTAACTTTTTTCTTCAACTCCCTTAACAGTTTTCAGAGATCAACTTTCTAAAGTTCATTGTAACTCTGAGAATGGAAAAGTCTACTTCTGAAAGATAGTTTCTTTTAAATCCTGGCTAGAGTGTATAGCATCAGTTTCAAAGGCATGGCCTAAAATTTATCATTTAGGCTTTTTTAAAGGACATCTTTGAAATCTTTGTCTAAACTAAGGTGACAATGATTTATGACTCTCCTGAGACTCACAATTTTACATTTCAGTTTATGATCAAATTTGAGTTAATTCTTATGCATGGTGTGAGATAAGGATTACATTTTATTTCTTTGTGGATGAGTATTCAGTTGTTCTGAGAACATTCATTGAAAGAATATTTATCTTTTACCTGAGATATCCGTGGAAAAGAATTAGAATATGGACAGAGTTGATACTCATAAAAACTATTGTTCGAATTCATAGGAAAAGAAGAAATATCTGGATAAAGGTCATTAGACTCTTGTCTGCCAGTCCTCTGGATGCATAGGTTACTATTTTCTTAAAAAAAAAAAAAAAAAAGTGTCAGTATTTAAAATCTTTATTTGCTGAATACTGGTAATGTTAATAGAGTAAACTTTGCCATAACAGAACCAGGTAGGGGAATTGAGGCATGAACTCCTCAATATTCATAAAGCAAGTATCACCTTTATTTGACTTGATGATACCTATTGTGTATCCATATTTAATTATAGGTCTCCCTGAATTTTGTGGCAGTTTAGTATAGGTAAAAGATTTCTGATCCTAGAGTCAATACACAAACCCCAAACTTAAATTCTCTCACTGATTATAGCTAGGTGATTTTGGAAATTTAGTGGACTTATTTATAAATTTCTTTAAAAAACAAACAAGCAATAAGAATGTCCTTTCATCTACTTTACCAGGCTTAATAAAAAACCATATGAGTTCTCTGTTAAAAACAGACATTTAGGCTTAGCAACTAGCATGGGGTTGGAATATACATCTGAATAAGGTGTGTCCCTGCCCTCACATTACTTAACCAATTGAGAAAAGAGCCACATAATTAGGAAACTTCTGTAAAAATGATAGTTCTTATCAAAACAATGTAGAAACATATAATTCCATGGGAGCCTAAAACTGCTCTAACTTTTTTCTTCAACTCCCTTAACAGTTTTCAGAGATCAACTTTCTAAAGTTCATTGTAACTCTGAGAATGGAAAAGTCTACTTCTGAAAGATAGTTTCTTTTAAATCCTGGCTAGAGTGTATAGCATCAGTTTCAAAGGCATGGCCTAGCTCTTGAATCTAAGAGAAAATTGAAGATGGAAATATATTTATGTATATATTATTCTTGGTTGCTGTTCTCATTATAAATGTGGAAGGAAGTTTCACCTGAATTGTTTGAATTTTGAAAGTCATGAAAAAGTTAGAACTTATGACTAGTCCAAAAGGCAAGTGAGAGCTTTTATTAAACCTAAATAACTAATTTCTATAATGCTATCTTTATTTCTTATCCCTAACTACGTGACCTTAGGCAAATGATTTATATTTTCAAAATTTCAGTTATTCCAAATGTGAACTGGCGATGATAATAATACCTACTTCAGAAAGAAGTTGAAAAGGAGGATACTCCCTCAGTATTCATTTGAGTATTAAACACAAGCACATATTACAATGAATCAATACATTTTAGCCATTTTTATTATCACAGAGGTTATAAGGTAACTTCATAAATGACCTTCCCAAGTCATTCATACTGTGCTCTGAAATTTCAAACCAGTTCCACAAATAGTCAGCTTCAGCTGGCTTTCTTCCAATCGACCAGGAAAGCTGCTCCCATAGCACTACCTTGCCCAGGCAAAGGACCTGAAGGAAAAAAGACATCTTCATTGTCAAAAGAGTAAGCTAGTGAGTTTCCAAGGAAAGCATATTCAACTCAATAGAAGGAAACACACTTCAGTGAAGTTTGTAGGTAGATAGGCAGTCGGGAATAAGTGATAGCTAAGGGAAGATTTAATGAGCTCTACAGAGCTAAAAAGGACTTATTTTAATAAACCATATGAGTTCTCTGTTAAAAACAGACATTTAGGCTTAGCAACTAGCATGGGGTTGGAATATACATCTGAATAAGGTGTGTCCCTGCCCTCACATTACTTAACCAATTGAGAAAAGAGCCACATAATTAGGAAACTTCTGTAAAAATGATAGTTCTTATCAAAACAATGTAGAAACATATAATTCCATGGGAGCCTAAAACTGCTCTAACTTTTTTCTTCAACTCCCTTAACAGTTTTCAGAGATCAACTTTCTAAAGTTCATTGTAACTCTGAGAATGGAAAAGTCTACTTCTGAAAGATAGTTTCTTTTAAATCCTGGCTAGAGTGTATAGCATCAGTTTCAAAGGCATGGCCTAGCTCTTGAATCTAAGAGAAAATTGAAGATGGAAATATATTTATGTATATATTATTCTTGGTTGCTGTTCTCATTATAAATGTGGAAGGAAGTTTCACCTGAATTGTTTGAATTTTGAAAGTCATGAAAAAGTTAGAACTTATGACTAGTCCAAAAGGCAAGTGAGAGCTTTTATTAAACCTAAATAACTAATTTCTATAATGCTATCTTTATTTCTTATCCCTAACTACGTGACCTTAGGCAAATGATTTATATTTTCAAAATTTCAGTTATTCCAAATGTGAACTGGCGATGATAATAATACCTACTTCAGAAAGAAGTTGAAAAGGGAGGATACTCCCTCAGTATTCATTTGAGTATTAAACACAAGCACATATTACAATGAATCAATACATTTTAGCCATTTTTATTATCACAGAGGTTATAAGGTAACTTCATAAATGACCTTCCCAAGTCATTCATACTGTGCTCTGAAATTTCAAACCAGTTCCACAAATAGTCAGCTTCAGCTGGCTTTCTTCCAATCGACCAGGAAAGCTGCTCCCATAGCACTACCTTGCCCAGGCAAAGGACCTGAAGGAAAAAAGACATCTTCATTGTCAAAAGAGTAAGCTAGTGAGTTTCCAAGGAAAGCATATTCAACTCAATAGAAGGAAACACACTTCAGTGAAGTTTGTAGGGAGATAGGCAGTCGGGAATAAGTGATAGCTAAGGGAAGATTTAATGAGCTCTACAGAGCTAAGATAGAAAACACAGAAGGGGTTATTATATTTTTAACAAGCAGAATAATCAATTTCTCAGCAATTCTCCTAGCTTAATTATATTTTCTGTTGGCTTCTTCTGGATATTGGCATCATTAATTGCCAAAGATCTTCCAACAGCTAACAGAATACAGCTACAAATTTTCTCACTTATAACCACACTTATAACCATGTGGCAAGAATGTAGCTTTGCACAACTATCAAGTAAAAATTCTTAATTGCAGTTTGATTAGACCAACATGAGCCAGCAACTGTGACCAGAGTAAATATACATGGTCATTGATTTAGCCTTAGGTAGTTATTCACTCTTAAAATCATGACTGTGTCGACCAGAACTGTGATTATGTTGATGTGCCCACGTCAATGAATGTGAGCCTATAAAGCTGGAGGTGGGGCCAACACCCACCCATATGATGTGACTCCCACACAGAAAAAGAGGAATGCTCCAAGAGGTGTGAACAAATCTACAAGAACAAATCTACAGTTTTAAGTTTGAAAAGATATGATACAAGGATATTAATTGCAGTAGTTGGTGGAGTAAAATAAGAAATAACCCAAACCATAAGTTTTCAAGGAGGGTGTGAGGAGGTGCCACACTTATTAGAGGGAATGGTGAGAAAGGAGAGACTTGAAACTTACAGAAGTAAGGAAGAGCATTCCAGGATGTAGAATAATTTAGAGCAAAATTCAGTTATTCCAAATGTGAACTGGCGATGATAATAATACCTACTTCAGAAAGAAGTTAAAAAGGGGAGGATACTCCCTCAGTATTCATTTGAGTATTAAACACAAGCACATATTACAATGAATCAATACATTTTAGCCATTTTTATTATCACAGAGGTTATAAGGTAACTTCATAAATGACCTTCCCAAGTCATTCATACTGTGCTCTGAAATTTCAAACCAGTTCCACAAATAGTCAGCTTCAGCTGGCTTTCTTCCAATCGACCAGGAAAGCTGCTCCCATAGCACTACCTTGCCCAGGCAAAGGACCTGAAGGAAAAAAGACATCTTCATTGTCAAAAGAGTAAGCTAGTGAGTTTCCAAGGAAAGCATATTCAACTCAATAGAAGGAAACACACTTCAGTGAAGTTTGTAGGGAGATAGGCAGTCGGGAATAAGTGATAGCTAAGGGAAGATTTAATGAGCTCTACAGAGCTAAGATAGAAAACACAGAAGGGGTTATTATATTTTTAACAAGCAGAATAATCAATTTCTCAGCAATTCTCCTAGCTTAATTATATTTTCTGTTGGCTTCTTCTGGATATTGGCATCATTAATTGCCAAAGATCTTCCAACAGCTAACAGAATACAGCTACAAATTTTCTCACTTATAACCACACTTATAACCATGTGGCAAGAATGTAGCTTTGCACAACTATCAAGTAAAAATTCTTAATTGCAGTTTGATTAGACCAACATGAGCCAGCAACTGTGACCAGAGTAAATATACATGGTCATTGATTTAGCCTTAGGTAGTTATTCACTCTTAAAATCATGACTGTGTCGACCAGAACTGTGATTATGTTGATGTGCCCACGTCAATGAATGTGAGCCTATAAAGCTGGAGGTGGGGCCAACACCCACCCATATGATGTGACTCCCACACAGAAAAAGAGGAATGCTCCAAGAGGTGTGAACAAATCTACAAGAACAAATCTACAGTTTTAAGTTTGAAAAGATATGATACAAGGATATTAATTGCAGTAGTTGGTGGAGTAAAATAAGAAATAACCCAAACCATAAGTTTTCAAGGAGGGTGTGAGGGAGGTGCCACACTTATTAGAGGGAATGGTGAGAAAGGAGAGACTTGAAACTTACAGAAGTAAGGAAGAGCATTCCAGGATGTAGAATAATTTAGAGCAAAATACTAGAATGGGAGCATGTTTAGCAGGTTTAGAAAACAGCATTTAGCAAGGTTAGAACAACATGAAGGAGGACAAACGTATGAGATGAAGGTAGAGGTAAGCCCAACAGAGGAATAGGCGAGGCATTACATCCATAAACACTGGTGTACACTGGCCTGTCTGTGTTGCATACTTATATTGTGTGTATATGTATACACTCGAGTATAAGAACAACTGATCTAAGAACTGGGCAGCTAAAATAGAGGAAAGTAAGTTCAGGAAGCTGAAAAAGGTGAAAGTTTTGAGAAGATAATGAACTAAAATTATTTACATCCTCCATTGATGAAGGACAAATTATGGCATAATTTGAGAGACAGATAGAATGCTGATTCTCTTTCCTGACTATAGAGGTAAAGGCTATGTTGATAAGGATTTAGGGGAAAATAGGCATCTACTATATCAGTTCACTTAATGTAAGAGATTGATCTAACGTTTGAGAAAAATTCAGGGCTCACATAACTGCTTGTCACAAAAAAGCAAGGATACTGTTAATATTTGAAAAGGAGCGTAAGAAATGTGATTTTCCAAATAATTTGGAGACAATAAAATTGATTTTTTATCTTTTTGAGAATTTCTTTCTTTAAACATGAATTTATAAGTACCCTAAATTACCTCAAGGAAAAACAAGTCTTATACTTAATTAAGCTTGCTTTTCTCCATAAAATCAATACACTTATGTTAGCATCACTGTAAATTACAGGAATTCCACTGAAATGCATAAAAGTGTCACTAACAGCGTATATGAATTCTATTTTGCAATCTATTTTGTAACTTGAGCAAAGTTGATTCTTAGTCTCTTTAGGTAACTGTGTCTGTCTTGATATATCACCAAATAATTTATTGCAGAGAAAATTAAGTGACTATTAAATAGGGAATTAAGTGACTATTGATCACAACTTGATGAATTTCCTAATTAATTTTAAGGCTTCAAAATGTTAAGTCTTAGTTTTGTTTTGGATTTGCTGTCCTATTCTTTTTGCCTTTTACTTTTGGATACCACTCCAGTTACAGCCAACGCTGGTGCTGCAGAATGGCCCAGAGATAAAATGGAAAGACAAGAACTGAATTACGATTAAGACAACATACAGCCAAAGAGGACCAGAGCAAAGATAAAGAAAAAAGAGAGAAGGAAATTCAGGAGACCTTTCAAGAAGAATAGAAAGGTAAACTTTTAAGGTTGCCAGATACTCATATTAGAGTCAGATAAGTGAGAAATGTGAGACAATAATACACGGTTAACATAGTATGATAATCACATTGAGTAAAGTAAGTCACAAAGAGAAAGACAACTATCATGTAATATCAGTTATATGTGGGATCTAAAATAGGACACAAATGAACTCACCTGTAAAACAGAAACAGACTCATATAGACATAGAGAACAGACTTGTAGCTGCCACAAAAGAGGGGAATGGATGAAGGATATTTGAGATTAGCAAATGCAGACTATTATGTATAAGATGGATAAACAGCACGGTTCTAATGTATAGCAAAAGGATTTATATAGGGATAAATCATAATGAAAAAATATGAAAAATATATAGTATATACAATAAAGCACTTTGCTGTACAGTATAAATTAGCACAATTGTGTAAATAAACTATACCTCAATAAAAGGAATTTTTAAAAAATTTTTGGTCTCTTTTATTGATCTTTCATTTATCCATTTTCATCCATCTTTGCTCCTTGGCCTGTGTGGGCCTCCCACCGCAATCGCAGAGCACCGGCTCTGGGCACATGGAATTTTCGTCTTTTAGAAACATGAATTTATAAGTACCCTAAATTACCTCAAGGAAAAACAAGTCTTATACTTAATTAAGCTTGCTTTTCTCCATAAAATCAATACACTTATGTTAGCATCACTGTAAATTACAGGAATTCCACTGAAATGCATAAAAGTGTCACTAACAGCGTATATGAATTCTATTTTGCAATCTATTTTGTAACTTGAGCAAAGTTGATTCTTAGTCTCTTTAGGTAACTGTGTCTGTCTTGATATATCACCAAATAATTTATTGCAGAGAAAATTAAGTGACTATTAAATAGGGAATTAAGTGACTATTGATCACAACTTGATGAATTTCCTAATTAATTTTAAGGCTTCAAAATGTTAAGTCTTAGTTTTGTTTTGGATTTGCTGTCCTATTCTTTTTGCCTTTTACTTTTGGATACCACTCCAGTTACAGCCAACGCTGGTGCTGCAGAATGGCCCAGAGATAAAATGGAAAGACAAGAACTGAATTACGATTAAGACAACATACAGCCAAAGAGGACCAGAGCAAAGATAAAGAAAAAAGAGAGAAGGAAATTCAGGAGACCTTTCAAGAAGAATAGAAAGGTAAACTTTTAAGGTTGCCAGATACTCATATTAGAGTCAGATAAGTGAGAAATGTGAGACAATAATACACGGTTAACATAGTATGATAATCACATTGAGTAAAGTAAGTCACAAAGAGAAAGACAACTATCATGTAATATCAGTTATATGTGGGATCTAAAATAGGACACAAATGAACTCACCTGTAAAACAGAAACAGACTCATATAGACATAGAGAACAGACTTGTAGCTGCCACAAAAGAGGGGAATGGATGAAGGATATTTGAGATTAGCAAATGCAGACTATTATGTATAAGATGGATAAACAGCACGGTTCTAATGTATAGCAAAAGGATTTATATAGGGATAAATCATAATGAAAAAATATGAAAAAATATATAGTATATACAATAAAGCACTTTGCTGTACAGTATAAATTAGCACAATTGTGTAAATAAACTATACCTCAATAAAAGGAATTTTTAAAAAATTTTTGGTCTCTTTTATTGATCTTTCATTTATCCATTTTCATCCATCTTTGCTCCTTGGCCTGTGTGGGCCTCCCACCGCAGTGGCCTCTCTTATCGCAGAGCACCGGCTCTGGGCACATGAGCTCCAGAGTGTGGACTGGTAATTGGACACACTGGTCTAGCTGCTACAGGGCATGTGGGATCCTTGTCTTGACCTTTCATCTCTTGGGCCTTAGACTTTTTGATTTTGACCATTGAAGGTTGGATGAATGCCTGAAAGCATGCACACCCACACACACACACAAAAAAAGGCCTGCTGTTATATTCACCCACTGATTATTTTTTTAAAGGCCACTTAGGAGACTTCAACCTGGTGCTTGCAGAAAACAGATTAATGTTTGGGTATGTGTTGTTTTGAATCCCTAAATCTCAGCTACAATATTTAACTTAGAAATGAGTTTAGTTCAAATGATTAATCTTTATGAAAATCAAGATGAAAAAAATGGGAGTTTTAAATATTCTGTGTTTGCCAACATTTGGTTCAGTGGGCCTATCTGCAAATTTGACAAATACACTATAGGTAAATTATAAGCATTTATAAGCCAGGCTGCTGGGGAATTAGGATGGAATTTAGGTTCTGACAGGTTTCAAATGTCAAGTTCATGGTGAATGATCCTGGAGCTAATTTGCCCCCCTCTTTTGCTTCTAACATTCCTCTAAGTCCTCTGGCTACTAGTTCAGAGAATTCAGGTACAGATTTATAGGGATTCTTTATGAAAAATTGATAGGAATGTCTGATCCCCTCCAAATCTTAGAACTTACAGAAATCTCTTTTTAGAACTTTATGAAAAATGGGTTTGTGACTGTTGAAAACCCTCTCAGGGGTCAGCACTAGGCATTTCAAAGAAGTTTAGATTGTCCACTGACCAGAAGCAGAGTGGATATAGAAAAAAATAATAATAGGTACAATGTAAGTACAGTGAGGCCAGTGTCTGGGTATTCAGCAGTACAAATGGCTCTAGTCATACCAAAGAAAAAGAAAAACATTCTGGTGCATATTAACTATAGGATCTGTTTACAATTCCAGCAGAAATGGCTTCAAATATTCATTCTGCTGTTACATTTAGAAAGTCTTTAAAGTCTTTGAGTCACTGTTTTGTTTTGTTTTCTTTCTTTGCCCTGTGTCTTAGGAAAAGACTGCCTACTACTTCCTAGAATCGTAGGATTAAAATATAAACAGATAATTAAATAAGAGAATATCGCTCAAGCTGTCAACACTTAGGCATGCATAAATGTGCATATATGTTTGCAAGTATGTGCAATAGAAGTTTCCCAAACATTTTCTCGTTTCATTTGGCGTTTATCATTTCAAAAAAAATACTTGGGGTAACTAAGAATAAAAGAGAATTTAGACAATTTTGAATTAACATGAACATATTAATTATTTTCTTCTTTGAATTATTTTCTCAGATGTTTCTGAACCAGTTAGAAAGAGCCAAGCATTATAAGCAATCACAAGAAACAAAAATAAAAACCAGCATACATGTTTGGTTGCTATTTGATGATGATGGCAATGATAAAAATTACAATATTAGTACCATTAATAGTAAGTACCTATGTACTTATTACAATGTTCCAGACATTGATTGGTATCCATATACTAACTGAATTAGTCCTGACTAGGGGGTAATTATTATCATTGTTCCCATTTTATAGACAGGAAACTCGAGATCAAAATCAAAGCTTTGTGTCCAAGGTTATATCCCTAGTAAATGATAGAGATGGGTTTTGGTATGAGTTTTCTGATAACAGAGACTACGCACTTACCTTCACCACTTTTCTCTTATGTGCCAGAAACTTCAGCAAGTTCTGTCATCTTATAAATTAATGCTTAGAAGGGATTCCTAGCCCAATTATATGGGAAAGACTCAAAGATATTTAATGATTTAAAAGTCAAGCTCTAAGAAGTGACAGATACAGTATTTTCACTCAAGAACCTCATATCCTGTGTTCTGTGCAGCAGTTGTCAGCACTGTGTTGAACAACTTAAAACATTTTTAGCTATTGTTGGTTTATTTTAAATTGATAAAGCTATTCCATTCTCTTTACTAAAGTTAATTTGTGTGGCTAAGACTGTAAATGTAATCAGAAAGCAAATCTGCTAGGTGTGACACCTGAAGCGAACAACAGAATGAACTTTGATTGTAGCTACGGGTTCTGATTTACAGCCACTGAAATCAAAATGCACTGTTTGAGAAACCACCAGTTTTCATCAGTGAGGCATCCGAATATTCCTGCAAAATATCTCAAATGATGGTTAATGAAAGGTATTGATAATTGAGAACCCCAAATGGAAGGTATAAATCGTCAAGAATGCTAGGGGGTGAAATCTACCATGTCCACAGTTTTCTGCTTTCAAGGTAAAAGGTGTCTCCCCATAAAGAGAAATGAGATGAGGATGTCACTACAAAGGACTGTGACTGATTTCCTGGGTGACTAGTAGCAATCAGTCTCTTCCTTTTGAATCACACCTCATATGTCACAACTCAAAGAGCCTTAATATCAGCTAATGTCTGCACCTAGGAAGAATGAGTAATGAATTCATGAATTGCCTTCCTTTCTATACTTCATTTAAGAAAGTTAATTGATCACAAGAAACAAAAATAAAAACCAGCATACATGTTTGGTTGCTATTTGATGATGATGGCAATGATAAAAATTACAATATTAGTACCATTAATAGTAAGTACCTATGTACTTATTACAATGTTCCAGACATTGATTGGTATCCATATACTAACTGAATTAGTCCTGACTAGGGGGTAATTATTATCATTGTTCCCATTTTATAGACAGGAAACTCGAGATCAAAATCAAAGCTTTGTGTCCAAGGTTATATCCCTAGTAAATGATAGAGATGGGTTTTGGTATGAGTTTTCTGATAACAGAGACTACGCACTTACCTTCACCACTTTTCTCTTATGTGCCAGAAACTTCAGCAAGTTCTGTCATCTTATAAATTAATGCTTAGAAGGGATTCCTAGCCCAATTATATGGGAAAGACTCAAAGATATTTAATGATTTAAAAGTCAAGCTCTAAGAAGTGACAGATACAGTATTTTCACTCAAGAACCTCATATCCTGTGTTCTGTGCAGCAGTTGTCAGCACTGTGTTGAACAACTTAAAACATTTTTAGCTATTGTTGGTTTATTTTAAATTGATAAAGCTATTCCATTCTCTTTACTAAAGTTAATTTGTGTGGCTAAGACTGTAAATGTAATCAGAAAGCAAATCTGCTAGGTGTGACACCTGAAGCGAACAACAGAATGAACTTTGATTGTAGCTACGGGTTCTGATTTACAGCCACTGAAATCAAAATGCACTGTTTGAGAAACCACCAGTTTTCATCAGTGAGGCATCCGAATATTCCTGCAAAATATCTCAAATGATGGTTAATGAAAGGTATTGATAATTGAGAACCCCAAATGGAAGGTATAAATCGTCAAGAATGCTAGGGGGTGAAATCTACCATGTCCACAGTTTTCTGCTTTCAAGGTAAAAGGTGTCTCCCCATAAAGAGAAATGAGATGAGGATGTCACTACAAAGGACTGTGACTGATTTCCTGGGTGACTAGTAGCAATCAGTCTCTTCCTTTTGAATCACACCTCATATGTCACAACTCAAAGAGCCTTAATATCAGCTAATGTCTGCACCTAGGAAGAATGAGTAATGAATTCATGAATTGCCTTCCTTTCTATACTTCATTTAAGAAAGTTAATTGTTTAGGGAACTGACTCTCCCTGGCTCATTGGTTTAATAATACACGAAACTCTTGAAATTTCACAAATCTTGCACTTCACAGTGGGAAGCCAAAATCAGCCTAAATGAACAATTCTCTCTTAACCCATGATTGTGATAAAAGCAGATAGCCTTCTCATTTTTAAAATGTAAACAGATAATGAATGAATTTACTAACTATTCTTTCCTGCTGGGCCGTTTAGCCTTTGGCTAGCTTTTAGCACTAAAATATAAATAAAGTACATCCTCATTAATCTGAAACAAAAGATCGCAAATTAAAATATTTTGTTCAGCAAAATTAATCTTTTAGCTCAGTGGACCTTCACTGCAAGAATGTCTCCACATCATTCACAGGAAATGTCACTAGTATTTTATTATTTTACTATTTTTTGCATTAATTATCATAGATTTTAGATAGCCCTACAATACTATCATATTCACGCAGTTGTTTTCTGTAATGCAAATTCAGAATAAGAGAGAAAGTTTTGAAGCTGCAGGCACTATACCCAGAATTGTTTATCTTAGGTATATTTGGGGAAATACATTTCATTTATGAATGTCATCAGTTATGTGTTTTCAGAAATAAAATAGGATAAAATAGGATAGGATGAGAGCCACTGATTTAGTTGATTAATATTTTAAGTTGAAGTTAAAGAAAGTATCATTCTCATAGTCAGACTTACACAGGAGTAGCACAAACTAAGAGATACCCAGTCCTTGTCCTCTAAGATTTACATTATAAGATAAAACTGCTAGCACAGAGTAATAGGCAATGTACTAATGCATGACAAACTAAAAACATATTAATGGTTATAAAAACACTACTAATAATAGCTATAATTTCTGGAGTTTTTATATAATAAATAATGTTTATGTATACATCATGTATATATATATTTCATAGGTATACATTTGGAACTGATTTCCTTTGGGTGCTCCCCATAAAGAGAAATGAGATGAGGATGTCACTACAAAGGACTGTGACTGATTTCCTGGGTGACTAGTAGCAATCAGTCTCTTCCTTTTGAATCACACCTCATATGTCACAACTCAAAGAGCCTTAATATCAGCTAATGTCTGCACCTAGGAAGAATGAGTAATGAATTCATGAATTGCCTTCCTTTCTATACTTCATTTAAGAAAGTTAATTGTTTAGGGAACTGACTCTCCCTGGCTCATTGGTTTAATAATACACGAAACTCTTGAAATTTCACAAATCTTGCACTTCACAGTGGGAAGCCAAAATCAGCCTAAATGAACAATTCTCTCTTAACCCATGATTGTGATAAAAGCAGATAGCCTTCTCATTTTTAAAATGTAAACAGATAATGAATGAATTTACTAACTATTCTTTCCTGCTGGGCCGTTTAGCCTTTGGCTAGCTTTTAGCACTAAAATATAAATAAAGTACATCCTCATTAATCTGAAACAAAAGATCGCAAATTAAAATATTTTGTTCAGCAAAATTAATCTTTTAGCTCAGTGGACCTTCACTGCAAGAATGTCTCCACATCATTCACAGGAAATGTCACTAGTATTTTATTATTTTACTATTTTTTGCATTAATTATCATAGATTTTAGATAGCCCTACAATACTATCATATTCACGCAGTTGTTTTCTGTAATGCAAATTCAGAATAAGAGAGAAAGTTTTGAAGCTGCAGGCACTATACCCAGAATTGTTTATCTTAGGTATATTTGGGGAAATACATTTCATTTATGAATGTCATCAGTTATGTGTTTTCAGAAATAAAATAGGATAAAATAGGATAGGATGAGAGCCACTGATTTAGTTGATTAATATTTTAAGTTGAAGTTAAAGAAAGTATCATTCTCATAGTCAGACTTACACAGGAGTAGCACAAACTAAGAGATACCCAGTCCTTGTCCTCTAAGATTTACATTATAAGATAAAACTGCTAGCACAGAGTAATAGGCAATGTACTAATGCATGACAAACTAAAAACATATTAATGGTTATAAAAACACTACTAATAATAGCTATAATTTCTGGAGTTTTTATATAATAAATAATGTTTATGTATACATCATGTATATATATATTTCATAGGTATACATTTGGTAACTTACATTCCTCCGAACAGTGCATGAAGATTATGTTATTTCTCCATTTTTAGAGGAGAGCTATGAGTCTCAGACAGGTTAAATAATTTACCCCTGTAGCTAATAAGCGACAAAGTCCAGATTTAAACCTAGAGATTACTCAAAATCATATATACATGCATTTCCCACATGCCATTAAAATACGTCAGTACCAACTATGAGTTAGATTTATGTGTGATATTTAGTCAAAGTCGAAAATGAGTAAGATTATAGAAATAGGAAAGGGTTGAGGAAGATATCGTGAAAATTCTAAGGTGGATCCCAATGACCCTTGCCCTTGTACGATCCCCTGCCCTGGAGGCTAGATGAATATGATGGAATGTCTTAATTCACATGGAAAAGCCAGAGGGACTCTTTAGATCTAATTAAGGGCTTTAACCAGTTGATTTTGAGTTCATCAAAAATAGATTCTCTTGGGCTTTGAAGGTAAGCCCTTCAGGTGGAGACTTAGGTGCTCTCCTACTGACTCTAAAAAAAGTAAGCTGCCAGAGTATGGAAAGAAGCATGGAAGAGGCTACATGGCAAGACCTGAAGGTCACTTCCAACAGCTAAAAATGGCCCCTGAGCAACAGCCATCAAATGACAGAACACAGTGTGTTTCTGACCATTCTGAAGGTAAGAAATTCAGACATCAATCCTACAAGATGCTCTAAAATGTGTAACTAGGAGGCAGTTTATTAATGGGCTTTTGTAGAAAGTTATTTCATAAGAGACACTCAATATAATGTCTAATTGCTAAAATTGCCAAATAACTTTGACAAAAGAAAGGAAAAAATAAGTTAAATTCTTTAATAAGAAAATTGTGACTAGTACCCAGAAAATAGCACCTCATTTTGACAAAAGATTTACATCTTACATGGTTATTTCACCTCTAGGCTGAAATGCAAAATACCACCTTTTGCTTGCCTCATGGGTATTTCTGAAGCTTTACCATCTTTTCTTTTCTAATTTCTAAAAGGTTACTCAAGGTGTCCTGAGCAGCATCAAACTTGAGGTTTAATAGAGCTTGTGACATCTGCACTAGCTTTAAAGTGTAGAGGGGAGAAAAGACATCATGCCCAATCTGGGATCATGGAAAATATATGGCAAGTTGAGTCATAAAATGAAGATAGTACATGATGATGTTACATTACAAATTTTGTCTTCAAAATATTTAATGACTTCAAAAAAACATTAGTAAGGATTAAGTAGAAAAGTGGGATCTTAGTTTGATTGTTTTATGTTAAAAGAAATTTCAGATGGAAGACATGAAAAAACAGAACATGTTAGCAGCTATTAGCTCTACAAAAGGAGATTATGTGCAACCTTATTCTTAATGTAATTTCTCTATTTATGCATTTTCATGTATTTTATTTATATTGTTCAGTAAGTAGTATGCAAATTATAAATGAATTCTATTATTTTTAGAGAAAAATCAAGTTGGTGGAAACTGAACTTCATAGCAAAGTATTAAAATTTGAGGTGACTTCATTGGTGAATAAAAAGTGAACAAAATGCAGCCATTACACCCCTTCTAGTGACCAGATGCCTTGATTCTAAGTTCACATGGATACATATGCAAAGAGAGGAACACTTTTTGGCATTTAGCCAATATCTATAGTTCACAATGCACTATAAATGAAATAGTATTCATTTCCTGAACTATTAAAAGGGTAGCCAAAGCAGACAATAAGTATCATGATCTCTTCAACTGTAATATTCTATAGTTCTACATTCTGGGATTCACTGGAATAGACTTCTTAGAAATTTTCAGATTTGTGTTTTGTTGTTTGCAAATTTTGTTCAAATATATAAACAGAAAACACGCAGCCTTAGAATCTATTACATCATGAAAGAGCTGATTTCAGGCAGAGAGACAGTGCAGTACAGCACTGACAAGGCCAAGGGGACTGGGGTCAGATTGTAGGGTTGAATCATGTCACAGACTTATTAGGTGTGTAACTTGAGTGAAGTTACTTGACCTCTCTTTGTTGCCATTTGCTCGTCTACAGTTAAGTGCTGAATTCAGAAGGTTGAAGATTAGTGAATAGCTGTAGCCATATTGCTTTTTTGTCTACCAGTTAAGTGCCTGGAATTCAAATAGGAGGGACATCTAAAATTTCTGCAATTAGTGTAGAGGGAGAAAAGACATCATGCCCAATCTGGGATCATGTATATGGCAAGTTGAGTCATAAAATGAAGATAGTACATGATGATGTTACATTACAAATTTTGTCTTCAAAATATTTAATGACTTCAAAAAAACATTAGTAAGGATTAAGTAGAAAAGTGGGATCTTAGTTTGATTGTTTTATGTTAAAAGAAATTTCAGATGGAAGACATGAAAAAACAGAACATGTTAGCAGCTATTAGCTCTACAAAAGGAGATTATGTGCAACCTTATTCTTAATGTAATTTCTCTATTTATGCATTTTCATGTATTTTATTTATATTGTTCAGTAAGTAGTATGCAAATTATAAATGAATTCTATTATTTTTAGAGAAAATCAAGTTGGTGGAAACTGAACTTCATAGCAAAGTATTAAAATTTGAGGTGACTTCATTGGTGAATAAAAAGTGAACAAAATGCAGCCATTACACCCCTTCTAGTGACCAGATGCCTTGATTCTAAGTTCACATGGATACATATGCAAAGAGAGGAACACTTTTTGGCATTTAGCCAATATCTATAGTTCACAATGCACTATAAATGAAATAGTATTCATTTCCTGAACTATTAAAAGGGTAGCCAAAGCAGACAATAAGTATCATGATCTCTTCAACTGTAATATTCTATAGTTCTACATTCTGGGATTCACTGGAATAGACTTCTTAGAAATTTTCAGATTTGTGTTTTGTTGTTTGCAAATTTTGTTCAAATATATAAACAGAAAACACGCAGCCTTAGAATCTATTACATCATGAAAGAGCTGATTTCAGGCAGAGAGACAGTGCAGTACAGCACTGACAAGGCCAAGGGGACTGGGGTCAGATTGTAGGGTTGAATCATGTCACAGACTTATTAGGTGTGTAACTTGAGTGAAGTTACTTGACCTCTCTTTGTTGCCATTTGCTCGTCTACAGTTAAGTGCTGAATTCATAAGGTTGAAGATTAGTGAATAGCTGTAGCCTACTTGGAACAGTATCTGGCACATGTTAAATACATATTAGTTATTATTATTTTTCTCACCCTATAAAGTAGGAAGAAAAAAATGAACTGATTGAAGAACAGCCCAAGGGAATTGGAGCAATTTATTCTGTATTAGAAAAGGGCTAGGAGGGACATCTAAAATTTCTCAAAGCAACCGTATTAGCTTGCATGATTGCTTCTCCTCTTAAACCTGGTATTTTACCTTTAAAGGAAGAATTACATGGGCATATTGCTACAGATAGTAAAATAACTGAGATTCTAGCTCAGAAGAGGGAGGATTCTGCATACAACCTGTTTTGCCAATTTAATTTTTACCTTTCCTCCAAGGATGCTCTCAAATGCTATTTTCTCTGTTAAATTCTGTTTAATAGAAATAGAAATGCTCCCCATCTTATCTTTTAAAGTCCTTCCTTGTGTCAGCACACACACGGCATTTTTATATACCTTATTTCTAATAAAAGTGTAAATATTGTATATTCGCCAACAAAATCATTAATAATTTATTCAATAAGCATCTATATAGGGCTAATTGTGTTCCATGCTCTGCTTTAAGCACTTTGCAAATATTATCTCATTTAATCTTCTCGGGTGACTGCAAAATATAGCCACGATTCCTCCCATCTGTGTTTGCACACCTGTTTGCCCTGTGACTTTGCCATAATTCCCAAGTGCATTCCTCCACCCCCTCAGATCTCTATTGTCCTTGTGATTGACCATAAAGTGCATTAGAAGTGACATTTTGTGAATTGAGATTGTATACTGAAGCAAGTCTTATAGCTTTTGCTGTTCTGCGATTGCCACTTAAAGGGAAACTATAGTCTTTTTTAGAATAACTGATGCCATGGACAGACAAGTCAGGCATTCACTAGTACCACCTACTAAAGGATGAATAAAATTCTTAGATCAAATTTACTTGTGTGTGGGCCATTTTTGACTCTGAAGTGAACTTTCAGCAGAGAGACAGTGCAGTACAGCACTGACAAGGCCAAGGGACTTGGGTCAGATTGTAGGGTTGAATCATGTCACAGACTTATTAGGTGTGTAACTTGAGTGAAGTTACTTGACCTCTCTTTGTTGCCATTTGCTCGTCTACAGTTAAGTGCTGAATTCATAAGGTTGAAGATTAGTGAATAGCTGTAGCCTACTTGGAACAGTATCTGGCACATGTTAAATACATATTAGTTATTATTATTTTTCTCACCCTATAAAGTAGGAAGAAAAAAATGAACTGATTGAAGAACAGCCCAAGGGAATTGGAGCAATTTATTCTGTATTAGAAAAGGGCTAGGAGGGACATCTAAAATTTCTCAAAGCAACCGTATTAGCTTGCATGATTGCTTCTCCTCTTAAACCTGGTATTTTACCTTTAAAGGAAGAATTACATGGGCATATTGCTACAGATAGTAAAATAACTGAGATTCTAGCTCAGAAGAGGGAGGATTCTGCATACAACCTGTTTTGCCAATTTAATTTTTACCTTTCCTCCAAGGATGCTCTCAAATGCTATTTTCTCTGTTAAATTCTGTTTAATAGAAATAGAAATGCTCCCCATCTTATCTTTTAAAGTCCTTCCTTGTGTCAGCACACACACGGCATTTTTATATACCTTATTTCTAATAAAAGTGTAAATATTGTATATTCGCCAACAAAATCATTAATAATTTATTCAATAAGCATCTATATAGGGCTAATTGTGTTCCATGCTCTGCTTTAAGCACTTTGCAAATATTATCTCATTTAATCTTCTCGGGTGACTGCAAAATATAGCCACGATTCCTCCCATCTGTGTTTGCACACCTGTTTGCCCTGTGACTTTGCCATAATTCCCAAGTGCATTCCTCCACCCCCTCAGATCTCTATTGTCCTTGTGATTGACCATAAAGTGCATTAGAAGTGACATTTTGTGAATTGAGATTGTATACTGAAGCAAGTCTTATAGCTTTTGCTGTTCTGCGATTGCCACTTAAAGGGAAACTATAGTCTTTTTTAGAATAACTGATGCCATGGACAGACAAGTCAGGCATTCACTAGTACCACCTACTAAAGGATGAATAAAATTCTTAGATCAAATTTACTTGTGTGTGGGCTCAGTTGTGTCTGACTCTGAGACCTGCTCCCCGAACTGTAGCTTTTCAGGCTCCTCTGTCTTTGGGATTTCCCAGGCAAGACTACTGGAGTGAGTTGCCATTTCTTCCTTTAGGGGGTCTTCCCACTTCAGATATTCAACCTACATTTCCTGCATTGGCAGGCAGATTCTTTACCACTGAGCCACCTGAGAGACCCCCCTTAGATTGAAGATCCCCAGAGAAATTACCAGATGATTTATAGTTGCATGAGTGAGCCAAAGCAAGATCAGTATGAAAATTAGTTGGAAACGACTGAGCTACTAACAAATACAACCAAGATTCAAACTCAAAATGTGGGCCTAACCATCATACTAAGCTGACTTCCTTAAATTAGCATTCCAGTGAATCGTTTCTTCAATTGCACAAACATTTATGAAGCAACCTTGCCCTCAATTACAGACCACAGTTTCTACTGACATTCTCATTTGCATCATTTTGTTTGAATCTCTAGACTATCCTCTAGGGTAGACAAGACAAGTGTCAACACTTTCATTGCATGCATTTGAAACAGAGACTCCTAGAATTAAGTATAATGACCAAACTTATATAAGAAAGAAGGAAGAAACTGAAATACTTCTTTTTTTAAACATATTGCCTAATGCACAGGTACCAAGTTTTCCTCAAGCTGCTTGCACTAGAGTGTCTTGCATGGACTAAGTTTTCAATGAACATTTATAGTCATTGAATGCAGTGGAGGCATATCACTTAATGCACAGGTGAGCTTCAAAGTTTTCCAGCATCTTGACTTTGCCATAATTCCCAATAGCCACGATTCCTCCCATCTGTGTTTGCACACCTGTTTGCCCTGTGACTTTGCCATAATTCCCAAGTGCATTCCTCCACCCCCTCAGATCTCTATTGTCCTTGTGATTGACCATAAAGTGCATTAGAAGTGACATTTTGTGAATTGAGATTGTATACTGAAGCAAGTCTTATAGCTTTTGCTGTTCTGCGATTGCCACTTAAAGGGAAACTATAGTCTTTTTTAGAATAACTGATGCCATGGACAGACAAGTCAGGCATTCACTAGTACCACCTACTAAAGGATGAATAAAATTCTTAGATCAAATTTACTTGTGTGTGGGCTCAGTTGTGTCTGACTCTGAGACCTGCTCCCCGAACTGTAGCTTTTCAGGCTCCTCTGTCTTTGGGATTTCCCAGGCAAGACTACTGGAGTGAGTTGCCATTTCTTCCTTTAGGGGGTCTTCCCACTTCAGATATTCAACCTACATTTCCTGCATTGGCAGGCAGATTCTTTACCACTGAGCCACCTGAGAGACCCCCCTTAGATTGAAGATCCCCAGAGAAATTACCAGATGATTTATAGTTGCATGAGTGAGCCAAAGCAAGATCAGTATGAAAATTAGTTGGAAACGACTGAGCTACTAACAAATACAACCAAGATTCAAACTCAAAATGTGGGCCTAACCATCATACTAAGCTGACTTCCTTAAATTAGCATTCCAGTGAATCGTTTCTTCAATTGCACAAACATTTATGAAGCAACCTTGCCCTCAATTACAGACCACAGTTTCTACTGACATTCTCATTTGCATCATTTTGTTTGAATCTCTAGACTATCCTCTAGGGTAGACAAGACAAGTGTCAACACTTTCATTGCATGCATTTGAAACAGAGACTCCTAGAATTAAGTATAATGACCAAACTTATATAAGAAAGAAGGAAGAAACTGAAATACTTCTTTTTTTAAACATATTGCCTAATGCACAGGTACCAAGTTTTCCTCAAGCTGCTTGCACTAGAGTGTCTTGCATGGACTAAGTTTTCAATGAACATTTATAGTCATTGAATGCAGTGGAGGCATATCACTTAGCCAGTGCTTAATTCATTTCCTCTTCTTTTGCAAATGAGGTCATTGAGGCTTCTTATTTATATTTCTTCACTGCACATTCTATACGCCACACAATATGACAAAGAACAGCTCTCACAGCCATCAAGAGTGATGACAATAAAGTAGTGATACCCAGAGAGGAATGAATCTCTCTCCTTACTGCCTCTTACACATTTCAATTCAGTACCTAGGGACTCCAAGTGACAATCACCTTGAATTGTGACAGCTTGAGAAAGGAGCAGATAGGCTGGCAAAAAGCATATAGACAGAAATGATAAGGCACAGATTCAGGAACAACAGTTTATTGGCATAAATATATGGCAGGAAAAGGAGGTAATATAGTAGCAACCACTGTAAAATTATGGATTTGACCTCTACAGAGCAAAGCTCTAAGTTCTTCATTATATTCTTATAAAAAGATATATAGATACATGTTATATCTCTTACAGCTTATGCCTATCTTTGAAGCCTTTTATATGGAGATACATAAATATGCCTTTACTGCTTGCACAGCACTTATGGTAGCTATTTTGTTTAATTAAAGAATGGAAACTTTGGATTACATGTAAACTGCAGGTGCTGATAACAGCTCAGCCACTTTTGATTCATAATTAAATGAATAAATATGACAAATTCTTGGCACACTAAATATCAAGGCTCCTGACCTATTCAGATGCTAATGTCTCATTGAAGTCCTCTATCCCTTGCCTTAGGAAAAGAGAGCTTATGGGAGAGTCATTAATGCCAGCCCCAGGAGGCTGAACGTTAAGAACTAATGCAAACACCCACCAGGAAGGCAAGATCTATTTAAGCAGAGACGATGTACTGAACAGATAATATAAATATAATTCTGCTGTTCCTCCTTCCTCTTCTCCTTCCTCCCACAGTTGTATCTTTTGGGAAATTGAAGACAAGAGGAGATTTATCAGTTTAGTAAAGTGAATTCACTGCTAAATTTGAGAGAAAGTAGAACTCACATTAATAGTATATGTCCACATCTCCATTTCTTCTCTACAAATACCTAGAGGGGTGGGGTTTGGGAAGGGGAGTGAGGCTCAATAGAGAAGGGAAACATGTATAATTACAGATGATTCACATTGCTGTATGGAAGAAACCAATACAACATTGCAAAGCAATTTTCCTCTAGTTAAAAATGAATCTAAAAAATTAACAGTATAACAAGGATCTAAAATTTGTCTAGTACAAGAAGCCTGCACACTACATACAGAATCTGCACCATCAAGAGTGATGACAATAAAGTAGTGATACCCAGAGAGGAATGAATCTCTCTCCTTACTGCCTCTTACACATTTCAATTCAGTACCTAGGGACTCCAAGTGACAATCACCTTGAATTGTGACAGCTTGAGAAAGGAGCAGATAGGCTGGCAAAAAGCATATAGACAGAAATGATAAGGCACAGATTCAGGAACAACAGTTTATTGGCATAAATATATGGCAGGAAAAGGAGGTAATATAGTAGCAACCACTGTAAAATTATGGATTTGACCTCTACAGAGCAAAGCTCTAAGTTCTTCATTATATTCTTATAAAAAGATATATAGATACATGTTATATCTCTTACAGCTTATGCCTATCTTTGAAGCCTTTTATATGGAGATACATAAATATGCCTTTACTGCTTGCACAGCACTTATGGTAGCTATTTTGTTTAATTAAAGAATGGAAACTTTGGATTACATGTAAACTGCAGGTGCTGATAACAGCTCAGCCACTTTTGATTCATAATTAAATGAATAAATATGACAAATTCTTGGCACACTAAATATCAAGGCTCCTGACCTATTCAGATGCTAATGTCTCATTGAAGTCCTCTATCCCTTGCCTTAGGAAAAGAGAGCTTATGGGAGAGTCATTAATGCCAGCCCCAGGAGGCTGAACGTTAAGAACTAATGCAAACACCCACCAGGAAGGCAAGATCTATTTAAGCAGAGACGATGTACTGAACAGATAATATAAATATAATTCTGCTGTTCCTCCTTCCTCTTCTCCTTCCTCCCACAGTTGTATCTTTTGGGAAATTGAAGACAAGAGGAGATTTATCAGTTTAGTAAAGTGAATTCACTGCTAAATTTGAGAGAAAGTAGAACTCACATTAATAGTATATGTCCACATCTCCATTTCTTCTCTACAAATACCTAGAGGGGTGGGGTTTGGGAAGGGGAGTGAGGCTCAATAGAGAAGGGAAACATGTATAATTACAGATGATTCACATTGCTGTATGGAAGAAACCAATACAACATTGCAAAGCAATTTTCCTCTAGTTAAAAATGAATCTAAAAAATTAACAGTATAACAAGGATCTAAAATTTGTCTAGTACAAGAAGCCTGCACACTACATACAGAATCTGTTCTACTCTGGATTGAACTTAATTTTAGACACTGCACATCTAAACAGTGTTAATTTTCATTGGAATTCTTTTTATGCTAAGAAATTCAGAAACCTGTGGGTAGAAGCAGGAAGGGAAAAATAGGAGAGAAACACATATCATACTATTATAGAAGTTTGAAGCAACATGTTTTAGAAAATAGAGATGGTGGTTTGCACCTTTTAATTATTTCTTTCTTGTCTTTTTCTTTTCCTCTTGTTCAGAGAGATCATAATGACAAAATATTTAATTTCTAAGACTGGACTTGGAATTGAAATATATTTAACACTGATACAGTGAGTAAAAGTAACACATATATCATGGTATATCTAACTCTAGGTATGAAATAATCTGGATCTAGAATAATGTTAATAATCCTACAAAAGTCTGTTCATCTCCTAACTTTATAGCTTTTGAAAATAGCTTTATTTCTCAAAAAAAATGGAAGGACTGCATCCAGTTTCAGAAATTGCATGTTTTTATGCCTTCTCCCCTATGGTGTTTAACTAATGGAAGGAATAGAACAAAAATGAACAGAAATGTTTATTAAAGTATAAGATAAGCTTTGTTACCTTAACAAATGAGACAATGTTAGATACTTGAAAAGTTTTAGGAGGAGTCTCTGTGAGAAGGCTGAGTTTACAAAGTAAACTTTGAGCCTATAAGCAGTCAGTGAACTGCAAAGTTGAGCCTATTTCACATTTCAAGTGCAAGATATGCAACACAAGAAGAGGAAAGTGACAAAACAGTACTGCATCTTCAAGCAATCCTTCACCCTAATGTGGCCCATGGCTTTAGTCTGGCCAGACTCCTCTTCCTGTCAAGAGCTTTTTTCAAATGCTTTAAAACTGAGAGAAAGTAGAACTCACATTAATAGTATATGTCCACATCTCCATTTCTTCTCTACAAATACCTAGAGGGTGGGGTTTGGGAAGGAGTGAGGCTCAATAGAGAAGGGAAACATGTATAATTACAGATGATTCACATTGCTGTATGGAAGAAACCAATACAACATTGCAAAGCAATTTTCCTCTAGTTAAAAATGAATCTAAAAAATTAACAGTATAACAAGGATCTAAAATTTGTCTAGTACAAGAAGCCTGCACACTACATACAGAATCTGTTCTACTCTGGATTGAACTTAATTTTAGACACTGCACATCTAAACAGTGTTAATTTTCATTGGAATTCTTTTTATGCTAAGAAATTCAGAAACCTGTGGGTAGAAGCAGGAAGGAAAAATAGGAGAGAAACACATATCATACTATTATAGAAGTTTGAAGCAACATGTTTTAGAAAATAGAGATGGTGGTTTGCACCTTTTAATTATTTCTTTCTTGTCTTTTTCTTTTCCTCTTGTTCAGAGAGATCATAATGACAAAATATTTAATTTCTAAGACTGGACTTGGAATTGAAATATATTTAACACTGATACAGTGAGTAAAAGTAACACATATATCATGGTATATCTAACTCTAGGTATGAAATAATCTGGATCTAGAATAATGTTAATAATCCTACAAAAGTCTGTTCATCTCCTAACTTTATAGCTTTTGAAAATAGCTTTATTTCTCAAAAAAAATGGAAGGACTGCATCCAGTTTCAGAAATTGCATGTTTTTATGCCTTCTCCCCTATGGTGTTTAACTAATGGAAGGAATAGAACAAAAATGAACAGAAATGTTTATTAAAGTATAAGATAAGCTTTGTTACCTTAACAAATGAGACAATGTTAGATACTTGAAAAAGTTTTAGGAGGAGTCTCTGTGAGAAGGCTGAGTTTACAAAGTAAACTTTGAGCCTATAAGCAGTCAGTGAACTGCAAAGTTGAGCCTATTTCACATTTCAAGTGCAAGATATGCAACACAAGAAGAGGAAAGTGACAAAACAGTACTGCATCTTCAAGCAATCCTTCACCCTAATGTGGCCCATGGCTTTAGTCTGGCCAGACTCCTCTTCCTGTCAAGAGCAATGAGTGTGGGGAGTTTACAAAGGGTTTGCAAATGCTTTAAAACTGATTTCTCTGGGGAGAGGGATGGAAGCCCCACAGCAAATTATGATAATGAGGCAGGAAAAGGCCCCTTTCTCCTAATAAAAAGAAGTAGGAGTTGCTCCTTTCAATGCAAAATGAACTGGTCAGGCAAATGACTAGAGTCACAGAAGACAAGAACTTTACACCTAGCTCACTATCATATTAATAGCACTGTTTTGGACAAAGAACAGTATAGGACTAAATATTTTTGGTCACAGAAGGGAAAGAGGAAGAAAGGAAGAGAAGAAAGAAGGGAGGAAGGGGAAAAAGACAGGGGCATAAATCATGAAAAACAAAAGCTTCATGATGGAAAAGCAAGGTACTCAGAAAGTAGTCAGAGATTTAGCCCATTCATTTAAGAACTTAAAAAGACAATTTATCAATTTTAAAATAAATTCTGTAAGATATTTTCAAAGCAAAATTTCACTGGACAAAGATAAATAAGGAAGGAAGATTTTATTCAAGGAAGAGGAGAAGGGGATGACAGAGGATGAGATGGTTGGATGGCATCACCAACTCAAAAAGAAGATTGCAGACTATCTGTTTAAGTGCTACGGCTAGGATAGTATCATAAAATAACATCTAAGATCCCTGGTGGCTCAGACAGTTAAGAATCTGCCTACAATGTGGGAGACCCTGGTTCCATCCCTGGGTTAGGAAGTTCGCCTGGTGGAAAAGGGAATGACAACCCACTCCAGTAATTTTGCTTGGAGAATCCCATGGACAGAGGAGCCTGGTGGGCCTCAGTCTAGGGGTGGCAAAGAGTAGGACACAACTCAAAGACTAACACTTTAACTTTTCACAAGATATAAAAAATCAACAATGTGCCAATGATTCATAAAGCCTTAAATGGACACTAATAGTTTCGGCTATCTTCAATTTTAGTGTAATGAAAAGAAACCTTGAGATAACACTGTAAAAAAAAAAAAAAAAAGATAGTGAAATAAAGCAAGAGGATATCTAAATGAGTCAAGTATTGTACTATTAGTAGTTAAAAGGTCAGGCCATCCGACCTTGGAATTCTTAACCAAGGAGATTGATTTTAAAATATGAAGTGTTAAAGTAAATATCATTAAAAAGAAATTAAACCTCAATCAGAAAAATTACAGCAAGTGTTATAACCAGGCTTTCAGGAAACAACTCATGCCAAGTGACAAAATAAGTGAACAGCAGAGGGCATTTATTACACCAGTGGGTCCAAGGCCCCCATTTAGCTAAGGATCCCAGGCAGAACTTGTGACTAGCATTTATACCTAAAGCCTATGTGCACAAACCCACATCCCAAACACCTGAGGTTGCCTAGGAAACATTAAAGGAAAAAAATATGATTTGGTTGCCATCACAAAGGTACAATCGAAAATCACCTAAGCATATCACTTAGCTTGTCTACAACAAGAATTGATTAATAAAATCACAAATGGTCATTTATCTTGTGATGGACATTTCATTTTCAGGACCGAGGGGAGGCTTGGATATGAGGTCTCCCTGGTCAGGTTCTCATCAGCCTGGGAGGCCTATTTGACAGTTAATTTCTCATCTCCATGGCTCCACAGTCCAAACACAGTCCAGAGTTCACTGAAAGTGCAAGATGGAGTCCTCTTCCTCAAGATGGAGTCAGTTCAGTCAGGATAGCCTGCTCCGTTCCTCCTTCACAAGAGTACCCAGACATCTGAAATAAATGTACATATTCAGGCTCAGATCCCAGGAGGCATTTAAAATTCAAGTCTTCAACATACCTAAGAGGTCTGAATTCCATCATGGAAAACAAGGATTATGTTAAAAGGTTTTTTATTTAAAAGGGTACCCCCCAAAGGGGGAAAACATGATCTTTAAAATTTTATGCCAAATTATACAACAGACTATCAAAAAGTAAACTAACACTTTAACTTTTCACAAGATATAAAAAATCAACAATGTGCCAATGATTCATAAAGCCTTAAATGGACACTAATAGTTTCGGCTATCTTCAATTTTAGTGTAATGAAAAGAAACCTTGAGATAACACTGTAAAAAAAAAAAAAAAAAGATAGTGAAATAAAGCAAGAGGATATCTAAATGAGTCAAGTATTGTACTATTAGTAGTTAAAAGGTCAGGCCATCCGACCTTGGAATTCTTAACCAAGGAGATTGATTTTAAAATATGAAGTGTTAAAGTAAATATCATTAAAAAGAAATTAAACCTCAATCAGAAAAATTACAGCAAGTGTTATAACCAGGCTTTCAGGAAACAACTCATGCCAAGTGACAAAATAAGTGAACAGCAGAGGGCATTTATTACACCAGTGGGTCCAAGGCCCCCATTTAGCTAAGGATCCCAGGCAGAACTTGTGACTAGCATTTATACCTAAAGCCTATGTGCACAAACCCACATCCCAAACACCTGAGGTTGCCTAGGAAACATTAAAGGAAAAAAATATGATTTGGTTGCCATCACAAAGGTACAATCGAAAATCACCTAAGCATATCACTTAGCTTGTCTACAACAAGAATTGATTAATAAAATCACAAATGGTCATTTATCTTGTGATGGACATTTCATTTTCAGGACCGAGGGGAGGCTTGGATATGAGGTCTCCCTGGTCAGGTTCTCATCAGCCTGGGAGGCCTATTTGACAGTTAATTTCTCATCTCCATGGCTCCACAGTCCAAACACAGTCCAGAGTTCACTGAAAGTGCAAGATGGAGTCCTCTTCCTCAAGATGGAGTCAGTTCAGTCAGGATAGCCTGCTCCGTTCCTCCTTCACAAGAGTACCCAGACATCTGAAATAAATGTACATATTCAGGCTCAGATCCCAGGAGGCATTTAAAATTCAAGTCTTCAACATACCTAAGAGGTCTGAATTCCATCATGGAAAACAAGGATTATGTTAAAAGGTTTTTTTATTTAAAGGGTACAAAAGGGAAAACATTCTTTAAAATTTTATAAGCCAAATACATATTCACTGTGTGGCTCCTCTGCAGCCTTGACACTTATTTTGGTCGTTGTGTAGAAGTCATTTCTGATTACACATGCATAAAAAGAACCAATTTCTTAATATTTTTTTAATTTAAGATTTGCCATGGTTCCAAATGCAACTTTGAAGGAGGAAAGATGAGCTAGAGCTATTGTCTGACTTTTCACAGAAAATGTACATATGGAAAATACATGAAATATGCATGAAATACATGAATGTATATTGCATAATCTATGACTTAACAAGACTTAGATTAAACAATTACTGTTGTGTTTCAAATACTTTAAATGTTTTAATAGAACATTATTAACTGTCTATTTTGACTTTAAAGCACTAGTTCTACATGTAATTATAAAATAAGAAAAACCACATCCAAATGTTCTGTCATCTTTTTTACTACTATTGGTACATTTTACATCATAAGCAAATCTGAAATAGGATTTACTACCAAAGTTTTATCTAATAATTTACGATTTCTCTCATAAGCAGTATCTAAGGATATTACATAGGTAAAGAGTGAATTCAGAATCCTATTGTTTAATCTACTTTTTGTTCCCCATCCTGATCATTTCTCACTGTCATTATTAAAATGTCCTCAAGAAAGATTCCAATAGTAGTAATTTATATTTGATTACAAAATTAATTTGATTTCTTACCTTTTGCAAGGATAATTGCATTTAAAAATCTAATTCTCCCACATTGTATCCTTTAGGTTTTCTTTTATTCTCTAACAAAATGGAACACATTAGATATTATAGCATGGATCCTTAAGGTGTTAATTTATATCCATAATGTTTGTCACTTTTTCCTGAATCACAGCCTTATTGTGGTAAAGGGGCTTCCATAACTCAATGAAGGTATGAACCATTCCATGATGGGCCACTCAAGATAGATGGGACATAGAGGAGAGGTCTAACAAAACGTGGTCCCCTGGAGGAGGGAATGGCAAACCATTCCAGTATTCTTGCCTCAAGGACCCCATAGACAGTAAGAAAAGGCAAAAAGATATGACACCAGAGGACAAGCCCCCCAGACTGGAAGGTGTCCAACATGCTACTGGGGAAGAGCAGAGAGCAATTACAAATAGCTCCAGAATTAAGTGACTAGGACAAAGAAATGACACTCAGTTGTGGATATGTTTAGTGGTGAAAGTAAAGTCTGATGCTGGAAAGAATAATATTGCATAGGGACCTGGAACGTTAGGTCCATGAAACAGAGTAAATTGAACTTAGTCAAGCAGGAGATGGCAAAGTAAACATTGACATCTTAGGAATCAGTGAACTGGAATGGACAGGAATGGGTGAATTAAATTCAAATGATCATTATATCTAATACTGTGGGCAAGAATCCCTTAGAAGAAATGGAGTAGACCTCAGAGTCAACAGAAGAGTCTGCATTTGGGTGTAATATCAAAAATAACAGAATTACCTCATCCAAATGTTCTGTCATCTTTTTTACTACTATTGGTACATTTTACATCATAAGCAAATCTGAAATAGGATTTACTACCAAAGTTTTATCTAATAATTTACGATTTCTCTCATAAGCAGTATCTAAGGATATTACATAGGTAAAGAGTGAATTCAGAATCCTATTGTTTAATCTACTTTTTGTTCCCCATCCTGATCATTTCTCACTGTCATTATTAAAATGTCCTCAAGAAAGATTCCAATAGTAGTAATTTATATTTGATTACAAAATTAATTTGATTTCTTACCTTTTGCAAGGATAATTGCATTTAAAAATCTAATTCTCCCACATTGTATCCTTTAGGTTTTCTTTTATTCTCTAACAAAATGGAACACATTAGATATTATAGCATGGATCCTTAAGGTGTTAATTTATATCCATAATGTTTGTCACTTTTTCCTGAATCACAGCCTTATTGTGGTAAAGGGGCTTCCATAACTCAATGAAGGTATGAACCATTCCATGATGGGCCACTCAAGATAGATGGGACATAGAGGAGAGGTCTAACAAAACGTGGTCCCCTGGAGGAGGGAATGGCAAACCATTCCAGTATTCTTGCCTCAAGGACCCCATAGACAGTAAGAAAAGGCAAAAAGATATGACACCAGAGGACAAGCCCCCCAGACTGGAAGGTGTCCAACATGCTACTGGGGAAGAGCAGAGAGCAATTACAAATAGCTCCAGAATTAAGTGACTAGGACAAAGAAATGACACTCAGTTGTGGATATGTTTAGTGGTGAAAGTAAAGTCTGATGCTGGAAAGAATAATATTGCATAGGGACCTGGAACGTTAGGTCCATGAAACAGAGTAAATTGAACTTAGTCAAGCAGGAGATGGCAAAGTAAACATTGACATCTTAGGAATCAGTGAACTGGAATGGACAGGAATGGGTGAATTAAATTCAAATGATCATTATATCTAATACTGTGGGCAAGAATCCCTTAGAAGAAATGGAGTAGACCTCAGAGTCAACAGAAGAGTCTGCATTTGGGTGTAATATCAAAAATAACAGAATTACCTCAGTTTATCTCCAAGACACATCATTCAACATCACAGTAATCCATATCTATGCCTCTAACATTGACTGACTTCACTGTCAACTTCTATAAAGGTTCTATGAAGACCCACAAGGCCTTCTAGGACTAACAGCAAACACAGATGTTCTTTTCATCATAGGGGATTGGAATGTAAAAGTAAAAAGTCAAGACATACATGGAATAACTGGCAAGTTTGTCCTTGGAGTATAAAATGAATCAGGGCAAAGGCTAACAGACTTTTGTCAAAGGAACACATTGGTCATAGCAAACACCCCTTTCCAATAACACAATAGATAAATGTACACATGGACATCACCAGACAAGCAATACTGAAATCAGATTGATTATAGTCTTTGCAGCCTAAGAAAGAAGAAGCTTTATACTGTCTGCAGAAATAAGACATACAGCTGACTATGACTCAGATCATGAGCTTCCTATTGCAAAATGCAGGCTTAAGTTAAAGAAAGCAGGGAAAACCACTAAGTCATTCAGGTGTCAACTGACATCAAAACTCTTATGATTATACAGTATAGGTAACAAATAGATTCAAAGGATTAGATCTGATAGACAGAGTGCCCATAGAACTATGAACCAAGCTTAGTAACATGTGCAGCAGGCAGTAACTAAAACCATCTGAAAGAAAAATAAATGCAAGAAGGCAAAGTGATTGTCTGAGGAGGCTTTACACATAGCTAAGGTAAGAAGAGAAGCAAAAAAGTAAGAAAGAAAGGGAAATATACAGCCAACTGAATGCAGTTCCAGAAAATAGCAGTGAGAGATAAAGAAGACCTTCTTAACTGAAAAAAGCAAAGCAGTAGAGGAAAACAATTGAATGGGAAAGACTAGAAGGGAACATCTTATGCAAGGATGGGCACCATAAAGGACAGAAATGGTAAGAACTTAAGAGAAGCAGAAGAGATTAAGGAGAGGTGGCAAGAGTACACAGAACTCTAAAAGAAAGGTGTAAATTACCTAGCTACCCATGATGGTGTTGTCACTCACCTAGAGCCAGACATCTTGGAGTGTGAAGTCAAGTGGGTCTTAGGAAGTACTTACTATGAACAAAACCAGTGGAGATAATGGAATTCAAGCTGAGTTATTTAAAATCCTAAAATATAGTGCTTTTAAAGTGCTGCACTCACTGTATCAACAAATTTGGGAAATTCAGCCATGATCACAGGACCACAGAAACGGTCAATATTCATTCCAGTACCAAAGGGCAATGTCAAAGAATGTTCAAAGTACTGTATAACTCTAGACCACAAGCAGACACAGATGTTCTTTTCATCATAGGGGATTGGAATGTAAAAGTAAAAAGTCAAGACATACATGGAATAACTGGCAAGTTTGTCCTTGGAGTATAAAATGAATCAGGGCAAAGGCTAACAGACTTTTGTCAAAGGAACACATTGGTCATAGCAAACACCCCTTTCCAATAACACAATAGATAAATGTACACATGGACATCACCAGACAAGCAATACTGAAATCAGATTGATTATAGTCTTTGCAGCCTAAGAAAGAAGAAGCTTTATACTGTCTGCAGAAATAAGACATACAGCTGACTATGACTCAGATCATGAGCTTCCTATTGCAAAATGCAGGCTTAAGTTAAAGAAAGCAGGGAAAACCACTAAGTCATTCAGGTGTCAACTGACATCAAAACTCTTATGATTATACAGTATAGGTAACAAATAGATTCAAAGGATTAGATCTGATAGACAGAGTGCCCATAGAACTATGAACCAAGCTTAGTAACATGTGCAGCAGGCAGTAACTAAAACCATCTGAAAGAAAAATAAATGCAAGAAGGCAAAGTGATTGTCTGAGGAGGCTTTACACATAGCTAAGGTAAGAAGAGAAGCAAAAAAGTAAGAAAGAAAGGGAAATATACAGCCAACTGAATGCAGTTCCAGAAAATAGCAGTGAGAGATAAAGAAGACCTTCTTAACTGAAAAATGCAAAGCAGTAGAGGAAAACAATTGAATGGGAAAGACTAGAAGGGAACATCTTATGCAAGGATGGGCACCATAAAGGACAGAAATGGTAAGAACTTAAGAGAAGCAGAAGAGATTAAGGAGAGGTGGCAAGAGTACACAGAACTCTAAAAGAAAGGTGTAAATTACCTAGCTACCCATGATGGTGTTGTCACTCACCTAGAGCCAGACATCTTGGAGTGTGAAGTCAAGTGGGTCTTAGGAAGTACTTACTATGAACAAAACCAGTGGAGATAATGGAATTCAAGCTGAGTTATTTAAAATCCTAAAATATAGTGCTTTTAAAGTGCTGCACTCACTGTATCAACAAATTTGGGAAATTCAGCCATGATCACAGGACCACAGAAACGGTCAATATTCATTCCAGTACCAAAGGGCAATGTCAAAGAATGTTCAAATTACTGTATAACTGTGCTCATTTAGTATGCTAGTAAAGTTGTGCTCAAAATCCTTCAAGCTAGGCTTCAGAACTGCATGAACTCAGAAACTCCAGATGTACAAGCTAGTTTTAGGAAAGGTAGAGGAACCAGGGATTAAGTAGCCAACATCTGTGGGATCATAGATAAAGCAGGGGAATTCCAGAAAAAAGAACTACTTCTGCTTTATTGACTATGCTAAAACCTTTGACTTTGTGGATCACAACAAACTGGAGAAATATTAAAGAGATGGAATTAACAGACCAATTTACCTGACTCCTCAGAAACATGTAAGCGAACCAAGAACCAACAGTTAGAAAATTACATGCAACAATGGACTGGTTCAAAATTGGAAAAGGAGTATGTCAAGTCTGTATGTTATCACTCTGATTATTTATCTTTTATGCAGAGGACATCATGCTAAATGCCAGATTGGATGAATCACAAGTTGAATTCATGACTGCTTGATAGGATAAACATCAACATCCTCAGATATCCAGGTGATATAACTCTAATAACAGAAAGAAAAGAGGAACTAAAGAGCTTCCTGATAAGGGTGAAAGTAGAGAGTAAAAAATGTAGCTTATACCTTAATATTCAAAAAATTATGATCGTGGCATCTGGTCCCATCACTTTATGGCAAATAGATGGGGGAAAAGTGCAAACAGTGGCAGATTTTATCTTCTTGGGCTCCAAACTGATGGCGGACAATGACTGCAATGATGAAATTATAAGACTCTTGCTTCTTGAAATAAAAGCAATGACAAACCTATACAGCACACCAGAAAGCAAAGACATGACTTTGCTGACAGAGGAGTGCAGATCATCGAAAGGTGTAAATTACCTAGCTACCCATGATGGTGTTGTCACTCACCTAGAGCCAGACATCTTGGAGTGTGAAGTCAAGTGGGTCTTAGGAAGTACTTACTATGAACAAAACCAGTGGAGATAATGGAATTCAAGCTGAGTTATTTAAAATCCTAAAATATAGTGCTTTTAAAGTGCTGCACTCACTGTATCAACAAATTTGGGAAATTCAGCCATGATCACAGGACCACAGAAACGGTCAATATTCATTCCAGTACCAAAGGGCAATGTCAAAGAATGTTCAAATTACTGTATAACTGTGCTCATTTAGTATGCTAGTAAAGTTGTGCTCAAAATCCTTCAAGCTAGGCTTCAGAACTGCATGAACTCAGAAACTCCAGATGTACAAGCTAGTTTTAGGAAAGGTAGAGGAACCAGGGATTAAGTAGCCAACATCTGTGGGATCATAGATAAAGCAGGGGAATTCCAGAAAAAAGAACTACTTCTGCTTTATTGACTATGCTAAAACCTTTGACTTTGTGGATCACAACAAACTGGAGAAATATTAAAGAGATGGAATTAACAGACCAATTTACCTGACTCCTCAGAAACATGTAAGCGAACCAAGAACCAACAGTTAGAAAATTACATGCAACAATGGACTGGTTCAAAATTGGAAAAGGAGTATGTCAAGTCTGTATGTTATCACTCTGATTATTTATCTTTTATGCAGAGGACATCATGCTAAATGCCAGATTGGATGAATCACAAGTTGAATTCATGACTGCTTGATAGGATAAACATCAACATCCTCAGATATCCAGGTGATATAACTCTAATAACAGAAAGAAAAGAGGAACTAAAGAGCTTCCTGATAAGGGTGAAAGTAGAGAGTAAAAAATGTAGCTTATACCTTAATATTCAAAAAATTATGATCGTGGCATCTGGTCCCATCACTTTATGGCAAATAGATGGGGGAAAAGTGCAAACAGTGGCAGATTTTATCTTCTTGGGCTCCAAACTGATGGCGGACAATGACTGCAATGATGAAATTATAAGACTCTTGCTTCTTGAAATAAAAGCAATGACAAACCTATACAGCACACCAGAAAGCAAAGACATGACTTTGCTGACAGAGGGTCATCTAGTCGAAGCTATGGTTTCTCCATCTATGTATGTGAGAGCTAGATCATCAAGAAGGTTGAGCACTGAAGAATTGATGCTTATGAATTGTGGTGCTGGAGAAGGCTCTTCTGAGTCTCTTGGATAGCAAGGAGATCAAGCCATTTCCTTGAGGATCAAGCCGTCTTAAAGGAAATCAATATTCATTGGAAGGACTGATGCTGAAGCTGAAACTCCAATACTTTGGCCATTTTATGGGAAAAGCCAACACAATGGAAAAGACCCTGATTCTGGGAAACATTCAAGGCAAAAATAGAAGAGAGTGGCAGAGGATGAGATAGTTAGACAATATCACTGACTATAGTAATTTGAGCAAACTCTGGGAGATAATGTAGTACAGAGTAGCCTGGCATGTTGCAGTCCATGGGGTCACATAAAGTAGGGCATGGCTTAGCAACTGAACAATAAAAGTGGTTATCAATCTAGTAGGAAATTCAATAACTCTGCATATCTCAAGAACTTTCACACAATTTTATTGATCCAATCCAAGACCATACCAGAATAATCTTATTTGTTCACTAAAAAAAAAAGAGTAGATTTTCCTGTGAATCCTGTTATATTTATATCTGTCTATCTCTCCCTCTATCTATGTACATTTTCACTATAATGTTCGTAACCTATGGTCATTGCAAGTACATTAATGAGCAGTTTGGGCTCAATCAGAGCTGCTTTTTACTTGCTCAATTTATCACTTTGTTCTTGGTGCATCTCAATCTCTTATTACCAAAATGCAAACATGCTGTAGTCTTCTCTTTCATGTCCTCCCTTGAGATTTCATAATGTTGTGGTGATCTGCACATGCTCCCCTAAATTCATTGACTCAATGCTTTCCTATTTCTACTAGCTTAATCTCTTTACTGACTTCATCCAAGTCAATATATTTCTATTCCAATTAGATATTCTGGAAAGTATGTCAAAAGTATTGCAGACAAAAAAGAAACAGAAAGGCACATATGTTCTTGAAATATATTCTCCTAAATGCCCTTGAAAAGGCTTTGCTTTGGTATATTGCATTGTTTATTAGTAAATAGGAATAAGGGAAGAAATCTATGGTGTTTTCATAGATGCATTTCCTTCACTCTACCCCTGCAATTGCTTTCATCTCTGTCTCACCATTCTCACTGGATTATTGCCCCAGCCCCTTAACTATCTTTGGCATTTCCAACAGGTATCTCCTAAATTCTGGATATATGAGGTTTCCTATCAAAAATTCAGAATTTATCGTGTGATTTTCCTGCTTAAAGTATTTTAAGGGCTTTCTATGACACACAGGAGGGCTTCTCAACTGGTGCTAGTGATAAAGAACCTGTTTACCAATGCAGGATGCATAAGAGACACGGGTTCAATCCCTGGGTTGAGAAGATCCCCTGCAGTAGGGCATGACAACCCATTCCAGTATTCTTGCCTGGAGAATCCCATGGACAGAGGATCCTGGTGGGCTACAGTCCATGGTGTCACAAAGAGTCAGACACAGCTGAAGTGACTAATTAACACAGCACACACATGACACACAAATACTTCATGGTCTTTACCCTGTCTCCTAAGCCTCACTATCCCACTATTTATGCATTACCCTATGGTAACTTTTAAAATCAGATCTAGGGCTTCCCCTGGTGGTCCAGTGGGTAAGGACACCACCTTGCAGTGCAAGGGGCGCCGGTTCGAGCCCTAGCCTGGGAAGATCCCATGTGCCGCGGAGCGGCTGGACTGATGTGTCCAATCACCGAGCCGGAGCTCTGGAGCGCATGTGCCCAGAGCCGGTGCTCTGTAACGACAGGCGCCACCGCGATGGGAGGCCCACAGGAGCCAAAGAATGAAGACAAAAGAAAATAGAGAAATGAAAGACCAAGAGAAGTGGCCCGCCCACTCCCCTCCCTCCCCAACCCGACCCCCGCCCAAAGTAAATAAATAAATAAATCTTTAAAAAAAAAAAATCAGATCTACCTTTATAAACAGAAGAAGCATCATAGAATGAGGACGGCAAGGTTACCCGGAACTGTTGTGTGTGCAGGAGATGACCCACCAAGAGCTGCCAGTGAAGGGAGTTCCACCATGACTATGGAATATAACCACTTTTACTTCCCAGAATACACTTGCCATTTTCTTTCAATGCCTCCTTGTCTTTGCTATTGCAGTTTTTCTTAGAATATCTGTCACCTTTCTTCATTTCTTCATTGCTTATCCCCCTAAGAATGTTCCCAGGCCCCCCTTGCCTTTCTGTTGTTCTGTGTTCCTGTAGTAGCCTAAGAATGGCTCCATAAGGACTTGCCATGCTGGAGTTGGTCTATTTTATATCTTTTCTATTAAGCTATGAGTCCGCTGAGGTTACATACGGAGTCCCTTGAAGTACCATGTACATACAGTTTTTCTCAATGTGAGTGCATTCAACATTTTTGGGTGTGTGATGATTCTTCTTTATGTGAAATGTTCCTAACATAAACTATCTGCCTTCATGGACCCAGTGAAATGTGTGTGAGACCCCAAGTCCAACCTCCAAAATTCCATTAAAGGAGTGATAGTATCCTTGGTTAAAAACCAGTATTCCATAACCCCAATAAGTGGTGTAAAGAAGGCACTCAATCGTATGTTGAACAAATAAAAAAATTGGCAAGTGAATGAATGCATATCTCTGCTTTGAAATGAATGACAATTTTCTTGTTGGTTTCCACAAATTCTAAATGCTTCAGTTGTTTCCCCTCGAATGTCTCCAATTACTCTGAAGCAACTCTACCTTTAGGCAATTTATAGGTTACAACTTCTTAAATGAAGTAGATGTTATTAACAAAGGTAAAATCTCAATTATTTTAATTTCATAGTAAGATAATGTTTGTAGCTATTTTGATTTTTGAAGCTTAGGTTAATATACTCACAACTTTTATAAACAGACATTTTTTCTTATAACTAATACTGCATAATAGACGGCTACTATTAAATTATGATCATTCCATGAAGTACAATATATGCCAACATTTGTTTCTAGATTGATTATACACATTCCAACAGATTCATCCCTTAGATCAGAAAGTGTATGTTGTTGTAGCAGAATAGGGATAATGCACTATAAATTAGGTTTTTGCCAATATCAGTTTCAGATCATGTCTTTTAGGTTATTCAAAACTATGTAGCTTTTCATGTAAAGAAATAGTTCTCTACTGGTATAAAATTATTATTCTAACAGTATCTCACCATAAAAATAAGAAGTTTAAGCACTGTTAGTTCTAAGAAGAAGAATTTCTATCCTTGAAAGTTCTGAGTAAGTATAGTCTAAGTCTTCAAACTTAGAAAACCTTTATGAAAGTATATGTTATATAGAAAAGAAATACACACACACACACACACACACCTTGCAAATGTAAACTTTACCTCTCATTAATTGCATTACAATACAACAGTATTACAACAACATGTTCCAGTAAAGAAGCCTTCTTAATAGATAGTCTAGCAAAAGCATCACATGAACAATGCCATTCCCACTCTACACCTCTGAACTATATGGGCTTCTATAATAATGTGTTTTCCTCTATCATTACTACAGCGGAGTCATGCAGGGAGAGCATGCTGGGCCCATAACCCAGGTGGCCCTAGTGGTAAAGAATGCACCTGCCACTGCAGGAGACCTAAAAGACATGGGTTCAGTGTCTGGGTCAGGAAGATCCCCTGGAGGTGGGCTTGGCAACGCACTCCAGTATTCTTGCCTGGAGAATTCCATGGGCAGAGGAGCCTGGCAGGCTACAGTCCATAGGGTTGAAAAGAGACAGACAGGACTGAAGTGACTCAGCATGCATGCATGATCACTCACTACCTTTAGTCACACTCATTCAAGTTCCTCACCTGTTAACTCTGCCTTTCCCCAGATTCCCACACCAAATCTGGAAATTCAAAAATGAAAGTGGATTACGAGAAAGAACATAGATTGCATAGAATTTGAAGTCAGAAGACTAATATCTGTCAGCTGCTAATTGACAGATCTTTGAACAGGATATTTAGCTATCTTAGAGAAGCATCCTTTCTTCCTAAGAGAAGCCTGTTCCTTTATGAAACAAAAGTAAAAGTAACTTTATCTTAGAAATCTAGAAAATGTTAATTATGTCTAAATAATTAAACCATGTCTATTATAGTAGGTTGTTCAGGAAAATTTGCAGGTTTGCCCTTTGTCATCCAATATTTTAACATCGAGTTGTACAACAGTTCATAATCAAGATACATTCAGGTTGACTTATGAAATCTCCCTTATTAGACCTGAACCACTTATCTGCATGAAAGGACAAAATTTTCTTGGTACCAGCATTTTGGTGAGGGAATGGGGATAGTTTCTGTTACATACTTTTCTGAATCTAATCCTACCTGATACAGAATTTTAAATAAGTACCTGGAGCCTACCTTTAAAAAAAAAAAAGTAGCTTATATTTGCCTCCAAACTTAATGATTGTTATATACTTCTGATCTCAGTTAATAAGACATTACTGTTTACCTGTTACCCAGTATGGGAACTCAGAGGTTGTCCTGGATTTCTCCATAATTTCCTTCACTTCATTGTCCCACTGGAAACTTGAATGCAATATACTCAAGATTAAACTCATCTGTCTTTTCTCTATTCCTTGTTTTGGTCATTATCTGCCTAGTCACCTTAGTCAGCACCTGACAATGATCCTAAGATCCTAACTCTATTTTAATAACTCATGCAAACAGTGAGTTATTACTATTACTATTACTAAATCCTATTACTACCTCTTCTCTTGACTTCTCTAATATCCATCCCTTCTTATCTTAACTCACTGATTCAAGCTTTCCCAATAGTCTCAATAGGGCTCTCAATATCTTCCACCAATCCAAACCTCATTGTGTTGTATTGTAAGAGTGATCTTAAAATATGGGTTCAATTATATTCTCAATTTCTCCCCATTGTCTATAGTAGAGACATTTTGTTAACATCTAAATCATGTCCTCTTCCTCCTGCCCCAAATTTTCATGCCATCAAACCATGCCACCTATTACTCTTCTGTAACTTTTCTAGATTTTAAGATAATTTGTTTTCATTTATCAAATATTTAAGTTTTTGACTTAAGACTACTTTCCCAGCATAACTGTTGTATTTGTTCTTTTTTTTTTTTTTTAAAGATTTATTTATTTATTTATTTTGGGCGGGGTTGGGTTGGGGAGGGAGGGGAGCGGGCGGGCCACTTCTATTGGTCCTTCATTTCTCTATTTTCATCCGTCTTTGTTCTCTGGCTCCTGTGGGCCTCCCATCGCAGTGGCGTCTGTTGTCGCAGAGCGCCGGCTTCTGGCGCATGCGCTCCAGAGCTCCAGCTTGGCAATCGGACACATCAGTCCAGCCGCTCTGCGGCACGTGGAATCTTCCCAGGCCAGAGATCGAACCGGTGCCCCTTGCACTGCAAGGTGGTGTCCTTATCCACTGGACCACCAGGGGAAGCCCCTAGTATTTGTTCTTGACATTTTTAATATCTCTGTGAATGACACTTCTAATATCTAGGCATTAGCATATTGATTATACTTATTTAACTCTTACAACTAATCCAAATCTGCTTTCAAATAGTGCTACATTGCTTCTTAGATTATGCAAATACCTTATAATAAAGAAAATACGCCTAATTCTTCCCTCTCCTCAGCTCCAGGAGCTCCACCAAATTTTCACAGTGAAGACTGAAGAAAGAAGGGAGAAGAAAAGTGGCCAGAACATTCCACTTTTCCACAGTCTTTCCTTTAACAGAAACTAAACTGTTACCTGTATATTAATTAAGAATAAGAAAAATAATTTTTATTTTAATGTCACTCATTCTTTTCCTAATGCACTTTCATTCTTTATTTAGATCTGAATCTCTGACCTATATCGGTTTCCTTCTGTCCCAAAGAATTACTTTTACTACTTTTTATTTCTTACAAGACAGGTCTCCTGGAAAAAAATTCTTTTGATTTTTGTCTGAAAAAGCTTCTATTTCTCTTTCACTTTTAAAGGCTAATTTCAATTTCACAGCATATCAAATTCTAAGCTGGTGGAGATTTTTTCTTCTCAACTCTTTAAATATTTCACTCTACTCTCTTCTTGTTTTCATGGTTTCTAAGAAGTTGATGTAATCCTTAATTTTGTTCCTCTATAAGTAGAGTCACCTCTGCTGCCTTGCCCTGATTCCTTTCAAGATTTTTTTGTTTATCATTGATTTTCTGCAGTTTGAATGTAATATGACTAAGTGTAGCTTTTCCTTTTGCCTTTTCTTCTTTTACTTTTTTTTTTTTTGAGAAAACTCTCAGTCAGTATTGCTTCAAATATCTCTTCTATTTCTTTCCCACTTTATCCTCCTTCTAGGTTCTCATTATGCATGCTGCACTTTTTGTAGTTGTTCCATAATTCTTGTATATTCTGCTTCATTTTTCTAGTCTTTTTTTCTCTTTGCTTTTTAGTTTTGAAAGTTTCTATTCACACATCTCATGTACAAAGGTTCTTTCCTCAGAGGTGTTCAGTCTACCAATGAGCCCATCAAAGATGGTCTTGATGTTTATTTTAGTCTCACAGTTTACTTTATCTCTTGCATTTCTTTTTTATTCTTTCTTAGAATTTCTGCTTACATTATTCATATGTGCTTTCATGTTGTCTACTTTTTTCCATCAGAGCCCTTAGCATACTAATCATAGCTATTTTAACTTGCTAGTCAGATCATCCTAACACTCCTGGCGTATCTAACTCTGATTTTGATGCTTACTATTTGCTCCGTCTCTTCAAACCCTGGGATTTTTTTAAACTTTTTAGTATTCTTTACATATATATATATTAAGTGTACTGTGTAGAAGGAACTGTGATAAGTAGGCTTTTAGCAGTGTGGTGGTAGAGTGTTGGGACAGGAGAGGCATCCTAAAATCCTATCACTAAGTTTCAGTCTTTCAGTGAACCTGTGCCCATGGATCATGAAGCTATTAAATGCTTCTCAGATTCCCACCTCCACTTAGGTGGAAAAAAATGACTAGAATGGGCTGAAAAACTCCAATGGGTCATGCTCTGGTAAAACAGTTTCTCCGTAGGGAAGGCATGCTGAAAAACAAAATGCTTTGGGCACTTTTCTTCTCTCTCCACCAGAAAAGTGAGGGTGTTTTTCTCTAATCTTCACTGAGAATCTGGTAAAGCTATTGGAGCTGAAATTAACAAAAGTGTCCTCACACTACCCTAACACTAGGCCCCATTAGAGTTTTCATAACTCTTGGATTTATCCATATTGAGTTTCAAACTATTCAATTACCATTCAGACTTTCCCACCCCAGTATTAGATCTCATGGAGATTTCTGCTAATGGGTCTCTGGTCTGATAAGTTGCAATTCTCTGTGTCTGCCCATCTGTCTCTCCAGTTTTGAGGGCAGCTGTTTGCTCTGTGACCTCAATCACTGAGTTTAAAGAAGAGTTGCTACTTTTCAGTTTGTTCAGCTTTTTACTTGCTTTTAGAATGGAGTGACAACTTCCAAGCTCTTCACATATCAGGCCAAATAACTTCCGTCAGTTTCATGACTTCTTCTATGACCTGTGTTCCAACTCATTTCAGCCAGTTGCTACGTGGCTTATCTTACACTATGTCACTATCAGAGACAGAGAGCCTTCTGAAAATCTCAATTTATAGTATTCCTTTTCAGATTACCACTTCTTTTATTTCCAGTGTTTTCTCTCCACAACAACTCCAAAAATACCCTAACTTTACAAGAATCTAAAATTAATTGACTGTACCATTTTTCTCTGTCCCTTATCAGTAATATGCCCAATTTCTGGTTTACTGTTTAATACATGGTCCATTGCTAAAAATCACACTTTTGCAAATCCACACATTTCTCCAAGTTATCTGGAATAAGTCCCAACTCTAATTAAATCTAATTCTTTGTGTTCTCTATTCCTATACCTAAGCAGTTGAATGTTGTTGAAGGAAGTACTTATTCATGACTCCTGGTCTCATTTCTGCTTATGACCACATATTTAAAGCGATCCTTAGTGCTCCCCTGCATTATCCTATTTTTACTCACTCACACTTCTACTCTCCTCAATAAGCATTTCATATTTTCTTTCTGCTTTGCAAAGTTCCAGGTACTTCTACATCATTCTTAATGACTTTGCTTCCGGTTTCACTGAAAAATAACAGCAATCAGAAGACAACTTTCATATGTTCCTATTATAATATTTACCCATATTGCTGTCTCCATCACCTTATATCCTGTATTCCTTCCTGTTACTAATGACTGATAAATGACCAGAGCAAAGACCAACTCTTCCACTCATGCACTAGTAAATTTAAACCTATTCGATGATATTGTTTAAGTCATTTTTTCCCCTCTTCAAGCTAGAAAATAGAAAGCCAAAACCTCTCTCAACTCCACATAACTCTACAGCTACTATATCATTTTTACCTTATAACAGAACTCCGTTGAAATGTTAGTATTCACAATATCCTTGTTTAATTCTCTGTGTCTGCCCATCTGTCTCTCCAGTTTTGAGGGCAGCTGTTTGCTCTGTGACCTCAATCACTGAGTTTAAAGAAGAGTTGCTACTTTTCAGTTTGTTCAGCTTTTTACTTGCTTTTAGAATGGAGTGACAACTTCCAAGCTCTTCACATATCAGGCCAAATAACTTCCGTCAGTTTCATGACTTCTTCTATGACCTGTGTTCCAACTCATTTCAGCCAGTTGCTACGTGGCTTATCTTACACTATGTCACTATCAGAGACAGAGAGCCTTCTGAAAATCTCAATTTATAGTATTCCTTTTCAGATTACCACTTCTTTTATTTCCAGTGTTTTCTCTCCACAACAACTCCAAAAATACCCTAACTTTACAAGAATCTAAAATTAATTGACTGTACCATTTTTCTCTGTCCCTTATCAGTAATATGCCCAATTTCTGGTTTACTGTTTAATACATGGTCCATTGCTAAAAATCACACTTTTGCAAATCCACACATTTCTCCAAGTTATCTGGAATAAGTCCCAACTCTAATTAAATCTAATTCTTTGTGTTCTCTATTCCTATACCTAAGCAGTTGAATGTTGTTGAAGGAAGTACTTATTCATGACTCCTGGTCTCATTTCTGCTTATGACCACATATTTAAAGCGATCCTTAGTGCTCCCCTGCATTATCCTATTTTTACTCACTCACACTTCTACTCTCCTCAATAAGCATTTCATATTTTCTTTCTGCTTTGCAAAGTTCCAGGTACTTCTACATCATTCTTAATGACTTTGCTTCCGGTTTCACTGAAAAATAACAGCAATCAGAAGACAACTTTCATATGTTCCTATTATAATATTTACCCATATTGCTGTCTCCATCACCTTATATCCTGTATTCCTTCCTGTTACTAATGACTGATAAATGACCAGAGCAAAGACCAACTCTTCCACTCATGCACTAGTAAATTTAAACCTATTCGATGATATTGTTTAAGTCATTTTTTCCCCTCTTCAAGCTAGAAAATAGAAAGCCAAAACCTCTCTCAACTCCACATAACTCTACAGCTACTATATCATTTTTACCTTATAACAGAACTCCGTTGAAATGTTAGTATTCACAATATCCTTGTTTAATGCTGGTTCTTTCTTTAACTGAAATATAATCAGAATTTCTTCCCAACACAACTGTAAGCTATCCATGTTTAAGGTCACTGATAGTTTTCATGTAACCAAAGCCAATAACCAACACCCCATTCTCTCCTTGACCCATAAGCAGCTTTTCATATAAATAGTAATTCTTCTTAGAATAATTTATTTATTTAATTTCCAGAGCACTTCTGATTTTTCTCCTTAACCCTTTAAATATCTCACTCTACTCTCATCTTGTTTGCATGGATTGACTCCCTCCAAATAATTCTTTTTTTTTTTCTTTTCTACATAACCTCTAAATATTAATATGTCCTATTTAGTGCTTAAATCTCTTTCCTATTCAATTCTTCTAGACTCAGAAGTTTAAATATTGACTAACCTAGACAACTTTCAAATTTGCATTTCTTCCCATATTTCTGCCTATAATTGAGCATGCAAGTGTCTATTCAGTATCTTTATTTTCTTGTATGTTAGGTGTCTCAAATTAGTCACAATCAAAAGAGAATTCTTTCTTCTGCCATTCACTGTATTGTCCTCATATTTTCCCAAGCTTTGTATAGTTTTGCTCTATCTTTTCAGTTGCTCAGGTCAAAAACACCTGTATAAATATTCAAAGAGCCTCCATTTTTCTCCAGGACTGTTTCAATAGACTTGTAATTAGCTTACTTGCTTCTATCATTGTCCTGAACAGTGTATTCAACACTGAATCCCATCTGATGCATTTAAACTTCCTTAGTGCTCCCCTGCATTATCCTATTTTACTCACTCACACTTCTACTCTCTCAATAAGCATTTCATATTTTCTTTCTGCTTTGCAAAGTTCCAGGTACTTCTACATCATTCTTAATGACTTTGCTTCCGGTTTCACTGAAAAATAACAGCAATCAGAAGACAACTTTCATATGTTCCTATTATAATATTTACCCATATTGCTGTCTCCATCACCTTATATCCTGTATTCCTTCCTGTTACTAATGACTGATAAATGACCAGAGCAAAGACCAACTCTTCCACTCATGCACTAGTAAATTTAAACCTATTCGATGATATTGTTTAAGTCATTTTTTCCCCTCTTCAAGCTAGAAAATAGAAAGCCAAAACCTCTCTCAACTCCACATAACTCTACAGCTACTATATCATTTTTACCTTATAACAGAACTCCGTTGAAATGTTAGTATTCACAATATCCTTGTTTAATGCTGGTTCTTTCTTTAACTGAAATATAATCAGAATTTCTTCCCAACACAACTGTAAGCTATCCATGTTTAAGGTCACTGATAGTTTTCATGTAACCAAAGCCAATAACCAACACCCCATTCTCTCCTTGACCCATAAGCAGCTTTTCATATAAATAGTAATTCTTCTTAGAATAATTTATTTATTTAATTTCCAGAGCACTTCTGATTTTTCTCCTTAACCCTTTAAATATCTCACTCTACTCTCATCTTGTTTGCATGGATTGACTCCCTCCAAATAATTCTTTTTTTTTTTCTTTTCTACATAACCTCTAAATATTAATATGTCCTATTTAGTGCTTAAATCTCTTTCCTATTCAATTCTTCTAGACTCAGAAGTTTAAATATTGACTAACCTAGACAACTTTCAAATTTGCATTTCTTCCCATATTTCTGCCTATAATTGAGCATGCAAGTGTCTATTCAGTATCTTTATTTTCTTGTATGTTAGGTGTCTCAAATTAGTCACAATCAAAAGAGAATTCTTTCTTCTGCCATTCACTGTATTGTCCTCATATTTTCCCAAGCTTTGTATAGTTTTGCTCTATCTTTTCAGTTGCTCAGGTCAAAAACACCTGTATAAATATTCAAAGAGCCTCCATTTTTCTCCAGGACTGTTTCAATAGACTTGTAATTAGCTTACTTGCTTCTATCATTGTCCTGAACAGTGTATTCAACACTGAATCCCATCTGATGCATTTAAACTTAACCCAGTTTATTTTAGCCTTTTGTTTTAACCTGTAATGATTCCGCATCTCATTTAGAAAAGCCAGCATCTTCATACCCACCTACATAAGTGATGCCATTACTGCTCCGACCTCATTTGCTTCTAGTCTTTCACTCCCAAACTTTGTTCTCGTCACATTGGCCTCCTCACTTTCTTAACATGCTGGCACATTCTTGCTTCAAGGTCTTTGCATTTGCTTTTCCTTTTGACTAGAACTCTTTTGTCCTATCTGTCCAAATGGCTTTTTTCACAACTTAAAACAATTTTAATAGATATTATTTTTAAAACAATTTTAAGTTTATATAAAAATTAAATGGAATATACAAACTTTTCATATACCTCTTCAAACCTACCTTAGCCCTTCCCCAGATTCAAAAATATGCATTGACTAGAGGAATCAATTCAAGGTCATATGATTGTTAAGAGCTGTGAAGTATCTGAAATTTTACCTTATTTACAAGCTAACAAGTTAATCTACCATAGTATTGTGGAACATGGCTGAAGACATGAAATGTGAGTCAGAGACAATACCTTTTATTACTTGTGATACAATAAGGAGCATGAGTCTCAAGTGCATAATTGCTTCTTAGATCCCAGGTAACCAATACTGAGCTAGATTCAAATGGTCATTGTACATGCAGTGTGTTTGTATACCAACTGAAGAATTCCAACATTAGAAAATTCCAACCTCTTATAAGGGGCTACAAGCAAAACTGCTAAAACTTTGTCCTGGAGAAAAATACCAGTTTTATACTTCCCAGGTGGTGCTAGTGGTAAAGAACTTGCCTGTCAATGCAGGAGACAAAAGAGACACGGGTTTGATCTCTAGGTCAGGAAGATCCTCTGGAGGAGGGCATGGGAATCCACTCCAGTATTTCTGGCCTGGAGAATCCTATAGACAGAGGAGCCTGAGAGGCTACAGTCCATAGGGTCACAAAATGTCAGACCTGACTGAAGTGACTTAGCATGAACACATGCACATACTAGGCACTGACAAAATCTTATCTCTGCTCCAAATCTACTTGATAACATCCTTGAAAAAATACCTTGTAATAAATATGTCAATGAGTTTGTCTGCAAGATATGCAGAAACACAAGAGACCTATGAGAAACTGTCTCTCAACAATAATAATCTAGCTCAATTTTAATCTTTCACAGTGTTTCCCTACACAAGCCTGAAGGATTATATAAGACTCTCAACAAGTTGAAGATTCTCACATGAATTATGGTACTTTATTTCTCTCAGTGTCTTTACTTATTTTCCTGGAAAGGTCTTTTGATATACTATTCCACCTGGTCTACTTGGTATAAAGATTTTTTCTTTTTTTAGAACTGTATTTCATTGTTATTTTCTCAGTAAACACTCCCTTACATATCTCTGGAGTAATGATCAGCCCTATACTGGGACCTATACAAACACAGCACCCAGGGGTTATATGTTCATATGCACAAATACTTCTCACTGCCCAGTGGTTCTCTCCCACTGGCTCTTGGTATACTGGTAAGGCACAATCTGTGGTAGAGGTTTTCCTGTTTTTTATCACTAGTGATAAAGTATTTGAATTTGCCTGGGCCATCTTCTTTAAAAAATTTTAACAAGATCATTTGCAAAACTATTTTTTTGTAAATATCATTTTCACTACACTTCTTTAAATGAGAAAGATAATGGTAGAGTAGTCCTCACAGAAACATAAAATGTTTAGACTATTTGGACCCAATATTTCTTCCATTTTTTCTGTGTATCATTAATATAATTTTAAGAATAGTTCTGTTTTTTCTTTTATTTATTAAATCATCTGAAAAACCTATTTAGTCCTGAGTTTGACATTTTGCTGTGCATGTGGTCCCAAATTTGCCACTAAACAATCTTATCCTGTAATATCAAATTGGCACTAGATGCATTATTCCACTCAAACAATTCTTCCGTTTCAGTGAATGAAAGTAATACAATTCAATATAAAGTTATGCTGTTTTCTATACTTTGCTAAAGAAGGAAAAAGTAAAACAATAAAACATCTATTTTTATAACTTTGGTTCAGCATTTCTTTCAACGGAGTATGCCTTGAGAGTGAAACAATTGCATTAGGTTTCATTGTTCAGTGTGCCGGGGCCACTGCAATTTCTCTTGGAGTGAATTAGCGGCAGTCTTATGGCTTGAAGTCTCAGTGGCCTTTCTTTAGTTCATTTGTTACAATATCGCTGGCAATTTTATGTCTTTAATATTTAATAATAAGAATGCTTTTTTTGCTTTTCTTTTTGTTCATTCTCTTCAGATAGATGTCTGCCTTTTCTAAGTAGAATATATAATAATTGTGTATACTGTTGATTCATACCATCAAATCTACCCTTGAAGATATCAAGTAAATAAGCCATTCTGTGAAAACAACAAAAAATAAAGCTATGGAGGTCTGAAAGCTTGAAAGGAGATCTAGTACTATTAAAGTGCATTGTCTAGAATAAATTCACATGATACATCTGGGTATACCCTCTCACAAAAGCAAAGGTAAATAAATAATGTAAAATAAAGCTATGATTGTATAGCTTTCTTTAAAATGATTGCCCATTTACAACAAGAATAAAAGTGTTATATACATTTCAATTTCAAAGCCCAAAGTATTTAAGGGGATGAAGCAGAAAATATAAGTTCCTGTAGTTTTGAGGCTCATATCACTATTTATTTTGTAATTTCACAGTTAGCATCATCTCTGCTTTATGGTAGAGGTCCAAGAATCATGAGTTAAGAGGCTTCAATATGCCCAAAATTCAGTGATGAAATCTACCAGTTGTGCATCCTTGGACAAATATCATTTTCACTACACTTCTTTAAATGAGAAAGATAATGGTAGAGTAGTCCTCACAGAAACATAAAATGTTTAGACTATTTGGACCCAATATTTCTTCCATTTTTTCTGTGTATCATTAATATAATTTTAAGAATAGTTCTGTTTTTTCTTTTATTTATTAAATCATCTGAAAAACCTATTTAGTCCTGAGTTTGACATTTTGCTGTGCATGTGGTCCCAAATTTGCCACTAAACAATCTTATCCTGTAATATCAAATTGGCACTAGATGCATTATTCCACTCAAACAATTCTTCCGTTTCAGTGAATGAAAGTAATACAATTCAATATAAAGTTATGCTGTTTTCTATACTTTGCTAAAGAAGGAAAAAGTAAAACAATAAAACATCTATTTTTATAACTTTGGTTCAGCATTTCTTTCAACGGAGTATGCCTTGAGAGTGAAACAATTGCATTAGGTTTCATTGTTCAGTGTGCCGGGGCCACTGCAATTTCTCTTGGAGTGAATTAGCGGCAGTCTTATGGCTTGAAGTCTCAGTGGCCTTTCTTTAGTTCATTTGTTACAATATCGCTGGCAATTTTATGTCTTTAATATTTAATAATAAGAATGCTTTTTTTGCTTTTCTTTTTGTTCATTCTCTTCAGATAGATGTCTGCCTTTTCTAAGTAGAATATATAATAATTGTGTATACTGTTGATTCATACCATCAAATCTACCCTTGAAGATATCAAGTAAATAAGCCATTCTGTGAAAACAACAAAAAATAAAGCTATGGAGGTCTGAAAGCTTGAAAGGAGATCTAGTACTATTAAAGTGCATTGTCTAGAATAAATTCACATGATACATCTGGGTATACCCTCTCACAAAAGCAAAGGTAAATAAATAATGTAAAATAAAGCTATGATTGTATAGCTTTCTTTAAAATGATTGCCCATTTACAACAAGAATAAAAGTGTTATATACATTTCAATTTCAAAGCCCAAAGTATTTAAGGGGATGAAGCAGAAAATATAAGTTCCTGTAGTTTTGAGGCTCATATCACTATTTATTTTGTAATTTCACAGTTAGCATCATCTCTGCTTTATGGTAGAGGTCCAAGAATCATGAGTTAAGAGGCAATATAACAAAGTAGTGAACCCCAGCTAAAATTCCAGTGATGAAATCTACCAGTTGTGCATCCTTGGACAAATGTCACTTTTAGCTTTAGTATTTATACATGCATATGTATATCTATCTATCTATCTATAGATAGATATAATGGGGACACTAGCACATTCTTATTATCTTTGTCATATTATCATCACAGTGATACCTTTTGAGCTTTGCCCATTTGAGCAAAGGCTGTTCTAAGCATTTTCTGTACATCATCTCATAGCCTGCAGAGAAATACTAGAAAGTGTGTCTATAGATGGGCTTCCCCAGTGGCTCAAATGGTAAAGAATCTGCCTGCAATGCAGGAGATGTACGTTCAATCAGTGGATTGAGATGATCCTCTGGAGAAAGAAATGGCTACCCATTTCAGTATTCTTGCCTACAGCATCCCATGAACAGAGATGAGAACTAAGACCAAGAAAGGTTCTATCTTGTGCTCAGGGATCACACAGCTATTAAAAAGGCAAACCTACTTTGGAACAGAGGTGTGTCTGAATTAAAAACTTGTTTATCCATCCAAGCTAGGGATTAAATAGGAAGAGTGATGTTAAACTTTGGGCACTGTGCAAAGGTCATAGAGGAACTGCTATGCTAGACATTCCCAGGCAAGTCCTTAATCTCATAATCTTATGGAGCCTTCAGAATAAAGGAGGGGCAGGAGAAGGCACTCACAACTGGTTCTTTCTTAATTTTCTTTAGTGCTTCCCACCATGAGTCACTCCCACTAGTTTTAGCACTAGTTTTACCACTAATAGGCATGTTTTGAGAAGAGACAAAAAAATAAACTTAACCTGAAATAAATATTAGATAAGTGAATCAGTGCCCTGGTGGAGCCAAATGACAACTAACCAACCAGACAAAAACAGGACACTCACCTTCATAACCCTAATGTCATTTTACCGGTCTTAGGAATAGAATTTAATTGTCAGGAAGTGTGAATTCATTCTGAAATTAGTTGCAAACAATGCATGGCTGTTGATCCTCTATTTTCCCTCATTCACTTGTTGATCCTCTATTTTCCTTCATTCGATTTATCCTTGCTCCTTTGGCATTGTTAAAACTTCACCCAATTTGTTCCATTTATGGACCCAAACCAGGGTCAGCAAAGTTTTGAGTCAAACTAAGCTCCAAATTAACATGTTCCTGGATTCCCAGATCAAAGTGTTCTATTGCTGCCATGTTGATTTTTCTTAATTCACTCTGTGACACATGCAGCCCTTTTTCAAATATTTTCCCACCCATAGTTCCAATGAATAAAATTTTATTCTAATGGTAAAAGGACTGCCTGTTAAGCACAGTGTCTGGTTGATACTCCTAAGAAAAATATTTAACAAGAGCTTCAGATGTGTAGTTTCCACAAAGAATTAGTCATTACAAGGTATATGGGTTTGTTAGAACCTGCCATACAGACTACCATAAATCGGGTGGTTTAAGCAACAAAATTAATTTTCCTCACACTATTGGAGGCTGGAAGTCTAAGGTCAAGGTGTTGGCAGAACTGATACCTTCTAGGTATCTCTCTTGGATTGGAGATGGTCATGACTCCTGCTGAATCTTTCCTCTGTCACTATCTGTGTTCTCATCTCCTCTTACTATAAGAACAATGATAACACTGGATTAGGGCTTTGCAAAGATTCTTTCCTTTAGGGTTCTGTGTTACTCCCTAAATTTTCAAATCTTAGTGAAAATCTTGCATCCTGCTAAGTCAGTTTAACTAGAATCCTCCAACCTTGCTATCTGATCACCCTGATGAGTTTCTCATCCTTTATCATTTCCCCAGGAAGTGTGTAATCATCCTGACCTGCCTTCAGCAAGTATTTTTCTCAGTCATTTTAGCTAGAATCCATATTTTATCCCTGATGTTTCCTATTAGTAATTCTTCATCCACAACCACCGGCACCACTCCAACCCTAATGACATCAGATAAACTTAATTTCATCTTCAAAGACCATATGGGTTTCATTCTGAGATACTATGGTTAGGACTTCAAAATATGAATTGGTGGGTGGTGCGGATACAATCTAGTCTGAATCGAGGCATTGGTGGGTGGCATCTACACCTCTATTTCAGAACTGGTGCCACAGGCTCAAACTTATAGATTCCGTCCATTCTCTTCTTCCTGACTCTTTTGGATCTGGAGTTCAGGCCAGTTATCTAGAGGTCTCCCACGGAGACAGCCAGCTAGTAGGCAAGTAGAGTGATCTACATTTATGAGCTGCTTTCCTTGACTTGAGAGTATCTCATTTTTCAAGTGTTCATGAAACAGTAGCATAATTTATCCAGAACAATAATTTGCCTTATTTTATTCATTTTCTTTGCACCGGTAACATTTTAGAAGTTTGCTGAACCAATGAGCCATTTAGACACTTAGCAAAGTGAAGGTGAAGCTCAGTGAAGGGAGCTATGCTGAACCAACAGACCTAAACTCACTCCCTGCAAATATTCGAGGGACTAAGATAGAAGAGGAAAACAGAAAACTCTGTCTCTGTTTTAACGGTTCTTCACTCTGCCCGACAGCCACTCGCTGCAGCCCAGTGGGAACAGGCAGTGGGAACAGGTGATTGCAGCAGCTGGTTCTTGGGGCAGGCAGTGGAGTAGGATTTGGGCAATCACCTCGTCTCATGTCATCCCACACTCCATCACTCATAAAGGACCCAGGCGGCTGAGAGGCAGATTCAGATTTCCATTCCTTTGTTTCCCAATTCTGATGTCAGGCACAATGCCATACCAGGAGAAGTCCTTCTGGTTTTACAAGTACTTTTTTTCCTTCTGAGTATAGACGTGTGTGTGTGTGTGTGTGTGTGTGTGTGTGTTTACCTTTCTTACAATTTCTAGTGCTAAGACATAATAGCTGGGATAGCTGGGATTCTTTTTCATTGGCTTTCAAAAAAATCTGTCCTGAGGCCAGGGGAATGAGTGCATTGTGTGAATTCAATAATAAATAAACAGGCTTGGCAAACAGGAAAATGATACGTTGTTCTCTGGAAATGCTCCTAAGGGCTCAGCTATGGGCACATTTTACAAATCAGTGATCTTGGAAGTGCTTGTGTTGAAATAAATGAAAATCTCCGGTGAGTGTCAGCAAAGCTTTTCTCCCTTGTTTCTTGTCAGAGGCAACATCCAGAAAGAGAGCTGGACTCCTTTCAGACTTGCTCTAGAGCTATTTTGACAGATTTTGCTTTTATTCTTTGTATAGTCATTGTTTCTGCCTTAATTATTTTTTCAACACTAAGGCTTGGTATTTCTTCTTGCAGCACAGAAAACAAATTTGCTGAGAGAATGGCCTATTAATCACAGTGATCCTAAGTCATTAGCAAGTATTAATTATATAACAACAACAACAACAACCAGAAAAACCCTTATATGCATCTTTTAACTAATCATAAAACCTCTGCAACACTTTGGCCATTTGAAAATTCCTTTGTTTCTGTCATTATAAAGATGTCTTATATTGGATTTGTGAAATAGTTTAAGCTCTAGATCTCCACTGAAACAAATGGTTTCTATTTCTCCTATGGAGTATATTCTTGTCTTTTCCATTTGATTATTAATATTATAGAGGCTATAGACAGATATTCTCTGATAAAACAAATTTTAATTTTAATGGCAGAAGTTTCACTCTATTGAGAAAACTTAATTAATCATTCAATTGTTTCAAATCAGGCAGGTCTCTCTTTTCAAAACCTCAAATTGTGAAGTTGAAGTGAATATTAATCTCTACTTTCTTCTGTGTTAACTTCCTATAAAAATTCCAATTAAGTAATCATTATGTCAAATACAAAAATATAACTGAACATTATTAGTGAACACAGCCTTGAATCTATACACATGCATACTATACACATACACATGTACGTACTATACGTGCACACAAATGAATTATTGAGAGAATCAAGAAAGATGGAAACAATTTTTATTCACAGAAAGCATAATTTGTATAGTTTTCTCTTTGTTTATTTTTCCATGTGAAGTATCTTCAATTATACAGGATCTTTCAGTTTGTATACATAAAAAAATTGGACACTATGCCATTCTTTCCATTTGTATCCACCTATAGTACATTTGATCTGATGCATTCAATATTTCATCTGTTCTTTCCTTTCTCCTTATTTTTCCTCTCTGTTTTTTCTACTATTTGTTTTGGAAGTGCTTGTGTTGAAATAAATGAAAATCTCCGGTGAGTGTCAGCAAAGCTTTTCTCCCTTGTTTCTTGTCAGAGGCAACATCCAGAAAGAGAGCTGGACTCCTTTCAGACTTGCTCTAGAGCTATTTTGACAGATTTTGCTTTTATTCTTTGTATAGTCATTGTTTCTGCCTTAATTATTTTTTCAACACTAAGGCTTGGTATTTCTTCTTGCAGCACAGAAAACAAATTTGCTGAGAGAATGGCCTATTAATCACAGTGATCCTAAGTCATTAGCAAGTATTAATTATATAACAACAACAACAACAACCAGAAAAACCCTTATATGCATCTTTTAACTAATCATAAAACCTCTGCAACACTTTGGCCATTTGAAAATTCCTTTGTTTCTGTCATTATAAAGATGTCTTATATTGGATTTGTGAAATAGTTTAAGCTCTAGATCTCCACTGAAACAAATGGTTTCTATTTCTCCTATGGAGTATATTCTTGTCTTTTCCATTTGATTATTAATATTATAGAGGCTATAGACAGATATTCTCTGATAAAACAAATTTTAATTTTAATGGCAGAAGTTTCACTCTATTGAGAAAACTTAATTAATCATTCAATTGTTTCAAATCAGGCAGGTCTCTCTTTTCAAAACCTCAAATTGTGAAGTTGAAGTGAATATTAATCTCTACTTTCTTCTGTGTTAACTTCCTATAAAAATTCCAATTAAGTAATCATTATGTCAAATACAAAAATATAACTGAACATTATTAGTGAACACAGCCTTGAATCTATACACATGCATACTATACACATACACATGTACGTACTATACGTGCACACAAATGAATTATTGAGAGAATCAAGAAAGATGGAAACAATTTTTATTCACAGAAAGCATAATTTGTATAGTTTTCTCTTTGTTTATTTTTCCATGTGAAGTATCTTCAATTATACAGGATCTTTCAGTTTGTATACATAAAAAAAAAAATTGGACACTATGCCATTCTTTCCATTTGTATCCACCTATAGTACATTTGATCTGATGCATTCAATATTTCATCTGTTCTTTCCTTTCTCCTTATTTTTCCTCTCTGTTTTTTCTACTATTTGTTTTTGCTGTTTAATTTTCTTCCCCTTTATTGTTCTTTCTTTTTATTCTACTCTTCTTATTCTCATTCTTAAACTATTCTCTTTTGCCTTAACATTTTTCCCTGTTCTTCACTATTTCGACAAATTAGGGGAGAATAGTTGGAACAGAAATAATGATATTCTAAGAGATAATTATTCTAAGTTGGTCAGGTAAACAAGTCTCTGATTTCATAGAAATCATATACACAAAATTATGTTTTGGACTCTGTGACATGTAAGAAAAGTACAAAGTAAGCCCCTGTCTCACCTCCACAATCTCTTTAAAGATAAGCTGGTAAAATGAAATTATAATTTAAATTATAAATTATAATGTCACTGATTAATTATATAAGTTCATTCTTTTTCATTTAAATATCAGGCAAGAGTTCATAAAAACACTGCAAAATATTGAGGAAATAACTGTTGAGATAGAAAGAATAGTAATAGTGGCCTGGAGGAGAGAGGTGAAATTAAAGCATATGTGCTGAGTCACTATGTAAAAGACATTCTAATTAGTATAAGCAATGGATGTCCAAAACAAAAAGCTATGGTATATATTTACCATCATATTAAAAACAAATTTTAAATATTAGCAATATCACATATTGACAATCACTAGGGAAAGGATACAATTAAGCACAACTATAACCTTATGAAAATTAATTTAGCAAGGTTAAGTAAAATTTCTATTGCATATACCATTAACCAGAAACGCTACACCTGAGAAACTATTTATAACAACTTTTGAACCCTTATTAAAAAAATTTACGTAGTATATACGTGCACACAAATGAATTATTGAGAGAATCAAGAAAGATGGAAACAATTTTTATTCACAGAAAGCATAATTTGTATAGTTTTCTCTTTGTTTATTTTTCCATGTGAAGTATCTTCAATTATACAGGATCTTTCAGTTTGTATACATAAAAAAAAAAATTGGACACTATGCCATTCTTTCCATTTGTATCCACCTATAGTACATTTGATCTGATGCATTCAATATTTCATCTGTTCTTTCCTTTCTCCTTATTTTTCCTCTCTGTTTTTTCTACTATTTGTTTTTGCTGTTTAATTTTCTTCCCCTTTATTGTTCTTTCTTTTTATTCTACTCTTCTTATTCTCATTCTTAAACTATTCTCTTTTGCCTTAACATTTTTCCCTGTTCTTCACTATTTCGACAAATTAGGGGAGAATAGTTGGAACAGAAATAATGATATTCTAAGAGATAATTATTCTAAGTTGGTCAGGTAAACAAGTCTCTGATTTCATAGAAATCATATACACAAAATTATGTTTTGGACTCTGTGACATGTAAGAAAAGTACAAAGTAAGCCCCTGTCTCACCTCCACAATCTCTTTAAAGATAAGCTGGTAAAATGAAATTATAATTTAAATTATAAATTATAATGTCACTGATTAATTATATAAGTTCATTCTTTTTCATTTAAATATCAGGCAAGAGTTCATAAAAACACTGCAAAATATTGAGGAAATAACTGTTGAGATAGAAAGAATAGTAATAGTGGCCTGGAGGGAGAGTGGTGAAATTAAAGCATATGTGCTGAGTCACTATGTAAAAGACATTCTAATTAGTATAAGCAATGGATGTCCAAAACAAAAAGCTATGGTATATATTTACCATCATATTAAAAACAAATTTTAAATATTAGCAATATCACATATTGACAATCACTAGGGAAAGGATACAATTAAGCACAACTATAACCTTATGAAAATTAATTTAGCAAGGTTAAGTAAAATTTCTATTGCATATACCATTAACCAGAAACGCTACACCTGAGAAACTATTCCAAAGAAATAAAATTTGAGAATATTTTATATATACATGAAGATATTCACATCAATATATTCTGAAACAATAAATCTGGAGGTACTTAGATGTTCAACAATAACCTATGTTATACTACAAATTATGAAGTACGACACAATCATTAAGAAAAGTTAGGTCTTTACTTACTGATGTGAAAAGGTATCTATTAAACTTCTGAAAGAAAAAGCTAAGTTTCAAGTTAATGTATATATGTGACTACAGTTTAATAAAAAGGAAATGCATAAGTGTGCATCTGTGTGCATTCATAGATATTCACACAAATATAAAAAGTGTAGAAAGGTGTGTCATGTTAGGGACTCAATATATATGTATTGCACTTATTTAAATGTATATAATGTTAATTTTATTCCAAATAAAAACTAATTTCTGATACTGTAAACAAAGCCTGTTAGTGATAGTGAAGTATAATTGCTCTTTTGATTTAAGTTTTCATTTCTTCTTAAAAGATACTGATTTCCTGAGTTCCTTCTTGTTCATTCCTCACTTCTGTTTACAAATTATTAACTGTTTTATTATATCAAGTGTAAATATATATACATAGGTTTGCAACCAAGCATAGTAGATATCACATGGACATAAAGTCAATAGAAATTACCATTACTGAGCTTTTAGAAACATTCTCTATCAGGAGAGGAATAGGGCATAAATGACTACTAATATAAACCATTACTAATCTGTTCTGTGAGTATTCATATAAGGGACAGATTAGGTCTCGTTTTGTCAATCAGGCTACCAAATCTGAGACAAATGTGAAAGAACAGCTAACTCTGCATGGATGCAGAAAGAAATCCCAGGCTATAAAATAGTGTCAGCAAGGATACAATTAGAAAACCTGGGGTTATTTGTGTGATAATGATCAGTCATCTTTGGAAATAATGCAAGGGACATAAAAATGCTAAATGTTGGTGCTGGAAAAAGTGATCATATTGGTATATAAAGCTGTTCTGTCTTGCCAGAGGACAACTTCAATCAGGAATCCATAAAAGACATTATATTAAGGGAAGAATATGTGTTGTCTTTATACTGAGGCCAACCAAAGTGATCATCTATACTGATCGACTGTCAATCTCAGAAGCACTAAAATGTCATGTGTGTAATTCTCCTAGACACATGGCAATCTAATATGCATACAGGGGAAATTAACGTATAAAACCAATAACATAGAGATTAATACTATGTCTGTGGTTGTTTAGATTTTAATTTCTCCAAAGCATGAAAAAGTGGAAAGAAAATATTTCATAGGCTTCCTGAGAAAAGAACAAGTGGTTTTATCTTATGAGTGATAATAAATGCCCTCAAAGATACTCTATAGCAAAATTACTAACTCTGTAGAGATGAAACTATGACAAATGTCATATAGTCAAAGCTTTGTTTTTTCCCGTAATCAAGTAAGGATGTGAGGGTTTAACCATTAGGCAGACTGAGAACTAAAGGACTGATGCTTTCAAACTATAGTGTTGAAGAAGACTCTTGAGAGTCCTTTGGACTGCAAGGAGACCATACCAGCCTATCCTAAAAGAAATCAACCCTGAATATTCTTTGGAAGGATTGATGCTGAAGGTGAGGCTACAATATTTTGGCTACTTGATGCAAATAGTGGACTCACTGGAAAAGACCCTAATGTTGAGAAAGTTTGAGGGTAGGAGGAGAAGGTGGTGGAAGAGGATGAGATGGTTAGATAGCATCACCACTGATGCAATGAACATGAATTTGAACAAACTCCGGGAGATAGTGGAAGACGGAGGAACCTGGAGTGCTACAGCCCATGGGGTCACAAGGGATATGACTTAGCAACTGAACAACAACAGCAAATCAGAATAAATAAATAATAACAGGCTTATTTGTGTCTAGAGACAAGGAAGTTAGAATCTACCAAACAGATTTCAGTAGTTGGTTTTTTGCACTAGAGAATGTTCAACAAACATCATCTGGCTTGGCAAGGATATCATGGATGCAAAGCTAGGAATAAAGACAGAAGCACTGACAGATGGATTAAAGGTGACTATGAATAATGTAGCAAAGTCAAGGAGGGAAGGAAAAGTGAACAGGTAGAAAAACTCCTTTACTACTACCTCTAGTGACATTAACTGACATTTTTAGAATCAAAGGCTTGTGCATCTTTAGCTTTGAGACAAAAAATAGCTGGCTGGAGCACATGCTCAAGTGTCTATGAGGAAAGATATAAGATTTTGGTGATAAAGAGTAGCTTCTAAGGGCTTCCCTGGTGGTCCAGTGGGTAAGGACACCGCCTTGCAGTGCAAGGGGCGCCGGTTTGATCCCTGGCCTGGGAAGATCCCGTGTGCTGCAGAGTGCCTGGACCGATGTGTCCAATTTCCAAGCCGGAGCTCTGGAGCGCATGCACCCAGAGCCAGTGCTCTGTGACAACAGAGGCCACTGCGATGGGAGGCCCACATGGGCCAAAGAACAAAGATGGATGAAAACAGATAAATGAAAGACCAATAGAAGTGGCCAAAAAAAAAAAAAAAGAGTAGCTTCTATGCATTACCAGACACCCCATATCGGATACTGCTAACATTTGAAAATTATCCAATGGACAGATTTACCTAAATCCAGAGAAACACTCAAGTGGTCTCATCTTCTCCAAAAATCAGAAGATATTTGTATGTAGCCATGTAGAATTACTCTTGCCACAAAGAGCAAATTAAATGAGAATATTCAAAGCCAATGCACAATCATAAAGGTTATTTCCTAACTGGGAACTCAGAAAACATGGATTCATGCCAGGATATTATACAGTCATTTAATTTGGAGGTGATTGTTATTTTTTACCATTATGAAAATATATGGGCATTTCCAACAAACAGAAATATGAAAACTATGCATCCTAATGAGGAACACTTGGAGCACTAATTGTACATTTTTATGGCCCTGGAGATACATGCTATAAATCACATATGCGTATAAATACAACTGGACAGTTTTGGGTCAGTTTTCTGGTGGTCTTCACAGGAGGGGGAGGAAATGTTGTGGTACTCACACCAAATGCAGAAAAAAAAAAATGATATTGGCATTTTGGTTGCAAAGCTAGCCTCTAAACTGTTTTATTCAGGCTAATGGGATTCCTGCAGATGTTTGATGTGACAAATAGATGAAACAGTCAACAGACTGTGACTTAGAATGTGTAATTGAGTATTAAATTTCTCTCCTTTCCAAATGTCTCTTTAAGAATAGTTTATTCCCCTTCTCTACACACCTATCTTGCTCCAGGTGCACAAGTATCATTGTTAACCTACTTGAATTTAAACAATGTTAATAACAGTAATATTTCTATCTGTAGTTTATGAGTACTTTGTGTATGTATTATCCAGATACTGTGGGCTTCCAGTGTACAGGCAAGGAAGAGCTAATACCAGTTAAGTGCCTTGCCAGTCTGTGGTGAATAACTTCTGTGGAATTCCATTTGCATCTGCTGCTCGTTTTACTTAAAGTTTTAATAAACAGTGAAAGATGTTGCCACGGGTATAAAAGACTTCTTAAAGGGGGAAGCCCACTAGAGTGACACATTCATATTAGATGTGCTGAGATGTCCTAAGAAAAGAATATATTCCTTACAACCCTGGATCTTTCCTATTACTTCGCTTCTATCCATACCAAGTATTTAGCACTCTGTTTAAACAGAAAGTATCTGTCCTGGATCATTGTACAATTCCAAGTCCAGAGAAACACTCAAGTGGTCTCATCTTCTCCAAAAATCAGAAGATATTTGTATGTAGCCATGTAGAATTACTCTTGCCACAAAGAGCAAATTAAATGAGAATATTCAAAGCCAATGCACAATCATAAAGGTTATTTCCTAACTGGGAACTCAGAAAACATGGATTCATGCCAGGATATTATACAGTCATTTAATTTGGAGGTGATTGTTATTTTTTACCATTATGAAAATATATGGGCATTTCCAACAAACAGAAATATGAAAACTATGCATCCTAATGAGGAACACTTGGAGCACTAATTGTACATTTTTATGGCCCTGGAGATACATGCTATAAATCACATATGCGTATAAATACAACTGGACAGTTTTGGGTCAGTTTTCTGGTGGTCTTCACAGGAGGGGGAGGAAATGTTGTGGTACTCACACCAAATGCAGAAAAAAAAAAATGATATTGGCTTTTTGGGTTTTGCAAAGCTAGCCTCTAAACTGTTTTATTCAGGCTAATGGGATTCCTGCAGATGTTTGATGTGACAAATAGATGAAACAGTCAACAGACTGTGACTTAGAATGTGTAATTGAGTATTAAATTTCTCTCCTTTCCAAATGTCTCTTTAAGAATAGTTTATTCCCCTTCTCTACACACCTATCTTGCTCCAGGTGCACAAGTATCATTGTTAACCTACTTGAATTTAAACAATGTTAATAACAGTAATATTTCTATCTGTAGTTTATGAGTACTTTGTGTATGTATTATCCAGATACTGTGGGCTTCCAGTGTACAGGCAAGGAAGAGCTAATACCAGTTAAGTGCCTTGCCAGTCTGTGGTGAATAACTTCTGTGGAATTCCATTTGCATCTGCTGCTCGTTTTACTTAAAGTTTTAATAAACAGTGAAAGATGTTGCCACGGGTATAAAAGACTTCTTAAAGGGGGAAGCCCACTAGAGTGACACATTCATATTAGATGTGCTGAGATGTCCTAAGAAAAGAATATATTCCTTACAACCCTGGATCTTTCCTATTACTTCGCTTCTATCCATACCAAGTATTTAGCACTCTGTTTAAACAGAAAGTATCTGTCCTGGATCATTGTTGTACAATTCCAACTTGTCGTAAACAAACTCTTACCTTCCTTTCTCTGTAATCACAGTGAAAGCATAAAAGCTTTTTTGTTCATGAATCCTCAAGTTGCCATACTTTCATTGGCTTCCCGTTGTCACTAGGAAAAATCTAGTGTTTTATGTGTCTTAAAAGGCTCTGGTCTCCACTGACTTCTGCAGCTTCATCTCTCTACATTCTGTCTTCTGCATTTCTTATTCTTGCAAGACTCTCTTGAATTTGAAAATACCATTCCCTGTGCAAAACCACTGTGTCATTCCCTTCAGTTCTTGTCTAGAAAATTCCAACTAATTCTTTAGGCCAAATGCCTTCTGGTCGACCTCCCTTTTACTCTCAGATCACTTGAGATCCACATGTGCTCCTGTGGGTCTAGGTTTCCATTTCATTAGCTTTCTTTACACTCAGAATGATTTATTGATGATAAACTTTGTAAATCCACCATATCTCTGTTACTTATCACTGCAGCATCAATGCTTGATTTGGTTGTCAAAGATAAAACAGAAACAAAGGAAAATTAAACAAACCTCAACAACAGATGAATGAATGATATAGATGATACAGATATAGATGATATGTAGATGATCTAGATATATAGAAATAAAATGGTGAGTATAGATATGAATAAAAAACTAATGATTCTCTAACTAGGTTTCTATCTAGCTTTTTAAAAAACTGCACTATTAAAAAAAAAAAAAACCTAGAACTTCAAAAACCAATTCAACAATTGGTTGAATTGGAATATATTTTACATTAACAGTGGTTAATGGAATGATTTAACATATGAAACACGAAGTCTTCCAAATAGAAGACAAACAGACATAGTGAAAGATATAATGAAAAGGCACCCTGTTAACGGTATAGGAAACTTGGACTGTTTGGAGACAGAATTTCAACAACAGTCCTGATTAGGTTGTAAATGCATCAGTTTCAGTGTCTAAACACTTACAAAAACACAAGCAAAGTGAAAGTTTTACCCTAATTTGAACGTAAATCTTATGTACTCTCCATCTGTAGGTGACTTCCCCTATCAAATAGAATATAGGAAGAAAAAATTTTTTTAATTAAAAAAAAAGAACAGTTTAAAGTTTTCCAGTTAACCATTTAAGGCATTAAACGATTTAGCACTATTTTTTTCTTTTCAATTCTAGAAACAATGACCTACATATTTCCTTGAGATAATAAACATTCTTTATGTAGAATTGCAGGGATGACTGTTAAAAGCAAGATTGCTGAGTAGAAGCTAATGTGTTTATGGCGCCCTTCATTTTCTTCATGACCCCTGGTGGCAAGAAACAGCATTTTTACAGTGACAATTTATTTACTATTGGGAAGATACAAGTTTGAGATGGAGCCAATTTAATTAGTGTGTTTTGTGTATGGGTAGATTCAGAATTTTATGCTGAAATATTGCTAACAATGTTTATGAGCAGTTGTATGTAATTATGAAATGACTGTTTTATCCCTGCATTTGTACTCTCTCCATTCCAAACAGGAAAAAGCCTGAGGTTGTTCAATTAATGAGGGGATGTGAGAAAGTGCCCATCAAATATGCTAATGAGTTCATTAGAATGAGCTTGTTACTGTGATATCAAAAATACTCTGGGCTTCAAAATGGAAAAGAATTATTTAAAAATTAGAAAGTTTCTAAAGAGGACATTATACTATCTTTTTACAAGCCAATCCATACATAGGCATATACTCCCTGTTCAAAATGAATCAGGTCTTCATCCCTAAACCAATGCTTAGAGCCTGCAGCTCCATGGACAATTGGTAGCTTTGTTTCCTTAAGAGAACTTTCCAAGCTATATACTTCCTCCATTGACAAGTGTTTTGAGAAAGGTGACTGCTCTAAACAGCAATTTTTTTTTTTTTTGCTACAGCATGATCTAATCAAGATGAAAACATGAGCTCTTTGGAAGTGATTGGATTTATTACTAAGTGCTGCAGCTTCTGACTCAGCCTCTATCAGGTAGTAGGCACATAATTTCTAGGTATGGAGGATTACTATGCTATTTAGAATGCAGAGTACTCTAGAACAATGGAAGCAGCTATGAAAAAGTAGATTTTTTTGATAGCTATCATTTATTGTCCAGGAAAGGAAATCTAGAAATGACAGTCCATGTTTTCATTATCATTAGATCATATCTACCAGGATATTTTGCTATGAAAAATGCAATGTTTAATATATTTCATATATAGTTTTAAATAAAGTAAACGATTTTGGTAAATTTTTTTTTGGCCTCTAAGTCATTGTTTATTTTAGATCCATCTTTATTCTTTGGCATTTTGGGCCTCCCATCACAGTGGCCTCTCTCTTTGCAAAGCGCTGACTCTGGGCGCATGTGCTCCATAGTGCTGGCTTGTAATTGGACACATCGACCCAACCATTCCTCAGCATATGGGATCTTCCCGGGCCACGGATCAAACTGGTGCCCCTTGCACTGCAAGGTGGACTCTACCCACTGGACCACCAAGGAAGCCCTGTATCACATATTTTTGATTTATGCTGTTACACTGTGCAGTTTTAGTTTGCACGGTGGATCATTCGTCATGGAATTATAATAAAATCTCAGAGTTATAAAATCAAGGTACAAGAATAAAGAGGAAAATGATTATTCCTATGAGCCTTTTTCATAGGAATTGAATTATGCTGAATTTGAACTGCGGTTTCTGAGAAAACAATGAATGGAATGAGTTGACCCTTTAATACCACTGGATGATCACAGATTTTCTGTGCAAAGGAAGTATTTGATTTCCTATTTGTGAATACATTTTCCTAGAAGAGGACTAATGTTAAACTGCATTGATTTTCAAGACATTGATAGGGCAGGAATGCACTTTTTAAAAAAATCTCCCCAAATTCTCTCCTCTGTAAAAGCAATGAGACTGGCAACTGTGGTCAAAGATCACCTTTTCTAAAATTCTGGCAATTAACCAAACATTTGCAACAGTTTGGACAGTTTTTTATGGAATTTAAGATCTTCTAGAATCTCAGTTACAAAAAAAAAAAAGAGTTACATAGCATTTCAACACTCCCTAGTACCAGATCCTTCTCTATAGTTCCATGGTAGCCTTGAAAAGCAACAGCCCACAATAAGAGTGAAAACCAGAAACCTAGAATCTTATGTAGGCAATAAATTGGGGCTGGATTGCCACCCCCAAATGCAATTTCCTTGGTTTCCTGGCAAATTCCACTGGCAGGACTTATTTTATTTGAACTGACTCAGATCTCTTACAAAGTGAACAGTATTCTTCTGAGAGTGTTTTGAAAACAATCAGTGGCCATTATTTATCTCTACAGTTATCTGAAGCAATTAAGACTTGAGGTAAAGGACAACTTGATCAAAACTATTATAATGAAAAGCTAGAGAATGAGATGCCCATAGGAGACTTTGAAAGCACCAATGTTTTTCTGGGAATCCACAGGATCACATATATGCATAGTATTATGTGAAATTCTAGACGAGGCATGTACAGAACTGCATACATGCCTAGGAGCAACCTAAGTGTCCTAAACTCTTACAGCTGGCTGACTTTCAGGCCCTATGAAGGCAGAAAATGAAGGCCAAAATAGAGTAAGAATATGTCTCTGTGTTGAAGCATGCCTCATATTTTTGATTTATGCTGTTACACTGTGCAGTTTTAGTTTGCACGGTGGATCATTCGTCATGGAATTATAATAAAATCTCAGAGTTATAAAATCAAGGTACAAGAATAAAGAGGAAAATGATTATTCCTATGAGCCTTTTTCATAGGAATTGAATTATGCTGAATTTGAACTGCGGTTTCTGAGAAAACAATGAATGGAATGAGTTGACCCTTTAATACCACTGGATGATCACAGATTTTCTGTGCAAAGGAAGTATTTGATTTCCTATTTGTGAATACATTTTCCTAGAAGAGGACTAATGTTAAACTGCATTGATTTTCAAGACATTGATAGGGCAGGAATGCACTTTTTAAAAAAATCTCCCCAAATTCTCTCCTCTGTAAAAGCAATGAGACTGGCAACTGTGGTCAAAGATCACCTTTTCTAAAATTCTGGCAATTAACCAAACATTTGCAACAGTTTGGACAGTTTTTTATGGAATTTAAGATCTTCTAGAATCTCAGTTACAAAAAAAAAAAAGAGTTACATAGCATTTCAACACTCCTAGTACCAGATCCTTCTCTATAGTTCCATGGTAGCCTTGAAAAGCAACAGCCCACAATAAGAGTGAAAACCAGAAACCTAGAATCTTATGTAGGCAATAAATTGGGGCTGGATTGCCACCCCCAAATGCAATTTCCTTGGTTTCCTGGCAAATTCCACTGGCAGGACTTATTTTATTTGAACTGACTCAGATCTCTTACAAAGTGAACAGTATTCTTCTGAGAGTGTTTTGAAAACAATCAGTGGCCATTATTTATCTCTACAGTTATCTGAAGCAATTAAGACTTGAGGTAAAGGACAACTTGATCAAAACTATTATAATGAAAAGCTAGAGAATGAGATGCCCATAGGAGACTTTGAAAGCACCAATGTTTTTCTGGGAATCCACAGGATCACATATATGCATAGTATTATGTGAAATTCTAGACGAGGCATGTACAGAACTGCATACATGCCTAGGAGCAACCTAAGTGTCCTAAACTCTTACAGCTGGCTGACTTTCAGGCCCTATGAAGGCAGAAAATGAAGGCCAAAATAGAGTAAGAATATGTCTCTGTGTTGAAGGCATGCCCTCATATGCACAAAAATGTCTTAGCAATGACTAGGAGACAGCCTGGTACAAACACTGGCAAAAAGAAAGATCTTACACGTCCTTTATCTGGTAAGGATTTGGTATCCACAACATATCAAAAACACTTACAAGTGGGGTGGAATGGGAGAAAAGGGATGGGGGCTCAGGTAAGAGGGGTCAGGAATATACCTATGACTGCTTGGAGATTATATATTCCAGGAAAACTCTGTAAAAACATATAACAATAACTGCACTGTGCACCTGAAGCTAATGCAACATTGTAAAATAAATATACCTCCCCGCAAAAAACCATGACAAAAATAAAGAGGGTAGAAAATGCAAAAAAAAAAAAAAAAAGTTAATAGTGATTATCTCCAGGTGTTGAGATGGTTTTAATTTTTGTAAATTTTCTATAATAAACCTGTATTATTTTTAATCAGAAAAACACCACTTACAAGCTAACAATAAAAAGACAAACAATATAATTTTAAAATAAGAATTTGAGTATTTTTCCTAAGAAGATAAATAAATGGCCAACAAGCTCACAAAACAAGTGTACAGCAACATGAACTATTAGGAAAATGCAAAGCACAACCACAAGGATTCTGTCACTTTGTGAGTACACTGATGATTACTGAATTGTGTACTGTAAAAGGATAAATTTAATGGCATTGAATTTTATCTTTGTAAAAAGTCTGATAACATTCAATCACTAAAGAAAAGGGAAGAAACTCACTTCCATGTCAATGTTGGTATATATTCAAAATAATTATATATTACAGTATTAAAGTTTAGAGGAAAATATTACCTTTGATACAATAGCAGTCTCCCAAAAATATTCCTTAGCAGAATTTCAAAGTATATTTGCATTAAGATAATTCAGTTTTGTTGCATTAATACAGATAGATTTGAATCTTAGATAATTAGAGCAAATATTGACAAGGCTAAGTATCTAAAATATCAACACTGATCTGTGTTCATGTTCAAAATTTTTCCTTCATATAGACAAGATCTGTGAAGTTTAGCTGTGTATTTTCTTAGTTTTCAGAATAAATTTTTTAATGGAAGTATAGTTTATTAAAACCTCTGTAAAATAGCATATTTAATAGAAAAATTTACAGGACAAATTAACTTTAGTAACAAACAAGGAACAGCTATACTGATGCATAATGATGAAAAATAGATATGCTTTGGTTTTCACAGCAGGGCTCAGAGAACTTTTTTAAACCAAAATTTTGTGGGGTGGAATGGGAGAAAAGGGATGGGGGCTCAGGTAAGAGGTCAGGAATATACCTATGACTGCTTGGAGATTATATATTCCAGGAAAACTCTGTAAAAACATATAACAATAACTGCACTGTGCACCTGAAGCTAATGCAACATTGTAAAATAAATATACCTCCCCGCAAAAAACCATGACAAAAATAAAGAGGGTAGAAAATGCAAAAAAAAAAAAAAAAAGTTAATAGTGATTATCTCCAGGTGTTGAGATGGTTTTAATTTTTGTAAATTTTCTATAATAAACCTGTATTATTTTTAATCAGAAAAACACCACTTACAAGCTAACAATAAAAAGACAAACAATATAATTTTAAAATAAGAATTTGAGTATTTTTCCTAAGAAGATAAATAAATGGCCAACAAGCTCACAAAACAAGTGTACAGCAACATGAACTATTAGGAAAATGCAAAGCACAACCACAAGGATTCTGTCACTTTGTGAGTACACTGATGATTACTGAATTGTGTACTGTAAAAGGATAAATTTAATGGCATTGAATTTTATCTTTGTAAAAAGTCTGATAACATTCAATCACTAAAGAAAAGGGAAGAAACTCACTTCCATGTCAATGTTGGTATATATTCAAAATAATTATATATTACAGTATTAAAGTTTAGAGGAAAATATTACCTTTGATACAATAGCAGTCTCCCAAAAATATTCCTTAGCAGAATTTCAAAGTATATTTGCATTAAGATAATTCAGTTTTGTTGCATTAATACAGATAGATTTGAATCTTAGATAATTAGAGCAAATATTGACAAGGCTAAGTATCTAAAATATCAACACTGATCTGTGTTCATGTTCAAAATTTTTCCTTCATATAGACAAGATCTGTGAAGTTTAGCTGTGTATTTTCTTAGTTTTCAGAATAAATTTTTTAATGGAAGTATAGTTTATTAAAACCTCTGTAAAATAGCATATTTAATAGAAAAATTTACAGGACAAATTAACTTTAGTAACAAACAAGGAACAGCTATACTGATGCATAATGATGAAAAATAGATATGCTTTGGTTTTCTGAATCAGAAAGATGATGAATAATTAATGGTGGGGCATAGCTTGGGAGTCTTAAGGTTGAAGCCTGAGTGAAATATTAGCATGCTGTAGAACAGGCTGGGAATTTGAGAGCATTCATTTCTACTGAAGTTTCACTTTACAAATTCATGCTTCTTGTTTAATGTCTCTTTTATTCATTCACCAATTCATTAATATACTTATTCACTTCTTTAATTTAGATATTTGATTAATCATAAGCATCTGTGAAGTAGCTGATGGTGCTAAATAAGGACTTTGTTGCAAAATGCAGGCTCATGTAATGGATACAAGACTAGTAGAGATTATAAATCTTTCATGTACTTACAGAATGAATTTAAGACCACATGTGGAAATATTTTGAGGTATAACAATTATACATCTCTACTAAAGGAATTCAAATGAAGAAATATCACCATGGCAAGAAGATCTTTTTTTATAAGCAGTATAAAAGTGTTTGAGCAATGCCAAACATTGTTTACAATGTCTTACATTAAGTCCTTGCTGCAATTCTTAAAATAGGTGCTATTATGATCACCATGTTATAGATGGCTACTATGCAGTGAACTTTTCAACACTTTTCACAATATTTTGCTATTGCTGAGTGGGAAGATCCCCTAGAGTAGGAAATTGCAACCTGTTCCAGTATTCTTACTGGAAACTTCCATGGACAAAGGAGTCTGATGTGTTATAGTCCCTGAAGTTGCAAAGAGTTGGACATCACTGAGGGACTGAGCATATACACATAATATTTGCTTTGATATGATTATTTTGGCTTTATCTAGGAAAATATTATTTGCATTAAACCTTAACGTAGTTTAATTTAAAAAGAGCAAATATTGACAAGGCTAAGTATCTAAAATATCAACACTGATCTGTGTTCATGTTCAAAATTTTTCCTTCATATAGACAAGATCTGTGAAGTTTAGCTGTGTATTTTCTTAGTTTTCAGAATAAATTTTTTAATGGAAGTATAGTTTATTAAAACCTCTGTAAAATAGCATATTTAATAGAAAAATTTACAGGACAAATTAACTTTAGTAACAAACAAGGAACAGCTATACTGATGCATAATGATGAAAAATAGATATGCTTTGGTTTTCTGAATCAGAAAGATGATGAATAATTAATGGTGGGGCATAGCTTGGGAGTCTTAAGGTTGAAGCCTGAGTGAAATATTAGCATGCTGTAGAACAGGCTGGGAATTTGAGAGCATTCATTTCTACTGAAGTTTCACTTTACAAATTCATGCTTCTTGTTTAATGTCTCTTTTATTCATTCACCAATTCATTAATATACTTATTCACTTCTTTAATTTAGATATTTGATTAATCATAAGCATCTGTGAAGTAGCTGATGGTGCTAAATAAGGACTTTGTTGCAAAATGCAGGCTCATGTAATGGATACAAGACTAGTAGAGATTATAAATCTTTCATGTACTTACAGAATGAATTTAAGACCACATGTGGAAATATTTTGAGGTATAACAATTATACATCTCTACTAAAGGAATTCAAATGAAGAAATATCACCATGGCAAGAAGATCTTTTTATAAGCAGTATAAAAGTGTTTGAGCAATGCCAAACATTGTTTACAATGTCTTACATTAAGTCCTTGCTGCAATTCTTAAAATAGGTGCTATTATGATCACCATGTTATAGATGGCTACTATGCAGTGAACTTTTCAACACTTTTCACAATATTTTGCTATTGCTGAGTGGGAAGATCCCCTAGAGTAGGAAATTGCAACCTGTTCCAGTATTCTTACTGGAAACTTCCATGGACAAAGGAGTCTGATGTGTTATAGTCCCTGAAGTTGCAAAGAGTTGGACATCACTGAGGGACTGAGCATATACACATAATATTTGCTTTGATATGATTATCTGAACTTGGATGGGATCATCAATTTGGTATGAAAAGCCTTAGGGAAAAAGGAAATTCCAAGGTTGATTAATTAAAAAAACAGAAAAGAAAAAAAAAACAGGAAGAGGATGTGTTTGATTGAAACCAAGGCCTATGGGAATTAGTGATTGGGAAGGTGAAATGAACCAAGTGTGGCCAGTTAAGAGAGAACTGGGAATTGCAGAAAAGAATTTTGGAAATAATCTGAAGAAAGAGAGAGTCTGAGAGTTTTGAGTGATGGACTGAAACTATGAAAGCAGTCTTTTATGAATAGTAATCTTGTCAGGTATGGTTTTGATTGTGGTGCTGGATAAGTCTCTGAGAGTACCTTGGACAGCAAGGAGATCAAACCAGTCAGTCCTCAGGTAAATCAACCCAGAATATTCATTGGAAGGACTGAGGCTGAAGCTGAAGCTTCAGTACTTTGGCCACTTGATAAGAAGAGTTGACTCACTGGAAAGGACCCTAATGCTGGGAAAGATTGAGGGCAGGAAGAGAGGGCGGACAGAGGATGAAATGGTTGTATGGCATCACCCACTCAATGGAGATGAATTTGAGCAGACTCTGGGACCTAGTGAAGAACAGAGAAGGCTCATGTGCTGCAGTTCACAGGGTCACAAAGAGTTGGATGTGACTCTGACTGAACAACAACAGCACGGGTTATTGACTTGAAATATCACTGAGGGAGTGATTGATTAATCACACAGTGAGGTCGGCATTATGGAAGTCAAATCCTCAGCCAAGAAAGTTGGAACAAGTGGATTCAAGTGATTTTGATCCTTCTGGGTTCTCTTTAAAACCTAAATTATTAAAAATGTCAAAAAAACTGGATTAAGTCCTTGCTGCAATTCTTAAAATAGGTGCTATTATGATCACCATGTTATAGATGGCTACTATGCAGTGAACTTTTCAACACTTTTCACAATATTTTGCTATTGCTGAGTGGGAAGATCCCCTAGAGTAGGAAATTGCAACCTGTTCCAGTATTCTTACTGGAAACTTCCATGGACAAAGGAGTCTGATGTGTTATAGTCCCTGAAGTTGCAAAGAGTTGGACATCACTGAGGGACTGAGCATATACACATAATATTTGCTTTGATATGATTATCTGAACTTGGATGGGATCATCAATTTGGTATGAAAAGCCTTAGGGAAAAAGGAAATTCCAAGGTTGATTAGTTAAAAACAGAAAAGAAAAAAAAAACAGGAAGAGGATGTGTTTGATTGAAACCAAGGCCTATGGGAATTAGTGATTGGGAAGGTGAAATGAACCAAGTGTGGCCAGTTAAGAGAGAACTGGGAATTGCAGAAAAGAATTTTGGAAATAATCTGAAGAAAGAGAGAGTCTGAGAGTTTTGAGTGATGGACTGAAACTATGAAAGCAGTCTTTTATGAATAGTAATCTTGTCAGGTATGGTTTTGATTGTGGTGCTGGATAAGTCTCTGAGAGTACCTTGGACAGCAAGGAGATCAAACCAGTCAGTCCTCAGGTAAATCAACCCAGAATATTCATTGGAAGGACTGAGGCTGAAGCTGAAGCTTCAGTACTTTGGCCACTTGATAAGAAGAGTTGACTCACTGGAAAGGACCCTAATGCTGGGAAAGATTGAGGGCAGGAAGAGAGGGCGGACAGAGGATGAAATGGTTGTATGGCATCACCCACTCAATGGAGATGAATTTGAGCAGACTCTGGGACCTAGTGAAGAACAGAGAAGGCTCATGTGCTGCAGTTCACAGGGTCACAAAGAGTTGGATGTGACTCTGACTGAACAACAACAGCACGGGTTATTGACTTGAAATATCACTGAGGGAGTGATTGATTAATCACACAGTGAGGTCGGCATTATGGAAGTCAAATCCTCAGCCAAGAAAGTTGGAACAAGTGGATTCAAGTGATTTTGATCCTTCTGGGTTCTCTTTAAAACCTAAATTATTAAAATAAAAAGAATCGCTTGCTGTGGCCACACTCTCCATCCTCTCCTCACTGCATATACAACCACTTTGCCTGAGAGCATGCCATGATTAATGAGATTTTCTAGCCTAGAAACCACTCAGTTAGCCATCCTCATAAATACTCTAATCTTCCTTGTTTATGTGTATTTCATCAAAAAGCTCTAATGGATAATAAAAAACGGATAATTATTTTTGTACAAGAATTCTCTGTGCTCTCGGTCCAACCTTCTACCCAAGAATTCTCATAATTTTTTCAGACTCATACAATGTGATGTTACTAAAAAATGCTTGTTCACTAACCTCAGAAGTGCTTTCAACTTTGTCCCAAACTCCTGTTATTCATTGACTCTACATTTCCCCACGTCTCAAAATGTATTAATATATTTTTTAAAATTTTGTTTTCTTTTAAAGCTTACACAAAATTGAAGGATAAATTCTATCATTTGCTTCAACAGTTATCAGTGTAGTCAAACTTGCTGTATCTTGTTATCTTAAAGGTACACTTGGGTATCTTATTGTTTTATCCATTAATAACTCTAACATAGTTTAGAGTATCTCTAAAAGATATGAACACTATTTTCAACATATGCACAATATCACTGTTACAAATAATAATAATTTCTTATCACTAAACATCTGTCTTAAAACTCATTGATGATGATAAAGATGATTTTTACAGTTGATCTGACTGCCATCAGGATACAAACAATATCCCCACATAGCATGTATAGGATGTTTCTTTTGATTGCAGGTCCTTCACTCTTCAACTTTGCTTTCCTTGCCATGGTTGTATGGCATCACCCACTCAATGGAGATGAATTTGAGCAGACTCTGGGACCTAGTGAAGAACAGAGAGGCTCATGTGCTGCAGTTCACAGGGTCACAAAGAGTTGGATGTGACTCTGACTGAACAACAACAGCACGGGTTATTGACTTGAAATATCACTGAGGGAGTGATTGATTAATCACACAGTGAGGTCGGCATTATGGAAGTCAAATCCTCAGCCAAGAAAGTTGGAACAAGTGGATTCAAGTGATTTTGATCCTTCTGGGTTCTCTTTAAAACCTAAATTATTAAAATAAAAAGAATCGCTTGCTGTGGCCACACTCTCCATCCTCTCCTCACTGCATATACAACCACTTTGCCTGAGAGCATGCCATGATTAATGAGATTTTCTAGCCTAGAAACCACTCAGTTAGCCATCCTCATAAATACTCTAATCTTCCTTGTTTATGTGTATTTCATCAAAAAGCTCTAATGGATAATAAAAAACGGATAATTATTTTTGTACAAGAATTCTCTGTGCTCTCGGTCCAACCTTCTACCCAAGAATTCTCATAATTTTTTCAGACTCATACAATGTGATGTTACTAAAAAATGCTTGTTCACTAACCTCAGAAGTGCTTTCAACTTTGTCCCAAACTCCTGTTATTCATTGACTCTACATTTCCCCACGTCTCAAAATGTATTAATATATTTTTTAAAATTTTGTTTTCTTTTAAAGCTTACACAAAATTGAAGGATAAATTCTATCATTTGCTTCAACAGTTATCAGTGTAGTCAAACTTGCTGTATCTTGTTATCTTAAAGGTACACTTGGGTATCTTATTGTTTTATCCATTAATAACTCTAACATAGTTTAGAGTATCTCTAAAAGATATGAACACTATTTTCAACATATGCACAATATCACTGTTACAAATAATAATAATTTCTTATCACTAAACATCTGTCTTAAAACTCATTGATGATGATAAAGATGATTTTTACAGTTGATCTGACTGCCATCAGGATACAAACAATATCCCCACATAGCATGTATAGGATGTTTCTTTTGATTGCAGGTCCTTCACTCTTCAACTTTGCTTTCCCTTGCCATTTTGTTATTGAAGATCAAGTAATTTGTAATGTAAAATCTCAATTCTTTAAAAGTTAATAACTGCATAATTTTATTTTCTTTTAGTGGCAAGGTCAAGCCATAGGCAGCAGAAGATGAGACGGTTAGATAGCATCACCGACTCAGCAGACATGAATTTGAACAAACTCTGGGAGATAGCATAGGACTGAGGAGCCCGGTGTGCTGCAGTCCATCAGGGTTGCCAAGAGTCAGAGGCTATTTAACGACTGAAACAACAAGCTATTTTATTCAGGGGCTTTGGAGGCATGTCATCAGGCTGGGAAAACAGTAAGATCTGACATCGTTTTCTTGACTAGGATTTACCACCTTTAAGGTGCTGAACGTTGTTGGCTTTTTCTTTTCAATTTGATTGGATTACAGTTGATTTACAATATTGTACTAATATTAGGTACATAACAAAGTGATTCAGTTATACATATGCATATATTCATTATCTCTCAGATTCTTTTCTCATATAGGCTATCACAGAATATTAAGTAGAGTTCCCTGTACTATGAAACAGGTCCTTGTTGGTTATCTATCTTAAACATATGTGTGTATGTTAATCCCTAATTCCTGATTTATCCCTCCCCCATCCATGTTTTCCCTTTGGGAAGAAATTTGTTTTCAGTATCTTTAATTCTGTTTCTGTTTTGTAAATAGGTTCATTTGTATCATTTTTAAAACATATTCCACATATGAGTGATATCATATGGTATTTGCCTTTCTTTGTTGGCCTATTTCACTTGTATGGCAATCTCTAGGTTCATCCATGTTGCTAGAATTGGCATTATTTCATTCTGTCTTACGGCAGAGTAATATTTCGTTGCATATATGTACCACATTTTGTTATAAAAAGGTTTCTTTATCCCCCATTTTGTTAATAATCCATCATAGATGGTGCTGTGGTGCCTCTCTAAGCATGATGTTAAGATTTGGCAGTGGGATCATATACTATTAACCTGATTTACTGATTACCAAGCTTTTCATTATTCTTTCAAGAATGATTTTAGTAGACAGGGGTGGCTATTGTTTAAATCTATTAAGGTTTGCAAAATGCTAGTATTTTTTTTTTTATTACATATTATGTCAAGATAACAAAGCTAAGAATGAAAAGGAAAAAAATGTGGTAGGACTGTGTTGTGGCAGTCTGAGCATGGGTTGGAGAAGAATTTCCAGACATAGAGTAGGAAAAAGGTGTGAGTTTATTTGAAAAAAAAAAAAAAAGCAGAGATAATATCGGCACTGGGAGTACAAAGGGCCAACACCTCCTGACAGACCAAGAAGAGGTGATACTTTTCTTGGGTTAGTAGCCAATTTTTATATCTCAAGCTGAAGAAAATTCCGCTGGAAGGGTGGCATTAGGTGATTGGTTAGGGTACTATAGGGTGCCTATGGAGGTAGACATTTTTGCCTAATTTGGGATCAAGAAGCTTTCTGGTGATAATCAGGGTGGCTCTTGGCAATGGTTACAAAGAGGCTCCCCTCAGCTTCAGAGGTGACCTTGGTTCTGGGTCCCCCTTCTGTAGCCTCAGTGCAAGGCCTCACATCTGTCGCCTTGGCACAGGACTCCACACAATGGATTGTGTGATGCGTTTCTTGTATTCTCAAATTCTTTTTATTCCATATAACTAAATACATGAAGACTGAGCTAGCAAAACTTCTTTAGTTTGGAAGAGGTAGAGAAAAGGAACATTCATACACATTAACAAATTATGTCCCTGTCATAATAAATATTAACAAGGATGAGCACAAAAAAAGAAGCTGAAAATTCTTCTTGGGATTTAGAAGTAATTAGAAATATATGGAAAAATAATGTGTGTGCATTAGTACCTGTGGGAAAAGATGATAAATCTGGACAGAGGAGGCAGAAAATGATAAGCTTTATTTATCATATAAAATATTATTTCCCAACAGAAAGATGAAGAGATTTAAGTAAAAGAATGTGAAAAAATTGTGTTGTAGGAAGATCCATTCTCAGTGAGAAGGATGGACTGACAGGGAAAAGACTGAAGGTAGACTAGTGTAGTCCTTATTCCTGTAGCTGAAATGGGAAATGATGAAGGTATGAACCTTTAGTTGCAGTAATGATAGTCCTTCTTTATGCCCCTAGCTCAGCACTTGTTAAACTATACCATAATTTCTAGTCTGTCTTCTGCACTGAACTGCAATGAATATAAAAAAAGGTGATGGAAGCAGTTTGCCCCAGGTGCTGGCAATAAAAGTAGATAATTTTTCAATGCCAATAAAAATGACTATAAATTGATTGACTTTTTATTATTATCATGTAACTGCAATTCTAAACAGCTTTAGTATTAAAGCATTCCTCTCTGACAAAAAATACTAAGTTCTAAGTTAAGTTCAGATTCACTTGTTTCTTTTCATGAGTTTTAACTAATCAGTTTCCAGTTTCTTTGCAGAATTTTAAAGAAAACATAATTTGCTCCTACCTGAGTGCCTGTGGCTGCAATTAGAGACTAAGGATCAGGGCAAAAAAGAGACTGGGTGGGTCTAAGAAGAATTTAGTCATGAGAATATAATCTGAAAGGGCTTCCTGGGTGGCTCAATGGGTAAAGACTCTGCCTGCGAAGCAAAAGACTCAGGAGATGATGGTTTGATCCCTGGGAGGGTACAATCCCCTGGAAGAAGTCATGGCAATACACTCTGGTATTCTTGCCTGCAGAATCCCATGGACAGAGGAGCATGGTAAACTGAAGTTTCTAGGGTCACAAAGAGTTTGACATGACTGAAGAGATTAAGCTTGCACTCATGAAGATTTATATTAAAATATTTTTTTATTAATATATTCTTCAACATGTGCTGCTTCGCTGTGCTTGGTCACTCAGTCATGTCTGACTCTTTGCAACCCCATGGACTGTAGCCTACCAAGCTCCTTTGTCCATGAAGATTCTCCAGGCAAGAATACTGGAGTGGGTAACCATGCCCTCCTCCAGGGAATCTTCTCAACTCAGAGATCGAACCAGGGTCTCCTGCACTGCAGGTGAATTCTTTACCATCTGAGCCACCAGGGAATCCTGTTCTTCAATATAAGAATGATATATTCATTTAAAAACTTGTATTCAGAATTATATACAATAAGGATTTTTTCTTCTACCTTTTTTTTTTAAACTGGAGAAAAATTGCTTTACTATATTGTGTTGGTTTCTGCTTTACGTGAGTGTGAATCAGTCACAGATATAAGATACATATTTCTCTTCCCTTTTGAGGCCGCCTCCCATCCCAACCCCTGTCCCACTCAGCAAGGTCATCAGAGTGCCTGGTTGGGCTCCCTGTGCTATACAGCAGCTTCCCACTAGCTATCTATTTTACACTTGATAGTGGGTATATGTCAATGCTACTTTTCATCTACCACAAATTGCTTACATATGCAATGTAAACTTTCACCATTCAACTGTCTCCTCTAAACTTACGTAGCAATATTTATGTTTTTGTCATACCCCATCCCACTGTTTGCACTTTATCAGAGTAATTTTCTACATAGAGTATGTTTGAAATTAAATCCATTATTATTATTTCTTATTCACTGCTCTATCTTTAATACATTTTGAAAAACACTTTGCCCTTAGTAGGTACTCTAGAAATAGGCATCAATTACTTTATAGAGAAATTACACATGACTGGCAAGATTCTTTCAACCCTACAGTTGTGTGATTCCTTTCATGTCTGCATGCTACACTTTAAATTGAATGCGTTGGGGACTAGAAATGGAGAACAAAAAATTGGAAAAAGATTTATTTTAAGGGTTTTACAAGCATCTCTTCCAAATTGAATGGACAGAGGAGCATGGTAAACTGAAGTTTCTAGGGTCACAAAGAGTTTGACATGACTGAAGAGATTAAGCTTGCACTCATGAAGATTTATATTAAAATATTTTTTTATTAATATATTCTTCAACATGTGCTGCTTCGCTGTGCTTGGTCACTCAGTCATGTCTGACTCTTTGCAACCCCATGGACTGTAGCCTACCAAGCTCCTTTGTCCATGAAGATTCTCCAGGCAAGAATACTGGAGTGGGTAACCATGCCCTCCTCCAGGGAATCTTCTCAACTCAGAGATCGAACCAGGGTCTCCTGCACTGCAGGTGAATTCTTTACCATCTGAGCCACCAGGGAATCCTGTTCTTCAATATAAGAATGATATATTCATTTAAAAACTTGTATTCAGAATTATATACAATAAGGATTTTTCTTCTACCTTTTTTTAAACTGGAGAAAAATTGCTTTACTATATTGTGTTGGTTTCTGCTTTACGTGAGTGTGAATCAGTCACAGATATAAGATACATATTTCTCTTCCCTTTTGAGGCCGCCTCCCATCCCAACCCCTGTCCCACTCAGCAAGGTCATCAGAGTGCCTGGTTGGGCTCCCTGTGCTATACAGCAGCTTCCCACTAGCTATCTATTTTACACTTGATAGTGGGTATATGTCAATGCTACTTTTCATCTACCACAAATTGCTTACATATGCAATGTAAACTTTCACCATTCAACTGTCTCCTCTAAACTTACGTAGCAATATTTATGTTTTTGTCATACCCCATCCCACTGTTTGCACTTTATCAGAGTAATTTTCTACATAGAGTATGTTTGAAATTAAATCCATTATTATTATTTCTTATTCACTGCTCTATCTTTAATACATTTTGAAAAACACTTTGCCCTTAGTAGGTACTCTAGAAATAGGCATCAATTACTTTATAGAGAAATTACACATGACTGGCAAGATTCTTTCAACCCTACAGTTGTGTGATTCCTTTCATGTCTGCATGCTACACTTTAAATTGAATGCGTTGGGGACTAGAAATGGAGAACAAAAAATTGGAAAAAAGATTTATTTTTAAGGGTTTTACAAGCATCTCTTCCAAATTGAATCCTTCTTAAATGAACATAACTATTTTTGGTAACATTTGCTTAACCAACCTACTGTAGGAAAATCATTAATATACAAGGTTACAGGTTATGTCTACTTTATGCCAAAGAAAGTGACTGCTTCTCTAGCTGGAGATGTTTAAATAACACTCATCCAAATTAGAATAAACATGAAATATTTTAAAATTAATCTTTGAGTAACCTTTCATGAGGGATCAGTAATGTAGGACTAATGAGTGAGATTTGACCTGGAAACGGTATAAAATAGCTTTTGGCAAGCCTAGTGAGGCAGGAAGAGTATCTATCAAATGTAAGAAGAAGATTCTTACTTTGAAAATAGTGTTTGCTCATTTGCCAAAGCCAGAAGCTGTCTACTTATTGTTTCCCCCTCATTCAACGAAAAGTAAGATTTTAACCTATATAAAAAAATTCTTCCAACCAATGGAAGACACATAAGTACACCTTATATATCATAAAACATAAATAATATGTAGAAGAGAGGATGTTTTTATAGTGTTCTGATATTTCTGAGAATGGAATGATTAATAATAATGTATTGAGGGATTAAAGAAAACTTTGGAGAGTAGGTATTATTTGAATTGAAATGTGTAATATGAGAAAGATTTTAAATGTGAATGAAGAAGTTTGTGTATATTTTGTGGGGGAGGATGACTTCAGGGTGTAGATAGATACTTTCAACAAGTCCCTAGTAACTGGTGTGCAGTTTGCTTCTAGCTGTGAATTTGAAGAACATGGATTAGTTCTATAGTAGATTACAAATGTCCAGAAATTCTTTGTTGTTTCTCCTGTGAAGAGGCTGAGTGTATTTCCATATTGAAAAAGAAAGTGAAAGTCACTCAGTCATGTCCAACTTTTTGTGAACCCATGTAGCCTACCAGGCTCCTCTTTCCATGGGATTCTCCAGGAAAGAATACTGGAGTGGGCTGTCATTTCCTTCTCCAGGGTACCTTCCCAACCTAGGGATCTAACCCTGGTCTCCTGCATTGCAGGCAGATTCTTTACTATCCAAGCCACCAGAGAATTGCTTTCATTAAAAATGACTTGCTTTGATCAGAAGCATGCAAGGTAAGTGATGTATGAGTTTGGAGTCAGGGCTCCAGATCCTTGCAACTCCTGTCTGATATTTTTGGAACCATCATATGAACAAATCTTAGCTAGATTCCTGAAGAGGATAAGTAGAGCTGTAAGACAACTTGACTGAAACCCGTCAATGTCAAATATGGAATGAGACCATTATAGATTATTTGATTCCTGACAAATTATCAGTAGATTTTCCAGGTGAGTAAGCCCAGATGAGATCAATGGGAGAACAGTCCAGCTGATTTGGGTCCAAATTGTCAATTCTCTAAATCATAAACTGATGAATGACTGCTGTTTTTAAGCCACTAGGTTGTGGAAGTGGTCTTTTGTCAAACAAAGTAAATTCATATGGAGCCATTTTACTGAGGACCTATAATGTGATATGAAAGTTTTTAGATTTTAGTCTTCAACAAGTGGGGGGTCTCCAATATACCATCAATAAAGAGTGGTATTTACATTAAAAACACACTACCATTAACATTAGCATCCCAATCAAAATGAAATGCTTAGGTATATATCTAATATGTACAAGCTCTGTATAAATAAAACTATAAAACTCTGATAATTGAATCAAATAATAACAAAAGAAATGGAGAAGCATTCCATGTACATGAATAGTAAGACTCAATATTCTCAAGATGTCAGTTCTTCTGAACTTGATCTGTAGATTCAATGCAATTTCAAAAAAAAAAAAAATCCCAGTATTTTTGTGTATGTAAACAAATGATTTCTAAGGTTTATAGGAAAAGAAGAAGACTCAAAATAGTCAGCACAATACTGATGGAGATAAACAAAGCTAAAGGACTGATGCTGTCTACCTTAAGACTTAGCACAGGGGCTGTAGTAATTAAAAAATGTGATACTGGTAAAAGAAAAAGGGATCAATTAAATAAAATAGAGATTCTACCAAACAAACACATATAAATGTAGTCAACTGGTCTCTGACAAAGAAGAAAAGAATACCTTCCCCAACCTCCATGGGATCTAACCCTGGTCTCCTGCATTGCAGGCAGATTCTTTACTATCCAAGCCACCAGAGAATTGCTTTCATTAAAATGACTTGCTTTGATCAGAAGCATGCAAGGTAAGTGATGTATGAGTTTGGAGTCAGGGCTCCAGATCCTTGCAACTCCTGTCTGATATTTTTGGAACCATCATATGAACAAATCTTAGCTAGATTCCTGAAGAGGATAAGTAGAGCTGTAAGACAACTTGACTGAAACCCGTCAATGTCAAATATGGAATGAGACCATTATAGATTATTTGATTCCTGACAAATTATCAGTAGATTTTCCAGGTGAGTAAGCCCAGATGAGATCAATGGGAGAACAGTCCAGCTGATTTGGGTCCAAATTGTCAATTCTCTAAATCATAAACTGATGAATGACTGCTGTTTTTAAGCCACTAGGTTGTGGAAGTGGTCTTTTGTCAAACAAAGTAAATTCATATGGAGCCATTTTACTGAGGACCTATAATGTGATATGAAAGTTTTTAGATTTTAGTCTTCAACAAGTGGGGGGTCTCCAATATACCATCAATAAAGAGTGGTATTTACATTAAAAACACACTACCATTAACATTAGCATCCCAATCAAAATGAAATGCTTAGGTATATATCTAATATGTACAAGCTCTGTATAAATAAAACTATAAAACTCTGATAATTGAATCAAATAATAACAAAAGAAATGGAGAAGCATTCCATGTACATGAATAGTAAGACTCAATATTCTCAAGATGTCAGTTCTTCTGAACTTGATCTGTAGATTCAATGCAATTTCAAAAAAAAAAAAAATCCCAGTATTTTTGTGTATGTAAACAAATGATTTCTAAGGTTTATAGGAAAAGAAGAAGACTCAAAATAGTCAGCACAATACTGATGGAGATAAACAAAGCTAAAGGACTGATGCTGTCTACCTTAAGACTTAGCACAGGGGCTGTAGTAATTAAAAAATGTGATACTGGTAAAAGAAAAAGGGATCAATTAAATAAAATAGAGATTCTACCAAACAAACACATATAAATGTAGTCAACTGGTCTCTGACAAAGAAGAAAAGGCATCACAACTGAGCAAATCATTCAAAACAACTAAAGCCCACATGTAAAGAATGAATCTGAGCCCAGACCTTACACCTATCACAAAAATTCAAAATTGATCACAGACCCGAATGCAGAATATAAAACTATAAATCTCCTAGAGGATGATATACAGCCTTTATTCATAGTTTCCATAACTTGGAAGGAACCAAGTTGTCATTTAGTAGGTGAATGAATAAACTGTAGTAAATCCAGATAATGAAATATTATTGTGCACTAAAAAAGAGAGAGAGCTATCAAGCCATAACCAGACATGGAAGAACCTTAAATGCATACTACTAAGTAAAAGCAGCCAATATGGAAAGACTATGTATTGCATGAGTCCCACTATATAATCTTCTGACAAAAGCAACAAAATGCAGATAGTAAAAAGAACAGCAGTAGCCAGTAGCTGGCTGACAGGTGAGGAATGAAAAAGCAGAGCATGGAGGATTAGGGGGAAAGTAAAAAAGCTCTGGTGCTATAATGATGGATATGTGTCATTATGCATTTATCTGAACCCACAGAATGTAAAATATCAAGAGTGAATAACAATGTAAACTATGAACTTTGGGTGAAAGTGATGCATCAACGTATGTTCATCAATTTTAACAATGTATCACTCTGGTGGGGGATGATGATAATGTAGGAGGCTATTCATATTGGAAGATGAGGGGGATTTGAGAAATTTCAATACTGAAATTTGTATTTCTTGAACATGTTGTTTGCTTGGTGTATGTGAGTGCTCAGTAGGCTATTATTGAAATAGGTTCTAATTTACTAAAAGGACTTTCAAAGGATAGGCAATTTTACGGGAATCACTTCTCTTCTGATAAAGATATGAAGATCTGAAATAGTCTACAGTTACCACATTCTTACCATTGTTAATCTATTTCAAATTTTGTGTTGGGAGAAAATAGAGGAGGATGTGGGTATTCTTCAGATCTACTCCACGCCTTTTGCTGCTGGAGTCTGTATTGCAGAGGGATCACCTCTACTGAACTGCATTTCCAAGACTCCTTTACCAACTGCTTCTACTTATGCTGGGACAATGAAATGTGTTGGTGGCAACCGAAATGTGGGAAGCTAGGATAATCGCTCCCCTTTCTCTTTGCTTTGGAATGTATCTTTCTAAGTAATGCCTTGACTCCTTAGAGAGTTCTTCGTGGAAATTAGTGAAAGTCACACAGTCATCTCTGTTTGTAACCCCAGTTGACTGTAGCCTACCAGACTCCTCTATCTATGGAATTCTCCAGACAAGAATACTGGAGTGGGTAGCTGGTGCCTTCTCCAGGGATCTTCCCAGCCCAGGGATTAAACCCAGGTCTCCTGAATTGCAGATGGATTCTTTACCGTCAGAGCCACTGGACAAACCCTATAGTAAATTACACTTCTTACTGGACAGCTAATTCCCTCTCTTCCAAATTTCTCATCTGAAAGCACTGGTTCCTAAAGTTCTGGGGAGCCCATTAACTCATTTTCTCCTCTATCTCCAGGAGTGGTGGTGATGCTTTACTTCAATTATCTCATTTGAATCTTCTCTATGATGCTATTATTACCCTGTTATCTCTGTGATTTAAACGGTAGCAACTCATTATGCATTTATCTGAACCCACAGAATGTAAAATATCAAGAATAACAATGTAAACTATGAACTTTGGGTGAAAGTGATGCATCAACGTATGTTCATCAATTTTAACAATGTATCACTCTGGTGGGGGATGATGATAATGTAGGAGGCTATTCATATTGGAAGATGAGGGGGATTTGAGAAATTTCAATACTGAAATTTGTATTTCTTGAACATGTTGTTTGCTTGGTGTATGTGAGTGCTCAGTAGGCTATTATTGAAATAGGTTCTAATTTACTAAAAGGACTTTCAAAGGATAGGCAATTTTACGGGAATCACTTCTCTTCTGATAAAGATATGAAGATCTGAAATAGTCTACAGTTACCACATTCTTACCATTGTTAATCTATTTCAAATTTTGTGTTGGGAGAAAATAGAGGAGGATGTGGGTATTCTTCAGATCTACTCCACGCCTTTTGCTGCTGGAGTCTGTATTGCAGAGGGATCACCTCTACTGAACTGCATTTCCAAGACTCCTTTACCAACTGCTTCTACTTATGCTGGGACAATGAAATGTGTTGGTGGCAACCGAAATGTGGGAAGCTAGGATAATCGCTCCCCTTTCTCTTTGCTTTGGAATGTATCTTTCTAAGTAATGCCTTGACTCCTTAGAGAGTTCTTCGTGGAAATTAGTGAAAGTCACACAGTCATCTCTGTTTGTAACCCCAGTTGACTGTAGCCTACCAGACTCCTCTATCTATGGAATTCTCCAGACAAGAATACTGGAGTGGGTAGCTGGTGCCTTCTCCAGGGATCTTCCCAGCCCAGGGATTAAACCCAGGTCTCCTGAATTGCAGATGGATTCTTTACCGTCAGAGCCACTGGACAAACCCTATAGTAAATTACACTTCTTACTGGACAGCTAATTCCCTCTCTTCCAAATTTCTCATCTGAAAGCACTGGTTCCTAAAGTTCTGGGGAGCCCATTAACTCATTTTCTCCTCTATCTCCAGGAGTGGTGGTGATGCTTTACTTCAATTATCTCATTTGAATCTTCTCTATGATGCTATTATTACCCCTGTTATCTCTGTGATTTAAACGGTAGCAACCTAGCCACAGGCTCTCTCCACTTAACCAATGTGCTGAAACTACACTAAGCCAATTTAGTGAGTGACACTGCCAACCTTCCCAAAATGAAATGCAAAATTTAAGAGTAGCTCTTTCCCTAAAGCCTGAAAGGTTATTTGAGGCAAATCATACATCTGAGTTTTCTATCATAGTCCACTGTAGATGGTATTTTATATAATAGAAGAGTATAATATCTAAAACTACATTTAAAAATGAACAGCAATTTTAAATTCTGAGTTAACAATGCTTATTCTTGATATTATCCTGAAAGAAATGATACAAGTGCTACTCAAATTTTATTTCACATAACCCAGCAGAGATTGAACTCTATAAATTCTTAAAGATATTTTTGCCCTCTTGGTGACTATTCTTTAGTGAGATTTGTGATAGTATATATTTTTTCAGTGCACATGGTGAGGCAAAAATTATGTGGCTTATGATAAGAAAGCTTATTTTCACATTCACAATCAGGAATAAACCTCTTGTCATTCAGGTTGAATGTTTTAGCTTTCTGTTGACTATTTTGTCCCATACTTTGTAAACGGCAGCTTCCCAACTGTATTTAGGGATACTTTCAATCTGGTTGCCAGTTCAATTAAAATTTTAGTTAGTTTAGCATCCTCAGATGAAATCTTTTTCTTTTGTGGGCTGAGAGTTTATTAATCACTACTAAGGCTATTTGAATTTGGCTCTACCTCCATTTTGAATTATAAGTCTCTAACTTGTCAACAGGGCTTCCCTGACAAGTTTAGAATGAATAATCTGCTTAGAATGAATCCACTTAGAATGCAGTGGACCCCAGTTCAGTTCTTGGGTTGGGAAGATCCCCTGGAGAATGGATAGGCTACCTACTCAGTATTCCTGGAATTGCTTGGTGGCTCAGATGGTAAAGAATCTGCCTGCACTGTGAGAGAACCTGGGTTGGAGTCATGGGTTGGGAAGATTCCCTGGAAAAGGGAAGGGCTACCCACTCCAATATTCCTGGCTGGAGAATTCTATGGCTCATCCATGGGTCCCAAAGGGTCAGACACAACAGAGCGACTTTTATATTCAACTTGTCAGTGTTAAGATTCAACACATCATTCTCCAGTTTGGGAGTTAAAGGAAAATTGAAGACTATGTAATAACTGAATATTATAAAAAAGGAGTCAATAGAGTTCAAGAAATTCTAATATATTTTCCTTTTTTAATAAATACATAAAGCTCTTTACCATTTCCCTCAATTATTTTGATTAACATGAGAGGAAGATCTTTCAGAGCATCATAATACCAAGTTTCACAGCCTGATGTAAGGACTCATTTCACAGAAATAATCATGACTAGTATTGATAGATGGATGTCAGTGCCATAACACAAGATTATAAGGCATATATACACCATCTTAACATACAGAACACCATACACATACACAAAAATCACAGATCCAGAACAAATAAAATTCAATCTCTTAGCTTACATTTATAGGCTTTGCCTGAACCTTTTTTTTTTTTTTTTGCTATTTTTTTCATAATTTTTTTTCTTTCCAAGCAACAAAGAGATCTTTCTTATGTCTTGTGATTTATTTGTAACATTGTGCTCATGCAAAAATAATACTTGGTTTATTGCATTAACATTTAAACAGTTTTGGATTTGGGTCCTAAAACCATCATCTAACATTTTATTTGATGTTGCTTCATCCATGTTTTCACTTTATTTGGAGTGATATGATGATCTGTTTTTGGTGAGTTATAAAATGACAAACATAGCCAGTTGACCACAGATCAAAAATCAGTATTCTAGGCTTCTTGATCATGCACATTTTACTTTCATTCTTGCAAAGTGGTTTGAATCAGGAACACCATCTGATTCAATATGTATTCGTTTTCTTTTTGGAAATCATATTTCTAAAAACAACAACAACAAAAAGAATGAAAGAAAATACTGTCCCACGTCCACTGTTCACAAAACAGAAGAGCAGCAAGAATCACACTGACCGTTGTTAGTACACAGTCAGGTGGTGACACCGTAGTAAACATTGAACGTCATTGAAATACTAGAGCAACGTGATCATTACTATAACCCATACTTCTGTAACAGTTCAGATTGCCACTGGCGTTTGCGCTCTGGAAAATAATCTGGAATGTGGATTTTTTTAAAATCCTGAATACACTTTTTCATTTCTTCTTCCACACTTAGCTTCTCACAGACTTTCTTTTTGGAAAGATTGGTTTCCCGGGACTTGCTGATGAGCGTCTGAAAGAGTTCACTGTTCCTGCGTTTGTCTGGTGGGGGCATCCATTGCACAGGTGCCTTTTTGGAAGGACGATCCAAAGTTAAGGTATTAGGTTGGTGAGCTGTGGCCTGCTGGGCACTGGGTGGGTTGTCCTGGGGCGTGCTCGCCTCGGAGTGGCTGTCACAGCTGGAAGTGGAGAGCTCATTACAGGAAGTCCCACTTTCACTTCCTTTATCTGTAACTTTGTCATGTTTCCTATCTTCATGCTCTTGTTTAGGAGACACTATTTTCTGAGGTGGTCCTAAAAAGGAAAAAAAGAAATTAAAAAAAAAAAAACTGAGTAAGCAGTGGGAAGGTTAAGTTAAATAAACTTTATATACACACACACATATATATACATACATATATGTGTGTGTATATATACACACATATATATATATATTTCATTTTCAACCACAAACATTTAAGAAAAATGTTGCTTGTTGCATTAATTTATATCTGAGAAATTAAACCCAACACCTGGTATTGTTAATGTACACCGAGACATGCAATGTGCTGATTGATTACTTTAAAAATTAAATTTGAGAATTTTGTTTGATGAGCATTTATGCCATACCAGATCATCTATAACTTTATGCTAAAAAAGAACAATTTTGTTATTTTTAGTTACTACTTTCTGAAATCTGAAAAATACATCACACATAAATATTTTGTTAGTCCCATAACTATTTTATTAAACCATTCATTTCTGTTCTAGCTAATGGCATTAGTTGTCCTTTGCATATATAAATAATTCAGCATTATAAAATGGAAAGTACCATTGCTCTATTTCACAAAGTAGCAGTATTCTCCAGGCCCAGAAGTGCAATAGCATCATTATGCTTCCAAGAGAGAGACTGGTTTAAATCTTATCTGCCATCTCTTAATCTTGTTTCCTGTCTACTTCCTTGGAGAGAATTATGAAAGTACTATAAGATATATAGGTGCCTAATACTATGCTGAAAAAGATAGTTGAAATATAGTATTCTCTTAAAGGATAACACTTACCATTTGAGGTAAATTACCTAGGAGGACAACTTTCAGAAAGTGGTAGTTTGCAAGATGATCATTTCAAATACACAAGCAGTTTATTTCCAAGAAGGAGCATGTTTTTATTCTCCTTGACTCTGTTGTGGGATTAGGACCCCCATCTAATATTTATTGAATATCCCTACATACTCAGAACTATAATAAAACCTTGATTTAACCAGAGCCCAATCATTCAAAATAAGTTACTCAAATGTTTTCTCTTGTATTCAATGTTTATGCACAATTTATAGAAATCATAATTGAAGACAAAGGAATCAGTATTTTAAAATTGCATAAAGGAAGTCCCACTTTCACTTCCTTTATCTTCATGCTCTTGTTTTAGGAGACAATATTTTCTGAGGTGGTCCTAAAAAGGAAAAAAAGAAATTAAAAAAAAAAAAACTGAGTAAGCAGTGGGAAGGTTAAGTTAAATAAACTTTATATACACACACACATATATATACATACATATATGTGTGTGTATATATACACACATATATATATATATTTCATTTTCAACCACAAACATTTAAGAAAAATGTTGCTTGTTGCATTAATTTATATCTGAGAAATTAAACCCAACACCTGGTATTGTTAATGTACACCGAGACATGCAATGTGCTGATTGATTACTTTAAAAATTAAATTTGAGAATTTTGTTTGATGAGCATTTATGCCATACCAGATCATCTATAACTTTATGCTAAAAAAGAACAATTTTGTTATTTTTAGTTACTACTTTCTGAAATCTGAAAAATACATCACACATAAATATTTTGTTAGTCCCATAACTATTTTATTAAACCATTCATTTCTGTTCTAGCTAATGGCATTAGTTGTCCTTTGCATATATAAATAATTCAGCATTATAAAATGGAAAGTACCATTGCTCTATTTCACAAAGTAGCAGTATTCTCCAGGCCCAGAAGTGCAATAGCATCATTATGCTTCCAAGAGAGAGACTGGTTTAAATCTTATCTGCCATCTCTTAATCTTGTTTCCTGTCTACTTCCTTGGAGAGAATTATGAAAGTACTATAAGATATATAGGTGCCTAATACTATGCTGAAAAATATAGTTGAAATATAGTATTCTCTTAAAGTATAACACTTACCATTTGAGGTAAATTACCTAGGAGGACAACTTTCAGAAAGTGGTAGTTTGCAAGATGATCATTTCAAATACACAAGCAGTTTATTTCCAAGAAGGAGCATGTTTTTATTCTCCTTGACTCTGTTGTGGGATTAGGACCCCCATCTAATATTTATTGAATATCCCTACATACTCAGAACTATAATAAAACCTTGATTTAACCAGAGCCCAATCATTCAAAAATAAGTTACTCAAATGTTTTTCTCTTGTATTCAATGTTTATGCACAATTTATAGAAATCATAATTGAAGACAAAGGAATCAGTATTTTAAAAATTGCATAAAGAATTCTACTGTGTAGCCAGAGTTGAGAATAACTGATCTGATTCATAGGATCTCAACCTCATCCACATCTAGAATTATCTGGAAAGCTTGGATTATTAATGTCAAGGTCTTGACTCCAGACCTTCTGCTTTAATATGATGCTACCTGGCCATGGGGTCAATTAATAGATCAGGTGATTTCAACACGAAGTAAAGATTATGAGCCTTTCCCCAGTCAAATATATATGAATTGAGGTAATAACCAATATGAGTAGTTTATATTATTCAGAAGGGTGAGGAAATAAACCAATAAAAATATTTTTCATAAGAACAACAATCTACTACCCAATGTTGCATGCTATCACCAGTTTTCCTATTTAAAATCAGAAGAAAACACATTGATACTAGACATTTATTTGAGAAGGATTAAGTTTTTAAAAAGCTTTAGAATCTTTTAGAAGTCTTTCCTCATGGCTCGAAGGTAAAAAAAGAAAAGAAAAGAAAAAAAAACCCACGTGCCAAGGTAAGAGACTTGATTTCGAGATTTTGATCCCTGAGTTGGGAAGATCCCTTGGAGAAGGAAGTGGCAACTCACTCCAGTACTCTTGGCTGGAGAATTCCATGGAGGGGTATAGTCCATGGGGTCACATAGAGTCAGATATGACTTAGCGACTAAACGACAACAAAGAACCTTTTGAAAGAAAAAACTATTCTATACCTGGACTGTAGTGTTAGATAAAGGACTGTATACATTTGGGAAACCATAAATTGCAAAGCTAAAAAGGGTGAGTTTTCTGTATTTAAGCTATACTTGAATTAACTTAAACATAAACGAACATAAAAATCCAAAAAACTTTTAAAAATGTGTATCTGAAAGAAGGGCTCAACCAATAAATTATACTCCCTCTCTCTGCAATACAGTAAAAGCAGAACTTGGGCAAACTGCAGGAGATGGTGAGGATCAGGGAGGCCTGGCATGCTGCAGTCCATGAGGTCACAAAGAGCTGGACACAACTGGGTGAATTAACACACACAAAAGCAGAACAAATGCAGATACTTATGGAAGCTTAATAAGAAAGTGCACTTAATACATTCCAGAATCATCCAAAACCCTGGCTTAAAAGCAGAAACAAACAATTGTTTCCTTTAAGCCTCTGTGATTTTCATTAACAGTAAGAGAGAAAGGGGGTGAATTTGTGAGGGAGCAGCGGAGAAGATAAACTTCCTACCATTACTTGCTGAAGAACCCACATCCATTCTGTACCTTCCACTGTCCTTAGTGGCTGATGGGGGCCTAAACCACATCTGTAGGCTCCCCTGTCTTCTGGCTTTCAGATGGAGTCAGCCAGTGATAAAGACTGGCAAGGTCACTCACTCACCAGATCTCATCCCCAGGATTTCTGTGATCTAGCTGCATCATCAGACTAAAAGGCACAGCCCTGTCCAGCAGCTGTTTCCACCTCCATCTCACCTTCTCCCCCTTCCTCTGCCATTCCTCTTTCTGGATTCCATGAAACTAGGCTCACACCTTCCGACTTAGGCATTAAATACTTCCACTGTAACTCGTACAAGGTTATTGTTTACACTGCCATAAACTGACAGTATTCAATTTTTCCCAAGTTACTTAATGGGAAATGCCTTCTCTTTCTTCTGAGATCTTGACTGACAGACCCACACTGGTCATTGAACCACCCATTGACTAGCAGTGTGTTACTTGTAGGATCAGTTTTTTTGGTTGCACCAGGTTTCAGTAGCAGTTTATAGGGTCACAAACAATCAGACACAACTTAGTGGCTGAACAACAACAATATTCAAAGAGGAGTAAGTTTGAAGTCCTCCTAAACTAGAATCAAATTTCAGCTATATGGCAATTTTCTTATCTGTAAAATGGTTATGGTACTACTTCCCTCATAGGGTTATTTAGAGATTAAATAAAACGCCATACAGAAGAACTTCCCTGGTGGCTCAGATGGTAAAGAATCTGCTTGCAACACAGTAAACCCAGGTTTGATCCCTGGGTCAAGAAGATCCCCTGGAGAAAGGAATGGCAACCCACTCCAGTATTCTTGTCTGTAGAATTTGATGGACAAAGAAATGTGGCGGACACACAACTGAGCAACTAATACACACACACACACACACACACACACACACACTACACAAAATGACATCGTTGTAATTTTTAACATACAGATAATCAGGCCCAACTCTGGAGATTTTAAGTTTGCCAAATGGTTTGTGTGTATATATTTACAGGGTAGTTAGAGTGGCGAGAGTCCCTTGGACAGCAAGGAGATCAAATCCGTTACTCCTAAAGGAAATCACTCCTGAATAATCATTTGAAGGACTGATGCTGAAGCTGAAGCTCCAATAGTTTGGCCACCTGATGTGAACAGCTGACTCATTGGAAAAGACCTTGAAGTTAGGAAAGACTGAGGGCAGGAGGAGAAGAGGGTGACAAAGAATGAGATGGTTGGATGGCATCACCAGTTTAAAGGACATGAACTTGGGCAGACTCTGAGAGACTGAGAGAAAGAGAGGCCTGGTGTGCTGCAATCCATGGGGTCACAAAGAGTTTGACACAATGTGGTAAGTAAATAACAGTAACAGAGTGGTGAAGGAGGTATATCATCTACTTATCCAATTATCTTAATGGTAGAATGTGATTCCAAGCTAGCATGATGTCTACCAGTCTAGTAAAATGTAGATTGTGCATTACTTTAATCTCCATAGAGGATTCTAAGATTTTCATTTCCAATGATGACTAAAGAGGTAAACTGCAATTGCCTGGGAAAATCAATTTATGTTTAAGGATAAATGAGTGATGAGAAATCATTTTCTGTTAATAGGTAGAGGGATAGAACATTAAACAGAAATGTGTGCATGCCTGTGAAGAGTCATGTCCAAATCTTTGTGGCCCTATGGACTCTAGCCTGCCAGGAAGCACTCTCCATGGGATTCTCTGGGAAAGAATTCTGGAATAGGTTGCCATGCCTTCCTCCAGGGGATCTTCTAGACCAGGGATAGAACTTGCATCTCTTATAGCTCCTGCATTGGCAGGCAGGTTCTTTATGACAAGCGCCACCTGGGAAGCCCTAGATAAAGATACGCAGGCAGAAAAGTAACAACATCAGAGAAGAAGACAATACAGAAAGAGATAGTATACACCGCCAAAGCAAATGGTTCATTCTATTTTGATTCACTGAGGAACAGGGCTTACTGAGACAGACCAGGGAGGACACAGAGGTATAAAAGTACATTTGTTCAGTTGCCAAGTGGGGTCCAAGTCTTTGCAACCCCATGGACTGTAGCATGCCAGGCCTCCCTGTCCCTCACCATCTCTTGGAGCTTGCCCAAGTTCATGTCTATTGAATCAGTGATGCCCTAGGAAGTCCAAGAGTTAACTAATCATGTACAGTAATTGTGCCTTATGCTTTTATAAATTATTCATGGAAATAATACCTCTCCCCCAAATACACATACACAAATGCAGACTCCACAGTACAGAAGAATGCAACATATGTGTGTTTGAAATGAATTGCTCCTGTTTGTAGTGTAAGATGGAGGCTGAAGGAAGACTTCTTTAAAGAAGGTATTGATCAGTTTAGGTAACAGAATTTTACTGAGCACCACGACACGCCATACACAGTGCTGGGACCTAGAGGAGGTACACAATGGGTGCTCGAGTGAAACTCACAGGCTACTTTAGCATATTTCATTACATAATCTGTTTAAAATGCATGAGACACTTTAGAATATCTTCCACTGTAGACTTTAAACTCCATGAAAAATGGTTATGGGAGCCTGAATATTCTATGCTATTGAAAGCACCATTTTTTCAAGAAATAACTTAGAATAGGCACAGATATTAACAAGAACTAATAAATATACACTTTTATTTATCATTCCTCCTACTTCTTAAACTATCTTTGGCAAGGTGGACTCCTAATCAAGAGACAAAATAGGTTCAGATGTTTACTTAAGTAAAAGTACATAACTCTATTTTGTCCACACTTTTTGTTTTTAAACTGTAACTGATCTATATCACTACATTAGTTCCTATTAAATATAGTGATTCAATACTCTTATACATTTCAAAATGGCCACCACAAATAAGATTCAGGGATAGAACTTGCATCTCTTATAGCTCCTGCATTGGCAGGCAGGTTCTTTATGACAAGCGCCACCTGGGAAGCCCTAGATAAAGATACGCAGGCAGAAAAGTAACAACATCAGAGAAGAAGACAATACAGAAAGAGATAGTATACACCGCCAAAGCAAATGGTTCATTCTATTTTGATTCACTGAGGAACAGGGCTTACTGAGACAGACCAGGGAGGACACAGAGGTATAAAAGTACATTTGTTCAGTTGCCAAGTGGGGTCCAAGTCTTTGCAACCCCATGGACTGTAGCATGCCAGGCCTCCCTGTCCCTCACCATCTCTTGGAGCTTGCCCAAGTTCATGTCTATTGAATCAGTGATGCCCTAGGAAGTCCAAGAGTTAACTAATCATGTACAGTAATTGTGCCTTATGCTTTTATAAATTATTCATGGAAATAATACCTCTCCCCCAAATACACATACACAAATGCAGACTCCACAGTACAGAAGAATGCAACATATGTGTGTTTGAAATGAATTGCTCCTGTTTGTAGTGTAAGATGGAGGCTGAAGGAAGACTTCTTTAAAGAAGGTATTGATCAGTTTAGGTAACAGAATTTTACTGAGCACCACGACACGCCATACACAGTGCTGGGACCTAGAGGAGGTACACAATGGGTGCTCGAGTGAAACTCACAGGCTACTTTAGCATATTTCATTACATAATCTGTTTAAAATGCATGAGACACTTTAGAATATCTTCCACTGTAGACTTTAAACTCCATGAAAAAATGGTTATGGGAGCCTGAATATTCTATGCTATTGAAAGCACCATTTTTTCAAGAAATAACTTAGAATAGGCACAGATATTAACAAGAACTAATAAATATACACTTTTATTTATCATTCCTCCTACTTCTTAAACTATCTTTGGCAAGGTGGACTCCTAATCAAGAGACAAAATAGGTTCAGATGTTTACTTAAGTAAAAGTACATAACTCTATTTTGTCCACACTTTTTGTTTTTAAACTGTAACTGATCTATATCACTACATTAGTTCCTATTAAATATAGTGATTCAATACTCTTATACATTTCAAAATGGCCACCACAATAAGTCTATTTACCATGTGTAACCTTAGAAATACATTACAGAATTATTCACTTTATCCCCCACACTGTACATTTCATACTTGTGACTTAGTTATTTTGCAACTAGGAGTTTGTACCTCTCAAACTGCCTCATCTATTTCCTTCCTTCCGCCATCTCTGCCCCCTCTGGAAAATATCGGTTTGTCCTCTGTAATTCTGCTTCTGTTTCATTTTCCTTTTTTTTTCCTAATAAGATTCCAAATATAAACTAAACCAAACACTATTTGAACTTCTCTGTTATTTTTCTTACCATAATACCCTCTAACTCCATTCACAGTATCACAAATAGTATAATTTTATTCTTTTTATGGCTTAGTAATAATCCATTATGCACATGTATATCCATCTATTATGTGTGTGTGTGTGTGTGTGTGTGTGTGTTCTAAGTCTCTTCAGTCCTGTCCAACTCTTTGTGATCCTATGGACTATAGCCCACCAGGCTCCTCTGTCCATGGGGATTCTCCAGGGAAGAATACTGGAGTGGGTGTCATGCCCTCCTCAAAGGGATCTTCCACACCTAGAGACTGAACCTAGGTCTCCTGAAACTCCTGCATTACAGGTGGATTCCCCGCTGAGCCACTGGGGAAGCCTATATATCTATATACAAATATATATTTGTATATATTAACATATGTAGATAGATAACCACACATGCCAGATCTTCTTTAGTCATTTATCTATTGATTAGCACTTAAGTTCTTTCTGTATCTTGACTCTTTCAAATAATGCAGCAATGAATAGAAGGGTGCATTTATCTTGCTCTAATTACTATTTTAATTTTCCTTGAATAAATAGGATTAGGACTCAATAAAAATATACACTTTTATTTATCATTCCTCCTACTTCTTAAACTATCTTTGGCAAGGTGGACTCCTAATCAAGAGACAAAATAGGTTCAGATGTTTACTTAAGTAAAAGTACATAACTCTATTTTGTCCACACTTTTTGTTTTTAAACTGTAACTGATCTATATCACTACATTAGTTCCTATTAAATATAGTGATTCAATACTCTTATACATTTCAAAATGGCCACCACAATAAGTCTATTTACCATGTGTAACCTTAGAAATACATTACAGAATTATTCACTTTATCCCCCACACTGTACATTTCATACTTGTGACTTAGTTATTTTGCAACTAGGAGTTTGTACCTCTCAAACTGCCTCATCTATTTCCTTCCTTCCGCCATCTCTGCCCCCTCTGGAAAATATCGGTTTGTCCTCTGTAATTCTGCTTCTGTTTCATTTTCCTTTTTTTTTCCTAATAAGATTCCAAATATAAACTAAACCAAACACTATTTGAACTTCTCTGTTATTTTTCTTACCATAATACCCTCTAACTCCATTCACAGTATCACAAATAGTATAATTTTATTCTTTTTATGGCTTAGTAATAATCCATTATGCACATGTATATCCATCTATTATGTGTGTGTGTGTGTGTGTGTGTGTGTGTTCTAAGTCTCTTCAGTCCTGTCCAACTCTTTGTGATCCTATGGACTATAGCCCACCAGGCTCCTCTGTCCATGGGGATTCTCCAGGGAAGAATACTGGAGTGGGTGTCATGCCCTCCTCAAAGGGATCTTCCACACCTAGAGACTGAACCTAGGTCTCCTGAAACTCCTGCATTACAGGTGGATTCCCCGCTGAGCCACTGGGGAAGCCTATATATCTATATACAAATATATATTTGTATATATTAACATATGTAGATAGATAACCACACATGCCAGATCTTCTTTAGTCATTTATCTATTGATTAGCACTTAAGTTCTTTCTGTATCTTGACTCTTTCAAATAATGCAGCAATGAATAGAAGGGTGCATTTATCTTGCTCTAATTACTATTTTAATTTTCCTTGAATAAATAGGATTGAAATTGCTGCATCATATGGTAGTTCTTTCTGTTTTTAATCGAATAACACACTTTTGAATGTATAGGATACTCTATAAATCTTAAGTGTAATAGTATCCTTTTGATTTATGCTAGAATTTTTGATGATGCATAACATATTATACATTTAATTGGTATTTGATTAAGCATATTTTAAATCATCACTGATAACTTAGTTGATTTCAATTGAGACTAAGATATAGTAATAAAGAGATTTATGAATTTTTATGACATGAAATTTAGGAAAAATAAATGAATTAAAAGGAAATAATGATTTACTGTCATTGCTTAGTTTTCTGTAGATGTCTGCTAATTGTATGCTTCCAGGGATAATTTAAAACTTTACATCATTCCATTCAGATCCAAAGCCACTTGAAATGCCTTAGGCACAACATGAATAATAATTTAAATAACACTAAGTCTTGCATATATAGGAATAATATGATTGTCAAAAACTTCTGTCTCTTCTGCTAATAATAGGATCAAATATACACCTATGATCTTAATAGCATTTTGCTGTCTGAATTACAGCATCAATAAGACTTAGGGTAAGAAAATAAAAAGAAATGTGGTTTGGTGGCTTAATTAGCTGGGCTTTCTTCCATTCATAAAGAGACTAATTATTAGATAGGGCTACCCTGGTGGTCCAGCAGGTAAAGAGTTCTCCTTGCACTGCAAGTGGCACTGGTTCAATTCCTGGCCCGGGAAGATCCCACGTGCGCGGAGTGGGTGTCATGCCCTCCTCAAAGGGATCTTCCACACCTAGAGACTGAACCTAGGTCTCCTGAAACTCCTGCATTACAGGTGGATTCCCCGCTGAGCCACTGGGGAAGCCTATATATCTATATACAAATATATATTTGTATATATTAACATATGTAGATAGATAACCACACATGCCAGATCTTCTTTAGTCATTTATCTATTGATTAGCACTTAAGTTCTTTCTGTATCTTGACTCTTTCAAATAATGCAGCAATGAATAGAAGGGTGCATTTATCTTGCTCTAATTACTATTTTAATTTTCCTTGAATAAATAGGATTGAAATTGCTGCATCATATGGTAGTTCTTTCTGTTTTTAATCGAATAACACACTTTTGAATGTATAGGATACTCTATAAATCTTAAGTGTAATAGTATCCTTTTGATTTATGCTAGAATTTTTGATGATGCATAACATATTATACATTTAATTGGTATTTGATTAAGCATATTTTAAATCATCACTGATAACTTAGTTGATTTCAATTGAGACTAAGATATAGTAATAAAGAGATTTATGAATTTTTATGACATGAAATTTAGGAAAAATAAATGAATTAAAAGGAAATAATGATTTACTGTCATTGCTTAGTTTTCTGTAGATGTCTGCTAATTGTATGCTTCCAGGGATAATTTAAAACTTTACATCATTCCATTCAGATCCAAAGCCACTTGAAATGCCTTAGGCACAACATGAATAATAATTTAAATAACACTAAGTCTTGCATATATAGGAATAATATGATTGTCAAAAACTTCTGTCTCTTCTGCTAATAATAGGATCAAATATACACCTATGATCTTAATAGCATTTTGCTGTCTGAATTACAGCATCAATAAGACTTAGGGTAAGAAAATAAAAAGAAATGTGGTTTGGTGGCTTAATTAGCTGGGCTTTCTTCCATTCATAAAGAGACTAATTATTAGATAGGGCTACCCTGGTGGTCCAGCAGGTAAAGAGTTCTCCTTGCACTGCAAGTGGCACTGGTTCAATTCCTGGCCCGGGAAGATCCCACGTGCCGCGGAGTGGCTGGACCAGTGTGTCCAGTTACAAGCTAGCACTCTGGAGCACATGCGCCCAGAGACAGTGCTCTGCCATGAGAGAGGCCACTGCAATGGGAAGCCCACACAGGCCAAAGAATGAAGATTGATGAATTTAAATGTATAAAAAATCAGTAAAAAAGAGACAAAAATTTAAAAGAGAGAGAGACTAGTTATTAGACTAGCCAACAAACCAGTGAACAAGCAAATCTCATACCTACTTAAGATTAATTTTCAAAAGAAGTCAGTTATTTGAAGGTCCAATATAGCTATGTGTTGCTAGAAACTTTTCAAAAATACTTGGAAGATTAAATCTCCCCCTTTTGATTTGCCTCTTTCCATTAAATAGACTAGCATTTTCATGTCTTTCATGGGGAGTTGCAGCCCTGCCTAGGAGACAGGCAGGGCAGCAACCCAGGTCATCTCGCTTCACAATTAATTTTTAAAAGAGATGTCAGGACACACACAGAATACACCTTATACTCCTTTATTATGTTCACACCTTTCTTCGCTGTGGGAATAGCCTTGGAAGATCTGGGTCTGAGCTTTTCTCAGCCTCTCTAGGCAAGTGATTTTTAACTTTCTTTTTTTTTGGCCACTTCTATTGGTGTTTCATTTTCATCTTTGTTCTTTGGCCTGTGTGGACCTCCCATTGCAGTGGTCTCTCTCACTGCAGAGAACCGGCTCTGGGCGCATGCGCTCCAGACTCCGGCTCCGTAGTTGGGACTCATCCGTCCAGCTGCTCCTCGGCATGTGGGATCTTCCCTGGCCAGGGATATAACCGGTGTCCCCTGCACTGCAGGGCAGACTCTTTACCCACTGGACCACAAGGGAAGCCCTAGGCAAGTAATTTTTGCTGTTCATATCATATCTCTAATATTTGGTCCTTGTGGGTTAAAATTTTTGGTTTAGCCCATGGATTCATTTATGCTATAAAGTTCTGTGATTCTAATTTATATAATTAATAGGAAGAATTTTTCCATGTAGTAAAACTCTTATCAAATATTAAATATAAAGCATTAAAAAGGTACCATTAATAGAAATTACTTTATAGAATAGGGAAACAAATTTGACATCTACTGACGTACTTCACAGGATTATAGGGTTTACGGATAAACTTTCTCTAAGTTCATTGATAGAAGCATAATTCCAGAAGATATTATCAACTTACATTTGTTTCAATAAATCTGTTCTTGTTGTCACTGAAATGCCAGCAGTGAGGACAATGCTTACAGCAACACAGTGCAGCCTGGCGGAGCTCATGTCCTGGTTCAAGGACTTACTAGATGTGCTTTCTTGGTCAAGTTATTTCCTTTTTTCAGGCCTCTGTTTCCTCATATTTAAACTTCTGTGAGTTGTAGCAAGAAATAAATGAGCTAGCACACAAAATACTTAGGATGTGCTTGGCATATGTAAATGCTTATCATGTTGATTATTATTTTTATATTGAATAAATATGCAGTGATATTTGACTACATTATGGAATATTTGTTTATCTGAATATTGACAGTACTGACTGAGGAACCCAAAGAATTCCATTCTAATTTTGGCTCTACAATAGTACCTAGAAATACATGAATAGCAGCCAAGTCACTTCTCAAAGGTTCAGTTTTTTATCTATTAAAAATGAAATAAGAATAGTAATTCCTAGTAATATGGCAATACTAAGAAAGGAGATAATAGATGTTGGAGCAATTTTGCTATAAAGGTCTCTAAAATAGATTTGAGAGGCTATTAAGAATTAAATTCTTTTGTTCAAAAAGGAACCTCCTTGAGGAAAGTAAAACAAGCAAGCTCTCTCTGAGTTATTAAATTGTATGAATTAAAAGTAAAAGTAAAAACATTGCATTAAACAAAATAAAATATATTGAAGGTATCACAGTGGGCCAAAACTTGTAAAATTGGGCAAAATGGGATTTTCAGTTAACTCCATTGGGTTTTACTACGTTGATATAAAACGGAGGAAATAACGGCTTTTCTAAGTCATTTAGGTGAATAGTGTAGCACAGAAATTAAACACTAATATTTTCATCTTTAAAAAAGGCACGTGATTACTAGTTAGTGCTGGGCGCAGGCACCTTCAGTGAAAAGGACTTCCATATTTTTCTCAGAATACACAGGCATTTCCAAATGAAGTCTATGTGGATAACTGCACACTTGAAAAAATCTTTCATTTTAATCTCTTTACCTGCCTACTGATGATAAAAAGACGGAATATGTAAAATGTGTCTGCAACAGGCACAATTCCCAGAAGGGAAATTACCCTTTAATAGTACTAAACTCAATGGTGTGTGAATGGTTATGTGGTACTTGAACAGAATGAACCAATCCATCTTAAATATTAGCACCACAGGCCTCTACGTATTAAGCAGCTGAATCAAAGGGAAAAATCCTCCATTTCAATTTAATAAACATTTGTTGAGCACCTACTAGGTACCAGACCTCACTGTGTTAGTTTCAAGAGGAAGGACACACACACAGTCCCTAGTATCAGGTACTTGAAGCAGCTGAATCAAAGGGAAAAAATCATTTTAACAGTAGGCATTAATGCTTACATTATTTTTTGGCAGTGATATTTGACTACATTATGGAATATTTGTTTATCTGAATATTGACAGTACTGACTGAGGAACCCAAAGAATTCCATTCTAATTTTGGCTCTACAATAGTACCTAGAAATACATGAATAGCAGGCAAGTCACTTCTCAAAGGTTCAGTTTTTATCTATTAAACTGAAATAAGAATAGTAATACCTAGTAATATGGCAATACTAAGAAAGGAGATAATAGATGTTGGAGCAATTTTGCTATAAAGGTCTCTAAAATAGATTTGAGAGGCTATTAAGAATTAAATTCTTTTGTTCAAAAAGGAACCTCCTTGAGGAAAGTAAAACAAGCAAGCTCTCTCTGAGTTATTAAATTGTATGAATTAAAAGTAAAAGTAAAAACATTGCATTAAACAAAATAAAATATATTGAAGGTATCACAGTGGGCCAAAACTTGTAAAATTGGGCAAAATGGGATTTTCAGTTAACTCCATTGGGTTTTACTACGTTGATATAAAACGGAGGAAATAACGGCTTTTCTAAGTCATTTAGGTGAATAGTGTAGCACAGAAATTAAACACTAATATTTTCATCTTTAAAAAAGGCACGTGATTACTAGTTAGTGCTGGGCGCAGGCACCTTCAGTGAAAAGGACTTCCATATTTTTCTCAGAATACACAGGCATTTCCAAATGAAGTCTATGTGGATAACTGCACACTTGAAAAAATCTTTCATTTTAATCTCTTTACCTGCCTACTGATGATAAAAAGACGGAATATGTAAAATGTGTCTGCAACAGGCACAATTCCCAGAAGGGAAATTACCCTTTAATAGTACTAAACTCAATGGTGTGTGAATGGTTATGTGGTACTTGAACAGAATGAACCAATCCATCTTAAATATTAGCACCACAGGCCTCTACGTATTAAGCAGCTGAATCAAAAGGGGAAAAAATCCTCCATTTCAATTTAATAAACATTTGTTGAGCACCTACTAGGTACCAGACCTCACTGTGTTAGTTTCAAGAGGAAGGACACACACACAGTCCCTAGTATCAGGTACTTGAGGCTTAGTGTGACAAGCACAGTAGTGCAGCTAATCTAAGTTTCAGTGGGACAGGAAGGAGAGGGCAAGAGTACATTCTGATTGGAATGCACTAAGGAAAGGGAATCAGTTTTAACTTCACCACTGAAGATCTGCATATAAACTATAGTCAGCCCTCCATATACATGTTTCCTCCCTTATCTGAAGTATCCCATACTAAGCTGAAATCTCATACTAAGTTGAAATCCAGGAGACGCATTCATCTTAGAGTAAAAAGGCTATGCAAATGAAGAAAAGCTAGTTTTATAAGAGAAAAATTAAATGAATTTCCTTATATATTTTTAAATTTTGGCCTCTTTTCTTGGTCTTCTATTCACCCATTTTCATCCATCTCTCATTCTCCCGCCTGTGTGGGCCTCCCATCACAGCAGCCCCTCTTGCCACAGAGCACCGGCTCCCGGCGCATGCGCTCCAGCGTGCAGGTGCGCAACTGAACACACTGGCCCAGCCGCTGCGCGGCATGTGGGATCCTTCTGGGCCAGGGATTGAACCGGTTCCTCCTGCGCTGCAAGGCGGACTCTACCCACTGGCCACCAGGGAAGCCCTCCTTATTTTTTTTTTAAAGTCATCATTTATTTTCCATCCATCTTTATTCTTTCGGTCTGTGTGGACCTCCCATCGCAGTGGCCTCTCTCATGGCAGAGCACCGGCCTGGGCGCATGCGCTCCAGGGCGCTGGCTTGTAATTGGACACACTTGTCCAGCCACTCCTCGGCATGTGGGATCTTCCTGGGCCAGGGATTGAACCGGTGCCCCTTGCAATGCAAGGCAGACTCCTCACCCACTGGACCACCAGGGAAGTCCTCCTTATATTTTTATGACCTCTTATTTTATTACTTGATCACTTCTATGAATGAAAATGAATAAAACAAGTAAAGAAGGGTAATTGAAAAGAGAAATATATTGTGGATTCTTTTTTCCATACCGACATAATTGAACACTAACCCGTTCTTCTGATAATTCTTGTACCTGTTAACTTTTTTGCTATATTTTTAAAATTTACAGTGTGTCTCCCAGTGCTTAAACTGTAAATGCCTTGAGGACAAAAATTAGCCTGTTTTGAAGCTTTGATCAGCATAACTGCTTAACAAAGTTATTACAAAGAAAATTATCTTCACTTCTCTGAATTTCTATAGTATCTATTACTGACTGTCATTTGTTTGTTACTTAGCATTCACTACACTTCATGTGACTAAATATTCACCTAAATGACTATAGAGTAGTAATGATGCTCTGATTATCCACACACAAATGTCCATTACAAAGTCACACATCTGAAGTCCTATCTTCCTCAAAAGGGTTACACAATTGATCTTTGGACAACATGAAGGTTAGAGGCACTCTGCCACAGCCAACAATCTGAGTATTATAGTCAGCCCTCCATACCTGCAGTTTTTTTGTATCCACGATTCTGTAATCTCACTTTCAACTAACCATGGATTTTGCAGTACTGTAGATTTTATTATGGGCTTCCCGCATAGCTCAGTGGTAAAGAATCCATATGCTAAGCAGAAGACGTGGGTTAGATCCCTGAAGAAGGAAATGGTGATCCACTCCAGTATTCTTACCTGGGAAATCCCATGGACAGAGGACCTGACAGGCTACAGTACACAGGGTCATAAAGAGTCAGACATGATTGAATGACTAAACAACAGCAGCAGCAGTATTTACTACTGAAAATTTTTTGCATATAAGTGAGCCCACACAGCTCAAACCTATGTTGTTCCAGGGTCAATTGTTATTTCCATAAAAGCAGAGACTGTGTCTTAAGCTTCCTTATATCTCACAATTCAGGAAGCTGATTTGGATCAAAGATACTAATACAGTGAATAAGTAATTCAGCACTAGGAAAAAGAGAAAATACACATTTAGTGGGGCTTATATTGGAGGAGGTTTCAAAAGTAATTGTATCACCTTCCTCCATTCTATAAATCTGTGACTCTATTAATTATTTCTATAGATGATATCCAAGTCACTTTTGGCTACCCAATGGATTCATCTCGTGTTTCCAATTATTTTCCAGATCTTGTTAATTCTACTCTTAAGCTGGCTCTTGAATCTTCCCCTTCCTTTGTATTCCCGTTTTCAATAAGGTTTCTCGTTACTTTTTACTGTCCCTTAAGCAGTTCTCTGACTCCACTTTTAGTTCCCTTTCAAACCATTTTCTACACCATTGCCTAATAAATATCACCGAAGTCTAATTCTATGTACAAAACCCTTCTAAAGGTCCTTTACACATAGAATTAAAACTCAATGCCACATTTTGGCATTGAAAACTATCTTTAGTGTGACCCAGATACTTATCACTGCCCATCTTGTAATGCTATGCATATATTGGCCAAAAAATAAATTTATTTTGGCAAATGTCTTGCTTTATCCAGGCCTATTCCTCTCTCTGCATTGTATTCTTTCCTTGCTACAAAGGAAAGGAATCCTTTCAAAGACTGTTCCCAATGGTGCTCTTAGGACCAAACCTTCCATTCTCCCATTTAGATGTAATTTCTTCTTAAAGCTCATTTTGGTACAATGACAATCCCCCAAATTTTTGTCCTAAGCAGTTTTTGTATCCACGATTCTGTAATCTCACTTTCAACTAACCATGGATTTTGCAGTACTGTAGATTTTATTATGGGCTTCCCGCATAGCTCAGTGGTAAAGAATCCATATGCTAAGCAGAAGACGTGGGTTAGATCCCTGAAGAAGGAAATGGTGATCCACTCCAGTATTCTTACCTGGGAAATCCCATGGACAGAGGACCTGACAGGCTACAGTACACAGGGTCATAAAGAGTCAGACATGATTGAATGACTAAACAACAGCAGCAGCAGTATTTACTACTGAAAATTTTTTGCATATAAGTGAGCCCACACAGCTCAAACCTATGTTGTTCCAGGGTCAATTGTTATTTCCATAAAAGCAGAGACTGTGTCTTAAGCTTCCTTATATCTCACAATTCAGGAAGCTGATTTGGATCAAAGATACTAATACAGTGAATAAGTAATTCAGCACTAGGAAAAAGAGAAAATACACATTTAGTGGGGCTTATATTGGAGGAGGTTTCAAAAGTAATTGTATCACCTTCCTCCATTCTATAAATCTGTGACTCTATTAATTATTTCTATAGATGATATCCAAGTCACTTTTGGCTACCCAATGGATTCATCTCGTGTTTCCAATTATTTTCCAGATCTTGTTAATTCTACTCTTAAGCTGGCTCTTGAATCTTCCCCTTCCTTTGTATTCCCGTTTTCAATAAGGTTTCTCGTTACTTTTTACTGTCCCTTAAGCAGTTCTCTGACTCCACTTTTAGTTCCCTTTCAAACCATTTTCTACACCATTGCCTAATAAATATCACCGAAGTCTAATTCTATGTACAAAACCCTTCTAAAGGTCCTTTACACATAGAATTAAAACTCAATGCCACATTTTGGCATTGAAAACTATCTTTAGTGTGACCCAGATACTTATCACTGCCCATCTTGTAATGCTATGCATATATTGGCCAAAAAATAAATTTATTTTGGCAAATGTCTTGCTTTATCCAGGCCTATTCCTCTCTCTGCATTGTATTCTTTCCTTGCTACAAAGGAAAGGAATCCTTTCAAAGACTGTTCCCAATGGTGCTCTTAGGACCAAACCTTCCATTCTCCCATTTAGATGTAATTTCTTCTTATTTCTTGTTCTCTTGACAACCAACTTCAGTTTGGGTGGATCTACCAAGTATTGAGCTTATACTGTCTTAAATGTAGTTGTTTCCATACCAATTTTAACATGCATCCCTGGGTTCTGTCCCACAACACACGCACACAAACACACACACACACACAACCTATGTTAAGCCCTAATGTGAACCAGAGATTCTTTTTACCTTTGCATTTCCTGGAGCACCACCATCATTAAAAGGCTTACGATTATTCAGTAACAGTTGAACTGAATTAAGCAAAATTCATATAATTTAAAGAAGAATGTATAAAGATGTAGGGAATTTTGTTAAACCTCAAAGAAGTTTTAATTAATAAAAAATATAAACTCAAGTATAACTAAACTCATGTGTGTGTGTGCCAAATCTCTTCAGTCAAGTCTGATCCTTTGCAACCCTATGGACTGTTAGTCTGCCAGGCTCCTCTGTCCCTGAGATTCTCCAGGCAAGAATACTGGCGTGGGTTTCCATGCCTTCCTCCAGGTGATCTTCCTGACCCAGGGATCAAAGCTGCACTTCCTGTGTCTCCTGCATTGGCAGGTGAGTTCTTTACCATTAGTGCCATCTGGGAAGCCCAACTAAGCTCATAGGTTGTAACAAAAACATGGGCAAAGATGTGAGTTTTTAGTGGTGAGCTATAAGAAGGACCTCACAGTGTCTCTATTAAGTGAAAGAATTCCTTTGAGAAGGTCCTTATGTTGTCCCCTTGAGGTTATTAAAGAGAAATCAAAAATACTGTGAAACTGTATATAATAAGTAAAATAATTTTCTTTTTGGCCATTGAAAACTATCCCTTAAAGGTCCTTTACACATAGAATTAAAACTCAATGCCACATTTTGGCATTGAAAACTATCTTTAGTGTGACCCAGATACTTATCACTGCCCATCTTGTAATGCTATGCATATATTGGCCAAAAAATAAATTTATTTTGGCAAATGTCTTGCTTTATCCAGGCCTATTCCTCTCTCTGCATTGTATTCTTTCCTTGCTACAAAGGAAAGGAATCCTTTCAAAGACTGTTCCCAATGGTGCTCTTAGGACCAAACCTTCCATTCTCCCATTTAGATGTAATTTCTTCTTATTTCTTGTTCTCTTGACAACCAACTTCAGTTTGGGTGGATCTACCAAGTATTGAGCTTATACTGTCTTAAATGTAGTTGTTTCCATACCAATTTTAACATGCATCCCTGGGTTCTGTCCCACAACACACGCACACAAACACACACACACACACAACCTATGTTAAGCCCTAATGTGAACCAGAGATTCTTTTTACCTTTGCATTTCCTGGAGCACCACCATCATTAAAAGGCTTACGATTATTCAGTAACAGTTGAACTGAATTAAGCAAAATTCATATAATTTAAAGAAGAATGTATAAAGATGTAGGGAATTTTTTTAATCCTCAAAGAAGTTTTAATTAATAAAAAATATAAACTCAAGTATAACTAAACTCATGTGTGTGTGTGCCAAATCTCTTCAGTCAAGTCTGATCCTTTGCAACCCTATGGACTGTTAGTCTGCCAGGCTCCTCTGTCCCTGAGATTCTCCAGGCAAGAATACTGGCGTGGGTTTCCATGCCTTCCTCCAGGTGATCTTCCTGACCCAGGGATCAAAGCTGCACTTCCTGTGTCTCCTGCATTGGCAGGTGAGTTCTTTACCATTAGTGCCATCTGGGAAGCCCAACTAAGCTCATAGGTTGTAACAAAAACATGGGCAAAGATGTGAGTTTTTAGTGGTGAGCTATAAGAAGGACCTCACAGTGTCTCTATTAAGTGAAAGAATTCCTTTGAGAAGGTCCTTATGTTGTCCCCTTGAGGTTATTAAAGAGAAATCAAAAATACTGTGAAACTGTATATAATAAGTAAAATAAATTTTCTTTGTTGTATATTGAATTCTACATCACTAATGTGATTGTACAGATGTTTGCACCTAAATATGTCTAGGTGAAAAGGTATTATTTACTTGTCCATTCAGAATTCTTGAGTCTTCTTCGAGACCTTGCAAGAAATCTACATTTAAAACTATCTTCCTAATTCACTTATGGGAAGTAAGATTCCATGGCACATGCACCAAATTTTGTGTCAAAAAATAATTTAAAAAAAGAACTCTAGAAAGATTCCTGGCTCCTTTTGGATCCTGAAATTAAGACGTGCTCATTACCAGGTTCCTACCACATCTGAGTCTAACACACCTTATTAATGATGGTGCTGTGTTAGTTGCTCAGTCATGTCTGACTCTTTGCAACCCCATGGACTGAAGCCCACCAGGCTCCTCAGCCCATGGTTCATGTAATTCTCCAGGCAAGAATACTAGAGTGGCTGCCATTACTTTCTTGAATTAATGAGAGACTTCTGGCTTTTTCCCCACATGCCTATGTAGTCACCTTCTCATTACTCTTTTCTTTACAGGTACACACTGTAGAGGAGGGATAATTTATCAGGTTTTCAAACTTGTGAACACAAGCCTACTCATGCTGTTCCATATAGGTATACTGTGGGTAATCACACTTACACAGGATTGAGAGGTTGTATCCACAGCATATCTGATGGCTGTGGGAGGTAGAAAAGGAGCTCCAAAAATATAGGTTGAGAGCACTTACAGTGTGCTGGATATGGCCAATTGAAATGAACAAAAGACCACACTATGTAAATTATCCTTGCCTGCTGTAAGGTACTAAAAGCAAAAACCCAGTGACCGGAGAAGCAGAGTTTGTGAGGGAACAAGAAAAAATAAAACAGGGTAATATACTCTTGGGTTCCAGGAGTAGCAGTGATTTTAAGGCATAGTTAAGGGTATTTTTATTTGTTAGACCTCTTCAGCATCTCAGTGCCTTGCTACCAATAAACATTTTCAAGTACTTCCAACAATGTCCAGCAAGATGCTGCTTCTTACAGCTGCCATACTATTTAATGTGAGTGCCACCTCTTTCCCTTGTGAGATGTGTAAAAGCGTCCCTGTTACAGGAGAAGCTCAGTGGCAGAATCACGACAGTGAATGGAAAAGTGAAGCACAAGTGCTCACAGCAGGGTTTAATTTCATGTTGTGTGACAATGAAAAATTGCTCAGCCTTTGAAAATAGCAAAACTGTGCTTGAAGTAAAGTTCTGACACCTACTCGCTATGAGCCAAAATGTGTCTTTGAGATTCATTTTCCTATTCGGTTCGAGAAGGATTAAAAACATGGTACTTCCCTCCTAGAATTGCTTTAAGAAAAGATATGTATGAGAAAGAGCCTTACAATAGGTTGAAAAGTGGCCCTGGAAAAAGATTCCTGGTTCTAATTCCTGCAATCTGTAAACACCATATCACATGACCAAGTCTTAGCAGTTGTTCTCAATTATCCAGATGGACTCTCAATCAGTCACGGGCATCCTTGCAAGAGAGTTAGACCACATCTGAGTCTAACACACCTTATTAATGATGGTGCTGTGTTAGTTGCTCAGTCATGTCTGACTCTTTGCAACCCCATGGACTGAAGCCCACCAGGCTCCTCAGCCCATGGTTCATGTAATTCTCCAGGCAAGAATACTAGAGTGGCTGCCATTACTTTCTTGAATTAATGAGAGACTTCTGGCTTTTTCCCCACATGCCTATGTAGTCACCTTCTCATTACTCTTTTCTTTACAGGTACACACTGTAGAGGAGGGATAATTTATCAGGTTTTCAAACTTGTGAACACAAGCCTACTCATGCTGTTCCATATAGGTATACTGTGGGTAATCACACTTACACAGGATTGAGAGGTTGTATCCACAGCATATCTGATGGCTGTGGGAGGTAGAAAAGGAGCTCCAAAAATATAGGTTGAGAGCACTTACAGTGTGCTGGATATGGCCAATTGAAATGAACAAAAGACCACACTATGTAAATTATCCTTGCCTGCTGTAAGGTACTAAAAGCAAAAACCCAGTGACCGGAGAAGCAGAGTTTGTGAGGGAACAAGAAAAAATAAAACAGGGTAATATACTCTTGGGTTCCAGGAGTAGCAGTGATTTTAAGGCATAGTTAAGGGTATTTTTATTTGTTAGACCTCTTCAGCATCTCAGTGCCTTGCTACCAATAAACATTTTCAAGTACTTCCAACAATGTCCAGCAAGATGCTGCTTCTTACAGCTGCCATACTATTTAATGTGAGTGCCACCTCTTTCCCTTGTGAGATGTGTAAAAGCGTCCCTGTTACAGGAGAAGCTCAGTGGCAGAATCACGACAGTGAATGGAAAAGTGAAGCACAAGTGCTCACAGCAGGGTTTAATTTCATGTTGTGTGACAATGAAAAATTGCTCAGCCTTTGAAAATAGCAAAACTGTGCTTGAAGTAAAGTTCTGACACCTACTCGCTATGAGCCAAAATGTGTCTTTGAGATTCATTTTCCTATTCGGTTCGAGAAGGATTAAAAACATGGTACTTCCCTCCTAGAATTGCTTTAAGAAAAGATATGTATGAGAAAGAGCCTTACAATAGGTTGAAAAGTGGCCCTGGAAAAAGATTCCTGGTTCTAATTCCTGCAATCTGTAAACACCATATCACATGACCAAGTCTTAGCAGTTGTTCTCAATTATCCAGATGGACTCTCAATCAGTCACGGGCATCCTTGCAAGAGAGAGTTAGAGGGAGATGTGATACACATACAGGAAGAGGAGGAAAAGTGATCACGGAGTCAGAGGTTGGAGGGATGTGGCTACCAATCAAGGAATGCCGGCAACCACCAGAAACTGGAAGAGGCAAGCATCAGATTTTCCCTTTGAACTTTTGGATGCAGTTTACCAATGCTATCACCTTGATTTCAGCCTGGTGAAAATTATTTTGGACTTCAGGCTTTCTATTCTTTTATGAGAGAATAAAATTTCTGTTGTTTTAAGCCACCAGGTTTATGGCAATTTGTTATAAAAGCCACTGGAAACTAATACAAATCTATTTAGTCTAATGTCTGGCCTTTGGTCAATGCTGAGTTATGGCATTTATATATATGAGCATGGGATTATCTTAATAATATTGGATGATATTGGATAATCTAAACAATATTGGATCTGAATTATAGGATCTTAGTTCCTCTACTAAAGTGCAATCTCTGCCAAACTGTCATCATATTTCTTTTTCCAACTAGTAGCCCTTAAAATTTGGGAAAATAATTATCGTGTTGAATCTAAGTTTTCCCCAATTATATAAATCAACCATTATTTGCACAATAGTCCTCTAATGACATCACATCTGTTCTCACAATACACTCTTCTGTTTCTACACACACACACATGCACAAACACACTTACACTCACATCCAACTCTCTGACTATACATACACACATCATATATATATGTATATAAATATATATATATATATATTTATCACAAACTGTCTCTTATATGTAACTGATTCTATGCACATCTCTAGCACCTGACCATTGCTTAAAGTTCTACCACTAGATTTAACTGCTTTCTGGACATCTGCTACACTTCAAATACCATATGCTCCCGGTTGACAAATGACCTCACTATTCTTTCCTCTATAAACCAGTTCCTCCTCTGATGTTTCTGTCTTTTTATATATATATATATATACAACACCACAGTTTTCTGAATCATAGAGATTTTAAGTCTTAGCATCATCTTCATTATTCCTATCCTTAATGTTCTATTGATTCCTTCCTTCTATGAACAGCTACCTAATCCTACTGAGTGTACTTTGATAGCATCTCAATCATTTCCCTCATTTCAGTCTTCACCTTCACAGTTATGATCCTCATTAATCTATTGCAATGACCTTCTAATCGCTTACAGAATCTACTGAAATGACATTCTAGAAGTTTTTTTCATTTCTAATATCTACAACCTGCTATCCACACTGAGAACCTAGCTGCATATCACCAAAACATAGCTGTTTTTATAGCACTTGTTCTCTGAAAACCACAATGGCCTTCAGAAACAAACCCAAATTTCTTAGCCACATAAACAGGACTTCCCATAACATGGTCTCAGTTTAAACTCCAAAATTCACTTTCTATTACTCCCACCTTCCATTCAAACCACATTAGAGATAATTACTCCCTGGTAGCTCGGCTGATAAAAAAATTCACCCCTAATGAACAGAAAATAATTCTACCTGGGTTCAATCCCTGAATTGGGAAGATCCCCTGAAAGTGGTCATGGCTACCCACTCCAGTATTCTTGTTTGGAGAGTTCCATGGATAGAGGACTGCATCATATTTCTTTTTCCAACTAGTAGCCCTTAAAATTTGGGAAAATAATTATCGTGTTGAATGTTTTCCCCAATTATATAAATCAACCATTATTTGCACAATAGTCCTCTAATGACATCACATCTGTTCTCACAATACACTCTTCTGTTTCTACACACACACACATGCACAAACACACTTACACTCACATCCAACTCTCTGACTATACATACAAAATCATATATATATGTATATAAATATATATATATATATATTTATCACAAACTGTCTCTTATATGTAACTGATTCTATGCACATCTCTAGCACCTGACCATTGCTTAAAGTTCTACCACTAGATTTAACTGCTTTCTGGACATCTGCTACACTTCAAATACCATATGCTCCCGGTTGACAAATGACCTCACTATTCTTTCCTCTATAAACCAGTTCCTCCTCTGATGTTTCTGTCTTTTTATATATATATATATATACAACACCACAGTTTTCTGAATCATAGAGATTTTAAGTCTTAGCATCATCTTCATTATTCCTATCCTTAATGTTCTATTGATTCCTTCCTTCTATGAACAGCTACCTAATCCTACTGAGTGTACTTTGATAGCATCTCAATCATTTCCCTCATTTCAGTCTTCACCTTCACAGTTATGATCCTCATTAATCTATTGCAATGACCTTCTAATCGCTTACAGAATCTACTGAAATGACATTCTAGAAGTTTTTTTCATTTCTAATATCTACAACCTGCTATCCACACTGAGAACCTAGCTGCATATCACCAAAACATAGCTGTTTTTATAGCACTTGTTCTCTGAAAACCACAATGGCCTTCAGAAACAAACCCAAATTTCTTAGCCACATAAACAGGACTTCCCATAACATGGTCTCAGTTTAAACTCCAAAATTCACTTTCTATTACTCCCACCTTCCATTCAAACCACATTAGAGATAATTACTCCCTGGTAGCTCGGCTGATAAAAAAATTCACCCCTAATGAACAGAAAATAATTCTACCTGGGTTCAATCCCTGAATTGGGAAGATCCCCTGAAAGTGGTCATGGCTACCCACTCCAGTATTCTTGTTTGGAGAGTTCCATGGATAGAGGAACCTTGCAGACAACCAGTCCATGGAGTCACAAAAAGTTGGAAATGACTGAAGTAACTCTCACTTTCATTTTTCACTATCATCCTAAATACTGCGTGTATTTTTGTCTTCAGTTCTTCACCTCTACAAATGATAGACTGATTTCTGTTTTGTATCATATTGTGCATATGGAGTAAATTCTTTGCTGGCTGACTGTGTATGTGTTGTCTGAAAATATATTTGGTGTCCCTACCTTATGTAATAGACTCCAAACCAAAGAAGTAGATTTATAACTTTGACTAGGATAGTCAGTGTCTTACCAACTGCACCCCATAATCTAAGGCAAAGATGAGGGTTAGGAGACAAGTAACCTAGGAAGTTCAGAGACAAATCTTTGGACTACTTTAAACTGTTGATGATGGGAAAGAGAGAGAGAAGATCTTTACAGGCCTGGCAAAATACTTTCAGATGTGTCTGCGGGTAACCAAGGGCTCAACCCCAACCAGAGCAGAAGAGAGTGAGAGTTGAATGGAAGCTCTACTAGTGTTGGGATGTTTGCCTCAGTGATCCGTGTGGTCAGTTCCACCCAATAGGCAAGCATTTTAGACAGAATAAAATATTAATATGACCAAAAAGTCCTTTTTTTATAAACCTGTTTATATATTTATTAGATGAAAATAAGCTTGAAATATAACTAAACTCTTTTGTCTTGGAGCTAGCTGAGTGACATTTGATTGCATTTGTCATTGCAGAGCTCTGATGCTTAATGCTTACTGTACAAATTTTAATATTTTTAGCTACTGACCAGAAAAGCTGGGAAAATTTAAAACGAGTCAGGCAGAAACATATGTACAGTGTGTACTTATGAACAAATCATTTCAAATATATATAATTGAAAGCATATCAAGGATTAATTTTTATTCTACCAACAGGGCCATGGGGACTTCCATTCCTGTCTTAAAATGTTTCACCAGAGTAGGGAAGCACTGCTGTTGTTCCAGACCTAGCTCTTCATCCATTCCTTAGTCCTAGGGAAAAGGTTTGTTTCAAGAGGGAGATTGGGGGGCAAAGTAAACACAAAGATACAGAGATGCATGAAGTTGATATTATCTTATTAAGCCTATGTAATTAGGGTAAATTAATTAGGGTAAATTAAAAAATCAGGATGTTTTGGAGTAAAATATGTCTTTTGCACCTTCTTACAGCAGCATATCACTGTGTGTCACTAGTAAAGGAGAGGAACTGAAATAAACATAATAATACAGGACAGTTTTACTTAGTCATAGTTTACCAAGTGAGTCAAATATTATACTAACACTGAACATATACTGAATGCTTACTATGGGCCAGACTCCATGCTAAGTGCATTATGCTAGCATCATATCTACATCTCACAATAACTTTATAATGGAAACACTTATTATGCCTATTTTTCACATGAGGAAAGTGAGGCATAGAGGTGTTATGTAATCTGTTGGATCACATTTGGAGGTGGCAGAAACAGGAAACAATGAGCTTATGCTGAGTTGGATGCTGAGATGCATTGCCTCAAAAACCCTGAAAACATTGTGAAAGCCATGGAATCCTAACTAGACCTACAGTAACTGCTCATGAATTTCAAGTCCTGATAAGAGTCAACTCACATACACATCTGTGAAAATTTGGGGAGGAAAGCATTGAACTCTACTTGACTTGTATAGTTTCTGTAGATCATATGTAATATATAATTATGTTATAATATGTCTAACTATTTTATAACAAAAGATAAATTAAAATGTCTAAATGCATGAAAATGCAGACTATGGTATCTAACTTAGTTCCCTGAGATGATTATTGGGATCAAAACCAGAACCAAAATTTTAACCAGGTGCATAAATGCTAAGTTGCTTCAGTTGTGTCAGCTTTTTACAATGCTATGGACTACAGCCTGCCAGGCTCCTCTGTCCAAAGGGTTTTCCAGGCAAGAACACTGGAGTGGCTAGCCATGATCTCCTCCAGGGAATCCTGCCAACCAAGGGAATGAATCTGTGTCTCCTCTGTCACCTGCACGGGCAGGCAGGTTCTTTACCACTAGTGCCACCCGGGAAGCTCTTTAAACAGGTCATCTCTATCAATAAGATTTTCCAACTCCAGAACAAATGTTTATGTTGCAGCATTTTCTGAAACATGCATTGTTATAAATTTAGACCTATAAAAGTGATTCTTTTAAATTAACTGGATAGGCACAGATCAAGAAAACAAGAATGGTTTAAATGAAAATTATATATTTAATTGTGAATTGCACTTTAAGATTCACAGTGTAAAAACAATTCAGAAATAGATAAGAGGATGGAGAAATATAGCAGAGAAGAAACAGAGAGGATGAAGGAATTATCTCAGGACTCATGACTTGCCAAATATAATATATTCTAAAATATCAGAATTAGATTAGGATAATAAGGCACCTTTAAGACTGAACCTTTCAATGATGTGCCTCTTGATCAGGAAAGGTTCTGTCACAAGGTCAGAATTGTCTGCTAAGAGCTTTCAGAGCCTAATTAAATAATGAGCAGATTCTGTCAGGGTTGAGATGCCTTGAACTTTTCATGTCACTTCATAGTGCACTTTCATCTAAACCTAATATTTCAATAGCAGAAGTAACATCAATCTTCCTTTTTGACGTTAAAGGTCTGCAGATGAAAAGACTGTGAGGTGTTGTTAATGAAACTATTACAAGATAAAAAGATGTATCAGTAACACTTTCTATGTAGATCAGTCAAAATGGTTATGTAAAGGAAGAATTTGCACTGGGAATACATTAGGAAAACCGTGTTTAATTAAAAGATATATAGATAGATAGACAGATATAATTACAAGATATATCAATGGTTATTCATTAAAAGCTTGAAGATAGCACTATTTAAATATATGTAACATTAGTAAAAGAGTATGTCACCAGTATGATCCATATTGAATAACTCTTTATGAACTTCTGAGAACACAAGGATTCACAGAAATGAACAGTCTGCTTCGCCTTTATGTAGCTCAGTGAAAGTGATCTGGGGTGGTCTCTTTTTGGTCTATAAAACTTACTTAAATGAACTATATACAGTTTAAATGAAAAACTCAACTTTATCCATTTCTTCTGTGGTCATAGTTTAGTCACTAAGTTGTGTACGATTCTTTGCAACCCCATGGACTATAGTCCATCAGGCTCCTCTACCCACAGGATTTCCCATGCAAGGATACTGGAGTGGGTTGCCATTTCCTTCTCCAGAGGATCTTCTCCTACCCTGGAATTGAACCTGGGTTGTCTGCATTGCAGGCAGATTCTTTACCAACTGAGCCACCAGGGAACCCTTTCAGGGCAAAAAAAATTCCATAACAAAGTACTAAACTAGAGCTACAATTACTCAACAGTAAGAACTATACATAAAAGTCACTAATTAGAAATTACAACTTACATTGTAATTAATGTTAATACAACTGTGACTGTATTTCAGCATTGCGGTCGCAATGAGAAGTACAAAAAAATTTGCAATCAATGATTAAAAACTCACACTCGTTTGCCTGAATGTCTGGCTGCTCCATCTACCTTTAATAAACTGTGCTAATAAACTGTGAACTACTCTGCAAACAACACTGCAAAGGCCAAAGGTCACATGGAACACTAAACAGATTCTGATTTTGTAGATCAAAGAGGAGGTGAGAATGATTAATGTTAATATTAATGAGAATGGTTATTGGTTTTATCAGTTTCTACCATTTTTGTTTCCAATAGCAAAAACATACATATAATTAGAAAAAAGCTTCATAATCAAAATCTTCAGTATTATGTGTCCAAATTATTCTATCCTTTAACCACTTTACTAATAGCAAAGCATTGTTTTTGCATTCAATTTGAACAAGGAATCCTACACTATCCTTTCTTATTTCTCATTATACTAAAAATAATAGCAAAGAAAGGGAAAGATAGGGAAATTTGTAGTTCTTTTTTCTTTCAGTTCTTTAGTTATTAGTAAAGCAAAGACAGTGTGTTGGCAGAATGTGTACATAAAGAAGTGGAATAAGAGCTTTGTTAATTTTCTGCAGTACCTTTTTGCTCTTCTAGTAAGAAAGGTATGCATACATATGTATGGGCAATGCAACACCAGTTCTGTAATTTTGGTGATTCTGTATATCAGTTTAATGCTCTAATATTTGCATTTAAAACTGACATTTACTGTATAAACAGTAAAATTCATGCTAGTACAATAAAATTCATTCATGTTAAAACAACATTTTCTTTACTTAGAACCATTTAATAGCAAATAAAAAATAATAAGCTGCCAGAGTGACCACAGATCAAAGGAAAAAGTTTTATATTTTAGTACTTCAGTGGCTCTTTCTTTCTGCATTTTGAACAGGAAACCTAATTTTTTCAGTTGGCACTGGGCCATGCAAGTTACATCAACAAAATAATTTATTTTAAAATGTAGAAGAGTGAGGCTACTACATATGAAAAATCTGTAGAATATACACAAAGTGATACTCAGAATAAATAATAATGTGTCCTTAAATATATTTAGTAGAAAATTAGAAAGAATAAAAATAAATAAGCCAAGCATTCAACTAAAGGTACTGGATTACAACAAAATAATTCGAAATGAGTAGGAGCTTAATATGGAAGACAGAAAATAACAAATAAGAAAACAAAAATATTTAGAAAATAAATACAATAAAGGGATGACTGCTAAAAAAGACCAAACAATCTTGTGATATATCTAATAAAAACAAAAGACATAATCAATTCAGAGAAAGTGAGAATAATTAAAGAGAGAACCAGAGACTATGTGTGCATATATGTGTGCTAAATTTCTTTGCCTGTATCAGACTCTTTGTGACTGTATGGACTCTCACCTTCCTCTATCCATGGGATTCTCCAGGCAAGAATACACTGGAGTGGGCTGCTATTTCCTACTCCAGGGGATCTTCCCAACCCAGGGCGTGTCTTTTACATTTCATTCATTGGCAGGAGGCTTAGAGAGATTATAAAGTAATTAACTACACAATAAATTTATATCAATAAATATAACAAATATATTCTGATACATATATACACATTACCAACTATAACTTACTAAAATATGAAAAGATGTATATAAACACATTATTTTTAAAAAGGAACTTTTGAGTTTAGATAACTGAAATTTAAGATTCAGTACCGTGTTTCAGAATGTGTACATAAAGAAGTGGAATAAGAGCTTTGTTAATTTTCTGCAGTACCTTTTTGCTCTTCTAGTAAGAAAGGTATGCATACATATGTATGGGCAATGCAACACCAGTTCTGTAATTTTGGTGATTCTGTATATCAGTTTAATGCTCTAATATTTGCATTTAAAACTGACATTTACTGTATAAACAGTAAAATTCATGCTAGTACAATAAAATTCATTCATGTTAAAACAACATTTTCTTTACTTAGAACCATTTAATAGCAAATAAAAAATAATAAGCTGCCAGAGTGACCACAGATCAAAGGAAAAAGTTTTATATTTTAGTACTTCAGTGGCTCTTTCTTTCTGCATTTTGAACAGGAAACCTAATTTTTTCAGTTGGCACTGGGCCATGCAAGTTACATCAACAAAATAATTTATTTTAAAATGTAGAAGAGTGAGGCTACTACATATGAAAAATCTGTAGAATATACACAAAGTGATACTCAGAATAAATAATAATGTGTCCTTAAATATATTTAGTAGAAAATTAGAAAGAATAAAAATAAATAAGCCAAGCATTCAACTAAAGGTACTGGATTACAACAAAATAATTCGAAATGAGTAGGAGCTTAATATGGAAGACAGAAAATAACAAATAAGAAAACAAAAATATTTAGAAAATAAATACAATAAAGGGATGACTGCTAAAAAAGACCAAACAATCTTGTGATATATCTAATAAAAACAAAAGACATAATCAATTCAGAGAAAGTGAGAATAATTAAAGAGAGAACCAGAGACTATGTGTGCATATATGTGTGCTAAATTTCTTTGCCTGTATCAGACTCTTTGTGACTGTATGGACTCTCACCTTCCTCTATCCATGGGATTCTCCAGGCAAGAATACACTGGAGTGGGCTGCTATTTCCTACTCCAGGGGATCTTCCCAACCCAGGGCGTGTCTTTTACATTTCATTCATTGGCAGGAGGCTTAGAGAGATTATAAAGTAATTAACTACACAATAAATTTATATCAATAAATATAACAAATATATTCTGATACATATATACACATTACCAACTATAACTTACTAAAATATGAAAAGATGTATATAAACACATTATTTTTAAAAAGGAACTAGGTTTAGATCTAGTCCTAAAAATGAAGAAACTAAATAACTGATTAAATTTATGAATGTAATGCAAATGGTAAAGTAAGATATGAACAGTGTATTATGTTCACAATCTATTTCTTGTATTTGCCCAACATCATTCTCAGTGAGTTTGGCTAGTCCCTATCTTAAGTGGTAACCCACCCTAACTCCTAACATATTCATAATTAAAAACTCCTTACACAGCCTTCTCCTCTGTCCTACATAATTGGAATACAAAATTGTTTTTTCACTAAATGTGTCTGTTTAAACAAACATGCATTCCCTTAGTTCTGTCGAGAGGGCAAAAATATGCCAGCACATGCCATCTCTGTCAACTGCCACATCAGCACTGAACCAAATATATTAAAAGCTTCTTCATAGCAGAAACACAAAACCACTGATCTCTATAGGAAGCATAGGATAATGCTGAAGGAGGAAACTGCTTTGCCTGAGACATTTCATTAGGTGCTCCAAGCATGGGCAAAGGCTTGCTGCTGAGTCGCTGGCAATATAAACACAGACAAAGCAGGGATGAGAATCGGAGGTATAAGGATCAGTCTGAAATGATTATCCTTGATCCATTTGGTGACATGGGAAGTCCAAGTAGAATTCAAGAGACCAGTATTGGAGGAGCCCCAGGAAATGGTGACCAGCTAAGAAATTCTGTGTCCGTTAGAGTTTTACTTGTTTAAGTATAAAAGGTGAACACAGCCTTTAAGAAGAGGCTCCACTCATCTTTGTTAGAAAGAATGTTTCTTGATTATACCAGCAATTATCCATGTATTAAACACCTGTCTTCTCTGAAAAATAAGAGATTCTAATCATTACTTTAACATGGGATTCTCCAGGCAAGAATACACTGGAGTGGGCTGCTATTTCCTACTCCAGGGGATCTTCCCAACCCAGGGCGTGTCTTTTACATTTCATTCATTGGCAGGAGGCTTAGAGAGATTATAAAGTAATTAACTACACAATAAATTTATATCAATAAATATAACAAATATATTCTGATACATATATACACATTACCAACTATAACTTACTAAAATATGAAAAGATGTATATAAACACATTATTTTTAAAAAGGAACTAGGTTTAGATCTAGTCCTAAAAATGAAGAAACTAAATAACTGATTAAATTTATGAATGTAATGCAAATGGTAAAGTAAGATATGAACAGTGTATTATGTTCACAATCTATTTCTTGTATTTGCCCAACATCATTCTCAGTGAGTTTGGCTAGTCCCTATCTTAAGTGGTAACCCACCCTAACTCCTAACATATTCATAATTAAAAACTCCTTACACAGCCTTCTCCTCTGTCCTACATAATTGGAATACAAAATTTTTTTTTCACTAAATGTGTCTGTTTAAACAAACATGCATTCCCTTAGTTCTGTCGAGAGGGCAAAAATATGCCAGCACATGCCATCTCTGTCAACTGCCACATCAGCACTGAACCAAATATATTAAAAGCTTCTTCATAGCAGAAACACAAAACCACTGATCTCTATAGGAAGCATAGGATAATGCTGAAGGAGGAAACTGCTTTGCCTGAGACATTTCATTAGGTGCTCCAAGCATGGGCAAAGGCTTGCTGCTGAGTCGCTGGCAATATAAACACAGACAAAGCAGGGATGAGAATCGGAGGTATAAGGATCAGTCTGAAATGATTATCCTTGATCCATTTGGTGACATGGGAAGTCCAAGTAGAATTCAAGAGACCAGTATTGGAGGAGCCCCAGGAAATGGTGACCAGCTAAGAAATTCTGTGTCCGTTAGAGTTTTACTTGTTTAAGTATAAAAGGTGAACACAGCCTTTAAGAAGAGGCTCCACTCATCTTTGTTAGAAAGAATGTTTCTTGATTATACCAGCAATTATCCATGTATTAAACACCTGTCTTCTCTGAAAAATAAGAGATTCTAATCATTACTTTAACTGTAATACAGTAACGGCACTCTGTATTTAACCAAAGGCACTATTGGTAATTATTTTTACAACAGTTTTACTGAGTCAATACCAGTGGATGTCATCTCGCATATTTGCCGGTGTTTCCTGGCACCAGCTATTCAGCTGGGAGCAGAACCACTGGGAACTTTAGAGTCCTGCACCATTACCAGACTGCATCTTAATGAGTAGCCTTTGAATCTGTACCTCCACCCTTTACCACTACTTTCAGTAAAAGGATGCCTTCCCTAAGTCAGATCATCATAAGACAGAATTACAAAGTATTTCAAAAACTGCAAAACAACCCTAACTAAGAAGTTTGATATGCTCCCAAAGTACAATGTATGTAAATTTTTCATTTGAATAGAAAAAGATCTTGTCTAGGAGTAGAATAATTGGGCTGCAGTTATTGCAGCCTCATGTTACTCAGCTCTCAGTGGAATACTATCCTGCCCTTTCACTCATTTATCCTCATAAAACTCAGCTGAAACCTCCCTCGTTTATAAATCCTGCAACCACTGAAGAAAGCTAAGCCGGCATCATCGCATTAGGAATTAAAAATAAAGCTCGGGAGGATACATTTATTTCTACAGCGCTTGTCAGCTTGGACTTGATAACTGATGTCAAGTTTGAAAATTTCGAGTCAGTTGAAGGTCCGTCTCTAAGCCACAGTCTAAATCTCTAGGCAAAATAGGGAGGATTTTGTATGTTTATTTGTCTGTTTATTAAGAGGTATTCAGTTTTCTTGTATGTGCATTTTATCTTGGGGTTTGTTATTTTTCAAATGACATGTGCTCTCTTCTTAAGTATCCTAATAGAAAAATTAAAACAAAAGAATAAAAATGTGTTTGTTCTGGAATCTTGGATTATCACCCCCTCACAAGCAATAATATTCAATGATCTGTTAAAATGGGAGTTTTCTAAAGGGTTTTTTATTATGCACACACAGCAGGGCTTGCTTTAAAATGGCTTGTTTCTATTCCAGTGAGAAACAGAGAAAAGAGATGTGATGGGCCAGAGAACTTAATAAAAGAATATGAGATTCAGAATTCCTGTTCAAAGCAAAATACCCACTAGGGAATATAAGTTCAAATATGAGTTTTATCTTTTTGAGTTTACACTTCAAGCTCGTAAACATTTATTCAACAAACTTAAGAAAACAGGTTGTCCTTTCTCCTTTCACTTTATATAAAATAAAAAACATATGATTATGTATGAAAAGCTTTATTACCAGTATTCAGCTGGGAGCAGAACCACTGGGAACTTTAGAGTCCTGCACCATTACCAGACTGCATCTTAATGAGTAGCCTTTGAATCTGTACCTCCACCCTTTACCACTACTTTCAGTAAAAGGATGCCTTCCCTAAGTCAGATCATCATAAGACAGAATTACAAAGTATTTCAAAAACTGCAAAACAACCCTAACTAAGAAGTTTGATATGCTCCCAAAGTACAATGTATGTAAATTTTTCATTTGAATAGAAAAAGATCTTGTCTAGGAGTAGAATAATTGGGCTGCAGTTATTGCAGCCTCATGTTACTCAGCTCTCAGTGGAATACTATCCTGCCCTTTCACTCATTTATCCTCATAAAACTCAGCTGAAACCTCCCTCGTTTATAAATCCTGCAACCACTGAAGAAAGCTAAGCCGGCATCATCGCATTAGGAATTAAAAATAAAGCTCGGGAGGATACATTTATTTCTACAGCGCTTGTCAGCTTGGACTTGATAACTGATGTCAAGTTTGAAAATTTCGAGTCAGTTGAAGGTCCGTCTCTAAGCCACAGTCTAAATCTCTAGGCAAAATAGGGAGGATTTTGTATGTTTATTTGTCTGTTTATTAAGAGGTATTCAGTTTTCTTGTATGTGCATTTTATCTTGGGGTTTGTTATTTTTCAAATGACATGTGCTCTCTTCTTAAGTATCCTAATAGAAAAATTAAAACAAAAGAATAAAAATGTGTTTGTTCTGGAATCTTGGATTATCACCCCCTCACAAGCAATAATATTCAATGATCTGTTAAAATGGGAGTTTTCTAAAGGGTTTTTTATTATGCACACACAGCAGGGCTTGCTTTAAAATGGCTTGTTTCTATTCCAGTGAGAAACAGAGAAAAGAGATGTGATGGGCCAGAGAACTTAATAAAAGAATATGAGATTCAGAATTCCTGTTCAAAGCAAAATACCCACTAGGGAATATAAGTTCAAATATGAGTTTTATCTTTTTGAGTTTACACTTCAAGCTCGTAAACATTTATTCAACAAACTTAAGAAAACAGGTTGTCCTTTCTCCTTTCACTTTATATAAAATAAAAAACATATGATTATGTATGAAAAGCAAAAAATAAATGTATGAGCAGAAGTACATTAAAAGAGCCTGAACAGACCTGGCAGTAAAATTGTAAAGTTGGGTGGTGATAGAAGGCAACTTACACTACAGAAACCAAGGAATTATCCAGTTCTAACTAAATAAATAACTCCAAATGTTGAAAGCACTAGCGAGCTCCAGAGTGGAAGGAACTGTATAATAATAATAATAATAATACAAGGTAAAAAATTTAAAGAACAGATCTCAGTCTGAGATCTACTAGAATGCCTAAGATGTTTTTTTCTCAGCATTACGTCAATGTTACAACAATCAGAACCTGTGCATGTGTGCTCAGTTGCTCTGTCATGTCCAACTCTCTGTGACCCTTTAGACAGTAGTCCAGCAGGCTCTGCTGTTCCTGGGATTCTCCAGGCAAGAATACTGGAGTGGATGGCCATGCTCTTCTCAGGGGATCTTCCCAACCCAGGGCAGGCAGACTCTTTACCACTGCATCAGTTGGAAAGCCCCAGTCAGATAGCAGTTATTGCTTATTTTTGCTTCACAACTCTTTCCATAAAACTGATTTCCTCCTTCTATAAAATGTAAAAGTAGTTCATGCTTTTTATGCTTTAACGACTTTGGGAATGGAGTTTATGAGTTTGGGGCATGGAGAGTTGCTTTTCAATGGGTATAAAGGTTCAGTTATACCAGTGGGCTGAATTCTGGAGACCTGTTGTACACACTGTGATTAGAGTAAACCATCTATACTGTACACTTAAACAATTGTAACACAGTAGATCATGTATGTTCATACCTGATCTGTTAAAATGGGAGTTTTCTAAAGGGTTTTTTATTATGCACACACAGCAGGGCTTGCTTTAAAATGGCTTGTTTCTATTCCAGTGAGAAACAGAGAAAAGAGATGTGATGGGCCAGAGAACTTAATAAAAGAATATGAGATTCAGAATTCCTGTTCAAAGCAAAATACCCACTAGGGAATATAAGTTCAAATATGAGTTTTATCTTTTTGAGTTTACACTTCAAGCTCGTAAACATTTATTCAACAAACTTAAGAAAACAGGTTGTCCTTTCTCCTTTCACTTTATATAAAATAAAAAACATATGATTATGTATGAAAAGCAAAAAATAAATGTATGAGCAGAAGTACATTAAAAGAGCCTGAACAGACCTGGCAGTAAAATTGTAAAGTTGGGTGGTGATAGAAGGCAACTTACACTACAGAAACCAAGGAATTATCCAGTTCTAACTAAATAAATAACTCCAAATGTTGAAAGCACTAGCGAGCTCCAGAGTGGAAGGAACTGTATAATAATAATAATAATAATACAAGGTAAAAATTGAAAGAACAGATCTCAGTCTGAGATCTACTAGAATGCCTAAGATGTTTTTTTCTCAGCATTACGTCAATGTTACAACAATCAGAACCTGTGCATGTGTGCTCAGTTGCTCTGTCATGTCCAACTCTCTGTGACCCTTTAGACAGTAGTCCAGCAGGCTCTGCTGTTCCTGGGATTCTCCAGGCAAGAATACTGGAGTGGATGGCCATGCTCTTCTCAGGGGATCTTCCCAACCCAGGGCAGGCAGACTCTTTACCACTGCATCAGTTGGAAAGCCCCAGTCAGATAGCAGTTATTGCTTATTTTTGCTTCACAACTCTTTCCATAAAACTGATTTCCTCCTTCTATAAAATGTAAAAGTAGTTCATGCTTTTTATGCTTTAACGACTTTGGGAATGGAGTTTATGAGTTTGGGGCATGGAGAGTTGCTTTTCAATGGGTATAAAGGTTCAGTTATACCAGTGGGCTGAATTCTGGAGACCTGTTGTACACACTGTGATTAGAGTAAACCATCTATACTGTACACTTAAACAATTGTAACACAGTAGATCATATGTTATCTGTTCATACCAAAAAATTATTTTAAATGAGTTTTAGACTCTTCTATACTATTGGTGGAAATGCAAATTGGTGTACCCACTATGGAAAACAGCATGCAGATTTCTTTAAAAAAAAAAAAAAAACTAAACAAAAAATAGAGCTAACATATGAACCAGCACTCCTACTCAGCAAATATCCCAATGAACCTCTAATTGAAAAAGACTCAACACTCCAGTGTTTATTTCAGCACTATTCACATTAATCAAACAGGGAAACAACCTAATTGTCCATCCACAGATGAATGGATAGAGAAGGTGTGGCACATATAAACAATAAAATACTACTCAATCATAAAATGAATGAAGTAATGACTTTTGCAACAACATGAATGGATCTAGACATTATCATACTTCAATTGTTAGTCACCCAGTCATGTCCGACTCTTTGCAACTCTATGGACTGTAGCCTCCCAGCCTCCTCTGTCCATGAGAGTTCCCAGGCAAGAATATTGGAGTGGGTTGCCATTCCCTTTTCCAAATGATCTTCCCTACCCAGCAATTGAATCCAGGTCTCCTGCATTGCAGGCGGACTCTGAGCCACAAGGGAAGTCGCATACTAAGTAAAGTAACTCAGAAAGACAAAGATAAATACCATATGATGTTAACCATTTGTGGAATCGAAAATATGACACAAGTGAACTTATCTACAAAACAGAAACAGACTCACAATGGGAACAGATTTGTGGTTGCCAAAGGGAAGGGTGGAGGGGGAGGATTGGATTAATAGTTTGGGATTAGCAGATGCCAACTATTATATATATAGGATGGATACATGACAAGGTCCTTTATCCCTGTGTAGCACAGGGAACTATATTTAAATCCTGTAATAACCCATAATAGAAAGCCAGATGACCACCATAATGAGCCTTTCCAATTCTCTAACTCTCTGGGTATACTTGTGACAATGAAAGATCTGCTGGAGCATTTTTCTTTATCTTATATATCAATGCTCCTGCTGCTGCTAAATTGCTTCAGTCGTGTCTGACTCTGTGTGACTCTATGGACTGTAGCCCACCAGGCTCCTCTGTCCATGGGCCTCTCCAGACAAGTATACTGAAGTGGGTTGCTTTGCCCTCCTCCTGGGGATCTTCCTGATCCAGGGATTGAACGTCTGTGTCATACATCTCCCTCATTGGTGGGCCAGTTTTTTACCACTCGCGCCACTTCAGAAACCCCTTATATGTCAATATTCATCCCCTATTAGTCATAGTAATTTTGTTTCAAAACCAAGAAGATATGGGAAATTATTTAATAAAATAATCAAGAAAAACGTCTTATCAAATGAAGATATGTATCCAGGATAACTGATTAGGAAATTCTAAAGGAGCCTGCTCTAAAAACAAGTGATTCTTTTATTGTTATTTCATTATTATTATCTTTCTCAAGATAACAATCTTTGAGAAAAACTGATAATCACATAGAAAAAAATTAGTATGAATAAAACCACCACACGGAATTAAATCTGAGCAACGGATCCTGGAAGGAGGGGATACAGTCAATTAGGGATAAAATAGGTATACGTCGTTGTAGGTGTATGGAGATGCGGCTCAACCCATCTCTGACAGGAAGACAGGAAGGAGGGGGACCCTTTTCCTCATTGAAGATGTGCTTAGAGCCTGGGATCTGCAGCCAGACGCTAGGCAATACTGTCTCTAGGAAAGTCTACATTTCGAATTAAGAGAGAGGAGCAGGGAAGGTGGGCAGAGTTAGCATCACCATCAATGGAAGTAACAACAAAACGAGGCAAGCAACAAGTTGGGACTGTAGAAGACACACAGCTCACCAGCCATTTAGTGGCAGAAATGTGTCTGTATGATTTTGCTTAAAGTTTGTAAGTAATATTATATTTGACCAGGAAATTTCCCCTTTTACTAGCTTTGCCTTTAACATATCTTTAAAATAACATTATAATAAGGAAACTAATATTAGGCTCATTTTATTTTTTATTGGATTACTAACATATTATTTTTTTATTTTGTGCTTCTTTTTCCCTTTCATCTATAATCCATTTTTATTGACTGAAGATCATAATTCATAAAATTACAGTTATTTAATTTATATAATATTTATAAAACTAGAATGAAATTTATACAATTAATGTTTTATTCTGATTTTGTATTTTTCCATAATTAACTTGAGATTTATTCTTACTTTCAATTGCTTTCTTTTAATTACTTTGGTTTATTCTTTTAGTAGATGTGAAGAATTACTATGAAATTTGATATTTTTAGACCTCAAGCCTAAGCTAATCAGTATTTTGACCATACTCTTTATAAAAAACCAACAAACTAGAATATTTGAACTCTGACCTCTCTTTAGTTATATGTGGTTTGTCAGCCAGTATTGACTTCTGTTTTAAGTATTTTGTAATTTCACAATTTAGACACTATCATCATTATTATATTTGGAAAATATACCAGTTTCTGTGTAGGTTATTTTATTTTTGAATTTTTAAGTTTTGTGTAGGTAAACTAATTTTTATGTTTTTGAATTTTTCTGTTAAAGTGACTGTCTTGAAATATTTCTTTTATCAAATTAGTATGAATAAAACCACCACAGGGTTGGGGTTGGAGGGGTACAGTCAATTAGGGATAAAATAGGTATCGTCGTTGTAGGTGTATGGAGATGCGGCTCAACCCATCTCTGACAGGAAGACAGGAAGGAGGGGGACCCTTTTCCTCATTGAAGATGTGCTTAGAGCCTGGGATCTGCAGCCAGACGCTAGGCAATACTGTCTCTAGGAAAGTCTACATTTCGAATTAAGAGAGAGGAGCAGGGAAGGTGGGCAGAGTTAGCATCACCATCAATGGAAGTAACAACAAAACGAGGCAAGCAACAAGTTGGGACTGTAGAAGACACACAGCTCACCAGCCATTTAGTGGCAGAAATGTGTCTGTATGATTTTGCTTAAAGTTTGTAAGTAATATTATATTTGACCAGGAAATTTCCCCTTTCACTAGCTTTGCCGTTAACATATCTTTAAAATAACATTATAATAAGGAAACTAATATTAGGCTCATTTTATTTTTTATTGGATTACTAACATATTATTTTTTTATTTTGTGCTTCTTTTTCCCTTTCATCTATAATCCATTTTTATTGACTGAAGATCATAATTCATAAAATTACAGTTATTTAATTTATATAATATTTATAAAACTAGAATGAAATTTATACAATTAATGTTTTATTCTGATTTTGTATTTTTCCATAATTAACTTGAGATTTATTCTTACTTTCAATTGCTTTCTTTTAATTACTTTGGTTTATTCTTTTAGTAGATGTGAAGAATTACTATGAAATTTGATATTTTTAGACCTCAAGCCTAAGCTAATCAGTATTTTGACCATACTCTTTATAAAAAACCAACAAACTAGAATATTTGAACTCTGACCTCTCTTTAGTTATATGTGGTTTGTCAGCCAGTATTGACTTCTGTTTTAAGTATTTTGTAATTTCACAATTTAGACACTATCATCATTATTATATTTGGAAAATATACCAGTTTCTGTGTAGGTAAACTAATTTTTATGTTTTTGAATTTTTCTGTTAAAGTGACTGTCTTGAAATATTTCTTTTATCAAATGTTTTTGAGGATCTGTTGATGATAAATTCTCTGCAATTGTTTAACTATTTTAAAAATTTTGTTCATATTCCAAAAGGATAATATTGCTCAGGGCGTAGTTCTAAGTGCACTGAAACTTTTTGTTAACAATTTAAAGATCTTTGTCTAATGTTTCTGACTTCCATTATAGCTATAAAGAAATTTGTTGTCATTTAGGTGATCTTTCTTTTGTCTCTAGGTCCTTTTAGAAGAGACTGGGAGACTACACATAATGGCCTTTGTCCTGTTCTAATATGGCTCTCAAGCTAAGAATGGTTTTGTTTTTGAAGGATGAAAAAAGAGTAATATGAAACAGTAACCTTACACGACACACAAAAACTAAAATATTTATTCTGTGGCTTTTTTCAGAAAAAGGTTGCTGAACCTTGTCCCTGTTTGCTTGTTATAAAGAGACTTCATTTTTTCTTTCTGTTATTCATTTTCATTCTTTCTTTTTTTGTTTGTTTTGCAGTATCTCTATAATATGGCAAGTACAAATTTATTTTTGTTTGTTTTACTTTGTATAACCTATAAACTTTGTGCTAGTAAATTTATAGGTTTGTTTTACTTAAAGATAAATTCCAACATTGTCTTTCAATTATTATCTCTCTCATACTTTTTCTTTTTATGAAACTTCTCACTTTGTGGTCTAGGTCTATTAAACTCTTTCATAATTTCCATTTTTTTGTTTTTTAAAAACCATATCGTGAGGTGCTTTTCCAGCTATATTTTCACTTTCATGAGTTCTCTTTTCATCAGTGTCTACACTGCTATATATAACACATATCTTGAGTTTGTCTTGTCAAGGATAATATTTTTAATTTTAATTAATATTTTTAATATTTTTTGCTTTGATTTCTAAAAGTTATACTTTGTTCTATTTTTTATTTTTATTTTTTAGAGTGAGAAGAAAGTCAAGTTTATTATAGCGGGGGAAGGGAGAGTTGCTGCCAGCACAGAGGGCTGGCCTAAAGGAGAATTGAAGTTGTTAAAGTGGAAGACACTGTTAGAACAGCAAGCAGGTCAGCTCAAAGAACAAACCTGTTCTATTTTTATTTCTAAGCATTACATACTTTTCTTTGTTATATATTGTTATTTTCCAACTGGTTTTTGGTAAGTTATTGTCTTTCCTGATTTTTAAAATTTCAGATTTTATCTTTTACTTGAAGTATTTATGCATGAAACATATTTTCATATTAATTCTCATTCATAGAGTTTCATATGTTAGCTTTTACTGTGGTCACATATTTGATTTAGGTGAGTATATGGGAATCCTTAGGACTTTACTTTCTTGTAAAGAGGATTTGTATTTCCTTCTTTTGTCTCTAGGTCCTTTTAGAAGAGACTGGGAGACTACACATAATGGCCTTTGTCCTGTTCTAATATGGCTCTCAAGCTAAGAATGGTTTTGTTTTTGAAGGATGAAAAAAGAGTAATATGAAACAGTAACCTTACACGACACACAAAAACTAAAATATTTATTCTGTGGCTTTTTTCAGAAAAAGGTTGCTGAACCTTGTCCCTGTTTGCTTGTTATAAAGAGACTTCATTTTTTCTTTCTGTTATTCATTTTCATTCTTTCTTTTTTTGTTTGTTTTGCAGTATCTCTATAATATGGCAAGTACAAATTTATTTTTGTTTGTTTTACTTTGTATAACCTATAAACTTTGTGCTAGTAAATTTATAGGTTTGTTTTACTTAAAGATAAATTCCAACATTGTCTTTCAATTATTATCTCTCTCATACTTTTTCTTTTTATGAAACTTCTCACTTTGTGGTCTAGGTCTATTAAACTCTTTCATAATTTCCATTTTTTTGTTTTTTAAAAACCATATCGTGAGGTGCTTTTCCAGCTATATTTTCACTTTCATGAGTTCTCTTTTCATCAGTGTCTACACTGCTATATATAACACATATCTTGAGTTTGTCTTGTCAAGGATAATATTTTTAATTTTAATTAATATTTTTAATATTTTTTGCTTTGATTTCTAAAAGTTATACTTTGTTCTATTTTTTATTTTTATTTTTTAGAGTGAGAAGAAAGTCAAGTTTATTATAGCGGGGGAAGGGAGAGTTGCTGCCAGCACAGAGGGCTGGCCTAAAGGAGAATTGAAGTTGTTAAAGTGGAAGACACTGTTAGAACAGCAAGCAGGTCAGCTCAAAGAACAAACCTGTTCTATTTTTATTTCTAAGCATTACATACTTTTCTTTGTTATATATTGTTATTTTCCAACTGGTTTTTGGTAAGTTATTGTCTTTCCTGATTTTTAAAATTTCAGATTTTATCTTTTACTTGAAGTATTTATGCATGAAACATATTTTCATATTAATTCTCATTCATAGAGTTTCATATGTTAGCTTTTACTGTGGTCACATATTTGATTTAGGTGAGTATATGGGAATCCTTAGGACTTTACTTTCTTGTAAAGAGGATTTGTATTTCCTTCTACTTGGGTCAAGACAGCCACTGAATTGAAACTCCTCACTTTAATTGTCCTTGACTAATACAGAATATCAGGTTGATCTCTCCACCTTGTGACAATGAAGGTTTAGCTTTCCCATCTGATTTTCCTTTATCTCTTAAATATCTAAGTGAATATCTAATATCTAAACACCCACACTTGCTCACTGATTGCTTATGAATCAATATAATCTATGTAACATTTTAGTTCCTACTTTCTTTATTCTGTCCTCGTCTCTTTCTGTTAGTTATCTCAAATGTACAAAAATGCAATTTCATCTTATCAAAGGTTTTGTCAATTCTTCCTAAAAGAAAACTCACACATATTAATAACTCGAACATATAGTAACATGAGCAATGTAATATGTCTTAGTATTTAACCAGTCTAAGACTAAATATATAACTGTCAAATAAAATAATAAAACATCATAACCCAGAAAGAAAATTGTTAATTTTAGTAATTTTTAAATATAAAGTATAGATAAGTGGTAACTGAATTTCAAATAAAATTTAGGTAAAATAATAGAATTCTTTACTTAAGATTTAATTACATTCTTTTTAATAGTTTATAATTTTTATATGGAAATACTTCATTAATTTTAATTGACTACTAAGGACAATTAAATTTTACATGTCTATATTCTGATTATGATATTTAATTAGGAGGTCAATAAATTAAGTTTTAATTCAGAATTTTTAGAAGTTACAGAAAATGTTGCAGGCAGTTGATGATAAATCTTAACTAAGATCTGTTTTAAGGTCTGGTTACTTACTCAATTTGTAATGCTTCATTGACCTTACACAGGTTTAATGAATCCAGAATTATACAATACAAAGGGGCTTTGGAGATTAGTGGACAATAATTTTCGATATTGATTTTATTTTTTTCTTTCCTGATTTTTAAAATTTCAGATTTTATCTTTTACTTGAAGTATTTATGCATGAAACATATTTTCATATTAATTCTCATTCATAGAGTTTCATATGTTAGCTTTTACTGTGGTCACATATTTGATTTAGGTGAGTATATGGGAATCCTTAGGACTTTACTTTCTTGTAAAGAGGATTTGTATTTCCTTCTACTTGGGTCAAGACAGCCACTGAATTGAAACTCCTCACTTTAATTGTCCTTGACTAATACAGAATATCAGGTTGATCTCTCCACCTTGTGACAATGAAGGTTTAGCTTTCCCATCTGATTTTCCTTTATCTCTTAAATATCTAAGTGAATATCTAATATCTAAACACCCACACTTGCTCACTGATTGCTTATGAATCAATATAATCTATGTAACATTTTAGTTCCTACTTTCTTTATTCTGTCCTCGTCTCTTTCTGTTAGTTATCTCAAATGTACAAAAATGCAATTTCATCTTATCAAAGGTTTTGTCAATTCTTCCTAAAAGAAAACTCACACATATTAATAACTCGAACATATAGTAACATGAGCAATGTAATATGTCTTAGTATTTAACCAGTCTAAGACTAAATATATAACTGTCAAATAAAATAATAAAACATCATAACCCAGAAAGAAAATTGTTAATTTTAGTAATTTTTAAATATAAAGTATAGATAAGTGGTAACTGAATTTCAAATAAAATTTAGGTAAAATAATAGAATTCTTTACTTAAGATTTAATTACATTCTTTTTAATAGTTTATAATTTTTATATGGAAATACTTCATTAATTTTAATTGACTACTAAGGACAATTAAATTTTACATGTCTATATTCTGATTATGATATTTAATTAGGAGGTCAATAAATTAAGTTTTAATTCAGAATTTTTAGAGAAGTTACAGAAAATGTTGCAGGCAGTTGATGATAAATCTTAACTAAGATCTGTTTTAAGGTCTGGTTACTTACTCAATTTGTAATGCTTCATTGACCTTACACAGGTTTAATGAATCCAGAATTATACAATACAAAAGGGGGCTTTGGAGATTAGTGGACAAATATTAAGCTGTCTAGTTCTCTTGAAATGAAAAAAACCCACAAATGTGAAGAGATCAGGGTATCTGCCCAAATTAATATGACTTTCTTAGCATACAAAACCAGAAACAGCTCCCTGTGTGCAGTGTCATGTCTTATTAGCAGCTTTAAAAAGTACTCAAAGGCTGATAATACAGGAAAGTGCAGAACTGCTAACATCCACTGTAGCCAAAAGGCACATTCAAGTTTTATATAGTGAGACTCTGAATGAAGGGAATGCACAGAACAGGAAATTAATATTTTTGAAAACTGTCTCTGCTATTAAATTTTTATGAATGACCATTATAAAGTAGAGCTTCTGATAAAATAGAGAATTCACTATGCTATAAAGATTAACAGTATACAAGTCATGCAATTATACAATTTAGCTTCCTCATCCTCATTCCTCATTCGCAAAGTGATTTTTAAATTCATAGATATCAGGTCTAATCACCCAAAGTGTCATTTCCCCCAAAATCTCTAAGACGTTGGGATTAAAATGAAGTGATCTTTTGGGGTAAAAGGCCACAGGGATTAAGATACTTGACTCAAAATTAAGGGTAGGATCAACTGGATTGTTAAATTGGACATAAGGATTGTTAAATTGATCAGCAGGAAAATTTCATTGGCTAAAAGAGTATACCTGTGGAAGCAACAATGAAACACTAGCATTGACATGGAAGTGTGTAAGAGGCATTCAAACTAGTTTCAAAAGATAAGAGATACAGAATGCCACAATGTCCGGAGTTGGTGACTGTTACTAAGCCAAGAGTCTTCTTAACATCCGTTTCTCAAGCATACCTTCCACTCTTGATGGGTCAAGGAAGCTTCATGAATAAGAGTTAGAGATACACAACATAAAGTGAGATTCTCAGCTAAATAGTGATCACAGAATTATTTTCTGCTTCATAAAACCAGAGGCCCATTGTCACTGAATTTCATAATATTAGAAATGCATTTTCCTAAGTGTACCTAGACAAGCAATTTCATTCTCTTCTATTCACAGGATTATAGTTCAAAGTTTCCTATTGTAAGACAAGAACCTATGTTTTCTTGATTTATCCTCCATCATTGTTCCAAAGAACCCATGTTTACTTGATTTATCCTCCATCACCATTCCATAAACCTAACACAAATTCTTTTCAGCCACTACAAAGAGTATTATAAAGATACCAAGTTTTAAAAGATCCTTGATGGATATTACTATCATAAAATTAATTTTGATTTTATTAGTGATTTTTATGCTCAATCCATAATGTAATTGATTTATACAGACAAAATTTTTAAATGTTTTAAGTTAAATATTGATCATTTTAAGCAAAGAGAAATGACAACATGAAACAAAGAACCAGCTAACAAATACAGATTTCTGAATGCTTTATGTTGTGAGTTGTTTTGTGTACCCAAGAAGACACATTCAGGTTCTAATATCCTATACCTTCTATGTGACCTTATTTGGAAATAGGGTATTGGCCAACATAATCAAGTTAAGATATGGTCATATTAGATTAGGGTAAGTTTTAATCCAACGACCAGTGTCCTTATAGGATGTAGGAAATTTGGGCACAGAGACACATAGAGAAGACTGATATGAGAAGATGCAGGCGGAGACTGGAGTTATAACAGATCCAAGTCAAGGAATACCAAAGACAAAAAGCAGCCACCAGAAGCTAGGAAGAGACAAGGAAGGATTCTATCTAGGGACTCTGAGGCAGTGAGGCTTCTTGATTTCAGACTATCAGAGTCCAGACCTATGAAACAATACATTTCTGTTCTTTTAAGTTGCCCAGTTCTAGTGATTTTTTATGGCAGCCATGGAAACAGAACACTTTATTATTAAATAATTGTCAGAGAAGTCACTATTAGAGATAAAAGAGTCATTATTAGCAATAATCTGTATATAAGTAAAAATTATAATCATTGTTTCAAAAAGTGACTATGAGAAAAATTGTGAGCACACTAAGTCACTTCAATTATATCTGACTCTGTGTGACCCCATGGACTGCAGCCCACCAGGCTCCTTTGTCCATGGACTTCTCCACGCCAGAATACTGAAGTAGAGTGTCGTGCCTTTCTCAGGGGATCTTCCTGACCCAGGGATCAAATGTGCATCTCTTATGTCTCCTGCATTGGCAAACAGGTTCTTTACCACTAAGGCCACCTAGAAAGTCTGTAATTTAAACATTTTACCAAAAGCAAATTACCTATAAGATTCAGAGCACCACAATGCATAATTTATGAATATAAAACTGTTAAATTATTTATTTTCTATAGGAGTAGCGTTAGTCGCTTAGTCTTGCCTGACTCTTTGCAATCCCATGGACTCTGGCAGGCTCCTCTGTCATGAAATTCTCCAGACGAGAATACTGGAGTGGGTAACCATTCCATTCTCCAGGGGATCTTCCCTACCCAAGGACTGAACCCAGGTCTCCTGTACTGCAGGCCGTTTCCTGCATTGCAAGTGGATTCTTTACAATCTGAGCCATCAGGGAGTGAAAATATTATTTAGCTTATTTGGAAATAGGGTATTGGCCAACATAATCAAGTTAAGATATGGTCATATTAGATTAGGGTAAGTTTTAATCCAACGACCAGTGTCCTTATAGGATGTAGGAAATTTGGGCACAGAGACACATAGAGAAGACTGATATGAGAAGATGCAGGCGGAGACTGGAGTTATAACAGATCCAAGTCAAGGAATACCAAAGACAAAAAGCAGCCACCAGAAGCTAGGAAGAGACAAGGAAGGATTCTATCTAGGGACTCTGAGGCAGTGAGGCTTCTTGATTTCAGACTATCAGAGTCCAGACCTATGAAACAATACATTTCTGTTCTTTTAAGTTGCCCAGTTCTAGTGATTTTTTATGGCAGCCATGGAAACAGAACACTTTATTATTAAATAATTGTCAGAGAAGTCACTATTAGAGATAAAAGAGTCATTATTAGCAATAATCTGTATATAAGTAAAAATTATAATCATTGTTTCAAAAAGTGACTATGAGAAAAATTGTGAGCACACTAAGTCACTTCAATTATATCTGACTCTGTGTGACCCCATGGACTGCAGCCCACCAGGCTCCTTTGTCCATGGACTTCTCCACGCCAGAATACTGAAGTAGAGTGTCGTGCCTTTCTCAGGGGATCTTCCTGACCCAGGGATCAAATGTGCATCTCTTATGTCTCCTGCATTGGCAAACAGGTTCTTTACCACTAAGGCCACCTAGAAAGTCTGTAATTTAAACATTTTACCAAAAGCAAATTACCTATAAGATTCAGAGCACCACAATGCATAATTTATGAATATAAAACTGTTAAATTATTTATTTTCTATAGGAGTAGCGTTAGTCGCTTAGTCTTGCCTGACTCTTTGCAATCCCATGGACTCTGGCAGGCTCCTCTGTCATGAAATTCTCCAGACGAGAATACTGGAGTGGGTAACCATTCCATTCTCCAGGGGATCTTCCCTACCCAAGGACTGAACCCAGGTCTCCTGTACTGCAGGCCGTTTCCTGCATTGCAAGTGGATTCTTTACAATCTGAGCCATCAGGGAGTGAAAAATATTATTTGAGAGCTTATGTAGCCCAAACCAAACAGTATAATGTGATATAAGAGGTACAAAATTGTGGTTTCCACATCCATATTTAAGGAAGGCATACAGTTTTATACCTATGGATTAAGGCAGAGCATCTGGTTCACAAAACATAACCATGAGCTACTCCACTGATTTTATTGTTGAGCCTTCAACCTTACTTTTGGATTGAAGATGAGTTAAGAATTTCATCTAATATTCATCTAAACTAGAAGATAAATTCTAAATAACTTATAATTTGGCTATTGTGGCAGTTTCAAAGAATGCAGAAAGCCAGAAGTAAAATGCCACTTGTCTGTTACCTAAATCTTCAAGCTGTACAATGGGGTTTATTGTGAGATTGGGCATTCTCAGTTAAGCCTGATAAACATAATGGAGCCTATACCTAGTTTAGTAGTAATTAGGGAATGTTCACATTTGAGGTGCTGCTAGAGAATGAGGTATTGTGATAGATCTCAATGGTTTACCTTCTTAGGAAACTGGTATTAAGAGATTGAGTGCTCTCATAATTCAATCAATAGCAAACATGACAAAAGCTAGAGAACAACACGTCATACTTTATAAAGCAGTGACAGAGGTGGTAGGGCAGACGAAGTTAAAAGGAATGTAAAGGGGAGATAGGTCCCTTCCTATTCCAAAGTGGTGGCATGTAAGAGTTTTTTTTAAAAGAGTTACACTTAAAGTTAGTTCACTTTATTATACTTAAACTGTATCTAATTAAGTTGATTTTATATCACTCTCACAAAATCTCAAATAAGATATTTAAGCTACAGTATTTGACTAAAGTGGTCAGAGCTCTCTTTTCTCCATTTTTGTTCCAGTATTACATAAGGGCACTTTCATGCGTAGTTGGATATAGACCCTGACTACAATCAATCTGACTTACCCATATGGAATATTCAAAGTGTGCATTAAAATGAACATAAGGACTTAAACATATACATATAACTTTTAAAAATATGAGAGCAGGCTCTGTTTGTCAATGTTCTTCAGATAAGAAGTTCAAAGTTAATAAACTGAATGAGCATGAAAAAAAAAAAAAAGAGTTGACTATCATGTAGGTACCTACTGAAAAAAAGAATAGTTTTGCTTAGGCATTTTTTTTCTTTTTGGTTTTGTTGTTTTTCTTGTGTCCATATCCTTGGTTTTCCCAGATAGGCTGCAGATAATCAGAGTGAAGGTGAAAGATTCACCTGTTTTTTTTCTCTAAAACAAACCAGGGCAAGCATCTGGTTCACAAAACATAACCATGAGCTACTCCACTGATTTTATTGTTGAGCCTTCAACCTTACTTTTGGATTGAAGATGAGTTAAGAATTTCATCTAATATTCATCTAAACTAGAAGATAAATTCTAAATAACTTATAATTTGGCTATTGTGGCAGTTTCAAAGAATGCAGAAAGCCAGAAGTAAAATGCCACTTGTCTGTTACCTAAATCTTCAAGCTGTACAATGGGGTTTATTGTGAGATTGGGCATTCTCAGTTAAGCCTGATAAACATAATGGAGCCTATACCTAGTTTAGTAGTAATTAGGGGAATGTTCACATTTGAGGTGCTGCTAGAGAATGAGGTATTGTGATAGATCTCAATGGTTTACCTTCTTAGGAAACTGGTATTAAGAGATTGAGTGCTCTCATAATTCAATCAATAGCAAACATGACAAAAGCTAGAGAACAACACGTCATACTTTATAAAGCAGTGACAGAGGTGGTAGGGCAGACGAAGTTAAAAGGAATGTAAAGGGGAGATAGGTCCCTTCCTATTCCAAAGTGGTGGCATGTAAGAGTTTTTTTTAAAAGAGTTACACTTAAAGTTAGTTCACTTTATTATACTTAAACTGTATCTAATTAAGTTGATTTTATATCACTCTCACAAAATCTCAAATAAGATATTTAAGCTACAGTATTTGACTAAAGTGGTCAGAGCTCTCTTTTCTCCATTTTTGTTCCAGTATTACATAAGGGCACTTTCATGCGTAGTTGGATATAGACCCTGACTACAATCAATCTGACTTACCCATATGGAATATTCAAAGTGTGCATTAAAATGAACATAAGGACTTAAACATATACATATAACTTTTAAAAATATGAGAGCAGGCTCTGTTTGTCAATGTTCTTCAGATAAGAAGTTCAAAGTTAATAAACTGAATGAGCATGAAAAAAAAAAAAAAGAGTTGACTATCATGTAGGTACCTACTGAAAAAAAGAATAGTTTTGCTTAGGCATTTTTTTTCTTTTTGGTTTTGTTGTTTTTCTTGTGTCCATATCCTTGGTTTTCCCAGATAGGCTGCAGATAATCAGAGTGAAGGTGAAAGATTCACCTGTTTTTTTTCTTTCTCTACAACCAGGGCAAGCAGCTCTGAGAAACACACACCTGATGTTGTCTAAGTTGTGTAGGATACAATAGAAATAGCATAGGCACTGATGAAAAGACACATAGGAAGTGTTTTCTGAGGAGTCCACCAAGGTTTGTCTAGGGGAAGGATGTGGTGGAAGGAACATCACATTCTACCCCTGATCCTGCCCAAAGCACCATCCACTGGCCCCATCATATTTCTTTAATGAAGATGTGATTTGTAGCTCTAAACACTCTGCTCTTGTTATCCACTAAGGAGTGGTTTACTTCAACTCCTCTGCTACTCTTGCCTCCACAAAGGGATATACCTTATAACACTAAGTTCTTTGCAGCACTTCATACTGAATAGAGACAAATGCTGTCAGAGGAGAAGAAACAGTTACTTGGAGCTGGAATCAAAAATGGAAATTTTGGGGAGTATTTGGGGAACAGGATTCATTCCTTCTGTATGTGAGGAAAATGAATTGAAGAAATAAAATTTAAGATGGATTCTGTATCTTCCTCTACCAAGTTTGAGAATTACTTTGTAGGTTAAAGAGTTTATTTTCTTTTGACTGTGGTACCTTCTGAGCCTAGACCATGAGGGTCCTGGCTTCCTGCTTGTATTTTGGGAGATGAGGGATAAATTTTAGAGCTAAAGGACAATAGCCAATTTACACCAACACACACACACACACACACACACACACACCCCTGAATAAACAGAATAAATTCATCATCTTGGTATGAGTTAGCAATGTATATCATCATCACCACTTAACGCTTGACTTAGAAGGGCACAAGTGGGGAAGTATCAACAGCAGGTAATCCACGATTGTCCTTGGAAAGCTCCCAATACACCAAAAGAGCTCTATAAAGCTTTTTTCCCCCCAAGTTAATAAACTGAATGAGCATGAAAAAAAAAAAAAAAGAGTTGACTATCATGTAGGTACCTACTGAAAAAAAGAATAGTTTTGCTTAGGCATTTTTTTTCTTTTTGGTTTTGTTGTTTTTCTTGTGTCCATATCCTTGGTTTTCCCAGATAGGCTGCAGATAATCAGAGTGAAGGTGAAAGATTCACCTGTTTTTTTTCTTTCTCTACAACCAGGGCAAGCAGCTCTGAGAAACACACACCTGATGTTGTCTAAGTTGTGTAGGATACAATAGAAATAGCATAGGCACTGATGAAAAGACACATAGGAAGTGTTTTCTGAGGAGTCCACCAAGGTTTGTCTAGGGGAAGGATGTGGTGGAAGGAACATCACATTCTACCCCTGATCCTGCCCAAAGCACCATCCACTGGCCCCATCATATTTCTTTAATGAAGATGTGATTTGTAGCTCTAAACACTCTGCTCTTGTTATCCACTAAGGAGTGGTTTACTTCAACTCCTCTGCTACTCTTGCCTCCACAAAGGGATATACCTTATAACACTAAGTTCTTTGCAGCACTTCATACTGAATAGAGACAAATGCTGTCAGAGGAGAAGAAACAGTTACTTGGAGCTGGAATCAAAAATGGAAATTTTGGGGAGTATTTGGGGAACAGGATTCATTCCTTCTGTATGTGAGGAAAATGAATTGAAGAAATAAAATTTAAGATGGATTCTGTATCTTCCTCTACCAAGTTTGAGAATTACTTTGTAGGTTAAAGAGTTTATTTTCTTTTGACTGTGGTACCTTCTGAGCCTAGACCATGAGGGTCCTGGCTTCCTGCTTGTATTTTGGGAGATGAGGGATAAATTTTAGAGCTAAAGGACAATAGCCAATTTACACCAACACACACACACACACACACACACACCCCTGAATAAACAGAATAAATTCATCATCTTGGTATGAGTTAGCAATGTATATCATCATCACCACTTAACGCTTGACTTAGAAGGGCACAAGTGGGGAAGTATCAACAGCAGGTAATCCACGATTGTCCTTGGAAAGCTCCCAATACACCAAAAGAGCTCTATAAAGCAATTATTAGTTTATTGTCCCACAGCTCCAAATGTACTCGGTCAGTACTTTCTTTGTTTAAATGAACTGAGCGCCTACAGTATTTCAGGCACGTCTCCTTGGTCGGGAGCATGATGCTGAGACCGGCCAGCAGAGGGCAGCAGTGGAACACCGCAGGAGGAATCAGGTGGCTTTTGTTCCACTGTGCAGTGTTGCGCTTTTTCTTTGCTCCTGTTGCATGGTCCATTGGGGTGCGTGTGCACTGCGCTTAGGGACATCCAGTGGCACTCTGCCTTAGCCATGTGAGAGAAGGATGGTCCCTTGGGGATCTCCTAGGCCTGCATGGTCTAGGGATGACTTTGCCATTGCTCTCTTAACATGAACAACATCCGATTCAGGACTCATTCCCGGATCAGTGCCCCAACCTCCTCTGTATGTTCCCCAGTCAACCTCTATTCACCTGTGCCAGAGAGGGTTGTTTTCTGAGCAAATTCTCCATCCTGTGGGTTGCAACGTCACCTTCTCCAATGGGGCCTGATTCCATATTTGGGGAATGTAATAGTTTCCTTAGGCTACACTAGCAAAATGGAGAGCTTAAAACAACAGAAATGTATTGTCTCACAATTCTGGATGCTGGAAGGTTGAAATCAATGTGTTGGCAGGTGAATGCGCCCTTTGAAACCTGGAGGGGAATCCTTTTCTTGACTCGTTTTAACTTCTGGTGGTTTTCCAGCCATTTTGGCTTGCAGCTGTTCCACTCCAATCTCTGCCTTCATTGTCACATGGCATTCTTCTTATATGTCTCCATCTTCATACAGTGGTCTTCTTATAAGCACACTGGTCATGCTGGATTAGGGTTTCCCTCAACTCCACTATGACTTCATCTCAACTAATTTACATCTGCAACAAGTCTCTTCCAAATAAGGTCACCCCCTCTGAGGTACTGGGATTAAAACTTCAACATACTGGTGGACACAGTTTGCCCCATAACAGGGAGGGAAGTCTTCCTCCAGTAAGTAGAACTGCTATAAGAGTATAGAATAAGGCATTTATTATAAAGGTTCATTCTCACGGAAGAGTGGGAGCCAATGGGCAAGTCTGGGTAGGCCATTGCCTCTGTTTCCAGGGTTGAGCCTGATGTTGCTGGAGAATCATTCAGTCTAGAAGTTGTGAAGAATTGGAAAGCTCGACGTGGAAGAAAGCAAGGGAAAACTGGGAAAAAGGACATGAAACATACCGGCCAGCAGAGGGCAGCAGTGGAACACCGCAGGAGGAATCAGGTGGCTTTTGTTCCACTGTGCAGTGTTGCGCTTTTTCTTTGCTCCTGTTGCATGGTCCATTGGGGTGCGTGTGCACTGCGCTTAGGGACATCCAGTGGCACTCTGCCTTAGCCATGTGAGAGAAGGATGGTCCCTTGGGGATCTCCTAGGCCTGCATGGTCTAGGGATGACTTTGCCATTGCTCTCTTAACATGAACAACATCCGATTCAGGACTCATTCCCGGATCAGTGCCCCAACCTCCTCTGTATGTTCCCCAGTCAACCTCTATTCACCTGTGCCAGAGAGGGTTGTTTTCTGAGCAAATTCTCCATCCTGTGGGTTGCAACGTCACCTTCTCCAATGGGGCCTGATTCCATATTTGGGGAATGTAATAGTTTCCTTAGGCTACACTAGCAAAATGGAGAGCTTAAAACAACAGAAATGTATTGTCTCACAATTCTGGATGCTGGAAGGTTGAAATCAATGTGTTGGCAGGTGAATGCGCCCTTTGAAACCTGGAGGGGAATCCTTTTCTTGACTCGTTTTAACTTCTGGTGGTTTTCCAGCCATTTTGGCTTGCAGCTGTTCCACTCCAATCTCTGCCTTCATTGTCACATGGCATTCTTCTTATATGTCTCCATCTTCATACAGTGGTCTTCTTATAAGCACACTGGTCATGCTGGATTAGGGTTTCCCTCAACTCCACTATGACTTCATCTCAACTAATTTACATCTGCAACAAGTCTCTTCCAAATAAGGTCACCCCCTCTGAGGTACTGGGATTAAAACTTCAACATACTGGTGGACACAGTTTGCCCCATAACAGGGAGGGAAGTCTTCCTCCAGTAAGTAGAACTGCTATAAGAGTATAGAATAAGGCATTTATTATAAAGGTTCATTCTCACGGAAGAGTGGGAGCCAATGGGCAAGTCTGGGTAGGCCATTGCCTCTGTTTCCAGGGTTGAGCCTGATGTTGCTGGAGAATCATTCAGTCTAGAAGTTGTGAAGAATTGGAAAGCTCGACGTGGAAGAAAGCAAGGGAAAACTTGAAAACTGAAGGGAAAAAACTAGAAATCACATGGACTGACGACTGAACCTGTCTTCCAAGAACTCTAACCTTGATCTAATGGGTGGCCCACAGGAAGAGCTAGGCCCTTCTTCACAGTTGCACACAGGTGTGTCCATTCCAGAGAAGCCAACGTTGGAGGTCTGATCAAAGCTGCAGGAGCTGTGGCTCAGGAAGCTGCCACCCCTGCCAAAGGTGAGCCATCACAGCCCTGAGATGCTAAAGTTCCTGGGGCTTTGGGTTGTTATTCAGGGAGTTCAAATTATAAATGCTCCTTCACTTTCACTTTTCTAATCTCAACACAAAATATATCTTGCGTTCAAGGCTAACCCACCAAAAGGAATTCTGGGGATTCTCAGCACACCAAGCATAAAGCTGCCATGTCCACCTAATGTGCACAGAGAAGGGTAAAGAACAAGACAGAAAAAAAGAGAAAGCAATACTACTTGGAAACTAAAAAAAAAGCTTCAGATATTTCAGGAAATGTCAGCAACAATGCCTGACTGATATTGGATAAGATGACAACTGGCTATTACCATGGATTGGAGATACGGTTAAGAGACTGATTTCAAACATCCTTGTAGATCATGATGTAGACAATGGATTTACTTCAAATCTAATGGCAAATCATGGACAGTTTTAGCCAGATAAGTAACTGACACCTATTACGTAGGGAATGCAAGGAAGTAATTAATACTGGAAGCAGGAATGTTCTGTGGTAACCATTTCAGAAATGATAATGGAGAAATAGGTATTCTTTAAAATTTAATCCAAGAGTGAGATCCACAAAAGTGTCTGAAAACATAGGTTTCCCACCCTACCCCGCCAAACTATTCCTATTAATGACGGAACAAGAATGGCTTATAGGACTTCTGTAAGTAGAACTGCTATAAGAGTATAGAATAAGGCATTTATTATAAAGGTTCATTCTCACGGAAGAGTGGGAGCCAATGGGCAAGTCTGGGTAGGCCATTGCCTCTGTTTCCAGGGTTGAGCCTGATGTTGCTGGAGAATCATTCAGTCTAGAAGTTGTGAAGAATTGGAAAGCTCGACGTGGAAGAAAGCAAGGGAAAACTTGAAAACTGAAGGGAAAAAACTAGAAATCACATGGACTGACGACTGAACCTGTCTTCCAAGAACTCTAACCTTGATCTAATGGGTGGCCCACAGGAAGAGCTAGGCCCTTCTTCACAGTTGCACACAGGTGTGTCCATTCCAGAGAAGCCAACGTTGGAGGTCTGATCAAAGCTGCAGGAGCTGTGGCTCAGGAAGCTGCCACCCCTGCCAAAGGTGAGCCATCACAGCCCTGAGATGCTAAAGTTCCTGGGGCTTTGGGTTGTTATTCAGGGAGTTCAAATTATAAATGCTCCTTCACTTTCACTTTTCTAATCTCAACACAAAATATATCTTGCGTTCAAGGCTAACCCACCAAAAGGAATTCTGGGGATTCTCAGCACACCAAGCATAAAGCTGCCATGTCCACCTAATGTGCACAGAGAAGGGTAAAGAACAAGACAGAAAAAAAGAGAAAGCAATACTACTTGGAAACTAAAAAAAAAGCTTCAGATATTTCAGGAAATGTCAGCAACAATGCCTGACTGATATTGGATAAGATGACAACTGGCTATTACCATGGATTGGAGATACGGTTAAGAGACTGATTTCAAACATCCTTGTAGATCATGATGTAGACAATGGATTTACTTCAAATCTAATGGCAAATCATGGACAGTTTTAGCCAGATAAGTAACTGACACCTATTACGTAGGGAATGCAAGGAAGTAATTAATACTGGAAGCAGGAATGTTCTGTGGTAACCATTTCAGAAATGATAATGGAGAGAAATAGGTATTCTTTAAAATTTAATCCAAGAGTGAGATCCACAAAAGTGTCTGAAAACATAGGTTTCCCACCCCTACCCCCGCCAAACTATTCCTATTAATGACGGGAACAAGAATGGCTTATAGGACTTCTGTTTTAAATGGAAACATCACTGATAAAGATGAAAAATCCTGGATTTGTGGTGGAATAAGAAAGGAAATCAAATATGTCATTTTATATCTGTTAATTTTGAGATGCTTTTGAGACCCTTCATATGTGGAATAGTTAAATAACTTGTTGAAAGTCAAGAATATTTCTAATAATGGCAGCTATTTTCCATTAACTTAAGCTTAACAGACACTCTGGAATGCCTTGGGACTTTGTTAATTCTTTCTTATTCTTTCATATTCAACAATTTAAACATTTTCTGATTACTTAAATATTTCACTGAGCACTTGCATGTTCTCAAGATGAAGATAAATACAATTTAGCCTTTCTTTCATGGAGCTGTTAGTCTCTGTTAGGTTTATAGCAGAGGAAGAGGCATGCTGACTTTAGAGTCACTATGGAAAGTACTACAGTATCTCTGCAAGTTCTGTTTGGTTGATGTCTATGTGGTACATTTCTGTCCTCCTCTGTCCTTCCACCTTCTATTCACCAGTTTCATAGTTGAAACCTTGTTACTCTGCATCTGGACTAGGGGTGGGCAAACTAACGCCCACAGGCTGTTCAACTCTTTTTATAAATGATGTTTCACTGGAACATAGCCTTGCTTATTCATTTGCGTAAAGTCTATGACTGCTTTCATATTATAAAAGCAGTGTTGAGCAGTTGTGGCCTGCAAACCTGAAATATTATCTGACCCTTAAAAAACATTTGTAGAATTCTGGTTTAAACCAAAGTATCTTTTATATGCACTCCCTGTTTCCTCTTTCTTTCAACCCAATCCTTCTTATACATCACTATATATATTAATATCTCAAAAGTTGTTATAATCCTTTCTTCAAAGAGATACGGTACACTTAAATAAATACGAAAGACATTCTAAAAATGTCTTTGAATATATTATAGCCTGCTCATAATCCTTCAACTATTACTGCCTTATGAATTAAATATGAACAGCCATTCTGACATTCAAAAGCCTCCATTGTATGTTCGAGACCTAAGTTTTTAGGCTTAAAAACAGCCACAGGCTTAAATGACAGCCCAGTCCTTGGACTGCAAGGAGATCAAACCAGTCAGTCCTAAGGGAAATCAACCCTGAATATTCATTGAAAGGACTGACACTGAAGTTCCAATACTTTGGCCACTTGATGCAAGTGATGACTTATTGGAAAAGACCCTGATGCTGGGAAAAATAGAAGGCAGAAGGAAAAAAGGATGACAGAGGATGAGATGGTTGGATGGCATCACTGACTCATGGAGATGAGTCTGAGAAGGTCCGGGAGATGGTGAAGGACAGGGAAGCCTGGCGTGCTGTAGTCAATGGTGTCACAAAGAATTGGCCACGACTGAGTGACTCGACTGAACTGAAAGGTACTTTGGACAAATTGGTCTGCTTTGTATTTCTATGATTTATTCTTCTGAAAAACCCCGTTACTACGATTCTCCTTGCAGGTTCAGTGACATCCATCTGCATTTGTTAAGATACTGTTAGTATCCAAACAGATAAACTCTTACATTCCTGACTCAATGATAAAGTTTTACCCACAAAATAGTTCAATGCTTGTGTTCTTAGTCAGTGTGAGGGGAAGTAAGAAGACCGTGGCAGTCCACACCACAAAGTCATTCTTTTTTTTTAAGTTAGTTTTTTTTTAATTGAAAGACAATAGCTTTACAGAATTTTGTTGTTTTCTGCCAAACATCAACATAAATAACTGCCATCTTTAATACAGTCTTTCAAGGTCAACTTACACCAGTAGGCAGGGAAAAGACAGTTGAGAAAGGATATCTCTTCTTAATCCCAAAGTCACACATACTGCTTCTACCTACATTTCACTGCTGAGAACTAGACACGTGGCCTCACATAATTTCAAGGGAGTTTGAGAAGTGTGGTCCCTGGTGAAGCATCTGCTCCTCAGCAACAAGTCTATGTGATCAGAGGGGAGCATGAATCTTTGATGGGCACTTAGCATTCTCTTTCAAAGTATCTTTCATTGCGCATCTCTATACTACCTTCCTACCCAGAAAGATTCTGTTCCCTATTCAACTTTGTAGCACTTCATTTTTATCTATTATTAGGTTTTAACATGGTTGGCCTATCAAGCATTTGTTATATATCTATTTATATTACTATTTTGACTTATCTTTTTACTTCTCTGACACTATCCTTTACTAATCGTACTTTCCTGACAATATGCTTTGTAGCCAAAAAATACAAAGTGAATGAATGCTGAGCGAAACATTATTGTGTTGAATTTCATCTTGAATTTTTTGTGTAGGATTTTTGTTTCAGGATTTTGTTCATAATTTTTATTAGCAAGACATTCAAAATTTTCCCTGCTCCTGTACTACCAAGATTAATATTTGAATAACGCAGGAAGAAACAGACTCAGTGAATGTTTCCTGAGAGACAATATCCCTGATGTGACAAAGAGATTCATAGACAGTCCTTGCTACAAATACGTGATAGTCTTAGAATGTGGCTGGCTATTCAATTCTAGAAACAGTTATGGATTGTATTGTTCTCTTCCACTCCAGCCAAAAAGAGGAGAGATGTTAATGTCCTAGCCCCCAGCATTTCAGAATGTGACCTTATTTGGAAAGAGGTGTCTACAGAGATAATTAAATCAAAACAAGGCCATTGTAGTGGGCTCTATTCCAGTATGACTGGTGTCCTTACAAAAAGTGAGTCACACCACAAATCTTTTTTTTAAAGTTTTTTTTTAATTGAAAGACAATAGCTTTACAGAATTTTGTTGTTTTCTGCCAAACATCAACATAAATAACTGCCATCTTTAATACAGTCTTTCAAGGTCAACTTACACCAGTAGGCAGGGAAAAGACAGTTGAGAAAGGATATCTCTTCTTAATCCCAAAGTCACACATACTGCTTCTACCTACATTTCACTGCTGAGAACTAGACACGTGGCCTCACATAATTTCAAGGGAGTTTGAGAAGTGTGGTCCCTGGTGAAGCATCTGCTCCTCAGCAACAAGTCTATGTGATCAGAGGGGAGCATGAATCTTTGATGGGCACTTAGCATTCTCTTTCAAAGTATCTTTCATTGCGCATCTCTATACTACCTTCCTACCCAGAAAGATTCTGTTCCCTATTCAACTTTGTAGCACTTCATTTTTATCTATTATTAGGTTTTAACATGGTTGGCCTATCAAGCATTTGTTATATATCTATTTATATTACTATTTTGACTTATCTTTTTACTTCTCTGACACTATCCTTTACTAATCGTACTTTCCTGACAATATGCTTTGTAGCCAAAAAATACAAAGTGAATGAATGCTGAGCGAAACATTATTGTGTTGAATTTCATCTTGAATTTTTTGTGTAGGATTTTTGTTTCAGGATTTTGTTCATAATTTTTATTAGCAAGACATTCAAAATTTTCCCTGCTCCTGTACTACCAAGATTAATATTTGAATAACGCAGGAAGAAACAGACTCAGTGAATGTTTCCTGAGAGACAATATCCCTGATGTGACAAAGAGATTCATAGACAGTCCTTGCTACAAATACGTGATAGTCTTAGAATGTGGCTGGCTATTCAATTCTAGAAACAGTTATGGATTGTATTGTTCTCTTCCACTCCAGCCAAAAAGAGGAGAGATGTTAATGTCCTAGCCCCCAGCATTTCAGAATGTGACCTTATTTGGAAAGAGGTGTCTACAGAGATAATTAAATCAAAACAAGGCCATTGTAGTGGGCTCTATTCCAGTATGACTGGTGTCCTTACAAAAAAGTGAAAAATTCAAACACAAAGATAGACTCACAAAGAGGAAAGGCGATGCAAAGACACCGAGGGAGAAAGAAGCGAAAATGGATCAGAGACAGAGGCTATACTACCATTAGGCAAGGAAGGCTGGGGTGGCAGCATCTGTAACACAGTAGGAAGAATTATTTCTCTTGAGTTTCAGAGGAGCATGGCCCTGCTGACCTGTTGGCTTTGAACATCTTGTCTCCAGAACCGGGAGACAACACTTTTTTCTCCTCCTAGCAGGTCTATTTTTTTTCTTTCTTTCATTGTCATTGCCAGCTCTTCAGAGAGGGCTTCCCTGGCCAACAGACTACTGTCCACTGTTCCCACATCGTAATCTAGCTAGCATATTAATTGTCTACATCTCTCCTTAAAACGTAACCTGTAGGACAGGGTACTTGTGTCATTCTGTTGTTGCTTTAATCCTCTGTGCACAGCACAGTGACTCATATATCAGGGCCTTAATAAACAATTGGTGAGTGAATTAATGATAGTTTCTTTTTCTTAATACAGAGTAGGAAAGTTATTCAAATAAGTCATCACATTTTTTATTTAAAACCTGAATTTAAAATTCAGATTCTGAAGCCAAAATGTTGGGTTTAAAACCTAGCCTTGTCCTTTCATAGCTCCAATGCAGGACAAGTATAATAACCTCTGTTATTAATTTTCATATTTGCAAAATGGAGGTGATACCTATACCTGAGGCTTTGGATTGTTATTGGGATTGAATGATTTGTACATAAACTACTTAAAACTACACCAGCACATGGTAAATATTATATTAACACTGGATGGCTCAGCGATAAAGAATCCAGTCCTTGCTACAAATACGTGATAGTCTTAGAATGTGGCTGGCTATTCAATTCTAGAAACAGTTATGGATTGTATTGTTCTCTTCCACTCCAGCCAAAAAGAGGAGAGATGTTAATGTCCTAGCCCCCAGCATTTCAGAATGTGACCTTATTTGGAAAGAGGTGTCTACAGAGATAATTAAATCAAAACAAGGCCATTGTAGTGGGCTCTATTCCAGTATGACTGGTGTCCTTACAAAAAAGTGAAAAATTCAAACACAAAGATAGACTCACAAAGAGGAAAGGCGATGCAAAGACACCGAGGGAGAAAGAAGCGAAAATGGATCAGAGACAGAGGCTATACTACCATTAGGCAAGGAAGGCTGGGGTGGCAGCATCTGTAACACAGTAGGAAGAATTATTTCTCTTGAGTTTCAGAGGGAGCATGGCCCTGCTGACCTGTTGGCTTTGAACATCTTGTCTCCAGAACCGGGAGACAACACTTTTTTCTCCTCCTAGCAGGTCTATTTTTTTTCTTTCTTTCATTGTCATTGCCAGCTCTTCAGAGAGGGCTTCCCTGGCCAACAGACTACTGTCCACTGTTCCCACATCGTAATCTAGCTAGCATATTAATTGTCTACATCTCTCCTTAAAACGTAACCTGTAGGACAGGGTACTTGTGTCATTCTGTTGTTGCTTTAATCCTCTGTGCACAGCACAGTGACTCATATATCAGGGCCTTAATAAACAATTGGTGAGTGAATTAATGATAGTTTCTTTTTCTTAATACAGAGTAGGAAAGTTATTCAAATAAGTCATCACATTTTTTATTTAAAACCTGAATTTAAAATTCAGATTCTGAAGCCAAAATGTTGGGTTTAAAACCTAGCCTTGTCCTTTCATAGCTCCAATGCAGGACAAGTATAATAACCTCTGTTATTAATTTTCATATTTGCAAAATGGAGGTGATACCTATACCTGAGGCTTTGGATTGTTATTGGGATTGAATGATTTGTACATAAACTACTTAAAACTACACCAGCACATGGTAAATATTATATTAACATCTGGATGGCTCAGCGATAAAGAATCCACCTGCAATGCAGGAGACACTGGAACTGCAAGTTCATTCCCTCCATCGAGAAAATGGCAACCCACTCTAGTATTCTTGCCTGGAAAATCCCATGGACAGAGGAACCTGGTGGGCCACAGTCCATGGGATGGTAAAGAGTCAGACACAACTGAGCACACACTCAGATTTGCTGTTGTTATTATCACTAAGGATGTGCAAAGTACAATTTATGCATTATTGTGTTGTTTTGTTTTTCATCTCTTTTGTGGGGGGGGCAGGTTGGGGAGGGAGGGGGGTGGATGGGCCACTTCTATTGGTCTTTCATCTCTCTGTTTTCATCCATCTTTGTTCTTTTTGGCCCGTGTGGGCCTCCCATCGCGGTGGCCTCTGTTGTCGCAGAGCACCGGCTCTGGGTGCATGCACTCCAGAGCTCCGGCTCAGTAATTGGACACATTGGTCCAGCCGCTCCGTGGCACATGGGATCTTCCCAGGCAGTGTCCTTACCCACTGGGCCACCTATATTATTGTTGATAAGTGATTAAGGTCATATTTTCTGCTTGCAAAGACTCATTTATGTAGCTAGGGAAACTATTCTATTCAAATAAAATTCAACTTATCAATTTAAAGCAAACAATATAATACAAATACACAATTTATAATATTTGAGGAAATAATTATGTTGAAAATGAATATAATTAACATAGTTAGGCATCATGTAGTTATTGTCAAGTGAATGGTACTTCTTAGGACTGATTTCACCGTTTCTCATACCTAGATCACAAAGCTGTGTTCCAAGAAGCAAGCTGTGTTCCAAGAAGTGTTTTAAGAGATTTAACTAGAGGTTACAAAGTAACTTTTCCTGAAGTGTTTCTAAAAGAAGCTCTTTAAAGGTGTGAAGAGACTGAGTGACTGGCAGAAATCTACAGTAAAATATAGAATGTCTAGGGCTTTCACAGCAGGGACCCCAAAATTTTTGATCAGTATGCTGCTTATATTCTAGTGTTCTTTCTCATGGAGGAATTCTTGAGGTCCTTTGACTTCTACTTTGCATTAGAATCTCTTAATATTCAAAAGGACTCCCTAGTGGCTCAGACAGTAAAGAATATGCCTGCAATGTGGGAGACTTGGCTTTGGTCCCCAAGGTTGGGAAGATCCCTTGGAGAATGGAACAGCTACTTACTCCAGAAGAATTGCCTGGAGAATTCCATGGACAGAGGAGCCTGGCAGGCTCCAGGCCATAGGGCCACAGAGAGTCTGACATGACTGTGTGACTTTCACTTAATATTCAAAGCTTGCCTTCAGGATCTAGAGATCTTATTAGTGCATACTATTTCAACACCTACCAACTGGGAATATTCAGACTCTCAAGCATAATTAACAGAAAAGAGTGTGGTTTCCAAGCCCATCTAGCCATCTGTGCTAGGCGGTTCCATGCAAACACCCTGAAAATATTGATTTTGCTTGCAAATTTATAAACCTGGTCATCAATTCTCTGTGTTTGTTTAGTGTGCCTCCATTGGGCAGCAGAGATGCTAAGTGGTAATGACAACCTCAGATATGCACACTGAAGTGATTATTTTGGATTCCAAACACCTGCGCCGAGAGCTAGTTCCTATTCACTACTCCCAGTTATCCTCCAGCTGCCATGGGACTTGTTTCAGACACAGGCTAGGAAAAGATCATAGTTCTCACCCTATTTCCCCCTACACTAACCCCATCTCTGATTTTCACATCTTTCTATAATTGTTTCAATCAATGCTATAACACATTAAGTGGATATTTATGAAAAATCAGTTCAGAACACTATAATTAGCAAGCACTGTAAGCCTGGAAATGTTGATGCAAAGCATTCAACTCCAGGAAGGGATTTATCTGTAGTAAAATTTGTATAGAATTACCTATGACATTACCAGTACTGACTAGTTAAGGCTTAAATCTTGGTTTTTATATTTATTTGAGATACTATATACCATGACCTTTACCTTATTTTCTCAAACAGTGATGATAAAGCTATATTTGACCAAAATGGAATGTTATCTCTAAGCATGTAATTTAAATATTTTCAGGATTATGTTAGGAGGAGTTAAAAAATCCAGCTTTGTATTTCACTGATAAAATTACTTTAATGTTCTTTATGTATGAAAAAAGGCGTACTAAAAAATTAACTACATATATTTTTAATTTCATTTTTTTTAGCTTTTTTCTTAGAATGAACCAATCTCTTCTTTCCTCTCTTCTCTGCCTCTGATTCTCTGTTTCTCTCTGTCTGTTGATGGAATAACATATTGTTACCCAGTTGATTCTAGCCAGTAACTCCAGATATGAAATCAGAGTAGTTGCTTTAAAAGCACAGGTCCAAAATGGAAACCTCTCCAGTACCTTTGGGTGTGTGAATAATGAATAAATAGTTCAATATTGGATAATAGAGTATTCTCACTACTTTTCAGGCTTTTATTTCTACCAGAAATATCTGAAGAGAAGGTGTGCTAGTTAAAAAAGCATATTATTAGGCTCCAACCATAGAAATCCTGATTCAGTAGACCTCTAGTGAGGCCTATGTTTTTAAAAACATTCAGGTGAATCTTAAGTGGTCACTTGAGGGTAAAATGATTCAGAAACAGCACTCTCAGAAACAATCGTTTCTAGAGCAAAAATCTCTTTCATATTGCTCAAACATTTCTTCCTAGCTTTATGCACACTGGGCCCCCCGAGAGCTAGTTCCTATTCACTACTCCCAGTTATCCTCCAGCTGCCATGGGACTTGTTTCAGACACAGGCTAGGAAAAGATCATAGTTCTCACCCTATTTCCCCCTACACTAACCCCATCTCTGATTTTCACATCTTTCTATAATTGTTTCAATCAATGCTATAACACATTAAGTGGATATTTATGAAAAATCAGTTCAGAACACTATAATTAGCAAGCACTGTAAGCCTGGAAATGTTGATGCAAAGCATTCAACTCCAGGAAGGGATTTATCTGTAGTAAAATTTGTATAGAATTACCTATGACATTACCAGTACTGACTAGTTAAGGCTTAAATCTTGGTTTTTATATTTATTTGAGATACTATATACCATGACCTTTACCTTATTTTCTCAAACAGTGATGATAAAGCTATATTTGACCAAAATGGAATGTTATCTCTAAGCATGTAATTTAAATATTTTCAGGATTATGTTAGGAGGAGTTAAAAAATCCAGCTTTGTATTTCACTGATAAAATTACTTTAATGTTCTTTATGTATGAAAAAAGGCGTACTAAAAAATTAACTACATATATTTTTAATTTCATTTTTTTTAGCTTTTTTCTTAGAATGAACCAATCTCTTCTTTCCTCTCTTCTCTGCCTCTGATTCTCTGTTTCTCTCTGTCTGTTGATGGAATAACATATTGTTACCCAGTTGATTCTAGCCAGTAACTCCAGATATGAAATCAGAGTAGTTGCTTTAAAAGCACAGGTCCAAAATGGAAACCTCTCCAGTACCTTTGGGTGTGTGAATAATGAATAAATAGTTCAATATTGGATAATAGAGTATTCTCACTACTTTTCAGGCTTTTATTTCTACCAGAAATATCTGAAGAGAAGGTGTGCTAGTTAAAAAAGCATATTATTAGGCTCCAACCATAGAAATCCTGATTCAGTAGACCTCTAGTGAGGCCTATGTTTTTAAAAACATTCAGGTGAATCTTAAGTGGTCACTTGAGGGTAAAATGATTCAGAAACAGCACTCTCAGAAACAATCGTTTCTAGAGCAAAAATCTCTTTCATATTGCTCAAACATTTCTTCCTAGCTTTCTTGATGACTGATTTCTCAAGATCTTGTGTTTGTTTTTCCCAGAGCCCAAATCTCACCACTTTTTTTTTAAATGATTGGAATGGTTATGGAAGCTGTCAAAAAGTTAGAGACTCTGCTGAACCCTTTCCACCATGTCCTCGCTCCATTTTTAGACACCGTCTGCCCAGCATGGTACCTGATTGACTGATCAGGCTGTAAGAATCATGAGCTATCACAGGTTTTAAGGAAGCTACACAGCTAGAGAATGAAGTGGGCCATATCACGCCACTCAGTTTACAGATAAAAAAGAAATTCAACAGTGTTTATACTTCTACAGCAGAATAAACAACTAAGTTTCTATTAAATTTACTAAAACATGATTACAAAATAAACAGATGGAACAATCACAACGATAGTTTAATTAAAATAATAAATGACAAGCTCAGGATAGTGGTTTTCTTTGAGAAAGGGTCGTACAACTGGGATTGGCATTTACTTCTAACTTGGAACATTATTATTTATAACTATTTCATTTAATTTGATATTTAAATAAAATAGTTCTATATATTTATCTAGAAACATAGAGCTAAAAAATGATATGAACAAGGAAATAAAGGGAAAATGGTTGCCTCTGAGGAGCTAAAGGGGGTGTTCTGGTGGCTCAGCAGTAAAGAACCTACCTGCCAATGCAGGAGACAATGTTTGCTCCCTGGGTTGAGAAGATTAGCCTAGAGAAGGAAATAGCAAACCACTTCAGTATTCCTGCCTGTAAAATCCCATAGACAGAGGAGGCTGGGGGACTACAGTCCATGAGATCGTAGTAGAGGAGGGCCCAGGGAACTTGATTTTTATTATGAATTTTATAGTACTATTTGTCCTTTTAAACTATAAAGTGTACTCTTCAATAGATCCAAAACTTCAAACATATAAAAGACACTAGCTTAGTTAGTATTTTATTGATTTATTTATTTTTGGTTTTTAATTTTCTTTTTTTGTTGTTTTTTGGAGCAAGATAATTTAGGTGCATACCTTATGAAACTCTTTCTAGAGAGAAAGTAAAAAAGAAATGTGTGCTTCCTTTTATATTCCCTTAAGTTATCTTTACACTATTCTGCCCTGGGTTCTTTATTTATATGAGCTTTTTGGCCTGGGTTCTTTATTTGTATGAGTTTTTTGGCCTTGGTTCTTTACTTGTATGAGCTTTTTGGTCTGCTCTGTCTTTTATGTATCTTCTAAAGCCTCAAAATACTTTATTAAAGATCAATTATTCTGTCATTTTTTATCTTTCATTTCAATTCAGAGTATTTCTGTTTCTATAAATCTAACAGTCACAAAAGTAATTTGTTTTTTTTTTTCAAGTAGCTTCCTAATTCATCTCAATGTTGTGTGGCATTCCAGTTTCACTGGTTTTGTTTACCATTGTAGCGATCCTTACTACATTTGAATCTGTCAGTCCCTGATTTCATTAAGATTAAACTTGCTTTAATGTAGAAAACACAATGAACTGAAGAACAGGAACCAGGTTGCTGTTATACATAACTGTCAGGAAGCTTATGTGGCTTTATTCTTATTCTGTTTTGTATATAAATTCTGTATCTCAAGGAAATTTCAAAGGTTGCCAACATTTAGACTAAGGATACAATTTACCACAAGAAGTTTATTCTCTAGAAAAACAAAAAGCATACTTTATATAAGAATTTCAAGTATTTATTTAAAAATCAGAGTTTCCTTAAAATTGAGTATTATTAACACAAACACAAGGTAGGATACCCCAATAAAAATAGTCAGTCTGAAAATATGATGGCTTCCCATTCATTTATACATTATTTCCTATGAGCTGCATCACTTGGATAAACTCCCATGCAGAGGAGGCTGGGGGACTACAGTCCATGAGATCGTAGTAGAGGAGGGCCCAGGGAACTTGATTTTTATTATGAATTTTATAGTACTATTTGTCCTTTTAAACTATAAAGTGTACTCTTCAATAGATCCAAAACTTCAAACATATAAAAGACACTAGCTTAGTTAGTATTTTATTGATTTATTTATTTTTGGTTTTTAATTTTCTTTTTTTGTTGTTTTTTGGAGCAAGATAATTTAGGTGCATACCTTATGAAACTCTTTCTAGAGAGAAAGTAAAAAAGAAATGTGTGCTTCCTTTTATATTCCCTTAAGTTATCTTTACACTATTCTGCCCTGGGTTCTTTATTTATATGAGCTTTTTGGCCTGGGTTCTTTATTTGTATGAGTTTTTTGGCCTTGGTTCTTTACTTGTATGAGCTTTTTGGTCTGCTCTGTCTTTTATGTATCTTCTAAAGCCTCAAAATACTTTATTAAAGATCAATTATTCTGTCATTTTTTATCTTTCATTTCAATTCAGAGTATTTCTGTTTCTATAAATCTAACAGTCACAAAAGTAATTTGTTTTTTTTTTTTTCAAGTAGCTTCCTAATTCATCTCAATGTTGTGTGGCATTCCAGTTTCACTGGTTTTGTTTACCATTGTAGCGATCCTTACTACATTTGAATCTGTCAGTCCCTGATTTCATTAAGATTAAACTTGCTTTAATGTAGAAAACACAATGAACTGAAGAACAGGAACCAGGTTGCTGTTATACATAACTGTCAGGAAGCTTATGTGGCTTTATTCTTATTCTGTTTTGTATATAAATTCTGTATCTCAAGGAAATTTCAAAGGTTGCCAACATTTAGACTAAGGATACAATTTACCACAAGAAGTTTATTCTCTAGAAAAACAAAAAGCATACTTTATATAAGAATTTCAAGTATTTATTTAAAAATCAGAGTTTCCTTAAAATTGAGTATTATTAACACAAACACAAGGTAGGATACCCCAATAAAAATAGTCAGTCTGAAAATATGATGGCTTCCCATTCATTTATACATTATTTCCTATGAGCTGCATCACTTGGATAAACTGCTTAACTTCTCCATGCCTCAATTTTGTCTTCTGTAAACTGAGGTTGAAAATACTATCAACAAGGCTTCCCTGGTGGTCCAGTGGGCAAAGAGTCTGCCTTGCAGTGCAAGGGGCACCGGTTTGATCCCTGGCCTGGGAAGATCCCATGTGCCATGGAGCAGTGGACCAGTGTGTCCAATTACAAGCCAGCACTCTGGGAGCTAATGTGCCCAGAGCTCATGCTCTGCAACAGAAGAGGCCACTGCAATGAGAGGCCCACAGAGATCAAAGAATAAAGATAAAGATAAAGATGGATGAAAAATAAATAAAGAATCAATAAAAGAGGTCAAAAATTAAAAAAATATATATATTATTAACATTATAAGATTGTTTAATTTTTTAATTAAGTGAACACTATGCATACTTACCATGTGTCAGGCACTGTTTTAAACCTCTTGCTTATAATTCCTTAATCCTCAAAACAACCCATGGGAGAGTTATCTTATCAATATCTTAATTTTACAGATTAGGAAAGTGATGTCGGGCAGTTAAGATATGATAGTGGTGTCTATGATCTACAACAGACATGGTTTCTATTCTTAGGGAGCTCATATAATATATAGAAGATAGTTTGAATCAAGTGTGATTAGTGTTTGGGCAAGAATACATAGGAAGTGACATGGCAAGAGAAAACAGCAGGCTCCGATATACCTGAGAGGTGGCCCCATGTGATGAGACCATAAAAGTTCAGCTCCATCAGAGTTCTGAAAATGACAGCAAGAATAATCCCAGTTGGTGTCCTTTGGTAGATGGGTACCAAAGGAAAGGACTGAAGACAATGCATTTTAGGATGAATGGAGGAAAGTTGTAGCTTTTTATTTTTCTCTAGTATTGTTCATGATTGTCAACTGGATAGGTAAATTTAGCAGAGAGGAGGCCAGCCCTGGTCAAGGCCAGTCAGCAGGGTGTGACTAGGCTTTGCATGTCTCTGCTTTGACACTCAGAGGGAGAAAGCAACAAAGTCACTCATCGTGACCACTTGCCCCACCTTCTTTTAGTCCACAAATACAAAAGAAACCACTACATGCTGAGAAATAGCAGGGAATATTCCAGATACAGTATGTGCCCTTAGGGACTTTACGTTTCTATGTGAACCTAACAAAAAAAGACTTCACTACAGAAATCATCACTTTCCTACAAGGAAAAAAAAAAAAAGCAATATTCTAGAACAGACAGACTCAGGCTCAGTTCAAATAGACATTCCTTTTAATAACAGGATTGGCAGATGAGGTTAGCCCTGAGCAACAGTGTAAAGAATAAACAGAATATACAAAGAATTGTTAGGCATAAGATGAAATGTGCTTTCAGTCCAACTCTAATTAACAAATCAAGATCACAAAATTATGAAATCAATTATAATGATGATAATAATACATTAGTAAAAATAACATAAAAATGACGTAGCACTTAAAACTTGTTAGGCAGTGTGCTACATTTCAATACACAATATCTCATTCAACTTTTGAAACCTTTTTTTTTTCTTCCATTTCCTTTTTTTTTTTTTTGGCCACTTCTGTTGGTCTTTCATTTATTTGCTTTTTCATTCATCTTTGTTCTTTGGCCTATGTGGGCCTCCCATTGCAGTGGCCTCTCTCATCGCAGAGCACTGGCTCTGGGTGCGTGCACTCCAGAGCTCCGGCTCAATAGTTGGACACATAGGTCCAGCTGCTCCACGGCATGTGGAATCTTCCCAGGTCAGAGATCAAACCAGCACCCCTTACACTGCAAGGCAGTGTCCTTACCCACTGGACCACCAAGGAAGCCCTTGAAATCTTTTGTACATGAGAAACCTGAGACCTGGAAAAGTTAAATGACAATTCCAAAGTTACCAGCAAGAGACAAAACTGAGACTTAAATTCTTATTTATTGTGAGTCTTTTTTTTGGGATGTCATCAAAACTAGGATAAATTGAGAACAGTTTGGGTGAAATCATACTGCTAAGCAGTGAATGAAACAAATAGCTTTTGGTCTACCACGGTGGCTCAGAGGATTAAGAATCTTCCTCCAATGTGGGAGACTTGGGTTCAATTCCCAGGTCCAGAAGATCCCCTGGAAAAGGGAATGGCTACCTACTCTAGTATTCTTGCATGGAGAATTCCATGGACAGAGAAGTCTGGCAAACTGCAATTATGGGGTCCCAAGGAGTCAGACATGTTTGAATGACTTTCACTTCACTTTCTACCAATGAAATTATTTTAGTTTTAGTATTTTATTTATGATTATGTTATTTTAAGTAGGACACAATTTAATAGAGAAACAACATTGTCTATCTCTCAATTGATTATGTCCAGACAGACTCAGGCTCAGTTCAAATAGACATTCCTTTTAATAACAGGATTGGCAGATGAGGTTAGCCCTGAGCAACAGTGTAAAGAATAAACAGAATATACAAAGAATTGTTAGGCATAAGATGAAATGTGCTTTCAGTCCAACTCTAATTAACAAATCAAGATCACAAAATTATGAAATCAATTATAATGATGATAATAATACATTAGTAAAAATAACATAAAAATGACGTAGCACTTAAAACTTGTTAGGCAGTGTGCTACATTTCAATACACAATATCTCATTCAACTTTTGAAACCTTTTTTTTTTCTTCCATTTCCTTTTTTTTTTTTTTGGCCACTTCTGTTGGTCTTTCATTTATTTGCTTTTTCATTCATCTTTGTTCTTTGGCCTATGTGGGCCTCCCATTGCAGTGGCCTCTCTCATCGCAGAGCACTGGCTCTGGGTGCGTGCACTCAAGAGCTCCGGCTCAATAGTTGGACACATAGGTCCAGCTGCTCCACGGCATGTGGAATCTTCCCAGGTCAGAGATCAAACCAGCACCCCTTACACTGCAAGGCAGTGTCCTTACCCACTGGACCACCAAGGAAGCCCTTGAAATCTTTTGTACATGAGAAACCTGAGACCTGGAAAAGTTAAATGACAATTCCAAAGTTACCAGCAAGAGACAAAACTGAGACTTAGATTCTTATATATTGTGTGTCGTGTTATTGGGATGTCGTCACAACCAGGATAAAATGAGAACAGTTTGGGTGAAATCATACTGCTAAGCAGTGAATGAAACAAATAGCTTTTGGTCTACCACGGTGGCTCAGAGGATTAAGAATCTTCCTCCAATGTGGGAGACTTGGGTTCAATTCCCAGGTCCAGAAGATCCCCTGGAAAAGGGAATGGCTACCTACTCTAGTATTCTTGCATGGAGAATTCCATGGACAGAGAAGTCTGGCAAACTGCAATTATGGGGTCCCAAGGAGTCAGACATGTTTGAATGACTTTCACTTCACTTTCTACCAATGAAATTATTTTAGTTTTAGTATTTTATTTATGATTATGTTATTTTAAGTAGGACACAATTTAATAGAGAAACAACATTGTCTATCTCTCAATTGTGTGACACCCTCTATGTTTATCCAGATATTCTGACTCATCAGTTCTCCTCCAAACACACCATAATGCTATAAATATTCTAGGTTTTGATTTTACACAGAGTCCATCACCTTTATGACAATGACTTCCTGTACCAATCAAGGTCATGACAGGAAATAGAACTCAAGGGTATTGACAGAGTAGAAGCTAAAGAAGGACAAAGTGTGAATGGAGATGAGGAGAACTCAACAAGGGACACCAAGGCACTGCAAAGAGGACAGGCAATGCAGGGGAATCCTCATTGTATCTCTAGAACTGAAGGCCAGAGGCTACCGCAACCTGGAGAGAGTGTCTCCATTCTAACTGAGAGCTGCCCAGCAGGGACTCTGGCCCTAGGTCAGGAACTGAGCCACTGCCACCTGTAGCCATGAAAGAGGGAGCCCAGCAAATCAACACCCAGACCTTCTTCCTCTCCTCTGCTCCCAACCTCCTGCAGTAACTTGACTGCCTGGACCCTATCTGAAGTCACAGTGCAAGCGAGCCTGTCTGTGCGGTACAGAAATGTCAGCCTCCTGGAGTCTGGAGAGTGAGGCATGGTGGAGTCCAGGTAGGTTCCATGGTTTCTGACTACCCAGTGGACAGTGGCTGTGGCTCTCACTCAAGAAAGGATGTAGAAAAGAAAGAAACATTCATTGTGAAACCAAGTATTGTACTTTAAAATGAGTTCCATATTGGATGAAATGTTTATTTCCCCCATCCCTTCTAGTTTTAATAACTGTGCATTGATTATATTTAATTCTTACATATGCAAATATGTGATTTTGAAGTGATATTAACAAAAAGGGGAAAAAAAGCAATCATTCTTTACCACCTAGGATACTGTGTATAAATTTGCCTGAAATGTACACATTGATATATATTTATATCTAACTGGAAAACAAGCAGAAATGGCCAGATACTTTGGAAGATAATGAAGAATCAAAATAAAGCAAAGAAAAATAAAAATATAGCTAAAGAACTCTGGAGAAGTGTGGACACATATTTACCATCTCTTGGTTCTATAATAGGGAAGAAATGTCTATTACACTCCGAAGAGGAACATTGTGGGCGGAATCCTCTTGCCTCTCTCTTCATACATTCCTGTTCCTCCTTAGGGAGGCAAGAGTGATATCTGACAGGTGAGTGGCTCTACAGTCTCCCTCCTTTCTCCCCTTTTTCTTTCTTTTCATTTTCCTATGTAAGACACACAAGAGTTCTTGTTCCTCTATAGGTTGTGTTTATCAGAACAGAATCTGACACTGTAGGTTGTTGTTGGGGAGGTGGCAGTGGATTTGATAGGATGGAATGACCTAAAGGGTGAGTAAAATTAATTCACGGAACACTGCGGGGAAGATTGATTGTGAGCTGGATGCAAGTTGTGATCTCCAATTCAGATTTACCAATAGCAAGGCCAGCATTTTGATCTTTATTTGTTTAACTCACATACCACTTCAACTGGTTTGCAATTTAGGAAGAAAATAAAGGAGTGGTCTTCATTAGTCCAACTTGTAGAGAAGTCCAGCAGCTACTGTCTTGAAGAATGAACCAATACAAGAAATCTCCCTTTCCTGATATTCTATTTAACTCTGAGCATATGCACATTTTGTAAAATGTTTTATCTGCCTACATGGTTTAAATATGCACATCACAGGAGTGAGATGACTCATTAAATAAATCTCAGGTGTTGGAGGGGAGAAACACTGCTGAGATATTAGGCAGACACCAATGAAGCAGCTGAGGTCCACATGTTGCCATTTCTGGTGGTGTGCATGATGGCAACCCACTCCAGTATTCTTGCCTGGAAAATCCCATGGACAGAGAAGCCTGGCAGGCTATAGTCACAAAGAATTGGATACTACTGAGCAACTGAGCAAAGCCCAGCACACATGATATCCATATCCATTTCTGCCGTTCAAAACACTAAAAAAATAAACAAAAAACCAAAGAAACCATTTAATATCTTCCATTGGTCTCAGAGTGAAGTTGAAAATCTGAAAGGATCAGAGTTCCAGAATCTTCTCTCACTTATGATTCACCATGGGTCGCAACCTCTATGTTCTCTCCTCCTCAAACCCAACCATCTCCCTTCTGCCACAGAGCCTTGTATATGCTGTTAGCTCTGTTTGGAATGTTTTCCGCACCTTATCTATGCTCAATCGCGAAGTCTTGTCTGACTCATTGCAGCCTCATGGACTGTAGGCCGTCAGGCTCTTCTGTCCATGGGATTTCACAGGCAAGAATCCTGGAGTGGGCAGTCATTTCCTCTTCCAGGGGATCCTCCTGACACAGGGATTGAATTTACATCTCCTGCATTTGCAGGCTGATTCTTTATTGCTGCTCTGCCCCATCCAAGTTACTTGGAAAGCCTTCTTGACTCTGCTTAAGTTACTGATACTGTTATATGCTCTCATAATTTCAGTTATTTTCTGTCTGTCTCTCTCTCTTGATTTATCTCTGGCTGTGATGTTTTATTAACTGATGGGATTATTTGACTAATGAACTGTTGAAATCCAGGCTATAGCTTCATGCTTTCCTACCATTTAAAATAGAATGTAGCAGAGTCAATAACTATGCATTGAATTAATAAATAAAAGAATAAATGCAAATTAATAAAAATATAGTCACCCATGTGTTAGTATACGGTGCATGTATATGCAAAAATACTCAATAAATAGATTTTATGGGTCTTAAGAAACAAAATCTTGGTGAATCTGAAGAAAATATTTCATATTGAAAAATAAATTGATTTTTTTTACATTTATTTTATTTATTTATCTTTTTTGGGGGGGGCAGTGGGGAAGGAGGGGAATGGGCGAGCCACTTCTGTTGGTCTTTCAGTTCTCTATCTTCATTCATCTTTGTTCTTTGGCTCCTGTGGGCCTCCAATCGCAGTGGCCTCTCTCGTCACAGAGCACTGGCTCTGGGTGCATGTGCCCCAGAGCTCCAGCTCAGTAGTAGGACACATCAGTCCAGCCACTCTGCGGCACGTGGGATCTTCCCAGGCCAGGGATCAAACTGGCGCCCCCTGCACTGCAAGGCGGTGTCCTTACCCACTGGACCACCAGGGAAGCCCTAAATTGATTTCTATATTAGATTTTAGTAGCTTGTTTTCTGTTTCTCCATCACATGCTCATTTTAGTGACATAAAGTTTTTAATAAATAATCTCTGCTGTGATACAGTGGTTATTTCTTTATTATTCTTAGTTATCCCATTTTAGAATCTATATAATTCATATAAATGGCAGCACTATTAGGTATTGTCTAAACTATCAAGGCACTCTATTGAATTTTCTAAAATTATAATTGATCCTAAAATAAATGTTGCACATTAAAGTCTTAGACTAGCTTTGATTTGTAAAAGAAAATCATATGATTCTCAGAAGCAGAAAAGGAGAAGCTGATTGCTTTGGAGAAAAAAAATTAGGCCTTGGGTTCTAATTCATTCCATAAATTGCTAGTCATGTGTAGGAGTAAATTTAAATAACCTGAACATCTGTATGACTGAGGAAAATGTTGTCTGTTCAGTCGTCACCAGGGGAGGATTACATAAAATAATATGTTTTCATCTCTTGGTAAAATCTAAAGTACAATTCAAATCAAAGATATTCATTGGTAATCCCTATACTGAGAGATTTCAAAAAGGATTTTGATGTATAGACTCTGAAGCAGAGTCAATAACTATGCATTGAATTAATAAATAAAAGAATAAATGCAAATTAATAAAAATATAGTCACCCATGTGTTAGTATACGGTGCATGTATATGCAAAATACTCAATAAATAGATTTTATGGGTCTTAAGAAACAAAATCTTGGTGAATCTGAAGAAAATATTTCATATTGAAAAATAAATTGATTTTTTTTACATTTATTTTATTTATTTATCTTTTTTGGGGGGGGCAGTGGGGAAGGAGGGGAATGGGCGAGCCACTTCTGTTGGTCTTTCAGTTCTCTATCTTCATTCATCTTTGTTCTTTGGCTCCTGTGGGCCTCCAATCGCAGTGGCCTCTCTCGTCACAGAGCACTGGCTCTGGGTGCATGTGCCCCAGAGCTCCAGCTCAGTAGTAGGACACATCAGTCCAGCCACTCTGCGGCACGTGGGATCTTCCCAGGCCAGGGATCAAACTGGCGCCCCCTGCACTGCAAGGCGGTGTCCTTACCCACTGGACCACCAGGGAAGCCCTAAATTGATTTCTATATTAGATTTTAGTAGCTTGTTTTCTGTTTCTCCATCACATGCTCATTTTAGTGACATAAAGTTTTTAATAAATAATCTCTGCTGTGATACAGTGGTTATTTCTTTATTATTCTTAGTTATCCCATTTTAGAATCTATATAATTCATATAAATGGCAGCACTATTAGGTATTGTCTAAACTATCAAGGCACTCTATTGAATTTTCTAAAATTATAATTGATCCTAAAATAAATGTTGCACATTAAAGTCTTAGACTAGCTTTGATTTGTAAAAGAAAATCATATGATTCTCAGAAGCAGAAAAGGAGAAGCTGATTGCTTTGGAGAAAAAAAATTAGGCCTTGGGTTCTAATTCATTCCATAAATTGCTAGTCATGTGTAGGAGTAAATTTAAATAACCTGAACATCTGTATGACTGAGGAAAATGTTGTCTGTTCAGTCGTCACCAGGGGAGGATTACATAAAATAATATGTTTTCATCTCTTGGTAAAATCTAAAGTACAATTCAAATCAAAGATATTCATTGGTAATCCCTATACTGAGAGATTTCAAAAAGGATTTTGATGTTATAGACTCTGAAGCAACATCATACTTGTCCACAGCCTAGAAGTATTGGGATTAAGAACAAAGACTCGGGTTTCATAGGCAGTAACTCCATCATTTCAGTCTTGGTGATGATTTTTCAATCTAACATCAAAAGAAAAGCCAAAGATATAAAAATAACCAAGTGGGACTACATCAAAATAAAAAGCTTCTGCAAAGCAAAGGAAACCATAAACAATATGAAAAAACAACCGACAAAATGGGAGAAATCATTTCAAATCATGTATCTGATATTCAAAATATATATAGAAAATTCATACAACTCAATAGCAAAAAATCCAATCATCTGATAAAAAGTGAGAATAAGATCTAAATAGATACTTTTGCAATGAATACATAGAGATGGCCAACAGAGACATGAAAAATGCTCTATTTTTTTTTTTAGTTTAAATAAATTAAAAGTTTAAAAATATGGTTGGAATTTTAACATCTCAGGCTATTTATGTGCCACCTTCTGGGGCAGGCCCTTGGTACTTAATCGTTCAGCTAACATGTCTTTATTGAACAACTACTATACTCTCAGCAATGTGTTAAGCTGATTCAACTTATGTGAACAACAATGAATATGAAAAACAAGAAACAGAACACAGCATCTAAATCTAGAAGTTCAGGCTCAAATTTCAGCTTCGTCACTCCATAGTTGTGTGTCCTCACACAAGTGAATTAATCTCTCTGTGCCCATTTCCTCAGTAATATGAAGGCCAAAGTAACACATTTCATACAGTGTTATCATGCAGATGAAACAAGGCTGCATAGGAAAAGCATGAAGAACAGTACCCACCACAATTATTCACAGGACTGGTGCTCTGTAAGAATCCATTGTCGGGACAAAGCCTGTTCAACAAATGGTGCTGGGAAAATTGGACAGCTACATGCAAAAAAATGAAGTTGAAACATTCCCTGACACCATACACAAAGATCAACTCAAAATGGATTAAAGACCTAAATGTAAGACCAGAAACCACCAAACTCTTAGAGGAGAATATAGGCAAAACCCTCAAGGACATCAATCAAAGCAAGATCTTCTCTGACCCACCTACTAGAATAGTGGAGCTGAAAAGACAAATGAACATGTGGGACCTCATGAAACTTAAAAGCTTTTATACAGCAAAAGAAATCACAAAAAAGCTGAATAGACATCCCACAGAGTGGGAGAAAATCACAGCAAATGAAACAACAGACAAAGAATTCATCTCCAAAATCTACAAGCAACTCAGACAACTCAGCACAGGAAAAACGAACAACCCAATCAAAAAATGGGAAAAAGATCTAAAGAGATGCCTCTCCAAGGAGGACATACAGATGGCCCAAAAGCACATGAAATGACGCTCAACCTCGCTTATCATTAGAGAAATACAAATTAAAACCACAATGTGATACCACCTCACACCCGTCAGAATGGCCATCATCAAAAAATCGACAGACAATAAATGCTGGAGAGGGTAAGGAAAAAAGGGAACCCTCTTGCATTGCTGGTGGGAATGTAAACTGATACAACCTCTATGGAAGACTGTATGGAGATTCCTTAAAAAAAAAAAAAATAGAAACACCCTATGACCCAGCAATCCCACTATTAGGCCTATATCCTGATGAAATCAAAAATGAAAGAGGCACCTGTACTCCAATGTTCATTGCAGCTCTCTATACAATAGCCAGAACATGGAAGCCACCTAGATGTCCAGGCTCAAATTTCAGCTTCGTCACTCCATAGTTGTGTGTCCTCACACAAGTGAATTAATCTCTCTGTGCCCATTTCCTCAGTAATATGAAGGCCAAAGTAACACATTTCATACAGTGTTATCATGCAGATGAAACAAGGCTGCATAGGAAAAGCATGAAGAACAGTACCCACCACAATTATTCACAGGACTGGTGCTCTGTAAGAATCCATTGTCGGGACAAAGCCTGTTCAACAAATGGTGCTGGGAAAATTGGACAGCTACATGCAAAAAAATGAAGTTGAAACATTCCCTGACACCATACACAAAGATCAACTCAAAATGGATTAAAGACCTAAATGTAAGACCAGAAACCACCAAACTCTTAGAGGAGAATATAGGCAAAACCCTCAAGGACATCAATCAAAGCAAGATCTTCTCTGACCCACCTACTAGAATAGTGGAGCTGAAAAGACAAATGAACATGTGGGACCTCATGAAACTTAAAAGCTTTTATACAGCAAAAGAAATCACAAAAAAGCTGAATAGACATCCCACAGAGTGGGAGAAAATCACAGCAAATGAAACAACAGACAAAGAATTCATCTCCAAAATCTACAAGCAACTCAGACAACTCAGCACAGGAAAAACGAACAACCCAATCAAAAAATGGGAAAAAGATCTAAAGAGATGCCTCTCCAAGGAGGACATACAGATGGCCCAAAAGCACATGAAATGACGCTCAACCTCGCTTATCATTAGAGAAATACAAATTAAAACCACAATGTGATACCACCTCACACCCGTCAGAATGGCCATCATCAAAAAATCGACAGACAATAAATGCTGGAGAGGGTAAGGAAAAAAGGGAACCCTCTTGCATTGCTGGTGGGAATGTAAACTGATACAACCTCTATGGAAGACTGTATGGAGATTCCTTAAAAAAAAAAAAAATAGAAACACCCTATGACCCAGCAATCCCACTATTAGGCCTATATCCTGATGAAATCAAAAATGAAAGAGGCACCTGTACTCCAATGTTCATTGCAGCTCTCTATACAATAGCCAGAACATGGAAGCCACCTAGATGTCCATCGACAAATGAATGGATACAGAGCTCTGGTACATATATACAATGGAATACTACTCAGCTGTTAAAAGAAATGCAGAAGACTCAGTCCTAATGAGGTGGCTAGCTCTAGAACCTATCATAAAAAGTGAAGTAAGTCAAAAAGAGAAAGACAAGTACAGTATACTAACTCATATATATGGGATCAAGTAAGATGGTCATGATAACACACGCAGTGAACTCATGGAAAAACAGAGAATAAACATAAGGACATTGTGGAGACCGAACAGTGAGAGGGAGTCATAGAGGAAGTATCATCGAAACCTATACTGGCATGTGTGGAAAAGATAGCTATGGTCATTGTGCTAAGGGAATAGGAGTACCTACCATCACTTGGGGTGATGGTCTGGAGGGGTGGGAGGGGGAACTGGGTGGGGGGAGGGTCTAGGGACATGCATATGAATGATCTGGGAACATACATATTGGTGAACAACAAAACTCTGTAAAATTTTTAAAATAAAGAATTAAAAAAAAATGTTAAAGTTAAAAAAAAAAAAAAAGAATCCATTGTCTGATCTACAGGCTCCTTATATTGGATGTGTGGGCAGCAGCAATTTATTACTGTCTTCATATGTGTCTACGGCCTTTGGGGTGAGAAAAAACACTCTGTTCATTTAATAATTTGGGGATATTTAATCAAGGGGAAAAAAACTTTCCCAATTGGAATTTAATTAAAAGACATTTATCATTTTTATTAATTCACTTCTTGATTTTCTTGAAGTTTCATCTCTCAGATGTTAGAGTCCACCTGCAATGTGCGAAGCCTGGGTTGGGAAGATGCCCTGGACAAGAGAAACGGCTACCCATTCCAGTTCTTGCCTGGAGGATTCCACGGATAGAGCAGCCTGGCGGTCTACAGTGCATGGGCCACAAAGAATCGGACGTGACTGAGTGACTAACACGTTTTATTTTTCATCTCTCGGTCTAGGCCTCCAAATTTTCTAAAGTAATTTGGCTTCTAACCTTGTTACCTGGTATCTCTCAGTCTTCAAGAGTACTTCACTCTTCCACATTTCATGCCATTTGCCTCCCCAGGTAGATTAAGTGATAAAGAAACTAAGGATTCAACCAAATACCAACTCTTGCACAAACTACTGCGATTTCCCCTAGTGCCTTTTATATGAACTCACTGCCAGTCTCCATTGTGTGAAGCAAGTGCACTTGGAAGCTCACTTAAATCAACTTGTAAAACTGCCTGAGTCACTAACAGATGCTTTACTGAAACTGAGGTATGACTGTTGTTTTCTGACTAGCCACAAATGGTGTCCCTTCTACAAAAATAAGCAATCAAGTGAGTTTGGCATGATTTGGTCTTAAGAGACCCATGGTCTTTACTTTTCATGTTCATTTATCCTTTAGATACTGGCACTTCTTTTCCTATTCCCTTACTTTGTAGTGACTAAAAGAGAGATTTGAGAGTTGATGATTGCCCGTGGTGGTTTCTGCAGCTTCCCCCACACTTTCATCATCATCTTGTATTTCTCCCAGTGTATTTTTAATGTATGTCTTTAACCATACCCATGAATCAGAATTATTATTAGGGCTTCCCTGGTGATTCAGTGGGTAAAGACTCCACCTTGAAGTGCAAGGGGTGCCGGTTCCATCCCTGACCCAGGAAGATCCCACGTGCTGCGGAGCAGCTAGACCGGTGTGTCCAATTACAAGCCAGTGTTCTGGAGTGCATGCGCCCAGAGCCGGTGCTCTGCACCGAGAGAGGCCACTGCATTGGGTGGCCCACACTGGCCAAAAAATAAAGATGGATGAAAATAAACTTTTAAAAAACTAATAAAAGTGGTCAAAATTACAAAAATAAAAAAAGAAGAATTATTATCAGCTGCAAGATTTTATTCTAGTTTGGCTTCATGAATGAATTTGTTGCCCTTACAAGGACTGTGACAAGAATCCAGTAGCTTTAGGAGCTCTAAGCAAGACACATCTCCTACCGCAGCTTTTAAAACATGTCTAAGACTGACATGATTACAATTCTAAAAATCAGCTGACCGCGGTCAAAACAATATATTTAGGGACGTACAGAGTCTGCAAGGCCCCTGAGGTCACTGTTCAACTGTAGTGAACTAAACAGGAATATCTATTATTTTATTACAATTCACCTGTCAGAAGGCATTTGGAGGAAGACATGCAACAAGGTCTTCATCCTTTATCCTTTACTCCCTTCTCCACGACCTTGGCAACACAATCTTTGTGCAGGTGAAAAACCAGACTTCATTTTCCTGTAATTTCTACAAATCTAACTCTTTCCCTCCTTCATTTTAAAGCTCAGTGTTGCCCTGTCCTTATTTTACCAATTGCAAATTGCTAATCTATATTAATTATAGTTATTTTCTGCTAGGTGAGGTGCCAAGCACTGGTTATGAGATTTGCATGCATTTTCTCTCTTTATCCAGGAAAAAGAAAGCTGTTCATGTTTGTAACACTGGTGCACCTCACAAAAGGTTACATATATATATATATATAATTAGGAGGTTATATTGACTATGATAACAATAAGTAAAACATATGAATATATGTCTGCATAACTTATATACACACGCTCAATTTTTCCTCATCAAAATCTCTATGATTATCCCCACTTCACAAAATGAAACTGTTGCATCGAAAAATTAAGTAACTTCTGAAGATGAAGAAGCTGAATAAATGATAGGGTAAGGATTTGTAGCCAGGTGATCTGATTCTAAAACTAATTCAAGACAGACTTAAAGAGTCCACATTATATGCACTGGCCAGGACACAAAGTATTATTTATATAATACTTTTTGTTTTAAAAGTGCCATATATATATAAAAGCAAATAAATATTTTGTATTGTACTGAATCTTCAATTCAGTAAAGTACACAAGAATCGAAGTTCATAGCCACCAAGCAACTTATTCCCTTGGTAGTAATCAGATCTCTAGTGAAATGTCACATTGGGAATATCAAGGTCAGCTGGTTTTCTGGGAAAGGAAAAGGCATAGGGAGACTGGAAATGAGTCTAAAAGTCCTTAGAATATTTTATAATATATCTACAAAATGAATATCACTGTACTAAGAATATAGGATATATCATACTCAAAATAATACTCAAAATAGGCTAAGATTGGCAGCCAACTATCAAAATGTGTTTTTCTGTTCATGTTTGGAAAACTCAGAAAATAACACAACAGAAAAGGAAACAATAATTTCTTATACTTAAATTTACAAAATACATAGGGTCTGGGTTAACATTTGTGTAGGCTTTGGTACATGCGATGACTTTTAAAGCAGATATGTGAATTTTTTCTTTGGAAGAAAAAAAACTATTTTTAAGATATCAGATGGAAAATAAAGATTATTCTCAAAATTCAATAAAGTGATAAAGTCAACTATCAAGAAAATGAGATTAAGAGTATAGTCTAATTGCTGCTAAAATGTCAATATTCCAATAACCATATGCCAGCACTTAGGTCAACTTAATTAGTATTTTTTTCTTATCAAGCAATAAATCATATAGAAGATTAATTGCAAAAAAATAATCAGCTGACTCTTATGAAATATTCTGGAATGTTTCATAAACTAAGATCCTTTTAAATACATTAGAAAATGCTCAAAATAATTTGAATAATTTAAGAATTCAGAAAATAACACATAGCATGTGTGAGTTTCTTAGTGCTTGTTACATATCTTCTAATACTTTTTCAATTTTTTCATCATGAGAAGACAGTAAACACTAGAATAAGCAAATAAAAGAACTCATTTTCTTGTTAGAGTTAGTATTAGCTAGACAAATATGATTATTTCCTAAAATTGATGACTAGGAATTACAACAGACTCCAATATATGAAGACATTTGGACAATGTATTTTTCCTGTCACATGAGAAACCCTTCTAATCTACCCTATCATTCCACTGGTTCAAACTAATAGGAAATCAATCTAAACCTTTATAATGATACCCAAATAAGCCAATTTTTGCAATAGTGTCTTCCCTTGGTAGTAATCAGATCTCTAGTGAAATGTCACATTGGGAATATCAAGGTCAGCTGGTTTTCTGGGAAAGGAAAAGGCATAGGGAGACTGGAAATGAGTCTAAAAGTCCTTAGAATATTTTATAATATATCTACAAAATGAATATCACTGTACTAAGAATATAGGATATATCATACTCAAAATAATACTCAAAATAGGCTAAGATTGGCAGCCAACTATCAAAATGTGTTTTTCTGTTCATGTTTGGAAAACTCAGAAAATAACACAACAGAAAAGGAAACAATAATTTCTTATACTTAAATTTACAAAATACATAGGGTCTGGGTTAACATTTGTGTAGGCTTTGGTACATGCGATGACTTTTAAAGCAGATATGTGAATTTTTTCTTTGGAAGAAAAAAAACTATTTTTAAGATATCAGATGGAAAATAAAGATTATTCTCAAAATTCAATAAAGTGATAAAGTCAACTATCAAGAAAATGAGATTAAGAGTATAGTCTAATTGCTGCTAAAATGTCAATATTCCAATAACCATATGCCAGCACTTAGGTCAACTTAATTAGTATTTTTTTCTTATCAAGCAATAAATCATATAGAAGATTAATTGCAAAAAAATAATCAGCTGACTCTTATGAAATATTCTGGAATGTTTCATAAACTAAGATCCTTTTAAATACATTAGAAAATGCTCAAAATAATTTGAATAATTTAAGAATTCAGAAAATAACACATAGCATGTGTGAGTTTCTTAGTGCTTGTTACATATCTTCTAATACTTTTTCAATTTTTTCATCATGAGAAGACAGTAAACACTAGAATAAGCAAATAAAAGAACTCATTTTCTTGTTAGAGTTAGTATTAGCTAGACAAATATGATTATTTCCTAAAATTGATGACTAGGAATTACAACAGACTCCAATATATGAAGACATTTGGACAATGTATTTTTCCTGTCACATGAGAAACCCTTCTAATCTACCCTATCATTCCACTGGTTCAAACTAATAGGAAATCAATCTAAACCTTTATAATGATACCCAAATAAGCCAATTTCAAAAGCTTTCATTCCTGACAAATGACAGTGTCTCTGGTTAGCATTTGAAGTCATTGAGTATGAGCTACAAGTACCAAAAAACAAAGCCATCTCGTTTTTATCCTTATTTTCCATCACCTTTCAAGATACAGTATCTCTACTCTTGTTTCTAGTTAGTAAACCCACCTATAACCCATTGTTCTCCATTTCTTCAAGGAACATGCTCTATTGATCATATCTAATTTCATTGAAATCTTTAATCTACAAACATCATTCATTCAAAAAGAGTAGGCTTAAGTTTCTCCTATTAGAAAATCAAAACACTTCTCTTGGTTTAGATCCACTTTCTAACTACTTTTTCTGTGTGTCAGTTTCCCCATTTTATCTTCTTTAAAGAGCCTTCCATCTACAATACTTTTAAGTCCTCACTTCTCAATCACTCTCAGTCATCTATCTAACTTCATCTTCCCACCTTCACCCCGTACCATCCCCTGGAGATACTCTTGCTATAATCAACTATGAAGATTGGTGCCATATCCAGTGGTAATTTCTTAGTCCTTATCACAATTTCCTGTGCCTTTGAGCACATATCTAGCCTCCTTGCCTTCTCTGCTCCTACTCCTTGCTATTTCTCCTACTCGTTGCTATTCCACATTGATCATAGCTGCATTTTCTTGTTTGGATGTCCTTAAATCATAACCTTGTATAAAACTGTATCGAAGGCTTACTTTTTTAATTCGACAATTATTATTTATAGTATGATTTGTATAGTGGTCATTTCTAATGTATATCCATAGCTCAGGCATCTCAAGGGAATTTCAAAACAGTATATCTGGGCATCCCCTGGTGGTCCAGTGGGTAAGGACACTGCCTTGCAGTGCAAGCGGTGCCGGTTCGAGCCCTGGCCTGGGAAGATCCCACGTGCCGCAGAGCAGCTGGACCGATGTGTCCAATTACCGAGCAGGAGCTCTGGAGCGCATGTGCCCAGAGCCGGCGCTCTGCAACGACATACGCCACCGCAGTGGGAGGCTCACAGGAGCCAAAGAACAAAGATGGATGAAAATAGAGAAATGAAAGACCAATAGAAGTGGCCCGCCCGCTCCCCTCCCTCCCCAACACGACCCCCGCCCAAAATAAAATAAATAAATAAATCTTTAAAAAAAACAAACAAACCAGTATATTTATCTGCCCTCTGGACATTACCACCTCAGTACCTTGTAATCATTCAGATCAACCTGCCTAGAACTTATCATCTTATGCCTTCCCCAATGCCTCTATCTCTCACTTCCATAAAACTGCTCCACCATTTTTACTCTTTATCTCTGTTTATGGTATCAATCGTTATAATGGGGAAAATCATCTTAAATCCATTTTAAGTAATCCATGCTCCCATTGTCCAACTAATCATTCCCTCCTGTTAGCTACCATTTCTAATTATTTCTTGATTATTTTCCTCTTTACTATCAATACTGTTTTAGTCACTACTATTCTCTTTTTTTACCCTAAATATCTTTACTGGGCCATTACAATTTTTTTTTTCAGTTTACTTTATGGTGGTAAGAGCACTCAACAAGAGATATACCCTTCTAACAAAATTCCCAATGTGCAAAATAGTACTGTTAACTATACACATAGTATTATACAGGAAATCTCTGGAAATAACTCATCCTGCATAACTGAAACTTTATACCAGTTCAACAGCAACACCCCTTTGCACTCTGTTTCCAACACCAAGCAACCATCACTTTATCTTCTGTTTTTATGAGTTTGACTAGTTAAGACATTTCATATAAGTGGAATCATAACAGTATTTGTCTTTCTGTGTCTGGCTTATTTCACATAGCACACTGTCTTCCAGGTTCATCCATCTTGTCACATCTAACAGAACTTACTTCTTTTATAAGGTTGAATATTATTTTATTGTATGCATATACCATGTTTTCTTTATTCATTCATCCATCAATGGACATCTAGATTGTGTCCATATATTGGCTATTGTAAATAAAGCTGCAATGGATGTGTGTGTATGTGTGTGTGTATGCACATGCATTCAGTCACTCAGTTGTGTCTAACTCTTTATGACCCCATGGAATGTAGCCTGACAGGAATTTTTCAGGCAAGAATACTGGAGTGGTTGCCATCTCCTCCTCCAGGGGATCTTCCCATCCAGGGATTGAACCTGCATCTCTTGTGTCTCCTGTATGGGCATGCAGATTCTTTACCACTAGCACCATCTGTTGTTGTTTAGTTGCTCAGTTGTATCTGACTCTGCAACCCCAGAGACTGCAGCATGCCAGTCTTCCTCATCCTTCAGGCTTCCCTGTCCTTCACTATTGCTTTCTGTTTGCTCAGACTCAACTCCATTGAGTCGATGATATCATCCAACAATCTTATCCTCTGTCACCCTCCTCTCCTCTGTCCTCAATCTTCCCCATCATCAGGGTCTTTTCCAATGACTTGGCTCTTCCCATCAGCTGGGCCAAAGTATTAGAACTTCAGCTTCAGCATCAGTCCTTCCAATGAATGTTCAGGGTTTATTTCCTTTAGGATTGACTGGTTGGATCTCCTTGCTGTCCAAGAGACTCTCAAGAGTCTTCTCTAGCACCACAGTTTGAAAATATCAATTCTTCAGCCCTCAGTCTACTTTATGGTGGTAAGAGCACTCAACAAGAGATATACCCTTCTAACAAAATTCCCAATGTGCAAAATAGTACTGTTAACTATACACATAGTATTATACAGGAAATCTCTGGAAATAACTCATCCTGCATAACTGAAACTTTATACCAGTTCAACAGCAACACCCCTTTGCACTCTGTTTCCAACACCAAGCAACCATCACTTTATCTTCTGTTTTTATGAGTTTGACTAGTTAAGACATTTCATATAAGTGGAATCATAACAGTATTTGTCTTTCTGTGTCTGGCTTATTTCACATAGCACACTGTCTTCCAGGTTCATCCATCTTGTCACATCTAACAGAACTTACTTCTTTTATAAGGTTGAATATTATTTTATTGTATGCATATACCATGTTTTCTTTATTCATTCATCCATCAATGGACATCTAGATTGTGTCCATATATTGGCTATTGTAAATAAAGCTGCAATGGATGTGTGTGTATGTGTGTGTGTATGCACATGCATTCAGTCACTCAGTTGTGTCTAACTCTTTATGACCCCATGGAATGTAGCCTGACAGGAATTTTTCAGGCAAGAATACTGGAGTGGTTGCCATCTCCTCCTCCAGGGGATCTTCCCATCCAGGGATTGAACCTGCATCTCTTGTGTCTCCTGTATGGGCATGCAGATTCTTTACCACTAGCACCATCTGTTGTTGTTTAGTTGCTCAGTTGTATCTGACTCTGCAACCCCAGAGACTGCAGCATGCCAGTCTTCCTCATCCTTCAGGCTTCCCTGTCCTTCACTATTGCTTTCTGTTTGCTCAGACTCAACTCCATTGAGTCGATGATATCATCCAACAATCTTATCCTCTGTCACCCTCCTCTCCTCTGTCCTCAATCTTCCCCATCATCAGGGTCTTTTCCAATGACTTGGCTCTTCCCATCAGCTGGGCCAAAGTATTAGAACTTCAGCTTCAGCATCAGTCCTTCCAATGAATGTTCAGGGTTTATTTCCTTTAGGATTGACTGGTTGGATCTCCTTGCTGTCCAAGAGACTCTCAAGAGTCTTCTCTAGCACCACAGTTTGAAAATATCAATTCTTCAGCCCTCAGTCTACTTCATGGTTAAACTCTCACATCCTTACATGACTACTGGAAACCCATAGCTTTGACTAGATGGACATTTGTTGGCAAAGTGATGTCTCTGCTTTTTAATACACTGTCTAGAATTGTTATAGCTTTTCTTCCAAGGAGCAACCATGTTTGATTTCATGGCTGCAGTCACTATCACAGTGATTTTGGAGCCCAGGAAAATAAAGTTTGTCACTATTTCCATTGCTTCCCCATCTATTTGCCATGAAATGATGGTACCAGATGCCAGGATCTTAGTTTTTTGAATATTGAGTTTTAAATCTATGTTTCACTCTACTCTTTCACCTTCATCAAGAAGTTCTTTAGTTCCTCTTCACTTTTTGCCATTAGGGTGGTGTTATCTGCACATCTGAGGTTATTGATAATTCTCCCAGAAATATCAATTCCAACTTGAGCTTCATCCATCCTTGCATTTCTCATGTTGTACTCTGCATAAAATTTAAATAAGCAGGGTTACAATATACAGCCTTGATGGACTCCTTTCCCAATTATGAATCAGTCTGTTGTTCAATGTCCAGTTCTAACAGTTGTTTCTTGAACTGCATACAGGTTTCTCAGGATACAGGTAAGGTTGTTCCTCAGGAAAGGTGGTGGCACTACCTGGGGTACCGAAAAAATTAAAAATAGACCTATCATAAGAGCCAACGATCACCTATATCCCGAATAATTGAAAGCAGGATCTAGAAGAGATACAATAGTTCTTTTACTGTTTTTTCATCCTGACCCTGGAGCTATGTTCTTCAAATCTATATTCCTGTATGTTGTTGAATGACAGGGGAGCACAAAGAGTTGGACACAACTGAAGCAACTTAGCATTCATGCATGCATGCATGACTTCCATCAGTGTTCCTATGATTGTAACTTTCATATTCTCTATTCAAAACCTTTAAAGACTTGTTATTACCTATCAGAATGAATGCAGACTTTTAGCATGCCATGAAAGAATTTCATAATATGAACCATTACTGGACTTATCAAATTAAATCTCTGCATAGGACATACCTTCTGACATTATTTATCTGAAAATCAATTTGAATAAGGGACCCTGTATTTTTCTGGTATCCCTTGTGTAGAGAAATTGATTACTTCTCTAAATCATTTCTCCTATGCTCTACTCACATTACTCCTCTCCACCGTTTATGTTATTATCCACCCCTCCCACCCTAAGATTAAAAAAAGATAACAACTGGCCTACTTTACTCTTCTTTCTAGACTTTTAACAAACTATACGTTCTTGCGTGTAGTGTCTTTCCTTCATCAGTAGTGTTCTTTTTAATAGCTGTGCATGTGTATGCCCAGCAGAATGCACTTCTAGAATGGACTTGAAGTTAGATGTGGCCATATGATCAAATTGTTTCCAGTGAAATGGGAATGAAATTTAATTCATGACTTAATCCAGACCTGTTTCATAGAACCTCAAAAACTGCCCTTCAGTGCTCTTTGGGATAATGACACAGAGAGGGGCCTTAAGTCTGCACATCTGAGGTTATTGATAATTCTCCAAATTGTTCACAGATTCTAACTCTGCATAAAATTTAAATAAGCAGGGTTACAATATACAGCCTTGATGGACTCCTTTCCCAATTATGAATCAGTCTGTTGTTCAATGTCCAGTTCTAACAGTTGTTTCTTGAACTGCATACAGGTTTCTCAGGATACAGGTAAGGTTGTTCCTCAGGAAAGGTGGTGGCACTACCTGGGGTACCGAAAAAATTAAAAATAGACCTATCATAAGAGCCAACGATCACCTATATCCCGAATAATTGAAAGCAGGATCTAGAAGAGATACAATAGTTCTTTTACTGTTTTTTCATCCTGACCCTGGAGCTATGTTCTTCAAATCTATATTCCTGTATGTTGTTGAATGACAGGGGAGCACAAAGAGTTGGACACAACTGAAGCAACTTAGCATTCATGCATGCATGCATGACTTCCATCAGTGTTCCTATGATTGTAACTTTCATATTCTCTATTCAAAACCTTTAAAGACTTGTTATTACCTATCAGAATGAATGCAGACTTTTTAGCATGGCATGAAAGAATTTCATAATATGAACCATTACTGGACTTATCAAATTAAATCTCTGCATAGGACATACCTTCTGACATTATTTATCTGAAAATCAATTTGAATAAGGGACCCTGTATTTTTCTGGTATCCCTTGTGTAGAGAAATTGATTACTTCTCTAAATCATTTCTCCTATGCTCTACTCACATTACTCCTCTCCACCGTTTATGTTATTATCCACCCCTCCCACCCTAAGATTAAAAAAAGATAACAACTGGCCTACTTTACTCTTCTTTCTAGACTTTTAACAAACTATACGTTCTTGCGTGTAGTGTCTTTCCTTCATCAGTAGTGTTCTTTTTAATAGCTGTGCATGTGTATGCCCAGCAGAATGCACTTCTAGAATGGACTTGAAGTTAGATGTGGCCATATGATCAAATTGTTTCCAGTGAAATGGGAATGAAATTTAATTCATGACTTAATCCAGACCTGTTTCATAGAACCTCAAAAACTGCCCTTCAGTGCTCTTTGGGATAATGACACAGAGAGGGGCCTTAAGTCCGTGTATGGACATCAAGCTGCCATCAGCCTGGGTTCCTGAAAATATAGGTCCTTGAAAAGTCTCTCCAAGCTCCTGCAGCATCTGCCCAGGGGTTTTTTAAATACCCAGATAAGTCTACTGTGCTTATGTCATTACACTCAGGGTCTCTTCACTTATATTCAAGTCTCAGCTAAATAGATGTTATCTAATATGTAAACATTTTTATGCCTCCCAAATATTGGGAGAAAGACAGGAAGATTGGGCAAAGATTTGACAATTCTGAAGATAAAGAGATGCAATGAGAAAAGTATGGCTTTCATTACACTTAACTTGAGGTATGAATTATAATGCAAAAAGCCTGTATCCTCCTTGGTTCATAAGAACAAAGAACTATTGGTAAATGATTTTTTTCTTACAACTATGCTTGGGTTTTTCTTACCTTCACCTTTGAAAATAAAAGTTAACAAGCTACATGCAACAAGACTTTGCATAGAATCATTAGAAAAAAAATTAATTCCTTTTCTAAGTCACTATCTATAGTCCAATGCATATTTTTAAAAGTATAAAATACTTTATATGAGAAAAGCATATATTGTGCTCTGCACCAAGGGTCAGTCAGCATTTTTTTTTTCTGGAAAGGGTCTTATGAGAAATATGTTTAGATTTTTAGGCTATATGGTCTCTGTCACAATGACTAAAGTGCAAAAGCAACCATAGATGATGTATCAACAAACAAGCATAGCTGTATTCCAATACAATTTTATTTACATCAACATCTGACAGGCAAGAGTTTGACCCACTGGTTGTAGTTTTGCCAACTCTCTGATCTCTACCCAAATACAAAGTACCTGTATAAACAACACAGAAATGATAAACATTAATGGTTTGTTTTATTTTGTCATTCATTCCAAATTCTCCCCTCCCACCCAACCCCTACTCCCTTTCTTCTACCTTCTCTCTCTCTCTCAATGAATATTACATAAATTATGCAGAATGACATGTTTGTTTTCTTAAGTTACATAAATGGTATCATTTATCACACAATCCTTTGTAGTCAGGTTTTTTTTTTCACTATTTTCTTTTTAAATATCACTATGTAGATTGAGTTCACGTTCATTGCTTTATAATACTCTGGTGTGTCTACAGATTATTCACCATTATCCACTGGTTGACCGTTTGTACCTTTTTTAAAACTGCACAAACAGTGCAGAGTTTTTCTTAGACTCTGATGTGGAAATGCTGAGTACTAAGAAAACACATACCTTCAATCTTACTATTGCCAAACTACTTTTTAAATCAGATGCTATGTTTTCACCAGAAATAGCTTCTCTTTCCAGATATTTTTTGCCTAATGTTAAAGAAATTCTCTTGCTTTAATAGCAGTTCCTTAGACTATGAAATATGCATGCTTAGGCTGAGCTAAATGTTTAATATGTCCTAACATAATCATATGAGGAAAATATTATTTTTATATCCATACACAACTGAGGTAACAGAGGCTCAAAGTTGTAAAATACCTCCCAAGATCACTTGGCTTGTGTTTGTGCTTGGTTGTATCCAACTCTTTGGGATCCCATGAACTGTAACCCTCCAGGCTACCCTATCCATGGGATTCTACAGGCAACAATACTGAAGTGGGTTGTCACTTCCTACTTCAATGGAAAAGACCTTAATGTTGGGAAAGACTGAAGGCAGGAAGAGAAGGGGACGACAGAGGATGAGATGGTTGGATAGCATCACTGACTCAACGGACATGACTTTGACCAAAATTCAGGAGATGGTGAACGACAGGGAAGCCTGGTGTGCTACAGTTCATGGAGTCAAAAAAAATCGACACAATTTAGTGACTTTACGACAACAAATTTATATCTTTATTAATATTCAGATTTCTTCTTTTGTGAGCTACATGGATATACCCTTGGCTTTTGTCTCATAATTATTTATGAAATACCTTTCAGAGGTTCTTTATATATACTGAAAAGTAAGTGCTATTTAATTTACATAGGCTGCAATCATTTTCTTCAAATCAAAAGTTTGGCTTGTCATTTTGAGTTAAAAAAAACCTTTGAATGCAATTTATCACACTTAATTTTTTACCTTCACTACTGTCTGTTTAAATTTGCACTCAAGAAATTATTCCTATTTCAATATTATAAAGATATTACTTTATGAATTTTTCTTTATGTATTCTTTTTTCCATATGAATAAATAATTTTACTGGCATCATTTATGGAACAATCCACCCTTTGCTACACTGAATTGTGGTGTCACTCACAAGTACTGTTTTTCCTAAATGCAAACGAATTTGGGACTTGTTATTCATTTACACTGAGCAATCTGTCTTCACAAATATAAAAATATTTTAAATGCCATACCCTTTTAGTAAGTGCTAATATCTACTGGGGTGTGTTTTCTCTCACACCCATGAAAATGCTCATCTGGGTGTTTTCATCCCTTTAGCTTTTCATGAAAATTCTAGGATCAGTTTGAGAAATGTAGAACAAAAATTTAAATGAAGAAAGACCAACAAGTTAGATTGGGAATAATTTGAATGTGTCAATTAATTCTATATTAAGGAATAACCAACATCTTTATTTTATTGCATCTTTGCAAACAAGAACATGACCAGTCTCTCAATTTATTTGTGTGTTCTTTATGTCTTTGAGATTTAATATATTTTTCTGTAAAAATTCCATCAAACATTCGCTAGTCTTATTCTTAAGTACCTTTTTTTTGTTATTTTCATAAATAATATTTTTAAAGTTACATTTTCTAGTTCTTTACTGTTGGTATTTATGAAAACTATATATGTTTATGATAGTAGGCTCTCTTATTTTGTTCCTCTTTTAAAATAAAATATCTCTAACATTTCTCCACTAAAAATAATAAGTATATGTTATAGGTTTTGAATAATAACCTGTGAGGAGGTAAGATCTTTTGTATTCTAAAATTACTAAGATTTTTGCCTTTCAAAATGATGATTAAGCATGGAAACTTCAAGTTAAAAGGGGGGGCAATTGGAGTCAAAAATCGACACAATTTAGTGACTTTACGACAACAAATTTATATCTTTATTAATATTCAGATTTCTTCTTTTGTGAGCTACATGGATATACCCTTGGCTTTTGTCTCATAATTATTTATGAAATACCTTTCAGAGGTTCTTTATATATACTGAAAAGTAAGTGCTATTTAATTTACATAGGCTGCAATCATTTTCTTCAAATCAAAAGTTTGGCTTGTCATTTTGAGTTAAAAAAAACCTTTGAATGCAATTTATCACACTTAATTTTTTACCTTCACTACTGTCTGTTTAAATTTGCACTCAAGAAATTATTCCTATTTCAATATTATAAAGATATTACTTTATGAATTTTTCTTTATGTATTCTTTTTTCCATATGAATAAATAATTTTACTGGCATCATTTATGGAACAATCCACCCTTTGCTACACTGAATTGTGGTGTCACTCACAAGTACTGTTTTTCCTAAATGCAAACGAATTTGGGACTTGTTATTCATTTACACTGAGCAATCTGTCTTCACAAATATAAAAATATTTTAAATGCCATACCCTTTTAGTAAGTGCTAATATCTACTGGGGTGTGTTTTCTCTCACACCCATGAAAATGCTCATCTGGGTGTTTTCATCCCTTTAGCTTTTCATGAAAATTCTAGGATCAGTTTGAGAAATGTAGAACAAAAATTTAAATGAAGAAAGACCAACAAGTTAGATTGGGAATAATTTGAATGTGTCAATTAATTCTATATTAAGGAATAACCAACATCTTTATTTTATTGCATCTTTGCAAACAAGAACATGACCAGTCTCTCAATTTATTTGTGTGTTCTTTATGTCTTTGAGATTTAATATATTTTTCTGTAAAAATTCCATCAAACATTCGCTAGTCTTATTCTTAAGTACCTTTTTTTTGTTATTTTCATAAATAATATTTTTAAAGTTACATTTTCTAGTTCTTTACTGTTGGTATTTATGAAAACTATATATGTTTATGATAGTAGGCTCTCTTATTTTGTTCCTCTTTTAAAATAAAATATCTCTAACATTTCTCCACTAAAAATAATAAGTATATGTTATAGGTTTTGAATGATAACCTGTGTGGAGTTAAGATCTTTTGTATTCCAAATTTACCAAGATTTTTGCCTTTCAAAATTATGATTAAGCATGGAACTTTTCAACTGCTTTTTTGTATTTGCTGAGAGGTTACTTCTCTTTGTTGTGCACTATGGAAAATTTCAATAATAGATTTTTCTAATATTAACCACTCTTGCTTTTAAAAACAACTGAAATACAAAAATTCTGTATTTTCTAAAAGTATACTCCTGGATCATGCTGTTAGTGTTTTATTTAATATTTTTGTGTCTACAGCCATACACATGACATAGCATATGGTTTTCTTTTCGTAGACAGATACTTAAAATTTTTGTTGACTTATACAGCAATCTCACAAATTGAAAAAGGTACTTTCCCTATTCTTTGGAATAGCCTGAATATTAAAGACAGTAACAGTCTGAAGGTTTATCATAAGCTAACCTCTATAGCCTCCTCAGCCAGGTTCCCCTGGTGATCCAGGTAAAAAGTCCACCTTGCAGTGCAAGGCGCACCAGTTTGATCTCTGGCCCGGGAAGATCCCACATGCTGGCAGAGCAGTTGGACTGGTGTGTCCAGTTACAAGTCAGCGCTCTGGAGTGCATGCGCCCAGAGCCAGTGCTCTGCAATGAGAGTGGCCACTGAAATGGGAGGCCCATACAGGCCAAAGAATAAAGATGGATGAAAATAAATTAATTTAAAAAACAATAAAAGAGGCCAAAATTTAAGAAAATGAATGCTTTCCAAAAAAATCAAACAAAGCTCCTCAGCCTATTGTTTACTTTTGTATTTGAAGTTAGACTTTAATGTACTGATCCTGTTCATTCAGTGGATAAAAGTTGTTCCAGACACTTTAGTTTTTTTCCTGAATCAGATTCAAAGTTCCACAAATAGTGGAATAAAGTCATGCATAATAAAGTATTTTTGCTTTAGCTATTTTTAATAATCTCATAGTTGAAAATTAATGACTTTTCTTCTTTATTGTTCAATGTCACTAGAAGTTTTATAGTTCATTAGTATTTTCAAAAAAAAAAGTTTTGGTTTCATTGATCTTTTACTTCTTATTTCACAAAATTTTACAATGAAATTATCTAGGTCAGGAGTGTTTTTCATAGAAGGGCTTTTTTTTTGTTGTTATAAATTCAATTTAATAGTAGATACAAAGTATTCATATTTTTAGTTTGTTTTTTTCTTGTTTAATAAATTGTGATTCTTAAAATAAATTGAATTTTTTCTTGTTTTAATAAATTATGATTTATTCTTCTGTTTTAATAAATTGTGATATATATATATATATATACACATACACACACACACACACATACCCTCATGCTGAGCTCAAAGAGACAGAGAGCACCCTTTCCTTGTTATTTCTAATCCTCCAGTCATACATGTGTGTGAAGCCATCTTGGCTCCTTTAGCTCTACAGCCCTCTGATTTCAGTCATGTGACTGATACCAAATGACATCAATGGAATAACTACTAGGTCAAACTAGAAATTTATGAGAAAAAATGAATTATTAATATTTTTTGTATTTTTCCATTGAGTTTTGATGTTTTGGGTAGCAATAACCAGCCAAAACAGATATCAGCAAGCGAGGTGAGACTATACTAAAACCCTAAAGTATGCCCTTTCAGTGGTGAGCATGAGCCAGAAGGGCCTTGAGGTAACAGGGAATAGTGGAAGGACAATGAAGGAATTGTACTGCATGAATCAAAAAAGACAGCCTTGTTACACAGTATTGGAAACGGTGACAACAGTATCACCTACATTAACATAAAAAAATATATCTAAGGAATTTGTGAATTTAGCTAAGAAGATTTCCATGCAGAGTAGTGAAAATATTTCTTTTAGCCATATATGCTAAGGCACAAAGAGAGATAGATGATCTAAATAATAAGTTGTTCCATATTAAGCAGAGTCTAGAGGAAATATTTCCAGTCCAAGACTTGCAAATATAAAACTGTTTGTAATTTCAGGTCTTAAAAGGTATTTTTTATAAGTAATGGTAACAGTCTTCAGAGAAAAGTCAAATTCAAGTCCTGATTGGAAAACATGGTCTTAGAATAAAGATGCCAATGACTCCTTGTTCTGCTTGAGTTCTGATATCTGCATCCAGTTCCTAGCTGTAGCATCTAGTCCCTGCTAGAGGTAAACAGAGACTTATCTTGCAGCTGCACAGTCTGGCCTGAGGCCAGGTCTGTGGTGAACATCAGCATGTTGTTATAAATTCAATTTAATAGTAGATACAAAGTATTCATATTTTTAGTTTGTTTTTTTCTTGTTTAATAAATTGTGATTCTTAAAATAAATTGAATTTTTTCTTGTTTTAATAAATTATGATTTATTCTTCTGTTTTAATAAATTGTGATATATATATATATATATACACATACACACACACACACACATACCCTCATGCTGAGCTCAAAGAGACAGAGAGCACCCTTTCCTTGTTATTTCTAATCCTCCAGTCATACATGTGTGTGAAGCCATCTTGGCTCCTTTAGCTCTACAGCCCTCTGATTTCAGTCATGTGACTGATACCAAATGACATCAATGGAATAACTACTAGGTCAAACTAGAAATTTATGAGAAAAAATGAATTATTAATATTTTTTGTATTTTTCCATTGAGTTTTGATGTTTTGGGTAGCAATAACCAGCCAAAACAGATATCAGCAAGCGAGGTGAGACTATACTAAAACCCTAAAGTATGCCCTTTCAGTGGTGAGCATGAGCCAGAAGGGCCTTGAGGTAACAGGGAATAGTGGAAGGACAATGAAGGAATTGTACTGCATGAATCAAAAAAGACAGCCTTGTTACACAGTATTGGAAACGGTGACAACAGTATCACCTACATTAACATAAAAAAATATATCTAAGGAATTTGTGAATTTAGCTAAGAAGATTTCCATGCAGAGTAGTGAAAATATTTCTTTTAGCCATATATGCTAAGGCACAAAGAGAGATAGATGATCTAAATAATAAGTTGTTCCATATTAAGCAGAGTCTAGAGGAAATATTTCCAGTCCAAGACTTGCAAATATAAAACTGTTTGTAATTTCAGGTCTTAAAAGGTATTTTTTATAAGTAATGGTAACAGTCTTCAGAGAAAAGTCAAATTCAAGTCCTGATTGGAAAACATGGTCTTAGAATAAAGATGCCAATGACTCCTTGTTCTGCTTGAGTTCTGATATCTGCATCCAGTTCCTAGCTGTAGCATCTAGTCCCTGCTAGAGGTAAACAGAGACTTATCTTGCAGCTGCACAGTCTGGCCTGAGGCCCAGGTCTGTGGTGAACATCAGCATAAATTTCTTTTTCCCCTAATGTATTTATTTATTTTAAATTAGAGGATGATTGCTTAATAATATTGTGTTGATTATTGCCATATATCAACATGAATCAGGCATAGGTTTATGAATGTCCCCCCACTCTTGAACCTCTCTCCCACCTCCCATCCCATCCTATCCCACCCCACTCCTCTAGATTACCACAGAGCGATTCTTCCCAAGGCAAAGTTTCTCTTCTCCAAATCTCTTCTGAAAATTTCAAACAATCTAGCAGCCCTGAACTTTCATCTACAACTTCTCAGCTCTACAAGTCACCTCTCAATGTGTATATTTCTTCTCTGCACTGTGGTGAAGAAGATATACAGAGGGACAGGGTAAATATGAAGTTCACTTCACATACTTCCATCTCAAGGATCTCAGTCTCCCTGTCTATAGTCCAGTGTCTGAAGACATGTAAAATCACCTTGTCCAGTTTTATAATTGTTATGATGGGAGTGCAAATCTGGTCCCATTTACTATCATGGTTAGAGGCACAATTGTTTCGAGCTCATATTTATGAATGTTTTAATTTCTTTAACAGATAGGAATACCAGACCACCTTAACTGCCTCCTGAGAAATCTGTATGTAGGTCAAGAAGCAACAGTTAGACTGGTATTGGAAACGGTGAGAACAGGATCACCTACATTAACATAAAAAAATATATCTAAGGAATTTGTGAATTTAGCTAAGAAGATTTCCATGCAGAGTAGTGAAAATATTTCTTTTAGCCATATATGCTAAGGCACAAAGAGAGATAGATGATCTAAATAATAAGTTGTTCCATATTAAGCAGAGTCTAGAGGAAATATTTCCAGTCCAAGACTTGCAAATATAAAACTGTTTGTAATTTCAGGTCTTAAAAGGTATTTTTTATAAGTAATGGTAACAGTCTTCAGAGAAAAGTCAAATTCAAGTCCTGATTGGAAAACATGGTCTTAGAATAAAGATGCCAATGACTCCTTGTTCTGCTTGAGTTCTGATATCTGCATCCAGTTCCTAGCTGTAGCATCTAGTCCCTGCTAGAGGTAAACAGAGACTTATCTTGCAGCTGCACAGTCTGGCCTGAGGCCCAGGTCTGTGGTGAACATCAGCATAAATTTCTTTTTCCCCTAATGTATTTATTTATTTTAAATTAGAGGATGATTGCTTAATAATATTGTGTTGATTATTGCCATATATCAACATGAATCAGGCATAGGTTTATGAATGTCCCCCCACTCTTGAACCTCTCTCCCACCTCCCATCCCATCCTATCCCACCCCACTCCTCTAGATTACCACAGAGCGATTCTTCCCAAGGCAAAGTTTCTCTTCTCCAAATCTCTTCTGAAAATTTCAAACAATCTAGCAGCCCTGAACTTTCATCTACAACTTCTCAGCTCTACAAGTCACCTCTCAATGTGTATATTTCTTCTCTGCACTGTGGTGAAGAAGATATACAGAGGGACAGGGTAAATATGAAGTTCACTTCACATACTTCCATCTCAAGGATCTCAGTCTCCCTGTCTATAGTCCAGTGTCTGAAGACATGTAAAATCACCTTGTCCAGTTTTATAATTGTTATGATGGGAGTGCAAATCTGGTCCCATTTACTATCATGGTTAGAGGCACAATTGTTTCGAGCTCATATTTATGAATGTTTTAATTTCTTTAACAGATAGGAATACCAGACCACCTTAACTGCCTCCTGAGAAATCTGTATGTAGGTCAAGAAGCAACAGTTAGACTGGACATGAACCTCAGACTGGTTCAAAATTGGGAAAGGCTGTATATTGTCATTCTGCTTATTTAAATTTTATGCAGAGTATATTATGCAAAATGCCAGCCTGGATGAAGCTCAAGCTGGAATCAAGATTTCTGGAAGAATTATTAATAACCTCAGATATGCAGATGACACCACCCTAATGGCAGAAAGTGAAGAGGAACCAAAAAAACCTCTTGATGAAGGTGAAAAAGGAGAAAGAAAAAGCTGGCTTAAAACTCAACATTCAAAAAACTAAGATCATGGCAAATAGATGGGGAAACAATGGAAATAGTGACAAACTTTATTTTCTTGGGCTCCAAAATTACTGCAGATGGTCACTGCAGTCATGAAATTAAAAGACACCTGCTCCTTCCAAGAAAAGCTATGACAAACCTAGGCAGTGCATTAAAAAGCAGAGACATCGCTTTGCCAACAAAGGTCCATCTAGTCAAAGCTGTGGTTTTTCCAGTAGTCATGTATGGACATGAAGAGTTGGACCATAAAAAAGTCTGACCACGAAGAACTGATGTTTTCAAACTGTGGTGCTAGGGAAGACTCTTGAAAGTCCTTTGGACAGCAAGGAGATCCAATCAGTCAATCCCAAAAGAACCCTGGATATTCACTGGAAGGACTGATGCTGAAGCTGAAGTGCCAGTACTTTGGCCACCTGATGCAAAGTGCTGATTCATTGGAAAAGACCCTGATGCTGGTAAAGATTGAGGCAAGAGGAGAGGAGGGTGACAGAGGATGAGACAGTTGGATGGCATCTTCGACTCAAAGGACATGAGTTTGAAAAAAACTCCAGGAGATAGTCAAGGATAGAAAAGTCTGGTTTGTGACATCCATGGGGTCCCAAAGAGTCAGATACAATTGACTGACTGACATCTCAAGGATCTCAGTCTCCCTGTCTATTGTCCAGTGTCTGAAGACATGTAAAATCACCTTGTCCAGTTTTATAATTGTTATGATGGGAGTGCAAATCTGGTCCCATTTACTATCATGGTTAGAGGCACAATTGTTTCGAGCTCATATTTATGAATGTTTTAATTTCTTTAACAGATAGGAATACCAGACCACCTTAACTGCCTCCTGAGAAATCTGTATGTAGGTCAAGAAGCAACAGTTAGACTGGACATGAACCTCAGACTGGTTCAAAATTGGGAAAGGCTGTATATTGTCATTCTGCTTATTTAAATTTTATGCAGAGTATATTATGCAAAATGCCAGCCTGGATGAAGCTCAAGCTGGAATCAAGATTTCTGGAAGAATTATTAATAACCTCAGATATGCAGATGACACCACCCTAATGGCAGAAAGTGAAGAGGAACCAAAAAAACCTCTTGATGAAGGTGAAAAAGGAGAAAGAAAAAGCTGGCTTAAAACTCAACATTCAAAAAACTAAGATCATGGCAAATAGATGGGGAAACAATGGAAATAGTGACAAACTTTATTTTCTTGGGCTCCAAAATTACTGCAGATGGTCACTGCAGTCATGAAATTAAAAGACACCTGCTCCTTCCAAGAAAAGCTATGACAAACCTAGGCAGTGCATTAAAAAGCAGAGACATCGCTTTGCCAACAAAGGTCCATCTAGTCAAAGCTGTGGTTTTTCCAGTAGTCATGTATGGACATGAAGAGTTGGACCATAAAAAAGTCTGACCACGAAGAACTGATGTTTTCAAACTGTGGTGCTAGGGAAGACTCTTGAAAGTCCTTTGGACAGCAAGGAGATCCAATCAGTCAATCCCAAAAGAACCCTGGATATTCACTGGAAGGACTGATGCTGAAGCTGAAGTGCCAGTACTTTGGCCACCTGATGCAAAGTGCTGATTCATTGGAAAAGACCCTGATGCTGGTAAAGATTGAGGCAAGAGGAGAGGAGGGTGACAGAGGATGAGACAGTTGGATGGCATCTTCGACTCAAAGGACATGAGTTTGAAAAAAACTCCAGGAGATAGTCAAGGATAGAAAAGTCTGGTTTGTGACATCCATGGGGTCCCAAAGAGTCAGATACAATTGACTGACTGAACAACAACAAAATTTCCTCTATTTAAGAATATTTTATAATTTGGGTGGGGGAAAGTTTCCCCCTTAGCAATTTTGTACTTGTTTTTGCCAGTGTCTTGGAGGGTTCACCAGTCCAGAAATAATATTCATGTTGAGATGAAATGTACAACTGTGTATATATATATATATATATATATAGATGTATAGATTGATAGATAGATAGATATCCTACAGCCCAGGAACAAATATATAACACCATCCTAACTGTAATGGTAAACAAGTTTTATTGTAAATCATCCTTGTACAATTTGTAGTATGTTCACACAATTGGATACTATGCAGCAATGAGAATAAACCATTTATAAACACATGAAATAATATGGAAAATGTCACAATGTTGATAAAAAGGCTCAGTGCATACAAGGAAATGCACACTATACTAATTCACCTAAAATTTAAAAAAACTAATAGAAATGTTAATAGTGGCTGCACCTGGGGGCAGCATAGAGTCTACATGGGATCCAAAGGGGTGTGTCTGGGTGCCATTAATGTTTGTTCCTTAGTCTGGGTGATGGCTGTACCATGGCTCAGTTTGTGAAAATCCATCACTTTTTATACATATATTTTTCTGTATTTGATATTTCAATAAAAACCTAAAATGTAAATTTAAAATATGACCCAGAAAGTTCTTTTCATCAACAACAGGGAAGATTAAAACCTATGGAAATTTGAAAACAGTAAAAAAAATGCAAATGATTTAAAAAGTCACTTTGGATAAAAACATCAAAATGTTAACGAAGGTCTTTTGAGGTCTTATTTAAAAATTGAAACATTCTCTTGGCCACCTGATGCAAAGTGCTGATTGCATGAAGTGCCAGTACTTTGGCCACCTGATGCAAAGTGCTGATTCATTGGAAAAGACCCTGATGCTGGTAAAGATTGAGGCAAGAGGAGAGGAGGGTGACAGAGGATGAGACAGTTGGATGGCATCTTCGACTCAAAGGACATGAGTTTGAAAAAAACTCCAGGAGATAGTCAAGGATAGAAAAGTCTGGTTTGTGACATCCATGGGGTCCCAAAGAGTCAGATACAATTGACTGACTGAACAACAACAAAATTTCCTCTATTTAAGAATATTTTATAATTTGGGTGGGGGAAAGTTTCCCCCTTAGCAATTTTGTACTTGTTTTTGCCAGTGTCTTGGAGGGTTCACCAGTCCAGAAATAATATTCATGTTGAGATGAAATGTACAACTGTGTATATATATATATATATATATATATAGATGTATAGATTGATAGATAGATAGATATCCTACAGCCCAGGAACAAATATATAACACCATCCTAACTGTAATGGTAAACAAGTTTTATTGTAAATCATCCTTGTACAATTTGTAGTATGTTCACACAATTGGATACTATGCAGCAATGAGAATAAACCATTTATAAACACATGAAATAATATGGAAAATGTCACAATGTTGATAAAAAGGCTCAGTGCATACAAGGAAATGCACACTATACTAATTCACCTAAAATTTAAAAAAACTAATAGAAATGTTAATAGTGGCTGCACCTGGGGGCAGCATAGAGTCTACATGGGATCCAAAGGGGTGTGTCTGGGTGCCATTAATGTTTGTTCCTTAGTCTGGGTGATGGCTGTACCATGGCTCAGTTTGTGAAAATCCATCACTTTTTATACATATATTTTTCTGTATTTGATATTTCAATAAAAACCTAAAATGTAAATTTAAAATATGACCCAGAAAGTTCTTTTCATCAACAACAGGGAAGATTAAAACCTATGGAAATTTGAAAACAGTAAAAAAAATGCAAATGATTTAAAAAGTCACTTTGGATAAAAACATCAAAATGTTAACGAAGGTCTTTTTGAGGTCTTATTTAAAAATTGAAACATTCTCTCAAGGCCCGGGGTGCCTAGCCTGCAGCTAGGACTGTCCCAAGGGCATTGTCACAAGGTCATGCATATTTAATTGAATAATTAATTGAAATACACAGAGGGAAAAAAATTTCCAGTTCTGACACAATGGTAATATTTTCCTTTTTAATTATTTGTTCCAGTGTCCCTATAGAGACTAAAATATGAATACAGGCTGCACTTTTATCTACAGTCACTGCTAATTCGATGTCTTCAATTCCCAGTAACCCTTTTGAACTACTTCTCTTACTATACACACTGATGTCTTCAGTTTCAGCTACTTTCTGCTTGCACAGTAGAAGGATGAGGATGCAAGGCAGCCATGTTGTGTTAGTCACACGGTTGTGTCCAACTCTTTGTGACTTCATGGACTGCAGCCTCCCAGGTTCTCCTGTCCATGGATTCTCCAGGCAAGAATCCTGGAATGGGTAGCCTTCTCCAGGGGATCTTCCTGACCCAGGGATTGGACCCAGGTCTTCTGCACTGCAGCCAGATTCTTTACTGACTGAGCCGCCAGGGAAATCCTAATTCCGGTATTAAAAGTGAGTTGTATCAGACAACTTTTCCTCTTTCCCTTTACATAAAGAAAAGGATTAGATGTCAACGTATAAAAGTTTTGATCCTTTGACATTAAAACTCAGTTTTTAAAGATCCAAGTAGCTAGACAAGTTAATGATAGCCATGGGTAAATTCACCTTCAATAGGAAAGGTACTTTCCTAAATTGTGCCTAAATTCCTTGTAGTTCACTAATTCCTTGGGGGGTGGGTGCCATTTTTTTCCTTAGTCTGGGTGATGGCTGTACCATGGCTCAGTTTGTGAAAATCCATCACTTTTTATACATATATTTTTCTGTATTTGATATTTCAATAAAAACCTAAAATGTAAATTTAAAATATGACCCAGAAAGTTCTTTTCATCAACAACAGGGAAGATTAAAACCTATGGAAATTTGAAAACAGTAAAAAAAATGCAAATGATTTAAAAAGTCACTTTGGATAAAAACATCAAAATGTTAACGAAGGTCTTTTTGAGGTCTTATTTAAAAATTGAAACATTCTCTCAAGGCCCGGGGTGCCTAGCCTGCAGCTAGGACTGTCCCAAGGGCATTGTCACAAGGTCATGCATATTTAATTGAATAATTAATTGAAATACACAGAGGGAAAAAAATTTCCAGTTCTGACACAATGGTAATATTTTCCTTTTTAATTATTTGTTCCAGTGTCCCTATAGAGACTAAAATATGAATACAGGCTGCACTTTTATCTACAGTCACTGCTAATTCGATGTCTTCAATTCCCAGTAACCCTTTTGAACTACTTCTCTTACTATACACACTGATGTCTTCAGTTTCAGCTACTTTCTGCTTGCACAGTAGAAGGATGAGGATGCAAGGCAGCCATGTTGTGTTAGTCACACGGTTGTGTCCAACTCTTTGTGACTTCATGGACTGCAGCCTCCCAGGTTCTCCTGTCCATGGATTCTCCAGGCAAGAATCCTGGAATGGGTAGCCTTCTCCAGGGGATCTTCCTGACCCAGGGATTGGACCCAGGTCTTCTGCACTGCAGCCAGATTCTTTACTGACTGAGCCGCCAGGGAAATCCTAATTCAGGTATTAAAAGTGAGTTGTATCAGACAACTTTTCCTCTTTCCCTTTACATAAAGAAAAAGGATTAGATGTCAACGTATAAAAGTTTTGATCCTTTGACATTAAAAACTCAGTTTTTAAAGATCCAAGTAGCTAGACAAGTTAATGATAGCCATGGGTAAATTCACCTTCAATAGGAAAGGTACTTTCCTAAATTGTGCCTTTCTAAATTCCTTGTAGTTCACTAATTCCTTTCAGTTACATATAATATACCTTGAGTTACCTATTGGGTACAAAGTATTGTTTCAAGAATCTGAAGGAGTTTAACTCATTAAAAAAAATTTGTTAAAAAACTTTGCCCTCAAGTAAAGTGAATTCTTATAGGAAAGTACATCATGATTCAGGGATACAAATACAGCATTAATACTATGCTTTCTCTTTTTTTGTTGTTTTGGCCACTTCTATTGATCTTTCATTTATATATTTCCAACCATCTTTGTTCTTTGGCCTGTGTGGGTTTCCCATCACAGTGGCCTCCCTTGTTGCAGAGCACCGGCTCTAGGCATATGCACTCCAGAGCTCCGGCTCAGTAGTTGGACACATCAGTCCAGCTGCTCTGCGGCATGTGGGATCTTCCCAGGCCAGGGATAAAACTGGTGCCCCTTGCACTGCAGGGCAGACTCTTTACCCAGAGGACCACCAGCGAAGTCCTATGATTTCTTTTTGATTCATTTTAAGATTTTAAGTTTAATGGAATATCAGGAATATTCAATATAAGAAAAGTTGAATTGGTACTTGAAACACTGAAGATTCACTAAATTCAGGATATTCATATATGTCATGGATAAAACTCCTGATGCTGAGAAAGATTAAAGGCAGAGGAGAGGAGGGTAATAGAGGCTCCTCTGTCTGTAGGATTTCTCAGGTAGGAGTACTGGAGTAGGTAACCATTTTCTTCTCAAGAAGATCTTCATGACCAGGGATTGAACCTGAATTTCTCATTGGCAAGCAGGTTCTTTACCACTGAGCCACTAGGGAAGTGGAAATTTCAAATTAAAATAGTGAAATACTGCTTCACATCCACTAAGATGGATTAATCAATGTCAGACTATAGCATGTACTGACAAGGTTGTGAAGAAAGTGAAACACACATCCATTATAATGGGAATGAAATGCTCAGAAACTTTTAAAAGTAACTTTGCATTTACTTAATTGCTAAACACAAATGTACCATGTGTGTGTTCTAAGTTGCTCCAGTCCTGTCCAACTCTTTATGACCCTATGGACTGTAGCCTGCCAGAAGACAGAATTCCCTCTGTCCATGGGGATTCTCCAATCAAGAATACTGGAGTGGATTGCCATGACCTCCTCCTGGAGATCTTCCAAACTCAGGGATCAAATCTGCATCTCTTACATCTCTTGCATTGGCAAGCAGGTTCTTTACCACTAGCGTCACCTGGAAAGCCTAAGGTTTACCAGGAAAGTGAGTGTCCATTAGTCAGTTGTGTCCAACTCTTTGTGACCTCATAGACTATATAGCCCACCAGGTTCCTCTGTCCATGGGGTTCTCCAGGAAAGAATACTGGAGTGGGCTGCTATTCCTTTCTCCAGGTATCTTCCCAACTCAGGCATTGAACCTGGGTCTCCTGCATTGCAGAAAGATTCTTTACCCAGAGGACCACCAGCGAAGTCCTATGATTTCTTTTGATTCATTTTAAGATTTTAAGTTTAATGGAATATCAGGAATATTCAATATAAGAAAAGTTGAATTGGTACTTGAAACACTGAAGATTCACTAAATTCAGGATATTCATATATGTCATGGATAAAACTCCTGATGCTGAGAAAGATTAAAGGCAGAGGAGAGGAGGGTAATAGAGGCTCCTCTGTCTGTAGGATTTCTCAGGTAGGAGTACTGGAGTAGGTAACCATTTTCTTCTCAAGAAGATCTTCATGACCAGGGATTGAACCTGAATTTCTCATTGGCAAGCAGGTTCTTTACCACTGAGCCACTAGGGAAGTGGAAATTTCAAATTAAAATAGTGAAATACTGCTTCACATCCACTAAGATGGATTAATCAATGTCAGACTATAGCATGTACTGACAAGGTTGTGAAGAAAGTGAAACACACATCCATTATAATGGGAATGAAATGCTCAGAAACTTTTAAAAGTAACTTTGCATTTACTTAATTGCTAAACACAAATGTACCATGTGTGTGTTCTAAGTTGCTCCAGTCCTGTCCAACTCTTTATGACCCTATGGACTGTAGCCTGCCAGAAGACAGAATTCCCTCTGTCCATGGGGATTCTCCAATCAAGAATACTGGAGTGGATTGCCATGACCTCCTCCTGGAGATCTTCCAAACTCAGGGATCAAATCTGCATCTCTTACATCTCTTGCATTGGCAAGCAGGTTCTTTACCACTAGCGTCACCTGGAAAGCCTAAGGTTTACCAGGAAAGTGAGTGTCCATTAGTCAGTTGTGTCCAACTCTTTGTGACCTCATAGACTATATAGCCCACCAGGTTCCTCTGTCCATGGGGTTCTCCAGGAAAGAATACTGGAGTGGGCTGCTATTCCTTTCTCCAGGTATCTTCCCAACTCAGGCATTGAACCTGGGTCTCCTGCATTGCAGAAAGATTCTTTACTGTCTGAACCACAGGTAAGTCTGCATATGACCCAGCAATTCCATTCTTTGGTATATATTCAAGTGAGATGAAAATACATTCACCAAACACATGTATATTGAATGTTTATAGCAGCATTATTCATAATTGCCAAGTTTAAACAACCTAGGCATCCATAAAATGGTTACTGTATAAACAAAATATGTATATTCATACCCTGAAACAGTATTATGCCATAAAAAGGCATGAAGCACTGATACATGCTACAACATGGATGGATCTTGCAAATGTAATGGTAAGTAAAAGTATCTTCATAAAAGATCATATATTGGGCTTCCCCTGGTGGTCCAGTGGGTAAGGACACCGCCTTGCAGTGCAAGGGGCGCCAGTTCAAGCCCTGGCCTGGGAAGATCCCACGTGCTGGGGAGCGGCTGGACGGATGTGTCCAATTACCGAGCCAGAGCTCTGGAGCGCTTGTGCCCAGAGCCGGCGCTCTGCAACGACAGACGCCGCCACCGCGATGGGAGGCCCACAGGAGCCAGAGAACAAAGACGGATGAACAGAAAGAAAGGAAAGACCAAGCTCCCCTCCCTCCCCAACCCGACCCCCGCCCAAAAATAAATAAATAAATAAATCTTTAAAAAAAAAAAAAAAGATCATATATTATATAACTGCACTGATATGATATGTCCAAAATAGGCAAATCTATAGAGATGTAAAATAAGGTAGTAGTTACCCAAGGCTGAGAGAAGGGAAGCCAAGGGTGATTTCTCATAGTGCCGGTCCTGCCGGCAGTCGAACAGAACCCGAAGATAGTGGCAGCACGGCTAAGAAAGAAAGAAGGACAGAAAGGATGGGGTTGAGAGGGCCGGCAAAGAGGCAGACAACTCTGCAAGTTGCTGACAAGTTTATTGAATTCGCTCATACATTTTATACCTCTCAAAATCAGATAACACACAGCAAACAGTAGTGTATATGTGCTTTTGGCCAGATTTCTCAGACCTAGCATCCTGTTAGTTTCCATCAGGTATGTCATTAACTAGGTCTTACGTCCTGGTATGTCATTATCTGGGTTAACTAAAAACCTACACACAGTTCCTTAGATTACAATGGTTCCGGGGCATAAAGCCCCTCAAGCCCTTATCATCTGTTGTCCGAGGCTCCAGGTGTCCTTTACGATAACTCAGCTATGTTTTCACAATACCTGGGGTGGCGGGACAGAGAGCTATGCTGTTATCAGCCCCTGTTCCTAGGGCAGCTCCCAGAACTATGTTTCCAAATAGGAAACCCCTTGAAACAGGGTAGCTCCCCGCATCATAGGTACAGGGATTATTTCAGGAATGATTAAAATGTTCTAAAGTTGGGACTTTGTGCTGATGGTTGGACACTTCCTTCCATATATTTAAAAATACATTAAATTGCATTGCTTTCATTGATGAATTTATGACATGTGAACTATAATTCAATAAACACTTTTTAAAGCTAAGCACAAGGGAAGAGATTAACAAATTCATGAATTTGAAGAGAGAAGAGGTAAAATCCAGAACAGTATTTCTTCTTTCCAAAGTCTCATAATTTTTGGTTGTGTTGTTATCCAAATATTTACAGACTGAGGTGATTTCACTACCATAACATCACATATGTCTTTATTGTAAAATATTCTAAACTTCAAGTTCCCTAAATAAGAATGTTTTCCTAAAAACACAAACAGGATATTTAAAGCATTTCCCTGGATAATACCTCACTCCATTTTCATACTGGCTATACTTCATTTAACTGAAAATGATTATGAAGATTGTATTTGATACTGACATTGACATATAAGTCAAATGTTCTGAAGTGTGGGCTCTCTAGCTATAATACTGGATGCAGGTCTGGTTCTACCACTTATAAGCTGTGTGATCTTGAAAAAGTTCCTAACCTCCTTGTGTCTCAGTTTCTTCTTATGCAAAATGGGAATAATAATGATACCTGCAATGTAAAACTGGTGTGAGACACCTGACACATCACACTCACAAAGATTAACTATTATTGTACCATTCTGAGCCAATATATTTCTAAATATGTGACTTCCACAATTAACAAACTGGGTTAGAAAACGTTTTGGGGAAGATAAAGCAGCCTTTTCAAAACTCCCAAATACCAATAGCACTTAACTTTTTAGCTAAAGACTCTGTACTGTGTTTAGAATAGTGCCTCCAGGAAATTTGTGTGTTTGTTTTATAAAAAAGGATAGTATTGGGGACTTTCCTGGTGGCTCAGTGGTAAAGAATCTGCATGCTAATGCAGAAGACACAGGTTCAATCCCTGATCATGGAAGATTCCACATGATGTGGAGGAACTAAGTCCAAGAGCCACACTACTAAGCCTGTGCTCTAGAGCCTGGAAGCCTTAACTACTGAATCCACGTGCCTGAACTATTGAAGCCTATGCACCCTAGAGCCCGTGCTCCTCAACAAGAAAAGCCACCACAAGAAGCCTGCACATTGCAACTAGAAGGGTAGTCCCTGTAGCAATGAAGACCCAACACAGACAAAAAGAAAAATAAATAAAATTTAAAAAGGATAGTATTTGATTTAGTTTTATCTGTTTTGTTTATTTTTTGTTTATTTTGTCTTTAGAGTAGTAGTCCATGATTTTCTATATTTATCAGTTTGAGTAGAGATAGAATTACATGTCTCTTTCGTGCACCTCGAGGAAATTCGTATCTCTCAAATATCATCAGCACATCCCTATTATGGATCAAGCGTAAACATCACATTGTCAAAATATTCTAAACTTCAAGTTCCTAAATAAGAATGTTTTCCTAAAAACACAAACAGGATATTTAAAGCATTTCCCTGGATAATACCTCACTCCATTTTCATACTGGCTATACTTCATTTAACTGAAAATGATTATGAAGATTGTATTTGATACTGACATTGACATATAAGTCAAATGTTCTGAAGTGTGGGCTCTCTAGCTATAATACTGGATGCAGGTCTGGTTCTACCACTTATAAGCTGTGTGATCTTGAAAAAGTTCCTAACCTCCTTGTGTCTCAGTTTCTTCTTATGCAAAATGGGAATAATAATGATACCTGCAATGTAAAACTGGTGTGAGACACCTGACACATCACACTCACAAAGATTAACTATTATTGTACCATTCTGAGCCAATATATTTCTAAATATGTGACTTCCACAATTAACAAACTGGGTTAGAAAACGTTTTGGGGAAGATAAAGCAGCCTTTTCAAAACTCCCAAATACCAATAGCACTTAACTTTTTAGCTAAAGACTCTGTACTGTGTTTAGAATAGTGCCTCCAGGAAATTTGTGTGTTTGTTTTATAAAAAAGGATAGTATTGGGGACTTTCCTGGTGGCTCAGTGGTAAAGAATCTGCATGCTAATGCAGAAGACACAGGTTCAATCCCTGATCATGGAAGATTCCACATGATGTGGAGGAACTAAGTCCAAGAGCCACACTACTAAGCCTGTGCTCTAGAGCCTGGAAGCCTTAACTACTGAATCCACGTGCCTGAACTATTGAAGCCTATGCACCCTAGAGCCCGTGCTCCTCAACAAGAAAAGCCACCACAAGAAGCCTGCACATTGCAACTAGAAGGGTAGTCCCTGTAGCAATGAAGACCCAACACAGACAAAAAGAAAAATAAATAAAATTTAAAAAGGATAGTATTTGATTTAGTTTTATCTGTTTTGTTTATTTTTTGTTTATTTTGTCTTTAGAGTAGTAGTCCATGATTTTCTATATTTATCAGTTTGAGTAGAGATAGAATTACATGTCTCTTTCGTGCACCTCGAGGAAATTCGTATCTCTCAAATATCATCAGCACATCCCTATTATGGATCAAGCGTAAACATGCCATTCCATATGTAAAAATCACTGCGCTGAACACCTGAAACTACTATAATGCTATCTGTCAAATATACCTCAATTAAAAATAAATTAGTGGCTTCCCCTGGTGGTCCAGAGGATGAAGACACCGCTTTGCAGTGCAGGGGGCGCTGGTTCGATCCCCGGCCTGGGAGGATCCCACATGCCGCGGAGGGGCTGGACTGATATGTCCAATTACCGAGCTTGAGCTCTGAAGCACATGCGCCCAGAGCCGGCACTCTGCAACGACAGACGCCACCGCAGTGAGAGGACCACAGGAGCCAAAGAACAAAGACGGATGAACATAGATAAATGAAAGACCAACAGAAGTGGCCCGCCTGCTCCCCGCCCTCCCCAAACACGACCCCCGCCCAGAATAAATAAATAAATAAATCTTTAAAAATAAATAAATAAATAAATTAGAATTTAAAAAGGCATGTCACACTAACATTTTGAATCTGGCAAATCAAGCTTCTGCTTCTTTTTCAAGTCATGTCCAACCACATGTGTGTTCTAAGTGAAAAGACTATATCATTATAAAAACAGAGATTCAATAGAGCAGGAAGTGATTGTGAGATTTTTAAAATTCATCCTCTGACAGCCAAGTACCAAAGCCATCTCCAAAAGTAACAGTCTATTCTCCAAAACCTCTTGAAATGGAAATGTATTTTTCTTGGTAACCTCGTCCAGTTTCTTATAATCTGTACAGCCAAATAGTTCTTTGTAAAGCAAGTTCAGAGGAAAGAAAAAAACACCAAAAATCACTGAACACACTTCTATTTCCAGTTCTTTCTCTATACATGATTTTTCCCCCATAGGAGCTGCCTGAATTTTATCATCACTTTTGTGAAATGTTTGAAGTTATTTAATATTAGAATAGTTTAATAGGAGCAAAAGAGTCTAAAGGCAAATTGTTCCTTATGTCTGTTCTTTGAGGTATATTGAGTTTTCATGATTCCTCTCATTCCCTCCCCCACTTTTAAGATTTTAAATATTTATTCCAATTGTTGTAAGTCCAATATTTTGAACATTTGATTATATGTTCAATTTCATGTCATAGGCATAAATTTGAGAGTAAGATACTCTCAATACTATATCTTAGGCATAAATTTGACAGGAAGATTCCATTACTATATGTACTTCAGCTTTCCATGAGTTATTCAGTTGTTAGGAAGTCAGCTGAAAAAGCAACAAATGCATTACTAGTGTCTGAAACTCTGAAAAGGATAACCTGGTTGCATAAGAATGGAGATACTATGAAATGGAAAATAAATATTTTACATTAATACATAAAAATAATTAGCAAACAAATAAGGGAAATGATTGGTAGAAAAGTAAGTAGAATAAAATTACAAAATATTTTGAGACTGGGGAGCAGAAGAAACATTCAAGTGATTCAGCATATGTGATCTGAGCATCTACTATATACTCCAAGCACTGGAGATTCAGAATTGAGAAAAACAGAAAATGTGTTCCCCTTCTTGGGACTTACTTTCCAAGTGGGAAGACTGAAAACAACAAAATTCTAAACAAAGTTATATAAAATACAATGTCAGGGATTGATAAACACTTTGCAAAAAAAAAAAAAATAATAAAACAGGTTAAGGGGAGAGAGTCAGGAAAGAAGATGCTCAACATAGGGTGGTCAGGGAATGTCCTTTGAGGTACTGTCATTTTAGCAAGAATCAGAATAAAGTGAGAGTTGGACCATGATAACATTTGCAAGAAAAGTAGTCCAGGGTGGGAACCACCAAGAGCAAAACGTCTTGGGGTTCCTGTCCTTGTGTTTAGAATTTTCAGAGAACAGAAAGACCAGTAGAGCAGTAGCTAAGTAAGTAAGGAGAAGAGTTAGGGAAATGAGTTAAGAGAGCTACCAGAGCCTGGATGACATAGGGCATGACAAGTAGCCCAAGGACTTAGAAGGTTGCGAACAGATGAGTAACTTGATATGTATTTACTTTTACAAAGGACCACTCTTGCTGCTGTGTGATCAATTCAGACTTCAACGAAGCAAGATTGGAAGCAGGAAACCCATTAGAGCCTAGAGAGTTAAACCACAAATGAAATTAAAGTGGTTTAGACCAGGTTCTTGGTGGTGAGGATAAGAAATGATATGACTTGGGTTCCCTTTAGAAGGTACAGCTAGTAGAATTTCTACTGGTATGTATAGAAGATAGAAGAGAAAGAAGGCAGAAGGAAGGTTCCAAGATTTTTGGCCTTAGCAACTGGTGAACTAATGGTAGCCTTCATAGAGTTGGGGGATAGAGGAGAAGGAAGAGGTCTGAAAAGAAAAGTCAAATATTATCTTTGAAATATCTGCGACATATTCAGAAAAAATGCTAGTTAGTTGAGAACCTGTCTGGATTTCAGTTGCAAATTTTGTTTTGTAACTCAGTTTAGCCATTGTCAGAGTACAGATGTTATTTAATGTTATGTACAGATGTTATGAAAATGGATGAAGTCACCAAATAAATTGGTATAAATAGAGAAGAAACAAAGTCTCAGAATTGAACCCTAGAGTCCAAGAGCACTTGAAAAATCTCAACATTGGAAAATAAGCCAGTAACAGACTGCAGAGTAATACAGAGATAAAAAGGCTGGGAGAGTACAGTGTCCTAGAAATCAAGGGAAGAAAGTACTTAAAGAAAAAAAAAAAAAAAAGAAAACAGTGGACAGTTCTGTCAAATACTTCTGAAAGAATAATTTGTGCACAAATGTCCACTGGGTTTGACTTTGACGAGCTCTTGATTAGACTTTCAGTGGAGTGATGGGGATAAAGAAGGAATGGAAGATGAGGAAGTACAAATTTCAAAGTATTTTTCCCTTAAGCAGAACAAATGAAGCCATTGCTGCCAAGGAGGATGTAAGATCAGGGCTTCCCTGGTGGTTCTGTTCGATCCCTGGGTCGGGAAGATCCCCTGGAGAAGGACATGGTAGCCCACTCAAGAGTATTCTTGTCTGGGAAATAGACAGAGGAGCCTGGTAGGCTATAGTCCATGAGGCCGCAAGAGTCGGACATGACTTAGCAACTAAACCACAACCACCACTGTAAGGTTAAAGTATCTATCTATGTATCCTCTATCAATCATCTATCAATCAGTGATCTAGGAGACAAGGGATAACTGATGATAAAAAAGAGACAGGGAATAACTGCATGACTGATATCTCTGAAAAATCAGTAAGAGGTAGAATTCACATTTATTATTGAAAGACATTGCTTGTTTAAGTACAAATTTGTCTTACAGTAAGTCAGTTGTACCTTAGGGGAAAAAAGGGGCATTTATTCTTTCATGTTACGGAGTGATTTTGTTTTACTTTTAATGAGAAAACCTCTTGGAAGGGTACGTTAAATTTTATTTGAATCATTGTCTTTCTCAATGTCTTATGGTAGATAAAAACAACCAATACAGCCCTAAAAGAAAATTATTTCAATAGTCATTATACTTACCTCTCTTGGGTTTCTGAAAAATTTTAAGAAAGTAAGATAAGGGTTGCACACAAGTAGAATGATGAAACATGGGCTGGTATTTTATTCTCAATTGAAAGTGTAACAGCTTGTTCAAAAATTAATATTCAATATTCTCAAGGGTGTCTTTCAAACTTCAAAGCAAGACTTTTTGATATTTTAGTTTATATGAAAACTTTGAGCAAAGCAGAATAGCTGGTATAATGAAATTCATTCAATTACCATAACAAGAGATCGGTTTCAGGCAAAAGGCTGCTTGCTACAGGAGATTACTGTGTAATTGTTTTCACTCTGCCCATGACAATTCTGAATTTCACCCTGACATGTTTCTTGTTCTGCCACTGCAGCAGTGGAAAAAGCATGGTATTTTTTCCTTTAGGTCTATATTTTGATAATCTTTATTTTGTCACATTGTAGTCACAACAAGTAACACAAAAGTCTGCTTCTTTCCCTCTATCAAACATGAACTTATGCATTGAAGATCTAGGTAGATGAAGGGATGAAGTTGTTTTATTTTTCAGAGAATGCAGATACGCGAACCATGTCTATATTGCTGGGTTGTTTCAAAGAGAATAATGGAATGCCAGTGTTTTCATGGCCTCAGATCAATATTAATAGAGTTGCCTTTGTGTGAATGCACTGATGTTTTGGACCCTAAACTTGGTCACTTCTTGTTTACTGTAGCTTCAAACCTTTTACATTCAGGTATAAACACTGTGTATTCTTAGTATCTTTTTCCCTGGTGACTCAGTGGTAAAGATCCCGCCTGCCAATGTAGGAGACATGAGTTTGATCCCTGGATCTGGAAGATCCTCTGGAGAAGGAAATGGCAACCTACTCTGGTAATCTTGCCTGGAAGATCCCATGGACAGAGGAGGCTGGCAGGCTACAGTTAATGGGGCTGCAAAGAGTCAGTCATGACTTAGCGACCAAACAACAAACAATCCTTAGTGCCTACAGATGAATTAATCTGCAATTTATTATTTTATTTTACTTTGACATTTCAAAGAACAGAGTAGTAAAACTAAAAAGAAAGAAAAAGGAAAGGAATGAGAAAGGATGGTAAAAGAAAGAAAGGCTTACAAATATGGAGAAGTGCTATTAAGATTACTGATGTCCTAAAATGCATCACTGATTAACAGCCTCCAAAGGTCATAATAAATTGAATCTGTCCCTAAGACAGGACATAAAATCACCTATCCATCCATCAGAACTCTTGCCTACAATATCCTAATGTAGCTACCCTCATTTTCTTAGTGGAAACTGAAGGCATTCCAAAGAAGGCTCTCTGTGTCTCTGGCAGTGTGACATCAATCCACATTGTTTTTTCTTTTCAAGAAACTGTCAGCAGTCTCTCCCACTATTTCCAAGTGATTTCCACCATAGACTGTGCCCTCAAAACAACATTCAGAGCAGTCACTTTCCTGCCTTTCCCTCTATTTTCTCATCTGTGAAACTGGGATCATATCAAATCAAAACTACAATGAGGTACCACCTCACTTTTACCAGAATGTCATGTCAACGAACAATGAATTCTGGAGAGAGGGTGGAGAAAAGAGAACCCTCATATCCTGTTAGTGAGACTATAAATTGGTATTGCCTCTATGAAGAGTAATATAGAGTTTCTTTTCAAAACCACAAATAGAGTTATTATATGATCCTGCCATCCTACACCTGGGCCTATAATTTTTCGCACTACTTGTTTTCATGGCCTCAGATCAATATTAATAGAGTTGCCTTGGTGTGAATGCACTGATGTTTTGGACCCTAAACTTGGTCACTTCTTGTTTACTGTAGCTTCAAACCTTTTACATTCAGGTATAAACACTGTGTATTCTTAGTATCTTTTCCTGGTGACTCAGTGGTAAAGATCCCGCCTGCCAATGTAGGAGACATGAGTTTGATCCCTGGATCTGGAAGATCCTCTGGAGAAGGAAATGGCAACCTACTCTGGTAATCTTGCCTGGAAGATCCCATGGACAGAGGAGGCTGGCAGGCTACAGTTAATGGGGCTGCAAAGAGTCAGTCATGACTTAGCGACCAAACAACAAACAATCCTTAGTGCCTACAGATGAATTAATCTGCAATTTATTATTTTATTTTACTTTGACATTTCAAAGAACAGAGTAGTAAAACTAAAAAGAAAGAAAAAGGAAAGGAATGAGAAAGGATGGTAAAAGAAAGAAAGGCTTACAAATATGGAGAAGTGCTATTAAGATTACTGATGTCCTAAAATGCATCACTGATTAACAGCCTCCAAAGGTCATAATAAATTGAATCTGTCCCTAAGACAGGACATAAAATCACCTATCCATCCATCAGAACTCTTGCCTACAATATCCTAATGTAGCTACCCTCATTTTCTTAGTGGAAACTGAAGGCATTCCAAAGAAGGCTCTCTGTGTCTCTGGCAGTGTGACATCAATCCACATTGTTTTTTCTTTTCAAGAAACTGTCAGCAGTCTCTCCCACTATTTCCAAGTGATTTCCACCATAGACTGTGCCCTCAAAACAACATTCAGAGCAGTCACTTTCCTGCCTTTCCCTCTATTTTCTCATCTGTGAAACTGGGATCATATCAAATCAAAACTACAATGAGGTACCACCTCACTTTTACCAGAATGTCATGTCAACGAACAATGAATTCTGGAGAGAGGGTGGAGAAAAGAGAACCCTCATATCCTGTTAGTGAGACTATAAATTGGTATTGCCTCTATGAAGAGTAATATAGAGTTTCTTTTCAAAACCACAAATAGAGTTATTATATGATCCTGCCATCCTACACCTGGGCCTATATCTGGATAAAACGATTTGAAAAGATATCTGTTATCCAATGTTTGTTACAGCACTACTTACAACAGCCAAGACATTGAAGCAACCTAGATGTGCCTTGACAGATGAATGGGCATCTGTCACACACATATATATCCAATGTATTACCACACACACACACATATATATATACAGTGCAATATCACTCAGCCATTAAAAAAAGAAAGTTAGGGCTTCCCTGGTGGTCCAGTGGGTAAGGACACCACCTTGTAGTGCAAGGGGTACCGGTTCGATGCCTGGCCTGGGAGGATCCCACATGCCGCGGAGCGGCTGGACTGATGTGTCCAATTACCGAGCCAGAGCTCTGGAGCGCATGCGCCCAGAGCCGGTGCTCTGCAACAACAGAGGCCACCGCGATGGGAGGCCCACACGGGCCAAAGAAAAAATGAAACTAGACAAATGAAAGACCAGTGGAAGTGGCCCGCCCACCCACCTCCCTCCCCATCCCTGCCAAAATAAATAAATAAATAAATAAATGTTTAAAAAAAAAATAAAATAAAGTTACACCATTTGCTGGAACATGAATCAGTCCGGAGATTATCATACTAAATGGGGTAAGGCAAACAGAGAGAGACAATTATGATATGATATTGCTTAAATGTGGAATCTTAAAAAAAGATGCAAATGAATTTACTTCCAAAAGAGAAACAGACTCACAGACATGGAAAACAAGCTAATTGTTGTCAATAGCTTAGATGGATAGAATTGAGATACTTACAAGACTATATAATAGCACAGGGAATCATGCTCAGTATTTTTTAATAACCTATAAGAGAAAGTAAGCTGAAAATAATACATATGAATAAATCACTCTTTATGCATCTGAAACTAACACAACATTGTAAATCAACTATACATCAATTAAAAATAAAAAAACATAAACTCCTATGAAACAAAACTGGGATAATATCAATTTCTATCTCAAGGAGCTATTATGGAGATTAAGTGACTGAAAATGTATCTAGAACATTTTAAGCACTAAATAAATATTATTATTAATATTTCTTTTAGTTCTAAAATAATGATGAAGACCAACTCCGTTTTACTGTTTAAGTTCAGAATTTAAACTCACTCAAAACACTGCAGGTTTGAGCCAAGATTCAGTATCTGCCTCTTTATTACTAACCAGTATAAAATCTTCAGCAATTATTAGGACTTCCAAAGGTCAGTGTCAAATTTTCTATTTACTTCATATTAGGGTGTTTTGTCAAGCCCAATCACAGTACCTATATTAAAGTCAGGAGACTTTAGAATTTATAAGGCATAAGATTAGGAGCTAAATTGAGGCTAAAATCCATAAATAATAATAGCAAGTTATACAAGTGTTTACACTTATACTGTTGATTAAATTTTTAATTTATTATAACCATTATCACCTGTCAGAAAAAGTAATACACTTCAAAGCCCTTTCATTTGGATTTCATCCTCAACCAATATTTACATACAATTCTAGTCCTCTAAAAGGAATATTCAACTTAATGAATAGTAATCAATCATGATAGGAATATACTGAGTACATCAGATAATTAATTTCTGAATAATAGCTTTGTTGTGGGAGACAGAACAAGATAATAATTGAGTTTACAGGTTCGGATTCCAACTTCTTTTTTTTTTAAACCTTTATTTTGCTTTTAACGTTTACAGAGTTTTGTTGTTTACAGATATGTATGTTCCCAGATTAGTCATATGTATATCTTCCCATTTCCACCCCTCCCTACCATCACACAGCACCCCTGAAGGATCCCCTTTTCTCACAGAGTAATGACTAGAGCTATTTTCTTCACTTATGATAGTACAGGCCTTCATGCTACTTCCTTTACACCTCCCACCTTCTGTTCCTTCCCCACAATGTCCATATGTCCACTGTCCATGTCTGTCTTTCTGTCGCTTCACTGCATGTGCCATCATCACCATCCTACTAGATTCCATATATATGTGCTAATATACTGTATTTGTCCTTCTCTTTCTGAATGCCTTCACTTTTGATGATATGTTCTAGATCCAGCCACCTCATTAGGGTTGATTCTTCTGCATTTCTCTTTACAGCTGTGTAGTATTCCATTGTATATATGTACCAGGGCTTTTGGATCCATTCATTCGTTGATGGGCATCTAGGTTCCTTCCATGTTCTAGGTATTGTATAGAGAGCTGAAATGAACATTGGGGCACAGGTGCTTCTTTCAGATTTTATTTCATCAGGGTATAAGCCTAAGACCAGGATTGCTGGGTTGTATGGTGCTTCTATTTTTAGTTTTTTAAGCAATCTCCATACTGTCTTCCATAGAGGTTGTATCAATTGACATTCCCACCAGCAATGCAGGAGTGTTCCCTTTTCGCCACACCCTCTCCAGCATTTATTGTCTGTCGATTTGTGGATGATGGCCATTCTGACGGGTGTGAGGTGATATCCCATTGTAGTTTTTTTTTTTTTTAAACATTCATTTATTTATTTATTTAGGCAGGGATTGGGAGGGAGGTAGGTGGGCGGGCCACTTCCTCTGGTCTTTCATTTGTCTAGTTTCATCCATTTTTGTTCTTTGGCCCATGTGGGCCTCCCATCGCGGTGGCGTCTGTTGTCGCAGAGCACTGGCTCTGGGCACATGCGCTCCAGAGCTCCCACTCCGTAGTTGGACACATCAGTCCAGCTGCTCCGCGGCATGTGGGATCTACCCAGGCCAGGGATCGAATGGGCGCCCCTTGCACTGCAAGGTGGTGTCCTTACCCACTGGACCACCAGGGAAGCCCTCATTGTAGTTTTGATTGCATTTCTCTAATTATAAGCGAGGTTGAGCATCGTTTCATGTGCTTTGGGGTCATCTGTATGTCCTCTTTGGAGAGGTGTCGATTTAGGTCCTTTTCCCATTTTTTGATTGGGTTGTTCATTTTTCCAGTGCTGAGTTGTCTGAGTTGCTTGTAGATTTTGGAGATTAATTCTTTGTCTGTTGTTTCATTTGCTATGATTTTCTCCCATTCTGTGGGCTGTCTGTTCAGCATTTTTGTGATTTCTTTTGCTGTACAAAAGCTTTTAAGTTTCATGAGGTCCCACATGCTCATTTGTCTTTTTAGTTCCGCTATTCTAGTAGGTGGGTCAGAGAAGATCTTGCTTTGATTGATGTCCTTGAGGGTTTTGCCTATATTGTCCTCTAAGAGTTAGATGGTTTCTGGCCTTAGGTCTTTAATCCATTTTGAGTTGATCTTTGTGCATGGTATCAGGAAATGTTCCAACTTCAGTTTTTTGCATGTAGCTGTCCAATCTTCCCCAGCACCATTTGCTGAAGAGGCTGTCTTTGTCCCATTTTATATGCTCGCCTCCTTTGTCAAAAATAAGGTACCCATAGGTGCATAGGTTTACCTCAGGGTTCTCGATCTTGTTCCATTGGTCGATATTTCTGTTTTTATGCCAGTATCATACTGTCTTGATGACTGCTGCTTTGTAGTAGAGTCTGAAGTTGGGGAGGCTGATCCCTCCAGCTCTATTCTTCTTCCTCAGGATTGCTTTGGCTATTCAAGGTCTTTTGTGTTTCCATATGAACTGTGTGATTCTTCGGTCTAGTTCTGTGAAGAATGCCATTGGAAGTTTGATAAGGATCACACTGAATCTATAGATGACATTTGGTAGTATGGTCATTTTCACAATATTGATTCTTCCGACCCAGGGACATGGAACATCTTTCCATCTGCTTAAGTATTCTTTAATGTCTCTCATGAGTGTCTTGTAATTTTCTGTGTACAGTTCTTTTGTTTCTTTGGGTAGGTTTATTCCTAGATATTTGATTCTTTTCGTTGCAATGGTGAAGGGGATTGCCTCTTTGATTTCATTATCTGATTTTTCATTGTTTGTGTATAGGAATGCTAGTGACTTCTGTATATTGATTTTGTATCCTGTGACTTTGCTGAATTCGCTGATTAACCCTAGTAGTTTGGTAATAGTGTCTCTGGGGTTTTCTATGTATAATATCATGTCATCTGCAAATAGAGAGAGTTTGACTTCTTCTTTTCCAATCTGGATTCCTTTGATTTCTTTCTCTTCTCTTATTGCTTTTGCTAGCACTTCCAGGACTATGTTGAATAGTAGTGGTGAAAGTGGACACCCTTGTCTTGTTCCTGATCTTAGAGGAAATGCTTTCAGTTTTTCACCGTTGAGGATAATGTTCGCTGTGGGCTTCTCATATATGGCTTTCACTATGTTGAGAGGCTCCTTCTATGCCCATTTTTTGAAGAGTTTTTATCATAAATGGTTGCCGTACTTTGTCAAAGGCTTTTTCTGCATCTATTGAGATGATCATGTGATTTTTGTCTCTCAATTTGTTGATATGGTGTATCACATGGATTGATTTGCGGATATTGAAGAATCCTTGCATGCCTGGAATGAACCCAACTTGATTGTGATGTATGAGCTTTTTGATGTGTTGTTGAATTCTGTTTGCTAGGATTTTGTTGAGGATTTTGGCGTCCAGATTCATCAGTGAAATTGGCCTATAATTTTGCTTTTTTTGTGTTGTCTTTGCCTGGTTTTGGTATGAGGGTGATGGTGGCCTCATAGAATGTGTTTGGAAATGTTCTTTCCTGTGCAATTGTTTGGAAGAATTTTAGAAGGACAGGCATTAGCTCTTCTTTAAATGTTTGGTAGAATTCACTTGTGAAGCCATCTGGCCCTGGGCTTTTATTTTTGGGTAGATTTTTGATCACAACGTCGATTTCTGAGCTTGTGATTGGCTTGTTCATAGTTTCTATTTCTTCCTACCTCAGTCTTGGGAGATTAATCTTCCCTAAGACACTATCCATTTCTTCCAGGTTGTCCAGTTTGTTGCCATAGAGTTGTCCATAATAGTCTCTTATAATCCTTTGGATTTCTGCATTATCTGTTGTAATCTCTCCTTTTTCATTTTTGATTTTGTTGATCTGGTTCTTCTCTCTCTTTTTCTTGCTGAGTCTGGCCAGTGGTGTGTCGATTTTATTGACCTTTTCAAAGAACCAGCTTTTTGTTTTATTTATCTTTACTATTGTTTCTATTGTTTCTTTTTCATTTATTTCTTCTCTGATCTTTATGATTTCCCTTCTTCTGCTGGCTTTAGGGTGTTTTCTATGTATAATATCATGTCATCTGCAAATAGAGAGTTTGACTTCTTCTTTTCCAATCTGGATTCCTTTGATTTCTTTCTCTTCTCTTATTGCTTTTGCTAGCACTTCCAGGACTATGTTGAATAGTAGTGGTGAAAGTGGACACCCTTGTCTTGTTCCTGATCTTAGAGGAAATGCTTTCAGTTTTTCACCGTTGAGGATAATGTTCGCTGTGGGCTTCTCATATATGGCTTTCACTATGTTGAGAGGCTCCTTCTATGCCCATTTTTTGAAGAGTTTTTATCATAAATGGTTGCCGTACTTTGTCAAAGGCTTTTCTGCATCTATTGAGATGATCATGTGATTTTTGTCTCTCAATTTGTTGATATGGTGTATCACATGGATTGATTTGCGGATATTGAAGAATCCTTGCATGCCTGGAATGAACCCAACTTGATTGTGATGTATGAGCTTTTTGATGTGTTGTTGAATTCTGTTTGCTAGGATTTTGTTGAGGATTTTGGCGTCCAGATTCATCAGTGAAATTGGCCTATAATTTTGCTTTTTTTGTGTTGTCTTTGCCTGGTTTTGGTATGAGGGTGATGGTGGCCTCATAGAATGTGTTTGGAAATGTTCTTTCCTGTGCAATTGTTTGGAAGAATTTTAGAAGGACAGGCATTAGCTCTTCTTTAAATGTTTGGTAGAATTCACTTGTGAAGCCATCTGGCCCTGGGCTTTTATTTTTGGGTAGATTTTTGATCACAACGTCGATTTCTGAGCTTGTGATTGGCTTGTTCATAGTTTCTATTTCTTCCTACCTCAGTCTTGGGAGATTAATCTTCCCTAAGACACTATCCATTTCTTCCAGGTTGTCCAGTTTGTTGCCATAGAGTTGTCCATAATAGTCTCTTATAATCCTTTGGATTTCTGCATTATCTGTTGTAATCTCTCCTTTTTCATTTTTGATTTTGTTGATCTGGTTCTTCTCTCTCTTTTTCTTGCTGAGTCTGGCCAGTGGTGTGTCGATTTTATTGACCTTTTCAAAGAACCAGCTTTTTGTTTTATTTATCTTTACTATTGTTTCTATTGTTTCTTTTTCATTTATTTCTTCTCTGATCTTTATGATTTCCCTTCTTCTGCTGGCTTTGGGGTGTTTTTGTTCTTCTTTCGCCAGTTGTTTTAAGCGTAAGGTTAGGTCGTCTGTTTGAGATTTTCCTAGTTTTATGAGGTGGGATTGAATTGCTATAAACTTCCCTCTTAGAACTGCTTTTGCAGTATCCCATAGGTTTTGCACTGTTGTGTGTTCATTGTCATTTTCTTCTAGGAATTGCTTTATTTCTCCTTTGATTTGCTCGGTAATCAGTTGGTTTTTTAGGTATGTGTTGTTTAATCTCCATGTGTTTGTGTTTTTAGCGTTTTTTTCCTGTAGTTGATCTCTAGTCTCACTGCATTGTGGTCCGAGAAGATGGTTGATAGAATTTCAGTTTTCTTGAATTAACTGAGGTTTGATTTCTGGCCCAAGATGTGGTCTATCCTGGAGAATGTTCCGTGAGCACTTGAGAAGAAAGTGTATTCTTCTGCTTTTGGATGGAAAGTCCTAAAGATATCAATGAGGTCCATTTCTTCTAGTGTGGCATTTAAGGCTTGTGTTTCTTGATTAATTTTCTGTTTGGATGATCTGTCCATTTGTGTGAGGGGAATGTTAAAGTCTCCTACTATGATTGTGTTAGTGTTGATGTCTTCTTTTATGCCTGAAAGTGTTTGTCTTATGTATTGGGGTGCTCCTGTGTTGGGTGCATAGATATTTATGATTGTTATGTCTTCTTCTTGGATCGATCCCTTGATCACGATGTAGTATCCTGCCTTGTCTCTTCTAATCTTCTTTATTTTGAGGTCTATTTTGTCTGATATGAGGATTGCTACTCCAGCTTTCTGTTGATTTCCATTTGCAAATCCAGCCTCCGTATATCGATGATTGTTGCCATAGAAGTCGGGGTTCCCTAAGACACTATCCTTTTAGTCTTTCTTATAATCCTTTTGGATTTCTGCATTATCTGTTGTAATCTCTCCTTTTTCATTTTTGATTTTGTTGATCTGGTTCTTCTCTCTCTTTTTCTTGCTGAGTCTGGCCAGTGGTGTGTCGATTTTATTGACCTTTTCAAAGAACCAGCTTTTTGTTTTATTTATCTTTACTATTGTTTCTATTGTTTCTTTTTCATTTATTTCTTCTCTGATCTTTATGATTTCCCTTCTTCTGCTGGCTTTGGGGTGTTTTTGTTCTTCTTTCGCCAGTTGTTTTAAGCGTAAGGTTAGGTCGTCTGTTTGAGATTTTCCTAGTTTTATGAGGTGGGATTGAATTGCTATAAACTTCCCTCTTAGAACTGCTTTTGCAGTATCCCATAGGTTTTGCACTGTTGTGTGTTCATTGTCATTTTCTTCTAGGAATTGCTTTATTTCTCCTTTGATTTGCTCGGTAATCAGTTGGTTTTTTAGGTATGTGTTGTTTAATCTCCATGTGTTTGTGTTTTTAGCGTTTTTTTTTCCCTGTAGTTGATCTCTAGTCTCACTGCATTGTGGTCCGAGAAGATGGTTCATAGAATTTCAGTTTTCTTGAATTAACTGAGGTTTGATTTGTGGCCCAAGATGTGGTCTATCCTGGAGAATGTTCCGTGAGCACTTGAGAAGAAAGTGTATTCTTCTGCTTTTGGATGGAAAGTCCTAAAGATATCAATGAGGTCCATTTCTTCTAGTGTGGCATTTAAGGCTTGTGTTTCTTGATTAATTTTCTGTTTGGATGATCTGTCCATTTGTGTGAGGGGAATGTTAAAGTCTCCTACTATGATTGTGTTAGTGTTGATGTCTTCTTTTATGCCTGAAAGTGTTTGTCTTATGTATTGGGGTGCTCCTGTGTTGGGTGCATAGATATTTATGATTGTTATGTCTTCTTCTTGGATCGATCCCTTGATCACGATGTAGTATCCTGCCTTGTCTCTTCTAATCTTCTTTATTTTGAGGTCTATTTTGTCTGATATGAGGATTGCTACTCCAGCTTTCTGTTGATTTCCATTTGCATGGAATATTTTTTTCCAGCCTCTCACTTTCAGTCTATGAGTGTCTCTAGGTCTGAAGTGAGTTTCCTGGAGGCAGTATATGTATGGGTCATGTTTTTGAATCCATTCAGCCACTCTGTGTCTTTTGGTTGGGGCATTTAGTCCATTTACATTCAAAGTAATTATTGATACAAATGATCCTATTGTCATCTTCTTAGATGTTATGATGGGTTTGTTTCGTGGATCTTCTCCTTCTTTTATACTTGTTGTCTATATAAGTCCCTTTAACACTTGTTGTAAGGCTGGTTTGGTGTGACTAAATTCTTTTAATTTTTGCTTATCTTAAAGCTTTTGATTTCTCCATCAATTTTGAATGAGATCCTTGCAGGGTAGAGGATCCTTGGTTGCAGATTATTCTCTTTTAGCCATTTAAATGTGTCCTGCCATTCCCTTCTGGCCTGCAGAGTTTCTGTTGAAAGATCAGCTGTTAAACAGATGGGCTTTCCCTTGTATGTCACTAGTTGCTTTTCCCTTGCTGCTTTGAGAATTCTGTCCTTGTGTTTAATTTGTGTTAGCTTCATTAATATGTGTCTTGGTGTGTTTCTTCTCGGATTGATTCTGTTAGGTACTCTTTGTGCTTCTTGGACTTGATTGACTATTTCTTTTCCCATGTTGGGGAAATTTTCAACTAGAATCTCTTCAAAAATTTTCTCATAGCCTTTCTTTTTTTCTTCTTCTTCTGGGACCCCTATAATTTGAATATTGGTGCGTTTGATATTATCCCAGAGGTCTCTGAGGCTATCCTCTGCTCTTTTCATTCTTTGAGCTAGATTCTGTTTTTCTGCAGTTACTTCCTCCATTCTATTCTTCAGCTCACTTATCCGGTCTTATGTCTCAGATACTCTGCTCTTGATTCCTTCTACAGTGTTTTTCAGTTCAGCAATTGAGTTGTTTGTCTCTGTTACTTTTTTTGGTAAGTTCTTGTATTTCTTTATTCAGTGTGTTAGTTGTGTCTTGCAATTTCTCTAAAATTCTGTTTTCAGTGTCTTTGATCATCTTTACGATCATTCTTCTGAAATTGCTTTCAGAAAGTTTGTCCAAATTCTCTTCATTGATTTGATCTTGTGTGTTTGTAGATTGTTCCTTCACTTGTGTGGTATTTCTCTGCTGTTTTATTGTCATTATTAATTTTTTAACTGACTCTTTTTGGGATTTCCTTTTCCCAGACTTTGAGTTACATCTGTTGGTGTTTGTTTTGGATGGGGCTTCTTATTCCGGGTGATGCTGGTGGTCGGTTTATGTCAGGACTTGCATACAAGTGATTACCTTTGCTGGCATTCTCATTTGTATAGAGCTCTCTAGTGTTAGGCGTTCTCTAGTATTGTAGAGTTTTGGAGTCAGTGCTCCCTCCCTAAAGTCCCAGGACTTGTTGCCTGACCAGAGAATGAAGATTTACGGATGGTTTGTTTTGGCATTAAATGATATTAAAACATATATATGCGAATGAGAAACAGAAGGTATACCTTTGACAAATGGCAATTAAAATATTATGCAAATACTATCCAGCATTTTGAATTATACACATAAACATATACAGCTGTAACATAACCCAAGCATTCCAACCAAAAATAAAGTACAATACATTAGCATGGCGAATAGAGAAAACCAAGAATGATATCTACCAGTTAATAACCAAACTAAGTAGAGCACCAATTGGAGAATAATGCTAGAGCAGGGTCCCCAATGGGGATAAGGCAATGACGACAGAACAGACTAAGAAATATGGTGGGAAAAGAGAAAAAGAGAAGGAAGGATAGAAGAGAAATATAGAATAATACTGCAAAGTTAAATATAGGGAGCTAAAGATTTGTATGTATTAGAGTTTAGTGCTATAGGAAAGGAGCTTCAGAGAAAGCAAAGAATTATAGAGGAAGTAGTAGTCCAAATGAAAAATTTTAAAAATTAAAAGAGATAAGTATATAGAAAAATATAGAAAAACAAAGCAAAAATAATAAAAACAAACAAAACCCCCACAGAACCTTAAAAGGCCAATGGGGAACCAGAAGTTTGTACCAAAATAAAATGTGTGGTTTAAAAGGAAAAAGAAAGAAAAAATTATGTAAACTTGAATATATTGAGTCTTACTGATAAGACTCAATAGAAGCTTAGTAGCTTCAATAGAATTCAATGAAAGAAATGAACACACGAGTCTCACACACCCAAAAAAAAAAAAAACCCAGCAACAAAAGAAAACCAGGGGGTGCACTGAGTGGGTTTGGAAAAAAGGGAAAAAAACAATTGAAACAAAGCAATACAATCACAAAAAAAAAAAAAAAAAAGGCAATAAAAAGGAATAAGGAATAAGGAATAAAATGAAATTTTAAAAATCCAGCAGTAACTCCAGTTTCAAACAAAACGTGAAAATAGTGTTTATGTTCTTCTGTCTCTTGCTGACTATTCAGGCATTATCAGTCTTTTTCTTGCCTCTGGCAGTGGTTGGATCTGAAGACCTCTTTGACTGCTTGTTTATTTTGGTCTATTCCAGAACTAAAAGGCCCGCCCAGGCTGGCCCTGGGAGTTTCTTAATCCAAATCCCTTTTCTTGCTGGGTGGAGCTCAGTTCCCTCCCTGTAGCTTGACCAGCAGCCCTGCAGTTTGACCAGCAGCCAAACTATAGTAGGGAAAATGGCGTCTGTCTCACAAAGGATTTACTCCCACACGCTCTATGGGAAGCACTTCCACAGTGACCCCAACCCTGCTGCAGGCCACCGTCGACCCCAAACACCGCGGGAGACGTCAGATTACTCAGAGGTGAGTCTGGCTCAGTCTCATGCAGGATCCGCTATTCCCCTCTCCCTCATCACAGTGCGCAGAGACTTTCCAGTCCTCCTCAGCGGCTCTGTGATTGGGTTAATGGTAACCTCCTCCAAAGGAGACTGAGTGCTGTCCTTGTGAGGACTGCTCAAGGTCACTTCTGGCTCAAGGGGGCACCTGGGCCCTCCAAAGCAGGTCTGGCTCAGTCCCTTGTGGGTGTCACTGCTCCTTTCCCAGGTCTTGATCTGCAATAGGCTTTGCGCCTTTGGCCTGCCCAGCCTCTCTGGTGGGTATGAGGTTTGACTTTTAAAAGTGCGATTGCGCCCTTCCTACCGGCTTGATGCAGCTTCTCCTTTGTTCTTTGATGTGGGGTATCCTCTCTGTGATCAGATCCAACCTCCTCCTGTCGATGGTTTCCCAGGAACTCGTTGCAATTTAGGCAATTTTGCAGGAGAGATGAGTGCACGTCATTTTACACCGCCATCTTAGCTCCACCCTCCAAATTCCAACTTCTAATGCTCAAATCCCAATACCACAGTTTACTGAGTGTGTTAATCTCTCTATTAAATAAAGGTAATCTAAGTAGCTATACCTCATGGGGGTTGTCAGTATGAAATAAGAATGCACACACAAAGTGCCCATACATAATAGTAATGTCCATTGATAAAGATCCATTACACTACTAATATGGATATGTATTAGGCTAAGCCATAAGTAACTTATGTTTTTGTAAGTATCTGTCAAATATTGGAAGGATAATATAGTTCAATGTAATAAATACATACACAGAGTGACTCTCCATAAATGTCAAAAGAAATTGCACAAAAAGTAACAAGAACATTATTCCCTACAAAATCTTCCAGAAAGACAAAAGAACAAGTAAGTCAAACTTAAAAGAAATTAAATCTACTTCTCAAATATATCATAGGATCAACATAAAATTTTCCGTCTCATATTCATGTCTAAAGTAATATACAATGACAATTCAAAATGAAGCACTTTATGAACTTGACAAACCTTGAGTGATCAGGTGCTTAAAATATGTGTAGAAAAAAGAGTGTTCCCATGTACTTGCATTCTTTGAAAAATGATATTCTTTATAGGAAAATATTTTAGATAATCAGAAAATGAAATCAATTTAACACTATGAATTTTTGAAGAATTTGTGTTACCGTAAGCTAACATGCATATGTGAAGTGCATGCATATAAATTGCATTAATGGTAACACAGTTTACATAGCATTGTACATTTTAATTCATACATTAAGTCAATCGATCCATTTTCATGTCAAGCAAGCATAAGGCAATGGGGATATCATCACGATGAGTGAGACAAGCAGGGGCTCTGCTCTCAGTGAGGCACAGATTGTTGGACAGCTGAAATCTAGCTTTTGCTGCAATTCTACCATAGCAGAAAATCAAAAATTCTTCAAATATAAAAACTCTTTCTCCCCTGTAAGCATTTAGTAGAGCCAGGGTTGCTGAAATTTCTGAAAATGAGATAGTAAATGGTTCTCATCGAGAAGATTATCCCTCTTCATTTATGAGTCATGTCACATATGAAGAAGCATAAATTTCTTATTTGATTTGAAGAGTTGGATAGCTAACAACAAAAGTGGGAAATGAAAGAATAATAGATGAAACACAAATATGCCTAAAAAATTCTGAATGTTATATGACAGTTCATTTCTTCAATGGCTTCTGTCCTAAAAAGAAATGTTTCCCAACTTTTAAAACATCAAATATTCATAAATATTCAGAAGGTGACATTCTTTCCATATGGCATATATAACTCATCATTTTATCCATAATGCCATTATACAGGTAAAAAATAAGTACATTGAAAAGGTGTGCTGGCTATCCATTTGAATTTAAAATGTTACTTTTTAAGTAGCAATTTATAGCAAAAAAAAGGTATATGTATATATTTGTCATATGTATATTAACAGACATCTGCATCAATATTTTCTATGAGAAAACAACTAAGACATTTTCAATGTTAGCATTGTAAAACTTCAATAAATATTTTATGACTGAAAAGAGTGCAGAGGTTTGGAATACGAATTAGGAATCTAATAAAACGTGGAAAATGTCCCTCAGTTCAGTCATTGAACTATGTGGGATAAAGATGAGGATTTTAGCAGAAAAGAGTCAAAACTGTCCTAAACTCAAACATAATCTTATTAACTGAAATGCAAGGATACTTCACACATGATCATTTATTAATTTTTCCACTGACAATTGAAGAATTCTCTTTTTATAGGAAAATATTTTAGATAATCAGAAAATGAAATCAATTTAACACTATGAATTTTTGAAGAATTTGTGTTACCGTAAGCTAACATGCATATGTGAAGTGCATGCATATAAATTGCATTAATGGTAACACAGTTTACATAGCATTGTACATTTTAATTCATACATTAAGTCAATCGATCCATTTTCATGTCAAGCAAGCATAAGGCAATGGGGATATCATCACGATGAGTGAGACAAGCAGGGGCTCTGCTCTCAGTGAGGCACAGATTGTTGGACAGCTGAAATCTAGCTTTTGCTGCAATTCTACCATAGCAGAAAATCAAAAATTCTTCAAATATAAAAACTCTTTCTCCCCTGTAAGCATTTAGTAGAGCCAGGGTTGCTGAAATTTCTGAAAATGAGATAGTAAATGGTTCTCATCGAGAAGATTATCCCTCTTCATTTATGAGTCATGTCACATATGAAGAAGCATAAATTTCTTATTTGATTTGAAGAGTTGGATAGCTAACAACAAAAGTGGGAAATGAAAGAATAATAGATGAAACACAAATATGCCTAAAAAATTCTGAATGTTATATGACAGTTCATTTCTTCAATGGCTTCTGTCCTAAAAAGAAATGTTTCCCAACTTTTAAAACATCAAATATTCATAAATATTCAGAAGGTGACATTCTTTCCATATGGCATATATAACTCATCATTTTATCCATAATGCCATTATACAGGTAAAAAATAAGTACATTGAAAAGGTGTGCTGGCTATCCATTTGAATTTAAAATGTTACTTTTTAAGTAGCAATTTATAGCAAAAAAAAGGTATATGTATATATTTGTCATATGTATATTAACAGACATCTGCATCAATATTTTCTATGAGAAAACAACTAAGACATTTTCAATGTTAGCATTGTAAAACTTCAATAAATATTTTATGACTGAAAAGAGTGCAGAGGTTTGGAATACGAATTAGGAATCTAATAAAACGTGGAAAATGTCCCTCAGTTCAGTCATTGAACTATGTGGGATAAAGATGAGGATTTTAGCAGAAAAGAGTCAAAACTGTCCTAAACTCAAACATAATCTTATTAACTGAAATGCAAGGATACTTCACACATGATCATTTATTAATTTTTTCCACTGACAATTGAAGAATTCTCTTGGGAAATATGTATTTTAATAGATAACAATGCTAACAGCAAAATATAAGCATGAGAGGACAAACCCAACACTAGCAGTTATGAAAAATCATATAATGATAAACATGATCAATAATATTCAAAAATGCTATTATGATAATATACTTTATAATTATCTTGTCACAATGAACAGATGTTAATTTGAATCCTCAGTGTCATGTTTATTAAAAATCATATTAAAGTTTGAAAAGAAGACTATAGGTTGTTACCATCTAAAATCTTTGGTCCTTTGAAAAACTCTGTTTGAAATCAAGTAAATAGGCAACAGTGAGAAAAAGTTTCATTCAGTTTACTTTTTAAATTGAAAAAGATTATAAAACTCGACTGATCTAGCTGCCAGTTTAAAACCTCCCTGGAATCCTTAAGTTTAACTCCAGAGACGGTTTTAATAAAATTTAACAAGTGCCCCAAATATCAAGACTGTAACAGACATTTTATAAAACTAGGTTTAGACAGAGATATATAGGCTTAATAAGCAATTTCAAATACATGCCTATCCTCCTTGGAGTAATTTAAGGAGACTTTACCTTCTAGTCTCATGAAAGTCTAACAATCTAATGTCATTCCTTTGAATACTTCAGGTATTTTGTTTAGAGACATCTTATTCCCTATTTACCCAGAGTTATTTAAGTTAATACAATATGTTTATCTTTTTATTATCCATAATCACTATCTAAAGACTTCCAGATTATTCCTAAACCAGTAAATTTGAAGCTCCATGTTAGACAAAATGCTAATCATAAGATTGTACTGAGATCACACCCTGGCTCTTGTGAGCTAGTCTTCTGTCATACAACATTATCAAGGTGGATTGGCTCTGAGTATCTGAACTTAATCATATCAATATTTATATAATAATTCCTTGGCTCATGCCCACAATTTGGTTGCAAGTTACATATTCATTCATGATGAGAGTTTAAAGTGTAGACTGGGAGGTTTATTCCTAATAAATTTTACCTTACTCTCTAAAATAGTCTCAAATTAGAATGACATTGGTCAGGCTTACTATATTTGCTATACTGCTATAAAGTAAAAATATCTACTCTATTGTTTAGAGACTGGAATGTGGTACACTGCAGTCTATTGCTGCTTCTTTATCATTTATCCCATCAAGGCTCTACAGACACAATAAGTTGTAAAGTCACTTTTATTACCCAGAATGGTTTTTAGGTGGTGAGTGATATACTAAGAAGATATGTCTTGATGGCATCTTGGAATAAACGTTAATGCAGAAACGTCTTGCTCAAACAATAAACTTCTCTTTGTTGGGATGGGATAGACTTGATGCTACTCCTTAATTAAAGTGTATGAAAAGATGGGAAAATATCCTTAAAAAATTAATACTGGAACGAGACAGGGACACATGAAAGATATAAGACTAGGCAACCTCTGACTCCAAGTGTTAGAACTAGGTTTAGACAGAGAATATATAGGCTTAATAAGCAATTTCAAATACATGCCTATCCTCCTTGGAGTAATTTAAGGAGACTTTACCTTCTAGTCTCATGAAAGTCTAACAATCTAATGTCATTCCTTTGAATACTTCAGGTATTTTGTTTAGAGACATCTTATTCCCTATTTACCCAGAGTTATTTAAGTTAATACAATATGTTTATCTTTTTATTATCCATAATCACTATCTAAAGACTTCCAGATTATTCCTAAACCAGTAAATTTGAAGCTCCATGTTAGACAAAATGCTAATCATAAGATTGTACTGAGATCACACCCTGGCTCTTGTGAGCTAGTCTTCTGTCATACAACATTATCAAGGTGGATTGGCTCTGAGTATCTGAACTTAATCATATCAATATTTATATAATAATTCCTTGGCTCATGCCCACAATTTGGTTGCAAGTTACATATTCATTCATGATGAGAGTTTAAAGTGTAGACTGGGAGGTTTATTCCTAATAAATTTTACCTTACTCTCTAAAATAGTCTCAAATTAGAATGACATTGGTCAGGCTTACTATATTTGCTATACTGCTATAAAGTAAAAATATCTACTCTATTGTTTAGAGACTGGAATGTGGTACACTGCAGTCTATTGCTGCTTCTTTATCATTTATCCCATCAAGGCTCTACAGACACAATAAGTTGTAAAGTCACTTTTATTACCCAGAATGGTTTTTAGGTGGTGAGTGATATACTAAGAAGATATGTCTTGATGGCATCTTGGAATAAACGTTAATGCAGAAACGTCTTGCTCAAACAATAAACTTCTCTTTGTTGGGATGGGATAGACTTGATGCTACTCCTTAATTAAAGTGTATGAAAAGATGGGAAAATATCCTTAAAAAATTAATACTGGAACGAGACAGGGACACATGAAAGATATAAGACTAGGCAACCTCTGACTCCAAGTGTTAGAACTAGGGACAGTAGGAATATAAAATATGGTTCTTAATATTACAAGTGGTAAGGTGTGCCTATCAGCTAAATTATCTCTAGGAATAGTTTTACCTCCTCTGTCTTGTCTCTGTCTGTCCTTCTCCTTTCCTTTTCTTTTCTCTCTTCCTTCCTATTCTATATGAGAATAAAATAACATGGTCTAAAATACCCACAACAGGCATAAAAGCATGAAAGCAGAAGAGATCAACAGTATGGGAATTTCCAGTTTCAGGAGGAGGAGACTTCAGTCATTCATGATCTTAACAAATGAGAACACAAACTTACATTAGGTTTACACGTATAAATTACAAGTTGAACAACAGTTTAATCAAAGCCAAGAACCTACTCTAAAATACAAGGTGTAGTGTTCAAATGTAAAAGTCTCTTTCTGATGCCTTTTACTAATTTTTTATTTCTTGTGCATTGTGGTAAAACAAGCTGGTTTTAAACCTAAGCAAACACTGCAGTCTTTCTGCCTATGTAAGGATCTGTACTCAGGCAGTCTGAATGCCAGACTGAGGAAGGGAGCTCTAGGCAAAGGTGTGGCTGTCGTGTGTGTGTATGTGTGTGTGTGTGTGTGTGTGTGTGTGTGCGCACGCACGCACGCACGCACATGAGCGTGCTGGGGGGAATGACAGGATTTAGACCTACCAAGTCTAAGCTCACTCTGATCCCTGTGCAGCAGGCCTATGAATACAAGAGAGAAGTGCTGAGGCTAGGAAAATGAATTTATTCAGAAAGCAGCTGGCCAAGAAGATAGCAGGCTAGCACCTCAAAATAACATCTTAGAGGGTCTAGATGCCAGGTACTTTTGCAGATCAGAGATGGGGGGAGGTGAGAAAGCAAAGCAAAAGGCCATTAACCTTGCAAACGTCCCCTAGAATGGCAAGCCTCAGGCAGGGGATGTGTTTATTTCTCTCTTCCTGACATCCACCTGTGGACAGGGTTCTAAACAAAGGCACTTTAGTCTAACAGTCAGACAGAGCAGCAGGATTCTGTGAAGCAAACTATTCCACATGATTATAATAACCAAAGCAATGAAAAGCAAGTCAAAGAAACAATTCCATCATGGGGTCAGAATTGGCTTCGTCCTTGCAACAGAAGGACAAGGGTAAGGCTACCACATATAGCTCCCAACAGAAAAACAGAGCAACTTTCCAAAAGTATTAATTAACCAACTAGCATGCGTTAAGGAAACATTTCTTAAAGGTCTGAATTAAAATGGTGTTGAACTTACTTTAAATATAGTTTCTTCTTCCATGAGAGCCAGTAAGTATATTGCCATGGTTACTCATATGGACTCAGAACAGAGCCTATGAAATGGGGCACAGTGGAAACTACCTGCCCCCTTGTAGTCTATAAGATGGGTACACTGCAGACAAATGGAAAACAATAATAAAACAAAACAAAAGTCTTTTTTTAGTACTATCATGCAAGGGCAATTCTCAACAATTTCCATGATAAAATAATCCTCCCCCCAAACATCTTTTGTTTGACTAGATTCTAAATAATTGAGAAACCAGTCAATCCTAAAGGAAATCAACCCTGAATGTTCATTGGAAGGACTGATGCTGAGCCTGAAGCTCCAATACTTTGGACACCTGATGTGAAGACAGGACTCACTGTAAAAGACCCTGATGCTGGGAAAGCAGAAAGGAGAAGGAGAAGGGACAACAGAGTATGAGATGTTTGAATGGCATCATCGACTCAATGGATATGAGGTTAAACAAACTCTGGGAGATAGTGAAGGACAGGGAAGCCCGACATTCCACAGTTCATGGAGTTGCAAAAAGTCAGACACAAATGAGTGACTGAACAACAAATAATTGCTATAGTCACTATCACATTTTAACAACTATGTGTAAGTGTCAAATTAACACTTTTTTGTTATCTATCCTTTGGTAAACATTATTCTACATGAATACTAACTCACCTTGAGAACACCCAGTTTATACAGTTGGCCTTTAGCCCACATGGAATGAGCTGTATGCATTTCTTTTGAAATTAAGGATTCAAATCACTCAGAGTTACTTAGGAAACATTTTGGCATTACTCAGATGGTAAACAAAGGCACTTTAGTCTAACAGTCAGACAGAGCAGCAGGATTCTGTGAAGCAAACTATTCCACATGATTATAATAACCAAAGCAATGAAAAGCAAGTCAAAGAAACAATTCCATCATGGGGTCAGAATTGGCTTCGTCCTTGCAACAGAAGGACAAGGGTAAGGCTACCACATATAGCTCCCAACAGAAAAACAGAGCAACTTTCCAAAAGTATTAATTAACCAACTAGCATGCGTTAAGGAAACATTTCTTAAAGGTCTGAATTAAAATGGTGTTGAACTTACTTTAAATATAGTTTCTTCTTCCATGAGAGCCAGTAAGTATATTGCCATGGTTACTCATATGGACTCAGAACAGAGCCTATGAAATGGGGCACAGTGGAAACTACCTGCCCCCTTGTAGTCTATAAGATGGGTACACTGCAGACAAATGGAAAACAATAATAAAACAAAACAAAAGTCTTTTTTTAGTACTATCATGCAAGGGCAATTCTCAACAATTTCCATGATAAAATAATCCTCCCCCCAAACATCTTTTGTTTGACTAGATTCTAAATAATTGAGAAACCAGTCAATCCTAAAGGAAATCAACCCTGAATGTTCATTGGAAGGACTGATGCTGAGCCTGAAGCTCCAATACTTTGGACACCTGATGTGAAGACAGGACTCACTGTAAAAGACCCTGATGCTGGGAAAGCAGAAAGGAGAAGGAGAAGGGGACAACAGAGTATGAGATGTTTGAATGGCATCATCGACTCAATGGATATGAGGTTAAACAAACTCTGGGAGATAGTGAAGGACAGGGAAGCCCGACATTCCACAGTTCATGGAGTTGCAAAAAGTCAGACACAAATGAGTGACTGAACAACAAATAATTGCTATAGTCACTATCACATTTTAACAACTATGTGTAAGTGTCAAATTAACACTTTTTTGTTATCTATCCTTTGGTAAACATTATTCTACATGAATACTAACTCACCTTGAGAACACCCAGTTTATACAGTTGGCCTTTAGCCCACATGGAATGAGCTGTATGCATTTCTTTTGAAATTAAGGATTCAAATCACTCAGAGTTACTTAGGAAACATTTTGGCATTACTCAGATGGTAACACATATTTCTTAGTTTAAGCAGAAACTTAACTAAATAATAATGCCACAATAATTATAACAATAGGGAAACCAAGCTTGATATATTTGAAGTCTCTCATATGTGACTACTTGGCTTTAAAACTTTATAGACAGTGAAACAGAGTGAGAAACGAACGGTGAGAAAATTTTATTTGATAAGTGTGAGTTTTATTTTATATATGAAATGGTGATTGAGTTGAAATAAATTCAAATGTACTGGTCTTTCCAAAAATTTCATTGTCTAAATATTAGAAATAGAAGAAAATGGGATTGTTAATGGTCACTGAATGAATCTTACTAAAAAATAATTTTGTCAGACAGAGTAGATGGGGTGTTTAAAAAATGACCACACAAACATTTAAAATACCCTAGTTACACCATTGAGACAGAGTACTTGGGTTCAAATCTTAGTCCAGCTACTTATTGTCCTTATAACTTTGGGGAAGAGATTAAGTTTTTTTCTCTATAATGTGAAAATTTAAAAAATAACTAATCAAATTCTGCTTAGTATTAAAAGAGTTATTTCAAGTAGAACTAACCATGCCTGGCAAATATTAAGTGATCAAAGTGTTCCATGTTATTGATATTCATTGGAATATACAACAAACCTGTATCACCTAAATTTTAAGTATCTCAAAATGCTAATTCAATGAAATATTCAAGGAAAGAGGTAATATTAAAACTCAAATAGAACAAAACAAAAAGGAAAAGAATCTGTATACAAAAATCCTAAATTAAGATAGTCACAATTTACATTAGCAATAAAGGACTCCATAGAAAGGAAACTTCTTAATTTGGTTTAATCCTCATGTCTCTAATCTAGACCATGGAATCCTTTATCAAGAAATACTCATTTATGTACCAGAGAAAACAGATGAAGAGTGAACTTATTCATTTATTCAAATTAACACTTTGTTAATTTTCTATCCTTTGGTAAACATTATTCTACATGAATACTAACTCACCTTGAGAACACCCAGTTTATACAGTTGGCCTTTAGCCCACATGGAATGAGCTGTATGCATTTCTTTTGAAATTAAGGATTCAAATCACTCAGAGTTACTTAGGAAACATTTTGGCATTACTCAGATGGTAACACATATTTCTTAGTTTAAGCAGAAACTTAACTAAATAATAATGCCACAATAATTATAACAATAGGGAAACCAAGCTTGATATATTTGAAGTCTCTCATATGTGACTACTTGGCTTTAAAACTTTATAGACAGTGAAACAGAGTGAGAAACGAACGGTGAGAAAATTTTATTTGATAAGTGTGAGTTTTATTTTATATATGAAATGGTGATTGAGTTGAAATAAATTCAAATGTACTGGTCTTTCCAAAAATTTCATTGTCTAAATATTAGAAATAGAAGAAAATGGGATTGTTAATGGTCACTGAATGAATCTTACTAAAAAATAATTTTGTCAGACAGAGTAGATGGGGTGTTTAAAAAATGACCACACAAACATTTAAAATACCCTAGTTACACCATTGAGACAGAGTACTTGGGTTCAAATCTTAGTCCAGCTACTTATTGTCCTTATAACTTTGGGGAAGAGATTAAGTTTTTTTCTCTATAATGTGAAAATTTAAAAAATAACTAATCAAATTCTGCTTAGTATTAAAAGAGTTATTTCAAGTAGAACTAACCATGCCTGGCAAATATTAAGTGATCAAAGTGTTCCATGTTATTGATATTCATTGGAATATACAACAAACCTGTATCACCTAAATTTTAAGTATCTCAAAATGCTAATTCAATGAAATATTCAAGGAAAGAGGTAATATTAAAACTCAAATAGAACAAAACAAAAAGGAAAAGAATCTGTATACAAAAATCCTAAATTAAGATAGTCACAATTTACATTAGCAATAAAGGACTCCATAGAAAGGAAACTTCTTAATTTGGTTTAATCCTCATGTCTCTAATCTAGACCATGGAATCCTTTATCAAGAAATACTCATTTATGTACCAGAGAAAACAGATGAAGAGTGAACTTATTCATTTATTCATTTGTTCAACAAAAGCTTACAAGGAACAACCAAGTAGCAAATCACCATGTCAGGATATAGACAATCTAAATGGGAGTTTGACACTAGATATTTTCACCTAATAATTAGTTAACTGATAATTAATAGCAAACAAACTTCCTTCAATGAACATTCCTAACATTTTTAGTCCATTATTACACTTTTTAACTTCTTACCTCAATCCTATATAGTGACAGAGAAGTCACTTTAACTACAAAAAGTCTGAGGTTTATTTAGAACTACCCAACTAGTAAACCGTGGAAGAGGACTTTGGATCAAGATAGTCCTGACTCTAATATCTGGATTCTTACCATATAACTATATTCTTACACAAGTTTTTTCTTCTTCCTAAAGGAGTTAACACCTGGGAAAAGTTTTTATAGGAAGGTAAAACCATAGTTCTTTAATTTTTTTTCTTATTGCCATGCCTTTCAGAAATCTCAGAGCTAAGAGAGGAATTCAATTGTAATAACATACTTTAGCCTTGGTTTCCTGACACCCATGACCTTCTGTCTGGTTTTCATTACTTTTAGTTTCCTCTTCTGTTTTTGAATGTTTGACTTATACCAGTGCTTTCACACAGTTATGTACATAAATTAGACCAAGTTCATTGAGAGGGTAACAGATTGAAATATTAGAGAAAAAATACAGATATATAATAATTGTATGTCTCAATATTGAATCAATCACAAATGATGTCATATCCTGTAACTAATCCTATATTCTGGAACAGATATATACTAATTGCTCTCCATGAACATGTTAATCTTTGTATACAAAAACCTGCCTAAATTTTAAGTATCTCAAAATGCTAATTCAATGAAATATTCAAGGAAAGAGGTAATATTAAAACTCAAATAGAACAAAACAAAAAGGAAAAGAATCTGTATACAAAAATCCTAAATTAAGATAGTCACAATTTACATTAGCAATAAAGGACTCCATAGAAAGGAAACTTCTTAATTTGGTTTAATCCTCATGTCTCTAATCTAGACCATGGAATCCTTTATCAAGAAATACTCATTTATGTACCAGAGAAAACAGATGAAGAGTGAACTTATTCATTTATTCATTTGTTCAACAAAAGCTTACAAGGAACAACCAAGTAGCAAATCACCATGTCAGGATATAGACAATCTAAATGGGAGTTTGACACTAGATATTTTCACCTAATAATTAGTTAACTGATAATTAATAGCAAACAAACTTCCTTCAATGAACATTCCTAACATTTTTAGTCCATTATTACACTTTTTAACTTCTTACCTCAATCCTATATAGTGACAGAGAAGTCACTTTAACTACAAAAAGTCTGAGGTTTATTTAGAACTACCCAACTAGTAAACCGTGGAAGAGGACTTTGGATCAAGATAGTCCTGACTCTAATATCTGGATTCTTACCATATAACTATATTCTTACACAAGTTTTTTCTTCTTCCTAAAGGAGTTAACACCTGGGAAAAGTTTTTATAGGAAGGTAAAACCATAGTTCTTTAATTTTTTTTCTTATTGCCATGCCTTTCAGAAATCTCAGAGCTAAGAGAGGAATTCAATTGTAATAACATACTTTAGCCTTGGTTTCCTGACACCCATGACCTTCTGTCTGGTTTTCATTACTTTTAGTTTCCTCTTCTGTTTTTGAATGTTTGACTTATACCAGTGCTTTCACACAGTTATGTACATAAATTAGACCAAGTTCATTGAGAGGGTAACAGATTGAAATATTAGAGAAAAAATACAGATATATAATAATTGTATGTCTCAATATTGAATCAATCACAAATGATGTCATATCCTGTAACTAATCCTATATTCTGGAACTATTCTGCATTCTCCCCTCAATATGTAACCAATACATGTCAGGATTTCTTTCTGTCTCTTAATGGTGCTTTACTAATCCCACTTTCTTTTCACTCTTACTGTAGGAAGAAAAAAGATATGGAGATGTGCTTTTAATAGAAGAGAATACTCACCAGAAATTCAAACTATTGATAAGGAAGAATAGTGATTACTTTCATAAGGACTACAAGGGCAATGGTGAAAAATGAAGGGGGCAACATATTTATAGAGCTGATGAGGAAATAGTTTAGAAACTGTACAGGAAACAGTCAATAGTCATTGGCTGTCTGGCCTCATCCTGGGAAGTCATCCAAATGTACTTTAGAACTCTGTTGGAGTTGGAAAACCTATCATACCCACATAGATCAATAGCATTCAGGTTGAAACGAACAGGGTCTGAAATCAGAAATAATGAAATTAACAGTGACCTGTTTCAGAGGCAATCCAGGACCTCATCTTTGTTCTCATCTCTTCTGACTGCTCAACTATGATTCATAGAGTTGACCACTCCATCTCCTTTATTCCTCAGTTATGAAGATGACAGACACCACTGGGCACCAAAACCTTCTTCTCAGTTTCCCCAACATTTTCTTTGTCGATATGCTGTGGTCCATTTCCAGACAGATTCTCAGCAATCATTGTCATTGTTTCCAAATATTTTCTGCCATTCCGTTTTTTCAGTTTGGCTTATAGTTCCCTTTGCTGTTCAAAAACTTTTGGGCTGAATTAGGTCTAATTTGGTCCTTCTATAAAATGAGTTAACACGGGGTTTTATAGGAAGGTAAAACCATAGTTCTTTAATTTTTTTTCTTATTGCCATGCCTTTCAGAAATCTCAGAGCTAAGAGAGGAATTCAATTGTAATAACATACTTTAGCCTTGGTTTCCTGACACCCATGACCTTCTGTCTGGTTTTCATTACTTTTAGTTTCCTCTTCTGTTTTGAATGTTTGACTTATACCAGTGCTTTCACACAGTTATGTACATAAATTAGACCAAGTTCATTGAGAGGGTAACAGATTGAAATATTAGAGAAAAAATACAGATATATAATAATTGTATGTCTCAATATTGAATCAATCACAAATGATGTCATATCCTGTAACTAATCCTATATTCTGGAACTATTCTGCATTCTCCCCTCAATATGTAACCAATACATGTCAGGATTTCTTTCTGTCTCTTAATGGTGCTTTACTAATCCCACTTTCTTTTCACTCTTACTGTAGGAAGAAAAAAGATATGGAGATGTGCTTTTAATAGAAGAGAATACTCACCAGAAATTCAAACTATTGATAAGGAAGAATAGTGATTACTTTCATAAGGACTACAAGGGCAATGGTGAAAAATGAAGGGGGCAACATATTTATAGAGCTGATGAGGAAATAGTTTAGAAACTGTACAGGAAACAGTCAATAGTCATTGGCTGTCTGGCCTCATCCTGGGAAGTCATCCAAATGTACTTTAGAACTCTGTTGGAGTTGGAAAACCTATCATACCCACATAGATCAATAGCATTCAGGTTGAAACGAACAGGGTCTGAAATCAGAAATAATGAAATTAACAGTGACCTGTTTCAGAGGCAATCCAGGACCTCATCTTTGTTCTCATCTCTTCTGACTGCTCAACTATGATTCATAGAGTTGACCACTCCATCTCCTTTATTCCTCAGTTATGAAGATGACAGACACCACTGGGCACCAAAACCTTCTTCTCAGTTTCCCCAACATTTTCTTTGTCGATATGCTGTGGTCCATTTCCAGACAGATTCTCAGCAATCATTGTCATTGTTTCCAAATATTTTCTGCCATTCCGTTTTTTCAGTTTGGCTTATAGTTCCCTTTGCTGTTCAAAAACTTTTGGGCTTAATTAGGTCTAATTTGTTTATTTTTGTTTTTATCTCCTCTACTCTGGGATATGAATTGAAAAGATGTTGCTACAATTTATGTCAAAGTGTGTTCTGTCTTTGTTTGCCTTTAAGAGTTTTACAATATCTAGTATTACATTTAGGTCTCTAATGATCTAGCAGTTCCACTTTGAGTCATGTGTCTGGAGAAAAATGTGGTTCAAAAGGATATATGCACACTGATGTACACTGAAGCACTGTTTACAATAGCCAAGACATGGGAACAACCTAAATGCTCATGAACAGATGAATGGATAAAGATGCGGTACATATATACAATGGACTATCACTCAGTCATTAAAAATAATGAAATAATGCCTTTTGCAGCAACATGAATGGACCTGGAGATTATCATACTATGTGCAGTAAATCAGATGGAGCAGTATCATATAACACTTATATGAAGAATCTTAAAAATGATACAAATGACCAATAGAAACAGACTAAAAGACTTAAAGAGCAAATTTATGATTCCTGGGGTGAAGGGTGGTGAGAAAAGATAGACTGGAGTTTGGGACTGAATATAGCAACTGCTATATTTAAAGGAAAGTGCCTTCCCATGGACAGAGAAGGCTGATGGGCTACAGTCCAAAGGGTCAAAAACAGTTAGGCATGACTAAGTGATTAAGCACACAATGTGGAAAAAAACAAACAAAAAAAAATACATGCTAAGGCCAAAGCACACCTATATGAAGATGTTAACTAGAGAGAAGAGCCATGATTTTTATTCTCCCATAAAACATATAGGAGCCATTGGGCAGTAGACAACTTAAAGTGCTAGTCTTTGGATATCTTCTCATTTCATTAATTCAAGCTTTACAGCAATTGATGTTATCTCCCCCTATCTCCAAACACAACTTTTCCATCACTGAGAGTAGCATCCTTTCCTCAGACTTAGAACCATCCAATTACTCAGATTTTAATGATGCTAATTACTTATCTCACTAAAGGATCAAGAAAATAAATGGGATGCTCCAGAATTGAGGAAGGGTTCATTTATGCCCTCCCTCACGGTTCCCTTGCACTAGGGCAACTATCACAGGGACTCAGCTCTGGAAGGGAACAGATACATGTACTCGAGACACTCCTTCCATTATGATCACATAACTCCTGCCAAACCTAGATGGAATCCTCACTCCTGCTACTGAAATGGTGCCTTTGTTTTCCTTGTTGGGTTCCCTGGGTTCATGTAAATACGTCATTTCAGTTTGCCTTTAAGTCAAGAAAAAAAAGAGCTGTGGTTGCAACGTTTCATTAGGAGTAATGTGGAAAGTGAGATGGTATCTCTAGAAGTAGCTTAGAATAATTCTCCAAGAAAACTGACATTTTATAAAGATGATAGAGTTCCAAGTTATGAGATTAAAAATTACCTAATCCAACTATGTCATTTTAAAAATTAATAAATTGAGACTAAGAGAAGCTAAGTGGTTAACCTAAAGTAGCACCGTTTACTCAGGGCTTGAGCGGATCTGCATGAGGAGAGCAATCAGATGTTATTTTCACTGAGATCCATCTTAGCACTAAAAGACTTAAAGAGCAAATTTATGATTCCTGGGGTGAAGGGTGGTGAGAAAAGATAGACTGGAGTTTGGGACTGAATATAGCAACTGCTATATTTAAAGGAAAGTGCCTTCCCATGGACAGAGAAGGCTGATGGGCTACAGTCCAAAGGGTCAAAAACAGTTAGGCATGACTAAGTGATTAAGCACACAATGTGGAAAAAAACAAACAAAAAAAAATACATGCTAAGGCCAAAGCACACCTATATGAAGATGTTAACTAGAGAGAAGAGCCATGATTTTTATTCTCCCATAAAACATATAGGAGCCATTGGGCAGTAGACAACTTAAAGTGCTAGTCTTTGGATATCTTCTCATTTCATTAATTCAAGCTTTACAGCAATTGATGTTATCTCCCCCTATCTCCAAACACAACTTTTCCATCACTGAGAGTAGCATCCTTTCCTCAGACTTAGAACCATCCAATTACTCAGATTTTAATGATGCTAATTACTTATCTCACTAAAGGATCAAGAAAATAAATGGGATGCTCCAGAATTGAGGAAGGGTTCATTTATGCCCTCCCTCACGGTTCCCTTGCACTAGGGCAACTATCACAGGGACTCAGCTCTGGAAGGGAACAGATACATGTACTCGAGACACTCCTTCCATTATGATCACATAACTCCTGCCAAACCTAGATGGAATCCTCACTCCTGCTACTGAAATGGTGCCTTTGTTTTCCTTGTTGGGTTCCCTGGGTTCATGTAAATACGTCATTTCAGTTTGCCTTTAAGTCAAGAAAAAAAAGAGCTGTGGTTGCAACGTTTCATTAGGAGTAATGTGGAAAGTGAGATGGTATCTCTAGAAGTAGCTTAGAATAATTCTCCAAGAAAACTGACATTTTATAAAGATGATAGAGTTCCAAGTTATGAGATTAAAAATTACCTAATCCAACTATGTCATTTTAAAAATTAATAAATTGAGACTAAGAGAAGCTAAGTGGTTAACCTAAAGTAGCACCGTTTACTCAGGGCTTGAGCGGATCTGCATGAGGGAGAGCAATCAGATGTTATTTTCACTGAGCTTCCACTCCTTTCAAAATTCCACTAATCTTAGTCCACTGGTGAAATTGTCTCCAGGAAGATGGACCTGACTTAACCCATGCTGATCACACTCTCATTCATTGTTGTTGAAGATTTATTGATTGCAACTGAATCAAAGTTATGGGCTGCTCTTTCTTATACAATGCATCTCAACAGTTTCTATTTCATAAAATAGAAAAAAAAGCCCACACATTTCCCATGGGCTTCCTAGATGGCTAAATGGTAAAGAATCCATCTGCCAACACAGATATGCAGGAGACTCAGGTTCGACCCCTGGAGGAGGAAATGGAAACTCACTCCAGTATTCTTGTCCATGGAGAGGGGATTTTCCATGGGGTCACAAAGCATTGAACGTGACTGAGCAACTGAGCATACAAGCATACATTTTCCTACTTAGATTTAGGAGGAATATGTCTCCTGCTTTCTCCCTTCTATATATTAAACTATAAATGATTCAAGTTGCAGAGATGCCTGCTTTCAGCAACTTCTCCTAGGCACTCCTCTGAAGAAACTGATGTATACACTCATTAAATTCTGGGCTTTGACTGATAAGGATTTTCTATGTGCCTTCTTCTGTCTAATGATATTAAGACAGAGTTCCCAATTTGTACCTGTGGTGATTTACTGTTCCTCCTCCAACAGTAATGATGGAAAATGCTTTTCCACTATCATTTAATTAGCCTGGAATCCTAGTAGAAATTAGTCTTTAAAATGGACCAGCAGAGAAATGATTGAGAACAGCTATAAAGAACCTTGCACCAAGACTGGACAACTTTAATAGCACAGCACTGGTATTAAACACTATCAATAATGCGAGTAATCCTTTACCATAAATGGGTTAGAAACAGACATCGTTAGCTTTCGGGGATTTGCATTCCCTATCTGTGTAATGAAGAGGCTGGGATAGTTACATTTGAAATATTCATCCCCAAATAGACATCCTAAAATAAAGTGGCCCTGAAAGTGGATACCATGCTAATAAATATCCTAAATGAATGAGAAGTAATTTCAAGCCAATGAAGTAAAATCTGGCTTCCTTAACTACTAAGTCTTGTCATACTATTGCCTCATTCTTATAAGGCCTCATGAACTCAGTAAAGTATCTACTCATAACAAATATCAAGTGTATTGGTGGCTGTTCCCCCGCATTTCAGATAGCAAATATAAACTCATTTGGATTGTTGAAGATTTATTGATTGCAACTGAATCAAAGTTATGGGCTGCTCTTTCTTATACAATGCATCTCAACAGTTTCTATTTCATAAAATAGAAAAAAAAGCCCACACATTTCCCATGGGCTTCCTAGATGGCTAAATGGTAAAGAATCCATCTGCCAACACAGATATGCAGGAGACTCAGGTTCGACCCCTGGAGGAGGAAATGGAAACTCACTCCAGTATTCTTGTCCATGGAGAGGGGATTTTCCATGGGGTCACAAAGCATTGAACGTGACTGAGCAACTGAGCATACAAGCATACATTTTCCTACTTAGATTTAGGAGGAATATGTCTCCTGCTTTCTCCCTTCTATATATTAAACTATAAATGATTCAAGTTGCAGAGATGCCTGCTTTCAGCAACTTCTCCTAGGCACTCCTCTGAAGAAACTGATGTATACACTCATTAAATTCTGGGCTTTGACTGATAAGGATTTTCTATGTGCCTTCTTCTGTCTAATGATATTAAGACAGAGTTCCCAATTTGTACCTGTGGTGATTTACTGTTCCTCCTCCAACAGTAATGATGGAAAATGCTTTTCCACTATCATTTAATTAGCCTGGAATCCTAGTAGAAATTAGTCTTTAAAATGGACCAGCAGAGAAATGATTGAGAACAGCTATAAAGAACCTTGCACCAAGACTGGACAACTTTAATAGCACAGCACTGGTATTAAACACTATCAATAATGCGAGTAATCCTTTACCATAAATGGGTTAGAAACAGACATCGTTAGCTTTCGGGGATTTGCATTCCCTATCTGTGTAATGAAGAGGCTGGGATAGTTACATTTGAAATATTCATCCCCAAATAGACATCCTAAAATAAAGTGGCCCTGAAAGTGGATACCATGCTAATAAATATCCTAAATGAATGAGAAGTAATTTCAAGCCAATGAAGTAAAATCTGGCTTCCTTAACTACTAAGTCTTGTCATACTATTGCCTCATTCTTATAAGGCCTCATGAACTCAGTAAAGTATCTACTCATAACAAATATCAAGTGTATTGGTGGCTGTTCCCCCGCATTTCAGATAGCAAATATAAACTCATTTGGATTGTTAAGAAATTGTGTTAACAATTTAGGACTGACTTTACAATTAAACAAGAGCTAACAACATTTAAAGAATCAAAGTACAATAAAATATCAAATATTGAAGCCAGCATGAATGAAGCAAACTATGGTATGTTTTAGAACTGTAGTGATCCTGAGTCACATTATACCCAAAAAGAAAAAAAAAAACTTGATAAATGGTAATTTTTTGAGCTTTCCAGCTGACTGTATAAGTGAGAATAACTCTAAGGAAATGACAAGAAAATAAAATAGGATTTGCCTCTTTGTTAACCTGGTAGTCAAAATATGTCTACTTCTTTATAAGAAAAAACTGCCTTTTGCCTTTATGTTCTTTCATTTTCTCCTCAATAAAGTGAAAAACTAGAGTCACATTGGCTATCACACAAGTAAAAAAGATGTATCAATTATTTCTCTGCTTCCCAGGCATGTAAATGCAAAACTACAAAAACCATTTCAGCACCAGCTTCATTATAATGCCTTCAATTTTGATTTTTAGCAAATCTGAAAGTCAATCATGATTTGATTCAGCTATAAGAAAGCACATGCCACATATCTAAAGTGACATGAAAATCACTTTACAACAGCACATTGAAGCACATTTATACTTTTAATTATATGAATATCCGGTTCACAGAGAACCTAAGAAATATAACTGGTTCATAACGATTATTTTTCTTTAAACCAACTGCACAAATTTGAGAAAAATCTATGGAAACAAAGGAGAAAGTAAAATATATTTCTAACTAAACTTCAGGTATATACAAAGAGATAAATCAATTTCAAATCTTTACTATAGAGAGGAATTATTACAGTCTTTATCTAGCAAGGAAATAATGCCAGATGGTTAGAAATAAGAGTTCTACTGTACTTGGTAGGTTTCCTAATTTCAAGAATGAAAGATATTTTTAGTCTGAGAGTATTTTATAGAAACTCTTAAGGAGAGCTATATATTTTTTTACTGATTATCTTAACACCTACATTTTATAATTTAAGGTATTTTGATATCTGTTCATTTTATAGAAATGGAAGAATATCACAGCATTTTTAAATTCCCATTTAAATAAAACAGGAAGACGAGACAGAATCATTAAGATATATTAATATGAATACATACCATACTTGAGTTACCCAAGCACTAATTTTTTTCTAATTTAATCCTTTCTGAAATCCTCCCATTTTACAGGAGAAAATTGAGTCAGTAAATGGCTTTGCTTTCTATGTCTCTGAAAGAACTGAAAAAAAAAAAAAAAGGATGATTTTCCACAGAATTCCACACCGTCTCACACCTACCCACCTATGAGGAACTTTACCCACGTTCTCTGCCTTTTTCTGAATGAGTCACTCCTTATTTGGGTAGGAAGTTCTGTTCTCTCTCACAAACTCACATACCTTTCTCAAGCACTTGTCAGTTCTCTTCCATATTCAACTTTTTGCTTTCTACATGCACACTTCCATCAACACAAAAATAATACAGATGTGATGCAATTTCTTCCATTTAAAAGAAAGCAACAACACTTGACTTTACCCCATTTCCTGCTCCTGCCACAGCCAATATCATTTCTTTACCTGTGCAACAAAACTACTTGAAAGTGATCTTTATATTTGCTGTCTTCAGTTCCTCTCCTTCTATTCTCCTGTAACCTGCTTAGACTTTCACCTCTACCACTCTACTAGAACTGCTTTTGCCAAGGTCATCAAGAACCTTTGTTGCCAAATACAATGGTCCAGTCTCAGCCTTCATCTTACTTTACCAGTTAGCACCATTTGACATGACTAACCTTTCCCATTTCTTGTCATGTGTTCTTCACTAGACTTTTTGAACATCACATTCACCAGCCACTCCTCTTTTACACTCCTCTGCAGAGTTCCTCTCCTTTTCCAAAAACTCTTAATTTTCTACAGCTCACTAGTTCAGTTTTTACCCTCTTCTCATTTTGTCTCCATTTTGCCTCCATTTTGCCTTTGTAGGAAGTCTCATGATTTTAAATACCAAGTACATTCCAACAACTCAAAGAATTTTGATTTTATACAGACCTTCTTCTCAACTCAAGGCTTATATATCCAATGCTCAGACATTTCAAATTCAACATCTTCAAAACTGAATTCCTAATTTACTCTTCCAAATATACCCCCAAACTTAGATTCTCCCATTTAGAGTTAATGGCAACTCTATCTTTCCAGCTGGTCAGGCCCAAAACTTTGGAGTCATACCTGAATCATCTTTTTTTCATAATATACCTGTCAGGAATTATTACTAGTGCTATCCTCAAAATGCATTCATAGTTGACTACTTATCATCTCCAATACTACCATCCTTGTTTCTCACTTATAATAATGCAATTGTCTCCCAACAGATAAAAAGTCCAACATGGCTGGACATGTGGATGAAAGAAAGAGGAGGTGAGCTATCAGAAAGACTAGAGGTAGATTCCTATGTAGGCACTTAGATAAATTCAAGAAGCTTGTAGTTTATGCTATTATAGGAGCAGTATAAGTAGGAGAGTGACATGATCTGTTCTATGTTTTAAAAAAGATAACTCTGTTCATGGAGGGAAAATGAATGCTATAGGAACAAAGGTAAAAACAAAGGCATGAAATAGGAAACATTTTAGTAGAACAGAGATAGATGATGATGAGAGTGGACAGGAAAGAAGAGGAGAGACTCAAGAATGGGGTAGAAATCACAGGACATGTTGAAGGATTGGCTAAGGGAAGATGAGGGAAAGAGAAATTAATGTATCTCTTGAATTTTTACCTTTTCAACAATCTGGTAGATGATAACATTATTTATTTACTAAGAGGAGGTACATTGATTATAGTTACATGGCATCTTCAATCTTTTAATCCAATGGCATCAAATCAAATTTAGTCTCACATGAAATCATATAAAGTTGCATCTGTTTATTGAAAACTGCAATTTTAAAAATCATTTCACATATATGATAATGTTTCTTTTCTTAACTCCTTAACCATATCTATCTTGGCAATATCAATAAACTACTTCCTACCAGGGCCTATTATAGTAATGATAATCTCACACAATTTATTAATTATCATTACTTAAATACCAAGTACATTCCAACAACTCAAAGAATTTTGATTTTATACAGACCTTCTTCTCAACTCAAGGCTTATATATCCAATGCTCAGACATTTCAAATTCAACATCTTCAAAACTGAATTCCTAATTTACTCTTCCAAATATACCCCCAAACTTAGATTCTCCCATTTAGAGTTAATGGCAACTCTATCTTTCCAGCTGGTCAGGCCCAAAACTTTGGAGTCATACCTGAATCATCTTTTTCATAATATACCTGTCAGGAATTATTACTAGTGCTATCCTCAAAATGCATTCATAGTTGACTACTTATCATCTCCAATACTACCATCCTTGTTTCTCACTTATAATAATGCAATTGTCTCCCAACAGATAAAAAGTCCAACATGGCTGGACATGTGGATGAAAGAAAGAGGAGGTGAGCTATCAGAAAGACTAGAGGTAGATTCCTATGTAGGCACTTAGATAAATTCAAGAAGCTTGTAGTTTATGCTATTATAGGAGCAGTATAAGTAGGAGAGTGACATGATCTGTTCTATGTTTTAAAAAAGATAACTCTGTTCATGGAGGGAAAATGAATGCTATAGGAACAAAGGTAAAAACAAAGGCATGAAATAGGAAACATTTTAGTAGAACAGAGATAGATGATGATGAGAGTGGACAGGAAAGAAGAGGAGAGACTCAAGAATGGGGTAGAAATCACAGGACATGTTGAAGGATTGGCTAAGGGAAGATGAGGGAAAGAGAAATTAATGTATCTCTTGAATTTTTACCTTTTCAACAATCTGGTAGATGATAACATTATTTATTTACTAAGAGGAGGTACATTGATTATAGTTACATGGCATCTTCAATCTTTTAATCCAATGGCATCAAATCAAATTTAGTCTCACATGAAATCATATAAAGTTGCATCTGTTTATTGAAAACTGCAATTTTAAAAATCATTTCACATATATGATAATGTTTCTTTTCTTAACTCCTTAACCATATCTATCTTGGCAATATCAATAAACTACTTCCTACCAGGGCCTATTATAGTAATGATAATCTCACACAATATATTAATTATCATTACTTAAATATAGATCACAGACTACATGAAAAAATTAAATATAAGCCAAAATACAAAACTGGTATAATTGCTTTTAGATAAAACAAGACTCTTCCTACTTATCCATCATTGAAGTACAATTGAATGGTGACATATATTTTTTTTAATGACTAGTTATCAGATTCAGGTAAATTGGAGGAAAAATACAAAAAGCAGGGTTTAGTCTTTATTAATAGTTCAGTATAAAAGGGTCTACATTTTCCTAATCACTACATAGTTTTCCACAGCATTAAATTTTATCTGAGACACACCAGTCATTCCCAAATAATTTTTTAATTCTAACTTTTAACTCTAAAGCACTTCAACTGATTTTGGCTATGTGCTTACATAGAGACTATGGGAAATAATTTTTCTGCAACTCCTATGTTGAAATCATTTTCAAGCCTCCTTGAAAACAAATTTATATTTTTTAAGAGACTATAGATAATCATTGTTTATTGCTGAGAAATGCTGACAAAAATACTACAAAGAAAATATAAATAAATTTCAGCTAGTCAAAAGAAATGACCAGAATGTAAACACATAGAAACTTTACCTGACTGCAGGATTACTATGCACATCAACATCATTTATTTTTCTAATTTGATTTTTTTCCATATAATGCAACTTTCCTTTGAAAACTATTTTAAGAGTTTTTTCTTCTTAGTTGGTGATCTTTTCCCTTTCAGTCTGAGTTACCAAATATAATCTACCAAATTATTGACCTCTAATTATTTCCAAAAGAAATGTTCAGCTTGCTCAAATTTGAAACCAGATTAATTTATCCCCTACTTCCTGAAGAAAATTAACTGCTACCAAGATTCTGAACTCAGTTCTGTATCTTGATTTACAGCTAATGTGGGCAAACAATCATTTCTCTTTCAGTCATTAATAGCTATTGACTGAAGCATGGAAACCATGAAAGTGTAACTGCTAGAAGCAGCACTCAAAACACATAAAGAGATCTGATTTCTGTAAGAAAATGTCAAGGAAATGCAAATAATATTTATTGCTTAATAAATATCATTATTAAATATAATAAATATAAGCTTATTATTGCTTAATAAGCTAGATTGTCAGACTTTGATTTTTTCCTAGGAATCTGATATGGTAGGTAGTTGATTATATTTTAATCAATTGCTTGATGATGCAAGATAAAGAAAAAGAACCAAGAACTCTTTTAACACTGGCCAAAAATACAGCAAACTGTTGAAAATATTGCAGCACAGCTACTTGAAAATTCTTTCAGCATTCTGGAGGATATAGCATCAAATATTTTCAAACATGGAAAGCCAGCCACAGAAGAGAATGTCTTATCTAAAATGTTGTTTAAAAATTATTGCATTGAAAATGAAGTAAATCTATTTATTCATTCAAAAATCTTCATGAATATATTAATTTGTCAATGTAATAACCTAACATAACTAAAATTTAAATGAACACAACATTATATATTATTACCTAAAAATTGACCAAAGCTAATTATGGCTGGCAAAGGTTTGGAAAAAAGTACATGCAAAAAAAGTAAGCTGTAAGTGACAGCATGTTATTGTGATCTAAATCACAGAAATGATTTGACAAATGTAAGTTCCAACTATACAGAGGGAAAATTTAACAATTATGGTGCTATTTCTTACATCCCTCCTCTTAGTCTATTCCAATCCCTGGAGTTCTGTGGTAATGTAGGAAAAATGATAGTCAGTCTGATACTTAGAAACTTAGTAGATTTTGTGAATTTCACTTGTCCACTAGTACCTAGGAGCCATCAAAGTGCTCTCAAGATCATAATATAGAAACACATCTTGATTAGAGCTTTTATAAATCAAAACCAAATTCTCTCTTTGTAATGAGAGAAAATGTTTTCTTTAAAAAGTGTACTCTTTCCTCATGTCATACAGTTCAAATTCATTTCCTTATCACCCTATGCTAGCACCATAGCAACAGGTAAGATTATCTGGTTTTGATTTATAATAGGATTGCTTCACTGTGAAATAGGCTGCATATTTATAAACACTGAAAAAAAATTTCCTGATGGAACCTGATTTTCTTGACAACTCATCCCCTTAGGTTTCACTTGGATTCTCACCAAATACCACTATCAGTAGAATGGAAGAATGCTGATCCTGCAGAAGATCCTTTGTATCAATGTATTTATGAATCTTTTAACTTAAACTTTAAAGTTGAACCTGTTTTCCTAAGTAAAACTTTTGCAGAGTCCAATATACAGACCAGATGAAAGTAGAGCTGATTTGTTAAAAGAAGGAGAGACTATCACACCTTTACTACAGAAAATTTAGAGGCATGTCTATTAAATCTTAAAGCCAAGGAGACCTCAGTGACTACACCACAGAATGAGGGAAAATGGTAAGACAAAGTGTTCTAGATCAAGAGGAGAGAAAAGGCTATCAGAGACAGAGAAACTAGATAGTAATACAAATGTCCTCCAAAAGGTCCTTTGAGAACCAAGAATGCTGGAAATCTTGAGTTTGGCCATGGACTCCATAGATTTCAAATGTGAGGCTCAGGAAAGTCTTCCTTTCAATCCTTTGATGTCATCCTTATTTAACTGACAGCTTCTTGTGAAGGGAAGGAAAGCAAAAAAATAAAATAAAATTTGCAAGTTAAATATTGAAGATAAATGTATATTTTATGTGCCCCTGAATATATTCATATTCTCTGTTTTCCTAAGTGTTGTCTTTTCCTATTTACCTTTATTTTGATATACAATTACTAACAAGAGTGATTTATTAGATATTAATTCAGTTTTAATAGTCTTTCCTTTTGTAAATTTGGTGGACAAATTTAAAATTATAAGTCCCTAGTTAATTAAAACTACTCTACCTATTCCCCTTTAATTGCCCACCATCAATAATTATTTTCCTTTAAGTATTTCCAATTCTTATCTGATCATGTTTGTTATTAAAAGCAATTTTTCAGCAAAAAAAGGAATGATAAGATTCTGATATTCAAATGCTGTGCATGCATAGTCACTCAGCTGTGTCCAACTTTTGTGACCCTTTGGATTGCAGCCTGCGAGGCTTTCCTGTCCATGGGATTCTCCAGGCCGATAGATGATGGTAGGTAGCTTATAGTGAACAATGTCTGATTCAGTTGCACTTTGGAGTCAAAAGACTTGGCTTTGGTCACTCGGAGCTTCATGCAGGAAAAGTGTTATTAAAGAAAAAAGGGATAGAGAAAATGTCCAGTTAAAGGAACTCGAAGTGGGATAGAAGAGTAATCTCAGAAGCTAGTTTAGGCAAGGCATTTTGTACTTTTCCAGTTGGTTATTAACAATATATCGAAAGAATATTTTAAGGCTGCAAAGGTCTCACAAAGGTCTCCCAAAACACTAACATAAGAGTAGCCAGAGGATGGTTTCTGGACTTCAGTACTAGATGAGACATTACAGTGCAAAATAATTTGTATCCGTAAGACAATAAAGTTAGTTTCAGAGTATATCTTTATCATGGCAAATATTTTAGGCTAGCAAATGCTGGTTCCTCCTTCTCCTCCATGGAAACTGCTGGCCTCCTTAACCAAGTCTGCCTATTCACCCCTTTCAAGGCAAGAATACTGAACTGGGTTGCCATCTTCCTTTTATGGGGGATTCTCCTGACCCAGGTATCAAACCCATGTCTCCTGTATCTCCTGTACTGTAGGCATGTATTTTACCTGATAAGCCACTAATAAGTACAAATACACATTTTGAATGCATTTTAAAAAGACCTAGACACATAATAAAATAAAATTTGCAAGTTAAATATTGAAGATAAATGTATATTTTATGTGCCCCTGAATATATTCATATTCTCTGTTTTCCTAAGTGTTGTCTTTTCCTATTTACCTTTATTTTGATATACAATTACTAACAAGAGTGATTTATTAGATATTAATTCAGTTTTAATAGTCTTTCCTTTTGTAAATTTGGTGGACAAATTTAAAATTATAAGTCCCTAGTTAATTAAAACTACTCTACCTATTCCCCTTTAATTGCCCACCATCAATAATTATTTTCCTTTAAGTATTTCCAATTCTTATCTGATCATGTTTGTTATTAAAAGCAATTTTTCAGCAAAAAAAGGAATGATAAGATTCTGATATTCAAATGCTGTGCATGCATAGTCACTCAGCTGTGTCCAACTTTTGTGACCCTTTGGATTGCAGCCTGCGAGGCTTTCCTGTCCATGGGATTCTCCAGGCCGATAGATGATGGTAGGTAGCTTATAGTGAACAATGTCTGATTCAGTTGCACTTTGGAGTCAAAAGACTTGGCTTTGGTCACTCGGAGCTTCATGCAGGAAAAGTGTTATTAAAGAAAAAAGGGATAGAGAAAATGTCCAGTTAAAGGAACTCGAAGTGGGATAGAAGAGTAATCTCAGAAGCTAGTTTAGGCAAGGCATTTTGTACTTTTCCAGTTGGTTATTAACAATATATCGAAAGAATATTTTAAGGCTGCAAAGGTCTCACAAAGGTCTCCCAAAACACTAACATAAGAGTAGCCAGAGGATGGTTTCTGGACTTCAGTACTAGATGAGACATTACAGTGCAAAATAATTTGTATCCGTAAGACAATAAAGTTAGTTTCAGAGTATATCTTTATCATGGCAAATATTTTAGGCTAGCAAATGCTGGTTCCTCCTTCTCCTCCATGGAAACTGCTGGCCTCCTTAACCAAGTCTGCCTATTCACCCCTTTCAAGGCAAGAATACTGAACTGGGTTGCCATCTTCCTTTTATGGGGGATTCTCCTGACCCAGGTATCAAACCCATGTCTCCTGTATCTCCTGTACTGTAGGCATGTATTTTACCTGATAAGCCACTAATAAGTACAAATACACATTTTGAATGCATTTTAAAAAGACCTAGACACATAATACATGAAAGGATTTCAATTTTCCTTTGTTGTAAGTCTTCCCTCATTTTTGTGACCTTATGACTAAGTCAGTTTCTCTGCCTTTCTTCCTGTTCTAACCAAAATGAATTCCCTCCTAATCATAATCTCTAAAACTAAAAAATTAAAAAGGGTATGGGAAATCCTAGTTCCCCTCTAATGGAGGACCTGTGTTTGATCTAGGAAACGACTTTCCCATAGAATTAGTGACATAAATGATGTTTGTCTCAACAGTCCCTTGACAGTGCCACATTGGTTAATTAGACATTGGTGAATGAGATTAGGAATCCAACAATCATTTGTAATGCTACTATATATCATGTTTCAAATTGATGCATTAATGACTTATGAGACATTACAATGCATGTATCAGTTCTAATTATTTGTTTAGGAAAAGAATACCTCAGATATCAATATAATTTATAGACTATTTTCTTGACCTTTTACAAATTCACAAAATTATTTGACTTCTGTGATAATACAGTAATGAAGAGTATCACTTAGGTTTCACTAATATTTTTCTCCTAATTTCTCATAAATACACCAGAAAGTTATGGGCTTTTTCTCAGTTTTTGTGATTCTTCTGAAGAAAAAAAAAACATTTTTAATATTTCCCACAATTATAACCTAAAATCAAAGGATACAAATTTATTGTAAAAAGAATTCAGGAAGAATGAGACCTCAAAGTTTATTACATCTTTACTGTCACATAGTCCAAGAGGATGGTTTCTGGACTTCAGTACTAGATGAGACATTACAGTGCAAAATAATTTGTATCCGTAAGACAATAAAGTTAGTTTCAGAGTATATCTTTATCATGGCAAATATTTTAGGCTAGCAAATGCTGGTTCCTCCTTCTCCTCCATGGAAACTGCTGGCCTCCTTAACCAAGTCTGCCTATTCACCCCTTTCAAGGCAAGAATACTGAACTGGGTTGCCATCTTCCTTTTATGGGGGATTCTCCTGACCCAGGTATCAAACCCATGTCTCCTGTATCTCCTGTACTGTAGGCATGTATTTTACCTGATAAGCCACTAATAAGTACAAATACACATTTTGAATGCATTTTAAAAAGACCTAGACACATAATACATGAAAGGATTTCAATTTTCCTTTGTTGTAAGTCTTCCCTCATTTTTGTGACCTTATGACTAAGTCAGTTTCTCTGCCTTTCTTCCTGTTCTAACCAAAATAAATTTCCCCTCCTAATCATAATCTCTAAAACTAAAAAATTAAAAAGGGTATGGGAAATCCTAGTTCCCCTCTAATGGAGGACCTGTGTTTGATCTAGGAAACGACTTTCCCATAGAATTAGTGACATAAATGATGTTTGTCTCAACAGTCCCTTGACAGTGCCACATTGGTTAATTAGACATTGGTGAATGAGATTAGGAATCCAACAATCATTTGTAATGCTACTATATATCATGTTTCAAATTGATGCATTAATGACTTATGAGACATTACAATGCATGTATCAGTTCTAATTATTTGTTTAGGAAAAGAATACCTCAGATATCAATATAATTTATAGACTATTTTCTTGACCTTTTACAAATTCACAAAATTATTTGACTTCTGTGATAATACAGTAATGAAGAGTATCACTTAGGTTTCACTAATATTTTTCTCCTAATTTCTCATAAATACACCAGAAAGTTATGGGCTTTTTCTCAGTTTTTGTGATTCTTCTGAAGAAAAAAAAAACATTTTTAATATTTCCCACAATTATAACCTAAAATCAAAGGATACAAATTTATTGTAAAAAGAATTCAGGAAGAATGAGACCTCAAAGTTTATTACATCTTTACTGTCACATAGTCCAAGTTACATAAAACATAATCCAAAACATTCCAGAAAATGTTCACATTCTATTTTTGTGTGTTTATCTTTTACACTGAAATAGAGTTGATTTACAATATTAATTTCAGATGTAGAGAATAGTGATTCAGTTATCTATCTATCTGTCTGTCTACCTATCTATCTAACTATATCTAACTTGTGGTTTATTTGTGCCAAACACTAGGTTGACATCATAAAAACTCAAATAACACAATAACTCAATTCAGACATTAACACACAGAAAGCATGCTATCAATACAAAGCACCAATTTTAAAAAACAATTGAAAATAGCATAAGAGAAACAAAAGTATTTCACAAATAGGTACATCTGGTAAATGGAACAAATAAAAATTAAATGGCCCAAACAGTACTACTCCTTATAAACCTATATAAATTGAATTGGGCTTCCCCTGGTGGTCCAGTAGGTAAGGACACTGCCTTGCAGTGCAAGGGGCGCCGGTTCGATCCCTGGCCTGGGAAGATCCCACATGCCGCGGAGCGGCTGGACAGATGTGTCCAATTACCGAGCCGGAGCTCTGGAGCGCATGCGCCCAGAGCCAGCACTCTGCAGTGACAGATGCCACCGCGATGGGAGGCCCACAGGAGCCAAAGAACAAAGACGGATGAAAATAGAGAAATGAAAGACCAATAGAAGTGGCCTGCCCACTCTCCTCCCTCCTCAACCTGACCCCCGCCCAAAATAAATAAATAAATAAATCTAAAAAAAAAATAAAAATTGAATTCCCATCTAAACATTTAATGTACTTTTTCAAATTAAAGTAACTTGTTTTTGACTCCAAAAACAAACCCTTTTGTTTACATAGCATGTTCCCATATTTCTAAGATGCATATTTGTTGTATTTAAATAGCTTATTATGGTATTATTATATTTTCTGTTTGATAAAATATTAATAATATGGCATCTCAGGATCAGTGAAATATAGTATATATGTTTTCTATTTTTTAGGGAAAGCACTAATTTACCATTTCCAAAATATATTTGTTAAATAATGTTCCATATTAGAATGGCCAAAATCTGGAACACTGGCAAAACTAAACACTGGCAAAAATGTGAAGAAATAGGAAGCCTCATTCATTGTTGATGGAAATGCAAAATGGTACAGCTACTTTATAAGGCAGTCGGGCAATTTCTTACAAAATTACACATACTCCTACTATTTTTTGTTGTTCAGTAACTAAATTGGGTCTAGCTCATTGTGATTCCATGGACTGCAGCACACCAGGCTCCTCTGTCCTCCACTATTATCCCGGAGTTTGTTCAGATTCATGTCCATTGAGTTAGTGATGCTATCTAACCATTTCATCTTCTGCAGCTCCCTTCTTCTTTTCCCTTCAATCATTCCCAGAATCAGGGCTCTTTTCCCTTTACTACATGATCTAGCAGTTACATTCCTTGGTATTTACCCAAAGAAATTGAAAATGTTTATGTGTACTCAAAAACCTTCACACAGATGTTTATAGCACTTTAAATAAATAGAACACTATACCTGCTTCTCCCGAGACAAAGTTTTCCATATCCTAATGAGAATATGTCTTTGACTCTTTATAGTCTGAGGAAATATATTATATATGTGTAAACATAAGAAAAGGTCAATTCTCCACTATGCATCTGCGACTTCCATGGAACCTAGCACTTGCGCAATGCATTTTGAACACATCTCAGTAATTCCACAGGAAAAATCTGTGACTCTTCAAGGAATTGTTTACCTCGGGTAGATTCAGTATCCTTCATCTCTTTACAATGGAACCAGTGTATCCATATACACAGAGAGCACAGTGTTGGGTATAGAGTACATCAATGTGAAGAAAACATGGGGAATGATTATATACTGGAAAATATACATAAGATGATGTGTGGACAAGAAATACACATGAAGATGCTGCAGGAATAATAAAAGGAGGCTGGGTCCAACATTCCTCTTTCTCTGTGCTCAGATTTACAGTAGCCCTCCCCTGTCCACTGAGACTGAAGACCCTTTGTTTCCCACAAGCCTGTCAGGGCTTCTTCTGTTTTAGAATTTAAAGATGATATGTTCAGGTATATGTCATCCAGAATAGACCTTCAGGGAAATGGCCAAGTCTCTGTCTTCTTTTCAGAGAATTTCCTTCTCTGATGACCTGCACTCTCCTGTTTTTTGTTTTGTTTTTTTATTTTTCTATAAAATAAAATTAAACAAAATAAATTACGGTGAAAAGCATCATTACCACCACTGATTTTGCCTACATTTTTGTTTCGTTTCAGCAGCAGTAAAGTATAAATATGTATTAGAATCACCTCAGGGAAAGAGCTGACACCCCCACGGAAATGATAGGAAATAGCTCCCAGGAGAACTTGCCTAGAACTTGCTTCCTGATAGTCATCCTGACAGCTGCAATGTGAACCAAACTCCCTCAAATGACTGAACTCTTTAAAGGTACTGAGAATGGCTATTAGCTGGAGTTAGATATTGAGAATGGCTGTTAGTTGGATACAGACTCCAAGTTACCAAAGGCTACCTTCTTGAATGCAGGTGACATTTCTGGATCCAGAAGAACACAACACAGTAGTTAGATGCGAAATGAATACTTATAAAATGACAGCAAATAAAGTAACAAGTGAATGGATCTTTTGAAAAAGTCATTTACAAAAAAAACTATACCTGCTTCTCCCGAGAAAATTTAAGAAAAGGTCTTTATAGTCTGAGGAAATATATTATATATGTGTAAACATAAGAAAAGGTCAATTCTCCACTATGCATCTGCGACTTCCATGGAACCTAGCACTTGCGCAATGCATTTTGAACACATCTCAGTAATTCCACAGGAAAAATCTGTGACTCTTCAAGGAATTGTTTACCTCGGGTAGATTCAGTATCCTTCATCTCTTTACAATGGAACCAGTGTATCCATATACACAGAGAGCACAGTGTTGGGTATAGAGTACATCAATGTGAAGAAAACATGGGGAATGATTATATACTGGAAAATATACATAAGATGATGTGTGGACAAGAAATACACATGAAGATGCTGCAGGAATAATAAAAGGAGGCTGGGTCCAACATTCCTCTTTCTCTGTGCTCAGATTTACAGTAGCCCTCCCCTGTCCACTGAGACTGAAGACCCTTTGTTTCCCACAAGCCTGTCAGGGCTTCTTCTGTTTTAGAATTTAAAGATGATATGTTCAGGTATATGTCATCCAGAATAGACCTTCAGGGAAATGGCCAAGTCTCTGTCTTCTTTTCAGAGAATTTCCTTCTCTGATGACCTGCACTCTCCTGTTTTTTGTTTTGTTTTTTTATTTTTCTATAAAATAAAATTAAACAAAATAAATTACGGTGAAAAGCATCATTACCACCACTGATTTTGCCTACATTTTTGTTTCGTTTCAGCAGCAGTAAAGTATAAATATGTATTAGAATCACCTCAGGGAAAGAGCTGACACCCCCACGGAAATGATAGGAAATAGCTCCCAGGAGAACTTGCCTAGAACTTGCTTCCTGATAGTCATCCTGACAGCTGCAATGTGAACCAAACTCCCTCAAATGACTGAACTCTTTAAAGGTACTGAGAATGGCTATTAGCTGGAGTTAGATATTGAGAATGGCTGTTAGTTGGATACAGACTCCAAGTTACCAAAGGCTACCTTCTTGAATGCAGGTGACATTTCTGGATCCAGAAGAACACAACACAGTAGTTAGATGCGAAATGAATACTTATAAAATGACAGCAAATAAAGTAACAAGTGAATGGATCTTTTGAAAAAGTCATTTACCCTACGTAAATGAATGAAAAGATAAAACACATACAGTGGTAAAAAAAATTAATTCCAAATTTTGACTGGCAATAAAAACTAAGCCTCTATGAAAAGTTTGTAATGAGGTTAAACATAAAACTCACTAAAATTTATTTTAACATATATTAGTTAGGTGCCCTTTTCCCCATTACAGATGTGAATGAACACATGTCTGTGTGAATTTATGAAAACCAGAGAAGTATAAAAGGATATCAAATGGCTAATAACTGCTTCACTTACAGATGAGTACTGCTAGGCTTTCCTGGTGGTCCAGTGGGTAAAGAGTCCGCCTTTCAGTGCAAGGGGCACTGGTTCCATCCCTGGTCCAGGAAAGTCCCACATGCTAAGGAACAGACTGGCCGGTGTGTCCAATTATGAGCCAGCGCTCTGGAGCACATGCACCCAGAGCCGGTGCTCTGCCATGGGAGAGGCCACTGCAATGGGAGGCCCACACATGCCAAAGAATAAAGATGGATGAAAAATAAATAAAGGAAAATATGTAAAAAAAAAAAAAACACAAGATAAACACTGCTAAAATTCTTACTTAGCACGGGAAGAGATGTTTGCAAGAATTCTCTGTCTCATTTTCTAAGTGAAATACTTCCTTTTTACCCTTTAAAAACTAGGCAGGTCATCATATTTTGCTGCCCACCAAATCTTCCATGTAGCAACATTCTCACATAATGAATGTGATATTTCCTCTAAAAGTTTAAAAGTGAGACAGCAAACTGGGTGTGCAGGAAAAAGAAACCTGAAAGTTAGGAAATAGCTCCCAGGAGAACTTGCCTAGAACTTGCTTCCTGATAGTCATCCTGACAGCTGCAATGTGAACCAAACTCCCTCAAATGACTGAACTCTTTAAAGGTACTGAGAATGGCTATTAGCTGGAGTTAGATATTGAGAATGGCTGTTAGTTGGATACAGACTCCAAGTTACCAAAGGCTACCTTCTTGAATGCAGGTGACATTTCTGGATCCAGAAGAACACAACACAGTAGTTAGATGCGAAATGAATACTTATAAAATGACAGCAAATAAAGTAACAAGTGAATGGATCTTTTGAAAAAGTCATTTACCCTACGTAAATGAATGAAAAGATAAAACACATACAGTGGTAAAAAATTAATTCCAAATTTTGACTGGCAAAAAAACTAAGCCTCTATGAAAAGTTTGTAATGAGGTTAAACATAAAACTCACTAAAATTTATTTTAACATATATTAGTTAGGTGCCCTTTTCCCCATTACAGATGTGAATGAACACATGTCTGTGTGAATTTATGAAAACCAGAGAAGTATAAAAGGATATCAAATGGCTAATAACTGCTTCACTTACAGATGAGTACTGCTAGGCTTTCCTGGTGGTCCAGTGGGTAAAGAGTCCGCCTTTCAGTGCAAGGGGCACTGGTTCCATCCCTGGTCCAGGAAAGTCCCACATGCTAAGGAACAGACTGGCCGGTGTGTCCAATTATGAGCCAGCGCTCTGGAGCACATGCACCCAGAGCCGGTGCTCTGCCATGGGAGAGGCCACTGCAATGGGAGGCCCACACATGCCAAAGAATAAAGATGGATGAAAAATAAATAAAGGAAAATATGTAAAAAAAAAAAAAACACAAGATAAACACTGCTAAAATTCTTACTTAGCACGGGAAGAGATGTTTGCAAGAATTCTCTGTCTCATTTTCTAAGTGAAATACTTCCTTTTTACCCTTTAAAAACTAGGCAGGTCATCATATTTTGCTGCCCACCAAATCTTCCATGTAGCAACATTCTCACATAATGAATGTGATATTTCCTCTAAAAGTTTAAAAGTGAGACAGCAAACTGGAGTGTGTTCCTTTCTTCTTGCACAAAAAAATGTAGTGGGTATTAAAAAAAACTGACATCTATTTTTAATATATAATAGGAATTTAGAGTTTTCTAAAATGACCTATAAAGGTGCAGAGTAATATTGTCTTGCATTATAATTAGGTCTTCTCACTTTTGCATAAATTTAGAAAAGATTATAGTACTCCAAAGGTCTGATATTTATTAGAGACATAGTTTCTATTTCGGTTTCCTAATCATGATTTTTATTGCTAGTAATATAAGATAAGAATAACTGTAAAGTACCTTCCAGAATGGATCTAATTCCAATCATACTATCAGAAAAAATACTATATTCACATATTTTATGAGAAAATTATTCTCTATATTGCCATCTCTTTTTAAATGAAAACATATTTGAAACAGTCACTAAAGGAATGCAGAAAAAAATAATCAGCTTTGCAATCTGATTGCAAGGACGAGGGAAAATACTGTCATATGTGCTAACTGCCAAAATAATTAAACACTTTTATGGAAAAGAGCCAGGTGTTGGGAAAAATAGAAAGCAAAAGGAGAAGGGGATGACAGATGATGAGATGGTTGGGTGGCATCAATGAGTCAATTCACATGAGCCTAAGCAGGTTTCAGGAGATGGTGAAAGACAGGGAAGCCTGGCATGCTGTGGTCCATGGGATTGCAAAGAGTCAGACACGACTGAGTGACTGAACTGAAATGAACTGAACTGATGGTATATTTTTTAAGTATTCAGTCCAAACTAATTCTACACTATTGAGATTATCAATGATTTCTAAATGTTTTTAAAGTTTTGTTAAATAAGCCCCCCAAGAGCAAAAGTTCTTCAAACTGGCCATTGTCAACAGAGAAAGCATTATGTTCCAAAATCGTGACTGCAAAACAATTAAAAATGCAGGTTACAAGTCAATAATACAACATGTATGAAGCCACACTGATCAAATGCCACATAATACTGAACTATGGAGATCAAAAGTGCAGTCTTCAGTGTTATTACCAAACGAGGCACCTAAATTTTGATTCTACCTAAAAACAATCCAAGTGGCCATCTTTATCCCTAATTCTACAAGAATCCATTTTCCCCTATCACGGTTTTTTGTTTTTGCAAAAATAAAGGTGAATGACTGGTTTGTGATCATTCTAGGTGTCAAAAGATTGAAATGTTTGATACATAGAATGCATCTAGTAAAGCACCTGTTGACGAAATGAAAAGCATGTTAAAATAATTAAAATAACACCAGATTTCATGAAAAGGAGCAGAAAGCCTGCATTTTAAGAATGTCTCTACCACTGGAAGCATCATCTGCCTCAAAAATCTCTTTTGTTCCAAACTCCAGATACAATGACATGGGTTATTCCCAGCTTGGTGATAATACATAAAAATAAGTGATAATATTTTTGATGATATCAAGAACCAACTGAAATCAGTCTTGATGAAAAGTTTTGTCTGAAAGCACAGATAAATCCATGCGCTGGAGATTAGTCAGACTCAAATTCATAAAGTTACTTCTAATTTTGCTTCCTCTTTAAAATGATTACTAATGGCTAAAAATAGGGCTTCCCAGGTGGCACTAGTGTTAAAGAACACCCCAACCAATGCAGGATATATAAGAGACACAGATTTGATCCCTGGGTCAGGAAGACCCCCTGGAGGATGGCATGGCAAGCCACTCTAGAATCCCGTGGACAGAGGATCCTTGCAGCCTAAGAGTCCATAATGTCACAAGAATTGTACATGGCAACTAAAGTGACTTAGCAACTGAAGTCACTCATCACACACGTGGTGGCTAATAAGAGTTAATAAAAGCAAATATGGGTAACAATGACTTCCACACTTGTAAGAACTGCTAGTCTCTACTCTTCTGTATGTTTGCTTAATATAAGAAAGGATGATGTTTTTATTGGATTATCCAATCACAACTAACGGAGAAGTTCCTCATCTCTAAAGAATTTCTCCACATTTGGTGAATGTTTGTTGGAGATATTGTGGAAAGGCTATTTGTCTAAGTGGCAAATCAAATTAAAAGGGATCTTCCAAGCCTATATCCAGACTCTAGTAATGATGATTACATACTGTCTTTGCATACGATGCCTGGTAGCTCGGATGGTAAATAGTCTGCCTGCAGTGCAGGAGACTCAGTTTCGATCTCTGTGTCAGGAAGATCCCCCGGAAAAGGAAATGTCAACACACTCCAGTATTTTTGTCTGGAGAATTCCTCAGACAGAGGAGCCTGGTGGGCTATAGCCTGTGGGGTTGCAAGAGTTGGACACAACTGAGCTACTAACACACTATCTGTATCTGTTGCCTAAAACTGATCTTTTATGAGAAATGCTCACTCTTATATTGTGAATTTATCCTATACTTGTTTATGCATCATTATTTTTAAGAGGTAGATCATATTTAGAAAACAATGCAATACCTGAGGCATATGTTTTCAATATTTTGTCAAATAAGACATATTGAAGTTCAAAATACCATCATTGTGATGTCAGATTACAAATACCATATTTTTCAAAAATGTAGACCATTGGGTATAACACAGATTACTTCCATTGTCATTTATTTTCCAATTAATTGCATAATTAAATTTCTATCCCCAAGAGAAAATATTCTGATTTAAGTTGTATGCCACCTATGCTTTTTATTGTATCGACTGACATGATGAACAAAGTAGAAATTATTATGAAATAGGACTCAGCGTGTACATACATTTTTTCACAATGGATAGTCTTGTTACTCAAAAATCTATGTACCTAAATAAAAATCTCTGGTCAAAAGATCGTGCAGAGGTATGGTATACAATAGTTTAAAAAGATTCAGAAAAACACAGATTTATTAAATTATAAAAAGGTTAATATTTCCTTAAGCAACTTAAAACATGGGAATACAATCAAATATTACAACCACTATTGCTTATTTCCATATACTGAAATAAATCCCTTGTCTATTGCTCATTTTATTTAATTGCTATTATGTGTAGATATAAAAATTTCCCATGATATGCTGATGCTCCTTTACATATAATTCAATTATCTAGTTTTTATAAGTTAAATAAAATATTCCAAATGTCAAGATGAAAAAAGAGAATATTTAAGTATATATGAGGTCTCATGTCTGGATATGGCAAGAAAGTTTTCCAACTGATATTAGTGTACTACAATCAATCATTTAATCAATTAAGCAATCAAAACATGCCAGTTAACTGAAAATCTATGCCACAGTAGAGATTAAGTTACAATAAACCCTCTTCTTTTTCTGTAAAAATGTAGAACCTGTTCCTTAATCACATAGTTCATCAAGCAGGTTATCTAAAGTTTACTCTTCAGGTTTCATAGATTTTATTGATACACTAATCATAACCTAGCAGAAAGAGTAATATATAAACAGGAAAGGAGTGAGGAAGAACAACATAGAATTTGATCAATTCTGTGCTTAATATCTACATTATTAGATATTATAATATTTCATTATCTGTGCATTTTCTCTTGAAATTATGAGCACACATTTTTAAAAGGTTGTAATGTTTACAAGGAGAAACATAATATTAAATAAGAATAAATATGCTTTCTTTTATGTATACGTCTTTTGTAATGTTTATGGCCTATTACAAAGTTAAAAATAAAAATAATCAAACACAGATTGCAATTTAAAAATATATATTCAATTATAAAATACAAACAAAATAATGTCATTTGCAGCAACATGATGCAAACAGAGGGTATCATACAGAGTGAAGTAAGTCATAAAAAAAAAGAGAAATACCATAGAGTATTACTTAGATGTGGAAGCTAAAATATGGCACAAATGAACCTATCTACAAAACAGACACAGACTCACAGACATAGAGAACAGAGTTGTGGTTACCAAGGGGGAGGGAATTAGAGTATGGAATGATTGGGAGTTTGGAATTAGAGAATGTAAATCATTATTTATAGGATAGACAAAAAGTCCTACTGTATATCAATGGGAACTATATTCAATATCGTTTGATAAACCATAATCGAAAAGAATAAAAAAATAATGTCCATATGTATATAACTGAGTCACTTTGTTGCATAGCAGAAATAGGAACAACAGAGTAAATCCACTATAATTCAATATAAAATGAAATTCAATTACAAATAATAGAGTAATTATAAGGAAAAACGATCTTAATCAAATATCAGACAAATAACATACATTACCTTGACCTGTGTTTGACAAACAAAACTAAAGAATTTAATATTTTAAATTTAAAATATGTATAATTTCTAAATTAATTTTAATTTCAGAACTAAATCAGAATGATTTAAAGGCAATATTTCACAGAATTCAAGATCTTTCACAAAGATATATATCTTACTAATTGTATTATTCTGAGCATTAACAATATTCTAGAAACCTAATAAAGTCTTTCAGCTGTATTTATCTTACTCATAAAATATTTAGCAAATCATAACCTAGCAGAAAGAGTAATATATAAACAGGAAAGGAGTGAGGAAGAACAACATAGAATTTGATCAATTCTGTGCTTAATATCTACATTATTAGATATTATAAATTATATGGCATTTTCTTTGAATTAAAAAGATATTATAATATTTCATTATCTGTGCATTTTCTCTTGAAATTATGAGCACACATTTTAAAAGGTTGTAATGTTTACAAGGAGAAACATAATATTAAATAAGAATAAATATGCTTTCTTTTATGTATACGTCTTTTGTAATGTTTATGGCCTATTACAAAGTTAAAAATAAAAATAATCAAACACAGAATGAAATTTAAAAATATATATTCAATTATAAAATACAAACAAAATAATGTCATTTGCAGCAACATGATGCAAACAGAGGGTATCATACAGAGTGAAGTAAGTCATAAAAAAAAAGAGAAATACCATAGAGTATTACTTAGATGTGGAAGCTAAAATATGGCACAAATGAACCTATCTACAAAACAGACACAGACTCACAGACATAGAGAACAGAGTTGTGGTTACCAAGGGGGAGGGAATTAGAGTATGGAATGATTGGGAGTTTGGAATTAGAGAATGTAAATCATTATTTATAGGATAGACAAAAAGTCCTACTGTATATCAATGGGAACTATATTCAATATCGTTTGATAAACCATAATCGAAAAGAATAAAAAAATAATGTCCATATGTATATAACTGAGTCACTTTGTTGCATAGCAGAAATAGGAACAACAGAGTAAATCCACTATAATTCAATATAAAATGAAATTCAATTACAAATAATAGAGTAATTATAAGGAAAAACGATCTTAATCAAATATCAGACAAATAACATACATTACCTTGACCTGTGTTTGACAAACAAAACTAAAGAATTTAATATTTTAAATTTAAAATATGTATAATTTCTAAATTAATTTTAATTTCAGAACTAAATCAGAATGATTTAAAGGCAATATTTCACAGAATTCAAGATCTTTCACAAAGATATATATCTTACTAATTGTATTATTCTGAGCATTAACAATATTCTAGAAACCTAATAAAGTCTTTCAGCTGTATTTATCTTACTCATAAAATATTTAGCAAATCATACTGTCAGAATTGTTTAGCTGGGATAAAATGGAGCTAATTAAAATGGAACTTCCATGAAGTTAGGTAATTCATTTCATATGACTGTTCCCATAATCTCCTTTTCTCAATTCTCAACCTTGAATTTTTAAAATAAAGCTATCCAATAATTCTATTAAAATAATAATATGATGTACAGTTGTTAAGAGCATTGAATCTTTGAAGGCAACCTGGTCATAAGTTTTATATCATTTTGAGACTTCAAAAATTAACAGTTCCTTGGAGAAATCTTTCAAAAAGAAAAATATAAGGAAGAAAAAAAGACTGCATTTTCTTTAAAAGCATGGGACCTAGTATTACTAAATTAGATCCAGCTGAGGAGAAATGCAATCTTCTTTTTTATATGTATGCTTTACAAACACCTGACATTTTAGAGATAAATTTGAAACTCTATTACATGAAACCCAGTGAAATAAATAGACTGATAATATAATTGTTGCTTATATAATGGAGATGTTGCAAATAACCTGGCTTTGCATATAGAAACAGTCATAGTACATAATTTCTACATGAAGAAACACTAAGTGTAATGGAGTATTGTTGAATGGAGCAATTTTCAGTGCTACAGTAAAAAAAGACACCACAGTGTTTTATGAAATGTATCAAATAATACTAAAATGAGAATAAAAATATGACACTTTAACACACATTCACCAAGCTAAGGTCTAATGTGTCCTGATATGGTAAGCCATTGCTATTGTTGGTTAGTCACTTTCAGGGAAAATAAATGAACTATTTCACTATCACAGGTTTTATATGTGATCATAAAAAGTGAAACTCTGTAATTTTTCAGTTACTAATATTACATTAATTGTACTGAGGCAGGAGAGAGATCAATCCCAGGCTGAGCAGCTGGAGTTTGCATCCTATGGACAGTTACTCCAAGATGAATAGGAGGAGGAGCTGAGCCCTGACCAAATAAAAGACCACATATTTCTTCTAGGGGTCAAAGAAACTTGCCCAACTATAAGTGTGCAGAAAGGCTCCTTGGAGGTCAACAGAGGGTGATATCAACCTACCCATAAGCCTCTTTGCTGGGATGCATCTTGCCTAAGTGATGTGTGTACACACACTAGAGAACCCTGAGATATACCAAACTTGGACTCAGAACCAGACAAAGCAAGATGACTGGTCAGAGGAAATTCAGAAGAATTGCCCCGTATAAGTGATTCAAACTACCACGGAGGCAAGACTCTCTCTGAGTCTGCCCATGTGTCTATCCATCCACATGTACTCTTTTTCCTTCTATTGAACACTTTACTTGTTTCATTACTTTCCATCTTTGTCAGAATTCATTTCTGCAAAACCAGCTGGCCGCTGGTCCAGTGGCTAGGATTCAGTGTTCTCCCTACTGCGGCCTGAACTCAATCTCTGGCCAGGAACCAAAATCCCGCTCCAAGCCACTGCATCCCGGGGCGCATACTATAGGGACCAATGATCAGATTCATGAAGAAGCCAATATAATTAGACATCAGCATTGTGCAGAAACACTGCAAATGTGATCAAGACATGTCAATTATAAATCCTATTTTAATGTCTGAAAATTGATTTGTTCTGTCTCAATGTTGTAAGGAATGTGTTCTTATTTTTGCTTGTGTGTGCCTGTGCATATAATTACATGTAAGGCAAATATTTGCTGGATCCTGTAGAAAAGATTAGCTCTGAGAAACACATTTCAGTGAAACGTTAAGTGTAGATCATATTATAAGTTTCCCAAAACAGGCCAATTCTATATTCATCTTTCACATACTTCCACACTCCCAATTTCTCTCTCCTATGTATTATTTTCATATATGTCTGATCTTCAGGCTTGGTGATTTCTCTTAAGGTGAATAATTTTCTAAGATCCAGTTAGGCTCTCAAATTCTTCCATAAATAATGTTCCAACAAATTTTCTAAATTATAGACATGAACAGCCCTTAGCTCTAATATCCTTTCTCCATAGTTTTCCACCTCTAAATTTTCAGAAGTATTTTATCCTCACAGCTTACATGACAATAAAGACAATACCTAAAATAAGCGCTTTATTACTTTCCTGTCTTTTTTTTTTAATTTTTGCCACTTTTATTTATTTTTTTTTTATTTATTTATTTTCATCCATCTTTATTCTTTGGCCTGTGTGGGCCTCCCTTTGCAGTGGTTTCTCTCCTTGCTGAGCACCGGTTCTGGGTGCATGTGTTCCAGAGCGCTGGCTCTGGACACACCGGTCCAGCTGCTCTGTGACACATGGGATCTTCCCAGGGCAGGGATGAAACCGGTGCCCCTTGCACTGCAAGGTGGACTCTTTACCCACTGGAACACCTAGGAAACCCTTACTTTCCTGTCTTACACTGTGTTACCAAGTCTGCAAATCAATTTCCATGCTAATAGGAAAATCTTTTATCACAAAGGTAAATAATCTTCCTGCCTATACATTACAACAAATCAGTAGACTACAAATGAAAATTGTTCATTCAATCTCAAAACACTTTTCCATATAGTAAATAAAGCTATACATTTTATCTTTATTTTAAGGAAGCTAGATTTTTAAATCCAAGGGTCACCAATAGACAGCATAGTATGTCCATCACAATGGACACTAGGAAACCATCCCCTTTGCCAGTCAGATGGAAAGCCTGTCGTTACAATGGTGGGAAACAAATGCACACATACTGTATTTAACATTCAACAAAAGATGGCATTACCAAACAAATCCAAAGCGGGGAATAAAAATGAATGTGTTTTACATTTTGAATCTGAAATACAAGCAATATAGGATCTGTAAAACAAAAGGCAAAAATAATTTGCATCTCTAAATCCTTATCTTGAATTATAAAAGTTGAGCGCCATGTTTTTATTCTTCTTGTTTTCCTCATTGTTGTTATTTACTCTTAAGTCACCATCACAGAAGACATTTAACTAGGCTGATCTAGGTGAAGAAACCGAAGGAAATCCTTAGTTAAAATTAGAGTGCCCGGGCTTCCCCTGGTGGTCCAGTGGGTAAGGACACCACCTTGCAGTGCAAGGGGCGCCGGTTCGATCCCTGGCCTGGGAAGATCCCACGTGCCGCGGAGCAGCTGGACTGATGTGTCCAATTGCCAAGCTGGAGCTCTGGGGCGCATGTGCCCAGAGCCGGTGCTCTGCGACAACAGAGGCCACCACGATGGGAGGCCCACAGGAGCCAAAAGACGGATGAAAATAGATAAATGAAAGACCAATAGAAGTGGCCCGCCCATCCCCCTCCCTCCCCACCTCACCCCCCAAAAGATAAATAAATAAAAAAATAAATGTTTAAAAAATAATAAAATAAAGATAAAAAAAAATTAGAGTGCCCATTCATTTTTTTTCTGTAAAGACCTATCAGAATAGAGGGTCATAAGTAATTCTCTTATCACCTTTCCCTCTCAGTTCCAAAACCAACTATTCTTTTGAATTTCAAGCATCTAGATTTGTAACTTTTTAAGTTAGATAAAATGTAATTGTGAGGAGAGGTATATTTTCAGATTTTGATGTAGTTAAATTTTGCAAAATGTTCTCTAAAGATTTTTCGAATGACATAATTTGCTCTTTGGGAATGCTTTGAGAGTGGAGAGGGTATTTTATTTATATTTCTTAAAACACATCTAGGTGCTCAACAAGTGTGGGGGATAACTCACTTGACTGGACTCTGAAAGTGAACTGCTTAAACTTTCTAACTGCATTTGAAAATAGAATGACCACTCAAGTCAGGACTTGAATCACTGGAGATCAATGCTTGGTTATCTTTTTAGTTACATTAAATACATATGATTAATATTGATGATGTCTTTTTCTACTCTCAGTGGCTCAGTTTTTAATGTAACAGTACATGAAAATTAACTAAGGTATGAAATCTAAAAAAACCAACAGAGAGGTCAAAACCACATATGAATACAAACTAACTTCTAAATGCATTTGGATGCACCTAGAAAATGTTTAAAATGTATATATATATGTGAAGAAACCATTCTTATACCCTATGCTCTGCCACCTTTAAGACTTGGTATGCGTTTCTTCACAACTATCTTTATGCATAAATATATATTTTTATACACACGCATAGTAAAACTGGTTATTTGATTCTTTTGCTTGTTGGTGGTGGTCTACATATGCAACAATGTTTGTGGGCAGACAAACAGGGTTGTTTCCTGAATGGTCCAGAGAGTTTCCTAAAATTGCTTGGTAATGAACCAGCTGGGACCGGAGCTTTTCTTGTCTCCCAACAAGGAATGCTGTGCAGACTCTTCATTTTACCCAAAGCCTTCACTTGGCAAGCAGCAGGGATTTGAACACACCATTACTAGTTGATATTCTATTTCAGACTATATATCCTAACTCAGACTGTTTTTTCCCACTACTGAGGTCACTTTCAGACTCTTCTCACCTAAAATGAGGACACCCAAATGGTGGGCCATTTCTCATAACACACTCTTGTGAGGTACCCGGCTATGCCCAGCCCAAGTATACTTTCTGCAAAATTCCAGGAAAACTGCACACTTAAATGTATCTGTGATCTATCCATGAGTTCCAATCAGAAAAATGTAGCACTTATCTCACGTGTGTCTCCCAAAACTCTGTGCATCAGTGGCTTCAAATGTGGGGTGAGCACTGCTTGACACATGTTAGTTAAAAAGCACTTAAGTGAGCACACCAACAGATGGATAGATAGCTCTAGAGCTATAGCAGTTCACAGTGATCATGATGGCCATGTGGTCTCTGCTACAGAGGTCCTGAACCAGGTCAATCAATTGGCCTTGGTAGAATTGTAAATGAAACTGGTCTCTAACTTGGTATTTTGCTCAATTTGAAGCAAAAGTATTTCCTGGCTCACAATAAACTCCTCAGTGAAAATTTTCTCCTCCTTAGCAGTGAGTTGGTTTGTAATTTAATTGTCTCATCTATAAATCAGATTCTGTTTAGAAGAATGATGTATAGCATTGATTAACCCATATAATGCAAAATTATTGTTGTCTATAGTTTACAAGGTACTAGTTAAGGTAATAAAAACATGATAGTACCATGTTATGAGACATAGATAAATAAATAAATGCCCAAGACAAAGAGACAGGGATAGGCATAGGATCTTTGGGACAGATACCTAATTTCTGGCCTGACAAGTATATCAGGTGTTGACTTCCACAGATGTGAGGGAAGAAATTCCAAATACAGAAATAACACTTGCAAAAGCCTGCAAGGAAGCCTGCTAAAATTAGAGAAATGAAGGTAGCTCTTCCTTCCTGAAAGCAACTGAGCATGGGAGAAGTCATGGAAAATAGGGCTGAAGAAATAAAGCAATGGTGACATATGACTGGTCATGTAAAATACAGTAAGCATTTTGGACTACATTAAACTAGGCTTTAGAAGAAAGAAACTTTAATAAATTCAAGAGAATCCAAAAAATTAAATCGATAGAATCTAGTTACTAATTGAAGAAGATGAAGAATTAATGATGTCATCCCAAAGTCTAGTGTGGGCACCTAGTGGGATAGATGTTTTGCTAATAAAAAAAAAAAAAAAAAAAAAGGAAAACTAGCCAAAGAACAGGTTGCTTTTGGTTGGAGAGATAAAACAAAAAGTGATTGTGCATTCCATTTTGGAAATGTAGGTCTGATATAATATGAAACGTACAAGTTCCTGGATCTGATGGTAATTGAGATAAACGAGGTTGAAGTTCCAGAAGTTATCTAGGATAACAATTTAGATTTGTAATTGTCAGAATAGATGAATATTCAGCTGAAATATGACAAATGGACAGAGAAGTGCAGTAAGTCATGTAAGTCAAATAATAGACTTATTTTCTTAAAAAACTAAAGTCTACATGTTCCTTATATTTACATGTTATATGTTCCTTACGTTACATGTTCCTTATTACATATTCCTTATATTCTGATCCAAGCAGTGAACTATGCATTAAGAAATGAGTCCTATTCCTTTACCAATGCAATCTCAATTCTCAGAAGTCATTAGTAACACTTTGGCATGCATTACAGCAGACATTGTCTGCTGGAAATATATACACACACATATACATTTATCCCTATATTTATACAGTGGGATGATATACTAGATTCTGCAACTTAGTTTATTTATTAGACTATGGATATATTTCTCTATGTAAATGACATCATATTCTACTATATGAATATATCATAAATAAATTATTTAAATTTTATATTTAAATTCTTATTATAGGAAAATATAAGAAAATAATAAAATATAAAATTAATAACTTAAAATCTTCATTCTCTACCCTAGAATCAACCCTGTTAGTCTTTTAGGATATCTGAAGATTGCTTCCAATTATTATACTTGAAATTGTGTTACATGATTCACTAAGGTTAGATTTCTACTATTCTTCACCTATAAAACTGAAAAATAGGAAGTTTATGCAGCCTTTCATTTCTCTTGCTCTCTATATCCAAATTTTTGTTACTTAATAATTTGAATTTCTTCTAGGGTTTGCATTTTTCATTTATCTATGTAACACATTGTAATCTATTTTTCTTGAGTTACTTTTCACTTTTAATATGAGGTTACTGCCAGCTCCCCAAAAGACTTATCAGATATTTCATCTAGAATTTAAAAAATAGAACATTAGCTACTTAGCTTCTGTCCATCTTTTCTTCTATTTCTCAAAACTTTTGGCATAAATTATTTTAGGATCAAAATCTTGCATTCTCTTCTGTAAATATAAATTCTAAAGCTAATTTTCTTTATTTTTGTAGCCTACTACTAAAAAAAAATTTAACCATTATACAGAATTTAATGTACAATTATGTAAGCCTTATATGCACTATAGAATCAAAAAGTGGGATAGAACTCATAGAAATGTGAGATTACATTATTTAAACTCATTTCCAGCTCCCTTTCCAACTTTTTAATAATATTTTCGTACTCCACAGTTCCCTCCCTCCCACCATGTGGGAGGGAACCTTCCTTTTATTTCCTGAAATACTTCCTTAAGGAACTTTTTTCATAAAGTAAATACATATAGTGGAATTCCTGAGGCATTCTATTCCTGCAAAAGTGTGTATTTAAACTTCACATTTGATTGACAATATCTCCAGACACAGAACTCTAAGTTCAAAACACTTTGCCTCTGACTTAGGAAGTCATTGTTCTAGGGTCTGATGTGGTTGATGAGAAGTCTGATGTCTGAGTGCCAATTCTTTGAAATCAACATATATTAATAGTCATTTCTTTCTGGAAGATTCTAGGATTTTTCCCTTTAACCTTGATATTCTAAAATTTTACTCTTTTGGCTTTTTTCATCTTGCTCAACAATTAAAAATTTGTTTTTATTCACGTATTCAGGACATCAGATAAGACAAATCAGTGTCTTTCTGTTCTCCCTCTAAAATTCATTTTAGACTTGCACTGGACTTTTCAGACTTACTTACCTTTACTTTTCCTCATGATTTTCACCTGTTTATTTTCTGTCTATGTTCTGTCAGCTTTCCTGACTTTTTCCAGATGATTTGTTGTTCTTTCTAAAGATAATTTCTTCATTAGCACACCTTAACTATGTCTAGTTTTACCACTCAGAGTTTGTCTTTTTTATTTCTAAATTCATTTTTTAATATTGTACATAATCACTCAAATAGTTTAATTTACACCTAAATTTTGATAAGGATGACTAAATTTATCTTCAAGTTTTCTTTCATTCTCTGAATTATCTCTAATCCTCCTGATCTTGTTTTTCTTCTGGTTTATCTTTTTTTCTTCTCTTTGATGATACTGATTTTTTTTCAGATGTTACATGTTCATTCATAAAAAAAATGAAATACTAAATTAATTATTTGTAGCTAAAATGTGTTTTCTCACTCGTTATGTATGCTTCTTCCAGGTGGTAAGTCTCTTCAACTGAAAGATCAACTGCAATTGTTAATATAAATATCTGTGCATGTCAACAGATAATCTTTCTATAGGCTGCACAGATGAAAATCAGGAAGTCAGAAATCTATACCGCCAGAGGAAGGAGTAAGCAATTTGGAAATAGAGACAATCTTTTTTACTACAGAATGAAACTACATTTCTTCCCATTTCTCTCCTTATAATTATTATTTTGTGTGTGTGTGAGTCTAGAGCAGGGGTTGACATAAGTAGCACAATTTTAATGGAACACAGTCCTGCTCATTTAGGCACTGTTTATGGTTGCTTTGATGCTACAACAGAATTAAGTAGTTGCATCAGATAATTATATGGCCGAAAGCCTAAAATGTCCACCATGAAGATTTTTGTTAAAAATGTTTGGCAACTCTTCATCTAGGGTATCCCTATGCCCCACTTCTTTCTCATTATCAGTGATCACTAGTAGCTCTACTCAGGTAGATCATTTTCTGTGTTTTTAGAAAGAAGTTTCCGTTCTTATACATATATTAAAAATATCAGATTGTTAGATACTTTACATTAGGAAGAGGGAAGATATGCAGGTGTCTTAGGTATTCTAAAGGTATTTATTTAATCAATTACTTGGTAGACTCCCAGTTGTCTCTGAAGTTTTAACTCCAAACCTGAAGCATCTCTGGACTTCTGGAAGCCCTTGCTTATTCCTTCTATCTATATTGTTGTTCAGACGCCATGTTGTATCTGACTCTTCACAACCCCATGGACTGCAGCACTTTCAGCTTCCCTGTCCTTCACCGTTTCCTGGATCTTGCCCAAGATCATGCCCATTGCATCAGTGATGCCATCCACAACCTTCTCCTCTGTCATTCTCTTCTCCTTTTGCCTGCTACCTATTAGATACTCTATCCTATGCTAAAGTTGCCTCAGTCATGTCTCTTTGCCACCCTATGGATGGAAAGCCATCAATGTCCTCTGTCCATTGGATTCTCCAGACAAGAGGCTGTATTAATCGCATTAATTTTATATTAATCTTGTGATAAATGCTTTCTTTTTTACCAATTTATGAAAATTCTGATTCATTACTGAAACAAAGTATTATTGTCATTATAACTATTTTTCATATGTTTTCATGAAATTTATGATGGTCCTATGAAAACTTGTGAAATAAATGAGCTAGATTCTTGCATGCAAGCTGTCATCTGGTATATAAAACTCCAAGAGAAGAAAGTTTTATAAGCAATAATCAATATTGCTAAATACTGCTGAGAATTCAAGTGAGATGTGGGTGGAAAACTGATTCTAGATACAGAAACAAGGATGTCATTGGTTACCTTGGAAATAGTAGGTTAAGTAGAATAGCAAATGGACAGAAAGCTAAGGAGATTGAAGAAATATGTTTATGGTTGCTCATTTAGGCACTGTTTATGGTTGCTTTGATGCTACAACAGAATTAAGTAGTTGCATCAGATAATTATATGGCCGAAAGCCTAAAATGTCCACCATGAAGATTTTTGTTAAAAATGTTTGGCAACTCTTCATCTAGGGTATCCCTATGCCCCACTTCTTTCTCATTATCAGTGATCACTAGTAGCTCTACTCAGGTAGATCATTTTCTGTGTTTTTAGAAAGAAGTTTCCGTTCTTATACATATATTAAAAATATCAGATTGTTAGATACTTTACATTAGGAAGAGGGAAGATATGCAGGTGTCTTAGGTATTCTAAAGGTATTTATTTAATCAATTACTTGGTAGACTCCCAGTTGTCTCTGAAGTTTTAACTCCAAACCTGAAGCATCTCTGGACTTCTGGAAGCCCTTGCTTATTCCTTCTATCTATATTGTTGTTCAGACGCCATGTTGTATCTGACTCTTCACAACCCCATGGACTGCAGCACTTTCAGCTTCCCTGTCCTTCACCGTTTCCTGGATCTTGCCCAAGATCATGCCCATTGCATCAGTGATGCCATCCACAACCTTCTCCTCTGTCATTCTCTTCTCCTTTTGCCTGCTACCTATTAGATACTCTATCCTATGCTAAAGTTGCCTCAGTCATGTCTCTTTGCCACCCTATGGATGGAAAGCCATCAATGTCCTCTGTCCATTGGATTCTCCAGACAAGAGGCTGTATTAATCGCATTAATTTTATATTAATCTTGTGATAAATGCTTTCTTTTTTACCAATTTATGAAAATTCTGATTCATTACTGAAACAAAGTATTATTGTCATTATAACTATTTTTCATATGTTTTCATGAAATTTATGATGGTCCTATGAAAACTTGTGAAATAAATGAGCTAGATTCTTGCATGCAAGCTGTCATCTGGTATATAAAACTCCAAGAGAAGAAAGTTTTATAAGCAATAATCAATATTGCTAAATACTGCTGAGAATTCAAGTGAGATGTGGGTGGAAAACTGATTCTAGATACAGAAACAAGGATGTCATTGGTTACCTTGGAAATAGTAGGTTAAGTAGAATAGCAAATGGAGAGGGCAGAAAGCAGGAGCTTGGGAAATGATTGAGATTTGAAGAAATAAGTACAGTGCATATATATAACTGTCTGGTGTTTCATCATGAAAGAGAGGAGAGATATAAGTCAGTATGTGACTAGGAAGGTATGGTTAAATTATGGATTTATGTTTGCTTGTTTATTGTTGTTGCCTTTACTTTTTTAAGATGGAAATGAATATATCACACATAAAATCCAGCAGAAGAAACTTTGAGACAGAAAGACATTTTATTAGAAGAAAGAAAGAGGAAAGAAGAGGGTGTAATTTCTGAAATGTGTCTTTGAACAGGCAGAAAAGAGTAGAATCCTGGGTAAAGATGGGTAAATTTTCTTTAGATAAGATGGGAGACAGAAGGAAAGAAGGGAAGGACAGACGTGCATACAGTCTAGAAATTGATAGCAGAAAAATCACAGGAGTTTTCATTCTTATCACTTTTATTTTCTATATGAGATACCAGCTCAGAATATATGCTATGTGATAGCTAGGAAAATTCAGTGAGCATTAGAACAGCTTCCATAGATAATAGAAGAGAGAGAATTTGATAACAGTGAAGTACAGAGGAAGTATTAAGGATCCAGCTGAGGGTGGGTACCACTCTTTTGTAGTAACACAAGCTTCAGTCTGTAATTTTCTATAATAGCTTTCAGCAGTCTAAATAAGGGTGCAGTCAGGTTTATATAGAGTTCAAGTTTTACCCAGAAATAAACTGGTAGATGTGCAAAAGACTAAGTGAAATTTGACCACAATTCTTAAAATGAATAAGAAGGAATTAAAATAGAAAATGAGCAATAGGAAGAAAATGCAGAGAATTCAGGGGCTGTGTGTATTTGTGATGAAAAGTCAAGATAGTGTAAGAACAGATTGAGAGTATTGCAGGAAAATATGCTATGACGACAGAGTCAATTTTTTAATTTAAAATAGATGGGGAAAAAGTGGAAACAGTGACAGATTCAATTTTCATGGACTCCAAAATCACTGTGGACGGGTGGAAACTGTTGAAAGATAAGGATGTCATTGGTTACCTTGGAAATAGTAGGTTAAGTAGAATAGCAAATGGAGAGGGCAGAAAGCAGGAGCTTGGGAAATGATTGAGATTTGAAGAAATAAGTACAGTGCATATATATAACTGTCTGGTGTTTCATCATGAAAGAGAGGAGAGATATAAGTCAGTATGTGACTAGGAAGGTATGGTTAAATTATGGATTTATGTTTGCTTGTTTATTGTTGTTGCCTTTACTTTTTTAAGATGGAAATGAATATATCACACATAAAATCCAGCAGAAGAAACTTTGAGACAGAAAGACATTTTATTAGAAGAAAGAAAGAGGAAAGAAGAGGGTGTAATTTCTGAAATGTGTCTTTGAACAGGCAGAAAAGAGTAGAATCCTGGGTAAAGATGGGTAAATTTTCTTTAGATAAGATGGGAGACAGAAGGAAAGAAGGGAAGGACAGACGTGCATACAGTCTAGAAATTGATAGCAGAAAAATCACAGGAGTTTTCATTCTTATCACTTTTATTTTCTATATGAGATACCAGCTCAGAATATATGCTATGTGATAGCTAGGAAAATTCAGTGAGCATTAGAACAGCTTCCATAGATAATAGAAGAGAGAGAATTTGATAACAGTGAAGTACAGAGGAAGTATTAAGGATCCAGCTGAGGGTGGGTACCACTCTTTTGTAGTAACACAAGCTTCAGTCTGTAATTTTCTATAATAGCTTTCAGCAGTCTAAATAAGGGTGCAGTCAGGTTTATATAGAGTTCAAGTTTTACCCAGAAATAAACTGGTAGATGTGCAAAAGACTAAGTGAAATTTGACCACAATTCTTAAAATGAATAAGAAGGAATTAAAATAGAAAATGAGCAATAGGAAGAAAATGCAGAGAATTCAGGGGCTGTGTGTATTTGTGATGAAAAGTCAAGATAGTGTAAGAACAGATTGAGAGTATTGCAGGAAAATATGCTATGACGACAGAGTCAATTTTTTAATTTAAAATAGATGGGGAAAAAGTGGAAACAGTGACAGATTCAATTTTCATGGACTCCAAAATCACTGTGGACGGTGACTGCAGCCATGAAATTAAAAGATGCTTGTTCTTTGGAAGAAAAGCAATGACAAATATAAACAAATGTGAAAAAGCAGAGATATCAGTTTGATGATAAAGGTCTGTAAAGTCAAAGCTATGGTTTTTCTAATAGTCATATGTGGATGTGAGAGTGGGACCATAAACAGGGCTGAGCACTGAAGAATTGTTGCCTTTGAATTGTGGTATTGCAGAAGACTCTTGAGAGTCCCTTGGAATGCAAGGAGATCAGACCAGTCAATCCTAAAGAAAACCAACCCTGAATATTCATTGGATGGCCTGATACTGAAGCTGAAGCTCCAATACTTTGGCTGCCTGATGCAAAGACCTAACTCATTGGAAAAGACCTCTATGATGGGAAAGATTGAAGGCAAGTGGAGAAAGGGGCGACAGAGAATGAGATGGTTGGATGGCATCACTGACTCAATGGACATGAGTTTGAGCAAATTTGGGGAGACAGTGAAGGACAGGGAAGCCTGGCATGTTGCAGTTTATGGGGTCTCAAAATATCAGATATGACCTAGCAACTGAACAACAATCAAGATTATGTGCTCATGCACCATGACCCTCCTTGTAGATATGGAAATAAATTTTTAATTAAATTTTTACCTCAAAGTGAAGCACTACTATTTAATCCTTTCAGAGATAAGAAAATCACATTTAAAAACAGAAAGTTGCAAAAGGCTACACAAAGCCCAAAAGGGATGAATCTGAAATTTGGTGTTTGTAAAATCAATCCTATATTCTTCATGCTTCTTCTCTATCTCAATGATATTTACAATGAGAAGGGAAACCAATAAGAGAATGACAGTCCTATGCCCTTTCCCATAGGCATCAATTCCTACAGAAGGTTACCCTTATCCACTCGAATAATTTGTTTCCATCATTTCATACACAATTTCCAAAAAAGAAAATGGTTCCTTTGTGGAAAAAAGTGGGCACTTCAAATCTAGGGAGACTTTTTATTTGCATCTCGTTTTTTTTTTTTTTTTAAGGGCACTTAGAAAAGGATATTTCAGAACTTTCAATAGAAATCTCACTCTATATTCTGGTAGTGCCCTAAATTACTATATTGTCCTAAGAATACAGATTATGATTCAAATATATAGCTATGCCTAGTCACAGGTACCTTTTCCCTACAAGCATTGTGAAATAAAGGTTCCTAGATTTTGGTGGTATAGAGAGAATCACTAAAAAACAGATTTCACCCAATGAAGCATTTTTATTTTAGAAGCATAATTAAAGCATCAGAGGGCTCTGCTGGAATTCATTTTCAGGAAAGGTTTGAAACTGGAAGACTGGGATGCACAAGAGACAAGAACAGTTGTGAGTGAAAAAAAGGAGACAAGGTAGCTGAACCTACAATCAGCCCTTGTGCAATGGTGACTGGAAGCATGGAAGAGAGGAATATGAAACAAGATCCATGATTTGTTTATTCCTGATTCTTAGAAAAGCTCATCAGTACCCCCTCTTTTCTAACGTACTCTAAGACATTTTAAAAAGATAAACAAAAAACACAGGTTTAGAGTGACAAAATAAGCCTGACAGTGGAACCAGGGACCTCATAAAATGGCATTCCAAGCTGGATGTGCACATACTGTTCCTCATTCCTAAGCCTTTCCTTGCAATGTTAATGCTCCATTTGTTTCATTTTCGTTTCAAAAATGCCATTTTCTCACAGAAGCTTTCATCAACCACCCTGAGTAAACACTTCCCTGTTTTGCCTGTCACTCAGTACATTTCCTTCAAAATATTTATCATAATACCTGTTTTACTTGTACTTTTTATTCCAACTTTCTCTGTTTTCTTTTTAACCCTCAATTTTACTGTGTGAGCAATTCAATTGGGATCAAGGCTGTTTTATGTACAATTGTCCACCATGAACCTTATAAACACTATTCACTTGACTACCTTTTGCTGATTTATTTAATTAATCTACTATCCTCATCTTTATAACAACAATCTCCCAAAGACTCCCTGTTAAGATTTACTGTGTCACTCAGGTTTGTTTTTGAGTGCAGGGCACAGAGACTTCACAGTGTCCTATCCAAAGGGTATACGTTGTTTCACTTTATTTCTTTAAAGGGCTCAGAGGTAAGTAATAGTTCAGGAAAGATGTAACAACTCCACAGTACCACTGTCCTAAAATCTTCCAATTTTTCTGTTTTCCCAGTCTTAGTATCCTGAATGAGAGATTAGAAAACGTGTTGTTATTTGTTGGGAATACTGTAAAAAAAATCAGTGGCCCTGTTAATAAGAAGTTTGGGCACAGAATTAACAGTCCCTTTATACACAGCAGAATGTCTCTTGAATGATATACAACAATAGCAAAAAAATCCTCACATGGTCTGTATCTCCACAGCAGGCATAACAAGATATAGAGACTGTCCTTCATAAGCAAAATCTTTATCAGAGAAGGCTTAGAGAACACTGAGTTAAAATGAAAAGCGATAGATAAATGAAATAACAGTATCTGGGCAGAATAAGATAGCTTGATGTACACATCTCCACTTTGGGAATGGCTTGTCCAGTGAAATATGAATATTCAAAGTTTGTTGGAAAAGGCATCTTCTTTAGACCATATTCAAATCAACACAGTCAACTCAATTCTGGAACCCTGTCCTTTCTATATTTCAATTTCTGACTAAATTCTTTTTTAAGGGAATATTATTTCTTGTTATATTTTACCATATTATAGTAAATTAATTTAATCTTGCAATTCAAGAAGTCGATATTTCTCTTTAGGGCAGCTTTGTATATCTCTGAGCAAATCTATTATATGCTGACATCACAGTTGAACTCTCAGAAAACAATGTCACTCTTATTATTTTCCCAGGTGTTTTGAGACGTTTCTGCATAGTCAATCTTAATGCTGAATAATAAATAGTCATCATACAGTATCTTTTGATGTTTGATTAATTAGCTTTTCTTTCAGTTTCCCCTTATACTTGATAATTGTCCCCCATATTATTTTAGAAATAAAGATTATTTTCCTAATGACCAATATTCATACTGGCTTCCCCTTGGAGAATTTGGTAAATGTATTATAATATTTTCTTAACCTAAGGATTATTAAGATTTCTGAATGGTTGCTTAACATTAACCAACACTTTACCAATTTATTCTCTATTTAAGTGTAGGGATTTGTAATCCAAAGGGTCCAATTGGAGGCTGGTTTTACAATGCTAACTGGATTTTGGCAACTCACATAATATCCCTGAACTTCATTTTCTCCATGCAGTGATTTACCTACGAAGCTCTCTTACAGAATTGTTTTAAAACTCAGATTAAATAGGCACGAGAAGAAGTAGGATGGAATAAAGGATCTTGGTTAAGGCAGAATTTCTAAGTGTTGCTTAATTCTGAATTTCTGGAAAAAAAAAAACAAAAAACTTTAAATACAACTGTATGTGTGAACGTAACCAATGCAGAGACCTAGCCACAATTACCTCTTTGGGTAACAGACATCTTAGTGTATGCAAGGCTCCTGACAAGAAGGGGGGAATCCAACGTGAAGAGAACAGTGCAAAAGCTGTAGCAGGAGAGGTTGAGGACAAGCTCTCCCAACACTGCTGTCTTCTAGAACAGAATACTGAGGCATCTAATAACTATACATTTAAACCTAGCATTCTAGAATTTTGTGAAAATCTATTATTCAAGATTTGAAGGTAAAATCTGCCTCATTGAATAATCTGCTAATTTGATATATGACTTTAAATATTCATACACACATATGTATTTTTGCTCTATACCTGCAATGTTAGTTAGAAGCTGACTTAAATCTTAGTCTCTCTCCATGCTTAGGAAATATTTATAAACAGCCCTACAGAAGCAGGTGTATCCTCAACCTTAATTCATGGGGTATATAGTCAGTCTAGTGTTATAAGGCACATCCAAAACAGGGCAGGAAGGAACATGTGCAGACACAAGATATCTGAAGCATCTGCTTCAGAGAGGGGGGAGGTAGGAAACGTCTAGAATTAATGCCTAACTTCTCCAAATAGAACCTGACTATGAAGGAAAAACAAATGTGAACAAGGAAGACATTGTGCTAATGGCCAGACAGGAGTTATGGTCTAAAACATTCAGCTTGAAATGCATATTCCTTGTATGCTATTGCTGCTTGCGTCCCGTTCACAACTGCACACTATTATGGGATTTTGGCTGTTTTAAAATGCATTAACCAACACTTTACCAATTTATTCTCTATTTAAGTGTAGGGATTTGTAATCCAAAGGGTCCAATTGGAGGCTGGTTTTACAATGCTAACTGGATTTTGGCAACTCACATAATATCCCTGAACTTCATTTTCTCCATGCAGTGATTTACCTACGAAGCTCTCTTACAGAATTGTTTTAAAACTCAGATTAAATAGGCACGAGAAGAAGTAGGATGGAATAAAGGATCTTGGTTAAGGCAGAATTTCTAAGTGTTGCTTAATTCTGAATTTCTGGAAAAAAAAAAACAAAAAACTTTAAATACAACTGTATGTGTGAACGTAACCAATGCAGAGACCTAGCCACAATTACCTCTTTGGGTAACAGACATCTTAGTGTATGCAAGGCTCCTGACAAGAAGGGAGGAATCCAACGTGAAGAGAACAGTGCAAAAGCTGTAGCAGGAGAGGTTGAGGACAAGCTCTCCCAACACTGCTGTCTTCTAGAACAGAATACTGAGGCATCTAATAACTATACATTTAAACCTAGCATTCTAGAATTTTGTGAAAATCTATTATTCAAGATTTGAAGGTAAAATCTGCCTCATTGAATAATCTGCTAATTTGATATATGACTTTAAATATTCATACACACATATGTATTTTTGCTCTATACCTGCAATGTTAGTTAGAAGCTGACTTAAATCTTAGTCTCTCTCCATGCTTAGGAAATATTTATAAACAGCCCTACAGAAGCAGGTGTATCCTCAACCTTAATTCATGGGGTATATAGTCAGTCTAGTGTTATAAGGCACATCCAAAACAGGGCAGGAAGGAACATGTGCAGACACACAAGATATCTGAAGCATCTGCTTCAGAGAGGGGGGAGGTAGGAAACGTCTAGAATTAATGCCTAACTTCTCCAAATAGAACCTGACTATGAAGGAAAAACAAATGTGAACAAGGAAGACATTGTGCTAATGGCCAGACAGGAGTTATGGTCTAAAACATTCAGCTTGAAATGCATATTCCTTGTATGCTATTGCTGCTTGCGTCCCGTTCACAACTGCACACTATTATGGGATTTTGGCTGTTCCATTCATTAAATAAATTGGGCATCTTCAATGTGTGATGAGCCTTTTGTATACTTTTAATCTTCAACACTTCATATTTTGGGTCATTTTTATTTTCAGGAATAACAGCATAGCACCAATTACACTAGAATTAAACATAATTGTGTGTGGTTGAGTGTGGGTGTCTGTATTTTGTAGCTGTCTATACCACAGAAATAATTTTTATCTAAAAAAATATAAAACAGGATTCTACTTTGTGCCCTATGTCTTTAACCTCTATGGGTTTAGAATTAAGATTAAAGCAGTTTAATTTGGTGAAAGTGATTACTTATATCTCAGTATGTAAAAACCTTAGGTCTAGTTCCATATATTTTACTTACTAACAGGGTTTGGGACCTGAATTACCAAGATAATTGCTTTCACTCTTCACTGCATTTGTCTAAACAATTTAAAACTTAAGCACCATTTTATTTTTCACATTTTATCTTATCAACTTTTTTTGTGTAAACAGGTTGTTTCTTTCCTCCCCGGCTTTACGCCTTATTTGTTTGTCTAGTTAGCTTTCTCCAAACTTGTTACTTACTAATTGTAGCCATGGCTGATACTCCTGTCTTTCTAATATCTGAACATGAAAGCAAGCTGTTTTCCAGAAAGATTCCCATGCATGAGTAACAAGTATTCTGACAGTGAAATTAACCACCTCATATTCTTCATCCCTTTATTCTTCCAAATGAGAAAACTCCATGCTTAGGAAATATTTATAAACAGCCCTACAGAAGCAGGTGTATCCTCAACCTTAATTCATGGGGTATATAGTCAGTCTAGTGTTATAAGGCACATCCAAAACAGGGCAGGAAGGAACATGTGCAGACACAAGATATCTGAAGCATCTGCTTCAGAGAGGGGGGAGGTAGGAAACGTCTAGAATTAATGCCTAACTTCTCCAAATAGAACCTGACTATGAAGGAAAAACAAATGTGAACAAGGAAGACATTGTGCTAATGGCCAGACAGGAGTTATGGTCTAAAACATTCAGCTTGAAATGCATATTCCTTGTATGCTATTGCTGCTTGCGTCCCGTTCACAACTGCACACTATTATGGGATTTTGGCTGTTCCATTCATTAAATAAATTGGGCATCTTCAATGTGTGATGAGCCTTTTGTATACTTTTAATCTTCAACACTTCATATTTTGGGTCATTTTTATTTTCAGGAATAACAGCATAGCACCAATTACACTAGAATTAAACATAATTGTGTGTGGTTGAGTGTGGGTGTCTGTATTTTGTAGCTGTCTATACCACAGAAATAATTTTTATCTAAAAAAATATAAAACAGGATTCTACTTTGTGCCCTATGTCTTTAACCTCTATGGGTTTAGAATTAAGATTAAAGCAGTTTAATTTGGTGAAAGTGATTACTTATATCTCAGTATGTAAAAACCTTAGGTCTAGTTCCATATATTTTACTTACTAACAGGGTTTGGGACCTGAATTACCAAGATAATTGCTTTCACTCTTCACTGCATTTGTCTAAACAATTTAAAACTTAAGCACCATTTTATTTTTCACATTTTATCTTATCAACTTTTTTTGTGTAAACAGGTTGTTTCTTTCCTCCCCGGCTTTACGCCTTATTTGTTTGTCTAGTTAGCTTTCTCCAAACTTGTTACTTACTAATTGTAGCCATGGCTGATACTCCTGTCTTTCTAATATCTGAACATGAAAGCAAGCTGTTTTCCAGAAAGATTCCCATGCATGAGTAACAAGTATTCTGACAGTGAAATTAACCACCTCATATTCTTCATCCCTTTATTCTTCCAAATGAGAAAACTAATCTTGTTATGTAAGAAGTCATTACTTCATCTACTCATCAGCTGTTTCTGACATGCTCCAGTTGGCTCTCAGTTTGGAAATAAAATTACACAAGGATGAAAATGAAGCCTGTTTCAGAACATTTTCAAGGAAGATTTGTTCCTTTAATAGGTTCTTTGCTGAAAGATATGGTTTTTAATTTGTGAGAAAATAAAAATGCAGTTCAAACAAGTGAAGCATAAAAAGTCAGGGGTCAAAGAACATGCAAAAAGTTCCAACGTTATACGACAAAATCACCACTTTTGCGATGATTTACCTCTACCTGTTTGGGTAATTCATCAGATAACAATTTAAAATGTAGTCTGGTTTTCAGGTCAGTGTTTCATACATACTAGTTTCAGAATCCAGTATTTTTCCAAGTAAAGTGCTAAGCACGTTAACTTCAGCCGCACCACTTCTATTTTCTTTTAACTATAGGTCTCTGTATTGGTTTTTTTCTGGCAAGTAAAATACTGTCTAATTTATACATGAACTTGATAAAGAATGTTTGCATAATGTTCTCCACAGTATTTCTGGTTGCAAGAGATTTTATAAATATTGGAGCTGAGAGCAACCCCTGAGGATACAGTGAAATAATCAAGGCTCAGGAAGAGCACAAGAGCCTGAGATAAAGTTCGTTATTATTATCATTAATATTATGACTATTGTTCTTTTATTTAAATGCTTATAGAAGGTAAAAATTAAGAAAATACAGGTATTTCCCTAGTGATCCAGTGGTTAAGAATCCTCCTCACAATGCAGAGGATACCAGTTCGATTGCTGATCAGGGAACTAAGATCCTATATACTGCGACAGAGTTAGGCCCAAAGCCATAACTACCGTGCCACAACTAGAGAGCCCGCATACCACAAAGAAAGATGCCACATGACTCAACAAAGATCCCGTGTGCTGCAACTAAAACCCAATGCAGGGCTTCCCTGGTGGTCTAATGGGTGAGGACGCTGCCTTGTAGTGCAAGGGACGCCAGTTCGATCCCTGGCCTCAGAGGATCCCACATGCCACGGAGCGGCTGGCCTAATGTTCAACTACTGAGCCAGAGATCTGGAGCACATGCGTCCAGAGCCAGTGCTCTGCAAGGAGAGAGGCCACTACGATGAGAGGCCCACACAAGCCAAAAGAACAAAGATAAATAAATGAAAGACCAATAGAAGTGACCCCCCTCCAAAAAAATCTTAAAAAAGTGAAAAAAATAATAATAATAATAATAATAAACCAATGCAGCCAAATAAATATTTAAGAAAAAAAACACTCACATAGACAGTGTGGAGATTTAATGAATCAATACAAACTGTAGTCATTTCCTGAACACCTATTTTGCATCAGACAGTATTCTAAGCAATTTATAATCCCACAGTTTGTAACTATAAGTTTTAAAATATTGATTTAGAAAGCACATTGGGAATGCATACACTCCTTTAGGGATCCCTTTTTAATAGGCAAATAAAGTAATGACATTGTCTCTCTGCTCAGCCACTTGGCCATATCCGACCACCTGGACTGCAGCCTGCCAGGCTCCACTGTCCATGGAATTTCCGACAAATAGGAGTCAACTGAGGATACTGAATAAAGGCTCAGGATAGAGAAACCCACAGTATTTCTGGTTGCAAGAGATTTTATAAATATTGAGCTGAGAGCAACCCCTGAGGATACAGTGAAATAATCAAGGCTCAGGAAGAGCACAAGAGCCTGAGATAAAGTTCGTTATTATTATCATTAATATTATGACTATTGTTCTTTTATTTAAATGCTTATAGAAGGTAAAAATTAAGAAAATACAGGTATTTCCCTAGTGATCCAGTGGTTAAGAATCCTCCTCACAATGCAGAGGATACCAGTTCGATTGCTGATCAGGGAACTAAGATCCTATATACTGCGACAGAGTTAGGCCCAAAGCCATAACTACCGTGCCACAACTAGAGAGCCCGCATACCACAAAGAAAGATGCCACATGACTCAACAAAGATCCCGTGTGCTGCAACTAAAACCCAATGCAGGGCTTCCCTGGTGGTCTAATGGGTGAGGACGCTGCCTTGTAGTGCAAGGGACGCCAGTTCGATCCCTGGCCTCAGAGGATCCCACATGCCACGGAGCGGCTGGCCTAATGTTCAACTACTGAGCCAGAGATCTGGAGCACATGCGTCCAGAGCCAGTGCTCTGCAAGGAGAGAGGCCACTACGATGAGAGGCCCACACAAGCCAAAAGAACAAAGATAAATAAATGAAAGACCAATAGAAGTGACCCCCCTCCAAAAAAATCTTTAAAAAATTGATAATAATAATAATAATAATAATAATAATAAACCAATGCAGCCAAATAAATATTTAAGAAAAAAAACACTCACATAGACAGTGTGGAGATTTAATGAATCAATACAAACTGTAGTCATTTCCTGAACACCTATTTTGCATCAGACAGTATTCTAAGCAATTTATAATCCCACAGTTTGTAACTATAAGTTTTAAAATATTGATTTAGAAAGCACATTGGGAATGCATACACTCCTTTAGGGATCCCTTTTTAATAGGCAAATAAAGTAATGACATTGTCTCTCTGCTCAGCCACTTGGCCATATCCGACCACCTGGACTGCAGCCTGCCAGGCTCCACTGTCCATGGAATTTTCCAAGCAAGACAATAGGAGTGGGTTGCTATTTCCTCCTCTAGAAGATCTTCCCAACCCAGGGATCAAACCCAGGTCTCTTGCATTGGCAGGAGGGTTCCTTACCACTGTGCACCTTGGAAGCTCAAGGCCACTACCTCATATTAAGTAATAATTGCATAATTTTTTACTAATATTTTATGTCCTATGTATTATGTTTGTTTTCAAATACAAATTCTTACTAATTAGATTAACTGGTTGTTAAAAAGAACTCTACAATACAGAATTAACATAAAAATAATTGTAATTTACTTATCTTTAAAGAATTTTTCCTAACACCTACTAAATGTCTTATTCTGACTCCAACAAATGCATTTGAATTAGAAGGAGATCGACACACCACTGAGAACTGCATCACCACTTTGTTCATATACACTCTGGCAAACACCAATGATCTTTCTGTACTGCATGACAATTTTCATATGGAAGGCATCCATAAAATATACAGATACTATTGTGTACAGTAAGCACCCAATAAAAATAATTTTAAGATGACTGTCATTAGGAATGCAAGAAAATTAACTGTTCTGTGCTAGCAAGGACCATGAGAATCAAGCTGTTAAATAATCAGTGCCATCCAGAGAGCTGTTTTTAAGCTTCAACAACTAATAGATGTGGCTGAACTCAGCTAGAGGAAATGGTTTCAGCTTTTATTGAGTCGAATCTTAACTACCCATAGGTTACTTTGGGAAATCCATTGATCTTCAGAGAGCTCTGAGATTTACTTCATTATTGACTATTAGTAGAAACTGAGTTTGTCAATCATTCCTTGGCAGTTAAAGAGTGCAGAAAAAAAAGACTTGGATTGCCGTCCCCTTTTTGTAATGACTTGGCTGATATATTGTGCAAGTCACTTATCATCCCAGGGCTTTTGTTTTTCTATCTGCATATTGACACTAAAATATCTCTCTTAATATATTGCTACATGTTTGGATACTGGGTAGGTACCATAAAAAACAGTGTTACCTTTGGAACATTCCACTGGCAAAGTAAATAGTACTTTAATGTCTTACATTAATTAATGGGCTTCAATGGTTTTAAGGATAAATTCTCTACTTTCTGTTTTTTAAGACAGAAAGCAATTTCACTACTTTTCTTCTAAAATGTTTTATTCGAAATGTGTAGCTATCAAAAAGGATTGTTTGCAAGTTTCATTTTTGACAAAGATGAAGTTTCATAGGCAGTATCTAGAAAACTTTGAGGAAAGAGTCAACTCTCCCATTTTACATGTTTCTTCAAAAGTTTGTATTACATTCTCTCCTAATTCTTTATAGAGGGTCTCTCTGTATGTATGATTTCTGTGCCATCAGGTGAGGAAGAACCAGTAGTGGTCTGAATCAAGCCTCTCCTGAACTTCTCTTGGCTTGACCAGATCCACCATGTGACTGTAAATTAGTCATTCAACCTGTCCAGCTTCAATTACCTCACCACCAGCAAAGGAGGGAACCTTGGTAAAACTGTCTTTCTACTGGAAGTGAACCACAACACTGGTATTACCCAGGACCTTGTTCATATACACTCTGGCAAACACCAATGATCTTTCTGTACTGCATGACAATTTTCATATGGAAGGCATCCATAAAATATACAGATACTATTGTGTACAGTAAGCACCCAATAAAAATAATTTTAAGATGACTGTCATTAGGAATGCAAGAAAATTAACTGTTCTGTGCTAGCAAGGACCATGAGAATCAAGCTGTTAAATAATCAGTGCCATCCAGAGAGCTGTTTTTAAGCTTCAACAACTAATAGATGTGGCTGAACTCAGCTAGAGGAAATGGTTTCAGCTTTTATTGAGTCGAATCTTAACTACCCATAGGTTACTTTGGGAAATCCATTGATCTTCAGAGAGCTCTGAGATTTACTTCATTATTGACTATTAGTAGAAACTGAGTTTGTCAATCATTCCTTGGCAGTTAAAGAGTGCAGAAAAAAAAGACTTGGATTGCCGTCCCCTTTTTGTAATGACTTGGCTGATATATTGTGCAAGTCACTTATCATCCCAGGGCTTTTGTTTTTCTATCTGCATATTGACACTAAAATATCTCTCTTAATATATTGCTACATGTTTGGATACTGGGTAGGTACCATAAAAAACAGTGTTACCTTTGGAACATTCCACTGGCAAAGTAAATAGTACTTTAATGTCTTACATTAATTAATGGGCTTCAATGGTTTTAAGGATAAATTCTCTACTTTCTGTTTTTTAAGACAGAAAGCAATTTCACTACTTTTCTTCTAAAATGTTTTATTCGAAATGTGTAGCTATCAAAAAGGATTGTTTGCAAGTTTCATTTTTGACAAAGATGAAGTTTCATAGGCAGTATCTAGAAAACTTTGAGGAAAGAGTCAACTCTCCCATTTTACATGTTTCTTCAAAAGTTTGTATTACATTCTCTCCTAATTCTTTATAGAGGGTCTCTCTGTATGTATGATTTCTGTGCCATCAGGTGAGGAAGAACCAGTAGTGGTCTGAATCAAGCCTCTCCTGAACTTCTCTTGGCTTGACCAGATCCACCATGTGACTGTAAATTAGTCATTCAACCTGTCCAGCTTCAATTACCTCACCACCAGCAAAGGAGGGAACCTTGGTAAAACTGTCTTTCTACTGGAAGTGAACCACAACACTGGTATTACCCAGGACCTTGTAAGAAATGCAGTAACTCAAGCTCAGACTTGCTCAATCAGAACTGACATTTTAACAAAATCCCCATGTAATTTTTGTACACATTAATATATGAAAAGTGTTGAAAGACTGAAATTCCACAATTTGTTAAAGAACTTTGTAAACTGTAAAGTTCAACGGAGATTTAACACAGCCATTATTTTCATTCTCTTAATTTTCACATTCTTAATTCCAATCAGAGATACAGTTAACCCTGAGCTTTTTCTTTCCAATTAGATAGAAAACATGAGTAGCTCAGCATGAATCAGCTGCAGGTGACAGAGGTCAATACAGTATTGTAAAGCAATTATCCTCCAACAAAAAAGAAAAAAAAATGAGTACCGAACACGAACTTTCATACTAGATTATAAAGAACTAATGTATACTTACTGAATATATAAAAAAGTAATTATTTGCTCAAAGAAAACGATACCCAATGTTTACTGAAGTGTTATTTACAATAACCAAGACATGAAAGCAAACATCATCCCATCATAGGTGAATGGATAAAGAAGATGTGGTATATTCAGATGACAAAATATTACTCAGCTATATAAAAAATAATGACATCTTATCCTTTGGGACAAAATGATTCGAAATCTAGAAGACATTATGCTAAGTGAAATAAATCAGACAAAGAAAGACAATACTGCATGTTCTCACATACATGTGAAATCTAAAAATAAAACAAACAAAGTGAAATGAAAACTGCCTTCTCAGAGACACAAAGAAACAACAGGTGGTTGCCAGAAGGGAGCGGGGTGAGGTGAGGCAAAATAGGTGAAGAGGATTAAGAGGTCACACTTTCCAGTAATATAGGGAGCAAGCCACAGGGATGTCATATACAGCATAAAGAAGATGGTTAATATGAATTGTAATAGCTTCGGGGAAAATGGTTGCTAGATATCATGGTGATCATTCCTTTATGTATGCAAATATCAAATTACTATGTAGTGAAACTGAAACTAATAAAATTATTCAGTAACACAGTCATCTATATTTAAGAAGAAAAATTTTAGAATGTAAAAGCACCTGTTCTAACTATAATATTAATAATATTCTATTACATAATTTTCCTAAGATATGAAGGACTGAAACAACCAGTTTCTGTTTTTTGGTGTTACAATGCCAATACAGATGGGTAGTGACAGCCAGTGAAGGAGGAAGGTAGACTTTAAAATGTAGTTAGATTCAATTATGTGTTTTGTACAGGTCATATAGGGAAACTTTCATGGAGTAGCGTCCACTAAACCTGGAAATAATTTTTAGTAATCTACATAAATAACTTCCTAAATATCTTGGAATAAGCTTAATTACAGAAAATTTAAATGCCCACTTTAAATCTGACCTCATGGATTTTAGCTTAGAGGAGACTACAGTGACTATAACTTCAACTTTTCATTTAAGACCATTGCAGCTTCCATCTATTGGCATTTCCTAGCAATACCATGAGATATATACTATACCGTTTCACAGCTCAATATCTCACCATCAGACCACTGCACGGATTTTATGTCATATATAGAAATGCCCCAATAATTGACAAAAAATGTGCATAAGTCTGTGAATTTTTATATTGTCTTTCTACTTTTCAGTGTAGCTAAAAGCCTCACATTTCAGATTACCTATGCCAGGCTTCCCTGGTGGCTCAGATGATAAAGAATCCACCTGCAATGAAGAAGATACAGCTTCAATCCCTGGGTCAAGAGAATCCCCTGGAGAAGAGAAAGTCTACCCACTCCAGTATTGTTACCTGGAGAATTCTAACAACAGAGGAGCCTGGCAGGCTACAGTCCATGGGGTCACAAAGGGTTGGACACAACTGAATAACTAACACACAGTCTCTGACATGCTGGAATCACAGAAGTTGGGTGGCTCTTTTGGTAGGTCTTCCTGCCATCAAAGATACATTGTTACAATTTCCTGCAAGATTTACAAATGTGGGTCAAACCTAACAAAAGGTTACCTTTTATAATTTCACTTACAAAAATTACACCCACTTGACTATATGCCCACTCAGGTCAGTGATGTCTGTATTTTGTATAATACTGTCCCTAGACCATTCCTAGATTTTATTTAGTTCTGCCTCTCTCAAACACATCAATTTCTCTCCTTACCTTATGAATATCTAGAAATTTTATATCTCTCAGGTTGACCTTTCTGCTCTAGTTTCCATCAGTGTTTGTTACTCAGGGGCGTTATCAATATCTGTATCCATACCTATCAATATCAGACTGTTACCCATTTTGCAGGGATTGCCACCCTTCTTTGTAGTAGCTTTCATTAAAAAGTAAATAGTTAATTGTGGTATGCATTTTGGAGAAAAATATTGTAACTGACAACCAGAGTGACCTGGGTATAAATCACAGTCTGACAGCTCAAGGTGTAAACTTGAGCTAAAGTATCTAACTACAGTGAGCCTCAGTCAATCTGTCCATACAGCAAGTATGACAATATGGTCACCAGAAATTCATACCAGAAATGAGGAAGTTAAATAACATAACATATGCAAGGCACTGGTGCACAGGAAATGTAGGTACTCAATTTCATGTGGGATTTCTTGTGATGATGGTAATGATGATGATGATGATGATGATGATGATGACTGCAATGCTGACAATGTGCTGATGATGCTGCTTCAGAGGGAGGGCTTTAGGACAAACACATTCTCCGAGGACAGAGACGAGTAATCCTGACCCTGAACACCATCCTCGTCTCCTGTCATTAAGGCATCACATATGTTTCATGATAAGACAGGAAGACTTTTTGTGGTTTATCCATGTTAAACATTTTTCATCAGTGGAGAAACTGTTCTATAATCCCAGGTTCATTATACACTCAGAAGGCAGGGCAGTTTTAAGTGCCTTCTAAAGGAAGTCCATAAAAAAGACTTTAAAATGAAAAAAAATAAATAAATAAAAACATTTCTCTAGTTATCTGCTTCTCAGTGTGGCAATAGAATTTTGATGGGAATAGAAGCTCTAATTGTAAGAACTCTTAATACATTGATTTGTACTATTTAATTGTACTATTAATACATTAATACATACAAATTAAATACATGTTCTTAATTTTACATCCTTTCACAATGTCAAGGAAAGCAAAGAACTAGAGTATTAATTATATACAGACACACCCCTTGTTTAGGGTATTTTAATTCAATGATCATAGGAATAAAATTAGCTCCTACACACTTTAACAATCATAGTATTTTACAATTATCTTCTTCTGGAAAAACATATCAACTCAATATAACATTCTCTGTCCTATTACAAAGGACTGAGAAAATGATTTAGAATTAATGAGAGAAAATAGATCGCAGACTCTTAATGATGGGCTAATCATATTGTTCTTGATATAATGAATGTGACACAATGTGAATTTAAATCAATTTGCTAGAAAAATTCATTGCCATTTTTGAGTAGAAAAATTCACTGTTCATCTTTCTTGTTGATTTGGAGAAAGAAATTCACAGAAATAAAATCAGCAAAAAGGCACAAGTAAAAAGTTACTATACAGTTAATCCACAGAAACTAATGAACTCTCAAGTAAAGCACCGACCAAATTTGTCTCAGATCACCATGCTTTAACAGACATAAAGATTAATGCAACATACTAAAAAAATACACTTCTAATGAGTCAGAAGGCCTAAATTTACCTGACCATTCAATTATTTTATAATTATCCAATCTCAAAAAAGTCACATCTTCTAAATTTCAATATTCTTAATTTTCATAGAAGGACTTCATAGAATACACCAGTACATCATAGAGTACATAGAGTACATCAGCTAATGTTTTTCCATCTGGTCTTACTAACAGTCAAATCCCCTTTTTCAAGCATAGTTTATACAGAATTTCAATAAGTTTTTAATAGATAAAAGTCGATTTGCTTTATTGGAATGAAGATGAGAGAAACAGGGTCTAGTACCTACAGCCTTATTTGTCATTTATGGCTATTACACAAATACTTTAGGCATTGTTTCAAATCAAGTATTTCCACTTCTGAAAGCTATTCATCAGAAGTTTATGAATTTCAATCTTCCAACACAGAAGACAATGGAATATTATTCAGCAGTTGCTTTTTTTTCCTCAGTGCAATCATAGAGTCTAAGTGCTTAATAAATGGTTATTGACTTGAATGCTTATATCTGCAATTCTATCTTACATTTATGCACTGTTTTACTTTTTACAGAGTAATTTTCCAGTTTCTGATTCTCTCACTTGTTTTCCCATTTACTAGGTAGGCAAGACAAGTATAAATAGAAGAAGAGTAGGTTCTTTCTCTTTGTATTCATCTTTCTCTTTAAAAAATTTAATAGGTAAAAAGAGAAATACATCATACTAATTTCATCCCTAGTTTACAACTGCTTTATAGACAAATACTGAAACCAAATGTGATAACCAAGTCACTTTAATATGCCTGCCATAGTCTTGACTATTTGCACAACTGAAGTCAGAACAATGCCATTCTTTTGTTGTTGTTCAATGGTCCAAATATTGAAGTGAATCTACTGACACTTTCTCATTTCACCCACATGGAGACAGTGGAATGAGTACCTCACAGAGACACAGGTACTTTATTAGACCTTAGAAACACTGTATCTCTTCCTTGATACCAAACATAAAGACAGGAAGTCTCATACAAAGACCAGGAAAGATGTGAGTCCTATAATGAATATCACTGATTCTAATTACAATAGAATAGTAGACTGTCTAAAAAATATCATGTCCTTGAATGAAGTTACCAGTAAATTAAGGAAGCCAATTATTGGAGATACTCTGGATAAAGACTTACGCTACTATCTTGAAGACATAACTCAATACTTCATTCTTCAAATGATTGCACTGCCATAGTAGTGCAGTTGTCAAGGGCTGCACACAAGGTCAAGTCTTCAGTGACTACCTAAGACAGTACATAACTGACAGTCCTTCAAGGAAAGTCCTGATGATTACTTGAAGCTGACACCTTCACTCATCCATTTCTCCACACAGTTATCAAATGATCACCTTATCAGATAATATACAGAGATTAGAAAGTAAAAGTAATACTGCAGCTGAGCTAGAGACGAGATGCATGCAGGTGAATGAGATTGATGATACTCAGATGGACAAAGGGAAAAACCTAAGGCCAATCCAATGCAAAAATGAGTCATGGTTATAATGTTAGTTGCCAAAGGATGTTTTTAAAAGTTTAATCACTTTATATATTTAAAATCAATATGCCTCACTAAGGCAATGAACAAGTATAAATAGAATGAAGGTTATTGACTTGAATGCTTATATCTGCAATTCTATCTTACATTTATGCACTGTTTTACTTTTTACAGAGTAATTTTCCAGTTTCTGATTCTCTCACTTGTTTTCCCATTTACTAGGTAGGCAAGACAAGTATAAATAGAAGAAGAGTAGGTTCTTTCTCTTTGTATTCATCTTTCTCTTTAAAAAATTTAATAGGTAAAAAGAGAAATACATCATACTAATTTCATCCCTAGTTTACAACTGCTTTATAGACAAATACTGAAACCAAATGTGATAACCAAGTCACTTTAATATGCCTGCCATAGTCTTGACTATTTGCACAACTGAAGTCAGAACAATGCCATTCTTTTGTTGTTGTTCAATGGTCCAAATATTGAAGTGAATCTACTGACACTTTCTCATTTCACCCACATGGAGACAGTGGAATGAGTACCTCACAGAGACACAGGTACTTTATTAGACCTTAGAAACACTGTATCTCTTCCTTGATACCAAACATAAAGACAGGAAGTCTCATACAAAGACCAGGAAAGATGTGAGTCCTATAATGAATATCACTGATTCTAATTACAATAGAATAGTAGACTGTCTAAAAAATATCATGTCCTTGAATGAAGTTACCAGTAAATTAAGGAAGCCAATTATTGGAGATACTCTGGATAAAGACTTACGCTACTATCTTGAAGACATAACTCAATACTTCATTCTTCAAATGATTGCACTGCCATAGTAGTGCAGTTGTCAAGGGCTGCACACAAGGTCAAGTCTTCAGTGACTACCTAAGACAGTACATAACTGACAGTCCTTCAAGGAAAGTCCTGATGATTACTTGAAGCTGACACCTTCACTCATCCATTTCTCCACACAGTTATCAAATGATCACCTTATCAGATAATATACAGAGATTAGAAAGTAAAAGTAATACTGCAGCTGAGCTAGAGACGAGATGCATGCAGGTGAATGAGATTGATGATACTCAGATGGACAAAGGGAAAAACCTAAGGCCAATCCAATGCAAAAATGAGTCATGGTTATAATGTTAGTTGCCAAAGGATGTTTTTAAAAGTTTAATCACTTTATATATTTAAAATCAATATGCCTAGAGAAATGAAATATTCATAATGCTTTACAGACTAAAAAAGCAACATCAAAATATATGGTACAGAGAATACTAGAAGTATGAGAAAATCTGAACAAAATGTAACTCTACATGGCACTACCTATTTATTGTCAATTGAAAATGCAAAAATTAGAACAGAACTTGAATAATAGAATTAATAAAGCTAAGATAATAGCTACAGTATATTGAATTTAGCACTCTATGGAGAGAGATTATATTAATACTTTTTGTTCCAGTAAGCCACTGAACATTTTTAAAAAGTCACTGAATACATTAGGTGTCTACTATATGCCAAGCGCTCTTCCAGTAACTGGCAAAGAAGAAAAGATAAAATTCTCTTCACCAGATAGCATACATTCTGTTGGACTAAGTCACCAAGAAACATTTGATGAACTCCAAAGCAGACACATTTTTAACTACAAACTTAATATAAGAGGAAATTAAATTAGACATATTCAGATAAAAACCTCACCAGCCTTTTTTATCTTTTTGTATTAAACGTTTATGCCAATTTTATCCAGGAGTACTAGTTCTAGAAGTTTATTTTAAGAAAAATAACTAGAGAAGGGCATGCAAATTTGGTTGCAAGAGTATCTATCAAGGATTTAATTAGATTAATAAAAGCCTCATAGGGTTTAAACCACAAATTTATGGAAAAAAATTTCAAACAACACACAACACTACAATACACACCTTTTAAAAATATCTATATGTACATATATACATATTTGAGGAGTATATGCAATAATATGAGAAAGTCCTTAAACATTAAGAATCCAAGATATAATCTAATATATATATTCTGATCACAAGGGAATAAAAAAAATGATGACCATAAATATTTGGAACTAGGGACATTAAATAAATAAATACACATAAAATATTTTAACATATTTGGCTCAATTGCTTTATAATCAAAGTGAAATCCAAACGTACAACTGTGTATTACTTAGAATAATCCAAAATGAGAAAAACATATTAAAAAATTTTAAACACTAATAATTGTCAAATTAGAAAAATGACTAATTTTTCATCAGACAAGGGATAATACCATGAAAATAAGGTTCTACATAACAATTAGAAGTATTCAAATAGACAATTAAATACAATACTTAATTGTAGCAAAACATTTTTTAATGTTCTATCTAGAAAACACAAATAAGATTAGGAATAAAATGTACATATAACACATATAAAAATATTTCAGAAACATGATACTATGTAACAGTCTATGCTAACAAATTTGATTATTAAAATGAAATGGAAGATTATTTTTAAGTAAAGTAATTAACAAGAACAAGTAAGCAAAGAAAAATTCTGGAAACCCTGGAAAGATCATTAGTCACAGAAGACATTTTAAAGATAAGAGAGAATCTTCTGTGGGAATGACAGTTTTATTAGAGAATTGAGAATTATTAGTGAATTTGATATGCTTCTCAGACCAGATAATACCTGTTACAGGTGCAATAGAGATGTAGATACAAGAAAAATGATAGTCTTTTAGTGAATTGAAAAGAAGGAAAGGCTCCCAAGTAAATAAGAAGATTATAATGCCAAAGGACCTCTGACCACATCACAGAAATTATTTAAGAATTATGAAAGAAAACTTAAAAATGCTGAATAAAATATTAGCAAATTTAACTGCACTGAATATTAAAATAATGTTAAAAATACCAACAAATATTCATCTCATAAGTATTAAATTGCTTAATATAAGTCTTTAAAATAAAATATCTTATCAATAAAACCAGCTAGAAAAAATATCATCTTCAAAGAATTGAAAACTTATACATGAAATTTCATAAAGAATACTTCTATACAGTCAAGAATTATGTCATATTCAGATAACATTTAGCTGTTTTTATTCAAGCTGAGTTACTGAAGGCACCCAAACCAAAAATAACATCCCCTGGTCTATAAAACAACAGCAAAATATGAAATGTAAATAAAGACTACAATTACAAGAGAAAGTATGACTATATAAAAAATATCAACTGAAAAATTAGAGATAGAAAACATTCAAATGGTTATATCTTTGTTACAATAGTAACAGAAAATATAACACATAAGCAGTCATAATATCATAAAATTAAAATGTTCCAAGCAATAAATATGTGGAATTTACTTGGAGAAAACTACACCCCTTAATTAGGAGCTATAACAATAATTGATGAGCACTTTGTTAAAAAAAAGAATAAAATTATATGTTGACTCTGTATATCAAAAGAAACTTAGGATAAAATAACTGGTATGTAACAAATCTCTAAATGAGAGATGTCTTTATTTTTAAACAAGATTGAAAAAAGGATAAAGGGAAAACAATGTAATAAAATTAAAATGACAAAAGCAAAAATATTTAGAGTCATTACGTCAAAAAATAAATTAATTCAGGAAAATATCTGAACTGATATGTCATAAAAGAAAAAATACACACAAGTAATAAGTATCTCTAAAATGCTGACTCTAATAATAAATTATAAAATAAAGCAGATTAATCATGATAGAGCTGAGATTTTCAAAAGTATGTATTTTGGGGCTTCCTTGGTGGTCCAGTAGGTGAAGTGTCCACCTTGCAGTGCAGGGGGCACCGGTTTGATCTCTGGCCCAGGAGGATCCCACGTGCATGGAATGGCTGGACTGGTGTGTCCAATTACAAGCCAGCACTCTGGAGCGCATGTGCCCAGAGCCAGTGCTCTGCGAAAAGAGAGGCCACTGCGATGGGAGGCCCACACAGGCCAAAGAACAAAGATGGATGAAAATAAAAAAATGAAAAACCAATAGAAGTGGCCAGGGAGGGGGAAAAAAAAAAACACAAAGCCATACAAACTCACTAAACTAGGTAAATTTAAAGACTGAGAGCAGAAAAACTTTGAAAAGACAAGAAACTTGAACTCTGTATTGTTTATGGAAGTGAAAATGGCAGTCACTTTGGACGATGGTTTAGCATTCTCTTATCAAATTAACACTTACCATTTGATACAATAATTCTACTCCTAGGTTTACAAAACAAAACAAAACATATGTCTGCCTAAAAAATATACAGGAATGCTAGACATTTTACTCATAACAAGCAAAAGTTGGCGGTAATCTAAAACAACAGCAAAATATGAAATGTAAATAAAGACTACAATTACAAGAGAAAGTATGACTATATAAAAAATATCAACTGAAAAATTAGAGATAGAAAACATTCAAATGGTTATATCTTTGTTACAATAGTAACAGAAAATATAACACATAAGCAGTCATAATATCATAAAATTAAAATGTTCCAAGCAATAAATATGTGGAATTTACTTGGAGAAAACTACACCCCTTAATTAGGAGCTATAACAATAATTGATGAGCACTTTGTTAAAAAAAAGAATAAAATTATATGTTGACTCTGTATATCAAAAGAAACTTAGGATAAAATAACTGGTATGTAACAAATCTCTAAATGAGAGATGTCTTTATTTTTAAACAAGATTGAAAAAAGGATAAAGGGAAAACAATGTAATAAAATTAAAATGACAAAAGCAAAAATATTTAGAGTCATTACGTCAAAAAATAAATTAATTCAGGAAAATATCTGAACTGATATGTCATAAAAGAAAAAATACACACAAGTAATAAGTATCTCTAAAATGCTGACTCTAATAATAAATTATAAAATAAAGCAGATTAATCATGATAGAGCTGAGATTTTCAAAAGTATGTATTTTGGGGCTTCCTTGGTGGTCCAGTAGGTGAAGTGTCCACCTTGCAGTGCAGGGGGCACCGGTTTGATCTCTGGCCCAGGAGGATCCCACGTGCATGGAATGGCTGGACTGGTGTGTCCAATTACAAGCCAGCACTCTGGAGCGCATGTGCCCAGAGCCAGTGCTCTGCGAAAAGAGAGGCCACTGCGATGGGAGGCCCACACAGGCCAAAGAACAAAGATGGATGAAAATAAAAAAATGAAAAACCAATAGAAGTGGCCAGGGAGGGGGAAAAAAAAAAACACAAAGCCATACAAACTCACTAAACTAGGTAAATTTAAAGACTGAGAGCAGAAAAACTTTGAAAAGACAAGAAACTTGAACTCTGTATTGTTTATGGAAGTGAAAATGGCAGTCACTTTGGACGATGGTTTAGCATTCTCTTATCAAATTAACACTTACCATTTGATACAATAATTCTACTCCTAGGTTTACAAAAGAGAAACAAAACATATGTCTGCCTAAAAAAATATACAGGAATGCTAGACATTTTACTCATAACAAGCAAAAGTTGGCGGTAATCTAAATGTCTACCTAAAAATCAATGGGTAAACAAATTGTGGCAGATCCAAAAATGGAATACTACTCAGCAATAAAAACAATTGCACTCTAGCAAGTTATCCTGTAGAACAAAACAATGATTCTACAGCTTATAGGAAGAGGCAAAAGACACAGAATAGCCAATAAATTGTGGAAGGAGAAGAAAATGTCGGAGGACTGAAACTACCCAGTTTCAAGATTACTGCAAAGCTACAGTAATCAAGATAGTGTGGTATTGGCAAAAGAACCAATTAACAAAATAGAATAGATACCCCAGAAATACATCTACAAAGCATATCTTTGACAAAGGAGCAACGGCAATACAATAGATCAAAGTCTTTTCAACTAATGTTGTTGGAACAAATGAACATTCAGACAAAAACTGAATCCAGACACATATCTTACCCACTTCATAAAATTAACTCAAATGAATCACAGCCCTAACATAAAACTACTAGAAGATAAAGAAGGAGAAAACCTGAATCAACTTGGTTACTACTTCTGCTTTTATCAAAATGTTGACCATCTTTCTGGTGATAACTTTTTAGATACAACACTAAAGGTATGATCCATGAAAGGTATAACTGATAAGATAATTTCATTGAAATTTAAAACTTCTAATCTCCAAAAAAAAAGTCAAGAAAATGAGAAGACAAGCCACAGACTGGGAATAAGCATTTGCAAATGACACATCTACTATAGAACTGTTATCCAAAATGAAGAAAGTCTTAAAACTCAACAATTAAAAGAAAATAATTTAAAATGGTTCCAAACACCTTTAACAGGAAGCTTCCCTGGTGGTCCAGTGGGTAAAGAGTCCGCCTTGCACTGCAAGGGGTGCCGGTTCAAACCCTGGCATAGGAACATACCATATGCCGCAGAGTGGCTGGACCAGGGTGTCCAATTACTAGCCAGCACTCTCAAGCACATGTGCCCAGAGCCAGTGCTCTGCTACAAGAGAGGCCACTGCAATGGAAGGCCCACACAGGCCAAAGAACAAAGATGGATGAAAATAAATAAATGAAAGACCAATAAAAGTAGCCAAAAAAAAAAAAAAAAAAGACCCCTAACAGACAACTCATCAAAGAAGACAAACAGATGGCAAATAAGCATATGAAAAGATGACCCACCTCATATGTTACCAGGGAACCACAAATTAAAACAGTAATGAGACACCACTACACACTTATTAGAATGATCACTATCAGGGACAACACCAAAAAATGCTGGTGAGGATGTGGAGCAACAGGAAATCTCACCTATTGATGGTGCAGAAAACACTTTGGAAGACAGATTATCAGTTTCTTACAAAACTAAAATACTTACTCTTACCTTATTACTCAGCAATTGCTCTCCATGGTATTTAACCACACAAAAGTCCATACACAGGTGTTTACCACAACTTTATTATAACTGCCAAAACTTGGAAACAGCTAAGATGTTCTTCAGATGATAAATAGATAAGTAAACTGTAGTACATCCAGATAAGTAAATTTTACTGAGTACTAAGAAAACGTGAGTTATCAAGTTATGAGAAGAAATGCAGCAAACTTAAATGCATACCACTAAGCAAAAGAAACCAATTTGAAAATGCTTAATATTGTATGATTCTAACTATAAAACATTCTGAAAAAGGTAGTACTCTGAACACAGTAAAAAAGATCAGTGGTTTCCAGGAGTTGGAGGATGAGGGGAGAGATGGATTGGAAGAACACAGAGGATTTTCAGAGCAGTGAAAATACTCTGCTTGATAACCAAATGATGGCCACACACTATTGTAAATTTGTCCAAACACATGCAATGTACAAAACCAAGACTGAACAATGATTTAGACCATGGGTTTTGGGTGATAATGATGTGTTAATGTAGGTTCATCAGCTTTAACAAATATTTCACTTGGATGGAAAATGTTGATAACAGGGGAGGCTGTGCATGTGTGGGGACAGGGATTATATGAGAAATCTCTGTGCCTTGCCCTCAGTTTTGCTATGAAACAAAAATCATTTTTAAGACAAAAATTTAAAGATTGAACTGATAATGCAACAACATGAACAAATGAGCTCAGCAAAAGAAGATGATGGCATTAAGGTCTCATGCTGTAGAATCCCATAAGAAGCTCAAAAACAGTCAAAACTAATCTATAATGATAACAATCTAAAGAGTGCTTGCCTTGAGAAGGAGTGATGGTCATAATCGACAGGAAAGGCAGGATGGAATTTTCTGGTGTGATACTTCCATATTTTAATGGGGATGTATATTCTATAAATGTATATACTGTCATCCTCTCTCCTCTGTTACTGGCTACAGATTAAAGCAAGACTATAACGCAGACCTAAAAAACAATGCAAATACAGTCAACCAGCATTCTAACACAGTGTCCAAACATTGATTGAGAATATTCTTATAGTAATTCTCCAGAGACTATCATTGAATTAAAAACACAGAATTTTAATACTAAGGGATGTCCTCAAACATGTGAAAAGGCAATGTTCTACGAACTAGTTCGAAAACAAGGCTCTAAACTTCCCCTTTCTACTGCCAACACACGTTTCTCTAGGACTCAAGAAAGAAAGTAGTGGAATGTGTCCCCCTCAATACTGTTCAAAAGCTTTAGCTTTAGTTCACATTATTCTATTTTTCCTTGTTTCTGTGTTCTTTTATTGAGTCCCAAGAAAAAACTTCAGTGTCTTTCCTTTATTTTTTAGGACACACTGTAATTGAACTAATGTGGTATGTTTCTCAACCTGGATGGTTTAGACAGTTACTACTTGTTTTATTTGATATTTCTATGACAAGTTTTGTTCATTTACAATAAACTAGAATTTAGTTTGAGAATATCTTCTTAAGTACTGGAAATGATAAATTAACCTTTTTGATTTTATCATAGAGGTTATTTTTAATATTCAAAAACCTGTGCTTTTTAATATAAATAATTTTCATGAAAAATAAATACAAAATAAACAAGGAAAATCAGATAGATTCAAACATACTAGAGAAAATTAGAAATATTCTCAAATGTGTTCTTGGCAGATTAGAATAAAATGCCCTAAGGAAATAGTTTCAAAAGTATTCTCTGGCTATAACAGGGAGGCTGTGCATGTGTGGGGACAGGGATTATATGAGAAATCTCTGTGCCTTGCCCTCAGTTTTGCTATGAAACAAAAATCATTTTTAAGACAAAAATTTAAAGATTGAACTGATAATGCAACAACATGAACAAATGAGCTCAGCAAAAGAAGATGATGGCATTAAGGTCTCATGCTGTAGAATCCCATAAGAAGCTCAAAAACAGTCAAAACTAATCTATAATGATAACAATCTAAAGAGTGCTTGCCTTGAGAAGGAGTGATGGTCATAATCGACAGGAAAGGCAGGATGGAATTTTCTGGTGTGATACTTCCATATTTTAATGGGGATGTATATTCTATAAATGTATATACTGTCATCCTCTCTCCTCTGTTACTGGCTACAGATTAAAGCAAGACTATAACGCAGACCTAAAAAACAATGCAAATACAGTCAACCAGCATTCTAACACAGTGTCCAAACATTGATTGAGAATATTCTTATAGTAATTCTCCAGAGACTATCATTGAATTAAAAACACAGAATTTTAATACTAAGGGATGTCCTCAAACATGTGAAAAGGCAATGTTCTACGAACTAGTTCGAAAACAAGGCTCTAAACTTCCCCTTTCTACTGCCAACACACGTTTCTCTAGGACTCAAGAAAGAAAGTAGTGGAATGTGTCCCCCTCAATACTGTTCAAAAGCTTTAGCTTTAGTTCACATTATTCTATTTTTCCTTGTTTCTGTGTTCTTTTATTGAGTCCCAAGAAAAAACTTCAGTGTCTTTCCTTTATTTTTTAGGACACACTGTAATTGAACTAATGTGGTATGTTTCTCAACCTGGATGGTTTAGACAGTTACTACTTGTTTTATTTGATATTTCTATGACAAGTTTTGTTCATTTACAATAAACTAGAATTTAGTTTGAGAATATCTTCTTAAGTACTGGAAATGATAAATTAACCTTTTTGATTTTATCATAGAGGTTATTTTTAATATTCAAAAACCTGTGCTTTTTAATATAAATAATTTTCATGAAAAATAAATACAAAATAAACAAGGAAAATCAGATAGATTCAAACATACTAGAGAAAATTAGAAATATTCTCAAATGTGTTCTTGGCAGATTAGAATAAAATGCCCTAAGGAAATAGTTTCAAAAGTATTCTCTGGCTAGACCTATACAAAGTGAAATAGAGAACTAACAATTAAGTGATAAATTCTACAGGTATATTCAACCAAGATGAATAGTTTAAACAAAAATATACCATTGGTCCCAGCTATCTAACTGACCATTTAAATACCTAATTTACCATATGGGCTTCCCAGGTGGCTCAGGGGTAAAGAATCTGTCTGCCAATGTAGGAGATGTGGGTTTGATTCCTGGGTCAAGAAAATTCCCTGGAGAAGGAAATGGCAATCCACTCCAGTGTTTTTCTGGGAAAATTCCATGAACAGGAAAGCCTGGTGGGCTACAGTCCATGGGGTCACAAAGAGTCAGACACAACTGAGCATATACACACAGTTTACCAGATAGTGCTCATAAAACATTAAATTAAGTGCTGTAGAGACCTAACCTCATCCATAGCAGTTCAATTTACTGTAAGTAATAGAAAATTGTATATATTTAGTGTACATAGTGATCACGTTTAAAGCTTTGTTTTATATCCCAAACATAATCTCCTCTAGTCAAAAGGATTTAGTGTTTTTTGGCTTATTTGGTTTTTGGTTTGGGGTTAGTTGTTTCTTTCTTATCACTTCAACTAGATTAGACTGCATTCTCAAGCACAAGATTCTCCACATAGTGGATCCCTGGGGAGAAGACACACTGTGTTACTAAAACTAAAACTGATTTACATGTTGCATAGATAAAAAACAAAATAGACATTTTAGCAATTGTGTATAATAACTGAAGTTTCAAAAAATATATTCAAAAGACTAAATTCTGGGAGCCAAGGGATAGACAAGGAATGAAATAAAAGAAAATTTGATAGGTTTATATCCTACTAGTGGAGCTGTCAATTAAATTGAGGAGATGATAAACTATGTGGCTATGGCTTTAATATTAACAATTGGCTACCATATTTAAGGATAGATAGATCACACTTGAACAGCTGAGCAGACTCAGAATTCTATAGGATCACACTTGAAAATTCCACAGACATTTGCAAGCTCTCTTTCAAATGATTATATACACATTTACATCCCTCTAAGGCTTGGTTTTCCCAATATGACTTTAGGGTTACACAATAATTCAGCCCAGAGACTCAGATGATACTTACAACCAGAGACTCTTGTCCTCAGTCCAAAGATATTTATTCAGGCAATATCACAGCAAACTCTAGGAATGGGTTTATTTTACATCCTGACATCCATTGCATTCTGTAACTATTTAAAACTCCAACCCCCAACCTCCTTTTCATGCTAATAAAAGTGACCAATTCTCTCCATCTTTGGTCCAGTCACTAACTGGTTTCATCAGTTTCCTTCTGGTGGCTTGTTAATCAGCCAGAGTAACTATCACATGACTGAACATTACCAAATACGTGATCAGAGGTCATTTTTAGTGACAGAACTCAAGTCCCAGAAAAAGGATGAAAATATGCCAAACCAAAAATGTGTACAGATACAAATGTCACCCCACCTCTTGCGTGCATGAAAGAAACTGAAAATTGGAATGCAAATGGCTGTGTAGCTGTGCCACAAAGAGAAACTGGCCAGCCCTGCTGTCCAGCCCTTCTCAGTCCTCCAATCTCCATAATCGGAACTCTCATTGAGCTGGGCCCTTCCTGGCAAAATGCACAACATTTTAATTAAAAGAAGTAGACCTCCTCATATTTAGTAGGAGGTACTGGTATTTTAACCTGGACTTTATGAGCCCATAAGAACAAAAAGTGAAGAATATATTTGAAAGGAAAGAAAAAGATTACTGATACCTGGACTAAATCTCTCATGAGCCTCACAGGAAATAGGGAAATAAAAACAAGGTACCAGATGGCTCTCTAGGGTTCTTCAGCTTTAGATCCTCCAGAACACATTATCTAGGATGATACTATAACCTACAGCATCAAATACAGCAATGTCCTGATTGGGGAAATCTGTCCAAGTAGAGGCTCAGTTGCTATGAACTGAGATATAATTGTAGCCTTTCTTAAAGGGAATATCATGCCAACCGGTCGTTGTTTACTTGCTAAGTCATGTCCGACTCTTTCTCCACCCAATAGATTGTAGCCTACCAGGCTACGCTACCTATGGGATTTTCCAGGCAGGAATACTGGACTGGATTGCCATTTCTGTCTCCAGGGGATCTTCCTGACCCAGGGATTGAACCTACATCACCTGCATTGCAGGCAGATTTTTTTGGCACTGAGCCACCAGAGATGACCAATGCCAATCAGTAGAAATGAGCAACTGTTCATATTATTTCAAAGATTCAATCAAATTTTATTAAACACAGTCACGTCAGCATTAGTTACATCTAATATATGAAATGGCCATCTAAATTCCTCGGGTCAAGGTTCATAACAATCATGGCTGAAACAAAGGCTTTGGACCACACATGGTTCGAGCCAATTCTTCAGTATCATCAAGGACTGCCTAAAGCAGAGAGGATGGCATCTCACTAAGCTTTTTCTCAGTGCTAATTGGTATCACCTAAAGCATTAGGATCAGAATGCACCCCTGAATACATCAAGAGCAGAAGGCTACTGGTCAGTGGAGACTTTCTCACCTTCATTTGCAAATTAATCCTAGAGAATTTTTTTTGTTTGCTCCTATTAATTTCTCAACATTTAATGCAGTACTCCTAAGTTTTTTCAGCTAAACATGCTTGAAAGGGACAGTGTTAGTCTCTCAGTTGGGTCCAACTCTTTGCAGCCCTATGGACTATAGCCCACCAGTCTCCCCTGTCCATGAGATTTCCCAGGCAAGAATATGGGAGTGGGTTGCAATACCCTACTCCTGGGGATCTTCCCTTTTCAGGGGTCAAACCCAGTCTCCTGTATTGCAGGGGCATTCTTTACTGTCTGAGCCACCATGGAAGTCTTAACCTTGCTTAAACATGCTTAGTTAGTAGTAAAAGCCTCAGCTAATGATTAGTAAGTAAGGTATTTCATGTTCTAATATTTGTATATGTGCTTTGTATAATTAATGAAAAAAATTATATTACATAACATGCATCAGCATTGTCAACACTCTGAGATTAATGATCAATAACATTATATAAAACTTTTTAGCTATATGATTTTAAAATTAGTTTACATATTATGTGTATAAGCCAGAATCATGCTAATGATAATGCAGGCAGTCACATATTTCTCTTGTTGCCAGTAAGAAATAATTAGATCAATACCTTCATACGAAAAAAAATGACATTATTATTCCTGTAGGGCATAATCTTGGCCTTTCACTTAAGTCGGCAAGTTTCTTTCATGATAAATAATGTAATATTAATATCACAGTTGGAGAACTGTTCTCTCAATATACACAGCAGGTACAGAAATTACAGCCCAATTTTATTAAACACAGTCACGTCAGCATTAGTTACATCTAATATATGAAATGGCCATCTAAATTCCTCGGGTCAAGGTTCATAACAATCATGGCTGAAACAAAGGCTTTGGACCACACATGGTTCGAGCCAATTCTTCAGTATCATCAAGGACTGCCTAAAGCAGAGAGGATGGCATCTCACTAAGCTTTTTCTCAGTGCTAATTGGTATCACCTAAAGCATTAGGATCAGAATGCACCCCTGAATACATCAAGAGCAGAAGGCTACTGGTCAGTGGAGACTTTCTCACCTTCATTTGCAAATTAATCCTAGAGAATTTTTTTTGTTTGCTCCTATTAATTTCTCAACATTTAATGCAGTACTCCTAAGTTTTTTCAGCTAAACATGCTTGAAAGGGACAGTGTTAGTCTCTCAGTTGGGTCCAACTCTTTGCAGCCCTATGGACTATAGCCCACCAGTCTCCCCTGTCCATGAGATTTCCCAGGCAAGAATATGGGAGTGGGTTGCAATACCCTACTCCTGGGGATCTTCCCTTTTCAGGGGTCAAACCCAGTCTCCTGTATTGCAGGGGCATTCTTTACTGTCTGAGCCACCATGGAAGTCTTAACCTTGCTTAAACATGCTTAGTTAGTAGTAAAAGCCTCAGCTAATGATTAGTAAGTAAGGTATTTCATGTTCTAATATTTGTATATGTGCTTTGTATAATTAATGAAAAAAATTATATTACATAACATGCATCAGCATTGTCAACACTCTGAGATTAATGATCAATAACATTATATAAAACTTTTTAGCTATATGATTTTAAAATTAGTTTACATATTATGTGTATAAGCCAGAATCATGCTAATGATAATGCAGGCAGTCACATATTTCTCTTGTTGCCAGTAAGAAATAATTAGATCAATACCTTCATACGAAAAAAAATGACATTATTATTCCTGTAGGGCATAATCTTGGCCTTTCACTTAAGTCGGCAAGTTTCTTTCATGATAAATAATGTAATATTAATATCACAGTTGGAGAACTGTTCTCTCAATATACACAGCAGGTACAGAAATTACAGCCCAATTTTACTTGGAAATGCACCATTCCTTCCTAATGAGTATGTCTAGCTTCAAATAACATAGAAGGACAGAATTAATACCCTAATTAAAGTGATTGTATTACATTAAAAAGCACACAACTTTGTACAGTAAAGACTATAGGTCAGTTGTGAAAATCACTAAAGAAAATGACACAGTTAATAGGGCTAAATATTAGACAAGTAAAGCCATTATTCAAAGCCCTATTTTTCTACTTACCCTTTCCTAGCATAGTTTTACATAACTGCAGTAATTCAGATGGTATGTGTAATACCAATCAGAAAGTCACACTCTAGAAAATAAGGGTGTAAACTATTTTAGAGAGATATTATGTTTAGTTCTATTTGCTTCACCCAGGGTGGAAAATGAATCCACACTAGCCAACCCACAAAGACAAAGACAAATGCAAACACAATGTGTGAATGTATATCTTCAAAGCATCTATTCTTGCGATCAACACTATTCATTCTAATAATAAATACCTAAGTGCCTTAACAAGTGATCGTTATTCTTATATCAGTTTCTTATCAAAAATATTTATAAGAAGTAAAGACCTATAGCTTCATGGAGAAGCGGTACTTCCTTGGGTGAAGTTCTAGCCCCAATTTCAAAATTAGTGAACCTTTGGGTCCTCATTGCTTAGGGTTATTTATGCTCATATTGAAGAAGAGTCACATTTCAGGGGAAAAGAATAGGTAACATGACCTTTTTGCTGTGTTGATCCTCCTTGACAGCTTGGCAGTGTTTATGGTATTGATTCTCTCCTCACTAAAACCTGCTTCTCTCTTGGCACAATTCTCCTCTTACTACCCTTGACACTTTTTTTCCCTAACTTTTTCTCTCTTTCTTAGGTTCCACCTCTTTGGATATATTGTCAGTTCTAGAGACTGTACTCTTACAAACTATTTCTGGCTGAGACTCTAGAAAAACTTAAATGATGCAACGGTCAGTCTTATCATCTCCATCACCATCATCATCATCATCCAGCAAAAGGGCTCCAGCACCTGTCTTCACCTTTTGATTTCCACACTTTAATTACTCCAGGATGACCATTTTTGAAACAGATTTAGGAGCACATGAGTGTGGTTGGGGATGATATCTGTGAAACATAAAAAAGAGGAAGAAGAAAGATCGAGTAGAGAAAGCCTTCATCCTGTGATGCTGATTTGAAAAATGTTTAAGACAAGGATTCAGGGGGAGGAGATAAACAGGATTGGCAGAGAGACTCAAACAACTATAAAGATCTAACACGGTCTTGGTTACCATAGGGAACTCTGGAGCAAGGACTTCCCATTATGGAGTCCTGCATTGGGGAGAACTGATCAGTCTCTAGGGCCCCTGAAGCTCAGTCATTAGTGGCAGACAGATGCCCAGGAAAAAGCATGATCTTGGTCCAAAACCAATGTGAATCCTGAAAGCACTAAACAGCAAGAATATGTCCACCAACTGTACAACTTTCAGCAGCTGATGAACAGGTTTTCTCTGAAAGGGAGAGCCAAGCAATGCACCCTATGGCTGCCATACTCTTAATAACTTCTGTTCACAGGACTACATTTTACTTAGGCTTGATGTGTTCTAATCTGATTTCTTCATACCAGTCAGTTCTGGACTGAGTCACCAGATTAATTTTCCCAAGCACAGGTCTGACTATAACAATGTAAATTCAAAAAGACCTGAATATTCCTAAATATCATTTATGATATATTTATTATTCAATAAATGAAGTTGAAATTGTTTAACTCTGAATCAAAAGCCAAGCAAAATCTGGGCCTAATGATTCTTTATGGACTTACCTAAGAGACAGTGATATCCGGTAGAAAAGACATTGCAGAGAGAGAGAAGCAAGAGAGAGAAGCTTTGGAATGTTGATTCTATTCACCACTCAGTAGATATACAACCTTTTTTTTTTCTCCTCAGTTTCCTCATTAGTAAAACAGGAATATGTAGGGTGGATTTGAAGGTTTACTGAAATAATTTTAGGGTGCAAAAAACACAAAACATTTTAATTCCCTCTTACTGTTTATTTCTTCTCAGTATCCAATTGTATTGTAAGTATCCAATGAGATCATTGACCGTGTTTTAATATGTCTCATTCTTTCTTGCCTATGCCTTAAACTCTTTCTTTGCTGCAAGCTATTTTCTCAATACCTTCTCGGCTATTCAAATTCGACCCATCATCTGAAGTCTTACAGTTCAAACTACATGATCTCCCTAGGTAGATATAGCTTCATAATTTAGACTAAAACAAAAAACAAAACAATCAAATTTGAGGGAACTTGCATGGACTGCAATGTGTTCTTTTTATTTCTGCACCCATATGTTTTCACTTATTCCTATAATAAGTGTAGCAAGACTTCCCATTATGATCTAACACGGTCTTGGTTACCATAGGGAACTCTGGAGCAAGGACTTCCCATTATGGAGTCCTGCATTGGGGAGAACTGATCAGTCTCTAGGGCCCCTGAAGCTCAGTCATTAGTGGCAGACAGATGCCCAGGAAAAAGCATGATCTTGGTCCAAAACCAATGTGAATCCTGAAAGCACTAAACAGCAAGAATATGTCCACCAACTGTACAACTTTCAGCAGCTGATGAACAGGTTTTCTCTGAAAGGGAGAGCCAAGCAATGCACCCTATGGCTGCCATACTCTTAATAACTTCTGTTCACAGGACTACATTTTACTTAGGCTTGATGTGTTCTAATCTGATTTCTTCATACCAGTCAGTTCTGGACTGAGTCACCAGATTAATTTTCCCAAGCACAGGTCTGACTATAACAATGTAAATTCAAAAAGACCTGAATATTCCTAAATATCATTTATGATATATTTATTATTCAATAAATGAAGTTGAAATTGTTTAACTCTGAATCAAAAGCCAAGCAAAATCTGGGCCTAATGATTCTTTATGGACTTACCTAAGAGACAGTGATATCCGGTAGAAAAGACATTGCAGAGAGAGAGAAGCAAGAGAGAGAAGCTTTGGAATGTTGATTCTATTCACCACTCAGTAGATATACAACCTTTTTTTTTTCTCCTCAGTTTCCTCATTAGTAAAACAGGAATATGTAGGGTGGATTTGAAGGTTTACTGAAATAATTTTAGGGTGCAAAAAACACAAAACATTTTAATTCCCTCTTACTGTTTATTTCTTCTCAGTATCCAATTGTATTGTAAGTATCCAATGAGATCATTGACCGTGTTTTAATATGTCTCATTCTTTCTTGCCTATGCCTTAAACTCTTTCTTTGCTGCAAGCTATTTTCTCAATACCTTCTCGGCTATTCAAATTCGACCCATCATCTGAAGTCTTACAGTTCAAACTACATGATCTCCCTAGGTAGATATAGCTTCATAATTTAGACTAAAACAAAAAACAAAACAATCAAATTTGAGGGAACTTGCATGGACTGCAATGTGTTCTTTTTATTTCTGCACCCATATGTTTTCACTTATTCCTATAATAAGTGTATCATGAGGTCAGGGTCAGAATATGCACACACATTATACATAAATACACAACTTTTGCACTAGTAGATTCTCAATAAATATTTTAATACAACATCATCTAGCTATATGCAGTCTAGAAACTTCATGAGATTATTTAGTCATGTTCTAAGAATGTATGTTTATGTATAATGGCACCATGAAAGATATACACTGGCAAAATGAATAAAATATTTTCATTGTTTAGAAAAAACTTTTATAGTCACTATAATGAACCAGAAAAACTAGACCATTCTTTCCGTTATTTAAGAAATATTGATCTCCTGCCCTAATTTGTGGTCCTTGAAGGAATTGTCAATACCTACTCTTCTTCATCTCTTTTCCTGTCCCCCTATCCTCCTCAATCAGACTTCTGCCCCCATTTCCTGAATACAATCATTATCACATTCAACAAGGAACTTCATGTAGGCTGCCTGGAACACTCACATTATAGATTCTAAGTCACTCAATATCTTAATTTCATCTAGTTCTCTCTCCAAGTGTAGCTCCTTCAGCTTCTTCCCTGGTCCCTAGTTTAAGAAAGAACTCTCCCCACCCCATTTATTTGATTCTCTCTTTGTGCTTTTCCTCACATAATTACCTGACGTAATTTGTATATTGACTCTTTTAAGTTGGTCAAAATCTCTGTCTTCTTCCTGGGAATGCAAATTTAATAAGAACACAGACCTTATCTCATACACTGTTTTACCATCAGCACTTAGCAGAGCTCCTGGCTATCAGCAAATAACTCTCCCAAGCACGAATAAATGATGGCTTGAGAAAAACATTATGGGTTAGATGATATGATATTTTCAGCACAGAAATGAAATTAGTTTGACTTTTGGTTATTAAAGAAATGGATTTTGTGTACATTAAAAGTATTCAAATTTAGTATCAAAACGAAGTTGGTTTTTTGTATTATTTTGGCTATATTTTGTCAGAACAAAATAATGTAGATTGCTGCAAAATTATCTTTGTGATTAATTTTCAAATTGTGTGATTCTGAAGCATAAATTTTGCAGGTCTGGGGATCTCAGCAAGAACCCTGGATCTCTGGGGAATTTTCTGAAGTCAGTGTGACACTGAGTTTTGAGCTTCAAATGCTCCACACTCATATTCCCTCCCATCTCACCTGCACTTTTTCTTTAATTTCATGCATTGGAGGTCCTCAAAATATTTTCTTCAGATAGGGTGGGGTAAAAAATGGAATTTTATTACTTAAACAATGCCATGGCCAGGAAATATACTTAACGTAAAGTATCAATATGCTATCAAAGGACAAAGGGGTCATAATAATATCCTTGAAATCATGAACCTGATCTTTCTATAACTTTACATTATCTCTTTACCTAGAAGACTACTAAGAACAGAAGGCTAGCGTTCATGAGAGCTATCTGAGCTGCATATTCAATTATTCTTTAGAGTCAATTTAGTTTCAATTTATTCAGGCAAATTTAAACTCCATTAAATGTCCATTCATCTTTGCCTATACAGCCATAGTCTAAATAGATGAAAAAATAAAATATTTTACATATTTTAAGGAAGAAAATGGGCTTAGGGTTATCTAAAACTTCGTGCCTGATCATTACCAGCTACACAGAAATTCTTTCCTCATTTCATGAATACTAAAGTTTTTCCTCACTTATCTTGGAATACTACCCCGGATACAGGCCAGGATTCTTTAAAATGAGGCCGGACTGCTAAAACTTAAGGCCTTGTTAGCCTTACTGAACTTTTTTTTTTCAGCTTACACTGGCATCTCACAAATTTATGAATGAATTGTTCATGTTCTGCATTACCTTTGAAGCACTGAAGTGCTGACTTGTAGTTAACTGGGTGACATATGCTAGAAAAGGCATAGCTCCCTTGATTGACAGGGACAAAAAATTCACTAATAAAAAGGTTAGAAAAGCATCAGATTAATGGCTATTAATCCAACCTACGAATTTGCATTTTAGATGTTTTATTTTATATATTTTAGCTGTCAGTTCCATTTAATTCTCTTTCATATCTTCTATTTCTATTATTATGCATACGGTTGTCTTCAAATCCTCTACATGTTTATAACAAATGACTTAAACTATTTTTTACTATTTGCACCATCTCTGTAATTTTTACATTCCTTTCTATCATCATATGTTTCCCTAAAGAGATTAAGGGTCACACTGGTCTTGGCATATCTCATATTTTTGTTTGTTTTGGGTTTCGGACATTGTGACTGTTACTTAGTCTGAATCTCTGGGGAATTTTCTGAAGTCAGTGTGACACTGAGTTTTGAGCTTCAAATGCTCCACACTCATATTCCCTCCCATCTCACCTGCACTTTTTCTTTAATTTCATGCATTGGAGGTCCTCAAAATATTTTCTTCAGATAGGGTGGGGTAAAAAATGGAATTTTATTACTTAAACAATGCCATGGCCAGGAAATATACTTAACGTAAAGTATCAATATGCTATCAAAGGACAAAGGGGTCATAATAATATCCTTGAAATCATGAACCTGATCTTTCTATAACTTTACATTATCTCTTTACCTAGAAGACTACTAAGAACAGAAGGCTAGCGTTCATGAGAGCTATCTGAGCTGCATATTCAATTATTCTTTAGAGTCAATTTAGTTTCAATTTATTCAGGCAAATTTAAACTCCATTAAATGTCCATTCATCTTTGCCTATACAGCCATAGTCTAAATAGATGAAAAAATAAAATATTTTACATATTTTAAGGAAGAAAATGGGCTTAGGGTTATCTAAAACTTCGTGCCTGATCATTACCAGCTACACAGAAATTCTTTCCTCATTTCATGAATACTAAAGTTTTTCCTCACTTATCTTGGAATACTACCCCGGATACAGGCCAGGATTCTTTAAAATGAGGCCGGACTGCTAAAACTTAAGGCCTTGTTAGCCTTACTGAACTTTTTTTTTTCAGCTTACACTGGCATCTCACAAATTTATGAATGAATTGTTCATGTTCTGCATTACCTTTGAAGCACTGAAGTGCTGACTTGTAGTTAACTGGGTGACATATGCTAGAAAAGGCATAGCTCCCTTGATTGACAGGGACAAAAAATTCACTAATAAAAAGGTTAGAAAAGCATCAGATTAATGGCTATTAATCCAACCTACGAATTTGCATTTTAGATGTTTTATTTTATATATTTTAGCTGTCAGTTCCATTTAATTCTCTTTCATATCTTCTATTTCTATTATTATGCATACGGTTGTCTTCAAATCCTCTACATGTTTATAACAAATGACTTAAACTATTTTTTACTATTTGCACCATCTCTGTAATTTTTACATTCCTTTCTATCATCATATGTTTCCCTAAAGAGATTAAGGGTCACACTGGTCTTGGCATATCTCATATTTTTGTTTGTTTTGGGTTTCGGACATTGTGACTGTTACGTTGTTGAGTACTGAATTCTGCTGACTTTTTTCAAAAAAGCATTAGAGTTTTCTTCTGACAAGCAATTATGTACAAACCATCATGATCCATTTTACATATATTTTGTGTATGCATTGATCTTTTTTAGCAGAGGTGGCAGGGGACTTTTGTAGCCTTTATTCTAAGATAAATTGACATCGATTTCCAAGGTGTGACCCTTGTGTAGTCTCTTAGAAGTATCCCAGGTGTTTAAATAGTACTTACGCTAGCCTGTTGGAACTAAAACATCCTCTGGCCTTGTGTTATCTCTGAAGATTAACAAACTTAGAGGTCTCTACTCATTCCCAAATCAGCTTCATGGAACTTCCTTCTATACCTGGTTGGTTTAGGATTCACTAATAGATTCAATGGTAAAACTATTGAGAGTCTGGGAACCCTTTTTCTCCTAACTTCCTGTTTCATAAACTCCTGCAATCTCGGCCTCCCCAAACTATTTCTCTCACTTCAGCTTGGAGAGAGCCCTGAACTCTGCTTCGACTCTTGATCCTTGCACCATGGCTGGGAAAATGTTTCAGTGAAAAAGCCAAACTGATCACAGGCTGTCATTATTTTCCTTTTCTCTCTGTGATCACATTCCTGCATTTCCCATTGCTCAATGTTCAAAAACATTTGTCCAGGCTTCTCCTGGTGGTCCAGTGGGTAAGGACACCGTTCTGCAGTGCCAGGGGCACTAGTTCGATCCCTGGCCTGGGAAGATCCCGCGTGCTGTGGAGCGGCTGGACTGATGCATCCAATTACTGAGCCGGAGCTCTGGAGCGCTTGCGCCCAGAGCCGGCGCTCTGCGACAATAGAGGCCCCTGCGATGGGAGGCCCCCACGGGCCGGGGAACAAAGATGGATGAAAATAGATAAATGAAAGACCAATAGAAGTGGCCCGCCCACTCACCTCCCTCCCCAACCCGCCCCCCGCCCAAAATAAATAAATAAATAAATCTTTAAAAAAAATTAAAAAATTTGTCTAACTTACCCAGTGTTCTATTGTTTACTGCAACACAAGTGCTGTGATACAGTTACGGTGTCACGGTTGGGTATCTTGCTTTGGATTATTCCAGGCATTGTCATGGGTCATTCTGCCACCATCATTAGAAAAAAATAATACTCAATCCAAACAAAAGTTAATTGTCTAACATCCATTAATGATTCCTCCTTTTACATTTTTATTATCACTAACCTCCTTTATTTGCTAGTTTTTTCAATAACATACAACACATCTCTTTTTCTCCAATCTCTTTAAAAAAAAAAAAAAAAGGTAAATTTATTAATATTATAAGATAGAATTTTAATCTCATCAGCTCCCAGACTTACTATATGCTTTTTTTTCTAGATATAGCAGTTTGATCTTATTTCTCCATGCTTATTTTCCATACCAGTGCAGCAGAATTCCCTAAATATGACACACAGTTCCATCTGTGAGCCATGGCTCTTTCCATCTGAAACAACTGCCTCTTCCATAGTGTTGCCTTCCCCACTTGCCAAAATCACATCTTTAGCATCTGCCTCAGATAGCATATTTTTCACTGAGCCTAAAGAAGATAAATGTAATCTTCTTCTTCTGAACCATTCTAATATGCCCTTATTTTATCAACTTATTAAGCACTTCGTATGTGAAACTTACTTTTCTTAGCGTTCATGCAAATCAAAGTAATTTGCTGACAAGCTACACTACTTGTAAGCTCTACACTGTGTTGTCTTACTGAACACATTCTACTGTATCAGGGATGTATTTGTAAGCCCCATGAGGGAATGGCTTTGCAAAGACCCTAAACAGTTCAGGCAAAGTAGAGTTAAGTATTTGTGACACCTGTGGAAAAGAAAACAAATAAAAAATAATTGCTATTAATGTGATTCCTTTTTAAAAGTTGACATGATTTGGGGAAAACAACAAAAAAAGCAGAACAAGAATTAGGAAGTAGGCAGTAAATAACAGGGCTTCCCAGATGGCACTAGTGGATAAAAGAACTCACCTGCCAATGCAGGAGACATAACCTATGTCTCATAGTTTAGATCTCTGGGTTGGAAAGGTCCCCTGGAGGGGGCATGGCAACCCACTGCAGTATCCTTGCCTGGAGAACACCAAGGACAGAGGAGCATGGCAGGCTACAGTCTATAGTGTCGCATAGAATCGGACATGGCTGAGCCTCTTAGCACATGGTAAATAATTATTTTTAGCTGCTTAGACAATTTATTTGCATAATTGTTTTATTAAAACTAAACACTGGAGGAGAAAAGTTTATGAAAATTGAGCTAATTGAGAAGAATTCAATAACTGCCAGTTATGCAAAAATTCTGTTTCCAGATAGAGCTTACCTTTTATGTAATAAAATAAATTTAAATTATTAATTCTTATTGAGAAAATTCTTGAAACATGTATGTTTTCCTCTGTTCTTTAAATCAGGAAATACCAAAATACTACTTTTCCTTTCTTTAATAATACAGTCACCAAATACATTATTAGTAAACTATGAAATTATATAAGGTCATACCTTCAGTACTTAAGTGAATCAATAAAGAAATTTGCTTTATTGCTGGGCACAGCATTACTTGTGTTTTCTTCCTCATTAGGAACAATGATACAGTGTTTCCACTTTAAGTAATTCTAATCCATGCAACATTCTTCTTCTCTTGATTAAGATTAATTCAAGGCACAGATAATTCCATAAAATAACTACACTGGCTCTCAGTACATAAAAACAAACAGCTGAAGTATATTACAAGAAGATTTCAGAGTAGGGGGTCTTTTAACACCACTGTTTAATGGCAGAGCATTTGTCTCCTAAAGCTAAGTCCCCAGTAAAAAGGAACAAAGAATATCAAGTAAGAATCCGTGAAAAACTCTGCTCAAAGGAACCACCTAAACTGTGTATATCATTCACAAGATACAAGTGGGAACGCTACACTTACATCTAATGGCCATCATTCTAAAACTACCCAAAACTGAAAGAGAAAAAAATCAATTTCTACATATACTTTTAAGTTGCTGTTTAGTCTCCAAGTCATGTCCATGTGACCCCCATGGACTAGCCCACCAGGCTCCTCTGCCCATGGGATTTCCCAGGTAAGAATACAGGAGTGGGTTCCCATCTCCTTTTCCAGGGGTTTTCCTAACCCAGGTATCAAACTATGCCTTCTTCATTGGCAGGTGGGTTCTTTACTACTAAGTCACCAGGGAAGCCCTATATTTTTCATAGGCATTTTATTTTATTTGATACACTTATTTTCTGTTTGAATAAATGCTATCCTCTGGTCTTCTAGTACCATCAAAGTAAAAGGAAATATGAAAGCTAAGGACTAATTAAATCTGGCATAGTATTCAAAATGTTCTGTAATGGCTTAATAGTCAAAATGTTCTCTAAATATATAAATAGTCTTTAATTAAATGTTCTAGGTTTCACCAATTCTATTTGCTTTTATTTCATAGCATAGTAAAATAAAAATGGGATAAAAGAAATACTACCAGAAATACTTTCTTATGGCAACCTTGACTGCTATTAAAGTATCTAAATATAGAAGATGAAGCTGAGTTGGAAATTTCTACCAAATCCATAGAGGAAGGACTTCACAAGGTCAGAGCTGGTTTCCTTCCCCCTCTCTCTTGAAGCTATACACTTCTTGTAATGTAATATGAGCATAAATATGTTGCTTAAAATATCAAGGTAGAGTCACTACTTAATTAGCAGTTTAAACATTGTTTTTCCAAGGTCATTATAGTATAATAGACATGCAGCTGAATAACTGGAGGCAATAGGAAGTTTACTGATTTAGAAGCCAGCAAGCTGAGTTCTGGTTCCAGAACCACTACCAAGTGGCATTTTCACATCACTTCCCTCTATGAATCTTTTTCTTCCTTGCTAAAATACAGTGATTGTTTCAGATGATCTCTATGGTGTTTTAGATTGTCACTGTCCGTTTTCTTACTTAAGAATTGCTCCTGCAAAACAAAACTCTGCTCAAAGGAACCACCTAAACTGTGTATATCATTCACAAGATACAAGTGGGAACGCTACACTTACATCTAATGGCCATCATTCTAAAACTACCCAAAACTGAAAGAGAAAAAAATCAATTTCTACATATACTTTTAAGTTGCTGTTTAGTCTCCAAGTCATGTCCATGTGACCCCCATGGACTAGCCCACCAGGCTCCTCTGCCCATGGGATTTCCCAGGTAAGAATACAGGAGTGGGTTCCCATCTCCTTTTCCAGGGGTTTTCCTAACCCAGGTATCAAACTATGCCTTCTTCATTGGCAGGTGGGTTCTTTACTACTAAGTCACCAGGGAAGCCCTATATTTTTCATAGGCATTTTATTTTATTTGATACACTTATTTTCTGTTTGAATAAATGCTATCCTCTGGTCTTCTAGTACCATCAAAGTAAAAGGAAATATGAAAGCTAAGGACTAATTAAATCTGGCATAGTATTCAAAATGTTCTGTAATGGCTTAATAGTCAAAATGTTCTCTAAATATATAAATAGTCTTTAATTAAATGTTCTAGGTTTCACCAATTCTATTTGCTTTTATTTCATAGCATAGTAAAATAAAAATGGGATAAAAGAAATACTACCAGAAATACTTTCTTATGGCAACCTTGACTGCTATTAAAGTATCTAAATATAGAAGATGAAGCTGAGTTGGAAATTTCTACCAAATCCATAGAGGAAGGACTTCACAAGGTCAGAGCTGGTTTCCTTCCCCCTCTCTCTTGAAGCTATACACTTCTTGTAATGTAATATGAGCATAAATATGTTGCTTAAAATATCAAGGTAGAGTCACTACTTAATTAGCAGTTTAAACATTGTTTTTCCAAGGTCATTATAGTATAATAGACATGCAGCTGAATAACTGGAGGCAATAGGAAGTTTACTGATTTAGAAGCCAGCAAGCTGAGTTCTGGTTCCAGAACCACTACCAAGTGGCATTTTCACATCACTTCCCTCTATGAATCTTTTTCTTCCTTGCTAAAATACAGTGATTGTTTCAGATGATCTCTATGGTGTTTTAGATTGTCACTGTCCGTTTTCTTACTTAAGAAGTGGCTTTTGTGGTTTTGTTTTTCTATCAAAAGCAGAGTGATCTCTGTTTGTCCAAAGCTTTCACCTGATTTCCACATATATCTGAAGTTTCAGAGAGAGGTAAGAAGGACTTCCAAAACCAGAATCTTCCTGCTCAACAAACTGTGAATTTCATCACCAAGAGTTTCTAATATCTGAAGTGTACAAATTGTTTTCTATTTCTTTGATCTAGGGATTTGTTTCCTTTTGCTTTCTCAAGTTACTACAAACTTTTCTTCATTGTGAATTTCATATTAAAGGAAGAAGTCAATTTTTACCACAGCCACAGAGCTAGAAATAAAGATATTAAACTATCATTCTTAAATAAATCTATTGGTATTAGTGAATACTTAGCTATGCTTTATTGAACAGGTTCAAGAGGCAGACTGTAGAGAGTTAATTCCTAATTCTCCACCTACCTGCTGAGTGACTTCTGATAAGTTTATAAATTTCTCTGGGGTCTACTGTCCTTATCTACTAAGTAGGGAAAAATCTACTTTGCAAGATGGTTTTGAAGATTAAATTAATTAGAAATTTGAAAAGCTTAGAAAATTGCTGACCACACAGTAAGCAACAAATAATATATACTACCAATTATTATGTGGTATTTTTTTTTATAATTCAGCATCAAGGTAAAAAAGAAATAGTATCAGTAAGAGAAATACTGAATGATGGTTTATAATCATAGGGTAGAAAGGCTGCCATAAACACAACTGAAAACCATGAGTTAAAATAGAACATTGCTTTGAAGCTATACACTTCTTGTAATGTAATATGAGCATAAATATGTTGCTTAAAATATCAAGGTAGAGTCACTACTTAATTAGCAGTTTAAACATTGTTTTTCCAAGGTCATTATAGTATAATAGACATGCAGCTGAATAACTGGAGGCAATAGGAAGTTTACTGATTTAGAAGCCAGCAAGCTGAGTTCTGGTTCCAGAACCACTACCAAGTGGCATTTTCACATCACTTCCCTCTATGAATCTTTTTCTTCCTTGCTAAAATACAGTGATTGTTTCAGATGATCTCTATGGTGTTTTAGATTGTCACTGTCCGTTTTCTTACTTAAGAAGTGGCTTTTGTGGTTTTGTTTTTCTATCAAAAGCAGAGTGATCTCTGTTTGTCCAAAGCTTTCACCTGATTTCCACATATATCTGAAGTTTCAGAGAGAGGTAAGAAGGACTTCCAAAACCAGAATCTTCCTGCTCAACAAACTGTGAATTTCATCACCAAGAGTTTCTAATATCTGAAGTGTACAAATTGTTTTCTATTTCTTTGATCTAGGGATTTGTTTCCTTTTGCTTTCTCAAGTTACTACAAACTTTTCTTCATTGTGAATTTCATATTAAAGGAAGAAGTCAATTTTTACCACAGCCACAGAGCTAGAAATAAAGATATTAAACTATCATTCTTAAATAAATCTATTGGTATTAGTGAATACTTAGCTATGCTTTATTGAACAGGTTCAAGAGGCAGACTGTAGAGAGTTAATTCCTAATTCTCCACCTACCTGCTGAGTGACTTCTGATAAGTTTATAAATTTCTCTGGGGTCTACTGTCCTTATCTACTAAGTAGGGAAAAATCTACTTTGCAAGATGGTTTTGAAGATTAAATTAATTAGAAATTTGAAAAGCTTAGAAAATTGCTGACCACACAGTAAGCAACAAATAATATATACTACCAATTATTATGTGGTATTTTTTTTTCTATTTCAGCATCCAGGTAGAAAAGAAATGGTATCAGTAAGAGAAATACTGAATGATGGTTTATAATCATAGGGTAGAAAAGGCTGCCATAAACACAACTGAAAACCATGAGTTATAAAGTATTAAAAGATTAAAACTAAAAAAAAAATTATATAAAAAATCTCCATAAACAAACTTAAAGTCTAAATACCACTCTAGAATAAGTATTTGCATCACAGGTGCTAGATAATACAGTACTATCACAATCACAGAGTTACTCCCCAAAGAGCAAGGGGTTCAAGCCTACATTGGGCTTCCAGCTCAAAAAGTCCTGTAATGGAAAGATAAACCACTAGAGTATCCAATTTAAACAAACCAGCAGGGCTTACATTCAGTTGAGTTGGAGAGTTAGAGAAAACACAGACTCCCCTCTTAAAATCTCACATGTTGCAAGCCCCTGTAAAAAGATAGTAATTTGAAAGGAGCATGGATCAAAAATACTTGCATACCTAGGATATCCTCCCAGAGGGGCAGAAGGCAACTGGGATTCTGCTGTGCACAGAGATTCTGGCGGCAGTCATTATGGGACTTAATTCTACCAGAAGAACACTGGTATTGCCAGGCACCAAACTGGAGTTAGTCTTCCCTCTAGCCTTTGGGGGGTTTTCCTGGTGCCTCAGATGTTAAAGAATCTACCTACAATCCAGTAGACCTGGGTTTGTTCCCTGGGTTGGGAAGATCCCAGGAGAAGGTAAAGGCTACCCACTCCAGTATTCCAGCCTGGAGAATTCCATGGCTCATCAAAGGGCTGAAAAGAATCATACGTGACTGAGTGACTTTCACTAGCCTTTTAGTGTTAAGGGCTTATCCATCAACTAGCAGGCCCATCCCAGCACTGTGGCACCCTGGTCCTCATAACAAGACATCTAGGGACACAGTGCAGCCTTCCAGCAAGTTAGATCAGTGCCAAAGCTCATTAGTCTGGACAGTCAGATACTCAGGGACACAGTCCTGCCATTCAGAAAGCCGACACCAGCCTGCAGCTCTTTGGTCTTAGCAGCCAACCATGAGGGATCATGGCCCTCCAGGGTATAGCAGGTCTGCAGTCACCACACACACACAAAAGGGACCTCACAGCTAACCAGGCTGGGGCCACCACACTGAGAGCAATGTCACAAGGTGGCATTCTGCCCACATAGGGTATACTCCTAGAGCATACAGATCTTATGACCAGAGGAAAGCATGCTGCTGTAACTCACAGGACATGTCCTGAATGAGACTTCTTCAAGATGGGGAAATGTAACTGACCTACCTAATTCATAAAAATAAACTTAGATAATCAGCTGAAATGAGGGTACAGAGCAATATATTCAAAAAGGAGCAAAACTTCAGAAAAAGAACTAAACTAAGAGGAGTTAAGCAATATCTCCAATAAAGAGTTCAAGGTAAATGATCATAAAGATGCCCAGCACATTCAGGATAAGAATGGATGAACACAGTGAGAATATCAACAAAGAGGTAGACAATATATGAAGAACTGAAGAGAGAAATATAATAAGTGAATTCTAAAAATACACTAAAAGGATTCAACAGTGGATCAGAAGATTCAAAAGGAATATATCAATGATCTGGTAACAATCAGTACACTCAAGAACAGTGAGGAAGTCAGCGCAGGGTCCAGGCAGGTCAGAAGCAAGGACAGAGGCCTGCTCTGCTTTCTTGTCTCTGAAGCCTGAATAAGACTACTTCCATTTAATGTCTCTAACATACCTGAACATTTAACAGTTGCAAATATACAGTACAAGGGGAAGAGAAAGAAAAACACACAATGGGGTAAAGTTAGCTGTGTTCAGACACCTGGAGCATTGTCATGTGAAGTCACATATTCTCTTGCTCCTGAGGCTGAACTAAGTCAGATGTGAGGAAAGAGTATTGAACAAGAATGATTTTACCAGCATAAAAACCTCTAAGCTCTTTTTATTTCATACAATTCTTTACTACCTGCACAGTTTTTAAAAAGGAACAAGTATCATTTTTCAAATAAAAATGACATTTAGAGAAAAAGCGAAAAGTAAGTAGAGTCATGGATTCTTAAAGAATTGATAAAGAAAGTGACTATGATGCTATTCAATAATGGAGAAAGCTGTCTCAAAGAGTACCATTCTTGGGCTTCCCTGGTGGTCCAGAGGGTAAAGAGATTCAGAAAGCCGACACCAGCCTGCAGCTCTTTGGTCTTAGCAGCCAACCATGAGGGATCATGGCCCTCCAGGGTATAGCAGGTCTGCAGTCACCACACACACACAAAAGGGACCTCACAGCTAACCAGGCTGGGGCCACCACACTGAGAGCAATGTCACAAGGTGGCATTCTGCCCACATAGGGTATACTCCTAGAGCATACAGATCTTATGACCAGAGGAAAGCATGCTGCTGTAACTCACAGGACATGTCCTGAATGAGACTTCTTCAAGATGGGGAAATGTAACTGACCTACCTAATTCATAAAAATAAACTTAGATAATCAGCTGAAATGAGGGTACAGAGCAATATATTCAAAAAGGAGCAAAACTTCAGAAAAAGAACTAAACTAAGAGGAGTTAAGCAATATCTCCAATAAAGAGTTCAAGGTAAATGATCATAAAGATGCCCAGCACATTCAGGATAAGAATGGATGAACACAGTGAGAATATCAACAAAGAGGTAGACAATATATGAAGAACTGAAGAGAGAAATATAATAAGTGAATTCTAAAAATACACTAAAAGGATTCAACAGTGGATCAGAAGATTCAAAAGGAATATATCAATGATCTGGTAACAATCAGTACACTCAAGAACAGTGAGGAAGTCAGCGCAGGGTCCAGGCAGGTCAGAAGCAAGGACAGAGGCCTGCTCTGCTTTCTTGTCTCTGAAGCCTGAATAAGACTACTTCCATTTAATGTCTCTAACATACCTGAACATTTAACAGTTGCAAATATACAGTACAAGGGGAAGAGAAAGAAAAAAACACACAATGGGGTAAAGTTAGCTGTGTTCAGACACCTGGAGCATTGTCATGTGAAGTCACATATTCTCTTGCTCCTGAGGCTGAACTAAGTCAGATGTGAGGAAAGAGTATTGAACAAGAATGATTTTACCAGCATAAAAACCTCTAAGCTCTTTTTATTTCATACAATTCTTTACTACCTGCACAGTTTTTAAAAAGGAACAAGTATCATTTTTCAAATAAAAATGACATTTAGAGAAAAAGCGAAAAGTAAGTAGAGTCATGGATTCTTAAAGAATTGATAAAGAAAGTGACTATGATGCTATTCAATAATGGAGAAAGCTGTCTCAAAGAGTACCATTCTTGGGCTTCCCTGGTGGTCCAGAGGGTAAAGAGTCCACGTTGCAGTGCAAGGGGCACTGGTTCGATCTCTGACCTGGGAAGATCCCATGTGATGTGGAATGGCTGGACTGGTGTGTCCAAGTAGGAGCCAGCACTCTGAAGCGCATGTGCCCAGAGCTGGTGCTCTGCAGAGAGGCCACTGCAATGGGAGTCCTGCACATGCCAAAGAATAAAAAGATGGATGAAAATAAATATAAATAAAAGAGGCATGATGGGGAAAAGAAAAAAATTGGAAAATAAAATTAAAAAGTACCATTCTTCATCCCAGGAACCTTTCCAATGGACAGAAGGCAATCACATTCCAGAGATATATAGGAAAAGTACCTTCTTTAGTTTGAAATAAAATATTTCTGAAGTTTCTTTGGAGTAGAACAGACTAATATGACATTATAACATTTAGTCCTGCACTCATATAAACATTACTCTACAGGTAATTAATCTCCAGAAGCTTAACACATTTGGAAACACAGGCATAGGAAGTGACTGATTTTGTGCATAGCATACTCCTTGACGTGGGAGGCCTTCCTGTGAATGGAAAAAGGATAAATAGCAACCTTAATTGAATGTCAGCACTCTTCCCAAAAAAAAGAAAAGTTATACATTTTATTTTAACTCATGGAAAATTTAAGTTACAGGGTACATTTCTTTTCATTCACATGATAATACAAGTTTCTATGGAAAAAGACTAAACATAACTATACCATGACTTGACTTCCTAATTTTCCAATCTTCTGTTTTACTAAATCTTTTAATAAATTATCATGTTTTGATAGATTAAAATCAATAAAGGATAATAGTGGAATATATACACATATATGTATCATATATATATGTGCATATATATATATATATAGAGAGAGAGAGAGAGACAGAGAGAGAGAATACATATACACACACATAAAGAGACAGAGAGAGAGAGAGACAAAGAATAACATAGTGGCTCCAGAAATTTTATTTCAGAACATATCCATAGTTAACAAAGCATTTGTTATTAAACTTCACAGCCAGCTTCCAGATAGGCAGCAGACTGTCATCTATGACCTTCTTCTAAGAAGGAGTTACTTTTTATTTGTTGTTTTTTCTTTCTAGTATTCTAACCTTTTCTTAAAAGCACTCAGTTTTCTTTGAAGGATTATACTCGACTCACTTTTTCGTACTGTGCATAGCACTAGTGCAAAGAAATTTTCAGGGACCAATCTGTACTAAAAAAATCTGAAAGACCAAATTTACCCTCTTTACATATGAAGAGTCGGGAAGTGATCTAAGTTTATTGAATTAAATGTTCTGTGCTGTGACTATTACACTTGAGGAAAACATGCAAGAACAGGTATAGGAAAGTTGTCAGGGAGGAAGCATGCCTTCAGACTTCATGTTCAGTCTCCTAGACCTTTGGGGTTGCCTTGGTTCTCACTTGTTTTCAAAACCGATTTCCAGAATCCCAGAAATTTCTTCTCTCATCTGTATTCTCTGTTATGTTCTCCTTTCCACATATTTGCCAAAATCGATTTCTGTTGCTGGCAGTGAACATCCAAAGATTATCAGAGACCAATGGCAAAGTTATAGTACTGAATTGAGATGTACGTTGAAAATTACTAACCCTGATATAAAATAATTTTAGAAAGATTCAAACATATGCTAGAGACCTAGTTTTACAATGGTACAAGATACATAACAGTTTGAAAAACATGCTATTTACAACAGTGGGAAAACCAACCAAATGCTAGAATTAAAAATCTCATAAAATACATGATCTCTCACAGAAATAATGTAACATTTTATTGAGAGAAAACAAAATGGGTCTTAAAAAACTGGAGAGACACCATGTTTGTGGACTTGAAGTCTCAAAATTTTAAAATGTCAATTCTCTCCAAACTTCCCTAAGAAGTGTATGAAATCCAAATAAGAAACACAACTTTGTGTGACATGTGTATGTTCTGTATGTTTGTTACTTTACAAGTTGCTACTAAATGTAGAAATGCAAAGAGCCAAGAAAAGCTAAGACGTACTACTAAGGAAGAATAATGCAAAAGACTTGCTCTATGGGATATCAGGAGTCATTATAAAAACACAATTAATAAAACATTGTACTAGTACAAGGACACAAAAATGAACAAATGGAATGGAATGGAATAGAGAGTTTATTTAACAAAGTTAGTACTTTATACAGTGGGGAAAGGAGAGGCTTTTTCAATAAATTATTCTAAGACAATTTAATATCCACATAGAATAAAATGAAACCTGACAACTGTCACACATAATACACACAGATCAATTCCAGGTAAACTACAGGCAAAATGAGACAGGCAAAACAATAAAGCTTCAAGGATATACTACAGGAAAGTATCTTTGTGATAGGGCAAGGAAAGATTTCTTCAACAGGACACAATAAGCAACAACAATGGGGAAAAAGATTGATCAACTGGACCACATAAAAAATCAATCATTTTTGTTTCCAGAAGACAACATTAAGAAAATAAAGAAGTAAACCATACACTATGAGAAGATATTTATATAAACTATACACTTGGAGAAGATATTTATAACAAATATAACTGACGCAGGATTTTTTTTTATGGGCTTTTTTTTCTTGGCCACTTCTATTGGTCTTTCATTTATCTATTTTCATCCATCTTTCTTCTTTGGCCTGTGTGGGCCTCCCATCACAGTGGTCTCTGTCACTGCAGAGCTCCAGCTGGGTAATTGGACACATTATCCCAGCCACTCCGTGGCACGTGGGATCTTTCCAGGCCAGGGATCGAACCAGCACCCCTTGCACTGCAAGGCGGTGTCCTTACCCACTGGTAAGGGAAGGGAAGCCACCCACCAGGGAGGGCTTTCCTACAGGACGTTTATACCATGTGTGTGTGTATGTGTGAGTGTGTGTGTGAATCATACAAATCCATAGAGAGGGAAAAAAAATGATACCATAGAAATTGTATTAAGCGAATTAAACAAAACTTTACAAATACCCAAATGGAATCTAACTTAATTGTTTACAACTTAAAATGCAAAAGGAAATGGCAACTCACTCCCATACTCTTTCCTGGATAATACCATGGACAGAGGAGCCTGGTTGGCTATGATCCATAAGGTCGCAAAGGGTCAGACATAACTGAAGTGATTTAACACACACATACACAACTTAAAAATACCCTATTTTCTTGGGCTTCAAAATCTCTATGGACAGTGATGTTAGCCATGAAATTAAAAGACTCCTGCTCTTTGGAAGGAAAGCTATGACAAACCTAGATAGCATATTAAAAAGCAAAGACATCACTTTGCCAACAAAGGTCAAAGCTATGGTTCTCCCAGTAGTCATGTTTGGCTGTAAGAGCTGGACCATAAAGGAGGATGATCAAAGAACTGATATTTTTGAACTGTGTGGTTGGAAAAGACTCCTGAGAGTCACTTAAACTGCAAGATCAAGCCAATCAATCCTAAAGGAAATCACCCTGAAGATTCACTGGAAAGACTGATGCTGAAGCTGAAGCTCCAATACTTTCGCCACTTGATTCAAAGAGCTGACTCCCTGGAAAAGACCTTAATGTTGAGAAAGACTGAAGTCAAAAGGAGAAAGGGGTGGCAGAGAATAAGATGATTTGATAGTATCAGTGGTTCAATGGGCATGAATCTGAACTAACTCCATGTGATGGTAGAGGACAAGGGAGCCTGGACTGCTACAGTCCATTCAGTCACAAAGAATCAGGCAAGACTTAGCAACTGAACAACAATGGGATTATTGGGCTTTCCAGCTTGGTCAGTTATTAGAATCCACCTGCAATGCAGGAGATGCAGGTTCAATCCCTAGATTGGGAAGATACCCTGGAGAAGGCAATGGCAACACAATCCAATATTTTTGCCTAAAAAATACTATGGACAGGGGAGCCTGGCAGGCTACAGTCCATGGGTCACAAAAGAGTTGGGACACAATTTAACGACTAAACACAAAAGATACCACAACATATCCATCAGAGTAACTACAGTTTTAAAAACTGACAAATACCAGAGGTCGGTTAGGATGTGAAGTAATGGGGAAGTATAAAATGGGAATGCATAGTTATATCACGTCTGAGACAGTTGAGCAATGCCCACTAGGACTGAAGATACATATTCTTAGCAACTCTGCACTTAAGTATAATCCAAGAGACGTGAAAATAAAAACTGGAAACAATTTGAATGTCCATGAACAGTAGAACAAATTTTAAAAGCATAAAACAGTCACACACAAAAAGACCATATAGCAATAAAAATGAACAAAGTGCAGCTACTCGCAATATGACTAAATATCACAAGTATAATGATGGGAGAAAGACACTAGGCATGAAAGTATCCATAATGTGTGATTCCATTTCTTCAACAAGTGGTGACGTAAACATGGTTAGGGATGTGAGCTTCAGAGTTAAAGCTATAAAGAAAAGCAAGAAGATTAATGCCATTAAATTAGTAACCTTAAAGTCAGTCTAATAATTAACTTGGGAGGCTGAGGCATAGATGGTGATAAGAAGGGCAAAGATCTATTTCCTGTCCTGCATATGGTTTCCTAGAAATAAACAGAAATGTTTATATTTATGCAATAGAAATATAGTGTATTATTTTGCTATAGATATTTTTCAGAATATATATAGAAGGGAAAAATATTCAAAGTAAAACAATGAAAAAGAAATAAAAACAGAAGTTGTTCTGCAAATGATAATTTTTTAAAAGCAAAAAGCCACACATATATTAATAAAAGAGCACTGGGAATTTTGTTTTATTATTTCAGTATTTTTTTGCTGCCTGGAATCATGTATTTAGCAAGCTTTTAATACATTGTTCTTTCTACTATTAATGGCTTTCCTTAACATATCAAATTATATGATTTTCTTACTCTAGTAAGAATAGAATTTCAGTAAATACTGAAATTAATGGCAAGATAAATTTTGTAATATGAGTAAAATTAATTAAATTTTGAATATACCATTTACAAAATTTAATGATCATCTAAGTCATCTATTATTTGCAGACGGGACAGTTAGCACACCTCAGAGACCAAGAAGGAAATAAAACATGTAGAAAATACTAGTGGATCTGTTTCTTATGTACTTTCTGTTATACTGAGGTAATATAATATTCAAAACTCTCAACACAGTTAATTCATTTTATGCAAATATCATTGGTTTCTTTAGTTAGTGAACTGTTATTTGATTCTTCTGCTTGTGAGGCTTAATTAAAAGTTTAAACCCATAAGGAATATTTATCTTTTCTGTAGTTTTAAACAAAATGCCTAGCAACAAAGACCATTTTGAATAAATTCAACCTTGATCAATTTGAGATCAGATAGAAGTAGACTAAGAATAGAGAAGTAATTTATTATTAAAAATTTGCATGTAGCTCTGCCCCAAAATATTTTTGAGATAGTACAGATTAACAAAATTATATATTTTTATTCTTTGTGGTACATATGGAATTGATATACCTATGACATTTTTTAAAATAAGCAATAATGCATTATTCCAACTGGATTAAATGCACAGTTGATTATTACATTAAGAGCATATCAGTTCAGTACAGTCACTTAGCTGTGTCCAACTCTTCGCAACCCCATAGACTGTGGCACTCCAGACTTGCCTGTCCTTCCCCATCTCCCAGAGCATGCTGAAACTCATGTGCATTGACTCAGTGATGCCATCCAATCATCTCATGCTCTGTCGTCCTCTTCTCCTTCTGCCTTCTACTCTTCCCAGCATCAGGGTCTTTGTATATAGGAGCAAAACTACCCTTAGCAACTCAGCACCTAAATATGTCTTGTTTTATAATTTAATAAAATATTTTATTAATAAAAAGAAATACTTGCAACATATTAACCATAAATGTAATACAATGAAAAAGTAGAATATTCAGATTGCTTCATACAAACCATCCAAATCCTCTAAGTCATCTAATTATTTTGTAATATGAGTAAAATTAATTAAATTTTGAATATACCATTTACAAAATTTAATGATCATCTAAGTCATCTATTATTTGCAGACGGGACAGTTAGCACACCTCAGAGACCAAGAAGGAAATAAAACATGTAGAAAATACTAGTGGATCTGTTTCTTATGTACTTTCTGTTATACTGAGGTAATATAATATTCAAAACTCTCAACACAGTTAATTCATTTTATGCAAATATCATTGGTTTCTTTAGTTAGTGAACTGTTATTTGATTCTTCTGCTTGTGAGGCTTAATTAAAAGTTTAAACCCATAAGGAATATTTATCTTTTCTGTAGTTTTAAACAAAATGCCTAGCAACAAAGACCATTTTGAATAAATTCAACCTTGATCAATTTGAGATCAGATAGAAGTAGACTAAGAATAGAGAAGTAATTTATTATTAAAAATTTGCATGTAGCTCTGCCCCAAAATATTTTTGAGATAGTACAGATTAACAAAATTATATATTTTTATTCTTTGTGGTACATATGGAATTGATATACCTATGACATTTTTTAAAATAAGCAATAATGCATTATTCCAACTGGATTAAATGCACAGTTGATTATTACATTAAGAGCATATCAGTTCAGTACAGTCACTTAGCTGTGTCCAACTCTTCGCAACCCCATAGACTGTGGCACTCCAGACTTGCCTGTCCTTCCCCATCTCCCAGAGCATGCTGAAACTCATGTGCATTGACTCAGTGATGCCATCCAATCATCTCATGCTCTGTCGTCCTCTTCTCCTTCTGCCTTCTACTCTTCCCAGCATCAGGGTCTTTGTATATAGGAGCAAAACTACCCTTAGCAACTCAGCACCTAAATATGTCTTGTTTTATAATTTAATAAAATATTTTATTAATAAAAAGAAATACTTGCAACATATTAACCATAAATGTAATACAATGAAAAAGTAGAATATTCAGATTGCTTCATACAAACCATCCAAATCCTCTAAGAAGCTATAAAATTGGTATTTGCTTTATGCATTCCTAGTCTCAAAGAAAAGATAAATGGTTAAAAATATTGCTTCCTGCTATGCTTTGCACACTTACTGCATGTAACTCTCTACCAGTGTCGTCCAGGACTATACAATTATTTTCACAGAAAATTTTACACAATTCTTAAAGAAACTTAGATGCAACTAATAGAAGGGAAGCTGTCATAAGGAGCACAATGATACTCTTGGTGGTTTTAATTATCCTTAAAACTGCCTGAAGTCCAGAGAGGTAGATTAAGGAACAAGTGCTTTCTTTATTAAGTGAATAGAGCATTCTTTTTCAGTCAGGAGCATCAAGAGAACAGAATGGAACGGCAATCCCTGTATTTAATTCCTTTGTTAAAAACTAACCTAAGTGGAAACAGAGAAATCCTGAGAGATCCTTTTAGGAGTCATAAAATATAGTATTTGAAGTTTTAAATTTTTTTTTAAGATTAAGAAGTCAACATAAGTACACAGCAAACAGTTTTTTAAATTTTACAGTGACAGTCATATCTCTTAAATATGCAGTCTAGAAAAACCTCCTATTTGGAGCCCTTCTGTCCTTTTTATAACTTCATTTACTTATGGGTATATTACTTTCCGGGCTTCTCAGGTGGCTCAGTGGTAAAGAATCCATCTGTCAGTGCAGGAACCACAGAAGACACGGATTCAATCCCTCAGTGGAGAAGATCCCCTGGAGAAGGAAATGGCAATCCACTCCAGTATTCTTGCCTGGAGAATCCCAGAGGAGCCTAGCAGACTATATACATGAGGTTGCAAAGAGTCAGACATGACTGAGCATGCACAAACAATACTTGTCTGTTTCCATGTGACTTTTTTCCATTTAATTTCCAGTATTTCTTCAGTTTTCTCAAAGGCTCTTTTCCTTCCCTCTCCCCTTTTATCAAAATCCATCATTATCTCTTCACTTTCTATATCAAAGCAGAATTTTCCTAAGAGATGTGATTAAAAGTCTTTGTATATACCTTATGCTGATCTGGTCTCACATAAGGTGAGATTTTTCTTCCTTGAGTCTACTCATTCTAAGCTTTTTACTGGCATAATTCATCTGTCACTGCAATAGCTCTAAGGTTCATTTACCACACTCATTTGCAAAGATCCTTATTCTATAAGAAAGGCTATGAAATCATCTTCCCTTGGGATAATTAAAACTAGAAGAGTTGTCTTCCTGTCAGAAATGCTCAAGGTAAAACTTGCCTGAAAAATATGGATAATGTATTAGACAGGGTAAGAAGCCTTTTTACTTTTATGGTGTATAATGAGATATTATTTGATTATCTGGGGCATTTTTAGCATGCTCTTCTGAACAACAGGACACTCATTTAGTAATACAATAGCATCTTACATGTTCTGATGGTTTGGGGTTAGAAATAAACTAGATATTCTAAAAATACAAAGTATCAGCTAAAAAGGCCCTCAGCTTCGTTCCTTAATGGGAATAGATTTCTCAAACTTTAATACATGAGGCGATATTTCAGCTGTTATAGCCAACATGAGCTAATGTTTTTAACAATAATAATAATAATAGTAACAATAAATGTTCTCAAAGTGATATGTGCTCTGCAATACTGAAATCATCTAAGAAATTCTCCTGAGCCAATACAGGGAAAACAAAATTATCTCAACTTTTGTCCATTTTTAATGGTTTAATGAAGAAAGAATATCTCTATGAGAGATAATCCTAAAATAAGTAGATAATTATGAATATTAAACAGGTAAATGTTACCTTAATTCATCAAATGGCTATGGAAAACTTTGTGTTTGATGCAGTTCTAAGTACATGAGCTTGCATGACTCTGACACTGACCTGGCTATCGATTATCTTATAGCATCTTACAAAAGACCTTTACCCAAGTAATTACTATTTAGGACAGTGTTACTTCCCTAAGAAAGTAAAAATCAGTGCTCTAGAAATATCAAGAAAAGAAAAGGTCATTTATTTTAGGCTGCCTACATCTGATCAGGAATTTGAAGATGCCAGATCAGCTTGCAATAATGAATTGGTAGCATTTCAGCACGTGATAACAGAAGAAAAAATTCCAAGCAGCAGAAATATAAACAGAGGTTGAGGTACAGGAAGAGAGAAATCAAGGAAGGAAGAGGGAATTTCTGAGTAGACTTTGGCTAAAACATTGACCATGTATGAATGATTTAATGTGTTGAAAGGTTGTGTGACTCAAACTTTGGTTGATTTTATATGCTAACTTAAGAATTTTGGACTTTGTCAGACAGTTGAAAAGGGTTAAAAACAAACATTTGTTCATTTAATCATAATCTCAATTTTTATAAGCTTATTGACAAAGTTCCATTTTACAGATAAAACACTGAGAATTTGAGAGATTAAAGAGTGTGTCCAAAACTGAAGGATAGTATGTGATCATGTATTCCATAATCCATATTTTTTTCTACATGACAATGCAGAAGTGACTACAATAATATGAGCAATGTAGTATTTTGGATAATCAAATAATGCGTAGAGTATGGGGAAAATAGTAAAGCAAAAGACTGAAGTAAGAAACACCATGAAGTTGTTATAAAAATTGTCCAGGTGAGATAAAATGTAAACTTGCAGTAATTATGGTAGGAAAATAATGGAAAAGAAATATTTCAAACAATATGCAAAGAATCTATACAGCTTCTTTATTGAATTATAAAGGAATACCACAATAATTACTATATTAAAGGTGAATTTTTAAAAATCTTTAGAACTTTAACCCAGTTAAGACCCTCCTCCCAAATTAAGGAATAACAGATATTTAAATATTTAGAAATAGCTCATCAATTCCAAACAGAATTCTCTAAATATCAAAAGTGTTACAAGATGTACTTATAATATTTAAGCCAACTGCTTTACTTTTTTGTTTCTATAATTTGGGTAAAAATAACCTGGCAAAATTATACAAAATAAGCATGGTGTTATATGGATTAAAATAATTTTTAAAATCAATATTTTCAATTCATTTATGCCAGAAATGAGCTTGTATGCAAGATGATAATTTATCTAAGAAGCTAGATAAATCAAAAATACATTTCTTTTTGAAATCAACTGAAAGCATCATTAATTCTAAGTATTTCCTTGATGCCTGTCACCATGGTATTAAATCACAGAACTATTAGAAGAGAAACATTAAAAGGAACTGGAGCTTTGACATCTTTTTATTCCATTGTAAATCATATCAAAGCTTAGGAACTAAGAGAAATATTTCCAAGTTATTTATTCTTAGGTTAAAGGGGGATACTGAAAAAAAAGTGTCTTTGATACATTTTTTCATGCTTTAATACTGAGACTAGAGTTAGTTACCAGAAGTGTGGATCAGGAACTAGGGAATCCAACTGAAAACTCTCTGCCTCTGGTATCAGTGAATGAAGTTAACTACAAGCCAACAAAGACAAAGATCACAGAAGTTAGTAAAACGGGAAGCTGTAAATTTTATAAGCTTATTGACAAAGTTCCATTTTACAGATAAAACACTGAGAATTTGAGAGATTAAAGAGTGTGTCCAAAACTGAAGGATAGTATGTGATCATGTATTCCATAATCCATATTTTTTTCTACATGACAATGCAGAAGTGACTACAATAATATGAGCAATGTAGTATTTTGGATAATCAAATAATGCGTAGAGTATGGGGAAAATAGTAAAGCAAAAGACTGAAGTAAGAAACACCATGAAGTTGTTATAAAAATTGTCCAGGTGAGATAAAATGTAAACTTGCAGTAATTATGGTAGGAAAATAATGGAAAAGAAATATTTCAAACAATATGCAAAGAATCTATACAGCTTCTTTATTGAATTATAAAGGAATACCACAATAATTACTATATTAAAGGTGAATTTTTTAAAAAAATCTTTAGAACTTTAACCCAGTTAAGACCCTCCTCCCAAATTAAGGAATAACAGATATTTAAATATTTAGAAATAGCTCATCAATTCCAAACAGAATTCTCTAAATATCAAAAGTGTTACAAGATGTACTTATAATATTTAAGCCAACTGCTTTACTTTTTTGTTTCTATAATTTGGGTAAAAATAACCTGGCAAAATTATACAAAATAAGCATGGTGTTATATGGATTAAAATAATTTTTAAAATCAATATTTTCAATTCATTTATGCCAGAAATGAGCTTGTATGCAAGATGATAATTTATCTAAGAAGCTAGATAAATCAAAAATACATTTCTTTTTGAAATCAACTGAAAGCATCATTAATTCTAAGTATTTCCTTGATGCCTGTCACCATGGTATTAAATCACAGAACTATTAGAAGAGAAACATTAAAAGGAACTGGAGCTTTGACATCTTTTTATTCCATTGTAAATCATATCAAAGCTTAGGAACTAAGAGAAATATTTCCAAGTTATTTATTCTTAGGTTAAAGGGGGATACTGAAAAAAAAGTGTCTTTGATACATTTTTTCATGCTTTAATACTGAGACTAGAGTTAGTTACCAGAAGTGTGGATCAGGAACTAGGGAATCCAACTGAAAACTCTCTGCCTCTGGTATCAGTGAATGAAGTTAACTACAAGCCAACAAAGACAAAGATCACAGAAGTTAGTAAAACGGGAAGCTGTAAAAAGAACCAGGGCAGAGATGCTACAAAACATAATTTCTCTTCTAGGTAACACCATCATTTTGCACCAGCTTTTGAACAGTTCTTTGTGTGTTACTAAACAACATACCAGTTATATTAAAATTGGACATTGTGGAAGTGTTTCTACCAGTGAATTTACCTTAGAATAAATAGATGTTATTTTAATAGCTTTCAAGAAGACGATTCAGAAGTAGCAAAATATTCAGATCTGCCTCTAAATTCATAGCCACATTTACATCTTAGGATCAATAACATAAGGATGTTTCAGAGTTCCAAGCATGTACCAAAAAAAAACATTTGTGCTGCTTGAACAACTAGACATCCTCACCAAAGCAGCTCAAAATGGACCACAGACCAAAAAGTGAAACACAAAACTATGATTCTTAGAAACTAACTTGGGGAAAACTTAGATGACCTTAGTTTTGGAGATGACTTTTTAGGTACAACAAAAACACTAATGATGAAGGAAAAATTGATTAATGATTTTATTAGAATTAAAACTTCTGCTCTGTAAAAGACACTAAGAGAATGAAAAGACAAGCAATAGAAAATATTTGCAAAACATGTATTGAATAAAATACTGCATCTAGAGTATATGAAGAACTCTGAAAACTCAACATTAAGAAACAAACAACCCAATTTAAAAATTGAAAAAAAGAAATGAAAAATCAGAAAACCAAATTTACCGTTGCAACCAAAAGAATAAAATATCTAGAAAGAAATCTACCCAAAGAAACAAAAGAACTGTACAGAGAAAATTACAAGACACTCATAAGAGAAATTAATGAAGACTTAAACAGAGGGAGAGATATTCCATGTTCCTGGATCGGAAGAATCAATATTGTGAAAATGACCATACTACCAAATGTCATCTATAGATTCAATGTGATCCCTATCAAACTACCAATGACATTCTTCACAGAACTAGACCAAAGAATAACACAATTCATATAGAAACACAAAGACCTCGAATAGCCAAAGCAATCCTGAGGAAGAAGAATGGAGCTGGAGGGATTAGCCTCCCCAACTTCAGACTCTACTACAAAGCAACAGTCATCAAGACAGTATGGTACTGGCACAAAAACAGAAATATCGACCAATGGAACAAGATAGAGAACCCAGAGATAAACCCACGTACCTATGGGTACCTTATTTTTGACAAAGGAGGCGAAACTATAAAATGGGACAAAGACAGCCCCTTCACAAATGGTGCTGGGAAAATTGGACAGTTACATGCAAAAAAATGAAGTTGCAACATTCCCTGACACCATGCACAAAGATCAACTCAAAATGGATTAAAGACCTAAATGTAAGACCAGAAACCATCAAACTCTTAGAGGAGAATATAGGCAAAACCCTCAAGGACATCAATCAAAGCAAGATCTTCTCTGACCCACCTACTAGAATAGTGGAACTAAAAAGACAAATGAACATGTGGGACCTAATGAAACTTAAAAGCTTCGATACAGCAAAAGAAATAGCTGAACAGACACCCCATAGAGGGGGAGAAAATCATAGCAAATGAAACAACAGACAAAGAATTAATCTCCAAAATCTACAAGCAACTCAGACAACTCAGCACAGGAAAAATGAACAACCCAATCAAAAAATGGGAAAAGGACCTAAACAGACACCTCTCCAAAGACGACATACAAATGGCCCCAAAACACATGAAACGATGCTCAACTTCGCTTATAATTAGAGAAATGAAAAATCAGAAAACCAAATTTACCGTTGCAACCAAAAGAATAAAATATCTAGAAAGAAATCTACCCAAAGAAACAAAAGAACTGTACAGAGAAAATTACAAGACACTCATAAGAGAAATTAATGAAGACTTAAACAGAGGGAGAGATATTCCATGTTCCTGGATCGGAAGAATCAATATTGTGAAAATGACCATACTACCAAATGTCATCTATAGATTCAATGTGATCCCTATCAAACTACCAATGACATTCTTCACAGAACTAGACCAAAGAATAACACAATTCATATAGAAACACAAAGACCTCGAATAGCCAAAGCAATCCTGAGGAAGAAGAATGGAGCTGGAGGGATTAGCCTCCCCAACTTCAGACTCTACTACAAAGCAACAGTCATCAAGACAGTATGGTACTGGCACAAAAACAGAAATATCGACCAATGGAACAAGATAGAGAACCCAGAGATAAACCCACGTACCTATGGGTACCTTATTTTTGACAAAGGAGGCGAAACTATAAAATGGGACAAAGACAGCCCCTTCACAAATGGTGCTGGGAAAATTGGACAGTTACATGCAAAAAAATGAAGTTGCAACATTCCCTGACACCATGCACAAAGATCAACTCAAAATGGATTAAAGACCTAAATGTAAGACCAGAAACCATCAAACTCTTAGAGGAGAATATAGGCAAAACCCTCAAGGACATCAATCAAAGCAAGATCTTCTCTGACCCACCTACTAGAATAGTGGAACTAAAAAGACAAATGAACATGTGGGACCTAATGAAACTTAAAAGCTTCGATACAGCAAAAGAAATAGCTGAACAGACACCCCATAGAGGGGGAGAAAATCATAGCAAATGAAACAACAGACAAAGAATTAATCTCCAAAATCTACAAGCAACTCAGACAACTCAGCACAGGAAAAATGAACAACCCAATCAAAAAATGGGAAAAGGACCTAAACAGACACCTCTCCAAAGACGACATACAAATGGCCCCAAAACACATGAAACGATGCTCAACTTCGCTTATAATTAGAGAAATGCAAATCAAAACTACAATGAGATATCACCTCACACCCGTCAGAATGGCCATCATTCACAAATCGACAGACAATAAATGTTGGAGAGGGTGCGGAGAAAAGGGAACACTCTTGCATTGCTGGTGGGAATGTAAATTGATATAGCCTCTATGGAAGACAGTATGGAGATTTCCTAAAAAACTAAAAATAGAAGCACCATATGACCCAGCAATCCCACTCTTAGGCTTATACCCTGATGAAATCAAATCTAAAAGAAGCACCTGTACCCCAATGTTCATTGCAGCTCTCTATACAACAGCTAGAACATGGAAGGAACCTAGATGCCCATCGACGAACAAATGGATCCAAAAGCTCTGGTACATATATACAATGGAATACTACACAGCTGTAAAGAGAAATGCAGAAGAATCAGCCCTAATGAGGTGGCTGGATCTAGAACATATCATAAAAAGTGAAGTTAGTCAGAAAGAGAAGGACAAGTACAATATATTAACACATATATATGGAATCTAATAGGATGGTGATGATGGCACATGCAGTGAAGCGACGGAAAGACAGACGTGGACAGTGGACTTATGGACATTGTGGGGAAGGAACAGTGGATGAGAGACGTAAAGGAAGCAGCACGAAGGCCTGTACTATCGTATGTGAAGAAAATAGCTATAGTCATTGCTCTGTGAGAAAAACAGATACTTCAGGGGTGCTGTATGATGGTCTGGAGGGGTGGGATGGGGGGGATATAAGATGACTAATCTGGGAATATACGTATCTGTAAACAACAAAACTCTGTAAAAGTTAAAAGTAAAATACAAATTTTTTAAATAATTGAAAAAAGAAAATTTGAACCAACACCATATTAAAAAATATACAGATGGCAAATAAACAGATGAAAATGTGCTAAATGTATATCATATGAAATTAGAAATTAAAACTATGTGATACTGCTACATGTTTATTAGAATGGCAAAATTCAAAAACACTGACAACCACAAAAGCTGATGAGGATATGGAGCAACAGGAATTCTCATTTATTGACTGTGAGAAAACTAAACAGTACAGCATTCTGGAAGACAATCTAATAGCATCTTATAAAACTAATAATAGCCTTACCATATGATCCAGCAATTATACTTTCCCCATGTGTTGAAAACATGGACCCACAAACATCAGTCATGAATATTTACAGCAACTTTGTTCATAAATTCCAAAAATTAAGGAACCAGCTATAATAGGTAAACAAACTCTTAATGGAAATAAGCCTCTATGGAAGACAGTATGGAGATTTCCTAAAAAACTAAAAATAGAAGCACCATATGACCCAGCAATCCCACTCTTAGGCTTATACCCTGATGAAATCAAATCTAAAAGAAGCACCTGTACCCCAATGTTCATTGCAGCTCTCTATACAACAGCTAGAACATGGAAGGAACCTAGATGCCCATCGACGAACAAATGGATCCAAAAGCTCTGGTACATATATACAATGGAATACTACACAGCTGTAAAGAGAAATGCAGAAGAATCAGCCCTAATGAGGTGGCTGGATCTAGAACATATCATAAAAAGTGAAGTTAGTCAGAAAGAGAAGGACAAGTACAATATATTAACACATATATATGGAATCTAATAGGATGGTGATGATGGCACATGCAGTGAAGCGACGGAAAGACAGACGTGGACAGTGGACTTATGGACATTGTGGGGAAGGAACAGTGGATGAGAGACGTAAAGGAAGCAGCACGAAGGCCTGTACTATCGTATGTGAAGAAAATAGCTATAGTCATTGCTCTGTGAGAAAAACAGATACTTCAGGGGTGCTGTATGATGGTCTGGAGGGGTGGGATGGGGGGGATATAAGATGACTAATCTGGGAATATACGTATCTGTAAACAACAAAACTCTGTAAAAGTTAAAAGTAAAATACAAATTTTTTAAATAATTGAAAAAAGAAAATTTGAACCAACACCATATTAAAAAATATACAGATGGCAAATAAACAGATGAAAATGTGCTAAATGTATATCATATGAAATTAGAAATTAAAACTATGTGATACTGCTACATGTTTATTAGAATGGCAAAATTCAAAAACACTGACAACCACAAAAGCTGATGAGGATATGGAGCAACAGGAATTCTCATTTATTGACTGTGAGAAAACTAAACAGTACAGCATTCTGGAAGACAATCTAATAGCATCTTATAAAACTAATAATAGCCTTACCATATGATCCAGCAATTATACTTTCCCCATGTGTTGAAAACATGGACCCACAAACATCAGTCATGAATATTTACAGCAACTTTGTTCATAAATTCCAAAAATTAAGGAACCAGCTATAATAGGTAAACAAACTCTTAATGGAAATAGTAGTCAGCAAAAAAAAAAAAAAAAAAAAACTAAGCCATCAAACTACCAAAAGACATGAAGTAACCTAAAATATACACTGCTACATAAAAGAACCCTATCTGAAAAGGCTGCATACTAGAGGATTTTAACTCTATGACATTCTAGAAAAAACAGAACTATAAAGATGGTAAAAACTATAAAGGAAGTAAGGGAAGGAAGAAGAGCTGAACAAGTGAAGCCAAGGGACGTTTAGGGCAGTGGAACTATTCCATGTGCAACTGTAACATAGATGTACAACACTACATACTTTCCCAAATCAGTAGAAAGTACAATACAAAGAATGAACCCTAATATGAACAATGGACCATAGTTAATGACAATGTATCAATATTGGTCCATCAACTGTAACAAGTGTACCACATTCATGCAAGATGCTAATTAAGGGAGAAACTGTGACCAGAGTTGTAGGCATATGGAATGCTGTGTTTTCTATACGTTTCTGTAAATCTGTACTGTTCTAAAAAAGAGAGTCTATTATCAATAATGTTTAAAAGATTAGCAAAATTATCTGTGAACCATCTGGTCTTGAGAAAAAGAGGGCTTTGCATAACAGCATAAAGGAAAATGTCTTTATTTAATCACATGTGGTTGTACCAGAAATTGGGGCTTCCCAGGTGGGAGCTTTTTTTTTTTTTTTTTTAAAGATTGATTTATTTATTTACTTTGGGCGGGGGTCGGGTTGGGGAGGGAGGGGAGTGGGCGGGCCACTTCTATTGGTCTTTCATTTCTCTATTTTCATTCGTCTTCGTTCTTTGGCTCCTGTGGGCCTCCCATCGCGGTGGCGTCTGTCGTCGCAGAGCACCGGCTCTGGGTGCATGCGCTCCAGATCTCCGGCTCGGTAATTGGACACATCAGTCCAGCCGCTCCGCGGCACGTGGGATCTTCCCAGGCCAGGGCTTGAACCGGCGCCCCTTGCACTGCAAGGCGGTGTCCTTACCCACTGGACCACCAGGGGAAGTCCAGGTGGGAGCTTTTGGTAAAGAACGTGCGTGCCAATGCAAGAGATGAAGGAGATAGGGGTATGATCCCTGGGTCGGAAGATCCCCTGGAGGTGGGCATGGCAACTGACTTCAGCATTCTTGCCTGGAGAATCCAGTGGGCAAAAGTCCATGGGGGGTCAAAAAGAGTCAAACATGACTGAAGTGACTTAGCAACTACGCATGCCACCAGAAACTGGTGGTAGTAGAAGCTATCCTGAACTAAGAGATGACCCCATAGTCTAAAAAACTATTATATTAGGCACTAAAATATGCTAAGAGTATTTAAGGATTATCAAATGAATTCCTGAAAATGAAATTAATATACTAAAATGTGATACAGAGCTGTAAAGAAAAAAATCTATAAAAGTCAATGAAATATCAGTTTATAAAAAAATCAATGAAAAGAGCAAAATGTATCATCTATAAGCCATCAGAAAGACAAAAAATTATAATTTGAATAAAAAGCATCTATTCAGCCTTGACAAAGACAGGGTCAAAGGGCCATTGTCAGACCAAAGAACAAAGATGAATGAAAATAAATGAATGAAAGATCAATAAAAGTGGCCAAAATTTAAGACAAAAAAAAGGGCCACTGTCTCCGAAACTGATAAAAGTTATATTGTTTCAAACTTCTCAGAACAGAGAATTCATAAACATATTTAAATTTTAAATACTTGTACAAGTTGATCTAGTAATTTCATCTAGAAATTTATTCTAAGAAGATAAAGATAAAAATGACTTATTTCCAAGGATATTCATTTCATTAATAACATTAAAGGGAAATTTATTTAAACAATTCTAGCCACTTCCTATAATAGATTACTATGCAATTATCAAAGTGGAGCTACTGTATGTCTCACTGACAAGGAAATATTTTGTTCAAAAATCGAGTTCAAAAAGCAATTTGTAAAATTGTACTTTTAACAAAATTTATATGAAACTACATATAGTTTTTCTGCAGGTATACATTTATATGTGTTTCACTGTCTGTGTGTGTATGTAAAAGAGGGAGTAATGAGAAGGAATATATGCTTCTGTTTTTACATCTTAACTTCTCACAAATACAAACCTAGAAAAAAATAATTAAAACAAGTAGGCAAGCAAACAAATAATCAAACAAAACCACCAGAGAGCTTATTCAGGCAGACTTCCACAAAGGGAGATGTGGCCATAGGCTTAGCAAACTTCACTAATAGTTACCATCTTGATAAACATTGTATCTACCATTCACTGTAATGGAATTTGGAATTACAACTATGATCCACTTCTGGAAACCAGATTAAGTAACCCAGGCTTCCTCTAACTGCCTTTTGGTCATTTGTAAAGTCCTAGAAAGTCCTGATCAAATGGCTCCACCCTCTATTTCTCTCCACCCTCACAACCTGAGTGGTCTTTTTAGAAAAGGAATTTTTATCCTATCATTATAATGTGTTCTACCCTGGTCTCTGAACCAGCAACATTAATATATTTTAATGTATCCCCATGGCTTTTAAGAGAAAGACAGAACACTTTAGGACCCTGCCTGGGCTATTCCCTATCCGTTCCAACTTCACAGTGAGCTACATTCTATTCCGCACTCCAGCCGTCCCTCTCTTCCTTCAGCCCCTTAGGGTTGCTGATCTCCCTTCCTTGTTCTCCTCCTCCACGTAACTCTTGCTTCTTCTCCACCTGCCAGTTCAAGCATAGTCCTCACCAAAACCCTCCCTGACCTCTCTGACTAGGTGAAATCTCTCATTGAGTTGTCACATAACATCATATATGTCTCTTGTTCTTATCACAGCTGCAATGTGTGAGAAATTTGATTAATGCCTCTCTCCCTTACTTCACAGCAAGCTCCAAGAGTACAAGGAATTTCATCTAGAAATTTATTCTAAGAAGATAAAGATAAAAATGACTTATTTCAAGGATATTCATTTCATTAATAACATTAAAGGGAAATTTATTTAAACAATTCTAGCCACTTCCTATAATAGATTACTATGCAATTATCAAAGTGGAGCTACTGTATGTCTCACTGACAAGGAAATATTTTGTTCAAAAATCGAGTTCAAAAAGCAATTTGTAAAATTGTACTTTTAACAAAATTTATATGAAACTACATATAGTTTTTCTGCAGGTATACATTTATATGTGTTTCACTGTCTGTGTGTGTATGTAAAAGAGGGAGTAATGAGAAGGAATATATGCTTCTGTTTTTACATCTTAACTTCTCACAAATACAAACCTAGAAAAAAATAATTAAAACAAGTAGGCAAGCAAACAAATAATCAAACAAAACCACCAGAGAGCTTATTCAGGCAGACTTCCACAAAGGGAGATGTGGCCATAGGCTTAGCAAACTTCACTAATAGTTACCATCTTGATAAACATTGTATCTACCATTCACTGTAATGGAATTTGGAATTACAACTATGATCCACTTCTGGAAACCAGATTAAGTAACCCAGGCTTCCTCTAACTGCCTTTTGGTCATTTGTAAAGTCCTAGAAAGTCCTGATCAAATGGCTCCACCCTCTATTTCTCTCCACCCTCACAACCTGAGTGGTCTTTTTAGAAAAGGAATTTTTATCCTATCATTATAATGTGTTCTACCCTGGTCTCTGAACCAGCAACATTAATATATTTTAATGTATCCCCATGGCTTTTAAGAGAAAGACAGAACACTTTAGGACCCTGCCTGGGCTTTTCCCCTATCCGTTCCAACTTCACAGTGAGCTACATTCTATTCCGCACTCCAGCCGTCCCTCTCTTCCTTCAGCCCCTTAGGGTTGCTGATCTCCCTTCCTTGTTCTCCTCCTCCACGTAACTCTTGCTTCTTCTCCACCTGCCAGTTCAAGCATAGTCCTCACCAAAACCCTCCCTGACCTCTCTGACTAGGTGAAATCTCTCATTGAGTTGTCACATAACATCATATATGTCTCTTGTTCTTATCACAGCTGCAATGTGTGAGAAATTTGATTAATGCCTCTCTCCCTTACTTCACAGCAAGCTCCAAGAGTACAAGGAATATGTCTATCTTTGTTTACTACTGTATTGCTAGTTCATAGCTTGACATCCAGAAGGAACTCAATAAATCATTTGTTGAATGAATAAATGAATCGATCAATCAATATCAAAGTTAACAGAATTCTTGAGGTTCACCCCCCATTACTAGATCCAATTTAGCATATTAGGCTTCAATGTTCACACCATGATTAAGATTACAGCAAGGTATTGTATGAACAGACTATCACTGGCTTTATAAAGTATTTTTAGAATACTAAAAAGAAAAAAAATTTTAAAAAAATTTTTAAATACCAGTACAATGGCAGTATAATACTTTTTTCTTTCAATATTCAACTTCTTCTGCAGGGGAGAATGGGAATTGATATACCTGAAATTAGAAATAATGCCACAATCTATTCAACTAACTAAATTGACATTACTGAACATCTCTAACATGGCTTGAGGAAAAAAAAAGATGGTGGCATTTCTTTTTTACTGGCTATAAGTTTGATGATACAAAGCAGGTAATCTTTTAAATTCCTCTCAAGATATTTGATGTATAAAATACAACAAATGGCATAACAGATGTCATCTAAAGATATTCAAGATTTCATAGCCTTTAAAGCTAACACCATAGGTTGTTATCTTCAGTTATGATAGAGACCCAAGAAGGGGGTAAATGAACTGACAAAATTCATTATTTTTCTTCAAAAAATCTTTCAATTGCTTTATCAAGATGGCCTTGAGCCGAAATTCTCTGATATGGACAGTCATGTCCAATCTTTGAGATTAAAGATAAAGCTGGGATTTCACAGACATCACCTAGAGTTTCTTAAACAGTTTCATCAGTGAATACCCCATGGCTTTTAAGAGAAAGACAGAACACTTTAGGACCCTGCCTGGGCTATTCCCTATCCGTTCCAACTTCACAGTGAGCTACATTCTATTCCGCACTCCAGCCGTCCCTCTCTTCCTTCAGCCCCTTAGGGTTGCTGATCTCCCTTCCTTGTTCTCCTCCTCCACGTAACTCTTGCTTCTTCTCCACCTGCCAGTTCAAGCATAGTCCTCACCAAAACCCTCCCTGACCTCTCTGACTAGGTGAAATCTCTCATTGAGTTGTCACATAACATCATATATGTCTCTTGTTCTTATCACAGCTGCAATGTGTGAGAAATTTGATTAATGCCTCTCTCCCTTACTTCACAGCAAGCTCCAAGAGTACAAGGAATATGTCTATCTTTGTTTACTACTGTATTGCTAGTTCATAGCTTGACATCCAGAAGGAACTCAATAAATCATTTGTTGAATGAATAAATGAATCGATCAATCAATATCAAAGTTAACAGAATTCTTGAGGTTCACCCCCCATTACTAGATCCAATTTAGCATATTAGGCTTCAATGTTCACACCATGATTAAGATTACAGCAAGGTATTGTATGAACAGACTATCACTGGCTTTATAAAGTATTTTTAGAATACTAAAAAGAAAAAAATTTAAAAATATTTTTAAATACCAGTACAATGGCAGTATAATACTTTTTTCTTTCAATATTCAACTTCTTCTGCAGGGGAGAATGGGAATTGATATACCTGAAATTAGAAATAATGCCACAATCTATTCAACTAACTAAATTGACATTACTGAACATCTCTAACATGGCTTGAGGAAAAAAAAAGATGGTGGCATTTCTTTTTTACTGGCTATAAGTTTGATGATACAAAGCAGGTAATCTTTTAAATTCCTCTCAAGATATTTGATGTATAAAATACAACAAATGGCATAACAGATGTCATCTAAAGATATTCAAGATTTCATAGCCTTTAAAGCTAACACCATAGGTTGTTATCTTCAGTTATGATAGAGACCCAAGAAGGGGGTAAATGAACTGACAAAATTCATTATTTTTCTTCAAAAAATCTTTCAATTGCTTTATCAAGATGGCCTTGAGCCGAAATTCTCTGATATGGACAGTCATGTCCAATCTTTGAGATTAAAGATAAAGCTGGGATTTCACAGACATCACCTAGAGTTTCTTAAACAGTTTCATCAGTGTTTGGTTTATATCTTTCTTACAGACAAATCAGATTCTACATGAGCCATAATCTGGAATTCAGCCTACTGAAACTCAGTGACACTAACAACAGAATGTTCAATCATAAAATTATTTTTTGGTGATACTAAGTAAAGCACCATCTTTAGCGTATGAAAAACTTCTATAAATATGGATAGAACAGGCTATGCTTTAGATCCCTTGACTGTTGGAATTAGCGGCAGAAAGACAAATATAGATTTTGGCACCAAGAATGGGAACAGGTTTTTTGAGGGGAAAAGCTGTTACGTAAACTAAAAGGTAAAGAGGTAAACTCAGAGACAACAAACAATAAACCCTGCTAGACACATCTTCACCTCACAGTATTTTCAAAACCACTGAATCCAGAGAAAGCAACATAAATCTAGAGTCAACAGTTAACTTTGAAGGGCAATGATATTTTGGAAAAGGATTAAAGTTTCATAATCATTGAGAAAACACACTTTCTAGAAATCTTACCTCCTGGCACATTTCATTATCTGGGCTGGGCTGCTTCTAACTTGATTTTACACTTGACTGGACTTCAGTGAGTCACCAGCTCAGCTCCTTCTGTCCTTTTTTTGCAAAGTTACATGCAACCTGGTCATCCAGGTTTTCTACACCAAGGACTCTACCATTCAAGTTTTCTACACCAAGGACTCTACTCAACCAGTAGCTGAATGTACATCAGTGTAAGGAAGACATAACATGAAAACATTCCTTTCTGGTTAAGAGAATGAAAATTGGAGCAGTTACTGGCATTAAAGGACTTTGTATTAGAATAGAAATTCATTGAAGAAGAATTCCCCTAGCACAACCTTCTACACTGATTGAAGAGAGACTATGTAAGCTCCTTCAGTGTCACCTGTACTTCTAATTAGGTCAAGTATAGAGCTCAAGAAAACAATTCCCAAAGAAAAGTGTTTTTGCCTTCTATGCAGAAGAACCAGGCTTAATGACTAGTTCAATATAGGTTCATGGTTCAACACAAGATAACAGGTTGTTTAAGAGAATTTAATCTTACCAACCTGCTGGCAGGGTTTACACATTTTATGTGAGGGAGTCTTCAAACTGCAGAGTATTCAACATGTGAAGTTTTTTGAGTTATGCTGAACTTAGTAAATAACCACTTTTTTAAATAAAAGGGACAAGAAAGTAATAGATGAGCACAGTGGCTTTTATGAGCACTTTTCTGAGTATTTCTGTATTTTTGTTTGCTTGTTTGTTTTTAATAAACAATGTATAACTATAGACTGAAATTTCCCTGGAACTTACAAATTATCAACACATTTTCTGAGTTAAAATAAAAACAAATGGCATAACAAAAACCATGTAAAGATATTCAAGATTACTCGGCTATTTCAGAATAATGAAGATAATGCAAGATATATTAGAACAAGTGTCTCTAGAAACTGCAGTTCTTTCAGTTTCTGCACCTTAGAAATAAACATTGGGTTCTACTATTTCTCTCTTAGTCATACTTTCTGGTAGAAAGCAGATGGTGTTATTTTCTAAACTCATATTCTACCTTTGCTAACCCCTAAATCTTCACCTCACAGTATTTTCAAAACCACTGAATCCAGAGAAAGCAACATAAATCTAGAGTCAACAGTTAACTTTGAAGGGCAATGATATTTTGGAAAAGGATTAAAGTTTCATAATCATTGAGAAAACACACTTTCTAGAAATCTTACCTCCTGGCACATTTCATTATCTGGGCTGGGCTGCTTCTAACTTGATTTTACACTTGACTGGACTTCAGTGAGTCACCAGCTCAGCTCCTTCTGTCCTTTTTTTGCAAAGTTACATGCAACCTGGTCATCCAGGTTTTCTACACCAAGGACTCTACCATTCAAGTTTTCTACACCAAGGACTCTACTCAACCAGTAGCTGAATGTACATCAGTGTAAGGAAGACATAACATGAAAACATTCCTTTCTGGTTAAGAGAATGAAAATTGGAGCAGTTACTGGCATTAAAGGACTTTGTATTAGAATAGAAATTCATTGAAGAAGAATTCCCCTAGCACAACCTTCTACACTGATTGAAGAGAGACTATGTAAGCTCCTTCAGTGTCACCTGTACTTCTAATTAGGTCAAGTATAGAGCTCAAGAAAACAATTCCCAAAGAAAAGTGTTTTTGCCTTCTATGCAGAAGAACCAGGCTTAATGACTAGTTCAATATAGGTTCATGGTTCAACACAAGATAACAGGTTGTTTAAGAGAATTTAATCTTACCAACCTGCTGGCAGGGTTTACACATTTTATGTGAGGGAGTCTTCAAACTGCAGAGTATTCAACATGTGAAGTTTTTTGAGTTATGCTGAACTTAGTAAATAACCACTTTTTTAAATAAAAGGGACAAGAAAGTAATAGATGAGCACAGTGGCTTTTATGAGCACTTTTCTGAGTATTTCTGTATTTTTGTTTGCTTGTTTGTTTTTAATAAACAATGTATAACTATAGACTGAAATTTCCCTGGAACTTACAAATTATCAACACATTTTCTGAGTTAAAATAAAAACAAATGGCATAACAAAAACCATGTAAAGATATTCAAGATTACTCGGCTATTTCAGAATAATGAAGATAATGCAAGATATATTAGAACAAGTGTCTCTAGAAACTGCAGTTCTTTCAGTTTCTGCACCTTAGAAATAAACATTGGGTTCTACTATTTCTCTCTTAGTCATACTTTCTGGTAGAAAGCAGATGGTGTTATTTTCTAAACTCATATCTACCTTTGCTACCATTTAAAAGTTACAATGAGTTGAGAATGTACAGTTAAGAAGTACCAGTCATTTCAACTGGATGTTATCATATATTTCAGATTATATAATGTTTCAGAATTTCAAGATATGAATATGACCAAAATGCATCTAAAGTCATACCCTTATATCATAAAATTATACATCTAGAAATTAATCATATCATAATAATTAGAAATGGGATCTACCTTTCACATATCAAATTATTTATTATAACATAATTTAAAACTGGAAAAAGTGTGAAACAGCCTAAAGACACCAAAACAGAAGGTTGGCTAAGTAACAGCAACATTTGCAGCTATGTAGCTGCAAATCAAAGGAAATCTGACTAATGCAGACTTGAAAATATGAGTTAAATTTCCTCACATAATAAGTCTACTGCCAAGTTGTTGCTCACACTGCTTTAGGGTTTAACAATGCCACCAGGAGGTTTCTACATTTCTAATACAACATCCTTAGAATATTGCTTGCATTCTCATTGAAAGATGGCAGAAATAGCTAAAACATATTTCAAGGTAGAAAGAAGGGGATGATGCTGAAAAATCTCAACTTATCAGTCTTTTTTAATAAAAAAAAAAAAAAAAAAACTAAACCATTCTGGAAATCCTGGAGGAATCTTCTGTTGAAATCCCATAGGCCTTAAATGCGTTATAGTGCCAGCTATAGCTAGAAGGCAAGTGTGAAAGGTTAGGATTTCTTTTCCAGCCTCAATTCCTAGAAGTAGAGAGAAAGAGGTGGTTGCTGAGTTAGCAACCAACAATACTGGCTACATAAACTACATCTCTGAAATAAGTTACATGAGAACAAGAACTTTCTCTCTTGCCTTTTACTTCTTGGTACACAGCAATGCTCAATAAGTTGATTAATGAATGAATTGATAAATAAATGGAATATAGGCAGTCATATCTATATATTTTCAAAGAACATTAAGAGCACAAAGGATTGCTCCAAAAAATATTACATGAAGAAAGCAAAGTACAAACCAATATATTCTGTGACCTCAATCCTGAAACATACACACATAAACAAGACTAAATACAAATTCCATATTGTTAAAGTGGTTCACTCTGTTTAGCATGACTGTGAGTAACCCTGATGCACCTTAGTGTCTTTGTTGTAAAATTGGCAACATCCCAAACTGCTTTCTTTCTCTTTCCTATTCTTTGTTTCCTTGCAAGTATTTAAATTTTGTTTTAGCTTTATTTTACTGCCTGAGTCTCTCAGTTTCTGCTCCAAATAAATTTTGTGGTGCTTATAGTTATATTCGGCTGAACCTCTATGCGAGGTTCCTCAATCCTAACTGTGACATGATTTTTAAAAAAGAGAACAACTGGTGAATATTGGTGACAATGTTTATAACTATACAGAGACACACATTTTCTTTTCTATTGAAATAGCATGATTCCCCACTCGATAGTACTTTAATGGCATTAGCTGACTTTTAATAACACAGTATGCCATGCATTCCATTAGAATAAATACACTAGAGTCCCTGCTCTCAAAGGCTTCACAGTCCAGAGAAAGACAAACGGAGGTACTAAGACCCTGAGTACATGAGACGGTTCTAAGGCATATTGCTTGCATTCTCATTGAAAGATGGCAGAAATAGCTAAAACATATTTCAAGGTAGAAAGAAGGGGATGATGCTGAAAAATCTCAACTTATCAGTCTTTTTTAATAAAAAAAAAAAAAAAAAAACTAAACCATTCTGGAAATCCTGGAGGAATCTTCTGTTGAAATCCCATAGGCCTTAAATGCGTTATAGTGCCAGCTATAGCTAGAAGGCAAGTGTGAAAGGTTAGGATTTCTTTTCCAGCCTCAATTCCTAGAAGTAGAGAGAAAGAGGTGGTTGCTGAGTTAGCAACCAACAATACTGGCTACATAAACTACATCTCTGAAATAAGTTACATGAGAACAAGAACTTTCTCTCTTGCCTTTTACTTCTTGGTACACAGCAATGCTCAATAAGTTGATTAATGAATGAATTGATAAATAAATGGAATATAGGCAGTCATATCTATATATTTTCAAAGAACATTAAGAGCACAAAGGATTGCTCCAAAAAATATTACATGAAGAAAGCAAAGTACAAACCAATATATTCTGTGACCTCAATCCTGAAACATACACACATAAACAAGACTAAATACAAATTCCATATTGTTAAAGTGGTTCACTCTGTTTAGCATGACTGTGAGTAACCCTGATGCACCTTAGTGTCTTTGTTGTAAAATTGGCAACATCCCAAACTGCTTTCTTTCTCTTTCCTATTCTTTGTTTCCTTGCAAGTATTTAAATTTTGTTTTAGCTTTATTTTACTGCCTGAGTCTCTCAGTTTCTGCTCCAAATAAATTTTGTGGTGCTTATAGTTATATTCGGCTGAACCTCTATGCGAGGTTCCTCAATCCTAACTGTGACATGATTTTTAAAAAAGAGAACAACTGGTGAATATTGGTGACAATGTTTATAACTATACAGAGACACACATTTTCTTTTTCTATTGAAATAGCATGATTCCCCACTCGATAGTACTTTAATGGCATTAGCTGACTTTTAATAACACAGTATGCCATGCATTCCATTAGAATAAATACACTAGAATCCCTGCTCTCAAAGGCTTCACAGTCCAGAGAAAGACAAACGGAGGTACTAAGACCCTGAGTACATGAGATGCACTGACGGTTCTAAGGCTACCGTGAGGTTGTGGGCACAGGTGTGGAGGAAGGTCACCAAATCAACAAGGGCAGGAGGGATGAAGGCAGCTTTCTGGAAAAGATGGTATCAGAGTACATTCATGTTACACACACAGGTGGACTCTGAAGGGGAGGGAAGGGAGATAAAGCATTCAGGAGCAATAAAAAGAGAACATCTTTTGAAGGATGATACATTTCTATGGAAAAACAGTCTGGGGAATTTTTACCTTCAGTCACTTTACTCACAAACCTGCTTTCAAATCCAGTGAGTTTCTGATTAATAAACATCCTTCATCAGGTCATAAAGGAAAGGTCTTAAAAATCAATAGTAAGATGTCTTTCCAGGCACAGATTTCTGTCTTAATTTATGCCACATTTCAGAGACATTGCTTCCATTATTTTAAAAACCTGATACACTATTACAAGATGCATGCTGGGTGCAGAGAAATAGTTCCACATTATCCTTCACTACAGTACAACTATTATTAAGACCCCAGCTTTATTAACAGTTTTGGAAGTCCATCCATAGGATAGGTTCTACCAACTCATAAAATATGGAAGGACACTTCTCTATTAAATAATATAGAGCAATGCAGCAGTTAAAAGTGGTATTACTTTATATAAAATAAATGCAAAATCTTTACCATTACTAATAGAGTCCATCCTTCCTTGAGCTTCCTTTTCCTTATCGTCATGTGGCTGACCTCCACTATCAACAAGCACGAAAACCTCACTTTCTCTGGAATCCTTTGCTAACTCTGGAACTTGAAAGAGAAGTCTTCCCTGTTGGCTTCCTTATCTTCTCATGCTCTTCATCCTTGCTGTTGTTATTCAGTTGTTCATGTTTGACTCTTGACGGCCTATGGACTGCAGCACACCAGGCTTCCCTGTCCTTCACTATCCCCTGGTGTTTGCTCAAACTCACATCTATTGAGTCCATGATGGTATCTAACCATCTCATCTTCTGTCATCCCCTTCTCCTCTAGCCCTCAGTCTTTCCCAGCATCTGGGTCCTTTCCAATGATTTGGCTCTTCACAACAGGTGGCCAAAGTATTAGAACTTCAGCTTCAGCATCAGTTCTTCCAGTGAGGATTTACAGTTGATTCTTTCATCCTATCACATGTCTACTCATTCTTCCTGTCCTTCACTGTGCCTCCAGAGCTCATGGACCATAGACCCTCAAGAAGACTCAGTACAAGGCTGTAATTAAGAGCCCAGGCTCCACAGCAGAGATACATAAGACCAATTAAACCCCACCTCTGCCACTCAGTGGCTTTATGACTGTATGTACTTAACCTATTTATTCCTAGTTTCCTCATTTCTAAAATGGGAACCATAACAATATTTATTCCATAAGGTTGTAATAAAAATCAAATGATTTAATATTTAAAAGAATTTATTCTGGGACTTGACCTATAGTAAGATGTCTTTCCAGGCACAGATTTCTGTCTTAATTTATGCCACATTTCAGAGACATTGCTTCCATTATTTTAAAAACCTGATACACTATTACAAGATGCATGCTGGGTGCAGAGAAATAGTTCCACATTATCCTTCACTACAGTACAACTATTATTAAGACCCCAGCTTTATTAACAGTTTTGGAAGTCCATCCATAGGATAGGTTCTACCAACTCATAAAATATGGAAGGACACTTCTCTATTAAATAATATAGAGCAATGCAGCAGTTAAAAGTGGTATTACTTTATATAAAATAAATGCAAAATCTTTACCATTACTAATAGAGTCCATCCTTCCTTGAGCTTCCTTTTCCTTATCGTCATGTGGCTGACCTCCACTATCAACAAGCACGAAAACCTCACTTTCTCTGGAATCCTTTGCTAACTCTGGAACTTGAAAGAGAAGTCTTCCCTGTTGGCTTCCTTATCTTCTCATGCTCTTCATCCTTGCTGTTGTTATTCAGTTGTTCATGTTTGACTCTTGACGGCCTATGGACTGCAGCACACCAGGCTTCCCTGTCCTTCACTATCCCCTGGTGTTTGCTCAAACTCACATCTATTGAGTCCATGATGGTATCTAACCATCTCATCTTCTGTCATCCCCTTCTCCTCTAGCCCTCAGTCTTTCCCAGCATCTGGGTCCTTTCCAATGATTTGGCTCTTCACAACAGGTGGCCAAAGTATTAGAACTTCAGCTTCAGCATCAGTTCTTCCAGTGAGGATTTACAGTTGATTCTTTCATCCTATCACATGTCTACTCATTCTTCCTGTCCTTCACTGTGCCTCCAGAGCTCATGGACCATAGACCCTCAAGAAGACTCAGTACAAGGCTGTAATTAAGAGCCCAGGCTCCACAGCAGAGATACATAAGACCAATTAAACCCCACCTCTGCCACTCAGTGGCTTTATGACTGTATGTACTTAACCTATTTATTCCTAGTTTCCTCATTTCTAAAATGGGAACCATAACAATATTTATTCCATAAGGTTGTAATAAAAATCAAATGATTTAATATTTAAAAGAATTTATTCTGGGACTTGACCTATAGTAAGTAGCATACAAGTTTAGCTGTTTTTATTATTTAATCAACAGTGTTTGCTCAAGACTAACATCTTTCCTGGCCCTAAACTGAAAATCAGTATGTGTTGACTCAAGGAATGGAAGAAAATTACAAACCATTTTTTTTTTCTCTCATCCCATTCTTCCCACTGTTTCTGCCTCTCTTCCTTTCTTCTTTCCCAAACCCCAGGCCTTATTTATTCTTGCTTCTTCTCTCACTCACATTTCAGACATCCAGTCAATACTCCAGGTATTATAGAGTCCTTGGATTAGAAATTATGGAATTTCACACACCTCATTTGCTGCACTGAAAGGTCAGTCAGGCTTAGTTAAAGATAAGTTTATTTCTCCTGAAGTACCATTCTTTAGAAATAATACAAAACAGTTTAGTAGCTATATAGCCAGGTAAGTGAAGATTACAGTTTTCTCAGAACTGGGGCAATCCTTAAAATCATTCTTTCATGTATACAATCCTTGCTATGTGCTAGTCTAGAGTATTTATAACTTTCTAGAGGATCAGAAAAGTTTTCATGGATGGGGATGCACCAATTCAATGTGCAAACTAATGTAAAAAAGTATACAAAGGTGCTCCTGGGGAAGAAAGAATAAACAGCATGAGAATATGGTTCTGAGGTTACTCAAGTGGCAGGCTTCTTGGTGTCTATGGGATAAATAACCTTAATTCATCACAAGCTATATACCTAGCCAGAGATTTCCATTTCTACCAGTTCCAGCAACTGGCTTCTCTCAGAGAAAATCAATAAGAGCTCAAGAGTGAACACCCAAGATGAAAGCGATTGCTCTTTTATAACCTAATCGGAGAAGTGATACTCCATCACTTTTGCTGTATTCTCTTCATTAGAAGGGTGTTACTAAGTTCAGCCCATATTCAAGGAAAGGCTTTTACACATGAACACGGAAGCAGGATCAATGCTGACCATTTCAGAGCCTTCCTAACTAGAGACAACATTCAAGTAACAATAATAATTAAGCATCCTTCTTTACATATATATCTATATACATATATATATTTTATATATATATATATATAACAGAATACACACAGATACCTCAATTAACAAGATATTAGGATTTTATTGTTCACATATTCTTCATAAAAATGGTTTTGTACTATCAGTGAGTGAAAAGAGTGATGTAATGATCTTTTTGTTTTACTAATAATGCAATCACTAAGAAATTCACATAAATATGTTAGGGCTGAATTAGTTTCCTACAGCTGCAGTTAACACACATTTCCTCCACTGCAAATCACCACAACCTTGGCAGCTTAAAACAATACAAAATTATCTTAATGATTCTAGAGGTAAGAAGTTCAAAATTAGTCCTCAGGGGCTAAAATCAAGGTGTCAGCAGGGCTCCTTCTTTCCTAGAAGTTCTCAGGGAGGCAGCTCTTGCCTCTTATAAAAACCTTTGTGATTTCGATGGGCTGACTTGGACAATTCAGGATAGCCTCCCCATTCCCAAACCCTTAACTTGACAAGTGGAGCCCCCAGGCACAGATTCATGACTTTCTAAAAGAGGACCAAAGAGCAGTCTTATTCCTTTGACCATATGAAAACAGAGCATAAAGACACAGTCTATGAACCAGGAAATGGGTCCTCACCAGATTTTGAATCTGCCTGTGGCTTAGTCTTGCACCTCTCAGTCACCGGAAATGTGAGAAATAAATTTCTGCTGTTTTTTTAGCCACTCTGTCTATGATAGTTTGTTATAGAGGCCCAAATGGACAATGACAGTTGTACAACAATGAAAGTACACCTAACACTACTGAACTGTACTCAAGTGGCAGGCTTCTTGGTGTCTATGGGATAAATAACCTTAATTCATCACAAGCTATATACCTAGCCAGAGATTTCCATTTCTACCAGTTCCAGCAACTGGCTTCTCTCAGAGAAAATCAATAAGAGCTCAAGAGTGAACACCCAAGATGAAAGCGATTGCTCTTTTATAACCTAATCGGAGAAGTGATACTCCATCACTTTTGCTGTATTCTCTTCATTAGAAGGGTGTTACTAAGTTCAGCCCATATTCAAGGAAAGGCTTTTACACATGAACACGGAAGCAGGATCAATGCTGACCATTTCAGAGCCTTCCTAACTAGAGACAACATTCAAGTAACAATAATAATTAAGCATCCTTCTTTACATATATATCTATATACATATATATATTTTATATATATATATATATAACAGAATACACACAGATACCTCAATTAACAAGATATTAGGATTTTATTGTTCACATATTCTTCATAAAAATGGTTTTGTACTATCAGTGAGTGAAAAGAGTGATGTAATGATCTTTTTTTTTTTTTACTAATAATGCAATCACTAAGAAATTCACATAAATATGTTAGGGCTGAATTAGTTTCCTACAGCTGCAGTTAACACACATTTCCTCCACTGCAAATCACCACAACCTTGGCAGCTTAAAACAATACAAAATTATCTTAATGATTCTAGAGGTAAGAAGTTCAAAATTAGTCCTCAGGGGCTAAAATCAAGGTGTCAGCAGGGCTCCTTCTTTCCTAGAAGTTCTCAGGGAGGCAGCTCTTGCCTCTTATAAAAACCTTTGTGATTTCGATGGGCTGACTTGGACAATTCAGGATAGCCTCCCCATTCCCAAACCCTTAACTTGACAAGTGGAGCCCCCAGGCACAGATTCATGACTTTCTAAAAGAGGACCAAAGAGCAGTCTTATTCCTTTGACCATATGAAAACAGAGCATAAAGACACAGTCTATGAACCAGGAAATGGGTCCTCACCAGATTTTGAATCTGCCTGTGGCTTAGTCTTGCACCTCTCAGTCACCGGAAATGTGAGAAATAAATTTCTGCTGTTTTTTTAGCCACTCTGTCTATGATAGTTTGTTATAGAGGCCCAAATGGACAATGACAGTTGTACAACAATGAAAGTACACCTAACACTACTGAACTGTACACTCAATGGTTAAGGCAGCAAATTTTACATTATGTGTATTTTACTACAATTAAAAACTTAAAAATAATAAACATATGTTCGGCTCTTCAGAGCCAAAACAAATGGCATACTTTGTATCACTGTTAAATTTATTCAATGTATCTTCACATGATGGTAATCCACACAATAACTTGACATGGAGGTGGCATTCAGCAAATAAATCTTCCTAAGCCTGATGCTAAAGTCAGACAGCAGGTGCAGCCTAAATTTCAAGGGCCATGCCAAATCTCATTATAAGCTAAAATGAAGACTCTTAGAATCTTGCCAACTGTGAAAACCTCAGAAACTTTGGCAAATAGTTTGAGAACAAATTTTTGGTCAGGCAACTGTATTTGCCTTCCTTCAACACAAAGAGATCTTACTATTTAAACTAGTACTCCTTTCACTGATCACAAAATAAGACCCACAGGTTTATACTGCTCCTAAAATGTAAATAAACCTCTTCCTAATTTGAAGTTGGTGCTGAGAAATGACATTAAGGTTTATAAAAGAAGAGACAGCTCATTCTCTGAGTGGGTATATGGTGTAGCCCTTTCCTATCTCAGCAGTATTACAGAAGCCTTCTAAAATGATACACATCCTTCTGCAAAATAAGACTTTAAATACATATCAAATAACACCTATTGACCATATCTTTTGAATCCTAAAAAAAAAAAATCACAAGTTGAGCTTCCAGGTTGGGATTTTCATTGTCAACATACAGTTTCAACTATTACTGATTCAGGTCAAATCTTAGTTAAATGTTTTGGGTGTGCTTAGAAAGGACTGAATTGCTCCAAACCACTTTGGTTTCCCTTGCCAATATTCATGAGCATCCGGGGGCTACCGTCTAGTACCGGAAAACAGAGCATAAAGACACAGTCTATGAACCAGGAAATGGGTCCTCACCAGATTTTGAATCTGCCTGTGGCTTAGTCTTGCACCTCTCAGTCACCGGAAATGTGAGAAATAAATTTCTGCTGTTTTTTTAGCCACTCTGTCTATGATAGTTTGTTATAGAGGCCCAAATGGACAATGACAGTTGTACAACAATGAAAGTACACCTAACACTACTGAACTGTACACTCAATGGTTAAGGCAGCAAATTTTACATTATGTGTATTTTACTACAATTAAAAACTTAAAAATAATAAACATATGTTCGGCTCTTCAGAGCCAAAACAAATGGCATACTTTGTATCACTGTTAAATTTATTCAATGTATCTTCACATGATGGTAATCCACACAATAACTTGACATGGAGGTGGCATTCAGCAAATAAATCTTCCTAAGCCTGATGCTAAAGTCAGACAGCAGGTGCAGCCTAAATTTCAAGGGCCATGCCAAATCTCATTATAAGCTAAAATGAAGACTCTTAGAATCTTGCCAACTGTGAAAACCTCAGAAACTTTGGCAAATAGTTTGAGAACAAATTTTTGGTCAGGCAACTGTATTTGCCTTCCTTCAACACAAAGAGATCTTACTATTTAAACTAGTACTCCTTTCACTGATCACAAAATAAGACCCACAGGTTTATACTGCTCCTAAAATGTAAATAAACCTCTTCCTAATTTGAAGTTGGTGCTGAGAAATGACATTAAGGTTTATAAAAGAAGAGACAGCTCATTCTCTGAGTGGGTATATGGTGTAGCCCTTTCCTATCTCAGCAGTATTACAGAAGCCTTCTAAAATGATACACATCCTTCTGCAAAATAAGACTTTAAATACATATCAAATAACACCTATTGACCATATCTTTTGAATCCTAAAAAAAAAAAATCACAAGTTGAGCTTCCAGGTTGGGATTTTCATTGTCAACATACAGTTTCAACTATTACTGATTCAGGTCAAATCTTAGTTAAATGTTTTGGGTGTGCTTAGAAAGGACTGAATTGCTCCAAACCACTTTGGTTTCCCTTGCCAATATTCATGAGCATCCAAAGGTTAGAGGCTGATTTTCTCATACAAAGTACCATAAAAAAAAGATGCTTACTAAGTACTTTTCATCAGGCTGCTGATGAAAAGCTTCTGGAGCTAAGAATAGTCAGGTGAGATAATCACAAATGGTGACTACAACTTCCCCTCCAGGCTAAATGAGGAAAAGTATAACATGGTGAGATCTGTCTTTCAGGCAGAGAATGGTCTCAATTCATCATAATTTCTTCCTTGAACACTGCAATATAAAGTTTATTATAAACTATAGCTCCGAACAGCTGAAAAACATCTATTTTACGAAACACCAAAAATATCACCAAATGATATTCATGAGATAAACCTAAATATATCAAATTGTCAGAACAGATAAGGACAAAGAAGCACTCTCCTCCCAGCCTACAAAGCAAGAATACTGATCACTGCTAAGTCATAGCTAGAAAAAGAGCTGATACTGAATTCCTATTCCTGCTGGCAATATTTACGCCATATAATGTGGGAAAGATGCAATATTGTGACAACATAAAGCTGTACTCCTTCCATATTTAAGCGCTGATTGTGGTGAGCACAGTTCCATGGCCTTAAATGAGTCTGATATTTTTAGGAGCATTATAATAGCAAACTATAGCTTTGCTGGCTTGTCAAAAAGAGGATCAGGTTTTAGTAAAGGAGATAAGGTAGGGACAAAAATAAAGGTTATCATATTTCCTCAAGTTATAAAGAAATTTCAAAGAAGTCAATATATCAACAGATCCTTCGTAAAATAAAATTACCCAAAAACTTTTTTTCCTTAAGGTTTATAAAAGAAGAGACAGCTCATTCTCTGAGTGGGTATATGGTGTAGCCCTTTCCTATCTCAGCAGTATTACAGAAGCCTTCTAAAATGATACACATCCTTCTGCAAAATAAGACTTTAAATACATATCAAATAACACCTATTGACCATATCTTTTGAATCCTAAAAAAAAAAAATCACAAGTTGAGCTTCCAGGTTGGGATTTTCATTGTCAACATACAGTTTCAACTATTACTGATTCAGGTCAAATCTTAGTTAAATGTTTTGGGTGTGCTTAGAAAGGACTGAATTGCTCCAAACCACTTTGGTTTCCCTTGCCAATATTCATGAGCATCCAAAGGTTAGAGGCTGATTTTCTCATACAAAGTACCATAAAAAAAAGATGCTTACTAAGTACTTTTCATCAGGCTGCTGATGAAAAGCTTCTGGAGCTAAGAATAGTCAGGTGAGATAATCACAAATGGTGACTACAACTTCCCCTCCAGGCTAAATGAGGAAAAGTATAACATGGTGAGATCTGTCTTTCAGGCAGAGAATGGTCTCAATTCATCATAATTTCTTCCTTGAACACTGCAATATAAAGTTTATTATAAACTATAGCTCCGAACAGCTGAAAAACATCTATTTTTACGAAACACCAAAAATATCACCAAATGATATTCATGAGATAAACCTAAATATATCAAATTGTCAGAACAGATAAGGACAAAGAAGCACTCTCCTCCCAGCCTACAAAGCAAGAATACTGATCACTGCTAAGTCATAGCTAGAAAAAGAGCTGATACTGAATTCCTATTCCTGCTGGCAATATTTACGCCATATAATGTGGGAAAGATGCAATATTGTGACAACATAAAGCTGTACTCCTTCCATATTTAAGCGCTGATTGTGGTGAGCACAGTTCCATGGCCTTAAATGAGTCTGATATTTTTAGGAGCATTATAATAGCAAACTATAGCTTTGCTGGCTTGTCAAAAAGAGGATCAGGTTTTAGTAAAGGAGATAAGGTAGGGACAAAAATAAAGGTTATCATATTTCCCTCAAGTTATAAAGAAATTTCAAAGAAGAATACAGATTTGGTCTTGCAAATAATAAATTCCTTATCAAATAGTATCAAAAAATTCTAAAACTACATTAAAGTTATTCACATAGCAGTGGGCTAAAGTATGTAATTCAACAATATTTAGGAAATTAAAGTTATTCCAAAAGTTTAGTAAATGTATTCTCTTTTTAAAACAGAGTAGCTACTGATGGTCACTCTGAAAAAAAAATTATAAAAGACCGATTTAAAAAATCAGTCATGGGCTTCCCTGGTGGTCCAGTGGGTAAGGACACCGCCTTGCAGTGCAAGGGGCTCCAGTTCGATCCCTGGCCTGGGAAGATCCCATGTGCCATGGGGCAGCTGGACCAATGCGTCCAACTACCGAGCCGGAGCTCTGGAGTGCATGCGCCCAGAGCTGACGCACTGCGACGAGAGAGGCCACTGCGATGGGAGGCCCACACAGGCCAAAAGAATAAAGATAAATACATGAAAGAGCAATAGAAGTGCTCCCCCGCTACCAAGAAAAAGGGGGGAAAAATCAGTCATATGGGATTTCCCTGGAAGTTCAAGGGTTAAGTTTTCATACTTCCACTACAGATGGCATGGGTTCAAACCCTGGTCAGGGAACTGAGATCCCACATGCCACATGGTGACAAAAAAAAAAAAAAAAAATCAGTCATAAAACTCAAATAAGCATTCTTAGAAAAGTACTATACATGAACAATGGAGTGTCTGGATGGTAACTGGCAAAATATTAAAGTATGTTATGAATTATTAATGGTATTTAGTACACCAGTATTATATTTATAGCTCTTCACTTATTCTGCATTTGCTAATCTATGTAACTGGTTTTGGTCAACGAGAATTTAGAGTTCAAGAGAACACACTTCCCAACCTTCCAGTGTGTTTAGTCTATTCTCACCACTTTACTTTCTCTTGTAAAGTAGCATTAAAAAGTAGCAAAACTAATATTTGTAACAAAATATGGAACATTTACTCTAAAATATAATTACAAGTAGAAAATACAAATGAATCAAAAGAAAAAGTGGTATCTATTGATTGTCCTTGGAAGAAAAGCTATGACAAACCTAAACAGCATATTCAGAAGCAGAGACTTCACTTTGCCAACAAAAGTCCATATAGTCAAAGCTGATTTTCACAGTAGTCATATATGGATGTGAAAGTTTGACCATAAAGAAGACTGGGAGCCAAAGAATTGACGTCTTTGAACTGTGGTGTGGGATAAGGGTCCTGAGAGTCCCTTGGACTGCAAGGAGATCAAACCAGTCAATCTTAAAGGAAATACTCATTAGAAAGGATGATGCTGAAGCTGAAGCATTAATATGCTGGCCGCCAGATGCGAAGAGATGACATATTGGAAAAGAGCATGATGTTGGGGAAAACAGAAGGCAAAAGGGGAAGGAGACGACAGAGGTGGTTGGATGGCATCACTGAGTCAAGGATTCTTTTTTTTTTTTCTTTTAACATGGAATGCTTCACAAATTTGCATGTCATCCTTGTGCAGGGGCCATGCTAATCTTCTCTGTATCATTTCAATTTTAGTATATGTGTGGCCAAAGCAAGCATAAGGATTCTTTTTCTTTTTCAGGTAATAAACGTATTGGCACAACTTTTACTTGCTCATAGTGAGGAAAGGATTCTTTACTGCTAAGCCAGAGGATAAGGAGGGGAGAAATAAACTGGAAGACTGGGATTTAGATACAATTATACAAAATAGATAGCTAATAAGGATCTACTGTATGTATAACATGGGAGCTTCCCAGGTGGTGTTAGTGGTAAATAACCCACTTGCCAATGCAGGAGACATAAGAGATGGGGGTTTGACCCTTGGATCAGGAAGATACCCTGGAGGAGAGCACGGCAAGTCACTTCAGTGTCCTTGCCTGGGCAATCACCATGAACAGCTGAGCCTGGTGGGCTACAGTCCATAGTGTCACAAAGAGTTAGACATGACTGAAGCCATTGAGCGTTAACATAGGTACATATGACACAAGGATCTCTACTTAATACTCTGCAATGGCCTATGTAGGAAAAGAATCTAAAAAAGAGTGGAAATATATATACACACACACACACACACACATATATATGTGTGTGTATATATATTATATATATACATATAATATATATATATACATATGTATACACACACATACATATATAAACGTGATCCACTTTGCTGCACACATGAAACTAACACAACACTGTAAACCAACTATGTGAATGTGTGCTCAGTCACAACTCTTTTGGAACTTGACTATAACCCAACTCCTCTATCCATGAAATTTTTCAGGCAAGAATACTGGAGTGGGTTGCCATTTATTCCTCCAAGGCATCTTCCCAACTCAAGGACAGGATGCTTATCTCCTGTGTTTCATGAACTGGCAGGCAGATTCTTTACCACTACACCACCTGGGATACTCCAATAAAATTTAAAAAAGAAAAGAAAGGAACCAATTCAGCTGATGTAGCCCACTTTACCCTTTGTCTTTCTTTTATTTACAGACTGAAATGCAAATCTTATGGCTGAATTTTAGTAGCCAACATGCAAACTTAAGAAGTATATCTTAAAAAGAGAGTTTGAGAAAGCTTAGAGAGGTCTGAATTATGGGGACACAATAGAGCTTCCATTAATTTATGGTACTGCCTCTATTTAGAACTTTTCACATGAATGAGAAAAGCCCATTTACAGCATATTTCTCTAATATTTATATATACATTTAAAATATATATACATATATTTAGAAAGTGTGTGTGTGTGTGTGTGTGGTACATACACTCACCCACACATACATATATAACCATAATATATATATTCCAGAATGCAACAATCAGTAGGTAAATAAAAATTTATTTATGACATTTAAAACAAGTTCACTCATATCTTATATAAAGAGATGACTAGAAAGTCATCTGCATAATATTGGTAATAGTATTTTCTAGGAGATTACATTTGAATAGCATTTTTATTATTTTTTTGAATGTTTCTTCATTGCTTATCTAGTTTTAAATAATGAGTTTATATCTGTTTCTGAAAAATAATGAAATCATTCTTTAGAATTCATTTAGGATTGATTGCTGATAATGTGGTAAAACTAAAAAGACACTAGCAAGCATTTTTAATGTGAGAAAACACTGTAAGAATTTTGACCTGTTCTTTCTAACACAATTCTTTGCAAGTATGACATCTAACACATAGAATTAATTTATTTGTGATTACTTAGCAGCTGTGGCAAAATGAATTAAGTTAAATCTATACTTATAAAAAGCAAAATTTCCTTTTGGTTAGGTGTATTTTTCCAAACACATGATTCACTTTAAAGCCTGTTTCTATAAGAAAATTATTGATATAAAATTATTATTTATTTTTATTATTAATTATCTATTTTGGGGGGTCAAACGATGAAATTTGAAATATGTATTATTTTATTTTATAAGACAGTCATAATAAAAATTTTAAAAGAATATACATCAGATAAATAACTAGAATATATATATTTCTAAGCCTTTGAAGGTCAAAGACTTTTATCTATTTTATTTATTGTCTAGAAGCTATTCCTTGGAAGTAAGTTTAAAAAGTCAAGTATTACAGTCCCTTAAATCAGACATGCAAGAAAACGGTGCCCAATTGTCATTAAGCTGCAAATCTTATAAGTAGCCAACATGCAAACTTAAGAAGTATATCTTAAAAAGAGAGTTTGAGAAAGCTTAGAGAGGTCTGAATTATGGGGACACAATAGAGCTTCCATTAATTTATGGTACTGCCTCTATTTAGAACTTTTCACATGAATGAGAAAAGCCCATTTACAGCATATTTCTCTAATATTTATATATACATTTAAAATATATATACATATATTTAGAAAGTGTGTGTGTGTGTGTGTGTGTGGTACATACACTCACCCACACATACATATATAACCATAATATATATATTCCAGAATGCAACAATCAGTAGGTAAATAAAAATTTATTTATGACATTTAAAACAAGTTCACTCATATCTTATATAAAGAGATGACTAGAAAGTCATCTGCATAATATTGGTAATAGTATTTTCTAGGAGATTACATTTGAATAGCATTTTTATTATTTTTTTGAATGTTTCTTCATTGCTTATCTAGTTTTAAATAATGAGTTTATATCTGTTTCTGAAAAATAATGAAATCATTCTTTAGAATTCATTTAGGATTGATTGCTGATAATGTGGTAAAACTAAAAAGACACTAGCAAGCATTTTTAATGTGAGAAAACACTGTAAGAATTTTGACCTGTTCTTTCTAACACAATTCTTTGCAAGTATGACATCTAACACATAGAATTAATTTATTTGTGATTACTTAGCAGCTGTGGCAAAATGAATTAAGTTAAATCTATACTTATAAAAAGCAAAATTTCCTTTTGGTTAGGTGTATTTTTCCAAACACATGATTCACTTTAAAGCCTGTTTCTATAAGAAAATTATTGATATAAAATTATTATTTATTTTTATTATTAATTATCTATTTTGGGGGGTCAAACGATGAAATTTGAAATATGTATTATTTTATTTTATAAGACAGTCATAATAAAAATTTTAAAAGAATATACATCAGATAAATAACTAGAATATATATATTTCTAAGCCTTTGAAGGTCAAAGACTTTTATCTATTTTATTTATTGTCTAGAAGCTATTCCTTGGAAGTAAGTTTAAAAAGTCAAGTATTACAGTCCCTTAAATCAGACATGCAAGAAAACGGTGCCCAATTGTCAGAATTAATGTGTCTTCTTTAACACTTGCTACTTCCAGTCCTGAAAAGATAAGATTCCCTATGTCACGTCTCAGCAGAAATAAAAGCAAAAGTGAAGCACAAATATGAAAGATGAAGCACAAAGGGAGGTGATTTACCCTAGGTCACACAATGATAACTGATTTATTCATTAAGCATCCACTGAGCATTGACTATATTCTAGCTCTTGAGGACACAAAATTGATGAAGGGAATATCTGAAGATATTTTGTTTGATGGCCATTATAGCAGTCCTTCAACTCTATCATCTTAGGTCATTTATGTGTATCACAGAATTAAAGATCCATAACAACCTCTAGAGGACATCTAGTACAAACTTATTTTACAGCTGATTTCACCAGGTAGCAAGAAAGCAGATCTATTCTGTACAAAGTGCTGTGCTGTGCTTAGTCTCTCAGTCATGTCCAATTCTTGCAACCCCATGAACTGTAGCCCACCAGACTCCTATGTCCATGGGGATTCTCCAGGCCAGACTGCAGGAGAGGATTGCCATGCTCTCTGCCAGGGGATCTTCCCCACTCAGGGATCAAACCCAGGTCTCCCATACTGCAGGTAGATTCTTTACCATCTGAACCATCAAAGAATCCCAAGAATACTAAAAATGAGTAGCGTATCCTTTCTCCAGGGGATCTTCTTAACTCAGGAATTAAACTGGGGTCTCCTACACTGCAAGCAGATTCTTTACCAGCTGAGCTACCAGCATTCTGTACAAGGCAGTACATTGTACATTCTGTACAAAGTAGTCCTGCATTCTGTACAAGGTAGTCTTTTTAAATTGCAATGGAAAAAGAGCCAAGCACATGAAAAGCAAGGTACAGCTTTCACTAAACCAACATGGAGGAAAGAACATATGTGGTTCCTGGAATCAAAGAAGTTCAGAATAACTGGAATAGGAGAAATATGAGTTGATACCAGAAAGTAAACTAGGACCAGAACAGGCAGATTCCTGGGGCCTATGGTTAGGACATTGGAGTTAATTTTAAATCAACAAACAAATGGGAGAAGAGATTTGGTAAGAAAACCTTCAAGAATGACGTAATACATTTGACACACAGGAGAAGGAAAAAGAACCATCAAGTTTGGGCACTATGAAGATAACCAAGATAAGACTATGTCACAGAAGTCAAAGATGGAGAGAGTTTTGCTAAACATTACACACATAACATAGATTTTACTCCATTTGTCCATTACATAAGAACAGTTTCAAAAAAATATTGAAAATTCAGAAGTCAGACTGTGGGAAAGTGGAAAATAATTGATTAGTAAGACAATTCAAGCAACCAAATTTTGCAAGTGAAGACAAAAAGAGAAATGTCAGTGAAGACAGACACTTACATGGAAAATTTGTTGGAATGTGGAGATTTTATTAATAGTTTTGATACTATTACAGGCAAAATAGCCAGTGGAACATGGAAAAACTGAAGAGATCACAGAGGAGGCAGAAGGAGATGGGATCTCAATCAGAGGTGAAAGTGTTGCTCTGGGCAAAAGGTCACAGAAAGAAGAGACCGATGGCTATTTTTACTGGATTGGAAGAAGCTAGTATAATCCATAAATGATGGTCCTCCAGAAGGATGGAGGGTATCTAATAAAGGAACAGAGAGTATATGACTTAAGGACTTGAGGAAAAAGCAACATATTCTGTTAAATGCCAAAGGCTTCCACAAAAGATGAAAAAAATAAATAAATAAATAAACCACAGGTCACAGCAAGAGGCTCATTATGGTGGATAGTATTAATCATACAAAAAAGAAAAAAGTCTAAATATAACTAGAAGTATCTTTATTTCCTCCAACTGAAATGGAGATAAATTTGTTACTGAGCATCTACTCAACATGGCATTGAAAATAAATATATTCTTTTTAGATGAGCCAACTCATCACCTTTTCAGGTGGCCTCTGAAACAACTTTGAATTTCCCACTATCATTTTTAATTTAGCATTTTTCAATGATAAAATGTTGTGTCTACTAGATAGAGACTAGACAATCTACTACTAATACCAATTATACTGCTCACAGTAAACTTTCTGAGTACCAGACATTTCAATTGCCTTCCCTGTTCAAGTAAACCAACATTATTTTATTGCTAAAAGAAAACAGGCTAAAATTCTTCAATCATATTTAATTTCTGATAATAAGTCTCTGTAACTTCTTCAAATATTAAAATAATGCCTATACTGCCTATAATGTCTATAACAAATGCTGAGCATTTGAAATATAGAATTTCATCTACTTTCCCACAGCTTCAGTGGGATAGTGATGTTAGGTCAGAATCATGATATCCCTGTCTCCTAGTTCCCACTGTTACTAAGCTCAGATGGGAGAGAAGAGAAAAAAGACAGACATCAAAAAGTAGCTCTTTTAGCTCTGTGTACACTTCTTGCTTCCACATTGCTCCCCTCTAGGGCCAGAGTCACTGTGGAGGGGAGGGAAGAACACACACTTAAAGGGAACAGAGCCAGCTCAGACCCAACCTTCAAAGTCTCTCTGCCCCAGCAATTTGGGAACTGATTCCACACCCAGAAGAACTCTAACAGCCAATGAGCAGACAGGAAACCCTGCCTCCCACCTGTCTCTAGCTCTAGTCCCTCCATTTTCATTCCTGCCTTCTACCAAGGTAATAACTGCAGGCACACCATTAGCAGAGAAGTGACTTGCATCCATATGTAATCTGGCTCTTCAATCAAAAGTTCTGAGCAGGGCTTTCCTGGTGGTCCAGTGGGTAATGACACTGTCTTGCAGTGCAAGGGGCGCCAGTTTGATCCCTGGCCTGGGAGGATCCCATGTCCTGTGGAGCAGCTGGACTGATGTGTTCAACTACTGCGCCCAGAGCCAGTGCTCTGCAGCAAGAGAGGCCAAATATAACTAGAAGTATCTTTATTTCCTCCAACTGAAATGGAGATAAATTTGTTACTGAGCATCTACTCAACATGGCATTGAAAATAAATATATTCTTTTTAGATGAGCCAACTCATCACCTTTTCAGGTGGCCTCTGAAACAACTTTGAATTTCCCACTATCATTTTTAATTTAGCATTTTTCAATGATAAAATGTTGTGTCTACTAGATAGAGACTAGACAATCTACTACTAATACCAATTATACTGCTCACAGTAAACTTTCTGAGTACCAGACATTTCAATTGCCTTCCCTGTTCAAGTAAACCAACATTATTTTATTGCTAAAAGAAAACAGGCTAAAATTCTTCAATCATATTTAATTTCTGATAATAAGTCTCTGTAACTTCTTCAAATATTAAAATAATGCCTATACTGCCTATAATGTCTATAACAAATGCTGAGCATTTGAAATATAGAATTTCATCTACTTTCCCACAGCTTCAGTGGGATAGTGATGTTAGGTCAGAATCATGATATCCCTGTCTCCTAGTTCCCACTGTTACTAAGCTCAGATGGGAGAGAAGAGAAAAAAGACAGACATCAAAAAGTAGCTCTTTTAGCTCTGTGTACACTTCTTGCTTCCACATTGCTCCCCTCTAGGGCCAGAGTCACTGTGGAGGGGAGGGAAGAACACACACTTAAAGGGAACAGAGCCAGCTCAGACCCAACCTTCAAAGTCTCTCTGCCCCAGCAATTTGGGAACTGATTCCACACCCAGAAGAACTCTAACAGCCAATGAGCAGACAGGAAACCCTGCCTCCCACCTGTCTCTAGCTCTAGTCCCTCCATTTTCATTCCTGCCTTCTACCAAGGTAATAACTGCAGGCACACCATTAGCAGAGAAGTGACTTGCATCCATATGTAATCTGGCTCTTCAATCAAAAGTTCTGAGCAGGGCTTTCCTGGTGGTCCAGTGGGTAATGACACTGTCTTGCAGTGCAAGGGGCGCCAGTTTGATCCCTGGCCTGGGAGGATCCCATGTCCTGTGGAGCAGCTGGACTGATGTGTTCAACTACTGCGCCCAGAGCCAGTGCTCTGCAGCAAGAGAGGCCACTGCGATGGGAGGCCCACACAAGCCAAAGAACAAAGATGGATGAAAATAGATAAATGAAAGACCAATAGAACTGGCCAAAAAAAAAAAAAAAAAGGAAAAAGAAAAAAATATATATAGCATTGAATCTTGAAAGAAAAAAAAAATAAAAAAAAAAAAAAAAGCTCTGGGCACACATGGTCAACTGCACATAAGGAAACCCCTTCAAGACTGCAATCGGTTTCATCTAAATTCATAAAGATTCCCTTGTAGCTCGGCTGGTAAAGAATCTGCCTGCAACACACTGACACACAACGGTAAACAGGTTACCTTGAATGATGCCGAATTCTGATCTCCAAGGGAGAAGAATTCACCTTGGGACCAAAAAGACTTGGCTTTGGTCACTCAGAGCTTCGTGAAATAAAAGTTAATTAAAGAAAGAGGATAGAGAGAGAGAGCTTCCAGCACAGACACTGGAAGGGAGATAAAAGAGAACCCCCTGAGCCAGTTTAGGCAAGACAATCTGTATTTTCCAGTTGGTTATTAAAACAATAGATCAAAAGAATATCTTCAGGTTGTAAAGGCCATGCAGGCCCACACCCACAACATTAACATGAGATTAGCTAAAGCATAGTCTCAAGGCTTCAGGGCTAGGTGAGACATTCCAATGTAAAGGCCTTACTAGGCCCACAACATTAACATAAGACAAAACTTAGTTTCAATTTCCCCAATAATCCTTATGATAACAGACATTTCAAGCTAGAAAATGTTTTCCTTTCTTTCTCCTTTTTCCTCCCCCTCTCCTCCTTGGGACCTGCTGGCTTCCTTATCAAACCTGCCTATTAACCTCTTTCAACCGGAGACCCTGGCTCCACTCCTGGGTTGGGAAGGTCCCCTGGAGAATGGAAAGGCTATCCATTCCAGTATTCTTGCCTGGAGAATTCCATGGCTCATCCATGGGTTGCAAAGAGTCGGACAGGACTGAGTGACTTCACTTTCACTTTTCAAATTCACAGAGATACAGAAAGTTAACTAAAATGAAAAGGTAGAAGAACTGACCTCAATAGAAAGAACAAGGAAAACCCCTGAAAAATAATGAAATGGACATAAATAATGTATCAGATAAATAATTCAAAACAATAGCAAATAATAAATGTTAATTGAATCAGAGAAAAGAATAGATGAACACAGTGAGTGAAATTTTTAACAAGGGGTAAGAATGTATAAAAAAGACCCAATCAGAAATGATGATTCAACAACAGACACAGAAACCACACCAGAAGCAACAAATAGCAGACCAAGAATGATTAAACAATTTCAACGTGGTAGCAGGATACAGTATTAACATATAGAAATCCCTTGCATTTGTATACACTAATAATGAAATATAAGAAACAGAAAGTACAAAAAAAAATCCTTTGTATAAAACAAAAATCAATACCACCTGAAGTATAAAACATGGACTTAGAGCAATTCACCTAGGGACCAAAAAGACCTGGCTTTGGTCACTCAGAGCTTCGTGAAATAAAAGTTAATTAAAGAAAGAGGATAGAGAGAGAGAGCTTCCAGCACAGACACTGGAAGGGAGATAAAAGAGAACCCCCTGAGCCAGTTTAGGCAAGACAATCTGTATTTTCCAGTTGGTTATTAAAACAATAGATCAAAAGAATATCTTCAGGTTGTAAAGGCCATGCAGGCCCACACCCACAACATTAACATGAGATTAGCTAAAGCATAGTCTCAAGGCTTCAGGGCTAGGTGAGACATTCCAATGTAAAGGCCTTACTAGGCCCACAACATTAACATAAGACAAAACTTAGTTTCAATTTCCCCAATAATCCTTATGATAACAGACATTTCAAGCTAGAAAATGTTTTCCTTTCTTTCTCCTTTTTCCTCCCCCTCTCCTCCTTGGGACCTGCTGGCTTCCTTATCAAACCTGCCTATTAACCTCTTTCAACCGGAGACCCTGGCTCCACTCCTGGGTTGGGAAGGTCCCCTGGAGAATGGAAAGGCTATCCATTCCAGTATTCTTGCCTGGAGAATTCCATGGCTCATCCATGGGTTGCAAAGAGTCGGACAGGACTGAGTGACTTCACTTTCACTTTTCAAATTCACAGAGATACAGAAAGTTAACTAAAATGAAAAGGTAGAAGAACTGACCTCAATAGAAAGAACAAGGAAAACCCCTGAAAAATAATGAAATGGACATAAATAATGTATCAGATAAATAATTCAAAACAATAGCAAATAATAAATGTTAATTGAATCAGAGAAAAGAATAGATGAACACAGTGAGTGAAATTTTTAACAAGGGGTAAGAATGTATAAAAAAGACCCAATCAGAAATGATGATTCAACAACAGACACAGAAACCACACCAGAAGCAACAAATAGCAGACCAAGAATGATTAAACAATTTCAACGTGGTAGCAGGATACAGTATTAACATATAGAAATCCCTTGCATTTGTATACACTAATAATGAAATATAAGAAACAGAAAGTACAAAAAAAAAAAAATCCTGTTTAAAATTGTATCAAAAAATGCTTAGGAATAAACTTAACCAAGGAAGTGAAAGACCTACCCTCTGAAAAGTATAAAACAATAATGAAACGCATTGAAGATGATAAAAAGAAATGGAAAGATAGCTCATGTTCTTGAATTGGAATAATTAACACTATTTACATGTTCATACTACCCAAAGCAGTCTATAGATTTTACCTAATTCCTGTCAAAATAGCCATATTTTTCACAGAGTAAGAACAAATAATCCTAAAATGTAAATGGAATCATAAGAAAACCTCAAATCACCAAAACAATATTAAGGAAAAGCAAAGTTAAGGGTATCAAACTCCCTGACTACTGACTATATTACAAAGCTATAGTAATAAAACAGAATAGCCCTGCACAAAAAAAAATATATATATGCAGGTGAAGTGGATAAAATAGAGAGCACAGAAATATAAATTCATGCACTTAAGGTCAATTAATCTATGACAAAGGAGGCAAGAATACACAATGGAGGAAAGCCTCTTCAATAAGTGATGATGGGAAAACCTGTACAGCTACATGTAAAAGAATGAGATTAGGGGCTTCCCTAGTGATCCAGTGGGTAAAGAGTCTGCCTTGCAGTGCAAGAAGCACCAGTGCAATTCCTGGCCGGGGAAGATCCCACATGCCAGGAGTGGCTGAGCCAATGTGTCCAGTTGAGAGCCAACATTCTGGAGCACATGTACCCAGAGCTGGTGCTAAGCAAGGGAGGCCACTGCAGTGGGAGGCCCACACATGCCAAGGAATAAAGATGGATGAAAAATAAAAAATGATGATTTAGAGGCAAAAAAAATTGAAAGATAAAAGCTTATAATTTAAAAAAATGAGATTAGAATATTTCCTTCATATCATGTACAAAAGTAAATTCAAAGACCTAAATGTAAGACCTAAAGCAATGAAACTTTCTAGATGAGAACACAGGCAGAACACACTTTGCTATTAATGATACAAATATGTCTGGATCCATCTCTTAGGACAAAAGAAATAAGAGCAAAAATAAATAAATGGGACCTAATTAAAAGTTTTTGCACTTAAAAGCTTTTGGACTTAAAAGCTTTTGCAGAGCCAAGGAGACCATCCACCAAATGAAAGGACAAGCATGGAATGGGGGAAATATTAGCAAATGATATATTTACTATCAAAATATATAATAGTATATTTACTATACAAAATTTATAAATAGCTCATAAAACTCAACACTAAAAAACTGATTAAAAATTAGACAGAGGCCTGAATAGACATTTTTCCAAAAAAGACATATAGATGGCTAACAGGCACATGAAAAAGATGCTCAATATTGCTAATTATTAGAGAAAGGCAAATGAATACCAAAATGAGATATCACCTCACACTTGTGAATATAGTTACCATGAAAAAGTCCCCAAATAACAAATGTTGCTGAGGATATGGAGAAAAGGGAACCCTCGTACCCTGTTGATGAGATTGCAAATTAGTGCAGCTACTACAGAAGACACGAAGGTTCCTTAAAAAATTAAGAACAGAACTACCATTATGACTCAGCAATTCTACTGCTGGGTATACAGTCAGAAAGAACAAAAACACTAACTCTAATAGATACACACGCCCCAACGTTAACAGCAGCACTATTTACAACAGCCATAGTATTGAAGCAACTCATCAGAAAAATGTATTTAAAAAATATGTGATATATATAGTGATAGAGAGAGAGATAGATGCTAGTCACCCAGTCGTGTCTGACTCTTTGTCACCCCATGGACTGTAGCCCACCAGACTCCTCTGTCCATGGGATTCTCCAGGCAAGAATACTAGAGTAGGCTGCCATTTCCTACCCCAGAACGTCTTTACAACCCAGGATCGAACCTGCATCTGTATGTCTCCTACATAAACGTGTAGGTTCTTTAGCACTTGGAGAAAAAAAATGGCAACCTACTCCAGTATTCTTGCCTGGAGAATTCCATGAACAGAGGAGCCTGGTGGGTTACAGTCCATGGGGTCACAAAGATTCAGACATGACTGAGTGATTAACACCTCTTTACCACTAGCACCCAGTCATATACATACTATATGGCTAAAACTAAAATTACACTTACAACAACCATACTTCAAAAAATAAGGGAAAAACAGCAGTTCTTTTTAGCACCTTCAATTCTAAAAGCTCAATCGATCTCATGGGAATTCACTGTACGGCTATTTTATTTCAGTTCAGTGTGGATAATGGAGAAGGAAAATGGCAACCCACTTCAGTATTCTTGCCTGGAGAATTCCACGAATGGAGGAGCCTGGTGGGCTGCAGGCCATGGGATCACAAAAAGTAAGACACAACTAAAGTGACTAAGCAGCAGCAGCAGCAATGTGGATAAATTTCATGACTGTGTTTTGAACATGAGCTTTTTAATATGCAGTTTGGTATGATAAATAAATGTTACAGACTGAGTGTTTTCAGAGAAGACTTACAATTCATACTTTCAGTATTTTTCCTCTAATCTTGGTATCAGAAAGCATGGATCCTTTAGAACTCTCTGGAATGACTGAAGTTTTCATCTTTGCTTCTTTTAGTGTGTTTCTCTTGTGTGCATCTGCTTAGGGCTGTCACTAACTCACTGCCAAAGAAAGAGGGGTAGCACATGTCAAAGGCTATAGACATGGTTTGGCTTTCAAGTCAGAAACCTGTGAGTGTAAGCTACGTTTGTACAAATTACTTTACCTCTCTGAGCATGGATCTCCTCATCAAATGAGAAGAAAATACAGCTTATGTTGCAGTTATTTTAAGGAGGAAATGACTTAATACATGTAAAATGTTTAACACGAGAAGGTACATCTAAATCTTAATTAATGACAGCAACTGCTACTCTATTTAAGCCACTCCTTTATTCCCATTTCCCTAATACTCTCAATAAGTCTCAAAATGCCTACATTGCTCCCTCAAAAACCTGCAACATTATTATGGTATTGAGTCAATGAATCTTCCTTTTGCTCTGCTAAAACCAACATAGCTCTTTAAAAATAATTTTATACACAGGACCATGAATTTCCACAAACTGAAATATATGATAAGATAACCCAACAAAGATTCCCCTACTTATTTCAGAATCTCAAATTTTAAAAAAAAATTCTTAATTTTATAATTAAAATCTATTTTCTAAGTCAAGAATTAAATCTCCAAAGGAAAAACCTGGCATTTCAATACATTGCACAAAAAAAGATTTAACTGGAGAATAACCACAAAATAAAGGATAATTTAAGGAGTTACATTTGTAACTTCTTAGGATTTAGTCATGCTGCTATTTGATTTTTCATTTTAGTATCTTTGAATTTAAGCCTAAAAAGCTCAAATGCTTATTTTCTCTTTTATCCTTAAGGTCTGTTGAGATATTAGCTCAATATAATAATTAATATAAACAATAGTCTACCAATGCAAATATCCCAAGACTCTACTACCTCTTGGCATTAGAATCCTTAACAGAATATCAGTATTTAATTACTATCATTTAATTAAAATTGTAATATGACATTTATATATATTAGAAAGAATACAAATGCATAAGTCTGTGCTTCAGAAGAGAAAGGAAACACAACATTAGAAAGAAAACTGGAAGAGTGTCACCATTAATCACTGTGTGAATTTAAGCAAATCTCTTGACTCCCAGAAGCCAATTTACCCACATACTAATAAAACTTAAGCTTCAAGTTTCCCTCCAAGGCCCTAGGAGAAAACTTAGCAATGGAGTCACACTTAGATTGTTATAAAATTTGCAAAAACTATTTCAACCACAATTGGTTCTAATAGCGGTCATTTCTCATGTTGATTTCTGTCATACTGAAGTGCTTGTGATCACTTCAGGAACCTAAGGGGAACCTGAATTAAGAATGCATGCTGTTTGATCTACTGAAATGATTTTAAGTGGTTTCCATTATATTACCCATGCTAGTTTAAAAATGGTTCCAAGAACCTTGTATAACTTACTTAACTTTGAAACACAAAGGCATAGATTGAAGATTATGTCACGAGGTCATGCAGTCCTTTGGGACCCACCACTAAAAGTATGTGGTCAGTGAAGGAGAAATAAAATTGGCAATGAGTGAAGCCAGAATCAAGTCTGTGGGAAATTCTTTCATTTATTAAACATTTTAATGTAAAAATGAAAATGGAAAATTTATCAACACATGGTTAAACCTGTAGCTATCCTGTGTCAATGAAAAACTCAAATAATCGAAAAAAAATTCTTAATTTTATAATTAAAATCTATTTTCTAAGTCAAGAATTAAATCTCCAAAGGAAAAACCTGGCATTTCAATACATTGCACAAAAAAAGATTTAACTGGAGAATAACCACAAAATAAAGGATAATTTAAGGAGTTACATTTGTAACTTCTTAGGATTTAGTCATGCTGCTATTTGATTTTTCATTTTAGTATCTTTGAATTTAAGCCTAAAAAGCTCAAATGCTTATTTTCTCTTTTATCCTTAAGGTCTGTTGAGATATTAGCTCAATATAATAATTAATATAAACAATAGTCTACCAATGCAAATATCCCAAGACTCTACTACCTCTTGGCATTAGAATCCTTAACAGAATATCAGTATTTAATTACTATCATTTAATTAAAATTGTAATATGACATTTATATATATTAGAAAGAATACAAATGCATAAGTCTGTGCTTCAGAAGAGAAAGGAAACACAACATTAGAAAGAAAACTGGAAGAGTGTCACCATTAATCACTGTGTGAATTTAAGCAAATCTCTTGACTCCCAGAAGCCAATTTACCCACATACTAATAAAACTTAAGCTTCAAGTTTCCCTCCAAGGCCCTAGGAGAAAACTTAGCAATGGAGTCACACTTAGATTGTTATAAAATTTGCAAAAACTATTTCAACCACAATTGGTTCTAATAGCGGTCATTTCTCATGTTGATTTCTGTCATACTGAAGTGCTTGTGATCACTTCAGGAACCAAAGGGGGAACCTGAATTAAGAATGCATGCTGTTTGATCTACTGAAATGATTTTAAGTGGTTTCCATTATATTACCCATGCTAGTTTAAAAATGGTTCCAAGAACCTTGTATAACTTACTTAACTTTGAAACACAAAGGCATAGATTGAAGATTATGTCACGAGGTCATGCAGTCCTTTGGGACCCACCACTAAAAGTATGTGGTCAGTGAAGGAGAAATAAAATTGGCAATGAGTGAAGCCAGAATCAAGTCTGTGGGAAATTCTTTCATTTATTAAACATTTTAATGTAAAAATGAAAATGGAAAATTTATCAACACATGGTTAAACCTGTAGCTATCCTTGTCAAGATACTCAATAATGAAACATATCTAAGCATGAAAGCATATTTTGGCAGGGTCAGAATTAAGCAAAATACAATTTATCAAAATTACTCTGTGGGACTTCCCCAGCAGTACAGTGGTAAAGACTCTGTGCTGCCAATGCAGGGGGTGGAGTTTTGATCCATGGTCAGAAAAGTAAGATTTCACATGACATGTGGTATGACCAAAAAGATAAAAAAAAAAAAAAAAAAAGAGTTACTCTGTTTGCTAATCATAATGTGAGTATATCTCTATGTAAAGTCTCATGGTTTATGCATCTAAATGACAAAAATATATGTATTTCAATCATTCCTATAAGAGGAAAAGCTTTTTTCTTAGAACATATTACAAAACAATTTTAATAGGTAGACAATAGAAGCATTGTTCATTTGACAGGACTGCCATAATAAAACACCACAGGCTGGGTAGCTTAAATAACAGACATTTATTTCCTCACAGTTTTGGAGGTTAGATGCCCCAGATCAAGGTGTCAGCGTGTTTGGTTTCGCCTCAGGCCTCTCTCCTTGCCTTGGAGATGGCAGTCTTGTCACTGAGTCTTCATATAATATTTCCTCTGTGAGCACTTGATGTCCATTTGTGTGTCCTAACGTTCTCCTCTTAAAAGGATACCAGTCAGACTGGATTAGGGTCCACCCTAAGGGCCTAGTTTTAACTTAAAGGCCCATCTTCATTTTGAGATACTGGCGATGGTGCACAATTCAAACTGTTACAGACGCTAAGAGTATGCAAACATAAAATATCATGAAAATGACTTTTGTAGGCAACTCATAATTTTTAAGTATATTGCCTCCTTGGATTTTGAGATGTTTCTAGCATTTGTCACTTTGTTAAATGTCCAATTTGTTGCCATGTATTTTCTCATGTGAAAGATATATTCATTTTTGTATCAATTTTTTTATTCATAATTTATTTTGTATTCCTTCAAGAGAGTTGTTTGCCCCCATATTGCAATGGATTTGGTCTCTACAAAACCATGACCCACTCTCAATCTTTATGGATTCAATTAATTAATCTCAAAAATAGAAACAATTTTATTGACATTGAAATATGTGTAGTTCCCATTCCAATGCAAATTATGTGCATGTTACAAAGATATGTCATATATTGAAACTGTTTTCTAGAAGGACATAAATGAAGTTCTTTCTGAAAACTCAACTGTCCTTAAATCCAGACATTAAATTACTTGCTGTGCTCTTACTATATTTCATGTCTTACTCCCACCTTCATATATAAAGGTCATAAGTAGAAAAAGTTTTATAATACTAATGAAGAACATGTTGCCTAGTAATACCAACAATATCTACATAAACCTGACCTTGCCAAAAAAAGACAAGCATGACATTTTCCATTTCTATACTATATCTATACATCGTTCTTTAATGAGATACTAAACTGTGCAAACCTATATAGAGTTTCTCCTGGATCATCATCATGCCCTTGAGTATGATATAAGCTTTGCCTTAGGTTTAAGGAGACAGAATTCAGAAAAGGCATAAGATGAATGACCTCAAGAGCTGGCCTGTTTGACAGATAAGCAGGGGAATAATGAGAGAGATAAATAGGGAAGCTGATTATTAAAATGCTCATATTTTGCATTTCAAGAAATCTCCTAACTCATATGCATTCAAGTTTTATCACTTTATGTTTACTTTCATGTTTGAAGTCACATAAAAGTAATGAAGCTTGTCAAACAATCTCACTTTAAATACACCTTGAAATGTTGAGAAGAATTTAGGTCAGATTTCAGGTGCTAAATGCCTCTCTTGTTTCATAATAATCACAGTTCACCTTTTACTTAAAGGCCCTTTTTGATACTGGCGATGGTGCACAATTCAAACTGTTACAGACGCTAAGAGTATGCAAACATAAAATATCATGAAAATGACTTTTGTAGGCAACTCATAATTTTTAAGTATATTGCCTCCTTGGATTTTGAGATGTTTCTAGCATTTGTCACTTTGTTAAATGTCCAATTTGTTGCCATGTATTTTCTCATGTGAAAGATATATTCATTTTTGTATCAATTTTTTTATTCATAATTTATTTTGTATTCCTTCAAGAGAGTTGTTTGCCCCCATATTGCAATGGATTTGGTCTCTACAAAACCATGACCCACTCTCAATCTTTATGGATTCAATTAATTAATCTCAAAAATAGAAACAATTTTATTGACATTGAAATATGTGTAGTTCCCATTCCAATGCAAATTATGTGCATGTTACAAAGATATGTCATATATTGAAACTGTTTTCTAGAAGGACATAAATGAAGTTCTTTCTGAAAACTCAACTGTCCTTAAATCCAGACATTAAATTACTTGCTGTGCTCTTACTATATTTCATGTCTTACTCCCACCTTCATATATAAAGGTCATAAGTAGAAAAAGTTTTATAATACTAATGAAGAACATGTTGCCTAGTAATACCAACAATATCTACATAAACCTGACCTTGCCAAAAAAAGACAAGCATGACATTTTCCATTTCTATACTATATCTATACATCGTTCTTTAATGAGATACTAAACTGTGCAAACCTATATAGAGTTTCTCCTGGATCATCATCATGCCCTTGAGTATGATATAAGCTTTGCCTTAGGTTTAAGGAGACAGAATTCAGAAAAGGCATAAGATGAATGACCTCAAGAGCTGGCCTGTTTGACAGATAAGCAGGGGAATAATGAGAGAGATAAATAGGGAAGCTGATTATTAAAATGCTCATATTTTGCATTTCAAGAAATCTCCTAACTCATATGCATTCAAGTTTTATCACTTTATGTTTACTTTCATGTTTGAAGTCACATAAAAGTAATGAAGCTTGTCAAACAATCTCACTTTAAATACACCTTGAAATGTTGAGAAGAATTTAGGTCAGATTTCAGGTGCTAAATGCCTCTCTTGTTTCATAATAATCACAGTTCACCTTCACATGGAAAAGTTTGAAATAAAATATTTTGGGTTGGTTAGGACAAAGCTGCTTTGAAAAACACAAAGAAAACACAGTTCTAAGTAGATAACTGAAATCTTTTAATTTTAATTTCATGAGCTTCTTGATTCAGACATGAATTTTTACCTTATAGAATCTAATAATAATGACCAAATATATCAGCTTTTGGTCAAAATGAAACAACAACAGAAAAAGGATTTAAAGCATTCACAAAGGGTCTTAGATTTTTCTGAAAAAAAATTTAAAAATATGTTATTATTCAAGGCTAAAGATATAACTAATTGGGTCTTTAAATCAAGAAAAAAATAGAGAAGTGCACAGTCATAGTTAGTGTCACTCTTCTAATTTTCTTCCTTGTTCTCCTCTGGAATTCTACTGAAATAACCCCATGTGTCAAGAAAAGGTACTGTCTATCCATTTTTATCTTAACCCAAGATAAAAACCATAATGATGGTTCTTAGTGGTGCTTCTTTCTTAATGGTGGTCAATGTTAATTTTTGAATCAATTTGCCAATCATCTCTCCAGTTATGAGTATTTTGAAGAGCTTGCTCAGTGTCCTCCAAAAGAAGGTTAATAGTAAAGTCTTTCTCATTCCAAAGCACACCCTTATACTCTGAGCCATTCTTGTAACAAGTTTTGCTTAGAGGGAACTAAACAGAATAGAGTGGAAGAAATGATTTTTTGGCAGCCCTTTGAAATCAACATATATTTTGTGTTTCTTTGTAAAGTTACAGTCAAAAGAAAAATGTAATATGTCTCCTCTAGATTGAGATATTTCTGCTTTCTTCATTATATTCTGGATACCCTCTTCCTCTCCCTACACTGGGCTAACATTCAAGGATGATTTGGTAAAAATGTGGATACAGTTCTAAAGGCCTGTTTGACAGATAAGCAGGGGAATAATGAGAGAGATAAATAGGGAAGCTGATTATTAAAATGCTCATATTTTGCATTTCAAGAAATCTCCTAACTCATATGCATTCAAGTTTTATCACTTTATGTTTACTTTCATGTTTGAAGTCACATAAAAGTAATGAAGCTTGTCAAACAATCTCACTTTAAATACACCTTGAAATGTTGAGAAGAATTTAGGTCAGATTTCAGGTGCTAAATGCCTCTCTTGTTTCATAATAATCACAGTTCACCTTCACATGGAAAAGTTTGAAATAAAATATTTTGGGTTGGTTAGGACAAAGCTGCTTTGAAAAACACAAAGAAAACACAGTTCTAAGTAGATAACTGAAATCTTTTAATTTTAATTTCATGAGCTTCTTGATTCAGACATGAATTTTTACCTTATAGAATCTAATAATAATGACCAAATATATCAGCTTTTGGTCAAAATGAAACAACAGCAGAAAAAGGATTTAAAGCATTCACAAAGGGTCTTAGATTTTTCTGAAAAAAAATTTAAAAATATGTTATTATTCAAGGCTAAAGATATAACTAATTGGGTCTTTAAATCAAGAAAAAAATAGAGAAGTGCACAGTCATAGTTAGTGTCACTCTTCTAATTTTCTTCCTTGTTCTCCTCTGGAATTCTACTGAAATAACCCCATGTGTCAAGAAAAGGTACTGTCTATCCATTTTTATCTTAACCCAAGATAAAAACCATAATGATGGTTCTTAGTGGTGCTTCTTTCTTAATGGTGGTCAATGTTAATTTTTGAATCAATTTGCCAATCATCTCTCCAGTTATGAGTATTTTGAAGAGCTTGCTCAGTGTCCTCCAAAAGAAGGTTAATAGTAAAGTCTTTCTCATTCCAAAGCACACCCTTATACTCTGAGCCATTCTTGTAACAAGTTTTGCTTAGAGGGAACTAAACAGAATAGAGTGGAAGAAATGATTTTTTGGCAGCCCTTTGAAATCAACATATATTTTGTGTTTCTTTGTAAAGTTACAGTCAAAAGAAAAATGTAATATGTCTCCTCTAGATTGAGATATTTCTGCTTTCTTCATTATATTCTGGATACCCTCTTCCTCTCCCTACACTGGGCTAACATTCAAGGATGATTTGGTAAAAATATAGTGGATATCAGTTCTAAAGTTAAGATAGAAAATGGACAAATCTTTGGTAGTCAGCAGAGCACGCAGAGGACAAAATGGATGTCTTTCAAGAGCAAAATATAGTCTGGACAGCTGATTTCAAACCATAACTTCATACATTGAAAGATGTGGCTCTCCTCTTAACTCTAAACATGGTCTATAAAATATCAAATCTAAGGAAAGAATTTAGGAGAACAAATATCTATAGAAAGAACAGATTTGACAAAAAAGAAGCTGAAATAAAATTCATGAAAAAAATTCAAGTGATTCAAGTGTATCCCATCTGTGCTTCTTGTCACATTATTTTTATTCTCAAATTTACATGTTGTATTTACAAATGTTTCTGTTCTCAGGTTAATTTTAAGAGCTCAAGTTGGGTATTCAAATGTCTGAATTAAGCATAACAACTAAATAAATATGAGAACACAAACCTTGGATGTTAAATTCATATTGATGACAACTGAATTTGTCTCCTTAATCCTCAGCCAACACTTGAGTTTGGTTCCATCTGTCTAACAGACCACTAGACATACCCATTATATTATCCAAACATCATCCCACAAATCTCTAAATGCATTTTCTCCCTTAAAAAAATACTGCTTTACACTGTTTCTTTACTTCACTTCAATCAATGTTTACTTCAATCAATTTTCACTTCATTTTAATCAGTTTTCTTGCAATTATTTAAAACACATATTTCAGCATCTTCAGTCATTCATCTCTTTCATCCCCAAAATAAGTTGTAAAGAGACTGTCTTCCAAAATCTCCTCTTTTATTGACTTAGTCAAGATTGGCATCATTTTCATCTCAATTACTATAATAAACTCCTGTTTCATTTTAATGCTCAAACACTACCTCTTTCTAGTTACCTGATATAGTCATCACATTAATTCTTTAATTCACTATTTTCACTGACATTCCAACACCCTCGATCAAATTCTTAAATAATTGTTTACCACCTACTGAAAAATGTTTAGGTTTTCTAGGTTGATGCCTACTTTCTCACTGCCTACCAAAGTCTCATACTTCAAGAGTTAATCTGGTCTCACCGCTGATTTTTCCTTACTCTCAAGTCTTTGGAAGCAGTATAATAGAGTGGGAAACATATACTCTGTTTCAAAGTTTCAAGGAACTTAGAGATAATTTCTCAGGTCTCTCATCTATCCACTGTGAAGAACAAGTTAAATCCTTGAACTCTGGCTTCATTATATGCGATACAGGGGATAATAAAACCAAACTCATACGGCCAATGAAAGATTACATGGAAAACTATATGTAAATTACTAGCAAGAACAGGTGATTTTACTAGGCAGGTCATTAAATACTAACCCATGCTTCTAAATATAATAATAAAGCATTGTTAAAATTATGACCTTGACTCCCTAAATGGTCTTTGTATATTTATTCAACAAAAAGAAATCTCTAGCAAACATTTATTACTGGTATACATTCTTGCTCTATGACCTCTTTGAAAATTTGTCATATATACCTGCTGCATATCCTCCATTTAACCAGAATTATTCTTCAAGAAAACAACAACAACAAAAATTCTCTCAAAGCACATATCCTCAAATAGCCAGAAATGTTAAGATTAAATGTCTCCTTAATCCTCAGCCAACACTTGAGTTTGGTTCCATCTGTCTAACAGACCACTAGACATACCCATTATATTATCCAAACATCATCCCACAAATCTCTAAATGCATTTTCTCCCTTAAAAAAATACTGCTTTACACTGTTTCTTTACTTCACTTCAATCAATGTTTACTTCAATCAATTTTCACTTCATTTTAATCAGTTTTCTTGCAATTATTTAAAACACATATTTCAGCATCTTCAGTCATTCATCTCTTTCATCCCCAAAATAAGTTGTAAAGAGACTGTCTTCCAAAATCTCCTCTTTTATTGACTTAGTCAAGATTGGCATCATTTTCATCTCAATTACTATAATAAACTCCTGTTTCATTTTAATGCTCAAACACTACCTCTTTCTAGTTACCTGATATAGTCATCACATTAATTCTTTAATTCACTATTTTCACTGACATTCCAACACCCTCGATCAAATTCTTAAATAATTGTTTACCACCTACTGAAAAATGTTTAGGTTTTCTAGGTTGATGCCTACTTTCTCACTGCCTACCAAAGTCTCATACTTCAAGAGTTAATCTGGTCTCACCGCTGATTTTTCCTTACTCTCAAGTCTTTGGAAGCAGTATAATAGAGTGGGAAACATATACTCTGTTTCAAAGTTTCAAGGAACTTAGAGATAATTTCTCAGGTCTCTCATCTATCCACTGTGAAGAACAAGTTAAATCCTTGAACTCTGGCTTCATTATATGCGATACAGGGGATAATAAAACCAAACTCATACGGCCAATGAAAGATTACATGGAAAACTATATGTAAATTACTAGCAAGAACAGGTGATTTTACTAGGCAGGTCATTAAATACTAACCCATGCTTCTAAATATAATAATAAAGCATTGTTAAAATTATGACCTTGACTCCCTAAATGGTCTTTGTATATTTATTCAACAAAAAGAAATCTCTAGCAAACATTTATTACTGGTATACATTCTTGCTCTATGACCTCTTTGAAAATTTGTCATATATACCTGCTGCATATCCTCCATTTAACCAGAATTATTCTTCAAGAAAACAACAACAACAAAAATTCTCTCAAAGCACATATCCTCAAATAGCCAAACAAAAGTTAATGTATATAACAGTCAAGAAATGTGTGTGAAGACTTTTGAATTCAGAAACACTTTCATGGAATGTTTCTAATCATCCTTTCAATATCATGATTTTTCTGAGTGAAATGACAGACAAGGAAGAGAGTGATATTTTTAAACATCTATGGGAGACCCCAAGCTTGGTCTGCAGCTCTTTTAAGACAGAACTGTCAGATAGCATGAAGATGAGCTGGCAGAACCATCCACATCCTGTAATGAGCAGGAAGACAAGCTGCTGACTCAAGTGGTCCAGCTGTAAGAGGCCTGGTGGTAGCCAAGGTGGCATTCACTTGGAGAGATTGTAAGGAACTGATGGGGTAAAAGGAGCATTCAGAAACTAAGAAAAACTAGTAACGTGGTAGCTGGATGTTTATCATTACACAAAATAATCATATTAAGGCTCATAATACAATAACATTGTACCAACTGGATAGAGATCACAGAGCTAGCAATTTCAACCATCTAGAAAAATACACTCAAAAAATCTGCAAAATAAAAAAAAAATATTTCAACCATCTTTATTATTTTTGAAAGAATGGAATTATTAGTTTTCTAGTTTATAGTATGTTTTAAAAGAACAAGGGTTGAAATAGTACAGTAGAACACCTAGGCAACAGAAATAAGAAAATGGCAACTAAATACCTGACATAGATACAAGGAGAAAACACACAAGAATCCAAAGGACAACATTCCAGGGCTCTTATTACAAGTTCTCTCAGTCTTATATACTTCAATTACTCCAGGGACTTCACTTAATTTATTAAGGTGTCTGCATTCTAAGCCACTTCAATTGTGTTGGACTCTTTGCGACCCCATGAACTAGTGATACAACCCAAGTCTCTTATGTCTCCTGCATTGGCAAAATTATGACCTTGACTCCCTAAATGGTCTTTGTATATTTATTCAACAAAAAGAAATCTCTAGCAAACATTTATTACTGGTATACATTCTTGCTCTATGACCTCTTTGAAAATTTGTCATATATACCTGCTGCATATCCTCCATTTAACCAGAATTATTCTTCAAGAAAACAACAACAACAAAAATTCTCTCAAAGCACATATCCTCAAATAGCCAAACAAAAGTTAATGTATATAACAGTCAAGAAATGTGTGTGAAGACTTTTGAATTCAGAAACACTTTCATGGAATGTTTCTAATCATCCTTTCAATATCATGATTTTTCTGAGTGAAATGACAGACAAGGAAGAGAGTGATATTTTTAAACATCTATGGGAGACCCCAAGCTTGGTCTGCAGCTCTTTTAAGACAGAACTGTCAGATAGCATGAAGATGAGCTGGCAGAACCATCCACATCCTGTAATGAGCAGGAAGACAAGCTGCTGACTCAAGTGGTCCAGCTGTAAGAGGCCTGGTGGTAGCCAAGGTGGCATTCACTTGGAGAGATTGTAAGGAACTGATGGGGTAAAAGGAGCATTCAGAAACTAAGAAAAACTAGTAACGTGGTAGCTGGATGTTTATCATTACACAAAATAATCATATTAAGGCTCATAATACAATAACATTGTACCAACTGGATAGAGATCACAGAGCTAGCAATTTCAACCATCTAGAAAAATACACTCAAAAAATCTGCAAAATAAAAAAAAAATATTTCAACCATCTTTATTATTTTTGAAAGAATGGAATTATTAGTTTTCTAGTTTATAGTATGTTTTAAAAGAACAAGGGTTGAAATAGTACAGTAGAACACCTAGGCAACAGAAATAAGAAAATGGCAACTAAATACCTGACATAGATACAAGGAGAAAACACACAAGAATCCAAAGGACAACATTCCAGGGCTCTTATTACAAGTTCTCTCAGTCTTATATACTTCAATTACTCCAGGGACTTCACTTAATTTATTAAGGTGTCTGCATTCTAAGCCACTTCAATTGTGTTGGACTCTTTGCGACCCCATGAACTAGTGATACAACCCAAGTCTCTTATGTCTCCTGCATTGGCAGGTGGGTTCTTTACCATTAGCGTAATAGTATAATAAAATGACTAGAATTCTTAATGAAGAGCCTTCTTAATTTAACTCACCCTCTGAAAAACTATTCCTAAAATTACTGCATAATTTTCTTCCTTATATACATATTACACAAGTTTTAATATAATCTTTTTTCTTGACATAGTGCTTTAAAAAGCTAAAATACTTAAGTACTCTAAGAATAAAACATATTACCTCTTTATTCTATATATCATTTGTGTTCAGGTTAACAACTATGGCCCTCTTGATCTCAGCATCACTCTGGATTAAGGCCCAGTGACAAATACTAAATATAAGACTAATCACAAAAATGATGAACATCTATTGAATAATTTTCATGGTCCAATACTGGGACATGATCTTTGCCTGCTTTATCTTATTTAATAGTCAATAATTTATGCTATAACTCTAATTATTATTCTCATTTTATAGCTGAGAAAACTGAAGCATACAAACATAAATTAATCTCTCCAAATTCCTAATGAAAAGGGACAAAAATATATACTTGGTGATTTTCTAATTTGTTGTTTCCCAAAATAGTTGTGCAAAGTAATATATTAAAATAATTAAGAATTTCTGGCATGGAACATGTTTAGGGAACTTCAGGTTAGATTCAATAGATTCCACAGTGGAATTCTGAATGAATTTAATGTCTTAAGGTCTCCAAGAAGGGTGCATAAAATGTAGACTAACATTTAGTATATCCCACCATTATTTAATCATGCACTTCATTTTTCTTACTAGTCTTGAAAAACTAGTTTTTCCTCGAACAAACTTGGAGAAACATTTCTGTATAAAATGCGCAATAACTGTTTTCATACGACCATTAGCTCTTTGATATAAAGCTGAGAACATAATGTTAAAAACAAAAAGTTATGAAAATAATTCTGTTTTTCCAAAAACAGTACACATGGTTATGGATTAAGTTGTGCCCTCCAAAGAAGGCATGTTGCAATTCTAAGCTCCAGTTCATCAGAGCACAGTTGTAACCCACGTAATTAGTTGAGATGAGGTCATCCTGGGGCAGGGTAGGCCCTTATTCTGATTTGACGGGTGTTCTTATAAAAGGAGGAGAGACAAAGGAAAGAGAATGCATGTGAAAGCACAGACTCGCCAGGAAAAAGCTATTTGATGACAGGTTGCAGCTGAAGGCCCAACAATGGTGAAGACTAACAGTCACCCCAGGTGCAACCAACAAGCAAGGAAGGGTTCTACTCAGTGGAGCATTGCCCTCCACGTACCTTGATTTTTAACTTCTCCAGAGTTTTACGAGAATACATTTCTGTTGTTTTAAGCCACCCAGTGCATAGTACTTTGTTACAGCAGCCCTAAGGAAACCAATATGCATGGGTTACAAGAAGACAAAATATTGATACCTTGAAATGGGATTAAAAACTAAGATACTTAGAGTAAAACACTATACAAAAATTGGGCAGCGTAAATAACTTACTATGAGACTTGAGAGCAGATATTAATGTGGTTAATTGAGATCTTTTGTTTATAATATTTTTAAAAAAAAACTAAATTAGCTAATTGAACATTTGTCTAAAATTCAATTTTCTTATCTGGAAAGCAGGGTTTCTTAAAAGATTATCATGATGATTAAGTGGGAAACATGGTATTAATATATAGGAAGCAATCAAGACATGATTACAATATCTACCTTATACTATCAAATTCTCTCTCCAATCCAAGACTTGAAAAACACCAGAGTCACTGCAAAAGAGTTATTCTAATGAAGAAAGAACAGAGAATATGTTTCCAAGTTATAATTTTTTAAACATGCTATCCATAAGATACTGTGCATTAGTTTAATGGCTCAAAAGACTTAGCATACTTTCTAAAAGCAATGTATTTATTTGAAGATGGCATTGAGCCATGCACCTTTGAAAATTAGCCTTTTATTTCCCTGGTGGCTTAGCAGGCAGTCCTTGGTCTAGGTTTACACATCTTAAGAGTATTTAATTGAATAGAACAGCCTGCAGGTATATAATGGAATGAAAAAGGAAGCACTTACTACGATGACACTCAAAATTACAACTTAAAATGAATGCTATCATTTTTCTAGCAATTCTGTCAATTAGTTAAATTAGTTAGTGTGATGTAAAGCTATCTGCCTGGGAGTTCATGTAGGTACTTTTTATTTATTTAGAGAGCTTGTCTAAAGCAAAAAAAAAAAAAAAAAATCCCTCTTTCAAGTCCTTTCTTTATGTTCACCTTGTCATAATCCTGTGTTCCTGTTACTGCAATTTATTCATTAGTTGTGAACCTATAATGAATAGACAATGCAATAAAACATTGCCTGTATTCTCTCTCAAAGTTACTTTTAGATGAAAGAGGCTTATTTTGTTCATATGATTCAGTATTTAGTACATTAAATCTTATAATAACAGCACCTATTACATCTCACCAAGTCAATGCAGATATAGAGCACCAATATATAGAAGGCCCTCAAGACATAAAAATTTTGTATAATTTACCTAAACTGACAGTGAAAGTCATAAGCACATTTAAGAGTCAGATTAAATTAATTGCTAAAATTTAACAGCCTATTATGATCCATTAACACTTAACTGAATTAACATGCTTAGAAAATGGGCAATTCCGTGGCAATAAATTTCCTAGGTAACTGAAACTTGTAACTTTATTTTTCTTTATTGAAGTATATTTGATTTATAATATCATATTAATTTCAGATATATAGCACAGTGATTCAGGATTTTTACAGATCATATTCAATAAAATTATTAATGGCTAGACCTCATGCTATAAAATATAACCTTGTTGCTTACCTATTTTATATATAGTTGTCTGTACCTCTTAATCCCATACCCATATATTGCCCCTCCCCTCTTCCTTCTCCTCAGTGTAACCACTGGTTTGCTTTCTATATCTGTGAGTCAGTTTCTGTTTTGCTTTTTATACATTAATTTATTTTAGATTTAAGATGGGCATTGAGCCATGCACCTTTGAAAATTAGCCTTTTATTTCCCTGGTGGCTTAGCAGGCAGTCCTTGGTGTAGGTTTACACATCTTAAGAGTATTTAATTGAATAGAACAGCCTGCAGGTATATAATGGAATGAAAAAGGAAGCACTTACTACGATGACACTCAAAATTACAACTTAAAATGAATGCTATCATTTTTCTAGCAATTCTGTCAATTAGTTAAATTAGTTAGTGTGATGTAAAGCTATCTGCCTGGGAGTTCATGTAGGTACTTTTTATTTATTTAGAGAGCTTGTCTAAAGCAAAAAAAAAAAAAAAAAATCCCTCTTTCAAGTCCTTTCTTTATGTTCACCTTGTCATAATCCTGTGTTCCTGTTACTGCAATTTATTCATTAGTTGTGAACCTATAATGAATAGACAATGCAATAAAACATTGCCTGTATTCTCTCTCAAAGTTACTTTTAGATGAAAGAGGCTTATTTTGTTCATATGATTCAGTATTTAGTACATTAAATCTTATAATAACAGCACCTATTACATCTCACCAAGTCAATGCAGATATAGAGCACCAATATATAGAAGGCCCTCAAGACATAAAAATTTTGTATAATTTACCTAAACTGACAGTGAAAGTCATAAGCACATTTAAGAGTCAGATTAAATTAATTGCTAAAATTTAACAGCCTATTATGATCCATTAACACTTAACTGAATTAACATGCTTAGAAAATGGGCAATTCCGTGGCAATAAATTTCCTAGGTAACTGAAACTTGTAACTTTATTTTTCTTTATTGAAGTATATTTGATTTATAATATCATATTAATTTCAGATATATAGCACAGTGATTCAGGATTTTTACAGATCATATTCAATAAAATTATTAATGGCTAGACCTCATGCTATAAAATATAACCTTGTTGCTTACCTATTTTATATATAGTTGTCTGTACCTCTTAATCCCATACCCATATATTGCCCCTCCCCTCTTCCTTCTCCTCAGTGTAACCACTGGTTTGCTTTCTATATCTGTGAGTCAGTTTCTGTTTTGCTATATACATTAATTTATTTTTTTAGATTCCACATATAAGTGGTATCATATAGTAATTGTCATTCTCTGATTTATTTAATTTCACTAAGCATAATATTATCAAGGTCCATCCACATTGCTGCAAATAGTAGACTTTCATTCTTTTTTATAGCTGAGTAATACTCCATTGTATGTGTACATATATGTGTACATATATATGTATATATATACATATGTATATACATTCAACTTCTTCATATCTATCCATCTGTTGATGGACATTTGGGTTGCTTCCATATCTTGGATTCCAGCACCACTATAAATAGTGCTGCTGTGAACACTTGGGTGCTTACATATTTTCTAATTAATTTTTTTTCTGGATATATACTCAGCAATGGAATTGCTAGATGATATGGTAGCTCCATTTTTAGTTCTAGGAGTGATTGAAACTTGCATCTTTAGGGCTTCCCTGGTGGTCCAGTGGGTAAGGACACCGCCTTGCAGTGCAAGGGGTGCCAGTTCGATCCCTGACCTGGGAAGATCCCATGTGCCACAGAGCGGCTGGACCGATGTGTCCAACTACCAAGCCAGGGTTCTGGAGCACATGCTCCTAGAGCCAGTGCTCTGCAGTAAGAGAGGCCACTGTGATGGGAGGTCCACACATGCCAAAAAACAAAGATAAATAAATGAAAGATCAATAGAAGTGGCCAAAAAAAAGTTTAAAAAAAAAAAAAAGAAACTTGCATCTTTAGAAGATAAACTTCAGGGGAAAAAAATCCGCATCCCTACAGACAGAAATTCTTAAATATATGACCTACATTTTTGTTACTTCTTGGTATTAAAAGAAGTTGTTGTTTTAATCATGAAGTTATGTCTGACTCTTTGTGACCCAATGGACTGTAGCCCGCCAGGCTCATAGAATTTTCCAGGCAAGAATATTGGGGTAGGTTGCCATTTTCCTTCTCTAGAGGAATCTTCCTGGTCCAGGGATTGAACCCAGGTCTCTTGCATTGAAGGTGGATTCCTCAGTAAGGAAGTCTTCAAAAACTATTGTATCCAAATTTTTAGTTGTCTGTACCTCTTAATCCCATACCCATATATTGCCCTCCTCTTCCTTCTCCTCAGTGTAACCACTGGTTTGCTTTCTATATCTGTGAGTCAGTTTCTGTTTTGCTATATACATTAATTTATTTTTTTAGATTCCACATATAAGTGGTATCATATAGTAATTGTCATTCTCTGATTTATTTAATTTCACTAAGCATAATATTATCAAGGTCCATCCACATTGCTGCAAATAGTAGACTTTCATTCTTTTTTATAGCTGAGTAATACTCCATTGTATGTGTACATATATGTGTACATATATATGTATATATATACATATGTATATACATTCAACTTCTTCATATCTATCCATCTGTTGATGGACATTTGGGTTGCTTCCATATCTTGGATTCCAGCACCACTATAAATAGTGCTGCTGTGAACACTTGGGTGCTTACATATTTTCTAATTAATTTTTTTTCTGGATATATACTCAGCAATGGAATTGCTAGATGATATGGTAGCTCCATTTTTAGTTCTAGGAGTGATTGAAACTTGCATCTTTAGGGCTTCCCTGGTGGTCCAGTGGGTAAGGACACCGCCTTGCAGTGCAAGGGGTGCCAGTTCGATCCCTGACCTGGGAAGATCCCATGTGCCACAGAGCGGCTGGACCGATGTGTCCAACTACCAAGCCAGGGTTCTGGAGCACATGCTCCTAGAGCCAGTGCTCTGCAGTAAGAGAGGCCACTGTGATGGGAGGTCCACACATGCCAAAAAACAAAGATAAATAAATGAAAGATCAATAGAAGTGGCCAAAAAAAAGTTTAAAAAAAAAAAAAAGAAACTTGCATCTTTAGAAGATAAACTTCAGGGGAAAAAAATCCGCATCCCTACAGACAGAAATTCTTAAATATATGACCTACATTTTTGTTACTTCTTGGTATTAAAAGAAGTTGTTGTTTTAATCATGAAGTTATGTCTGACTCTTTGTGACCCAATGGACTGTAGCCCGCCAGGCTCATAGAATTTTCCAGGCAAGAATATTGGGGTAGGTTGCCATTTTCCTTCTCTAGAGGAATCTTCCTGGTCCAGGGATTGAACCCAGGTCTCTTGCATTGAAGGTGGATTCCTCAGTAAGGAAGTCTTCAATATAGTATTAGCCTATAAAAGTTGAACTAGTAAATTTAACACGTAAGGAATAAGCAGAGCTATTCTAGTAATCTGGTAGAAAAGACCAGATTTCTGCTAAATCAGTGCTTAAAGAGCACTCTGGAAATCTAAATGCAGCATTGTTAAATGTGAAAAATGTCATTATGTAATCAACAGTGGTACCATACCCATAGAAAGACTACCTAGGATAGAGGTTGGGGTAGAATCATCCCTCCTGTAAAATGCACAGCTCCCTGTCCTCAGAACATGACAGTATGTCACGTTACTTGGCAAGATTGCAGGGTCCAAGCACCAAGCAATACAGACAGGTTTCTAGAAGCTGGAAGAAGAAAGGAAACAGATTAAGAAATGACACTTGAATTCTAGCCCAATGAGACTTGTTTCAGACTTCTGACTTCCAGAACCAGAAAATGTATATTGTTTTAAGCCACTGAGCTCGTGGTAATATATTACAGTAGCAAGAGGTAACTAATACGATGGTCTTCACAGAGTATGGAAAAAAACACTGAAAAAGAACAATATATCAGAAAGAATTCTCTGTTGAGCATGACGAAAAGAGAAGCACTCGAAATGCACTAGTTATTGGGAAGGCCTACTCTTTTTGGCCAGTAGACTTTAATCGGTTTTTAAGCAACTTGGATTAAAAAATTTTACAAAACAGTATAATTCCTTTTGATCTGCTTCACTGCTTCCCAAGCAAACTTTTACTGACCAAACTGGCATCTAGGATATAAAATAAGAAGAAAATGCTCAGAATAGTAAACTGTAATATAAAATGGTATTTTCTCCACTGTAAATGAGCCAAAAGTAGAAAGTATCTCCTGATACTTTGAGTCCATTTAAAGGTACATCTCAACAAATTGTCTGCCTCCTCCTATCCCAAGACTGAGGACTAGATAGATAGCCAGCCATGGCAAGATTCCCTGACATGGCTCCTATGTACATTTATCTCACTTTTTAATTTACTTTTCACTTACTTTAATATACTGTCAATTATTTAAAATATTTTAAAATATTCTATATTTAATAATTAGATAATTAAATAAATACTTAATAACTCAGGGGAAGTATCACAGTAATTACAAATATCATTGTAAACTTATTTTGAGGGCTTACTACGTACCAGGCACTATACCATGAACTGTTCAAATAGTAATCGTTTATTCCTTGAAACAATATCTGAGGCATCGTACAGTGAAAAAAAATGATACTGCGAGCAGTTAATAACTTGTTCAAGGTCACACAATTAATAAGGATCCAGAAGTTGAGTCCCTTTGGGTCTGACTGCAAAGTATCAAGCTTTAAAAATAATCACTATAATGTAACTCTGCTACTGGGGGCTATTTATGGCTTTTCACTCCCACCACAAATTACCCCCAAGAGTTAGGCTTTTTTTATTCTTGAATGATGCCTCTGTTGATATTCTTATATTATTATTATAATCTAATTTATATCTCTTAACAGAAATTACAAAACAAAGCTTATTAAAAAGTATGACCAAATTATAGCTCATAAGCTATTACTTTAAAATACCACTTTATTTTACAAATTATCTTCAGTGAAACCTTAGCCTTGAAATTATTTTAAGATAATTTTTCTTATTAGTATTATGTCTTATAGTATCATTTAAAATAATACAATCTATTGTAGCAAAGTACATACTTGAAAGAACTTGCCACACTGTTTTATAGTCACTGGTAGAATGTTTTCCTGGTGAGATTATATGTCACTTGGGGTAAAGAACCAGGTATAACTTGGGATTGTATTCCCATTTACAGTAGATCAGAGAAGAATCTCCCCCACAAAGCCTAAAAGACACACCAGTAACACCCACTGGAAACAAGTCTTTCTTCTTGTGGGAAGCTGTAGGTATTAGTAGACTGTGTGAGTGCTTGTGCACTAAGTCACTTCAGTCGAGTTGACTCTGTGTAACCCTGTGGAGCATAGACCACCAGGCTTCCATGTCCATGGGATTCTCTAGGCAAGAATCCTGGAGTGGGCTGCCAACGCTGAGGATCGTTCCAACCCAGGGATCAAACCCTATCGGAATGTTTCCTACAGGTTCTTTACCATGAGAGCCACCTGGGAAGCCCAGTAGACTATATATATCGTACCTATTGTCCTAAACAAGCTGCCCTAAGGTCTGTGTGCCATTTTCCAAAACTAGACTCTGCATATTACAATAAGGAAGGAGAACAACAAATATCCTCTAATTTCCTAGAATTTTTTGATTCATATTTCTTTTTAAAAATAAAAAAGATAAAATAGAGATAAATTTTCTCAGATGCATCACAACTGAAGTATTAATTAAAAATTATGCTTGACTGTCATGCAAAAACCCATAACTTTTCTCCGAAGATGAAGGAGCCAGAAATCATCCCCTTTCAATAGTTATTTAAGAGAATAATGATTTGGAGTCTAGAGCTACTGAAACAACTGAATAAATTCACCTTCAGGCAGAGGACCAGAAGTAGTACAATTAACTTCTGAATATTGTTTAAGATTGATTAGAAAAATGTTACCAGAAATTACAAAACAAAGCTTATTAAAAAGTATGACCAAATTATAGCTCATAAGCTATTACTTTAAAATACCACTTTATTTTACAAATTATCTTCAGTGAAACCTTAGCCTTGAAATTATTTTAAGATAATTTTTCTTATTAGTATTATGTCTTATAGTATCATTTAAAATAATACAATCTATTGTAGCAAAGTACATACTTGAAAGAACTTGCCACACTGTTTTATAGTCACTGGTAGAATGTTTTCCTGGTGAGATTATATGTCACTTGGGGTAAAGAACCAGGTATAACTTGGGATTGTATTCCCATTTACAGTAGATCAGAGAAGAATCTCCCCCACAAAGCCTAAAAGACACACCAGTAACACCCACTGGAAACAAGTCTTTCTTCTTGTGGGAAGCTGTAGGTATTAGTAGACTGTGTGAGTGCTTGTGCACTAAGTCACTTCAGTCGAGTTGACTCTGTGTAACCCTGTGGAGCATAGACCACCAGGCTTCCATGTCCATGGGATTCTCTAGGCAAGAATCCTGGAGTGGGCTGCCAACGCTGAGGATCGTTCCAACCCAGGGATCAAACCCTATCGGAATGTTTCCTACAGGTTCTTTACCATGAGAGCCACCTGGGAAGCCCAGTAGACTATATATATCGTACCTATTGTCCTAAACAAGCTGCCCTAAGGTCTGTGTGCCATTTTCCAAAACTAGACTCTGCATATTACAATAAGGAAGGAGAACAACAAATATCCTCTAATTTCCTAGAATTTTTTGATTCATATTTCTTTTTAAAAATAAAAAAGATAAAATAGAGATAAATTTTCTCAGATGCATCACAACTGAAGTATTAATTAAAAATTATGCTTGACTGTCATGCAAAAACCCATAACTTTTCTCCGAAGATGAAGGAGCCAGAAATCATCCCCTTTCAATAGTTATTTAAGAGAATAATGATTTGGAGTCTAGAGCTACTGAAACAACTGAATAAATTCACCTTCAGGCAGAGGACCAGAAGTAGTACAATTAACTTCTGAATATTGTTTAAGATTGAATTTTACCAGAAAATAAATGAATACTCAAACCATTATGTCTAGTCTGTCTCTTGATGTCCTGATATTTCTGTCTCTTTATAATTAAAAAATCAAACCAGTCTCTATTCCAGAAAAATCCATTATCCCTGACTTGGGCAAATACTAGACCTATCCAGAGATGACAAGTATCAGTTTTATATATCTATGATTTATATCTGTGATTTATTAAAAGAGTGAATGAATAAATGAATAATGGAAATGTAAGTTGATAAAATGTGAGGTTCAAGAAAAGAAAATCAATCTGAATTTGGCTTTATAAAGGCAGTGTTTAATTTATCTTTGAATTTGATTTGTTTAAATGAATCTAAATTCAAGAATAGGAAAAGCTGATTATAAATGTTAATTAAAAATATTTAATTTTCTGGGCATGATGAGCTAGATGAAAAAATACTATTTACACCCAGATAATTCTCAGAGAACTGCCAAGCAAGAAAAAAAAAAATAATTTCATGGCAAATAGAGGTAAACAACTGCTATTTGCCTGTCTAGCTCATAAATATAGTTTTGAATATATGTTATTAGATAAGTAATAAGAGCAAGGCAAAGCAAGCATGCAGTTGTTAAGCATTCAGTTTCTACTATTATAACTAGCCATATAATCTCACTGGTACTTACTCGGCTCATCTAACAAAACTGATTTAAGTAACTACTGTGTTCCAGGCACTGTAGAGGTTCTAGGTTTATGAAGATGAACAAAGTATGTCCTACTCCTAAGTAAACCCAGAATCTGAGAGATCAGACAGGTTCACAATAGCTCACCTATACACACTCTGATGAATCAGTGCTATGATACAGATCTTTCCCGAAGACTGTTTGAGGACCATTGTTGTTGTTTAGCCACTAGGTCACGTCCAGCTTGACTGTCATGCAAAAACCCATAACTTTTCTCCGAAGATGAAGGAGCCAGAAATCATCCCCTTTCAATAGTTATTTAAGAGAATAATGATTTGGAGTCTAGAGCTACTGAAACAACTGAATAAATTCACCTTCAGGCAGAGGACCAGAAGTAGTACAATTAACTTCTGAATATTGTTTAAGATTGAATTTTACCAGAAAATAAATGAATACTCAAACCATTATGTCTAGTCTGTCTCTTGATGTCCTGATATTTCTGTCTCTTTATAATTAAAAAATCAAACCAGTCTCTATTCCAGAAAAATCCATTATCCCTGACTTGGGCAAATACTAGACCTATCCAGAGATGACAAGTATCAGTTTTATATATCTATGATTTATATCTGTGATTTATTAAAAGAGTGAATGAATAAATGAATAATGGAAATGTAAGTTGATAAAATGTGAGGTTCAAGAAAAGAAAATCAATCTGAATTTGGCTTTATAAAGGCAGTGTTTAATTTATCTTTGAATTTGATTTGTTTAAATGAATCTAAATTCAAGAATAGGAAAAGCTGATTATAAATGTTAATTAAAAATATTTAATTTTCTGGGCATGATGAGCTAGATGAAAAAATACTATTTACACCCAGATAATTCTCAGAGAACTGCCAAGCAAGAAAAAAAAAAATAATTTCATGGCAAATAGAGGTAAACAACTGCTATTTGCCTGTCTAGCCATAAATATAGTTTTGAATATATGTTATTAGATAAGTAATAAGAGCAAGGCAAAGCAAGCATGCAGTTGTTAAGCATTCAGTTTCTACTATTATAACTAGCCATATAATCTCACTGGTACTTACTCGGCTCATCTAACAAAACTGATTTAAGTAACTACTGTGTTCCAGGCACTGTAGAGGTTCTAGGTTTATGAAGATGAACAAAGTATGTCCTACTCCTAAGTAAACCCAGAATCTGAGAGATCAGACAGGTTCACAATAGCTCACCTATACACACTCTGATGAATCAGTGCTATGATACAGATCTTTCCCGAAGACTGTTTGAGGACCATTGTTGTTGTTTAGCCACTAGGTCACGTCCAACTTTTTTCGGACCTCATGAACTGTAGCCCACCAAGTTCCTCTGTCCATGGGATTTCTCAGGCAATAATACTGGAGTGGGTTGCCATCTCTTTCTTCAGGGGATCTTTCCAACCCAGGGAATGAACTGGTGTCTACTGCTTGACAGGTGGATTCTTCGCACTGAGCCACTAGGGAGGCCCATGAAGACCATTAAGGAAGCATGAATTCTGCGCTGGTATTGGTGGAAACTGGGGAAAGCTTCAATAAGCAGGCCACCAAAGCATCTGGCTGTAAAGGATGACAATGGAAAGAGCACATCCATGAAGAGACGGCAGCCGTGTGAGCAAATACAAGTGTGAAAGCAATTGGCAGCACTACAGAAACCAAACAGATTGATGTGGCTAGTACACAGGATCTGTAACAGTCAGTCATTAAAAACACAGAGAAAATAATATCCAATGGTGGGACTGTTGACATTTCTGGGGCAACTAAATGTGAACTGTAACATAATCCATGCGTGTATCTTTCTGACCAATTAGAACTTATAATAGATGGTTTGACTTCTTGTCGTGGATTCTTACTGTTAAGCAAGGGATCAGATTGATGTCAGCAAGCAAGGAGGAACCTGGTAGAGAATCAAGGGGTTATTTTTAGAAGCTTTTAGAGAAGATTAAGGCAGTGGGTCAGGAAATGCAGAGAAGAGGAAAAAATAAAACAGACCCTGTATAACAACTGCAAGTGCATTACTGTGGTCAAGGCATGGTCTGTGGGCTCAGACAGTTGTTATCAGCCCAGCTTCCCAAGTGTGTTACCTTGTGTAAGTCATCCTTAACCTCTTCAAGCCCAGTCTCCTTACCTGTAAAATGATCAAAAGCAAATACTATATATTACCTAAGGCTAATTAGGACAATGCACACAGAAAATGATCAAGAAAGAGTAGTTATCATTACTACAATTTTTAAGTTACAGTTCTACTGGTACTTACTCGGCTCATCTAACAAAACTGATTTAAGTAACTACTGTGTTCCAGGCACTGTAGAGGTTCTAGGTTTATGAAGATGAACAAAGTATGTCCTACTCCTAAGTAAACCCAGAATCTGAGAGATCAGACAGGTTCACAATAGCTCACCTATACACACTCTGATGAATCAGTGCTATGATACAGATCTTTCCCGAAGACTGTTTGAGGACCATTGTTGTTGTTTAGCCACTAGGTCACGTCCAACTTTTTTCGGACCTCATGAACTGTAGCCCACCAAGTTCCTCTGTCCATGGGATTTCTCAGGCAATAATACTGGAGTGGGTTGCCATCTCTTTCTTCAGGGGATCTTTCCAACCCAGGGAATGAACTGGTGTCTACTGCTTGACAGGTGGATTCTTCGCACTGAGCCACTAGGGAGGCCCATGAAGACCATTAAGGAAGCATGAATTCTGCGCTGGTATTGGTGGAAACTGGGGAAAGCTTCAATAAGCAGGCCACCAAAGCATCTGGCTGTAAAGGATGACAATGGAAAGAGCACATCCATGAAGAGACGGCAGCCGTGTGAGCAAATACAAGTGTGAAAGCAATTGGCAGCACTACAGAAACCAAACAGATTGATGTGGCTAGTACACAGGATCTGTAACAGTCAGTCATTAAAAACACAGAGAAAAATAATATCCAATGGTGGGACTGTTGACATTTCTGGGGCAACTAAATGTGAACTGTAACATAATCCATGCGTGTATCTTTCTGACCAATTAGAACTTATAATAGATGGTTTGACTTCTTGTCGTGGATTCTTACTGTTAAGCAAGGGATCAGATTGATGTCAGCAAGCAAGGAGGAACCTGGTAGAGAATCAAGGGGTTATTTTTAGAAGCTTTTAGAGAAGATTAAGGCAGTGGGTCAGGAAATGCAGAGAAGAGGAAAAAATAAAACAGACCCTGTATAACAACTGCAAGTGCATTACTGTGGTCAAGGCATGGTCTGTGGGCTCAGACAGTTGTTATCAGCCCAGCTTCCCAAGTGTGTTACCTTGTGTAAGTCATCCTTAACCTCTTCAAGCCCAGTCTCCTTACCTGTAAAATGATCAAAAGCAAATACTATATATTACCTAAGGCTAATTAGGACAATGCACACAGAAAATGATCAAGAAAGAGTAGTTATCATTACTACAATTTTTAAGTACACACTTCACCACTTTGTTTGCCTGACAATCACCTTGCATATACGCAAATGTGTCTGTGTCTAATAAAACCTCAAATTATTTTATAATATTCTAACAAACTACGTTCAAATAAATTTAACTAATCAGAAAAACTTGAGTGAGAAATTCTGGGAAAATGAGGGCAGCTGTGGAAACATGATTTTGAATATTCTGAATTTCATATAAAAACACAGAAAGTCACTACACTGCAAAACTAAGAACCATGGACAACATTTAACAAAGATAGTTGACAAAATGCTCTGAAAGCCTCAGAGTATATGTGAGTAGTCTCAAGCCACTAATACCCACAAGACCTCCTTGGTATCATCACTTTGTAAAAAGAAACAGACCAATAGAGTCACTAAAGACCTGAGAACGAAAGATTCCCAGAGTAGCCGCCAGATAGTCACTGAAAAGTGCCACTGGCAAGTTTTAAGACCTGCAACTGAATGGAAGGGGGCTTTCCCACTCCAATAATGAGGGCAGAAGGAGGTGGAATGGTTTAAAGCATATAACTTCAAAACAAGGACCTTTCAAGCTGTTTCTCAAGCAGGACTCCACGCCAAAGAAAAACTACTGGGAATGGCATCAAAATGTAGTAGAATAGAGACAAGAGATAGGAAGAAATGAAGAAAACTCAGAGAAAAGGCTTTGGGAACCAAACCAGGAAATCTCAAGATACAAGACACCATATTATTTAAAACTACATAAAAACAACAGACTGTGGGAAAATCTACCAAATTATCCAGCTTTTTTTAAACAGATAAATTGTAAGTGGGAAAAAAAGGAGGAGAGGGTATATTCTGAGGATTAGAGAGTTAAAAAACCTTCACTCCCAACGTTAAATAAAAAAATGATGATATGGATGTCTTGTTTCAGTTGGTGGTAAAGAATCTGCCTGGAGTGCAGGAGGTGCGATTTGATCCCTGGGCTGTGAAGATTTCCTGGAAAAGGAAATGGCAATGCACTCAAATATTCTTGTCTGAAAAATCCCGTGGACAGAGGAACCTGGTAGGCTACAGTCCATGGGTCTCAAAGAGTCGGACACAACTTAGCAACTAAATCACCACCACTAATGGAATACCATAGCCTGGGTAGTTCATAATGAACAGAAAGTTATTTTTCTCAGGTCTGGAGGCTGGGAAGTCCAAGATCAAGGTGCTGACAGATTCAGTGTCTTGTAAAGATCTGCTTCCTGGTTCATAGCTACCACTGTGTTCTTGAACTCTAGAAGGGGTACTGAAGCCCCTGGGGGTCCTTTTTATAATTATAATAATCTCATTCATGGGAGCTCCATCTTCATGATCTTATCACCTCCCAAAGGCCCCCGCCTCCTAATAGCATCACATCTTTTATTCCATGAGCATCCAGAGTATATGTGAGTAAAGTTTCAAAATGCTCTGAACCCAAAAACTAAAAACCCACAAGACCTCCTTGGTATCATCACTTTGTAAAAAGAAACAGACCAATAGAGTCACTAAAGACCTGAGAACGAAAGATTCCCAGAGTAGCCGCCAGATAGTCACTGAAAAGTGCCACTGGCAAGTTTTAAGACCTGCAACTGAATGGAAGGGGGCTTTCCCACTCCAATAATGAGGGCAGAAGGAGGTGGAATGGTTTAAAGCATATAACTTCAAAACAAGGACCTTTCAAGCTGTTTCTCAAGCAGGACTCCACGCCAAAGAAAAACTACTGGGAATGGCATCAAAATGTAGTAGAATAGAGACAAGAGATAGGAAGAAATGAAGAAAACTCAGAGAAAAGGCTTTGGGAACCAAACCAGGAAATCTCAAGATACAAGACACCATATTATTTAAAACTACATAAAAACAACAGACTGTGGGAAAATCTACCAAATTATCCAGCTTTTTTTAAACAGATAAATTGTAAGTGGGAAAAAAAGGAGGAGAGGGTATATTCTGAGGATTAGAGAGTTAAAAAACCTTCACTCCCAACGTTAAATAAAAAAATGATGATATGGATGTCTTGTTTCAGTTGGTGGTAAAGAATCTGCCTGGAGTGCAGGAGGTGCGATTTGATCCCTGGGCTGTGAAGATTTCCTGGAAAAGGAAATGGCAATGCACTCAAATATTCTTGTCTGAAAAATCCCGTGGACAGAGGAACCTGGTAGGCTACAGTCCATGGGTCTCAAAGAGTCGGACACAACTTAGCAACTAAATCACCACCACTAATGGAATACCATAGCCTGGGTAGTTCATAATGAACAGAAAGTTATTTTTCTCAGGTCTGGAGGCTGGGAAGTCCAAGATCAAGGTGCTGACAGATTCAGTGTCTTGTAAAGATCTGCTTCCTGGTTCATAGCTACCACTGTGTTCTTGAACTCTAGAAGGGGTACTGAAGCCCCTGGGGGTCCTTTTTATAATTATAATAATCTCATTCATGGGAGCTCCATCTTCATGATCTTATCACCTCCCAAAGGCCCCCGCCTCCTAATAGCATCACATAAGGCATTAGGATGTAATACATATGGGTGCCCAAATAGTCTATAACAGTAAATGAACAACAAGTTGACAACATGAACTTAACTGAATTGCTGAGGTCACAGGGCAACCAAGGGGTCAAAATATATAGAGAATCAGGCTCCTGCAAGAAGAGACTAAATACCAATTTAATTGGCTGAGATATATCTGGACACTGATAAGAAGAGATCAGGGTTGGCAAACTTTTTCTTCATGGGGCCAGAGAGCAAATATTTTCAGTTTTAGAGGCACCACAGTAAGGGTCTCAATTACCCAGCCATGTCAAAGACATACATAGCCGACTTCCCTGGTAATTGAGTAGGTAAAGAATCCATCTGCCAGTGCAGGGGATGTAGGTTCAATCCCTAGTCTGGGAAGATGCTACATGCCTCAGAGCAACTCATCCCATGTGCTACAACTACTGAGCCCACACTCTAGAGCCCATGCTCCACAACAAGAGAAACCTCCACAATGAGACGCACACACACCGCAACTAGAGAGTACACCCCTCTTGCTTCAACTGGAGAAAGCACGTGGGTAGCAACAAAGACACAGTGTGGCAATAAATAAATTAGCAAAATTTTAAAGAGATAGTGTGATAAGGTAAGTTAGACCAGTAGAGCTTTAAAAAACCAAACCAAACAAAACAGACATAGCTAACTGGTAAATGAATGAGCATGGAGGTGTCCCAACAGATCCTTATTTCAAAAAAAAGAAAAAATCACAGGGGCCGTGGTCTGTCTCCCTTGGGCTAGACAGATGTGTGATCCGTTTCTTGAGACTGAGTGTGTCTCGGCAAGAGAGTAAAGCCTCTGGGAGCTGCAAACACAGACTCTGTTCATATCCTCTTCCTAGACTTTCCCTCCAGGTATTCAGAAAAAAGATCAAAAACATTCTAAGAAAGTCTCTCTCATGAAATTAAATAATTCCTAACAATTCAGATAATATTTTAGAAGAAAGGGAAAATTTCAAGTTGTAAGGAAACTAATGAAAAGAAGTCAGAAAAATGAAGGCTCTGAAGGAATTGTAATTGGTGGCTCAGATAGAATCCACCTGCAATCTAGGAGACCCAAGTTCAATCCCTGGATCAGGAGGATCCCCTGGAAAGGGAATGGCTACCCAATCCAGCATTCTTTCCTGGAGATCCTCATGAACAGAGGAGCCTGGTGGGTGACAGTCCATGGAGTCACAAAGAGTCAGACACAACTGAAGTGACTTAGAGAGAGAGAGAGCAACTAATGCCTTCACTTTCACTTTAGGAGACGAATTAAAAGAAGTCAGAAAATGAAGGCTCTATAGGAATTATAATTTAATAGTTTAAAATAGAGCAGGGTTAATGGTCTTCTGTCCCTAGAATGAATCAGGGACAAATATAAGCTGCTTTTTAGGAGAAGTGGGGGAAAAATGATAGACAGTGAATTTCCAAGAGAAAGGCGAGGAACTTAGAGAGTTCTTTTCCGAAGGAGTTTTTAGCTAAAATGAACCTCAACAACTAGTGCTACAACTACTGAGCCACACTCTAGAGCCCATGCTCCACAACAAGAGAAACCTCCACAATGAGACGCACACACACCGCAACTAGAGAGTACACCCCTCTTGCTTCAACTGGAGAAAGCACGTGGGTAGCAACAAAGACACAGTGTGGCAATAAATAAATTAGCAAAATTTTAAAGAGATAGTGTGATAAGGTAAGTTAGACCAGTAGAGCTTTAAAAAACCAAACCAAACAAAACAGACATAGCTAACTGGTAAATGAATGAGCATGGAGGTGTCCCAACAGATCCTTATTTCAAAAAAAAGAAAAAATCACAGGGGCCGTGGTCTGTCTCCCTTGGGCTAGACAGATGTGTGATCCGTTTCTTGAGACTGAGTGTGTCTCGGCAAGAGAGTAAAGCCTCTGGGAGCTGCAAACACAGACTCTGTTCATATCCTCTTCCTAGACTTTCCCTCCAGGTATTCAGAAAAAAGATCAAAAACATTCTAAGAAAGTCTCTCTCATGAAATTAAATAATTCCTAACAATTCAGATAATATTTTAGAAGAAAGGGAAAATTTCAAGTTGTAAGGAAACTAATGAAAAGAAGTCAGAAAAATGAAGGCTCTGAAGGAATTGTAATTGGTGGCTCAGATAGAATCCACCTGCAATCTAGGAGACCCAAGTTCAATCCCTGGATCAGGAGGATCCCGGGAAAAGGGGAATGGCTACCCAATCCAGCATTCTTTCCTGGAGATCCTCATGAACAGAGGAGCCTGGTGGGTGACAGTCCATGGAGTCACAAAGAGTCAGACACAACTGAAGTGACTTAGAGAGAGAGAGAGCAACTAATGCCTTCACTTTCACTTTAGGAGACGAATTAAAAGAAGTCAGAAAATGAAGGCTCTATAGGAATTATAATTTAATAGTTTAAAATAGAGCAGGGTTAATGGTCTTCTGTCCCTAGAATGAATCAGGGACAAATATAAGCTGCTTTTTAGGAGAAGTGGGGGAAAAATGATAGACAGTGAATTTCCAAGAGAAAGGCGAGGAACTTAGAGAGTTCTTTTCCGAAGGAGTTTTTAAAATTGTTTTGTCTTTTGTTTTCATTTTATTGTTTTGTTAACTCAGACAACTGGTATAAAGTGAGTTTTCCTGAAAACAAATGTTTTTTCATATCTTGTAGTTTTATATTTACTAAGCATGACACATAGTATATATTTTCTTCTGAAGAATAAAAAGTAATTTCTCAAGATTAGACTTTGGAGAGCACTTATCCAAGCAGATTCACACAAGTTCAGTCACAACATATTCATGATAGAGATATCACAGGACTCCCTTATTTCTACCTAGCATTTGGAATAGATAAAATATTTGGAAATTATGGAGGGAAACATGCAATATCTGTTTCAGCTATTTTGATGTTTGATGTAACTATTATTGGGAGAAAGTCCAGAATTCTTATAATATGGAAAAAAGTCACAAAGGCTTATTCATAATGATGTCTATGGTTTCCAATTTTAACTATGGATCCCCTTTATTCCTTTATATAATTATTCTGTACTTAACATCAGTTACATAATCTGAGCATGGGCATTAATTAACTGTTCCTAAAATATGTGCCATTCATTCTTATTTCTGTTACTTAGCAATATCTTTTTAAACATCTATGCTTAATGTAATACACCATGTTCCTAGTGATAAAATAGACACCTCAAATTTGACATTCATATCTTTAACTTAGAATTTTACCCCTCCTTGGTTTTTCTACTTATTCAGTGTTTGGTTGCTGATCAAACTCCTCTCTCCAAGAAAACAATAAAAAATATTACATTTAAGTCTGTCAAACTTTGTTACTGCAAAGAAGATCTAGGACTTAATCTAGGACTTAAGGTGCTTATAATATAAGACTCTTTTCTCCATTATCAATTGTTAGAGTGAGTACCTTTGGGATGCGTTAATCAGTGAGATTTTCAATCTGGGTGTGTAGGAAGGAGGTGAGGAGACAGGACCAATCCCACAGCCAAAAACCTGTATTCAAACACTTGGGAGAATACACATTGTTTAAAGGAGTTCCTTCCTAATTTTTATTTGGAGATGATTCTAGCTGGGCTTCATTCTAACTGCATCACCTATCAGGTGTTTGACCCTGGGTAGGTTGCTGAATCACTCTGAATCTCAATTCACAGAGGAAAGAATGAGAACAGCAATGTTCTCTTCACAAGACTATGAGGAAGAATAAGTGAAATAACATAAAGAACCTAGGAGTCCTTTATAAAGCCAGTACATAGTCCGTGGTACTTGGTTTATATCCAACAAATGTTCCTTTTCCATCCCCTCAGCCCCAAAACATAGAGATAGCTATTTGTGGTCATGGTGACGGTGGTGCTGTTGCTTCTGACTAGGAAAGAAATCGACCCTTCCACTACTCACTATTTTACCAACCAGAAATTTGCCTGCTTCAGTTTCCAGCATAAATTTTAACACTGATCTAAGTCAGTGGTTCTCAACTAGGGCAGTTTGTCCCCAAGGATATTTGGCCATATCTGGGGACATTTTTAATTGTCACACCTGGGAGACTGGAACAATAGAGTATGCTAGTGGCATCTATTAGAAAAAAGCAATGCTACTAAAGAGTCTACACTGGACCCAAAATGTCAAAAGTACTAATGTTGAGAAACCCTGACTTGAATCAGTAAAGTTGGCACACTTACATGGCTTCTTCAGTGAATGCCCACTACACAGTGTAGGGTACATGCCTTTCCACTCTTTAGCAATTTTTGAAGTAAGTAATCTCAACACTCTAAATACAAAATATTCCATTAGTAAAACAGCTACGCTGTTAACTATTTTGTGAATTGTCACAACATCTGTGAAATAAGAGCTTCTCTGCAGTTCATTAACTGATAAGCTGTGATTCCAGAGAATGTCCACATTCTGTCTGCTTAATAAAAAGTGACCCAATTCCTCTGTTAATTTAAGCTGGAAAAAGTTCTTGAGAATGATCCACAAGAGACAGTGAATTTCATCTCCCTTTAAAGACAAAACAAGAATTCTAGAAACAAATGGAGAATAGAAAGTCAGCACAGAAAATAAGTAAGTAATAAATGCACCATGAGATTTATTTACAAAAATCAATAATGATGGAGAAATTATAAACTTTTTTAATCCCACTGAGCTATGAACAGAAGGTGAGCTGCTTACAACATAAAAGAGTCCTGTAATCAGCATATCCATACCCTTCTATCTATTCTTAAGCTTTTTTTTGATTCTAGCTGGGCTTCATTCTAACTGCATCACCTATCAGGTGTTTGACCCTGGGTAGGTTGCTGAATCACTCTGAATCTCAATTCACAGAGGAAAGAATGAGAACAGCAATGTTCTCTTCACAAGACTATGAGGAAGAATAAGTGAAATAACATAAAGAACCTAGGAGTCCTTTATAAAGCCAGTACATAGTCCGTGGTACTTGGTTTATATCCAACAAATGTTCCTTTTCCATCCCCTCAGCCCCAAAACATAGAGATAGCTATTTGTGGTCATGGTGACGGTGGTGCTGTTGCTTCTGACTAGGAAAGAAATCGACCCTTCCACTACTCACTATTTTACCAACCAGAAATTTGCCTGCTTCAGTTTCCAGCATAAATTTTAACACTGATCTAAGTCAGTGGTTCTCAACTAGGGCAGTTTGTCCCCAAGGATATTTGGCCATATCTGGGGACATTTTTAATTGTCACACCTGGGAGACTGGAACAATAGAGTATGCTAGTGGCATCTATTAGAAAAAAGCAATGCTACTAAAGAGTCTACACTGGACCCAAAATGTCAAAAGTACTAATGTTGAGAAACCCTGACTTGAATCAGTAAAGTTGGCACACTTACATGGCTTCTTCAGTGAATGCCCACTACACAGTGTAGGGTACATGCCTTTCCACTCTTTAGCAATTTTTGAAGTAAGTAATCTCAACACTCTAAATACAAAATATTCCATTAGTAAAACAGCTACGCTGTTAACTATTTTGTGAATTGTCACAACATCTGTGAAATAAGAGCTTCTCTGCAGTTCATTAACTGATAAGCTGTGATTCCAGAGAATGTCCACATTCTGTCTGCTTAATAAAAAGTGACCCAATTCCTCTGTTAATTTAAGCTGGAAAAAGTTCTTGAGAATGATCCACAAGAGACAGTGAATTTCATCTCCCTTTAAAGACAAAACAAGAATTCTAGAAACAAATGGAGAATAGAAAGTCAGCACAGAAAATAAGTAAGTAATAAATGCACCATGAGATTTATTTACAAAAATCAATAATGATGGAGAAATTATAAACTTTTTTAATCCCACTGAGCTATGAACAGAAGGTGAGCTGCTTACAACATAAAAAGAGTCCTGTAATCAGCATATCCATACCCCTTCTATCTATTCTTAAGCTTTATCATAAAAAAAGGTTTAATTTCTTCCATAAGTATTTAGTGAAACTTCTGAATAATCCTTGTGGCTTGACTTAATAGTAAAATTCACTCAGAGGCAGTTTATACAATCTCAGACACTGATGGTAAAAATAATATATAAGTCATATCATAATGTCATGCTGAACTATACCCAATAAAGTAGTATTATGTAGCTAGTTTCTATAGGTATTCTCTAACACAATCCATTTTTGAGCCAGCCAAAGTCATTCTAGTTTGATCTTATGCAATAAATAGTATCTATCTTTCATATCAAGAAAAACACTATTAAACATTATTGGGTTGGCCAATCTTTTCTAAAAACATACCTATGGCCTTTAAGAGGCCCCTTTGAGTCTCCCACCAACATTCCCAACCTGTTTGCTGGTCATTCACCAGCCTGGCTATATATCTATATTTGTCTCAACACACAGTAGCAGTTCTTAGTGTCTTACCTAAATGTCCTCACTCCCAACTCATCCTTCTGCGGTGCAAGGGGCGCCAGTTCGATCCCTGGCCTGGGAAGATCCCACATGCCGTGGAGTGGCTGGACCGATGTGTCCAATTGCCGAGCTGGAGCTCTGGGGCACATGTGCCCAGAGCCGGTGCTCTGCGACAACGGAGGCCACCGCGATGGGAGGCCCACACGCTGTTAACTATTTGTGAATTGTCACAACATCTGTGAAATAAGAGCTTCTCTGCAGTTCATTAACTGATAAGCTGTGATTCCAGAGAATGTCCACATTCTGTCTGCTTAATAAAAAGTGACCCAATTCCTCTGTTAATTTAAGCTGGAAAAAGTTCTTGAGAATGATCCACAAGAGACAGTGAATTTCATCTCCCTTTAAAGACAAAACAAGAATTCTAGAAACAAATGGAGAATAGAAAGTCAGCACAGAAAATAAGTAAGTAATAAATGCACCATGAGATTTATTTACAAAAATCAATAATGATGGAGAAATTATAAACTTTTTTAATCCCACTGAGCTATGAACAGAAGGTGAGCTGCTTACAACATAAAAAGAGTCCTGTAATCAGCATATCCATACCCCTTCTATCTATTCTTAAGCTTTATCATAAAAAAAGGTTTAATTTCTTCCATAAGTATTTAGTGAAACTTCTGAATAATCCTTGTGGCTTGACTTAATAGTAAAATTCACTCAGAGGCAGTTTATACAATCTCAGACACTGATGGTAAAAATAATATATAAGTCATATCATAATGTCATGCTGAACTATACCCAATAAAGTAGTATTATGTAGCTAGTTTCTATAGGTATTCTCTAACACAATCCATTTTTGAGCCAGCCAAAGTCATTCTAGTTTGATCTTATGCAATAAATAGTATCTATCTTTCATATCAAGAAAAACACTATTAAACATTATTGGGTTGGCCAATCTTTTCTAAAACATACCTATGGCCTTTAAGAGGCCCCTTTGAGTCTCCCACCAACATTCCCAACCTGTTTGCTGGTCATTCACCAGCCTGGCTATATATCTATATTTGTCTCAACACACAGTAGCAGTTCTTAGTGTCTTACCTAAATGTCCTCACTCCCAACTCATCCTTCTGCGGTGCAAGGGGCGCCAGTTCGATCCCTGGCCTGGGAAGATCCCACATGCCGTGGAGTGGCTGGACCGATGTGTCCAATTGCCGAGCTGGAGCTCTGGGGCACATGTGCCCAGAGCCGGTGCTCTGCGACAACGGAGGCCACCGCGATGGGAGGCCCACACGGGCCAAAGAACAAAGATGGATGAAAATAGACAAATGAAAGACCAATAGAAGTAGCCCGTCTGCTCCTGCTCCCCTCCCTCTCCAGCCCTCCATAAATAAACAAATAAATCTTTAAAAAAAAAAAAAAAGATTCTTAAATACTGTTAGGGAAATATCAATTGAAAGCAATCCTGTTTGACATAATTGTTTGAGGCCATTCCTCTAGAATTCAGGTTTGTCCACCAAAAATGAATTTAGTAATTGCTTCTAACATTAGCCCTGAAAACCTAAACACAGTCATACTATTTTAAACACTCCAAAAAGTCAACTTAAAAAGTTAACCTATCGAGGGCTTCCCCTGGTGGTCCAGTGGGTAAGGACACCGCCTTGCAGTGCAAGGGGCGCCAGTTCGATCCCTGGCCTGGGAAGATCCCACATGCCGCGGAGCAGCTGGACCAATGTGTCTAATTACTGAGCCGGAGCTCTGGAGCGCATGCGCCCAGAGCCGGTGCTCTGCGACGACAGATGCCACCACTATGGGAGGCCCACATGGGCCAAAGAACAAAGATGGATCAAAATAGAGAAACGAAAGACCAACAGAAGTGGCCTGCCCACTCCCCTCCCTCCCCAACCCGACCCCCGCCCAAAATAAATAAATAAATCTTTAAAAAAAAAAAAAAAAAAGTTAACCTATCGAAATAATATCTAGTTCTACTATGTTAATCACAGAGAACATCTACCAGTAACACTTGTTATAATTATACTTTAAAAAGGTGTCCTTGTTAAATTCTTTTTTGAGACCACTGTTATGGACTGAATTGTATCCTCTCCCCAAAACTCATATCATGAAGTCCTAACTCTAATACATTATCATGTGACTATATTTGGAGATGCAGGGTTTTTAAAGAGCTAAAATTGAATAAACAAACAGTATGGCCCCTTATCTGATATGACCAGTGTTCTCACTAGAAGAGAAGATTTGGATGCAGAGGTACTAAAGAGAAGACCATGTGAAGAAATAGAAGAAAACAGCAGTCAACAAACTAAGGAGAGAAGCCTTGGAAGAAATCAATGATGTCAAAATCCTGATCTCAGACTTCTAGCCTCCAAAACTGAAAATAGATGCTTGTTGTTTAAGCCACCCCACCTGCGGTACTTCGTTATGGCAGCCCTAGAAACAAATACACCCAGAGAGTCTAAACATTGCAATTTTTAAGAACTGTTTAAAACAAAAGAAAAAATTCCCAGTGACTATGGATCAGTTCCACAATTAAAGATGATTTACTAATTGCTTCTAACATTAGCCCTGAAAACCTAAACACAGTCATACTATTTTAAACACTCCAAAAAGTCAACTTAAAAAGTTAACCTATCGAGGGCTTCCCCTGGTGGTCCAGTGGGTAAGGACACCGCCTTGCAGTGCAAGGGGCGCCAGTTCGATCCCTGGCCTGGGAAGATCCCACATGCCGCGGAGCAGCTGGACCAATGTGTCTAATTACTGAGCCGGAGCTCTGGAGCGCATGCGCCCAGAGCCGGTGCTCTGCGACGACAGATGCCACCACTATGGGAGGCCCACATGGGCCAAAGAACAAAGATGGATCAAAATAGAGAAACGAAAGACCAACAGAAGTGGCCTGCCCACTCCCCTCCCTCCCCAACCCGACCCCCGCCCAAAATAAATAAATAAATCTTTAAAAAAAAAAAAAAAAAAGTTAACCTATCGAAATAATATCTAGTTCTACTATGTTAATCACAGAGAACATCTACCAGTAACACTTGTTATAATTATACTTTAAAAAGGTGTCCTTGTTAAATTCTTTTTTGAGACCACTGTTATGGACTGAATTGTATCCTCTCCCCAAAACTCATATCATGAAGTCCTAACTCTAATACATTATCATGTGACTATATTTGGAGATGCAGGGTTTTTAAAGAGCTAAAATTGAATAAACAAACAGTATGGCCCCTTATCTGATATGACCAGTGTTCTCACTAGAAGAGAAGATTTGGATGCAGAGGTACTAAAGAGAAGACCATGTGAAGAAATAGAAGAAAACAGCAGTCAACAAACTAAGGAGAGAAGCCTTGGAAGAAATCAATGATGTCAAAATCCTGATCTCAGACTTCTAGCCTCCAAAACTGAAAATAGATGCTTGTTGTTTAAGCCACCCCACCTGCGGTACTTCGTTATGGCAGCCCTAGAAACAAATACACCCAGAGAGTCTAAACATTGCAATTTTTAAGAACTGTTTAAAACAAAAGAAAAAATTCCCAGTGACTATGGATCAGTTCCACAATTAAAGATGATTTACTAATTTTGACCTATCTGCCTCTGAAAGAACAAACAGAAACGGAGCAAATACTGCAGTCAGCCAGACTTTTGCTCCTCTGGACAGTGAGTAACAGATACTTATGCTTACATTAGGGTTACCCAACAGTTGGTTTTGCATTTATAAACATACGGAGATATTTCACTTTTGGCTTGGAAACAAAAAGGTTTTATTGATGAAAGGGTAAGAAAGGTTTTATTGATAAAATGGTAAGAAAGACACATGTGTGTCTTTTCTCACCACTTAATCCTCAGCACATAGAAATATTCTGGATATTATCATTGCCTTGCCAATAGTTACTGACTGGTAAGACAGTTAATGAAAGAAAATATGAGTAGCTTCTCCTGGCTCCTGAAAAGACAGCAACCTAGCACAGGTTGCTGCTTCTTTCCCCAAAATTCATCCTTTGGACAAAAGACAGTGGGAACCACAGATCTGAGAAACCAACATAAACGCACTGAGAAAACTGTTGTGGGTTTGTAACACCATGTGGCTAAGTACAGAGTCAGAGGACAATTTGGGGGTGGGCGGAACCCTGCTCTTCCTTCTTCTAAAAATTGTTTTTAGAGAATCACTGGTGTCCCACTCTAACTGCCAGAGAGGAGCAACATTATATTTATATCAAAGGCATCTATATCAGTAACACTATATCTGTATCGAAGGTATGACCCAAAGAAATAAAAGCAATCAATAAAAAAGGAACTGAAAATGCATGTCAAGGACCAAGTAAAATATACTCAATAACATATACTAAAACAGAAAAGAGAAATAATATGAACTGAAGATTATATCAACATCTAATATGACATTTGCAAAATATCATATAAAGGGAAATTTATATTCCTTAAGAAACAAAAAGGTTTAGGAAAAACATTAGGCAATCCTGTAACTTGGAAAGTGGAAAAAAGAACATAGCAAACCCAGAGAAACGATGAGGAAGACAATAATAAAATACTAACAAAAATCAATATGTGCAGAACAAATCCACCAAAACAGAAGAAAAAATTCCCAGTGACTATGGATCAGTTCCACAATTAAAGATGATTTACTAATTTTGACCTATCTGCCTCTGAAAGAACAAACAGAAACGGAGCAAATACTGCAGTCAGCCAGACTTTTGCTCCTCTGGACAGTGAGTAACAGATACTTATGCTTACATTAGGGTTACCCAACAGTTGGTTTTGCATTTATAAACATACGGAGATATTTCACTTTTGGCTTGGAAACAAAAAGGTTTTATTGATGAAAGGGTAAGAAAGGTTTTATTGATAAAATGGTAAGAAAGACACATGTGTGTCTTTTCTCACCACTTAATCCTCAGCACATAGAAATATTCTGGATATTATCATTGCCTTGCCAATAGTTACTGACTGGTAAGACAGTTAATGAAAGAAAATATGAGTAGCTTCTCCTGGCTCCTGAAAAGACAGCAACCTAGCACAGGTTGCTGCTTCTTTCCCCAAAATTCATCCTTTGGACAAAAGACAGTGGGAACCACAGATCTGAGAAACCAACATAAACGCACTGAGAAAACTGTTGTGGGTTTGTAACACCATGTGGCTAAGTACAGAGTCAGAGGACAATTTGGGGGTGGGCGGAACCCTGCTCTTCCTTCTTCTAAAAATTGTTTTTAGAGAATCACTGGTGTCCCACTCTAACTGCCAGAGAGGAGCAACATTATATTTATATCAAAGGCATCTATATCAGTAACACTATATCTGTATCGAAGGTATGACCCAAAGAAATAAAAGCAATCAATAAAAAAGGAACTGAAAATGCATGTCAAGGACCAAGTAAAATATACTCAATAACATATACTAAAACAGAAAAGAGAAATAATATGAACTGAAGATTATATCAACATCTAATATGACATTTGCAAAATATCATATAAAGGGAAATTTATATTCCTTAAGAAACAAAAAGGTTTAGGAAAAACATTAGGCAATCCTGTAACTTGGAAAGTGGAAAAAAGAACATAGCAAACCCAGAGAAACGATGAGGAAGACAATAATAAAATACTAACAAAAATCAATATGTGCAGAACAAATCCACCAAAAAATGAGGAAAAATAAAAAAGTAATGTTTTTAGGAGATTAATAAATAAATAGACTCTGGCGACTAGTTATGGGGGAGAAAAGGGAGGAGAGAAAGAGGGAGAAGATATAAATAAAAAACAGAAATGAGTAATGAGCAATAATAGACACAGAAGGATATTAAAGTGGTAAAAGATTATCATGAGTACACATACAGTACTAAATCTGCAATCCCAAATAAAGCATTTATTTCTTTAAATATATAAAATGGAAGATTAGTATAAAAGGAAATTAAAACCTCAATCAATTAATAAATATTAAATAAATTTAAAAGTCTCTTCCTCTGAAAACATCCCTATAGGGTCTTGCTGATTTTTAGGTGCACTCTACCAAACTATCAAGAAACAGATAATTCTTACCTTTTAAGAAAAAGCAGAGAGAAAGGTGCCCATTTTAGGAGGCAAGTGTAACCTTTATTTCAAAATTAAAGATTGTGCTAAAGAAAATTATAAGCATATTCAATTACAAATAGTGCAAATGCCAAAATAAATATTAACCAAGTGAAAAGGTATATTAAAATAAAATTCAATATGATTAAAAGGATTTCTTCCAGAATGGGCAGAACTGTCCTACTTGAAGAGAGCAGAAATCCAAATTCTTATACAGTGATAACTATAATGACCATCTTGATTAAAATAAACTAGACTCATTATTTTCCTCCTGCCCCTAAATCAGTCCTTTCCCTCATCCTCCATACTCCTGTGAGTTCTTCTAGGTACCAAACACGGAACCATTAGTGACCTTTGACTCCACCTATCTACCTCCCTTGGACTCGATCAGCAGTCTTCCATAGTCCTAGGGAAAATTTTTGCACAATGTTTTCCATATCTACCCCTCTTTTCCATTCTATTACCATCAGCTCAGTTCAAGCTAGACCCATTTCACACCTGGACTTTCACAATCACCTCTTAAAGGCCTTTTCTGCTATAATTTACTTCCTTCATGCATTCTTTTTTCTACCATACCTTTAATATTTGCCATTTTCTTCAGGATAAGATCTAATTGGTCCTGCAGAAAACTACGCCTATATTGTCCCTTCCCTGAAATTAAGGGTGATATGTATGACATATCCATTTTATATCCATCTTTACAGTCTAGTTTATAATAATTACTCAATAAACATTTACAAATTTGACAATCACTTGGTTCTGACAACACTGTGTACAATATCATCCTTGTCAAAAACCTAATACAAAAAAAATTCCTTAGTTTAAGTTTTCCAAGGAATATTCTGCCCTCCTATACTCATTTTTTATCAGGATAGCTTTAGACAGATATATACCTATAGGTGAGTATTAGGTATATATATATACCTACTAGGTGACTAGTAACCTATGGCAGATTTCAGCAATTTCTCTAAGATAACCTTTGAGATTTTTTCCAAACACAGTTGGATTCCTGACCTCCAGATTCTTTCAGGATGGTGTTCCTTCCACATCACTGTACTGATTCAGGAGGAGACAGGGGCAACAGAGGATGAGACGCTGGATGGCAGCACCGGCTCAATGGATATAAGTTTGAGCAAACTCTGAGAGATGGTGAAGGACAGGGAAGTGCGAGTGCTGCAGTCCATGGGGTCGCAAAGAGTTGGACATGACTGAGAGACTGAACTGAACTGAACTAAACTGAACAGTTCAGGTATTGATTTTTAAAAGTAGGTACTAATAAATAAATAAATAAAATGAAGATATTAAAAAGAGAGAAGTGGAGAGTCTGAACATCTGTGGGCTTTAGAGAGTTAAAGGATAAGTCACCCTCAGCAAAATTATGATATACATGGAATTTTTTTTTCACACATAAACTTCTGCTTTTACTCCATGTTCCTCTTGGTATCTTTCCTTCTATTTCCCTTATTCAGGTATAAAATTCTTTTTATGTTCTCCCTTCTATCTTTATTACAAATACTTTCCTTAAGACAGTAGTCTATCTGTATCTATAATCTAGCACTTAGAAATATATCATTTATTGGCTACCAATTTTAATGTCAATTTATTTTTAATTATAAAATATAATCTAAAAATAAGCAATTTATGAAAATAAAAGTTATTTAAAAAGTCAACAATCTAGAAATACCTAAGGGCATTTTAAATCCCTGAACACTGACTTGCATTTTTTAATATAATTATCAGCATTCTATGCATACAGATCACTGTCTTAGTTTTTAACTTACCATTTTAGTAAGAGCATCATTTTCCTCAGTACTTATTTGTTTATAATTAGGAAAGTTCTTAAAGATTTATCTGGAAATCTGTTTAAAGAAGAATATTCTCACACACCGCCAGCCCCCCCACCCCCAACCCAGAGATTCTAGTTCAGTAGGAAAGAAAAGCATTCTAGTTTAAGCAGCATCCCAAATAGGGAAAATTCTAGCTTCAGAGTTTTACTGATTTCTTTAGGGCAACAGGAACTACCCATTTAAAACCTACTAGGTGACTAGTAACCTATGGCAGATTTCAGCAATTTCTCTAAGATAACCTTTGAGATTTTTTCCAAACACAGTTGGATTCCTGACCTCCAGATTCTTTCAGGATGGTGTTCCTTCCACATCACTGTACTGATTCAGGAGGAGACAGGGGCAACAGAGGATGAGACGCTGGATGGCAGCACCGGCTCAATGGATATAAGTTTGAGCAAACTCTGAGAGATGGTGAAGGACAGGGAAGTGCGGAGTGCTGCAGTCCATGGGGTCGCAAAGAGTTGGACATGACTGAGAGACTGAACTGAACTGAACTAAACTGAACAGTTCAGGTATTGATTTTTAAAAGTAGGTACTAATAAATAAATAAATAAAATGAAGATATTAAAAAGAGAGAAGTGGAGAGTCTGAACATCTGTGGGCTTTAGAGAGTTAAAGGATAAGTCACCCTCAGCAAAATTATGATATACATGGAATTTTTTTTTCACACATAAACTTCTGCTTTTACTCCATGTTCCTCTTGGTATCTTTCCTTCTATTTCCCTTATTCAGGTATAAAATTCTTTTTATGTTCTCCCTTCTATCTTTATTACAAATACTTTCCTTAAGACAGTAGTCTATCTGTATCTATAATCTAGCACTTAGAAATATATCATTTATTGGCTACCAATTTTAATGTCAATTTATTTTTAATTATAAAATATAATCTAAAAATAAGCAATTTATGAAAATAAAAGTTATTTAAAAAGTCAACAATCTAGAAATACCTAAGGGCATTTTAAATCCCTGAACACTGACTTGCATTTTTTAATATAATTATCAGCATTCTATGCATACAGATCACTGTCTTAGTTTTTAACTTACCATTTTAGTAAGAGCATCATTTTCCTCAGTACTTATTTGTTTATAATTAGGAAAGTTCTTAAAGATTTATCTGGAAATCTGTTTAAAGAAGAATATTCTCACACACCGCCAGCCCCCCCACCCCCAACCCAGAGATTCTAGTTCAGTAGGAAAGAAAAGCATTCTAGTTTAAGCAGCATCCCAGTAGTACTTGTGGTACTACTACAAGTTCCTTAGACTATCAGAGTTTTACTGATTTCTTTACCCATACTGAGGGAAGCAACTAGTTGACCAACTACCCATTTAACAGCATGCTTATCCTTCACTAGCTCTGCTCCATTCTTCAGAGCACTGTCACTAAGAATCCACAAGCCTGGATAAATCCCATTATCTACCCTCTCTACTTTGACATCCAGATCGGAGCCCATCCTCATCATTCATTTTGTTACCATTACAAATTTATAATTTTCTTTAATTATCTCTGAAATCACTAATGAGCTCCTAATTTGGTAAATCTAATTGACATTTTCAGTCTTAATTGATGGTCAACCCTCTGCAGCATTTATACTGTTCTGTTGAAAAACTTATTTCTTGGACTTCCCTACTGGATAAGAATCCACCTGCCAAGCCAGGGCACTCAGGTTCGATCCTGGTCTGGGAAAATTTCACATGCCACAGAGCAACTAAGGCCATGCACCACAACTACTGAGTCCGTGTGCTGCAATGACTGAAGTCCACATGCCCTAGAGTCTATGCTCCACAACAAGAGAAGCCACAGCAGTGAGAAGTCCATGCACTGCAACAAAGAGTAGCCCTCACCACCACTAGAGAAAGCCTGTGAGCAGCAATGAAGACACAGTGCAACCATAAACAAATAAACAAAATTCTTTTTTAATCTCATTTCTGATGATTAAAACTTGTTTTTCCCATAGACTCCACAACCACTTCATCACTTCTCTTTCCTGATACTTTCACTGACCACTGTCCTTTCACAATATCATTCTCAGGACCCTCTTTATCAATATACTCTTTCAACAGCCTCAGTACAGTTCTCTTTTTCTCCAAAGTTACTGAAAATTTAATTTCCAGTTCCTGCACTGTGAGACATTTCCACCTGAAAATTACACAGATTCCTCAAATATAGCAGGTCTAAAGTTGACCTGATCATTGTCTTCTTAGGGATGGGCCTTACTCCTCCAGTATGCCCTTTCTCAGTTATGGCCATCACCACTCTACCTGTCTTTCCTTCTTTTCCCTACATTCAACAGGTCAAAATGCTTCAACTAAGACAATCAAATGATCACACTGGATGCCCATGAAACAGATCTGAATATCAAGTTTCACACTCTAAACGTACTTGGTCCTTGAAGAGTTTTACTGATTTCTTTACCCATACTGAGGGAAGCAACTAGTTGACCAACTACCCATTTAACAGCATGCTTATCCTTCACTAGCTCTGCTCCATTCTTCAGAGCACTGTCACTAAGAATCCACAAGCCTGGATAAATCCCATTATCTACCCTCTCTACTTTGACATCCAGATCGGAGCCCATCCTCATCATTCATTTTGTTACCATTACAAATTTATAATTTTCTTTAATTATCTCTGAAATCACTAATGAGCTCCTAATTTGGTAAATCTAATTGACATTTTCAGTCTTAATTGATGGTCAACCCTCTGCAGCATTTATACTGTTCTGTTGAAAAACTTATTTCTTGGACTTCCCTACTGGATAAGAATCCACCTGCCAAGCCAGGGCACTCAGGTTCGATCCCTGGTCTGGGAAAATTTCACATGCCACAGAGCAACTAAGGCCATGCACCACAACTACTGAGTCCGTGTGCTGCAATGACTGAAGTCCACATGCCCTAGAGTCTATGCTCCACAACAAGAGAAGCCACAGCAGTGAGAAGTCCATGCACTGCAACAAAGAGTAGCCCTCACCACCACTAGAGAAAGCCTGTGAGCAGCAATGAAGACACAGTGCAACCATAAACAAATAAACAAAATTCTTTTTTAATCTCATTTCTGATGATTAAAACTTGTTTTTCCCATAGACTCCACAACCACTTCATCACTTCTCTTTCCTGATACTTTCACTGACCACTGTCCTTTCACAATATCATTCTCAGGACCCTCTTTATCAATATACTCTTTCAACAGCCTCAGTACAGTTCTCTTTTTCTCCAAAGTTACTGAAAATTTAATTTCCAGTTCCTGCACTGTGAGACATTTCCACCTGAAAATTACACAGATTCCTCAAATATAGCAGGTCTAAAGTTGACCTGATCATTGTCTTCTTAGGGATGGGCCTTACTCCTCCAGTATGCCCTTTCTCAGTTATGGCCATCACCACTCTACCTGTCTTTCCTTCTTTTCCCTACATTCAACAGGTCAAAATGCTTCAACTAAGACAATCAAATGATCACACTGGATGCCCATGAAACAGATCTGAATATCAAGTTTCACTAACAATCTAAAGTACTGGCTGAACATTGGGCATCCATGTGAGAGCTTGGGAGCTTTGCTTCCAAGATAGGCACAGATGAAACCAAGAGTGGTCTGGGACATCCCATATGACTCCTTCATTCCTTGCTTCCCACACAAAACATTCGCTCTCAGGCCCAGGATGATCAATGAGGAGTTGAAGGGAAGTTTTACAGGGCTCATCACACAAAGACACATTAAAAATTCCATATTTTACATACCCAAAGAAATGAATAGTTCCACATGGTGTCCTCCAGGGATCGATGCCTTATGGACGCAATCCTTATTCACTCTAAGTCATCCCTTAGGGTCATTTGGTAAAGACATTTTTACCAAATGAGATAAAACCTCTCTTCCAAGAAACATCACATATATTTACTTGGAGAGCCGGTTGACAAGGAGATTAAGCCAATTCACCTGTTTTTTCTTTCTCCCAAGGCATCTTTCTGGTAAAAGTGATAAACGAATCACTGGACAGCTGCCAGGTGTTTTAGCTCTTTCCACCCAAAGTTCAGTTGACTATGTCACTTACATACAATAGAATGCATCCTTTACTCCCCAGATCCTATGGACTGTAGCCTTCCAGGCTCATTTGTCCATGGGATTTTCTAGGCAGGAATACTGGAGTGGGCCACCATTCTCCTCTCCAGGGGATCTTTCCAACCCAGGGACTGAACCTGGGTCTCCTGCATAAGAGACATATTCTTTACTGTCTAAGCCATCAGGAAGCCCAATATAAAATGTACTGCACCATATTTCCACTGCTTAGATTTCCAGATTTTTCCCCACCCAGTACATTTCCCGATATCCAGCCAAACCAATCTATTCTCTAACACTCCATGCCCATCTAGCAAAGTTCCCAAACTCTCACATGGATGCCCACTGTTCAGCCAATAGTTTTCAATGCCATCTTTACAGATTCCTCAAATATAGCAGGTCTAAAGTTGACCTGATCATTGTCTTCTTAGGGATGGGCCTTACTCCTCCAGTATGCCCTTTCTCAGTTATGGCCATCACCACTCTACCTGTCTTTCCTTCTTTTCCCTACATTCAACAGGTCAAAATGCTTCAACTAAGACAATCAAATGATCACACTGGATGCCCATGAAACAGATCTGAATATCAAGTTTCACTAACAATCTAAAGTACTGGCTGAACATTGGGCATCCATGTGAGAGCTTGGGAGCTTTGCTTCCAAGATAGGCACAGATGAAACCAAGAGTGGTCTGGGACATCCCATATGACTCCTTCATTCCTTGCTTCCCACACAAAACATTCGCTCTCAGGCCCAGGATGATCAATGAGGAGTTGAAGGGAAGTTTTACAGGGCTCATCACACAAAGACACATTAAAAATTCCATATTTTACATACCCAAAGAAATGAATAGTTCCACATGGTGTCCTCCAGGGATCGATGCCTTATGGACGCAATCCTTATTCACTCTAAGTCATCCCTTAGGGTCATTTGGTAAAGACATTTTTACCAAATGAGATAAAACCTCTCTTCCAAGAAACATCACATATATTTACTTGGAGAGCCGGTTGACAAGGAGATTAAGCCAATTCACCTGTTTTTTCTTTCTCCCAAGGCATCTTTCTGGTAAAAGTGATAAACGAATCACTGGACAGCTGCCAGGTGTTTTAGCTCTTTCCACCCAAAGTTCAGTTGACTATGTCACTTACATACAATAGAATGCATCCTTTACTCCCCAGATCCTATGGACTGTAGCCTTCCAGGCTCATTTGTCCATGGGATTTTCTAGGCAGGAATACTGGAGTGGGCCACCATTCTCCTCTCCAGGGGATCTTTCCAACCCAGGGACTGAACCTGGGTCTCCTGCATAAGAGACATATTCTTTACTGTCTAAGCCATCAGGGAAGCCCAATATAAAATGTACTGCACCATATTTCCACTGCTTAGATTTCCAGATTTTTCCCCACCCAGTACATTTCCCGATATCCAGCCAAACCAATCTATTCTCTAACACTCCATGCCCATCTAGCAAAGTTCCCAAACTCTCACATGGATGCCCACTGTTCAGCCAATAGTTTTCAATGCCATCTTTTCTCAACTCCCTTTCCTGAACCCCTACCTTTCTAATGAGTTCAGGCAATAACCACTACTCTGTATTTTATAACCACTCTACTGTTCTTTATAAATAATAAGTAAAATAGACTGTTTAGATAACCTTGACTTTGAACAAGATGCTGTACCATGTGTTATTTCCATCATACCATTTAATTCTCAGACTTCTCTCTGAAATATGTACTATTATTCCAGTAATTTACAAAAAAAAGAAACCATACTTTCGGGACAATGAGTGAGTTACCTAGAATCACATAGCTATTACTGAAGAACTAGACTATGAATGCAGCCATGGTTTACTCCAGAGCCTTCCTCCTTAAGTCCAGTGTTAGTATGTCTCTACTTACCAGTTATACAGCTTTACTAATTAAATCAACAAACATTTGCTAAGTGACAACTTTGTGCCAGACATAGCGTGAAACTTCACTGATTAAGGCATGGAAAGCAAGTCTAATTTTTAAAATCATCATCTCTAACTAAATAAATCAACAGTTTTAATTTCATTAAGAAAAAACCAAACAAGTATATACTACCCTTCACTACTTCAATCCAGAAAGAATGTCAGAAACAATGTGAGGCTTCATTCCACAAGGAAGGGAGAATACATTTAATGTGAAATTATCCCTTAACTTGACGGTCTAAAAAAATCTGCATTGGGCTTACCAGTTAATTTCTTGGGGAATTTAAACTGATCTAGTCATTGCTGTCACTCATGGGCTTTTGCAGGATTATCTACTACATTGCACAGGCATTAGTGTTGCCTGCACGTTTTTTACATCTGCCTTATATCTTGCACTTCAGTAACTTAAATTCACATGCCAGGCCCCCGGCAAGTAGCTGCAATCTTTCCAACCCAGGGACTGAACCTGGGTCTCCTGCATAAGAGACATATTCTTTACTGTCTAAGCCATCAGGGAAGCCCAATATAAAATGTACTGCACCATATTTCCACTGCTTAGATTTCCAGATTTTTCCCCACCCAGTACATTTCCCGATATCCAGCCAAACCAATCTATTCTCTAACACTCCATGCCCATCTAGCAAAGTTCCCAAACTCTCACATGGATGCCCACTGTTCAGCCAATAGTTTTCAATGCCATCTTTTCTCAACTCCCTTTCCTGAACCCCTACCTTTCTAATGAGTTCAGGCAATAACCACTACTCTGTATTTTATAACCACTCTACTGTTCTTTATAAATAATAAGTAAAATAGACTGTTTAGATAACCTTGACTTTGAACAAGATGCTGTACCATGTGTTATTTCCATCATACCATTTAATTCTCAGACTTCTCTCTGAAATATGTACTATTATTCCAGTAATTTACAAAAAAAAGAAACCATACTTTCGGGACAATGAGTGAGTTACCTAGAATCACATAGCTATTACTGAAGAACTAGACTATGAATGCAGCCATGGTTTACTCCAGAGCCTTCCTCCTTAAGTCCAGTGTTAGTATGTCTCTACTTACCAGTTATACAGCTTTACTAATTAAATCAACAAACATTTGCTAAGTGACAACTTTGTGCCAGACATAGCGTGAAACTTCACTGATTAAGGCATGGAAAGCAAGTCAAATTTTTTAAAATCATCATCTCTAACTAAATAAATCAACAGTTTTAATTTCATTAAGAAAAAACCAAACAAGTATATACTACCCTTCACTACTTCAATCCAGAAAGAATGTCAGAAACAATGTGAGGCTTCATTCCACAAGGAAGGGAGAATACATTTAATGTGAAATTATCCCTTAACTTGACGGTCTAAAAAAATCTGCATTGGGCTTACCAGTTAATTTCTTGGGGAATTTAAACTGATCTAGTCATTGCTGTCACTCATGGGCTTTTGCAGGATTATCTACTACATTGCACAGGCATTAGTGTTGCCTGCACGTTTTTTACATCTGCCTTATATCTTGCACTTCAGTAACTTAAATTCACATGCCAGGCCAAAGTTTCTCATCTGGCAAGTAGCTGCAATAGAACACTCAGCTTGCACCTTACCTGCTCTGGAGAAGGAGACAGCCCCTTTACCAGCTTCGTCTTCATAGATTACCTCAAAGCAATTCATATGCTGTTTACTGGATCAATTTATATAGAACAATTCAACTGAGATGCTCAGAACACTTGACATGTATCATCTCATCCATGCTCAAAGCATTCCTTGATGAGAGATGAGGAATAATCTCAAAGTATTTAAGTGATTTTCATGAAATCAGTAACTACAAAGTGACAGAAGCAAAAGGTTAGCCAAGATCCTCTGACTTTCTCTCATTTTTGCCAGAATCCATACACACTTCAACATTAGTACAACTGTAGATGTCTCACAATTTAGCATATTTTCATTTACCCCAGACTCTGACATGCATAGTTTGAAACTACATACTTCTACTATATGTGTGCGTGTGTGTGTGTGTGTGTGTGTCTTTTCCTACAGTATTTTTTTATTTGTATTCCTATGCTTATTCCTCATTGATACTTTACACTGAAATGATGACATTAAAATTACTAGTCTCATTTCTATCATACACACTTAGTATATAAAAGAATTCCCATAAGGGCAGTTATGCAATGATGTCTTTGCAGAAATATTTATGAATATGAATATATTTGCAGGCATTTTAATTAAAAGTATTGTCTTTCATATGTACTTCTTAAAGTTAAGTGAGGCACCCGAAGAATCCAGTGGATGGGTCTGCTGTACGCTAGCAGGAAAACGCTAGATGGATGAAAACCATGGAATTTCTTGATTCCACTCAGATGGGCTCCTGGATGTCATCCTTGTTGCAGGAATCAGCCTACCAAGGACATAATGGGCTATGTCAAAAAAGCATATAGTCTCTCCCTGGCCAAACACCAAACAGTTTGACCATCCAAAATATTGTTGTTGTTCAGCTGCTCAGTCATCCTTAACTTGACGGTCTAAAAACTGCATTGGGCTTGGGGAATTTAAACTGATCTAGTCATTGCTGTCACTCATGGGCTTTTGCAGGATTATCTACTACATTGCACAGGCATTAGTGTTGCCTGCACGTTTTTTACATCTGCCTTATATCTTGCACTTCAGTAACTTAAATTCACATGCCAGGCCAAAGTTTCTCATCTGGCAAGTAGCTGCAATAGAACACTCAGCTTGCACCTTACCTGCTCTGGAGAAGGAGACAGCCCCTTTACCAGCTTCGTCTTCATAGATTACCTCAAAGCAATTCATATGCTGTTTACTGGATCAATTTATATAGAACAATTCAACTGAGATGCTCAGAACACTTGACATGTATCATCTCATCCATGCTCAAAGCATTCCTTGATGAGAGATGAGGAATAATCTCAAAGTATTTAAGTGATTTTCATGAAATCAGTAACTACAAAGTGACAGAAGCAAAAGGTTAGCCAAGATCCTCTGACTTTCTCTCATTTTTGCCAGAATCCATACACACTTCAACATTAGTACAACTGTAGATGTCTCACAATTTAGCATATTTTCATTTACCCCAGACTCTGACATGCATAGTTTGAAACTACATACTTCTACTATATGTGTGCGTGTGTGTGTGTGTGTGTGTGTCTTTTCCTACAGTATTTTTTTATTTGTATTCCTATGCTTATTCCTCATTGATACTTTACACTGAAATGATGACATTAAAATTACTAGTCTCATTTCTATCATACACACTTAGTATATAAAAGAATTCCCATAAGGGCAGTTATGCAATGATGTCTTTGCAGAAATATTTATGAATATGAATATATTTGCAGGCATTTTAATTAAAAGTATTGTCTTTCATATGTACTTCTTAAAGTTAAGTGAGGCACCCGAAGAATCCAGTGGATGGGTCTGCTGTACGCTAGCAGGAAAACGCTAGATGGATGAAAACCATGGAATTTCTTGATTCCACTCAGATGGGCTCCTGGATGTCATCCTTGTTGCAGGAATCAGCCTACCAAGGACATAATGGGCTATGTCAAAAAAGCATATAGTCTCTCCCTGGCCAAACACCAAACAGTTTGACCATCCAAAATATTGTTGTTGTTCAGCTGCTCAGTCATATCTGACTCTTTGCAACCCCATGGACTGCAGCACACCAGACTTCCTTTCCTTCTCTATCTCTCAGAGTTTACTCAAACTCACGTCTATGGACTCAGTGATGCCATCCAACCATCTCGTCCTCTGCTGTCCCCTTCTCCTTCTGCCTATCTTTCATAGTATCAGGGTCTTTTCCAGTGAGTCAGCTCTTCACATCAGGTGACCAAAGTATTAGAGCTTCAATTTCAGCATCAGTCCTTCTAATGAATGCTCAGGGTTGATTTCCTTTAGGATTGACTCGTTTGATTTCCTTGCAGTCCAAGGGACTCTCAAGAGTCTTCTCCAATACAACAGTTTGAAAGCTTCAATACTGGGTTTGCCAAAAATTTCATTTAGGTTTTTCTGTAAGATATTATGGATAAACCCAAAAATTTTGGCCAACCTAATAATACATGCCATTGGCTGAGATGCTGAAACATATAAAACACTCATGATTTCACAGCTATGCTTGAAACAGACAGAGACCTTAAGAAATGCAGCAGCAGAAAGAGGAGGAGGAGACCAAAGCTGAAGACTGTGACGATGAGGAAGGAGGTAGAAAAACATGAAGATATCAAACCAATAGCAACAACTCAATGAGCACCACTGGAAGCTGTAAGAAACTACTCCTCAGTATCAAAATGGCAAGCTATAAGATTTAGGCATTTTACTTTTTCTCTTAAGAGAAAGCTTTTCTCCTTAATGAATTACTAGTCTCATTTCTATCATACACACTTAGTATATAAAAGAATTCCCATAAGGGCAGTTATGCAATGATGTCTTTGCAGAAATATTTATGAATATGAATATATTTGCAGGCATTTTAATTAAAAGTATTGTCTTTCATATGTACTTCTTAAAGTTAAGTGAGGCACCCGAAGAATCCAGTGGATGGGTCTGCTGTACGCTAGCAGGAAAACGCTAGATGGATGAAAACCATGGAATTTCTTGATTCCACTCAGATGGGCTCCTGGATGTCATCCTTGTTGCAGGAATCAGCCTACCAAGGACATAATGGGCTATGTCAAAAAAGCATATAGTCTCTCCCTGGCCAAACACCAAACAGTTTGACCATCCAAAATATTGTTGTTGTTCAGCTGCTCAGTCATATCTGACTCTTTGCAACCCCATGGACTGCAGCACACCAGACTTCCTTTCCTTCTCTATCTCTCAGAGTTTACTCAAACTCACGTCTATGGACTCAGTGATGCCATCCAACCATCTCGTCCTCTGCTGTCCCCTTCTCCTTCTGCCTATCTTTCATAGTATCAGGGTCTTTTCCAGTGAGTCAGCTCTTCACATCAGGTGACCAAAGTATTAGAGCTTCAATTTCAGCATCAGTCCTTCTAATGAATGCTCAGGGTTGATTTCCTTTAGGATTGACTCGTTTGATTTCCTTGCAGTCCAAGGGACTCTCAAGAGTCTTCTCCAATACAACAGTTTGAAAGCTTCAATACTGGGTTTGCCAAAAATTTCATTTAGGTTTTTCTGTAAGATATTATGGATAAACCCAAAAATTTTGGCCAACCTAATAATACATGCCATTGGCTGAGATGCTGAAACATATAAAACACTCATGATTTCACAGCTATGCTTGAAACAGACAGAGACCTTAAGAAATGCAGCAGCAGAAAAGAGGAGGAGGAGACCAAAGCTGAAGACTGTGACAATGAGGAAGGAGGTAGAAAAACATGAAGATATCAAACCAATAGCAACAACTCAATGAGCACCACTGGAAGCTGTAAGGGAAACTACTCCTCAGTATCAAAAATGGCAAGCTATAAGATTTAGGCATTCATCCTGCCTTTCCTCAATGACCTATATTTTAAATAACTCTTAAGAGAAAGTTCTTTATAATTAAACTCCACTTAATGAATGTGGCAGAAATGACAAAATTGAAAAATTATGATTCAGCAACCCATGCATAATATCTACATCAGGGAATGGTCATTAAAGATTAAAAAAAACTATCAGGCAGACATTTGATGAGAATTATAATGGAGAAATTAGACTAAGACCACTCACCTCTACCATTTAACTATCATAGAAAATAGTCCTACTACCCCAAAGGATGAGCAGAATTTAACCAAAGCCAACCATGTCCACTTACAGAAAATGTAAGAACAAAGAAATAATGTAAACCATGTCAGAAGAAAGCAAGCAGCCATAATCAGAACATGAGGCATTCATCAGGTCAACAGACACAACTTTAGTAAATAAATTGATGGCACTCCATGTAAAGAGATTGAGGCAGGGATAGAAAATTAGAAAGAAAAATAGAGAGAGGAGGAACTATCCTGTATTAAGAGAAAAGGCATATAAAGATAAACTATATTGGGTTTAAAAAAGGAATAATAAAAAAAAACCCTTGAGACAATCTTGGAAATGGGATTTGGATTATGTATCCAATATTATACAAAATATTATTTTCCCTGTTAAGAGTTGATAATGGAGAGTGGATGTATAAGAAAATAGACATTTTTTGTTTGAGATACTAAAGTACGAGGCATGAAATAATATTTGGAATTGGCTCAGGGACTCTCAAGGTCTTCTCCAATACAACGGCTTCAATACTGGGTTTGCCAAAATTTCATTTAGGTTTTTCTGTAAGATATTATGGATAAACCCAAAAATTTTGGCCAACCTAATAATACATGCCATTGGCTGAGATGCTGAAACATATAAAACACTCATGATTTCACAGCTATGCTTGAAACAGACAGAGACCTTAAGAAATGCAGCAGCAGAAAAGAGGAGGAGGAGACCAAAGCTGAAGACTGTGACAATGAGGAAGGAGGTAGAAAAACATGAAGATATCAAACCAATAGCAACAACTCAATGAGCACCACTGGAAGCTGTAAGGGAAACTACTCCTCAGTATCAAAAATGGCAAGCTATAAGATTTAGGCATTCATCCTGCCTTTCCTCAATGACCTATATTTTAAATAACTCTTAAGAGAAAGTTCTTTATAATTAAACTCCACTTAATGAATGTGGCAGAAATGACAAAATTGAAAAATTATGATTCAGCAACCCATGCATAATATCTACATCAGGGAATGGTCATTAAAGATTAAAAAAAACTATCAGGCAGACATTTGATGAGAATTATAATGGAGAAATTAGACTAAGACCACTCACCTCTACCATTTAACTATCATAGAAAATAGTCCTACTACCCCAAAGGATGAGCAGAATTTAACCAAAGCCAACCATGTCCACTTACAGAAAATGTAAGAACAAAGAAATAATGTAAACCATGTCAGAAGAAAGCAAGCAGCCATAATCAGAACATGAGGCATTCATCAGGTCAACAGACACAACTTTAGTAAATAAATTGATGGCACTCCATGTAAAGAGATTGAGGCAGGGATAGAAAATTAGAAAGAAAAATAGAGAGAGGAGGAACTATCCTGTATTAAGAGAAAAGGCATATAAAGATAAACTATATTGGGTTTAAAAAAGGAATAATAAAAAAAAACCCTTGAGACAATCTTGGAAATGGGATTTGGATTATGTATCCAATATTATACAAAATATTATTTTCCCTGTTAAGAGTTGATAATGGAGAGTGGATGTATAAGAAAATAGACATTTTTTGTTTGAGATACTAAAGTACGCAGGCATGAAATAATATTTGGAATTGGCTTTAAGATGCTTTAACAAAAAATTCAGAGAGCAAGTGATATTTTCATTATTATTGAATTTAGGAGATGAATAGATGGGAGGATTTTTAGCAATTTTTTTTCATTATGTTGAAAAATTTTCACAATAAAAAATTTGTGTTTAAAACACAACATCAACAACAAAATCTCACTACAAAGTTGCAACCTTAGCAGGAGTACAACTCTTTCACACAGAGTGACTGCCCTGCTGACAAAGCTGGCACCATCTGCCCAGACCATCAATTTAAGGGGGGGAGCGAAATAAGTGATTCACATAGGCCACAAAATAAATAGACTTCAGGCCTAAAAATGACACTGCACAAGATTTTTGTTGTTCTTAATTCACTCATGAACCTGACCAAAATTGCAGTACAGTACAACTTTGAAGGAATTCTTTTGCCCAATAAACTGCAAGCCTGGCCAGCAACAGCCTGGGCAATTTAACCCTAAAGCAGCCCACAAGTCCCCAAATTCGGAGTTAGAATATGAGCTGTGAAATCTCAGCAGCTCCCAAGAGGATGCACTGCCATGGATGTACCTGGTTCAGATGGACCACAGAGGGCAGTTAATAGGAAAGAATCCCCAGAAGGTAAAGGAAGGAACCATAACGACAACAGGCAAGGAAGAGAAATTCACTCAATAGCACAACCAGGTGCTGCCAGCTACGTTTAACAAGGAATTCATTCTATTGACAATAAAGGGAGTCTCTGCTGTCTTCTGTGTGCTGTGTTTCCTATTCTCCCGTTTTTAGAGCAAAAACTTTCACTGAAGTCATCCTATCCTTTTTGAGATTATTTATTGAATGCACTGAAGACAAAGAACATACATGAATACAGTAACTCATAGGTAACCATTACCCAGGAATCACTTTCCAGCCATATACCATGTGCTGTATATCACCCAAAGATGGAGGCAGGGCTGATGAGACATTGGGTCTCCCTTTTGTCAGAAATATTAGGCAAATATTCCCTTGCACGAAAGGCTATTTCATCATGTTAAGGAGGAACAAGTGTTTATGATGCTACTGCCATGTTTGGAATTTTAATAGGGACAGATGGTGACCAAAGAGATAGACTGCGGTGGATCCTCTTGACCAGCTAACACAATGTCTTTTCAAGGTACTTCTAATCTATAATGATTAAAGAGCTAATAATTGTGTTTACATCATCAGTAATTAGAGCGATGACACATAAAACAACAATTAAGTATCATTAGGCAGTCAAATGGTTAGGACTCTGTGCTTCCACTGCCAAAGCCATGGGTTTGATCCCTGATTAGGTAACTAAGATCCTACAAGTGGTATGGCCAAAAAAAGAGAAAGAAATGAAAATAAACAGATTCATTAGAATGGTTGTCATCAGGATAAATTGGAAAAAAATGAATGGTTCCAATGTTTTGTGTTGTGCATGCTCTGTTGCTTCAGTTGTGTCCAACTCTTTGTGACCCTATTGACTGTAGCCCACCCAGGCTCCTCAGTCCACTGGATTCTCCAGGCAAGAATACTGAAGCAGATTGCAATGCATTCCTCCAAGGGGATATTCCCAATCCAGGGATCAAACCTGTGGCTCCTGTGTTTTCCTGCATTGCAGGCAGATCCTTTACCACAGAACCACCAGTTAAAATAACAAATAAAAAAGAAGGGGTAGGGCTTCCCCTGGTGGTCCAGTGGGTAAGGACACCACCTTGCAGTGCAAGGGGCGCCGGTTCGATCCCTGGCCTGGGAAGTCCAGCGGAGCGGCTGGACTGATGTGTCCAATTACTAAGCTGGAGCTCTGGAGTGCATGTGCCCAGAGCTGGTGCTCTGCAACAACAGATGCCACCTCGATGGGAGGCCCACACGGGCCAAAGAACAAAGACAGATGAAAATAGAGAAATGAAAGACCAATAGAAGTGGCCCGCCTGCTCCCCTTCCTCCCCCCCCTCACCCTAAATAAATAAATTAATTAATTAAAAAAGGGGATATATGTATACATATAACTGATTCACTTTGTGGTATAGCAGAAACTAAATATTAAAAAATATATATCACCCAAAGATGGAGGCAGGGCTGATGAGACATTGGGTCTCCCTTTTGTCAGAAATATTAGGCAAATATTCCCTTGCACGAAAGGCTATTTCATCATGTTAAGGAGGAACAAGTGTTTATGATGCTACTGCCATGTTTGGAATTTTAATAGGGACAGATGGTGACCAAAGAGATAGACTGGTGGATCCTCTTGACCAGCTAACACAATGTCTTTTCAAGGTACTTCTAATCTATAATGATTAAAGAGCTAATAATTGTGTTTACATCATCAGTAATTAGAGCGATGACACATAAAACAACAATTAAGTATCATTAGGCAGTCAAATGGTTAGGACTCTGTGCTTCCACTGCCAAAGCCATGGGTTTGATCCCTGATTAGGTAACTAAGATCCTACAAGTGGTATGGCCAAAAAAAGAGAAAGAAATGAAAATAAACAGATTCATTAGAATGGTTGTCATCAGGATAAATTGGAAAAAACTGAATGGTTCCAATGTTTTGTGTTGTGCATGCTCTGTTGCTTCAGTTGTGTCCAACTCTTTGTGACCCTATTGACTGTAGCCCACCCAGGCTCCTCAGTCCACTGGATTCTCCAGGCAAGAATACTGAAGCAGATTGCAATGCATTCCTCCAAGGGGATATTCCCAATCCAGGGATCAAACCTGTGGCTCCTGTGTTTTCCTGCATTGCAGGCAGATCCTTTACCACAGAACCACCAGTTAAAATAACAAATAAAAAAGAAGGGGTAGGGCTTCCCCTGGTGGTCCAGTGGGTAAGGACACCACCTTGCAGTGCAAGGGGCGCCGGTTCGATCCCTGGCCTGGGAAGTCCAGCGGAGCGGCTGGACTGATGTGTCCAATTACTAAGCTGGAGCTCTGGAGTGCATGTGCCCAGAGCTGGTGCTCTGCAACAACAGATGCCACCTCGATGGGAGGCCCACACGGGCCAAAGAACAAAGACAGATGAAAATAGAGAAATGAAAGACCAATAGAAGTAGCCCGCCTGCTCCCCTCCCTCCCCGACCCCGCCCAAAATAAATAAATTAATTAATTAAAAAAGGGGATATATGTATACATATAACTGATTCACTTTGTGGTACAGCAGAAACTAAAATACTGTAAAACAACTAACTATACTCTAATAAAAGTTAAGTTAAAAATAAAGAAATAATTAAGCTTACAACAGACCAGTGTTGTTCAGTCAGTTCAGTCACTATCCCAAGGACTGCACTACTAGTGCCAGCATGCCAGGCTTCCCTGTTCTTCACCATCTCATGGAGCACGTGCAAACCCACATCCATTGACTCAGTGATGCCATCCAACCATCTCATCCTCTGCCGCTCCCTTTCCTCCTGCCCTCAATCTTTCTCAGCACCAGAATCTTTTTCCAATGAATCATCTCTTCGCATCAGGTGACCAAAGTATTGGAGCTTCAGCTTCAGCATCAGTCCTTCCAATGAATATCTAGGGCTGACTTCCTTTAGGATTGACTGGTCTGATCTCCTTGCTGTCCAAAGGACTCTCAAGACCATTATCCAACACCACAGCTCAAAGGCATCAGTTCTTTGGTGCTCAGCCTTCTTTATGGTCTGGTTCTCACATCCATACATGATTACTGAAAAAACCATAGCTTTGACTATACAGATTTTTGTCAGCAAAGTGATGTCTCTGCTTTTTAATACACTGTCTAGGCCAGTGTTGATAATATACCATAAAGATTCATTATTGCTTCTGTTTTTAAAGCCACATTTCCTAGACTCTCTTATAACTAGGGTTCCATATTTATTCAGTTTGCACAATCAGACACTAAACAAAAATATAGTACCGCATAGTCCCCACCACTAGATGCACAAGCTGCAGGTGTTGGAGGTTCTTCCTGAGAGGTGTGAGAAAGACTCTATGCCATGATTCTGTTCCCCCTTTGCTGGCTTGTTGAGAATCTTCAACATTCCTTTTCTTGCAGATCCATCAGTGTGATCTCGGCCTTCATGCTCACGTGGTATTCTCTCAGGGTGCATGGACATTTATCTCTAGGTCCAAAATGTCTCCTCTTTATAAAGACACCAATCATATTGGATTAGGTCCATATTAATGATCTCATTCTAAACTGATTACCTTTATAAAGACCCCATTTCCATATAAGGTCACATTCTGAGGCACTAGGGGTCACGAAATCAATATATTTGGGAGGGAACAATTTCAGTCCATAAAACACTGAACATCGTTTAACAGAAATTATAGCCATTAGCCTCTAGAGTCTGGTGCTTTCACTAAAACTGTGAAGTAACCAAATACTGGTTATTACCAGGCTTCACAGTGTGAATGCTAAGTACCAAATTATAATAATGATAAATATGACATGATAGTATCAGTTACAAAACAAGACAGCTTGAAATAACTAAGTTTACTTTACTATCCAAACATCTTAATAAAGAAACTAAAAACTGGAACTATTTTAATGGTTCTTGCATGCCTTAGAAGCACATCAGTCCAGCAGAAGTGATATAAATGATTACTCAAAGCTACAGAAATTTCGATGCTGGACTTCCTAGCATATTTACTCATGCTTCCACTTTCTAGCAGCATTAGCAATTGTTACCAAGTTTCATATTTATTGCTACAAAGCAAACATTGGGCTGGCCAAAAAGCCCGTTTGGGTTCTTGCACACAATCTGATGGAAAAACCTGAATGAACTTTTTGGCCAACCCAATATATGTATTTTTATGCTATCTGTGAAGCATACTAAATCAGATCATCACATGTCTGCTTAACTAAAATGAAAAGGAATACCTAATAACCATTTTAATTTCAAATTTAATCTTAATTATAGAATATCTGTCAAAGGTAACCAGGAAAAGTCGTCATCTTAATTTGACTTTAGAATTTCATCACATAGAATAGATGATGTCTGTAAGTAGTATGGCAAAATCTGGACTCCTACAGACTTTGCATTTTTTCGAGAGATAAAATTTCTCAACAATGGAGTGAGCTTTGTAATGTATAAACCAGAAAAATTATCACTTGCATTACTGTTTATTTCTAAATAGACAATTTCAACCAAAGATCAAGACTAATAATACTGTCACATTTTTCAAAAACAAACTGGTCATTACTCAACGACAGTTTAGAAGGCAAACATCTTTTAATGGCCAGCAATGGTTCATGGAGTCATGCTGATGCTCTCTACACATACATAAACATACACACACACGCCTAGAGTCTTGTGGTCAGAAGTTAGAGAGATAATTGGTCTTTGGCATTTCCATATAAGGTCACATTCTGAGGCACTAGGGGTCACGAAATCAATATATTTGGGAGGGAACAATTTCAGTCCATAAAACACTGAACATCGTTTAACAGAAATTATAGCCATTAGCCTCTAGAGTCTGGTGCTTTCACTAAAACTGTGAAGTAACCAAATACTGGTTATTACCAGGCTTCACAGTGTGAATGCTAAGTACCAAATTATAATAATGATAAATATGACATGATAGTATCAGTTACAAAACAAGACAGCTTGAAATAACTAAGTTTACTTTACTATCCAAACATCTTAATAAAGAAACTAAAAACTGGAACTATTTTAATGGTTCTTGCATGCCTTAGAAGCACATCAGTCCAGCAGAAGTGATATAAATGATTACTCAAAGCTACAGAAATTTCGATGCTGGACTTCCTAGCATATTTACTCATGCTTCCACTTTCTAGCAGCATTAGCAATTGTTACCAAGTTTCATATTTATTGCTACAAAGCAAACATTGGGCGGGCCCAAAAAAGCCCGTTTGGGTTCTTGCACACAATCTGATGGAAAAACCTGAATGAACTTTTTGGCCAACCCAATATATGTATTTTTATGCTATCTGTGAAGCATACTAAATCAGATCATCACATGTCTGCTTAACTAAAATGAAAAGGAATACCTAATAACCATTTTAATTTCAAATTTAATCTTAATTATAGAATATCTGTCAAAGGTAACCAGGAAAAGTCGTCATCTTAATTTGACTTTAGAATTTCATCACATAGAATAGATGATGTCTGTAAGTAGTATGGCAAAATCTGGACTCCTACAGACTTTGCATTTTTTCGAGAGATAAAATTTCTCAACAATGGAGTGAGCTTTGTAATGTATAAACCAGAAAAATTATCACTTGCATTACTGTTTATTTCTAAATAGACAATTTCAACCAAAGATCAAGACTAATAATACTGTCACATTTTTCAAAAACAAACTGGTCATTACTCAACGACAGTTTAGAAGGCAAACATCTTTTAATGGCCAGCAATGGTTCATGGAGTCATGCTGATGCTCTCTCTACACATACATAAACATACACACACACACGCCTAGAGTCTTGTGGTCAGAAGTTAGAGAGATAATTGGTCTTTGGCTGTGAGTAGGGCCATCACTCAAAGGGTCATGAATGTGCATTGCACATCTATAATAAACAACCCATTGTATTTTTATATGCTTAGACCTAATAAGTACAATCTAGAGCTAAGCAGCCTACACCTATATATGTCATTGCCCTGATTATGAAAATCAGGAAAGGTGTTCACCATGGTTTCCCAACACATTTTCAGCACCTAATGGACTTCTTTCTATAGAATACTGATTACAAATGCATGAATAAATAATAAAAAGAGTAAATAAGACAAATGGATCAGTAACTTGAAATAAATCTAATCTAGATTTTTCCTCATATGGTAGCCTTTATATTTCTGAAGGTTTATTGAAAATTATTAAATAAGACAGTGCATGAAAAGGTTTCACCCTCAATAAAAGTTATGTTAGTATCAATATACTCAACATATTTCTTTAAGAAATGACAATCCAACACACTGTATAAAAACAAAGTCTATTTTTATTCAGCACTTGGGTCATACTACTTTTAGAATTCCATGGAGAAAATATGGAAAAGAAGATCAATTTCTATCCATTTTTACAGGAAAAATGAAGTACAGTCAAGTTAGCACAAAATGAAATAAATCTATATCTCAAAGAAGATTAAGACAATAGCCCAAAGACTCTTATTGCCAACTCTTTCTTTTTTATTCTAAGTTAGGATCAACATTAGAGGGGTTCATCCCCCAAATCACCATTCAGATCACACACCACTAACTTGTAATCACCATGTCTGCTTCTTCCCACCACTCACTACAAAATTGCCACTGTAGCAACATTTCCTTGTTCAATTTTGGGGGTTCTTTAAAATTACATGAATGAGTCCTTCCTCCACCAATAAAGCGATGCAGCCTTGATTAACCAGAAGAAAGAGACCAAAAAATTATCATAGCTGTCACATTTTCAAAACAAACTGGTCATTACTCAACGACAGTTTAGAAGGCAAACATCTTTTAATGGCCAGCAATGGTTCATGGAGTCATGCTGATGCTCTCTCTACACATACATAAACATACACACACACACGCCTAGAGTCTTGTGGTCAGAAGTTAGAGAGATAATTGGTCTTTGGCTGTGAGTAGGGCCATCACTCAAAGGGTCATGAATGTGCATTGCACATCTATAATAAACAACCCATTGTATTTTTATATGCTTAGACCTAATAAGTACAATCTAGAGCTAAGCAGCCTACACCTATATATGTCATTGCCCTGATTATGAAAATCAGGAAAGGTGTTCACCATGGTTTCCCAACACATTTTCAGCACCTAATGGACTTCTTTCTATAGAATACTGATTACAAATGCATGAATAAATAATAAAAAGAGTAAATAAGACAAATGGATCAGTAACTTGAAATAAATCTAATCTAGATTTTTCCTCATATGGTAGCCTTTATATTTCTGAAGGTTTATTGAAAATTATTAAATAAGACAGTGCATGAAAAGGTTTCACCCTCAATAAAAGTTATGTTAGTATCAATATACTCAACATATTTCTTTAAGAAATGACAATCCAACACACTGTATAAAAACAAAGTCTATTTTTATTCAGCACTTGGGTCATACTACTTTTAGAATTCCATGGAGAAAATATGGAAAAGAAGATCAATTTCTATCCATTTTTACAGGAAAAATGAAGTACAGTCAAGTTAGCACAAAATGAAATAAATCTATATCTCAAAGAAGATTAAGACAATAGCCCAAAGACTCTTATTGCCAACTCTTTCTTTTTTATTCTAAGTTAGGATCAACATTAGAGGGGTTCATCCCCCAAATCACCATTCAGATCACACACCACTAACTTGTAATCACCATGTCTGCTTCTTCCCACCACTCACTACAAAATTGCCACTGTAGCAACATTTCCTTGTTCAAATTGGGAGGTGCTTTAAAATTACATGAATGAGTCCTTCCCCTCCACCTATAAAGAGATGCAGCCTTGATTAACCAGAAGAAAGAGACCAAAATATTGGAGAATTATCTGTGAATGGCTGCCAACATCGTCCTTAGATCTCTAAGCTTTCTTTTATCTGGACATTTTAGTAACCAAGAAAAAAAACTTCATATTCAAAATATACAGTAGTTTCAAAAGGAGCTGATTGAGTTGAAGACAAACATAGTTTTCCAGAAACTCAGAGATAAGTATTTGAATCCAAAATCTAGTCTGAACATTTTTGGGCATATGCCTAAACTCTAAGCAATGTCTGAGCCCCCTGGACCGGTTTTAATCTGCTCTCTTGCATAAAACTGTTGAAAATCATAGTCAAAAGCCTTAATCAGAAAAGAAAATACAGAATGTGATTCAGAGGTATTCTGCAGAGCTCAGTACATCCCATAGTTTTGGATCCCATAACCACGAGACTTAACATTTTTCCCTTAACAAAGAAGAAAAAACTAGAATAAACATATTTTAATAATGTTACAATTATTTTTCTACTTAGTAGGTCAGTATTTCTTTAATTTCACTGAGGATAATGGGACATTTCCAGAGCAGTTCTGAATAGGTACTGCAATCCATTTCTTTAAAATAAAAGAAGAAGGAATATGGTATTATGAATTGATAATGTAGAGAAATTGAATTATATACATAGATAAATAGATTTTTGAGGAAAAGAATAAGTGACACTCACTAGCATATTTTGAGTATTCAATTTTTACCTGTTTGATAGTTCTCTAAGTTTTTATATGGATTACTTCATTTCATCCTCATAATAAACCTACAAGATGAATATTATTGTTTTCCTCACTTTCCTTTCAGAAAAGAGATTAAGTTATCCAAGCTCTCAAAACTAGAGCCGGATTTTTCAATGAATCTGACTAAAAAGTAGAAAATCATTCAGTGTTCAATGATTGAATGTTCAATCATTCAGTGTTTTTGTTTTTTTTTTAAAGATTTATTTATTTATTTATTTATTTATTTTGGTGGGGGTGGGGTGGGGATGGAGGGGAGCAGGCGGGCCACTTCTATTGGTCTCTCATTTGTCCATTTTCATCCATCTTTGTTCTTTGGCCCGTGTGGGCCTCCCATCGTGGTGGCCTCTGTTGTCGCCGAGCACCGGCTCAGGGTGCATGCGCTCCAGAGCTCCAGCTCAGTAGTTGGACACATCAGTCCAGCTGCTCCACGGCATGTGGGATCTTCCCAGGCCAGGGCTCGAACCGGCGTCCCTTGCACTGCAAGGCGGTGTCCTTACCCACTGGACCACCAGGGAAGTCCCAGTGTTTTTGTTTGTTGCGCATGGGGACCAAGACATTCTGGTACTGTCTCTTCCAGACACAATATTCCTCTCTGTAGACTCCTTGTATCAGAAATTAGACAACGTGTCTAATTATACAAGATGAAAGGAAACAGGATATGTTGTGGATTTCATCTGTGCTCAAGGGTTTTGTTATTATAACTGGTGCAAGAACTGGAACTAGCACAATTGAATGGGGAAATCATTCACTCTTCTGGGGACCTAAAATCAACACTACATATACTTGTTATTATTTTGTTATATTGAACTCATTTTCCACTATGAGAGTAGGATCTAATGGGACATTTCCAGAGCAGTTCTGAATAGGTACTGCAATCCATTTCTTTAAAATAAAAGAAGAAGGAATATGGTATTATGAATTGATAATGTAGAGAAATTGAATTATATACATAGATAAATAGATTTTTGAGGAAAAGAATAAGTGACACTCACTAGCATATTTTGAGTATTCAATTTTTACCTGTTTGATAGTTCTCTAAGTTTTTATATGGATTACTTCATTTCATCCTCATAATAAACCTACAAGATGAATATTATTGTTTTCCTCACTTTCCTTTCAGAAAAGAGATTAAGTTATCCAAGCTCTCAAAACTAGAGCCGGATTTTTCAATGAATCTGACTAAAAAGTAGAAAATCATTCAGTGTTCAATGATTGAATGTTCAATCATTCAGTGTTTTGTTTTTTTTTAAAGATTTATTTATTTATTTATTTATTTATTTTGGTGGGGGTGGGGTGGGGATGGAGGGGAGCAGGCGGGCCACTTCTATTGGTCTCTCATTTGTCCATTTTCATCCATCTTTGTTCTTTGGCCCGTGTGGGCCTCCCATCGTGGTGGCCTCTGTTGTCGCCGAGCACCGGCTCAGGGTGCATGCGCTCCAGAGCTCCAGCTCAGTAGTTGGACACATCAGTCCAGCTGCTCCACGGCATGTGGGATCTTCCCAGGCCAGGGCTCGAACCGGCGTCCCTTGCACTGCAAGGCGGTGTCCTTACCCACTGGACCACCAGGGAAGTCCCAGTGTTTTTGTTTGTTGCGCATGGGGACCAAGACATTCTGGTACTGTCTCTTCCAGACACAATATTCCTCTCTGTAGACTCCTTGTATCAGAAATTAGACAACGTGTCTAATTATACAAGATGAAAGGAAACAGGATATGTTGTGGATTTCATCTGTGCTCAAGGGTTTTGTTATTATAACTGGTGCAAGAACTGGAACTAGCACAATTGAATGGGGAAATCATTCACTCTTCTGGGGACCTAAAATCAACACTACATATACTTGTTATTATTTTGTTATATTGAACTCATTTTCCACTATGAGAGTAGGATCTAATGGGAGAATTATTACAATATGGTAGAAATTATATTCCAAGTTTACATTCCAACCGCTGAACAAGCATTAAACTAAGTTTAACTGGTGAATGAAGCTTCATGCTGTTATTGCCAGCAAAGTTGATTTGTTTTTATTAACAACTTTGACCTAAGGTTAATAAGGTAAAGTGATATTGAAATATTGATCATGAAACTGCAATATCTCTTCCATGTATTTCAAGATATCTTTTAAAAACTAGAGTAGAGATAACAAATGGAGCTCACTAGATCTTCACATTTGCAAATACCTACTAAGTATAGCTAGATACTTCCTGAGCTTCTGTTATACCACAGTAGGGCCTGACCATGTCTGGAGGAAACGGCCACTCCATATTCTAAGATGTTTTGAAAAGGAAGTACTCAAGAATGTGGTTGCAGGTAGGCTGCAGCTCAGCGCATTTGCCTAACATTTTCTATACATAAAATGACAGCTAATTTTTGATCCCTTATACCTTCTGTCCTACCAATCATTTAAATATCAGTCCATCAACCAATGTGTATGTCTCTATGTGTATGTTCACAGTTCCAGCAACTTCACTTACAATATTATCTTAATCAGTTCCATATTTTAGTCAACATTTCACCTACTCTCATTCTTTAGAGGTGCCTAAAAAACAGCTCCTAATGTCATTACTCTGCCTCTTACTAACGCACCAAATAACACCTCTATAATGTAATTCACTATTTAATAAAGTTTACTGTGATCACCTTAAATTTCAGGCCTCTGTCATTCACATTTGCATCTTTTGTTTCAAGTTGCATGCTTCATAATTGCTCAACAAGCACAATTTAAATTGAAGTCAAACTAAATCTCAATTCAGTAACGACCTTCATAGAACTTCCAGTATCACTGGTTCATTTGTTAATTTGCATTTCCATTCATAAAAGAAATATTTAGTGAGTTCTTCATGTGGTACTAGCCACTGCACTGGGGACTGGGAAAACAAAGGTGAGACTTGGTGCCAACTCTCAAGGAGAAAGTAGGCCAGTGTAGAAGGTCATAATCATAGACCTTCTATGTAGAGGTAATCGCATGATTCAGCAATCCAACTTCTGGTAACTTTTGTAGAGGTAATCATATGATTCAGCAATCTAACTTCTAGATATATTTCCAAAGGAAATGAAAACAGGATATGTCTAAAATACATCTATGCCCCCATATTTATTGCAACATTATACACAATAGCCAAATATGGAAACAACCTAAGTGTCTTTCAGTGAATGAATGACTAAAGAAAATGTGGTATATATATACCATGGGCTATTATTCAGGCATAATGAAGAAGGAAGTCCTGACACTTGCAAAAAGATGGATGGACCTTGAGGCATTATGCTAGGTTAAAAAAAAAGGTCAGAGAAAGAAAAATACTGTATTATACCACTTATTTGTGGTTTCTAAAAAACCCAAGCTCATAGGAACAGAGTAGAATGGTTGTTACCAGAGGGGTGAAGGGGTCGATGAAATAAGGAGATACTGGTCAAAGTGTACAAACTTTCAGTTATCAGCTGAATCAGTTCTGGGAATCTAGCCTATAACACTGTGATTATAGATAAAAGAACTGTTTTCTGTACTTGAAAGCTGCTAAGAGAGATCTTAAATGTTTTCACCACACACACACACAAAAAAAAACAGTAATTACGTGAGGATGGGAATTGTTAACTCTTACTACAGTGGTAATCAAATTTTAGTATACAAGTGCATCAAATCATTGTTAACTTACAAAATGTTACATGTCAATTGTATCTCAATAAAGTTAGGAAAAATAGGATATAACAAGAAAGAAAAGAGAGACTGTGACGTGTTACAGTTAATGAAGTAAGGGCCTATGACTAGTATACTAGGAAGAATGGAAGTATGCAGGCTAAATGCAGGAGGTCACTCAGTATGACCTGACCATTATACCAGGGAGTACGCTAAAAAACCAACAAGTTAAAAATAAACTTGTAAGTAGTATAAATCCAGTACAAAATATTTCATATAGTTTTGCTTTTGAAGGTGGGATGGTTTGTGTAGCATTGAAACATATATTTTATCATATGTAAGGTAGATAGCCAGTGGGAATTTGCTGAATGACACAGGAAACCCAAAGTCACTGTTCTGTGACTACCTAGAGGGGTGGGATGGGGAGTGTGGGGCTCTGAATTGAAAGAGGACCGATTTAAGGATAAAGAAGCTTACATGTTTGCAGTTTCGAGCTAAGATGGCGCCTACAGGGAGGGGTGTGGGAGTGAAAAGAAGCTTAAGCACATTGTTTCAGCTTGGAGCTAAGATGGCGCCTACAGGAAGGGACATGGAAATGAAGGGAAGCTTAAGCGCATTGTTTAAAGAAGCTTAAGCACATGTTTGCAGCTAAGATGGCGCCTACAGGAAGAGGCAGGGCGTGATCTAAATTGTTAATTGATGGTCAAAATTTCTGATTGGTTCCCCTGGCTGCCGCGCTCATGAATGATTGCTTGGCCTTTAGCTTGATTGGTGTAATCTATAGGAAGTCCCATGCAAAATCCCCTTCACTTGCCTATAAAAGCTGTGGATCTTCATTAATAAAGCGGAACTACTTCGATGGAACCCCTGTCGCGTCTGATTGTCCCCTGCCTCAGCCAGGGGGCTGCGGGGCGGACAGTTCAAGATTTGCCTTTCTCCGAGCTCTCCCGGTTCAGCCGGGGGTAATCCCTGCTGCCTTCCCTTTCTGCGGAAGGTCCCCGCAGGGAGGGACATGGGAGGAAGGTTTAAGAAGGATGGGACATATGTATACCTATGGTCAATTCATGCTGATGTATGGAAGAAACCATCAAAATATTGTAATTATCATCCAATTTAAAATTATAAATCCAACAACAAAAAAGAAAGTGCAAAACACAAAGTGGCCATTGTTTAATCATTAAGTCATGTCCAACTCTTGCAACCCCATGAATTGTAGTCTGTCCGGCTCCTCTGTCGATGGGATTCTCCAGGCCAGTATACTGGAGTGGAATGCCATTTCCTTCTTCACAGGATCTTCATTGTTTCATGACAGGCTCCCTCACAGAAATGAATGATGATAAGTATACAGATGGTAGGCACAGAACACCTAAATTCAAGTCAGCAGTTAGTGGTTCACTATTACCCTCAGAACTTATAATTAACCTAACTATGGGAGGGATTTTGAAATCCTATAAATAAATTTATTCTCATCTTTAAGTCTTCACAAAACCTCCATGGTATAGCCTCCCACTGCTAAAAGGATGATCTCCATTAGAGAAATCACCAGCTTCTGTTGCAGGACTGTGGCTGCTAAGTGCTGACAAAGCTAAAAACTACTAGTGTCTACCTAAAGCCATACACTATTTCAAAAGATCAAGTTTACAAACAGTACTAGGTGACTCCTCTGTCCATGGGATTTTTCCAGGCAAGAATAATGGAGTGGGTTGCCATTCCCTTCTCCAGGGGAATCTTCCCAACCCAGGGATCAAACCTGGGTCTCCTGCATAATAGGCAGATTCTTTACCTTCTGAGCCACCAGAGAAACCACTATGCCAGATATAAAATTTCATTCCCTTAAATAGTAGCCAGTTCCAGGATATAACCTCCAAACGTTTGAACTTCAAGGTTTTTATCATTTTCAGTATCCTTTATTTCTGCAACTACTTGCTTGGAATAAGAATCCTGGTGTTTTGCAAAGTTATCTCTATCCCATTGATTCAAAAGTCACTAAGTCATGTGGTCTCAGAAGAAACTGTCTCATGAAATTATAAAAGCAACTAGTAAGTGTTCAGAGGAAAAAGAACTAACTTTACAAATTAAGAGGAACAAAGCTATTTTTCATAAAAGTGTTTAGTGATACAACTAGAAGTATTTCTAAAAAACTTTAGAAAAAAATGATTTGCTGCCTTCCCTTTCTGGAAGGTCCCGCAGGGAGGGACATGGGAGGAAGGTTTAAGAAGGATGGGACATATGTATACCTATGGTCAATTCATGCTGATGTATGGAAGAAACCATCAAAATATTGTAATTATCATCCAATTTAAAATTATAAATCCAACAACAAAAAAGAAAGTGCAAAACACAAAGTGGCCATTGTTTAATCATTAAGTCATGTCCAACTCTTGCAACCCCATGAATTGTAGTCTGTCCGGCTCCTCTGTCGATGGGATTCTCCAGGCCAGTATACTGGAGTGGAATGCCATTTCCTTCTTCACAGGATCTTCATTGTTTCATGACAGGCTCCCTCACAGAAATGAATGATGATAAGTATACAGATGGTAGGCACAGAACACCTAAATTCAAGTCAGCAGTTAGTGGTTCACTATTACCCTCAGAACTTATAATTAACCTAACTATGGGAGGGATTTTGAAATCCTATAAATAAATTTATTCTCATCTTTAAGTCTTCACAAAACCTCCATGGTATAGCCTCCCACTGCTAAAAGGATGATCTCCATTAGAGAAATCACCAGCTTCTGTTGCAGGACTGTGGCTGCTAAGTGCTGACAAAGCTAAAAACTACTAGTGTCTACCTAAAGCCATACACTATTTCAAAAGATCAAGTTTACAAACAGTACTAGGTGACTCCTCTGTCCATGGGATTTTTCCAGGCAAGAATAATGGAGTGGGTTGCCATTCCCTTCTCCAGGGGAATCTTCCCAACCCAGGGATCAAACCTGGGTCTCCTGCATAATAGGCAGATTCTTTACCTTCTGAGCCACCAGAGAAACCACTATGCCAGATATAAAATTTCATTCCCTTAAATAGTAGCCAGTTCCAGGATATAACCTCCAAACGTTTGAACTTCAAGGTTTTTATCATTTTCAGTATCCTTTATTTCTGCAACTACTTGCTTGGAATAAGAATCCTGGTGTTTTGCAAAGTTATCTCTATCCCATTGATTCAAAAGTCACTAAGTCATGTGGTCTCAGAAGAAACTGTCTCATGAAATTATAAAAGCAACTAGTAAGTGTTCAGAGGAAAAAGAACTAACTTTACAAATTAAGAGGAACAAAGCTATTTTTCATAAAAGTGTTTGGTGATACAACTAGAAGTATTTCTAGACTAGAAAAAAATGTACAGTTTTAAGGATATACATGTAAATAAAATGATTTTTAAAGGTGTTTCGTAGAAAACATTTAATGTAACAGGCCTGATAACACAAGTTAAATACCTATTTGAATACTTTCAACTCAACTAGCGTTCCTCAATCCAGCACAATGAAATAAAACAGATTAGACTTCAAAGAGTGGATATGACAATTCATCAAAATACAAATTAGAATCCACCCCAATTCAGGAATAGCATTGGCTCCTAGATACGGCATTCTCATATATCAAAGCAACAACAACAACAAAAAAAAGGAAATACCAAATTTAAGGAATATCAAATGAACTGGGACAAATGTATAATTGCACACTACATATCACTCAACCAACAAAGATTGCGAAACTGAAAATACTGTAAGCAAAGAGCATGAATCAATACTACCTTCCTGCAAATACATTGATTATGGGATATAAAGGATATATATAATGTTCATTTTAATTATGGAACATCTACATATCTACATTTCAGACTATCTATTGTAATATATACTATCTATCTATATGTAATATAATGCTAACATGAAATGTCTTATTTTGTATTTCTAATATTGCTAAAAACAGCCACAGTTACATTTAACAGACACCCCCTCCAAAAAAAACAGGGCACAATACATCACTGTTTTTAAGAAATGACAACCCATCTTCACTATTAGAAGAGCAACACAAAATTTCATACTACTAGTATGTGTTACAGAGTCTAACAGTCTTGATAAAATAACGAGTTATGACTGATAATAGATAAAAGTGTACATGTAGCCAAATGAAGCTGGTATTAAATCTTTAATAGCTTGTATATAACCTTGAGCATTAGAAGCTGATGACTTGGATACAAGCACTTAAGGATATATGGATATAACCTTTACTTCAAGGTTTTATCATTTTCAGTATCCTTTATTTCTGCAACTACTTGCTTGGAATAAGAATCCTGGTGTTTTGCAAAGTTATCTCTATCCCATTGATTCAAAAGTCACTAAGTCATGTGGTCTCAGAAGAAACTGTCTCATGAAATTATAAAAGCAACTAGTAAGTGTTCAGAGGAAAAAGAACTAACTTTACAAATTAAGAGGAACAAAGCTATTTTTCATAAAAGTGTTTGGTGATACAACTAGAAGTATTTCTAGACTAGAAAAAAATGTACAGTTTTAAGGATATACATGTAAATAAAATGATTTTTAAAGGTGTTTCGTAGAAAACATTTAATGTAACAGGCCTGATAACACAAGTTAAATACCTATTTGAATACTTTCAACTCAACTAGCGTTCCTCAATCCAGCACAATGAAATAAAACAGATTAGACTTCAAAGAGTGGATATGACAATTCATCAAAATACAAATTAGAATCCACCCCAATTCAGGAATAGCATTGGCTCCTAGATACGGCATTCTCATATATCAAAGCAACAACAACAACAAAAAAAAGGAAATACCAAATTTAAGGAATATCAAATGAACTGGGACAAATGTATAATTGCACACTACATATCACTCAACCAACAAAGATTGCGAAACTGAAAATACTGTAAGCAAAGAGCATGAATCAATACTACCTTCCTGCAAATACATTGATTATGGGATATAAAGGATATATATAATGTTCATTTTAATTATGGAACATCTACATATCTACATTTCAGACTATCTATTGTAATATATACTATCTATCTATATGTAATATAATGCTAACATGAAATGTCTTATTTTGTATTTCTAATATTGCTAAAAACAGCCACAGTTACATTTAACAGACACCCCCTCCAAAAAAAACAGGGCACAATACATCACTGTTTTTAAGAAATGACAACCCATCTTCACTATTAGAAGAGCAACACAAAATTTCATACTACTAGTATGTGTTACAGAGTCTAACAGTCTTGATAAAATAACGAGTTATGACTGATAATAGATAAAAGTGTACATGTAGCCAAATGAAGCTGGTATTAAATCTTTAATAGCTTGTATATAACCTTGAGCATTAGAAGCTGATGACTTGGATACAAGCACTTAAGGAGATATGGATCTAGCTCAGTGTCTGTCAGAAAATATTGCCCAAGTTTCAACTCCTAATGGAGAGTATTAAAACACTTCTTGGCCCTGAATCAGAAAATGGTTTTGTTGGTTTTGATCCAAAAGAACGAACTGGAGTGTGATTGGCAACCTGAATGACTTGAACTGGGCCTGAAAAAATCTAAGTTCTAGGAAACAATCTGGTTATTAAATTGGTAGTTTGAAACTTTCGTACGTTTATTATGCTACCACTTAATGGCAAAACAATTTTCTAATTAAGTTTATAACTAAATCAACTATACTTATGCTAAAACAAAATTTAATACTCACAGAAAAAGTCTTTACTATAATTGTAACACCTAACATTTTTTTTAAACTTTTATTTATTTATTTGTGACTGTGCTGGATCTTCATTGGTGTGTGGGCTTAGTTACTCCATGGCATGTGGGATCTTCCCAGATCAGGGATCAAACCTGTGTCTCCTGCATTGGCAGATGGATTCTTATCCACTGAGCCACCAGGGAAGCCCACACCTAACATTTTCAAACTATTATTATAGGTCAAGCACTTGTCTAAACACTGTACATGAATTCCCAGATTCTATAAAATTCATACTATGATAATCTTCTTTACACAGATGAGAAACTGAAATGCATTAAGCAAGATCAGGCGGTTGGTGAACAGCAGTGTCTGGGATGACTGAACCATTAGCCACTCTCCCCCATCTCTACGGAAACCCAGGGACAAATGTGGGTGGGCAGGAGGCAGGGAGGAGTGGAAATTGATGTTCAAGTCTATAAGCTGCAATTCTGTAATTTTCAGAACAATTTCAAACTCCTAAATTCACATGTAGCCTGAGTTTTAAAAGATGTTAAAATGATTGATACATGTTATATATTATAAATATATAATGTCATATATTAATAAATTATTTTTGAAAGGACCGTGTCAAAGAGAAATAAAACGATAGTTAAAACCCTGTCTGCCTCTAAATGGTAGGCACTGGGAGGAAATGGTAGGAAAAGAAGTTCATCCAATGATTTTGTTTTTATGAATAACACGGTTTTTAAAAATAGAGGCTACTAAACAACGTAAGTACACTGTGTTGCTGTTATTGTTGTTCAGTTGCTAAGTTGTGTCCAACTCTTCACACTCTGTGTACATAACATTATTACCCATACTAAATATGATGGAAATACAGCACATTTTCATTCACTAATATTACACGGAATCCTATCCAAAATAATTAGTGAAATGTGTTGCAAGCTATACAAAACGTAAATGTGTGTATAACAGGGTTCAAGATAAACTTTATATTGTAAATCAAAAATGGCAACTATATTCGATTGGTCGACGGAATACCACTTCAAAAGAGGCATATTTAATCTGGAATAATGTATTTTCCTCCACAGGATAACTAAATCAACTATACTTATGCTAAAACAAAATTTAATACTCACAGAAAAAGTCTTTACTATAATTGTAACACCTAACATTTTTTTTAAACTTTTATTTATTTATTTGTGACTGTGCTGGATCTTCATTGGTGTGTGGGCTTAGTTACTCCATGGCATGTGGGATCTTCCCAGATCAGGGATCAAACCTGTGTCTCCTGCATTGGCAGATGGATTCTTATCCACTGAGCCACCAGGGAAGCCCACACCTAACATTTTCAAACTATTATTATAGGTCAAGCACTTGTCTAAACACTGTACATGAATTCCCAGATTCTATAAAATTCATACTATGATAATCTTCTTTACACAGATGAGAAACTGAAATGCATTAAGCAAGATCAGGCGGTTGGTGAACAGCAGTGTCTGGGATGACTGAACCATTAGCCACTCTCCCCCATCTCTACGGAAACCCAGGGACAAATGTGGGTGGGCAGGAGGCAGGGAGGAGTGGAAATTGATGTTCAAGTCTATAAGCTGCAATTCTGTAATTTTCAGAACAATTTCAAACTCCTAAATTCACATGTAGCCTGAGTTTTAAAAGATGTTAAAATGATTGATACATGTTATATATTATAAATATATAATGTCATATATTAATAAATTATTTTTGAAAGGACCGTGTCAAAGAGAAATAAAACGATAGTTAAAACCCTGTCTGCCTCTAAATGGTAGGCACTGGGAGGAAATGGTAGGAAAAGAAGTTCATCCAATGATTTTGTTTTTATGAATAACACGGTTTTTAAAAATAGAGGCTACTAAACAACGTAAGTACACTGTGTTGCTGTTATTGTTGTTCAGTTGCTAAGTTGTGTCCAACTCTTCACACTCTGTGTACATAACATTATTACCCATACTAAATATGATGGAAATACAGCACATTTTCATTCACTAATATTACACGGAATCCTATCCAAAATAATTAGTGAAATGTGTTGCAAGCTATACAAAACGTAAATGTGTGTATAACAGGGTTCAAGATAAACTTTATATTGTAAATCAAAAATGGCAACTATATTCGATTGGTCGACCGGAATACCACTTCAAAAGAGGCATATTTAATCTGGAATAATGTATTTTCCTCCACAGGATAACCAATGGTAAAGGCTATGAGTTGTCTCCTTAGTTTTCTGTGACTTTTATGAATGAATCTCAGAACTCATTTGTTATGTGAGTACTCTGCAAGTAGTTATTCATAATATAAATATTTTATTTTGTTTCACTTTTAGCTTCAGAAACGAAATAATCTGAATTCCAAACATCTCTCAGATCATCTTTTGAACTAAACTAGCTGAGCTTCCATTTTCAATATACTATTTTTGAGCAATCTCTCATAAAGACAACTTGTATTTACTTCTTCATAATCAAATAAATGGACATTTTCAAATCCACAAGTTTCTAGGGGGAAAAGACCAAAACTATGAAAGATTCTAAAATGCAAGAACCTTAACTACAGAACACTTATTTTTCACCTTCTGTAAAAGTCACTAAAACAGTCAAAAGTTTATATCCTCTCATCTTCCGAAATGCTAGGAAATATACCCAAGTTGAAACGCCATAAATGCTTACGATCTGAAGTATCAATAAAGATCCCTTCCTTTAGGTGGCTTTTCTGACTATTGATTATTTTATTGTGTAACAAATAATACTTTCATATAGTTAAAACAATTAGATTTTTATTGAAATAAAATTGATATACAATGTTGTGTTAGTTTCAGGTGTACAGCAAAATGATTCCTCTGTGTGTGTGTGTGTGTGTATGAATCAGGTTATTTGCTATTATATGTTACTATAAGATACAGAATATAGTTGCTTGTGCTACTACAGTAAATCCTTGTTGCTTATCTATTCTATGCATAGTTGTTTATTTCACACTCCTATTTTATTTCTTTCCACCTTTCCCCTTTGGTAACCATAACTATTTTTTCTATGTCTGTGAGTCTAATTCTGTTTTGTATATAGATTCATTTGTGTTGTTTTTAAATTCCATGTATATATGATGTAATATTTGCCTTTCTTTAAGAAAACTACATTTGTATCTACTACTTAAATGGACATTTTCCTTGCTTTTCTGTTGAGATGGTTTTCTTGGGAAAACCAGCATTACTAAAACAACAACAACAACTCTTAAGTGTGGCTTTGTCACCCTTACCTCCAATAATACTAGAATATACAACAATGAGCAACTTTGAAACAAGTTGAAAGGAGAGGTTCTTTCCACTTTTCTGGTCAAAATAAAGTGCAAAAATTGCCTGAGACCCAGTGAGTGACTCAAAAATAAATACGATTAATGCTGGGCTTACTTTTATCTTAGGCAATCAGTACTACTCTCCCTAACACTACAGGAAAATTTTCAGTCTTCTTACGTATTGACAAAGAAAAAACGTTTTGCCAAATGATGTCCTTTCTGCCATCGCAGGTGGCTTTTCATTTGTCCTAACAGCTCTCTTGCTGTGGCCCTCCCTAGTTTATACACGTCACTGAGAACAGTCCCCGCCCATGCTCCCTGGCTCCCCAACCCCAAGCCTCAGTGGTAACTTCCTGGAGTTCTTGAACTTGCTCCACAGAGCGCCCTCCCTCCGTATGCCAAGCGCACAAGAAAAAGCATCTGCCAGTAGCTTTTCCAAATCCTTTCTCACTCTCTCAGTTCAGAAAAATCACTGTGTTTATTCCCCCTGAGGAAGTGAAGGCAATCCCTCATTCACACACACACACACAGCACACACACACACACACACACACACACACACACACACACACACACACACACCATATGCCTTCCTTATCTCTAACCATGACAGCAGCGCTCAGACAACCAAACCCCTTCCTTCCACCCCACTCCCTCCAAAATACCTAACAATTACAGAAGACTACTGGCGTGGGGGAAATCTGAAGTGTCTATGTATGGGTCAATGCAAACCCCATTTCCCCAAGGCCTTTGAGGAGCTTTGGGAGCTTAAGCACCACTTTTCTTCTTGCCCCTTCAGAAATCAGGCATAATGGGGAACTCCTGCGTCGACCCGCACCAGCAGGAGGCAATCCCGGCGGGCCTCTGCGATACCTTGATGCCAGCCCTCCTTCTGGAGGAATACCACCGGGACTACATTTGTATCTACTACTTAAATGGACATTTTCCTTGCTTTTCTGTTGAGATGGTTTTCTTGGGAAAACCAGCATTACTAAAACAACAACAACAACTCTTAAGTGTGGCTTTGTCACCCTTACCTCCAATAATACTAGAATATACAACAATGAGCAACTTTGAAACAAGTTGAAAGGAGAGGTTCTTTCCACTTTTCTGGTCAAAATAAAGTGCAAAAATTGCCTGAGACCCAGTGAGTGACTCAAAAATAAATACGATTAATGCTGGGCTTACTTTTATCTTAGGCAATCAGTACTACTCTCCCTAACACTACAGGAAAATTTTCAGTCTTCTTACGTATTGACAAAGAAAAAACGTTTTGCCAAATGATGTCCTTTCTGCCATCGCAGGTGGCTTTTCATTTGTCCTAACAGCTCTCTTGCTGTGGCCCTCCCTAGTTTATACACGTCACTGAGAACAGTCCCCGCCCATGCTCCCTGGCTCCCCAACCCCAAGCCTCAGTGGTAACTTCCTGGAGTTCTTGAACTTGCTCCACAGAGCGCCCTCCCTCCGTATGCCAAGCGCACAAGAAAAAGCATCTGCCAGTAGCTTTTCCAAATCCTTTCTCACTCTCTCAGTTCAGAAAAATCACTGTGTTTATTCCCCCTGAGGAAGTGAAGGCAATCCCTCATTCACACACACACACACACACAGACACACACACACACACACACACACACACACACACACACACAGAGTTTACAAGCGAGCGCGCGCACACACACCATATGCCTTCCTTATCTCTAACCATGACAGCAGCGCTCAGACAACCAAACCCCTTCCTTCCACCCCACTCCCTCCAAAATACCTAACAATTACAGAAGACTACTGGCGTGGGGGAAATCTGAAGTGTCTATGTATGGGTCAATGCAAACCCCATTTCCCCAAGGCCTTTGAGGAGCTTTGGGAGCTTAAGCACCACTTTTCTTCTTGCCCCTTCAGAAATCAGGCATAATGGGGAACTCCTGCGTCGACCCGCACCAGCAGGAGGCAATCCCGGCGGGCCTCTGCGATACCTTGATGCCAGCCCTCCTTCTGGAGGAATACCACCGGGAGCCACGAAAGTTTGCCCCGAGGAGTCTGGCAGAGGCAGAGAGGAGGAGGACCTGTGCGCTCAGCCTTGCGCTCGAGCCTCTTCTCTGCCTTGGCTATTAGACCGGCAATCCCGCGCCTCCCAGAGCTGGGCGGGGCAGGAGGGCAAGACCATAAAGTTAAGAAAGAGGACTGCTTGGGAACGACGCGTTCCCCAGCTGTAGAAGAGAAACGCCAAAACGAAGGCGGCAAGGCGCGAAACCGTGCATCAAGTCAGCCACCTGGGGCTGCGGGCGCGCAAGAACACCAGACCCGGGGCGAAGCCGGCGCGGTCCGAGAAGGGGCGGGGAGAACCGGGAAACGCGGGGACCGCGAACTTACGAAAGAAGATGTACTCGGTGTAGCTGCTCCAGATCTTGTCGTCGCGGTACTGGTGGACGAAGGCGGCGGTGCCCGAGGAGTTACACGCCACCATGTGGAAGCCGGCCTCGGACAGGCGATCGAACGCCTGCTCCAAGTAGGTGAACTTGAGGTAGAAGCGGGACGTGTACTTCTCGGGCGGGCGGTCCGGGTCGCGGCTCTCGTTGAGCGTGTCGCCGAACACCTCCTTGGCCAGCGCGATGCGTCCGCACACCATGATGCGAGCCACGCGCCGGAACTTGGCGTCGGCCTGGTTGTCGCGCACCGTGGTGTAGGAGCCGCGGTAGCCGAGGGTGAGGAAGCCCGAGCGCTTGTCCGGCGCGCCGCCCCCGCCGTGCGCTCCGGGGCCCGAGGGCGCGGCGGCCGCCGCCCCGCGCAGCAGGAGCGCGTCGCTGCTGCCCTGCGAGACGTTGTCCTCCAGGTCGCTCTGGCAGCCCTCGTCGTTGAGCGAGTTCTGCTTGGTGACCTTGGGCGACAGCAGCTTGACCAGGTCGGTGAGCTGGAAGTACTCGGCCTCGCGTAGGAGCCGCTCCTTCTCGGGGAAGTGCTCCGGCAGCGCGAGCTGCTTGTCCCGCAGATAATCCCCTCTGAAAAGGAAACCGTCTCGGTCGATGGGGGCTCCGGCAGCTCGCCTCGGCGTCGGGCGCCTCCGGCGGGCCTCTGCGATACCTTGATGCCAGCCCTCCTTCTGGAGGAATACCACCGGGAGCCACGAAAGTTTGCCCCGAGGAGTCTGGCAGAGGCAGAGAGGAGGAGGACCTGTGCGCTCAGCCTTGCGCTCGAGCCTCTTCTCTGCCTTGGCTATTAGACCGGCAATCCCGCGCCTCCCAGAGCTGGGCGGGGCAGGAGGGCAAGACCATAAAGTTAAGAAAGAGGACTGCTTGGGAACGACGCGTTCCCCAGCTGTAGAAGAGAAACGCCAAAACGAAGGCGGCAAGGCGCGAAACCGTGCATCAAGTCAGCCACCTGGGGCTGCGGGCGCGCAAGAACACCAGACCCGGGGCGAAGCCGGCGCGGTCCGAGAAGGGGCGGGGAGAACCGGGAAACGCGGGGACCGCGAACTTACGAAAGAAGATGTACTCGGTGTAGCTGCTCCAGATCTTGTCGTCGCGGTACTGGTGGACGAAGGCGGCGGTGCCCGAGGAGTTACACGCCACCATGTGGAAGCCGGCCTCGGACAGGCGATCGAACGCCTGCTCCAAGTAGGTGAACTTGAGGTAGAAGCGGGACGTGTACTTCTCGGGCGGGCGGTCCGGGTCGCGGCTCTCGTTGAGCGTGTCGCCGAACACCTCCTTGGCCAGCGCGATGCGTCCGCACACCATGATGCGAGCCACGCGCCGGAACTTGGCGTCGGCCTGGTTGTCGCGCACCGTGGTGTAGGAGCCGCGGTAGCCGAGGGTGAGGAAGCCCGAGCGCTTGTCCGGCGCGCCGCCCCCGCCGTGCGCTCCGGGGCCCGAGGGCGCGGCGGCCGCCGCCCCGCGCAGCAGGAGCGCGTCGCTGCTGCCCTGCGAGACGTTGTCCTCCAGGTCGCTCTGGCAGCCCTCGTCGTTGAGCGAGTTCTGCTTGGTGACCTTGGGCGACAGCAGCTTGACCAGGTCGGTGAGCTGGAAGTACTCGGCCTCGCGTAGGAGCCGCTCCTTCTCGGGGAAGTGCTCCGGCAGCGCGAGCTGCTTGTCCCGCAGATAATCCAGCACGTACCTGAAAAGGAAACCGTCTCGGTCGATGAAGAAGCGCGCCCGACTGTCTCTGGGCAGCTCGCCTCGGCGTCGGGCGCCTCCCCGGGGGCTGGAAGGCGAGAACATACTGGCCAGAGTGCTGTCCGGGACGCTGAGCAGCGTCGAGTGCTTGGTCACATAGACCTGGCCCCCTACGTTCAGCTCCACCACCTCGGGGAAGGGCGAGGGCACGCAGGGCCCCAGGGCGGCCGCTGCCGAAGCGCCGGGGGAGCTGGACGCAGAGACCATCTCGCTAATGGGCAGGATGGTGCCGCCGCCGCTGCCCGTGTCCTTCAAAGCCATGGTCCCCCGCCGCTGGCCAAGTGACCCTGGAGAGCAGCACTTTTTCCTTTCCGACACCCGCGCCCAGCGCCCCCGGTGGTGTGCGCCTGCTGCGCCCTCGGGCCGGGCGGCACGTTGCTCCGGCCGGGGCGGCCGGATTCAGGGCTCGGGGCAGCGGCGGCGGCGGCGGCGCCCGGGCTCCATCGGGAAGCGGCGCGCGGGAGAGGAGCTCTGCGGGCGCCGCGGCGGCGGCGGCGGAGGCGCGAGGGGGAGCGGCTGCTCCTTTGGGGCGAAGGCGGGGAAGTGTGAGAGCGACTTGGCTAGAAGCTCTCAGGCTGCCGCTCGGCTCTCCACGGGGAGGGCGGGAGGAGGGGCCGAAGCCGAGAAAAGTCGCCGCCCCGGCAGCTTGCGAGCGCGCCGCGAGCCCCGAGCGCGGTTGGTGGCGCTAACTAACCCCTCGCAGCCGGGGAGGCGAAACTGACGTCAAGCCCGGGACTGGGACCCGAGCCACAGCTGTCATTTAAAGAGATAGGTGCCAGCCTCTGGCGGCGGGGCTCCGACGCTAGGGGGCGGAGCCGAGGGCAGAGCCTGGAGGAGAAGCTACTTGGCAGCGAGTGGGGAGACGGGGAGAAGCGGACAGGAAACAGAAAACGAATGGGGAAAGGGCAGCATCTCTCCTTCATTTCATTCTCCCCTTCTGCCCGTTCCTCTCTTTGTCCCTCACCCAATAAAACTTTTTGTTTGTTTGTTTGTTTTATTTTACTTGCGTTAAGGTAGGAAGGGAGTAGGGGTTTCCGTTGTAACAAAAATGCTCGCCTCCTAATCTGAAATTATGGCAAATGTTGGCAGAAGAGCTTTGATTGCCAAAATACTAGGGGAGGTGGGGGGGGGGGGGGAATCTCTAGTGATTTTAGCATAGTTTCTGAAGTGAAGGGCGAAATGCCGGAACCTCTACTACATTCCGGTGTCATGGCTACATATTGAACTGCATGCGCTACATACAGTAGAAGAATTTTTAAGATTGAAATCTGATTTCAGATCGTAAAACTAATAAAGGATCGTGGTTACGCGACGGTCCTCTCCTTTCATTCTTCAGCGTTTGTTTCATAGTAGATGCTTAATAAATGTTTGTGGAGAACGGGACAGAGCCATGGAGGAGACTTAGTCTGTTCGTAGTTTCCAATCTTGATCTGTCCTTTGATTAATCTCTCCATTTCCCTTCAACTCCATAGGGCAAGAGAAATGGTTTACCTTTTATTAGTAATCTAGACCCAAGAGTCGGGTCACAAATGAAAATTACAAGAATTTAAGCTCACTTTAATTTCCATGTGTACACAACACAGGTACAGTCTTGAAGATCAGCTTTATTTCTGATAGAGTGACTCTAGAGATGCAAATGAACCTCCCTGCTTGTGGCTTTTCCTCCTGGGACTTCCTTGGTTGTATTCAGAAACATAAAGGATCATTGATTTATAAAATTCAAAGGTGAAAAAATTATAGTGTGGCACAAGCAGTGTGCTTCACAAATTATCCTAGTATTATAGATGAACTTTATCCATTAACAAGTAAAATAAGGTACAGATTTTCATGTCTTTTAAAAATTCTGTATGCCTACTTAGGATTCCTTTTCTTTGAATTTAACATGCACACACAAAGAGTAATCTCTAATTTTCTGTTATTAATAAAGTATTATTTGGAGTATTAAAAACTTGTTTAATTCATTGATCCCTATAAGCCACATCCCCAGAAAATGTTATATCAACGTTGAAGTTAGATTACCTGAGATTGAGAATGCACCAATGAAAGAAAACAGTGCACTTGCCAAAGATCTAAGATGTAAAGCTGAGTGTGAATTATACATCTTCATGCGATCGTCTTATTCAGCCTCCCCCTAAGTTTATAAACCGGTCAAATTAAGCAGAATAATTGATTTTAGCCTTCATTTAAAATCTAGCATCAGAAAGCATCTGAAATTTAAAATAACGGCTCTTGGAAAATGAATTATTAGAAGCTTTATAGTCTTTATAGATGAATAAATAATAAAGCCTCAAACCACTACTAATGAAGCCCATTTATCATGAGGTAATGATATCCCTAATGATAACTGTATTATAGACCATAGGATTATAATGAAGTAAATGCATAATACATGTGTATATGAGGCCTACAGTATTGTCAGGTTGCAAATCCATAAACTTTTTAATCGCATAAACTATGCTTATAAGGAGAAATGGTCTAAACTGTGTACTCTAAGTGAATCATTTTAGAAATTCTTAGTGAATTGCATCGTGTGATGTATTACTTTTTGAAATGTTTCTTTCAGCAATGATTGAACGTTTTTCCTTAATCCCTAAACTCCTCTTGCTCTAACCCCTCCCCAATTACACCCTCCAGCCATACTCCAAATTGTACAATTGCAGGCCCAGAACATGGGCCTTTGGACTAGCAATGCCTTTTTTTTCCCCCACTTTCCCCTCTTTTCTCCCTGTTAATTGCTTCCCTGAGGTTTCATCTTAAAAAGTACTTCCTCTGGAAACCTTTCAGATTTTTACCAAACCAGGTGTTCCCACATAGGTGTTCCTATGCTTACATAAGGGCAGGTGTGTCCTTGTTCCTCATTAGATCATAAGTATGAAATACAATCATATGCACTATTCTATCCCCAGCATTGTGCCTAGCCCTTAGAAGATACTCAATTTCTGTTTGTTGAATGCTTACTACATAGATGAATGCAAAGCATCAACTAAGTGTTAGACACTGGGCTAAGCAATGAGGTTGCAGAGTTGAATAAGATGCATTCCTTCACAATTAAAATCAGGAAAAGTGAGAACAGGATCTAAAAAAGAAAATCAGATCTGAAGGAGAAGAGAAACCAAGAAAAAGATAGGCAACTGTTGGAATGGTTATTTTGGTGAACTGAGAAATCAACACCAAAAACTGTAATTAGAAGCATCTTGTTCTAAGCCACAGACAGCATTAATTTTCCCTAGGCCAACATGATCACTGAGATGGGTCGTTAAAAATCTTCTGTTGTGCAAAGACAAGGTATTAAATTTCTCTGCCTACAAATTACCCTTTACGACTTCACTTTCCCAGAAGTTTTAAATAACAAAGAACCATGTCTCAAAAAGTACACCAAATTAAGCAGAAAATATTATTGTAATATATAATTTGTAATTTAAAAATACCAAATGTTTCTTTACTAGACTGAGTTACTTAGAGTCAGGAACTGTATAGTCCTTGATAGAGAAGGAAGAACGCACAGGTAACACTGAGATTTAAAGTTCCAGTAGAACTAGCTTGGACTGTGGCTCACCAGGCTTCTCTGTCTGATCAGATGGTAAAGAATCTGCCTGCATTGCAGGAGACCCAGGTTTGGAACCCTGGATCGGGAAGATTCTTGGATAATAGAACAGCAACCCACTCCAGTGTACTTGCCTGGAGTATTCCATGGGCAAAAGAGCCTGGTGGGGGACTTCCCTGGTGGTCCAGTGGGCAAACAGTCCACCTTGCAGTGCAAGTGGCACAGGTTCACTCCCTGGCCTGGGAAGATCCCACATGCCATGGAGCAGCTGGACCAGTGTGTCCAATTACAAACCAGTGCTCTGGAGCACATGCACCCAGAGCCCGTGCTCTGCAGTGAGAGAGGCCCACACAGGCCAAAGAATAAAAAAGATGGATAAAAATAAATATAAATAAAAAGAGGCATGATGGGGAAAAGAAAAAAGAAATAAAGAGAAAAGAGAGAGAGACAGAGAAGAAAAAAGACACGACCAAGTGACTAAAACACACACACGGAACTGACTTACCAATCTACCTTTATCTCTTTCTGACTTTGTGATTTAAGCAAGTGACTTAACTTGGTTAAACCTTAGTTTCCTCATGGGTATAATGGAAATAATAAAATCCAGAGACTTCTCACTGTTATCATGTGGCCAATACATGACAGTTCAAGTTTGATGGCGTTCACTGTAGTCACCTGTCTGCTTAACATTGTTCTGAAGGCTGAGAACATAGCCACACCCTAACAAGAAAGATCTAAGATTCCAAAGCAATAACTGATTATAGTAGCTCTACCTGTCTTTCTTCCAGTTGCCCCAGGGTAACATGAAGTAACACAGCCCCTCCATTTCAAACACCCAGACGCCCCCCACCCAGCCTGTCCTTCCCTGTCTGTAGCCGTGTTGTTCCACTGTTATGACACTGTATCATCCTAGACATCAAGATAATTCCATCAGTGTAGTTTACTTTTCTTCTGTCCTTTCTTTTCTTTTTAAACTTTGGTCATTCTTTTTACTGTGATCTAGTTATCCCTTTTAACTTGTTTGTGTACAGGACCAGCCACACATCTAATTTTCAGGAACTCATCTGCTATCTGTTTTATCTTCTTCAAGGCAATTGAAAGTTTTACCAAAAAGCCCAAAACACAAAACAAACAACAACAAAAAAACAACTCTAGTATTTTTAATTCTAAGCAAAAATCCTGAGTTTCTTTGCTGTTCCAAGAGCACTATGGTTTTTTGAGCAGTAATGTCCTGTGAAAATATCTTATTTTAAATATTCTAGTAGCTACATTTGAAAAGTTAAAAGTGAAATTCTTTTAATAGCATCATACATATAGTCCAATGTGTCTGAAATATTATCATTTACATATGTAGTCAATATAAAAATTTATTAATGCCTTAATTTATATTTTCTATCCTAGGTCTTCAAAATATGGCATATATTTTAATATATTACTATGAAGCATCTCTAGCCAAGAAAGAGGAAAAGTTCTAAAAAGAAGAAAAAAGATAATATAGACTCTGTCACTGGAAAAACGTTGGTTTCCCTTTCATAGCCGTCACACCCATAAAGGTGAAATGTGCACAAGTTTTGCTGTATACATCATTACTGTGAAAAGCAGACCAGCCCAAGGACACATGGTCTCCTATTTAAGCAAGTGGTAAACCTTAGTTTCCTCATGGGTATAATGGAAATAATAAAATCCAGAGACTTCTCACTGTTATCATGTGGCCAATACATGACAGTTCAAGTTTGATGGCGTTCACTGTAGTCACCTGTCTGCTTAACATTGTTCTGAAGGCTGAGAACATAGCCACACCCTAACAAGAAAGATCTAAGATTCCAAAGCAATAACTGATTATAGTAGCTCTACCTGTCTTTCTTCCAGTTGCCCCAGGGTAACATGAAGTAACACAGCCCCTCCATTTCAAACACCCAGACGCCCCCCACCCAGCCTGTCCTTCCCTGTCTGTAGCCGTGTTGTTCCACTGTTATGACACTGTATCATCCTAGACATCAAGATAATTCCATCAGTGTAGTTTACTTTTCTTCTGTCCTTTCTTTTCTTTTTAAACTTTGGTCATTCTTTTTACTGTGATCTAGTTATCCCTTTTAACTTGTTTGTGTACAGGACCAGCCACACATCTAATTTTCAGGAACTCATCTGCTATCTGTTTTATCTTCTTCAAGGCAATTGAAAGTTTTACCAAAAAGCCCAAAACACAAAACAAACAACAACAAAAACAACTCTAGTATTTTTAATTCTAAGCAAAAATCCTGAGTTTCTTTGCTGTTCCAAGAGCACTATGGTTTTTTGAGCAGTAATGTCCTGTGAAAATATCTTATTTTAAATATTCTAGTAGCTACATTTGAAAAGTTAAAAGTGAAATTCTTTTAATAGCATCATACATATAGTCCAATGTGTCTGAAATATTATCATTTACATATGTAGTCAATATAAAAATTTATTAATGCCTTAATTTATATTTTCTATCCTAGGTCTTCAAAATATGGCATATATTTTAATATATTACTATGAAGCATCTCTAGCCAAGAAAGAGGAAAAGTTCTAAAAAGAAGAAAAAAGATAATATAGACTCTGTCACTGGAAAAACGTTGGTTTCCCTTTCATAGCCGTCACACCCATAAAGGTGAAATGTGCACAAGTTTTGCTGTATACATCATTACTGTGAAAAGCAGACCAGCCCAAGGACACATGGTCTCCTGCAAGGTAAGAAGTTAAAGATGTGTGGCCAGAGTTAGGTCAATGTGGGTAGAAACAAGACAGTATAAGATGGGAAGGACTATCTTCAAAGCCAACCATTGCTATAGAATCTGGAGAAAGTTGGAAAGCAGAGTATAAAAACTAGGTAACCCCACAGATCTCACCTGACAGTTTTGAGAATTTCAATAATGCTGTGAAATGAAAAACTTTGCAAATGAAGTATTTAGGAAATTTACAGTATCAATGTTTGATGCATTTGCTATATAGCACATTCCAGCAATTTAGATGTCTTACTATAATGTCATATGAGCTCATGTTCTACATTATAAATTAGGAGAACTATTAAAGGGTAGAGTTGATAAAACTCTAATTATGATTCCGTACATCTAAGCACTTAATACCTGGAAAATAAAAAGTACTCAACAGAAACTGATGAAGAAAATCTTGTGTAAGGCATTTTCATATTATCTTATATCACGTAAAGGTCATGTTTTTGGCCATGGCTATGTGATTTAATGGGCTTTCCCAGTGACTCAGCGGTAAAAAATCCACCTACAATACAAGAACCTTGGGAGATCATCCCTGGATCAGGGAGATCTCCTATAGAGGGCATGGCAACCCCCTCCAGTATTCTTGCCTGGAGAATCCCACAGACAGCAGAGCCTGTCGGGCTACAGTCCATGGGGTCACAAAGAGTCAGACTTAAGTGACTGAGCACATACGCATGCATGTAATTGAATATATGTATGTGTTGGGGGTAGTTTAGACACAGATGTCCTTGTATTTCATTTGCCCAGCTGTCTGCCTCCTGGAAAACACTGCTTAACACCTCAGAGATTGGGCAGGGAAGCCTTAATACGTTCTGGATAAAATTTTTTAGCTGGGCAGTGGGGATGATATTCTGATCCAGGATGGAATCTAAGCCTCTTCAGATAACATAAACCAAGAGCCTAAAACTGATTATACATGTATATATTGTATGTACAGTATAAATTTTATCAATTCTGTATTGCAATTTTTAAAAGTTTCACTGATTAGAAGCAGATTGTATAACATATGACATGGCAATAATTTCTAATGTCAGATTTTCCCTTGGAAATGCCCCCAAATTACAAACTTTCCTTAAGGTATGTTTTTAACCAGTGACTGGCTATAAACTGATGAGTTTGACTTCATTATCAAAAAAATTAATTATAACAGGAATTCAATCATTTGAATTCATTTTTAAACTTTTGTCCTACCTCGTAGGTTTGTTAAGAGGATTATTTAGCTAATGACTGTAAGGCACTTGATTCTCCTCAAAGAAAGTTACTATGGAACCAAAATAGTGTTACTATTAATTCTTTACATTTTGCTTGTGCTGGTCTTCAGTGGGGACACAGGCTAAATTGAATTTGTGAACTTAATCCTTCGGTCCAAGGTTCTCAGTGAGTAAAATGGATGATAATTATCTTAAGTCTAAAAAGAAGCAATTAAATGTTAAAATACATGTCCCAAGGTAGTGTACAGTTAAAAATTATAAATGCAGTGTGTGGATGGGAATGCTGATAGGTTGGTCTAATACAATATAATATACATTTTCTAGAAAATGGTTTCTTTTCTTATTGGGATTTTTTGAAACAATGACTGAAGATATGTCAAATGACTAAAGTCCTTGGTAGGGGTTTATTGTCTGAGTCTGGCTAGGCCAGTCTCTTCTCTAAATTGATAGATGAGTCTGAACCTCATGAAATAGCCAGTTTTGTAAAAACTGTCAAAAATTGGCAATTTACTGTGATCCAACTTAATAGTTTTCAAGAATGAGGACAATGGGACTTCCCTTGTGGTCCAGTGGGTGAAGAGTCCACCTTGCAGTGCAAGGGACACTGGTTCAATCCCTGGCCCAGGATGATCCCATATGCTGTGGAGCGGCTGGACTGCTGTGTCCAATTAGGAGCCAGCTCTTTGGAGCGCATGCACCCAGAGCCAGTGCTCTGCAAAGAGAGAGATTGCTGCAATGGGAGGCTCACACAGGCCAAAGAATAACGATGGATGAAAATAAATAAATAAAACCAATAAAAGAGGTCAAAAATTTTTTAAAAAAAACAGAATATAGAAAATGGACAATGAATCTGGCACCATTTCACTAAATGCTTAAATGTTTAGAATGCATAATTCATAACATTAATTTTAAATATGTCTACTTAATATTACTAAATCTTTATAATTTCTCAAGAAAAATATTCTTCTACCACTTTAATTATGGTTCCATCAGAACTTAAGTGTAGCTTACATGGATGCTTGTTTATATATATGTTCTGAATATCCTTCATATGCGTCTATTTACTATATCTACCTAGATAACAAATTCTTTGCAAACAGAGACTATTCTCCAGTTGTTTTATTTCCCATTCAGTGTTGTGCATACACTTAAAAGAAGCTTAAAATGATGATGGGTAGGTTGTTTATCTACAGCATGACTAATTTAGCAGTGAGACCACTTACAGGCATTTGTGGTACTGTTTGATTTTCCTGTGCGCTGCTAAACAGGAAAATATTGATATTTGTATACCTCCAGATGCTACTTTGAAAAGAACATCAGTCATATAAGACTTCAAAAATACAGTTAAAGCACAGTGCTTCCATCTGAGAGAGAGCATTCTGATATAAGCTCCAAACTGAGCTAATGAACACCCATTACGGTACACTATGGTATTCAGTAAACAGTAAAAATCTAGCTTTAAAGTACATTATGTGTTGTAACTTTTCTCGCCAGTGAAAGAAAGTAAAGTGTGCCAGAGGTCAAAACAAAAGCTGGAAACTGAATCCCAGTCCTACCAATGGCACAGATTTACAAAGTGACCCAGATCAAGTAGCTTTCCTCTTCACTTTTCTAGATGGCTTAGACATACACATCCTGATATATTTTAGAAAATTCTGTTCTGTTTATCTACTGCTACACGACAAACCACCCCAGAACTTAGTAGTATAAACAATAATCACTATATCATTGTCTTTATCATTCTGGGCTCAGCTAGGAGGTTCTTGCTTGGGCCTCAACAGTATGCAGTCCAGCAAGTGACTGGGACTAAAATCGCCCTGCACTCTGAAGGCTTAACCCTCTAAGGGCTAGAATAGTTGGAGCTTTCTGCTCTCTTTCTATCTCTCTCTCTCTTTCTAAGTGGCCAGCACAGGCAATCTTTCCATCACAGTGACTGAGGGCTCAAGTTGCAGGACCCAAGGAGAGGGCACCAATCAGAAGCTGTATCATGCCTTATAATCTAACGTAAGGAGTCACAAAGCATCACTACTATCATAGTTTATTAATCTAGGAGCCACAAAGTCCCTCACAGCTTTAACGAGAGAAAATATGGATTCTATCAAAAGAGAGTGGAAACATTCTGGAAGAGCATGTGGGAGCAAATATATCATGACAGTTTCTATAAAGTAATATCTACCACAAGCTCTAGAAATTAAGTTTTCCATCCTTTATGGTATTTCTATAGCAAGAGTTCTGTAAATACAGCCCTAGTATTTCACTGTAGCACACATTTTATAGACGTTGCATACCTAATTGTGATGAATGGAGACCCCCAAACAGGAGGAGCCACACTCACACATGCCCAAATAGCCAACTCAATAGTGTAGTTGTCTGAAATCTGAAGCCACTATTTAAAAATATGAAAGGACAGACAGGTGTTTCCTTCACATTTAATAAGAATCTCCATTTTTCTGTTTGATCATTCATTCTTCTCTAATGAATTTCTTCAGCCAATTTGCCTGCGCTTTAGTTAATCCAGAACCCCTCTCCTTTCTTTGAATACCCTTTACAACATCTGCAACCTCTGTGCTCCTTCAGTGAGTCATCTCTTTTCAGCTTTTAGATGCTGACCTAGTAAACACAGACACATCTGTGAACACTTTAAAAATTTACTTGTTACCCAGTTTTTCAACAGTTTTCCCTATTCTGATCATTAGAGTATAGCTAGAGCTCTAATGCCTAAAGTTCCATCTCTGTCTTCCAAAGTTGACTCTTCTCCCTACGAAAGGACTTACTCTTTGTCTGGCAGTACTCATTATATGCTCTTTTTTCTCACTAACACCCATGTTACTCTCCTTTTACTCTGTACGAATCATGTTATTTATTTATTCAAAGATTAGGAAGATGGTAAATATAATATGGCTTGGCACATGTCCATCTCTGAAACTAGAACTTTAGATTTTCCTGCCCAATCTTGGGGAAATTAATAAATAGAAGGAAACCATTATTTTTTTGGTACAAGTATCCCCCAAAATGGTATTCATCTCTAGGTTATACACATGGTTTGAATGAATTTTGAGGGAGCTTTACAAGTTAAGTTCACATCAAATTAAGTTTAATAAAATTCAGTGACTATTTGTTGATTATCAATTCCATGCTCTGCTCAGTCCACTGTCGGTTATAGAAATGCCTAGAACATTCTGGAAAAGGGGGCTTTGGGTGGGAGCAAATATATCATGACAGTTTCTATAAAGTAATATCTACCACAAGCTCTAGAAATTAAGTTTTCCATCCTTTATGGTATTTCTATAGCAAGAGTTCTGTAAATACAGCCCTAGTATTTCACTGTAGCACACATTTTATAGACGTTGCATACCTAATTGTGATGAATGGAGACCCCCAAACAGGAGGAGCCACACTCACACATGCCCAAATAGCCAACTCAATAGTGTAGTTGTCTGAAATCTGAAGCCACTATTTAAAAATATGAAAGGACAGACAGGTGTTTCCTTCACATTTAATAAGAATCTCCATTTTTCTGTTTGATCATTCATTCTTCTCTAATGAATTTCTTCAGCCAATTTGCCTGCGCTTTAGTTAATCCAGAACCCCTCTCCTTTCTTTGAATACCCTTTACAACATCTGCAACCTCTGTGCTCCTTCAGTGAGTCATCTCTTTTCAGCTTTTAGATGCTGACCTAGTAAACACAGACACATCTGTGAACACTTTAAAAATTTACTTGTTACCCAGTTTTTCAACAGTTTTCCCTATTCTGATCATTAGAGTATAGCTAGAGCTCTAATGCCTAAAGTTCCATCTCTGTCTTCCAAAGTTGACTCTTCTCCCTACGAAAGGACTTACTCTTTGTCTGGCAGTACTCATTATATGCTCTTTTTTCTCACTAACACCCATGTTACTCTCCTTTTACTCTGTACGAATCATGTTATTTATTTATTCAAAGATTAGGAAGATGGTAAATATAATATGGCTTGGCACATGTCCATCTCTGAAACTAGAACTTTAGATTTTCCTGCCCAATCTTGGGGAAATTAATAAATAGAAGGAAACCATTATTTTTTTGGTACAAGTATCCCCCAAAATGGTATTCATCTCTAGGTTATACACATGGTTTGAATGAATTTTGAGGGAGCTTTACAAGTTAAGTTCACATCAAATTAAGTTTAATAAAATTCAGTGACTATTTGTTGATTATCAATTCCATGCTCTGCTCAGTCCACTGTCGGTTATAGAAATGCCTAGAACATGTACACTTGTCACTAAAAATCTTACAACGTGGAACAGGAGAAAGATTGAATGGCAAGGAGAATTAAGGCTAATGTTGCAACAGAACACACAATCAGAGGATGGAGCACCTCTGGTCCACGGGGGAGAAAATTTTAAAAGGCGTAGGTAGAGGGTAGGCTTTATAGACTCCACAAGATAGACATAATGTTCATAGGCTTGGATGACAGAGAATAGTATTGCAGATCTAAACAACAGTATGAGCAGAACTGGACTAGTTAGGTCTCACTTATCTACCTGTTCAATTTTTCATTTATAAGTCCTCATCCTGACTTACTTCAAAAGATGACTTGTAGAAAAATGTAAATGGAAAGAGTCAAGGTAGGGAAAATATAACATGCAGTATTGAGATCAATAAGAAAATTAGGAGTTAGTTATATATTTCATAGTACCTTAGGTTAGTAAAGTTGATGAAATTTTACTCATATGGAATACCAGCTTACTAGAGGAAGCAAAAGTGATCAATTGTATGAATGAAATTATCAACAAGAAAAAAAAAAGCTTTGAGAAAGTATACTTATTTCTTAAATGTTTATTTTTGTTAGGCAGCTTGAATATATAATAGTCAATATCACATATTAACATATCTGATAACAAATGCAATAGCAGATTAATATTGGTAGCAAATTTACTTGGATTCACTAAGAGCTAAGGATCAAGCATTAATGTATAACTTAGTGAAAGCAATTCTATATGGGATGTTGACAATATTATTCCTGTTTTACAAAATAGGAAATAGAGATTCATGCATAGTACATTGGTCACCCAAGAACACACAACTCATAATATTAGATTTTGGATTTGGATTTGAATCCAGATTTGTGTTACTTTAATGTGAGAGTAAAACCTGGTTAGTAAAGAAGAGAAAGTAGGTCCAGAAAAAGACTGCAGGCAGAAATCATCCACAAAGTTTGGCTCTGATGAGAATAATTGAGATTATACTATCAGGATTAAAATGAAACCCTTTCAGTACGAAGGAAATAAGGATGCTTATTGGCTGGAAGAAGCAGCCTGTGGGAAAAAGAGAAAATATTAAAGAGAGGCTGCCAGAACAGAACTTAAACAAAGATGAGCTCAAGAGAGTGGAGGAAGGGTTTAGCCTAGGCAGAGAGGCAGAATGCTTCTTCCTTAAACAGATTATGAAGAAAAGGAATGTTATCACACAAAGAACCCAAGAAATAATACAACCAATATTACAGTGGGTTTAGAATAAAATAAGCTATAGAGTTTGTATAGATTTATAGAGTAAGCAAAATGTCTTACGTTGCTCTTTGGTCCCTAAAGGAACCAGTATTCAAGCATTAAATAATAGGATATCATGTAGCCACTTATATTTCACTCTACTTCTTCCTATATGAAATCAATCATGTCTGGAATTGTATTACTAGTCTTGGGATGAAAATAAAAAGGTTTTTTTTCATTAGCCATGGACATGCCACCAACCTAAGATTTGCATGGCTTCTGGGAAAGTCAGTTTAGCTTCTGAATTATTCACTTTGGACTACTTAGTCATTCTTTTGAAACCTCTATATCACCATATAAAAAATGAAAGTTTAATATTTGCTTCTTGGATTTTATTAAGGATTAAATGTACCTAGGATTGTGCCTAGGATACACTAAACAATCAATAAATGTGTTTGTTCTTTCCTATACCTTAAATGGCACATATTGAGATATGACAGCTGGATAAAGATTCTGAATAAAAGAGCTTTCTCGTCCATATTCTTTTATTATTTTGTCTTGAATGCTTTCAATAAATATTTATGCAATGCCTTCTGTGTGATAAGCAGCCAGATATCCTTGAAAACAATGCATAATCTCAGGTTTGGTCAGCGTTCTTTTCTTGATTCTATCCTTTGACTCTAACTATTTTTAAGATACTTTGTCATTTTTCTTACATTTGTACTTAAAATCCTATCTTAATGCAGATCTTGATCCCTTTAAACTAAGATGCTGGTTTTTACTTCCTGTCTCACATCTCTTACTTAGGTTCTATACCCTGTCTCAAGGTAATACCTGGTCTGATGCCTAATAAATCTTGGTCTGGATTAATACAGTAACATATCAAATAGGTTTTAAATGCCTTAGGCAAAAGAAAAGAGTGAATAAAATGCAATTGGTTTTTTTATCAGTAAAGGAAAAATAATAAAATTAGTAATTTATATTCTGAATTATTTTCTATTCAGTCCTTCCAACCTAGAATTTCTCTCATTTAATCTCCTTTCTCAAAGAGCATTATCAGCATTCATGTCACATGGGAAACTGATGGTACACACTCCTGTTGTGTAACTTTAAGAGTTTGTTCAGTGCAACAAAAGATGCATTTGGACCATTAAGAGCAGAAGGTCATCATGTCTAAATATGATGGACAAGGAGAGAGAGCAGTTACTGGAACCTCAGAGACAGAGCCATGTGGAGAAGACTATTTGACAGGGGCTGTGACCTTTGCTAGAGAGGCATTACCCCAGAGCCACTCAGTGGGAAGAAAAACACAGGAAAAATAAACACTACGATCTTACTCATTTTGTTATTTTACTTTTATTCTTTTGTTTGTTTATTGCCATTGATTGCCACTTGATTAAACCCATCCAAAGGAAGAGAGCAAGAAAACCCATTGCTTATTCCATATGGATCAATATTCTACACTATAGAAGGATGAAAAGTAGACCTGGAAGGACAAAAGGGAGCTATCCAGAGTAAATGAACAATCCAAATGTGAAAGTGCTAGGACAGCAATATAAACCAAATGCTAAAAGAGCAACAGGCCAAAAAAGAGAACTCTGGTCAGATTTTGATGGCCGGGAAGGCCAAGGTGGAAGACAAATGGAAGATGTGAAGCAAAAATAATATTCCAAGATGAGGGATTATTAAGAAAATAAAACTTGATGTTTTTAGAAGAATTTGAGCAAACATACAGAATTGCAAAGAAGTGAATTTAAATAATGGGGTCAAAGATAGGCTGGAATACCAAATTAAGTAGTCTTGTGTTTATTGTTCAAATTATGGGGATGTATTTGAGTATTTTATGGAGAAGAAAGATATAATCATCATTATAGGGGATTATTTACTTCCTGTCTCACATCTCTTACTTAGGTTCTATACCCTGTCTCAAGGTAATACCTGGTGTGATGCCTAATAAATCTTGGTCTGGATTAATACAGTAACATATCAAATAGGTTTTAAATGCCTTAGGCAAAAGAAAAGAGTGAATAAAATGCAATTGGTTTTTATCAGTAAAGGAAAAATAATAAAATTAGTAATTTATATTCTGAATTATTTTCTATTCAGTCCTTCCAACCTAGAATTTCTCTCATTTAATCTCCTTTCTCAAAGAGCATTATCAGCATTCATGTCACATGGGAAACTGATGGTACACACTCCTGTTGTGTAACTTTAAGAGTTTGTTCAGTGCAACAAAAGATGCATTTGGACCATTAAGAGCAGAAGGTCATCATGTCTAAATATGATGGACAAGGAGAGAGAGCAGTTACTGGAACCTCAGAGACAGAGCCATGTGGAGAAGACTATTTGACAGGGGCTGTGACCTTTGCTAGAGAGGCATTACCCCAGAGCCACTCAGTGGGAAGAAAAACACAGGAAAAATAAACACTACGATCTTACTCATTTTGTTATTTTACTTTTATTCTTTTGTTTGTTTATTGCCATTGATTGCCACTTGATTAAACCCATCCAAAGGAAGAGAGCAAGAAAACCCATTGCTTATTCCATATGGATCAATATTCTACACTATAGAAGGATGAAAAGTAGACCTGGAAGGACAAAAGGGAGCTATCCAGAGTAAATGAACAATCCAAATGTGAAAGTGCTAGGACAGCAATATAAACCAAATGCTAAAAGAGCAACAGGCCAAAAAAGAGAACTCTGGTCAGATTTTGATGGCCGGGAAGGCCAAGGTGGAAGACAAATGGAAGATGTGAAGCAAAAATAATATTCCAAGATGAGGGATTATTAAGAAAATAAAACTTGATGTTTTTAGAAGAATTTGAGCAAACATACAGAATTGCAAAGAAGTGAATTTAAATAATGGGGTCAAAGATAGGCTGGAATACCAAATTAAGTAGTCTTGTGTTTATTGTTCAAATTATGGGGATGTATTTGAGTATTTTATGGAGAAGAAAGATATAATCATCATTCTCCTGGTAAAAAGAAGGTGAGAAGAAATAGGAGGACTTTTCAAGACTATTTAAGAAATTTGAAATGATCCAGCCAAGCAAACAGAAATACATGAACTTGCTCTGTTCAGAAAGACCTGAATAGAAGAGATAAATTTGGAAGACCTTAATATCTCAGTCAGTAAAGAATCTACCTGCAATGCAGGAAACTAGGGTTCAACTCCTGGGTCTGGAAGATGCCCTGGGGAAAGAAATGGCAGCCCATTCCAGGATTCTTGCCTGGAGAATCTGTTGTACAGAGGGGCCTAACAGGCAATAGTCGATTGGGCTACAAGAGTCGGAAACAACAAAGTGACTAAACCACCACCATCACCAATCAACAAAATCCACAGTCCTTAATGATTCACTGGATGTAAAGCATTAGTTAAAGAGAATTGGTAGTGATCAGGTAGATTGTGGCACTGTGTATACAAGTCTTCATAAACCCAACAACAACAATATCTGTTAACACTTACTCCTGCATACTATGTGCCAGCAATGTAGTAAGCCCTGTTCTATATTAAACAATTTAATCCTCACAGCATTCCTGTGAGATAGGTATTGCATCACCCCACCATTGCTTAGAATAAACTGAGGCCCAGGAAGATTGGATAATTTGCCTGTTTTCACGCAGCTGGCAAACGGTGGGGATGAGTTTAATAACCAGATAGTTTAGTTGCAGAATGAAAACAACAGTCACTTCCTTATGCTAACCTTAATTTCTGGCTCATTTGAAAAGTTGCCTTGCTTATTTGTTTTAATTTGGTATTTTGTTTATAAACAGAATGATTCATATAAAATTACAGCAGCCTCTTTCACTACTTTCCTTGCAACTCATTAAAGTTTCCTTTTGAACGTCTTCATGGATCAAACTCATGACATCTATAACACTGTGTGCCATCCACATGAATGGAATCCAAACAAATGCGTGTACGTGAATAGCTAACTTCCATTTAAATAATTGTTCCCTATGTTGAGCTGTGCTATCTCATGTTCTTATTCCACCTGTCCTGTTAGATCCCAGCCTGTACAAAAGAGAAACAATGCAAGCCACAAATGAGATACATGAATACTTTTAAAAGTTCTAGAAGCCACATTAAACAAAGTAAAGTGATACAAGGTACAAAGTTCAGGAGTAGTCCAGAAGTCCATCCTCACTTCTAACACCAGCTACAAGTCAGGTCTTCAAGACCACCTCCCCTCTGTTACCAGTTGCAAGTTCAGGATCTGTGAGACCACTCTCAGTGTAAGTAATCTTCTAGAATGACTCATAGAGCTCACTGAAAGCCTTCATACTCTTGGTTACAGTTTATTACAGGGGATGGGTGTGAGTTAAAATCAGCTATGGTAAGAGATACAAGAGCAGCATCCAGGAAAGTCCCACCCATGGAGCTTCTGGTTGTATTCTTCCAGGAGAGTCATGGGCAGTGCTAACTTTACCAGCATCATTGTGGACAACATACACGCAGTATTGCCAACCAGGGATGCTTACCTTAGACATGGTGTCCAGAGTTTTTATAGAAGCTCTATCATGTAGACATACATAATTGACTGCCCATGCAGTTGACCTCAGTCTCCAGCCCCTCAAGGTTGAGCTGATACCATTTGACTCAAAGCCCTCTCATAAATCACATTGTTACACGGTCTGCTGGTGCCCAAGACTTCTGGGTAAACAGATAGCCTTGTCAATAGAACATTCCAAGAGTTTAAAGATTACCTCCCAGGAGTTGATAACAAAAGTCAGACTTTATAACTAAGGTTAAACTCTATACTACACAAAGGTGAAATTAATTTTGATAATACATTTTACTTATTTTGTTGTAAACATTATCATTTTAACACATAATCAATGTAAAATATTATTGGGCTATTTGACATGTTTTCCATAAAAAGTCTCTGAAATCTTGTATGCATTTTACATTCATAGCGATCACAGTCTGGACTAGCCACATTTCAAGTGCCTTAAAGCCACATGTAGCTAGTATAACCAAATCTAACAAAAGTATTATATATTCTGTAGGCATGGCTATCAGTGTGTTCTAATATTTTCAACCTATTTTTCCAAATGTATTCATTGTTACAGGAATTCTCCTATTACACAAAGCAAATCCCCAACATGTACTCTTTTTTTCAAGTACAAAAACAAAGGCATTATCAATAATTAATCTGCTTGCCTTCCCCCAGTTGTTATTTCTTATGGAGGTAGTCACTCCTCTGGTGTACTTTTGATTACTTTTAGATTGGTTTTCAACTAGGTTATAAAATGACACCGTAAATGCCTAATGATCTACCTCTTGTCACTTATAATTCAGATTTCAACTTACAGTGTCCCTGATTTTTGCAAAGCATTTCATGTCCCTTCTTTTTCAATAGTGTCTTTGACAATCAGAGCAGTAAAAGCGAAACTTTAGAGAATTCCAAAATATTTACTTTTTGTGTGCAAACCCTCCTCTTCGTGAAAGGGATGTTCAATATAATTTATTTTTACCTTCAACTGAAAATATTTCAAGAAGTCTGCCAAAGCCTTAAAAATATCTAGAGCCTACCTAAGTTATCGCCAAAACTCATAGGAAGCACTATTAGCTTTTAGAGAAATTATTACTTTTCAGCATTCTCTATTCCAATTGCAGTCCAACACTTTAAAACATGCACTTAAACTACAAGAGAAAAAATACTTTATAGAATAGTGTGTGTTGGCTTACACTGTTAAGTATGTGTTAGGTATGGCTTCTTTTCCTAATTTATAATTGTATTAAAAAGTGTTAAAAGGTAGTTCTAAGGGTGCTTATTTTAAATGCTAACCTATAAAGGTCAAAGTCGGTCTACAAGGGCCTTCCAGTTCCTTCTTGCTCTCCTTCCTTTCTTTCTGTGTTACGTGACCTCCTGTGGTGGCAGGGCACATCATGAGCTGATAGTCCAAATATGCCTTGGGAATTTTAAATTCATTTGTTCTGAAGTAAATTGTACAGTGTTATTAGCCTCATGTAGCTAGTATAACCAAATCTAACAAAAGTATTATATATTCTGTAGGCATGGCTATCAGTGTGTTCTAATATTTTCAACCTATTTTTCCAAATGTATTCATTGTTACAGGAATTCTCCTATTACACAAAGCAAATCCCCAACATGTACTCTTTTTTTCAAGTACAAAAACAAAGGCATTATCAATAATTAATCTGCTTGCCTTCCCCCAGTTGTTATTTCTTATGGAGGTAGTCACTCCTCTGGTGTACTTTTGATTACTTTTAGATTGGTTTTCAACTAGGTTATAAAATGACACCGTAAATGCCTAATGATCTACCTCTTGTCACTTATAATTCAGATTTCAACTTACAGTGTCCCTGATTTTTGCAAAGCATTTCATGTCCCTTCTTTTTCAATAGTGTCTTTGACAATCAGAGCAGTAAAAGCGAAACTTTAGAGAATTCCAAAATATTTACTTTTTGTGTGCAAACCCTCCTCTTCGTGAAAGGGATGTTCAATATAATTTATTTTTACCTTCAACTGAAAATATTTCAAGAAGTCTGCCAAAGCCTTAAAAATATCTAGAGCCTACCTAAGTTATCGCCAAAACTCATAGGAAGCACTATTAGCTTTTAGAGAAATTATTACTTTTCAGCATTCTCTATTCCAATTGCAGTCCAACACTTTAAAACATGCACTTAAACTACAAGAGAAAAAATACTTTATAGAATAGTGTGTGTTGGCTTACACTGTTAAGTATGTGTTAGGTATGGCTTCTTTTCCTAATTTATAATTGTATTAAAAAGTGTTAAAAGGTAGTTCTAAGGGTGCTTATTTTAAATGCTAACCTATAAAGGTCAAAGTCGGTCTACAAGGGCCTTCCAGTTCCTTCTTGCTCTCCTTCCTTTCTTTCTGTGTTACGTGACCTCCTGTGGTGGCAGGGCACATCATGAGCTGATAGTCCAAATATGCCTTGGGAATTTTAAATTCATTTGTTCTGAAGTAAATTGTACAGTGTTATTAGCCTCATGTAGCTACCTTGTTTTCTCCCTTCCAAAACCTTAGAATTGTGCTTCTGTACTGGGTTCCCTTCCATCTCAGACACCATTTCATGAGCAGTTGTCTCTGTTCGTGCTGATGTATTCCAGTGCTCTAGGATGGTCTGATGTATTCCAGTGCTCTAGGATGACAGCGCCCTTCCTGCCTAAACACAAGAGACAATTTTCATTGCGGGGCGGGGGGGTGGGGGGACAGGGGGTCTGTATATTATCACTTTTGCCTAGAACATGAGCATGTTGAGGAAGACACATTTTCCCTCTTGCACGTACGCTAACAAATGTGTGTGTTTATCAGTTGATATCCCAAGACTTTATGTGACCTTTAAAAGCCCTTTCTCATTTAAACTGTTGACACATCTGTTGCCTGTTTAGTTAAAATACTTAATTCTTTTCACTTCTTATAAGCTGAAAATGCTGTGTCCTCTTCTCTTTGGTCCTTTGTCCTGGTAAAAATTCATGAACAGATAATTAGTGCTCCTGATATAGCTGTAACTCTTATCCTTTCCTATTAAGACAGGTTGTTTGTGTGTGTCTTTCTAAAAATGTTATCTTAATATCGCCTCTCCTTTCAAGGCCATAAGTAAGTCTTCCTTTAAAGTATTACATGATGTATTGGATTGGAAATATTACTTCAAAATAAACTGCATTTTACTGTAAATTAGTGACCTATCAAAAGACCTTACCACCAACCAAATCAATACCCTGACCACACATATAGGAAGCCGAGCGGGATGAATTTATAACTGATATATCTTGTCTTAGTCAATTTGGGCTGCTTTAGCAGAAAACCACAGACTGGTTAGCTTAAGCAACTTTTAGTTCTCACAGTTCCAGAAACTGGGAAATCTAAGATCTAGATGCTGGTAGATTCTGTGTCTAGTGAGAATCCTGTTCTTGGTTCAAAGACATCTCTCTGTGTCCTCTGTGGTGGAAGAGGAAGTGGCGTTCTCTGGGTCTCTTCTAAAAGCACTAATCCCTTTCACGAGGGTCCAATCTATGACTTATTCTATTCTCAAAGGCCCCACATTCTAATATCATCACACTGGGGATTAAGATCTAAACATATGAATTTTGGGGACCACAAACATCTCTTTAGGTACAGATATCCCTAGAAAACATACCTAATATTATTCCACAACATATTAATAATATATTCATTCAAATAAATGAAGAGTACATAAGTAAAAGGGATCATTTAGTGACTAAAAAATGAGGCCAAAATAAAAAAAAAATTAGAATTCTGTCTTGATGACTGTTGTGGTGGCATTGCTTTTCTAAGTCTATCCACAGGGATTAAAATAAAAATAAAAAGCCTGATCTAGGTTGCCAGATAAAATGTAAGACAGTTAAAATTGAATAGCTTTTCAGTACAAAGTATGTCCCAAATATTACACAGAGCGTAATTATACTAAAAACTATGCATTGCTAATTTAAAACTCAGATTTAACTAGGTATCCTGAATGTTTATTGGATAAACGTGACCTTTTTTTGCTAAATCTGGTGACAAACTGTAGCTGTACAACATGTGTAGCATCAACATTTTTGACAGAGGGTAGTAATGGGCAGCATGCAGCTGTAAGAATTGGAAAAATGCTGAATCCTAGCCTTTCTCCCTGGAAAGAGCAGCAAGTCTCAGGAAAATAAGTGAAACCAGACAGTTTTTTCCTTTGTTTCCTCACTCTCCAAGTTTCAGATACATGCACAGGGCCTGAAGTGAGGTTAAGAGGAACTAGAGTAGGCTGGTGTACTAGGGCGGGCTCCCTTCACGATGAAAGGAGAACTCACCTGGAATAGAACCTAAAATGAGCCAAACAAAAACAACTGATACAGATGAAAAGGAACGTCTGGAAAGTTAGGAAGGACCACAAGCTATAATATTTGTAGGTCTTATGTCTGAACAATTCACAAGACAGTGAAGAGGAGGTGTAATGCCTGGAAGTTAAAATAGGGATACTGACCACTTTCCCCTACTAGATGTCCATTATTTGAGGACTGGTTGAATAAATAATTTGATTAGTGAGAATCCTGTTCTTGGTTCAAAGACATCTCTCTGTGTCCTCTGTGGTGGAAGAGGAAGTGGCGTTCTCTGGGTCTCTTCTAAAAGCACTAATCCCTTTCACGAGGGTCCAATCTATGACTTATTCTATTCTCAAAGGCCCCACATTCTAATATCATCACACTGGGGATTAAGATCTAAACATATGAATTTTGGGGACCACAAACATCTCTTTAGGTACAGATATCCCTAGAAAACATACCTAATATTATTCCACAACATATTAATAATATATTCATTCAAATAAATGAAGAGTACATAAGTAAAAGGGATCATTTAGTGACTAAAAAATGAGGCCAAAATAAAAAAAAAATTAGAATTCTGTCTTGATGACTGTTGTGGTGGCATTGCTTTTCTAAGTCTATCCACAGGGATTAAAATAAAAATAAAAAGCCTGATCTAGGTTGCCAGATAAAATGTAAGACAGTTAAAATTGAATAGCTTTTCAGTACAAAGTATGTCCCAAATATTACACAGAGCGTAATTATACTAAAAACTATGCATTGCTAATTTAAAACTCAGATTTAACTAGGTATCCTGAATGTTTATTGGATAAACGTGACCTTTTTTTGCTAAATCTGGTGACAAACTGTAGCTGTACAACATGTGTAGCATCAACATTTTTGACAGAGGGTAGTAATGGGCAGCATGCAGCTGTAAGAATTGGAAAAATGCTGAATCCTAGCCTTTCTCCCTGGAAAGAGCAGCAAGTCTCAGGAAAATAAGTGAAACCAGACAGTTTTTTCCTTTGTTTCCTCACTCTCCAAGTTTCAGATACATGCACAGGGCCTGAAGTGAGGTTAAGAGGAACTAGAGTAGGCTGGTGTACTAGGGCGGGCTCCCTTCACGATGAAAGGAGAACTCACCTGGAATAGAACCTAAAATGAGCCAAACAAAAACAACTGATACAGATGAAAAGGAACGTCTGGAAAGTTAGGAAGGACCACAAGCTATAATATTTGTAGGTCTTATGTCTGAACAATTCACAAGACAGTGAAGAGGAGGTGTAATGCCTGGAAGTTAAAATAGGGATACTGACCACTTTCCCCTACTAGATGTCCATTATTTGAGGACTGGTTGAATAAATAATAATTGTAGTTCATTCGCTAAGTCATGTCCAACTCTTTGCAATCCAATAAACTGCAGCATGCCAGGCTTCTCTGTCCATCACTGTCTCTGAGTTTGCTCAAACTCATGTCCATTGAGTCAGTGATGCCATTCAACAATCTCATCCTCTGTTGCCCCCTTCTCCTCTTGCCTTCTGTCTTTCCCAGCATCAGGGTCTTTTCCAATGGGTCAGCTCTTCTCATCAGGTTCCCAAAGTATTGGATCTTCAGCTTTATCATCAGTACATAATTAATTGCAATGCGATTGTACAGAGGAAAGATGAATATCTCTATGTACAACATGGGTGTATGTCCAGGAGGTATCATTTCCTGAAAATGTTTCAGAAGTAATAAACTAGACTAAGAAATAGAGTTCTGTGTTTGAATGAACCATAGATATTATACCAGAAGAAAGTTTATAGAAGTATAGAATGAAAATGAATGTTGAAGAAAATTTATTATTACTTAACTTTATCTCATGATAGCAATAGAATAGGAAGGCCAGTACATTCAAGGAGGAAATTTTTAGTACTGTAAGCTTTTACATATAAAAAAGAAGCTGCATGTTATTGATAAATTAAATAATAGTTTTGAATCTAGGAAAAATGTTAAATCTGACAAGTTTCACAGAGAAGAGAAATGGAAAGGAAAAACTTAGGAACAAATGTCTTACAATGCCAAATTGTTTTTGCAAAAAGTATATGCTGAATCCTAGCCTTTCTCCCTGGAAAGAGCAGTCCAGAAATAAGTGAAACCAGACAGTTTTTCCTTTGTTTCCTCACTCTCCAAGTTTCAGATACATGCACAGGGCCTGAAGTGAGGTTAAGAGGAACTAGAGTAGGCTGGTGTACTAGGGCGGGCTCCTTCACGATGAAAGGAGAACTCACCTGGAATAGAACCTAAAATGAGCCAAACAAAAACAACTGATACAGATGAAAAGGAACGTCTGGAAAGTTAGGAAGGACCACAAGCTATAATATTTGTAGGTCTTATGTCTGAACAATTCACAAGACAGTGAAGAGGAGGTGTAATGCCTGGAAGTTAAAATAGGGATACTGACCACTTTCCCCTACTAGATGTCCATTATTTGAGGACTGGTTGAATAAATAATAATTGTAGTTCATTCGCTAAGTCATGTCCAACTCTTTGCAATCCAATAAACTGCAGCATGCCAGGCTTCTCTGTCCATCACTGTCTCTGAGTTTGCTCAAACTCATGTCCATTGAGTCAGTGATGCCATTCAACAATCTCATCCTCTGTTGCCCCCTTCTCCTCTTGCCTTCTGTCTTTCCCAGCATCAGGGTCTTTTCCAATGGGTCAGCTCTTCTCATCAGGTTCCCAAAGTATTGGATCTTCAGCTTTATCATCAGTACATAATTAATTGCAATGCGATTGTACAGAGGAAAGATGAATATCTCTATGTACAACATGGGTGTATGTCCAGGAGGTATCATTTCCTGAAAATGTTTCAGAAGTAATAAACTAGACTAAGAAATAGAGTTCTGTGTTTGAATGAACCATAGATATTATACCAGAAGAAAGTTTATAGAAGTATAGAATGAAAATGAATGTTGAAGAAAATTTATTATTACTTAACTTTATCTCATGATAGCAATAGAATAGGAAGGCCAGTACATTCAAGGAGGAAATTTTTAGTACTGTAAGCTTTTACATATAAAAAAGAAGCTGCATGTTATTGATAAATTAAATAATAGTTTTGAATCTAGGAAAAATGTTAAATCTGACAAGTTTCACAGAGAAGAGAAATGGAAAGGGAACACAAATTCAAATTTCAGCAGTATCTACAAAAATTGCTTTCAGTTATTCTTCACAGATAGGGATACTGTAACTAATGCCAAATTGTATTTTAAAATATAATCAAGCATTAGAAGTTGAATGGAATACATAATAACAAACTTTCCCTAGGGTTTTTAAATGATGATTTTAACCTAAGAGAGGTAAATTTTAAAATAAAAAGTCAACAAAAGTGAAAAAAAAAGACATAAAAATAATATACTGGTAATGTAAGTTTCTGAAACACTGTTATATGTGACATTAATTCTCATACTTCTGTGATGAAATTATTTTAAAAACTGCTATAAGTTATTTATACAGCATTCTGTAGTCCTCATTTACGCTCAGTACAGTACTTGAAAGCTCAAAAATATTTGTTGAATTATTAAATGATTATTGATAATTACTAACATAAATGTTGTCATTTAAAAATCTAATAGAACAAATGGTTTTGTTTATATCTCACAACTTTGCTGCTGATGATCCCGATGGTGGTTGGTTGCTTGAATGGTACTATGCTTTGGCTGAGTTGTTGTTTTGACCCTCAGGAACTGAATTTATCTTCTCAGTTTATAGCAAAATATCAACAGGTTATGTTTTGCATATTTAAAAAGTATTATTATTTACTTGTTTTTCCTCTTTATCCAAGTGAACCCCACCCCTGAAGCTGTAGAGTTTTTATTTAATGAATGGCCTTTTTGATCAATTACCAAATATTTTTATCACTATGTATATTTATTTAAAAAGTAACATTTCTCATATATATTTTAACAGTTTATAAATGGCATAGTGCTGAAGATTGTATTCTATTTCTAAATTTTTCCATTCAACATTGTTTTTGATTCCTCGTGTGTGTTGCTTTATGCTACTTTAGGCTTTTCTTCTGATTAATACTCTAGGGTAGGCATAACTGTGTCATTTACCCATTCATATATGATAAACATATGGTCTACTGCCAACTTCTTACTCATACTGTACTACCATAAGGAGCCTCATAAATGTCTCTTTGTGTGCCTACAGGCAAGTCCTGGGTGTATGTGTCCCAGAGTGAGTAGCACTTACTCAATTTTACTTAAATTCTGCCATTTTGCTCTCTAAATGGATTTCTCGAAGTTACACTCTCCGATATAGAGTACGAGTTTCCCAAATCCTACCATCTTTACATATCCCACATTCTGCCATCTTTAACAGCCATGGTCTTCCCAATTTTCCCTTTTTTTTCAATTACATGGGTACAATTTGATATTTACAGGTTTTTCATTTATATTTTATTGTGAATTAATGTAAGAATTGTTTTCAGTATTCTGGAACATAAAAATGATAGTATTTTTTTTTTAAAAAAAGAAAACTAAGGAAATGTGAATAAAGTAAATGAAAATTTACTATAAATTTTAATACATACTATGTCAGTATAGATTCATTAGTTGTAACAAAGAAATTATATTAATATAAGAAATATGGGGCTTCCCTGGTGGTCCAGTGGGTAAAGAGTACACCTTGCAGTGCAAGAGGCACCGGTTCGATTCCTGGCCTGGGAAGATCCCAGATGCCAAGGAGTGGCTGGACTGGTGTGTCTGATTATGAGCCAGCACTCTGGAGTGCATGCGCCCAGAGCCAGTGCTCTGCAACAAGAGAGGCCACTGCAATGGGAAGCCCACACAGGCTGAAGAATAAACATGGATGAAAAATAAATAAATAAAAAATCATTAAAAAGAGGCCAAAATTTTTTTAAAAAGAAAGAAAGAAAGATGTTTATAATAAGGAGGATTGTCACATAAAACCTCTGTAATATCATTGCAACTTTCTGATAAATGCAAAACTATTCTAAAATTGAACTTTCCTGGTGGCTCAGATCAGGATTTGATCCCTGGGTCTGGAAGATCCCTGTAGAAGGGAATGTATTCTTTTCTGGGAAATCCCATGGACAGAGGAGCCTGGCATGGGGTTGCAAAAAAGTTGGACACAATTTAATGACCAGACAACAACAATTCTAAATTTTTTTTTTTTTCTTAATGTTTCAAGTATTTTCTCCCAGCTCTTAATTTTGTCTCTGGTGACTTCATTGAACAGAAGTTGCTTCAACATAAGTGACAGTGGTGTGGAGGTGAAGAGAAGCAGACAGATTTGGGAAGTATTTCAGAAAGTAGTGAATTAGATGTGGAAAGCAAAAGGAAACAAGATTGCTTTATTTATAAAGGTTTTGTAGTGTTTATTGTGAGTGTAAATAGTATCTGTTTTTCTGTTTCAATTTCTAAATGTTTATTGCTGTGACAAAGAAATGCTATTGATTTTTGCATATTGATCTTGCTGTCTTAATAGGTCTAATAGTTTGTCTGCTAATTACGTGAGGTTTTCTTTGTAAATGACCAATTTATTACAAATACTGAACATTTGTCTTCGTCCTTTTAATTCAAAAAAAAGTTTTTTGCTTTGTATTTAATCAAACAGAAATCCCGGTACTATATTGAACAGTAGTATATAAGAGTTTTGCCTCATTCCTAATATTGAAAGGAAGTTTCTGAAATTTCTTCATTCAGTATATTTAGTATTGGTTTGTGTTTGTCATTTTGCTTGTTTTATATTGTATTTGGGCATGAGTATCAGGAGAGGGTTAGGAAAGGTAAATTTTATCTGAATAAGGACATTTCATTTTCTTCCTATTTTTTAAAGAACTTTAAAAAAATCCCAAGTGGATTTTGAACATTATCAAAAGTTTTTCCTGTGTATATTGAAACTGATCATTTCTTCTGCATCCATTAGTGTGATAAATTATGTTTTTACATGTTCTGATGTTGACTTGTCCTTGCATTTCTGAGATAAGTCCTCTTTGATCCATGGTGTGGTTTTAAAAAAAAAAAAATGTGCTGCTTATTTTGTTGGCTAATTAATGTTTAGAAAAATTGAATCTATGCCCAAAAAAGAAATTGATTTACACATTCATTTTCTCATAGTGTCTTTTACCAAGTTTTATATTCTGCTAGATATTTTTTCATTCATCTTTCTGACCTTATTCTCTGTCCTTCTCCCTGCTCTGTATCATGGAACGTGACTGAGTGGTTTCCATCCACAGGCTCCTTTGCCCTCTGACTTCTGGTACCACTGCCAGTGACCTGCTTCTGCCAGGAGATGCAAGGGCAGGAGATGAGTGAAGTCTGGGTATTGACTCCCCTGGTTCTTTCTATTAGATTGAAGTCTGATGAATCTTTCTACCAAGGATCCCAGTTTCACTCTGGAGTTTCAAAATCGTTCCGTCAAAGTACCCCTTTAGATGAAAGAATGAAATTGGCCTCTTTTATTATCAGTCTGAGTGCAAAACTCTTCTCTAAACTATTTTCCTAAAGTAAGCCCAAGACATTATAAAGTGTCCCTTCATTAAATCTTGATCTTTTCCATTCCCCAGTGTGAGTATGCTTTCTGCTAGGACCCTGACTGATACAAACATCAAAGTTACACTCACATTAAATTATGAGTCACACCTACCTTTTCTTTTCTGATATAAGAAATAAATTGTGTAGTAAACTGATATAAGATAACCAATTTATTACAAATACTGAATTTTTGGGATTTATATTGAACAGTAGTATATAAGAGTTTTGCCTCATTCCTAATATTGAAAGGAAGTTTCTGAAATTTCTTCATTCAGTATATTTAGTATTGGTTTGTGTTTGTCATTTTGCTTGTTTTATATTGTATTTGGGCATGAGTATCAGGAGAGGGTTAGGAAAGGTAAATTTTATCTGAATAAGGACATTTCATTTTCTTCCTATTTTTTAAAGAACTTTAAAAAAATCCCAAGTGGATTTTGAACATTATCAAAAGTTTTTCCTGTGTATATTGAAACTGATCATTTCTTCTGCATCCATTAGTGTGATAAATTATGTTTTTACATGTTCTGATGTTGACTTGTCCTTGCATTTCTGAGATAAGTCCTCTTTGATCCATGGTGTGGTTTTAAAAAAAAAAAAATGTGCTGCTTATTTTGTTGGCTAATTAATGTTTAGAAAAATTGAATCTATGCCCAAAAAAGAAATTGATTTACACATTCATTTTCTCATAGTGTCTTTTACCAAGTTTTATATTCTGCTAGATATTTTTTCATTCATCTTTCTGACCTTATTCTCTGTCCTTCTCCCTGCTCTGTATCATGGAACGTGACTGAGTGGTTTCCATCCACAGGCTCCTTTGCCCTCTGACTTCTGGTACCACTGCCAGTGACCTGCTTCTGCCAGGAGATGCAAGGGCAGGAGATGAGTGAAGTCTGGGTATTGACTCCCCTGGTTCTTTCTATTAGATTGAAGTCTGATGAATCTTTCTACCAAGGATCCCAGTTTCACTCTGGAGTTTCAAAATCGTTCCGTCAAAGTACCCCTTTAGATGAAAGAATGAAATTGGCCTCTTTTATTATCAGTCTGAGTGCAAAACTCTTCTCTAAACTATTTTCCTAAAGTAAGCCCAAGACATTATAAAGTGTCCCTTCATTAAATCTTGATCTTTTCCATTCCCCAGTGTGAGTATGCTTTCTGCTAGGACCCTGACTGATACAAACATCAAAGTTACACTCACATTAAATTATGAGTCACACCTACCTTTTCTTTTCTGATATAAGAAATAAATTGTGTAGACATACAATCTTTGGAAGTAAGGTAGAGTTCACCTGTAAAACCATCTTTTTAGGGGCAAGGGTTTAGTGAAGTTAGTAATCTATACAGATTTTCCATTTCAGTGTCAGTTTGAACTATTATGCTGTCAAGAATATCTGTTAACTTAAGATTTCAAATTATTGGCATTAGAAGTTACAATATTCTTGAGTAACTTTTAGATATTTTCCATACTGCAGCTATTTTTTCTTTTGTTAAATTACGAATTAAATTGGAATTCTTGTACATTGCTTTTGGGAATATAAATTGATATTTGAAAAATGGTTTGGTGGTTCCTCAATAACTTAAACATATAATTATCTTATAACCCAGCCATTCTATTCCTGAGTAGGACTGAAAACAAGTGTTCAAGCAAAAATATGTACAAGGATATTCATAATAGCACTAATCACAGTAGAAAAGTGGGAACAAGTCAAATGTCCATCAACTGATGAATGGATAAATGAAATAGGATAGATCTATACAATAGACTATTCTCTCCCACAAAAAAATGAAGTACTGATACGTGCTACAATATGAATGAAACTTGAAATATTATGCTAAGTGAAAGAAACCAATCACAAGAGGCCACATATGCTTCCATTATATGAAATATCAGGAATAAACAGGTCCACAGGGAGAGATAAGGGATTAATTATTATCACAATCTAGGAGGAAAGGGGGATGAAGAGTAACTATTTAAAGGAAAAATGCTTTGATCTGAGGTGATGAAAATGTTCTGAAATTACTGGTGTTGAGTAACATTGCCAATATACAAAATGTTACTTATAATGAATGTAATGTTAGATGTATTTAACTAATAAGAAAATGGCCTCTTTTATTATCAGTCTGAGTGCAAAACTCTTCTCTAAACTATTTTCCTAAAGTAAGCCCAAGACATTATAAAGTGTCCCTTCATTAAATCTTGATCTTTTCCATTCCCCAGTGTGAGTATGCTTTCTGCTAGGACCCTGACTGATACAAACATCAAAGTTACACTCACATTAAATTATGAGTCACACCTACCTTTTCTTTTCTGATATAAGAAATAAATTGTGTAGACATACAATCTTTGGAAGTAAGGTAGAGTTCACCTGTAAAACCATCTTTTTAGGGGCAAGGGTTTAGTGAAGTTAGTAATCTATACAGATTTTCCATTTCAGTGTCAGTTTGAACTATTATGCTGTCAAGAATATCTGTTAACTTAAGATTTCAAATTATTGGCATTAGAAGTTACAATATTCTTGAGTAACTTTTAGATATTTTCCATACTGCAGCTATTTTTTCTTTTGTTAAATTACGAATTAAATTGGAATTCTTGTACATTGCTTTTGGGAATATAAATTGATATTTGAAAAATGGTTTGGTGGTTCCTCAATAACTTAAACATATAATTATCTTATAACCCAGCCATTCTATTCCTGAGTAGGACTGAAAACAAGTGTTCAAGCAAAAATATGTACAAGGATATTCATAATAGCACTAATCACAGTAGAAAAGTGGGAACAAGTCAAATGTCCATCAACTGATGAATGGATAAATGAAATAGGATAGATCTATACAATAGACTATTCTCTCCCACAAAAAAATGAAGTACTGATACGTGCTACAATATGAATGAAACTTGAAATATTATGCTAAGTGAAAGAAACCAATCACAAGAGGCCACATATGCTTCCATTATATGAAATATCAGGAATAAACAGGTCCACAGGGAGAGATAAGGGATTAATTATTATCACAATCTAGGAGGAAAGGGGGATGAAGAGTAACTATTTAAAGGAAAAATGCTTTGATCTGAGGTGATGAAAATGTTCTGAAATTACTGGTGTTGAGTAACATTGCCAATATACAAAATGTTACTTATAATGAATGTAATGTTAGATGTATTTAACCAAAATAAATGAAAATAGAACATTTCTCTCTCTCTCTCTCTCTCTCTCTCTCTCTCTATATATATATATATATATATATATACACATATATATGTTTATCTAACTATATAACACTTACCTTTAGAAACTCCTGAGTCTTTCCTAAATGCTTATCCCATTATGATGAGAAATCCTGGGGTAGAGAAACAGAAGAAGGATAGTAGACTCTTAAGTGAACCCTATAGATTAATCCTCCTCAGCAATTTCTAATGTCACCATGCTCTTCTCTTACAGTACTGACTAGCCATGATGATCTCTCCTACAGCAACTAGGGGCAAAAGCAACAACAACTTAAAGTCACAGATGCGCACTGAAGGTTCTTGATTCAAACTTGATTCAAATGCTAGTGTCACTGATATGCACTCCTAGGCTCAGGGGGGTGCCTTTTTTGTTGTTTATTAATTCATTTATAGTCCACCTCCTTCCAAAAAGTGTCTTGAGTTAAACAATGCCTAAGTCAGGAGCCCCAGTGTCTGTGCCCATCATTGCTGTAATCCCCTACACAGAAGAAGTAAATGCCTCCAAATGATGTCAGCCAGATTTTAGTATAATAACTACTCTAATTTTTATTCTATTATTGGAGACCTGAAGCCTTTAAATGTCTGAGTGTTAGAAATGTCTAGATGTCCTTTCCGAGAGGACTTTCATTCAAGAGCTGCCTTCATATGGTCCATAGGTCATGGTAGGAGTCCTTTGCCCAAGGATTTTGCTCCAAGTCTGTCCTCCACAGAGAATCTCTACAATAGACTATTCTCTCCCACAAAAATGAAGTACTGATACGTGCTACAATATGAATGAAACTTGAAATATTATGCTAAGTGAAAGAAACCAATCACAAGAGGCCACATATGCTTCCATTATATGAAATATCAGGAATAAACAGGTCCACAGGGAGAGATAAGGGATTAATTATTATCACAATCTAGGAGGAAAGGGGGATGAAGAGTAACTATTTAAAGGAAAAATGCTTTGATCTGAGGTGATGAAAATGTTCTGAAATTACTGGTGTTGAGTAACATTGCCAATATACAAAATGTTACTTATAATGAATGTAATGTTAGATGTATTTAACCAAAATAAATGAAAATAGAACATTTCTCTCTCTCTCTCTCTCTCTCTCTCTCTCTCTATATATATATATATATATATATATACACATATATATGTTTATCTAACTATATAACACTTACCTTTAGAAACTCCTGAGTCTTTCCTAAATGCTTATCCCATTATGATGAGAAATCCTGGGGTAGAGAAACAGAAGAAGGATAGTAGACTCTTAAGTGAACCCTATAGATTAATCCTCCTCAGCAATTTCTAATGTCACCATGCTCTTCTCTTACAGTACTGACTAGCCATGATGATCTCTCCTACAGCAACTAGGGGCAAAAGCAACAACAACTTAAAGTCACAGATGCGCACTGAAGGTTCTTGATTCAAACTTGATTCAAATGCTAGTGTCACTGATATGCACTCCTAGGCTCAGGGGGGTGCCTTTTTTGTTGTTTATTAATTCATTTATAGTCCACCTCCTTCCAAAAAGTGTCTTGAGTTAAACAATGCCTAAGTCAGGAGCCCCAGTGTCTGTGCCCATCATTGCTGTAATCCCCTACACAGAAGAAGTAAATGCCTCCAAATGATGTCAGCCAGATTTTAGTATAATAACTACTCTAATTTTTATTCTATTATTGGAGACCTGAAGCCTTTAAATGTCTGAGTGTTAGAAATGTCTAGATGTCCTTTCCGAGAGGACTTTCATTCAAGAGCTGCCTTCATATGGTCCATAGGTCATGGTAGGAGTGAGGCCAATTTGTGCCCAAGGATTTTGCTCCAAGTCTGTCCTCCACAGAGAATCTCTCCACCCTCCTACTTTCAGAATACGAAAGGAAGTTAGAAAGGAAAGATGTGTGTGTTAAATACATGTGTATGCATGGACAATCTAATGGAGATTTCTGTTATGATAGCACATTTGAAAAAACACAACAATAACAACCAAAAACACAGGGAACCTAGCATCTATTAATCTTTGGCTTTGAACCTGGAGAAATATCACTTTAAAGGTTTTATATAGGAAGAAGGGATATGGCTTTTCCTAAGGTAAATGGAAGTTTTATGAAGACAAAATGAGGAAAGAAAACTTTTTAAAATGAAACTATATCCCCTTGAATTAAGTTATATCCAACATGACACCATATTACAAACATCTACGATACGACTAAACTGAGTTACTAGGGATAATTAACTTTACAAAAACTTCCTCCGAAACTGGGAAACATTTCATTTTTCTGCTTCTTTTCTATAGTGAAGTTTTATTTGTTAGATCTTCAAAGCATGAGTAGTTTATTTCTTATACCACAATATCATTCTTGAAAAATATAAAATATCATTTTCTCCTGGTGAATCAGAGGCTATGTGAGGACAAAATGGAATTTGTTCATGGCAACTAAGATTTTTTGACAAAAGGAAGATTTATTTGATAGTCTAGAAAACAATTGTATTAGAGGATTCAAGATTCAGAAAAAAGTGATAGAGTAGCTGAAAAGAAATTGCTAATAGGATTTCTATACAACACATTAAATTAGAAGTTATTGATGTTAGATAAAGGAATGTAAGCTCAATAATGGGTGGATGTGAACAATATCTAGCCAGAATTAGAGCATTCTTCATATAAAGCAAAACAAAGTGTGCTGCTGTCAGTAATCTAGAATGAAAAGTGAAATAACTAACCTGTGTAGTAAAAGATGTACACATTTGATAAGCTGGAAATAAAAATGAGTCTGGTGATACGTCAATACAAAAAGTTAGTAGTTCTAAAGAAACTGACAAAGTAAAACGTGTACTAATCATAATCTTAATCCCTTCAGCAAGCCTATTTTGAAAACCTGCCATGTGCTGACCGTGTTAAGTTCTGGAAAAGCACAAGTGAGGAGCTGGTTTTGCAGACTTCTGGGGGCTGACAGTAGGGAGAGAGAAGGAACTGTATGAGCAAAATATAGTATAATGCAATTTGATAAGTGCTTTTCTAGAGGCAAAAGTAAATTGTTTTAACAGCATAAAGGTGGAGAACTGTTGCTTCTTGCTGGTAGAATTTCCAAACACTTCTCTGAGAGGTGATCAGTCAGCAGGATGCTTGTGTGCGTGCATGCTCAGTCGTGTCCAGTTCTTTGCAACTACATGGACTGTACCTCTCCAGGTTCCATGATTCTCTAGGCAAGAATACTGTAATGGGTTGCCCTTTCCTACTCCAAGGGAAGCAGGATAGTCATGAGCTACTGACAGTGGAAGTGCCGTCACAGGTGATGGGAGATAGCTCTAGGTAAGAACACTGTAAGCACAGGAGAGAAAGGGACCAAATGCCAAGTGAGAAAGGAAATAAATGCCAAAGGAAATAAATGCCAAGTATTGTAAAGGCTGATTCTCATCACTGTTAGTCACAGTTAAGACAGCTGGCAAAGCAAACAAGTACATGCAAACAATATAATTTTGCTTCTCTGTAATTTTATCCCTATCATCTCCTGTATCATGAAATCCAAAATTATACAAAGAATTTTTGCATAGCTTGTCATCGACTGTAGTACTTCCTTTTCCTCTTTTGCTGTGACTTAATTACAGAGTTGATTTGTCCATTTTCTCTAATGCTTCACTAATTACCTCTTTCCAACTTCCACCACAGTGTGTGTGTGTGTGTGTACTGATTAACTGGTTGTTTTCTGATCCCTTAATTAGCAAAGATACCAAGTTTGAAGTAGGGAAAATTTGTCTTTTAGTGCATCACCTTGAAGACTCCCTTTACCCACTAAGGTACTCTTTCTTGGCCCTGACACCTCTGGATATAAAATCTTAACAATAATTTGATACAAAGCATTCTCCCTCGCAAGTAGTATTTGCATTCTAAAGGAGGTTAGAACAAAACTTCTTTATAATGATATGATTTTAGCATCTATGGCAGATGAGAGAGAAAAATACTTGAGGGCATTGAGAGTCTTCAGCATATATTCACACAGTGCCATGCTTCTCCCTTGTGCAATGCAAAATTTGAATATAAATTCTCTCTAATTTATAGTAAAAGCTTTAGTTTACCACCTTACCATCTTAGAAAGGAATAGCATCACATTGATTTATTAATCAAGAATGTGCTCTTACAAAGCATTTTCCATGTCTGATTTTATTTAAACATCAAGAGTGCCATTGGTATTGTTTTCACCACTGCCCTCAATTTTATATAGAGAGCAGCTGAGGCTCCGTAAGGAATTAACTGGCTTGCCCCGGGTTATAGAGCTAATAAGTGATGAATCTTGGGTTCAGTTCAACATCCCATCTTTCAGTTTATTGGTTTTTGTCACCATACAACTTTTTCTCACTGTGATACTATGTCCCCTGCTCCCCTACAAATTTCACACCTAAGAGCACAGGGCTTATCCACAGAGGTGATAATTGTGTATGTGTGGGCTCCCACGTCTGCACTCTTCATAGCTCAGGTACTGGAGAGGCAGACAGGTCAAGAATCATGACTTGAGAAGCAGATATAGAGGCTATCTTGAGTGATAACTCTCTCAAGGGAGAGTAGGGTGGAAGCACTAACACTCCAGTTAATCAGAGTCAGCGCGAGGTAGAGGCAGGTCTCGGATACAACAGATTTTTAGACCTTCCACTAGTTTTTCCATCTGTAGCCCCTTCTCCTGCTGCACTCCAGTGTCATGGACCTTCCAGGAACAGCTGCTTTTGCCTGTAGCATCCAGCCCAGCTTGGCCCTGAAGTTCTCTATGCGGCCTGCACTCATATTTCCCCAGAATAGAAGGAGTGCTACCATTTAAATCAACTAGTGTTTCATCAGCCTGGTGGTCTGAACGAGAAGAGAAAGAAAGATTCTTACCCCATGCAATGAATTTCTTCTCATGGAATTTTGTAGTAAGAAAAGAAGATTGTGGAACAAAAGCAATCAGGAGGGCAATGGAAGTTTTAAGTCATTCTGAAATCATTGCACAAAAATAGCCACATATTCTGAAAATCCATCGGGCACCTCCGGCACTACTGAAGAGCTGTAATTTCAGTCTTACTGTTTTGTTCTGGTGGAGTTGGGTTGTTTTATAGAATCACGTGTTACACAGGTTTAAGACATACAGATTAGTACCCTAACTTGGTGATTTTAGCCAAGGGGATTGATGATCAGCCCTTCGTACCATAGTAATAGAGAGAGTTAGCTCTGTGGACAGCCTGATTCAAGTATCACACAGTCACCCAACAGCAGGGTGAGCATCGTACCTCTGTGCCTCATCTGTAGCTTGACTTGGGGGAAAATGAAACTAAATGGATAGAAACTACTAAATCTTCAATAAAAAGTGATTATTGTTGAAGGGCATTACAGTTGACTCTCACTATACATGATAGTTTTGTTCTATAATGCTGCTGTTCAGTTCAACATCCCATCTTTCAGTTTATTGGTTTTTGTCACCATACAACTTTTTCTCACTGTGATACTATGTCCCCTGCTCCCCTACAAATTTCACACCTAAGAGCACAGGGCTTATCCACAGAGGTGATAATTGTGTATGTGTGGGCTCCCACGTCTGCACTCTTCATAGCTCAGGTACTGGAGAGGCAGACAGGTCAAGAATCATGACTTGAGAAGCAGATATAGAGGCTATCTTGAGTGATAACTCTCTCAAGGGAGAGTAGGGTGGAAGCACTAACACTCCAGTTAATCAGAGTCAGCGCGAGGTAGAGGCAGGTCTCGGATACAACAGATTTTTAGACCTTCCACTAGTTTTTCCATCTGTAGCCCCTTCTCCTGCTGCACTCCAGTGTCATGGACCTTCCAGGAACAGCTGCTTTTGCCTGTAGCATCCAGCCCAGCTTGGCCCTGAAGTTCTCTATGCGGCCTGCACTCATATTTCCCCAGAATAGAAGGAGTGCTACCATTTAAATCAACTAGTGTTTCATCAGCCTGGTGGTCTGAACGAGAAGAGAAAGAAAGATTCTTACCCCATGCAATGAATTTCTTCTCATGGAATTTTGTAGTAAGAAAAGAAGATTGTGGAACAAAAGCAATCAGGAGGGCAATGGAAGTTTTAAGTCATTCTGAAATCATTGCACAAAAATAGCCACATATTCTGAAAATCCATCGGGCACCTCCGGCACTACTGAAGAGCTGTAATTTCAGTCTTACTGTTTTGTTCTGGTGGAGTTGGGTTGTTTTATAGAATCACGTGTTACACAGGTTTAAGACATACAGATTAGTACCCTAACTTGGTGATTTTAGCCAAGGGGATTGATGATCAGCCCTTCGTACCATAGTAATAGAGAGAGTTAGCTCTGTGGACAGCCTGATTCAAGTATCACACAGTCACCCAACAGCAGGGTGAGCATCGTACCTCTGTGCCTCATCTGTAGCTTGACTTGGGGGAAAATGAAACTAAATGGATAGAAACTACTAAATCTTCAATAAAAAGTGATTATTGTTGAAGGGCATTACAGTTGACTCTCACTATACATGATAGTTTTGTTCTATAATGCTGCTGTGAACAATAAATTAACCAATAATGAACCATTGTTCCTGAAAGAAATACAGGGTTAAATTCCTATAAACGTCTTGTCACAGCATTTTGGTCAACTGATCAGGACATAATCATGTTTTATGTATGCTCTGTTTAGTGACAGTTTATTTCATACATATGGTTCATCCACTGACATTGAATTTAGAGACAACAGCACTGAGCCCATACCTAAACACTGCTCATCTAAAACACACAAGAGAGTGAGTGAAAGTAGTTCAGTGGTGTTCACATCTTTGCGACCCCGTGGACTGTAGTCTGCCAGGCTCCTCTGTCCATGAATCAGATTCTCCAGGCAAGAATCCTGTAGTGGGTTGCCATTTCCTTTGCAAACCCATATATTCTCCATAATGCTATGACAGCCTTCTTGCCTTTTGGAGTATAATACAGCACTTCAGCCCTTCGCTGTGAGTGTCATTTTAAACAGAGGAATCACCAACAGAAATTTAAAAAATGCAAAAACTAAATGATACTAAATAGACCATGAGAAGAACACTTGCTTATAATGTGAAAGCTCAAACAAAAATGGCAGGTTGTTGCCTTGTTGGGCCTCAGCTGAGAATGTGCATATCTAGTGGCTCATAATTTTGACTGCTCTGCTTATGTCTGCAAATGAGCACAGAAGTGCAGCAAGTATTGATTGGGGAATTAGAAGTAAATTTTAGCATGTAGGTAAATTCAAGAACATAGAATCCAGGAATATTGAAGATAGACTGCATAATGTTGTAAGGTAATGCCTTGCAGCATGACACCATCAAGTCTGCCCTCACTACTCATCTGGGTAGTTTTGGGCAAGTGTCAATTTCCTCATCTGTGAAATAAAAATAACCACAGCTCCAACCTTTTGGATACATGGTGAGAATTAAATGAGAAACGGACTGCATGTAAGTGTTCATTTGGCACATGACAAATGATCAAAAATATGCATAACTAATGCAAGGAACACTAAGGCAGCAAGAATTAACTTTAAGCTAAGTGAAATTAACAAATATGAACCATCTGTTCCTGACCCTATACATGATAGTTTTGTTCTATAATGCTGCTGTGAACAATAAATTAACCAATAATGAACCATTGTTCCTGAAAGAAATACAGGGTTAAATTCCTATAAACGTCTTGTCACAGCATTTTGGTCAACTGATCAGGACATAATCATGTTTTATGTATGCTCTGTTTAGTGACAGTTTATTTCATACATATGGTTCATCCACTGACATTGAATTTAGAGACAACAGCACTGAGCCCATACCTAAACACTGCTCATCTAAAACACACAAGAGAGTGAGTGAAAGTAGTTCAGTGGTGTTCACATCTTTGCGACCCCGTGGACTGTAGTCTGCCAGGCTCCTCTGTCCATGAATCAGATTCTCCAGGCAAGAATCCTGTAGTGGGTTGCCATTTCCTTTGCAAACCCATATATTCTCCATAATGCTATGACAGCCTTCTTGCCTTTTGGAGTATAATACAGCACTTCAGCCCTTCGCTGTGAGTGTCATTTTAAACAGAGGAATCACCAACAGAAATTTAAAAAATGCAAAAACTAAATGATACTAAATAGACCATGAGAAGAACACTTGCTTATAATGTGAAAGCTCAAACAAAAATGGCAGGTTGTTGCCTTGTTGGGCCTCAGCTGAGAATGTGCATATCTAGTGGCTCATAATTTTGACTGCTCTGCTTATGTCTGCAAATGAGCACAGAAGTGCAGCAAGTATTGATTGGGGAATTAGAAGTAAATTTTAGCATGTAGGTAAATTCAAGAACATAGAATCCAGGAATATTGAAGATAGACTGCATAATGTTGTAAGGTAATGCCTTGCAGCATGACACCATCAAGTCTGCCCTCACTACTCATCTGGGTAGTTTTGGGCAAGTGTCAATTTCCTCATCTGTGAAATAAAAATAACCACAGCTCCAACCTTTTGGATACATGGTGAGAATTAAATGAGAAACGGACTGCATGTAAGTGTTCATTTGGCACATGACAAATGATCAAAAATATGCATAACTAATGCAAGGAACACTAAGGCAGCAAGAATTAACTTTAAGCTAAGTGGAATTTTCTTACTAACAGTTCTTGAAAATGATTTGACTGAATAATTTACTTTTTCCTCTAATTTCCTGTGTATGAGCAGAACCAATTTTAGTGACAGATATAAAGGGTGTTATATTCTAATACAAAAATCGCTTTGGTGAAGTATTATAAATCAATAGTGTCATTTTAGGGATCTTAACTAAAGTATGCAGATGCTACATTTTAAATAGGGCCTTGTGCTAGAATTTCAATGAATGCAAATTGAAAGAAAGTTGAACTGTAAGTACAATTTTATTTGCCTAGATTAAGCCAGTGAAAAAAAAAAAATGAGCTCATGTCTCCAAGGATCTGATCTCAATCCTGAAAGATAAATGCACAGAAACATGGTCACATGACCTAAAATTTTATCCCTTTGATATGTTTTAAATAGTTTCTGTTTAAAAAAAATACTAGCTTTTGCTGCAAATCCTAATGATATATTTCTAGACCTTATCATCCATCAGTACAATGTCTATAATAAGAAAAATTTAAAAATGAAAAACTACATTATTAATTATTTAGGTAAAAATTCCCTCTCAGAAGCAGTAGCTACTTAATTCACTGTAAGGCTATGAATTCTCTCTCACTTTATTTCAGTTAGATGTATGCAATACTCAAAAATTTCACCAAATAGTGCAAAACAGAATAATGAATGATGGAAACTGATGAAACCAAAAAGAAAGCAAATGAATGGAAAGTGTTGTTTTTGATGTTCAGTATATAGAAAAAAAAGGGGGCATGTAGGTAAATTCAAGAACATAGAATCCAGGAATATTGAAGATAGACTGCATAATGTTGTAAGGTAATGCCTTGCAGCATGACACCATCAAGTCTGCCCTCACTACTCATCTGGGTAGTTTTGGGCAAGTGTCAATTTCCTCATCTGTGAAATAAAAATAACCACAGCTCCAACCTTTTGGATACATGGTGAGAATTAAATGAGAAACGGACTGCATGTAAGTGTTCATTTGGCACATGACAAATGATCAAAAATATGCATAACTAATGCAAGGAACACTAAGGCAGCAAGAATTAACTTTAAGCTAAGTGGAATTTTCTTACTAACAGTTCTTGAAAATGATTTGACTGAATAATTTACTTTTTCCTCTAATTTCCTGTGTATGAGCAGAACCAATTTTAGTGACAGATATAAAGGGTGTTATATTCTAATACAAAAATCGCTTTGGTGAAGTATTATAAATCAATAGTGTCATTTTAGGGATCTTAACTAAAGTATGCAGATGCTACATTTTAAATAGGGCCTTGTGCTAGAATTTCAATGAATGCAAATTGAAAGAAAGTTGAACTGTAAGTACAATTTTATTTGCCTAGATTAAGCCAGTGAAAAAAAAAAAATGAGCTCATGTCTCCAAGGATCTGATCTCAATCCTGAAAGATAAATGCACAGAAACATGGTCACATGACCTAAAATTTTATCCCTTTGATATGTTTTAAATAGTTTCTGTTTAAAAAAAATACTAGCTTTTGCTGCAAATCCTAATGATATATTTCTAGACCTTATCATCCATCAGTACAATGTCTATAATAAGAAAAATTTAAAAATGAAAACTACATTATTAATTATTTAGGTAAAAATTCCCTCTCAGAAGCAGTAGCTACTTAATTCACTGTAAGGCTATGAATTCTCTCTCACTTTATTTCAGTTAGATGTATGCAATACTCAAAAATTTCACCAAATAGTGCAAAACAGAATAATGAATGATGGAAACTGATGAAACCAAAAAGAAAGCAAATGAATGGAAAGTGTTGTTTTTTGTGTATGTGGTTCATTGTGACTATAGACTGTCAGAGGTGAAACAACAAACTTTTCAGGCTGAACATAGTTCATTCAATTTAAAATATTACCAAAATGAGAGAAAAAAATATACTAAGTAGGTATGGTTCTCAACCATTTTTGGATAGCTTCAAAAATTCAAAAAAAATTCTAAGGGACTTTTTCTCTAGAAAAGTTCACAGTACATACAGATGTTAAAAAGATACAGATACACATTTTTATTCTGTTGATGTGTTTAAGAATGTATTAGAGGTCCACATACCCTAAGTTAATAATCTTCTCCTAAGAAGCAGGAAAAAGTCACTTTTGATTGTATGTATATTGATGTGCAGAGGTGAGGCTTTTGAAAATAATAAAAGATAATATTTTAAAACATTTTAAGGAAGTCAAAATAAATATTTCCATTTCTATAGATTTTTGTAGTTTTATTCCCCCAGCACTCTCTCAGATATTGTGACAATGCGACTTTGAAAAAGCAAAGAAACTTTACCCCTTTTTAGCCTGATAGAACTCTGCGAATTTTCATTAGATTGGTAGACTCTTCAGAGATTTGTCCAGTGTAAAGTCTGTGCATACCATTGATTTCAATAAAGAAAGCAAAGTTGATGAATTGTGAGACAAAGTTAGTCTAAAAGCAAGAATACATTGTTCCATTCTGTCGTGTTTGATGTGCACTATTTGAAGAAATTATTCTGTTTCTTCATAAGCTCATTTGCTTTCTTCATGAGCCTGAAGCAAAGTAATATCATCATTTGGGTCGACAAGGGTTCCATTTTACCATGACCTCTATTTTTGCATATTTCACATTTCACTATGTTCCATAGACATATCATGGGGATTCATCTCAATCACATTACAAAAAAATACATTCAAAGACAGGAAGCAATTCATTTTTCAAAGATCCATTGGTCACATCACTTGGCTTTAATAGAAATACACAATTGTGTTTGATAATGCTATTTAACACACTATGATCCAGAGTTTCAATCTGACATCCTTTGGTGCTTATCTTTGGCATCATCCAGAAGCTGCATCTGATGCCAAGCTTGGTCATGCAGGGAATGTAAATTTAAAGAGCCATTTTCATTTATAACAAACAGACCCAGCTGGGAACACAGCTGTTAAATGGGAAGGCAAAGCAAAATTTCCTGCTACCTGGAAGAGTCAAATTATAAAAGCACCTAGACAAGTTTTCAAAAGTCATAAATGAACTAACCCACCCTCAATTTGCATTTAACTTAAAAAGAGGAAAAAAGTGAAATTATCTGAATCATATATTACAGAAGTAATCAGGAGTATTTTCTAAAGTCCTAAAACTATAAATGTCAAAATTGAACCTCCCTTTGATTCTTAACATAGTTTCTCTTTATTTAGGCTTAAATTTAGACTTTGGAATAACCCAGACAGAAAGAAATGTGAATTATAGCTTTTCTGTACTTCTATCTACTTCCCATGTCCTTCACTAAGTAAAGAAGATCAGCAAGTACAGGGTATGAAAACAGAATCTAGAAATTTGAATATAGTACCTAAGGTCCTCAATAGTCAAGGGAGTTAAATGTATTTACATATAAAGTGTCTGTGTTGTTCCCTAACATTTAGCAAGTTACATCAAAAAATTTCATTGTCACTATGGTATGTTTTTCATGGTTATCCTTTTTTATTAATGACCTTGAAAAATAAAGTAATTTTTTAAATATGATTTGATCCAACATCTTAACTGATCAGTATCTATTCATTGTATATCAGAGACCTCCCAATACAAAAGTCTTGGAATACATTGTGTGATGTGCACTATTTGAAGAAATTATTCTGTTTCTTCATAAGCTCATTTGCTTTCTTCATGAGCCTGAAGCAAAGTAATATCATCATTTGGGTCGACAAGGGTTCCATTTTACCATGACCTCTATTTTTGCATATTTCACATTTCACTATGTTCCATAGACATATCATGGGGATTCATCTCAATCACATTACAAAAAAATACATTCAAAGACAGGAAGCAATTCATTTTTCAAAGATCCATTGGTCACATCACTTGGCTTTAATAGAAATACACAATTGTGTTTGATAATGCTATTTAACACACTATGATCCAGAGTTTCAATCTGACATCCTTTGGTGCTTATCTTTGGCATCATCCAGAAGCTGCATCTGATGCCAAGCTTGGTCATGCAGGGAATGTAAATTTAAAGAGCCATTTTCATTTATAACAAACAGACCCAGCTGGGAACACAGCTGTTAAATGGGAAGGCAAAGCAAAATTTCCTGCTACCTGGAAGAGTCAAATTATAAAAGCACCTAGACAAGTTTTCAAAAGTCATAAATGAACTAACCCACCCTCAATTTGCATTTAATTTAAAAAAGAGGAAAAAAGTGAAATTATCTGAATCATATATTACAGAAGTAATCAGGAGTATTTTCTAAAGTCCTAAAACTATAAATGTCAAAATTGAACCTCCCTTTGATTCTTAACATAGTTTCTCTTTATTTAGGCTTAAATTTAGACTTTGGAATAACCCAGACAGAAAGAAATGTGAATTATAGCTTTTCTGTACTTCTATCTACTTCCCATGTCCTTCACTAAGTAAAGAAGATCAGCAAGTACAGGGTATGAAAACAGAATCTAGAAATTTGAATATAGTACCTAAGGTCCTCAATAGTCAAGGGAGTTAAATGTATTTACATATAAAGTGTCTGTGTTGTTCCCTAACATTTAGCAAGTTACATCAAAAAATTTCATTGTCACTATGGTATGTTTTTCATGGTTATCCTTTTTTATTAATGACCTTGAAAAATAAAGTAATTTTTTAAATATGATTTGATCCAACATCTTAACTGATCAGTATCTATTCATTGTATATCAGAGACCTCCCAATACAAAAGTCTTGGACCCCTAGACTGCAGAGATCCTAAGGGACAAAGAACTCCATAGAATGTTATTCTCTACCCATTGCCTTCTTCAGTCCTATTAACTTTATGAAACACACTCAATATTCCTGAGATAATGTGTAATACCTGCTACGTATCTGTTCGGTAGTTGCTGCTTAACACTCTAAAGGGTTCTACATGTTAGTCTCTATGTACAGTATCAGTACCTCACAGTAAACAAAAGATGCTTCACAGACACAAGCTGTGGTTTTTAAGAGCATAAATTGAATTTGAGGTTTTAATTTTTAGTTTATATCACTTATTTTTTTGCTTGTCTAGCACATTTTCTTTGCAGAGAAAAAAAAAAGGATTTCATATTGTCATTAAACTCTCCAGATTCTTTTTAATGGAAATGTACTTTATGTAACAACACTGGGTCTGGATTTTATCTGACAAATATCTGAGAAAATGAGGCAAATTTTAAAAATTATAGAAGTCAGATTTGTACAACCTTTCTTCCAATTATACAGCATTTTGTCACATCAACCTTAACTCTTTACTTTTCACATTTCTGCATTTACATTTATGCTTGACATCTTTCCAACTGAGGTCACATCCTGTGGTTAAATAACCCTTCCTACTTTATAGTGGTGATTAATGTTCAAATAACTCCTCCAACAAAAATAATATTAATACGTTAGTAAAAGAAATATTTACAGAAAACTCTCAAAGTATGATCACCAAGGTGGTGTCCTTCAAAGGAACTTCCTCTGAAAGTGATGAAGATCAGCAAGTACAGGGTATGAAAACAGAATCTAGAAATTTGAATATAGTACCTAAGGTCCTCAATAGTCAAGGGAGTTAAATGTATTTACATATAAAGTGTCTGTGTTGTTCCCTAACATTTAGCAAGTTACATCAAAAAATTTCATTGTCACTATGGTATGTTTTTCATGGTTATCCTTTTTTATTAATGACCTTGAAAAATAAAGTAATTTTTTAAATATGATTTGATCCAACATCTTAACTGATCAGTATCTATTCATTGTATATCAGAGACCTCCCAATACAAAAGTCTTGGACCCCTAGACTGCAGAGATCCTAAGGGACAAAGAACTCCATAGAATGTTATTCTCTACCCATTGCCTTCTTCAGTCCTATTAACTTTATGAAACACACTCAATATTCCTGAGATAATGTGTAATACCTGCTACGTATCTGTTCGGTAGTTGCTGCTTAACACTCTAAAGGGTTCTACATGTTAGTCTCTATGTACAGTATCAGTACCTCACAGTAAACAAAAGATGCTTCACAGACACAAGCTGTGGTTTTTAAGAGCATAAATTGAATTTGAGGTTTTAATTTTTAGTTTATATCACTTATTTTTTTGCTTGTCTAGCACATTTTCTTTGCAGAGAAAAAAAAAAGGATTTCATATTGTCATTAAACTCTCCAGATTCTTTTTAATGGAAATGTACTTTATGTAACAACACTGGGTCTGGATTTTATCTGACAAATATCTGAGAAAATGAGGCAAATTTTAAAAATTATAGAAGTCAGATTTGTACAACCTTTCTTCCAATTATACAGCATTTTGTCACATCAACCTTAACTCTTTACTTTTCACATTTCTGCATTTACATTTATGCTTGACATCTTTCCAACTGAGGTCACATCCTGTGGTTAAATAACCCTTCCTACTTTATAGTGGTGATTAATGTTCAAATAACTCCTCCAACAAAAATAATATTAATACGTTAGTAAAAGAAATATTTACAGAAAACTCTCAAAGTATGATCACCAAGGTGGTGTCCTTCAAAGGAACTTCCTCTGAAAGTGATGAAGGAATAAGAAGGTAAAGAGGGATAAGAGAATCATGTTAGTAATAGTAGAGTTTATGAAGCACTTATTAAGTGTTGGGCACTATTCTAAGCAATAATATATTCATATTCTCTGCAGTCCTCACGACAGTCTTAAGAAGTATGATTTTTTCAGATAAGGAAATTGGCAGGCACTGAAATTGAATTTAGCTATTAAAGTTGCTTACTAAATTCAATATGTAGATTACATTTCTAGAATTATTTGTCCTGGTGCTCTCTGTAGTAGGGGTTGATGTCAGCGCAGAGACTCTATAAGGGTGTTGTTAACCTCAAGTTTTCCTGGGGAGGGATCCATGCTAGGACTCAGTGTATTACCAAACCTAGTAGTATGCTGTTCAAAGTAGAGTGAGTGCATATGTGGAATTTTTTTCACAACTGTATCCAGTTATGAGATCCCGCCCCCAAATCCCGGAATAACACAACTACCACCACAACCAAAAGCTTAAGAACCAATTGATTGCCTGGTTCCTACCACGACATCTGCTACAGGGAAAGTCCGGCACTGTTCCACATGTGTTGACTCTTGCCACGTGAGAACCCTAAGAGAGGCTAGAAGTTGAGCCAGAAATTGATCAAGAGGTCAGGGACACTGCTGTGATGATGGCAGCAAAATGGTTAAAGTTGGGAGTTAGACCTGGTACAAATCCCTATTTTGCTGCTGTTCAATAGCTTAAGAATGTGGACACGTTACTTAAACTCTCAGATTTTTCACCTGCAACCCAGTTTTTGCACAAAAAATTTGTTAATAGCTTACCCTTCCTACTTATTGGTGTTAAATGTCCAACCTTTCTTCCAATTATACAGCATTTTGTCACATCAACCTTAACTCTTTACTTTTCACATTTCTGCATTTACATTTATGCTTGACATCTTTCCAACTGAGGTCACATCCTGTGGTTAAATAACCCTTCCTACTTTATAGTGGTGATTAATGTTCAAATAACTCCTCCAACAAAAATAATATTAATACGTTAGTAAAAGAAATATTTACAGAAAACTCTCAAAGTATGATCACCAAGGTGGTGTCCTTCAAAGGAACTTCCTCTGAAAGTGATGAAGGAATAAGAAGGTAAAGAGGGATAAGAGAATCATGTTAGTAATAGTAGAGTTTATGAAGCACTTATTAAGTGTTGGGCACTATTCTAAGCAATAATATATTCATATTCTCTGCAGTCCTCACGACAGTCTTAAGAAGTATGATTTTTTCAGATAAGGAAATTGGCAGGCACTGAAATTGAATTTAGCTATTAAAGTTGCTTACTAAATTCAATATGTAGATTACATTTCTAGAATTATTTGTCCTGGAGTTCTCTGTAGTAGGGTTTGATGTCAGCTCAGAGACTCTATAAGGGGTGTTGTTAACCTCAAGTTTTCCTGGGGAGGGATCCATGCTAGGACTCAGTGTATTACCAAACCTAGTAGTATGCTGTTCAAAGTAGAGTGAGTGCATATGTGGAATTTTTTTCACAACTGTATCCAGTTATGAGATCCCGCCCCCAAATCCCGGAATAACACAACTACCACCACAACCAAAAGCTTAAGAACCAATTGATTGCCTGGTTCCTACCACGACATCTGCTACAGGGAAAGTCCGGCACTGTTCCACATGTGTTGACTCTTGCCACGTGAGAACCCTAAGAGAGGCTAGAAGTTGAGCCAGAAATTGATCAAGAGGTCAGGGACACTGCTGTGATGATGGCAGCAAAATGGTTAAAGTTGGGAGTTAGACCTGGTACAAATCCCTATTTTGCTGCTGTTCAATAGCTTAAGAATGTGGACACGTTACTTAAACTCTCAGATTTTTCACCTGCAACCCAGTTTTTAAAAACTGCTTTCAGTTTATTCAAAGTAAAAGTAAACAGAATTATGAAAATATAGTTTACTATTTCCACTATATAAGTTGATGCCACTGTTTAAAAGACTTGCAAATTGTTTTTCAAATTTTTAAAGCCCATCTTGATCTTCTAATAGAAAATTCCTCCATTCTCGGAGTCCTGGTTTCGAAAGGAAGCTTGCAGGTGGACTGTTAGCCATGTCTTAGCCTTAACATCCTGTGAGCTTTTCAGTTGTCCGGCCCATGATGAAATTCTCTGTGTAGTTATCTAGAATGCAAATTACATACAAACTGCTTGCGTTTTGCCAGCATTAGTACATAGCTGAAGTCACCAAAGATACACCTTAAGCGGTCAGTAGTTAATATAGAAGTCTGCAGGAAAAGTGAGTAGGATATTTTGAAATGAATGCAGGAAGTTACTTTGTGAGTGTGCTGTTTTGTTTGCTGGAGGGAACAGGGTGGACTCCTAACTGTAAACAAAGGTAACTAAGGTTGAGGGAGTGGGGCTCCAAATATAAAGAGGAGCTGGAGAGGACTGAGAATGTTCCCCAGTAGGATGACTTGCCCTTCTCTGTACCCCTTGAAGAAGAATCAATACCTGAGTGAAGGAAGAAGATTTTATAATGACCTACTAAATTTATCAGATTGTAGGAAAAATGAGAATGTAACTACCTCCAATAGTCACAGAAATCTGGAAAACAGGCTTCTGGGGCAGCACAATATTCACCGAGTCAGCCAGCAGTCAGGAAAAATCACTACTGATTTCCCTGCACTTTGTAATACTGTCAACACCATTGATTGTCTGGTGTGCTACTAAATTCTAGATTCAGTAATTCAGTGACTCTCCAAGTGAAGTCTTTGCCCAGTAACATAATATCACCTGGGAGCTTTTTAGAAATGTAAATTCTCAACCCCCACCTAATTTAGAAACTCTGTTGTAACAAACCCTCTAGGTGATTCTGTGTGCATGCAAAGTCTCTTCAGTCCTGTCCAACTCTTTGCAACCCTATGAACCCTGGCTCCTCTGTGCATGGGATCCCCCAGGCAAGAACACTGGAGTGGGTTGCCATTTCCTTCTTCAAGGGATCATCCCAACCCAGAGACTGAAGTCATGTCTCTTATGTCTTCTGCATTGGCTGGAGAACTCTTTACCACTACTACCACTTGGGAAGCCCAGGTGATTCTGATGGACCCTCAAGGTTGAGAGCCACAGCTCTAACATCGTAGCTTATAGAGGGATTATGGAGAATAACCAAGAAAACCTTGGTTTACCCAAGAATCTGTCATGGGCAAGTGAGGGCATGTTCGCTTCTCACAGGAAAGATCAAGAAAAGATATCCAGGCCAAGCAGACAAATGTCTCCTCACAGTAAAGATAAGTGCTGCCTACAAGCCTGGCTTCTCTAAAACCTCCTCCAAGAATGAATAGGTAGCTAGTTACTGATAAAAGCTTGGGTGGAAGTAGCCCCACTCAAAAGATTAGCAGTTTTAAACTATTACCTTTGGCAAACTTTGATAGAGGTGCTAATGCAGAGCGCAAAACCTCTTCTTCTTACCCCTTTTCAATGCTAATGAAGCACGCCTTTTACAACTCTAGTTCCCCTTGTAGGTTAAGAATTGTAAGAACATTTTTTCTACAAACAAATGTTTCTCCTAGAGAACAAAGGTGTTGGTGGAGGAGCAAAGGGCTCCAATGATGACCTCTTTTACATCTCTAAAGAAACAAAAAGCTTCTTTATGATTACTAGTTAACTTGAGATTTCTAGTTGAAAAAATATAAAAAGCATAAAGGAAGATAGTGCAGGAAGCTTGCTCCCGAGATCGGCTGCGCCAATGTGAGACCGAGACTTTCGAACTCTGAGGTAGGAACATCTGTTTACATTTGATTGAGTTCTGATTATTTGTGCTTGCCTTTATTTGAATCCTGATTAATGGAATCTTGATTCTGATTATTATATGTTTTATGATTAATAAAACTACTCTTGGCTTGACAATACTCAAGACCATGACACCTTATTGTCCAAGTCTGAGGCTCACGACTCTGAGGGGAATACACTGTGACTGTGAAAGGTCTCTGATCTTTTTAACATAGTGCCTCTTAGAACTAGTAAGAATAGGAATCAGTGTAAGCTCCAGCACAGTGACCGTGACAAACCCCAGAAGCAAAATGTGTGGAGGCCAGCATTTGCACTTGGAATTTCTTGGAAATGTTAAGAAAAACTGTAGTTCAAACTAAGGTGCCAGAGCTAGCATTTAGTTCTGCATTGGCTGGAGAACTCTTTACCACTACTACCACTTGGGAAGCCCAGGTGATTCTGATGGACCCTCAAGGTTGAGAGCCACAGCTCTAACATCGTAGCTTATAGAGGATTATGGAGAATAACCAAGAAAACCTTGGTTTACCCAAGAATCTGTCATGGGCAAGTGAGGGCATGTTCGCTTCTCACAGGAAAGATCAAGAAAAGATATCCAGGCCAAGCAGACAAATGTCTCCTCACAGTAAAGATAAGTGCTGCCTACAAGCCTGGCTTCTCTAAAACCTCCTCCAAGAATGAATAGGTAGCTAGTTACTGATAAAAGCTTGGGTGGAAGTAGCCCCACTCAAAAGATTAGCAGTTTTAAACTATTACCTTTGGCAAACTTTGATAGAGGTGCTAATGCAGAGCGCAAAACCTCTTCTTCTTACCCCTTTTCAATGCTAATGAAGCACGCCTTTTACAACTCTAGTTCCCCTTGTAGGTTAAGAATTGTAAGAACATTTTTTCTACAAACAAATGTTTCTCCTAGAGAACAAAGGTGTTGGTGGAGGAGCAAAGGGCTCCAATGATGACCTCTTTTACATCTCTAAAGAAACAAAAAGCTTCTTTATGATTACTAGTTAACTTGAGATTTCTAGTTGAAAAAATATAAAAAGCATAAAGGAAGATAGTGCAGGAAGCTTGCTCCCGAGATCGGCTGCGCCAATGTGAGACCGAGACTTTCGAACTCTGAGGTAGGAACATCTGTTTACATTTGATTGAGTTCTGATTATTTGTGCTTGCCTTTATTTGAATCCTGATTAATGGAATCTTGATTCTGATTATTATATGTTTTATGATTAATAAAACTACTCTTGGCTTGACAATACTCAAGACCATGACACCTTATTGTCCAAGTCTGAGGCTCACGACTCTGAGGGGAATACACTGTGACTGTGAAAGGTCTCTGATCTTTTTAACATAGTGCCTCTTAGAACTAGTAAGAATAGGAATCAGTGTAAGCTCCAGCACAGTGACCGTGACAAACCCCAGAAGCAAAATGTGTGACGGAGGCCAGCATTTGCACTTGGAATTTCTTGGAAATGTTAAGAAAAAACTGTAGTTCAAACTAAGGTGCCAGAGTTTCATGTGTGTCCTTCTGAGAGTTATGTATTTGATTTCTTGCTTAAAGAAGTCACTAGTTCTGTTTGTTACTGATGTAACTTGATGTCTGAATTACAAAAGAACTGTAAACAATGGAAGAATTCTTGCATAGGTTCTGGCTTTCTAGAAACAATATAAAAGATCCTAGACAGAAACAAGATCTCATAGGGAAGTCAGAAAGTCAAAGTTAACTTTAAAGTGGTAAAGGAAAATTAAAGGTGGAAACAAAAGGTTGAAAGACAAACAATCTGATAAATAGAGAAAAAGAAGAAAATACATTCAGGACCATTTTAGCTGAATAGAAGTTATGACCTGGTCTCAGGTAGGATAAATCCAATCCTTCTGAACCCACATCTAACATGACAGTAAAGAAGATTCATATACACTGCCAACTATAATCTTCTTTAATAATCTTGAGAGGAGGACATGGAATACTAAGAGTCATGCAAGCCAGCAAAAGATGTTGAGTGTGACCAGAGAAATAAGGAAGGACTACCAAAACTCAGATCTCCAAACCTCACACTGCAACTTTTAGTTTACTAAAAATTAGATAATGCAGGCAAAGTAAACATGAACTACAGCTCTACTGATGTTGAAACCTTCATAGGAAAAACTAAGAATGTTTTTTCTCTTCTTCTCAATTGAATACTGTTAGTTTGGAAGAGAATCATAATTCAGTCCAGTGGACCCCAAACAAATGGAGACAAAGGAGAAAAAATTCCAAATAAACTTACAAACAAACAAAAACCCTCTGTGATAAGTAGCTGTGAGTATAGGGGAAAGGGTCACTAAAAATCCTAGAAAGAATACAGGAAAGAGGAAATATAGAACTTCGGATGTCTTTATTTACAATGAATTTCAATAAAAATAAATTGTTTTGGCCCCACAAAAATCACCAAGCCCTGGTGGTGAGACAGATGATGCCAGGGAAATAGGAAGATGGGCCTATTTTTGAAAAGCACATGGAGTTCCCCAACAGTCCACTGGTTAAAACCCCACACTCCCAATGCAGCGGGCATAGGTTGAATCCCTAGTCAGGGAACTAAGATCCTGCATCCTGCACAGTCCAGCCTAAAAAAAGAAAGTGGGACATAGAACTGTGTGCTAAGGAGATATTCCCATCAAATTCACAAAGGTGAGGGTAAAAGGATGTTGAGAGCAAGGGGATGAGGATCAGATCAGAAAGGAAAGGAACATGATATTATCATGGCAACACACTCAGGATTGTCTAGTCAGAGTCAGACAGAGTATGTTGGTTACTTGCCTAATAGAAAGGGCAAAACTGGAGCAGCCATTATTAGTGGTTGGGGACTTCAATTATCTGGACATCTGCTATTTCTTTTGTTCATCGAAGGCCAAAACAGCTGATAAAATATTGCTGAAATTTTCATTTCAAAGGAGATAGAATGATACCATCTGAAGTGCAGAAAGATTTTCTAAAGATGCAAGTGCAATTCCCTCTCCTCAAATTTAATCCAGGAAAGCCAAGATGTTAATTTTACACAAGACAGAAATAAAACACTGGTCCCATTTCATTCATCCACTTCCATCTGTGTTCCAAACACTGCCCTAGGTATTCAATATATGTTATTGAAGAAACAGACAAACGTCTTGGTTTTCAGGGCTCTTATATTGCTGTATAATGAGACAACAAACAATAAATAACAAGTAAGTAGACAAATTACAAAGCACTATGTAATTTGGTGGCCACTAGTCACATGTGGCTTTTTAAATTTAAATTAATTAAAAGAGTAGACTGTTCCCAATTTACTGCAGATTTTAACTGAGTGTGTACGAGATTATGGGAACTTGAGATGCAAGAGGCACAACAATGAATTAAACAAGCAGAATCTGAATGAGGAATATAGAATTATGTCTTTCAGTTGGACCCCAAACAAATGGAGACAAAGGAGAAAAATTCCAAATAAACTTACAAACAAACAAACCCTCTGTGATAAGTAGCTGTGAGTATAGGGGAAAGGGTCACTAAAAATCCTAGAAAGAATACAGGAAAGAGGAAATATAGAACTTCGGATGTCTTTATTTACAATGAATTTCAATAAAATAAATTGTTTTGCCCCCACAAAAATCACCAGGCCCTGGTGGTGAGACAGATGATGCCAGGGAAATAGGAAGATGGGCCTATTTTTGAAAAGCACATGGAGTTCCCCAACAGTCCACTGGTTAAAACCCCACACTCCCAATGCAGCGGGCATAGGTTGAATCCCTAGTCAGGGAACTAAGATCCTGCATCCTGCACAGTCCAGCCTAAAAAAAGAAAGTGGGACATAGAACTGTGTGCTAAGGAGATATTCCCATCAAATTCACAAAGGTGAGGGTAAAAGGATGTTGAGAGCAAGGGGATGAGGATCAGATCAGAAAGGAAAGGAACATGATATTATCATGGCAACACACTCAGGATTGTCTAGTCAGAGTCAGACAGAGTATGTTGGTTACTTGCCTAATAGAAAGGGCAAAACTGGAGCAGCCATTATTAGTGGTTGGGGACTTCAATTATCTGGACATCTGCTATTTCTTTTGTTCATCGAAGGCCAAAACAGCTGATAAAATATTGCTGAAATTTTCATTTCAAAGGAGATAGAATGATACCATCTGAAGTGCAGAAAGATTTTCTAAAGATGCAAGTGCAATTCCCTCTCCTCAAATTTAATCCAGGAAAGCCAAGATGTTAATTTTACACAAGACAGAAATAAAACACTGGTCCCATTTCATTCATCCACTTCCATCTGTGTTCCAAACACTGCCCTAGGTATTCAATATATGTTATTGAAGAAACAGACAAACGTCTTGGTTTTCAGGGCTCTTATATTGCTGTATAATGAGACAACAAACAATAAATAACAAGTAAGTAGACAAATTACAAAGCACTATGTAATTTGGTGGCCACTAGTCACATGTGGCTTTTTAAATTTAAATTAATTAAAAGAGTAGACTGTTCCCAATTTACTGCAGATTTTAACTGAGTGTGTACCATATTATGGGAGCACGTGCTGTGTGAGATGCAAGAGGCACAACAATGAATTAAACAAGCAGAGGTTCTGCCTTTCCCGTGGAAAAGACAGAGGCAACCAAACAAGAAAATTAATATGTAATATGGTATCTTATAGCACTGAGTACTATGAAGTAAAATAAGGTAGGGTTAGGTCAAGGATAAAATGAATGGTGGTAGGGTTGTTAAGGTAGGTATGCCATTTGGTTGGGAAGAAACCTGAAGGAAGTATTTCAATAAGCCTTATGACTGTCAGCGGTGAAAGTATCCCCTGCAGACTGAACAGCTATTACAAAAGCTGAAGTAGGTAAACTTGTGGCATGTTTATGGAACATTAAGGAAAACCAGGTGATTGGAGCATAGGAAGAAAGCTGCAGAATAGTAGGAGAAAGCCTGAAGGGGGAATTTCAAGGCCAGATCGCATGGAGTCTTGTAAGTCAAAGTCTGGATTTCAGAATTTATTCTATATGTAAAGGAATGCCCTTGGGGTGATAGAAGAAGGGCAGTAATAAGATCAGATGTACGTTGTCAGAGAATATGAAAGCTGCTGTATGGAAAATAGAATCTAAAAGGCCAGACGTGAAGGAGGGAGGCCAGTCATTCTGTGGATAACCATATCTGCCCAGACTGTTGGGAATGGAAGGTAACATAGTCACAGATTCTGGAAGTTAGTTCACCAGAGTTCTTGGTTAACTACACATTTAACCAAAGTAAATAAGGCGAGGCAGCTATTAAAAGATTATAGTCACAGAAGTAAATTTTTCTGTTTTAAGACCATAGGACTCTCATAAAATCACATTCTGGGGCTGCCCTGATGATCCAGTGAGTAAAGAGTCTGCCTTGCAGTGCAAAGGGCACCAGTTCGATCCCGGGCCCGGGAAGATCCCACATATCAAGGACCGGCTAGGAGGGTGTGTCCAATTACGAGCTAGTGCTCTGGAGCTCTTGCGCCCAGAGCCAGTGCTCTGCAATGGGAGAGCCCATTGCAATGTGAGGCCCACACATGCCAAAGAATAAAGATGAATGAAAAATAAATGATGACTTAGAGGCAAAAAAATAAACAAATAAAAAGAAATCACATTCTGTTTCTTAGTATGCAACTTTAATGTCAGATCAGCCAAAGCTCTTCCACTTATTTCCTCCTTTTCTGTTTATTATACCCCCCTTTCAGGAATTTGGCATTGGTTTCCAGATGGGACTAGTCAAGACACCTATTGATAGTCTCCAAGCTATACACACCTCCATACTGACTCTGTCCCCATTCCCTTGCTATTTTGGGTTGCTAATCTCTGCCCCTCTGCCATTGTCAAGGATACAACATGAGAGATTAAAGGACTGTCATTGCTCCAAATTGCTGGAAAGTCTTAACTCTGTTGCTCAGCCTGCAAACACAAATCCATATGTTTGGTTAATTTCTCTCTCCCATGAGAATCTTCCATTCTACTAAAAAGAATGTCTACAATCCATGTTTTCTTATCTGCATCAACGTACATTATCATACATGAATGTGCAATGGATACATATATAGCTAGGACTTTCATTCACCAGATCAGTGAGAAGGAAGCTGTTTTGAGACTGGGCTTAGGAGACAGAATTTTGACAGGCATTCTGGGCCAAGGAAAGAAATCCAGTGCCAAATGTGGGGTCACAATAGTTAGAGGCATATTTAGGGAATAGTAAGAAATTCAGTTAGCTTAAAGCTTATTCACATTTTCAGTGCTCTTGAGATGAAATGAGACAGTCTCACATATGAATCTTAGATAATGGGCTGTGATATTTGACACTGTGACTTTTTTGTATTTGTAGGTTTAATTGAAATACAAAGCTACTGAAATCATGCTCTTTGCAAAAAGAAGAATAATATCATTATTGTTGGAAAATTTACCTGCTGTGCTTATAAAGTTCTTGTTGACTACCCCTGGGAAGTTCATTATGATAAATTGATTAACTTTGTGAATAAATGAGGACCACTGCTGAATAAAGATATGCTGTACTTTTTCCATAATGAAGCTATTTTTTTCCCCTATGAGCTGGCAACCCACTCATTAAAAAGATGCCCATGATTTGTACAAGGAAAGCATAATTTTCTCACTTTCTCTTGCATCACGTTTGGGGATAGTTCCTTCTCTCAAGTAACTTCTCTAAATTATAAAACAAGTTAAAAGATGTCTTAACTATACCTACTAGATCATATTTCTCAAATAAGCCACTTAGAAGAGGCTTCCTAACATTGATGATTAACATTGGTATTGGGCATTCTGTGATCTCTGACACAGATTTGAAAGTATCTCTATCAGAAGCAGCAAAATGGGGGCTCAGGGACTTAGCCATTGCTAACTTAATTAAACAAGCAGTGCCTCTTGTGCCCTCACAGCCTACATAAGTTAATCGAAGTCTAAGCTTTTAAGTGCCTCAGTATTACAAAACTCAAAACACTAAGGAGAGCTGTGGTACTAGAGAAGACTCTTGAGAGCCCTTTGGATGGCAAGGAGATCAAACCAACCAATCCTAAAGGAAATCAACCCTGAATATTCATTGAAAGGACTGATGCTGAAGCTGAAGCTTCAATAGTTTGGCCACCTGATGCGAAGAGATGACTCATTGGAAAAGACCTTGATGTTGGGGAAAATAGAAAGCAGGAGAAGAGGATGTCAGACAATAGTTGTTTGAGACTGGGCTTTAGGAGACAGAATTTTGACAGGCATTCTGGGCCAAGGAAAGAAATCCAGTGCCAAATGTGGGGTCACAATAGTTAGAGGCATATTTAGGAATAGTAAGAAATTCAGTTAGCTTAAAGCTTATTCACATTTTCAGTGCTCTTGAGATGAAATGAGACAGTCTCACATATGAATCTTAGATAATGGGCTGTGATATTTGACACTGTGACTTTTTTGTATTTGTAGGTTTAATTGAAATACAAAGCTACTGAAATCATGCTCTTTGCAAAAAGAAGAATAATATCATTATTGTTGGAAAATTTACCTGCTGTGCTTATAAAGTTCTTGTTGACTACCCCTGGGAAGTTCATTATGATAAATTGATTAACTTTGTGAATAAATGAGGACCACTGCTGAATAAAGATATGCTGTACTTTTTCCATAATGAAGCTATTTTTTTCCCCTATGAGCTGGCAACCCACTCATTAAAAAGATGCCCATGATTTGTACAAGGAAAGCATAATTTTCTCACTTTCTCTTGCATCACGTTTGGGGATAGTTCCTTCTCTCAAGTAACTTCTCTAAATTATAAAACAAGTTAAAAGATGTCTTAACTATACCTACTAGATCATATTTCTCAAATAAGCCACTTAGAAGAGGCTTCCTAACATTGATGATTAACATTGGTATTGGGCATTCTGTGATCTCTGACACAGATTTGAAAGTATCTCTATCAGAAGCAGCAAAATGGGGGCTCAGGGACTTAGCCATTGCTAACTTAATTAAACAAGCAGTGCCTCTTGTGCCCTCACAGCCTACATAAGTTAATCGAAGTCTAAGCTTTTAAGTGCCTCAGTATTACAAAACTCAAAACACTAAGGAGAGCTGTGGTACTAGAGAAGACTCTTGAGAGCCCTTTGGATGGCAAGGAGATCAAACCAACCAATCCTAAAGGAAATCAACCCTGAATATTCATTGAAAGGACTGATGCTGAAGCTGAAGCTTCAATAGTTTGGCCACCTGATGCGAAGAGATGACTCATTGGAAAAGACCTTGATGTTGGGGAAAATAGAAAGCAGGAGAAGAGGATGTCAGAGGATGACATGGTTTGATGGCATCACTGAGTCAATGGACATGAGTTTGAGCAAATTCTGAGAGATGGTGAAGGACAGGGAAGCCTGGCGTGCTACAGCTCATGGGGTCACAAAGAGTTGGCCATGACTGAGTGACTGAACTGAACTAAAAAGAGAGAGCACCCGACATGTTTCCCTCAATTTCATAGCACCACTATGAGGGGGAAACCGTCCAATGAAAACCAATATTTTTTTGCTTTAAGTCAAAAAGATAAGGAAAAAAACAACACACAAAAATCCTAATCATCTCATTTTCCCCTTAAAAAATTCCTTTTATTATTATAATGAATGATTGGTGGTGGGAGTTAAGTAAATCTTAATAAGTAGATCTTTGTGAATAAATTGAGGACTCTGCATTATAATTTACTTAATGTTTACTGAACCTCCTTTAGATTCAGTTGCAGCAGTAAAGTGGGGCTGATAATAGCTAAGCCGTAGCTTTGCTATGAAGTTCCCAGAAAATAAATGCAAAACTGAGTGCATTGGAAGTGAATAATCGGCACCATGTTATTATAATTTGGTGCTAAATATCTGCATCTAACCTGTAACTTCTGTGGACAGAAACAATTGCCAAGAATTGGATTTAGACACATTGCTGTGTTAAAGGATGACTTCAGATTATTAAGCCCAACCTTACATGAACCTAACCATCTGTTTTCTCTGTACTTGTACCCATCAAGTGAGCACAGCTTAGGGAAAAAAAAATCATGTCATGGTGCAGACTTCACTATATTGCTAAACTTAAATAGGTCCTTATCGCTGTCTGACTACGACTTTCAGTATACTGATGTTTTTTCTTGTAGCTTGTTCTTCTGCAGAGATTAGTTCATAACTCCTCACTTTTCAAATCTCTACTACCCTTGTCTTCCCCTTGTTTACAGCTGATGTTCATAACTGTTGCTTCATTGACAGAAGACTATTAGTGTGCCAGAAGCTGCACATATTCCCACCAATAAATCCACAGGGCACACATCCTTTCCACCCTCCCTTTTGCTCCAGTATAGGAAGTGTCACTTCTCCCATCACAGGTTAATTTTGTCATGTTGCCTTTTTGCTTTGTCCTGCATTCTTGAGAACCTTATCCTTAGATCATCTCTCTATATTCTCATCATCTCTCTCCTCATCTAGGTGTAATCTTTATGTACATGAATACACCTACCTCATCTCAAGCAACTTCTCTCAAACTGTTTTTTCCTTTCAGCTGCTGTCTCTATCTTCTGTTCTCATCTCTTTCCAAATTAGACATCCCTAATGAGGTATTTACATGCTGTGTTCATTCCTTAATCCTAGCCATTTTTCAACCCATTTGCATCTGGCTTCTACCCCCCTACACTGAAATAGCCTTTCTCAACCTAGCCAAAAACCTCCATTTGGCTTATTCGAAAGTCAGTTTTATGTCTGTTTCTCAAATGAAATATGCATATGAATCACCTGGACATTTTGAAAGTGCAGATTCAGTTTCAGTACCTCTGCAGTGGTAGCCAGGAGTTTGCCTGGCTAACAAGGTCCCAAGTGATATTAATACTCTTATCTGGGGACCCATTGTTGGGCAGCAAGTACCTTTAGGCCTTGTATTTTTGTTTTTATAGCTGTTTTTGCTTTTTTTTTCTTTTTGTCTTTTTTCCCCTGTGTTCTCATTCTCAAAAATTCTTATGCTTTTCACGTGGGGTTATTCTTAGCTTTCAAAGCTTAGTTAAAAAGTGGCCTACTCGTACAGCCCTACCAGACCACCCATCTAGAGTAGATGCTTAATATTTTTTCTAAATATATCAAGACGTATATGTATAAGTAGGTAGAATAATTTAACAATAAAAGCACTCTATTCTGTTTCTTTTTTTGTTTTTGTTGTTGAGGTTGTTGTTGTTGACATCCCCACTAGACTGTAAACTGCAGACAATGGGGATCTTGTCGTCATTGCACACCACTCTAATCTAATGTAAAGCTAGGCATGTAGTAGGAGTAGAGTAAAACATGGACTTAATGAATACCTGCAAGGTATGTGAAATGCTGGAAGAGTATGCTCTCCAAGTTCAATTGAAGTTTGAAAATCTTCCTAAGTGCCTTTGTTGAGTTTGGTGTTTTCTGTTGCTTTTTTTTTTTCACCCAAACCCATTTCCATGCTGGATTCTTACACCTGTGTTCAAATATTTACCTCCCATTACCCTCCCTCCTGTCTTCAAATGTTTCTATTTAGTCACGTTGTAAAGTCATACTGTAGTTAGGTTCTGAGTCTTCTTTGAAAGTCTCCCAATGAGTACATCCCAGTGTCCCCTTGTGTGAGAAACAAGCATTTTCTCAAACTGTTTTTCCTTTCAGCTGCTGTCTCTATCTTCTGTTCTCATCTCTTTCCAAATTAGACATCCCTAATGAGGTATTTACATGCTGTGTTCATTCCTTAATCCTAGCCATTTTTCAACCCATTTGCATCTGGCTTCTACCCCCCTACACTGAAATAGCCTTTCTCAACCTAGCCAAAAACCTCCATTTGGCTTATTCGAAAGTCAGTTTTATGTCTGTTTCTCAAATGAAATATGCATATGAATCACCTGGACATTTTGAAAGTGCAGATTCAGTTTCAGTACCTCTGCAGTGGTAGCCAGGAGTTTGCCTGGCTAACAAGGTCCCAAGTGATATTAATACTCTTATCTGGGGACCCATTGTTGGGCAGCAAGTACCTTTAGGCCTTGTATTTTTGTTTTTATAGCTGTTTTTGCTTTTTTTTTTCTTTTTGTCTTTTTTCCCCTGTGTTCTCATTCTCAAAAATTCTTATGCTTTTCACGTGGGGTTATTCTTAGCTTTCAAAGCTTAGTTAAAAAGTGGCCTACTCGTACAGCCCTACCAGACCACCCATCTAGAGTAGATGCTTAATATTTTTTCTAAATATATCAAGACGTATATGTATAAGTAGGTAGAATAATTTAACAATAAAAGCACTCTATTCTGTTTCTTTTTTTGTTTTTGTTGTTGAGGTTGTTGTTGTTGACATCCCCACTAGACTGTAAACTGCAGACAATGGGGATCTTGTCGTCATTGCACACCACTCTAATCTAATGTAAAGCTAGGCATGTAGTAGGAGTAGAGTAAAACATGGACTTAATGAATACCTGCAAGGTATGTGAAATGCTGGAAGAGTATGCTCTCCAAGTTCAATTGAAGTTTGAAAATCTTCCTAAGTGCCTTTGTTGAGTTTGGTGTTTTCTGTTGCTTTTTTTTTTTCACCCAAACCCATTTCCATGCTGGATTCTTACACCTGTGTTCAAATATTTACCTCCCATTACCCTCCCTCCTGTCTTCAAATGTTTCTATTTAGTCACGTTGTAAAGTCATACTGTAGTTAGGTTCTGAGTCTTCTTTGAAAGTCTCCCAATGAGTACATCCCAGTGTCCTCTTGTGTGAGAAACAAGCATTTCTACCACTCATGGAAATTTGGTATACAATACCTTATATAACTTATTTTATCTTGTATTTATCATTTCCTTCCCTGAGTGAATAGTATTAATAGTTTCCTAGAGTTCAAGGACCATGTCATAATAATGGGAAAAAAAATTTACTAAATACAGATTATATGCCAATACTTTGCATAAGTAATTTGCAATCTTCAGAAAAATTCTTTTGTCATTTTTATTGTTCCAGTTGTATAAATAAGGAAATGGTGGTCCAAGATGTTACTTGTCCCAGGTCTACTTGGCTAATAAAATAAAAAGGACAGTGTTAGCACAAAACCCATGTTTCTTTCCCCATAATAGTTTTTGCAGTCACCTCATACCACCATTCTGCTACATGTTGATCTCTAACACCTAACGAAGCTCTCTCACATTATACCTTTTAGCAAAAAGCTTGGCCGTTATTGTCTCTAGATCCTGGACCAGAAAGACACTAAAATAACTAGGAATTCCCCTTTTCCCATTCTTTTCCCTAGAGGTACCTATGCTAAATAGTGTGTGACATCAGGAATCCACTAGTGTTCTTCCCCTGTCTTTTTGTCATCCTGCAATTTAGTCAGTGAAAAAAAAAAAAAAAACTCATAATGTTTCTCTTTTGGAAAAACATGTAGTGAAAGCATCCACAAGTTTTATCATTTTTATGGCAGTTTTATAAAATATTTATAGCTTGATAAGACTAAATAAAATCTTAGAGGAATTTAGGAATGAGCATACAATAGTCATTTTCTCCCTTAGAATTCCATAACTTTCGCCATTGGGAATAAAAAGAAATGCTCTAAACTATGGGGCATAATGAGAAAAAAATTATTCCCCCTCATAAGCAGAGAATCAATTTAGTCCCCAGTGTGGGGGATAGAGGTAGAGTCAGTGCTTTTTCTGTACTTTTAATCCCTTTTGAGTGTTGTAGGGCTTTATTTAGTGGGACAGGTAAACCCTCACACTTCTCAGCAAACTTGGAGATTAAGCACACAGTTGGGAAGCATATTCCACCCAGCCATAAAAAGGAGAACTGCCGTGTCTTAAAAGTCTACCATTAGGCAGACCCTAGAAGAGACCTGGGAATTACCTGCTAAAATCATACTGGACTGAGAGATAAAAAAATAAAAAATAAACTTGTAAAAACATCAAAGTGGTAAATCAGTACCCAGGTGGGTCTCCCAAGCTGAGGGTTGTTTTAACAACTAGAACTAAAGAGACATCAATTCCTGTTAAATGGGCCTTCCTTCTCAGGGCAGCTCTTCGGCAGAACAGAGAGGCTCTCAGAAGGACCCAATGGCCCCTGGTTTTAGTTGTATAAATAGGAAATGGTGGTCCAAGATGTTACTTGTCCCAGGTCTACTTGGCTAATAAAATAAAAAGGACAGTGTTAGCACAAAACCCATGTTTCTTTCCCCATAATAGTTTTTGCAGTCACCTCATACCACCATTCTGCTACATGTTGATCTCTAACACCTAACGAAGCTCTCTCACATTATACCTTTTAGCAAAAAGCTTGGCCGTTATTGTCTCTAGATCCTGGACCAGAAAGACACTAAAATAACTAGGAATTCCCTTTGCCCATTCTTTTTCCCTAGAGGTACCTATGCTAAATAGTGTGTGACATCAGGAATCCACTAGTGTTCTTCCCCTGTCTTTTTGTCATCCTGCAATTTAGTCAGTGAAAAAAAAAAAAAAAACTCATAATGTTTCTCTTTTGGAAAAACATGTAGTGAAAGCATCCACAAGTTTTATCATTTTTATGGCAGTTTTATAAAATATTTATAGCTTGATAAGACTAAATAAAATCTTAGAGGAATTTAGGAATGAGCATACAATAGTCATTTTCTCCCTTAGAATTCCATAACTTTCGCCATTGGGAATAAAAAGAAATGCTCTAAACTATGGGGCATAATGAGAAAAAAATTATTCCCCCTCATAAGCAGAGAATCAATTTAGTCCCCAGTGTGGGGGATAGAGGTAGAGTCAGTGCTTTTTCTGTACTTTTAATCCCTTTTGAGTGTTGTAGGGCTTTATTTAGTGGGACAGGTAAACCCTCACACTTCTCAGCAAACTTGGAGATTAAGCACACAGTTGGGAAGCATATTCCACCCAGCCATAAAAAGGAGAACTGCCGTGTCTTAAAAGTCTACCATTAGGCAGACCCTAGAAGAGACCTGGGAATTACCTGCTAAAATCATACTGGACTGAGAGATAAAAAAATAAAAAATAAACTTGTAAAAACATCAAAGTGGTAAATCAGTACCCAGGTGGGTCTCCCAAGCTGAGGGTTGTTTTAACAACTAGAACTAAAGAGACATCAATTCCTGTTAAATGGGCCTTCCTTCTCAGGGCAGCTCTTCGGCAGAACAGAGAGGGCTCTCAGAAGGGACCACCCAATGGCCCCCTGGTTTTGTTGGGGGTTTTTTACATGTTATATTTGCTTCACAAGAGCAATTTACTCTGACATACAAACTCCTGAATGAATACTCAGGGGACTTCAATGTGTATCTTTGGTTTTATGTTGTGTTTAGTTTTCCCTCTTCCTGAAATCACCCTGCCCATTTCTTTTGTCTAAAATGACTCTTAAAATGAAGCTGGGTTGTTTGACTGTGATGACACCAATCCCTGGGCCCTTATGGTGAAGAAGAGCTTGTCTCCCAAGAGTCACTTATGGGATAAGCCCACAGGAGTGTTAACTTGAGGTTCTTTCACTAAATAATAGTAGAATATGTGCAAAAAGATAACAGAAATCAGAATGTGTGCAACGATGATGCAATGTATACTTTACACGCATGTCCCATGTGGCAGTTTCAGAGTTTTCCTGTAAAAGCTCTAAAGGTCTCAATGCTTGTTTCTAGTTTTGGTCTACAACTCTTCTCCACCCCCAAGTCCTCTGGCTAAGCTGAATTTTTTTTTCATTTCCTTTCCCTTCTTCTGTCCAGTCTTCTTCCTGAACCAATGACTATGGGGGAGAAAGTTTGTCACAAAGCCAATATCAGCATGTAAAAAAGTTACAGACTGAGTAATCCAGAGATGGGTTAGTTTGTCCTTTGCCAAATTTCCACATATGTTGCCAAAAAAGGAGTGATAATGGAAACAAATTCTGAACAAGTTGATGATTGTTTTAATTGGAGATACACTCTCAATTTATTCAAGACATTAAAGGACTCACAGTTCTATTGCTGAAGATTTTGAGGATTATTGGAAGACTTCTTGGCTTCTCAAGTGGCTCAGTGGTTTAGAAAATCTGCCTGCCAATGCAGGAGATGCAAGTTTGATCTCGGGTTGTTTAACAATGCCGTGTCTTAAAGTCTACCATTGCAGACCCTAGAAGAGACCTGGGAATTACCTGCTAAAATCATACTGGACTGAGAGATAAAAAAATAAAAAATAAACTTGTAAAAACATCAAAGTGGTAAATCAGTACCCAGGTGGGTCTCCCAAGCTGAGGGTTGTTTTAACAACTAGAACTAAAGAGACATCAATTCCTGTTAAATGGGCCTTCCTTCTCAGGGCAGCTCTTCGGCAGAACAGAGAGGGCTCTCAGAAGGGACCACCCAATGGCCCCCTGGTTTTGTTGGGGGTTTTTTACATGTTATATTTGCTTCACAAGAGCAATTTACTCTGACATAAAAACTCCTGAATGAATACTCAGGGGACTTCAATGTGTATCTTTGGTTTTATGTTGTGTTTAGTTTTCCCTCTTCCTGAAATCACCCTGCCCATTTCTTTTGTCTAAAATGACTCTTAAAATGAAGCTGGGTTGTTTGACTGTGATGACACCAATCCCTGGGCCCTTATGGTGAAGAAGAGCTTGTCTCCCAAGAGTCACTTATGGGATAAGCCCACAGGAGTGTTAACTTGAGGTTCTTTCACTAAATAATAGTAGAATATGTGCAAAAAGATAACAGAAATCAGAATGTGTGCAACGATGATGCAATGTATACTTTACACGCATGTCCCATGTGGCAGTTTCAGAGTTTTCCTGTAAAAGCTCTAAAGGTCTCAATGCTTGTTTCTAGTTTTGGTCTACAACTCTTCTCCACCCCCAAGTCCTCTGGCTAAGCTGAATTTTTTTTTCATTTCCTTTCCCTTCTTCTGTCCAGTCTTCTTCCTGAACCAATGACTATGGGGGAGAAAGTTTGTCACAAAGCCAATATCAGCATGTAAAAAAGTTACAGACTGAGTAATCCAGAGATGGGTTAGTTTGTCCTTTGCCAAATTTCCACATATGTTGCCAAAAAAGGAGTGATAATGGAAACAAATTCTGAACAAGTTGATGATTGTTTTAATTGGAGATACACTCTCAATTTATTCAAGACATTAAAGGACTCACAGTTCTATTGCTGAAGATTTTGTTGAGGATTATTGGAAGACTTCTTGGCTTCTCAAGTGGCTCAGTGGTTTAGAAAATCTGCCTGCCAATGCAGGAGATGCAAGTTTGATCTCTGGGTCAGAAAAAAATGTCTTGGAGTAGGAAATGGCAACCCACTCCAATGTTCTTGCCTGGAAAATTCCATGGACAGAGAAGCTTATGGGGTCACAAAGAGTCGGACAGGACTGAGAACACATGAACTTGGCATTGAAAGACTTCAGGTAGAGGAGGAGAAGATAAGGAAAAAGGTAGAAAAAGTGAGGAAGAAATATAGTCAGTTCATTGCTGACTGATCTGGCCACATTTGGAGTCAGAAAAACATAATGGAAATCTCAATCTCTCCTCAACTTTTTTCTGACCCTGTTCCTCTGATAGCTGATAATGTAGGAATCTTCCTGGTCTCTCACCATCCCTGTCCAGTGTAACATAGTATGTCTAGGTCAGTTTTGCCAGTCCACATAGATGTGCTGTTTCTGATGGGGATAAGATCAACCTTCTCTGCTTAGAGAAATGAAGCACCAACCTATAACTTGCCAAGGTGTTTGCCAGACATTTGATGGATGCATCAAGATAGCATGTTCACATGAAGGGTGTTCAAGTGAACTGACTCTGAGTTCTTTTATAAAGATAGCATGAGTAACTTCATCATGAAAATGGCCAATAAGAGTATTCCATTTCCAATGGTGCCTCTAAATGTTAAACTTACAGAACAGCTCTATAACCTTTTCATCTAAAAAACACATGAAGTGTTTCCCTCTACATAGAATTCTGGGGAAAATCTTTTTTGGTTTTTAATAGCATTTCCTTTCCCTTCTTCTGTACAGTCTTCTTCCTGAGCCAATGACTATGGGGGAGAAAGTTTGTCACAAAGCCAATATCAGCATGTAAAAAAGTTACAGACTGAGTAATCCAGAGATGGGTTAGTTTGTCCTTTGCCAAATTTCCACATATGTTGCCAAAAAAGGAGTGATAATGGAAACAAATTCTGAACAAGTTGATGATTGTTTTAATTGGAGATACACTCTCAATTTATTCAAGACATTAAAGGACTCACAGTTCTATTGCTGAAGATTTTGTTGAGGATTATTGGAAGACTTCTTGGCTTCTCAAGTGGCTCAGTGGTTTAGAAAATCTGCCTGCCAATGCAGGAGATGCAAGTTTGATCTCTGGGTCAGAAAAAAATGTCTTGGAGTAGGAAATGGCAACCCACTCCAATGTTCTTGCCTGGAAAATTCCATGGACAGAGAAGCTTATGGGGTCACAAAGAGTCGGACAGGACTGAGAACACATGAACTTGGCATTGAAAGACTTCAGGTAGAGGAGGAGAAGATAAGGAAAAAGGTAGAAAAAGTGAGGAAGAAATATAGTCAGTTCATTGCTGACTGATCTGGCCACATTTGGAGTCAGAAAAACATAATGGAAATCTCAATCTCTCCTCAACTTTTTTCTGACCCTGTTCCTCTGATAGCTGATAATGTAGGAATCTTCCTGGTCTCTCACCATCCCTGTCCAGTGTAACATAGTATGTCTAGGTCAGTTTTGCCAGTCCACATAGATGTGCTGTTTCTGATGGGGATAAGATCAACCTTCTCTGCTTAGAGAAATGAAGCACCAACCTATAACTTGCCAAGGTGTTTGCCAGACATTTGATGGATGCATCAAGATAGCATGTTCACATGAAGGGTGTTCAAGTGAACTGACTCTGAGTTCTTTTATAAAGATAGCATGAGTAACTTCATCATGAAAATGGCCAATAAGAGTATTCCATTTCCAATGGTGCCTCTAAATGTTAAACTTACAGAACAGCTCTATAACCTTTTCATCTAAAAAACACATGAAGTGTTTCCCTCTACATAGAATTCTGATTCTGTGGAAGCAGGGGGAAAAATCTCTTGTTTTGTTGTTGTTCAGTCACCCAGTTATATCCAACTCTTTGCAACCCCAGGGACTGCAGCAGTCCAGGGCTCCCTGTCCTTCACCATGAACCAGAGTTTTCCTAAGTTCATGTCCATTGCATTGGTCATCCAGCCATCTCATCTTCTGATACCCTCTTCTCCTTCTGCCCTCAGTCTTTCCCAGGATCAGAGACTTTTACAAGGAGTCATCTGTTCACATCAGATGACCAAAATACTGGAGCTTCAACTTCAGCATCAGTCCTTTCAGGATTGACTGGTTTGATCCCCTTGCTGTCCAAGGGGTTTTAGGAGTCTTCTCCAGCTCCACAGTTTGAAGCCATGAATTCTTTGGCATTCTGCCTTCTTTATGGCCCAGCTCTCACAACCAAACATGACCACTGGGAAAACTGTAGCCTTGACTATACAGGTATTTGTCGACAGACTAATGTCTGCTTTTCAATACACTGTCTATATTTGTCTTAGCTTTTCTTCCAAGAAGCAGTCGTCTTCTGATTTCATGGCTGCAGTCACCATCCGCAGTGATTTTACTTGCTTTAGAATATTTTAAATTCTAAGCTAAAAAAGTATGCCACAGACATCTATGATTTAAACTACAGACAGTTGATGGTGATTTAATAGCAAGTGTAGGAGACTTGACTCTTGCTTTGGTAAATATGGAGATTCGCAGGTCTTAAGGGATCAATGTCTTGTGTCTGTGCTCAAATAAATATTGGATAAAGGCTTATAGTAAAACTTCTCATGAATATGTCAATAGAATATAGTCGTGTATGCCTTGTCTTTTTCATAGATGCTATTTCCTGTGATAGCTCAAGTTTCTACTTTTTACCATTTATTATTAAAGTTCCAACATTTAGAATAACTTCTGGGATGTGTAAGATGTTTATCTATTTTAATTGTTTATCACAGTTTTTTAAATATTCAGACTAAACAGCTTTAAGGTTTGGGGTCCAATAAGAGTATTCCATTTCCAATGGTGCCTCTAAATGTTAAACTTACAGAACAGCTCTATAACCTTTTCATCTAAAAAACACATGAAGTGTTTCCCTCTACATAGAATTCTGATTCTGTGGAAGCAGGGGGAAAAATCTCTTGTTTTGTTGTTGTTCAGTCACCCAGTTATATCCAACTCTTTGCAACCCCAGGGACTGCAGCAGTCCAGGGCTCCCTGTCCTTCACCATGAACCAGAGTTTTCCTAAGTTCATGTCCATTGCATTGGTCATCCAGCCATCTCATCTTCTGATACCCTCTTCTCCTTCTGCCCTCAGTCTTTCCCAGGATCAGAGACTTTTACAAGGAGTCATCTGTTCACATCAGATGACCAAAATACTGGAGCTTCAACTTCAGCATCAGTCCTTTCAGGATTGACTGGTTTGATCCCCTTGCTGTCCAAGGGGTTTTAGGAGTCTTCTCCAGCTCCACAGTTTGAAGCCATGAATTCTTTGGCATTCTGCCTTCTTTATGGCCCAGCTCTCACAACCAAACATGACCACTGGGAAAACTGTAGCCTTGACTATACAGGTATTTGTCGACAGACTAATGTCTGCTTTTCAATACACTGTCTATATTTGTCTTAGCTTTTCTTCCAAGAAGCAGTCGTCTTCTGATTTCATGGCTGCAGTCACCATCCGCAGTGATTTTACTTGCTTTAGAATATTTTAAATTCTAAGCTAAAAAAGTATGCCACAGACATCTATGATTTAAACTACAGACAGTTGATGGTGATTTAATAGCAAGTGTAGGAGACTTGACTCTTGCTTTGGTAAATATGGAGATTCGCAGGTCTTAAGGGATCAATGTCTTGTGTCTGTGCTCAAATAAATATTGGATAAAGGCTTATAGTAAAACTTCTCATGAATATGTCAATAGAATATAGTCGTGTATGCCTTGTCTTTTTCATAGATGCTATTTCCTGTGATAGCTCAAGTTTCTACTTTTTACCATTTATTATTAAAGTTCCAACATTTAGAATAACTTCTGGGATGTGTAAGATGTTTATCTATTTTAATTGTTTATCACAGTTTTTTAAATATTCAGACTAAACAGCTTTAAGGTTTGATGGGGATCTAGAGAGAAGTGTAGTGCCTCATATATTTTCTTACTCATCGTTTTGAGATCTTATTTTCATTAATGTGCAAAGTATCAAAAAGAATAGAAGACATTAGCTTAGAAAAAACTGTAAAAATAATTTCTTCTTACAGAGAGAAACCCATGAAGCCTAAGCAGTTAGATTTTATAACACCTCAGGCGACAAGGTAGTAATTGCTTGCAAAGGATCACCAGAAAACTTTTGGGGTAAAAACTTATACTCTCTTATGGAGTGACTTGCTTAAGAGATTTCATCCCTGAAAAGCTTAGAACCAGGATATTACATGTGTCAATGAAGCAAAGAAAACTGCTCATGTGCCACTAGCAGGGCTCAGTACTTTGCAGAGTTCTGCTTCTGTAAGAAGGTCACATCACAGCTGGAGAGGCGGAATAAGCATTTTTTCACAGGACTGACTAATGTCGTTTAAGAAGGAGTACTGCATCACTGAAATTAGCAGGCAGTCTCTTTGATATTTGATACTTTATTTTAAGTAGAATGAAAAGAAACCACTGTACCTGTCCAACAATGAAGGAGCAGAAGGCATGGTAGTGGCACTTCCTGTTCACTAGTTGAATCCCTCTTCTCCAGCCCCTGCGCCCACCCCCATCCAAGCCACAGAACATAATGCAAAAATATGGAGCAGCCAGCATCATTAGTTATGATGTGGATGTCAGCTGAGGTCACTTTACCTTTTTGAGTTTAAATAAAATGAGATTGAGTTCCTTATCCTGTATCTGGCCCTTTCAAAGATTTCTATGAATTTGGTGAGATGCTTATATATTTATAGTTATCTCTAGCTAAAAGTTCCAGTATCGATGGAAATCTTGAATCAGTTCATGTCCCTTGGAGCTACTCATTTCGCTTCGCTCTGTGCCAGTCTGTAAGAGGAAATCACCTCTTTTCTTTGTTTTGTCCTCCACAACACAGAGACATGTATTTAAAGCGAATAGCAGACTTCAGTGGGAGTCTAGAATAACCAAGTGCTTACCCAGAGAGCCAACACATTTGAAATTTATCCATGTGACAAATATGCAATGGGTACCTGCTCTATGCCAGCCACTCTTTTATGACCTGAGACTGTTGCATTCGATGAAATAAAAATCTGCTCTTGTGGAATTCAAATCCTTGTGGAGAAAGAGAGATTATAAATAAATATGTGTGTGTGTGATGTATACCAAACTGTATACAGGAAAATAAAAGAAAGGAAAGTACAGGGAGGAGGAGGAGAGCAAGAAGGGGTAGAAAGTTATTGAGGTCAGGAGTCCAAGTAGACCTCTCTGATTATATTTGAATTGAGTCCTTAAGAAAGTGAGGGCAGAAGGGCCAATGCAAAGCTTCTGAGGCAAGAACAAGTTCGACTTGTCTAAGGAACCAAAGGAGGCCAGTGAGGCTGGAAGAGTGTCCAAAGAGAAAGACGTCAGACAGGTAGAGGCATGAACTCATACCAGGTTAGAGTCTGGGACTAGATAAACTATAAGCAGAGCCTTCTGAGAAAACTTTAAAATGTAGAAATCTGACAGCTTCTGACCATCAAAGTACTGTTAGCTAGAATGCCTCCCAACTGGCAGGCCATTTTCTCTCTTCAGCATTCTTTGTGTCCTTCTTGTCTCCTCAGTTTTTCCATGATGGGGCTTGATGTTTCCAGTGCAGAGAATTGGCCTGGCTCCATTCGACCCACCAATCTTAGCCTCAGCTGATCTGTGCAAATTAGAATTGGTCTTAAGAAAATTGGAAATGCTTCAGGACACTTGACCCAAGGGCAAAACCAGAGGGCATCTTTTAGCAGTTACAACTACGTAAGTCTGCATGTCAGCATATTGTGCAAGCAGTGTTTTGATCTTGCCAAAGATGGTGGCTCGTATTTGCTCTAGAAATAATGGGCCTGCGCCTCAGTATCACAGTAAGTTTCAAATAAAACAGTAATGAAACATGTCTTTTTTCTGAACAGAGTTTTGGTGCCAGCCTCTCCCCCGGAGACAGAGTGGCAAATAGTAATCATCTTACAAATACTTTCCCAATGTGAAGGGTAACTGTAAGATATTTTCACTTTGCATTTTCAACTTTTTAAAGCTAGGTTGTTTTTTTTTTTAATTCTCAAAGTTACTGCTATGAAAGCTTTTTAAACATGGAAAAGTGTTAATTCAATGCACTTACTGGGCACTTATGTGAAAGTACTGTTCTGTCTGCTATTATTTAAAGTCACATGAGTTTTGTTTGTCTGTCTGGTAAAAAAAAACCATGTTATAATCTAATGGGTCTCACAAAAGCAGGTAGAAGAGAGGCATCAAAGATGGTGGGAACAGAGAAAGCAGATGGACCTGCAGGGGTTAACAAACCATCGGGTAAAAGTCCAAAGATCAGACACTCGGAGAAGGTGCAAGTTTATACTGACAGTAGGCAGTAGAATGACAAAGAAGACCATTGACAGAAATCCCACTGGGAAATCTGACTACACACTCAAGAATGTAATCAGAATCTGGAATTAACAGGTAGAACTCCTCTTAAAAAGACTGGAAGGACAAATCCAAACTTTAGAGAAATCTGAGATAAAGAACAGGGGATCAAGATGTGAATTCTAGTATGTAAGAAAAGTCTGTTACCTGAACAGAGGTCTGGAAGCATTATGTACCTGGCTTTGTGCTAAATGTTATGAAAAGGACTATGAGAAGAATGTAGATGTTTTTAATTGAGCTCTTTGCTTGATTTGGAAAGTAGATTTTTAAAAATACTTGTTACATATGATGAAAACCTTGTGGTCAAAACAGGGCATTATGGAAACATTGATAAGGAAAGGATTATCTTCAATTCAGTTCAGTTCAGTTGCTCAGTTGTGTCCAACTCTATGCAACCCCATGGACTGCAGTGTGCCAGGCTTCCCGGTCCTTCACCATCTCCCGGAGCCTTCTCAAACTCATGTCCATTGACTCAGTGATGCCATCCAATCATCTTATCCTCTATCGTCCCCTTCGTTTGCCTTCTATTTTCTCCAACATCAGCCTCTTTCCCAGTTCATCGTCTCTTCACATCAGGTGGCTTCAGCTTCAGCATCATTCCTTCCAATGAATATTTAGGGTTTATTTCCTTTAGGGTTGACTGGTTTGATCTCCTTGCAGTCCAAGGGACTCTCAAGAATCTTCTCCAACACCAGAGTTCAAAGGCATCAAGTCTTTGACACTTAGCCTTCTTTATAGTCCAGCTCTCACATCCACACATGACTACTGTGAGAAGCATAGCTTTGACTATATGGACTTTTGTCGGCAAAGTGATGTCTCTGATTTTGAATACTTTTGAATGTTTTGTTTAGGGAAACTGAAAAAATCTTCCTGGAACATACTGAAGTCTTCTCTCTTAAGTCAGGTGGTATCAGGAAAATGTGTTTCATATGACCGATCTCTCTGTCAAAAGGAGCAATTAAGAATAGAACTTTTAAGGACTTAAAAGTATGGTTTAAAGAAAAAATAATTCCTGTTCAGTAGAAAAATGCAGACTGTAGCATCAAATAAACATTGAGCAATTTACAGCCTCTTTGAGACTCAGAGGTTTGAGTGTTTGTGAATCACACAGAATAGAGTTCCACTGCATTCAGTGCATGTCATTGCCCATCTTCCAAATCTTTAAGAAATAGAGGTATTGGATTTTCATCCTGTTATGATATATTGAGAATCTATTTCTATATGTGTAGATATATCCAAAGGGAAAAAATGGTCACAAATCAGAAACAAATATTTTCTGGAGAGCTTGGTGATATAATTTCTGTTTAATTATAATACCTACAGTTCAGAAATGGCAAAGTCTCAGTTTATGACTTAAAAAAAAAAAAACACAAAAATATTTAAGTAAAGACTTTGGGCTTTGCAGAATAAAAGCACTTTACAAATCAATATAGGTATTAGTTTTGTTACTGTAATAGCTAAACATTAATGTCTAGTCCAAAGTTTTATAGAAAAGCCAAATGAAAAAAGTAGTCAATTGGTTTCCATAAAATTATATTGCTTAACACAATAATGGTTTCTGTTTTATGCAACAATTTCCAAAGAAATGTGGTAATATCTTAGTGAGAAGTAAGAAGTATTGGAAATTCTTCTCCTTGAAAGCTTTTTACAGATTAAATGGCTCCATTGGAAAAATAAAGATTCTATCCAGGTGAAACACACATAATTAGCTATGTGGACCTACTCCCTATGCATAGCGCGTTTCTCAGAAGTCAAACAAAGCCAAAATACAATAAACATGGTGAGTCATCCATAAAGAAGGGAAGTTTCCTATAGTGGCTGGAAAAGGAAGCTATTAAGAAAGACATTTTAATTATTCCAAGATATTTATTGAGCCTCTGGTATACGCCAGATGATTTGCTGAGGCTCGCAGATTAGATTGTACATTTTAGTAAATGACTGCAGTAATAACTCCCATACTGCATACTCTTCTTAAATGTGACGTTGCCATTCTTCCCATAAAGAGCTGGTTATCTGTGTTTCCTTCTTTTGGATCTTAGCAAGCTTACACAGTGGTGAAAGTGAGGCTATATATTTAATTTCTGAGGTCAGGTTATAAAGGGTAGTACAGTTTCTGCCTGAATCTTATGGGCAGCCGACTCTTGGATCAGTAGCCTCCTGAAGAAGCCCCAGGGGAGAGAAATCGACATCCAGCACCAAATTGCCTGAAACATTCACTAGTCATCTTAAAGTGGATTCTTGATTCTAGCTTGAATCAAGCCATCCCAGCTGACACCACATGAAACAGAAATAAACCTTCCCCACCACGACTGCCTATATTGTACGTTTGTGAACAATATTGGTGATCAATATTGTAGTTTCCATGTATTGAGGCCTTTGTTACATAGTAATAGCTAACTGGAACAGTGAGAAATAAGTCACATTTGCATCCTCCTGAAGCTGATAATGAATGATGAATAAAATTAAGCAAGCAGGGCTTCCCTGGCGGTCCAGTGGGTAAGGACACCGCCTTGCAGTGCAAGGGGCCTGGGAAGATCCCTAGCCTGGGAAGATCCCACGTACCGCGGAGCAGCTGGACCAATGTGTCCAATTACCGAGCCGGATCTCTGGAGCGCATGCACCCAGAGCGGGTGCTCTGCGACAACAGAGGCCACTGCGATGGGAGGCTCACACAGACCAAAGAGCAAAGATGGATGAAAATAAATAAATGAAAGACCAATAGAAGTGGCCCACCCATCCCCTTCCCTCCCCAACCCGTCCCCCCCCCAAAAAAATTAAACAAGCAATTATGATATAATGGAAATTGTTTTAATAATGGCTAAAATTGATATACAGGTATACTTGGGGGAAGGAGTGTAGTTTTCTACAATAATAACTTCCTTGAAGAAGTAACACATAAGATAACCCCTGAAGGATAAATGGGACATGGAAACTGCATATTTTGGAGGTGGAAATAATGTTTGTCTTTATAATAGTCTGTGTGGTGATGGGGATAAGGACCAGAAGAAAAATGGGGAAAAATATATACAAAAGCTAAATGAGCTCAAGTTAAGGAGCTCAGACTTTGTCTTAAAATAGTGATCCAAGGCAATATTTTAATTAACTAAAGATACGGTCAGGTTTATATTTCAGTAAGATTAAGAAAAAAGGGAGGTAGCTAGAGATATACAGACCAGGTAGGTAGTAATAGTGATTCAGTTCTTCTCTATCTGCAGAGTTTTTCATCTTGGTTAATGAAAGTTCCATCCTTTCAAAATGCTCAGATCAACAACCTTGGGTGTATCCTTGACTCCTTTTATATCCTCCATCCAATCTGTTTGCAAATCCTGTTTTACCTATCTTCGAAATATATCTAGAATATGACCATATTTTACCACTTGCATTGCTACCATCAGGGTCACAACCATCATCTCTCACATGAATTATTGCAAAAGTTTTCTAAAAGGTGCTTCTGCTTTTATGTGTGCCCCCTACCCCCACAAGGACTATTCTTAACACAGGAGTCAGAGTCAATTTTCACAAGCCAAAATCAGCTCACTGCTCTGCTCGCAATCCTACAGTTGCCCCATTTTACACAACGTAAAAGCCAAAGTCTGGAAGCCTGCATTGTAATCTGGTTCCCTGTTTTCTCTCTGACTTCCTCTTTACGTCTTCTCTCTCTCTCTCTCTATTCAAGCCATACCAGGGCACATAAACACTCCAGGGGCATTCCAGCTTAGGAATTTTGTTTCAGCTGTTGTTTTAGCCTAGAAAGCCTTTCCACAGACACCTCTGTATGGCTAATTTCCTCAGTTCCTTCAAGTCTTTGATCAAATCTCACCTATTTAAAACTATAATTAGCAGTGTGTTCATTTATCATCCCTTAAACACTCTCTGCTTTTATTTTTCCTCAAAGCCTCTATCTCCCTGTAAGATACCATATAATTTATTTGTTTTCCAGGTCTATTGTTCATTTTCTGTCCTTACTTATAACCACCCCTACTCTCGATAGGATAGAAAGAGATGATGAAAGCAAAAATCTTTACTGATGTAAAAAGTTCCCTCAAGAAGGGTCTGGCATATAATAGGCATTCAGGTATTCGCTGAGTGAACGAAAGGTGGTACACATGGGGGAGGCTCTCACCATTTTATCCACACATATAATTCTCCTCTATAATTTAGCACAACTTTTGGCATGCCCTTTTCTCTACTGCAATTCTACCCCTGGGTTGTTTACATTCTCCTTTTCTTCTCTTCACTGTGATTGTCATTGAAATTTAATCAACTGTCAACTTCATCTTTGCTTCTTAGCCAGACCAAATGCCAGCTAGAGCATTTCAAATATTAATACACATACCATTCTACAGAACAAAACACGAGTGGCCTACATAGGCATGAAAACTTCTAAATGGCTTATTCAGGGTCACTGTTTCAGTCAATATGAAGAATAACCAGTGCCTTAAAGGGCAGGATATCCAATTTTACATAGTCCAAAGAATGGATAGGAGAAGAGCAAACTGAATAGAATTATGTCTGAACAAGTGTTAGGTAGGATAAAAAACAATAGATACATACATACACACGAGGCTACATAGATTCCTTTCACCTTTTATACCACATCTGTATTTGGATTTACCCATTCTATACCTGAATCCTCCTATTCTTATCTGATACCAGGCTGTAAGGAACAACTCCCTCAGATTCCCTTCAGAATCACAGGATGGGGAGCTTCCCCTGGTGGTCCAGTGGGTAAGGACATCCCCTTGCAGTGCAAGGGGAGCCGGTTCGATCCCTGGCCTGGGAAGATCTCACGTGCCGAGGAGCGGCTGGACTGATGTGTCCAATCACCAAGCCGGAGCTCTGGAGCGCATGCGCCCAGAGCCAGCGCTCTGCAACGAGAGGCCACCGCGATGGGAGGCCCACAGGAGCCAAAGAACAAAGACGGATGAAAACAGACAAATGAAAGACCAACAGAAGTGGCCCGCCTGCTACCCTCCCTCCCCAACCCGACCCCCACCCAAAATAAATAAATAAATAAATCTTTTAAAAAAAGAGAGAGAATCACAGGATGGTTCATAGTCATATCTTAAATAATAGTTTCTCTTCATTTCTGTTAAGTGTCTATTCTATGTGTCTTGTACAGGTGCTTGGCCCTGAAAATGTAGGAAGAAGCAAAATACCTAGGCTTTGATTATGGACACAAGTTCCTCCTACTTCCTCCTGCTGTGCAGGAAGGAAGATCTTGCTCTTCCACATCTTACTATAGTCTCAGTCTTTTAGGGAAGTAAAAGTAATTAAAGAAGAAATGAATACTTTGATTTTTTTAATCTGAGGTGATTGTATTAATATGATTGTTTCTAAGATATTCAGTATATTTTTCATGAGCCTTTGTTCTGGGCCCTGTTGTAAGGGCTGGAATCAGAGATGAAGAAGATATACACAGTGACTGCCTCCATGAATATTCCAATCTACTGTAAGTAGAGGATATTCTATAACCAAGCCAATGAAAGAAATTGCCACAGAAAATCATATGTCTCAACAATTAAATATTTTCTCTACCTGTCTCCCATTTTTCATTTCCCCTGACAATCGCCAAAGATAGGAAATCAGGAGTTGGAAAAATTAAGGGAGAGGTGTTTACTGGGGCATCTCTGCTTTCCCACTGAACATGGTTTACTGTATATATAAATTGTTTTGGCTCCTAGTATTAGTCACCCCATTGCTGTACGTGCCCCTTGCAGTGGAAGTGTGGTCTCTTAACTACTAGACTGCCAGGTAAATCCCTCTTCATAGATAGAGAGATAGATAGATAGATTTAATGTTGTAATATAATTAGAGCAAATTTCCTTCTTAAACTGGAACCTCACATTTTATAACACTAGAATTTGTATTCTCCACACTGACACTTACCTAGTTAACCAGGAGTGTGATCCTAGGCAAGTCACTGAGCACAGACTACCTTGGATTTCTCATATATAAAATGGGTATAATAACAGACCTACCTCACAGACTTGGAACTGTTAAATCAGGAGCCAAAGAACAAAGACGGATGAAAACAGACAAATGAAAGACCAACAGAAGTGGCCCGCCTGCTACCCTCCCTCCCCAACCCGACCCCCACCCAAAATAAATAAATAAATAAATCTTTTAAAAAGAGAGAAATCACAGGATGGTTCATAGTCATATCTTAAATAATAGTTTCTCTTCATTTCTGTTAAGTGTCTATTCTATGTGTCTTGTACAGGTGCTTGGCCCTGAAAATGTAGGAAGAAGCAAAATACCTAGGCTTTGATTATGGACACAAGTTCCTCCTACTTCCTCCTGCTGTGCAGGAAGGAAGATCTTGCTCTTCCACATCTTACTATAGTCTCAGTCTTTTAGGGAAGTAAAAGTAATTAAAGAAGAAATGAATACTTTGATTTTTTTAATCTGAGGTGATTGTATTAATATGATTGTTTCTAAGATATTCAGTATATTTTTCATGAGCCTTTGTTCTGGGCCCTGTTGTAAGGGCTGGAATCAGAGATGAAGAAGATATACACAGTGACTGCCTCCATGAATATTCCAATCTACTGTAAGTAGAGGATATTCTATAACCAAGCCAATGAAAGAAATTGCCACAGAAAATCATATGTCTCAACAATTAAATATTTTCTCTACCTGTCTCCCATTTTTCATTCCCATGACAATCGCCAAAGATAGGAAATCAGGAGTTGGAAAAATTAAGGGAGAGGTGTTTACTGGGGCATCTCTGCTTTCCCACTGAACATGGTTTACTGTATATATAAATTGTTTTGGCTCCTAGTATTAGTCACCCCATTGCTGTACGTGCCCTTGCAGTGGAAGTGTGGTCTCTTAACTACTAGACTGCCAGGTAAATCCCTCTTCATAGATAGAGAGATAGATAGATAGATTTAATGTTGTAATATAATTAGAGCAAATTTCCTTCTTAAACTGGAACCTCACATTTTATAACACTAGAATTTGTATTCTCCACACTGACACTTACCTAGTTAACCAGGAGTGTGATCCTAGGCAAGTCACTGAGCACAGACTACCTTGGATTTCTCATATATAAAATGGGTATAATAACAGACCTACCTCACAGACTGTTAGGAGGATTCAGTGAATTAAATCTTTGAACTGTTAGAATAGTACCTAGCTACGTAAATACTCATTAAGTATATCTAAGAAGGTAGAATATTTTACAGGGATTACTCTGTAAAAATTGAATTGTTTCCGTATGCTCTTTGACAATCCATGTTTTGTCTTTCCTTTTTAAAATTTTCCCCTAGTCAAATGCAATAAATTTTTCTACTTTTTTGTTGTTGTTGTCATTCAGTCACTAAATTGTGTACAACTCTTTGAGATCCCATGGACTGCAGCACGTCAGGCTTCCCTGTCCTTCACTGTCTTCCGGGGTTTTCTCAAATTCATATCCTTTGAGTTGGTGTTGCTATCTCACCATCTCCTCTACCAACCCCTTCTCCTTTTGCCTTCAAGTTTTCCCGACATCAGGATGTTTTCCAATGAGTCTGTGCTTCACACCAGGTGTCTACCTTATTAGCAACAGAAAATGAAGAAGGACATAGAATTTCTTTTTTCAAATCTAAACATTAAAAAAAAACTGATGGGATAGTAAAAGATTTTTTATAGGATAGTATATAAAAAGAAACACTCATATCATGCTAAGCAAAATATAGGCATATAAGCAATAATATAGAGTAGTTTTAGAAGTCTGAATAAATTTATCATGATATTACTATAATTATAGGTCACACCAAAAATTTACAAATATTCTTAAGTTTTTCCTTATATTTTAATCTCCTTGAGCTAAATTTACAGGTTTAAATCAAAATATTTTTATTTTTCTTTTTTCAGAGATTACTAATGGGAATAATAGAAGGAGAAAGGGTCTTTGCTTTCTCCTCTCTAATAGCAAATTTTCAGTACCTTCTCTTGTTTGACTTAATTTTTCCTACAAGTGTCAAATTAGAGGAAATGAACCATCATGGCTCTGAGATACGTTAATTTATTTTGCAGTAAACACAGTACATAAACACCAACACTCTTGTAGTCTTCACAACAGTCTTATAATGTAAATATGCATGAAAAAGCAAATACTTTACAAATGAAGCAATCAAGCCTTCATGAAGTTAAATAATTTGTCCAGGATCAGGTTTATAACCTAGACAAACATCACGTCTTCAGATTGGATTCCCAGAACCCTTTCCCAGTTTTTTTTTCTGTTCTTCATTTCTGTTTTCTAATCCCTGACACTATATTGACTTTTCATCCCTGAAAGCACATAGGACCGCTGTCTTTAGGGCAGCACCTACATCTCTTCTTGCTTCCTTGGTCTGTACCAGTTGCTTGGAATCCACTTTCCTATAAATATGGTCTAAGATCACTCATATGCCCCAACGATCAACTGGTATATTACAAACCAAAAGAACCTAAAGTCAGACCCCAAACTAGAAAACTCATGTCACTCTCCTACCAACAACTGTTTTATGGTCTGTATGGTGTCTTATTTATCTTTGATTTGTTTTATTTTACAAATGTTAATATAATGCTCACTGTGTGCTGAGTCAAGTTTGACAAATATTATTTTTTTCAAACCTTACAAGCTAAATCCCATTATTACCTTTGTTTTGGAGGTCGAGTATGGAGATGCACTTGCCTAAGGCCACCAAGCTCGTATGTGCAGAGCTTTACACAGTAACAATTATAAACATAGGAGTCACAACACCACCATAAGTCCAACTGTTGAAGTCCTACAGTTTAGATTAAAACAGAGCAGTCTCAGATTAAGAACTGTATATTAACAATCTAACAGCTCTAACATCAACATCAAGAAACAACTATGGCTAATACAAAGTCTAAAACTTTACATGATGAATGAAATAATGCTATTTTCAGCAACCTGGATGGACCTAGATTGTCATACTGAGTGAAGTAACTCAGAGAAAGAGTTATATCATGTGATATTCCTTATATGCCGACTCTGAAAAGAAATGATACAATTGAATTTCTTTACAAAACAGAAACAGATTCATAGACGTAGAGAATGACCTTATGGTTACCAGGGAGAAGGGATAGTTAGAGAGTTTGGGATCCACATGTACACGATACTGTATTTAAAATGGATAACCAAAGAGCACAGAGAATGAGGCTTCCCTGGTGGTCCAGTGGGTAAGGACACCGTTCGATCCCTGGCCTGGGAAGATCCCACGTGCCGTGGAGTGGCTGGACCGATGTGTCCAATTACCAAGCCGGAGCCACACGGGCCAAAGAACAAAGATGGATGAAAATAGATAAATGAAAGACCAATAGAAGTGGCCCGCCTGCCCCTCCCTAACCCACCCACCCCACCCCCAAAAAGCACAGAGAACTCACCAACGTGGCAGCCTAAAGACAATTGGTACTAGTTTTTTTACCAGTTGCTTGGAATCCACTTTCCTATAAATATGGTCTAAGATCACTCATATGCCCCAACGATCAACTGGTATATTACAAACCAAAAGAACCTAAAGTCAGACCCCAAACTAGAAAACTCATGTCACTCTCCTACCAACAACTGTTTTATGGTCTGTATGGTGTCTTATTTATCTTTGATTTGTTTTATTTTACAAATGTTAATATAATGCTCACTGTGTGCTGAGTCAAGTTTGACAAATATTATTTTTTTCAAACCTTACAAGCTAAATCCCATTATTACCTTTGTTTTGGAGGTCGAGTATGGAGATGCACTTGCCTAAGGCCACCAAGCTCGTATGTGCAGAGCTTTACACAGTAACAATTATAAACATAGGAGTCACAACACCACCATAAGTCCAACTGTTGAAGTCCTACAGTTTAGATTAAAACAGAGCAGTCTCAGATTAAGAACTGTATATTAACAATCTAACAGCTCTAACATCAACATCAAGAAACAACTATGGCTAATACAAAGTCTAAAACTTTACATGATGAATGAAATAATGCTATTTTCAGCAACCTGGATGGACCTAGATTGTCATACTGAGTGAAGTAACTCAGAGAAAGAGTTATATCATGTGATATTCCTTATATGCCGACTCTGAAAAGAAATGATACAATTGAATTTCTTTACAAAACAGAAACAGATTCATAGACGTAGAGAATGACCTTATGGTTACCAGGGAGAAGGGATAGTTAGAGAGTTTGGGATCCACATGTACACGATACTGTATTTAAAATGGATAACCAAAGAGCACAGAGAATGAGGCTTCCCTGGTGGTCCAGTGGGTAAGGACACCGTTCGATCCCTGGCCTGGGAAGATCCCACGTGCCGTGGAGTGGCTGGACCGATGTGTCCAATTACCAAGCCGGAGCCACACGGGCCAAAGAACAAAGATGGATGAAAATAGATAAATGAAAGACCAATAGAAGTGGCCCGCCTGCCCCCCTCCCTCCCTAACCCACCCACCCCCCCCCCCAAAAACAGCACAGAGAACTCTACTCAACGTTATGTGGCAGCCTGGATGGGAGGAAATTTGGAGGAAAATGAACACATGTACATATATGGCTGAGTTGCTCTGCCATGCACCTGAAACTATTAACATAACAGTATTAATCAGCTATACTCCAATATAAAGTAAAAAACTTGTTTGTATGGTACATTCGAAGGCAGTGTAGAAATAATTAAATGAAAGTGGAGAAACTAGTTTCATAACATTGCCTGAGACACTCCTGGCTAGGCTGTACATATGTGTGTGTGTGTGTGTGTATGTATGTATAATAAGTTAACTAAAACTAAAAATGGAAATTTCGTTCCCATAACATAACTAAACATGGAGCATTTCCTTGAGAGAATGAATTTCTTTGCTGTTAATCTTTTTGTAATCTTAATGCTCAGAGCTAAAATAACTACTTCAGATACTGTTAAGGAAAATGCTAATCTACGAGATTGATCAAAATCAGATTTATAGTCACTCTGAAAGGGAAGGTAACTCCCTATTCTGCTCTAAAAAAAAGTACTACACTTAACAACAAAAACACAATGATGAAATTTATTTCCACTGTTTCAAATGAAAACAAATTTTCACTGTTTCAAATGATGTAAAACTATTTCAGAATATTTTTTAAAAGAAATACAATTTAACAATTTGAGCACTTAATTTGTGCCAGACTCTTTTCTGTGAGCTTCACATGAGTACCTCTCTTAATCTCCATCGAAGCCCTGTGAAGTAGATACTATTATGATTCCCATTTTACCCTTTAGTTCCTTAAAGGAACTAAAACACAGAGAATTTACATAATTGGCTCAAGGTGATATAACTGCTAGAGGAAGCAGATTTAACCTCCAAAAGTCTGAGTTCAGAACTTCTGCTCCTAACCACATCTCATCCTCTGTTGCCCCCTTCTTCTCCTGCCCTCAATCCTTCCCAGCATCAGGGTTTCTTTTTCCTAATAAGTCAGCTGTTTACAGTATCATCTTCTGTCACCCCCTTCACCCCCCCTCAATCTTTCCCAGCATCAGGGACTTTTCCAGTGGGTCAGCTCTTTGCATCAGGTGGCCAAAGTATTGGAGCTTCAGATTCAGCATCTGTTCTTCCAATAAATATTCAGGGTTGATTTCCTTTAGGATTGATTTCCTTTCTGTCAAGGGGACTCTCAAGAGTATTCTTTAGCACCCACAATTCCTCATTTACTAACCATTTATTGAGTATCAGTTTTACTAACCATTCTAGTATGGGAATACAATGGTAAATAAGGCAGAAAAGCTTTAAGGACAAGAGGAAGGCATATAAATGATTAGTTATAATAGGAAGCTAAAATGCCAGCATAGAGTATATAGAAAGGACTGCAGGAGCAGTGAGCTATGCTTGGTCTAGAAGCCCTGACTGTGGGGAGGAGAGAACGGAGGAGAAATATTTGTAAAGAAGGAAATAACTTCTCCTGCCGAAAAAAAAATGAGTTAAAAAATATAAAACCGAACCTATTCCTTTTAGATTTACCTCAAGGAAAACAAGGTGATGTAATAATGCTACAAGAATATGAATCATTTTACCATCAGGATCCTTGCAAGACACGTAAAAGTGATAACTGCAACAGTTTAATGAAAGAACCAGTTCCAGAATTGCAGGGAGAGTAAAAGGCACGAGCAAAAGAAGGAGAAGCATGAGGAATTCCAATAGTCAAAAGCCACTTTCATCACTAATCGGAAGAAGCGAAGCTTTGCTGCCGTCCCTGATGCTGACAAGAGCTGTAATGGTGGAAGAGGGTCTGGTAGGAGCTGTGTCTCTAGGTAGAGGAACACAGACACACCCAAGCCACAGCCCAGTGAATGGGTGGGGAAAATACATAATGTGACCTCACTCTCCTATCCACCAGTCTCCTGCTGGGACCTCCATTGGTTGAACAGAGGGTAAGAGAATTTATGTGATACAGTCCACAGAAGGCAGAATCATGCCACCCAGAGCAGGATGAGAAGACTGTCAGGTGCTGACCTTGAAGGACAAGTAAATCGAGAATAACCAACACCCAGTTACAAACTCAGAAGACAGTACTTGGTACTTACTTCAGCACCTCAGAGGAAAGAAGAAAACAGATAGCAAGAGACACCAGTCTGGGGTGAAATAAAAATTTTTCTGGAGGAGTTACATAAATTCTAAAATCAGCTATATCAACATGGACTTTGTAGAGATCTTATGTGAAGATTTTTAAATACAAAATTTGTATCACTTTTACTAGGCTCAAGTCTCTCTCATAGTACTAATTTAAAAAAAAAAAATTAATTGAGACTTAGTCCTTCTACAGAACCTATCTTTCATGATTTCTCTCTTAGAGAAGACTTTATTTTTGTTCATTTAACCAGCAAAGGTTATTAATTCTACATCCAAACATCCTTATATCTATTTCTTTTCCCTACTGCTACTGTTTATTTCAGGTTTTGATCAACCAGGATTATAATTGTCCTGACAGCAGTGAACTCCAAGTCCCTGAAATGACAGGCTTCTATCTGCCCAGAGCCCTGACTATGCTCCCTAAATACAACATAAAATAAACTCAAATAAAGGCACCAGGAGTTTCACATAGAAAGATATTTTACTGATTATGTTTTCCAATTTGCATGTAATTTGCTGTAATTTTAACTGTGCAAAATTAGCATTTAATTAGCATTTATTCTTTTTGGTTTTAGGGAGCCCCATTAATTAAGTTAAGGATTTAGATGAATCTGGTTCTGCTGAATAAGCTAAACCACTTTGATCTTTATGTAAAAATTAGTCATTCTAAGAATTCCATTAATCAGCATTTATGTTCCCTCTGGTCAAGTTTAGTTTTTGAGAGCTTAGTACAATTGTCCTTTATTAAACTTTCTTTTACATTGCTCTCAACAAAACTTTAAACTGTACAGTAGTTCTTATTTGTTAATTTTTCTTTCCTTTGGTGAGCATGAAAAGCCAGAGCCAAATGTCAAAGCTGTCCTTCAGGGTGAAAAAGAGAGCTAAGAAGATGAAAGAGGTATGAGGAGAGAAAGCAAGAGCTAACGTTGACTACAGACTCTCATATCTTTTAGGCTTAATTAAGGTTAGACCAAGAAAAGGCTAACATTTATTGAGTACCATTTATTTCCTATTTGACACTCATAACAATGAGATAACATGTATGACTGTAGTACTTAAGCTAAATCGAGAATAACCAACACCCAGTTACAAACTCAGAAGACAGTACTTGGTACTTACTTCAGCACCTCAGAGGAAAGAAGAAAACAGATAGCAAGAGACACCAGTCTGGGGTGAAATAAAATTTTTCTGGAGGAGTTACATAAATTCTAAAATCAGCTATATCAACATGGACTTTGTAGAGATCTTATGTGAAGATTTTAAATACAAAATTTGTATCACTTTTACTAGGCTCAAGTCTCTCTCATAGTACTAATTTAAAAAAAAAATTAATTGAGACTTAGTCCTTCTACAGAACCTATCTTTCATGATTTCTCTCTTAGAGAAGACTTTATTTTTGTTCATTTAACCAGCAAAGGTTATTAATTCTACATCCAAACATCCTTATATCTATTTCTTTTCCCTACTGCTACTGTTTATTTCAGGTTTTGATCAACCAGGATTATAATTGTCCTGACAGCAGTGAACTCCAAGTCCCTGAAATGACAGGCTTCTATCTGCCCAGAGCCCTGACTATGCTCCCTAAATACAACATAAAATAAACTCAAATAAAGGCACCAGGAGTTTCACATAGAAAGATATTTTACTGATTATGTTTTCCAATTTGCATGTAATTTGCTGTAATTTTAACTGTGCAAAATTAGCATTTAATTAGCATTTATTCTTTTTGGTTTTAGGGAGCCCCATTAATTAAGTTAAGGATTTAGATGAATCTGGTTCTGCTGAATAAGCTAAACCACTTTGATCTTTATGTAAAAATTAGTCATTCTAAGAATTCCATTAATCAGCATTTATGTTCCCTCTGGTCAAGTTTAGTTTTTGAGAGCTTAGTACAATTGTCCTTTATTAAACTTTCTTTTACATTGCTCTCAACAAAACTTTAAACTGTACAGTAGTTCTTATTTGTTAATTTTTCTTTCCTTTGGTGAGCATGAAAAGCCAGAGCCAAATGTCAAAGCTGTCCTTCAGGGTGAAAAAGAGAGCTAAGAAGATGAAAGAGGTATGAGGAGAGAAAGCAAGAGCTAACGTTGACTACAGACTCTCATATCTTTTAGGCTTAATTAAGGTTAGACCAAGAAAAGGCTAACATTTATTGAGTACCATTTATTTCCTATTTGACACTCATAACAATGAGATAACATCATCAAATGTATGTGCGTATGTGCTAAGTCGTCTCAATCATGTCTGACTCTGGACCCCACCAGGCTCCTCTGTTCATGGGATTCTCCAGTCAAGAATATTGGAGTGAGTTGCCATGCCCTCCTCTAGGGGATCTTACTGACCCAGAGATCTAACCAGCATCTCTTATGTCTCCTGCATTGACAGATGGGTTCTTTACCACTAGTGCCACCTGGGAAGCCCATTATATGGTATCGAGGTAAGATATTGACAACGTGGCACAATGACCATGAGTATCTTATTTAAACCTGTCAGTCTTAACAAAATTTAATTTCATAGCCAATACATGGTGGAGTGCACAGCCTGACTCCTAGACAGAAGTCTAACCAGAACAATAGAAAAGACCTAGATCCACATAGGCAATATTTCTCAAAATGGTCCAGTCCTACCTCCATTGTTATCTTTCAACAGCTTATTTTTTTTAATTCTCATTTCACTGTTTAAAATGACACAGTTAACCCACGGGTTTATCTGCCACTTTTCTACACTCTTTCTCCCTAAAATGAAAAAGCAAAAAGATTTTCTTCTGATGCACAATGAAGATATACATGAGGGAATCAATAAAAGATTGATAAGAGATCTCTGCCAATCAATAAGAGATCTAAATAGATTGATGGGAAGGAAAGCAGGTGAGCACTGCTACCACTAACTGATACTCATAAAGCCTAACAAAGTAACACAGAGAACACTACCTTCCACCAGGGGAAGCAATCTCTGTTCCATGGAAAACTTCAGATGCTCCAGCTTCAATAGAGGCTTGGAGTGAGTTGTATTTTATTAGAAACACACTTTATTTGGAAGTATTTCTATGCAACAGTAGACCGTCTCCACCCCACTCTTCTACTCCATAGCCTCTAAAACTTGGTAGGCAGGTGCTTTCAACCCAGGCAATAAAATTACATTCTTCGCTAAAGAAATGGAACAAAATCACTTGGACATAACAGAGTCGGTTTGTATGAGCATTGGTGGGGAGCCCCTGCATATGGTGGAACAGGGCAGAAGGGAACTGAGATTTTGCCTTTTCTTTGCTTGTCATACATTTTCATCCACACATAAAGGGAACCCTGGAAACAGGTGCACAGTGGATCTGCCCAAAGTCCTTTTCTATTTTTATTAGTCTAGAGAAGTCTTCTCTTTCTGTTTTATTTGTCCAGAGATGGTGCCTTTTTTTATCCTATCTTTTCAGAGAGCATGCCTTTTCTAGTTTCAACAATGATGCAGTGCAGGTTAACAAGTTCAACAATGATGGGATTAGTGAACAGAGACCTCCACATGCTGGCATCTAAGAGTCCCCTAATACTTTCTTCTCTGCTCACACAAAAGCAAGGCATGCCTTTATTTAGCTAAAAGCCTTACCCATTTACCCAGACCTCCCTATCCAAGACAGGTGGATGATCAGAAGCCATTCTACCTCTACACTGAATGAGCCAGTAAAGAGGGGTCAGCAGTCTGTGTTTGTTGACAAAAGTCCTCTTGTTGCTTATTTTGGTACACCTGTGAGCTAAAAATTTAATAATTTTTAATGGTTGAATAAAGTCAAAGAAGATTAATATTCTTTGCCTGTGTACATGGTATGAAGTTCAAATTTAAGTGTCTATAAATTAAGTTTTTTTGGAACATAGCCATGCTCACTTATTTATTATTGATGACTTCTTTGGCAAAACAATGGTAGAGTTCAGTAGTTGTAGTAGAAAGCATAGGACTTAAAAATCCTAAGATATTTACTATCTGGTGCTTTATAGAGAAAAGAGTTTTCAATTTCTACTCTAAAGCATATTTGCTGAAAAAGTTGTTTCCTTTCTTGCTCATTGGAAAAAATGGGTTGGAGGATTGACCTATTGTTATAGGCTCTATACTTGCCTTCATCTTTCTTTTTTAATTTGCTTTCTTTGGAACTAGTCTATGTATAACATCTTATATTTCATATTTCCTGGGACTTTCACTATTGCTAAAAGCTAAAAGTGGAACCACATAAGCAAGATCCATGCCCACCTTCTTGTTGAAGGGAACAAATGCAATGGGCAGATTCTGAAAAAGTCAGACTGAATTTCGGTTATGTGTGAAGGAGAGGGAAGTCAGGCCCAGGCCTTCACCTCCCATCTTTAGGACCTAGAGTTTCAAGGAGTAGAAACAGCCTCAGCGAACCAGTGCTTAAGAACTGGTTGTTATCCTTTTATAAAAATCTTATTTTTCCATCTTGAACCTATGCAATACTATTTTATGTGTCTTTTCTCTGGAAACAAATTTAAATCAAACTTCAACCACTGCCTGATTCCATGTTCCTACAGAATGGCCTTGTAATAGCTCTTTTCCTTGATACATGTGCCTAGATGTTCTTTTATAGGTGCAGGAAATCAGCTGTCAGGTTCTGAAGAGGAGACAGGAGCTGAACCTGAATAGAGAAGAGAAAGAACTATTAAAGAAATCCTCCCGGGCCGACATGAGGTTAGCAAAAGGACAACAGGTACGCCTTCATTTTCAGCACCTGACATGTTATTGAGCTGCCCAGAAAGAAGCACCACAAATCACTGACATTCTGAGAGGCAGGCAGAATTTTTGCAGTGGTATAATGCTTTCATTCTATGCCCTAGAAATACCTGAAATAATGTGAATTTCCATTTGGGAATTGAAGTGTTCTTTCAGTGTTTTGACATAAGTGCGTGCAGGAGCTGGAGGCACATGCAACATTGAAAGTGAAATCCAAAGAAACAGAGTGAAGAACAAACACAGAGTTTGTCTATGAATTTCTTATTCCAGAATTCCCCAACCTGATGGCTCCTAGATTATTGAGAAATGAGGTCACCTCAGAGGGCTCTGGGGTTGGAAACAGATTTAATTGTGCAAGTCGGTTTGGAGATCTGGTTGTGCTTATGGCCTAACTCTAAAGCCATTTGGATACTTTGTTACCAAATTTGTGCCCAATACCAATCACGGACTACAGTGCTGTCCTTTAAAAGGGAAGTAATCTTATTTATATTCAGACAAAGCACATACTGAAGAAACATGAAGAAAATCTACTTAGAAAGGTTGGCATTTGTCTTCTGGACATTACCAGGAGAGCTAAAAAGGTAAAAAAAGTGGAACCACATAAGCAAGATCCATGCCCACCTTCTTGTTGAAGGGAACAAATGCAATGGGCAGATTCTGAAAAAGTCAGACTGAATTTCGGTTATGTGTGAAGGAGAGGGAAGTCAGGCCCAGGCCTTCACCTCCCATCTTTAGGACCTAGAGTTTCAAGGAGTAGAAACAGCCTCAGCGAACCAGTGCTTAAGAACTGGTTGTTATCCTTTTATAAAAATCTTATTTTTCCATCTTGAACCTATGCAATACTATTTTATGTGTCTTTTCTCTGGAAACAAATTTAAATCAAACTTCAACCACTGCCTGATTCCATGTTCCTACAGAATGGCCTTGTAATAGCTCTTTTCCTTGATACATGTGCCTAGATGTTCTTTTATAGGTGCAGGAAATCAGCTGTCAGGTTCTGAAGAGGAGACAGGAGCTGAACCTGAATAGAGAAGAGAAAGAACTATTAAAGAAATCCTCCCGGGCCGACATGAGGTTAGCAAAAGGACAACAGGTACGCCTTCATTTTCAGCACCTGACATGTTATTGAGCTGCCCAGAAAGAAGCACCACAAATCACTGACATTCTGAGAGGCAGGCAGAATTTTTGCAGTGGTATAATGCTTTCATTCTATGCCCTAGAAATACCTGAAATAATGTGAATTTCCATTTGGGAATTGAAGTGTTCTTTCAGTGTTTTGACATAAGTGCGTGCAGGAGCTGGAGGCACATGCAACATTGAAAGTGAAATCCAAAGAAACAGAGTGAAGAACAAACACAGAGTTTGTCTATGAATTTCTTATTCCAGAATTCCCCAACCTGATGGCTCCTAGATTATTGAGAAATGAGGTCACCTCAGAGGGCTCTGGGGTTGGAAACAGATTTAATTGTGCAAGTCGGTTTGGAGATCTGGTTGTGCTTATGGCCTAACTCTAAAGCCATTTGGATACTTTGTTACCAAATTTGTGCCCAATACCAATCACGGACTACAGTGCTGTCCTTTAAAAGGGAAGTAATCTTATTTATATTCAGACAAAGCACATACTGAAGAAACATGAAGAAAATCTACTTAGAAAGGTTGGCATTTGTCTTCTGGACATTACCAGGAGAGCTGCCAGTCTATTTACCTTCAAAAAGACAAAGATAAAACTCTCAAAAGCAAATTGGTCCTTGTAATCATTGGGATTTATTACCTAAACTCCAGTAAAGAAGATAATATACATACTCTGCAATGAATTTGTGAAAAGATAATGTTGTGTCAAATTGAAGTTATTATAATTATAATCATGTGCCATTAGGACAGGCTCTAGACAAAATTTACATCAACATAACATTGTACTATACAGCAATTATGCTAATAGACATCTAATTCATTATTAGATGGATTCACAATTGTAATGAAATAATTCCATGAATGATTAATAAAGCACATTAACCCCTGTAGCATTATCAAATTCTGTATGCTTTCCTCCAGAAAAAAGATACTCTTCATATTTTTAAAATATAAAAGTTTTACTTTTAGCAAGATTGATATATTTAGACTTGTGGGGTGAAAAAATGACCATTATTTTAGAATACATGGTTAGAGATTATAAAAGCAATTTAATATTCATTATATGTAACAACTAAATTACACTGAGGTGCACATATATGTATGTGTATTAGACTGTTCAAGCTTCCATAAAATGCCAAAGAACAGCTGACTTAAACAACAGAAATTTCTTTTCTCATAGCTGGAAACTGAAAGTCCAAGATCAAGATATTAGCAATGTTGGTTTCTGGTGAGGCCACTCTTTCTCACTGTCTCCGCATGGTCTTTTCTTTGTGTGTACATAGAGAAGGAGACAGAGAGAGGTCTCTGGTGTCTCTTCCTCTTCTTATAAGTTCACCAGTCCTATCCGATTAGGGTCTACTTTTATGATCTCACTGATCTTGAATCACCTCCTTAACAGTCTTATCTCTAAATACAGTCACACTGAGTCTTAGGGCTTCAGTGGGTGAATTTTAAGGGGACACACAACTGTATGTATACAGGAAATGCATTCCCATTTTCACTCGTTTTTAAATTATTACAGAAACATACATTACAAATTGAGCTTAGATCTCTTATTCATACCCTGTTAATAAGCCAACAAAGGGCTAAAAGATGTATGTTGATTCTTAACACAGGTGGTCCTTTTGGGGGCCCTGTGAAAATAATGGTAAAATACTATCTTTTAGTTGTAAGACAACTCACTATTTTTTTAAAATGGAAAGCAGGTTAATCTTCCCATTTAAATATATATTTTATGGACACAGTTTATTACTGTGATACTCTTGTCTTAAAATACTATGATATAGTAAGTGAGATTAAACAGTTTGATTCTGATTTATTGCAACACCCAAGAATCTTTTAATCTTTGATATTTTTATTTTTAAACTTAGAAAATCTTTCCTTCGAGTTCAAGAACGTTAAGTAGCTACACTTGAATCCAGATCTTACTCTTTGCAACTCCATGGACTGTAACCTGCCAGACTCCTCTGTCCATGGGAATTTTGCAAGAAAGAATACTGGAGGGAATTGCCATGCTCTCCTCCAGGGGATTTTCCCAATCCAGAGATCGAACTCAGGTCTGCCACTTTGCAGGTGGATTCTTTACTGTCTGAACCACCAGGGAAGTGCAAGAATGGTGGAGTGGGTAGCCTATCCCTTCTTCAGGGGATCGTCATGACCCAGAAATCTAACTGTGGTCTCCTGCATTGCAGTGGGATTCTTTACCAGCTGGGCTACCAGGGAAGCCCTTCAGTTCAGTTCAGGTGCTCAGGCATGTCCGAATCTTTGTGACCCATGGACTGCAGCATGCCAGGCTTCCCTGTTATTCACCTCTCCAGGAGCTTGCTCAAATTCATGTCCATTGACTCAATGATGCAATCCAACCATCCCGTCCTCTGTCATCCCTTTCTTCTGGCTTCTATTTTTCTCAACAACGTAGTTTTCCATAATTCTTTGCTACATAGGGCAAGGATGTTATATGGTTGATGATTCCCAATAATTTTTGTTATCACTGTTGTTTCCTTATGACTTAAAAGTTGAAAGAAAGAAAATAGTTTGGTTAATTCAGATTAATTTACCTGATTTCATATTTTGGAATTGTTAAAAGTACCTTTGGTTCATATGAAGAAAGACCAAGCATCTTCAATAGTCCAAGCATGGGGAAAAGAATAACAAACAGGGAAAGATTAAAAATTTAGCCTAAAAAAAGTGTGCTACTGTTTAATAAATAATTGGATAATATTAACTAAAGGGCTAAAAGATGTATGTTGATTCTTAACACAGGTGGTCCTTTTGGGGGCCCTGTGAAAATAATGGTAAAATACTATCTTTTAGTTGTAAGACAACTCACTATTTTTTTAAAATGGAAAGCAGGTTAATCTTCCCATTTAAATATATATTTTATGGACACAGTTTATTACTGTGATACTCTTGTCTTAAAATACTATGATATAGTAAGTGAGATTAAACAGTTTGATTCTGATTTATTGCAACACCCAAGAATCTTTTAATCTTTGATATTTTTATTTTTAAACTTAGAAAATCTTTCCTTCGAGTTCAAGAACGTTAAGTAGCTACACTTGAATCCAGATCTTACTCTTTGCAACTCCATGGACTGTAACCTGCCAGACTCCTCTGTCCATGGGAATTTTGCAAGAAAGAATACTGGGGGGAATTGCCATGCTCTCCTCCAGGGATTTTCCCAATCCAGAGATCGAACTCAGGTCTGCCACTTTGCAGGTGGATTCTTTACTGTCTGAACCACCAGGGAAGTGCAAGAATGGTGGAGTGGGTAGCCTATCCCTTCTTCAGGGGATCGTCATGACCCAGAAATCTAACTGTGGTCTCCTGCATTGCAGTGGGATTCTTTACCAGCTGGGCTACCAGGGAAGCCCTTCAGTTCAGTTCAGGTGCTCAGGCATGTCCGAATCTTTGTGACCCATGGACTGCAGCATGCCAGGCTTCCCTGTTATTCACCTCTCCAGGAGCTTGCTCAAATTCATGTCCATTGACTCAATGATGCAATCCAACCATCCCGTCCTCTGTCATCCCTTTCTTCTGGCTTCTATTTTTCTCAACAACGTAGTTTTCCATAATTCTTTGCTACATAGGGCAAGGATGTTATATGGTTGATGATTCCCAATAATTTTTGTTATCACTGTTGTTTCCTTATGACTTAAAAGTTGAAAGAAAGAAAATAGTTTGGTTAATTCAGATTAATTTACCTGATTTCATATTTTGGAATTGTTAAAAGTACCTTTGGTTCATATGAAGAAAGACCAAGCATCTTCAATAGTCCAAGCATGGGGAAAAGAATAACAAACAGGGAAAGTAGAGAGTTAAAGCAATGTGAATTAGCACTCCCCTGCCTAGCATATGCCAAACAGCAAAACGTAGTGTGCTACTGTTTAATAAATAATTGGATAATATTAATAGTAGCCACTAGTCATCAAGTGGCAACTATGTGATAGCCAGTGTAAAGGGGACTTTTGATAATCTTTATCTCATTTAATCTTTATAACCCTAGGCATAGCTATCATAATTTTTCCTTATTTAACAGATAAGGAAGCTGAAGCTCAGAGAGGTTACTTAGCTTACCCAAGGTTACATAGTAAGCGTCCAGGTGGAAATTCATACCTAGATCTGCCTTCTCTATCCATGTATGTTCTATGTATGCTACAATTTCCACCCATATGTCCAAAAAAAGTGTAAGTTCAGTTTATAGAATGCTTTGTATTTCTAAGTAGTACAAAAATAATAAGTCAAAGGATATTTTCCCTCCACTCAGTGTGAATAGAAGGAAGTCACATAAGTGGATATGATAACAAATATCATAAGCAATGAGTGCACTTGGCAAAATCTGACTGCCTATGTGTTATATACATGATCTTTTATTTTGAAATAAGTCTTCCATGTGCACCACTTTCATTCCTGCTTTTTTTGCTCTTCTTCGTATTTTCCAACCATCTGGGAATTCTTTAACCTACCCAATTCTATGAATTCTTTAAGAAGCAACTAAAGTCTAACTCTTTCTGGAGAACTTCTGTCAGATATTTCAGCCAAGTGATCACACTGCATTAATGGCTTTTCCCAATTCTTAGCCTGTGGTTATAAACTCTAATGTATTTTTCTTCACGTATATGTCCAAACTACAAGCACTCTCAGTCCCTCTACACCAAATGTTCAGCACATACAAATGCTTAAATCAGTTATTTGATTAAGGAACTGTCAGATCAAATATGTCTTTTAAATGATGTATGTAATAGTTGGTCCATTTGTTAGATTAAGGAGTCAAAGGTACATATATATCCTGTCAAACCAATATTTTATTTTCCTCCAAAGAAACTCTGTTCCTACTCTGTTCCTCCAGTAGTCTGGAGACTACTTCCAAACTCCAAACAGTCATTTCAGAGTAGCCAGTATAGATGCCTGATGCACTCAAACAGAGGTTTATCCACTTCTCAATCCTGAATTCAACAAGAGGAACTGATGATACAGAAAAGAATGAAATTCTATCCCTACTTAAAACAACTGAAACAGTCTAGTAGAGAGGACAGAACTGTACAGACTTACAAGTTAAAATATTTGGTGAATTTGATAGCTCATAGAGACTTAGAAAGAAATAACTATGTCACCAAAGAAAATCAGCCAGCTGGACTTTGAGAAGCCCCATGGGTTACCATCATCTTAGTAAAACAGACTCAACATAGTTCTTATTTCACTGGCCCAGAAATTTGATCCTGACACCTCATAAAAAGATGATTGAGTATTATGGATGAATTTCCACCAGAAAAGGCCTCTGCAGAGTGATGCTAGTATATTCATTTATTATTAAAAGAAGGTATTTAAAATAGATAGCAAGAACCTACTGAATAGCACAGGGAACTCTGCTCAGTATTCTGTAATAACATAAATGGGAAAAGAATTCAAAAAATAGATACATGTGTATATTACTGAACTACCTTGCCATTCACCCAAAACTAACGCATTGCTAACCAACTATGTGTCAACTATTCCACTATGAAATTAGAATTTTTTAAAATACCGAAAAACCAAACCAAACCAAACAAGGTGACTAGATATCCTGTCCTGTGACCCACTCATTCTTTCTCTATAAGATATGGAAGTCAACCTGTAGCTAGGTGTATGGTGAACACTGAATCAGAATAATTAGTTCTGTAATTACTAGCATGTGACCTTGGAAAAGTAACCACTTTTTGACTTAATTTACAAATCTGGAGAAATAGTGATCATGATAATACCTCTATGTTGTAGGATCTGAATGAGTTAATATGTGTAAATGTTTATAATAGTTTCTTATATAAATTTAAGCACAATAGTAAAATATTATTGTTGAAAATTTTAATGATGTGGTCTGGAATAGTCTGATGTTTACAATATACAGCCATTATAGCAGCCAAGAGAAAGGATTTATTTGTTCATTCACTCATTCCTTGGTATTTGTTGAGCACCTAACCTGTCATTCACTGTCCTTAGTGTTTGTGATAGAATATTCAACCCGTCAAACTGATGTCTTCCCTTAGCAAAATTTATATTCTAATAGGAAACTCATCAAATACTTACATAAGGGGGCTTTGTGAAGAAAAGAATGAAATTCTATCCCTACTTAAAACAACTGAAACAGTCTAGTAGAGAGGACAGAACTGTACAGACTTACAAGTTAAAATATTTGGTGAATTTGATAGCTCATAGAGACTTAGAAAGAAATAACTATGTCACCAAAGAAAATCAGCCAGCTGGACTTTGAGAAGCCCCATGGGTTACCATCATCTTAGTAAAACAGACTCAACATAGTTCTTATTTCACTGGCCCAGAAATTTGATCCTGACACCTCATAAAAAGATGATTGAGTATTATGGATGAATTTCCACCAGAAAAGGCCTCTGCAGAGTGATGCTAGTATATTCATTTATTATTAAAAGAAGGTATTTAAAATAGATAGCAAGAACCTACTGAATAGCACAGGGAACTCTGCTCAGTATTCTGTAATAACATAAATGGGAAAAGAATTCAAAAAATAGATACATGTGTATATTACTGAACTACCTTGCCATTCACCCAAAACTAACGCATTGCTAACCAACTATGTGTCAACTATTCCACTATGAAATTAGAATTTTTTAAAATACCGAAAAACCAAACCAAACCAAACAAGGTGACTAGATATCCTGTCCTGTGACCCACTCATTCTTTCTCTATAAGATATGGAAGTCAACCTGTAGCTAGGTGTATGGTGAACACTGAATCAGAATAATTAGTTCTGTAATTACTAGCATGTGACCTTGGAAAAGTAACCACTTTTTGACTTAATTTACAAATCTGGAGAAATAGTGATCATGATAATACCTCTATGTTGTAGGATCTGAATGAGTTAATATGTGTAAATGTTTATAATAGTTTCTTATATAAATTTAAGCACAATAGTAAAATATTATTGTTGAAAATTTTAATGATGTGGTCTGGAATAGTCTGATGTTTACAATATACAGCCATTATAGCAGCCAAGAGAAAGGATTTATTTGTTCATTCACTCATTCCTTGGTATTTGTTGAGCACCTAACCTGTCATTCACTGTCCTTAGTGTTTGTGATAGAATAGTCAACCCGTCAAACTGATGTCTTCCCTTAGCAAAATTTATATTCTAATAGGAAACTCATCAAATACTTACAATAAAAGGGGATGATTCTTATTGTTGGAGAGTGGGGACCTAAATTCCTGTTTCCAATATTTCCTTTCATGTGGAGGGAACTCAATGAGCATAACTTCCTGAATTTTCTCTGTGTCCTCACGCATTTGTCTCCCAAGGAGAAGTAAATTCCCTAAAAGGTGAATTTTCACTAAGCAAATTGGGCACACATGGCTTCCCATCCCTTTAATCTATCTCACTTGCTCACTTACCTAAAAAGAGCATGGGCTTTTTTCCATAGCATACTCCATTAAAAATACATATATTTAGCTGCAGTGAATCTATGTTGAGGCACACAGGATCTTTAATCTTCATTGCAGCATGTGGAATCTTTCACTGTTGCTTGAGAACTCTTAGTTGCAGTATATGGGATCTAGTTTCCTGACCAGGGATTAAACTCAGACCTCTGTGTTGGGAACATTGTGTCTTAGCCACTTGGACCACCAGGAAAGTCCATTTGTGCTCTTCAAGTTCTTTAGAAATGTCAAAATAGCCAACTTTCAGCTCAGGTTATAGTCTCACTTTTTGTTATTGGAATGCTTTCAATAATCCATTTAAATTATTGCTCTTGTAGAAGTTAATTCTCCATCATTTATTATAATAATAGATACAATTATTGATTACTTGTCTGTCAGGGAGAATGCAAAGCACTTTATATACATGATCTCATTTGATCTTTATAAAGCCTTAATAGAGATGGTGTTACTATGCTCATATTCAGATAAGAAAATTAAGGCAGAAGCAGCTAAACAGCTTGTCCCCAGATCACATAGCCAGTAAGTGGCAGAATCAAGGTAGAAACCAATTTAATTATTTTAATTCCAATATCTATCTCCCATGATTTTTCATCTTGTTCTCATTTGATTCAGCACTTAAGAAGGTAAGAGTGTTATTTGTTGGATATGTTAACCCCCATCTCCTAACAATAATGCTTTGCTTTCTTAAAAGCTAATGTTATTTCTAAATTGTACATTACTTGTTTTCTCCCCTACCTAATTATGACAAAACCATATGAACAAACTTATACAGGATAGGAGCAAAGAAAAAGGCATTGAGTTGCATCCAATCTCTCCCACTGATGAATCAAACTACAAAATCTTTGATACACAATAAAATGTGTGGGTTCTGTATGGCAAGCATGGTAATTTTCTTTTCCTTTTTGATTCATTAAAACTCAAGCAGAATTAACTTTAACGAAATGTCATATGATTTTGGAAATATATTTGCATTTATATCAATGTGCACTGTTATACCTAAATCAATATGTTTCTTCCTGATGCTTTCTGGTGAACAGTTTTTGAACCACAGAAATACATACTTCAAATTAATTAAGTTCAATTCAACACAACTTTACTAAGCATTAACGATGTGTAAAGCATTGTGCCAGGAAGAGCGAAGAAAATACAAATTCTATCTTCAAGGAAATCATAATGCATGACATTGTGGTTTCTTATTCTCATTTCTAGTCACAGAAGTAATTTTATTATTTTCTACGTGAACTTCCTGTTTTGCTTCTCTTATTTGTTTTGTTGCCCAATATAAATGAGAGATGAGTTTCTTCATAAACCATATTTTTATTGCTTTGCATCATAGCAGAGGAAAAAGACAAGTGAAGAAGTGTCTTCTGTTTCGAACTAAAATTTTAAATAGCACCTAGAACACTGTCATCATAAAAGAAAATAATTGATTGTGATGTTGATCCCAGCATTTATTTCCTTGGCACTTTATCTGACTGAAAGAATTACATCACTGCCCATCCTGAGCATCACAAATGACTGACAAATATCCCCCCTATATTCTGAAACCATTCTGAGACATGTACAGTTATCTGTTCCAAATTAACCACAGCTAAAAGGAAATCGGCACAACACCTGCTCACCAGGGACAGAGGGTTTAGAAGGGAGGAGAGCCATCAGGAGGAATGAGAGCCTGCTTAGGAAAAATACTTCCTAGCAAAAAGCAGGATTTATGAAAAACTGTCTCCCCTCTAATAGCCTCCTATCTTTTTACAGAGGCAACTTATTGTCAGTTTCTGGGATGCAGCCTGGAAGCGTGCCCTACCCTTCCTGATAGCTCATATTATAGTCAAGGTGTATACCCTATGATATTAAAGGAAAATCACTTTATACATTGATGGATTCTGTATGCCCTTTTAATGGCCTCAGCCTTCCATATTTTAATCTACACTGATAAGATGTTAATTTAAACTGAAAATACAACTCTTAAGGAAGCTATGCAGAGAATGAGAGGAGAAGAAGAATTAACATAGTCTTTTCGGCAGCACAGTGAGTCTAGATTGGATAGACAAAAATAAAGAATGGCTTTCTGTATCAGCTTGTCTTTCTGTAATTACAACAATCACTTTCAAGAACTGTCTGGATATTAAAATGATAAAAACTAAAATCAATCTAATTATCCACAGAGAACTTTTCTCCCATCAGTTTCCATTACAGAGGAAACAAAATTGGCCATTACTTACCACTTCAATATTAATGCCAGCTGCAGCCCCACTGAGAGATACTTAGATGCACAACATTTGTCAGAAATCTGAAAGCGATTCCATTGACTGTCAGCACATGCAAAGAAAGGGAGAAGAGACAAGGAGAAATTTCTAACTCTTTTTTTTTTCTTTCAACAAATAGGCACTGGGCTTAGCCCTGGGACTATAAACACACATAAAATGAGTGTGTTTATTTTCATATAACTAAACTAAATTATAACTTCATATAATTAAAATGAGTGTTCTCATAAAATGAGAAATGTTATTTCTTCATTCCAGGAATTCAGAGTCTGTTGGGGGGCGGGGTCAAACACGTAAACAAATAATAATGAAACAATGAGGTAAGAGCAATGATAGACTCAGACAATCCTAGCTAGCCACGTCAGGATGCTTAGCTGGCATCCAAATAAGAAGAGAGATATTAATTAGAGATGTGACTAAGTCATTTCTTGGGAGAAGTTGGAACGGGGAAGAGAGTACTTCGTCTAGGAGGAAAAGCACCAATAAAATCATGGAGGTGAGTAATACTAGGAGCTCAATATGGAAGCACAAGCAGTGTACATTTCTACTATTTTAAGTAAGACAGAGACTGCCAGACAAGAAGGCAATAAAGGCATTGTGTGTTTCATTTTTAAGAATGGAAATTTGGCTCACAGGACATGGGGGAGTCCAAATGTTTATAAGCAATGGTGCTACATTGTAAGAGCTGCTTGCTGGATTGTTCCACTACCCATACACATGTCTCAGTTCAGTGCTCTTCCCGGAGACTAATTGACACATCAAGATTACATCAAGAGATCCTCATACCTTCTGATCTGTAGTTGGATTTGGCTAACAGGAGCCCCAGTCAAAGATTAGAGGGAAGGTGAGAATGAGGACACAGTATTATCAGGTGTGGTCTGAACAAACTCTGGTCTGGGATCTCCCTTGATTAATCTGAGCCCTCTGCCTTTTTCAAATCATCCAACTCTCTTCATTTTATATTTCTGTTTTCTAGTAGGCACTCCTTCATTGCATCCTATGAGACATAGACGTGGCATCAGGTTGGCCAGACTATTACTGCTGAAATTGTTCTCCACAGAAACCTGTGGACATTGTCTATTGTGAGTAGAGTTCTCTTGCGGCAATCTTGTTTTGAAAGTGCCTATTGTTTCCTATTGGGATTTGAACTGATACATTTTGCATTTAGATAAGCACAAGTCTGTAAGGAAGATGGCTTTAAAAAGAAGAGCAGCTGAGACATGCTGAAGAACTTGATTGTATCAATAATATTTGTGTCAGAGAAGCAGGGAAAAGTTTGTGAAACACTTGAAGGTAAAATTTGTTGAATGCATTGGTTGATTGGTTGTGGAAAGGGGGAAAGGAAAAGGGAATAAGTGATAGATGATGGTTTCCAAAATTTTTGAACTTTCGCATGTGTTGGCTTTGAGTGTCTGGGTCTTTTTAATGATAGACTCAGACAATCCTAGCTAGCCACGTCAGGATGCTTAGCTGGCATCCAAATAAGAAGAGAGATATTAATTAGAGATGTGACTAAGTCATTTCTTGGGAGAAGTTGGAACGGGGAAGAGAGTACTTCGTCTAGGAGGAAAAGCACCAATAAAATCATGGAGGTGAGTAATACTAGGAGCTCAATATGGAAGCACAAGCAGTGTACATTTCTACTATTTTAAGTAAGACAGAGACTGCCAGACAAGAAGGCAATAAAGGCATTGTGTGTTTCATTTTTAAGAATGGAAATTTGGCTCACAGGACATGGGGGAGTCCAAATGTTTATAAGCAATGGTGCTACATTGTAAGAGCTGCTTGCTGGATTGTTCCACTACCCATACACATGTCTCAGTTCAGTGCTCTTCCCGGAGACTAATTGACACATCAAGATTACATCAAGAGATCCTCATACCTTCTGATCTGTAGTTGGATTTGGCTAACAGGAGCCCCAGTCAAAGATTAGAGGGAAGGTGAGAATGAGGACACAGTATTATCAGGTGTGGTCTGAACAAACTCTGGTCTGGGATCTCCCTTGATTAATCTGAGCCCTCTGCCTTTTTCAAATCATCCAACTCTCTTCATTTTATATTTCTGTTTTCTAGTAGGCACTCCTTCATTGCATCCTATGAGACATAGACGTGGCATCAGGTTGGCCAGACTATTACTGCTGAAATTGTTCTCCACAGAAACCTGTGGACATTGTCTATTGTGAGTAGAGTTCTCTTGCGGCAATCTTGTTTTGAAAGTGCCTATTGTTTCCTATTGGGATTTGAACTGATACATTTTGCATTTAGATAAGCACAAGTCTGTAAGGAAGATGGCTTTAAAAAGAAGAGCAGCTGAGACATGCTGAAGAACTTGATTGTATCAATAATATTTGTGTCAGAGAAGCAGGGAAAAGTTTGTGAAACACTTGAAGGTAAAATTTGTTGAATGCATTGGTTGATTGGTTGTGGAAAGGGGGAAAGGAAAAGGGATAAGAAAGATGGTTTCCAATTTTTTAACTTTCAAGTTTTCAACTTCAGTGACTAGGTGATAGATGATGGTGCTTTCAGTGGAGACTGTAGATGAAGGAACAGGTTTATGGGGAAAGACAGTGAGTTCACTTTCGCATGTGTTGGCTTTGAGGTGTCTGGGTCTATTGGTTATATGAAAATAAATGATCAGGACTGAAAATAATATCTTTGAAAGTTGTCAGCATATCAGTAAGTGGTACTTAAACCATGAGATTGAGAACAGTGAACTGGAAAAGAAACCCTAGAAAAGGCTGACATGTAAAGAAATGTTCTCAAATATTAATATTTGTGAAGTTATACTCAGTTTGTTAAAATGCATCATCCCGCGTCCCTAGTCTAGTGACTGATTCAGTCGGTTAAGTGGCAGATTCAGATACGATGTATCAAAACACATATCCCAGGTAATTTTGATTATATAGTTTGCAGACCACACTTAGAGAAATACTCATTTGAAGAAAGAAGGGAAGAAGAAATGTTCACAAGAGAGAAAATATGAAATATCCAGAATATATAGAGAACTCCTAAAACTCAACAGTAAGCAACTCAATTCAGAAGTGACCAAGAGACATAAATAAACATTTCTCTAAAGAAGATATATGAGTGGCTAAAGAGCACATAGAAAGTTGCTCAGTATTACTAATCATTCAGAAAATGCAAATGAAAAACACAATGAGACACCGCTGCACACACATTAGGATGACAACTTTCCAAAAACAGAAACGACCAAGTTCTATTGAGAATGTGAAGAAATCAGAACATTTACACAGTGTTGATGGGAACGTAAGTGGTATAGCCACGTGGGGAAAAATATGGCAGTTCTTCAAGATAGTAAAAGCAAAATTACCACACGATTTAGCAATTCCACTTCTGGGTCTATTTACAAAAGAACTGAAAGCAGAGTTCTAAAGAGACATTTGTCCAACGATGTTCTCACAGCATATCCTTAATGGCTAAAGTGCAGAAACCACCTCAGTAGCCACTGACACTGATGGATGGAGTAGAATGTAGTATATGCACACAGTATATGCATACAATCATTTGCCCTTAAAAAGAAAGGAAATTCTGACATACGCTACAAGTAGATAAACCTTAAGAACATTATACTAAGTGAAATGTTAGTCACCTGAGATAAACACTGTATGATTCCATCTATGTGAGGTACCTAGAGGAGTCAAAATCACAAATACAGGAAGTAAATGTTGGCTCCCAAGGGTTAGGAGGAGGGGAAATTAGGGAGTTATTGTTTAACAGTTATTATTCCATAGTGTTTCACTCTTATAAGGTGAAAAGGGTCCTGGAGAGGAAGGACAGTGATGGTTACACAATACTACACACGTACTTAATGCCACTGTAAAAAAAATAATAATAATAAAAGGGCTTCCCTGGTGGTCCAGTGGGTAAGGACACCACCTTGCAGTGCAAGGGGCGCCGGTTCCATCCCTGGCCTGGGAAGATCCCACGTGCTGCAGAGCAGCTGGACCGATGTGTCCAATTACTGAGCCAGAGCTCTGGAGCGCATGCGCCCAGAGCCGGTGCTCTGTGACAACAGAGGCCACTGCGATGGGAGGCCCACACGGGCCAAAGAATGAAGATCGATGAAAATAGATACATGAAAGACCAATATAAGTGGCCCACCCACCCCCTCCCTCCCCAACCCGCCCCCCCAAATAAATAAATAATAAATATTGAAAGAAAAATGCCACTGAACTGCACATATACTTAAAATGATTAAGATAATAATACATTGAGTGTATTTGATCAAAATGCAATATAAAATACAAAATGAAAATAATAAGCATCCCCCGGATCTACAGATTGAACCTGCTCTTTCTCATGATCAATATGAAGCATAGAAACACAATGTGTCATGGGTTACATTTAGTTCTTCCATAGCCACTTATCTTTCTGCATGTTCACAGATCTACTTCCTTTTGACCCCTAAAATGATAAATATCTGTGCTCTATACAATTTAATTTTTCCAACCCTCAATTATTTGAAAGTGAATCCAGGTGTCTCAATGGTAAACAATCTGCCTGCCTATGCAGAAGATGCAGGAGACGTGGGTTCGATCCCTGGGTTGGAAAGATCCCCTGGAGGAAGAAGTGGCAACCCACTCCAGTGCTTGTGCCTGGAAAATCCTATGGACAGAGGAGCTGGCAGGCTACAGTCCATGGAGTCATAAAAGAATCAGACATCACTGAGCAACTGAGTAGGAACATTCCTTGTCATTTTCAGATTAAGATCACATGTACCCAAACAAATAGTAAATATTAATTTTTAAAGAAGGATAATGGTGAGAATTATTCAAAAGATTGCTTACATCTCATTAATTTTATTTGGCTTTAAGCTTTCAGGAAAGTACAAATTTATTTCCTTAATTGTACTTAATTGTACTTAAGCTAATGCTTATGCTGATTTCTCCTCCTGAAAACAAATGACACCTTTTTTTTTTTTTTTTTTTGGCCACTTCTATTGGTCTTTGATTTATTTATTTTCATCCATCTTTGTTCTTTGGCCTCTGTGGGCCTCCCATTGCAGTGGCCTCTCTCGTCACAGAACAGGAGCTCTGGGCGCATGCGCTCCGGACCTCCAGCTCAGTAGTTGGACACATTGGTCCAGCCGCTCTGCTTGACAAGTGGGATCTTCCCAGGCCAGGGATCGAACTGGTGCCCCTTGCACTGCAAGACGGTGTCCTTACCCACTGGTCCACCAGGGAAGCCCCAAATGACACCTTCTTAAACGCACCACTTTTTCTACTTCATTATTGTTCCTGAAGTTGGGTTTCCTCACTATGTACTTTGCTCTATTTCATATTGCCTATTTTCACAGTGTATCTGTCCATTTTGCCTTACTAATTTATTCTCTCTTAAAGTGTGGGCTGTTTCCTAAGTAGCTTATTGATATGCTATTCTGATACCATGTCAGTTTTGCTTCTTGGTGAATGACATCTGTTGATGGGATTCATTGCAAATTAAACTGCATTTGTAAATTTAGAAACAGTATGAGTAGTAGTGCTGGGGAATACACTTGAGAGTCCCTTGGACAGCAAGGAGATCAAACCAGTTAATCCTAAAGGAAATCAACCCTGAATATTTCATTGGGAGGACTGATCTGCCTGCCTATGCAGAAGATGCAGGAGACGTGGGTTCGATCCCTGGGTTGGAAAGATCCCCTGGAGGAAGAAGTGGCAACCCACTCCAGTGCTTGTGCCTGGAAAATCCTATGGACAGAGGAGCTGGCAGGCTACAGTCCATGGAGTCATAAAAGAATCAGACATCACTGAGCAACTGAGTAGGAACATTCCTTGTCATTTTCAGATTAAGATCACATGTACCCAAACAAATAGTAAATATTAATTTTTAAAGAAGGATAATGGTGAGAATTATTCAAAAGATTGCTTACATCTCATTAATTTTATTTGGCTTTAAGCTTTCAGGAAAGTACAAATTTATTTCCTTAATTGTACTTAATTGTACTTAAGCTAATGCTTATGCTGATTTCTCCTCCTGAAAACAAATGACACCTTTTTTTTTTTTTTTTTTTGGCCACTTCTATTGGTCTTTGATTTATTTATTTTCATCCATCTTTGTTCTTTGGCCTCTGTGGGCCTCCCATTGCAGTGGCCTCTCTCGTCACAGAACAGGAGCTCTGGGCGCATGCGCTCCGGACCTCCAGCTCAGTAGTTGGACACATTGGTCCAGCCGCTCTGCTTGACAAGTGGGATCTTCCCAGGCCAGGGATCGAACTGGTGCCCCTTGCACTGCAAGACGGTGTCCTTACCCACTGGTCCACCAGGGAAGCCCCAAATGACACCTTCTTAAACGCACCACTTTTTCTACTTCATTATTGTTCCTGAAGTTGGGTTTCCTCACTATGTACTTTGCTCTATTTCATATTGCCTATTTTCACAGTGTATCTGTCCATTTTGCCTTACTAATTTATTCTCTCTTAAAGTGTGGGCTGTTTCCTAAGTAGCTTATTGATATGCTATTCTGATACCATGTCAGTTTTGCTTCTTGGTGAATGACATCTGTTGATGGGATTCATTGCAAATTAAACTGCATTTGTAAATTTAGAAACAGTATGAGTAGTAGTGCTGGGGAATACACTTGAGAGTCCCTTGGACAGCAAGGAGATCAAACCAGTTAATCCTAAAGGAAATCAACCCTGAATATTTCATTGGGAGGACTGATGCTGAAGCCGAAGCTCCAATATTTTGGCCACCTGATGCGAAGAGCTGACTCATTGAAAAAGGTCCTGATGCTGGAAAGATTCAGGGCAAGAGGAGAAGCGGGCAACAGAGCATGACATGGCTGGATGGCACCATCAGCTCAATGGACATGACTTTCAGCAAACTCTGGGAGATAATGAAGGACAGGGAAAGCTGGAGTGCTGCAGTCCATGGTATCACACAGAGTCAGACACAACTGAGCAACTGAACAACAACAATGATTTACCAACCAAATGGATACAGTAAGAAAACTGGAGTTTTATTATCTATATCACATAAGCCCAAGTCAGGATTTGAGCCAGAAAGCATTAAATCAGAAAAAGAACACCTTTTAAAGCTGAAAGCCACAATTCACAATGCATACCTAGTGTTATAAATATCTATACTACACTACATACCACCACCTTTGTAAAGCAGAATATGAGAGGTTCAAAGAGACAGTGAGAGAAAAACTTACACTAGGGAATTTACATACTGCATTCAGTTAAGACGAACCAAGTGGGCCAAAAATAATGAAAAATATTGGCAATAGTAACATAAGTAGATTTTATGATTGTGTATTGAAATTTACATTCTAATAATAAAGAGTGTATCTTCATCTCAAGTGTATAAAAAACATTTATAAAGATAAATCTCAGATCATAAAGAGGGCATGCCTACGTTCCATATAGTGGCTAAATAAACAGCTATTTCTGTTTGTGTACATGCAATACAATAAAGAAAGCTAGAAATTAAAAATGAATGAGCGAGGGCTTCCCTGGTGGTCCAGTGGGTAAGGACACCGCCTTGCAGTGCAAGGGGCGCCGGTTCGATCCCTGGCCTGGGAAGATCCCACGCGCCACGGAGTGGCTGGACCGATGTGTCCAATCACCAAGCCGGAGCTCTGAAGCGCATGTGCCCAGAGCCGGGGCTCTGCGACAACAGAGGCCACCACGATGGGAGGCCCATGCTAGCCAAAGAACAAAGATGGATAAAAATAGAGAAATGAAAGACCAATAGAGTGGCCCGCCTGCTCCCCTCCCTCCCCACCCCACCCCCACCAAAATAAATAAATAAATAAATCTTTAAAAAAAAATGAATAAGTGAATGGACATATGGAAAATTTCATGCACAGGGATAATTAACACAAAATGCCATCAAGGAAAGTTGTGGACTGTGTAAAAACATTACAAAGAAATTGGCTTTGAGATTTCACTTGTTAGGCAAATGATATAAGAGGGATAAGGGCAGAGCCAGGTGATTCCTTAACGTCTTTCCTCTGATGCTTTAATAAATGTGTTTTTAAATAAAGTATGCAGCTAGAAGACTCTTTACACAGAATATACTTTAATTGCTAAACTTCTTTTAAAAAAAAAAAAAAAAACAGTCAGGGGAGGGAATATCCAGAACTGAATTGAGGACAGAACAAGGAGTAATGAGGTAATATAAGATCTGACAACCTCAGAGAAAGAGCTGAGCCTTCTCTCGATAACCCTGCCTAAAAGACAAAGTACCTTAAAGAAAACAGTTAAGGATGATTGGCAAGCATTCTATTTAAAGAGGGATCATATCTTATGTTCTGCAAACACCATCACATTCAGAATGATGGCAACAGCGTCTTTATCATGAAACAGGAGAGATGGAGTAAATACAGTGATAGCTGAGAGATATCAGTGTGCTTCCTTTTGGGATTGTAAAATTATTGTACACTGAGAGGAAAAAGGATCCTAACTCCAACCTCAGGACAGTGAAGGATGGATGATAGCCTCTGTATTCTCCCTTTCATCAGTGTTGACTTCATCTTTCTAGTTGCACAGGAGAATATTATTTCCTGAAGATATACTTTTTGTGGGCTTCAGTAATAATTACTATAACTCTTCACATTTGGTTAATAACCTATTCACTGACAGTTCTTTGTGAAGACTTGAGGTTTTGCTGAAATATTCCCAGGAAGTAGAATGTCCTTCTCTTTTGAGTGCAAAATATTTTGTACATCTGCTTCACAGTTGTTGTAAACACATAGTAATTGTTGAGCATGGTTACCTTTGCTTCCAAAAGAAAGAGGCAGAGCAGATATAGGTTAGTGAACCTCTGTCAGAGAAGCCACAATTAGTCACTAATCTCCTTCTACTTCTGTCTCATCCCTAGTGCCCCTTTTCTTTGCTGTGCAATTTATTCACTACACACAGCTATCTTGACAACACAGGTAAGTGAATATTGAAGTGTAAATCATCCAAGTATGTGCCCTAACCTAGGGCTACATTTCCTCAGCACATCCACTTTTACCAAATTCTCTAAGACACCCTGTGAGCTTACAACAGCTTTGCCTGTCTGTATCTCTCCAGACATAATGAAGGCTGAGCGTCAAAGAATTGATGCTTTCAAACTGTGGTGCTAGAGGCAACTCTTGAGAGTCCCTTGGACAATAAGGAGAGAATCAGTCAATCCTAAAGAAAATTTTCCCTGAATATTCACTGGAAGGACTGATGCTGAAGCTGAAGCTCCAATACCTTGGCCACCTGATGCGAAGAACTGATTCATTGGAAAAGACCCTGATGCTGGGAAAGATTGAAGGCAAAAGGAGCAGGGGGCAGCAGAGGATGAGATGGATGGAAGGCATCATCGACTCAATGAATGTAAGTTTGAGCAAACTCTGGGAGATAGTGAAGGACAGGGAAGCCTGGATTGCTCACAAAATGTTGGTCATAACTTAGCAACTGAACAACAACTACTCTTAGGGCATGGATAGAAATGGTGACAGTGATCTCTCCTGTATGAGGAGAAAGGTTCCAGTGGAAAACTGCTAAACATGCCTTCCTCCTTTTTCCTGAGAAAACTTGCTTTTCATCTTGATGGGAATATGTCCAGTTAGTAAACTCCTTAGAATTCCTTACAAATAAGAAGTGTTCAAGCTATATGACTTGGGCCAAAAGATAGAAGTTGGTGCTTTCTAGGTAAGCTTTTCTCTGATGTAAGTGCCAGTACTGCCCATTCCCTTCCTTTTTCTTTATGCATGCAAAGCAGGTGGTGTAATGAAGATAAATCAGTCATTTTGTGATCAGATAACCACATGAAGAAAAACATCCTTCTACACCAGAAGGGGTAAAATAGCGCAGGACAGTAACACTATCATGAAGACACTTCCCTGACACACTTCCCACCTCCAGGCTGTTCCTTGTGTGCAGAGAATAAATCTTTTTGTTAAGCCAAGGTATATACTTGTTCCTGTCCCATGCAGCAGAAAGTATTCCAAATTGACATGTCAGTCTTGCCTCTACCTCAGGAGAGATATGTGAGAAAGCTTTTGCTGGTTTTCATGGTTTTTCATGTCCAAAATAGTTACTAAATAACATATATTCATTTGGTTCAAAAGTTTCCTCATTGATTACCAAGGAGAATCTAACTTACTGTTTCTACCTCGTAGACAAATAATTTAATAAAGTTTTAGTTAAATGGCACAGATATATTGCTAAAGACAATATAGCTGTCCTTTCCTAAAATCTTGGGTCAGATTCCAAGGAAAGGAGAATAGCAGTTAATCTTTAGCTGAGCTCTGCTGTTTTCTTTGTTTAATATGCTTAGCATATAGAATTTTTTAAAACATATTCTGGCACATGGTCAGTAAATATTGAATAATGATTATAATGATAGTGATATTTATATCAACTGTTTTATATAGTGTTCAAAGAACAGATTATGCTAGAGATAAAAATAGACTAGATAAATTATAGATCCTGATGTTAACAGCTCCTAAAAAGAACATTCCTCCATCTCGGAGGCCAAAGTTTCTCACTCTTTAAGCATTGTGAAGTTTTACTAAACAATGTGCTCATAGTAAACTTTACTGAAAGTCTGCATGTTTATTTTCATGAAATAAGAACTTTTGAAAATATTTTTTAAAAGGAAAGTTCCAGAGAGCTGTATAGATGCACAGTGTTTGTGACCTAATGACTGATACTACATGTAAGATGAAAATTAATCACTTAGTAAGCATGCTTTATGCCTTATGTCCTCCTCAAAGTGTAAACTCCAAAGGGCACTGTTTCTTATCCTCTAAAATTTAGACCTCAGAATAGTACCATTTACCCACTACTGAAACTTCTCCTCTACTTTTTTTCAGGATTCATGTCACTGGCATTGAAAAGACAAGTTACTGTGTTTCTCCTGGAGGTATTCATGGTCTTGTAGAAATTTACACCAAAGCAAGGAGAATCTAGTCATTGAGGTGAGTAATCACTTTGTAATTGAGATATATGGATCAAAACTGCTAGAAATAAAAATAAAATAGGAAAACATAGTACTAGTAGGAATCTTTAAGACATATCTCTCAGTCTTTGATACAACTAGATATAGCCAAGAAACGATGTCAGGCAGTAAACAACAAAAATCTGTAAAGCTATTATCCTTCAATTAAAAATTTATAAAAAATTCCAAGAAATAATAGAAATCTAAATAACAGATTGTTCAAACAACTCTATAGAGAGAAAAGCATGGATCACATAAATGAAGAGTATGCTTTTTAAAATTGCTTATAAAAATTTCAAGCATTGACCTTTATTGGTCACAAAGAAAATTCCCCCAAAATGTGAACAGCATTCTGTTAGCAGTGCACTTAATCTACAAATAAAAAAGATATAAACTATCAAAATGAAACCACATACAAATATTAAGAATATTAAAATAATATTGGGGCCAAGAAGAATTTAAAATCTCACTCTTAAATGATTTAGAAAATGCTTATTTTTTCTGTTAAAAATGAAAACACATGAGTTGAGTTAATATGGTACATACAGAAAAATTTGTATTTTTAAAAAGCTTAATTTAAAATTATGAGAGAATAAAGATAAACATTTATGAGTTAGTATAATTTGTTGAATTAAACAATACTCTCTTCAATTCAGTTATGGAATATTTTTACCCAGCTTTGATTATCAGGAATCACTTAAAGGAAAGATTCTCACCCAAGATCCATGAATTGTTTCATATATTCCTAGGATATGAAAGGCCTTTTTTAAGCTGATGAGAAAACATATATAACAAAAGCTTAGAATTTTTTAATTAATCAAAGAAATTTCTCTGAGATAATATATTTTCTTAAAAATATAAAAGGGTGTATTTCAAGCCAACACCTGGCACTGTGTTTAAGGGTGATACCGTGTCTATTTAAGGTGGCATAATAGTCCTTTCTTTCATCAGTCCTTTTATCAATCCTTTCTTTCAGTATTATTTGGCATTGTTCTGAAGGAATTACTCAGAAATTAAATTTTAGCTTCTGACTGAGAATATTCCACTCCACTCCAAATTTCTGGCACCATTTTAAGTGGTATTAACATTCTGCTCATGTGTGATGACCTTTCTCTTTGCTTCAGGAGACCTTTTCACCACCATAAACTAAACACCTCCAAAATCTCAATTTTCTATAACCTCTGAACAGTTCCTTTGAGTTTCCCACTTTCTTGCTCGAGTATACTCCCTGTGACTAAAAACAGACTGAACAAGTTTAAAAACAATATTCTTGGTTACTGGACTTTAAATGATTTCATTATTTTCAAATTGTGGCTTTTTGGTTATTTTCAATATTTGTTTAACCATCAGTGACCACTTTTGACCTGTTGATCTAATACAACAGAAACCAATAAAGCTTGCAAACTTAATCAGTATAAACATTAATATGTAAATGCTATGTAAATGTACACACTCTCTTCGTTTAAGGTAAGCTGAGACAATGGCCAAAGTAATCCTTAAGGCTATGCACACAAGTTCAGAACATTAATTTTTATTAAGAACATAATAAGATTACTCTGAAAATTATTTATCAGTCTTAGAGGTCAAATTTGTAATATGTATATAAATAAATTAACTACATTTATTTTTCTTCTGGAAATGCAACCTGACCATGGAACCACCAGAGGCTCAAACAAAGCTAATTGTGTAACAGTCCTATAGGTTTATTGTCATGGAAATGTATTCTATAATACATGATTTCTTTTATTTAAAAATAAAGATTATAAAATAGGATTTAAGTATGTGCATGTGCATGCAAAAAATCAGTTCAGTCATGGCCAACTCTTTGCAATCCCGTGGACTGTAACCCACCAGGCTCAGGTGTCTGTTGAATTCTCCTGGCAGTTATATACTGGAGTAGACTGCCATGTCCTCCTCCAGGGAATCTTCCCAAACCAGGGATCAAACCCATGTCTTTTATGTCTCACAGACTGGCAGCTTTGTTCTTTACCACTAGTGCCATCTGGGAAGCCCTTATATAGGTATACAGATGTGAAATTAGATGTGTATAGATAAACAAGGCAAACATATGTATACATACAGTAAGAAAAGAGAGCGTTCTAGAAGAATATTCACCATATGATACAAGAGAATATTTCTGAGTGATGAGGTTTGGCCTTTTTTTCTTGTTTCCCCTGTATTATAAACTTTGAGAGGCTGTATTCTGTCATTTTATGTCAACATTAAATATTTGTTAAAATGGTAGGTTAATAAATAACTGTCATCTTTGAATTTTCGAAAATTTTATTTATCAGAAAAAGGGCAGTATTTCTAACAACTGCAAAACTTTAGTAATTCTAACCACTGCCAAGCTTCAGATACTGACTACTGATGATGAACTGGTGGGAAACTTAGTTATTCATACCTGTTGGCCTTTGTGATAGGTTGTCGCTGCAAATGGCCACTCTCAGTTAGTTCTTCATCATATTTGCATGTCTATCTTCATCAAATAGTTGAATCTAATTCCCTTCTTCTTGAATCAGGCCAGATCCTGTTGTCTGACTAATAAAATTCTGTGAGAGTGATATTCAGGTTAAGTTTCTTTCTGCACCTTGGAATGTCCATTCTTGGGGCTTGCCCTCTTGGAACTCAGCTGTTATGCTGTGAGAAGGCCAAACTGTACAAAGAGTCTATGTGTTGGTGCCCTGGCTCTGAGCTCCCAGTTGACAGACTGCATCATCTACCTTTTTAGAAAGAGTCATCTGTAATATCTCTAGCTTACTCAAGCCTTTAATGACTCCAGTCTTACCTGTGTGAGATCCCAAGTTAGAACTGCTGCACCAGGTCTCAGTCAACCCATAAAACTGTGAGAGATAACATTTTATTTTAAGGCATTATGTTTTGGGATGAGTTTTATGCAACATATAACTGGAAAATATTCCATATTTTTTAAAAACTATCTTTTGTAGATCCACTCTTTCATGGTGTCCCCCTGTTGAATTCTCCTGGCAGTTATATACTGGAGTAGACTGCCATGTCCTCCTCCAGGGAATCTTCCCAAACCAGGGATCAAACCCATGTCTTTTATGTCTCACAGACTGGCAGCTTTGTTCTTTACCACTAGTGCCATCTGGGAAGCCCTTATATAGGTATACAGATGTGAAATTAGATGTGTATAGATAAACAAGGCAAACATATGTATACATACAGTAAGAAAAGAGAGCGTTCTAGAAGAATATTCACCATATGATACAAGAGAATATTTCTGAGTGATGAGGTTTGGCCTTTTTTTCTTGTTTCCCCTGTATTATAAACTTTGAGAGGCTGTATTCTGTCATTTTATGTCAACATTAAATATTTGTTAAAATGGTAGGTTAATAAATAACTGTCATCTTTGAATTTTCGAAAATTTTATTTATCAGAAAAAGGGCAGTATTTCTAACAACTGCAAAACTTTAGTAATTCTAACCACTGCCAAGCTTCAGATACTGACTACTGATGATGAACTGGTGGGAAACTTAGTTATTCATACCTGTTGGCCTTTGTGATAGGTTGTCGCTGCAAATGGCCACTCTCAGTTAGTTCTTCATCATATTTGCATGTCTATCTTCATCAAATAGTTGAATCTAATTCCCTTCTTCTTGAATCAGGCCAGATCCTGTTGTCTGACTAATAAAATTCTGTGAGAGTGATATTCAGGTTAAGTTTCTTTCTGCACCTTGGAATGTCCATTCTTGGGGCTTGCCCTCTTGGAACTCAGCTGTTATGCTGTGAGAAGGCCAAACTGTACAAAGAGTCTATGTGTTGGTGCCCTGGCTCTGAGCTCCCAGTTGACAGACTGCATCATCTACCTTTTTAGAAAGAGTCATCTGTAATATCTCTAGCTTACTCAAGCCTTTAATGACTCCAGTCTTACCTGTGTGAGATCCCAAGTTAGAACTGCTGCACCAGGTCTCAGTCAACCCATAAAACTGTGAGAGATAACATTTTATTTTAAGGCATTATGTTTTGGGATGAGTTTTTATGCAACATATAACTGGAAAATATTCCATATTTTTGTAAATTAAAAAATTGCCATCTTTTAAGGATTCTAGAGTATACTTTTTGCTCAAGTATTTTTTTCAAAGCTTAGATTTGTCTGATGAAATTCACCTTTTTGATTAGAACATCATTCCTCCAACACCTGGACAAAACAGCAGAGTAAAATTATTTTATGTGAGTATAAGCTAATTTATAGGATTTCTGAAAGAATATTTTACAAGATTTAATTAAAGAGACAGTAGGAAAGAGGCTCTAAGTCTGGAGTCATTCTAGAAAGGTCCAGGCATAATGATACAGAAGGACATTGTGCTAAGTGATACTGAGAAGAAAGGGATATATAGGATGTGAGATATGTGTGTTGGGAAAAGGAAGTGCCCAAGTTATAAATGGGATGATTTCTTCACCTCTGCACACAATTTGGAAATTTCTAATGTTTTCTGTTATGTCCGAACTTGTATGTGAGATTTTTCTGCCTTCTCGCACCAATCAGGGTATGTATTCAAGGGGTCTCTCATTCATTCAATCATTCAACAAGTATTTTTTAAACATATGTTCTGCTCAATGCCCTAAGCCTAGCAGTGAGGATACAGTGATGAACAAGACAGACAATTAAAATGCTTGGAATGGTCAGAGGAGGCATCCCAAAATGTAGTTTTAGAGAACCTAAGAGTAGGATGCTAATGCTATGTCTGCAATGATTGAATAAGATTGCATGAGGTATAGGCCTAACCAGGACAAGATTCTTCAATAATATGATCAACATTCCTCCAAAAGTTAAAATAGAAATATATATATGAATATTACAAAACCAAACGAATAAGGATATCTTGCCGTTTGTGACAGTCATGGATGGACCATGAAGGCATTATGTTAAGTAAAATAAGTCAGAGAGAAAGACAAATACTGTATGATCTCACTTATATGTGGAATGTAAAAAATAAAATGAAAGAAACTCATAGAAAAAGAGATTGTGGCCACCAATCATGAGATAAATAAGTACTGGGGATGAAATGTACAACACAATAATTATAATGAACACTTCTTTATGATATATATGAAAGTTACTGGTGCTAAATCCTAACAGTTCTTATCATGAGGAAAAACTTTTTTTTTTTTTGAAATGATGCATGTTAACTAAGCTATTGTTGTAATAATTTCCTGATATACATAAGTCAGATCATTACACTGTACATAATATAGTGCCCTGTGTTAACACAGTGCTTATCTTAAATTTATACAGTGCATGCATGCGTGCTAAGTCACTTCAGTCATGTCCTACTCTTTGTGATGCTATGGACTGTCACCCAGCAGGCTCCTCTGTCTATGGGATTCTCCAGGGAAGAATACTAAGAGTAGATTGCCATGCCCTTCTCCAGGGAATCTTCCCAATCCAGGGATTGAAACTGTGTCTCTTTTGTCTCCTGCACTGGCAGGTAGGATCTTTACTACTAGCACCACCTGGGAAACCCCAAACTTATACAGTGATGCATGTCAATTATATTGCAAGACAATTGGGAGAAAAAAAAAGATTGATCAATAGCATGTCCAGGCAGGTTGCACCAAGCCCTGGTGGTAGAAAGACTGTGAAACACTGAGTCTGGGTACTTGACTGAAGAAACTTATAGGAAAACACTGTCCCTCGTCAGTTCTTCCCTGGCATTACAGGCTCCAGTATTTTATGACCACCACTCAGGACACTAGGACCACCATCCTTGTTCTGACTCAGGAACCATCTCAGTCTCCCAGACTGGGATCCTCTCTCATGTTCCCATTCCTCATTTTTTTCTCCCTGATCCTTTACCTCTGAGCTCTTCTTAAACTCATAAATTAAAACAAGGTATAGGCCTAACCAGGACAAGATTCTTCAATAATATGATCAACATTCCTCCAAAAGTTAAAATAGAAATATATATATGAATATTACAAAACCAAACGAATAAGGATATCTTGCCGTTTGTGACAGTCATGGATGGACCATGAAGGCATTATGTTAAGTAAAATAAGTCAGAGAGAAAGACAAATACTGTATGATCTCACTTATATGTGGAATGTAAAAAATAAAATGAAAGAAACTCATAGAAAAAGAGATTGTGGCCACCAATCATGAGATAAATAAGTACTGGGGATGAAATGTACAACACAATAATTATAATGAACACTTCTTTATGATATATATGAAAGTTACTGGTGCTAAATCCTAACAGTTCTTATCATGAGGAAAAACTTTTTTTTTGAAATGATGCATGTTAACTAAGCTATTGTTGTAATAATTTCCTGATATACATAAGTCAGATCATTACACTGTACATAATATAGTGCCCTGTGTTAACACAGTGCTTATCTTAAATTTATACAGTGCATGCATGCGTGCTAAGTCACTTCAGTCATGTCCTACTCTTTGTGATGCTATGGACTGTCACCCAGCAGGCTCCTCTGTCTATGGGATTCTCCAGGGAAGAATACTAAGAGTAGATTGCCATGCCCTTCTCCAGGGAATCTTCCCAATCCAGGGATTGAAACTGTGTCTCTTTTGTCTCCTGCACTGGCAGGTAGGATCTTTACTACTAGCACCACCTGGGAAACCCCAAACTTATACAGTGATGCATGTCAATTATATTGCAAGACAATTGGGAGAAAAAAAAAGATTGATCAATAGCATGTCCAGGCAGGTTGCACCAAGCCCTGGTGGTAGAAAGACTGTGAAACACTGAGTCTGGGTACTTGACTGAAGAAACTTATAGGAAAACACTGTCCCTCGTCAGTTCTTCCCTGGCATTACAGGCTCCAGTATTTTATGACCACCACTCAGGACACTAGGACCACCATCCTTGTTCTGACTCAGGAACCATCTCAGTCTCCCAGACTGGGATCCTCTCTCATGTTCCCATTCCTCATTTTTTTCTCCCTGATCCTTTACCTCTGAGCTCTTCTTAAACTCATAAATTAAAATTTTATTTGACTTCCTTTATTTTAAAATAAAGACCATTAAAAAGTTGTTATCAGAGGTAATCTCCAGGCCTTAGCAGAATAAAATTGTCCTTTTCATTGAATTCTAGTCTGAATTTTATCTTAAAGGGAAGGAAAAAGTGTGTAATACAAGTTGAGTAATTTAGTTGTAATACTCTGATTAAAAAATTATGTGTCAGGGTCTTTAGTTTTTTGCAAAATATGAAGTTAAATAATTCTAGAAGTGGAAAATATATAAAGCTCAGGGAACACTGTTATCATAAGTATTTAAAACAGTCACTCCTTTTGAAAGAAATAAAATTATTTTCCTCATTTGTACACAGTCATGACTAGTCCACAGACGAGGCAGTGGAAGAATTAACATAATTTAGACAATACAGTCAATAAAGCTAAACTTATTGTCTTTGAAAACCTCCCAATCCATTTAAAATAAGGAAATAAACACTCAAGAGCTCTTGGCTATAGCTGCAAAGATAAATGAAGCAATGAAGTTACATTAAGTGGCTTAGGAAGAGAGAAAATCTAACCATAGATGGGAAACTATAAAAATATATGAACTAATTTTTGTCTGCATACTTGCAGACAGGAAGAACAAAGAGAAAATATAGATCCAGGCGCTTTTATGTAGAAAAATTATTTGCATAAATCATCACTGAAGAAAGTCTCAATGACAATATACTACCAAAATTTTTATTTGTATATTTGTATTTAAGCTTAATGTACTTCCAAAGATATGAGAATCATGGACCATTGCTAATCAAAAGATTATGAAAAAAAAATACATTGGACCATGATTGTAAAGACTGTGAAACACTGAGTCTGGGTACTTGACTGAAGAAACTTATAGGAAAACACTGTCCCTCGTCAGTTCTTCCCTGGCATTACAGGCTCCAGTATTTTATGACCACCACTCAGGACACTAGGACCACCATCCTTGTTCTGACTCAGGAACCATCTCAGTCTCCCAGACTGGGATCCTCTCTCATGTTCCCATTCCTCATTTTTTTCTCCCTGATCCTTTACCTCTGAGCTCTTCTTAAACTCATAAATTAAAATTTTATTTGACTTCCTTTATTTTAAAATAAAGACCATTAAAAGTTGTTATCAGAGGTAATCTCCAGGCCTTAGCAGAATAAAATTGTCCTTTTCATTGAATTCTAGTCTGAATTTTATCTTAAAGGGAAGGAAAAAGTGTGTAATACAAGTTGAGTAATTTAGTTGTAATACTCTGATTAAAAAATTATGTGTCAGGGTCTTTAGTTTTTTGCAAAATATGAAGTTAAATAATTCTAGAAGTGGAAAATATATAAAGCTCAGGGAACACTGTTATCATAAGTATTTAAAACAGTCACTCCTTTTGAAAGAAATAAAATTATTTTCCTCATTTGTACACAGTCATGACTAGTCCACAGACGAGGCAGTGGAAGAATTAACATAATTTAGACAATACAGTCAATAAAGCTAAACTTATTGTCTTTGAAAACCTCCCAATCCATTTAAAATAAGGAAATAAACACTCAAGAGCTCTTGGCTATAGCTGCAAAGATAAATGAAGCAATGAAGTTACATTAAGTGGCTTAGGAAGAGAGAAAATCTAACCATAGATGGGAAACTATAAAAATATATGAACTAATTTTTGTCTGCATACTTGCAGACAGGAAGAACAAAGAGAAAATATAGATCCAGGCGCTTTTATGTAGAAAAATTATTTGCATAAATCATCACTGAAGAAAGTCTCAATGACAATATACTACCAAAATTTTTATTTGTATATTTGTATTTAAGCTTAATGTACTTCCAAAGATATGAGAATCATGGACCAGTGCTAATCAAAGGAGATCTTAATAGTAAAGATAAAATAATTAAGTTACAGTATTTCAAGAAATAGAACCTGGGTCCTTAAAAATGATTGGATAAAAGCAATAGCCAAAATTCTGTTAGATTCTAATTTTCAAGAAGTGGATTTCTTCTTCCACAGTGCTACTCAGAGAAAATCATTTTATCTTTACAGGGACTCACAGAAAACTCTGAAATTCTAAAACAGCTAAGATTCTATCCTCAGTGTTTTGGCTATAGAAAGACAGCAAAAAAAAAAAAAGAGGGGAAAAAATAGTCTAGCAAAAAGCAAATTGGGAATGAGAGATTGTTTGCTTTAGGCAAATTCAGAAATGTGTAACGTTATTTGTGGCTCACTAACATTACAAAAATACCCTGGTTATAAAATCTAATTAAGATTTTCTTGTTTTTCTCAGTCTGTTGTAAGGAATGAGTTCATCTCGCTGCTGCAAATATATTATGTAAGATCACTATATGATATTATATTTTTACACTTTTGAAGGCACATAATTATATTGAGGAGATAAATGTTTATAATTATTGAGCAGTTCGTTTATTTTTTGTTTCCAGTATCTTTCTTTTCAAATCTGATTCCAAAGTCTAAACAACAGTTTTACTTTGATAGGAAAAAGAGGCAATAAGACTTAATGTATATACTTTTATTGACAAAGATCTCTAGACATTACAATAAAGTGGACTAGGCTATAGAAAGCAAAACTTTTATTAAAACAAAAAAACAAAACTACAAAATAACAATATCATGTGCTTTATGAAAAAAAGAAAAACTCATTAAACTGGAATCTCAAATTTCAGGTGATTATATAACCAAATTGTTACAATCATTAATATTACACTAAATCCATGCTTCTAATGGATAAGAAATATCATACTTTAAAAAACCAAACTTCTCATATTAGCAATGAATATGGACTTAAATCAAGATAAATAACTGCTCCTCACTTTTAAAAGTTAAGAAACTGGCACAGAAACCATACTGTTTATGTGGCCTATTCACTGCCAGCCACCGGATCTTGCCACGCCCTCACTAATCCCATTCTGTTTCCAAAATATTCCTCCACACTTCACTCTGCTCCAGTTCCTACCATGTCTACCTCTCCCATTTGCAGAATACACTCTCCCTCGTCTGAGCAGGCATCCCCTATTGCCCAGCTTGTGGTCCTTCAGCACTGAGCGCTGGATAAAGTAACTTTATCTTTTGACATTTTCATGCTTCTTAGTTAATTACATTACACTGCCTGGGTGCCCTCAGGTGTGAAACAGAGTCTTATTCACCTTTTTCATTGAGTCATATCCCTGACCTTTACTAAACTCTTAAGAAATATTTGTTCTACTAAACTAAATTGAATTTAATTTCTTCTTATTCTGCTTAATCTCTGAAGCTATCTTAATTTAGGCAAAAAGAAAAAGTTGGGAGGGAAGGATTGAATAAATGTCATGGAATGATCTCTATAGTGTTAAGCACGCTCCTCTGTCCATGGAATTCTCCAGGCAGGAATACTCGATTGGGTAGCTATTTCCTTCTTTAGGGATTTTTCCTGACCTAGGGATCAAACCTGGGTCTCCTGCCTTGCAGGCAGGTTCTTTACCATCTGAGTCACCAAGGAAACCCAAACAATAACCGCAAATCATTTAAAAGTGGTTAAGACTGGTGTCTGATTCTAGTATGAATGATCAGCCCTTCCACTCTTAAGACACCAAAACTTTTAGGTGTCCCCAAGGAAATCACTCTGTCCTAGATCTGGTTCAGATCTATTTCTGCTATTTTTACCATCTTTTCTTCTTTTTTTTTTAAACCACCCACTAACCCTGCTCTGTTCCCAAATTGGTTCATGTCAGGTTAATTACTTCCTTTTTTTATAAGAGCTTCTATACAAATCTCAGAGAATTCACAGGTTCTTCTATAACAGATCCAAGCTGTGAATTTAATGTAGAAACTTTCTCAACTATATTCCTATAATCCTAACACATTTGTAGGTTGGCAAACTTTCCACAGGTGTGGTTCTTTTCTAATTCTACTTCTGCCAGATATTTTTAAGCAGCTGCCTGAGAATTCCCAGAGACAGTTTCTCTTTGTATTTCTGAAGGCCACTCTGATACTTGGAAGAAGAAAATAACTTCTAAACTAAATAAAACTCTTCTTTCAGAACTAGAAAGAAGAAAAAAAATTCTACCATTACATGACATTTTTCCAAGAACATTTATGCATAAACTCCTTACACACTGCTATTTGCAGTACCTACGTAGTGTACAAAACTCATTTACAGTGAATCACAAGTCTCTATTTAGGTATAGAATTTATTCAATATTGTATTATATTTTAATATGATAAGTCGGGAGAAATTGTAGATATTAGCTAAAACAGGAGCCAGCTCACATCACACTTGGCTCTTCTGGAAACTTTTTCAAAACAAAAAGCATTTAAAATCTCGTTTTTTTTTTGTTTGTTTTTTTTTTTTTGCAGAGACAGTAGTAGCAGTAGCACTTAAAGTAGCAATTCCTGTTTACTTCCATCACAACTATTCATATGGCTATTCACAAGATATTGCTCTCAATGCACTTTAAGCAACAGTTTAAGAAAGCATGTTCATGTCACATTCTAAAAGGCCAAGAGAAATAGAAAATTATATGCACTAAAACATCTCAAAACAAACAGTAGAAGGATAGCTTATAGGAAACCAAAGGAAGAAAAAAATTAGAATTTTGTAAGTTAGAATTATGATTAAAATAGGAAATGAAAGTCTTTGTAAAGGTATTAGCCAGGCATATGTTCTTCTTTTAAAATGAATTCAAAATCATCCTTTCAATGAAACTCAATCTAGATTGAATTGAATTAGAATCCTAGATTGAATTCAATTAGACTGAATTTGCAAGCAAAACTATATTCCAGCACAAAGGATATTTGTCAGAAATAATGTTGTGGAAATAACAATGTTAATATTGGGAAAGCTAGAATATATAAAACCTGATTTAAAGAATTGCAAAAAAAACTACTTAGAAAAGCTGTGAATTTAATGTAGAAACTTTCTCAACTATATTCCTATAATCCTAACACATTTGTAGGTTGGCAAACTTTCCACAGGTGTGGTTCTTTTCTAATTCTACTTCTGCCAGATATTTTTAAGCAGCTGCCTGAGAATTCCCAGAGACAGTTTCTCTTTGTATTTCTGAAGGCCACTCTGATACTTGGAAGAAGAAAATAACTTCTAAACTAAATAAAACTCTTCTTTCAGAACTAGAAAGAAGAAAAAAAATTCTACCATTACATGACATTTTTCCAAGAACATTTATGCATAAACTCCTTACACACTGCTATTTGCAGTACCTACGTAGTGTACAAAACTCATTTACAGTGAATCACAAGTCTCTATTTAGGTATAGAATTTATTCAATATTGTATTATATTTTAATATGATAAGTCGGGAGAAATTGTAGATATTAGCTAAAACAGGAGCCAGCTCACATCACACTTGGCTCTTCTGGAAACTTTTTCAAAACAAAAAGCATTTAAAATCTCGTTTTTTTTTTGTTTGTTTTTTTTTTTTTGCAGAGACAGTAGTAGCAGTAGCACTTAAAGTAGCAATTCCTGTTTACTTCCATCACAACTATTCATATGGCTATTCACAAGATATTGCTCTCAATGCACTTTAAGCAACAGTTTAAGAAAGCATGTTCATGTCACATTCTAAAAGGCCAAGAGAAATAGAAAATTATATGCACTAAAACATCTCAAAACAAACAGTAGAAGGATAGCTTATAGGAAACCAAAGGAAGAAAAAAATTAGAATTTTGTAAGTTAGAATTATGATTAAAATAGGAAATGAAAGTCTTTGTAAAGGTATTAGCCAGGCATATGTTCTTCTTTTAAAATGAATTCAAAATCATCCTTTCAATGAAACTCAATCTAGATTGAATTGAATTAGAATCCTAGATTGAATTCAATTAGACTGAATTTGCAAGCAAAACTATATTCCAGCACAAAGGATATTTGTCAGAAATAATGTTGTGGAAATAACAATGTTAATATTGGGAAAGCTAGAATATATAAAACCTGATTTAAAGAATTGCAAACTATAAAATAATAGATGCTTACTGTAGAAAAGACTCCTGGACTAGGACAGGAGGTAAAACGTATGAATGAAGTCATGAAATAAAAACATACATAATTCTCTCATACAGAATTACACTTTCATGTTTTTCTTCTCATATGCTTTGCTATCTGGAATATTATTTGAAATTAAGAATTATGCGAGTTTTTACCATTTGATACTAACATTTAAGTATGTTCTGTGTCATTGATTTATTTGAAGAGACTTGAGACCCAATTAAAAATGGTTTACACAAATAAAGGTAAATTTTAGCTTGTATGAATAAAAAGGTTACTGAAAAGGCCAGGAGTAAGCTTGCTTGGGCTTTTGTGCTCATATGAATTAATCAAAACTTCATCTTTATCCACCTCTTAGTGGTGATTTTTCCTGTGTTGATTTCATTCCCAGCCAGTTCTTCCTACAAGATGGCAAAAGAACTCTAGAAGCTTTTCATTTACCTTTCATTTAGAAACTCGCATGGAAAGCTTCTGCCTCTTCAGCAGTACTTCAAGGGAGGGTTCTCAAAGGGGTCCTTCCGTCTACCTAGGGGGATATAGCATTGATTACTCAGCCCCTAATTGCCTGGAAAATTTGAGAGTCATTGGAGTGAAGTGGAATCTAAAGTTCTGAGGCTGGATGAGATGGCTGCCTAGGGAACAAATACACATAGAGAAGAGTCTGGAAAATACAGCCTAGGTCACACAACTAGACTTGTAAGCAGATAAATATTTGGTGTAGAACAATTAGCTGTGAATTCACTTTTGTATAAATTTCATAGTCTCGGTGAATAGTCAGAAAGGCCATGGACTAAAAGGCCCATGTAGTCTAATGTATAGCAAGATCAGGCCCAAGGTGATAAATTTTCAAGAGGAAATATTTCAATGGACGTCAACAGAAAATCCATATCACAAAGTGCAATTAAAATCGTATAATCAAACTATACTAAGTGGGTTTGACAAAAGCCTACATACAATTTTAAAGAAAAAAATTAATTGCTCTATACCTAATGACTGTAAATTCCTTCATGGTCAAACAGTTGAATACGACAGCCTTCTCATCTTCAAAATCAAGTTTAATGATATATAGGAAGACGTGATAAAAGACAAACTGTCATCCAAGTTTAACATCTTTTTGCACTTGATGTAAAACTGCCACTCCTGAGGACATTCAGTGTCCTTTGAAAATCTTATCAGCAAGATCAAACAGCACAAAACCAGAGTTTCTAAAAACAGTTTATACTGTGTGCTTTGCTTGACTTCTCAATCATGTCCAACTCTTTGCAACCCCATGGACTGTAGCTTACCAAGCTCCTCTCTCCATGGAGATTCTTTAAGCAAGAATACTGGAGTGGGTTGCCATGCTCTCCTCCAGGGGATCTTCCCAAACCAGGGATGCAACCCAGGTCTCCCGCACTGAGGATGGTTTCTTTACTGTCCAAGCCACCAGGGAAGCCCAAGAATACTGGAGTGGGTAGCCTATTCCTTCTCCAGGGGATCTTCTCGACCCAGAAATCAGAACCAGGGTCTCCTGCACTGCAGTGGGATTCTTTACCAGCTGGGCTACAGGGAAGCCCCAATTTATATTCTATAACAGTTTATACCCTGTTTTGGCATGACAGAAAATAAAAATCTGAGTAGCTTTACTACTATGTTAAGCTCATGTTATAATGAATAATTTGTAGTATTTCCTTTGGAATTTTTAAAGTTTATATAAGTATATATAAATATCCTTACTAACTTTTGAATATAGCATGATGCATTATCTATATTATTGCTGTAGGAATCCTAAATTGTATAGATGAACTCATATTTCAATGTTTTATTAGATTTCTCTCTTAAAATAAGAAATTATTATATAACCTTACAAATTAATTATTGGTCTGTAAGGTCATATAGTTTTAACTTGTAAGACAATCCAGATTTCACTATGGTAGAAAACATGTTCTGAATAACCCAAAGCAAACATGAATAATATTCTTTCTCTGCAAAGAATGAATTATTAATAGAAGATAAAAATTAATTGCTCTATACCTAATGACTGTAAATTCCTTCATGGTCAAACAGTTGAATACGACAGCCTTCTCATCTTCAAAATCAAGTTTAATGATATATAGGAAGACGTGATAAAAGACAAACTGTCATCCAAGTTTAACATCTTTTTGCACTTGATGTAAAACTGCCACTCCTGAGGACATTCAGTGTCCTTTGAAAATCTTATCAGCAAGATCAAACAGCACAAAACCAGAGTTTCTAAAAACAGTTTATACTGTGTGCTTTGCTTGACTTCTCAATCATGTCCAACTCTTTGCAACCCCATGGACTGTAGCTTACCAAGCTCCTCTCTCCATGGAGATTCTTTAAGCAAGAATACTGGAGTGGGTTGCCATGCTCTCCTCCAGGGGATCTTCCCAAACCAGGGATGCAACCCAGGTCTCCCGCACTGAGGATGGTTTCTTTACTGTCCAAGCCACCAGGGAAGCCCAAGAATACTGGAGTGGGTAGCCTATTCCTTCTCCAGGGGATCTTCTCGACCCAGAAATCAGAACCAGGGTCTCCTGCACTGCAGTGGGATTCTTTACCAGCTGGGCTACAGGGAAGCCCCAATTTATATTCTATAACAGTTTATACCCTGTTTTGGCATGACAGAAAATAAAAATCTGAGTAGCTTTACTACTATGTTAAGCTCATGTTATAATGAATAATTTGTAGTATTTCCTTTGGAATTTTTAAAGTTTATATAAGTATATATAAATATCCTTACTAACTTTTGAATATAGCATGATGCATTATCTATATTATTGCTGTAGGAATCCTAAATTGTATAGATGAACTCATATTTCAATGTTTTATTAGATTTCTCTCTTAAAATAAGAAATTATTATATAACCTTACAAATTAATTATTGGTCTGTAAGGTCATATAGTTTTAACTTGTAAGACAATCCAGATTTCACTATGGTAGAAAACATGTTCTGAATAACCCAAAGCAAACATGAATAATATTCTTTCTCTGCAAAGAATGAATTATTAATAGAAGATAATGTTCACATTTATTCTATATACTTCTATTTTGCAGGACTTTTTCAGATAGTAATTATTTAACAGCAATTTGTAGTCTTAGTGAAATACTAGAAAAACGTATCAACTATGTCAAATTATAATATACAAAATAATCAACCCTTTTTCTTGTTTTTAAAAAATATAGATTATTTGGGTCTCACTTTAACAAAAAATCTAATAAAATAATTCTAAGGCAGGGCACCAAGATTCTAAATTTTAAATAAGCAAACCAAGGTGATTCTGCCCAGGTGGTCTTTAGATACTGATAATGAGATATGATTTCATAATACTGTCAAAGAGGAGAACTTTCTGAGCCTGTTGGCAAAAGTGAAATCTAGGGAGAGAAGATAGATAGAGCTGACAAAAATTTAAAGCTAAAGTGTGTTGGAAAACACCGATCAAAATTAAACACACAAAAAATAATTGTTAAAACTATTTTAAAATAAAAATCACAGTTAACTCTGATACATTTAAATGTTCAAAAATCAGTTTTAAAAAATAAGCATGTTAGGAAGGATTAGATGAGGGCAAGAAGTGTTTAGGTTTGGGGGCATGAAAGGGCGGAGCAAGCTAAAGTTTTCAGGAAGAGTTAGAAGGCACAGTAGCAGAAAGACTACACAAGTCAATACAAAGAACACAGCACTGATGTCAGTCTCCTGACAATTCATGAACTCTGGCTGCTGAAATGAGTAGTGCTGCCCTGTATCAAGGTCCACTTGTATAATGGTCAGCTCTACTATGGTTTCCATTCTTGGAATCCTATTCTAACTCTGTCTCTCTAATTGCCCTAAATGTTTCCTTATCATAAAACCCTTATTATTAAATCAATTCGAGTGAGTCTTTGTTTCCTTTAACTGAAAGATCATCGAACATCTGCAGAATTCTAAAGTAGGAATCCTACATTGTATAGATGAACTCATATTTCAATGTTTTATTAGATTTCTCTCTTAAAATAAGAAATTATTATATAACCTTACAAATTAATTATTGGTCTGTAAGGTCATATAGTTTTAACTTGTAAGACAATCCAGATTTCACTATGGTAGAAAACATGTTCTGAATAACCCAAAGCAAACATGAATAATATTCTTTCTCTGCAAAGAATGAATTATTAATAGAAGATAATGTTCACATTTATTCTATATACTTCTATTTTGCAGGATTTTTTCAGATAGTAATTATTTAACAGCAATTTGTAGTCTTAGTGAAATACTAGAAAAACGTATCAACTATGTCAAATTATAATATACAAAATAATCAACCCTTTTTCTTGTTTTTAAAAAATATAGATTATTTGGGTCTCACTTTAACAAAAAATCTAATAAAATAATTCTAAGGCAGGGCACCAAGATTCTAAATTTTAAATAAGCAAACCAAGGTGATTCTGCCCAGGTGGTCTTTAGATACTGATAATGAGATATGATTTCATAATACTGTCAAAGAGGAGAACTTTCTGAGCCTGTTGGCAAAAGTGAAATCTAGGGAGAGAAGATAGATAGAGCTGACAAAAATTTAAAGCTAAAGTGTGTTGGAAAACACCGATCAAAATTAAACACACAAAAAATAATTGTTAAAACTATTTTAAAATAAAAATCACAGTTAACTCTGATACATTTAAATGTTCAAAAATCAGTTTTAAAAAATAAGCATGTTAGGAAGGATTAGATGAGGGCAAGAAGTGTTTAGGTTTGGGGGCATGAAAGGGCGGAGCAAGCTAAAGTTTTCAGGAAGAGTTAGAAGGCACAGTAGCAGAAAGACTACACAAGTCAATACAAAGAACACAGCACTGATGTCAGTCTCCTGACAATTCATGAACTCTGGCTGCTGAAATGAGTAGTGCTGCCCTGTATCAAGGTCCACTTGTATAATGGTCAGCTCTACTATGGTTTCCATTCTTGGAATCCTATTCTAACTCTGTCTCTCTAATTGCCCTAAATGTTTCCTTATCATAAAACCCTTATTATTAAATCAATTCGAGTGAGTCTTTGTTTCCTTTAACTGAAAGATCATCACTAGAACATCTGCAGAATTCTATCGAATGATCATTCTCGGTGAATAAGCTAATAGACATTTGTCCTTGAAAATCAGAAGAGTGTGCCCCAGTTTTCCCTAGTTCTAGGTAGCGACAAGGTCATGATATACAAGTTAATAAGTACATTTTATATTTATAGGCAAGAATCCATTGCATAGATTGTCAGCCTTTTATGGGGAGGAGCTATGTCTTTTTTCTTTTAAGTCCCCAGGACATACATAGTACTGTATAGTTGATAGGCTGAGTTTATTGTGATCTGTCCATGTTCTCTCTTGTTCTGTCTTCATTAGAGTCAGAAACACACAAATTCTAAAACTGAGATGTAAGGTTCACTTAGCCACCTTTTCTCTTAAATAAAACTGCCATTATTTCAAGTCAATACTCTCATTTTAAAAGTTTGCTTTTTAATGACATAATTAAAAGTGTGTGCTTAGTTGCTCAGTAGTCTGACTCTTTGTGACCCTATGGACTGTAGCCCGACAAGCTCCTCTATCCGTGGCATTTTCAGGCAAGAATAGTGGAGTGAGTTACCATTTCCTCCTCCAGGGCATCTTCCCAACTCAGGGACTGAACCCGTATCTCCATTGTCTCCTGCATTGGCAAGCAGATTTTTTACTGCTGAGCCACCTGAGAAGCATAATTAAAAGAATTAATGGTTCTATCTATCTATCTATCATCAGTGACATGCTATTTGGTAAATAATGTTCCAAAAACTGTGCGGTGTGCACAAATATTCTTAAACAAGTTTTAAAATATATATACACATATATCTAAATATACACTTATATTTTATATGTACAGATTACTATTGGTCATTCACATCACATTATGTGGCTTTTGTATCATGATGCTTTATAACCTTTTAGTGACTTCAGTCAATTGTTCAGTATATGACCTGGTAAAAGGGTGAAAAATAGTAGACTGAGATGGTCGATATTAATAGATAAATGACAGATAGCAGATAGACTTTTTTACTTGGTGTTCTAAACAATTGAACTTATGTATTAAACAAGAAGGCCCTGAAACCATTCATTTGAAGAAAGTGTTCATCTGATAAAAATAAAACTGAAACATAGCTATACACAAGCTGGAACCCTCTCCCCACACAAAAGTAGATCAGCATCTACTACCTAATGAATGTTCCTTTTGTAAGGAAGTTTATAAACTGTTTTCCAAGTATATCAAATTAAATGATTGGTGTAGTTTTGCCTGCATTAAAATCACTTGGTCATTGAGATTTACTGATGAGATTTATAGGGTAAGACTGATCCAGGTTAACTTTTTCTGAAAATAAACATAATTGGTTATAGTCCACTGTTAATTCACGTTAAGTACAACCTTATAGCCAAGAGAATAAAATTACATAAAAATAATACTAGATTATAGAAAAACATCAAACCTAATATGCTCTTCACTCTGGAATTGGAGCAGAATCTGTGTTTAAAATAACAGTTGAAGGGCATATTGAAGAGGTTAATATCAGTTGACTGAGGTTAATATCAATTTCCTAAAATATATATGCTAAGAGTCTGTCAAGAGTCTGTCATCTTAACACAGATAGACTACTGTCTTAAAACACTAAACAGAAACAAACTCTTTTACTGTTTGTAAGTACAAGGTCCAAATATATGCTGCGATTAGGTCTAACTACCATATCTGCTTCATCTAGGACTAAAACTTTAATAGATATGTGAAGCATTGAAAGCATACCCCTTCCCAGCACTACTTTGTATCAATAGTCTGTAGAAGACTATGAGAATCCTCTGGCAGAGGAGCATAGGCACCACCCTGGATATAGACACTCCACTGGATGTGGGCACCACACTACAAATGCTGGGAGAGGTGTCACTTTGTATCCTTCTCAATGAAACATCACATGGGATCAAGCCAAATCCTACATTTATAATAGCCCCACTGAAATGCAGCTCAAAAATTAAAGAAGCAGCCTTTTATATAAGTACTATTCATAATTCAGAGGGAGAGGTACCTTGGCAACAGGGTCTTCAGGACACAGGAAATGCACTCTAAAAGGAGTGCTAATCGATGCAGACACTTCAGCTCTCCTTTGGGCTTCAGAAGATTCCATCAACATTCTGTGTGCAAACTCAGGCATATAGGTGGATATTCTGCCTGAAAGAGGAACCCCTAGACAGAGTGTGGTAGTCAAAAACTATCTATATATCCCAAAAGTCAGAGAATATTACTGTTTACATGGAAAGAGACTCCAGGTATTGATTATTTTCAGAGAAGGGAAGATGGCTTAGAATATCACAGAGTCGAGTTGAAAAAAATATTTGCAACCTAACAGTTGAGTATTGTGTTTTATTCAGTGAGAATTTTTAGGACTTTAAGCACAGGAAAGAGCATCTCAAGTGCTCAAAGGAGAGGAGGGGATGAGCCAAGGTAGATAAAGTCTACAACAAAGGTAAGTTGCCTGAACATCAAGAAATTATTGTTCATTAAAGGCAACCCAATATCCCAAGTTAAGGAGTTTAGTGTTTTTCTATGTATGAGAAGATACAAGAATCTGAACTCATTGAAATTGTTCTTTCATATATGAACACCTCACATTCAACTCCTTCTTCCCTTAGTTTTAGAACCTTGAGCAATTTATCCACATATTCCCTTACTTTTTTCATCTGTTGGTACTAAAAGTACCTATGTCATAGATAAAGTACATACATGTTTTATAAAACATCTAGCCATCTGTTAGAGATGTCATAAATACTCAACAAATATACCTCACTTTTGTTATTACTACAGCTATGAAAGAGAGATTGGGGGGAGCAGGTTACAGTAAAATATGAATAAATAACACATACATCAGACCTAGGGCCTTCAAACCCTGGACCTTCAAACAATGCTCAGTTAATCCTTTTAAGAATATACAGGCAAATACACTCAAGAAGAACATTAACAGTTAATGCTTTTAGCTTGCAGTTTCTGCTTTCCTTAGAATTCAGACACCCTAAAGACTATTTTTTTAGAAATCTAGATTTGCTGCCCTAGCCCAACTGTGAGACATTGATTTTGGGTGGGGAGTTTGGTTTAGTTTAATGGGATGACTTTAAGGCATATGAGAGAGACTGAGGTCCTTAAACATGCCTGACCTTAGCTGATGTGGTATTTGTCTCTTTAATCTCTGTTAATATCCTTCATGTCTGTGTGTTTTAATGTTGACATCTGTAATACGCAAAAGTTGAACTTCTCACAGTTATCAGAACCTCAGGCACTGCCAGAAGGTAAACCTATGATCTCCCTTTCCTTATCTCAGTCACATTTTACTCCTTAGAACCGGAACTCAAAATCCATCTGAAGAATGATTCCATCTGTTATGTTCCTAACTAGTTGTCATGTCACCTTGGCCTTATTTTCCAAAGATATATCAGAGAATTCACAAAGGATCTGTGATCCCAGGTACACTGTTCCTCCTTCAGTTGTCCAACCTCGTCAGGCTCTTTTCTGCCTCCTAGGCTTAGGGTCTAATGTTCACTCTCCCTACTTTGTACATAGCCACCTCCTCCTGCCCTTCAGGTTTGTATTAGTCTGCTCAGAGTGCAAACTAACAAAATACTAGAGACCAGAAGCCTTGAATGACAGACATTTATCTCCTCACAGTTCTGGAGGCAGATCTATGAGTCAATTATCCAAACACCTCACATTCAACTCCTTCTTCCCTTAGTTTTAGAACCTTGAGCAATTTATCCACATATTCCCTTACTTTTTTCATCTGTTGGTACTAAAAGTACCTATGTCATAGATAAAGTACATACATGTTTTATAAAACATCTAGCCATCTGTTAGAGATGTCATAAATACTCAACAAATATACCTCACTTTTGTTATTACTACAGCTATGAAAGAGAGATTGGGGGGAGCAGGTTACAGTAAAATATGAATAAATAACACATACATCAGACCTAGGGCCTTCAAACCCTGGACCTTCAAACAATGCTCAGTTAATCCTTTTAAGAATATACAGGCAAATACACTCAAGAAGAACATTAACAGTTAATGCTTTTAGCTTGCAGTTTCTGCTTTCCTTAGAATTCAGACACCCTAAAGACTATTTTTTTAGAAATCTAGATTTGCTGCCCTAGCCCAACTGTGAGACATTGATTTTGGGTGGGGAGTTTGGTTTAGTTTAATGGGATGACTTTAAGGCATATGAGAGAGACTGAGGTCCTTAAACATGCCTGACCTTAGCTGATGTGGTATTTGTCTCTTTAATCTCTGTTAATATCCTTCATGTCTGTGTGTTTTAATGTTGACATCTGTAATACGCAAAAGTTGAACTTCTCACAGTTATCAGAACCTCAGGCACTGCCAGAAGGTAAACCTATGATCTCCCTTTCCTTATCTCAGTCACATTTTACTCCTTAGAACCGGAACTCAAAATCCATCTGAAGAATGATTCCATCTGTTATGTTCCTAACTAGTTGTCATGTCACCTTGGCCTTATTTTCCAAAGATATATCAGAGAATTCACAAAGGATCTGTGATCCCAGGTACACTGTTCCTCCTTCAGTTGTCCAACCTCGTCAGGCTCTTTTCTGCCTCCTAGGCTTAGGGTCTAATGTTCACTCTCCCTACTTTGTACATAGCCACCTCCTCCTGCCCTTCAGGTTTGTATTAGTCTGCTCAGAGTGCAAACTAACAAAATACTAGAGACCAGAAGCCTTGAATGACAGACATTTATCTCCTCACAGTTCTGGAGGCTAGAAGTCCAATATCGAATTACCAGTAGTTTTGCTTCCTGGTAAGAAATCTCTTCTCAGCCTGAAATGATGTCTTCTTGCTGTTTCTTCCCATGGGCTTTTCTCTGTGCACAGACAGAACTTGGTGCCTCTTTCTCTTTTTATAAGGACACCAATCCTCTTCAGATAGGGCCCTACCTTTCTGGCCTTGTTTAACTTCAGTCCCCTCTTTAAAGGCCCTGTGTCCAAGGAGAGTCACAAGAGAGGTTAGGGCTTTAACATATGAATGGGAAGTGGCCACAATTCAGTCTCTTACAAAATCTCCAGTTAAAACTTGCTCTGCCAGAGAGTGCTGCCCTTCCCTCGACTCTCTAAATTTAATCTCTTCTATTTTTCTCTCACAGTTTCATGTTCACTTACTTCAGTGTGTTTTTGTATGAGCGTGTATGTAGATTTTATAGTGTTTATTTATTTAGAATCTGTCTTCACCATGCCTCTTCTTGGATCAGAGCCTTGTTGTAGTGAAAGGGTTTCTGTAACTCAATAAAGCTACGAGGGATGCCATGCAGGACCACCCAAGATGGACGGGTCATAGTGAAGAGTTCTGACAAAGCATGGTCCACTGGAGGAGGAAATTGCAAACCTTCACAACTAGTATAGACTGTATCATAGTCTCTTACACTATATCACAACAGTAAGAGAAAGGCCTGGAATAGTCACAGTTACAGGTTCAGCAGTTAGCATAGGGTCTGTCTCATAGTGGCCAAGCAATACATACTGTGGTTTTTCTCACTTATTTATTGCCTGAGCACATTTTAAGTCAAGATGCAAAAGAAGAATGATTCCTAACATTTATTAAACTCCTGTCTGTCCTGGGAGTGTTACTGGCATTTTTCAAGTGATATCTCATGTATTCTTCACAATAGTGTAAGTTGTTGCCATTTTATCTCCTGCTGGGTAATGCTAAACACTATCTGCATTTATGATATGCAAGAATGGAATGAATGGGTCAAAACATAGAGCATGTTAAGGCTCTTGACACACAGTGTTAAATTCAATTTTAGAGACTTTGCAATAATTTACACTACCCCTTCCCTACACCCTTATTTATATCTTCTCAGGAACAAACACAGCACCAGTGATAATACCATGGTATAATGTTTAATAAATATGTTTAAGTGAATAGGTGGATTAATGCCTGAGAAAATGAATGATCAAGTCTGAGCAGGAAATATTTCATTTCTTCCTAGGAAATGAAAGGGAAAGAAGAAGTACTAAATATGGGTATCAGTAAGGATCTGGTTGGAACATCGGGTTTTCGTACTTTTTTTAAACCCTTCAGTCCCGCCTTTTTTTAAAGGCCCTGTGTCCAAGGAGAGTCACAAGAGAGGTTAGGGCTTTAACATATGAATGGGAAGTGGCCACAATTCAGTCTCTTACAAAATCTCCAGTTAAAACTTGCTCTGCCAGAGAGTGCTGCCCTTCCCTCGACTCTCTAAATTTAATCTCTTCTATTTTTCTCTCACAGTTTCATGTTCACTTACTTCAGTGTGTTTTTGTATGAGCGTGTATGTAGATTTTATAGTGTTTATTTATTTAGAATCTGTCTTCACCATGCCTCTTCTTGGATCAGAGCCTTGTTGTAGTGAAAGGGTTTCTGTAACTCAATAAAGCTACGAGGGATGCCATGCAGGACCACCCAAGATGGACGGGTCATAGTGAAGAGTTCTGACAAAGCATGGTCCACTGGAGGAGGAAATTGCAAACCTTCACAACTAGTATAGACTGTATCATAGTCTCTTACACTATATCACAACAGTAAGAGAAAGGCCTGGAATAGTCACAGTTACAGGTTCAGCAGTTAGCATAGGGTCTGTCTCATAGTGGCCAAGCAATACATACTGTGGTTTTTCTCACTTATTTATTGCCTGAGCACATTTTAAGTCAAGATGCAAAAGAAGAATGATTCCTAACATTTATTAAACTCCTGTCTGTCCTGGGAGTGTTACTGGCATTTTTCAAGTGATATCTCATGTATTCTTCACAATAGTGTAAGTTGTTGCCATTTTATCTCCTGCTGGGTAATGCTAAACACTATCTGCATTTATGATATGCAAGAATGGAATGAATGGGTCAAAACATAGAGCATGTTAAGGCTCTTGACACACAGTGTTAAATTCAATTTTAGAGACTTTGCAATAATTTACACTACCCCTTCCCTACACCCTTATTTATATCTTCTCAGGAACAAACACAGCACCAGTGATAATACCATGGTATAATGTTTAATAAATATGTTTAAGTGAATAGGTGGATTAATGCCTGAGAAAATGAATGATCAAGTCTGAGCAGGAAATATTTCATTTCTTCCTAGGAAATGAAAGGGAAAGAAGAAGTACTAAATATGGGTATCAGTAAGGATCTGGTTGGAACAAAAAGCAATTCTAGGAATTTGATGTTGTGTGGGATTTAACATAGGGTATTAGAGTCCAAAGAAGCATAGACTCCAGGTTGTGGGGCCCAGGAGCTGGAAGTCAAGTGATCAGGTGATTAATTAGGACCACAGTCAAACTGAAAATAACAGCCAAGACTTTATTCACTTGCTGTGATAGTGCAAGCAAGGGGAAAAAATCAGACTCTGGCTCTTCAGTGTTTCCATTTTTCCCTGTGGGATGGCACCAGCAGGGGTGAAATGTAGACAAAGGCAGAAATCACATCACTACTGAGAAGCTGGAACAAAACACTCCTCCTTCATATGTACCCATGAACTGTCAGTGTATGCCTGCTAAGTCATTCCAGTCATGTTTGATTCTTTGTGACCCTCTGAGATATAGCCCACCAGGGTCCTCCTGTGTCCATGAGATTCTGCACGCAAGAATACTGGAGTGTGTGTTGTCATGCCCTCCTCCAGGGGATCTTCCCAACAGAGGGATCCAACTCTGGTCACTATGTCTCCTGCACTGATGGGCAGTTCTTTACCACTAGCGCCATGTGGGAAGCTCTGAGGTACCAAGAGGTACTCCAAAGTCAAGTGGAGAAATGCCTTATGGCAAGGCTCTTAAAAAGGAGCAGGAAGTGCCTGGTAGTGTGAAGACCCAAAAGCCGCTGATAAGCTGATCTCTGATGTGTATATGACCGTGGCTGGATCAGAGGAGCCTGGCTCCTAGGACTGTTTGTTACTCCCTCCAGACAGCTTACAGGCCCAGGCTGTGCACCAAGTCTGGTGAGGAATGAATGCTTCCTCTTTGGAGGCCTGCTGGCCAAAGCCTTGCAGTCCTGTGGTATAGCCTGAAGGATTAGGGAGGGGGGTAGGTCCAACCTGGAGCTGGACTCCCTGAGGGAAGCTATTAGCATTTAAGAGTTGAGTTTATATGGGAATTGTAGGCAAATGTCAATGCTAATCAATTGCCTGTAGCATCAACTTGGAAGATGGGTGGGAGAAAAATCCAGAAGGTGAAAAACCTCACATTTGCCTTCAGCCAAAGCCCTTTTTTCCTACCTCAGCTTAGGAGGAATAATGGTTTCTGCTTCTTTTTGGCCTGCTACCTCTTGCATAAATATGGAATCTTACTTGGCATTTTGGTCATTATAATCCCCAGGTTTTTAGCCCACATGATACAAAAGAAAAAAAAAAAAAAATGACTCTGAGTTGTAACCAAACAAGCACAACACATAAGACTAAATGTTTTATTGGAGGAATATTATTACTAGATAGACTCAGTTGTTGTCAGATAGGCAATTTAAAGTTATAGGAAGCAATATTGGAATGGATGACCACTGGGGGACACTGAGAACTGAGTGACCAAGAGGAATGGGGAGAGTGAGATGGCCCGTAATAGTCCAAGATAGTCCAAGTGATCACTTTTAAAATATGAATAAAGAACTTCCCTGGTAGTCTGGTGGTTAAGAGTCCCTAGTTCCAATGTAGGGGGCATGAGCTTGATCCCTGGTTAGGAAAGAAGAATTAAGATCACCACATGCTGAGCAGTCAGAAATTAATAAATAAATAAAATGTGAATTAAAAATTCATAAAATAATAGATACCAAGAAATTTATAAAGTGAAACATTTAATTGTATTAATAATCAAAGAGATGAAGTAGACACACAAAAGTTTTGGCCACTTAAATTTACAAAGACTTCATAATGCAATCAGCAGTACTTCTATATAAACTATTCAAGGGGCCAAGTAGCTGTTCTTACTCCCACTGTTGTTGGATTCTGTTCTCAGTTTTCTCAAAGATGATTTGTCAAAAGTGGAACCTCAACACTGATTTTCTTTAGCTCCTAGATTCTATTTTTAGAAATGCACTCTAGAGATAAAACAAAGCTTGAGTTGCTGGTCATTAACAACCTAAATATCTAGCAATAAAGGAAACTTTAAAAAAATTACAACACATCTAAAAGGGGAAATTCTATGAAGCCACTAAAATTTCGACATGACATAAACTAATTTCATGATAGTAAGGGGTATTCTGTACAGTAATATGCACATTTTGTCTGTTATTTATATAGAAATGAGATTAGAAGGAAAATTACCAAAATCTCAATGACAATCTTTCTGTGCAATATTGTGTCTTTTCTCCCTACACTTTGTTATTTGTTTGTTTCCATGAGTTCTATACCAAACATGTTTTACCTTTATAAAAACTGAGCTGTTTTGAGAACTATTGATATTTGACATTTGATAGCAAATCTGATATTTGGTTTAAAAGCTTGAAGTTAAAATCAATATCGTTCTGTGATTCTTCAATTTCCCAGCAGTTCCCATTAGACCAAGTAGGAAATTGGGAAACCAGGAGTTTGTATTAATCTAAGTTTATATGCAGTTTGGGCTTCCCTAGCCCAAACTCAGATGGTAAAAAATCCACCCACAATGCAGGAGACCCAGGTTCAATTCCTGGGTGAGAGAAGGAAATGGCAGCCCATCCCAGTGATAGGGACAGAGTGGAATAGGTAGGTGGTTATAGAGTCCTAGTAGGGGATGGTAGGTAGAAGGGAGACACCTGAGAAAGGTTAGGAGGCCAGTGAGTTGATGATAACTCAGGAGAGGTGCTCCTTGTTCAGTAAAGCAGGCTTGACTGGGTATAAACAGCTGATGAAGGAGGAGCTGGCGAAGAAGCAACCAATGATGTTTGTCCTGCATCTGCGTCTACTTGAGGGGGGCGGTCTTCTACCATCCTATATATATGACTGCCCACTCAATTGAAGAAGAGAGCAGAGCAGATCTTTCCTGCCTGGCTGCTTGCACCTCTTAAAAGTACCCTATCCTAATAAATCCTCTTCTTGCCTATCACTCTGCCTCTCACTGAATTCCTTCCATGTTGAGGCACGAAGAACCTGAGCCTCAGTGGGTCCGGACATTGGGTGAGTGCGAGATTATGTCCTGGCCGCATGGGTTCCAGTCCCAGGGTTTTGGCAGGGATTGAGTCCTAACTAGGTGGGTTCACGTCCTAAGCAGGGTTTTGGCTGGGGTTAAGCCTTAGCCACGTGGGTTCGAGTCTCAAACCAGGTTTTGGCTAGATCCAAGCCCCAGTCATGTGGGTTCAAGTCCCAGACAGGGTTTTGGCTGGAATTCAAGCTCCAGTCACATGGGTTCAAGTTCCAAGCAGGGCTCGATCAGGTTTGGGCCCTGGGTTTAAGTCTCAAATTGAGGTAAAACTCTTTCACCAGTATTCCAAGGACAGAGGAGCCTGGTGGGCTATAGTCCATGGGGTCACAAAGAGTCAGACACAACTGAAGCAACTGGCCACCGTATACGGTTTATCAAAACAAGGTAGGAGAAGGGCAAAGTGCTTAGAGAGGTGGGAAAGTGAGACTCAAATGATATCTGGCCTGAATGAAAACAAAAGTTAAATGTCTTAGGGATGGAAAAGGAATACCACGTGGCAGGGACAAAAAGGAATTGAGGAACTGAGAGTCCTAAAGAAATTTTTCTCTGGAGATGGATCAGTTCTAGAAAACAGCAATGTCCAGAGTGCGGCTGTTGTAGCAGGATGGGAATAAGGGAGAAATAAATGTCACTGCAGTCATCAAGGATCCCAGGATGGAATGCAGGATACACCATCCACAAGGATGTGCAGAACACAGTAAGGACACCAAGTACTTGGTGGATCCAAAGGGACTCCCTGGAGGAGGGGGTGATTGGAGAGAGAATGTAGTCGTGGTCTGGGAAGTATACAGGGACCAACAGTGAGGGAAAGATGAGAATGAGCACTGCCACCAAGTTCGAAGTTCTCAGAATTTTTTTTTTAACTTAAGAAAAAAACCTTTGATTTTTATCATTTTTAATTATCATCACTCCTTTAAAAATGTGCTCAGATGTAACCCATTTCCCATGGTACGTTTATGATTACTTGGCTTCTGAAGGTGAAGAGGTTATAGTATCAGTTAATTTACTTCCAAACTATCATTGCAGTGATTAATGACTGGCCATCCAAAGAAGTGTGCTTTTAATTTTTTTCTCATTAAAATTGTGCAAGGAATGTTGACAGTACCAATTGTACCTTAACAGGCATTTCAGGTTCAAGAATATTTGAGAACATTCTGTGGATGGTTGCTTCAGTGAATAGATTCCAAATTATGTGAAATTGGTTTCATGTTAAAAGTGTAAGAGTTTGGCCTAAAAATACATTAATTTTATTAAATTGTTTAACAGCTCAGAGTTCCCTTTGGACAGAGCTAGATAAGGGTAAGGATGAAAGAGAAGACTGTTCTCACTGCCTACGCTATGTTTTAAGTTAGTGCAAAGGAATTCTCTAAGGGTATCTCTAAGGCAGTCTGTCTGTCCTCAAGGTCATAAATGGGAATATGGCTTCACTGAAGTCAAAGAAGCATAGAGTTATTCTAGTTGATAATAATTCTCGTTAGAGTTCCCATCAATATATTCTCAAGGTAGAAGCTTGCTGTCCAAGATGTCTTCCTCATTAACATTCCTAGCTCCTCAGTGTTCCATCAGGGGATACCTCATTGCAACAAAGGATCCTAGACTTCACTGTGACTCCCAAAAAACCTCAAGGAAAGAATACTTTTTGGAGATGGATCAGTTCTAGAAAACAGCAATGTCCAGAGTGCGGCTGTTGTAGCAGGATGGGAATAAGGGAGAAATAAATGTCACTGCAGTCATCAAGGATCCCAGGATGGAATGCAGGATACACCATCCACAAGGATGTGCAGAACACAGTAAGGACACCAAGTACTTGGTGGATCCAAAGGGACTCCCTGGAGGAGGGGGTGATTGGAGAGAGAATGTAGTCGTGGTCTGGGAAGTATACAGGGACCAACAGTGAGGGAAAGATGAGAATGAGCACTGCCACCAAGTTCGAAGTTCTCAGAATTTTTTTTTTAACTTAAGAAAAAAACCTTTGATTTTTATCATTTTTAATTATCATCACTCCTTTAAAAATGTGCTCAGATGTAACCCATTTCCCATGGTACGTTTATGATTACTTGGCTTCTGAAGGTGAAGAGGTTATAGTATCAGTTAATTTACTTCCAAACTATCATTGCAGTGATTAATGACTGGCCATCCAAAGAAGTGTGCTTTTAATTTTTTTCTCATTAAAATTGTGCAAGGAATGTTGACAGTACCAATTGTACCTTAACAGGCATTTCAGGTTCAAGAATATTTGAGAACATTCTGTGGATGGTTGCTTCAGTGAATAGATTCCAAATTATGTGAAATTGGTTTCATGTTAAAAGTGTAAGAGTTTGGCCAAAAAATACATTAATTTTATTAAATTGTTTAACAGCTCAGAGTTCCCTTTGGACAGAGCTAGATAAGGGTAAGGATGAAAGAGAAGACTGTTCTCACTGCCTACGCTATGTTTTAAGTTAGTGCAAAGGAATTCTCTAAGGGTATCTCTAAGGCAGTCTGTCTGTCCTCAAGGTCATAAATGGGAATATGGCTTCACTGAAGTCAAAGAAGCATAGAGTTATTCTAGTTGATAATAATTCTCGTTAGAGTTCCCATCAATATATTCTCAAGGTAGAAGCTTGCTGTCCAAGATGTCTTCCTCATTAACATTCCTAGCTCCTCAGTGTTCCATCAGGGGATACCTCATTGCAACAAAGGATCCTAGACTTCACACTGTGACTCAAGACCTCAAGGGCCAGGGAGCAAAAGTAACCAGTCCTCTTGAGGTTGGGCTCAGGTGTGGAACAGCATCATAAACAGGAAGTTATACTGGCCAGGTCAGTCATAAGCAGTCCAGTTTCAACAAGGGGAATTGACACTGTACAGAGGGAAGGAATTGTGGGCAGCAACCATACTTCCTGGTACATTTTAAACTGTTGGGGTGAGCAGATGGGGGCTGTGTCATAGGATATGGAGAAAAGTTATCAGAAAACTGAGGAAGAAATTAGAAAATTACTTGGAAGACAGGCAATATGATTGAAACAAGCATCAGCTCTGGGGTGAGAACATAAAAATGGTTAGACATGACGAGTGTTATGAACTGAACTGTGCTCTCCTTCAAATTTATATGTTGAAGTCTACAACCCCAATACTTCAGAACATGAATGTACTTGTGGATGGGATCCTTAAAAGAGGAATTAAAGTAAAATAAGGACCTATGGATGAGCCTAATCCAGTATGACTGATGGTCTTATAAGAAGAAGAGATGGAACATAGAAGACACACGCCAAAGAAAGAAGATGTGAGGACACAGAGAGAAGGCAGCCACAGGCAAACCAACAAGAGAGGTCTCAGAAGAACCCACATTTACAGTCACCTTGACTCTGGACTTGTAGCCTTCAGAACTGTGAGAAAATAAATTGACGTATTAGTTTATCATCACAAAATATGCTGCGATACTTTGTGATGACACTCCTAGCAATCAGTATCAGTCATATAATCAGTATCCTGAAGACACTTAACTCCAATGAAGGTGTAGACAAATGTATAGGCATTTCTAATACCTGCAACAGGGGTAGAATACACTGCTATAGGAATCTATTAAATAGGCACTGTATTCCTTTAATTTACTACCACAATGTCTCACTGCTTTTTCTGATAGTAAAATGAGACTTTCTACATAGAACAATAAAACATAATAGATACCCAGTAAGTATTAGTCCTTTAAATACTTCCCTTCAGCCTATTGTATACACATACAATGTTTTTTCTCCTTCTACCAATGGAATTAAAAATGTAGAAAGCCAAAGCGGAAGAATCTAAAAAAAAAAAAAAAATGTCATTGACCCTCTCTACTGGCTGCTCACCCAGAGTAGGGTGACCTGGCCTGGGCAGCTGTGACTAATGTACAAGAGAAGTGAAGTGAAGTGAAAGTTGCTCAGTCGTGTTCAACTTTTTGTGGCCCCATAGACTGTAACCTGTCTGGCTTCTCTTTCCTTGGAATTCTCCAGGCAAGAATACTGGAGTAAGTAGCCATTCCCTTCTCCAGGGAATCTTCCCAACCCAGGGATCGAACCCAGGTTTCCCACATTGAAAATGTATTTTTTACCATCTGAGCCAAGCCTGTCACCAACAAATGGCTGATGATTGTGAAGTTCCATGAAGCTGTCTGCATGATCCACAATGACTCTGATGACAGCCTTGAAACATTCTGGATTAGTTCATTCTGTTCAAGTTAAAAAGCAACTTCTCAAGATCAAACTATGAGAGCATTGTTTTTAAATAATATAATGTTTAAGTAAATTGTAGTGGCTACTTGAATATATTTCATCAAAGTTTATAAAGGATGAAAGGTTTATTGAATAGAGTTCATGCTGAAGGGAATTTATCTTGAGAAATCTTTCTGGAAGTGGTCTAATGAGATTAAGTAAGTATTAATGCATATCATTCATCAGGGAGAATTTATTTTTATTTCTGATTTATTGTTTTAATTAAGCATTGTTTCTTTGTGACTCAGGGCAGATAAATAGGGTATAGGTTATAGGTATGCAAAATATTAAATCAGGCTCAATGACTCCTTGCAGAAACACAAACCCAGGGTCATGTCCAAAAAGAGATAAACTAAATGCTTTTACAAAAATTATGTTAGGAATAAAAATGTCCTTGCATATTCTCTATATTTTTTGTACTCGCTCCAGCAACCACTCTAGGCAAATGAAGAATATAAACACAGAAATACTAAACAGCATTTTAGGGTAGCCCCCAAAACAATCCTCTTCTGAGAAAATTTGAACAATTTGAAAGAATTCTATAAAAATTCCTCTGATACACTTTTGACAAGAAAAACTTGCTTGTATTTGTATTGGCTTCTCTCACCCCTGCCTGGCCAATACATGACCCCTGTGAGGGAAGTTCAGAATGGCTGTTTATCTACAAGGCCCATACATTTTATTAAGTCGGATGAGTTCTCTAGTCACTACATTTTAAAAGCAAGACAGGGGCTTCCCTGGTGGTCCAGTGGGTAAGGACACTGCCTTGCAGTGCAAGGGGTGCTGGTTCGATCCCTGGCCTGGGAAGATCCCACGTACCTTGGAGCGAAGATCCCACGTACCTTGGAGTGGCTGGACCGATGTGTCCAATTACTGAGCCGGGGTTCTGGAGCGTATGTGCCTAGAGCCGGTGCTCTGCGACAACAGAGGCCACCGCGATGGGAGGCCCACACGGGCGAAAAAGAACAAAGATGGAAATAAATGAAAGATCAGTAGAGGTGGCCCACCCGCCCTCTCCCTCCCCAACCCGCCCCTCCCCACAAAAAAACAAAAAACCAAAGCAAGATGGATGAAGTGCCTATTTAGGCAATGGTCTCTGGGCAGCGTGTTTCAGGATCCTGCTGGGGGAGCATGTGCATTTTACTGGGTCAGTGGGAGAAGGTTTGGCTGATGTATTTTCTCACTCCTTCTGCCCCTGCCTGCATTCCAGTTGTAAGAAATATTTAACGTGTTCCTCCTCATATGCTGCTTTTATTCTAACACAGCCCTCCCTCTGTACCACATTATATACCCTCAGATACAATCTCAGATGGTTGAATGGTGGAACAGATAAAACCCATTTTCTTACTTATTTACCTCCAGAGTCTGGAAATTACACTTCAGTTACCAAAATCCTCTCCTCAGATTAGTCAGTTTCAAGTGCCATTTTCTTCAGAGACGCTTTGTGTGAGGAGACTGCACAGTGACAGTGTTTAAGAGTTCAGTGTTCTGCGTGTAAGAGCCAGGTATAGCTAACTTCTTGGATAATGCTGAGAGCACCTGAACACCTTTATTTGAGTCCTCCATGTTATGCTAACCCAATTTATATTCCAAATGTTTGACGATACTGAGAAGAAATATTCACTAATTTACTAATTGAGTTCTTGATTGCAAATAGCAGAAAATGGTCCTGGTTAGAATGAAAGAAAATGGGGATACTTCCCTGGGGTCCAGTGGCTAGGGCTCCTGTGTTCTCAATGCAGGGTGCCCAGGTTCAGTCCTTAGGCAGGGAACTAGATCCCTTGTTGCAACTAAGAGTTCACATGGTACAACAAAAGATAACATGTGACACAATTAAGACATGGCTCAGCCAAAGTAAATAAGTCATTTAAAAAAAAATACTAAGGTGGGATTTTAAAGAAAGATAGAGGATAGAGTGGGGTGACCTTGGTGGCTTAGCTGTAAAGAATTCGCCTGCAATGCAGGAGCAGCAGGAGACGTGGGTTCAAGATTCCCTGGAGAAGGAAATGGCAACCCACTCCAGTATTCTTGCCTGGAAAATTACATAGACAGAGGAGTGTGAAGGGCTATAGTCTATGAGGTCATGAAGAGTCAGACATGACTAAGCAACTGAGGACACATAAGATAGATCACATAATCAATTTTAGAGCCAGAGAACCAAGCTTCTGAAAAGAGCACGATTCAAAGAGACCAGGCAGAAAACGTGTCCCACATCTTGCTAAAGAGAAACTCTAGTCTAGCAGGTATAACCCCAGCTACATATGCCCTGTTTCTGTTTCTGTGAGTACTTCTAAGTGCCCATCTGTTCTTGTTTCACTCGATCAGGATTCCAAGTACAAAACCAAAGGATCTGCTACATATTAGGCTGACTTTTGTTCGCATGCTACTAGCTTCCAAGAATCAGTGAGAGGATATACCTGTCTACTTTATTTTCTGCTTTGGGTGATGGAGAATGCCTTCAATATAAGAAGGAGATTCAGATGCTTGGTAGCCAAGTATTAAAATAAAAATTTCAGCAAAGATTGTTTTTCAAGTTCATAAAATTTTGCCAATATTTCTAATAACACACACACAAAATATGTTTGGCTGTCTTTGTCATGGTCTTCTCACCAATTGCACTATTATGCCAAAAAATGTTTTCATTTGTATACTAATTAAAGTCATCTTCCCTTACTTATAATTTCATCCATGACATGCTGCTTCTGCTTAGTCACTTCAGTTCTGTCCAATTCTGTGTGATGCCATGGACTATAGCCCATCAGGCTTCTCTGTCTGTGGAATTCTCCAGGTAAGAATACTGGAGTAGGTTGCCATGCTCTCCTCTAGGAGGATCTTCCCAACCCAGGGGTGGAACCTGGGTCACCTGCATTGCACGCAGATTCCTCATCACTGAGTAATCAGGGAAGCCTTACATATATGTAGATATATAGATAGATATTTGAGATCCCATGTACTGTAGCTTGCAAGGCTTCTCCGTCCATGGAATTTTCCAGGCAAGAATACTGGAGTGGGTTGCCATTTCCTTCTCTGCATCCATGACATATGGAGTATCAAATAGTGTTTATTATAATCTCATCCCAGAGGTTCAATGGGTAAATTTTCACTTATTGAGTAACTGCTATTTTCCAGATACTGGGCTAGGTAAATTATGTTCAGGATCCTAATTAGTCCTCATAAGGACTTTGAAAACTCTGTATGACTTATGAAGAAAATGAAATTCAGAAAGTTACATAATGGTCTCAGAGTCACCAAAGTGTTTACATACAGAGCCAGAACTAGAATCTAAGACTTTCCTTCCGAAAATATGTATTTGGTTACCATAATCATGGATTCTCTGTGGACTGCATTAAGGGAAGAGGAGATTGCCCGTTATAGGGGGAATTGACACCAGATTAGCTCCTCAGTTACCAGAGAAACTAGCAGAGGGGCATGCCTCTCATCACCCCTTTATTAAGAACGGTCACTAGTTGGGATGAGAGCATGTAGGGAGGTCAGTCATGTGGGTTGGGTGTATGTGAAGCAGGCACTGGTCAAGCAGCGGCTATGCAGAGAGCTAGAGAACAGCCATCTTGAGTGGCTTGACTATATATACATCACCTGGTTGGTTTTTCTAAACTTTGAAATCTATAATGCTGTGATTTATTATTTGTGTCTACACACACACACACACACACATCCCTTTGGAATTTATGTGTACAACAAAACAATTTCAATTAAAAAATAACCGCTTCCCTTGTGGTCCAGTGGGTAAGGACACTGCCGTGCAGTGCAAGGGGTACCAGTTCGATCCCTGGCCTGGGAAGAACCCATGTGCCGTGGAGCAGTTGAACCAGTGTCCAATTACTGAGCCGGAGCTCTGGAACGCATGCGCCCAGAGCCAGTGCTCTGCAGCGACAGAGGCCACTGTGATGGGAGGCCCACATAGGCCAAAGAACGAAGATGGATGAAAATAGATAAATGAAAGACCAATAGAAGTGGCCAAAAAAAAAAAAAGACTTTGGAAATGGTAAGTGCAATAAGGGTGTCTTGTACTCTGCTGATCGGGTGACTTTTGGATCTCACCCGAGCTGGTTACCAGAAGAACCAACCATATAATTAGAAGGTTGTAGCTTTCAGTCCTCCCCTCCCACTTCTGGGGAGGTCGGAGGGGCTGGAATTAGATTCAATCTACAACGGTCCGTGATTTAATCAACCATGTCTATGTAATAAAACCTTTATAAAAACCCATAAAAGGGCTTCCCTGATGGCTCAGTGGTAAACAGTCTGCCTGCCAATGCAGGAGACATAGGTTCAGTCCCTGGATCATGAACACCTCTTGGAGAAGGAAATGGCAACCAACTCTAGTATTCTTGCCTGGGAAATCTCATGGACAGAGGAGCTTGGTGGGCTACAGTCCATAGGGCTGCAAAGAGTCGGACATGACTGAGCAACTCAACAACTACAACTACAACAGAACACTCAAAAGCATGGGGTTTGGAGAGCTTCTGGGTTGGTAAACACGTGGAGGTTTGGAGAGAGTGGCACCCTTTGAGAGAGCATGGAAGCTCATTTTCACTATACATTTCCCCACACATCTCATTCATGTGGATGTTTATCTGTATCTTATGCTATATCATTTCATAATAAATCATTAACCCAGTAAGTGAGCTCTGTGAAATGCTCTAGTAAATTAATCAAACCTAGAGAGGCAGTCATGGGAACCTCTGATTTATAATCAGAAGTACAGGCAAAAACATGGGTTTGGGGCTGGCATCTGAAGTAGGAGAGAGCTCAAACTTGTAAGCCTGAAACTTTAGCCTGTGACATCTAATACTGTCTCTGGGTAAATGGTGTCAGAATCAGTTGAATACTCAAACTTTATACAGGTGTCCAAGGATCGCTGGTCATTGGTACAGGAAACTGCCCCTCCCTCCATACATGGAATTTTGGATCCCCAAATATTCATTTAAAATCAGTGCAGACTTCCATGCAGAAATGAAAAGTGATTTGAAGAGGTACAGATCCTTCATTGCGTCACTGCAAAACAGCACAGAGCCTGTGGTGCTCTAAGAAAAAAACAGAGCAGGAGATTGTCAGTGTGGCTTTACATTTGGCATTCTTCTCTGGGAACCAGAGCAGAGTAGAAAGGCATCTGTCATCCAATGTTGCAAAGGCCACTGCCCTAGTTAAACTGCTGTGAACTGGGGCACTTGAGTCTCAGCAATTCAGGACTTTTATTTTCAGCACATGTCCCCATTCATTCCTGTAAAAATGAAGGCCATCTCTTGACTCCAAATGTGCCATTTACCTTTCACCCATAACCTGTAACTTTCATCCAACCAATAAAAACAGAAAAGTGAAGAATATTACATTCTCAGATAAAAGAAATTGAAAGCATTTGAGCAAAAGGAAAGGGAAAAACATTTGCTGGGATTTATTCAACCAAAAAGGTATATTTCTAGTAGTGTACCCTAAGTGTCCTGCCTTTCACTTTATCATTTGTTCTATAACACACCCTACTGACCATAAACAGCACTATTCACAAAGGAAAACGCCTCCTTTCCATACAAATCCATATAATGCAAATCTTGAATGAGAAGAAAGTCCTATACTTTGTGAGATTTTTCTACTCAAGTGCCAACTAGGGCTGACTCTGTATATCTTACTTCAACTGGAGTTCAGAAATGGACCCAAGAGTCATACAGGTATCACTTTAGTCCTGTAAGACACTCTGCATTCTTCTTCTATCTGATCACTGTATTAATCAAACCTAGAGAGGCAGTCATGGGAACCTCTGATTTATAATCAGAAGTACAGGCAAAAACATGGGTTTGGGGCTGGCATCTGAAGTAGGAGAGAGCTCAAACTTGTAAGCCTGAAACTTTAGCCTGTGACATCTAATACTGTCTCTGGGTAAATGGTGTCAGAATCAGTTGAATACTCAAACTTTATACAGGTGTCCAAGGATCGCTGGTCATTGGTACAGGAAACTGCCCCTCCCTCCATACATGGAATTTTGGATCCCCAAATATTCATTTAAAATCAGTGCAGACTTCCATGCAGAAATGAAAAGTGATTTGAAGAGGTACAGATCCTTCATTGCGTCACTGCAAAACAGCACAGAGCCTGTGGTGCTCTAAGAAAAAAACAGAGCAGGAGATTGTCAGTGTGGCTTTACATTTGGCATTCTTCTCTGGGAACCAGAGCAGAGTAGAAAGGCATCTGTCATCCAATGTTGCAAAGGCCACTGCCCTAGTTAAACTGCTGTGAACTGGGGCACTTGAGTCTCAGCAATTCAGGACTTTTATTTTCAGCACATGTCCCCATTCATTCCTGTAAAAATGAAGGCCATCTCTTGACTCCAAATGTGCCATTTACCTTTCACCCATAACCTGTAACTTTCATCCAACCAATAAAAACAGAAAAGTGAAGAATATTACATTCTCAGATAAAAGAAATTGAAAGCATTTGAGCAAAAGGAAAGGGAAAAACATTTGCTGGGATTTATTCAACCAAAAAGGTATATTTCTAGTAGTGTACCCTAAGTGTCCTGCCTTTCACTTTATCATTTGTTCTATAACACACCCTACTGACCATAAACAGCACTATTCACAAAGGAAAACGCCTCCTTTCCATACAAATCCATATAATGCAAATCTTGAATGAGAAGAAAGTCCTATACTTTGTGAGATTTTTCTACTCAAGTGCCAACTAGGGCTGACTCTGTATATCTTACTTCAACTGGAGTTCAGAAATGGACCCAAGAGTCATACAGGTATCACTTTAGTCCTGTAAGACACTCTGCATTCTTCTTCTATCTGATCACTGTATTATTTTTCCCTAGCAGATGAATCTCATTGACTCTTTCTAGTAGTGGCTAAGGTCAAGGGAAAAGGATGATCTGAGTGGACGTATTAAACCTGTTGACAGACATGGGAAAATGAAAAGAAGTTTTTGCTCAGTAACAGGAGGGTTATGCTGCAGTTATGAACACTGGAATACAGTTCTCCTGATTCAAATCCTGGTTATTGCCTGTGTAACCTTGGGCAAGTGATTCAGCCAATCTGTAACTCATAGCCTCATCTGTAAAACAGAGGTGATGATAAGAACACTTCATGGAGTTATGCTGAGCACTAAAGGAGTTAATAATGTAAAGCCTCTAGGTCAACCTACGGTAAGTCTTCAGTAAATACCAAGATTATGAAAATTTTATGTATGCATTTTGTCATATATAATTTTTCCAAAATATTTTCATGTAGTTTCCTAGCATTCAAACATTAAGATAAACAAAAATTGATTGAACTTACTGTTGATTGTAACATATTTTTGGATTGTCTTGATTTTTCACAGTCACGCATCTGCTTTTTAGATTAACATTAAAGCCACTTTGCCAACTTCCAAGAAAAATATCCCTCGAATTTTAATTGGAATTATATTAAGCCTATACATTTATTTGGAGGACATTATTTTACAAAGTCTAATTTTCTCATCCTGGGATATAGGATATCTGTCTATATATCTAATCTTCTTAAAAAATGCCTCTAATATTTTATAATTATTTTGTAGAAACCATCTATATTTATTTTTAACATTAATTCTTAGGCATTTCATAATTTTGCCAGTAGGAACTATTAAATGAATTTATTCTTATTTTTTTGCTGTTATGAAATATTTAGTATTTTGTTAATAGTGATTTTTATGCAGATATTATCATTTTTCATAGTAAAAAAATCAAATATTTTTTGCATATAGCTCTGTTTTATGCACAGAGAAATAATGTCAAACTACATCCTAAATTTAGGGCAATTGTGTCTATAATTTTCTTTAATTAAAGCACTTTCTAAAAGGTAAAAAATGTAAATCCATACTGTAAATGTACATCTAAGAAATAGATAAGATAGTACCACAGAGAAATCATTATCATAAACAGTATTCTTGCTTCATCTTCCTTAAACAGAGTCAGTAAGATCATCTTAGTTCAGATAGAAAAAGCAAGAACTTAAGGAAACTCCATGCTTCATTAACAGATACATTATAATGAGCTACAAAGTACAGAGGTCTCATACTTAACTACAGAGCTGCCTTCTTCTCTGCATGTTCCTCCTTAGTATTCTTCTCGTACTTTATAATTATTTGTGTATTGTTCACTTTTTTACTGTTGATTTTTTCCCCACTCTCAATGTAATTTCTATTAGAACTGCAGCCATGATTGTCTCCTTTACTACAATGATCGACACTCACTGTAGAAGAGGAAATTTTTCTCTGTCTTCCCTTCTAGATTCTTTGGCTAGCCAAATACTTAAATTGTCAAAAGATAGATTAACAGGAGAAAACAAATTTAATTTTATTCATACAGGAGCCCCAAAGATACAAGATCTGAAAGCAAGTTGAGCAACTGAGGCTTACATGCCATGGTGAGCTAAGGACTGGGTTAGAAGTTTGGAGCTTCAAAGGGGAAGAGAGTAATTCCTGGGACAATCACAAGAGCAGAGGCATGGTAATTAGACATGTGCCCTGCCATAAGCACAGGCCTTTCAGATAGAGAGTCATTACTAATAATAACTCCTTCAGACATTGCCCTCGTCATCATCTCTTTTCCCCTCCATATCCAGCCCCTCACCAGCACAATCAGCACATAAGCATTCATTCATATCAGCATATTCATAACCTGTCATGCATATCAGCACATAAGCATCTTTCTATGTCTCTTACCTTAAAATAAAAGCCCTTCAATTCAGCATAGCTCTCCAGTCATCGCCCATTCCTCTGACTTTTAAAGGGGAAATGTTGTGTGAATGCAAATATGCACATATGTATACACACATATGTATGGATAAACATGTATATCTATAAAGATGCATGCAGGTTGATAGATCTGATGATGAGAAGATGTAATTCTCTTCTAGAGGTTTCTTTCTTTCAATAAAATAAGAAAGGTCATCAACTAAAAGCAAGGAGTATCAGAGATTTGAGTCGTGAGGAAATTGTTGTTATTCTTCTTCTTGTTTGGTCACTAAGTCATGTGTGACTCTGATGATTCCATGCACTGCAGCCTGCCAGACTCTTCTGCCATGGGATTTCCAAGGCAAGAATACTGAAGTGGATTGTCACTTGCTTCTCCAGAGGATCCTCCCAACCCAGGGATCGAACCCATGTCTCCTGCATTGTAGGTGGATTCTTTACCACTGAGTCACCAGGAAAGCCCAGGTGAAAAAGTCATTTGGAATAATTATCTCAGAAAGTTAAAAAGTTAATTTAATAGGTTAATGCAGCAGAATTCGAAAGGTAGTACAGAGCAGCCAGTGAAGATGTAGTAATAATAAAAGAGAAACAAGTGGGATTTCCTCCAGTCACATTCATCTATTTAGGGAGCAAATGGCAAGCTTACTGAAGACATACATGTACGAGGGAGAAATTATAGTAATGGACCATGGCATCTAAACCAACTAAGAAGGAAATGAGGGCTTGAAACAGAGATGAATGAATGTATTGTTTGAATAGAACCAAACAATAGTTGGGAAAGTAAATGAATGGAGAGACCAGAGATTCAATTCTCAGGTGAATAAAACTCTAAATAATCCTTCTCTGCAATCTTCCAAAGGTCCTGGACTGTGTGACTTTAACCACTTGTACACAGCTTGAAATGTCATGATGTTTTCTCAAAAGGCTCAGTTTAGATTTCGTCTACCCAGTCAGCATATGATTTTACTTACAGTTTCTCAGAAATGCATCCATTGAGAAAGATAGAGTCCATCAGTATAACAACTATTTCCCTTTTACTTTAAACTATTTTAAATTGTTTTGATGCATCAACCAAAAAACAAATCATCATTCATTCAAACCAAACAGTCCATGAGAGCCCCATCCTTAAGTGCTATTTTGTTTCTCTGCTTATTATTCTCTCAACAGCGATAAAACAGAAATCATATGACCAAATGTGAATGCTAATCCATTTCCAGGATAATGGAAAGAACAGCAAACAAATAGAATTCTGTAATGCCATCTCGAACACTCTTCAGAAAACTGTAAGGAGCGCAAAGAGTCCATAAAGTAAGGCACAAGGGTATGCTATGAGAAGCTGCTGTCCTTCCATGGCCAAGGCTGAAATGAAGATTTTGGAGGCTGAGAGACTACACCAGCTAATGATGACCAATGCCGACACAGTTCAAGGCAAGAATACTGAAGTGGATTGTCACTTGCTTCTCCAGAGGATCCTCCCAACCCAGGGATCGAACCCATGTCTCCTGCATTGTAGGTGGATTCTTTACCACTGAGTCACCAGGAAAGCCCAGGTGAAAAAGTCATTTGGAATAATTATCTCAGAAAGTTAAAAAGTTAATTTAATAGGTTAATGCAGCAGAATTCGAAAGGTAGTACAGAGCAGCCAGTGAAGATGTAGTAATAATAAAAGAGAAACAAGTGGGATTTCCTCCAGTCACATTCATCTATTTAGGGAGCAAATGGCAAGCTTACTGAAGACATACATGTACGAGGGAGAAATTATAGTAATGGACCATGGCATCTAAACCAACTAAGAAGGAAATGAGGGCTTGAAACAGAGATGAATGAATGTATTGTTTGAATAGAACCAAACAATAGTTGGGAAAGTAAATGAATGGAGAGACCAGAGATTCAATTCTCAGGTGAATAAAACTCTAAATAATCCTTCTCTGCAATCTTCCAAAGGTCCTGGACTGTGTGACTTTAACCACTTGTACACAGCTTGAAATGTCATGATGTTTTCTCAAAAGGCTCAGTTTAGATTTCGTCTACCCAGTCAGCATATGATTTTACTTACAGTTTCTCAGAAATGCATCCATTGAGAAAGATAGAGTCCATCAGTATAACAACTATTTCCCCTTTTACTTTAAACTATTTTAAATTGTTTTGATGCATCAACCAAAAAACAAATCATCATTCATTCAAACCAAACAGTCCATGAGAGCCCCATCCTTAAGTGCTATTTTGTTTCTCTGCTTATTATTCTCTCAACAGCGATAAAACAGAAATCATATGACCAAATGTGAATGCTAATCCATTTCCAGGATAATGGAAAGAACAGCAAACAAATAGAATTCTGTAATGCCATCTCGAACACTCTTCAGAAAACTGTAAGGAGCGCAAAGAGTCCATAAAGTAAGGCACAAGGGTATGCTATGAGAAGCTGCTGTCCTTCCATGGCCAAGGCTGAAATGAAGATTTTGGAGGCTGAGAGACTACACCAGCTAATGATGACCAATGCCGACACAGTTCCAAAGGCGCCCCTACAGCATAAACAAAAAGAGTTATCTTATACCAGGAGAGAAAGAGGTTATTGAATCACAGCTGCCTCCAAAATGTCCTTGGTACAATATTTATCACAACTTCCTCTGTTTGTAAAATGAGGATGAAGGGCCATAGGAAGTCAAAGACTTCAGCCAGTTAGAATTTTGAGTCAAGTTCACCATGAGAAGCTAAATATTTCATAGGTTGGTAAAAACTCAGATTATTGATGATAGAAGGATTGACCTGTAGTCACTTTCATAAGCCAACATTCAAATCCCAATTACTTAAGTTTTTTTATATAAATTATGTTTAGAAACTTCTTTTATACCGACAGATTTCTATTCCCTGCATTCTTCCTCAATTTATCCACAATATGAGCAGAAAAAATGACTTGCATTCCAGTGGGGTTTTTACTGCCTAGGACTGCCACACAATGTCCTGGAGACAGCAAAGCTTGACACAGCTCAGGGAGGGAATGGTGAGCAGGAAGACACAGATATGTGTGACCTTCCAGCTTATCACTGAAAATCCATTTGGTTGGTGTAGGTGTAGATTTTTATAAAATTGAAATGGATTTGTTCAAATTGGTGTCTTCAAAAAGTAACTGTAGAGGCAATTGGTTCTTTAGGAAGAAATGAGAAAGAAGTGACTTGACAAAAACTGCAGAGGAAGATGGGCATTCAGTCAAGAGCTGCTCGCTCTCAGCATAGTGTTCTCTTTCCTGTCAAACTACACTCCCTCCCTTGATCCTGGTTGAATCTGAAATTGAGAATTGTGTTTATTATTTGTGATAATGACAGAAATATCTACTCTTCATAATTGACCCAGTGTGAAACTGAGAGCCCCATCCTTAATGCAAATTCTCTCAACCGCGATAAAACAGAAATCATATGACCAAATGTGAATGCTAATCCATTTCCAGGATAATGGAAAGAACAGCAAACAAATAGAATTCTGTAATGCCATCTCGAACACTCTTCAGAAAACTGTAAGGAGCGCAAAGAGTCCATAAAGTAAGGCACAAGGGTATGCTATGAGAAGCTGCTGTCCTTCCATGGCCAAGGCTGAAATGAAGATTTTGGAGGCTGAGAGACTACACCAGCTAATGATGACCAATGCCGACACAGTTCCAAAGGCGCCCCTACAGCATAAACAAAAAGAGTTATCTTATACCAGGAGAGAAAGAGGTTATTGAATCACAGCTGCCTCCAAAATGTCCTTGGTACAATATTTATCACAACTTCCTCTGTTTGTAAAATGAGGATGAAGGGCCATAGGAAGTCAAAGACTTCAGCCAGTTAGAATTTTGAGTCAAGTTCACCATGAGAAGCTAAATATTTCATAGGTTGGTAAAAACTCAGATTATTGATGATAGAAGGATTGACCTGTAGTCACTTTCATAAGCCAACATTCAAATCCCAATTACTTAAGTTTTTTTATATAAATTATGTTTAGAAACTTCTTTTATACCGACAGATTTCTATTCACTGCATGCTTCCTCAATTTATCCACAATATGAGCAGAAAAAATGACTTGCATTCCAGTGGGGTTTTTACTGCCTAGGACTGCCACACAATGTCCTGGAGACAGCAAAGCTTGACACAGCTCAGGGAGGGAATGGTGAGCAGGAAGACACAGATATGTGTGACCTTCCAGCTTATCACTGAAAATCCATTTGGTTGGTGTAGGTGTAGATTTTTATAAAATTGAAATGGATTTGTTCAAATTGGTGTCTTCAAAAAGTAACTGTAGAGGCAATTGGTTCTTTAGGAAGAAATGAGAAAGAAGTGACTTGACAAAAACTGCAGAGGAAGATGGGCATTCAGTCAAGAGCTGCTCGCTCTCAGCATAGTGTTCTCTTTCCTGTCAAACTACACTCCCTCCCTTGATCCTGGTTGAATCTGAAATTGAGAATTGTGTTTATTATTTGTGATAATGACAGAAATATCTACTCTTCATAATTGACCCAGTGTGAAACAAATGAAAACGTGTACTGGGTAGCTTGTAATAGATTAGATTATAAGTAAGCCAAAAATATTTTAAAACACTATAATGAATATTATGTTTATGGGTTTAAATTATATCTTTTAGAATTAAAAATTTAGAGGATTACATTTACCAGGTTTTGTGAACAAAAATGTGAGATTATATATGATTCATTTGAATGCTATAATGATATGCCCAAAAAGACAATTTTAATTTCATGGTCTTTAGGGATCAGATAGTTATTCCTTATTAACATAATTTAAAGGAGTCTTAAAGTTTCCTTTACATTTCAGAATGAAAATCTAATGAAAAATATACAGACTTCTGATGATTCTCAAAATTCAATAGATGTAGTTTTTATTTTCTTCTAATAATCTGGAATCATTGAAGAGGCTCCGAGGAAATAATGTCTAAAGCTTAGACATTTTTAAATGGTGGATCATCATAGTATTCTTTGGCAAAAGGATCTGGCAAAATAGAAATTGTAAAACTGGACTCTAGTAACATTTAAACATCTGTATCAAACAACATAGCAAATAGAAGAGCTTGTTAAAGAATATAATATATAAAAGGCAGAATTTTTCCATGGACTCAATAAATATGCCTCTAACTCACATTGTATTCATACATTCAAAATTTCCATTTTTTGTACTATTCCTTTCTTTTAAGTGTTGAGCACTCACTGGTAAGGTAATGGTTAGCTCTATTTTATTCTTGCGACCATTACTTCCAACAAACATATGATTATCAGGGAATAAAGAGGGGGAGGGATAAACTGGAAGACTGGAAATGACATATACATACTATTTACATGTAAAGTAGATAACTAATAAGAACCTCCTTATAGCACAGGGTACTCTGCTCAAAACTCTGTAAGAGTCTATATGGGAAAAGAATCTAAACAATAGTGGATGTAAATGTAACAGATTCACTTTGCTGTACATCTCAGCATAGTGTTCTCTTTCCTGTCAAACTACACTCCCTCCCTTGATCCTGGTTGAATCTGAAATTGAGAATTGTGTTTATTATTTGTGATAATGACAGAAATATCTACTCTTCATAATTGACCCAGTGTGAAACAAATGAAAACGTGTACTGGGTAGCTTGTAATAGATTAGATTATAAGTAAGCCAAAAATATTTTAAAACACTATAATGAATATTATGTTTATGGGTTTAAATTATATCTTTTAGAATTAAAAATTTAGAGGATTACATTTACCAGGTTTTGTGAACAAAAATGTGAGATTATATATGATTCATTTGAATGCTATAATGATATGCCCAAAAAGACAATTTTAATTTCATGGTCTTTAGGGATCAGATAGTTATTCCTTATTAACATAATTTAAAGGAGTCTTAAAGTTTCCTTTACATTTCAGAATGAAAATCTAATGAAAAATATACAGACTTCTGATGATTCTCAAAATTCAATAGATGTAGTTTTTATTTTCTTCTAATAATCTGGAATCATTGAAGAGGCTCCGAGGAAATAATGTCTAAAGCTTAGACATTTTTAAATGGTGGATCATCATAGTATTCTTTGGCAAAAGGATCTGGCAAAATAGAAATTGTAAAACTGGACTCTAGTAACATTTAAACATCTGTATCAAACAACATAGCAAATAGAAGAGCTTGTTAAAGAATATAATATATAAAAGGCAGAATTTTTCCATGGACTCAATAAATATGCCTCTAACTCACATTGTATTCATACATTCAAAATTTCCATTTTTTGTACTATTCCTTTCTTTTAAGTGTTGAGCACTCACTGGTAAGGTAATGGTTAGCTCTATTTTATTCTTGCGACCATTACTTCCAACAAACATATGATTATCAGGGAATAAAGAGGGGGAGGGATAAACTGGAAGACTGGAAATGACATATACATACTATTTACATGTAAAGTAGATAACTAATAAGAACCTCCTTATAGCACAGGGTACTCTGCTCAAAACTCTGTAAGAGTCTATATGGGAAAAGAATCTAAACAATAGTGGATGTAAATGTAACAGATTCACTTTGCTCTACATCTGAAAGTACAACAACATTGTATGTCAAATATACCACAATAAACATTGTTATTTTCTGTTAATTTCAAAATGAGACCATATTAAAACAGAAAAGCATTTCCATCTAGGCAATTCTCAATAACGTTATGAAGAATGTATCTGAGATTATATCTAAACAAAAATATTAAAGTCTTTCTAAATGTTTATCTGGCATTGACAAAGTCTCTATATAGTAGCCTAGCCAATATAGTGTTAATAACCTAAAACTTGGATCATCCAAGAAAATAAAATGTGAATTGTGACTCCTTCGGAAACGGAAGAGTGAGCCCTGATGGCAAATGTTTCTTTCTAATGAGGTTTTGAGCATGACAGGTGACAAAAGACAATAGAATTACTTTCTCTCCAAGTCCAGAGTGGTAGTAGTGGTCTGTATATGCCCTGAGAAAGTGCCCAACAGAAGTCTATTCACTGAATTTTTCTTAATATTTTTGAATTGCAAATACTGCCCAGGAAGTAAAAAATATTATTGACTGAGCATATATGCTATAAAGTTCTCTGGCATCAATATCCTCCCCAGGGTTCTTGGAAATCCTGCATTACAAGGAGCCCAGCTGAGAAAGAACAGTTGCTTCCCTCCTAGAAGGCAGAGTGCCTGGGAGCTGAAGCAATTTGTCAGTGTTCACCAGACATTTCCTCTTCCTAATTCAAAGAAGTGAATTTTCCGTAGCTGGTTTTATTACCCATGGCAATAGTTCATATTGAAGACTGTAACGACGTACAAAGCACAATAATATGCCTCTAACTTGTATTCATAGATTCAAAATTTCCATTTTTTGTACTATTCCTTTCTTTTAAGTGTTGAGCACTCACTGGTAAGGTAATGGTTAGCTCTATTTTATTCTTGCGACCATTACTTCCAACAAACATATGATTATCAGGGAATAAAGAGGGGGAGGGATAAACTGGAAGACTGGAAATGACATATACATACTATTTACATGTAAAGTAGATAACTAATAAGAACCTCCTTATAGCACAGGGTACTCTGCTCAAAACTCTGTAAGAGTCTATATGGGAAAAGAATCTAAACAATAGTGGATGTAAATGTAACAGATTCACTTTGCTCTACATCTGAAAGTACAACAACATTGTATGTCAAATATACCACAATAAACATTGTTATTTTCTGTTAATTTCAAAATGAGACCATATTAAAACAGAAAAGCATTTCCATCTAGGCAATTCTCAATAACGTTATGAAGAATGTATCTGAGATTATATCTAAACAAAAATATTAAAGTCTTTCTAAATGTTTATCTGGCATTGACAAAGTCTCTATATAGTAGCCTAGCCAATATAGTGTTAATAACCTAAAACTTGGATCATCCAAGAAAATAAAATGTGAATTGTGACTCCTTCGGAAACGGAAGAGTGAGCCCTGATGGCAAATGTTTCTTTCTAATGAGGTTTTGAGCATGACAGGTGACAAAAGACAATAGAATTACTTTCTCTCCAAGTCCAGAGTGGTAGTAGTGGTCTGTATATGCCCTGAGAAAGTGCCCAACAGAAGTCTATTCACTGAATTTTTCTTAATATTTTTGAATTGCAAATACTGCCCAGGAAGTAAAAAATATTATTGACTGAGCATATATGCTATAAAGTTCTCTGGCATCAATATCCTCCCCAGGGTTCTTGGAAATCCTGCATTACAAGGAGCCCAGCTGAGAAAGAACAGTTGCTTCCCTCCTAGAAGGCAGAGTGCCTGGGAGCTGAAGCAATTTGTCAGTGTTCACCAGACATTTCCTCTTCCTAATTCAAAGAAGTGAATTTTCCGTAGCTGGTTTTATTACCCATGGCAATAGTTCATATTGAAGACTGTAACGACGTACAAAGCACTAGTTTTAAAGATAACTTGGTTTAATTTATTTTTTAAAATCATTGAAAGAGGATCAGCACCTGAGCCAACACCGACCTACTTTCCTGAACCTGTATGTAGCTTTTAATAGCCAGTTTCCCCCATCCTGCCACTAAAAGAATCAGAAAGAGGTTAACCGTTGCACGGATGTGGCCAGCCTCAGCGATGTTTGTGCATGTGGGGTCAGTCAGTGCACACAGACACTTACTGCAGTGAAAAGAAGATGGCACAGCTGGAGAGGATGACCATGGGGAGCAGGCAGTAGCCCAGAACACTGGCCACGCAGCCGTAGGACACTCCAGAAGAGCTCATCAAATTCAGTAAGGCATGGATCGCCAGGCAGCCAATGGCACTCATGCCATACACATAGCCAAACTGGACTTTTCCTGCCTGAAATAACAGGAAGATAACAGTTTGGATACAGAACAAACATCAAGAAGAAATCAGATGGTCAAAGCCAAGAGTATTTTAGAATCAATTAGCTCAGTGCTGTTCATGTCTTTGGAGTATAAGCATCTGGAGACTGGGAATTCTGGAGGAAACACTGGCTATCGTAAGGATTCAGGTTATGAAAACAACCCCCCTCACTATACACAGTTGGCATAAGCATGGTTATATCCCCAGACTGACATTTTTTTATTATAGGTTGCCTACTGGGGTACTAGGCATAAGTAAGTATGTATTTTCGCCCTATATTTTTGAATAGTTCAATGAATAAATTTAGTCTCCAATTTAGTCTCGGAGATTTACAAGACATATTAGTAATATTAGCAAACATCTGTTGCATTTACTATGTTAGGGCGTATTCTAAAGATATCACATAAATTATTAAAACCACACAACAACATAATGAGTAGCTACCATTGTTTTACCCATTATACACAAGAGAAAACTGAGGTGAAGAGAGGCCGCAGAGCTTGCCCAAAGTAAAATAATGCTAAGCAGTGGCGTAGCCCTGCCTTTGAACCCAAGCAGTCTGACTCTACAATTTAGGTCCTTAATTACTGCAGCTTGATTTTCCTGGAGTAGGAAATGGCAACCCACTCCAGGATTCTTGCCTGGAAAATTCCAAGGACAGAGGAGCTTGGGGTCACAAAGAGTCAGACACAACTGAACACACACACACACACACTTCTGCAGGAGCTCTAGCAAGTCACAAAACAGGGGGACCCAGGTGGTACAGTGGTTAAGAATCTTCATGCCAGTGCAGGAGATGCAGGTGTGATACTGGGTCAGAAAGATTCTCTGGAAGAGAAAATGTCAACCTACGCCAGTATTCTTGCTGGGAAAATCCCATGGACAGAAGAGCCTGACAAGCTATATTCCATGGGATCCCAAAGAGGTGGACACAACTGAGCACACCCATACAGGCAAGCCAGCTCCATTGGGCTCATATAGGGAAAGTCACAATCTTTTATTGATTAGACAGCAGATATTTTAACGTTCATTACCTGAGGATGGCAAATCTCTAGTAAAGAATGTATGTCGGGCTTCCCTGGTGGTCCAGTGGGTAAGGACACCGCCTTGCAGTGCAAGGGGCGCCGGTTCGAGCCCTGGCCTGGGAAGATCTCACGTGCCGAGGAGCGGCTGGACCGACGTGTCCAATTATCGAGCCAGAGCTCTGGAGCGCATGCGCCCAGAGCCGGTGCTCTGCGACAACAGAGGCTGCCGCGATGGGAGGCCCACACGGGCCGAAGAACAAAGATGGATGAAAATGGACAAATGAAAGACCAATAGAAGTGGCCCGCCTGCTCCCCTCCCTCCCCACCCCACCCTCCTCAAATAAGTAAATAAACAAATCTTAAAAAAAAAAATGAATGTATGTCGTTTATATATATGCGCACACACCTATTTATATAAATGATATACATTCTTATATATATAAATATACACATACATGTATGGCACACATATATAATGTATGACATAAATTTGTGTGTATATATATATATTTATATATATGACTGTGTGTGTATATATATATATATATATATATATATTAATCTGGTTAGAAATTGTAGATAAAGATTGGAGAGGCTGACTGTGATTTTCATTAAAATTATATGAAAACAACAAAAGATTTGGTAAATTGATTCAGAGATAGTTTTTTAGTTGTAATTTTTTCTTTTCCATAGCTGTTATTCATGAAATCCTTGTATCTTACAGAATAAAGAGATATTTATTTTGCAGTTAATTCATGAAGAATAAATAGCATGGCCATTTTTATGTTCAAAATTGTTCAGCCGTTTGAATGTTTCTTCCTCTACAGCTGAGGGAGTTGATCACAGCCAAGTTCTTTCACACCGTGTCCCTGGGCTACGCTGAAGAAGTCTCTGCTGCCTTAGCCATAGTAAGTCCTTTGGGCTATTCTGTGAAACAATGCTAAAAATACTAATGGGTGTGTTAAAAAAAAAAAAACACATCTGTTATGGACTGCTCAATTGGGTGATTTTGTTCTAATCACTGTCATGTATTAGAGAAACAGTCTACTTGATATTTTAATCGGATGGGATAATTCAGAGGTAGGAATGGCACACAACTTCCCTACACTCGAAGGACACATAGCTGCCCATGACCCTAATTGGCTTTAAGAATGGGGTAAACAGAGTGTGGGTTAAATTTAGTGGTAATATTGTCTTTTTCCATATTAATTACTGACCTCTCTCTTTTATCTCTTTGTCTTGTTAGTTTATCCAGTTTGAGGCTTAATTCCATTTGGCAGAGGCCACTCTCATTCTTTAATTCACTTCAAATTCTGACAAGGACTTGTAACTGAAGTGCAACATAAATGTTCAATTTCTTTTTAAATTTCAAAACTTTCAGAACACCCTTGTACCATCCTCATTACTACATCTTCATTTGACATACTTCTTACTCTTGATTATGCTTTCATATTGGCCATGCATGTTCCTTTTCCAGATCACACTCTTAGCTCTAATAGAAAATTTGAATGGAGCCTTAGCCTCAAAACACTTGTGTTTTGGTTGAGTCAGGGAGTGAAAATAATTTTAAAAGGAAGAATAAATAAAAGTAAATTTGTGTTGTGTTTGTTTTGGTTTGCTTCCTCAATATGAAGAAAGTCCATGAAGGAAGCACACTAAGATATTGTACTTTATATCAACATAAATCATAAAAATGATGAGTATGTGACTATGAATCTTACAGTTCTGAAGATAAAGAACAGATTTGGACACTGTTTCTGGATTTAATTTTGCTTTCTCTACTGGAATGCATATACTGGCTCATAAAAATCATGTTTTACATTTTAACTTCAGATATCCAGGGCAGGGTTAACATCCTAAAATAGACTCTGAGTTAAATCTGGCTTTATTAATATCCAATTGAATTTTTCGGTCCTTATTTTTCTATATCTATCAGAATCAATTCTGAAGTAACCACATTTAATGGTAAAACTGAAGTGAAAACATTTGCCTGAGAACTTTGAGAAAAATATGCATTTTTACACATTTCCTAAAATTTCAGAACTGAAACAAACCTTAAGAATCACTTGTACAAATGTCTTTTTTGTTTGTTTGTTTTCAAAATGAAAAAATGAAGGCCTAGAAATGAGAAACGAAATGTTCAGGATTACACCTGGAGGCAAAGTTAGGGGCAGATCCAATTTTTTCACTCTTAGTTGAGTTCTTTGTATTGTTTTGCACTTAAAAGAGAGGATATTTAAATAATAGCAACTAACAGTATATACCCTTAAAAAAACCTTAACTGGATTAATGCTTTCCTTTAAGAGATGGTAACAGTAACATTTTCTATGAACAAAATAGTTGTTATATTACAAACTACCTGAAAAAGAAACAAAGAGTTAACATGTTAAATTGATTGCTTCTATTTGATTAAATGACACGATCTTACTTAGCAGCTTAATCTAAGATTGTCAGATAACTGTGACAAAGGCAGAAGGGACACTAGAGACTAAATTAAAACTCTAGTTGATAGAGGGTTAGATCTGCAGAGTATTTGCATTTGCTGTAGTTCAAAGGAAGAAATAATATGCTGTAACTAAGTACCATTGTATTGGAGAAACATGACATAATTATTGACCATGTTACAATGCAGAATCTCTATCAGAATTTTGATTTGTATTATGTAATGAATAATGCAAAGTAAAGATTTATTTAGTTACAAACACATTTTAAAACTACTTTTGAGAAGTATAGCTACGTTAGAGAGGTGGATAACTGTAAGAATAAGTAAACTGAATATCTTGAGGACTTGTCTGAGAATCTTTAATTTCCTGTATTAACTCTCTTGCCACATTTTTTTTGCCTCTAAGTCATCATTTATTTTTCATCTGTCTTGATTCTTTGGCCTATGTGGGCCTCCCATCACAGTGGTCGCTCTCATTGCAAAGCACTGGCTCTGGACGCATGCGCTCCAGAGTGCTGGCTAGTAATTGGACATACCGGCCCAGTCACTCTGCAGCATGTGGAATCTCCCCGGGCCAGGGATTGAACTGGCACCCCTCGCACTGCAAGGCAGACTCTTTACCCACTGGACCACCAGGGAAGCCCCACATTTATCATTTTATGCTTTAATGAAACTGTACTTGTCAGACTGGCTTGACCATCTTTGTCATCCTTTGTTTTTAATGTATTATCATTATGTCTTTAATATAAAATAATAGACCTTTCTAATTTCTTCTTTTTCTCCCCTCCCCACCAAAATAAGGGAGCGTGAATGTCTAAGCTATGCTGTAAACTATGAACTTGACTGTCTTCTAAACTTAAGAGCAAATGTTTTTCTTTTTTGGTGATTCCCAGTATCATTACTCCCAGATTTAAAAAATGAGGCCCATACATAAGACAAATGATAATGTCAGAGGGGAAAACAATAAACAAAATTTTGGCACTATATTTCCAAATTCCATATGTTCGTTCAACTTTTTCAGATTGACAGTCTTTTCTAAACAACAAAAAAGACTTAATAAGAAGAAACTCATTTATATGATCTCTCACTTTGTTGAAAATCTGACTTCATGATTTGATTTTTGAAATTCTGTTTATATTTACATTTGTCATAACAAGTGATAACAGTTTCTTTTTGTCATTATGGTTCCAATAAGTGTCTCTCTAACCAAAAACAAATGTAGATATGAATTAAACAACTTTCAGTTTATAAAGTGATATACTTCCTTCTGTATTTACAAAGACATCTTCAAAAAATGACATTTGGAAGGAAATAAATGGCAACCCACTCCAGTATTATTGCCTGGAAAATCCCATTGACAGAGGAGTCTGGTGGGCTACTGTCCAATAATGTCTCAAAGAGTAGGACATTATTGAGTGACTAAACCACAGTCACACATTAAAATCTGATACTTGGCTGTGGTGTATACAGAAGTAGAAATATGATGTTTTAAACGTGAAACATAGATACTGTTGTAAACCAATGCTAACTCAATTTAAAAAGGAAAAAACTCAAGCTTGCTGCTGTCCATTACCAAAAGTAGGGTGGCTCCTAGGGCCATGCAGAACAGGATGGGCCCAGCCAGGTCTGTTTCATTCATAATGCTGCCATCTGCTGGTTTCAGTGGGTTTAACACTGTCAAGGTTTTTTGCCATATATGATCAAAATTAATTCCAAGTTCTGCAAAAAAAAAAAGATGCAATAAATATAGAAAAATAAACATAAGCAATATTCTTTAATTAAAGTTAATGTATTAATTTATGTAGCTTTTTAATCTGATTGTTATACCGTCATAGTTTAAAGTTCTATATAATATATAGCAACCTTAAAACAAAGAAAAAGACTTTATATTCCCACACAAAGAGCTAAAAGATATATTTTAGAGAAATAGTTCCATCAAGGGGAAAATACTCCGTTTTCTGCAGCAACTATAAGCTTAAAATCTAGTCAAAAGTGAAGAAACAGACTTTCTCAATAAAAATACAATATAATGGTAGCTAACAAACCCAAATCCCATCTTACTGCCCATTTAGATATTTCTTTTTCCTGCATTTTCTACTGTTAACCCTTTTGAAAACTTGTCCTACGAGACATTTATAATTTTCAGTTAGCAGAGTTATTTAATCTAAAGACACTGAGCCCAGGTCTGCCATTTTACTTTTGCTCTGCCTGATGGGAAGGGTCCTGCGAGGCTAACTACCTGAAACTCCACATAATGGAAACAGTAGTGGTTCTTTCAGCAAGTAACAGCAGTCATGGGTGCACACGTATTTTAATCAGGCCAAAGGTCTGTGTTGTTGAGTCTGTGTATTCGGAGATTAATTCTTGAGACAACTAACCTTTCTCTTTTTTGAGTGATGATGGTAGAGTAAAATATCCAAAATCTACAAGGCCCACTATCTGTGAGTCTAAACTCATTTAGAAGTTTCTAATTTTTCTCTAATGCTTTATTTTTCCAAGAATCCTGACAGCCACTTTATATACCCTTCTGCTAGATTCTGTTCCTCTTATATCTTTTTCATTAAAAAGAAAAGAAGACTCTAGGTGCAGCACGGAGACCCTATGTGCACCCTTGCAAACATGGCGCTGCGAAGACACACGGAGCATGTGGGTCACTGTCTGCAGCCTGCACGCTATCGCGGCACCCAACTCACCCTGCCCGCCGCGACCCTGGGGGCTGCAGGTGGGTGCCATCTGGGAGCTGCGCACAAGCCTCGCTCTGCTGTCAGTGAGGAAATTCACAGAAAAACACAAACGGGTAACAACAGAAAATGGTATTGAAACAGTGGGAATCAGCAATTTTGCACAGGAAGCTTCGGAAGATGTTGTTTAGTGTAGTCTACCTGAAGGTGGGACAAAATTGAACAAACAAGAGGAGTCTGGTGTTTTGGAAAGTGTGAAAGCTGCTAGTGAACTCCACTTCCCTCTAACAGGAGAAGTAACTGAAATTAATAAGGCTCTAGCAGAAAATCCAGGACTTGTCAACAAATCTTGTTATGAAGATGGTTGGCTGATCAAGATGACATTAAGTAACCCTTCAGAACTAGATGAACTAATGAGTGAAGAAGCATATGGGAAATACAGAAAGTCTATTGAGGAAAGAAAATGGAACCCTTAAATAAACGAGTTTGAAACAACTTAATCTAGCATAGTTGTCTTAAATTAGTGATGGATAGATATTTAAAACCAACTTTAAGCAAAAGAAACTACTTGTAACAATGTTTCCTGAAGAAAATACCCCTTAACTGCCTAATAACTTCAGGTGAAAACTGTGCATCTTTTTTCAAAGCACCCTGTGATTTTTAGGCTAGGGTCCAGTTATAATATTCACAATTCCTGAAATTACCTTTGGTAAAACTAGTTATAAAAATTATGTAATTCAAGGGTCTGTGTTGTTGAGTCTGTGTATTCGGAGATTAATTTTCCTTGAGACAACTAACCTTTCTCTTTTTTGAGTGATGATGGTAGAGTAAAATATCCAAAATCTACAAGGCCCACTATCTGTGAGTCTAAACTCATTTAGAAGTTTCTAATTTTTCTCTAATGCTTTATTTTTCCAAGAATCCTGACAGCCACTTTATATACCCTTCTGCTAGATTCTGTTCCTCTTATATCTTTTTCATTAAAAAGAAAAGAAGACTCTAGGTGCAGCACGGAGACCCTATGTGCACCCTTGCAAACATGGCGCTGCGAAGACACACGGAGCATGTGGGTCACTGTCTGCAGCCTGCACGCTATCGCGGCACCCAACTCACCCTGCCCGCCGCGACCCTGGGGGCTGCAGGTGGGTGCCATCTGGGAGCTGCGCACAAGCCTCGCTCTGCTGTCAGTGAGGAAATTCACAGAAAAACACAAACGGGTAACAACAGAAAATGGTATTGAAACAGTGGGAATCAGCAATTTTGCACAGGAAGCTTCGGAAGATGTTGTTTAGTGTAGTCTACCTGAAGGTGGGACAAAATTGAACAAACAAGAGGAGTCTGGTGTTTTGGAAAGTGTGAAAGCTGCTAGTGAACTCCACTTCCCTCTAACAGGAGAAGTAACTGAAATTAATAAGGCTCTAGCAGAAAATCCAGGACTTGTCAACAAATCTTGTTATGAAGATGGTTGGCTGATCAAGATGACATTAAGTAACCCTTCAGAACTAGATGAACTAATGAGTGAAGAAGCATATGGGAAATACAGAAAGTCTATTGAGGAAAGAAAATGGAACCCTTAAATAAACGAGTTTGAAACAACTTAATCTAGCATAGTTGTCTTAAATTAGTGATGGATAGATATTTAAAACCAACTTTAAGCAAAAGAAACTACTTGTAACAATGTTTCCTGAAGAAAATACCCCTTAACTGCCTAATAACTTCAGGTGAAAACTGTGCATCTTTTTTCAAAGCACCCTGTGATTTTTAGGCTAGGGTCCAGTTATAATATTCACAATTCCTGAAATTACCTTTGGTAAAACTAGTTATAAAAATTATGTAATTCAAGGGTAACATGGTTATCTTAGGCCTTATATAATATTGTAACTTGCTTACAGCCATCCCTGGATTTGGGTCAAAATGATCTTCCCACTGGAGATAACTGGTATGGAGAAAAGTTTGTTAGTTGTATAGTGTCCAATGAAGAATATTACTATTTTAATTTTGCAGTATACTGTGTTTGCTGGTGCTATTTTTATACGCTAAAGCAATAGCCTTGCAGGAAAATAAGAAACAGTTTAAAAATAAAATATTCAACTTCTTAATCAAAAATAAAGAAAAGAAAAACATACAGCCGTTTGACATCCACTGAATACAGATATCTGTAACTTCCCTGGTGTCCCAGATGGTAAAGAATCTGCCTGAAATGAAGGAGACCTGGGCTCAATCCTTAGGTTGGGAAGAACCCCTAGAAAAGGGATAGACTACCTGCTCTAGTATTCTTGCCTAGAGAATTCCATGGATTGTTCATGGGGTTGCAAAGTGTTGGACACAACTGAGTGACTTGAATATAGAGATTAAATGCCAACATTACATCAGTTACTTTTCTCACACTCCAATAAACTTTAAGATGTATCTAGAGTGGGGAAAAAAAAGGACATTTACAAGGGAGAAGAATGTAACTTCACTACATAGGAACCATAATTAAGCTTATTTCCCTCCTACTATCATTTTAAATTTATACCAGAGTGAGCTGGTTCTTAGGAAAAACTGGAGCTAAACGACTAAAAAGTACATACATTTGAGTTCAAAAGAGTGGAAGCCTTTTAACTGAATGGTTTTTTACTGAATTTTGCTGTAAGCCCTACGAGATTTACATACATTGGTCTTACTGGCAAGCATTGAGGCTAGTACTGTTACTTCATTTCTGCTTTGCACATTAGATAGCTGAGATTTGGAGAGATTAAGTAAATTCCCCAAAATCTGCATGTGGAGTCTAAAAAAATTTTTTTTAAGTCAAACTTATGGAGTCAGAGTAGAAAAGTAGGTGCTGGGCACTGGGAGTAGAAGAAATAAAAAGAGATTGGTAAAAGGTTACAAAAACAAAAGCAACAACAAAAAAAGAACCCACACTTTCAACCATATTTTTATAAGTTCAATATACATCTTATCTCATAATGTGTATATTTTTTTGAAGTGAGCCCAGTTCTCCCATGTGAAAGCTTGCCTTTCCAAATCATCTGTAGCTGACGTTCAACTTCCTTTCTCAGGATTTAGTAACCCTCTTTGATCAGACAGGATATAGTTCAGTTTCTTCTATGGCCCATACCATCTCAACACCTTGCAAGGCTAACATTCTACACGCATGATATTAGATGTAATTTCAATGATTTCCATGACATACAGGGGCCTTATTCCTACAAGGACCTAAACAATTTCATAAGATCAGCCAAACATGGCCTGAATTAGGAAAGAAAGTATTATCTTTCAGTCTTTTCACATCCAGGTTGACAACTGCTAGCCAACCCAAGCTTGAAAAGAAAGAATATGAATTTAATTTGAATTAAATTAATGGTGAGCAAATCGTTTACATTTCAACTTCCCTTTTTACTTTTACAATGTATCTGTATATTTCTTAGTGAACTTATACTTTGGAAAATATGAGCAGTTCACCAACTTAAAATAGGTTAGACTGTCTAATGTTATTTTTAAAATAGCAAAAGATTTTAAAAATAGACAAATGGTGCAATTTAAATTGATGTCACCGGAGGCTTATGTTGTTTTCAAACTCTGTTTTCAACTTAGCCATTTATGTTAACAATATATTTTCTGCTTTTAATGCAATAAAGTGACTTTTGATTCAAAGTAACTTTTTCCTCAAAAAAGTATAATTATTATGCCTGAAGAAATCAGATGAAAATGCTTTATAAGACATTGTCACTGATTTCAGTCATTTATTTGATGGCATAATTAACTTTTGCACATGTTTCGACATTGAGGTATGAAATAGTAAATGAATATAGGACCTAATAAATATTTTCATAAGAAAAAAAAATTTATGTTTTTCACCAAAATACATTTGCATAATATTTTGTTTTAAAATTTATTACAAAGCGTTCAAATGAGACTATATGTATTTATCAATTGTAGATACCCTAATATAACAGCTTATTTTACAAGATAAAAATGATGAAACTTATAAAATTTGAATGCAAAATTTATTGTTTTGCTGTCATCTAGTGGTAGTAAAGTATACAATATATATGCTATAAAAATGAATTAATATCTTTGTTTTCTATGCAAATTGTGGCATTGACCTTTCAAATATGAACATCAGGCTACGCTACTAATATGAATGCCAAGTATGACAGTAATTTTTCTAGTCTGACAGATTTGAATTGACTATTATTCACCAAGATGCATTCGTTAACATATTGATTGTACATTATCAAATAGCAAAAATTATTATTCTTACATAAAACCAAAGATTTTTAGACAACAAACTAAGGAATAAACATGCACATTTTCAAATAGCATGTTTTTGTGCAAGGGACATTAATTATTATAGCTTCATAATTTTATAGGTTGTTTTGGTGTATGCTCAATAAAACTAACAAATGTCATTTATCATATATCCTAGAAATTCTATGGTCTTTTTATATCTTTTAGACAGTGAGGCTTGAGGCTTCACAAAGTCACTCTCTATGAAGAATATATTGGATCACAGTCTAAAAATTACATAGACTCAAAGTGCAAAATTATATTAGGTACTGTCTTTTCTAATATACTATATATTTGGTGAGAATAGTCACGAAGAGAAAAATATTCTAGGAATTTCCCTGAGATACATAAAGGAGGAAGGGAAATCTAGTATATTTCCTATGTAAAATTTGAGAAGACATCACAGGAGGATGTATTAGAGTTCAGAATAACAGAATGGAGGCATTTGAGACAAGTAGAAAAGATTATATTCAATGACTATTATAGGAAAAATTGATTAATCATTAAAAAAGGTTAAATTAACCTAAAACAACTTTCAATGAATCAAAAACTTAAGTGTAAAACAAAAAGATAATTAAAAAGCTTTAGAATCTATAAGAGGATATAAAGTGTCTAGACTTGGAGAAATGTATTCTAAACAAAAGAGCAATTGGAAAGAAAAGTTACCAAGTGTCAACCTACTCCAGTATTCTTGTCCAGACAATCCCACAGACAGAGGAGAATGGCGGAGTCTCAGTGTTGAACACAACTTAGCCACTGAGCATGCACGCACTTGTATATATCATGTTTTCAAATAATATTTGACGATTTTTCATGTGTGGAAAAGATAGCTATTGTCATTGTGCTAAGGGAATAGGAGTACCTACAATCACTTGGGGCGATGGTCTGGAGGGTGGGAGGGGAACTGGCTGAGGGCATGGGATGATGTTGACCTTTCAAATATGAACATCAGGCTACGCTACTAATATGAATGCCAAGTATGACAGTAATTTTTCTAGTCTGACAGATTTGAATTGACTATTATTCACCAAGATGCATTCGTTAACATATTGATTGTACATTATCAAATAGCAAAAATTATTATTCTTACATAAAACCAAAGATTTTTAGACAACAAACTAAGGAATAAACATGCACATTTTCAAATAGCATGTTTTTGTGCAAGGGACATTAATTATTATAGCTTCATAATTTTATAGGTTGTTTTGGTGTATGCTCAATAAAACTAACAAATGTCATTTATCATATATCCTAGAAATTCTATGGTCTTTTTATATCTTTTAGACAGTGAGGCTTGAGGCTTCACAAAGTCACTCTCTATGAAGAATATATTGGATCACAGTCTAAAAATTACATAGACTCAAAGTGCAAAATTATATTAGGTACTGTCTTTTCTAATATACTATATATTTGGTGAGAATAGTCACGAAGAGAAAAATATTCTAGGAATTTCCCTGAGATACATAAAGGAGGAAGGGAAATCTAGTATATTTCCTATGTAAAATTTGAGAAGACATCACAGGAGGATGTATTAGAGTTCAGAATAACAGAATGGAGGCATTTGAGACAAGTAGAAAAGATTATATTCAATGACTATTATAGGAAAAATTGATTAATCATTAAAAAAGGTTAAATTAACCTAAAACAACTTTCAATGAATGAAAAACTTAAGTGTAAAACAAAAAGATAATTAAAAAGCTTTAGAATCTATAAGAGGATATAAAGTGTCTAGACTTGGAGAAATGTATTCTAAACAAAAGAGCAATTGGAAAGAAAAGTTACCAAGTGTCAACCTACTCCAGTATTCTTGTCCAGACAATCCCACAGACAGAGGAGAATGGCGGAGTCTCAGTGTTGAACACAACTTAGCCACTGAGCATGCACGCACTTGTATATATCATGTTTTCAAATAATATTTGACGATTTTTCATGTGTGGAAAAGATAGCTATTGTCATTGTGCTAAGGGAATAGGAGTACCTACAATCACTTGGGGCGATGGTCTGGAGGGGTGGGAGGGGAACTGGCTGGGGGGGAGGGTCCAGGGATATGCATATGAATGATCTGGGAACATACATGTTGGTGAACAACAAAACTCTGTAAAATCTTTAAAATAAAGAATAAAAAAAAAAATCTAAAAAAAAAAAAAAGAAAGCATGTATAAAAATGCTTATAAGGTAGCTTTAGAAAAATACAAAACTTTATATATATAGTATGGTCCAAGTTTTATTTTAACTATTTAAATATATATATTCATATACTTTTAAGGTGTATATATATATATATATATATATATATATATACATTTATAGAAAAAAATAAAGGTTGGAAAAAATATATCAAACCATTAATGACAGTCACATCTCAGAAATAAAATTTTATTCATATGTTTCTCTATTTTCCAAATTTCTATATTTGAATATAGATTACTTTTATAATTAGATGACTGATACGTTTTCTTTAAGTAGAGATGTTGGCAGAGCCAAGGAAAATACTTAATGAGAATAGCTTATAACTTTCAGGAGTTAGATATCAGGTGTAGAGGCGACTTAAAAGGTATTGTTAAGCATAATAGAAGCAAAAACTTAACTAGCTTCTAAAGTGCCAACAAATTGATTATAGCTTTCTCTGTGTCTTTCTGAATAGTTTAAATATTTCCCCTTCTCTTAATTTTGAAGGCAAAGAGAGAAGAATGTTTTAGTATCAGTGGCTGCTGTGTTCATAGGAAGCAAACAATAATTTTTTGATGTAAAGTATTGGGAATTTTAACCTATTCCTTTCCACAGGACTATATATAAAAGAGGGCAGTTAGCCTGTGAATATTTCTCCTTAGTTCCCACATTTAAATCTCCTTGACGTTTAGTTTTATAGCCTCATGTTGACATGCCTTAGGCACAAAAATGCCAGACATAAATTGGATGAATTTTAAAATTCAAAAAAAAAATCAATGAATGGGAGATTCCTGAAATCTTTGAAGGAAACCTTCAACTGCAAGGGTCCCAGTTTCCTTTCCACCTGCTGTGCTGTTTCCTGGACTCATGTTCCTCCCCACTTAGTCATACCTCGCTGAGATGAGGGAGCTCATATGACCCAGGAAGGAAAGAAGTCTCTTCTCTATGACAACACAACAAAAGAATATTGAGCAACTACTCTATTTGCTTCCAGCCACACATAGCAGATATTAGTAAAACATGCTGTTATGAAGTAGCTTCATTAACTGGGGTAGGAAGGGTAGTTACCTTGATCTAATAACTTTGCCAAAAGATGCATTCATTGCGGTCAAGATATAGTCAGGGAGTCCACATTCAAAAACACAGTGGAGAAACACTTAAAAACAGCAAGACCAGCCCATATCTACTTCCAATTTTCCCCACACAAACACAGACAAACCCCCAATGGTTTCAGTGTGCCCGTCCGGTAGACTCTCGTTTATGTGTAACAATCACATGAAACACTATATGCGGTGTGCTGACAGTATGCATTACGTGCTGATTATTGCTATTATTCTTCAAGCTGTACAGACATTAATAGCACTTCCTTAACTTATCTTCTAATAAAGGAGGCTCTTCATCAAAGCTATCGATGTAAGAAGATGGTGAATAATAATCCTGGTTGGGTGCTGGCTGAAAAATCTGTCCAGAGTAGTCTGATGATGTGAGCGTCTCCAGTGGGATAAAGGCAGGCTGAGGCTGCTCACTGGCTTGCTGTCTAGAAAAAGGAAAATACTGATATTGACACATCTAAGGAAAGGATATCGTGACCAAGCAAGGGAGGAAACTCTAATTTTCTTTTTATGATTTCTCCTTGTTTTTAATGACTATTTACCCATGAAGAAATTAATTGGCTTGAAGTTTGTCCTTAATTAAAAAAATGAAAAGTAAATAGTTGTAAGAAAATTCTCCAGAAGAATGATCCACATTGACTAACATGTATTGACTATTGGCAACGTGTTGGACAATTTCCTTCACATTTTCTCATGTTATGGAAACTCTGCAAAGCAAAAACTGGAGTTCTAATCCCATCTTACAGAAAAAGAAATACAGATTCATGGAAGCGGAATAACTTGTCTGGTAACACACAATAACATTCCAGTGTTGGACAGTGAACAGAAGCTGTCTGTCTGAGCAGTACCCTGCTCCCTAAGCAATGTTGCTTTCTCACTGATTTTCAGGGACTATCACCCAACTAGGATGTTCCCTATACATTTGTGCAAGCAGCAATTTAAAAATTACACTAATACTAAATGAAGCAGACCCCACAGAGGAAGACAAATATTACATGATATTGCTTATATGTGGAATCTAAAAATATGTTTTGATAATGACTTATTTACAAAACAGAAATAGACCCACATGTAGCTTCATTAACTGGGGTAGGAAGGGTAGTTACCTTGATCTAGTGCATTCATTGCGGTCAAGATATAGTCAGGAGTCCACATTCAAAAACACAGTGGAGAAACACTTAAAACAGCAAGACCAGCCCATATCTACTTCCAATTTTCCCCACACAAACACAGACAAACCCCCAATGGTTTCAGTGTGCCCGTCCGGTAGACTCTCGTTTATGTGTAACAATCACATGAAACACTATATGCGGTGTGCTGACAGTATGCATTACGTGCTGATTATTGCTATTATTCTTCAAGCTGTACAGACATTAATAGCACTTCCTTAACTTATCTTCTAATAAAGGAGGCTCTTCATCAAAGCTATCGATGTAAGAAGATGGTGAATAATAATCCTGGTTGGGTGCTGGCTGAAAAATCTGTCCAGAGTAGTCTGATGATGTGAGCGTCTCCAGTGGGATAAAGGCAGGCTGAGGCTGCTCACTGGCTTGCTGTCTAGAAAAAGGAAAATACTGATATTGACACATCTAAGGAAAGGATATCGTGACCAAGCAAGGGAGGAAACTCTAATTTTCTTTTTATGATTTCTCCTTGTTTTTAATGACTATTTACCCATGAAGAAATTAATTGGCTTGAAGTTTGTCCTTAATTAAAAAAATGAAAAGTAAATAGTTGTAAGAAAATTCTCCAGAAGAATGATCCACATTGACTAACATGTATTGACTATTGGCAACGTGTTGGACAATTTCCTTCACATTTTCTCATGTTATGGAAACTCTGCAAAGCAAAAACTGGAGTTCTAATCCCATCTTACAGAAAAAGAAATACAGATTCATGGAAGCGGAATAACTTGTCTGGTAACACACAATAACATTCCAGTGTTGGACAGTGAACAGAAGCTGTCTGTCTGAGCAGTACCCTGCTCCCTAAGCAATGTTGCTTTCTCACTGATTTTCAGGGACTATCACCCAACTAGGATGTTCCCTATACATTTGTGCAAGCAGCAATTTAAAAATTACACTAATACTAAATGAAGCAGACCCCACAGAGGAAGACAAATATTACATGATATTGCTTATATGTGGAATCTAAAAAATATGTTTTAAAGATACAAATGAACTTATTTACAAAACAGAAATAGACCCACAGGTATAGAAAATAAACTTATCTTTACTGAAGGAGAAAGGAGGGAGGGATAAAGTAGGACTTTAGAATTAACATATACACACTATTATGTTTAAAATAGATAATCAACAAGGACCTATTGAGCACAGGCAAATATACTCAATATCTCCTAGTAACCTATAATGAAAGAGAATGTAAAAAATACATATTTATATGTCTACATATAACTAAATCACTATGCTGTATGCCTGAAACTAGCACAACATTGTAAATCAACTGTATTTCAATAAAGATTTTTTAAAAATCACAATTTTAATAGCATAGTCAATTCATAGGAAAAAATAAAAACACAAACTGACTGTTGTCCATCTAAAAGTAGAATTTTTGCCTCTTCTTGTTTCCAATCAGATTATCTCTGTGTCCCTGACTAAAGTCTTTCATAGCTGGCTTTACTGTCCCTTTTGTGAAATATGCAATTTACTTTTGTCAAAATATGGCTTCCGTATTTCCCTGACTCTGCTTTTATTTGTTTTTTATTTCACCATGTGTGTGAGAAAGTTAGAAAAAAAAGTCTTAGTAAACAACTTCTTGCTAGAGCTAGAGAAAGGAAGGAAGACAAAGGGGTTAGTCTACAAGGTTATTTGAAGATTTTAAATGGTTTTTACGTAAAGGAAAGGAAAGAAACATAAAGAGTGGTCCTTGATTATGTATCTTAGCTAGCTCTTTGGGTAAATACTGAAGTTTTAATGATTCAAAATCCAACACATTATTTCAAATTACTGAATTAGACCAAAATAAACACTGGACCCTTAAAAAAGAAATACAGATTCATGGAAGCGGAATAACTTGTCTGGTAACACACAATAACATTCCAGTGTTGGACAGTGAACAGAAGCTGTCTGTCTGAGCAGTACCCTGCTCCCTAAGCAATGTTGCTTTCTCACTGATTTTCAGGGACTATCACCCAACTAGGATGTTCCCTATACATTTGTGCAAGCAGCAATTTAAAAATTACACTAATACTAAATGAAGCAGACCCCACAGAGGAAGACAAATATTACATGATATTGCTTATATGTGGAATCTAAAAAATATGTTTTAAAGATACAAATGAACTTATTTACAAAACAGAAATAGACCCACAGGTATAGAAAATAAACTTATCTTTACTGAAGGAGAAAGGAGGGAGGGATAAAGTAGGACTTTAGAATTAACATATACACACTATTATGTTTAAAATAGATAATCAACAAGGACCTATTGAGCACAGGCAAATATACTCAATATCTCCTAGTAACCTATAATGAAAGAGAATGTAAAAAATACATATTTATATGTCTACATATAACTAAATCACTATGCTGTATGCCTGAAACTAGCACAACATTGTAAATCAACTGTATTTCAATAAAGATTTTTTAAAAATCACAATTTTAATAGCATAGTCAATTCATAGGAAAAAATAAAAACACAAACTGACTGTTGTCCATCTAAAAGTAGAATTTTTGCCTCTTCTTGTTTCCAATCAGATTATCTCTGTGTCCCTGACTAAAGTCTTTCATAGCTGGCTTTACTGTCCCTTTTGTGAAATATGCAATTTACTTTTGTCAAAATATGGCTTCCGTATTTCCCTGACTCTGCTTTTATTTGTTTTTTATTTCACCATGTGGGGAGAAAGTTAGAAAAAAAAGTCTTAGTAAACAACTTCTTGCTAGAGCTAGAGAAAGGAAGGAAGACAAAGGGGTTAGTCTACAAGGTTATTTGAAGATTTTAAATGGTTTTTACGTAAAGGAAAGGAAAGAAACATAAAGAGTGGTCCTTGATTATGTATCTTAGCTAGCTCTTTGGGTAAATACTGAAGTTTTAATGATTCAAAATCCAACACATTATTTCAAATTACTGAATTAGACCAAAATAAACACTGGACTCTGGCTGGTAGGATTTAAACATTAGTTTTGTTAGTAGACATTTAAACAATTGTGAAATGACTGCAAAACCTCCTTTTAGAACAACTGGTAACATTTTCAGTCAAATATTCCTTTTTTTTTTTTTTTTGTTTTCTCACACCATGTACTATATTTCTGCCTATAATTATAGTCCCATGGTGGGATGTATCCTGAACCAAGTAGAATGGTTAGCAAACAGGACTTCTGGAGTCTGACTGCCTGAGTTCAAATCCTGATTTTGTTCTCTCAGGCAGATCACTTCACCTTGCACACCTCTGTTTTCTCATGTGTAAAAAGAGGCCAGTAATAGAAATCATAAGGCTATTAACGAATTAAATTAGCTGAAATAAATAAAGCACTTAAATTAGTGTTGGGCATACAAAAAGTGATCAGTGAGCATTAGCTAAGTGTTTGCCTGTTCTTCTCTTCTTTACCAGCATGGAAGCATTCTAGATACCTTCCTCACACCCTGGCACAGCATCTTCTATGTTTGTATTTGTCTCCCAGTCTGGGCCATTTGCTCAGACAAAACAATGTTCATAGGCGTCCAAGGGTTTGTATTCCTTTTGTGTGGATCATTTCCAGATTTTCCCAACTTTGGTTTCCTGGAACACCCACACTGACTTTCACAGCATCTCAGCCTTCCTGTGTTTTCCTACCAGGAGAATCTCCACTATACCCTTGCCCAGATTTCTGTCAGTGAGCCACGAAGCAATGGCCACACCTGGTCATAGGCAAACTCTCTGAGCACTCGCTAATTCTTCAGTAGTCCCCTTTTCACCACCTATTTCTAGGATTGTACAGCTCCGACCAGCCTGAAGAGACTTGTCTTTACTTAGATAATATTATGTTGAAAAATATGACATGGCCTCCATGGGGACATTTTTACCTGTTTCTGTGGAAATAGGACTTAACATTCACCTTCCAATGTAAACAAAGAAGATCACAGAAGACTCCTTTAAAATTTCTGTGGTGGCAGAATGATGTTTGTTGCAGTCAGTTTTCTGTGTCCCATCACTTGGTCACAAGGTACATATTTTATGAGAGGCTTTGTCCTTCCAAAACTATGTGGACTTCCATCATGATGGTCAATTGATGCTGGTTTCCTTTGTCTGTTTGATCTCAGGGGAATGAGGGGTGGTGAGCTGACTCCCAGTGTTGTACTGCAAACTTGAGTGTAAATCAGGTGGTAAGGAATATACTACCAGAAAAGCATAATTCATTGTCAGTCCATCTCCACATTTGAACAAATACATGTGATTTTTCACACAGCTGAATGACATTACACTTCTCCAGGAACATGAGACTGTAAAAGTTTTCAGAATTTGCAACACTATCATTTGAAATAGCATAAGACAACCAAAAATATGCCATTGGTTAAAAATCTTTAGTCTGGACTGTTGGGCATAGCCAAATACTTCACCTTGCACACCTCTGTTTTCTCATGTGTAAAAAGAGGCCAGTAATAGAAATCATAAGGCTATTAACGAATTAAATTAGCTGAAATAAATAAAGCACTTAAATTAGTGTTGGGCATACAAAAAGTGATCAGTGAGCATTAGCTAAGTGTTTGCCTGTTCTTCTCTTCTTTACCAGCATGGAAGCATTCTAGATACCTTCCTCACACCCTGGCACAGCATCTTCTATGTTTGTATTTGTCTCCCAGTCTGGGCCATTTGCTCAGACAAAACAATGTTCATAGGCGTCCAAGGGTTTGTATTCCTTTTGTGTGGATCATTTCCAGATTTTCCCAACTTTGGTTTCCTGGAACACCCACACTGACTTTCACAGCATCTCAGCCTTCCTGTGTTTTCCTACCAGGAGAATCTCCACTATACCCTTGCCCAGATTTCTGTCAGTGAGCCACGAAGCAATGGCCACACCTGGTCATAGGCAAACTCTCTGAGCACTCGCTAATTCTTCAGTAGTCCCCTTTTCACCACCTATTTCTAGGATTGTACAGCTCCGACCAGCCTGAAGAGACTTGTCTTTACTTAGATAATATTATGTTGAAAAAATATGACATGGCCTCCATGGGGACATTTTTACCTGTTTCTGTGGAAATAGGACTTAACATTCACCTTCCAATGTAAACAAAGAAGATCACAGAAGACTCCTTTAAAATTTCTGTGGTGGCAGAATGATGTTTGTTGCAGTCAGTTTTCTGTGTCCCATCACTTGGTCACAAGGTACATATTTTATGAGAGGCTTTGTCCTTCCAAAACTATGTGGACTTCCATCATGATGGTCAATTGATGCTGGTTTCCTTTGTCTGTTTGATCTCAGGGGAATGAGGGGTGGTGAGCTGACTCCCAGTGTTGTACTGCAAACTTGAGTGTAAATCAGGTGGTAAGGAATATACTACCAGAAAAGCATAATTCATTGTCAGTCCATCTCCACATTTGAACAAATACATGTGATTTTTCACACAGCTGAATGACATTACACTTCTCCAGGAACATGAGACTGTAAAAGTTTTCAGAATTTGCAACACTATCATTTGAAATAGCATAAGACAACCAAAAATATGCCATTGGTTAAAAATCTTTAGTCTGGACACCCAGAAACATTTTATCTATGTAAGTCTTCAACTGAGACAGTTAATGGGCATTCTAGGTCCCGTTGGTGAGAACATATCCTATGGGATGAGTTTGATGGCAGTGCATTTTAGGACATGGTGGCAGAAGGATTTGGCTTGTTCAGCAGACCTAGATCCTGGGCTTCCCTGGTGGTCCAGTGGATAAGGACACCGCCTAGCAGTGCAAGGGGCGCCTGTTCGATCCCTGGCCTGGGAAGATCCCACGTGCCACGAAGTGGCTAGACCGATGTGTCCAATTACCAAGCCGGAGCTCTGGAGTGTGTGCGTTCAGAGTCGGTGCTCTGAGACAACAGAGGCCACTGCAATGGGAAGCCCACACAGGCCAAAGAACAAAGATGGATGAAAACAGATAAATGAAAGACCAATAGAAGTGGTCCAAAAACAAAACAACAAAAAAACATGCCTAGATCCTGGCTCAGCCAACAGGTACAAAAACTACATGGCATTGACCGTTTTATTAACTATATTTGAAACACTAGAGGAAGATCTCTAAGGGTTCAGAAAAGCTAATGATTCAGTATCGACCTGTTGAAGTCCTACTGAAACATTCAAAGGGAGTTTTCCAGTTGTCACCTTTCAGAAGAAATAGCTATTTATTACTCTAAACAACAGGAATAGATTTCCCATTTCAAACTCTCAACTATAGTGGGAAAGTACAGCCTAGCTAACTGAGTGCAGGCATTGGAAATCATGCCTATCTGAATGACTAAACAGTTAGCGTTTTTAATGAGAAAATTCCATCTTATAGAAAACTTGTTTTAAAATACAAGTATATTTATTGACAATAAGCACATTCAACAAACTTCAGATCATGACTCCATTTCTTGAGCAGAATAAGTTTCTTAAAATGTGCTCTCATATTGGGGAGGAGAGGCTGGGGCAGGGGGCAGGGAGAGAGACAGTGACACATGACTATAACTAGCTCCTGGACTCCTTTGTCTTTTGCCAGTGTGATCAGCATTTTGTTCTGATTTGGAATATATTTTAATTGAATGATTTACTGTATGAATAAAAGATCAAACGTCTTGAGCTATCTGGTACAAACCAGTAAATCACTGACCCGACTCCATGTTTTATGTACCTCATAAAAGTACCACAGTTAATACTGCCCTTTTCTACTTCCTGAGACGTGCAGCACAGGTTGGAATTTAAACGTTACTACATCCAAACCAGGACCTGGATTTAAATGCTAAGCATCTGAAGTAGGCTAGGCCATTAAACTGATACAATGTAATCATAACTTGTCCTCACTTTGTTACATTGATTTTTATCTCCTTGCCATCTCAATTTCTGAGCAACGTTGATATGTACAACCAAAAAGAGAAATAAAATAGGTTGGATAAGGTAGGAGAGAAGGCTGTAGTTTGAGTTCCTGCTTAAGGAGAGAGCTTTGTCTCTGTTTTATTGGACTTTTTAGTTTCATTTAGTCTGAAAATGTAGATTACAGAGCTACCCAGGTGCTTATTCCATCTGGAGAAGAGAAGAGAGGAAAAAAAAAAAAAAAAAAACACCAGGTAACTGGATTCTTTCAATAAAATAGGAGCATAGAGCTGAAAAATCCTATTAGAAAGCTCTCATGTGGAGTATGTATTTTGAGTTCCCGTTTTGTAATACCTTCATGCTCAAACTACTTTCTGTGCCATCTTACACTTCTCTTTTTTTGTCTTGATTTTCCAAATTGTAAATCATAAATGAAAGTTACTTTTCTGTTGTTGGGTTCTGCAATGAGCCAGTTCTAGACAGTCTTATCCTTCTCCCCTAATTTTCTTATAAATACTTTAAAAACATTTAATATGCCTGATACTATGCAGATACAGTAGCTCAGACTGTGAAGAACCTACCTGCAAGGCAGGAGACCTGGGTTTGGCTCTGGGTGTGGAAGAACTCCCGGAGAAGCACATGGCAAACCACTCCAGTGCTGTTGCCTGGAGAATCCCATGAACAGAGAAGCCTGGCAGGACCGTAGTCCCGTGGGGTCACAAAGAGTTTGGATACAACTGAGCAACTAACATTTTCACTTTGATATGGATTGTTTTTCATTCTAAGAAGTTCTTGTGGCAATTTTACTAATGCTAGACAACCTAGACTAGGGGTATGAATGAAATTCCAGATTTTTAACTTTTACAGTTTTAAAAAGACCTCATGTACCAATGCCTTTCCCTATTGCTTTAGAGCAGCAGTTCAACAGGAGAAACTAGAGCACAGCTTGTGAAAACAGCACTTATCTGCCTGTGTCTGTAGGAGTCATCAGCCCATGAAAACAGTATTAAAACTGTCCACGGTGTAGTTGGAACAGAAAAGCCCCCTCTGCCGATTTTATGTATTCTGTTTGCTTTTTTTCCCTTTATTCTGAAGTTTTCAAGGTGCCTATCTGTGTTGAAAAACAAACTTCAAGAATTAACACATTTGAGGGCTTCCGTGGTGGTCCAGTGGGTAGGGACACCGCCTGGCAGTGCAAGGGGTGCCGATTAAATCCCTGGCCTGGGAAGATCCCACGTGCCGCGGAGCAGCTGGTCCGATGTGTCCAATTACTGAGCCGGAGCTCTGGAGCGCATGTGCCCAGAGCAGGTGCTCTGTGACAACAGAGGGCACGATGGGAGGCCCACATGGGCCAAAGAGCAAAGGGTGAAAATAGACAAATGAAAGACCAATAAGAACTGATCATCCAAAATTAGAAAGCTCTCATGTGGAGTATGTATTTTGAGTTCCCGTTTTGTAATACCTTCATGCTCAAACTACTTTCTGTGCCATCTTACACTTCTCTTTTTGTCTTATTTTCCAAATTGTAAATCATAAATGAAAGTTACTTTTCTGTTGTTGGGTTCTGCAATGAGCCAGTTCTAGACAGTCTTATCCTTCTCCCCTAATTTTCTTATAAATACTTTAAAAACATTTAATATGCCTGATACTATGCAGATACAGTAGCTCAGACTGTGAAGAACCTACCTGCAAGGCAGGAGACCTGGGTTTGGCTCTGGGTGTGGAAGAACTCCCGGAGAAGCACATGGCAAACCACTCCAGTGCTGTTGCCTGGAGAATCCCATGAACAGAGAAGCCTGGCAGGACCGTAGTCCCGTGGGGTCACAAAGAGTTTGGATACAACTGAGCAACTAACATTTTCACTTTGATATGGATTGTTTTTCATTCTAAGAAGTTCTTGTGGCAATTTTACTAATGCTAGACAACCTAGACTAGGGGTATGAATGAAATTCCAGATTTTTAACTTTTACAGTTTTAAAAAGACCTCATGTACCAATGCCTTTCCCTATTGCTTTAGAGCAGCAGTTCAACAGGAGAAACTAGAGCACAGCTTGTGAAAACAGCACTTATCTGCCTGTGTCTGTAGGAGTCATCAGCCCATGAAAACAGTATTAAAACTGTCCACGGTGTAGTTGGAACAGAAAAGCCCCCTCTGCCGATTTTATGTATTCTGTTTGCTTTTTTTCCCTTTATTCTGAAGTTTTCAAGGTGCCTATCTGTGTTGAAAAACAAACTTCAAGAATTAACACATTTGAGGGCTTCCGTGGTGGTCCAGTGGGTAGGGACACCGCCTGGCAGTGCAAGGGGTGCCGATTAAATCCCTGGCCTGGGAAGATCCCACGTGCCGCGGAGCAGCTGGTCCGATGTGTCCAATTACTGAGCCGGAGCTCTGGAGCGCATGTGCCCAGAGCAGGTGCTCTGTGACAACAGAGGGCACCGCGATGGGAGGCCCACATGGGCCAAAGAGCAAAGATGGATGAAAATAGACAAATGAAAGACCAATAGAAGTGGTCCGCCTGCCCACATCCCTCCCAACCCCACCCCACCCCCCAAAAAAACTAAAAAAAAAAAAAAAGTGAACTCATTTGAAATGTTTGTTATATAGGGGGTTTTTGCCCTAAACTTGTTGACATGGCACAATAACCACATGTCCCAGTTTGCCTCACATGATCCAGTCTGTTCTTACTGTACCAACATTGTTATTAATAACACACATTTTACTCTCAAAATGTCTTCATTTTAGGATAAATTATATGTCCACCTTAGTTATGGGTTTAATCTGACACCCTTGGACTATTAGCCTAACCTCATTTTTCACTATGTGATCTTGGAAAAGTTCTCTAATTTCTCTGTGTCCCTTCTCATAATTCATTAATCTAGACAACAGAAGAACATTTAAAGAGGCAACTGTATAACCAAGTACAACATTTAAGTGACTTTTCAACAAAGTGTTCATTGCTTCTTCAAACTATAGTTATATGAAAAAATAACATTTCTATAATGGTTTTATCTTAACACATACTTTCCTACACATTATCACAATTGTTACTCAGATAATTCTCATGAAGTAGATATTATTAACATCCATATTTCTCAGTTTAAGACACTCAATCAGGGAAGTTGTCTTTCTTAATGTGACCAGAAGAAAAAAAGAATGCTAGAACCAGAACTTGAACCAAATTCTACTCATTCTAACTGCCTTATTTGGAGCATTAGTAAAGGATAAATACAAAAGATATAGTCATCTTTAAATGTAGTTTCAAGTAAAATTGAACTGTCAACTCAAATAGCTAACACATTCTGAATTACATTTATCTAGGTTTCACTTAGGAATTGCTATAGTGTATTATAAGATACAGTGTCCCTCTTCTAACATAAGTTTGTAAATATTGTGAGGGGATAAGATTGTGAATTTTTTCTTTATCTTTGGGTATTTAGCACCCTTCTTTTTTTTTTTTTAAGATTTATTTATTTATTTATTTTGGGCAGGGGTCGGGTTGGGGAGGGAGGGGAGCAGGCGGGCCACTTCTATTGGTCTTTCATTTCTCTGTTTTCATCCGTCTTTGTTCTTCGGCTCCTGCGGGCCTCCCATCACGGTGGCGTCTGTTGTCGCAGAGCGCCGGCTCTGAGCGCATGCGCTCCAGAGCTCCGGTTCGGTGATTGGACACATCAGTCCAGATGCTCCACGGCACATGGGATCTTCCCAGGCCAGGGATCAAACCGGCGCCCCTTGCACTGCAAGGCGGTGTCCTTATCCACTGGACCACCAGGGGAAGCCCTTTAGCACCCTTCTTAATTCCTGACACACAAGCAGGTGCTCAATAAATATTTATTAAATTGAATAAAAGCTGTTTCTTGAGCAGTGTCCTGGAAAATATCAGGTAGAAAGAGAATGTTTGCTGTCTGCCCAGGGCCTGTATTCACGCTCCCTGTTAAGTGATATTTTGAAAAGAAGAGACAAGGTCATCACCTATAAGTGGGCCTGCAGCAATCGAAGGCATTCATGGAGAATGGAATTTATTTTCCTGCTCTTTCCTAACATTTCTAACTGGACATTTTACTGAGATATCATGGGGAGAGGTTTAATTCTTGCAAGGAAACCTCCCTACCAGAAACCCTCATCAAAATATCATGACTTTTTAAGATGAGAATGTATTTTCTCCATGTCAAGTACTTACTTTCTAGATCCATGAAGATTTCCATAGGTATTAGAACCATTACAACTCTGCTCCTGATTATCAATGGTGTAGTTAGACTGGTAAAAGTCAGAGTCAAATTGTCCCAAGTTAGACATCCTGAAAAATATGAGTGAAAAATGGAGAAGTTTAGGAGTCAATAAAACTTCTTTTGAAGTATTTACAAGGATTAATAGACAATGTGATTATGGCTGGATTCCTATTAGAGAACAAGGTATTTTTTGAATGGGGGAAGGGTGTGGGAATGCATGCTAGAAAGTCATTTACAAAATCTATATACCTTCAATTAACTTTTCTAAAGTTTTCACTCAGTAAGACTCTTACTTTGACTTAAAGTTAAATTTAACTGATCTGAAAAAAAAAAAAAAATCACCTAATACATTGCTCTTGGCAGTTTAAGATAAAAAGTTTAGACGCTGATATACATCTAGAAAGCTTTCCCTTAAATAATATTATTTCTTCACTTTAATAATGTATAAATACATAAATATACATATATATTACATATACATACACATGCATATTTAAGTTAATGCAAACATAATTGCAGTTTCAGACTGTGATTTTTTTAAACCATTAAACTAGGCTGAAACACATCTTTATTAATTGAAATAGGAACCACCAAAATCAACACATTTTTGCCAATGAAAAATGTTTATTTCTGTAGCATAAAAACGTGTGCTTCTGGATTTGACAAATTCTTACAAAGCATTTTATGCCCACTGTTGGTTGTGGAAGCATTTTTCCTGCGAAAAGATACTGAGACGCTTGAAGAAATGGTAGTCAGTAGGCCGGAGGACAGGTGAATCTGGTGGATAAGGCAAAACTTCATAGCTCAATGTGTTCAACTTTTGAAGCATTCGTTGGGTGACATTGTTGTGTGATCAAGAGTTATCATGGAGAAGAATTGGGCCTTTTCTATTGACCATGTCAGTTGAAGGTGTTGCAGTTTTCAGTGTGTTTCATCAATTTGCTGAGCGTCCTGAGTTCATTGTTGCCAGCTGTTGTATACAGTCCATTCCATATCCCACATCACAATCCAATCGAGAAAGGTCTGTTGCTGTTGCACAAAATAAGAGAATGTTCACTTCAAAACAGCAGGGCCTTTTTGATTTGTGGTCAGCTCATGAAGCATCCACTCATCAAGCTTTCTCACCTTTCCAGTTTGCTTCAAATGCCTAATGACTGTAGAATGGTCGACTTTGAGCTCTCTGCTGAGTGTAGTTGTAAGAAGACCATCTTCAATGATGGTCTCAGTTGGTCATTGAAAACTCCTTTGGCCAGCCACTACATTCCTCATCTTTAAGATTCTCATTTCCTTTGAAAAACTTCTTCAACCACCACTGCACTAAACCTTCATTACCAATTCCTGGGCCACATGTGTTGTTGATATTATGAGTTTTCTCTGCTGCTTTATGACCCATTTTGAACTCAAATAAGAAAACTATTTGAATTTGCTGTTTGTCTAACATCATTTCCCTAGTCTAAAATAAATATAAACTACCCAGCAAGTAATCAGTCATTAGCTAAAAATGATCAAGTGAGAAATGTGCATTCAAATGATATGTAACATAACCACATTTATTTAAGAATGAATTCCAATATCAAACAGCAAATTTCAACAATGTGAAATCACAAGTATTTTTGCGCCAACCTAATAGCATATATATATATATGTGTGTGTATGTTTGTATGTATGTAATCCACCTATCTATCTCTATACTCTTATTGCAAAGACAGAAAGTAAATGGTCAATAGTAATAATATTTAAGTTTGATTTATTCCTTGAGCATTAAAGTGCCAACAGCCTCTCTACACCCCAAATCACAGACCCTAAAAACTAATCTTGCAGCTCTACTTTCTACCTCTTAAACGTTGTTTGGAACATTTTCCTTTTCTCTTGCCCTGTTTGCTGCACCGGCACTTCTGCTGACTCAGAGGAGGAAAGACTCGATTAATCCACAGGAACAGAGTCAGTCTTTCCATACACTCTCTACATAGTTTCGACTCCCCACTGGGAATGAAGCAGCATGCATATGGCCTTGATTGAGGCCTAAGGACTGGAATACCAGGGGAAAACGAAAGACTTGACAGGAGGAAAAGGTGGGGAATAAAGTGACTGCAAAGTGAGTACACCCAAAAATACCAAATCTGCTTGCACAAAATAAGAGAATGTTCACTTCAAAACAGCAGGGCCTTTTGATTTGTGGTCAGCTCATGAAGCATCCACTCATCAAGCTTTCTCACCTTTCCAGTTTGCTTCAAATGCCTAATGACTGTAGAATGGTCGACTTTGAGCTCTCTGCTGAGTGTAGTTGTAAGAAGACCATCTTCAATGATGGTCTCAGTTGGTCATTGAAAACTCCTTTGGCCAGCCACTACATTCCTCATCTTTAAGATTCTCATTTCCTTTGAAAAACTTCTTCAACCACCACTGCACTAAACCTTCATTACCAATTCCTGGGCCACATGTGTTGTTGATATTATGAGTTTTCTCTGCTGCTTTATGACCCATTTTGAACTCAAATAAGAAAACTATTTGAATTTGCTGTTTGTCTAACATCATTTCCCTAGTCTAAAATAAATATAAACTACCCAGCAAGTAATCAGTCATTAGCTAAAAATGATCAAGTGAGAAATGTGCATTCAAATGATATGTAACATAACCACATTTATTTAAGAATGAATTCCAATATCAAACAGCAAATTTCAACAATGTGAAATCACAAGTATTTTTGCGCCAACCTAATAGCATATATATATATATGTGTGTGTATGTTTGTATGTATGTAATCCACCTATCTATCTCTATACTCTTATTGCAAAGACAGAAAGTAAATGGTCAATAGTAATAATATTTAAGTTTGATTTATTCCTTGAGCATTAAAGTGCCAACAGCCTCTCTACACCCCAAATCACAGACCCTAAAAACTAATCTTGCAGCTCTACTTTCTACCTCTTAAACGTTGTTTGGAACATTTTCCTTTTCTCTTGCCCTGTTTGCTGCACCGGCACTTCTGCTGACTCAGAGGAGGAAAGACTCGATTAATCCACAGGAACAGAGTCAGTCTTTCCATACACTCTCTACATAGTTTCGACTCCCCACTGGGAATGAAGCAGCATGCATATGGCCTTGATTGAGGCCTAAGGACTGGAATACCAGGGGGAAAACGAAAGACTTGACAGGAGGAAAAGGTGGGGGAATAAAGTGACTGCAAAGTGAGTAATAGTGTCTCTGTGGATGAAAATTAAGAGAATGGAGCAATTAATCTTTTCAACTCAATATTTTAACCTTTGTTTTCCTTTGAAAAACTTTCTGTTTCAAAAGAGTGAATTTAAAAATCGCTAGGAATAATTCATATAATAAATTTCAAATGAAATTGCACAAATAGCTTGAGCTCTAAGGACCTCATTAATCAGAAATGTTCAAGTAACAATTGTCGAATATATCAATTTTTCAGTAAAAATACAGAAAGCTTTTCTAAAATTAGATATATATTTGATATAATAAATCAAGATTTTTCATTAGTTATATGTATAAAGGTAGCTATAAATTGTACAAACTAACATCAGGACTAGGAGAGTGCTAAATCTTTTAACAACTAATAAATAATTCAAAGAATTTAGAATTTAAGAGCATAACTTTGTCAGTCAATGAAAATATGTTATTATAAAGCATAGAGTGTAATTTTACTGAAAGTACCTGAAGTTTTCAGAACATGCAAAAAGCTTCATGTAATATGATTATTGATTTTGGAGTCCTTACTTAACGTAGCTTTGTGTTTTGTTTTAAATGCCAAATTCTTTAGAAGGACCAGACACATACCTTTATATTATTTTTTGTTGAAAGATCCTCCAACAGATGTAGCTTTACTTGAGAAATTTTTAACAAACCAGCTTGTGAAAAGATGACCCGCTGGGTCTATATATAAGTTTCTAAATTTATGCTCTAACACTCTGAACAGATGCTACAGCCAAAAAAAGAAAAAAAAAAACCCGGCCAAAAGCCAAACGCAGTGTCTTATAACACTTGTTATAGTGTACAAACATAGTGAACTATGTAGACACAATTTGATAAAGTAAATGGTGGATTCAGTTTCCTTGTGTAACTAATGCACCATTGAACTCTGATTTAAAATCATTTATTTGAGGCTAGCAATAAAGAAGCCTAACATTTGCTCTACTTCTTAGTCTAGAAGAATGTATTCACCTACATATTTTCTTCTATGTGGTAAAAATCAAAATATGGAGTATTATCAATTTTATCCAAACCTGAACCGTTCAATTTATATAACCAACATTGAGAAAGACTCTCCATAATCTACCTCTGATTTTTCCCCCTGCTTCTTACCTCTCTATCACAGCCCAATATGGATATACTAATGTGATCTAGGAGCACTCCTCACTTATGGGACATACTCTGTCCCATTTTTGAGGCAGTCTTGCTCACTGAAAGGTATCTATGATATTGTGTTTTATAAGGAAAGTATATATCTGGTAATTTGGTTGGCCAAAACATATTTCTCATATATACTTGGTCTTTCTCTATGGTTCTTGACCCATGACTCCCAAAACTCTTGAAATTTCCTAAGTATTAAGAATGACACAGATGTCTCTTGTTATGTTAATGAGGTGATCTGAGGACCTCATCTAAGGATAGGAGGTAGTTGTCAATGGAGCCAATAGTGTGAATAGAGGGTTGGAACATTCAGTCCTACCCTCAGTCTCTGAGGAAGGAAGAGGGCCTGGATACTGAACCAATGGTCAAAGACTTAGTTAATCATGACACTAATGAAACCTTCATAAAGCCCCAAAAGGATGGGGTTTGGAGAACTTCCGAGTTGGTGAGTATGAGGAGGTGCTGGGAGGATGATGCCCTCATGGAGAGGACATGGAAGCTTCCCTCACTTTCTCCCTGCATTGGCCTAGGCATTTCTTCCAGCTGGCTGTCCCTGAGCTAACTTCTTATTTATTTTTCATTGAAGGATAATTGCTTTACAGTATTGTGTTGGTTTCTGCCAAACATCAACATGAATCAGCCATAGGCCCCATTTCACTCCTCTAGTAAAGAAACCAACACTCTGAACAGATGCTACAGCCAAAAAGAAAAAACCCGGCCAAAAGCCAAACGCGTGTCTTATAACACTTGTTATAGTGTACAAACATAGTGAACTATGTAGACACAATTTGATAAAGTAAATGGTGGATTCAGTTTCCTTGTGTAACTAATGCACCATTGAACTCTGATTTAAAATCATTTATTTGAGGCTAGCAATAAAGAAGCCTAACATTTGCTCTACTTCTTAGTCTAGAAGAATGTATTCACCTACATATTTTCTTCTATGTGGTAAAAATCAAAATATGGAGTATTATCAATTTTATCCAAACCTGAACCGTTCAATTTATATAACCAACATTGAGAAAGACTCTCCATAATCTACCTCTGATTTTTCCCCCTGCTTCTTACCTCTCTATCACAGCCCAATATGGATATACTAATGTGATCTAGGAGCACTCCTCACTTATGGGACATACTCTGTCCCATTTTTGAGGCAGTCTTGCTCACTGAAAGGTATCTATGATATTGTGTTTTATAAGGAAAGTATATATCTGGTAATTTGGTTGGCCAAAACATATTTCTCATATATACTTGGTCTTTCTCTATGGTTCTTGACCCATGACTCCCAAAACTCTTGAAATTTCCTAAGTATTAAGAATGACACAGATGTCTCTTGTTATGTTAATGAGGTGATCTGAGGACCTCATCTAAGGATAGGAGGTAGTTGTCAATGGAGCCAATAGTGTGAATAGAGGGTTGGAACATTCAGTCCTACCCTCAGTCTCTGAGGAAGGAAGAGGGCCTGGATACTGAACCAATGGTCAAAGACTTAGTTAATCATGACACTAATGAAACCTTCATAAAGCCCCAAAAGGATGGGGTTTGGAGAACTTCCGAGTTGGTGAGTATGAGGAGGTGCTGGGAGGATGATGCCCTCATGGAGAGGACATGGAAGCTTCCCTCACTTTCTCCCTGCATTGGCCTAGGCATTTCTTCCAGCTGGCTGTCCCTGAGCTAACTTCTTATTTATTTTTCATTGAAGGATAATTGCTTTACAGTATTGTGTTGGTTTCTGCCAAACATCAACATGAATCAGCCATAGGTACACATATGTCCCTTTCCTCTTGAACCTCCCTTCCCAACTCACTCCTCTAGATTGTTACAGAGCCCTGGTTTGAGTTCCCTGAGTCATACAGCAAATTCCCATTGGCTTTCTATTTTACATATGGCAATGTATGTTTCCATGTTACACTCTCCATACACCCAACCCTGTTTCACCTCCCCCTCAACCATACCCATAAGTCTGTTCTCTATGCCTGTGTCTCCACCGATGCCCTGTAAATAATTTCATTAGTAGCATCATTCAGGATTCCATATATATGTTTTGGCATACAATATTTGTTTTTTATCTTGCTGACTTGTTTCACTCTGTATAATAGGTTCTAGGTTCATCCACCTCATTAGAACTGACTCAGATGTGTTCCTTTTTTATGGCTGAGTAATATTCCATTGTATATATGTACCATAGCTTCTTTATCCATTCATCTGTTGATGGACATCTAGGTAGCTTCAGTATTCTAGCTATTGTAAATAGTGCTGCAGTGAATATTGGGGTACATGTGTCTTTTTGATTTCTTCAGGGTTATCTACCTAGTCATGGGATTGCTGGGTCATATGGTGGTAGTTTTTTTAAAGGAATCTCCATACTGTCTTCATAGTGGCTGTATCAATTTACATTCCCACCTACAATGCAAGATGGTTTCCTTTTCTCCACACCCTCTCAGCATTTATTATTTGTAGACTTTTTGATGATGACCATTTTATATCCTTTTATGATAAGCCAGTGATCTAGTAAGCAAATTGTTTCTCTGAGCTCTGTGACCCTCCCTAGCCCAAATTAAATGCATGCCATTCAGTCCTCCCCAGTCTCTGAGGAAGGAAGAGGGCCTGGATACTGAACCAATGGTCAAAGACTTAGTTAATCATGACACTAATGAAACCTTCATAAAGCCCCAAAAGGATGGGGTTTGGAGAACTTCCGAGTTGGTGAGTATGAGGAGGTGCTGGGAGGATGATGCCCTCATGGAGAGGACATGGAAGCTTCCCTCACTTTCTCCCTGCATTGGCCTAGGCATTTCTTCCAGCTGGCTGTCCCTGAGCTAACTTCTTATTTATTTTTCATTGAAGGATAATTGCTTTACAGTATTGTGTTGGTTTCTGCCAAACATCAACATGAATCAGCCATAGGTACACATATGTCCCTTTCCTCTTGAACCTCCCTTCCCAACTCACTCCTCTAGATTGTTACAGAGCCCTGGTTTGAGTTCCCTGAGTCATACAGCAAATTCCCATTGGCTTTCTATTTTACATATGGCAATGTATGTTTCCATGTTACACTCTCCATACACCCAACCCTGTTTCACCTCCCCCTCAACCATACCCATAAGTCTGTTCTCTATGCCTGTGTCTCCACCGATGCCCTGTAAATAATTTCATTAGTAGCATCATTCAGGATTCCATATATATGTTTTGGCATACAATATTTGTTTTTTATCTTGCTGACTTGTTTCACTCTGTATAATAGGTTCTAGGTTCATCCACCTCATTAGAACTGACTCAGATGTGTTCCTTTTTTATGGCTGAGTAATATTCCATTGTATATATGTACCATAGCTTCTTTATCCATTCATCTGTTGATGGACATCTAGGTAGCTTCAGTATTCTAGCTATTGTAAATAGTGCTGCAGTGAATATTGGGGTACATGTGTCTTTTTGATTTCTTCAGGGTTATCTACCTAGTCATGGGATTGCTGGGTCATATGGTGGTAGTTTTTTTAAAGGAATCTCCATACTGTCTTCATAGTGGCTGTATCAATTTACATTCCCACCTACAATGCAAGATGGTTTCCTTTTCTCCACACCCTCTCCAGCATTTATTATTTGTAGACTTTTTGATGATGACCATTTTATATCCTTTTATGATAAGCCAGTGATCTAGTAAGCAAATTGTTTCTCTGAGCTCTGTGACCCTCCCTAGCAAATAAATCAAATCCAAGGAGGAGATCCTGGGAACCACTGGACCTTTATAGCTAGTGACTCAGAAGTACGGATAACAACCTGGGCTTGCTACTAGTATCTGATGTAAGAGAGGAGAGAAGGGAACCAGCAATCTATCAGGGTTCTTAAAAATTGAGTTGAATTATAAGACACCCAGCTAGAATTACTTGGTGTTGCATATAAACCTACCCCCTGTAATATGTTGGAATTGGTACCACAAATAATTTAGCACCACATCCATTTCTATCCCAGGAAACTGCCTGCATTGGTTCCCTTTTCATCCAGTGATTACTTCTAGGAGGCTCCTTCCTACTTCTGAATGGGGTAACCTGGTTAATATTCCCAATTCCTATTTGGATCTGGTGGTTTAATCTTTAATGTCAGCATCATGGCTAGAGGTCAAGTTCCCCTGTGATCTGCTTCTTGTTGATTCTCCTTTACAGAACTCGAGACTTGTCATGTATCCATATCTCAGTAACTGAAATCTGATATTCAAGGTTATGATGCATTTTGGAAATTTCAGCTATATCCAACAGCAGATGGTAAAGCAAATTTTCCCACACTTTAAAAATACTTGGAATTTGAAAATCTTTAATCAGAGCTGTCTTTTGTCAGGTCACTGGACTGTGTTCTAGATTCAAAGTAAGAGAAGTAGGTAAACCAAACAGAGTTGCATCTCAAAAATATATTTTTTTAGAAGTCCTATTATATCTAGGCTTCCATGGTAGCCCAGATGGTAAAGAATTTGCCTGCAATGTAGTAGACACAGGTTCAGTCTCTAGCTTGGGAAGATCCCCTGGAGAAGGGAATGGCCACCCACTCCAGTACTCTTGCTTGAAGAATTCCATGGACAGAGGAGCCTAGCAAGGAACAGTACATGGGTTCGCAAAGAGTCGGACACAACTGAGCAAATGACACTTTCACTACTATATCTACAGCAGATAACAATGACTTGCCAAGTTCTATGAATTTAAGGTTTAAGTCACTGAACCTTTCCATTCACTTTATGAAGTATTATTATCTCATTTTACAGAAAAAGAAGTAGAGATTAAGTAACTTGCACAGCTGGAAGCTAGTCAGTAGAAAAAGCCACTGCTTGCAACCTATTAGAATGACCCCAGAGCTCAAAATCTATCCAAGACAAGGTCAGGAATTAGTCAACATCTATCAAAAAGTGAGCATAAATTATTAAGAGACAGAGTGCAAAAGGTGAGGGGTGGAATTAAGGTATTCAGTGAGGTCCTCTTAAGAAAGTCACTTGAGTTGAGACCTGGTTGATGACAATAGCAATTTGAAAGACTATGTGAAGAGGACATAAAGCAAACACTCTGAGATGGCAGTTTGTAGCTTAGGAAAAAAGCCGAGTGGTTGTGGTTTTCAATCAAAGGAAAGTTGAAGAAGACGAGGTTCCAAGCAGAGCAGAGGCTAAGTCCTAAAAGTGTCAGAAAGGCATCTAGATTTTTAATAATTGAAATAAGATGCCACGGCAGGGTTTTAAGCATGGGATATGATCAATCTTGTGCAGAAATTGAAAGAAGAAACTCGTCAGGATTCCCCTGTGATCTGCTTCTTGTTGATTCTCCTTTACAGAACTCGAGACTTGTCATGTATCCATATCTCAGTAACTGAAATCTGATATTCAAGGTTATGATGCATTTTGGAAATTTCAGCTATATCCAACAGCAGATGGTAAAGCAAATTTTCCCACACTTTAAAAATACTTGGAATTTGAAAATCTTTAATCAGAGCTGTCTTTTGTCAGGTCACTGGACTGTGTTCTAGATTCAAAGTAAGAGAAGTAGGTAAACCAAACAGAGTTGCATCTCAAAAAATATATTTTTGTAGAAGTCCTATTATATCTAGGCTTCCATGGTAGCCCAGATGGTAAAGAATTTGCCTGCAATGTAGTAGACACAGGTTCAGTCTCTAGCTTGGGAAGATCCCCTGGAGAAGGGAATGGCCACCCACTCCAGTACTCTTGCTTGAAGAATTCCATGGACAGAGGAGCCTAGCAAGGAACAGTACATGGGTTCGCAAAGAGTCGGACACAACTGAGCAAATGACACTTTCACTACTATATCTACAGCAGATAACAATGACTTGCCAAGTTCTATGAATTTAAGGTTTAAGTCACTGAACCTTTCCATTCACTTTATGAAGTATTATTATCTCATTTTACAGAAAAAGAAGTAGAGATTAAGTAACTTGCACAGCTGGAAGCTAGTCAGTAGAAAAAGCCACTGCTTGCAACCTATTAGAATGACCCCAGAGCTCAAAATCTATCCAAGACAAGGTCAGGAATTAGTCAACATCTATCAAAAGTGAGCATAAATTATTAAGAGACAGAGTGCAAAAGGTGAGGGGTGGAATTAAGGTATTCAGTGAGGTCCTCTTAAGAAAGTCACTTGAGTTGAGACCTGGTTGATGACAATAGCAATTTGAAAGACTATGTGAAGAGGACATAAAGCAAACACTCTGAGATGGCAGTTTGTAGCTTAGGAAAAAAGCCGAGTGGTTGTGGTTTTCAATCAAAGGAAAGTTGAAGAAGACGAGGTTCCAAGCAGAGCAGAGGCTAAGTCCTAAAAGTGTCAGAAAGGCATCTAGATTTTTAATAATTGAAATAAGATGCCACGGCAGGGTTTTAAGCATGGGATATGATCAATCTTGTGCAGAAATTGAAAAAAGAAACTCGTCAGGAGGATGTTCTGGTTGTGACATACACCTGATATACAGGCAGCTGAGACTGGGTAGCAGTGGAAGCAAGAGAACTGGTAGAAAATCTTGGCAGCTGAAGGAAGGATGAATTGAAGGGGTCAGGACCAGACCCAGGGCCGAAGTAGGAAGAGAGTTCATTCCAGGGAAATGATGTGAAGTTGTCTGAACTGGGAAAGGTCCAATGCAGATGGAGAGGATTAACCAGGTATAAAAGATACGTGGAAAGAAGATTTTATAGGGGTTAATTTCTACTGGTTAAGAGGGAGAAGGAAGGGCAATTATTGATGATGATTTATAGAATCCTGATGACTTCCCTGTCCTAATTATCAATGTTATGGGAAAAGGACAAATTGTTATGCAGTAGCCAAATTTAGATTATCGTCGTTTCTATTCCTCCTTTATAAGGCTTATGTCAGAAGACAGGGCCCTTCCTGTAACAGTAAGGACTCAAGAGCACATTCTTTCTTCTGACATATAAAGTTCTTGAAAAGTTTGCCAAAGACAGTATTTTCAACCTTAGTTCATTAGGGAAATTTTAAGCTTAATTTGAGGTTTTGTATTTCTCAACTTAGTTTTTCTTCATGAAAGTTAGCTTGATTAAATTGTGAGAGTAGAAAATACGTTTTAAATTGGTTAAAATGACTCTGTCTTAGGGCTTCCCTGGTGGTCCAGTGGGTAAGGACACCGCCTTGCAGTGCAAGGAGCGCCGGTTCGATCTCTGGCCTGGGAAGATCCCACGTGCCGCGGAGAGGCTGGACTGATGTGTCCAATTATCGGGCCAGAGGTCTGGAGCGCATGCGCCCAGAGCCGGCTCTCTGCGACAACAGAGGCCACCGCGATGGGAGGCCCACACGGGCCAAAGAACAAAGATGGATGAAAATAGATAAATGAAAGACCAATAGAAGTGGCCCACCCGCCCCCCTCCCTCTCTATCCCACCCCCACCAAAAATAAATAAATAAATAAATGTTTAAAAAAAAATTACTCTTAGACAGAAAGACTGCATCCTTAACTCTCAGTGAGCCTTGGACTCTGTGCTGAGAAATTTTAAAGATTAAAAAAATACCAGAGGTATAAATAAATGGAAAAAAAGGGCTGATCTTTCATCGGGCCCAGACCTCTGCGAGCAAATGCAGCTTCCCCAGATGGCTGATATGCACAATACTGTCTATTGTTACTATTTTTTTCAGATATAACTTCAAAGGGTTTGGAGACATGGGTTTATACATGCTAACTCTAAGTATAAATGTGAATGACAAACTTCATCTGAGGTCCTTGGTTGGAAATGATTCCTCATGGACTCACTGGCATAATAAAAAAAACCCTAAACTCCAATGTCTACTCTGTGTGAGATTGTTTCTCAGAGTTTGCCTATAACAAAATGAATTGCAGAAAATAATGTGCACCAAAGATGGCATAAAAATGAAATTAACATAAATCTCAAGTGAGCTATAAGGCATGAAACACTGAAGACCAAATGACTTCACTCTCCTGAAAAGTGCTTTTAATGGACCATTAATACATGAATCGGATTACTTTGAAGCTACTCTTATACATATAACATGAATCATCTAATTGTTATAACACTGTATGTATATAAATCATGCATTAAAGTATGTTCTTCATTAATGAATCATCTAATTATACCAACCATGATACAGTGATATTAACTGAATAATAGTTATGTAACCACAATAGTAAAAGGTATTTATCAGTTTTCACAATCAAATAGCCAACCAAAAAAATAAAAAAAGGTAATTAAAAGGGCGATTCACAATAGAAACGTGCTTAACCTCACAACATAAAATAATTACATACAATTTGGGGGGGTTAAGTAGAGTGATATAGTACGTGGAGGTGCATGCATGCCTTGTTTTTACCTGTCCATTTAGTGCATGTCTTTTGATTGGTACATTTAATACATTTATATTTAAGGTAATTATTGATATGTATGATATCATTTATTAAATTTTCTGGGTTCATTTTGGTAGGTCTTTTCCTTCTCTTGTATTTCCTGCCTAGAAAAGTTCCTTTAGGATTTCTTATAATGCTGGTTTAATAGAAAAATCTGTCATCACTTTCAAAATCCGGATGCATATCAGAATTATCTTTGAATTTTTTGAAGAATACAAATGCCTGGATTTTGCTTTTTTCTTCCAAAGCTCCAGATGTGTTTTAATGAGCAGCCATTTTGAAACAACTAAACAAATGTAACAATTAGATGATCTTTTGTTTTTATCTAATTTTATTTTTTTCTACTTCATATTTGGTGCTCCTATTTAGTTTATGTTTTCCAATTTTTCCATCTCTCTTTTTAAAATTTTTCTTTCTCAAGCTTTATTAAATGTCGTAAGCAAAGGAGGAAGGCCTCCTCAAAAGCTAGCACTCCTGAAGAAATAGTTGTGGTTTAATGTACCATTCAAGACTATAGCTTCCTTATTATATATTCATTCTACAGGAAATAAACCTTGATTTATGTTCATTTTTAATTATGTGTGCTCTTCAGAAATCCTTGCCTCAAGTAAATGCCACTTTTGCAAATCTTGGCCATGTTCCTTTTCATAAATCTCAAGTGAGCTATAAGGCATGAAACACTGAAGACCAAATGACTTCACTCTCCTGAAAAGTGCTTTTAATGGACCATTAATACATGAATCGGATTACTTTGAAGCTACTCTTATACATATAACATGAATCATCTAATTGTTATAACACTGTATGTATATAAATCATGCATTAAAGTATGTTCTTCATTAATGAATCATCTAATTATACCAACCATGATACAGTGATATTAACTGAATAATAGTTATGTAACCACAATAGTAAAAGGTATTTATCAGTTTTCACAATCAAATAGCCAACCAAAAAAATAAAAAAAGGTAATTAAAAGGGCGATTCACAATAGAAACGTGCTTAACCTCACAACATAAAATAATTACATACAATTTGGGGGGGTTAAGTAGAGTGATATAGTACGTGGAGGTGCATGCATGCCTTGTTTTTACCTGTCCATTTAGTGCATGTCTTTTGATTGGTACATTTAATACATTTATATTTAAGGTAATTATTGATATGTATGATATCATTTATTAAATTTTCTGGGTTCATTTTGGTAGGTCTTTTCCTTCTCTTGTATTTCCTGCCTAGAAAAGTTCCTTTAGGATTTCTTATAATGCTGGTTTAATAGAAAAATCTGTCATCACTTTCAAAATCCGGATGCATATCAGAATTATCTTTGAATTTTTTGAAGAATACAAATGCCTGGATTTTGCTTTTTTCTTCCAAAGCTCCAGATGTGTTTTTAATGAGCAGCCATTTTGAAACAACTAAACAAATGTAACAATTAGATGATCTTTTGTTTTTATCTAATTTTATTTTTTTCTACTTCATATTTGGTGCTCCTATTTAGTTTATGTTTTCCAATTTTTCCATCTCTCTCTTTTTAAAATTTTTCTTTCTCAAGCTTTATTAAATGTCGTAAGCAAAGGAGGAAGGCCTCCTCAAAAGCTAGCACTCCTGAAGAAATAGTTGTGGTTTAATGTACCATTCAAGACTATAGCTTCCTTATTATATATTCATTCTACAGGAAATAAACCTTGATTTATGTTCATTTTTAATTATGTGTGCTCTTCAGAAATCCTTGCCTCAAGTAAAATGCCACTTTTGCAAATCTTGGCCATGTTCCTTTTCTGAGTATTAATTCAATGTGTCATACCTTTTTACTCATTTATCCTCCTTGCTCAGCAGAGTTTTTTGGAGTGATTAAGTCTGTAGACTCTTAAGCCAGTAACTAACTGTATGATTTAGGCCGTTATTTAAAAAGCCAGGGCCACATTTTTTTTTTTTTTTTTCCCCAGATACGTGTACTAGAGAAACTTGAATCAAGAGTACCTGCACTATGGAGGGGTGTGATTGAGGGGTATACGTATGACTAATCTGGGATCATACTTATCTGTAAACAACAAAACTCTGTAAAAGTAAAAAGTAAAATAAAAATTAAACAAACAAAAAAAGAGTACCTGCACTAGAGGGCTCTTCTCTGTGAGGACTGCATGTGTTGATACATACAAAGTGTTTAAGAGGAACATTGGAAACATAGTAAATGCAATTATGCCGGCAACGATTCTTCTGCTTGTCTAGGTTCCAGTTACTGCTTTCAGAGAAAACTTTGTAGCTGTCAAGCCCCCATCCACACCCCAAATGAAACCTCAACTCTGAAACTTCAGTGGCTTCACTTTCTTTTTCTTCCCAGGTTGAATAATAAATGATCTTGTGTTGTCTTAGGTAGTATAAAGGTTTGAGTTTAGTTTTTAATAACCTGGATTTTCCATTTACCTATTATACAATTTCAGACAATTTGTTTAATCTATCTGAATTTCCTTATCTAGCACATTACTTGACACAGCAATGCTCAATGTTTTTCTATTACCTATGTATTTCATCTGTGGGTCTAGAAGGATAACATCAACTACCTAAGACAGTTCCCAAAGTGTGGGACTAATGAAGGTACCAAAATAATTTTAGGTGAGACATAGGCATGGCACTAAGGATACTGAATCATGCTTTATTAAATGTCGTAAGCAAAGGAGGAAGGCCTCCTCAAAAGCTAGCACTCCTGAAGAAATAGTTGTGGTTTAATGTACCATTCAAGACTATAGCTTCCTTATTATATATTCATTCTACAGGAAATAAACCTTGATTTATGTTCATTTTTAATTATGTGTGCTCTTCAGAAATCCTTGCCTCAAGTAAAATGCCACTTTTGCAAATCTTGGCCATGTTCCTTTTCTGAGTATTAATTCAATGTGTCATACCTTTTTACTCATTTATCCTCCTTGCTCAGCAGAGTTTTTTGGAGTGATTAAGTCTGTAGACTCTTAAGCCAGTAACTAACTGTATGATTTAGGCCGTTATTTAAAAAGCCAGGGCCACATTTTTTTTTTTTTTTTTCCCCAGATACGTGTACTAGAGAAACTTGAATCAAGAGTACCTGCACTATGGAGGGGTGTGATTGAGGGGTATACGTATGACTAATCTGGGATCATACTTATCTGTAAACAACAAAACTCTGTAAAAGTAAAAAGTAAAATAAAAATTAAACAAACAAAAAAAGAGTACCTGCACTAGAGGGCTCTTCTCTGTGAGGACTGCATGTGTTGATACATACAAAGTGTTTAAGAGGAACATTGGAAACATAGTAAATGCAATTATGCCGGCAACGATTCTTCTGCTTGTCTAGGTTCCAGTTACTGCTTTCAGAGAAAACTTTGTAGCTGTCAAGCCCCCATCCACACCCCAAATGAAACCTCAACTCTGAAACTTCAGTGGCTTCACTTTCTTTTTCTTCCCAGGTTGAATAATAAATGATCTTGTGTTGTCTTAGGTAGTATAAAGGTTTGAGTTTAGTTTTTAATAACCTGGATTTTCCATTTACCTATTATACAATTTCAGACAATTTGTTTAATCTATCTGAATTTCCTTATCTAGCACATTACTTGACACAGCAATGCTCAATGTTTTTCTATTACCTATGTATTTCATCTGTGGGTCTAGAAGGATAACATCAACTACCTAAGACAGTTCCCAAAGTGTGGGACTAATGAAGGTACCAAAATAATTTTAGGTGAGACATAGGCATGGCACTAAGGATACTGAATCATGCAGAGAAAACTCTTCTCCTTTCAATTTTATTTCAATACTGCTGATTTAGGTCCAGGAAAGTCTGTTTAGTGCTATGTTTTTAAATTCTTTAATGCTTGTTCATTTCCAGTTTTAATCAAGACAGATTCACAGTCTTTATCAGATAACATCTATTGAGAGTTGAATCACATTTCTTTTATTAATTACACTTTTAAATTTATGACAGATAGCTTTTCTTTTTATAGAAAATGATAATTTTTTTTTTCTTTTACAAGAAACTCAGGTGTAACAGGTATATTGATTTAAAGAAAAATATTGCGTATACAAAAGCGTTATGAAGATACGGTGAAAATCACTGAGGATAATAAGCAACTTACTCAAGTTTGGGCCAACTGATTTATAAGAGCCATTGAGAACAATTGTGTTCAAAGCATTACAGGGTAGTTACTAAGCTCATTCTCTTAACAAAGAAGACAATAGCAAATTGTGATGTGCCAAATTAATTTATAGTAGCCCCCAGAACGAAGTAGAAACAGTACAATGGTGAACTCAACGCAGCTGCCACTTCTTCCCTTGAGTACTGCACAAAAGCGCATGTGGAGCAGTGGGACACAAGATACTGGATGTTGTCTTCTCTAGAACTCTCCCCTGCAAGTAAACATTGTTTAAGGAGTAACCCAAAGATCGCGGAAACTTGAGGGTTTTAAGGATGCAACTTCTTTCTACCTTCCTTCCGGCCCAAACTTTCCTACGAAATATTTCGTTATTATTTAGTCATTAAGTTCTGCCTCCCTCTTTTGCGACGCCGCGGGCTGGACCTCATTAGTTCGTCTGTCCGTGGGATTTCCAAGGCAAGAATACTGAAATGGGTTGCCATTTCCTTCTTCAGGAGGTCTTGGCAACCCAGGCAAGGAACCCGCCTCCCACGCATTATCAGGCGGATTCTTTTCCACCAAGTCACCAGGGAAGCCCTACGATACATTATTTCTTCCAATTTCACTGCCCGTTTCCATTTAGATGCGCTTCAATATAGCGACATTGCAGGCAACATGGAGAAAATAGCTCGACTTACAGATTTGAAAAGTGACTCTAGTATTTTGCCATTTGGTAAACGGTTAAAGCCCACTCCAGTATTCTTGCCTGGAGAATCACCATGGACAGAGGAGCCTGACGGGCTGCAGTGCAGGGGGTTCAAACAGAATCCGACACGACCGAAATGAGTAAGCCCCAATAAAAGGGGAGCAGGCGTCAAGACAGATTCACAGTCTTTATCAGATAACATCTATTGAGAGTTGAATCACATTTCTTTTATTAATTACACTTTTAAATTTATGACAGATAGCTTTTCTTTTTATAGAAAATGATAATTTTTTTTTTCTTTTACAAGAAACTCAGGTGTAACAGGTATATTGATTTAAAGAAAAATATTGCGTATACAAAAGCGTTATGAAGATACGGTGAAAATCACTGAGGATAATAAGCAACTTACTCAAGTTTGGGCCAACTGATTTATAAGAGCCATTGAGAACAATTGTGTTCAAAGCATTACAGGGTAGTTACTAAGCTCATTCTCTTAACAAAGAAGACAATAGCAAATTGTGATGTGCCAAATTAATTTATAGTAGCCCCCAGAACGAAGTAGAAACAGTACAATGGTGAACTCAACGCAGCTGCCACTTCTTCCCTTGAGTACTGCACAAAAGCGCATGTGGAGCAGTGGGACACAAGATACTGGATGTTGTCTTCTCTAGAACTCTCCCCTGCAAGTAAACATTGTTTAAGGAGTAACCCAAAGATCGCGGAAACTTGAGGGTTTTAAGGATGCAACTTCTTTCTACCTTCCTTCCGGCCCAAACTTTCCTACGAAATATTTCGTTATTATTTAGTCATTAAGTTCTGCCTCCCTCTTTTGCGACGCCGCGGGCTGGACCTCATTAGTTCGTCTGTCCGTGGGATTTCCAAGGCAAGAATACTGAAATGGGTTGCCATTTCCTTCTTCAGGAGGTCTTGGCAACCCAGGCAAGGAACCCGCCTCCCACGCATTATCAGGCGGATTCTTTTCCACCAAGTCACCAGGGAAGCCCTACGATACATTATTTCTTCCAATTTCACTGCCCGTTTCCATTTAGATGCGCTTCAATATAGCGACATTGCAGGCAACATGGAGAAAATAGCTCGACTTACAGATTTGAAAAGTGACTCTAGTATTTTGCCATTTGGTAAACGGTTAAAGCCCACTCCAGTATTCTTGCCTGGAGAATCACCATGGACAGAGGAGCCTGACGGGCTGCAGTGCAGGGGGTTCAAACAGAATCCGACACGACCGAAATGAGTAAGCCCCAATAGCAGCAGGCGTTTAAACCCCAACCTCCCACGAAGAACACAACTCGCTCCGCGCTTTGAGAGCTTCCCTGACGTGACTTCCGCACGTGACGTCACGACGTCATGGGACGTGCAGACGTCGGCGGGCGACGCTGCTTTTTTGCTCTTTCTCGCTGGCGGCTAGCTGGGCAGTGCTACCCCGCTCACGATTTTTCCGCCGCTGCCAAAAATGTGTTTGTCTCGTGTCCACCAGCTCCTTGCGGGGGTATTTTGAAGAAAACAGATCCTGGGGTGATGGCGGCGTTGCGTGTGGGGACCCTCTCCTGACGCCTCAGTTGCTCGTGGGGATGTGGACGCGTGCGGGTCAGGGCTGGTGGCGCGGCGGCGCCCTGGCGGCCGGGGTCGCCGAGGCGGCGCGGCGGGGGCTGCCCTGGCCTCACCTCGCGCCGGCGCGGGCGGCCGCCGCCGAGACCTGGGCTCCGGGCAGGTGCTACAGCTCTGCGGACCGCAAGGTGACCCCCCCCAAGTCTCCTGTCCGCCACGTTTTAAACCTAGGCAGGGTGTTCTGGCCATTTGGGAATGGGTATTTCTTAGGACTGACTGCTTATTAATGCAAAGTTGAGTTTTTGTTAGGGAGGCAGGGCTCCCCGCGCGGGGTTGACTCTTCTGCTCACGGGGTGACCTTGGACAAGACGCGTCCTCCCTTTGCTCATGGGTAAAAATCAGAATTCTTTTGATGGTCTCAGCATGTATTTCGTTTTAAAAGCCTATTGCGGAAGCTGCTAGTTCCATTTTCTTGAAGCTTCTTAGCTACGTGACTTGGGCAAGTTACCTGATCTTGCTGTGAAAGTTTCTTCATTGGTTAGAGGAGGTGCTTATAAAGAACTTTGGCGCTTTGTGAGACTTGCACGATGTAAGGCGTAGAATTTTCAGTTCTATACCTAGAATATAAGAAGTGCTGGGCACGTTTTAGCTCTTGTATTATTTCGTCTTACGTCAGCCAGAGTTGACTTGTGCTCTGATTTTTTGTTCTTGTGGTTGGAGGCGGTGGGGCTTCAGCGACTCTAAACTGAGCTCTCTGGTAACTATGAAGAGATATCGTTTAGGCAGTGAAATGAAGTACTTGAATGCAAGTTATGAGTAACTGGAGGGAAAAAAAAGAGACTAATTATTCAGTTTTATTTTCAAACATGCCTGTGGAATGTAAAATGGATTTATGTTGAATCCTAAGATCTTTAGGATGATGAGGTAGCTATTGAATGGTGAGTGGAAAAACCACAGGGCAAACTAATCAGGTTTAGATATTTCGCAGAATTCTTTCAGGTATAGTTGCATTTGTATGGAAGCTCTTACAGAAAAAAAAAAAAAAACCCAAACTCTTATCCTCTTAAAAATTGTGTATTTCATTGGAATTTCACTCTTTTTTTTTTTTTTGCTGATTATGAAGTTAAATTTGGAAAAATGAAATGTTTTAGGTCCAAAAAACCGACATATTCTACTTAAGTACCAATTTTTAGCAATTTTTAGTGAGTCTCAGTAAAACAGTAAAGGTATGTGCAACTGAAAATCAGAAAAATTTAAAGTACTTAAAAATTTTTAAAGTATTTTAAAGAATTTAAAAATTTTTTAAAGTATTTTAAAAATTTAAGTGAAAAATAAGCCTTTTTATTCCTTTTTTTCAGATAAGGTCCTTTTCCCCCCTCTCTCCAGAGAAGTAACAGTTACCTAAATTAAAGGGTCTATTAGGAGCACGAATTTTTTTTTTTTAATGCCTCTAGGTCATCATTTATTTTTCATCCATCTTTTTTATTTTTCGCCATGTGTGGACCTCCTATCCCAGTGGCCTCTATTTCGTTTTAAAAGCCTATTGCGGAAGCTGCTAGTTCCATTTTCTTGAAGCTTCTTAGCTACGTGACTTGGGCAAGTTACCTGATCTTGCTGTGAAAGTTTCTTCATTGGTTAGAGGAGGTGCTTATAAAGAACTTTGGCGCTTTGTGAGACTTGCACGATGTAAGGCGTAGAATTTTCAGTTCTATACCTAGAATATAAGAAGTGCTGGGCACGTTTTAGCTCTTGTATTATTTCGTCTTACGTCAGCCAGAGTTGACTTGTGCTCTGATTTTTTGTTCTTGTGGTTGGAGGCGGTGGGGCTTCAGCGACTCTAAACTGAGCTCTCTGGTAACTATGAAGAGATATCGTTTAGGCAGTGAAATGAAGTACTTGAATGCAAGTTATGAGTAACTGGAGGGAAAAAAAAGAGACTAATTATTCAGTTTTATTTTCAAACATGCCTGTGGAATGTAAAATGGATTTATGTTGAATCCTAAGATCTTTAGGATGATGAGGTAGCTATTGAATGGTGAGTGGAAAAACCACAGGGCAAACTAATCAGGTTTAGATATTTCGCAGAATTCTTTCAGGTATAGTTGCATTTGTATGGAAGCTCTTACAGAAAAAAAAAAAAAAAACCCAAACTCTTATCCTCTTAAAAATTGTGTATTTCATTGGAATTTCACTCTTTTTTTTTTTTTGCTGATTATGAAGTTAAATTTGGAAAAATGAAATGTTTTAGGTCCAAAAAACCGACATATTCTACTTAAGTACCAATTTTTAGCAATTTTTAGTGAGTCTCAGTAAAACAGTAAAGGTATGTGCAACTGAAAATCAGAAAAAATTTAAAGTACTTAAAAATTTTTAAAGTATTTTAAAGAATTTAAAAATTTTTTAAAGTATTTTAAAAATTTAAGTGAAAAATAAGCCTTTTTATTCCTTTTTTTCAGATAAGGTCCTTTTCCCCCCTCTCTCCAGAGAAGTAACAGTTACCTAAATTAAAGGGTCTATTAGGAGCACGAATTTTTTTTTTTTAATGCCTCTAGGTCATCATTTATTTTTCATCCATCTTTTTTATTTTTCGCCATGTGTGGACCTCCTATCCCAGTGGCCTCTCTATTTGCAGAGCACTGGCTCTGGGCACGTGCGCTCCAGAGCTCCAGAGCGCTGGCTTTTAATTGGACACACCGGTACAGCTGCTCAACGACACGTGGGATCTTCAGGGATTGAACCGGTGGCCCTTGTATTGCAAGGCAGACTCTACCCACTGGACCACCAGGAAAGCCCCAGGAGCACAAATTTTTAAGTAGATCTGCCTCTGTTGATTAAATACATGATGGGGGAAAAAAAAAATTCCTTTCTTTTCTTTCAGTTTCTCTAGCTTTTGTTTTTTGTTTCAACAAATTTTGTTAGGCCAGGTGCTCTAAGGCTGTAGAGGAGTTCTAGTTATTTTGTTTTTTTCATTTGTCAAAGTACATTCAGTTCCTCAATGGCCTTTGAAATGGAAATATTATAAGGGACTTTTATTTAGCCATATGATCACCTTTGATAGTGAAACTAATGTATTTGATGGGCCCTGTTGTAATCCATTGCTTGTAATACGAATTTAACCATAGATCTCTTTGTTGTCAGAGGAATAATATAAACAATATAAATGATGTAAATCAAATTGTTTTAAGACTGAAAGAGTATTCTTTAGTATCCTTGTTTCATATTGCAGACAATTTATACTCATAAAATGTATTTCTCTCCCCTTTTTAGGAAAAAATTGACATGTCTAGTTTTCCTGTTGAAAACACTAGACATTTCAGTATCATTGCACACGTGGATCATGGCAAAAGTACTTTAGCGGATAGGCTACTGGAACTAACAGGTATTTTCATTTCATGTTCTATACCTAATTAATGGCAATGAGTAACTGATAATTACTTTTACTATGCTTTTTCAAATTTTGGTGTTAAGTTTGTATGCCGTATTGTCTTTTTTTAAAAGCTTACAGAAATATCAATACGTATTTCTGTTTATAGGGGCAATTGATAAAACAAAGAATAATAAACAAGTACTTGATAAATTGCAAGTGGAACGAGAAAGAGGAATCACGGTTAAAGCACAGACAGCATCTCTCTTCTATAACTATGAAGGAAAACAGTACCTTTTAAATCTCATTGATACACCAGTAAGTTTAATATCAATGTTGTCTCTTGTTATAGTTAGCGTTGTAGATATAGTGCAAACAAATCCTTTTTATCAGGTTTTGAACTGAACATAAAACACTTCACTTTGCTTTTTTGTGTGTTTTTATGTTAGTGAAATTATTTCACAAGAACAGCTTAAAAAGAAGGTTATTAATTTTTTATATATGCATGCATGCAGTATCACTTCAGTCATGTCTGACTTTATGTGACTCAGTGAACTGTAGCCTGCCAGGCTTCTCTGTCCATGGTATTCTCTAGGCAAGAATACTGGAGTGGGTTGCCATACCCTTCTGCAGGGGATCTTCCTAACCCAGGAATTGAATCCATGTCTCTTAGGTCTCCTGCATTGGCAAACAGGTTCTTTACCACTAAAAGCCCCAACTTTTTATCCAGTGGAATCAATAGATTTGCCAAAATGCCTCTCCCTAATAAACATTTAAACTTCTAATATTTAAAGGTTTTAATATTTTTCGTTTCTCAGGGTCATGTTGATTTTAGTTATGAAGTATCCAGGTCACTCTCTGCTTGCCAAGGTGTTTTACTTGTGATTGATGCAAATGAGGTGGGTACATTTAACTTTATGTGATGTGTATGCTGTTTGGTTGTTCTAAGGTTTTCCTTAAAATGTTTGGAAATACAATTTTTGTATTTGAGGAAAATAAGGTTGATTTTATTAGCTAATCAGAATTATGTTTTGGTCCTATTAATTTGAAGTTTTATTACATTACAGTGGCCTGTGAATTTGACTGATTCAGTCCCTTTAAACATTTTAAAAATGTATTTCTCTCCCTTTTAGGAAAAATTGACATGTCTAGTTTTCCTGTTGAAAACACTAGAATTTCAGTATCATTGCACACGTGGATCATGGCAAAAGTACTTTAGCGGATAGGCTACTGGAACTAACAGGTATTTTCATTTCATGTTCTATACCTAATTAATGGCAATGAGTAACTGATAATTACTTTTACTATGCTTTTTCAAATTTTGGTGTTAAGTTTGTATGCCGTATTGTCTTTTTTTAAAAGCTTACAGAAATATCAATACGTATTTCTGTTTATAGGGGCAATTGATAAAACAAAGAATAATAAACAAGTACTTGATAAATTGCAAGTGGAACGAGAAAGAGGAATCACGGTTAAAGCACAGACAGCATCTCTCTTCTATAACTATGAAGGAAAACAGTACCTTTTAAATCTCATTGATACACCAGTAAGTTTAATATCAATGTTGTCTCTTGTTATAGTTAGCGTTGTAGATATAGTGCAAACAAATCCTTTTTATCAGGTTTTGAACTGAACATAAAACACTTCACTTTGCTTTTTTGTGTGTTTTTATGTTAGTGAAATTATTTCACAAGAACAGCTTAAAAAGAAGGTTATTAATTTTTTATATATGCATGCATGCAGTATCACTTCAGTCATGTCTGACTTTATGTGACTCAGTGAACTGTAGCCTGCCAGGCTTCTCTGTCCATGGTATTCTCTAGGCAAGAATACTGGAGTGGGTTGCCATACCCTTCTGCAGGGGATCTTCCTAACCCAGGAATTGAATCCATGTCTCTTAGGTCTCCTGCATTGGCAAACAGGTTCTTTACCACTAAAAGCCCCAACTTTTTATCCAGTGGAATCAATAGATTTGCCAAAATGCCTCTCCCTAATAAACATTTAAACTTCTAATATTTAAAGGTTTTAATATTTTTCGTTTCTCAGGGTCATGTTGATTTTAGTTATGAAGTATCCAGGTCACTCTCTGCTTGCCAAGGTGTTTTACTTGTGATTGATGCAAATGAGGTGGGTACATTTAACTTTATGTGATGTGTATGCTGTTTGGTTGTTCTAAGGTTTTCCTTAAAATGTTTGGAAATACAATTTTTGTATTTGAGGAAAATAAGGTTGATTTTATTAGCTAATCAGAATTATGTTTTGGTCCTATTAATTTGAAGTTTTATTACATTACAGTGGCCTGTGAATTTGACTGATTCAGTCCCTTTAAACATTTTAAGCTGACCAGATTTTTGAAGTATGTCATACAATGTATGCATCCTACTCAGTTTTAAGCATTTCTTAACCTGAGGTTTCAGTTTTTAGCAGAACTAGAAAATAAATATTTATTTTTGAGGTCATTTGGGTGTTTTTAAGGTAATAATTTGGAAAATGTTAGGTTTAAAGAAGTGCATCAATAACATTACCAAGTTTTCTGCTGTAAACATAACCATAAAAACATACTGAAAATGCAAGAAGTATGATATACTATTTATAGTAATTTTTTGACATATTTCAGTTTTTCATGGACTCTTCATTCAAAACCCAAAGATTTTTTGTGTAGAGTTAAATCTTCCCCAATCCTGACAGGGAAAGGCAGTCTCTACCTTAACATACATGCACTAGGCTTTATAAAATGTGTTTCATGAGTCCTTTAGGAGGCATTGAGGTCTTTAAGGATTCATGTACTACTGCTTTGTTTCTAAAAGCTTAACACATTATCCTCTAAAAAATATTTCCTGAACTGAAAAGAGTTTTCACAGGGAATGATCCAGATGCACATGGTTTGCCTTATACCTTTGCTTTTGATGACGATGTGTGAATGGTCTTGAATTATAAGGTTTGTGACAGATAGTAGAATGATTCGTCAGTATTTGGCAACCAATGGTTTGCCTTATACCTTTACTTTTGAACCAGAATTGAATCCATTTAGGTCTCCTGCATTGGCAAACAGGTTCTTTACCACTAAAAGCCCCAACTTTTTATCCAGTGGAATCAATAGATTTGCCAAAATGCCTCTCCTAATAAACATTTAAACTTCTAATATTTAAAGGTTTTAATATTTTTCGTTTCTCAGGGTCATGTTGATTTTAGTTATGAAGTATCCAGGTCACTCTCTGCTTGCCAAGGTGTTTTACTTGTGATTGATGCAAATGAGGTGGGTACATTTAACTTTATGTGATGTGTATGCTGTTTGGTTGTTCTAAGGTTTTCCTTAAAATGTTTGGAAATACAATTTTTGTATTTGAGGAAAATAAGGTTGATTTTATTAGCTAATCAGAATTATGTTTTGGTCCTATTAATTTGAAGTTTTATTACATTACAGTGGCCTGTGAATTTGACTGATTCAGTCCCTTTAAACATTTTAAGCTGACCAGATTTTTGAAGTATGTCATACAATGTATGCATCCTACTCAGTTTTAAGCATTTCTTAACCTGAGGTTTCAGTTTTTAGCAGAACTAGAAAATAAATATTTATTTTTGAGGTCATTTGGGTGTTTTTAAGGTAATAATTTGGAAAATGTTAGGTTTAAAGAAGTGCATCAATAACATTACCAAGTTTTCTGCTGTAAACATAACCATAAAAACATACTGAAAATGCAAGAAGTATGATATACTATTTATAGTAATTTTTTGACATATTTCAGTTTTTCATGGACTCTTCATTCAAAACCCAAAGATTTTTTGTGTAGAGTTAAATCTTCCCCAATCCTGACAGGGAAAGGCAGTCTCTACCTTAACATACATGCACTAGGCTTTATAAAATGTGTTTCATGAGTCCTTTAGGAGGCATTGAGGTCTTTAAGGATTCATGTACTACTGCTTTGTTTCTAAAAGCTTAACACATTATCCTCTAAAAAATATTTCCTGAACTGAAAAGAGTTTTCACAGGGAATGATCCAGATGCACATGGTTTGCCTTATACCTTTGCTTTTGATGAAGATGTGTGGAATGGTCTTGAATTATAAGGTTTGTGACAGATAGTAGAATGATTATCTTACTGTCTTGTATCTTGGTATTTCCAGGGTATTCAAGCCCAAACTGTAGCAAACTTCTTTCTTGCCTTTGAAGCACAGCTATCGATAATTCCAGTTATAAACAAGGTAATTTGTTAGCACAATCATGCCATTTATTATTTAACTTTCTAAAGGTAAATTTAGTGTTTGAATTATCACTTGTGTTATTTTTCTTTTTTTTTTTGGCCACTTCTATTGGTCTTTCATTTATCCATTTTCATCTATCTTTGCTCTTTGGCCTTTGTGGGCCTCCCATCGCAGTGGCCTCTGTCGTTGCAGAGCACTGGCTCTGGGCGCATGCGCTCCAGAGCTCAGGCTCAGTAGTTGGACACATCGGTCCAGCCACTCTGTGACACATGGGATCTTCCCAGGCCAGGGATCGAACCGGTGCCCCTTGCACTGCAAGGCGGTGTCCTTACCAACTGAACCACCAGGGAAACCCACTTGTGTTATTGTTTACATGAGGAGTCTTCAGCTATTTATTAAATGGAGTCGATTATTGAACATCATGAAGGTTTGGGAGCCAACCACCTGTGCAGTCAAAAATCTACATGTGGGGCTTCCCCTGGTGGTCCAGTGGGTAAGGACACCGCCTTGCAGTGCAAGGGGCGCCGGTTCGAGCCCTGGCCTGGGAAGATCCCACGTGTCGCGGAGCGGCTGGACTGATATGTCCAATCACCGAGCCAGAGCTCTGGAGCGCATGCGCCCAGAGCCGGTGCTCTGCAACGACAGACGCCACCGTGATGGGAGGCCCACAGGAGCCAAAAAATGAAGACGAATGAAAATAGAGAAATGAAAGACCAATAGAAGTGGCCCGCCCACTCCCCCCACAAAGTAAATAAATAAATAAATCTTTAGAAAAAAAAAAAAATCTACATGTAACTTTTGACTACTCAAAACTTAACTACTAATGTACTCCTATTGACCAGAGCCTTTCAAATAACTTTTTAGCAGGGTATTAACACATATTTTGTATACTTCATGTATTATATGCATTGTTCTTACAATAAAGTAAGATAGAGAAAATAAAATGCTAATAACATCACAAGGAAGAGAAAATACATTTACAGTATCCTGTTGATCAGTACCATGAGTGTACGTCATCTGTTCATAAGGTGAATCATTTGTCAATACTTATATCAGTATTGTTTTATATGATACAGTATGACACTATGTGATTACACTGTACATACTGTAACCTAGTGCATACACTAAGGAAATAAGCACTGTTGTTAAAGCTTAGCTGTTATATTTTAAAATTAATAAATCAAGAATCTTACTTACAAATCTGCATTGCATTTAGTTTTATTTTTTGATGTTTTGACATTAGGTTTAAAAGAAGCAAAGTAAGACAGTTTGTTGTTATAAGTTATATATAACTTATAAAATCAGTTTAGTTGGTGTTATTGAACTTGTCTTCTCTGAGTAGTAATGGTCTCAATTTCTTCCTTGCTCTGCTGTCTGCCTTCTACTTACAGTGGTCATGCTTGTTAAAATTGTATTGCCTTTTTCACGTTACTCTTATGTAAATATTTTTGAAAATAAAATCATAAAGGGGTCAGTTACTTTAAAAGTGGGTATGCTTTTATCTATCTTCAAATACTGTTAATATGTAATACATTTTAATTTCATTATACTAAGACATAATGATTTTTTTTTTTAAGATAGATTTGAAGAATGCTGATCCTGAAAGGGTTGAAAAACAAATTGAAAAGGTGTTTGATATTCCAAATGATGAATGTATTAAGGTAAAAATTTTTTTAGAAGACTTAAGGTATTTTTTCCTGATACTTCATTTGATCTTTGCCAAAAACGTTTATTACATGGTTAGGACCATGTAATACTACATGGTTAGAAATTTATGATACAGTTGAAAGGGCTAAAACTCAAAAGATTTTATCACTTTAAGATTATAGCTCTAGATAGCTAATGTGCCAGCATTAAAATGTAGGCCTTCTGCAACTCTTTGTATTATTATTTCTTGTATGCCATTTCCTCACTATGAAAATAGCTCTTTGAAGAGCACAGTGAGATATATATATTTGGAGGGGGAGGTGGAGGGGGTGGGGAAGGAGGGGTCAGGCCACTTCTATTGGTCTTCCATTTCTCTATTTTCATCCGTCTTTGTTCTTTGGCTCCTGTGGGCCTCCCATCGCGGTGGCCTCTGTTGTCGCAGAGCGCCGGCTCTGGGCCCATGCACTCCAGAGCTCCGGCTCGGTAATTGGACACATCCGTCCAGCCGCTCCATGGCACATGGGATCTTCCCAGGCCAAGGATCGAACTGGCGTCCCTTGCACTGCAAGGCAGTGTCCTTACCCACTGGACCACCAGGGGAAGCCCGAGATATATTTTATTTATATCAAAGTTGATAATATTTTAAATTCAAATTTTCAAGTTTACCCTTCAAATGACGGTTGAGTGTTAAATAGCCATAGCTGAACTGTGCTATGCTGCCTCCTTGTGTAGTATGTCAATGCAACATTATAATGTCTAGCTTTTACTTTAAAGCTGGTTTGATTTTTGAAAGAGCAAGTTTCAGTTGATGAAATGGGTTTTTTGTTTTTTTTTTATTATTATTTTAATGCATTGGATGATTATATACTACTTGGAAAAGCAATAATTTTTTTCCTTGGATATATACATAGGATTTAATGTTTTTTATTAGGAAGAGGGATTACATTGTAAGGCAGTTCTGAAATTATGGTATCATGACTTGGATTATGTTATATTAAAATATATTTAGCTAAAAATTCATTCATATATTTAGATTTTCTTGTGTGCCAGCTAGGAACACAGCAGTAGAGGCTAGACCTCTGTCTCATTGTGTTTATATTCTACTTGGAAAGGCACTCATTAAGCAATAAAAGTAGGTAGAGCAATTACTGAATGAGACAGATGTTGTCAAGGAAATTTGTTCAACAGAGTGTTTTAGTCCAAGTAGAATTACCATACTTAACAATGAAAAAAAATCTTTTTCTTAGAGAGCAGCTATGCTACAGAGTAACTTAGGGAATTCTTCTCTGATGAACTGAGACTTAAAGAAAAGAAGAATGAGGAGGACTTGCCTGGTGGTCCCGTGGTTAAGATTCTGTGCTTCCATTGCAAGGGGCATGAGTTCAATCCCTTGTCTGGGAACTAAAATCCCACCTGCCACGTGGCTTGACCAAGAAAATAAAAAAGTGAAATAAAAGAAGAATGGGGAGAGACGCATTTCTGAAAGAACAAAGAGCAATTGTAAATTAAGCTTGGAATGTTTGGCAAAGTTTAAAGGAACAGAAAGAAGGCAGTTAGATGAGATAGCTTTGTAAGGAGAGGCAGGTTCAGGTTATTCTGGGACACTTGCTGTGCTGAAGAGCTTGAAAACATTAAGATAATGAAAGGATTTTAAAGCAAGAGAGGAAAACTGATCATTCAGAGAATGGATTAGAAAAGGGTAGGAAAAGATATGGGGAAACCAGTTCGCAGTAGTAAGTCCAGGTGCAAATGGTGGTGGCTGAATAGGGGTGCCGGTGTGTAAGAAGTGGGTGACTTTAATGTGTGTGTGTGGATACAGTAGATTCTGCTGGTGTGTTAGGTGTAAGGAAGTGAAAGAAGCATGAAGGGTTTGGGTGTGAGCAACTGGTTGAATACTGGTATAATCTGTTAATATGGAGAGGACTTGGGGAGGAATAGATAGTGGAAGAATGAAAAGCTCTGTTTTGGACATAGTATATTTGAAATGTCTTAATAGACATCCAAGTAGGATATTGCATAAATGTACACAATTCTGGCATTTGTGGAGAGGGATGAGTTAGAGATACATAGGAGTCATTAGCGTGCATATAGCATTGACACTGTGTAAATGGATGCCATTTCCTTGGGAGGATGTATAAGTAGAAAAGAGGTCCTAGAAGCTGTTCTAGATTATTTTGAATTTGTAGAGTGATAGCAGTAAGAATTAGAGAAGGATTAGACTAGGATGCAGAAGACAAGGCAGTGAGGATTGAGCTTTCAGAGATGTGGGAATACAGACTATAGGAGAGAAAGCATGTTGTAGATACAGGTGCAGATGCATTGGTATATTTGAATAAAGGAGTTTTTGATGTTTTCTGTTTCCTTGAATGAAGAGGCAACATTTATCAGCTGAGAGTGAATTGGCCATAAGAAAAGTGTGTAGCTTGAAAATGAAGGTGGTGTGAATTCAGTAAACGCTGTGTCTTGGGACAGCCAGGAGTTGTTAGCTGCACATTGAGACCTATGTCAGAAACCAACTGAACAGTTACTAGACTTTTCCCCAGTAATGTGAAGCTGCTCTGATCATAAGTATAGAAAAGGCATGTGGTTGAATGCAGTCATAATTAAGGCTTTGTTAGTACCAACTGCTTATGTAGACAATACAAAGTATTTGAATATAATGATTACAAATAGTCAACCCTTGGAGTCTCAGCTGGGGAAAGAGGCAGGAGGCTAAATAGATAATGGAAAAAAAAAAAAAAAGAGTCCATTCAGTGAATTAGAAATTGTGATCTTAAAGGATTGTTGCAAAGAATATACTAGAGTCTAAAGTAATGGTTCTCATCAGAGAGTGGTTTGGCCTCTCTGGAAAGGTTTGGCAGTCTAAAGACCTTTTTTGTTGTCCCTTTCGAGGGATGGATACTACTGGCATCCTGTGAGTAGACGAGAATCCATGGATGCTGTTATGCATCTTGCAGTGCATAGAACAGTCCCCAAAACAAAGGATTATCCAGCCCAAAGTGTCCTTGGTGCTAAGCTGAAAAATGCTGTTCTAGGAGGACTTTGAAGAGTAAGAGCAGGAATTTAGAGAATTAGGTTAGAATAAAGATTTCAGAGATAGTTCAGTTACTGGTAATGAAAAAGGTGAGTCCGATAAACATGTTTTGAATGTTTTGACCTGCCTTTTTGGTGTGAGGACAATAGTGGTAATATACCCTAGTTAGCTTTATGCCATCCACATATTTGTTTATTCCCACAGCAGCCGTAGGATTTATATAAATATGAATAATCACTTCATTTATCAGATGAAGAACTTGAAGCTTAAAGAAATATGTATTGGTTGAAATCATATATTACATGTAGAGTCATGATTGTAACCCAGACTTTTTGAATTCTTAGTCCAGAGCTCTTACAGTACCATAATCAGGATGCTTAGTTGTTGATAGATAATATGATTTGTGCCTCCTTTTACCAAGTCTTTCAAGCAAATTGATAATTTTTAGAGTTCTTTTTTCTAATCATAAAGCTCAGTCACAAGGATAGAAAAGTCTTAACTTTTTTGTGTGTGGGGGGGAGGAGGGGAGTGGCGGGTTGGGGAGGGAGAGGGGTGGGCGGACCACTTCTATTGGTCTTTCATTTATCTATTTTCTTTGCTCTCTGGCCCGTGTGGGCCTCCCATCTCAATGGTCTCTGTCGTCGCAGAGCACCGGCTCTGGGCGCATGCGCTCCAGAGCTCCGGCTCGGTCATTGGACACATCGGTCCAGCCGTCTCCCGTCGTCGTCTTATGTAGACAATACAAAGTATTTGAATATAATGATTACAAATAGTCAACCCTTGGAGTCTCAGCTGGGGAAAGAGGCAGGAGGCTAAATAGATAATGGAAAAAAAAAAAAAAAGAGTCCATTCAGTGAATTAGAAATTGTGATCTTAAAGGATTGTTGCAAAGAATATACTAGAGTCTAAAGTAATGGTTCTCATCAGAGAGTGGTTTGGCCTCTCTGGAAAGGTTTGGCAGTCTAAAGACCTTTTTTGTTGTCCCTTTCGAGGGATGGATACTACTGGCATCCTGTGAGTAGACGAGAATCCATGGATGCTGTTATGCATCTTGCAGTGCATAGAACAGTCCCCAAAACAAAGGATTATCCAGCCCAAAGTGTCCTTGGTGCTAAGCTGAAAAATGCTGTTCTAGGAGGACTTTGAAGAGTAAGAGCAGGAATTTAGAGAATTAGGTTAGAATAAAGATTTCAGAGATAGTTCAGTTACTGGTAATGAAAAAGGTGAGTCCGATAAACATGTTTTGAATGTTTTGACCTGCCTTTTTGGTGTGAGGACAATAGTGGTAATATACCCTAGTTAGCTTTATGCCATCCACATATTTGTTTATTCCCACAGCAGCCGTAGGATTTATATAAATATGAATAATCACTTCATTTATCAGATGAAGAACTTGAAGCTTAAAGAAATATGTATTGGTTGAAATCATATATTACATGTAGAGTCATGATTGTAACCCAGACTTTTTGAATTCTTAGTCCAGAGCTCTTACAGTACCATAATCAGGATGCTTAGTTGTTGATAGATAATATGATTTGTGCCTCCTTTTACCAAGTCTTTCAAGCAAATTGATAATTTTTAGAGTTCTTTTTTCTAATCATAAAGCTCAGTCACAAGGATAGAAAAGTCTTAACTTTTTGTGTGTGGGGGAGGAGGGGAGTGGCGGGTTGGGGAGGGAGAGGGGTGGGCGGACCACTTCTATTGGTCTTTCATTTATCTATTTTCTTTGCTCTCTGGCCCGTGTGGGCCTCCCATCTCAATGGTCTCTGTCGTCGCAGAGCACCGGCTCTGGGCGCATGCGCTCCAGAGCTCCGGCTCGGTCATTGGACACATCGGTCCAGCCGCTCCACGGCACGTGGGATCTTCCCAGGCCAGGGATCGAACTGGCACCCCTTGCACTGCAAGGCGGTGTCCTTACCCACTGGACCACCAGGGAAGCCCAAGTCTTAACTTTTTAAGTGTTTTTTCATACACATATTTTTAGATTTCTGCTAAACTTGGAACGAATGTTGAAAGTGTTCTTCAAGCAGTCATCAAAAGAATACCCCCGTATGTATTGTTCTGCTCTTTTTACTCTATTTGTTTATCTTTAACAGATAGAAGGTCCATCAGTTTTATCTGTTATTTTAAGTTAGTTCCTATGGCAAACATACTCTTTGTTATCAGTGAGAATACATTTTTAATTTACTTTCAGTAGCATATAGAAGGCAAATACAGCATAGAAGAATTAAAAAAAAATAGGAATCTTAAATATTGTAACAGACTTGAATACATTGGTAATTATTGTTTTTTGTTTTAACCCTGAACAAATACATTTCATGAGTTTCAGTTATTTAAAATGTATTTAGGGCTTCCCTGATAGCTCAGATGGTAAAGAATCTGCTTGCAGGAGACTTGGGTTCAACTCCAGAGTTAGGAAGACCCTCTAGAGAAGAGAATGGCTGCCGACTCCAGTATTCTTGCCTGGAGATTTCCATGGACAGAGGAGCCTGATGGGCTATCATCCATGGGTTGCAAAAAGTTGGATATGACTGAGCAACTAACATTAACAACAAAATGTATTTAAGACTCGAAGGTGAATTAAAACTAATATAAATATAAACATTTTACCTTACAGAAAGGTCCTTTTATTTTGGCTGCCAGTTATCCGGTTCAGGTTCTAGAATAAATTAAGCATAATATTTGAGTTAAAAAAGCATTTTGTTAAGATCTTAATTTATTATTCAATTTTAATTTATTTGTATTTGTTCTTTACTTATTTTTAATAGTCCGAAAGCACATCGCAGAAATCCTCTGAGAGCTTTGGTCTTTGACTCCACCTTTGACCAATATAGGGGCGTGATTGCTAATGTAGCATTATTTGATGGAGTAGTTTCGAAAGGAAATAAAATTGTATCTGCACACACTCAAAAGACATATGAAGTTAATGAAGTAGGAGTTCTAAATCCTAATGAGCAGCCAACTCATAAACTGTAAGTAGTCTGCGTTATTAATTAAAAGACACTTGTTACGTGTTTCTGCCCACTGCCCTTCTTGGTGTGCTTAGGATAATCCCAATTTGGTAAGTTAGGAGAAAAATAAAACCTGATTGCTTAAAGCAACTACATAGTGAATGCTCTTTCAAAAAGAATTTCATGTGTGAGGGACAGTAGGAATTTGATGTGTTTTTAATTAATTCTTTGTGACTGACCATAACTAATTTTATTTTCTAGTTGCAGATTGGGTCCAACATTCATGTATTTGATTAGACAGTAAAAGAGATAATTCTCTCATCCATATCCATGCTACGTATCAATTTTTGTCATTTAATTTTTTTGTGTTTAGATTTTTCATAGTGAAGAAAATTCGATAATTATTTTCTTTAATGTGGAATTCATGGTAAAACTTTGATTAACTTGAATTTATGGTGTGTGAAATTAGCAAGATAGTGTACATTATAAAACTGAGCTCTGAGTTCACTTATAAAATAATGGTTTACTGAGTATGTACGTATTCTCTCAGTACTCCGGATATTAATAAAGTAAGATTACCTTGGGCACATTGTTTTCTGAGATCTTTGTTTCCTCATTTGTCAAATTTAAGATACTGAACCAGGTGACTATATAGGTCTCACTTGAGAGCTTAATGTTGTATGTCTAAAACTAGCACTGTTTTGTCATTTTTTAAATGTAATTCAAAGTCTTAAAGTGTATTATAATTTTACTCAACTGTCTCTAAAGTTTGTCTATATTCTTATGTAAGTGTAGTTGATTTACAGTATTATATTAATTTCAGGCATGTAGCTTTGTGATTCAGGTTTTTTATAGATTATATGTCATCAAAAGTTATTACAAGATGATGGCTATAATTCCATATGCTATACAAAGTCTGTCTATATTCTGTTACATATATTGATCATTATTGCATCTCATCCTAAATGGAAGTTATGTAGGAAGTTTGCTTTATAAAAAAAATAAAGCTAAAAGTCTGTGTGACATCTTGGGATTTTCTCTTTTCCTGTAAAAAATCTCATCAAATAGATATCACATTTATAGAAAGTTCACAATTTTTTTTACTAGGTTAAAAACATTGCTTTTGCTTTGTCTTTTTTTTAAAGGACATTTGTAATATAATTCACTAGTAAATATTACATGGACTGTTTATGTTTTCTTATGTATTAGTTTCACTATTGTTTAATATGCAGAGGTAGCAGAGTTGTGAAGGTGGTCCCTAGGCTTGTTGTGTTGCAGAGGTCCTTGGTAATGGATTGTAAAGCATGGAATGTTCTTATGCTGACAATCCTTAGAGTTATATAACATCTAGTTTTGGTTTTATGAGGTTTTGTTTGGACAGTATGATTAATTCCTGGAGCAGTAGAGCTAATTGTATGTATAAACATGAAAACTTAAAATAGTAAATATTTCCATATAATAATTTTATTTAGATATGCAGGACAGGTGGGCTATCTGATTGCTGGGATGAAAGATGTCACTGAAGCACAAATAGGAGATACATTATATTTACATAAACAACCAGTGGAACCCTTGCCTGGGTTTAAATCAGCGAAGCCAATGGTATTTGCAGGTGAGGAGTTCACATATTAGGGGATAAAAGACAATTTATTCTAAATTGAAATGAAAATTATTAAATATACTCATTTTAAATAACAGCCAATTCCTGTTTAAATAATAGCTACTCTTTATAAAAATTTTTTGTGGGTATGCTATTTACATACCAGTTACTTGGATATGTATATGATACAGCTTTATGTGGGAAAACATTTCTTACATTTTTAAGGACTTCTTAAAGAGTAACCTCTTAAAACAAGCCCTCTGATAGATTGGAAGCACACAGTAATATGAATTTCCTTCTTGTTTCACTAGAGAGGAGGTCAATATAATTGAAATACTCTTCTAAATTAGAGTGTTTTCATTACTAATTATCGGTGGACATACTGAGTGCCTTCCCTTTAGCTGGCCTTCTTTAATACCAGTGTAGACATGGCAGAGAAGAGTGTCACCTCATGTGTACATAACTTTAGAACCTCTTACTTCTGTGTGATGTTACAGACATCTGAAAAAGGAAGACCTGATTACAGATTACTCTGTACTGGGTATCCAGGCCTTGTTTTCTCCTCAATGGGAATTACAAAAATTGTTTAACCCTCCCTGCCCCTGTTAAGACAAAGTCAGTCATTTAGAGTTTGAAGGGCTTAAGAGATGAGGAGTTGGGTTTGAAGTGAAAGAGAATCTGATAAATCAGTTTTTGTTTTCATTTTTTCCTTTTTTTAAATATGTTAATTGAATTTCATTTGTGATTATGGGATGTCTTGCACTTGTGTTTCTTAAACATGGTTATTTTTTTGATAGGTATAATTCCCTTTGTTCTTTTTGTTTTTCTTATATTTTTTGCAAAAGCAAAAACATCACTTTGTGCATTAGTGACAAATTTAAAGTTTATGAAACTTGCAAAATACTTTGAAGCCAATTTAACTTAATATTCATAGTTTTCTTAACAAACCAATATTTTGATCAGTGAAATAAATACCTTGGTTGGAAAGTAATTTAAAAACTAAGTGATTAATTTTGAACTTGGAAGCAGTGCATGTTAGGTTTTTTAGGCAGCGTTTCACATGTGATAATTTGCAATCATTGTGTCCCCAGGAGTGTACCCTATAGACCAATCTGAGTATAATAACCTCAAGAGTGCTATAGAAAAACTGACTCTAAATGATTCCAGTGTGATGGTTCATCGTGATAGTAGCCTTGCCCTAGGTGCTGGCTGGAGGTAAGATTCAATTATATTGTAGAGTTCCATTTTTATTGAAAAGTACAGTTTAAGTGGCTTATTAGTCTTGACCATTTCCAAAGATCAGTTCACAGTAGTATAAAATGAACTAAAACACTGTCTGCCTATCTCACACTGTGAATGTGTGTTGTGTGGGTCAGTTTTATAGCTATTTTAAATAGAATCCAATGGAAGATTTTTATCTTATTTAATGAATTTATGCTAGCTTTTAATTGTGATGTGAATTGATTGAATGAGTTTTGATTCCACTCCTCTCCTGCAAAGTAGCAATATATTCATCAAAGAAAATAGAGCCCATTACTCCATGAACATTGTGGAGTTTGCCTTTTTTCTCCCGTAGGTTAGGATTTCTTGGACTTTTGCATATGGAAGTTTTCAACCAGCGACTAGAACAAGAATATAATGCTTCTGTTATTTTGACAATCCCTACTGTGCCATATAAAGCTGTTCTGTCATCAGCAAAATTGATAAAGGTACTGTTTTGAGCTGGCATACAGAGGAAGACTAAATAAATGTATATGTGTGTATGTAAATTCAGAATATGAGAAATACTTTAATATACCAGTAGCTGACTGGCTATTAAAACTAAGTATTTCTTGATTAGTCTTATGATGGAGAAGTTTCTTGAGAAGTAATTTATGCAGTATTTTTCTTAATCTGATGAAATCTCCACATTAATACTAGTCTGTTACTAAGGGTAAAAAGTAGAATTGGTTCTGAAAATACTGTTCTAAATTCAGCACAAAGAATATGAGTATGATTTTGGTCGTAAGTAATTCATCTTATGAAAAGTAAAGCATTTTTCCAATATGGTTGTAAGAAACTTTAGATTTCAGGTTAATAGTAGTGAAAAATGTTGTATTCAATCTAAGTGAATACTAGATTTTTAAACAAATACTCACTCTGGCATCTGTAAATATTTTCCAGTAAAATTAGGAAACTACTTACAGTGCCTTATATGGGACAGTTTAAATGGTATTCATATGTCACACCTTTTCTCAGTGATGCATAAAATTATTTTACTAAAGTCAGTAGTCAGAATATATTCATAATTTCTATTAATATTACAGATTACATGTGGTGAGTTTTCTTTGTTTTAATCTAAAGTGTGTTGATATTCTAACCTTGAGGAATTTTTGTTTTTATTAAATCCAATACATTCAATAACAAAATAAATTCATGTTAATGGCAAATTATTAAGATTATTAAGATTTCTTTTTAATTATAGGTGACTATGGAAATTATTAAGATTTCTTTTTAACTATCGGTGACTTATCTTATTTTTAGGAATACAGAGAAAAGGAAATTACAATCATCAATCCTGCACAGTTCCCTGACAAGTCAAAAGTAACAGAGTATTTGGAGCCAGTTGTTCTGGGCACCATTATCACGCCAGATGAATATACTGGAAAAATAATGACGCTTTGCCAGGTATACATGTAATACAATTTGTTACAAAAGTAGATTTTAGGGCTTCCCTGGTGGTCCAGTGGGTAAGGACACCACCTTGCAGTGCAAGGGGCGCCGGTTCGATCCCTGGCCTGGGAAGATCCCACGTGCCGTGGAGTGGCTGGACCGATGTGTCCAATTACCGGGCCAGAGCTCTGGAGTGCATGCGCCCAGAGCCGGTGCTCTGCCACAACAGAGGCCTCTGCGATGGAAGGCCCACACGGGCCAAAGGACAAAGATGGATGAAAATAGATAAAAGAAAAATTGATAGAAGTGACCCGCCCGCCCACCCTCCCTCCACAACCCACCCCCCCCTAAAAAGTAGATTTTAGTCTTCAAAACCCAATTTAGGATTTTATCTGTTTATACATTTAAATATACATACATATGATTACAGTGTTTTGACTTTTAAAGAAGAAAAACAGAGGCAGCAGTTTTGATCATCTTGAATTGATATTTTCAAAAAAATTTGATGGTTTTTTTATGAAAATACAATTTCCTTTCACCTTTGTTGAACATTTTGAAATTGAGTATCATTTAAATGGTAATTACAATAACCTGAGAGACCTTTGATTGAAAGGTATTCCTCATTTTACGTTAGTTCTTGCCACATAGTAATAAATGATTTAATCCACAAATTTGATATAATCATAGTCTTCAAAAGTACGTACTTGAAATATTCTGACATAATGGAAAGAACTCTCAAATGATGACTAGTGGACTTGAATTTTAATTGTCACAAAAAAGATTTAACTTTAGTCACTTAATTTCTTTGGACCTAAGTTTCTCTATAAAACAAAAAATCAGAATGTCACTTTACCGTTAGCTAATTTGATTTATTGTTCAATGAAAATGAAATATTGTATAATTAAAACAGAATTGTTTGATTAGAAACAGGATTAAAAGCTTTGGTAGCAAGTATAATTGAAACATAAAATGGGCTCCCTATATTATAAGTATTGTTTACCTGTTTTTATTAGACTGTTAAAGAAATATTATATTTTTCCCACTCTTAAAGTTGATAATTGACATCTGTCTGCATTTATTAAATAAATCATTATTTGAATAAGCTATCATTGAGCCATTTTTCCTTCCCTTTTCAGGCTCGAAGAGCAGTTCAGAAGAATATAATGTATATCAAAAAGATGTCACCACCTTGCAGTGCAAGGCGCGGTTCGATCCTGGCCTGGGAAGATCCCACGTGCCGTGGAGTGGCTGGACCGATGTGTCCAATTACCGGGCCAGAGCTCTGGAGTGCATGCGCCCAGAGCCGGTGCTCTGCCACAACAGAGGCCTCTGCGATGGAAGGCCCACACGGGCCAAAGGACAAAGATGGATGAAAATAGATAAAAGAAAAATTGATAGAAGTGACCCGCCCGCTCCCCTCCCTCCACAACCCACCCCCCCCTAAAAAGTAGATTTTAGTCTTCAAAACCCAATTTAGGATTTTATCTGTTTATACATTTAAATATACATACATATGATTACAGTGTTTTGACTTTTAAATAAGAAAAACAGAGCCAGCATTTTTGATCATCTTGAATTGATATTTTCAAAAAAATTTGATGGTTTTTTTATGAAAATACAATTTCCTTTCACCTTTGTTGAACATTTTGAAATTGAGTATCATTTAAATGGTAATTACAATAACCTGAGAGACCTTTGATTGAAAGGTATTCCTCATTTTACGTTAGTTCTTGCCACATAGTAATAAATGATTTAATCCACAAATTTGATATAATCATAGTCTTCAAAAGTACGTACTTGAAATATTCTGACATAATGGAAAGAACTCTCAAATGATGACTAGTGGACTTGAATTTTAATTGTCACAAAAAAGATTTAACTTTAGTCACTTAATTTCTTTGGACCTAAGTTTCTCTATAAAACAAAAAATCAGAATGTCACTTTACCGTTAGCTAATTTGATTTATTGTTCAATGAAAATGAAATATTGTATAATTAAAACAGAATTGTTTGATTAGAAACAGGATTAAAAGCTTTGGTAGCAAGTATAATTGAAACATAAAATGGGCTCCCTATATTATAAGTATTGTTTACCTGTTTTTATTAGACTGTTAAAGAAATATTATATTTTTCCCACTCTTAAAGTTGATAATTGACATCTGTCTGCATTTATTAAATAAATCATTATTTGAATAAGCTATCATTGAGCCATTTTTCCTTCCCTTTTCAGGCTCGAAGAGCAGTTCAGAAGAATATAATGTATATTGATCAAAATAGAGTAATGATTAAATATCTCTTCCCTTTGAATGAAATTGTGGTGGATTTTTATGATTCTTTGAAGTCCCTGTCTTCTGGATATGCTAGGTAAAAATTTAATGGGAAACTCAGATACCTGGACAGTTTTTACTGAGTATTGACCAGCAGGTGGTTACTAATACTCCACTTATTTAATCTCTCAGGTGGTTACTAATACTCCACTTATTTAATCTCTGTGATCTTGAAGATGGCTGAGAATCACACTGTAAGGTTAAAATGCTTAGAGCAAACTCATAGATGTTATAGAGTACTTGTAATTTGCATAATGGAAGAATGAATTCCTTTGATTCATCACCTCCTCTCTTAATGACAGAAATTTTAGTTCCCTCTTCATGAGAAGAGTTGTACTCTTGTGTGTTTATTAAAAACTATAGGTAATTTGAAAGTGCTACTGTGACCTCCGTGGCACTTTCAAAATATATTTGTATGTTATATAGTCCTAGGAGCATCTGTGTACATTTGGAAAATAGAGGTACATGTTTTAAAAAAGTGCTAGGTGTGCACCTGTATTTGTGAACACTTCAATAACTTGGTTTTCCAAGTAAATGGTCTAGAAGATGAAACCCACTGTCTTATCCCATAAAAGTACATGGAAGAACAGCCTGGTAAAACTGAAAGAAGCGTATAGCATGGTGGAAGTGTTGTTTGCTAGAGCAAGTAACTCTAGATGCCCTTGGTGTCCTAGAATCTTACATTACTGGATAGTATATACTAGATATAAAGGGAATATATAATGGAGAAGTTGACAGAAAAGTGCATGTTCACATTTGTAAAACACATACATACAGAAATGTGCATGCACACTTAAAATTAACGTTCCAAGAAAAATTCCAGCATTTTGAAGAACATGATACAGTGACCTGAAAGTGTACTGTGTGAAATGAGCTTTTCAGTGAAGAGAGTCAGCATAACTCATGATACAAAGGAGTTAAAGGAGTCGTCTTTATTTGTATTGAGAATTTATTTTTTCTAATTTGTCACCAGTTTTTTTTTGTATGTCTTTCAGACAAGATCTTGAGCAAGTAAGTGTGATGTAATTTAAAATAAAATGAATTGAGGCAGCATGTTGTTAAATAATTACTATATAATTAAATGAATTATTACTAAGTGCTTGTAACAGTTAACAAAAGTCTAAATTCTAGTTTACAGTTGGGTACCAGTTTCTGAGTTAAGTGGTCTTAACATCTTTAAGCTTGAAAACTTAACTATATTTCACATTCAGTGAGAGAACATGATTTATCTTGAACTATATAAAAATATTTCCAACTTGGGTAGTTCTTAAGTTCAAGAATATATGTGGATATTTTTTCATATTGTAAAAAACTGAAATTCTAAAATTTGGGAGCATAGCAAATGTTAAAGCTGTAAGCAGGGTGAAAGTCTTGGGATTATATCTATGTCTTACCTCTATAAACTCATAGATGTTATAGAGTACTTGTAATTTGCATAATGGAAGAATGAATTCCTTTGATTCATCACCTCCTCTCTTAATGACAGAAATTTTAGTTCCCTCTTCATGAGAAGAGTTGTACTCTTGTGTGTTTATTAAAAACTATAGGTAATTTGAAAGTGCTACTGTGACCTCCGTGGCACTTTCAAAATATATTTGTATGTTATATAGTCCTAGGAGCATCTGTGTACATTTGGAAAATAGAGGTACATGTTTTAAAAAAGTGCTAGGTGTGCACCTGTATTTGTGAACACTTCAATAACTTGGTTTTCCAAGTAAATGGTCTAGAAGATGAAACCCACTGTCTTATCCCATAAAAGTACATGGAAGAACAGCCTGGTAAAACTGAAAGAAGCGTATAGCATGGTGGAAGTGTTGTTTGCTAGAGCAAGTAACTCTAGATGCCCTTGGTGTCCTAGAATCTTACATTACTGGATAGTATATACTAGATATAAAGGGAATATATAATGGAGAAGTTGACAGAAAAGTGCATGTTCACATTTGTAAAACACATACATACAGAAATGTGCATGCACACTTAAAATTAACGTTCCAAGAAAAATTCCAGCATTTTGAAGAACATGATACAGTGACCTGAAAGTGTACTGTGTGAAATGAGCTTTTCAGTGAAGAGAGTCAGCATAACTCATGATACAAAGGAGTTAAAGGAGTCGTCTTTATTTGTATTGAGAATTTATTTTTTCTAATTTGTCACCAGTTTTTTTTGTATGTCTTTCAGACAAGATCTTGAGCAAGTAAGTGTGATGTAATTTAAAATAAAATGAATTGAGGCAGCATGTTGTTAAATAATTACTATATAATTAAATGAATTATTACTAAGTGCTTGTAACAGTTAACAAAAGTCTAAATTCTAGTTTACAGTTGGGTACCAGTTTCTGAGTTAAGTGGTCTTAACATCTTTAAGCTTGAAAACTTAACTATATTTCACATTCAGTGAGAGAACATGATTTATCTTGAACTATATAAAAATATTTCCAACTTGGGTAGTTCTTAAGTTCAAGAATATATGTGGATATTTTTTCATATTGTAAAAAACTGAAATTCTAAAATTTGGGAGCATAGCAAATGTTAAAGCTGTAAGCAGGGTGAAAGTCTTGGGATTATATCTATGTCTTACCTCTATAAAGTACCATTTTATAGTATATGATTAATTATGTTATTGAAAAAAGAAAGGATATTGGCAACACTTGAGGCAATAATCAGATTTTAGAGAGTATTAGTGTCACGTTGCAACCTTCTTGCTGAAAATCTTTCCAAGCTAAACATTTGCAACTCTAAGCATAGTTTGTTTTAAAATCAAAGCAGTAGGAATACACGTGTTCTCGTTCATAATTGCAAAGACATGAAAACATATTGAAATCTTTTTTCTCATAAGACATCAGTTTTGTAAAGCTTGTTGGTTTTGATTATTACTGTAAGCTTTGTTCATATTGTCAGAAATAGTTGACACTTAATGTGTATTGTGCTCAGCTAGACTCTGTTCTTAACCTTTTTTTTTATTTGTTGGGATGTGTGGGCCTTCCATTGCAGGGGCCTCTCTCACTGCAGAGCACCAGCCCTGGGCACATGCACTCCAGAGGGCTGGCTCGTAATTGGACACACCAGTCCAGCCGCTCTGCGGCAAGTGGGATCTTCCCTGGCCAGTGATTGAACTGGTGCCCCTTGTACTGCAAGGTGGACTCTTTACCCACTGGACCACCAGGGAAGCCCTATTCTTAACCGTTTATACATACCAGGTACATGTATTAGCTCATTTCATCATCAAATATGCATTGTAAAGGTTTATACTGAAGAGCCATATATGAAATCCAGAAGTCTCATATATTAATGGCTGCTTAGCACTGCCATAGCATTTATTTAACTGGTAATAGAAAACTTAACAGAACTTTAACTCATGAGTCTGAGAATGACTTAGTAGTATATACACTGTCTGCAGCCAGTTAGCTGCTAGGTGGGAACATTGGGAAAGTGAGACTTGCTTTCAATGATCATTTTCAAACTAGCCTGGGTTAACAGTTGTTTTCCCCTTTCCTCAGAAAAGCATGTTGACTTTTGTACCTAATTTCATAAATTTCAAAAGATAAGGAAGTTTGTTCTTTATTGTGATCAGGTCAGTCCATTCATCTTAAATTTGTATGGCAGGAGGTATAAAAAAGATACTTTGAAAAGAAAAAATGTAGTATCTTGGGAAATATAATGTTTATCTATAACTTGGACATTTTTCTTTGCTAGTTTTGATTACGAAGATGCCGGCTACCAGACTGCAGAACTTGTAAAAATGGATATTCTACTGAATGGAAATATTGTAGAAGAACTGGTAACTGTTGTCCACAAGTAAGTTCAATAGTAACTAATCACAGAATGTGAAAATAGTCTCTTCTTTTTATGTTTTCCTTTAATTATTGGTTGCTCATTTTTATATGACAGCTACATTTTGAAAACTTAAAGGTAATTAAATTTCCACATGTCATTTTTCCTTCTTTTTCCATGTTTTTCTTTCCAAACTGTTGAAAGGAGAATAGAATTATAATAGTTAATAGTGTCAAAAAAAAAAAAAAAATAGTGTCATGGAAAGAAATGTTTCCCTTACCATAGAAGACAAAATAAATGTTTCCTAAACTATGATAAATTTAGAATTGAGAAATAAAATTTTTTATTTCCATTACAAGAGATAGTGGGTTGGTTAAAATAAATTATGGAACACTCATATAATATTATTTTAAGCTATTAAAATTACATTGTAATATTTACTGATGTAAAGATGTCTATTAGGTAAAAAGATAGAATATATCATAAACATTATGATCTAAACTGTAAACAAAAATTAAGTATAAATATGTGTACAGAAGAATAACAATAAGGAAAGATATGTTTAAAGAACATTCTAGAGTGTTTAACAGTGGTATTCTGTGGTTAAGGGAAGGGCATCAAGAACGGTTTTTATTCTCTATGCTTTTCTAGATTTTCTGTAATATATCATGTTATTTTTGCAATCAGAGAGGTCACATATGATTTGGAGATTGATGTTTATTAAAGAATCCACCTACCAATGCAGAAGATGTCGGGAAGATGCCCTGGTGAAGGAAATGGCAGAATACCCACTCTGGTATTCTTGTCTGGAAAATCCCATGGAAAGAGGAGCCTGGCAGGCTACAGTCCATGGTGTTGCGAATAGTCAGACATGACTTAAGCGACTAACCAAGAAGTTCTGTTTGTACTTCCTTAATAACCTTTATGTTGATTAGGATATGTGAATCGCTGCCTTTTTTTCCTGTCTCAGAGACAAAGCATACTCTGTTGGCAAAACCATATGTGAACGTCTGAAGGATTGTCTTCCAAGGCAGCTGTTTGAGATAGCAATCCAAGCTGCTCTTGGAAGTAAAATCATTGCAAGAGAAACGTGAGTTGAAATTAATTTTTGTTCTTTGGTTGATGTTAGCAGTGATACACATAGTTAATGAAAGAATATTAAAACATTTTACATTCTCCTAAACTTTATTCCTACTTATAGAAATACTAATCTCTTGATTGCAGTAACTTAAGTGAGGACTATTACTTTGAATTATTTATATGATGGTATTGAGTGATAATTATTTTCAGTAATTACTGTATTTGGTTTGAAGAGTTTTATTTCCACTCATTTAATGACCCCACTGAATTTTCTGGTTAAGGAATTTCTGTAAAGTTTTTATGGTTTATTTAATGTTTTCAAGTAGATCATAAACCTGTAGGAACTGGAATTAAAAAGGTTTTGGAGATAATTCTTCCAAAAGACAAACTAAATTAGGATTTTTACTTGAAGTATTTAATATCACTTCCTTAGAGCTAGTCAGGTCATAAAGGTGAGGGAAGACTGCTGATACCATGTTAGGCTTTAGGAGTTTGCAGTAGTCTTAGGACAAGTGGTGTGCCTGTATCTGTAATGAATTTTATTTCCTAACACATTTTGCATTAGTTATTTTGTGTTTCATAACTACCCAGAGATTAGGCAGAGTGAAGTTTATAGTCAGGGAACATCCAATAGCAAATCATCATTTAAGCATAAATGTGCTGAGGTAGAGAATACATTTAAGAAAAATAATAGACTTTCTTGTATTATCTTTTGGAATACAAAAAAAGTGGAGCTATTTTTAAATTCTAGATCTTCCAAATTTCTCAGCTATGTTATAGAAATAGTTTAGTTTATAGCTGATTGAATGGCTGTATTATTTCATTTCCCCTTAAATGGGTTTTATAAAATATACTATTCTTTATACTCCTAATCACTCTCGACCCACATTTGATAGTCAAGTAATGAGATGGTAATATTTTAGTTTTTTAGTGTTTTTAGATTGAGCTAGAAATGCCCTCAAAATCAAGGTCACACCATTCTTTAATTTGGCCTCTTCAAGGCTGTCCATGAGCCTTGACTTTTTTTATTCTTAATAAAATCTGTGTTGATACTCATGTTAAATTGTCAGTTTTACTCCAAATACATTAAGATCATTACAAGAGCATTTAAGCGAATCATTTGCTTTTCTCTACATAGGTATGGCCCAGACTTAAGTATCTTTAGTAAAGGGGGGACTGTTTTTGAAAATAAGTAGTCTTAAATAGTATAATTGTTATGTTCTTACAGAAAATTTTCTCTTTTACAGTGTAAAAGCCTATAGGAAAAATGTTTTGGCAAAATGTGTACGTATCTACATGTGTTCTTTGTAATATCTAAAGTTTAAAATCAGAGAGGGTATAAATACATAGGTTTCCATTGTTGGATTTTCTAATAGCCTTTATCTCATTACTGTTTTCATTTTAGATAGGTAAATTTCAGCTTGACTTCAATGATTAGATATCCATTTTGATCACTTTTTTTTTTGGCCACTTCTATTGGTCTTTCATTTATCTATTTTCATCCATCTTTGTTCCTTTGGCCTGTGTGGGCCTCCCATCGCAGTGGCCTGTCTCGTCACAGAGCGCCAGCTCTGGGCGCATGCGCTCCAGACTCCAGCTCGATAGTTAAGACACATCAGTCCAGGGAATCTTCCCAGGCCAGGGATTGAACAGGCGCGCCTTGCACTGCAAGGCGGTGTCCTTACCCACTGGATCACCAGGGAAGCCCCATTTTGATCACTTCTTAAATATTTTCCTCTTATTTTTAAAAATTTCTTTATGTACAACTGCCTGAGAATATTTTATAACAGTTACGATCAGGATAATGTTTTAATTTATAAGGAAGATTTCGAAGACAACGACTGTGTCTTACAATGGGAATTGAAATTGAAATCTATATCTCATATATTACTTTGCCATATTTGCTGTTTATATTTAAAAATTCATAACTCAGCTTTATGAGAATTAAATGATAAGTGCTTTTTCTGAATCTTTAGGATAGGGACCAAATTATTTAAGCCTATGTGAGTTTCTGTATTAGACTATAGCTGTATGATCCAAAATTTCAAGCTCTTGAATCAGGAAGGAGATTGATAGCTTTTCTTGACTTGCATAATACAGTACTAGGATTCCTTGAGGATCTTTATCTTCTTCAAAAACAAATAAAGCCTTTGTCATTCTTTGAGAAGATAATAATAGTAACATTTACATCTGCTAGGAAGGGTCTTAGAGGTAACTTTGCAAGCATCTCCCTCATGGCTAATAACTATAAAATTGTAATGGTGTTCATATCTCTAGTTAATTGTACGATTATTTTTCTGTGGAATGATTTGGACTTCCAATTTTTTTGAAATATTTTTCAGTATGGTGGTGATATTACCCGGAAAATGAAACTTTTGAAGAGACAAGCAGAAGGAAAGAAAAAACTCAGGAAAGTTGGCAATGTTGAAGTTCCAAAAGATGCTTTTATAAAAGTTCTGAAAACACAACCTGATAAATAATTAGTGGAAAACTATAAGGAATTTTCATGAATTAAAAATTGTATATCTTTTAATTTTCCTTTAATTTACAATATGTGGAACACAACAGAATGAAAATTACAGAATTTGTTACTTTCAAGGTTTTCATTTTTAAATGGCCTCTTTGCTTTTCTTTGAAAGAGAGTAGTAAGTCGATAAGAGCTTAGATTCTGAAGCCATATTGCCTGGTTTCACATTTCTATTCCACTAATCACTAGGCAAAGTGACCTTGGCCAAATTACTCTCTCTTTACTTTTTAGTAAACTCAGGATTATACTGTTACTTCATAGGCTGTGAACATTAAATGAAATGATACATTTAAAATGTTCAAATCATCACATGTCACAGTCAGTATTCAGTGAATCTATTTTTCAAACATATTCCTTATACTAAAAGGCCCTGCACTTAACATTTGATCTAATTTCAAGCCCAAGATATTTCCATAATCACCTTAAGTATTTACATCAGCTTGTTAGATGGATGTATTTAGATGATCTATATGAATCTATTATTAGATAAAGTCAAATAACATAGTATCTAGACGTGCTCTAGTTTTACATAAAATTTTTACAAATGTTACTTTGAAACCAGTTTACATGTAAATTAAGATATAGTGTTGGTTTTTAAATTTTTTTCCTTTTTTCCCATCGTGCCTCTTTATTTACATAATTTTTTCATCCATCTTTTATTTTTTGGTATGTGTGGGTCTCCCATTGCAGTGGCCTCTCGGTGCAGAGCACTGGCTCTGGGTGCATGCAGTCTAGAGCTCTGGCTCATAATTGAACACAGGTCCAGCCGCTAGGAAGGGTCTTAGAGGTAACTTTGCAAGCATCTCCCTCATGGCTAATAACTATAAAATTGTAATGGTGTTCATATCTCTAGTTAATTGTACGATTATTTTTCTGTGGAATGATTTGGACTTCCAATTTTTTTGAAATATTTTTCAGTATGGTGGTGATATTACCCGGAAAATGAAACTTTTGAAGAGACAAGCAGAAGGAAAGAAAAAACTCAGGAAAGTTGGCAATGTTGAAGTTCCAAAAGATGCTTTTATAAAAGTTCTGAAAACACAACCTGATAAATAATTAGTGGAAAACTATAAGGAATTTTCATGAATTAAAAATTGTATATCTTTTAATTTTCCTTTAATTTACAATATGTGGAACACAACAGAATGAAAATTACAGAATTTGTTACTTTCAAGGTTTTCATTTTTAAATGGCCTCTTTGCTTTTCTTTGAAAGAGAGTAGTAAGTCGATAAGAGCTTAGATTCTGAAGCCATATTGCCTGGTTTCACATTTCTATTCCACTAATCACTAGGCAAAGTGACCTTGGCCAAATTACTCTCTTTTACTTTTTAGTAAACTCAGGATTATACTGTTACTTCATAGGCTGTGAACATTAAATGAAATGATACATTTAAAATGTTCAAATCATCACATGTCACAGTCAGTATTCAGTGAATCTATTTTTCAAACATATTCCTTATACTAAAAGGCCCTGCACTTAACATTTGATCTAATTTCAAGCCCAAGATATTTCCATAATCACCTTAAGTATTTACATCAGCTTGTTAGATGGATGTATTTAGATGATCTATATGAATCTATTATTAGATAAAGTCAAATAACATAGTATCTAGACGTGCTCTAGTTTTACATAAAATTTTTACAAATGTTACTTTGAAACCAGTTTACATGTAAATTAAGATATAGTGTTGGTTTTTAAATTTTTTTCCTTTTTTCCCATCGTGCCTCTTTATTTACATAATTTTTTCATCCATCTTTTATTTTTTGGTATGTGTGGGTCTCCCATTGCAGTGGCCTCTCGGTGCAGAGCACTGGCTCTGGGTGCATGCAGTCTAGAGCGCTGGCTCGTAATTGGATACACAGGTCCAGCCGCTCCATGGCACATGGCATCTTCCAGGGCCAGGGATTGAACTATTGCCCCTTGCAGTGCAAGGTGGACTCTTTACCCACTGGACCATCAGGGAAGTCCTTGGATAGGGGTTTTTTAATTCAAAGAATTAAAATGTACTTGTGCAAAGTGCAGATGTTTGATATTAACAGCAACTGTTATTAGTGACAGTCTAATAATCACTGTCTAGATTTCATAGTTGAGGAAACTGAAGCTTTTGAGCAGTTAAATAACTTAGTTCACACAGCCAGTAAGTGGCTGTCTTACTTCAGAGCATGTCTTAGTAAGTAAGAGGGCAGACTGTTACTACAGTAAGATAATTTAGCCATTGATTTTTGTCCTTTACCTTCAATGAACTGCATGAGGATAAGACTATCAGTGATAAATTTTATACAAGGTTATAATTACAAATTCAGATAGTGGCAGTTTACTTAAAATTGTGTATAGAGGTTAACTAACATGGCTTAGTCCTAGTTATAAAAATTAATCAACCATCTTCATTTCTTCTAGCTCTAGTAGAACAGAGGAATTATGGAATCTCATGACGCTATTATTTTGGAAAATGGAAGTATTTTTGAAACCAGAAAAGCATTTTAATTTAATTTCTAAGACAAGATGTTCTGTTGTACCATTATGGCCAGAGGAAATTTACAAGTTGGTAACTGGTGCATAGTATGTACTGTGAGTCTGCTATTTAATATTCATGCCTTACCATAAAGGCATGCTTAACCCTGAGGGCAGGAGAGAAGGGGGCAGCAGAGGATGAGATAGTTGGATGGTATCATCGACTCTGGACATGAATTTGAGCAAACTCTGGTAAATAATGGACAGGGAAGTCTGGTGTGTTACAGCCCATGGGATCATAGGGTTGGACATGACTGAGCGACTGCAACACAAGTATGTTTATGGTTTGGTATATTTTTTCCCACTTTAACCTCTGACTTTCTAGGGAACAGTTTTAATAATAGTTCAAAAAGTTATTTTTTCAGGTTTTCTTTTTTTCTTTTTTAGCATGCTCTTTAAGTTCCCTCTCCTGGCCACTTTCCTAAACATGATTTAGAGTTGTGTACTCCCCCAGAGCACTAGGTCCCCAACGTTTCTGGCACCAGCGACCGGTTTCATGGAAGACAATTTTTCCAGTGCTGAGGGGTTAGGAGGTACAGGATGGTTTGGGGATGTTTCAAGTGCATTACATTTATAATAAAAATTTATATTATTTATTTTTGTCTGTGCTGGGTCTTCGTTGCTGCATGAGCTTTTCTCTAGTTGCAGCACACAGGCTTCTCATTGGAGTGACTTCTCTTGTTCCAGCATGTGGGTTCCAGGGCTTCAGTAGTTGTGGCTCCTGGGCTCTAGAGTACAGGGTCAGTAGTTGTGGCGCATGGTCTCTGCAGCATGTGGGATCTTCCCTGGATCAGGGATTAAACCCATGTCTCCTGCATTGGCAGGCAGACTCTTTACCACTGAGCCACCAGGGAATTTTTCATTTATTTTGTGCTTTATTCTATTGTTACATCAGCTCTACCTTAGATCATCAGGCATTAGATCCCAGAAGTTGGGGACCCTGCACCAGAAGACCTTAGAGTACTAAGATTTTTCTGTCCATTAAAATAGCATAAACAATTAGTACTATAATAGCCAGCATTTATTGAATTTAATATGTTGACAGCCACTGTGCTGAGCTCTATAGGCATTCCCTCATTCAATCTAAAAATAGGCATTCTGTTTTTTTTAAAAGTTTTACCATTATGGCCAGAGGAAATTTACAAGTTGGTAACTGGTGCATAGTATGTACTGTGAGTCTGCTATTTAATATTCATGCCTTACCATAAAGGCATGCTTAACCCTGAGGGCAGGAGAGAAGGGGGCAGCAGAGGATGAGATAGTTGGATGGTATCATCGACTCTGGACATGAATTTGAGCAAACTCTGGTAAATAATGGACAGGGAAGTCTGGTGTGTTACAGCCCATGGGATCATAGGGTTGGACATGACTGAGCGACTGCAACACAAGTATGTTTATGGTTTGGTATATTTTTTCCCACTTTAACCTCTGACTTTCTAGGGAACAGTTTTAATAATAGTTCAAAAAGTTATTTTTTCAGGTTTTTTTTTTTTTTTTTCTTTTTTAGCATGCTCTTTAAGTTCCCTCTCCTGGCCACTTTCCTAAACATGATTTAGAGTTGTGTACTCCCCCAGAGCACTAGGTCCCCAACGTTTCTGGCACCAGCGACCGGTTTCATGGAAGACAATTTTTCCAGTGCTGAGGGGTTAGGAGGTACAGGATGGTTTGGGGATGTTTCAAGTGCATTACATTTATAATAAAAATTTATATTATTTATTTTTGTCTGTGCTGGGTCTTCGTTGCTGCATGAGCTTTTCTCTAGTTGCAGCACACAGGCTTCTCATTGGAGTGACTTCTCTTGTTCCAGCATGTGGGTTCCAGGGCTTCAGTAGTTGTGGCTCCTGGGCTCTAGAGTACAGGGTCAGTAGTTGTGGCGCATGGTCTCTGCAGCATGTGGGATCTTCCCTGGATCAGGGATTAAACCCATGTCTCCTGCATTGGCAGGCAGACTCTTTACCACTGAGCCACCAGGGAATTTTTCATTTATTTTGTGCTTTATTCTATTGTTACATCAGCTCTACCTTAGATCATCAGGCATTAGATCCCAGAAGTTGGGGACCCTGCACCAGAAGACCTTAGAGTACTAAGATTTTTCTGTCCATTAAAATAGCATAAACAATTAGTACTATAATAGCCAGCATTTATTGAATTTAATATGTTGACAGCCACTGTGCTGAGCTCTATAGGCATTCCCTCATTCAATCTACACAACAATGGAGGTACAGGCACTATTGCCATCCTGTTTCATAGGAGAAGAAGAGTATTGTGTATTGTATTCCCCAACAACATCAAACAATGGTTTCTTTCTCCAAACCATAATTCATTGCTACCATGCTTTACTGCCTCTTGTAAAAATAACTTCAATAGACTTCTTAGTTCTCCGCTTTAACAGCAGTCTAGCTCCTGAATTAGGGAAGCAACATGCCCAGAAAGGAGTTTTCTGTGGACCGTGAATTTCCATGAACCTTAAGGGTAGTGATGGAAAGGTAATTTTAGACTCTTTCAGCTGGCACATTCAAAGCACAGGAAAAAACCAGCTAAACCTGCATCAGTCTTTAGCTTTTTCACTAAAGTATATGACCTTATAAGGTAGTCTGCACTAACCAATACTTGATTACCACGTATGGGACTGGCAGATAATACTGACTTCAAAAACTATTTATAATAACTCAAGTCTATCAGAACTTTATTATCTAGAATTAAAATGTTTTATCCTAATAGTCCTATTTATTTTTTAATTTGCTATTTAAGCATTTTAAGAATACATTTCAATCACATAGGCAATTACGCAGGTATATAAGTGATGCATCTACCAGGTGAGCTTATAAAAAGTAAAATATGCAGAGGAAAAGAAAGCATTATTTTATTCCCTATGAAGCAGAACTAACAAATCACAGGCAGAGACACTGTCTCTTAATGTAAATCTCCTCATTGCATGATGACAATAAATAAAAAGTACCAATAAATGCAAGCTCATAGCAACTATTGTTAGAATCTTTCAGATACATGTGTTCACTTCTGGAAATAAAATTTAGATAGTAATTTATTTATCACAAGCTTTATTTGAGATAAAGATAGAAAACAATATACTTTCATTTGCAATTTAATGATGTAAGTTGTTATGGCAAGCTAAAATAGTTTACAGTAATTCCTTTTATACTTCATTATAACTTTTAGACATTATATATATGTAAGGAATAAAGCTAATCACCTAAGAAATTTAATAATAATCAGAAAACTTTCTTTTAAAAAATTTCCTTAAGTGTGTTTTTAGGTATAAAGCTCATAATTGCCAAAGTACTTACATTAAGTGCATGAACCAAGTCATTAAATAAAAATAAAAGCACATTTGTAAAAAAAAAAAAAAAAAAGTGCTATAGAAGATGGTGCGCAAAAAAACATGCACTTACACCTACTTTCCAAAAGGCCGTAAACTTTTAGACACTACCATCTCTTCAGATTTTCTGTACCAACAACATATAACAGGACTCGATGTCCAGATGCTACTGCAGGAAGATGACTAAGGCACCCACGTGCAGAAAGCTCGTGTGTGATGCAGGTAAATATAAAGGTAGCATTCCAGAAGAAAAGGCTTTTAATAAGAGTTGTACGATATCTGAAAGGCTTGGAGTGTCTTCCTGTTATTAAAAAAAAGTCTAATAATGCCAGTGGAGTCATATGAATGTTACCTGATGTACAGAATAGTCACCTTTAAAAATGACTTAAACTTTGTAAATAGGCAGACACGCTGTGCTATTATAGAGTGATTGTGTGGCTTCTGTAACAAGTAGCTATTTATAATAACTCAAGTCTAAGAATTTACAATTTTTTTCCTAATAGTCCTATTTATTTTTAATTTGCTATTTAAGCATTTTAAGAATACATTTCAATTACGCAGGTATATAAGTGATGCATCTACCAGGTGAGCTTATAAAAGTAAAATATGCAGAGGAAAAGAAAGCATTATTTTATTCCCTATGAAGCAGAACTAACAAATCACAGGCAGAGACACTGTCTCTTAATGTAAATCTCCTCATTGCATGATGACAATAAATAAAAAGTACCAATAAATGCAAGCTCATAGCAACTATTGTTAGAATCTTTCAGATACATGTGTTCACTTCTGGAAATAAAATTTAGATAGTAATTTATTTATCACAAGCTTTATTTGAGATAAAGATAGAAAACAATATACTTTCATTTGCAATTTAATGATGTAAGTTGTTATGGCAAGCTAAAATAGTTTACAGTAATTCCTTTTATACTTCATTATAACTTTTAGACATTATATATATGTAAGGAATAAAGCTAATCACCTAAGAAATTTAATAATAATCAGAAAACTTTCTTTTAAAAAATTTCCTTAAGTGTGTTTTTAGGTATAAAGCTCATAATTGCCAAAGTACTTACATTAAGTGCATGAACCAAGTCATTAAATAAAAATAAAAGCACATTTGTAAAAAAAAAAAAAAAAAAGTGCTATAGAAGATGGTGCGCAAAAAAACATGCACTTACACCTACTTTCCAAAAGGCCGTAAACTTTTAGACACTACCATCTCTTCAGATTTTCTGTACCAACAACATATAACAGGACTCGATGTCCAGATGCTACTGCAGGAAGATGACTAAGGCACCCACGTGCAGAAAGCTCGTGTGTGATGCAGGTAAATATAAAGGTAGCATTCCAGAAGAAAAGGCTTTTAATAAGAGTTGTACGATATCTGAAAGGCTTGGAGTGTCTTCCTGTTATTAAAAAAAAGTCTAATAATGCCAGTGGAGTCATATGAATGTTACCTGATGTACAGAATAGTCACCTTTAAAAATGACTTAAACTTTGTAAATAGGCAGACACGTCTGTGCTATTATAGAGTGATTGTGTGGCTTCTGTAACAAGTAGCTGATCAACTGTGAGAGCCAATTATTTCTGCTAAATTCTAGTATAAAATGGGCACACCGTAAACATGGAATGTTTAACATAGATATTAGACTTCAAAAATGACAATATTCAAAAATCCCCCAAGTTTTTATCATATTGCATAGCTGACAATTCATCTATATATAAAAGTGTTCTGTTCATTCAAGCAGAATTTTGATCCAATCTCCTTCAATTTCCTTCTTTCATACTGTACAGTGGATCCACAAGTTTATTGTGCACATGCATTAAACCTTAAAGGAAAAAAAGCACATTTCTAGTTTTATTTCTAATTTGAAGTATATCTCATTTACTTTAAAAAAGAAGATTTAATAAAATACAACAAATATATTAGCTACTGCCTAATATGAAATAGTTACATTTATTGGAAAGATGCAAATGGAAATGTTTCAGAATGTTTACCTAGAAAATATCAATTTATGGTTATGAAACCATAGATCTAGAATAGGGTACAAGTTCTCTGTAAGTAACCAAAAGTAGGGCAGTTCCTGTCTTTAGACCTTCAGTATGACAAAATAACAAATTTGAATACTCATTACATCTAAAGTCTGTTGAGTTTGACAAGACTTCAACACGGGGCTCAGAACTGTTGTTACATTAGTTCCCCAATATATTACCCCATCCACTCATCTGGCATATTATCTTTCACTAGTTTGACACAGGTATTTACAATAGGGGTGGGTTATAAGCCACACACAGACAAGTCCACTACAACAATGTAGGAGGTAATCTGCATTAAAAATTAATTTCCCAAGTAAACTTAAATTTCATCTTATAATTGGTATGTTTGTAAACTATCCTTAATTATTAAAACTTCTTGGGAAATCTTCCAGTTCCTCATGTCCTAATGCATGCGGATTATATTTCTTTAGGAAAATACGTTGTCTCAGTTAACCAACTAAAGATTTTATACTTGAGGTTAAAGAAATCAATTAAATTTACCAGATTGTTCAGAACATGGAGACTGGGGAAAGGGACTAATCATGTGGTTTTCTTAGGAAATGGGGTTACTGGATTTAAGACAGAGGGTACTTGCTAGTAAGAAGGTGTTCTTCGTCAGAAAGGCTGCAAAAGCACTCTAAAATCCAAACTGAAAACCCACTTTTAAGAGGTAAGTTAAGGGGCATGAAAAGAACACTAAGGTCCTATTACATGTAGTAGGAGAAAAACCAGGAGTTGAACAGTCTTAAGAGAGAAACACTAGTGCAATTGAAAGAATGCTAATTACTCAACAGCTTACTTCAGTGAAAAGTTTCATTCGCTTTGCCCAACCCAATTTCCTTCTTTCATACTGTACAGTGGATCCACAAGTTTATTGTGCACATGCATTAAACCTTAAAGGAAAAAAAGCACATTTCTAGTTTTATTTCTAATTTGAAGTATATCTCATTTACTTTAAAAAAGAAGATTTAATAAAATACAACAAATATATTAGCTACTGCCTAATATGAAATAGTTACATTTATTGGAAAGATGCAAATGGAAATGTTTCAGAATGTTTACCTAGAAAATATCAATTTATGGTTATGAAACCATAGATCTAGAATAGGGTACAAGTTCTCTGTAAGTAACCAAAAGTAGGGCAGTTCCTGTCTTTAGACCTTCAGTATGACAAAATAACAAATTTGAATACTCATTACATCTAAAGTCTGTTGAGTTTGACAAGACTTCAACACGGGGCTCAGAACTGTTGTTACATTAGTTCCCCAATATATTACCCCATCCACTCATCTGGCATATTATCTTTCACTAGTTTGACACAGGTATTTACAATAGGGGTGGGTTATAAGCCACACACAGACAAGTCCACTACAACAATGTAGGAGGTAATCTGCATTAAAAATTAATTTCCCAAGTAAACTTAAATTTCATCTTATAATTGGTATGTTTGTAAACTATCCTTAATTATTAAAACTTCTTGGGAAATCTTCCAGTTCCTCATGTCCTAATGCATGCGGATTATATTTCTTTAGGAAAATACGTTGTCTCAGTTAACCAACTAAAGATTTTATACTTGAGGTTAAAGAAATCAATTAAATTTACCAGATTGTTCAGAACATGGAGACTGGGGAAAGGGACTAATCATGTGGTTTTCTTAGGAAATGGGGTTACTGGATTTAAGACAGAGGGTACTTGCTAGTAAGAAGGTGTTCTTCGTCAGAAAGGCTGCAAAAGCACTCTAAAATCCAAACTGAAAACCCACTTTTAAGAGGTAAGTTAAGGGGCATGAAAAGAACACTAAGGTCCTATTACATGTAGTAGGAGAAAAACCAGGAGTTGAACAGTCTTAAGAGAGAAACACTAGTGCAATTGAAAGAATGCTAATTACTCAACAGCTTACTTCAGTGTCTAATGAGCACCTCAGACTTGTTAACAAAGTCCAGATCCATTTTCCCCTTCTAAACCATTTCTTTAAAAATATGAGCTGCTAAAGCCAGACAACTGAAATTCACTGTTGTTTTCTTTTTAAAATTCAGAAGCAAGACTAGTTGGCACTACTTTCAAAATACATCACAAATTAGGTACATTTCTTCATCTTTGCAGCTAATCAGCCACTTTCATCTCTCATCTGACTACAAACTCAGTATCTTACTTTTGTTATTTTCCCTTGTCTAATTTTTTTTAAGAAACAGAAACTAGATTATACCATTCCCCTATTTAAAATTCTCTGATTGCTCTGGTCACTTAGAAAATAATTTAGATTTTAAGCTATTATGTTTATCCTTCTGAACTCATGTACTCCCACTTTCCCTGTTTTATGTTAAACTCAACCCTGCCTTTGTTGCTATTACCTCAAATGGCTACAACTGGTCACAGTGCAGGGTCTTTATATTTGCTGTCTTATTTAGCCAGGAAAGCATTTGCTGTCTCATCTCCCTGAGCAAAGCATGATTATCTTCTTCTGGCTTACTGGGTCTCACCCTAAATGTCACCTTACAATGAATTACTATTTCACTTTATTTAGAGCAATTTGCACTCTCAGAAATTTACCTTAAATTTACTGCTGTAAATCCTGGGTCTATAAAGATCATGATACATGGTGGAAGTTCAATGAACATTTACTGTAAAAAATCTGTGAAGATTTCAGTGAGATGGCTTCTGGGAGCTTTTTCTTTTTTTTTTTTTTTAATTTAAAATGAATTTTGAACATACATTGTTAAAAAGGAGGCAAGAGAAAAGGAGAGAAAAGAGCCAAGGTCTGTAACTCAAGGTCCTTAAAACAAAAGTGTCAAGGGCAGTGGCAGAATGGCTAGACATGAACAGATGCTTAACACATAACAATAAATTTAGAATCTTGGAGGTAAGACGAAGGGTCTGAAATACAGGTTTTATGGTTTGGTTCAGTCTTAGCTCATTCAGCCTCTATCAGGCTATTGGAGTAGGGCCTAAAAAGGATAAAACAACGTTCACCATGATGATGATACCTCAAGTATATTACCTCAAGGATGTGACGCAGGCTTTATTTTTAAAAAAGAATAAAACATTATTAATATGTTTTCACATGATCTACTTATGTATCATTCAAAAGATACAAATTTAAATAAACTTACATTTGGTAATGATTTTTATGGTCTTAGATGTAATTAACTCAGATTTCTTTAGGAGCTAAATAAATAGAAATCTAAGATTCCTGTTGACATTTTTAAAGGGATGTAGTAAGAGTAGTGATGTGAATGGTATTTAAAGAATTCTAGAGGATAATTATGGGAGTCATTTCCTCCAGTGTATCTTGCAATGATATAAGGACTTGGCAAATATATAAAATTACACTCATAATATGTATAAATTTATGAAGTCAACCATTCTACCTTGTTTCAAAATATCTTACTGTACAATGAGGTCTATATATAGACCAGAATAATAAGTCCGTTTTTCTCCATATTGAAGGAGGCATCCTGACAGAGGCTGATGTCCTGAATCTCTTCAGATATATACTCAGCTCCACTGGAAAATAATTTGTAAGTGACTTAACATCCGTACTAAGCCTATTAATTCACCTATAAATGGGATTATAACAGTAGCCATGTCATAGAATTTTGAGAAATAAATCAACAATTATGATTAGAATACCACCTTGGCATATAAGTACTGGCTATTATTATTAAAATATTTACTTAACTAAAATGTAAAAACTTTACTAAAATGTAAAAACCAAATTGATAAAAATCAGACAAGTACAGGGGGTTTATCTGGGAATTACTGGTGCTAGAAAATGGCAATGTTAAAACAATCTCCTCAAAACTGCCCTTAAAGTAAGTGAATACTGAGCATTCTTTCTATTCAGTTTGTCAAGGGGTCTAATACTTGTGATGAAACCTGGTCTATATGGAAATACATGGGTAAACGTCATCTACCGGCTCTTATCTTACAACCCATAACCGAGCTGTTCTCTGTCTTTAATCTGTCAAATTATTAACTACAGTTTTCAATTTAATTGGTATATTTGTGACTTGTAAAAAAAAAACTGGTAATTTAACTGCTAAGAATATACATGACTGGAAGTAGTGTAAGTGTTTAACAATAAGGGAAACATTTAAGTAAATCATGACATCTATTATATACCACTAAAAATACTTTTGAAGAATGTTTAGTAAAACAAGAAAATTCTCACAACAGTTAAGAACAAATACAAAGGTCCATTTATATGATCAAAATTTCATTTTTAAAATTAGACTATTTTCCCTGTTTGCCAAACTTCATTTGTATTACAGTCAAGATTTTTTGACATTCACACTCATGTGAGCCAGGAGTTACTGGTTTCCTTTAAATTGAATTTTCAAGTTATATACTGTAATGCATGAATATGAGATGCTGAAAACTCTAAGATATGCCATTATGTACCACTAAAAAAATAGCTACCAGATAAACTATATGACACCAATTTTAAACATCCTAAATTTCACGAGATGAATGTGAAAAAAGTGGTGTCTTAGAGCTAATAAAATATAGTAACCTCTTTAGCCTTGTCAAAGCAGTGATATCCCATGAAATACTGGTTTGATTGGTTCAGCCTGTTTTTTTTTCTCTAATATACATTAAACACCTAGATACTAGAGTAAAAAGATTAAAAATATATTTTCATTCATACAATATCAACAGTACACTTACTACATACTTTGTGAATTACTGACATATATATGACTAATTACATCATGTTCAGTCACATTAAGTTTTAATTGTCATCTACAATGGAACATTCTCCCAGTCTGCTTTGGAATGTCAATGCTCACCTTTAAAGTATTTAACAGTTTTAACTCTTAATTCTAAAGTAGCATCTTCATCACATACAAAAATAGTTCGGGGATGCTGCTGGAAAGCTGAAACAGTCCACATGTGATTGACTCCTTCTTCTATTGCTTTGTAGAGAGCAAATGCCTTGTGTGCGCCTGTAATGAGGATCATTACCTGAAAAATCATGAACATTACTTGTCAATTCTTAAAACACGTTCCAAATGACTAAGATCTGGTTTGTTTTTTTTAAAAACAAAGAATTTAGCACCGATGTTTTTCTGAGGATTGACATAAAAATAAATAGCTCCATATTTCTTCATAGTTCAAGGTATTTCTACTATTTAAGGTAACAGGCAAGCATAAAGAGAACAAAATAAAATAGTATCTTATAATGGATATGGGTGTGCCCAGTTGTGTCTAACTCTCCGCAGCCCCATGGCTTCTCTGTCCATAGGATTTTCCAGGGAATAACGGAGTGAGTTGCCATTTCCTACTTTAGGGGATCGGCTTGACCCAGAGATCAAATCTGAGTTTCCTGCATTGGCAGGCAGATGCTTTACCACTGTGCCACCTGGGAAGCCACCTCTTGGAATGCAGTATTACTGAATATACTATAATGCCTATGATATTTAACACATATAATACTGATGTGCAGAAAAGACCTGGGAGAATAAAGAAAAAGAAAAGGGCTGTTTTGCAAAAGCAGAGTTACAGGTCAACAAAGGAATTACATAACCAGGAATGATGTACAAAATTGCTCTAGTCCAGATAAATAACAGATACTACTTTGGAAAAGTAGAAGACTCTAAAATAATAGATAAATGAGCTTGAATACTGTTGATTAAGTAGGTGCTATCTAAAGCCATTTTGGAACAAAACTAGACTTAAAAAGGATTCAGAATCTACTTAAATGCAGGAACTATCCTTTTCTCTTCCTCTTAAGACTCATATTTATTACATGACTGAGACCAATCCTCAGGTACAGGAAATCCAAGCTTTTGGTCCCAAATCCTAATAGCCTGGGAGGTAATTCAGAGAACACGTGCAAAAGTGAGTGTAGAAATGTCTGAACAAATCGTTAACATTTTTAGTAGTAACTCTATTCTATTTTACAAGTTAAAAGTTTATGAAATAAATATTTTAACATTTTTTCTCATAATTGTTAACTAAAAAAATGAATCTTAAGGTAGTTGTAATTCTAAAATATCTATAACAATGTAAAATTCTGTATTTCATATTTTATAACTAGACCTTCTAAAACAGGGGGAAATTAAAGATGAATGAACTAGATTTAACTTTTAGAGAGCAAATGCCTTGTGTGCGCCTGTAATGAGGATCATTACCTGAAAAATCATGAACATTACTTGTCAATTCTTAAAACACGTTCCAAATGACTAAGATCTGGTTTGTTTTTTAAAACAAAGAATTTAGCACCGATGTTTTCTGAGGATTGACATAAAATAAATAGCTCCATATTTCTTCATAGTTCAAGGTATTTCTACTATTTAAGGTAACAGGCAAGCATAAAGAGAACAAAATAAAATAGTATCTTATAATGGATATGGGTGTGCCCAGTTGTGTCTAACTCTCCGCAGCCCCATGGCTTCTCTGTCCATAGGATTTTCCAGGGAATAACGGAGTGAGTTGCCATTTCCTACTTTAGGGGATCGGCTTGACCCAGAGATCAAATCTGAGTTTCCTGCATTGGCAGGCAGATGCTTTACCACTGTGCCACCTGGGAAGCCACCTCTTGGAATGCAGTATTACTGAATATACTATAATGCCTATGATATTTAACACATATAATACTGATGTGCAGAAAAGACCTGGGAGAATAAAGAAAAAGAAAAGGGCTGTTTTGCAAAAGCAGAGTTACAGGTCAACAAAGGAATTACATAACCAGGAATGATGTACAAAATTGCTCTAGTCCAGATAAATAACAGATACTACTTTGGAAAAGTAGAAGACTCTAAAATAATAGATAAATGAGCTTGAATACTGTTGATTAAGTAGGTGCTATCTAAAGCCATTTTGGAACAAAACTAGACTTAAAAAGGATTCAGAATCTACTTAAATGCAGGAACTACCCTTTTTCTCTTCCTCTTAAGACTCATATTTATTACATGACTGAGACCAATCCTCAGGTACAGGAAATCCAAGCTTTTGGTCCCAAATCCTAATAGCCTGGGAGGTAATTCAGAGAACACGTGCAAAAGTGAGTGTAGAAATGTCTGAACAAATCGTTAACATTTTTAGTAGTAACTCTATTCTATTTTACAAGTTAAAAGTTTATGAAATAAATATTTTAACATTTTTTCTCATAATTGTTAACTAAAAAAATGAATCTTAAGGTAGTTGTAATTCTAAAATATCTATAACAATGTAAAAATTCTGTATTTCATATTTTATAACTAGACCTTCTAAAACAGGGAGGAAATTAAAGATGAATGAACTAGATATTACATTTCTTTTATCAGGATTCACTGTTTTTCATATTGAAGCTCTATCTTGATTAATGTCAAAGCTTATGAATGCAATAAGATATGCATGAATTTCTACTGTTTTTATTGACACTTGTTCTTAAGTATAGAGATCTTGGCTCAGTGAAGAGTTAATATGCCATCACCCATAATTAAAAGCATTCTTTTTAAAATCAACAATGTTCAATATAATAAGGCAAACACAACATTGGTTAAGGCTTACCTTACTGGAAATTAATCATTTTTTTTTCTTAAGACTAACGTGTTACAGAGGAGTTTTTCTTTTTTAAAAAAATGATAAAATATTCAAGTCCTTTGCTCTGTCCTGTCTTCTATTAAAAATCCTTGGAATTAGGACCTAAGAATCAGGGTTCCTTAAGTGATTACTATACGATCTGGCAGAGTGCTTATACTAATACTTGGAAAATATCTTTAAAACAGCTTTAACACACACTAGATTAAACAGGAGTATGTAGAGAGAACTGCATGAGGGATATTTATTTAAATGGAAATGAATTTCGGGAGTTTTAAGATGATTTGGTGGTTTCAAAGTTAAACACTGAGCTTAGCACTTTCTGTGAATTTACAGATAGTGCTAAGATACAGATATTTCTGTTAACTATCTCATTTAACTCCTCAAAACAACAGCATGAGATAAATACTATTCTTATTTTCATATTTTACAGATAAACTAAGGCACAGATATTCTGTACCTTGCCAAAGGTCTTGGTAAAGTTACTATATAAATAAGAGGTCTGAGTCCAGCAACCACATCCTTAATAGCTACATAACCTTTATAACTGAGAATTAAGAAAAAATATTTGGAAAATCAGGAATTGAAAGAAATTGCTCTTGAAATGTAATTTGATGTTGATAATGTGCTTATTTCTACTCTGTCCACTATTTCCAAGGAATAAGAGAATAAATGTGAAAAAGTTTTAAGGGTAGCTCCTATCTGAAACCAAGTCTTGAGGATAAGCAGAAAAGAGGCATTTCAGATGATTATGGGGAGACAAATAAAAAGCTAGAAATTTGTTAAGGGTGGAGCATAGGGGAATGAAATGAAATGGTTAAAAACTGACTAAAATTTGATATATGAACCTTTTCATGCCAAACAAAGAAGCTGAATATCATTTTGTGATGAATTAGCAAGGAAACAGACTCACTAGATACATGAGAAATAACTTTTTTTTTTTTTTAAATTCAAGTTGTAAAATATAGAGAACAGGATAAGTAAAGAAAGCATGATTTAGGATGTGTTTGCAATACCTATCTCCCCAAATGATACAAGTCAGAAGTAAGGCATTTCTGATAAAGGTCTGTTTCCTTAATTTATCTCCAGGTTAAATGGTGGAATGTGGTGACTGATTAGATGTGAAGAAGCTGAGAATTTGCCAAATTCTTTGCAGCCCCAGAATAAGTCCTTTGCTCTGTCCTGTCTTCTATTAAAAATCCTTGGAATTAGGACCTAAGAATCAGGGTTCCTTAAGTGATTACTATACGATCTGGCAGAGTGCTTATACTAATACTTGGAAAATATCTTTAAAACAGCTTTAACACACACTAGATTAAACAGGAGTATGTAGAGAGAACTGCATGAGGGATATTTATTTAAATGGAAATGAATTTCGGGAGTTTTAAGATGATTTGGTGGTTTCAAAGTTAAACACTGAGCTTAGCACTTTCTGTGAATTTACAGATAGTGCTAAGATACAGATATTTCTGTTAACTATCTCATTTAACTCCTCAAAACAACAGCATGAGATAAATACTATTCTTATTTTCATATTTTACAGATAAACTAAGGCACAGATATTCTGTACCTTGCCAAAGGTCTTGGTAAAGTTACTATATAAATAAGAGGTCTGAGTCCAGCAACCACATCCTTAATAGCTACATAACCTTTATAACTGAGAATTAAGAAAAAATATTTGGAAAATCAGGAATTGAAAGAAATTGCTCTTGAAATGTAATTTGATGTTGATAATGTGCTTATTTCTACTCTGTCCACTATTTCCAAGGAATAAGAGAATAAATGTGCAAAATTTTAAGGGTAGCTCCTATCTGAAACCAAGTCTTGAGGATAAGCAGAAAAGAGGCATTTCAGATGATTATGGGGAGACAAATAAAAAGCTAGAAATTTGTTAAGGGTGGAGCATAGGGGAATGAAATGAAATGGTTAAAAACTGACTAAAATTTGATATATGAACCTTTTCATGCCAAACAAAGAAGCTGAATATCATTTTGTGATGAATTAGCAAGGAAACAGACTCACTAGATACATGAGAAATAACTTTTTTTTTTTTTTAAATTCAAGTTGTAAAATATAGAGAACAGGATAAGTAAAGAAAGCATGATTTAGGATGTGTTTGCAATACCTATCTCCCCAAATGATACAAGTCAGAAGTAAGGCATTTCTGATAAAGGTCTGTTTCCTTAATTTATCTCCAGGTTAAATGGTGGAATGTGGTGACTGATTAGATGTGAAGAAGCTGAGAATGCCAAATCTTTCAAGCTCAGGTATATTTCATAGAGAGTATTGCTACTCACTATGGGAAGCAAAGACAATTTTCGTAGAAAGAAGAATTTGAATTTTCCACAATTTAAGGGATAACTTGAAAGACATGAAATCTCAGTTTCAGAAGAACTAGCTAAAGATTTGTATTGGTAGTTATCACTGTATTGAGCGTAACATATTATTTTTCAAATAGTACTCCATCTCTTGAGAACAGTGTTACAAACTGAGACTGCTACTGATACGTTAATTAAAAAAAAAAAAGAAAAAAAAAAAAACATGCACACAACAAGTCCCTTAGAAGACTGCCCAGAAGTATGCAGAGTGAACATACAGTGCTAGGATGAAACCTGAGGGAAATGGAGGAAGAAGAGCCAGGGAAGCTGACTGAGAGAGAATGGTCAGAAAGGAAGACTAGTAGTTTAGGCAGAAGAAAGAGGAATAGATGACAAATAGAGGCCCAGCAGGATAAGACATGTAAAAAGGTGATGATTTTAATAGTTAAGAAATCAGTGGTGACTTCTGATACTCAGTAAGCCAACAAAAATCAAAAGTGGATTTTTAAGATTTAATGGTTTTTCCTTATGTCACCACAGCAATAAATATTTAAATTATTATAACAATTCTAAAGATGCTACAATAGTTAAAACCAATTTTGTGCCTTTTCTTTTGAAATTACCTTTAAAATATAAGGCTTATCTGTAAATGTATTTCAAAAAAACCAAATTTTAATGCTTTGAGGGTAAATTTGGCTTTCATCAAACAGCTAAAAGTTAGTAAAAATCAGATCTGAAGGTTTAGGTAGATAGGTAAGCTGTGGACAGAACAACCTGTCCAAAATGAATTCTAGGCAGAAGTAATTCATTTAAATTATTCCCAACAGTCACTGCATACCTATTATGTGACAAGCAGTGTACTGTGCTAAATATGTATGATCCATAAAGGGTTGGAAATTACAGATCAGTGAAGAAAAGATATTAAACAGATAAACACACAAAAACCGTTATGAATAGCAATAAATGTGGTAAAAGAGAATAAAGGAAAATAATTTTGATGATGGTCAGAAGAGGGAGCTCTGAAAGCTGTAAAGTGAATGGGGCTATTTTATCTAAGCAAGGACTACAAAAGTAGAACATTTCACAATTAACATCAGTGTAAGGTCTCAAGGCAAAGAAGGAGTGAAACTGAGGACAGTGACCTGTGTGGCTCATTATCTAGTAGACAAATCCTAAGTTTTCAGGAATCTGTGATAATGTATGGGCGTCACTTCTAGCATGTGGACAGAAGGTCCTCATTATCTGAGTTGTGCAAATGAGAGGCTATTTACTGATGCACTGACTCCTTGCAGATTTATCTTCCAGTCAAACCTACTTCCCACTCATCAGTGGCATCTGCCCCACACATGGATTCAAATTTTAAGTATACTTGCAGTTAATGAAAATGATGTTGAAGAATAGCTCAATCACAGTTAAAACCACTGGCAGATGAAAATCTGTACATATTAAGCCCATTAAAATTGAAGATCAGAAAATCGTTAAGTTTAATGATGTGATACTTCTTTCAAAAGAATGCTATGAAAAATCTAGCATTATTTTACAACAAGACAATGGAAACAACCCAAGTGTCCATCAGCAGAGGACTGGTTTAGGAAGATGTGGCTGCCTACACAAACATGCACAGAAATATTACTCAGCCACTAAAAGGAATTAAATACTGCCATTTGCAGCAACATGGATGGATCTAGATAAAATCATACTAAGTGAAGTAAGTCATACAAACAAAGACAAATATACAACTCATATGTAAAATCTAAAAAATAATACAAGTGAATCTATACAAAACAGAAACAGATGCAGACATAAAAAAACAAATTTACGGCTACCAAAGGGAAAGGGGGATAAATTAGAAATATAATTATTAAAAGAGGACATACAGATGGCCCAAAAGCACATGAAACGATGCTCAACGTCGCTTATCATTAGGGAAATGCAAATTAAAACTACAATGAGATACCACCTCACACCCGTCAGAATGGCCATCTTCAAAAAATCTGCAGATAATAAATGCTGGAGAGGGTGCAGAGAAAAAGGAACCCTCTTGCATTGCTGGTGGGAATGTAAATTGATACAGCCTCTATGGAAGCTGTAAGTGAGGGCTATTTTATCTAAGCAAGGACTACAAAAGTAGAACATTTCACAATTAACATCAGTGTAAGGTCTCAAGGCAAAGAAGGAGTGAAACTGAGGACAGTGACCTGTGTGGCTCATTATCTAGTAGACAAATCCTAAGTTTTCAGGAATCTGTGATAATGTATGGGCGTCACTTCTAGCATGTGGACAGAAGGTCCTCATTATCTGAGTTGTGCAAATGAGAGGCTATTTACTGATGCACTGACTCCTTGCAGATTTATCTTCCAGTCAAACCTACTTCCCACTCATCAGTGGCATCTGCCCCACACATGGATTCAAATTTTAAGTATACTTGCAGTTAATGAAAATGATGTTGAAGAATAGCTCAATCACAGTTAAAACCACTGGCAGATGAAAATCTGTACATATTAAGCCCATTAAAATTGAAGATCAGAAAATCGTTAAGTTTAATGATGTGATACTTCTTTCAAAAGAATGCTATGAAAAATCTAGCATTATTTTACAACAAGACAATGGAAACAACCCAAGTGTCCATCAGCAGAGGACTGGTTTAGGAAGATGTGGCTGCCTACACAAACATGCACAGAAATATTACTCAGCCACTAAAAGGAATTAAATACTGCCATTTGCAGCAACATGGATGGATCTAGATAAAATCATACTAAGTGAAGTAAGTCATACAAACAAAGACAAATATACAACTCATATGTAAAATCTAAAAAATAATACAAGTGAATCTATACAAAACAGAAACAGATGCAGACATAAAAAAACAAATTTACGGCTACCAAAGGGAAAGGGGGATAAATTAGAAATATAATTATTAAAAGAGGACATACAGATGGCCCAAAAGCACATGAAACGATGCTCAACGTCGCTTATCATTAGGGAAATGCAAATTAAAACTACAATGAGATACCACCTCACACCCGTCAGAATGGCCATCTTCAAAAAATCTGCAGATAATAAATGCTGGAGAGGGTGCAGAGAAAAAGGAACCCTCTTGCATTGCTGGTGGGAATGTAAATTGATACAGCCTCTATGGAAGACAGTATGGAGATTCCTTAAAAAACTAAAAATAGAAGCACCCTATGACCCAACAATCCCACTATTAGGCTTATATCCTGATGAAATCAAAACTGAAAGAAGCACCTGCAGCTCTCTATACAATAGCCAGAACATGGAAGCAACCTAGATGTCCATCGATGAATGAATAGATACAGAAGCCCTGGTACATATATACAATGGAATACTACTCAGCTGTTAAAAGAAATGCAGAAGACTCAGTCCTAATGAAGTGGCTGGCTCTAGAACCTATCATAAAAAGTGAAGTAAGTCAAAAAGAGAAAGACAAATACAATATACCAACACACATATATGGAATCTAGTAGGACGGTCTTGATAACACACGCATTGAATTCATGGAAAAACAGACAGAGCATAGACATAGGGCATTGTGGGGAAGAAATAGGGACGGGGAAGCATGGAGGGAGTAACATGGAAACCTATACTGTTATGTGTGGAAAAGATAGCTATTGTCATTGTGCTAAGGGAATAGGAGTGCTCACAAAGGCATGGGGCGATAGTCCGGAGGGGTGGGATGGGGGGATCTTGGGGGGTGGGGACCAGGGTTATGCATATGACTGATCTGGGAACATACATGTCTGTGATCAACAAAACTGTAAAACCTTTAAAATAAAGAATTTTTTAAAAAAAGATACAAACTATGTAAAACAGGTATGTAACAGGTTTTACTGTATATGGAAATAATCTGAAAAAAAAAAATATATATAAAACTAAATCACGGGACTTCCCTGGTGGTCCAGTGGGTTAGGACACCGCCTTGCAGTGCAAGGGGCGCTGGTTCGATCCCTGGCCTCGGAAGATCCCACGTGCCACGGAGCGGCTGGACCAATGTGTCCGATTATCAAGCCAGGGCTCTGGAGCGCGTGCGCCCAGAGCCGGTGCTCTGCGACAACAGAGGCCACTGCGATGGGAGGCCCACACAGGTCAAAGAACAAAGACGGATGAAAATAGACAAATGAAAGACCAAAAGAAGTGGTCTGCCCGCCCCCTCCCTCCTCAACCCGCCCCCTCCAATAAATAAATAAATAAATAAATAAAATCTTAAAAAAAAAAAAACAAAAACAAATCACTTAGCTGTACACTAGAAACTAGTACAATATTATAAATCAACTATACATAAATTTAAAAAGTGAGAATGATATGATAAAGCATTAAAGCCCTTAAGAAAATGATGAAGCTTTAGTAGTTTTGCCATAATTTTCTCTATAATCATGTAATTTTGTTGGAAAAACTAAAAAAAAGAAAAAAAATCAATGTTTGAACCATTGTCTTAAGAATTTGCATAACAGCTGCAATTGTAACATAAATCTTGTTAAATATAAGAAACATTTTTACATTACTTGAGTTTCATATTTTAGAACTAAGATTGCTCTAATTTTTTTTCAATTTATTTACTATGAAATGTCAGTCCTTCAAAGGTATTTTTTTCATAAACCAGTTATTAATATTAATTACCCTCAGACTCCATAAGCAGTTGAATATTAGGACTGGATCTTTGCTATAACAGGTCCTTTCCCCAAACTATGGTTTTTAAGTGTGATTTTTAGGACCTCAAACTGTGGAACAGAGGCAAGTGAAGTAGTACCCCAGAAGACGTGGTGCCTAATTTTTAGTTATCAGCTCCAAAGACTTAATTTACTTAAATTGTAAACCTGGCAGTGAGCATGACGGAAGTTACTGAAAATGAGACAATTTATATTGCAAATAGCATCATATCAGAGTATCACTTGACACCATAACTTCTTGAAAATCTATAAACATCAAAGGAAAAACATCAAAGAGAATTTAATTCTTACTTCTCTAGCATCCATTACTGTTCCCACACCAACTGTTAGAGCCATAGTTGGCACTTTTGATAAGTCTCCGTCAAAATATTTAGCATTTGCCAAAATGGTGTCCATTGCTAGAGTCTTTAATCTTGTTCTTGACACTAAACTGGATCCTGGCTCATTGAAAGCAATATGACCATCTGGACCAATTCCTTTCAAAAGAAATACATATATACACATATATATATACGTAAGTAAATAAGGTTTCTCACATAAATAAGGTTTCTCAAAGTTCAACATGATTTAAAAACCAAAGAAACAGTCATAAACACGCTTACCTTTATTTGGTAACTAAATTTCTAATGCTGTAGTAAAATATTTGTCCTAGATTTGATTCAACAAGTATTTCAATGTTTCCTGTATGCTTAGCATTGAGCTAGCATGACTCTAATAGCAGCAAAATTGTGTCACTTTATATGAGAATAATACTTTATAAAGCGTTTTCACATGCATCATCTCAACGTCTGATATATTTAACAATCTTGTTACATAGTCAAATTAGGCATATCTATTTACCTCTCTATCCTACCTGTTTTTAAGCTCAAAGGAAATTTTTATGCTCAAGAATAATATGTGAGTTTTTTAAAGATAATAATTTAGTAAATAGCTAAGACAAAACTCAAATCTAAATCTTCTGATTCCTAACCTAGTGGTCTATACATGTGTGCTAAGTCGCTTCAGTTGTGTCTGACTCTTTGCGACCCTATGGACTGTAGCCCACCAGGCTCCTCTGTCCATGGGATTCTCCAGGCAAGAATACCTTTATCATCACACCTTAACTTGCTTGGCTGTTAGTCTAGTTGGGACAAATAACTATTGGACCTCTCTGTAGCATTCAAAATCTTAAAATTATTTTTTTTCAGCTGACCCAGAGCTGGTGCCTAATTTTTAGTTATCAGCTCCAAAGACTTAATTTACTTAAATTGTAAACCTGGCAGTGAGCATGACGGAAGTTACTGAAAATGAGACAATTTATATTGCAAATAGCATCATATCAGAGTATCACTTGACACCATAACTTCTTGAAAATCTATAAACATCAAAGGAAAAACATCAAAGAGAATTTAATTCTTACTTCTCTAGCATCCATTACTGTTCCCACACCAACTGTTAGAGCCATAGTTGGCACTTTTGATAAGTCTCCGTCAAAATATTTAGCATTTGCCAAAATGGTGTCCATTGCTAGAGTCTTTAATCTTGTTCTTGACACTAAACTGGATCCTGGCTCATTGAAAGCAATATGACCATCTGGACCAATTCCTTTCAAAAGAAATACATATATACACATATATATATACGTAAGTAAATAAGGTTTCTCACATAAATAAGGTTTCTCAAAGTTCAACATGATTTAAAAACCAAAGAAACAGTCATAAACACGCTTACCTTTATTTGGTAACTAAATTTCTAATGCTGTAGTAAAATATTTGTCCTAGATTTGATTCAACAAGTATTTCAATGTTTCCTGTATGCTTAGCATTGAGCTAGCATGACTCTAATAGCAGCAAAATTGTGTCACTTTATATGAGAATAATACTTTATAAAGCGTTTTCACATGCATCATCTCAACGTCTGATATATTTAACAATCTTGTTACATAGTCAAATTAGGCATATCTATTTACCTCTCTATCCTACCTGTTTTTAAGCTCAAAGGAAATTTTTATGCTCAAGAATAATATGTGAGTTTTTTAAAGATAATAATTTAGTAAATAGCTAAGACAAAACTCAAATCTAAATCTTCTGATTCCTAACCTAGTGGTCTATACATGTGTGCTAAGTCGCTTCAGTTGTGTCTGACTCTTTGCGACCCTATGGACTGTAGCCCACCAGGCTCCTCTGTCCATGGGATTCTCCAGGCAAGAATACCTTTATCATCACACCTTAACTTGCTTGGCTGTTAGTCTAGTTGGGACAAATAACTATTGGACCTCTCTGTAGCATAGTTTTCTCACTTACAAAAATGTCTAGATTGGACAAGATACCATCTAAGGCAATAGTTTCCTTCATACTTTTCTGACTGTAACCTATAGCAAAAATACATTTGACACTGCAATCTAGTACACGTATAAATATAGTTAGAGCAAGAATTGCATGAAATGATACTTACCCTTACTAGGAACCATTCAAGCTACTTTTGATTACATTCAATTTCATTAACAAAATGTACAAAAGGGAAATGCTGAATCTGACTGATTTTATAACCTAATGTGTGACAACACAATTTGAAAACACTACTTTAAGGAGATCTACTGCCAGTTCTAATATTTTAGGACTGCCTCTAGAATATAGATCAGAGTAAGATTTCTTATTTGAAGGAAAAAATCTTTATACAATCAAGAATCTATGGGGTAAGTAAGTCAAGTTTTATATACATGGACCCTACTTGTTAGTCAGATTTCTGGCAACTTCAATCAAATAATAAATACACAAGTTCTCTGGGTCAAAATATCTGTCATATTCATATTGTGCATATTTAATGATATATAAGTGGATCTTATTGATTCTTAACACATAATTCTAACAACTTTTCCCCCAGGCTACAACAGGGTAAAATATGACAAAGAGTAACCTGGTTTCGTAGGAAGAAGGAAATGAAAACCTTAAGAAGCAGATATGAACCCGTTGTATAGTTGCTAAGTCGTGTCCAACTCTTTGTGACCCCACGGATTGTAGCCCACCAGGCTCCTCTGTCCATGGCATTTCCCAGAAAAGCATACTGGAATAGGTTGCCAATTCCTTCCCCAGGGGATCTTCCCAATCTAGGACTCAAACCTACATTGGCACTGACAGGCAGGTTCTTTACCTACTGAGCTACCAGGGAAACCAAAGATATGAATTATCAGAGCACAATAAATCTTTAACAATATAGGATTAATTTTTAATCTAATACATAAATCCAGGCCTGTAGGCAGTTAATATGTATGCTTTGTTTCCACTATTAAGTATGTACATGCTTGAGAGTTTTAAATCATAGATATGGATATCTCTCTGGATTTGTAAAACTGTTCTGCTTTTCCTCTTTAGCATATATCTGCCTGGATACTTTCCTTTATATTCCTCTACAGAAGAAAGGATGGAACAAGAAAAATAAAAAGAGTTCCAGAAAAAAATAGGAAGTCCTCAACGATCAATTCTAGTGGTCTCAGTGGAGATTTGGGTCATAAAAAAGTGTACAGCAGGGCTGAAATTATCAGCAATGGCTCATGATAGAGAAGGGTCAATACAGTCCCTTACTGACCCTGGGTAACTATCAAAAATTGAGCTTCCTGATATATAAAATTAGATTTTAAAAATGTTCAGAGTATTTTGTAAAGCTTTATAAAATTTTCTTAAAAATAATCATGAACTCTAAAAAACCCTGGTTAACTCTTACTCAGTCTTTAAGTCTAGACTAAGATACCACCACTGGATATAAAACAGCCCCTAAAAACCTAAGTCTGGGCTGTGTGTCTTTCCTGTGTCTATAATTCTGTAGGCTAGAAGGTAAACTTCATTAAAGATTTTCTCTTCTTCACTACTGCCTCCTTATATTTAGAACACATGAACACAGGAGGCCCTCGATTAATAACAGCTGAATAAATGAAAGGATGGTTGGTATTCTTTGGTATGTCCAATATAGTTTTTCCCTCCTTCTGCCCTGCTCTGCTCCCCTTTCAACAGGCGATCAAGTGTAACACCCTGTATCTCGTCTGTTTTAGGCAGAATGAAAACCTTAAGAAGCAGATATGAACCCGTTGTATAGTTGCTAAGTCGTGTCCAACTCTTTGTGACCCCACGGATTGTAGCCCACCAGGCTCCTCTGTCCATGGCATTTCCCAGAAAAGCATACTGGAATAGGTTGCCAATTCCTTCCCCAGGGGATCTTCCCAATCTAGGACTCAAACCTACATTGGCACTGACAGGCAGGTTCTTTACCTACTGAGCTACCAGGGAAACCAAAGATATGAATTATCAGAGCACAATAAATCTTTAACAATATAGGATTAATTTTTAATCTAATACATAAATCCAGGCCTGTAGGCAGTTAATATGTATGCTTTGTTTCCACTATTAAGTATGTACATGCTTGAGAGTTTTAAATCATAGATATGGATATCTCTCTGGATTTGTAAAACTGTTCTGCTTTTCCTCTTTAGCATATATCTGCCTGGATACTTTCCTTTATATTCCTCTACAGAAGAAAGGATGGAACAAGAAAAATAAAAAGAGTTCCAGAAAAAAATAGGAAGTCCTCAACGATCAATTCTAGTGGTCTCAGTGGAGATTTGGGTCATAAAAAAGTGTACAGCAGGGCTGAAATTATCAGCAATGGCTCATGATAGAGAAGGGTCAATACAGTCCCTTACTGACCCTGGGTAACTATCAAAAATTGAGCTTCCTGATATATAAAATTAGATTTTAAAAATGTTCAGAGTATTTTGTAAAGCTTTATAAAATTTTCTTAAAAATAATCATGAACTCTAAAAACCATGGTTAACTCTTACTCAGTCTTTAAGTCTAGACTAAGATACCACCACTGGATATAAAACAGCCCCTAAAAACCTAAGTCTGGGCTGTGTGTCTTTCCTGTGTCTATAATTCTGTAGGCTAGAAGGTAAACTTCATTAAAGATTTTCTCTTCTTCACTACTGCCTCCTTATATTTAGAACACATGAACACAGGAGGCCCTCGATTAATAACAGCTGAATAAATGAAAGGATGGTTGGTATTCTTTGGTATGTCCAATATAGTTTTTCCCTCCTTCTGCCCTGCTCTGCTCCCCTTTCAACAGGCGATCAAGTGTAACACCCTGTATCTCGTCTGTTTTAGGCAGAACTGTTATTGTCTAGGGATAAGTACTTGTGCCATGCTGAAACAATCAGAATTTCTCTCTAGAAATCTGAAACTTGACCAGGGATACAGAAAGAAAGAAGGCATCCAGAGCTAAGGCATTTGACGACAGCACTGCAGGAGAGGATCAGGTGAGTCCCTGCTTTGGTGATCTGAGGCTCCTGGTTCTTGTGCTTCTAAAGATGTGTGTTTTTTTTTTTTTCCAACTCTAATATCAATTCTGTGAATTACTCCAGAATCACTTCAATACATTCACTTTTGGTCCCATTAGTAGATTATAGTTACTTGCAAATCAAAGAATCTAATCATGTAACCAGAGTAAGAGGGTTAAATTTTTTCCATCTTCTTTTACCTTTTAAACACTAATTATCTTAAGATACTTCAAAGTTAAATAGTACATTTAGGGTCTATTTATAGATTTCCATGTTTGTGTATTGTATTGCTGAATCAGAAACTCCATGACACACCTTAACACTTTTTTGTCATAAGAGGAAGAACTTCTGAGAGTATATATTTCCTCCTTTCTAGAAGGAGGAAAGGGATGGGAAGTCTTGCTTCATTTCCTAGGGGTGAGCCATGGTGGTTTACTCTGGAGTTCTTCTCTGGTCTTACTATTTCCAATTCAGAGGAGAGAAAGAGGCAACCCCATTCTAGCCTCAAGCCCACCTGTCATCTCTAATCCAACTTTACCTTTAATAAAGCTGATATTTGATCCCATTTGGCTCAGTTCTTAGTGTTTTTATTAACCAAACCCTGGAACAAAAGAAGGGTAAGTGGTAAGACCCAGATACCAAGCCTCATCTTGAAAATCCAATGATAACAAGCTAGATCAATAAAGGCAAAGAATCAAATGAGATTCTTTCATGAGACACATCCAATAATAGGATATCCCAAAAATGGAAAAGTCCAAAGAAATATAATAAGCCAATCCTTCGTTTCCTACATACAATTATATGTCCCTTGGATGATAAATAGAAACTGTCAAGACCCTGGGTTAGCCCATGACTACAATGAAAGTGTTAATGGAAGAGTAAAGAAAATCCTTTTTTTGTTGTTGTTTTTCCCTTTGGCAAGGGGAGAACTAGAGGAAATTTAAGATAAAAATTAGTTAAATAACAAAATATTGTTACTTTTAGTAGTAAGTCATTAATGAACATAAATAACTATGATTATGCTCCATTAGTTTCAAAGGGAGAACTAAGGTGGGTTATTGCGAGGGAATGCACTGAAAAAACTTTGGCTAAAAAACAAACAAGAAGTGGCTTAAAGCTATGAGGAAAGAAGAAAGTTCTACTAGAAGTATCTGAAGAGGGAGATTAACCTTAAATATTACATTAAGCTAAAATATTTTCCAAAGAGTAGGCATAAGAACAAAATGGAGTTCAAGAGTTCTTATCAGCTTTTTTTTCCCCAGTAAGTTCTATTTTCTGGCATTGAGACCCCAAAGAATTTTTCACAAGAATCTTTATGTAAGATCAATAAATTAAAAGGAAAAAAAAATCCTCAAATAAAGAAGTAGAAATACTATTTATGTTACTCATGCAGCCACTTTCATACTGAAGTTTTGATTACTGCTGTATCTTTTTGTATAATGGTAAATGAGTGAAATACATTTTGATAGTTATAACTAAGAGATACAGGTTAGGTAAATTATTTTACAGTAATCCTACTTGATTCTTGAAGAGTTTATAAAATCTAAAGAATGCATCAGTAGTGCACCACTTAAACATTTTCAAACGTCTAATGCCTTGGTCTTGACGTTGGTAGGTGTAAATGATAATTATCCCAGAATTGAGCCATATGGACAAAACTAGAATGTGTTTTCCAGGAATTTAAAGTATCATTAAGTTTTACTTAAAACATAGATATTTTATAGTTTGAAAAGCAAAACAGTCTAACTTGAACTCCTGCTCATATAAAAATCATTCTGTTTAATTAAGAAAGTAATTGATACTAGCTCTGATAAGTAGAGATAATTTCCTCAAATGGAAAAACTTCATTCTTGTCAGTAACTTTAGAGGTAAACCAGTAAAACAACAGTACATTCAATAAATTAAGGACAAATTACTTTATAAACTACATCTCAGAGACAAAGAGTAGAGTAACACTTAATGGATAATAACTACATACCAAGCACTACACAGGCATTTTACATGTTATAATGTGGTTTATCCTCATCAGTTCTGAAATGGTTGACACTAATCCTGTCTTACAAATGACTGAATTATACTGAATTATTATACTGAACTAATTTTTTGGAAGTCAATAAATTTCCTAAGATCTCACAGATAGTAAGTGGCTAACACAGAATACTAATTTTTGTCTGACTATAAAATTCAGTTTTCCCTAAAGGCAACCAAACACCCCAACAATACTTGGCTACCTCAACCATAAATTAACCTCAATATAGGTCTAATTCATATAATGCTAAGCTGTCTTCTAATAAATTATAAGATAAATCTAGATCTAATGGATATGTTTATTTCTTCATATCTAATGTTAATTTGGAGCTTTTAGTATGTTTAGCTGAATTCTAAAGAATCTGACAAAAAATAATTTTGGTTTCAATTTAAATGACTTTAATACTATTCAGATGCTTCATAGTGATGACTGAAAACTGTATTGTCATTACAAAAGTAGACACGTCTCTTTTCAGTGATACATCATAAGCATACAATATAGACACATATGTGAAATACATTTTGATAGTTATAACTAAGAGATACAGGTTAGGTAAATTATTTTACAGTAATCCTACTTGATTCTTGAAGAGTTTATAAAATCTAAAGAATGCATCAGTAGTGCACCACTTAAACATTTTCAAACGTCTAATGCCTTGGTCTTGACGTTGGTAGGTGTAAATGATAATTATCCCAGAATTGAGCCATATGGACAAAACTAGAATGTGTTTTCCAGGAATTTAAAGTATCATTAAGTTTTACTTAAAACATAGATATTTTATAGTTTGAAAAGCAAAACAGTCTAACTTGAACTCCTGCTCATATAAAAATCATTCTGTCTATTTAAGAAAGTAATTGATACTAGCTCTGCTAAGTAGAGATAATTTCCTCAAAGAGAAAAACTTCATTCTTGTCAGTAACTTTAGAGGTAAACCAGTAAAACAACAGTACATTCAATAAATTAAGGACAAATTACTTTATAAACTACATCTCAGAGACAAAGAGTAGAGTAACACTTAATGGATAATAACTACATACCAAGCACTACACAGGCATTTTACATGTTATAATGTGGTTTATCCTCATCAGTTCTGAAATGGTTGACACTAATCCTGTCTTACAAATGACTGAATTATACTGAATTATTATACTGAACTAATTTTTTGGAAGTCAATAAATTTCCTAAGATCTCACAGATAATAAGTGGCTAACACAGAATACTAATTTTTGTCTGACTATAAAATTCAGTTTTCCCTAAAGGCAACCAAACACCCCAACAATACTTGGCTACCTCAACCATAAATTAACCTCAATATAGGTCTAATTCATATAATGCTAAGCTGTCTTCTAATAAATTATAAGATAAATCTAGATCTAATGGATATGTTTATTTCTTCATATCTAATGTTAATTTGGAGCTTTTAGTATGTTTAGCTGAATTCTAAAGAATCTGACAAAAAATAATTTTGGTTTCAATTTAAATGACTTTAATACTATTCAGATGCTTCATAGTGATGACTGAAAACTGTATTGTCATTACAAAAGTAGACACGTCTCTTTTCAGTGATACATCATAAGCATACAATATAGACACATATGTGTATGTGGGGGGGGTGCATGTGTGTACATATATGTGTGTGTCTGTGTGTCTGTATATATATATATATATATATACATTTTAAGTGGAACTTGGTTAAACATTCAGAGTTCATTAAGATAATTATAAAGCTCAATTCATATCAACTAAAGACTGATGATAAATAAAATCTGACATTCTTTGCCTATTTCTTAGTGAAATGAAGTAATTTGAATGATCAGTAGAGAAATGTTAAAATTCACCTGCCCCATATGCAGAGTTTCAGGGATTTAATGCTGTAAAGCAACCTGAGCTAGAGTTTTAAAGAAACAGTAGAAGAACAGGTGTATCATTTAGGAATAGAAAAACATAAACTGTTTTCTAAGATGTGATAGACTGTCAGTTCTAAAGAGGTAATTAGAAGAGTTTAGCAGGGATTAGGACCTATTTCTCAAGCCATAATTTAAACAATTCCCACCTGCAACATTATTTTTTTGATGAAAATAAAATAGAAATCAACAGCTGAATGAATGGCTATTATAGGCGGTCACAAACGTTCTTTACATAATTTTTCTTGAAGCACCTAATCCAACTATTAACAAATGACTAATGACAAAGTGTTCTACGTACCTCCGACAAAAAGATCAATTCCTCCAGCTTCTTTTATTTTCTTTTCAAATGCATCACATTCTGCTTGCAAGTCTGTAGCATTCCCATCGAGGATATGAGCATTATTAGGATCTATATCAATATGCTTAAAAAAATTATTCCACATATAAGAATGGTAGCTTTCAGGGTGATTTCTGGGAAGTCCTACATACAAAGTTAATGAATAAAATGTAACTATTTTCAGAAATAAATCTAAAGTTTACTTTTTGATTTAGCCATAAATTCTAAAGAATCTGACAAAAAATAATTTTGGTTTCAATTTAAATGACTTTAATACTATTCAGATGCTTCATAGTGATGACTGAAAACTGTATTGTCATTACAAAAGTAGACACGTCTCTTTTCAGTGATACATCATAAGCATACAATATAGACACATATGTGTATGTGGGGGGGGTGCATGTGTGTACATATATGTGTGTGTCTGTGTGTCTGTATATATATATATATATATATACATTTTAAGTGGAACTTGGTTAAACATTCAGAGTTCATTAAGATAATTATAAAGCTCAATTCATATCAACTAAAGACTGATGATAAATAAAATCTGACATTCTTTGCCTATTTCTTAGTGAAATGAAGTAATTTGAATGATCAGTAGAGAAATGTTAAAATTCACCTGCCCCATATGCAGAGTTTCAGGGATTTAATGCTGTAAAGCAACCTGAGCTAGAGTTTTAAAGAAACAGTAGAAGAACAGGTGTATCATTTAGGAATAGAAAAACATAAACTGTTTTCTAAGATGTGATAGACTGTCAGTTCTAAAGAGGTAATTAGAAGAGTTTAGCAGGGATTAGGACCTATTTCTCAAGCCATAATTTAAACAATTCCCACCTGCAACATTATTTTTTTGATGAAAATAAAATAGAAATCAACAGCTGAATGAATGGCTATTATAGGCGGTCACAAACGTTCTTTACATAATTTTTCTTGAAGCACCTAATCCAACTATTAACAAATGACTAATGACAAAGTGTTCTACGTACCTCCGACAAAAAGATCAATTCCTCCAGCTTCTTTTATTTTCTTTTCAAATGCATCACATTCTGCTTGCAAGTCTGTAGCATTCCCATCGAGGATATGAGCATTATTAGGATCTATATCAATATGCTTAAAAAAATTATTCCACATATAAGAATGGTAGCTTTCAGGGTGATTTCTGGGAAGTCCTACATACAAAGTTAATGAATAAAAATGTAACTATTTTCAGAAATAAATCTAAAGTTTACTTTTTTGATTTAGCCATAAATGCTATTTAAAATATATAACTTTTCTATGCAATATTCAATTAAGAAGCATTTTTATATGGGATATATGCTTATTTTAATCACTATACATACATGTATCAACTCAATAAATGTGTACAACATCTATGGAAATACTAGTCTCAATCTCAGTTTATAGATGAACAGAAACACAGAAAAGTTAAAGTTATTTTCTCAGGGTCACAGAGCTCACAGAGGGGCTGAAACACACAAGTCTAGTTAATGTGCATTTAGTCACTATATTCCACTTTTCAAATAAATAATTTTAACCAATAAAACTGATTTTACATTCAACATATATTAAATGGCTACACAACTGAAATCTTGGTCCATGTCTGTCCTCTGTTATTCCTATTTGCATGCAAGATATACTTAACTACAACAGTTCTTTGGCAATTATGCTACCATTAAAAAAGGTACATCTATAACATTTAAATGTTGCCACAGAGTTTATATGTACCACTGAACTTTCCAGTTAAGCGTCTTTACAATCAATAAATTAAGGCTACAAATGGCCTTATATTTGAAAAATATTTCACTAATTATTTTACATACACTAATACATATTAACTTATCCTCACAACTGGTTTTAAAGTTACTTTGTCTTAAGAAAAAAAGAGGAAGAGAGAATGAGAAATGTGAATGAACTAGCTCAAAGTTGATGGAGCCAGGACTAGTAAGTGGCGCAGATGAAGATGAATGCAAATCTGATTACCAGTCCCATGGTCCCTCCAATGTGTCATGCTGTCATTACAAAAATATAGTGTTTTTTCCATAAGCTCCCAGCCCCACTACAAGATGGTACATTATACTCTAGAAATATATTCATTTTATACTCAAAATGAATTTTGATAATACATTAATATTCTCAAAGTATATTCATTTTATTTAAAATACAACATGTCCAAACAGTATATTTAAACATTATAGCTTACCAACATATTCATCCATGTTAAAAGTCTTCACATATTTAAAAGAAAGGTCTCCATTCTTGTGATATTCTATTAGTTTTTTATAACATCCTAAAGGTGTACTCCCTAGAGTAGACAAAAGATTCCATTTTAACATAACTTGAAAATCTAATTTTAAAACATGTTCATAGTAACCTTATTTTCTTCTTACTTAATGGTACTTTATACTTTTCATTTATTAGGCAAATGATTATTAATGTAAATATATATTCAGTTAACAAATATATGTTGAAATAGTCTCTACAAGATACCCTGAACTTTTAGGAGACTAGAATTTGCTGAATAGAGCTGGGAATTTGTCAATAAAAATCACAGATTGGAAAATTATTCCTGTATTGCTGGATATTTGGAAGTAATCGTATATATTTCAGGATTAGAAACTTCTAGAGATCACATTTGAATTAAAAGGAAAATAAACATTCCACCATTTGAGAAAAATCTTTAGAGAGGGATTTGTAGGATAAATGCTACATAAATAAATTGTGTTAAGCATTTAATGAAATCAAAGAGAGATGAATTTAAATATTGTCCCTACCAAAATAGAAAAGTGGCAAGGATTGAGTGAGGAACCTTATCCTTTAAGTTTTTAACTGGAGCTCCTGTTCCTAATTTTGTGTTATTGTCAGCATATATCTGCTAAAACGTATAAAGTAAAATGATTTCTAGGAAATGGGATCCTGGCTTTAGATTGTTCATCTGAGTTCCTAATGTTACATTTTTAAATAGGATTATTGTTACAGAGATTCTTTTATATGTTTTATAAACTAAGATCTGCTTGATAATGCTCTATGAAATGACACAGAAAGATAAGTGAATTTAGGCCTTTGTGGACGTTTTTAAAATTTGCTGTATTTTTATAACTACAAATTTAAAGACTAAATTGACTACATTCTTATAACAAACAACCTGGCCCAAACAATCCTGGTCAGAGAACTGATTTCTAGTCTAGCCACCATCACAAAGCAAAAGAAAACACAAATAAAACTTCTACTCAAAGAGGCAGAGAGAAGCATGGCAGAACTGAACAGTATCTGGCAGAACAAACAACTCCAAACAAAAAACCAACAAATACAGAGAAATCCAGAACAGTAAAAAACTGCCTCTCATATAAGATGATAGAAGTGGCTAAATATCACACAAACAGGTTCAGTGAACAGACGACTAATAGGTTTTCTTATAATTTAAAACACATATTGCTTTAAATTTGTCATTAATAATATAAAATTTATGTGGTCAAACTTTATGGTTCTTTCTCAAAGAACTACAGCCTACTAACATGAGACCAGGATAAAAGATGGAAAGTATAAAAGTTTTTCTTTCTTCCTTTTTCTGAGGAAAGGAAGGAACATACCAAATTTAGGAGACTAGAATTTGCTGAATAGAGCTGGGAATTTGTCAATAAAAATCACAGATTGGAAAATTATTCCTGTATTGCTGGATATTTGGAAGTAATCGTATATATTTCAGGATTAGAAACTTCTAGAGATCACATTTGAATTAAAAGGAAAATAAACATTCCACCATTTGAGAAAAATCTTTAGAGAGGGATTTGTAGGATAAATGCTACATAAATAAATTGTGTTAAGCATTTAATGAAATCAAAGAGAGATGAATTTAAATATTGTCCCTACCAAAATAGAAAAGTGGCAAGGATTGAGTGAGGAACCTTATCCTTTAAGTTTTTAACTGGAGCTCCTGTTCCTAATTTTGTGTTATTGTCAGCATATATCTGCTAAAACGTATAAAGTAAAATGATTTCTAGGAAATGGGATCCTGGCTTTAGATTGTTCATCTGAGTTCCTAATGTTACATTTTTAAATAGGATTATTGTTACAGAGATTCTTTTATATGTTTTATAAACTAAGATCTGCTTGATAATGCTCTATGAAATGACACAGAAAGATAAGTGAATTTAGGCCTTTGTGGACGTTTTTAAAATTTGCTGTATTTTTATAACTACAAATTTAAAGACTAAATTGACTACATTCTTATAACAAACAACCTGGCCCAAACAATCCTGGTCAGAGAACTGATTTCTAGTCTAGCCACCATCACAAAGCAAAAGAAAACACAAATAAAACTTCTACTCAAAGAGGCAGAGAGAAGCATGGCAGAACTGAACAGTATCTGGCAGAACAAACAACTCCAAACAAAAAACCAACAAATACAGAGAAATCCAGAACAGTAAAAAACTGCCTCTCATATAAGATGATAGAAGTGGCTAAATATCACACAAACAGGTTCAGTGAACAGACGACTAATAGGTTTTCTTATAATTTAAAACACATATTGCTTTAAATTTGTCATTAATAATATAAAATTTATGTGGTCAAACTTTATGGTTCTTTCTCAAAGAACTACAGCCTACTAACATGAGACCAGGATAAAAGATGGAAAGTATAAAAGTTTTTCTTTCTTCCTTTTTCTGAGGAAAGGAAGGAACATACCAAATTTATTGTGTCCATCTTTTGGTTTCAAGAGGATAGTTTAAGCACTCCCTCCATAATTTAAGGAAAAAACAATGAAAGATATGGTACAGGGTGAACTAGTGAAAGAAACTTTATTTGCATTGCAGTATTTATTTACTAATATAATTAATTTAGCAAGTGTTTATTATGTTTCAGATAATACAAAGATTAAGGCTGTTTCCACCCTAGAAGAACTCACAACATATGGATAGAAAGGTATAAAATAACTGTAACAAAAGGAAAAACATTATAAATAATCTATAATAAGTCTGGAGATGTATAATGAATCAAAGAAGGGAAGACTGTAGTATTGCTTGTTGAAGGTAGGATCAAAAATGGCATTCAACTGAGTCTTTGAAGAAGGGATCAAAGAATGGGGTAAGTCATAACTGAAAATAGGAAAAAAGATGGGTGTGATGGTTCAGAAATGACATCTGTCTACCTACCATGTGCCACATGCTGTGCTGATGTTTCATACATTAGCTAATGTAAATCTCACAAGTTTGGGAAACTGGAATGATCTTTCCTATTTTGAAGGTAGAAGAACTAGGTCAAACATTAAGAAACGTGTGAAATATCACACACATGACAGTGAAGCCAAAAGTTTAAGAGATTCTGCTTGGTTCCAGAGCTTGTAAAGTTTTTATTATATAATATGCTAGCAACAGGAGTGAAAGTAAAGCCAGTAAGTTCAGGCCTATTCTTGCATCTACAAACAGTGTAAACTTGCCCACCATGATTCAGTGTAGGGGAATGGCGGGAATACGTCGAGAGGTAGCTCAGACCCAGGGCATGTCGGCCACCAAAGGTCATGCTTCTCAACATCACTTCAGTAAACAGGTACTGAACGGATATGCCCCAGAACTGTGCTTGGTGGGCGTAATTACAATGCAGCAGGCCATTTACAAGTATAGAACTGTGTGTTCCAATTTCAAAAGCACTGCGGTGAGAAAGGGGCATGCTTAACACGATCATTGGTCAATGAAGGAGAAAAGTGAAAAACAAAAAAAAGAAAAGTAAAAAACATCAACAAAAGTTTTCCAGAGACACACCTTTGGCAAGTGTATTAACTGGTAGTTAATAAAACAAAAGGATTATATATTTAAGTACACCCAAACATGTTTAGCACTGCTGGCATTTAGGACTCTGAGGCGTTTCTCTCCCTACTCAAATTACTGTTTATTTCCTCATAATTATGGCAAGAGTGATTAAGACAGCCAGTCTGAGCATGGCCCAGATGTATATGAGGCAAACTGATACTTGGGCTCACATATCAGAACTGTGGGTACCCAAGGACTCATTTCTGGTATACACAATTAAAAAAAAAAAAAAAAAAAAACCGCTTTGCCATTCTCACCAAGGACTACTGCCATAGACCAAAAAACAAAAAGCAAAACAACAAACAAAAAATCAGCTTGGTGAGTGAAAGAATACCTTTCATAGAAATTATGTAAGTGAAAAAAATTATGATTGTAGCTTTTATGGAGTTGACATGCATGAGGTGAGGAGAAAGACGAGAAAGTACTGTTTAAATAAAACACACTTATGAGAACCTTAACGTTATGTTGTGTTTATAGTATATAAGGGATTTGCTCTTATTTGAGCCTCAAAACAGTATTATAAGCTATTGATTTCTTTATCTTCCTTAACGGTAAGAAAGATAAGAATTAGGGTATAGAATAAATGCCTTGAATAGAATAGAATAAATAAATAAATCAGCAAGAAAGTAACAGCCCTGATTCCAGATTTGATACTCTTTTCTCCGCTCTACTAGCTGAGCTACCGAAGGATGCTCCAATAGTCTTTCCTGGGTAAGTCAACAAAATCAAATAAAGTACCATTATATCAATGACACTACTTGGTTATTTTTAAAGAAAAACCTTAACAGAGAACTAAATTCAATAAAATACATAATTTAATACTTATGTTCATTCTGTCATGAAGACATACCTGTCTTCAATTTTTCATTTATAATACTTCTAAAATAAAAAGAAAATAATCACAGAAACAGCAAAGAGCCAGTAAGATAATATGAAGCATATGAAGTAAACTTAAGAGGTAATAGTACATACTTTAGGTACCTTTTAATGATCAATGCGAAGGTTAATCTCCTAAGAAATTGCATGAACACTGAAAGCAACACCCCTATATACAAACAAAAAACTACTAGAAAAAAAGTACAAAAAATATCCTGACCCTTACTTGAGCTGTATTTCTGTATTTCCTCTAGCTTTCTGGAGTGGCAGGTCAATTTTAACAAAACAGTAATGGAAATTAGATATTAGATATGCATATATTTATACCTATATAGTTGACTTTATATGCTAATATGTTAAATCAGTGATATGACAAGAAATAAAAAGGAAACATACTTTACTAAGGAAAAGCTTTCAATCTCACAATCTTAAATATCAAACACGGAAAAAATGGTATATTACCTGTTGGCAAACCCAGTGTAAAATATCTGTCCTGTCCAGGTCTGAACTGAATGATGCGATTACAAATGTATTTGGCTGCCCATTCACTAGCCAAGTCATAGTTATCAAGAATTACAAGCCTCATTATGGTGATGTACAGCTTCCAGGACAAGAAGTTCAAACCTGAGAAAATTCCATTGTAGAGCACTTTAAGTAATTTACAGACAATCAAACAAAAGCATAATACACTGATGACTTTAAAAAGGACATAACTTAAGAAAGATATGCATGTATACAAATACAATCTGAACTTTCGAAATAGCAGTAACAGCTGCTCTCTTTTGAACAGATTTCAGGTGCTGGGCAGTGGGGTAGGTCAGTTAAGTACAAATATTAACCCTTACAACCAGCTTCTGAAGTAAATACAATGAGTGGCTTCAGATGAGTAGAGGGACTGACACAATCTGACCGAGTTCATGTAGTTATTAAGGGACAATGCCAAAATTTACATCAAGGCAAATTTACTATAAATGCATCACGCTGCACTGTCCCCACAGGACTACTATATAAAGCAACATAAAACAAATCTAAAGGCAAAGCAGCACTCATTTATTGATTGCAAGTTATCAGTAGTAATGATTATTTGACGTAATAACAAAACCTCCCTTCTGTTAAATAATATTTTAACAATAGTAGCACCGGTACTTCAAAATTTTTCAATCAATACAGAAAGGTACAAAGAAGTTAAAAAAAAAGATCCAAATCCTGCCACTCCAATAATGCTCATTACTATTCCCGGTATCTAGATAATGCACACATATAAATAAGATGTATAGAAATAAGTTCTAACAATGGGATCATACCAGACATGCTATTTTTTAACAAAAAACATTCAATTTTCTGCATTCAACAGAAGCAAAAGAAAACAAAGTGAACTAAAAAAACTACTGATCTCTGGGGAAAAAAATCCTTCACGAAAAGCAATTTCAGTTCCTAAATATTCTAAGGTTAATAAAAAATATTAAGGGATCAGAGTCATTTAAAAACCATGATTCCATTTTAGATAGCATGGATTGACCTACTACTATGAAAGATATGAAAACTGCATTTTCACTTCCTCCCCCTCTGATTTCTGTAAGATGTGTTAATTTTATATTGCTAAGATTTATGACATTTACACTGTTCTGCATAATGCCCGGATTTTAATTCTTAATTTTATATTAAAATGGAAGTGTTATACCAATTCTTTCACAAATGGCTGCAGCAGTCTTGAATTCTATACCCACAAATTTTAGATACAGTAGTAAGTCAAATCCTTTACATTAGTGGGAATAGGAGATCTTATAATAATGAATACACTGAATCCAAATATGTCCTTAAGAACAAAATTATTTAGAATAAAAAAAGCTTACGGTCACCATGACCTAAAATTCTGGCACAGTAACAAGAGATAAACAGCATTTACAGACAATAATCTACATAGTAAGTCATGAATTCAGTCCAACAAATGGACGAGACCTCTATTTAAATTCACAATAATCTAATAGCAGAAACTATTTCAAAGTTACCCTAGGGAGTCAGAAGTACTTCCTGGCTGTTTTAACCCTCAAGAAATACAATTATTTCTAAAGAGTATTCAGAAAAATGACTACTTATAAAAAGAGGGGAAAAAAACATGGCAGTTAAGAAGCGGGATGTCATGAGTGCCTTCAGGGCATGCTATTTCTTTTCTCAGTTCAACACACTTGCGAGAAAGGGCCTATTAAATACTGAACACTAAGCTCCACAGAACCAAAAATGACTTAAGGATCCTTCACACTCAACAGTCTTTCCTGTAGAACTTAACATCCTCACTTTTCATAGAAAACTGCAAATCCAATGCCACTCCAATAATGCTCATTACTATTCCCGGTATCTAGATAATGCACACATATAAATAAGATGTATAGAAATAAGTTCTAACAATGGGATCATACCAGACATGCTATTTTTTAACAAAAAACATTCAATTTTCTGCATTCAACAGAAGCAAAAGAAAACAAAGTGAACTAAAAAAACTACTGATCTCTGGGGAAAAAAATCCTTCACGAAAAGCAATTTCAGTTCCTAAATATTCTAAGGTTAATAAAAAATATTAAGGGATCAGAGTCATTTAAAAACCATGATTCCATTTTAGATAGCATGGATTGACCTACTACTATGAAAGATATGAAAACTGCATTTTCACTTCCTCCCCCTCTGATTTCTGTAAGATGTGTTAATTTTATATTGCTAAGATTTATGACATTTACACTGTTCTGCATAATGCCCGGATTTTAATTCTTAATTTTATATTAAAATGGAAGTGTTATACCAATTCTTTCACAAATGGCTGCAGCAGTCTTGAATTCTATACCCACAAATTTTAGATACAGTAGTAAGTCAAATCCTTTACATTAGTGGGAATAGGAGATCTTATAATAATGAATACACTGAATCCAAATATGTCCTTAAGAACAAAATTATTTAGAATAAAAAAAGCTTACGGTCACCATGACCTAAAATTCTGGCACAGTAACAAGAGATAAACAGCATTTACAGACAATAATCTACATAGTAAGTCATGAATTCAGTCCAACAAATGGACGAGACCTCTATTTAAATTCACAATAATCTAATAGCAGAAACTATTTCAAAGTTACCCTAGGGAGTCAGAAGTACTTCCTGGCTGTTTTAACCCTCAAGAAATACAATTATTTCTAAAGAGTATTCAGAAAAATGACTACTTATAAAAAGAGGGGAAAAAAACATGGCAGTTAAGAAGCGGGATGTCATGAGTGCCTTCAGGGCATGCTATTTCTTTTCTCAGTTCAACACACTTGCGAGAAAGGGCCTATTAAATACTGAACACTAAGCTCCACAGAACCAAAAATGACTTAAGGATCCTTCACACTCAACAGTCTTTCCTGTAGAACTTAACATCCTCACTTTTCATAGAAAACTGCAACTCAGAAGTTTATTACTGAAGTTATAAAGCTATTAAGTGGTGAACGGTCCACAGAACTGAAAAGACATATCTACTCTGCAAAAGTGTCTTACAGGGAAGAATCACTTAGAATGCTTGTTTAAAAGATGGCCAGAACCCTTCCAAGGCCACAGTGCTTCAAAAGACCTGGAACAGGATCCATGGAATCTCCAGTTGTACAAATATCACAGGTGATTCTCACAATCAGGATACATTCGGAAAAGAACATCATACAGGGTGAGTAAGCCCTTAGGGCCAAGTGTGTTCTGTTTCATTGAATTCTTCCTTGAGCCCAGAGTTCACTTCCAAAAGTCCCAAGTGAATCACCTGAGAAAAGTAAAATGTTTTTTGCCACATGTGTTCAGATTTTAAAATGTGTCTTCTTCCAGTTTTTGCCAGTCCTCAGAGATCCAAACTACTGCAGTCCTCGACCATTCTCTGGCAACCTGACAGACAGTCGTCAAGAAATGACACAGCACCACCCCTTCCCAGGTGCTGATTCACTTTGAGTGTGCATCTTTTGGTCAAAGCTGCCAAACACGAACCTCAGAACTTTGAAGCTGCATGGGAACTTGAGAGACGACTTGGGTTATACAGCTATTTCAGAATCTATAGGAAAACCTAGGCTTCCAGAATCCCTGCTCTGCTCTTTCTCCTACAACACACTACAGCTGACCTCAAAAGACCTTTGAAGCCCGGCCTGGAAAGGGGGCCCTCGGGACAGGGTCTGGTCCAAAGGGGTGAGCAGACGCAAGGTAAACTGGTCCCTGCCTGGAAGGCGAGGGCTGCAAACCCACCTCACCTGCCAGGCTGCTGGGCCAATTTCTCCGCAAACCATAAGAATGCAAATGAGGGTGAGTATCACATATTTGTAACAAGTGTCAGCAGAAGACCGCCAGGGAACCCCCCTCCCGTAAGCCCAGTTCCGAGGAGGGCGACCAGCCAAGTTAAAGGCTGGGGAACACTACGGCGCCCGCCCCGAGGCTCCCGGGAGCCCCTTCCGCCTGGTTGCCCCGTCTCCGCATACAGCCCACCGCAGGAGGCAACGACCAGCCGGGTCCCCGCCCAACTCTCCTTCTTGGTCCTTCCCCGTGCGCTCACCTGCTGACCCGCTGCCTCTTCCCGAGTTGGACCAGCGAGCACAACTAACACTCAGCAACCCGGAGCGACCCCGGCCCGCGCGAGGAGCGGAGCCTCAGGACCCGGATGTAAACCCCGGCGCAGACCGCGGCGCGGCTCGTGAATCCTGCGCATGCGCGCGCCTCCAGCTCCCTGGGGATGAGCCAAACAGAGGTCCTTGTGAATTGCGGGAGACTGGAAGCCTTTGCTAATGTGAGTCTCCAGTTCCTGGGGCATCGTTTCGACGGTGTCCCTTTTTCATCTCTTAGGGATTAAATGGCAGTAGATTCTTTGGGTTTATGAGATTTAGTACATAGGACTGCAGTGCTCAAACATAAGCATTTGTAATAGCATTATGAATGCACAGCCTGTTTGCCCCACGCTTTTGAATGTCTACTTTGCAAGCACGATGACAGCTAAGCGCGTTTTATCAATAAGCTCATTAAGGTTAAATGGAATGTGCTGCAAAAAAGTCAAGCCTTGGAGCGGCTCCAGTACTCCTAAAAGGAGATTGTGATGAAATACAAACATATGCTGAGAGTCTAGGGAAAAGGTAGAGGAAATGGAAACTGCTTTGAACTCAGTATCATAGATCTTTGTTCATAAAGTGGATGGAAGGAAGCTGGGCTGGAGAAGTTACCGTTAGGAAAGCAATAATCCTTCAAAGATCCTATTGTGACCTCACTAGGACCCATTAGAAACAGTGCTTAGAGTTCTGTTAGGAAGTACAATCTGACTATCAACATAGAGAGGCAGGCAGACTCAAATTTCCTTGAGCCCTATGAAGTTAAGATAAATGGTAATGCTATGTCCCTAAATTCCTTATCTGAAGTTTTGGGTTGTAAATCCAGCCTGCACCTCTGAGTCAATTAAACCCCTGGCTCACATATTTTAGGCAAGAGAGACTGTTCCATTCTCAGATATAACTTGAAACAGCAGAATTCCTCACAAGTTCACAAGCTTATACTAAGGGACAAACTTTTTTTTTTTTTTTTTTAGGGACAAACTTTTTTAGCTCTGTAACCTTGAGTTAGTTTACAAAAGCTGTTGTAAACTAACTAGTACTATAATTTATCATCTCACAAAAATCATTTATGTATTCTCTGTAGTAAAAAAAAGACTTGCAAATCATAAAAAGAGCTTAGCAGGAAATATTACTGGATGTATTCTATCTCAGTGGTTTTACTTCATGTTTTTCTAACACTAGAAAAAAGTTCTGTCTCTGTTGTTAGTGCTTACAATGGTTAATTCTGCTTTGATTGCACATTACCATGTCCTGTCTTCCTTTTCAAGTTGGTGTTTCTCACCTCTTGAGAAATGCCATGTTCATTGTATAAGATTAAAACAAGAAGTTACTGCCATCAAAAGCAAAATATTTAAAACTAGACAAAGACAAGGACATTTGTCCATTTAGTAAATGTTTACTGATTATATGCCAGACAGCTACATGAGAAAGACAGACATACAGAGTCCTTGCTTTTAGTGCACTAAGAATCTTGTTAGGATACAAACATCAACCAACAAATCCTAGTAAGGGAAAGTATACTGTGTAGTCATGAGCCTTTAATTGAGATTTTTCCTTTGTGTTTAGTGATGACCTGATCATAGAAAGGACCTCCAAATAAAGCCCCAAAGAATGATAAGATTATCAGAAAGGTTGACCCCTAACCAGGGTTTTCAATGAAGAGTTCAGTGGGAAAGTTTTAACAGGTTGTCACCAGCAAAGGTGGCAGATTTACAGTGACATAGGAGTAGACTGTAAAGGTGATTATGTGGGTGACAGGGAACAAAAAAAAAAAAGCCTGATGACAGCCCTGGTCTGCTCCAGGTTATAGAAAGAAGCATCTGATAACTGTCATGCCCAGTGATCCTGAGCTGAGGTGGAGCTGATACAGAACCTGAAATAGTGTTTTAACATGTATCACTGGAAGCCAGTGGACAAAAGATGTTTCAGCTAACACCAGTTGGGACACATACCTTAGGCAAAAATGCACAGGAAGAGATGCACTGTCCATTGCAGTGGATGTCAGAAGAGAGAAAATAGCCACAGAACAGATGCCTTCACTGACATGGATGCCGGTTGCCTCCCCACCTTAGATGTCATTCTGAATCAAAGGTGAGGAAGAGGTATATTCCAAGGTGACAGAATTTACACATAAAATGACCAAGGAAACACTAGAACAACTAAATGAATCTGAAAATAACTTTTAAGTTCCCTGCTCTCGTGAGAATGAGACTGATGGGAAGTTTTAACTAAAAGTTATTTCATACATTGAAACTCTATATTATATAGATGTATCACAGAAAAATAAGAGATGGCACATTAGAATTTATGGCCTATGAAATTATTATATGCTAAAAAAATCTTTTACCAATTATACCCTAATCAGATTTATATGTAAAACAGCAATCCCCCTGTGTGTCTGTAAAGAACAGATTGAAGTTGAGTTTGGAGTGGGTCACGGAAATATGGATTTTGACAGAAAGAATACCGAAGAAGAACCTATAATCTCAGAAAGTAGTTTGCACTGAAGTATGCAGGCAGGAAAGTAAAAGGGATGTATATGGAATTCTGAATGACTTCCATGTAGCTAAGAGTAGGAGTATTTCAAACTTGAGAGAAAAATGAATTTGGAAAGAGGGAGGGAGGATAAATGAAGTACCTTTTAGGCTATGTATGGAAATTGGACTTCATATTGTGAGCAATGGGGAACTACTCAAGCTTTATGAAATATATCAGGCGACTAGAAGATTGTGTTTTAAGAAGAAGGAAGTAGAATGGGTGGGGATTCTATTATCGCCATAAAAATCCAGACACAAAAAAGACTCCCAGCTCATTTTGTATTTTTCCTGCCCCAGCCCTGGTACTAGGCAATTCACTAATAACTGATAGTTTTTATTTATTTATTTTTATCAGGAATGTAATATTTTGCCAAGCACTCCCTGCATCTATTAAAGCATCAGTTTGGTTTTCCATTTTAATCTGTTAGGAATGATAGTGATTGATTTTTTTTTTTAAACATTTATTTTATTTATTTATCTTTTGTGGGGTGGGGTGGGGGAGGGAGGGGAATGGGCAGGTCACTTCTATTGGTCTTTCATTTGTCTATTTTCATCCGTCTTTGTTCTTTGGCTCCTGTGGGCCTCCCGTCGCGGTGGCCTCTGTCGTCGCAGAGCGCCGGCTCTGGGCATATGCGCTCCAGAGCTCAGGCTCGGTAATTGGACACATCGGTCCAGCCACTCTGCGGCACGTGGGATCTTCCCAGGCCAGGGATCGAACAGGCGTCCCTTGCACTGCAAGGCGGTGTCCTTACCCACTGGACCACCAGGGAAGCCCAGTGATTGATTTTTGAATGTTAAATGTGCCTTGCATTGCTGAGATAAACTTGATATACTCACGGATTTTCTTGATCATGGTCATAAAAGGAACTGAACTTTTGCCTGTAAAGTTTTTTTGTTTTTAACGAATGCCTCTTTCTCTAAGAGAGTGATCTGAACACTAGGTAAGGATTCTGAGTTGTACACAATAAAACAAGTCTTTCAGTGGCTTCTTCCAGGGTTCTTCTGCCTTAAACAGAAAGCAAATCAAAGCGTTAGTCACTTAATCGTGTCCAACTCTGCGGGACCCCATGGACTGTAGCCTACCAGGCTCCTCTGTCCATGCAGTTCTCCAGGCGAGAATAGTTGAATGCGTTGCCATTCCTTTCTTCAGGGGATCTTCCTGACTCAGGGATTGAACCCAGGTCTCCTGCATTGCAGTCAATTCTTTGCCTTGTGAGCCACCAAGGAAGCCCTACCTTAAACAGAGAGATTAAATAATAATAGCTGTTCTTTGGGAATGAGACATAAAAGTGCTCCAGTCCAATTTTTGTTCCACGTAGTACTGGGAAAGTAGAATTTTGTTTTTGTTTTTCCAAAGGCTGTTGCTGACCTGAGAGCAGAGAATGGGATGAGGGTAAATTAAAACGCATGAAGCTGACTCTTCTTCCTCCCATGTTACTGAAAGTCTGTTACTAGTTTCCAAGTTTCTCAGAAAGTTGATTTTGATGGTTTGTCAGTTTTCTTTTTGTTTTATGAAGGGGCAGAGTTTTCAGTATGTTTACCCTGCAGTGAACATTGTTAGTTTGGCTTTTAAGGATTTTAAATTTTACGTTGGCATTGTTTGTGGAGGGAGGGAATGGGCAGGTCACTTCTATTGGTCTTTCATTTGTCTATTTTCATCTGTCTTTGTTCTTTGGCTCCTGTGGGCCTCCCATCGCGGTGGCCTCTGTCGTCGCAGAGCGCCGGCTCTGGGCATATGCGCTCCAGAGCTCAGGCTCGGTAATTGGACACATCGGTCCAGCCACTCTGCGGCACGTGGGATCTTCCCAGGCCAGGGATCGAACAGGCGTCCCTTGCACTGCAAGGCGGTGTCCTTACCCACTGGACCACCAGGGAAGCCCAGTGATTGATTTTTGAATGTTAAATGTGCCTTGCATTGCTGAGATAAACTTGATATACTCACGGATTTTCTTGATCATGGTCATAAAAGGAACTGAACTTTTGCCTGTAAAGTTTTTTTGTTTTTAACGAATGCCTCTTTCTCTAAGAGAGTGATCTGAACACTAGGTAAGGATTCTGAGTTGTACACAATAAAACAAGTCTTTCAGTGGCTTCTTCCAGGGTTCTTCTGCCTTAAACAGAAAGCAAATCAAAGCGTTAGTCACTTAATCGTGTCCAACTCTGCGGGACCCCATGGACTGTAGCCTACCAGGCTCCTCTGTCCATGCAGTTCTCCAGGCGAGAATAGTTGAATGCGTTGCCATTCCTTTCTTCAGGGGATCTTCCTGACTCAGGGATTGAACCCAGGTCTCCTGCATTGCAGTCAATTCTTTGCCTTGTGAGCCACCAAGGAAGCCCTACCTTAAACAGAGAGATTAAATAATAATAGCTGTTCTTTGGGAATGAGACATAAAAGTGCTCCAGTCCAATTTTTGTTCCACGTAGTACTGGGAAAGTAGAATTTTGTTTTTGTTTTTCCAAAGGCTGTTGCTGACCTGAGAGCAGAGAATGGGATGAGGGTAAATTAAAACGCATGAAGCTGACTCTTCTTCCTCCCCATGTTACTGAAAGTCTGTTACTAGTTTCCAAGTTTCTCAGAAAGTTGATTTTGATGGTTTGTCAGTTTTCTTTTTGTTTTATGAAGGGGCAGAGTTTTCAGTATGTTTACCCTGCAGTGAACATTGTTAGTTTGGCTTTTAAGGGATTTTAAATTTTACGTTGCCAAAATTATCAGCATAGCATTGTTTGTAATGTTGCCTTGTTATCTACGCATTCCATAGTGATTTTTAACTTACTCATTTCCAATACTGGTAAATCTTTTGTACCTTCATTTTATTTTTTCTCTCTAATCACCATGTTTCTTCATTTAATTGATCTTTTCAAGAACCAAATTTTGGATTAATTGAGTTTTGCATTGCTTTCTAATTTCTGTGTGATTGATTTCTACTCTAATCTTTATTATTTATGCCTAATCTTGATTATTTCTCAAGGTATACTTACTCTGGATTGAATTTCCCCCCTTTTTCCCCTAGTTTCTCTACGTGGAAGTTGAGATCACTATTTTGCAACCTCTGTTACTTCCTCATATAAACTTGTAGTGCTATGTATTTCTCCTCTAAAAATTGCTTTAGTGGCATCCCATAATTTTTTATATCTTCTTTTTTTCATTGTCATTTAGCAGAAAATTCTAACTTCTTTTTCTGCTTTCCTTTTGACCTGTAAGTTACTTAGAATTGTAATTTAATTACAATATAAGTTAATTAGAATTCCAAATATTTGGATATCTTCCAGAAACTTTCTGTTTTTTGTTTCCATTTTACTTCTTTTTTTAAAGTTTTAAATGTACATTGTGATGTTTTTATTTTTATTTTTTATACCAAAACCATTTTTATTGAGTATGGCCAATTAACAATTTTGTGATAGTTTCAAGTTTGGAACTCTGCTTAATGTTATGTACCAGCCTGGATGGGAGTGGGGTTTGGGGAAGAATGGATACATGTATATGTATGGATAAGCCCCTTCACTGTTCATTTGAAACTATTTCCATTTTACTTTTTTTTGTTATCAAGGAATATGCTTTGTATAGCTTGATTCTTTTTAAATATATTAAGACTTGTTTGTGGCCCAGAATATGGTATATATATGTATATATACTTAAAAAAAAATGTGGGGGCTTCCCTGGTGGTCCAGTGGGTAAGGACACCGCCTTGCAGTGCAGGGGGGTTTTCAGTATGTTTACCCTGCAGTGAACATTGTTAGTTTGGCTTTTAAGGGATTTTAAATTTTACGTTGCCAAAATTATCAGCATAGCATTGTTTGTAATGTTGCCTTGTTATCTACGCATTCCATAGTGATTTTTAACTTACTCATTTCCAATACTGGTAAATCTTTTGTACCTTCATTTTATTTTTTCTCTCTAATCACCATGTTTCTTCATTTAATTGATCTTTTCAAGAACCAAATTTTGGATTAATTGAGTTTTGCATTGCTTTCTAATTTCTGTGTGATTGATTTCTACTCTAATCTTTATTATTTATGCCTAATCTTGATTATTTCTCAAGGTATACTTACTCTGGATTGAATTTCCCCCCTTTTTCCCCTAGTTTCTCTACGTGGAAGTTGAGATCACTATTTTGCAACCTCTGTTACTTCCTCATATAAACTTGTAGTGCTATGTATTTCTCCTCTAAAAATTGCTTTAGTGGCATCCCATAATTTTTTATATCTTCTTTTTTTCATTGTCATTTAGCAGAAAATTCTAACTTCTTTTTCTGCTTTCCTTTTGACCTGTAAGTTACTTAGAATTGTAATTTAATTACAATATAAGTTAATTAGAATTCCAAATATTTGGATATCTTCCAGAAACTTTCTGTTTTTTGTTTCCATTTTACTTCTTTTTTTAAAGTTTTAAATGTACATTGTGATGTTTTTATTTTTATTTTTTATACCAAAACCATTTTTATTGAGTATGGCCAATTAACAATTTTGTGATAGTTTCAAGTTTGGAACTCTGCTTAATGTTATGTACCAGCCTGGATGGGAGTGGGGTTTGGGGAAGAATGGATACATGTATATGTATGGATAAGCCCCTTCACTGTTCATTTGAAACTATTTCCATTTTACTTTTTTTTGTTATCAAGGAATATGCTTTGTATAGCTTGATTCTTTTTAAATATATTAAGACTTGTTTGTGGCCCAGAATATGGTATATATATGTATATATACTTAAAAAAAAATGTGGGGGCTTCCCTGGTGGTCCAGTGGGTAAGGACACCGCCTTGCAGTGCAAGGGGCGCCGGTTCCATCCCTGGCCTGGGAAGAGCCTATGTGCCGCGGAGCGGCTGAACGGATGTGTCCAATTACCGAGCCGGAGCTCTGGCGCATGCGCCCAGAGCCGGCGCTCTGCGACGACAGATGCCACTGCGATTGGAGGCCCACAGGAGCCAAAGAACAAAGACGGATGAAAATAGAGAAATGAAAGACCAATAGAAGTGGCCCGCCCGTCCCCCTTTCTCCCCACCCCACCCCCAAAAAAGATAAATAAATAAAATAAATGTTTTTTAAAAATGTGATATTTATTTTGGCATAGATTGTTGTATTAGGTAAAGTTGGTTGATGGTATTCATGCCTCCTTTATTTTTACTGATTTTGCATTATTTATTTTACAAATTAATGAGAGAGTAGTGTTGAAACTAGACAATTGTTGTGGTTATGTACACTTTTGTTGCCATATTATCAATACTGTTTGGTTGATGCCTTCTGATGATCTCTTATTAGGTACATAAACATTTAGGTTTTCTGTATACTCATGATGTATTAATCAATTTCTCATTATGAAAGGATCTTCTTTATCTTTAGTAACATTCTTTGTTCTGCAGTCTTCTTTGTCTGATATTATTCTGACTATTAAAACATTTTTATTAGCATTTAAATGGAATAATTTTCCTTTTAATTTATTCATGTATTTATGCTTAAAGTTTTTTTTTTAAAAAACAGATTTATTGAAGTATGATTAGTATACAAGAATTGCATATGTTTTCCTGGTACAAGTTGATGAATTAGGGCATATGCATACACCTGTAAAACCCTCATCACAATCAAGGAGATAAACATACCTATCACTTCCAAAATTTTCCACATGCCCCCTCCTGCCTTTGTTAACATGAGATCTACCCTCTTAACAAAAATTTTGAGTACACAGGATAGTACTGTTAATGTAATAGGCAATATGTTACATAGCAAGTCGCTAGAACTTCACTTCATACACACGGAACAGCAAATCCCAATTTTCCCTGTCCCTGGCCTCTGGTAACCAGCAGTGTTATTATCTGCTTCTATGAGTTTGACTATTTTAGATATCTTGGCTTCCCCTGGTGACTCAGCAGTAAAGAATCCGCCTGCCAAAGCATGAGATAAGGGTTCAATCTCAGGTTAGAAAGATCCCCTGGAGAAGGAAATGGTAACCCACTCCAGTATTCTTGCCTGGGAAATCTCATGGACAGAGGAACCTGGCAGGCTACAGTTCCTGGGGTCACAAAGAGTCGAACACAACTTATCTGACTAAATAGCAACAGTTTTAGTTACCTCATATATGTAGAATCATGCATTATTTGTCCCTCCATGACGGGCTTAATCCAAGTAGGATGATGTGCTCCTGGTTCATGCATGTTGTCTCATATGGCAGAATTTCCTTATTTTAAGATTCAGTGATATTTTACTATATATGTACATGCTTTTAGATTTTGCATTATTTATTTTACAAATTAATGAGAGAGTAGTGTTGAAACTAGACAATTGTTGTGGTTATGTACACTTTTGTTGCCATATTATCAATACTGTTTGGTTGATGCCTTCTGATGATCTCTTATTAGGTACATAAACATTTAGGTTTTCTGTATACTCATGATGTATTAATCAATTTCTCATTATGAAAGGATCTTCTTTATCTTTAGTAACATTCTTTGTTCTGCAGTCTTCTTTGTCTGATATTATTCTGACTATTAAAACTTTTTTATTAGCATTTAAATGGAATAATTTTCCTTTTAATTTATTCATGTATTTATGCTTAAAGTTTTTTTTTTAAAAAACAGATTTATTGAAGTATGATTAGTATACAAGAATTGCATATGTTTTCCTGGTACAAGTTGATGAATTAGGGCATATGCATACACCTGTAAAACCCTCATCACAATCAAGGAGATAAACATACCTATCACTTCCAAAATTTTCCACATGCCCCCTCCTGCCTTTGTTAACATGAGATCTACCCTCTTAACAAAAATTTTGAGTACACAGGATAGTACTGTTAATGTAATAGGCAATATGTTACATAGCAAGTCGCTAGAACTTCACTTCATACACACGGAACAGCAAATCCCAATTTTCCCTGTCCCTGGCCTCTGGTAACCAGCAGTGTTATTATCTGCTTCTATGAGTTTGACTATTTTAGATATCTTGGCTTCCCCTGGTGACTCAGCAGTAAAGAATCCGCCTGCCAAAGCATGAGATAAGGGTTCAATCTCAGGTTAGAAAGATCCCCTGGAGAAGGAAATGGTAACCCACTCCAGTATTCTTGCCTGGGAAATCTCATGGACAGAGGAACCTGGCAGGCTACAGTTCCTGGGGTCACAAAGAGTCGAACACAACTTATCTGACTAAATAGCAACAGTTTTAGTTACCTCATATATGTAGAATCATGCATTATTTGTCCCTCCATGACGGGCTTAATCCAAGTAGGATGATGTGCTCCTGGTTCATGCATGTTGTCTCATATGGCAGAATTTCCTTATTTTAAGATTCAGTGATATTTTACTATATATGTTAGCACACTTTTTATCCATTCATCTGTTGATAAACATTCAGATTGTTTCCATATTTTGGATATTGTGAATAGTGCCACAGTGAATGTGGGCATGCAGGTTTCTCTTGGAGATCCTCATTTTAGTTATTTTGGATTTATACCCAGATGTGAGATTGGTAGATCATCAAGTAGTCCTATTTTAATTTTTTTGAGGACTCTTGATACTGTTTTACCTAGGGACCACAGCTTTTTATATTCATGTCAGCACTGCCCAAGGGTTCTAGTTTCTCGACATCCTCACTAATATTTGTTATCTTTGGGTGGGTGTATAGTTGGAGGGGATAATAGCTGTCCTAATTAGTGCAACAAGATATCCATTGTGTTTTTTTTTTTTTTTTTATCTTTTGGGGGTGGGGTGGGAGGGGGGGGGTGGGCCACTTCTATTGGTCTTTTATTTTTCTATTTTCATCCGTCTTTGTTCTTTGGCTCCTGTGGGCCTCCCATCGTGGTGGCATCTGTCGTCGCAGAGCGCCGGCTCTGGGCGCATGCCCTCCAGAGCTCCGGCTCGGTGATTGGACACATCAGTCCAGCTGCTCTGCGGCACGTGGGATCTTCCCAGGCCAGGGATCGAACAGGCGTCCCTTGCACTGCAAGGCGGTGTCCTTACCCACTGGACCACCAGCGGAAGCCCTCCATTGTGGTTTTGATATACATTTTCCTTGATTAGTGATGTTGAACACCTTTTCATTTTGGTCATTTTTATGTCTCCTTTGGAGAAATATCAATTCAAATTCTTTGCCAGTTATTCATTAAGTTATTTGTTATTGAGTTACAGGTGTTTCTTATGTATTTGGGATATTAGCCCCTTATCAGGTATACGATCTGCAAATATACTCCCCCATTCTGTAGGTTGCCTTTAATGTCTAATTGATTCTTCTAATTTTTAAAAAATTTTTTTTACTTTTTCTGCCTGTGCCTTTGGTGTTATCTTCAATAGATCATGACCAAAACAATGTCAAGAATCTTCTCCTTATTTTTTTTTTGAGTTTTGCAATTTTAGGTCTTGAGTTTTAAGTCTTCAATCTAGTTTTGTTTTTCAGCATTGTTTCATAAGATTCAGTGATATTTTACTATATATGTTAGCACACTTTTTATCCATTCATCTGTTGATAAACATTCAGATTGTTTCCATATTTTGGATATTGTGAATAGTGCCACAGTGAATGTGGGCATGCAGGTTTCTCTTGGAGATCCTCATTTTAGTTATTTTGGATTTATACCCAGATGTGAGATTGGTAGATCATCAAGTAGTCCTATTTTAATTTTTTTGAGGACTCTTGATACTGTTTTACCTAGGGACCACAGCTTTTTATATTCATGTCAGCACTGCCCAAGGGTTCTAGTTTCTCGACATCCTCACTAATATTTGTTATCTTTGGGTGGGTGTATAGTTGGAGGGGATAATAGCTGTCCTAATTAGTGCAACAAGATATCCATTGTGTTTTTTTTTTTTTTTTTATCTTTTGGGGGGGGGGGGGGGGGGGGGGGGGAACGGGTGGGCCACTTCTATTGGTCTTTTATTTCTCTATTTTCATCCGTCTTTGTTCTTTGGCTCCTGTGGGCCTCCCATCGTGGTGGCATCTGTCGTCGCAGAGCGCCGGCTCTGGGCGCATGCCCTCCAGAGCTCCGGCTCGGTGATTGGACACATCAGTCCAGCTGCTCTGCGGCACGTGGGATCTTCCCAGGCCAGGGATCGAACAGGCGTCCCTTGCACTGCAAGGCGGTGTCCTTACCCACTGGACCACCAGCGGAAGCCCTCCATTGTGGTTTTGATATACATTTTCCTTGATTAGTGATGTTGAACACCTTTTCATTTTGGTCATTTTTATGTCTCCTTTGGAGAAATATCAATTCAAATTCTTTGCCAGTTATTCATTAAGTTATTTGTTATTGAGTTACAGGTGTTTCTTATGTATTTGGGATATTAGCCCCTTATCAGGTATACGATCTGCAAATATACTCCCCCATTCTGTAGGTTGCCTTTAATGTCTAATTGATTCTTCTAATTTTTAAAAAATTTTTTTTACTTTTTCTGCCTGTGCCTTTGGTGTTATCTTCAATAGATCATGACCAAAACAATGTCAAGAATCTTCTCCTATACATTTTTTTTTTTTTGAGTTTTGCAATTTTAGGTCTTGAGTTTTAAGTCTTCAATCTAGTTTGAATTAATTTTTGTGTCCAATTTCATTATTTTACATGTGGATATCAGTTTCTTTGCATCATTTGTTTTGAATATACAATTCTTTCTCCATTGTGTTACTCTTGACTCCCTTTCCAGTTTTCAGTTGTCTACTTGTACTTGGGTTTGCTTCTGGGCTCTCTGTTTTGTTTCATTGACCTATATGTCTATGCCAGTTCCATACTATTCTAATTATCATGGTTTCACATGATATTTTGAAATCGGGATGTATGATGTCTCCAGCTTTATTGTCCTTCTTCCAGATTGCTTTTGCTATTTGAGGTATTTCTGGCTTAATATAAATTTTAGGATTTTTTTTTCTACATATTATAAAAAAATGCCATGGAGATTTTGGTGGGTATAGTGTTAAATTTGTAGATTGCGTTAGGCAGTATAGACATTTTAACAATAAGTCTTTCAATCCAGTAACATGAGGTGTCTTTTCCATTTATTTGTGTATTCTTTAATTTCTTTCACCTATGTTTTGAAGTTTTCAATATTTACATCTTTCATCTGCTTAGTTAAGTTTATTCTTCAATATTTTATCCCTTTTGGCAATTTTGTGAATGGGATTGTTTTCTTAATTTCCCTGTAAGATTAGTTCTTTTTTAGTGTACTGAAATACAACTGATTTTTTGTATGTTGATTTTATTTTATAGGTTGACTTTATATCCTGCAGCTTCACTGAGTTCATTTATTGGTTCTAACCATTTGTGGAGTCTTTAGACTTGTCTGCTTATAGGATTAGGCCATTAGCAAATAGTGATAATTTACTTTTTTTATATTCTTGGTACATTTTATTTCTTTTTATTGCCTAATTGCTCTCACTAGTGCTTCTAATATTATGTTTACAAGTGGCAAGAGTAGGTATCTTTGTTTTCTTTCTTATTTTAGGAAAAAGCTTTCATTTTTCCACCATTTTATGTGATGTTAGCTTTGGGTTTTATTATATATGGTTTTTACTCTATTGAGGTAAATCCTTTCTGTCTTTCCCAATGGCTCAGCAGGTAAATTCTTTCTATAGCTTGTTTGTTTAGAATTTTTATTATGAAAGGGTGTTAAATTTTCTTAAAGGCTTTTTCTATATCAGTAATGATAACTGTGTGATATTTATCCTTTATTCTGTTACTGTGTTACTGTGCTGTGCTAAGTTGCCTCAGTCGTGTCCAACTCTTTGTAAGCCCATGGATTGTAGCCCACCAGGCTCCTCTGTCCATGGGATTCTCCAGGCAAGAACACTGGAGTGGGTTGACTCCAGGGGATCTCCAGGTGACCCCCTCCTCCAGCATATCTTCTCTACCCAGGGATTGAACCCGAGTCTCCTGTATCTCGTGCCTTGGCCAGTGGGTTCTTTGCTTATGGCACCACCTGGTAAGTCCCATTACTGTAGTGTATTATGTTAATTGATTGGCATATGGACCATTCTTGAATCTCAAGAATAAATCCACTTGGTCATAACATGATTTTTAATGTGCTGTTGAATTCAGTTTCCTAGTATTTTGTTGAGATTTTTTTGTAAGTAGTTCATTAAGAACATTGACCTGTAGCTTTCTGTTTTCTTTTGTTTATTTGTACTTTAACATTTATTATTTCTTTCTTCTTCTGACTCTGGGCTTAGTTTATTCTTCTTTGTCCAGTTCTTTGAAGTATAAAGATAGGTTGTTTATTTGAGGTCTTTTCTCTTTTTCTAATGAGGGCATTTATCATTATAAACTTCTTTCTGGATCTGATTTTTTCCCCCAACCTTTAAGTTTTGGTATGTTGCATTTTCATTTTTATTGGCTTCAAGATATTTTCTTATTTCCCATTTTATTTCTTGTTTGACCTAATTTTTTCTCCAGCAGTGTTGTTTAATTTTTATGTGTTTGTGAATTTTCCTTCTGCTATCATTCCTAGTTTCATTTCACTATGGTCAGAAAAGATATTTGATATGATTTTTGTCTCCTTAAATTTGTTAAAATATATTTTAAGACCTAATAAAAATGCAAGGTATTTTCCATCTCAAACATTTTAATTTTCACTTCTAAAAATGTGAAGTTTTTTCCTTATGTTTTTACTTAACACTTTCACTCTTGCATGTAGCTTCTTGAACATATAGAATATAGTTAAGATAACTTTAATGTTCTTGTCTGCTAATTCATTATTTGTGCTATTTTTGGCTCTCTTTCAGTTGATTGAATTTTCTCCTCATTATGGCTCACATTTTTTCTGCTTATTTGCATTTCTGATAATTTTTCATTTATTTTCACATCATGTATTTTGCCTTTTTCTATGTTGGATATTATTGTTTTCTAAAAATATCTTTGAGATTTGTTCTGTGACATGGCTAAGCTACCGAGAAAGAGTATGACCTCTTGGGTCTTGCTTTTAATAAACTTTTTAAAATATTTTTTATTGGAGTGGATTTACAATGTTGGTTTCAAATGTACAGCAAGTGAATCAGTTACACATATACCTATATCCACTCTTTATTAGAGTCCTTTCCCATATAGGTCATTACAGAGTATTGAGAAGAGTCCCTGTACTATACAGTAGGTTCTTGTTCAGTCGCTGTGTCATGTCCAGCTCTGTGACCCCCATGGACTGCAGCATGCCAAGCTTCCCTGTCCTTCACTATCTCTCAGAGTTTGCTCAAACTCAGATTAACTGTGTCAGTGATGCCGTCCAACCGTCTAATCATCTGTTGTCCCCTTCTCCTGCTGCCCACAAAGGTTCTTATTAGTTACCTGTTTTGTATATAATAGTGTATATGTGTCAATCTCAAATTCCCAATTTATCTAGCCCTACCCCAGCCCCTGGTGACCATACATTTGTTTTCTACATCTGTGACTCTACTTCTGTGTTTTGTTTCTTTGATTGTTTTTAAGATTTTTTTTTTTTTCCCATGTGGGCCATTACAACGTACTAAGTAGAGTTCACTGAGGTATACAGCAGGTTACTGTTACTTATCTGTTTTATGTATAGGAGTGTGTGTGTGTAAGCCCAAGTCTCACAGTTTATGCCTCCCCTCTTACCCCCTAGGGTAATCAAAAGTGTGTTTTCTACATCTCTGTTTTGTAAATAAGTTGATTTTGTACCTTTTTTTTAAGATTCTACATATAAGTGATATCATATGGTATTTATCTTTCTTTGTCTGACTTCTTTCAAGCAGTAAAACAGTCTATAGGTCCATCCATATTGCTGCAAATGGCATTATCTTGTTCATATTTATGGCTGAGTAGTATTCCACTGTGTGTATATATGTTACACACACATCTTCTTTATCCACTCTTCTATTCATAGACATTTAGGTTGCTTCCATATTTTGGCTGTTATAAATAGTGCTACAGTGAGCATTGGGTGCATATATTTTTTTGAATTATGGTTTTCTGTATATATGTGCCTAGGAGTGGCATTGCTGGATCATACAGTAGTTCTATATTTAGTTTTTAAAGATACCTCCATACTGTTCTCTATGATTGTACCACTTCACATTCCCACCAGCAATGTAGGAGGGTTTCCTTTTCTCCATACCCTCTTCAGCATTTATTGTGTGTAAATGTTTTTAATGATGGCCATTCTGATACAAATGAGGTGATATCTCACTGTAATTTTGATTTGCATTTCTCTTATAATTAGCGATGTTGAAGTTTTTTTATGGTTTTTTTTTTTTTTTTTTTTTTGGCCTTCTGTCTGTCTTCTTGGGAGAAATGTCTCTTTAGATCTTCTGCACATTTTTTTTGATTTAATATATATATGTATATGTGTGTGTGTATGTGTATATATATATATATATATATATATATATATTGAGGTGCATGGCCTGTTTGTATACTCTGGTGATCGATCCATTGTTGGTTGCTTCATTTGCAAATATTTTCTCCCATTCTGTGAGTTGGGTGCAAGTCTTTTCATTTTGCTTATGATCGCCTTTGCTGTGCAAAAGCTTTGAAGTTTAATTGGGTCCCATTTGTCTATTTTTGTTTTTGTTCTCATTAGTGTAGGAGGTGGATCAGAAAAGATCTTGTGCTGATTTATGTCAGAGTGGTCTGCCTATGTTTTCCTCTAAAAGTTTCATAGTGTTTGGTCTTACATTTAGGTCTTTAATCCATTTTGAGATTTCTTTTTTTTAATGGTGTTAGGGAGTGTTCTAATTTCATTCTTTTACATAGTCTGAGAAATGAGGGATTTAGATTTTTAGTGTAGGTGGAGTTTTAAGCCAATTATTTGGCTGTAAAAGAGACTGGGAAACTTGAATGAAGCTAGTTTTGCATAGTAGGCTCTTGGTTTTAACTTAGATTTTATGTTTATTTAAGATTATTTGGAATTTGATATGCTTGGAAAGAGGGGTTAAAATCATCATCCATAAGGCTAACCTTAATTGGAGATCCCGCAAACAGTGAGGAAGAATAAAACCACACTCTTACAGGAACAATCTAAGGGGCTTTTTGAATTATGGTTTTCTGTATATATGTGCCTAGGAGTGGCATTGCTGGATCATACAGTAGTTCTATATTTAGTTTTTAAAGATACCTCCATACTGTTCTCTATGATTGTACCACTTCACATTCCCACCAGCAATGTAGGAGGGTTTCCTTTTCTCCATACCCTCTTCAGCATTTATTGTGTGTAAATGTTTTTAATGATGGCCATTCTGATACAAATGAGGTGATATCTCACTGTAATTTTGATTTGCATTTCTCTTATAATTAGCGATGTTGAAGTTTTTTTATGGTTTTTTTTTTTTTTTTTTTTTTTGGCCTTCTGTCTGTCTTCTTGGGAGAAATGTCTCTTTAGATCTTCTGCACATTTTTTTTGATTTAATATATATATGTATATGTGTGTGTGTATGTGTATATATATATATATATATATATATATATATATTGAGGTGCATGGCCTGTTTGTATACTCTGGTGATCGATCCATTGTTGGTTGCTTCATTTGCAAATATTTTCTCCCATTCTGTGAGTTGGGTGCAAGTCTTTTCATTTTGCTTATGATCGCCTTTGCTGTGCAAAAGCTTTGAAGTTTAATTGGGTCCCATTTGTCTATTTTTGTTTTTGTTCTCATTAGTGTAGGAGGTGGATCAGAAAAGATCTTGTGCTGATTTATGTCAGAGTGGTCTGCCTATGTTTTCCTCTAAAAGTTTCATAGTGTTTGGTCTTACATTTAGGTCTTTAATCCATTTTGAGATTTCTTTTTTTTAATGGTGTTAGGGAGTGTTCTAATTTCATTCTTTTACATAGTCTGAGAAATGAGGGATTTAGATTTTTAGTGTAGGTGGAGTTTTAAGCCAATTATTTGGCTGTAAAAGAGACTGGGAAACTTGAATGAAGCTAGTTTTGCATAGTAGGCTCTTGGTTTTAACTTAGATTTTATGTTTATTTAAGATTATTTGGAATTTGATATGCTTGGAAAGAGGGGTTAAAATCATCATCCATAAGGCTAACCTTAATTGGAGATCCCGCAAACAGTGAGGAAGAATAAAACCACACTCTTACAGGAAGAATCTAAGGGGTTGGGCAATGGATTAGATGAGAAACGTACAGTGGTTGTCATGCTTAGGTATGAAGAGACAGCCTCCCGATTCAGAGATATGATGATTCAATGGTTAGAGGTGAAACAGTGTGTCAAGGTAGAATAAATACTATATATAAAATACAAGGTAGGATACTGGGTAAAAGGTAGAATGCTAGCATGGATGATTATTGATTTAAATGTTTCATTGGAATCAAATTCTCCAAGATCTGCCTACTATGATAAATATCTTATTTGCTTTTATTATAGAAAGTTTCATTCTGGGCTGTATGCTTTCTCATCTGTCTGCAACCATCACGATCGAGCTGCGCTTTCTATAAATTAAAACAACTTTTGTTTTCCAAAACCACAAAAACTAAGCAGTAAAATTTAAGAAATTTATGTCGGCTCTGAGATTTTCAGAAGATTTCTTTAGATAAGTGTCATAAAAATGCAGATGGTAAGAATATATAAGATTTAGGAAATTTCAATTTTAATAACATAGACTAAAGCACTCTTGTCTATAATTTAATAAGGAAAATTGTCCTTGGATCACAAACTATGAAATTATAGCCTCAGAGGCTTCTCAATGACAACCAACATCAAGATTAAATAAGAGCTTTAGAATTAAACATCATGGCATCATTGTATTGAAGATTTTTTTCTTTGTAAATAATAGCTATAAAACTAAATTAGTGTATTGTGAAATTTTTGCCACTAGAAGTTCAGGAGAAAAGTTTAGGGGCAAGATGACTCAATAGTTTCAGATTGTAGATGAAAGAAATTAGTGGCAATATATTTTTTAGCTGATGAAACTATTACCATGTAAGGAAATGCTTAATTTTCATATAGAAATTTTCAAATGGAATGTAAACTTTTGTCATAATTAAAGTTCAAAATAATCTCCATGAGGATAGGGACCTTGTGAGTCTTGTCTACAGATGAGGACTCAGCATCCAGCCTAGCACCTGGCACATGGTTAAGTGTACAGTGAAAAGATATCTAAGGGGTTTGGGCCAATGGAAGAATAAAACCACACTCTTACAGGAAGAATCTAAGGGGTTGGGCAATGGATTAGATGAGAAACGTACAGTGGTTGTCATGCTTAGGTATGAAGAGACAGCCTCCCGATTCAGAGATATGATGATTCAATGGTTAGAGGTGAAACAGTGTGTCAAGGTAGAATAAATACTATATATAAAATACAAGGTAGGATACTGGGTAAAAGGTAGAATGCTAGCATGGATGATTATTGATTTAAATGTTTCATTGGAATCAAATTCTCCAAGATCTGCCTACTATGATAAATATCTTATTTGCTTTTATTATAGAAAGTTTCATTCTGGGCTGTATGCTTTCTCATCTGTCTGCAACCATCACGATCGAGCTGCGCTTTCTATAAATTAAAACAACTTTTGTTTTCCAAAACCACAAAAACTAAGCAGTAAAATTTAAGAAATTTATGTCGGCTCTGAGATTTTCAGAAGATTTCTTTAGATAAGTGTCATAAAAATGCAGATGGTAAGAATATATAAGATTTAGGAAATTTCAATTTTAATAACATAGACTAAAGCACTCTTGTCTATAATTTAATAAGGAAAATTGTCCTTGGATCACAAACTATGAAATTATAGCCTCAGAGGCTTCTCAATGACAACCAACATCAAGATTAAATAAGAGCTTTAGAATTAAACATCATGGCATCATTGTATTGAAGATTTTTTTCTTTGTAAATAATAGCTATAAAACTAAATTAGTGTATTGTGAAATTTTTGCCACTAGAAGTTCAGGAGAAAAGTTTAGGGGCAAGATGACTCAATAGTTTCAGATTGTAGATGAAAGAAATTAGTGGCAATATATTTTTTAGCTGATGAAACTATTACCATGTAAGGAAATGCTTAATTTTCATATAGAAATTTTCAAATGGAATGTAAACTTTTGTCATAATTAAAGTTCAAAATAATCTCCATGAGGATAGGGACCTTGTGAGTCTTGTCTACAGATGAGGACTCAGCATCCAGCCTAGCACCTGGCACATGGTTAAGTGTACAGTGTTCCTTTATTTCCCATTTAAAGTGGAAGCTGCCATGCCACACATAGCCACAGGAGGGCACCATTGAACCTGATATAGAACAGACTGTAGGGATATTCTTGTAAACTGTTTTGTTTTCTCCAGTTGCTCTTTATGGATAGTAGGTCACTCTGGTTGACCTTCTGTAGTGTAGCAAGATTCCCTGATGGCTCAGCAGGAAAAGAATCCCTATGCAATGCAGGAGACACAGAAGTTGTGTGTTCAACCCCTGGGATCCCCTGGAAAAGGAAATGGCAAACTGGTCCATTATTCTTTTTTTTTTTTTAATATTTATTTATTTATTTATTTTGGAGGGGGTGGGGAGGGGGGGAGCAGGCGGGCCACTTCTATTGGTCTTTCATTTGTCCATTTTCATCCATCTTTGTTCTTTGGCCCGTGAGGGCCTCCCATCGCAGTGGCCTATTTTGTCGCAGAGCACCGGCTCTGGGCGCATGCGCTCCAGAGCTCCGGCTCGGTAATTGGACACATCGGTCCAGCCGCTCCGCGGCACGCGAGATCTTCCCAGGCCAGGGCTCGAACCAGCGCCCCTTGCACTGCAAGGCGGTGTCCTTACCCACTGGACCACCAGGGAAGCCCTGGTCCATTATTCTTGCGGGAAAAATTCCATGGGCAGAGGATCCTGGTGGGCCAGGCCAGTGGGTCACAAAGAGTCTGACATGATAGAGTGACTAAGTGTGAGCATGAGCAGCATATAGTAAGGACTCTTAAAAAGCTGAACTTTATTTAAGTTTAAATTTATTACAATATAAAGGTTAATAACCACTTTCATTTATAATAGTTAAGAGATTTACCAGAGAACTGAAAAAAAAAAAACACCTAGAATGATGTAAAATTTTAGGATTTTTTTTTGGGGGGGGGGCACTTCTATTGGTATTTCAATTATCTGTTTTCATCTATCTTTGTTCTTTGGCCTGTGTGGGCCTCCCATCGCAGTGGCCTCTCTTGTTGCAGAGCACCGGCTCCGGGCGCATGCGCTCCAGAGCTCCGGCTCAGTAATTGGACACATCGGTCCAGCCGCTCCACGGCACATGGGATCTTCCCAGGCCAGGGATCGAACCGGCACCCCTTGCACTGCAAGGCGGTTTCCTTACCCACTGGATGACCAGGGAAGCCCAGGATTTTTTAAAAATAGCACCTTTTCCCCACAAACTGGGACTTTGTCTCAGATCACTGCCGTAGAAATCGGGCTTATATTTGGATAGCATATTCCTTACAATTCTTTTTTTCCCATTTCTGTGAGTAATGAACAGAAGCAAATTAGTGTAAGAAAATTAACCTTGACAGAGAAAACATATTCTTCAGCATGTAACATAGTAATGACAAACAAGGTGTGGAGTTTGAACAGTAGCTCCCAGTATTTTATAAGTTGGGGAGATGGAGATAGCTTTATTGACCAGCCTAGACTTAGATGACTGTGCTGTTTCTATAAAGTGCAAGGCACGGACACTTCCTGACAGTTATATATTACAGCTGTGTAGCTGCTCTCTCCCACGGGCTTGCATTGCCCTCGTTAAAAACTAGAGAGCCTAACAGATAGCCATCCCCTCAAAATCGCTTGTCTATAATGGATTCCCTATATATTTATCTTTCTTGGCAGTGATCTTGGTGCCACATTTGAGATTGATAGGCATTCTTCATACTCGATCTCTGCAAAGTGTTTGGTGGCAATGGCCTCTTCTATCTTAAAACATTACTCTCTCCTGTTTTCTTTACTACCTTCATAGACTTTCCTTTTCAGGCTGTCATGTGGGCTTCTCTTTCAAAGCTTCCCACTTTGGCTTTCTTCTCTAATCACCTTGTGTCTGACACTTTTGCTCTGTGACTTCAGTTACATTTTCCCAAACTTATGTAAATCTAGCTTAGCTCTCAGTCTTGAGCTCTGGATCCCTATGAAACTCTGAGGCTCTAGAGGCTCTGCGGCTCTAGAGCACAGGCTCAATAGTTGTGGCTCATGGGCTTAGTTGCTCCACAGCATGTGGGATCTTCCCGGATCAGGGATCAAACTCATGTCTCCTGCATTGGCAGGTGAACTCTTTACTACTGTGCTACCAGGGAAGCCCCAGGGTCTTTTCTAATGAGTCGTCTCTTCCCATCAGGTGGCCAAAGTATTGGAGCTTCAGCTTCAGCATCAGTCCTTCCAATGATTATTCAGGGTTGATTTCCTTTGAGATTGACTGGTTTGATCTCCTTGCAGTCCAAGAGACTCTCAAATCTTGTCCAATACCACAGTTCAAAAGAATCGATTCTTCAGGGCTCAGCCTTGTTTATGGTCCAACTCACATCTATACAGGCCTACTGGACAAACCATAGTTTATGGATCTTTCTCGGCAAAGTAATGTGTCTGCTTTTAACACGCTCAGACTTTTTCAAACAAGCATTTAACATAGTTGACAAACAAGGTGTGGAGTTTGAACAGTAGCTCCCAGTATTTTATAAGTTGGGGAGATGGAGATAGCTTTATTGACCAGCCTAGACTTAGATGACTGTGCTGTTTCTATAAAGTGCAAGGCACGGACACTTCCTGACAGTTATATATTACAGCTGTGTAGCTGCTCTCTCCCACGGGCTTGCATTGCCCTCGTTAAAAACTAGAGAGCCTAACAGATAGCCATCCCCTCAAAATCGCTTGTCTATAATGGATTCCCTATATATTTATCTTTCTTGGCAGTGATCTTGGTGCCACATTTGAGATTGATAGGCATTCTTCATACTCGATCTCTGCAAAGTGTTTGGTGGCAATGGCCTCTCTTCTATCTTAAAACATTACTCTCTCCTGTTTTCTTTACTACCTTCATAGACTTTCCTTTTCAGGCTGTCATGTGGGCTTCTCTTTCAAAGCTTCCCACTTTGGCTTTCTTCTCTAATCACCTTGTGTCTGACACTTTTGCTCTGTGACTTCAGTTACATTTTCCCAAACTTATGTAAATCTAGCTTAGCTCTCAGTCTTGAGCTCTGGATCCCTATGAAACTCTGAGGCTCTAGAGGCTCTGCGGCTCTAGAGCACAGGCTCAATAGTTGTGGCTCATGGGCTTAGTTGCTCCACAGCATGTGGGATCTTCCCGGATCAGGGATCAAACTCATGTCTCCTGCATTGGCAGGTGAACTCTTTACTACTGTGCTACCAGGAAGCCCCAGGGTCTTTTCTAATGAGTCGTCTCTTCCCATCAGGTGGCCAAAGTATTGGAGCTTCAGCTTCAGCATCAGTCCTTCCAATGATTATTCAGGGTTGATTTCCTTTGAGATTGACTGGTTTGATCTCCTTGCAGTCCAAGAGACTCTCAAATCTTGTCCAATACCACAGTTCAAAAGAATCGATTCTTCAGGGCTCAGCCTTGTTTATGGTCCAACTCACATCTATACAGGCCTACTGGACAAACCATAGTTTATGGATCTTTCTCGGCAAAGTAATGTGTCTGCTTTTTAATACGCAGTCTAAGTTTGTCATAGCTTTTCTTCCAAGGAGCAAGCATCTTTTAATTCCATGGTCCTGGTGCACACAAGGTTTTGTTTGTGCCCTCCAAGAGGTTCTGTTTCCCTCGTCCTGTGGAAGATGTATATTCAAATCCCACTGACCTTCAAAGTCAAATTCCCTGGGAGTCCTCAGTCCATTTGCTAGATACCCAGGTTGGGCCTAAAACTTTTGAAAAACTGCGAGAAATTCTTTGGTATAGTTGTTCTCCAGTTAATGGATCCCCTGCACAGTGGCTCTATTGTACAGCTGATTTTGTTAGTTTGTTCTTAAAGAAAAGATTGGTTCACAACACAGTGTTTGTCTTTTCAAAAATAAAATAGCTTATTAGTATGTGCTGTTTGAGGATTTAAAAATATGTTTTGATTCTAAATTAATATCTGAGTGACATTAATTAAGATAGCTGTATAGTCATGATTTAATACTCAGTAAGTCTTTGGTAATATCTTTCCTAGTAATTGTTTTGACAAAGCAATTTATAGAAAACACCACTATCTTATCAATTTAAAATTATCATCTTACAAATAAAAATAGTTTGGGAGTACTGATAGGTGATTGAAATAGGAAAGATATCTGACAAGGAGGGAGCAGTTTCTGGGCATCTGGGGAAAGCTGGAATGATTTTTGTTGGTGTGTTAGTTTCCTGTTGCTGCTATAAAAATTAGTACGAACAGTAGCTTAAAAGAGCATGAATTTATTATCTTACAGTTCTGGGAGTCACAAGTCTGAAGTGGGTTTCATTGGGTTAAAATAATGCATCAGCAGGGCTACCTTTCTTCTTGGAGGAAAGGACAATTCATTTTCTTGCCTTTTATAGCTCCTAGGGGCTTCCTGGATTCCTCGGCTCCTGACCCCTTTAATCTTTAAAGCCAGCAATGTCTTTCTCCTGATTCCATCTCTCTGGTTCTGATGTTTCTGCTTCCTTCTTCCACATTTAAGGGACCACAGTGATTCATTACATTGAGCCTATCTGGATAATCCAGGATAATCTGTGACCCCACGAGCTACAGTAACCCACCAGGCTTCTCAATCTATGGACTGGGTTAATTGAAGACAGAGGTCTAAAATGATATAAGATTGTACCATACAGTTATGGTTATTTCTTTAGGTAAGGAGATGAGGAGTGAATACACACTACAGATTTAATACTTGCTCCCATCTCAGTTTGTTACTTAAAAAGTTCTAATCATTTTAGAGGGTTCAGATCATGTTTTGTGATCCAGATTGAAACCATCACTGGAAATTTCCTTCTCTAGCAGTACTTATTTTCCTGCTGACTTGCCACTTTAATTTTGAAGTGAATGATTTTTTGCACTTATCAATAATATATGCCAATTGATTGCATATGAGCTTTCTCATACTCAATATCTCTTTATGATTACCTTCTGGCAGGTAGAGAACAATTTTAGTCATTATCCTAATTTTAGTTTGTACAGATTTCTACCCACTCCCAGGAGAGAGGGGCTCTATTTGAAACAGCAACAGATGCAAAAAAATAAGTAGATGGTAGTTTTCACACATTTAAAAAGTTTACAGAACCTTCTCTTCAAATGACATATGCTGTGAAAATCTGTAGACCAGTGTTTGAAGCAGACAAAAACCGAACTGTTTTGTTGGCAGAGAGACAGCTCGAACCTCACTCTGCACTTGCTACTCTTAGCAAATCCATCTTGAAAAAGAGTAGATTCCTGTGTCCTCGGGAAGGGTACTAGGAAGTTGAAGGTGAAACAAAAACTTGTATTTTCTATTTATTTTTTGTTAAAAATATTTTCCCCAGCTTTATTGAGATATAATTGGCATATAGCATTGTGTAAGCTTAAGATGTACAATGTAATGATGAGATACGTGTATATGTTGCAAAATGATAATGGTAGTCACCGTGCCGTATATGACAACCCCAGAATTGACTCATGTTACAACTTGGGATTTTGTCCCCTTTGACCACCTTCATCTTTCTCCCCCACCTGCCACTCTGGTACCTGGCAACAAGCCAACATTTTAGCAGAAGTCAGAGTGCCCCAGGCAGACGAAGAATGAAGTACAATGTGGAATGAAAGTTTAGGAAACAGAAAAATTCTGATAAGCTGCTGGGATATGTGGCGCTGGAGTCATGACTTCAAGTTCAAATAAGAGCCAAGATAGCAAGCAGGCAGCACAGGCAGAGTCAAGAGACGAGGGAGGGCACAGAAACCAAGGTGGGCAGGTTACAGTGGTGGGCAGCACATACTTCACCAGGGCAATGGCCCTGGATGAACCGAAGAGCAGGTGGAGAGATGAGTCAAGAGATGAAATGAGGAAGACTGGAGGAAAGCCTTAGAGAGCAGAGTGAAGAAACTGAGTTCATTTTATTTGTTCATGGGAAACGTGCGCTAAAAATTGGAGTCGTAAATTAGAGGCCAGTTGGATTTTAAAAGTAAGCCTCATTTATAAAAGCTGTGGATAGTATGAGCGTCTCCTTTAAGCGAAGAATGCATGTTGGTGAGATGTGACAACTACGTTGACTTTCCATCATGCAGTACCATGGTTCTAGCTGGGACAAGGGAAGCTCTCTGTCAGAGCACTGACCCCCAAGACTTTCTTTGTTGCAACCTACTCTGCTCTCTTCTGTCATAGTACACGTGAAAATGTCCTGTTCCTATAAGGGCCTTGAAATTGGCTTACACATAGAGCTCAGTGACTATAAAGTCTATTTATGGTACATCCTTGATAGTGGTTGCATTGTGATGAATTCCCACAAGAAGACAGTTTCTGTAGGTGTGAGTGGGACTTTATACGACTTTAGACTTCAAAGGAAATCACAGCTTATTTTCACATGTTCTATCAGTGTTTGTTATAAATAAGTTCAGTAGATTCCACTGTCATATCATGCCATGTATAGCTTTTCAGTAACAACTTTTTCTTTTTACTGAGTCTTATATCTATCACATCCTTTCAGTTGTTATTACTGGGTGTTATTTGTGTAGATTCCCAATTCACACCACTGAGAAAAAACATGCACAGAAACTTTTATTCACCTTCTGAGGAAGACCAGTGAGTGAACCAGTGAGGCGCTCTTTTGGCCCCATTTCTGTATATAACACCATCATTCCCTGTTTCCTAGGCAAGAAACCAGGGAGTCATCATGGATATTTTCTTTTTTTGTCCCCCATTCATTAGAATTTTTTAGAACGATGACAAATATCTACACTCTTTGTCTCCACATCATTCATTGTGACTTCAGCTCTTCCCATCAGGAGATGAATCTATTTCTCTTCTCCTTGAATCTGAGCGGGGCTTGTAAATCTTCTTTGGAGAAATGCCTTTAAAGTTACTTTGATTAATAGGTGGTGTATTTCCAAGCCTGGGTGTCAAGCAATCTTACACACTTCCCTCGTCCTCAACTGTACCATCTGAACATCTGTTCTGCTGCCATGAGAATGGACCTGGGCTAGCCTGCTGGGAGACAAAAGACCCTGTAGGATGAATCAACTGATTCATCCTGGCTGAGGCCCCAGGTATGTAGGAGAATCCCGCCAAGATGAATACAGCAATCTTACAGCCCACGCACTAGTTGATGAGGCACATGATCAAGGTGCTTCCAAACCTTCCTGGTCCTAGCTAATCCACCAACCTACTCTTTAAATAAAGGCTTGTTACTTAAAGCCACTAAATTTTGGGTGGTTACTTATGAAGAGAAAGGTAACTGATATAGGCTCCTGTACTTAACTGTTCTCTGAGTATTATAGTTCCTACCTCTTTAATATAATTTTTCTGCATTTTGGAGTTCCCTAGCAGTCCCGTGGTTATGACTTGGCACTTTCATTGCCAAGGGTACAAATTCAGTCCCTAGTCATAGAACTGAGATCCTGGAAGCCATATGGTAAAGCCAAAAGAAAAGTTCTTCCTAATTTCTTTGCATTTCATTTTTGCCTCCTTTATTGCCTTCTATCTGAGTTTTAATCCTGCCTCATTTCTACTCTTAGAATAGTCATGTTATTCTTCTACTTAAAACCCTTGAATGGCTCATCAAATGTAATAAGGCACACACTGCTCAACGGAGTCCGCCTGATGGCTAAGAGGACAATTTGTTGTCTCAGACTCCCTGGTGGTGGTGGTAGTTTAATTGCTAAATCACTTCAGACTCTTGTGACCCCAGGGACTGTAGCCTACCAGGTTTCTCTGTCTGTGGACTACCACAGGCAAGAATATTGGAGTCGGTTGCCACTTCTTCAGGGGATCGAACCCACGCAGCCAGATTCTTTGCTGTTGAACCACCAGGAAGCTCCATACTCCCTGGCTCCTTCACTTTATGGCTGTGTGACCTTGGGCAAGTTACTAAACCACTCTGTGCTTGTTTCCTCATGCTTAAAATGGAGTAAAAATGAGACTTGGCAAGTAGAATCTAGACTAGAACCTGACACATCATAATTGCACAAATGATATGTACTATAATTTTTATTTCTAAGTATGAAACATAAGACCATCCATGAATGGGCCTTTACTCTCTTTCATTCTTTTTTCTTTTTTTTTAATTCTTCATTTTAAAGATTTTACAGAGTTTTGTTGTTCATCAACATGTATGTTCCCAGATCATTCATATGCATATCCCTGGACCCTCCCCCGACCCAGTTCCCCCCCTCCCACCTCTCCAGACCATCGCCCCAAGTGATTGTAGGTACTCCTATTCCCTCAGCACAATGACAATAGCTATCTTTTCCACACATGACAGTATAGGTTTCCATGTTACTCCCTCCATGCGTCCCTCCCACTGTTCGGTCTCCACAATGTCCTTATGTCTATTCTCTGTTTTTCCATGAGTTCACTACATGTGTTATCATGACCATCTTACTAGATCCCATATATATGAGTTAGTGTACTGTACTTGTCTTTCTCTTTTTGACTTACTTCACTTTTTATGATAGGTTCTAGAGCTAGCCACCTTATTAGGACTGAGTCTTCTGCATTTCTTTTAACAGCTGAGTAGTATTCCATTGTATATATGTACCAGCGCTTCTGTATCCATTCATTTGTCGATGGACATCTAGGTGACTTCCATGTTCTGGCTATTGTATAGACAGCTGCAATGAACATTGGGGTACAGGTGCCTCTTTCATTTTTGATTTCATCAGACTATAGGCCTAATAGTGGGATTGCTGGGTCATAGTTTTTTAAGGAATCTCCATATTGTCTTCCATAGAGGCTGTATCAGTTTACATTCCCACCAGCAATGCAAGAGGGTTCCCTTTTCTCCGCACCCTCTCCAGCATTTATTGTCTGTCGATTTGTTGATGATGGCCATTCTGATGGGTGTGAGGTGGTATCACATTGTGGTTTTAATTTGCATTTCTCTAATGATAAGCGAGGTTGAGCGTCGTTTCATGTGCTTTTGGGCCATCTGTATGTCCTCTTTGGAGAGTCGTCTCTTTAGATCATTTTCCCATTTTTTGATTGGGTTGTTCGTTTTTCCTGTGCTGAGTTGTCTGAGTTGCTTGTAGATTTTGGAGACTAATTCTTTGTCTGTTGTTTCATTTGCTATGATTTTCTCCCACTCTGTGGGGTGTCTGTTGAGCTTTTCTGTAATTTCTTTGGCTGTACAAAAGCTTTTAAGTTTCATGAGGTCCCACATGTTCAATTTTCTTTTCAGTTCCACTATTTTAGTTGGTGGGTCAGAGAAGATTTTGCTTTGATTGATGTCCTTGAGGGTTTTGCCTATATTCTCCTCTAAGAGTTTGATGGTTTCTGGCCTTACATTTAGGTCTTTAATCCATTTTGAGTTGATCTTAGTGTATGGTGTCAGGGAATGTTCCAACCTCATTTGTTTGCATGTAGCTGTGCAATTTTCCCAGCACCACTTGTTGAAGAGGCTGTCTTTGTCCCATTTTATAGTTTCTCCTCCTTTGTCAAAAATAAGGTACCCATAGTTGCGTGGGTTTATCTCTTTGTTCTCAATCTTGTTCCATTGATCTATAGTTCTATTTTTGTGCCAGTACCTTACTGTCTTGATGACTGTTGCTTTGTAGTAGAGTCTGAAGTTAGGGAGGCTGATCCCTCCAACTCCATTTTTCTTTCTCAGGATTGCTTTGGCTATTCGAGGTCTTTTGTGTTTCCATATGAACTGTATTATTCTTTGGTCTAGATCTGTGAAAAATGTCAATGGAAGTTGAATAGGTATTGCATTGAATCTGTAGATGATATTTGGTTGGATGGTCATTTTCACAATATTGATTCTTCCGACCCAGGTACATGAACTATCTCTCCATCTGTTTAAGTCTTCTTTAATTTCTCTCATGAGTGTCTTGTAATTTTCTGTGTACAGTTCTTTTGTTTCTTTGGGTAGGTTTATTCCTAGATATTTGATTTTTTGGTTGCAATGGTGAAGGGGATTGCCTCTTTGATTTCATTATCTAATTTTTCATTGTTTGTGTATAGGAATGCCAGTGATTTCTGTGTGTTGATTTTGTATCCTGCAATTTTGCTGAATTCGTTGATTAGCTCTAGTAGCTTTGTAACGCGTCTCTGGGATTTTCTATGTATAATATCATGTTGTCTGCAAAAGAGAGCTTGACTTCTTCCTTTCCAATCTGGATTCCTTTGATTTCTTTCTCTTCTTGCATTGCTATGATTTCCATGGGTGTCTGTTGAGCTTTTCTGTAATTTCTTTGGCTGTACAAAAGCTTTTAAGTTTCATGAGGTCCCACATGTTCAATTTTCTTTTCAGTTCCACTATTTTAGTTGGTGGGTCAGAGAAGATTTTGCTTTGATTGATGTCCTTGAGGGTTTTGCCTATATTCTCCTCTAAGAGTTTGATGGTTTCTGGCCTTACATTTAGGTCTTTAATCCATTTTGAGTTGATCTTAGTGTATGGTGTCAGGGAATGTTCCAACCTCATTTGTTTGCATGTAGCTGTGCAATTTTCCCAGCACCACTTGTTGAAGAGGCTGTCTTTGTCCCATTTTATAGTTTCTCCTCCTTTGTCAAAAATAAGGTACCCATAGTTGCGTGGGTTTATCTCTTTGTTCTCAATCTTGTTCCATTGATCTATAGTTCTATTTTTGTGCCAGTACCTTACTGTCTTGATGACTGTTGCTTTGTAGTAGAGTCTGAAGTTAGGGAGGCTGATCCCTCCAACTCCATTTTTCTTTCTCAGGATTGCTTTGGCTATTCGAGGTCTTTTGTGTTTCCATATGAACTGTATTATTCTTTGGTCTAGATCTGTGAAAAATGTCAATGGAAGTTGAATAGGTATTGCATTGAATCTGTAGATGATATTTGGTTGGATGGTCATTTTCACAATATTGATTCTTCCGACCCAGGTACATGAACTATCTCTCCATCTGTTTAAGTCTTCTTTAATTTCTCTCATGAGTGTCTTGTAATTTTCTGTGTACAGTTCTTTTGTTTCTTTGGGTAGGTTTATTCCTAGATATTTGATTTTTTGGTTGCAATGGTGAAGGGGATTGCCTCTTTGATTTCATTATCTAATTTTTCATTGTTTGTGTATAGGAATGCCAGTGATTTCTGTGTGTTGATTTTGTATCCTGCAATTTTGCTGAATTCGTTGATTAGCTCTAGTAGCTTTGTAACCGCGTCTCTGGGATTTTCTATGTATAATATCATGTTGTCTGCAAAAAGAGAGAGCTTGACTTCTTCCTTTCCAATCTGGATTCCTTTGATTTCTTTCTCTTCTCTTATTGCTATTGCTAGGACTTCCAGGACTATGTTGAATAGTAGTGGTGAAAGTAGGCACCCCTGTCTTGTTCCTGATCTTAGAGGGAATGCTTTCAGTTTTTCACCATTAACAATAATGTTCGCTGTAGGCTTCTCATAGATGGCTTTTATTATGTTGAGATAGGTTCCTTCTATGCCCATTTTCTGAAGAGTTTTTATCATAAATGGGTGTTGTACTTTGTTGAAGGCTTTTTCTGCATCTATTGAGATGATCATGTGATTTTTGTCTTTCAATTTGTTGATATGGTGTATCACATTGTTTGATTTGCGGATGTTGAAGAAGCCTTGCATGCCTGGGATGAACCCGACTTGATCATGATGTATGAGTTTTTTGATGTGTCGTTGAGTTCTGTTTGCTAGGATTTTGTTGAGGATCTTGGCATCTAAGTTCATCAGAGAAATTGGTCTGTAATTTTCCTTTTTTTGTTGTCTTTGCCTGGTTTGGGTATCAGGGTGATGGTGGCCTCGTAGAATGTGTTTGGAAGTTTTCCTCCTGTGAAATTTTTTGGAAGAGTTTTAGAAAGACAGGCATTAGCTCTTCTTTAAATGTTTGGTAGAATTCGGCTGTGAAGCCATCTGGCCCTGGGCTTTTGTTTTTGGGTAGATTTTTCATCACAAATTCTATTTCTGAGCTTGTGATTGGGTTGTTCAAAGTTTCTGTTTCTTCCTGGCTCAGTCTTGGGAGATTAATCTTCTCCAAGAAACTCTCCATTTCTTCCAGGTTTTCCAGTTTGTTGCCATATAGCTGTTCATAATAGTCTCTTAGAATCCTTTGGATTTCCGCATTATCTGTTGTAATCTCTTCTTTTTCGTTTTAGATTTTGTTTATCTGGTTCTTCTCTCTCTTTTTCTTGATGAGTCTGGCCAGTGGCTTGTCAATTTTGTTTACCTTTTCAAAGAACCAGCTTTTTGTTTTATTTATCTTTACTATTGTTTCTTTCATTTCTTTCTCATTTATTTCTGCTGTGATCCTTATGATTTCTCTTCTTCTGATGGCTTTGTGGTGTTTTTGTTCTTCTTTCTCCAATTGTTTTAAGTGAAGGGTTAAGTCATCTGCTTCATATTTTCCTAGTTTCTTGAGGTGGGATTGTATTGCTATAAATTTCCCTTTTAGAACTGCTCTTGCAGTATTCCATAGGTTTTGCACTGTCATGTGTTCGTTGTCATTTTCTTCTAGGAAGTGTTTAATTTCTCCTTTGATTTCCTCAATGATCAGTTGGTTTTTAAGGTATGTATTGTTTAATCTCCATTTGTTTGTGTTTAGGGTTATTTTTTTTTCCGGTAGTTGATCTCTAGTCTCATTGTATTGTGGTCTGAGAAGATGGTTGATATAATTTCAGTTTTCTTGAACTCACTGAGGTTTGATTTGTGGCCCAAGATGTGATCTATCCTGGAGAATGTTCCGTAAGCGCTTGAGAAGAAAGTGTATTCTTCTGCTTTTGGATGGAACGTTCTAAAGATATCGATGAGGTCCTTCTTTTCAAGTGTGGCATTTAAGGCTTGTGTTTCTTTATTAATTTTCTGTTTGGATGATCTGTCCATTGGTGTGAGAGGAGTGTTAAAGTCTCCTACTATGATTGTGTTGCTGTCAATGTCTTCTTTTAAGTCTGAAAGTACCTGTCTTATGTATTGAGGTGCCCCTGTGTTGGGTGCGTAGATATTCATGACTGTTATGTCTTCCTCTTGATCCCTTAATCATGATGTAGTGACCTGCCTTGTCTCTTAGAATCTTCTTTACTTTAAAATCTATTTTGTCTGATATGAGGATTGCTACTCCAGCTTTCTTTTGACTTCCATTTGCATGGAATATCTTTTTCCAGCCTCTCACTTTCATTCTATGAGTGTCTCTAGGTCTGAAGTGGGTCTCTTGTAAACAGCATATATATGGGTCATGTTTCTTGATCCATTCAGCCAGCCTGTGTCGTTTGGTTGGAGCATTTAATCCATTTGCATTCAAAGTAATTATTGATACAAATGTTCCTATTGTCATCTTCTTAGAAATTTGGGGTTTGATTTGTAAGGCTTCTCCTACTCTATTTGTTGGCTATATCAGGCCCTTTAACACTTGTTGTAGGGCTGGTTTTGTGGTACAGAATTCTTTTAGCTTTTGCTTGTCTGTGAAGCTTTTGACTTCACCATCAATTCTTAATGAGATTCTTGCTGGGTAGAGAAATCTTGATTGGAGGTTATTCTCTTTTAGCCGTTTAAATGTGTCTTGCAATTCTCTTCTGGCCTGCAGAGTTTCTGTTGAAAGATCCTCAGTTAAATGTATGGGGTTTCCTTTATATGTTATTTGTTGTTTGCTCCTAGCTGCTTTTAGTAATCTGTCTTTATATTTAGTCTGCATTAGTTTGATTAGAATGTGCCTTGGTGTGTTTCTTCTGGGATTGATCCTAAATGAGACTCTTTGTGCTTCTTGGACTTGGTTGACTATTTCCTTTCCCATGCTGGGGAAGTTTTCCACTATAACCTCTTCAAGAATTTTTTCGTAACCTTTCTTTCCCTCTTCTTCCTCTGGAACTCCTATAATTCTAATGTTGGTGTATTTGATATTGTCCCCCATAGGTCTCTGAGGCTATCTTCAGTTCTTTTAATTCTTTCGGCTTTGTTGTGTCCCTCACCAGTTATTTCCACCAGTCTATCTTCCAGCTCGCTTATCCGTTCTTCTGCCTCTGATACTCTACTGTTGAGACCTTCTATAGTATTTTTGAGTTCAGCAATTGAGTTGGTTGTCTCCATTTGCTTATTTTTCATTTCTTGCATGTCTCTTCTCAATGCACTAATTTCCTCTAATGTTCTGTTTTCGGTGTTTTGCATCCTCATTTAGTATAGCTTTTCTGAATTCTCTTTCAGATAGTTTGTCTATCTCCTCCTGTGTTATTTGAAGCGGTGTTTCTCTAGCTTGGTCCTTCATTTGTGCAGTGTTTCTCTGACGTTTCATTATTAGGTTAATTTTTGTTTCTTTTTGTGTGTCTGTATGTGTGTGTGGAGCTCTTTTCCCCCCACCAGGCTTCTTGGTTGAATTCTCCCTTCCTTTGGGTTTCTGTCCTTCTAGAAGTGTTCAGTGGTTTGTGACTTGGATAGTGTTAGGTCTTGTTTACAGATGAATAATCTCTAGTGTTATATGTTCTTTGATAGTGTGGGGTCTTGGAATCAGGGCTTCTGCTCCAAGGATTCTTGGTTTGATGATTGGTCAGGAGGTGTAGGCTCTATGTCTGGTTTGCTATGATGTTCCGTGGTATTAGTTCACATACTAGCATCCGCGATGCGGCGCTTCTCGCGGCGCCGCGGCTTCTCGCGGTGGGTTCCGGCGGCTTCTCTACTTTCTTTCTAAAGCCGCGTGTCACTATGACTTCTTCAAACCTAAATCAGAGCCTTTGGTTCTTCTAATATGTACCATGTTGTTTAAAGCCTCCTCATTTTATTCTTGTTGCTTCAGTGTTTCTAGTCTCTGCCCCTTTTTTCTGGCCTCTAGTCCCCTTGTCTGACTGTATCAACTTCTTTTCTTTCAGCAGTGGCATCTTAATGAAGTCTCTTCTAGATTCTGCTGGTATAATCAGTTTTTCTTGCCTTGATTCATGCCCCATAGTATCCTGCCCATTGCCCTTGTATGGAATGTATTGGCTTATGCGCTCCAGACGGTTGCTTCCTTCTAGGAAAATAACAATGCCCTCTTTGTGCTTCTTTCTACATTTATGTAGAACAGTGCCTGACACACAATGTGGACTTCATAAATGACAATTATAAATTCAGGATGTTGTAAAGACACAGAGGCAGTAATTTAAGAAGCAATGAATCAGGCTCTCATACTTTGTTTCCAAAATGCTTACGCCACAGGCACTCTTGGAGAAGTTGCTGATTACTGTAGACAAGATGGCCATTAGGAAAGGGTTGAGTGCAGGCAAGAGTGCTGCAGCAGGGCACTTGTGAGTAATGCTTGTAGATCTTTAAAAAATTTGGAAGGTGGTCCTATCACTAGAACCCTGGGAAAAAGTTGAAGTCTGGGAACATGACATTACTTAAGGCATATATAAACTGCCTACTTTGGTCAGAACAAAAGAGTTCCTACCATTTTAGTCACTATGAATGAATACAACTTTAAAGTTGGGATCCTTGACAGTAAGATAATCTTCAAGTTGCCTATGCTATGTGCTGACTTCATGTTCTTATATATTTTTAAATAATATTTTCTCTTCCTGTAAACTTAATGTTCTTAATGCTAAAAAGAAGGATGCTTCTGATCCTATATGCTATAGGACACAGTGTCAGGAATGTTGGTATGGAAAATAGTTCATGAAGTTGATTTTTCTTGAATTGAGTGACCCAGGTTTATTTCCAGGAATTAAAAAAAAACACTCCAGTAGAATCTGTTTGTAAGCCAAACATCATGTAAACACTTCAATGGAGAAAGTTGGAACTCTGTACCAATTACACAGTAACTCCCCATAGTTCTTCCCCCAACAACTGGAAACCATCATTCTACTTTCCATTTGTGGGCTTCCCAGATAGCTCTAGTGATAAAGAACCCACATGCCAATTCAGGAGAGATAAGAGACGTGGGTTTGATCCCTGAGTGAAGATCCCTGGAGAAGGAAATGGCATGAGCTCTCTAGATTCTTTTGGTCTATAATCAGCAGTGGCATCTTAATGAAGTCTCTTCTAGATTCTGCTGGTATAATCAGTTTTTCTTGCCTTGATTCATGCCCCATAGTATCCTGCCCATTGCCCTTGTATGGAATGTATTGGCTTATGCGCTCCAGACGGTTGCTTCCTTCTAGGAAAATAACAATGCCCTCTTTGTGCTTCTTTCTACATTTATGTAGAACAGTGCCTGACACACAATGTGGACTTCATAAATGACAATTATAAATTCAGGATGTTGTAAAGACACAGAGGCAGTAATTTAAGAAGCAATGAATCAGGCTCTCATACTTTGTTTCCAAAATGCTTACGCCACAGGCACTCTTGGAGAAGTTGCTGATTACTGTAGACAAGATGGCCATTAGGAAAGGGTTGAGTGCAGGCAAGAGTGCTGCAGCAGGGCACTTGTGAGTAATGCTTGTAGATCTTTAAAAAATTTGGAAGGTGGTCCTATCACTAGAACCCTGGGAAAAAGTTGAAGTCTGGGAACATGACATTACTTAAGGCATATATAAACTGCCTACTTTGGTCAGAACAAAAGAGTTCCTACCATTTTAGTCACTATGAATGAATACAACTTTAAAGTTGGGATCCTTGACAGTAAGATAATCTTCAAGTTGCCTATGCTATGTGCTGACTTCATGTTCTTATATATTTTTAAATAATATTTTCTCTTCCTGTAAACTTAATGTTCTTAATGCTAAAAAGAAGGATGCTTCTGATCCTATATGCTATAGGACACAGTGTCAGGAATGTTGGTATGGAAAATAGTTCATGAAGTTGATTTTTCTTGAATTGAGTGACCCAGGTTTATTTCCAGGAATTAAAAAAAAACACTCCAGTAGAATCTGTTTGTAAGCCAAACATCATGTAAACACTTCAATGGAGAAAGTTGGAACTCTGTACCAATTACACAGTAACTCCCCATAGTTCTTCCCCCAACAACTGGAAACCATCATTCTACTTTCCATTTGTGGGCTTCCCAGATAGCTCTAGTGATAAAGAACCCACATGCCAATTCAGGAGAGATAAGAGACGTGGGTTTGATCCCTGAGTGAAGATCCCTGGAGAAGGAAATGGCAATCCACTCTAGTGTTCTTGCCTGGAGAAGTCCATGGACAGATGAGCCTCATGGGGTGGTCCATGGGGTCTCAAAGGATCAGACACAACTGAAGCGACTTTGCAAGCATGCACTCACTTTCCATCTCTATTATAAGATCGTTTTGTCAGTGGAATCATACAGTATTTGTGATGTAGTTATTTGATTTGTTTTAATGTCATCAGGGTGCATATATATTATAGCATATGTTAGAATTTCCTTCCTTTCTAAGGCTGACTCATACATCAGCCTTAAATACATATATGTATATGTGTATAACACATTTTGCTTATCCATGCATCCATCAGTAGATGCTTGGGTTACTTCTAAGATTTAGCTTTGTGAATAATGTTGCTATAAACGTGGGCTCATAATCATCTCTTTGAGACTGTGCTTTCAATACTTGTAGTTAGATTCCCAGAAGTGGAATTATAGTTCAGATGGTAATTTTATTTCTAAAAATTTTGGGAAACTGCTAAACTGTTTTCCACAGCAGCTGTACCATTTTACATTTTCATCAATAGTACAAAATGATTCCAGTTTCTCTACATCTTCACGAACACCATTGGATAATTATTTATTTCATAGTCATCTAAATGGGTGTTGTCTCACTGTGATATGTATGGGGTGAAATTTCATTATAATTTTGATTTGCATTTACCTAATATTTAGTGATGTTGAACATACTTTCATGTACTTATTAGTCATCTATATCTACTGGAGTCCTTTGCTTATTTTTGTACTGGGTTGTTTGTTTTTTATTGTGGAGTTTTAGGAATTCTCTGTCCTGGATTTTGCTTCTTTATCAGGTATATGATTAACAAATATTTTCTCTAATTTTCTGAGTTGCTTCTTTATTTTGTTGATAATATCTTGACATACAAAATTTAAAAATTTTCATCAAGTTCAGTTTGCCTATGGTATCATATACAGGAAATTATTACCAAATCCTATACTGTGATTTTTTTGCTGTGAATCTTACATTTACTTCTGAGGATTATATAGGTACATTTTGAGGGTTTGTGTGTGTGTGTGTGTGTGTGTATGGTGGTAGGTGAACATTTATTGTTCATCGTTTTTTTTTTTTTTTAATTTTGGCCTCTTTTGTTCATTTTTTATTTATCTTCATCCATCTTTATTCTTTGTGTGAGCCTCTCATCACAGTGGCCTCTCTTGTTGCCGAGCACCAGCTCTTGGTGCATGTGCTCCAGAGCACTGGCTCCTAATTGGACACGACGGTCCAGTCACTCCGTGGCACGTGTATCTTCCCGGGCTTTTTTGTATATGGTGGTAGGCGAAAGTTTAACTTCATTCTCTTGCGTGTGACCTACTTCTATCTAGATACCTCTTCCAGTTGTTGAAAAGACAGACTATCTTTTCCCCTTAGTTCTCTGGTTGAAAATCATTTAACTGTAGAGGCAAGGGTTAATTTCTGGGATTTCTATGTTTTCCATTGGTCCATGTGTCTGTCTTTATGCCAATACAACACTCTTGATTATAGTAGCTTTTTCATAAGTTTTGAAAAAGGAAGTGTGAGTCCTCCAGTTTTATGTGTCTTACACATTTTTGTGACTCTCTGATCCACGGGGGAGCACTTCATGGATACTTCAAACACTTGTGGATTTGATGATGGAAGGTACTATGATGTAATGTGGGACATGCTGTGGAACTGGCTCTCAGCTTGCAAACCTAGAGTAACTTCTACAGAATCATTTTCAACAGGACGATGTCAAATGTATTTTTCATAATGTAAAATTTCCAAATACTACTTAGTGGAAGCTACTGACTGTTCTGGTGAAGAATGAATTGATTTATTCGCACAATGTTTTGCCGTCTTTTATATTCATTAAAATTCAGTTGATTGATATTACAGAAAGAAAATCATTGTCAGTTTAGTCATGGCTCTGAGCATAAAGCTTTTCTAATACTAAAAAAAATTGATCTGACACAATGTCTTATCCACAGAAAAAGGACACAATCTCTTTATTACAGTTCTGACTCAACATTATGGTATGGATTAAAAGTCTAAGGAAATATAATAGAGGATGTTAAGGTTGTATTTAGCAATGCCATAATATAAAGATATGAAGACAAAGTGATTAGAATCCAGGGAAGTAAATATCATAAGTGATGTACATTATAAATCACCTTAGTCAAAGAAGTCTAGGCATTGTAGCTTTATTAAAGTATAATTTCTGTTTGTTTTTAAAATTTATGAGCATATCATTCATCATCTTTTCATTTTTTCTTGGTTAAAACTTGAGAGTTTCAGAATTTAAGGCATCTGAAAATTCATTGTGTTAGTTAAGGTAAGGCTTGTGTGCTGTAATAAATAGAACAATAGTTTCATGGCTTAAAGAAAACAAATTTCCTTTTTTTTCCTTGTGCTATAGTCTGAAGTGAGCATTCTAGGCTAGTCTATAGCTATGCTCTGGGCAATCTTTCAGAGTACCGGCCTCTTTCTGTTTTGTTTTTAATGATTTCCTAGGGTATTGTCTTCATCAGCTTGAGTAAAGCTGGTTTCAGGCACTTCCTTACTCCAGTTTGTGAGGCGAAAAGGTGAACACAGGAGCTCAGAGCATGGTTTTATAGGCCAGACTGGGAAGGGGTGTCATTTCTGCCAATGTTCCATTGGTGAGAGCTCAGTCACTAAGCCACACATGGCTATAAGGGGAACTGGGAAATGAGGTCCTAGGTAGGCAGCCATGTAAGCTATAGCTTTCTTACTATGTAGAGAAGGAAAAATCAAGTTTTGATAACAAAAAGTATCCTCCTCAATCACCCAGACAAAACCTTAACTTTCATAATGAGAGAAGGGAAACTGGAGAGCCATTATCCCTTCCACCTATGTGGTCTTTGAGGTACAGCCTTTGCCGCCCACCTGACCTTGAATACCTCACCTTTACCTCTTACCATGATCTGACCTTGAACACATACTTTCTACTAGGTACCACCCATCTGACCTTGAACAATTAACCTCTGTCATTTATTTCCTATGGGCATTAGACACATAATCTCTACCACTTACCAATTACATGACTTGGACTCGTGACCTCTAGCATCTAACAGCCTCGTGACCACCATCTTGTCATTTCTACCACTTTAGCACCTATGTGACCATGGTGTATAATCTTGGTAAGCATGTTTTTCTCATCATTACCTCATAGGATTGTGTTATACAAGGTATCTAATATAAAAACTGAAAAAATGATGAGCTCAGAGTGCTCCATAAATATATGCTGCTATTGCTCCTGATGCCACCATCGCCACTCATGTTACTACTATTTGTATCATCTAGTTAACAGAAAACTGATAAACATGATAGCTAATCTTTTACTGATCACATGGAGGAATGTTTCAGGGCCTCTAGGTTGCTAATATGGATTTTAATTACTGCTAAGCATAGAAATGCTCCTAAGTAAAAAGTGGTAGTCAATATTTTAACACCTTTACAAGCATTTACTATATGCACTTTAGTAGTACGTAGTAGTTATCAGTTCAGTTCATTCACTCAGTCAAGTCTGACTTTTTGTTATCCCATGGACTACAGCACGCAGGACTGCCCTGTCCTTCACCATCTCCTGGAGCTTGCTCAAACTCATGCCCATTGAGTCAGTGATGACATTCAACCATCTTGCCCTCTGTCATTTCCTTCTCCTTCTGGCTTCTATTTTTCCCAACATCAGGGTCTTTTCCAATGAGTCATCTCAGATTAAATGGGTGGTGGTGATTTAGTTACTCAGTCCTGTCCAACTTTTGCAGCACCATGGAGTTCAGCCTGCCAGGCTCCTCTGTTCATGGGATTTCCTAGAGAAGATTACTGGAATGGGTTGCCATTCCCTTCTCCAGGGGATCTTCCCAACCCAGGGATCAAACCTGGTTTCTTGCACTGCAGGCAGATTCTTCACCAACTGAGCCACCAGGGAAGCCCCAACAAGAATACTAGAGTGGGTTGCTGAGCTATCCTGCAGGGAGAGAGTAGCATGTTGTATATTCCGTTCTATTTGCTACTTTTAAGAATCTCTAACTCGTTTATTGGCTATTGGTCCTGTAGGGAAAATTAGAACATCAAAAGTGGGATAATTTATTCAGAATATAATCATAGAGTTAAATCAACTGTCAATGTATTTTACTCATCCTTTTCTTATGCTAATATCCCAGGGCAGCTAAGTCATTCCGATGAATGTTAGCTCCAGGCATAAACCATTTAGTTGGAATCAGAAGTCCAAGAACTAAAAACTCCAAGTAACAATTTGCCAGATTTTCCAGAATGAAATTCAGTTAATTTGTCAATAGGTCATTAAATGCAAATGACTTAGCCTTTTCCACATGGAGTCAAATAATTTGGACAGTTGAAAGTTCGTATTAACTAAAGAGAGCAAACAAATTATTGTCAGAGTCAGAATGTGTTCTCCTATGTTTTACAGACATCACAGCAAAAATGTCACACATTCAGTTTCAAATGATGCCAAAGCTCACTTTGTGTTTTCTTAGGATCAGTTTCTGTATCTATTACCTATAGTTTCCTTACAAAGTGTGCTGACGCTTCAGTTACCCTAAGTGAGACTTCGTCTTTGTTGACTGTGTGGACGATGTGATTTTCAGTGAGACTGCGTATGCAAGTTTTGATGTATATTCAATATTTTAACATTTACTCATATGCACTTTAGTAGTACGTAGTAGTTATCAGTTCAGTTCATTCACTCAGTCAAGTCTGACTTTTTGTTATCCCATGGACTACAGCACGCAGGACTGCCCTGTCCTTCACCATCTCCTGGAGCTTGCTCAAACTCATGCCCATTGAGTCAGTGATGACATTCAACCATCTTGCCCTCTGTCATTTCCTTCTCCTTCTGGCTTCTATTTTTCCCAACATCAGGGTCTTTTCCAATGAGTCATCTCAGATTAAATGGGTGGTGGTGATTTAGTTACTCAGTCCTGTCCAACTTTTGCAGCACCATGGAGTTCAGCCTGCCAGGCTCCTCTGTTCATGGGATTTCCTAGAGAAGATTACTGGAATGGGTTGCCATTCCCTTCTCCAGGGGATCTTCCCAACCCAGGGATCAAACCTGGTTTCTTGCACTGCAGGCAGATTCTTCACCAACTGAGCCACCAGGGAAGCCCCAACAAGAATACTAGAGTGGGTTGCTGAGCTATCCTGCAGGGAGAGAGTAGCATGTTGTATATTCCGTTCTATTTGCTACTTTTAAGAATCTCTAACTCGTTTATTGGCTATTGGTCCTGTAGGGAAAATTAGAACATCAAAAGTGGGATAATTTATTCAGAATATAATCATAGAGTTAAATCAACTGTCAATGTATTTTACTCATCCTTTTCTTATGCTAATATCCCAGGGCAGCTAAGTCATTCCGATGAATGTTAGCTCCAGGCATAAACCATTTAGTTGGAATCAGAAGTCCAAGAACTAAAAACTCCAAGTAACAATTTGCCAGATTTTCCAGAATGAAATTCAGTTAATTTGTCAATAGGTCATTAAATGCAAATGACTTAGCCTTTTCCACATGGAGTCAAATAATTTGGACAGTTGAAAGTTCGTATTAACTAAAGAGAGCAAACAAATTATTGTCAGAGTCAGAATGTGTTCTCCTATGTTTTACAGACATCACAGCAAAAATGTCACACATTCAGTTTCAAATGATGCCAAAGCTCACTTTGTGTTTTCTTAGGATCAGTTTCTGTATCTATTACCTATAGTTTCCTTACAAAGTGTGCTGACGCTTCAGTTACCCTAAGTGAGACTTCGTCTTTGTTGACTGTGTGGACGATGTGATTTTCAGTGAGACTGCGTATGCAAGTTTTGATGTATATTCTGAATCCTAACAATAATTCAAAGAAGTTGTCAGAGAATGCAGAAGATCTTTGAGATGCATACATACTTATGCATGCATACAAATCGAACAAATTTACACTCTGTTGAAAACGGACCTGAGAATGAAATGAAGTGATATTACTGCTGATGGAAATAATCAGAAAACACAAAGTGACTTCTTAGAAAATAGAAGTTTGGGCTGTGTTAAGATCAAGCCGCGAATCAGCTTGTCTGATGTCATGAACAAGTCCACCACATGTTTTATACAGAAATGTGAAAGTAAGAATCCTGAAATTATTTCAATAAGTACTCCGGGAAGAATTAGGTTCTATAGCTTTATTAGTGGAGATATTTAGAGCTGTTTTGCAAAATCAATAAAGGTGTGAAAAGAAACTTAGTTTTTACATTTAGTTATATATTATGAAATAAATTATTTATATTATAATATTTAAGAATTTGAGGCATCTTCATAGCCTCAGCTTATGTTCTCTGGGATAGCAATATTTATTTAGTAAAGAATAATCATTTCAGTCACTATGGATCACTTACTCACTAAATACATACTGTCAATCTGTAAGCCTAGACATTGATGGTGTTCTGTCTGTATTTTGCATGAGAATGTAGTTTAAGGTCAGTTATTTAAAAAAAAAAAACAAAAACAAAAACAAAAAACTGAACTTCCCTGGTGGTCCAGTGGGTAAAGAGTCTTCCCTTGCCTGGGAAGATCCCATGTGCAGCAGAGCGGCTGGACCGGTGTGTCCAATTAGGAGCCAGCGCTCTGGAGCGCATGCGCCCAGGGCCGGTGTTCTGCAACAAGAGAAGTCAATGCAATGGAAGGCCCATGTAGGCAGAAGAGTAAAGGTGGATGAAAATAAATAAAAAACCAATAAAAGAGGCCAAAAAAAAAAAAAAAAAAACCTCCATGGGGCTTCCCTGGCAGTGCAAGAGGGGCCAGTTCAATCCCTGGCTTCGGAAGATCCCACGTGCCGTGAAGCGGTTGGACCTATGTGTCCAACTACCGAGCCGGAACTCTGGAGTATATACGCCCAGAGCCGGTGCCCTGCAGCGACAGAGGCCACTGCGATGGGAGGCCCACACAGGCCAAAGAACGAAAGATGGATGAAAATAGGTAAATGAAAGACCAATAGAAGTGGTCCCCACAAAAAACCTCTATGCTTATAGTTACGGCTTTGAATCAATTTTCAAATTAATTTTTAGAGTATAGTAAAAGTGAAAAAATTGTCATTATAGTTAGAATTAATTAACAGTATTTAATACCTCCCAGATAATAGCTTTCCACTTTTCATGAGGGATATTTCATGGAAATGTAGGAGAGAATCACGCATTTCTTTAACTTTATTTTAGTAAAGGTATGTTTACTTGACACTATGAGTATACTGTTAGACCACTCTCCTGTGCAGCCTCTCATTTTAATTGGTCAGTTCGGAGATATTAACAGGTTTTGCCACTGGGGGTCACTATTTATCAATATTTTGAAAAAACAATTCCTTGATGATAAAGTGATGTAACTCGGCAACTGTAGTGTGCAGCTTACAGTTTGAAGAAACACTGCTGCAGGAAAAGGCTAAATTTAGTTGGAGGTTCCAGGGACTGAAATAGCATCCTTTGTAAATTAAGTGATTCCACAGAGCCAGTGATTTTCTAGAAATTTTAGCTCAGTCACTAAGCCACACATGGCTATAAGGGGAACTGGGAAATGAGGTCCTAGGTAGGCAGCCATGTAAGCTATAGCTTTCTTACTATGTAGAGAAGGAAAAATCAAGTTTTGATAACAAAAAGTATCCTCCTCAATCACCCAGACAAAACCTTAACTTTCATAATGAGAGAAGGGAAACGGGAGAGCCATTATCCCTTCCACCTATGTGGTCTTTGAGGTACAGCCTTTGCCGCCCACCTGACCTTGAATACCTCACCTTTACCTCTTACCATGATCTGACCTTGAACACATACTTTCTACTAGGTACCACCCATCTGACCTTGAACAATTAACCTCTGTCATTTATTTCCTATGGGCATTAGACACATAATCTCTACCACTTACCAATTACATGACTTGGACTCGTGACCTCTAGCATCTAACAGCCTCGTGACCACCATCTTGTCATTTCTACCACTTTAGCACCTATGTGACCATGGTGTATAATCTTGGTAAGCATGTTTTTCTCATCATTACCTCATAGGATTGTGTTATACAAGGTATCTAATATAAAAACTGAAAAAATGATGAGCTCAGAGTGCTCCATAAATATATGCTGCTATTGCTCCTGATGCCACCATCGCCACTCATGTTACTACTATTTGTATCATCTAGTTAACAGAAAACTGATAAACATGATAGCTAATCTTTTACTGATCACATGGAGGAATGTTTCAGGGCCTCTAGGTTGCTAATATGGATTTTAATTACTGCTAAGCATAGAAATGCTCCTAAGTAAAAAGTGGTAGTCAATATTTTAACACCTTTACAAGCATTTACTATATGCACTTTAGTAGTACGTAGTAGTTATCAGTTCAGTTCATTCACTCAGTCAAGTCTGACTTTTTGTTATCCCATGGACTACAGCACGCAGGACTGCCCTGTCCTTCACCATCTCCTGGAGCTTGCTCAAACTCATGCCCATTGAGTCAGTGATGACATTCAACCATCTTGCCCTCTGTCATTTCCTTCTCCTTCTGGCTTCTATTTTTCCCAACATCAGGGTCTTTTCCAATGAGTCATCTCAGATTAAATGGGTGGTGGTGATTTAGTTACTCAGTCCTGTCCAACTTTTGCAGCACCATGGAGTTCAGCCTGCCAGGCTCCTCTGTTCATGGGATTTCCTAGAGAAGATTACTGGAATGGGTTGCCATTCCCTTCTCCAGGGGATCTTCCCAACCCAGGGATCAAACCTGGTTTCTTGCACTGCAGGCAGATTCTTCACCAACTGAGCCACCAGGGAAGCCCCAACAAGAATACTAGAGTGGGTTGCTGAGCTATCCTGCAGGGAGAGAGTAGCATGTTGTATATTCCGTTCTATTTGCTACTTTTAAGAATCTCTAACTCGTTTATTGGCTATTGGTCCTGTAGGGAAAATTAGAACATCAAAAGTGGGATAATTTATTCAGAATATAATCATAGAGTTAAATCAACTGTCAATGTATTTTACTCATCCTTTTCTTATGCTAATATCCCAGGGCAGCTAAGTCATTCCGATGAATGTTAGCTCCAGGCATAAACCATTTAGTTGGAATCAGAAGTCCAAGAACTAAAAACTCCAAGTAACAATTTGCCAGATTTTCCAGAATGAAATTCAGTTAATTTGTCAATAGGTCATTAAATGCAAATGACTTAGCCTTTTCCACATGGAGTCAAATAATTTGGACAGTTGAAAGTTCGTATTAACTAAAGAGAGCAAACAAATTATTGTCAGAGTCAGAATGTGTTCTCCTATGTTTTACAGACATCACAGCAAAAATGTCACACATTCAGTTTCAAATGATGCCAAAGCTCACTTTGTGTTTTCTTAGGATCAGTTTCTGTATCTATTACCTATAGTTTCCTTACAAAGTGTGCTGACGCTTCAGTTACCCTAAGTGAGACTTCGTCTTTGTTGACTGTGTGGACGATGTGATTTTCAGTGAGACTGCGTATGCAAGTTTTGATGTATATTCTGAATCCTAACAATAATTCAAAGAAGTTGTCAGAGAATGCAGAAGATCTTTGAGATGCATACATACTTATGCATGCATACAAATCGAACAAATTTACACTCTGTTGAAAACGGACCTGAGAATGAAATGAAGTGATATTACTGCTGATGGAAATAATCAGAAAACACAAAGTGACTTCTTAGAAAATAGAAGTTTGGGCTGTGTTAAGATCAAGCCGCCGAATCAGCTTGTCTGATGTCATGAACAAGTCCACCACATGTTTTATACAGAAATGTGAAAGTAAGAATCCTGAAATTATTTCAATAAGTACTCCGGGAAGAATTAGGTTCTATAGCTTTATTAGTGGAGATATTTAGAGCTGTTTTGCAAAATCAATAAAGGTGTGAAAAGAAACTTAGTTTTTACATTTAGTTATATATTATGAAATAAATTATTTATATTATAATATTTAAGAATTTGAGGCATCTTCATAGCCTCAGCTTATGTTCTCTGGGATAGCAATATTTATTTAGTAAAGAATAATCATTTCAGTCACTATGGATCACTTACTCACTAAATACATACTGTCAATCTGTAAGCCTAGACATTGATGGTGTTCTGTCTGTATTTTGCATGAGAATGTAGTTTAAGGTCAGTTATTTAAAAAAAAAAAACAAAAACAAAAAACTGAACTTCCCTGGTGGTCCAGTGGGTAAAGAGTCTTCCCTTGCCTGGGAAGATCCCATGTGCAGCAGAGCGGCTGGACCGGTGTGTCCAATTAGGAGCCAGCGCTCTGGAGCGCATGCGCCCAGGGCCGGTGTTCTGCAACAAGAGAAGTCAATGCAATGGAAGGCCCATGTAGGCAGAAGAGTAAAGGTGGATGAAAATAAATAAAAAACCAATAAAAGAGGCCAAAAAAAAAAAAAAAAAAACCTCCATGGGGCTTCCCTGGCAGTGCAAGAGGGGCCAGTTCAATCCCTGGCTTCGGAAGATCCCACGTGCCGTGAAGCGGTTGGACCTATGTGTCCAACTACCGAGCCGGAACTCTGGAGTATATACGCCCAGAGCCGGTGCCCTGCAGCGACAGAGGCCACTGCGATGGGAGGCCCACACAGGCCAAAGAACGAAAGATGGATGAAAATAGGTAAATGAAAGACCAATAGAAGTGGTCCCCCACAAAAACCTCTATGCTTATAGTTACGGCTTTGAATCAATTTTCAAATTAATTTTTAGAGTATAGTAAAAGTGAAAAAATTGTCATTATAGTTAGAATTAATTAACAGTATTTAATACCTCCCAGATAATAGCTTTCCACTTTTCATGAGGGATATTTCATGGAAATGTAGGAGAGAATCACGCATTTCTTTAACTTTATTTTAGTAAAGGTATGTTTACTTGACACTATGAGTATACTGTTAGACCACTCTCCTGTGCAGCCTCTCATTTTAATTGGTCAGTTCGGAGATATTAACAGGTTTTGCCACTGGGGGTCACTATTTATCAATATTTTGAAAAAACAATTCCTTGATGATAAAGTGATGTAACTCGGCAACTGTAGTGTGCAGCTTACAGTTTGAAGAAACACTGCTGCAGGAAAAGGCTAAATTTAGTTGGAGGTTCCAGGGACTGAAATAGCATCCTTTGTAAATTAAGTGATTCCACAGAGCCAGTGATTTTTCTAGAAATTTTATTCAGAGATAACCAAATAGTAATTATGTTAAAAATAGCCATGTATGTATTTCAGGAGACTTAAAAATGCTTTACCAATTTGAGGCAGTTATGGGCTGGATCCTTTCCCAGTCCCCAGGCAATGATGGAAGAGACACAGAGCAGGGAAATGTATGGAGTGTGCCCAAAGTCACGCTCAGGAGAGCTAAGTTATACTCTGGCTTTGTTATTCTCTGGCCAAAGACCTGATTCAGTCTTATGCCTAGCCTTTTTCCCCATTGTAAAATGAAGATGGAAAGTGCTCCATGATTTCAATAGTCTCTCCTGGGCCTTTCTTTCTAAGAGCCCTTGTCAATATCTGTCAGGTTTTAAAGTTTTCAGATGAAAGGGAATGAACCTATATTTACTCTTTCATCTACATGGTAGAGAAATATCAAGACAGCAAAACAAAAGTATTATCTGTTTTTTTTGTATTTTGTGACAGCAGAATGAAGTGACTATCAATAGATTTTCAGTGATGTAGAGAACTGGCACCCTGAGATGTTTATAACATTTTAGATCAGGTTGATGTACTTTTCATCAGTTTTGCTTTAAGAATTATTATTATGTTTATCAATACCTATTTTTCTAATTATTCAGTTGGTGCTGACTGATCCAAAAGAGTAAAGATTCCTGGCCCAAGAGTTTCAAGATTCTTTGTCTTTCCCCACTTCCAGTGAAGAAAGCTCAACTCTTGTTGAATCCTGTACTTCGCATTTCGGGCTTGCTGCTGTTTCAGTCTCCAGGACTAGTTCTGTGTCAGGCGTCCCCTGATCCTGTGCCTCAGATCTGTCAATGATCTATCAGGCTAGTCTTGTAGCATACTCTAAAAGGAATTTTACATGTGAGATTTTTCTTTATAACAACCCTGCAAAATAAAGCAAGGTATAAAGTATTATTACCTAGCCACTGGGGTCACTATTAAATTTCAATTTTTTTTGAAAAAACAATTCCTTGATGATAAAGTGATGTAACTCGGCAACTGTAGTGTGCAGCTTACAGTTTGAAGAAACACTGCTGCAGGAAAAGGCTAAATTTAGTTGGAGGTTCCAGGGACTGAAATAGCATCCTTTGTAAATTAAGTGATTCCACAGAGCCAGTGATTTTTCTAGAAATTTTATTCAGAGATAACCAAATAGTAATTATGTTAAAAATAGCCATGTATGTATTTCAGGAGACTTAAAAATGCTTTACCAATTTGAGGCAGTTATGGGCTGGATCCTTTCCCAGTCCCCAGGCAATGATGGAAGAGACACAGAGCAGGGAAATGTATGGAGTGTGCCCAAAGTCACGCTCAGGAGAGCTAAGTTATACTCTGGCTTTGTTATTCTCTGGCCAAAGACCTGATTCAGTCTTATGCCTAGCCTTTTTCCCCATTGTAAAATGAAGATGGAAAGTGCTCCATGATTTCAATAGTCTCTCCTGGGCCTTTCTTTCTAAGAGCCCTTGTCAATATCTGTCAGGTTTTAAAGTTTTCAGATGAAAGGGAATGAACCTATATTTACTCTTTCATCTACATGGTAGAGAAATATCAAGACAGCAAAACAAAAGTATTATCTGTTTTTTTTGTATTTTGTGACAGCAGAATGAAGTGACTATCAATAGATTTTCAGTGATGTAGAGAACTGGCACCCTGAGATGTTTATAACATTTTAGATCAGGTTGATGTACTTTTCATCAGTTTTGCTTTAAGAATTATTATTATGTTTATCAATACCTATTTTTCTAATTATTCAGTTGGTGCTGACTGATCCAAAAGAGTAAAGATTCCTGGCCCAAGAGTTTCAAGATTCTTTGTCTTTCCCCACTTCCAGTGAAGAAAGCTCAACTCTTGTTGAATCCTGTACTTCGCATTTTCGGGCTTGCTGCTGTTTCAGTCTCCAGGACTAGTTCTGTGTCAGGCGTCCCCTGATCCTGTGCCTCAGATCTGTCAATGATCTATCAGGCTAGTCTTGTAGCATACTCTAAAAGGAATTTTACATGTGAGATTTTTCTTTATAACAACCCTGCAAAATAAAGCAAGGTATAAAGTATTATTACCTAGCCCATTATGGAGTTCTGGAAATCAAGATCCAGGAGGATTTAAGTGATTTACCAAGTGATTTGTACAGTTTGTAAGCTAGCCACAAATTGAGTCCAGATCTTTAGTCTCCAAATGTCTTATTTCTGAAGACCCAGAGCCTCTTTTCTGCTGAGGTCAGTTCACAGAATTCTGCTCTGGCATGTTTTCTTGTGTTTAAGGATTGGGGCTGGTAGATTGTCTTACTATGCCATCTACTGTGGGATGAATTTTACCCCCACAAAATTCTTATGTTGAAGCCTTAACCCCCTAGTAACTCATAATATAACTGTATTTAGACAGGGTCTTTAAAGAGATGATTAAGCTAAATGAGGCCATTAGCATGGACTCTGACACAATTTGACTGGTATCTTTATAGGAAGAGAAATTTGGACACATGTAGAGATCCAAGGATGTTCATACACAGAGGAAATACTGGGTGAGGTCAAAACAAGGAAGGTGACTATTTACAAACCAAAGAGAGAAGCCTGGGAAGAAAACCAACCTACTCACACCTTAATCTTAGTCTTCCAGCTTTTTCACCCTCCTTTTTCTCCTTCATCAAGAGGCTCTTTAGTTCCTCTTCACTTTGTGCCATAAGGGTGGTGTCATTTGCATATCTGAGGTTATTGATATTTTTCCCAGCAATGTTGATTCCAGCTTGTGCTTCATCCAGCCCAGCATTTTGCATTTCTGCATATAAGTTAAATAAGTGGGTGGCAATATACAGCCTTGTTATACTCCTTTCCTAATTTGGAACTAGTCCATTCTTTCATGTCTGGTTCTAACTGTTGCTTCTTGACTTGCATACAGGTTTCTCAGGAGGCAGGTAAGGTGCTCTGATATTCCCATCACTTTAAGAATTTACCACAGTTAATTGTGATCCACACAGTCAAAGGCTTTAATATATTCAGTGAAGGAGAAGTGGATGCTTTTCTGGAATTCTCCAGCTTTTTCTGTGATCCAACAGAAGTTGGCAGTTTGATCTCTGCCTTTTCTAAATACACCGTGAGCATCTGGAAGTTCTTGGCTTAGGTGCTGTTAAAGTCTAGCTTGGTGGATTTTGAGCATGACCTTGCTAGCATATGAAATGAGGGTAGTTGTGCTGTAGTTTGAACTTTCTTTGTCATTGCCCTTCTTTGGGATTGGGATGAAAACTGACCTTTTCCAGTTTTGTGGCCACTGTTGAGTTTTCTAAATCCACTGTCATATTGAGTACAGAACTTTAATAGTGTCATCTTCTAGGATTTGAAATAGCTCAGCTGGAATTCCATCACCTCCACTAGCTTTGTACATAATAATTCTTTCTAAGGCCCATTTCACAGTCCGGGATATCTGGCTTTAGGTAAATGAGCACATCATCATGGTTATCCAGGTCATTAAGACCATTTCTTTTTTATTTTTTTTCAACTTCATGCCATGAGTTTTTTCTTAGTTATTTATTATTTTCATCCATCTTTATTCTTTGGCCTGTATGGGCCTCCTATCACAGTGGCCTCTCTCTCGTTGCACAGCACCGGTTCTCGGCACACGCGCTCCAGAGTGCTGGCTTGTAATTGGACACAGCAGTCCAGCTGCTCCATGGCACACGGGATCCTCCCGGGCCAGGGACCGAACTGGTGCCCCTTGCACTGCAAGGAGGACTCTTTACCCGTTGGATCATGAGGGAAGCCCTAAGGCCTTTTTTTGTATAGTTATTTTATGTATTATTGCTGCCTCTTCTTAATATCTTCTCCTGTTAGGTCCATATCTGTTCTATCCTTTATTGTGCCCATCTTTGCATGAAATGTTCCTTTGGTATCTCTAATTTTCTTGAAGAGATGTCTAGGCTTTCTCATTCTATTGTTTTCTTCTTGTTTCTTTGCACTGTTCACTTAAGAAGGTTTTCTTATCTCTCCTTGCTATTATTTGGAACTCTACATTCAAATGGGTGTATCTTTCCTTTTCTCCTTTACCTTTTACTTCTTTTCTTTGCTATTTGTAGGCCTCCTTAGATAACAGTTTTGATTTTTTGCATTTCCTTTTCTTGGGGATGGTTTTGATTACTGCCTCCTCTACAATTTTTTGAACTTCTGTCCATAGTTCTTCAGGTACTCTATCAGATCTAATCCATTGAATCTTTCTGTCACTTCCACTTTATAGCCATTAAGGATTTTATTTAGGTCATACCTGAATGGTCTAGTGGTTTTCCCTACTTTTTTCAATTTAAGTCTGAATTTTGCAATAAGGAGTTCATGATCTGAGCCATAGTCAGCTCCATCTTGTTTTTGCTGACTATATAGGACTTCTCCAACTTTGGCTGAAAAGAATGTAATAAAATTGATTTTGGGGGCTTTCCTGTTGGTGTAGTAAGTAAAGAGTCTGTCTTGCACTGCAAGGGGCACTGGTTCGATCCCTGGCCCAGGAAGATCCCACGTGCCATGGAGCAGCTGGACCAGTGTGTCCAATTACGAGCCAGAGCTCTGGAGCATGTGTGCCCAGAGCCATTGCTCTGCAACAAGAGAGGCCACTGTGATGGGAGGCTCACATGTGCCATAGAATAAAGATGGATGAAAATAAATAAACAAAAAACCAATAAAAGAAGCGAAGATAGAAAAAAAAAAAGATTTTGGTATTGATCAACTGGTGATGTCCATGTGTAGAGTCGTCTATTGTGGGGATAGAGGGTGCTTGCTATGACCAATTAAATCTCTTAGCAAAATTTTGTTAGCTATTAAGTATCAAATAAAATAGTAGGCATTGGCATTCTACAAGGTCAAACTCTGCCAGTCTCTGCTGTTGAATTTCACCTCCAAGTAACCAAACCAGTGCGGCAGGAAACACCAACTGGGAAGCAATAATTCTACCACCCCACAGAAAAGTAGTACCATTCTGTTTTTACCTTGCATGAATGTTCTTTGTTTTTATTTTGAAGAGATGTCTAGGCTTTCTCATTCTATTGTTTTCTTCTTGTTTCTTTGCACTGTTCACTTAAGAAGGTTTTCTTATCTCTCCTTGCTATTATTTGGAACTCTACATTCAAATGGGTGTATCTTTCCTTTTCTCCTTTCCCTTTTTACTTCTTTTCTTTGCTATTTGTAGGCCTCCTTAGATAACAGTTTTGATTTTTTGCATTTCCTTTTCTTGGGGATGGTTTTGATTACTGCCTCCTCTACAATTTTTTGAACTTCTGTCCATAGTTCTTCAGGTACTCTATCAGATCTAATCCATTGAATCTTTCTGTCACTTCCACTTTATAGCCATTAAGGATTTTATTTAGGTCATACCTGAATGGTCTAGTGGTTTTCCCTACTTTTTTCAATTTAAGTCTGAATTTTGCAATAAGGAGTTCATGATCTGAGCCATAGTCAGCTCCATCTTGTTTTTGCTGACTATATAGGACTTCTCCAACTTTGGCTGAAAAGAATGTAATAAAATTGATTTTGGGGGCTTTCCTGTTGGTGTAGTAAGTAAAGAGTCTGTCTTGCACTGCAAGGGGCACTGGTTCGATCCCTGGCCCAGGAAGATCCCACGTGCCATGGAGCAGCTGGACCAGTGTGTCCAATTACGAGCCAGAGCTCTGGAGCATGTGTGCCCAGAGCCATTGCTCTGCAACAAGAGAGGCCACTGTGATGGGAGGCTCACATGTGCCATAGAATAAAGATGGATGAAAATAAATAAACAAAAAACCAATAAAAGAAGCCAAAATAGAAAAAAAAAAAAGATTTTGGTATTGATCAACTGGTGATGTCCATGTGTAGAGTCGTCTATTGTGGGGATAGAGGGTGCTTGCTATGACCAATTAAATCTCTTAGCAAAATTTTGTTAGCTATTAAGTATCAAATAAAATAGTAGGCATTGGCATTCTACAAGGTCAAACTCTGCCAGTCTCTGCTGTTGAATTTCACCTCCAAGTAACCAAACCAGTGCGGCAGGGAAACACCAACTGGGAAGCAATAATTCTACCACCCCACAGAAAAGTAGTAATTTTCAAACGACATAAATATCCCAGAAAGGAATAAGATAATAGCAGAAGTTATCCAGGAATCACACTGAACAGGTACTGTACACCCATATGGCTGTTGAACAACAATTTTAAAGACAAGTCAACAACTGTTAAGATGAATAAAGAAAGGTAAAGACAGGGTGTCTGGTGGAGATGCTAGATTAAATGGTGGTGTTTTGTAAATGTTTGTCAAGAAGGTGACACTTATCAATACTTGAAGGTATCTAAGGAGTGAGCCATTTTGGTAATAGGGGGAAGAGGATTCTAAGCGGAAGATAGCAAGTGAAAATGTCCTGAGGTAGAATTGCTTTGTGTGTTAAACAACAGGGTCCAGGAAACCTGGAGGAAAGAGAGAACCAGTAGTGGTGGCCATAAGGCCACCAGCTGTCATGAATCATAGGTAATGGAGTTGGGAATTGGCTCTAAGTAAACTGTGAAACCAAAGGAAGCTTTTATTATATGCAGAGAAATACTTAAGGTAGATTTTTGCTAAACTTTCTGAAATCTCAAAATTGATTAATAGTTCTAGTTTCAACACTGCTGGGCTTTATAGTCATAAGTGGAGAGAATTAGATTTTAATGTAGTAGGCAAATATATATAAACAATATTCTGGGGAGGTATGTGATTTCCCAGCAGTAAATGATAATAATATTCTAAATTGATGAATAATAGCAATATAACACTATTCTAGCTGTTCTGAGTTATGTGTAGAAGCATTTGCGCACCTTCAGTTACTTCCAGGAATTAGGGTAAAACTTGAAAATTATTTCTTTATATTGCCTCTCATAAATAAGCATTATATATTTAAGCACTACTAAATACTGTCAAAATAAATGCATTTTCCATACTGAACTTATAAGACCAGGCTTAGTTTGAATCTTGCCACATACTTACTCTTCTACCTCGAACCAATGCCCACGGCATCTCTGAGTCTCAGTTTTTTTATTCCTAGTATGGGTTTGATAGTCTCTAATTCATAGATAATGCCTGGTGAGCAATTATCCCAGTTTTTACCACATACTAAGCATTGAAAACTGGTTGTAGTTTTAATAACTATATTATTTTTGTCTCTCCTAGTATTGTTACATATTGTAAATAAAATAGTTACATTTGCATCCTGTTCACTGAAGTATACTTATTAATGTTTATTGATACTCTCTTTAATTTTTAATTTTGAGGATCCAAAAATAATATGTATGAGAGTAAAGCAAAGAAACCCTATAAATGCAAATAATTTAGGCAGATAAATGATACATTCTTTCATACAAATCAATTAACATGAAATTTTAATTTCAGAATAATCACATTTGCTTAGTATTATTAGGGCTTTTGTTGTTCAAAGAATATTTGACAATGCCTATTTTTCTCAACTCTCCTGGGGGTGCGTTTGGCAAACAAAGGTATAAGGAGTGAATTGGGGGGCTAAGCGGAAACAAGGAAGCTTGTTGAAACAACAGGGTGGAAATGAAAGAGAGAACCAGTAGTGGTGGCCATAAGGCCACCAGCTGTCATGAATCATAGGTAATGGAGTTGGGAATTGGCTCTAAGTAAACTGTGAAACCAAAGGAAGCTTTTATTATATGCAGAGAAATACTTAAGGTAGATTTTTGCTAAACTTTCTGAAATCTCAAAATTGATTAATAGTTCTAGTTTCAACACTGCTGGGCTTTATAGTCATAAGTGGAGAGAATTAGATTTTAATGTAGTAGGCAAATATATATAAACAATATTCTGGGGAGGTATGTGATTTCCCAGCAGTAAATGATAATAATATTCTAAATTGATGAATAATAGCAATATAACACTATTCTAGCTGTTCTGAGTTATGTGTAGAAGCATTTGCGCACCTTCAGTTACTTCCAGGAATTAGGGTAAAACTTGAAAATTATTTCTTTATATTGCCTCTCATAAATAAGCATTATATATTTAAGCACTACTAAATACTGTCAAAATAAATGCATTTTCCATACTGAACTTATAAGACCAGGCTTAGTTTGAATCTTGCCACATACTTACTCTTCTACCTCGAACCAATGCCCACGGCATCTCTGAGTCTCAGTTTTTTTATTCCTAGTATGGGTTTGATAGTCTCTAATTCATAGATAATGCCTGGTGAGCAATTATCCCAGTTTTTACCACATACTAAGCATTGAAAACTGGTTGTAGTTTTAATAACTATATTATTTTTGTCTCTCCTAGTATTGTTACATATTGTAAATAAAATAGTTACATTTGCATCCTGTTCACTGAAGTATACTTATTAATGTTTATTGATACTCTCTTTAATTTTTAATTTTGAGGATCCAAAAATAATATGTATGAGAGTAAAGCAAAGAAACCCTATAAATGCAAATAATTTAGGCAGATAAATGATACATTCTTTCATACAAATCAATTAACATGAAATTTTAATTTCAGAATAATCAGCATTTGCTTAGTATTATTAGGGCTTTTTGTTGTTCAAAGAATATTTGACAATGCCTATTTTTTCTCAACTCTCCTGGGGGCGTTTACCAATAATGAGTGTTCAGTGAATGCTTGGCAAACAAAGTGTGTGTGTGTGCATGCAATAGAGAGTGAGAGATTTTACAACTGGGACTCATGTGCATTGCAGATAGGAATGTAAAGTAGTCCAGAGCCACCATGGAAAAAAAAAAATGGCTTTTCCTCAGAAAGAAATATTACATGATCCAGCAATTCCACTTCTATATGCATATACCCCAAAATTAAAAGCAAGAGCCAAAATAGACACATGTAGACCAATATTCATAGGAAACATTATTTACAATAACCAAAAAGTGAAAACAACCCCAATGTCTCTCATCAAATGAATGGATAAATCAAATGTTGTATATATATATATATATACATATATATATATATAGAGAGAGAGAGAGAGAGAGAGAATAGAATTTGATTTGGCCCAAAAAGGAATGGAATTCTGATACATGATACAATGTGGAAAAACCTGGAAAACATTAATGCAATTTGAAATTAGCCAGATATTTAAAAACATTGTATTATTCTACTTATGTGAAGTGCATAGAATAGGCAAATTCAGAGAAAGAAAGTCTAACAGAGGTTACCAGAAGCTGGGAGAAGGTGAGAATTGGGAATGTTTGTATAATGGGTACAAAAGTAAGTCATGGAACTAGATGATGGTGGTAGTTGTACAACATTGTGAATGTATTTAATTTCAGGGAATTGTAATCTTAAAATAATTAAAATGGTAAATTTTATGTTTGTATATTTTCCCTAAATGTAACAGAAAAAATAGTCTTTAGATTTTTTTAAAAAAGTAAAGTATCTTCAAAACTAAATTGATTTTTAAATGCCAAAATAAATAACAATTATTGATTTTAATGACCATATTGTTTTATACATTCAGTTACTCATTTACATATTAGGGTTACTCTTACATATTAGGGTTATTTTCTCAGCTTGTTTCCTAGAAGTTTATTTACCAGCCATGTAGTTTGGGGAGAGGGATAACAAGTGTTCATATTTTTACGTCGTCCAGAGTTGATGTAATGTCTTATGGTAATTTAGTTCCTCTTGTCACAGAGATAGCTTTAGAGATGGGCAGTTGCCCAGGTTTAAGATAATATATTAAGGGAGACAGTATTAATGCCTGCAAAAAGAACATAGCTTTAGACTAACCATCTCAAGTACCAAACACTTCCATTTTTCAAGAAGCAGAGAGTTGACTATATCATGGACACTTTTTTACTTTTTTTATAAAAAACCTGAAGCATAATTGACTTAAAATATTTAGGTGTATAACAAAATGATTCATTTATATGTATATACATAAACATATGCATATATGTTTTTTTCAGGTTATTTTCCTTTTTTAGGTTATTGTAAAATATCACAGGATATTAAATATAGTTCTCTGTGCTATACAGTAGGTTATTATTTATCTATTTTATGTGTCTGGTAATTCTAAATTCCTAATTTATCCCTCCTCCCTCCCCATTTTGGTAACCATATGTTGGTTTTCTATGTCTATGGGTCTATTTCTGTTTTGTAAATAAATTCACTTATATTGTTCCTTTAGATTCTACATACAATGATATTATATGATACTTGTCTTTCTCTGTCTGATTTTCCTCACTCAGTATGATAATCTCTAGATTCATCCTTGTTGGTACAAATAGCATTATTTAATTCTTTTTATGGCTGAATAATATTTCATTTGTATATCCGTGTGTGTGTGTGTACCATTTTTCTTAGAATATGTCAGAACTCTATAATAACTGCAATTCTATAATTTTGTCTATTAACTATTACTGTCTTAAAAATTCTTACAGGAGTGCTGTTTCAAAATCATCTTAATTTACCCCATATTTTTCAGTTATAAATAAACAGAAAAGTAACATAAAATGTTTCATTTAATTTTATTGGTACACTTAAAAAGTTGTTCAGGTTTTTTCAACAAAGATAAAAGTCTCTATTAATGATTGATAAAGTTGTTTGGAACTTTCAGTTCTCTCTTTTAATAGATCTATGTGCACTCATCTGTTAGAATTTCTGTTTGTAAAATTTTAGGTACTGTATTTATAGTTACTTCTGTAATTTTTAAATTTTTTGTGTGTTTTTTATTGATGCGTAGGTAATTATTAATGCTTTGTAAGTTTCATGTATACAACAAAGTGATATACATGTGTGTGTGTATCTATCACATATATATATATAGATATATTTATACATATGTTTAAAGTTCTTTACCCTTATAGGTTAATTCAAACTATTCAGTATAGTTTCCTGTGCTATAGTGTAGTAGATCCTTGTTGCTTATCTATTTTATATATATATCTCTGTGCATGTGCTAAGTCATGTCCAACTCTTTGTGACCTCATGGACTGGGATTTCCCATGTAAGAATACTGGAATGGATTTCCATTTCCTTCTCTAAGGGATCTTCTTGACCCAGGGATTGAATCTGAGTTTCATGCATCTCCTGTATTGGCAGACAGATTCTTTAGCACTGAGCCAAAGACAGGGAATCCTGTCTTATATATAGTAGTGTGTATATGTTAATCTCAAACTCGTAATTTATCCCTAACCTTCCATTACTATTTGGTATCTGTAAGCTTGTTTTCTATGTCTGTGAGTCTGTATCTGTTTTGCATGTTAAGTTCATTTGTATCATTTTTTGATTCCACATATAAATCAAATATATATCATATATTTGTCTTTTGGCTTTATATATATATAAATATTATATATTTTCTTTGGCTTATTCACTAAGCATGATAATCTCTATATCCATCCATGCTGATGAAAATGGCATTATCTCATTGTTAATGGCTGAGTAATATTCCATTGTCTGTGTGTATGTGCATATGTGTATCTGTTCATATGTTGATGGACTTTTAGGTTCCTTCCATATCATCTTAATTTACCCCATATTTTTCAGTTATAAATAAACAGAAAAGTAACATAAAATGTTTCATTTAATTTTATTGGTACACTTAAAAAGTTGTTCAGGTTTTTTCAACAAAGATAAAAGTCTCTATTAATGATTGATAAAGTTGTTTGGAACTTTCAGTTCTCTCTTTTAATAGATCTATGTGCACTCATCTGTTAGAATTTCTGTTTGTAAAATTTTAGGTACTGTATTTATAGTTACTTCTGTAATTTTTAAATTTTTTGTGTGTTTTTTATTGATGCGTAGGTAATTATTAATGCTTTGTAAGTTTCATGTATACAACAAAGTGATATACATGTGTGTGTGTATCTATCACATATATATATATAGATATATTTATACATATGTTTAAAGTTCTTTACCCTTATAGGTTAATTCAAACTATTCAGTATAGTTTCCTGTGCTATAGTGTAGTAGATCCTTGTTGCTTATCTATTTTATATATATATCTCTGTGCATGTGCTAAGTCATGTCCAACTCTTTGTGACCTCATGGACTGGGATTTCCCATGTAAGAATACTGGAATGGATTTCCATTTCCTTCTCTAAGGGATCTTCTTGACCCAGGGATTGAATCTGAGTTTCATGCATCTCCTGTATTGGCAGACAGATTCTTTAGCACTGAGCCAAAGACAGGGAATCCTGTCTTATATATAGTAGTGTGTATATGTTAATCTCAAACTCGTAATTTATCCCTAACCTTCCATTACTATTTGGTATCTGTAAGCTTGTTTTCTATGTCTGTGAGTCTGTATCTGTTTTGCATGTTAAGTTCATTTGTATCATTTTTTGATTCCACATATAAATCAAATATATATCATATATTTGTCTTTTGGCTTTATATATATATAAATATTATATATTTTCTTTGGCTTATTCACTAAGCATGATAATCTCTATATCCATCCATGCTGATGAAAATGGCATTATCTCATTGTTAATGGCTGAGTAATATTCCATTGTCTGTGTGTATGTGCATATGTGTATCTGTTCATATGTTGATGGACTTTTAGGTTCCTTCCATATCATGACTTTTGTAAATAGTGCTACTTTGAACATTCCAGTGCATGTATCTTTCTGAATTATGGTTTTCTCCATATATATTCCCAGGAGTGGGATTGAAAGATCATATAGTAGTTTTTTGTTTACTTTTTTTTGGGGGGGGGAGGGGTGGGTGGGGAGAGAGGGGGCCGGGCGGGCCACTTCTATTGGTCTTTCGTTTGTCTGTTTTCATCCGTCTTTGTTCTTTGGCTCCTGTGGGCCTCCCATCGTGGTGGCGTTTGTCGTTGCAGAGCACCGGCTCTGGGTGCATGCGCTCCAGAGCTCCGGCTCGGTAATTGGACACATCAGTCCAGCTGCTCGAACCGGCGCCCCTTGCACTGCAAGGCGGTGTCCTTACCCACTGAACCACCAGGGGAAGCCCAACTTTTTAAAGAAACCTCCATACTGCTCTCTGAAGTGTCTATATCAATTTATATTCCCACCAACAGTGTTGAGTGGTTCCCTTTTCTCTATACCTTCTCCATCATTTATTATTGGCCGACTATTGATGATGGCTATTTTGACCAGTGTGAAAGTGATACCTCAGTGTAATTTTAATTTGCATGTCTCTACCACATATTCTTTTTTCTTTTTTAATTCTGGCATTTTTAAATTGATTTTTATTTATTTATTTTTCATCCATCTTTATTCTTCGGCCTTTGTGGACCTCCCACTGCAGGGGCTGCTCCCACTGCAGAGCACTGGCTCTGGTCATATGCGCTCCAGAGTGCTGGCTTGTAATTGGACACACCAGTCCAGCCGCTCCACAGTACATGGGATCCTCCCAGGCCAGGGATCGAACCAGTGCCCCCTGCACTGCCAGGCAGACTCTTTATCCACTGGACCACCAGGGTAACCCTACCACATATTCTTGATTCATTCGTTTGATCAGCATTTAGGTAGTTTCCATGTCATGGCTACGGTAAGTGTTGCTGCTGTGAACATTGAGAGGAATGCATCATTTTGACTGATTTTTTCCATAAATAGTTTTATAACCTAGCATCACAGAACGCATGCAGCCTATACTAAACACTAGGTTCAAAGTAAAATCACTGTCATGTTATGAAAAGTTAGAGGCTCACCTCTCCTCTGGAATGGTGTCAATATTTGGTATTTTTTTAGGATATAAAAATAACTTGAGAGCTACTAGAAAAACCACTGGAAACCAGAAGGAGAAGCATGTGAAGCTATAAAACATTACCTGTGTTTTCTTTCTCTTTGTTTAATATGCTAAATAAAGAATAGTGCTGGGCATATAGGTTCATTTAGCCTAAGCTCTGTAATTTTGCCCAAGAACAATCAGAACAGACAATGTCCACCTTCCCCCACAGCACCTCTTAAAGCAAGAGAATCTTCTAAAGCAATAGAGACAAATTGTTCTCAGTCTGAAACTAAATCACCATTGGTGGGGGTGGGGAAGGCCTTTGACTGCAAAGAATGCAATGGCTGAAGTTATTTTGGTTCTGTTTCTCGGCTCAGTTAGTGCAGGCTTGTATCCTTTCTCTTCCCTTCCTCCTTTTTTCACATTATGTGTTGAAAAAGGCACAGGAAAAATCAAGGAAGATAAAATAGAATGAAAATGATAGGACAAATGAATCAGATATAATAGTGAAGAGACAGTGTTTAAATTCTAGCTTTTATATTTTGGTTATCCAACTGTAGTACATAAGGTTAATTTTAATTTAGCTTTTGTAAAGGTGTATGTTTTTATATACAAGGAGGAAAGATATTAAGTTGGAGTTTATGAAGTGAAGTTAATTTCTATAAATGCATGGAAAGGAGATCATATTGGAAGGGTACCAAACAAGAATCATAGTAGTCCAGATCGGAAGATTTCAAGCACATGAATCTAAATGTCTAATTGTGGGGAATAAATTGCCAAAAATTGTTACATGATTTTCTAAATAGTGCTTTGGTAAGTCAGTAAAAGGCATCCAAGGAGACACAAATGGTTGTAGGTTTTAAAAGAATAAACACAAACAAGAGAAGTAATTGGAAACAAAACCTCGCAATAGTGTTGAGCAGATGTGGGAACTATAATTTGATAAGGATTTTAGAGAAATGTGGTTTCTCACTACTCTTCACTTGAATCTTGAGCAATTAGTGTTGTGCTTTTTAGTTTAAGTAATATGTTAATGAAGGTGAAAGTGTTCGTTGCTCAGTCCTGCCCTGACTGTAGCCCACCAGGCTCCATGGAATTCTCAGGCGAAAATACTGGAGGGGGTCGCCATTCCCTTCTCCAGAGGCCATTCTCGACCCAGGAACTTAACCTGGGTCTCCTGCATTGCAGGCAGACTTTTTACCATTTGAACCACTAGTACCTGACTTCACACTTCCTACAGACAAGAAAAATCCAGGGTTCTATGTTTAGAAACCTAATGGCATGTCTAGAGGAATTGTTTTTCTAGGATTAGAGAGAAAAAGGAGATGTATGGGCAATGAGAAGTTTCAGTTCCTTCAGAAGATGATCTAAAGTTAGTAATGAAAACACCCCTTGTAGCATTTGACTTTGTTATTAGGCAAAGAAAATGTTATTAAGAACAACAATTCTGAAAGAAATGTTATTGGCGAATCACATCCTTTCTCTTCCCTTCCTCCTTTTTTCACATTATGTGTTGAAAAAGGCACAGGAAAAATCAAGGAAGATAAAATAGAATGAAAATGATAGGACAAATGAATCAGATATAATAGTGAAGAGACAGTGTTTAAATTCTAGCTTTTATATTTTGGTTATCCAACTGTAGTACATAAGGTTAATTTTAATTTAGCTTTTGTAAAGGTGTATGTTTTTATATACAAGGAGGAAAGATATTAAGTTGGAGTTTATGAAGTGAAGTTAATTTCTATAAATGCATGGAAAGGAGATCATATTGGAAGGGTACCAAACAAGAATCATAGTAGTCCAGATCGGAAGATTTCAAGCACATGAATCTAAATGTCTAATTGTGGGGAATAAATTGCCAAAAATTGTTACATGATTTTCTAAATAGTGCTTTGGTAAGTCAGTAAAAGGCATCCAAGGAGACACAAATGGTTGTAGGTTTTAAAAGAATAAACACAAACAAGAGAAGTAATTGGAAACAAAACCTCGCAATAGTGTTGAGCAGATGTGGGAACTATAATTTGATAAGGATTTTAGAGAAATGTGGTTTCTCACTACTCTTCACTTGAATCTTGAGCAATTAGTGTTGTGCTTTGTAGTTTAAGTAATATGTTAATGAAGGTGAAAGTGTTCGTTGCTCAGTCCTGCCCTGACTGTAGCCCACCAGGCTCCATGGAATTCTCAGGCGAAAATACTGGAGGGGGTCGCCATTCCCTTCTCCAGAGGCCATTCTCGACCCAGGAACTTAACCTGGGTCTCCTGCATTGCAGGCAGACTTTTTACCATTTGAACCACTAGTACCTGACTTCACACTTCCTACAGACAAGAAAAATCCAGGGTTCTATGTTTAGAAACCTAATGGCATGTCTAGAGGAATTGTTTTTCTAGGATTAGAGAGAAAAAGGAGATGTATGGGCAATGAGAAGTTTCAGTTCCTTCAGAAGATGATCTAAAGTTAGTAATGAAAACACCCCTTGTAGCATTTGACTTTGTTATTAGGCAAAGAAAATGTTATTAAGAACAACAATTCTGAAAGAAATGTATTCACTCAAAAATCTCTGAAACCATTTTTATTCAGCTTTTTTCCTTTGTTCCATCACGATATTCATGTGCATCTATGTCATTTATAAGTAGTTGTAATCACTTCAAAGATACTGTTTTGAATTCAACACAGCATCTCATCCCAGCAACTGTTTTAAGAGAATTTTTCCATGTTTCTGTTAGTTTTAGAATCATCTCATTAATGGCCATGACTGCCTTGGTAGTATTTGACTATTAAGCTTTATCAATCTTTTATAGCCACAAGTAGTATTAAGGACAAGTAATAAAAATGCTTTTATTAAAGAGTATATGTTTTTGTAAAGATATGTCAAAAGTCCAAGGTACAGAATGGAACATTAAAGCTTAGTGAAGACCAACACTTCTGAGGGCTGTGAAAGGGCTGTTGAACTATTGAGTTCATTCCTTGGAAATAGAGGTGGATATGGAAATCAATTTATTCTTGGTTCTAGGACTATAATATATGAAACCTATGAGTGATCAATTGTTTGTTTCATAGCATTGGTTGTGAAGGAGGAAACACTTTTCAGGAGTATCCTACAAGAGGAATATCTAGAGAGAGAAACAAAAACAAGGTGAAAAAAGAAGCTGGTCACACTGGATCTCATGTTCTAATTCCTTCATGCTGTTTAAATCTTGAATTCTATCGTCTTATTTATTCTTCAGGCCTTCTGGATAGACACACAATGCTCTTGTATACTTTCCTACCTGTATGATGACGTGCTGTGGAATCTCACCTAGGAATCTCATTCTTCTAAGAGATGAACTTTGCTCTTGGAAACCCCTAATTTTTGCAGGCAGACTTTTTACCATTTGAACCACTAGTACCTGACTTCACACTTCCTACAGACAAGAAAAATCCAGGGTTCTATGTTTAGAAACCTAATGGCATGTCTAGAGGAATTGTTTTTCTAGGATTAGAGAGAAAAAGGAGATGTATGGGCAATGAGAAGTTTCAGTTCCTTCAGAAGATGATCTAAAGTTAGTAATGAAAACACCCCTTGTAGCATTTGACTTTGTTATTAGGCAAAGAAAATGTTATTAAGAACAACAATTCTGAAAGAAATGTATTCACTCAAAAATCTCTGAAACCATTTTTATTCAGCTTTTTTCCTTTGTTCCATCACGATATTCATGTGCATCTATGTCATTTATAAGTAGTTGTAATCACTTCAAAGATACTGTTTTGAATTCAACACAGCATCTCATCCCAGCAACTGTTTTAAGAGAATTTTTCCATGTTTCTGTTAGTTTTAGAATCATCTCATTAATGGCCATGACTGCCTTGGTAGTATTTGACTATTAAGCTTTATCAATCTTTTATAGCCACAAGTAGTATTAAGGACAAGTAATAAAAATGCTTTTATTAAAGAGTATATGTTTTTGTAAAGATATGTCAAAAGTCCAAGGTACAGAATGGAACATTAAAGCTTAGTGAAGACCAACACTTCTGAGGGCTGTGAAAGGGCTGTTGAACTATTGAGTTCATTCCTTGGAAATAGAGGTGGATATGGAAATCAATTTATTCTTGGTTCTAGGACTATAATATATGAAACCTATGAGTGATCAATTGTTTGTTTCATAGCATTGGTTGTGAAGGAGGAAACACTTTTCAGGAGTATCCTACAAGAGGAATATCTAGAGAGAGAAACAAAAACAAGGTGAAAAAAGAAGCTGGTCACACTGGATCTCATGTTCTAATTCCTTCATGCTGTTTAAATCTTGAATTCTATCGTCTTATTTATTCTTCAGGCCTTCTGGATAGACACACAATGCTCTTGTATACTTTCCTACCTGTATGATGACGTGCTGTGGAATCTCACCTAGGAATCTCATTCTTCTAAGAGATGAACTTTGCTCTTGGATAAACCTCCATTAACTATCAGTAAATTCTTTTAGCGCTTTATTGTTGGAAAAATAATTATAAACTAATTCACATTAAGTTGCAAATATAGTTTGATGCACATTCCCAAATCTAGTTAATATGAACTTTTCAGAAAGATATTATAATTTTTTTTATTTTTTATTTTACTGTTATGCCAGGTACTTCAGAGAACTTAAGGAAAATCACTTAGGAAAATAGGAGTCATTGACATAGTCTGATTGGCCTTTCTCTGCTTTCGTCTCTCTCTCTCTCTGGACTTTCTCTCTTTTCTGTGCTGCATATTTCTGCTTTTCCTCAGCTGCTATATGTGGTCCATTTTACATGTAGGGAAGGGAGAGCTATACACAAAGATGACAAGTAATTTTCATATTTGGTCAGAACTGAATGATATAGCTCCAGTTGGACCTCATGATCCCTTGGTAAAAAATGTAATCCCCTGACCACCTGCTAATGTTACTCTTCATTCTTCATCTACTTATAACTTACTCCATCCTGACACAGCCATATGATAGTACGTTTCATTTTTAGATCCACTGTTAACCAATGAAGTTTCTCAATATTTTCTGTTCCATTAGCTGAGGGAAACATTTCTCCTTGACCCTTGTCATGTGTCATGAACAAACAGATTGACTAACTTGGTGCTAGATGCTCACCCCTGGTCCAATTCCAATGACAGGAAAGTACAGATTTACAAAGTGTTAGCTGTGGTCACGTAGGCATAACAGAAATCCTCTTAGCAGAGGGACTGGGCAGACATGGTATTAAGTGATTCAGTTTCTTAAGTGAAATTTTAATTGATCTTTTTAAATTTTTTTAAAAAATTATTTTTATTTTTTAGCCTTGCCACAAAGCCTGTGGGATCTTAGTTCCCAGATCATGGATTGAACCCAGGTCCTTGGCAATGAAAATACTGAGTCTTAACCACTGGACTGCCATGGAGTTCCCTGAAATATCAATTCTCAATTGGTTTTAACCACAAAATGAGGTAAGAAGAAATACCATTTTTTAAAATATAAAAGATGACAGTAAATTTCTTCCTTCCTTCTTTGTTTTGTACATGTGTTCACACATACACACACACACAGAGAATCTAGATAGTTACAGTTAATGATTCTTATTTTTCAGAATTAACCATGTAATAACTCACAGCTGTGTTCTCTAGTGTTTACTCAGCTGTTTGGAGGCATGATTAGTTTTAATTTTCTTTATTTTTTTCCCTTCTCCATCAAGAAATAATACAGGAGAGCACAATAGAAAGAGCACTTAGGAACCAGCAACTTAGACTCTCTGGCAATCACCAATTAGCCAAATGTCTTTGAGAAGCCATCTAGGTTCATTTAACTCCATCTCCCTCCCTCTATCTCTCTAGTAGAGTTTATAAATATATTTATATTTAGCATAGGCAAAAGGAAAATATGAAGACTCTATTCAACAGATATATTAATAAAATTATCAGTTTCTCAAATAGAAATTACTATAGGTTCAAACTTTTAAGTAGCAATACAAAAATGAATGAATTGTCATTTATAAAATTTACAGCGTCTAGAAAATTTGGAAGAATGCTTGGCCCCAAAGAAGGAAAACATTTCTTCTTACTGAGATGAAAAATCTATTCATTCCTCCATGGGTCCTCATAGAGAGGACCCATTATATTTATTGTATACATATAGCAAATAATATTCCTAAGTATTTCCTGAAAGGAATTATAGAAATAGTAGTTTCTGTTATGATTAAAGGAATGGGCCCTGAAGTTTTCATATCACCATTTTCAAGCTGAGTGACCTTGAGCAAATCACTCAATCTCTCTGTGGTTCTGCCTCCTCATTGTTAAAACAGGGAAAACAATCATTAACTCAAATATGTCGTGAAGATTAAATGAAATCTCATGCGTGTGACTCTTAGAGTAATGACTGGCACATAGTCAATATTTAATAATAAGCTATCAGTATTTCTGAAGTACAGTTCATTATTTTTTTTAAAAAAAGTTTCAAAATAGTCTAACACCAAATTGCATTTCTGTCACAATAAGGTTTTGAGCTAGCCAAAAGTTTCAGAGTTCTGTGACAATCAGACTCAATCCAGGGAGATGCTTTAAAGCAGACAAATGGACCACCTGTTCTTCAGACAATCATCTATAAATAGTTTTGCTCAACTTAGTCTGTGATAGCTATTGATCAGCAGTGATTGTGTGGTTATACTCTTTGACAAGTACTTGGAGTGCAGCTTATCTGAGTTGTTGATTAAGTGCAAAACTCGTGTTTCGAAAGAGCTAAAGGATTTAAAGCTGAGAAACTTGAGAAAAGCACATGTCTTAATAGAAACCCTGTGTCTCTGGAGAAAGATGGGCAGAGGTTACCTGTGAAAAATAGTAGCATTCCAGTTAAAATATAATTTGGGGTTTGACCCAGCCTCTGGGTAGATGTGTGACTGAGGCTTACACATTTTAATCTGAAAGCAGAGATACAATGATTTCACATGGAAATGTTTTGAAAGCAGGTATGAAACAAATGCTCACCTCTGCTGTAAATAAAAACTCAGTGACATCCTCATAGAATGTTTAACCTTGAGCAGTATCCCTTTCTTTTACGTGCACCAAATGTATGCCAAAGTAACTGAATGGATTTAACATACTCTATAGGCTTATTGATAAAGAGCCACTTAAGAATTACAGAACATGTACTCAACCATTTTGTGTATATGTTTCATATTTTATATTTACAGTTTCTCTGGTGGCTAAATGTAGACTAGACTGTTGGAAGGCAGTTGTGAAATCAAGAAGGTAAATTAGGATACTATAGCAGGAAAATGGGTGAGATGTTTATGACTCATGATGAATCAGTTCGGGGATTTGTGAAAGCCCTGACAGGGAGCCCACAAGATTCACCCCCAGTTCTGATGTTTATATCCCCAGTTTCAGATGACTCCTCCAAGGAATATGAAAAATAAAAGTTAAAATATCATAAAATGATCTTTTAAACCTTAGGAGTGCATGTTTCTGGAGAAGGAAATGGTAACCCATTCCAGTATTCTTGTCTGGAAAATTCCATGGATGAAAAAGCCTGGCGAGCTACAGTTCACCTGGTCTCAAATATAGACATATTGCTTCCCTGATGGCTCAGTGGTGAGGGATCTGCCTGCAATGCAGGACACCCGGGTTCCATCCCTGGATTGGAAAGATCTCCCTGGAGAAGGGCGTGGCAAGACACTCCAGTATTCTTGCCTGGAGAATCCTCGTGGACAGGAGAGCCTGATGGGCTGCAGTCCACAGGGTCACACAGGGCTGGACACTACTGATGTGACTACATAGCAGCAGCAGCGCGTGTGTGCCTTGATGAGGGCAATGCACTTTTTTTTTTTTTTTTTTTTGGCCACTTCTATTGGTCTTTCATTTCCATCTTTGTTCTTTGGCCTGTGTGGGCCTCCCGTCCAGCGGCCTCTCTCACTGCAGAGCACCGGCTCTGGGCGCATGCGCTCCAAAGCGCTGACTCCGTAATTGGACACATTGGTCCAGCCGCTCCGCGGCACGTGGGATCTTCCCAGGCACTGCACAGCGGTGTCTTTACCCACTGGACATGGAGGGAAGCGCCAGCAATGCACTTTTTAAAGCAAATTGTATATTCAGCTGGTCACGGATTTGAAATAAGATCAGAAACTAGAGTTGTCAGTAGTAGAAATCAAGTGACAGTCCCTTTGACGTTGAGATAGATAAGGATGACCAAACTGCCTTTCCTTTTTGGCCGTTCTATTCTGGAGACTTTAAAGTTCACAAAACTAGCAAAGGAAATAACATATAGTTATGTGGAACTCCAACTCTCTTTCTGGAATATGATATCAGAGAAAAATTTTATCAGAGTTCTTATTTTGGCTGTCCCACTAGCCATGTTTCAAAAGAGATGCTATAATCTTTGAAGCCTGCATTCCAAGGAATCTGCTGCCCTAAAATTGGAAACCTTGTGAATCAATATATTTACATTGCTCCCCTGGAAATATTAAGAAATGTTACCAATAGAGAGTACTCTTTAAAGGCATATTAAATCATACTGCCAAAATATTCATTTGAAATTCAGAACTTTATAAATAACTTGGGAGGGTCTGAAATTTTATCCTCTATTTGTAAGCTAACGTGTCAGCCTGCTACAGTTGTATGGATACTGGTAAGAGACATGAAACTGCTGGGTCAGAGAGAAAGGATTTTATTACTCTAGGCATGACAGACAGCATGAGTTTTAATTTGCATTGACCCCTTACCCCACCTTCAACAAGCCCCACAGCAGCCATGTAGAGGTGGACCCCGAGGGATGCTGTGCAGGTATGCACTTGCATCATTGAAGAGCCTCTGGCTTAGTGAACCTCAGTCTTTTGTATATGAATGCAAGCAAGCCTGTCTGATCTTGGCTCTAAAGGGAGGTACTGGACACTAAACACATCCTGCCTTCTTCTTCAGAGACAGTTTATCTGTCTTCCATGGCTCTTTGCTATCCCAACATCCTTCAAAAGATAACCTAGATGGTTTCTGTTTGTCTGATCATAAGACATACAGAACTGTGAGTGACACACGGAAAATTTTGTCCTAAAAATGGTTATGAAAAAAGCCACACAAATGCATCAAAATGCGATTTTAACTATGACCTATTTATCTTCATTGTAAAACATTTATAGCCATCAATGTCTGGTGTCACACTTATATCTCACATAAGTACCTGGGTTGAGAAGCTTTCTCTATATGATATAGTTAGCTTAAAGTAGGCTCTTCCATCTTGATAACCAAGGACAGACAAATGTATTTTAGGGGTCTTCAAAGCAGTAGAAGTTCAGCCAGCCTTTTTTGGGACAGTTCTACTGTGTCCCCCTCCATCTGCTTCTGTTCTCTTTGACTTAACTTTTCATTACATGGTATACTGCTAGGTTAAGGTCCGATTGCCTGCGGGGAACAGAAAGGAGGTGACAAGTAGAGGGAGGATTTTTTTTTTTTTGGCCACAGCATCCTGTGGGATCTAGGTGCAGCATGTGGGATCTTAGTTCTTTGACTAGGAATCAAACCTACACCCCCCTGCATTGGAAGCATGGAGTCTTTTAACCAGTAGACCACCAGGGAAGATCTGGAACACGGTGTTTTTTATTTTTATTTATTTATTTATTTATTTCTTTTTTGAAACATGGTGTTCTTTAATTCCCACTATGTATGATATAGAGAAAATTTATGACCGTATTAGAAATTATGTGCAGAAAACCAGAACAGCATGTTCTAAAGTATGAATTTTCCTGAATTGTATCCCATATTCTTTTCTCTGAACTTGGAAAAGACACTTCCAACTGTTTATAAGTTAATGATAAATAGTGGTAGCAAACAATATCTGTATCTATAGGTTTCTTGATGTGAATCTCGGTGCTGTATCTCTCGATCTGTATTTTTTTAGAATTAATCATGTGGGAAGCTTCAACTCTATAGTGACTTTCGGCATTTACTTGGCTATTTGAAGGTATACTTAGTCTTGCTGTTCTTTCTTCCAACTGTTTAGCACCATGTTAAATGAACTGTAATTATTATTTCTTCTTATTTCACCTTCCTATCCACTCACCTGATCATTAAGCTCAAACCACATGGTTTAGAATTGGGGTATACAGTTACTCAGATTAAAATTAAATTTCTAATTGAATGGAACATAAGTAGATAAAATGTTAGTTGCTGTATTTTTAAAGGCTAAAATACATGATATATGACAGTGGAAGTCACTAAAAAGAAGTTGCTGTCAAATTAGGATTGAGTGAGACAAATGTAAAGTGAGAGAGTTATCTGTCTGTCAGTCTGTTCGTCTGTCTCCTCTTTTGAATTCTCCATTTTAACTAGCATATTCAGCTAAGTGACAAATCACAATGATAGACATTATGGAGGGTTTCCTTCTCCCCCGTTGGTAGCCTTTTTGGGACAGTTCTACTGTGTCCCCTCCATCTGCTTCTGTTCTCTTTGACTTAACTTTTCATTACATGGTATACTGCTAGGTTAAGGTCCGATTGCCTGCGGGAACAGAAAGGAGGTGACAAGTAGAGGGAGGATTTTTTTTTGGCCACAGCATCCTGTGGGATCTAGGTGCAGCATGTGGGATCTTAGTTCTTTGACTAGGAATCAAACCTACACCCCCCTGCATTGGAAGCATGGAGTCTTTTAACCAGTAGACCACCAGGGAAGATCTGGAACACGGTGTTTTTTATTTTTATTTATTTATTTATTTATTTCTTTTTTGAAACATGGTGTTCTTTAATTCCCACTATGTATGATATAGAGAAAATTTATGACCGTATTAGAAATTATGTGCAGAAAACCAGAACAGCATGTTCTAAAGTATGAATTTTCCTGAATTGTATCCCATATTCTTTTCTCTGAACTTGGAAAAGACACTTCCAACTGTTTATAAGTTAATGATAAATAGTGGTAGCAAACAATATCTGTATCTATAGGTTTCTTGATGTGAATCTCGGTGCTGTATCTCTCGATCTGTATTTTTTTAGAATTAATCATGTGGGAAGCTTCAACTCTATAGTGACTTTCGGCATTTACTTGGCTATTTGAAGGTATACTTAGTCTTGCTGTTCTTTCTTCCAACTGTTTAGCACCATGTTAAATGAACTGTAATTATTATTTCTTCTTATTTCACCTTCCTATCCACTCACCTGATCATTAAGCTCAAACCACATGGTTTAGAATTGGGGTATACAGTTACTCAGATTAAAATTAAATTTCTAATTGAATGGAACATAAGTAGATAAAATGTTAGTTGCTGTATTTTTAAAGGCTAAAATACATGATATATGACAGTGGAAGTCACTAAAAAGAAGTTGCTGTCAAATTAGGATTGAGTGAGACAAATGTAAAGTGAGAGAGTTATCTGTCTGTCAGTCTGTTCGTCTGTCTCCTCTTTTGAATTCTCCATTTTAACTAGCATATTCAGCTAAGTGACAAATCACAATGATAGACATTATGGAGGGTTTCCTTCTCCCCCGTTGGTAATGGTGGCTTGGGCACGCTTCTACCCCTCCAGAGGCTAATTGAAAATATAATTTTTTGAGGACAGTTTATTTCTACCTGTATTACTCAGGAAAGAGAGTTCTTATACAAAACTAGTCAAGCTATGTATGTAACTTTGTGTCTTTTGTGTTTCTTTTGTTCTTTGCTTTTCACACTTAAAATTGAAGTGTGACTATTCACTCATATCATTTAGTCTTCTTGGAAAGTGTGATTTTTGGGGTTTAATGGTACTCTATCCAGTACAGTCCCTTTTAAATTTACTTTAGTTGTCAACTTTTGGACATTTAGGTTACTACAAATTTTGACAATTTAAAACTCTCGGATATCTGCTGTGCTTACTCTTGTGCCTATGGTCCAGTCATTCCTTTGGATAAACTACTCAAGATTAAATTGGTGTATCAGATGAAAAATTCTAAGGTATGAAAAATTCTCAAGCTCTTGCTGAATGTAGCCAAAGTATTCTTATGAACTTTTTCAGGTTTAATATTTTTCTAGCCAGTTTATTGCATCCTATTGAACAATAAATATTAAAATTTTTGTAATCTTTGTCCAATTATTAGGCCCAAACAGTGTTATTCTAATTGGTTGTATGTCTGGTTCTAAGGAGACTATTCCTCCATATGTTTATTGATCATTTGTCATTCTTCTCTTGTGAACTGCATGAATTCTACATTCTTCAGGAATATATGATTGCAGTTTATCATGTTTACTGTAAATATTTTTCCTACTTTATGCTTTTTAATATTACGGTGTTTGAAAATGCACAACACTCCAACAACCTAGAAATACTGGAATTTCAATATCACTATTTAAATGTCAGAATTTTAAAAAATCAAGAAACATTTAAATTATTAAAAGGCTTATTTATAATTAACTATAAGTAAATCAATCAATCCCCAAGTTATTTGATTAAAGTTTATGTTTTAAAGACCATCAGTAAAAAGCAGTAAGATACTGATTTTGTAGTTTCAAATATGATAACTTTCTTGAAAAGTAAATCAGAGTAGTAAGTTTCTCTTTGTCCTTTAGCCATCTAACAAGACTTCAGATATCCACAGTGAGTTGTATTATTGACATTGGGTTGTTATATTTTCTAGTTGTTTGTATGGTTTTCTGAAAGATAAGGTCTCTTTAGGACTGGACTTACTGCAAACACTTTAAGAAAAAAAATAAAAGAAAACAAGTAAAAATGGCCTGATGCATTTCATAAAAAAAGCATGATATATGCTTTTTTCCAATTATATATGTATATATACAATGCTATATTTTAAATGTATAATCAACAAAGACCTACTGGATAGCACAGGGAACTCTAGAGGTTCAACCAAAATGGCAAACAAATTTGAAAATAATTAAATACGTATATAACTAAATCACTTTGCTGCACACGTAAAACTATCCACAATTGTTCATCAACCATATTCCAATATAAAATAAAAAGATAAAAAGTAAACCTCACGTCCATCACAAGAAAAAGAGATGAGACATAAATAGATGTATAGCATGTGTTGCACGGAATAACTCGTATATATTATATTATGCAGTCAAGTTTGCATCATTTTAAAAGCACCAACCATGCAGATTTACTTGATAGAAAGAAAAGAGGAATCTAGAAAAGGAACTTTGAAAAATCACTGAGAGTTATTGAAATTTTAATATTGTAGAAACTTTTAAAAAGGGGATATTTTTTGAAGAAGATTTTTTTTCTGAACTCACATGGAGGTACAGAAACTCTCCTCTAACAACTTCAACTTCTTGAAGGTTTGGTTTTCTTCTTATGGGGCCTGGCGGCATCTTCTGCTGCCGCACTGCCCTGGTGCAGATGTTTCATATGCTAATGTGTGAGCTTTCATTTAAGGCAAGTTTTCTGTCTTCTACCTCGTGTCCTCATATCTTGCTCTCCTTTTACTCCTCTTGCCATAGTTTGGCATGAAGCAGCTGCTGTGAACTGTCTGAAACCTGGTTTAAAGTTTGAGAGCTTCTGAGGCCAGTACAGAACATTCAAGTGAAAAAAGAGACAGCTACCTGTTTTCAATGGATATTTGTTCATTTGTACTTGAAATGGCAAAGTCAGATTTAGGGAAGAAGGAAAGAGACAGGTTAGCCCACGTAAGTCAGTAAACTGATTTTTTCAAATAGTTTTGTTTGTTTTTTGCCAGTCTAACAAGACTTCAGATATCCACAGTGAGTTGTATTATTGACATTGGGTTGTTATATTTTCTAGTTGTTTGTATGGTTTTCTGAAAGATAAGGTCTCTTTAGGACTGGACTTACTGCAAACACTTTAAGAAAAAAAATAAAAGAAAACAAGTAAAAATGGCCTGATGCATTTCATAAAAAAAGCATGATATATGCTTTTTTCCAATTATATATGTATATATACAATGCTATATTTTAAATGTATAATCAACAAAGACCTACTGGATAGCACAGGGAACTCTAGAGGTTCAACCAAAATGGCAAACAAATTTGAAAATAATTAAATACGTATATAACTAAATCACTTTGCTGCACACGTAAAACTATCCACAATTGTTCATCAACCATATTCCAATATAAAATAAAAAGATAAAAAGTAAACCTCACGTCCATCACAAGAAAAAGAGATGAGACATAAATAGATGTATAGCATGTGTTGCACGGAATAACTCGTATATATTATATTATGCAGTCAAGTTTGCATCATTTTAAAAGCACCAACCATGCAGATTTACTTGATAGAAAGAAAAGAGGAATCTAGAAAAGGAACTTTGAAAAATCACTGAGAGTTATTGAAATTTTAATATTGTAGAAACTTTTAAAAAGGGGATATTTTTTGAAGAAGATTTTTTTTCTGAACTCACATGGAGGTACAGAAACTCTCCTCTAACAACTTCAACTTCTTGAAGGTTTGGTTTTCTTCTTATGGGGCCTGGCGGCATCTTCTGCTGCCGCACTGCCCTGGTGCAGATGTTTCATATGCTAATGTGTGAGCTTTCATTTAAGGCAAGTTTTCTGTCTTCTACCTCGTGTCCTCATATCTTGCTCTCCTTTTACTCCTCTTGCCATAGTTTGGCATGAAGCAGCTGCTGTGAACTGTCTGAAACCTGGTTTAAAGTTTGAGAGCTTCTGAGGCCAGTACAGAACATTCAAGTGAAAAAAGAGACAGCTACCTGTTTTCAATGGATATTTGTTCATTTGTACTTGAAATGGCAAAGTCAGATTTAGGGAAGAAGGAAAGAGACAGGTTAGCCCACAAGTAAAGAATTGGCATTGAGAAAATTGATCACTGGGTGAATTAGGTTTGTAATACTTTATTGTCATTTACTCACACAGTGACACACAAGGTAAAGGGGCATACCCAGGCATTTGAGAACACCTGGATACAGGCTATGAGTTGGCCTTGATACCCTGTCACCATCACTTCCTGTTAGAGTGGGGACATAGAAGACCAGGTGAAAGATAGAATGCTACTTAAGGTGCTGCTTATGATGGGACCAAACTCATTTCATGGTCACTCCTTGCATATATAATTGGAATTGACATACATAGCAGTTGACATCCTCATATATTGAGTCTATGGCATGTGGGTTAATGGTCCAGTGAAATATTCCCTGCCCAGCCAAGGTAGAAAATCAAAACCTGTAGAAAATCATAGGAGATGGAGTATGGATGGAGCAGGTTATATTCAAGATCTTAAAGATGAAGAGACAGTGATGCTCCTGTTAGTTTCCAGAAGAAACTAGATGGATACTGTGCATCACCACATGGTCAAGTAAATAGTAGCTCTCATCACAGCCATCTGTCAGTGGTAGCATTCTTTTCTACAGCAGATTGGTTTAGCCTCTATCTGCACATTTATGCTCCATGTTTATATTAACTCTCTGGTTCTCTGTCACAATTTAGTTGCCCCCCTCAAGGTCCCACACTTTTCAGGGATGCTCACAACTGATGACCACGTATTCTGGCCTGACATAGAAACTGTAGGAGTCAATGCTCCCTCTCAAGCTCTCCACAAATGACTCTTAGGCCAGCATTGCAGTTAAAATTCTTCTTGTGTCCAGTCCTGCCCCTTATCTTTCAGAGATCCATGAGTCTTTATAATATATATCTTAATATATATTATACATATAATATATATTTAACATTTTATTTTGTATTGGGGTATAACCAAGTAAGAATGTTGTGATAGTTTTACGTGAACAGTGAAGGAACTCAGCCATACATATTTCTGTGTCCTGGTTAATTTACCAGTACCTCAAGTGAAAAAGAGACAGCTTTTCAATGGATATTTGTTCATTTGTACTTGAAATGGCAAAGTCAGATTTAGGGAAGAAGGAAAGAGACAGGTTAGCCCACAAGTAAAGAATTGGCATTGAGAAAATTGATCACTGGGTGAATTAGGTTTGTAATACTTTATTGTCATTTACTCACACAGTGACACACAAGGTAAAGGGGCATACCCAGGCATTTGAGAACACCTGGATACAGGCTATGAGTTGGCCTTGATACCCTGTCACCATCACTTCCTGTTAGAGTGGGGACATAGAAGACCAGGTGAAAGATAGAATGCTACTTAAGGTGCTGCTTATGATGGGACCAAACTCATTTCATGGTCACTCCTTGCATATATAATTGGAATTGACATACATAGCAGTTGACATCCTCATATATTGAGTCTATGGCATGTGGGTTAATGGTCCAGTGAAATATTCCCTGCCCAGCCAAGGTAGAAAATCAAAACCTGTAGAAAATCATAGGAGATGGAGTATGGATGGAGCAGGTTATATTCAAGATCTTAAAGATGAAGAGACAGTGATGCTCCTGTTAGTTTCCAGAAGAAACTAGATGGATACTGTGCATCACCACATGGTCAAGTAAATAGTAGCTCTCATCACAGCCATCTGTCAGTGGTAGCATTCTTTTCTACAGCAGATTGGTTTAGCCTCTATCTGCACATTTATGCTCCATGTTTATATTAACTCTCTGGTTCTCTGTCACAATTTAGTTGCCCCCCTCAAGGTCCCACACTTTTCAGGGATGCTCACAACTGATGACCACGTATTCTGGCCTGACATAGAAACTGTAGGAGTCAATGCTCCCTCTCAAGCTCTCCACAAATGACTCTTAGGCCAGCATTGCAGTTAAAATTCTTCTTGTGTCCAGTCCTGCCCCTTATCTTTCAGAGATCCATGAGTCTTTATAATATATATCTTAATATATATTATACATATAATATATATTTAACATTTTATTTTGTATTGGGGTATAACCAAGTAAGAATGTTGTGATAGTTTTACGTGAACAGTGAAGGAACTCAGCCATACATATTTCTGTGTCCTTTCTCTGCCCAGCACCCCTCTGATCCATGATGCCACATAACATTGAGCAGAGTTCCATGCACCGTAAAAATAGGTTCTTGTCAATTATACATTTTAAATATAGTAGTATGTACATAACCGTCCCAAACTCCCTAACTATCTCTTTCCCCTGGCCACCATATGTTTGTTTCCTAAATCTGTGAGTCTCTTTCTCTTTTGTAAGTTCATCTGTATCATTTCTTTTTAGATTCCACATGATATGCTCTCTAGGTCCACCGTTGTTGTTGCAAATAGCATTCTTTCATTCTTTTTGATGGCTGAGTACTATTCTATATATATATATATATATATATATATATATATATATATATACACACATACACACCACATCTTCTTTATCCATTCCTCTTTCAATGGACATTTAGGTTGCTTCCATGTCTTGGCTACTGTAAACAGTGCTGCAATGAAACATTAGCTTGCAATGATCCTTTTGGATCCTTTTGGATCATGTTTTTTTTCTTGACATATGCCTAGGAATGGGATTGCAGGGTCATATGATAGCTCTGCTTTTTATTTTAGGAACATCCATACTGTTCTCCATAGTGTCTGTACCAATTTTCATTCCCACCAACAGTGTAGGAGGATTTCCTTCTCCCTACACTCTCTCCAGCATTGTTTGCAATATATTTTTAATCAAATTGCTTTTATTGAAACAGGGTACTGCAAAAAGTTTTTCACAATTTAGTTGCCCCCCTCAAGGTCCCACACTTTTCAGGGATGCTCACAACTGATGACCACGTATTCTGGCCTGACATAGAAACTGTAGGAGTCAATGCTCCCTCTCAAGCTCTCCACAAATGACTCTTAGGCCAGCATTGCAGTTAAAATTCTTCTTGTGTCCAGTCCTGCCCCTTATCTTTCAGAGATCCATGAGTCTTTATAATATATATCTTAATATATATTATACATATAATATATATTTAACATTTTATTTTGTATTGGGGTATAACCAAGTAAGAATGTTGTGATAGTTTTACGTGAACAGTGAAGGAACTCAGCCATACATATTTCTGTGTCCTTTCTCTGCCCAGCACCCCTCTGATCCATGATGCCACATAACATTGAGCAGAGTTCCATGCACCGTAAAAATAGGTTCTTGTCAATTATACATTTTAAATATAGTAGTATGTACATAACCGTCCCAAACTCCCTAACTATCTCTTTCCCCTGGCCACCATATGTTTGTTTCCTAAATCTGTGAGTCTCTTTCTTTTTTGTAAGTTCATCTGTATCATTTTTTTTGAGATTCCACATGATATGCTCTCTAGGTCCACCGTTGTTGTTGCAAATAGCATTCTTTCATTCTTTTTGATGGCTGAGTACTATTCTATATATATATATATATATATATATATATATATATATATATACACACATACACACCACATCTTCTTTATCCATTCCTCTTTCAATGGACATTTAGGTTGCTTCCATGTCTTGGCTACTGTAAACAGTGCTGCAATGAAACATTAGCTTGCAATGATCCTTTTGGATCCTTTTGGATCATGTTTTTTTTCTTGACATATGCCTAGGAATGGGATTGCAGGGTCATATGATAGCTCTGCTTTTTATTTTAGGAACATCCATACTGTTCTCCATAGTGTCTGTACCAATTTTCATTCCCACCAACAGTGTAGGAGGATTTCCTTCTCCCTACACTCTCTCCAGCATTGTTTGCAATATATTTTTAATCAAATTGCTTTTATTGAAACAGGGTACTGCAAAAAGTTTTTATTTATTTATTTTGTTTGTTTGTTGGTTTGTTTTTTGCTTGAGGCCCTGTACTCTGTAATGTCAGCCATGAGTGATCCTAGGTGACCCAATCCAGTCAATTCCTTGGTGAGTCTTCTTAGTCTACATTTACAATTCTTCCAGAAAATTTTGACATCTTACTTCTCCCATATGTATGACCAATTACTACCCACTTAATGTTGCAGTAACATTCGTTCGTTCTTTCTAGAAATGAGAAGTCTCGTAAATAAAGGAATAGTCCTGTTTTTATTAATAACTTGTTTCGATGGCTGACAAATTCTTTTTTGTGTGTTCTGAAGGATGCCATTCACCTCTTTCCCACTTTCTAAAAGAATGTACACTACTTTCTTGGCAGGCGTTTGGAACCCATGCACATAAATCCTATGAAAAATGGAATAGAGTGCTCAGTATTAATTTTCTAGGCAGCAGTTAGTTGAGGTTGTATCTGTTCTTATAAAATGATTGAACTACTGCTCAGGGTTGGCTCAGTTTTGATGGTAGTGATTGATTTTTTGCCAATAGTTTCCATTCTTCTACCCCATGCTGGTAGCAGCTGTGTCAGAAATAGGCTCAGCATTGCTTTGGCCCTTGCCAGTTATAGTTGTGACCATGTTAATTACCATGCTGTCGAATTGCAAAATGGGGATTCTCTATTACTGAGAGTGATTACAGCTTACCTTCTTTAGGAAGACTTTATTGAAACCATGTGCAATTCATAATTAAATTTCTAGTCATCCTTGGTAAAGGTATATTCTCCTGGTATAAATTTCTATTGCACTTTCATCTTGACTCAGTATTTTACAAGTTAGGTGTATATCTGGGGATGGAATCCTAAAGGTCTCGTGTTCTGTGGGTTGTGACAGGAATTAAAACATAGCACCATTGTAAGTGTCCCTTATTCTTATAAAATCTGTAAATACAAGAAATAAAGTGCAGGGCTTCCTCTGGTGGTCCAGTGGGTAAGGACACCGCCTTGCAGTGCAAGGGGCGCCGATTCGATCCCTGGCCTGGGAAGATCCCATGTGCCGTGGAGCAGCTGGACCGATGTGTCCAATTACCGAGCCGGAGCTCTGGAGCGCATGTGCCCAGAGCTGGCGCTCTGCAACAACAGACGCCACCGCGATAGGAGGCCCACAGGAGCCAAAGAACGGATGAAAATAGATAAATGAAAGATCAATAGAAGTGGCCCACCCACTCCCCTCCCTCCGCAACCCGACCCCCGCCCAAAATAAATAAATAAATAAATCTTTAAAAAAAAAAGAAATAAAGTGCATTCAATAAAAAAAATACTTTGTGTCTTTATATTTAAAATACATTTTAAAATATACTCAACACTACACAAATCAAAAATATACAACTGAGTAGGTTATTATAAAATGCAAAATGGACAACAACCAGGAAATCATGTCCACCACCAGTTACTAAATCTTGGATCACCATTCATGCCCCCAGAGTAAGCACTCTTTGACTTTCATGACATATTCTTTCTTTTCCTAAATGTTTTATTTTCTATGATTTCTCTTGCTCAGTGTTCTGTTTGTGAGACTCACCTCTGCTGTTGATGTACTTAGGTTCAGTTGGCTCATTTTTATTGATGTATTGTATTCTATTGCTTGAGTACTCCACAATTTGTTTTCCAGTTTATGTTGACAGGTATTTGGGCTTTTCCCAGATTGAAATGTTTGTAAATAGGGTATTTATAGATGTCTTTTACTGCATGTGTGCACATATTTTTTTAAGTATATACTTTGCAGTGGAATTCTTTTTTTTTTTTAAATATATATATATTTTAAAGATTTATTTATTTATTTATTTTGGTGGGGGTGGGGTGGAGAGGGAGGGGAGCAGGCAGGCCACCTCTATTGGTCTTTCATTTGTCCATTTTCATCCATCTTTGTTCTTTGGTCCGTGTGGGCCTCCCATCGCAGTGGCCTCTGTTGTCGCAGAGCACCGGCTCTGGGCACATACGCTCCAGAGCTCCGGCTCGGTGATTGGACACATCAGTCCAGCCGCCCCACGGCACGTGGGATCTTCCCAGGCCAGGGATCGAACCGGCGCCCCTTGCACTGCAAGGCGGTGTCCTTACCCACTGGACCACCAGGGAAGCCCCTGGAATTCTTATTATAGTGTGTGCATATATACAAGTTAGCACTTGACTGCAAACTGTTTTCAAGGTGGTTGTCCCCGTTTATTATTTTATCAACGGTATATGGCAGTTCCTGTTGGTTTACACTCATGCTAACATGTGCTGTAAGCCTCAATGTTAGTTATTTGTGTGTTTCAGTATCTCTTTGTGATTTTAATTTGCGTTTTCCTTATTTTTCTAAGACAAAATATGTTCATATATTTATTGGCCGCTAATATGTCTTTTTTGTGAGTTACCTATTCCACTCTTATTTTCTCTTTGGATTGGCTAGCTTTTGATTTGTAAGAGTTCATTAGGTATTCAAGAGTGTGTGTGTGTGTGTGTGTGTGTGTGTGCGCATTACATCTATACATTGGTTGGCCTTTTACTCTCTTGATCTCACCTTTTGAGGAAAATGAGTTCTTAATTTTTATGTAGCTCAATTTTTAAATCTTTTCTTTGTCATTTGCACAATAGCCGCCTCCTTTAGACTTTTTCTGCTCAAGGTCAGGGGAATAAATTCAATAGTTTGTTCTTTTGCTACCCTGAGGTTCTCTGAATCATCAAAGGCTGACTGAGGAATTTCAGAAAGCAAGAAACATTTGTTAGTTTTATACAAAGAAGTCAAGTTATATCCAAATTCTGTAGGAATAACTTCCTTACTCCTTTGCTACTCCTCTTTGTAAATTTCTAGTAATAAGCAGTGAGGCACAAAGAATAAGATGCAGAACACAGCTTTTTCTAAGTATATCAATTGTGAAGTGTCCTTTTCTCTCTAGTTACAAGGAGCACACCTCTGACTTACGTAGTTTAACCTGCTGCTGTTGATAAACATGATTCACCAGTGTAAAGAATGGTTCCGTGGACCTTTGGCTCATGTGATGCATGATACTTGGCAACTCCAACTGGGGTCAATCTATTCTCTCTGTTGTGCTGCTGACCTTAGATTATCACTTGTGTTTGGTTCAAGTAATGAGATTCTTAGGTAGAATCATACAGTTATTTCCCCCTAAAATTTAAGAAATTGCAAGGCCTAGTTATGTTATTACCAGTCAAGTCAGGGATCCTTGGTTTCCAGGTCTCCTTGCTCTCCTGACAATAATTCCAGTCTTTTGCTTCTGACTTGGAGCTCAGAATAAACAGAAGTTCTGCAGCTCCTGAAATATTTTCAAAGCCCCCAAACACATGTTTTCCCTAGGAAGGATTTTTTTGACTCACATTGAGAGAAAGAATGACTACCTGCATTTTAATGAGCATTTTAAACTTCTATAGAGCAACTTCTATAATGTTATTCTGGGATACTCGTGGTTCCTAGGGCAGACCCTGGAGACCTGTACTAGAAGCACTTTCTACCTCTCTTGTGAGGTCCTTCCATCATACGCTCAGTACCGTGAGACTTCATTCCATCCAAATCTGGTTTATTGTTCATAGGAATCCTGTTCATAAAGCATTTGTTACTGTAGATAGCATTATAAACTCGATTTAGTCCTGTCTCTGTAAAAGTCAAACTATGCCTCATCTTATATTCTATTAATATTTTATTAAGTATCTCCCCAAAGCAAAGTGTTTGGTAAATGTATTACTGTTTCATATGCTGAAAGGTTTCTACATACTAATATGTACGAGAGTTTTCCTTTGTAAAATGGAATTTCTTTCATGTAAACCCATTTCAAATAATTTGGTCTCCTTGATTTCATTATTATAAACCGTGAACACTAGCTTCTAAAACGTACTTTCTCAGCTGGAAGTATATCTTATTAGTTTAGTCTTCAAAGCTAATAGAAATAGACATTGTGTTCCAAGCTTTTTACAACCTGAAAAACAAGCTTAGAGGAAGAAGGGATAAAATTATGTGTGGGAAGGTAAAATCTAAGCATAATAGTTTCTGCCACATTGTTAACGAAAAGTGTGTGTGTGGGTGTTCAAGAAACCATCAGCTGAGACACAAAGATAAGAATATTCACATAAGGTGCTTCCTAAATATTTTCCCACTAGATTAATATGTTGAGATCTTCCCTAAAATGATTAATTGGTGTCTAAGCTTGATATTCCATGTAAATGAATCACATGTAACATGGTGCATCAGGGAGTAACAAGACAAAGGTTACTGGACCATATTTGAGTTGGAGATGGGATTTTAGCATATTCTAAGTGGAAAAGACACCAAAGCTGCCTCTTGTCATTTGTTCACATTCTGAGTTTTGATGCGGGATATCGATAGTTGTCCGAAACATCCCTGCACACACAGATCCACACACGAACATTTATACCAGCTCTCTTTTACATCCAGTTAGGTGCTTGACTGTTTCCTGTGTGTAATGAACATGTTCATATTGTTGTAGATTCAGTGTATGTGCAGGTGTGTGTAGATATCTATGGCCATGCATACATGTGCCCCCAAACACATGTTTTCCCTAGGAAGGATTTTTTTGACTCACATTGAGAGAAAGAATGACTACCTGCATTTTAATGAGCATTTTAAACTTCTATAGAGCAACTTCTATAATGTTATTCTGGGATACTCGTGGTTCCTAGGGCAGACCCTGGAGACCTGTACTAGAAGCACTTTCTACCTCTCTTGTGAGGTCCTTCCATCATACGCTCAGTACCGTGAGACTTCATTCCATCCAAATCTGGTTTATTGTTCATAGGAATCCTGTTCATAAAGCATTTGTTACTGTAGATAGCATTATAAACTCGATTTAGTCCTGTCTCTGTAAAAGTCAAACTATGCCTCATCTTATATTCTATTAATATTTTATTAAGTATCTCCCCAAAGCAAAGTGTTTGGTAAATGTATTACTGTTTCATATGCTGAAAGGTTTCTACATACTAATATGTACGAGAGTTTTCCTTTGTAAAATGGAATTTCTTTCATGTAAACCCATTTCAAATAATTTGGTCTCCTTGATTTCATTATTATAAACCGTGAACACTAGCTTCTAAAACGTACTTTCTCAGCTGGAAGTATATCTTATTAGTTTAGTCTTCAAAGCTAATAGAAATAGACATTGTGTTCCAAGCTTTTTACAACCTGAAAAACAAGCTTAGAGGAAGAAGGGATAAAATTATGTGTGGGAAGGTAAAATCTAAGCATAATAGTTTCTGCCACATTGTTAACGAAAAGTGTGTGTGTGGGTGTTCAAGAAACCATCAGCTGAGACACAAAGATAAGAATATTCACATAAGGTGCTTCCTAAATATTTTCCCACTAGATTAATATGTTGAGATCTTCCCTAAAATGATTAATTGGTGTCTAAGCTTGATATTCCATGTAAATGAATCACATGTAACATGGTGCATCAGGGAGTAACAAGACAAAGGTTACTGGACCATATTTGAGTTGGAGATGGGATTTTAGCATATTCTAAGTGGAAAAGACACCAAAGCTGCCTCTTGTCATTTGTTCACATTCTGAGTTTTGATGTGGGATATTGATAGTTGCCCGAAACATCCCTGCACACACAGATCCACACACGAACATTTATACCAGCTCTCTTTTACATCCAGTTAGGTGCTTGACTGTTTCCTGTGTGTAATGAACATGTTCATATTGTTGTAGATTCAGTGTATGTGCAGGTGTGTGTAGATATCTATGGCCATGCATACATGTGCATACTTGTTGACATGTTTATTGTTTGTATGAGCCTTGTATCTCTTTTTATGTATCTTCTTACATTTCCTTGTTAACTCAGTTTTCTATTTCATTCCACGGTCACTAATTATTGTTTTCTCATGTCTCTAGTATTTTATTTCTCTTTTTTCCCACCCTATCACTCCAATACAGAGTTCATGGAACCATTTTCAAACAGATAAGCCCTTCTTAGGTTAACTGACTCTTATTTAGTCCCTGTCTTCTCCTTCCCTCTTCCTGAATCCTTCCTGTGTACTTTACAGAGGTGTCTTCACTACTGTTGGTTGATAATATCCAAGACACATCTTCCATATCTGGGAGAGGAGGGGAGCAAAGAGACATAACTGATAGTTAATGGAAAGCAAATATGCATGAAAGATCTATATGCTATTGTTCAGGCGCTAAGTCATATCAGACTCCTTTTGACCCCATGGACTGTAGCACATGACGTTCCTCTGTCCTCCAATATCTCCCAGAGTTTGCTCATATTCATGTCCATTGAGCGCATGATGCTATCTAGAAAGTATTTCATCTACTGCCACTTCCTTCTCCATGTGCCTTCAATCTTTCCCAGCATCAGAGCCTTTTAAAATGGGTCCGGCAAAGTACTGGGGCTTCAGCTTCAGCATTGGTCCTTCCAATGAGTATTCAGGGTTAATTTCCTTTAAAATTGACTGGATCGATCTCCTTTCAGTCCTAGGGACTCAAAGAGTCTTCTCTAGCACCACAATTCAAAAGCATCAATTCTTGTGCTCAGCTTTCTTTATTTCCAACTCTCACATCCATATGGGACTACTGGAAAACCATAGCTTTGATTATATGGACCTTTGTTGGCAAAGTTCTTCGGTGCTAGCTTTTTATCTATGGCTTGTCATTTGTTCACATTCTGAGTTTTGATGTGGGATATTGATAGTTGCCGAAACATCCCTGCACACACAGATCCACACGAACATTTATACCAGCTCTCTTTTACATCCAGTTAGGTGCTTGACTGTTTCCTGTGTGTAATGAACATGTTCATATTGTTGTAGATTCAGTGTATGTGCAGGTGTGTGTAGATATCTATGGCCATGCATACATGTGCATACTTGTTGACATGTTTATTGTTTGTATGAGCCTTGTATCTCTTTTTATGTATCTTCTTACATTTCCTTGTTAACTCAGTTTTCTATTTCATTCCACGGTCACTAATTATTGTTTTCTCATGTCTCTAGTATTTTATTTCTCTTTTTTCCCACCCTATCACTCCAATACAGAGTTCATGGAACCATTTTCAAACAGATAAGCCCTTCTTAGGTTAACTGACTCTTATTTAGTCCCTGTCTTCTCCTTCCCTCTTCCTGAATCCTTCCTGTGTACTTTACAGAGGTGTCTTCACTACTGTTGGTTGATAATATCCAAGACACATCTTCCATATCTGGGAGAGGAGGGGAGCAAAGAGACATAACTGATAGTTAATGGAAAGCAAATATGCATGAAAGATCTATATGCTATTGTTCAGGCGCTAAGTCATATCAGACTCCTTTTGACCCCATGGACTGTAGCACATGACGTTCCTCTGTCCTCCAATATCTCCCAGAGTTTGCTCATATTCATGTCCATTGAGCGCATGATGCTATCTAGAAAGTATTTCATCTACTGCCACTTCCTTCTCCATGTGCCTTCAATCTTTCCCAGCATCAGAGCCTTTTAAAATGGGTCCGGCAAAGTACTGGGGCTTCAGCTTCAGCATTGGTCCTTCCAATGAGTATTCAGGGTTAATTTCCTTTAAAATTGACTGGATTGATCTCCTTTCAGTCCTAGGGACTCAAAAGAGTCTTCTCTAGCACCACAATTCAAAAGCATCAATTCTTCGGTGCTCAGCTTTCTTTATTTCCAACTCTCACATCCATATGGGACTACTGGAAAACCATAGCTTTGATTATATGGACCTTTGTTGGCAAAGTGTCTCTGCTTTTTACTATGTGGTCTAGGTATGCCATAGCTTTCCTTCCAAGGAGCAAATATCTTTTAACTTCATGGCTGGAGTCACCATCTGTAGTGTTTTTGCAGCCCAGGAAAAGAAAATCTGTCACGGCTTCCACTTTCCCCTCTTCTGTTTGCCAAGAAATGATGGGATTGAATGCCATGATTTTATATTATTTCTTTTTAATGTTGAGTTCTAAGCCTACTTTTTCACTCTCATCTTTCACCTCATCAAGAGGCTCTTTAGTTCCTCTTCACTTTCTGCCATTAGAGTGGTGTCATCTGTATGTTTTAAGTTGTTGATATTTCTCACAACAGTCTTGATTGACACTTGTGATTCATCCAGCCTGGCGCTTCACATAATGTACTCTGCATAAAAGTTAAATTAGCAGGGTGACAATATAACAGCCTTGTTGAACCTCTTTCCCAATTTTGGACCAGTCTGTTGTTCCATGTCCTGTTCTAAATGTTGCTTCTTGACCTGTGTACTGGTTTCTCAGGAGACAGATAAGGCGATCTGGTACTCCCATCGCTTTAAAAGTTTTCCACAATTTGTTGTGATCTATACAGTCCAAGGGTCTAGCATAGTCAGTGAAGCAAAATAGATATTTTCCTGGAACTCTCTTGCTTTCTCCATGATCCAGTTAATGTTGGCAATTTGATCTCTTGTTCCTCTGCCTCTTAGGCACCCAGCTTGTAAAGTTGTAAGTTCTCAGTTCACATATTGCTGAAGTCTAGTTTGAAGGATTTGAGTGTAACTTTGCTAACATATGAAATGAGAGAAACTGTATGGTAATTTGCATATTCTTTGACACTGTCCTTCTTTGGGATTGGAATGAAAACTGACCTTTTCCAGTCCTGTGGCCACTGCTTAGTGTTCCAAACTTGCTGGCATATTGAGTACAGTACTTTTGCAGCAGCAACTTTTAGGATGATCGACACAGCATGACTCATGTCTTCATTGAGCTATGCAAGCCCCTTCCCCAGCACAAGGCTGTATTTGGTGAAGGGGCAAAGAAATACATGGAGATGCATCTTTTGGCATAGTGGCTTTAAACGTTACATAGAAACAATAGATTCCTTTTTCACTCAGCATTTAATGACTTTTTCCTATGTTCAAGGTAGTATAATGAGCAATGTTTACCAATGATAATGGTATTCATTTCTTCAAATTTTTCTGATTATTGTGCTAAAGGAAAAATATTCCAATAAGAGATTTATTTCTTCAGTAGGAAGATACCTCTTAAAAGATAGTTCTAGTGAAAAGAGCACTAAGCTTGGAGATTGTATTTACACAGAAACCTCAGCCCTCCAAACACTGACTTCTCCACACTGTAACCAGAATCTTTAGTTCCTCTTCACTTTCTGCCATTAGAGTGGTGTCATCTGTATGTTTTAAGTTGTTGATATTTCTCACAACAGTCTTGATTGACACTTGTGATTCATCCAGCCTGGCGCTTCACATAATGTACTCTGCATAAAAGTTAAATTAGCAGGGTGACAATATAACAGCCTTGTTGAACCTCTTTCCCAATTTTGGACCAGTCTGTTGTTCCATGTCCTGTTCTAAATGTTGCTTCTTGACCTGTGTACTGGTTTCTCAGGAGACAGATAAGGCGATCTGGTACTCCCATCGCTTTAAAAGTTTTCCACAATTTGTTGTGATCTATACAGTCCAAGGGTCTAGCATAGTCAGTGAAGCAAAATAGATATTTTCCTGGAACTCTCTTGCTTTCTCCATGATCCAGTTAATGTTGGCAATTTGATCTCTTGTTCCTCTGCCTCTTAGGCACCCAGCTTGTAAAGTTGTAAGTTCTCAGTTCACATATTGCTGAAGTCTAGTTTGAAGGATTTGAGTGTAACTTTGCTAACATATGAAATGAGAGAAACTGTATGGTAATTTGCATATTCTTTGACACTGTCCTTCTTTGGGATTGGAATGAAAACTGACCTTTTCCAGTCCTGTGGCCACTGCTTAGTGTTCCAAACTTGCTGGCATATTGAGTACAGTACTTTTGCAGCAGCAACTTTTAGGATGATCGACACAGCATGACTCATGTCTTCATTGAGCTATGCAAGCCCCTTCCCCAGCACAAGGCTGTATTTGGTGAAGGGGCAAAGAAATACATGGAGATGCATCTTTTGGCATAGTGGCTTTAAACGTTACATAGAAACAATAGATTCCTTTTTTCACTCAGCATTTACTGACTTTTTCCTATGTTCAAGGTAGTATAATGAGCAATGTTTACCAATGATAATGGTATTCATTTCTTCAAATTTTTCTGATTATTGTGCTAAAGGAAAAATATTCCAATAAGAGATTTATTTCTTCAGTAGGAAGATACCTCTTAAAAGATAGTTCTAGTGAAAAGAGCACTAAGCTTGGAGATTGTATTTACACAGAAACCTCAGCCCTCCAAACACTGACTTCTCCACACTGTAACCAGAATCTTTATTTTAGGATGCAAATCTGATCCTATTATATCTCCTTGTCCTTTAATGGCTTTTTATTTTTCTGAGCATAATGGCAGTCTTTAATGTGACTTACAGATCCTGCAGAGTCTGACTCTACCTAATCTCACCTGCCAGCCCTTCCCCCTGCCCCTCCAAGCCCCCATCCCATGCCATTTGCACCTGCCACTGCTGCTAGGTCGTGTCCAGCTCTTTGCAATCCCAGGGACTGTAGACTACCAGGCTCCTCTGTGCATGGGATTTCCCAGGCAGGAATACTGGAGTCCATATTAGACCCCTTTCCTTTTCCAGCAGATCTTCATGATTCAGGGATCAAGCCCATCTCCTGCTTGGCAGGCAGATTCTGTAGTACTGAGCCACCTGGGTAGCTGCAACTACTGCAACAATAGTTTATTTACTAAACAATGCTCATCTCTCAGGACCATTGCCCAAGCTCTTTTTCTCTTATACACTTTTCCTTTCTTTGTCTTTTAAACTTCTACCTATCCAAGGTAAAGCAGATAAAGTGGACTCATGAAACAGATTCATGAAATCATGTTGCTTTTTTTGGATCACTTGTCTGCATTCTTAATTGTACATTTATTTGTGTGATTAACATTGGCAACTCCAGCTTGACTATCTGTGTTTATGACAATTGCATCCCCTGGGCCTATCAGTTTCTGACACTTGAATTTTTTGGCAAAGTTGAATGATTTGGGAAAATTGTTTAACTGACCTGAACAAAGTTTCACCAATTAGAGAATGAGGATAATAGGTGAGAATAGAATGGGTAGGTTAATGGAGAGAGTATACATAAAATGTTTTCAAGATGTAATTAAATAAAGTAGAATAATAATTATAATTATAACCTAGGTATACTGTCCTGATTAATTTGGTCAGTAGAGAAGTGGCTATGTGGGTGTGAAGATAACTTTAAGAATAATCATTGTCTTGCATAAAGAAAATAAAACTTCTGTATCTGTATTCTTCTATCTCTCCCTGTATGTGCATGTGTTCAGTCACTTCTGTCATGTCCAACTCTTTGCAACACTATGGACTGTAGCCCACAAGCCTTCTTTGTCCATGACACTCTCCAGGCAAGAATACTGGAGTCATTTGCCATGCCCTCCTCCAGGAGATCGTCCCAGTTTGGGGACTGAACTTGCATCTGACTGTGTCTGCTGCATTGCAGGAGGATTCTTTACCCATGGAGGCATCTGGGAAGCCCCCTCTATCTCTATATCTAAAGATAAATTAAAAGGAAATTTTTAAAATGTAAGTTTCTTTCTTCTTCTCACTTCTAGCTGCAGTCTGCAGTTGTAACCACTTTAAAGAATTTTTGTTTTCAGCTCATTTGTGGTTATCTCTGGCTCTATATGTTATTATATGTTACTTCTGTTTCTTCATGTATCAACTTTAGATAGTATCTATTGAGTTTAGATCATCATACTATCTCCTACTTTTCCCCTTTCTACTGCCCACTAATTATTTATGTTATTTTATTTATGTATGATTGCTCTAATATTAGATTTATGAACTGAAATAATATTCTTTAATAAATATCTCTTCATTCGTGTAATTTCTAAGTACATATTGACCTCATTTTATACAAGATAAAGAAGTAATACACTTACATTTTTATTTAATTCTTCTTGCCCTTTCCATTTCCTAAGTTCTGAAGACAGTTATTTGATTTTTGACAACTTATATTCTATTTCATTTTTTTAATTTGTATGTTATTGTCTGTGTTTTCACTAACTGTTCATTTCAAGTTGGTAATCTCTAAAATTGCATCCCCTGGGCCTTCGTTCTGACACTTGAATTTTTTGGCAAAGTTGAATGATTTGGGAAAATTGTTTAACTGACCTGAACAAAGTTTCACCAATTAGAGAATGAGGATAATAGGTGAGAATAGAATGGGTAGGTTAATGGAGAGAGTATACATAAAATGTTTTCAAGATGTAATTAAATAAAGTAGAATAATAATTATAATTATAACCTAGGTATACTGTCCTGATTAATTTGGTCAGTAGAGAAGTGGCTATGTGGGTGTGAAGATAACTTTAAGAATAATCATTGTCTTGCATAAAGAAAATAAAACTTCTGTATCTGTATTCTTCTATCTCTCCCTGTATGTGCATGTGTTCAGTCACTTCTGTCATGTCCAACTCTTTGCAACACTATGGACTGTAGCCCACAAGCCTTCTTTGTCCATGACACTCTCCAGGCAAGAATACTGGAGTCATTTGCCATGCCCTCCTCCAGGAGATCGTCCCAGTTTGGGGACTGAACTTGCATCTGACTGTGTCTGCTGCATTGCAGGAGGATTCTTTACCCATGGAGGCATCTGGGAAGCCCCCTCTATCTCTATATCTAAAGATAAATTAAAAGGAAATTTTTAAAATGTAAGTTTCTTTCTTCCTTTTTCTCACTTCTAGCTGCAGTCTGCAGTTGTAACCACTTTAAAGAATTTTTGTTTTCAGCTCATTTGTGGTTATCTCTGGCTCTATATGTTATTATATGTTACTTCTGTTTCTTCATGTATCAACTTTAGATAGTATCTATTGAGTTTAGATCATCATACTATCTCCTACTTTTCCCCTTTCTACTGCCCACTAATTATTTATGTTATTTTATTTATGTATGATTGCTCTAATATTAGATTTATGAACTGAAATAATATTCTTTAATAAATATCTCTTCATTCGTGTAATTTCTAAGTACATATTGACCTCATTTTATACAAGATAAAGAAGTAATACACTTACATTTTTATTTAATTCTTCTTGCCCTTTCCATTTCCTAAGTTCTGAAGACAGTTATTTGATTTTTGACAACTTATATTCTATTTCATTTTTTTAATTTGTATGTTATTGTCTGTGTTTTCACTAACTGTTCATTTCAAGTTGGGTACAAATCAACCTCATAAAAAGTAATATTATGTAAATGTGATGAGTATTATGCATAAACAATATGAAAAACAAATAAATATTTCAACCAAAGTACTGTAATGGGACCCATTGAAAAGCAGATCTAATCTTACATAATTTAAACTGCCAAACAAAAGAGAACATTCCAACATCTTAACACTCAAAATCATTTTATATTTTAGTGTTGAATATGTAGTCTATGAGTTTATTATTCAGCTTTTTGTTCTCAAGAATTTTCTAATTGTATTTCTTATTAATGGCAACAAAACACCACTCCAAGTTTAATCACATTGGTAAAATCTTTCAAGATCTTAAACAGATTGTTGCATGGAATCTACTGTCTGAAGTATATTTCTTATAGGATCCTCTGACTTTCTGTTTTCATTTGATCTGATTACACAGAGATTGTATACTGTGTGTATGATCAGTCACTAAGTCGTGTCCTACTCTTTGTGACCCCATGGACCGAAGCACACCAGGCTTCCACGTCCTTCACTATCTCCAAGAGTTTGCTGAACTTCATGTCCATTGAGTCAGTAATGCTATCTAGCCATCTTATCCTCTGCTGCTTCTCCTTTTGCCTTCAATCTTTCCCAGAACTGGAGTCTTTTCCAGTGAGTTGAGTCTTTGAATCAGGTGGCCAAAGTATAGGAGCTTGAGCTTCAGCATCAGGCCTTCCAATGAATATTCAGAGTTGATTTCCTTTAGGACTGACTGATTTCATCTCCTTGCAGTCCAAGATTACCCACAATTGCTAATCATCCTTCTGTTCCTGTCAAGAGTCTTCTCCAGCACCACAGTTCAAAAGCATCAATTCTTTGGTACTCAGCCTTCTTTATGGTCCAACTCTCATGTCCATACAATGATTACTGGAAAAACCACAGTTTTCACTCTATGGACCTTTGTCAGCAAGGTAATGTCTTTGTTTTAACTTCTTGCCCTTTCCATTTCCTAAGTTCTGAAGACAGTTATTTGATTTTTGACAACTTATATTCTATTTCATTTTTTTAATTTGTATGTTATTGTCTGTGTTTTCACTAACTGTTCATTTCAAGTTGGGTACAAATCAACCTCATAAAAAGTAATATTATGTAAATGTGATGAGTATTATGCATAAACAATATGAAAAACAAATAAATATTTCAACCAAAGTACTGTAATGGGACCCATTGAAAAGCAGATCTAATCTTACATAATTTAAACTGCCAAACAAAAGAGAACATTCCAACATCTTAACACTCAAAATCATTTTATATTTTAGTGTTGAATATGTAGTCTATGAGTTTATTATTCAGCTTTTTGTTCTCAAGAATTTTCTAATTGTATTTCTTATTAATGGCAACAAAACACCACTCCAAGTTTAATCACATTGGTAAAATCTTTCAAGATCTTAAACAGATTGTTGCATGGAATCTACTGTCTGAAGTATATTTCTTATAGGATCCTCTGACTTTCTGTTTTCATTTGATCTGATTACACAGAGATTGTATACTGTGTGTATGATCAGTCACTAAGTCGTGTCCTACTCTTTGTGACCCCATGGACGAAGCACACCAGGCTTCCACGTCCTTCACTATCTCCAAGAGTTTGCTGAACTTCATGTCCATTGAGTCAGTAATGCTATCTAGCCATCTTATCCTCTGCTGCTTCTCCTTTTGCCTTCAATCTTTCCCAGAACTGGAGTCTTTTCCAGTGAGTTGAGTCTTTGAATCAGGTGGCCAAAGTATAGGAGCTTGAGCTTCAGCATCAGGCCTTCCAATGAATATTCAGAGTTGATTTCCTTTAGGACTGACTGATTTCATCTCCTTGCAGTCCAAGATTACCCACAATTGCTAATCATCCTTCTGTTCCTGTCAAGAGTCTTCTCCAGCACCACAGTTCAAAAGCATCAATTCTTTGGTACTCAGCCTTCTTTATGGTCCAACTCTCATGTCCATACAATGATTACTGGAAAAACCACAGTTTTCACTCTATGGACCTTTGTCAGCAAGGTAATGTCTTTGTTTTTTTTTATGCAGTCTAGATTTGTCATAGCTTTCCTTTCAAGGACCAAGCTTCTTTTAACTTCATGGCTGCAGCCCCTGTCAGCAGTGATTTTGGAAGCCAAGAAAAGAAAATCTATCTTTGCTACTACTTTTCCCCCACCTATTTACCACATACAGATATTATGTTGCCTAATTTCAGTGAATCCAAATGTGTTTCTCTTTCTTGATTTTTTTTTTGACTTTTCCATAATACAAACTCAAGTTTTTTTAAAAAATGCCTGTAAGCTGGTAATCATTCTTAGCCATAAAGATATGAAAATAATTTTTAATTTCTCTTTAAATTTGCTATTTTGACTGGATATAGAATTGCAATTTCAAAGTAATTTTCCTCAGAAATTCTAAAGGTAGTGTGCCGTTGCCTCCTCACCCTTAATATAGTTAATGAGAAGCTTGATACTAGATTCTTTTTCTGTTTTAGGTAACCTAAACTTATTTTCTAAATATTTTATGTATATTCTTTGTATTTGGGGATAGAAATTCTACTATAATTTGCATCTGTTTAGATTAACTTTTTATTCATATTTTTTGACATAAAATAGACTGTTTCATTCTGGAGATAATAGTTTCCTTTAGCTGAGGAAATACATACTCTTTAAAAAAAATGTTTTCCTTCTCTCATTTTATGTCCTCTCTTCTACAGTTCCTTTTAGATATTTTCCTTCCTATGTTGATTCTGCCTGTTCCTTACCTTCTTAATTTGCATCATTTTTGTCTTTTTGCTTTATAATATAATTATCAATTAGTTCATTAATATATCAATAAATGCTTATTGAATATCTTCTAGGTAAATATTGAGCTCTAGGTTCTGTGAATACAATAGGAAAGAGGTGAAATTCACTGCCTTTATATTATAGAGTTTAGAACATTCTACTTTAGGTATTCTGAGAGATCTCCACAGCTTTGTCTTAGAGAATGGTAATTTTGTCTTCATCTCTGTTTATCTTATATTTTCCCTCTGTTAATTTTAAATATAAGTTATCGTATTTCCAATATGTGTGTGTTTGTTAGTAACTCAGCCATGTAGGACTCTTTGTGACCCCATGGGCTGTAGCCTGCCAAGCTTCTCTGTCTGTGGAATTCTCCAGGTAAGAATACTGGAGTGGATTACCTTTCCCTTCTCCAGGCAACCCACTCCAGTATTTTTGCCTTGAGAATTCCATGGACAGAAATATTTCCTTCTTTATTTTGGCCACTTCTAGTTCTGTGGTTTCAATATCTACTTGAATATACCCAAAATTGCTAATCATCCTTCAGTTCATCTATCTAGCCCTTTCTACTCAAAAGGCATAGTATCGTTTCCAGGGTGGTATGCATGGTGAAGATGGACTTCTAGGAACATGGAGTTTGGTTATAGCCGTAGAGACTAGGAAGATGGAAAATGTGAACTTGGACTTCTTGCCTTATTTAACAGACTTGCTCTAAGTAGGAAATAAACCCAGAATCTGTTTCTTCAGTAAGTATGTGGGAAAACAGGATTTTTGAAAAAAGAACCCTGAAGTTATTGGCCAACTTGGAAATTCTGCACAAGATAAGTCAATGATTTCCCTGCCAGTGGTACAGTGCTCTTGGGCATAGTTAGTGGCAGAATTTTCCTTGTTAGTGATGTGACACACAGGGTGGAAAACCATTGGTACAAACTTTATTAAAAGGGTTTTTTTTCCTTCTCTCATTTTATGTCCTCTCTTCTACAGTTCCTTTTAGATATTTTCCTTCCTATGTTGATTCTGCCTGTTCCTTACCTTCTTAATTTGCATCATTTTTGTCTTTTTGCTTTATAATATAATTATCAATTAGTTCATTAATATATCAATAAATGCTTATTGAATATCTTCTAGGTAAATATTGAGCTCTAGGTTCTGTGAATACAATAGGAAAGAGGTGAAATTCACTGCCTTTATATTATAGAGTTTAGAACATTCTACTTTAGGTATTCTGAGAGATCTCCACAGCTTTGTCTTAGAGAATGGTAATTTTGTCTTCATCTCTGTTTATCTTATATTTTCCCTCTGTTAATTTTAAATATAAGTTATCGTATTTCCAATATGTGTGTGTTTGTTAGTAACTCAGCCATGTAGGACTCTTTGTGACCCCATGGGCTGTAGCCTGCCAAGCTTCTCTGTCTGTGGAATTCTCCAGGTAAGAATACTGGAGTGGATTACCTTTCCCTTCTCCAGGCAACCCACTCCAGTATTTTTGCCTTGAGAATTCCATGGACAGAAATATTTCCTTCTTTATTTTGGCCACTTCTAGTTCTGTGGTTTCAATATCTACTTGAATATACCCAAAATTGCTAATCATCCTTCAGTTCATCTATCTAGCCCTTTCTACTCAAAAGGCATAGTATCGTTTCCAGGGTGGTATGCATGGTGAAGATGGACTTCTAGGAACATGGAGTTTGGTTATAGCCGTAGAGACTAGGAAGATGGAAAATGTGAACTTGGACTTCTTGCCTTATTTAACAGACTTGCTCTAAGTAGGAAATAAACCCAGAATCTGTTTCTTCAGTAAGTATGTGGGAAAACAGGATTTTTGAAAAAAGAACCCTGAAGTTATTGGCCAACTTGGAAATTCTGCACAAGATAAGTCAATGATTTCCCTGCCAGTGGTACAGTGCTCTTGGGCATAGTTAGTGGCAGAATTTTCCTTGTTAGTGATGTGACACACAGGGTGGAAGAACCATTGGTACAAACTTTATTAAAAAGGTGAGTTTCAGGTCTGCAAACAGCACAGTTGACCACCCCCCTCCTTAAATGCTAGTCCAAAAATACTATATGGCGAATTTCAGAAATAGCAAATCATAAGTTTTAAATTGTAAGCCCTTCTTGGTAGCATGATGAAATCTCATGCTGCTCTGCACCATCCCACATGGGATGGGAACGATTTCCTTTTCCCATGTGTGCTGCATGTTCGTGTCAGTCATTCAGTAGCCATCTTGGTTATCAGATTGACTGTCATGGCATTGTAGTGCTTGTGTTCCAGTAACCCTTATTTTGCTTAATAATACTGATGCTGGCAATTCACATGTGCTAAAAAGAAGGTGCAAACTGCTTCCTTTAAGGGAAAAGGGAAAAACTCTTGACCTTATAGTGAATAAACAAACTCCTCTGCTGGGGTTCCTGTGATCTACAGTAAGAACAGATCTTCAACTTGTGAAACTGTGAAGAAAGAAAAAGAAATTTGTGCGGTTTTGCTGCTGTACCTCAAACTCTCAAGCTACCAAAGTTATAACCACAATGCATGTTAGAGAGAAGGAGAGTCACATAACTTTTATTAAAGTAAATTTGGTCCTTGAACAACTCTGGGGCTATGGGTGCCACACATATGCACTTGAAAATCTGTGTATAATTTTACAGTGGAGCTATATCTGTGGTTCTGCATCTGAGGATTCAGCCAACCTTGGATTATGTAATACTGTAATCATCCTTCAGTTCATCTATCTAGCCCTTTCTACTCAAAAGGCATAGTATCGTTTCCAGGGTGGTATGCATGGTGAAGATGGACTTCTAGGAACATGGAGTTTGGTTATAGCCGTAGAGACTAGGAAGATGGAAAATGTGAACTTGGACTTCTTGCCTTATTTAACAGACTTGCTCTAAGTAGGAAATAAACCCAGAATCTGTTTCTTCAGTAAGTATGTGGGAAAACAGGATTTTTGAAAAAAGAACCCTGAAGTTATTGGCCAACTTGGAAATTCTGCACAAGATAAGTCAATGATTTCCCTGCCAGTGGTACAGTGCTCTTGGGCATAGTTAGTGGCAGAATTTTCCTTGTTAGTGATGTGACACACAGGGTGGAAGAACCATTGGTACAAACTTTATTAAAAAGGTGAGTTTCAGGTCTGCAAACAGCACAGTTGACCACCCCCCTCCTTAAATGCTAGTCCAAAAATACTATATGGCGAATTTCAGAAATAGCAAATCATAAGTTTTAAATTGTAAGCCCTTCTTGGTAGCATGATGAAATCTCATGCTGCTCTGCACCATCCCACATGGGATGGGAACGATTTCCTTTTCCCATGTGTGCTGCATGTTCGTGTCAGTCATTCAGTAGCCATCTTGGTTATCAGATTGACTGTCATGGCATTGTAGTGCTTGTGTTCCAGTAACCCTTATTTTGCTTAATAATACTGATGCTGGCAATTCACATGTGCTAAAAAGAAGGTGCAAACTGCTTCCTTTAAGGGAAAAGGGAAAAACTCTTGACCTTATAGTGAATAAACAAACTCCTCTGCTGGGGTTCCTGTGATCTACAGTAAGAACAGATCTTCAACTTGTGAAACTGTGAAGAAAGAAAAAGAAATTTGTGCGGTTTTGCTGCTGTACCTCAAACTCTCAAGCTACCAAAGTTATAACCACAATGCATGTTAGAGAGAAGGAGAGTCACATAACTTTTATTAAAGTAAATTTGGTCCTTGAACAACTCTGGGGCTATGGGTGCCACACATATGCACTTGAAAATCTGTGTATAATTTTACAGTGGAGCTATATCTGTGGTTCTGCATCTGAGGATTCAGCCAACCTTGGATTATGTAATACTGTAATGCATAACACTGAAAAAGTTCCATGTGTGAGTAGAGCTGCTCAGAAGAAACTGTTGTTGTTGAAGCACCACTGTAGACTGTTATGACTATTGTATTTTATTATTGGTTATTTTTGTTCATCTCTTACTGTACCTAAATTATAATTTAAACTTTGTCATAGGTATGTATATAGAGAGGAAACATAGTGTATATAGGGCTTGGTATACCTTGTGGTTTTAGGCATCCACTTGGGGTCTTGGAATGTATCCCCTACAGATGAGAAGGGACCGATGTACTTGGGAGATGTGCTGTCCCTTACCTGTCTCACTAAATGTGTAAAGGAGTCATCATCCCTAATCTATTAACTCAAGTCTTGTTACTTGGCTCCATGATGTGTCCCAGGCAGTAAAGGCACAGCAGCAATTGCCTGTCTAGACACAGGCTGGCTAATGTGGTAGAGATGAAAGTCTATATTTAGCTATGTGTTAGGAGATGAAGGTAGCTGGAATAGGGACAGTGTCCTGGTTACCATGCCAAGCAAGTAAGATTGGAGGTAAATAATTCATTCAATTTTTTTTTGAAGTTTGTTTTATCTTCCAAGTGATTTAATTTAGAGTGTGGTACTGTGTTTGCTTATGTTGGGATTTCTTTTTCCCACAAAAAGAAGTCCCTGAATCATCTCTAGTGATACTTAGTTCTTTGCTCCTGTGTACTGAATAGTGATTACATTGATCAGCATACTAGTGCTAAAAGAAGGTGCAAGTTCCTTTAAGGGAAAAGGGAAAAACTCTTGACCTTATAGTGAATAAACAAACTCCTCTGCTGGGGTTCCTGTGATCTACAGTAAGAACAGATCTTCAACTTGTGAAACTGTGAAGAAAGAAAAAGAAATTTGTGCGGTTTTGCTGCTGTACCTCAAACTCTCAAGCTACCAAAGTTATAACCACAATGCATGTTAGAGAGAAGGAGAGTCACATAACTTTTATTAAAGTAAATTTGGTCCTTGAACAACTCTGGGGCTATGGGTGCCACACATATGCACTTGAAAATCTGTGTATAATTTTACAGTGGAGCTATATCTGTGGTTCTGCATCTGAGGATTCAGCCAACCTTGGATTATGTAATACTGTAATGCATAACACTGAAAAAGTTCCATGTGTGAGTAGAGCTGCTCAGAAGAAACTGTTGTTGTTGAAGCACCACTGTAGACTGTTATGACTATTGTATTTTATTATTGGTTATTTTTGTTCATCTCTTACTGTACCTAAATTATAATTTAAACTTTGTCATAGGTATGTATATAGAGAGGAAACATAGTGTATATAGGGCTTGGTATACCTTGTGGTTTTAGGCATCCACTTGGGGTCTTGGAATGTATCCCCTACAGATGAGAAGGGACCGATGTACTTGGGAGATGTGCTGTCCCTTACCTGTCTCACTAAATGTGTAAAGGAGTCATCATCCCTAATCTATTAACTCAAGTCTTGTTACTTGGCTCCATGATGTGTCCCAGGCAGTAAAGGCACAGCAGCAATTGCCTGTCTAGACACAGGCTGGCTAATGTGGTAGAGATGAAAGTCTATATTTAGCTATGTGTTAGGAGATGAAGGTAGCTGGAATAGGGACAGTGTCCTGGTTACCATGCCAAGCAAGTAAGATTGGAGGTAAATAATTCATTCAATTTTTTTTTGAAGTTTGTTTTATCTTCCAAGTGATTTAATTTAGAGTGTGGTACTGTGTTTGCTTATGTTGGGATTTCTTTTTCCCACAAAAAGAAGTCCCTGAATCATCTCTAGTGATACTTAGTTCTTTGCTCCTGTGTACTGAATAGTGATTACATTGATCAGCATACATAGTTAGTATACAGTTTTCATTTCACTTAAATAGGTTCAGAAATAGAATGGGGGGTGACAATCCACCAAATGACATAGATATTGACGTACACCAAATATGTAGCCTTAATTAGGAAAATAGCTAAATATAAATAAAGGTGCTATACCCTTTCTGAGTAAACACACAGTTGTCACCATTATTATGAGTGACCCCAAATTCCTTCTCTTTAAACATTTGAGTTCACCTTATGTTGATAAACTCTAGTAGAGAGAAAGGTATATTGGTTTAAATATTGATTGAGATTAGGTAGAATCCATGTCATAGAAAGATTTACAGCCTAGATCTAATTATCTTTCAGTAAGTTTAGAAAATGCATCAGCTTGTCAAGCCGAGCATCAGTTTAGCACCAAGAGCAAATATTGCATAATGAAGATGGTTTATTATGAAGATGGTTTATTATAAAATTCCTAGGGGGTAATCATTTTAATTTCATTTACAAAAATTTTCAGACATACTTAGGACAGAAAAGCAGCAAAGTAAATGTGAACCATTTTATGGCAATTCTTTCCCTTCTACCACAAGAGATATACTCCATTTATAACCTTTTAAGTGCTGGCTTTAAAATAATGTGTTGCCGGGCTTCCCCTGGTGGTCCAGTGGATAAGGACACCGCCTTGCAGTGCAAGGGGCGCCGGTTCGATCCCTGGCCTGGGAAGATCCCATGTGCCGCGGAGCGGCTGGACTGATGTGTCCAATCACCGAGCCGGAGCTCTGGAGCGCATGCGCCCAGAGCTGGCGCTCTGTGACAACAGACGCCACCGCAATGGGAGGCCCACAGGAGCCAAAGAACAAATACGGATGAAAAATAGAGAAATGGAAGACCAATAGAAGTGGCCCGCCCGCTCCCCTCCCTCCCCAACCCGACCCCCGCCCAAAATAAATAAATAAATAAATCTTTAAAAAAAAAAATAATGTGTTGCCATTTTTATTTGTTCCTTTATATGCTCGGCGATAAAATTCCAATATCCAAGCAGTAAATACTATACAAGATATTGATGGAAATGGTGGCATAATAGAAAATATAACTCACTTTTCTATTTATGTGAGAATATTGGCAAATAAAAAGTGGGGTACTTTATTAAAATTACTGGGAATAGTGATTACATTGATCAGCATACATAGTTAGTATACAGTTTTCATTTCACTTAAATAGGTTCAGAAATAGAATGGGGGGTGACAATCCACCAAATGACATAGATATTGACGTACACCAAATATGTAGCCTTAATTAGGAAAATAGCTAAATATAAATAAAGGTGCTATACCCTTTCTGAGTAAACACACAGTTGTCACCATTATTATGAGTGACCCCAAATTCCTTCTCTTTAAACATTTGAGTTCACCTTATGTTGATAAACTCTAGTAGAGAGAAAGGTATATTGGTTTAAATATTGATTGAGATTAGGTAGAATCCATGTCATAGAAAGATTTACAGCCTAGATCTAATTATCTTTCAGTAAGTTTAGAAAATGCATCAGCTTGTCAAGCCGAGCATCAGTTTAGCACCAAGAGCAAATATTGCATAATGAAGATGGTTTATTATGAAGATGGTTTATTATAAAATTCCTAGGGGGTAATCATTTTAATTTCATTTACAAAAATTTTCAGACATACTTAGGACAGAAAAGCAGCAAAGTAAATGTGAACCATTTTATGGCAATTCTTTCCCTTCTACCACAAGAGATATACTCCATTTATAACCTTTTAAGTGCTGGCTTTAAAATAATGTGTTGCCGGGCTTCCCCTGGTGGTCCAGTGGATAAGGACACCGCCTTGCAGTGCAAGGGGCGCCGGTTCGATCCCTGGCCTGGGAAGATCCCATGTGCCGCGGAGCGGCTGGACTGATGTGTCCAATCACCGAGCCGGAGCTCTGGAGCGCATGCGCCCAGAGCTGGCGCTCTGTGACAACAGACGCCACCGCAATGGGAGGCCCACAGGAGCCAAAGAACAAATACGGATGAAAAATAGAGAAATGGAAGACCAATAGAAGTGGCCCGCCCGCTCCCCTCCCTCCCCAACCCGACCCCCGCCCAAAATAAATAAATAAATAAATCTTTAAAAAAAAAAATAATGTGTTGCCATTTTTATTTGTTCCTTTATATGCTCGGCGATAAAATTCCAATATCCAAGCAGTAAATACTATACAAGATATTGATGGAAATGGTGGCATAATAGAAAATATAACTCACTTTTTCTATTTATGTGAGAATATTGGAAAACAAATCAAACAAAAGGGGGATATGTGAGAAGGGATACTTTATTAAAAATTACCGATCAAATCTTCTTTTTTAGTTCCTCTCTTAAAAGACTGTATTTTCTTTGTATTTCTTTACTCATCTCCATCCAAGATGACTCCATTGGACATTGGAACTAGTCATTAGAGATCACAAAAGGCGATTCTTCTGTCACTGCTCCTCATATCATTTGATATGCGAAGAGCCTCTGTGATTTTGTGTTCTCCTAACTCCAGTGCTTTCCAGAATTATTTTGAGGCACACATCATTATCAAATAACAGTGAAAAAGGTTTCACTTGTTCCTGACAGAGAATTTAATTAAATATCTATTTTATACTGTAGCCTATCATCTTTTTTCTCAGTCGTTAAATTGATATTTTTTACATTTTTCTCTTCCAGCCTGATTTAAAGTCAAAGAATATGCTTGTGTAATTTATCTTAAGTATTTTCTTTCCATTAGATAGTGATAGGTAAGTATAACTGATTTTGGTAAGTCGTCTATTTTGTTACTGCAGAATTCTGGGCTTTCCTTAAATTGTCAGAAGCTCAAGTCATCTCTGTCTGAATGCATGTTGTTATTGTTTGGTCACTAAGTCGTGACTGACTCTTTTTGACCCCAAAGACTGTAGCCTACTAGACTCCTCTGTTCAGGCAAGAATAACTGGAGTGGGTCATTTCCTCCTCTAGGAGATCTTCCTGACCAAGGGATCAATCCTGTGTCTCCTTCTTGGCAAGCAGATTATTTGCTACCAGGGAAGCTTAGTGCACAGTCATTGCTTAAGTAGTCCCAAACAATTGGATATGGAGAAATTTCTGTGACTCTTGGTGCTACTCGCGGTATATATAATAAAAATGTTTATTGTCCTTTATGTTTGTTCATAGTTCTAAACTATGAAATAACTCAAAAATAAGCTACAAATACTACCATGTCTTCTTACATGCACACTTCATGGTAGAAAATGGCTGTCAGGATTCTTCTGCCAAGGACACCATGGTTCTGTTCCAGAGAACAACTCACTCACTTATGATGGTACTCAAGAGACGTAGCCTCATTCTCGGAAGCTAGAACTATTCATTTTTCAGAGTCCAGTCCAATGAAGTACATCAGATACTTTGATTCATGAAAGAAATCCAAAATGCACAATGTGGATTTCTCTATAGATATGTGTGCCAGATGCTCAAGGTGGAAGGAGAGGAGAATTTCTATTCCCTGGGAGGCACATATTTTCCTTAAAGTAATTATAGTGCATTCAAAACAACATGGTTTATTATGGATGTATTAAATACCCAGTGTGAAGAATCTGTCTGTCTTTTTCTGTGTGTCTTTAGGAGGGTGAGTTGATGTTTTTATGAAAGCAGTAACTTCTTTTGAAGCTCTCCTTGATACTCAAATCATTCCTCATTTCCTGAAACCTTTGGACATTTAAATGTTCGGCTCTGTATTTTGTCAGTCTGTACTCTGTCATTGTTGCCAGAATCAGTGTTACTTCATTTTTATCTGCTCATTTCAAGCCGCTCTTAGTCTGATCTATCCTTGTCAGAATTTGCTATATGTAGCAGTAAATCAGAGTTTGTGTATATAAAACTCCTTGTAACAAGTTCATTAATTAAAATCTATAGAGGACAAAATGATGTTCAGGGGCAGCAAGTTTCAATATGCTACATATGATCAGTTTTTCACATATTAACATCTCTGAAACTGGTTTTCATGTTATAGTCAAGACAGCTTAGATTTGATTTTAAAAATATGATTTATTCTTCTGTCCTTAAGCATTCTATATCAAAACTGCAAAGACTGAATTGGGCTAGGTATTTTAGAAAATGAATTATATGAAGGGTCTTCATTTCTGAAACTAAGCATCACATCATTATGGGGGTACCATAGATGTTGGAAAAATCCCAAGAACATACTCTAATCAATAGAGTATAAATCAGAGCCTGGATTATAACAATGTCCATTTTTTTAAAGATCCTACCAGACAGGGATAATTGGAAGGGAAGTGACAAAATTAAAAATAAAACACACAAGATCACAATGGCACAGTATTGCAGTGCACTGACAGATGTTTAGAAAAGTCGAAAATCTCATTCCAATGGGAAAAATTCAGAACAAAAATAAATAAATAATAAATACAGGGAGGTAATAACCAAAACAATCTATTTTTTTTTTTTTGGACCAGTTTAAAAACTCAATAAGGGATGCAATCTAGCCATTCTGTTAAACTCACACACAAAATCATTTTATGTTGAAACCACTCAATCAAAATAAATCCTAGTAAAAAAAAGCCACTAAAAGGATGCTATTCAAGCCCTCTGGCTCTTTTCAGTGGGTGATCTTCCAGTCCACTGTTGATTGCACAATTACTGAGAGCCAGTGAGCACAGATTCTTTGTGCTCTGCCAGCTTTTGAAGTGGAGAAGCTGCATCCTCGCGAGGGACCCTCAGTACACAGCGTTCTGCAGCGTTAACATCAACAATGGCCACAGTCAATGACATTACCCTGTAAACTGTGCTCTACACATCGTTCAAGACAGAACCCTTTTTGAAAAGATATATATATATATTTTTTTTTTCTTTTGGGAGGGGTGGGTTGAGGAGGGAGGGGGATGGGCGGGCCACTTCTGTTGGCCTTTCATTTAATTATTTTTCACCCATCTTTGTTCTTCGGCCCACGTGGGCCTCCCATTACGGTGGCCTCTGTTGTCGCAGAGCACTGGCTCTGGGCACATGTGCTCCAGAGCTCCGGCTCGGTACTTGGACACATCCGTCTAGCCGCTCTGCAGCACGGGGGATCTTCCAAGGCCAGGGATCGAACCGGCGCCCCTTGCACTGCAAGGCAGTGTCCTTACCCACTGGAGCACCAGGGAAGCCCAAGAGAGATGTATCTTTGACTTGACAGGCCCAATAAATCAAATATACCTTTCAAAGTCAAGAGTAGATTCAGTGAAACCATATGAAGCCATGAGCTGGTATCTGGAAGCTATCTGGTTCAATTAAACTTATTTTTAAATGTCATGGATTTGCTTGAAAGTCCCTTTTGGTTGGACAGTTACAATACTGAAATTAATTTGTATACACCAATTACAAGGAGGATAACACTGAAAATTTAAACAGTTAGTCATCTCTGAAATGAGATATCCTTATTTATCCTGGGGTCAAATTAGATAAATGATTCTGAATTTGAAGGTAAAAAATATCTAGAAGTGTCTCTAACTGAATTCTCATTTGTATTGAACAATATTGGTGATTAATACATTCCCAGGACTGTGGAGAGATGGGAATGCGCTGGCAGGCCTTGTTCTGTTAGGGTTAGGATGGAAAGGGGCAGGAGGGAAAGGGGCAGGGCACAACTTTTGAAAAGAATGACAGCCGAGGACACAGCATAAACCCATTAGAATCAAATGGGTCCAAGATGGCAGAACAGACCTTGATCCTCAGTCAGCAAGCTAAATGACACACCCACAGGCACCATGACAGTTCTACCCCTCCCTAAAAGAGCTGGAATAATCCTCCCACTCATTAGCGTATGGAATTACCCAGTCTATAAAAGCTAAGAAAGCCATGCTTTCAGGGGCTGACTGGATTCGCTCTATGATGGCCCACCCTCTGTCTGTGGAGTGTGCTTTCTCTGAATCTGAATAAATCCATTTCTTACCTATCGCTTTGTCTCTCACTGAATTCTTCTCTGCAAAGAGACATGAAAAACCTGAACCTCAGTGAGTCCAGACATTGGATGAATGATTTTAATTACCAGGGTTTAGGCTGGGTTCGAGTCCTGGCCGAAGTCCCAAGCAGGATCTAGTCTGGGTTCAAGTCCCACCAGAGTTGCCATCTGAAAGTGTTGAACCTTAATTTGAGACTTAAACCCAGGGCCCAGACTTAATCAAACCTGTTTGGGACTTGAACCCACGTGGCCAGGACTTGAACCCAGCCTAGACCCTGCTTGGGACTTTGGCCAGGACTCGAACCCAGCCTAAACCCTGGTAATTAAAATCACTCACCCAATGTCTGGACCCACTGAGGTTCAGGTTTTTCATGTCTCTTTGCAGGGAAGAATTCAGCAAGAGACAAAGTGATAGGTAAGAAATGGATTTATTCAGATTCAAAGAAAGCACACTCCACAGACAGAGGGTGGGCCATGGCAGGGCAAATCCAGTGGCCCCGAAAGCATGGCGTTCTTAGCTTTTATAGACTGGGTAATTCCATACGCTAATGAGTGGGAGGATTATTCCAGCTCTTTTAGGGAGGGGTGGAACTGTCATGGTGCCTGTGGGTGTGTCATTTAGCTTGCTGACTGAGGATCAAGGTCTGTTCTGCCATCTTGGACCCATTTGATTCTAATGAGTTTATGCTGTGTCCTTGGGCTGTCATTCTTTTCAGAAATTGTGCCCCGCCCCTCCTGCCCTTTCCTTCCTAACTCTTATAGTTCTAGCCCTCAGCAGCGGCTTCCAGCTCTTAGCCCCTTCAGTTTCTGCTCTAACTGGAGTGGTGCCTCCTTGAGGGTCAGCCACCCTGAGGCCGTCCAGGGTGGAGTCTTGAGACCTGGCCAGCTTGGTTCATCGAGGAATGGAGCATCTGCGGGGTTGGCCAAAGGGATTGGCTTCTCATGCGTCCTTCCTCTCCACAAACTCTCAGGCTCTACCATTAGCGTATGGAATTACCCAGTCTATAAAGCTAAGAAGCCATGCTTTCAGGGGCTGACTGGATTCGCTCTATGATGGCCCACCCTCTGTCTGTGGAGTGTGCTTTCTCTGAATCTGAATAAATCCATTTCTTACCTATCGCTTTGTCTCTCACTGAATTCTTCTCTGCAAAGAGACATGAAAAACCTGAACCTCAGTGAGTCCAGACATTGGATGAATGATTTTAATTACCAGGGTTTAGGCTGGGTTCGAGTCCTGGCCGAAGTCCCAAGCAGGATCTAGTCTGGGTTCAAGTCCCACCAGAGTTGCCATCTGAAAGTGTTGAACCTTAATTTGAGACTTAAACCCAGGGCCCAGACTTAATCAAACCTGTTTGGGACTTGAACCCACGTGGCCAGGACTTGAACCCAGCCTAGACCCTGCTTGGGACTTTGGCCAGGACTCGAACCCAGCCTAAACCCTGGTAATTAAAATCACTCACCCAATGTCTGGACCCACTGAGGTTCAGGTTTTCATGTCTCTTTGCGGGGAAGAATTCAGCAAGAGACAAAGTGATAGGTAAGAAATGGATTTATTCAGATTCAAAGAAAGCACACTCCACAGACAGAGGGTGGGCCATGGCAGGGCAAATCCAGTGGCCCCGAAAGCATGGCGTTCTTAGCTTTTATAGACTGGGTAATTCCATACGCTAATGAGTGGGAGGATTATTCCAGCTCTTTTAGGGAGGGGTGGAACTGTCATGGTGCCTGTGGGTGTGTCATTTAGCTTGCTGACTGAGGATCAAGGTCTGTTCTGCCATCTTGGACCCATTTGATTCTAATGAGTTTATGCTGTGTCCTTGGGCTGTCATTCTTTTCAGAAGTTGTGCCATGCCCCTTTCCCTCCTGCCCCTTTCCTTCCTAACTCTTATAGTTCTAGCCCTCAGCAGCGGCTTCCAGCTCTTAGCCCCTTCAGTTTCTGCTCTAACTGGAGAGTGGTGCCTCCCTTGAGGGTCAGCCACCCTGAGGCCGTCCAGGGTGGAGTCTTGAGACCTGGCCAGCTTGGTTCATCGAGGAATGGAGCATCTGCGGGGTTGGCAGAGGCTTTTTGAGGATAATGTTGCTATTCAGCTGCTCTCTCTGCCTCATCCTGCGTCCTTCCTCTCCACAAACTCTCAGGCTCTACCATTTTCTCCTAAACCCGAAGCACATCTATATAGTCACGAAAGGGAATTTAACTAAGTAGTCAGTAAGGCACCCTCTCCTACTCCCCGTCACACACAACTTCTCAACTGCCCATCTGTACTTTTCAAAAAACATGAGAAAGAGACCACTGAGATGAACAGCCATGAAATTCTAAGGACAAAGGTGATGTTGATTTTGATGAAAGCAAATGACCCGTACTTGAACCTTAGAGCAAGACTAGTCCTGGAGAACAAAATTCTCTTGGCCAGTAATCGTTTTCTTTAGTCTCTTTGATATCTCTCTCGGTTCCAATTTTGCTTGAGAATTAATGATTTTGCATTCTCCTGCTCATTCTTAATTGTTGATGGTCGATCTGCTTGTAGGGAATGGGTTGCAGTTAACTGCTCTGCCTTCTTTGTTCCACTTTTCCACTGAACCAGTCCATTTTCACTCCTACCATGTTAGGATAAAGAGGTATGCTATTTTAGTATATGGTATTTATAGTATACATATGAACATATATAGTATTATATAGCATATAGTATATTATACAATAGAATTATATATATACCTTTAATATTTATATATAATATTATATGTATGGTATACTATATAATAGTATTATATATATATATACCTTTAGTATTTATATATAATATTATATGTATAGTATTAGTAATTCTGTCTTATAAAATAAGAGTTTGACTAACTGTGATCAGAGGAAGCATACTTTATCTCTCTCAAAATTTTGGTCAGAAAAATAAGTATTTTAATACTGGGAGAAGCTACTTAAAAATTACTGGAAAAACTGGAGGAGTAAAGGTCAGGGAAAGCCAATCACTCTAACATTCTCTGGTAGTTTTCTGTGAATTCAGATGTTACTCTTCTTAGTTGGCTCAGGAAATCCAGAAGACCAATCTATGATGGGCACAGCAGTATTTAACCACAAGGCGGGTGATTCACGGGAGAACACCGAGGACTTTAGCAAAACTTCCCATCTGCCAAGTTCCCACATCTGACTATACAGAAGAAGGACACTGATCTGTTTGGTTTTTTTTTCTAGTAAGTACCTTTCATTGGTGAAATCTAAATAGGAACCACAAAAAAGGTTTTTAGTACACGTAGCTCTCAGTGTTCTTGGTTTCTTAACCTTTTGTTTTTCTTCAATAAATGCAGTGACTTGTATATTCCTGCCTGGTGTTAACTAGGAAAAGTAAAATAAACTTACCCCATCTTACTAGTATAATGACCAGATCACAGTCAGTGGGAGTAACCTCAACTAACAACAGTGGCTTGTAATGAAATCTCCAAATACCACAGATATGAGTGTCTTTGTTCAAAGACATGCTTGAATCAATAGAGGGGGCAATTTCTACAGAACTGATCATGGTTTGACTACTGTAATTTCAGAAGGAGTAGTTTTTCTCTTGTTCCTCAGACATAATGGTTTTTTGCAAGATTTTTATGTTCTTTTTGTAATAAGTTTAATTTGGTTCTCTCAGTGTCTTTAACCCTTTTTTCTTAAATCTTCTGTAATTTATAAGCTATTTCAAGAATGCCAATATGATCTGGAGTTAGAAATTGATGCTAGATTCTGAATAATCCCTCCAGACTCTATCTGCTTCTTCTTCCCTCTTCCTACTACTTTTTCCTTTCTCACTCTCAAATCCCATCTAAGTGATCAGCAAGGCCTCCTGTTATAGGAAGCTCATGACCACGAGCGAGTGATATTTAAGCAGCTGTAGCTCAGTATTTAGCAACTTAGTATTAAGTTGTTTGTCTGCCAGGCTATCCGTTATACTGTTCAATTTTCGTAAATGGGCTTCAGGATGGTTCCCTGAACCTGGTTTTGTTTGTCTGAGTTTTATTCTAGGAATAGGGAGACAGAGAGAAGGCTATCCTGCCTCCTCCTCTGATTTCCTCAGGCCTCCAGCCCAGTGACTCCTGACAGAGTCCCCTCTTTGAGTTACTAATCTGCTTGACTGTGTGACTTTGTACCTTTGTGTTCAACCACTAGAATAAACAATTAAAAAGAAGAATGGGTGTGATGAAGTTTGGAGAAATTGCTAAATGGGCACATCTGGGAAAACTAAGATGGTTAGATGGTGATACAGAGATTGAAATAATGAATTCTCAAATTGGGTTTGGAAGAAAGTACAGATAACAGGATTTATAGATTTGGAAACAATGAACTTAGTGGTCACATTCTAGTATAAAATAGAAAACAATGTTCCTAAAAGAGAGAACAGTTTATGTTTGAATACTTGGGCAATAGAATGTGGAAAGCCCCCAATGTCTATCAATAGCAAGGATTTGGTATGTCCTTTACACATGAAAGGTAACAGAAGAAGAGAGTGGAGAGAGAGAGGATGAAACACACGAAGATATAGATGGGGAGGGAGAGACAGAGAGAAAGAGAGGATAATGAAAGAGTTTAATTATTAGAGAATGTGGCCTTTGATAGTGGAAAGAGACTGGAAAATAAATTCCTCATCTCATTCTCCTCCCACCCTTTGATATCATGTCTGAGGTTCATTGATTGAATTTATCCAAAAACCAGAGTTGCAAGAGATGCTGACTGGTTGCAACAGTACATCAGTGAGTCCAGCTAGAGAGCCCAGGCAGCAGAAAAGCAGACTATAGACTTGTGTGGAGTACTGAAAAGTACCCGTACAAGGAAGGAGTCAATTGATGTAAGATTTTTAAAAAATAACCCAGTGTGAGAGATGATACTTTTTAAAATGCTGTGAGAAGATAGAGTACTGGCAGCAAGGCCTCCTGTTATAGGAAGCTCATGACCACGAGCGAGTGATATTTAAGCAGCTGTAGCTCAGTATTTAGCAACTTAGTATTAAGTTGTTTGTCTGCCAGGCTATCCGTTATACTGTTCAATTTTCGTAAATGGGCTTCAGGATGGTTCCCTGAACCTGGTTTTGTTTGTCTGAGTTTTATTCTAGGAATAGGGAGACAGAGAAGGCTATCCTGCCTCCTCCTCTGATTTCCTCAGGCCTCCAGCCCAGTGACTCCTGACAGAGTCCCTCTTTGAGTTACTAATCTGCTTGACTGTGTGACTTTGTACCTTTGTGTTCAACCACTAGAATAAACAATTAAAAAGAAGAATGGGTGTGATGAAGTTTGGAGAAATTGCTAAATGGGCACATCTGGGAAAACTAAGATGGTTAGATGGTGATACAGAGATTGAAATAATGAATTCTCAAATTGGGTTTGGAAGAAAGTACAGATAACAGGATTTATAGATTTGGAAACAATGAACTTAGTGGTCACATTCTAGTATAAAATAGAAAACAATGTTCCTAAAAAGAGAACAGTTTATGTTTGAATACTTGGGCAATAGAATGTGGAAAGCCCCCAATGTCTATCAATAGCAAGGATTTGGTATGTCCTTTACACATGAAAGGTAACAGAAGAAGAGAGTGGAGAGAGAGAGGATGAAACACACGAAGATATAGATGGGGAGGGAGAGACAGAGAGAAAGAGAGGATAATGAAAGAGTTTAATTATTAGAGAATGTGGCCTTTGATAGTGGAAAGAGACTGGAAAATAAATTCCTCATCTCATTCTCCTCCCACCCTTTGATATCATGTCTGAGGTTCATTGATTGAATTTATCCAAAAACCAGAGTTGCAAGAGATGCTGACTGGTTGCAACAGTACATCAGTGAGTCCAGCTAGAGAGCCCAGGCAGCAGAAAAGCAGACTATAGACTTGTGTGGAGTACTGAAAAGTACCCCGTACAAGGAAGGAGTCAATTGATGTAAGATTTTTTAAAAAAATAACCCAGTGTGAGAGATGATACTTTTTAAAATGCTGGTAGAGACAAGGATTTTTAAGCATTTGGTACTGCGGCAGTTTTGGAGAGTAACAAGTTCTAGTCTGAATTCAAGTGAGTGGGCTGATAAAAGAGAGAAGGAATGAGGATCATTAGGTTTGCTTTTGAAGGTAGAATGAGCTATACTAGTTTGCTTGGGAGGAAGAGTTTTGCAGGGATTTAGGAATTTCAGTGCAAAAACCAGGAGAGTCCTGGACAGACTGGGACAGTTGCAAGCAAGCTGTGACAGTTTGTCAAATTGCTTGAAGGTTAAGTGAATGTTGACAGGAATTACATGCAGTCAGAAAATATTAGCTAAGGTATAGAGATAGTAGAAAGGAATATTTGCAAGAACAATGATATGCATTTTGGTTGAAATTTAGGGTAGATTTAATAGGAAGGGCAAACAAAGGGAAAAGTAGTACCACTAATTTATACAAAAACAAAGAACTTGAACTTTATGCTAGGCAATCAGTCTTTGGGTGTTCTAGTTCTGGTGTTGAATCTAGTGGATGAGTTTACAGATGACACATAGTATACAGGGAGAGATCTAGATAGCCATATTTTTTCTCTCCTTTTGATTGTCTGATTTTTGTTATTCTTGTCAATCAAACTATCTGAAATCTTTAAATAAAATCTTTTAGTATATGTTTTTATGTTTCTATGGTTATAATTATCTGAGAAGCTCAAGTTTTCAAATCTACCTTTTATTTCAATCATCAGATGCTCTGGTAATCAGTAGGATTGAAAGAATTACGATTCAATTTCTCCCCCAGTACAGTAGTCGTCTTAAAATCTCAGGTAGGAAATTACTGCTGGATAATGCCAGATGTTGTCTTTAATTTGGAAAAACACAAACATTGAAAAGAAATCTGTACGATTTGTTTACCCTTTGATATCATGTCTGAGGTTCATTGATTGAATTTATCCAAAACCAGAGTTGCAAGAGATGCTGACTGGTTGCAACAGTACATCAGTGAGTCCAGCTAGAGAGCCCAGGCAGCAGAAAAGCAGACTATAGACTTGTGTGGAGTACTGAAAAGTACCCGTACAAGGAAGGAGTCAATTGATGTAAGATTTTTTAAAAAAATAACCCAGTGTGAGAGATGATACTTTTTAAAATGCTGGTAGAGACAAGGATTTTTAAGCATTTGGTACTGCGGCAGTTTTGGAGAGTAACAAGTTCTAGTCTGAATTCAAGTGAGTGGGCTGATAAAAGAGAGAAGGAATGAGGATCATTAGGTTTGCTTTTGAAGGTAGAATGAGCTATACTAGTTTGCTTGGGAGGAAGAGTTTTGCAGGGATTTAGGAATTTCAGTGCAAAAACCAGGAGAGTCCTGGACAGACTGGGACAGTTGCAAGCAAGCTGTGACAGTTTGTCAAATTGCTTGAAGGTTAAGTGAATGTTGACAGGAATTACATGCAGTCAGAAAATATTAGCTAAGGTATAGAGATAGTAGAAAGGAATATTTGCAAGAACAATGATATGCATTTTGGTTGAAATTTAGGGTAGATTTAATAGGAAGGGCAAACAAAGGGAAAAGTAGTACCACTAATTTATACAAAAACAAAGAACTTGAACTTTATGCTAGGCAATCAGTCTTTGGGTGTTCTAGTTCTGGTGTTGAATCTAGTGGATGAGTTTACAGATGACACATAGTATACAGGGAGAGATCTAGATAGCCATATTTTTTCTCTCCTTTTGATTGTCTGATTTTTGTTATTCTTGTCAATCAAACTATCTGAAATCTTTAAATAAAATCTTTTAGTATATGTTTTTATGTTTCTATGGTTATAATTATCTGAGAAGCTCAAGTTTTCAAATCTACCTTTTATTTCAATCATCAGATGCTCTGGTAATCAGTAGGATTGAAAGAATTACGATTCAATTTCTCCCCCAGTACAGTAGTCGTCTTAAAATCTCAGGTAGGAAATTACTGCTGGATAATGCCAGATGTTGTCTTTAATTTGGAAAAACACAAACATTGAAAAAATCTGTCATTTGAAGCAATCAAATCAAGTTAAAAATGGAAATGGCTGCTACGGTTAAAATAACAATTTGTTTTCCTATTTTAGATAGGATTTTAAGTTATAAACTGATTTCACATCATCTAAAAAGCTTCAATATTAACCACTTTTGAAAAAGTCTATATCATATTAATATTTAATTGAATAATAGTTTTGTTCTTGAGATTAGTCTGTTGGCTAAAGTGTTTCTTGAAATACTTCCGAGTCACACCAGAAATCACTACTTTTGTAAAAGCAGAGTTGAAAGAGGAGATAATTTGGGGAAGTAGTTTAGGTGTTCTGGGGTTATAATAGAATGTCCATATGGCTTTAAAATCCTCACAGATAGGCAAGCATAGTGCTGCTAAAGTGGCCACTTATGCCTAGAAATCTATGCAAAGTTGCAATGCTGAAAGCAATTCTGAATCTACTTCTCAGACTTGTTTGTCTTTGCAACTCAGAAGAGGAGAGGGTGTCATGTCAAGTAAAATACCATCATCATGTCCACAAAGTAGAATTCCAAAGTTGCTATAAAATTGATATAGTTTGGTTTGTTGAAAAGGGATACATTAAACAAATTCTCTCTATGTGGAATTTTTCTAAAATGTAGTCCAGAGGAAAATGCTTGTGTATCATGAGCTGTTGATCCATGTATCTTTAAAGTGCTGAGTGCATTTGCTGTCTTTATGTTCTACACTTGATTTTACTGTGGCAGAATTACCTGAGCAATATAATGCAGTATTGATCAGTCCCAGACTTAAATGCCTTTGAGTCAGTAACAGAAGAGATCTAGATAGCCATATTTTTCTCTCCTTTTGATTGTCTGATTTTTGTTATTCTTGTCAATCAAACTATCTGAAATCTTTAAATAAAATCTTTTAGTATATGTTTTTATGTTTCTATGGTTATAATTATCTGAGAAGCTCAAGTTTTCAAATCTACCTTTTATTTCAATCATCAGATGCTCTGGTAATCAGTAGGATTGAAAGAATTACGATTCAATTTCTCCCCCAGTACAGTAGTCGTCTTAAAATCTCAGGTAGGAAATTACTGCTGGATAATGCCAGATGTTGTCTTTAATTTGGAAAAACACAAACATTGAAAAAATCTGTCATTTGAAGCAATCAAATCAAGTTAAAAATGGAAATGGCTGCTACGGTTAAAATAACAATTTGTTTTCCTATTTTAGATAGGATTTTAAGTTATAAACTGATTTCACATCATCTAAAAAGCTTCAATATTAACCACTTTTGAAAAAGTCTATATCATATTAATATTTAATTGAATAATAGTTTTGTTCTTGAGATTAGTCTGTTGGCTAAAGTGTTTCTTGAAATACTTCCGAGTCACACCAGAAATCACTACTTTTGTAAAAGCAGAGTTGAAAGAGGAGATAATTTGGGGAAGTAGTTTAGGTGTTCTGGGGTTATAATAGAATGTCCATATGGCTTTAAAATCCTCACAGATAGGCAAGCATAGTGCTGCTAAAGTGGCCACTTATGCCTAGAAATCTATGCAAAGTTGCAATGCTGAAAGCAATTCTGAATCTACTTCTCAGACTTGTTTGTCTTTGCAACTCAGAAGAGGAGAGGGTGTCATGTCAAGTAAAATACCATCATCATGTCCACAAAGTAGAATTCCAAAGTTGCTATAAAATTGATATAGTTTGGTTTGTTGAAAAGGGATACATTAAACAAATTCTCTCTATGTGGAATTTTTCTAAAATGTAGTCCAGAGGAAAATGCTTGTGTATCATGAGCTGTTGATCCATGTATCTTTAAAGTGCTGATGTTGTCTATTTGCTGTCTTTATGTTCTACACTTTAGCCAATTTGTCACTGTGGCAGAATTACCTGAGCAATATAATGCAGTATTGATCAGTCCCAGACTTAAATTACACAGGATCATTCCTGTTTTCAGAGGTGATTTTTAAAACTTTTTTGAATAAAATAATATAATAGATCATTAAGAAATAATCTATGGTTTTTAAAATAATTTGATTTATTAATTTTTGGCTGTTCTGGGTGTTCCTTGCTGTACAAGAGCTTTTCTCCTGTTACAGTGAGCAGGCTTCTCATTGCAGTGGCTTTTCTTGTTGCAAAGCACAAGCTCTAGGGTTCACAAGCTTCAGTAGTTGTGGCATGTGGGCTCAATAGCTGTGGTTCCTGGGCTTAATTGCTGCACAGCATATGGGATCTTCCTGGATCAGGGATTGAACCTTTGTCTCCTGCATTCTTTACCACTGAGCTATGAGGGAAGCCCAAGAAATAATCTATGTTTTAAAATACTCAAAACTTTAGTGATGGATTTAAAAACAAATGGTGCTAAAGTGCTGGTCACTCAATTTATCAGTTTTTTTTAATGTTAATATTTTCTTTATGTGCTAATATAGGCACATCATTAAACTTTGCAGAACAGAAGAACTAGAGAATGTTTCTATATTTATTGTTGTGGATAATTTCCTAGGTTAGTGTGTCCACTCTACAGTAAAGAACTCTGAGCACTAAATAAGAACCAATGAGCAGGAGATACAGGGAGTTTTCATTCTGGTAGAACACCCATAACACCATTATGCCATGTATATTCATGCTGAATTGTTTAAACCACTTCTGAGTATGCATTTATTTACGATTTTTTGTTAAAGGTTCTTTAAATTCTATAGTGCTTTATAGTTTTCAGGAGTTTCATACACATGATTTCATATGATCCTGTAACTTCCCTCCCTCCACCCCCTAGAGTGCTCTAGAATGCACTGACAAAAGCCCAGCCAGGCCAACCTTGACCAAGAGAGACTGTGAACTGAGATTCTAGGATACAGGAGACAGTTGGCAAAGCTGCTCAATAAGCAAAGAGAGCATGTTCTTGAATGTGCCCCTCAAATGTGGCTAAGATGATTATATATATATAAAAAGAATAACCCAGAGGGAACTAGGACCTTTCGGCAAATAGAGTTCATCCCCCTATTCCAGACCATCTCTGCACTTGAAAGGATTATTCAAGGTCAACATTTGCTAAGCCTTAGGTGAAAAGTGTTCTGATATATACTCTCCTTGGGGCAACGGCTGCCTACTTTGATTATATTGACATTTTCATAACTAAAACAGATTTACATATTTTTTCTCCCCTAGTAACAAAAATCTGCTCAGAAAAGACTCGCCTTTTTGCCTATGATCATAGAGGTACTTCGGTTGGCTACTCTCCTATAAGTCATAAAGTTCCTTGTGGCAAGGTCAAGATAGAAAACAATTTGCTTCTTCCTTGGTGTGTTTGGAGAATAAAAATCTTTTCCTTTGATTTGGTTATAATTTCTTCAACACTGGCAGTTTCACATTGCATCTAATATTGCATGAAATATACCTGTTATTAAATGGTATGAACCAGTGTCTACTTAGAATTTTCCAACTCCTTGATCCTTTTTTTTTGCCCAAAGAATGTAGCAAATTCTTACAGTTACAGAATTGAATGAGTTGGGAAGTTGAATCTCAATCCCTAAAATCAAGCCTTTCTGCATTGTTTTAAACTTTATACTCTAGTTATCAGAAATGTTCTTTATTGATTTCTTTCACTAAGAAATTTAAAGGATTTGTCAGACTTGCTTCAGAGAAAGGAGTTTTTGTTGTTTTGCTCTAAAATAAATATTCTGAATCTTACATATCCAAATTATGAAAAGTGAAAGTGCTAGCTGCTCAGTAGTGTCCGACTCTTTGTGACCCCATAGACTGTAATCCAGGCCACTGGCTCCTTTGTCCATGGAATTCTCCAGACAAGGTTTTTGGCAGCTTAGGCAACAGCATAAATTAATTGCCTTGCATGTGGGAAGAATGGAGAACAGTGGGAATGGATATGAGTTTGTCTCTTACAGAAGGCAGCACTGGTTGAAAGTACTTAAAATCAGTGCTAAGAGATCTTTTACATCTTGTGTTATCTCTAGCAAGTTGTTTAGTTTATGTAAGCTTCCTTATCCTCACCTAAAATTCTACTCAACAGTAGTTAGTATTTAGATGAAGTGGTGTACAAAAAAGTATATTAAATTCTTCTGAGTTATGAATTAATTAACAAATACTATCAATGATGGGGCTTCCCCAGTGATTCAGTGGTAAAGAATCTACCAGCAGTTCAGAACTTCAGGAGATATAGATTCGATCCCTGGGTTGGGGTGATCCCCTAAAGAGGGCATGGCAACCTGCTCTAGTATTCTTACCTGGAGAATTCTATGGACAAAGGAGCCTGGTGTGCTACAATTTCATAGGGTTGCAAAGAATCAGATACAACTGAAGCAGCTTAGCACACACACACACACACACACACAAAGATCAATTATGACGATCATCTTAAAATTGTATCTGAGGTCTGAATAATTGAATTACAATTAAAATTAAATCTAGGGCTTCCCTGGTAGCTTAATGGTAAAGAGTTCACCTGACAGTTCAGGAGACATGGGTTCAATCCCTGATCCAGGAAGATCCCACATGCTGCAGAGCAACTGAGCCCGTGAGCCACAACTATTGAGCCTGTTCCCTTAGAGCCTCAAAGCTGCAACTGCTGAAGCCCATGTGCCCTAGAACCCAAATTCCATAAGAGACATCACTGCAACAAGAAGCCTGCTCACCTCTGCTAGAGAGTGGCCCCAACTCCCTGCAACTAGAGAAGTGCATGTGGCAGCAGTGAAAACCCAGAATAGCCAACAATAAATAAATAAAATTTTAAAAAAATTAAAGTTAATTAACACTGCTGAATATTTGAAGGAAATGGCAGTTTTTCCTAAGAAAAAACTGTTAGCCTACAAACTACCTGTGAAAATCTTAGCTCTACCTGAGCAATGTTCTTTTTTGTGACTTGGAATTTGGGCAGAAGCTCTAGCTGGAAGGTTGAGACAAGGAAAACAGAGCGTTAGTGACTTGTTGTTTAAGGTAGCTGAGTATCAGACTAGTTCCACATCACATATTCCTGATTCTTCAGGCTTGCCATCTTTACCCATTCTTTGCATTTTATTTTGTTTCTGTTGTAGCTGTTGTGCAGTATTTGTCCTTTTGTGACTGGCTTTTTCACCTAGTACAGTGTCCTCAAGTTTCATCTGTGTTGTTGCATATTTCAAGACTTTCTTCTTTTCTAAGTCCGAATAATAGTCCATTGTTATGGATACCACATTCTAAAATACATTCACCCAAGACCTTTAGGTTGTTTCCACATCTTGGCTATTATGAATAGTGGTGCAGTGAATGTGGGAGTACTAATATGTCTTCAAGATCCTGATTTCAATTCTTTTGGATAAATGTCCAGCAGCAGCATTGCTGGATCATATAGTAGTTTCAGTTTTAATTTTATGAGGAAAATCCATACTCTTTTCTCTAGTGGTTGCACCACTTTGCATTCCCACCAGTGTGGTCCAAAGGTTCTAATTTCTACATATCCTTGCTAACATTTGAGATTTATTTTTACTTATTTAATTTATAGTAGCCATCCCAACTCATGTAAAGTGATATCTCATTGTGGTTTTGATTTGCATTTTCCTAATAGTTAAGAACATTGAATATTTTTACATACCTGTTGACCATTTATATGTCTTCAGTTAAATAAATGTTTACTGATCTTGGAGAATGGGTGACCTCAAAGATGATGTCACATGGCAATTGAGGCCTTGTGGATTGCTCCCAACATACTCACAATAGATTTTCATTAATGCTACCAGCTCTTAATATCACTTTTTAACCTGCCCCTATCCTGTTTTGAAGTTTAAGAAATAAGATCTTTATTTGGGTGTATGTGTCAACCCTATTTAACATTGGTTAAGCATGAGCATATATTCAATTGGTAAGTATGCATGTGTGCATACATTAGGTATCCTGATTCAAATGCCCTTGTTCTTCAGTCACTCAACTGTATCTGACTCTTTGTGACCCCAAGAACTGCAGCACACCAGACTTCCCTGTCCTTCCCTAGCTTTCTGAGTTTGTTCAAACTCATGTCCATTGAGTCAGTGATGCCATCCAACCATCTCATCCTCTGTTTCCCCTTCTACTCTTGCTCTCAATCTTTCCCAGCATCTTTTCCAGTGAGTCAGCTCTTCTCATTATGTGGCCAAAGTATGGAAGCTTTAGCTTCAGCTGCAGTCTTTCCAGAGAGTATTCAGGTTTGATTTCCTTTAGGATTGACTGGTTTGATCTCCTTGCTGCCTAAGGGACTCTCAAGAATCTTCTCCAGCACCACAGTTTGAAAGCATCGATTTTTCAACATTCAGCCTTCTTTGTGGTCCAACCTTCACATCCATACATGACTACTAAAAAAACTGTAGATTTGACTATACATACCTTTATCAACAAAGTGATGTCTCTGCTTTTTAACACATTCTCTAGATTTGTCATAGCTCTTCTTCCAAGGATTAAGTGTCTTGTGATTTCAAATGCCCTAATTTCTATCAAAACTATAACAAAGTCTAAAATAGTAGTCTCTAATGTCACATTTGACTCTTCCGTAACTTCTAAATGCACTTACTTCTATGCATGTAGTGCATGTGCTCAGGCACTCAGTCGTGTCTGATTCTTTGTGACCCAGTCACCGGGCTTCTCTGTCCATGGAATTTTCAAAGCAAGAATATTGGAGTGGGTTGCCATTTCCTACTGCAGGGGATCTTTCCGACCCAGGGATCTGACTAGTATCTCTTGCACCTCCTGTGTTGGAAGATGGATTCTTTACCACTGTGCCATCTGGGAAGAAGTGTCAGAATTACCAAAACTGTCAGTGCTATTTGGGTTTCCCCAGATAGCAAAGTTGTACCCTTTTAACCATATCTTTTGTATTTGTATCCATTTCACTGACTGAAAAGGTAAAAAACCAAAAAAAAATTTAAAAAAATTCAGGAAGGCCACATTTTACAAAGCTCTTTTCTTCTCAAGACATATTGTCTTATGCATTGATGCTAGTAATATTAAATTACAAGGTGCATTTTTTTCATCTTAAACTAGAGGGCTTTCCTCCTGCATTTCTGTAAAAATTATAAGAAACTCTTAAAAAACAGGTTTATGTGTGGGTTGAAAATTGCTTAGTTGCCTGGAAGTGCATGTTATTTTCAATACTTGAATAGTAGTTTTCAAAAAAATTGCTGAGAATTAATCTCCTCTCCTGTGTACTCTCTATGTGATGCTTTGAAATATCTGTGTAATTAGAGAAATTCTTATCTCCAGGAAACAAAATGACCTGCGCCATTACCTGCAGGATAATTTTCCCTGTTGTTGATGTTTTCATTTCCAGTGTATGGTCAAGAGTTAGGGCTGTGAATCCAGAGTGCATGGGTTTCAATCTAAGTCTGCCATTTATTAAGTCAGAATTCAGACTTTACTAATACATATTAGGATGATTCTCTCTCTGTTCTGATTGTAGCACCCATGTTTCCCATTATATACCACGACTGTTACCTCTGACCAGCAGTATGACCTTGGATAAGTTTCTTAATTCATCTGTGCTTCAGTTTCCTCAAGAGATAAAATTCTTCTCTATCTCGCTGAAATGTTATGAGAGTTAAATATATAAATATCTGTACAGTGTTTACAAATTTCTTGTCACAGAATAGGTGCTTAATATATGCTTTGTATCATCTTTTATTTCCCTCTGGCATCTTCTGATGTGTCTGTATCTCTCAGTTTGTGTTCTTCCTTAACTTATGCTCTTATAGAATGTAAATGTGAACAAAAAAAGGGAAGAAGGAGAAAAATTAAGGTAAGGATACTAGCTCTGAGGTTATTTCAATGGTCTGTTCATGAAGTACCAAAGAAGAGCCGTATCCAAGGGTATAGCAGTGCAAGAGAAATCAAGAAATAATGATAATAGCTGACATTTACTGAGCATGTATAATGTCCTGGACACTGTGATTTCTTTAATTTATTCTCCCACAATTTTCTAGGTACACCAATCAATAATTTTTTTTTAAAGTAACTTTTATTATTATTATTTTTGGGGGGTTGGGTTGGGGAGGGAGGTGAGTGGGTGGGCCACTTCTATTGGTCTTTCATTTATCTATTTTCATCCGTCTTTGTTCTTTGGCCTGTGTGGGCCTCCCATGCAGTGGCCTCTGTTGTCGCAGAACTCCGGCTCGGTAATTGGTCACGTTGGTCCAGCCATTCCATGGCACATGGGATCTTCCCAGGCCAGGGATCGAACTGGCACCCCTTGCACTGCAAGGCAGTGTCCTTACCCACTGGACCACCAAGGAAGCCCACCAATCAGTAATTTAAGGATACTAGAGTTTGCTGAGGTTAAACAATTCGACATTCAATCAGTGACAGACTCACCATTTTAATCTAGATGTTTGAGAGTCCTAAGCATATCCCCTTCAAGACAACATGCCGCTTCACTCCCGGGAAAATATGTGTTTAGGCATTGTACCTGAAGGATTCAAGGGAGTCTGGTTGATATGGCATGATTTATTTGAAAAAGCTGTCAGAAGATAATATTTTAATTTTTTGACTTATTGTTTCAATAGCCAAAATGAAGCCTTTCATCAGAAGCAGTTTCCTTTTTGATCTGTAAAAGCAGTAGGAGCCTTATCAACAACAAAACACCCGACTGTAATAAAGGAGGACTCATTAGCCTTATCTCAGTAGACTGGTTCAAACCCTAGCTACCTGGAGTTGTCCCATACTATTTTACCCGGGCACAAGATGATAAATGGCAAAACTGCCCTTTAAAAATAACTCTTTGCATAACTCTTTTTCATCTTTGCTGTTTCCTGGGGAAATTAAATAAAGCCTGCCAGCTTTTTCTGTGAAGGAGAAGCAATGACAGATCCTTTTTTATAAATATTCCCCTTCTTTGCATAAAAGAAACATCACTTCTTAATGTGATTTGTAGCAACTCTAACTATTTATTTTTGTGAATTCACACATTTGTTAAATGAATCATGGAAGCTACACGCGAGAGGGCAAAGATAAACTTGAATTTTGGTTGATCTGGTTTTTCTTGATTACAAAGATTGGAAAGAGAATGAGTTTGAGAAATAAATACTTCTAAACATAGATTTCTGTTTTATATGCACCAGTACATTGTCTTCATACACACAGCTGTGTGGAGGCCTAGGAAATACTTGACTTCAGTCTCACATCTCTAGCTCATCTTGAAACTCTATACCATCAGGAAGTAAAGATTAAGATAGAATTGTAAAATACTGGAAGGTTAAAGGCATACCCTATGGGCTTCCCTGGTGGTCCAGTGGGTAAGGACACCACCTTGCAGTGTACAAGGGGCGCCGGTTCAATTCCTGGCCTGGGAAGATCCCACGTGCGGTGGAGCAACTGGACAGATGTGTCCAACTACTGAACCAGAGCTCTGGAGCGCATGCACCCAGAACCAGTGCTCTGCAGTGAGAGAGGCCACCGTGATGGGAGGCCCACACTGGCCAAAGAACAAACATAAATAAATGAAAGACCAACAGAAGTGGCAAAAAAAAAAAAAAAAAAGGCATACCCTAAAATACAAAGTCCTAGAACAAAGACTGAGAGACTTTTTCAGTTTGAGGCATTTAAAGAAATCCCTGTCACTCATATCCTTAATGTGGAACTGAAGCAGAGATACTGCTCCTGGGAATGTCCTTCAGTCTGTGTACAAGGGGCTAGGTAGGCAAGCACATGTTTATTCTCTACTTTGTATCATAGTATATTATTGTTGGAATTTTTTTCGCCCTTGTATTTCTCTTGAATTAGAGGGCATGAGCAAAGGCTGCAAAGGACATAAACTTGGGTTCAAAGAAACGTACAACTGCAGAACTGATAATGCACATTTCTCTCTTGGCTAAAGTGAGGCTATATGCACCATAGGTTTTGCTCTAAAAGAAAATCTATTTTCTCCGCTGCTTCTCATAGTAGAAATTTGAAAGAGGGAAGGATCATCCTGATTGGAAAATTTTGAGTTAACAATCTGGGCTTTAGTATTGCTGGCCTGAAAAGTCACTGTTCTCTGGTGCCTGTCTGCAAATTAGCATTAGGATTAACTATAGGCATTATTGTTTACACACTTTCAGGTCAGAGACCTGATTCCTAGGCTACCTGAGAAATTGCGGGAGAGATTATCAGGGAACCAGCTGGTTTTTTGTTTTTCTTCTTCTTTTTTTTTTTTTTTTCGCTTTATGATCTTCCATACTATGTTGAAAATTATCTGAAGTCCTTTTCCAAAATTTGTTAGTATTTTTTGTATAAATGTAGTCTCCAAATTGCTTCTCAAATGTTTTATACCATTTTTGAAGTTAGTAATCAAAGGAGTATTGAGATACATATGTTATATAAATCTGGCTCTGCCTGATTTCTGAACTTGAGAGTCAAGTCATTTCTATTCGATTCATTTCATCACTTGCAAAGTGAGGAAGCAAAACAAGATGATCTCTCATATTTTACAAATCTATGATTCCATAATGATGTACAGTATGGGTAAAGGAAATACCTCAATTTCTATGCATCTATACAGATTACTTTACAGCTTTTTCATTGAGACTGTCATTATTTTTATTCCAAATTTCACTTTACCCTGTTTCTTAGAACCTGTAAAGTAGCAAACCAAGAGACTGGTATATCTTGCTTTGGAAGATAAAGCGTTAAATCTATCTTGCTGTTTTAAATTCACTAAATCTGAATGACTTTACCATAATTGCATCTCAGACGTTCACAACACTGCTGTCATAGAGATATCCTTAATGTGGAACTGAAGCAGAGATACTGCTCCTGGGAATGTCCTTCAGTCTGTGTACAAGGGGCTAGGTAGGCAAGCACATGTTTATTCTCTACTTTGTATCATAGTATATTATTGTTGGAATTTTTTTCGCCCTTGTATTTCTCTTGAATTAGAGGGCATGAGCAAAGGCTGCAAAGGACATAAACTTGGGTTCAAAGAAACGTACAACTGCAGAACTGATAATGCACATTTCTCTCTTGGCTAAAGTGAGGCTATATGCACCATAGGTTTTGCTCTAAAAGAAAATCTATTTTCTCCGCTGCTTCTCATAGTAGAAATTTGAAAGAGGGAAGGATCATCCTGATTGGAAAATTTTGAGTTAACAATCTGGGCTTTAGTATTGCTGGCCTGAAAAGTCACTGTTCTCTGGTGCCTGTCTGCAAATTAGCATTAGGATTAACTATAGGCATTATTGTTTACACACTTTCAGGTCAGAGACCTGATTCCTAGGCTACCTGAGAAATTGCGGGAGAGATTATCAGGGAACCAGCTGGTTTTTTGTTTTTCTTCTTCTTTTTTTTTTTTTTTTCGCTTTATGATCTTCCATACTATGTTGAAAATTATCTGAAGTCCTTTTCCAAAATTTGTTAGTATTTTTTGTATAAATGTAGTCTCCAAATTGCTTCTCAAATGTTTTATACCATTTTTGAAGTTAGTAATCAAAGGAGTATTGAGATACATATGTTATATAAATCTGGCTCTGCCTGATTTCTGAACTTGAGAGTCAAGTCATTTCTATTCGATTCATTTCATCACTTGCAAAGTGAGGAAGCAAAACAAGATGATCTCTCATATTTTACAAATCTATGATTCCATAATGATGTACAGTATGGGTAAAGGAAATACCTCAATTTCTATGCATCTATACAGATTACTTTACAGCTTTTTCATTGAGACTGTCATTATTTTTATTCCAAATTTCACTTTACCCTGTTTCTTAGAACCTGTAAAGTAGCAAACCAAGAGACTGGTATATCTTGCTTTGGAAGATAAAGCGTTAAATCTATCTTGCTGTTTTTAAATTCACTAAATCTGAATGACTTTACCATAATTGCATCTCAGACGTTCACAACACTGCTGTCATAGAGACTTTTCTCGCTATAAAATTGAATATAATAAAAGAAACTTTGTAACGCTTTATGTATACAAAAACTAAGTCAGAAATCATTTGGGTAAGTATCACTAGGAAAATAATGATGTAGTGTGATTAGCACTGTATTGTGTTGATTCTGCCCACTCTTAGGAAACAGAAATTTCTTAGTGTTGCTAATGAACAGTTAGAAAACGAATTCATTTTGGATAACAACAGTTAAAATGGCCATGTCTACTTTTTTTCCATTGGTGTCTGTTTATTGAGCTTGATTAAATCATTGAATAGCATAATATGATATTTTGTATTTATGAATACATTTATAAGATAAACTGGGCAGTAGGAGTGTCTCTTAAGTACAAATTAGTTTATACCATGGAAACAGTTCTTTTCAGAGTAAGTATGAAGTGCAGATTTGTTGTTTAGTTGCTAAGTCAGGTCTAATTCTTGTGATCCTGTGGTAACCCACCAGATTCCTCAGCTCAAGGGATTTCCCAGGCAAGAATATTGCAGTGGGTTGTCATTCCTTCCCTAGAGGATCATTCCAATCCAGGCATCCAACTGTGTCTCCTGCATTGACAGGCAGATTCTTTATCACTGAGCCACCAGAGAAGTCCATGAAATGCTGATAGTATTTCAGTAAGAAACTTCTGAAGATATTTTCTCAATCATAATGTACTTTTTTAAAAAACTTTTATTTTACTTTTAAATATTACAGAGTTTTGTTGTTTATAGATATGTATGTTCCCAGATTAGTCATATGTATATCATCCCCTTCCCACCCCTCCCGACCATCACACAGCACCCATGAAGGATCTCCTTTTCTCACAGAGCAATGACTATAGCTATTTTCTTCACTTATGGTAGTACAGGCCTTCATGCTACATCCTTTACGCCTCCCACCCTCTGTTCCTTCCCCATAATGTCCATATGTCCACTGTCCATGTCTGTCTTTCTGTTGCTTCACTGAATGTGCCATCATCACCATCCTACTAGATTCCATATATATGTGTTAATATATTGTATTTGTCCTCTTTCTGACTGACTTCACTTTTTATGATAGGTTCTAGAGCCAGCCATCTCATGAGGGCTGATTCTTCTGCATTTCTCTTTACAGCTGTGTAGTATTCCATTGTATATATGTCCCAGAGCTTTTGGATCCATTTGTTTGTCGATGGGCATCTAGGTTCCTTCCACATTCTAGCTATTGTATAGAAAGCTGCAATGAACATTGGGGTACAGGTGCTTCTTTCAGATTTGATTTCATCAGGGTATAAGCCTAACAGTGAGATTGCTGGGTCATATGGTGCTTCTATTTTTAGGTTTTTTTTCTTTTTCTTTTCTTTTTTTCCCCCTATTCTTCTTTTTTTTTTTATTCTTTATTTTAAAGGTTTTACAGAGTTTTGTTGTTCACAGACATGTATGTTCCCAGATCAGTCATATGCATATCCATGGTCCCCACACACGCCCCCCCCCAGTTCTCCCCATCCCACCCCTCTGGACCATCGCCTCAACCCATTGTAAGCACTCCTATTCCCTTAGCACAATGACACTAGCTATCTTTTCCACACATAACAGTATAGGTTTCCACATTACTCCCTCCATGCCTCCCCCTCCCTGTTTCTTCCCCACAGTGTCCCTAGGTCTATGTTCTGTTTGTTTTTCCATCAGTTCACTGAGTGTGTTATCAAGACTGTCCTCCTAGATTCCATATATGTGCGTTAATATACTGTATTTGTCTTTCTCTTTTTGACTTACTTCACTTTTTATGATAGGTTCTAAAGCCAGCCACCTCATTAGGACTGAGTCTTCTGCATTTCTTTTAACAGCTGAGTAGTATTCCATTGTATATATATACCAGAGCTTCTGGATCCATTCATTCATCGGTGGGCACCTAGGTTGCTTCCATGTTCTGGCTATTGTATAGAGAGCTGCAATGAACATTGGGGTACAGGTGCCTCTTTCAGTTTTGATTTCATCAGGATATAAGCCTAATAGTGGGATTGCTGGGTCGTATGGTGCTTCTATTTTTAGTTTTTTAAGGAATCTCCATACTGTCTTCCATAGAGGCTGTATCAATTTACATTCCCACCAACAATGCAGGAGTGTTCCCTTTTCTCCAGCATTTATTGTCTGTCGATTTGTGGATGATGGCCATTCTGATGGGTGTGAGGTGATATCTCATTGTAGTTTTGATTTGCATCTCTCTAATTATAAGTGAAGTTTAGCATCATTTCATGTGTTTTTGGGTCATCTGTATGTCCTCTTTGGAGAGGTGTCTGTTTAGGTCCTTTTCCCATTTTTTGATTGGGTTGTTCATTTTTTTGGCGCTGAGTTGTTTGAGTTGCTTGTAGATTTTGGAGATTAATTCTTTGTCTGTTGTTTCATTTGCTATGATTTTCTCCCATTCTGTGGGCTGTCTGTTCAGCTTTTTTGTGATTTCTTTTGCTGTACAAAAGCTTTTAAGTTTCATTAGGTCCCACGTTTTCATTTGTCTTTTTAGTTCTGCTATTCTAGTAGGTGGGTCAGAGAAGATCTTGCTTTGATTTATGCCCTTGAGGGTTTTGCCTATATTCTCCTCTAAGAGTTTGATGGTTTCTGGCCTTACATTTAGGTCTTTAATCCATTTTGAGTTAATCTTTGTGCATGGTGTCAGGGAATGTGCCAACTTCATTTTTCTGCATGTAGCTGTCCAATTTTCCTAGCACCATTTGTTGAAGAGGCTGTCTTTGTCCCATTTTATAGTTTCTCCTCCTTTGTCAAAAATAAGGTACCCATAGGTGCGTGGGTTTATCTCTGGGTTCTCGATCTTGTTCCATTGGTCTATAGTTCTGTTTTTGTGCCAGTACCATACTGTCTTGATGACTGTTGCTTTGTAGTAGAGTTTGAAGTTGGGGAGTCTGATCCCTCCAGCTTTGTTCTTCTTCCTTAGGATTGCTTTGGCTATTCATAATGTACTTTTAAAGTACCCAAAATGAACTGTGTTTATTTCAAAAGGTCTACCATTTTTATGGTTTTACCATTTTAACTTAAGGAAAATACAAATCATTGTAAAACAAATTTCTGAACCTGAGTTTGGCTATATGTGAAATTCTGCTTAGAAGAAAGTGCTGTTTGGTGGCACTTTTGTCAAGGGGCTTCTGGTGGGGCCATTAGAACTGAAGTTTTCCTTTGTTCAGACAAGTGAGAGGTTTTTGTTTTCTGGGACATTCCCACCAACAATGCAGGAGTGTTCCCTTTTCTCCAGCATTTATTGTCTGTCGATTTGTGGATGATGGCCATTCTGATGGGTGTGAGGTGATATCTCATTGTAGTTTTGATTTGCATCTCTCTAATTATAAGTGAAGTTTAGCATCATTTCATGTGTTTTTGGGTCATCTGTATGTCCTCTTTGGAGAGGTGTCTGTTTAGGTCCTTTTCCCATTTTTTGATTGGGTTGTTCATTTTTTTGGCGCTGAGTTGTTTGAGTTGCTTGTAGATTTTGGAGATTAATTCTTTGTCTGTTGTTTCATTTGCTATGATTTTCTCCCATTCTGTGGGCTGTCTGTTCAGCTTTTTTGTGATTTCTTTTGCTGTACAAAAGCTTTTAAGTTTCATTAGGTCCCACGTTTTCATTTGTCTTTTTAGTTCTGCTATTCTAGTAGGTGGGTCAGAGAAGATCTTGCTTTGATTTATGCCCTTGAGGGTTTTGCCTATATTCTCCTCTAAGAGTTTGATGGTTTCTGGCCTTACATTTAGGTCTTTAATCCATTTTGAGTTAATCTTTGTGCATGGTGTCAGGGAATGTGCCAACTTCATTTTTCTGCATGTAGCTGTCCAATTTTCCTAGCACCATTTGTTGAAGAGGCTGTCTTTGTCCCATTTTATAGTTTCTCCTCCTTTGTCAAAAATAAGGTACCCATAGGTGCGTGGGTTTATCTCTGGGTTCTCGATCTTGTTCCATTGGTCTATAGTTCTGTTTTTGTGCCAGTACCATACTGTCTTGATGACTGTTGCTTTGTAGTAGAGTTTGAAGTTGGGGAGTCTGATCCCTCCAGCTTTGTTCTTCTTCCTTAGGATTGCTTTGGCTATTCATAATGTACTTTTAAAGTACCCAAAATGAACTGTGTTTATTTCAAAAGGTCTACCATTTTTATGGTTTTACCATTTTAACTTAAGGAAAATACAAATCATTGTAAAACAAATTTCTGAACCTGAGTTTGGCTATATGTGAAATTCTGCTTAGAAGAAAGTGCTGTTTGGTGGCACTTTTGTCAAGGGGCTTCTGGTGGGGCCATTAGAACTGAAGTTTTCCTTTGTTCAGACAAGTGAGAGTAGAAATGTCCTTATTCTCGGTTTCTACTGGGAAATATCCATAAAATGTTACAAAGGCATTACATGAAAAAAAAAAAGGAAAGAATAAACTGTAATTCTAAATGGATAACTATAGATTTCCTGGGCTAAGGTTGGCCAACTTGGGGACAATTGACATTTCCACCCTGCAATTCTTTGTAGTGGGGGCTGTCAGGTTTGCTGTAGAATGTTTAGCAGCATCTTTGCCCTCTACCCATTAGATGGCTGTCCTCTTTTAGTTGTGACAATCTATAAAGTGTCTCCAGACAAGATCAAATGTGTCCTGAGGGGGCAAATTCACCCTTCCCTCCTCTACTTCATTTAAAGCCCTCGTTTTAGACAAAGCAGTGATATAACATGTGTTCTCTGTTACCTCACCATCAACCAAACTGAGAATTTTGCACTAATTGGTCACATACCCTGTGGCCCTCCACCTCCTTTACTTGATTTTTAAAAATGCTTTGCTGAAACCCTTTGGCAACTTGGAGTTTGGAAGGACATGAGCTCTACAGTGAACATTTCTGTTTCAGTTTGTTTGGCCTCTCTGTGCTTGGCACAGGACCTTGCACTAACATGTGCACATCTTCTTCAGCCTGTGCAGAACTTCCCTTCATGGGACTTGTACATCACAAGCAGCCTATGGCCCTGTGACATGAGATGAACTGTCTTTTAAAATAGGGTTTGGCGTGGGTTTATCTCTGGGTTCTCGATCTTGTTCCATTGGTCTATAGTTCTGTTTTTGTGCCAGTACCATACTGTCTTGATGACTGTTGCTTTGTAGTAGAGTTTGAAGTTGGGGAGTCTGATCCCTCCAGCTTTGTTCTTCTTCCTTAGGATTGCTTTGGCTATTCATAATGTACTTTTAAAGTACCCAAAATGAACTGTGGTTATTTCAAAGGTCTACCATTTTTATGGTTTTACCATTTTAACTTAAGGAAAATACAAATCATTGTAAAACAAATTTCTGAACCTGAGTTTGGCTATATGTGAAATTCTGCTTAGAAGAAAGTGCTGTTTGGTGGCACTTTTGTCAAGGGGCTTCTGGTGGGGCCATTAGAACTGAAGTTTTCCTTTGTTCAGACAAGTGAGAGTAGAAATGTCCTTATTCTCGGTTTCTACTGGGAAATATCCATAAAATGTTACAAAGGCATTACATGAAAAAAAAAAAGGAAAGAATAAACTGTAATTCTAAATGGATAACTATAGATTTCCTGGGCTAAGGTTGGCCAACTTGGGGACAATTGACATTTCCACCCTGCAATTCTTTGTAGTGGGGGCTGTCAGGTTTGCTGTAGAATGTTTAGCAGCATCTTTGCCCTCTACCCATTAGATGGCTGTCCTCTTTTAGTTGTGACAATCTATAAAGTGTCTCCAGACAAGATCAAATGTGTCCTGAGGGGGCAAATTCACCCTTCCTCTTCTACTTCATTTAAAGCCCTCGTTTTAGACAAAGCAGTGATATAACATGTGTTCTCTGTTACCTCACCATCAACCAAACTGAGAATTTTGCACTAATTGGTCACATACCCTGTGGCCCTCCACCTCCTTTACTTGATTTTTAAAAATGCTTTGCTGAAACCCTTTGGCAACTTGGAGTTTGGAAGGACATGAGCTCTACAGTGAACATTTCTGTTTCAGTTTGTTTGGCCTCTCTGTGCTTGGCACAGGACCTTGCACTAACATGTGCACATCTTCTTCAGCCTGTGCAGAACTTCCCTTCATGGGACTTGTACATCACAAGCAGCCTATGGCCCTGTGACATGAGATGAATGTGCTTTGCTTCTATTATAGCTCGAATGATGGCAAGTGTAAAATTATGGTGCCTGATTGAAAGGAGATCAACTTGACTAGGAATGTGGCAAATATTGAGCAACTTTTCCATTGTAGAGATTCTGGAAGTTATGCAGCGTCACAAGGAAGATATTTTATTATTACAGTGTCTGCATATACTTTGAGGACATAGTTACAAAAATTTGACTGTTACGAAATTTATTCTTGAAAGTTAAATTTACTTGCTAAGGCTCAGATTATGAAATTAGACTTGGAAATTAGTGGCATATACTTGTCATAACTTCCAACAACTACCGGCAGTTATGCTAATTAGAAGTTTCCTGAGGCTCTTGGTTTGACAACTGAGATCAAACAGCTGTTTAATTACACAAAACAGAAACTTACAAACGCAAATGGGTCACTCAGGCCACACCTTAAGAATAGAATATTGCTCATTAATTACACACATGGAACCATAATGTGTCCATTCTAAGGTGTGCAGTTGCTATTGTTCTTTTGAAAGAAGCACAGAATGAAAGACTTGGAACAGGATTCAGGAATTGCCTAAGAGAATTCTATTGAGTTGCAGCCAACTATTTGTTGCCATCTCTACATACCTTCTTCAGAACTCTTTCCACGGCTAAAGCATCAGAAAAGTACAGGATATTAGTTTTATTATTAATAAACTTTTTTTGATGTGAACTTACTGACAAATCCTTGATGTGTTCAAGCTCAATACACATATTTTTCTTCAGTTTTAATTTTAACTCTGTGTCTCTCATAAGTTTTTTTTTGATATAACATGTGTTCTCTGTTACCTCACCATCAACCAAACTGAGAATTTTGCACTAATTGGTCACATACCCTGTGGCCCTCCACCTCCTTTACTTGATTTTTAAAAATGCTTTGCTGAAACCCTTTGGCAACTTGGAGTTTGGAAGGACATGAGCTCTACAGTGAACATTTCTGTTTCAGTTTGTTTGGCCTCTCTGTGCTTGGCACAGGACCTTGCACTAACATGTGCACATCTTCTTCAGCCTGTGCAGAACTTCCCTTCATGGGACTTGTACATCACAAGCAGCCTATGGCCCTGTGACATGAGATGAATGTGCTTTGCTTCTATTATAGCTCGAATGATGGCAAGTGTAAAATTATGGTGCCTGATTGAAAGGAGATCAACTTGACTAGGAATGTGGCAAATATTGAGCAACTTTTCCATTGTAGAGATTCTGGAAGTTATGCAGCGTCACAAGGAAGATATTTTATTATTACAGTGTCTGCATATACTTTGAGGACATAGTTACAAAAATTTGACTGTTACGAAATTTATTCTTGAAAGTTAAATTTACTTGCTAAGGCTCAGATTATGAAATTAGACTTGGAAATTAGTGGCATATACTTGTCATAACTTCCAACAACTACCGGCAGTTATGCTAATTAGAAGTTTCCTGAGGCTCTTGGTTTGACAACTGAGATCAAACAGCTGTTTAATTACACAAAACAGAAACTTACAAACGCAAATGGGTCACTCAGGCCACACCTTAAGAATAGAATATTGCTCATTAATTACACACATGGAACCATAATGTGTCCATTCTAAGGTGTGCAGTTGCTATTGTTCTTTTGAAAGAAGCACAGAATGAAAGACTTGGAACAGGATTCAGGAATTGCCTAAGAGAATTCTATTGAGTTGCAGCCAACTATTTGTTGCCATCTCTACATACCTTCTTCAGAACTCTTTCCACGGCTAAAGCATCAGAAAAGTACAGGATATTAGTTTTATTATTAATAAACTTTTTTTGATGTGAACTTACTGACAAATCCTTGATGTGTTCAAGCTCAATACACATATTTTTCTTCAGTTTTAATTTTAACTCTGTGTCTCTCAGTTAAGTTTTGGTTTCTTGTTGCAGCTCTATCACCAATCAGTTGAGTAACCCTAAAATAGTCTCTAAGTATCATATATTAAGTGTCAAACTAGATTTAAATGATATTTAAATTTATTCCAGCTGAAATTCTTGGTATTCTTTAAAATTATGCAGTCATAATAACCTAATGTTAACACCCTAATAAAATCAGAATCACTTATTTAACAAACACTTAATGTCTCTTACTTACAAGAGACTGTATACCATCTCCAAAGATGGGAATAAAGAGAAGAAAATTCACACACTTTTGTGTTATCAGGCTGCATGTTTTTCGTGGAATGTCCCTTGAAAAAAATAAAACTCAGTTGGCTTTTCTGTAGCCTCAAGGGCTTTAGATATTTATGACTTTGTTTTTCCAAACAGATTCATCCCTTTGTACATTTCAACTTGTTTTCTCAGAAGAGAATTATTTCAGAAATTGTTCTGTACACAATTGTCTTAATAGCATATCTCATTTGGTGGGTAATCCAGGCAAATGTATAGCTTTCTACTTAAAAATGAGCTTCAGGTATTTTAGGGCAAGGAGCCCAGCTGTAAGGAGTGGGCCCAAAGGCCGTGGCTGCAGAGCTGGGGCCTCTGGAGGGCCATGAGCTCCAGTCATTGTCCTTACATGGCTCTGCTTTCTGTTCTGTTCTTGAAGATGAGGATGCTAGATGGCTCAGCCATGTTTCAGAACAACAGCTTTATAATAATTTGCCTGCTTTTGAAACCTAATTTTAGCACATATTCTTAATTTAGGCATTATAATTGCTACTACATAGTGATATTAACTACTATTTATTAAATATGTAACTGCATGCCAGATGGTGTTCCAAGTACTGTATAAATATTACTACATTTAATTCTGACAAACCTGTAAGGTGGATCTTATTATCTTTCTGTTTTTTCTTATGAAGAATGTTAAGCAGCTTGCCTAAGGTCATGTAATTTGTCGCAAGAAATAGAGCAAGAATTTCTATCCCAGTCTGACTAGTTTCAATCTATTATTAGGTATTATTCTAACTACCAAGTGCCATTCTAACTCTTAATTACATACCACTCCCTGATTCCACATAAATTTTGTTTTTTATCACTAATGTAGAGTCTCTGTTTAAACCAGTTTTGTGAATCTGCAATTCACATATTTTTTTCATATATGTATAATTTTATCCATGAAATCTCAAAGTTTTAAAGTATACAAAGATATAGATGTCAAAAGCGATGTAATTTATTCACAAACCCTAATAAAATCAGAATCACTTATTTAACAAACACTTAATGTCTCTTACTTACAAGAGACTGTATACCATCTCCAAAGATGGGAATAAAGAGAAGAAAATTCACACACTTTTGTGTTATCAGGCTGCATGTTTTTCGTGGAATGTCCCTTGAAAAAAATAAAACTCAGTTGGCTTTTCTGTAGCCTCAAGGGCTTTAGATATTTATGACTTTGTTTTTCCAAACAGATTCATCCCTTTGTACATTTCAACTTGTTTTCTCAGAAGAGAATTATTTCAGAAATTGTTCTGTACACAATTGTCTTAATAGCATATCTCATTTGGTGGGTAATCCAGGCAAATGTATAGCTTTCTATTTAAAAAATGAGCTTCAGGTATTTTAGGGCAAGGAGCCCAGCTGTAAGGAGTGGGCCCAAAGGCCGTGGCTGCAGAGCTGGGGCCTCTGGAGGGCCATGAGCTCCAGTCATTGTCCTTACATGGCTCTGCTTTCTGTTCTGTTCTTGAAGATGAGGATGCTAGATGGCTCAGCCATGTTTCAGAACAACAGCTTTATAATAATTTGCCTGCTTTTGAAACCTAATTTTAGCACATATTCTTAATTTAGGCATTATAATTGCTACTACATAGTGATATTAACTACTATTTATTAAATATGTAACTGCATGCCAGATGGTGTTCCAAGTACTGTATAAATATTACTACATTTAATTCTGACAAACCTGTAAGGTGGATCTTATTATCTTTCTGTTTTTTCTTATGAAGAATGTTAAGCAGCTTGCCTAAGGTCATGTAATTTGTCGCAAGAAATAGAGCAAGAATTTCTATCCCAGTCTGACTAGTTTCAATCTATTATTAGGTATTATTCTAACTACCAAGTGCCATTCTAACTCTTAATTACATACCACTCCCTGATTCCACATAAATTTTGTTTTTTATCACTAATGTAGAGTCTCTGTTTAAACCAGTTTTGTGAATCTGCAATTCACATATTTTTTTCATATATGTATAATTTTATCCATGAAATCTCAAAGTTTTAAAGTATACAAAGATATAGATGTCAAAAGCGATGTAATTTATTCCAGATTTTAACTTGGATGTCTCAGTATCTACATATTGAAAATGCTGCCATTTTGGAAAATGGTTTTGGAACTAATTTTCCTTTGGGAATACTTTTTCAGTATTCAGTCTCCTGTTTAGGTGTAGAAAGAGAAAATGTCTCATTTATGCACAGATAATTACTGTATTCACATAACCCTTTAGAAGTCTTATTATTATTTTCTTTCCCTTCAAAGTTTTTCTATTTACTGAATTTTATATCAGCCTAAACACAGGGAATTCTTCCAGTTTGCACTTAAACTAATTTTTGAGAAAAGCAGCATAATTTATACCTTATACTGCATACCATTTATGAAACTGCATTTATTAAAGCTTTGCAGACAACTGCGTTTAGCACTTGTTGGCATTTTCTCCTGGTTGAGATTGATTATTCGGGGCTGATTTATGGCAGTTCTCCCTCTGCACGTCTCTGGATGGTTCTCTACTAGTAACAGGGAAAATCCTACAGCTACAGCATTTGCTGTAGCAATATGATTTCTTAGCCTCTCTTTGATATAATAAGTTTAGGAGTCTCTCATTTTCTTTTAACATAGTACCTATTAGAATAATTTGTAGTTTGTTTTTTATCGTCTCTCTGTGTATTGTCAATAAATATGCAAAACAGAACAATTTTTCCTTATTACCTAGTCCAGGGCTTTCAAAGAGAGACCATAAGAAGCAGGGCATAGAGATGGGCTACAGAGTCAAAATATCTTCTTCTACTGTTCTCACACTGTATGACCTTGGGACGTGGTACTTTGTAAACTTCAGTTTCTCATCTTTAAAATGGGAATAATGCAAGTCAACTAACATTAATAAAATACTTACTATACAGAAGCATTATTTTTAAAGCTCTGTATTCATGAATACATTCAATCCTCACAGTAACCCTGTGTGGAGGTGCAGTTATCACCTCCATGTTACAGGCAAATAAATTGTGTGTCACAGAACAGGTAAGTAGCTTGCTCAAGGTCTCATGGGAGTGTTGAGAGGATTTTAAGTGTCTCAGGTAACAGTGCTCAGCAAGTACTCACTGAAGAACCGTGTTCTCCATGCATTCAGGAAGAGCTGTAGGTCACATACTTGTGTACCTTTCATAATAAACTAAAGGAGTAGAGGCTGTTCTTTGTTTTCTAATGAAGTATTTGATTGACTGGGGTTAGAGTTTCTGGAAATTTGACAGAGATCAGTCATCTTGATTTATATGTAAAGAAATAGACAGGGTTATATGGGTTATATGACTTCTAAGATTTGGGTAGTTCAAAGATCAGAACCCAGATTTTCTATGTCAACTAATCCTGAGTTTTTTCCTCTCCCATAAGCCCAATGTGATAGCTCCTCATATTACTATCAACTTAGTGTTGGCAATTTACTCTTTAGAAATCTCCAAGGTCAAAGCAATGTGGCTTGTCTTGTCTTTCTGCCTCCCAGGATATAGTGAAGGCACATTACCTTGATACTAGAGTTATGAACTTTTGGCAACAGAAAATAATGCATATGTTTACTTTGTTATACATAATCACAACTTACACTTGATTATGATAATGTAGGTAGATCCTTTAGTTGCCTTTTCTACTGGGAGACTGTGGAAAGTCTGTTTCATTAATGATCCACATGATCTAATCAAAGTATATAAATTTGCCACCTTATTTACTACTTTCTTTCTTTAGGACACCATATAGGAAACCCAGATATCAAATAAGGACTCTCAAGTATAGGATCAGACAAAGCAGAAAATGAAATATCCAAGATGGGCAGATTTTTCTAAAGGTAAGAAAAAAATCTGAGATTTCTTTTCCTTTTTTAATTAAACTTTTAAATTTTGTACCAGAGTATAGCCAATTAACAATGCTGTGATAGTTATAGGTGGATATAGCAAAGGGGCTCAGGCTATACATATATCCTTTCTCCCCAAACTCCCCTCCCATTCCATCTGCCATAGAACACTGAATGGAGTTCTCTCAGCTATACATTGTCTGTGATTTGCTTTGCGGTTTTGAAAGGAAGAGCTTCCCCAGTAGCACAGCGGTAAAGAATCTGGTTGAAATGTAGAAGATGCAGAAGACACTTAATCTCTAGGCTGGGAAGATCTTCTGGAGAAGGAAATGGCAACCCACTCCATTATTCTTTCCTGAAAAGTCCCATGGACAGAGGAGCCTGGTGGGCTACAGTCCAAAGGGTCACCAATAGTAGGTCATGACTGAGCGCACATGCAAAGCAATTTCAAAGGAAGACAGTGATAGTACTTCAGAAGTAAAACAATACTCAAACAACAAACAAAAAAAGCCCAGAAATTTAGTCTTGTTGAGGAGCATTGCTAAACAAAAAAAAAAAAGATTTGGGTAGTTCAAAGATCAGAACCCAGATTTTCTATGTCAACTAATCCTGAGTTTTTTCCTCTCCCATAAGCCCAATGTGATAGCTCCTCATATTACTATCAACTTAGTGTTGGCAATTTACTCTTTAGAAATCTCCAAGGTCAAAGCAATGTGGCTTGTCTTGTCTTTCTGCCTCCCAGGATATAGTGAAGGCACATTACCTTGATACTAGAGTTATGAACTTTTGGCAACAGAAAATAATGCATATGTTTACTTTGTTATACATAATCACAACTTACACTTGATTATGATAATGTAGGTAGATCCTTTAGTTGCCTTTTCTACTGGGAGACTGTGGAAAGTCTGTTTCATTAATGATCCACATGATCTAATCAAAGTATATAAATTTGCCACCTTATTTACTACTTTCTTTCTTTAGGACACCATATAGGAAACCCAGATATCAAATAAGGACTCTCAAGTATAGGATCAGACAAAGCAGAAAATGAAATATCCAAGATGGGCAGATTTTTCTAAAGGTAAGAAAAAAATCTGAGATTTCTTTTCCTTTTTTAATTAAACTTTTAAATTTTGTACCAGAGTATAGCCAATTAACAATGCTGTGATAGTTATAGGTGGATATAGCAAAGGGGCTCAGGCTATACATATATCCTTTCTCCCCAAACTCCCCTCCCATTCCATCTGCCATAGAACACTGAATGGAGTTCTCTCAGCTATACATTGTCTTTGAATTGCTTTGCGGTTTTGAAAGGAAGAGCTTCCCCAGTAGCACAGCGGTAAAGAATCTGGTTGAAATGTAGAAGATGCAGAAGACACTTAATCTCTAGGCTGGGAAGATCTTCTGGAGAAGGAAATGGCAACCCACTCCATTATTCTTTCCTGAAAAGTCCCATGGACAGAGGAGCCTGGTGGGCTACAGTCCAAAGGGTCACCAATAGTAGGTCATGACTGAGCGCACATGCAAAGCAATTTCAAAGGAAGACAGTGATAGTACTTCAGAAGTAAAACAATACTCAAACAACAAACAAAAAAAGCCCAGAAATTTAGTCTTGTTGAGGAGCATTGCTAAACATCCCAAGTTCAAAGTTATTACTCAACCTTTAAATATCACCAAACTGTCCCCAAACTGTTAACTGTCATGATTAATGTGACAGCTGGTCTTTATGTGTGTCATGTATATTCAAGACTTCTCTGGGTCCCAAAGGCAATTGTATTGATATATTTATCTTAACCTTTCACAGAAATATGAGCTTACATTGAATTGGAATATTTTTTCCCCTTTATGTTCCTTTCTGTTCTTTGTTGAGAGTGATCATTTCTGCTTACGATTACTTCCTCTGAATGCCTGGATGTAGATATTCACAGTATAAATCTGATTGTTGGAGGTGCTGTAAGAGATGATGATTTTAAGTGAGATTAAATGAATTCAATCAAAATTAACTCATAATCCACCACAAAATATAAGAGTCAAGTTTCTTGGTGTTTGAGGATTTTTACTACTTTTATCTGACTCTTTCCCCTGGTACTTAATATGTAACAGTTTTATCTAATATTAAAAACCTTTATCAAATCCTTTATATTATACATTGGAAGTGACAGATTCAAGGGATTTGATCCAGTAGATAGAGTGTCTGAAAAACTATGACGGAGGTTTGTAAGATTCTACAGGAGGCAGTGATCAAAGCCATCCCAAAGAAAAAGAAATGCAAGAAAGTAAAATGGTTGAAGAGGCTTTACAAATAACTGAGGAAAGAAGAGAAGTGAATGGCAAGGCAGAAAGGGAAAGATATACCCAACTGTAGCAAGGAGAAATAAAAGCACCTTCGTAAATGAATGATGCAAAAGAAATAGAGGAAGCAATAGAATGGGAAAGATTAGAAATCTCTTCAAGAATATTGGAGATATCAAATGAACATTTCATGCAAGGATGGGCACAGAAGACATAAACAGTAAGGACCTAACAGAGACAGAATACACAGAAGAACTGTGCAAAAAGTCTTAATTACCTGGATAACCACAATGGCATACTCACTTACTTAGATTCAGACATCCTGGAGTATTTGATGTCAAGTGGGCCTTAGGAAACATTACTACAGACAACGCTAGTAGAGGTGATTCCAACTGAACTGTTTAAAATTCTAAAAGATGATGCTGTTAAAGTGCTGCACTCAATATGTCAGCAAATTTAGAAAAGTCAGCAGTGATCACAGGACTGGAAAAGGTCATATTTCATTCTAGTCCCAAAGACAGGCAATGCCAAACAATGTTCAAACTACCATACAATTAACATTCATTTCACATGCTAGCAAGGTTATGCTCAAAAATCATACAGGTTAGGCTTCAGAAGTACATGAATCAAGAACTTCCATATGCACAAACTGGGTTTCAGAGAAGCAGAGGAACCAAAGGGCAATTTGCCAACATTTGTTGGATCATAGAGAAAGCAAGGGATTCCAGAAAAACATCTACTTCTGTTTCATAGACTGCACTAAAGCCTTTGACTATGTGGACTACAATAAACTATGGAAAATTCTTAAAGAGATGAGAATATCAGACCACTTTACCTATCTCCTGAGAAAACTGTAAGTGGGTCAAGAAGCAGCAGTTAGAACTGGACATGGAACAACTGACTGCTTCAAAACTGAGAAAGGATTAAAACAAGGCCGTATGTTGTCACCATGCTCATTTAGCTTCTATGCAGAGTATATCATGTGAAATGCCAGGCTGGATGACTCACAAGCTGGGGTCAACATTGCTGACAGAAAAATCAACAACCTTAGATAAGCAGATGATACTACTCTAATCACAGAAAATGAAAAGGAACTAAAGAGCCTTTTGATGAGAGTTAAAGAGGAGAGTGAAAAAGCTGGCTTGAAACTCAACATTAAAAAATTAAGATCATGGCATCTGGTTCCATCACTTTATGCCAACTTGAAGGGGAAAAAGTGGAAGCAGTGATGAGTTTTCTATTTTGGGGCTCCAAAATCACTGCAGACAGTGACTGCAGCCATGAAATTAAAATATGCTTGCTCCTTGGAAAGAAAGCTATGACAAACCTAGATAGCATATTAAAAGCAGAGATATCACTTTGCCAGCAAGGGTCTATATAACCAAAGCTATGATTTTTCCAGGTGTCATGAAAGGATGTGAGAGCTGGACCATAAAGAAGGCTGAACGATGAAGAATAGATACCTTTGAACTCTGGAGAAGACTCTTGAAAGTCCTTGGACTCCAAGGAGATAAATCAGTCAATCTTAAAGGAAATCAACCCTGAATGTTCACTGGAAGAACTGATGCTGAAGCTGACGTTCCAATACTTTGGCTACCTGATTCAAAGGCTGACTCCTATTGTAAACTACCATACAATTAACATTCATTTCACATGCTAGCAAGGTTATGCTCAAAAATCATACAGGTTAGGCTTCAGAAGTACATGAATCAAGAACTTCCATATGCACAAACTGGGTTTCAGAGAAGCAGAGGAACCAAAGGGCAATTTGCCAACATTTGTTGGATCATAGAGAAAGCAAGGATTCCAGAAAAACATCTACTTCTGTTTCATAGACTGCACTAAAGCCTTTGACTATGTGGACTACAATAAACTATGGAAAATTCTTAAAGAGATGAGAATATCAGACCACTTTACCTATCTCCTGAGAAAACTGTAAGTGGGTCAAGAAGCAGCAGTTAGAACTGGACATGGAACAACTGACTGCTTCAAAACTGAGAAAGGATTAAAACAAGGCCGTATGTTGTCACCATGCTCATTTAGCTTCTATGCAGAGTATATCATGTGAAATGCCAGGCTGGATGACTCACAAGCTGGGGTCAACATTGCTGACAGAAAAATCAACAACCTTAGATAAGCAGATGATACTACTCTAATCACAGAAAATGAAAAGGAACTAAAGAGCCTTTTGATGAGAGTTAAAGAGGAGAGTGAAAAAGCTGGCTTGAAACTCAACATTAAAAAATTAAGATCATGGCATCTGGTTCCATCACTTTATGCCAACTTGAAGGGGAAAAAGTGGAAGCAGTGATGAGTTTTCTATTTTGGGGCTCCAAAATCACTGCAGACAGTGACTGCAGCCATGAAATTAAAATATGCTTGCTCCTTGGAAAGAAAGCTATGACAAACCTAGATAGCATATTAAAAAGCAGAGATATCACTTTGCCAGCAAGGGTCTATATAACCAAAGCTATGATTTTTCCAGGTGTCATGAAAGGATGTGAGAGCTGGACCATAAAGAAGGCTGAACGATGAAGAATAGATACCTTTGAACTCTGGAGAAGACTCTTGAAAGTCCTTGGACTCCAAGGAGATAAATCAGTCAATCTTAAAGGAAATCAACCCTGAATGTTCACTGGAAGAACTGATGCTGAAGCTGACGTTCCAATACTTTGGCTACCTGATTCAAAGGGCTGACTCCTATTGTAAAATTTCCTGATGCTGAGAAGAATTGAAGGCAGCAGAGGATCAGATAGTTAGATAGCATCACCAGCTCAGTGTATTTGAGCATGTATTTGAGCCAGCTCTGGGACAGTGGAAGTCAGAGAAGCCTGGCGTGCTGCAGTCCATTAGGTTGCAAAGTGTTGGACATGACTCGGCGCCTGAACAATAACAGTTTTATCAAATATTAAAAACATGAATTTAAATTTTTCTGAACATAATTGAATAGATATCAAATATATGGTTGTTTTTATTTAGTTGCTATGTCATATTAACTCTTTTGTAACCCCATAGACTATAGATCACCAAGCTCCACAGGGTTTTCCAGGCAAGAATACTGTAGTGGGTTGCCAGGCCCCAGGTGGTGCTGGTGCTAAAGAACTCCCCTGCCAGTGCAGAAGACATAACATGCGTATGTATTATATATGTATATAATTCTTAAGAACCATTTGAGAATAATTTATATATGATGCCCCTTTACAACTAAATTGCTCCATGTTCATTTCTAAAAGCAAAGGCATTCTTTTTTTGTAACCACAAAGCAATTGTCAAAACCAGGAATTAAATATTGATTCAGTACTAATATCTAATCTTATTCAAATAATGGCAATAGCTCCAATAATATCCCATCTAAGTTCACAGGTTACATTTAATGGTCATGCCTCCTTAGACTTTTTTTTGCGGGGCGGAGGGGGGGGAATGGGTTCGGTAGGGAGGGGGATGGGCGGGCCACTTTTATTGGTCTTTCATTTATCTATTTTCATCCATCTTTGTTCTTTGGCCCATGTGGGCCTCCCATCTCAGTGGCCTCTGTTGTCGCAGAGCACCAGCTCTGGGTGCATGAGCTCCAGAGCTCTGGCTAGGTAATTGGATACATGGGTCCAGCCGCTCCATGGCACGTGGGATCCTCCCAGGTCAGGGATCGAACCACGCCCCTTGCACTGCAAGGCCGTGTCCTTACCCACTGGACCACCAGGGAAGCCCTCCTTAGACTCTTTAAATGTAGGAAAGTTTTTCAGGTTTTTTTGGTCTGAAATGAATGTTTGGTTCCCCCTCTCCAATTCATATGCTGAAGCTACAGCTCCTAGTGTGATGCTCTTTGGAGATGGGTTCCCTAAGTAATTAAAGTTAAGGAAGTTATATGCATGGGGCTTTAATAGAGTTAGTGTCCTTACAAGAGGAGACATCAGAGTTTCACTCTCTTCCTTTCTGTCTCTCTGTCCCTCTCTCTTTCTTGCTCTCTTGCGCATATAAGGAAAGACTGTGTAAAGGCAAGAGAGAGAGGGTGTCAATCTAAAACACAGGAAACCAACATCATTAGAAGCCAACCCTTCATCCTAGACTTCCAGTCTCTAGAACTATGAGAAAATACATTTCCATTGTTTGAGCCACTCATTCTGTGGTAATTTGTTCTGGTAATCTGAAGCTGACCTACAATGGCATTTCTGAAGCATACAAACCAATTACAGTGTTTAACACTTGGATTTAATATCCAAAAAGTCTCTGTTGGCTAAAGGGCTACTGCAATTGTATAGGCAATACATGATTGTAGAGTGATCCAAGATGACGCAATACATGATTGTAGAGTGATCCAAGATGACGTAAATTGCTCCTTTCATTTCTAAAAGCAAAGGCATTCTTTTTGTAACCACAAAGCAATTGTCAAAACCAGGAATTAAATATTGATTCAGTACTAATATCTAATCTTATTCAAATAATGGCAATAGCTCCAATAATATCCCATCTAAGTTCACAGGTTACATTTAATGGTCATGCCTCCTTAGACTTTTTGCGGGCGGAGGGGAATGGGTTCGGTAGGGAGGGATGGGCGGGCCACTTTTATTGGTCTTTCATTTATCTATTTTCATCCATCTTTGTTCTTTGGCCCATGTGGGCCTCCCATCTCAGTGGCCTCTGTTGTCGCAGAGCACCAGCTCTGGGTGCATGAGCTCCAGAGCTCTGGCTAGGTAATTGGATACATGGGTCCAGCCGCTCCATGGCACGTGGGATCCTCCCAGGTCAGGGATCGAACCACGCCCCTTGCACTGCAAGGCCGTGTCCTTACCCACTGGACCACCAGGGAAGCCCTCCTTAGACTCTTTAAATGTAGGAAAGTTTTTCAGGTTTTTTTGGTCTGAAATGAATGTTTGGTTCCCCCTCTCCAATTCATATGCTGAAGCTACAGCTCCTAGTGTGATGCTCTTTGGAGATGGGTTCCCTAAGTAATTAAAGTTAAGGAAGTTATATGCATGGGGCTTTAATAGAGTTAGTGTCCTTACAAGAGGAGACATCAGAGTTTCACTCTCTTCCTTTCTGTCTCTCTGTCCCTCTCTCTTTCTTGCTCTCTTGCGCATATAAGGAAAGACTGTGTAAAGGCAAGAGAGAGAGGGTGTCAATCTAAAACACAGGAAACCAACATCATTAGAAGCCAACCCTTCATCCTAGACTTCCAGTCTCTAGAACTATGAGAAAATACATTTCCATTGTTTGAGCCACTCATTCTGTGGTAATTTGTTCTGGTAATCTGAAGCTGACCTACAATGGCATTTCTGAAGCATACAAACCAATTACAGTGTTTAACACTTGGATTTAATATCCAAAAAGTCTCTGTTGGCTAAAGGGCTACTGCAATTGTATAGGCAATACATGATTGTAGAGTGATCCAAGATGACGACAAGGGCATGGTGAGATGGTTTGTTGTCAGGATGTATTTGATATTAAAGCCAACAGGCTTCCTAAAGCATTGCTATGAGGCATGAGAAAAAAGAAGTGACCCAGTTACGGCAGACATAGCAGAGATCATGCCTCCACGTAGGTGCAGAATCTATGACAGCCTAAACACATCACCACAAAGTAATTTCTATTTTGAAATAATCTTTAGTTCTGGTGGCATAATGTTTTTATATATTTCTAATATAAGTTTATTCATTAAAGACGGTCAGTAGGGTGAATAGCTTTGTTCATAGCAAATCCTTATTTCAAGGTGAATTTAACTTTAATCCAAAAGTCATAGGATAAATAAATTAGATAACCACATTAAGCAATAACATTTCCAGCCCAAACTCTAAGTGTTAATTCTGGTTTCTCTGCATTGTTCTTAGCCTGATTCTGAAAGCAATTCCAAGGGAGAGCTTTCAGAAAAGCTATTAAGCAATAATAGCACCATTAGCAAAAGTGGCTATATTTAAGATTACCTTCTACTGAAAGAAACAAAATTCAACAATATCTATATATAATGTAATAACTACATGTGTCTGTAGATATAAATAAGAACAAATTATGTCATTTTTCATTATTTTCATGCCTTCTCTCTCCTTGTAGAAGGCTAGACTCTATTGCTTCATTTTTTCATTTTCTAGCTGTGGCCTTCATTAGGGTACCCTGCTGTGATACTTAGAGAAATGTCTATACTATATCATCAATCTTTCTATATATATTTGTATCTATACATATTCTCTATACATATATATGTGTGTGTATATATATATATACCGATATGGCTTCCCCGATGGCTCAGCGTAAAGAATGTCTGTAATATAGGAGATGCAGGTTCGATCCCTGAGTCAGGAAGATCCCTTGGAGGAGGAAATGGCAACCCACTCTTGTATGCTTGCCTAGAAAATCTTATGGACAGAGGAGATTGGTGGGCTACATTCCACGGAGGTTGCGAAGAGTTGGGCATATCTGAGTGACTGAACATGACAACACACACACACATGCCTATATATATATATATATATGACAGTTATAAAGCGGCCTCTTTTTTTCGTCTGATAATTGCTGTTGCATTGCTTAATAATTTCTCTTTAGATTCATGAATCTAGAAAGGATTCAGAAGTCATCTACTCAAACTCTCTAATTTAGTACATGAGGAAACTGATTTTATTTCTCCAAAGAATGTTAACCAGCATTAAGTTTAGGATAGGAACCCAGGATTTCTGTCTCCTGGTGGAGTGCTCTTTTCAATCTGCTAGAATGAAGGTTAAAATAGTATTCAGAGAAGGCAAATCATTACTAGCATTATAATTTATTTTGGAGGTTCGAGCTACACTGATTTCTACTGTCTGTTTGTGTGTGTGCTCAGTCATATAGACATTTTGAAGCAAAACCAAACAGGTCAGTACCTCAGCTTCAGAGGATCTACAAAATGGTCAGTATTACAAGCCAATCCATTGCTCTGAAGTCTACTATCTCAGAGTCAGCAAATGACAGTAGATAGACAATGTTAAGACATGTGAATTGCAATAAATTATGAACTAACAATAGGGCTTTTCTTACTGAAAATATTATATTGGTAATTAGGGGAACCTAGTGTTCTGTAAAATAACCATTGGATATTCTTAATATGTAGATGGGTCAAGAGAAGTGTAGGAAACAGCATTTCATGGATAACTATTGTTTGGCAGTCACGTTTCATGCATTATTACTGAACACAATTTTAAATTTATTACATTCTGTTTCCCAAAGAATATTTAAAGTTCTTAGTTGAATATTATTATTTTAAAGTCATTAATTAATTCATTTAATGAGGATTGAACATCAACATATGAATATGGGGGGATATAAACCTTCAGGCCATAACACTTATCAGTGTGTTTTCTTCCTTGATGGAGATTACAGTCTTCTAGAAAAAAGCATAAGTAAAAACTTCTTGTGACCAGTGTCATAAAAGTGGCAGAATAAGGCCTATAAGAGAGAAGAATGGTGAATCAGCTTTAGGCACAATTTTCAGGAAAGCCCAGCCTAAGGAAATGTTTGAGATCTGGTGGATCCCAAAGAGCCAGCTTTGCAGAGGGCAGAGTTATTCAGATCGTGCGAATGGTACTTGACTTGCTAAGGCCCCGGGAGGGAGAAATTGCAGTGTGTTTCCAGAATGAGAAGAAAGATCTCTGTCTAAGGCACAGAGAGATGGCTTGCAAGAAATTGGAACCACAGCCCAGATTGTGTAGCATGTCTCAGTCTGTGCCAAATGCAATTAGATACCACCAATTTTGAATTTTCAAACTTCACTCTGCTTGCTTTGATAGAAATGAGAAAACTTAAACAACAAACATGATCAAAATGTTGGCTGAGGAAAGGCAAAATATATAGTTGGCTGATTTATCTTATTTGATTTAAAAGTAGGTTTTTCTTGTTTTATTTGAGAAACATAGAAAATATGTTAATAATAGGCAAATATTTTTCAAACAAGTGTTTCTCAGGAAGCCATCTAAATGGTCACATGAGCCTACATGGAGCTTAAGCCCTCAACTTCTAATCTGCTTTCCTTTTACTACATTGTTGTCTATGACTCTACAAAATGGTCAGTATTACAAGCCAATCCATTGCTCTGAAGTCTACTATCTCAGAGTCAGCAAATGACAGTAGATAGACAATGTTAAGACATGTGAATTGCAATAAATTATGAACTAACAATAGGGCTTTTCTTACTGAAAATATTATATTGGTAATTAGGGGAACCTAGTGTTCTGTAAAATAACCATTGGATATTCTTAATATGTAGATGGGTCAAGAGAAGTGTAGGAAACAGCATTTCATGGATAACTATTGTTTGGCAGTCACGTTTCATGCATTATTACTGAACACAATTTTAAATTTATTACATTCTGTTTCCCAAAGAATATTTAAAGTTCTTAGTTGAATATTATTATTTTAAAGTCATTAATTAATTCATTTAATGAGGATTGAACATCAACATATGAATATGGGGGGATATAAACCTTCAGGCCATAACACTTATCAGTGTGTTTTCTTCCTTGATGGAGATTACAGTCTTCTAGAAAAAAGCATAAGTAAAAACTTCTTGTGACCAGTGTCATAAAAGTGGCAGAATAAGGCCTATAAGAGAGAAGAATGGTGAATCAGCTTTAGGCACAATTTTCAGGAAAGCCCAGCCTAAGGAAATGTTTGAGATCTGGTGGATCCCAAAGAGCCAGCTTTGCAGAGGGCAGAGTTATTCAGATCGTGCGAATGGTACTTGACTTGCTAAGGCCCCGGGAGGGAGAAATTGCAGTGTGTTTCCAGAATGAGAAGAAAGATCTCTGTCTAAGGCACAGAGAGATGGCTTGCAAGAAATTGGAACCACAGCCCAGATTGTGTAGCATGTCTCAGTCTGTGCCAAATGCAATTAGATACCACCAATTTTGAATTTTCAAACTTCACTCTGCTTGCTTTGATAGAAATGAGAAAACTTAAACAACAAACATGATCAAAATGTTGGCTGAGGAAAGGCAAAATATATAGTTGGCTGATTTATCTTATTTGATTTAAAAGTAGGTTTTTCTTGTTTTATTTGAGAAACATAGAAAATATGTTAATAATAGGCAAATATTTTTCAAACAAGTGTTTCTCAGGAAGCCATCTAAATGGTCACATGAGCCTACATGGAGCTTAAGCCCTCAACTTCTAATCTGCTTTCCTTTTTACTACATTGTTGTCTTCAGAATCAAAAAGGAAAATAAAGAAAAACCTGGGCATGGACCCTCTGGACAGTTTCATAGCCTCCTTTTGAAAGAATTTCAATCTAAAATGGAAGCTAGAGGATATGAATTGAAATATCTTATGTATGTGCCCTCAGGAAAATAAAACTTGAAGACTGAGAGACTGATTTCCCATCAAAGCCTGATTTACAGAAAATTGATAGGATTGAAATTTGCTTCAATAATAGGGAGTTAGTCAGGGATTGCCTCACATCAGCCATGGGAAATTTTCTTAATGGTTTCCAAAAGGCATGAACGAGAAATGATCCATATTGTGTTCATGTGGCAAAATAAGCCAAATTGAGCTTTTGTTTGTATGACTGGACTGGTTTTGTCTAATTGAAGAATCTTCAAGGGCTGGTCTCCAGTTGTTTTTGACTTTTAACAGATACTCATTGAATTCATTTTTACCTTTTCTGCTCTCAAGTATGGCCTCCTGAACTCTCAATGGATTCACATGTAGCATGCTATAGTTTGTGTGTCTCAAATTGCAATTCTCCTGCTATTCCTGGATAAAGCAGTTTCAAGCTTGCCTCATTTTACCTTTTTATTTAGGTCAACAGTCCACCATAGACTCTGTTGCTGGTATTCTTTCTGAGCTTCAGCAAACTTCTCTAGACTAGTAGAAGGAAACACTGATTTTCTCATAAGGTTAAGTACTGGTTTAAATCTTTGATAAATGGCAAGATGGATTCTGCTCTGAAGAACGATCTAGCTTTCTGATTTTGGACATGATCCAAGGGATTTAAAATATTCCGTATCATCATATGCACAAAGCCAAGTTTGTTACCAAATGCAAGTTTGTGTTCCTGATGCACAGTGAGGCCAAACAAATCCAAACTTTGGAGTTTGGAGCAGAGAAAGATTTATTGCAGGACTATGCAATGAGAACAGGTGACTCTTGCCCCCAGAAACCCCAGACTCCCTGAAGGATTTCAGCAAAGCATTTTTAAAGGCCAAGTGAGGGGGTTGGGGGAGGGTCATGGGGTATGAGATCAGCTGGTGCGTGATTCTCTGGTTGATGTTGAGGCAAGGTGGTTGACATGGGGCTAGATGCTCATGATCATTAAGTAGTTAATTTCTTCCACTTGGTGTTTATTTTTAGCGTAGGAAAAACTCAAGAAATATGCAAAAGATACTATTCTTTGGGCACTTGAGAGAGAAGCTGCAACACAGGATATGGGGGAGGGGTCTGTCCTGGGAAGCCCCCACATGGGTTCCTGCTAGGTTACAAGTTGATCATTATTTTTAAACCAGTGACCAATATGTTCTGTGAAGATGCATAGCTTCAGTCTGAAGTTAAAATAGAGAACAGCTCAAGATAATTTTCTTAATGGTTTCCAAAAGGCATGAACGAGAAATGATCCATATTGTGTTCATGTGGCAAAATAAGCCAAATTGAGCTTTTGTTTGTATGACTGGACTGGTTTTGTCTAATTGAAGAATCTTCAAGGGCTGGTCTCCAGTTGTTTTTGACTTTTAACAGATACTCATTGAATTCATTTTTACCTTTTCTGCTCTCAAGTATGGCCTCCTGAACTCTCAATGGATTCACATGTAGCATGCTATAGTTTGTGTGTCTCAAATTGCAATTCTCCTGCTATTCCTGGATAAAGCAGTTTCAAGCTTGCCTCATTTTACCTTTTTATTTAGGTCAACAGTCCACCATAGACTCTGTTGCTGGTATTCTTTCTGAGCTTCAGCAAACTTCTCTAGACTAGTAGAAGGAAACACTGATTTTCTCATAAGGTTAAGTACTGGTTTAAATCTTTGATAAATGGCAAGATGGATTCTGCTCTGAAGAACGATCTAGCTTTCTGATTTTGGACATGATCCAAGGGATTTAAAATATTCCGTATCATCATATGCACAAAGCCAAGTTTGTTACCAAATGCAAGTTTGTGTTCCTGATGCACAGTGAGGCCAAACAAATCCAAACTTTGGAGTTTGGAGCAGAGAAAGATTTATTGCAGGACTATGCAATGAGAACAGGTGACTCTTGCCCCCAGAAACCCCAGACTCCCTGAAGGATTTCAGCAAAGCATTTTTAAAGGCCAAGTGAGGGGGTTGGGGGAGGGTCATGGGGTATGAGATCAGCTGGTGCGTGATTCTCTGGTTGATGTTGAGGCAAGGTGGTTGACATGGGGCTAGATGCTCATGATCATTAAGTAGTTAATTTCTTCCACTTGGTGTTTATTTTTAGCGTAGGAAAAACTCAAGAAATATGCAAAAGATACTATTCTTTGGGCACTTGAGAGAGAAGCTGCAACACAGGATATGGGGGAGGGGTCTGTCCTGGGAAGCCCCCACATGGGTTCCTGCTAGGTTACAAGTTGATCATTATTTTTAAACCAGTGACCAATATGTTCTGTGAAGATGCATAGCTTCAGTCTGAAGTTAAAATAGAGAAACAGCTCAAAAAGATAATTCTGTCAGGTGAGATAATTATACATTGTCTTTCACAGTGAAAACCACCTGCAAAAATGTTATATTTTCCTTTCTTTGTTAAATATACTTGCCTTATTGAAGAAAGGAATTCTTTTTTCTGAAAGTTTAAATATTTATCATATCTAAATAGAAGATAGGAATTCTTCAAATACAGTATTCTATTTGCACACAAAACATTTCTTCTGAAATGTTGATAAAGGAGTATTTTGGATCTATAAGCATGATAGATGTGTATGTTTTCTACAATGAAAACAGTCTGTGAAGAATTAAATCTTAAGTTAGCTATAATATAAATTAGGGTATGGGAAATTTGCAATGAATGTTAAAAATGCAAGCCTAGCCATTTATTTTTTCCCTAATTTATCTGGCAAAACAAAGGAACATACAGTTACATTTAAAAATAATTGTATCTGAATTGAATTGATATAATTTGAGATTTAAATCTTGGCTCCAGTAAATTCTTATTAATTTTAATCACTTTCTTTTTTCTGCAAAATACAAAAATAATAAGCATTTTAATTCACATAAGATTCCTTAAATACAGAATTCTTTAAACCAGTAATGCACACAAAGACAGATGTTGTTTATTTCTTCTAAGGGCCCAGAAGTGGGACAGATTGACAGTGGTGTTTATAGTTGCTGGCTAGTCAGTTTTAGATATGCTTTCTTCCACAGCATTCTTTCTGCTGTAAGTCACATGGCAAACATATTCAGTCTATGAATAGCTATTAAGCACCACACGTGGTGCTCAGTACTACATATATGACCATGACATACCACTTGCTTCATGGAGTTTTTAATGAATTCAACTTGGAATAAAAATGCTTAAAATTTCAAGGGAGGGCTGCCCTGGTGGTCCAGTGGGTAAGGACACCGCCTTGCAGTGCAAGGGGCACCGGTTCGATCCCTGGCCTGGGAAGATCCCATGTGCCGCGGAGTGGCTGGACCGATGTGTCCAGTTACTGAGTCGGAGCTCTGGAGTGCATACGCCAAGAGCCAGTGCTCTGTGACAACAGAGGCCACTGCAATGGGAGGCCCACATGGGCCAAAGAACAAAGACGGATGAAAATAGATAAACGAAAGGCCAATAGAAGTGGCCCGCCCGCCCCCTTCCCTCCCCAACCTGAACCCCCCCATAAATAAATAAATAAATGTTTAAAAAAATTGTTTTTTTCCAAGGGAGTACAGTAACTCTTCCTAATTTTTTAAAAATCAGGTTTCTTATTATTCTAAATTATCCTTGTATAGACTATATTTCTTCCATTTTATAGCTTTATTGAAGTATAACTGAAACAAAATAAGCTATAGAGAAATTATACAAATTTGATAAGTTTTGATGAACATACATACCTTGTAACTACCACCACAGTCCTGATAATGAACGTATCTTCTATCCCCAAAGTCTCCTCTTGTCCTTTTGTGAGCACTTCCTCTTGCTAACTCCTTTCCACGCCTTACCTCCACCCATCCCTAGGCAACTACTGTTATTTCTTTCACTATAGTCTAGTTTGTGCATCTCAAAAGTTGTTCAGTTCTAATGTGAGTTTTTCTGGTATGGTTTCTTTTATTGAACATAGTTATTTAAGGCTTATGCATTTTGTTTTGTTTATCAGTAGCTCATGTGGTTCTTTTGTCGTGTGGTGTTCCAGTATATGGATATACTATAATTTGTTTATTTATCCACCCATGGATGGACATTTGCGCTGCTTTCAGCTTTTGATGATGATTACCAATAAAGCTGCTATGCACACCAGTGTACAATGTTTATGTGCATAAATCTTTTTGTGAACATATGATCTAATTTTTGTGGAAATGTCTGTTTGATATGATTGGCATATATACAATTTTTTTAATGGCCTCACTTTTCTAAATTTGTTGACAGTTTCCTATACACTGCCTTAATTAGTGTAGCTTTATAGGGAATCTTGAAGTCAGTATCAGTCGTCCAAATTTGTTTTTAGGTTTTTTCCTAGATACCCTTTATCAGAGTGTGAATCACTTTGTTTTTTTCATTGTCTTCTAAGAGGTTTGGTTTATATTTTGTCTATTTTTAAGAAGGAATACATGTGCATTTTGCCAAATTTTTTAATACACCTATCGAGATGATCATATAGTTCTTCTTTTTCATTTGTTTTTCAATCAATTGCATTGATTTTCAAATATTAAACCAGTCTTACATTCTTCAAATCCTATTGGTCATGACATATACTTTTTAATATTTTTTGAATTTAATTTGAGAAATTTGCTAATTATTTTTGCATCAATTTTTATGAGAATTATTGGACTATAGTTTTCTCTTCCTGAAATGCCTTTGTCTAGTTTTAGTATTACAGCAATGTTGGCTTAATGGAATTAATTACTTTGTGTTCTATCTTCTATTTTCTGAAGAAGATTGTATAGAATTGGAATTACTTCTTTCTTCAGTACAAAATGGAGAAGCTTTGTGGACCTTGGATTTTCTTCGTGGGAAGGTTTATAATTGTAAATTTAATTTTAAAAGTAAATATAGGGCTTTCAATATTTACCCATGCAGTGTCAAGGCCCAGTGTTTTCACGCCTTACCTCCACCCATCCCTAGGCAACTACTGTTATTTCTTTCACTATAGTCTAGTTTGTGCATCTCAAAAGTTGTTCAGTTCTAATGTGAGTTTTTCTGGTATGGTTTCTTTTATTGAACATAGTTATTTAAGGCTTATGCATTTTGTTTTGTTTATCAGTAGCTCATGTGGTTCTTTTGTCGTGTGGTGTTCCAGTATATGGATATACTATAATTTGTTTATTTATCCACCCATGGATGGACATTTGCGCTGCTTTCAGCTTTTGATGATGATTACCAATAAAGCTGCTATGCACACCAGTGTACAATGTTTATGTGCATAAATCTTTTTGTGAACATATGATCTAATTTTTGTGGAAATGTCTGTTTGATATGATTGGCATATATACAATTTTTTTAATGGCCTCACTTTTCTAAATTTGTTGACAGTTTCCTATACACTGCCTTAATTAGTGTAGCTTTATAGGGAATCTTGAAGTCAGTATCAGTCGTCCAAATTTGTTTTTAGGTTTTTCCTAGATACCCTTTATCAGAGTGTGAATCACTTTGTTTTTTTCATTGTCTTCTAAGAGGTTTGGTTTATATTTTGTCTATTTTTAAGAAGGAATACATGTGCATTTTGCCAAATTTTTTAATACACCTATCGAGATGATCATATAGTTCTTCTTTTTCATTTGTTTTTCAATCAATTGCATTGATTTTCAAATATTAAACCAGTCTTACATTCTTCAAATCCTATTGGTCATGACATATACTTTTTAATATTTTTTGAATTTAATTTGAGAAATTTGCTAATTATTTTTGCATCAATTTTTATGAGAATTATTGGACTATAGTTTTCTCTTCCTGAAATGCCTTTGTCTAGTTTTAGTATTACAGCAATGTTGGCTTAATGGAATTAATTACTTTGTGTTCTATCTTCTATTTTCTGAAGAAGATTGTATAGAATTGGAATTACTTCTTTCTTCAGTACAAAATGGAGAAGCTTTGTGGACCTTGGATTTTCTTCGTGGGAAGGTTTATAATTGTAAATTTAATTTTAAAAGTAAATATAGGGCTTTCAATATTTACCCATGCAGTGTCAACTCCCAGTGTTTTCATCCCTCTCTGTTGATCCAGATTTTTATCTTAGACCATTGTCCTTCAGAACTCCTTTAGTATTTCTTGTAATACACGCTTGCTGGTGATTAACTTTTATGAGTTTTAATGTCTGAAAAAGCCTTTATCTTACCTTTGTTTTAAAGTATTGGGGTGGCCAGAAAGTTCCTTTGGATTTTTGAATAATAGCATGGAAAAACACGAATGAATTGTTAGCCAATCCAATAATATAGAATTCTAAATTGATAGGTCTTTATTCATTAATTTAAAGGTATTGCTCCTCTGTTTTCTGCCTTACTTTGATTTTCAACAAGAAATCTGTTGTGAATCATGTGTTATTCCTTTTTCTCCCCTCTATCATCTTTTAAGATTTTATTTATCACTGGATTCAAACTTGATTATAATGTGCCTTGGTGCAGTTTTTTTCATATCTCTAGAGGTCTGTGAAACATCTTGAAACTGTGCTTCTGTAGTTTTCTTCAAGCTTGGAATAGTTTTGGCGTTGGTTTCTTCAAATACTTATTGTCCCTCCTCCTTTCTTTCAATAACTCCTATAACATGCACACTTGGCCACTCAACGTGGCCCCACAGTTCTTTTAATTTGTAGTGAGTTTATGCCTCTGGACTGTGAGCTTCCTAAGTGTTTCTCAGTTTTTTCTCCTACTTCAGGACAAATGGCTACACCTGGGTATTTTTCCTCCCTCAGATCAGTTAATCTTTGGTCATGACATATACTTTTTAATATTTTTGAATTTAATTTGAGAACTTTGCTAATTATTGTTGCATCAATTTTTATGAGAATTATTGGACTATAGTTTTCTCTTCCTGAAATGCCTTTGTCTAGTTTTAGTATTACAGCAATGTTGGCTTAATGGAATTAATTACTTTGTGTTCTATCTTCTATTTTCTGAAGAAGATTGTATAGAATTGGAATTACTTCTTTCTTCAGTACAAAATGGAGAAGCTTTGTGGACCTTGGATTTTCTTCGTGGGAAGGTTTATAATTGTAAATTTAATTTTAAAAGTAAATATAGGGCTTTCAATATTTACCCATGCAGTGTCAACTCCCAGTGTTTTCATCCCTCTCTGTTGATCCAGATTTTTATCTTAGACCATTGTCCTTCAGAACTCCTTTAGTATTTCTTGTAATACACGCTTGCTGGTGATTAACTTTTATGAGTTTTAATGTCTGAAAAAGCCTTTATCTTACCTTTGTTTTAAAGTATTGGGGTGGCCAGAAAGTTCCTTTGGATTTTTGAATAATAGCATGGAAAAACACGAATGAATTGTTAGCCAATCCAATAATATAGAATTCTAAATTGATAGGTCTTTATTCATTAATTTAAAGGTATTGCTCCTCTGTTTTCTGCCTTACTTTGATTTTCAACAAGAAATCTGTTGTGAATCATGTGTTATTCCTTTTTCTCCCCTCTATCATCTTTTAAGATTTTATTTATCACTGGATTCAAACTTGATTATAATGTGCCTTGGTGCAGTTTTTTTCATATCTCTAGAGGTCTGTGAAACATCTTGAAACTGTGCTTCTGTAGTTTTCTTCAAGCTTGGAATAGTTTTGGCGTTGGTTTCTTCAAATACTTATTGTCCCTCCCTCCTTTCTTTCAATAACTCCTATAACATGCACACTTGGCCACTCAACGTGGCCCCACAGTTCTTTTAATTTGTAGTGAGTTTATGCCTCTGGACTGTGAGCTTCCTAAGTGTTTCTCAGTTTTTTTTCTCCCTACTTCAGGACAAATGGCTACACCTGGGTATTTTTCCTCCCTCAGATCAGTTAAGCTCTAATGTTACACAGCTGGTTCAGCTCTGGTTCCTCTTTCTTCTGAGGGCAGGCTAGTTAAGAAGAGCTCTCTCTCTTTTTTTTTTCAAAATGGCTCCTTTGCTTCTCTCCCTGCTAGAAGAAAAATGGAGTTTTTCCTCAGATATTTACTGTGAGAACCCGGTTGAACTCTTGGAAGACTCAACAAAAGTAAGTGTTTTACATTATTAAAAGTGCTGACTGTTTTTATATTGTGTGTTCATTCTTGAGCTTTGCTCTAGGGATAGTTAATTTACTTGGAAATACTTTGTTTCTTGCTTTAAAACGTAGTTACCTGGGATGTGTATTGTTACTCTGGGCCAGTTTTGCCAAACTAGTAAGACAGAACTTTTCGGAGTAGTCTCCCGTTGCTGAAGTCTGAGATTTTCCATTCAACCGGTGACTACTGGAGATTGTTTCTCCTAACACATTTTCTAGGCCTCAGGTAATTTCTTCACATACATGAAATGATAATTGCCTGGCTAAAGTCTCTAGGAAGAACCACCATTAATTTCTGAAGTTCTCTGTATAGCTCTCTAGCTATTGTGGGCTTTCTTGCCTTCCAGCTTTCTCTGCTGAACTCAGGCAGTCTACAAAGCCTTCCACGGTTCCTCATTGTCTTGCCAAACCAGGTAAGCTTTTTCCTTAATCACCTAATGTATAGTATCTTAGAACTGTTAACACTGTTTAGTAAGTTGAAGCTGCTGTTTTATATATTCCCTGCTCCACTCTGTGGCTTTGTTTTGTTTTTAATAGTTTAAGAGGGTAAATATGCTGCCTGTTACTCAGTCTTGATAAGAGGAAAAAAATACCCTTTTAAATTTTGTTTTTAGGAGTTTTTGAATGGGAGATTATGATTTATGTGTATACAGATTTATCTAACTCAGTGGCATTAGAGATACAGGTTATACAAATTTGAGGTAGGATACTTTAAGAACTTTAACTCTCTCCATGCTTAAATTGTGCATGTTGCAGGTTAATTCTCCCAAAAAGAACCATGAAACTTTAGGAACTGTATATTTTCATAACTTAATAGGCTAAATGGACTGTGAGTTCTGTTCATGCAGTTGACAGATTTTGGCAATATCTTTTGTGGATGTATGATGGATTTGAATTTTGCAAAGTATTCAGTAATGAGTTCCTTAAATAAAATGTTGTCTTCTTGTTTATGTAAGTTTATCCCTTGAAGGGAAGACATTATCTTCATCACATAAGTGTAAAAACAGGTTCTTTGCAAGGCTTTTGATATTTAGCTCTGTAGTTGAATCAGGGCCAGTAATGAGACTGAGGTATTACAGAGTTTCAAGAGTAAATCTTTTTACTGTTCCAGACTGATTCAATGGTTGGTGTAAATTCTTGGGCAAAATAGTGAATTAACAATGCAGATATAATGAGTTTAATGTATTTGCCAAGAAGTTGAAGAGACCGTGTTTTTTTTATGCTAGTTCCATGTATTGTTATGTGAGGCTCTTAAATTTTGTGTATTGCTGTGTATTAACTTCATCTAAAGGGAAAGGACCTCCTACTTGATCCAAAGTTATCACTTTCTCTCTCTCTCTCTGTAATCTTATTTGCTATTCTTAAAAGGAGAGACCTAATGGTATTTGGGAAAGAGACTCCGAGCCTGGGTTATTTCAGTCTTGCTTATTTCCTTCTCTCCATTTCTCACTCTTGCTCTGATTTGCCTCTTTTTCCTGTGGGAAATCTGGGCATAACACCATTCAGGACCTTTCAAGTCTGTCAAACTCTTGTTCTTCTTCTGCCTCTTTTAGATTCCTTGGTTGTTTGCATTTAGTGTTTTGAGGGGAAGGGCCGTCTTTTCTGGTTAACTGGTAAGACTTCAGTTGGAAATCTTAAGGAATTATTTTCATTTCAATTCCTAGTCACATATTCCATCCAGCTTTACCAGCAATAAATCTTGTATTTTAAAGTTTAAGTGTAAAGGTGAGAGAGAGTAATGATCAATCATTGACTTCACAAGCCTCACAGGTGTCTTCAAAGCATATGCTTATTTCCTAAGGGTAAGATGGAAACTTCTTGAAGTAACCAGGCCCATCCTGACCTCCCCCAACATAACCACAAAAGGGTGAACAGCTGGCATAGCAGAAAGTTGCCAAAACTCGATTCAGCCCTACAGCTGGCATACGCTGATTGTCGAACTCCTGGCAAATTGGCTGTTGAAACATATTGACAATTACCCTTGCCTGATGCATTACAAAAGGGAAACTTCAGCACACTGTAAAAAATAGTAAGGAAAATTTAAAAAGTTGTTCAATAAAATTGATATATTACAATCCTTTAACATGTTTATGTTAAAACTATATTAAGTGAATCATTTTTCTCTATTGGTTCCTATAAAAACAAGATTTAATCTAAAAGCTACTTACTCAAAATCTGCCTTTTTGCCAAAAGATTTGAAGTGGCTTACAGAAGTACAGATAACAGGAATATAAAATAAAAGGTAAATTTGCATAGCTACCGAAATGAAATGAAACTCAAAAGTGTAGATTTATAGGTTTACTGGACCGTGTAGTAAGAAGGGTAATAAAGTTTGCTATGAGACTCCCAGGAGCCAAAGTTTAAAGAAATCCAGCAACAGAAGAAATAAGAAAGTTAAGGGTTTTATTTCTCTGGATGAATGATGCCTTTTTTTAGCTTAAATAAATACAATAATTTAAATCTGCCATTTTTCTATTATGATTTACTCCATGTAATTTAAAGCTTTTTATGTTATTGAAGATAACCCATTAAAGAAATGAATGTGCTCAGAGAAAATATTTCTGGAAAATATGACAATGTGTAATTCTTCATTTTGATTTGCAAAAGCTATTTAAGAATTCAGAATGGTTGTCCTTAGTAGGTTTTTAAGTTTTACTTTTCAAATATTTCAAATGTCTGACAGAACAGACTTAAAAATTGACTTCTATTTTGCTAGTTTCCATTGCCATTCAAAAGCTTTGTCCTAGAATGTGTTCTTTTGTTAAAATTCTACTTGGTACGAAATTATAGAAATCACAGGTGATTTGTTTGACTTATTATTGCTCCAATATCCCTCTTAACCTTCTTGCAGTCGCAAATGAACAGCTGACTTAAAACCATGAGCCTTTTCCAGGAGGACATTGAAACTATCCAGGTGATTCTGATCAGTCAGACATCATTCTCAAAAGGAAAAAATATGCTGAGGCCTATTAGTGATACCACTTTCCATCACAAATATTGTAAAGCAGAAAAAAGTCATTTTCAGAGTGAGAGAAGAGTCAGGCAGATCAGTGGAGGTGGAGGGACAGTGAGGGAGAGAAGATGGTTTTGTGATTTTTTTTTTTTTTCCTGGAGTTTTTCAACTATGGGTTCCATGTCCTCCTGTGAGTTCAGATGAAATTCTCTGCTCCCCTGAGAAACATTTTATCTTTATAAGTCTCTCTGCTTAATTTGGCTACTAAACAGTTTCCATCAAAACATTGGTCCCCAGTAACGTTTGAGGTGCATCTTTACCTAAATCTGCCTTTTTGCCAAAAGATTTGAAGTGGCTTACAGAAGTACAGATAACAGGAATATAAAATAAAAGGTAAATTTGCATAGCTACCGAAATGAAATGAAACTCAAAAGTGTAGATTTATAGGTTTACTGGACCGTGTAGTAAGAAGGGTAATAAAGTTTGCTATGAGACTCCCAGGAGCCAAAGTTTAAAGAAATCCAGCAACAGAAGAAATAAGAAAGTTAAGGGTTTTATTTCTCTGGATGAATGATGCCTTTTTTTAGCTTAAATAAATACAATAATTTAAATCTGCCATTTTTCTATTATGATTTACTCCATGTAATTTAAAGCTTTTTATGTTATTGAAGATAACCCATTAAAGAAATGAATGTGCTCAGAGAAAATATTTCTGGAAAATATGACAATGTGTAATTCTTCATTTTGATTTGCAAAAGCTATTTAAGAATTCAGAATGGTTGTCCTTAGTAGGTTTTTAAGTTTTACTTTTCAAATATTTCAAATGTCTGACAGAACAGACTTAAAAATTGACTTCTATTTTGCTAGTTTCCATTGCCATTCAAAAGCTTTGTCCTAGAATGTGTTCTTTTGTTAAAATTCTACTTGGTACGAAATTATAGAAATCACAGGTGATTTGTTTGACTTATTATTGCTCCAATATCCCTCTTAACCTTCTTGCAGTCGCAAATGAACAGCTGACTTAAAACCATGAGCCTTTTCCAGGAGGACATTGAAACTATCCAGGTGATTCTGATCAGTCAGACATCATTCTCAAAAGGAAAAAATATGCTGAGGCCTATTAGTGATACCACTTTCCATCACAAATATTGTAAAGCAGAAAAAAGTCATTTTCAGAGTGAGAGAAGAGTCAGGCAGATCAGTGGAGGTGGAGGGACAGTGAGGGAGAGAAGATGGTTTTGTGATTTTTTTTTTTTTTCCTGGAGTTTTTCAACTATGGGTTCCATGTCCTCCTGTGAGTTCAGATGAAATTCTCTGCTCCCCTGAGAAACATTTTATCTTTATAAGTCTCTCTGCTTAATTTGGCTACTAAACAGTTTCCATCAAAACATTGGTCCCCAGTAACGTTTGAGGTGCATCTTTACCTAAATCATGCCTGAGGGACTGCACCAGCTTCCAGGCTCTGTGCCTTGACTTCTGCTTCCTCCTCAAGTTTGCCTCTGAGACCATATCATTTACTGCAGCACCTCACTCAGGCGTGAGGGTCTGTGCAGCCCAAATGCCCCTCCTTTTTACATCCCCATGTTACTTTTAGGTTTCCTGATAGTCGTTACCCATACTTCCATCGGACCGCTACACAATGAGGTGAATTAATTTTGAGATTTATGGAAATTTAGAAACTTTTAACAAATATTTTTTATGACAATATTGTTTAAAATTCAGGCTTAAACATCCATTATTTTATTACATCTGTATGTCATTTTGCTGAATTCGAATTCTGACCATACTGGATTTTATACTGGCTGCAGAGGATGAGATGGTCAAATAGCATCACGGACTCAATGGACGTGAACTTGGGCAAACTCCAGGAGAGTGAGGGACAAGGAGGCCTGGACTGCTTCAGTCCATGGAATGACTTAGCAACTGCCCAGCAACAATACTAGATTGTTATAGTTCACTAACTTAAAATAAATCCTATTATGAAAGTGCATTAGTTGAAAGTCCCTTTGTGTAGTAAGAATTAGTTTATTCTTGTAGAGGTACAGCATGTGCGTGGCTCATTAGAACATAAAGTGAGAAATCAGCATCTTGAAAAATGATGACTAATTTGTAATTCCTTAAAAAGATCATGCATAGACATAATGCATTGCTTTTATAATATAAACTTGTATTTATACATAGTACAGTGGGGTTTATAAGGAAAAATACTTCCATTCTGGATGGTAAAGTAATGTGTTATCATGTTGAAAGTGTTCTATGCACATTGTTTCAGAGATTTAATTGTCAGGAGGAATTTTCTAATTAAGACTTGCCTCACTGTTGGAATTAAAATGCAATTTGTCTTTAATCTTGAGTCCTTTAAGAGTACATGTTCAGGAGCCGCGGGAACCCGCCCGCCGCGAGGAGCCGCGGGAACCCGCGAGGAGCCGCGGACGCCGCGAGGAGCCGCGGACGCCGCGAGGAGCGGGTAAGTTCAGCCACTCCAACTGGAGGGCTTGCTGAACGGAGAGAGGAAGTCGTCCACGGGTTGCTGACCAGGGACTGGGCACGAGTTGGACGGGAAAGCTCGCGTCCGCCTTTGGTACTTAGACACATAACCGGCAGTGTCGGAGGAGCCCGCGATCCCCTAGAGCTGCAGTAGCAGCGGAGGAAGCCGGGGAAAGAGCAGGGATTGGAGACGACAGGCGGGCGCGCGGTCGAGCCGGGGCGCCCCCCTCCAACACGGGACTGCGCGCGCCGCGGCCTCCGCCCGACTGACTGGGATCAGCCCACCGTCCCGGCCAGCACCCAGTATGGCAGCAAAGCCCTCATTTTGCTGAACACAAAAACAGAAACCACAGCAACCGGTACTGTAAGGGAAAGACCACACCATCAAGACACCACCATCAAGAGCAGATTGGTTTCCAACAGGCAGATATGAAGATAAAAACCAAGGACAGTATTTAACTTTTTTTTTTTCTCTTTTTTCATTTTTTTCTGCTTGTTTGTGGTGGACTATTTTGCTTATTCAATTGATTGGTTTGGGGTTTATTAGTTTCTTTGTTTATTGGGGGTTTTTTATGTTTGTTTTTTTTTTTTTGGAAGTTTTCATTTGTTTGATTTATTCTATGTGGTTTTTCTTTGTTTTTCGGTCTCATTAATTTTTTTTTTTTTTTGCTCTTTTTAATTTTTAACCTTCTTTTGACTTTTATTATATTTTTTTAACTTTAATTTTAATTCTTGAAAACCTCTAATTCTCTTTTCTCTTTCCTCTTTCCCACTGCTTTCTTTCTCTATGTTCTAAATGTAAAACATCTTCCTAGCTATCAATATCCTCTAGACAAATTATTTCCTATCTTAATGTCTGCACTATTCACTTCCAAATGCACTAAACAGTACACACACTAATCTTTGCTACCTAATCCTATAAAATACTTCCAAGACAAATCTTTTCCTTTTTATTACTTATAGACTCTCCTCCTTGTCACCCCGAGCACATGTCCTAATTTAAAATTGCTTTCATTGTAATTATCCAAGCCAGGACCTTGTGCTAGATCTATTATTCAGGCACTATTTTAATTAATTCAAAGCTTAACGGGCAAGTATCATCTGTGATTGAATGAGTTGCTAGAAAGATTTCCTGCGCCTTATCTCTGTAAAGCTGGTCAGTTGTGGGGATTGCTGTATATGTATGTGTATCTTATGATTATGTTAGAAAACATCTGCATGCTTTTATGACTGTCACCCATCAGGGATGCACCTCTTGTTCCTCAGATGCTAGTGTGTGAACTACTATCACAGAACACCATAGCAAACCAGACATAGAGCCTACACTCCCTGACCAATCATCAAACCAAGGATCCTCGAAGCGGAAGCCCGGATTCCAAGACCCCACACTGATTATCAAAGAACATACAACACTACAGATTATTCACCTGTAAACAAGGTCTATCACCACCCAAGACACAAGCCACTGAACCCTTCTACAAGGACAAAAACCCAAAGGAAGGGAGAATTCAACCAAGAAGCCTGGTGGGAATAAGAACTCCATACACACAGACACACACAAAGAAACAAAAATTAACCTAATAATGAAACGTCAGAGAAACACTGTACAAATGAAGGACCAAGCTAGAGAAACACCACTTCAAATGACAGAGGAGGAGATAGACAAACTTTCTGAAAGAGAATTCAGAAAAACTATACTAATGAGAATGCAAAACACCGAAAACAGAATATTAGAGGAAATTAGTGCATTGAGAAAAGACATGCAGGAAATGAAAAATAAGCAAATAGAGACCACCAACTCAATTGCTGAACTCAAAAATACTATAGAAGGTCTCAACAGTAGAGTATCAGAGGCTGAAGAACGGATAAGTGAGCTGGAAGACAGAATGGTGGAAATAAGTACTGAAGAACAGAACAAAGCCCAAAGAATTAAAAGAACTGAGGATAGCCTCAGAGACCTATGGGACAATATTAAACGCACCAACATTAGAATTATAGGAGTTCCAGAAGAAGAAGAAGAGAGGAAAGACTATGAAAAAATTCTTGAAGAGGTTATAGTTGGAAACTTCCCCAGCATGGGAAAGGAGATAGTCAGCCAAGTCCAGGAAGCACAAAGAGTTCCATACAGGAGAAACCCCAGAAGAAACACACCAAGGCACATACTAATCAAACTAACGCAGACTAAATGTAAAGACAGATTACTAAAAGCAGCTAGGAGCAAACAACAAATAACATATAAAGGAAACCCCATACGTTTAACTGCGGATCTCTCAACAGAAACCCTACAGGCCAGAAGAGAATGGCAAGATACATTTAAACGGCTAAAAGAGAATAACCTGCAACCACGAATTCTCTACCCAGCAAGAATCTCATTCAAAATCGATGGTGAAGTCAAAAGCTTCACAGACAAGCAAAAACTAAAAGAATTCTGTACCACAAAACCAGCCCTACAACAAGTGTTAAAGGACCTGATATAGCCAATAAATACAAGAGTAGGAGAAGCCTTACAAATCAAACCCCAAATTTCTAAGAAGATGACAATAGGAACATTCGTATCAATAATTACTTTGAATGTAAATGGACTAAATGCTCCAACCAAACGACACAGGCTGGCTGAATGGATCCAGAAGCAAGACCCATATATATGCTGTTTACAAGAGGCCCACTTCAGACCTAGAGACACTCATAGACTGAAAGTGAAAGGCTGGAAAAAGATATTTCATGCAAATGGAAATCAAAAGAAAGCTGGAGTAGCAATCCTTATATCAGACAAAATAGACTTTAAAGTAAAGAAGATTCTAAGAGACAAGGCAGGTCACTACATCATGATTAAGGGATCTATCCAAGAGGAAGACATAACAGTCATGAATATCCACGCACCCAACACAGGGGCACCTCAATACATAAGACAGGTACTTTCAGACATAAAAGAAGAAATCAACAATAACACAATCATAGTAGGAGACTTTAACACTCCTCTCACACCAATGGACAGATCAACAAAACAGAAAATTAATAAAGAAACACAAGCCTTAAATGCCACACTGGAAAAGATGGACCTCATCGATATCTTTAGGATGTTCCATCCAAAAGCAGAAGAATACACTTTCTTCTCAAGCGCTCACGGAACATTCTCCAGGATAGACCACATCTTGGGCCACAAATCTAACCTCAGTCAGTTCAAGAAAACCGAAATTATATCAACCATCTTCTTGGACCACAATGCAATGAGACTGGAGATCAACTACCAGAAAAAAAACCCTAAAAACAGAAACACATGGAGATTAAACAATACATACCTAAAAAACCAACTGATCGTTGAGGAAATCAAAGGAGAAATTAAACAATTCCTAGAAGAAAATGACAATGAACACACGACAGTGCAAAACCTATGGGATACAGAAAAAGCAGTTCTAAGAGGGAAATTTATAGCGATACAATCCCACCTCAAGAAACTAGGAAAATATGAAGCAGATGACCTAACCCTCCGCTTAAAACAGTTGGAGAAAGAAGAACAAAACATCCCAGAGCCAGCAGAAGAAGAGAAAACATAAAGATCAGAGCAGAAAAAAAAGAGAAAGAAACAAAAGAAACAATAGTAAAGATAAATAAAACAAAAAGCTGGTTCTATGAAAGCCAATAGGAACATTCGTATCAATAATTACTTTGAATGTAAATGGACTAAATGCTCCAACCAAACGACACAGGCTGGCTGAATGGATCCAGAAGCAAGACCCATATATATGCTGTTTACAAGAGGCCCACTTCAGACCTAGAGACACTCATAGACTGAAAGTGAAAGGCTGGAAAAAGATATTTCATGCAAATGGAAATCAAAAGAAAGCTGGAGTAGCAATCCTTATATCAGACAAAATAGACTTTAAAGTAAAGAAGATTCTAAGAGACAAGGCAGGTCACTACATCATGATTAAGGGATCTATCCAAGAGGAAGACATAACAGTCATGAATATCCACGCACCCAACACAGGGGCACCTCAATACATAAGACAGGTACTTTCAGACATAAAAGAAGAAATCAACAATAACACAATCATAGTAGGAGACTTTAACACTCCTCTCACACCAATGGACAGATCAACAAAACAGAAAATTAATAAAGAAACACAAGCCTTAAATGCCACACTGGAAAAGATGGACCTCATCGATATCTTTAGGATGTTCCATCCAAAAGCAGAAGAATACACTTTCTTCTCAAGCGCTCACGGAACATTCTCCAGGATAGACCACATCTTGGGCCACAAATCTAACCTCAGTCAGTTCAAGAAAACCGAAATTATATCAACCATCTTCTTGGACCACAATGCAATGAGACTGGAGATCAACTACCAGAAAAAAAACCCTAAAAACAGAAACACATGGAGATTAAACAATACATACCTAAAAAACCAACTGATCGTTGAGGAAATCAAAGGAGAAATTAAACAATTCCTAGAAGAAAATGACAATGAACACACGACAGTGCAAAACCTATGGGATACAGAAAAAGCAGTTCTAAGAGGGAAATTTATAGCGATACAATCCCACCTCAAGAAACTAGGAAAATATGAAGCAGATGACCTAACCCTCCGCTTAAAACAGTTGGAGAAAGAAGAACAAAAACATCCCAGAGCCAGCAGAAGAAGAGAAATCATAAAGATCAGAGCAGAAATAAATGAGAAAGAAACAAAAGAAACAATAGTAAAGATAAATAAAACAAAAAGCTGGTTCTTTGAAAAGGTAAACAAAATTGACAAGCCACTGGCCAGACTCATTAAGAAAAAGAGAGAGAAGAACCAGATCAACAAAATCAAAAACGAAAACGGAGAGATTACAACAGATAATGCAGAAATCCAAAGGATTCTAAGAGACTATTATGAGCAACTCTATGGCAACAAACTGGACAACTTGGAAGAAATGGACAGTTTCTTGGACAGGATTAATCTCCCAAGACTGAGCCAGGAAGAAACAGAAACTTTGAACAACCCAATCACAAGCTCAGAAATCAACTTTGTGATTAAAAATCTACCCAAAAATAAAAGCCCAGGACCAGATGGCTTCACAGCCGAATTCTACCAAACATTTAAAGAAGAGCTAATGCCTGTCCTTCTAAAACTCTTTCAAAAAATTGCACAGGAAGGAAAACTCCCAAACACATTCTACGAGGCCACCATCACCCTGATACCCAAACCAGGCAAAGACAACACAAAAAAGGAAATCTATAGGCCAATTTCACTGATGAACTTAGATGCCAAGATCCTCAACAAAATCCTAGCAAACAGAATTCAACGACATGTCAAAAAACTCATACATCACGATCAAGTTGGGTTCATCCCAGGCATGCAAGGCTTCTTCAACATCCGCAAATCAATCAACGTGATACACCATATCAACAAGTTGAAAGACAAAACCACATGATCATCTCAATAGATGCAGAAAAAGCCTTCGACAAAGTACAACATCCATTTATGATCAAAACTCTTCAGAAAATGGGCATAGAAGGAACCTATCTCAACATAATAAAAGCCATCTATGAGAAACCTACAGCGAACATTATTGTTAATGGTGAAAAACTGAAAGCATTCCCTCTAAGATCAGGAACAAGACAGGGGTGCCCACTTTCACCACTGCTATTCAACATAGTCCTGGAAGTCCTAGCAACAGCAATAAGAGAAGAGAAAGAAATCAAAGGAATCCAGATTGGAAAGGAAGAAGTCAAACTCTCTTTTTGCAGACGACATGATATTATACATAGAAAATCCCAAAGACACGGTTACAAAGCTACTAGAGCTAATCAATGAATTCAGCAAAGTTGCAGGATATAAAGTCAACACACAGAAGTCACTGGCATTCCTATACACAAACAATGAAAAATCAGAAAATGAAATCAAAGAGGCAATCCCCTTCACCATTGCAACCAGAAGAATCAAATATCTAGGAATAAACCTACCCAAAGAAACAAAAGAATTGTACACAGAAAATTACAAGACACTCATGAGAGACATTAAAGAAGACTAACTTTGTGATTAAAAATCTACCCAAAAATAAAAGCCCAGGACCAGATGGCTTCACAGCCGAATTCTACCAAACATTTAAAGAAGAGCTAATGCCTGTCCTTCTAAAACTCTTTCAAAAAATTGCACAGGAAGGAAAACTCCCAAACACATTCTACGAGGCCACCATCACCCTGATACCCAAACCAGGCAAAGACAACACAAAAAAGGAAATCTATAGGCCAATTTCACTGATGAACTTAGATGCCAAGATCCTCAACAAAATCCTAGCAAACAGAATTCAACGACATGTCAAAAAACTCATACATCACGATCAAGTTGGGTTCATCCCAGGCATGCAAGGCTTCTTCAACATCCGCAAATCAATCAACGTGATACACCATATCAACAAGTTGAAAGACAAAAATCACATGATCATCTCAATAGATGCAGAAAAAGCCTTCGACAAAGTACAACATCCATTTATGATCAAAACTCTTCAGAAAATGGGCATAGAAGGAACCTATCTCAACATAATAAAAGCCATCTATGAGAAACCTACAGCGAACATTATTGTTAATGGTGAAAAACTGAAAGCATTCCCTCTAAGATCAGGAACAAGACAGGGGTGCCCACTTTCACCACTGCTATTCAACATAGTCCTGGAAGTCCTAGCAACAGCAATAAGAGAAGAGAAAGAAATCAAAGGAATCCAGATTGGAAAGGAAGAAGTCAAGCTCTCTTTTTGCAGACGACATGATATTATACATAGAAAATCCCAAAGACACGGTTACAAAGCTACTAGAGCTAATCAATGAATTCAGCAAAGTTGCAGGATATAAAGTCAACACACAGAAGTCACTGGCATTCCTATACACAAACAATGAAAAATCAGAAAATGAAATCAAAGAGGCAATCCCCTTCACCATTGCAACCAGAAGAATCAAATATCTAGGAATAAACCTACCCAAAGAAACAAAAGAATTGTACACAGAAAATTACAAGACACTCATGAGAGACATTAAAGAAGACTTAAACAGATGGAGAGATATTCCATGTTCCTGGATGGGAAGAATCAATATTGTGAAAATGACCATACTTCCAAATATCATCTACAGATTCAATGCAATACCTATTCAACTACCACTGACATTTTTCACAGAACTAGACCAAATAATAACACAGTTCATATGGAAACACAGAAGACCTCGAATAGCCAAAGCAATCCTGAGGAATAAAAATGGAGTTGGAGGGATCAGCCTCCCTAACTTCAGACTCTACTACAAAGCAACAGTTATCAAGACAGTATGGTACTGGCACAAAAACAGAACTATAGATCAATGGAACAAGATTGAGAACCCAGAGATCAACCCACGCACCTATGGGTACCTTATTTTTGATAAAGGAGGATAAACTATAAAATGGGACAAAGACAGTCTCTTTAACAAGTGGTGCTGGGAGAATTGGACAGCTACATGCAAAAAAATGAAATTGGAACATTCCCTGACGCCATACACTAAGATCAACTCAAAATGGATTAAAGACCTCAATGTAAGACCAGAAACCATCAAACTCTTAGAGGAGAATATAGGCAAAACCCTCAAGGACATCAATCAAAGCAAGATCTTCTCTGACCCACCAACTAAAATATCAGAACTGAAAAGAAAAATGAACATATGGGACCTCATGAAACTTAAAAGCTTTTGTACAGCAAAAGAAATTACAAAAAAGTTCAACAGATACCCCACAGAGTGGGAGAAAATCATAGCAAATGAAACAACAGACAAAGAATTAATCTCCAAAATCTACAAGCAACTCAGACAACTCAGCACAGGGAAAATGAGCAGCACAATCAAAAAATGGGAAAAAGATCTAAAGAGACGCCTCTCCAAAGAGGACATACAAATGGTCCAAAAGCACATGAAACGATGCTCAACCTCGCTTATTATTAGAGAAATGCAAATTAAAACCACAATGAGATACCACCTCACACCTGTCAGAATGGCCATCATCAACAAATCGACAGATAACAAATGCTGGAGAGGGTGCGGAGAAAAGGGAACCCTCTTGCATTGCTGGTGGGAATGTAAATTAATACAACCTCTATGGAAGACAATATGGAGATTCCTTAAAAAACTAAAAATAGAAGCACCCTATGACCCAGCAATCCCACTATTAGGCCTATATCCTGATGAAATCAAAACTGAAAGAGGCACCTGTACCCCAATGTTCATTGCAGCTCTCTATACAATAGCCAGAACATGGAAGCAACCTAGATGTCCATCGACAAATGAATGGATCCAGAAGCTCTGGTACATATATATGATGGAATACTACTCAGCTGTTAAAAGAAATGCAGAAGACTCAGTCCTAATGAGGTGGCTGGCTTTAGAACCTATCATAAAAAGTGAAGTAAGTCAAAAAGAGAAAGACAAGTATAGTATACTAACTCATATCTATGGAATCTAGTAAGATGGTCATGATAACGCATGCAGTGAACTCATGAAAAAACAGAATAGACATAAAGACATTGTGGAGACCGAACAATGGGAGGGAGTAACATGGGAACCTATACTGTCATGTGTAGAAAGGATAGCTATTGTCATTGTGCTAGGGGAATAGGAGTACCTACAACCACTTGGAGCAATGGTCTGGAGGGATGGGAGTGGGGGGACCTGGGTGGGGGCAGGACCAAGGGATATGCATCTGATTGATCTGGGAACATACATGTACAAAAATAAATAAATAAATAAATTAAAACAAAACAAACAAAAAAAAAGAGTACATGTTCAACAATTTGATTTTGATTACTGTAGTTAGATGACTAAGAGCTTTTCAAATGCTGCATATAATTGAAACGTTTTTGGTATCTTAATTACTCAGGCAAAAATAAGATAATGTAATATCATTGCTATTTGTTATAATCATTACAAAACCTAGTAGTCAAAGGAATCAATGAAAATTAAGTTCTCTTAATGCCATTAATATGCATTAAAATTCTTTGTATTCAAGATAAATCTGCTTAAGACGTCCCCTTTCTACCTACTGCTCCTTCAAAACACTAGTGGAGTAAGTTGATGAGACCACCCTATACTTCATAGGCATCTTGTCTGTAGGGCATTTAGGTGCTTAGGAAAACCAAACAATATAATGCCATTTAAACCAACACTTTAGACTTATTAAAAGCCAAAGGTGTCTAGGCAAAATGATCCCACATAAGAAAAAAACTTCTTGTGGAGTTGGAATGTTGTCTGATTGCTTTCAGCTATTTGTTCTCTAATCCAATGCTGGAGAGTGACTTACTCCCTCAGGGAAAACAACTCTACAGCAGCTTTTTTACACCAAAAATGATTAACGGAGCTTAATTGGGCTAACATTTAATAATAATAATAAAAAAGGGCTTCCTTTGGGAAAAAACCATTTTTTTATGTGTCTGCAACTGCACAGCACAAATTGCTATGACATCTGCTTCAAAAATGACTTTATACAAGACTGTAGAAACCAATATAACTTCTACATGGTGTTTGTCAAATTATTGATGGTTAAGAAAATGATGTCAGTTTCTCCTCGACTTTTATGTGAGACTTCATCTTCTCCTGACTAATGATTTATCAAATTCCGTAGGAACTGAATCAAGGTGAATTTTGTTGGAAAAGTCTTCCTCTTTGAAGTATCTCATATGAACTTCTCTATGGAGACATGCATTTTATGATTTATTTTCTGTGATATATGAGTCATTCCTTTCCTAAATCTGAAAAGTGATTAAAGAATAAACTGCACTAAGGTGCCATTACAGATTGTGACACAATTTACTGTTGTTCTTTCAGAACATTGTCCATTCAATTTTAAATAGAACATACTACCCATCTTTTTGACATAGATGAACATGTTGTTACCTCTGTTATACAGAAATTTCAATTTATGCATTTTTACAGTCTGATACTTTAATACCGCTATTGAAATAACTTTGAATTTTTAAAATGCCCTGAAGAAACAAAATTCTGAGAGGAAAATGAAACTTAAAGATACAAAATTAATCATTTTTAGTGTCAGCAAAGGGATAATGTGCATACATGGGAAGATATGAAAAATGTGCTTATTTGTCATTATTTATTGGTTTTAAAATTCAGTTGAGTAGACCAGAGAGAAGAAGATTTTATTCCAATTCCCATTTTGTGATAAATTTAATAACTCATAAAATTTTTGAGATGCTATTTCAGGACACATTGGCATACATGTTTGTAGGATTCTTGCCTTAAAGTAAGAACTAAAGTGTTTCTCAGAGAACTGTATTTTCTGTCACAGATAAGAGCATTCTAAAATAACCTGTTTTAAAGTAAATATGAAATATACAACTTCTGGTGCTCTGCTGCATTGTGTTCAAGGTTAAATCTCAGCGCCCTGAAATTATTGAGACTTTCCCACTTTAGCAGTCAAAAATATCCCAATTAGGCAGATATTCCTTTAACCACAGTAAAGACTAAAGCATGAGCTTTGTAAGAAAGCCTATATCTAATAAAATAGATTTACCCTGCTATTTCTTTAAATATGTCTAGGTTTAGTGAGGTCCAATGACACAGCCACAATCAAATTCATAAAAGTCAGAAAATATTTGTAAATAGTTAATCACTTTTTCCATGGGTTCCTTTGTTTCTTCTGACATTATATTGAATTGTGATTTTGATAATTATCTGTGGGATGACTGCCTGGATTAAAATCCCAACTTGACTGCTTACAAAATTAATCACTCTGTTTCAGTTTTTTTCACCCACAAAATAGGAATCAACATCTACTTCCTAGGATTGTTGTGAAGGTTTTTGACCAGTGCCTAGAATAATACATTCAGTTGGATAAGCCTTATACATACGAACAGTGGTCTACCTTTTCTATGATGACAAAATTCCATTAAAAGCTTTATTTGTGCTCCTGTTCTTTGAATATTTGTGTAAAAAATGTTTTATTTTGAATGCCTAGAATATATAACCAATCCAGGTGTTCTTCAATGGAAGAATGGACAACAATCCATGACACATACATATCACGGAATACTACTCAATGATAGGAACAAAGTGATACAGCAACTTGGTTGATTTAGGGAATATTCTTGATGAAATACACCAGGCCTAAAGGTTAAATCCAGTATTATTCCATTTATATAGCATTTTTAAATGTAAACATTGCTAGAAGTTGGGAATCATGGCTAAATTTGGGGACTAGAGTTGGGGTGATGGATGTGATTATAAAGTCAACTTGGGTTTCCCTGGTGGTCCAGTGAGTAAAGAGTCTACCACGCAGTGCAAGGGGCACCAGTTAGATCCCTGGGCTTGGAAGATCCCACATGCCGCAGAGTGGCTGGACCGTGTGTCTGATTGTGAGCTGGCGCTCTGGCGAGCATGTGCCCAGAGCTGGTGCTCTGCGACAGGAGGGGCCACTGTGATGGGAGGCACACGCGGGCCAAAGAATAAAGTTGGATGGGAATGAATAGATGAAAAACCAATAAAAAGAGGCCAAAATTAAAAAAAATAAATCAACTCAAGGGATTATTGTAGTGATGGAACCATTTCAGTTCTTAACTATGGTGGATACATGCACAAATGAGTACAGTTAAACTAGGGAAATCAAAATAAATTGTATGGGTTGTATCCATGATTAAATTGTATCCATTATTAAATTGTTAGAGTGTAGGGAAGTACATGGGGAACGTTAGCATAGCATTTGTATATTTTTGCTACTAAATGTAAGCTGTATTATAACTGCATTGGAATATGCAATTATCCATAAGAATTCCAGTTCAAAAAGAGAAGGAGGGAGCCCATTTGATATTTGAAAATACCAGTAATATAGGTGCAGGAAATACAAAATTGAAAAATTTAAATGGACTACTATATAAAATACATTTATATTTTAAAATATGTGTATATATAATAGAATATGAATAAAATCACAGAATCCATTAGACACCTGAGAGATCATCTCGTCCAGTAACAAGTCCAGGGTAAAGATTTTGTTACTTAGGAAATACCAAGAAATGTAAGGACAATAGTGGACAAAAGTTTTTAAACTATCTCAACTTGAAACTGTTCTTGTGAGATTATATCCTTTCTTTTAATACTGTAATTCTTTCTCGTACAAAATTTCAGTGTCTTTTTGCAGTATCTTTTCATGACAAAATGAAAAGTTGATAAATTTAAGGAAAAGCCCGTTAGTGTGGGTATGAAGCTAGCCCCCCAAAACAGAACAGGAAAAGAAATGAAAATAACACCAGAAGAAAATCAATATGCACTATTGATCACATGCATAGAATTTCTCTGTAGGAGGAGTTCTCATGTTTTGAAGTCGACTTTTGCTCTGGGAGACTGTACTGCATGTTTATTGATTCTTTTCAACAGAAAATTTCTGATGTTCATTAAGACTTATTCCATAATTTTAAATTACCTATATTCCTTATACTCAAATGTCTTCTTCCCATGCAAATTTCCACAGTCTCTTTAGGATTTAACTCTAGCTGAAAGATGAAACTGTGTTAAATTCATGGGATTTATCTTCTGCTCAGGTCTTTTTGAATGAGAACATCTGAGGAAAGTTTCCACTTTTGTTATTTTTACATCATTTTTCACCATTACTGCTTTTTAGATGTTGTTTAAACCTAAATTATAATGGAAAGTTTTATTTATATGAGGCATGCTTGTGAAATCCTCCAAGGAGAAAGCTGAAATATTCAACACTGTTTTCCACAGACTCATGCTTCACCCAGATTCTCATGAGGAAGAGCTTTCCCTGAGGGTGAATGCCACTCCCACAGACTGTCTCTCTTGGTCTCTGGGTGCTTCTCCATCTGATTGTTATAACCCAAAACCAATTTTCAGTAGCATAACCAGGACTCTGCCCTTGCTTCCTTTATCTTTTCAAACCATATGATGAGTCATCCTTAAAACTGACCTATTTAAGGTTGATTCTTTTATTCTGAGTATATCTACAAAATCTCAACAGTGCCTATCAGGCTACAGTTCCTCTGGAACTGTATTTCCAGGGTAGAGTCTGAGGACTCAAGGCAGCTGGGTGATCTCAATCAAGAAAATGCTGCAGAGAACTCAGTCTTGTAATGGCATACACAGACAGGCACACACCAGTTCGTTTCTAACCTTATTCGTACATGACAGATTCTGTCGTATTCTGTACATGTTGTACAGAGATATTAATAGTTCAAGTATTATACAGATTTATAGAGCTTGATTTTTTTCTTGGTATACTGTCATGAATTTAGTCCCAAATATGCATTTAGAACACAGTAGATGTTTTAGAAATAAACTATACACTCAAAATATAGGTTTTATCAGTGATGATGGATAGTCAAGAAGAAATATTTAGATGGATGCTTATAGTATAAAAATTCTCAAATTGGATATCTTTACTTAGGAAAGATGATTTTCAAATGAGTATATTTAGAGAGTTTATACTCTGAATGGTAATTGCATGACAAGCAGATATTCTGTCTTTGAACCTTTAAGTGAAAATTGCACTTGGTTTGTTCTCCTATGTGCTATAAATTTTCTCATGAAGTTAATCCCCAAATGATTTGTCATTTTGTGAGTAAAGAAGTAATTTTACACTTAAGTATATATTCTATGTATTTTGAGTTATTATAGTCATTATTTCACTTGAAATCTGATTTATTAGAATAATTATCATGGTTATTCTTCTTGATCTACCAGAGATCATATTTTTGATTCATGTATTGCTTAGTCTCTTGCTTGCCTGCATTTGTCCATGTCTTCTGTTAAAGATCACCAGAAATATGGGCTTCCCTGGTGGTCCAGTGGGTAAGAAGTCTGCCTTGCAGTGCAAAGGGTGCCAGTTTGATCCCTGGCCTGGGAAGATCCCATGTGCCACAGAGCAGCTGGACCGGTGTGTTCAACTCCGAGCCATCACTCTGAGAGCATAGAGACCACTGCAATGGGAGGCCCACACAGGCCAAAGCATAAAGATGGATGAAAATAAAAACTAAACCAAAATTAGAAAGAAAAAAAAGGTCACCAGGAATCTATGTGTAGTCAAAGGATCCAAAAGAGAGACGGGTCATCTGTAATGGAAAATACATCATGGCTACAGTTCCTCTGGAACTGTATTTCCAGGGTAGAGTCTGAGGACTCAAGGCAGCTGGGTGATCTCAATCAAGAAAATGCTGCAGAGAACTCAGTCTTGTAATGGCATACACAGACAGGCACACACCAGTTCGTTTCTAACCTTATTCGTACATGACAGATTCTGTCGTATTCTGTACATGTTGTACAGAGATATTAATAGTTCAAGTATTATACAGATTTATAGAGCTTGATTTTTTTCTTGGTATACTGTCATGAATTTAGTCCCAAATATGCATTTAGAACACAGTAGATGTTTTAGAAATAAACTATACACTCAAAATATAGGTTTTATCAGTGATGATGGATAGTCAAGAAGAAATATTTAGATGGATGCTTATAGTATAAAAATTCTCAAATTGGATATCTTTACTTAGGAAAGATGATTTTCAAATGAGTATATTTAGAGAGTTTATACTCTGAATGGTAATTGCATGACAAGCAGATATTCTGTCTTTGAACCTTTAAGTGAAAATTGCACTTGGTTTGTTCTCCTATGTGCTATAAATTTTCTCATGAAGTTAATCCCCAAATGATTTGTCATTTTGTGAGTAAAGAAGTAATTTTACACTTAAGTATATATTCTATGTATTTTGAGTTATTATAGTCATTATTTCACTTGAAATCTGATTTATTAGAATAATTATCATGGTTATTCTTCTTGATCTACCAGAGATCATATTTTTGATTCATGTATTGCTTAGTCTCTTGCTTGCCTGCATTTGTCCATGTCTTCTGTTAAAGATCACCAGAAATATGGGCTTCCCTGGTGGTCCAGTGGGTAAGAAGTCTGCCTTGCAGTGCAAAGGGTGCCAGTTTGATCCCTGGCCTGGGAAGATCCCATGTGCCACAGAGCAGCTGGACCGGTGTGTTCAACTCCGAGCCATCACTCTGGAGAGCATAGAGAGACCACTGCAATGGGAGGCCCACACAGGCCAAAGCATAAAGATGGATGAAAATAAATAAATAAAAAACCAATAAAAGAGGCCAAAATTAGAAAGAAAAAAAAAAAGGTCACCAGGAATCTATGTGTAGTCATACAATTGGGATTTATTGCTCTTATAAACAGAGAGACCACACCACTGGGGACTGGGTAGCATTTCAGTAACAGGTTGTTAGAAATTTTTGTAGAATCTGGGCTCATGGTAGGCTGTTTGGAGAAGAGTTTAAAGAAGATAGACTTTGCTTTGGATTGGATTCTATCAGGAAGCGTGGAAGTGTGGTTCTATGATTCTGTATTTAAGAGGTCCTATCTAGAAAGAGGGATTAAAAGAGTGAGATTTACATTCTTAAAGAAGCAGCAGTTACTCATGAGCCCAGTTAGGGGGATCTTGGGCTATTCTTGTGGGTTTAGACAGTTCACATTCAGACATGTACAGGAATTGGTCTTGCTTTTTATCTTGATCCATCACAACTGCAGGGGGCCTTATGTAATGATATTCTGTAAAATTATTTATGTTGATAGAAGAATACAAAGACCTAAAATGAACCTCCTGGCAGCATGAAGGTCCAGCTGATAGTCTTGATATTAGGCCAGCATCTAATGTTGAAGGCAGCTTTTCTTTTTCCTGAATTTACTTCCTGTATCTTCCTTCCACTTCTAAAAGATAAGGATACCTACTTTTAGGACTGTGCTGTCCTTCGCTCAATTATGAGGAAGACCTCAATAAAAATATTTTTTCTTCATTTTCTTTGTTTTGAAAATACTGAAGCTAGTTTGCACTCCCTGCTTATATGGCAGAGCCCTCTGCTCAGTGGTTCTCTAGTTAATAGTAATTCTTTCTCATAGTGACATAAGATTCCAGTCTCTGCCATTTGTCCATGTCTTCTGTTAAAGATCACCAGAAATATGGGCTTCCCTGGTGGTCCAGTGGGTAAGAAGTCTGCCTTGCAGTGCAAAGGGTGCCAGTTTGATCCCTGGCCTGGGAAGATCCCATGTGCCACAGAGCAGCTGGACCGGTGTGTTCAACTCCGAGCCATCACTCTGGAGAGCATAGAGAGACCACTGCAATGGGAGGCCCACACAGGCCAAAGCATAAAGATGGATGAAAATAAATAAATAAAAAACCAATAAAAGAGGCCAAAATTAGAAAGAAAAAAAAAAAGGTCACCAGGAATCTATGTGTAGTCATACAATTGGGATTTATTGCTCTTATAAACAGAGAGACCACACCACTGGGGACTGGGTAGCATTTCAGTAACAGGTTGTTAGAAATTTTTGTAGAATCTGGGCTCATGGTAGGCTGTTTGGAGAAGAGTTTAAAGAAGATAGACTTTGCTTTGGATTGGATTCTATCAGGAAGCGTGGAAGTGTGGTTCTATGATTCTGTATTTAAGAGGTCCTATCTAGAAAGAGGGATTAAAAGAGTGAGATTTACATTCTTAAAGAAGCAGCAGTTACTCATGAGCCCAGTTAGGGGGATCTTGGGCTATTCTTGTGGGTTTAGACAGTTCACATTCAGACATGTACAGGAATTGGTCTTGCTTTTTATCTTGATCCATCACAACTGCAGGGGGCCTTATGTAATGATATTCTGTAAAATTATTTATGTTGATAGAAGAATACAAAGACCTAAAATGAACCTCCTGGCAGCATGAAGGTCCAGCTGATAGTCTTGATATTAGGCCAGCATCTAATGTTGAAGGCAGCTTTTCTTTTTCCTGAATTTACTTCCTGTATCTTCCTTCCACTTCTAAAAGATAAGGATACCTACTTTTAGGACTGTGCTGTCCTTCGCTCAATTATGAGGAAGACCTCAATAAAAATATTTTTTCTTCATTTTCTTTGTTTTGAAAATACTGAAGCTAGTTTGCACTCCCTGCTTATATGGCAGAGCCCTCTGCTCAGTGGTTCTCTAGTTAATAGTAATTCTTTCTCATAGTGACATAAGATTCATCACTTGCCAGGCCTTCTTTTGTCATCCTGCAGGATGAGAGGATTTGTATATGATTAAAATTCAGTGAAGAAATATAAGATCAAATGCTATATCTCTGAAGTAATTATTTTGAGTGTGTACTATCTTGAAGTGTCATGATAGTTATGAGTAAGTGATGGTCAACTTAGCCAGGCTATGGATCCCAGTTGTTTGGTCTAACTAAACAATCCAACTCCAATCACTGGAAGGTCTTAGAGCAAAAATAATTTTCCCAGGAAAAAAAAAAAAAGAATTCTGCCTCACTACTGTGAAATAGAAATCCTGCCTGAGTTTCTAACCTGCTGATGTGCCCTACAAATTGCAGACTTGCAGGCTTCCTACAGTTAAAACAAATCTCTTACTATATGTTTACACATATCCTACTCTGTGTAGGTTCCGTTTCTCTGGAGAACCCTGATACAACTGCTATTTTAGCATTTTATAATTGTGATTTTTATATAGTTACGTACATAATAGGAGCACTGAGTGCAGGGAATTTCATCTTCATGCCCAATGAATACTTATTGAATGGACTGATGAAAATGTGGTGATACTGTCCCCATAACTTACTGTGCTCTTTATTTCATTAGTCTTCATTGATGGTTAAAGGACCTGAGGGTCAGCTTAGTTTTTCTAAATCAACTCAGTCATTTATATTTTAATTTAAAATTCAGACTTTATCTGTATTTTCAGTAAGATGATACAGGAGCTAGGTTAAAAATGACTGCATTTTCTCTGAAAACTGAAATTGAAATACTTGAAAATGCAGGAAGGCTTTTCAATTTTATGCCCTAATATGCTTCATTTATTAACAGGCTATTGAGAAGGACACTGCTCATAATTTATATTCTGACCAGGACCTGAAAAGAGTGGTATTTAGATGTTACACAGTAGATATTTTCAACTGCCTACTCCCTTAAAATGGATTTCGGTTATCACTATATTGACGAGGGTTTTATTTATTTTCCATTTATCTTCATCTTCCCAACTTCAATCTTTTTGGCTATTTCATGTATTTAATCTTAATCCAAATCTTAAAAGTGAGAGTTGTTTGAGGACAAACAATCTAAAATTTTAAGCTAAGGATATGAGATGGCAGAAATATAGTTTGATTCTGTTTAATTTTACTAGTATAAGCATACATAACTGAGACTAGATAAATCACGACACACGTTTTGTACTTTTTACTCTAAACATATATAGAGCATTCACTGTATCTTTTGCCTATATATCTTAATGTCCTAATCGAATTTCCTTGTGTCAAAACAATAACTATTCAGTTTTTTTTTTTAATTTTGGCCTCTTTTATTGGTTTTTTATTCATTCACTTTCATCTATCTTTACTCTTTGGCCTACGTGGGCCTCCCATTGCAGTGGTCTCTCTGTTTGCAGCGCACGGGTTCTGAGTGCATGTGCTCCAGAGAGCTGGCTAGTAATTGGACACACCCATCCAGACACTCCGCGGCATGTAGCATTTTCCCGGGCCAGGGATCAGGTCAGTGCCCCTTGCAATGCAAGGCGGACTCTACCCACTGGACCACCAGGGAAGCCTAGAATTTAAAAAAAAAAATTACATAGATTAGTCATTGAAAGCTGAGTTTTTTTAAGGATTCTTGTCTTCAAGGATAAATGGGATTCTTAATGCTTCTCTCATAGTAACTCCTGGATTTTCCAGATTCTGTCACTTCTGAACCACATTTACTTTACATCCTGCATCTACTCCTTCAGTTTTAGCAAGGTTAGAGCTGCACCTGGTGTGGTCAGAATAGATTCTCTCCCTAGTATTTTGCCTGATCTGTACTCTCTGCCTAAGTCACTTTTCCTCTGGCTACTTTTCTCTCACCTGATCACTTCTTAATAAGACATTGGTTTTACATACATACATACATACACACACACACACACACACACACACCTCCCAGGCTAGGCAGAGTGTCCTTGCTCTGTGGTTCTATGGCCCTTGGTACCTCCATTATCTTGACTGGTAGTACACTATACAGCTGCTTTACACACTCGTCTCCTCCCCATTTGGCAAGCTCCATGTCACACTGATCAGCAAGTCACCAAAGAGCCTGAGACATTGTAGACATTAAGAGTAAGTCAACAATCAGATTTGACAACAATCAGATCTGACAAACAGTTTTCATTCAGGGTGGAGAAAAAGAAGTCAAGAGTGTTTAATGACCAAAAGCTAGTGAAATGACACTTGCAGCGCTGCGAAGCTTAAAGAGTTACTTGACCAGTTCTGATTCTTCCTATGGTTTTTCAAGCTTCACTTCGAGTTATCATCTGAATTCAATGGGTTTCTATTTTGACAAAAATATAAACAGACTCTGTACAGTTTAAGAAAACTGAAAAAATATAAGGAAGAACCTATGTCATTTTTATAGTATGAAATGTGGCATTGAAGTTTATGTGTATGTTTTTATTTGCAAAATATCATCTGCTCTAGCACCTGAGTGAATATAAAACATTTAAAGGTATAAACCAAATATAAATTTGTATACATATATATATTACAAACCATGGTTGTATATGTACATATTTATATGTATTTCTTTTACTTTGCTTCTTTGCTTTTACAGAGTTTTGTTGTTTACAGATATGTATAATCCCAGATTAGTCTGTATGTATTCATATGTATTCATACAAAATGAACATACTTTAGAAGATATTATGAAGATGGAATGTAAAGAGCTTTGACTAGTTCCTGAAACATAAAAATCGCTATATATGAATTTTGTTAATATTGTAATTATCCGTGATTTATAAATAGTTTTGGATTGGGGAAGATTTTTTTTCTTTTCATTCCTAGAGAAAATAAGAGATAAAATATTGGTTTTTTGCTCAAAGCTATCAGGGTGTTGTAACAATCTGTGTTTTGGGAATCACTAGACCACAAGTGGCACCCATGTCAGGTCAGGCTGAAAGGCCCATGATCAGTGCTGCGGTCCTCCCCATTCCATCCTTGTTTTGTCCAGAGGACAGCACTCTCTGGGGTCACGCTTGAACAGGGGCCTGTCCCCCAGTGGCAGTCTTTTGTCTGTCCTTTTAAGTTTCAGAATTGCTGTCAACCCTCTCCTGGAATTTAAACACTTTTTGAGATTTTCATCTCAAATGAGTTTTCTAGAAAACTCCAGTTTCAATTCTCTTGATGTATTTCTTTGCTTTCCCAAGCATATTGGGACACACTGTTGAAATTACAAAGATATTATTACTTCCATAGGTGTCTCTATCCACACTCCATAATCATCAGCATGATGTTTCGACTGCCTTTTATTAATGGGGTGTTTGCTGAAGAAACTAAAGCCAATGATTGATCACTCTAATAAAATTTTTAGTTCAGTTGGAATTGACATGTTTGAATTCTTGAGATTTTTATTTTATGAACTTAAAAATATATTTTGCAAAATTTAATCTTCTTCTTCCTCTTCTTTGGAAAAGATAATTTATGGTATCTCCTTTTTATATTTTATTACTCTTTCCATTACAATTTTTATGAGCCCAATTTGAGAGAAACTGGATCTTCTCACTCTACTTCTTTGTGTTAACAAGAGGAAGCAATCTAGGACAAGGGTAATTATTAAAATTTAGGATTTTAAATCTTTTTGTACATCTTCTCTTGCACAGAAGAATCAGTTGCTCCTCACTGGTCTCCTAGGATTAGCACTCTAGGTAATGACTTTTTAAATTTTCTTCCAGGATCTACTCTGAGAAACAGAAGTCTGTTATTTGATCAGTTGCTTAAGAGTACTTCAGAAAACAAATTTTAGGGGGAAAAAAGAGAACTGGGTCATTTTTGTGATCAGTTACTGATGAGCAGCTCAAAATTTTCTCTGAGGCACTTATTCAAAGCCAAATTATATTTAGTATAAATTCTGTTGTATTTTAATTGTATAAATAGCACATTAATTGGATTGCCTTTGTTTTTAATTAAAACATGCCAGATAAATCTCAGTCCCCTTTAACATGACTGCAGTCTTAGTTCCCTTCATCCTTCAGACAAACTAGAGAACTAAGAAATTAATTCTCATGTGTCTTCCTTAGTGTCTTCTCCTCATATTTAACTTGCATAAATATACATGTGTGTGTGCTCATTTGCTCCTTCATGTCCAACTCTTTGCAGCCCCATGGACTGCAGCCTCTGCCAGGCTCCTCTGTCAATGGAATTCTCCTAGTGGGAATGCTGGAGTGGGCTGCCATTTCCTACTCCAGATGGTCTTCCCAGCCCAGGGATAGCACCCACATCTCTTGCATCTCCCGCATTGGCAGGCAGATTCTTTACCACTGTGCCACCTGCGAAGCCCACGTATAAATATACATAACTGTAGAAAACACAAAGTATTGGGTTTTGTTTTTTAAGCTTTTATTTTATACTGTACTATGGCCAATTAACAATGTTGTGAATAGTTCATGTGGACAGCAAAGGGACTCAGCCATATGTATACACATATCTATTCTCCTCTAAACCCCCCTCTCATTTGGGCTGCCACATAATATGGAACAGAGTTCCTTGTACTATACGGTAGGTTCTTATTACGGTAGGTGATATACGGTAGGTCTTATTTAAAACATAGCAATGTGTACATGTCAATCTCAAACTCTCCATTCCTTCCTCTCATCCTTCCCCCTCACTCCCAGCAGCCTTAAGTTCATTCTCTAAGTCTGTGAGTCTGTTCCTGTGTTGTGAATAGGCTTGTTTGTGTTACTGTTTTTAGATTCTGCCTTTAAGGGGTGTCATATGACATTTCTCCTTCTCTGACTGACTTCACTCAGTGTGACAATCTCTAGGTCTATCCATGTTGCTGCTAATGGCTTTATTTCATCCTTCTTGAGATCTGAATTTCTCCTTCTCTGACTGACTTCACTCAGTGTAACAATCTCTAGGGCTATCCATGTTGCTGCTAATGGCTTTATTTCATCCTTCTTGAGGTCTGAATAATATTCCTTTGTATATATGCACCACATCTTTAAGTGTTGTTTTGTTTTTGACAAAAGCACACTGTTTTGTGATTTCTCGGCTTCCTTATACTTAACATTATAGCTTAAAGGTCTCTTTATGCTAGAACATAAAGATCTGCCTCATTCTTATCAATTATAATGTGTTCCATAAGAGAGTATCCTCTTCTACTATTGACTGGCTATTTACAATTTTTACTGTTACAAATAATACTGCACTAAGCATCCTTGACTATGCCTTCTTCAAATGCTTTTAAAAACACTTCTTAATTGCTTTTCAGGAATGTATATGGAGAATTAAAAATGGAAGATGATAGGGTACATGTCATCTTGCTTATAACTTGTATTCCTAATTTCTCCCATGAAGTTGCTATCACAAATAATATTCAGTTAGTAATGCTCATTTTCCACAGGCTCTGTAACATGTGACATAAAACTTTAAAAATTTTACCAGTTTGAAAGTGAAAAATGGTTTCAGGTTAACTCTGATTACTTTTCCCAGGGTGGGATAATCATAATAAAATCCTCTTAAAAATAATGTCATGTGAGGCATTAAGTAAAACTCAAAATGATATATTAATTTTTTTCCTTATTTCTATGTTTATATCATACAGTCACATGGCCATATTCAGGGACTGCTTTAAGACATTCGCTTTAGGAGGGGAGAACTCTCTCCTCTCAGTGCAATAGGACTGTTAAGTAGTTTTGAATTTGATTACTGATATAAATCGGATGAACAGTAAAAGCACTGAGCAACTTATTTAATTTCCACAGTCCGTTGCCAAGAAAAACAGCCGATAAGTTCCCGTGAAATGAAGAGATTGTCCAACCTCCTAAAAAGCAAGCCAAAAAAAAAAAAAAAAATCCTAAGCAGACATATCTGACACCTCGTTAAAGAAGCGGTTCCTTAGAATCAGGTTTGAGGTGATGGGCAGAGTCTGAGCAGATTCAGCCTCTCACTTCACTTTGTGTTGTATAATACATAGCTATCTGCTTTCACTCGGGATAAAAGCTAGAGGTGAGCTGTAGGGCCTGTCAACGCAGGGGCAAGAACAATCCAAGGAAGTTATTTTTAGCACGTGGGATGCATGCACAGCATCAGCGGCTGAGCTGTGATAATGATAAGGAGACCCAGTGGCCCAGAGAGTAAGGCTTTTGAGCAGGAATAAAAAAAGAAGCCTCATCTCAATAAAGACTCTTGGGGAAAAATGTGCTATACCTCTTCACTACCCAAAGAGCACCAGTGCAGAGAAGCAGTTGACTTAGAAGTGTGTTCAGTGGACAAAAATTCTCATTGTGTGTGGTATTTATCCCAGATAAAAGATGCATTTTATAAGGAAGGTGCTTTTCATTGAATAAATGAATGATGGGGCAGCATGGTTTAATGATTAAGCCATCCTGAAGTTGTCACCAAAGTCGTACATAAGCATGTTTGTGTCATTTACCCTATCCCTATGAGTAGAACTTAGTCTTTTTAATGTTTTAGTTTCCTCATGTTGGTTTTATAAGATAATATTCAGTGGCTTTAAAAATGTGTTAAATTCCAGTTTGAAAGTGAAAAATGGTTTCAGGTTAACTCTGATTACTTTTCCCAGGGTGGGATAATCATAATAAAATCCTCTTAAAAATAATGTCATGTGAGGCATTAAGTAAAACTCAAAATGATATATTAATTTTTTTCCTTATTTCTATGTTTATATCATACAGTCACATGGCCATATTCAGGGACTGCTTTAAGACATTCGCTTTAGGAGGGGAGAACTCTCTCCTCTCAGTGCAATAGGACTGTTAATTAGTTTTTGAATTTGATTACTGATATAAATCGGATGAACAGTAAAAGCACTGAGCAACTTATTTAATTTCCACAGTCCGTTGCCAAGAAAAACAGCCGATAAGTTCCCGTGAAATGAAGAGATTGTCCAACCTCCTAAAAAGCAAGCCAAAAAAAAAAAAAAAAATCCTAAGCAGACATATCTGACACCTCGTTAAAGAAGCGGTTCCTTAGAATCAGGTTTGAGGTGATGGGCAGAGTCTGAGCAGATTCAGCCTCTCACTTCACTTTGTGTTGTATAATACATAGCTATCTGCTTTCACTCGGGATAAAAGCTAGAGGTGAGCTGTAGGGCCTGTCAACGCAGGGGCAAGAACAATCCAAGGAAGTTATTTTTAGCACGTGGGATGCATGCACAGCATCAGCGGCTGAGCTGTGATAATGATAAGGAGACCCAGTGGCCCAGAGAGTAAGGCTTTTGAGCAGGAATAAAAAAAGAAGCCTCATCTCAATAAAGACTCTTGGGGAAAAATGTGCTATACCTCTTCACTACCCAAAGAGCACCAGTGCAGAGAAGCAGTTGACTTAGAAGTGTGTTCAGTGGACAAAAATTCTCATTGTGTGTGGTATTTATCCCAGATAAAAGATGCATTTTATAAGGAAGGTGCTTTTCATTGAATAAATGAATGATGGGGCAGCATGGTTTAATGATTAAGCCATCCTGAAGTTGTCACCAAAGTCGTACATAAGCATGTTTGTGTCATTTACCCTATCCCTATGAGTAGAACTTAGTCTTTTTAATGTTTTAGTTTCCTCATGTGTTAAATGGAATTACTAATATGTCACTGACGACCTCATAGGGTTGTAAGAGTCAGAAGGCATGTAAACATCAAGTTGAGAAGTCTCTAAACTATAGTTATAGATTCACTCCTGAATCTATTCAACAAATAGTCATTGAGTATAGGGTATGTTCCACGAATACACGTATATCATATCTTATTGTACTTAGCAGTTTTCTGCATATATGAACATTTGTTCCATGGTTTTAATACTAAAACCAAAATATCCTTTAACACCTCCAACCTGCCTTCAGTAATGACTGTGTCTCGAGTAGCCTTAGTTGACCCCTTTCCCAAATGATAACTTTATAGGAGATATAATTTTATAGGCATATTGAGTTAATAATTCTAATTATATCCCTTGAACTACTACGTTAAATAAGCTGTTTTTAGATGATACTCACTTAAAATATTAGAGTATAGAAATAATAGCTATTATAAAACACTGGTATCAGGTAGAAAAGTATAACATTAAGGAAAAATTGTATGATAATACTACCTAGATTTAGATATCACTGATGTTTTGGAGAGTACATATATTTATAGTCCTAATTTAGTTTTGTTCTAAACATAGATGTGTACTTAAACAAGAGATTAGCTAGAATATACATGAATGTATTTAACTTTTTGTAATAGCTACAATATTAACAAGTAAGAAGCTGGCCTAAAACTCAACATCCAAAAAACTAAGATTGTGGCATCTGATCCCATCATTTCATAGCATCTATGAATGAAAAAAGTAGAAGCAGTGACAGATTTAATTTTGGGGGGCTCCAAAATCACTCATACAGTAGCTGCAGCCATGAAATTAAAATATGCTTGCTCCTTGTATTAGACAAATCTAGACAGCCTATTAAAAAGCAGAGATATCACTTTGCTAACAAAGGTCCTTATAGTCAGAATTATGGTTTTTTCCATAGTCATGTACACATGTGAGAGTTAGAACATAAAGGCTGAGCACCAAATCATAGATGCTAACTGTGGTGCTTGGGAAAGACTCTTGAGAATCCCTTGGACAGCGAGGAGATCAATGCCTAAAGGAAATCAAATCTTAAAGGAAATCAACCCTGAATATTCACTCATAGAACTAATGCTGAAGCTCCAATACCTTGACCATCTGATGTGAAGAGCTGACTCATTGGAAAAGGCTCTGCTGTTGGAAAGATTGAGGGAAAAAGAAGAAGGGAACAGCAGAGAATGGTTAGGAAGCATCACTGAGTCAATGGCCATGAATTGGAGCAAACTCTGGGCGATAGTGAAGGATAGAGAAGCCTGCCATGCTGAAGTCTATGGGGTCACAAAGAGTTAGACATGATTTAGCAACTGAGCAACATTTAGAATATTCCTTCTGCTAATAAATATTTCCTAGAATTATTTTTATATCTGTAAAATGTTCAACAAAGTTTATCTAAATCCAAAATTCACTTAATTTACCTAGTCCTGAGTATTTGCATAGTTTCAACTTCTTACTAATCTAAATCGCTCGTTATGTACATGAATGTTTGTGTATACAATTTGTCACTGGCAATTAATTCCTGGAAATTTAATTGCTAGATTAGAAATAACAAGCATTCTTGATGCATATTGCCAAATTGCCCTCTGGAAAAGTACAAATTTCTGTTTATATCAGTAATGATTTTGTGTTTTCTCATACTCAGCAATAGTAGGTATTTGCCTATTTTAAAATTCTCTGCCATTATGATAGTCTTCCAAATATGCCTTTATCTTGAATTTCAATTTATTAGATTAAAAGACTGAATTTTAATTAATTTTTTGACCTGAAAAAGCTGTGCATAATTAATATGTAAAACTGAATTTAGAATGCAGTCTGCACTAATGAAACCATCACACAATCTATGCCATAAACATATCCATATCTGTAAAAATTTCTTCTCACCTTATTTATAAAATCTTAAAGATAACTGTTAACATCAGATTTACACCCAAAGTGCTAAGTTTACAGTACACTATAGGCTATATGTTGTAAATTTCTAGAACTTCATCTCGTACACACAAAACTTTATACTACTTGTCTAATACCTGCCAGTATATTCCAACTCCTAGCCCTCGTAAACCCACTTTCTACTTCCTGCTTTCTTCATCCACTGATGGACATTAAGATAATTTCAGTATCTTGGCCATTGTGAATAGTGCTACAGTGAACATGGAGGTCTTAATATCTTCTTGAGACTGATCCCAGTTATTTTTGATAAATATTAATACTTACTGGGATTGTGGGATATGTTACATTTTTAGTATTTTGAGGACATGGGGCTTTCCCAGTACCTCAGCAGTAAAGAATCTTCCTGCATCTCAGGAGCTGTAGGAAACACAAGTTTGATCCCCGGGTCAGGAAGATTCCCTGCAGGAGGTCATGGCAACCCACTCCAGTATTCTTGCCTGGAGAAGCTCCTGGTCAGAGGAGCCTGCCGGGCTCCAGTCCATGACGCTGCAAAAAGTCAGACATAACTAAAGCGATTTAGAATGCGCTGTTTTCCAGTTTAAAGTCCCACAAATATTGACCAAGTATTCAGCTTCTCCTCATTCTTTCCAAAATGTGTTATTTTGATAGCTATTCTAACAGGCATAAGGTAATAAATAACACTGTGGTTTTGACTTGCATTTTCTAATGATTTTGTGCTGTTGAACACCGTTTTAGGTGTTTGGCATTTCTTTTCTTTGGAGAAATGTCTCCTCAGTTCTCTTGCTCATTTTTGAATTGGGTTATTAATGTTTGCTGTTGAATCATAGGTGTTCCTTATGTATTTTGGACATTATCCCTTTATCAGATACACAGTTAATAAATATTTTCTCGCATTCTGTAGGCTATCTTTTCATTCTATTGGTTGTTTGCTGTGTAGAATCTTTTTAGTTTGGCGTAATCTCACTTTTGTATTTTTGCTTCTATGTTCTGTGTTTTGATATCATATTCCAAAAACCACTGTGAATGCCAATGTCAAGAAGCTTTTTCTTATAGAAATTTTAGTTCTTACAGTTAAGGCCCAATTTATAGTCTTACATTTAATTTTTTAATTCATTTGAGTTGATTTTTTTTGTATGATGTGACCCCTTTTTAGAGCTATATGTTTCTCACCCCCTTTCTTTTAAGCCAGTATATTCCAACTCCTAGCCCTCGTAAACCCACTTTCTACTTCCTGCTTTCTTCATCCACTGATGGACATTAAGATAATTTCAGTATCTTGGCCATTGTGAATAGTGCTACAGTGAACATGGAGGTCTTAATATCTTCTTGAGACTGATCCCAGTTATTTTTGATAAATATTAATACTTACTGGGATTGTGGGATATGTTACATTTTTAGTATTTTGAGGACATGGGGCTTTCCCAGTACCTCAGCAGTAAAGAATCTTCCTGCATCTCAGGAGCTGTAGGAAACACAAGTTTGATCCCCGGGTCAGGAAGATTCCCTGCAGGAGGTCATGGCAACCCACTCCAGTATTCTTGCCTGGAGAAGCTCCTGGTCAGAGGAGCCTGCCGGGCTCCAGTCCATGACGCTGCAAAAAGTCAGACATAACTAAAGCGATTTAGAATGCGCTGTTTTCCAGTTTAAAGTCCCACAAATATTGACCAAGTATTCAGCTTCTCCTCATTCTTTCCAAAATGTGTTATTTTGATAGCTATTCTAACAGGCATAAGGTAATAAATAACACTGTGGTTTTGACTTGCATTTTCTAATGATTTTGTGCTGTTGAACACCGTTTTAGGTGTTTGGCATTTCTTTTCTTTGGAGAAATGTCTCCTCAGTTCTCTTGCTCATTTTTGAATTGGGTTATTAATGTTTGCTGTTGAATCATAGGTGTTCCTTATGTATTTTGGACATTATCCCTTTATCAGATACACAGTTAATAAATATTTTCTCGCATTCTGTAGGCTATCTTTTCATTCTATTGGTTGTTTGCTGTGTAGAATCTTTTTAGTTTGGCGTAATCTCACTTTTGTATTTTTGCTTCTATGTTCTGTGTTTTGATATCATATTCCAAAAACCACTGTGAATGCCAATGTCAAGAAGCTTTTTCTTATAGAAATTTTAGTTCTTACAGTTAAGGCCCAATTTATAGTCTTACATTTAATTTTTTAATTCATTTGAGTTGATTTTTTTTTTTGTATGATGTGATAGATCTACTTTTCCCAACACCATTTAAGAGACTCTCCTCATTATGTATGCTTGGCACCATTGTGAAAAATGAGTTCACTGAGTATGCCTAGGCTTATTTCTGGGCTACTTTTAAAGTTCCATTGGTCATATACATCTATTTTTACTCTAGAAGTATACTAGTTTGTTTACTATAGCTCTCCGATCATTATAAAATTAGGAAATGTGATTCTTCTAGCTTTGTTCTTCCTTCTCTAGGTTTTTATTGTACTTTGACTAGGCAGGATTTTTTTTGTGTGATTTCATATGAATTTTAGGATTGTTTTCTGTTTCTATAAAGAGTACTATTGAGATTTTGATGGGAATAGTATTGAATCTGTAGATTACTTTAGTAAATAAGGACATTTTTTAAAAATTACTTTTTCCAATCTAGGAGCATTCGTTTGTGAGAACTTGATTTCCCCCCTATTTATTTATGCTTGTATGTGTTCTTTTGGGATCTGTCTCGTTTTCCACTTTTCTTTCTGATATTAATGTTATTATTGATTTATGAGTCCTATATAAATGGAAACTTTTAACATTTTTGTGTGCTTATTTGCAAAAAGTAGATCATTATTTATTGATTTGTGATATTAAAAAATGGGAAAAGACTATTTGATAAATAATGATGATAAATTATTTGGGAAAAAGTTCAAGGAGAGGCTTGGAGCAGATGTTAAACCATTACTCATACATTCATGAACATTCACTTCAGATGTCAAAGAGGCAAGTGTAAAGCTATGCATAAATTTAAAAAATTATAGAATAGTATCTCTGATTTTGAACTAATGAAATCTTTTTCTAAGTATAAAGACAATAAAAGAAATTTGTAAAGGAGAAAGGATTTGTAAAGGATTTGGGCATAATAAAAATATTAATAAATATAACCTATAATATTTTTTTAAACATTTTCCAAGAGAGAATGACTGACCTTAACTGTAAATGCATGCTAATGATGGGTGGACTCCAATAACATAAAAATATTCTTTTCTGGAGTCAACACTTTAATTTTCTAAAATGCAGAACCACTTTTATAATAAGATGTAATGCAAATAAAACTGGAATTTCATATATAAGAATGACAATCATTTCAAAGTAAATGTGTTTGTATTTTGGTGGCATTTTATTAAAGAACGATGTTGCCTTTCTAACTGGGATGGGTTTACTTCCAGAGAGCCCTTCATTTGCAACTTCTCTTTAGCTGATGCCGGGTGGCAGTGCCTAACCTAGAGCCCACACTAATGTCCCACGTGTCGTCTGATGACTCTTGACAAGAGCCCCAATCTCTTTCTTGGGCACAGGGCTATGTCTAACTACAGATTAGAGCACCGCACCTGGATGTCAGACTGTAAAGTAATATGTCCCAAACAGAGTCATCAATATCTCCTCCTCCTTAGCTATGCCCTCTCTCAGTTAATGATACCATTGATCACCTAGGCATCCGTTCTTGATGTCATTCTGCACACTGCCTTGTTTGCCATGGCACAGAGCTAATTACTTCTCCGTCATTTGTGATTCCGCTTTAGGGATCCTGCTAATTTTTCTTTTCTTCGTTGTATCTTAATGGTATCTGTCTAGTGTAGGCTCTTCTCATTGATCACCTCACTCTTCCAATAATTTGCTAATTTGTCTTTTTATCTCTTTCCCTCATTGCAAAATCGAGTTAGACGCTAAAAAATATCTCTAAAGAAACCCTCCTTGTATATATTATGGAACATTCAGACTACGAAGAGAGTTTTAAGAAAATGTCCTCTTCAGCTCATTCAAACGTCCATATCCTATCACACAGTTTTTTAATCTTGGAAATTGCATGTGTTGATTGAAGCAGAAATAGTTCTGCTAAGAAACATGTATTAAAAGGAATGACTCGGTGCTTGCCAGTGATTATGGGTGAAAGACAAAAGGGAAACAGGAGAGGAGAATTAACAGTATTCACTCGTTTCCTCTTCCTCCTGCTCAGCTTGCTCTCATATCCTTTCTCTTCTTCTTGATCCTAACTCTTTAGATCAAGGAGCATGCTTGCCTTTACTCAGTACACTGGCAAGGGATATAAAATAAACAAAAAAATATATAAACATGTAATGCAAATAAAACTGGAATTTCATATATAAGAATGACAATCATTTCAAAGTAAATGTGTTTGTATTTTGGTGGCATTTTATTAAAGAACGATGTTGCCTTTCTAACTGGGATGGGTTTACTTCCAGAGAGCCCTTCATTTGCAACTTCTCTTTAGCTGATGCCGGGTGGCAGTGCCTAACCTAGAGCCCACACTAATGTCCCACGTGTCGTCTGATGACTCTTGACAAGAGCCCCAATCTCTTTCTTGGGCACAGGGCTATGTCTAACTACAGATTAGAGCACCGCACCTGGATGTCAGACTGTAAAGTAATATGTCCCAAACAGAGTCATCAATATCTCCCTCCTCCTTAGCTATGCCCTCTCTCAGTTAATGATACCATTGATCACCTAGGCATCCGTTCTTGATGTCATTCTGCACACTGCCTTGTTTGCCATGGCACAGAGCTAATTACTTCTCCGTCATTTGTGATTCCGCTTTAGGGATCCTGCTAATTTTTCTTTTCTTCGTTGTATCTTAATGGTATCTGTCTAGTGTAGGCTCTTCTCATTGATCACCTCACTCTTCCAATAATTTGCTAATTTGTCTTTTTATCTCTTTCCCTCATTGCAAAATCGAGTTAGACGCTAAAAAATATCTCTAAAGAAACCCTCCTTGTATATATTATGGAACATTCAGACTACGAAGAGAGTTTTAAGAAAATGTCCTCTTCAGCTCATTCAAACGTCCATATCCTATCACACAGTTTTTTAATCTTGGAAATTGCATGTGTTGATTGAAGCAGAAATAGTTCTGCTAAGAAACATGTATTAAAAGGAATGACTCGGTGCTTGCCAGTGATTATGGGTGAAAGACAAAAGGGAAACAGGAGAGGAGAATTAACAGTATTCACTCGTTTCCTCTTCCTCCTGCTCAGCTTGCTCTCATATCCTTTCTCTTCTTCTTGATCCTAACTCTTTAGATCAAGGAGCATGCTTGCCTTTACTCAGTACACTGGCAAGGGATATAAAAATAAACACATATTTGGAATTTAACCAAATATGACTGAAACATCAGAATGGATCACTAAAACCCAGGAGATCTTTTGCTTATAAATTGTCTTACTTTTAGATATGCCACAATAAGTTACTACACAGATATAGCTTCCTTCAAATAAGGTTTTTGTTTTCCCCTCCCCCTAAGTAAGGAACTTTTGTATTAAGAAACTGGGATTATAGTGATTTTTCAATGTTGATTGTTGAGTAATTCTGGATTCACTGTTGTAGTAAGACTTTGGGACAAGTGTCTAATTAAAGCTAATGATATTAGTTGTGCACTGAAGGGAACAAAATGCTTAGCAATTCCTCTTTGACATCAATATACCTACTATGATTCTGAGGTGAAATTATCAGCATAACAAAGATGGGAGTCTATATTCCAATGTAGTCATTCTATCAAATAATATATTAATTATAAAGACTTCAATTTTTAAATTAAATTCTTCATAAACTAAACAAACAACTTGATAGTTTGTCATGCATGAGTATAATTCAAATGAAATTTTCAATAATCATTCTTTACCCTAGAGATTTTTCTCTATAAAATGGAAGATAATGCTCAGCTTGATAAGCTTCTTTGTTAATAAAATTATTAACTGTCATCTGGGATTTTTTAATGAGATCTAAAATCTAGGCTTGCATAGGCACATATTTATTTGATTTAAAGAAAGAAAGTGTAATTTTCCTTCGGAATAAAACTTTAAAATTATAGAGATTAGTGAGGTATTTTTGCTTAGCATGTTTCAAAAGTATTTCTTTGGGACAGCCACCTAGTGAACACTGAAGAACTTGTGGCCCTCTCTCTAAAGTATTTAAAGGAAGGCAGTTTGCCCTGCCTCTCCCTAGTATCTGACCTTTTGTGTGGTTTTCAAATGACCAGGCTGAGCTGTTCATTGCTTTTGTTCTTTGAGTCTCATGTGCTTATCATGATTGTGACAGAGTTTAATTTCCTCTAAGTCCTATACTAAAACAAAAATATTGAAGAGAAGCCAAAAACTATTCAGAAGAAAAGACAATCTTTCATCCTCTTCATACATACAGAATTATGGGGATTCATTGAGAAGCCTGATGGGAAATTCAATATAAGAAGGCATTTAAATAGAAAAACCCACACTACTAAGAATAACTATTTATTGGGAACCTGCTATGTGCCCAGCATCATGCTAAATGCTTCACAGATGACATCTCAATTAATCCTCACCAAAACTAAAAGTGTTTATCTGACACGTACCAAAACAAATGAACCAAACATTCAAATGATTTATTTAATTACATTCAAGGCAGTTATTGAATACCTCCATGTGGATGCCAAGGTTAGAAAAATAGCCTGCTGTGGTTCTCTGGTTCTTGAGGAAACAATTATCACAAAGAAACACAAAATTGTGAGTTGTATTTAGGCACATCTGTTTCAGCATAAGCAAGGAACAAAAGCAGATCTGGAAAAAACTGAAATGCTTGTTGTCAACTGCTCCTCTTGACTCTATGCCCTCGGTCTCCCGCACTGGCTCCGGGCACCCAATCTGCCACATGCCTTCTTTTCTCCCCCTAGTCACCCTGTGGGATGGCTCCCCTCATCCCTACCCTCTTCACAGTATCTTCACCAAGCATGCTTGCTCTGGGTCCTATTCTATTAGAGCACTTTTACCTGCCCTTAAATGTGCCCATAAACTAACTAGATACACTAATCCTGATGTTTGTGTTGATAAAAAACAAGTTTATAAGCTATTCCTCCCAGCTAACACATTACTTTCTCACTGAATTCCTCTTGCAGTGAAGTGTCAAAGCGTTTCTAGGAACTGAGAAAGAGAGAAATTGGGGACAGAGTAAAAAGGGCATTTCGTTTCTTTCAGAATACACTTACTTGCTAATTGTTCATTTGATAAATTCTCTTTGCTTAATCCCGCAAGTGTAGCATCTTTCATATGCAAGGCTAGCTTTAGGTGCTGGGAGTACAGTGGTGAATGAGGCAGCACAGCCCTCCTCAGGCCCCACCTAGGCCTGTTTCGTATTTCTAGGGTCTGTGAAGTGCTCAGAGGAAAATAAGATATAGACTCTACGCCCAAGAAGGTTGCAGGTATACTAAAACAAAAATATTGAAGAGAAGCCAAAAACTATTCAGAAGAAAAGACAATCTTTCATCCTCTTCATACATACAGAATTATGGGGATTCATTGAGAAGCCTGATGGGAAATTCAATATAAGAAGGCATTTAAATAAAAAAGCCCACACTACTAAGAATAACTATTTATTGGGAACCTGCTATGTGCCCAGCATCATGCTAAATGCTTCACAGATGACATCTCAATTAATCCTCACCAAAACTAAAAGTGTTTATCTGACACGTACCAAAACAAATGAACCAAACATTCAAATGATTTATTTAATTACATTCAAGGCAGTTATTGAATACCTCCATGTGGATGCCAAGGTTAGAAAAATAGCCTGCTGTGGTTCTCTGGTTCTTGAGGAAACAATTATCACAAAGAAACACAAAATTGTGAGTTGTATTTAGGCACATCTGTTTCAGCATAAGCAAGGAACAAAAGCAGATCTGGAAAAAACTGAAATGCTTGTTGTCAACTGCTCCTCTTGACTCTATGCCCTCGGTCTCCCGCACTGGCTCCGGGCACCCAATCTGCCACATGCCTTCTTTTCTCCCCCTAGTCACCCTGTGGGATGGCTCCCCTCATCCCTACCCTCTTCACAGTATCTTCACCAAGCATGCTTGCTCTGGGTCCTATTCTATTAGAGCACTTTTACCTGCCCTTAAATGTGCCCATAAACTAACTAGATACACTAATCCTGATGTTTGTGTTGATAAAAAACAAGTTTATAAGCTATTCCTCCCAGCTAACACATTACTTTCTCACTGAATTCCTCTTGCAGTGAAGTGTCAAAGCGTTTCTAGGAACTGAGAAAGAGAGAAATTGGGGACAGAGTAAAAAGGGCATTTCGTTTCTTTCAGAATACACTTACTTGCTAATTGTTCATTTGATAAATTCTCTTTGCTTAATCCCGCAAGTGTAGCATCTTTCATATGCAAGGCTAGCTTTAGGTGCTGGGAGTACAGTGGTGAATGAGGCAGCACAGCCCTCCTCAGGCCCCACCTAGGCCTGTTTCGTATTTCTAGGGTCTGTGAAGTGCTCAGAGGAAAATAAGATATAGACTCTACGCCCAAGAAGGTTGCAGGTTCTAAGGGCATAACTACGATATTTTGATAATGCTTTTTCTTTACTTATAAAATTGGTCATATACAGGATAAACACTAACATCTACCTGCTCTTTAGCAAAGCATGCTTAAAGGCTTGAGTAAATCACCTGAATGTGTTTAGGAAACTGTCTTTTCTGATCCGTCTATTAGGAGTATAAATCTCAGTTTACAAATCCAAATAGTTCACGGAGCCCAGTAAGTAAAAAAAGAATCAGTGTCAATGGAAAGTAAGACAGGATGGGTCGGTGGGGACTCTATTCATTTGGAAAAAAACAAAACAAAACAAAACAAAAACATATTTACTTAAAGACATCCAAGTACAAAACTTAGGAACACAGTGCCAGCCAACCAAAGCCCAGCCAAGACCCCAAAACTTGATCTCCTTGTCACTACGTTTTTATCTGTGATTGGTAGGATTGACTGTAATATTCAAAAGGTGAAATACGTTAACAGATCAGGTTTTAAGGTTATATTTAGCTCAGCCTTTATGAACTAAGATTATATTTATGGTTCTATGTGCTAACTAAAATTAGTTTGAAAATGAAAGTTGTTCAGTCATGTCTGACTCTTTGCGACCCCTTGGACTATAGCCTGTCAAGCTCCTCTGTCCATGGAATTCTCCAGGCAAGAATACTGGAGTGGGTAACCATTCCCATCTCCAGGGGATCTTCCAAACCCAGGGATAAAACCCATGTCTCCCCATGGCAGGCGTTAATAAACAAAGATACACTAATCCTGATGTTTGTGTTGATAAAAAACAAGTTTATAAGCTATTCCTCCCAGCTAACACATTACTTTCTCACTGAATTCCTCTTGCAGTGAAGTGTCAAAGCGTTTCTAGGAACTGAGAAAGAGAGAAATTGGGGACAGAGTAAAAAGGGCATTTCGTTTCTTTCAGAATACACTTACTTGCTAATTGTTCATTTGATAAATTCTCTTTGCTTAATCCCGCAAGTGTAGCATCTTTCATATGCAAGGCTAGCTTTAGGTGCTGGGAGTACAGTGGTGAATGAGGCAGCACAGCCCTCCTCAGGCCCCACCTAGGCCTGTTTCGTATTTCTAGGGTCTGTGAAGTGCTCAGAGGAAAATAAGATATAGACTCTACGCCCAAGAAGGTTGCAGGTTCTAAGGGCATAACTACGATATTTTGATAATGCTTTTTCTTTACTTATAAAATTGGTCATATACAGGATAAACACTAACATCTACCTGCTCTTTAGCAAAGCATGCTTAAAGGCTTGAGTAAATCACCTGAATGTGTTTAGGAAACTGTCTTTTCTGATCCGTCTATTAGGAGTATAAATCTCAGTTTACAAATCCAAATAGTTCACGGAGCCCAGTAAGTAAAAAAAGAATCAGTGTCAATGGAAAGTAAGACAGGATGGGTCGGTGGGGACTCTATTCATTTGGAAAAAAACAAAACAAAACAAAACAAAAACATATTTACTTAAAGACATCCAAGTACAAAACTTAGGAACACAGTGCCAGCCAACCAAAGCCCAGCCAAGACCCCAAAACTTGATCTCCTTGTCACTACGTTTTTATCTGTGATTGGTAGGATTGACTGTAATATTCAAAAGGTGAAATACGTTAACAGATCAGGTTTTAAGGTTATATTTAGCTCAGCCTTTATGAACTAAGATTATATTTATGGTTCTATGTGCTAACTAAAATTAGTTTGAAAATGAAAGTTGTTCAGTCATGTCTGACTCTTTGCGACCCCTTGGACTATAGCCTGTCAAGCTCCTCTGTCCATGGAATTCTCCAGGCAAGAATACTGGAGTGGGTAACCATTCCCATCTCCAGGGGATCTTCCAAACCCAGGGATAAAACCCATGTCTCCCCATGGCAGGCAGATTCTTTATAGTCTGAGTCACTAGTGAAGCCCAGGACAATGAAATGGGTAGCCTATCCCTTCTCCAGGGAATCTTCCCAACCCAAGAATTGAACCAGGGTCTTCTGCATTGCAGGAAGATTCTTTACCAGCTGAGCTCAAGAAATGTCATATTACTCCATTCAAGTAGTTATGCTGTGGTCCACAATGTCTCGAACTCTGTTCTAACTGCTTGGGGTCCATTTTTGACAAGATGAAAATATCTCTCTTAGTGGAGTTTGCATTCTAGCAAGGTACAGAAGTACACAACAAGTGGTTTTAAAGTATACTGTGGCAAAATAGAAAATTTGGACAGTTAATGATAGATAAAAGAGACTCGTAGTAGTGGCAGTTTTTCATAGGAGAGCATATTTAAAGGGGGAATTTGAGCTAGTTCTTCAAAGTCATGTTTGAGTTACCATGTGAATGGTCAGTAAATACATTTCAAGTTGAGGAAAGAGCCACCTGGGAAGATAATTTGTGATTTTCGTGAGGCCTGCCTGTTCAAGTGGCATTTAAGTGGGGGCAGTGGCTGGGGCAAAGTGAATGAGGGGTACAGTGAAATACTAAGGGCATTGTCAACCCTTTTAAAGCCTTGCTTTTCTCTGAGTAAAAAATGAGAATTGTTAGAAAATTTTTTTTCGAAGGGAATTACCTAACTTATGTTTGAAGGATGGTCACAACTATAGTATTGAAGATAAACTCTCTGAGAACAAAAGTAGAAACATGAAGATATGTTTGGAAGCTATGTAATAATCCAAGCAAAATATAATAGCTTATATAATATTCCTCATTAGTAACATGAAACTTCTTTTTTTTTAACTCTGCAATGCCCACTGGGCTTTCAGAATCTTAGTTCCCTGACTAGGGATTTAACCGGGCTACAGCTTTGAAGGTGCCAAGTCCTAACCCCTGGGCCTCCAGAAAATTCCCAATAACATGTAACATTTTCACTGACCTCTCTTGGTGATAAAGTGTCAAGGTATTTCTAGGAACTAAAATGGCTCAGATGGTGGTAACGGTTTTTGTTTTTCAGTCATTAAGTTGTGTCTAACTCTTTTGTGATCCCATGGACTCTTGTCCATGGCATTTTCCAGGCAAGAATACTGGCGTGGGTTGCTATTTCCTCTTTCTAGGGGATCTTCCCAACCCAGGATCAAACCTGTCTCCTTACCCCTGAGTCACCAGAAAAGCCTGATGGTGGTGATAGCTGGGGTTTATAGTAAAAACTGAGACATTTGACAAATGTACTTGGGTGGTACCTGACAGGAATAGTGAATTATCACCTGACAACGAGTGATTAAAAGCTCTTGTGTTATTAGGGAAAAGGAGCAAGCATGTTCTGAAAGAAGGAATGAGGACTAGGAAAACAAGGTTGTTATCTTCAGATCCACTCATACAAAGGCAGTGTGTTTAGTGAAATTGTCACTCCATAAGACTCCTAGGGAAGCACAGTCCTCAGGAAAGAACCAGATTTTGGCTTCAGAAAGAAAGGAAAAATTAGGGCTTCCCTTGTGGTCCAGTGGGTAAAGAGTCCGCCTAGCAGTGCAAGGGCACGTTTTCCTGGCCCAGGAGTAGGGGCATAAATTTGTGAAGGCCTGCCTGTTCAAGTGGCATTTAAGTGGGGCAGTGGCTGGGGCAAAGTGAATGAGGGGTACAGTGAAATACTAAGGGCATTGTCAACCCTTTTAAAGCCTTGCTTTTCTCTGAGTAAAAAATGAGAATTGTTAGAAAATTTTTTTTCGAAGGGAATTACCTAACTTATGTTTGAAGGATGGTCACAACTATAGTATTGAAGATAAACTCTCTGAGAACAAAAGTAGAAACATGAAGATATGTTTGGAAGCTATGTAATAATCCAAGCAAAATATAATAGCTTATATAATATTCCTCATTAGTAACATGAAACTTCTTTTTTTTTAACTCTGCAATGCCCACTGGGCTTTCAGAATCTTAGTTCCCTGACTAGGGATTTAACCGGGCTACAGCTTTGAAGGTGCCAAGTCCTAACCCCTGGGCCTCCAGAAAATTCCCAATAACATGTAACATTTTCACTGACCTCTCTTGGTGATAAAGTGTCAAGGTATTTCTAGGAACTAAAATGGCTCAGATGGTGGTAACGGTTTTTGTTTTTCAGTCATTAAGTTGTGTCTAACTCTTTTGTGATCCCATGGACTCTTGTCCATGGCATTTTCCAGGCAAGAATACTGGCGTGGGTTGCTATTTCCTCTTTCTAGGGGATCTTCCCAACCCAGGATCAAACCTGTCTCCTTACCCCTGAGTCACCAGAAAAGCCTGATGGTGGTGATAGCTGGGGTTTATAGTAAAAACTGAGACATTTGACAAATGTACTTGGGTGGTACCTGACAGGAATAGTGAATTATCACCTGACAACGAGTGATTAAAAGCTCTTGTGTTATTAGGGAAAAGGGAGCAAGCATGTTCTGAAAGAAGGAATGAGGACTAGGAAAACAAGGTTGTTATCTTCAGATCCACTCATACAAAGGCAGTGTGTTTAGTGAAATTGTCACTCCATAAGACTCCTAGGGAAGCACAGTCCTCAGGAAAGAACCAGATTTTGGCTTCAGAAAGAAAGGAAAAATTAGGGCTTCCCTTGTGGTCCAGTGGGTAAAGAGTCCGCCTTGCAGTGCAAGGGGCACCGGTTTGATCCCTGGCCCAGGAAAATCCCACGTGCCACTGAGCAGCTGGACCAGTGTGTCCAATTATGAGCCAGTGCTCTGGAGTGCATGCACCCAGAGCTGGTGCTCTGCTACAGGAGAGGTCACTGCGACGGGAGGCCCACACAGCCCAAAGAATAAAGATGGATGAAAATCAATAAATAACCAATAAAAGGTCAAAAAAAAAAGGGAATATTTAGAGAGGAGACTGAGAATGAATATAGAAGATGCTGACTGACAGTGAACCATGTATCTCTGAGAGTACAATGGAAATTTTACAGAAAGTCACAGAATTATTTGGATTTCCCTAAAGAATCCAAATAGGGTGTTTCTTATAGTGTATGGGACACCACTGATATGTAGGCCAGGATAGCAGGCATACTTAGGAACTGTTGCAGGCCCTCTTGGACTCATGGTAATGGTGGTAACCTGAACTGTCTTATGAAGGTTAGAGTGTGAGAGATGAAGGGTATTCCAGAATATGAGGCTTCTTTAAGTGATAGTCATGAATGAGGTTACATGGATTAATAGACATGCTGAATTCAAGGCAGATAATAACAAAGTTAGGAGAGAAGGAACATTTGACCTGAGATTTGAATTATTACAGAATTGCCAAGCTCATGTGTCTGAGACATAATGAGGCCAAACAATACCAAAGTACTGGAGTTTGGAGCAGAGAAAGGCTTACTGCAACACCTTGCAAGAAGAAAAAGTTGGCAGCGGTGGGTGGTGGTTAAGGGAGGGATCGCCTGATGGGCTTATAGTAAAAACAACATGTTACTGAAAGAAGGAATGAGGATTAAAAGCTCTTGTGTTATTAGGGAAAAGGAGCAAGCATGTTCTGAAAGAAGGAATGAGGACTAGGAAAACAAGGTTGTTATCTTCAGATCCACTCATACAAAGGCAGTGTGTTTAGTGAAATTGTCACTCCATAAGACTCCTAGGGAAGCACAGTCCTCAGGAAAGAACCAGATTTTGGCTTCAGAAAGAAAGGAAAAATTAGGGCTTCCCTTGTGGTCCAGTGGGTAAAGAGTCCGCCTTGCAGTGCAAGGGGCACCGGTTTGATCCCTGGCCCAGGAAAATCCCACGTGCCACTGAGCAGCTGGACCAGTGTGTCCAATTATGAGCCAGTGCTCTGGAGTGCATGCACCCAGAGCTGGTGCTCTGCTACAGGAGAGGTCACTGCGACGGGAGGCCCACACAGCCCAAAGAATAAAGATGGATGAAAATCAATAAATAACCAATAAAAGGTCAAAAAAAAAAGGGAATATTTAGAGAGGAGACTGAGAATGAATATAGAAGATGCTGACTGACAGTGAACCATGTATCTCTGAGAGTACAATGGAAATTTTACAGAAAGTCACAGAATTATTTGGATTTCCCTAAAGAATCCAAATAGGGTGTTTCTTATAGTGTATGGGACACCACTGATATGTAGGCCAGGATAGCAGGCATACTTAGGAACTGTTGCAGGCCCTCTTGGACTCATGGTAATGGTGGTAACCTGAACTGTCTTATGAAGGTTAGAGTGTGAGAGATGAAGGGTATTCCAGAATATGAGGCTTCTTTAAGTGATAGTCATGAATGAGGTTACATGGATTAATAGACATGCTGAATTCAAGGCAGATAATAACAAAGTTAGGAGAGAAGGAACATTTGACCTGAGATTTGAATTATTACAGAATTGCCAAGCTCATGTGTCTGAGACATAATGAGGCCAAACAATACCAAAGTACTGGAGTTTGGAGCAGAGAAAGGCTTACTGCAACACCTTGCAAGAAGAAAAAGTTGGCAGCGGTGGGTGGTGGTTAAGGGAGGGATCATTGGGTATATGAAAGGTTTCAGTAAAGTATTTTTAAAGGCAAGGTGAGAGAGAGGGTCATAGGATATATGATCAGCTCTTGCATAATTGATGGGTTGATACTGAGTTAACAGGACAATTCACATTATCAGTCCTTGGATGTCAGTAGGTCCAGGCTCTATGTGCTCATGACCAGTCAGTTCAGGTCAGTTGCTCAGTTGTGTCTGACTCTTTGTGACTCTGTGGCCTGCAGCAGGCCATGCTTTCCTGTCCTTCGCCACCTCCCGGAGTTTGCTCAAACTCATGTCCATTGAACTGGTGATGCCATCCAACCATCTTGTTCTCTGTTTTCCCCTTCTCCTTCTGCCTTCTATTTTTCCCAAGGCAGAAGGAAAACAACTTTACTCATGATCAGGAAGTAGTTAATTTATTCCATTTAGTAGTGATTTTGAGCATCTGAAAAACTCAGGAAATATGCATGAGATACTATTATCTGGGTACTTAAAAGAAGAACTATGGCAGAGTGTATGGGGAGGGGTCTGCCCTGGGAAGGCTCCATAGGGTCCTGCTTGATTACAGGACAACAAACAGAAATAATCTCATTTCAAAACTCAAGGCCAATGTGCCCTAGATTTTAATGAACAAGGAAGACTAGATGAGTGAAGTCGGCAATGACTGGATGAAGTATCTATTACGTTAAGCCTCTGCTTATTAATGTTCTGAATTATCATCTAAGCTAGAGATATTTTGAAGGAAAAAAAAGGTGTTTCTATTATCAACTGTGCTGAGAAGAATATAAACCTACCTTGTCTCAGGGCGCACTGGGGTGTGAGGTCATGTAAATTTTGAAGCAGGTAAATAACTCTAAATTGCTGTAGCAAGAGAGTCTTATCTTGTCCACCTGATGGCAGCATAGGACAAGGTAGGATGTTTTCCTGCTTATCTGACCTGATATTGACATTTTCAGGAAGCCTGTGTGTGTGTTTCCAAAACTCACTGCAGTTTGTTAACTGTATTCATGGAATGCATCCATGCATTTTTATTTTGTAGGAACATTTATAAAGACTGTAAAGAAAAAAAAAAGTATCTGCCCTAATGGCTAACCAGCCTCTTGTTCAAAATAGATACAAACATTTCCTAAAATGCTAGTCATACTTCCTTAAAAGGAAAGCCTTGCTGCTTTATAACAAGATTATGAATAAAGTGTATATATTTAAAAATCAATTATGTGCTACGAGCTGACTCTTCCTTGAGTTCTTGCTGAGTCACCTTAAATAGCAAATTGAGGCTCATTTGATAGTCACACCTTCTAAATCAAAATGTCTGTAAGTTCAGTGTTAAAATTTTAATGCCAGAATTTCCTTAGGGTGGTAGTGTCTAGACTGTCTTATTGGTTGTGAGGTGAACCAGTTTGGGAATCAGAGTTACTCAGGGCCTTTTGATGGGAAATGCAGACAGGTCAATTGTCCTTACCAAGGAAGGCCAGGGACAGCCAGGCAGGCAGTTGGCATTCTTGGCAGGTTAGTGCAACATGGCAGGAGAAGCATTTGGCAGCAAGGGACATGTTAAATTCCAGGAAATTTGTTTACGTCTGGAAACCTGGATAGTAGAGAAGGGTCTTAATCGCATGAATGGGGATTTATTTCTTGGATAAGGAGAAAGAATAGCTATTTTTAATCACATCTCCCAAACTGTTATTCTCAAGGGTGGGAGTGATTGGACTACTGACCAATTCCTTCTAATTATCTCTGGGAGAGGCTCAGGATAGCTTTTGTAGAGTTGAAATGGATTCTGAACAGATGGATGGAGGCTAGGACCAGACAGATACTGACAGGCCATTATACTCCCACACTAATAACTTCTGCTTAAATAGCCGTGGGCTTTGCTCTGGCACATTAACCTCCCAAACCACTAGTCCACTAGGACTCCCCTTTGCAGTGCAACAATAATCAGATTCATTCTCTTGTCAGGTACTATGCATTGTGAGGCCCCAGACACTAGATGGGATCTTTAGGGCTTCAACTAGGACAGAAAACTGACACCAGAGAATTGACTAAGGGACTCAGGAAATGAAATTTCTGAAGACCAAGAGCTAAGCACACCTAGAGTCACCAAACCTCTTTTTTATTTCTTTAAATTTATCTCCATATTATTCAGCTAAGAAAAAACTGAAATGTTTTCCTGTAATACATGTGGTATTATCACACACATAGAAACCTGCAAAAAGCCTGGCAAATGTTAAACATAAAAGCACTGTTAATGAAATTTAGCCTTATTACTGGATTCTCTTCAGCTTGCCTTTTCTTTTGGCATTCTGTAGGTAGGCATGAAAATGCTGATAGCTGTGTTAGATGTGTTATTAAGAGCAAATCTTTTTTTTTTTTTTTAGAGAATTTTTTGGGGAGGGCGGGTGGGCCACTTCTATTGGTCTTTCATTTATCTATTTTCATCCATCTTCGTTCTTTGGCCTGTGTGGGCCTCCCATCGCGGTGACCTCTGTTGTTGCAGAGCCCCGGCTCGGTAGTTGGCCACATCGGTCCAGCCGCTCCATGGCACGTGGGATCCTCCCAGGCCAGGGATCGAACCAGCGCCCCTTGCACTGCAAGGCGGTGTCCTTACCCACTGGACCACCAGGGAAGTCCAAGAGCAAATCTTAATTCTTAGCTAGAAACCACCCATATCCTTTCCGGGAGCTCCGTAATTAATTTTACTGCCTAAGCTTTTTGTCATTATGATGACAGTAATCATTATTAGCTATAAAAATAATCAGCATGTTTTATAATGCAAAAGATATTTTCGGGAGGAAGAGAAGATCAAAATAACATGCCTCTAAGGAATTGTAGGATACAAAATTCATTTTTTTCTCTTGCAGACTCAGATGTGTTTGTGACATTTCTTTCATTTTCACTTTCAGGTAAAATGTAATGCTGGCTATACAAATTCATCTTTAGTGTAATTTAAAGAAAAAAAAAGAAATACCAAGTTTTTCAATGTTGGCTTAGGTTTGACCTGTGCTGAGACTCTGTTATAGATTATACAGAAGTTTTAGAAAATGTTCATTCCAATTATGTAATATGCCTATTTATTAAAGTCACAGAGGACTTTCGTTTAGGAAGATCAAAGTAGTGTTCAGAGAACTATCGTTAAATGAATGCTCTCTCCTTTCGTGCCATAAAGAGTCTGACTAAAGAAAAGACACAAGACACAGAGAGTGCTGAAAGGCAGGAGAAATGTGGAAAGCACAGAATAAGAGAATGAGTGAAAGAAATATCTTTTAAAGGTACTATAGAGCATCTTTTCATTTTCTTTGTATATCTGAAAGATGTACTTCTTTGTGATAGTGTCACAGGTAATTGCACATTAGGTTATTGAATCATGACATTCCATTTAAAAGCTGTTCACTTTTTAAGCAACAATTCTAACAGGAACGAGATATGTGCACAGCAATGACTTTTACTACTGAGAAAAATAGCAGCTAAAAAAGTCAAGGAGTGGTCGATTTGCTGTAGTGCTTCACCTCAAGGTTAATGCATCTTTAGGATAACAATGCTAATGATTGATCTGTTCCTCCAAAGAAAACTGAAAGCTACCTTCCTATAAAATAAGCTGAATGGAACAAACAAAAGTTGGGAATTCTATGGACATTTTATTCTTGGCTTTTTCTCGGGTAGGTTTTAAAATTCACAAATTATTAGCTGTTTTCTATGAACTGCTTTCTCTGGAATTTAAAATGTTGATAATGTGGGTGTTTGTGAAAATTTTATTTGCTTAACAGCTGGCACCAGAATTAACTTGGGAGGATAGATTTTTGTTGAAAATAGTAGTTTCCCACTGGTTACCCACAGGGTTTAAGCAGCCTACAGACATAATGACCCAAATAATAGATATTAAAATAAGCCAGTATTTTAAATGGTACATCAATTTTGGATTCTAGATTTCTTAAAAAGCCGGATCAGTGTGCTCACATATCAAACACTTTCTGTAGCTGACTATTAGAGCTGCTGCCCCTGGACTGGGCATGCCCTTTTGAATTTGTTATGGTCACAGTCTGTTCCTGTTAGTGTCCCAGCACTGAAGTAACATGTCAATTGCCGTATTTCATAGGATTTGCATTCCTTTTTTACTGACCTCCAGTTTGCTTTAGTCATTCAGTATTATCCTCTCTCCTTGGTAAGGATATGTATTTTTATGCTCTTCTATTTTAGAATAATGCCTATAGTTTATACAGGTTACTCTTTTGAGGACTGGAGCCAAAGCAAATATAGGTCAGTTGAGAGAGAAAACAGAACCTGATTTCTGTTTCTAAGAAAGAAGAGAGTAGGTAGGAAAAGGGAGGAGACAGAAAATAATTCTAAAAGATTTTGTAGCACTAGGAGTACAATATGGGGTAGGGCCTCCTAGGAAACTTTCCTGATATTAGAAAGGCCATGGGTCATTTCAACAGTATTGTCTAATCAATAGTTTCTCATTTACATTAGTTTATATGGAATGGCCAGTCAGTGGTTTAATCTCTAAGTCATGTCTGTCTCTTAAGACCATATGGATTGTAGCCTGCTAGGTTCCTCTCTCTGTGGGATTTCCCAGGCAAAATACTGGAGCATGTTGCCATTTCCATCTCCATTGGGATGGCTGAATAGTCCATTAACTGAGAATCTTCTGTTGAACCACCAAACTAGAAACCAAGCAAAGTAAGGGGAGACCTTTTGTAGAGAGTTTAGAATGGAGTTCCCAGGAGATGTAGATTTGAGGAAACTAGAAGATCCCTTTCTACGTGTTTATACATTATGATTTCCCTTTGAATTATAAAGGCCTTTGCATAAATGTACAGTTAGAGTTCTGAGAAGTAGTAGTAAAGAACCAGATTCACTAAAAAGTATCCGTTAAAAATGAGTTCTGTTATATTAACCTTGCTTTCATGTTTGAGAGTGGATTAGGAAAATATGACAGATGCAATGTATCAGGTTGGACAAAAAGTTTGTTTGAATATTATAGAAAAACCCAAACAAATTATGTGGCCAACTCAATATGTGGGTATCACTTTTAACAAAGATTCATGATATTGAATAATAGGCTGGTAGGCTCAAGAAGGAGGTGATAGACGTATAATTATGACTGATTTGCATTGTTATACACCATTTGCATTGTTGAAACCAACACTGTAAAACAATTCTCTCCAATTAAAACATAAATACAAATTTGTTTACACAGTTACTAATTATTCAAATTGTTAGAGTTCCTCTCAACTTGTTTGTTGATTGAGCATTAAGTCAGTGGTATCCAAAGCAGCTAGTTGTAAAATTGTGAGATTTCTTCAGCAAAAACAATCTGTTGAGTTGAAAATTTGAAAAAAAAAAAAAATTCTTGGCTGCTGCGCTTGTCCTCTGTGATGGCCCACACTGTCTGTGGAGTGTGCTTTTCCCTGAATCTGAATAAATCTACTTCTTACCTATCACTGTAACTCTCACTGAATTCTCTTCTGCAATGAGAGATCAAGAACCTCAGCTCTCTTAGGTCCTGAACCCATAGGAGGCTGTGAGTCAGGTACACTGGAGAAGATGCTCTGCTGTCTTCTGCTTACTTGTGACCGGCAGGTCAATCCTGTATGCTAAATACGCATCCAACAGCAGCTCCAGGACAGAACTATACAGTTCTCTTTGAGATTTTTCTCCTACATTCTTGTGTTCTTGTTCATTTCTGTTCTATCTCTTCTGTTAACCCCAGAAGATTGCTTTTATTTCCTCACTCTAACCCTTACACGTGCTGACCCTGTATTCCCAACTTATAACTAGACCAGCTCCAGCTCATTGTCAACACCACTGGGGATGTCTTCTGTGCTGTTTCTTTGCAACAACTTTTGGGCACTAACAGCCACTTGGAAGACAGCCTTGGAAGGGATAACATCTAAAACTGTAAGTGCAAATCTTGACCAAATTTTGTGGTAGATTTTGACTTAACGGTGGAATTTTTAATAGAATGGGAATTAGAGATATCTCAGGTTTGGGGTCTGAAATGGGTCAGGTGGCATTGATCCCAACCAGTGTCCCCCCTGGGTCTTATTCTCTGGGATGGGGAAAGATTCAGACTACTGCCATTACAAGCGAAAAAAAAAAAAAAAAAGTGGAGAATTCTCTGGTATATTCCTCTGTGGCTAAGATGCTGAACTCCCAAATCAGGGGGCCTGGGTTGGATTCCTGGTCAGGGAACTAGAGCCCATATGCTGCAACTAAGACCTGGTACAGCCAAATAAATATTAAAAACAAAAAACAGACACCGCCCCCCCCCCCAAATGTTATTAGGCTATGTAGTCATGTTTGGCCACAATATGAGCTAGGAAGTCAAGAAAAATGACCACTAAATGGATCCCTGAGTTATAATACTACATTACAGTTAGGTTTATATTATAGAAGGAAATTTAAATGGAGTGAACTTCCATTTGTTAAATTTTCCAAGGCCTTGTATTTAGACAAAGAACCCCAAAAGGAATTTAAGGGGTGTGTAGCTTGGAGGGATAATTCTATTAAGAACACAAAAGACTTAATTCATCTGCCCTATGGGGCCATCCAAGTGTTAAATCCTCTGCACAGAGCAGCAGAAGCTACTCCCCATCTATTGGGAGAAGCCATTGCCTCAGTGGAAGACACAAATAGGGATGAGAAGAGGCCCCTCCAATATTTAGGAACCTCTTTGTAACCTGAGTTACCCAAGGGGCCCATCATTAGCTCAGCTAGCATTGACAGTGATATAAGTCACTAACCAACTGTAGTTGCCCCTACAGTTTGCAACTGAGAGAACTTACTAATGGAAATCAAGAAGCAGTAAGAGTCTATGTACCTTTCTCAATGTCAGATCAAAGTATGGCAGAGGACAAGTTGGGAAGTTTTTCTGAGGATCCTGAACTTTTTACAAAAGAATTTACTTGACTAGTGAGGTCTTTCGATTTCACCTGAGGAGGCTTACATGTCTTACTATCCTACTGTTGTGCCCCTGAGGAAAAGCAGTGAATAGTACTGGCAGCCAGAGCCCATGCAGACCAACTGGCAGCCCAAGCCTAACAGGGCCATGCAGTGTACCAGGTGTGGAAAGATCCTGACCCTGAGGAAAGTCCATAATGGAATTACAAACTGAATTCTGATAGGGATAGAGGGGATCATATGATTAACTATTTAATAGAGAGTACGGAGAAACTTACAATAAAACCTGTTAATTATGAAAGGGTTAAAGAGGTCCAACAGGGACAAGATGAAGATTCTGCAGTCTTCCAAGGAAAACTAGTGGAGGCTTTTAGGAAGTATACAAATGTGGATCCCTCCTCCTCTCAGGGGCAGTCCCTTTTGGCAATGCATTTCATAGCCCAGTCTGCCCCAGACTTCAGGTGCAAATTTCAGAAAACTGCTGGTCCTCAAACCCCAATGAACAATTTGTTCCAATTGGTTTATTTGGTTTTCAGTAATAGGGATATGACTGAAAAATTTAAACACACCTAGAGAAATATGCAAGAGGCGAAAATAATTGCATTGGCTTTAACTAGGTGGTTGCCTTTTCTGGGCCAGTCTGGTCCTGGAAGACCATAAGGCCCATGCATACCCATGAAACGACAGTGTACCCTGTGTAGACAAAAGGGGCACTGTAAAAAGAACTGTGGTCAATGTGTCTTTTGCAAACAGTCAGGGCATTGGAAGAGGGGATGTCCCAGAAGCCAGAGAGTAACTGGGACCCCTCAGCCATTGACGATGGTTTTGCAATTAGAAGACTGATGGGCATTGAAGCCAAAATTGGCTCTACCTAGAGATAATATCTACTAGTGTCCAATCTCGGGTGGTCATTGATGTCACTGGCCATTGGATAGAAGTTCTTATAGACACTGGTGCAGCCTTCTCAGTCTTAACCCAAGGATTGGAAGCCTTAGCAATCATAAGAAATATGTAATGGGGTTGTCAGGAAACAGCACATTTTCCTGGAACCTGTTTTGTGCAATGCTAATGGTCAACTATTTTTACATTTGTTTCCATTTGTGCCTGATTGTCCAATCCTTTTCATGGGAAGGGATTTATTAACTAAATTAGGGGGCATTCTGTTTCTGGAGAGGCAAGAGGACTACCCTTACTGCCAAAGGATTCTAACAAAAACCAGAAAGGGACAGGTTGAGCTAGAAGCCTTAAAGAGACCCTGGAATGTGGAATATCGAGGTTTTAGGCCTGGCCAAAGATATTTGGCCAATGGTTACTAAACAAGACCCTCAAGAAATAGCTGTAGTTCACCAAAGGGGACATGAGTCTTAGATACCCAGGTCTGAAATTAGAAATGGAAATCACCAAGCCGACCAAGAAGCAAAGAAAACACCTTGTATAACAACAGATAAAATACAATTTTAAAAGTTCCAGGCTCGATAGAGGAAATGCCACAACCTTGCTATACCAAGGAAGAAAATTGCACTAAAAATAGGGGGTTACTAAGTCAAAAGGGATGGCATATGTTAGATGAAAAGATTATGATTCCATAAACTCAGCAATGAAAAGTAATCAAGGCTTTATATGAAACCACCCACTATAGATCTGAAGCACCTTGGAATTTACTGCAAAGGTAGTTTATAGGTAAAGGAATGAAGATGGTGGTAGTCCATATTACCAAATCATGTGACACATGTTTACAAAAATAATTCTAACACAGCTCCACCCTCTTCATTAGTTAGACCCATTCAACACCAAGAAAACAACATGGAGGAGAATTGACAAACTGATTTTACTCAGATGCCCAAGTCCAGAGGCTACAAATATTTATTGGTGAAGGAAGATACGTTCACTGGATGGGTAGAGACTTTTCCCACATGAACAGAAAAGGTGTCAGGCATAACAAAGAACATTTCAGATTGCCTCCATCTATACAAAATGATAATGAACCTCTCGTAGATTTAGGAACTCTTTTGGGAGAACAGTTTGGGTTCTCAAGATCATGGCTGAAGTTTTGGAATAGGAACTATGAAGTCTCTGTGTTTGTATGCTCATATGTGTCTATGTGTGTGTTACAGATGTATGGTGTTGCCAAAAATTCATTTTCCTGGAACTTTTGGAGCTATGGTCAACTATTTTTACATTTGTTTCCATTTGTGCCTGATTGTCCAATCCTTTTCATGGGAAGGGATTTATTAACTAAATTAGGGGGCATTCTGTTTCTGGAGAGGCAAGAGGACTACCCTTACTGCCAAAGGATTCTAACAAAAACCAGAAAGGGACAGGTTGAGCTAGAAGCCTTAAAGAGACCCTGGAATGTGGAATATCGAGGTTTTAGGCCTGGCCAAAGATATTTGGCCAATGGTTACTAAACAAGACCCTCAAGAAATAGCTGTAGTTCACCAAAGGGGACATGAGTCTTAGATACCCAGGTCTGAAATTAGAAATGGAAATCACCAAGCCGACCAAGAAGCAAAGAAAACACCTTGTATAACAACAGATAAAATACAATTTTAAAAGTTCCAGGCTCGATAGAGGAAATGCCACAACCTTGCTATACCAAGGAAGAAAATTGCACTAAAAATAGGGGGTTACTAAGTCAAAAGGGATGGCATATGTTAGATGAAAAGATTATGATTCCATAAACTCAGCAATGAAAAGTAATCAAGGCTTTATATGAAACCACCCACTATAGATCTGAAGCACCTTGGAATTTACTGCAAAGGTAGTTTATAGGTAAAGGAATGAAGATGGTGGTAGTCCATATTACCAAATCATGTGACACATGTTTACAAAAATAATTCTAACACAGCTCCACCCTCTTCATTAGTTAGACCCATTCAACACCAAGAAAACAACATGGAGGAGAATTGACAAACTGATTTTACTCAGATGCCCAAGTCCAGAGGCTACAAATATTTATTGGTGAAGGAAGATACGTTCACTGGATGGGTAGAGACTTTTCCCACATGAACAGAAAAGGTGTCAGGCATAACAAAGAACATTTCAGATTGCCTCCATCTATACAAAATGATAATGAACCTCTCGTAGATTTAGGAACTCTTTTGGGAGAACAGTTTGGGTTCTCAAGATCATGGCTGAAGTTTTGGAATAGGAACTATGAAGTCTCTGTGTTTGTATGCTCATATGTGTCTATGTGTGTGTTACAGATGTATGGTGTTGCCAAAAATTCATAAAAGAACTCTAATTGATTTAAAGGAAATTAATAACTTACATAAATACTCAGAAATACAAAATAATCTGGCCAGAATGAATTTCGGGCTCATGTTATCTGGAATATATTCAGGACAAAACTGATATCTAGTATTGAAAATGGTTTAAGCTTGTTGGTGTGATTAATATAGACCTAGAGTTACTCATGATCAGGATTTTCTTAAGACTGGATCAAATTCAGTTGGGGGTAAATTAATTTTGATAGGAATAGGCTAGAGTAAGACTGGGCTTGGTCTCTCCCTCCAAAGTATTCTTGAAATGCTTTTGACAAACAGATTGTGGTTTAACAGATTGCAACAAATTTCTTTGCCTTTAAGTGATTTATATTTGCTTTTGGGATCCTTGTAACTTTGGTTAGAGAATAGGTATTGTCTGACAGTGACTTATGATCTTACCTGACTGAAAACTAACCTTGGGATGTCTTAGAGTATTCCTAAGGTATCACAAAGAAACATTTCACTAGGGTTATTTTGTATGTTATGTTAAATGTAATCATTTGTAATTCTGGTTATTGTAACCAACCTTTATTGTACACTGTAATCTGCTGTTTGACCAAGTCGTTTAAGTCTTTTGTCATTTATAGATATGTATTGAACCCTGGTGCTGGTACAAAATGTGCCTCATCATCAAGAGGATCCATAGGAAGGCTAAGGGACCCAGTTACAACTGCTCTGCATCAACAGGATGGTTATGTAGGGATTTCAGCCCTTATGGACTGAAACAAGGAGCTGCCCTGCCCCTGTGGCCCCTAGATCAGGTACCCAGAGATTTTTGCTCCCTGATAGGCAGGGTCAACGCCCTGACTCAGGCTTGAAGCAATTACAGAAGACGGACCTTCACCCTTCTGCCTCCCATAAGGATATGGGAGTAAAATCTCTGAGGGGGGAATGTAACAGGAAGGAAAGGGGCAAGGCATGCCTTTTGAAAGAATGACATGGTCCAAGGACACGACATAAACCCATTAGAATCAAATGGGTCCAAGATGGCAGACTAGACTTTAATCCTCAATCAGCAAGCAAATGACACACCCAGAGGCACCATGACAGCCCTGCCCCTTCCCCAAAATAGTTAGAATAATCCTCCCACTTATTAACATATGAAATCCACCCCATAAAAGCTCAGCACACCACATTTCCAAGCCACCATACTTGCCCTCTGTGATGGCCCACACTCTATCTGTGGAGTGTGCTTTTCTCTGAATCTGAATAAATCCACTTCTTACCTATCAACAACAGCAACAACAAAAAATTCTTGTGAAATTTTTACATGACTTTAGGCTGAAAATCAAGTCTCTGGTCAGATAAAATTCCAGTGTCCCGAACTTGCTAGTGTGGCTTCCTTGCAATGCAGATGAAAAAAAAAAAGTTTATGTATCTTGAAGAAAGACAGACTCACCATGAGTTAAGAACTTTATATGATGCCTGAATGGCTGTGTTAGTTTTAGAATCTATCAAAAGAAACACAGCGTATATAACAGGTATGAAAAATTGATTTCATCTTACATGTCAACTCTGATTAGTGACAGGGAAATCTGAGGCTGTATCTAAGCTTGGAAGGACAGTATTGCCATCAACTAGTGACAGCTGTCATGAGCACATCATAGGAAGGTGGTACTTTTATGTATCTGTTGTCTTAAAGAGGGAGGTGGTGGGATTCACCTCACTTTACTCTTAAATGGCTGTACATCGTTTGAAACATTTATTTCTTACAACAGTTTCTACTCTTAAAAATGTTTTGAGTTTTTACGATGTATCTGTGTATCAAATTGTCACATCCCATGTGGTATTAGTGGTAAAGAACAACTGCTCTGCAAAAGGATGGTTATGTAGGGATTTCAGCCCTTATGGACTAAACAAGGAGCTGCCCTGCCTGTGGCCCCTAGATCAGGTACCCAGAGATTTTTGCTCCCTGATAGGCAGGGTCAACGCCCTGACTCAGGCTTGAAGCAATTACAGAAGACGGACCTTCACCCTTCTGCCTCCCATAAGGATATGGGAGTAAAATCTCTGAGGGGGGAATGTAACAGGAAGGAAAGGGGCAAGGCATGCCTTTTGAAAGAATGACATGGTCCAAGGACACGACATAAACCCATTAGAATCAAATGGGTCCAAGATGGCAGACTAGACTTTAATCCTCAATCAGCAAGCAAATGACACACCCAGAGGCACCATGACAGCCCTGCCCCTTCCCCAAAATAGTTAGAATAATCCTCCCACTTATTAACATATGAAATCCACCCCATAAAAGCTCAGCACACCACATTTCCAAGCCACCATACTTGCCCTCTGTGATGGCCCACACTCTATCTGTGGAGTGTGCTTTTCTCTGAATCTGAATAAATCCACTTCTTACCTATCAACAACAGCAACAACAAAAAATTCTTGTGAAATTTTTACATGACTTTAGGCTGAAAATCAAGTCTCTGGTCAGATAAAATTCCAGTGTCCCGAACTTGCTAGTGTGGCTTCCTTGCAATGCAGATGAAAAAAAAAAAGTTTATGTATCTTGAAGAAAGACAGACTCACCATGAGTTAAGAACTTTATATGATGCCTGAATGGCTGTGTTAGTTTTAGAATCTATCAAAAGAAACACAGCGTATATAACAGGTATGAAAAATTGATTTCATCTTACATGTCAACTCTGATTAGTGACAGGGAAATCTGAGGCTGTATCTAAGCTTGGAAGGACAGTATTGCCATCAACTAGTGACAGCTGTCATGAGCACATCATAGGAAGGTGGTACTTTTATGTATCTGTTGTCTTAAAGAGGGAGGTGGTGGGATTCACCTCACTTTACTCTTAAATGGCTGTACATCGTTTGAAACATTTATTTCTTACAACAGTTTCTACTCTTAAAAATGTTTTGAGTTTTTACGATGTATCTGTGTATCAAATTGTCACATCCCATGTGGTATTAGTGGTAAAGAACCTGTCTGCCAATGCTGAAGATGTAAAAGGTGCAGGCTGAATTCCTGGCTTGGGAAGATCCCCTGAAGGGGAGGGCGTGGCAACCCACTCCAGTATTCTTGCCTGGAGAATCCCATGGACAGAGGAGCTAGGAGGGCTACAATCCTTAGGGTCACAGAGTCAGACATGACTGAACTGACTTAGCATGCGCACGCAATGAAAAAAATAGTTTGTGTCCTTTGTCATTCTTAGATGTCGGTGAGTAGAAGAGGGAAATGAGACATTGGAGTTGGAGATAGTGCTTTTCCTTTAGAAACAGTGCTTTTCCTTTAGAAACATCCTGTTTTTTGTTTCTGGATGTGTATCGTTACGAAAGTTACATTTGGTACTTTTTCACTTTTGTGGAGGGGGACAGTTCATGGCTACATACAGCCTCTCCCTTTTTGATATGTTTTTGTCTGTAGTCTTTTGCTTTGACCTCAAACCCTCTTGTATTTTTTTCTTGAATCAGGAGTGAAAATTCTCTATGCTTGTTTCCAGAGCAGCGGTTTTCAGCCGAGGGTGATTTTGATTTGGGAAGGAAGTTATTTTTAGTTATCACAACTGAGGAGTTGCTACTGGCATCTAAGGGCCAGAAGCCAGGGATGATTCTGAATATTCAGAAATGCACAGAAGCCTCAATCACAAAGAACTATCTAGTCCCAAAAATAATTGTGCCAATGTTGATAAACCTTTCTCTAAAGTCCTGATCCTGCTTTCTTGGTCAAAAACAGGCTGACCAGAATAAATCACCATTTGTCTTCCTTTGGGTTTTATCTAGTTCAAAAGCTAAGATGAACTGGCATAAATTCTTCTTACTATAATCTACTATCCTTTTAACATGACAGACCTTTAACTATTAAACTATGAATCTACAATGTAAAGCTGTCATGAGCACATCATAGGAAGGTGGTACTTTTATGTATCTGTTGTCTTAAAGAGGGAGGTGGTGGGATTCACCTCACTTTACTCTTAAATGGCTGTACATCGTTTGAAACATTTATTTCTTACAACAGTTTCTACTCTTAAAAATGTTTTGAGTTTTTACGATGTATCTGTGTATCAAATTGTCACATCCCATGTGGTATTAGTGGTAAAGAACCTGTCTGCCAATGCTGAAGATGTAAAAGGTGCAGGCTGAATTCCTGGCTTGGGAAGATCCCCTGAAGGGGAGGGCGTGGCAACCCACTCCAGTATTCTTGCCTGGAGAATCCCATGGACAGAGGAGCTAGGAGGGCTACAATCCTTAGGGTCACAGAGTCAGACATGACTGAACTGACTTAGCATGCGCACGCAATGAAAAAAATAGTTTGTGTCCTTTGTCATTCTTAGATGTCGGTGAGTAGAAGAGGGAAATGAGACATTGGAGTTGGAGATAGTGCTTTTCCTTTAGAAACAGTGCTTTTCCTTTAGAAACATCCTGTTTTTTGTTTCTGGATGTGTATCGTTACGAAAGTTACATTTGGTACTTTTTCACTTTTGTGGAGGGGGACAGTTCATGGCTACATACAGCCTCTCCCTTTTTGATATGTTTTTGTCTGTAGTCTTTTGCTTTGACCTCAAACCCTCTTGTATTTTTTTCTTGAATCAGGAGTGAAAATTCTCTATGCTTGTTTCCAGAGCAGCGGTTTTCAGCCGAGGGTGATTTTGATTTGGGAAGGAAGTTATTTTTAGTTATCACAACTGAGGAGTTGCTACTGGCATCTAAGGGCCAGAAGCCAGGGATGATTCTGAATATTCAGAAATGCACAGAAGCCTCAATCACAAAGAACTATCTAGTCCCAAAAATAATTGTGCCAATGTTGATAAACCTTTCTCTAAAGTCCTGATCCTGCTTTCTTGGTCAAAAACAGGCTGACCAGAATAAATCACCATTTGTCTTCCTTTGGGTTTTATCTAGTTCAAAAGCTAAGATGAACTGGCATAAATTCTTCTTACTATAATCTACTATCCTTTTAACATGACAGACCTTTAACTATTTAAACCGATGCATTATGAATACAGTACAATGTAAAAGACTGTGAACCGGACTTAGTTCAAATCCTAATTCCCCGACTCATTAATTATAAACCTTAACTTCCATTTTTTGTAAAGCAACAGCAGCAATAATAAGGCAATATGTAATAGAATGTTAGTATTAATAATGATACTTAACACATAGGCTTTTTTTAATGAATCAGTTTATTATTTGGCTGCATTGGGCTCTTAATTGTATCATGCATGAATTTTCTTGGTGGCCCATGGGTTCTCTAGTTGCAGCACCTGGGATTTGGACCACAAAGGCTTAGTTGCCCCAGGGCAAGTGGGATCTCAGTTCCCTAACCAGGGATCAAACTGTGTTCTCTGCTGCATTGCAAGGCAATAGGACTTTTGTGATGATATAAAGCATTTATATATTTGAAAACATTAGCTATGTAAGAACACTGACTAAGTCATTTGTAAACCTTAATTATCCACAATTACGGAAAATTATATCTCCTGTAAACTCAGAACAAAAACTATATAGCTGTTTGATGAAAGACCAACCTCTTCTTTTAAATCAAGAGTCACCAATATTTTTCAAAAAAGAAAGAAAAACAAATTTTAGAAAACCCTTTCTTAATTGACATCTCAAAACGCTAGACAAAAATGCATTTATGAGTTAATTGGAAGCCGTGAACTATCAGTTATTATCAAACATTCAGGCTTAAGGAGAACAATAATACTGGTTTTGTCACTACATAATTCTCCTGACCTTGAGATGCATGCAATCATTGTAATAAAACATTTTAATTTGAACTCAGAACTATGGCTGCATGGTTCAAAGTTATGACTAATCTTTTAAGATCACCTGCATTCATGGTGAAGTTGGAGAACTCTCAATGGGCTATTTGGGAAGGAAGTTATTTTTAGTTATCACAACTGAGGAGTTGCTACTGGCATCTAAGGGCCAGAAGCCAGGGATGATTCTGAATATTCAGAAATGCACAGAAGCCTCAATCACAAAGAACTATCTAGTCCCAAAAATAATTGTGCCAATGTTGATAAACCTTTCTCTAAAGTCCTGATCCTGCTTTCTTGGTCAAAAACAGGCTGACCAGAATAAATCACCATTTGTCTTCCTTTGGGTTTTATCTAGTTCAAAAGCTAAGATGAACTGGCATAAATTCTTCTTACTATAATCTACTATCCTTTTAACATGACAGACCTTTAACTATTTAAACCGATGCATTATGAATACAGTACAATGTAAAAGACTGTGAACCGGACTTAGTTCAAATCCTAATTCCCCGACTCATTAATTATAAACCTTAACTTCCATTTTTTGTAAAGCAACAGCAGCAATAATAAGGCAATATGTAATAGAATGTTAGTATTAATAATGATACTTAACACATAGGCTTTTTTTAATGAATCAGTTTATTATTTGGCTGCATTGGGCTCTTAATTGTATCATGCATGAATTTTCTTGGTGGCCCATGGGTTCTCTAGTTGCAGCACCTGGGATTTGGACCACAAAGGCTTAGTTGCCCCAGGGCAAGTGGGATCTCAGTTCCCTAACCAGGGATCAAACTGTGTTCTCTGCTGCATTGCAAGGCAATAGGATTTTTGTGATGATATAAAGCATTTATATATTTGAAAACATTAGCTATGTAAGAACACTGACTAAGTCATTTGTAAACCTTAATTATCCACAATTACGGAAAATTATATCTCCTGTAAACTCAGAACAAAAACTATATAGCTGTTTGATGAAAGACCAACCTCTTCTTTTAAATCAAGAGTCACCAATATTTTTCAAAAAAGAAAGAAAAACAAATTTTAGAAAACCCTTTCTTAATTGACATCTCAAAACGCTAGACAAAAATGCATTTATGAGTTAATTGGAAGCCGTGAACTATCAGTTATTATCAAACATTCAGGCTTAAGGAGAACAATAATACTGGTTTTGTCACTACATAATTCTCCTGACCTTGAGATGCATGCAATCATTGTAATAAAACATTTTAATTTGAACTCAGAACTATGGCTGCATGGTTCAAAGTTATGACTAATCTTTTAAGATCACCTGCATTCATGGTGAAGTTGAGAACTCTCAAGGGGCATTATGTGTAAATGTGTTCTTGTTGTAGCTTAGTATTTCTGTGTAAACTGAATGCAAAAATAGCTTATACTTTCTTATTCACCCTATAGCAAAATGATGACACATTTCTAGGGCCAGAGTAATAATGGGCATTGTTAATTTACTAGTGGAGATTTTACTTCTAAGCACTGTGTTGTTCTAAAGGTAATTGTTGAATTTTAACAAAGTCTTCTGACTTTCAAGAGCTTTCAGATGAAATGTGTATATATTCCCATATATGTTTCATATCTGTTTTACAAGTAAGGGATATCCTTTAGGCATCCTGTGAGAGAAGAGGCTTGGGTTGAGTTCCCTCAAAGCAGAACCTGAGTAGATTGAATCTGGTGTATCAGTCTTAGTGAAACAGTGCTTTCTAGGAAAGATCTATAAGGAAAGAAGTTAAGCATGATAGGGGAGTGGTAGCAAAGACATTGCCTCATATAAAGTGAAACCTTGGCTTTACCCAAGGGATATTTCTGAGGCCTAAAAGGGCCCATGCAGAGTTGTCTCCCCTTGAAGTAAGATGGCCAACATTTGTAATTTGTATCACTCAAACACTAGCTGTTACCATGGGAGTGGCAATGAAGCATGCTGGGGTCGCTCTGGGAGAAATCTCTAGAGAAGTGAATAAGTCTGTTCCATTAGCATCTAGCAATCACATTGACTAGGGTATGGGAACATCACCCAGTAAAGCATCTACTTGACAAGAAACCACATTATTGTATTTTCAAACCAGCTAACCTTCTGAAACATTCAAGCAACTCATACCAAAATTGACCTAATTTTTTTTAAAAAAAGGTCATGTAAGGAAATGTTTTTAATATACTAACTTTTTTCTGAAGCACTTATTTTAGAATGCTTTAGAAAGGCCGTGAACTATCATTTATTATCAAACATTCAGGCTTAAGGAGAACAATAATACTGGTTTTGTCACTACATAATTCTCCTGACCTTGAGATGCATGCAATCATTGTAATAAAACATTTTAATTTGAACTCAGAACTATGGCTGCATGGTTCAAAGTTATGACTAATCTTTTAAGATCACCTGCATTCATGGTGAAGTTGAGAACTCTCAAGGGGCATTATGTGTAAATGTGTTCTTGTTGTAGCTTAGTATTTCTGTGTAAACTGAATGCAAAATAGCTTATACTTTCTTATTCACCCTATAGCAAAATGATGACACATTTCTAGGGCCAGAGTAATAATGGGCATTGTTAATTTACTAGTGGAGATTTTACTTCTAAGCACTGTGTTGTTCTAAAGGTAATTGTTGAATTTTAACAAAGTCTTCTGACTTTCAAGAGCTTTCAGATGAAATGTGTATATATTCCCATATATGTTTCATATCTGTTTTACAAGTAAGGGATATCCTTTAGGCATCCTGTGAGAGAAGAGGCTTGGGTTGAGTTCCCTCAAAGCAGAACCTGAGTAGATTGAATCTGGTGTATCAGTCTTAGTGAAACAGTGCTTTCTAGGAAAGATCTATAAGGAAAGAAGTTAAGCATGATAGGGGAGTGGTAGCAAAGACATTGCCTCATATAAAGTGAAACCTTGGCTTTACCCAAGGGATATTTCTGAGGCCTAAAAGGGCCCATGCAGAGTTGTCTCCCCTTGAAGTAAGATGGCCAACATTTGTAATTTGTATCACTCAAACACTAGCTGTTACCATGGGAGTGGCAATGAAGCATGCTGGGGTCGCTCTGGGAGAAATCTCTAGAGAAGTGAATAAGTCTGTTCCATTAGCATCTAGCAATCACATTGACTAGGGTATGGGAACATCACCCAGTAAAGCATCTACTTGACAAGAAACCACATTATTGTATTTTCAAACCAGCTAACCTTCTGAAACATTCAAGCAACTCATACCAAAATTGACCTAATTTTTTTTAAAAAAAGGTCATGTAAGGAAATGTTTTTAATATACTAACTTTTTTCTGAAGCACTTATTTTAGAATGCTGTTGATGCAGAAGGAAATGAATTATGGAGGATAAAGTACACATTGTGGGGTAAACAGTCTCAAGAAAATGAAGAAGAATGGGAAGAATGAAATGATGACATTAAAACTTTGTAATAGAGCTAATGGAATGAGTTGGTACTGTTCTTTGAATCTTTATGTTCTTGAAGTGGCTTTAGAGTCAGTCATGTTTGAGGAGTTTAAAAAGATTCCCAGAAACAGAATAAATCCTATGTGTAACAGGGCATAGTTTGGGCTTACCAAAGCTGAAGTCTAAAGATTTATAAACTAATTTATTTAGCAACCATTGCAGCTGAATCACGGCTCTTTTGCAAAGTATTTCCTTTTTACTCTGCTAGTTCCAATCATCTATCTTGAGAATCTAAATGTACCACTATGGTGATGGAAGAGAGAAGCTGAAAAGTTTTGTTGAAATGGAAAGATTTGTTTTCAGTTAGTACTTGTGCAATAAATCTTCTGGATCTAGGCTTTAAGTGCTGAAGTATAAATGATGGTTGGGCTGCTACTGCTTTTGAATACATTACAGAACAAACACTTTCCTCAGGAACCGATGTTATTGGAAAGTCAGTTTTAGGTGATAATATTAATAAATGCCTTTCAATCTTCTTATACTTGAAAGTCTTCAAAATGCACACACATTGATAGGACTCTGTCCTTATTGTGGGCACATGGTGTTCCCTGGACTTCCATGGAGTGTGAAAATGTCAATAAATCTAAATTCTCTGCAAAAAAAAGATGCACACACATAGAATGTGTGCATGTATATTCCAATTTGATCTTTATTGAGATCCTGGTAGAGTGGGCACATTACTCTCATAAACAGTCTAGAATGAGGACTCTCTTTGCAACTCAGTCATTTTTGACCCTTTGCAACTCCTCATCTTTAACCCTCAGTCATCTTTATTTTTTAATTAAGGATTATATTTTATTTTTTACAGAGTTGTTTACTGCCACACATCGATGTGAATCCTCCATAGGTATGCACATGTTGCTGCCATCTCCCTCCCCATCTCACCTCTCAGGTTGCCACAGAGACCCTGTTTAAAATCCTCTAGTCCCACAGCATGTTTAACATAGTTTACATGGAAGTAAAATGAAAGAGCTTGGTTTCCCCATGACTGCTGATTTCTCAATACACTGGACTGGGCTGGTCAGACCACACACTAGTTTTAGATCCTATGCTCCTGCCTCATATTCTATCTCTGCATTACTTAATTCTATCTCTACACTGCTCTCAAATTATTTTCTTAAAACATAGTCTTACTGACTGGAAGTCTTGGTTGCTTCCCCATTACCCATGGAATGGAGTCTAAGCTCTTAGCAGAGTCGTTGTCACCTCAGAATTGGGCTTAATTTGCCAACTCATCTTCACATTATAAGACATCCTGTACTAGTATAAAGTCAAAATCATCTTTGATACTTTCATCAGATTAAAATATGCCTATTTCCATTAAGCTATGCTACATCTTCTGACATACTCACTACTCTTCAAGCTCCTCATTCCTTAGGATATTGTTCAATTTCTTTCTGTGGCTTATAGGATCTGATATGTACATAGAACTCAACCTAGCCCAATATGTCATTTTGACAGAAAACAGTTCCATGCTTAAAGACAAGTCAGGAGGCTCTCATTTTGAGTTATAAGCAAGTTGAGTTGATGGAATCCAATTCAAAATAGCCTTAGTGAGACTTGCCCATTTTCGTTTTTAAAAATTTCTCATGTAACTTATCAATATAATTGAAATGCATTTTCCACTAATTTTGTCTGTTGAAACTGTGCTAAGTTCATGATGTAGCTCAAATCTTTCTGCTTATTCGTAGCTTTTCTGAATTCCCGTCTACTCCCCAAATTAGGGCTGTTTTTCTTTTTTTATCTTGGTGCACATCTTCTACTATATTTAAGGACCTGAGACATTCTACTTTTGAGATTTTAAGTTTTATATCTGTTTTACATAACATTAGTTTGAAACATATGAAATTATCAGCTCTCAAGTAGTTTTAACTTACTAAAATGGCACTTTCTTGTGATTCAATTTAATGTGTTGGAAAGAAACTGACCAGTAGTGATTTTTGCATCTTGAATATTTGATAGATGGTAAGGTTGCAGTGAATGTTGATGGCATTAAATACTTCTTGGGATATAATAAAATTATAATGATTTGACAGACTTTTCCCCAAATAGTCTCCTGTGGATAACAAAATATTTAAAACAATAAATCCATCATTTTCTCTTATGTTCTGGTTCTGTCCATTTCTAAGAACATTCTAAATATTCAGTATTCTTGTGAGTGAATAACACAATTCAAGCCTGATTTCACTGCATAAATTCACATTTACAGTATGTTCATAGGAATTTTGAGTTATTTTCTAGTAATATCCAGGAAAGTGAGTTAGAATATTATAAATAAACAACTTCCCAATCTCCCAGGTTTCTCTGTCCATGGAATTTTTCAGGCAATAATCCTGGAGTGGGTTGCCATTTCCTACTCCAGGTTTTCCTTCTGTCCATGGGATTCTTATATGCCTGTACTAGTATAAAGTCAAAATCATCTTTGATACTTTCATCAGATTAAAATATGCCTATTTCCATTAAGCTATGCTACATCTTCTGACATACTCACTACTCTTCAAGCTCCTCATTCCTTAGGATATTGTTCAATTTCTTTCTGTGGCTTATAGGATCTGATATGTACATAGAACTCAACCTAGCCCAATATGTCATTTTGACAGAAAACAGTTCCATGCTTAAAGACAAGTCAGGAGGCTCTCATTTTGAGTTATAAGCAAGTTGAGTTGATGGAATCCAATTCAAAATAGCCTTAGTGAGACTTGCCCATTTTCGTTTTTAAAAATTTCTCATGTAACTTATCAATATAATTGAAATGCATTTTCCACTAATTTTGTCTGTTGAAACTGTGCTAAGTTCATGATGTAGCTCAAATCTTTCTGCTTATTCGTAGCTTTTCTGAATTCCCGTCTACTCCCCAAATTAGGGCTGTTTTTCTTTTTTTATCTTGGTGCACATCTTCTACTATATTTAAGGACCTGAGACATTCTACTTTTGAGATTTTAAGTTTTATATCTGTTTTACATAACATTAGTTTGAAACATATGAAATTATCAGCTCTCAAGTAGTTTTAACTTACTAAAATGGCACTTTCTTGTGATTCAATTTAATGTGTTGGAAAGAAACTGACCAGTAGTGATTTTTGCATCTTGAATATTTGATAGATGGTAAGGTTGCAGTGAATGTTGATGGCATTAAATACTTCTTGGGATATAATAAAATTATAATGATTTGACAGACTTTTCCCCAAATAGTCTCCTGTGGATAACAAAATATTTAAAACAATAAATCCATCATTTTCTCTTATGTTCTGGTTCTGTCCATTTCTAAGAACATTCTAAATATTCAGTATTCTTGTGAGTGAATAACACAATTCAAGCCTGATTTCACTGCATAAATTCACATTTACAGTATGTTCATAGGAATTTTGAGTTATTTTCTAGTAATATCCAGGAAAGTGAGTTAGAATATTATAAATAAACAACTTCCCAATCTCCCCAGGTTTCTCTGTCCATGGAATTTTTCAGGCAATAATCCTGGAGTGGGTTGCCATTTCCTACTCCAGGGAATCTTTCTGACCCAGGGATCGAACCTGTGTCACATGCATCTCCTGCATGGACAGGCCGATTCTTTACTACTGCGCCACCTAGGAAGTCCTTGTCAGAAGGGACCACAAGTAGATGTAGTTCAGTGGAAAGTCAGGAGAAATCTGTCTCTATCAGGCAGTTATCATGGGAAATTTCACAAAGAAGTGGCTGAGTGTGAATTAGGACAGGAAAGACTATGAGGTGTTGCAGAATATGATAAGCAGAGTGTGAATACAGAGTTTATGAAAGCTTGGAGGAACTGCTTATAGAAAGAACCATGTTGGTAGAGTATATAGGGCATGAGATGAGTTGGAGTAACAAAATAATCATTTGAACATCTTAAGTAGAGTATTAACATTGCCAAGTTTATTTATTATAAAGGTTAAATAAAATCAGGCATTACAAGGGAATGTAGCAACTGTTGAGTTAAAGAATTGACCACTCTGGAGGCATTGCTAAGTAGTGATATGGAGATCAGGTAGGAGATGACTGCTCTAATCTGAGCAAGGATGAAAATGACCTTGAATAAGGATGTTGCCATTGGATGAATCCAATCAGGAGAGTGGGTTCAAATAATATAGGGAAATATAATTGGTAGGAATTGGAGATCAGTCCAGGGCTCCATTTATGTCTCCTGTCAATTAATATCAAAGTAACTTTTATTTAGAGTAGACTTGGATTATTTGAGTTTAACTTAATTGTCAGTGAAGCTTCTAACAAAGTCCTCTGCAAACTGAAGACTTTATTCAAAATATATAGACATAGCCAGAATAAATTGTTGCTTCTCTAGAGGCATTCTTTTGAATGACGTTTCATATAAATTAAGCATTTCATGATGATGAGCAAAACACACTTCAAATTAAAACATGCAGTAATATTAATTAAACAGAAGAAAGTTGTAAATTGATGTTGGCATACATCTTCACCTTCATTCATTTTATGAAAATGCATTATTAATGTGCCTCCTTAAAAAAAAAAGCATTGTCACTACCTATTATGATCTAGGTTTCTCTGTCCATGGAATTTTTCAGGCAATAATCCTGGAGTGGGTTGCCATTTCCTACTCCAGGGAATCTTTCTGACCCAGGGATCGAACCTGTGTCACATGCATCTCCTGCATGGACAGGCCGATTCTTTACTACTGCGCCACCTAGGAAGTCCTTGTCAGAAGGGACCACAAGTAGATGTAGTTCAGTGGAAAGTCAGGAGAAATCTGTCTCTATCAGGCAGTTATCATGGGAAATTTCACAAAGAAGTGGCTGAGTGTGAATTAGGACAGGAAAGACTATGAGGTGTTGCAGAATATGATAAGCAGAGTGTGAATACAGAGTTTATGAAAGCTTGGAGGAACTGCTTATAGAAAGAACCATGTTGGTAGAGTATATAGGGCATGAGATGAGTTGGAGTAACAAAATAATCATTTGAACATCTTAAGTAGAGTATTAACATTGCCAAGTTTATTTATTATAAAGGTTAAATAAAATCAGGCATTACAAGGGAATGTAGCAACTGTTGAGTTAAAGAATTGACCACTCTGGAGGCATTGCTAAGTAGTGATATGGAGATCAGGTAGGAGATGACTGCTCTAATCTGAGCAAGGATGAAAATGACCTTGAATAAGGATGTTGCCATTGGATGAATCCAATCAGGAGAGTGGGTTCAAATAATATAGGGAAATATAATTGGTAGGAATTGGAGATCAGTCCAGGGCTCCATTTATGTCTCCTGTCAATTAATATCAAAGTAACTTTTATTTAGAGTAGACTTGGATTATTTGAGTTTAACTTAATTGTCAGTGAAGCTTCTAACAAAGTCCTCTGCAAACTGAAGACTTTATTCAAAATATATAGACATAGCCAGAATAAATTGTTGCTTCTCTAGAGGCATTCTTTTGAATGACGTTTCATATAAATTAAGCATTTCATGATGATGAGCAAAACACACTTCAAATTAAAACATGCAGTAATATTAATTAAACAGAAGAAAGTTGTAAATTGATGTTGGCATACATCTTCACCTTCATTCATTTTTATGAAAATGCATTATTAATGTGCCTCCTAAAAAAGAAAAAGATTAAATAGCATTTGTCATTAAAAATTGTGTGCCTAGCCTCCTGTTGTCAGCTATAGGTGATTATATAACTGTTATGGGAAAAAAGCTAAGAATGATAGAGATTTGTTTTGCCAACCTCATTTTCTTTTTGATAGTAGCATTATGTGATAATAAGAGAAAGGTATTTCATAATATATTTATGTATTTTTTGACTGTTCACTTATTTAAAGTTGAACAGATTTAAACAGTTTGAAAACTTAATTCATGTGCTAAAGAATAGGTGTTTTTTTTCTTCTTCTTCTTAAACAAAAATTTTTATTGCAGTGTTCTACAAATTTCCTATCATAAAATGTGTATTATTAATGATTGAGGGAAGGGGGTTTCCCTTTTTTTAAAGAATGAAGTCATAAAACCATAAATCCCATACAAATATAAATATGTCAAGTTCCAGGCTTTCCTGGTGGTCCAGTGGGTAAAGAGTCTGTCTTGCAGTGAAAGGGGCACCAGTTCGATCCCTGGCCCAGGAAGATCCCACATGTGTGGTGTGGCTGGACTAGCCAGCACTCTGGAGCGCATGCGCCCAGAGCCAGTGCTCTGCAACAAGGGAGGCCACTGCAATGGGAGGCCCACACAGGCCAAAGAATAAAGATGGATGAAAATAAATAAATAAATAACCAATAAAAGAGACCAAAATTAAAAAATACATATATGTCAAGTTCATTGGTTAATGAGAAAATTAGTAAGTTCAAAGGAAAATTTAAAGAACACACACATATACAAACAATCAATGTTGAATGCATTTACAAACAGGTGTGTATTGTATGGTATGGCTTAAATGTGGAATCTAAGAAAAATGATGTAAATGGACTTATTTTCAAAACAGAGACTTGAGAGAACAAATTGTTGCTTCTCTAGAGGCATTCTTTTGAATGACGTTTCATATAAATTAAGCATTTCATGATGATGAGCAAAACACACTTCAAATTAAAACATGCAGTAATATTAATTAAACAGAAGAAAGTTGTAAATTGATGTTGGCATACATCTTCACCTTCATTCATTTTTATGAAAATGCATTATTAATGTGCCTCCTAAAAAAGAAAAAGATTAAATAGCATTTGTCATTAAAAATTGTGTGCCTAGCCTCCTGTTGTCAGCTATAGGTGATTATATAACTGTTATGGGAAAAAAGCTAAGAATGATAGAGATTTGTTTTGCCAACCTCATTTTCTTTTTGATAGTAGCATTATGTGATAATAAGAGAAAGGTATTTCATAATATATTTATGTATTTTTTGACTGTTCACTTATTTAAAGTTGAACAGATTTAAACAGTTTGAAAACTTAATTCATGTGCTAAAGAATAGGTGTTTTTTTTCTTCTTCTTCTTAAACAAAAATTTTTATTGCAGTGTTCTACAAATTTCCTATCATAAAATGTGTATTATTAATGATTGAGGGGAAGGGGTTCCTTATTTTAAAGAATGAAGTCATAAAACCATAAATCCCATACAAATATAAATATGTCAAGTTCCAGGCTTTCCTGGTGGTCCAGTGGGTAAAGAGTCTGTCTTGCAGTGAAAGGGGCACCAGTTCGATCCCTGGCCCAGGAAGATCCCACATGTGTGGTGTGGCTGGACTAGCCAGCACTCTGGAGCGCATGCGCCCAGAGCCAGTGCTCTGCAACAAGGGAGGCCACTGCAATGGGAGGCCCACACAGGCCAAAGAATAAAGATGGATGAAAATAAATAAATAAATAACCAATAAAAGAGACCAAAATTAAAAAATACATATATGTCAAGTTCATTGGTTAATGAGAAAATTAGTAAGTTCAAAGGAAAATTTAAAGAACACACACATATACAAACAATCAATGTTGAATGCATTTACAAACAGGTGTGTATTGTATGGTATGGCTTAAATGTGGAATCTAAGAAAAATGATGTAAATGGACTTATTTTCAAAACAGAGACTTGAGAGAACAAATTTGTGATTATCGGTGTGGGGGTGGAGAGGGAGGGGGATAGGGAGTGTGGGATTGACATGTACATACTCTATGTTTAAAATGGTCCACCAAAGACCTACTGTATAGCACAGGGAACTCTGGGCAATATTATGTAATAACCTAGACTGGAAAATAATTGAAAAAAAGGATAGATATGTGTCTATAAAACTGAATCACTTTACTGTACCTCTGAAACTAACACAGTTTTGTTAATCAACTATGTGCCAATATAAAATAAAAAGTTAAGAAAAAATGCAAAACAGGTCCATATTTATAGGGAAACAATTGCAACCCACTGGAAAAATTCATTTCTATTATTATCAGTTTTCTGTACCTTCAGAGTTTTAAAATAGCTCAAAAATGATAAAAGGCATATTTCACCCATTTCAAAGTCTTTTACAGTTTTTCTTGATATAGGAAAGATCACAACAGAAATGAAAATCTGAGAATCATACTGTCAGAGAGATTGCCTCCCCACAGTAGTTCCTAGAGCTTTCAACAGGTCTGCTGCTTCTTGCTTAGGGGTCTGTGGTACATGTTAAAGCCAAGTCCAATTTTGAGTGGGAGAGTAAACATTTAATCCTTTGTTCATGTTGTCAAAAAATCATATTAAGAATTTAGTCTGTGCCAACTGCTGAGTGACTGCTTATTGGTGCTCTAAGAGCATGGAAATAATACTGTGCCTGCCTTCGTGGAACTTACATTCTAGAAGGGAATATAGAAAAGTAGCCAGGCAATCATAGTACTGTGGTAGGATCAGGATGATAGATCAGTCAGGTCTCTCAAAGGAAATAAAATTAGGCAAGCAATTTAAAAATGAGTTGAAATTATGCTGGTTGCTTAGACAAAGGCAGTAAGAAGCATTTGAGAAGGACATGATGTGTGATGAATGGGCTGGGGTAAACGTGAGCACCAAGATTTAGGGGGGCTGTACAGAGCTTCAGCCTTTCTCAGCTCACTTCATGCCTCCAAATCACTTTGCCGGTTTGGCACATATCTATTACAAAGGCTAAAAGCAATATTTCAAAGGTCATTTTCCATTTTTTTCTGTGTTTTTTAAACTTCTAAATTACCACAGTTTCTATAATTTATCTTGAAATGATGAAGCAATTTATAGAAAATAATCTAAACATTTAGATTGTAGGACTAGTTAAATTCATTTTAGTTTCTCCACACTAGTCTATCTTTATCGCCACACAATCTGTTCTCTTCAATTCTTCCTCAAATCCCTTAATCTTTCTACTCCATGACCAATAACTCTTTTCTTTTAAGTATAGAAAACTTCCTTCTTTTTTTCTTTTTCTGGGTCAGAAACTATTTTTTTCCATCCCTCTGTGTGTTTACAGAAGTAGCAGTATAGGAAAGTCCGTTTATTGGCAATAAGAAAATAACCAGTTCAGGTTGATGTTGCAAAAGAATTAAATGCAGATTAAATGTATAATTTTAATATGAAAATAATGAAACTATGTTTTTTATAGTAGAGAACTAGGTACATCCAAGTTGAGGTACTGTATTTGGATGAAATCTCTAAGACTGTTTATTGCTTTAGGATTTTCAAATATTGGACTGACCAGAAGTTCATCTGTGTTTTTCTGTAGAATGTTATGGGAAAATCCAAACAAACTGTTTGAACAACCCAATAGTTTCACACACTTGGGTTCTTTTATTCAGATGATAGATGATAAATCAGAAATTGTGAGTCTACAGCCATACTACCCTGAACGCGCCCAATCTCGTCTGATCTCGGAAGCTAAGCAGGGTTGGGCCTGGTTAGTACTTGGATGGGAGAAATTGTGAAAGTCAAGTAGATAGTAATCAAATGGATCAACATATAGGTTAAACTGTGAGGAAAAGGTCAGGGGGAACCCACTCTATTACAATACAATGTGGTACCTATTGGCTGCAATTATGTCCTTAATCCAAGGAAAGAGTAATTATTTTCAGCACCTTCTATGTAAAGAAAATACGTAATTCATTTTACTTTTTTAAAATTAAGCATTGTTAATTAAAAAATAGGCACATAGAGAATGATGCTTTAGCTGTCTTTGTAATTGCATTGGTGGTAACCACCTAATTCCAACCATATGTGATATGACTCTTTCTGTTAAGAGTGAAAGGCTTAACATATCAGTCAAGTTGTGCAGTGCTTGAGTTAAAGGGTATAGGATTCTGGGGAGAAACTAAGTACACAGGACATAAGTTAAGAGAGCAAATAGGGAGTCAGGGAAAAATATGTCTAGCAACAGTAAGCAGTTTAACCCATCCCACATGTGGATTTGGAAAGGGTTTGCTGCTGTGGTTTGAAGAAGATGGAAATAAACAGCCAGCAATGATGGCAGAGACTCAGTTCTTCCAACAGGTGGCTGCTACAGCAAACTGCTTCATAAGTATGCAGGAAATCCCTCTGTACGGAAAATGTAGTCATGTCTTGAAGAGGATGATAATGTGCTGGATTTCCATGGTGGTAAGGTCACCATGCAGAGTCTATAAACAAAGCACAAGACGTGGGTTTGAACTAGAGTTGTGTGATGGAGTTGTAGGCAGTGAGTGCTACCAGTCTGCACTTTAGATGTCTGTCATGTTTTCTGTTAATTAAAATCTGGGTGAAAATACTACCATGACATTTCAGATATTCCCAAGAGAGCTAAGAAAAGACATTTGGCCCTATATCTGAATGCTTTCACCTTTATTTTTCTTCATAGCATTCATGGTCTAACACAGTGATGTAGGCAGAATAATGGTCTCCAAAGATACCTGTGTGCTAATCCTCAGAACCTGTGAACATGTTATCATATGTGGCAGAAGGGACTTTGTCGCTGTGGTTCAGTTAGGGACCTTGAGGTGGGGAGATTATTTTTGGATTACCTGGGTAAATCCAATCTAATGCCATGGGTCCTTAAAAGCAGAGATAACCTTTCCTAGCTGTGGTCAAAGGGAGCTATAACTATGGGAAGATGGCAGAGGATAGAATGTTGTTGCCCATGTAGATGGAGGAATGAACTCATGTGAGAAATGTATAGAAATGGGAAAAACAAACTGATTCTAAATGCTTCTGAAGATGAATGCGTGTCTGTCATCAGATGACCTTGATCCAGGGAGACCGGTGTTGAAATTTTAACAAAAAGAACTGTAGGATAATAAATTTGTGTTGTTTCAAGTTTGTGATAGTTTGTTACAGCAGCAATAGAGAAAAATACATATGGTAAAAATATCTTCTCATTGTCTTCCTACTCTCTGTATATACACACTAAAATGCAAACCTCAAAAGGACATGAAATATCTACTTATTTCAGTGTTCTGTCCCTCGGATATTTTGAAATGTAGTAGGTGTGCAATAAATAAAGAACTGATGATTGACTGTGAGACAATTGTTTAAATAAGATTTATGAAATTTTGCTTAAATAAATATGTTAAAATAACCACATCAAATGATACAATTTTATAATTTGGGAGTGCTTATCATTTCAAAAGTCATGTAAATGTGTTGGAACCATGTAAGTATCATATAATTTGATAAAGCTAAGAAATTGAGAGATTTTGTGTAAAGACGACAGCTGGCCCTCTAGAGGTGCTTCTCAACATGGTAATAATGTGGGGTCATTTCTCTCGTCCTGGACTTTGACTTACACCTTGCCTTTTCAAATCTAGACTAGATACAGAGTTCTTGCATTTGGAAGCAGTCACATTCTCAAGTGGCTCTTCTCATTCATTCATTCCATTATATTGATAAGTGCTTGCTCTGTGTACTAGGTATTAGTCTGTGTACTTAAAGATACAGCAAACTACAAAGTGGACAAAAATTCTAGCCCTTTAAAAAACCATACACGTGGAGGAAGTAGACAAGATAAAACAAAAACTACAGGCCTCTCCCACTTTTTGGAACACAGTGATGTAGGCAGAATAATGGTCTCCAAAGATACCTGTGTGCTAATCCTCAGAACCTGTGAACATGTTATCATATGTGGCAGAAGGGACTTTGTCGCTGTGGTTCAGTTAGGGACCTTGAGGTGGGGAGATTATTTTTGGATTACCTGGGTAAATCCAATCTAATGCCATGGGTCCTTAAAAGCAGAGATAACCTTTCCTAGCTGTGGTCAAAGGGAGCTATAACTATGGGAAGATGGCAGAGGATAGAATGTTGTTGCCCATGTAGATGGAGGAATGAACTCATGTGAGAAATGTATAGAAATGGGAAAAACAAACTGATTCTAAATGCTTCTGAAGATGAATGCGTGTCTGTCATCAGATGACCTTGATCCAGGGAGACCGGTGTTGAAATTTTAACAAAAAGAACTGTAGGATAATAAATTTGTGTTGTTTCAAGTTTGTGATAGTTTGTTACAGCAGCAATAGAAAAAAATCCATATGGTAAAAATATCTTCTCATTGTCTTCCTACTCTCTGTATATACACACTAAAATGCAAACCTCAAAAGGACATGAAATATCTACTTATTTCAGTGTTCTGTCCCTCGGATATTTTGAAATGTAGTAGGTGTGCAATAAATAAAGAACTGATGATTGACTGTGAGACAATTGTTTAAATAAGATTTATGAAATTTTGCTTAAATAAATATGTTAAAATAACCACATCAAATGATACAATTTTATAATTTGGGAGTGCTTATCATTTCAAAAGTCATGTAAATGTGTTGGAACCATGTAAGTATCATATAATTTGATAAAGCTAAGAAATTGAGAGATTTTGTGTAAAGACGACAGCTGGCCCTCTAGAGGTGCTTCTCAACATGGTAATAATGTGGGGTCATTTCTCTCGTCCTGGACTTTGACTTACACCTTGCCTTTTCAAATCTAGACTAGATACAGAGTTCTTGCATTTGGAAGCAGTCACATTCTCAAGTGGCTCTTCTCATTCATTCATTCCATTATATTGATAAGTGCTTGCTCTGTGTACTAGGTATTAGTCTGTGTACTTAAAGATACAGCAAACTACAAAGTGGACAAAAATTCTAGCCCTTTAAAAAACCATACACGTGGAGGAAGTAGACAAGATAAAACAAAAACTACAGGCCTCTCCCCACTTTTTGGAAGTTTGTTTTACATCACTTTGCATTTACAAATGACTTACATTAGTACCTGTTTTCACTAACTGAAAGAAATCCAAAGAGGATTTTCACTTTTTCAAAAATTGAAAAGCAAAAGCAGTGCTTAGTATTTGTTTTGTATTGAGCCTTTAGAAAGGCAGCACACACCTCAAGCAGAGTGTGAGGCACCCTCAAGCGCCTTCCTGGAAACTACCCTCAGCATCAAATTGCCATAGCTTTGAGCTATGTCTGTGAGCATCTGTGCTTTATCTCATCTGATTTTGTACATCTGTTAGCAAGATGTGCATCCTAAATTAATTGCTTCTTCATTTTGCACCAGTTTAGCTCAGGAAAAGTGTCATAGGAATGCCCAACTTTCTGATAGTGGGAGACACCTGTATATTATGTGGTGATTAGATCTGTGCAGGAAAATATGACAGGGCAAGTTGAATAGGGAGAGAGTGTGTAGTGTTTCTGTTATAAAGAGGATGTCCAGGGAGGTCTTCAGTTAGTAGATAAGATTAAATAGGATTTAAGATAGTTATCATGTGGACAAAGCAAGAGGGTGAGCTATGAAACTCTGGAGGAAAAGTATTCCAGGCAATGGGAACAGTAACTGCATAACTTTAAGGCAGGGGTGAGCCTGGTGTATTTAATAGCTTCTTTTTTTTTTTAATTTTGGCCTCTTTGAATTTTTCTTTCTTTCTTTATTTATTCATTTCCATTCATCTTTTTTCTTTGACCTGTGTGGGCCTCCTATCGCAGTGGTATGTCTCGTTGCTGAGCACCAGCTCTGGGTGCATGCACTCCAAAGTGCTGGCTCATAAGACACACTGGTCCAGCCGCTCTACAGCATGTGGGATCTTCCCAGGCCAGGGATTGAACGAGTGTCCCTTGCACTGCAAGGTGGACTCTTTACCCCTGCACCACCAGGGAAGCCCAAGGTCATTTCTTATTTATGGTATTTTAAATTAATTTTTTTAATGTATACATTATCAAAGACCTCTAAACCAGACAAGGCTCAACAGTTAGAAAAAAAAAAAAAAGATCCACCTGACCAATACAGAAGACGTAGGTTCGATCCCTGGGTAAGGAAGATCCTTTGGAGAAAAAAGAGTGGCTATGCACTACCATATTCTTGCCTGGAAAATTTCATGGACAGAGGAGGCTGGCAAGCTTCAGTCCATGGAGTAGAAAAGAGTCAATGTGACTCTTTTCAAGAGAAAAATGAGTGAATGATCATGCATATGCACGCAAACCAGACAGCATAGCATGGCCTACAGAAATATTTTCCAATTTAGTATATCAAAATGATTCAGTTTTTAGTTGGATCTGGTACTATTATTAAATTTCTAAATAGTAGGTCAGATTTTTCCACATTTGTTGGGTATTCAGAATACTTGGACCAGTTATCAACAGGTAGCCTGTTCATTGCCATTTGTCATAGGATTCTTTTATCGTCAATAATGAAGTGACCTCTACAAGTATAGGCTAATTGTTTTAGATATAACTATAGTCCTTTGAGATCTGGAGGAAGTGAAATCCTCATTGTTACAAGAATTTGTTTTGAGAGAGGATGGTGAAAGCCAAATGAATATCCTGTGAACCAAGAGACCATGCCATCATTTTCTTATTTATATATCTGAATCATTCAATTCTGTTGAAAGCAGTAATTTCACAAAATGTGAAATCAAGTAAGTAAAAGAAATAATTCCAGGGTCTTCCACAACATCAGTTCATCTGAGCTCTTCTTTCTCAATAAAGTTCTGAATTTGAGCTCTTGGCTTTGTTGATGTGCATGGAGTATCTAAATACCATTGCCAGGGATTACCTGTGGCTGTTGTTCAGTCCTCCTGTCTGACTCTTTGTGACACCATGGACAGCAGCATGCCAGACATCCTAGTCCTTCACCATCTCCTGGAGGTTGCTCAAGCTCATGTCCGTTGAGTCAGTGATGCCATCTAACCATCTTGTCCTCTGACGTCCCCTTTTATTCTGCCTTCTGTTTTTCCCAACATGAGGGTCTTTTCCAGTGAGTAATCTCTTTGCATCAGGTGGCCAATGTTTTGGAGCTTCAACTTCAGCATCAGTCCTTCCAGTGCATACTCAGGGTTGATTTCCTTTAGAATTAACTGCTTTGATCTCATTGCAGTCCAAAAGACTCTCGAAAGTCTTCTCCAGCACCACAGTTCAAAAAGATCAATTATTTGGTGCTCAGCTTCTTTATCATCCAACTCTCACATGCATATGTGACTACTGGAAAACCATAGCTTTGACTATATGGGCCTTTGTTAGCAGAGTGCTTTCTCTGCTTTTTAATACACTGCCTAGATTTGTCACAGCTTTTCTTCCAGGGAGAAAGTGTCTTTTAATTTCATGGCTGGACCAGTTATCAACCAGGTGATTTCATGCATATGCACGCAAACCAGACAGCATAGCATGGCCTACAGAAATATTTTCCAATTTAGTATATCAAAATGATTCAGTTTTTAGTTGGATCTGGTACTATTATTAAATTTCTAAATAGTAGGTCAGATTTTTCCACATTTGTTGGGTATTCAGAATACTTGGACCAGTTATCAACAGGTAGCCTGTTCATTGCCATTTGTCATAGGATTCTTTTATCGTCAATAATGAAGTGACCTCTACAAGTATAGGCTAATTGTTTTAGATATAACTATAGTCCTTTGAGATCTGGAGGAAGTGAAATCCTCATTGTTACAAGAATTTGTTTTGAGAGAGGATGGTGAAAGCCAAATGAATATCCTGTGAACCAAGAGACCATGCCATCATTTTCTTATTTATATATCTGAATCATTCAATTCTGTTGAAAAAGCAGTAATTTCACAAAATGTGAAATCAAGTAAGTAAAAGAAATAATTCCAGGGTCTTCCACAACATCAGTTCATCTGAGCTCTTCTTTCTCAATAAAGTTCTGAATTTGAGCTCTTGGCTTTGTTGATGTGCATGGAGTATCTAAATACCATTGCCAGGGATTACCTGTGGCTGTTGTTCAGTCCTCCTGTCTGACTCTTTGTGACACCATGGACAGCAGCATGCCAGACATCCTAGTCCTTCACCATCTCCTGGAGGTTGCTCAAGCTCATGTCCGTTGAGTCAGTGATGCCATCTAACCATCTTGTCCTCTGACGTCCCCTTTTATTCTGCCTTCTGTTTTTCCCAACATGAGGGTCTTTTCCAGTGAGTAATCTCTTTGCATCAGGTGGCCAATGTTTTGGAGCTTCAACTTCAGCATCAGTCCTTCCAGTGCATACTCAGGGTTGATTTCCTTTAGAATTAACTGCTTTGATCTCATTGCAGTCCAAAAGACTCTCGAAAGTCTTCTCCAGCACCACAGTTCAAAAAGATCAATTATTTGGTGCTCAGCTTCTTTATCATCCAACTCTCACATGCATATGTGACTACTGGAAAAACCATAGCTTTGACTATATGGGCCTTTGTTAGCAAAGTGCTATCTCTGCTTTTTAATACACTGCCTAGATTTGTCACAGCTTTTCTTCCAGGGAGAAAGTGTCTTTTAATTTCATGGCTGCAGTCACTTTACAGTGATTTTGGAGCCCAAGAAAATAAAGTCTGTCTCTGTTTCCATTGTTTGCCCATCTATTTGCCGTGAAGTGGTGGGACCGGATGCCATGATCTTAGTTTTTTGAATGCCAAGTTTTAAGCCAGCTTTTTCACTCTCCTCTTTCACCTTCATCAAGAGTCTCTTTGGTTCCTCTTTTTCTGCCTTTAGGGTGGTGTCATCTGCATATCTGAGGTTCTGCATATCCTGGCAAACTTGATCCCAACTTGAGCTTCATCCAGGCCAGAATTTTGCTTGATGTACTCTGTATATAAGCTAATTAAACAGTGACAATATACAGCCTTGACATATTCCTTTCCCAATTTGGAACCACTCTGTTATTCCATGTCCAGTTCTATCTGTTGCTTCTTGACCTGCATACAGGTTTTTCAGGACACAAGTCAGGTGGTCTGGTATTCCCATTTATTTAAGAATTTTCCAGAGTTTCTTGTCATACACACAGTCAAAGGATTTAGCGTAGTCAGTGAAGCCGAAGTATATGTTTTTCTGGAATTCTCTTGCTTTTTCTTTGATCCAAGAGATGTTGGCAATTCGATCTCTGGTTCCACTGCCTTTTCTAAATCCAGTGTATGCATCTAGAATTTCTTGATTTATGTACTACCGAAGCATGGCTTGAAGGATTTTGAGCATTACCTTGCTAGCATGTTAAATGAGTGCAGTTGTGTGGTAGTTTGAACATTCTTATATTTTAAAATATTGAGTAATTTAACGAAATGACAACAGTATAACTTGTAATGGTGACTATAACTATTCAGTGAGCATCCACACTGTTTTGCTTTGAAGAACGGCTCACTATGGAACACTTACTTGGATGTGGAATCAGATCAAGGTCAGTTTTGATGTCAAATAAATATTTTATTCTGGACATCTACACTTCTGTGTTCCAAGTGTGTAACCTGTTTATTCATTCATTTAATGAATATTTGCTGAGCATCTGCTTTATACCAGGCACTCTTTTTTGAGCTAGTGATATGACAATGAAGTCCCAACCTTCATGAAGCTTATAGTCCAGAAGATTTTGGTTCTTTGATTCTTTAATTTCATTTTACCAGTTGAATTTTATAGTGTCTCTCTGACTTGGACAGTGCTGAATATATGTCTTTCTGCTTGGTCCCCTCTTTCAGAATTGGTACTAAGATAAGTGATTGTGTTTTGACTTGGCTAAGTTTTTTACATTCCATTTGTTTGTGTTATGGATTTAGCTGTGTTTATATACCTATGTTTCCATACTTACGTGCTCCTACACTTTCTCAATAAGTTACCCATTTACTGACTTTTTAGAATGTATTTCTTATAAAGATGTCAACTCTCACATACTGCAGTGAATATATCCTTTTAACACTAAAAACAGAATATATAGACATTGTAAAAACTTAAAAATATAGAGAGTAGGGAGAAGGAAATGGCAACCAACTCCAGTATTCCTGCCTGGAGAATCACATGGACAGAGAAGCCTGGTGGGCTACAGTCCTTAGGGTCACAAAGAGTTAGGCATGACTGAAGCGACTGAGCACACGTATACACATAATGTATAAAATCTATTTCTTCATTTCCTTACCTTCTCTCACAGAGTTCTTCAGCTAATTTTTCTCCTATGCACAGTTCTTCGCCTCTCCCCTAAGTAAAAATTAAACATTTTTCTTTTTCCCCAGCAGTTTAATCAGTACTTGACTTTTTTTGAGTTTAGGGATGTCTCTATTCATATGTTAATACATCTTTATCCTCCATTATAAAGATGAATGGAATGGAAGAACTAATTTTCAATGCAAAAACTTTATGGTTCTTCAGTAATAATTTTATGGGAAGTTGATTTTTAAATATGTACATCTTCTCTAGATCAGATTATTTTAACTATTTTTCCCTACCTTGTTTTATTTTTACATAGTTTGTTAGAGTAGCATTTAAAAATTTCTAGTTACTTGTTATAATTAATTTTACATGGATGGTATATAGTAACCAAGTTGCTTCAGTAGATTTCAAAATTGCAAATAAACTTTCAGTATAGTGAGCTACATGAAGCTTATGTACATTCTCAAATAAAGGTCTTAGAAATGTAAGCAGTGAACAGTATTTGGCTATGGCACAGATGTTTTGATCATTACAGGGATTGTCTTTAATTAAATTTGTTTTCTAGTGCCAGTTTAAAAACTGTTTTTCACACAAAAACCCAATTATATAGGCAAAAATATTCATGCTTTGAGTTAAAAGTCGAGAAAAATATTACAGAATTAATGTAAGCTTTTTATTCCAATGTTGTTGTTGTGCTATAATAGAGGAACTTACTGTTATTGCCAATATTAAAATGTACAGATAACTGCAATAAATGGGAGAGAGATCCTTTATTCTAAAATTAGTTAACTTAAAGGTATAGAACACAAAGTTTTTTTAACTAGATGATAAAAGTATCTCTAGAGAGTTAGTTTATTCTTCAGTAATAAAATATGATTCAAGCCAAATGGAAATTATAATTTAAAACAAGTTTTTAATATACTGACATTTTGTATTTTCCATCTATTTATCAAGATCTGCTTATGATGTAGGGCATGCTACTTTACCATTTGGATTTGTATTTTAGGTAACAAAAATTCTCCTCACTCACATTTGAATCACTTCCACTTTCAGTTCAAATAGCCTAAGGCTTTTAGAGAAGATCAAACAAATTAAAGAGCAAGTAACACTGCTATGCTTCAATCAGGAATTAACACTATGAAAGGTAAAGTAGACAGAAAAATTATAATACTTAATGTAATGTGAACAAGAAGGCTGAAGATATTGCAAATTTTCAGTGGTGTCTGTCAAGCTTACACATTGCAGTTCTCTATACAGTTGTCCTAAAACATATGAATGAAAATTTTAAAATATTAAGCGTAAGTTCTTTCTTGGACTGTTTGCTAAAGAACGTAGCAATTCCAATTGCTTTGCAGAAGTAAAATTTATTTTCTAAATATTATAATAACATAATGTTTATCTTATACATTTTCATTTACCTAATTTTCATATGAATAGATTTTCCAGCAAAGTAAAAACTTTAAGAAAAAATAATGGAAACATTATGCAAAAAGCAGAAATATTTCAGTGTTTGGGAATAAAAGCTTCTTGACACAGAAGTGATTCAGTTATGTTTGTAAATCCAGTTTAACCAGAGTAATATTTTTCCTTTTTTATTCTTTTGAGAATTTTATAATGGAATGATCTAGGATCAAACTATATAGCTTCTTTAAGCCAAAATTGTGCTCAAGTTTTGTGCTTCATTTCATATTCATTTGTATATATGTGTGTGTATATGTCTCTGTGTGTTTACACATGGGGTGTGTGTGTGTGTGTGTGTGCATATATATATATACATACGTAAAAGTATTGGTAATCTAACCCTGTATCTAAGTCAAGTGATTCAAACAGAGTATTAAAGATGTCTCTATTTCCAGAAATGATATAACACTATCCAATTACCTGCCTCCACCATTCCAGTTATATTATCTTCTGCCCTGCACTGGACATAAAGCATGTCTTTCTTTTAAAATATAAGCTCTGTATTTGAGAATGATTGCTTCAGTTCAGTTGATCTCTTTTGAACCCATGGACTGCAATACACCAGGCTTCCCTGTCCTTCACCATCTCCCAGAGTTTACTGAAACTCATGTCCATTGATTTTAAATAGCCTAAAGGCTTTTGGGAGAATTTGTTTTATTTTAGGTAACAAAAATTCTCCTCACTCACATTTGAATCACTTCCACTTTCAGTTCAAATAGCCTAAGGCTTTTAGAGAAGATCAAACAAATTAAAGAGCAAGTAACACTGCTATGCTTCAATCAGGAATTAACACTATGAAAGGTAAAGTAGACAGAAAAATTATAATACTTAATGTAATGTGAACAAGAAGGCTGAAGATATTGCAAATTTTCAGTGGTGTCTGTCAAGCTTACACATTGCAGTTCTCTATACAGTTGTCCTAAAACATATGAATGAAAATTTTAAAATATTAAGCGTAAGTTCTTTCTTGGACTGTTTGCTAAAGAACGTAGCAATTCCAATTGCTTTGCAGAAGTAAAATTTATTTTCTAAATATTATAATAACATAATGTTTATCTTATACATTTTCATTTACCTAATTTTCATATGAATAGATTTTCCAGCAAAGTAAAAACTTTAAGAAAAAATAATGGAAACATTATGCAAAAAGCAGAAATATTTCAGTGTTTGGGAATAAAAGCTTCTTGACACAGAAGTGATTCAGTTATGTTTGTAAATCCAGTTTAACCAGAGTAATATTTTTCCTTTTTTATTCTTTTGAGAATTTTATAATGGAATGATCTAGGATCAAACTATATAGCTTCTTTAAGCCAAAATTGTGCTCAAGTTTTGTGCTTCATTTCATATTCATTTGTATATATGTGTGTGTATATGTCTCTGTGTGTTTACACATGGGGTGTGTGTGTGTGTGTGTGCATATATATATATACATACGTAAAAGTATTGGTAATCTAACCCTGTATCTAAGTCAAGTGATTCAAACAGAGTATTAAAGATGTCTCTATTTCCAGAAATGATATAACACTATCCAATTACCTGCCTCCACCATTCCAGTTATATTATCTTCTGCCCTGCACTGGACATAAAGCATGTCTTTCTTTTAAAATATAAGCTCTGTATTTGAGAATGATTGCTTCAGTTCAGTTGATCTCTTTTGAACCCATGGACTGCAATACACCAGGCTTCCCTGTCCTTCACCATCTCCCAGAGTTTACTCAAACTCATGTCCATTGATTCAGTGATGCCATCCAACCATCTCATCCTCTGTTGTCTCCTTCTCCTTTTTCTTTCTATTTTCTACAGCATCAGGCTCTTTTCCTGGATTGAATAGGGAAAAATTTAATTGAAAACAACTTACTCTAATCCCCTAATGTTGGTGATCATAACCTAACTTTAGCATCTTCAAAAGAGAAAATAAGCCTAAGAATAAAAGACTTGGTATTGTTATTGACTGATGTCTCTTTAGTACCTTTTTTGTGTTGAATGAGAGATTTCTAAATTTGCAGTTGGGTTGTTTCTCACTGTGAGTGTTAGGCTAGCCTTCATGAGCAGAGATGTGTATTCCAGAGGCACATAATCAAATGATGCAAAAACCTGTGTGTCTAGAAGAAATGTACCTCATTGATATCTTTAGGGCCTTATGTTCAAAAGCAGAAGAATACACTTTCTTAAGTGCTCAAGGTACATTATCCAGGATAGACCACATCTTGGGCCACAAATCAAAACTCAGTCAATTCAAGAAAATTGAAATTATATCAGCCATCTACTCTGACCACAATGCAATGAGACTAGAGACTGACTGCAGGAAAAAAACTGCTAAAAACACAAGCACATGGAGATTAAACAACACATACCTAAAAAAACAAACATTACGGAGCAAATAAAAGGAGAAATAGAAAAATTCCTAGAAGAAAACGACAATGAACACACAACAGTGTAAGACCTATAGGATACCACAAAAGCAGTTCTAAGAGGGAATTATATAGCAACATAATCCTACCTCAAGAAACAAGAAAAATATCAAACAGACAATCTAACCCTATGCTTAAAACACCTGGAGAAAGAAGAACAAAAACACCCCAAAGTTAGCAGAAGAAGAGAAATCATAAAGATCAGAGCAGAAATAAATGAAAGAAACAATAGTAAAGATAAACAAAATGAGAAGTTGGTTCTTCGAAAAGGTAAACAAAATCGACAAACTGCTGACCAGACTCATCAAGAAAAAAAGAGAGAAGAACCAGATCAACAAAATCAAAAATGAAAAAGGAGAGATTACAACAGATAATGCAGTATTCCAAAGGATTATGAGACTATTATGAACAACTATATGGCAACAAACTGGAAAACCTGGAGGAAATTGAGAGTTTCTTAGAAAAGATTAATCTTCCAAGACTGAACCAGGAAGAAATAGAAACTATGAACCCAATCACAAGCTCAGAAATCAAATTTGTGATTAAAAATCTACCCAAAAATAAAAAACCATGGCAGGATGGCTTCACAGCCGAATTCTACCAAACATTTAAAGAAGAGCTAATGCCTGTCCTTCTAAAACTCTCAAAAAATTGCACAGGAAGGAAAACTTCCAAACACATTCTATGAGGCCACCATCACCCTGATACCCAAACCAGGCAAAGAAACACAAAAAAGGAAAATTACAGACCAATTTCTCTGATGAACTTAGATGCCAAGATTCTCAACAAAATCCTAGCAAACAGAATTCAACGACACATCAAAAAACTCATACATCACGATCAAGTCGGGTTCATCCCAGGCATGCAAAACCTGTGTGTCTAGAAGAAATGTACCTCATTGATATCTTTAGGGCCTTATGTTCAAAAGCAGAAGAATACACTTTCTTAAGTGCTCAAGGTACATTATCCAGGATAGACCACATCTTGGGCCACAAATCAAAACTCAGTCAATTCAAGAAAATTGAAATTATATCAGCCATCTACTCTGACCACAATGCAATGAGACTAGAGACTGACTGCAGGAAAAAAACTGCTAAAAACACAAGCACATGGAGATTAAACAACACATACCTAAAAAAACAAACATTACGGAGCAAATAAAAGGAGAAATAGAAAAATTCCTAGAAGAAAACGACAATGAACACACAACAGTGTAAGACCTATAGGATACCACAAAAGCAGTTCTAAGAGGGAATTATATAGCAACATAATCCTACCTCAAGAAACAAGAAAAATATCAAACAGACAATCTAACCCTATGCTTAAAACACCTGGAGAAAGAAGAACAAAAACACCCCAAAGTTAGCAGAAGAAGAGAAATCATAAAGATCAGAGCAGAAATAAATGAAAGAAACAATAGTAAAGATAAACAAAATGAGAAGTTGGTTCTTCGAAAAGGTAAACAAAATCGACAAACTGCTGACCAGACTCATCAAGAAAAAAAGAGAGAAGAACCAGATCAACAAAATCAAAAATGAAAAAGGAGAGATTACAACAGATAATGCAGTATTCCAAAGGATTATGAGACTATTATGAACAACTATATGGCAACAAACTGGAAAACCTGGAGGAAATTGAGAGTTTCTTAGAAAAGATTAATCTTCCAAGACTGAACCAGGAAGAAATAGAAACTATGAACCCAATCACAAGCTCAGAAATCAAATTTGTGTTTAAAAAATCTACCCAAAATAAAAAACCATGGCAGGATGGCTTCACAGCCGAATTCTACCAAACATTTAAAGAAGAGCTAATGCCTGTCCTTCTAAAACTCTCAAAAAATTGCACAGGAAGGAAAACTTCCAAACACATTCTATGAGGCCACCATCACCCTGATACCCAAACCAGGCAAAGAAACACAAAAAAGGAAAATTACAGACCAATTTCTCTGATGAACTTAGATGCCAAGATTCTCAACAAAATCCTAGCAAACAGAATTCAACGACACATCAAAAAACTCATACATCACGATCAAGTCGGGTTCATCCCAGGCATGCAAAGCTTCTTCAACATCCGCAAATAAATGTGATATACCATATCAACAAACTGAGAGACGAAAATCACATGATCATCTCAATAGATGCAGAAAAAGCCTTTGACAAAGTACAACATCCATTTATGATCAAAACTCTTCAGAAAATGGGTATAGAAGGAACCTACCTCTACATAGTGAAAGCCATCTATGAGAAGCCCACAGCGAACATTATCCTCAACGGTGAAAAACTGAAAGCATTCCCTCTAAGATCAGGACAAGACAGAGGTGTCCAATTTCACCACTATTATTCAACATAGTCCTGGAAGTTCTAGCAACGGCAATAAGAGAAGAGAAAGAAATCAAAGGAATCTAGGTTGGAAAAGAAGAAGTAAAACTCTCTGTATTTGAGGATGACATGATATTATACATAGAAAACCCCAAAGACACTATTGGAAAACTGCTAGAGCTAGTCAACAAATTCAGCAGAGTCGTGGGGTACAAAATGAATACATAGAAATCACTGGCATGCCTATAAATAAACAATGAAAAATCAGAGAATGAAATCAAAGAGGCAATCCCCTTCACCATTGCAACCAAGAGAATCAAATATCTAGGAATAAACCTACCCAAAGAAACAAAAGAACTGTACACTGAAAATTACAAGACACTAATGAAAGAAATTAAAGAAGACTTAAACAGATGGAGAGATATTCCATGTTCCTGGGTAGGTGGAATCAATACTGTGAAAATGACCATACTACCAAATACCATGTACAGATTCAATGAGATCCCTATCCAACTACCATTGACATTCTTCACAGAACTAGACCAAACAATAAGATAGTTTATATGGAAACACAAAAGACCCCGAATAACCAAAGCAATCCTGAGAGAGAAGAATGGAACTGGAGGGATCAGCCTCCCTAACTTCAGACTGTACTACAAAGCAACAGTCATCAAGACAATATGATACTGGCAAAAAAAAACAGAACCATATAGAGAACCTAGAGATATACCCACGCACCTATGGATATCTTCTAAATAAAAGGGAAAAACAGAATCTCCTAGGAAAAATGATCAAGTCGGGTTCATCCCAGGCATGCAAAGCTTCTTCAACATCCGCAAATAAATGTGATATACCATATCAACAAACTGAGAGACGAAAATCACATGATCATCTCAATAGATGCAGAAAAAGCCTTTGACAAAGTACAACATCCATTTATGATCAAAACTCTTCAGAAAATGGGTATAGAAGGAACCTACCTCTACATAGTGAAAGCCATCTATGAGAAGCCCACAGCGAACATTATCCTCAACGGTGAAAAACTGAAAGCATTCCCTCTAAGATCAGGACAAGACAGAGGTGTCCAATTTCACCACTATTATTCAACATAGTCCTGGAAGTTCTAGCAACGGCAATAAGAGAAGAGAAAGAAATCAAAGGAATCTAGGTTGGAAAAGAAGAAGTAAAACTCTCTGTATTTGAGGATGACATGATATTATACATAGAAAACCCCAAAGACACTATTGGAAAACTGCTAGAGCTAGTCAACAAATTCAGCAGAGTCGTGGGGTACAAAATGAATACATAGAAATCACTGGCATGCCTATAAATAAACAATGAAAAATCAGAGAATGAAATCAAAGAGGCAATCCCCTTCACCATTGCAACCAAGAGAATCAAATATCTAGGAATAAACCTACCCAAAGAAACAAAAGAACTGTACACTGAAAATTACAAGACACTAATGAAAGAAATTAAAGAAGACTTAAACAGATGGAGAGATATTCCATGTTCCTGGGTAGGTGGAATCAATACTGTGAAAATGACCATACTACCAAATACCATGTACAGATTCAATGAGATCCCTATCCAACTACCATTGACATTCTTCACAGAACTAGACCAAACAATAAGATAGTTTATATGGAAACACAAAAGACCCCGAATAACCAAAGCAATCCTGAGAGAGAAGAATGGAACTGGAGGGATCAGCCTCCCTAACTTCAGACTGTACTACAAAGCAACAGTCATCAAGACAATATGATACTGGCACAAAAACAGAAATACAGACCAATGGAACCATATAGAGAACCTAGAGATATACCCACGCACCTATGGATATCTTATTTTTGACAAAGGGGGTGAAAATCTAAAATGGGACAAAGACAGCCTCTTCAACAAATGGTTCTGGGAAAATTGGAGAGCTACATGCCAAAAAATGAAGTTGGAACATTCCCTGACACCATGCACAAAGATCAATTCAAAATGGATTAAAGACCTAAATTAAGACCAGAAACCATCAAACTCTTAGAGGAGAACATAGGCAAAATGCTCAAGGACATAAACTGAAGCAGGATCTTCCATGACCTGCCTACTAGAATAGCGGAACTAAAACCAAAAACGAACATGTGAGACCTAATGAAATTTAAAAGCTTTTGTACAGTGAAAGAAATTACAAAAAAGCTGAACAGACATCCCACAGAGTGGGAGAAAATCATAGCAAGTGTAACAGACAAAGAATTAATCTCCAAAGTCTACAAGCTACTCACACAACTCAGCACCGGAAAAATGAGCAACCCAATCAAAAAATGGGAAAAAGACCTAAAAAGACACCTCTCCAAAGAGGACATATAGATGGCCCAAAAGCACATGAAATGATGCTCAACCTCGCTTATTATTAGAGAAATGCAAATCAAAACTACAATGAGATATCACCTCACACCAATCAGAATGGCTATCATCAAGAAATCTACAGACAATAAATGCTAGAGAGGATGCGGAGAAAAGGGAACACTCTTGCATTGCTGGTGGGAATGTAAATTGGTACCGCTGCTGTGGAAGACAGTATGGAGAACCTACCCAAAGAAACAAAAGAACTGTACACTGAAAATTACAAGACACTAATGAAAGAAATTAAAGAAGACTTAAACAGATGGAGAGATATTCCATGTTCCTGGGTAGGTGGAATCAATACTGTGAAAATGACCATACTACCAAATACCATGTACAGATTCAATGAGATCCCTATCCAACTACCATTGACATTCTTCACAGAACTAGACCAAACAATAAGATAGTTTATATGGAAACACAAAAGACCCCGAATAACCAAAGCAATCCTGAGAGAGAAGAATGGAACTGGAGGGATCAGCCTCCCTAACTTCAGACTGTACTACAAAGCAACAGTCATCAAGACAATATGATACTGGCACAAAAACAGAAATACAGACCAATGGAACCATATAGAGAACCTAGAGATATACCCACGCACCTATGGATATCTTATTTTTGACAAAGGGGGTGAAAATCTAAAATGGGACAAAGACAGCCTCTTCAACAAATGGTTCTGGGAAAATTGGAGAGCTACATGCCAAAAAATGAAGTTGGAACATTCCCTGACACCATGCACAAAGATCAATTCAAAATGGATTAAAGACCTAAATTAAGACCAGAAACCATCAAACTCTTAGAGGAGAACATAGGCAAAATGCTCAAGGACATAAACTGAAGCAGGATCTTCCATGACCTGCCTACTAGAATAGCGGAACTAAAACCAAAAACGAACATGTGAGACCTAATGAAATTTAAAAGCTTTTGTACAGTGAAAGAAATTACAAAAAAGCTGAACAGACATCCCACAGAGTGGGAGAAAATCATAGCAAGTGTAACAGACAAAGAATTAATCTCCAAAGTCTACAAGCTACTCACACAACTCAGCACCGGAAAAATGAGCAACCCAATCAAAAAATGGGAAAAAGACCTAAAAAGACACCTCTCCAAAGAGGACATATAGATGGCCCAAAAGCACATGAAATGATGCTCAACCTCGCTTATTATTAGAGAAATGCAAATCAAAACTACAATGAGATATCACCTCACACCAATCAGAATGGCTATCATCAAGAAATCTACAGACAATAAATGCTAGAGAGGATGCGGAGAAAAGGGAACACTCTTGCATTGCTGGTGGGAATGTAAATTGGTACCGCTGCTGTGGAAGACAGTATGGAGATTCCTTAAAAAACTAAAAATAGAAGCACCCTATGACCCAGCAATCGCACTATTAGGCTTACATCCTGATGAAATCAAAACTGAAAGAAGGACCGGTACCCTAATGTTCATTGCAGCTCTCTATACAATAGTTAGAACATGGAAGCAGCCTAGATGGCCATCGACAAATGAATGGATACAGAAGCTCTGGTACATATATACATTGGAATACTACTCAGCTGTTAAAAGAAATGCAGAAGACTCAGTCCTAATGAAGTGGCTGGCTCTAGAACCTATCATAAAAAGTGAAGTAAGTCAAAAAGAGAAAGGCAAGTACTGTATACTAGCACATATATATGCAATCCAGTAAGAGGGCAATGGTAACACACGCAGTGAAGTGATAGAAAAGTAGCCATAGAGAACAGACATGGACATTGTGGGGAATAACAGTGGGTGGGAGGCATAGAAGGAGTAACATGGAAACCTATACTATCATATGTGAAAAAGACAACTATTGTCATTTCCCTGAGAGAATGGGAGATCCTGCAGGGGCAGGGTGCAATAGCTGGGAGGGGTGGGATTGGGGAGACTGGTAATGGGGAAGGTCCCAGGGACATGCATATGGTGATCTGGGAACATACATGTCTGTAAACAACAAAACTCGGTAAAAATGTTTTTAAAATAAAATTAACCCTCTTGCATTGCTGGTGGGAATGTAAATTAATACAACCTCTATGGAAGACAATATGGAGATTCCTTAAAAAACTAAAAATAGAAGCACCCTATGACCCAGCAATCCCACTATTAGGCCTATATCCTGATGAAATCAAAACTGAAAGAGGCACCTGTACCCCAATGTTCATTGCAGCTCTCTATACAATAGCCAGAGCATGGAAGCAACCTAGATGTCCATCGACAAATGAATGGATCCAGAAGCTCTGGTACATATATACAATGGAATACTACTCAGCTGTTAAAAGAAATGCAGAAGACTCAGTCCTAATGAGGTGGCTGGCTTTAGAACCTATCATAAAAAGTGAAGTAAGTCAAAAAGAGAAAGACAAGTATAGTATACTAACTCATATATATGGGATCTAGTAAGATGGTCATGATAACACACACAGTGAACTCATGAAAAACAGAGAATAGACATAAAGACATTGTGGAGACCGAACAATGGGAGGGAGTAACATGGGAACCTATACTGTCATGTGTAGAAAAGATAGCTATTGTCATTGTGCTAGGGGAATAGGAGTACCTACAACCACTTGGAGCAATGGTCTGGAGGGATGGGGGAACCTGGGTGGGGGGAGGGCCAAGGGATGTGCATCTGATTGATTTGGGAACATACATGTACAAAAATAAATAAATAAATAAATAAATAAATAAAAGAAAAAAAATAAAATTAATAATAATAATTAAAAAACCCTGTGTGTGTACAATGGGAGACTGGTATTCTCAGCTGCCTGCCATTTTCTAACCCTTTATTTTCTATTCTCTGTTTAAAGTATGTGCATTTTCCCTTGAATTTTAGAAATGTTCTGTGTTGGTGGCATTGTTTCCTGTCCTAGCTTTGATGCTGTTGAGAAGAACAAGGTCATCAGTTGGCTTGCAGAATTTAGGAAATATTATTAACCTTCAAATATTTGCTGATGTCATGAGAATGTTAATTGCAATCTCAAACCTAGTTCCAAGGGATTAAATCCCTGCCCTGTTTACATATCAGCCTCTCAGTTCCCTCCAAATACCATATCAACCTCGATAGGCATAGGACTATCATAGAAAACAAAAGGAACTGGCCTGCAAATGCAGCCTGCCTTCCCTATCCAGTATATTGCTTATCATCTGAAGATGCATGTCCTCAGTGAGTCTCACTTGAATCTTTTTTTTCTTTTCAACTTGACAAATTATGACATCAGTGTCAGTCTGTTACTGTTGGAAAACTTCACAGCTAGCTTGAGTTATTTCTAGACATATGTCTTCCCCAATTTGTCTTTATCCCTTATATCAAATTAGAGAAAGGTACCACATGTGATGAAAATAGTTTCCCCATAAATGTCCCTATCTGTAGATACTGAAATAAAGCATGTGAGAGAACAAGTATTTATATATTAGATTAAAGAAAGATTAATTTAGGTTGCTTCCATGTCCTGGCTACTGTAAATGATAGTGCATTGGGATGAATGTCTTTTTATTCTAAATATATACTTTTTATTGATAGAACTGACTTACCGTATTTCAGGTGTACAGCAAGATGATTCATTTATACATATAAACATATTTTGAGATTATTTTCCATTATAGTTTATTACAAAGTATTGGCTATAGTTCTCTGTGCTATACAGTAAACCTTTGCTGCTTGTTGCATATATTTTTTAACTAGAAATATAGCATTCTATTCATACTAAATCAAACAAGTAGTATCAAAATGTTATAAATTCTTTAGGCAAAAATTCATGTTTTTCAAATATATGTATTATATGCATATTATTTATATATGTGTATACAAAAGCTTTTCTACTATACTTGATAATAATAGAAAAAAGAGATGGAGAACCTGGCAAATATAAATTAAATGGGAGTACTGTCTATGAGATCCTCATATAGTCCAGTTATTTTTAAACATGGCTACTCGATAGAAACATATCTGGAGCTTTGGAGGAAAAAAGCAGTACCTGGGCATTTGCATCTTTCAAAATCTTCCGAAATAATTCTGATATGTATCTGGATTTTACAAAGTGAGTACAGGTTTTTCTATTAAATGAGTAGTTTTGGTCATATAGAATTCTATTATTTTTCTGTTGACCAATCATGATAATATGGTATAAAGTGAGAAATGGTTGCATAATCACAATAGTAAAAGATATTTGTCAGTTTTCACGATAGCCAGGCAATAAAAGATAATTGCAAGCCATAATGGAAACATGATTAACCTAACTATATAAAATAATTACATAGAATTTGGGGGATCAAGCACAGTGGTTTGAAATGTGGAAGTGCCTACAGGCACATGTTTGCATCTGCCCATCCAGTTTGTCTTTGGGTTGATGCATTTAATCCATGTATATTTAAGGTAATTATCAATATGCATGGTCATGTTACCTTTTTCTTAATTGTTTTGGATTCATTTTGTGTGGATCTTTTCCTTCTCTTGTGTTTCCTGCCTAAGGAAGTTCCTTTAGCATTTGTTCTAAAGTTAGTTTGGTGGTGCTGAATTCTCTTAGCTTTTGCTCGTCTGGAAATCTTTTGATTTCTCTGTCAAATCCGAATGAGAATCTTGCTGGGTAGAGTGTTCTTGGTTGTGGGTACTTCTCTTTCATCAACCTAAATATTTAAATATATCATGTGATTCTCTCTGGCTTGTAGAAGTTCTATTGAAAAATAATCTGACAACGTGATGGGAATTCCCTTGTATGTTATTTGTCATTTTTGCCCTCATTGCTTTTAATATTTTATCTCTGTCTTTGATTTTTGTCAGTTTGATTACTGTGTATCTTGGGGAAAAAGTAGTATCAAAATGTTATAAATTCTTTAGGCAAAAATTCATGTTTTTCAAATATATGTATTATATGCATATTATTTATATATGTGTATACAAAAGCTTTTCTACTATACTTGATAATAATAGAAAAAAGAGATGGAGAACCTGGCAAATATAAATTAAATGGGAGTACTGTCTATGAGATCCTCATATAGTCCAGTTATTTTTAAACATGGCTACTCGATAGAAACATATCTGGAGCTTTGGAGGAAAAAAGCAGTACCTGGGCATTTGCATCTTTCAAAATCTTCCGAAATAATTCTGATATGTATCTGGATTTTACAAAGTGAGTACAGGTTTTTCTATTAAATGAGTAGTTTTGGTCATATAGAATTCTATTATTTTTCTGTTGACCAATCATGATAATATGGTATAAAGTGAGAAATGGTTGCATAATCACAATAGTAAAAGATATTTGTCAGTTTTCACGATAGCCAGGCAATAAAAGATAATTGCAAGCCATAATGGAAACATGATTAACCTAACTATATAAAATAATTACATAGAATTTGGGGGATCAAGCACAGTGGTTTGAAATGTGGAAGTGCCTACAGGCACATGTTTGCATCTGCCCATCCAGTTTGTCTTTGGGTTGATGCATTTAATCCATGTATATTTAAGGTAATTATCAATATGCATGGTCATGTTACCTTTTTCTTAATTGTTTTGGATTCATTTTGTGTGGATCTTTTCCTTCTCTTGTGTTTCCTGCCTAAGGAAGTTCCTTTAGCATTTGTTCTAAAGTTAGTTTGGTGGTGCTGAATTCTCTTAGCTTTTGCTCGTCTGGAAATCTTTTGATTTCTCTGTCAAATCCGAATGAGAATCTTGCTGGGTAGAGTGTTCTTGGTTGTGGGTACTTCTCTTTCATCAACCTAAATATTTAAATATATCATGTGATTCTCTCTGGCTTGTAGAAGTTCTATTGAAAAATAATCTGACAACGTGATGGGAATTCCCTTGTATGTTATTTGTCATTTTTGCCCTCATTGCTTTTAATATTTTATCTCTGTCTTTGATTTTTGTCAGTTTGATTACTGTGTATCTTGGGGTATTCCTCCTTGAATTTATCCTGCCTAAGACTCTCTGTGCTTCCTGGACTTGGTTGACTATTTCTTTTCCCATGTTAGGGAAGTTTTCAGCTGCTATCTCTTCGGATATTTTCTCATATCCTTTCTCTGTTTTATCTCCTTCTGGTATGCCTGTAATGCAGGTGTTGGTGCATTTATTGTTGTCTTAGGCTGTCTTCATTTTTTTCCCATACTGTTTGCTCTATTCTTTTTTGTGGCAGTGATTTCCACCATTCTGTCTTCACTTTATCAATTCTTCTGCCTCAGTTATTCTGCTATTGATGCCTTCTAGAGTATTGTTCATTTTTGTTCTTTAGTTCCTCTAGGTCTTTAGTAAACATATCTTGCATCTTTTCCATTCTGTTTCTGAGATCGTAGATCATCTTCACTATCCTTATTTTGAATTCTTTATCTGAAAGGTGGCCTAATTCCATTTAGTTGTTTTTCTGAGGTTTTATATTATCCCTTTATCTGGGACATGACTCTCTGCTTTTTCATCCTGACTGGTTTTCTGTAATGTGGTTTTTGTACTAGCCTCTGTGAGATTGTGGTTCTTCTTGCTTCTTCTGTCTAAGCTTCTTGGTAGGAGGGACAGGGTGGGAAAAACTGTCTTACTCTGGTGGGCAGGGCTTTGCTCAGTAAAGGTTTAATCCAGTTACCTGCTGATGGTTGGGGTTCTGTCCCCTTCCTCTTAGTTGTTTGGCCTGAGGTGACCCAGACCTGGGATCTACAGGCTCTATGGTAGGGTTCATGGTTACCTGCAAGAGGGCTTACACCCAGGGGGAACTTCCAGGACTGCTGCTGCCAGTGGCCCAATCCCTATAGTGAGCCCCTCTTGATCCATGCCTCCTCAGGTCATCCTCTAACACTAGCAGATAATTTTGGCTTAGTTTCCTGTGGGGTCACTGCTCTTTTCCTCTTGGTCTTGGTGCATGCAAGAATTATGTTTGTGCCCTCCATGATTTGAGTCTCTATTTCCCCCAGTTCTGTGGGAATCCTATAATCAGATCTCTCTGACCTTCAAGGTCAGATTCCCTAGGGATTTGCAGTCCCTTTGTCAAATCCCCAGGCTGAGCTCAGAAGCTTCACAGCAGTTGGAGAACTTCTTTGGTGTCATTGTTCTCTAGTTAATGGGTGGTTCACTCAGTGGGTATGCGGTTTGATTTTATTGGGATTGCACACCTGCCTACTATGTCACTGTGGCATCTTCTTGTCATTGAAGTTTTCAGCTGCTATCTCTTCGGATATTTTCTCATATCCTTTCTCTGTTTTATCTCCTTCTGGTATGCCTGTAATGCAGGTGTTGGTGCATTTATTGTTGTCTTAGGCTGTCTTCATTTTTTTCCCATACTGTTTGCTCTATTCTTTTTTGTGGCAGTGATTTCCACCATTCTGTCTTCACTTTATCAATTCTTCTGCCTCAGTTATTCTGCTATTGATGCCTTCTAGAGTATTGTTCATTTTTGTTCTTTAGTTCCTCTAGGTCTTTAGTAAACATATCTTGCATCTTTTCCATTCTGTTTCTGAGATCGTAGATCATCTTCACTATCCTTATTTTGAATTCTTTATCTGAAAGGTGGCCTAATTCCATTTAGTTGTTTTTCTGAGGTTTTATATTATCCCTTTATCTGGGACATGACTCTCTGCTTTTTCATCCTGACTGGTTTTCTGTAATGTGGTTTTTGTACTAGCCTCTGTGAGATTGTGGTTCTTCTTGCTTCTTCTGTCTAAGCTTCTTGGTAGGAGGGACAGGGTGGGAAAAACTGTCTTACTCTGGTGGGCAGGGCTTTGCTCAGTAAAGGTTTAATCCAGTTACCTGCTGATGGTTGGGGTTCTGTCCCCTTCCTCTTAGTTGTTTGGCCTGAGGTGACCCAGACCTGGGATCTACAGGCTCTATGGTAGGGTTCATGGTTACCTGCAAGAGGGCTTACACCCAGGGGGAACTTCCAGGACTGCTGCTGCCAGTGGCCCAATCCCTATAGTGAGCCCCTCTTGATCCATGCCTCCTCAGGTCATCCTCTAACACTAGCAGATAATTTTGGCTTAGTTTCCTGTGGGGTCACTGCTCTTTTCCTCTTGGTCTTGGTGCATGCAAGAATTATGTTTGTGCCCTCCATGATTTGAGTCTCTATTTCCCCCAGTTCTGTGGGAATCCTATAATCAGATCTCTCTGACCTTCAAGGTCAGATTCCCTAGGGATTTGCAGTCCCTTTGTCAAATCCCCAGGCTGAGCTCAGAAGCTTCACAGCAGTTGGAGAACTTCTTTGGTGTCATTGTTCTCTAGTTAATGGGTGGTTCACTCAGTGGGTATGCGGTTTGATTTTATTGGGATTGCACACCTGCCTACTATGTCACTGTGGCATCTTCTTTGTCATTGGATGTGATATACCTTTTTTTGGTGGGTTCTAGTGTCCTCCTATCAATGGTGGTTCAATAGCTAGCTGTGATTTTGGTGGTTTCACAGGACGAGACGAGTACATGTTCTTCTTCTAGACCATCTTGAACCGGAAGCCAATAACTGATCTTTAAGAGAGGAAGTTCATCCTGGATCCCATGTCGTTTTGAATTAAGACTTTCTCAGAATATACCCAGTAGTGGGATCTCTGGGTCAAATAATAGTTCAAAGAAAAAACGATAAAGAGAAACTTCTCTAGTGGTCCAATGTTTAAGACTTTGTCTTGCAATGCAGTGGGTGTGGGTTTCAGTCTTTCTGGTTGTCTGTTGTTTCATGTGTACTCCAGTCTTTTATCATTGTTATTGCCATCTTTATAGCTCACCAACCATCCATACATGTAATGAAACAAAAGATAGTTTAGCAAAAACTTCTACAAAACTCACTTAAATCCGCGTTGTTCTCTTTGCTTTTCTTTGGCAGAAAATATTTCCCAGTCTCAGTTACTGTCACGTGTGGCCATGTGACTGGTTTCTAGCTAAAAGTTTATAAGTAGAAGAGATGTGTGCATTTCCAGATCAAGCTAATGTGTCTTCACTCTCTTTCCCTTTCACTGGCTAAATACAAATGATGATGGGGCCCTAGGGGATTTCAGACTAAATGGAAGGAGCATGGATCCTTGAACCACTTAGTGAAAAGAATCCAGTGCTGTTCAGGAACACTTTTTTGGATTGTTAATATGAGCAAAAATTAAACTTCTATCATGACTGAGTCACAATACATTTTGTAGATTCTTTGTTAAAGCAGTTAACTCCCTCCAACAGAGAGATCAACATGAACAATTTTATTAATGAAAGTGCCCTCCATGATTTGAGTCTCTATTTCCCCAGTTCTGTGGGAATCCTATAATCAGATCTCTCTGACCTTCAAGGTCAGATTCCTAGGGATTTGCAGTCCCTTTGTCAAATCCCAGGCTGAGCTCAGAAGCTTCACAGCAGTTGGAGAACTTCTTTGGTGTCATTGTTCTCTAGTTAATGGGTGGTTCACTCAGTGGGTATGCGGTTTGATTTTATTGGGATTGCACACCTGCCTACTATGTCACTGTGGCATCTTCTTTGTCATTGGATGTGATATACCTTTTTTTGGTGGGTTCTAGTGTCCTCCTATCAATGGTGGTTCAATAGCTAGCTGTGATTTTGGTGGTTTCACAGGACGAGACGAGTACATGTTCTTCTTCTAGACCATCTTGAACCGGAAGCCAATAACTGATCTTTAAGAGAGGAAGTTCATCCTGGATCCCATGTCGTTTTGAATTAAGACTTTCTCAGAATATACCCAGTAGTGGGATCTCTGGGTCAAATAATAGTTCAAAGAAAAAACGATAAAGAGAAACTTCTCTAGTGGTCCAATGTTTAAGACTTTGTCTTGCAATGCAGTGGGTGTGGGTTTCAGTCTTTCTGGTTGTCTGTTGTTTCATGTGTACTCCAGTCTTTTATCATTGTTATTGCCATCTTTATAGCTCACCAACCATCCATACATGTAATGAAACAAAAGATAGTTTAGCAAAAACTTCTACAAAACTCACTTAAATCCGCGTTGTTCTCTTTGCTTTTCTTTGGCAGAAAATATTTCCCAGTCTCAGTTACTGTCACGTGTGGCCATGTGACTGGTTTCTAGCTAAAAGTTTATAAGTAGAAGAGATGTGTGCATTTCCAGATCAAGCTAATGTGTCTTCACTCTCTTTCCCTTTCACTGGCTAAATACAAATGATGATGGGGCCCTAGGGGATTTCAGACTAAATGGAAGGAGCATGGATCCTTGAACCACTTAGTGAAAAGAATCCAGTGCTGTTCAGGAACACTTTTTTGGATTGTTAATATGAGCAAAAATTAAACTTCTATCATGACTGAGTCACAATACATTTTGTAGATTCTTTGTTAAAGCAGTTAACTCCCTCCAACAGAGAGATCAACATGAACAATTTTATTAATGAAACATTCTCATTAATACTGAAATAATAGAGTAAAGCCATTAAAAATTGTGAATGTGACAGGTGTATTTTTGCAGCCATGAAAAAAAAAAAGCCATAGAGAATTTCTGAATTGGTTTAAATGCTAAAGAAATAAACTTCTAGTGCCATGTACTAAACTAGTACGTTTTAATTTGGTAAAAGTCTCAACTCTCCCCAGGCCCCACTTTCTAATCTAATCTTAAGTATTGAACTTTAAGACTATAATTGTCCCTGAAGGTCTATTCTTGACTAGGCCCATCTGTCCCTGGAAGTCTGTTTTTGATTTCTGGTACTTCGGTAAGTAAGGAAGGGGCTTTTCTATGACTAAAGATAGGACTTGGTAGATTTCAGCCCATCTTGTATGATGCTTCATTTGCTGTTCTTTAATATTTATTTGTCTTTGGATTCAGAAATATCCTTGTACGGTTAACTTTCCTCTGAGTAATTTATTTTTGCTAATTGTATTCAATAGCCAGTTCTAAGGATGACTTCCATTTTGGAAAAGCTGGCATTTTTAGCATTTTTGGAGTTATCACTAAGTGATGTAGAATATAGTTCCTGTAGGTGATATGTGGTTGCTATGGTGTTTTCTTAATTTATATAGACTCTTCAAGACTGGGTCAGATAGCCTCTCACTGCTTTAAGGCTAGCACTCCCATTTCCTCTCTCAGTCGTGCTGCTATGCTTAGATCTTCTGCAAAATGGATACAATCAGCATAACTGGGCTCAGCTAATGAGAGACTTTTCAATTACTTTTCCATCTGCTTCTCTAATTTCTGTTTGATGTTGAATTGTGTTGCCAATGTCAGAGAGGAGTGGCCAGAAATATGAAAGAAGCCTAGACTGAAATTTAGGCATTGGGTTCAATTCAGACCTACCACCTACCAATTAAGTATATTTCTGATATTTTATCTCTATTAAAAATTATGAACAAGGGCTTCCTTGTTGGTCCAGTGGGTAAGGACACCGCCTTGCAGTGCAAGGGGCGCTGGTTCGATCCCTGGCCTGGGAAGATCCCATGTGCCGCGAGGCGGCTGGACTGATGTGTCCAATTACTGAGCCGGAACTCTGGAGCGCATGTGACCAAAGCCGGTGCTCTGCGACAACAGAGGCCACAACGATGAGAGGCCCACAAGAGCCAAAGAACAAAGACGGATGAAAATAGACAAATGAAAGACCAATAGAAGTGGCCCGCCCACCCCCTCCCTCCCCAACCCGCCCCCAAAAATAAATAAATGTTTTTTAAAAAATTATGAACAAAAATACTTTTTACTGTAAGTTAAGAACTTGGATTGCTTCAAGGACTAAATCGCAAAGCACTTAACACGGGTTTTACAAATAAATAGTAAATTTAGATATAATGTTACTGAAGTTCCTCAAATATATTCTTAGAGTACATGCTATTTTAAACAACTGGTAATGATATATAAGAAATTCAGAAAATGGAAGTAGAGATTCAATCTCTCATCTTGTCTGTTGTGGAATCTTTCTCTCTTTACATAATCAAATAATTGCTCTGGCCTTTCTTTTTCACATTTTTCTAAACAACGACATAAAATAAAGGACATAGAGCAGTTGAGGAACACTGTGATGAATCCTGGGGGCCCAGTGAATTTCAGCCGCAGAAAATCCCTGAAGTCTCCTAGCCTCAGCCACATCTGTTCGCCTGCTTCATAGCCTCCTGGTGTACAGAATATTGTTTTGGAGGGATAACTAGGTAGTTGAGCATCAAGGCCTCTTGTCTTGGGATATGAGCTGAGACATTTTAAATGACTGCCACAACCAAGAGAATAGACAGATGCTGTTAGCCCAGTCCAGAAGGAGCCAAAATCCGAGAGACTATTTCCTCTCTCAGTCGTGCTGCTATGCTTAGATCTTCTGCAAAATGGATACAATCAGCATAACTGGGCTCAGCTAATGAGAGACTTTTCAATTACTTTTCCATCTGCTTCTCTAATTTCTGTTTGATGTTGAATTGTGTTGCCAATGTCAGAGAGGAGTGGCCAGAAATATGAAAGAAGCCTAGACTGAAATTTAGGCATTGGGTTCAATTCAGACCTACCACCTACCAATTAAGTATATTTCTGATATTTTATCTCTATTAAAAATTATGAACAAGGGCTTCCTTGTTGGTCCAGTGGGTAAAGAGTCCACCTTGCAGTGCAGGGGGTGCCGGTTCGATCCCTAGCCGGGGAAGATCCCATGTGCCGCGAGGCGGCTGGACTGATGTGTCCAATTACTGAGCCGGAACTCTGGAGCGCATGTGACCAAAGCCGGTGCTCTGCGACAACAGAGGCCACAACGATGAGAGGCCCACAAGAGCCAAAGAACAAAGACGGATGAAAATAGACAAATGAAAGACCAATAGAAGTGGCCCGCCCATCCCCCTCCCTCCCCAACCCGCCCCCCCAAAAAATAAATAAATGTTTTTTAAAAAATTATGAACAAAAATACTTTTTACTGTAAGTTAAGAACTTGGATTGCTTCAAGGACTAAATCGCAAAGCACTTAACACGGGTTTTACAAATAAATAGTAAATTTAGATATAATGTTACTGAAGTTCCTCAAATATATTCTTAGAGTACATGCTATTTTAAACAACTGGTAATGATATATAAGAAATTCAGAAAATGGAAGTAGAGATTCAATCTCTCATCTTGTCTGTTGTGGAATCTTTCTCTCTTTACATAATCAAATAATTGCTCTGGCCTTTCTTTTTCACATTTTTTCTAAACAACGACATAAAATAAAGGACATAGAGCAGTTGAGGAACACTGTGATGAATCCTGGGGGCCCAGTGAATTTCAGCCGCAGAAAATCCCTGAAGTCTCCTAGCCTCAGCCACATCTGTTCGCCTGCTTCATAGCCTCCTGGTGTACAGAATATTGTTTTGGAGGGATAACTAGGTAGTTGAGCATCAAGGCCTCTTGTCTTGGGATATGAGCTGAGACATTTTAAATGACTGCCACAACCAAGAGAATAGACAGATGCTGTTAGCCCAGTCCAGAAGGAGCCATGAATAAGTTACATATCATGAAAGCTTTTTGTGAACTGAATTTTCCAAAGACCATTCTTCACTTTATGCTCCATTTCTTTTAGTTGCTTATTTTTCTTTCTTCCTGCCTTAGAAATGCTGAGGGTTTTTGCCTGTGATGTCCTTGATTAAAAAATAATAATTGCAACACATAGACTCTTTAGATGAGGCAAAATGAGATATTTTCTATTTTCCACAAATGGCAATTTAATTATTATACCACTCCATATTGTAAGATATCACAGAGGTTTAATATTGTGCACTAATTTTCTAACCTGGGTTCATAGCATAGTTCCTAACACATAGAAAGCATTTAATATGTAATTTGGAATAAAGAAACAATATACAGTATTCAGAATTATTGCTTGCTTTTTTCTTCACACATCCAAAAATGACATAGGAAATTTTCATATCATATTTTTTTTCAGAATGAAAGACCTATGCTTCAGATGTCTAAATATTTTTATGAAGATATTCATTGAGAAATATGTCTATTCCCTGAAGGAAAGAATAGATTTTCTTATAACAGCTTTAGTGCATCTCCAATAATTAACTGAAAATTTAATCCTAAATAAAATGATTTATTAAGAAAACTAAGGAGTATCTATTTTGATTGTCTGACAATGTTCTGTCCGCACAATATATTTTTAAAGAATATATTTGTTATTCAGAAGATGGTTCTTTAATGTGACTTTTTGGAAACAATTCCTAAGATTATTTCATTTTTTATATTTCATCATAGAGATGGTACCTTGAATTTCCTTTGTGGAAGATTTTCTTTAATACCATATTTTCATTCTAGGCTATTAAAATTAAATATTTGATTGAGTGACTTAACAACAGCAATATATTTCTTACAGTTCTGGAGTCTGGAAAGTCCTAGATCAAGGTGCCAACTGATTCAGTCACGGTAGGCCACCTGATGAATCCTGGGCCCAGTATTGCCATCCTGTTTGTACAGGAATTTAAATTGTTTTGGAGGGATAACTAGGTAGTTGAGCATCAAGGCCTCTTGTCTTGGGATATGAGCTGAGACATTTTAAATGACTGCCACAACCAAGAGAATAGACAGATGCTGTTAGCCCAGTCCAGAAGGAGCCATGAATAAGTTACATATCATGAAAGCTTTTTGTGAACTGAATTTTCCAAAGACCATTCTTCACTTTATGCTCCATTTCTTTTAGTTGCTTATTTTTCTTTCTTCCTGCCTTAGAAATGCTGAGGGTTTTTGCCTGTGATGTCCTTGATTAAAAAATAATAATTGCAACACATAGACTCTTTAGATGAGGCAAAAATGAGATATTTTCTATTTTCCACAAATGGCAATTTAATTATTATACCACTCCATATTGTAAGATATCACAGAGGTTTAATATTGTGCACTAATTTTCTAACCTGGGTTCATAGCATAGTTCCTAACACATAGAAAGCATTTAATATGTAATTTGGAATAAAGAAACAATATACAGTATTCAGAATTATTGCTTGCTTTTTTCTTCACACATCCAAAAATGACATAGGAAATTTTCATATCATATTTTTTTTCAGAATGAAAGACCTATGCTTCAGATGTCTAAATATTTTTATGAAGATATTCATTGAGAAATATGTCTATTCCCTGAAGGAAAGAATAGATTTTCTTATAACAGCTTTAGTGCATCTCCAATAATTAACTGAAAATTTAATCCTAAATAAAATGATTTATTAAGAAAACTAAGGAGTATCTATTTTGATTGTCTGACAATGTTCTGTCCGCACAATATATTTTTAAAGAATATATTTGTTATTCAGAAGATGGTTCTTTAATGTGACTTTTTGGAAACAATTCCTAAGATTATTTCATTTTTTATATTTCATCATAGAGATGGTACCTTGAATTTCCTTTGTGGAAGATTTTCTTTAATACCATATTTTCATTCTAGGCTATTAAAATTAAATATTTGATTGAGTGACTTAACAACAGCAATATATTTCTTACAGTTCTGGAGTCTGGAAAGTCCTAGATCAAGGTGCCAACTGATTCAGTCACTGGTGAGGGTCCTTTACCTGTCTTGCAGACAACTACCCTCTTGCTGTATCTTTGCATAGTAGGGGGTAAAAGAAGGTGGGAAGGAAATACAATGTCTCTGTTAATAAGGGCACTAACCCCATCTTGGGGTTCCACCCTCATGACCTCATTTAAACTTAATGATCTCCCATAGGCCTAGCTTCCTAATATTAGTACCATTTTAGGGTTTCAACATATGAATTTCGGAAGGCAAAATTCAGTCCATAGCATATCACCAAAGAGTCTGGGATAACACTTTACTGAAGGAGAAATGGCCACATCATGGTTAATGGTAAATGTTCGTATAAGCAGAACAAGTTTCAGAAGAGCTTCTAAGAGTTGTTCCTTGAGAATTTTTTTTTTTTTAACATTTATTTATTTTCATCGATTTTTATTCCTTGGCATGTGTGGGCCTCCCATTGCAGTGGCTTTTCTCAGTGCAGATCACTGGCTCTGGGCGCATGCATTCCACAGTGCTGGCTCATAATTGGACACAATGGGCCAGCTGCTCCATGGCACATGGGATCTTCCCGGTCCAAGGATTGAACCTGTGCCCCTTGCATTGCCAGGCGGACTCCCTACCGACTGGACCACCAGGGAAGCTCCCTTGAGAAATTTTAATCAAAGTTATCTAGCGATTTACATAAAGAATCAGACACACTTGTCAAATTTTACATTGTAAATTCAAAATGATATTAGTGAAATTATTAGTAATGGTCCTTGGATTAAGTGAAAAAAGGGGAAAATTAATAACATTGCTTGTCTTAGCATGCTTACTTTTATAACTTTATTTATGGCTAATGATGCCAGTTTTTCATTTAAGGCATTGATTTAGCATTCCTTTTGAAAGCTCAACTTACTCTAAGTTATTTGTTTTAAAATATATTAAGTACATTCTTAGATATGACAAAATCTTAATATTGTTGTATTAGAAAATAAAGTAGATGAATACTGAAGTATCATAATTTTAAAGTGTTTCTTTTATAAACACCTCTCCCAATTTATTTTTTTAACTGTTTCTTATAACAATAGCTTTTATTTACTCAAGATTTCATTTGTTGTACTATGAGCTAATATCACCTTTGTTTTCCATCATGGTTATACTACTTCCCTTCTGCACACATGCAACCATGTTGCCGACTCTTGGAATTATGGAAAAATATATAAAGTCAGCTCTAACAACCTGGTTGGGTTGATAAGACATATCTGCAAGAGATGATAATTATCATGAATTGTCCTTTATCCATTGCAAAATACCAGGAAGGTGATACTCTTAATTTCCGTGTGCAATATGTACATTTGATTGTGTTTAGCAGTTGCCTAAAATTTATGATGGGATAATCACCAAGTCATAATCATTTAAATGTTTCCTTTGGCCTGAAATTCTAACCTTTAAAACAATTTATATATATAAAAATTCTGCCATAAGTGAAATAATATAAGAAATAGCAGTTAGGTTCAAACTGGTCTAAGACGGAAAGATGATGGTCCAGATACAAAAAGTAAAACAAGAGAGTGAATGTTGAAGGATCAAGTACCAGGCTTGAAGGAGAAAAGCACGTTTTGCTTTTTTTTTTTTTTTTTTTAAATAATGCAGTGGCATCACCTTCCAAATTGGCTCTTTCCCTTGAGGCATTTTCAAGTTTCTTTTTAAGAAATTTAATTTTACTTAAAGGGAATGTCGCATGCATCTTTGATAAAGAGAGACGGCTTCACCAGATTAAATAGAGGGTGTCAAGCTGTTTCAATAAACAGGTTGATAATGAAAGGTTTTTGACATTTTGTACTAGAAGAAAATAATCTTAAGCCATAAATTTCCATAATAATATATTTGTTGATGAACTAGATATCAATTCTTGATGGTATTATACCGGCTTAAAACAGAGATTTTGTATCTAGGGTAAATAATGCTGAATATTTTTTCTTATGCCTCATTTTCAAGCAGCCTTATTTTTAAAATGTAAGGGTTCTAAGCAAAATATCTTAGCCTGATGATGGTCTACTGCTATGGTAACCACTCCTCACACTAACAATTGGGTTCTGCCTCAGTGAGACCAAAAGCCATATTTAACTGGGTACAAGCACAGGTCAGAAACCAAAGAAGAGTCACTCTCCTATTACAGAGTAAGAGAAAATCAGTGCCTTTCAAAATACCAGTCACTATAGTAAACAGACTATGATTATATAGCCTTTGGAATACACACACACATATAGATGCACACAAACATATACACACACATAATACTTAATTCATCACCTTCCCAAGAAGGAATTGAAATGAGAAAGTAAGACTAGCTCAATGCAAAGAAAATAAAATAGCTCAGCCCTGTCACTTGCACTCCACTCCAGAGTTGTCTGTTCATAGGTGATGGGTTCTGTTATTACTTTGATAGCTTGTTCTCTTGTGCAGAAGGATACAAAATATGGGTGTTCCATCACGATCTCGCCTTAGGCATTGTTCCCTTGAGAGCACTTCAGAGAGAGATCAGATAATTAAGCTGGTTTTGTTTCACTGGGAACACTAATTAGCAAGGCAGGACCAGCACACTTTTGTTTTACCTTGATGGCATCACTGTAATTCACACCAAAGGCAATATAAATTATTTCCTTTCAGGAGAGGCTGCATTCTTATCTCATACGTGCATCTCTGTGAAAGAGTCAGGAATCTGAATGTTTCCATTTTGACTGAAGAAAAATAATCTATTTATTTGCTGCCAGTTTTCTGGGTGACTAAATGCAGTGGAGATTAGCTGAGGCCTTAGAATAGTGCCCAATATGCTTAGCAATGAAATCTATGACAATGATAAGATTAGAACATTCTAAGGGCCTGAACGTTTACTGCTAGAAATAGTTTGGAGATTGACCAGGGTATATTTGGTCAGGTTTTCTGTTGAATAATGATCATTAGGCACACCAGACTATTCTATCTGTATTCTCCTTATAATACAGACACACAGAAATGAATAGATACATGTATGGATATTCAAAGGAGTACAGGGTGTGCATCCCTTGACTTATACAGCACAGTGCCTCCTATCATCCACAAGAATGTCTTTCATACTCAGTGTCTTTTTTCCTGCTATTTCCTCCCCTCACTCATACTTAGCCCTAGTTTTCCATGGCTTTGTCTCCTGCCTCTTACTGGTCCCCTAGAAAACATTAAATTCAGCAACATAGAACTGCAGGCATCTCTCCTTCAGCATTCCTGAGCTGGCCTTTAAATTTCTGATTCAGCAGTGTTTGAGGCATCCCATGTCATTATTTGACAGCTAACTTATTAAGGAGGTTTATTTCTCCAGTTCCTCCGCATATCCAGACACCCCTGTGCTTGACCAGGCTGTGTTATTTTCTTTATTATTATTATTTTTTAAAACCTTTATTTTACTTTTAACTTTTACAGAGTTTTGTTGTTTACAGATATACATGTTCCCAGATTAGTCATATGTATATAAGGAGAATGTCATGGCAGTTAGGTTAGTTCAAGTTCACAATAATTAACTGGGTAACATTGAGACAGATGCTATGCCTATGTGACAGACCACATCATTCTGATAGCTTGTTCTCTTGTGCAGAAGGATACAAAATATGGGTGTTCCATCACGATCTCGCCTTAGGCATTGTTCCCTTGAGAGCACTTCAGAGAGAGATCAGATAATTAAGCTGGTTTTGTTTCACTGGGAACACTAATTAGCAAGGCAGGACCAGCACACTTTTGTTTTACCTTGATGGCATCACTGTAATTCACACCAAAGGCAATATAAATTATTTCCTTTCAGGAGAGGCTGCATTCTTATCTCATACGTGCATCTCTGTGAAAGAGTCAGGAATCTGAATGTTTCCATTTTGACTGAAGAAAAATAATCTATTTATTTGCTGCCAGTTTTCTGGGTGACTAAATGCAGTGGAGATTAGCTGAGGCCTTAGAATAGTGCCCAATATGCTTAGCAATGAAATCTATGACAATGATAAGATTAGAACATTCTAAAGGGCCTGAACGTTTACTGCTAGAAATAGTTTGGAGATTGACCAGGGTATATTTGGTCAGGTTTTCTGTTGAATAATGATCATTAGGCACACCAGACTATTCTATCTGTATTCTCCTTATAATACAGACACACAGAAATGAATAGATACATGTATGGATATTCAAAGGAGTACAGGGTGTGCATCCCTTGACTTATACAGCACAGTGCCTCCTATCATCCACAAGAATGTCTTTCATACTCAGTGTCTTTTTCCTGCTATTTCCTCCCCTCACTCATACTTAGCCCTAGTTTTCCATGGCTTTGTCTCCTGCCTCTTACTGGTCCCCTAGAAAACATTAAATTCAGCAACATAGAACTGCAGGCATCTCTCCTTCAGCATTCCTGAGCTGGCCTTTAAATTTCTGATTCAGCAGTGTTTGAGGCATCCCATGTCATTATTTGACAGCTAACTTATTAAGGAGGTTTATTTCTCCAGTTCCTCCGCATATCCAGACACCCCTGTGCTTGACCAGGCTGTGTTATTTTCTTTATTATTATTATTTTTTAAAACCTTTATTTTACTTTTAACTTTTACAGAGTTTTGTTGTTTACAGATATACATGTTCCCAGATTAGTCATATGTATATAAGGAGAATGTCATGGCAGTTAGGTTAGTTCAAGTTCACAATAATTAACTGGGTAACATTGAGACAGATGCTATGCCTATGTGACAGACCACATCATCTGATTTGCTGACTTCTTCATGTGAGCAAAACTGGCTAAGTGGGTTGAGGAAATCAGAAAGTTTCTTTCCCTTTTTCTACCTTCCCGTTTGCAGGTTAATAAGCTAATAGGTGGGCCTAAGGATTGCTGTGTAATGATGGATATGTAGTGATTAAAATATCATGATAGTAATGATGATGATCATTATTATGATAATATTTGAGTGCTTTCTATTTATCATCCATCATTTGAAGCATTTTACATTAATACAGCTATTGCAACATTAGTATGAAGTGGTTTTGTTTATTATTCCTATTTCACAGATGAGGAAAATGAGGCACAGAAATTTAGTGACTTGCTCCAGAAGATGACATTGCCAAAATTGAATCTAGCCATCTTGATTCTTTTTTTATTATTATTATTCTTTATTTAAAGGTTTTACAAAGTTTTGTTGTTCACAGACATGTATGTTCCCAGATCAGTCATATGCATATCCATGGTCACCACCCCTCGAGTTCCTCCCATCCCACCCCTCCGGACCATCGCCCCAAGCCACTGTAAGCACTCCTATTCCCTTAGCACAGTGACAATAGCTATCTTTTCCACACATAACAGTATAGGTTTCCATGTTACTCCCTCCATGCCTCCCCCTCCCTATTTCTTCCCCACAATGTCCCTGTGCTCTCTGTTTTTCCATGAGTTCCCTGCATGTGTTATCAAGACCGTCCTACTAGATTCCATATATGTGTGTTAGTATACTGTATTTGTCTTTCTCTTTTTGATTGACTTCACTTTTTATGATAGGTTCCAGAGCCAGCCACTTCATTAGGACTGAGTCTTCTGCATTTCTTTTAACAGCTGAGTAGTATTCCATTATATATATGTACCAGAGCTTCTGTATCCATTCATTCGTCGATGGACATCTTGGTTGCTTCCATGTTCTGGCTATTGTATAGAGCTGCAATGAACATTGGGGTACAGGTGCTTCTTTCAGTTTTGATTTCATGCGGATATAAGCCTAAGAGTGCGATTGCTGGGTCATAGGGTGCTTCTATTTTTAGTTTTTTAAGGAATCTCCATACTGTCTTCCATAGAGGCTGTATCAATTTACTTTCCCACCAGCAATGCAAGAGTGTTCCCTTTTCTCTTCACCCTCTCCAGCATTTATTGTCTGCAGATTTTTTGATGACGGCCATTCTGACGGGTGTGAGGTGGTATCTCATTGTAGTTTTGATTTGCATTTCTCTAATAATAAGCAAGGTTGAGCATCGTTTCATGTGCTTTTGGGTCATCTGTATGTCCTCTTTGGAGAGGCATCTCTTTAGATCTTTTTCCCATTTTTTGATTGGGTTGTTTGTTTTTCCTGTGCTAAGTTGTCTGAGTTGATTGTAGATTTTGGAGATTAATTCTTTCTCTGTTGTTTCATTTGCTATGACTTTCTCCCACTCTGTGGGGTGTCTGTTGAGCTTTTTTTGTAATTTCTTTTGCTGTACAAAAGCTTTTAAGTTTCATGAGGTCCCACATGTTCATTTTCTTTTCAGTTCTGCTTTTTGGTTACTTGATTATCAGGTTTTTTTTTCTATGACTTCTCCCTTGGGGTGTCTGTTATTTTGTTCACATGCTATCTTTTCCACACATAACCATCCGGACCATCGCCCCAAGCCACTGTAAGCACTCCTATTCCCTTAGCACAGTGACAATAGCTATCTTTTCCACACATAACAGTATAGGTTTCCATGTTACTCCCTCCATGCCTCCCCCTCCCTATTTCTTCCCCACAATGTCCCTGTGCTCTCTGTTTTTCCATGAGTTCCCTGCATGTGTTATCAAGACCGTCCTACTAGATTCCATATATGTGTGTTAGTATACTGTATTTGTCTTTCTCTTTTTGATTGACTTCACTTTTTATGATAGGTTCCAGAGCCAGCCACTTCATTAGGACTGAGTCTTCTGCATTTCTTTTAACAGCTGAGTAGTATTCCATTATATATATGTACCAGAGCTTCTGTATCCATTCATTCGTCGATGGACATCTTGGTTGCTTCCATGTTCTGGCTATTGTATAGAGCTGCAATGAACATTGGGGTACAGGTGCTTCTTTCAGTTTTGATTTCATGCGGATATAAGCCTAAGAGTGCGATTGCTGGGTCATAGGGTGCTTCTATTTTTAGTTTTTTAAGGAATCTCCATACTGTCTTCCATAGAGGCTGTATCAATTTACTTTCCCACCAGCAATGCAAGAGTGTTCCCTTTTCTCTTCACCCTCTCCAGCATTTATTGTCTGCAGATTTTTTGATGACGGCCATTCTGACGGGTGTGAGGTGGTATCTCATTGTAGTTTTGATTTGCATTTCTCTAATAATAAGCAAGGTTGAGCATCGTTTCATGTGCTTTTGGGTCATCTGTATGTCCTCTTTGGAGAGGCATCTCTTTAGATCTTTTTCCCATTTTTTGATTGGGTTGTTTGTTTTTCCTGTGCTAAGTTGTCTGAGTTGATTGTAGATTTTGGAGATTAATTCTTTCTCTGTTGTTTCATTTGCTATGACTTTCTCCCACTCTGTGGGGTGTCTGTTGAGCTTTTTTTGTAATTTCTTTTGCTGTACAAAAGCTTTTAAGTTTCATGAGGTCCCACATGTTCATTTTTCTTTTCAGTTCCGCTATTTTAGTTGGTGGGTCAGAGAAGATCTTACTTTGATTGATGCCTTGAGGGTTTTGCCTATATTCTCCTCTAAGAGTTTGATGGATTCTGGTCTTACATTTAGGTCTTTAATCCATTTTCAGTTGATCTTTGTTATCTCTGGGTTCTCAATCTTGTTCCATTGGTCTATAGTTCTGTTTTTGTGCCAGTACCATACTGTCTTGATGACTGTTGCTTTGTAGTAGAGTCTGAAGTTAGAGAGGCTGATTCCTCCAACTCCATTTTTCTTTCTCAGGATTGCTTTGGCTATTCGAGGTCTTTTGTGTTTCCATATGAACTGTATTATTCTTTGGTCTAGTTCTGTGAAAAATGTCAATGGAAGTTGAATAAGAATTGCAATGAATCTGTAAATTATATTTGGTAGGATGGTCATGTTCACAATATTGATTCTTCCGACCCAGGAATATGGAATATCTCTCCATCTGTTTAAGTCTTCTTTAATTTCTCTCATGAGTGTCTTGTAATTTTCTGTGTACATTTCTTTTGTTTCTTTGGGTAAGTTTATTCCTAGATATTTGATTCTTTTGGTTGCAATGGTGAAGGGGACTGCCTCTTTGATTTCGTTATCTGATTTTTCATTGTGCATAGGAATGCCAGTGATTTCTGTGTGTTGCCTTTGTATCCTGCGACTTTGCTGAATTCGTTGATTAGCTCTAGTAGCTTTGTAACCGCGTCTTTGGGATTTTCTATGTATAATATCATGTCGTCTGCAAAAAGAGAGAGCCTGACTTCTTCCTTTCCAATCTGAATTCCTTTGATTTCTTTCTCTTCTCTTATTGCTGTTGCATTTGTACGGCCATTCTGACGGGTGTGAGGTGGTATCTCATTGTAGTTTTGATTTGCATTTCTCTAATAATAAGCAAGGTTGAGCATCGTTTCATGTGCTTTTGGGTCATCTGTATGTCCTCTTTGGAGAGGCATCTCTTTAGATCTTTTTCCCATTTTTTGATTGGGTTGTTTGTTTTTCCTGTGCTAAGTTGTCTGAGTTGATTGTAGATTTTGGAGATTAATTCTTTCTCTGTTGTTTCATTTGCTATGACTTTCTCCCACTCTGTGGGGTGTCTGTTGAGCTTTTTTTGTAATTTCTTTTGCTGTACAAAAGCTTTTAAGTTTCATGAGGTCCCACATGTTCATTTTTCTTTTCAGTTCCGCTATTTTAGTTGGTGGGTCAGAGAAGATCTTACTTTGATTGATGCCTTGAGGGTTTTGCCTATATTCTCCTCTAAGAGTTTGATGGATTCTGGTCTTACATTTAGGTCTTTAATCCATTTTCAGTTGATCTTTGTTATCTCTGGGTTCTCAATCTTGTTCCATTGGTCTATAGTTCTGTTTTTGTGCCAGTACCATACTGTCTTGATGACTGTTGCTTTGTAGTAGAGTCTGAAGTTAGAGAGGCTGATTCCTCCAACTCCATTTTTCTTTCTCAGGATTGCTTTGGCTATTCGAGGTCTTTTGTGTTTCCATATGAACTGTATTATTCTTTGGTCTAGTTCTGTGAAAAATGTCAATGGAAGTTGAATAAGAATTGCAATGAATCTGTAAATTATATTTGGTAGGATGGTCATGTTCACAATATTGATTCTTCCGACCCAGGAATATGGAATATCTCTCCATCTGTTTAAGTCTTCTTTAATTTCTCTCATGAGTGTCTTGTAATTTTCTGTGTACATTTCTTTTGTTTCTTTGGGTAAGTTTATTCCTAGATATTTGATTCTTTTGGTTGCAATGGTGAAGGGGACTGCCTCTTTGATTTCGTTATCTGATTTTTCATTGTGCATAGGAATGCCAGTGATTTCTGTGTGTTGCCTTTGTATCCTGCGACTTTGCTGAATTCGTTGATTAGCTCTAGTAGCTTTGTAACCGCGTCTTTGGGATTTTCTATGTATAATATCATGTCGTCTGCAAAAAGAGAGAGCCTGACTTCTTCCTTTCCAATCTGAATTCCTTTGATTTCTTTCTCTTCTCTTATTGCTGTTGCTAGGACTTCCGGGACTATGTTGAATAGTAGTGGTGAAAGTGGGCACCCCTGTCTTGTTCCTGATCTTAGAGGGAATGCTTTCAGTTTTTCACCATTAACAATAATGTTCGCTGTAGGCTTCTCATAGATGGATTTTATTATGTTGAGATAGGTTCCTTCTATGCCCATTTTCTGAAGAGTTTTTATCAAAAATGGGTGTTGCACTTTGTTGAAGGCTTTTTCTGCATCTATTGAGATGATCATGTGATTTTTGTCTCTCAGTTTGTTGATATGGTGTATCACATTGATAGATTTGTGGATGTTGGAGAATCCTTGCATGCCTGGGACGAACCCAACTTGATCATGATGTATGAGTTTTTTGATGTGTCGTTGAATTCTGTTTGCTAGGATTTTGTTGAGGATCTTGGCATCTAAGTTCATCAGAGAAATTGGTCTGTAATTTTCCTTTTTTGTGTTTCTTTGCCTGGTTTGGGTATCAGGGTGATGGTGGCCTCATAGGATGTGTTTGGAAGTTTTCCTTCCTGTGCAATTTTTTGGAAGAATTTTAGAAGGACAGGCATTAGCTCTTCTTTAAATGTTTGGTAGAATTCGACTGTGAAGCCTTCTGGCCCTGGGCTTTTATTTTTGGGTAATTTTTAATCACAGATTCGATTTCTGAGCTTGTGATTGGGTTGTTCAAAGTTTCTGTTTCTTCCTGGCTCAGTCTTGGGAGATTAATCCTGTCCAAGAAACTGTCCATTTCTTCCAGGTTGTCCAGTTTGTTGCCATAGAGTTGCTCATAATAGTCTCTTAGAATCCTTTGGATTTCTGCATTATCTGTTGTAATCTCTCCTTTTTCGTTTTTGATTTTTTTGATCTGGTTCTACTCTCTCTTTCTCTTGATGAGTCTGGCCAGAGGCTTGTCAATTTTGTTCACCTTTTTGAAGAACCAGCTTTTTGTTTTATTTATCTTTACTATTGTTTCTTTTGTTTCTTTCTCATTTATTTCTGCTCTGATCCTTATGATTTCTCTTCTTCTGCTGGCTTTGAGGTGTTTTTGTTCTTCTTTTTCCAATTGTTTTAAGCAGAGGGTTAAGTCATCTGCTTCATATTTTCCTAGTTTCTTGAGGTGGGATTGTATTGCTATAAATTTCCCTCTTAGAACTGCTTTTGCGGTATCCCATAGTTTTCGCATGGTCATAAGTTCATTGTCATTTTCTTCTAGGAATTTTTAAATTTCTCCTTTGATTTCCTCAGTAATCGGTTGGTTTTTTAGGTATGTGTTGTTTAATCGCCATGTGTTTGTATTTTTAGCGGTTTTTTTCCTGTAGTGGATCTCTAGTCTCATTGCATTGTGGTCCAAGAAGATGGTTGATAGAATTTCAGTTTTCTTGAACTGACTGAGGTTAGATTTGTGGCCCTAGATGTGGTCTATCCTGGAGAATGTTCCATGAGCACTTTAGAAGAAAGTGTATTCTTCTGCTTTTTGGATGGAACATCCTAAAGATATCGATGAGGTCCATCTTTTCAAGTGTGGCATTTAAGGCTTGTGTTTCTTTATTAATTTTCTGTTTGGATGATTTGTCCATTGCTGTGAGAGGAGTGTTAAAGTCTCCTACTATGACTGTGTTATTATTGATTTCTTCTTTTAAGTCTGAAAGTACCTGTCTTATGTATTGAGGTGCCTCTGTGTTGGGTGCGTAGATATTCATGACTGTTATGTCTTCCTCTTGGATGGATCCCTTAATCATGATGTAGTGACCTGCCTTGTCTCTTAGAATCTTCTTTACTTTAAAATCTATTTTGTCTGATATGAGGATTGCTACTCCAGCTTTCTTTTGATTTCCATTTGCATGAAATATCTTTTTCCAGCCTCTCACTTTCATTCTATGAGTGTGTCTAGGTCTGAAGTGGGTCTCTTGTAAACAGCATATATATGGGTCATGTTTCTTGATCCATTCAGCCAGCCTGTGTCGTTTGGTTGGAGCATTTAATCCATTTGCATTCAAAGTAATTATTGATACAAATGTTCCTATTGTCATCTTCTTAGAAGTTTGGGGTTTGATTTGTAGGACTTCTTCTACTCTTGTATTTATTGGCTATATCAGGCCCTTTAACATTTGTTGTAGGGCTGGTTTTGTGGTACAGAATTCTTTTAGTTTTTGCTTGTCTGAGAAGCTTTTGACTTCACCATCAATTCTGAATGAGATTCTTGCTGGGTAGAGAAATCTTGGTTGGAGGTTATTCTGTTTTAGCCATTTAAATGTGTCCTGCCGTTCTCTTCTGGCCTGCAGGGTTTCTGTTGAAAGATTCGCATTTAGATGTATGGGGTTTCCTTTATATGTTATTTGTTGTTTGCTCCTAGCTGCTTTTAGTAATCTGTCTGTATACTTAGTCTGCGTTAGTTTGATTAGAATGTGTCTTGGTGTGTTTCTTCTGGGGTTTATCCTGTATGGGACTCTTTGTGCTTCTTGGACTTGGTTGACTATTTCCTTTCCCATGCTGGGGAAGTTTTCCACTATAACCTCTTCAAGAATTTTTTCATAACCTTTCTTTCCCTCTTCTTCCTCTGGAACTCCTATAATTCTAATGTTGTTGTGTTTGATATTGTCCCCCATAGGTCTCTGAGGCTATCCTCAGTTCTTTTAATTCTTTCGGCTTTGTTGTGTTCCTCACCAGTTATTACCACCAGTCTATCTTCCAGCTCGCTTATCCGTACTTCTGCCTCCGATACTCTACTGTTGAGACCTTCTATAGTATTTTTGAGTGCAGCAATTGAGTTGGTTGTCTCTATTTGCTTATTTTTCATTTCCTGCATATCTTTTCTCAATGCACTAATTTCCTCTAATGTTCTGTTTTCGGTGTTTTGCATCCTCATTAGTATAGTTTTTCTGAATTCTCTTTCAGATAATTTGTCTATCTCCTCCTCTGTCATTTGAAGCTGTGATTCTCTAGCTTGGTCCTTCATTTGTGCAGTGTTTCTCTGTCGTTTCATTATTAGATTAGTTTTTATTTCTTTGTGGGTGTCTGTGTGTATGGAGTTCTTTTCCCCACCAGGCATCTTGGTTGATTCTCCCTTCCTTTGGGTTTCTGTCCTTCTAGAAGGGTTCAATGGTTTGTGTCATGGGTGGTGTTAGGTCTTGTTTACAGGTGAACAATCTCTAGTGTTGTATGTTCTTTGATAGTGTGGGGTCTTGGAATCAGGGCTTCTACTCCGAGGATCCTTGGTTTGATGATTGGTCAGGGGTTGTGGGCTCTATGTCTGGTTTGCTATGGTGTTCCATGATATTAGTACAAATACTAGCATCTGAGGAGCAAGAGGTGTGTCCCTAATGGGTGACAGTCATAAAAGCATGCAGATGTTTTCTAACATAGTCATAAGATATACATACATACACAGCAATAACCACATCTAATCAGTCTTACAGTGAGAAAGCATAGGAAATTTTTCTGGCAAACGACGCAATCAAAGATGGTACTTGCCCGTTAAGCTCTGAATTAATTAAAATAGTGCCTGGAAAAATAGATCTTGGGTACCATACACTGAAAGCAATTTTAACTAATTCGATTAGAATTTCTTGGGTCTTCTGGGGTTTATCCTGTATGGGACTCTTTGTGCTTCTTGGACTTGGTTGACTATTTCCTTTCCCATGCTGGGGAAGTTTTCCACTATAACCTCTTCAAGAATTTTTTCATAACCTTTCTTTCCCTCTTCTTCCTCTGGAACTCCTATAATTCTAATGTTGTTGTGTTTGATATTGTCCCCCATAGGTCTCTGAGGCTATCCTCAGTTCTTTTAATTCTTTCGGCTTTGTTGTGTTCCTCACCAGTTATTACCACCAGTCTATCTTCCAGCTCGCTTATCCGTACTTCTGCCTCCGATACTCTACTGTTGAGACCTTCTATAGTATTTTTGAGTGCAGCAATTGAGTTGGTTGTCTCTATTTGCTTATTTTTCATTTCCTGCATATCTTTTCTCAATGCACTAATTTCCTCTAATGTTCTGTTTTCGGTGTTTTGCATCCTCATTAGTATAGTTTTTCTGAATTCTCTTTCAGATAATTTGTCTATCTCCTCCTCTGTCATTTGAAGCTGTGATTCTCTAGCTTGGTCCTTCATTTGTGCAGTGTTTCTCTGTCGTTTCATTATTAGATTAGTTTTTATTTCTTTGTGGGTGTCTGTGTGTATGGAGTTCTTTTCCCCACCAGGCATCTTGGTTGATTCTCCCTTCCTTTGGGTTTCTGTCCTTCTAGAAGGGTTCAATGGTTTGTGTCATGGGTGGTGTTAGGTCTTGTTTACAGGTGAACAATCTCTAGTGTTGTATGTTCTTTGATAGTGTGGGGTCTTGGAATCAGGGCTTCTACTCCGAGGATCCTTGGTTTGATGATTGGTCAGGGGTTGTGGGCTCTATGTCTGGTTTGCTATGGTGTTCCATGATATTAGTACAAATACTAGCATCTGAGGAGCAAGAGGTGTGTCCCTAATGGGTGACAGTCATAAAAGCATGCAGATGTTTTCTAACATAGTCATAAGATATACATACATACACAGCAATAACCACATCTAATCAGTCTTACAGTGAGAAAGCATAGGAAATTTTTCTGGCAAACGACGCAATCAAAGATGGTACTTGCCCGTTAAGCTCTGAATTAATTAAAATAGTGCCTGGAAAAATAGATCTTGGGTAAGGTCCTGGCTTGGACTATTTCACTGAAAGCAATTTTTAACTAAGACATGTGTTGGGGGTGAGGAGGTGGAGAGTGTATGGGTAATGAGAAGGAGTAGATTCGACTTGGAAGGATTTTATAGGGTTATGTAGCCAAGATTAGTGTGTTGTATTGTTTAGTGCAGCTGAAAGAGAATAGTGGAGACAGGAAGGTAGGAAATATTTATCTAGGGGGTAGTGGTAGATAGGAGAAAGTTTTAGATTTAGAACATAATGGGAAGAAGGAGTGGGAAAGAGGAAAGAAAATTAGAAGTTCAAGAATTAAAATTTTAAAAAAAATTAATAATTAAAAATCAAAAAAAAAGAAATTAAAACTTAAAAAAGGGAAGAGAAACTTAATAAGAGACAAAAGAGAAAAAAAGGAAAAAAAAAATACTGAAACCTGACCGATCAAACGAATAAACAGAACCGTCCGCAACAGATAAGCAAAAAAGCTAAATATTATCCGTGGTTTTTATCCTCTCATCTGTCTGGTGGAAGCTAGTCTGCTCTCGATGGTGTCCTCTTGATGATGTAGCCTTTCCCTTATGGCACTGGTCTGCAAGCTCAGGTGCTGGCCTGGATGGCGGGCTGATCCCAGTCCGTTGGGCGGGGGACTGCGGCACACGCACTGTCCCAGGTCCGTAAGGTGGGGGCCTCGGCGCGCGTGCAATCCTGTGTTGGGCGGGGGCGTCCTGGCTCTGCCGCGCACCTGCCTGTAGCCTCTGATACCTGCCCTTCTCCCGGCTTCTTCTGCTGCGGGTGTAGCTATCGGGGTGCAACTATGCGGGTGCACGGGCTCCTCCACCACTGGCGCGCGCGCACTGCCGGTTACGCCTCCAAGTCCCAAAGGCAGGCATAAGCTTCCCGGTCTGGCTCGAGCCCGGTCCCTGGTCAGCAATCTGTGGGCGACTTCCCCTTCAGCTAGTCCCCCACTAGGAGTGTTTGAACTCACCCAGTGCCAGGCGGAACGTCGCGATTTTCACCCGGCCAAGCAGTGTGATTTTCACACTGGGTGCTCCCTCCAGTCTCCCGGTCGGTTGCTAGGCAGCAAGCGCTTCTGCTCAGCCCTGCTCTGGCATCCTATCTTAACAGTGTCTTAATTTCTGCCCGAGATCCGGGCGGATTCTTGGAGTTTTCACGCTGAGTGCTGCCCTCTCTCCCCCGAGGCTCTGCTTAGGCCCCCTTTTAGGGAACTTGCTGGCGCTCTCTCCGTTGGTGTGGTCCGGCTTGAGGGTTAGGATAGAGGATTCTTAGAACCGTAGCTCCAGGAAATTTCTGGCTATTCACTCTTTTTTTTTTTTTTTTTTTTTTTAAGATTTATTTATTTATTTTGGGCGGGGGTCGGGTTGGGAAGGGAGGGGAGCGGGCGGGCCACTTCCATTTGTCCTTCATTTCTTCATTTTCATCTGTCTTTGTTCTTTGGCTCCCGTGGGCCTCCCATCACGGTGGCATCTGTCGTTGCAGAGCGCGGGGTCTGGGCGCATGCGCTCCAGAGCTCCGGCTCGGTGATTGGACACATCAGTCCAGCCACTCCGCGGCACGTGGGATCTTCCCAGGCCAGGGATGGAACCGGCGCCCCTTGCACTGCAAGGCGGTGTCCTTACCCACTGGACCACCAGGGGAAGCCCTGGCTATTCACTCTTGTACTCTCGCGGACCTATGGAATTCTTCTGTCATCTAGCGGCTGGTTTGTTGGTGGTGGTTCTTTTCTTGATTAGTTCTGGTGATTCTGTTGGGGAGCTGGTGAAATCTTCCCTCATTCCTCCGCCATCTTGGCTCCCCTCCGTGATTCTTTATTTCTTTTTCCAGTCGACTACCAGGAATGTGCTAAGATCTTAAGATTTGAATTTGGGAAAGGACGGGATGTGAAAGTGATGGAGAGAAAAGTCACTGTTTAGACCCTAAGACTGAAACATGTGTTTGGACTCAGCTTTTAACAGAATGCTACAATAAGGATATTGAGTGCTATTTTTCTCCCTTTGCTGCTCTTCCTTAAATACAATGCTTTCAGAAAGTGTGTGGATACAACTTAGGGGTGCAGTGGTTTACAAAAAGCAGTAATTGGCCACTTTTTCCTTGAATGTCAAGTAATTTCAGCCGATATCCATCATGATTTCTAACTTAAATAATATCAGTTGCAACTTTTGTTATTGTTCAATCACCAAGTCGTGTCTGACTCTTAATAACAGATTGTTAAATGGAAATCTGTCGTCTTAAGGAAATTTTTTAAATAGAATCCTCTGACTTCTTGTTTTCATTTGAACTTGTTACACAGAGATTGTGTGTGTGTGTGTGTGTGTGTGTGTGTGTTCAGTCACTAAGTTGTGTCTGACTCTTTGCAACCCTATGAACTGGAGCATTCCAGGCTTCCTTGTCCTTCATTATCTCCTGGACTTTGCCCAAGTTTATGTCTCCGGAATTGGTGATGCCACCCAATCATCTCATCCCATCAACCCTTCCCTTCCTGCCCTCAGTCCTTCCCAACATCAGGGTCTTTTCCAATGAGCCAGCTGCTTGCATCAGATGGCGAAAGAGTTGGAGCTTCAGCTTCAGCATGAATTCTTCCAATGAATTTTTAAGGTTGATTTCCTTTAAGATTGACTGGCTTGATCTCCTTTTAAATAGACCTTTTTATGGTTTCCATTTATTAAAAACAAGACAAGCAAAGTAGATCTTTTACACAACTTTCGAATATTTGGAAAGTCGTTATCGGGCGCCTTGCACTGCAAGGCGGTGTCCTTACCCACTGGACCACCAGGGAAGCCCTGGCTATTCACTCTTGTACTCGGACCTATGGAATTCTTCTGTCATCTAGCGGCTGGTTTGTTGGTGGTGGTTCTTTTCTTGATTAGTTCTGGTGATTCTGTTGGGGAGCTGGTGAAATCTTCCCTCATTCCTCCGCCATCTTGGCTCCCCTCCGTGATTCTTTATTTCTTTTTCCAGTCGACTACCAGGAATGTGCTAAGATCTTAAGATTTGAATTTGGGAAAGGACGGGATGTGAAAGTGATGGAGAGAAAAGTCACTGTTTAGACCCTAAGACTGAAACATGTGTTTGGACTCAGCTTTTAACAGAATGCTACAATAAGGATATTGAGTGCTATTTTTCTCCCTTTGCTGCTCTTCCTTAAATACAATGCTTTCAGAAAGTGTGTGGATACAACTTAGGGGTGCAGTGGTTTACAAAAAGCAGTAATTGGCCACTTTTTCCTTGAATGTCAAGTAATTTCAGCCGATATCCATCATGATTTCTAACTTAAATAATATCAGTTGCAACTTTTGTTATTGTTCAATCACCAAGTCGTGTCTGACTCTTAATAACAGATTGTTAAATGGAAATCTGTCGTCTTAAGGAAATTTTTTAAATAGAATCCTCTGACTTCTTGTTTTCATTTGAACTTGTTACACAGAGATTGTGTGTGTGTGTGTGTGTGTGTGTGTGTGTTCAGTCACTAAGTTGTGTCTGACTCTTTGCAACCCTATGAACTGGAGCATTCCAGGCTTCCTTGTCCTTCATTATCTCCTGGACTTTGCCCAAGTTTATGTCTCCGGAATTGGTGATGCCACCCAATCATCTCATCCCATCAACCCTTCCCTTCCTGCCCTCAGTCCTTCCCAACATCAGGGTCTTTTCCAATGAGCCAGCTGCTTGCATCAGATGGCGAAAGAGTTGGAGCTTCAGCTTCAGCATGAATTCTTCCAATGAATTTTTAAGGTTGATTTCCTTTAAGATTGACTGGCTTGATCTCCTTTTAAATAGACCTTTTTATGGTTTCCATTTATTAAAAACAAGACAAGCAAAGTAGATCTTTTACACAACTTTCGAATATTTGGAAAGTCAGTGTGGTAGAGTAACAGAAGCAGAGTGACTGCTTGATCCCTACCTTCTCAGCTCATGGATCCTACAGAAGAGCAAAGAGGGCAGAAAAATCATCTCATCCTGCTAAATTCCATGTCCCATTCAGCCCAGGCCTACGTATATGCTCATTTCAGGGCAGATAAGGAAAATGCTGCAAGAAAACTATTTGCACAGAAGAATGTTTCAGAAGATAACTCTACCTTAAGAGAATTAGATATGCTTGGCCATATACCTCATTTTTACAATTCAGGATTGAGTCTGATCAGATGATGACTGTCAGGTGTGTTTCCTGACCACCCCCAACCCTCACCAGGATCTTACTTAATCTGGGGAGCAGGGAGAATTGGGAACAGTACTAGAAAGGGCCAGAGTGGAAAAAATGACTCCTGAATGCTGTGTGGTTGCTAACTGACGTTGTCATGATATCCAAGAAATAGCCTGCAGGATGACTGCAGTGATTCTGGCAGAGATTGTGTTGTTATAAAGCAGGAATCCTGCAATAGCAGGTGGGCAGTGAAGGAGCAGATCCAGAAAAAATATTTTTCTAGATTTGACACTTTGTTAAACCCTCATCTTTCTTGGCTACATAGTAAAGGCTTATAAATGTCTGGAGACCATTTCTGAATTCTCATTGAATTATGCAAGCCTCTATTTGCTAGGTAGTAAATAAGAAAAATATTTCAAATTTAATTATAGAATCATTTGTGAACACACTGTGGATACAGTGCTGTGATAAGTAGGTGTGTTGGACAATTGAAGCATCCAATGCTTTTAAGGGGAAAATAGCAGGCAAACATGAAAGTTTTACATAATGTGCAGCAATTTATTGTTGAGAAAAATAAATATTTAGGCTGTATATTCCTGGAGAAGGAAAGAATAAAAGTGGTTGGGACAGGGTCTTTTCCAATGAGCCAGCTGCTTGCATCAGATGGCGAAAGAGTTGGAGCTTCAGCTTCAGCATGAATTCTTCCAATGAATTTTTAAGGTTGATTTCCTTTAAGATTGACTGGCTTGATCTCCTTTTAAATAGACCTTTTTATGGTTTCCATTTATTAAAAACAAGACAAGCAAAGTAGATCTTTTACACAACTTTCGAATATTTGGAAAGTCAGTGTGGTAGAGTAACAGAAGCAGAGTGACTGCTTGATCCCTACCTTCTCAGCTCATGGATCCTACAGAAGAGCAAAGAGGGCAGAAAAATCATCTCATCCTGCTAAATTCCATGTCCCATTCAGCCCAGGCCTACGTATATGCTCATTTCAGGGCAGATAAGGAAAATGCTGCAAGAAAACTATTTGCACAGAAGAATGTTTCAGAAGATAACTCTACCTTAAGAGAATTAGATATGCTTGGCCATATACCTCATTTTTACAATTCAGGATTGAGTCTGATCAGATGATGACTGTCAGGTGTGTTTCCTGACCACCCCCAACCCTCACCAGGATCTTACTTAATCTGGGGAGCAGGGAGAATTGGGAACAGTACTAGAAAGGGCCAGAGTGGAAAAAATGACTCCTGAATGCTGTGTGGTTGCTAACTGACGTTGTCATGATATCCAAGAAATAGCCTGCAGGATGACTGCAGTGATTCTGGCAGAGATTGTGTTGTTATAAAGCAGGGAATCCTGCAATAGCAGGTGGGCAGTGAAGGAGCAGATCCAGAAAAAATATTTTTCTAGATTTGACACTTTGTTAAACCCTCATCTTTCTTGGCTACATAGTAAAGGCTTATAAATGTCTGGAGACCATTTCTGAATTCTCATTGAATTATGCAAGCCTCTATTTGCTAGGTAGTAAATAAGAAAAATATTTCAAATTTAATTATAGAATCATTTGTGAACACACTGTGGATACAGTGCTGTGATAAGTAGGTGTGTTGGACAATTGAAGCATCCAATGCTTTTAAGGGGAAAATAGCAGGCAAACATGAAAGTTTTACATAATGTGCAGCAATTTATTGTTGAGAAAAATAAATATTTAGGCTGTATATTCCTGGAGAAGGAAAGAATAAAAGTGGTTGGGATGTGAATGTGGCATTAGACACAGAGTGCTTGACAAAAAAATGTGAGATAAAAGCATATTTTGAATCAGAAGAGTAAAAACAATAGCCCAGGTGAATTTAAACTTCATACACTTTAGCTTAACATAGCTTCACAAAGGCACTTTTTTCAGCACTGTCTGCTCAGAAGTCATGACAGTGCCTGGCACATACATAACAGAGATATCAATAAATGTTCACTAAATGAATGAATACTGAATTGTTAAAACACTTTAAAACTCTTGTATTCCTTTTGTGATGACATTTGAGATGATCTAATTAAAGGGAAGTTTTTCTCCGTGGACTGAAACTTAGCAGTGACTATGGCTAAGGTTGACCAATTTCTGTCTCATGTCAATTAAACCTTTCATGGGTTTTTACTTGAAATACAGTCATTAATGAGCAGCTGCCCAGGGCAATGATAATAATGATGATAATACATTGCCCTTACACTATCTCCCTTATCCATGGAAGCCTAAGTGCTTTACCAACAGTAATTATCATAGCTCTTATGGGAGGTAGGAAAATATAATTAACATCATTTACAGATGAAAATGGAATAGGGAGATATTAAGCAACCAGCTTAGAGAGATGTATTAATAGTAAATCAGCCATTTATTGTTTTCAAAATGTCAGCCTTCAAATCTTACGAAGGCTTGAGAACAGTGGATGACTAATAATCTGTTAATTATTCAAACCATGTTTGTCTCTCTTTACAGAGATATTTTTCTAGATTTGACACTTTGTTAAACCCTCATCTTTCTTGGCTACATAGTAAAGGCTTATAAATGTCTGGAGACCATTTCTGAATTCTCATTGAATTATGCAAGCCTCTATTTGCTAGGTAGTAAATAAGAAAAATATTTCAAATTTAATTATAGAATCATTTGTGAACACACTGTGGATACAGTGCTGTGATAAGTAGGTGTGTTGGACAATTGAAGCATCCAATGTTTTTAAGGGGAAAATAGCAGGCAAACATGAAAGTTTTACATAATGTGCAGCAATTTATTGTTGAGAAAAATAAATATTTAGGCTGTATATTCCTGGAGAAGGAAAGAATAAAAGTGGTTGGGATGTGAATGTGGCATTAGACACAGAGTGCTTGACAAAAAAATGTGAGATAAAAGCATATTTTGAATCAGAAGAGTAAAAACAATAGCCCAGGTGAATTTAAACTTCATACACTTTAGCTTAACATAGCTTCACAAAGGCACTTTTTTCAGCACTGTCTGCTCAGAAGTCATGACAGTGCCTGGCACATACATAACAGAGATATCAATAAATGTTCACTAAATGAATGAATACTGAATTGTTAAAACACTTTAAAACTCTTGTATTCCTTTTGTGATGACATTTGAGATGATCTAATTAAAGGGAAGTTTTTCTCCGTGGACTGAAACTTAGCAGTGACTATGGCTAAGGTTGACCAATTTCTGTCTCATGTCAATTAAACCTTTCATGGGTTTTTACTTGAAATACAGTCATTAATGAGCAGCTGCCCAGGGCAATGATAATAATGATGATAATACATTGCCCTTACACTATCTCCCTTATCCATGGAAGCCTAAGTGCTTTACCAACAGTAATTATCATAGCTCTTATGGGAGGTAGGAAAATATAATTAACATCATTTACAGATGAAAATGGAATAGGGAGATATTAAGCAACCAGCTTAGAGAGATGTATTAATAGTAAATCAGCCATTTATTGTTTTCAAAATGTCAGCCTTCAAATCTTACGAAGGCTTGAGAACAGTGGATGACTAATAATCTGTTAATTATTCAAACCATGTTTGTCTCTCTTTTACAGAGACTAGTAAAATGACAGGAAGATAAATCTTTAAATGTATCCATCAATGCACTCTTTGACACCTAATTTGAATTCTTGTCCAAATTGATGAGTGCTCATAGGTTAATAAAAGTGTATGTCTTTTGAAAGTCTTCTACATACGTTTCTTTGACTCATAAATTAGGGAGTGTAATCACTCAATTCTCAAGTCAAAATGATTGTATTGTGATGTGTTTTGTGATAATACACACAGCTCTTCTCAAAGGTCTGCTTTGTTCTTCCTCACTTAAAAAAAAAAAAAAATGGCCCCATTGCAGACACTAAGATCAGTACTGATTCTGTAAAGTAGATCTAAACAACAATTGAGTTACATTGATTCACTATCAAGGTAAGCTTATTTTGTGTTTGATTTGATCTAGTTTTCTAAGAACTCATAGTGATGAAAACTCTATTCAAAAGTGTGTGCGTGTCATGGGGACACCAAGCATTTGTTCTCTCTCTCTCTCTTTGTTAATAGAATACTTGCATGAGGATATTTCTGACCCAGGTGACAGAAAACTATGCCAAGTTAATATAGGCAAAAATATTTATTGATTCTATTAATTGATTCATCAAATTAATTAATTGGCTCTATTAATTAATTCAGAACTGGCTTCAACTTTGGTCTCTTTGAGCTCAAAAAGGTCGCTAAGAGCTAGTTGTTTTTCTTCTCATGCTCAACTCTCTATTGGCTTTACATATGGTGGCAAGAGAAAAGCAACTTCCATTACAAGCTCTCAGGTTCAAGGTCTGTGGAGCAGAGTATTGCCAGCATCCTCAAAGCCTCAGAAGAGCTTCCATTGTACCATTCTGGCTCTGATTGTGTGACCTGTTCATCCTGACCAACTCTTCTTGTCCAAGGCACGCTATTCAGTTCATTAGGCTAGAAAAAATTAGGATGCTGTCTTCTTTGTTCACGTTTGTATTGCAGCCACAACATAATCATAGGCTCTATAAAGTTGTGTACTTGCTTTAGGGTATGTATTTTTCATATTAGTTGTCACAGCTTCGGTGAAAAAGATATGGGTGTTTATTTGTATATGATTATTATTGCAAAAGTGAAGAGTTCTGGATAAAATTTTTCCATCTATAAGCTCCCTGAGGACAGGTGGCTGTGTTGTTTACTACAGCATTGTAAGCATAGTGCTAGTTACAAGGCTTTTAAAAGGCTTGTTTATACACATGGTTTGTGGGCTGCAGATTATAGCAGGTTGCCTTTGTTTTATTTCCTCCTCTAGCAAGGAGTGCAACAAATCCTCATGTTAACTTTGAGGAAAGACATTCAAGACATTCAAGAGCTTGACATATTCATTTTTACAAATTGTTGAAAGAACAGTTTAGGAAGGTTATTCTACCAAGTCATAGAAGGGTTATTTATCCTAAACTCTAAAATCCAACTACATATTGAAGAAATGATAAGGAAAACTAGACCATACCATGGTGGGCTGTAAGTTAGTTGACTTTGGAAGCTGATTTCTTGTCCTTATTCCCAACAATCTTTCTACAAGGGCATAGAGGAAAATCATGCCAAATATCAGACAGAATGGTTGATATTCATGTCTGTTCTCTTTCCTACTTGTAATGGATTCTCCTCCCAAACTTTATAGAGAACAACCTTATCTTGGTTTGTACTTTTAATTGAATGAAAATTCTAGTCTTCTGTTGGAGCTGCCGTATTATCAATATTAATGACACCCAATCTGGATAAAAATATGAAGAGTCTTCATGATTGACTCTTCTTGGCTGAATAGAGTTCAGAAACAGACCCTGAGGGTTGCATTAGTGGTGTCTAGACTCACATCCTAGGATCTGATCTCAGTGCCCTTTGGAGTACCTCAATCACAGATTTGTAAATCTATTGTTTGATTTTAATCCTTCTCAAATTATAATGAAGTTATGGTTTTAATGTGAAGTAATTATGTTTACTGACAGACCTATAATTAATACACAAAGCAATTAGCTGAAGAGAAACAAAAATATGGCTAATATCATTGACATACTGGTCCTAGGCAGAATTAACATTATCTTTGAAATGTGGGCCCTTCTGTGCAGATCATTGACATGGTTGTCATAGAAACTGCTTGTCTTGTCATTACTGCAGTCTCCAGACATCTGTTGTAGGTTCAAACACTCATTGACATGTGCATTGATTTGGTCAGATGAGATGTCTTATCCCAGGCACCTTTATCATTCAAGAGTATGTTGACTCCCCTTTTTATAATGAAACACCAATTATAAATTAGTAACCACAGATTTATCAGCTTTTAGAGTTTTGGTTGATAATCACTAATAACATCACTGAGACTTAATTTTGGCTAGTGTTATATACATTTTATAGACAATTATGAATTGTGTGTGATAACAGATTGAAGCCCTGGGATTCGTAGTTTGAATATGGATAGTTTGTTTTTTAATCTAAGTGGAAGAATTCTTGAAATTGAGTTTTTATGTTTGAAGATAGCCTCAAAATATTTGTTGTTGGAGCAACTCACAACACTTCACATAATGAAATTACACTAGGAAGATCTAGTCAGAGAACTAGTAATTTCCCCTTTGTTTATTTGCTTAAATTCCCTGTTTCAGCTGTTGCTAGGAAAAAAAATCCAACTACATATTGAAGAAATGATAAGGAAAACTAGACCATACCATGGTGGGCTGTAAGTTAGTTGACTTTGGAAGCTGATTTCTTGTCCTTATTCCCAACAATCTTTCTACAAGGGCATAGAGGAAAATCATGCCAAATATCAGACAGAATGGTTGATATTCATGTCTGTTCTCTTTCCTACTTGTAATGGATTCTCCTCCCAAACTTTATAGAGAACAACCTTATCTTGGTTTGTACTTTTAATTGAATGAAAATTCTAGTCTTCTGTTGGAGCTGCCGTATTATCAATATTAATGACACCCAATCTGGATAAAAATATGAAGAGTCTTCATGATTGACTCTTCTTGGCTGAATAGAGTTCAGAAACAGACCCTGAGGGTTGCATTAGTGGTGTCTAGACTCACATCCTAGGATCTGATCTCAGTGCCCTTTGGAGTACCTCAATCACAGATTTGTAAATCTATTGTTTGATTTTAATCCTTCTCAAATTATAATGAAGTTATGGTTTTAATGTGAAGTAATTATGTTTACTGACAGACCTATAATTAATACACAAAGCAATTAGCTGAAGAGAAACAAAAATATGGCTAATATCATTGACATACTGGTCCTAGGCAGAATTAACATTATCTTTGAAATGTGGGCCCTTCTGTGCAGATCATTGACATGGTTGTCATAGAAACTGCTTGTCTTGTCATTACTGCAGTCTCCAGACATCTGTTGTAGGTTCAAACACTCATTGACATGTGCATTGATTTGGTCAGATGAGATGTCTTATCCCAGGCACCTTTATCATTCAAGAGTATGTTGACTCCCTTTATATAATGAAACACCAATTATAAATTAGTAACCACAGATTTATCAGCTTTTAGAGTTTTGGTTGATAATCACTAATAACATCACTGAGACTTAATTTTGGCTAGTGTTATATACATTTTATAGACAATTATGAATTGTGTGTGATAACAGATTGAAGCCCTGGGATTCGTAGTTTGAATATGGATAGTTTGTTTTTTAATCTAAGTGGAAGAATTCTTGAAATTGAGTTTTTATGTTTGAAGATAGCCTCAAAATATTTGTTGTTGGAGCAACTCACAACACTTCACATAATGAAATTACACTAGGAAGATCTAGTCAGAGAACTAGTAATTTCCCCTTTGTTTATTTGCTTAAATTCCCTGTTTCAGCTGTTGCTAGGAAAAAAAAATAACACTAGCATTCACCTTATCATATTGAGAAGGATAATTTGTAATTATGCATGACTGTATATAGCATTTAGGAAATTTAGCATCCCTATCCTCCAAATGCTAAATGCTACTAGTAGCTCTCAGACCTGGTCATAATAGCAACCAAATATGAATCCATTTCTAAATGTCCCCTGCCTAGAGCATGGGTCGAGTTGAGAAGCAGTACCACTCATGAGTGGAAAGTACTGTAAATGTCTTAGCAGAGGTGTCTTTCTTATTCTGTCTCTTTCTGAGCAGATGATTCTTACCCATTACATTTAAATTTATCTGGCATGAGTCTCATTAATTGCAATCTGCAAGGCTGAAATTGCTTGAACCTGTCAACAATACGACAAGAATGTCAGGAAAAAAAAAGTTGAAAAGATGTGATAAAACTGATAAAGGAAAAAAATTTCTAAGTTACTAAACACTTAATTGTTTAGAATAGTTAAGGATTTGCATTTCTCTCTGGTGAAAGTTACAATAATTTTGGAGTGTGTTATTTATTAGAAATAAATGCAAGATAAGTTGATGGCCGGATTGAAAGTCAGTGTTGTATGAGAGGGATTCACAGCAATTGTTGAAAAGATAAGTGGATGGCCCAGAGGAAACATCTTAGGATTTTATACCAAAGAAACTTGGACAAGTTTGGAAATGATACCTGATGACAGGGTGTCTTGTGTATTTCCTAAAAGTTGAAAATTCATGCAATAAGAGAAATACATTCTTTGAATAACAGAAAAATGTTTTCCTTTTATACAGTAAAAACTCTGGCATATTTCATTAATTCATGCTTTTAGGCTATTGAATGCACAGTAAAGACTTGTCACTAATTATAATTACTATAAAATATTTATTGCCATAATTGTGTTGGTATGCAGTAAATAATAATTGGTTAAAATAAACACAGAGGAGGCTAGAAATATAATAGACTTTACAGACAGTCTAGCATCATTTTTTCTGTATAGGTGAGGAAAGTAATGTTGAAAGATATTTAAAACAATACCTTAGCTACTTATCTGAAGAAACTGGCTGAAAATTCAAGAGAGATATTTGGGACTGAAGTGATTTGGGAGTCATCAGATTTCTATGTGTATTAAAATGTAACTATTTCTTAGGGTGTGTTAAAAAATGATGCTTGAATGAGCAGCTTTGGTATTCAGAGGCCAGGAGTCAATAGATGTCACTTGGGAGACTAGAGCGAGAACATTTTCTTACTCACTGATCATCATTTGATAATGGCAAGAGAGAGGAAAATATCAAAGAAAGCTGTCTAGGGTAGGAAAAAATAAGTGCTGTACCATGATAATGAAGATTATGACATTTTAGTAGTATCAGTCAAGATAACTACATTTTTCTGTCTAAGTTCATTGCTTGTGAGGGAATAGCTATAGAAATGATGAATTCTTTGATCTAGGGCCAGATTTTGATGGAAATTAGCTGGCGCTAGACACACAAGCTAGAAGGATAGGATGTTCTGATCCGAGTGAGATCTGTTAATATTTCAGAATCAAAAGAGGAAATCATTTCTCTCTGGTGAAAGTTACAATAATTTTGGAGTGTGTTATTTATTAGAAATAAATGCAAGATAAGTTGATGGCCGGATTGAAAGTCAGTGTTGTATGAGAGGGATTCACAGCAATTGTTGAAAAGATAAGTGGATGGCCCAGAGGAAACATCTTAGGATTTTATACCAAAGAAACTTGGACAAGTTTGGAAATGATACCTGATGACAGGGTGTCTTGTGTATTTCCTAAAAGTTGAAAATTCATGCAATAAGAGAAATACATTCTTTGAATAACAGAAAAATGTTTTCCTTTTATACAGTAAAAACTCTGGCATATTTCATTAATTCATGCTTTTAGGCTATTGAATGCACAGTAAAGACTTGTCACTAATTATAATTACTATAAAATATTTATTGCCATAATTGTGTTGGTATGCAGTAAATAATAATTGGTTAAAATAAACACAGAGGAGGCTAGAAATATAATAGACTTTACAGACAGTCTAGCATCATTTTTTCTGTATAGGTGAGGAAAGTAATGTTGAAAGATATTTAAAACAATACCTTAGCTACTTATCTGAAGAAACTGGCTGAAAATTCAAGAGAGATATTTGGGACTGAAGTGATTTGGGAGTCATCAGATTTCTATGTGTATTAAAATGTAACTATTTCTTAGGGTGTGTTAAAAAATGATGCTTGAATGAGCAGCTTTGGTATTCAGAGGCCAGGAGTCAATAGATGTCACTTGGGAGACTAGAGCGAGAACATTTTCTTACTCACTGATCATCATTTGATAATGGCAAGAGAGAGGAAAATATCAAAGAAAGCTGTCTAGGGTAGGAAAAAATAAGTGCTGTACCATGATAATGAAGATTATGACATTTTAGTAGTATCAGTCAAGATAACTACATTTTTTTCTGTCTAAGTTCATTGCTTGTGAGGGAATAGCTATAGAAATGATGAATTCTTTGATCTAGGGCCAGATTTTGATGGAAATTAGCTGGCGCTAGACACACAAGCTAGAAGGATAGGATGTTCTGATCCGAGTGAGATCTGTTAATATTTCAGAATCAAAAGAGTTTCTGGGTGATAACATAGCCCAGAATGTGGACACCAAAGAGGACGGGGGTAATAGAATGTTGACAAACTAACTCGAATTATGGGAAGCTGGAAAAAGGGTTTAACCTTCAGATAACTTTGTTACCCGGTCATTCGTTTACTGAAGGTGTGAGTAAATGTTAGAATAAAAAAGAATTTGGCATGGCAGGAGCCAAGGCCATTGACGAGTCATTGAGATGGGTAGGAGGTTAGATAGATGCAGAGGAGGAATGCTGACGGTGAAGCAATGATGGCCCCAGATGAGCACCATGGAGTGAAGAACTACCCTGAAGTTCCCTCTCTGGACTCTGAAGGTGAAATGTAGGAACCTGAGAGTTCAGCATTTAATAAGGTTTTGCAAGAGAAGTAGTATTGTGTCTGCCAGCCATCTGTCAGGAAAACAGAAGCCTCTAGGTAGTTTGAGGAAAGAATTTACTACAGAGAATTAGAGGCTTAAAAGAATGAGGAAACTGTTCTTTTCATTTGGGAAAATATTACCAGAAAAAACCCTTAAGGAAACCACTGCTAATAATCATAGCCATTTTGTATATTGTAGTATATTTATGACAAATGTAATCTCTCAATTCATCTCACCCTCTTCTTATCCCCATATATGTGGGAATTTTAAATGGCGTACCCACTTTGGAAAACAGTCTGACAACTCAAAAGTTAAACACGCTATATGATACAGCAATCCTACTTGAGGCATATATCCAAAGAAATGAAAACATGTAACACACAAGCACTTGTACATAAATGTTTGCAGCAGTACTATGCATAATAACCAAAGGTAGAATCCCCGTACTGGGAAATAGGGGATGAGGCCAGGAGTCAATAGAGCATTTTCTTACTCACTGATCATCATTTGATAATGGCAAGAGAGAGGAAAATATCAAAGAAAGCTGTCTAGGGTAGGAAAAAATAAGTGCTGTACCATGATAATGAAGATTATGACATTTTAGTAGTATCAGTCAAGATAACTACATTTTTTTCTGTCTAAGTTCATTGCTTGTGAGGGAATAGCTATAGAAATGATGAATTCTTTGATCTAGGGCCAGATTTTGATGGAAATTAGCTGGCGCTAGACACACAAGCTAGAAGGATAGGATGTTCTGATCCGAGTGAGATCTGTTAATATTTCAGAATCAAAAGAGTTTCTGGGTGATAACATAGCCCAGAATGTGGACACCAAAGAGGACGGGGGTAATAGAATGTTGACAAACTAACTCGAATTATGGGAAGCTGGAAAAGGTTCAACCTTCAGATAACTTTGTTACCCGGTCATTCGTTTACTGAAGGTGTGAGTAAATGTTAGAATAAAAAAGAATTTGGCATGGCAGGAGCCAAGGCCATTGACGAGTCATTGAGATGGGTAGGAGGTTAGATAGATGCAGAGGAGGAATGCTGACGGTGAAGCAATGATGGCCCCAGATGAGCACCATGGAGTGAAGAACTACCCTGAAGTTCCCTCTCTGGACTCTGAAGGTGAAATGTAGGAACCTGAGAGTTCAGCATTTAATAAGGTTTTGCAAGAGAAGTAGTATTGTGTCTGCCAGCCATCTGTCAGGAAAACAGAAGCCTCTAGGTAGTTTGAGGAAAGAATTTACTACAGAGAATTAGAGGCTTAAAAGAATGAGGAAACTGTTCTTTTCATTTGGGAAAATATTACCAGAAAAAACCCTTAAGGAAACCACTGCTAATAATCATAGCCATTTTGTATATTGTAGTATATTTATGACAAATGTAATCTCTCAATTCATCTCACCCTCTTCTTATCCCCATATATGTGGGAATTTTAAATGGCGTACCCACTTTGGAAAACAGTCTGACAACTCAAAAAGTTAAACACGCTATATGATACAGCAATCCTACTTGAGGCATATATCCAAAGAAATGAAAACATGTAACACACAAGCACTTGTACATAAATGTTTGCAGCAGTACTATGCATAATAACCAAAGGTAGAATCCACCCACGTGTACATGAATGGATAAAGAAAATACTCCATTTACTCAGCAATAAGAATACATGAAATACTGATACATTCTTCAACACAGATGAATCTTAAACACATTATGCCAAGTGAAAAGAGGCCAGTCACAAAAAGGGCACATACAGTTCCATTTTATGAAATGCCCAGAATAGGCAAACTTATAGAGACAGGAAATAGATTGCCTAGGGCTATGGGAGATAGAGGAACTGGGGGTTAACAGCTTAGAGATGCAGGCTTTCTTTTTAGGGTATTGAAAATATTCTATAATTGATTATGGTGGCTGCACAACTCTGTGAATATACTAAAATCTAGTGAGTATACTTCAATGAGTGAATTGTATGCTATGTAAATTATATTTCAATAAAATTTTTTCTTAAAGTGTAAAAAGAATTTAGCTAACGAGAAGTGGGAGATTAAGAGGAGGAAGCTCCAAGTCCTCTGGGTTTGTCTCAGCTCCACAATCAGCTGAATGCCCACCTACCAGTACTCTTTTTCTAGCTTCCAAGTCTTACACAAATGACTCTCATTGTGTCCCCTCATGCTGAGTGACTCAGTCGTGTCTGACTCGTTGTGACCTTGGGCTGTAGCCCACCAGGCTCCTCTGTCCATGGGCTTCTCCATGCAAGAATACTCGAGTGAGTTGCCATGCTCTCCTCTAGGAATCTTCCCAACCCAGGGATCAAACCTGTGTCTCTTACATCTTCTGCATTGACAGGAAAGAATCTACTACAGAGAATTAGAGGCTTAAAAGAATGAGGAAACTGTTCTTTTCATTTGGGAAAATATTACCAGAAAAAACCCTTAAGGAAACCACTGCTAATAATCATAGCCATTTTGTATATTGTAGTATATTTATGACAAATGTAATCTCTCAATTCATCTCACCCTCTTCTTATCCCCATATATGTGGGAATTTTAAATGGCGTACCCACTTTGGAAAACAGTCTGACAACTCAAAAAGTTAAACACGCTATATGATACAGCAATCCTACTTGAGGCATATATCCAAAGAAATGAAAACATGTAACACACAAGCACTTGTACATAAATGTTTGCAGCAGTACTATGCATAATAACCAAAAGGTAGAATCCACCCACGTGTACATGAATGGATAAAGAAAATACTCCATTTACTCAGCAATAAGAATACATGAAATACTGATACATTCTTCAACACAGATGAATCTTAAACACATTATGCCAAGTGAAAAGAGGCCAGTCACAAAAGGTCACATACAGTTCCATTTTATGAAATGCCCAGAATAGGCAAACTTATAGAGACAGGAAATAGATTGCCTAGGGCTATGGGAGATAGAGGAACTGGGGGTTAACAGCTTAGAGATGCAGGCTTTCTTTTTAGGGTATTGAAAATATTCTATAATTGATTATGGTGGCTGCACAACTCTGTGAATATACTAAAATCTAGTGAGTATACTTCAATGAGTGAATTGTATGCTATGTAAATTATATTTCAATAAAATTTTTTTCTTAAAGTGTAAAAAAGAATTTAGCTAACGAGAAGTGGGAGATTAAGAGGAGGAAGCTCCAAGTCCTCTGGGTTTGTCTCAGCTCCACAATCAGCTGAATGCCCACCTACCAGTACTCTTTTTCTAGCTTCCAAGTCTTACACAAATGACTCTCATTGTGTCCCCTCATGCTGAGTGACTCAGTCGTGTCTGACTCGTTGTGACCTTGGGCTGTAGCCCACCAGGCTCCTCTGTCCATGGGATTCTCCAGGCAAGAATACTGGAGTGAGTTGCCATGCTCTCCTCTAGGGAATCTTCCCAACCCAGGGATCAAACCTGTGTCTCTTACATCTTCTGCATTGACAGGTGAGTTCTTTCCCACCAGTGCCACCTGGGCAGCAGTAGACTAAACCAGAAGCTGGCCAGTGAGTCTAGAAATAACTTTCCCAACCTCTGTCCCTTGTGACACATGATGATGTGCTACTTAGTAGGAGGAACAGTAATGCTGAGTATAGATAGGTAATACCATGGGGAAGGATGATCAAGTAAGATGAATTAAGACAAGGAGGTAGAAGGACATTAGGAATAGGTTAAGCAGAGACTTATTTATTACTGTGAGACAAGGACTGAAAAGGTCAGAGGGAAAGTTTTTTTAGGAGAGAGCAACAATGGGAAATTGCAGCCAGGCCAAAGAAGCACAGACCAGTACGAATGTGAAACTTGATGGGGCCAGAAAGAGGCTAGAGGGAATCATTTTTTCTATGTTGATTAAGTAGCACAGTGAAGTGAGGCATGGTAGAACTGATTTCAAGTTTCTTCAGAAAGAAAGGGTCTCATTTTTTTCTAATGAAAAGAAAAACTCAGGTTGCTTGGATGAAACTGGTAGCTTGCTTTGTTTCTTTAGCCATAGAAATTCTAACCTGACAGGCAAACAATGAAAGAGGGACTTTCTAGGATCCTAATTATGTGTTATAAATGGTGGCAACTTCTGATACAATGGAACCTACTTCTAATGGAAATCGAAGTTGATTTAAAAGGGCTTTTTTTTCTTACTTCAATAAAATTTTTTCTTAAAGTGTAAAAAGAATTTAGCTAACGAGAAGTGGGAGATTAAGAGGAGGAAGCTCCAAGTCCTCTGGGTTTGTCTCAGCTCCACAATCAGCTGAATGCCCACCTACCAGTACTCTTTTTCTAGCTTCCAAGTCTTACACAAATGACTCTCATTGTGTCCCCTCATGCTGAGTGACTCAGTCGTGTCTGACTCGTTGTGACCTTGGGCTGTAGCCCACCAGGCTCCTCTGTCCATGGGATTCTCCAGGCAAGAATACTGGAGTGAGTTGCCATGCTCTCCTCTAGGGAATCTTCCCAACCCAGGGATCAAACCTGTGTCTCTTACATCTTCTGCATTGACAGGTGAGTTCTTTCCCACCAGTGCCACCTGGGCAGCAGTAGACTAAACCAGAAGCTGGCCAGTGAGTCTAGAAATAACTTTCCCAACCTCTGTCCCTTGTGACACATGATGATGTGCTACTTAGTAGGAGGAACAGTAATGCTGAGTATAGATAGGTAATACCATGGGGAAGGATGATCAAGTAAGATGAATTAAGACAAGGAGGTAGAAGGACATTAGGAATAGGTTAAGCAGAGACTTATTTATTACTGTGAGACAAGGACTGAAAAGGTCAGAGGGAAAGTTTTTTTAGGAGAGAGCAACAATGGGAAATTGCAGCCAGGCCAAAGAAGCACAGACCAGTACGAATGTGAAACTTGATGGGGCCAGAAAGAGGCTAGAGGGAATCATTTTTTCTATGTTGATTAAGTAGCACAGTGAAGTGAGGCATGGTAGAACTGATTTCAAGTTTCTTCAGAAAGAAAGGGTCTCATTTTTTTCTAATGAAAAGAAAAACTCAGGTTGCTTGGATGAAACTGGTAGCTTGCTTTGTTTCTTTAGCCATAGAAATTCTAACCTGACAGGCAAACAATGAAAGAGGGACTTTCTAGGATCCTAATTATGTGTTATAAATGGTGGCAACTTCTGATACAATGGAACCTACTTCTAATGGAAATCGAAGTTGATTTAAAAGGGCTTTTTTTTTTTACTTCAAAATTCTTCAAAACATTAATACATAGGCAAATATCAAAGAGGAGGGTATGACGTGGTGCAAGAATAAGCTTAGATTATTGTTCCAATACTTGAGAGCCTCTGAGAGGATTATGATTCTTCCTCCATTAGCCTTGTTTTGGTGGGGGAAGAAAGAGAAAGAGTGAACATGTGCTGTTTATGAACAGAGGTTTTACACATGATGTGTTTCCATCATGACTGCTTCCTCTATCACCGGCAAACATGTTCTAGGTGCTTCTCTCTAAGCCTGAGTCTCTGGATGGAGATATGATTGCAACTGACCAGTAATGAGCTGACGTGAGGGCAATCTGCTTCCATTTTTGTAAACTGTAGAGATTTTGAGGTCTTCTGCAACTGTGATACTTCTTTGAACAGTCTCTAATACAGTCTTATATTCATAAGTATATATAACTCTGAAAATTTTTTGTATCTCAGAGTGAGGGAGATGTGGGGGAAATACTGCTCCAAGTTACTAATTTTGTTTTCTCTTAAAATACATACATATTAAGAAAGCATTTGGGCCCTTGAATGGTTAATCTTTAAGATGTGGAAAATGAAATTATCTTGATTCACACTGCTAAACAACCCTTTAGGAGTTTAAGAAGATACATACTGTTGTTATAACAAAGTAACTTAACAGGCTTTAAAATGTTCTGATTATTTTTGTAACTTTGTTGTATATATGATATTCAAGTGCTTCTTTTGTGAATTATTTTTCTTATTGCTAACTTGTGTGTGACAAAATAGTATATGGGAAAAAAAAGAAGATGAGATCTCTTGTGCTCAGCCCTCTCAATTTTTTTTTTTTTTAAATGTTGGTCTCTTTTCTTTCTTTCTTTCTTTCTTTTTTTTTTTTTAAATTTATTTATTTATTTATTTAGGTGGGGGGTGGGGTGGGGAGGGAGGGGAGCAGGCGGGCCACTTCCATTGGTCCCTCATTTGTTTATTTTCATCCATCTTTGTTCTTTGGCCTGTGTGGGCCTCCCATCGCGGTGGCCTCTGTTGTCGCAGAGCGCCGACTCCGGGTGTGCTCCAGAGCTCCGGCTCGGTAATTGGACACATCAGTCCAGCTGCTCCGCGGCGCGTGGGATCTTTCCAGGCCAGGGATCGAACCGGCGCCCTCTGCACTGCAAGGCAATGTCCTTACCCACTGGACCACCAGGGAAGTCCTATTTATTCCTTTATTTTCATCCATCTTAATTCTCTGGCCTGTGTGGGTCTCCCATTGCAGTGGTCTCTCTCTCTCTGCAGAGCCCTGACTCTGGGCACATGCGCTCCAGAGCACTGGCTAGTAATTGAACACAACAGTCCAGTGGCTCTGCAGCACATGGGATCCTCGTGGGTCATGGGTTGAACCAGTGCCCCGTTCACTGCAAGGTGGACTCTTTACCCACTGGACCACCAGGGAAGCCGGCCCTCTCAATTACTGAGCTGTTTTCATAGATAAGCCCTGCTTACCCTTAAGTATTAAATGTTAACAACATCTCCTCATTTTTTTCTATTGTGTTTGTCAAAGTGAATTGAGAAAATTCCTGTCTTGTTTGTCTTTTATACTATTGAGTTTCACTGGGAGGCCAGTATCCTGTCGTCATAGCTCAGTTTTCTAGAAATCCATGAACACTTGCTTTTGAGGGCCCTTTGCTCTTTGGAGCTAAACTCTTTGCTTTGCACTGTGTGTCTCTCTCTAAATATATCAAGTGCCCGAGGTATTGATTCTTCTTCTCCTCACCTTGTGTTTAAGAATTTGTTCTCATCAATCCTCATTCTATCCTACTGCTCCCTCTCTCCCTCCTTCCTAAATTTTACTTTTTCAAACATTGACAGCTCTTCAGATTACCTTGTGCTTGACCAGTTGAATATTTCATCAGCCTGTCCAATTTTCCTCTTTTAATGACACAGTGACTTTATTATCTCTAGTGATTGAGATTGTATGCTTCTCCCCAAGCCTCTGAGTTACAACAACTGTTGTGAGTCAGAGTAATGTAAATGCTTTGACAGGTTGAATGTTTCTTAATTAACATATTGAAAAGACTCGAGGCAATTAAAATCTCAAATTAAGATTTCATGAATTTCTGAGACATAGTAGTATCATAATATAAAAACTATGTTGAGAGCTTCCCTGGTGGTGTGTGGGTAGAGAGTCTGCCTTGCAGTGCAAGGGGCATCAGTTCGATCCCTGGCCTAGGAAGATCCCACATGTGGCAGAGTAGCTGGACCACTGTGTCCAATTATAAGCCTGCACTCTGGAGCACATGTGTCCAAAGCCAGTGCTCTGCAAGAGAGAGGCCACTGAAATGGGAGGCCCACACAGGCCAAAGAATAAAAGACAGATGAAAATAAATAAATAAAAAAAACAATAGAAGAGGCCAAAATTTAAAATAAATAAAAGAGGCATGATGGGGGGGCAGGGAACTATGTTGAAAGGTATTTTGTGTTATTTCTTGGTTAATGGGAAAGCAAAACAATGATACATGTTTAATAGAGCTATAGATAAACTTGATAAAATTATTTCACTCAGGACAAATGATGAGTTCAAGATGAATTCAATATTATTTAACTCTAGTACAGTTAATATTAAAACTTTCTGCCGTTAAAATAAGGTAGCAAGCAGGAGACAGACTTGCTACCATGTCTTTTAGACCAAAGCACACGTTAAAAATTCAGAGTAGCAATGCATTAAACAGTGAGACTTTCAGAAAGAGTTAGCAGAATAGTGTTACTAAAAATGTGCAGCATCAGTAGCAAACCATTAGAGACTGTGACTTGAGTAATGAAAATGGAAAATGTGTTATCTGAGCAGATGTTGCAGCTTATCTAGAGAGGTATATGCATTCACTTATGTGTATGTTTATCTTCAAATGATCAGGCTGACCTTAGTTGAACATGGAGCAAATCCTTTTGAAAAGACACACTCAGATTCAAAATAGTGTCTTCTGTGTCCTCGCTAGTGCTTACTTCTTAAACTCATCAATCCTCATTCTATCCTACTGCTCCCTCTCTCCCTCCTTCCTAAATTTTACTTTTTCAAACATTGACAGCTCTTCAGATTACCTTGTGCTTGACCAGTTGAATATTTCATCAGCCTGTCCAATTTTCCTCTTTTAATGACACAGTGACTTTATTATCTCTAGTGATTGAGATTGTATGCTTCTCCCAAGCCTCTGAGTTACAACAACTGTTGTGAGTCAGAGTAATGTAAATGCTTTGACAGGTTGAATGTTTCTTAATTAACATATTGAAAAGACTCGAGGCAATTAAAATCTCAAATTAAGATTTCATGAATTTCTGAGACATAGTAGTATCATAATATAAAAACTATGTTGAGAGCTTCCCTGGTGGTGTGTGGGTAGAGAGTCTGCCTTGCAGTGCAAGGGGCATCAGTTCGATCCCTGGCCTAGGAAGATCCCACATGTGGCAGAGTAGCTGGACCACTGTGTCCAATTATAAGCCTGCACTCTGGAGCACATGTGTCCAAAGCCAGTGCTCTGCAAGAGAGAGGCCACTGAAATGGGAGGCCCACACAGGCCAAAGAATAAAAGACAGATGAAAATAAATAAATAAAAAAAACAATAGAAGAGGCCAAAATTTAAAATAAATAAAAGAGGCATGATGGGGGGGCAGGGAACTATGTTGAAAGGTATTTTGTGTTATTTCTTGGTTAATGGGAAAGCAAAACAATGATACATGTTTAATAGAGCTATAGATAAACTTGATAAAATTATTTCACTCAGGACAAATGATGAGTTCAAGATGAATTCAATATTATTTAACTCTAGTACAGTTAATATTAAAACTTTCTGCCGTTAAAATAAGGTAGCAAGCAGGAGACAGACTTGCTACCATGTCTTTTAGACCAAAGCACACGTTAAAAATTCAGAGTAGCAATGCATTAAACAGTGAGACTTTCAGAAAGAGTTAGCAGAATAGTGTTACTAAAAATGTGCAGCATCAGTAGCAAACCATTAGAGACTGTGACTTGAGTAATGAAAATGGAAAATGTGTTATCTGAGCAGATGTTGCAGCTTATCTAGAGAGGTATATGCATTCACTTATGTGTATGTTTATCTTCAAATGATCAGGCTGACCTTAGTTGAACATGGAGCAAATCCTTTTGAAAAGACACACTCAGATTCAAAATAGTGTCTTCTGTGTCCTCGCTAGTGCTTACTTTCCATTAAACTGAATGTACTGGAATAGGCAAACCAAATAGTCCAAGATTCCTAAAGTTCTTGACAGATTTTAAAATCTCATTTGAATATAATAATTATGGAATCTACATATAGTATTCTTTAGTAACATCTGTTAAAGTCTTTAATAAAGAAAGATATATATTACATAAAACAATATTTTTTGAAAAAGAATTAATTAATTTATCCCTATGTTATTGCACATGACATATTTTTCTAGTAATTCTTTTATCTGTAGCTTTTATATGCCAGATATTTTTGGTTTTGTGTTTTGTGGGGGAAATGCTATTCAGTACTTGAATTTATAAAACATATCACAAACATTTCACCACATGAGAAATGGTTTATTTTAACTATTGGTCAAATTTACATGTTCATCAAGGAGGCTAAGATTTAGGACATGAGTGATCCAAACTTATGTTATTCTTTTGTTGATGGCAGAAAAATACTAATACTCTTATTTTCCAAATACTTATGTTTGGAAATATTTCCCAAATAAAAAAAATAATCAAATGAGTATATACTAAAATTCATTATTTGGCCCTTATAAAAGGTCAAAGGCCACAGGTAGAGGGGTTCCAATGTCATTGGTCAAGGGACCTAAATGTCAAGGCTGCTCCATGTTATTTTTTAAATTAATAGTGACAGGACTGTCACTATTAATTATCATTTTGTTAATCTTATGCTTTTTTATAGCTGAAAGCATTTAGAAGCATTTCTACTTCTATAAAATACAATATATTAGTTTACCATTAGCTGTCCAGCAATCAAAATTCCAATTTTGAATATCATGGTACTTTTACAGATCAAAACTAAATGGCAGGAGACAGACTTGCTACCATGTCTTTTAGACCAAAGCACACGTTAAAAATTCAGAGTAGCAATGCATTAAACAGTGAGACTTTCAAAAGAGTTAGCAGAATAGTGTTACTAAAAATGTGCAGCATCAGTAGCAAACCATTAGAGACTGTGACTTGAGTAATGAAAATGGAAAATGTGTTATCTGAGCAGATGTTGCAGCTTATCTAGAGAGGTATATGCATTCACTTATGTGTATGTTTATCTTCAAATGATCAGGCTGACCTTAGTTGAACATGGAGCAAATCCTTTTGAAAAGACACACTCAGATTCAAAATAGTGTCTTCTGTGTCCTCGCTAGTGCTTACTTTCCATTAAACTGAATGTACTGGAATAGGCAAACCAAATAGTCCAAGATTCCTAAAGTTCTTGACAGATTTTAAAATCTCATTTGAATATAATAATTATGGAATCTACATATAGTATTCTTTAGTAACATCTGTTAAAGTCTTTAATAAAGAAAGATATATATTACATAAAACAATATTTTTTGAAAAGAATTAATTAATTTATCCCTATGTTATTGCACATGACATATTTTTCTAGTAATTCTTTTATCTGTAGCTTTTATATGCCAGATATTTTTGGTTTTGTGTTTTGTGGGGGAAATGCTATTCAGTACTTGAATTTATAAAACATATCACAAACATTTCACCACATGAGAAATGGTTTATTTTAACTATTGGTCAAATTTACATGTTCATCAAGGAGGCTAAGATTTAGGACATGAGTGATCCAAACTTATGTTATTCTTTTGTTGATGGCAGAAAAATACTAATACTCTTATTTTCCAAATACTTATGTTTGGAAATATTTCCCAAATAAAAAAAATAATCAAATGAGTATATACTAAAATTCATTATTTGGCCCTTATAAAAGGTCAAAGGCCACAGGTAGAGGGGTTCCAATGTCATTGGTCAAGGGACCTAAATGTCAAGGCTGCTCCATGTTATTTTTTAAATTAATAGTGACAGGACTGTCACTATTAATTATCATTTTGTTAATCTTATGCTTTTTTTTTATAGCTGAAAGCATTTAGAAGCATTTCTACTTCTATAAAATACAATATATTAGTTTACCATTAGCTGTCCAGCAATCAAAATTCCAATTTTGAATATCATGGTACTTTTTACAGATCAAAACTAAACCAGCTTTCTGGTATTTCACTTATATTTTTATTCTTCTTTTTCATAAGCCTACTGAATATACAAAATTTTCACAGTTTTTGTTTCCACGTATCTGCTGCATGTCTTTAACATAGTAGTTATTCTAGATGTAGAATAACTCAGTAGTAGTTATGCTATCTGCAGGGTCACACCTTAGTTATTTCTGATTACCACAAGCTGTATCAATGAAAACTGTGTTATGTAAATTGTATTTTGGAAGGTATGAAGCAATTCTCATATATTACCAACATTTGACAATAGCAAAATCATTCACAAATCCATATTCAAATTAATAATTATGTTCCCTAGCACACATGGCATTCAGCTTGGACTTGTCAAATTGCTCTGGACAATGAGCATGTTGTTTACCAATATTTCAGTAGAAGAGCGAGATACTGAAATCTCCCTGAGAGAAAAGGTGGGGCATTTTGAAGCACTGAAGCAAGCTGTTAGAAAAGTACTGGAGGACTTTTGAGTGGAGGTTAGTCAATGGAATGTATTCAACCCAATGAATTATTCCTGATTTTGCAAAATATTGTTTTCTTCGATTTGGCCTTCTATGTTTGCTAAGTAACACTCACTGAAGTTTGACTCTTACCCTCCCACAGAGACTAAAAGACAGGGGTACTTGTTCATTTGGTATTTCATCAGGCTCAAAACGTGTTATTTTAGCTGAGTCTTATATACTTGTCGCTGAGACTTATTGCAACCGTGACCCTTTATGAATCATGGGAAGTCAATCAGAAGGAAAACTTTGGCCAGGATTTTTTGAACTTAATATTTTTAACTGTACTAGGTCTTTGTTGCTGTGCTAGGCTAGTTCCCTGTTCAATTATTTTTGTTTCAAAGGCCACAGGTAGAGGGGTTCCAATGTCATTGGTCAAGGGACCTAAATGTCAAGGCTGCTCCATGTTATTTTTTAAATTAATAGTGACAGGACTGTCACTATTAATTATCATTTTGTTAATCTTATGCTTTTTTATAGCTGAAAGCATTTAGAAGCATTTCTACTTCTATAAAATACAATATATTAGTTTACCATTAGCTGTCCAGCAATCAAAATTCCAATTTTGAATATCATGGTACTTTTTACAGATCAAAACTAAACCAGCTTTCTGGTATTTCACTTATATTTTTATTCTTCTTTTTCATAAGCCTACTGAATATACAAAATTTTCACAGTTTTTGTTTCCACGTATCTGCTGCATGTCTTTAACATAGTAGTTATTCTAGATGTAGAATAACTCAGTAGTAGTTATGCTATCTGCAGGGTCACACCTTAGTTATTTCTGATTACCACAAGCTGTATCAATGAAAACTGTGTTATGTAAATTGTATTTTGGAAGGTATGAAGCAATTCTCATATATTACCAACATTTGACAATAGCAAAATCATTCACAAATCCATATTCAAATTAATAATTATGTTCCCTAGCACACATGGCATTCAGCTTGGACTTGTCAAATTGCTCTGGACAATGAGCATGTTGTTTACCAATATTTCAGTAGAAGAGCGAGATACTGAAATCTCCCTGAGAGAAAAGGTGGGGCATTTTGAAGCACTGAAGCAAGCTGTTAGAAAAGTACTGGAGGACTTTTGAGTGGAGGTTAGTCAATGGAATGTATTCAACCCAATGAATTATTCCTGATTTTGCAAAATATTGTTTTCTTCGATTTGGCCTTCTATGTTTGCTAAGTAACACTCACTGAAGTTTGACTCTTACCCTCCCACAGAGACTAAAAGACAGGGGTACTTGTTCATTTGGTATTTCATCAGGCTCAAAACGTGTTATTTTAGCTGAGTCTTATATACTTGTCGCTGAGACTTATTGCAACCGTGACCCTTTATGAATCATGGGAAGTCAATCAGAAGGAAAACTTTGGCCAGGATTTTTTGAACTTAATATTTTTAACTGTACTAGGTCTTTGTTGCTGTGCTAGGCTAGTTCCCTAGTTTCAGTGAATGAGGGCTATCTAGTTTCCAGCTTCTCATTTCAGTGGCTTCTTTTGTGGTTGTTCAGAGCATGAACTCTAGGGCACATAGCTGTGACACATGGGGTCAATAGTTGTGGTCAGACTTAGTTGCCCTGGGGCATGTGGAATCTTCCTGAACCAGGCGTAGAACCTGTATCCCCTACTTTGGCAGGCAGATTCTTAACCATTGGACCATCAGGGAAGTTCTGGCCAGGATTTTTGAGGAGATTTTATTGGCCCAAGACATTGTCAACCTGTAAGAGAGCAAGATTTTCCAACAAAAAGCGTGATCCCAAGAGATCCACATTCATAAAGATTATACAGCTGTGATATTTTAATAACTTCTGAGTTTCTCCTTCCTGGGGTTATGGCAGTGCCCATAACAACACCACAGTGGGAAGAGGTGTTTTGGATGCTGTATTGTTTGTGTACTTTGTTTTATGCTTTGCTATTTCAAGATCCATACACCACCACCAGTACATTTCACATTGAGCAATGACAACAAAAAATAGCCTAAATTTTAGAACTCGGAAGAGCTGGGTTCTTCCAGAAACTCCAGGAAAATCAGTGAAATGCTCCAGCAATTAGCCAAGGCAACTGTAGGGGTAAAGTAAACAAAGCCATTATGCAAATTTTGAGTCTTTTGCAGTTAAGTTGACCTCAAAGCTTTTTGGCCTGAAATGGGAGAGAATATGTTTTCTCCCTAGAAGGCAATATTTAATCAACTTTGTAGGATTATTGACAGTTTTTATTAGCAATACAAGGTATACCTGGTTTTCTCTTTGTAACTATCATTAACACTCGTGCAGGTATTTTCACTTTTCCATTAACTTTTCCGCAATTTGTATCAGCTTTTGAATGTGTATATATGTATGTGTGTGTGTGTGTGTGTGTGTGTGTACACACACACATATATATCTGTTACCCAAATCCCCATTCCTCACAACCACTGTTGAGTGGTCGCATGGCAAATTCTGTCACATTCGCATACCTGACACCAGCCATCTTCTTCTCTACCCTTTAGCAATAACTTTCTGCTCATCTTCTTAACTCTGACATAAAGTAGGACTGTCCTTTTCAATGCATATCTTAGTTTCTCACTTAACTCACACTTCCCTTGGATTTTAGTAATCAGAGAGCTGTCTTACATAATGTAAAGGAAACGTGGAAGCTTAGAGAAAAGGCAAATATTAAAAACAAACTAAACAAGGGCTTCCCCTGGTGGTCCAGTGGGTAAGGACACCGCCTTGCAGTGCAAGGGGCGCCGGTTCGAGCCCTGGCCTGGGAAGATCTCACGTGCCGCGGAGCGGCTGGACTGATGTGTCCAATTACCGAGCCAGAGCTCTGGGCGCCTTGTCAACCTGTAAGAGAGCAAGATTTTCCAACAAAAAGCGTGATCCCAAGAGATCCACATTCATAAAGATTATACAGCTGTGATATTTTAATAACTTCTGAGTTTCTCCTTCCTGGGGTTATGGCAGTGCCCATAACAACACCACAGTGGGAAGAGGTGTTTTGGATGCTGTATTGTTTGTGTACTTTGTTTTATGCTTTGCTATTTCAAGATCCATACACCACCACCAGTACATTTCACATTGAGCAATGACAACAAAAAATAGCCTAAATTTTAGAACTCGGAAGAGCTGGGTTCTTCCAGAAACTCCAGGAAAATCAGTGAAATGCTCCAGCAATTAGCCAAGGCAACTGTAGGGGTAAAGTAAACAAAGCCATTATGCAAATTTTGAGTCTTTTGCAGTTAAGTTGACCTCAAAGCTTTTTGGCCTGAAATGGGAGAGAATATGTTTTCTCCCTAGAAGGCAATATTTAATCAACTTTGTAGGATTATTGACAGTTTTTATTAGCAATACAAGGTATACCTGGTTTTCTCTTTGTAACTATCATTAACACTCGTGCAGGTATTTTCACTTTTCCATTAACTTTTCCGCAATTTGTATCAGCTTTTGAATGTGTATATATGTATGTGTGTGTGTGTGTGTGTGTGTGTGTGTGTGTGTATACACACACACATATATATCTGTTACCCAAATCCCCATTCCTCACAACCACTGTTGAGTGGTCGCATGGCAAATTCTGTCACATTCGCATACCTGACACCAGCCATCTTCTTCTCTACCCTTTAGCAATAACTTTCTGCTCATCTTCTTAACTCTGACATAAAGTAGGACTGTCCTTTTCAATGCATATCTTAGTTTCTCACTTAACTCACACTTCCCTTGGATTTTAGTAATCAGAGAGCTGTCTTACATAATGTAAAGGAAACGTGGAAGCTTAGAGAAAAGGCAAATATTAAAAACAAACTAAACAAGGGCTTCCCCTGGTGGTCCAGTGGGTAAGGACACCGCCTTGCAGTGCAAGGGGCGCCGGTTCGAGCCCTGGCCTGGGAAGATCCCACGTGCCGCGGAGCGGCTGGACTGATGTGTCCAATTACCGAGCCAGAGCTCTGGAGCGCATACGACCAGAGCCGGTGCTCTGCAATGACAGATGCCACAATGATGGGAGGCCCACAGGAGCCAAAGAACAAAGACGGATGAACATAGAGAAACGAAAGACCAATAGAAGTGGCCCGCCTGCTCCCTTCCCTCCCCAACCCGACCACCGCCCAAAATAAATAAATAATAAAATTTAAAAAAAAAAAAAAAAACAAACAGAACACACAGGAGTAAGAAGCAAGAAAAGTGTTGTTTCCTGTATTGTTCTTACTTCTGTGAATGGCAAACATAACACTTTCTAGTATTTGAGAGCTGTTTTCTCACCTGAGATGTGTAAAGAACAAAAGGGAAGAAATGAAGAAATACAAAAGTTAAAATACCTATAGTATCTGCATAGTATTTCCCATGAAATAGAGCCAAGTGGGAATATGAGAAATTCTGGAGTTCTAAGTGATGCAATATAATATTTCCTTACCAGTGACTTAGTGATACATTCTGTTTCTCACATTGTTCTTATTCAATCTTTATTCAAGAAGTATTTGTTAAGCACTTAATTTTTTCCAGACATACAGTAAAAGATTCTTGGATATATAATTATTTATAAATAATTTCTGCCCTCAAGTAATTTAAAAATAGAAAGAAACATGATGAGGGACGAGGTAAATGTGATACGGAAGGATGAGTACCTTCATAAGGCTTACTAAGGGAGACATGAGAATAATTAATAGGAATGATGAACCAATTCCTGGGACGATCTACAAAGACTCTCTTGGGCAGATATTTCTAGTCATGTGCTTCTACAAGGATATGTGGCTTTCTCTGTAAAATGTTACTAGAAATGAAACTTTAAGAGTATTCATGTATTTAATTTTGAATACTTCCTCTCAGTTGCTCTTTGAATGCTTGTGCTCATTTATGTTACCACTGAATGTTTTATAGCTGCTCTAATGTTGGCATTCAGCGTGGACTACCCCAAATATCCTGCCGTGGGATACTGATTATTTTAAATTAAACTTCAGAAGTGGCAAAGTAAGAAGGGCATTTTGACTTGCTATTTGGGAGATAAAACAATATCACTCCCTAGAATTTCCTGACGGCTGACATGCTCTACCAGAATTTGTTACTCATCTTCCTGTTTAAAAGCTTAGGAATCAGCTTGGGGACTTGCCTCTAATGTAGGTGGATCACGTGCCAGTTTCCTGTGTCTCTGATAAGGAATCATATCTTGGCTTTGACTCTAAAATTAGAGTTTACCATCCCCGATGGCTCAAGCCATCAGTTCAGGAGATGCAGGAGACATGGGTTCAGTCCTTAGATCAGGAAGGTCCCCTGGAGAAGCAAATAGCAATCCACTCCAGTATTCTTGTCTGGAAAATTATATGGACAAGAGGAGCCTGGTGGGCTAGAGTCCATAGTGTCATAAAGAGTCAGACATGAATAAGTACTCGTTCACTCATTCAGCACCTGGTTCTTCTAAGTAACTTAGGAAAACAAATTCTCAAAAAGTTTCTATAGGTTTCTGCAGCTTATCATAAGTTTAATAATCGTATTTTCTCTATCAGTATCCTTATAGTTCTTTACCCTGCTTTCTTCTTTTTGATCACAGTGAGTTTTACCTGTATATTTCTCAATAAATGCTATACCATAATTCTTCCCCTCCCCTGCTCCTCACTCCCAATGCAAAGGGCATTCTGAACTCCTTTCTATCTCCTGAAAGCAGGAAATCTCAGTACCTTAAACATATAATTATTTATAAATAATTTCTGGAAAAAAAACATGATGAGGGACGAGGTAAATGTGATACGGAAGGATGAGTACCTTCATAAGGCTTACTAAGGGAGACATGAGAATAATTAATAGGAATGATGAACCAATTCCTGGGACGATCTACAAAGACTCTCTTGGGCAGATATTTCTAGTCATGTGCTTCTACAAGGATATGTGGCTTTCTCTGTAAAATGTTACTAGAAATGAAACTTTAAGAGTATTCATGTATTTAATTTTGAATACTTCCTCTCAGTTGCTCTTTGAATGCTTGTGCTCATTTATGTTACCACTGAATGTTTTATAGCTGCTCTAATGTTGGCATTCAGCGTGGACTACCCCAAATATCCTGCCGTGGGATACTGATTATTTTAAATTAAACTTCAGAAGTGGCAAAGTAAGAAGGGCATTTTGACTTGCTATTTGGGAGATAAAACAATATCACTCCCTAGAATTTCCTGACGGCTGACATGCTCTACCAGAATTTGTTACTCATCTTCCTGTTTAAAAGCTTAGGAATCAGCTTGGGGACTTGCCTCTAATGTAGGTGGATCACGTGCCAGTTTCCTGTGTCTCTGATAAGGAATCATATCTTGGCTTTGACTCTAAAATTAGAGTTTACCATCCCCGATGGCTCAAGCCATCAGTTCAGGAGATGCAGGAGACATGGGTTCAGTCCTTAGATCAGGAAGGTCCCCTGGAGAAGCAAATAGCAATCCACTCCAGTATTCTTGTCTGGAAAATTATATGGACAAGAGGAGCCTGGTGGGCTAGAGTCCATAGTGTCATAAAGAGTCAGACATGAATAAGTACTCGTTCACTCATTCAGCACCTGGTTCTTCTAAGTAACTTAGGAAAACAAATTCTCAAAAAGTTTCTATAGGTTTCTGCAGCTTATCATAAGTTTAATAATCGTATTTTCTCTATCAGTATCCTTATAGTTCTTTACCCTGCTTTCTTCTTTTTGATCACAGTGAGTTTTACCTGTATATTTCTCAATAAATGCTATACCATAATTCTTCCCCTCCCCCCCGCTGCTCCTCCCACTCCCATATGCACAAATAGGGCATTCTGAACTCCTTTCTATCTCCCTGAAAGCAGGAAATCTCTCATGTAGAGGGTGCATTCCTTGCTTCTGGAGTTGGAAGGACACCCTTAGTGACAGAGATAGGAATTCATGCTGAGAAACCTGTATAAACAGATTTTGTTTCTTCCTTTACTATCCCAAGCCCAAACTATTTAGCTTCTGTACTAATCAAACAGCTAGGTTCTTGGTCCTATCAATTCCCCACAAATTTATTGTGTGTATTTTTCCTAATATAAAAGCTGCCTGCTTTGGTTACATCTTTGATCCTGTTTTTATGAGTCCTCTGTGGATATGAATTAAAATTTCTTTTTTTCCTCTTAATCTGTCTTGTGTCAACTTTATTATTAGTCCAGCCACAAGAACTCATAGAGACAAGGGAGTATTTCTTCATCTCTAGAACTAATTTGTGTACAGTCAAGAATCTGAGTTCTGATAGTCTGATATTTAAGTATTTTCACAACTTTATTTTGAACAAAGTGAGCACCCTTTTCCAGAGTTATGAGCCATGCTTTCCCGCCCCGCCCCGTTGTGGACTCTTAAGAAACTTTGCTTCTTCAAAAAAATAAGTTGTTTTAACCTCTTAAAAAATTCCTTAGAAGAGCACATTATGTGTTTAGAAAATGATTTTTAATTATATATAACAAAAATTTCCCATAGATGATTTCTCTTATGACTTAATAGAAGTTTGTTCTGCCCAGAAGTATTTTATTTTCATGTGGTCCAATTTTCCATGTTAAAGGGATATTTCTCAGTCTAGGAATTGTTATTAGGGTTAAGTGTTTTATAATGTTGAAGAAGACTACAATTACCACCCTGAAACGTATCTCTTTGGCATGACGTTTAATTTAGGTTGATTATTTTTAAGAAACAAAAAACTGAAGAAGTCTTCCTTTGTGTCTTCCCCATAGCTGCTTAAAGAATTCAGACCTGTTCTGCAATTGAGCTATCATCAGATTATGAGCAAAGAATATGGGGCAGGTGTGGTGAGGGACAATTGGCAGGGTCTAGAGATGGAGAATCACGTTTTGTCTCTGCATGGCCCAACAAATGTTTATTTATCAAATGTTTTATTTTCCATCCCATGTGAATTGCTTTCCTCTTCTTTTAAGTCCTAAACCTTGACTTCAAATATTCTCATTTGTCTTTGGCTGAAGATGGTTTTTGAGGTGAGAGTTTCATCCATTTAAGCAAGTTACTCAGTTTTCCCAGGGCTCAACTGTGTCTACTACAGGAAGTACACGTTATTGTGGCTTCTCTGGTGGTTCTGATGGTAAAGAATCTGCCTGTGATGCAGGAGACCAGAGTTCAGTCCCTAGGTCTGGAAGATCCTCTGAAGAAAGGAATGGCCACCTGCCCAGTATTCTTTCCTGGAGAATCCCAGGACAGAAGAGCCAGACGGGCTGCAGTCCACAGGGTCTCACAGAGTCAGACATGACTGAATATCTAACCACATGGTATTAGAGGAGCACATATACATATCATTAAACTGTTTTTCTCCTATTAATCTGCCTCATGTCAGTTTAATTTTTAGACCAGCCAGAAGAACTTAGAAAGGTGAAGGAAAATTTCCTTTTTCTTGACAGTATTAAGGAATTATATTATACACTTATTTGTGACAAGTGCCCCTCTTCAACCCAATTAATAATATGTAATGTACAATTGAGCATACTTATAACCTTAGCTTTATCTTTCTCACACTCGCAAATATTTCTCTTATAGCTCTACAGTAATTTAGGTAGTTGGTCCCTTATTACACATATCACCTTCTTGGCATCTCCAGGGACAAATGTAATATCTTCATTTTATTACTGATTATATTAATAAATTCCTAGGCTTCGCAAGTGGCTCAGTGGTGAAGAATCCACTTGCCAATGCAGGAGATTTGGGTTTGATCTCTGGGTCACGAAGATCCCCTGAAGGAGGAGATGTCAATTCACTCCTATCTTCTTCTTCTTTTTTTTTTTTTTTTAAAGATTTATTTATTTATTTACTTTGGACTGGGGTCGGGTTGGGGAGGGAGGGGAGCAGGCGGGCCACTTCTATTGGTCTTTCATTTCTCTATGTTCATCCGTCTTTGTCCTTTGGCTCCTGTGGGCCTCCCATCGCGGTGGCATCTGTTGTTGCAGAGCGCCAGCTCTGGGCGCATGTGCTCCAGAGCTCTGGCTCAGTAATTGGACACATCAGTCCAGCCGCTCCGCGGCACGTGGGATCTTCCCAGGCCAGGGCTCGAACCGCGCCTTGCACTGCAGGGTGGTGGCCTTACCCACTTGGCCACCAGGGGAAGCCCACACTCCTGTCTTCTTATCTGAAAAATCCCATGGACAGAGGAGCCTGGCAAAAGGACGAGAGCATCCCCCCATTCTGGGCATGGTAAAGAATCTGCCTGTGATGCAGGAGACCAGAGTTCAGTCCCTAGGTCTGGAAGATCCTCTGAAGAAAGGAATGGCCACCTGCCCAGTATTCTTTCCTGGAGAATCCCAGGACAGAAGAGCCAGACGGGCTGCAGTCCACAGGGTCTCACAGAGTCAGACATGACTGAATATCTAACCACATGGTATTAGAGGAGCACATATACATATCATTAAACTGTTTTTCTCCTATTAATCTGCCTCATGTCAGTTTAATTTTTAGACCAGCCAGAAGAACTTAGAAAGGTGAAGGAAAATTTCCTTTTTCTTGACAGTATTAAGGAATTATATTATACACTTATTTGTGACAAGTGCCCCTCTTCAACCCAATTAATAATATGTAATGTACAATTGAGCATACTTATAACCTTAGCTTTATCTTTCTCACACTCGCAAATATTTCTCTTATAGCTCTACAGTAATTTAGGTAGTTGGTCCCTTATTACACATATCACCTTCTTGGCATCTCCAGGGACAAATGTAATATCTTCATTTTATTACTGATTATATTAATAAATTCCTAGGCTTCGCAAGTGGCTCAGTGGTGAAGAATCCACTTGCCAATGCAGGAGATTTGGGTTTGATCTCTGGGTCACGAAGATCCCCTGAAGGAGGAGATGTCAATTCACTCCTATCTTCTTCTTCTTTTTTTTTTTTTTTTTAAAGATTTATTTATTTATTTACTTTGGACTGGGGTCGGGTTGGGGAGGGAGGGGAGCAGGCGGGCCACTTCTATTGGTCTTTCATTTCTCTATGTTCATCCGTCTTTGTCCTTTGGCTCCTGTGGGCCTCCCATCGCGGTGGCATCTGTTGTTGCAGAGCGCCAGCTCTGGGCGCATGTGCTCCAGAGCTCTGGCTCAGTAATTGGACACATCAGTCCAGCCGCTCCGCGGCACGTGGGATCTTCCCAGGCCAGGGCTCGAACCGGCGCCCCTTGCACTGCAGGGTGGTGGCCTTACCCACTTGGCCACCAGGGGAAGCCCACACTCCTGTCTTCTTATCTGAAAAATCCCATGGACAGAGGAGCCTGGCAAGGTACAGTCCATGGGGTTACAAAGAATTAGACGTAACTGAGCATACACCCACACAATATTCAACTATTTGTTTCTGTAGTTTAAGTACAACCTATTGGTTTCAATCTGGTCATATTTTCAGGTTTTAATATATTTTAATTTGCTTGCTTATTTGTATTTTTTTTAATGAGATAAGTCTGAGTTTTTTTTTTTCAACTGAGTAAATTTGTAAGGTTGGGGTCAGTATAAGGCAAATCTCAAATTGATATTCTGGCTACTCTTTATTGTTTTGACCAATTTAGAGAGAATTGACATTTCTTTTTCTTGAGGATTCAATGGAATTATGTTACTATCTGGTTGGAAGCTTGCTTAAGGAGCAGCTGCTTGATGTTCTCAAAATTCTAGATTCTCTAGAATAGAACTTGAAAATTTCTGTTTGATATCAGGAAAACCTTGGTAGTTTATATTACTCAGAAATAGTAATTTGATGTGTTCAAATGTATTGCATAATGTTAGTATAATAAGATTTTAAAAGTTGATTTGCATCTCAGATTTTTCTCTACTTATTTAATTGAGTGATTTTAACCATTTCTTCCATGGCTAGTTTTTCTGATGTTTACTTATTCTATTTTGCTTTAATTGCACTTATTTTTATTGATTTTTCTAATGAAAATCAGATCTTGGGTTTTTTAAATTAACTTAAAATAATTGATTTCTCTTGTTTCTTTACCAATTCTTCCAGGCTACTTGGTTTTCTTTTCTTTTTTTTTTTTTTGATTTATTAGGGTCTATCTTTTCTAAAGTTTTGAATTGGCTACTTACCTCATTTATCTTTATTTTTTGTAAATTAGCTATGTTGATTCATCATCCTTTGAATACAACTTCAGTTGTATGCCATGAATGCAGACTTTTTAAATTTTATTGTACTTTTTACTTTTACAATGTTGTTTATAGATATCTATAGTCCCAGATTAGTCATATATATATCCCTGGCTCCCATCCCTCTTTCACTCCCATCCCATCCCCCTCACCCCCTACCCCCCATCCCATCCCTCCAGGCCATCTTGCAGCACCCCTGCAGGATCCCCTGTTCTCACAGTGCAATGACAGTAGCTGTCTTTTTCACATATGATAGTACAGGTTTCCATGTTACTCCCTCTATGCCTCCCACCCGCTGTTCATTCCCCACAATGTCCATATGTCTGTTCTCTATGTCTGTTTTTCCATCGCCTCACTGTGTGTCTTACCATAACCCTCTTACTGGATTCCATATATAGGTGTTAGTATACTGTACTTGTCTTTCTCTTTTTGACTTACTTCATTTTTATAATAGTTTCTAGATCCATCCACCTCATTAGGGCTGATTCTTCTGCATTTCTTTTTATGGCTGAGTGGTACTTCATTGTATATATGTATGATAGTTTGTTTATCCATTCATCTGTCGATGGACATCTAGGTTGCATGCATGTTCTGACTATTATATAGCGAGCTGCAATGAACATTCGGGTACAGGTGCTGCTTTCAGTTTTGACTTCATCAGGGTATAAGCCTAAGTGTGGGCTTGCTGGGTGGTATGGTGCTTCTATTTTTAGTTTTTTTAAGGAATCTCCATACCATCTTCCATAGCAGCTGTATCAATTTACATTCCCACCAGCAATACAAGAGCTCCCTTTCTCCACACCCTCTCCAGCATTTATTTTCTGTAGATTTTTTGATGATAGCCATTTTGACTGGTGCGAGGTAATCTCTCATTGTAGTTTTGATCTGCATTTCTCTAATTATAAGCGAGATTGAGCATCGTTTCATGTGTTTTTTGGCCGTCTGTATGTCCTCTTTGGAGAGATATCTCTTAAGGTCCCTTTCACATTTTTTGATTGGGTTGTTCACTTTTCCAGTGCTGAGTTGTCTGACTTGCTTGTAGATTTTGGTGATTAATTCTTTGTTTGTTGTTTCATTTGTTATTATTTTCTCCCACTCTGTGGGTTGTCTAATACAGACTTTTTAAGGTATTTTATTCTTTATTTTGTAAAAGTTTTGACTGCTTTGAGCAGTACTTTTGGGTATTTTTGAATGGTTCACTATAATGCTTTTCTACTTGGCATTTATTGATGTTTATAATGTATAAACTATACTTTCTGGGTATAAAGGTTTATGGCATATTTTTGTGGTCTATATTCTTAAAATTATGAAATTTGCTTTTAAAAATCTATTTGCTGCTATTAATCATGAATTATATCTTATTTGATAATTAACCTATGGTTCTCATTTCAAACTGTTTTGAATTACCTGTATGTAATACATCTCTGGGTTTCGTTTTGAGTCATTTTAGAGGATTTTTGTTTGTTTATTAAGTGACTATTTGGCATCAATATGACAAGAGAGTTTTTATTTTTGCCTATAATTTATTTTTCTCATACTTCTTTTTTAAGAACAATATCTTTGTTTATTTAATTTTGGCCTCTTTTATTAGGGTTTTTAAAATTTATTTTCACCCATCTTTATTCTTCAGCCTGTCTGGGCCTCCCATTGCAGTGGCCTCTCTCATTGCAGAGCACTGGATCTGGGCTCATGCGCTCCAGAGCGCTGGCTCCTAATTGGACACACCGGCCCAGCCACTCCACAGCAGGTGGGATCTTCCCGGACCAGGGATCGAACTGGTGGTAACCCTTGCATTGCAAGGTGGACTCTATCCACTGGACCACCATGGAGGCCCTATTTTTCTCATACTTTTGGCTTTTAAAAAATTGTTAACTCTGTTGTATTAGAGTTGATGTGTCTGTACAAGTGTGTTCATCTTTAGAATGTTAAGCTTTTATAATTCTTTCAAGTGGTTACTTCATAGTTATTTATCAGTAATCTTAAAGCTTTTTTGATCATAAACCACTATTTGTAAAAAAAAAAACAGAAAAATCCAAAACAGAGTCCCAACATGTATAAAAACTGTTATGTACTTTTTATATATAAAAGTCTCAGTATTTGCATTAAATGCATAAAAATACATTTCTCAGTCTAGATACAAATGAATACAGGTGGAAATGGCAATAGTTTAGTTTGGATATCCTGGAGAATCTTCTGACTTACCTCTTGTGGTATAGTGAGCACTGGATCATATTGTAGTCATTTTAGGCCTGGTCTGTTAACTTCACTGTCTAGAATAAGGTGGTGTGTGCTTTCATTTTCCTCCAGCTTACCCAACCTTAACTATATGACTACATTGTTATTCCTAAAGCTTCAATATCCAGTTACCTTATTTCTAGCTCTTCTGATGGTGGCATATATCTTAAATGAAATACCTATTTTACTAATCTGTTCTAAATGAGTTTCCATTGAATTCTCATTCCTTGATCTGAAAAACTGGGGTTATAAGTTTATACTAGAAGCTTTTCTAACTGATCTCCACACTTTTTTACACCTTGCTTTTCTGTTTCTATAAAACATAACTGATGGATGGCTACCATGTGTGAAACACTGATTTCAAGGTGGCCCTGATGTATCTTGTTTCAGCAGATTATATTTTCCAAAGATGGATGAAGCAATATGTTTCCCAAATGCTCTTGTACAGTCTGACCTTGCCAAGATGCCGTCCTGCCCTCTCCATTTGAATTTGGGTAAATAGTATGTAGCTGTTGACCAATCAAATGCTGTGGAAATGATGTTGTGTGACTTCCAAGATTAGTTTAGAAAAGGCCATGCAACTTCACCTTGTTGTCTTGAGACCTTTTCTTTAGTGACCATTAGGGACCTTGGAGGAAGGGAGACCATTATGCAGGCACATGTAAATCCAGAATATCCATGAATCCTTTTTTTTTTTTTTTTAATCTTTATATTTGACTCCCTAACCCCTTTCTTTCTTTCTTTCTGGATAAATAATTGGATCACTGTTGGTATTTCTCTGTTGTTACAGAATATCTGTTTTGATATCTTTCTGCTTTTCTCTAAGTTCTTACTGTTATAGATGTCATATTTTCCTCCATATCATGTTATTTGTGATTTTCTCTTGCTAGTATGATGATTTTATATAGTCATTTCTAAACTGCTTATATTTAAGTTAAGGTTGTTTTTTATGGGATTAGGTCGTGTATCCTTCTGTAAATAATGTTATATGTATCTGGAGAGTAACCAGTAATTATAGGCAGTTAGAGCTTTCTTTTGTGGGATTCCCAGGTGACTCAGTGGTAAAGAATTCACCTGCCAGTGCAGGAGACTCAGGGGGTTTTTTTTGGAACTATAGTGAGCACTGGATCATATTGTAGTCATTTTAGGCCTGGTCTGTTAACTTCACTGTCTAGAATAAGGTGGTGTGTGCTTTCATTTTCCTCCAGCTTACCCAACCTTAACTATATGACTACATTGTTATTCCTAAAGCTTCAATATCCAGTTACCTTATTTCTAGCTCTTCTGATGGTGGCATATATCTTAAATGAAATACCTATTTTACTAATCTGTTCTAAATGAGTTTCCATTGAATTCTCATTCCTTGATCTGAAAAACTGGGGTTATAAGTTTATACTAGAAGCTTTTCTAACTGATCTCCACACTTTTTTACACCTTGCTTTTCTGTTTCTATAAAACATAACTGATGGATGGCTACCATGTGTGAAACACTGATTTCAAGGTGGCCCTGATGTATCTTGTTTCAGCAGATTATATTTTCCAAAGATGGATGAAGCAATATGTTTCCCAAATGCTCTTGTACAGTCTGACCTTGCCAAGATGCCGTCCTGCCTCTCCATTTGAATTTGGGTAAATAGTATGTAGCTGTTGACCAATCAAATGCTGTGGAAATGATGTTGTGTGACTTCCAAGATTAGTTTAGAAAAGGCCATGCAACTTCACCTTGTTGTCTTGAGACCTTTTCTTTAGTGACCATTAGGGACCTTGGAGGAAGGGAGACCATTATGCAGGCACATGTAAATCCAGAATATCCATGAATCCTTTTTTTTTTTTTTTTAATCTTTATATTTGACTCCCTAACCCCTTTCTTTCTTTCTTTCTGGATAAATAATTGGATCACTGTTGGTATTTCTCTGTTGTTACAGAATATCTGTTTTGATATCTTTCTGCTTTTCTCTAAGTTCTTACTGTTATAGATGTCATATTTTCCTCCATATCATGTTATTTGTGATTTTCTCTTGCTAGTATGATGATTTTATATAGTCATTTCTAAACTGCTTATATTTAAGTTAAGGTTGTTTTTTATGGGATTAGGTCGTGTATCCTTCTGTAAATAATGTTATATGTATCTGGAGAGTAACCAGTAATTATAGGCAGTTAGAGCTTTCTTTTGTGGGATTCCCAGGTGACTCAGTGGTAAAGAATTCACCTGCCAGTGCAGGAGACTCAGGTTCGATCCCTGGGCCTGGAAGATCCCCTGGAGAAGGAAATGGTAATCCACTCCAGTATTCTTGCCTGGAAAATCCCATGGACAGAAGAGTCTGACAGACAACAATCCATAGGGTCACAAAAGAGTTGGACATAACTTAGCGACTAAACACAGCAACAAAGAGCTCCCTTCTTTGGACTTCCTTCTGAGGTCTAGAAACTGTCTCATGACACTTGCCTTTTATTACTCCATTTAACCTCTCAGCTGAAAGTCCTGTTGACTTTTGTAGATTGTTTCTTTCTTATAGTCTTTCCTCTGAGACATGATTCTCTTCAGATGACAAAAATTACCAGGTGCAGAGCTTCTTGTAACTTAGAATTTTCTCTATTCTAACATGATGATAACCTACTGGCAAACGTGGGTATAATTGCCAATTTCCAAATTCAGTGCAGCCTTTCTGCCATGCCATGGTATTAAAAATATTACAGGGAGTATGATACTGTGGCTTATAAGAAATCTGTCTTTGATTTTAGTCACTCTTTCTGGCACTAATCTCCTAAAATTCTTGGAATTTCCTAAGTGACCAGGACAACAAAAGTTTCTTTTGTTTTGTTAATAAGGCTACTTCTGGATCTCAGCTAAAAATGGAGATTTTTTGCCTGGGGAACTAATCTCATGATTAGAGGACTGAAGCTTTTGCTCTATCCCCCTGATAACTTGGGAGGGTAGAGGGCCTGCGGATTGAATAAATCACCATGGTTGATGAGTTAATTAATCATGCCTGCATAATGAAACCTCTATAAAGTCCTGAAAGTATATGCTTCAGAGAGTTTTGGGTTAGGTGAACACAATGGGAGGCTGGGAGAGTAGTGTGTTTGCAGAGCGCGTGGAAGCTCTAAGCCCTCTTGAAAGGGTTCTACCTCAATTTGAGACATAAACCCAGGGCCCAGAACAAATTTTCGACTTGAACCCACGTGGCCAGGACTCCAACCCAGTCAAAGAAAAAATCGCCTATGGGATTAGGTCGTGTATCCTTCTGTAAATAATGTTATATGTATCTGGAGAGTAACCAGTAATTATAGGCAGTTAGAGCTTTCTTTTGTGGGATTCCCAGGTGACTCAGTGGTAAAGAATTCACCTGCCAGTGCAGGAGACTCAGGTTCGATCCCTGGGCCTGGAAGATCCCCTGGAGAAGGAAATGGTAATCCACTCCAGTATTCTTGCCTGGAAAATCCCATGGACAGAAGAGTCTGACAGACAACAATCCATAGGGTCACAAAAGAGTTGGACATAACTTAGCGACTAAACACAGCAACAAAGAGCTCCCTTCTTTGGACTTCCTTCTGAGGTCTAGAAACTGTCTCATGACACTTGCCTTTTATTACTCCATTTAACCTCTCAGCTGAAAGTCCTGTTGACTTTTGTAGATTGTTTCTTTCTTATAGTCTTTCCTCTGAGACATGATTCTCTTCAGATGACAAAAATTACCAGGTGCAGAGCTTCTTGTAACTTAGAATTTTCTCTATTCTAACATGATGATAACCTACTGGCAAACGTGGGTATAATTGCCAATTTCCAAATTCAGTGCAGCCTTTCTGCCATGCCATGGTATTAAAAATATTACAGGGAGTATGATACTGTGGCTTATAAGAAATCTGTCTTTGATTTTAGTCACTCTTTCTGGCACTAATCTCCTAAAATTCTTGGAATTTCCTAAGTGACCAGGACAACAAAAGTTTCTTTTGTTTTGTTAATAAGGCTACTTCTGGATCTCAGCTAAAAATGGAGATTTTTTGCCTGGGGAACTAATCTCATGATTAGAGGACTGAAGCTTTTGCTCTATCCCCCTGATAACTTGGGAGGGTAGAGGGCCTGCGGATTGAATAAATCACCATGGTTGATGAGTTAATTAATCATGCCTGCATAATGAAACCTCTATAAAGTCCTGAAAGTATATGCTTCAGAGAGTTTTGGGTTAGGTGAACACAATGGGAGGCTGGGAGAGTAGTGTGTTTGCAGAGCGCGTGGAAGCTCTAAGCCCTCTTGAAAGGGTTCTACCTCAATTTGAGACATAAACCCAGGGCCCAGAACTAATTAAACCCTGCTTACGACTTGAACCCACGTGGCCAGGACTCCAACCCAGTCAAAACCCTGGTAATTAAAATCACTCGCCTAATGTCTGGACCCACTGAGGCTCAAGTTCTTCACGTCTCTTTGCAGAGAAGAATTCAGTGAGAGACACAGTGATAGGTAAGAAATGAATTTATTCAGATTCAGAGAAAGCACACTCCACAGACAGAGGGTGGGCCATCATAGAGCGAATCCAGTCAGCCCCTGAAAGCATGGCTTTCTTAGCTTTTATAGACTGGGTAATTCCATATGCTAATGAGTGGGAGGATTATTCCAGCTCTTTTAGGGAGGGGTGGAACTGTCATGGTGCCTGTGGGTGTGTCATTTAGCTTGCTGACTGAGGGATCAAGGTCTGGTCTGCCATCTTGGACCCATTTAATTGTAATGGGTCTATGTTGTGTCCTTGGGCTATGTCATTCTTTTCAAAAATTGTGCCCTGCCCCTTTCTCTCCTAACCCTTACACTCTCCCTATGCCTTGTCCTATGCTATTCTATCTGGCAGTTCCTGAGTAATATCCTTGTATAATAATCAGTGATCCAATTAGAAAAATGTGCCACTCTACCAAGTTAATCAAATTGAAGAAGGGCTTATGGGAAATTCTGATTTATAGTCAGAACTATAGGTAAAAACCTGGACTTGTGAATGGTGTCTGCAATCGGAGAATTGGTTGTTGGAACTTCAAATTGTAGCCAGTTGGTCAGAAACCAATTTTAGCTTTAGAACGAAGCCCTTAAATGGTGGAATTTTTTGTCTGTTTAAAACTAGGTCTGCTATCCCCTGATAACTGGAGGAGGGGAACTAATCTCATGATTAGAGGACTGAAGCTTTTGCTCTATCCCCTGATAACTTGGGAGGGTAGAGGGCCTGGATTGAATAAATCACCATGGTTGATGAGTTAATTAATCATGCCTGCATAATGAAACCTCTATAAAGTCCTGAAAGTATATGCTTCAGAGAGTTTTGGGTTAGGTGAACACAATGGGAGGCTGGGAGAGTAGTGTGTTTGCAGAGCGCGTGGAAGCTCTAAGCCCTCTTGAAAGGGTTCTACCTCAATTTGAGACATAAACCCAGGGCCCAGAACTAATTAAACCCTGCTTACGACTTGAACCCACGTGGCCAGGACTCCAACCCAGTCAAAACCCTGGTAATTAAAATCACTCGCCTAATGTCTGGACCCACTGAGGCTCAAGTTCTTCACGTCTCTTTGCAGAGAAGAATTCAGTGAGAGACACAGTGATAGGTAAGAAATGAATTTATTCAGATTCAGAGAAAGCACACTCCACAGACAGAGGGTGGGCCATCATAGAGCGAATCCAGTCAGCCCCTGAAAGCATGGCTTTCTTAGCTTTTATAGACTGGGTAATTCCATACGCTAATGAGTGGGAGGATTATTCCAGCTCTTTTAGGGAGGGGTGGAACTGTCATGGTGCCTGTGGGTGTGTCATTTAGCTTGCTGACTGAGGGATCAAGGTCTGGTCTGCCATCTTGGACCCATTTAATTGTAATGGGTCTATGTTGTGTCCTTGGGCTATGTCATTCTTTTCAAAAATTGTGCCCTGCCCCTTTCTCTCCTAACCCTTACACTCTCCCTATGCCTTGTCCTATGCTATTCTATCTGGCAGTTCCTGAGTAATATCCTTGTATAATAATCAGTGATCCAATTAGAAAAATGTGCCACTCTACCAAGTTAATCAAATTGAAGAAGGGCTTATGGGAAATTCTGATTTATAGTCAGAACTATAGGTAAAAACCTGGACTTGTGAATGGTGTCTGCAATCGGAGAATTGGTTGTTGGAACTTCAAATTGTAGCCAGTTGGTCAGAACCAAAGCTAGCAACCTTGGCTTTTAGCTAGGTGTTGGACTGGAAACCTGTAGGTCTGAGCCCTTAAATGGTGGAATTTGTTGTGACTTCTGAGTGGAGAGTGCTAGAAATGCTAGATGTGAGTTGTGGGACCCCCAGCTGGTGTCTAGAGCATTGTTTATTATTGATGTTGGGGACCTCCCGTAACACATACACATGTTGGATCTGAATCCAGGAATCCAAAAGAGGAAGACTTCCAGAGACATACCCTGCTTTTTATTTATTAGGTCCTTTTGTAGCCTTGTAAGAAGGGTGAAAATGACCATCCACTTGATGTAGAATGACAGTTTCTCTGGAATATTCTGAAATATAAAACTAGGTTAACTATAGAGATGTCTTAAGCTTTTCCTGTGGTCCACCTGTAAGAGATTTGATATCTACATCCAATGTTTTATGTCCCTTTTAAAAAATTTAGTTTTATCATTAACCTATTAATCTTCTTTCATTAATTCCTACTTCCAAGTTAAATAAATCTAAGTGGTGCCTTACTGGGTAACCTCACTTACTTTAGAAAACTCTTACCCCTGAAAATTTTGTCTAGAGGAATATAAGAGTATTAGACTTTGTAAGTTTACATTTTATGAATTTTATTGTATTTGGCAGTTATTCATAACATATGATTTGTGATTTTACTATTCACTGTTTCATTGAATATTTTTTGTGGACATTTAGGCAGAAAATAAAACAAATTGCTGGAGTCGCATGTCATTTATTATTTAGCCACCCCAGATTTTTAAAGTTCTCTTTGATGATTGACTATTTAGGGTAGAGGAAGAGAAAAATGAAAGTTGCAAGAGTAGTCTGAAAGCCTTTAATAATAGGAGTATGGACTATTATACTGCCATTGACAATAAAGAAAATAAAAATAATTTGACATATGTGAAGGAAGTAGAACTGGAAAAATTTCATGATTGTTTTCATGCCGGGATTAAGAGAAAATAGAAGTAAGCATAAAATCATCTTAGTGTTGAGACACTGGGTTTTTTTCCCTGATTAGAAGATAATGGTTGTTGGAACTTCAAATTGTAGCCAGTTGGTCAGAACCAAAGCTAGCAACCTTGGCTTTTAGCTAGGTGTTGGACTGGAAACCTGTAGGTCTGAGCCCTTAAATGGTGGAATTTGTTGTGACTTCTGAGTGGAGAGTGCTAGAAATGCTAGATGTGAGTTGTGGGACCCCCAGCTGGTGTCTAGAGCATTGTTTATTATTGATGTTGGGGACCTCCGTAACACATACACAAGTTGGATCTGAATCCAGGAATCCAAAAGAGGAAGACTTCCAGAGACATACCCTGCTTTTTATTTATTAGGTCCTTTTGTAGCCTTGTAAGAAGGGTGAAAATGACCATCCACTTGATGTAGAATGACAGTTTCTCTGGAATATTCTGAAATATAAAACTAGGTTAACTATAGAGATGTCTTAAGCTTTTCCTGTGGTCCACCTGTAAGAGATTTGATATCTACATCCAATGTTTTATGTCCCTTTTAAAAAATTTAGTTTTATCATTAACCTATTAATCTTCTTTCATTAATTCCTACTTCCAAGTTAAATAAATCTAAGTGGTGCCTTACTGGGTAACCTCACTTACTTTAGAAAACTCTTACCCCTGAAAATTTTGTCTAGAGGAATATAAGAGTATTAGACTTTGTAAGTTTACATTTTATGAATTTTATTGTATTTGGCAGTTATTCATAACATATGATTTGTGATTTTACTATTCACTGTTTCATTGAATATTTTTTGTGGACATTTAGGCAGAAAATAAAACAAATTGCTGGAGTCGCATGTCATTTATTATTTAGCCACCCCAGATTTTTAAAGTTCTCTTTGATGATTGACTATTTAGGGTAGAGGAAGAGAAAAATGAAAGTTGCAAGAGTAGTCTGAAAGCCTTTAATAATAGGAGTATGGACTATTATACTGCCATTGACAATAAAGAAAATAAAAATAATTTGACATATGTGAAGGAAGTAGAACTGGAAAAATTTCATGATTGTTTTCATGCTGGGATTAAGAGAGAAAATAGAAGTAAGCATAAAAATCATCTTAGTGTTGAGACACTGGGTTAATTTTTTGCTATCTCCTGGATTATGGAAATTAGAAGGAAAGAGATAATGGGTTTACTGTTAAAAAGGATATCTTCAATGTCTAAACATTAGGTGATTTTTTACCCCCAACAAACATTTGTGAATGGAGACTTTTTTGTTTGTTGCAACAGGAGCTTAGTCATAATGACATCTAATGATCAGGGATCAGGAATGTTGCTGAAAAATCTGTAAAATACAGGATATCCCCTCAAAAAAGAAATTATATGGACCCAAAGTCAGTAATGTTGATATTGAGAAACCACTTTGCATAGAAACGTCCAGTAGGCAGGTGGTTTGATATTCAAGTCTGAAGTTTAATGGAGAGACCAATGTTGGAGCCACATTTTTGGAAGAGACCTCTAATTGAATCCCTTTTTCTTCTTACCAGACACCTAAACTTCATTCCTTAGTTTTCTTCTTTCTTTAGGTGAGCCTTTGTGACTTACTTCTAGTCAACAGAATTTGAGAGAGAAGGGAAGGAGGGAGAGAGAGTGAATGAGGGAGAAAGGGAGAGAGAAGATGTAAGCCTGGAAACCATAGACTTTTCTAACCTAATCTGGAAACTGGCCCACCAGTTTCCACTCTGCATTGGATGTGGACGACCAACCCCAGTGCACTGTGGGTGGAGACTAGTAAGATATGTGAATGACAGAATGTAGAGTCATTGTGGTTCCCCTAAGATTTTAAAGACTAGCTTCCATGGAGGTATAATCTTTATAACAGTATATCCCATTGTCTTTCATTAGGAATCAGTAAGGAGTTCTTGCATGGGAGAGTTTGGTTTGGAAAAGAAGGAAAGGGTAGTGAAAAACTGACACAAATTGTCATAAATAGTGAACACTTTAAGTATTTGCTATAAACTGAACTGTGTCCCTCCAAAATTTATATATTGATGCTCTAACTCTCAATGTGACTATAATTAGAGATAGGGCCTTTATGGAGCTAATTAAGGTTAAATGAAATCATAAAGGTTGAGCCCTGATAAAATAGGATTTGGGTCTTTACGAAAAAAAACAACAGACAAGTGGTTCTCTTTCTTCTGTGTGTGGACATGGCAGGAATTTGACCAAGCCATCTACAAGTCAAGCAGAGAACTCTGGCCAGAATCCACCCATGCTGGCACACTGATTTCAGACTTCCAGCCTCAAGGACTGTGGGAAAATAAGTTTCTGTTGTTTAAGCCCCATAATCTAATATTTTGTTATGACAGCCCTGGCTGATTAATACAGTATCCATTTGTGGAATGTTTACCCAGCACTATACCAGAGAAGCAAAGAGACCCATGCTGTAAGAAGTCATTGTCACACAGAAGAAAAACCATGTCATAGGTTAAAGTAAACCAGAATAGGCTCAAGATAGATTTCCTCAGGCTGAGCCCCATGACAGCAAACCAAAATCAGGCTTGTGTGTTTAGCAATCCCAAGAAAGAAAGGCCTAGGTCAGCTTATCAGCACTTGCCTATGCAGCACAGGTTGCCTCACCTAGCTCCAAGACTTCCCTTTCCTCCACATTAAATGACCCAGCTTTAACCAGTCAGCAGATGTCCAGGGTAATTTACATGTTCCTGCTCACTTTGGTCTATAAAGTTCTCTCACCTTGTATGATTCCGGGGAGCTCTTCCTCCGTGTGCTAGACTGGATGCTGCTCGATTCATGAATCACTGAAGAAAAGGCTACTGGATCAGGAAATTGTGGAAAATCTTTTAACATAGGAAGATCAGTACTAGGAATGGTCCATTGCCAGATGGTTGGAACTTTTAGACTTAAATCTGGAGTGAAGGGTAGAACCTAGGAATGGAGGTTGAGTCACACCTGCATGCCAAGGGGAGGTGCTGGAATGCAAGAAATAAGAATTTCAAATAGAAAATAGCAAGGAAAACTAGAAGAGTCTCAGGGTTAAACATGGGCTTTGATTTTTGAAAGATATTGATTTGAATTTCATCTTCACCAGTAACTATAACTCTGAGTGAATTGATTTATCTGACTTTAGTTTTTTCACCCCTAAAATTAGGATACTAATATATACTTCACAAGGTTATTTTTAAGATGTAAACTGCTGTACATAGTGCCAGTATAAGGAAGCACTCAGTACATATTTGTGTCAAATAATTTGTGTGTATGGCTTGAAGAAGTAAATGGAATTTTACAGATTCCTCTAATTTCTTTAATAATACCTATTCCAGTAATGAATTATGTTGACTAATCACAGCATGTAATTTTTATATCTTTTATTTTTAATGAAGAAACCAAAAAATATGGTATGAAAAATTTAAGTATTGTAGTTTAGTTTAATAAATAAATGTTGATCTTTTATTGAGTCCAAATGTGTATAGAATGATAGAAAATAATATCTGGATCGCATAAATCATTTTACACAGAGAGTCATTACATTTTCATCACTCTTTGATAGTCATGGAGAGTTATGTTCCCCATTTTATTCATGAAAAAGAGTATATCAGTTACTGGCAAAATTCAGCAAAGAGACCCATGCTGTAAGAAGTCATTGTCACACAGAAGAAAAACCATGTCATAGGTTAAAGTAAACCAGAATAGGCTCAAGATAGATTTCCTCAGGCTGAGCCCCATGACAGCAAACCAAAATCAGGCTTGTGTGTTTAGCAATCCCAAGAAAGAAAGGCCTAGGTCAGCTTATCAGCACTTGCCTATGCAGCACAGGTTGCCTCACCTAGCTCCAAGACTTCCCTTTCCTCCACATTAAATGACCCAGCTTTAACCAGTCAGCAGATGTCCAGGGTAATTTACATGTTCCTGCTCACTTTGGTCTATAAAGTTCTCTCACCTTGTATGATTCCGGGGAGCTCTTCCTCCGTGTGCTAGACTGGATGCTGCTCGATTCATGAATCACTGAAGAAAAGGCTACTGGATCAGGAAATTGTGGAAAATCTTTTAACATAGGAAGATCAGTACTAGGAATGGTCCATTGCCAGATGGTTGGAACTTTTAGACTTAAATCTGGAGTGAAGGGTAGAACCTAGGAATGGAGGTTGAGTCACACCTGCATGCCAAGGGGAGGTGCTGGAATGCAAGAAATAAGAATTTCAAATAGAAAATAGCAAGGAAAACTAGAAGAGTCTCAGGGTTAAACATGGGCTTTGATTTTTGAAAGATATTGATTTGAATTTCATCTTCACCAGTAACTATAACTCTGAGTGAATTGATTTATCTGACTTTAGTTTTTTCACCCCTAAAATTAGGATACTAATATATACTTCACAAGGTTATTTTTAAGATGTAAACTGCTGTACATAGTGCCAGTATAAGGAAGCACTCAGTACATATTTGTGTCAAATAATTTGTGTGTATGGCTTGAAGAAGTAAATGGAATTTTACAGATTCCTCTAATTTCTTTAATAATACCTATTCCAGTAATGAATTATGTTGACTAATCACAGCATGTAATTTTTATATCTTTTTTATTTTTAATGAAGAAACCAAAAAATATGGTATGAAAAATTTAAGTATTGTAGTTTAGTTTAATAAATAAATGTTGATCTTTTATTGAGTCCAAATGTGTATAGAATGATAGAAAATAATATCTGGATCGCATAAATCATTTTACACAGAGAGTCATTACATTTTCATCACTCTTTGATAGTCATGGAGAGTTATGTTCCCCCATTTTATTCATAAAGTAACAGAAACTTACAATGATTGTCTAAGATTATAATCAGTTACTGGCAGAGCAAGAATTCAAGTGCAAGACTTCTGCCCATATGAAACGTAAGAGCATAATATCTCCTTTATAAGACTATTGTTAGCATTAAAATAGAGAATCAACCTATGAAATGGGGAAGCACCAACCAGAGTACCTACCACATATTAAGCAGTGAAATGAATCATCACTCATCCTTCTGACCTGCTTTCAGCCCCTTGTATCAAAGTGCTTTCTATCTAAGCCTGGAACATTAGAATTCAGAATCCATGTTATAGAAGTTAGCAAAAGCCTGAATTAAATCTGTTTAAACAAAAGAGATGATAGGTTTTAGATATCAAAATAACCTTATTGCATTTAATGAGATTCAACTAGACATTGTATGGTAAATTTTCCTACACAGTTATTCTAAAGATTTTTATTATTGACCCAGACTGAAAGTATAATCATGAAGGTTGTAGAGAACAGATATTAAAAGTAGAAGTTAGAAGGAAAATGATGTGTAAAAGAGGTTTGAACTTCAGAGTGACACAATTTATAGAATAAATCAGGGCAAAATGAATTTATTGTTTGAAATACCCATGCAACATGTATTTATTATTTACTATGTGAAATGTGTTTTCAGCAGTGAAAAAGCAATATGAAACAAAGTATAGAGTTCTTGCTTTTCTCCTAAGAGAAAGACGATCGATAAATATGTTTCCTCAGATGACTATGAATGCTTTGAGAAAAACAGTAAGAGTAAGGGAGATGTGGAGTTCTGGAAATTTGTTTTACGTAAGATGTTCAAGCCTCATTACCAAATGATGTTGCTCATTTATTAATTTCATAATAATTATGTTGACTAATCACAGCATGTAATTTTTATATCTTTTTTATTTTTAATGAAGAAACCAAAAAATATGGTATGAAAAATTTAAGTATTGTAGTTTAGTTTAATAAATAAATGTTGATCTTTTATTGAGTCCAAATGTGTATAGAATGATAGAAAATAATATCTGGATCGCATAAATCATTTTACACAGAGAGTCATTACATTTTCATCACTCTTTGATAGTCATGGAGAGTTATGTTCCCCCATTTTATTCATAAAGTAACAGAAACTTACAATGATTGTCTAAGATTATAATCAGTTACTGGCAGAGCAAGAATTCAAGTGCAAGACTTCTGCCCATATGAAACGTAAGAGCATAATATCTCCTTTATAAGACTATTGTTAGCATTAAAATAGAGAATCAACCTATGAAATGGGGAAGCACCAACCAGAGTACCTACCACATATTAAGCAGTGAAATGAATCATCACTCATCCTTCTGACCTGCTTTCAGCCCCTTGTATCAAAGTGCTTTCTATCTAAGCCTGGAACATTAGAATTCAGAATCCATGTTATAGAAGTTAGCAAAAGCCTGAATTAAATCTGTTTAAACAAAAGAGATGATAGGTTTTAGATATCAAAATAACCTTATTGCATTTAATGAGATTCAACTAGACATTGTATGGTAAATTTTCCTACACAGTTATTCTAAAGATTTTTATTATTGACCCAGACTGAAAGTATAATCATGAAGGTTGTAGAGAACAGATATTAAAAGTAGAAGTTAGAAGGAAAATGATGTGTAAAAGAGGTTTGAACTTCAGAGTGACACAATTTATAGAATAAATCAGGGCAAAATGAATTTATTGTTTGAAATACCCATGCAACATGTATTTATTATTTACTATGTGAAATGTGTTTTCAGCAGTGAAAAAGCAATATGAAACAAAGTATAGAGTTCTTGCTTTTCTCCTAAGAGAAAGACGATCGATAAATATGTTTCCTCAGATGACTATGAATGCTTTGAGAAAAACAGTAAGAGTAAGGGAGATGTGGAGTTCTGGAAATTTGTTTTACGTAAGATGTTCAAGCCTCATTACCAAATGATGTTGCTCATTTATTAATTTCATAATAATTATTTGGAGCACTGTCTGTGATAGGCATTGGGCAGTTTGTTATGATTCAGTAATTAACTACAGTCAGGTCATGTTTTCAAGAAATAATTCAGTTTGGTCATGATTCTTAACATTCCTGGCAACAAATTTGCCTTTGAAAATCTCTTTAATGCTATGGACACTCTTCCAAGAAAATTTATTTGCAAATATAAAATATTGTCCATTTTAGGGATTCCTTGAAACTAAAACCCAAAGTTAAGATACCTTCATTTGGGGGTTGAAATTATAACCCAGATAAAAGCCAGCAACATGTAGTAATTTCTTAATTTCAAGTGAAACTTGTCTTATATTCAGAATGGCCAAAATTATTGTATATAATTATAGTGCTCTGATCCCATGTGGTGCTAGTGGTAGAGAACCTACCTGCTAATACAGGAAACACATAAGAGAGGCAGGTTTGATCCCTGGGTTGGGAAGTACCCCTGGAGAAGGAAATGGCAACTCACTCCAGTATTCTTGCCTGGAGAATCTCACTGATAGTGGAGCCTGGCTGGCTACAGTCCATGGGGTCACAAAGTGTCAGATATCATGAAGCAACTTGTCATGCATGCACATACTTAAGAAAAGAACCGTAAGGACAGCTAAATGTTTGAAACTAGAAGAAAGCTTATGTTGGAAGAAAAGAAGTTGGGAAAATCCTGTTATTCTTGAAATGAACAAATGATTAATGTATCATGATTTTTATGTGATTATAGTATGGAATGATAAATTAAGATATTAAAAACCCTGTTTATAAAGGTAACTTTTAAAATTTTCTCTTCTCTCTTTCCAACCCCCGCCCCCTCATCAATTTTGTTTCGTTTATATTTACTGTGTTGGCTTCAAGCTATTATCAAATTAAGTCTAATGGTAGCATCTAGGATGTTGTTCTCATAGAGCCATAGACCTTCAGATCTAGATGGACATCACATTGTCTAATTTTATAGCTGCAGAAGTTGAAACAAAAGATAAACTGACTTAGGTCACAGTATATTATAAAATAATGATAAATATTTAACAAAGTTGATAAGATCCAGACACTGAGAAAGCTAGACACTTAATGCTATGCTCACTTTAAAATGAGGAGACTGAGCCAGAGAGGAGATACATGTCTGACCAGGATCACAGGATTAGTTAATAGCTGAGTTAGAATTTAAGGCTGGCTTCCTGCTTCCCAGACCACCCATGGTTACATATTACTCAAGTTTTCTGGCTCTGAATCCTCTGCAATTTACATAGCCCTACACTCATGCATCCTAAACTCACTTTTATAGTTCTAAACCTTAGTTCCCTAAACACTGCTGCCAGGGACAGGTGGAAGGTTGTTTGTGACAAGAAAAAGCAGCAACATTCTTATTTTGGCTCTTTATCTATCTGTTTTCCTAGAGATTGGGGTATTTTTCTCAATTATGCATAGTTATTCATTCTGCCAAAAATTCTTTTTAAGGCTGTTAAAGCTGTAGTCAATTTTCTCAGTTTGATGTTCCAAAGGAACCTGCTGTGTCTTTTTCATTCTGTGCAAAAACAGGCATGGCGGGATCCACCAGCTGCTAAAGTCATTGAGGAGCTTAAAAACTTTCTGTTTGTCTTCTCCATTGTAATGTTTTCAGAGTTTCAGAATTTGAGCAGCATTTAATTTCTCTCTGCTGTATATTTTCCTTTAGAGTATTTATATATGTTGAAGGAATACTTTCAAAGAGAGAAATTATTCTTCAAAGGTTTATGTCCACTGAATACTAAATAATACTGCGACCTACTTGAAAAACAAAACCAAACCCTCAAACCAACCAAAAAACAAAATCCTGCAAGCTGAAAAGTACAGGAAGCCTCAAAAGAACATGGCCGTTAGCACTGACATGTAAAGAGATTTTTGCTGTGTCTTCTCTGGAGAGAGTTCTGACAGTCCCTAATTTTATTCACATATTTTGTCCGAGCAATTACACATCTTAAAATACATACAAAAATGTATGATGTAGCCATTTTTTTGTAAAAGGAAACAGAGCCTAAAGTTTCAGCAATAAGGCATTATCATTGACTGAATTGATACCATCACACAATAAAAGATTATAGGGCCATTATAGCATTATTTATATGCATTTATTAATATGGAAAGTCCTTCTGAATTTGTCATCATAAAAAATCATTTATTAATATGGACATCATCATCTGATACTTTTATAAGAAAAAGACTAGAAAAAATTACCTCCAAATAGTCTCATTTTATTAATAGTATTTGTTAGCTAACTCATGGTTCTGTAGACTGAAAAATCTAGTCACAACTTGAAAGTACAGTTATTTTCTTTGATTTTAAGATTTAGGACTCCAAGTCCTGGAGACAGGATTTCAGTAGCTCAGAGAAAACTGCTTTAGGGAAGCAAGAGGGAAAGTCAGACTACATACAAGTTTGCAACAAAAAGCAGGCAGTCTGAACATCAAAGACCAGGTATCAAGTTAAGGAATTTAGCATCCTAGGTATGGGAAGATGCAAGCCTCTGGGCTCCCTGAATTCATTCCTTTCACATGCACCTCAGGTATTGGGAACCAACCCTGTTTCCTTGTTCACCTTGCTTCTTGAATTCCCCCAGATCCTCAGCCATCATCACTGGTGTGGCAGCATCCACTGGATTGCAGTCTGGGAAGCCCTTGTTCACATTTGGAGGCCAGAAATCACTGATATCTGTGACATTTGCTTGTTTATTAATATGGCAGGAGATATTTTCATCTCACAGTGCCCAACAAATGCCCAGCATGTATTTTTATGTGCCTATTAACCTTTATTTTCAACGTGATGGACATTCTTTCAAAGGAAAGATAGCCATATCTCTGACTCCTCATGGAATTTGTTCTGGAATCTCATAAGTAACAGAGACTAGGTAGACGGACTATTGAACAGAAAGCCACCATTCAATGTTAGTTGCAGCAGATATGATGTTCTATATAAAGGCAATGGAAATATGCATTTTAGCTTAAGAAAAAAAGTAATTCCCCCTCTTTTAGTTGTATGCTAAAAGACCTCCCAATTAAGATAATGTTTATATACATTCTATTAAGTGCCTCTCAAGAAGATAAAACTCAATTTCTAGAAGGAAGCCTGCTAGAAAGAATAGAATATGATCTGTGGAATCAGACATACCTACATTTATATTCTAGCTCCTGAATTCCCAACTGTGTGACCTTATGCATGAATTACAGTCAACATGGAAAAAACAGTAGCAGATCTAAAATGTTGTTAGGGGGTTTCATGCAATAATCTTGGTAAGCACTTTAATGCCTTTTTAAAATTTCATTTTTGCTGCAATGTATTTTTTAAACGTATTTATTTTATTCATTTATTTGGCTGCACCAGATCTTAGTTGTGGCATCTGGGATCTAGTTCCCTGACCAGGGATTGAACCCAGGGTTTCTGCACTTGGAACTTGGAATCTTAGCCACTGGACCACCAGGGAAATCTCTCTGCAATTTATTTTTAAATTAAGATATATTTGACTAATAACATCATATTAGTTTCAGGTGTACAACAAAGTAATTTGAAATATTTATAAATTATATTTCATTAATAATTATCAATATTATCAGGTATTATTTATATTCACTATTGTGTCCTAGAGTTTAAGAGGTATAAATTGCCATGCGTAAAAAATCACTTACCTGTGTCTTGTCCCTCCTGCCTTCCCTGTCACCACTAGAAACCACTAGTTTCTTTTCAGTGAGTCAGTTTCTTTTTTGTTGTATCCAGTAGTTTGTTTCATTTTTCCTATGTAAGGGATAACACACAGTATTTGTCTTGGTCTTGCTTATTTCACTAAGTATAGCATGCTCCAGGGCAACATGTTGCAAATGAAAAAATGCTGTTTTTAATGGCTAAGTAGTATTCCCTTGCATATATACATAAATGTATATATGTATGTGTACACATACACACCATGTCTTCTTTATTCATTCATCTATTGATGAACATTTAGGTTGCTATCACATATCGGCTATTTTAAATAACACTGTTATGAATTTTGGAGTGCATATATCTTTTAGAATTAGTGTTTTCATTTTCTTTGAATACATATCCAGGAGTGGAATCCTGGATCATATGGTAGGTCTATTTTTAGTTTTCTCAGAATCTCCATACTGTTTTAAACAGTGGCTGCAACAGTTTACATTCCCACCAAAAATGTACAAGTATTTCCTTTATTCCACAACTTTGTCAACATTTGGTGTGTGTGTGTGTGTGTGTCTGTGTGTGTATTTTAATTGTAGCCATTCTGACAGATCTGAAGGGGCTTAGGTTTGACAGCCCTAGCAAACTGACACAATTCTGTACTCAATAACAGAGGACCCTTTAAAACTTTAAAATATCTAAATCGTAACCTACCTGTCCACATTCCTGGCCTTCTAAAGCACAGACATTTAAGTCTTTTAATGGATTCTCATCACACTTAAAGTAAAATCCCAAAGCCCACAGTACTGCAAGTGAGAACACCTTGAGACTCTGGGCTATTTCTTTTAACTCATTTTCTGTCTTCTAGTCATTCAGTCTGATCCTGCTTTATTGGCCTTCTTTCACTTCCTCAATTAAACCAAATTCCCACCTTAAAAAATCATTGTTTTTTGTTTTTACAATAGCCTGAAACATCTTGTTTTCTGCATGTTCATTCTCATGTCATTCTGGTTTCTTTAAATGTCATCACCTAGAGAGGTTTTGCTATCCACCCAACCTAAAATGGCCAACCTCCTACCATTCTCTTTTTATCTGACTTATTTATTTGCCTAGTACTTATTGCTGATAGATATAATTGACAGATATTCTCTTAAATTGTTTGTCTATGTTTATACATCACCTCCTTCCAATAAAATATAAAACTCATGGGAATAGAAACTCCGTCGCTCTTATAATCTCAGTGCCTAGAAATCACTTTGCAAAAGGTGCATAACCTGAGATGTTTTTATAGCAATAAACACAGCTATTAAATGATGTTCCTTTAGTTAATAAATATGGAACAGGTTGCTATATTTCATTTACTGAGCATATAAAAGAAAAAAGCATGGATTAATGTGTCTTGTGGGAAAACATTTAAAATATCAAAGAATAAAAATTTTAAATAGCAAACAATAAAAATTACCCAAAGCTTTGGACAGAAGAGCCTGGAGGGCTACAGTCCATTAGGTCACTAAGAGTTGGACATGACTGAAGCAACTGAGCATGAGCAATCAATAGATTGTGTTGGTTTTTGGCATATCCACCTTGTCAAATATAACTGTTATTAAAGAAATTATTGGATGGTCTATTACAGTTATTTGGGCTGTAAAAAAATTTTAAAATTTATTTGGTCCAGCCTTCTTGTTTACAGTCTTATATAAGAATAAGAAAAAAAGCTCATTTCTGATCTTAATCTGTTATTTAATAAACCAATTACCTGAGACAGATCTTTTAATACTACTGAACCTAACTGCTTCATCTGCAAGCTATGAATAGTAATATTGGCCCTGCTTCTCACACAGATTTATAGTAAGTTTTTGTTTTAATAGTGCAGTTGTTATCTGGAAAGCACTCTGAAATGATGAGAGGCAGTGTGGTCCTAGTTGACAGTTTCATCAAAATTGGGGACAGATTTTGCTGCTCCTAGCATTTCCATTGCTGTGACACAGTCCTCAAACTAGCCCCAGAATTTAATCCAAAGTAGAAGCATAATTGGAAATTCTTGTGCTATTGGCCTAAGCTTTTTGTATCTGGTGTGGTAAGATACTAATTTAGTGATGCTCATCATCAGATAATTAGGAGGAGATGCTCTATGCTTTGCCATTCGAGAACCAATGGGAATAGTAGATAGCACTTGAAAATTGAGTAGGAACATAAGCACTGAGAAAGTCTAGCTAAGATAAAGTCTACTGATATCTCTAGGGAAAAGAAGTTAGAGGATATCCTGTCTCTGTGGGCAGCTGGGATGCTGTATCATAAAGTGAACCACAACCAACAAGAAATACCTGGTTTGGGAACAAGAAAAGAGAATGACAAAAACTACTTTGACTTATTAGATTTGTCTTAGAGTAGACACTCTCTATTGCCTCTTGAGAAATTAATGATTTTTCATGGTATCTGTGACTATTAAACACTAACAGTGGTGATATTCAATTGGAAAAATAGAATTTTCCAAGATTATATTTTGAGATCACTTATTTGTACCTTTTCCTTCAATTAGATGCATTTAAATGTAAAATAACTTCTTGACACCATTTAAAGTTGTGAAGCAAAACATAAAATTTAGGTATACGTATAAAGTTTTAAATATTGTTGTATTTGATAATAACTGTAATTCAGATAGACATTATAAATAAAAGAAAAAGCTACAACTAGTTTTTAGAACAGAGTTATAAATATGGATATAGTGATGAAAGCATATAGTATTTTTCTCTTTTGTGCATTTAAATCCACATTTAATCTTTACATTCCCTATATATGTATCTGCATATTTGAATGCATGCTATAGTTATAGTAGTACTGAAAGTCACTCAATCATGTCTGACTCTTTGCAACCCTATGGACTGGAGCCCAGGTTCATTTATCCATGTAATTTTCCAGGCAAGAATACTAGAGTGGCTAGGCGTTCCCTCCTCCAGGGGATCTTTCCAGCTCAGGGACTGGACCCAGGTCTCCTGCATTGCAGGCAGATTCTTTGCCATCTGAACCACCAGGGAAGCCCAGAGAATACTATGGTATACCATTTTTGAAGAATTTGTGAAGGATACAAATAATACTTAAGAAAAGAAATTACCATTCATTTAACAATCTTGGGCTTTGGTTTTGAAAAACCTTAAATTATATAACAGAATTCAGGTGATGGAGAACAGATAAGTTGTTGTCAAGAGTCTGGTTAAAAGAACATGATTGAAGAAAGATGTAAGTTCCCAGAAGGTTCATTATATTAGAACCAACTAACATTAAGATCTTCATTTTGAAAAGAAAATGGAAAGAGAATATAATGAAAATGGACAAAATGCAAGAAAGTCATGATAAGGTGCACATGTATATGGTGACCATATTTCTGTGTTATAGAAAAAGGAGCCTCCTATGAAACTCGAATAAATTTAGAATGCATAAAAGCGTCCATTTATTCTCACAGAATGGGTTTACCAGGTGTCTAAACTATGAAGACTCCACCTGCTAATGCAGGAGACTGCCTGCAATGCAGGAGACCTGGGTTCAGTCTCTAGGTTGGGAAGATTCTCTAGAGAAGGAAATGGCAACCCACTCCAGTGTTGTTGCCTGGAAAATCCCATAAACAGAGGAGCCTGGCGGGCCACAATCCATGGGGTCTCAAAAGAGTTGCATACGACTTAGTGACTAAGCACAACCACAACAATTCTCATAGGATATACTAGGGCTGAAGTAGTGTGCTTTGCTATGAGAGCAAACATAAGAAGAAAGTGATACAGCCACAGTGGAGAATAGAATGGAGATTTCTTAAAAAGTAAAATAAAATAAAAACTAGGAATAAAGCTACCATATGACCCAGCAGTCCCACTACTGAGCATATACACTGAGGAAACCATAACTGAAAAAGACACATATACCCCAGTGTTCATTGCAGCACTATTTACAGCTAGAACATGGAAGCAAGCCAGATGTTCAATAGATGAATGAATGAAGAAGTAGTGGTATATATACATAGTGGAATATTGCTCAGCTATAAAAAAGAATGCATTTTAGTCAGTTCTAATAAGGTGAATGCATCTAGAGCCTATTATGCAGAATGAAGTATGTCAGAAAGAGAAAGACAAATCTCATATACTAACACACACACACACACACACACACACACACACACCTGGAATCTGAAATGATGGTAGTAATGATCCTCTTTGCCAGGGAACAAAAGAGATGCAGATGTGAAAAACAGACATGTCCAGTGAGGGAGAGAGAGAATGGGATGATCTGAGAGAGTCGTATTAAACATGTATGTTATCATATGTAAAATAGAGGCTTCCTAGGTGGTGCTAGTTGCAAAGAACCTGCCTGCCAGTGCAGGAGACTGAAGAGACCCAAATTCAATCCCTGGGTCGAGAAGATATCCTGGAGAAGGGCATGGCAACCCACTGCGATATTCTTGCCTGGAGAATCCCATGAACAGAGAAGGCTGGTGGGATACACTTCATGGGGTCTCAGAGAGTTGAACATGACTGAAGTGACTTAGCATGCATATCACTACTATGTAAAACAGATAGCCAGTATGACTTAGGGAACCCCAAACCGGTGATAACCTAGAGAAGTGGGATGGGGAGAGAAGTGAGAGGGAGGTTTTAAGAGAAGGGGACATATGTATACCTATGGCTGATTCATGTTGATATATGGCAGAACCCATCACAATATTGTAAAGTATTTATGTTCCGACTAAGCATAAAATTAAATTTAAAAAACTGATTCACAAATACTTAGGTAAATGATATTTTTTTTTTTTTTGCCTACTAAATCATAACCTGATGTGAGTCTTATATTTGTTTTTAAAAAACATTACATGATGTATATAATACAGTTTCACATAGCAAGAGTTAATTCATGTATTTGGGCAAGGAAATGAATGAACTTACAGGCTCGCTTGACACATACCCATTCTGTGACCTATATGGACTGTCTGTATCATTTCAGCAGCCTAAAATTCAGACTCATCTTGTCTCAAGCAGTTTATATTCTAGTTGATAGATAGAGACAGCAAACGGAGTTAATAAGTTAAATATTTAGTATATTAGATGGTGGGAAGTTCTGTAGTAAAAAAGGCAAGGAAGATGGATAGAATAAATATAGTCATTAATTTAAAAGAGTATCTAGGCTAAGTTGCATACTTGGGGGAGGAATTTTTAGGTATTTCAAAAACAATAAAGACCAGTATAACTGAAGTGATAGAGAGATGTAGGGGATAGTTGTTGACGAAAAGAGCGTAAAAGTAGCTGTATCATTCTGAAGGGAAGTACTTCCCAAATTTTAATTTGCATGTTAATGTCATATATCTCACATTACAATGAAGATTCTGATTTATGAAGTCCAGAGTTTACATTTTGTCCAAGTTCCCAGGTGATACTGATGGTCTGTAGATCACATTTTGAATAGCAGAAAACTGGGGCTTGTGTGTCATTGTAAGTGCGGGGACCTTCCGCAGAAAGGAAGGCAGCGGTATTGCCCCCAGCTGAACCGGGACATCTCGGAGAGGCAAGTCTTGCTGCCCACCACCCAGCACCCCCTGCACACACAGGGAACAATGAGACACGCCAGGGGTTCCCTCAAAGCAGTTCTGTTCTATTAACGCAGATTTACAGCTTTTATAGGCAAGTGAAGGGGTTTTGCACGGACTTCCTGATTACACCAATCAAGCTAAAGGTCAAACAATCATTCAACATTTTAAGAGAAGGGACATATGTATACCTATGGCTGATTCATGTTGATATATGGCAGAACCCATCACAATATTGTAAAGTATTTATGTTCCGACTAAGCATAAAATTAAATTTAAAAAACTGATTCACAAATACTTAGGTAAATGATATTTTTTTTTTTTTTGCCTACTAAATCATAACCTGATGTGAGTCTTATATTTGTTTTTAAAAAACATTACATGATGTATATAATACAGTTTCACATAGCAAGAGTTAATTCATGTATTTGGGCAAGGAAATGAATGAACTTACAGGCTCGCTTGACACATACCCATTCTGTGACCTATATGGACTGTCTGTATCATTTCAGCAGCCTAAAATTCAGACTCATCTTGTCTCAAGCAGTTTATATTCTAGTTGATAGATAGAGACAGCAAACGGAGTTAATAAGTTAAATATTTAGTATATTAGATGGTGGGAAGTTCTGTAGTAAAAAAGGCAAGGAAGATGGATAGAATAAATATAGTCATTAATTTAAAAGAGTATCTAGGCTAAGTTGCATACTTGGGGGAGGAATTTTTAGGTATTTCAAAAACAATAAAGACCAGTATAACTGAAGTGATAGAGAGATGTAGGGGATAGTTGTTGACGAAAAGAGCGTAAAAGTAGCTGTATCATTCTGAAGGGAAGTACTTCCCAAATTTTAATTTGCATGTTAATGTCATATATCTCACATTACAATGAAGATTCTGATTTATGAAGTCCAGAGTTTACATTTTGTCCAAGTTCCCAGGTGATACTGATGGTCTGTAGATCACATTTTGAATAGCAGAAAACTGGGGCTTGTGTGTCATTGTAAGTGCGGGGACCTTCCGCAGAAAGGAAGGCAGCGGTATTGCCCCCAGCTGAACCGGGACATCTCGGAGAGGCAAGTCTTGCTGCCCACCACCCAGCACCCCCTGCACACACAGGGAACAATGAGACACGCCAGGGGTTCCCTCAAAGCAGTTCTGTTCTATTAACGCAGATTTACAGCTTTTATAGGCAAGTGAAGGGGGTTTTGCACGGGACTTCCTATAGATTACACCAATCAAGCTAAAGGTCAAACAATCATCCACGAGTGCGGAAATCAGGGGAACCAATCAAAAATTTTGACCATCACTTAACAATTTAGATCACGCCCTCGTCTCTTCCTGTAGGCTCCAAACTGCAAACATGTGCTTAAGCTTCTTTAAACAGTGTGCTTAAGCTTCCTTTCACTCCCACGTCCCTTCCTGTAGGCGCCATCTTAGTTCCAAACTGAAACAATGTGCTTAAGCTTCTTTATGCTTGCAATGGTCCCGTTTCAATTCAGAGCTCCACAGTAAGGATTTTGGATTTGCTTTGGTTGTTTTTGGTGGACCTGTGCCCTTCCACCAAAATTACATATGTTCAATTGCCACTTTCCAGTGCCAGTGAGTATGACCTTATTTGGAAATAGGACCTTTGCAAATATAATCACTTTAAGTTAAGGTCCTTATAGATTTGTGTGTGTGTTGTGGGGGAGGTGCATTTCTCCAATAGCTAGTGTTCTTATAATAAGAGGGAAATTTGGACAGAGACACACACCAGAGAAGGCCACGTAAGATGGAGGCAGAAACTGAAGTGACGCTACTTAAAGTCAAGCAACACTTACAATTGCTGGCAACCACCAGAACCTAGGAAGAAACAAGGAATAATTCTCCCCTAGAGCCTTCAGAGAGAGGATGGCCCTGCTGTTACCTTAGTTTAAGACTTGTAGCCTCTCCCACTGTGAAAGAATAAGTTTCTGCCACCCAGTTAGTGACAGTTTGTTACAGAAGCCCTAGGAGACAAACGCACAGAGTGAGATGGAGAATGGAGACAGTGGAGGGTTTTAAGAAAAGTGTCTCACTCTGAGATGTTTTAAAAGAATCCCTCTGGCTTCAGAGATGAGAAAACACGGAAGGTGGTGGGGCAGCACAAATGCTGGGAGACCAAGTTTGGAGGCCGTAGCAGTAAGTTCAACTGAATAGTGGAGGGATGAAAGTGATTTGAGTCAGGTTGGGGAGGTGGTTCTGAGACCTGGGTGTAATCCCAATCTATTTTCAAGCCACTGTCAACAAGATGTGTTTATAGAGTGTGAATTATAAAAGGAGCAGGGGAGTTAAAGATGAAGCCAAGAGTATGTTCAATGAGATCAGGAAAATGGTGAGAGGAAAAGTGGGGAGAAAAACAGGAGAAATTAACAGCTCTGTCTTGGGTATGTTAAACTGAGATGGCTATTGTACTTCCAACTTGAGATAGTATGTGTCTGGAACCTAGAACAGGGGTTTCAACAGGGGATATAACTGATTTAATTTAAGAGAACCATGTTGGAGAAACATGCACCCATGAGATTATTATCAGTAGAATTATGTGCTTCTAAAACATGGCCTTTAGTGTTACTTATCATAAATTATACCAGGTCATCTCTCTGCCTTGTGACTGTTCTGACACAGGTTGTAAAATGTACTAAGAAGTAAGACTTAGGAGATGGATTTTTTTCTTTTTAGTGTTTGCTTAGCCTGAATTGTGTCCACCCCAGAATTTGCAAGTTCAAGCCCTAAACCCTAATGTGATGTGTGTGATGGTATTTGGAGACTGGGCCTTTGGGAGATGATTAGGTTGAGATGAGGTCTTGAAGGTGAGGCTCTCATGATAAGATCAGTACCTTTATAAGAAGAGCACTGCTGTCTTTCTCGCTCATGGTCTACATACTGATCAATAGCATCAATATCACCTAGATTTTATTTGTAATATAAATACCTTAAATGTTTATAGATCTTATTATTAGATCTTATCAAGACCTTCTTTATCTGATGTGAGACCCAGTAAATCCGTGTTTTCACAAGCCTTCCATGTTATTCTGGTATCTGATAGTTTGAGCTCCACTGTTGTAGTTAGTTAATCAAAGAAATAGCATAGGCATGAACTTTCAGCCTATGAAATTTATTTCCTGATTTTCTAAAGAAAATGCATTGAGAAGCAGATCTGTCTTTGGTCCTATTAAATAGATTCAGTTATTGAAGCTTACAAATAACTTTCTTGTATGAAGTTATTATCAATCTATTCCAAGGGGAATATGGACTTTGAAGGTAAACTTGGACAAGTCTCAAGCATACTAAGAAGTGATCCAACAGATAATGAACTAAATAGAATTAGGGAATTTTCTCTGTCTTTTACTTAAGATAATACATATATTTGAAAGCACATATGAAAAAAGAGGAAGCAAATGGTTTAAACATTCAATTTGTTTTTATATTAAATAAGAGTTGTGGTCAAAATGATAACATTGATAAAGTAAATTCTGATCCTAATGGGATTTTTTTCTTTTCTCTTTTGCATCTGCATTATGGCCATGTCCCTTATCAGCTCTATCAGTAATAGAAATAATGAGCTTGTCCACTGAACTTCACCCTGCAGTCATTCAGTCTGATACCAAGTCTTTCATAAAGGCTCTGTAAAATTGGTAGGTATCACTGACTGATTCTTCATGGCATTTATTGCTCTCCAATTGTATATATGACACTTAAGGAATTACAGTCGCTCTTTTAGAGGGTCATTTGCTTTGAAGCCCATGGCTGAAAAGAAGACTTTGTCCACTGAAGACTGCTGCAGGAGAAGTATTAAGGTGATGATTTCCATTTTAAATACATTTACGACTCTTACAAGTGAGGAAGAGCAGGGTCACCCTTGCAGTGAGCTGCGGAGCTGGGTCTGCTGACCAGCACCATCTGCCCCTCCCCTGTGCCTCCAGCTTGCAGTCATGCTTTCACTGTCTGGTAAAATGCTCCTTAGGGGACGTCTGGCTTCAACTGCTCCTGCTCAATTATGGCCTTCTGTGCCATATGATCTCTCCATGGCCCCCTGCAATAATCAAAACCTTTTAATCTCACCTCACACTGTGCATAGTTGAGTATCATATGGTGGTAGTAATTGGGAAAAATGACTCAGGCATTTCCACAATTTGCAAAGTTTTCATTGTCATTTTAGGGACCCCTGTTCTTTGTCTTAGAATACTTTTTTAAAGCAACCATTCTCTCTTGATAATGGGATGTGCCAAGTTTTCTATTTTTAAACTCTATTTTTTTCTTTAATCAAAAAAATGCATGGATTTTTTTTTTAGTTTTTTTTTTTTTTTTTTAATTGAACTGTACTTGATTTTCAGTGTTGTGCTATTTTCTGTACTGTGCTGTGTTGTACAGCAACATGATTCTGTTATGTACATACATATGTTCTTTTTCGATATTCTTTCCATTATGGTTTATCCCAAGACCTTGTTTATCCATTCCAAATGTAGAAGTTTGCATCTATTAAGGACAAACTCAGGTCCATCCCTCTCCCTCTTCACTTCCCCTTGGCAATCACAAATCTGTTCTCTATATCCATGAGTCTGTGTCTGTTTTATAAATAATTTCACTTGTGCTGTATTTTAGATTCTATATAAGTGATATCGTATGGTACTTGTCTTTCTCTTTCTGACTTCACTTAGCATGATAATCCACAGTTGGTTGCAACTGACATTGTTTTTTCTTATGGCTGAACAGTATTCCATACTGTACCTGTACCGTATCGTTTCTATTCATCTGTTGATGGACGTTAGGTTGTTTACATGTCTTGGCTATTATGTATAGTGCTGCTATGGACGTAGGCATGCATGTATCTTTTTAAATTACAGTTTTCTCTGGGTATATCCCCAGGGGTGGGATTGCTGGATCATTTGGTAGTTCTATTTTTAGTTTTCTGAAGAACCTGCACACTGCTTTCCATAGTGGCTGTACCAATTTACGTTTGTACCAACAGTGTAGGAGGATTCCCTCTTGTCTGCATCTCTTCTGTGTGAGCCTTTCAAAGTAGGCTCTGTGTCTGATTATTTTTGTCCACAAGTGATAGTGGGCATAGCATCTGATGCTCCAGAAAAACATGTTAAAACATGTTGGTAATCTTGATCCTAATGTACCCATAAATAAAGCCAAAGTTAGAGGCATTGCACAGTTAGGCATTGCCTATAATATTGCGGTTAGCATGATAAAAGATAATTATGCACTGAGAAACTTCTCAAAAATCCTTTGAAAGTGATTTACATCAGTTTTCCTGGACTCTTTAAATAAAGATAGGGAGGTTTGGAGAGGTTAAATGACTTTCCACAGGATGCAAAGTTAGTTGGTAGCAAATTTTGAGTTCTTTGTGAACTTTGAGTCAAGGATAAGGTAATTATACCAGGCAAATGATTGTGTGCATCATTAGGCAATTAAACAGTATTCATTAATTGAAATCATGTTAATAAACTTAAAACCAATGCATGGTTTTATTTTGGACAGTCATTCCTTTTCTTTAAACATGCCTCTTTTATACAAGTAGAATTATATTTTTGCTTTTGGTTTGAACTCAAATCCAATTTGGACAATGGCTTCTTACAAATAAAATGAGAAAGAGCAAATGCGGATGTGTGACTGAATATTCTCTTAGAAAATATAAGGACATTATTTGTAGCATTATAAAGTACACATTGCTGTAGACGACATAGGAAATAGTATTTTGTGTGTCAGAGTCTTGAGTCTAAGAGGCTGGACAATGAGGGTTATCATTGTAGAGCTGCTGCCCAGCAGGATGGTCTTTGCAGGGATGTAGATGACATAGTTTTTTCTTCCTCTGTGAATAAAGCACTTGTCACCTCCCAGGCACATTCATTCTCCACTGCATGGGGCTGTGTGGCCCATGCTGACTTTCAAACCTCAGTGTGCAAAAATCTCTTCAGAAATACCTTTCATTACCATCATTTTTGAAAGAAGCTTGCAAGCTGAATTTAATACTGAGTCACAGTCATTGTAAGAACTTACTTTTTTTTTTTATGTAAGAGAGATGTTTTGTCTTGGAAAAAGACTATATCCTTAAATCAGATTGGCTGTATCTTTGTCTTTCTCTTGTTAATTACCACCACATGTTTAATGGTCATTTTCTATTAATATTTTCTACTGAGAGTTTTGAGAGTTTATTTTCAGCAAAGTGAAAGTGCAAAGTGAGTATTCTAAATAGATTTATTCACATAGATTTCTTCAATTCTCATTGAGGTCCAAAAAGGTACACATACTGTCATTTCCCTGTTATGTCTGAGGTCTTGTAGGTATTTAATAAAGTTTGAGCTACTTTGAATATTGCTGTTAAAAGTTTTCAACTGGTTAAAGTTTTCTTCCTTTATTATACTCTCTCCCCTTCTTTTGCAAGACTGCTTCGTAGATGGCATTTTAACCTTCTTTCCTTTGCCAGAAATGCAAAGTTAGTTGGTAGCAAATTGTGAGTTCTTTGTGAACTTTGAGTCAAGGATAAGGTAATTATACCAGGCAAATGATTGTGTGCATCATTAGGCAATTAAACAGTATTAATTAATTGAAATCATGTTAATAAACTTAAAACCAATGCATGGTTTTATTTTGGACAGTCATTCCTTTTCTTTAAACATGCCTCTTTTATACAAGTAGAATTATATTTTTGCTTTTGGTTTGAACTCAAATCCAATTTGGACAATGGCTTCTTACAAATAAAATGAGAAAGAGCAAATGCGGATGTGTGACTGAATATTCTCTTAGAAAATATAAGGACATTATTTGTAGCATTATAAAGTACACATTGCTGTAGACGACATAGGAAATAGTATTTTGTGTGTCAGAGTCTTGAGTCTAAGAGGCTGGACAATGAGGGTTATCATTGTAGAGCTGCTGCCCAGCAGGATGGTCTTTGCAGGGATGTAGATGACATAGTTTTTTTTCTTCCTCTGTGAATAAAGCACTTGTCACCTCCCAGGCACATTCATTCTCCACTGCATGGGGCTGTGTGGCCCATGCTGACTTTCAAACCTCAGTGTGCAAAAATCTCTTCAGAAATACCTTTCATTACCATCATTTTTGAAAGAAGCTTGCAAGCTGAATTTAATACTGAGTCACAGTCATTGTAAGAACTTACTTTTTTTTTTTATGTAAGAGAGATGTTTTGTCTTGGAAAAAGACTATATCCTTAAATCAGATTGGCTGTATCTTTGTCTTTCTCTTGTTAATTACCACCACATGTTTAATGGTCATTTTCTATTAATATTTTCTACTGAGAGTTTTGAGAGTTTATTTTCAGCAAAGTGAAAGTGCAAAGTGAGTATTCTAAATAGATTTATTCACATAGATTTCTTCAATTCTCATTGAGGTCCAAAAAGGTACACATACTGTCATTTCCCTGTTATGTCTGAGGTCTTGTAGGTATTTAATAAAGTTTGAGCTACTTTGAATATTGCTGTTAAAAGTTTTCAACTGGTTAAAGTTTTCTTCCTTTATTATACCCCCTCCCCTTCTTTTGCAAGACTGCTTCGTAGATGGCATTTTTAACCTTCTTTCCTGGAGCACATAGGCCAGATTGTTATCCTCTAGTGATGTTAGCAGCTACAAATGGTCATTCCCTTGATTCATGAATTCATCAGACACTGCAAAATCATGTTATTCTAATGATATCATTCCTTCTTCATTTATTAGTTGAATGACTTTTATAAACAGAAACTTGTCCTCATCAATTTTTGATTACCCTTAGGTACACGTTCAAGGAGAAAGGCAGGATAAATGCTTTGTTTTGCTCCTTTTCTTTTCTAGGTTTCACAATAATTATTTGGTTCCCTGGCATCTTTTAAATTTGACCATTGAGTTTTATTTTGTTTTGAATAGCATCATGAACTGATGGAATTAAATATATTTAATGTGCTTTAATTCATTACCTTAATTATCTTATTGGTACTCAAATACTTCTATTTGACCCAGTGGCAGCCTTTTGCAAGATCCTAGTTGTCTTTAATGGTTTCCTTAACTACTGCTATAACAAGACATGCCAGATTAACTTTGTACATGTCTCAGTCCAGATCAGAAATCTGCCATTTCTCTAAGGAAATATGGTTTGTTTTAGTGAGACATTGTACTCAGACATTGTGCTCATTGATGAAAATCTGGACACTAGTTTTGCTCATTGCTACTGAGTGGTCATTGTCTGTAGGCATTTATACATCTGTATATATAAAATTGTAAATTTATATTTACATTTCTAATTCATATTTAGGGCAATACGAATTTTTAAAAATTTAATATTATTCTTAAAACCGTATCTCCTTTCTCTGAAGAAAAAGAAAAGCCTTCTCTTTGCTGTATCACCAGTGTAACTTGTGATTTGGTTTATCCCACCCTATCTCACAGCTGGCTCAGAGTACAAAACTAATTCTACTCACAGAGAGTCGGGGAAAAGCCCTGGGGGATTAAGATTTCTTCAATTTTCTCATTTGAGGTCGCAAAAGTGCAAAGTGAGTATTCTAAATAGATTTATTCACATAGATTTCTTCAATTCTCATTGAGGTCCAAAAAGGTACACATACTGTCATTTCCCTGTTATGTCTGAGGTCTTGTAGGTATTTAATAAAGTTTGAGCTACTTTGAATATTGCTGTTAAAAGTTTTCAACTGGTTAAAGTTTTCTTCCTTTATTATACCCCCTCCCCTTCTTTTGCAAGACTGCTTCGTAGATGGCATTTTTAACCTTCTTTCCTGGAGCACATAGGCCAGATTGTTATCCTCTAGTGATGTTAGCAGCTACAAATGGTCATTCCCTTGATTCATGAATTCATCAGACACTGCAAAATCATGTTATTCTAATGATATCATTCCTTCTTCATTTATTAGTTGAATGACTTTTATAAACAGAAACTTGTCCTCATCAATTTTTGATTACCCTTAGGTACACGTTCAAGGAGAAAGGCAGGATAAATGCTTTGTTTTGCTCCTTTTCTTTTCTAGGTTTCACAATAATTATTTGGTTCCCTGGCATCTTTTAAATTTGACCATTGAGTTTTATTTTGTTTTGAATAGCATCATGAACTGATGGAATTAAATATATTTAATGTGCTTTAATTCATTACCTTAATTATCTTATTGGTACTCAAATACTTCTATTTGACCCAGTGGCAGCCTTTTGCAAGATCCTAGTTGTCTTTAATGGTTTCCTTAACTACTGCTATAACAAGACATGCCAGATTAACTTTGTACATGTCTCAGTCCAGATCAGAAATCTGCCATTTCTCTAAGGAAATATGGTTTGTTTTAGTGAGACATTGTACTCAGACATTGTGCTCATTGATGAAAATCTGGACACTAGTTTTGCTCATTGCTACTGAGTGGTCATTGTCTGTAGGCATTTATACATCTGTATATATAAAATTGTAAATTTATATTTACATTTCTAATTCATATTTAGGGCAATACGAATTTTTAAAAATTTAATATTATTCTTAAAACCGTATCTCCTTTCTCTGAAGAAAAAGAAAAGCCTTCTCTTTGCTGTATCACCAGTGTAACTTGTGATTTGGTTTATCCCACCCTATCTCACAGCTGGCTCAGAGTACAAAACTAATTCTACTCACAGAGAGTCGGGGAAAAAAAAGTCCTGGAAGAGATTTGACTGTCACTTGGTCTCTTGATCTAACTATCAGATTTCTGGAGAATCCTATGAAGGAGAAACCTGTTAAATAGTCTTCAGTTATATAGCCATTAAAATCTTCAAAGCAGGAAATCCCATGGGGCAAATGACCTGAATTTTCAACCATAAAGAAAAAAATATAAAGAATAATAAGATGAAAATATAGATGCAAAGAGAAGAGATATTCTAATAGTTCTAACATACGGATCTTATTTGGATCCCAGTTAAAACACTATTACATGAATTTTGCTTGAATAAATTTGTTGACTTTGAGAAGTACTATGACCCTTTATAAGTATAATAATAAGATTAAGTTTACTCAACACTTTAATTAATAGCTTATTTATTTATAATCATGGTCTTAAAATATTCTTAGAGAATCAAAGAACATATAATGGGAAAAATGCGTTCTCAAAAAGATATTTGGAAAAATATGGTGGTATGTAAAACTTTTATCAGACACTTGCTAGTTTATTTCAACTCTAGAAATTGCTTATATTTTTATCAGCTATGTATATGTTAATACAAGACAGAGACTATAGATATTAGATTGATCTTCAGACTAGGTGTACACGTTTGGACCCCTTAAAAGTCGTGATGTAAATGTCATGGGAAAAGTTATGATCTAGTTTCTTTAACTACTGCTATAACAAGACATGCCAGATTAACTTTGTACATGTCTCAGTCCAGATCAGAAATCTGCCATTTCTCTAAGGAAATATGGTTTGTTTTAGTGAGACATTGTACTCAGACATTGTGCTCATTGATGAAAATCTGGACACTAGTTTTGCTCATTGCTACTGAGTGGTCATTGTCTGTAGGCATTTATACATCTGTATATATAAAATTGTAAATTTATATTTACATTTCTAATTCATATTTAGGGCAATACGAATTTTTAAAAATTTAATATTATTCTTAAAACCGTATCTCCTTTCTCTGAAGAAAAAGAAAAGCCTTCTCTTTGCTGTATCACCAGTGTAACTTGTGATTTGGTTTATCCCACCCTATCTCACAGCTGGCTCAGAGTACAAAACTAATTCTACTCACAGAGAGTCGGGGAAAAAAAAGTCCTGGAAGAGATTTGACTGTCACTTGGTCTCTTGATCTAACTATCAGATTTCTGGAGAATCCTATGAAGGAGAAACCTGTTAAATAGTCTTCAGTTATATAGCCATTAAAATCTTCAAAGCAGGAAATCCCATGGGGCAAATGACCTGAATTTTCAACCATAAAGAAAAAAATATAAAGAATAATAAGATGAAAATATAGATGCAAAGAGAAGAGATATTCTAATAGTTCTAACATACGGATCTTATTTGGATCCCAGTTAAAACACTATTACATGAATTTTGCTTGAATAAATTTGTTGACTTTGAGAAGTACTATGACCCTTTATAAGTATAATAATAAGATTAAGTTTACTCAACACTTTAATTAATAGCTTATTTATTTATAATCATGGTCTTAAAATATTCTTAGAGAATCAAAGAACATATAATGGGAAAAATGCGTTCTCAAAAAGATATTTGGAAAAATATGGTGGTATGTAAAACTTTTATCAGACACTTGCTAGTTTATTTCAACTCTAGAAATTGCTTATATTTTTATCAGCTATGTATATGTTAATACAAGACAGAGACTATAGATATTAGATTGATCTTCAGACTAGGTGTACACGTTTGGACCCCTTAAAAGTCGTGATGTAAATGTCATGGGAAAAGTTTATGATCTTGAGAATATATGTGGGTTTTGCTCTATAGTATTGTCTGACATGAAACATTCAAAACATGTTTGTTTAGTTGTCAATTAATGCAGTGTTCCATTTTGAGGAATGATTTTATACTGCTCTGAACCCAGCAATTATCACAATTCCAAACAAACATGCTCTGTTGGCTTAATCCCTAATTCTAATATGGTGCTACACTTGAAATGATTATATGGTGTGTAAGCATAATACTCTGTCCATCACTTTATGGCACTTGGGCTTCATGCATTTGGAGACACCTTACTGATGTCAAATGTATTTTTAGTTTTCCCAAGCAGCTGTTGCTTGGAGGACTGGCAAAAGGAAGCTATTCTGACAATTTGGCTGAACTCATGGAAATTTCAGCCTTGCCCAGGTGGTGAGTCTCAGCTGTCGTGTGAAACAGGTAAAGGCACCATTCTGAATGCTACTGGCAGTTTTTCTGAGGCTTGGCAACAGGTGTCCTAGATTTCCTTTTTTTCTAAAATGTTCTCTAAAATTGCAAATTATATGGCATTATGTCTATTTTGAAAACAAATGAACCTTTTCACCCTAAAGTGATACAGCAGTTGTGATTACTTTAATCATATTGTCAGAACCCCACCTCTAAATCCTTAAGTGATTGAGGTAAGGTACAATTTGATTTATTTTTTCACTAAGATATGGCTATGCAAGGAACATGAAAACATGCAGTTCATTATTATGATAGAAGTGCCAAAAGTAATACCCTTGGCATGCAATACAATGGCAAGAGAGGGGACATTCATGGACTGTGTCCACAAATGCTTTGGTCAGGCCTAGAGTGGGGTTTGTGTATGTGTGTTGACATCAGAGCCAAGCACTGAGCTATGTCAGTTTTGCACAATTGAATTGTATTTGTCATTTCAATCACCAAAATATTCTTAGAGAATCAAAGAACATATAATGGGAAAAATGCGTTCTCAAAAAGATATTTGGAAAAATATGGTGGTATGTAAAACTTTTATCAGACACTTGCTAGTTTATTTCAACTCTAGAAATTGCTTATATTTTTATCAGCTATGTATATGTTAATACAAGACAGAGACTATAGATATTAGATTGATCTTCAGACTAGGTGTACACGTTTGGACCCCTTAAAAGTCGTGATGTAAATGTCATGGGAAAAGTTTATGATCTTGAGAATATATGTGGGTTTTGCTCTATAGTATTGTCTGACATGAAACATTCAAAACATGTTTGTTTAGTTGTCAATTAATGCAGTGTTCCATTTTGAGGAATGATTTTATACTGCTCTGAACCCAGCAATTATCACAATTCCAAACAAACATGCTCTGTTGGCTTAATCCCTAATTCTAATATGGTGCTACACTTGAAATGATTATATGGTGTGTAAGCATAATACTCTGTCCATCACTTTATGGCACTTGGGCTTCATGCATTTGGAGACACCTTACTGATGTCAAATGTATTTTTAGTTTTCCCAAGCAGCTGTTGCTTGGAGGACTGGCAAAAGGAAGCTATTCTGACAATTTGGCTGAACTCATGGAAATTTCAGCCTTGCCCAGGTGGTGAGTCTCAGCTGTCGTGTGAAACAGGTAAAGGCACCATTCTGAATGCTACTGGCAGTTTTTCTGAGGCTTGGCAACAGGTGTCCTAGATTTCCTTTTTTTCTAAAATGTTCTCTAAAATTGCAAATTATATGGCATTATGTCTATTTTGAAAACAAATGAACCTTTTCACCCTAAAGTGATACAGCAGTTGTGATTACTTTAATCATATTGTCAGAACCCCACCTCTAAATCCTTAAGTGATTGAGGTAAGGTACAATTTGATTTATTTTTTCACTAAGATATGGCTATGCAAGGAACATGAAAACATGCAGTTCATTATTATGATAGAAGTGCCAAAAGTAATACCCTTGGCATGCAATACAATGGCAAGAGAGGGGACATTCATGGACTGTGTCCACAAAAATGCTTTGGTCAGGCTTAGAGTGGGGTTTGTGTATGTGTGTTGACATCAGAGCCAAGCACTGAGCTATGTCAGTTTTGCACAATTGAATTGTATTTGTCATTTTAATCACCAAAATTACAGCTCTTTTCCAGTTATCTGGGTCAATAAAGTGATGAAATTAGATTGATTACTCTTGATCTGATTGCTCACTAGGAAACTGATCCACAAAGAGACTATCCAGGCTACTGTGATAGCAGACCATGATAATGGGATGCTAAACAGCTGTGAATTGGGAGTATTTCCAAAAAGACTAGAGATTTTCTCAGGAAAGAGTCATGGAACTTTCTACATGCCTCATGAAAAGGGACAAAGCAAGATTCTGTCACTTTTATGGAATCGTTGCTTAATGGAACAAACTAGCTAAATACTTGAGTAAAAATGTGAAAGATCCACTCTCAGTTTGTTTATTTTTTATTTTCTTTCTTAGACTCACTCTTTTATGGAGTTTAAATAAAATTTCAAGAGAATATTTCCTGAGCTACCAGAGATTTTTACTTTTAACTCAAGGAAGCCAGAGTAAAAAAGGCAATTAGTGAAATATAATCCAACAGATGGTGTGACTTAAAAAGAAGCTGCTGGGAGATATATTTTTCAGCTTTAGAGGATGTTATTTACTACTAATAAATCTTTATTTCTTGTTTATTTCTCTCCAATTGCCATTTTCCCCCATGTTCTCATATACCTCTTCATTGCTGGCTTGCGTCCTCTACATGACCCAGGTAGATGTGCTGTTTCTCTTTCTGAAAGAATCCAGCTGCCATAATTGTCTGGCAAGTTGTCTGCTAGGACAGGTGTTACTCGTCTTTCTTCCTCTTCACCTTACCTGGACGTGGACAGGGATGTTTTACTGCTGTGAGTTGGGGACACATAGACAGTATCCCTCTGGTGTTGAATCACTGAATCATATGTAGCTCGTGTCGCCTGTTAAGTACTTCAACAGATAATTATTGAGCCTTCCTATAACCTCTGAGTTAATCATACAGAACACTCTCTAAGTGGTCATTATTGTTTTTTTTTCTACTGATCAGGAAGCAGAAGACCCTTTCTAGGAGTACGTAGTTCCAGCTCAGACCAGGGCTTCATTTCAGACTGTAGCTTGAAGCCAACAGTAGTTCATTTTTAGTTATCTATGTGGGAAGGCTTCTTTTGGAATTGAAGAGATTCTGACAGATGCCATTCCCTGTCTCCATCTGAGTACTGAAGCAGCTAAATATGTATACACAGAGACACACACACGTGTGTGTCTCTGTGTATAGTGACATAATGCAAACATGGATCAAAATGGAACTGTTTTTTATCAGATGAGGTAGATATTGTGATATAACTGCAGCTCAGTATGCTGGCATTTAGTCAGTTTTGTCCAACTCTTTGTGATTCCATGGACTGTAGCCCACCAGGCTCCTCTGTCCATGGAATATTCCAAGCAAGAATACTGGAGTGGGTTGCCATCCCTTCTGCGGCTCAGTGGGATGTAGCCAGATTTACCTACTCAATTCAAGGGCATCAGCAGTCTCTATAAAACGTATAGTCAGGCACACTCAGCAGAGTCATGCTTCTTGCGGGGAGATTGAGTTGCTCCATGTCCCTTGGTGACAGTTTGATGAAGGGGCTGGGAATGAGGCCAGGCAGGTTAGAGCAACTTGCACTGAAGCAGACTTGAATAGAGAACAAATGCTTCTGCTTCCAATAGAATTTGGACATCCACTTTTCCTCTAAGTCTCAGTAGGCAGGAGGAGCTTTCACTGACTTTTTTGTGCATTTTCTTTCCTAGACTCTGGTTTTTTCTTCTTCAGGTTCCATTTAGAGTTAGACACTAATTCCATAAATCCACTCTCCAGAAGTGGTGTATAAATGATGACATAATCAGCAAAGAAGTCAGGATTAGAGCTATCTGGACAGATGAAGCAGAAAGCACAGGAGGTCCTTCAAAGTAGACCAGTGTGATTAGAATTAAGTGAGTAGAGTTGGGCAGGGGCTATTTCAGCATGTAAGCAGAATTAAGACTTTGGGTTTTGTTCTACTTAGAATATGAAGCCATGGGGACCTCATAAACAGGAAAATACCAAAACTAAGGATGAATTTCTTATGAGGCAAATAAAGAGAGAACAGTGGGCATATAGACTATTGTAGGAGACTTGATGGGCAGTGGATAGCTGGGACTAGGGTGGTATCAGTGGAGAAGTGATGGATTGGGGGTAAATCTTAATAGTAGAACAGATTAGAAAATGGACTGAAGGGGTTTCCCTGGTGGTGCAGTGCAAGGGGGGCTGGTTCGATCCCTGTCCTGGGAAGATCCCACGTGCTGCAGAGCGCCTGGACTGATGTGTCCAACTACCAAGCCAGAGCTCTGGAGCACATGCGTCCTGGGCTGGTGCTCTGCAGCAAGAGAGGCCGCTGCAATGGGAGGCCCACACAGGCCAAAGAACAAAGATAAATAAATGAAAGACCAATAGAAGTGCCCTGTTCCTCCACCCTCAAAAGAAGAAGAAGAAGAAAAAGAAAATGGACTGGATACAAAGTACTGGAGAAAAAGAGGATTGAAAAAATATACCCCAGGTTTTTGGTTAAAAAAAACCCAGCACATTGATGGCAGAGTTATTTCCTGAGATGAGAAAGATTTACAGTCTTATTTTTCTTTTATTCTTTTTCTTTCTTCTCCTCCCTCCCTTTATTTTTCTCCCCGCCACCCGCCCCCCCCATCCAGAAAACCTAGAACCCTCACGATTTTTTTTTTTCAGTTTCACCTTTAAATATCAAATATTCATATGGAGATTGGATTGCAGTTTGACACATTACCCTGGAACTCAGGGAAGTTAGGGTAGGAGATGAAAGTTGGAGAGTCATCAGTATGCTAAGGATATCTAAAGCCAAGTGTTTGAACTAGATTTCAAGGGCATAGAGTCTTGATATCCAGGAAAAGAGAGTGCAGGCCAGAATTGTGTACTTCAGTATCTAGCCACTTGCCGTAAAGTTGGTCTAACATATTTGAAATCCTTTGCCCCACTCTTTTATTTGGTTAATAGTTCACCTCTTATGGTATTTGATCAATTATCAGGAAAAGAGAAACTCTTTGGTAGAAAAAGGAAATTTCTACTGACGTATTTGAATCAAGGTGTGTTAAAAACCTCATTGCTCACTAAGGTTGAATTGTACTTTTCAGATAATGTCCAAATCTTCAGAGATCTTTTATATTTATTAAAAATATTACAATGTTGATTTTTTAGTTGTGACAAATATGCCACGGTATTCTAAGATTTTAACAATGGGGGAAATTGGATGAGGTGTATACAGAAGCTCTGTATCATCTTTGCAACTTGTCTGTAAATCTAAAATTATTCCAAAATAAATTTTATTTTTTAAGAAGTATTCTGTCCAAAAATTGAAAAGAATTCAAGCAAAGTAAATAATTGTTAGTGCCATGGTTGGGAGAGGGGGATAATTTTCCCAACCAGTTCCCTGGAGAGCTTAGCAATCATTCTTCCTGCTTATTGAATCAGCCAAATAATAGAATCGTAACCATATCCTAAGGGAATGTCTGCACGTTGAATCCACTGTAATATTCTGGATAAAGAAATGAATATTCACCAGCTTTAGTAAGGATTAGCTAAACCTCCTTCTGTTTGGCGTAAAACTTAAGCTTCAGTTTAAATGACAGTTTGCCAGTTTGCATTCTCAGAAGATTCAATAATGGAAAAAAAAAAAAAAAAAACCACACACACACAACCCAAACTCTTAAGATACAATAGTTAGTTTGAAAGAAAATCTGCCTTTCAAAAGAGGGACATAGTTAGATTTATATATTTTGCCATCTATATTTGTTTTCCTGAGAAGTTCGTTGAAATTGTTATACTGTTCAAAAAAGTGATTTTCAGTTTAAGAAGGGGCCTTTGGTTATTCTGAAAATAGAAGGAGACATTATTTCAGGATGCTGTGCTGTAGGGCACATGTCACCAGCTGGGCTGTCTGGTTGTAGGTCTAAAATCATCACTGACAAAATCTGTTTTATAATAATAAGTCCAATATCTTTAAAATTTGGAATCCCCACCTGTGAAATGTAGATGTTCATTTTAAAAATGCCTTTGTTCATAGCATTTAACATTTTTAACAAGTATTAACTTGGGAGGGCTACAATTCCTAAATCTAATACAGGAAAGTAACAGATATAGTATCTTCCTGCCTGTTTAGTACCAAGTATGTGCTTGATCTCTATCAAATGCTTCTCACATAATATTTCAGTGAATAACTCTAAGAACATTGTGCATTAAGCAGTAGTATTCACATTTTAAATTTGAGAAAGCTAAAGCTCAATTTAAGTACCTTAGCCAAGATGCTTTACTAAATAATTTCTGTATTTACAGAATTGAAGTTATGTAAATATAGCAATTATTTAGCAAAGTACCAGATTTCCACTTGAGTCCCAAAGAACAAGGATCATTTTTGATAGTGGTTGTTTTTAAAGACGTATTAAAGATTTTATTTTGCTTTTTATTTTGTTGAGAATACTAAATGTGAGATTTGCCCTCTGACAAAATTTTAAGTGCACAATATAGCATTGCTAGTTTTCCCAACCAGTTCCCTGGAGAGCTTAGCAATCATTCTTCCTGCTTATTGAATCAGCCAAATAATAGAATCGTAACCATATCCTAAGGGAATGTCTGCACGTTGAATCCACTGTAATATTCTGGATAAAGAAATGAATATTCACCAGCTTTAGTAAGGATTAGCTAAACCTCCTTCTGTTTGGCGTAAAACTTAAGCTTCAGTTTAAATGACAGTTTGCCAGTTTGCATTCTCAGAAGATTCAATAATGGAAAAAAAAAAAAAAAAAACCACACACACACAACCCAAACTCTTAAGATACAATAGTTAGTTTGAAAGAAAATCTGCCTTTCAAAAGAGGGACATAGTTAGATTTATATATTTTGCCATCTATATTTGTTTTCCTGAGAAGTTCGTTGAAATTGTTATACTGTTCAAAAAAGTGATTTTCAGTTTAAGAAGGGGCCTTTGGTTATTCTGAAAATAGAAGGAGACATTATTTCAGGATGCTGTGCTGTAGGGCACATGTCACCAGCTGGGCTGTCTGGTTGTAGGTCTAAAATCATCACTGACAAAATCTGTTTTATAATAATAAGTCCAATATCTTTAAAATTTGGAATCCCCACCTGTGAAATGTAGATGTTCATTTTAAAAATGCCTTTGTTCATAGCATTTAACATTTTTAACAAGTATTAACTTGGGAGGGCTACAATTCCTAAATCTAATACAGGAAAGTAACAGATATAGTATCTTCCTGCCTGTTTAGTACCAAGTATGTGCTTGATCTCTATCAAATGCTTCTCACATAATATTTCAGTGAATAACTCTAAGAACATTGTGCATTAAGCAGTAGTATTCACATTTTAAATTTGAGAAAGCTAAAGCTCAATTTAAGTACCTTAGCCAAGATGCTTTACTAAATAATTTCTGTATTTACAGAATTGAAGTTATGTAAATATAGCAATTATTTAGCAAAGTACCAGATTTCCACTTGAGTCCCAAAGAACAAGGATCATTTTTGATAGTGGTTGTTTTTAAAGACGTATTAAAGATTTTATTTTGCTTTTTATTTTGTTGAGAATACTAAATGTGAGATTTGCCCTCTGACAAAATTTTAAGTGCACAATATATCATTGCTAGTTATAGGCACAATGTTGTATGACAGATCTCCAGAATTTATTCTGTATAACCGACTCTGAAAAGACTTTAAGGACTACATAGCTATGTTTTCAGACCCTTGGTAATATATTTAAAATGGAAACTAGTCTTCTCTCAGATGTCTCCTTCATTTGCTTCAGTGTTTCATTAAATGAAATAAAAATGTGGGAATCCTAGAAAGTCCCCAAAGTACACAAATATGTTCCTTTAAGTGGTTAATATGAATCTGTTATGCCCATTTCTCCACTTTTGGGAAATCAGAACTATATGTGCATGAACCTATATTTTCATGACAAATCAGGTGAGTCACTGACTTGACTAAATCTGATGAGTGAAAAATTCAGTCAATGAATTAGGATAAAATTTTAAATAAAAAGTGCTTTTGGGAAATGCCTCAAGTTCCCCATGAAGAAGAACATACAGTTTTGAATGTACTAATCTGTAATGTGACTAGATACAGAAAAATATCAAAATGCATAGTGTTTGATTCCAAAGTTTTCTTGTTTGGAAGAACTCATTACATGATCTTTTCTATTGTGCTCATCTCCACCTTGGATTTTTTTTGCCCTTCTGATTCTTGCCTGAATAATCTCTTCATTTTCCTCTAAGGTGTTTAGGGAAACCTTACTACCCACTTTCAGGTGACTAGAAAGATACGGTTTCTTTGATTGGTGAGGGAAAAACATTGCTCTTCTGTTCTTGGGTCCTTGAGGTTATACCAAATAAACTCTTTTTAAAATATAAATTTATAATTTTAGAATAGTTTTAGATATACAGAGAAGGTGGGAAGATACTACAGAGTTCTGTATGTGCAAGATCCAGTTTCTGTTACCATTAACACCTTACATTGATATGGTACATTTGTCACAGTTATTAAAGCTATATTGACAGATCATTATGACTGGAGTCCATACTTTATTCAATTATGGATCCCACACTTAAGGACTAGAAAATTATAGTCCAATTTCTTAAGTCATAGTATTCTGATAAATTATTTAGAATTTTTCTGCATGGGAGGTTTGTCTCTTCTAATATATTTATTCAGACATTTACTTATATTAAGTGGCCTCACTGAATTTTTTTTTTATAGTCTGGGTTATAATCAGTTATCATTTAATGTATCTTAGCTCAAATTGTCCCTTTGGCATCTTTCACATATCCCAATAACTGTGGGTATGGTGTGGTATGGTGTGTGTGTGTGTGTGTATGTTTGAGCACTTTCTTCCTTTGAGGCACTACAAGATATCCCAGGCTTATTTTATATAATTTCTACTCTAGTCCTGAATTTGTCACTTTATTAGGGAGTTCTGATTTATTATTGTTCATAGACTCCTTTTGTGTCCATTTCCCGTTTGCATTATATTCTCAGTGATTATAATCACAAAGTGAATAATAATTTAGCTCATAAATTATATTTGCCTATTATAAAAAGGCAATAAAATTAATCTTTAATGGTTCATCTTCTATTTCATATCTTGTTAGCATTTTTGGTAAATATACTTGAATTGCTTTAATAGAAAAGTAAGGGTACGGGCTTCCCCTGGTGGTCCAGTGGGTAAGGACACCGCCTTGCAGTGCAAGGGGCGCCGGTTCGAGCCCTGGCCTGGGAAGATCACACGTGCCGCGGAGCAGCTGGACTGATGTGTCCAAATACTGAGCCGGAGCTCTGGAGTGCATGCGCCCGGAGCCGGTGCTCTGCAACGACAGACACCACCGCGATGGGAAGCCCACAGGAGCCAAAGAACAAAGACGGATGAAAATGGACAAATGAAAGACCAATAGAAGTGGCCCACCCACTCCCCTCCCTCCCCAACCCGACCCCTGCCCAAAATAAATAAATAAATAAATCTTTAAAAAAAAAGAAAAGTAAGGGTATATTTGTTACCACATTTGTATGGTCAGCCTACAGTATTTTGGAATATTTAGTAATTATAACATTTATATTATTTTATGAATTATGTTTACAGTACTTTATTTAAGCTTCAATTTAAAAAATGTGAAATTAAAGAAAAGAAGTTTTTAAAAATGCCTTTTGAAATCATGTCAACTTGGAAATTGGTATAGAAAAGATGAGGCAGATTTTTGGTTTCAGATAAAGGGATTTTTTCCACTGAAGAATATTTATGGCTGCTTTTGTTTCCCCAGAGAAATAGAAAAGCAAAATCCATACTAAAAACATTACAACTAAACAATAGGTCTATTTTGGTTTAAACTGTGCCATGAATCGAAGAAAATTTTTTTACTAGCCAGCACAACCTACTTAAAGAAATGTTCTGATTATATGAAAAAGGACAGTTATGTCAATAGTAATTGTCCACCTATTTTCCTTTGAGGCACTACAAGATATCCCAGGCTTATTTTATATAATTTCTACTCTAGTCCTGAATTTGTCACTTTATTAGGGAGTTCTGATTTATTATTGTTCATAGACTCCTTTTGTGTCCATTTCCCGTTTGCATTATATTCTCAGTGATTATAATCACAAAGTGAATAATAATTTAGCTCATAAATTATATTTGCCTATTATAAAAAGGCAATAAAATTAATCTTTAATGGTTCATCTTCTATTTCATATCTTGTTAGCATTTTTGGTAAATATACTTGAATTGCTTTAATAGAAAAGTAAGGGTACGGGCTTCCCCTGGTGGTCCAGTGGGTAAGGACACCGCCTTGCAGTGCAAGGGGCGCCGGTTCGAGCCCTGGCCTGGGAAGATCACACGTGCCGCGGAGCAGCTGGACTGATGTGTCCAAATACTGAGCCGGAGCTCTGGAGTGCATGCGCCCGGAGCCGGTGCTCTGCAACGACAGACACCACCGCGATGGGAAGCCCACAGGAGCCAAAGAACAAAGACGGATGAAAATGGACAAATGAAAGACCAATAGAAGTGGCCCACCCACTCCCCTCCCTCCCCAACCCGACCCCCGCCCAAAATAAATAAATAAATAAATCTTTAAAAAAAAAAAAGAAAAGTAAGGGTATATTTGTTACCACATTTGTATGGTCAGCCTACAGTATTTTGGAATATTTAGTAATTATAACATTTATATTATTTTATGAATTATGTTTACAGTACTTTATTTAAGCTTCAATTTAAAAAATGTGAAATTAAAGAAAAGAAGTTTTTAAAAATGCCTTTTGAAATCATGTCAACTTGGAAATTGGTATAGAAAAGATGAGGCAGATTTTTGGTTTCAGATAAAGGGATTTTTTCCACTGAAGAATATTTATGGCTGCTTTTGTTTCCCCAGAGAAATAGAAAAGCAAAATCCATACTAAAAACATTACAACTAAACAATAGGTCTATTTTGGTTTAAACTGTGCCATGAATCGAAGAAAATTTTTTTACTAGCCAGCACAACCTACTTAAAGAAATGTTCTGATTATATGAAAAAGGACAGTTATGTCAATAGTAATTGTCCACCTAATCTTCCTACTGATTTTTTTTTCACTGAGAGGTAATTCACATATAATATTCATGTTTCTAAAATATAAAATTCAGTGCCTTCCCGTATGTTCACAAGGTTGTTGAATTACCTTCACTATCTGATCCAGAACTTTCATAACCCTAAAAGAAACTCATACCCATCAGCTGTCGCTCCATATTTTACCCCACCCATGTTCCCTGGCAACCTCTGATCTGTCCTCTGTCTCCATGGATTTGCCTATTCTGGGCATTTAATATGAATAGAATCATACAATATGTGTCTTTTTGCATCTGGTTTCTTTCACTTACCGTTATGTTTTTGAAGTTTACCATCCTCTTTATGGCTGAATAATATTTCGTAATGTGGATATGCCAGTTGTGTCAATCTATGCATTAATTGACAGACATTTGTTTTCTGTCACTTTGGCTGTTATGAATAACGTTGATAAGAATAGTCATGAACAAAATTTCTTTAAACATTTGTTTTCAATTCACTTGAATATACACCTAAGAGTATAATTGCTATTTAGTATGGTAACTCTATGTGTAATTCCTTGAGAAACTATCAAGTTGCTTTTTAAAGTAGCTACGCTATGTTAAAATTTGATCAGCCACATTTGAGGGTTCCAATTTTCCCACATTCTCATCAACATTCAAACTTTTATATATATATATTTTTTTACCATACAGTCATACTAGTGACTCTAAGTTTTGATTACATTTCTTGTAGTTTTGATTTGCATTTCTCTAATGGCTAATGAAATTGAGTATCTTTTCATATGCTTATTGATCATTTGTATGTATTTGGAGAAATGTCAATTGAACACTTTTTTACTTTTTATTGTTAAGTTGTATAGTTCTTTGTATATTCTGGAGTATTAGATGACTCTAAAATATGACTTGCTAATACTTTCCCGTTCTGTAGGTTGTCTTTTTCATTTTTTGCCTTCTTACTTTTTTATGTAATGCTGCTTTGTAACATTATATAAGTTTCAAGTATACATTGTATTTCAACCTCAGTATATACTATTCCCATTCTGTAGGTTGTCTTTTCATTTTTGTTCTACTATATTTGTTACTTAAAGAAATGTTCTGATTATATGAAAAGGACAGTTATGTCAATAGTAATTGTCCACCTAATCTTCCTACTGATTTTTTTCACTGAGAGGTAATTCACATATAATATTCATGTTTCTAAAATATAAAATTCAGTGCCTTCCCGTATGTTCACAAGGTTGTTGAATTACCTTCACTATCTGATCCAGAACTTTCATAACCCTAAAAGAAACTCATACCCATCAGCTGTCGCTCCATATTTTACCCCACCCATGTTCCCTGGCAACCTCTGATCTGTCCTCTGTCTCCATGGATTTGCCTATTCTGGGCATTTAATATGAATAGAATCATACAATATGTGTCTTTTTGCATCTGGTTTCTTTCACTTACCGTTATGTTTTTGAAGTTTACCATCCTCTTTATGGCTGAATAATATTTCGTAATGTGGATATGCCAGTTGTGTCAATCTATGCATTAATTGACAGACATTTGTTTTCTGTCACTTTGGCTGTTATGAATAACGTTGATAAGAATAGTCATGAACAAAATTTCTTTAAACATTTGTTTTCAATTCACTTGAATATACACCTAAGAGTATAATTGCTATTTAGTATGGTAACTCTATGTGTAATTCCTTGAGAAACTATCAAGTTGCTTTTTAAAGTAGCTACGCTATGTTAAAATTTGATCAGCCACATTTGAGGGTTCCAATTTTCCCACATTCTCATCAACATTCAAACTTTTATATATATATATTTTTTTACCATACAGTCATACTAGTGACTCTAAGTTTTGATTACATTTCTTGTAGTTTTGATTTGCATTTCTCTAATGGCTAATGAAATTGAGTATCTTTTCATATGCTTATTGATCATTTGTATGTATTTGGAGAAATGTCAATTGAACACTTTTTTACTTTTTATTGTTAAGTTGTATAGTTCTTTGTATATTCTGGAGTATTAGATGACTCTAAAATATGACTTGCTAATACTTTCCCGTTCTGTAGGTTGTCTTTTTCATTTTTTGCCTTCTTACTTTTTGATGTAATGCTGCTTTGTAACATTATATAAGTTTCAAGTATACATTGTATTTCAACCTCAGTATATACTATAGCGTGCTCACCACCAAAAGTTCAGTTTCCATCCATCAGCATAAGGTTGACCCTGTATACCCTTTTCACCATCCGCCCAACTTTCTGGTGACAACTGCTCTGTTCTCTGTATTATGTGTTTGTTTTGTTCGGTTTAATTTTTTTTTTTTTAATAATCCACATACAAGTGAAGTTATACAGTATTTGTCTTTGTTATATGTAGCATAATACACTCAAGGTGCATCAATGCTGTCACAGCGACAAGATTTCATCATTTTTTTTTTTTTTGTAGCTAGCTAATATTCCATTATAAATATATACTCCATCTTCATTCATCGGTCAATGGGCACTTAAGTTGTTTCCATATCTTGGCTATTTTGAATGATGCTGCATTGAACTTAGTAGCACATATGTCTTTGCCAGCTAATTTTTTTTCTAATCCTCAGATGTATACACAGGGGTGAAGTACATTCAGCATATAATAGTTCTTAATTTTTGGAGGAATCTTCATATTGTTTTCTATAATGATGATGATGATGGTTAGTTGTTCAGTCATGTCCCACGCTTTGTGACCCTATGGACTATAGCGTGCCAGGCTCCTTTGACTATGGAATTCTCCTCCAGGAGATCTTCCTGACCCTAGGACTGAATCCATGTCTCCTGGGTGGTTTTAAAAATTACTGTTTTAATCTTGTTACTTCGGTTGTTGTTCAGCTGCTAGGTCATGTCTGGCTCTTGGTAACCCCATGGACTGCAGCAGGCCTGGCTTCCCTGTCCTTCCAGAGTATGCACAAACTCATGTCCTACTAGTCCTTAGTGCTTTACTTAGTCTTTTTACTTATTCATGATTCAGTCTTAGAAGATTGTATGATTCCAAGAATTCATCCATTTCTTCTAGGTTTTATCATTTGTTGATGTTATACATCATGTATATTATGTTTAATATATAATAATATATTAATGCATAATATATGATAATTATAGCTGCTTATAATATTCTCTTATAATCCAGTTTATTTCTGTGGTATTTATTTCTGTTGTTTTCTTTCCTGATTCTATTAATCAGTGCCTTCTCTCTCTTCTTAGTGAATTTAGCGAAGGGTTTATTAATTTTATCTTTTTAAAGAACCAGTTGCTATTTTTATTGATCTTTTAAATTTTGTTTTTAGTCTCTATTCTATTCATATTTACTCTGATCTCTATTTTTTATTTCCTTCTCACTTTGGGACTCGTTTATGTTTTTTCTAGTCCTTTTATGTATAAGTTCAGGTTTTTTTTTTTTTGAATTTTAAAATTTCTTGAAGTAGACCTGTATGGCTATCAGCTTTAATCTTTGTACTACTCTTGCTGCATCACAAAAATGTCAAGTTTTTAAAAAATTTATCTTCAGGTATTTTTAAAATTTATTCTTTGATTTCCTTACCGACCCCATAAATATTCAGTACCATGTTGTTCAGTCTCTACATATTTGTGATTTTTTCCATCTTTCTTCTTGCTGATTTTGAACTTCTTACCATCTTGATCAGAAAAAGATGATTGATATTATTTTAGTTACCTTAGATTTATTGAGAGTTGTCTTATGTCTCAACATATTTCTATCCTGAGAATGTTCCAGGTGTACTAGAGAAGAATGTGTATTTGGCTACATTGGACTATCGTCTGTACATTGGACTATTTGGCTGTATTGGACTATTCTGTATGAATACTATTCTGTATGAATATGTATGATTCTGTATGAATCAAGCCCATCTAGTCTAATGTTTCATTTAAGTCTGCTGTTTCCTTGTTGACTGCCTGTCTGATTTATTCATTGCTGTAAATTGATGTTTAAGTCCTCTACTATTACCATGTTGTGTCGATTTCTACTTTTAGGTATGTTGATCAGTGCTTTATGTACTTCAATGCTCCTGTGTTAAGTATGTATATGTTGATAATGATTATGTCTTTTCAAGAAATTGTTGTCTTTTATAATGTCCATCTTTGCCTCTTGTTAGCTTTTGGCTTGAAGTCTGTTGTTGGTATCCAAGAATTCATCCATTTCTTCTAGGTTTTATCATTTGTTGATGTTATACATCATGTATATTATGTTTAATATATAATAATATATTAATGCATAATATATGATAATTATAGCTGCTTATAATATTCTCTTATAATCCAGTTTATTTCTGTGGTATTTATTTCTGTTGTTTTCTTTCCTGATTCTATTAATCAGTGCCTTCTCTCTCTTCTTAGTGAATTTAGCGAAGGGTTTATTAATTTTATCTTTTTAAAGAACCAGTTGCTATTTTTATTGATCTTTTAAATTTTGTTTTTAGTCTCTATTCTATTCATATTTACTCTGATCTCTATTTTTTATTTCCTTCTCACTTTGGGACTCGTTTATGTTTTTTCTAGTCCTTTTATGTATAAGTTCAGGTTTTTTTTTTTTTGAATTTTAAAATTTCTTGAAGTAGACCTGTATGGCTATCAGCTTTAATCTTTGTACTACTCTTGCTGCATCACAAAAATGTCAAGTTTTTAAAAAATTTATCTTCAGGTATTTTTAAAATTTATTCTTTGATTTCCTTACCGACCCCATAAATATTCAGTACCATGTTGTTCAGTCTCTACATATTTGTGATTTTTTCCATCTTTCTTCTTGCTGATTTTGAACTTCTTACCATCTTGATCAGAAAAAGATGATTGATATTATTTTAGTTACCTTAGATTTATTGAGAGTTGTCTTATGTCTCAACATATTTCTATCCTGAGAATGTTCCAGGTGTACTAGAGAAGAATGTGTATTTGGCTACATTGGACTATCGTCTGTACATTGGACTATTTGGCTGTATTGGACTATTCTGTATGAATACTATTCTGTATGAATATGTATGATTCTGTATGAATCAAGCCCATCTAGTCTAATGTTTCATTTAAGTCTGCTGTTTCCTTGTTGACTGCCTGTCTGATTTATTCATTGCTGTAAATTGATGTTTAAGTCCTCTACTATTACCATGTTGTGTCGATTTCTACTTTTAGGTATGTTGATCAGTGCTTTATGTACTTCAATGCTCCTGTGTTAAGTATGTATATGTTGATAATGATTATGTCTTTTCAAGAAATTGTTGTCTTTTATAATGTCCATCTTTGCCTCTTGTTAGCTTTTTTGGCTTGAAGTCTGTTGGTATGGTATGAGTATGGCTACTCTTGCTTCCTTGGGGCTGCCATTTGTTTGGAGTATCGTTCTTTAGCCTTTCACTTTGAGCCTATGTTTGTCTTTAGAACTGAGATGAGTTTTCAGGAAACAGCATAATGTTGGATAATGTTGGGTCTTGTTTTCTTTTTTTTTTTTTTGGGCTGGGGGTGGCGCAAGTTGGTGAGGAAGGGGAGGGGGTGGGCGCGGCGGACCACTTCTATTGGTCTTTCATTTATCCATTTTCATCCATCTTTGTTCTTTGGCCCGTGTGGGCCTCCCATCACAGTGGCCTCTGTTGTCACAGAGCACCGGCTCTGGGCGCATGCGCCCCAGAGCTCCGGTTCGGTAATTGGACACATTCGTCCAGCCGCTCCACGGCACATGGGATCTTCCCAGGCCAGGGATGGAACCGGTGCCCCTTGCACTGCAAGGTGGTGTCCTTACCCACTGGACCACCAGGGAAGCTCTGGGTCTTGTTTTTTAATCCATCCAGTCACTCTGTGTCTTTTGGTGAATTCAGCACATGTCTATTTCGGGTGATTGTCAATCAACTTGAGGAGTCAATACTGACATTTTATCTTTGTTTGCTGGTTGTTCAGTATCTTCATTTTCCCTCTGTGTTTCTGTCTGCTTTTTTTCATTTGTTGTTTTATGAGGTTTTTTTTCTCACTTACTGTCTTATATCAGTCCTTTGCTGCTGGTAACATTCTATCTTCATAGGCCTATATGGGTTCCATTCTTCTTCACTTTTCCCCTTTGTTTTTTGTTGCCTCAAATTACCCCTTTGTTGTATGTTACCAAACTGAAGTATCCATAGTAATTTTTTTTACTGTATTCTTCCTTATAAACTTTATGATATAATAAAGTGTTTAGAAACTACTGATAGAGTTGAAATTTTGTGATCTTTTTATCACCCTACACAAAGTTTTGTGTATTTTTGCCCTATTTTCTGGTAGAAGAGTTTCCATCATTTGTTAAGCAGGTCTAGTATTAATGACCTCCCTCAGCTTTTGCTTGTTTGGGAAAGCCTTTATTTCTTTTTCGTATCTGAAGGATAACTTTACTGGATAGAGTGTTCTTGGTTGACAGCTTTTATCTTTTAGTATTTTGAATATGTTATTCTGCTCTCTCTTGGCCTGTCAATTTTTTGCTGAAAAAAATCTACTGATAGGCTACTTGGGGGTTCCATTGTAGGTTACTATCCTTTTCCTCTGGTTGCCTTTAAAATTCCTTCTTTGTCAATGACTTTTGACAGTTTGATATAATGGGTCTTAGAGAAGGTCCTTGTATGTTGCAGCAGCTAGGTATTCTCTTAGCTTCATGGATTGTGTATCAGGCTCCTTATTTAGGTTTGGGAAGTTCTCAGCCATTATTTCTTTAAAAAAACTCTCTGTTCCCTTATTCTTCTCTTCTCCTTCTGGGATGCTTATTATCATAATATCCTAATGTTACACTCTTTAAAAAGCCAGATAGTAGAATTTATCCTTTTTTTAAGATCTTAATTCTTTCTTCTATTTCTCGCTCACGGCACATGGGATCTTCCCAGGCCAGGGATGGAACCGGTGCCCCTTGCACTGCAAGGTGGTGTCCTTACCCACTGGACCACCAGGGAAGCTCTGGGTCTTGTTTTTTAATCCATCCAGTCACTCTGTGTCTTTTGGTGAATTCAGCACATGTCTATTTCGGGTGATTGTCAATCAACTTGAGGAGTCAATACTGACATTTTATCTTTGTTTGCTGGTTGTTCAGTATCTTCATTTTCCCTCTGTGTTTCTGTCTGCTTTTTTTCATTTGTTGTTTTATGAGGTTTTTTTTCTCACTTACTGTCTTATATCAGTCCTTTGCTGCTGGTAACATTCTATCTTCATAGGCCTATATGGGTTCCATTCTTCTTCACTTTTCCCCTTTGTTTTTTGTTGCCTCAAATTACCCCTTTGTTGTATGTTACCAAACTGAAGTATCCATAGTAATTTTTTTTACTGTATTCTTCCTTATAAACTTTATGATATAATAAAGTGTTTAGAAACTACTGATAGAGTTGAAATTTTGTGATCTTTTTATCACCCTACACAAAGTTTTGTGTATTTTTGCCCTATTTTCTGGTAGAAGAGTTTCCATCATTTGTTAAGCAGGTCTAGTATTAATGACCTCCCTCAGCTTTTGCTTGTTTGGGAAAGCCTTTATTTCTTTTCGTATCTGAAGGATAACTTTACTGGATAGAGTGTTCTTGGTTGACAGCTTTTATCTTTTAGTATTTTGAATATGTTATTCTGCTCTCTCTTGGCCTGTCAATTTTTTGCTGAAAAAAATCTACTGATAGGCTACTTGGGGGTTCCATTGTAGGTTACTATCCTTTTCCTCTGGTTGCCTTTAAAATTCCTTCTTTGTCAATGACTTTTGACAGTTTGATATAATGGGTCTTAGAGAAGGTCCTTGTATGTTGCAGCAGCTAGGTATTCTCTTAGCTTCATGGATTGTGTATCAGGCTCCTTATTTAGGTTTGGGAAGTTCTCAGCCATTATTTCTTTAAAAAAACTCTCTGTTCCCTTATTCTTCTCTTCTCCTTCTGGGATGCTTATTATCATAATATCCTAATGTTACACTCTTTAAAAAGCCAGATAGTAGAATTTATCCTTTTTTTTTTAAGATCTTAATTCTTTCTTCTATTTCTGAAGCATTTGTAGATGTCTACATCTTCGAGCTCATGAATTCTCTCTTCCAAATGGTCCGCTCTATTTCCAGTGCTTTCTAATGCATTCTGCATCTCATTTATAGAGCTCTTCATCTCTAGAATTTATTTGATTCTTTTTAGAGTTGCAATCTCTTTGGTAAAGTATTCCTTCTATTAATTTTCTTGTAGCTCGTTGAGTTTCTTCATGACAGCTATTTTCTATTCTCTGTCAATTAGATAGCAATATTCTGTGACTTTAAGTTTTGTCTTTGAAAAGCTGTCATTTTCTCTTGGTAGTACAGTGTTACTATGGCCCTTTGTGTTGCTTAGTGAGGTGCTCCTCTTGGCATTTGAAGCAAGAACACCTTTGTGCTTGATTCTGTGAATCAACTGATTAGAAATTAGAGGTCTTCCTTTGGTTTTCCAGTAGGTGGCGGGACAGCACAAGATTTGGGTTTCTCTTACCTGAGCGGGCCCCTGGTTCTAGATGAGAATTAGCACTTTCTACCCTTGACCACCTGTATCAGACCTGTGACCTGGTGCCCTTGAATTTGTTCTCTGTTTTATCCAGGAGATTTGGTGCCTTAATGCTGCCCCTGGTCCTGCCTCCTGGGACACCAGAGTGGCAGGTGCTTCTGTCACTTCTCAGGTCTCCGGTTTGGGCGGCTTTTCAGAAATATGTTATTCTGCTCTCTCTTGGCCTGTCAATTTTTTGCTGAAAAAAATCTACTGATAGGCTACTTGGGGGTTCCATTGTAGGTTACTATCCTTTTCCTCTGGTTGCCTTTAAAATTCCTTCTTTGTCAATGACTTTTGACAGTTTGATATAATGGGTCTTAGAGAAGGTCCTTGTATGTTGCAGCAGCTAGGTATTCTCTTAGCTTCATGGATTGTGTATCAGGCTCCTTATTTAGGTTTGGGAAGTTCTCAGCCATTATTTCTTTAAAAAAACTCTCTGTTCCCTTATTCTTCTCTTCTCCTTCTGGGATGCTTATTATCATAATATCCTAATGTTACACTCTTTAAAAAGCGAGATAGTAGAATTTATCCTTTGGTTTTTAAGATCTTAATTCTTTCTTCTATTTCTGAAGCATTTGTAGATGTCTACATCTTCGAGCTCATGAATTCTCTCTTCCAAATGGTCCGCTCTATTTCCAGTGCTTTCTAATGCATTCTGCATCTCATTTATAGAGCTCTTCATCTCTAGAATTTATTTGATTCTTTTTAGAGTTGCAATCTCTTTGGTAAAGTATTCCTTCTATTAATTTTCTTGTAGCTCGTTGAGTTTCTTCATGACAGCTATTTTCTATTCTCTGTCAATTAGATAGCAATATTCTGTGACTTTAAGTTTTGTCTTTGAAAAGCTGTCATTTTCTCTTGGTAGTACAGTGTTACTATGGCCCTTTGTGTTGCTTAGTGAGGTGCTCCTCTTGGCATTTGAAGCAAGAACACCTTTGTGCTTGATTCTGTGAATCAACTGATTAGAAATTAGAGGTCTTCCTTTGGTTTTCCAGTAGGTGGCGGGACAGCACAAGATTTGGGTTTCTCTTACCTGAGCGGGCCCCTGGTTCTAGATGAGAATTAGCACTTTCTACCCTTGACCACCTGTATCAGACCTGTGACCTGGTGCCCTTGAATTTGTTCTCTGTTTTATCCAGGAGATTTGGTGCCTTAATGCTGCCCCTGGTCCTGCCTCCTGGGACACCAGAGTGGCAGGTGCTTCTGTCACTTCTCAGGTCTCCTGAGTTATGGGCTGCACTGCCACAGAAGGAGAAGGGAGCGATGAGGGGAGCTGGAATTGTGGTGCCTCCACCATGTCCCCTGAGTGCTGGGCTTGTAGGCACCATCACTGTGGATAGTGGGTAGAGGACCAGAGTCATGGGCATTTCTGCAGTGGGGGATGGATTTGTGGGTCCCGCTGCCATTGCTGCCCATTTTCCTGTGGCCATGGCTGCTCCTGGGCCCAGAGAAGAGTCATGTGTGCTGCCTCCTCTGACGCCAGATTCAGGTTTGGCCATCATGGCTGTGGCTCCAGAGCCGTAGGTACTGCCTTTACTGTCCCCCTATTTTTCCTCTTCTCTGTGTTCCAGTCTAACCACATTTAGATGTACAGATGTATGAATTTATTTGGTATACTGATGTGTGGGTCAGAGGTACCTTGTTGAGTTATGGGTGTTTTACTGATTGTAGATTAAAGGGGAGAGAGAGGGAACATCTAAGTCCACCATGATGCTGACACCTTCTTTTTATAATACCTATCTTTTGAAGCACAATGTAAGAATTTGGTGAAGTCTAATTTATATATAGGGCTTCCCAGGTGGTGCTAGCAGTAAAAAACCTGCCTGCCAGTGCAGGAGACACAAGAGACCAGGGCTCAATCCCTGGATCAGAAAGATCCTCTGGAGAAGGAAACGGCAACCCAATCTTGCCTGAAGAATCCAATGGGCAGAGGAGCCTGGCAGTCTATACTTTCTTTGGTTGTATATACTTCATTGTCATAACTGAGAAACCGTTGTCCAGGTTTTAAATATGTTACACATTTTTCTTCTAAGAGTTTTATCATTTTAGGTCTTCATGTAGATTTTTGGCATTTTCGCTAGAACCATTTTTTTAAAAAATGTTCTATCCTCATTGAATTGTTTTTGCATCCTTAGCAAAAGTAAATTACTAATAACTATTTAGTTTATTAGCTTTCAATTTTATTGATTTATAGGCCTATCCTTATGTACAACACAGTTGTGATTACTGTATTCTATACTACTGTGAAATAGAGAAATATGATTTCACTGAGTCTGTCTTCCTTGAGCTTTTAACTATTGTGGGTTTCTTGATTGGGTAGAGGACCAGAGTCATGGGCATTTCTGTCACTTCTCAGGTCTCCTGAGTTATGGGCTGCACTGCCACAGAAGGAGAAGGGAGCGATGAGGGGAGCTGGAATTGTGGTGCCTCCACCATGTCCCCTGAGTGCTGGGCTTGTAGGCACCATCACTGTGGATAGTGGGTAGAGGACCAGAGTCATGGGCATTTCTGCAGTGGGGGATGGATTTGTGGGTCCCTGCCATTGCTGCCCATTTTCCTGTGGCCATGGCTGCTCCTGGGCCCAGAGAAGAGTCATGTGTGCTGCCTCCTCTGACGCCAGATTCAGGTTTGGCCATCATGGCTGTGGCTCCAGAGCCGTAGGTACTGCCTTTACTGTCCCCCTATTTTTCCTCTTCTCTGTGTTCCAGTCTAACCACATTTAGATGTACAGATGTATGAATTTATTTGGTATACTGATGTGTGGGTCAGAGGTACCTTGTTGAGTTATGGGTGTTTTACTGATTGTAGATTAAAGGGGAGAGAGAGGGAACATCTAAGTCCACCATGATGCTGACACCTTCTTTTTATAATACCTATCTTTTGAAGCACAATGTAAGAATTTGGTGAAGTCTAATTTATATATAGGGCTTCCCAGGTGGTGCTAGCAGTAAAAAACCTGCCTGCCAGTGCAGGAGACACAAGAGACCAGGGCTCAATCCCTGGATCAGAAAGATCCTCTGGAGAAGGAAACGGCAACCCAATCTTGCCTGAAGAATCCAATGGGCAGAGGAGCCTGGCAGTCTATACTTTCTTTGGTTGTATATACTTCATTGTCATAACTGAGAAACCGTTGTCCAGGTTTTAAATATGTTACACATTTTTCTTCTAAGAGTTTTATCATTTTAGGTCTTCATGTAGATTTTTGGCATTTTCGCTAGAACCATTTTTTGAAAAAAATGTTCTATCCTCATTGAATTGTTTTTGCATCCTTAGCAAAAGTAAATTACTAATAACTATTTAGTTTATTAGCTTTCAATTTTATTGATTTATAGGCCTATCCTTATGTACAACACAGTTGTGATTACTGTATTCTATACTACTGTGAAATAGAGAAATATGATTTCACTGAGTCTGTCTTCCTTGAGCTTTTTTTAACTATTGTGGGTTTCTTGAATATTCTATGAATCATAAGATCATTCTGTCAACATTTTACATAAAATGGCAGCTGGAATTTTAATACACATTGCATTTCATTTCTCTCTATATATTTATTGAGGATAATTGCTTTATTAATATCAAATCTTATAATCCATGAACACTGGATATCTTTCCATTTGCTTAGTTCTTTAATGTATTTCAGTATTTTTAGTGTATGAGTCTTGCTTCATTTTGTTAAATTCAATTTGAATATTTTATTTTTGATGCTACTTTTAAATAGACTTGTGGTTTTAATTTTAGTTTTAAGGTCACTACTACTAATTTCAAGGTCATTAATTAATATATAGTATGCTTTATTATTATATGATAGTATACATTATACTATATTATTATTCATTTTCCTACACACAGAAACACCTGTTGGTCAGGCCTAGCTCCATGGTCTTTGTTGTTGCTTTAAGTCACAGTCTGCAAGGAGATACAGATGCCTATCCTTAGACTGAGCATCAATTAAACAGCTCGAGTCCAAACTACATGGAATGTGAAGGGTTTCAAAAATTATATCTACATTCAAAATTGAGAATATTATTTAGTATAAGCTTTTCAGGTATTATAAAAGCATTATTATATTCTAGAAGGATCATGGTAGGAGTTGGAAGCACAGGTAAATGGCATATATATGTTAAAGTTTTATGAATTAAAGCATTGCTGTTAGATTATAAAAATATGGAAAGAAGAAAAACATCATTTAAAGTGGACCCATGTAGAATTTCTTATTTAAGTTGGAGAATTCATAGGTGTACTGAAGAAACAGAATCCACACATAGACAATGCACAGATTCCATTTATATTCCTGGTAGCTTAGCTGGTAAAGAATCCACCTGCAACTCAGGACACCCTGGTTCAATCCCTGGGTCAGGAAAATCCCCTGGAAAAGGGATAGGGTACCCACTCCAATATTCTTGGGCTTCCCTTGTGGCTCAGATGGTAAAGAATCCATCTGAAATGTGGAAGACATGGGTTTGATCCCTGGGTTGGGAGGATCCCCTAGAGGTGGGCATGGCAACCCACTCCAGTATTTTTGCCTGGAGAATCCCATTGGCCATAGTCCATGGAGTCATAAAGATTCAGCCACGACTGAAGCAAGTTAGCACTTGCATATATATTTCCAGGAAAATAGGTGTCAATTATTGGTTGACTTCGTCTTCTTTTTCTAATTGTAGAAAGAGATTTTCACTCTGAGTGTAGTGTTCAGTGAATTCATAATGACACAGTTGACCTCTTGGGTTCATGTTCTTGAACGTGTGTCAGTGTGGGGTGGAATATTAAGTGCCTGAATTCATGCTCTTCATCTCTTCTGAATAGGATTTAAATGCATTCTGTTTATATTGAAATAAAAATGTGCTATTAACTATTGAGTGTGTCATTTTGAAAATGCATACTGGGTGATAATTCATTTTCAGGTGAAAACCATTCCAGCTCTTTTGGGCACAGAGAGGCAGCTTGTCCTCTTGTAACCATGGAGACTTATCCTGAGTTTAGGACTTAGCTTGTGTGCTCCATATCAGAAGAAAATAGATTTGAGAAGATCACGTAAATCACAGTTTGGCTTGTAGGCAGAGCAGTGTTAGACAAGGCTCAATGAAGGAATTATGAATTCATATGCTTTAGGTGGAGTTCTGATATTTGGTGTTTTAGGTCAACTCTATTCAAAATTAGTACAAAACAAAAACAAATAAATGGAAAAATTACAGCTTTATTTTTTTTCTTTTTCCAAAATAGTGCACATTATAAAAGTGAGTTGATTTCTTTCCGGAAACAGTCACTATCTGCAAGCCAATAAACTCTTCAAACCAGTTTTATTTAAGAAAATATTTTAAAATAAGGTCCTTTTCATGTGTTATAAGTCACTGTATGATTTCAACCCTGTGATCCTTTCTCCTTCACCCTCTGCTTCCAGGGCTTTTTGCCCAGCTATTTACACGACTCGGCTCTCCTCTACTACCATCAGCCCTTGTTTCAAATAGATGCACACACACCCACACACTCCAAATACCCCCACACCCTCTCAATTCCTACCTTACTCCTTCCAGAATGTAGGCCTCTAGGGGAAAATACCTTATCTGTTTTACTGACTACCTTATCTTCAGCACTTAGGACAATGCCTGTCATAAGATAAGTGCTCATAAATATTTGTTGAATAAATGGATGAAAGAATTTAACATCTCCATTAAAAGGGCCACGACTGAAGCAAGTTAGCACTTGCATATATATTTCCAGGAAAATAGGTGTCAATTATTGGTTGACTTCGTCTTCTTTTTCTAATTGTAGAAAGAGATTTTCACTCTGAGTGTAGTGTTCAGTGAATTCATAATGACACAGTTGACCTCTTGGGTTCATGTTCTTGAACGTGTGTCAGTGTGGGGTGGAATATTAAGTGCCTGAATTCATGCTCTTCATCTCTTCTGAATAGGATTTAAATGCATTCTGTTTATATTGAAATAAAAATGTGCTATTAACTATTGAGTGTGTCATTTTGAAAATGCATACTGGGTGATAATTCATTTTCAGGTGAAAACCATTCCAGCTCTTTTGGGCACAGAGAGGCAGCTTGTCCTCTTGTAACCATGGAGACTTATCCTGAGTTTAGGACTTAGCTTGTGTGCTCCATATCAGAAGAAAATAGATTTGAGAAGATCACGTAAATCACAGTTTGGCTTGTAGGCAGAGCAGTGTTAGACAAGGCTCAATGAAGGAATTATGAATTCATATGCTTTAGGTGGAGTTCTGATATTTGGTGTTTTAGGTCAACTCTATTCAAAATTAGTACAAAACAAAAACAAATAAATGGAAAAATTACAGCTTTATTTTTTTTCTTTTTCCAAAATAGTGCACATTATAAAAGTGAGTTGATTTCTTTCCGGAAACAGTCACTATCTGCAAGCCAATAAACTCTTCAAACCAGTTTTATTTAAGAAAATATTTTAAAATAAGGTCCTTTTCATGTGTTATAAGTCACTGTATGATTTCAACCCTGTGATCCTTTCTCCTTCACCCTCTGCTTCCAGGGCTTTTTGCCCAGCTATTTACACGACTCGGCTCTCCTCTACTACCATCAGCCCTTGTTTCAAATAGATGCACACACACACCCACACACTCCAAATACCCCCACACCCTCTCAATTCCTACCTTACTCCTTCCAGAATGTAGGCCTCTAGGGGAAAATACCTTATCTGTTTTACTGACTACCTTATCTTCAGCACTTAGGACAATGCCTGTCATAAGATAAGTGCTCATAAATATTTGTTGAATAAATGGATGAAAGAATTTAACATCTCCATTGACCTTTGATTGCAATTACAATACTGTACAAGGTTAAAGAAAAATATGCCAGTTTCCTAAGTGTTTTCAAACAGTATATTGTTAGGACAACAAAAAAATGATGGTAAAAATGACTTTGCAATAGCTAACAAGTCTGACTTGTATTAATATAATTGGGATAGAAAAGCCAGCCCTCCAAAATAGTTCACTAGACAGGTAACAACTTTCCAATACATAAACAAATAAAAGACTTGACATTAATTATGCCAGATCTTTTCAAGTTATTATGAAAATATGATAAATTCCAATGTATTAAAATATCTGCAACAGAGAACATAATTTTATGCTTGTGGATATTTGAACCTAACCCAATTTCTCTTCTTTTTCAATGTTAGTTTCCTAAGGATTTTATTCGTTCTCTTACAGTCACAGACATTAACTCAGATATTCAGTCTTACAACTTTAAACACATCTCCATTTTTCTTGTCTTTACTTAGGCCCTTTTCTCTATTAAATTGGTCATCAAGACTTCTGTCTCTGTGGCAGAATTTACTAACTACCTAACCTGATATACCAAATTTTAATTTCTGCCTACATTCAAAGGGCTATATTCCCCAGCTTTCTCTTCAGCTAAGGATGGTCACATAACCAAGCTCACAACTGAGGAGATGTCACCAGAAATTTTGGGTGCCTTCCATGAATGTTGCTCCAAGGAAACTGACTCGGAGAAGAGGACATCCTTTTTAGTACTTCTGCTTTGTTATCCAGGCCTGCAGTGAGGATGTTATGATGGAGATCCAGTCGTCATCTCAGGGAACATGAAGATAGGAGCCATACCAAAATCATCATAAAGAAAGTCAGGGTCCTCTGAAAGCTCTTTGAAGTTACTCTATTATTCTTGGGTTTTAATGATCTTCTTTTAAACGAGAGACAAATGAGCTTCTATCGTGAGCAAGCCTCCCTTATTTTAGATTGCTGTTACTCCACTCACTTAATTGCAGTCCCAAGATGCACTATGCCCATAGTCCTCTTCATTGCATTGCTGTTTTTCTACTAGACACTGGTAATGGATTTCTAGTTTGTCTCCCTGCATTCAGTTTTCATATACTTAGGGCCAGGTTGATTTTTTCCTAATTTTAATTCTTGCAGTTCTGTCAGCTCAAAAGCCTTCAGTAGCTTATGTTGGCCAGTATAACCGCATCTACCTTCATTTGACAATTAACATTTTCCATATTGTTGAATTAACCTATCTTGCACCTTAGCTTTTTCCATTCTTTCCGTTTCCCCTGCACATTAACCACAGGGAGCAATGCTTTTTATTCCACCTGATAGTTCACTGCCTAACAACTGCTCCCATATCCATAGCTTTTCTGACCAACTCTTGCCATGCCAGTTCCTCTCTCTATTATCTATATTTCTCCTATAGCACTTACCACATTGTATGTAATATTTTGATTTTTGGTGCACAGTTCTTGTGAGAATAGTAGTTGTATTTTGTTTTTAGTTTTGAGTATGCCATAGGCTTTCATACATGAATGCTCAAGAAAGAATTATTAAATGAGTGGGTGGATGGATCAGTAGATGGATACTGGCAGCGAAGTTCCTCACTTCATTTTGCACACTGATTCCAGCACCGGCACACCTATTCCTCCTGGGAATACAGTAGACTCTTTCATTCTTTGATCAGTAATTGCCTTGTCACTATTTCACTGTGGTTCCTAAATAATTTTCTGAGCTAAAGAGCAACTGGATGTTTATGAAATTTGCTTTTCTTCTCTCTGTGGAAAACCCCATTGCACTGAAAAGAATGGGCCATGAATGTTGCTCCAAGGAAACTGACTCGGAGAAGAGGACATCCTTTTTAGTACTTCTGCTTTGTTATCCAGGCCTGCAGTGAGGATGTTATGATGGAGATCCAGTCGTCATCTCAGGGAACATGAAGATAGGAGCCATACCAAAATCATCATAAAGAAAGTCAGGGTCCTCTGAAAGCTCTTTGAAGTTACTCTATTATTCTTGGGTTTTAATGATCTTCTTTTAAACGAGAGACAAATGAGCTTCTATCGTGAGCAAGCCTCCCTTATTTTAGATTGCTGTTACTCCACTCACTTAATTGCAGTCCCAAGATGCACTATGCCCATAGTCCTCTTCATTGCATTGCTGTTTTTCTACTAGACACTGGTAATGGATTTCTAGTTTGTCTCCCTGCATTCAGTTTTCATATACTTAGGGCCAGGTTGATTTTTTCCTAATTTTAATTCTTGCAGTTCTGTCAGCTCAAAAGCCTTCAGTAGCTTATGTTGGCCAGTATAACCGCATCTACCTTCATTTGACAATTAACATTTTCCATATTGTTGAATTAACCTATCTTGCACCTTAGCTTTTTCCATTCTTTCCGTTTCCCCTGCACATTAACCACAGGGAGCAATGCTTTTTATTCCACCTGATAGTTCACTGCCTAACAACTGCTCCCATATCCATAGCTTTTCTGACCAACTCTTGCCATGCCAGTTCCTCTCTCTATTATCTATATTTCTCCTATAGCACTTACCACATTGTATGTAATATTTTGATTTTTGGTGCACAGTTCTTGTGAGAATAGTAGTTGTATTTTGTTTTTAGTTTTGAGTATGCCATAGGCTTTCATACATGAATGCTCAAGAAAGAATTATTAAATGAGTGGGTGGATGGATCAGTAGATGGATACTGGCAGCGAAGTTCCTCACTTCATTTTGCACACTGATTCCAGCACCGGCACACCTATTCCTCCTGGGAATACAGTAGACTCTTTCATTCTTTGATCAGTAATTGCCTTGTCACTATTTCACTGTGGTTCCTAAATAATTTTCTGAGCTAAAGAGCAACTGGATGTTTATGAAATTTGCTTTTCTTCTCTCTGTGGAAAACCCCATTGCACTGAAAAGAATGTACTAATGCATACTGTCTGTTTGCTTCTGTTGAAAGAAAGATGAAGTGTCACGAAGAAAGGTAAAATTGAGACATGTACATGATTTTCCAAAGACCATCATGGATTCTTGGTACTTTTGATTTGTTACCTGGAAGAAAATGGTTTTTTTAGTTCTCCTTCCTTGAATAAAAAAATAGGGCATTTCTTCAAATTATCAAATCCTTTGTTTTCCCACTTGCATAGTTATATCCATACGATTTACACAGAACCTCAAAATTTATAGCAGCTGGTACCTACATGACACATTACAGACAATCAGACAGATCCAGGCTCATCTAGCCTTCAGAATAACCTGGTGAAGTAAGGAAGCAGGAAATTTATATCCACATTTATGAAAGAGAAAACTAGAGTTCTGAGAGGTTGTGATATATCTCAAGTCCCATACATGCAAGTGCCAAATGATTCAAGTGTTTTGATTTCTAGTCTTCCTTTGCATTTCTACTTGCTTGTTCAAGTCTACAGTGAAACCCTTCTTTCTTTTGTTCATTTTCAAAAGAAATGATCACATTACCAATTAGCTTAAACCAATCAAGTATGTGCGTATCAACTATATCTGCTTATATATATAATGATTAACAAATAAAATGTCCTGCTTTTTTCTCTTTTCACTTTTCTGTTTTTGTATTTTAATTTTGGGCCTCTTTTATTGGTTTTTTATTTATTTATTTTCATCCATTTTTGTTCTTTGGCCTGTGTGGGCCTCCCATTGCAGTGGCCTGCCTTGCTGCAGAGCACTGACTATGGGCACATGTGCTCCAGAGCGCTGGCTCATAATTGGACACACTGGTCCAGCCACTCCACGGCATGTGGGATCCTCCCAGGCCAGGGATCGAACTGGAGCCCCTTGCACTGCAAGGCGGACTCTTTACCCACTGGACCACCAGGGAAGCCCTTACTTTTCTTTTCTCACCCTTTCTATCTCCTACTGCCTATCATCCTGGTTCTAGGTGCTATCTCCTGTCACATGGACCACAGCAAAGATTGCCACATATGTCTCACCCTTCATTTCTTTCATAAAGAGCAACTGGATGTTTATGAAATTTGCTTTTCTTCTCTCTGTGGAAAACCCCATTGCACTGAAAAGAATGTACTAATGCATACTGTCTGTTTGCTTCTGTTGAAAGAAAGATGAAGTGTCACGAAGAAAGGTAAAATTGAGACATGTACATGATTTTCCAAAGACCATCATGGATTCTTGGTACTTTTGATTTGTTACCTGGAAGAAAATGGTTTTTTTAGTTCTCCTTCCTTGAATAAAAAAATAGGGCATTTCTTCAAATTATCAAATCCTTTGTTTTCCCACTTGCATAGTTATATCCATACGATTTACACAGAACCTCAAAATTTATAGCAGCTGGTACCTACATGACACATTACAGACAATCAGACAGATCCAGGCTCATCTAGCCTTCAGAATAACCTGGTGAAGTAAGGAAGCAGGAAATTTATATCCACATTTATGAAAGAGAAAACTAGAGTTCTGAGAGGTTGTGATATATCTCAAGTCCCATACATGCAAGTGCCAAATGATTCAAGTGTTTTGATTTCTAGTCTTCCTTTGCATTTCTACTTGCTTGTTCAAGTCTACAGTGAAACCCTTCTTTCTTTTGTTCATTTTCAAAAGAAATGATCACATTACCAATTAGCTTAAACCAATCAAGTATGTGCGTATCAACTATATCTGCTTATATATATAATGATTAACAAATAAAATGTCCTGCTTTTTTCTCTTTTCACTTTTCTGTTTTTGTATTTTAATTTTGGGCCTCTTTTATTGGTTTTTTATTTATTTATTTTCATCCATTTTTGTTCTTTGGCCTGTGTGGGCCTCCCATTGCAGTGGCCTGCCTTGCTGCAGAGCACTGACTATGGGCACATGTGCTCCAGAGCGCTGGCTCATAATTGGACACACTGGTCCAGCCACTCCACGGCATGTGGGATCCTCCCAGGCCAGGGATCGAACTGGAGCCCCTTGCACTGCAAGGCGGACTCTTTACCCACTGGACCACCAGGGAAGCCCTTACTTTTCTTTTCTCACCCTTTCTATCTCCTACTGCCTATCATCCTGGTTCTAGGTGCTATCTCCTGTCACATGGACCACAGCAAAGATTGCCACATATGTCTCCATTTCTGCCCTTGCCCCACTAGGCTTCATTCTCTAGATAGCGGGGATCATTATACATGTCATTATAAAAGTAGGTTATTTAAAATACTTCTATGGACAGATTGATCATTTTAAGTAAGTCAGGTCATGCTATTCCTCTGGTTAAAGTCCTCCCAAGGTCTAAGGTTGCCAGAGTAAATACAGAACATTCAGTTAATTTTGAATTTTCAGATAAAAAAACACATGATTTAGACACAAATATGTCTCAAATGTTATTTGTAGCAGATGTGTGATAAAATTATTTAAATAATTTTTTGGTATATGGATATCCCAAATATGGCACAGACCATGGTTATACTATACGTATTTATTGTTTACCTGAAATTTGTATTTAAATAGGTGTCTTTTTATTTGCTAAATCTGGCAATTCTGCCTGGGTTCCCACTTTCTGAGAATAGAAGCAGACTCCTCACTGCTGTCTCCTAGCTCCTAGGTGGAACACCTCCCTAACCTCCCTGCCTCTCTCTTATGACTCCTTCCTCTGCCTGTTTTTCCCTCACAGGTCAGACACCTCTGCTCTGGAGCCTTTGTTTTGACTGCCCTTTCTGCCTGGAAGCACCCTTCTCACCCCATTTAGTACTACAAACCCTCCTCCTCCTTCCTGATCCCCCTAGCTCTGTTTTACTTGCTCATCTCCTTCTAGAACCTATGCTTATTGGATTTATTGTTTACTGACTCCCCTTTCTTCACTTGAAAGAGAGCTTTCAAATACAGAGATCTGTGTTCACCGTTGTGCTCCAGCCACCTAAAAGGCAATGGCATACAGAAGACATTCAATTAATATTTGTTGAATGAATTACTAATAAAATTGAGGGATACAAGGAATGCAAACAAAAAATTGATAGCAACCTTTTTGGTGACAGAATGTAAGTAATTATGGATCAAAAATAAAGACTAAGTCATTGTATTCCATGTATAACCTATTCACAAATTTATTTGTCAGAAGATACATTCTTATGTAAGATAAACACAGACCAAATTTTTTTTCCATTAAATGTGGTAAATACCAGTCTGGAAACTGTTCTTGCCTAAGTGTATCATTCTTTTGTTACATGTTGTTTTCTGTTGGCTTTTTAGAACTGAAGTGTTTCTCTGTGGCTCTATTGATGTCAGTAAAATGACAAAAATGTTCAAATGAAGAAAAGAGAACAATGAACTTGTTTGACATTTCCACTATAATCTCCTGTTTAGAAGGGTCAACATTACTTTTCTGGGCAAGCATACAGAACAATCTGTACTAAATGTTGCAGCTTTCAGGAAGCCCACTTGGTGTTCAAATATATCTGTACCCAGTAAAATATTATCTCATTCGTGTCCTAGATTTTAGGTCTCAGTCCTAAAGATTAGACAAATTTCTTTTAGTAGCTTGCAAAGGAAATTAAAGTTTTCATAGTGGTGTTGAGGCAGAGAAAGAAAGAATGATATGTAACTGATCTGTTTCTTATAGAATGAGAATCAGTTGTATCTCTTAGTAGGATGTTGAGGCAGAGAAAATAGAAATGCTGAATGTTTAAAAAGACTCCTCACTGCTGTCTCCTAGCTCCTAGGTGGAACACCTCCTAACCTCCCTGCCTCTCTCTTATGACTCCTTCCTCTGCCTGTTTTTCCCTCACAGGTCAGACACCTCTGCTCTGGAGCCTTTGTTTTGACTGCCCTTTCTGCCTGGAAGCACCCTTCTCACCCCATTTAGTACTACAAACCCTCCTCCTCCTTCCTGATCCCCCTAGCTCTGTTTTACTTGCTCATCTCCTTCTAGAACCTATGCTTATTGGATTTATTGTTTACTGACTCCCCTTTCTTCACTTGAAAGAGAGCTTTCAAATACAGAGATCTGTGTTCACCGTTGTGCTCCAGCCACCTAAAAGGCAATGGCATACAGAAGACATTCAATTAATATTTGTTGAATGAATTACTAATAAAATTGAGGGATACAAGGAATGCAAACAAAAAATTGATAGCAACCTTTTTGGTGACAGAATGTAAGTAATTATGGATCAAAAATAAAGACTAAGTCATTGTATTCCATGTATAACCTATTCACAAATTTATTTGTCAGAAGATACATTCTTATGTAAGATAAACACAGACCAAATTTTTTTTCCATTAAATGTGGTAAATACCAGTCTGGAAACTGTTCTTGCCTAAGTGTATCATTCTTTTGTTACATGTTGTTTTCTGTTGGCTTTTTAGAACTGAAGTGTTTCTCTGTGGCTCTATTGATGTCAGTAAAATGACAAAAATGTTCAAATGAAGAAAAGAGAACAATGAACTTGTTTGACATTTCCACTATAATCTCCTGTTTAGAAGGGTCAACATTACTTTTCTGGGCAAGCATACAGAACAATCTGTACTAAATGTTGCAGCTTTCAGGAAGCCCACTTGGTGTTCAAATATATCTGTACCCAGTAAAATATTATCTCATTCGTGTCCTAGATTTTAGGTCTCAGTCCTAAAGATTAGACAAATTTCTTTTAGTAGCTTGCAAAGGAAATTAAAGTTTTCATAGTGGTGTTGAGGCAGAGAAAGAAAGAATGATATGTAACTGATCTGTTTCTTATAGAATGAGAATCAGTTGTATCTCTTAGAGATACAAATAGATGACATGTTTAAGAAAGGTCAGCCCATTATTAGAGAAAATTGAGGTGTTCAAAAATAACTGCTGTGCATCCTATGTCTGTTCCTTCTCACAACTGTCAAATACAAAAATATTGACTATAATATATGCTTTATTTTAACAAATATGCAAAATGGATGAAACAATGCTGGTTGAGAAAAGGGAAGAAGAATGTATAAGTAGAAATATAAGTGTTTTACCTACTTTTTATCTAAACTTGTGACGCATTTACTTTACTTTTGTAGTTAAAATAATAATATTAAATGAGATCTATGGGAAAATGCGACAGGGAGTGTGATTCTTGGGCACTGGAGCTCAAAGTCTGCTCTGACATGAGGCATTAACAAGCTTCTGTAGGAGTCACATTATACTAGCTGCTTTTCCTGAACAAAGCAACGCCAGGCCAGCTCTACAGATGGTGGGGTAGAAAAATGACTTTTGAACCTGACCAAGCTAATAAAATTCTTTTCTTTTTTAAAAGGGATGCAACTCATGTTTTCTAGATCTATATAGGTTCAAACTGTAGTGATTTTAATTTACAACTTTTATTAAAAGGTGTAAAATTATCCACGGTGACCACATTTGAATTAATATAAAGAGAATGATTATCATAAGAATCTCAAATAATATTAAAACTTGGTCATGGTATATACCTAAAGCTCTGTCTCTGGTCATATCTTGTTTTTTCTCTCCTCCAAGTAAACCACCCATTTATTCTTTTGTCCAGCACAAAATAAACTTCATAGTTTGGTGTTGTCATGAAATTGGGGTAGCAGTGTACTCCATTACTCATAATGTCTTTGTTATGGATAAAGGGCTTTTACTTGGGAGAAAATTCGTAATCCTCAGGTACTTCAGGAAAAAAAATGAAGATCTTGAATCTTACTTCTAAGTTGATATTTTTTTCTTGTATGACTACTTCTTTATATTTTGTCATTTTAAAAATTTCTTTACAATGCAAAATACAGCCTGTAGTGGGGATTAGATTTTCAAAGGTTCAGATTTGAAAAAAAAAAAAAAAAAAACCTTTTTGAATATTAGATACAGTAAAGTTTCAAGAAAAGTACAAAACATTTGAACACTATGTTGTAAATGCATCTCATTTAAGAAAAAATATGATTTGTAAATTAAAGACTACCTTGTTTGTGTAAATGAGAAAAGATAGAGAAAATAGAAACATGTCATTTTTTTAAATAAAAGGATAATTGCCTTCTTGGCAACAGTGACAGGAATTTTCTCCCCTGACCTCTACACACAGACACACACACACGTGGAGTCTGGCAGGCATGAGGAGAAGCATATATAGACACTGACAAGCTGGAGACCACAAGCTTAATGTTCTTAAATTAGCCGTCTCATAATTCCAAAATATAATGCCATCCTTCTGCTCTCAAAATAATTTTACTCCCCTAAAATATTTTGAGCTCCATCTATTTCTGTAATAAGTTTTATCTAGAATGACATTTTGGAATTGTGAGAAGACTATCTGGTTATAATCAAATAAAGTTCTTTTCATTTCTGTCACCACTGGTTGCCTTGTTGACCTGGGAAAACTACTTTATGATTTTAATCCTCTGTTTTTAGTTGTGTTTATCTCTGAGTATGCTAAAATTATTTTTATAGTATTGTGTTAGTTTCAGGTATACAGCATAGTGATTCCATTTGCAGAGCTGTAGTGATTTTAATTTACAACTTTTATTAAAAGGTGTAAAATTATCCACGGTGACCACATTTGAATTAATATAAAGAGAATGATTATCATAAGAATCTCAAATAATATTAAAACTTGGTCATGGTATATACCTAAAGCTCTGTCTCTGGTCATATCTTGTTTTTTCTCTCCTCCAAGTAAACCACCCATTTATTCTTTTGTCCAGCACAAAATAAACTTCATAGTTTGGTGTTGTCATGAAATTGGGGTAGCAGTGTACTCCATTACTCATAATGTCTTTGTTATGGATAAAGGGCTTTTACTTGGGAGAAAATTCGTAATCCTCAGGTACTTCAGGAAAAAATGAAGATCTTGAATCTTACTTCTAAGTTGATATTTTTTTCTTGTATGACTACTTCTTTATATTTTGTCATTTTAAAAATTTCTTTACAATGCAAAATACAGCCTGTAGTGGGGATTAGATTTTCAAAGGTTCAGATTTGAAAAAAAAAAAAAAAAAAAACCTTTTTGAATATTAGATACAGTAAAGTTTCAAGAAAAGTACAAAACATTTGAACACTATGTTGTAAATGCATCTCATTTAAGAAAAAATATGATTTGTAAATTAAAGACTACCTTGTTTGTGTAAATGAGAAAAGATAGAGAAAATAGAAACATGTCATTTTTTTAAATAAAAGGATAATTGCCTTCTTGGCAACAGTGACAGGAATTTTCTCCCCTGACCTCTACACACAGACACACACACACGTGGAGTCTGGCAGGCATGAGGAGAAGCATATATAGACACTGACAAGCTGGAGACCACAAGCTTAATGTTCTTAAATTAGCCGTCTCATAATTCCAAAATATAATGCCATCCTTCTGCTCTCAAAATAATTTTACTCCCCTAAAATATTTTGAGCTCCATCTATTTCTGTAATAAGTTTTATCTAGAATGACATTTTGGAATTGTGAGAAGACTATCTGGTTATAATCAAATAAAGTTCTTTTCATTTCTGTCACCACTGGTTGCCTTGTTGACCTGGGAAAACTACTTTATGATTTTAATCCTCTGTTTTTAGTTGTGTTTATCTCTGAGTATGCTAAAATTATTTTTATAGTATTGTGTTAGTTTCAGGTATACAGCATAGTGATTCCATTTGCAGAGTATCGTCCACTATAGGTTATTAGAAGATAATAGATATCATTCCATGGTCTATACAGTGTATCCTTGTTACTTACCTATCATATATAGTAGTTAATATCTGTTCATCCCATACCACTAATTTGTCCCTCACTCCTTCCCTCTATCCTTGGCACCTGTAAGCTTATTTTATATATCTGTGCAAATATTTTATATATCTACTAAGACTCACAGATATATAGACTCACAATTTCTGATTTGGATTCATTTGGATTATTTTTAGATTCTGCCTATTGGTGATATCATATCATATATTTGTCTTTGTCTGACTTATTTCACTAATTTTCTAGGTCCATCCAGTCACTGTAAATGGCAGTATTCCATTATTTTTTATGGCTGAGTAATATTCCACTGTCATTATATATCCCACATGATCTTAATTCAGTTGTCTGTTGATGGACATTTAAGTTGCTTCCATGTCTTGGCTATTATAAATAGTGCTGTTATGAACATTAGGATATATGTGTCTTGTCCAATGAATGATTTAATTTAGATTTTGACACAAGCCTTCTATCTGTAGCATACTGTACCAGTGTACCTTCTACTTAGTGTACTAGCACAAGAGCCTTTCGTGGGTTCCACATTGGCTCCTTAAATCAGGATATTTTACGTGACAGGAATTTTCTCCCTGACCTCTACACACACACACACACACACGTGGAGTCTGGCAGGCATGAGGAGAAGCATATATAGACACTGACAAGCTGGAGACCACAAGCTTAATGTTCTTAAATTAGCCGTCTCATAATTCCAAAATATAATGCCATCCTTCTGCTCTCAAAATAATTTTACTCCCCTAAAATATTTTGAGCTCCATCTATTTCTGTAATAAGTTTTATCTAGAATGACATTTTGGAATTGTGAGAAGACTATCTGGTTATAATCAAATAAAGTTCTTTTCATTTCTGTCACCACTGGTTGCCTTGTTGACCTGGGAAAACTACTTTATGATTTTAATCCTCTGTTTTTAGTTGTGTTTATCTCTGAGTATGCTAAAATTATTTTTATAGTATTGTGTTAGTTTCAGGTATACAGCATAGTGATTCCATTTGCAGAGTATCGTCCACTATAGGTTATTAGAAGATAATAGATATCATTCCATGGTCTATACAGTGTATCCTTGTTACTTACCTATCATATATAGTAGTTAATATCTGTTCATCCCATACCACTAATTTGTCCCTCACTCCTTCCCTCTATCCTTGGCACCTGTAAGCTTATTTTATATATCTGTGCAAATATTTTATATATCTACTAAGACTCACAGATATATAGACTCACAATTTCTGATTTGGATTCATTTGGATTATTTTTAGATTCTGCCTATTGGTGATATCATATCATATATTTGTCTTTGTCTGACTTATTTCACTAATTTTCTAGGTCCATCCAGTCACTGTAAATGGCAGTATTCCATTATTTTTTATGGCTGAGTAATATTCCACTGTCATTATATATCCCACATGATCTTAATTCAGTTGTCTGTTGATGGACATTTAAGTTGCTTCCATGTCTTGGCTATTATAAATAGTGCTGTTATGAACATTAGGATATATGTGTCTTGTCCAATGAATGATTTAATTTAGATTTTGACACAAGCCTTCTATCTGTAGCATACTGTACCAGTGTACCTTCTACTTAGTGTACTAGCACAAGAGCCTTTCGTGGGTTCCACATTGGCTCCTTAAATCAATGGCTGATTTGAAGTCTTTGCTGAGAAATCAATTGAGAATTGTTTATCCTCTATCTAGAATATGTTTATAATGGTTCCCTTAAGGAATCTGTAACCCACTTGGGAGAAAAATAAAAGACACAAAATAAGGAGAAAACAATTAAGGATTCAGTTGGTAGCACTGATTCAAATTTTGAGAAAAATTCTTAGAAAGATGAGAGATGAGATGCTTAGTTATAAGCATCAAAGAAGCATTTATAGGTATGGACGATTTTAGTTGTTTTGAAAAAGATAAAGAGATCTTGAATAATGAGGAAGTTTTAATAGATGGAAAGTAATTATTAAAAGGGATATTCAAGTGACAATCACAACATTTTCAAAGATAAGGACAGAAATAGGGTTGAGGTAATAGTCTGGGAGTAAAAAGAAACTGATCTTTGCAGAAAGAAGATAAACAAAGGAAACTTCTGTTTTCTCAGGTTTGCCTTTAGAAATCTCAGCAGAAACCCACAGGAAGAAAGGCTAATATATATATCTGAATTAAAATGTGATACTAATAAGGCTTCCCAGGTGGTGCTAGTTGTAAAGAACCTGCCTGCTAATGCAGGACACACCAGAGACTCGGGTTCAGTCCCTGTCTTGGGATAATATAGTCTTGTTATCTGTTTTGAGACCCAAGCCACAGATAAGCTAGTAAAAGAAAAGAGAGGCTCTGTTTAGCTCACAACTGGATGGTAGTATTGGTTAGGGAAGTAGGGATAGGTTGCAGTCTCAGAATAAATGTAAACAAACACTCCTACTACACGACCTGTAGGAGAGGCCAGGTCTTATTATACTTACGGGAATGTGACTCTGAAAGCCTTTATTGAGCATTGGCAAGTTTGTGAGCTTTATAGGGATATTTGTATGGCCATTCTTAATATGTCCTTATAAATGTGGCCCATTATTTGTAATGTTTTCTATATGTGCTACTGTAGAAGTGAAATTCTTGACCTTAAATCATTTCCGAAAATGTTAAATTGAGAATTTTAACTTACATTTTATGAATTGGCATATATATTATTGACAGAGATTTGGATTTCAGCACAATGCAAAGTTCTTTCTAGTGCATGTGTTTTTTCTCTACGTCCCTTTCGTTTTAAAGCACATTTTAAATGTATTTTTCTCATTTTGGTAAAAGTTGTCTACTTGAAAAAAGTTATTCACTGTTGGGAACAATACCTCATTCAAGGCTTTCTACTTTATCAGATCATGGAGATTTTCTTGAACTTTGTTACTAAAACAGAATTAAAGTCCACATAGTGTTTATAAAAATTTCCTGTTAGAATTCTTGAAAATCAAATGAAGTCATATCAAAGACTGAAATATGTAAAATAGATAAACCATGATACTTTAGACTAAATGAATAATCTTTGTTGTTGTTCAATCACTAAGTCATGTCCAACTCTGCAAACCCATGGACTTCAGCGCACCAGATTTCTCTCACCTTCACTCCCTGAGTTTGCTCAGAAGCATGTCCACTGAGCCAGTGATGACATCCAACCATCTCATCCTCCACTGCCCCTTTCTCCTTTTGCCTTCTATCTTTCCCAGCATCAGTGTGTTTTCCAGTGAGTCAGCTCTTTGCTTCACGTGGCCGAAGTATTGAAGCTTAAGCTTCAGCAACAGACCATACTCACGTATTCAGGGTTGATTTCCTTTAGGATTGACTGGTTTGATCTCTTTGCAGTCCAAGAGGTTTGCAAGAGTGTTCTTCAGCACTGTGATTTGAAAGCATCAATTTTTCAGTTATCATCCTTCTTCTTGGTCCAACTCTCACATCCATACATGATTACTGGAAAAACTGTAGCTTTGACTATATGGCCCTTTGTTGGCAAAGTGATGTTTCTGATTTTTAATACACTGTGTAGGTTTGTCATAGCTTTCCTTCCAAAAAGTAAGTGTCTTTTCATTTCATGACTGCCCTCACTGTCTGCAGTGATTTTGAAGCCCAATAAAACCTGTCACTTCTTCTGTCACTGGAAGAAGTGACAGAGCAGTAGGACTTGATAAATCTATATTTGAACATAATCCTTCAGAACAGGATGCATATTAGTGTTCTGGCAGGCCATTTCTATTTTTTTCAGCTCTCAGTCCTAATGAGGTGGCTGGCTCTAGAACCTATCATAAAAAGTGAAGTAAGTCAAAAAGAGAAAGACAAGTATAGTATACTAACTCATATATATGGGATCTAGTAAGATGGTCATGATAACGCATGCAGTGAACTCATGAAAAAATAGAGAATAGACATAAAGACATTGTGGAGACCGAACAGTTGGAGGGAGTAACATGGAAACCTATACTGTCATGTGTGGAAAAGATAGCTATTGTCATTGTGCTAGGGGAATAGGAGTACCTACAACCACTTGGGGCGATGGTCTGGAGGGATGGGAGAATGGGGGAGTAGGACATGATACTTTAGACTAAATGAATAATCTTTGTTGTTGTTCAATCACTAAGTCATGTCCAACTCTGCAAACCCATGGACTTCAGCGCACCAGATTTCTCTCACCTTCACTCCCTGAGTTTGCTCAGAAGCATGTCCACTGAGCCAGTGATGACATCCAACCATCTCATCCTCCACTGCCCCTTTCTCCTTTTGCCTTCTATCTTTCCCAGCATCAGTGTGTTTTCCAGTGAGTCAGCTCTTTGCTTCACGTGGCCGAAGTATTGAAGCTTAAGCTTCAGCAACAGACCATACTCACGTATTCAGGGTTGATTTCCTTTAGGATTGACTGGTTTGATCTCTTTGCAGTCCAAGAGGTTTGCAAGAGTGTTCTTCAGCACTGTGATTTGAAAGCATCAATTTTTCAGTTATCATCCTTCTTCTTGGTCCAACTCTCACATCCATACATGATTACTGGAAAAACTGTAGCTTTGACTATATGGCCCTTTGTTGGCAAAGTGATGTTTCTGATTTTTAATACACTGTGTAGGTTTGTCATAGCTTTCCTTCCAAAAAGTAAGTGTCTTTTCATTTCATGACTGCCCTCACTGTCTGCAGTGATTTTGAAGCCCAATAAAACCTGTCACTTCTTCTGTCACTGGAAGAAGTGACAGAGCAGTAGGACTTGATAAATCTATATTTGAACATAATCCTTCAGAACAGGATGCATATTAGTGTTCTGGCAGGCCATTTCTATTTTTTTCAGCTCTCAGTCCTAATGAGGTGGCTGGCTCTAGAACCTATCATAAAAAGTGAAGTAAGTCAAAAAGAGAAAGACAAGTATAGTATACTAACTCATATATATGGGATCTAGTAAGATGGTCATGATAACGCATGCAGTGAACTCATGAAAAAATAGAGAATAGACATAAAGACATTGTGGAGACCGAACAGTGGGAGGGAGGCATGGAGGGAGTAACATGGAAGCCTATACTGTCATGTGTGGAAAAGATAGCTATTGTCATTGTGCTAGGGGAATAGGAGTACCTACAACCACTTGGGGCGATGGTCTGGAGGGATGGGAGGGGGGGAACTGGGTGGGGGGAGGGTCCAGGGTTATGCATATGAATGATCTGGGAACATACATGTAAAAAATAAAAATAATAATAATAAAAAATAAAAAATAAAAATGTATTTTAATCGGAGGATAATAAGTTTTAACATATTGTGTTGGTTCTGACATATATCAACATGAATCAACAAAGGTATACATATGTCCCTGTCTCTTGAACCAGTGTAGTTTTGATTTGCATTTCTCTAATAATGAGTGATATTGAGTGTTTTTCATGTGTCTATTAGCCATCTGTATGTCTTCTATTTTTTTTTTAATTCTTTATTTTAAAGGTTGTACAGAGTTTTGTTGTTCACAGACATGTATGTTCCCAGATCAGTCATATGCATAACCCTGGTCCCCACCCCCCGAGTTCCCCCCATCCCACCCCTCTGGACCATTGCCCTATGCCATTGTAAGCACTCCTATTCCCTTAGCACAATGACACTAGCTATCTTTTCCACACATGACAGTATAGGTTTCCATGTTACTCCCTCCATGCCTCCCCCTCCCTATTTCTTCCCCACATTGTCCCTGTGTCTATGCTCTGTCTGTTTTTTCATGAGTTCACTGCATGTGTTATCAAGACCGTCCTACTAGATTCCATATATGTGCGTTAGTATACTGTATTTGTCTTTTTCTTTTTGACTGACTTCACTTTTTATGATAGGTTCCAGAGCCAGCCACTTCATTAGGACTGAGTCTTCTGCATTTCTTTTAACAGCTGAGTTGTATTTTTTTTAACAGGCCGATGCCATCTATTGGATTTTAGGTAAGATAGGTTTCTTTTGAACATAATCCTTCAGAACAGGATGCATATTAGTGTTCTGGCAGGCCATTTCTATTTTTTTCAGCTCTCAGTCCTAATGAGGTGGCTGGCTCTAGAACCTATCATAAAAAGTGAAGTAAGTCAAAAAGAGAAAGACAAGTATAGTATACTAACTCATATATATGGGATCTAGTAAGATGGTCATGATAACGCATGCAGTGAACTCATGAAAAAATAGAGAATAGACATAAAGACATTGTGGAGACCGAACAGTGGGAGGGAGGCATGGAGGGAGTAACATGGAAGCCTATACTGTCATGTGTGGAAAAGATAGCTATTGTCATTGTGCTAGGGAATAGGAGTACCTACAACCACTTGGGGCGATGGTCTGGAGGGATGGGAGGGAACTGGGTGGGGGGAGGGTCCAGGGTTATGCATATGAATGATCTGGGAACATACATGTAAAAAATAAAAATAATAATAATAAAAAATAAAAAATAAAAATGTATTTTAATCGGAGGATAATAAGTTTTAACATATTGTGTTGGTTCTGACATATATCAACATGAATCAACAAAGGTATACATATGTCCCTGTCTCTTGAACCAGTGTAGTTTTGATTTGCATTTCTCTAATAATGAGTGATATTGAGTGTTTTTCATGTGTCTATTAGCCATCTGTATGTCTTCTATTTTTTTTTTAATTCTTTATTTTAAAGGTTGTACAGAGTTTTGTTGTTCACAGACATGTATGTTCCCAGATCAGTCATATGCATAACCCTGGTCCCCACCCCCCGAGTTCCCCCCATCCCACCCCTCTGGACCATTGCCCTATGCCATTGTAAGCACTCCTATTCCCTTAGCACAATGACACTAGCTATCTTTTCCACACATGACAGTATAGGTTTCCATGTTACTCCCTCCATGCCTCCCCCTCCCTATTTCTTCCCCACATTGTCCCTGTGTCTATGCTCTGTCTGTTTTTTCATGAGTTCACTGCATGTGTTATCAAGACCGTCCTACTAGATTCCATATATGTGCGTTAGTATACTGTATTTGTCTTTTTCTTTTTGACTGACTTCACTTTTTATGATAGGTTCCAGAGCCAGCCACTTCATTAGGACTGAGTCTTCTGCATTTCTTTTAACAGCTGAGTTGTATTTCATTGTATATATGTACCAGAGCTTCTGGATCCATTCATTTGTTGATGAACATCTAGGTTGCTTCCATGTTCTGGCTATTGTATAGAGAGCTGCAATGAACATTGGGGTACAGGTGCTTCTTTCAGTTTTGATTTCATCCGGATATAAGCCTAAGAGTGGGATTGCTGGGTCATAGGGTGCTTCTATTTTTAGTTCTTTAAGGAATCTTCATATTGTCTTCCATAGAGGTATCAATTTACATTCTCACCAGCAATGCAAGAGGGTTCTCTTTTCTCCACACCCTCTCCAGCATTTATTGTCTGCAGATTTTTTGAAGATGGCCATTCTGACGAGTGTGAGGTGATATCTCATTGTAGTTTTGATTTGCATTTCTCTAATAATAAGCGAGGTTGAGCATCGTTTCATGTGCTTTGGGGCCATGTGTATGTCCTCTTTGGAGAAGCGTCTCTCTATAGCCTTTCCCCATTTTTTGATTGGGTTGTTCATTTTTCCAGGCTGAGTTGTCTGAGTTGCTTATAGATTTTGGAGATTAATAGAAAAATTTTGATTAGGTCTTCTGTCAGCTTTTTGATTGGATTGTTTGTTTTTCTGGTTTTGAGGTGAATGAGTTGCTTCTATATTTTGGAGATTGATCTTTTGTCAGTTGTTCTGTTTGCTATTATTTTCTTTCATTCTAAGGGTTGTACCTTCACCTTGTTTATAGTTTACTTCACTGTGCCAAGATTTAAGTTTAATTAGGTCTCATTTGTTTATTTTTATTTCCATTACTTTGGGAGGTGGGTAAGAGAGGATATAAGAACTATATAGGCATGTGTGTGTGTTATTGCTCAATTGTGTCCCCAGGGACTATAAATATCCATGCACTTCTTTGACCATGGAATTCTCCAGAAAAGAATACTGGAGTGGGTTGGCATTCCCTTCTCCAGGGAGATCTTCCCAACCCAGGGATTGAAGTTGGATCTCCTGCATTGCAGAGAGACTCTTTTCTATCTGAGGCACCAAGGAAGCCCGATGGATGATCATTTAGGACTTGATATAAAACAGATTATTTCAACTATTTCCCAGTAAAAAATAATTGAAATTGGGTTTTCCAGAGGAGTTGGTGCTAATGGTAAAGAACCCACCTGCCAATGAAGCAGACGTCGGAGACATGGTTTCAATCCCTGGGTCTAGAAGATCCCCTGGAGGAGAAATTGACAACCCACTCCAGTATTCTTGCCTGAAGAGTTTCATGGATAGAGAGACTGGCAGGCTCTAGTCCATGGGGTCACAGAGAGTCAGACACGACAGGAGCAACTTAGCATGCATGCATAGGATACCTGAAGCATTCATGCAGGGTTAGGCCAGAATGAAACACAGGGGAACCTGGATGGTCTAGAGCACCACAACTATAGGGCTGTCAGAAAAGCGTGACATATGAAACCAGTACGTGCACTTAAGTAGAACAAAAAGAAGCTGCAAATACAATCTTGAGCTTTCCGGAAATTTGAGCCTAGGGTTTATTTAGTATTTGGGCTATTTTTGTCGCTGATGAAGTCAACACAGTGGATTGTAATGAGACAGATAAAATTCTGTCTTCAGTGCAAGCACCTATTCAATAAATGTCTAGTCCAGACAGATGAGGTGCAAAGCCAAGATGTGCCAGGTCACCAGCTTCCACAGGGTCTGATGGATGTTGCCATGTGAACAGCACTCTGTCAGAATACACTTGGCTGAGGGCGGTGACTGTGTCCTGTGAAAGAGACACAAAGCTTAGTGAAACATTTTGGAGCTCACCCTAAATAAAACGACTGAAGAGACCGTGCACTGCTAAATGTTTTGTTAATGGGTGTCAATGTGGATTTGATGAATTTGAGGGTATTTGAGTGCACACCTGCAGCAGATGGCCTGTGCTTCTCAGCTGCTCTTGTGGTTTAGCTACACGTATTTTAAATCCCAGCTGTCAGCCCATAAGCACTGACCGTGAATGTTAAGATTCACAAGCAGCGTTTAGCTACATCCTGTTGTGGGAAATATGATTCCCATTCCAGGGAGATCTTCCCAACCCAGGGATTGAAGTTGGATCTCCTGCATTGCAGAGACTCTTTTCTATCTGAGGCACCAAGGAAGCCCGATGGATGATCATTTAGGACTTGATATAAAACAGATTATTTCAACTATTTCCCAGTAAAAAATAATTGAAATTGGGTTTTCCAGAGGAGTTGGTGCTAATGGTAAAGAACCCACCTGCCAATGAAGCAGACGTCGGAGACATGGTTTCAATCCCTGGGTCTAGAAGATCCCCTGGAGGAGAAATTGACAACCCACTCCAGTATTCTTGCCTGAAGAGTTTCATGGATAGAGAGACTGGCAGGCTCTAGTCCATGGGGTCACAGAGAGTCAGACACGACAGGAGCAACTTAGCATGCATGCATAGGATACCTGAAGCATTCATGCAGGGTTAGGCCAGAATGAAACACAGGGGAACCTGGATGGTCTAGAGCACCACAACTATAGGGCTGTCAGAAAAGCGTGACATATGAAACCAGTACGTGCACTTAAGTAGAACAAAAAGAAGCTGCAAATACAATCTTGAGCTTTCCGGAAATTTGAGCCTAGGGTTTATTTAGTATTTGGGCTATTTTTGTCGCTGATGAAGTCAACACAGTGGATTGTAATGAGACAGATAAAATTCTGTCTTCAGTGCAAGCACCTATTCAATAAATGTCTAGTCCAGACAGATGAGGTGCAAAGCCAAGATGTGCCAGGTCACCAGCTTCCACAGGGTCTGATGGATGTTGCCATGTGAACAGCACTCTGTCAGAATACACTTGGCTGAGGGCGGTGACTGTGTCCTGTGAAAGAGACACAAAGCTTAGTGAAACATTTTGGAGCTCACCCTAAATAAAACGACTGAAGAGACCGTGCACTGCTAAATGTTTTGTTAATGGGTGTCAATGTGGATTTGATGAATTTGAGGGTATTTGAGTGCACACCTGCAGCAGATGGCCTGTGCTTCTCAGCTGCTCTTGTGGTTTAGCTACACGTATTTTAAATCCCAGCTGTCAGCCCATAAGCACTGACCGTGAATGTTAAGATTCACAAGCAGCGTTGCCAGTGGCAAGAACACACTTACTGGGGTCATCCTGTTGTGGGAAATATGATTCAGCTGACCTTTTCCTCCCGGTTACTTAGAGAAGCCAAAAGAAACTGTGAAAAGAAGGTGCCTTGGTCCATGTCATGATGCTGCCAGAAGCATCTATAGATCTGTTCTTTTGAGCAAGAACTTTGTGAAATAAATCAATAGAACACTTTAGCACAGCCGCTAAAGTAATACTCACTGTAATCCTCTATGTTGGCATAGGGCTTTGTCAGTCATGAAGGATTTTTACATCCATCATTTCCTTACTGAAATATCCATAAGGAGTAATTATAGCAAAAGTGTTAATATTCCTATTTAATAACTGAAAGAAAACTGAGGTTCCAAGAGGCATAAGGTAGTGTTTGTGCATATGAAATTTGAGGTCCAAAACAGCATCTTGAAAAAAAGAATAGGGGGAATCAAACTAGGAAAAGTCTCTTTGGGTCATGGGCGTCTGGTGTTTATTTTTTCTAGCTTGAGTCTTATGCCTTCTAAATATAGTGCTATGAAAAACAGCTTAAAGGAGATCTTGAGAGTGAAGACAATGTCTCTCCTTACATACAAAAATGTTGTTCATCCTATCTGAGACTGAATTGCCATCAATATCCACTCTCTCCTTGTTTCTTAAGTATGGAGTCCTTGAGTTTAAGCTGGCACATGAATGTCCTGACAGGAACAGTAGTATCCTGACAGGAACATCTGCACTGTGCTAAGTTTTGGCAAACGTGATGTGAGCAACTTCTCGAAAGTGTCCTTAGTGGGAATATATTTGTCAGTAAACAAGCCATTCTATTTCTTCCAGACACTGAATCAATTAGTATAATTAAGAGTTCACCTAATATAAGAGCAGGGAAATAAAAAATCAAGGAAATTACTAGGGATTTTATTAGCTCAAAGTAACACATTGGCTAGATCTTAGGTTTGCTGGATATACGCCCAAATTAAGAAGAGTCTCTGGAAGGCTCCCATCAGTCAATTATCTCCATTGGCAGTAGCAAAGTGAGCTGTTCACAGGGCTCACAAGGAAGCAGCTGTAAGTCACACACCTGACAACCTATCTGACTATCATTTCCTCCAGAGATTATGATCTTTGATTTCTTTGGCCTCTGAATCTGAAGTAAGTGCCTTTCATTAGAAAATTCTAACCTTGAACTGTTGAAAAAAATTCTAACCTTGAAAATGCTAGTCTTCGGAAAAAAAATTTTTTTTTGAAAGCTTGATTCCTGGTTTCTCTTTTATCTTGTTTGCATAAATAAACCTTAGAATGAGTTTGTGATGATATTGATTTGTTAAGGGACAGCCCAAAACAGCCTACCTTTGTTCCGCACAGCATCCATAGATGACATTTAACTCACACTTAACTTCCAAAGAAAGACTACGGCACATTCTGCTTACTGCTCATTTTACATAAATGAACCTACTTACTTTAACCACTTCAAAGAGTATGTTCATTGCTTTTTGGCCCACTTACTTTCCCTTTGGTGATACTGTAAGTGGGAGTCACTCAGTCATGTCCAATTCTGTAGCCCCAGGGACTGTAGCTTGTGAGGATCCTTTGTCCAAGGGATTTTCAGGCAAGAATACTGCAAGGGGATCCCTTCTCCAGGGGATCTTCCCAACCCAGTGATCAAACCTGGGTCTCCCACATTGCAGGCAGATTCTTCACCACCGGAGCCACCAGGAAAGCCCTAGTATGTTGGTGATGCTGTAATGTATTAAATCACAAGTTCAGCTATTTTTAATATACCTAATAGTCAATAGAAAAGGAATGTGGAAAGAAAAAAAAGGTCCAATCAGTTTATATATGTATATATGTGTGTGTATGTGTGTGTGGTATATTTATATATTTAAATACACAGACACACGTATATATGTATACGTCATGGTCAAAAGTAAAATATGCATGGTTGCTATCACTGTAGTTAGATGACTGTAGTTTACATTCAGAATTCTTTCTTTGACTTTTGTTTCTTTTTCCATTAGGTATTAACATTGCATTGTCATAGCTTTTCATTTTCTGCCGAACAGGAGTGCTAAGTAGTGTTGTTGATTTTATCTTGGGCTCAAGATACACCCCTCTATTACCCTACATGGGGTAGCAGTTCTATTTCCTCTGGATAACCAAAAACAATCAGAAGAGCCAGAACAGTACCTTCCTGTAGATTCAGTGGCACGAAGAGTCCAAACAGGCCTAGTCGAAATGTCAGCTTTCTGTCCAAAGGAACTTTTGATTTTATCCCCTGGAGAAAAAATTCCTCTTTGAAGAACTTCAATCTCTCAACCTGGCATCGTTGTGAGATGCAGCATGTTTTTAAAAAACTTTTATTTTACTTTTACAGAGTTTTGTTGTTTACTGATATGTATGTTCTCAGATTAGTCATATGTATATCCTCCCCATCCCACCCCTCCAGACCGTCATACAGCACCAGTGAAGGATCTGCTTTTCTCACGAAACAATGACTATAGCTATTTTCTTCACATATGATAGTACAGACCTTCATGCTACTTCCTTTACGCCTCTCAATCACTGTTCCTTCCACACAATGTCCATATGTCCACTGTCCACATCTGTCTTTCCATTGCTTCACTACGTTTGCCATGAGATGAAGCATTATTTTCCTAGTTGATCATTAAGGATACTAGCAGATACTCACTCCTATGTTTTGATTCCCGGATTCCTTAATAAGGAAGTAAGAGCACCATGAATTGTTACTGATTTACCAGCTGCCATTGAGTCCTTGATCATCATGAAGCAAGTCCAGTTGTCTAACATATTATCACTTTAGCTTTTTTTTTTTTTAAGGCTAATGCTAACTTATACATCAGTGCTCATTTGTTGATATCTTTAACATTTCAGTGCTCCTTTGTGTTGTCAAAAAATATAGGAAATCCATTTTTTCATTTCTAAGTTAAAACTTCTTAGGAGTTTTATGTTTGCCTGTGTTATAAGAGTGGTGAAGGATAAGAGATTTCAAGCTGCACATTCCTAAGGGGCATAGTTCCCTCTCATCGTGACAAGCTTTGGATAAGCACGTTGAATAGTACGGCAGTTCTATATAAACATGTGTATATATTTCAATCCTATTGAGAGAGGATAGGAAAAGGAAGAGGGTATTTTCTTGGGCTGCATAGCTTTTCATTTTCTGCCGAACAGGAGTGCTAAGTAGTGTTGTTGATTTTATCTTGGGCTCAAGATACACCCCTCTATTACCCTACATGGGGTAGCAGTTCTATTTCCTCTGGATAACCAAAAACAATCAGAAGAGCCAGAACAGTACCTTCCTGTAGATTCAGTGGCACGAAGAGTCCAAACAGGCCTAGTCGAAATGTCAGCTTTCTGTCCAAAGGAACTTTTGATTTTATCCCCTGGAGAAAAAATTCCTCTTTGAAGAACTTCAATCTCTCAACCTGGCATCGTTGTGAGATGCAGCATTTTTTTAAAAAACTTTTATTTTACTTTTACAGAGTTTTGTTGTTTACTGATATGTATGTTCTCAGATTAGTCATATGTATATCCTCCCCATCCCACCCCTCCAGACCGTCATACAGCACCAGTGAAGGATCTGCTTTTCTCACGAAACAATGACTATAGCTATTTTCTTCACATATGATAGTACAGACCTTCATGCTACTTCCTTTACGCCTCTCAATCACTGTTCCTTCCACACAATGTCCATATGTCCACTGTCCACATCTGTCTTTCCATTGCTTCACTACGTTTGCCATGAGATGAAGCATTATTTTCCTAGTTGATCATTAAGGATACTAGCAGATACTCACTCCTATGTTTTGATTCCCGGATTCCTTAATAAGGAAGTAAGAGCACCATGAATTGTTACTGATTTACCAGCTGCCATTGAGTCCTTGATCATCATGAAGCAAGTCCAGTTGTCTAACATATTATCACTTTAGCTTTTTTTTTTTTTAAGGCTAATGCTAACTTATACATCAGTGCTCATTTGTTGATATCTTTAACATTTCAGTGCTCCTTTGTGTTGTCAAAAAATATAGGAAATCCATTTTTTCATTTCTAAGTTAAAACTTCTTAGGAGTTTTATGTTTGCCTGTGTTATAAGAGTGGTGAAGGATAAGAGATTTCAAGCTGCACATTCCTAAGGGGCATAGTTCCCTCTCATCGTGACAAGCTTTGGATAAGCACGTTGAATAGTACGGCAGTTCTATATAAACATGTGTATATATTTCAATCCTATTGAGAGAGGATAGGAAAAGGAAGAGGGTAAAAGCATATGGGAAGAATAAGAAAATTCTCCTGATGTTCATTTAGGCATCAGTCAGTACCCTCACTTAAAAGCTGTGGACATACACATTTCTGTCTCGCCCAATGTTATTATCCATACCTATATGCCCATGATTTCAAAATCATATCTGTGACCAAATCCACAATCATGACCTTTTAATATCCAGCATAGGTGTTCCTGACGGTTGAGTAGGTGTTGGCTAGACGACAGTGGTGACTGAGTCACATGTGTCTTATCATCCAGCTGGGTCCTCTAGGCTGACACATGATGGCTAGGTAGACGGAGTAACAGAGAACAAGGCCTCAGTTTGGAAGTGACACAGTTCTAATTCCACCGCCTTCTATAAATTAGAGCAAATCCTATTTCTGGCCAAGAATCAAGGGATCAGGCAAGATATCCCCTAGTTGACAAGAAGAACTAGAGTGACAAGAAGAAGAGTGACATTATAATGGGATGTGGATTCTGAGAGGAGTGCTGTAGTCATATTTGCTACATGACGTTCAAACTTGAGAGACAGGGCTCCCCAGTAGAGAGAGAGAGACGGAGAATCTGTTTATTGGAGATTCTGTGCTCTAGCAAGCCCTATTTTTTGAATGGCCACCCATTCAGAGTTACAGAGAAACAAGTAATAGCATTAGCCTTCTAAAGGCTTCTTTGTCCTGAGGTTTTGTATCTGTCTTTAGGTACAGAGAGCGTTATTGCAAAATATCTACAGATCATTTTGAAACATTTTTTTTCGTGGTGTTTTTTTTTTTTTTTTGGCCACTTCTATTGGTCTTTCATTTTATTTTCATCCATCTTTGTTCTTTGGCCTGTGTGGGCCTCCCATTGTGGTGGCCTCCCTCGCTGCAGAGCTCCAGCTCGGTAGTTGGACACATCCGTCCAGCTACTCTATGGCACATGGGATTTTCCCAGGCCAGGAATCAAACTGGAGCCCCTTGCACTGCAATGCAGTGTCCTTACCCACTGGATCACCAGGGAAACCCGAAACATTTTGAAAGCTTTTGTTTGATGTGATGTTCAAAGTGATGGACAAGGTCAAAGAACTTTGCTCTGAAAATTCAATATCTTAATTGTTTGGAACTATTTTCTTAAATTAATTTGTTATAGAGAAGATGAAGAAAGATGGCTTTGCGATTGTTACTCTAAGATTGTTTATCTTTAAACTTTAAAATTAAAAATTTTAAGCAACTATTTATTGAACTTCTTCTATAAGACAGGCAGTTTACTGCAAGAATTGAGACACAACAGAAAGACATGACCTTTGTTCTGATGCAAGGCAAACAGATACATACAATACTATATATATTTGTTTTGACAGAGGCACAGTAATGTAATTTGAGAGAGAAGGTTAACCTGTTTTAGAATTGGGGTTTTGAGAACTTAGGGGAAGATTTCTTTGTAGTAGTGAAGTTTTAAAAGGTTAGTTGTAATAAACAAATCATGGTTGGATGTTGGAAAGGTAGAATATAGAAATGTTATAGGAAGAGTAACTAAAATAGGAAATTGGATTTTAGTTTCAGTTTTCCAGATGAGAAATACTATGGGACCGATCCAAGAGCAATGACAGGAAGGATGGGAGGAAAGACAGGCATTAGGAAAGTGTAAATGAAAGAGTTCCTTAGCAGTTCGATGTTTAAAGCTTCACCTTTCAATGTAGGGGGTGCAAGTTCAATCCCTGGCAGTGGAGTTAAGATCCCACATTCCCTGAGGCCAAGAAATCAGAACATACTACAGAAGCAATATTCTAACAAATGGAATAAAGATTTTAAAAGGGTCCACATCTACAAAAAAAAAGAAATCTTAAAAAAGGAAAGGTGTAAGTGAGGAATTGGTGACTGATTAGGTATGAGGGCTGAGAAAGGAGGAGTCAAGGATGACTTCTAGACATTTCCTTTGGGCATATATAAATATATGGTCATCTGTCTAGATTTCCTATGTATCTACTATGTGTGTGCTATACAGAAAGGGGGGAGAGGAGAACTTCTCACAGAAATCAGTACAGAGAATATTTACATACAAGTTTGCTCATCCCAGCATCAAGATTTTAATAGCAATATTGCAAAAATATAGATATCAAGATATGCAGAAATAGAGACATACTAAGTATATATATTACACTCAAGAGCAAGGCAACATAGTCTAGGATGGATATGGCCTAGGAGCAAATTATATATGTTAATAAGTATGCATAGTTACTTTATAGTCTATTATGCACATACATATTTATATACAATGATATATTATAATGTATATGTATTTGCATGCATATGCAAATGATCTATATTCAGAGGGAGTCAGTATTTTTTTTTTTTAATTTTTATTTTACTTTTTACTTTTACAGAGTTTTGTTGTTTACAGATATGTATGAACCCAGATTAGTCATATGTATATTCCCCTCATCCCACCCCTCCAGGCCATCGCACAGCACCCCTGCAAGATCCCCTTTTCTCACAACACAATGACAATAGCTATTTTTTTTCACATATGATAGTGCAGGTTTTCGTGCTACTTCCTTTACGCCTCCCACCCACTGTTCATTCCCCACAATGTCCATATGTCTACTGTCCATGTCTGTTTTTCCATTGTTTCACTCTGTGTGTTATCATTACCATCCTACTAGATTCCATATATATGTGTTAGCATATTGTATTTGTCCTTGTCTTTTTGACTTACTTCAGTTTTTATAATAGGTACTAGATCCAGTCACCTCATTAGGACTGATGCTTTTGCATTTCTCTTTACAGCTGTGTAGTATTCCATTGTATATATGTACCAGAGCTTTTGGATCCATTCATCCATCAATGGACATCTATGTTGCTTCCATGTTCTAGCTATTGTATAGAGAGCTGCAATGAACATTGGGGTACAGGTGCTTCTTTCAGGTTTGATTTCATCTGGGTATAAGCCTAAGAGTGGGATTACTGGGTCGTATGGTGCTTCTATTTTTAGTTTTTTAAGGAATCTCCATACTGTCTTCCATAGAGGCTGTATCAATTTACATTCCCACCAGCGATGCAAGAGTGTTCCCTTTTCTGCACACCCTCTCCAGCATTTATTGTATGTCGATTTGTGAATGATGGTCATTCTGATCGGTGTGAGATGATATTTCATTGTAGTTTTGATTTGCATTTCTGTAATTATAAGTGAGGTTGAGCATCATTTCATGTGTTTTTTGGCCATCTGGGAGTCAGTATTGATCTCTGATTTTAAAGTATTGGCATTGTTTCCCAGCATTTATAGATAGTGAGATTTAATATAAAACTCTAGAATTCCTTGGAAAAAAAAAAGGAGGGTCTAGAAATTCCGTTCCTGAATCTGAACATTGCTGCATTTATGTATTCTGCATGGCAAAAATTATGTAGACTTGAGTGGCTAGAACTTGTTCATTTGCCCTTTCTAGATGTCTCAGGAACTCTGCAGTTGATTACAAAGGATAATTCACTACTTTTAAACTTACTTGTCTGACTTCTGTAAATATTTGATTTTGAAAATTCTACTTTACACAATATATTATATAAGAGAACCTTTCATGTCAGAGGATCTATTTCATTGGCCATCATCTTCACAGATGTAACTACAGGGAGCCAAAACAGTTGGCTTGTTCAATTACTTTAAAAACTTTTCAATTTAGAGAAAAGTCAGCAAAATTGATAGTCTAAACTTGAGAAAATATTTGAATGGATGAACTCTTTCTGTCAGAGCATTAAGCCTAATAACTCTATATGGACGCTGCCCATATATTTTACAAAAGCAGTGATTTCACTTTCGTCTGTTCGTGCACGTCACTGAGTGATGATTTATGCTTGAAGCATGCTATACACGGGAGACCATTATCTCAATTTCATATTGGGTGACATTCTTGCCACCTATTTCATTTTCAATTTCATAGAGAAAGCAATGTCTGTGCTCTTGTTCTGATGCACCATAGATTTTAAAATCATTTATAGCCCTCAGGAAATGTAAGAGGAAAAGGACAACAATATAATAGTAACTATAAAATGCAGTGCTTATAAAATAAACATTGATCTCATGCCTATTTTCCTTATGTGATAAATTCTTAGGCTCTCCAAATTTTCCTTATGTGAAAAAATTCATTTTAGTTTTTAAGGAATCTCCATACTGTCTTCCATAGAGGCTGTATCAATTTACATTCCCACCAGCGATGCAAGAGTGTTCCCTTTTCTGCACACCCTCTCCAGCATTTATTGTATGTCGATTTGTGAATGATGGTCATTCTGATCGGTGTGAGATGATATTTCATTGTAGTTTTGATTTGCATTTCTGTAATTATAAGTGAGGTTGAGCATCATTTCATGTGTTTTTTGGCCATCTGGGAGTCAGTATTGATCTCTGATTTTAAAGTATTGGCATTGTTTCCCAGCATTTATAGATAGTGAGATTTAATATAAAACTCTAGAATTCCTTGGAAAAAAAAAAGGAGGGTCTAGAAATTCCGTTCCTGAATCTGAACATTGCTGCATTTATGTATTCTGCATGGCAAAAATTATGTAGACTTGAGTGGCTAGAACTTGTTCATTTGCCCTTTCTAGATGTCTCAGGAACTCTGCAGTTGATTACAAAGGATAATTCACTACTTTTAAACTTACTTGTCTGACTTCTGTAAATATTTGATTTTGAAAATTCTACTTTACACAATATATTATATAAGAGAACCTTTCATGTCAGAGGATCTATTTCATTGGCCATCATCTTCACAGATGTAACTACAGGGAGCCAAAACAGTTGGCTTGTTCAATTACTTTAAAAACTTTTCAATTTAGAGAAAAGTCAGCAAAATTGATAGTCTAAACTTGAGAAAATATTTGAATGGATGAACTCTTTCTGTCAGAGCATTAAGCCTAATAACTCTATATGGACGCTGCCCATATATTTTACAAAAGCAGTGATTTCACTTTCGTCTGTTCGTGCACGTCACTGAGTGATGATTTATGCTTGAAGCATGCTATACACGGGAGACCATTATCTCAATTTCATATTGGGTGACATTCTTGCCACCTATTTCATTTTCAATTTCATAGAGAAAGCAATGTCTGTGCTCTTGTTCTGATGCACCATAGATTTTAAAATCATTTATAGCCCTCAGGAAATGTAAGAGGAAAAGGACAACAATATAATAGTAACTATAAAATGCAGTGCTTATAAAATAAACATTGATCTCATGCCTATTTTCCTTATGTGATAAATTCTTAGGCTCTCACACCAGAAGCCTGTGATGTAATCATCTGTGGCCATAGCAAATGCTCTTAAATAATTATTCAAGTAGCTACATAGTTTTTAGGTAGGTAGTTCTGTTTCTAACAAGAGACCCTCCATTACCCAGAAGAAGAGTCTGCAGGATGAAGGCTGCCTACATGGCACTGCAAGCTAAGATACCCTTTATCACGGCAAAGGCAGTTTACTGTTAGGAGGAAGACATCAGTCTGGGGCTCAAAGCTGCACATCTGGCCTTCCTATGTCATTAAGTCAGCATGGACAATTCCTTACAACCTCCAGAAAAAAAGTGAAGATAGAAGGCAATCTTTTACACGTTTGCAGTATTGAACTTCTCACATTATCAAACTGTCACCCTTAAGCACTGCCATTTATAAAAGTGGTATTTTGTCTTTTTGTCCAAATCATAGTTTAAATTGTATTTTTAATAGATAGCAGCATATGTTCTAATGATTCATGGTATTAAGTTTATCAAGAAGTGTTACATTCTAATGTAACAATATTTGTTTAGTATGCTATGTTCTTGCCAACTGAGATATAAAAATATTTAATTTACACAGGTGATTTTTTCCCTACAACCTTGTAGTTGCAAAGGGGAATTTTAAAAATAAGATACAATTAGTTTTTTTGCATCTTCCAATAAAATAACAGAGGCTGAATTTTTTTCCAGGAATTCTTTTTATTTTTTTGGTATTGAAATGCAGTTGATGTATGATGCTATGTTAGTTTCAGATGTATAGCATAGTTGATTCAGTATTTTTGTGGATTATACACATTATAGTTTATTATAAGATGGGTATAATTCCCTCTGCTATACAGTATACCCTTGTCATTTATTTTATACATAGTAGTTTGTACCTGTTAATACTGTACTCCTAATATGTCCCTTCTCCCTTCCCTCTCCTTTAACAGTCACAAGTTTGCTTTCTATCTATGTGAGTATGTCTCTGTTTTGCATACAGATTCATTTGTATATTTTTTAAAAATACAGGCCAGCATTTATTATGAAGAGAGATTAAAAGCACACCTCAAGTCAAAGGAGCAGTATGCACAGAGGTCCGGGGATAGAAATGAACGTGGTAGATGCAGGGAATGGCAATTAGGTGACCTAAACAGCACTAACGGGTAGAGGCGGTTGAGTTGCAAGATTTGGGGCTGGAAATTGCCACTGGAAGCTTATCACCACATATTATTAGCCAAAAAACAACCCAGAAGTTTCTGTAGTACATAAAAAAGGAACCTATAACCTAAACCATCTTTTGAAATCATATAGTCAAAAGAAGTGCCCAAGGAATGCTAGTTTGGTAAGATTCAAGTCCTTGTCCACTGAATGAGACTCAGATAATTACTTTAAGGAAGAGTCACCATCTAAGACAGAAGTATTGTAAATGCTTTTTTTTTTTTTAGGTGCTGTGTGGTCCTGGCAGGGAAATGGTGTTGGGAATTCTCTGTTCCTCTCTGTATGTAATACTGATAATGAACAAAGAGCTATTTCTTTTGGAGGCTCTTAGACTTTGCTCCGTTATATTTTCACTAGGAAAATAAAGTGTTCCAAATTACTATGAACTGGCTCAGTCATTTTTCTTCTTTTTTTCTGGAAACATCCTGAGTGCAGTGGTGTTAATATCCTGTAATTTGTATATTGTAGGGTATAGTTTTTAATTGTTCTCTATGAGAAATATTAAAATACCTTGAGAGCATTTACTTCTACTGGAGTAGAGAAGATCACTTCCACCATTCAACTGGGAAAAACAGCTTGGTAGATGTGGAGATATATTGCCTTTGTGCTATTAGAGATGAATAGGATTTGAAAAGGATTTGAGAGAGGAGATACATGAAGAATAGGACATAGTAAAATATGCAATCACTGTCCTTTCAATGGGAAAGAATGTAAACTTTTTCTTGCTAGGTCATTTTCTTGCAGATTATTTTGTGAATGTTCAATCTGAAGGATTAAAGCAGTTCTCCTATCAGTTGTCAGTCTGTTTGGGACATGAAAGAGCTCTTTCGTCAGAACCAGAGTGTCCTTAGTTGCATGTTTCTAAATGAAAGTTCTGCATGTTAATGCTAACTGTGACATGAATAGTAAGATTGGCATTAGAGACTTCCTGAAATGAGAACAACATTCACGATTAACCTATGGAGTGTAAAATTGGGAAATCATCTAGTAATTTCGTGATGCTACGTTGCATTGTAATTTCATTTTCATTAGCAAGGACATTGTTATGGAATAATGAGAGACCTTGAAGTGTCACACCTTAGTCAGGTAAAAACAAATTTCCGTGCCAAGTTTATAACATCCAGTCACTCAGGGACTTACTGTTTTCTCTTGAACTAAAATTTGGCGATAGAATTTTCTTTATTTACATGTCTTAACTACTATTGGCATACCACTTATAAGCATGTCAGAATTAATTATAACTGATCATTTACTTTTAGGTCCAATCACTGTATTCTATGGGCTTCCCTGCTGGCCCAAGTGGTAAAGAAACCATCTGCAATTCAGGAGACCCGGGTCTGATCCCTGAGTTGAGAAGATCCCCTAGCGAAAGGAATGGCCACCCATTCCAATATTCTTGCCTATAGGATTCCATGGACATAGGAGCCTGGCAGGCTCCAGTCCATGGGTTTGCAAGGAGTTAGACACGACTGAACTACTAACACTTTCACTGTATTCTATATTTTCAGTTGAGAAGAGAGAAATTAGTATTTATTGGATACCTGCCATGTGCCAGGAAGCTCACATGTTGGTTTGTTTGTTTTTAGCTTATATTTTAGTGAAGAAGCATTGGCTTATAACTTTATACAAGTTTCATTTATAAAAAATGATATTTCTACTTCTGCTATAGCAGGTATGTATGTATGTGTGTGCTCAGTTGTGTCTGACTCTAAGCAATCCCATGGACCGGAGCCTGCCAGGCTCTTCTGTCCATGGAATTTTCCAGGCAGGAATACTGGAGTGGGTTGCCATTGTCTCCTTCAGGGGATCTTCCCAACCCAGGGATCAAACCCACATCTCTTACCTTGGCAGGCAGATTCTTTACCACTAGCAGCACCTGGGAAGCTACAGCAGTCTCACCACCAAAAATTTGGTTTCCATTCACCGCTATACAGTTCATTCTCTTTTCACTCTCCAACTGCTAGTCCTTCTCCTGTGATAACCTCCCTTTCTTATTGGTATCTATTTGTTTGTTTTTATTTGGTTTGGTTTGCTTTTATTTATTTATTTATTTTGAGTATTGCACATATGAGGGAAATAATATGGTATTTGTCTTTACCTGTGTTCTTATATCCAACCTTTACAGGGGATCAATGAGATGATTGCTACTATCCATATTTTACAAACGAGGAGACTGAAATGAAAGTGAATCAATTAGGTATGAATAAATTTGTTTGTTTCCCTAGTATCTGGGTTTTTGAGGGATGCATCACACACCCCTCCTTCTTGTATTACATGGTATTTTTAAATACTCAGCCCTTCGTTCTTCACCTCAAGAGAAACAATCTTAAGATCTGTGCAACTTAAAAACAATGATGAATCTCGTTGTGGGATTATGATTGTAGCAAGGCCAATAATATTGTTTATCAGGGATTGATGTAACCATTGAAGAGAGGGCAATCTTGACTTTACAGAACACATAATCCCTGCAGCCTTTGGGTCTCCTATCTTGGCTTCCATAGGAAGAGATCTTACATAAGTATAAAGTCAATAGAGAATAGGGTAGAACTGAGAGATGGGACAAAGAGCCTGATTAAGGAGTTTTACTTTGAAGTTTAAAAAAATATCTGGTCTTAAATCTTAGTAGAGAGGAGTCAGATATATATATATATATATATATATATATATATATATATGTGTGTAATAATTACCATGCTAACAGTTTTTCCTATAGCACTTGTATTCTTATCACTAAAAATTGCTTCATTTCTCAATCAGTAAAGGACTTCCCAGGTGGCACTAGTGATCAAGAACCCGTCTGCTAATGTGGGAGACATAAGAGACATAGGTTCGTTCCTTGAGTCAAGAAAATCCCCTAGAGGAGGAAATAGCAACCCAGTTCAGTATTCTTGCCTGGAAATTTTCATGGACAGAGGGACCTGGCGGGCTCCCATCTGTAAGGTTGCAAAGAGTCTGACACCTTGACCCACAAAAATAACTTTCACTATTGAAAAAATACATAAATCCTTGAAGCATATTGTGCAGAGGAATAATCAAATTTAGTTTAAAATATAGAATTTAAGGAGAGAATTCTGTTGTATAGTTATGGGTGGTTTTAGAGAACAGGAAGCATATTACTGATTTTTTTCTATATTCATTAAGTTTGCAGTGTGTGAGTGGTGAATGTGTTTCTCTGAATTTGCAAAAGAAACATGGAAATGCCGGTACAGAATTGACCCTAGGGGTAACACCTCTATTGGCTAAGATCTGTTGTGACCTTGTGTCCTGGAGCTTAACTGTCTCCGGCTGTTCGCAGCTGTGTTTGAGTCTTTGTAGGGCATTATTTCTTGCTTGACCTACATGCTGTGTGCAGCAGTCCAATAGCTACTGACTCTCCTAATGGTTTTTACTTCCTGGAAACAGTTCACTCAGAGGCCAGATGATACCCAATGGGACTGAGTCTCCCTTGTCTAAAGAAGTAGATGAAAAATTTTGTCTTTTTTTTTTAATCCTGTTGAGAAGGGGAGAATGTGTCCCCAAAAGGCTCTTCTGAGACCTGGCTACACAGACGATGGCAGTTCCTACTGATACTAGCCAGTTAGGGAGGACCTCCTCAGCATCCAGAACTAGCTTGGGAATACAGGGTGTTCATCTTCCTAGCCATTTTTTTCAAGGTTTAAACAATGAGGAGACTGAAAGCCCCAGGAATTTCTAAGTGACAGAAACATGTATGAAAGTATAATAATATGATACATGTAAAAATCCCTAATGCAAACCATGCACTAGATAAGTAGATGGTCAGTTTCAGCTCTCCCCTTTCCTCTTCCTTTCTTCCATTTTCCCAGCGTCTGAATGTTTGTGTCCCTCCTCTTCCCCCAATTCACACCTGAAACCTAATGCCCAGTGTTAATGCATTTGGAGATAAGGCCTTTAGGAAGTGATGTGATCATCTAAGGGAGCTCTCAATGCGTGGAGTTTAGCACTCTTGTCATAGAAGCCCTAGGGATATCTCCTTTGCCCCTCTGACCTGTGAGGTTGCCGTCAAAAGACAGCCAGCAATGCAGAAGCTGCAACTTACCAGATCCTAAACATGCCAGCACCTTGATCTGGGCTTCCCAGCCTCCAGAACTGTGAGAAGTAAATTTCTATTGTTTGTTATAACTGCCAGACTAAGACTTCCTTCACCTCTCCATCCTTTGTTCTTTGCCTTGCCTGCCTTGATGAATACTGAAAGCATTTTTCTATATTCATTAAGTTTGCAGTGTGTGAGTGGTGAATGTGTTTCTCTGAATTTGCAAAAGAAACATGGAAATGCCGGTACAGAATTGACCCTAGGGTAACACCTCTATTGGCTAAGATCTGTTGTGACCTTGTGTCCTGGAGCTTAACTGTCTCCGGCTGTTCGCAGCTGTGTTTGAGTCTTTGTAGGGCATTATTTCTTGCTTGACCTACATGCTGTGTGCAGCAGTCCAATAGCTACTGACTCTCCTAATGGTTTTTACTTCCTGGAAACAGTTCACTCAGAGGCCAGATGATACCCAATGGGACTGAGTCTCCCTTGTCTAAAGAAGTAGATGAAAAATTTTGTCTTTTTTTTTTAATCCTGTTGAGAAGGGGAGAATGTGTCCCCAAAAGGCTCTTCTGAGACCTGGCTACACAGACGATGGCAGTTCCTACTGATACTAGCCAGTTAGGGAGGACCTCCTCAGCATCCAGAACTAGCTTGGGAATACAGGGTGTTCATCTTCCTAGCCATTTTTTTCAAGGTTTAAACAATGAGGAGACTGAAAGCCCCAGGAATTTCTAAGTGACAGAAACATGTATGAAAGTATAATAATATGATACATGTAAAAATCCCTAATGCAAACCATGCACTAGATAAGTAGATGGTCAGTTTCAGCTCTCCCCTTTCCTCTTCCTTTCTTCCATTTTCCCAGCGTCTGAATGTTTGTGTCCCTCCTCTTCCCCCAATTCACACCTGAAACCTAATGCCCAGTGTTAATGCATTTGGAGATAAGGCCTTTAGGAAGTGATGTGATCATCTAAGGGAGCTCTCAATGCGTGGAGTTTAGCACTCTTGTCATAGAAGCCCTAGGGATATCTCCTTTGCCCCTCTGACCTGTGAGGTTGCCGTCAAAAGACAGCCAGCAATGCAGAAGCTGCAACTTACCAGATCCTAAACATGCCAGCACCTTGATCTGGGCTTCCCAGCCTCCAGAACTGTGAGAAGTAAATTTCTATTGTTTGTTATAACTGCCAGACTAAGACTTCCTTCACCTCTCCATCCTTTGTTCTTTGCCTTGCCTGCCTTGATGAATACTGAAAGCATTTTTCATGGAGGCTTCTCTCTGTTAATTACAACGATCTGATTTGGCAGTTCGTGAAATTTTCAAATCTTTTTCAATCCTACATTAAAACTTGTTTCAAATACTTCGTGAATTTTACAGTTCCGGGTACAGTGAATGCCATGTATTTGACCTTGTTTACTAGTACAGTAAATTCCTAGGTATTGTAACTGCAGTGGATCGTGCATTCACGTCAGAATGAGCTAAACTCTAAAAATAGATTATGTTCTGTATGTGAGGTTCTTCCCTAGCGTTTTTCAACCTCTGTTTGTCAGAAATAGTTGATGCAGCTCAGAGGCAGAAAAGAACAGTGAGAAGTAACTCCCCAATTCACAGTGGGAGGAAATGATATTAAATTCATAATGAGTTCTGACACGTATATCGTCACAGAGTGCTACAAGTCCTAGTAACATTTTTAGATGTAACCTTGCTGAAAAGTTAAATATTTCAAGCTTCATATGTGACCATGGCTTATATATATATATATATATATATATATATCGCTTCATGATTTAGAATCTGTCTTGGTAATATATTTTACATATATATTCATGATGGTTTCTAATACCCTTGGAAAATCATCTTTTACTATACCCTAAATTTTTCATTATATAAACCTAATCCTTCTTTTGATATTTTTCCTCTTTTAACTAGGGTGATAACCTTATATTTAAGATCAAAAATGTAAAAATTACAAGTGTGAGTTTGTCTTTTTTTCCCCACAAAGTATGTCTGAATTTTGCTTGCTTCATTAATAGATTACATCAGTAATGCAAAGCAGTGCTAACGTGCTATTGAACCTGAGGTCTCAGATTGATCTGATGATAATGGACAGATTTTATCTACTGGCTGATGGGGGCAGTAAGAACTCAATTATTGGTTCTCATTTCTACACATTTAAACTCTACCATGGCACAAAATGTGTTGTTCTATAATTTCCCATTTGTGTGTCTGGCTCGTCCCTGTGTGTTTGAAGACCTAGAGGAAAGCGGTCATGCCATGTTCAGTCTGGGTTGCCCTCAGTGCCTCTTGTGATGCTGGACACAGAGTCTGTCAGATCTCCCATCAGGGAAGAATAAATGTGTCACTCAGTGGGGAGGGAGATGGACGTGTCGCTTCTAGAGCTGTTACTCCCACAATACTCCCGTGAAGTCTTTTATTTTAGAAAGTCCTTTGGGCTTGAATTCTTTTCACTTTATAAATTCATTTGGGCTTGGATACCTTGGATACATAGGTTGCTTACTTGAATGGGAAAAAGGGGGTTGCTTTAAATTATGTAATGTTATTGTTGAATAAAATTTACATGCCAGAATGAATCCTGTGTTTGTTCCAAAATAGGCAAAGATAGATACCTAATTAGAGTGCTTGAATTTAATTGAATTTAACAATTCACTTTCAGAAAGCTAAGAATATGGACAATTCAGATGGAAACAAGGTGATCTCTGGTCGCCTTGGCTGGCTACGGCTTGGAGCCAGACCTGAGTTCCCAGCCGGAGACTGGGCTGGGTCACAGACGTGAAAGCATTAGATCCTAGCCCCTGGGTGACGAGTGGTCGCTGACCAGGCACTGACCCCTTGGCTCTTCAGAAAAGAACTTCTACAAAGATGAAAAGTGGTGAAGCAAATAGAGTATGTACTAGGAGGAAAAAGGGTACAGTATGTGTGGATAGACACACAGGCAGAGTCAGAGGGAAAGTCCCTGAGTTGTGCCCACCTGGCAGTTGAAATCACTTATATGACACATTTTTCATTATATAAACCTAATCCTTCTTTTGATATTTTTCCTCTTTTAACTAGGGTGATAACCTTATATTTAAGATCAAAATGTAAAAATTACAAGTGTGAGTTTGTCTTTTTCCCCACAAAGTATGTCTGAATTTTGCTTGCTTCATTAATAGATTACATCAGTAATGCAAAGCAGTGCTAACGTGCTATTGAACCTGAGGTCTCAGATTGATCTGATGATAATGGACAGATTTTATCTACTGGCTGATGGGGGCAGTAAGAACTCAATTATTGGTTCTCATTTCTACACATTTAAACTCTACCATGGCACAAAATGTGTTGTTCTATAATTTCCCATTTGTGTGTCTGGCTCGTCCCTGTGTGTTTGAAGACCTAGAGGAAAGCGGTCATGCCATGTTCAGTCTGGGTTGCCCTCAGTGCCTCTTGTGATGCTGGACACAGAGTCTGTCAGATCTCCCATCAGGGAAGAATAAATGTGTCACTCAGTGGGGAGGGAGATGGACGTGTCGCTTCTAGAGCTGTTACTCCCACAATACTCCCGTGAAGTCTTTTATTTTAGAAAGTCCTTTGGGCTTGAATTCTTTTCACTTTATAAATTCATTTGGGCTTGGATACCTTGGATACATAGGTTGCTTACTTGAATGGGAAAAAGGGGGTTGCTTTAAATTATGTAATGTTATTGTTGAATAAAATTTACATGCCAGAATGAATCCTGTGTTTGTTCCAAAATAGGCAAAGATAGATACCTAATTAGAGTGCTTGAATTTAATTGAATTTAACAATTCACTTTCAGAAAGCTAAGAATATGGACAATTCAGATGGAAACAAGGTGATCTCTGGTCGCCTTGGCTGGCTACGGCTTGGAGCCAGACCTGAGTTCCCAGCCGGAGACTGGGCTGGGTCACAGACGTGAAAGCATTAGATCCTAGCCCCTGGGTGACGAGTGGTCGCTGACCAGGCACTGACCCCTTGGCTCTTCAGAAAAGAACTTCTACAAAGATGAAAAGTGGTGAAGCAAATAGAGTATGTACTAGGAGGAAAAAGGGTACAGTATGTGTGGATAGACACACAGGCAGAGTCAGAGGGAAAGTCCCTGAGTTGTGCCCACCTGGCAGTTGAAATCACTTATATGACACATTTCTTCCAGATTTCCTTTAGCCAATCATGATTTCCCTGGTTCACAGTCCATGTTTGGTCTATATCTATATGTGCACACACATCTCTTAGCCAAGATAGATTCTATGGAGAAGGTGTCTGGGTAGAACTTTCCCTGACATAGCTTTCCTTTGGCCTCCAAGGATCCTTTTTTGTACATGTGAGATTGGGCAAGTCTCTGCTGGTTCCAGACTCCTCCCTTAATTGTCCTGCTATTCTTGTCTTAATAGAGAATGCATCTCCAATAGCTTTACCCTGATGGTAAAGCATCTGCCTCCTTCCTCACAGATAGAGTTTTTAATCCATTGCCTCCCTCCCAGTATTCTTTTTTGCTCTTGTCCCACCTCATCTACATATCCTTATTACTGGTTCTCCTCATATGAGAGTGGTATTAAAAGCAAGATGTGTGCTCTTTGCTACTGGACTGGACCTCTTAGCTAGCAGAGCAAAGAAATGTGTGTGTGTATGTGTAACTAGCACACGTATAGAAACGTATCTGTAAATATTTCTACTTGCAATGATATGTAAAAAGCTAAGTGTGAGTTCTTATTGATGTCTCCAACTCTAATCCATTACTACTTGAACCATTCTAGCTTTTCTCCTTGCTTATTTTAATGTATTTTTATAGTAACATAGGTATAAATTTGCTTATAAACTACTGATGATGTTCAGTTCAGTCACATCCAGCTCTTGGTGACCCCATGGACTGCAGCATACCAAGCTTCCTTGTCCTTCAACAAACTCATATCCATTGACTCAGTGATGTCATCCAACCATCTTGTCCTCTGTCGTTCCTTTCTCATTTTGCCTTCTATTTTTCCCAACATCAGGCTCTTTTCCAATGAGCTGTCTCTTCCCATCAGGTGCCCACAATATTGGAGCTTCAGCTTTAGCTTCATTCCTTCCAATGGGTTGATTTCCTTTAGGATTGACTGGTTTGATCTTCTTGCAGTCTAGGGGACTTTCGAGAGTCTGTTCCAATATCACAGGTCAGAGGCATCAATTCAGCCTTCTTTATGGTCCAACTCTCACATCCATACATGACTACTGGGAAAACTGAAAGTGTCAATACTATATTCACTCCTGTGAGTTGAGGCTCAGAGTGGAAAGTGCAGGAAGACTGGGAGCCAGGAGTCAGTCTGTGAAACTAAGGACAAGATAGAGGAGTCTGGCAGACTACAGTCAAGGTGTATTGACTAGGTACATTAGAGATGCCCAGGAGTTGTATTATTTTTAGGCAGTATCAATGCACATATATTTATCTAATGAAAGCAATGACCAAGTGATTTCAGAGGAGTTTAATATAATAAATGCAGAGATGCTCCATTTTGTTATTTATTTTACATACATGTTCCCTCTGATGGCTGCTATATTCATTAAAAATATTGAAATTGTGATTTTGGGGAGTATGTGGACTAGGATATATGAAAATAATGTGTTATAGCTTCACAGGAGCAGTCAGAAGTACTTTTTCAATACATCATGAATGTTAATAAACAGTTACACAAAAATGTTTAGGACACTTAATCCCTAGAACATTAATGTAAATGCAATTATTTTGGTTTCTAGAATCCGTGATTAAGTAAAAATTCTGAGGGAATTATTCTTGGTCATGAAAGTATATGGATCCCAAGGAGGAAATAGGTGCTGATAAATTGAATCGGAGAAACAATTGTTACTCTGCATCATTAGCAACCCTCAATTCATGTGGTTATATCCTTGAGTAAGTACATACTCCCGTGGGGCTAGGTGATTTTTTAAAACTCAGTTCTATACATGTGAGTGTAACCATCATTTTAGATCTGTATCTATGCAATGCCAAACAAATGGTCATGTCACTTATGTTTATTCTCCATTTTGGCCCTTAACAGCTCTCACTAAGATCTTCCCAAGTTACTCATGAATGTTTAGCTTTCATCATCAACATTTACATAAACATTGAGCCTCAGATTCTCAGTATAAAAATAACATGCATTATTGATCTCCTACTAAATCCACAACCCTTTTAAGAACATGTAACCTTTCATTTAGTCTTTGTGACAGTTTTATGAAATGGGCAGTATTAACTAACCCCATTTCATAAATGGAGAATGTGAAAGATATAAGTAACTTGCCTGAATTCACACATTCATGTGTGTCAGAGTTGGTATTTAAAATAGAGATTTGATTCCTACATCCATAATGACTCTGGCTAAAAGAGTTGAGGCTCAGAGTGGAAAGTGCAGGAAGACTGGGAGCCAGGAGTCAGTCTGTGAAACTAAGGACAAGATAGAGGAGTCTGGCAGACTACAGTCAAGGTGTATTGACTAGGTACATTAGAGATGCCCAGGAGTTGTATTATTTTTAGGCAGTATCAATGCACATATATTTATCTAATGAAAGCAATGACCAAGTGATTTCAGAGGAGTTTAATATAATAAATGCAGAGATGCTCCATTTTGTTATTTATTTTACATACATGTTCCCTCTGATGGCTGCTATATTCATTAAAAATATTGAAATTGTGATTTTGGGGAGTATGTGGACTAGGATATATGAAAATAATGTGTTATAGCTTCACAGGAGCAGTCAGAAGTACTTTTTCAATACATCATGAATGTTAATAAACAGTTACACAAAAATGTTTAGGACACTTAATCCCTAGAACATTAATGTAAATGCAATTATTTTGGTTTCTAGAATCCGTGATTAAGTAAAAATTTGAGGAATTATTCTTGGTCATGAAAGTATATGGATCCCAAGGAGGAAATAGGTGCTGATAAATTGAATCGGAGAAACAATTGTTACTCTGCATCATTAGCAACCCTCAATTCATGTGGTTATATCCTTGAGTAAGTACATACTCCCGTGGGGCTAGGTGATTTTTTAAAACTCAGTTCTATACATGTGAGTGTAACCATCATTTTAGATCTGTATCTATGCAATGCCAAACAAATGGTCATGTCACTTATGTTTATTCTCCATTTTGGCCCTTAACAGCTCTCACTAAGATCTTCCCAAGTTACTCATGAATGTTTAGCTTTCATCATCAACATTTACATAAACATTGAGCCTCAGATTCTCAGTATAAAAATAACATGCATTATTGATCTCCTACTAAATCCACAACCCTTTTAAGAACATGTAACCTTTCATTTAGTCTTTGTGACAGTTTTATGAAATGGGCAGTATTAACTAACCCCATTTCATAAATGGAGAATGTGAAAGATATAAGTAACTTGCCTGAATTCACACATTCATGTGTGTCAGAGTTGGTATTTAAAATAGAGATTTGATTCCTAATTTGCACCTCTAACCACCGCTCACTTGGGTGTAAATCCAGGTAAGCAGCATAACAAGCAATCCCAAGTGTCAAACAGCTAAACTTGGATGTTCATTTATTTTTCAATCACATTACATGTTACATCAAGTTTGGCAGGAGGCACTGTGATCAGCAGTTTCTCTGAGATTCAGTCTGATGTACTGTCTCATCTGGAGCACAAAGTCTTCTCAGTTATTGTGCCAGAGGAAGAGCATGCTAGAAAGTTCTGATTTAGTTCTTTCATACTTAGATCCCAAAATGACAGTCTGATTGGCTGGAGCTAGTCATCGTTGTTATTATTTAGTTGCTAAGTCATGTCAAATTCTGCAAGCCCATGGACTGTAGCCTGCCAGACTCTCTGTATGGGATTTTCCAGGCAAGAATGCTGAAGTGGATTGCCATTTCCTTCTCTGGGGCATCTTCCTTGCCCAGAGATTGAACCCATGACTCCTGCATTGAAAGTTGATTCTTTCCTATCAAACCACATAAATGGTTCCCAACTCTAATTACATGAGAATAACCAGTTTGATGTGAAGCTATCCTCAAAGAAATCCCTAACTATAGTGGGACTAGGTAATGTGTGAGTATGGGCAGAGTTATTGCATGGGTTATAGACTAAATTATGCCCTTCTCCCCATATTCATTTGTTGAAGTTCTAACCTGTAATGGGGCTGTATTTAATATAGGTACGGCCCTTAGGGAGCTAATTATGGTTACATGTGATCATAAGGATGCAGCACTAATCCTGCAGGACCTGGTGGCCACTGAAGAGGAAGAGAGCTCTACCCAGAAATCAGATTTGCTAGCATCTTGATCACGGACTTGTAGCTTCCAGGCCTGTGAGAAAATAAATGCCTGTTGGCTAAGTCCCCCATCTGTTCCTTTGTGATGGCAGCGCAAGCTGAATAATACAGACAGCAACACTGTCCCTGTCACAGCAATATGATATCTATTTCAGTGAGTTTTAAATTGAAAAGATATAAAAGCAATTCTTAATTAGCAAAAAAGAGAGTTGATATTCAATAAGTCTCAGCAATTTTATTTACCTTGCATAAGACTAAGCACCTCCATAATTGTTGCTCTTTAGTGTTTTTGCTGCTTAGTTGGTTTTGATCAGCATTCCAGAGCATTCATTTTCCATTGTAGGGTGTTTAAGTTAGGGCTGTTTCCATGACAGAGCCACCAGGCAAGGTGACATATAAAATGAGCCATCAGAAAGGGGAAAACATGAAATGTTTAAAAGGAAAAGGATTGATGAATTTTGTAATTGTGTAATTGTCAGATTCCAAAAGAATTTATTTGAAGGCCAGCATGAAAGCTGTTTAAATGAGGATCTGTAAATATTTTAATATTGACCTCTCAATTGTGTTCGCAAATACTTCTGAATATTTAATCTGATGATAGAAAATAGAAATAAAATTATATAGGAGAACATTTGCATATATGTTGTATGGTAGAAAAATGGCATGTGCAATATTAGTCACTCATTTACCTTTTGACAAACTAGCATTTTCAAATGCAGTAAGCATTATTTTTGTTCCAATTCATAAATATAAAGCAATGAGTCAAAGCGGTGTTGCATTCTAAATATCAGTTTATAAATATAAACATTATTAAGTGGTATTGTTTTGATTCCCTAAAAGCACAGTAATTTAAATCTATACAGACATAGTTAAATTTTAGGTGCACAGTTATGAGTATTTTGAATGGTACGTACTGATATGTACATTTACCTTTTTCACCTTCCTGCTTTTTCCTTCCAGAATTAAATTCAGCAGAGTTGAATAGTTATGTTTAAATGCTATAGGTGTTAGCCAAGTGAAGTAAATTCTTTTTATTCAAGTTCCTAAAATTTCAAAATATTATTGAGAAAGTTTTTATTGCACATAAGAGTCTCTGTGTGTGTCTGTATGTTTGGCTGATTGTGTATGGGGGAGATTTGCCAGACTTTCTTCTCTTCTTCGTGCAGTATTTTTCCTTCCTATTTCCTTTAATTATTTTCTTCATGGTATTTGTTGGCAAAAAAAAAGAAAACTCAAACAAATTATGTCCTAACAGTGTCACTGAAGCAAGAATTAGGACAAAGATGTAACTAAATAAGTTAATAAAGTTGCTAGCATCTGTTCCCTTTGTGATGGCAGCGCAAGCTGAATAATACAGACAGCAACACTGTCCCTGTCACAGCAATATGATATCTATTTCAGTGAGTTTTAAATTGAAAAGATATAAAAGCAATTCTTAATTAGCAAAAAAGAGAGTTGATATTCAATAAGTCTCAGCAATTTTATTTACCTTGCATAAGACTAAGCACCTCCATAATTGTTGCTCTTTAGTGTTTTTGCTGCTTAGTTGGTTTTGATCAGCATTCCAGAGCATTCATTTTCCATTGTAGGGTGTTTAAGTTAGGGCTGTTTCCATGACAGAGCCACCAGGCAAGGTGACATATAAAATGAGCCATCAGAAAGGGGAAAACATGAAATGTTTAAAAGGAAAAGGATTGATGAATTTTGTAATTGTGTAATTGTCAGATTCCAAAAGAATTTATTTGAAGGCCAGCATGAAAGCTGTTTAAATGAGGATCTGTAAATATTTTAATATTGACCTCTCAATTGTGTTCGCAAATACTTCTGAATATTTAATCTGATGATAGAAAATAGAAATAAAATTATATAGGAGAACATTTGCATATATGTTGTATGGTAGAAAAATGGCATGTGCAATATTAGTCACTCATTTACCTTTTGACAAACTAGCATTTTCAAATGCAGTAAGCATTTTTTTTGTTCCAATTCATAAATATAAAGCAATGAGTCAAAGCGGTGTTGCATTCTAAATATCAGTTTATAAATATAAACATTATTAAGTGGTATTGTTTTGATTCCCTAAAAGCACAGTAATTTAAATCTATACAGACATAGTTAAATTTTAGGTGCACAGTTATGAGTATTTTGAATGGTACGTACTGATATGTACATTTACCTTTTTCACCTTCCTGCTTTTTCCTTCCAGAATTAAATTCAGCAGAGTTGAATAGTTATGTTTAAATGCTATAGGTGTTAGCCAAGTGAAGTAAATTCTTTTTATTCAAGTTCCTAAAATTTCAAAATATTATTGAGAAAGTTTTTATTGCACATAAGAGTCTCTGTGTGTGTCTGTATGTTTGGCTGATTGTGTATGGGGGAGATTTGCCAGACTTTCTTCTCTTCTTCGTGCAGTATTTTTCCTTCCTATTTCCTTTAATTATTTTCTTCATGGTATTTGTTGGCAAAAAAAAAGAAAACTCAAACAAATTATGTCCTAACAGTGTCACTGAAGCAAGAATTAGGACAAAGAAACTGTTGTAACTAAAATCACAGTTAATAAAGTATTTCAAAGTATTATCCCAACAGTATATAAAAGTTATGTTGATTCTCAGCCTCTAAAACTGGACACTGTTTGACTTTTTAATTATTGCTATACAAATGGTTCAAGAGTAGTCCTTATCATGCACGTAATATTTCTTTGAGTGACAAATTTGAGACACTTGAGAAGCTTTATATCATCATATCCTAGTGTCTCTCTTTGGAGACATGAGTCTACAAGTCTCTTGTTAATTAAATAGTGAGATGTTTGTCCTTTTCTTTTTATTTATGGCATGCACACCCTCATTCCAACTCTTCTTACATCATATTTTCTGTAAAATTTCACATTTTAATTTAGCTTCTTACTTTCACTAAGATATCTTGTAATAAGCAGGTATTCTTATTTATTATGAAAAAAAATAAGCCATATACAATAGTAAAAATAACAGTGCATTGAACCTGAAATGTCTATTATCCAACTCAAACAATATCAATACATAATCAAACTATACTGACAATTTACTCACCAAGATATATTTTGAAATAAATCTCAAATGTCATATGATTTCAGTTGTAAATAGTACAGTGTGCATTTCAAAACTTAAGGTTTCTTTAAAAAATTATAGCCACGATGCTATTATTATACTTACAGAATTAATATTAGTTAATATATTTAAATAGTTGCTATTCATATTTTCTAGTAATTTTTTCTTTTCAGTTTTTTTGAAATATTAACATATCTATAAAAAGTTCAGGGCTTTCCTGGTGGTCCAGTGGGTAAGGACACCGCCTTGCAATGATGAAAACAAATAAATGAAAGACCAATAGAAGTGGCCAAAAAAAAAAAAAAAAATTTCATAGATTTTACCTGATTGAAACTTTTAGGAATGTCATTTAATCTGTAGTTTCCTACAGCTATTTTCCCCATAGTTATTTTTGTTGAAGACTTGATACTAGTTCTGCAGTTTCCATATTGCTAAAATTAGTGCTTGTATCATTGGAGTATCATTTAACAAGTTCCTCTTTCTTTTGCATTTCTGCATACTAGTTGTTAGATGTAGGATCTTAATCAGACAAAATTATTTTGTTTTGCAGACTTTAGTGTATTTCCATCAAGATATACGTAAGACCTGATTGCTTTTTTATGATGTTATTAGTCATTGTTGTTTCCTGCCTATTATCTTCTATTTCATGATTATATGTACTTGTTTTTGTAGAGTAGACAAGGTGGTAAAATGTGGTTCCTCATACTCCAACGTGGCCCAGAGTAGAAACTTTGTTTTTATTTTGTCTGTTTTAGTCATAATGTTTTAAATATTTCTTCTTGACTTTTATTTAAGTGACACAGAGTCAATTTATTTCCCATATGAATTACCAATACTATCACCTCCAATAGTTATGTAATCCTTCCTTTTCTAATGATATGCCTTGACACGAAGAGTATAACTTTCTAAAATAATTAGATAAATTAGACATTTTTGTCCTCTAGGACTTTAGGATTCCAATGCTAAATATATATCCATGAAAGACTAATGAATATTTGTACCAATAGACATCTATTTGGGTTTTTATAGAAGCATTCTTCATAATCCTTCAAATCCCAAATTCTAGCCTATAGTAAATTGGATACATGCATCATGATAAATTTCCATCACAAATATTATTGAAAAATAGTGAAAATGAATGAACTTTGGGTGTGTGCAGTAGCATAGTCAGATCTTAGCAATTTCATGTTGAATGCTTTAAATTTAAAGCCTAGAGAGCCACCAGCACAAGCTTGATGTTCTTTAAAAAAATTCAAACATAGACTAAATTACATATATACACAGGCATGTGCACACACCTGTGTACAGAACCATCATTAAGAAACAGAACATCAATTGTAGACAAAATAGGAATATCTGTACATAAGATATGAAAAAGCACATGAGGTATATGGGTCATGTAAATTATTTTTAAAGACCTAATTAATGAATTTGGTACTGAATTCATCAGCATTCCTTAGATTCTTAAAAATACAGAAATGCAAGTAGAAATAATTTGAATAAAGGAGGCCAGATTTGTATCAATGATTGCAGTGTATTATGAACCAAGCATGGATTAATTTCATTCTAGGCTGTTGTGTTCCATTAAAAATTATTCCCTTATGAAATTATTACTTAAATAAGCATTTATGGTTAAGTGTGATAATTATATGAAACAAATAGTATTTATAACAAATATTATTATAGGTGATTTGATCATTTATGAAGAGGGCAATTGCATTCTGGTAAAAATAGCCTTGGACTGGATTAGGAGAATCTCATTACTCTTATTAGTCACAAGTAAAATGATAGATAGCATGCTTTGTTTCCTCTAATCTTAATGTATATAACATTAATTACTGTTAGGCTGGAAGTAATTAGTAATTGTGATAACAGCACAAACGTATAAACTTGCATGTGGATTAGATAACTCAAGATAAACTATTGTACTGCCTGTGTAAGCTCTTCAACAACAGGTAAATGTGTTATACTGACAATTAAAATCCAATAATGAAATCTCTAACTATTCTCTAGTTGTATTTTTAAAACCCTGGTTCCTTTCACCAGTAAACGTGAAGATAGGATGAGTATATTCACTCTAAATAAATACACATAATTTTATATGTATTACCTCACTCAGATCCCAAATTCTAGCCTATAGTAAATTGGATACATGCATCATGATAAATTTCCATCACAAATATTATTGAAAAATAGTGAAAATGAATGAACTTTGGGTGTGTGCAGTAGCATAGTCAGATCTTAGCAATTTCATGTTGAATGCTTTAAATTTAAAGCCTAGAGAGCCACCAGCACAAGCTTGATGTTCTTTAAAAAAATTCAAACATAGACTAAATTACATATATACACAGGCATGTGCACACACCTGTGTACAGAACCATCATTAAGAAACAGAACATCAATTGTAGACAAAATAGGAATATCTGTACATAAGATATGAAAAAGCACATGAGGTATATGGGTCATGTAAATTATTTTTAAAGACCTAATTAATGAATTTGGTACTGAATTCATCAGCATTCCTTAGATTCTTAAAAATACAGAAATGCAAGTAGAAATAATTTGAATAAAGGAGGCCAGATTTGTATCAATGATTGCAGTGTATTATGAACCAAGCATGGATTAATTTCATTCTAGGCTGTTGTGTTCCATTAAAAATTATTCCCTTATGAAATTATTACTTAAATAAGCATTTATGGTTAAGTGTGATAATTATATGAAACAAATAGTATTTATAACAAATATTATTATAGGTGATTTGATCATTTATGAAGAGGGCAATTGCATTCTGGTAAAAATAGCCTTGGACTGGATTAGGAGAATCTCATTACTCTTATTAGTCACAAGTAAAATGATAGATAGCATGCTTTGTTTCCTCTAATCTTAATGTATATAACATTAATTACTGTTAGGCTGGAAGTAATTAGTAATTGTGATAACAGCACAAACGTATAAACTTGCATGTGGATTAGATAACTCAAGATAAACTATTGTACTGCCTGTGTAAGCTCTTCAACAACAGGTAAATGTGTTATACTGACAATTAAAATCCAATAATGAAATCTCTAACTATTCTCTAGTTGTATTTTTAAAACCCTGGTTCCTTTCACCAGTAAACGTGAAGATAGGATGAGTATATTCACTCTAAATAAATACACATAATTTTATATGTATTACCTCACTCAGTCTTTCCCATCAAACCAAATGCCAAGAATGATCATCATCTCTTTTTGATAATGAAGAATTTGAGACACTAGATGAACATTCCTTGCCCAGGATGCAGAGCTAATACGCAGTGAGTCTCAACTTTGACCCAAGAGGAAGTTAGAATTGGGAATGAGGTGTGGGGAAGAACTCTTACTATGAAAGAACGGTTAAAAATATTAATATTACTGATGGACTGACTCCTCAGCCAAAAGAAATTGCTGGGATTCCCTGGTTGTCCAGTGGGTAAGGACACTACCTTGCAGTGCAAGGGGCGCTGGTTTGATCCCTGGCCTGGGAAGATCCCACGTGCTGTGGAGTGGCTGGACCGATGTGTCCAACTACCGAGCTGGAGCTCTGGAGCATATAGGCCAATGCGAAGGGAGGCCCACACAGGCCATAGAACAAAGATGGATAAATGAAAGATCAATAGAAGTGGCCAAGAATTAAAAAAAATGACTTGTTGATCAGAACACCAGCCTTGAACACATTGTGTGGGAATTATTGTACATTCTGGAGTTTATTTGGTATAGCATTTTACCTATCAGCTAGTAAAACATCCCGTGTTCCTCCTACCTGCTTTCTGAAGATTTACTAGCATATATAACAGAGGATAAGAGATTACTCTCAAGCCAAGTTGTTGTGAATCCTGGTCTACTGACTAGTAGCTGGCAAATCTTGGGTAGTTATCAGTTTCTCTGTTTCAGAGTTTATTCATGTGTAATATAGAGTTAATAATACCACTACCTCAAGAAATGATATTCAGTCGATACACCTTGATAGTTGTAACAATATATTAATAGTATGTAAAAATATTTTAAATTTAATAATATAAAAAGTTGGGCATATATCATATAACCAATATATGGCAGTAGTTTTAATATTTATTTAATTTTGATAGAATTAGCAATACCTTTCAAGAAAACAAACTTAAAATAAGTCTTTTGAAAAGATGAAATGGAGGTTAGGGTTCTTGAGTTTTCGATTATTGACAATTTTAGCTATTTCAGTTGTGTCTGAGTAAACGTGAAAGGTTCCTTTCACCAGTAAACGTGAAGATAGGATGAGTATATTCACTCTAAATAAATACACATAATTTTATATGTATTACCTCACTCAGTCTTTCCCATCAAACCAAATGCCAAGAATGATCATCATCTCTTTTTGATAATGAAGAATTTGAGACACTAGATGAACATTCCTTGCCCAGGATGCAGAGCTAATACGCAGTGAGTCTCAACTTTGACCCAAGAGGAAGTTAGAATTGGGAATGAGGTGTGGGGAAGAACTCTTACTATGAAAGAACGGTTAAAAATATTAATATTACTGATGGACTGACTCCTCAGCCAAAAGAAATTGCTGGGATTCCCTGGTTGTCCAGTGGGTAAGGACACTACCTTGCAGTGCAAGGGGCGCTGGTTTGATCCCTGGCCTGGGAAGATCCCACGTGCTGTGGAGTGGCTGGACCGATGTGTCCAACTACCGAGCTGGAGCTCTGGAGCATATAGGCCAATGCGAAGGGAGGCCCACACAGGCCATAGAACAAAGATGGATAAATGAAAGATCAATAGAAGTGGCCAAGAATTAAAAAAAATGACTTGTTGATCAGAACACCAGCCTTGAACACATTGTGTGGGAATTATTGTACATTCTGGAGTTTATTTGGTATAGCATTTTACCTATCAGCTAGTAAAACATCCCGTGTTCCTCCTACCTGCTTTCTGAAGATTTACTAGCATATATAACAGAGGATAAGAGATTACTCTCAAGCCAAGTTGTTGTGAATCCTGGTCTACTGACTAGTAGCTGGCAAATCTTGGGTAGTTATCAGTTTCTCTGTTTCAGAGTTTATTCATGTGTAATATAGAGTTAATAATACCACTACCTCAAGAAATGATATTCAGTCGATACACCTTGATAGTTGTAACAATATATTAATAGTATGTAAAAATATTTTAAATTTAATAATATAAAAAGTTGGGCATATATCATATAACCAATATATGGCAGTAGTTTTAATATTTATTTAATTTTGATAGAATTAGCAATACCTTTCAAGAAAACAAACTTAAAATAAGTCTTTTGAAAAGATGAAATGGAGGTTAGGGTTTTCTTGAGTTTTCGTTCATTTGCAACTCTGTGACCAAGGGTGCATGTGTGTGAGCTATATTGCTTCAGTTGTGTCTGATTCTGTGGGACCCGATGGACTGTAGTCAGCCAGGCTGCTCTGTCCATCGGATTCTCCAGGCAAGAATACTGGAGTGGGATGCCATGCCTTCCTCCAAGGACCTTCTTGACCCAGGGATTGCAACTGCTTCTTTTACATCTGAACCGGCAGGCTAGTTCTTTACCACTAGCACCACCTGGGAAGCCCACTCTATAAGGACAGATTAGTCACACAGTCATGTTTGACTCTTTGCTACCCCATGGGCTGTAGCCCACCAGGCTCCTCTGTTCATGGAATTCTCCAGACAAGAATACTGGAGTGGATTGCCATTTCCTTCCCCAGAGTAAGGAGGAATGCAAGGTGTATACGTCTTTGAAGAAATAAGAACTCACAGTTCCTTTTCTCGTACACTCTCAAGCAGGTTATTATACGACATTTTTTATTTACATGCTAAAACATTTCCTTGCATAGTGTGAGAGACAGATTTACTTAATGTCACAAAGCATCAAAAGTAAGAATGTGTGATGATTTATTCTAATTTGCTCATTGCTTGATGGGCATCTTCAGTTAGTTTACTTGATCCTAGCTCTTGCAGGAATGCTAACATTAGGAAAAAACCCAATGTCATATGGCTCCACATGGGTTTGTGGTATCACTTGGCTAGACAGATAACACAGAGTAGCATTGACTCACTGCTTGGGTGGATGCATCACCCAAATGGTTCATTTACACAGACATTTATCCTGGTCTACTGACTAGTAGCTGGCAAATCTTGGGTAGTTATCAGTTTCTCTGTTTCAGAGTTTATTCATGTGTAATATAGAGTTAATAATACCACTACCTCAAGAAATGATATTCAGTCGATACACCTTGATAGTTGTAACAATATATTAATAGTATGTAAAAATATTTTAAATTTAATAATATAAAAAGTTGGGCATATATCATATAACCAATATATGGCAGTAGTTTTAATATTTATTTAATTTTGATAGAATTAGCAATACCTTTCAAGAAAACAAACTTAAAATAAGTCTTTTGAAAAGATGAAATGGAGGTTAGGGTTTTCTTGAGTTTTCGTTCATTTGCAACTCTGTGACCAAGGGTGCATGTGTGTGAGCTATATTGCTTCAGTTGTGTCTGATTCTGTGGGACCCGATGGACTGTAGTCAGCCAGGCTGCTCTGTCCATCGGATTCTCCAGGCAAGAATACTGGAGTGGGATGCCATGCCTTCCTCCAAGGACCTTCTTGACCCAGGGATTGCAACTGCTTCTTTTACATCTGAACCGGCAGGCTAGTTCTTTACCACTAGCACCACCTGGGAAGCCCACTCTATAAGGACAGATTAGTCACACAGTCATGTTTGACTCTTTGCTACCCCATGGGCTGTAGCCCACCAGGCTCCTCTGTTCATGGAATTCTCCAGACAAGAATACTGGAGTGGATTGCCATTTCCTTCCCCAGAGTAAGGAGGAATGCAAGGTGTATACGTCTTTGAAGAAATAAGAACTCACAGTTCCTTTTCTCGTACACTCTCAAGCAGGTTATTATACGACATTTTTTATTTACATGCTAAAACATTTCCTTGCATAGTGTGAGAGACAGATTTACTTAATGTCACAAAGCATCAAAAGTAAGAATGTGTGATGATTTATTCTAATTTGCTCATTGCTTGATGGGCATCTTCAGTTAGTTTACTTGATCCTAGCTCTTGCAGGAATGCTAACATTAGGAAAAAACCCAATGTCATATGGCTCCACATGGGTTTGTGGTATCACTTGGCTAGACAGATAACACAGAGTAGCATTGACTCACTGCTTGGGTGGATGCATCTTATTACCTAAATGGTTCATTTACACCAACCAATGATGCATCACTTCTTGCCCTAAGCTCTCAAGCTGTGTTTTATTTCTGTAACATGCCCCCTTCTCCACAGTCTTTGAAGATGTCTTTTTTTTCTAGCATTTCTTATAAAATCTTATTTTCTCCATGAAACTTCTCTACCAGCTTTAGAGAAAAAGGATATATTACATTTCTACACAAATATACATAATTGCATGCATATATATATATACACATAATTACATGAGTATGCATTCCAGTATTCAGTAAGTATTACTGCATATCCATCATCTCTTGGAATGCAGATGTTTCTCTGTGTCAGGCTGGATTGTTTTACTTCAGCATTGAGACAAATGAGAAAGCATTGTTAGCTTGTTTTTAGTTGATCACATTTTGTCATCTCCTTACTGAGAAATATGTTCAAGATTATAGCAGAAGATGCCATTGTTGGACCTTATGCCCTGATTGTGAGAAGATTCTTGTTGTAGCTGTAGCCATTCCAGAAATAACATCTCTGTTTTTCACTTGGCTCAGGTCTTTGTTTTTCTTTTGTAGTCCTTTCTGGACATTCATAAATTCCCAGGATGTCATCCTCAATTTACACAATGTCTTCTTATTTTACTGAGAGTCACACTGGCCACTGCTGTCATGTGTCCTTTTGATATTGGAGAATTCTGTGAATAGTGACCGAGTAGGTGATATAGTTGAATTCCATGAATTCTCATGAATCATTGTCTTTTTGTATATGGAGAAATAAAAAAACAGTCCTATTATATGTAATATGGAGTATTTTAAGAAACATTTTAGCAAAGCATTCTTTATGCTTTTAGTTGCCAGGACTTCCTTATCAAGCAACAATGTGGTATAATAAAAAATTAAATTAAAATTATTTTACTTAAAGCATAGTGTGAGAGACAGTTTCGTCACAAAGCATCAAAAGTAAGAATGTGTGATGATTTATTCTAATTTGCTCATTGCTTGATGGGCATCTTCAGTTAGTTTACTTGATCCTAGCTCTTGCAGGAATGCTAACATTAGGAAAAAACCCAATGTCATATGGCTCCACATGGGTTTGTGGTATCACTTGGCTAGACAGATAACACAGAGTAGCATTGACTCACTGCTTGGGTGGATGCATCTTATTACCTAAATGGTTCATTTACACCAACCAATGATGCATCACTTCTTGCCCTAAGCTCTCAAGCTGTGTTTTATTTCTGTAACATGCCCCCTTCTCCACAGTCTTTGAAGATGTCTTTTTTTTCTAGCATTTCTTATAAAATCTTATTTTCTCCATGAAACTTCTCTACCAGCTTTAGAGAAAAAGGATATATTACATTTCTACACAAATATACATAATTGCATGCATATATATATATACACATAATTACATGAGTATGCATTCCAGTATTCAGTAAGTATTACTGCATATCCATCATCTCTTGGAATGCAGATGTTTCTCTGTGTCAGGCTGGATTGTTTTACTTCAGCATTGAGACAAATGAGAAAGCATTGTTAGCTTGTTTTTAGTTGATCACATTTTGTCATCTCCTTACTGAGAAATATGTTCAAGATTATAGCAGAAGATGCCATTGTTGGACCTTATGCCCTGATTGTGAGAAGATTCTTGTTGTAGCTGTAGCCATTCCAGAAATAACATCTCTGTTTTTCACTTGGCTCAGGTCTTTGTTTTCTTTGTAGTCCTTTCTGGACATTCATAAATTCCCAGGATGTCATCCTCAATTTACACAATGTCTTCTTATTTTACTGAGAGTCACACTGGCCACTGCTGTCATGTGTCCTTTTGATATTGGAGAATTCTGTGAATAGTGACCGAGTAGGTGATATAGTTGAATTCCATGAATTCTCATGAATCATTGTCTTTTTGTATATGGAGAAATAAAAAAACAGTCCTATTATATGTAATATGGAGTATTTTAAGAAACATTTTAGCAAAGCATTCTTTATGCTTTTAGTTGCCAGGACTTCCTTATCAAGCAACAATGTGGTATAATAAAAATATTTTAAGCTATAAATTAAAACTTTGGTGCCTTGTCCATCTCAGTCTTCCATAGGCTTGAGCAAATAATATGACCTCTGGGGGTCATAGTTTTCTAGTCTTAAAATGGGAAGAATAAGTTCTGTTGACCATTAACCTTGCTGTGGAAATTATGTGGGCTTGTGAAGCTCTCCTTTTAACCAGAAGACAACAGTAAGAATACAATCTGAAATAATGTAAACTTTATTCAAAGATAATGTTGTTGCTGATTCCCTTCTAGTAGTCTGTTCCTTTTAAGAGTAATCTATGCAGGTCAATAATTAATGATTCAACTATTTTTTTAAGCTACAGATGATAGTTAGCAAGAAATTAAAAGATTTTATATACCACAGAAATTATTATAACTAAGTAACCCAGCTGTGGAATTTTTATCAGTAATTCAGTGTTTAGATTTTTAGTCTTTATTTCAGCTACATTCTGCCAGTCAAGTCTCTTCATATAAGGAAGGGGAATGAACAATTTCGTAAGACATTTGATGTGTCATTCTGATGAACTTTAGAATGCTTAATATCATCTTGTCTAATTTCATGTTTCATAAAAGCCTCTCAACTGCCGGATCAATTACTTTCAATTTCCACATCAATCAGTCCAGATGGTTCTCATTATTTGCTAAGGATAGCTGCAAATTGAAATTTTTGAACCCATGATGCATATTGTGTTAATCCTTGATATGGAAGGGTCTCTGCTGAATAAATGACAAAGGGCTTTATAAGCCAAATATTATTTAAAGACTGAAAGAAACTCTTCACTGTGTTTCTTTCTTACTTGATATTGCAGTAGTTTTTCTTTGTAGTCCTTTCTGGACATTCATAAATTCCCAGGATGTCATCCTCAATTTACACAATGTCTTCTTATTTTACTGAGAGTCACACTGGCCACTGCTGTCATGTGTCCTTTTGATATTGGAGAATTCTGTGAATAGTGACCGAGTAGGTGATATAGTTGAATTCCATGAATTCTCATGAATCATTGTCTTTTTGTATATGGAGAAATAAAAAAACAGTCCTATTATATGTAATATGGAGTATTTTAAGAAACATTTTAGCAAAGCATTCTTTATGCTTTTAGTTGCCAGGACTTCCTTATCAAGCAACAATGTGGTATAATAAAAATATTTTAAGCTATAAATTAAAACTTTGGTGCCTTGTCCATCTCAGTCTTCCATAGGCTTGAGCAAATAATATGACCTCTGGGGGTCATAGTTTTCTAGTCTTAAAATGGGAAGAATAAGTTCTGTTGACCATTAACCTTGCTGTGGAAATTATGTGGGCTTGTGAAGCTCTCCTTTTAACCAGAAGACAACAGTAAGAATACAATCTGAAATAATGTAAACTTTATTCAAAGATAATGTTGTTGCTGATTCCCTTCTAGTAGTCTGTTCCTTTTAAGAGTAATCTATGCAGGTCAATAATTAATGATTCAACTATTTTTTTAAGCTACAGATGATAGTTAGCAAGAAATTAAAAGATTTTATATACCACAGAAATTATTATAACTAAGTAACCCAGCTGTGGAATTTTTATCAGTAATTCAGTGTTTAGATTTTTTAGTCTTTATTTCAGCTACATTCTGCCAGTCAAGTCTCTTCATATAAGGAAGGGGAATGAACAATTTCGTAAGACATTTGATGTGTCATTCTGATGAACTTTAGAATGCTTAATATCATCTTGTCTAATTTCATGTTTCATAAAAGCCTCTCAACTGCCGGATCAATTACTTTCAATTTCCACATCAATCAGTCCAGATGGTTCTCATTATTTGCTAAGGATAGCTGCAAATTGAAATTTTTGAACCCATGATGCATATTGTGTTAATCCTTGATATGGAAGGGTCCCTCTGCTGAATAGTAAGTGGAGCTGAAAAAGGTGCCTTTTATAAGCCAAATATTATTTAAAGACTGAAAGAAACTCTTCACTGCTATGCCCAGATAAACATTAAAAAATACAGTCTTCAGGAAAAATCAAGTCATTTCATATGTATTCATTGTTGAAATAGGAGTATCATTTCTTTTCTGATTCTACATTGAATTTTGGTTGGAAGGCAAAATCCCTCAAGATTGTTTTGTACTGAAGAATAAGCTATAACTTGTTCTGTAAACCCTAGTTGTTGTTGTTAGGCTGAAAATGTGAGCTATAGTTCCTTGTATATGAGACAATTCCCTTATTGTCATTTATTCCTGAACTTAACTCAGAGCTAGAATGTATTTCAATTTGGATCATTTGAAATATAATGTAACTGATACAGCATAATACTTTTACTTACTGATTTAGTTAAGAAGGTAGTTTTTAATGATATATTTTCCCATTTTATTGCATTTTCATATTCTTTGATAATTTTCTATATTAAAAGCTATTATGATTAATTTGTATTCAAACATATTTTACATAAACAGTATGATGGTATGCTAAATTTGGGTGAAGAATCCATTTATTCTTAAAGTTATCAATATAATTATTGGAGAAAAGGCCAAATTATTTTGAATGTTTAAGTAATAATGGAGATTCAAAGGGGATAGAAATAATATTTGATGAGTCATAATAATAACTGAAGGGTCAAGTCATTAAGAGGATATGACAATTGTAAATTTGTGTGAATCCTAATTTTGGAGGACCTAAATATTTAGAAAATGATCAAATAAATGAAGAGATAATTTGCCAGCTGTGGATTTTATCAGTAATGGGATCTTTATTTCAGCTACATTCTGCCAGTCAAGTCTCTTCATATAAGGGAGGAAAATGAACAACTAGTAAGACATTTGATGTGTCATTCTGATGAACTTTAGAATGCTTAATATCATCTTGTCTAATTTCATGTTTCATAAAAGCCTCTCAACTGCCGGATCAATTACTTTCAATTTCCACATCAATCAGTCCAGATGGTTCTCATTATTTGCTAAGGATAGCTGCAAATTGAAATTTTTGAACCCATGATGCATATTGTGTTAATCCTTGATATGGAAGGGTCCCTCTGCTGAATAGTAAGTGGAGCTGAAAAAGGTGCCTTTTATAAGCCAAATATTATTTAAAGACTGAAAGAAACTCTTCACTGCTATGCCCAGATAAACATTAAAAAATACAGTCTTCAGGAAAAATCAAGTCATTTCATATGTATTCATTGTTGAAATAGGAGTATCATTTCTTTTCTGATTCTACATTGAATTTTGGTTGGAAGGCAAAATCCCTCAAGATTGTTTTGTACTGAAGAATAAGCTATAACTTGTTCTGTAAACCCTAGTTGTTGTTGTTAGGCTGAAAATGTGAGCTATAGTTCCTTGTATATGAGACAATTCCCTTATTGTCATTTATTCCTGAACTTAACTCAGAGCTAGAATGTATTTCAATTTGGATCATTTGAAATATAATGTAACTGATACAGCATAATACTTTTACTTACTGATTTAGTTAAGAAGGTAGTTTTTAATGATATATTTTCCCATTTTATTGCATTTTCATATTCTTTGATAATTTTCTATATTAAAAGCTATTATGATTAATTTGTATTCAAACATATTTTACATAAACAGTATGATGGTATGCTAAATTTGGATGAAGAATCCATTTATTCTTAAAGTTATCAATATAATTATTGGAGAAAAGGCCAAATTATTTTGAATGTTTAAGTAATAATGGAGATTCAAAGGGGATAGAAATAATATTTGATGAGTCATAATAATAACTGAAGGGTCAAGTCATTAAGAGGATATGACAATTGTAAATTTGTGTGAATCCTAATTTTGGAGGACCTAAATATTTAGAGAAAATGATCAAATAAATGAAGAGATATATTTGCCAGGGTTCTCTATCTATGGAATTCTCCAGACAGGAATGCTGGAGAGGGTAGTTCTTCCATTCTCCAGAGGATGTTTCTGACCCAGGAATCAAGCCCCGGTCTCCCATATTGCAGGCAGATTCTTTACCATCTGGGCCACCGAGGAAGCCCCCAAAATATTGGATTGGGTAGTCATTTCCCTTCTTTAGGGGAAAATAAGTGGAGATATAAATAATAACACAAGAGTGAAAAATACATCAATGCCCCACTTTCAACAGTGGATAGATTATCCAGACAGAAGATTAGTAAAAAGTAGACCAGAATAACAACATAAGCCTTTTAGACCTGAACATTCCATCCAATAGCACTGGTTTCTATGAATGCCCTCCAAGTCCTTCCATATTGTTGCAAATGGTAAAATGTTATTCTTTTTTTATGGATGTGTAGTAAGTAGTCCATTATGTGTGTGTGCGTGTGAGAGAGAGAGAGAGAAAGAGAGAGAGAGAGACCTTCTTTATCTATTCATCTGTTGATGTCTACTTAGGTTGATTCCATGTTGTAGCTATCGTAAATAAAGTTGCTATGGACATTGTGTGCACCTATCTTTTTGAATTATTGTTTTCATCTTTGAGGGAATAAATACCCATGTGTGGATTCTTGGGTTATCTGGTAGTTTTAATTTTAGTTTCCAAACTATTTTCCATAGTTGCTACACCAATTTCATTCCCAGTAACAGTGTAGGAGGGTTATTTTCTTGTCAACATTTGTTATTTGTGTTCTTTTTTATGATAGCCATCCCAACAGATGTGAAGTGATCTAATTATGGTTTTAATTTGTATTTCTGTAATGATTAATGATGTTGAGCATCTTTTCATGTGCCTGTTGGCAATTTGTTTGTCTTCTTTGGAAAAATGTCTCTTCAGATCTTCTGCCCATTTTTTAACTGGGTGGTTATTTTTTTGATGTTGAGGTATTTGAGCTGTTTATGTATTTTCAATATTAACCTCTTAGCAGTTGTATTATTTGCAAATATTTTCTCCCATTCATTATGTTGTCTTTTGGTTTTATTGATGGTTTCCTTGGCTGTGCAAAAGCTTTTTAGTTTAATTAGATCTTATTTTAAGATCTTATTTAAGATCTTATTTAATTAGATCTTTGTTTGTTTATTTTTTCTTTTGTTTCCTTTGTTTTAGGACACCTATACCCCCCAATATTGCTGCCATTTGTGCCAGAGAATGTTCTACCTATGATTTCTTCAGGAGTTTTATAGTTTTGGTCTTATATTTAGGTCTTTATTCCATTTTGAGTTTATTTTTGTATATGATATTAGAAAATGTTCTAATTATATTCCTTTATATGTAACTGTCCATTTTTTCATTTCCAGACTGTCCTTTCTCCATTCATGCCTCCTTTGTCATAAGTTAATTGATTGTGAGTGCATGAGTTTCTATCTAGGCTCACTAGTCTATACTATTGACCTGAGTGTCTGTTTTTGTTCCAATCCATACTGTTTTGATTACTGTAGGTATGTATTATAATATTAAATCAGAGAGCATGATTCCTCTAACTCTATTCTTTCTCTAAATTGTTTTGAATATCTGGGGTCATTTGTATTTCCATGTAAAATTTGAAAATTATCTGTTCTAGTTGTGTGGGAAATGTCTCTGTTATTTTGGTAGGGACTACATTCTGTAGATTGCCTTGTACTTTAATAATACCAATTTTCCCAATCCAAGAACATGGTGTATCTTTCCATCTTTTTTCTATTTTCTTAAGTTTCTTTCATTGATATCTTTTTTGAGTACCACTTTTATCACCTTAAGTAGGTTTATTCCTAGGTGTTTTACTATTTTTTGGTATGATTTTAAATGGGATTTTTCCCCTAATTTTTCATCCTGATGCTTCATCGTGCATGTATAGAAATACAACAGATTTGTATCTGGCAATCTTACCTAATTAACTGTGTACTAATAGTTTTTTGATGGTATCTTTAGGATTTTCTATGTATGTCATATCTTCAGCAAACACTAACAGTTTTACTCCTTCCTTAACAATTTAGATTCTTTTTATTTCTTTTTCTTGTCTGATTGCTATGGATAGGATAGGACTTTTATCCTAATACTATGTTGAATAAAAGTAGTAGGAGTGGGCATCCTTGTCTAGTGCCTTAGAGGAAAGGCTTTCAGCTTTTTAGAGTTTTACTGTATTTGTGACATTACTGTGAGCTTGCTGTATATGACCTTTATTATGTTTAGGTATGTTTCCTCTGTGTTAGCTTCCAGGAGGATTTTATCATAAATATATATTAAATTTTGTCCAAGTGTTTTTCTGCATCTATTGAGATGGTCATATGATTCTTACTCAGATATATGTGCCCAAAAATTTCTATATGTAATTATAGTTTTGGTCTTATATTTAGGTCTTTATTCCATTTTGAGTTTATTTTTGTATATGATATTAGAAAATGTTCTAATTATATTCCTTTATATGTAACTGTCCATTTTTTCATTTCCAGACTGTCCTTTCTCCATTCATGCCTCCTTTGTCATAAGTTAATTGATTGTGAGTGCATGAGTTTCTATCTAGGCTCACTAGTCTATACTATTGACCTGAGTGTCTGTTTTTGTTCCAATCCATACTGTTTTGATTACTGTAGGTATGTATTATAATATTAAATCAGAGAGCATGATTCCTCTAACTCTATTCTTTCTCTAAATTGTTTTGAATATCTGGGGTCATTTGTATTTCCATGTAAAATTTGAAAATTATCTGTTCTAGTTGTGTGGAAATGTCTCTGTTATTTTGGTAGGGACTACATTCTGTAGATTGCCTTGTACTTTAATAATACCAATTTTCCCAATCCAAGAACATGGTGTATCTTTCCATCTTTTTTCTATTTTCTTAAGTTTCTTTCATTGATATCTTTTTTGAGTACCACTTTTATCACCTTAAGTAGGTTTATTCCTAGGTGTTTTACTATTTTTTGGTATGATTTTAAATGGGATTTTTCCCCTAATTTTTCATCCTGATGCTTCATCGTGCATGTATAGAAATACAACAGATTTGTATCTGGCAATCTTACCTAATTAACTGTGTACTAATAGTTTTTTGATGGTATCTTTAGGATTTTCTATGTATGTCATATCTTCAGCAAACACTAACAGTTTTACTCCTTCCTTAACAATTTAGATTCTTTTTATTTCTTTTTCTTGTCTGATTGCTATGGATAGGATAGGACTTTTATCCTAATACTATGTTGAATAAAAGTAGTAGGAGTGGGCATCCTTGTCTAGTGCCTTAGAGGAAAGGCTTTCAGCTTTTTAGAGTTTTACTGTATTTGTGACATTACTGTGAGCTTGCTGTATATGACCTTTATTATGTTTAGGTATGTTTCCTCTGTGTTAGCTTCCAGGAGGATTTTATCATAAATATATATTAAATTTTGTCCAAGTGTTTTTCTGCATCTATTGAGATGGTCATATGATTCTTACTCAGATATATGTGCTTTTTAAAAACTACCACTCTAATTACTGCGAAAGCAGATCACCGAGGGAGAAGCTGAGATGTAGGAGAGCAGTTAGGTAGATGTGGATGGGTTGTCATGTTCTGGAGAAGAGATAGGGTGGCTTTTGCAGAGTTAACAGTAGAGAGAGAAATGGAAATTTGGGGATGTAAATAGTAATGGATAGAGAGAAATACAGATGAACCTCAGGTTTGGGGCAAGTGTTTCCCAGGCACACTGCGATGCCATTAATTGAAATGAAAACTATTCAAAAAAATGTCTTTCAATTTTAGATATGCTAAGATTGCGATTTCTGTTAAATATCTAAGGGATTTCAAGTAGGTAGTGGAATGTATAGAAAAGTGTTATATTTGAAATGATCTTTCTTTAATTGATCTTAGATGAATATTAAATGCATGAGTTGAGGTACAGTGAAAGGTTCTATTAAGCTTAGAGCTATGTGGTTTCATATTGTGACCTTTCTTCTTATTTGTGTGACTAGAGTGACAAAAGTCTCTCTGAGATACTGTTTTCTCATATGTGCAATAGTGGTAATAATAATGATAATAAATACACCTGCTTGATATGTGTAATGTGAAAATTAAATAAAATTACTCAGTAGCTCCAATGCTGGAGGTTATAAAATTAATTTTTCTGGGATCTAAATAAATATTTTTTTTTTCAAAACTTAAGTTTTCCCTTTTCCAAATGTTTTCTATGTATGTCATATCTTCAGCAAACACTAACAGTTTTACTCCTTCCTTAACAATTTAGATTCTTTTTATTTCTTTTTCTTGTCTGATTGCTATGGATAGGATAGGACTTTTATCCTAATACTATGTTGAATAAAAGTAGTAGGAGTGGGCATCCTTGTCTAGTGCCTTAGAGGAAAGGCTTTCAGCTTTTTAGAGTTTTACTGTATTTGTGACATTACTGTGAGCTTGCTGTATATGACCTTTATTATGTTTAGGTATGTTTCCTCTGTGTTAGCTTCCAGGAGGATTTTATCATAAATATATATTAAATTTTGTCCAAGTGTTTTTCTGCATCTATTGAGATGGTCATATGATTCTTACTCAGATATATGTGCTTTTTAAAAACTACCACTCTAATTACTGCGAAAGCAGATCACCGAGGGAGAAGCTGAGATGTAGGAGAGCAGTTAGGTAGATGTGGATGGGTTGTCATGTTCTGGAGAAGAGATAGGGTGGCTTTTGCAGAGTTAACAGTAGAGAGAGAAATGGAAATTTGGGGATGTAAATAGTAATGGATAGAGAGAAATACAGATGAACCTCAGGTTTGGGGCAAGTGTTTCCCAGGCACACTGCGATGCCATTAATTGAAATGAAAAACTATTCAAAAAAATGTCTTTCAATTTTAGATATGCTAAGATTGCGATTTCTGTTAAATATCTAAGGGATTTCAAGTAGGTAGTGGAATGTATAGAAAAGTGTTATATTTGAAATGATCTTTCTTTAATTGATCTTAGATGAATATTAAATGCATGAGTTGAGGTACAGTGAAAGGTTCTATTAAGCTTAGAGCTATGTGGTTTCATATTGTGACCTTTCTTCTTATTTGTGTGACTAGAGTGACAAAAGTCTCTCTGAGATACTGTTTTCTCATATGTGCAATAGTGGTAATAATAATGATAATAAATACACCTGCTTGATATGTGTAATGTGAAAATTAAATAAAATTACTCAGTAGCTCCAATGCTGGAGGTTATAAAATTAATTTTTCTGGGATCTAAATAAATATTCCTTGTCTTCCAATTGTTTTTTTCGTTTTTGAATAAAGGAGTCATTAGAAGATATTCTATATCTACTTATCTATTCTAAAATGTTTTTCTATGGAAGCATCTCATTTTCTTTTCATAATTTTAAATATAAGGATTGTAAGAATGAACACCTTGCTCAGAAGTCCTAAAACTAGGTAAACATATCACCCAGAGATGTGGATTATATTACTATATTACCCTGATTTAAAGATTCAGGCATTTGTAAACAGCTTTTAACCTATTCCCCTTCTGCACAGTTACAAATATATTGTGTACTCTAGGAGGCAGAATTTTCATAGTTGTTTGCTGTAGTGCTTTTGTAAACAAGAACAGAATATATTTTCCTTGTCACAGAAAATCACAATTTAGAAGTTCTCTTGATTGTTGATGGTTTTGCTTCTTCTAAGGGATTACTGAAAAAAATTAAAGGTGCAAGCAAAATAACCTCTTATATAGTTTTAAAAAATTTAGTCAACACTACCTGAAAGAAAAAAAAAAGGTTCAGCAGAAATGACATAAAAATAAAAATAAAATTCAGTGAAGAGACAGGAGCTTGAAAACGGACACTATGGTGAATGGATATTTTCTCCTCTTCTGAGAGATTTGCTGTCTTTGTAAATACTAGAGCCTCTTTGATTTTGAATCATTTTGTAACTCACAATTTCAGCTTAGTAGCACAAGAGACCTCATGCAATTTTATCCAGAAAGCAGAAAACATTTTCTATTATATATAACTAATGTCTTTGCAGGGATACCAGAACTTCAATTATGGGTGGTGGTTTCAGTAAGTAAGACCACATCTCTGATCTAAGGGATTTTAAATTTATTTGGATTAAATTATACCACAGGCTAGTGTTCTCTAAGATTTATTAAAGATGCACTATTAAAGATGATAATTCTTTTCCATAACATCAGGCAGTATATCTTCTATAAAACAGCATAAGTTTTTCTGCTAAATACCAGGCACTTTTGGCCACCCATATTTGAAAACAAACTTCCAAGGAGACTATTCATTTTCTTTGTATGAAACAGTCCTTCAGGACTGCATGCTGAAATCATTCTTCAGAAACCAAAAGATCACTTGCATTAGGTATTCCTTTTCCTTTCCCAGAAGTCCAAAGATAAGTAGAAGTTTCTACAAGTTGTCAAGCACCTCTCTCCAGAAATGAGAGGAAATAATATTTTAGTATTGTTGTTTAGAGGCTCAGTCATGTCTGACTCTTTTTAAGATCCCATGAACTGCAGCCTGCCAGGCTTCTCTGTCCATGGGATTTCACTGTTACTGAAAATGAAATGTTTTAGTCCTTTCATACAGTATGTTAATTAGTTTTCCCTTACCAACATCCCTTTAGAACTCCTGAGTTTCTCAGTAATCTGTGATGATCCTGAAACATTTTTGCATTTTCAGAATTAAAGATCTAAGTGATTTGGGAATTAATACACCATAACTTGACATGAGGCAGAGTCATCTGTCCAGTAGCATCTCTTGTGACTTTTCTCCATTTTCATAAGTAGGAAGGATGAGGAAAGTCTCCAGATTTCCCTGAGGATGGACTCAAGGCAATGATTAGTCAATGATTAAAGTTACTGTCCTACCTACTTTGGTGTAAAAAACACTTTTGTGCACCTTACTGTCTATTCAAAGATAGAGGAGGGTGGAAGATTGTCTTTCATACAAATTAAGGCATTTGAAATGCCAAGTCATTGCCTTTGGCATCCTGAAATGCCTCACAAATTAAAAAAAAAAAAAAAGGAATAATGCTTTATGCAGTTGTCTGGAATGAGAGGGAGGTTATTCATTTACCTTGATAGAATCCAGATGTATCCCATGGACATTGATTATGTAGGCACACTTATCTGGGTTTCTCTCAGTCATTGTCTGCATCAGGTGTATTTCTACCTCAGCCTACTATCTGTGCAACTGCCTGCTGTCATCTGAAGTGTGAAGTGTTAGTTGTTTAGTTGTGTTTGACTCCTTGTAACCCCATGGACTGTAGCCCATCAACGTCCTCTGTGCATGGGATTCTCCAGGCAAAAATACTGGAGTAGGTGTCCATTCCTTCTCCAGGGCATCTTCCCGACCCAGGGATGGAACCCAGGTCTCCTGCATTGCAATCAAACTTCCAAGGAGACTATTCATTTTCTTTGTATGAAACAGTCCTTCAGGACTGCATGCTGAAATCATTCTTCAGAAACCAAAAGATCACTTGCATTAGGTATTCCTTTTCCTTTCCCAGAAGTCCAAAGATAAGTAGAAGTTTCTACAAGTTGTCAAGCACCTCTCTCCAGAAATGAGAGGAAATAATATTTTAGTATTGTTGTTTAGAGGCTCAGTCATGTCTGACTCTTTTTAAGATCCCATGAACTGCAGCCTGCCAGGCTTCTCTGTCCATGGGATTTCACTGTTACTGAAAATGAAATGTTTTAGTCCTTTCATACAGTATGTTAATTAGTTTTCCCTTACCAACATCCCTTTAGAACTCCTGAGTTTCTCAGTAATCTGTGATGATCCTGAAACATTTTTGCATTTTCAGAATTAAAGATCTAAGTGATTTGGGAATTAATACACCATAACTTGACATGAGGCAGAGTCATCTGTCCAGTAGCATCTCTTGTGACTTTTCTCCATTTTCATAAGTAGGAAGGATGAGGAAAGTCTCCAGATTTCCCTGAGGATGGACTCAAGGCAATGATTAGTCAATGATTAAAGTTACTGTCCTACCTACTTTGGTGTAAAAAACACTTTTGTGCACCTTACTGTCTATTCAAAGATAGAGGAGGGTGGAAGATTGTCTTTCATACAAATTAAGGCATTTGAAATGCCAAGTCATTGCCTTTGGCATCCTGAAATGCCTCACAAATTAAAAAAAAAAAAAAAGGAATAATGCTTTATGCAGTTGTCTGGAATGAGAGGGAGGTTATTCATTTACCTTGATAGAATCCAGATGTATCCCATGGACATTGATTATGTAGGCACACTTATCTGGGTTTCTCTCAGTCATTGTCTGCATCAGGTGTATTTCTACCTCAGCCTACTATCTGTGCAACTGCCTGCTGTCATCTGAAGTGTGAAGTGTTAGTTGTTTAGTTGTGTTTGACTCCTTGTAACCCCATGGACTGTAGCCCATCAACGTCCTCTGTGCATGGGATTCTCCAGGCAAAAATACTGGAGTAGGTGTCCATTCCTTCTCCAGGGCATCTTCCCGACCCAGGGATGGAACCCAGGTCTCCTGCATTGCAATCAGATTCTTTACCAATTGAGCCACCAGGGAAGCCCTATCGTCTTCTGATTCCCCTTTATTTCTGCCAGTGTCACTTTAATGGCTTCATTTAGCTTGCTCATCTGCATCTTGCTTTGCCATTTGGCTCACTGTGTGTTTTCTTCTTCTTGCCTTTGACAATGTGGCCAAATAACTAGGATTTTCACCTCATTTGACCTTAAGATTGACTCACAAGTATCCCTTGGACACCCAATATTTCTGATCACCCACTTTCTTCTCTTTTCTTATTCTTCCCCATTGTTATCACAATAAAAGGTGGAGACTCTAGGCATTTTCTCTGTGTTAAAAGAAAATGACCTAAATTTGGCCATAGACCTATAACTGTTTTCATTCATCATGACCATTGAATTATCTAGAAAGTGATGGGAAACCATATAGGTGTGTGTGTATGCATGTGTTTATGTACTTTTTATAGATATCTTGTCATCTGTATAGAGAGATTTGTAAGTAAGTAAGCATCATTTTTATGAAAGAAAGTATTGGAATTAAAAACCCTAGTGCACAAAATAGAACTACATATCTGTGACTTGGAATCTTTCCTACACAATTCCTTGAAGACTTGCTTAATGGCTAATTGTTTCTGCCTTCTCTGCCAGAAAGACTACTATTTGGACGTAAAATGAAAAGGAAAACCTTGCTAAGGTTGCTAAACCTTCCTAATTTCTTTAGGAAGTGACTATAGAGCATCCTACAGGGAGAGTGAATCAGGTTAAAACAATCACTGTAGGAATTTCCTTGTTAGAGAATATCCAGCCTGGCCTTGAGGGAAAATGTATCTCTTACTGCTTTGTTTCTTATCTCTCTGAATGTACCAATTTCTGTCTTAGTAAAACTATTAACCCTTTCCAAGAACTTGCCTCTCATAGGTGCAGCCATCCATTGTGGGTCTTTCTGGTTCAATTACATTGTATTTGAAGTCTTCTTCAGAATATACATATATGTGTGTGTGTGTGTGTGTGTGTGTGTGTATCTATACCTGTATATTTTTCTGTTCACAGTTGCCTGGGTTCAAAAGTGGTCTCCATTTGGGGAAGCTATAATTTCTCCTCTGTGTCTGCTCACTAGACTTTTCAGGACATAGGCATTGATTTTCTTTTGGATCAGAGCCCTATCTCTGGCACTGTTGACCTCAACCCTTAAATTATAATTTCCATCCCTCAATGCCTCTCAAATCAATTTTGAAATCCAAGATGGGTAGAGACTGTGAGATTTTTAGTTCTCAGTTCTTATGCTCAGTTTAATTATTTCCTAGGAATCTTATTAGTTTACAAGTGGATTTATAAAATTGTTGTCAGTTATTTCTGAGGAAATATGAAGACCAAGAAATATAACTGGTTAGACTGTTACATCAAAGATCCCCAATGAACTAAGCTTCCTCATATTATAGCTTTGTATAGTCCTTTCCCACAGTGGCTTTCTAGAAACTTTGTAAGTGATAGTGAATTAGGACCAAATAGAAGTGGTACCCCTGCTGTGTAAGAAACCAGATCTATCCTACTAGAGAGGACAAGTAGAGGAACCAAAACTTCCCAGATGATAGCATTAGTGAACTGCCAGACATTGGAGAGATATCACTTTGGACCATACAGATCCAGTTAGACATATGAGCAAATTTAGGCAAGAACAACCCAAATTACCAAATTATGAACTTTTATTTGAAGAAACTAAGTTTTATGGTTGTTTGTTATATAGCAGTGAGTATTAATAACAAAAATTAAGGATGTAGCTAAGATACTGTTTAAAAAATGAGCAGTTAAATATTTCATAAAAATGTAGATTATCTGATGGCATCACAAACTAAATTTTACTGGAATTATTAGCACACATTATTTGGGCAATGATTTGTAAAAGTAGTGATTGTTGGGGGTCAACACACAGTTATTTATGCCATGGGCTTTTAGTTTCAATTAAAAACAGGATGCTGATTTTTAACAGTACATCTGAAGTACTTTACAAGGATTCTCAGACTATTTTCATGTATCAAGTGGAGATATCTGTATTGGGAACAAGAAAGTAGGTACATTGCTCTCAAATTGAATAATGTACTTAAATGTGTTTAATAGCAAGTTGAAGACACCGTGATTTAATGTTTATTCCAGCGTGTGATCTAAGATTCTTCCTATAACTCTCTTTATCTTTGTAAAATCATTGATATAGATGACACAGAATGTTGTAAATATAAATTGTATGGATGATGAAGTAGGAGAACTGTAAATATATATAACAGTATTACAGCCTTAACATATTGCTACAGATTGAAATAATGACCCAGTATACCGTGGTAAAATCTAATGGAATGGAGGTATGTATGATCTTGCATTTCTTTATGAAATGTCACTTAATGGTTACACATAATTTAAAAATTTATATCAGTGTGAGTCAGTGTTTATTGTAGATCTCAGCAAGCTAATTTGAACTAGGGATGATGGTGTGGTGACCAGTGCTTGTGTTATGTCCCCCGTGCTGGGCCAAAAGATGGCCAGATACTTGTTTACACTTGGGTGTGTCTGTGAAGGTGTGTCTGGAAGTGATTAGCATTTAAATTGGTGAACTGAGCAAAGCAGATTGCCCAACCAACGTGGCTAAGTATTGTCCATTCCTTTGAACACCTGACTGGCTGAAACTAGTCATTGTTGTTGTTGTTTAACTGCTAAGTCATATCTGACTCTTGGTGACTGCATGGACTGTAGCCCACCAGGCTCCTCTGTCCATGGAATTTTCCAGGCAAGAATACTGGAGTGGGTTGCCATTGCCTTCTACTCCAGGGGATCTTCCCAACACAGGGATCTAAACCCACATCTCTTGAGTCTTCTACATAGGCAGGCAGATTCTTTAACACTGCACCACCCAGACTTCTTCAGAGAAAAAGAATGAATGGGAAAAATATTTCATAAATCATATATAATCCCATATAATCATACAGATATGGTATAAAAGTTTAAAAAGAGGTTTACATTTCTATTCTCTGCATATATCAGGTGAAATCTAGAATTATAAAGTTAGATCTTCTTTTATGAAAGGTTATATTAAATGGTTGTCATATAAGTTTAAAACCATTTAAAATAAACATTGGGGCAATGATTTGTAAAAGTAGTGATTGTTCAACACACAGTTATTTATGCCATGGGCTTTTAGTTTCAATTAAAAACAGGATGCTGATTTTTAACAGTACATCTGAAGTACTTTACAAGGATTCTCAGACTATTTTCATGTATCAAGTGGAGATATCTGTATTGGGAACAAGAAAGTAGGTACATTGCTCTCAAATTGAATAATGTACTTAAATGTGTTTAATAGCAAGTTGAAGACACCGTGATTTAATGTTTATTCCAGCGTGTGATCTAAGATTCTTCCTATAACTCTCTTTATCTTTGTAAAATCATTGATATAGATGACACAGAATGTTGTAAATATAAATTGTATGGATGATGAAGTAGGAGAACTGTAAATATATATAACAGTATTACAGCCTTAACATATTGCTACAGATTGAAATAATGACCCAGTATACCGTGGTAAAATCTAATGGAATGGAGGTATGTATGATCTTGCATTTCTTTATGAAATGTCACTTAATGGTTACACATAATTTAAAAATTTATATCAGTGTGAGTCAGTGTTTATTGTAGATCTCAGCAAGCTAATTTGAACTAGGGATGATGGTGTGGTGACCAGTGCTTGTGTTATGTCCCCCGTGCTGGGCCAAAAGATGGCCAGATACTTGTTTACACTTGGGTGTGTCTGTGAAGGTGTGTCTGGAAGTGATTAGCATTTAAATTGGTGAACTGAGCAAAGCAGATTGCCCAACCAACGTGGCTAAGTATTGTCCATTCCTTTGAACACCTGACTGGCTGAAACTAGTCATTGTTGTTGTTGTTTAACTGCTAAGTCATATCTGACTCTTGGTGACTGCATGGACTGTAGCCCACCAGGCTCCTCTGTCCATGGAATTTTCCAGGCAAGAATACTGGAGTGGGTTGCCATTGCCTTCCTCTAGAGGGATCTTCCCAACCCAGGGATCTAAACCCACATCTCTTGAGTCTTCTACATAGGCAGGCAGATTCTTTAACACTGCACCACCCAGACTTCTTCAGAGAAAAAGAATGAATGGGAAAAATATTTCATAAATCATATATAATCCCATATAATCATACAGATATGGTATAAAAGTTTAAAAAGAGGTTTACATTTCTATTCTCTGCATATATCAGGTGAAATCTAGAATTATAAAGTTAGATCTTCTTTTATGAAAGGTTATATTAAATGGTTGTCATATAAGTTTAAAACCATTTAAAATAAACACTTCAAAATTCTTGAGATTCTCATTAGTAGTGGTTAAAGGGTTCACAAAAATATATGACATAAAATTATTGCTGTCTTTTAGAATCATTTGCTATTTTCAGTAGACAAAATCATTATTTGCATCTAGAGCTGTATAAAGGAAATGATATATAATTTTTTAAAAGTAATTTTGGGTTCAGCAAAGACATTTACTCAAGATTATTGTTGTCTCTCTGAAGAGATAGTGTGTTGAGTCTGGTTTAGGGGTCATGTTGAAAGACATATTGTTTATGCTCCACAATAAAAAGGAAACAGTTACAAGCACAGTATAAGGAATGACATTCTTACATTCACAACTGTCTCTAGGCATGTTTCTCTATTTTGAGAAGTTGTGATTTCCCTGTACTGGAAGAGATTCATGAATGAGAAAGGATGTGGATTCTTAGAATGTTCAAAACACCTTCAAACCTTAAAGATTATCAGCTTGTGATGGTAATTATCTCCTCACAAGAGTATAATTACCTTCTTTTAAGAGACATAGTAGAGTCCTTCTGAGTCATCCCAAGGCACACATTACCCCGACTGCCTGGAGAAATGTTTAGCAATCCACATAGGAAAACTCTCCATGAAACTTAGAGAAAAAGCTCTCATAAATGTTTAAAGAACACTAGAATTGAGGGAAATATGGCAGAACTTGATTAATTCTACTTCTGCTGATCTAAAGATCTCAGATTATAGCATATGCCACTATACAGAATGTTTATCAGAACCATGGAAATTCAGAGATGTGATGTGTCTTTCCTCTGAAACTGTGAAACAATCTCTGTCCAAGGCCGACAAAATCAGGTTATCTGTTTTATTGTCACAAATTTGTATTCCTTTCATTTTAATTTTCAGGTCTATTTATATAAAGAGACTCTGATCTCTTTTTTTGGTTTTTTTTTTAATTAAGTTTTATTGAAGTATAATTGCCTTACATGTTGTGGTAGTTTTTACTATATAGAAAAATAAATCAACCATACATATGGAGAGGGAGGTGGGAGGGAAGATCAAGGGGGAGGGGACATATGTATACCCATGGTAGATTCAGGTTGATGTGGAGCAATAAACAAAAAATGTCTGTAAATAATAAAAAGTGAAAAAGAGAGAAAAAACATGCATATACCTGTTTCCTTGCTTTTGGACATTCTTCCCATTTAGTTACCACAGTGCATTAAGTGGAGTTCCCTGTGATACACAGTATGTTCTCATTGGTTATCTAGTTTGTACAAACTACCAGATGAGCCTAGATAGTGTCATACAAAGTGAAGTAAATCAGAAAGAGAAAAGAAATATCATATATTAGCACATATATTTGGAATCCAATGGTATAGATGATCCTGTTTGTTGAAAGACATATTGTTTATGCTCCACAATAAAAGGAAACAGTTACAAGCACAGTATAAGGAATGACATTCTTACATTCACAACTGTCTCTAGGCATGTTTCTCTATTTTGAGAAGTTGTGATTCCCTGTACTGGAAGAGATTCATGAATGAGAAAGGATGTGGATTCTTAGAATGTTCAAAACACCTTCAAACCTTAAAGATTATCAGCTTGTGATGGTAATTATCTCCTCACAAGAGTATAATTACCTTCTTTTAAGAGACATAGTAGAGTCCTTCTGAGTCATCCCAAGGCACACATTACCCCGACTGCCTGGAGAAATGTTTAGCAATCCACATAGGAAAACTCTCCATGAAACTTAGAGAAAAAGCTCTCATAAATGTTTAAAGAACACTAGAATTGAGGGAAATATGGCAGAACTTGATTAATTCTACTTCTGCTGATCTAAAGATCTCAGATTATAGCATATGCCACTATACAGAATGTTTATCAGAACCATGGAAATTCAGAGATGTGATGTGTCTTTCCTCTGAAACTGTGAAACAATCTCTGTCCAAGGCCGACAAAATCAGGTTATCTGTTTTATTGTCACAAATTTGTATTCCTTTCATTTTAATTTTCAGGTCTATTTATATAAAGAGACTCTGATCTCTTTTTTTGGTTTTTTTTTTAATTAAGTTTTATTGAAGTATAATTGCCTTACATGTTGTGGTAGTTTTTACTATATAGAAAAATAAATCAACCATACATATGGAGAGGGAGGTGGGAGGGAAGATCAAGGGGGAGGGGACATATGTATACCCATGGTAGATTCAGGTTGATGTGGAGCAATAAACAAAAAATGTCTGTAAATAATAAAAAGTGAAAAAGAGAGAAAAAACATGCATATACCTGTTTCCTTGCTTTTGGACATTCTTCCCATTTAGTTACCACAGTGCATTAAGTGGAGTTCCCTGTGATACACAGTATGTTCTCATTGGTTATCTAGTTTGTACAAACTACCAGATGAGCCTAGATAGTGTCATACAAAGTGAAGTAAATCAGAAAGAGAAAAGAAATATCATATATTAGCACATATATTTGGAATCCAATGGTATAGATGATCCTGTTTGCAAAGCAGACACAGACACAGATGTAGAGAACAAATGTATGGATACCCGGTGAGGAGGGTGATAGAGGAATTGGGAGACAGATCAACTCACAGACACTATTGCTACTGTGTGTAAAACAGATCAGCTTTGTTGGTGGCTCAGTGTTGAAGAACCCACAGGCCAATGAGGGAGACATGGGTTCTGGATCCAGGGTCCGGAAGAGACCCTGGAGAAGGAAATGACAACTGACTCCAGTATTCTTGCCTGGGAAGTCTCATGGACAGAAGGAGCCTCTACAGTCCATGCGATTGCTAAAGAGTCAAACACAATTTAGTGATGAAACAAGATAAAATAGACCACTCATGAGACTCCAGATCTCTTTGATCATATCAAAAGCTCCATGGCCAATTTCCTTTACTGTGTTTTGTAATAAAATAATGCTCCAAGGAAATTGCTTTGAAATACCCCTTCAAATTAGAATAAATTATATATACCCATTGCCTATATTGGCTTCCCTCGTGGCTCAGATGGTAAAGAATTTGCCTGCTTTGCAGTAGACCTGCACTTGATCGCTGGCTTGGGAAGGTCACTAGAGGAGGGCATGGTAACCCACTCCAGTATTCTTACCTAGAGAATCCCCATGGACAGAGAAGCCTGGCAAGCTGCAGTCCATGAGGCTGCAAAGAGTCGAACACGACTGAGTAACTAAGCACAGAACAGCATTGTTTATATCGTATTGTGAATTGTACCATTCTCAGTTTATACCTGGCCAGACAGCAGATTTTCTTCATGGCTAATGAACATTGTAACTTAATGATTCAGAGAAACTATTTTGCAGAGGCATTTAAATTCAATAATTGCTTATATAACTGCTTGGATTTTCTGAATTTTATAGGAACCCTCTTAGTCCTGTTTTAGTTTCATTTATACTCATACTGACAATTAGATGTGCCATCTGATCTTCTCAAGTATCAAGATTCCAGTCCATTTTACATTGTTTATTTCCATTTTGTAAATCAGAAAGAGAAAAGAAAAAAAAAATCATATATTAGCACATATATTTGGAATCCAATGGTATAGATGATCCTGTTTGCAAAGCAGACACAGACACAGATGTAGAGAACAAATGTATGGATACCCGGTGAGGAGGGTGATAGAGGAATTGGGAGACAGATCAACTCACAGACACTATTGCTACTGTGTGTAAAACAGATCAGCTTTGTTGGTGGCTCAGTGTTGAAGAACCCACAGGCCAATGAGGGAGACATGGGTTCTGGATCCAGGGTCCGGAAGAGACCCTGGAGAAGGAAATGACAACTGACTCCAGTATTCTTGCCTGGGAAGTCTCATGGACAGAAGGAGCCTCTACAGTCCATGCGATTGCTAAAGAGTCAAACACAATTTAGTGATGAAACAAGATAAAATAGACCACTCATGAGACTCCAGATCTCTTTGATCATATCAAAAGCTCCATGGCCAATTTCCTTTACTGTGTTTTGTAATAAAATAATGCTCCAAGGAAATTGCTTTGAAATACCCCTTCAAATTAGAATAAATTATATATACCCATTGCCTATATTGGCTTCCCTCGTGGCTCAGATGGTAAAGAATTTGCCTGCTTTGCAGTAGACCTGCACTTGATCGCTGGCTTGGGAAGGTCACTAGAGGAGGGCATGGTAACCCACTCCAGTATTCTTACCTAGAGAATCCCCATGGACAGAGAAGCCTGGCAAGCTGCAGTCCATGAGGCTGCAAAGAGTCGAACACGACTGAGTAACTAAGCACAGAACAGCATTGTTTATATCGTATTGTGAATTGTACCATTCTCAGTTTATACCTGGCCAGACAGCAGATTTTCTTCATGGCTAATGAACATTGTAACTTAATGATTCAGAGAAACTATTTTGCAGAGGCATTTAAATTCAATAATTGCTTATATAACTGCTTGGATTTTCTGAATTTTATAGGAACCCTCTTAGTCCTGTTTTAGTTTCATTTATACTCATACTGACAATTAGATGTGCCATCTGATCTTCTCAAGTATCAAGATTCCAGTACATGTTTAATTGTTTCTAAAAGTGTCCATTTAATCACATTGTTATAGTTTCTCCAAATTTTTATTTGTTCCTATTTCAAAGGCCAGGACATTTCTCAGGATGAATTTTTTTTTTTCAATTGCATATAATATAGACATATAATGGTTGATGAAGAGTTTTACTTCACTTACAATACATTGAATTCATGGTGAAGAGGCATTATATAGATATACCTAAAAATTAAAAATGCTAAGAGACCAGCATCAAAGTATTAAAATAAAAACTAAAGAAAATCTGTCCACTCAGAAATATTTTCCTTAAGAATACTAACATGTGCATAAAGTTTTCACAGAGAATTATCCAAGTAGGAGAATACAAACTCTTTCCGAAGGTGAAACTATTTTTGGCTTACCCAGACTTTGTGTGCCTGCTAAGTCACCTCAGTCATGGTTGACTCTTTGTGACCCCATGCACTGCAGCCCACCAGGCTCTTCTGTCCATGGGGTTCTCCAGGCAAGAATACTGAAGTGGATTGCCATTTCCTCCTCCAGGGCATCTTGCCCATCCAGGGACTGAACCCGAGTCTCTTATGTCTCCTGTGTTGGCAGGTGAGTTCTTTACCACTAGAGTGCTTCCTGGTAGTATTTAATTAATTTAGAGTTTTGCTAGACAGAATCACAGAGGCAATGAAAATTATACTGTCCCAGGGAGAGATGGGAATGCCCATGAACTCTGCTCTCAACCCAAGTGAAATCCCTATGCTGTGGGTAGAGAGGAGATGAATCAATTTTGAGGCTAAGCTAGTGAATCTTAGTAACTGCTGGTCTGCTTGGTAAATTTTAAGTATATGGTGTATTATTTAATAATTACTTTGGTAGACTTCAAATTCCAAGGGCTTACAAGGAAAATACAGATGTAATAGACACAGTTGGTAGTACAAAGACAACATTAGGTGGGGGGGTGGGGGGGGGGAAATCCCAAGAGATACTACAACAGAAGCCAGTAAGACATACCTGGGGCAGTTTCCTGTTTTAGTTTCATTTATACTCATACTGACAATTAGATGTGCCATCTGATCTTCTCAAGTATCAAGATTCCAGTACATGTTTAATTGTTTCTAAAAGTGTCCATTTAATCACATTGTTATAGTTTCTCCAAATTTTTATTTGTTCCTATTTCAAAGGCCAGGACATTTCTCAGGATGAATTTTTTTTTTTCAATTGCATATAATATAGACATATAATGGTTGATGAAGAGTTTTACTTCACTTACAATACATTGAATTCATGGTGAAGAGGCATTATATAGATATACCTAAAAATTAAAAATGCTAAGAGACCAGCATCAAAGTATTAAAATAAAAACTAAAGAAAATCTGTCCACTCAGAAATATTTTCCTTAAGAATACTAACATGTGCATAAAGTTTTCACAGAGAATTATCCAAGTAGGAGAATACAAACTCTTTCCGAAGGTGAAACTATTTTTGGCTTACCCAGACTTTGTGTGCCTGCTAAGTCACCTCAGTCATGGTTGACTCTTTGTGACCCCATGCACTGCAGCCCACCAGGCTCTTCTGTCCATGGGGTTCTCCAGGCAAGAATACTGAAGTGGATTGCCATTTCCTCCTCCAGGGCATCTTGCCCATCCAGGGACTGAACCCGAGTCTCTTATGTCTCCTGTGTTGGCAGGTGAGTTCTTTACCACTAGAGTGCTTCCTGGTAGTATTTAATTAATTTAGAGTTTTGCTAGACAGAATCACAGAGGCAATGAAAATTATACTGTCCCAGGGAGAGATGGGAATGCCCATGAACTCTGCTCTCAACCCAAGTGAAATCCCTATGCTGTGGGTAGAGAGGAGATGAATCAATTTTGAGGCTAAGCTAGTGAATCTTAGTAACTGCTGGTCTGCTTGGTAAATTTTAAGTATATGGTGTATTATTTAATAATTACTTTGGTAGACTTCAAATTCCAAGGGCTTACAAGGAAAATACAGATGTAATAGACACAGTTGGTAGTACAAAGACAACATTAGGTGGGGGGGTGGGGGGTGGGAAATCCCAAGATATACTACAACAGAAGCCAGTAAGACATACCTGGGGCAGTTTCAAACAACAGGAAGAATTTTCATGGCATGTTTGTACTGCTCCAGATAGCACTGCCTTGTAAATGGAATTGGTGCTGGTATCTACTCGTTGAAAAAGGTTTTCAAGGCTGAGACCTAAAAGATGCCATGTCTTCTTTTTGTCCCATTACCACTGGAATCCCCACATTAAAATGAAAAAGAGGGCTTCCTGGTGGTCCAGTGGGTAGAGAGTCTGCCTTGTAGTGCAAGGTTCGATCCCTGGGCCTGGGAAGAGCCCACATGCCACGGAGCGGCTGGAATGGTGTGTCCAGTTGTGAGCCTTTGATCTGGAGCGCATGCGTCCAGAGCCAGCGCTTTGCTTCAGGAGAGGCCACTGCAATGGGAGGTCCATCCAGGTCACAGAATAAAGATGGATGAAAATAAATAAATAGAAGACAAATAAAAGAGGCCAACCTTTAAAAAAAAAAAAAAAAGAAGAAACCTTTTAGATTCAGATGTTGAAAGATCTGATAAATATTATCATGGGAGATATTAATGGGTATTTCTGACCATGGCTGAATGTTTTCCACAGCATAGCACACTCCCTCAGGACTACCTGTCCTTTAGAGTAGAAATCATTGAGATTAGGCTGAGGGGAAGGAGGGCAACTCTAGTAATAGGGAGGTAGATGCCCCCGGTAGGAATAACTGCAATTAACCTGTATTGGTTGAATCAACTATGATTAATATGGAATAAATATTTTATTTTTATGGGCTTTTCCTGGCCAGGTAATGTAGGTGAGAATTAAAATGATTCTCACTTGTTATATTTGTTAATAAAATGGTATAGTTGTAAGAAACAAACTCCAATGGTTATAATCTCTCAAAATATAACTGATTCAAAGTCCACCATGGGTGTTTCTTACGACATGGGTTTCTCAGCCAAGTGACGTTCTAGTGGCCCAGTCTTGTCTGTCTTGTGCTTCTACTGTAATCCTGAGGATCATTGTGTTCATATACATCAATCTAGGTGGGGAGGGGAAGGAAAAGCACAGACAGTTTTAGATGGGGTGGCATTTTTATGAGGAGACCTGGAAGTAATGTTCCTTATTGGTATTCTATTGGCTAGAGTAAATAACCAATTCCCAAGTTCAAAAGAGGTGGGTCAAGTTTGCTGAGATAGCACTGCCTTGTAAATGGAATTGGTGCTGGTATCTACTCGTTGAAAAAGGTTTTCAAGGCTGAGACCTAAAAGATGCCATGTCTTCTTTTGTCCCATTACCACTGGAATCCCCACATTAAAATGAAAAAGAGGGCTTCCTGGTGGTCCAGTGGGTAGAGAGTCTGCCTTGTAGTGCAAGGTTCGATCCCTGGGCCTGGGAAGAGCCCACATGCCACGGAGCGGCTGGAATGGTGTGTCCAGTTGTGAGCCTTTGATCTGGAGCGCATGCGTCCAGAGCCAGCGCTTTGCTTCAGGAGAGGCCACTGCAATGGGAGGTCCATCCAGGTCACAGAATAAAGATGGATGAAAATAAATAAATAGAAGACAAATAAAAGAGGCCAACCTTTAAAAAAAAAAAAAAAAGAAGAAACCTTTTAGATTCAGATGTTGAAAGATCTGATAAATATTATCATGGGAGATATTAATGGGTATTTCTGACCATGGCTGAATGTTTTCCACAGCATAGCACACTCCCTCAGGACTACCTGTCCTTTAGAGTAGAAATCATTGAGATTAGGCTGAGGGGAAGGAGGGCAACTCTAGTAATAGGGAGGTAGATGCCCCCGGTAGGGAATAACTGCAATTAACCTGTATTGGTTGAATCAACTATGATTAATATGGAATAAATATTTTATTTTTTTATGGGCTTTTCCTGGCCAGGTAATGTAGGTGAGAATTAAAAATGATTCTCACTTGTTATATTTGTTAATAAAATGGTATAGTTGTAAGAAACAAACTCCAATGGTTATAATCTCTCAAAATATAACTGATTCAAAGTCCACCATGGGTGTTTCTTACGACATGGGTTTCTCAGCCAAGTGACGTTCTAGTGGCCCAGTCTTGTCTGTCTTGTGCTTCTACTGTAATCCTGAGGATCATTGTGTTCATATACATCAATCTAGGTGGGGAGGGGAAGGAAAAGCACAGACAGTTTTAGATGGGGTGGCATTTTTATGAGGAGACCTGGAAGTAATGTTCCTTATTGCTAATTGTATTCTATTGGCTAGAGTAAATAACCAATTCCCAAGTTCAAAAGAGGTGGGTGCTGGGAAATACTGTCCAGCAAGTTGTCCAGGAAAATGATGAAATAGGATTGGTGAGCTGCTATAGTAGTTGCTGCCACAGCAAGAACATTGTGTGTCACCAACCAATAAAGGGAGGTTTTAGGTGAGGAGAAATAAACTAGGGCTTCCCAGGTGGTGCTAATGGTAAAGAATAAGCCTGCCAATGTAGGAGATGCAAGAGATGTTGGATCGCTGGGTTGGGAAGATCCCCTGGAGGAGGAAATGGCAATGTACTCCAGTATTCTTGTCCAGAGAATTCCATGGACAGAGGATCCTGGCAGGTTACAGTCCATGAGGTCACAAAGACAAGACACAACTGAGCACACATACATATGCACATAAATATTGCTCTCCAAACTTATTGTACAGAATTCCCAGATTTTCAAAAGTCATGTGTTTCAGTTTATACTTGAATGTATGTTGCTCTTCTTGTTTACCACCAACTTTATCTTTGAAAATTTGTTGGTTCTCTAATCCCTCAGGACTCAGGTCTCAACTTGGTAACTGGCTATCACACAACCTGGGGGACTATTTAACATATAATAACGGCAATTAGAGGGTAGTTGACAAGAGTTTGAATAGTAGAAGAGTCCATAGAGAAGAAAATAGTATAAACTGCAGAAGAAGAAAAAAACTCCATTTCTGCTAGTCTTTTCAAAGCTGTTGGTTCTTTGCATATATATGGACTCCAGAAAGATGGTACTCGTGAACCTTTATGCAGGGCAGCAATGGAGATGTAGACAAAGAGAAAAGATTCATGGACTTGGTTGGAGGAGGGTAGAGGGGAGGGTGGAGGAACTTGGAGGGAGGATCTTGGAAAGATATACACTCATGCTGGTGCTTAGTTACTCAGTGGCGTCTGACTCTTTGTGATGCCATGGACTTTAGCTCACCAGGCTCCACTGCCCATAGCGATTCTCCAGGCAGGAATACTGGAATGGGTTGCTTTGCCCTCCTCTGGGGAATCTTCCTAGTCCAGGGATCAAACCCAGGTATCTGGCATTTTTATGAGGAGACCTGGAAGTAATGTTCCTTATTGCTAATTGTATTCTATTGGCTAGAGTAAATAACCAATTCCCAAGTTCAAAAGAGGTGGGTGCTGGGAAATACTGTCCAGCAAGTTGTCCAGGAAAATGATGAAATAGGATTGGTGAGCTGCTATAGTAGTTGCTGCCACAGCAAGAACATTGTGTGTCACCAACCAATAAAGGGAGGTTTTAGGTGAGGAGAAATAAACTAGGGCTTCCCAGGTGGTGCTAATGGTAAAGAATAAGCCTGCCAATGTAGGAGATGCAAGAGATGTTGGATCGCTGGGTTGGGAAGATCCCCTGGAGGAGGAAATGGCAATGTACTCCAGTATTCTTGTCCAGAGAATTCCATGGACAGAGGATCCTGGCAGGTTACAGTCCATGAGGTCACAAAGACAAGACACAACTGAGCACACATACATATGCACATAAATATTGCTCTCCAAACTTATTGTACAGAATTCCCAGATTTTCAAAAGTCATGTGTTTCAGTTTATACTTGAATGTATGTTGCTCTTCTTGTTTACCACCAACTTTATCTTTGAAAATTTGTTGGTTCTCTAATCCCTCAGGACTCAGGTCTCAACTTGGTAACTGGCTATCACACAACCTGGGGGACTATTTAACATATAATAACGGCAATTAGAGGGTAGTTGACAAGAGTTTGAATAGTAGAAGAGTCCATAGAGAAGAAAATAGTATAAACTGCAGAAGAAGAAAAAAACTCCATTTCTGCTAGTCTTTTCAAAGCTGTTGGTTCTTTGCATATATATGGACTCCAGAAAGATGGTACTCGTGAACCTTTATGCAGGGCAGCAATGGAGATGTAGACAAAGAGAAAAGATTCATGGACTTGGTTGGAGGAGGGTAGAGGGGAGGGTGGAGGAACTTGGAGGGAGGATCTTGGAAAGATATACACTCATGCTGGTGCTTAGTTACTCAGTGGCGTCTGACTCTTTGTGATGCCATGGACTTTAGCTCACCAGGCTCCACTGCCCATAGCGATTCTCCAGGCAGGAATACTGGAATGGGTTGCTTTGCCCTCCTCTGGGGAATCTTCCTAGTCCAGGGATCAAACCCAGGTATCTGGCATTGCAGGAGGATTCGTGATTGTCTGAGCCACCAGGGAAGCCCAAAAATACTGAAGTGAGTAGATTATCCCTTCACCAAAAGATCTTCAAAAACCTGGGAAGTGAACCAGGCTCTCCTACATTGAAGGTGGATTCTTTACCAGCTGAGTGACTAGGAAAGCCCAACATATATACTACCATATATAAAATAGATAGCCAGTGGGAATTTGCTGTATGATTCAGAAAGCTCAAACCCGGACTCTCTGACAACCTAGAGGGATGGAATGGGGTGAAAGGTGGGAGGGAGGTTGAAGAGGGAGGATGCATTTGTATAGCTATGTAACTGATTCATGTTGATGTATGGCAGAAACCAACACACCACAATATTGTAAAGCAAGTATTCTTCGATTAAAAATAAATAAATTTAAAAAGTAATTTGTTCTTGATATGAGACAAAAGGAATCACCCCTAAAGATATTTGACTATTTTCTTTGAATTTGTTCCCTAAATAATCTTTCTCTTTGTGCCAAATCTTCTCTTTGCATCAGTTCCAGTTATAGAGTGTGTGTGTGTGTGTGTGTGTGTGTTTAATTAACCACTCAGTCTTTTTTTGAAAGTATATTAGAAATGTTTTGGCATATGTTGGGAAATGCAGAAAGTACTAGTAGAATGAGCAAAAAAACCATTTTTTATGGTTTATTCATGCAAACTTAGCAAGGGCATCTGAAGCAAGCCTTGGCAAAGGGAGAGAAACAGGCAGAAACAACATTTGTATGCAGCACACTTGAAGTTGCAAGTTTGAATTCACTTGGGCTCTCTCCTGAAGCAGTGGGTTTTCCTCCATCGACAGTTCTTACCTACTGCAGAGGAAGATTGGGCTACATGAACAAACATTGCCAATTATAGATATTCTGATAGATATAGATATTCTACAATGTAATCGAATCTCAGACCTTAGTGTTATGGACTAGGGAAGACTGGGAACCAAGGAATTTCATAAAAAAGAAGCAAATGAATATCTCCCAAGTTTCATGCCCTGTGTTATATTTTCTGCATTAAAAAATGTAGGATTTTGATACTCATGCATAATGTAAATGAAAGACTACTTGTCCACACAGTGAGTTCCAGGACATATTTTTGAAATTCAATGCATTAGAGAAAGTTGAAAGTTTGAAACATCAGAACCCTAAGGGGATTTAAGATAATCCGATTATTTTATTGATCGAAAAAGGAAAGGCCTAAATAAATATATTGAGTGACTCTTGCCCAAGTTTGCAAACGGATTTATATATATTGAGGTTTGGCAGGTCTCCTATCTCTCATTACAGTGTTTTTAATATTAAATACATATACAGAAACAAAATTATTTTAAAGCCAACATTCATTTTTGGAACCTGAAACAAGTGAAAATTTTTTCAATAATCACAAAAATGCAGTAACAGAAGAGTTGTAGGGTTTAGCTTTGTTTCTGCTAATCAAATGAGGAAAAAACAAGCAGTATATTGAAGTAACTGAATAGTGAGCTAGAATTATTCATTGTAATTTTACACAGAAACTTACAAAATAGAACTTAATGGACTGGGAAAGTTAACTGAAAATTATCTGAGTGAAAAAGACAATAGTAGGTCAGTTATAAAAAAGATAAAACCAAAACAAACAAAAACAACAAGACAGTAGAGAATTTTACCATCTTATTATTCATGGGAACAGTCTCATGATGGCATTATAAACATGAAGGTATGAAAAGATGAACAACATCTTCTGAAAGCACCCTGAAGCATTTTTCTTATGTGAATGTATAATAGCATGCATATGTTAGACGAAAAATTCTTTGGACTTTGACAGTATTCTTACAGGAATTAGCTTCAGTGGGAATGTTTGTGGGTACATATTTATATAAACTAAATTGAAAATAAGACCATAAATGAATGGCCAGTACCTCAGAATTAGATAAAATAGGATGATTGGAAGAGGGAAGAGCTATTTGTACACTTTTGGTCACTGCTGATACACTGACTAAAATAACAGTGTATAAGCTAAATTGACTCATTTGTTCATCAGGACATTATTTTAGAATGTTAATTGTACAGAAGAAAAAAATGATACAAGATTATGTGTCATAGTGTGGGCTTTATTTCCTAGAACATTGAGGAAGAATATATAAGGCATAAAATGATTATGTTTATAACACTCCTAGGCTTCCCTGGTGGCTCAGATGATAAAAAATCTGCCTGCAATATGAGAGACCTGTGTTTGATCCCTGGGTTGGGACAATCCCCTTGAAAAGGGAAAGGCTACCCACCCCAGTATTCTTGCCTGGAGAATTCCTTGGCTCATCCATGGGTCACAAAGTGTCAGACAGGACTGAGTGACTTTCACTTCTTCACTTCAATAATGTACCTATTAAATGAACATTAGTGTGTTTGACTCCTTCCTTTTTCTTTCCAAGTAATATCAAACTTGTGTGTCTAGATATGTATATAGTTTAATAGGAATAAAATTCCCTACCTTCAAGTTCTGTAAAACTCAAAATTAACTCAAGAATAGGCCATAGGTGTGCTCTCAAAACTGTTGTTTCACTTTACAGATGGAAGGTCAAGTTTGCTTCCATTCTGTATCTTACTCTGGTGCATTATGAAATAGTAAAATTCTATTCAGGAATTAAACAGGTAGACAATTCAATATACCAGTTTTAGGTGCCCTCTTTTAATCAAAACACCTCTGTTTCAGACATATTTTTAAGGGTACAGAACTAATTAGAAACTGTGTTTAAAGCTGTATGAGGATGTTCTTAGATATTTTATAGAGTTAGACAGTTCAACTGGTGATAATTTTCATTGAACGACCTGTTCTCTTCCATGTTATGATCACTGCCATGTAGTTTAATTTCTTCTGAGGGGAAGGCCAGTTAAAGGAAAGCAGAGAGCATTGTAAAGAAAGACTGAGAACTGTGGTTTGTTAATTTTCTTATGTGAATGTATAATAGCATGCATATGTTAGACGAAAAATTCTTTGGACTTTGACAGTATTCTTACAGAATTAGCTTCAGTGGGAATGTTTGTGGGTACATATTTATATAAACTAAATTGAAAATAAGACCATAAATGAATGGCCAGTACCTCAGAATTAGATAAAATAGGATGATTGGAAGAGGGAAGAGCTATTTGTACACTTTTGGTCACTGCTGATACACTGACTAAAATAACAGTGTATAAGCTAAATTGACTCATTTGTTCATCAGGACATTATTTTAGAATGTTAATTGTACAGAAGAAAAAAATGATACAAGATTATGTGTCATAGTGTGGGCTTTATTTCCTAGAACATTGAGGAAGAATATATAAGGCATAAAATGATTATGTTTATAACACTCCTAGGCTTCCCTGGTGGCTCAGATGATAAAAAATCTGCCTGCAATATGAGAGACCTGTGTTTGATCCCTGGGTTGGGACAATCCCCTTGAAAAGGGAAAGGCTACCCACCCCAGTATTCTTGCCTGGAGAATTCCTTGGCTCATCCATGGGTCACAAAGTGTCAGACAGGACTGAGTGACTTTCACTTCTTCACTTCAATAATGTACCTATTAAATGAACATTAGTGTGTTTGACTCCTTCCTTTTTCTTTCCAAGTAATATCAAACTTGTGTGTCTAGATATGTATATAGTTTAATAGGAATAAAATTCCCTACCTTCAAGTTCTGTAAAACTCAAAATTAACTCAAGAATAGGCCATAGGTGTGCTCTCAAAACTGTTGTTTCACTTTACAGATGGAAGGTCAAGTTTGCTTCCATTCTGTATCTTACTCTGGTGCATTATGAAATAGTAAAATTCTATTCAGGAATTAAACAGGTAGACAATTCAATATACCAGTTTTAGGTGCCCTCTTTTAATCAAAACACCTCTGTTTCAGACATATTTTTAAGGGTACAGAACTAATTAGAAACTGTGTTTAAAGCTGTATGAGGATGTTCTTAGATATTTTATAGAGTTAGACAGTTCAACTGGTGATAATTTTCATTGAACGACCTGTTCTCTTCCATGTTATGATCACTGCCATGTAGTTTAATTTCTTCTGAGGGGAAGGCCAGTTAAAGGAAAGCAGAGAGAGCATTGTAAAGAAAGACTGAGAACTGTGGTTTGTTAATTCATCTATAAAATAAACTCATAGCAAGACTCTATGCCTTAGCTATGTATTTATCTACTAGGAATCAATATATTATATCAGTGCTATGAGTCCCATTTTGTGACCTATATTTGAACCAGAAAGTGATATTGGATTTCTTTTAAGATGTTTCACTTGAAATTCATAATTTGTAGAACAACATTTACTTGGCTTATGACATCCTTTCCAACTTATCTTTCTAGTGACACTTCCAGAACTACAGAGACTGGAAAATTGAAGATGACAATCCTTAGATTTCTTGGCAGGTAAAGGTTCCAGAGTGACTTGGAAATACTTGTGTGCACTTGGAGAACTAGGTAGTAAGGCTGAAGTTAGACATTTCCTGTTTCTGAGGATTCTGCTGGTGAGCAGTATTGTGGAGACGTATTCTTATTTACTAATGCATTTGTTTATTGTGTAGGGCAATTAGCAGAGGTACCAGTATCCAGCTAATAGCATCACTGGTGTCAAGAGGTCTGAGTGGAACCTCCACTTTGATCATGAGCCTTATAGCATGGTTCTGAAACTGATGACAGCAGTAGTAGCTTCTCAGTCATGGAAGGAGTTTTCTGATTCTTAATACAGTGTTGGTGTGGGAGGATAGAGTCTTCTCTAGGACTAGATTTTCCATTCAGTGAGTGAGTTCCTGATCATAGAAGATGTGTCCCTTCTGGTGCTCATTCTTTGTTGTGACTTTGGGCGTCTTTCCTGAAATCAGTCTTGATTTTTCAGCACCCAGTGATTCTGTAAATGATCTCTGTTGGCTTTAACCAGCGAGAATATATTTTCATGGTTACTAAACATGGCCCAGTACAGAGAACACCTATTTTTCCAGGTCCTTTCCATTTCTGGAGAGAGAGGCCCACTGCTGTACAGAACAGTAATTTTAGTTTCTTTCTTACACCTATCAGGCCCTTTGAATGTGAAAGGGACAATGCTACTCCTTTTTGATGCTCTTTTTCCTTCAATGTGAGAGATTTGAAAATGGCTCCTTATAGTGGGGACCTAGTATATTTTTACCCAACAGTGTTTGTTTACAAATCCAGCTGGTAGAACGGAAGCGGAGAGTTTGTTCCTAAAGCTAAATATGTCTTAAAAATAATTTTTAAAATCTCACAGATAGTTCACAGGGCTTGCATTATTGCTGCTTATGGATTCAATATATTATATCAGTGCTATGAGTCCCATTTTGTGACCTATATTTGAACCAGAAAGTGATATTGGATTTCTTTTAAGATGTTTCACTTGAAATTCATAATTTGTAGAACAACATTTACTTGGCTTATGACATCCTTTCCAACTTATCTTTCTAGTGACACTTCCAGAACTACAGAGACTGGAAAATTGAAGATGACAATCCTTAGATTTCTTGGCAGGTAAAGGTTCCAGAGTGACTTGGAAATACTTGTGTGCACTTGGAGAACTAGGTAGTAAGGCTGAAGTTAGACATTTCCTGTTTCTGAGGATTCTGCTGGTGAGCAGTATTGTGGAGACGTATTCTTATTTACTAATGCATTTGTTTATTGTGTAGGGCAATTAGCAGAGGTACCAGTATCCAGCTAATAGCATCACTGGTGTCAAGAGGTCTGAGTGGAACCTCCACTTTGATCATGAGCCTTATAGCATGGTTCTGAAACTGATGACAGCAGTAGTAGCTTCTCAGTCATGGAAGGAGTTTTCTGATTCTTAATACAGTGTTGGTGTGGGAGGATAGAGTCTTCTCTAGGACTAGATTTTCCATTCAGTGAGTGAGTTCCTGATCATAGAAGATGTGTCCCTTCTGGTGCTCATTCTTTGTTGTGACTTTGGGCGTCTTTCCTGAAATCAGTCTTGATTTTTTTCAGCACCCAGTGATTCTGTAAATGATCTCTGTTGGCTTTAACCAGCGAGAATATATTTTCATGGTTACTAAACATGGCCCAGTACAGAGAACACCTATTTTTCCAGGTCCTTTCCATTTCTGGAGAGAGAGGCCCACTGCTGTACAGAACAGTAATTTTAGTTTCTTTCTTACACCTATCAGGCCCTTTGAATGTGAAAGGGACAATGCTACTCCTTTTTGATGCTCTTTTTCCTTCAATGTGAGAGATTTGAAAATGGCTCCTTATAGTGGGGACCTAGTATATTTTTACCCAACAGTGTTTGTTTACAAATCCAGCTGGTAGAACGGAAGCGGAGAGTTTGTTCCTAAAGCTAAATATGTCTTAAAAATAATTTTTAAAATCTCACAGATAGTTCACAGGGCTTGCATTATTGCTGCTTATGGATTCAATGGGAGTTTTCAAATTCAATGACCATTTTTATAGTGAAAATGCATAGGTTAAATTGTCCACTTGCCTACAGGTATTTTTCCTGGAGGCCAATGCAATCTCTTCTCTCCTTTCCCTAGTTGCTACTTTAAAAGTTTCATTCCATAGAATCCCAGATTACTTTAAAAAGATTAGATTGTCATAGTGTTTTAAGAAATAAAGTCGAATCATGGCTCCTTTTTATTTTGACAGTAGTAACATCCTGTTCTGCAGCCAAAGTCTATACAAGAGGAAATGAACTCAGTGTAGCAGAAGACACATTTGGGTTTAATACAACAAGGACTTCTTGGCAGAAAGCCTGATTTGGCAGGGTGCCTATCTTAATGTCATGTCATGCACACGGCATGATTTAGTCCTCAGAGAATATCCAGTATTCATAGAGTTCTGGATTATGGGCCAAATTTCTTAACTTTTAACTTAAAATGTATGTTATTCAGCCATATCTTATGTTTGCTAACAACACCTTTGTGCTTCCCCTTCCACAAAACTCAATACTTTTGTAATCCTTGGTGTGCTATCTGTATTTGCCACTGTGTTCTATGAGGGTCAGCCTTTCTTTGCATCAATTTTAGATGGTCCATATTTCTCTGGTTCATCACACTAAACAAATGACTGAAGAGATGTGTAAAAAATCTCTCCTAATTGTATTTAAACGTGGCATGGTAGAACATAAATGCTGTGGCAATTTTAATACCTTATATGGAGACTTTCCTGGCAATCCAATAGTTAAGACTTAGCCTTCCAAGGCAGGGGATGTGGGTTCAATTTCTGGTCAGTGAACTAAGATCCCACGTGCCTCATGGCCGAAAAGTCAAACTTAAAAAGAACAGAAGCAATATTGGGGCTTCCTTGGTGGTTCAGATGGTGAAAAAACAGAAACAGTTTTGTAACAAATTTGATAGACTTTACCCAAAAAACCTTATAGGGGGTTTTTTTTTTTACAAATCCAGCTGGTAGAACGGAAGCGGAGAGTTTGTTCCTAAAGCTAAATATGTCTTAAAAATAATTTTTAAAATCTCACAGATAGTTCACAGGGCTTGCATTATTGCTGCTTATGGATTCAATGGGAGTTTTCAAATTCAATGACCATTTTTATAGTGAAAATGCATAGGTTAAATTGTCCACTTGCCTACAGGTATTTTTCCTGGAGGCCAATGCAATCTCTTCTCTCCTTTCCCTAGTTGCTACTTTAAAAGTTTCATTCCATAGAATCCCAGATTACTTTAAAAAGATTAGATTGTCATAGTGTTTTAAGAAATAAAGTCGAATCATGGCTCCTTTTTATTTTGACAGTAGTAACATCCTGTTCTGCAGCCAAAGTCTATACAAGAGGAAATGAACTCAGTGTAGCAGAAGACACATTTGGGTTTAATACAACAAGGACTTCTTGGCAGAAAGCCTGATTTGGCAGGGTGCCTATCTTAATGTCATGTCATGCACACGGCATGATTTAGTCCTCAGAGAATATCCAGTATTCATAGAGTTCTGGATTATGGGCCAAATTTCTTAACTTTTAACTTAAAATGTATGTTATTCAGCCATATCTTATGTTTGCTAACAACACCTTTGTGCTTCCCCTTCCACAAAACTCAATACTTTTGTAATCCTTGGTGTGCTATCTGTATTTGCCACTGTGTTCTATGAGGGTCAGCCTTTCTTTGCATCAATTTTAGATGGTCCATATTTCTCTGGTTCATCACACTAAACAAATGACTGAAGAGATGTGTAAAAAATCTCTCCTAATTGTATTTAAACGTGGCATGGTAGAACATAAATGCTGTGGCAATTTTAATACCTTATATGGAGACTTTCCTGGCAATCCAATAGTTAAGACTTAGCCTTCCAAGGCAGGGGATGTGGGTTCAATTTCTGGTCAGTGAACTAAGATCCCACGTGCCTCATGGCCGAAAAGTCAAACTTAAAAAGAACAGAAGCAATATTGGGGCTTCCTTGGTGGTTCAGATGGTGAAAAAACAGAAACAGTTTTGTAACAAATTTGATAGACTTTAAAAATGGTCCACATCGGAAAATATTTTTTAAAAATACCTTATATGAAATTAAACTCATCTATTTTATTTATGTATCCAATAGATAGTTAGCACCATGTATTAGCCATAATTCTACCTAAAATTCAACATATTCTTATTTTTTAAGAAATATTTATTCTGTTTATTGGGCTGTACAAGGTATTGTGGCATGTGGGGTCTTTTTAGTTCCAGCATGTAAACTTTTAGTTGTGGCATGTGGGTTCTAGTTCCTTGACCAGAGATGGAACTCAGGCTTCCTGAATTGAGAGTGAGGAATCTTAACTACTGGACCACCAGAGAAGTCCCAACATATTCTTATTTTATCCTCAAACATGCCTTTTAGGACAAAGTAATCTCCAACACACTGGGAAACTGAAACAAGAAATTGTTGACCCAAATCACTCATGAAGAAAGGGGCTGAGTCATGATTTAGACCCAGTCAGTGTAGGCCCAGGTTCCTAACAACTATTGAGGCCAACTTTCCATCTTTGATTATCTTTATAAGGCTTGGGAGATCAGTGGTAAAAATAAATTGAAAAACTGTGCCATTAATCTACCCGTTATTAATTTGTGGTAAATAATTTATGACCTGTGGCATATTTTCTGAGACTATTATAAACAAATGAGAACCTGTCTGAGAATCTAGCAACAATAATAACCACTTATTAAATTCTGAAAATTCATCGAACTTTTCATCAAGAACAAAAGAAGCTTAAACAATTCAGATGGAGAAGGTGTAGGCAGGTTAGTTTATCTTTATAGTCTGTTTCCTCTCCCTATTTGATTCTACCCCTCCCTTCTTACTCAGACTCTCCCACTTAGGAAAATTGAGGTGGGAGGACTCTTGGTGTGGATGGTAATCACAATCCTGTAAAACAGTAATTATAGACTCAGGTTTTTTAGAAATGGCTTGGACCAGGAAAGAATCCTAAAATATTAACACGGACTTCCGTATTTCCTCTTACAAAGCTTTGGACCAGAAGGACATGCTTAGGCACAGGTGCTTCTCATTATGTGAGAGTGTCTATCACAGCCTTTTAAATAGTGAGGCAAATCATGCAGTAGTGTTTTTAAAAAACTGAGGAAAATTTGCCTGATTTGCTAGAGCATGAATGTGATAGAAGTGACAGAGCCCATTACACATATGAGACACGATTACTCTCAGATCATTTAACTCAGTGTCTGAAAGCTTAGTGTAGATATAAGACTGACTTTTTTTCTTCTGTTTCTGATAGTAAAATTTGTTGTTGTCTCCAACCCTCAATTTCATAGCAACTCAGAAAACACCAGTAATGTGTCCTTCTATGCACAGAGACAGGACTTTTCTACAAACCTCGTTGAACGCGTCCTATTGCAACAGTAATCACAATATATCAGAGTTTTCTCTTGTCCCTTTTCTTCATTAGTCTGTGAGGTCCTCAAGAACACAAAGGATGCCATGTTCTCCCAAAAGAGCTAGAATGCCACTTGGTACAGCGTAACCATTTGACAACATGGTTGGATTAAACAGAGGGTCATGCTGTTTATTTCCTGTGTCAGTTTTCTATTACAGTAACAAATTACCATTACGTAGTGGTTAGAACACTGCAGAGTAACTATTTTACAATTCCATAGGGCAAAAGTCTAACTTGGATCTCAATAAGCTAAAATCAAGAGTTCACCTGGGCTGCATTCCTTCTGGAGCATTGAGGGGAGAGTCCATTTTTCCGCTTTTCCTAGCTTCTAGAGGCCACCCACATTTCTTGGCTTATGGTCTCTTCCTCTGTCTCCTAGGTCAAGTTTGTAGCATCTTTGGTCAGTATTTTATAGTGATCTCCCTCTGGTTTCTTCTGTTGCTTCCTTGTTCCACTTTTAATGACTCCTGGAATTACTTCAGACCCACCTGCATATCCAGGATAATATCCCTGTCTTAAGATCAGTCGATTAGTAAATTTAATCTGCAGCCTTAATATAATTTTGCTATGAAATATGACATATTCTAGGGAGTTAGGATATAGGCATCTCTGGAGAGCAGGGCATTATTCTACCTGCCATACCTCTAGATTCTACTCTAAAGTCAGCTACATAGTTGTTCGTTTTTCCTCTTACAAAGCTTTGGACCAGAAGGACATGCTTAGGCACAGGTGCTTCTCATTATGTGAGAGTGTCTATCACAGCCTTTTAAATAGTGAGGCAAATCATGCAGTAGTGTTTTTAAAAAACTGAGGAAAATTTGCCTGATTTGCTAGAGCATGAATGTGATAGAAGTGACAGAGCCCATTACACATATGAGACACGATTACTCTCAGATCATTTAACTCAGTGTCTGAAAGCTTAGTGTAGATATAAGACTGACTTTTTTTCTTCTGTTTCTGATAGTAAAATTTGTTGTTGTCTCCAACCCTCAATTTCATAGCAACTCAGAAAACACCAGTAATGTGTCCTTCTATGCACAGAGACAGGACTTTTCTACAAACCTCGTTGAACGCGTCCTATTGCAACAGTAATCACAATATATCAGAGTTTTCTCTTGTCCCTTTTCTTCATTAGTCTGTGAGGTCCTCAAGAACACAAAGGATGCCATGTTCTCCCAAAAGAGCTAGAATGCCACTTGGTACAGCGTAACCATTTGACAACATGGTTGGATTAAACAGAGGGTCATGCTGTTTATTTCCTGTGTCAGTTTTCTATTACAGTAACAAATTACCATTACGTAGTGGTTAGAACACTGCAGAGTAACTATTTTACAATTCCATAGGGCAAAAGTCTAACTTGGATCTCAATAAGCTAAAATCAAGAGTTCACCTGGGCTGCATTCCTTCTGGAGCATTGAGGGGAGAGTCCATTTTTCCGCTTTTCCTAGCTTCTAGAGGCCACCCACATTTCTTGGCTTATGGTCTCTTCCTCTGTCTCCTAGGTCAAGTTTGTAGCATCTTTGGTCAGTATTTTATAGTGATCTCCCTCTGGTTTCTTCTGTTGCTTCCTTGTTCCACTTTTAATGACTCCTGGAATTACTTCAGACCCACCTGCATATCCAGGATAATATCCCTGTCTTAAGATCAGTCGATTAGTAAATTTAATCTGCAGCCTTAATATAATTTTGCTATGAAATATGACATATTCTAGGGAGTTAGGATATAGGCATCTCTGGAGAGCAGGGGCATTATTCTACCTGCCATACCTCTAGATTCTACTCTAAAGTCAGCTACATAGTTGCTCGTAGAAGTGGAATGGAAAGTGTGGAATATGGTTTCCACAATGTCTGCTCTAACTTCCAACATTTTCCATGTTTATGTGCTGTAAAGGTTGGACTGCTAGAATTCTGCATCCCAAATTCCTTTGCAGCTAGTTTTTCCAGTTTCGTTCTGAGAATAAGACACACTGCAGGGAAATTTGAATTCCATGATGAAGGTGATAAGAAAAGAAGGAGGAATCAGCAAGGCATCTGTTTTTATGATGCATGATGTGGCAGAGGAATTCATAGGTCTGCGTTCACTGCTTCCATCATTTGGTAGTTTTCTGTAGTCAGGATGGCATTTACTGAACTGTGGGCAGAGGCTGTATGGTGCTTTCTTTACCATTTTTCTGATACAGTAACTATAGTTTTCCTGGGCAGGAGCAGAATGCTTCTGAGGGCTTGATGGTTTCCTGGGAAGCTCCGCCAGCACCTGCAGCCCATTTCTAAGCAATGTGCTCTATGGGGAAACTGTATTCCATCAATCCTAAATATATTTTCCCACTTTAACTGTCAGGGTGTTTATCATTCTTAGCAGTACATTAAATAATGACATGTCTTATAATCAGTGCTGTCAGTTATGTGAAGTACTGTACATTTCTTCCTGGGGAAACCATCTAGTGTGGTTTCTGCACCTTAGTCCTATCTGATACAGGCATGTGTGCTAAGTCACTTCATTCATATCTAAATCTTTGTGATACTATGGACTGCAGCCTGCCAGGCTCCTCTGTCCATGGGACTCAACAGGCTAGAATACAAGAGTGGTTTGCCATTTCCTCAAGGGGACCTTCCTAACCTAGGGAATAAAACCTGCTTTTCTTCCATCTCCTGTACTGGCAGGCGAGTTCTTTACTACTAATGCCACCTGGGAAGCCCTTGGGTCAATAGTTTATAGCATAATGAAAATGATTATCTGACCTTAAAATTCAACTCTAAGATATATATATATATATATATATAATTTGCTATTTTCTCCTGTGATCTTTGTGTTTTGACCACCAAGAACAAAATTGACTTTTGTTTAGGAAAGCAATACAGTTGCAAAACATTTGCTGCATAAAATGTAGAGGGTATCTCTAACAAGGTAGATTTACAATTTATTACATGCCAGCAATTGTGTTAGGTTCTCCAAATCTCATTGCCTTTCCTCGATACTATTGTGTATGAAACACCAAGACGAATTTCAGTGAAGCAGACATATTGTTGTAAAAAAAATTTTACCTTTTGCCTCAACTTTCTTTTTTTCTTTTTTTTTTTTTGATTATTGCTTTATTTATTTTAATTTGGCTGCATTGGATCTTAGCTGTGGCATGTGGGATCTAGTTTCCTGACCAGTGATCGAACCCAGATTCCCTGCATTAAGAGCACAGAGTCTTACCCACTGAACCACCAGGGAAGTCCCTTGCCTCAGCTTTCAATGTTAATTTATATATTCTGCTTGTAAGCAAAGTATTCAGATTCAGAATTAAACTATAATGATATAGAAGGCCCATTATATAACATTCAAACGTGGTAATAGTGAAGAAGCAATTGTCATTTTACTTGTGTGCTCTTAAATGTCAAACGTTCAAAACAACTTCACATACTACTTAGTTGAGGTTTAATCCTTTATAATTCAGGCCTTAATTTCATTTTGATAGAAATGTTTCTGAAATGTCTTCTATGCCCCCTTGCTTCTCATCTTCAACTATATCAAAATTTTCCTGTGTTATATGCTTATGCTATGGTTGACCAGGTGCAGACCTAAGTGGTGAGGGTGGGCATATTGGGGTACATACAGCCATGCTGGCTCTGAAGCTTTTCTTGGAAAAGAATTCCAGTGCTACCGTACTTGTTTTCATATATCTCTTTTCTGATGAAGGTTGAGTTTAAAATTTGCAGGTTCATGACTTCCTAAGTAGAGCTCAAAAGCTGTGTTTCTATAAAAAGTATTTGTGCATAAAGGTTGAAGCAGAAAATGATCACTGAGTAGAAAATTATCTTGTTATTACTACTTCTCCATGTCCTTTGACTCATCTGCACAAATTTCCACACTACTCTTTCTGTATCACTGACACCAATCAGAGTGCACTCTGGGTTTTCTGCCTTGATGCCATATTTATTTAGGCTGAATTCTCTTCATTATTTAAAAAATTTATGACAATGAAATTCTGGACATCTCACTGAAACTGTACATACTCTTTATTGTTAATGGACAATTTATGCTTATCTGATACCAGACTACAATTTTTGCTAAAATTTACTCTTAAGAACAGCACAGTTACAGGTAATTTTGTAATTATATATTTATCTTAAACAATATTGAATGTTCTCTAATGGATCTTTTGTGTGATAACATTTCACATTCAGAAGCTGAACACTACAGTTCATAGGTTGAGTATATAAAGTAACACTGAGAATTCAGGTGTATAATGAGTGTTTTCTCAGAGTATGCCTGCTTTCTTAAACTTTCTCAGTATTCCATATGCAACGAAGAACTTTTTGTCCATTTTTATTTGCATGCTGGTTGGCTTGTTATTAAATTGTAATAGCATATTATTTTAAAAAGCATTTTTGCAATTAAAATACAATTTGTTCGACAAATACAGAATGAAAATAAAGTGTTATTCTGAACACACTTTTAATTCAGAATAAATTTTAAAGAATAAGAATTGAGATCACAGATAAGCTGGTAGTCACTCATCACGATGTCTGTTAGACGTTTTGATCTTGAATCAATTTCATCAGTTCTGTTCAGTCTCTTAGTCATCTCTGCCTCTTTGTGACCCCCATCTGATTTAATCCTTTATAATTCAGGCCTTAATTTCATTTTGATAGAAATGTTTCTGAAATGTCTTCTATGCCCCCTTGCTTCTCATCTTCAACTATATCAAAATTTTCCTGTGTTATATGCTTATGCTATGGTTGACCAGGTGCAGACCTAAGTGGTGAGGGTGGGCATATTAGTACATACAGCCATGCTGGCTCTGAAGCTTTTCTTGGAAAAGAATTCCAGTGCTACCGTACTTGTTTTCATATATCTCTTTTCTGATGAAGGTTGAGTTTAAAATTTGCAGGTTCATGACTTCCTAAGTAGAGCTCAAAAGCTGTGTTTCTATAAAAAGTATTTGTGCATAAAGGTTGAAGCAGAAAATGATCACTGAGTAGAAAATTATCTTGTTATTACTACTTCTCCATGTCCTTTGACTCATCTGCACAAATTTCCACACTACTCTTTCTGTATCACTGACACCAATCAGAGTGCACTCTGGGTTTTCTGCCTTGATGCCATATTTATTTAGGCTGAATTCTCTTCATTATTTAAAAAATTTATGACAATGAAATTCTGGACATCTCACTGAAACTGTACATACTCTTTATTGTTAATGGACAATTTATGCTTATCTGATACCAGACTACAATTTTTGCTAAAATTTACTCTTAAGAACAGCACAGTTACAGGTAATTTTGTAATTATATATTTATCTTAAACAATATTGAATGTTCTCTAATGGATCTTTTGTGTGATAACATTTCACATTCAGAAGCTGAACACTACAGTTCATAGGTTGAGTATATAAAGTAACACTGAGAATTCAGGTGTATAATGAGTGTTTTCTCAGAGTATGCCTGCTTTCTTAAACTTTCTCAGTATTCCATATGCAACGAAGAACTTTTTGTCCATTTTTATTTGCATGCTGGTTGGCTTGTTATTAAATTGTAATAGCATATTATTTTAAAAAGCATTTTTGCAATTAAAATACAATTTGTTCGACAAATACAGAATGAAAATAAAGTGTTATTCTGAACACACTTTTAATTCAGAATAAATTTTAAAGAATAAGAATTGAGATCACAGATAAGCTGGTAGTCACTCATCACGATGTCTGTTAGACGTTTTGATCTTGAATCAATTTCATCAGTTCTGTTCAGTCTCTTAGTCATCTCTGCCTCTTTGTGACCCCCATGTGGGCTGCAGCATTCCAGGCTTCCCTGTCCTTCACCATCTCCCAGAGCCTGCTCAAACTCATGTGCATTAGTCAGAGATGCCATCCAACCATTTCTTCTTTTGTCCCTTCTTCTGCCTTCTGTATTTCCCAGCATCAGGGTCACTTCCAATGAGTCGTCTCTTCACATCAGGCGGCCAAACTATTGGAGCTTCAGTTTCAGCATCAGTCCTTCCAATGAGTATTCAAGATTGATTTGCTTTATGATTTACTGGCTTGATCTCTTTGTAGTCCAAGGGACTCTCAAGAATCATCTCCAGCACCACAGTTCAAAAGCACCATCAATTATTTGGTGCTCAGTCTTTTTTATGGTCCATCTCTCACATCCATACATGACTACTGGAAAAACTATAGCTTTGACTAGATAGTCCTTTGTTGGAAAAGTAATGTCTCTCCTTTTTAACATGATTTCTAGGTTTTTCACAGCTTTTCTTAGAAGGAGCAAGCATCTTTTGATTTCATGGCTGCAGTCACCATCCATAGTGAGCCCAAGAAAATGAAGTTTGTCACTGTTTCCATTATTTGTCCCTCTATTTGCTATAAAGTGATGGGACCAGATGCCATGATCTTAGTTTTTTGAATAAATCAATTTCATAGTTTCTGCGAAGTCTGGATCAAAGAAAACTTCTTTGACAGTCTCGTAAAATGTGCCTCTTAAAGTCTTTTGTTAATCATTAGCATTTTCAGTTTGAAAGTACAGTATATTTGCCATGCAGATGTTGAAGTAATTCACACTGTAAGATATGAGTATTCAAATACTGGGAACCTATTTATTTGCAATAAGATACAAATATTACACTGGCTATTTCCATTTGTTTTCATATTTTGATAGTAATATGAAATAGACAATAAGTTTTCTAAGATATTTGTATAAATTAGCAGAGGTTCATACTTTTCTGTTCTTCTTTACTACTAGGAAATTTATTAGTTTATAATCTCAGTGGATGCTAGGCCTTATTTATCCTTGACAGGCTTATTTCTTAGGTTTCCCCAAGGTATATTAAACACTAAAAGGTAATACCAGTTTTTAATTGTATTTCTACCATTGAGGTATTTCGGTTCATTAAAGTTCCACCTGACTGGAATTCAGTGAATCAGTTCCTCTAGAGACTGATTATTTTAAAATATTTTTTTCTCTTTAAGTGGCAATCAATTTATGTTCAGTGCAAGTTGATCAAAAGTCAGCAAGTATCTTATATTACCTGAATATAGAAATTTGTCTTGTTTGGTTCTGACTGTTTCAATCTTAAAGCTGCTTGGTCTTTGTGGAAGTATATATTTTCATTCCTTCAACGAAAGTATAGTGAGCATCATTATATACTAGGGACTACTGTCAGGTGCTAAGGACACAAACACCTGCACTTAGGTAACTCTTGCCATAAAATCTTTCAGTGTCTACTGGAGAAAAAAATTATCCACAGGTTATTACAGCTATTAAGCAGTTCATTTACACTAGAGTAAATGCTGTTGAAATTAGTCTGCTTATAAGGACTTACAGGGTTTCCCTGGTGGCTCAGACAGTAAAGAATCTGCCTGCAGTGTGCAAGGCTTATATTTGATTCCTGGGTCAAGAAAGTCCCCTGGAGAAGGGAATGGAAACTCACTCCAGTATTCTTTCCTGGAGAATTCCATGATAAAGGAGCCTGGCAGGCAACAGTTTAGGAGTCACAAAGAGTCAGACACAATGAGTGACTAACACTTTCACTTTTCATAAGGACTTTCTGTAAGTCGCTTCGTTGTTGTCTGACTCTTTGTGACCCCGTGGACCATAGTCCTTCAAGCCCCTCTCTCCATGGGATTTCATAGGCAAGGATACTAGAATGGTTTCTCATTCCCTTCTCCAGGGGATCCCTCAGACCCATGGATGGGACCCCAGTCTCTCCTGCATTGCGGGCAGATTCTTTATCATCTGGGCCACCAGGCAGGCCCTTATATGGGCCTTGTTAAAGCATCACTGTTCATGAGGAACTGTTTACTGAGTTTTCTTATCCTGAGTATTGTTTTACTTGTTAATTTTAATTAGTGGTATTAAACGGGCTAGGCCTTATTTATCCTTGACAGGCTTATTTCTTAGGTTTCCCAAGGTATATTAAACACTAAAAGGTAATACCAGTTTTAATTGTATTTCTACCATTGAGGTATTTCGGTTCATTAAAGTTCCACCTGACTGAAGTCAGTGAATCAGTTCCTCTAGAGACTGATTATTTTAAAATATTTTTTTCTCTTTAAGTGGCAATCAATTTATGTTCAGTGCAAGTTGATCAAAAGTCAGCAAGTATCTTATATTACCTGAATATAGAAATTTGTCTTGTTTGGTTCTGACTGTTTCAATCTTAAAGCTGCTTGGTCTTTGTGGAAGTATATATTTTCATTCCTTCAACGAAAGTATAGTGAGCATCATTATATACTAGGGACTACTGTCAGGTGCTAAGGACACAAACACCTGCACTTAGGTAACTCTTGCCATAAAATCTTTCAGTGTCTACTGGAGAAAAAAATTATCCACAGGTTATTACAGCTATTAAGCAGTTCATTTACACTAGAGTAAATGCTGTTGAAATTAGTCTGCTTATAAGGACTTACAGGGTTTCCTGGTGGCTCAGACAGTAAAGAATCTGCCTGCAGTGTGCAAGGCTTATATTTGATTCCTGGGTCAAGAAAGTCCCCTGGAGAAGGGAATGGAAACTCACTCCAGTATTCTTTCCTGGAGAATTCCATGATAAAGGAGCCTGGCAGGCAACAGTTTAGGAGTCACAAAGAGTCAGACACAATGAGTGACTAACACTTTCACTTTTCATAAGGACTTTCTGTAAGTCGCTTCGTTGTTGTCTGACTCTTTGTGACCCCGTGGACCATAGTCCTTCAAGCCCCTCTCTCCATGGGATTTCATAGGCAAGGATACTAGAATGGTTTCTCATTCCCTTCTCCAGGGGATCCCTCAGACCCATGGATGGGACCCCAGTCTCTCCTGCATTGCGGGCAGATTCTTTACCATCTGAGCCACCAGGGAGGCCCTTATATGGGCCTTGTTAAAGCATCACTGTTCATGAGGAACTGTTTACTGAGTTTTCTTATCCTGAGTATTGTGTACTTGATTACATTTTAATTAGTTAAGATTTTTCAAGTTCATAAATTTATTATCATGGGAGAAAATGGGGGAGAGTTATATATTTTAAGTTGAAACTTTATATAATCTACAAACAAAATTAGTTGAAAATGACTGAACCAACAATATAGATGAAGTATTTTTCTACACAGTTAAGTAAAAATACATTTAGCCACTATTTTATATTAGGGTTTTTATGAGAATTCAGTTTTCATATTTTAGTAACTGGTACTCAACATTAACAAAAACTAGGATCCTGGCATCTGGTCCCATCAATTCACAGCAAATAGTTGGGGAACCAATGAAAACAGTGACAGACTTTATTTTCTTGGACTCCAAAATTACTGTGGATGGTGACTGGAGCCATGAAATGAAGACTCTTGCTCCTTGGAAAGAAAGCTATGACAAATCTAGACAGCATATTAAAAAGCAGAAACATCTCTGCCTACAAAGGTCCATCTAGTCAAAGCTATGATTTTTTCCAGTACTCATGTATGGATGTGAGAGTTGGACCATAAAGAAGGTTGAACGCTGAAGAATTGATGCCTTCAAACTGTGATGTTGGAGAAGATTCTTGAGTTACTTAGCAAGGAGATCAAACCAGTCAATCCTAAAGGATATCAGCCCTGCTGACTCATTGGAAGAACTGATGCTGAGGCTCTAATACTTTGACTACCTGATGCAAAGAGATGACTTATTGGAAAAAGTCCTGATACTAGGAGATACTGAAGGCAAAAGAAGAAGGGAACAGCAGAGGATGAAATGGGTAGATGGCATCAGTGACTCAATGGACATGAACTGAGCAAACGCTGAGAGATGGTGGAGAACAGAGGACGTGTTGTACTCCCTGGGGTTGCAAAGAAGTGTACCTGCCTTAGGGACTGAACAACAGTGTATACCATAGTACAGCCCTCTGGGAAGAGGAGGACAGGTTCCCAAGTTGATTCATAAATGGCATCAGAGAATGGAGACAGTGAACTTGCTTAGGTTTTAAGGATGCCCTTATATGGGCCTTGTTAAAGCATTGTTCATGAGGAACTGTTTACTGAGTTTTCTTATCCTGAGTATTGTGTACTTGATTACATTTTAATTAGTTAAGATTTTTCAAGTTCATAAATTTATTATCATGGGAGAAAATGGGGGAGAGTTATATATTTTAAGTTGAAACTTTATATAATCTACAAACAAAATTAGTTGAAAATGACTGAACCAACAATATAGATGAAGTATTTTTCTACACAGTTAAGTAAAAATACATTTAGCCACTATTTTATATTAGGGTTTTTATGAGAATTCAGTTTTCATATTTTAGTAACTGGTACTCAACATTAACAAAAACTAGGATCCTGGCATCTGGTCCCATCAATTCACAGCAAATAGTTGGGGAACCAATGAAAACAGTGACAGACTTTATTTTCTTGGACTCCAAAATTACTGTGGATGGTGACTGGAGCCATGAAATGAAGACTCTTGCTCCTTGGAAAGAAAGCTATGACAAATCTAGACAGCATATTAAAAAGCAGAAACATCTCTGCCTACAAAGGTCCATCTAGTCAAAGCTATGATTTTTTCCAGTACTCATGTATGGATGTGAGAGTTGGACCATAAAGAAGGTTGAACGCTGAAGAATTGATGCCTTCAAACTGTGATGTTGGAGAAGATTCTTGAGTTACTTAGCAAGGAGATCAAACCAGTCAATCCTAAAGGATATCAGCCCTGCTGACTCATTGGAAGAACTGATGCTGAGGCTCTAATACTTTGACTACCTGATGCAAAGAGATGACTTATTGGAAAAAGTCCTGATACTAGGAGATACTGAAGGCAAAAGAAGAAGGGAACAGCAGAGGATGAAATGGGTAGATGGCATCAGTGACTCAATGGACATGAACTGAGCAAACGCTGAGAGATGGTGGAGAACAGAGGACGTGTTGTACTCCCTGGGGTTGCAAAGAAGTGTACCTGCCTTAGGGACTGAACAACAGTGTATACCATAGTACAGCCCTCTGGGAAGAGGAGGACAGGTTCCCAAGTTGATTCATAAATGGCATCAGAGAATGGAGACAGTGAACTTGCTTAGGTTTTAAGGATGCTTAAGTAAAGGGCCTAGGGTAAGAATCTTAACTTTCAACTGACATCAAAGGGTAAAGTACTCAGGCTTTCTAATAGCATGCTTAAATGCGAGACGGAAGAGGAAAAGAGACAGGTGTGGCTTAAAAATCATTGGCTGTCAAACATTAAAAATGCAGTAGGACCCTACTGCACATCTTATAATGACTAACTGCAGCACAAAGTAATTTATCTGAAGTGAATTCTGTTCCAAGACTTCTTAGTCCTATCAAATTTTCTTTTAGTTTTGAGCCAAACTGAATATATACTTTGATACGGTGGCCCCACTTGGATAATAGTTTTACTTGATGTGGTAGATTATATTTCCATTCAGCAGATACTCTCACCGTCCCCTGACTTACATGGTAAGAAGACACTAATCCATTGGTGTTGAACTTGACAATGTGATTTTTTTGATCAATGGAATACATGAAGAAAACTGATATGTATTCCCTCTGCACCTTGGCCTTAAGAAGAGTCATTGTGCATTTCCATCCACCTCTCTGAGAGCATATACCCTCTGTCTGAAAACAGTTTGACCTTGAGTATCCTCCAGTCTAAAAGGTTAAATATTGGAAGCTGGTGTGGACCAAATTCCCAGTTCATTGCCAAGCTGGATATAGACTTAATCGGTCAAACTCCAGTACACTCTTAAAACTGCAATTTAAAATAGAGCATTTTCCAGAAACTGAATTAATAATATTTTGATTATAAGGATCAAACCAGTTTGACCCTGACCATTGGAAGAACTGATGCTGAGGCTCTAATACTTTGACTACCTGATGCAAAGAGATGACTTATTGGAAAAAGTCCTGATACTAGGAGATACTGAAGGCAAAAGAAGAAGGGAACAGCAGAGGATGAAATGGGTAGATGGCATCAGTGACTCAATGGACATGAACTGAGCAAACGCTGAGAGATGGTGGAGAACAGAGGACGTGTTGTACTCCCTGGGGTTGCAAAGAAGTGTACCTGCCTTAGGGACTGAACAACAGTGTATACCATAGTACAGCCCTCTGGGAAGAGGAGGACAGGTTCCCAAGTTGATTCATAAATGGCATCAGAGAATGGAGACAGTGAACTTGCTTAGGTTTTAAGGATGCTTAAGTAAAGGGCCTAGGGTAAGAATCTTAACTTTCAACTGACATCAAAGGGTAAAGTACTCAGGCTTTCTAATAGCATGCTTAAATGCGAGACGGAAGAGGAAAAGAGACAGGTGTGGCTTAAAAATCATTGGCTGTCAAACATTAAAAATGCAGTAGGACCCTACTGCACATCTTATAATGACTAACTGCAGCACAAAGTAATTTATCTGAAGTGAATTCTGTTCCAAGACTTCTTAGTCCTATCAAATTTTCTTTTAGTTTTGAGCCAAACTGAATATATACTTTGATACGGTGGCCCCACTTGGATAATAGTTTTACTTGATGTGGTAGATTATATTTCCATTCAGCAGATACTCTCACCGTCCCCTGACTTACATGGTAAGAAGACACTAATCCATTGGTGTTGAACTTGACAATGTGATTTTTTTGATCAATGGAATACATGAAGAAAACTGATATGTATTCCCTCTGCACCTTGGCCTTAAGAAGAGTCATTGTGCATTTCCATCCACCTCTCTGAGAGCATATACCCTCTGTCTGAAAACAGTTTGACCTTGAGTATCCTCCAGTCTAAAAGGTTAAATATTGGAAGCTGGTGTGGACCAAATTCCCAGTTCATTGCCAAGCTGGATATAGACTTAATCGGTCAAACTCCAGTACACTCTTAAAACTGCAATTTAAAATAGAGCATTTTCCAGAAACTGAATTAATAATATTTTGATTATAAGGACTATATTTATTCTTGTATACCACTAGATTTTTAGGTCATTTATTAGGAAATATTATTATAAAAATAGCTGACTGATACACCAGATATATTTGTGTATATAATGTATATAATCACTACTTCTGTCCATTTCTACTTACATGGTTCTATTGCCTGGACACTGATCTTGATTTTTTTTCCTTTCTTTTCCCACAAACCGCATCCTGCTTCTCATTTACGTTTATGATCGGGAACAGAGTACAGCTGGTCCTCTGTAACCATGGCTTGCAACAACCATGGATGGAAGTTTAACCATCTGTGGTTGGCTGAATCAGTCATGTGGAACCTGAGTTGTTGAGGTTCAGCTGTACTATTAATAAATTACCTTATATAAAGGACTTTGAGCTGATATGTGGGTTTTGGTAATCACAGGGGTCCTGGAACCAATTCTCTGCAGATATCGAGATTGGCGTAGATCTTAAATTCATTTTGTCTAAGTATGTTATCTACATACCCCAAACCTGAGCAATATATAGGTAAATAAAACATGCAGGTATTAAGACAAACCCCTTAAATTTTGTGTCATGCTTATATACCCTTTTCTTGTCTTTCCCCTTTTTCTCTTCTACCTACTCTTTGGCAATAGTACATTTTGAAATTCCTGTGTTTTCTAGGCATGTTAACATCTGGCTTAACTACTTCCTCCTGGTTCTCTTCTTATGACCATCTTGTTCTTATAATACTGCTCCATTCAGCAGAGCCTCTCACCGTCCGCTGACTTACATGGTAAGAAGACACTAATCCATTGGTGTTGAACTTGACAATGTGATTTTTTTGATCAATGGAATACATGAAGAAAACTGATATGTATTCCCTCTGCACCTTGGCCTTAAGAAGAGTCATTGTGCATTTCCATCCACCTCTCTGAGAGCATATACCCTCTGTCTGAAAACAGTTTGACCTTGAGTATCCTCCAGTCTAAAAGGTTAAATATTGGAAGCTGGTGTGGACCAAATTCCCAGTTCATTGCCAAGCTGGATATAGACTTAATCGGTCAAACTCCAGTACACTCTTAAAACTGCAATTTAAAATAGAGCATTTTCCAGAAACTGAATTAATAATATTTTGATTATAAGGACTATATTTATTCTTGTATACCACTAGATTTTTAGGTCATTTATTAGGAAATATTATTATAAAAATAGCTGACTGATACACCAGATATATTTGTGTATATAATGTATATAATCACTACTTCTGTCCATTTCTACTTACATGGTTCTATTGCCTGGACACTGATCTTGATTTTTTTTCCTTTCTTTTCCCACAAACCGCATCCTGCTTCTCATTTACGTTTATGATCGGGAACAGAGTACAGCTGGTCCTCTGTAACCATGGCTTGCAACAACCATGGATGGAAGTTTAACCATCTGTGGTTGGCTGAATCAGTCATGTGGAACCTGAGTTGTTGAGGTTCAGCTGTACTATTAATAAATTACCTTATATAAAGGACTTTGAGCTGATATGTGGGTTTTGGTAATCACAGGGGTCCTGGAACCAATTCTCTGCAGATATCGAGATTGGCGTAGATCTTAAATTCATTTTGTCTAAGTATGTTATCTACATACCCCAAACCTGAGCAATATATAGGTAAATAAAACATGCAGGTATTAAGACAAACCCCTTAAATTTTGTGTCATGCTTATATACCCTTTTCTTGTCTTTACCCTTTTTTTTTTCTACCTACTCTTTGGCAATAGTACATTTTGAAATTCCTGTGTTTTCTAGGAATGTTAACATCTGGCTTAACTACTTCCTCCTGGTTCTCTTCTTATGATCATCTTGTTCTTATAATACTGCTAGATTTTTCCCTTTCACTTAAATACTCACTTCCTAGCACTCTCTACAACAGTATTATCAAGAATTTCCAAGGAAATGAGTAGAAACTAAATTTTACTGCTTTGATTTTTTGTTTGAAAAAGAATCTGCTACCCTATTTGAAAACTTGTTCAAGTACCAAGACTCTTGGACTTATTTGTACATAATTTGTGTTCAGCCGTATTTGTTGAGTTAATGGATGAAAGGCTCAGTCAGTATTTTCACCAGGTTAAACCAAGATATATTTATTAAAAGTATTAAAATTATTAATAGCACTGAAGTATATTTCAGATAAAACACAGATATTACTTCTATATAATAGATCATTCAGGATAGAGTTCAAGCTATTTATAATGTTGCTAGATTAATCATAATAAGAGATTATTAATAGACATGGTAACAGAGACTCTATCTTGAAGCTGTATATGTGTTATGAGAATAAGATAATTATGTTACAATAAGTGAACGGGGTTCAGAATGAAAGGGGTTTATAGGCAGAACTGACAAGGTTAGTGGGTCCCAATGACAAGGAAGAGAAGAGGAAGGACAGGAGAAATAAAGGCAAAGATCTTCAATGTTGAAACTGAAAACTTTTAGTTTTAGGTTAATCTGTGCGTTTACATTAGAATGTCTCACCTTTGAGGCCTGGAGACTGTCCTAGTCCTGTTAATGTTAGGTGTGGGGCCCCCAGGGCCTTTACAACTTTAAGATACTCTTTTGATTTATTGTTTTGGTAACTGATTGGAAGATACAAATTGTCTTGCTTCAACTGGCAAAGGGGGATACTCTTCTATCCCCCCGCCAGTGTCTATGCTGGAAGCTTTTCTCTATCCTTTCTTTAATAAACTTTTTTACTACACAAAGCTCTGAGTGACCATCTCCGAGTCCTTTGATCCTGTCGACTAAAAAGATGAACAACTTGAGAGTTGTGGGTTAAGTTTTATTTGGGGCATAATTAGGACTGCCGCCCAGGAGACAATAGTACATTTTAAATTGTTTTCTAGGAATGTTAACATCTGGCTTAACTACTTCCTCCTGGTTCTCTTCTTATGATCATCTTGTTCTTATAATACTGCTAGATTTTTCCCTTTCACTTAAATACTCACTTCCTAGCACTCTCTACAACAGTATTATCAAGAATTTCCAAGGAAATGAGTAGAAACTAAATTTTACTGCTTTGATTTTTTGTTTGAAAAAGAATCTGCTACCCTATTTGAAAACTTGTTCAAGTACCAAGACTCTTGGACTTATTTGTACATAATTTGTGTTCAGCCGTATTTGTTGAGTTAATGGATGAAAGGCTCAGTCAGTATTTTCACCAGGTTAAACCAAGATATATTTATTAAAAGTATTAAAATTATTAATAGCACTGAAGTATATTTCAGATAAAACACAGATATTACTTCTATATAATAGATCATTCAGGATAGAGTTCAAGCTATTTATAATGTTGCTAGATTAATCATAATAAGAGATTATTAATAGACATGGTAACAGAGACTCTATCTTGAAGCTGTATATGTGTTATGAGAATAAGATAATTATGTTACAATAAGTGAACGGGGTTCAGAATGAAAGGGGTTTATAGGCAGAACTGACAAGGTTAGTGGGTCCCAATGACAAGGAAGAGAAGAGGAAGGACAGGAGAAATAAAGGCAAAGATCTTCAATGTTGAAACTGAAAACTTTTAGTTTTAGGTTAATCTGTGCGTTTACATTAGAATGTCTCACCTTTGAGGCCTGGAGACTGTCCTAGTCCTGTTAATGTTGTGGGTGTGGGCCCACAGGGCCTTTACAACTTTAAGATACTCTTTTGATTTATTGTTTTGGTAACTGATTGGAAGATACAAATTGTCTTGCTTCAACTGGCAAAGGGGGATACTCTTCTATCCCCCCGCCAGTGTCTATGCTGGAAGCTTTTCTCTATCCTTTCTTTAATAAACTTTTTTACTACACAAAGCTCTGAGTGACCATCTCCGAGTCCTTTGATCCTGTCGACTAAAAAGATGAACAACTTGAGAGTTGTGGGTTAAGTTTTATTTGGGGCATAATTAGGACTGCAGCCCAGGAGACAGCACCCCAGATAGCTCTGAGAAACTGCTCCAAAGAGGCAGCAGGAGGAGGGCCAATATTTAAGGATTTTGGTGAGGGGGGAGTTTAATATCATTAAACAATCATTTTACAAAGGGTCCCAGTTAGTCAGGAGGATCTGATGTCACCATGAGGAGATTTAGTGCTTTTCTAAATAGGAGGAGATGCAAGGATTGAGATAATAAAAGCTGTTCCTAAAAGCATCCACCTGTCTAAAGACCTGCCCCACCAGATTCCCTGGAGCACAGAGTGCCTCTACCCCACCCTGATCTTCGAAGGTCAGCAGCTCTCAACAGCACCAGGTCTCAGCCTCACCCTCATCTCCTTCAGGGGGTGTTGAAGGTCAGCAGTTCTCAACAGCACAGGGTCTGGTCTCTGCAGAGGCAGACAGCAAATGTCCTTGTTGTCCAGGCATTGGCAATGTAATTGGTAAATGCCAATTTGTAGTTGACAATCCCAGTGTGAATTCTTCTCCATTGGAGATTAAGAATCCAGCACCACCCATGGTAACCTACCATCATCTATCACCTATCATAAGTAAGGCTTTTCAGTAGGAGAAATTATTTTCTAGGTATTTTAAGTATAAATTTTCACATTAATAGACTTAAAAGATTAATAGACTTTCAGATTAATAGACTTAAAATAGCCATGTGAGGGGTAAAACTTATCAGAATTTTGTAGAAAAGCATTTTATAGTCTGATCAGCAAGGCTATATTGTGACTACAAATAACCCTAAAACTCAAGTGCCTTAACACAATAAAAGTTTATTTTCTGGCTGCTAAGAAATACTATAGGTGCTGGTGATTCTGCCGGGCAACCGACCTGACTGTGGCAGTCCAATTATTCAGGGTTAGGAACTTTCACATCCTGTAGCTTCTCAAATAGGTGGTCTCCTGAAGAACTAAACACGGGCTCTTAAATTCTCCCACCCAGAAGTACTACAAAATCATGTCCGCTCATATTTCATTCGCTACAGATAGACTCACATCCCTTCCTGTCCTCAAGGGAAGACAAAAAAGACAACCTTCTATTTCCTAAGAAAAACCACTTGTCAGTGGAGTGTAGCAGACCCTGCCACGCTCACCCCAAGTTAGCTAGCTAGCAAGTAGAAAAACACAGTTTTCAACCCAGGTCTATATCTAAATGTTGTGCTCTTCATCACTGGATTATTTTCATTCCTTAACATAAACTAATTACTGCATTTATGGAAACTCAGAACAAGAATTTAAGGAAAGAAGTAAACTGAAAAGGCTTCATGCAGACTGACTTCTAATGGACTGGTAGAATATCGCAGATTCTGGAGGCTTAGATATGTTATACATGCTACTTAAATCTCTGCCTTAGCTTTTTTTTTTTTTTTTTTTTAAGATTTATTTATTTATTTATTTTTGGGTGGGGGTCGGGTTGGGAGGGAGGGGGTCCACTTGGGAGGGCGGGGAGCGGGCGGGCCACTTCTATTGGTCTTTCATTTCTCTGCTTTCATCCGTCTTTTGTTCCTTGGTTCCTGCGGGCCCTCATCGCGGTGGCCTCTGTTGTCGCAGAGCGGCGGCTCTGGGCGCATGCGCTCCAGAGCTCCGGCTCGGTGATTGGACACATCCGTCCAGCCGCTCCGCGGCACGTGGGATCTTCCCAGGCCAGGGATCCAACTGCCTCCCCTTGCACTGCAAGGCGGTGTCCTTATCCACTGGACCACCAGGGGAAGCCCTCTGCCTTAGCTTTTGGGGCACCTGATAAGAAAAAGAAAACCAGGGGAAATTTTAAGGATAAGTATATACTGAAATAATTCCTGCTCTGTGTTAACTTTGATTGACAAGGCTTGACTGCCTAGGCAACAAGTATTTCTAGAGTGTGACAACACACTCATACTAACTATGATGTTAAAAATTCATTCTGCATCTCAGACAAGAGCCTCTGGATATTGGATTCAGATAAACAATCTATTTGGATGCTTGGCATCCTGTCAGATTGAAAAGGGAATCTCCTGAGATGTCTATCAACAGAAAAGGACTTTACTGTTAGAATAAAAAAGTTAATTAATGATTGACTGACCTGAAAGGAAGCAAGCTGAGATATACAGCTTGCTTTTGTTGCATGTCACCTGAGAATTCTCATTTCACTTTGCTATAAAATGGATTCATTAGTATTCTAACTGCTTATTTAATTGTTGCTATAGCTATGGCTGGAGTAACAGGTTTATTCTTACGGAGCAGTGATGTTTAATGATATTTTTATTTTGTAAGTTAGAAGAGCCCTTAAATTCTCTCATGGCACATCATGCCATGGTATAGCTGCTGTGAAGGTAAAAGTCAAATGAAGCACTGAGTCCAGGGTCTAATTGGATTTATTTTACTTTATTTTTTAGAAATAATAATGAGTTACAAGTCCAGAATGATCTCAGTTTTATTGCTTCCCTGGAATTTGTGGTAAACTTTATTTCTCTTTTGAGAGCTGAGTTCATAATATCAAAAATTTAAAAACCTATTGAAAAACTACCTGTAATTATAACTATTTAAATCTTATAATCATGTGAATAAGATTGGAACAAAAATAGTTGTCAAATTCACTTGATAATAGGGCTGTAAGTAATTTTTAAAAGTCTATTGTTCTTATGATTTCATATAACATTAAATAAAATAACCAAGAAATGTTTAGAAATCTGAGAATATATTTTCTTGCACATTGTAGCAGTCACAAGGATAAAAATTGAGAAGTACCTTTGCTCATAGCTGGTGGCAAACATTAACACTTCAAGAAGCACATTATTGTTATTGACTACAGAAAATGTAATGTAGGAAAGGGCCATTAGAGAAGAAGCTCATCCTCAATGTCAGTAAATGTTGTACCTAGTAATTTACCAAAACTCACATGAGGAAGCATTAAACATTGCTTGGGGCCTTTTAGGAAAGGTTTGGTTTGCCAGGCTATGGTTTCTGGGATTAGTCACACAGATTAATTTTTCAATTAACAATTCTTTTAACATTAGATTTATTTTTCCATAAGAAAATATACATATGTTGGTTTCTTAAAATTCATCAAAGTCTCAAATTAAGGCAAATATTCTGGCTTATTACTGCCACATGCAAAAACAAAGAAAATATAAGAATGCAGTTGAGTTTTGAAAATCCTGATTAGACTTGAAGGTTGCTACTAAAAGCTGTGATTTGCACAGTGGTTTCAAACACATTTGTCTTTTATGCTTCTAATAGATACATCTGGATTGTTGCATGTCACCTGAGAATTCTCATTTCACTTTGCTATAAAATGGATTCATTAGTATTCTAACTGCTTATTTAATTGTTGCTATAGCTATGGCTGGAGTAACAGGTTTATTCTTACGGAGCAGTGATGTTTAATGATATTTTTATTTTGTAAGTTAGAAGAGCCCTTAAATTCTCTCATGGCACATCATGCCATGGTATAGCTGCTGTGAAGGTAAAAGTCAAATGAAGCACTGAGTCCAGGGTCTAATTGGATTTATTTTACTTTATTTTTTAGAAATAATAATGAGTTACAAGTCCAGAATGATCTCAGTTTTATTGCTTCCCTGGAATTTGTGGTAAACTTTATTTCTCTTTTGAGAGCTGAGTTCATAATATCAAAAATTTAAAAACCTATTGAAAAACTACCTGTAATTATAACTATTTAAATCTTATAATCATGTGAATAAGATTGGAACAAAAATAGTTGTCAAATTCACTTGATAATAGGGCTGTAAGTAATTTTTAAAAGTCTATTGTTCTTATGATTTCATATAACATTAAATAAAATAACCAAGAAATGTTTAGAAATCTGAGAATATATTTTCTTGCACATTGTAGCAGTCACAAGGATAAAAATTGAGAAGTACCTTTGCTCATAGCTGGTGGCAAACATTAACACTTCAAGAAGCACATTATTGTTATTGACTACAGAAAATGTAATGTAGGAAAGGGCCATTAGAGAAGAAGCTCATCCTCAATGTCAGTAAATGTTGTACCTAGTAATTTACCAAAACTCACATGAGGAAGCATTAAACATTGCTTGGGGCCTTTTAGGAAAGGTTTGGTTTGCCAGGCTATGGTTTCTGGGATTAGTCACACAGATTAATTTTTCAATTAACAATTCTTTTAACATTAGATTTATTTTTCCATAAGAAAATATACATATGTTGGTTTCTTAAAATTCATCAAAGTCTCAAATTAAGGCAAATATTCTGGCTTATTACTGCCACATGCAAAAACAAAGAAAATATAAGAATGCAGTTGAGTTTTGAAAATCCTGATTAGACTTGAAGGTTGCTACTAAAAGCTGTGATTTGCACAGTGGTTTCAAACACATTTGTCTTTTATGCTTCTAATAGATACTCTGGATTGTATTCTCTGGTCAAAACCTTGATTTACTAAAAATGAATATTCCTTAAGTTGACAAATAAAAAACAGGCTGACAGAAGAAGGGGAAAAATGCATTAATACAGCTGTATTTGTATATGTGTAAACACATACATAATTGATATTTTAAATTTTAAAATGTATGCTAATGAGTCATCAAAGCTCATTCTGCTTTCTCCGTCTTTCAGTAGAGCCTTTATTGTAGAGTCTTAAAAATAAGATGTATGCTAATGGTTTGTGAGGAAGCATTTGACTTCTTTTTGAAATCTACTTGATTATAGATTCAAGTCATTGAATCTATATTTGGTTGCCTTTATGGAAACCAGGAAAATGTCACAGTTGGAAAACAGTGATTCTCAGAAAAATAACAATAGTGCCATTAATATTGAGCAATAATTTCACCTTACTTGTATTTATGCATTTGCCTCATATTTTTTTATGAGCTTAGGAAATAATCTGTTACAGAAAAGGTATAGGACAAGATATGTTCATCATGCAATCTCTATAACGTGAGTGCAAAGTGTAAAGGAACATATGGAACTATTGTATATGCCTAAGAAAAATTGTGGCACTGGTTCTGATATATTCTTCTTCTTTAATGTTGGTTAAGTGACAAACTATTTTAAGCCTCAGTTTACTGATGTAAAGTGGACACGCAACCTTTCCCAAGACTTTCAATTGTGTTGTGAAGAACTAGTGAAAGTGTTAGTCACTCAGTCGCATCTGACTCTTTGTGACCCCATGGACTATGTCCCTCCAGACAAGAATACTAGAGTGAGTAGCCATTCCTTCCTCCATGGGATTTTTCCCAACCTGGGGATCAAACCCGGGTCTCACTGCAGGGAGATTCTGAACTGTCTGCGCCACCAGGGAACCCCTTTGCAAGGAGCGAAAGGACTTAATATATGAGAAAGTACTTTCAAAATTGAAAATCATGATACAGATTGCTATTCAACAGAGTAGCTCCACTGGAGTGCCACAGATTTAAATCTTCTTGTTACTGCTATATTCACCTGAGTTCTGTGTTGACCAATCCTCTTTTACTTTCTTTTGTAATCAACTCTTTTGCTTTGAACAGGGCTTCTCTCATCTCCTCACCTCTATTTTTAGGCAGTTTATAATCCTACTTTATATCCGTTCCTGAAGGCATCCTTGGGAAACAAAGTAACAAACAGTGAGAAATTTAAATGGTTTCATTTTCTCTGTTGCCTTAAAATAAAAGTTTGCCCCCTATTTTCTTTTTTTTGGTTTTATTTTTGCTTCATGATCCTTTCTTGTTCTTAGTGTTAGAATTAGAAAAAATGTAAAAGAAGATACTTTACCTACAACTACCCATAGTGTTATCTGTCATCGCTGCCACCTTGACATTGTTTCTTCTGCTATTGCTGATACTACTGGTTACACACACACTGATCTCAGCACTTAACTTTTATTGACTCAATGGGATCAACATGACAAACTTAAATGAAGTTTCTTTTAGTAGCCCCGATTTACAGTCAGTAAAACAAGGCCCATATAAATAATCTCATTCAAAGTGACGACACACTCATCACTGGGGTGAAATGGATATTTGGGGACAAGTAAGGAGTAAGAAATGAAGGAATTCAAGAGAGGCAAAACCTGGCATACTCTCTATGCATAGCGGGCAAGTGTTCTGATGAAAGTAACCTTCTTCAATTGTCCTCCATCAGAAACTTAACAAGGCGGGGATCATAAAGCATGTAACACATGGGGTCCCCAAATAATCACCAGGTTATCCTAACTGTAGTGTGTATAATGGAGTGGAATTTGCTGTGCAAGGCATATGAATTTTTCAACAGATAAAAAAGATCTTCAGGGAAATTAGAAGAGTAGCATAACGTGGCTTCTCTAAGTCACTGCCCAGTCATAGTGGTCTGGCGAAGAAGTTCATTTGGAATTTTTCATACAGTGTCATCAAAACCCGGGTCTCACTGCAGGGAGATTCTGAACTGTCTGCGCCACCAGGGAACCCCTTTGCAAGGAGCGAAAGGACTTAATATATGAGAAAGTACTTTCAAAATTGAAAATCATGATACAGATTGCTATTCAACAGAGTAGCTCCACTGGAGTGCCACAGATTTAAATCTTCTTGTTACTGCTATATTCACCTGAGTTCTGTGTTGACCAATCCTCTTTTACTTTCTTTTGTAATCAACTCTTTTGCTTTGAACAGGGCTTCTCTCATCTCCTCACCTCTATTTTTAGGCAGTTTATAATCCTACTTTATATCCGTTCCTGAAGGCATCCTTGGGAAACAAAGTAACAAACAGTGAGAAATTTAAATGGTTTCATTTTCTCTGTTGCCTTAAAATAAAAGTTTGCCCCCTATTTTCTTTTTTTTGGTTTTATTTTTGCTTCATGATCCTTTCTTGTTCTTAGTGTTAGAATTAGAAAAAATGTAAAAGAAGATACTTTACCTACAACTACCCATAGTGTTATCTGTCATCGCTGCCACCTTGACATTGTTTCTTCTGCTATTGCTGATACTACTGGTTACACACACACTGATCTCAGCACTTAACTTTTATTGACTCAATGGGATCAACATGACAAACTTAAATGAAGTTTCTTTTAGTAGCCCCGATTTACAGTCAGTAAAACAAGGCCCATATAAATAATCTCATTCAAAGTGACGACACACTCATCACTGGGGTGAAATGGATATTTGGGGACAAGTAAGGAGTAAGAAATGAAGGAATTCAAGAGAGGCAAAACCTGGCATACTCTCTATGCATAGCGGGCAAGTGTTCTGATGAAAGTAACCTTCTTCAATTGTCCTCCATCAGAAACTTAACAAGGCGGGGATCATAAAGCATGTAACACATGGGGTCCCCAAATAATCACCAGGTTATCCTAACTGTAGTGTGTATAATGGAGTGGAATTTGCTGTGCAAGGCATATGAATTTTTCAACAGATAAAAAAGATCTTCAGGGAAATTAGAAGAGTAGCATAACGTGGCTTCTCTAAGTCACTGCCCAGTCATAGTGGTCTGGCGAAGAAGTTCATTTGGAATTTTTCATACAGTGTCATCAAAACACCTGAATGAAATTTTTGCCAGCTCAATATTTTAAAATTCTATCTTGGATGATACATGAATTTGGTTTACTTCTCAGTTCCACCACCTATCTCTATAACTTTAAACATAATAAAGTTCTCTGGTTCTTCATTTCCTCATCTATAAAATAGGGATAATTATAGTATCTACCTATTTTAGGTTATTGTGGGAATTGAATTTGACAATCCATATAACATAAGTCATCAAACCTGACCCATAATAGCTTTTATACGTAAATGTTATAATTATAATATTTACTGATAAGGATCAAAATTCTGTAAATCTTTAGTTTGTTCCAGAATTTTCCCCCTCATCCAAAAGATTCATGGGCTTAAAAGCTAAAATCACATCTGTTTAGTTTTAAGACACACAAGTGAAGACAAACCCAGCTCTTTCCCAAAATACCATTCCCATAAACTCAGAGAAAACCAGCTGAGAACATGGGTCTTGTGGCTCCCCTTTAAGATCAGTGAACCAAGACTGAGATGGATTTTTGCCATCTGAAGTCTTTCTTTAGATCAAATTCCACAGTTGCTTCTTTTTGTGTGTGCTGAAGTGAACAGTAACAATTTATAAATGTCCTGTGGTGGTAATATGCCACAAATTCTCCTCTCTCCAACAAGATTCAGCCAATTAATGAGCTTTAGGTAAGAAACTCTAGGACAATCTACTCAGCAGGTGCAGGACCTACTACCTTTATAGTTAATAATGCATTTTTCTCTCATACCCACAGCTTTGTTACTGATGATCTGGATTCAGAATTCTAATTTTTAAAATGAAAACCCATGATATATATTTTTTTTTCTTCTTTTCTGAAACAGTGATTTTACTTTGCTTAAAACACTCCAAGAGATTTTCCCTTGCAGAATTTGAAATCCACTGATGTGTGTCTCAATCCTAAAAATGAGCCTGTAAGAATCATTGTCCTATTTAACCTCCTCAGGCTAAGTGATGTCCTGCTGTGGTAAGTCAGTGGCAGAAAACAAATAACACTTCAGTAGGAAAATCAGCTAGGAATTCCAAAGAACAATAAGATTCCTTTGACCCTTATCTAGAAATAATCACGGTTTCCATTGCTGTATATTAGAAAAGTCCAAATGTCTTAGAAATGAGTAAAATTGAGTTATAATATTCTGTGGAAAAAAGTATCAATTTGAAACTGAAATTATCTTCACCTTAGAAAGACTTTTATGCCTTTGATACTTTTTGAAACATAATAATAAATGAAACTGCGATCACTGTTTTTTAAAAACGTATACCCATTTATTTATTTTATTTATACAATAATTCTGTCTCAAGAATGTTACCTGCATTATACTGATAGAAAAACAGACACAAATGGGACAAAAGGGATTGGAATTCATTTTTTGTGACAAAAAACTAAGAATTCAAGAACTACTACAAGAAAAATTTTACTGATTCAAAATCCAGTTTGTTCCAGAATTTTCCCTCATCCAAAAGATTCATGGGCTTAAAAGCTAAAATCACATCTGTTTAGTTTTAAGACACACAAGTGAAGACAAACCCAGCTCTTTCCCAAAATACCATTCCCATAAACTCAGAAAACCAGCTGAGAACATGGGTCTTGTGGCTCCCCTTTAAGATCAGTGAACCAAGACTGAGATGGTTTTTTGCCATCTGAAGTCTTTCTTTAGATCAAATTCCACAGTTGCTTCTTTTTGTGTGTGCTGAAGTGAACAGTAACAATTTATAAATGTCCTGTGGTGGTAATATGCCACAAATTCTCCTCTCTCCAACAAGATTCAGCCAATTAATGAGCTTTAGGTAAGAAACTCTAGGACAATCTACTCAGCAGGTGCAGGACCTACTACCTTTATAGTTAATAATGCATTTTCTCTCATACCCACAGCTTTGTTACTGATGATCTGGATTCAGAATTCTAATTTTTAAAATGAAAACCCATGATATATATTTTTTTTTCTTCTTTTCTGAAACAGTGATTTTACTTTGCTTAAAACACTCCAAGAGATTTTCCCTTGCAGAATTTGAAATCCACTGATGTGTGTCTCAATCCTAAAAATGAGCCTGTAAGAATCATTGTCCTATTTAACCTCCTCAGGCTAAGTGATGTCCTGCTGTGGTAAGTCAGTGGCAGAAAACAAATAACACTTCAGTAGGAAAATCAGCTAGGAATTCCAAAGAACAATAAGATTCCTTTGACCCTTATCTAGAAATAATCACGGTTTCCATTGCTGTATATTAGAAAAGTCCAAATGTCTTAGAAATGAGTAAAATTGAGTTATAATATTCTGTGGAAAAAAGTATCAATTTGAAACTGAAATTATCTTCACCTTAGAAAGACTTTTATGCCTTTGATACTTTTTGAAACATAATAATAAATGAAACTGCGATCACTGTTTTTTAAAAACGTATACCCATTTATTTATTTTATTTATACAATAATTCTGTCTCAAGAATGTTACCTGCATTATACTGATAGAAAAACAGACACAAATGGGACAAAAGGGATTGGAATTCATTTTTTGTGACAAAAAACTAAGAATTCAAGAACTACTACAGATTTCTGTTTCTCTACCATTAAACAAGTTTTTCATGCACATCATTATTTGTTCAGTATTTATATGGTGATATGTGAAAATGGACGTCAAGAAATGAACTGCTCTCTGATTAGATATATCAACTACAAAAGATGAGCAACTTGAGAGTTGTGGGTTAAGTTTTATTTGAGGGATAATTAGGACTGCAACCTGGGTGGGCATCACCCCAGATAGCTCTGAGAGACTGCTCTGAAGAGGCAGGGAGGAAAGCCAATATAAAGATTTTGGTGTGACCAGAGTTCAAATGCCATTAAACAAAACACTTCCAAAGGGTTTTGTTTTACAAATGGTTTGGGTCTGTCATGAGGATGGAATATCTTCATGAAGGATTTTAGCGCTTTTTTTAGGTGTGAGGATATACAAGGATTGAAATAATAAAATCTGTTCTCAAAGCCATTTACCTGTCTAAGGACCTGTTCCACTGAATTCTCATGAGCACAGGGTGCCTTGCCCCACCCTGATTTCCTTCAGGGGGTGTTGAAAGTCAGCAGCTCCCAACAAACTCCCTTACTGTTCATTCATTGGCAATCAAATTGGTGAGAGCCAATTTGTAGTTGACAGATAGATGTTTGTGCTCTTCAGGCATATGTTGTGAAAATACAGTTTATCTTCAGTGAGGCTCCAGCAATTCATCGTGAACCAGCTGCAGGTCACTCAATGTTTCAAAACAGTTCAGTCATGTTCATATAGCTCTTTCCAGCACTTGACTTCGAACACTTTTGAATAACTGCTCAAATCTGAATGAAGCCATTGGACCTCACTCTGTATAACAGGCTCTAAGTTCATCTCTCTCACTAGAATTGACTCAAATTCTCTTTCTATGGCTGAGCAATATTCTACTGTATATATGCACCTCATCTTCTTTATCCATTCATCTGTCAATAGGCACCTAGGTTGTTTGCATGTCCTGGCTATTGTAAATAATGTACTAGGAACACTGGGGTAGATGTATCTTTTTCAGTTATGGTTTTCTTAGGGTATATGCCCAGAGGTGGGTTCACTGAATCATATGGTAGATTTATTCCTAGTTTTTAAAGGAATCTCCTTACTGTTCTCCATAATGGCTGTATCAGTTTATGTTCTATCAATAGTGTAGAAGCGTTGCCTTTTCTCCACATCCTCTTCAGCATTTACTATTTGTAAATATTTTGATGATGGCTATTCTGACTGTTGTGAGGTGATATAACTTTTTGCAGTTGTTATTTGCATTTTTCTAATAATTAGTGATGTTGAGCAACTTAAAAAAAAAATTTGGCCTCTTCTATTGCTTTTTTTATTTATTCATTTTCATCCATCTTTATTCTTTGGCATGTGTGGGCCTCCCATTGCAGTGGCCTCTCTCGTTGCAGAACACTGGCTTTGGTTGCATGCAGTCCAGAGCATTGGCTCATAATTGGACACACTGGTCCAGCTGCTCTACGGCAGGTGGGATCTTCCTGGTCCAAGAATTGAACCGGTACCCCTTGCACTGTAAGGTGGATTCTCTACCCACTGGACCACCAGAGAAGCCAATGTTGAGAACCTTATTTTGGCCGTCTGTATGTCTTCTTTGAGGAAATGTGTGTTTAGGTCTTCTGCCCATTTTTGGTTTGGGCTTTTTGTTTTGCTGATATTGAGCTGTATGAGCTGCTTATAACTTCTGAAGATTAATCCTTTGTCAGTTTTGTTTGCAATTATTTTTCCTATCTGATGGTTGTCTTTTAATCTTGTTTACTGTTTCCTTTGCGTCACTTTCTGCAAAGAAACTTTATACATATAATTGCATTTGTTTTTTTGTTTGTTTTGGCCACTTCTACTGGTCTTTCATGTATTTATTTTCATCCATCTTTATTCTTTGGCCAGCGTGGGCCTCCCATTGCAGTGGCCTCTCTCGTTGCAGAACACTGGCTTTGGTTGCATGCAGTCCAGAGCATTGGCTCATAATTGGACACACTGGTCCAGCTGCTCACGGCAGGTGGGATCTTCCTGGTCCAAGAATTGAACCGGTACCCCTTGCACTGTAAGGTGGATTCTCTACCCACTGGACCACCAGAGAAGCCAATGTTGAGAACCTTATTTTGGCCGTCTGTATGTCTTCTTTGAGGAAATGTGTGTTTAGGTCTTCTGCCCATTTTTGGTTTGGGCTTTTTGTTTTGCTGATATTGAGCTGTATGAGCTGCTTATAACTTCTGAAGATTAATCCTTTGTCAGTTTTGTTTGCAATTATTTTTCCTATCTGATGGTTGTCTTTTAATCTTGTTTACTGTTTCCTTTGCGTCACTTTCTGCAAAGAAACTTTATACATATAATTGCATTTGTTTTTTTGTTTGTTTTGGCCACTTCTACTGGTCTTTCACTTATCTGTTTTCATCCACCTTTGTTCTTTTGGCCTGTGTGGGCCTCCCATCACAGTGGCCTCTGTCGCTGCAGAGCACCAGCTCTGGGCGTGTGCTCTCCAGAGCTCCAGCTCCATAGTTGGACTCATTGGTCCAGCCGCCAGGCCCATCGTGGTGGCTTCTGTTGTCGCACAGCACCGGCTCTGGGCGCATGCGCTCCAGAGCTGTGGCTCGCTAGTTGGACACATCGGCCCAGCCGCTCTGCCGCACATGGGATCTTCCCAGGCCAGGGATTGAACTGGCGCTCCTTGCACTGCAAGGCGGTGTCCTTACCCACTGGACCACCAGGGAAGGCCTGCATTTGTTTTGTCACTAATGTTTTGCATTTAGAATACACTTTAGCTTCCTGAATTTGAAATTTGAACTCATTCACAATTATCATGGTATTTTAAATTATACACTTATACCCTAGATGTCTCAGGATCCCCTGTTTGCTTAACTTTCTGCATATTTCTTGAATATTAACTTAGTCCTAAGAACATTATACATGCCCATGCTGTCTTTCATTTCATCTGCATTCAGTACATTCTAATTTCTGGAGTGAGGGTCTCCTGTGTCTGTGTTAATCCTGCCATACTATCTCAGTCACTGTTCAGTTGCCTTTGATGAAATGTTTCATTCCCCCTCTTTTAGGCCTTTTCTATGACTCACCTGAACACTGGCTTAACTCAGTGTGTGGTTTCAGTACTTACCTGATTGCTCTAGTCTAGCGCTGCCATTTCCTAAACTAACCTGAAAAGGCAAAAATTTGGATGGATGATTTGAGTGCTCTTGTTATGAAAATAATTCATTGTCTTATCCTTAGTGTAATCATGCTTTATCATGTAATTATTAATATTCCATTTTTTCTTTATTTTAGGCCTAATTTTAAAAGGTATTTAAAAAAAAAAATTTGCCCATCTAAGTGTTAAATGTAGATTATATTCTAGGTTATTTTCTCCTTTTAAATAAACCTGTGCTGTACCCCTTCTTCATAATCTGCCCCACTTTCTGCAAAGAAACTTTATACATATAATTGCATTTGTTTTTTTGTTTGTTTTGGCCACTTCTACTGGTCTTTCACTTATCTGTTTTCATCCACCTTTGTTCTTTTGGCCTGTGTGGGCCTCCCATCACAGTGGCCTCTGTCGCTGCAGAGCACCAGCTCTGGGCGTGTGCTCTCCAGAGCTCCAGCTCCATAGTTGGACTCATTGGTCCAGCCGCCAGGCCCATCGTGGTGGCTTCTGTTGTCGCACAGCACCGGCTCTGGGCGCATGCGCTCCAGAGCTGTGGCTCGCTAGTTGGACACATCGGCCCAGCCGCTCTGCCGCACATGGGATCTTCCCAGGCCAGGGATTGAACTGGCGCTCCTTGCACTGCAAGGCGGTGTCCTTACCCACTGGACCACCAGGGAAGGCCTGCATTTGTTTTGTCACTAATGTTTTGCATTTAGAATACACTTTAGCTTCCTGAATTTGAAATTTGAACTCATTCACAATTATCATGGTATTTTAAATTATACACTTATACCCTAGATGTCTCAGGATCCCTGTTTGCTTAACTTTCTGCATATTTCTTGAATATTAACTTAGTCCTAAGAACATTATACATGCCCATGCTGTCTTTCATTTCATCTGCATTCAGTACATTCTAATTTCTGGAGTGAGGGTCTCCTGTGTCTGTGTTAATCCTGCCATACTATCTCAGTCACTGTTCAGTTGCCTTTGATGAAATGTTTCATTCCCCCTCTTTTAGGCCTTTTCTATGACTCACCTGAACACTGGCTTAACTCAGTGTGTGGTTTCAGTACTTACCTGATTGCTCTAGTCTAGCGCTGCCATTTCCTAAACTAACCTGAAAAGGCAAAAATTTGGATGGATGATTTGAGTGCTCTTGTTATGAAAATAATTCATTGTCTTATCCTTAGTGTAATCATGCTTTATCATGTAATTATTAATATTCCATTTTTTCTTTATTTTAGGCCTAATTTTAAAAGGTATTTAAAAAAAAAAATTTGCCCATCTAAGTGTTAAATGTAGATTATATTCTAGGTTATTTTCTCCTTTTAAATAAACCTGTGCTGTACCTTTTCATAATTTCTATACCCTAATCTCTCCATCAGTGAGATTTTTGCCATGTAAGAAAATAGTTCTTTCTAATTCCTAAAAATAGATACATGTCGCTATAGGAGTAGTTCTAACAAAATTGTAATTAGGAGTGGTCTGTAGGATGCTTTTTGAGCCACTGCAGAGCTCCCTTGTAAGAGGATCAAAATCAGGCGGTAGCAGTTTGCGGGGGGCCTTCCGCAAAAAGGAAGGCAGCAGGATTGCCCCCGGCTGAACCGGGAGATCTCAGAGAGAGGTGGGTCTTCTGCCTGCCACCCAGCCCCGGCAGGCGGGAGACAATCAGACGCGACAGGGGTTCCGTCAAAGCAGTTCCATTTTATTAATGCAGATTCACAGCTTTTATAGGCAAGTGAAGGGGGTTTTGCACGGGACTTCCTATAGATTACACCAATCAAGCTAAAGGTCAAGCAATCATCCACCAGCGTGGAAACCAGGGGAACCAATCAGAAATGTTGACCGTCACTTAACAATTTAGATCACGCCCTCGTCTCTTCTTGTAGGCGCCATCTTAGCTCCAAACTGCAAACATGTGCTTAAGCTTCTTTAAACAATGTGCTTAAGCTTCCTTTCACTCCCACGTCCCTTCCTATAGGCACCATTTTAGCTCCAAACTGAAACAATGTGCTTAAGCTTCCTTATGCTTGCAACGATCCTCTTTCAATTCAGAGCCCCACAGCAGTTAGGAGTAGTAAAAGTTTCTTAGATATTCTTCCTGGGAAGTTCTCTCACCCCAGAGTGACAGAACTACCTTTGAATGGGTACACCTTACTGTATCAGTCAGGGTTCTAGAGAACCAGGACCAATGGAGAGAGATTGAGGTTGACTGATTTTTCAGACAAAGAGGCAGAGCAGGAAGAGCCTGAAAAGGCAAAATTTGGATGGATGATTTGAGTGCTCTTGTTATGAAAATAATTCATTGTCTTATCCTTAGTGTAATCATGCTTTATCATGTAATTATTAATATTCCATTTTTCTTTATTTTAGGCCTAATTTTAAAAGGTATTTAAAAAAAATTTGCCCATCTAAGTGTTAAATGTAGATTATATTCTAGGTTATTCTCTCCTTTTAAATAAACCTGTGCTGTACCTTTTCATAATTTCTATACCCTAATCTCTCCATCAGTGAGATTTTTGCCATGTAAGAAAATAGTTCTTTCTAATTCCTAAAAATAGATACATGTCGCTATAGGAGTAGTTCTAACAAAATTGTAATTAGGAGTGGTCTGTAGGATGCTTTTTGAGCCACTGCAGAGCTCCCTTGTAAGAGGATCAAAATCAGGCGGTAGCAGTTTGCGGGGGGCCTTCCGCAAAAAGGAAGGCAGCAGGATTGCCCCCGGCTGAACCGGGAGATCTCAGAGAGAGGTGGGTCTTCTGCCTGCCACCCAGCCCCGGCAGGCGGGAGACAATCAGACGCGACAGGGGTTCCGTCAAAGCAGTTCCATTTTATTAATGCAGATTCACAGCTTTTATAGGCAAGTGAAGGGGGTTTTGCACGGGACTTCCTATAGATTACACCAATCAAGCTAAAGGTCAAGCAATCATCCACCAGCGTGGAAACCAGGGGAACCAATCAGAAATGTTGACCGTCACTTAACAATTTAGATCACGCCCTCGTCTCTTCTTGTAGGCGCCATCTTAGCTCCAAACTGCAAACATGTGCTTAAGCTTCTTTAAACAATGTGCTTAAGCTTCCTTTCACTCCCACGTCCCTTCCTATAGGCACCATTTTAGCTCCAAACTGAAACAATGTGCTTAAGCTTCCTTATGCTTGCAACGATCCTCTTTCAATTCAGAGCCCCACAGCAGTTAGGAGTAGTAAAAGTTTCTTAGATATTCTTCCTGGGAAGTTCTCTCACCCCAGAGTGACAGAACTACCTTTGAATGGGTACACCTTACTGTATCAGTCAGGGTTCTAGAGAACCAGGACCAATGGAGAGAGATTGAGGTTGACTGATTTTTCAGACAAAGAGGCAGAGCAGGAAGAGATTTAAAAAAAAAAAAAAAAGTCAATGATTATGAGACTTGGCAAGTCCAATAACTATAGACAAGGCTAGTAGGCTGGTACTTAGGCAGGAATTGGTGCTACAGTCTTTAGACAGAATTGGCTCTTTTCTGTGAAGCTTCAAGTTTTGCTCTTAACATCTTCAACTGGGTTGATGAAAACTCACCCACATTAAATTGAGGTCAATTTCCTTTACTTAAAGTCAGCTGATGGAACACACTGATCACATCATCAAGATACTTTTAGAACACATCTAGATGAGCGTTTAATTACTGAGTACTATAGCCGAGCCAATTGACACATAAAACTAACTGTCATGTTCACCTCCCCCTTTTTTTCCCTTGACAAGTTTTTATGCACAGTGACTTCAAATTCCAATTTTATTGTCTTTTAATATTTAATCGTGGATCATTAAATTATTGTCCTTTAAATGTCATCAGAATAAATTACATCAGGCAGCTTAAGCTCTCTGTAGTTCAGTTATTTCTATAATAAATGAGAAAATAATATAAATTAAATAAATACAAAAATTGAGATAGTAAATCATATACTGTTAACATTGTAGTGTTGAATTTGAGAGAATAAATGAGAAACATATCTAAGAAACAGCAAGGTGGTATGCAGATATAAACCATTTCACAAATTCTCTAGGGCATTTTTTATCTGTTTTGTTTTGTTTTCTTCTTGGTCTCTCATTTTGTAGATCCAGAAACTTGGAAGTAGGCTTTCTACAATGTTACCTAAAGCCTTGCACATTTCACACAAAGTTTTCAAACATTCCATCTGAAAGAGAGAACTTTCAATAAACCAAGATGGCGTTTCAGCTATTAAAAAGAGGCTGAACATTCAGCTAGGTTTGGCTTTCTCATCCACATTTCATGCAATAAAGAGAATAGAAAATAGAACTTTATATGCCATCCTCTATTAAATTGAAACTATATGACATCAAAAAGTGTTAAATCTAATGAAGGGTTTTCAAAGTCAGTGACATCATACAGTAGTAAAAGGAAGCTGTATCAAAAAGGTGCCCCATTTACAGACCTCAGAAAATATCATGAGTACTTTTTTTCTATGTAAGCATATACATAGACACACAGGCCTTTCAGAAAATGAGTTTAATGGGTTTTTTTTTTGTAAATTCATTTTAAAATTTATTTAAGTCAGTTTGGGGTTCACAGCAAAATTGAGAAAATACTAGGATTTCCCATATGCCCTCTACCCACACACATGCACAGGCTCTCATATTTCCCATATCCCTCTCAGAGTCAGATATTTATTACAATTGGTGAACCCACCCTGACACATCATAATAACTCTAAGTCTATAGTTTACATTAGGGATCGCTCTTGATGCTGTAAATTCTATGGTTTGGTTAAATGGATTTATCACATTATATCAAACAGGACATGTATATATCATATTATATCAAATATATATTTTTTTTCATTGCCCTAAAATCCTCTGTTCTCTTCTTATGACTCCGCCTCTCCTTACCCCTGAAAAGTTCTGATCTTTCTACTGTCTCCATAGTTTTGCTTCTTCCACAGTGTCATAGAATTGGAATCATATACTGGGTTGACCAGAATGATCATTAAAGTTTTTCTGTTATATCTTATGGAAAGACCTAAGCAAACTTTTTGGCTAGCTCCGTAGTATGTTGTCTTTTCATAATGAGTTTTATCACTTTGTAATTGCATTTAAAGTTTCTTCATGTCTTTTTGTGGCTTGATACCTCAAGTCATCTTAGTACCAAATACTATTCTATTGTTTGTATATAACACACTTTGTTTATTCATTCACCTATTGAAGGACATCTTGGTTACTACTAAGTTTATTTCTGAGTAAAACTGCCATAAATATCCATGTGCAGGGTTTTGTTGTGGACATAAGTTCTCAATTTATTTGTCTAAATAGCAGAATGTGCAATTGCTTGATAATATAGTAAGAGTGTGCTTAGTCTTATAAGAAAGGCAAACTGCATTGCATGCCTTGCAGTTTATACTAAGACATTAGTTTTACTTATTAAAGAAACATTTCCCCCAAAAATACTGCCTTGAAAAGTGGGAATACTATTTTGGCTACCAACCAGCAGTGTGTGAGAGTTCCTGTTGTTCCATGTCTTTCTCAGCACTTGTTATCAGTATTCCAGATTCTGGCCTTTATAATAGGTGTATAGTAGCAACCCAGTGTTGTTTTCATTTCCATTCCTTGATGGCATTTGGTTTGGAGCATATTTTCATCTGCTTATTTGCCATCTATATATTTTCTTTAGTGAACTCTCTGCTAAGGTCTTTAGCCCATTTTTGATACTTCTTCATATAGTTTGAATAACAATCCTTTATCACGTTTATCTTTGCAAATATTTCTTCCCATTTTGTGGCCTGTCTTCTCTTTTTTGTGATACTGCCTTTCTACAACAGAAGTTTTTCATTTTAATGAAGTTCATCTTAACAATTATTTCATTCCTCACATGTTATTTTCTAAGAGTTTTTACAGTTTTGTGTATTTACATTTAGACCTATGACCCATTTTGTGTCATACTTATGTGAAGCATGTAAATCCTGTGTCTGGGTTTGTATTCTTGCATGTGGATGCCCAGTTGTTCTAGGACCATTTGCAGAAAGAAGTTTCTTTGCTCCATTGTGTTGCCTTTACTCATTTGTCAAAGATCAGGTGACAGTATTTATGAGTGTCTCTTTCTGAGTTTTCTGTTTTGTTTCATTGATCTACTTGTTCATTCTTCCACCAACACCACTCTGTCTTACTTACTGTAGCACTATAGTATGACTTGAAGTCAGGTAATATCAGTCTCCAACTTTATTCTTCTGCTTTAATATTTGTTGTCTAATCTGGGTATTTTGTCCTTATAAACTTTAGAATTCACTTATCAGTATCCACAAAATGTGCATCCCAAGTGGTTCAGTGGTAAAGAATCTACCTACCAATGCAGAGGACGTGGGTTTGATACTTGGGTCCGAAAGATCCCCTGGAGGAGAAAATAGCAACTCACTCCAGTATTCTTCCCTGAAAAATCTCATGGACAGAGGAGCTTGGGAGGCCACACTCCAAAGGGTTACAAAGAGTTGGATGTGGCTGATCATACATGCAATTGATTGATTGACAGAATAGCTTGCTGGGATTTTTAATTTGGATTGCATTTATTCTATAGATCAATTTGGAAAGAACTGACATCTTAACAGTATTGAATCCTTATCCATGAACATGAAATACGTCTCCACCTATTTAGTTCTTCTTTCATTTTTTTTTCCAACACTGTTTTGTAGTTTTCCTCATATAGGTTTCATACATTTTTTTTTTTACTTATTTATACTTGAGTGCTATATTTAATTTCTAGGTTTATAATGTAAACAGCATTGTGTTTTAAATTTCAGATTCCACTTGTTCATTGTTAGTTTATGAAAAAGTGATTTGCTTTGCATATTGACCCTGTATCCTATAATCCTGATAATGATCACTTATTAGTGACACAGAATTTCTTAACAGTTATTTGACATTTTCTAGATAGATGATCATGATATCTGCAAATAAAGACAGTTTTTTTATTTCCTCCTTTCCACTCTGTATCTGGTTTTTGTTTTTGTCATACTTATGTGAAGCATGTAAATCCTGTGTCTGGGTTTGTATTCTTGCATGTGGATGCCCAGTTGTTCTAGGACCATTTGCAGAAAGAAGTTTCTTTGCTCCATTGTGTTGCCTTTACTCATTTGTCAAAGATCAGGTGACAGTATTTATGAGTGTCTCTTTCTGAGTTTTCTGTTTTGTTTCATTGATCTACTTGTTCATTCTTCCACCAACACCACTCTGTCTTACTTACTGTAGCACTATAGTATGACTTGAAGTCAGGTAATATCAGTCTCCAACTTTATTCTTCTGCTTTAATATTTGTTGTCTAATCTGGGTATTTTGTCCTTATAAACTTTAGAATTCACTTATCAGTATCCACAAAATGTGCATCCCAAGTGGTTCAGTGGTAAAGAATCTACCTACCAATGCAGAGGACGTGGGTTTGATACTTGGGTCCGAAAGATCCCCTGGAGGAGAAAATAGCAACTCACTCCAGTATTCTTCCCTGAAAAATCTCATGGACAGAGGAGCTTGGGAGGCCACACTCCAAAGGGTTACAAAGAGTTGGATGTGGCTGATCATACATGCAATTGATTGATTGACAGAATAGCTTGCTGGGATTTTTAATTTGGATTGCATTTATTCTATAGATCAATTTGGAAAGAACTGACATCTTAACAGTATTGAATCCTTATCCATGAACATGAAATACGTCTCCACCTATTTAGTTCTTCTTTCATTTTTTTTTCCAACACTGTTTTGTAGTTTTCCTCATATAGGTTTCATACATTTTTTTTTTTACTTATTTATACTTGAGTGCTATATTTAATTTCTAGGTTTATAATGTAAACAGCATTGTGTTTTAAATTTCAGATTCCACTTGTTCATTGTTAGTTTATGAAAAAGTGATTTGCTTTGCATATTGACCCTGTATCCTATAATCCTGATAATGATCACTTATTAGTGACACAGAATTTCTTAACAGTTATTTGACATTTTCTAGATAGATGATCATGATATCTGCAAATAAAGACAGTTTTTATTTCCTCCTTTCCACTCTGTATCCACTTGTTTACTTTTCACATTACCTTTATGCAAACTTCCTGTATGATGTTAAAAAGGAGTGGTGAGGTGAGGTCCTTGCCCTGTACCTGATCATCATAGGAAAGCTTCATGTTTTTCACTGTCAAGTAGGATGTTAGCTGTAAGGTTTTTGTAGATATTCTTTATCTGGTTGAGGAAATTCTCCTTTATTCTCAGTCTTAAAAGAGTTTTATCTTATCATGAATGGCTGTTGGATTTCTTTTTCAAATTTTTTTCTGCATTTATTGATATCATCTTTTATTTTTTAGCTTATTAATGTGATGGATTACATTAATTGGTTTCTGAATGCTGAATCAGTCTTGCGCATTGTGAGTAAATCACATACAATCATAGTTCTTTATACATTATTCGATTCATTTGCTGATATTCTGTTGAGACTTTTTGCATCTATATTCATACTGGAGATAATCGGTCTGAGAGAAGCCAGAACTTCCATCAGCCCAGTTGGTTGGCTTGGATATTGGAATTCCCTTAGCTCTTATTGTGGGAGAGATAGAACCAGCCATCCTCTCAAGGGATGATAAAATAAAGTATTAATAGATGAATATAGAAGCCAAGGTCTAAAAAGCAGGTACAACCAGATAAATATGGGAGGCTTGTACATTGCATCCAAAGAGTTAGCCCACTCACTATTTATAGCCAGTATACTCTGATATTTGATCTTATACAAATATATGAAAATAAGATACTCTCACTTGATCCATCACAGGAACAGTAAAAATCCAGTACTCCTTGATGGTGGCAATGGTATAATGTCCTAAGATGGTATAATGTCCTAAGAAGGCTTAAAAATGGTTAAAAAATAAAAAGTAAGGTCTTCACTATCACAACTTTCCCAAGCCTATAAATTATCATCTCTACTTAAATGAACTATCTGGATTCTCCAGAAAGTACCTAGCTTCTGAAGGTTGTTTGCCTGGTGGCTTGTATGAACCTTCATCTCCAGGATGACTGAAGGTTTAATTGCATTGCTCTTATATGGTTTTGGTTGCTGAAGTCTCCCCATTTATAGTTATCACTGAAGTTAGAAACATCAAGAGATACCCTAACGAATGCCCTAAATCCCAGGTGTGTATCTCTCTGTCCTCTGTGTAGTAGCAACCCTAACTCCTCATGATGATTGGGGTCAGTCATCCCCGGGAAAGCAGTGACCCCTTTCTTTCTCTCTGGTTCTCTGGTGTTAATTATGTACTAAGGTTCTATCAAACTCTTAAGGTATTCTTTATCTAAGGTATCTGCTCCTCATACCACACCCATAGGTGTGAATTGAGAGAAAGGCTTTTTGAATCTGAAGTGTCTGTTAGAGCCCAATCCAGAATGCAGGACCTCACTTATAGAATATGTTACTTCTCTGCCTACCTGACATTTGTAATTCATTGAATCTAATGATGGCTGGACCATGATGGGCAAGTCATGTTGCCATATCTTGTTCCCTTGTAGGTTCTCAGTGCTAAGCCAAGGGCGTTTTTCCAAAAAATACGTAGTTCTACAGTGTTTTAAAAACTAGAGCTATGCACTACAGCCATCATGTTAGGACTTACCAAAGGACTTCATCCTTTGGTAAGTCATCAAATCATGATTCTTAGCCAACTGAGATACATAAAGTTACATTTTATTTGCTAGGCCTTGTGTCAAAAGTTACAGGACTGTTCACCAGTAGCCATTTTTACTTTGGAGTATAAAATTTTCCTAAAGATGGGAGGCTTGTACATTGCATCCAAAGAGTTAGCCCACTCACTATTTATAGCCAGTATACTCTGATATTTGATCTTATACAAATATATGAAAATAAGATACTCTCACTTGATCCATCACAGGAACAGTAAAAATCCAGTACTCCTTGATGGTGGCAATGGTATAATGTCCTAAGATGGTATAATGTCCTAAGAAGGCTTAAAAATGGTTAAAAAATAAAAAGTAAGGTCTTCACTATCACAACTTTCCCAAGCCTATAAATTATCATCTCTACTTAAATGAACTATCTGGATTCTCCAGAAAGTACCTAGCTTCTGAAGGTTGTTTGCCTGGTGGGCTTGTATGAACCTTCATCTCCAGGATGACTGAAGGTTTAATTGCATTGCTCTTATATGGTTTTGGTTGCTGAAGTCTCCCCATTTATAGTTATCACTGAAGTTAGAAACATCAAGAGATACCCTAACGAATGCCCTAAATCCCAGGTGTGTATCTCTCTGTCCTCTGTGTAGTAGCAACCCTAACTCCTCATGATGATTGGGGTCAGTCATCCCCGGGAAAGCAGTGACCCCTTTCTTTCTCTCTGGTTCTCTGGTGTTAATTATGTACTAAGGTTCTATCAAACTCTTAAGGTATTCTTTATCTAAGGTATCTGCTCCTCATACCACACCCATAGGTGTGAATTGAGAGAAAGGCTTTTTGAATCTGAAGTGTCTGTTAGAGCCCAATCCAGAATGCAGGACCTCACTTATAGAATATGTTACTTCTCTGCCTACCTGACATTTGTAATTCATTGAATCTAATGATGGCTGGACCATGATGGGCAAGTCATGTTGCCATATCTTGTTCCCTTGTAGGTTCTCAGTGCTAAGCCAAGGGCGTTTTTCCAAATAATACGTAGTTCTACAGTGTTTTAAAAAACTAGAGCTATGCACTACAGCCATCATGTTAGGACTTACCAAAGGACTTCATCCTTTGGTAAGTCATCAAAGTCATGATTCTTAGCCAACTGAGATACATAAAGTTACATTTTATTTGCTAGGCCTTGTGTCAAAAGTTACAGGACTGTTCACCAGAGCATGGACCAGTCACATTGCTCTCTTGCTTTGGATCTAATTTGAAATGGGCAGCCTCTATAGCATCAATACATAGGTTAGAAGAGTGTTCCTAAGTCTAGTCTATGTTCCTAAATTTACTAAGATCTTCGACTCTTTCTTACAGTGGTAGGAGGTTCTGGGTAGAGAGTTAGAGTGGAGAGGGATGACCTGTCTTTTTATTTGTTGGGGATGTCCCAGCATATGACCAAGACCACTGAACAACTAAAAACTTCAATGCCTCACACATCTGAATCATTCAGAGTTCACTTCCTATATGCTGGCACACGCATGTCTTATGAGATATCTGGCTCCATAGAAAAAGATGTGAATGATATGAACAGTGTACTAAGAATACAAATGGCTCTTAAACATGAATACATTTTCATTCTCATTTATAATAAGAGAAATGCAAAATAGAACTATACTTTGATGCTACATTTATCTTTCAGATGGTCAAAGAACAAAGAGTCTGTGTTAGAAAGAACGAGAAACAGACTCACATATGTATGTCTGGAATGTAAATAAGAAAAATATCTATAGCAGTTTGTCACTTGCCCTCAAAATGTCAAACATGCATATGCCACTTTCTTGCCTTAGGATTATACTGCAGATAATCTTACACTTGAGAAAAATAACATGTGTAAAAAATTATTAAGTATTACTTTGTATATAATCAACAGATTGACAAATGCTTTAGCAATGGGCTAGTTAAATAATGCTAGTTAAATTTATCAAAGGATAAAGACTTGAAAAGAATGATGCAGACCTCTACCTACTGATATGATCCATAGTATATTTTAAGTGAAAATAGAAAGTACTGAGCAATGTATATAGCATGGTGTCATTTTTATTTGTCTCTGTTTATGAAGGATCTATGAAATAATACTCCAGAAATTCACTGATTTTAATACCGGCTTCCCTTCCTCATGGGTGAGAAGTTGTTTCTATGACAAGGGTGTAGAAACAACTTATTTTTTACTGTATACTTATTTATTCCTTTTGAATTTGCAAAATTATTCATTTTAAAATAAATCCTACCTAATTCAATTTAAATGTTCACTCATATATAATTCAAAGTTACAGGACTGTTCACCAGAGCATGGACCAGTCACATTGCTCTCTTGCTTTGGATCTAATTTGAAATGGGCAGCCTCTATAGCATCAATACATAGGTTAGAAGAGTGTTCCTAAGTCTAGTCTATGTTCCTAAATTTACTAAGATCTTCGACTCTTTCTTACAGTGGTAGGAGGTTCTGGGTAGAGAGTTAGAGTGGAGAGGGATGACCTGTCTTTTTATTTGTTGGGGATGTCCCAGCATATGACCAAGACCACTGAACAACTAAAAACTTCAATGCCTCACACATCTGAATCATTCAGAGTTCACTTCCTATATGCTGGCACAGCATGTCTTATGAGATATCTGGCTCCATAGAAAAAGATGTGAATGATATGAACAGTGTACTAAGAATACAAATGGCTCTTAAACATGAATACATTTTCATTCTCATTTATAATAAGAGAAATGCAAAATAGAACTATACTTTGATGCTACATTTATCTTTCAGATGGTCAAAGAACAAAGAGTCTGTGTTAGAAAGAACGAGAAACAGACTCACATATGTATGTCTGGAATGTAAATAAGAAAAATATCTATAGCAGTTTGTCACTTGCCCTCAAAATGTCAAACATGCATATGCCACTTTCTTGCCTTAGGATTATACTGCAGATAATCTTACACTTGAGAAAAATAACATGTGTAAAAAATTATTAAGTATTACTTTGTATATAATCAACAGATTGACAAATGCTTTAGCAATGGGCTAGTTAAATAATGCTAGTTAAATTTATCAAAGGATAAAGACTTGAAAAGAATGATGCAGACCTCTACCTACTGATATGATCCATAGTATATTTTAAGTGAAAATAGAAAGTACTGAGCAATGTATATAGCATGGTGTCATTTTTATTTGTCTCTGTTTATGAAGGATCTATGAAATAATACTCCAGAAATTCACTGATTTTAATACCGGCTTCCCTTCCTCATGGGTGAGAAGTTGTTTCTATGACAAGGGTGTAGAAACAACTTATTTTTTACTGTATACTTATTTATTCCTTTTGAATTTGTATTACATGCAAAATTATTCATTTTTAAAAATAAATCCTACCTAATTCAATTTAAATGTTCACTCATATATAATTCAAAGCTTCACCTCTCCCTCTGGCTCATATCTGAGAAGTGGCCTGAGGACTTATGGTAGGGAAGAGAGTAAGAATAATATTTGCTTATTCATTCTCTCCTTGTCTCCTCCACTGGCCAGTAGTTCCTCCAAAATTGAGATGGGGATGTCATGGGCAAGCAGAGGCATCTTCACTGACAGATACTGGGACCCTAATTATGAGGAGAATAGTTCTTATGGGGAAAGTGATGAGGAAGAAAAAAGCTTTTCCACTGTGCCTTTCTTAGTTACAGTGTAACACACTCTTTACAACTTGTAGTTCCCTTTGTAGATTAAGAATGGCAAGAATGTTTTCTCTACAAACACGTTTCCCTCGAAAACAAAGGTGTTTACCTAGACGTTAGTAAAGGAGCAATAAGCTCTAGTAATAACCTCTTTTGCATCTCTAGAGAAACAAAAAGCTCTTGTGATAACCACTTTTATGATTATTAGTTAACTTGAGATTTCTAGTTGAAAAAATATAAAAATGTAAGGTAAGATTGTGTGGGAGGCTCGCTCATGCAGATTGGCTGCGACCCATGTGAGATCCAGACTCTCCAGCTCTGGGGTAAGAGCATCTGTTTACATTTGATTGAGTTCTGATTATTTGATTGAGTTCTGATTATTTGTGCTTGCCTTTGTTTGAATCCTGATTAATGGAATCTTGATTCTGATTACTGTATGTTTTATGATTAATAAAAGTACTCTTGGTTTGATGATACTCGAGACCACGACACCTTATTGTCCAAGTCCGAGACTCACGACTCTGAGGGGACTACACTGTGACTGTGAAAGGTCTCTGATCTATTTAAGATAGTGCCTCTTAGAACTAATAATAAGAGTAAGCTGCAACACAGTGCCCACAACAGGGAATAAAGGATTAAATAAAGGAATTAAAAATCTTATGAGTTTCTCAAGAAATAGGGAAATTCATACACTGTTGATGGAGCTTAAATTTGTTAAAATAACAGGAACAAAATCTGGCCACATTTTGTGAATTTTGATGAATGCTAGAAGAATCCATTCTCATTGGAGTTTGGGCATCATTGCCCTGCTGTCTATAGCCTTTAACGCTCTGGCTGTCTCAATACACAACATGGACAGTTTTTTAGCTCTTTCCTTTTGAATGCCTTCTGTCCTCCTCAGACTAACATTAGGTACTGTAACAAATAAACCCTGGAATATAAATGGTATAGTAAAATCTTAGTTCTTCCTCATCTAATAATCAAATTGAAAATATCCTAAGGAGGACTTAGGAATGAGTGTGAGGGCTTTTGGTTTGCATTCATTTAACCTGTCAAGTGTTCTGACCTCCTTACCATGTAAGTCTATAAGATTTCTTAGGCATTGCTGTATAGCCAGTGGAGGAGAGGAAAATGTGAAAGCTTACAGTATGGGAGAGTTTTATGGATCAGGCCTGGAAGTGGAATGTTCCAACTCAATCTCTTTCATAGACCTGTACTTATTTAAATAGGCAGTCATTACTGCAAGGGAAGGTGAGAAATGTAGTGCCAGACTGGTCAGCATATTTTCACTGACAGTCCTAAAGCATCGGAAAATTATGCATAACATCTCTGATGAGCTCCTTGTCTCTGCCATATATCTTCAGCAGGTCACATGTCAGTTGATCCCATAGCCTCTTATTATCAAAGGATACTGTTGCTTTTCTCTTGCAGTAGTCCACTTTTAGGCAAAGCATATTAGATACAGCAGACACTGGTTACTATTTTATAACTTGATTCTGATTACTGTATGTTTTATGATTAATAAAAGTACTCTTGGTTTGATGATACTCGAGACCACGACACCTTATTGTCCAAGTCCGAGACTCACGACTCTGAGGGGACTACACTGTGACTGTGAAAGGTCTCTGATCTATTTAAGATAGTGCCTCTTAGAACTAATAATAAGAGTAAGCTGCAACACAGTGCCCACAACAGGGAATAAAGGATTAAATAAAGGAATTAAAAATCTTATGAGTTTCTCAAGAAATAGGGAAATTCATACACTGTTGATGGAGCTTAAATTTGTTAAAATAACAGGAACAAAATCTGGCCACATTTTGTGAATTTTGATGAATGCTAGAAGAATCCATTCTCATTGGAGTTTGGGCATCATTGCCCTGCTGTCTATAGCCTTTAACGCTCTGGCTGTCTCAATACACAACATGGACAGTTTTTTAGCTCTTTCCTTTTGAATGCCTTCTGTCCTCCTCAGACTAACATTAGGTACTGTAACAAATAAACCCTGGAATATAAATGGTATAGTAAAATCTTAGTTCTTCCTCATCTAATAATCAAATTGAAAATATCCTAAGGAGGACTTAGGAATGAGTGTGAGGGCTTTTGGTTTGCATTCATTTAACCTGTCAAGTGTTCTGACCTCCTTACCATGTAAGTCTATAAGATTTCTTAGGCATTGCTGTATAGCCAGTGGAGGAGAGGAAAATGTGAAAGCTTACAGTATGGGAGAGTTTTATGGATCAGGCCTGGAAGTGGAATGTTCCAACTCAATCTCTTTCATAGACCTGTACTTATTTAAATAGGCAGTCATTACTGCAAGGGAAGGTGAGAAATGTAGTGCCAGACTGGTCAGCATATTTTCACTGACAGTCCTAAAGCATCGGAAAATTATGCATAACATCTCTGATGAGCTCCTTGTCTCTGCCATATATCTTCAGCAGGTCACATGTCAGTTGATCCCATAGCCTCTTATTATCAAAGGATACTGTTGCTTTTCTCTTGCAGTAGTCCACTTTTAGGCAAAGCATATTAGATACAGCAGACACTGGTTACTTTTTCTACTTGTCCCAAGGGAATTATAAAATCATTTCCAAATGAGAAACAGTTGCATCTTTGTGTGTGTGTGTATATATATTTTTCATTGTATGTATATTTTTTTTCTTTTGGCTGCACAACATAGCTTGTAGGATCTTAGTTCCTGACCAGGTATTATTGAACTTGCACCCTCCACAGGGAAACTGCAGAGTTCTAACCACTGGGCTGTCAGGGAAATTTCATGTATTGTTCTAGAAGTTCAAAGGGAGAGAAAACAAGACTGAGCCAAAAAGCTTTCCAGTACAAATGCAGATCTGCCATCTGTGAAAGGAAAGACTGGAGGAAGCAGAACTGGCAGGGAAAAGACCAGACAGCCTTACAAATCTGCAAAAGTGTTAGTCACATAGAAAGCATTAGAGCAGAGGTTGCCAGTTAAAACAATTCACATATGCCAAAATGGCCAGACTCTAGTAATATGACATGTACGGTCATTGGTTGTTAGTACTGGACAAAAAAGCACATGGGTCCATCCTTTGAAAGAGGAGGTAAACTCCAAAGGCATTAATAGTTGAAGATTGTCAGCTAAAAGTGCTCATTAAATAAGGACTTTTGAGCTAAAACCTCTATGGCTGCTTCAGCTATCAACATGAGATTTCCATTATTTCAGGTTCTTTCAATTTCTATGATTAGTTTTGTTAGATTGGTCCTCAGCTTTGAAAGAAAGACTGATTCTTTACCCAACTCTTGTCTCATCTCTGTACCTCCACACGAAGTGCATGGGTCCCAAAGAGGATATACCATAGTACTTCCATTGAGGAGTGATACAAATTTCCCTTCTAACCCAACTCTTGTCTCATGTACTTATTTAAATAGGCAGTCATTACTGCAAGGGAAGGTGAGAAATGTAGTGCCAGACTGGTCAGCATATTTTCACTGACAGTCCTAAAGCATCGGAAAATTATGCATAACATCTCTGATGAGCTCCTTGTCTCTGCCATATATCTTCAGCAGGTCACATGTCAGTTGATCCCATAGCCTCTTATTATCAAAGGATACTGTTGCTTTTCTCTTGCAGTAGTCCACTTTTAGGCAAAGCATATTAGATACAGCAGACACTGGTTACTTTTTCTACTTGTCCCAAGGGAATTATAAAATCATTTCCAAATGAGAAACAGTTGCATCTTTGTGTGTGTGTGTATATATATTTTTCATTGTATGTATATTTTTTTTCTTTTGGCTGCACAACATAGCTTGTAGGATCTTAGTTCCTGACCAGGTATTATTGAACTTGCACCCTCCACAGGGAAACTGCAGAGTTCTAACCACTGGGCTGTCAGGGAAATTTCATGTATTGTTCTAGAAGTTCAAAGGGAGAGAAAACAAGACTGAGCCAAAAAGCTTTCCAGTACAAATGCAGATCTGCCATCTGTGAAAGGAAAGACTGGAGGAAGCAGAACTGGCAGGGAAAAGACCAGACAGCCTTACAAATCTGCAAAAGTGTTAGTCACATAGAAAGCATTAGAGCAGAGGTTGCCAGTTAAAACAATTCACATATGCCAAAATGGCCAGACTCTAGTAATATGACATGTACGGTCATTGGTTGTTAGTACTGGACAAAAAAGCACATGGGTCCATCCTTTGAAAGAGGAGGTAAACTCCAAAGGCATTAATAGTTGAAGATTGTCAGCTAAAAGTGCTCATTAAATAAGGACTTTTGAGCTAAAACCTCTATGGCTGCTTCAGCTATCAACATGAGATTTCCATTATTTCAGGTTCTTTCAATTTCTATGATTAGTTTTGTTAGATTGGTCCTCAGCTTTGAAAGAAAGACTGATTCTTTACCCAACTCTTGTCTCATCTCTGTACCTCCACACGAAGTGCATGGGTCCCAAAGAGGATATACCATAGTACTTCCATTGAGGAGTGATACAAATTCTCCCCAAATCCTAGCTCCCAAATGCCAACCAAAAGCCAGTCTTGTGAAGAGAACTTTCAGAGGACAGCCATCTCGAGTGAACTGTGTTAAGCACTGATATTTTCTGCAAACACTAAAACGTTCTCATGTCCTTTACCTGGTCACATTCTCATAGTCTGCCATCCTGAAGTCACATGATCTAGCCATAAAAGCACTCATGTATAGACCCTAGGTCCTCTTACTCTTATCCACTTATGTGGCATTGGGGGAACAAATCATGATTAAATCCAAGTCTTTATTTCTTTCAGTTGTGTGTGGTAAGAACAAAATGCACCAACTTCACACTGAGTTTATGGCCAATGCACCGGTATTTGCTGCCCAGGAATTCCACTCATATTCTTTAGTTTATTGGTTCTCAAGCTGTGATCACTGAATCCACAGGATCAGCACTGTCTATTTGAAATGGAAGCTTTTGCATCAGAGGACTGCCTGTTTCATAAATTCTGGGGTATCCATGCTTTAATATATCTTTGGGGGATTCTGATGCTGGTCAAAGCATGAGAGACTGTTTTTGACTCTTCATCCTTACAACCTTCTAGACATCGACTTCACACGCTCCCTTTTTCCACTCAGATCGCTAGCAACGCTGCTCCCATATTTCCTCTGTCAGTTGCCTCGCTTTCTGCTTTAATGAGAAAATAGAAGTTACTGGAAAGAATTTCCCTAGGCTTCCTTTTCCCCACACTTCTAACCTGTGTATGTTATCTGCCTTTGCCGCTTTTTGCTGTGATCTATTTGTGCTCTGGATTTATCTGCCCTCCCTAAGTATATAACGGTCTCACTTTCTCTTCATCAGTGTCAGTTCCATTTCCACTGAATCATTTCCATTAGCATTCAACTATGCTGTAATGTCTCCAACAGCAATTAATAGCACCTTGACTTTCATCTCTAGAAATCTATTTCAGTTAACCAATTTACAGGAAAAGAGCTAAAAGAGAAGATATAGTCAACATGAGATTTCCATTATTTCAGGTTCTTTCAATTTCTATGATTAGTTTTGTTAGATTGGTCCTCAGCTTTGAAAGAAAGACTGATTCTTTACCCAACTCTTGTCTCATCTCTGTACCTCCACACGAAGTGCATGGGTCCCAAAGAGGATATACCATAGTACTTCCATTGAGGAGTGATACAAATTCTCCCCAAATCCTAGCTCCCAAATGCCAACCAAAAGCCAGTCTTGTGAAGAGAACTTTCAGAGGACAGCCATCTCGAGTGAACTGTGTTAAGCACTGATATTTTCTGCAAACACTAAAACGTTCTCATGTCCTTTACCTGGTCACATTCTCATAGTCTGCCATCCTGAAGTCACATGATCTAGCCATAAAAGCACTCATGTATAGACCCTAGGTCCTCTTACTCTTATCCACTTATGTGGCATTGGGGGAACAAATCATGATTAAATCCAAGTCTTTATTTCTTTCAGTTGTGTGTGGTAAGAACAAAAATGCACAAACTTCACACTGAGTTTATGGCCAATGCACCGGTATTTGCTGCCCAGGAATTCCACTCATATTCTTTAGTTTATTGGTTCTCAAGCTGTGATCACTGAATCCACAGGATCAGCACTGTCTATTTGAAATGGAAGCTTTTGCATCAGAGGACTGCCTGTTTCATAAATTCTGGGGTATCCATGCTTTAATATATCTTTGGGGGATTCTGATGCTGGTCAAAGCATGAGAGACTGTTTTTGACTCTTCATCCTTACAACCTTCTAGACATCGACTTCACACGCTCCCTTTTTCCACTCAGATCGCTAGCAACGCTGCTCCCATATTTCCTCTGTCAGTTGCCTCGCTTTCTGCTTTAATGAGAAAATAGAAGTTACTGGAAAGAATTTCCCTAGGCTTCCTTTTCCCCACACTTCTAACCTGTGTATGTTATCTGCCTTTGCCGCTTTTTGCTGTGATCTATTTGTGCTCTGGATTTATCTGCCCTCCCTAAGTATATAACGGTCTCACTTTCTCTTCATCAGTGTCAGTTCCATTTCCACTGAATCATTTCCATTAGCATTCAACTATGCTGTAATGTCTCCAACAGCAATTAATAGCACCTTGACTTTCATCTCTAGAAATCTATTTCAGTTAACCAATTTACAGGAAAAGAGCTAAAAAGAGAAGATATAGTTAATATCTCGAACTTGTTTTCCTCCCATTTTCTCTAACCTACTTTAGACTTTCTCTGTACTGTTTTCACAAGGTGGCTCTTGTTAAGGACATCAGAGTTCTCAACCTTGTTAAATATAGTGAATATATCAATTTTTAGTCCACAATGCCATCACTAACATTTTATAGGTTGATTCAAGCCTCTTTATATTCTCTTTCTATTATCTAAACTGTCTATCACATTTCCTTATGAGTCACTCCCTTGGATCGTCATATCTCTGCTTGAATATAACATTAGTCATATAGTGTAATGTTAATGGCAAATACTATGGCAATTATCACAAAACATGATTTCGAGCACTTTAAGTACTAATCCTATCCCAATTTTTAAGATGGAGAAACTGAGGCATGGTGAAGTATATGAATTTTTCCAAAGTTATGCTGTCAGGAAGAATGGAGCCACACCATAATTCAAACCTAAGTAGGGCTGTGTGACCTTAAGCCCTAAATCATACTGGCTGTACAGCTTTCTCAGACTCCCAATAATAATTAACTAACAATACCCCTTCCCTGCTCTTTCCTCCTCTGTTTTGTGTTCCTGCATGGTCTTTATTATCATCCATAGCAGAGAATGTCAGGTGTTGTTTTTGTTTCTTCCTAGACACAAACTCAACTGCATTTCCTAATTTCTTTCAGTAAGTTGGCTAAGGAATTGACTTCTGTCCAGTGACACAGAGTCATAAATGATGTGAGTCACTTAGAAGCCTGGCATATGATAACCTCCAAATACTCCAAGATGGATTTACTGTGGACCTAATGAAGCTTAATACACGGGGATCTTGCTCGATTCAATATCTTTCAAGACTTGTTAACGGGCCTTAGAAATGTACCTACATGTTCTTGTAAAAGATATTTTAATGCATTTGCAAGCCTTTAAGAAAATGATCTCTTTCTACTCTGACCCATCTGTCACATTTCATCTTTTGTTGTATGAAGTTAGAGGGACAGAAGTATTTTGGGATCTGTAAAGCGGAAAGTTGAACTCATGTTATATATGGATGGGCTTTAGGAAGATGTATGCATACATTTGATTTTTCTTCCCATCTTTATTTAACTTATAGCCATGTAGATATACAAATGGCTTTCATGAGTTCTTCAATAGCTCACTGTGCTGATTCACCCAGAATCATAATACAGAGATGAGAGGTCTTCTCATGATATGACTGTATCCCTTGCACTCGGCATCAAACATATGTGGATAGAGAAAAAAGGAGATTTAAAATGCAGGGCTTCAGGGGTAGTATATGGAACACTATTCAAGTTATGAGATATATAAAATAAGGTGAATGCTCTTCACTTCTCATTGAAACCTAGTGAAATCAAAGTATTCTCTTGTTGCTTTTTGAATATAACATTAGTCATATAGTGTAATGTTAATGGCAAATACTATGGCAATTATCACAAAACATGATTTCGAGCACTTTAAGTACTAATCCTATCCCAATTTTTAAGATGGAGAAACTGAGGCATGGTGAAGTATATGAATTTTTCCAAAGTTATGCTGTCAGGAAGAATGGAGCCACACCATAATTCAAACCTAAGTAGGGCTGTGTGACCTTAAGCCCTAAATCATACTGGCTGTACAGCTTTCTCAGACTCCCAATAATAATTAACTAACAATACCCCTTCCCTGCTCTTTCCTCCTCTGTTTTGTGTTCCTGCATGGTCTTTATTATCATCCATAGCAGAGAATGTCAGGTGTTGTTTTTGTTTCTTCCTAGACACAAACTCAACTGCATTTCCTAATTTCTTTCAGTAAGTTGGCTAAGGAATTGACTTCTGTCCAGTGACACAGAGTCATAAATGATGTGAGTCACTTAGAAGCCTGGCATATGATAACCTCCAAATACTCCAAGATGGATTTACTGTGGACCTAATGAAGCTTAATACACGGGGATCTTGCTCGATTCAATATCTTTCAAGACTTGTTAACGGGCCTTAGAAATGTACCTACATGTTCTTGTAAAAGATATTTTAATGCATTTGCAAGCCTTTAAGAAAATGATCTCTTTCTACTCTGACCCATCTGTCACATTTCATCTTTTGTTGTATGAAGTTAGAGGGACAGAAGTATTTTGGGATCTGTAAAGCGGAAAGTTGAACTCATGTTATATATGGATGGGCTTTAGGAAGATGTATGCATACATTTGATTTTTCTTCCCATCTTTATTTAACTTATAGCCATGTAGATATACAAATGGCTTTCATGAGTTCTTCAATAGCTCACTGTGCTGATTCACCCAGAATCATAATACAGAGATGAGAGGTCTTCTCATGATATGACTGTATCCCTTGCACTCGGCATCAAACATATGTGGATAGAGAAAAAAGGAGATTTAAAATGCAGGGCTTCAGGGGTAGTATATGGAACACTATTCAAGTTATGAGATATATAAAATAAGGTGAATGCTCTTCACTTCTCATTGAAACCTAGTGAAATCAAAGTATTCTCTTGTTATGATTATGAAAAGCAGGTGACTCTTAAACATGAAAAGGCAGGAAAATGAAAAAAGTTATATTAACCCCTCATCACCCTTCCCACACATAAAGTATTGAATTAAACTACTAAAATTTTGAGATTTGGTAGAGCATTTGCTATTACTTATTAAAATATAATATAATACCCAAGGCTTGGGCTTCCCCAGTGGTCCACTGGGTAAAGGGTCCACCTTGCAGAGCAAGGGGCACCAGTTTGATCCCTGGCACAGAGTGGCTGGATTCACATGCCACAGAGTGGCTGGACCGATGTGTTCAATTACGAACCAGCGCTCTGGAGCGCATGCACCCAGAGCTGGTGCTCTGTGACAAGAGGCCACTGTGATGGGAGGCCCACACAGGCCAAGGAATGAAGATGGATGAAAATAAATAAATGAAAGACCAATAAAAGAGGCCAAAATTAACAAACAAAATATATATATATATGATACCCAAGGCCTTATATATTTTCATTTTGCTCATATGAACACCATGGTGGTTGAGACTTTGCTGTCTGTTCACTGGTTGATCCCTGACAATTAAAATGGAACATGACATACAATAATTTTTGAGCACATATGTTTGAATATATAGATGTATCATAGTATAATTAATATCAAAATTAGAGTATTATAGAAGTTTCCAGGGAGGAAAAATGTTCTACAAGACTTGTTAATGAACAAGACTTGGATCAACTGGCTTCTTATCAGACATGCTGAATACTACAAGGCAAAAGAATAACACTATTTTCTATTGCTGGATAACAGATTACAATGAATTTAGTGGCTTAGCACAGCACACATTTTCATCTCAACATTTATGAGGGCATGGAGGTTAATATGCTGGGTGCCTTGCTGAAGGTTCACAAGAATGCAATCAAAGATTTGTGGGCTCTGGTCTCGTCTTAAGCTTAAGATTTTCTTTTCACTGTTGTTGCCAGATTTGTTCCTTTTAGTTGTAGGACTGAGACACTCAGCTGCCAGGTATACCTCTCCAGGACTTGGCAGTTTGCTTCTTCAAGGGCAGATGAGAGTATGTCACTGCTTCAGTCTCTATTGTCAATGAATGGCTCAGGTATCTTTTAGAAGGCCTTAGCCTATAAGATCAAGGCTACCCAGGGTACTCTCTCATGTGATTAATTCAGAGTCCTTTGATCAAGGGTCTTAATTACATCTGTAAAATACCTTTACCTTTGTCACATAATCAACGGAATAAAATCCAGTTACATTTACAAGTCCCATTCCTATAAAATTGTTTTATATGTCTGAGCACTGGACCCTGCTGTACCAAGATGACTAGATCATTTATGCAAAAATGTGATTAGTGGTAAATGCTTCTTTTTCTTCTGGGAGTCTTTAATTTTTTATAACTCGGAGAATGGCCAGCCCCCACTAAAAGTCCTGTATTGTGAGTCTCAAGTGGGCTTTCCTGGACAGCAACATTTTAAAAATGTTATGTAATATCATTGGTGGAGCAATAAGCATGTTATTTGCTGCCCTATTATAAGAATGAAAACTTGTGTGTTCCTGGTTTCTTTCAAACTCTGGCCGATGGAGCTTTTTCTGTTGCTGATTCTTATTTGTATCCTTGTTGTTATTATTTAATAACTTTTTGTGACCACATGGACTGTAGCCCACCAGGCTCCTCTGTCCATGGGATTTCCCAGCAAAAGTTAGTTTGTTTATCCTTGTGTTCATTATTTACTTTTCATAGTATAATTAATATCAAAATTAGAGTATTATAGAAGTTTCCAGGGAGGAAAAATGTTCTACAAGACTTGTTAATGAACAAGACTTGGATCAACTGGCTTCTTATCAGACATGCTGAATACTACAAGGCAAAAGAATAACACTATTTTCTATTGCTGGATAACAGATTACAATGAATTTAGTGGCTTAGCACAGCACACATTTTCATCTCAACATTTATGAGGGCATGGAGGTTAATATGCTGGGTGCCTTGCTGAAGGTTCACAAGAATGCAATCAAAGATTTGTGGGCTCTGGTCTCGTCTTAAGCTTAAGATTTTCTTTTCACTGTTGTTGCCAGATTTGTTCCTTTTAGTTGTAGGACTGAGACACTCAGCTGCCAGGTATACCTCTCCAGGACTTGGCAGTTTGCTTCTTCAAGGGCAGATGAGAGTATGTCACTGCTTCAGTCTCTATTGTCAATGAATGGCTCAGGTATCTTTTAGAAGGCCTTAGCCTATAAGATCAAGGCTACCCAGGGTACTCTCTCATGTGATTAATTCAGAGTCCTTTGATCAAGGGTCTTAATTACATCTGTAAAATACCTTTACCTTTGTCACATAATCAACGGAATAAAATCCAGTTACATTTACAAGTCCCATTCCTATAAAATTGTTTTATATGTCTGAGCACTGGACCCTGCTGTACCAAGATGACTAGATCATTTATGCAAAAATGTGATTAGTGGTAAATGCTTCTTTTTCTTCTGGGAGTCTTTAATTTTTTATAACTCGGAGAATGGCCAGCCCCCACTAAAAGTCCTGTATTGTGAGTCTCAAGTGGGCTTTCCTGGACAGCAACATTTTAAAAATGTTATGTAATATCATTGGTGGAGCAATAAGCATGTTATTTGCTGCCCTATTATAAGAATGAAAACTTGTGTGTTCCTGGTTTCTTTCAAACTCTGGCCGATGGAGCTTTTTCTGTTGCTGATTCTTATTTGTATCCTTGTTGTTATTATTTAATAACTTTTTGTGACCACATGGACTGTAGCCCACCAGGCTCCTCTGTCCATGGGATTTCCCAGCAAAAGTAGTGAGTGGGTTGCCACTTACTTTCCAGGGGATCTTTCCAACCCAGGGATTGAACTTGTGTCTCTTGCTTGACAGACAGGTTGTTTACCACTGTGCCACCTGGGAAACTTTCATTGCATCCTTCCAGTCTAATTTATCATAGCCTCTAAGTCCTCTGTGTCCTCCTAATGAGTCACCAAACATGAAGTTGTTGCAGGATCCCCAAGTTCCCTGAAGGCTCCTTATTATAAAAGAAAGCCACCAGGAAAATTAAGGTACAAATCAAGAAAGATGAAAGTACATTTTGGAAGTAGCATCATCTTTCAGGTCAGTAAATCCAAGGCAGGGAATAATAGCTGTGAATCAACCTGGAAAACAGCCAGTACTGACTGAAAAAAAGAGAATAGAAAAATCACGAGTAACCATATGCTATAATTAAGATTATAAAAAATGAGAATATAAGAATATCCAGAACTATAACAAAACGAAGCAGTTGGCAAACTGATAGAAAACAAATGTGCCATGAATTTTAAATAATTGTTAAATAATGAAAATTGCTATGTATTTTACGTAAAATAAGGGAATATTTTAGTTCACGTGGTTCTAGGTCTAATTACATTGAGCAAAGAGAGAGAAAACCATCCATTATTGCCACCTGTTACTAACTCTAATATTGGAGAAACTTTGTATGCCATCAATAATGTAAATATTCTGTAATCACTTTCATTTTAATAACTTTTGACTTAATTGGCCAAATATACATACTTCGGTAGTTATGAAGAAATCAAAATAAATGTTAAACTTCACTGTGTAAAAACATAATGTCAGTAGCAGAAATTAGGAAATGCAATGTGGAGAAAGAATAGGAGTATTAATACCACTACATTTCATTTTAGAGGGTCAAATGATACTGTAAACATTTATGGAAAAAGAAATAAAACTTTGTATTTAAGTTTAATAGTAAATAATAGAATAACTGTTGTGAAGCTCTAGGACTTTGGCCAACTGATGCGAATAGCTGACCCACTGAAAAAGTCTCTGATGCTGGGAAAGATTGAAGGCAAAAGAAGAGGCGCAGCAGAGGGATGAGATGGTTAGATAGCATCACCAACTCAATGGATGTGATAATGACAGTAAAAGACAGAGGAGCCTGGTGTGTTATAGCTGTACACATAACAAATAAGTATTGGGAGGGGGTAGTCTACAGTAAGACAGACTCTGTCAGAGAATGAATGTCTAGTGTCTAAAGTTGAGTATCCATAAATGTAGACTATATATATGTATAAAAACATTTTATTAAAATATATTAAAAAGTACCATAAAACTAAAATTTTTGAAAAATTCTTCTTTAGTATTTGATGTACTAACATGTACATTCATTGATTTACATTGAAACTTTAAAAGAGATGAATATTAATGGAAGTTAGTTACCAGGATATCAATATATAAAAGTAACACTTTTTTAAAGCAGTGAGATGATATGAATTTTTCATTTCTAATTTTAAGTGTTTTGGTACTATAACATTGTTTTTAACTTTATACATTTTTTTTTTAATTAATTTTGGCCTCTTTCATTGTTTTCTGGGGGGGTGGGGTGGGTTGAGGTAGAGGGGTGGGCGGGCCACTTCTATTGGTCTTTCATTTATCTATTTTTCATCCATCTTTTTGTTCTTTGGCCCGTGTGGGCCACCCATCGCAGTGGCCTCTGTTGTCACAGAGCACCTGCCCTGGGCGCATGCGCTCCAGAGCTCCAGCTCGGTAATTGGACACAGTGGTCCAGCCGCTCTGTGGCACGTGGGATCTTCTCAGGTCAGGGATCGAACTGGCGCCCCTTGCACTGCAAGGTGGTGTCCTTACCCACTGGACCACCAGGGAAGCCCTCGTTGGTTTTTTATTTATTTATTTTCATCCATCTTTATTCTTTAGCCTATGTGGGCCTCCTATTGCAGTGGCCTCTCTCGTTGCAGAGCACTGGCTCTGGGCTCATGTGCTCCAGAGCGCTGGCTTGTAATTGGACACACCAGTCCAGCTGCTCCATGGCAGGTGGAATCCTCCTGGGCCAGGGATCCAACCGGTGCCCCTTGCACTGCAAGGTGGGCTCTTTACGCACTAGACCACCAGGGAAGCCGTGTTTTCAACTTTAAAACATAATTTTATATTAAACCTTTCCAAAATTCATTATACTGCTCATGTTACCAGAAGGGCGAAGATCTTAGTTTTCTTGCTATATTCTTAGAACACAGAAGAGTGATTGGCATATGATAGATGTTCCACAAACATTTGTTGAATGAATGGAATTTGAATTCAACAAGTAGTTTTTAATTATCTCCTGCATGAAAGGCAGTATTTTAGGTTCAGTGACTCCAGCTCTAATCACTGTCTTTTCTGTGTATAAATCCCATTTTTATTCCACTTTAATAATTTAATTTCATCCCTATTGTTCCGTGACCTTTAGCTTCATATGGTTTGCATCCATGGAAACCTAAAATACTTTAATATTATTCTTGGCCTTCCAGGGGAACTGCCATTTCAGATAAACACTGGAGAAAGAGTAGGAGTTGAATGAAGAGACTGACCATTAGAGATGGAGGCAAAAGCATTTATGAAGATGTGGCATGTCAGGAGAGGAAGATTTTTGATACGGTTAAAACATAGTGTTTGAGAAGTAAATGTAGTTAGGGTGTTTTTAATGATGGGAGTAAAGGAAAAGAACAATGTAAGCAATTTGAGAACATTTGTGTTTTAAAGCCGTCTGCATAACTGCAGCCAGGAATTGATATGAGGTCTCACTGAAGAACTACTAAGATTTTGGGGATAGGAAGACTGTGTATATAATATTTTATATATAATTATATGTATAGTCAAATTAGATAAGTAGTAAAATTGTTAAAACTTGGTGACAGTTATAGGGACGGAGGTTGGAGGATGATTTGGGCAAAAACTCTTACAGAGACTTTGAAGGGAAACAGATTTTTAGTTTTTAGTGGGGCAGTGATGATGTTCTGTGTGTTTTCTTATGATTATGATTAAGTATGTGAATTGGTGAATCAGTTCATTATATTTAAGATTCATGAGTGAAATTCAGGTGCAGATGTCTAACTAATTTATTCTAAGTTAGCAATTGGGTCTTCATCTCAAAAGAAGACAAGGGGGTAATGATAAAGTTTCACAGTCGATACTCTTAAGAACTGATAAATTTGAAGATTAATAAATGCATTTACTGCTAGATTTTTATTTATTTAGAATTTTTTTATATTATTTTAGCCCATGTGTGATATATATGTGTATATATATATATATAAAATCAGATTTATTATTTTTTGAACACATGTTGTTCACTAGGCACAGTACTAGATACTTACTGTCTCCCTTCTATTTCAGTTCAGTTCTGTGTTTTTCAAAAAGACATTGCTTCACTAAAACTATTATTACACAATAGTTTGTTATTGATGACTAGGGCAGTTGACTTAACTAAAAATGAACAATATGTGAAAAATACAGTGGAGACTCTTGGAGCATTTTAGTTGCTTTTCAAAACCTTCTTAGCATTCTGTGTATAAATCCCATTTTATTCCACTTTAATAATTTAATTTCATCCCTATTGTTCCGTGACCTTTAGCTTCATATGGTTTGCATCCATGGAAACCTAAAATACTTTAATATTATTCTTGGCCTTCCAGGGGAACTGCCATTTCAGATAAACACTGGAGAAAGAGTAGGAGTTGAATGAAGAGACTGACCATTAGAGATGGAGGCAAAAGCATTTATGAAGATGTGGCATGTCAGGAGAGGAAGATTTTTGATACGGTTAAAACATAGTGTTTGAGAAGTAAATGTAGTTAGGGTGTTTTTAATGATGGGAGTAAAGGAAAAGAACAATGTAAGCAATTTGAGAACATTTGTGTTTTAAAGCCGTCTGCATAACTGCAGCCAGGAATTGATATGAGGTCTCACTGAAGAACTACTAAGATTTTGGGGATAGGAAGACTGTGTATATAATATTTTATATATAATTATATGTATAGTCAAATTAGATAAGTAGTAAAATTGTTAAAACTTGGTGACAGTTATAGGGACGGAGGTTGGAGGATGATTTGGGCAAAAACTCTTACAGAGACTTTGAAGGGAAACAGATTTTTAGTTTTTAGTGGGGCAGTGATGATGTTCTGTGTGTTTTCTTATGATTATGATTAAGTATGTGAATTGGTGAATCAGTTCATTATATTTAAGATTCATGAGTGAAATTCAGGTGCAGATGTCTAACTAATTTATTCTAAGTTAGCAATTGGGTCTTCATCTCAAAAGAAGACAAGGGGGTAATGATAAAGTTTCACAGTCGATACTCTTAAGAACTGATAAATTTGAAGATTAATAAATGCATTTACTGCTAGATTTTTATTTATTTAGAATTTTTTTATATTATTTTAGCCCATGTGTGATATATATGTGTATATATATATATATAAAATCAGATTTATTATTTTTTGAACACATGTTGTTCACTAGGCACAGTACTAGATACTTACTGTCTCCCTTCTATTTCAGTTCAGTTCTGTGTTTTTCAAAAAGACATTGCTTCACTAAAACTATTATTACACAATAGTTTGTTATTGATGACTAGGGCAGTTGACTTAACTAAAAATGAACAATATGTGAAAAATACAGTGGAGACTCTTGGAGCATTTTAGTTGCTTTTCAAAACCTTCTTAGCATTACAGATTTGTCTGAAAGTTACCTCTCTGTACAATTTTTACATTAACACATTATCCTATTATTTATACAAAAAACAGATGTCTGACAAGATGAAGTATAGAGTCATCTTTTTGAGTTACCATTCTGCAGTCATTCGTGTTAATAAGTAAGTTTGGAGAAATATGGTTGAGGTTCCTAGAGACTGTATGCCCCTGTGATGGTATGTAAATCCTGTTTAAAACAGGTAATGGGCACATACAACACACACACACACAATAAAACATCTAGGATGAAACATGAGTCAAGTACACAGTATCTAGCCTTTCAAAGAGTGGATCTTTGTAAACCTGGACACAGGTCAAGTTCATAAAAAAAAGGGATTTTACTCTGGGGATGACATCCTCTGTTTTGACTATGAAGGCAAGTCTGTAGCATCGCAGTTGTGACGGGGGTAGTTGTCACTGACCATTTCGCTGCTGCCCCCAGTCCAGCCAGTGCTTATTTCCTCAGCACCTGCCTTGCTCACTAATGACTGTGAAACAATAGCATCCCTCTCTGGACCTACTCAGTTAATAAGTGATGGGGGATCTTTTAAGTTGACAGCAAGTTAGAGATTCTGCAACATTCAGGAAAACTGTGATAATATCCATAGTCAGTTATTACAGATATGTCTGTCTTCCCATCATTAAAGAGTTAAGTCTCTAATTTGACTTTCGTAGGTACAACCGCAGCAAAGACAAAAGCTGCAGTTACTGCATATCATACCGGGAACCTATGTTTTAGTGACTGAATGTCTTTGTTACAAGTCATTTTTCAGTGAAAATAACAGATCTTTTCTTGGATACCTGACAGATGGTTTATGGTGGCAAATTTGCTTTCAGTAAATCCATAAGAGGAAACAAATTCTCATGTTTTAGAAGGATAACAACAGATCAAATACTAAGATTTGGATCTAATCCTTCAGCAGCTGGACCGTGAGTGAATATCCTTGATCTAATACTCTCTTTCAGAAAATTCTCTTTGAGAGACTGTGTTGTGTATCTTCTTTCAAAGAAATCTGATTAACTGCTCATACGCTGTGCAAAATTGCTCTTGGTACCAACCTTCTCTGTATGTTAAATAGATATGAATGTGTAGTGTTAATTTCCTATGTACGTTGATGATAGAAACACAACCACAGGAGTTTAAATAGTCTTCCGTTTTCATTCCTTTTACTTAATTTTATTTTGCAAAATGAGATCTCCCCATAATAAATGAGAACTTCAATCTTGATGTATATAGTTTGCTGTTTCTTCCTGTCAAAATTAACATAAACTAAATAGTTAATGAACAAACTAAAATTCTTCTCTAAGGGCTCTTTTGGAAGAGTCTTCTGACAGTCACTCCACATTTCCATTTGACTCTAAATTGTGGAATATTTGTGACATACTGTTAATACTTATGGACTTATATTTCTAACATAAATAAATTCAGAGGAGGTTATCCAGAGCAATTCGTGTTACTTAACAATGCATTCGCCAACTAGGTATCCTTTATTTTCCCCGTTCAATTGTCTGAACCTGTGATTATGACTTTCATGATCACAGGATTATTGAACTGCATTTCTGAAACAAATTAAGAAAAAGGCAGACTACCAAACAAAGATAGGTCCCTCTGTGGTGTGCTTTCTCTGGCAGATCATAGCTGTAAGGATGTTGGGCAATAGGCATTTTAGTACTACTGCTTTGTTAATAGAGGACAACAAAGGAAATTTAGTTGAGCATAGCTTTTGTGAAGTCCCATCCAATGTGTTTCATAGTTTATTAACTAAAATGTCCTTTTAATAAGAAGGGAATAAGTCATTTTCAGAAGACAATTGAGCACTAGAGTAACAGAAAACTTGGTAGATGTGGAAACATTGTTTTTATTTTATTCCTAGTTATGGTAACAAACCATGTATTCGCTTAAATTTGCCTGTTCTTTATTTTGAAGGCTCATGTCTTTTATAGAGTCATAATGACTAAATTTTTAGCTTCTCCAGATAGAAGATCAACTTTTTGTCTTTCTTCCAGAATATAGCATTACTCAGAATATTAACAGATATCCAGTAACATTGATCAATTAAATTAATGAATATTTTAACCACTCTTAAAGCATCCAGAATAATCACTCAAGGTGGTTTGGAAGAGAAATTTACTATAGTTATTATATGAGTGATGTAATTTGGCTAATAATATTAGAAATTTTATGAATATGAATAATATTTATATTTACATTAAAATGATTCATTTGTAGTTAGATTTTCAGAGAGACTTTCCTGTGTCATTTCACCCCATCTTTTCTTGCTACTCAAAATAGACCTAATAGACATTAGTTATTACTGGCCTTGGCACATAACTTGCAATTACTTTCTGTTCTTTCTACATCATTATTGTGCAACTTGCCCAATATTTAATTCCAACTCCAGGACATGGAGGGATAGGCTGTATTGATTAAAATATTAGGAATAATTTTTTTCACTAAAATCCTGAAGGACTAAATGTTTAAAGAATGAATGAATGAGGGATAGGGTTTTGATTAGAATTTGTGGAATATTTGTGACATACTGTTAATACTTATGGACTTATATTTCTAACATAAATAAATTCAGAGGAGGTTATCCAGAGCAATTCGTGTTACTTAACAATGCATTCGCCAACTAGGTATCCTTTATTTTCCCCGTTCAATTGTCTGAACCTGTGATTATGACTTTCATGATCACAGGATTATTGAACTGCATTTCTGAAACAAATTAAGAAAAAGGCAGACTACCAAACAAAGATAGGTCCCTCTGTGGTGTGCTTTCTCTGGCAGATCATAGCTGTAAGGATGTTGGGCAATAGGCATTTTAGTACTACTGCTTTGTTAATAGAGGACAACAAAGGAAATTTAGTTGAGCATAGCTTTTGTGAAGTCCCATCCAATGTGTTTCATAGTTTATTAACTAAAATGTCCTTTTAATAAGAAGGGAATAAGTCATTTTCAGAAGACAATTGAGCACTAGAGTAACAGAAAACTTGGTAGATGTGGAAACATTGTTTTTATTTTATTCCTAGTTATGGTAACAAACCATGTATTCGCTTAAATTTGCCTGTTCTTTATTTTGAAGGCTCATGTCTTTTATAGAGTCATAATGACTAAATTTTTAGCTTCTCCAGATAGAAGATCAACTTTTTGTCTTTCTTCCAGAATATAGCATTACTCAGAATATTAACAGATATCCAGTAACATTGATCAATTAAATTAATGAATATTTTAACCACTCTTAAAGCATCCAGAATAATCACTCAAGGTGGTTTGGAAGAGAAATTTACTATAGTTATTATATGAGTGATGTAATTTGGCTAATAATATTAGAAATTTTATGAATATGAATAATATTTATATTTACATTAAAATGATTCATTTGTAGTTAGATTTTCAGAGAGACTTTCCTGTGTCATTTCACCCCATCTTTTCTTGCTACTCAAAATAGACCTAATAGACATTAGTTATTACTGGCCTTGGCACATAACTTGCAATTACTTTCTGTTCTTTCTACATCATTATTGTGCAACTTGCCCAATATTTAATTCCAACTCCAGGACATGGAGGGATAGGCTGTATTGATTAAAATATTAGGAATAATTTTTTTCACTAAAATCCTGAAGGACTAAAAATGTTTAAAGAATGAATGAATGAGGATTGGATGATTTTAAGTGCTCACTTATCCCCCGTGTTGTTGAGAATGATAGGACTAGATATGTTCTTACAAAATTAACTTCCCTGTGTCTAAACTTATAAGAAAGTTCTCGCAGTCTTAGCATTGTAGAAATTACCAAACCACTTTTATTGATGAATGGAATGGTAAAATGCTAGAATATTGACACAAATAAGTGATTTAGATTTGGGAGATATAAACTTTTCAACTTAGCTTTTGCCTTAGACTATTCATGTTAAATTTGACGAGGCACAAATGAGCTGAAAGGGAAGATAATGGAAGATGTGATCCGGAGCTCACTGAGGTATCTGATTTTATTCACTTTGGGGGAACATGTCCTTTAGAGATGACCATGGTTTTATGGTTTGTGTTGGCCAGGGAAACATGAACCTGAAATACATCTTTTCCAAGAGGAAGAGTTTAAGAGGGAGAAGGATTATCTGGGTCCATTTCCTCTGCCACAACCATAGTGAAAGGACATGTTAATATGCAGTGCTGTAAAATCAACACAACCTAGAATGATGAGTCAAAACTTGGAAGGCAGCTGCTCTAGGGAGTCATCTAGACACAGCAGACTGAATAATTAAAAAAGAAACTTAAGTTTCTGTACATGCCAATCTGAAATGAGCATAGCATCATTTATCAGCTCTGTTCCAATATAAAATAAACACAATACAATTGACTTCTGATCTTTTTTTTTTTTAATTGGGGTTTGGTTGTTTTAAAATGCTGTATTAGTTTCAGGTGTACAGCGGAAGTTTTAATTTTTTTTTATAATTTGGCTAATAATATTAGAAATTTTATGAATATGAATAATATTTATATTTACATTAAAATGATTCATTTGTAGTTAGATTTTCAGAGAGACTTTCCTGTGTCATTTCACCCCATCTTTTCTTGCTACTCAAAATAGACCTAATAGACATTAGTTATTACTGGCCTTGGCACATAACTTGCAATTACTTTCTGTTCTTTCTACATCATTATTGTGCAACTTGCCCAATATTTAATTCCAACTCCAGGACATGGAGGGATAGGCTGTATTGATTAAAATATTAGGAATAATTTTTTTCACTAAAATCCTGAAGGACAAAAAATGTTTAAAGAATGAATGAATGAGGATTGGATGATTTTAAGTGCTCACTTATCCCCCGTGTTGTTGAGAATGATAGGACTAGATATGTTCTTACAAAATTAACTTCCCTGTGTCTAAACTTATAAGAAAGTTCTCGCAGTCTTAGCATTGTAGAAATTACCAAACCACTTTTATTGATGAATGGAATGGTAAAATGCTAGAATATTGACACAAATAAGTGATTTAGATTTGGGAGATATAAACTTTTCAACTTAGCTTTTGCCTTAGACTATTCATGTTAAATTTGACGAGGCACAAATGAGCTGAAAGGGAAGATAATGGAAGATGTGATCCGGAGCTCACTGAGGTATCTGATTTTATTCACTTTGGGGGAACATGTCCTTTAGAGATGACCATGGTTTTATGGTTTGTGTTGGCCAGGGAAACATGAACCTGAAATACATCTTTTCCAAGAGGAAGAGTTTAAGAGGGAGAAGGATTATCTGGGTCCATTTCCTCTGCCACAACCATAGTGAAAGGACATGTTAATATGCAGTGCTGTAAAATCAACACAACCTAGAATGATGAGTCAAAACTTGGAAGGCAGCTGCTCTAGGGAGTCATCTAGACACAGCAGACTGAATAATTAAAAAAGAAACTTAAGTTTCTGTACATGCCAATCTGAAATGAGCATAGCATCATTTATCAGCTCTGTTCCAATATAAAATAAACACAATACAATTGACTTCTGATCTTTTTTTTTTTTAATTGGGGTTTGGTTGTTTTAAAATGCTGTATTAGTTTCAGGTGTACAGCGAAGTTATTGTTATATGTCTTTTACAGAGTTTTGTTGTTTACAGCTATACCTAATCCCCTGTCATAGGTATATCCCCAACCCCTCCCACTCGAGACTTCTCCCTTTTCCCCTGTCCCACACCCCCAGATTGATGCATAGCCCCCATGTAAGTTCCATTAGTCTTACAGCTTAATCACAATGTTATATTTTACATAGGTTTTCATGTTACTCTTTCCATACCTCTCGCCTAATCTTCTCTCCCCTCAACATCCATAGGTCTGTTCTCTGTTTCTCCATTGCTGCTCTGTGTGTGTATTTATTGGTACCATCTTACTAGATTCTACATATGTGTGTTAGTATACTGTATTTGTCCTTTTTGTTTTTGACTTACTTCACTTTGTATAATAGGTTCTAGGTTCATCCACCTCATTAGGACTGACTCTTCTGCATTTCTTTTTATGGCTGAGAAATGTTCCATTGTATATAGGTACCATAGCTTCTTTATCCATTCATTCATCGATGGATATCTAGTTCACTTACATTTGCTAGCTACTGTATAGAGTGCTGTGATGAACACTGGGGTACAGGTGTCTCTTTCAATTTTAGTTTCATCAGGGTATAAGCCTAATAGTGGAATTGCTGGGTCATATGTTGTTTCTGTTCTTAGTGGCTTCTGATCTTTTGGTGATGTTACAGTAATATCATTAAGCCTACCTTCACTGAACCTCTAGATTCTCAAAAATTTGAGAAACAAGACAAGTGATTTTAGGGCTTCCCTGGTAGCTGTAGTGGTAAAAATCTGCCTGCCAATGCAGGAGACATGGGTTTAATCCCTCATTCAAGAATATCCCACATGCCTCAGAGCAACTAATCCTGTGTGCCACAACAACTGAGCCTGTGCTCTAGAACATGGGAGCTGCAACTTCTGAAGCCTGAGTGCCCGGGAACCTGCGCTCTGCAACAAGAGAAGCCAGTGCACTGCAAATAGAGAAGAGCCCACAGTAGCCATAACTAGAGAAAAGCCTAAGCATCAATGAAGACCGAATTGAGCACAGCCAAAACTAGATAAATAGATAAATAAAAATTATTAAAACAAAGACAAGTGACTTTAAAATACAAACTTATTTTACTAGTAAATTCTGAGGTGAGGAATAAAGTCTAAACACAGTTGGGGAAGGAAATGGACCTCGTAAGTAACCTCAAAAGCAGGCAAACTCCTCCCTGCTTCCAAACCACAGGTAAAGCTGGAATCCCTTCCTGGAATACCTTCTCAAGAAAGGATGAAGGAATGAGGGGTTGGGGAGACATACTGGACTTTGCTGGCAGATTCACTACCGAAAAGGAGAGAGGAACCTAGTTGAACATGACCAGTTGATTGTTACCAACTTTTTTAATTAGGTAAATTCTGTAAAGTTATTTTACTTTGCCTGACAGGATAAAGGGCACAAGAGGCTCGGAAGGCACCAGCAACCCTACATATAAATAAATAGGATAGGGAAGAAGATTTTCGCTTGTTGTCCTGCACAACTCCATCTGGTCTCTACCTTCTGCTCCAGTTATGCATTGCATTCTTGTGTTTAATCTTGAAGGCATATGAACATGCTATTTCCTTTTAATTAAAAAGTCACCTAGTCTCTTTTATTCATCATTCATCTCTCAATTCAATATCTATTTCCCCAGTTAAACCTTCTCTTACTCCTTGACTGGATCAGTTTTCTTTATTAAGAGCTGTTTTATTGCATTGTTTATCTCTTATGTACTTAACACATTTGTGATTTTATATTTATTGTGTAATTAATTTTATTAACGCCTGTCTCCCTAATGAGATTATAAATGGAATAATAGTATGCGTATTTTGTCCATCATTTTTTCCCCCTGTGTTTTGCATGATGAAGCTGCTTTACTTTCTCTCCTTCTATTTCCCTCTCTCCTCTTCCTGGTGCTCCTTCATCTTCTCCTCCCCCTCCTCCTTCTATTTTCTTTTATCTCTCTCCATATATATCCACATCTGTCTCCATTTCCTTCATGTCCACACTTCTACATACATGCAAATATGAATAAAGTATGCATGTAATATATATTATGTATACATTGTATATTATAAGTACAAAATTGTAAATAATGTATACAAAATGCATGTAAGCTAAGCATACAAATATTCTAAGTATATTAAAGACATACATTCACAATTTCACAGGTGAGAAATAATTGAAAGAAAATACCTAAACTAAATTTCTAAAAACAACAGTTGGGGAAGGAAATGGACCTCGTAAGTAACCTCAAAAGCAGGCAAACTCCTCCCTGCTTCCAAACCACAGGTAAAGCTGGAATCCCTTCCTGGAATACCTTCTCAAGAAAGGATGAAGGAATGAGGGGTTGGGGAGACATACTGGACTTTGCTGGCAGATTCACTACCGAAAAGGAGAGAGGAACCTAGTTGAACATGACCAGTTGATTGTTACCAACTTTTTTAATTAGGTAAATTCTGTAAAGTTATTTTACTTTGCCTGACAGGATAAAGGGCACAAGAGGCTCGGAAGGCACCAGCAACCCTACATATAAATAAATAGGATAGGGAAGAAGATTTTCGCTTGTTGTCCTGCACAACTCCATCTGGTCTCTACCTTCTGCTCCAGTTATGCATTGCATTCTTGTGTTTAATCTTGAAGGCATATGAACATGCTATTTCCTTTTAATTAAAAAGTCACCTAGTCTCTTTTATTCATCATTCATCTCTCAATTCAATATCTATTTCCCCAGTTAAACCTTCTCTTACTCCTTGACTGGATCAGTTTTCTTTATTAAGAGCTGTTTTATTGCATTGTTTATCTCTTATGTACTTAACACATTTGTGATTTTATATTTATTGTGTAATTAATTTTATTAACGCCTGTCTCCCTAATGAGATTATAAATGGAATAATAGTATGCGTATTTTGTCCATCATTTTTTCCCCCTGTGTTTTGCATGATGAAGCTGCTTTACTTTCTCTCCTTCTATTTCCCTCTCTCCTCTTCCTGGTGCTCCTTCATCTTCTCCTCCCCCTCCTCCTTCTATTTTCTTTTATCTCTCTCCATATATATCCACATCTGTCTCCATTTCCTTCATGTCCACACTTCTACATACATGCAAATATGAATAAAGTATGCATGTAATATATATTATGTATACATTGTATATTATAAGTACAAAATTGTAAATAATGTATACAAAATGCATGTAAGCTAAGCATACAAATATTCTAAGTATATTAAAGACATACATTCACAATTTCACAGGTGAGAAATAATTGAAAGATAGATGAAATACCTAAAGTAATTTGTATAAAATAACTGGTAAATGAAATTGGACTTAAGGAAAACAAATGTCAAGCTATGGAGTGTAATAAAGATGTGAAATTAAATAGTTTGAAAGTAAATTAAAAGGTAATATTCATTGGCCAGTGCACTGATTTTGCCTGTAAGTGAGAGCACTTCGACGAACCAGAAGCAAAATTTCATGATGGGGACTCAGATTGGTTTCATTCTATATTAACTCATTATTGCAAGTAGAGTGCATATTAAAGTGTAAGTTAAGTGGCTACAACAAAGAAACACAGAATATAACAAATAAAAACATCCATTTGATGTTGGCAGGATATCTCTACACCATAGAATCATCTAGAAATAGTCATAGTCAGTTCTTATATCTTTTCCATTCAACCCCCGTTTTATTTTCACTATGTGGTCAAAACAGTAATTCTCATCACGTTCAGATCGTGTGTAGAGAGGTACAAATTTAAGTCCAAGAACACAGATTTGATTTTAATTGAGTGACCCGGAATTATCCACTGTTGGTCTGTTAACTATCACTAGTTCCAGAGAGGTTGGGGAACATACTTTCTTGGTAGATAGTTAAAAACCTTTCTCTAAGAGAGAAATTCATATTTTTGTGGAACAGTAGTCTGCCACACAGTTTATGTAGGAAAATTCTGACTGCAAGAACCACAGAAGTTATTTTAAATGTTGATGCGTATTTCTTTTTTAAAGATTTATTTATTTATTTTGGGGCGGGCGGGCGGGGCAGGGCGGGGTTGGGTGGGAGGGGAGCAGGCGGGAGGGGAGCAGGCGGGCCACGTCTATTGGTCTTTCATTTGTCCATTTTCATGCACCTTTGTTCTTTGGCCCGTGTGGGCCTCCCATCGCGGTGGCCTCTGTTGTCGCAGAGCACCGGCTCTGGGAGCATGCACTTCAGACCTCCGGCTCAGTAATTGGACACATCGGTCCAGCTGCTCCGCTGCACGTGGGAACTTCCCAGGCCAGGAATCCAACTGGCACCCCTTGCATGCGTGTCCTTACCCACTGGACCACCAGGGAAGCCCCAGATGCGTATTTTTTAAAGGGTAGTTTTTTTTTTTAATTTTGGCCTTTTTTATTGTTTTTTTATTTATTTTCATCCATCTTTACTCCTTGGCCTATGTGGGCCTCCCATCGCAGTGGCCCTTCTCACTGCAGAGCACCAGCCCTGGGTGCGTGCCCTCCAGAGCAATGGCTTGCAATTGGACACATGGGTCCAACCGCTCAGCGGCACGTGGGGTCTTCCCCGGCCAGGGATCAAATCGATGCCCCTTGCACTGCAAGGCAGACTCTTTACCCACTGGTCCACCAGGGAAGCCCTGATACTATATTTTTAATAGATTTTTTTGATATGCACCATTTAAAAAATATTTGGTGGAGTGTGCTCGGTTTTCGTTGCTGAATGTGGGCTTTTTCTGGTTGTGGCAAGCGGGGGTTACTCTCCATTGTAGTGTGTGGGGCTTCTTAGTGTGGTGACTTTTCTTCATGAACTGTAGGCAAACAGGACGGCTCATGGGCTCAGTAGTTGTGGCTCAAGGCTCCAGAGCGTGGGCTTCAGTAACTATCACTTAAGTTCCAGAGAGGTTGGGGAAAAACAGATTTGATTTTAATTGAGTGACCGGAATTATCCACTGTTGGTCTGTTAACTATCACTAGTTCCAGAGGTTGGGGAACATACTTTCTTGGTAGATAGTTAAAAACCTTTCTCTAAGAGAGAAATTCATATTTTTGTGGAACAGTAGTCTGCCACACAGTTTATGTAGGAAAATTCTGACTGCAAGAACCACAGAAGTTATTTTAAATGTTGATGCGTATTTCTTTTTTAAAGATTTATTTATTTATTTTGGGGCGGGCGGGCGGGGCAGGGCGGGGTTGGGTGGGAGGGGAGCAGGCGGGAGGGGAGCAGGCGGGCCACGTCTATTGGTCTTTCATTTGTCCATTTTCATGCACCTTTGTTCTTTGGCCCGTGTGGGCCTCCCATCGCGGTGGCCTCTGTTGTCGCAGAGCACCGGCTCTGGGAGCATGCACTTCAGACCTCCGGCTCAGTAATTGGACACATCGGTCCAGCTGCTCCGCTGCACGTGGGAACTTCCCAGGCCAGGAATCCAACTGGCACCCCTTGCATGCGTGTCCTTACCCACTGGACCACCAGGGAAGCCCCAGATGCGTATTTTTTAAAGGGTAGTTTTTTTTTTTAATTTTGGCCTTTTTTATTGTTTTTTTATTTATTTTCATCCATCTTTACTCCTTGGCCTATGTGGGCCTCCCATCGCAGTGGCCCTTCTCACTGCAGAGCACCAGCCCTGGGTGCGTGCCCTCCAGAGCAATGGCTTGCAATTGGACACATGGGTCCAACCGCTCAGCGGCACGTGGGGTCTTCCCCGGCCAGGGATCAAATCGATGCCCCTTGCACTGCAAGGCAGACTCTTTACCCACTGGTCCACCAGGGAAGCCCTGATACTATATTTTTAATAGATTTTTTTGATATGCACCATTTAAAAAATATTTGGTGGAGTGTGCTCGGTTTTCGTTGCTGAATGTGGGCTTTTTCTGGTTGTGGCAAGCGGGGGTTACTCTCCATTGTAGTGTGTGGGGCTTCTTAGTGTGGTGACTTTTCTTCATGAACTGTAGGCAAACAGGACGGCTCATGGGCTCAGTAGTTGTGGCTCAAGGCTCCAGAGCGTGGGCTTCAGTAGTTGTTGCAAGAAGGCACAGTTGCTCTAAGGCATGTGAGACCTTTCTAGATCAAGGATCAAACCTTTGTCCCCTGCATTGGCAGGCAGATTCTTAACCACTAGACCACCAGGGAGGCCCTGATTCACTTATCTTTTTTTTTCTAGAAAGTTAACTTGGTTGTAAGATTTCTTTTTAGGTATTGTTCATTTCTTAAGTAATGGATTTTTGTTTCAGAAATGTAAATAAATTGGCAGTTCCATAATGCAGATTAATGGAGAAGACAAAGATTTAGTAATAGGTATAGAAATGTATATATAAACTATGTAAGTCTTATTTAATTAAAAAAGATATTTAAAAAAGAAAACAAGCAAACAATAATACATTTCAAAAAGCTTAGATAAATTGGAAGTGAATGTTGATTTCCTTAAGATAGCTAATATTGCAGGTTTTCAAATTCTGCTGAGCAGTTAAATGATTTTGAAGAGAAGCCTGAGGAATGACTCTGCGTGTGTGTGTGTGTGTGTGTGTGTGCACGCGCGTGTGCGCACATGTTTGGCACAAGGGACTGTTGCTGTTTTGAAGTAAACTGAGAAGACTGAGTTCTGAACTTCTTCCTGGAATTTTAATTATGCAAATAAACTGATAGGAACATTGGTAGACATATATTTATGGTCATATACATATTTCATATACATATTTATGTTGAAAATATATGTGGAAATAGAATTGCTGGATCTTAATCATGTGTTCAACTTCCATAGAAACTACAAACAAATCAAAGGGTACTAAAATTTTTCTATGAATTATCCACTGAAACTATCTGGGTTGAAGATTGCTTTTTTGGGGAGCCTTTATGTTTCTGATTCAATTTCTTTAATACTTATAGAACTATTCATTTAATGTATTTCATGCTGAAGGACGTTTTGCAATTTGTAACTAAAGAATTAGGACATTTCCTCTGACTTTCCCAACTTATATATGTAGAATTTTTTTTATTTAAAATTTTTTTTTTTTTTTTGCCTCTAAGTCATTGTTTACTTTTCATCCAATTTTATTCTTTGGCCTGTGTGGGCCTCCCATTGCAGTGGCCTCTCATGTAGTAGAGCACTGGCTCTGGGCACATGTGCTCCAGAGTGCTGGCTCATAATTGGACACACTGGCCCAGCCATTCCTCAGCATGTGGGATCTTCCCAGGCCAGGGATCAAACCGGTGCCCCTTGCACTGTAAGGTGGACTCTTTACCCACTGGACCACCAGGGAAGCTCTGTATGTAGAATTTATGATTGCTGTTGTTATTTAATTGCTCAGTCGTGCTTGACTCTCTTGTGACCCCTATGGATCATGGCCTGCCAGGTTACTCTGTCCATGGGATTTCCCAGACAAGGAATACTGGAGAGCGTTGCCATTTACTTTCATTTAATAGAGACAGGAACTTATGTCGTTTTTATTCTTATTTGTTCTTGATAATTTTCTTTGCTCTGAAAGTCTACTTTTTCTGATAGTAATGTGTGTGGGTGTTTTTTTTAATTCACCTGTGCATGGTTTATCTTTTTATCATTTTACCTATTATATTTGAAGTGAGGTAATTGTAAATACAGTTGGGCATGGGGTACATTTCGTATACCACATTCATTCAAAATATAGTTCTTTAAATGTGACAGGAAAACCAATTCTATCAGTTTAGGCAGCATCATCATAGAGAAGCATCAATCTGAAAGTGTAGTGTGTGCTTCTTATAAGAAGTGACAGTCATTCAGAGGCATATTCTAATTTAGTTTAAAAATGAAGCAGCACTTAACTATTCAACTGATAATACATCTTTCATTAAAATCTTAAAATGTAAACAGAGCATTATGCTGAACTTCAAAAATTTTGGAATTTAGTCATTAGTGAATTTCACAACAGTAAGGTAAATTTCACTGGACTCATTGGCAAAGACCATGATGCTGGGGAAGATCTGAAGGCAAAAGGAGAAGAGGGTGGCAGAGGATGAGATGGTTAGATAGCATCACTAACTCAGCGGACATGAATCTGAGCAAACTCGTGGAGATGGTAAAGGACAGGGCAGCCTGAAGTGCTTCCATACATGGAGTCACAAAGAGTTAGACAGCACTTAGCGTTTAAAGAACAGCAACAAGGTAATATTCAGGAATAATACGGGACATAGAAGGGGATCAATTTTATAATATTAAAAAAATTCAAAGCAGAAAACCCAATTCGGTTAGGATCACCTTAATATTATTGTTGTTTAGTCGGCAAAGTTGAGTCCTACACTTTTGTGGCCCCATAGACTATAGCCCAGAAGGCTCCTCTGTCCATAGGATTTCCCAGACAAGAATAGTACACTGGGTTTCTTTCTACTTCCTCTTCCAGAGGCTCTACCCAACCCAGAGATCAAACCCACTTCTTTTACAGAAGTTTTCAGATGGAAATCTTTAGACAGTTTGTATCTATATTCGTATGACTGTCTTTAAATTTTGTAGTCATCATTACAAAGGACTATATTAATAATGCTCCTTAGGGCATGCTGTGACTATTGATTCATGTAATAGCCCTATTCTATGTATATATGTGTGTATACATACATTTATGCACCTGTGTACGTGTTTATCTATCTAGCCTTTCTCTTATTCAGTTCTGTGACTGGAATTTTCATCCTCTTAACATTACACTTTGATAAAAGTTGTGAAATTGATAAAGTTTATTTTATAAGTATTTCTATTATGTTTAGAAATGTTTACTTATAAATTATGATGATACAGTTATATCAATCTCTTTCTATGGTTCCCTGTACACTGTTTTAGGTGAGGTTCCAATATTTTGTTCTTATTATAAAGTTCTCTGTTGAACAATTCAGTTGGGAACTCTCATGTTACTGATAAGGATAAGTGCACCCCAGATAATAATTCTAGCCAAGATTCCTTTAGCATAATTAATATGTACTCTCCAAGACCTGTGGTTCTTAAAGTTTACTTATGAACAGAAGGGTAGATTCTTAGGCCCAACACAACATAATAACAACTAGATATTATACATTGTGCTAAGTGATTTACATGGATTTTCTCACATAAGTATTGCAAAAGTCCCAAGCGTCACTTGTTATTATTTCCTGTTATTATTATTTTTTTTCCTGTCCACTTCTATTGGTCTTTCATTTATCCATTTTCATCCATCTTTGTTCTTTGGCCTGTGTGGGCCTCCCATCGCAGTGGCCTCTGTCACTGCAGAGCACCGACTGTGGGCGCATGTTATCCAGAGCTCCTGCTCTGTAGTTGGACACTTCGGTCTAGCCACTCCTCAGCACGTGGGATCTTCCCAGGCCAAGAATTGAACTGGCACCCCTTGCACTGCCAGGTGGTGTCCTTACCCACTGGACCACCAGGGAAGCCCCTATTTCCCGTTATTTTTGACAGAGAAAGCAAATCTAAAGAGGAATTCCATAATCTGAATGTTTAACCAGCACTTCAGATGATTCTTTGGCAGGTGGTTAGAAATTACATGAGATAAATTATATCACACTGCTTAATGCTACAAGTATTAATATACAGATGTGATATACAATATATTCGTGTATTAAATATTTTATACTAGATTCTTTAAATTCTTTTTTTAGGTTCATAAGTATAGTTTCTGCAGGAAAAATATATATTTGTATAATATATATAATAAATATATATATGATGAATACATATTTCTTTATCTTTGAACTATAATGCATATCAAACAATTCATAAATTATTTTGATACAGAATTTTTTGATTTTAGATATAATATTTTCTTATAATTTGAATAGTTTAAAAACTCAGCATTGTCTTTGGACCATATCCCGAGAATTTTAATTCTCAATTAGGGCAGAATTGCCAAATTATAATAATTGCAGGTTAATCTTCTTAGAATTGTTAAACTGATTATGAATAGACAATGTTCGCAAACTAATTTCTAAAACCCAATTTTTATTTAATTTTGGGAGGGATTCATTTTTCATTTTAAAGTTGTGGTTAGTTTTCAAGTTTCGTATAAATTTTCAAGAACAAACAAATCACTTGCATATTATTTGCATCGGGACTGTGGTTTTACGTCATCACTCTGCTTTTAGAAAGAGTGAAAGTCTCCCTGTGGCCTTTCCCTTGACTCATTTTACTGCTTTTTCAGTGAATGGTTTTTCCTAAGATTTTCTTGAGTTGCTAAAAGAAGCACAGGGCTGCTGACCATATTTGGATGTCAGATAATAATTTTAGATCAGATATAAACTACTTCTGTGAAGTTAATAGGAAGAGAAGACATCTGTTGCTTCTTTTGGCTAAGGGTTATATTTAGGACTGTCAACCTGGCTGGTCCTTCCTCTTCTTGATTAAAAGATAAAGATGAATAAAACAATAGTATATATAAATCTAGGAAAATATATTTGCTATTTAGGTACTTTAAAAAATACCTAGAGGATTTAATATATCTACTGCTAGAATTAAGATGGACAAAACAAATGCCTTAAACATCTGTAAAGGACAGGTTTAATAGTCCTGATGGGAAGAGTTTTGGAGGAGGAAGACTGAAATTCAGATTTTCCACCTGAGCTTCTGATTGGAGATGAGCAATGGATTCACAATTTATTACAATTAGTCGTAACATCTAGGCAAAGATACTCCCAATACCTGATGGTAAAAACTAGGTATGAGAAATTGAAGCACATTTTTTTCTGGTTTCTCTGCATGAACAGAAACCCCATAACAACCTGCATCTTTTCCTCACAGTTCTTTAATATTTGTTCTGATAGATCTTCCAATTTAGCAAGCACTGAATTAAAATAAGAACACTCTACTGTTGGACTCTCCTTGTCCAGTCCCACTCAAATTCTGATGCTTATGGGACCTTCAAATAACCTTATTTCTGCTTAGTCTCTGACTGGGTTCTGAACAAAGCAGGAGGATTTTTCCTACATTCGATTAGTCTTTGTATAGTGCACATTTGGAATAAGACCATACCTTACTTCCCATTGAGATAAACTGTCACACTGTCTGTTCTGTTTTCTTGTTTCATTCATCTGGAGTTCTCTTAGACATTCAAGATCAAATTCAGTTAAGAAAGCAAACTTCACGATCATAGGATATTTGAACCTTTTTTTTCACTGCTGTACTTCAGCAATGCTTCATTCATAGTAAACAACAATAGATATTTATAGAGTGAATCAATCAATGAATATGGATATTACTTCTCTGTGCCTTTACATTTTTGAACTGAGATCTGATATTCTGTTTATTAACTCAGGTCAGTGGAATTGACTGAGCCTAAAAGTTGACTTTTAGGGACCTAGATCTCATTTCCATCTCCGCTACATTCTGTCTGAAGTTTTGTTCCAGACAGAACTAATAGCACAAAAGTTTCTATCTAATATAAAATGTTGCTATGCGTTTGCAAACCCTGTTGTCACATTTTAGAGTAGATACGTAGGGGCATTAACTAGCTAGAATTAAATACAAATTTACCTTGTTCTGTTGCTGTATATAAATTTCTGGAACATAAAATAGTTCAAAGAGCCTTGGCTTTGTAATAACCCACATCAGGGTTCCAGTACTGTCCCTGACATTGTAATTGTGTTGTGTCCATAGGCAAGTTTCTTCATTTGATTCAATAAAAAAATAATTGTGTGTTCCAATTTATCAGGCTGTGTACTATAACTTAGAGTTATAAAAATTCAGTCTTTATCCTTAGAGAGTTCAAGATGTAGTAGGAGAAACAGATAATTTAAAAAAGTAGTTTTAAAATGCAATAATATTGATTTAACTGAGGATTATAAGAGGTAAAAAGAGATTATTTAGCCTCAGGAAATTTCTCATTGAAATTTTAGCCCATGTGAAATTGCTGGCAAAATATAGCCCAAATCTGAATGTTTCTTGCTGTCTCCAAAGCTGGGAATCTATTGTAGCATAAACCATCACCTTCTTTGTCAAAAAAAAAAAAAAAAAGGTCTCCTTTACAAAAAAAGGAGGGGGTGACAATTTGTTGTTATAGTATCACCATAGCAACCATGTTAATCTTAAAAATATACGTTGTCATCTTCCTGTTTAAAATTCTTCAATAGTTTTCCATCATACTTAAAAGTATTGTTTCTTATTATGGCCCATATGGAGTTGGCAGAGAAGGCTTGCCTGCTCTCTAAACCTGCTTTTTTGTCATGGGAATTCACAGGAATACAACTAGACACCAAGTTCAAATTTCCTTTCAGTGATTTGTGGGTTTATGAATATATTCCTGGTGATGGACTTTGAGTGCAGTATAAGCTTGGAAGCTTAAAGATACTATTTCTAGATACCTTAAGCTGGGTACCTTAAAGTCTTTATGGAGCAGTGACACCCCTACCCTACCTACACCATAGGTCTATTGAGAAAACTGGTGTTAATTTACAGATATTTCAGGTTTACCCATGAAATCTGTTAACATTAGCTTAACTAAGACCAGGACTCTGTATCTTTTCTGAAAAACTCTGCCTCATCTCCTACCACCATTATACCTGACCACTCCATTCAGTCACATTCGCCTCCTTCTGGTACCATAAGCATCCCTAATTAATTCCTATTTCAGGACTCTGCACTTTCTTTATTACTTGAGATTCTATTCCTTAAGACATGTTAGTAGCTTACTGATCGCTTCTGACCAGGTACCTGTACAGGAGGTCTTTCTGACGACTTCCACTTTTAAAACAGCCACTCCTCCATAATGTTTGATCCCTTTTCCTTCCTTTATTTTTCTCCATAGTATAATCTCTTCATGTTGTTTTACATATGTTTATATATTTGGCATCTTGTCACTGTGTAATTCCAATTAGTGAAATTATACTATATTTCTTGGTATTTTGTTTCTCTTTCTTACGAGAAGGTGTGTAGTTCCTTAATGCAGAGACACTTTCTTTTATCGCTAGAATAGTACTTCCATGTGGTAGGTGATTAGTAAGCATCAGTTGAAAGGGAACTGAAAATTTGGTGTTTAGATACCTAAAATACAGTTATTCTTACACATAGAAGATCCAGGGCATGATTTGCAGAATAGATGCCTCAGGTGAGTCTGTAGACAGGAAATGAAGATAGTCTAACAAGATAAGGCTTTCTATACTGATTTATTAAAAATAGTTTATTGAGCCTCAGTGAAATTCTGGGTACTGTAATATGTTAACAGCTTCCATTTTAGTGGGAAAGATAAAAGGTAAAATCAAATTTAAGATGTGGCTTTCACACATTACAAAAAAAAAAAAGTCATTCAGTCGGACCCAACTCTTTGGACCCCATAGTGTGACTGCAGCCTTCCAGGCTCCTCTATCCAAGGAATTCTAAAAGCAAGAGTACTGGAGTGGATAGCCATTCCCTTCTCAGGGGGACCTTCCCAAAACAGGGATCAAACCCAGGTCTCTGCATTTCAGGCAGATTCTTTACTGTCTGAATTACCAGGGAAGCCCTTTCCCACATTAACAGTAAATTATTCTATGTAAAAGAGAATTTTGCATTTTTTCATGTTAAGTATGGGCAGAATCTTGAGGGACAATCCAATATTGAATATAGACATATGCCAGTAGTGGTGGAATTTGTTAACCTAAAAGGTGGAAGAGTTTTAGAAATAAGGTCTTCAATTCTGGGCCAGAATTCTTTTCAACTAGTCCACACTGATGCTTATAGAAGTTTTTTACTTTGGCAAGCATCAACAACCAAAGCTTTATTTACAGGATGAAAACCACCACAGTAGGTCCATCCTTCTCTAGGGAAAGAGCCATCACGTCTGTTTATAGGATGTCCTAAGGATCACAATCCTGAGATGTCAGACATAGCCTATAGTGAAAATCTTTATTCTGAAGGCACCTCTAGGCAGGAAGGAAACCTGCTATTTGGGCTTTAAAAAAAAGTTTTCTAAAGTAGATGTGGCTGATGCATGTGCCCCCCCTTTTTTTTTTTTTATCTATAGTCCACTGTGTTACGTTACTATATTTCTTGGTATTTTGTTTCTCTTTCTTACGAGAAGGTGTGTAGTTCCTTAATGCAGAGACACTTTCTTTTATCGCTAGAATAGTACTTCCATGTGGTAGGTGATTAGTAAGCATCAGTTGAAAGGGAACTGAAAATTTGGTGTTTAGATACCTAAAATACAGTTATTCTTACACATAGAAGATCCAGGGCATGATTTGCAGAATAGATGCCTCAGGTGAGTCTGTAGACAGGAAATGAAGATAGTCTAACAAGATAAGGCTTTCTATACTGATTTATTAAAAATAGTTTATTGAGCCTCAGTGAAATTCTGGGTACTGTAATATGTTAACAGCTTCCATTTTAGTGGGAAAGATAAAAGGTAAAATCAAATTTAAGATGTGGCTTTCACACATTACAAAAAAAAAAAAGTCATTCAGTCGGACCCAACTCTTTGGACCCCATAGTGTGACTGCAGCCTTCCAGGCTCCTCTATCCAAGGAATTCTAAAAGCAAGAGTACTGGAGTGGATAGCCATTCCCTTCTCAGGGGGACCTTCCCAAAACAGGGATCAAACCCAGGTCTCTGCATTTCAGGCAGATTCTTTACTGTCTGAATTACCAGGGAAGCCCTTTCCCACATTAACAGTAAATTATTCTATGTAAAAGAGAATTTTGCATTTTTTCATGTTAAGTATGGGCAGAATCTTGAGGGACAATCCAATATTGAATATAGACATATGCCAGTAGTGGTGGAATTTGTTAACCTAAAAGGTGGAAGAGTTTTAGAAATAAGGTCTTCAATTCTGGGCCAGAATTCTTTTCAACTAGTCCACACTGATGCTTATAGAAGTTTTTTACTTTGGCAAGCATCAACAACCAAAGCTTTATTTACAGGATGAAAAACCACAAGTAGGTCCATCCTTCTCTAGGGAAAGAGCCATCACGTCTGTTTATAGGATGTCCTAAGGATCACAATCCTGAGATGTCAGACATAGCCTATAGTGAAAATCTTTATTCTGAAGGCACCTCTAGGCAGGAAGGAAACCTGCTATTTGGGGCAACAAGTAAAATCAGAATAAAAATGAAATGATTAGGAGTTGATGTTTTCTAAAGTAGATGTGGCTGATGCATGTGCCTGATCTCTCCTTCTGTCTGTGATTATTCTATAGTCTTGCCTTTTAAACCCTGGTTAGGGGCAATTCCTTGAGTGCATGGACTATAACACAAAAACTTAAAAATTGTACATTTCCAAGCAAAGGCTATTGCATATAACATTTCAAAATTATTTATTGTAATGAATTATATTTATTGAGTGTTGACCTAATAGTCTTCAAAATCCCTCAATTCAGAATTTTCACCCCTACCATATTTAATTAAAGTGAAAGAAGTAAAAGAAAATCTCTGATACTTTAGACAGTTTTCTTCTTCACAGGTGATTTATGTATGCTTGCATAAGATCCATTTTTTGTGTGATTCTGACTGCCAGTCTCCATGCTAAATTAAGCAAAAAGTCCTGCTGTGCATATCTGAGCTGCAGGTGCAGGGGGTTCTATGCTTAAGTAAATGTAAGGAAATTGGTGAGAACCATGATTATTGGAAATATAATCACTTTTCTGTTGGATTTAAAATATGATGTGATGGCACGTGGATAAGAATGAAGACTTTGAAAGTCCAACTGTAGAAGGAATTTAAACTCTCTCAAGCAAAATTATGTTACAGGCATCTAAAAAAAACCCCCCTTTTTTTTTAAGAGAAAACCATGCTGCACCCCTTTCCCAATATTGTCTTATTTAAGTTGGATTATATGAGCAGAATCTTGAGGGACAATCCAATATTGAATATAGACATATGCCAGTAGTGGTGGAATTTGTTAACCTAAAAGGTGGAAGAGTTTTAGAAATAAGGTCTTCAATTCTGGGCCAGAATTCTTTTCAACTAGTCCACACTGATGCTTATAGAAGTTTTTTACTTTGGCAAGCATCAACAACCAAAGCTTTATTTACAGGATGAAAAACCACCACAGTAGGTCCATCCTTCTCTAGGGAAAGAGCCATCACGTCTGTTTATAGGATGTCCTAAGGATCACAATCCTGAGATGTCAGACATAGCCTATAGTGAAAATCTTTATTCTGGAAGGCACCTCTAGGCAGGAAGGAAACCTGCTATTTGGGGCAACAAGTAAAATCAGAATAAAAATGAAATGATTAGGAGTTGATGTTTTCTAAAGTAGATGTGGCTGATGCATGTGCCTGATCTCTCCTTCTGTCTGTGATTATTCTATAGTCTTGCCTTTTAAACCCTGGTTAGGGGCAATTCCTTGAGTGCATGGACTATAACACAAAAACTTAAAAATTGTACATTTCCAAGCAAAGGCTATTGCATATAACATTTCAAAATTATTTATTGTAATGAATTATATTTATTGAGTGTTGACCTAATAGTCTTCAAAATCCCTCAATTCAGAATTTTCACCCCTACCATATTTAATTAAAGTGAAAGAAGTAAAAGAAAATCTCTGATACTTTAGACAGTTTTCTTCTTCACAGGTGATTTATGTATGCTTGCATAAGATCCATTTTTTGTGTGATTCTGACTGCCAGTCTCCATGCTAAATTAAGCAAAAAGTCCTGCTGTGCATATCTGAGCTGCAGGTGCAGGGGGTTCTATGCTTAAGTAAATGTAAGGAAATTGGTGAGAACCATGATTATTGGAAATATAATCACTTTTCTGTTGGATTTAAAATATGATGTGATGGCACGTGGATAAGAATGAAGACTTTGAAAGTCCAACTGTAGAAGGAATTTAAACTCTCTCAAGCAAAATTATGTTACAGGCATCTAGCTCCTTGAAGAGAAAACATCCACTTCCATTTGTCTTTTTAAGTTGTTTATTTCGATAGCAGCATCTCTGAAATGGTGGCCGATGCTGTTCTATCTCCCATTCCTAATATCTGTTACTTATGAATGGATTAATTGAAATAATGGAGGCACCTGGATGTGATGAGGACCTTTTTAACAAACTTCAAAATGCTTATCACAGTCAAATTTGGATTTCAGTCAGAGATTGATATTTGGTTGGGAATATATTTTAACTGAAGGAAATTCTTTCATGTGTAAAAACATCCAGAAATAGCAAAATTAAAACCACCGTCTTAGTAGAACAGTACTTAGTTTCTTGTGCATATAAGAATAACTCGTGAACTCAGAGCTCTTAAACCAGCAGTGAAATGACACTCAGAGGTATAGTGTAAGAGAGCTTATACAGTGAAAATTCAGAGGCTATTTATTCTTAAAAATGACTGTTACAGTATTAGAGTTTTTACCTAGTGATAGGGGACTGGTTAAATGGAGTAGATGCCACTTCTGGGGAACAGCTGAAATTTCATTTATGATTTTCAGAGGCATTTACAAGAAGTGGCCCAAATTAAGTTTTACTTATTTTGCAGAGTAAGATAAACTGAATTTTGCTAACGTGGCTTATATGGTTTTGTCTGTTCGGGGAATTCTCAGGTTTAATGTCCTTTTTGTAATTTACTTCAATACATGTAATCTTCTTAAAACCTAGCAGCATCATTTCATAAGCAACTTCACATTAGGAACTTGGATCAACTTACTGTTTTCATTTTCCATTGTCTAGATTAAGGAAGTAATATGGAGAGAGATTTTGGCTTAGTTTGTAAGAAATTTGGGGTAAATAAAGATTTTTAATTTTATTACAGTATTTGAGAGATGGCCATATATTATTATATTTTAGATTGGTGGCAGTCTTAATGTAGAGAATACATTAGAAGATGGATAAGTTCAGAGAGAAACTTTAGAGGAAAAGGTTATGTGAGATATATTAAGGACTCCAACGAGGGTAGTAGTATTACAAAGGCTACAGAGAAAAGTGGCATGTTTAATAGAGGTAAAGATGGTAGATGTAAGAATGGCAAAGACACGATGGACAGCAAGCTGTTAGGGAAAGAGCCTATTTGGGAAGAGTTCCTGGGCGAGATCCACAGATCCAAAAGATGGGCCAGTGAAATCACGCCGCAGAGATGGGATGAGGAGGTTTTACCTGGGAGAAGGGGAAAGAAAGAAAGGGGAGGGGGTTTCTTAGAGCAGGCGCAGAAACAAAGTCTTTGTCTAAACTGAGCAAGAAATTAGTGATGAGTCGGCCGTCCTTGAGTTGTCTGTGGGCATGGGGGTGTGCAGTTCTTGTTACTTTCCACACCTGGTGGACAATCTTCATGGCCAGGGTGAGCTCTTTATCGCCTGCCTTGAGAGACTCCCAGGCACCAGCAGATCAGCAACAGGCTGCTTGCTGTTGACCCTCCAGGGCCAGAGTTCACAACTGCAGTGTTAACCCTTTAATAGCCCATCAACCTAACAGTAGATAGATACTGATTGTGACTGGATGTGGGATGTAACCATGAGATCTACCTCATGGTAACTACAGTATGTGATGAGCACCAAAAGTTGTACATTCTTAAATGGAGTAGCTAGGGTATAGGAAATTTCAGAATATTTAGGATTATTCAAACTACTGATCTGTATTGATATCTGTAATAGTGATGATTAATGATGAGTAAAGGTCCGTTTTCATGAAGTGCGTATTGAAGATAATATTGTAGACTTAAAAATATTCCTAACCTCAAAACTGAGAGTTCTGTTTTATTCTATGGGATTTTTTTTTTTTTTTTTTTTGGACTCAATCGCAGGAAGCAGCTTCTTGAGTAACTCTGAGGGAAATGCTCCCAGGCAGTTAGAGGGGAGCTGGGAGTTCTGCAACAAAGGTCAGGTAGTTGAAACATGCACTGATGATTGTTACCTAAAGAAAATGAGATATTCCAAGTGAGGGGATTTATCTCTTTGCTGTGTATAGGAAGATGCACAAATGCTCAAGTCTGGGCTCACTGAAAGCGTTCCTTTGATATGCACCTGAGCTCTGTGCGGGCCAGTATCCTGCCACTTTCACAGCCTAAGCTTCCTCAGGGCTCACTTAGGGAGGGGCTGCAGTGGGTAGGTGGCAGGTATTCTTTCCTTTCTAAGTTCCCTCAGGGCTCACCAGCTCACCTTCAGTCCCAGCTGCAATTGCTAATGATTACAATCCTTTGTTTGTTGATAATGGCAGGAAATATTCTATTTCTCAACATCAAGAATGTATGCACTAAAATATGCTGAGTCAATATATCAACAAAGCTAAGGTAGGGGAGAACGTCAACAAGAAGGACATTGTAGAACATGCCAGTAGCTATAAAGGATTACGTAAGAATGTATGTGGCAAATTATTCATTGTAATTAATAGCAAGGTTATTAGAGATCATGATGAGAAGAGTTGCTATGGAGGACTGGGGACAGAAGCCAGGAACAATTACCGGAGGCTTTTAGTGTTCCTCTTATTTCACTGTTATCACTGGAGTCACTCCTGTGGCTACTAAGCCTCAATATCCTTCTGAGACAACTGCCTAAGCACAAGCTTAGAATCTGTGATAATTTTCACAGAAGCCTAATATCTTGGGCTAATAATTTAGCTCATTTAATTGATTCTGTGCTTGGTATTTCCTACTGGAACCCAGAGAGCACCGGAAGTCTGCATCTCTCAACCCTTTAATCAACAATCTGTATTTGATACACTCTGAGATCTCCTGTAGTGTGTGACTCCTCCAGGCACCAGGCGACCCACCAGGGACTATTTTAGCACCAACAGAAATTTGCATAGTCAACTTTAGAAGCTTAAGTGTTTGAGGCATTTCTACCTAGAGTTTAAAGGCTGCACCTTGTGACAGTCTTAAATGGTGGGTAAGGATGCTGAATAAGTGTGAACCATTTCCAAAAAGCCAAGGCTGTAAATAGAAGGGCAGAGACAGGCTGGAAACTAGAAAGACATGCAAGAAAAAGATAATTCTCTTCTCAACACAAGTAAGACTTGAGCACAGTATTAATATTTTTGACACATTTATTAGAAACGACTACACTTTCAGTGTCTGGTAATTATACGTAACATTAACTTGATCTTGTCATTTAGTTTTTTTCTTTGCTTTATTTGTAAAACAAAACCATTTTACAAAATGGACATTTATGCCACTTTTTTTCCTAAATTTCTGATTTGATAGGTCAGCTTTTATGCAGAACAGTGAATCTGTATAATTTTACCCATTTAAGAAATTGACAATGATAATACTTGTATGTTTGATAATGTATAAAAGACTGTTGCCTTAAAACAGACTGCATTACATAAAGCTGATATTTTCTCCTTCTCCCCCAATTTCTCTTGAGATAAACATTACGGCAAGAGTTCTGACTCTTTGCTTTTTTTTTTCATTTTAATTTTGGCCTCTTTTATTGGTCCTTCCTTGTTTTCATCCATCTCAATTCCTTGGCTTGCATGGGCTTCCCATTGCGGGGGCCTCTCTCTTTGCAGAGCACCGGCTCTGGGCCATGCGCTCCAGAGCGCTGGCTCGTAATTGGACACACCAGTCCAGCCGTTCCGCAGAACGTGGGATCTTCCGTGCCAGGGATCGAACCGGTGCCCCCTGCACTGAAAGGCAGACTTTTTACCCACGGGACCACCAGGGAAGTCCTCTTTTTGCTTTTTAACTTGTTTAATTTTTTGTTTTCAATTTCATCAGAGATTACTGATGATTATTTAAATAATGACAACATTCTTAGATTCAAGTACTTATGGGAATGATTAGGACATTTTAACATACAATTTTAGCATGTTGTTAATTGCCTTCCCACTAGTTTTGAGCACCGAAGTCTGCATCTCTCAACCCTTTAATCAACAATCTGTATTTGATACACTCTGAGATCTCCTGTAGTGTGTGACTCCTCCAGGCACCAGGCGACCCACCAGGGACTATTTTAGCACCAACAGAAATTTGCATAGTCAACTTTAGAAGCTTAAGTGTTTGAGGCATTTCTACCTAGAGTTTAAAGGCTGCACCTTGTGACAGTCTTAAATGGTGGGTAAGGATGCTGAATAAGTGTGAACCATTTCCAAAAAGCCAAGGCTGTAAATAGAAGGGCAGAGACAGGCTGGAAACTAGAAAGACATGCAAGAAAAAGATAATTCTCTTCTCAACACAAGTAAGACTTGAGCACAGTATTAATATTTTTGACACATTTATTAGAAACGACTACACTTTCAGTGTCTGGTAATTATACGTAACATTAACTTGATCTTGTCATTTAGTTTTTTTCTTTGCTTTATTTGTAAAACAAAACCATTTTACAAAATGGACATTTATGCCACTTTTTTTCCTAAATTTCTGATTTGATAGGTCAGCTTTTATGCAGAACAGTGAATCTGTATAATTTTACCCATTTAAGAAATTGACAATGATAATACTTGTATGTTTGATAATGTATAAAAGACTGTTGCCTTAAAACAGACTGCATTACATAAAGCTGATATTTTCTCCTTCTCCCCCAATTTCTCTTGAGATAAACATTACGGCAAGAGTTCTGACTCTTTGCTTTTTTTTTCATTTTAATTTTGGCCTCTTTTATTGGTCCTTCCTTGTTTTCATCCATCTCAATTCCTTGGCTTGCATGGGCTTCCCATTGCGGGGGCCTCTCTCTTTGCAGAGCACCGGCTCTGGGCCATGCGCTCCAGAGCGCTGGCTCGTAATTGGACACACCAGTCCAGCCGTTCCGCAGAACGTGGGATCTTCCGTGCCAGGGATCGAACCGGTGCCCCCTGCACTGAAAGGCAGACTTTTTACCCACGGGACCACCAGGGAAGTCCTCTTTTTGCTTTTTAACTTGTTTAATTTTTTGTTTTCAATTTCATCAGAGATTACTGATGATTATTTAAATAATGACAACATTCTTAGATTCAAGTACTTATGGGAATGATTAGGACATTTTAACATACAATTTTTAGCATGTTGTTAATTGCCTTCAAGTTTTTGCAGATTTCAGATAGACACACACTGAGACTAGTTTGGAGGTACTTAGGACAGAAATGTCAAGTTAATCTGAAAGTATCTCAAAATGCTATCGGACTGTCAACTTAAAAGTTGTTCACAACCTGTTAGTGGATTCAAAGTAGTGTTTTATTTGGTGGGAAAATATCAGGATATTAGGCTTGGGAGACAACATCTCAAGTAGTCCAGAAAGACTGCTCTGAGGAGACAGGTCAAGGAGTCAGTGTCTGCTCTGAGGAGACAGGTCAAGGAGTCAGCGTATACAGAAGTTTGTTACTAAGGGCAGATGGTCTGAACATCAAAGATTATAGTTAAGGAAGGAAAACCAGGTATTAAGAAAACCAGACAATTTTTTTTTTTTTTTTTTTGCCACTTCTATTGGTCATTCATTTATTCCCATCTTTGTTCTTTTGGCCTGTGTGGGCCTTCCATTGCAGGGGCCTCTGTTGTGGCAGAGCACCGGCTCTGGGCGCATGCACTCCAGAGCTCCGGCTTGGTAGTTGGACACATCCGTCCAGCCACTCTGCGCCACGTGGGATCTTCCCAAACCAGGGATCGAACCGGTGCCCCTTGCACTGCAAGGCAGTGTCCTTACCCTCTGGATCACCAGGGAAACCCAGATAATTCTTCTCTTCATTGGAAGTTTTAAGAGTCTGGGATTTTTGAGATCATTCCTTTCGTGTGCATACTGAGGTATTCTTCTCTTTGTTGGATTCCCTTAGGGCTCACCAGCTCCACAGGAGGCTGTAATCACTGACTGTGACATCCTTAGGCTCCTCTCAGTAGGGAGTGGCACCACTTGTCTGCAAGGCTCAGAAATTCCCATTTGGAGGCCCAGAACCTTAGATCGCTTGATATTTCTTGACACCTATATGACTAAAGGAGATTTACCCACGGGACCACCAGGGAAGTCCTCTTTTTGCTTTTTAACTTGTTTAATTTTTTGTTTTCAATTTCATCAGAGATTACTGATGATTATTTAAATAATGACAACATTCTTAGATTCAAGTACTTATGGGAATGATTAGGACATTTTAACATACAATTTTTAGCATGTTGTTAATTGCCTTCAAGTTTTTGCAGATTTCAGATAGACACACACTGAGACTAGTTTGGAGGTACTTAGGACAGAAATGTCAAGTTAATCTGAAAGTATCTCAAAATGCTATCGGACTGTCAACTTAAAAGTTGTTCACAACCTGTTAGTGGATTCAAAGTAGTGTTTTATTTGGTGGGAAAATATCAGGATATTAGGCTTGGGAGACAACATCTCAAGTAGTCCAGAAAGACTGCTCTGAGGAGACAGGTCAAGGAGTCAGTGTCTGCTCTGAGGAGACAGGTCAAGGAGTCAGCGTATACAGAAGTTTGTTACTAAGGGCAGATGGTCTGAACATCAAAGATTATAGTTAAGGAAGGAAAACCAGGTATTAAGAAAACCAGACAATTTTTTTTTTTTTTTTTTTGCCACTTCTATTGGTCATTCATTTATTCCCATCTTTGTTCTTTTGGCCTGTGTGGGCCTTCCATTGCAGGGGCCTCTGTTGTGGCAGAGCACCGGCTCTGGGCGCATGCACTCCAGAGCTCCGGCTTGGTAGTTGGACACATCCGTCCAGCCACTCTGCGCCACGTGGGATCTTCCCAAACCAGGGATCGAACCGGTGCCCCTTGCACTGCAAGGCAGTGTCCTTACCCTCTGGATCACCAGGGAAACCCAGATAATTCTTCTCTTCATTGGAAGTTTTAAGAGTCTGGGATTTTTGAGATCATTCCTTTCGTGTGCATACTGAGGTATTCTTCTCTTTGTTGGATTCCCTTAGGGCTCACCAGCTCCCACAGGAGGCTGTAATCACTGACTGTGACATCCTTAGGCTCCTCTCAGTAGGGAGTGGCACCACTTGTCTGCAAGGCTCAGAAATTCCCATTTGGAGGCCCAGAACCTTAGATCGCTTGATATTTCTTGACCACCTATATGACAGATATTTCATTTCACAGAAATAAAATTGCTTGTGAAAAGGCAACAGTATGCATTTTTCTTGATAGTTCTGTTTTCCTAAAGATTTTACTTAGCTGAACCTAGTAAGAATAACTAACAGTGACTGAAAAATACGCACAACCTAAAAGTTGAGAATTATATTTTATTTGGCAGATAAAACTGAGGACCTAAGTCCAGGGTACAGGACTGGACTGAAGGCTGTTCTGAAGAGTTAGGGGAGGAGCCAGGATACATAAAAGTTTTTGCAACAAAGACTAGGTCCTCAGAACATCAAAAGATTGCTGTTAATTAAAAGGAAACCAGAAATCTCAAGGAATTTATCGCTTTTCTATGTATGGGAAGATGCAAAAGTCTCGGCTCACTAAAATCATTCCTTTGATAAGCACCCGCTGTCTGGTGCAAGGATGCTGTGCTTTTTCAGTCTGTGTCTCCTTAGATGCCTCCTTGGGTGGGGCTGGTGGCTGCAGTGGCTGAAGGCTTGGTAGCTGGGCAGCCCATGTGCCTCCATCCCAAGTTCCCTCAGGGCTCTTGGTCCTGGGTGGCCATGGGAGCTTGATGGCTGTAATCCTTTGTTTCCTGATAGAGCAGGCAATGGTTTTTTTTACTGATACTAGGACTTCTTGTTGTTGTTAAGCTTTCTAAATTGGCATTGCAATTTTGCTTGTCATATCTGAGTATACTGATTTAGATCTGCATTGTAATTCACAGCTTAAACACACCTAAAACACACATTTGCTATAGTTTCTTATTTGTTTAAAGTGTATAGAACTTAACAAGAGTAGTCTTTTACTTGATGTCTGTTCCACAAGGTTCCTGTTAGATAAAGCCCCATTCTTGCTACAGCACAGGACTTTCATAACCAAGCCCATATTATGTTGAGGAACAACTATCTCCAAATATGTTTCCATTTAAAAATATTATCTAACTAGACTGTGATCATTCTTATGTACTCTGCATCAGTGGAGATGCACCCTTATTCAGGGAAAGTTAGATAATTCAGTGTCCAAGGTGTCCCCTGAGGGATGCTATTTCAGTCTTCTATGCCAGTTTCTCATTAAGCCTGTTTCCTCATGTGCAGTGCATGCACATGTGCTTACACATGCATACACTATTTAATTTATTGATTTGTCTCTTCTGGCCAAGATAAAAAGAGCAGTCTCGTTATTATTACAGTAAAATACAGAGATAAAACACAAACAGTATACATGATATACTGCAGAGGCCAACCTTGGTATAAATGGATTTTCATTATTTATATTAACATCTGTGAGACACTTTATTTTCCTCACTGTAGAAAAGATTTAGATCTTTGACACTAATATTACATAAGGTTACATTTTGCTAGTAATGAATTGTATTCAGCATTAAAACCTTTTTGTTTACTAAGTGTATTATGTTTCAACTGAGGCATTATATATAATATTCCTTTTTTTAACTCCCAACAGCATTTTCTAGACAGTTAGAATACAATGTCCTATGCAGACTAAAGAATTGATTAACACTGCAGATTTCCAAGAAGTGGACAAAGTACAGTTTCTCTTTTAAAAGTTTTTCGTCCCCTGGTGCAAGGATGCTGTGCTTTTTCAGTCTGTGTCTCCTTAGATGCCTCCTTGGGTGGGGCTGGTGGCTGCAGTGGCTGAAGGCTTGGTAGCTGGGCAGCCCATGTGCCTCCATCCCAAGTTCCCTCAGGGCTCTTGGTCCTGGGTGGCCATGGGAGCTTGATGGCTGTAATCCTTTGTTTCCTGATAGAGCAGGCAATGGTTTTTTTTACTGATACTAGGACTTCTTGTTGTTGTTAAGCTTTCTAAATTGGCATTGCAATTTTGCTTGTCATATCTGAGTATACTGATTTAGATCTGCATTGTAATTCACAGCTTAAACACACCTAAAACACACATTTGCTATAGTTTCTTATTTGTTTAAAGTGTATAGAACTTAACAAGAGTAGTCTTTTACTTGATGTCTGTTCCACAAGGTTCCTGTTAGATAAAGCCCCATTCTTGCTACAGCACAGGACTTTCATAACCAAGCCCATATTATGTTGAGGAACAACTATCTCCAAATATGTTTCCATTTAAAAATATTATCTAACTAGACTGTGATCATTCTTATGTACTCTGCATCAGTGGAGATGCACCCTTATTCAGGGAAAGTTAGATAATTCAGTGTCCAAGGTGTCCCCTGAGGGATGCTATTTCAGTCTTCTATGCCAGTTTCTCATTAAGCCTGTTTCCTCATGTGCAGTGCATGCACATGTGCTTACACATGCATACACTATTTAATTTATTGATTTGTCTCTTCTGGCCAAGATAAAAAGAGCAGTCTCGTTATTATTACAGTAAAATACAGAGATAAAACACAAACAGTATACATGATATACTGCAGAGGCCAACCTTGGTATAAATGGATTTTCATTATTTATATTAACATCTGTGAGACACTTTATTTTCCTCACTGTAGAAAAGATTTAGATCTTTGACACTAATATTACATAAGGTTACATTTTGCTAGTAATGAATTGTATTCAGCATTAAAACCTTTTTGTTTACTAAGTGTATTATGTTTCAACTGAGGCATTATATATAATATTCCTTTTTTTAACTCCCAACAGCATTTTCTAGACAGTTAGAATACAATGTCCTATGCAGACTAAAGAATTGATTAACACTGCAGATTTCCAAGAAGTGGACAAAGTACAGTTTCTCTTTTAAAAGTTCCAACTTGGAATGATGTGTCACTTTCTTATACCTCCAATTTTATGTCACTACCTCTTCTAAGCCATAATGGGAAATTAATAGTGCTTTTCATTGTTTCTGCTTTCCTAAAATGAACACTAATGTGAATTGCTTTTTTTCTGTAATAAATTTTTATTTTAACCAATAAATCACAAACTAAATGTTAGGCATCAGTGATACTAAGAAAAATAAAGCATTAAATGAGTTATAGTAATTTAATCACTTACCTTATACATAAACTGAGGAATTACAATGTTCATTGTAAGATAATTAAAATCATTTTATTTACCTGCAGATTGACAAAATGTAAAGAATTGAAGCAAGTACCAAAGTGCCATCTCTCTTCTTCTAAAGTTAACTCATGCCTATAGATGCTTCTAGAAATGTGGGTGTCTTTTAGACAACATATTTAAAGACTTAGTAGCTTTGTTCTGCTTGGCTTACTGATTTAATTTCTTGCCTAATAAACAATTCAGAAAACAAGCATTATAGCTCTGACATTTACTCTCCAAATGCCTCAAGGGAGGCTATATATGTATGAAAAATATCTAATAAACATTATATAGTATCCCACTGCAAACATTTTAGATGAACTAACGGGTATAATAATGTGGAAAACAAATCAGCATACTTTATTTCTATTAGCCTTTTCATCAAGCATTTTAGTATTCCTTACATTGTGCCTCTGCATTTTGATTCTAGCAGTATTCTTTTGTATCTGTTTTACTCCAGATACTTCATGATTCCTAGATCAAGAGCAGTCTCGTTAGAAAAAAAAACTACTGATATACTGAGAGGCCAACCTTGGTATAAATGGATTTTCATTATTTATATTAACATCTGTGAGACACTTTATTTTCCTCACTGTAGAAAAGATTTAGATCTTTGACACTAATATTACATAAGGTTACATTTTGCTAGTAATGAATTGTATTCAGCATTAAAACCTTTTTGTTTACTAAGTGTATTATGTTTCAACTGAGGCATTATATATAATATTCCTTTTTTTAACTCCCAACAGCATTTTCTAGACAGTTAGAATACAATGTCCTATGCAGACTAAAGAATTGATTAACACTGCAGATTTCCAAGAAGTGGACAAAGTACAGTTTCTCTTTTAAAAGTTCCAACTTGGAATGATGTGTCACTTTCTTATACCTCCAATTTTATGTCACTACCTCTTCTAAGCCATAATGGGAAATTAATAGTGCTTTTCATTGTTTCTGCTTTCCTAAAATGAACACTAATGTGAATTGCTTTTTTTCTGTAATAAATTTTTATTTTAACCAATAAATCACAAACTAAATGTTAGGCATCAGTGATACTAAGAAAAATAAAGCATTAAATGAGTTATAGTAATTTAATCACTTACCTTATACATAAACTGAGGAATTACAATGTTCATTGTAAGATAATTAAAATCATTTTATTTACCTGCAGATTGACAAAATGTAAAGAATTGAAGCAAGTACCAAAGTGCCATCTCTCTTCTTCTAAAGTTAACTCATGCCTATAGATGCTTCTAGAAATGTGGGTGTCTTTTAGACAACATATTTAAAGACTTAGTAGCTTTGTTCTGCTTGGCTTACTGATTTAATTTCTTGCCTAATAAACAATTCAGAAAACAAGCATTATAGCTCTGACATTTACTCTCCAAATGCCTCAAGGGAGGCTATATATGTATGAAAAATATCTAATAAACATTATATAGTATCCCACTGCAAACATTTTAGATGAACTAACGGGTATAATAATGTGGAAAACAAATCAGCATACTTTATTTCTATTAGCCTTTTCATCAAGCATTTTAGTATTCCTTACATTGTGCCTCTGCATTTTGATTCTAGCAGTATTCTTTTGTATCTGTTTTACTCCAGATACTTCATGATTCACAATGAAGGAAGACCTGCCCCACCCCTGGTCAGTGATTGATATGGAAGGAAATTTAATTATATATCATAATAATTGTTATAAATTCTGTCAAATTATTATATTGCCATAGTGTTGCATGTGTGCTAAGTTGCTTCAGTCATGTCTGACTCTTTGTGACTTTATGGACTTTAGCCTGCTAGGCTCCTGTCTATGGTATTCTCTAGGTAAGAATACTGGAGTGGGTTGCCATTTCCATCCGTGGAAATATAAATAGGTATACATACAGGTGGTTGACTATTAGTGTAAAAGTTATGAGGAAGTTATGAGGAGTTATGATATTGTAGCTATATATATTTGGAGGCAACACAGAATATAATAATAAACACCTGGCACAGATTTTGTAAAGCTGTATAATTGTAAGGGTTAAAATTTTCAAGATCACAGACTAGTGAGGGGACCATAAAACAGCCATAATACAATGCAGTAATGTTATATCCAATCCCATACAAGTAAACAAAAGTCTCAAGGGGTGAATATAGATCTAAGGTCAATGTTTTGATAGTTACTGTGGCTGAAAACCCTGATTTTGTTTACTGGTGCCAAACAGAAATGTGGAGACAGAGTTTTGGGATAGAACAGAGGAGCTTTATTATTTTGCAAGGCAAAGCGGGCCAAGGTAGGCTAATCCCCTCTAGATGGTGCCCGCCCCAGACCCGCGAAACAGGAAGGCGTCTTATAGCTTCAGGGTAGAAAACAGGTCTGTAGACAGGGCTAAAGTAGTCTTATATTCTCTCCTCCTGGAGACAGTGAGATTAGGTTTTTAAAAAGGTCTCTTCTTAAGTTAACACTATAGATGCAAATTTTTAAATATTAAAGACTTAGTAGCTTTGTTCTGCTTGGCTTACTGATTTAATTTCTTGCCTAATAAACAATTCAGAAAACAAGCATTATAGCTCTGACATTTACTCTCCAAATGCCTCAAGGGAGGCTATATATGTATGAAAAATATCTAATAAACATTATATAGTATCCCACTGCAAACATTTTAGATGAACTAACGGGTATAATAATGTGGAAAACAAATCAGCATACTTTATTTCTATTAGCCTTTTCATCAAGCATTTTAGTATTCCTTACATTGTGCCTCTGCATTTTGATTCTAGCAGTATTCTTTTGTATCTGTTTTACTCCAGATACTTCATGATTCACAATGAAGGAAGACCTGCCCCCACCCCTGGTCAGTGATTGATATGGAAGGAAATTTAATTATATATCATAATAATTGTTATAAATTCTGTCAAATTATTATATTGCCATAGTGTTGCATGTGTGCTAAGTTGCTTCAGTCATGTCTGACTCTTTGTGACTTTATGGACTTTAGCCTGCTAGGCTCCTGTCTATGGTATTCTCTAGGTAAGAATACTGGAGTGGGTTGCCATTTCCATCCGTGGAAATATAAATAGGTATACATACAGGTGGTTGACTATTAGTGTAAAAGTTATGAGGAAGTTATGAGGAGTTATGATATTGTAGCTATATATATTTGGAGGCAACACAGAATATAATAATAAACACCTGGCACAGATTTTGTAAAGCTGTATAATTGTAAGGGTTAAAATTTTCAAGATCACAGACTAGTGAGGGGACCATAAAACAGCCATAATACAATGCAGTAATGTTATATCCAATCCCATACAAGTAAACAAAAGTCTCAAGGGGTGAATATAGATCTAAGGTCAATGTTTTGATAGTTACTGTGGCTGAAAACCCTGATTTTGTTTACTGGTGCCAAACAGAAATGTGGAGACAGAGTTTTGGGATAGAACAGAGGAGCTTTATTATTTTGCAAGGCAAAGCGGGCCAAGGTAGGCTAATCCCCTCTAGATGGTGCCCGCCCCAGACCCGCGAAACAGGAAGGCGTCTTATAGCTTCAGGGTAGAAAACAGGTCTGTAGACAGGGCTAAAGTAGTCTTATATTCTCTCCTCCTGGAGACAGTGAGATTATTAGGGCTTCTGGAACAGGTTCTGGTGTTCCTCCAGGATAGGGTTCCGTGATCTTTCTGTCATGAAGAATGCACACAAAGGAAAGGAGTGTTAGGGAGTGTTGTCTTGGAGAAGTAAACATCAGGTGCATAGTGCAACATTAACAATCACCATCAGAGTACAATTAAGCAACAAAGAGAAGAGAAAAAATCTATAGAAGACCATTTGGATGGTTAGAAAGAATAAGGGCTAACATAATGGGGGTGCCTCAACCAGTTTCTGCTACAGCGTTTTCTCCACATGACAGAGTCAGAACCTCAAATGAAGGATGTAAAAATAACATGCATCACATTCAGATTCACATTATTTTCTGCATCAATATTTCCAACATGAGGCTATCATCTTCCTGGAAATGAAAGTTCAAAATCTGGAGCCTTCTTTGTCTGCCTACTCCTTTATACATGGTGTCGCAAATCTTACTTTATTTGTACTCATGCAGCATATTACATGTCCACTATTTTAATGTATACAAACTAAACTATAGTCAGGTTCTCTTGAACAATTGTCCATAGAGTAGTGTGTGTTAGTTGCTTAGTCCCATCCGGCTCTTTGTGACCCCATGGATTGCCTGTAGTCTATCAGGCTTCTTGGTCCATGGAATTCTCCAGGCAAGAATACTGGAGTGGGTAGCCATTCCCTTCTTCAGGAGATATGCCAATCCAGGGTTGGAACTCAGGTTTCCTGCATTGCAGATGGATTCCTAAATTTGCTCACAATATTTATTCCAGTCTTTTCTACAGTAAGTTGTATCTTTCCTTCTAGTTTCTTTACTATTAGTAGAGGAAATAAAACAAAATGATTGTTTTAGTTTGCTTTTCATATCAGAGCCCATGGAGTCTGCTTTCTGTTTAACAGTGGCATAACAACAGTAAATTCATACTATAGTTTAGGCAGACATTCCTTTATTGGGTGTTAATTTTTTAAACGTGTTCCATAATACAATGAAACAATTAACATCTCTGTACACGCCTTCTTGTGCACATTATCACATTTTCCTTGGGTAAGTATTGATTTTATTTTCTTGGGCTCCAAAATCACTGTGGATGGTGACTGCAGCCATGAAATTAAAAGACACTTGCTCCTTAGAAGAAAAGTTGGTAAACTTAGTGTATTAAAAAGCAGAGACACTACTTTGCCTACAAAGCCTCCTAAGTCAGAGCTATGGTTTTTCCAGTAGTCATGTACAGATATGAGAGCTGGACCATAAAGAAGGCTGAGGGCAGAAGAATTGATGCTTTCAAATCGGAGTGCTGGAGAAGACTCTTCAGAGTCCCATGGATTGCAAGGAGATCAAACCAGTCAATCCTAAATGAAATCAACCCTGAATATTCATTGGAAGAAAAGAGGCTGAAGCTGAAGCTCCAATACTCTGGCCACCTGATGCAAAGAGATGATACACTGGAAAAGACCCTCATGCTGAAAAAGGATGAAGGCAGGAGGAGACAGGGGAAACAGAGGATGACATAGTTGGATGGTAACATCCACTCAATGGACATTAGTTTGAGCAAGAGACAGACAGTGAAGAAGCCTGGTGTGCTGCAGCCCATGGGGTCACAAAGAGTCAAATAAAACTTAGCAACTGGACGAAACGACAACAGAGAAAATTGGTATTGCATTTTTGCGGGGGCGTGGCAGGTTGGGGAGGGAGGGGGGCCGGCGGGCCACCCCTATTGGTCTTTCATTTATCTATTTTTCATCCATCTTTGTTCTTTGGCCCACGTGGGCCTCCCATCGCAGTGGCCTCTGCTGTCACAGAGCACCGGTTCCGGGCGCATGCGCTCTAGAGCTCCAGCTTGGTAATTGGACACACCGGTCCAGCCGCTCCACGGCATGTGGAATCTCCCCAGGCCAGGGATCGAACTGGTGCCCCTTGCACTGCAAGGCAGTGTCCTTACCCACTAGGCCACCAGGGAAGCCCAGTATTGCTTTTTAAAAACATTAAGTACTGGGAGGCTGCCTTTCAGACCAACTATTTAAGTTTTAAAATCTTATGATAGTCACTAATATATCATAATGTGACAATTTTTATTTTTTAATTTAATGCATAAAAATTAGTTCCAATTAGAGTGAAAACAACATGTATTATCCTAACTAGGAATCTTTACAAGGAGAAAGAAAGTGATAGTAACAATCTTCCTGGGAATAATGAGCAAAAACAAGGGTGGTTAGGACCAAACTAAGATATATTGTCAACCATGGTTAGAACTAAATTTCTAAAATCCCAGTGTTATAATTTAAATAACTGCTTAATTCTTTATCTTTATACAACAGTATATGTAAAGTCCAAATCATCCAGAATCTGTAACTTCTCAGGATATAAATCTACTTACCTTGTGCTCCTCCTCTCCTACTGCATCCTGCTCTTTAACATGAATGACCAGTCACTGTCATTCCCAGGTTCCTCTGGTTCACTGGGCTCCTGCTGTGTGTCTTGTCTTCCCTGTCTGCTTTTCTGTCATGTCCACTGTTAATGCCCTACATTTCCTTAAAGGTCCAGCTTAATTCTATATCATTTAAAAGACCCTCATGCTGAAAGGATGAAGGCAGGAGGAGACAGGGGAAACAGAGGATGACATAGTTGGATGGTAACATCCACTCAATGGACATTAGTTTGAGCAAGAGACAGACAGTGAAGAAGCCTGGTGTGCTGCAGCCCATGGGGTCACAAAGAGTCAAATAAAACTTAGCAACTGGACGAAACGACAACAGAGAAAATTGGTATTGCATTTTTTTTGCGGGGGCGTGGCAGGTTGGGGAGGGAGGGGGGCCGGCGGGCCACCCCTATTGGTCTTTCATTTATCTATTTTTCATCCATCTTTGTTCTTTGGCCCACGTGGGCCTCCCATCGCAGTGGCCTCTGCTGTCACAGAGCACCGGTTCCGGGCGCATGCGCTCTAGAGCTCCAGCTTGGTAATTGGACACACCGGTCCAGCCGCTCCACGGCATGTGGAATCTCCCCAGGCCAGGGATCGAACTGGTGCCCCTTGCACTGCAAGGCAGTGTCCTTACCCACTAGGCCACCAGGGAAGCCCAGTATTGCTTTTTAAAAACATTAAGTACTGGGAGGCTGCCTTTCAGACCAACTATTTAAGTTTTAAAATCTTATGATAGTCACTAATATATCATAATGTGACAATTTTTATTTTTTAATTTAATGCATAAAAATTAGTTCCAATTAGAGTGAAAACAACATGTATTATCCTAACTAGGAATCTTTACAAGGAGAAAGAAAGTGATAGTAACAATCTTCCTGGGAATAATGAGCAAAAACAAGGGTGGTTAGGACCAAACTAAGATATATTGTCAACCATGGTTAGAACTAAATTTCTAAAATCCCAGTGTTATAATTTAAATAACTGCTTAATTCTTTATCTTTATACAACAGTATATGTAAAGTCCAAATCATCCAGAATCTGTAACTTCTCAGGATATAAATCTACTTACCTTGTGCTCCTCCTCTCCTACTGCATCCTGCTCTTTAACATGAATGACCAGTCACTGTCATTCCCAGGTTCCTCTGGTTCACTGGGCTCCTGCTGTGTGTCTTGTCTTCCCTGTCTGCTTTTCTGTCATGTCCACTGTTAATGCCCTACATTTCCTTAAAGGTCCAGCTTAATTCTATATCATTTAAGAAGCTGTTGAAGACCTTCTGATGCTGAATTACTTTATTTCTTATTCATTTGTGTTTTATCTGCTACTACTCTTGCATTTTATGTCTTCCTCTTCTGCTCTGGGGACAATATACATAGTGATTAAGATAATAGATTCTGGATTAGAATCCTAGGTCTGTAATTTGCATCTCGGGCAAGTTTTTTAATGACTCTGCCACAGATTCCTCGTGGGTAAAATAGGGATAATAGTTTCTAATACCTAAGGCCCTTCAGAGGGGTTAAATAAGTAATTCATGTAAAGTACTTAGAAATAAGTACCTATAAACAGGTACTGTACACTTGTAAATGATAAGATTTCTCTTAGCTATTGGTTTTCCCCAGAAGTTGGCTATAAAATTCTCTCTTGTTTGGACAAACTAAGGTGAATCTATACCTACTATATCTAAATTATCTCATGGGACCACAGAATGTGGAGTTGAATGTGTAATTGCAGACTAGGCTTGGTCCAAGTTCATATCTGCTACCGAACAGCCATGCCATTAACCTTGTTTCTTTCCCTCATCTCTAAAATGCAAATTATAAAAATGTCTACTTTATAAGGTTGCAGTGATACAGTAAGACAAGTGTCTAGCTAAGTACCTGGCAGTGCTGGGTTAATATTAACTACAGACAATGTACTTGGAACACAGTGACTCTAGGAATCTTTACAAGGAGAAAGAAAGTGATAGTAACAATCTTCCTGGGAATAATGAGCAAAAACAAGGGTGGTTAGGACCAAACTAAGATATATTGTCAACCATGGTTAGAACTAAATTTCTAAAATCCCAGTGTTATAATTTAAATAACTGCTTAATTCTTTATCTTTATACAACAGTATATGTAAAGTCCAAATCATCCAGAATCTGTAACTTCTCAGGATATAAATCTACTTACCTTGTGCTCCTCCTCTCCTACTGCATCCTGCTCTTTAACATGAATGACCAGTCACTGTCATTCCCAGGTTCCTCTGGTTCACTGGGCTCCTGCTGTGTGTCTTGTCTTCCCTGTCTGCTTTTCTGTCATGTCCACTGTTAATGCCCTACATTTCCTTAAAGGTCCAGCTTAATTCTATATCATTTAAGAAGCTGTTGAAGACCTTCTGATGCTGAATTACTTTATTTCTTATTCATTTGTGTTTTATCTGCTACTACTCTTGCATTTTATGTCTTCCTCTTCTGCTCTGGGGACAATATACATAGTGATTAAGATAATAGATTCTGGATTAGAATCCTAGGTCTGTAATTTGCATCTCGGGCAAGTTTTTTAATGACTCTGCCACAGATTCCTCGTGGGTAAAATAGGGATAATAGTTTCTAATACCTAAGGCCCTTCAGAGGGGTTAAATAAGTAATTCATGTAAAGTACTTAGAAATAAGTACCTATAAACAGGTACTGTACACTTGTAAATGATAAGATTTCTCTTAGCTATTGGTTTTCCCCAGAAGTTGGCTATAAAATTCTCTCTTGTTTGGACAAACTAAGGTGAATCTATACCTACTATATCTAAATTATCTCATGGGACCACAGAATGTGGAGTTGAATGTGTAATTGCAGACTAGGCTTGGTCCAAGTTCATATCTGCTACCGAACAGCCATGCCATTAACCTTGTTTCTTTCCCTCATCTCTAAAATGCAAATTATAAAAATGTCTACTTTATAAGGTTGCAGTGATACAGTAAGACAAGTGTCTAGCTAAGTACCTGGCAGTGCTGGGTTAATATTAACTACAGACAATGTACTTGGAACACAGTGACTCTAGGCCCTCAGCTGAAAGATCTCTGCTCACTCTCATCAACCAACGAACAAAGAGATAATATGTTATAAGTATCTATGTAACTAGATTGTAAACTCATCTAACGGATTCACTGAAATCATTTATAATATTATGAAGCAAAATGTGGTGACTTAATAGAAGTTCTTCACATGTTTTCCCCCAAATGGAGTAATGAGGAGTTTCCCTCTTAGTCATGTGAATATTATTACCAAGTAACACACTCATAGGAAAACCTAATTCTAAGTGATACCCCAGAAGGCCTCCTCAAATAATTTAAGATTCCTACAGTATTACAAGATATGTAATTAATTATGTCCATTTTGATGTCACGTATTTGTGGTGTGTATATCATTTCTTGGATTTTATATATATAAAAAGAATGGAATTATATTTTTGACCCAGAACAGCCTTTCATCATAATGAGAGAAACAAGCTGCATATTACATTGTTATTACATAACAAAATGTTTCTTCATAATAAGGAATACATTTTGACAAGTTATTAGTTCAATATCAAATTTAAGTATTTTTTCTGTTTTAAAATGCAACAACCTGTCTTTACAATTACCTTCTACTATGGAGAGAAAATTAGTTTCAGTGAATGATTTTCTTAACATTTTTGTTTCATATTGGAACATAGCTGATTAACAATATTACAGCAAAGTAGTTCAGTTATACATATATGTATTCTTTTTCAATTTTTTCCCATTTAGGTTATTACAGACTATAGAGTAGAATTCCTTGTGGTATATAGTAGGTCCTTGTTGGCTATTTTGAATATAGCAGTGTGGACTTGTCAGTCCCAAACTCCTAATCTTAAAACAAAATATTTTGAAATGTAGAAGGAATTATGTAAGGGAAAGTATGTTAAAATATTTTTATAGTTCTAGCTAAGTACCTGGCAGCCATTAACCTTGTTTCTTTCCTCATCTCTAAAATGCAAATTATAAAATGTCTACTTTATAAGGTTGCAGTGATACAGTAAGACAAGTGTCTAGCTAAGTACCTGGCAGTGCTGGGTTAATATTAACTACAGACAATGTACTTGGAACACAGTGACTCTAGGCCCTCAGCTGAAAGATCTCTGCTCACTCTCATCAACCAACGAACAAAGAGATAATATGTTATAAGTATCTATGTAACTAGATTGTAAACTCATCTAACGGATTCACTGAAATCATTTATAATATTATGAAGCAAAATGTGGTGACTTAATAGAAGTTCTTCACATGTTTTCCCCCAAATGGAGTAATGAGGAGTTTCCCTCTTAGTCATGTGAATATTATTACCAAGTAACACACTCATAGGAAAACCTAATTCTAAGTGATACCCCAGAAGGCCTCCTCAAATAATTTAAGATTCCTACAGTATTACAAGATATGTAATTAATTATGTCCATTTTGATGTCACGTATTTGTGGTGTGTATATCATTTCTTGGATTTTATATATATAAAAAGAATGGAATTATATTTTTGACCCAGAACAGCCTTTCATCATAATGAGAGAAACAAGCTGCATATTACATTGTTATTACATAACAAAATGTTTCTTCATAATAAGGAATACATTTTGACAAGTTATTAGTTCAATATCAAATTTAAGTATTTTTTCTGTTTTAAAATGCAACAACCTGTCTTTACAATTACCTTCTACTATGGAGAGAAAATTAGTTTCAGTGAATGATTTTCTTAACATTTTTGTTTCATATTGGAACATAGCTGATTAACAATATTACAGCAAAGTAGTTCAGTTATACATATATGTATTCTTTTTCAATTTTTTCCCATTTAGGTTATTACAGACTATAGAGTAGAATTCCTTGTGGTATATAGTAGGTCCTTGTTGGCTATTTTGAATATAGCAGTGTGGACTTGTCAGTCCCAAACTCCTAATCTTAAAACAAAATATTTTGAAATGTAGAAGGAATTATGTAAGGGAAAGTATGTTAAAATATTTTTATAGGATTGAGTAAAAATGACTAAATTTAGGAATATCCATGTCCGTGGGAAATTTTTGTTTTCAATTTATTTTATACACATGGATATTATATATATATATATCATTTTATATATATGTATATATATATATATATATATATATATATATATATCTTGTTTTTTTCCACATAACATTGCAATTGTGAGATTTATTTCAGTTACTAGAGTAGCAGAATATTTTTCACTGTAATTGCTTTTGATAGACATGTAAATTGTTTTCAGAGGCCTGAGCATATGGATACTATAAACAATATTGTACATATTCAATGCATATGTGTACTCATTTGCTAGAGGGGGGAATTACATAGATGATAGATATGGTAAACTTCAGCAGATAGGGTCAAACAGATTTCCAGAATGACTAACCATATACTCACCCATGAGAAATTTATGATGATTCAAGCCACTCTACAATATAAAAAATTATTATAAATATTTTCAGTTATAGCCTTTTGGGGGAATACTGTGATATGATGATATGATTTTAATTTAAACTTTTTTCATAGGTAATGAACTTAACCTTTCTTGTGGCTTTCTGAAATCTGAATATCCTTTTCCTATAATTTGTCTTTCTCTGCAGATTTGCCTAGATTATATATTCTTTTAAATTTTCTGTTTGTTATATGTATTTCAAATGACTTCTTTCAATAAGGATTTTCTTAAGAGTTTAAATACATTTATCAAAGGAATACTACTGAGATACTGATTGGAACTGGATAGTTGGAATCTGTAGATTAACTGAGTAGGAATTGATGTGTTTACAATATAGAATCTTTAAATCTATAACTATTGCACAGTCCTGTCCTACACATAACAACCTCAGTATTACAACATCCATCAGTATGATTCTATTTACATACATTTAAGAAACAGGCAAAAACTAACACACAGTGATAAATATCAAAATAGTGGTTACTTCTTTGAAAGAGGACTGACTGTAAAGAGATACAAGAAAACCTGTTGGGTGGTAGGAAAACTAATGAAAAGAATGGGAAATGTATCTTAAGGTTTATATCAGTACATACAATTGTAAATCTTTTTGAATTATGTTCTTAGGACTTAATAGTTTTACTATACATAAATTTACCTCAGTAAAATTAGTTTAAAAGTATAAAAAAACCTGGTATAGCAATTAAAAAAAATTCAGGTTCAGGAGAAATTTGAATACCAAAAGTATATGTACATTTATAATTTTAGATCATTTATCAAAGATTGCAGTTCTGTATATTTCATGGATCTTTTCAAGGAAATCAAGAAACAACTTGTTTTCATAGCTTTTCTGTTGCTTTCCTGTTTTAATTTCTTTGATGTCTGCTTTAAGTCGCAGTATGTTTCTTCTTCATCAGACATAAATTGTCCTTTTTCTCCAGTTTCCTAAATTGGAGGCTTACTGATTTTAGATTTTTCTTCTTATGTTGTACATGCATACCTCATTTTATTTAGCTTCACTGTATTGCCCTTTACAGATATTTCATTTTTTTACAAATTGAGGTGGAAACTCTTCATTGCCAGCTGACATTAACATTTCCAGCAATAAAGTGTTAATTAAGGTAAGTACAGCTGTTTTTTTAGAATGTTATTGCACACTCAATAGACTACACTATAGTGTTAATATTGTTGTTTGGTCACTCAGTACTGTCTCTTTGTGACAACACGGACTGCACCATGCCAGGCTTCCCTGTCCTTCATGATCTTCCAAAGTTTGCTCAAACTCATATCCACTGAGTTGGTGATGCCATCCAACCACCTCTTTCTCTGTCACCCCCTTCTCCTGCCTTCTGTCTTTCCAGCATCACGATCTTTTCCAATGGGTCGACTCTTCACATCATGCGGCCAAAATACTGGAGCTTCATCATTAGTCCTTCCAATTAGTATTCAGGATTGATTTTCTTTAGGATGGATTGATTGATCTCCTTGCAGTCCAAGAGACTCTCAGGAAGTCTCCTCCAGCACTGCATTCAGAAACATCAATTCTTTGACACTCAGCCTTCTTTATGGTCCAACTCTGACATTGATACATCACTGAAAAACCAAACTTTGACTATTCACATCTTTGTAGGCAAAGTAATGCTTTTTTAAAATAAGCTGTCTAGGTTTTTCATAGCTTTTATTCCAAGGATCAAACATCTTTTAATTTCATGGCTGCAGTGACCATTTGCAGTTATTTTGGAGCCCAAGAAAATAGTCTGTCACTGTTCCCCATTTTTTCCCCCACCTATTTGCCATGAAATGATTGAACCAGATGCCATGGTCTTTGTTTTTTGGTTGTTGAGTTTTAGGCCAGCTTTTTCACTCTTTCATCTTCATCAAGAGCCTCTTTAGTTCACTTTCTATCGCTGGAGTAGTATCATCTGCATATCTGAGGTTATTGACGTTTCTCTGGCCATCTTGATTCCAGCTTGTGCTTCATCTAGACTGCGGTTTTGCACAATGTACTCTGCAAATAAGTTAAATAAATAGGGTGACAATATAAATTGTCCTTTTCTCCAGTTTCCTAAATTGGAGGCTTACTGATTTTAGATTTTTCTTCTTATGTTGTACATGCATACCTCATTTTATTTAGCTTCACTGTATTGCCCTTTACAGATATTTCATTTTTTTACAAATTGAGGTGGAAACTCTTCATTGCCAGCTGACATTAACATTTCCAGCAATAAAGTGTTAATTAAGGTAAGTACAGCTGTTTTTTTAGAATGTTATTGCACACTCAATAGACTACACTATAGTGTTAATATTGTTGTTTGGTCACTCAGTACTGTCTCTTTGTGACAACACGGACTGCACCATGCCAGGCTTCCCTGTCCTTCATGATCTTCCAAAGTTTGCTCAAACTCATATCCACTGAGTTGGTGATGCCATCCAACCACCTCTTTCTCTGCTGTCCACTCCTCCTCCTGCCTTCTGTCTTTCCAGCATCACGATCTTTTCCAATGGGTCGACTCTTCACATCATGCGGCCAAAATACTGGAGCTTCATCATTAGTCCTTCCAATTAGTATTCAGGATTGATTTTCTTTAGGATGGATTGATTGATCTCCTTGCAGTCCAAGAGACTCTCAGGAAGTCTCCTCCAGCACTGCATTCAGAAACATCAATTCTTTGACACTCAGCCTTCTTTATGGTCCAACTCTGACATTGATACATCACTGAAAAACCAAACTTTGACTATTCACATCTTTGTAGGCAAAGTAATGCTTTTTTAAAATAAGCTGTCTAGGTTTTTCATAGCTTTTATTCCAAGGATCAAACATCTTTTAATTTCATGGCTGCAGTGACCATTTGCAGTTATTTTGGAGCCCAAGAAAATAGTCTGTCACTGTTCCCCATTTTTTCCCCCACCTATTTGCCATGAAATGATTGAACCAGATGCCATGGTCTTTGTTTTTTGGTTGTTGAGTTTTAGGCCAGCTTTTTCACTCTTTCATCTTCATCAAGAGCCTCTTTAGTTCACTTTCTATCGCTGGAGTAGTATCATCTGCATATCTGAGGTTATTGACGTTTCTCTGGCCATCTTGATTCCAGCTTGTGCTTCATCTAGACTGCGGTTTTGCACAATGTACTCTGCAAATAAGTTAAATAAATAGGGTGACAATATAAAGCCTTGATGTACTCCTTTTCCAATTTCCAACCAGTCGGTTGTTCCATGTCCGATTCTAACTGTTGCTTCTTGACCTGCATACGGGTTTCTCAGGAGGCAGGTAAGGCGGTCTGGTATTCCCATCTCTTTCAGAATTTTCCACAGTTTGTTGTGATCCACACAAAGGCTTTGGGGTAGTCAATGGAGGAGATGTTTTTATATAAATATTATGATAACATTTATATGCACTGGGAAACCAAAACAGTTGTGTGCCTCACTTTATTGCAATATTCACATTTTTACTATGCCTTGGAACCAAACCTAAAATATCTTTAACGTATGGCTCTAATATCTTCCCAGAAAACTCAACTGTATGTCATTATATAATGATTCTATTTATCCTTGAAAAATTTTGTCATCCTGAAATCATCTTTAATATTAATGCAGCTATTCCATCTTTTGATTAGTGTTGGATATCTTTCCTTTTACTTTTAATGTGAATTTTCCCAATTAAAATGAGTTTTTGTGGGCAACGTATATTTGGGTCTTTTTAAAAATCCACTCTGACAATCTGAATTTGATCAATCACATTTGAAATGATTGTTTTTAATGTTTTATTCAATATTAATTAATTTGTACCAAGTTTGTAATTACTTTCTGTTTATCATGGTTACTGTTTGTTTCTCTTCTCCACCAGTCTTTTTCTTTCTCATCTGGTTTTAACTGAACATCATTTATAATTCTGTATTAATTATTCTCAGAGTATATAAATTATGCCTTTTTTAAAAAATGGAATGATTTCTCTAGAGGTTTTAATATACACTTGTAATGCTGTATCACTTACCATACCATGAGAAATTTTATAAGAAAGTATTCCTGACTACTTTCTTCATCCTTTATTCCATTTTGTATTCATTTATCTTTTATAAATGTTATGGTAAATCAATACAATATTATTAAATGGTTATCTAATATAATAGCTCTATTAGTAAGAAAATAATAACATTTTATTTAATCTTTACTTATTCTGTTTCTAGTACTCATTTGTTCTTTATGTAGATCTGAGTTTCTGACTGATATAATTTTCCTTATTCTCTAAAACCTTTTAATGTTTCTTTTAGGACTAGTTTACTAATGATAAATTCCCTCAATTTTTCTCTGAGAGCCTTTATTTCTCCTTTACATTAAAAAAAAGCACATTTTATTTACTATATTGTGTGAGTTTCAGGTGTACAGCAGAGTGATTCAGTTATAAACATATATCCCCCATATAGGTTATTACAGAATATTGAGAACAGTTCCATGTATTATACAGTAAGTCTATTATATATATATATAGTAATGTATACATTTTAATCCCACACTCCTGATTTATCACTCCCCATTTGCTAACCATAAGTTTGTTTTCAAAACCTGTGAGGTGTTTGTTTTGTACTTAAGTTCATTTGTATTATTTTTTAGATTCCATATATAAGTGATACGATATTTGTCTTTGACTGCACTTAGCATGATAATCTCTAGGTCCATCCATATGCTGCTTTTAAAAAAAAAAGCAAATGGGACCTAATTAAACCTAAAATCTTTTTCCAGTAAAGGAAATCGTAAATAAAACAAAAACACAACCCACAAGTTGGAGAAAATATTTGCAAATAGCTCATGTAGTTCAATATTAAGGAAAAAAACCCCAACCCCAAATAACCCAATCAAAAATAGGCAGAAGAGCTAAACAGACATTTCTCCAAAGAAGATAAATATATGGCCAAAAGCTCAGTATTAATTAATTTGTACCAAGTTTGTAATTACTTTCTGTTTATCATGGTTACTGTTTCTCTTCTCCACCAGTTTTCTTTCTCATCTGGTTTTAACTGAACATCATTTATAATTCTGTATTAATTATTCTCAGAGTATATAAATTATGCCTTTTTTAAAAAATGGAATGATTTCTCTAGAGGTTTTAATATACACTTGTAATGCTGTATCACTTACCATACCATGAGAAATTTTATAAGAAAGTATTCCTGACTACTTTCTTCATCCTTTATTCCATTTTGTATTCATTTATCTTTTATAAATGTTATGGTAAATCAATACAATATTATTAAATGGTTATCTAATATAATAGCTCTATTAGTAAGAAAATAATAACATTTTATTTAATCTTTACTTATTCTGTTTCTAGTACTCATTTGTTCTTTATGTAGATCTGAGTTTCTGACTGATATAATTTTCCTTATTCTCTAAAACCTTTTAATGTTTCTTTTAGGACTAGTTTACTAATGATAAATTCCCTCAATTTTTCTCTGAGAGCCTTTATTTCTCCTTTACATTAAAAAAAAGCACATTTTATTTACTATATTGTGTGAGTTTCAGGTGTACAGCAGAGTGATTCAGTTATAAACATATATCCCCCATATAGGTTATTACAGAATATTGAGAACAGTTCCATGTATTATACAGTAAGTCTATTATATATATATATAGTAATGTATACATTTTAATCCCACACTCCTGATTTATCACTCCCCATTTGCTAACCATAAGTTTGTTTTCAAAACCTGTGAGGTGTTTGTTTTGTACTTAAGTTCATTTGTATTATTTTTTAGATTCCATATATAAGTGATACGATATTTGTCTTTGACTGCACTTAGCATGATAATCTCTAGGTCCATCCATATGCTGCTTTTTAAAAAAACAAAGCAAATGGGACCTAATTAAACCTAAAATCTTTTTTCCAGTAAAGGAAATCGTAAATAAAACAAAAACACAACCCACAAGTTGGAGAAAATATTTGCAAATAGCTCATGTAGTTCAATATTAAGGAAAAAAACCCCAACCCCCAAATAACCCAATCAAAAAATGGGCAGAAGAGCTAAACAGACATTTCTCCAAAGAAGATAAATATATGGCCAAAAAGCTCAGTATCACTAGCTGCTACGAGAAATGCAAATCAAAACTACAATGAGGTCTTGTGTGTCAGAATGGCCATCCATGAAAAGTCTACAAGCAATAAATGCTGGAGAGGGTGTAGAGAAAAGTAGAGCACACTATTGGTGAGAATGCAAATTGGAACAGCCACTCTGGAGAACAGTATGGGGGTTCCTTAAAAAACTAAAATTAGAACTATCACATGATCCAGCAATCCCACTCCTGAAAGGAAACTACAGTTTCCTATAGTCTGGAGGAAACTACAATTTGAAAGGATACATGTACCTCATAGCCATTGCAGTAGTATTTACAAATAGCCAGGACATGGAAGCAGGCCAAATGTACATCAACAGATGAATAAAGAAGATGTGGTGTGTGTATATATATATATATATATATATATGTATATATACACAATGGAATATTACTCTGTCATAAAAAAGAATGAAATAATGCCATTCGCAGCAACATTGGATGGACTTAAAGATTACCTCCTTTTACTTTTTAAAATTTTATAATTTTTAATTGGAGTATACTTGCCTTACAATATTGTTGGTTTCTGCCATAAAACACCATGAATCAGCTATAGGCACAAGAGGGAGGGTACATATCCTTTCCTTTTGAGGGATAATTTCATTGAAGATAGGAATCAAGATAGATGTTCATTCCTGTTTATTCCTCTTCTTCAATAGGTAAAGTAACCCTATCGGAACTTTTTTCAAGATCTGTCTTTCTCTAGTTTTCTTCAGGTTGAATGTAATATTTCCAGGTGTAGAATCAAAAGGTGTATTCTTTGAGCTACCCCCGCTTTAGTATCTACTAGTCCATTATTTTAGATTCCATATATAAGTGATACGATATTTGTCTTTGACTGCACTTAGCATGATAATCTCTAGGTCCATCCATATGCTGCTTTTAACAACAAAGCAAATGGGACCTAATTAAACCTAAAATCTTTTTTCCAGTAAAGGAAATCGTAAATAAAACAAAAACACAACCCACAAGTTGGAGAAAATATTTGCAAATAGCTCATGTAGTTCAATATTAAGGAAAAAAACCCCAACCCCCAAATAACCCAATCAAAAAATGGGCAGAAGAGCTAAACAGACATTTCTCCAAAGAAGATAAATATATGGCCAAAAAGCTCAGTATCACTAGCTGCTACGAGAAATGCAAATCAAAACTACAATGAGGTCTTGTGTGTCAGAATGGCCATCCATGAAAAGTCTACAAGCAATAAATGCTGGAGAGGGTGTAGAGAAAAGTAGAGCACACTATTGGTGAGAATGCAAATTGGAACAGCCACTCTGGAGAACAGTATGGGGGTTCCTTAAAAAACTAAAATTAGAACTATCACATGATCCAGCAATCCCACTCCTGAAAGGAAACTACAGTTTCCTATAGTCTGGAGGAAACTACAATTTGAAAGGATACATGTACCTCATAGCCATTGCAGTAGTATTTACAAATAGCCAGGACATGGAAGCAGGCCAAATGTACATCAACAGATGAATAAAGAAGATGTGGTGTGTGTATATATATATATATATATATATATGTATATATACACAATGGAATATTACTCTGTCATAAAAAAGAATGAAATAATGCCATTCGCAGCAACATTGGATGGACTTAAAGATTACCTCCTTTTACTTTTTAAAATTTTATAATTTTTAATTGGAGTATACTTGCCTTACAATATTGTTGGTTTCTGCCATAAAACACCATGAATCAGCTATAGGCACAAGAGGGAGGGTACATATCCTTTCCTTTTGAGGGATAATTTCATTGAAGATAGGAATCAAGATAGATGTTCATTCCTGTTTATTCCTCTTCTTCAATAGGTAAAGTAACCCTATCGGAACTTTTTTCAAGATCTGTCTTTCTCTAGTTTTCTTCAGGTTGAATGTAATATTTCCAGGTGTAGAATCGTTTATGTATATATGGCTAGATATTCTTTGAGCTACCTGGACCTGCCCTTTGGTCTCTGTCATTAACTTTAGAATATTCTCACTATCACTCAAAACACACAAATCAATTTTTTAGGTGGAGACTGCAGAAATTTAGTTCTGCTCTGTTCTCTCATCTTTATATACTCCAATTCTACTTATTTGCATCTTTTTACATTGTCCCACTATCCTTGGATGGTCCAGTTTTTTGTATAGTTTCTATTGATGTATTTTAAAGCTCACTGTTTCTTTCCTCAGTTGTATCTAACTGGTGTACCAAAGACATTCTTCATTTCTATGTTTATGATTTTCACCATTTTCTTTTAAATTATTTCTTAGTTTTCATCTCTTTATTTACATCACCCATCTGTTGCTTCACAGTTGCTATTTTTTCCATTACAGTCTTAATATTTTAATCATAAATCTTTTACATTTCCTAGGTAGTTATTTTTAATTGCAAAACCTGCACCGTATCTGAATCTGTTTCTGTCGTTTGCTTTGTTGCCTTAGACTACGTTTCTCTTGGCGTTTAGCATGCCATGCAATTTTGCTGTTGTTGTATATAATGTATTGGATAAGAGGAACTGAGACATAGATTTTAGTGAAGCTGTATGTTAATTTGGCTAGAAGGTGGGCCTGTTTAATTTCTCATGTTTCTGTATGTGTCAGACTTTAAATTCTGCTAGCTTCTTTAATTTTTTCTCCTCTTCTGTCTTTAAGCTTTCCTAATAACTCCTGCTGGGATTGAGTTTGTATACTGAAGCTCTTTCAATTGTTATAATTTTTAATTGGAGTATACTTGCCTTACAATATTGTTGGTTTCTGCCATAAAACACCATGAATCAGCTATAGGCACAAGAGGGAGGGTACATATCCTTTCCTTTTGAGGGATAATTTCATTGAAGATAGGAATCAAGATAGATGTTCATTCCTGTTTATTCCTCTTCTTCAATAGGTAAAGTAACCCTATCGGAACTTTTTTCAAGATCTGTCTTTCTCTAGTTTTCTTCAGGTTGAATGTAATATTTCCAGGTGTAGAATCGTTTATGTATATATGGCTAGATATTCTTTGAGCTACCTGGACCTGCCCTTTGGTCTCTGTCATTAACTTTAGAATATTCTCACTATCACTCAAAACACACAAATCAATTTTTTAGGTGGAGACTGCAGAAATTTAGTTCTGCTCTGTTCTCTCATCTTTATATACTCCAATTCTACTTATTTGCATCTTTTTACATTGTCCCACTATCCTTGGATGGTCCAGTTTTTTGTATAGTTTCTATTGATGTATTTTAAAGCTCACTGTTTCTTTCCTCAGTTGTATCTAACTGGTGTACCAAAGACATTCTTCATTTCTATGTTTATGATTTTCACCATTTTCTTTTAAATTATTTCTTAGTTTTCATCTCTTTATTTACATCACCCATCTGTTGCTTCACAGTTGCTATTTTTTCCATTACAGTCTTAATATTTTAATCATAAATCTTTTACATTTCCTAGGTAGTTATTTTTAATTGCAAAACCTGCACCGTATCTGAATCTGTTTCTGTCGTTTGCTTTGTTGCCTTAGACTACGTTTCTCTTGGCGTTTAGCATGCCATGCAATTTTGCTGTTGTTGTATATAATGTATTGGATAAGAGGAACTGAGACATAGATTTTAGTGAAGCTGTATGTTAATTTGGCTAGAAGGTGGGCCTGTTTAATTTCTCATGTTTCTGTATGTGTCAGACTTTAAATTCTGCTAGCTTCTTTAATTTTTTCTCCTCTTCTGTCTTTAAGCTTTCCTAATAACTCCTGCTGGGATTGAGTTTGTATACTGAAGCTCTTTCAATTGTTATACACAGTTTTTATCCTGGAGCCCACTTGGTATGGTGGTAAAACTCAGGAAAGTGTAAGTATTCTAAGTCTTTGAATGAGATGGTGCTGCAGACTGTAACTTTCACATGCATTTCTTAGTTTTCCCCATCCAGCATTTAAGTTCTGTGTTTTGTGTGTGTGTTGAGAGTATGCCTTTGTGCAGGCTCCGGGTATACATGACAATAGCTACATTTGCCCTCACTCTTCAGATCCATGAGTAATATTTCTTGCCACTTAACTGTGAGAAAGTTAGTGTCAATGAGATTTTTAGTGATCTTATTCCCTCAAGATGGTGGATATCAGGAGTTTTGAACTCTCAGGCTAGCCCACACTTAGCTTCAATCAATTTGTTGAAATTACCATTTTGTGTTACTAACAGTCTATAGTTCCAGAATCTTCTGGTTCAGGTAAGCAGTTCTTGGAGGTAGCTCTCTGGATTCATCCAAATCTCCAGATTTTGGAATGATAGTGTGTCCTTGCAGACATGGTTTTTTCTGATGATTTTAAGACAAGTCATTACTTTCCAATTCATTAAGCTCTTCTATTTCAAGAATGGGAATGACAACTTCCAAGCTCTTTACATATTAGAGCTAAAATAAGACGTTGTTTGGTATATTTTAATATGAAAATATACTGTTAAGAATTTTAGTCCCTTAGATTCCTCTATGTGCTCCTAATTTACTTGTTTACATGTGGGTATTTTGCACATAGTAAACTGAATTTTGATTAAATATATTTAAAATTTTATTTTTAAAAGTATTTTTAAAGTGAAGAAATTTTTTTGTGATTAATAATATCTCATTCATCTCTTAAAACTAATACTACATGTTAGGATTTTTTATTTATAAATAAATAATCTGGGTTAGGTCACCATAGAAACATTAATCACACATTCATAATAAGCAACATATTCATTTCTTATACACTAGTGATGAATGATAACCAATGTGATAGCAGAATTAGTTCCAATATCAAAAAGCCTATGTACTTCCTCTAAGATAGACATTATTTGAATTCCACATAATGATAAGGAACATGTCAAAATACTATGTTCTTATAAATATTGTCAAGTGCTATCATTAAAAAACTTTATATGAGATAGTACACAACTCTTTGACAAACATTAAGAATTTGGTCCTATTATTCTTTCCATTTAAAATGAATTAAAGGATGGACAAGATCAAGACTACAAGAGTAGGATATTGAGCTCATTTCCTCCCCAAAATACATCTGCAGATCATACAAGGCAGAGCCAAAATAGCAGAGAGGGAAGACATGGAGTCCATGTCTCCCACAACTAGGATACTTACCAGACACTGGTGGGGCACCTCTGACAACCAGGCAGATAGGAGGAACCCTCAGAAACCAGGTAGGATACCAGAAGAGCAAGCAGGGGAGGAGACGTGGAGGCCTGAGGGAAAACTAGGGCAGAGAAGGGGAGTGGTTACACACCCAGAGAGGCACATTTGCCTCTGGGGGATCAGCATGGGGAAAGAGGCACCCTTGGGTGTAGGAGGGCCATGCTTGGAGTGCCCCTTCCCCTAGCTGGCCCAGGGAGCCTCCTCTGTCTTCCAGCCCCCTCTCTGCATGGGTAAGTTGGTACTAGGGGCATGAAAGGGTGGGGGAAGGAAAAGCCAGGCCAGCTGAGGGGAACTTCATAGGGTTCGGGGATCAGGGGAAGCACTTCTTGGGCCCACTTAGTCCCAAGGGGTCTTCTGAATCCCTAGGCCTGATCCTCCACATCCCAGGGCCCTCTCCACCTGCAGAGGTCCTGTGGGCATGAGAGAGGATCAGGGGAACCTGCCTGGTGTCCCCCTGCCACTTGGCCCGGGGAGCCTCTTGGGGCCCCAGACTTGATCCCCCACATCCTGAGGGCCCTTCTTCTGGGCATAGGTTCTGAATCTACAATCTGCTCTCCCATAAACAGGCTTCTTCTGCCATTTTATTTTTGTTCTTTGCTAGTGGAGTTAAGTTTTACTCTCCAGTGGTTGTTTCATATATATTCTTATTTTTCTAATATATCTTAGTTTTTAAAACTTATTTTTTAATTCTTTGTTATTGTTCTGTTTCACTCCCTGCCCCCTCCCCTTTTTTTCTTCTTTTCCTGTACTCTGTGGCTTGCAGGATCTTGGTTCATGGGAAGGAGATTGGGCCTGAGCTCGCGTGGTGGGACCAACCAAGTCTGGACTAACAGAAGAATGTCAGGCCCCAGGGAAAATTAATCAGAGGGAGGTACCCAGAGGTCTACATCTCAATGCCAAGACCTGGATCTACCCAACTGCCTGCAAACTCCACTGCTGGAAACTTTAGGTGAAACAACTAGTAAGACAGGAACACAGCCGCACCCATCAAATAATGAGACAACAATAAATATGTTACAGATGAAGAAGCAAGGTAAAAGCATACAAGACCAAATAAATGAAGAGGAAATAGGTAACCTATCAGAAAAAGAACTGAGTAATGATAGTAAAGATGTTCCATAATCTCAAAAACAGAATGCAGAAAAATACAAGAAACAGGATAAACCCTAGGAGAAACACCAAGACACATACTAAACTAACACAAATTAAATACAAAGAAAAAAAATATTAAAAGCAGCAAGGAAAAGGCCAAAAATAATATCCAAGGCAATACCCTGTGGTTCTCAGCTAATTTTTCAGCAGAAACTCTGCTGGCCAGAGAGAAGTAGAAAGAGTATATTTAAAGTGATGAAAGGGAAAGACCTACAAGCAAGATTACTCTAGCCATTAAATTTGAATAAAAAGAATTTAGACCTCTGAGACAATATTAAACATGCCAACAGTAAGTGCTAAGGAGGATGTGGAGAAAGTGCAACTCTCTTGTACTGTTGAAAGTTGACACAGCCACTATGGAGAACAGTCTGGAGGTTCCTCTGGCCCCATAGGTTCGAGTCTCTGGGGCCCCAGGGACTGGGGATCCCCCACATCCTGAGGGCCCTTCTTCTGGGCATAGGTTCTGAATCTACAATCTGCTCTCCCATAAACAGGCTTCTTCTGCCATTTTATTTTTGTTCTTTGCTAGTGGAGTTAAGTTTTACTCTCCAGTGGTTGTTTCATATATATTCTTATTTTTCTAATATATCTTAGTTTTTAAAACTTATTTTTTAATTCTTTGTTATTGTTCTGTTTCACTCCCTGCCCCCTCCCCTTTTTTTCTTCTTTTCCTGTACTCTGTGGCTTGCAGGATCTTGGTTCATGGGAAGGAGATTGGGCCTGAGCTCGCGTGGTGGGACCAACCAAGTCTGGACTAACAGAAGAATGTCAGGCCCCAGGGAAAATTAATCAGAGGGAGGTACCCAGAGGTCTACATCTCAATGCCAAGACCTGGATCTACCCAACTGCCTGCAAACTCCACTGCTGGAAACTTTAGGTGAAACAACTAGTAAGACAGGAACACAGCCGCACCCATCAAATAATGAGACAACAATAAATATGTTACAGATGAAGAAGCAAGGTAAAAGCATACAAGACCAAATAAATGAAGAGGAAATAGGTAACCTATCAGAAAAAGAACTGAGTAATGATAGTAAAGATGTTCCATAATCTCAAAAACAGAATGCAGAAAAATACAAGAAACAGGATAAACCCTAGGAGAAACACCAAGACACATACTAAACTAACACAAATTAAATACAAAGAAAAAAAATATTAAAAGCAGCAAGGAAAAGGCCAAAAATAATATCCAAGGCAATACCCTGTGGTTCTCAGCTAATTTTTCAGCAGAAACTCTGCTGGCCAGAGAGAAGTAGCAGGGGTATATTTAAAGTGATGAAAGGGAAAGACCTACAAGCAAGATTACTCTAGCCATTAAATTTGAATAAAAAGAATTTAGACCTCTGAGACAATATTAAACATGCCAACAGTAAGTGCTAAGGAGGATGTGGAGAAAGTGCAACTCTCTTGTACTGTTGATGGGAATGTAAATTGACACAGCCACTATGGAGAACAGTCTGGAGGTTCCTTGAAAAACTAAACACAGACCTACTCTATGACCCAGCAATTCCACTACTGGGCATATACTCTAAGAAAACCATAATTCAAAAAGACACATATACCCCACTGTTCACTGCAGCATGATTTACAATAGTCTGAACATCAAAGCAACATAGATGTCTATCAGGAGAGGAATAGATAAAGAAAGAAAATGTGGCAGATAGTATTTAGTCAACAAAAAGGAAAGAAATTGAGTCAGCTGTGATGTAGATGAGCATAGAGCCTGTCATACAAAGTCAGAGAAAAAGCAACATATTAATGCATATATACGGAATCTAGAAAAATGGTACTGATGAACCTACTTGTAGGGCAAGAATAGAGATGAAGATGTAGAGAACACACTTGTGGCCACAGCTGGAGGAAGGATTTGGGGGACACATTGAGATAGCACACTGACATATTTATACTAGCATGTATGAAACAGACAGCTGGTGGGCAGCTGCTTATAGCACAGGGAACTCAGCTTAGTGCTCTGTGATGACCTGGAGAGGTGGAAGTGGGAAGGAGGCACAAAAAGTGTAGGATGGGATACATACAGCTTAATCTACACTTTGTTGTATAGCAGAAATCAACAATATTGCAAAACAATTATACTCTACTAAGAAAATTACTGGGCTGAGACACCATCAGACCACCTCCAACCTAGTGATCGATCCATAAATATAAAGACCAATGTATATTATTATATTTTCATGTTTTAAGGTAGGGGAAGGGAAAAAGATGTCTTCAGTTACCTTCTATTGCACAACAGAGCATTCCAAAATTTGATGTAATAACCTATATGGACAAAGAATCCGAAAAAGAATGGATCTATGTATAACCGAATTTCTTTGCTGTACACCTGAAACTTTTCAACACTGTAAGTCAACTACAAGGAAATAAAAATAAAGAAAAAATCTACAAAGGAAAAACCTTGAAACAAATATATGATCAAGTAATCTAGGAGTTTTGTTTTTTTTTTTTTTTAATAATGATGCCTGCATTTCACATCAGTTCAAGTTAAGTAATTCTCTGGCTTGTCACCTAATTTTAAAAAATTGTTTGCTTACTTATTTTGTTTTATAACCAGTTCTGTTCATTCTGAATCACAGGGATGACTGGTCTTAATCATCATTCTAGAAAAATATAATCAAACAAGGAAGATGCAAATTATTCTGTCAGAGATTGTTTGGTTCACTACTGATGTTTTATACTACACTATTTAAATGGTTTTATTAAATAAATGAAGGAAGTGAAACCAATTTTCCAAACCACCTAAGGTAAAATTTATATATTTTTCTAATTTGACATTAGGATAAAAATTCTAACAATTTCACAAAGCTGTATTAAAATGTCTTCTTTTTTTGGTATAGAACTTAAATTCTAAATAGGATAGGTTAAATGTTAAGCTACTTGAGAGCAATTTAATATTTATGTTGATAAACCTAATGATTTATCAACATTGCACCTCATGATTTTAGCATGTCATGTACAGATTACAAATCTTTTCTTTTTGCCAGTTCTTGAACATATTATTGATGTATTACAATTATCTCTGAAACTAAGATTTCATATCCTATAGCTTTGGTTAATGTACCAAATGTTTACTGACAAGCTTATGCCAAAGCAAATTTGTCACATTTTTTCCTTCATTCTTTATTCCAATACCTAGTTTAGAATAGATATTAATACCATTTTCCATTTTTTAATTAAATACATGAAAGCCCTCATTAGGACAAAAATTAGTTATAGGACCAATAATGCTTTTAATACAAAGTGCTTGTTCCCAAAGGAATTTAATAATATTTGGAATTTTTGATGAGTTATTTAAGAAAAAAGATCTCTTAAAATCCTTATACAATAAACAGTTCAAAATTCTGTTTAGATCCACAACAAAGGTTATTTGCGATATATTTATTCTGTATTCTCTCATGCTGATTTTTTATCTGTTTAGTAGCACATTAGATGACTATGTGGTATAACAATGAACATACCTATGAGAAAGACATCCTTCAAAAATAAAGTGCTTTGCTGAAATCCTTCAGAGAGTGTGGGGCTTTTGGAGGCATGAGCAACCCTGTCTCTTTGTATGGCCTTGCAATAAACCTTTCTCAGCTCAAAAAAGCACAAAAATCATTTAGCACTGAGTAACTTTTCTTACTGATACTCTATATGGCTGCTTTTCTACATGGAAAAGGTGAGGAAAAAATAAATCTCTGGAGTAAAATTTCCTCTAGAGCCTTAGCTATAATCAGGGTGAAATTGCCACCTGTTCAGAGTTCAAGAACTAGGGGGATAATTTCTACCTGGAGAATATTTCCATTCAAGTTATCAGTGGTACTGTTGACATTCACATGCATGAGGATGTATGCACCGGATGGAAATGTGTGGAGTATAAAATAAATTACTCTATTTTTCCTCTAATGTTAATAGTTTCAATCTATCCCTTTTCTCAATTCTGTCCCATCTTATACCATTTGCAACTACTTTTTAATGGAAACTAATATGTGGATAAAATATATATTTAAAAAAAAAGTGTACCGAATGTAATGTAAAAGACAATAAAACAGCAGGCTATCAGTTAAACAATTATGTTCAATGAAAGTATATTACCTTAGAGTACCCCATTTTAAAATAATATGATATAGTGCTTAAAATGTTATGTTTGCTTCCAAATAAATTTAATGAGAACAGACCTATGGACATTGGTTGGAGGGAAGAGTGAGTGAGAAGTGTGGAAAGAGTAATATGGAAACCTGCATTATCATATGTAAAAGAGATAACCATTGTAAATGCACTGTGGAATGAAAGGATCTTATATGGGGGCTAGGCAACCACTGGGAGAGGCCAGATGGGAGGGAGCTGGAGGGGGGCACAGGTAGGAGGGATCCAAGATATGCCTATGATGCATTTGGGATTGTATAGAGCTGTAAAGAACAAAACTATGTAAAAGCAAAATAAAATATTAAAAAAAAAAAGACAAAGGAACTAGTTACAAATCCTGCATTTTTTACAGGCTACATTTAATATTAAGACAATGCTAAATTAAGGAAAAATATAAATTATAATGGTTAATTTTATGTATCAATGTAGGCCTACTAGTTACAAATCCTGGCAATAAACCTTTCTCAGCTCAATAAATTGGGGCACCCAAAAATTTCCAATCTTCAGAGAGTGTGGGGCTTTTGGAGGCATGAGCAACCCTGTCTCTTTGTATGGCCTTGCAATAAACCTTTCTCAGCTCAAAAAAGCACAAAAATCATTTAGCACTGAGTAACTTTTCTTACTGATACTCTATATGGCTGCTTTTCTACATGGAAAAGGTGAGGAAAAAATAAATCTCTGGAGTAAAATTTCCTCTAGAGCCTTAGCTATAATCAGGGTGAAATTGCCACCTGTTCAGAGTTCAAGAACTAGGGGGATAATTTCTACCTGGAGAATATTTCCATTCAAGTTATCAGTGGTACTGTTGACATTCACATGCATGAGGATGTATGCACCGGATGGAAATGTGTGGAGTATAAAATAAATTACTCTATTTTTCCTCTAATGTTAATAGTTTCAATCTATCCCTTTTCTCAATTCTGTCCCATCTTATACCATTTGCAACTACTTTTTAATGGAAACTAATATGTGGATAAAATATATATTTAAAAAAAAAGTGTACCGAATGTAATGTAAAAGACAATAAAACAGCAGGCTATCAGTTAAACAATTATGTTCAATGAAAGTATATTACCTTAGAGTACCCCATTTTAAAATAATATGATATAGTGCTTAAAATGTTATGTTTGCTTCCAAATAAATTTAATGAGAACAGACCTATGGACATTGGTTGGAGGGAAGAGTGAGTGAGAAGTGTGGAAAGAGTAATATGGAAACCTGCATTATCATATGTAAAAGAGATAACCATTGTAAATGCACTGTGGAATGAAAGGATCTTATATGGGGGCTAGGCAACCACTGGGAGAGGCCAGATGGGAGGGAGCTGGAGGGGGGCACAGGTAGGAGGGATCCAAGATATGCCTATGATGCATTTGGGATTGTATAGAGCTGTAAAGAACAAAACTATGTAAAAGCAAAATAAAATATTAAAAAAAAAAAGACAAAGGAACTAGTTACAAATCCTGCATTTTTTACAGGCTACATTTAATATTAAGACAATGCTAAATTAAGGAAAAATATAAATTATAATGGTTAATTTTATGTATCAATGTAGGCCTTAGTGGCTAGTTATCTGGTCAAATACTCATCCTGATATTGCTATGAAGGTATTCTGTAGATGTGATTTACTTAAAGTCAGCTAAATTTAAATATAAATCTTTAAAGATTTCAGCTCATCCAATCAGCTGAAAGGTCCTAAGAGCAAGATCTGTTTCCTGAAGAAAAAGGAATTCTACCTCAAGTCTGTAATAAAGTTCTGCCTGAATTTCCAGCCTGCTGATCTGCCCTACAGATTTAGGACTTGCCAGCCCCCATAACTATGTGATCAGTTAATTAAATTTGTGCTGGTCATAGCAAATACCCTTTATCAACAACACAAAAGACAACTCTACACATGGACATCACCAGATGGTCAAAATCAGAATGATTATATGATTTGCAGCCAAAGATGGAGAAGCTCTATGTAGTAAGCAAAAAATAAGACCGGGAACATACTGTGGCTCAGAACATGAGTTCCTTATCAGACCTAAGGTAGGGAAAACCACTAGGCCATTCAAATCAAATCACTCACAGTGGAAGTGACAAAAAGCTTCAAGAGCTTAGATCTGATAGACAAAGTGCTTAAAGAATTATGGGCAGAGCTTTGTAACACTGTACAGGAGGCTATAACCAAAACCATCCCAGAGTGAAGTAAATGCAACAAGGCAAAATGGTCATCCAAGGATTCCTTACAAATAGCTGAGATGGAAAGGCAAAGAAGAAAGGGAAAGCTATACTCATCTGAATGCAGAGTTCTAAAGAATAGCAGAGAGAGATAAGAAAGCCTAAATTTAATGAAACAGACTATGGACATTGGTTGGAGGGAAGAGTGAGTGAGAAGTGTGGAAAGAGTAATATGGAAACCTGCATTATCATATGTAAAAGAGATAACCATTGTAAATGCACTGTGGAATGAAAGGATCTTATATGGGGGCTAGGCAACCACTGGGAGAGGCCAGATGGGAGGGAGCTGGAGGGGGGCACAGGTAGGAGGGATCCAAGATATGCCTATGATGCATTTGGGATTGTATAGAGCTGTAAAGAACAAAACTATGTAAAAGCAAAATAAAATATTAAAAAAAAAAAGACAAAGGAACTAGTTACAAATCCTGCATTTTTTACAGGCTACATTTAATATTAAGACAATGCTAAATTAAGGAAAAATATAAATTATAATGGTTAATTTTATGTATCAATGTAGGCCTTAGTGGCTAGTTATCTGGTCAAATACTCATCCTGATATTGCTATGAAGGTATTCTGTAGATGTGATTTACTTAAAGTCAGCTAAATTTAAATATAAATCTTTAAAGATTTCAGCTCATCCAATCAGCTGAAAGGTCCTAAGAGCAAGATCTGTTTCCTGAAGAAAAAGGAATTCTACCTCAAGTCTGTAATAAAGTTCTGCCTGAATTTCCAGCCTGCTGATCTGCCCTACAGATTTAGGACTTGCCAGCCCCCATAACTATGTGATCAGTTAATTAAATTTGTGCTGGTCATAGCAAATACCCTTTATCAACAACACAAAAGACAACTCTACACATGGACATCACCAGATGGTCAAAATCAGAATGATTATATGATTTGCAGCCAAAGATGGAGAAGCTCTATGTAGTAAGCAAAAAATAAGACCGGGAACATACTGTGGCTCAGAACATGAGTTCCTTATCAGACCTAAGGTAGGGAAAACCACTAGGCCATTCAAATCAAATCACTCACAGTGGAAGTGACAAAAAGCTTCAAGAGCTTAGATCTGATAGACAAAGTGCTTAAAGAATTATGGGCAGAGCTTTGTAACACTGTACAGGAGGCTATAACCAAAACCATCCCAGAGTGAAGTAAATGCAACAAGGCAAAATGGTCATCCAAGGATTCCTTACAAATAGCTGAGATGGAAAGGCAAAGAAGAAAGGGAAAGCTATACTCATCTGAATGCAGAGTTCTAAAGAATAGCAGAGAGAGATAAGAAAGCCTACTTAAGTGAACAATGCAAAGAACGAGGAAAACAATAGATTGGGAAAGACTAGAGATTTCTAAGACAATGAGAACTGCAGAGGAGTAAAAACTCTCAAATTCATTCTACAAGGCCATTCTCACCCTGATACCACAACTACACAAGGACACCACAAAAAAAGAAAACTACAGACCAGTGTCACTGATGAACATGCATGTAAAAATCCTCAACAAAAATTTAGTAATCAAAAAACATATTACAATAATCATATATCATGATCAAGGGGGCTTTATTCCGGGGATGCAAGGATTCTTCAATATTTGCAAATCAACCAATGTGATATACCATACTAACAAAGTGAATGATAAAATCCATATGATTGTTTGAGTAGATGCAGAGAAAGCCTTTTGACAAAACTCAACACTCATTTATGATAAAAACTCTCCAGAAAGTAGATACAGATAGAACCTCAACATAATAAAAGGTATATATAACAAACCCATAGCAAACATTATCCTCAATGGTGAAAAAAATGAAAGCATTTCCTCTAAAATCAGGAACAAGACAAGGGTACCCATTCTTCTGTTCAACATAGTTTTGGAAGTCTGAGCCACAGCAATCAGAGAACAAAAATAAAAGGAGTCCAGACTGCAAAAGAGGAAGCAAAACTTCTGTTTGCAAATGACATGATCCTCTACATATAAAACCCTAAAGATGTCAATGGAAAATTACTAGAGCTAATCAATGAATATAGTAATATCACAGGATATAAAATTAATAGAAATCCCGTGCATTCCTATATGCTAACAATGAAAAATCAGGAAGACAAATTAAGAAAACAATCCCATTCACCATTGCAATGGAAAAATAAAATACTTAGGAATAAATCTACCTTAAAAGACAAAAGACCTGTGTACAGAAAACTATAAAATACTGATGAAAGAATTCAAAGATGACACAAATAGATGGAGAAATACACCATATTCTTGGATAGGATTAATCAATAAAGTAAAGCTAGGTATAATACCCAAAGCAATCTACAGATTCAATAAAACCCTGGAAAAACTACCAAGAGTATCTTTCACAGAACAAATAATTTCACAATTTGTATGGAAACACAAAAGACCCTAAATAGCCAAAACAATCTTGAGACAGAAGAATGGAACTGGAGGAATCAACTTTCCTGACTTCAGACTATACTACAATGCTACAGTCATCAACATAGTGTGGTACAGGCAGAAAAACAGAAATATAGATCAATGGGCTAAAATAGAAAGTCCCGAGATAAATTCATGCACCTATGGACACCTTGTCTTTGACAAGAGGCAAAAACACACATAGGAGAAAAGATAGTCTCTTGAATAAGTGGTGCAAATGGTAAACTATGTGTAAAAGAATCAAGGGGGCTTTATTCCGGGGATGCAAGGATTCTTCAATATTTGCAAATCAACCAATGTGATATACCATACTAACAAAGTGAATGATAAAATCCATATGATTGTTTGAGTAGATGCAGAGAAAGCCTTTTGACAAAACTCAACACTCATTTATGATAAAAACTCTCCAGAAAGTAGATACAGATAGAACCTCAACATAATAAAAGGTATATATAACAAACCCATAGCAAACATTATCCTCAATGGTGAAAAAAATGAAAGCATTTCCTCTAAAATCAGGAACAAGACAAGGGTACCCATTCTTCTGTTCAACATAGTTTTGGAAGTCTGAGCCACAGCAATCAGAGAACAAAAATAAAAGGAGTCCAGACTGCAAAAGAGGAAGCAAAACTTCTGTTTGCAAATGACATGATCCTCTACATATAAAACCCTAAAGATGTCAATGGAAAATTACTAGAGCTAATCAATGAATATAGTAATATCACAGGATATAAAATTAATAGAAATCCCGTGCATTCCTATATGCTAACAATGAAAAATCAGGAAGACAAATTAAGAAAACAATCCCATTCACCATTGCAATGGAAAAATAAAATACTTAGGAATAAATCTACCTTAAAAGACAAAAGACCTGTGTACAGAAAACTATAAAATACTGATGAAAGAATTCAAAGATGACACAAATAGATGGAGAAATACACCATATTCTTGGATAGGATTAATCAATAAAGTAAAGCTAGGTATAATACCCAAAGCAATCTACAGATTCAATAAAACCCTGGAAAAACTACCAAGAGTATCTTTCACAGAACAAATAATTTCACAATTTGTATGGAAACACAAAAGACCCTAAATAGCCAAAACAATCTTGAGACAGAAGAATGGAACTGGAGGAATCAACTTTCCTGACTTCAGACTATACTACAATGCTACAGTCATCAACATAGTGTGGTACAGGCAGAAAAACAGAAATATAGATCAATGGGCTAAAATAGAAAGTCCCGAGATAAATTCATGCACCTATGGACACCTTGTCTTTGACAAGAGGCAAAAACACACATAGGAGAAAAGATAGTCTCTTGAATAAGTGGTGCAGGGAAAAATGGTAAACTATGTGTAAAAGAATGAAATTACAACACTTTGTAACACCATATACAATAATAAACTCAAAATGGATTAAGGACCTAAATGTAAGACCAGAAACTATAAAAATTCTTAGAGGAAACCATACGTAGAACACTCGATGACATAAACCACAGCAAGATCCTCTATGATCGCCTTCTGAGGATAATAGAAATAAAAACAAGAATAAACAAATGGGAGCTTAATGAAACTTTAAAGCTTTTGCACAACAATGGAAACTATAAGAAAGGTAAATAGACAGCCCTCAAGATGTGAGAAAATGACTGCAAATGAAACAACTGACAAAGAATTAATCCCAAATACATAAGTAGCTCAATACCAGAAAGATGAACAGCCCAATCAAAAAGTGGGCAAAAGGGACTTCCCTGGTGGTTCAGTGGTTAAGACTCTGTGTTCCCAATTCAGTGGGACCTGAGTTCTATCCCTGGTTAGGGAACTAGATCCCACATGCCATGGCTATGACCCACTGCAGCCAAATAAATAAATAATTAAAAAAAAAAAGTGGGCAAAAGAGTTAAACAGACATTTCTCCAAAGCAGATATACAGATGGCTAGTAAACACAAGGAAAGATGCTCAACATGACTCATTATTAGAGAAATTAAGAAAACACAGGTTTCATCTCACAGAATGGCCATCATCAAAATGTCTACAATTGACTAATGCTGGAGAGGGTATGGAGAAAAGGGAACTTTCTTACACTGTTGGTGGGAATGTAAACTGGTACAGCCACTGTGGAGAACAGTGTGGATATTCCTTAAAATTCTGGAAAGAGAACGGCCATATTACATAGCAATCCCACTGCTGGGCGTATGCCCCAAAGAAATCAGAACTGAAAGAGGTACATGGACCCCAGTGTTCATTGTAGCACTATTTACAATAGCTTGAGCACGGAAATAACCCAGATGTCCACTGGTAGATGAATGAATAAGGAAGTTGTGGTATATATACCACAAAAAGAAAAACATTTGAGTCAGTTCTAATGAGGTAGCTGAACCTAGAGCTTATTATATAAAGTCAGTGAGAAAGAGAAAGCCAAATATATTAATGGATATATGTGGAATCTAGACTGATAGTATCAATGATCCTGTACACAAGGCAAAGGAAACACAGATGTAAAGAACAGACTTTTGGCTTCAGTGGGAGAAGGACAGGTGGGATGATTTGAGAGAACAGCACTGAAACATAGACAGTACCACAGGTAAACTAGATGACCAGTGTGAGATTGATACATGAAGCAGAGCAACCAAAGCCAATGCACTGTGGCAACCTAGAGGCAATGGTAGGGAGGGAGGTCGTGGGGTAGGATCAGGGGAACACATGTATAACTGTGGCTGATTCATATTGGTGTATGGCAGAAACCATCAAAATACTGCAATTATCCTCCAAATAAAGAAAAAATAAAGAAAATGAGAGATACCCAGGGAAACTTTCATGCATGAATGGGCACAAAAAAAGACAGAAATAGTATGGACCTAATAGAAGCAGAAGAAAGTAAGAAGAAACAGCAAGAATACACGGAAGAACTATATAAGAAAGGTCTTAATGACCCAGATAACCATGGTAGTGTGGTCACATACCTAGAGTCAGACATCCTAGAGATCAAACCAGTTGATCCTCAAGGAAATCAACCCTGAATATTCATTGAAAGGACTGATACTGAAGCTGAAGCTCCAATATTTTGGCCATATGATGTGAAGAGCCAACTCACTGGAAAAGACCCTGATGTTGGAGAAGATTGAGGGCAGGAAGAAAAGGGGCGCTAGAGGATGAGATGGTTGAGTGGCATCACTGAGTTCATGGACAAGAGTTTGAGCAGGCTCTGGGAGATGGTGAAGGGTAAGGAAGTCTGGTGTGCTGCAGTCCATGGGTTATGCAAGAGTCAGACATGACTGAGAGACTAAATAACAAATTAATTAAAATCTCTTCCTCTTACTTTAAATAACACTTAGTCATATATTAATTCCAACAACACAGATAGAATCAGAAATTATGGGCATATGAAGAGTTTATGAAGGATGTTTTAAATATACTACTTGGCTATTAAGCTATTAAGCCCAGCATTTATTGGTGGACTAAGGCTTGGGAAACACTGGTATAGTTAATTCTACCTAAAGTTCACTTTTAAACCCCAAATTCATAATATATATTAGTATTTTATTGTACATTTATCACATGTTTATATATTATAACATGTTACACTGAGTTTGAAAATTATAAATCTGTATTATCCCCAGGGAAAGCAGTTTATCTTGTCCATTTTTTTTTCACATTTATATTTTAGAGTTTTAATTATCTTTTAAGTTCAAGTATGTAGAATAAATTTCTATTTATGTGTATTTACTGTCTTCTAGTAGAATTTTATAGTATTCTGGTTTGAAATTTTATTCATATTATTTTGTTTTTCATGTAGAGCTGTCACGGTTCTTTTCTTGTTTTTTTTTTTTTTTATATATATCTTGTCCATTTTTGATTCTTGTGTTAAAAGCAACTCCATGGGGGTTCCTTGGTAGCTCAGTGGTAAAGAATCCACCTGCTGGGCTTCCCTGGTGGCTCAGTGGTAAAGAATTCGCCTGCCAATGCAAGAAACGCGGGTTTGATCCCTGATCCAGGAAGATCCCACATGCTGTGGAGCAACTAAGCCCATGAGTCACAACTTTGGAGACTGTGCTCTAGAGCCTCAGAGTCGCAACTATTGAGCCCATGTGCCACAAACTACTGAAGGCCATGTGCCCTAGAGCCCAGGTTCCACAACAAGAGAAGTCATTGCAACAAAGCCTGCTCACCTTAGCTGCCCACAAACTCAGAAATTGACATACCTAGAGTCAGACATCCTAGAGATCAAACCTGAAGGCCCTAAAAGGCTCCAATATTTTGGCCATATGATGTGAAGAGCCAACTCACTGGAAAAGACCCTGATGTTGGAGAAGATTGAGGGCAGGAAGAAAAGGGGCGCTAGAGGATGAGATGGTTGAGTGGCATCACTGAGTTCATGGACAAGAGTTTGAGCAGGCTCTGGGAGATGGTGAAGGGTAAGGAAGTCTGGTGTGCTGCAGTCCATGGGTTATGCAAGAGTCAGACATGACTGAGAGACTAAATAACAAATTAATTAAAATCTCTTCCTCTTACTTTAAATAACACTTAGTCATATATTAATTCCAACAACACAGATAGAATCAGAAATTATGGGCATATGAAGAGTTTATGAAGGATGTTTTAAATATACTACTTGGCTATTAAGCTATTAAGCCCAGCATTTATTGGTGGACTAAGGCTTGGGAAACACTGGTATAGTTAATTCTACCTAAAGTTCACTTTTAAACCCCAAATTCATAATATATATTAGTATTTTATTGTACATTTATCACATGTTTATATATTATAACATGTTACACTGAGTTTGAAAATTATAAATCTGTATTATCCCCAGGGAAAGCAGTTTATCTTGTCCATTTTTTTTTCACATTTATATTTTAGAGTTTTAATTATCTTTTAAGTTCAAGTATGTAGAATAAATTTCTATTTATGTGTATTTACTGTCTTCTAGTAGAATTTTATAGTATTCTGGTTTGAAATTTTATTCATATTATTTTGTTTTTCATGTAGAGCTGTCACGGTTCTTTTCTTGTTTTTTTTTTTTTTTATATATATCTTGTCCATTTTTGATTCTTGTGTTAAAAGCAACTCCATGGGGGTTCCTTGGTAGCTCAGTGGTAAAGAATCCACCTGCTGGGCTTCCCTGGTGGCTCAGTGGTAAAGAATTCGCCTGCCAATGCAAGAAACGCGGGTTTGATCCCTGATCCAGGAAGATCCCACATGCTGTGGAGCAACTAAGCCCATGAGTCACAACTTTGGAGACTGTGCTCTAGAGCCTCAGAGTCGCAACTATTGAGCCCATGTGCCACAAACTACTGAAGGCCATGTGCCCTAGAGCCCAGGTTCCACAACAAGAGAAGTCATTGCAACAAAAAGCCTGCTCACCTTAGCTAGACAGCAACCCCCACTTCCCTACAACTAGAGAAGAGCCTGCAGCAGCAGTGAAAACCCAGAATAGCCAAAAATAAATTAAAAAAATCAACTTCATGATGTTACGACAATTAGAGACAACCTAAACGTCCATTAAATGATGAATGAACAAAGTATGATATATCCACACTATGAAATACTAGTTAGCATTAAAAGGGAATGAGCTACTGATATATGCTTTAACATGGATGTACCTGAAAACATTATGCTAAGTGAAAGAAGTCAGGCATGAAGGCTCACATACTGAATAATTTCACTTCTATAAAATATCCAGTATAGGCAAATCCACAGAGACAGAAAATCAATGAATTGTTGTCAGGGGAAAGAGTGAGAAGGAAATGGGGAGTGATTGTTAATGATTATTGGGTCTCTTTCTGCGAAGATTACAGTCTTAACTAGATAGTGATAATGTTGGCACAATATTTTGAATGTACTAAAATGAATCACATATTTTAAAAGGCTAAATATTATATTATGTGAAGTATATCTCAGTGAAGCTACTATTCCAAAGTAATAGAAACATTACTAGAAGTATGGAAATTCCTGATCAAATTATTTACAAAGGTACTGTGATAAAAGTGTGGTACTGACACAAAGACAAAGAGACCAATGGAACAAGATGAGAAACTGAGAACAGACCCTCTGATATAAAGTCAGATGATCTTTGACAACAGTGCCAAGACCACACAATGAGGAAAGGATAGTCCCTCTACCAGTGTTTTCAAAACTGAATATCCACAAATGAAATAATAATATTGGAATCTTTACAATATTTTAAAAAATCGGGATGATTAAAGATCTAAATGTAAGACAAAACTGTAAATGTCAAGAGAAGACACTGCAGCAAGAAGCTTTCTCACCTCAGCTACAAAGTAGCCCCCACTCCCTACAACTAGAGAAGAGCCTGTGGCAGCAGTGAAAACCCAGAATAGTCCCCCTTTCCAAAAAAAAACAAAAACACCCCTGTAAAGCTACTAGAAGGAAACACAGGATTCCAATATTTTAAAAAATCGGGATGATTAAAGATCTAAATGTAAGACAAAACTGTAAAAGTCAAGAGAAGACACTGCAGCAAGAAGCTTTCTTACCTCAGCTACAAAGTAGCCCCCACTCCCTACAACTAGAGAAGAGCCTGTGGCAGCAGTGAAAACCCAGAATAGTCCCCCTCTCCAAAAAAAAACACAAAAACACCCCTGTAAAGCTACTAGAAGGAAACACAGGGAAAAAGCCTGATAATATTGGATTTGATAATTACGTCTTAGATATGTCACTGAGAACACAAGCAGCAAATAAAACAAATTGAGCCTCATGAAAATTATATAAGCTTATTCATACGAAAGGAAACATCCAACAAAGTGTAGATATGCAATGTAAAGAATGGGAGGAGTATCTGAAAATCATATCTGATAAGGGATTAAATGTCTAGAATACATAATGAACTCCTGTAATTCAACAAAGCAACCTAATTAATAAAGTACATGGAGATAGACATTTCTCCAAAGAAAATGTGTAGAAATCAAAACTTGTACATTACTCGTAGAGACACAATGCTACAGCCTCTGTGGAAAACCATATGGAGGTTTTGGGGAAAAATTAAAAATACAATTACCAGATGATCCAGAAATCCCATTTCTTAATATATATTTAAAAGAAGAGAAAGTAGAATCTCAAAGAGATATGTGTACACCCATGTCTGTTGCAGCTTTATTCACAACAGTCAAGAGGAGAAAGCAAGCTAAATATCCACTGTTGGGTAAAATAAGAAAAAACTATTGTGTAGACAATCAATGAAATATTAGCAGCCTTTAAAGAGAAGGAAATTGTCATATGCTACAACATAGATGAACTTTGTGAACATTTTGCTAAGTGAAAAAGCCAGTCATAGAAAGACAAATACTGTATGATTCCATTTATATGAGATATCTGAAGTATGTCAAACTCAGAAACAGAGAGTTGACTGGGAGTCATCAGGGACTGAAAAGAAGAGAAAATGGGGAGTTGCTATTCAGTAGGTACAGAGTTTCAGTTCTGCAAGAGGAAAATCTTCTAGGGGTCTGTTGTGCCATAATGTGAATATAGTGAACACTGCCAAACTGTGAAAGGATAACCTAAAACCGTATCATCACAAAAAACATGAAATACAGAGAAAAGAAAATCCAAAAGCAAAGTCATCTACAACTGCACAGCTTCCAAATTGATTCAACTCTGACATAAAACTAAAACATAGTCTTTTTAAACAGGAGGGAATGCTCCTTACTTTCCATCTAGGGAAACAGACTCAGAGAAGGGCAGTGCCTGGACTTCCCAGCTAAGAGTAAAGAAAAAAAACACAAGCCTGATAATATTGGATTTGATAATTACGTCTTAGATATGTCACTGAGAACACAAGCAGCAAATAAAACAAATTGAGCCTCATGAAAATTATATAAGCTTATTCATACGAAAGGAAACATCCAACAAAGTGTAGATATGCAATGTAAAGAATGGGAGGAGTATCTGAAAATCATATCTGATAAGGGATTAAATGTCTAGAATACATAATGAACTCCTGTAATTCAACAAAGCAACCTAATTAATAAAGTACATGGAGATAGACATTTCTCCAAAGAAAATGTGTAGAAATCAAAACTTGTACATTACTCGTAGAGACACAATGCTACAGCCTCTGTGGAAAACCATATGGAGGTTTTGGGGAAAAATTAAAAATACAATTACCAGATGATCCAGAAATCCCATTTCTTAATATATATTTAAAAGAAGAGAAAGTAGAATCTCAAAGAGATATGTGTACACCCATGTCTGTTGCAGCTTTATTCACAACAGTCAAGAGGAGAAAGCAAGCTAAATATCCACTGTTGGGTAAAATAAGAAAAAACTATTGTGTAGACAATCAATGAAATATTAGCAGCCTTTAAAGAGAAGGAAATTGTCATATGCTACAACATAGATGAACTTTGTGAACATTTTGCTAAGTGAAAAAGCCAGTCATAGAAAGACAAATACTGTATGATTCCATTTATATGAGATATCTGAAGTATGTCAAACTCAGAAACAGAGAGTTGACTGGGAGTCATCAGGGACTGAAAAGAAGAGAAAATGGGGAGTTGCTATTCAGTAGGTACAGAGTTTCAGTTCTGCAAGAGGAAAATCTTCTAGGGGTCTGTTGTGCCATAATGTGAATATAGTGAACACTGCCAAACTGTGAAAGGATAACCTAAAACCGTATCATCACAAAAAACATGAAATACAGAGAAAAGAAAATCCAAAAGCAAAGTCATCTACAACTGCACAGCTTCCAAATTGATTCAACTCTGACATAAAACTAAAACATAGTCTTTTTAAACAGGAGGGAATGCTCCTTACTTTCCATCTAGGGAAACAGACTCAGAGAAGGGCAGTGCCTGGACTTCCCAGCTAAGAGTAAAGAATCAATCTGCCAATGCAGGGAACGTGAGACACGGGTTCCATCCACGGGTTGGGAAGATCCCTGGAAAAGGAAATGGCAACCCACTCTAGTATTCTTGCCTGGGAAATCCCATGGACAGAAAAGCCTGGCAGGTTTCAGTCCATGGGGTCACAAAGCAGCAGACACGGCTGAGGAACCTCACACACAGAGCTGGTGGCAGATTCAGCACTAGAGTACATATACGTTGTGTTTCAAATAAACCCAATAATACTTTTACAATGTGTTATTTTTTGTAATGTAAAGTTTGAGAATACAGAAAATTCTGCGGGGTAATTAAAAAAAAAAAATCGAAAGCAAAAGGGAGATTTGACAAAAGTGCCTGAACGGGGTGGTTTTAACCCAGTTTTGAATGTGGCTGTACAAAAGTGGAATCCAGGGCTCATGAAACCACACATTTATACAATCCTGGTGGCTTACTAAAAGGAATGAAATGACTGAATAAACACTGCAAAGGCCAATCCTATGTCATCAGAAGGGATCTGTGGAAATGAGAGGCTTTGAAGCTTAATCTTCATTATCTCAACTAGAAGTCTGCTCTGCACATTTTAGTAGCCCAGGTCTGGAGTATCACTGTAGAGAATGGTACTCAAATTACTTGGAGGTCTGTTCTTCATAAAGATTTATATATCAAATGCAAAGTATTAATAACATAATTCTTTTTATATGAATATTCACCATTAAAATACTTACATGAATTAAGGAGGTCCAGTCAACGAAGACAGCATATACTAAATAAAATGAAAAGCAAGGAGCATCCAAATGATTAAGACTCTGAACTTCTACTGCAGGGTGTAGGTTCAATCCTTGGTTGGTGAAAGCCTGTGTGCCATGAGGTACATCTAAAAAAAAAATTAAAATGTAAAATCAAGTTGTGTCTACATAATAGAAACTACACACTCTTTTTAAAACATCACAAAACATGGAGAAAAGAAAATCCAAAAGCAAAGTCATCTACAACTGCACAGCTTCCAAATTGATTCAACTCTGACATAAAACTAAAACATAGTCTTTTTAAACAGGAGGGAATGCTCCTTACTTTCCATCTAGGAAACAGACTCAGAGAAGGGCAGTGCCTGGACTTCCCAGCTAAGAGTAAAGAATCAATCTGCCAATGCAGGGAACGTGAGACACGGGTTCCATCCACGGGTTGGGAAGATCCCTGGAAAAGGAAATGGCAACCCACTCTAGTATTCTTGCCTGGGAAATCCCATGGACAGAAAAGCCTGGCAGGTTTCAGTCCATGGGGTCACAAAGCAGCAGACACGGCTGAGGAACCTCACACACAGAGCTGGTGGCAGATTCAGCACTAGAGTACATATACGTTGTGTTTCAAATAAACCCAATAATACTTTTACAATGTGTTATTTTTTGTAATGTAAAGTTTGAGAATACAGAAAATTCTGCGGGGTAATTAAAAAAAAAAAATCGAAAGCAAAAGGGAGATTTGACAAAAGTGCCTGAACGGGGTGGTTTTAACCCAGTTTTGAATGTGGCTGTACAAAAGTGGAATCCAGGGCTCATGAAACCACACATTTATACAATCCTGGTGGCTTACTAAAAGGAATGAAATGACTGAATAAACACTGCAAAGGCCAATCCTATGTCATCAGAAGGGATCTGTGGAAATGAGAGGCTTTGAAGCTTAATCTTCATTATCTCAACTAGAAGTCTGCTCTGCACATTTTAGTAGCCCAGGTCTGGAGTATCACTGTAGAGAATGGTACTCAAATTACTTGGAGGTCTGTTCTTCATAAAGATTTATATATCAAATGCAAAGTATTAATAACATAATTCTTTTTATATGAATATTCACCATTAAAATACTTACATGAATTAAGGAGGTCCAGTCAACGAAGACAGCATATACTAAATAAAATGAAAAGCAAGGAGCATCCAAATGATTAAGACTCTGAACTTCTACTGCAGGGTGTAGGTTCAATCCTTGGTTGGTGAAAGCCTGTGTGCCATGAGGTACATCTAAAAAAAAAATTAAAATGTAAAATCAAGTTGTGTCTACATAATAGAAACTACACACTTCCATATATTTAAAATAATCCAATGAAACCAGTAAAAGCATGTTACGTACTTAGGTTAATAGTTTTAGGCAGTATATTTTGTTCAGTAATTTTATTACTCAACATTGGGTAAGTAATATGTTCCCTATAAGCTTTTGTTCCTTCATCTGTAAAGTTATCGTAACTTCATATGCAGTAATCACAGATATGTGCTTATAAGTTTTTTAAAGGACATACACACACATACAAAGTTGATGGCATAAACTGGCACACACACTAACTGCTTAAAAATATTTGTGCCATGTGTTGAATGGCTGTTAACAATATCCTATATATTTAACAAAGATTTAAATTTGGTAATTTATACAAAATTATGAATAATATCTACACACAAGTTATAACTAAAATGAAATTAGACCCACTGTAATGATTCAAGAATATGACCAAATTTATTTTAGCTGATATAATTTTGATATTGTTATTTTTTTTTTTTAAATTCAAATCTAAAAGATACTTAAAAGCTTAATTCAATATGGCTTCATTTTAGAAAGTGTGTTGGGCACTCAGTCGTGTCCAACTCTTTGTGATCCCATGGACCATAGCTCACCAGGCTCCACTGTCCATGGAATTCTCCAGGCAGGAATACTGGAGTGGGTTGCCACACTCTCTCCTGGGGATCTTCCTAACTTACAGATCGAACCCAGGTCTCCTGCAACGCAGGCGGATTCTTTACTGTCAGAGTCACCAGGGAAGCCCAATTAAGAAAATAAGACCAGAAACTATAAAACTTTTAGAGGAAAACACAGGTAATGACATAAATCAAAACAAAATCCTCTATAACATGCCTCTTAGAGTAATGGTAAAGAAAAACAGAAATAAACAAGTGGGACTTAGATTTAAACACTTTTGTACAGCAAAGGAAACTATAAACAAGGTGAAAAGACAACCCTCAGAATGGGAGAAAATAATGGCAAATTGTACAACTGACAAAGGATTTCCAAAATATTCAAGCTGCTCAGACAACTCAATACCAAAAAACAAACAGCCCAATCAAAAAGTGGGAAAAATACCTAAACAGACATTTCTCCAAAGAAGACAAACAGATGGCCAACAAACACATGAAAAGATGCTCAACATCACTCATTATTAGAGAAATGCAAATCAAAACTACAATGAGTTGTCACCTCATACCAGTCAGAAGAGCCATCATCAAAAAGTCTACAAACAATAAATTTTGGAGAAGGTGTGGAGAAAAGGGAACCCTCTTGCACTGTTGGTGGGAGTATAAATTGATACAGCCACTATGGAAGACAGTATGGAGATTCTTAAAAATATTAGGAATAAAAACAACATATGACCCAGCAATTCTGCTACTAGGTACAATTTTGATTTTGAGGAAATCAAAATTTAAAAAGACACATGTACTACACTGTTCACTGCAGCACCATTTACAATAGCTAGAGTATGGAAGCAACCTAGATGTCCATCAACAGATGAATGGATAAAGAAGCTGTGGTACATATATACAATGGAATACTACTCAGACATAAAAAGGAATGCATTCGAATCATTTCTAATGAGGTAAATGAACCTAGAGCCTGTTATATAGAGTGAAGTCAGTCAGAAAGAGAACGATAAATATCATATACTAATGCATATATAAGGAATCTAGAAAGATGGTACTGATGAATTTATTTGCAGGGCAGCAATGGAGAAACAGACATAGAGAACAGACTTATGGACATTGTGGGGAGGGAGGAGAGGGTAAGATGTATGGTAAGAGTAACATGGAAACTTACATTGCCATATGTAAAACAGATAAACAATAGAAATCGGCTGTAAGACTCAGGGAATTTAAACATGGGCTCTGTAGCAACTGGAGGGTAGGATAGGGAGAGAAATGGGGCGGGTACATAGATATACCTATGGCTTACTCATGTTGATGTTTGGCAGTAAACAACAAAACTGTAAAGCTATTATCCTTTAATTAAAAAAATAGAAAATAATTCTACTAGCAAGGGCTTTCCTGGTGGTCCAGTGGATAAGGACACCACCTTGCAGTGCAAGGGACACCGGCAAATTGTACAACTGACAAAGGATTTCCAAAATATTCAAGCTGCTCAGACAACTCAATACCAAAAAACAAACAGCCCAATCAAAAAGTGGGAAAAATACCTAAACAGACATTTCTCCAAAGAAGACAAACAGATGGCCAACAAACACATGAAAAGATGCTCAACATCACTCATTATTAGAGAAATGCAAATCAAAACTACAATGAGTTGTCACCTCATACCAGTCAGAAGAGCCATCATCAAAAAGTCTACAAACAATAAATTTTGGAGAAGGTGTGGAGAAAAGGGAACCCTCTTGCACTGTTGGTGGGAGTATAAATTGATACAGCCACTATGGAAGACAGTATGGAGATTCTTAAAAATATTAGGAATAAAAACAACATATGACCCAGCAATTCTGCTACTAGGTACAATTTTGATTTTGAGGAAATCAAAATTTAAAAAGACACATGTACTACACTGTTCACTGCAGCACCATTTACAATAGCTAGAGTATGGAAGCAACCTAGATGTCCATCAACAGATGAATGGATAAAGAAGCTGTGGTACATATATACAATGGAATACTACTCAGACATAAAAAGGAATGCATTCGAATCATTTCTAATGAGGTAAATGAACCTAGAGCCTGTTATATAGAGTGAAGTCAGTCAGAAAGAGAAAGAGAAATGTAGTATACTAACACATATATATGGAATCTAAAAAACTGATACTGATGAATTTATATTCAGGGCAGCAGTGGAAAAACAGACATAGAGAACAGACTTACGGATATTGCGGGGAGGGAGGAGTGGGTGAGTTATACGGAAAGAGTAACATGGAAACTTACATTGCCATATGTAAAATAGATAAACAATAGAAATCGGCTGTAAGACTCAGGGAATTTAAACATGGGCTCTGTAGCAACTGGAGGGTAGGATAGGGAGAGAAATGGGGCGGGTACATAGATATACCTATGGCTTACTCATGTTGATGTTTGGCAGTAAACAACAAAACTGTAAAGCTATTATCCTTTAATTAAAAAAATAGAAAATAATTCTACTAAAAAAGTAGCAAGGGCTTTCCTGGTGGTCCAGTGGATAAGGACACCACCTTGCAGTGCAAGGGACACCGGTTTGATCCCTGGTCTGGGAAGATCCCACATGCTGCGGAGCTGCTGGACCAATGTGTCCAACTACTAGAGCTCTGGAGGCATGCGTCCAGAGCCAGTGCTCTGCAGTGAGAGAGGCCCACACAGACCAAAGAACAAAGATGGATGAATAAATGAAAGACTGATAGAAGTGGTCAAAAAAAAAAAAAAAAGACAGAGAGAGAAAAAAAAGCATCAAATGAATTACTTAGAAATAAATTTAGCCTATATATTGAAAACACAGTTTAAAAAATTGCAAAGTTAGGGGGCTTCCATTGTGGCTCAGTGGTAAAGAATTCATCTGCCAAGGTAGGAGACAAAATGTATCTCGTTTAGGTAAGGGAAACATTGGCTTTTTAAAATTGTATTTTGCATGTTGAACTGTTTATGATAGTTTTTTTTTTTTTCTCCAAATTTTGGCCTCTTTTATTGGTCCTTCATTTATTTATTTTAATCCATCTTAATTCTTTGGCCTGTGTGGGCCTCCCATCGCAGTGGCCTCTGTTGTTGCAGAGCACTAGCTCTGGGCGCATGCGCTCCAGAGGGCTGGCTCACAATTGAACACACCAGTCCAGCCACTATGTGGCATATGGGATCTTCCCATGCCAGGGATTGAACCGGTGTCCCTTGCAGTGCAAGGTGGACTCTACCCATTGCACCAGCAGGGAAGCCCTGTTTATGATAGTTTTAGTGCTCATTAGAAGTTTACTATTTACCACTAATCTACTGCTTATATAACAATGAACAATATAATGAAATCATTCAGGATCGAGTCCTTGAATCAGCCCTGAAGGACATGGTTGACAAAAATGCTAAGTGAAATCATCTCATTTCTTATTTAGTAGAGCATAACTTGTTTAGAAGAAAATATATATAAAATCTATATCAACACTATTAAAAAATACCCTTCTGGTCCATAATAAATATTTGCTAATATTTGCTATCTGAATTTTGTCTCCATCTCCCTAAATACATTAATGACAAACTACTGGTATAATTTGACAAATTCACTGATGACTTTGATTGTATGCCCCCTTTTGGATACTCTTTCAGCAAGTTGGTGAATATTCAGTGCCACTTATTGGAATTTAGAAAAATACAGTTTCTCTGAGGTCTTTGACTTTATTTGGTTTTTTTCTCTACTCAGTTTTTTTTTTTTTTTTTAATATAGGACTATCTCTTTAAAACAGGTGCTCTCCTGGGCAGAATCTTCAGTTCTTATAATAGCTCTATGATGTAGTTACATGTAATTATAGTACTGACATATATTCTACACTCTGTAGATCCACAGAGACCCAGACGGAAACAGAATGATTTTACTATGTAGCTCGCATTTTGCAGGTCTTTACAGAATTAATATATTTAACCCTTACAAGAACTCTATAAAGATCTTAATGGTATGACTATCAGAGAAGAAACCGAAGTTGACAAGTTGTGTAGAGTCATCCACATGCATGATAATAAGCTAGGTAGTAGGAGTCGGAACACAGTTCTTCTTGAATCCAGCTTATGAAAATTAAAGATATCCTATTGCCTCAGAATGCATCACCTAGCTTTTTCTTATATTAAAAATTTGTTTACATATAATCTGAAATCTATAATCATATTTCAAATTACTATTTATTGCTTATTATATTGACATCTAATTAGTTACCAAGACCTAACAAATATTAATCCAGATACTACTGAAAGAACTTTAAATATATTAACTTATTTAATTGCCCCAAAATCCAATGTAATGGGGTAACATTTTCATTAACATATCATTAATCATCTTATTCAGACTCACAGTTATAAATGCTATTTATATATTCATGATTTTCATATCCTTAGCCCTCAGCTTTCCCCACATTTCCATACTCAATTGCATTGCTATAGACATGACTCCTCCAATTTTGGATTTATTTTCCTTTCTGATTCCTATTTCATGAATGTTGTTATAATTCACCAACAGTTTACGGAACACACTTAAATAAGTTAGGTTAAGTTGCTCATTCATGTCCAACTCTTTGTAACCCCACTGACTGAAGCCCACAAGCCTCCTCTGTCCATGGAATTCTCCAGACAAGAATACTGGAGTGGGTTGCCGTTCTCTGGGGGATCTTCCTGACCTAGGGATCAAACTTGGGTCTCCTGCATTGCTGACAGATTCTTTACTGTCTGAGCCACCAGGGAAGCTCAGTTTCTCTCTATATATCACATCCCCAATTCAATTCCCTTCTAATCTTGTAAGCTTTTTAACACTTCACAAACCATTCCACTTTTCCTCTCTACCACTATCAACATTCTCCTGGATATATCTTAAGTCTTTCTTCAACTATTATTCTACTTTTGCCTTTTTTCCATTCAGCCTCTATTCAACAGGTGGGATAAATGCTTTAAGACATAAAGAAATAAGTTTATTCTGCTGCTCATGTTTCAACTGTTTTAAACTACACTTAAAGGAAAATTCAAACTCCTTAATCAGACTTCCAACTTTAAAGTTACTTGATCTTTGTCTAGAAGTGCAACTTGTATTAGTCTCTTTATAGATTTCACTTCATCCACTCTGACTTCATTCTCTGTTTCTGACACATGCTAAACTTTACTCAGATACAGCAATCTCTCAGGTTCATTCAGAGACTGGCTCTAGGATCCCTGTAAATGCCAAAAGCCTGGGAAAGCTCAAGTCCCTTTACAAGCCGATGTAGTATTTGCATATAACTCTACACACATCCATCCTGCAAATAATCTAATACTTTGTAAAAGTATCTTAAATAGTGTTTAATACAATGCAAATCTATGTAGACAGTTGCCAGCATATGATAAATTCAAGTTTTGCTTTTTGGAACATTTTGGAATATTTATGAATATCTTTTATCCTCTGTTGTTGAATCCATGAATGCAGAACTCCAGTTGAGTTATTTGTTCTTCTTTTATAATATTTTCATATCCTTAGCCCTCAGCTTCATTCCATACTCAATTGCATTGCTATAGACATGACTCCTCCAATTTTGGATTTATTTTCCTTTCTGATTCCTATTTCATGAATGTTGTTATAATTCACCAACAGTTTACGGAACACACTTAAATAAGTTAGGTTAAGTTGCTCATTCATGTCCAACTCTTTGTAACCCCACTGACTGAAGCCCACAAGCCTCCTCTGTCCATGGAATTCTCCAGACAAGAATACTGGAGTGGGTTGCCGTTCTCTGGGGGATCTTCCTGACCTAGGGATCAAACTTGGGTCTCCTGCATTGCTGACAGATTCTTTACTGTCTGAGCCACCAGGGAAGCTCAGTTTCTCTCTATATATCACATCCCCAATTCAATTCCCTTCTAATCTTGTAAGCTTTTTAACACTTCACAAACCATTCCACTTTTCCTCTCTACCACTATCAACATTCTCCTGGATATATCTTAAGTCTTTCTTCAACTATTATTCTACTTTTGCCTTTTTTCCATTCAGCCTCTATTCAACAGGTGGGATAAATGCTTTAAGACATAAAGAAATAAGTTTATTCTGCTGCTCATGTTTCAACTGTTTTAAACTACACTTAAAGGAAAATTCAAACTCCTTAATCAGACTTCCAACTTTAAAGTTACTTGATCTTTGTCTAGAAGTGCAACTTGTATTAGTCTCTTTATAGATTTCACTTCATCCACTCTGACTTCATTCTCTGTTTCTGACACATGCTAAACTTTACTCAGATACAGCAATCTCTCAGGTTCATTCAGAGACTGGCTCTAGGATCCCTGTAAATGCCAAAAGCCTGGAACGCTCAAGTCCCTTTACAAGCCGATGTAGTATTTGCATATAACTCTACACACATCCATCCTGCAAATAATCTAATACTTTGTAAAAGTATCTTAAATAGTGTTTAATACAATGCAAATCTATGTAGACAGTTGCCAGCATATGATAAATTCAAGTTTTGCTTTTTGGAACATTTTGGAATATTTTTATGAATATCTTTTATCCTCTGTTGGTTGAATCCATGAATGCAGAACTTGCAGAAAGGGAGAGCCCAGTGTAAAGAGTTTATTTGTTCTTCTTTTTATAATATTTCCCCCATGTATGTTGGTTGGCTGGCACCTTGTCCTTTGGACTGCAACTAAAATACCATTCCACAGAGAACTCTTCCCTGACACGATCTTTCGACATCACTAATATTATTTTTTGAGCACTGCTTAAAATTCTGCAGTATCTCTCCACTGATTTCAGAATAATTTCCAGATTAGCACAGCAAGACACTCCATGAAGCAATCAGTGTTGAAACTTTCTTTTCCCATCTATGTAATTCTTTCAAATCCTGTCATTTATTCCAGCCATCCTCAAACACTGTAGTTCACTGAATAATTTCTGATATTTCAACCGTCAGTGCTTGCATATAAACAACTAAGAAAGAGCTCTTGTTTTTATATTTTATTTTATAGCCTTTCTTGCCTACAGTCCATTGCTATAAACTCCTTAAAGAAAGAGGCCTGTATGAAATGGACATAAAGTTTCAATTATTCAAGATGATTAAGTTCTACAAATCTTCTGTACAACACTGGGCCTATAATAACATTTATTTAACACAAGATTTTGAGGGGACCTCATGATGTGTTCTTACTGCAGTAAAAAGAAAGAAGTTTATGTTTATTCTGTGTTTGGTAAAATATATGATACAATATACGAGATTGGAAATATTTTAAAACAAATTAATAATATTTCTTGTCAATACAGCTAAACACTGGGCTTCCCTAATGGCTGAGGCATAAAGAATCTGTCTGCCAATGAAGGAGACACGGGTTTGATCCCTGAGTCAGGAAGCTCTCTGGAGAAGGAAATGGCAACCCACTCCAGTATTCTTGACTGGAAAATCCCACTGACAAAGGAGCCTGATGGGCTAGAGTCCAATGGAGTCACTGAAGAGTCATTCTCAACTTAGTAACTAAACAACAACAGCTAAGTACCAACCTCAAATTGTAAGGTCTCTTGAGGTATATCTTGGCTGTTTATTCCTCCTACCCTATCTCCTATATTATCATCTTTTCTCACATATTTCCTGATATTCCAGAATTACAACTGCATAAAAATATACAAAAGGGTAAGTTGGCAAAATCTGTCATCACTCAACAGACAGAATGATGATGTTAGGATGTGGAGAAACTATTTTAGATGCTTTCAACATTGCTGAAGAATAATCTGGACCAGTGTTGAGCCCTTTGGAGATACCTCCCTCCACTCTGTAAGTTGTATTGTCTTCCCTTTGACACGATCTTTCGACATCACTAATATTATTTTTTGAGCACTGCTTAAAATTCTGCAGTATCTCTCCACTGATTTCAGAATAATTTCCAGATTAGCACAGCAAGACACTCCATGAAGCAATCAGTGTTGAAACTTTCTTTTCCCATCTATGTAATTCTTTCAAATCCTGTCATTTATTCCAGCCATCCTCAAACACTGTAGTTCACTGAATAATTTCTGATATTTCAACCGTCAGTGCTTGCATATAAACAACTAAGAAAGAGCTCTTGTTTTTATATTTTATTTTATAGCCTTTCTTGCCTACAGTCCATTGCTATAAACTCCTTAAAGAAAGAGGCCTGTATGAAATGGACATAAAGTTTCAATTATTCAAGATGATTAAGTTCTACAAATCTTCTGTACAACACTGGGCCTATAATAACATTTATTTAACACAAGATTTTGAGGGGACCTCATGATGTGTTCTTACTGCAGTAAAAAGAAAGAAGTTTATGTTTATTCTGTGTTTGGTAAAATATATGATACAATATACGAGATTGGAAATATTTTAAAACAAATTAATAATATTTCTTGTCAATACAGCTAAACACTGGGCTTCCCTAATGGCTGAGGCATAAAGAATCTGTCTGCCAATGAAGGAGACACGGGTTTGATCCCTGAGTCAGGAAGCTCTCTGGAGAAGGAAATGGCAACCCACTCCAGTATTCTTGACTGGAAAATCCCACTGACAAAGGAGCCTGATGGGCTAGAGTCCAATGGAGTCACTGAAGAGTCATTCTCAACTTAGTAACTAAACAACAACAGCTAAGTACCAACCTCAAATTGTAAGGTCTCTTGAGGTATATCTTGGCTGTTTATTCCTCCTACCCTATCTCCTATATTATCATCTTTTCTCACATATTTCCTGATATTCCAGAATTACAACTGCATAAAAATATACAAAAGGGTAAGTTGGCAAAATCTGTCATCACTCAACAGACAGAATGATGATGTTAGGATGTGGAGAAACTATTTTAGATGCTTTCAACATTGCTGAAGAATAATCTGGACCAGTGTTGAGCCCTTTGGAGATACCTCCCTCCACTCTGTAAGTTGTATTTTTCTACTATGACTGAATAATAAAGAAATAGAAAGTCTGAACAAATAATAACAAGGAGATTGAAGCAGTACTCAAACACCTTCCAATAAATAAAAGGACCAGAACTAAAGTGGGAGCCATAATGCTTTCTGATATCAAACTATGTCACAAAGTTACAGTAATTAAAACAGTATGCTACTGGCATATATACAAACACATACACCAATGGAACAGAATAGAGAGCTCAGAAATATGTATGTATGTATCTATCTATATATATATTGATAGATAGATACATACATACAGACACACACACAACACATATACATGTGGAATGGATACGAAAATTTAGAAGATAAAACTTTTTAACCAATACTTCAATTCTCACCCTCTTCCAATTTAAATAACTTTGGGAGATCATCTAACATTTTTCTTAGATCAAGAATAAAACATAGCATTTTCTAATGCTTACTATTATTAAAAACAACAAAAACCCTCTTATCAGTCAATAACAAAAAAGGTAAAGAAGAAAAAGAACACGGGCCATCTACCTCAAGAGAAATTTAACAATCAGAAACATATAAATTGCAACTGAACATATGAGAATGTGTTCAAAAATATTATTCCTAAGAGCATGTAAGTTAAGTCTATGGTAAGATACCACTTTCTACCCATTAGATTCACTAAGTTTTAAAAGCATGCCAGCTCCAAATATGAGCACAGATGTAGAGCAATTTGAATGCTCAAACATTGTTAGTGAAGGTGCTAAATCATATAGCCATTTTCTTAAACTGTTTGGCAGCTTCTTTTGCTATTAACATATGTATAAACTGACTCAGCAATTAAATTCTGGGTTTGAATCTGCCAAAGCGAAAAGAACACTTAAGTATGTAAAAAGTTTTCACAAGAATGATCAATAGCAAGCCTATTAATAATAAAGTATTGAAAGAGTGCAAAAGTCCATCAACAGAAAAATACACTAAACAGTGAATTTAAAAGAATAAAATACTGTTTGTTTGGTAAATACATGAACAAAAATGGATTTCAAAAACATTATTTTCAGGAATACAAGACACCATAGAGGACACAATAATATGATTACAGTTAAATAAAAGTAAGCAGACTAACAAAGTAATAAGAATCACAGCAATGGTTTTCAGTGGAGGTGTGCATATTAACTGGAAAGGGGTAAGAGGAGACTTTCTTTTTTTTCATTTTTTTAATTAATCAACTAATTTATTTATTTGTATCCATCTTTACTCTTTGGCCTGTGTGGGCCTCCCATTGCAGTGGCCTCTCGTTGCAGAGCACCGGCTCTGGGCGCATGCGCTCCAGAGTGCTGGCTCGTAATTGAACACACCAGTCCAGCTGCTTTGAGGCATGTGGGACCTTCCCGTGCCGAGGATCGAACCAGGGCCCCTGGCACTGCAAAGTGGACTCTTTACCCACTGGACCACTAGGGAAGCCCCAAGAGGAGGCTTTCTTAAGTACTATAAGTACTTCCTAATTGGTTAAAGCGTCATTTATGTGGCAAAGTACATTTGTTGGCATCCATTAAGTTATGCCCTCAAGATTTATTTCTGTTGTATGAAATTTACCACCTCCCACACCCCCCAAAAGTCAATCAATTATAATGGTTTGGGCAAAATTTTCATTCAGGTTTTTCCACAGGACGGTGTAGAAAACCCAAACGAATTTTTTGGCTAACCAAATATTTGTCTTTAAAGTTTGTCTATTTTAAACTGAACAGAGTTTATATTTTGAAGAAGGCTAAAGGCAAAAGCCTCCCCAAGGTAAAGTGCCAGGGCTGAGAATCTGGGAAGACGAAGGTAGTCAGAATTCACAAGGTCAAGTTCTGGAAGTGACAGCTGCATGGAGGGAGAATTCCAAACCTCTTCAGATGGAGGTCCTCTAGTGTTTATCCAGGTACTGACTGGCTGATGAGGAAACCACCAGAGAGGTGGAAAGGAAAACCAAAAAGAGTAGAGGGAAAAATACGTGGTATTCCCTGGAACAGTTCTTCGAACAGTGCCAGTTCCCAAGAACTACCCTGAAAAATTACATAACTCGAGACCACTGGCTAGACTATTCAGAACTGTTTTGCCATTGTAGTGGAGAAAAATGAGCTTAAAACCACATACCACAGTCCATTGGGGTTGCAACTGAACTGAAAGTAAGCAGACTAACAAAGTAATAAGAATCACAGCAATGGTTTTCAGTGGAGGTGTGCATATTAACTGGAAAGGGGTAAGAGGAGACTTTCTTTTTTTTCATTTTTTTAATTAATCAACTAATTTATTTATTTGTATCCATCTTTACTCTTTGGCCTGTGTGGGCCTCCCATTGCAGTGGCCTCTCGTTGCAGAGCACCGGCTCTGGGCGCATGCGCTCCAGAGTGCTGGCTCGTAATTGAACACACCAGTCCAGCTGCTTTGAGGCATGTGGGACCTTCCCGTGCCGAGGATCGAACCAGGGCCCCTGGCACTGCAAAGTGGACTCTTTACCCACTGGACCACTAGGGAAGCCCCAAGAGGAGGCTTTCTTAAGTACTATAAGTACTTCCTAATTGGTTAAAGCGTCATTTATGTGGCAAAGTACATTTGTTGGCATCCATTAAGTTATGCCCTCAAGATTTATTTCTGTTGTATGAAATTTACCACCTCCCACACCCCCCAAAAGTCAATCAATTATAATGGTTTGGGCAAAATTTTCATTCAGGTTTTTCCACAGGACGGTGTAGAAAACCCAAACGAATTTTTTGGCTAACCAAATATTTGTCTTTAAAGTTTGTCTATTTTAAACTGAACAGAGTTTATATTTTGAAGAAGGCTAAAGGCAAAAGCCTCCCAAGGTAAAGTGCCAGGGCTGAGAATCTGGGAAGACGAAGGTAGTCAGAATTCACAAGGTCAAGTTCTGGAAGTGACAGCTGCATGGAGGGAGAATTCCAAACCTCTTCAGATGGAGGTCCTCTAGTGTTTATCCAGGTACTGACTGGCTGATGAGGAAACCACCAGAGAGGTGGAAAGGAAAACCAAAAAGAGTAGAGGGAAAAATACGTGGTATTCCCTGGAACAGTTCTTCGAACAGTGCCAGTTCCCAAGAACTACCCTGAAAAATTACATAACTCGAGACCACTGGCTAGACTATTCAGAACTGTTTTGCCATTGTAGTGGAGAAAAATGAGCTTAAAACCACATACCACAGTCCATGGGGTTGCAAAGAGGCAGACATGACTGAGTGACAACTGAACTGAAACCAAATGCCGCTCTGGTTTTACCTAACAAACCTTAAAACCAAGATCTAAAAGGTCAGACTTTATTCCAGTTTCTTAAATGTGTTTCAGAACAAAATACATAAATGGGACTACAAAACATCCAGGACCCCCAAATTTTGTATTTGTAATGGCCGACATTCAATTAAGCTACGAAACATGCAAAGGAACAATAAAATGAGACCTATAAAGAAGAAAAACCAACCAGTTCAAACTGATCCATTACTGACACATGCAAACCATATAGATACGCAATCCAAAAATTCAGAAATTAAAAAAAAAAAAACAACTAATGTATTCATATTATTTTGCTAGGGCCACAATAACAATATGCCACAAACTGTGTGTGGCTGAATGAAAAGAAATTTGTTTTTCACCATTCTGGAGATCAGAAGTCCAAGATCAAGGTGTCAGCAGGGTTGTTTTCTGGTGAGACCTCTCTTCCTGGCTTATTGAAGGCAGCCTCCTTACAATGTCTTTAAAAGACCTTCCCTCTATTGTTCAGTCTCTCAGTTATGTCCGACTGTGTGACCTCATGAACTGTAACACACCAGGTTTTCCTGTCCTTTATTATCTCCCTGAATTTGATCAAACTCATGTCTATTGAGCTAATGATCACCTTCCTTCTATTCACATGCATTACCAGTGTCTCTTCCTTTTCTTAAAAGGATACAAGTCATATTGCCTCCTAAGAGCTCATTTTTACTACTTTTAAAACCTTGTCTTCAAATGCAGTCACTTTCTAACTACTAGGGGTTAAAGCTTAAACATATGATTTAGAAGTGGAATAAACAACAGTTCAGTCCATAATAAGTATGCTATATAACAACATGTTCATTTTAAAGACATGAAGTAAACATGTTGCACACATATTTTCTGCATGTATATATGTATGCATGCATATATATTCATATACATATTAAACTTATTAAATTGAAAATAACTATGTCTGAGATGAAAAATTCAATGGGCAGATTAAAGACAAATTTTACATTAGGATGAATTTTATGGAAAAAGTGGCATGCTGAAAGATACAAGCAGAAGTTACAAACAAGGTCAATGCTTACTATTTCTCTGTTAATTTGGATTAATAAAACAAATGTGAAGTAAAAAGTTCCTAATACTGAAGGAATTAAGACCCAGCCTTTGATTTTCTGGAATATAGTATTCTATGACGGCCTTGTGAATTCATCTCTCAAAGGCTAGGAAGAACTTCTGGGCAGAAAACCTGCTAATCTAAGTCAGCTTTACTCAGAAAATCCCAAGTACTGTTTTGGAACAAACACCACCCTGGACTGGGCCCAACTAAAGGTGAATTCCAGTTCTAGCACTAACTTGGGAAAATGTAGTCAAATCAGTTAGAATCTCTGTAGCCTAACTTTCTATTGTTAATAAGGCAATTGCACCTAGCTCATAAACATACCTAGCTCAGGACTTCCCTGGTGGCTCTGATGGTAAAGAATCCACCTGCAGTGCAGGAGACCTGGGTTTGATCCCTGGGTCCAACCCCTGAGTTAGGAAGATCCCCTGGAGAAGGGAATGGCAACACACACCAGTATCCTTGCCTGGAGAACTCCATGGACAGAGGAGTCTGGTGGACTACAGTCCATGGGTTGCAAGGAATCGCACATGACTGAACAACTTTCATATCATAAACTTGTGACATGGATTCAGAAAGAATATATTTTACAACTGCAGTCCAGTGCCTGGTGTAACTTATTAATAATCATTTCCTGTTAATAACTGGGGTAAAATGTCAGGAAAAAAGTTCTTAATATGATAACACAAAGATTAAGAGACAGATAGCAATTTCCAAGGAATGAAAATGGAGAATGCAGTTTGGAATAATACTTATATTGCTACAAAATATCAAAAACACAAAATAAGCTTAAAATTTAAAAAAAACATACCTTGCATTACATGTATGGTCACATTTAGATAATTTTTTTGTATCCTCAAAGGATCTTTATGAGTAAAACAGGCTAAACAGAAACAAGAACTAAAGTGTAATTTAAGAATTATGGTCTATGGCCATATCACCCTGAATGCACCTGATCTCTGATCTCAGAATGGGCATGACAAATTTTACATTAGGATGAATTTTATGGAAAAAGTGGCATGCTGAAAGATACAAGCAGAAGTTACAAACAAGGTCAATGCTTACTATTTCTCTGTTAATTTGGATTAATAAAACAAATGTGAAGTAAAAAGTTCCTAATACTGAAGGAATTAAGACCCAGCCTTTGATTTTCTGGAATATAGTATTCTATGACGGCCTTGTGAATTCATCTCTCAAAGGCTAGGAAGAACTTCTGGGCAGAAAACCTGCTAATCTAAGTCAGCTTTACTCAGAAAATCCCAAGTACTGTTTTGGAACAAACACCACCCTGGACTGGGCCCAACTAAAGGTGAATTCCAGTTCTAGCACTAACTTGGGAAAATGTAGTCAAATCAGTTAGAATCTCTGTAGCCTAACTTTCTATTGTTAATAAGGCAATTGCACCTAGCTCATAAACATACCTAGCTCAGGACTTCCCTGGTGGCTCTGATGGTAAAGAATCCACCTGCAGTGCAGGAGACCTGGGTTTGATCCCTGGGTCCAACCCCTGAGTTAGGAAGATCCCCTGGAGAAGGGAATGGCAACACACACCAGTATCCTTGCCTGGAGAACTCCATGGACAGAGGAGTCTGGTGGACTACAGTCCATGGGTTGCAAGGAATCGCACATGACTGAACAACTTTCATATCATAAACTTGTGACATGGATTCAGAAAGAATATATTTTACAACTGCAGTCCAGTGCCTGGTGTAACTTATTAATAATCATTTCCTGTTAATAACTGGGGTAAAATGTCAGGAAAAAAGTTCTTAATATGATAACACAAAGATTAAGAGACAGATAGCAATTTCCAAGGAATGAAAATGGAGAATGCAGTTTGGAATAATACTTATATTGCTACAAAATATCAAAAACACAAAATAAGCTTAAAATTTAAAAAAAAAAAACATACCTTGCATTACATGTATGGTCACATTTAGATAATTTTTTTGTATCCTCAAAGGATCTTTATGAGTAAAACAGGCTAAACAGAAACAAGAACTAAAGTGTAATTTAAGAATTATGGTCTATGGCCATATCACCCTGAATGCACCTGATCTCGTCTGATCTCAGAAGTTAAGCAGGGCTGGGCCTGGTTAGTACTTGGATGGGAGAATTATGATCATCAATATAAGACTTCAGGGTTTCTCTGGTGGTCCAGTGGGTAAGGACACTGCCTTACAGTGCAAGGGGCGCAGGTTCGATCCCTGGCCTGGGAAGATCCCACGTGCCGCAGAGCGGCTGGACCGGATGTGTCCGATTACTGAGCTGGAGCTCTGGAGCGCATGCGCCCAGAGCCTGTGCCCTGCGACAGCAGAGGTCACTGGGATGGGAGGCCCACACGGGCCAAAGTACAAAGATGGATGAAAAAAAAAAAGGATAAATGAAAGACCAAGAGAAGTGGCCTGCCTGCCCCTCTCCTTCCTCAACCTGCCCCTCCTCCCCGCCAAAATATAAGACTTCAGATTGTGAACAAGTATTGTATTGAGAATGTCTCCAAAAGTAGAGAAATAATCAGACATACATATACATACAATAAACACAAGTGAGTTGCTGAAGCTAATACAGGAGCGCAGATCTCCATCTAATGGAAGAGTTATTAGATTATCTTAAACTCTAAAAGCAGCAGTAGGGGGTGGTCTCCACTTAACTTGTAGAATTAAATAAACAAGCAATTTGTATACCACATATTAAAAGTGAACACTTAACCCCAGAAACAGAGGGGTTGAGAGAGTTCAAGGCCTCAGCAGGTCTTAACATGGGCTGGACAGAGAGGCAGTGTTATATGCAAGGATCAGAAATCAAATCAAAAAATAAGATGCTGACAGGCCTACAACTGAGGAAACAAACTTAATTGTCTGTGGAAGGATAGACTTGGGTTGCATTGGCAGAGATACCTAACTCCTCGGAACGAAATTTAGAAATAAAGAATCTAACAAATATAGCTTGGGAGGAGTGTGGTGTTTCCTTTTGTGCTGGAAGGAATGAAAATGATGAAAACAACAAAACCAATTGGTTGGCCAGGATTGTTGCCAAGGGTGAATATACTCCTGAAGGTCTCACTTTTGTGTTTTATCATGGTAAATCAGAATAATAAACTTTCCCTATAATGAACAATTTAAGCGATCTGTAAAATATGATGCTATTTAAAACCTTTCATTTGGCTGTAATCCAAAAGTCAGCATCAGCTTTCAAGTTGAATAAAAATATTCCTATTTTGGGGAACAGAAAGGAGAACAGTGACTCTTAAGCACAAGAAGCAAGAGACAGAGTAGCAAAGAAAATGGTGAGATAAACTTAGATACGCTCACGTACAGCAATACAAGCTGTGGGGCCCTGAGGGTGAGGTGGAAGGATGGGTGGGTTCAGGTGAAGATGCTGAGGACTTGAGATGACACACATATGTCATTTTTAATAGATGTGTCTGTGACAAAGACAACTGTGATGTTGTGCTCAGCCTTCATAAGAAAAAATAAAGGGACGATCAGAGCAGAATGACTGTAATTGTGATATACATGGATGCCATGATTTGCAGCAGAACTGGTGTTTTTTAAGACAGAAAAATAATGAAATGCTAATGTTTGGATGGTGGTCATGAAGAAGGTCGATACAGATCATCTCCTGGCACAGTGCTGTGTGCGGGGATCATTTCATTCTGAGACGTTTTTAAGGCATCCTGGTCAGTTGAAGTGAGGAGGAGACATATCCAGGGAGATTAAGACTGATCACAAATTCAGTGTTCCAAGGATGTATAAGTGGCAGGTTTAGTAGGGAAAGGAATTAAGGGAAGAGTGGGATGAGGTGGTTAAGAACTGATGGAAATTGTCTTAGGGACTGGGTAGTCTCACAAGAAACACAAGAAGGTAGGGAAGGGACTTCTCTGGTGGTCCATTGGCTAAGGCTCTGTGCTCTCAATGCAGGGGACCCAGGTTTGAGCTCTGGTCAGAGAATTAGAATCCACATGCCGCAACTCAACTAAGAGTTCTCATACCACAATTAAAGATCCTGTATACCATAACTAGAAATTAAGACCCAGCACAGCTAGTTAGATGAATGAATGAGTGAGTGAATAAATAAATAATTACAAAAGAAGAAATGGCAACCTCCAGATAACAGTTCTTTTTGCCCCGTCTTCCTGGAATCATTCCTTCAACAATGCATTATTTTCATGTATTCAGGAGTTTTGATTTGCTCCTTAGATTCTTCCATAATTTAGCAAATTTCCCAAGGTTGTGAGGGATATATTTCAGCATGAAAATTCAGTAAGTACCGTTGAATCTGTGCCTGTGATACAGGAATTTCCCAACTACTGCTTCAAGAAAAACAGCAAAGGAGAACAGTGACTCTTAAGCACAAGAAGCAAGAGACAGAGTAGCAAAGAAAATGGTGAGATAAACTTAGATACGCTCACGTACAGCAATACAAGCTGTGGGGCCCTGAGGGTGAGGTGGAAGGATGGGTGGGTTCAGGTGAAGATGCTGAGGACTTGAGATGACACACATATGTCATTTTTAATAGATGTGTCTGTGACAAAGACAACTGTGATGTTGTGCTCAGCCTTCATAAGAAAAAATAAAGGGACGATCAGAGCAGAATGACTGTAATTGTGATATACATGGATGCCATGATTTGCAGCAGAACTGGTGTTTTTTAAGACAGAAAAATAATGAAATGCTAATGTTTGGATGGTGGTCATGAAGAAGGTCGATACAGATCATCTCCTGGCACAGTGCTGTGTGCGGGGATCATTTCATTCTGAGACGTTTTTAAGGCATCCTGGTCAGTTGAAGTGAGGAGGAGACATATCCAGGGAGATTAAGACTGATCACAAATTCAGTGTTCCAAGGATGTATAAGTGGCAGGTTTAGTAGGGAAAGGAATTAAGGGAAGAGTGGGATGAGGTGGTTAAGAACTGATGGAAATTGTCTTAGGGACTGGGTAGTCTCACAAGAAACACAAGAAGGTAGGGAAGGGACTTCTCTGGTGGTCCATTGGCTAAGGCTCTGTGCTCTCAATGCAGGGGACCCAGGTTTGAGCTCTGGTCAGAGAATTAGAATCCACATGCCGCAACTCAACTAAGAGTTCTCATACCACAATTAAAGATCCTGTATACCATAACTAGAAATTAAGACCCAGCACAGCTAGTTAGATGAATGAATGAGTGAGTGAATAAATAAATAATTACAAAAGAAGAAATGGCAACCTCCAGATAACAGTTCTTTTTGCCCCGTCTTCCTGGAATCATTCCTTCAACAATGCATTATTTTCATGTATTCAGGAGTTTTGATTTGCTCCTTAGATTCTTCCATAATTTAGCAAATTTCCCAAGGTTGTGAGGGATATATTTCAGCATGAAAATTCAGTAAGTACCGTTGAATCTGTGCCTGTGATACAGGAATTTCCCAACTACTCCCAAACATTCTCTCTTCTCTTTTTCTTGTGAATGTATTTCTGTATGTACAAACACTCATTTTACTAAGGATAATAATCTTTAAATCACCAAGGACAAAGTAGATTGCTTGTTCTATGTGGACGGATCCTATATGCACTTAATCCTGGAAGTCCACTTTAGCTGAGTAAAAAAATATTGGCTCCCAGACTTCAAGCTGAATGTCTCTTTGAAACCAGAAACTGACATATGAAATAGAGGCTTTGGAATTCTTTTTATTTTTCATTGCATTAGAAAAAAGCCTCGGGATTTTTCTATTGCTGTTGCCACTTTCAACTTGGATAGTCACTGGGGAAGAGTTGAAAAGAGATCTTATCTAAGTCAATGCCCAGCTTCCTCATTATTTTACACCACTGTCCATTATTTCTTTCCTTCATGAGATTATTTCCACCAATTATTCTTCTGAGTTACAGTTAAAAGACCAATGTTTTTACAGTCAAGAGTTAAACAGAAAATTTGTAAATGCCTTAAAAGTGTTAAAAATGTTATCTTTTGCTCTTTTTAAATGAATCACCTATTCTAAAAATACGTGTAAGACCATTTACTGAGAACTTTGCATGTGACAAACATTTTGGTAAGTGCTCAGATATTTTTCATCTAATCTATGATTGACAGAAACACAACCAAGATTAGTTTACACAAATCTGGAAATGTATTGGCTTAAAAAATCAGACTGTCATACCTTTTTGGGAGAATGAGAATCCACATGCCGCAACTCAACTAAGAGTTCTCATACCACAATTAAAGATCCTGTATACCATAACTAGAAATTAAGACCCAGCACAGCTAGTTAGATGAATGAATGAGTGAGTGAATAAATAAATAATTACAAAAGAAGAAATGGCAACCTCCAGATAACAGTTCTTTTTGCCCCGTCTTCCTGGAATCATTCCTTCAACAATGCATTATTTTCATGTATTCAGGAGTTTTGATTTGCTCCTTAGATTCTTCCATAATTTAGCAAATTTCCCAAGGTTGTGAGGGATATATTTCAGCATGAAAATTCAGTAAGTACCGTTGAATCTGTGCCTGTGATACAGGAATTTCCCAACTACTCCCAAACATTCTCTCTTCTCTTTTTCTTGTGAATGTATTTCTGTATGTACAAACACTCATTTTACTAAGGATAATAATCTTTAAATCACCAAGGACAAAGTAGATTGCTTGTTCTATGTGGACGGATCCTATATGCACTTAATCCTGGAAGTCCACTTTAGCTGAGTAAAAAAATATTGGCTCCCAGACTTCAAGCTGAATGTCTCTTTGAAACCAGAAACTGACATATGAAATAGAGGCTTTGGAATTCTTTTTATTTTTCATTGCATTAGAAAAAAGCCTCGGGATTTTTCTATTGCTGTTGCCACTTTCAACTTGGATAGTCACTGGGGAAGAGTTGAAAAGAGATCTTATCTAAGTCAATGCCCAGCTTCCTCATTATTTTACACCACTGTCCATTATTTCTTTCCTTCATGAGATTATTTCCACCAATTATTCTTCTGAGTTACAGTTAAAAGACCAATGTTTTTACAGTCAAGAGTTAAACAGAAAATTTGTAAATGCCTTAAAAGTGTTAAAAATGTTATCTTTTGCTCTTTTTAAATGAATCACCTATTCTAAAAATACGTGTAAGACCATTTACTGAGAACTTTGCATGTGACAAACATTTTGGTAAGTGCTCAGATATTTTTCATCTAATCTATGATTGACAGAAACACAACCAAGATTAGTTTACACAAATCTGGAAATGTATTGGCTTAAAAAAATCAGACTGGGCCTGAAGATCTAGGCTTCCTTAAAGGAAAAGGGCAAGTAGCATCAGTGACTGGACTCTGGGATTTAGCAGTGATGAGGAGTCTGTTTCGGTCTCTTGTCTCTGTTCCTTTATGCCTGTCAGTCTCTTCACAGAACGTGTTTTCTCCACATGACAGGAAACACAGTCAGTGGCAACAGTGGATCACCAAAAGGTGTATTTACTTGGCATACAGGACTTCTTGGAAAAGATGACTAGGAGCAACTGTTTTTTGAAGCACTTGTAGAAAACAGGAAAGAAGGGTGATTCTCTGCTGAACACCTTCCTTTTTCCTATTTCCTATTGGTTAAGCTTTACCCAACAGAAAATTAACTTCTCGTCAAATCCAATTTGCATCATGTGGCCACTTAAGTGACTGTTCAGGATTTCACCTATCTTGGTTTCTAATAAATCTCCTCCAACTCTGAAAACACAGAAGACACAGAAACAAAACACAGAGTATAGCTGGTTGGCTGTGCTCTGCTGTCCTTGCACAAATGATTATGCCATGGCTGTGGCTATGTGGTCTAGAAATGACGTATTCAGAAGGAAAGACAGTTAAGAAAACTAAAGAAGAGCTAGTGCCTGTCCTCCTAAAACTCTTTCAAAAAACTGCACAGGAAGAAAAACTCCCAAACACATTCTATGAGGCCACTATCACCCTGATACCAAAACCAGGCAAAGACAATACAAAAAAGGAAAACTATAGGCCAATTTCACTGAGTTCCAAGCCCCAAACTAAAAATTCAATGAAAAAAACAGAAAACTAGCTGCCTTCTCAAACTCTTTCCACCAATTATTCTTCTGAGTTACAGTTAAAAGACCAATGTTTTTACAGTCAAGAGTTAAACAGAAAATTTGTAAATGCCTTAAAAGTGTTAAAAATGTTATCTTTTGCTCTTTTTAAATGAATCACCTATTCTAAAAATACGTGTAAGACCATTTACTGAGAACTTTGCATGTGACAAACATTTTGGTAAGTGCTCAGATATTTTTCATCTAATCTATGATTGACAGAAACACAACCAAGATTAGTTTACACAAATCTGGAAATGTATTGGCTTAAAAAAATCAGACTGGGCCTGAAGATCTAGGCTTCCTTAAAGGAAAAGGGCAAGTAGCATCAGTGACTGGACTCTGGGATTTAGCAGTGATGAGGAGTCTGTTTCGGTCTCTTGTCTCTGTTCCTTTATGCCTGTCAGTCTCTTCACAGAACGTGTTTTCTCCACATGACAGGAAACACAGTCAGTGGCAACAGTGGATCACCAAAAGGTGTATTTACTTGGCATACAGGACTTCTTGGAAAAGATGACTAGGAGCAACTGTTTTTTGAAGCACTTGTAGAAAACAGGAAAGAAGGGTGATTCTCTGCTGAACACCTTCCTTTTTCCTATTTCCTATTGGTTAAGCTTTACCCAACAGAAAATTAACTTCTCGTCAAATCCAATTTGCATCATGTGGCCACTTAAGTGACTGTTCAGGATTTCACCTATCTTGGTTTCTAATAAATCTCCTCCAACTCTGAAAACACAGAAGACACAGAAACAAAACACAGAGTATAGCTGGTTGGCTGTGCTCTGCTGTCCTTGCACAAATGATTATGCCATGGCTGTGGCTATGTGGTCTAGAAATGACGTATTCAGAAGGAAAGACAGTTAAGAAAACTAAAGAAGAGCTAGTGCCTGTCCTCCTAAAACTCTTTCAAAAAACTGCACAGGAAGAAAAACTCCCAAACACATTCTATGAGGCCACTATCACCCTGATACCAAAACCAGGCAAAGACAATACAAAAAAGGAAAACTATAGGCCAATTTCACTGATGAACTTAGATGCCAAGATCCTCCACAAAATCCTAGCAAACAGAATTCAATGACACATCAAAAAACTCATACATCACGATCAAATAGCATTCATCCCAGGCATGCAAGTATTCTTCAATATCTGCAAATCAATCAATGTGATACACCATATCAACAAATTGAGAGACAAAAATCATATGATCATCTCAATAGATGCAGAAAAAGCCTTCGACAAAGTACAACATCCATTTATGATAAAAACTCTTCAGAAAATGGGCACAGAAGGAACCTATCTCAACATAATATGTCACTTTCTTATTTTACCTTCAATCTTTCCCAGTATCCACGTCTCTTCCAATGAGTCGTCTCTTATTATCAGGTGTCCAAAGTATTGGAGCTTTTCAGCTTCAGCATCAGTCCTTCCAATGAATCCAGACCACCCTTAACATATAATTTGCTTGTGCATTCCAGACTTGCACAAGCCCACTCCTTAGTAGCTAATTTCTAGCACAACTTGGTTTGCTGTCACAACTCTCTCTTCACTCAGAATATTGAAATACCTCAGACTACACAGTTTCTTGGTGGCCCATGGCCAGAAGCTGAGGCTCAATCAAAAGACAATAGCAAACCAGAATTTCTTTGATGAACAGGCGAACATTTTCTTCTGGCCTGAGACTGCATAGCCCTGCTCCCAAACTCTAGGACTCTTATTAGCATTTCCCAATATTCTTACCATTGGTACCACCAGCACCCCTACATTTACCAGGTTGTATGACACTAAGTCAGGGAACTGTGCACTGACAGCCTGACCTAATTTATCTTTCTCTGAACTTTCCTCAGCTTTGCCATCCTTCTTGGTTGTCCAATACATGTTTGGAGCAATAGTGGAAATTATAATACATACTGCTCTCAAAGTCTGAAGTGGCTCCAAAGATACTCTGCCTCTTGTTTAAGTCAGGGAAAAACTGTTCGCCCAACTGACAGCCTGACCTAATTTATCTTTTCTGTGCTAGAGATTAAAAACCTAGCAAACAGACACTCCCAAACACATTCTATGAGGCCACTATCACCCTGATACCAAAACCAGGCAAAGACAATACAAAAAAGGAAAACTATAGGCCAATTTCACTGATGAACTTAGATGCCAAGATCCTCCACAAAATCCTAGCAAACAGAATTCAATGACACATCAAAAAACTCATACATCACGATCAAATAGCATTCATCCCAGGCATGCAAGTATTCTTCAATATCTGCAAATCAATCAATGTGATACACCATATCAACAAATTGAGAGACAAAAATCATATGATCATCTCAATAGATGCAGAAAAAGCCTTCGACAAAGTACAACATCCATTTATGATAAAAACTCTTCAGAAAATGGGCACAGAAGGAACCTATCTCAACATAATATGTCACTTTCTTATTTTACCTTCAATCTTTCCCAGTATCCACGTCTCTTCCAATGAGTCGTCTCTTATTATCAGGTGTCCAAAGTATTGGAGCTTTTCAGCTTCAGCATCAGTCCTTCCAATGAATCCAGACCACCCTTAACATATAATTTGCTTGTGCATTCCAGACTTGCACAAGCCCACTCCTTAGTAGCTAATTTCTAGCACAACTTGGTTTGCTGTCACAACTCTCTCTTCACTCAGAATATTGAAATACCTCAGACTACACAGTTTCTTGGTGGCCCATGGCCAGAAGCTGAGGCTCAATCAAAAGACAATAGCAAACCAGAATTTCTTTGATGAACAGGCGAACATTTTCTTCTGGCCTGAGACTGCATAGCCCTGCTCCCAAACTCTAGGACTCTTATTAGCATTTCCCAATATTCTTACCATTGGTACCACCAGCACCCCTACATTTACCAGGTTGTATGACACTAAGTCAGGGAACTGTGCACTGACAGCCTGACCTAATTTATCTTTCTCTGAACTTTCCTCAGCTTTGCCATCCTTCTTGGTTGTCCAATACATGTTTGGAGCAATAGTGGAAATTATAATACATACTGCTCTCAAAGTCTGAAGTGGCTCCAAAGATACTCTGCCTCTTGTTTAATGGTAGACAGTACAATGGAAACAACATTGTTTGTATCAAAGTGGATATGCAGACAGACCCCAGATACCTGGAACTCGAAAAGCTTCCCTAAGAATACTATGACCTACTAGCCACTGTCACAGACTCCTAAGAACCTGGCTTCTCTGATTGTCACTTTGAGTCTGTCACCCTTTTGGTGATTATGTCTACCTGTCTTCTGATGGTTAACTACTGTCACCCAGCTTTGCCATTCCAGGATTCTATGATTCTCATTGATATGAGAGGGTACAGTTCTTGAGCAGTATCATTTATTAAGATCTCTAGCTTATGATAGTGAGCCACTGTCATTGCTTTCTTAGAAAGGCCAACTCCTGCCATAAAGTACTTTTTAAATTGCCTTCATGAGGGACATCCTCTGGACACATCTGGGACACTGAGGGATTGGTTTCTCTGTGGATATATTATACCTACTGTCATTTGTGTTGACTGGGTTAGTCCCAGCATTGGGCCTAAGATGTCTCTTACATGTAGTTTTTTGCCCCTCTATAAGAGTGTTCTACTTCTCTTTCCCAACTGAACACAGAGTAGACATTGGTTAGAGAGCTAAATACAATGAAAACAGAGTGGTTCTCAGGGTGAAGAAGTATATCTTACAGGCACTACTGAAGGGAGGCTAAACTCTTTGGAAAAGGAGTATAAAACTACTTCTTCCAGCAAGGCATGTTCAGGATCACTTGGCCCATCTAAAACCCTCCACTCCAGGTCTTTTGGTCATAACCTGTCCTGACCAGATGCCTGCGGTGGACCTAGGAAAGCTTTTGAGACTGCACAGTTAAGTCTAATTTACAGCTTTATTATCATTGTTATCTTGGACTTTTGTTAAATCTCAGGCTACATTTTAAGGCCATGTCTCTCAAGGCTGAAATAGGTAAGGCTTTCCTTTAAAGATGTCATACTGACCCTCTGGCTTTTAAAGGATACTCTGAGTGAGCAATTGCCTTTTCTGGGTTTATTATTTTTATTTTCCTAAATCTCTAGTTGCATCAGAAACAGATACGTTATCCCATTATCCTAAATTTCCATGTCAATTTACATACCAGTCTCACTTGCTAATTTATTCATCAATGCCTTGCCTTCCTCCTTCACTTCATCCTACTATTAAGGACTATATTACTACAAATTATGAGTTAATCAGAAACCTTCCTACTGATGATAATAGTGCTCTTCTTTCTTTCATTTAAATGTAATATCTAAATACAAAATTCCACCTTGAGGGTACACTTTTTAAAACCATGCCAATCCAATTAACTCATGTCTTCTAAGATCCTAAGACAAGAGGTAACATGTTGAAACTTTATATGAAGCAATGGAAATTATGTTAGCTTGATGGCTACTGCTTCACTATAACCCACGTAGAGGTCCAGCAGGAAATTTAGCAGTTCTGTTTGTTCACCGTACAACATTTTTTAGCAGAGCCTACATGGAGCAGCCATTCTTTGAGAAGTTCATGGTGGTGAGGAAGAGAGGAAATGAAATCCTCCATCCCGATCTCCTGTTTTCTATTGGACAGAGCTCATCCTATGGGAAACTACCTTCCTGTCCTTACATGCTGTATCATCTGGCATCTTATATATCTGCTCATGCCCCTAGATCCCAGGTCTTAAGGTATGCTGTTTCCTCTACCACCCAGAAGTGAGGGAATGTTGGAAACTTTCAGTGCTCTACTGGTTGAGCTAATGTGCACTTTCAGGATGTGACTGATTAGCTCCCTCTGGTATCTGCTGGACATAGGTGCATACGACACTGTGTGTGTGTGCTCCTCAGTCACTAGGTTGTGTCTGACACTTTGTGACCCCATGGCCTGTAGCCTTCCAGGCTGTTCTGTCCGTGGGTTTTCTAGGCAAGAATACTGGAGCGGGTTGTCCTTTCCTTCTTCAGTGGATCTTCCTGATCTAGTGATGGGACTCTGCATCTCCTGCATTGGCAGGTGGATTCTTCACCACTGAGCCACCTGGGAAGCCGAAACAGAACACATGACAGAAGAAAACTACTCGGAAAAATTAAGGATCCCTGTAAGATTTTTGTCTGAAATAACCACCCTCTTCCTGAAATCCTATTCTTCAACTATGATCATTTTTTGGAAAGCATTAAGATTATACATTTCTGTGTCCTTCACTGGACTGTGAGTTCCTCAGGGGAAGAACTCAATTGTTTATTTATCTTTGCATCTGTAGGGGTCAGCACAATTCCTGGTACGAAGCTCATTCTCAAATAATAATAGTTTTTATAAGCAATGTAGGATATTTTAAATACCAATGTTTAGTACTCCTACTTCACCTACTATAAACTAAATCAAATTATGAGTTAATCAGAAACCTTCCTACTGATGATAATAGTGCTCTTCTTTCTTTCATTTAAATGTAATATCTAAATACAAAATTCCACCTTGAGGGTACACTTTTTAAAACCATGCCAATCCAATTAACTCATGTCTTCTAAGATCCTAAGACAAGAGGTAACATGTTGAAACTTTATATGAAGCAATGGAAATTATGTTAGCTTGATGGCTACTGCTTCACTATAACCCACGTAGAGGTCCAGCAGGAAATTTAGCAGTTCTGTTTGTTCACCGTACAACATTTTTTAGCAGAGCCTACATGGAGCAGCCATTCTTTGAGAAGTTCATGGTGGTGAGGAAGAGAGGAAATGAAATCCTCCATCCCGATCTCCTGTTTTCTATTGGACAGAGCTCATCCTATGGGAAACTACCTTCCTGTCCTTACATGCTGTATCATCTGGCATCTTATATATCTGCTCATGCCCCTAGATCCCAGGTCTTAAGGTATGCTGTTTCCTCTACCACCCAGAAGTGAGGGAATGTTGGAAACTTTCAGTGCTCTACTGGTTGAGCTAATGTGCACTTTCAGGATGTGACTGATTAGCTCCCTCTGGTATCTGCTGGACATAGGTGCATACGACACTGTGTGTGTGTGCTCCTCAGTCACTAGGTTGTGTCTGACACTTTGTGACCCCATGGCCTGTAGCCTTCCAGGCTGTTCTGTCCGTGGGTTTTCTAGGCAAGAATACTGGAGCGGGTTGTCCTTTCCTTCTTCAGTGGATCTTCCTGATCTAGTGATGGGACTCTGCATCTCCTGCATTGGCAGGTGGATTCTTCACCACTGAGCCACCTGGGAAGCCGAAACAGAACACATGACAGAAGAAAACTACTCGGAAAAATTAAGGATCCCTGTAAGATTTTTGTCTGAAATAACCACCCTCTTCCTGAAATCCTATTCTTCAACTATGATCATTTTTTGGAAAGCATTAAGATTATACATTTCTGTGTCCTTCACTGGACTGTGAGTTCCTCAGGGGAAGAACTCAATTGTTTATTTATCTTTGCATCTGTAGGGGTCAGCACAATTCCTGGTACGAAGCTCATTCTCAAATAATAATAGTTTTTATAAGCAATGTAGGATATTTTATAAAGGTACCAATGTTTAGTATGTTTCCAAAACAACCCATTTTTAATGTTCCTTACTCAAGAAGAGAATCTCTTAAGAATATTAATATTATAACTTCCTAAATTGAATGGTGGGTTATTAGAGCCATGGCTCCGTGATTCACCCTTGATTCATATTGAGACCCAAGGAGGTCTCATGACACTTGGCCGAGCAACTGAGAGTAAAGTTCAGATAAATCCAGAATTCTTAGCAGGATCTGTGTACTAACAAGAACAGAGAATGCAATTTAAATAGAGGATAAATTGAAATTAGCTTAATCTCATAATTATGCCCTGCAGTATCTAGGAAGACAAGAAGGAAAGTTTCACTAATATAAAAATTATTAGATAATCATGAGCATTAATGGAGATCAGAATACAATTTGAAAATACTATTTACTTTAAAACATTACTTTAAATGAAAACATTATTTACAAATCTCTAATCAGGCTATCAAAGTCTGAATCTTCTGAACTTCTGGATTTATCCTTGCATTCACTTTCTCCTAGGATACTGTGTACACCTCTCTGACAGGGGTCAGAATTCCAGTAAATTGCTGAATGGTACATCTCTGACAAAGTGGGAAAGGAACAAAAGATTTTTCCAGTGTGGATTTCAAGGAGCAGAACTGGAAGAGAATTCTGCATTCCTCAGGTCCTGTGGTCCAGAAGCAGTCACTGGCTCTTCAGAGTGAAAATCCACACCCTATTTTTCCTAATGATAATTGCTTTTTACAATATTATTTGGTGATTTTATATTAACGGAGTTCTTTACTTTTATTTTTCTCCATTTAACCTAAAACCTGCTTCTTAAAAATGGTGGAGAAAGCATTAAAATAATGAGATCAGCTAGAATGAGAGAGAAATGAAGAAAACTGTGGATTGCCTCATCTATTTTTAAAAAGGTTTCAGGTAAAATAAATTTGAATAATCTTTTGTCATATTTTTGTCTGATAGGCTAATGACAGAAATTATTAAAGATTGTTTTTAGCCCTAAAGTGGTAGCTTCTTTCTGAAAGTACTATTTCACTATTCCTATTAATTCTTTTCAAGTTAGTCAGTAGTTATATAACAAACTGTCATATAAGTCTGCTGTATATGTACATACATATATGTATGTATATATAAAATGCACTGTATTGCTTGCAGGATTTTAGTTTCCTGACTAGGGATTGAATCCATAGCACTTAAGTGCCAGGGAATTCCCTTTAAAAATTCTGTTTAAACAACCTGTATGGTTTCCATGTCCTTGTCCAAATGACATAAGAATATTTAAAAAGGGTACTTGGAAACTGGAAATACGGTAAGGAATGATTTTCCTGGTGGCACAGCGGTAAAGAATCAGCCAGCCAATGCAGAAGGCAAAGATTTGACCCATGGTCCAGGGAGATCCCCGGAGAAGGAAATGGCACCCCACTCCAGCATTCTTGCTGGGAGAGTCCCATCGAGCCTTAGAGGCTACAGTCCATGTGGTTACAGAGAGTCAGCCACAACTGAGCATGCACACATGTACACTACCCAAAGCGATTCTACACATTCAGTGCAATCCCCATCAAATTACCAATACATGTTTCAAAGAATTAGAAGAAAAAAATTTACAATTTCTATGGAAACAAAAAAGACTCCAAATAGCCAAAGCAATCTTGAGAAAGAAAAACAGAGCTAGAGGAATCAGGCTTCCTATTTTCAGATTACACTAAAAAGTTACAATAATGAAAACACTATGACACAGGTACCAAAACAGAAATAGAAAGTTCAGATATAAACCCACACATCCATTATTAACTAATCTATGACAAAAGAGGCAAGAATATACAATGAAGAAAAGTCAGTCTATTTAACAAGTGGTATGGGAAAACTGGACAGTTACATGTAAATGAATAAAGTTAGAAAACCTCATAACTCAAAGCCTTATTAACGGAGTTCTTTACTTTTATTTTCTCCATTTAACCTAAAACCTGCTTCTTAAAAATGGTGGAGAAAGCATTAAAATAATGAGATCAGCTAGAATGAGAGAGAAATGAAGAAAACTGTGGATTGCCTCATCTATTTTTAAAAAGGTTTCAGGTAAAATAAATTTGAATAATCTTTTGTCATATTTTTGTCTGATAGGCTAATGACAGAAATTATTAAAGATTGTTTTTAGCCCTAAAGTGGTAGCTTCTTTCTGAAAGTACTATTTCACTATTCCTATTAATTCTTTTCAAGTTAGTCAGTAGTTATATAACAAACTGTCATATAAGTCTGCTGTATATGTACATACATATATGTATGTATATATAAAATGCACTGTATTGCTTGCAGGATTTTAGTTTCCTGACTAGGGATTGAATCCATAGCACTTAAGTGCCAGGGAATTCCCTTTAAAAATTCTGTTTAAACAACCTGTATGGTTTCCATGTCCTTGTCCAAATGACATAAGAATATTTAAAAAGGGTACTTGGAAACTGGAAATACGGTAAGGAATGATTTTCCTGGTGGCACAGCGGTAAAGAATCAGCCAGCCAATGCAGAAGGCAAAGATTTGACCCATGGTCCAGGGAGATCCCCGGAGAAGGAAATGGCACCCCACTCCAGCATTCTTGCTGGGAGAGTCCCATCGAGCCTTAGAGGCTACAGTCCATGTGGTTACAGAGAGTCAGCCACAACTGAGCATGCACACATGTACACTACCCAAAGCGATTCTACACATTCAGTGCAATCCCCATCAAATTACCAATACATGTTTCAAAGAATTAGAAGAAAAAAATTTACAATTTCTATGGAAACAAAAAAGACTCCAAATAGCCAAAGCAATCTTGAGAAAGAAAAACAGAGCTAGAGGAATCAGGCTTCCTATTTTCAGATTACACTAAAAAGTTACAATAATGAAAACACTATGACACAGGTACCAAAACAGAAATAGAAAGTTCAGATATAAACCCACACATCCATTATTAACTAATCTATGACAAAAGAGGCAAGAATATACAATGAAGAAAAGTCAGTCTATTTAACAAGTGGTATGGGAAAACTGGACAGTTACATGTAAATGAATAAAGTTAGAAAACTTCCTAACACCACACTCAAAAATAAACTCAAAATGACCTAAATGCAAGGCCTGAAACTTTAAGACTCTTAGAGGAAAGCATAGAACAGTTTTTGACACAAATCACAGCAAGATCTTCTTTGACCCACCTCCTAAAGTAATGAAAATAAGAACAAAAATAAACAAATGGGACCTAATTAATCATAAAATCTTTTGTATATCTTTAAAGAAATGAAACCATGAGCAAAATGAAAAGACAACCCACAGAATGGGGCAAATGAAGCAATGAACAAGGGCTTAAATCTCCAAGATATACAAACAGCTCATTCGGCTCAATATGAAAATAAAAGAAAACAACCCTATCAAAAAATGGACAGAAGGTCTAAATATACATCTTTCCAAAGAAGAGACACAGACGGCCAAGAGGCATATGAAAAGATGCTCAACACCACTAGTATTAGAGAAACTCAAGTCAAAACTATATTGAGATAGCACCTCCCACTGAATCTATAAACAATAAATGCTGGAAAGCATGTGCAAAAAAGGGAGCCCTCTGCACTCCTGGTGGGAATGTAAATTGGTACAGCCACTATGGAGAACAGTATGGAGGTTCCTTGAGAAACTAAAACAGAGCTACCTTATGACCCAGCAATCCCATTCCAGTGCATATATCTAACAAACCATAATTCAAAAAGAGGCACTCACCCCAGTGTTCACTGCAGTTAGTTACAATAGCCAGGACCCAGAATCAATCTAAATATCCATCAATGGAGCAATGGACAAAGAAGATGTGGCATACATATATAATGGAATATTAATCAGTCATAAAACAAAACAAAGCTATTTGCAGCGACATGAGAGAGATTGTCATAGTGAGTGAAGTAATTCGGAGAAAGACAAATATATAACATAGCACTTATATGTGGAATCTAAAAGAAATATACAGATATGCCTATTTAAAAGAACAGAAATAGAGTCACAGACAGGAAACAAACTTCTGGTTATCAACCAGAAGAGGAAGAGGGAAAAACTGGAAAGATTGGGACTGACATATACACATCATGATATATAAAACAGATGACTCATCAACCAATCCCCCCCATATTAGGGGATATGCGATATCCCCTAATGACCTATATGGGAACAGAATCTAAAAGAAAGTAGATATATGTATTTGTATAATTGATTCACTTTGCTGTACAACAGAAATTAATACAGCATTATACATCAATTATACACTAATAAAAATTAAGAAATAAACAATAAAGAAGTACTTTCCACTCAAACTAATCATATGATCTTTAGATACTCTATAGCACTGCCTATTGAAATCTTCATTTTAAATTTCTACAGGCTATCTCAAACTGATCAAATTGATTTTTCTTTATGCTTTTCCCATTAAGCTTATTCCTTTAGCTTTCTCTTTGCCAATAAATGGCATCATCATCATCATCTGCTTAGTTATTCTAATAAAATATTTGGAGACTAGTACTAACTTCTTCCAAAAGTTTTATTATTGGCTCCTTTGCTTCAATCACGAAAAAGTGACATTCTATCCAAAATCTGTTCACTTTTTCCATCACCAATCACTACTTCTACCACGTTCCTTGCCTGATTGCTAGGGGAACTTTCTAATTGTAATTTCTGACTATACTTGTCATCTCATTAAATCATTCTCCATTTTGCATTTGCCACACATTTAAAAGTAGAAATTTAATCACATCATACACAATTGCTTAAATCCTAAAGCATCAAATTCATGTTGGTCCCTTCGAGTGTCAGGGCCAGAAACACTCATATATGAAGTTCTAAAAAGACAGCAAAGCTCGCATAGAACTGTCCTTGTCAAAGTTTATATAGGTTGCCTGGATTTGAATCGTAGCTCTACTGCTTACCATAAGTGGGACCCTGGACAACTTAAAACTTATTTATCTTGTGTGTTTGTGTGTGTTAGTTTATTCATCTATAAAATGAGAATAAAAAGAATACTTCACATGGCTCCTGGAAAATTAGAATAGTTTATAGTATTTAGAATACTGCCTAACAAGTGATAATGGCTTGTTATCATTAAATAATGTATAGCTGTATATAGCCTTATATAAATGTTTACATATGTAAACACACCTAATTCTCAATATTCATCTAAGTCAACCCATCAGGGAAATTTGACATAGTCGGTTATTCTCTGCTTCTTAAAACAGTTTCTTCACTTAGCTTCCAAACTACTATCTTCACTTAATTTTCACTATATTTCTCAGGCTTCTAATTCTTGATTACTATTGCTGGCTTCACCTCATCTTTTTGAGTTCAAAAGTTGGAATTGCTCTAGAGCTCAACCCTTAGTCAGCTTCTGTCTTCTATGCCTATTAGTTTATGTGTTCTAATCCTTTTTTAAAAAACTTTGGCCTTTCATTTATTTATTTATTTTCATCCATCTTCATTCCTTGGCCTGTGTGGGCCTCCCATTGCAGTGGCCTTTCTCAGGCGCATGTGCTCAAGAGCATTGGCTGGTAATTTGGACACACTGGTCCAGCTGCTCTGTGGCACATGGGATCTTCCCAGGCCAGGGATCGAACCAGTGCACCTTGAGTTGCAAGGCAGACTCTTTACCCACTGGACCACCAGGGAAGCCCATGTTCTAATCTTTATACTTTAAATGCTTATGAATATACTTGAGTCAATTATATAGATATTTTGAAAAAATCTCTAAGTTTTTTATATGCTTGGATAGACTTATATGGATAACTTCTTCACTTGTATTAGAAAACTAATCTTACTGTATCCACAAATGAGCTCCCCATACTTTTCCATTCCAAACCAGCTAACTCTGCAGTCTGGTTTGACTACAAGTTGGAAAACCCATAAGAACTGAAGATTACTGATGACATTTTATTATATGCATTTTTAAATAAGTAAGATATACTTTAATATGTGTTCAAAACTTTACTTAAACACTGCTTTAATCTGTTCAGACTGTCATAATAAAAGTACCATAGACTGCATGGCTTATAAATAACACACACTTATTTCTCACAATTCTGGAGGCTGGATAATACAAGATCAAGGCCTCAGCAGATTTTCGGCCTAGTGAGAATTTGATTCTCAGTTCATCACTGGCCATCTTCTTAGTACAGTCTCACAAGACTGAAGAGGAGAGAGAGTTCTCTGGAGTCTCTATCTCTTTTTTATTTTCATGGGTATTTATCTGGGACTGAAGCTCAAAGCATTAATCACAGGGAAATGTCTTTTGACTTTTTGACAAATGCATAATATTACATAGGGATTTCTTTTTATTTTGTACTGGGGTATATATATAGCCAATAAACAAAGTCGCGACAGTTTCAGATCATCAGTCATACACATACATGTATTCATTCTCTGCCAAGAGCTTCCCATTCCCTGGTGGCTCAGTGGTAAAGAATCTGCCTGCTGACGCTGGAGACATGAATTTGATTCCTGGACAGGGAAGATCCCCTGGAGGAGGAACTGGCAACCTACTCCAGTATTCTTGACTGGAATATCCCATGGACAGAAGAGCCTGGAAGGCTACAGTCCCAAGGGTCACAAAGAGTCAGACACAACTAAGCATGCACATTCTTTCTCCCCTTCATTCCTGGCTGCCATAATTTGTTCTCTAAGTTGGAGCCTCTTTTATAAAAGCACTAATCTCATTCATGAGTGCTAATCATCTCCCAGAGACCCCCACCTCCAAATACTGCTACACTGGGAATTAGGTTTCAGCATAGTAGCCATTTCAGGGAGGGGAGTGTAATCATTCAATCTGCGGCAAATATTATGTCTAATTTATTCTACAAAACCTTTTATATAAAGACATCAGTTGTTCCTTATTTGTATTTGTATTTCTGTGTATGCTAACAGTTATAGAAAATACCATGACTGTGACAAAATGCCAAAACACATTTGGCAGTATTTCGTCCTGGGAATTTCTACTAAAAATAAACTATGCTAAGTCAGGAAGTTTCAGCGATATCATGGACAAAGGAAATAGCAAGAAGAAATGTATTTTATTTAAAAAAATTTCCATATTTCCTAATTTAAAATATAAATAATGTGTAAAGTTACTATTTCACTATAAATTAATCTTTCCTCGGGTGATGTCAAAAGAGAATACCTGGTAAGCAGTGAAATGAACAACTAATGTTCATCTTGCAAAGATGTAGTTGAGGTCATTAGGCCTAACCCAATAGAGTGAAGGAACACATACGAACTGGGTTCTAAAGAGAAATAAACAGAAAAACAAACAGAAAAAGCAAACTTTGCAAATTGTCCAAAATACCCTTAAAATTTCCTATGAAGAAATCATTTAAAGATACACATAGTGGTCTTTAAAACTAAGATAACCAATTTTACCTTCACTGTTGGGATGGATAGATGTTTCTTTAGTTAAGCACCAGATGAAATAACCCAAGGTCTTATTTTAAGACTAAATAATCAATATAATAAGATGTTCATATTAGAAGAGATGCATACTTAGAATTACTATTTAGCATAGGAACTGAATTCATATTTCTTATGCCACACTAACTCTCAGGCATATGCTCATTCTTCTCTCTCTCCTCCCTCCTCTCCTCTCCCGTCTCACTGATAAGTTCCTGGACGGGAAATTGAGGGCCTTTTTGACTGGAATATCCATGGACAGAAGAGCCTGGAAGGCTACAGTCCCAAGGGTCACAAAGAGTCAGACACAACTAAGCATGCACATTCTTTCTCCCCTTCATTCCTGGCTGCCATAATTTGTTCTCTAAGTTGGAGCCTCTTTTATAAAAGCACTAATCTCATTCATGAGTGCTAATCATCTCCCAGAGACCCCCACCTCCAAATACTGCTACACTGGGAATTAGGTTTCAGCATAGTAGCCATTTCAGGGAGGGGAGTGTAATCATTCAATCTGCGGCAAATATTATGTCTAATTTATTCTACAAAACCTTTTATATAAAGACATCAGTTGTTCCTTATTTGTATTTGTATTTCTGTGTATGCTAACAGTTATAGAAAATACCATGACTGTGACAAAATGCCAAAACACATTTGGCAGTATTTCGTCCTGGGAATTTCTACTAAAAATAAACTATGCTAAGTCAGGAAGTTTCAGCTATATCATGGACACAGGAAATAGCAAGAAGAAATGTATTTTATTTAAAAAATTACCATATTTCCTAATTTAAAATATAAATAATGTGTAAAGTTACTATTTCACTATAAATTAATCTTTCCTCGGGTGATGTCAAAAGAGAATACCTGGTAAGCAGTGAAATGAACAACTAATGTTCATCTTGCAAAGATGTAGTTGAGGTCATTAGGCCTAACCCAATAGAGTGAAGGAACACATACGAACTGGGTTCTAAAGAGAAATAAACAGAAAAACAAACAGAAAAAGCAAACTTTGCAAATTGTCCAAAATACCCTTAAAATTTCCTATGAAGAAATCATTTAAAGATACACATAGTGGTCTTTAAAACTAAGATAACCAATTTTACCTTCACTGTTGGGATGGATAGATGTTTCTTTAGTTAAGCACCAGATGAAATAACCCAAGGTCTTATTTTAAGACTAAATAATCAATATAATAAGATGTTCATATTAGAAGAGATGCATACTTAGAATTACTATTTAGCATAGGAACTGAATTCATATTTCTTATGCCACACTAACTCTCAGGCATATGCTCATTCTTCTTCTCTCTCCCTCCCTCCCTCTCTCCTCATCCCAGTCTCACTGATAAGTTTTTGGAAGGCACACATAATTGAATTTCCTAAGTTAAAGATGATAATGATATAAACATACTGCAGCACAGATTAGACCATTATAAAAGTCACACATGGAAACATTTTACCTAAGAGATTTATGTAGAATTATCATTATTACAGTATGCATTTCCCACTGTTAAAATTATTTCTGCTTTCTAGGTTTCATTTTGCTTTCATCATCATAGGATTTACTGCCAAAATAAATACTTTGACAAATATAAGGCACAGGAGTATTAACAACATTGAGAGCTAAATAACAAGAGGCTCTTCTATAATACTCTTATCTTAAAAATAAATATTCACAGTTGTTTCTATTCCACTGGGCCTAAAGACATATGTTTATTTTCTACTAACTATAAAAAGGAATGGGTCTCCAAAAAAAGTCAAGTCTGTAGATACAGGATTAAGAGAGGTGGCTTAAAATAATTAGACCAACTGTCAGAGAACCCAGTGTTATTTCCTCTTCTCAGAATGCTGGTTTCCAACTTAGTAAAAACTATTAGTAAAACTATCTTCAGACTCCTACAGAAAACTCTCTTCTAAATATCGACAAGGAAACATGGCCCAGAGTTGTTAGAAATCGTTTTAATCTATGGGCCTCGTTGAAACTAAACAGGTCTACAATATACCAATCTGTAATACCGTGGAACATTTCTCAAAAGCATGAATCAAAGCACACACACTAAAGATGTTCACCAATTTGCATGCATGCATCTACACTGTGATATTAGTTAGACTGGTGGGAACTAGGTATTTTATACATGAAGGGATTTCCTTTCACACTGAACTTTCAAGGTATAAAACAAGAAAAGAATAATGTAAAAGTTTCATGATACTAAAGTTATTTCCAATTCCTGTTCTTCCTCTCTTCTTCTGACTTTAAAATATAAAATATCTTTGCAATCTGACTATACTTATTCATTTATACTTTAGGCTAACCTGAGATTTGACACACATAAGTTTTATTATAGTAATCTATAGTGACAGTAGTTAGTATTTATGAAATTATTTGCATATGCAAGAGAGTTAAGAAGTCAGTATGAGGAAGAATAAAAAGACTGAACTGTCCTAAAATATCCTCTTTTGGTGAAATAATATAGACTAAGAAGTTTGAAGACGGGGTTCTAGTACAAATGCTGGCATTAAATGTATACATAAAGGAAACTGCCTAATTCTCTACATGCATTTCTCCAAGTAAGGAATGTGGATAAATATTTTCTCTTGGAAGGTATTTTAGGAACAGTACAAAAATGAGTATTTATAAAATTGTGAAAATTATTGTTTATAAAAGTAGATTCTGAAATGTTAAAAATAATTGGAGAAGGAAATTCTTCATGTATCAAGTTGTGAGAATTATGGGCTGTTCCTAAGGGATTACTTAAGCAAAATTGGCTTACCTAGCTAACAGGACCTGGGACGTTAGGTCCATGAATCAAGGTAAACTGGATGTGATCAAGCAGGAGATGACAAGATTGAACACTGATGTCTTAGGAATCAGTGAACTAAACTGGACAAGAATGGGGGAATTTAATTCAGATGGCCGTTATATCTACTTCTTTGAGCAAGAATCCAATACAAGAAATGGAGTAGCCCTCATAGTCAACAAAAAAGTCCCAAACACAGTATATTTGTGCCGAGTCACTCAGTCATTCCAACTCTTTGTGGTTCTAAGGTCTATAGCTCACCAGGCTCCTCTGTCCATGAAATTTTCCAGGCAAGAATAGTTGGATGCAGTCTCAAAAATGACAGACGGATCTTGGTACATTTCCAAGGCAAACCATTCAACATCATGGTAATCCAACCTAAGCCCTAACCATTGATATTTAAGAAGCTGGGTCTCTACTAACCCAAGAGACAGCTCTGCACATGAACATCAGCATGTGGTCAATACTGCAATCAAATTGATTTTGTTCTCTGCAGCCAAAGAGAGAGGATCTCTATGCAGTCAGCAAAAACAAGACTTGGAACTGACTGTGGCTTTAGATTAAAACAGATTTAAACCGAAGAAAGTAGGCCGGTTATTGTTTTTTAAATTTCCAATTCCTGTTCTTCCTCTCTTCTTCTGACTTTAAAATATAAAATATCTTTGCAATCTGACTATACTTATTCATTTATACTTTAGGCTAACCTGAGATTTGACACACATAAGTTTTATTATAGTAATCTATAGTGACAGTAGTTAGTATTTATGAAATTATTTGCATATGCAAGAGAGTTAAGAAGTCAGTATGAGGAAGAATAAAAAGACTGAACTGTCCTAAAATATCCTCTTTTGGTGAAATAATATAGACTAAGAAGTTTGAAGACGGGGTTCTAGTACAAATGCTGGCATTAAATGTATACATAAAGGAAACTGCCTAATTCTCTACATGCATTTCTCCAAGTAAGGAATGTGGATAAATATTTTCTCTTGGAAGGTATTTTAGGAACAGTACAAAAATGAGTATTTATAAAATTGTGAAAATTATTGTTTATAAAAGTAGATTCTGAAATGTTAAAAATAATTGGAGAAGGAAATTCTTCATGTATCAAGTTGTGAGAATTATGGGCTGTTCCTAAGGGATTACTTACAAAATTGGCTTACCTAGCTAACAGGGCCTGGGACGTTAGGTCCATGAATCAAGGTAAACTGGATGTGATCAAGCAGGAGATGACAAGATTGAACACTGATGTCTTAGGAATCAGTGAACTAAACTGGACAAGAATGGGGGAATTTAATTCAGATGGCCGTTATATCTACTTCTTTGAGCAAGAATCCAATACAAGAAATGGAGTAGCCCTCATAGTCAACAAAAAAGTCCCAAACACAGTATATTTGTGCCGAGTCACTCAGTCATTCCAACTCTTTGTGGTTCTAAGGTCTATAGCTCACCAGGCTCCTCTGTCCATGAAATTTTCCAGGCAAGAATAGTTGGATGCAGTCTCAAAAATGACAGACGGATCTTGGTACATTTCCAAGGCAAACCATTCAACATCATGGTAATCCAACCTAAGCCCTAACCATTGATATTTAAGAAGCTGGGTCTCTACTAACCCAAGAGACAGCTCTGCACATGAACATCAGCATGTGGTCAATACTGCAATCAAATTGATTTTGTTCTCTGCAGCCAAAGAGAGAGGATCTCTATGCAGTCAGCAAAAACAAGACTTGGAACTGACTGTGGCTCAGATTATCAGCTCCTTATTGTAAAATTCAGATTTAAACCGAAGAAAGTAGGGGAAACCAAGAGGAAATTCAGATATGACCTAAATAAATCTCTATGATTATACAGTGGAAGTGACAGAGATCCAAGGAATTAGATCTGATAGACAGAGTCCAGAAAAACTATGGACAGAGGTTCATGACATTATACAGGAAGTAGTGACCAAAACCATCCCAAAGAAAAATAAATGCAAGAAGGCAAAATGGTTATCTGAGGGTGCCTTACAAATAGCTGAGAACAGAAGAGGAGTGAAAGGCAAGAGGGGAAAGGAAAGATATATCCAAGTGAATGCAGAGTTCCCGAGACTGGCAAGGAGAGATACAAAGGCCCTTTTAAAGGAACAATGCAAAGATATAGAGGAAAACAACAGAATGGGAAAGACTAGAGAGCTCCTCAAGATGTCAAGGGAACATTTCATACAAGACTGGGCATAATAAAGGACAAATGATAAGGACCTAACAGAAGCAGAAGCCATTAAGAAGAGCTGGCAAGAACATGGAGACCTATACAAAAAAGGTCTTAATGACTCAGATAATCATGACAGTGTGGTCACTCACCTGGAGCCAGACGTCCTGGAGAGTGAAGTCAAGTGGGCCTTAGAAGCATTACTATGAAGAAAGCTAGTGGAGGTTATGGAATTCCAGGTAAGCTATTTAGAATCCTGGAACATGATACTCCTGAAATGCCCACTCAACATGCCCATTAACTTGGAAAACTCAACAGTGGCCACAGGACTGTAAAAGGTCAGTTCTCATTCCAATCCCATAGAAGGGCAATTCCAAAAAATGTTCAAACTACTGAACAGTTGAGCTCTTTTCATATGCTAGCAACATAATGCTCCAGCCTAGGTTTCAGCAGTACATGAACTGAGAACTTTCCAGATGTACAAAGCGGGTTTATAAAAGGCAAAAGAAAAAGAGATCAAACTGGCAATATTGGTTAAGATCATAGAGAAAGTAATGGAATTCCAGAACAACATCTACCTCTGATTTACTGACTATGCTTAAAACTTTGTCTTGTGTAGATCACAATGAACTATGGAAAAAAAAAAAAAAAGAGAGAGATGGGAATACCAGACACTACTTTACTGTTCTCCTGAGAAACCTGTATGTGGGCCAAGAAGTGACAGAACTGGACATGCAACAAGGTACTAATTTAAAATTGAGAAAGGTGTATGACAAGGCTGTGTATTATCACTCTGCTAATTTAACTTTTATGCAGAGTATGTTATGTGAAATTCCGGGCTGGACCATAAGACGGAGTCAAGACTGGAAGCAGAAATTTCAACAACCTTAGTTATGCAGATGATACCACTCTAATGGCAGAAAGTTAAGAAGCAGCAAAGAGCCTCCTGATGAGGGTGAAAGAGGAGAGTGAAAAAGCTGGCTTGAAACTTGACATTCAAAAACCTAAGATCATGGCATCCAGTCCCATCACTTCATGGCAAATAGGAGGGGAAAAAGTGGAAACAGTGACAGATTTTATTTTCCTGTGTCCCCAAATCACTGAGGACAGTGACTGCAACCATGAAATTTAAAGATGGTTGCTTCTCGGAAGTAAAACTAAGACAAATCTAGATAGTGTATTAAAAAATAGACATCACTTTGTCAACAAACGTCCATACAGTCAAAGCTATAGTTTTTCTAATAGTCATGTACATGCTTGAGAGGTGGACCATAAAGAAGGCTGAGTGCCAAATAACTGATGCTTTTGAGTTGTCGTGCTGGAGAAGAATCTTGAGAGACACTTGGAATGCAAGGAGATCAAACCAGTCAATCTTAAATGAAATCAACCCTGAATCTTCATTGGAAGAACTGAAGCTGAAGCTCCAATACTTTTGCCATCTGATGGGTAAGTCGACTAATTCGAAAAGACACTGATGCAGGAAAGACCCAAAAGGAGAAGGGGGCAGCAGTGGAGGAGATGGTGACTGTATCACTGACTCAATGGACATGAATCTGAACAAACTCTGGAAGATGATGAAGTACAGAGGAGCCTGGCATGCTGAAGTCCATTTGGTCTCACAGAGTGGATACGAGTTAGTGTGTGAAGAACAAGAACAAACAGCCAACACGAGTTGCTAAGTCAGGTAAAATAAAGAACAGGGAGATATTTTTGATGTCTTTTACGCATAGAGCAGCAAACACAACTGTTTATTTGGAAAAAGTATCTTTTCATCATGGGTATCTGATGCAACCAGACACTACTTTACTGTTCTCCTGAGAAACCTGTATGTGGGCCAAGAAGTGACAGAACTGGACATGCAACAAGGTACTAATTTAAAATTGAGAAAGGTGTATGACAAGGCTGTGTATTATCACTCTGCTAATTTAACTTTTATGCAGAGTATGTTATGTGAAATTCCGGGCTGGACCATAAGACGGAGTCAAGACTGGAAGCAGAAATTTCAACAACCTTAGTTATGCAGATGATACCACTCTAATGGCAGAAAGTTAAGAAGCAGCAAAGAGCCTCCTGATGAGGGTGAAAGAGGAGAGTGAAAAAGCTGGCTTGAAACTTGACATTCAAAAACCTAAGATCATGGCATCCAGTCCCATCACTTCATGGCAAATAGGAGGGGAAAAAGTGGAAACAGTGACAGATTTTATTTTCCTGTGTCCCCAAATCACTGAGGACAGTGACTGCAACCATGAAATTTAAAGATGGTTGCTTCTCGGAAGTAAAACTAAGACAAATCTAGATAGTGTATTAAAAAATAGACATCACTTTGTCAACAAACGTCCATACAGTCAAAGCTATAGTTTTTCTAATAGTCATGTACATGCTTGAGAGGTGGACCATAAAGAAGGCTGAGTGCCAAATAACTGATGCTTTTGAGTTGTCGTGCTGGAGAAGAATCTTGAGAGACACTTGGAATGCAAGGAGATCAAACCAGTCAATCTTAAATGAAATCAACCCTGAATCTTCATTGGAAGAACTGAAGCTGAAGCTCCAATACTTTTGCCATCTGATGGGTAAGTCGACTAATTCGAAAAGACACTGATGCAGGAAAGACCCAAAAGGAGAAGGGGGCAGCAGTGGAGGAGATGGTGACTGTATCACTGACTCAATGGACATGAATCTGAACAAACTCTGGAAGATGATGAAGTACAGAGGAGCCTGGCATGCTGAAGTCCATTTGGTCTCACAGAGTGGATACGAGTTAGTGTGTGAAGAACAAGAACAAACAGCCAACACGAGTTGCTAAGTCAGGTAAAATAAAGAACAGGGAGATATTTTTGATGTCTTTTACGCATAGAGCAGCAAACACAACTGTTTATTTGGAAAAAGTATCTTTTCATCATGGGTATCTGATGCTTGTGAGTTGAAAAATATATAATCTTATTTTTTCATGTGAGTTAAATCCAAAGAAGTTTGTAACATATTATTAAAAATAGTAGGCAACATCCTTCTAAGCCTTTTAGTTAACAGGCACAATCTTCCCCAGTATCAACAAATGGGATCTCCTGCTTTCCCTTACTAGTTTCTCCCTGCTCCAGTGTTTAGAACCAATCTAATCTTAAACAAGAACTTTTTAAATAGTAGAGGGGTTGTATTTAACAGTATGAGCTTGGGAATTACAAGGTGTGTGTGCTATATTGCCATTTTACTAACATCTGTTTTAATTAATTTTGCTTCAGTAACATATGGTCCCCAAATCTCAGTAACTTATAGTAACAAACTTTAATTTCTTAGCTGAAGGTGGGTTGTGACTCAGCTAAAGGCTGCACCTCTGCTGCGGTACCCTGGAAGGAGTGGCCCATATGAAGACCATGTTTTTTTCATGACTACATGTTAAAGCTTATTCTGCATCTTCAGCTTCCACTGGACATGTTTATCTATCTGCTCCAAATCTACTGATCAAGAAATCACATGGACAAGCCAAAGCTCTAGACAAAGCAAAACTCAGGGATTCTCATGAATTTGGGCCATCCAAAATGTGTTCTCTTTCCATAGGAGGCAAGGAAAAGTCACATGGCAGTGAGAAGGGTTAGATAATCTTACAGGGAAGGGAGGGAGAGAAAAACTATGGAAGAAAATATGGGACTTTTGTTGCCATCTGTCAGCACATGATCGATAGATCAGTATATTTTTCTGGAACCTCTTGATGTTATAACACTCTCTGCCAACCATTTGAAACTTTATTAATGGAAGTTCTTTGGAGTTTACATGATTGAATGCATTTTCACCTTCATCCTGGTAGATCTCTGTCTTTCCCAATATGCCCTGGTAGAGGAGCCTGGCATGCTGAAGTCCATTTGGTCTCACAGAGTGGATACGAGTTAGTGTGTGAAGAACAAGAACAAACAGCCAACACGAGTTGCTAAGTCAGGTAAAATAAAGAACAGGGAGATATTTTTGATGTCTTTTACGCATAGAGCAGCAAACACAACTGTTTATTTGGAAAAAGTATCTTTTCATCATGGGTATCTGATGCTTGTGAGTTGAAAAATATATAATCTTATTTTTTCATGTGAGTTAAATCCAAAGAAGTTTGTAACATATTATTAAAAATAGTAGGCAACATCCTTCTAAGCCTTTTAGTTAACAGGCACAATCTTCCCCAGTATCAACAAATGGGATCTCCTGCTTTCCCTTACTAGTTTCTCCCTGCTCCAGTGTTTAGAACCAATCTAATCTTAAACAAGAACTTTTTAAATAGTAGAGGGGTTGTATTTAACAGTATGAGCTTGGGAATTACAAGGTGTGTGTGCTATATTGCCATTTTACTAACATCTGTTTTAATTAATTTTGCTTCAGTAACATATGGTCCCCAAATCTCAGTAACTTATAGTAACAAACTTTAATTTCTTAGCTGAAGGTGGGTTGTGACTCAGCTAAAGGCTGCACCTCTGCTGCGGTACCCTGGAAGGAGTGGCCCATATGAAGACCATGTTTTTTTCATGACTACATGTTAAAGCTTATTCTGCATCTTCAGCTTCCACTGGACATGTTTATCTATCTGCTCCAAATCTACTGATCAAGAAATCACATGGACAAGCCAAAGCTCTAGACAAAGCAAAACTCAGGGATTCTCATGAATTTGGGCCATCCAAAATGTGTTCTCTTTCCATAGGAGGCAAGGAAAAGTCACATGGCAGTGAGAAGGGTTAGATAATCTTACAGGGAAGGGAGGGAGAGAAAAACTATGGAAGAAAATATGGGACTTTTGTTGCCATCTGTCAGCACATGATCGATAGATCAGTATATTTTTCTGGAACCTCTTGATGTTATAACACTCTCTGCCAACCATTTGAAACTTTATTAATGGAAGTTCTTTGGAGTTTACATGATTGAATGCATTTTTCACCTTCATCCTGGTAGATCTCTGTCTTTCCCAATATGCCCTGGTAATTTCCACAGTGTAGATAACAGAAGTGCACTGTCAGGCATACTGTGGTTGATGCTTCATCTATTTCTATTCCTGTTTTCTTCAGTCATGCCTACATATCTGACTGATTATTTAATGCTATACTTAAAATGTATTTTCTGAGAAGGATGATAGGAAATATAATTTTATGGGAATATGGATAACTTCAGGTACATACATTTATATTTTTGATATATATGAAACATGTGAAATTCATACGTCTAATCTAGATTTTAGATAAATACAACTTTGATCTCTATCAAAGTTACTTGGTTTTACTCAGAAACCAAGTATATACATGTGGAGATAGTGTATCAGTCTGAATTATGGCCTCCCCATTCCTCCCCCAAAGATATGTTTGTATCTTAACTTGCAGAACATATGACTCTGACCCTGTTGACAAAAAGGCCCCAACAGAGGTAGTTAAATTAAGGCCTGTGAGGTGAGATCATTCTGGATTATCTGGTGGGCCCTAAACTCAATCACAGTTGTCATTTCATGAGACAAAGGAGGAAAGTAAAGAACACAGAAGAAGAGGAGACATGAAGACAGAAGCAGAGGTTGGAGTTATACAGCCACAAACCAAGGAATGCCAGGAGCCACTAGAAGCTGGAGGAGGTGAAGAAGATCCTCACCTAGAGCCTTCCCAGAGAGTTCAGCCCTAGTTAAATTACCCTTAGGTACATTCTGCATCTTCAGCTTCCACTGGACATGTTTATCTATCTGCTCCAAATCTACTGATCAAGAAATCACATGGACAAGCCAAAGCTCTAGACAAAGCAAAACTCAGGGATTCTCATGAATTTGGGCCATCCAAAATGTGTTCTCTTTCCATAGGAGGCAAGGAAAAGTCACATGGCAGTGAGAAGGGTTAGATAATCTTACAGGGAAGGGGGGGAGAAAAACTATGGAAGAAAATATGGGACTTTTGTTGCCATCTGTCAGCACATGATCGATAGATCAGTATATTTTTCTGGAACCTCTTGATGTTATAACACTCTCTGCCAACCATTTGAAACTTTATTAATGGAAGTTCTTTGGAGTTTACATGATTGAATGCATTTTTCACCTTCATCCTGGTAGATCTCTGTCTTTCCCAATATGCCCTGGTAATTTCCACAGTGTAGATAACAGAAGTGCACTGTCAGGCATACTGTGGTTGATGCTTCATCTATTTCTATTCCTGTTTTCTTCAGTCATGCCTACATATCTGACTGATTATTTAATGCTATACTTAAAATGTATTTTCTGAGAAGGATGATAGGAAATATAATTTTATGGGAATATGGATAACTTCAGGTACATACATTTATATTTTTGATATATATGAAACATGTGAAATTCATACGTCTAATCTAGATTTTAGATAAATACAACTTTGATCTCTATCAAAGTTACTTGGTTTTACTCAGAAACCAAGTATATACATGTGGAGATAGTGTATCAGTCTGAATTATGGCCTCCCCATTCCTCCCCCAAAGATATGTTTGTATCTTAACTTGCAGAACATATGACTCTGACCCTATTGACAAAAAGGTCCCAACAGAGGTAGTTAAATTAAGGCCTGTGAGGTGAGATCATTCTGGATTATCTGGTGGGCCCTAAACTCAATCACAGTTGTCATTTCATGAGACAAAGGAGGAAAGTAAAGAACACAGAAGAAGAGGAGACATGAAGACAGAAGCAGAGGTTGGAGTTATACAGCCACAAACCAAGGAATGCCAGGAGCCACTAGAAGCTGGAGGAGGTGAAGAAGATCCTCACCTAGAGCCTTCCCAGAGAGTTCAGCCCTACTGATAACAATACTAAATTCACCTGGCCTTAAGAACTGCAGAATACATTTCTATTGTTGTAAATCACTTATTACAGAGCCCCAGGAAACTGAATCTAGATACCATATAACCATTTTTAAGGAGTCTAATTTCTAAATCCTCTAAATTTAGGATGTAATAACAAATGCAGTAATACATGTAATTCACTAGACCTGCTGCTTTTAATACTTTGAATAGTACTGTAAGTTGCATTTTTTCCCTATGGATTAAATTATAACTCGAAAAATATTTCATATTATATTGCCAGAAATATGATTAATATTCTACTGTGGGTTAATCCTGATCTTCAACATGAGTGATGGAATGTGTTCAGCTAGTTTACTACAGAATTTGGTTTTGCCATTTTTTTTTAAACATTTATTTATTTATTTATTTGGGAGGGGGGCAGGTTGGGGAGGGAGGGGGTGGATGGGCCACTTCTATTGGTCTTTCATTTCTCTATTTTCATCCATCTTTGTTCTTTGGCTCTTGTGGGCCTCCCATCGCGGTGGCCTCTGTTGTCGCAGAGCACCGGCTCTGGGTGCATGCGCTCCAGAGCTCCGGCTCGGTAATTGGACACATTGGTCCAGCCGCTCCGTGGCACGTGGGACCTTCCCAGGCCAGGAATCGAACTGGCGCCCCTTGCACTGCAAGGCGGTGTCCTTACGCACTGGCCCACAGGGAAGCCCAGTTTTGCCATTTTTAATACAATTAAACTAGAAAATTGCAACTAGCTGTTGAGCAGTCATTGACAGAAGAATGCTAGGATACATCAAAAAAATACCCTGCATCTAAAGACAAAGGAGAAGCCACAGTGAGAAGGTAGGAAGGGCACATTTCTGATAAAATCGAATCCCATACCGGCTTGGTGGGTGACCCACAAATTGGACAATAATAATACCACAGAAGTTTTCCCACTGTTGTGAAGGTCCTGAACCCCATGTCAGGCTTCCTAGCCTGGGGATCTAGCAAAGGGGTTAGGAATCTCCAGAGAATATGACTTTGAAGGCCAGCAGGATTTCAATATAGGACTTCCATGGGACTGAGGAAACCAGAGCCTCCGCTCTTGGAAGGCACAAACAAAATCCTGTGTGTGCTAGGACCCAAGAGGAAAGCAGCAGTGGTCCCACAGGAGACTGAACCAAGCCTATCTGGTAGTGTTGAAGGAGCTCCTAAGGAGGCATGAGCTGGCAGTGGCTCACCCCAGAGACGAGGGCATTGAGAGCAGCAGTCCTAGGAGGTACTCTCTGGTGTGAGCTCTTGGGAAATTGCCATTAACCCTACCATGGAGCCTGTAGCCTCCAGGGCTGGGTTGACTTACACACAACTATCAGGAAGGGATTGCAGCCTCACCCATCAGCAGGCATCAGATTAAAGTTTTACTGAGCATGGCCCTGCCCACCAGAGTAAGACCCTGTTTTCCTACTGCCAGTCCCACTCATCAGAAAAATACATAAGCCTCTTAGCCTCATCCACCAGAGGGCAGACAGAAGCAGCAAGAACTACAGTCCTGTAGCACCAGAAGGAAAACCACACCACAGAAAGTTAATCAAAACAAAAAGGGAGAGGACTATGTTGCAGATGAAGGGACAAGATAAAACCCCAGAAAAACAACTAAATTAAGTAGTGACAGGCAATCTTGCAGGAAAATAATTCAGAGTAATGATAGTGAAGATGGTCTAGCATCTTGGAAACAGAATGGAGAAGATATGAAAAATGTTTAGAAAGACCTAGAAGAAATACAGAACAAAGAAACAAAGACGAACAATACACCAGAAGGAATCAATAGCAGAATAACTGAGGGAGAACAGGTAAGTGACCTGGATGAGCGAACAGTGGAAATTACTGCTGCAAAACAGAACATAGCAAAAAGAAAAATGAAGACAGCCAAAGAGACCTCTGGGACATAGTAAATACACCAACACTCACATTGTAGGGGTGGCAGAAGGAGAAGACAGAGAGAAAGGATCTGAGAAACTATTTGAAGAGATAATAGCTGTAAACTTCCTAACATGGGAAAGGAAATAATCAACCAAGTTCAGGAAGCAGAGATAGTCTCAGACAGGATACATCAAGGAGGAACACACCAAGACACACAGTCATCAAACTGACAAAAATTGAAGACATAGATAGAATATTAAAAACAAAAAGGGAAAAATGACAATGCATAAGGGTACTCCCATAGCGTTATTAGCTGATTTCTCAACAGAAGCTCTATAAGCCAGTAGAGGATGGTGATATATTCAAAATGATGGAAGAGAAGAAATTACAACCAAGAATACTCTAACCAGTAAGATTCTCCTTCATATTTGATGGAGAAATTAAAAGCTTTATAGACAAGCAACAGTTAAAAGTGAATTCAGCACCACCAAACCAGCTTTATTAGAGGCCCAGCTAGCCCACTATTGGGAATATGCCCTGAGAAAACCAGAATTGAAAGACACATGTACCTCAATGTCCACAGCAGCACTGCTTACAATAGCCAAGACATGGAAACAACCTAGATGTCCATCAGCAGATGAATGGTTAAAGATGTGGTATATACAGATATATATCTATATATATATATCTATAGATATATCTATACATATATACACACACATACATACATATATACATTAGAATATTACTCAGCCAGAAAAAAGAATGAATTTGAATTAGTTCTAGTGAGATGGATGAACCTAGAGCTTATTATAAGAGTGAAGTAAGTCAGAAAGAAAAAATATTTCACTATGGATATGGAATATAGAAAAATGATATTGATTAACTTATTTGCAGGCAAGGACTAGAGATGCAGATATAGAAAATGGACTTGTGGACACAGCAGGGGAGGGAGAGAGTGGAACCAATGGAGAAAGTAGTATCAACATGTGTACACTATCAGCTGTAAGGTGGACAGCTACTGAGAAGTTCCTGTGGGCAGAGGGAGCTCAGTTTGCTGTGCTGTAATGACCTGGAAGATGAGGGAGCGGAGACAGGCTAGGGAGGACTGTTAGGGACCCAGAAGATTTATGTATAATTATGGCTGATTTGCACTGCTGTCAGGTAGAAAAGAATACAACACTGTAAACATTAAAAAAAACTAAATTAAAAAACATGTGCACGTATGTTCTTCTGCTTACCACATCAGTCAAACCTACACATTGTATGTAATTATTTTATACTGTTAGGCTAAGCATGTTTCCGTATTGCTTGCAATTGTAATTATTATTTTTGTCTGGCTACTGATTGTGAAAATTGATGAACTTCTTTTACTATTGTGATTATGTAACTATTATACACTTAATACCACTATATCATGACCAGTAAAAAGAAATAATAGAACTCCCATAGCGTTATTAGCTGATTTCTCAACAGAAGCTCTATAAGCCAGTAGAGGATGGTGATATATTCAAAATGATGGAAGAGAAGAAATTACAACCAAGAATACTCTAACCAGTAAGATTCTCCTTCATATTTGATGGAGAAATTAAAAGCTTTATAGACAAGCAACAGTTAAAAGTGAATTCAGCACCACCAAACCAGCTTTATTAGAGGCCCAGCTAGCCCACTATTGGGAATATGCCCTGAGAAAACCAGAATTGAAAGACACATGTACCTCAATGTCCACAGCAGCACTGCTTACAATAGCCAAGACATGGAAACAACCTAGATGTCCATCAGCAGATGAATGGTTAAAGATGTGGTATATACAGATATATATCTATATATATATATCTATAGATATATCTATACATATATACACACACATACATACATATATACATTAGAATATTACTCAGCCAGAAAAAAGAATGAATTTGAATTAGTTCTAGTGAGATGGATGAACCTAGAGCTTATTATAAGAGTGAAGTAAGTCAGAAAGAAAAAAATATTTCACTATGGATATGGAATATAGAAAAATGATATTGATTAACTTATTTGCAGGCAAGGACTAGAGATGCAGATATAGAAAATGGACTTGTGGACACAGCAGGGGAGGGAGAGAGTGGAACCAATGGAGAAAGTAGTATCAACATGTGTACACTATCAGCTGTAAGGTGGACAGCTACTGAGAAGTTCCTGTGGGCAGAGGGAGCTCAGTTTGCTGTGCTGTAATGACCTGGAAGATGAGGGAGCGGAGACAGGCTAGGGAGGACTGTTAGGGACCCAGAAGATTTATGTATAATTATGGCTGATTTGCACTGCTGTCAGGTAGAAAAGAATACAACACTGTAAACATTAAAAAAAACTAAATTAAAAAACATGTGCACGTATGTTCTTCTGCTTACCACATCAGTCAAACCTACACATTGTATGTAATTATTTTATACTGTTAGGCTAAGCATGTTTCCGTATTGCTTGCAATTGTAATTATTATTTTTTTGTCTGGCTACTGATTGTGAAAATTGATGAACTTCTTTTACTATTGTGATTATGTAACTATTATACACTTAATACCACTATATCATGACCAGTAAAAAGAAATAATAGAACTCCTAAAATTTAATAGAAAACACTGAAATCACTTTTTAAAATCCACATGAATGTTAGAATTATCTTGGACTTTTTTGAAAAATACAAATGCCCAGATATTGTTTTTTGCCCTCCAAAGCTCCAGATGTGATTCTAATGAGCAGTCGTATTTTTAAGAAACTGAACTATATGATGTTCCTTTGCCTAATTTGTTTCAGCTTTTCTATTTCATATTCAGTATTCCCATTTAATATAGTTTTTATTTTCCAATTTCTCCACTTCTGTTTTCTGTTGTTCTTTCTCAAGCCTTTATCAGGTGCAATAGAAAAGCATTTCTGCATATATATACATATATATATATATAGTATAAAAAATATATGTATTTTGGAAAACATGAATTTTGCCTAGCTAAAAACTTTGACATTTTAGTTTCAGTTGTTTGACTAAATATGAATAGAATGCTAGAATTCAATTTATATTCACTCAAAACTTTGATGCAGTTCATTAATTCTGGCATAGTATTGTGACTAAAAGTCTAGAAAAAATAAATGATTTTTTTTTTTTTACAAAAATATGTTTTGAATGAGGTTTGAAAGTTCTACTCCAATTCTGAGAATATAAATACTGTCATAAACAAGGAAAATTAACACGTGATACAGTATATTAACGGAAGCACAGACTTTGTTCAAAGTTCACAAAATTTTATGCTAGTGTCCACTATTTGTTTTCATACCTTATTCAAAATTCCACATTGAATTTAGTTGCACTGAGCAGCTTCAGATGTATGTAACAAATTCTGATAAACCCTCTTTTCATTTTTATTGTATTACAGATATTTTCTAATTTTCCTTGTAATGGCTTCCTAGATACATCCATCATTTAAAAGTAAACATTTAACTTCCAAATACATGTTTTTTAAAAAGTATCACTGATATTAATTTCTTATTTAAATGCTTTCTCTTCTGCAATTAGCTTTTGCGTTTTTTCAGCCTTTTAACATTATTGAGGTTTTCAATGGTTAAGTCAAAGGTCTCTCTTGGCAAATGTCACATTGTACTTGAACATGTGGGTTATTTTCAAATATATCTTGATATTAATTTCTAACATAATTATACACTGATAAGAGACTCTATAATTTCAGTACTTTTAGACCATGAAATTTTTGCACCCTGTTCAATGTCCCTGGATATGTTCCAGTGTCTCCTTGTTTATAGTCTATGGGAACTTGAACAGAATTTGTATCCCGATGTATGAAAATTATATAAATCTTAAATACGTTAAATTGGTCCCTAGTGCTTTTTCGGTCTACTATATTCTACTTTTCTTTACATGTCTACTTTTCTTTCTATTCATTCCATTAATTTTTGAGAGCTTGGTATTGAAATTCCAACTAAAGATCTTAATCTTCTGAAAAATCCTGTAATATACAATGGAACTATATATAACTTTGTTCAGTGTTTTCAAGTTTTCTGTAAATGGACTATCATACTCAGTCTCCCCTATTATTAAAGCACATCATTATCATCAAAAGTCCACAGACTATGATTAGCTTTTGGTACTGTTACATTTGGTAGGTCTGGATAAATGTATAATTATATCATAGAGCGTATTTTCACGGTCCTAAATATCCTTGGTAGGTTCCTCTCTCCTTTCCTGTCCCTGATAACCACTGAGCTCCTCTCCATAGTTCTGCCTTTTCAGAATGCTACTCAGTTGTAATCATGTAGTATGTAACTTCAGATTGGCTTCTTTTATTAGTAATATGTACATAATGCTTCTCTATATCCTTTCATCATTTGATAGTTCATTTCTTTTTTCAATGAATAATATTTTATTATATCAATTACAATAGTTTTCTTATCCTTCAATGGACATCTTGATTAGGTTTTGGCAATTATGGAAAATTCCACATTGTTTCACTGAGCAGCTTCAGATGTATGTAACAAATTCTGATAAACCCTCTTTTCATTTTATTGTATTACAGATATTTTCTAATTTTCCTTGTAATGGCTTCCTAGATACATCCATCATTTAAAAGTAAACATTTAACTTCCAAATACATGTTTTTTAAAAAGTATCACTGATATTAATTTCTTATTTAAATGCTTTCTCTTCTGCAATTAGCTTTTGCGTTTTTTCAGCCTTTTAACATTATTGAGGTTTTCAATGGTTAAGTCAAAGGTCTCTCTTGGCAAATGTCACATTGTACTTGAACATGTGGGTTATTTTCAAATATATCTTGATATTAATTTCTAACATAATTATACACTGATAAGAGACTCTATAATTTCAGTACTTTTAGACCATGAAATTTTTGCACCCTGTTCAATGTCCCTGGATATGTTCCAGTGTCTCCTTGTTTATAGTCTATGGGAACTTGAACAGAATTTGTATCCCGATGTATGAAAATTATATAAATCTTAAATACGTTAAATTGGTCCCTAGTGCTTTTTCGGTCTACTATATTCTACTTTTCTTTACATGTCTACTTTTCTTTCTATTCATTCCATTAATTTTTGAGAGCTTGGTATTGAAATTCCAACTAAAGATCTTAATCTTCTGAAAAATCCTGTAATATACAATGGAACTATATATAACTTTGTTCAGTGTTTTCAAGTTTTCTGTAAATGGACTATCATACTCAGTCTCCCCTATTATTAAAGCACATCATTATCATCAAAAGTCCACAGACTATGATTAGCTTTTGGTACTGTTACATTTGGTAGGTCTGGATAAATGTATAATTATATCATAGAGCGTATTTTCACGGTCCTAAATATCCTTGGTAGGTTCCTCTCTCCTTTCCTGTCCCTGATAACCACTGAGCTCCTCTCCATAGTTCTGCCTTTTCAGAATGCTACTCAGTTGTAATCATGTAGTATGTAACTTCAGATTGGCTTCTTTTATTAGTAATATGTACATAATGCTTCTCTATATCCTTTCATCATTTGATAGTTCATTTCTTTTTTCAATGAATAATATTTTATTATATCAATTACAATAGTTTTCTTATCCTTCAATGGACATCTTGATCCCTTCCAGGTTTTGGCAATTATGGATAAAAATGTATACAGACACATATCTGGGTACAGATTTATGTGTAGGCTATAAATACATATATAGAAATTTCAAATCCTATGAACCGAGAAGCAAAAAATTTATGTTATAAGATAGGAATATGTTTTTAAGAAACCATGAACTGTCTTCCAAAATGACTGGACCATTTTGTATTCTACCAGTAATGTACAGAGAATTCCTATTGCTTTATATCCCTTGCCAGCATTCAGTGTTCTGAATTTTGGCTATTCTAATAGGTGTGTAGTGGTATCTCATTAGTGTTTTAAGTTACATTTCACTGATGGTTTATGATGTGGATAATATTTTTATGTTTGTCATCTGTATACTTACTTCGGTGAAGCACCTGTTAAGGTTTTGGTCTACTTTTAATTACAGAGTTTACTTTCTTTTTGTTATATTTTAATAATCCATGTATATTTTGAGTAACAATCCTTTAATATGTATTTGGAATTCCCAGGTTGTGCTAGTGGTAAAGAACCTGGCTGCCAATGCAAGAGACATAAGAGGTATGGGTTTGATCACGGCAACAGAAAGATCCCGTGGAGAAGGGAATGGCAGCCCACTCCAGTATTCTTGCCTGGAGAACCCCATGGACAGAGGCGCCTGGTGGGACACAGTCCAAGGGGTCTCACAAAGTCAGACACGACAGAAGCGACTTAGCACACACACAAGTATAATGTATTTAACAAGTATTTTCTCCCATTCTATGCCTTATCTTGCCATGTCTTACACAGAGTAGAGATTTTAAATTTTAATGAAGTCTAGTTAATCAGATTATCTCTTTAAAAGACTTTTTTGTTATCTGAAAGCTTCGTTAAATGAGCTCCTCTCCATAGTTCTGCCTTTTCAGAATGCTACTCAGTTGTAATCATGTAGTATGTAACTTCAGATTGGCTTCTTTTATTAGTAATATGTACATAATGCTTCTCTATATCCTTTCATCATTTGATAGTTCATTTCTTTTTTCAATGAATAATATTTTATTATATCAATTACAATAGTTTTCTTATCCTTCAATGGACATCTTGATCCCTTCCAGGTTTTGGCAATTATGGATAAAAATGTATACAGACACATATCTGGGTACAGATTTATGTGTAGGCTATAAATACATATATAGAAATTTCAAATCCTATGAACCGAGAAGCAAAAAATTTATGTTATAAGATAGGAATATGTTTTTAAGAAACCATGAACTGTCTTCCAAAATGACTGGACCATTTTGTATTCTACCAGTAATGTACAGAGAATTCCTATTGCTTTATATCCCTTGCCAGCATTCAGTGTTCTGAATTTTGGCTATTCTAATAGGTGTGTAGTGGTATCTCATTAGTGTTTTAAGTTACATTTCACTGATGGTTTATGATGTGGATAATATTTTTATGTTTGTCATCTGTATACTTACTTCGGTGAAGCACCTGTTAAGGTTTTGGTCTACTTTTAATTACAGAGTTTACTTTCTTTTTGTTATATTTTAATAATCCATGTATATTTTGAGTAACAATCCTTTAATATGTATTTGGAATTCCCAGGTTGTGCTAGTGGTAAAGAACCTGGCTGCCAATGCAAGAGACATAAGAGGTATGGGTTTGATCACGGCAACAGAAAGATCCCGTGGAGAAGGGAATGGCAGCCCACTCCAGTATTCTTGCCTGGAGAACCCCATGGACAGAGGCGCCTGGTGGGACACAGTCCAAGGGGTCTCACAAAGTCAGACACGACAGAAGCGACTTAGCACACACACAAGTATAATGTATTTAACAAGTATTTTCTCCCATTCTATGCCTTATCTTGCCATGTCTTACACAGAGTAGAGATTTTAAATTTTAATGAAGTCTAGTTAATCAGATTATCTCTTTAAAAGACTGTGTTTCTGGTGTGTATCTAGAAAGCTGTCAGCATTCACAACTCCACTGAGATTTCCTCCTCTGCTATCTTCTAGGAGTTTTAGAGTTCTGTGTTTGTATTTAGATCGGTGGTCAATTTTGAGTTATTTTTTGTGACGAGTATAATCTCTATGTCTAGATTCATTTTTTTGCACACAGATATCCAGTTGTTTCAGCACCACTGGTTGAAGAGAATGTCTTTGCTCTACTGTGTTGCCTTGACTCCCACGTCAAAGATCAGTTGACTCAATGGTGCTGTTTTCTATTTTTGACTTAATACTTCTGATCTTTTTTCTGTCTTCCACTCTTTTCTGCTTTTTGTGGTTTTAACTGAACATTTTATATGATTTAATTCCCATGTTTTTCTTATATTGGCTATGATTTTTATGAGCATGACCTTGTTGGCATGTGGAACGAGTGCAATTGTGCAATAGTTTGAACATTCTTTGCCATTGCCCTTCTTTGGCATTGCAATGAAAACTGACTTTTTCCAGTCCTGTGGCCACTGCTGAGTTTTTAAATTTGCTGTCATAGTGACTGCAGCACTTGAACAGCATCATATTTTAGGATTTGAAACAGCTCAGCTGGGATTCTATCACTCCGCTAGCTTTGTCTGTAGTAATGCTTCCTAAGGCCTACTTGACTTCACATTCCCGGATGTCTGGCTCTAGGTGAGTGACCACACCATCATGGTTATCTGGGTCATTAAGACTTTTTTTGTAAAGTCGGTTCCTCTTGTATTCTTGACACCCTTTCCTAATCTCTTCTGCTTCTGTGAGGTCCTTACCATTTCTGTCCTTCACTGTGCCCATGAAATGTTCCCATGCTATCTCTAGGTTTCTTAAAGAGATCTCTAGTTTTTCCCATTCTATTTTTATCTTCTTAGTTCTCTGCATTGTTCACTTAGAAGGCTTTCTTATCTTTTTGCTATTCTTTGGAAATTTATAAGGTGATTCCAAAGTAATATGGCAGAGAATGCTGGACAGCTAAACAGTTTGTAAAAGAGCAAATTTGAACTCATATCCAGAATACAGTAAGTTCTTATAACTCAAGTAAACATGTTAGCCAGTTAAAGATGGCCAAAATATTTAAAGTGACAAGCTATGAAAACACAAGAATGACAAATCAGCATATTAAAATGTTCAATATCATAAGTAATCAGGGAAATGCAATTAAAACCATGACAAGATACCAGTACACACCTATTAGAATGACTAACCTTGCTAAGTACTACCAAAGATGTGAGGGAAATGGAACTTACATACACTTCTGGTGTGAATGCAAACACTATAATGAAATTGCGAAGCAGTTGGGTTGTTTCTTAAAAAGTTGAATATACACCTAACTATATGCTCTTTACATTTTACTCTTAGTTATTTACTATTAGTGAATTAAAGTGCCTGGGCATACATAGACATGTACATGAACATCCATGACAACCTTTGCAATACCTACAAGTTAGAAAAAACTCAAAGGATCAACTGGTGAATTAATTTGTAAATTAAGGTATAGTGATATAATGGTATATTATTAAGCAATAAAACATAGACTATCGATATTCAGAAAAATGAATGAAATTCAAGATAGTTATGCTGAGTGAAGCCAGATTTAAAACACAGCACGCACTGTAAAGTTCAGTTTACATAAAATTCTAGAAAATTGAAAGTGATCTATAGTGACAGAAAGTACATGTGTGTATGTCAGGAGACCCCGACAGTGGACAGGGAAGAAGGGGAAGTAGCTGATCATAAAGGTACTTGAAGAAGCTATTAGGCGTGATGGATATGTTCTCTATGCTGACTGCAGGGATGATTTCACTAGTTTGTACATAGTTTTATTCAATTAATGATCATTCCAGGACACTTAATATGTGCTGTTTGCTGTATGTAAAGGAAAAAGAGAAAGGGACAGTGGAATGACTATTAACTCTGAATCCCAGGAAAGATATTTATTGCTATATTATTAATGTGTAGCCATTATGCTAAATGGAAGCGTATAATGTTAATTTTAGCCAGTCTTGCTTGATTACATATATATTAGTTCCATTCTTTGAAAAATGTTATCTTTTGTCTATTTTGATTGTTCCTAATTTATCAAATATTTATTTCATGTGTAGGCAATCTTTCTACTCATTCTTTTCATCAAGTCCAAAGCTCTATCTTCCTTATTTAGATTTCATAGGTTTAATTGCATTTTAATCCTAAACAGTGAGCTAGAAGTACAAAAAACCTGTGGGAAAATATTTTGTGAAACCAGTAGCTTTAGTATAGCTGGAAGTGATTAAAAACATGATATATAGAAGATTTTAAGAGAGGTCATCATGACCAGAGCATTACTGTATTCTCAATGATTATTCAACCTGTACCATGTACAATTAGCCATTTACTAGGAGAAAGAAGATTATTTCTGCTTACTTCTTGACAATGGAATGGTCTGACATTTGACATCAGGTCATTTAATTGTTCAAGAAAATTAGCTGTTGAAATTCTAGATTTATTTTATTTATTTTTTTTGAATTAAAGTGCCTGGGCATACATAGACATGTACATGAACATCCATGACAACCTTTGCAATACCTACAAGTTAGAAAAAACTCAAAGGATCAACTGGTGAATTAATTTGTAAATTAAGGTATAGTGATATAATGGTATATTATTAAGCAATAAAACATAGACTATCGATATTCAGAAAAATGAATGAAATTCAAGATAGTTATGCTGAGTGAAGCCAGATTTAAAACACAGCACGCACTGTAAAGTTCAGTTTACATAAAATTCTAGAAAATTGAAAGTGATCTATAGTGACAGAAAGTACATGTGTGTATGTCAGGAGACCCCGACAGTGGACAGGGAAGAAGGGGAAGTAGCTGATCATAAAGGTACTTGAAGAAGCTATTAGGCGTGATGGATATGTTCTCTATGCTGACTGCAGGGATGATTTCACTAGTTTGTACATAGTTTTATTCAATTAATGATCATTCCAGGACACTTAATATGTGCTGTTTGCTGTATGTAAAGGAAAAAGAGAAAGGGACAGTGGAATGACTATTAACTCTGAATCCCAGGAAAGATATTTATTGCTATATTATTAATGTGTAGCCATTATGCTAAATGGAAGCGTATAATGTTAATTTTAGCCAGTCTTGCTTGATTACATATATATTAGTTCCATTCTTTGAAAAATGTTATCTTTTGTCTATTTTGATTGTTCCTAATTTATCAAATATTTATTTCATGTGTAGGCAATCTTTCTACTCATTCTTTTCATCAAGTCCAAAGCTCTATCTTCCTTATTTAGATTTCATAGGTTTAATTGCATTTTAATCCTAAACAGTGAGCTAGAAGTACAAAAAACCTGTGGGAAAATATTTTGTGAAACCAGTAGCTTTAGTATAGCTGGAAGTGATTAAAAACATGATATATAGAAGATTTTTAAGAGAGGTCATCATGACCAGAGCATTACTGTATTCTCAATGATTATTCAACCTGTACCATGTACAATTAGCCATTTACTAGGAGAAAGAAGATTATTTCTGCTTACTTCTTGACAATGGAATGGTCTGACATTTGACATCAGGTCATTTAATTGTCAAGAAAATTCTGAACTGAAATTCTTTTAGCATTTTACTGACCATCTAAGACCTAAAGTTAAATTTAATAACCTATTTTCTGAGTGTGCATCTTTCTATTTAAACTGATTCTATTGCTCCTAGAGAATCATCTGAATTTTTTCTACTTTTTCCTTTCAAATATATTTGATGCAAATATAATTTTATTTTTTAACATGTGGGAGTAATGTCAGTAAAAATTCTTTGAATAATGGACTTATAATTGACCCTGAAGAGTAGAGTATTAGTATATGCAAGATAAGAACATTAAAATTGACATCCTTTAAATTCAAAATTTTATTAAAATAACTTATCATTACTAAGTGGAGTGAGTGACTGAGAAGTTTAAATACTATCACGGACATGTACTTCTTTGAACAGGAAAAGATCCTAAGGTTAAGTCTAAGCAATTGATGAGAACTGTCCATTTTGTAACATTAATGATAGCTACCATTAAAAGTCTATTATGTCCATGTCAACTAGTCTAAATTCTCTATGGATCTAATAGCATTCAATCCTTCCAAAAGTCTTGCTTAGAAATTCATTTTATAGTAAGAATAGTGTAAAAAGTAAGAACTTTTTTCCTCAAGATGTTCTATTGGTTCACAAAATATTAAGTAGTTGTGGAATTAATAATTTTCAATAAAACATTTCAATAAATTAAAGAAGCTATAGGTGAAACAATTTAGCTAATTCCAAAGCAAATAAATGTGGATATTTAATTATTACTGGGAAATAAGTCTTACAGCTGGTATTCTAGCTATGAGGTCCAGTTACAAATTGTCTAGCACAACAAAGGGGAGAGAAAGAAATTCTGCTAAATGAGCTGTGGCTCTATCCATGCTGAGGAGAGATAAAGGGAAAGCTGTTCTTTGATTTCTGGAAGATATGTTATTAACCCAATTAAGTTTATTTCTTTAAGCTACATCATAGCTAGACCCAAAACCGTGTCATTTTGCTTCACAATCGTTAGTTGGTATAGTTTAGAGAACTTCTGAAGAAAACTTTGATCCTAAAAGGAAGGTGGATCAGCAAAATAGAGTACTTTAGGGATCTTTTCCTTATTTTGATGAAGGTTTATGGATATATACACAGCCCCATGTGCAAGCCAAAGAGTCTGCAAACTGAACAGCTATAAATGATGTCTCAGGCAAAAGAAAAAATGTTCCTGTATTACACATAGTGGCTTAGAAAAGGTCACTTCTATGCAACCTAACAGATGTAAAACTAGCACAGGTAAACTCTACCATACCATTCAATACATTTTACTGACCCATTCTAATTATCATTTAATGACTATTCTTAAAATTGAATTTGTCAAAAGATAAGTAATACTGCCTGTGTCATAGCAGCAGAGAAATTTTAAGTATGAATCAATTTTTTTCATTTGCTAGAATAAAAACACTTTCATTAACCGAGATGAATACATCAAAAGATTCAGTTTGAAGCTATGTCAATAATCATATTTTCCCTGGCACCCTGATTTTTTCTGTACAGTATAATGTTTATTACTTTTATTACTTTTCCTTATCTATGTCATTTCTTATTGGTGCATTCACAGTGCTTTTCTAACATAGAATAGAAAATAATTTCTAAGAAGTTTCTAAGAAGAATTTTTAAAACTTGCCTTTAAGTAGAGTTTGGCTGCTTAGTAGCTCTTGGATTGTGCACCTAACTTCAACTCTCTTAGCTGCACTTACCCAGTTTACAAAGTGAGATCTGCCAGTCTAGCTCACAGTATTATTTTAAGGATCTACTGGGATAAGTATTGGGAAACTGCTTTGTTAATTATGACATGCCACATGATTACAAGTAGTAATATCATGTTTAATAGTAATTCTGTCCACATGACCTTGTGCCTGTAGCATCTCTTATTGGTCTCCACACTGGTTATGCTCACCCATCCACTGGTCCCTGGAGTGTCATGGCTGATATAACCTATTATTATTGCAGGCTCAGTTTCTTTTTTCATCAGCTTTGAGGCACTTGGCTCCAAATGGCAATTGCCTGCTCCACTGGTCTGCCAAAAGATACAGTTGCCTAGCAGTCAATGTCTGTGTCTGTCTGAAGCTCTTTCACAGTGAAACCTGGGAATGTTTCATCAATCTTCTCTGCTGGCAGCGATTCGACTTTAGTCCAACATTCAGGAAGTGAGTGGGTATCTTACTGACATTGGACCTGAACAAATGTCCTGCCCCGAGGATCTGTGCTGCAGCCTGTGGAGCTGCAATATGGTTGGGCTGAGTTAATTCTAAGAAACCATTCTAACCCATCCTGGCAAGTTCATAATGCCAAGCTTGGCATGTGTTATGTGCTAATTTATGAACTTCTTATGGGTCATGTTGCCTAATAAAGTGCTGATCTCACTATGAATATTTAATTAATTTGGTTTTTGTTAATAATTTATAAACAAAATGGTAAATATCAGGTTATAGAAGATTTCACCTTGAACCTAGGAAAAGTAGGGCTTCCCTGGTGGTCCAGTGGGTAAGGACATTGCCTTGCAGCACAAAGGGCACCAGTTCGATCCCTGGCCTGGGAAGATCCCACGTGCCACGGAGCAGCTGGACCGATGTGTCCAATTACCAAGCCAGAGCTCTGGAGCGCATGAGCCCAGAGCCGGTGCTCTGTGACAAGAGAGGCCACTGTGAAAGAACAAAGATGGATGAAAACAGATAAATGAAAGGCCAACAGAAGTGGCCTGCCTGCCGCACTCCCTCCCCACGCCCCCACCCCAAAAGTAACTAACATTTATTGAGCACATACTATTTTTAAATCATACTATACATCATAACTTTTCATTCCCTTTACTTTTATTATACAGCTTTTCTGATAAAGAAACTTAGGCACATGGGCATCAAGTAACAAGCCTCAAAGAGCTAGCAAAGAATATATATACCCTGGATTTGAACTGAGCACACCTGCCTCTCAACCTGGGCTATTCATCATTCTACCATTATGCCTTCTAACCATTTTGGGATGCTTGTCAAGGGAGAGATGTCTAATCCTTGGGATAGCTACTTGAGAAATAAAATATTCATATGAACCTCTTCTTATGTATATTCTGGTAAGAGTGAATTAAGTGTTCCAGAACTGTCTCTGGAACTATCAGTCTTGTATTTGTGTGTGTGTGTGTGTGTGTGTGTGTATTGGAGTGCACAATGTGTGGCATTAAAATAAGCAATACTACTTATTTTCTGAGGAAAGCCATCTCACTGTTTTTTAGGGAAGGGGGTTAAATGAAAGTTCATAAAATAGCATAATAATACAACCACATTAATACACTAAAGAGTATCATTTGGGGGAGACTGATCGCATGTATAAGTCCACTGGGAGAAGCCTCTCTCTTAAAGCAGTAACAGCAACACCAGCAGCTACAAGATCAAACAGTTTCACATCATCTGATCTAAGAAACTGGGCACGAGGCGTGAACGTGACCTAGGTTAGTAACAACCTGAATCACTCTACAACAAAGAATGAGTCTGGGTTAGTGGTGACCACTGGAGCCTTCACGTAACAGTAACAGCATGAAGTAATGGAGTACTTCCCAAGAGCAGAAATGGTGGAGACATCAGCAGTCATGTGACAGGCTTTCTGTGATACAACAGAGCATACATCAGCACCAGCAAAAAAAGAAATGTACACTTGTTCAGGGTAACATGTGAACAACTTGGGTTTCCCTAGAACTTCACAGATGAAAAAGGATAACTGTGTTGGGCTTCTGATAAATATCTCACAGCTGGAATTCTCGACAGTAAAATCTATTTTATATGGCCTTTTATTATTTATGATGTTGATTATACATAGCTATCAAAATCTTCTTCCAAGCTGAGGAACCAATTCTTATATATATTTATATATGGGATAGGGAAAAGGGAAAATCTGCATGCTATTTGATCCATTTTGTTTCTGTATTGAATTGGATTAATTTATCCAGAAACATGAAGCTATGCTATAATTACACACACTTGAAAGACCTAAGTGTGCAATCTTTCATAGAACAAATCAGATCAGGGCAAAATTTCTTTTAAATCAATATTACTGACAACTAAACATAAGGTTTCAAATATTTCTATTTCTTAACAACCTCAAAACTAATTCAGGACAAAATGTATTCCCTTTTTGGACAGTAAACTATTGCTGTTTTTGCTGAAGCTCATTTAACTATTACATTATCAGTATCTTTTTGCTAGGTTGTTTGCAAGATAAGATATAATGTGGTATCCCAAGTCTCCCTTTTCTCAAATATCTACCAAAGGGATAAGTAATACAAAACACATAAGCATGCAGCAAGCAAGACCATTGTCTAGTTTATTCTTTGAAAGGCCTCCTTCTGTAAATATTTGTATACTTTTTTTTCTTTCAAGTAGAAGGCCCAGAATAAAGCCTCTTTGTTCAGAGGGAAAAAAATGCATGAGGATAACAAGAATTAGTAAGTCTGTCTTGACTTCCTGAATTAATACAGTAAGTAAAAGCAATTATTCTCAATCCTGCTTTTGATCATTGATGAGCAGGACATGGCCACGTAAATAGGTAGAAGCTTTGGAGCTACTATATGTTGTTTTGATATAATATTTAAATAGTGGATTCCTAGACAACTATATAATTTGTTAAAAATTCGACTATGTGAACACTAAGGACCAAATGAATTGAATGTACAAAATCTTTTATTATTAATGTGTTTGGGAAAGTTGTAGAATTTATTTGAACTTGGGGTCTCAAATAGAAGTCTGAAGACAAAACCTAACAACAACAAAAAAAACTTGTACACCCTGTATTGAATCAATTCTGTGAGTGCATAGCACTGTACACAGTTCATGGAGTTTTAAGTTAAACCTTGGAAACAATATGATCAATATTAATCAGATTATCCTTATATAAACACAACAACTGTGGGGTTTTAGAGAAAGGAAATCCTAGTTTTGGATAGATAGGATCTAGGAAGTTTATCTGTAGGAGATAATCTTTCAGCAAAAATTTGAAGGTAATTTTGGGTTTCCTTGGTAGTTATGGATTAACCCTATTTACCATATAAATATTAATGGAAGTCAATCAATGGAAACTATAAAGAACAATCTGAAAAAAAACTAAACATAAGGTTTCAAATATTTCTATTTCTTAACAACCTCAAAACTAATTCAGGACAAAATGTATTCCCTTTTTGGACAGTAAACTATTGCTGTTTTTGCTGAAGCTCATTTAACTATTACATTATCAGTATCTTTTTGCTAGGTTGTTTGCAAGATAAGATATAATGTGGTATCCCAAGTCTCCCTTTTCTCAAATATCTACCAAAGGGATAAGTAATACAAAACACATAAGCATGCAGCAAGCAAGACCATTGTCTAGTTTATTCTTTGAAAGGCCTCCTTCTGTAAATATTTGTATACTTTTTTTTCTTTCAAGTAGAAGGCCCAGAATAAAGCCTCTTTGTTCAGAGGGAAAAAATGCATGAGGATAACAAGAATTAGTAAGTCTGTCTTGACTTCCTGAATTAATACAGTAAGTAAAAGCAATTATTCTCAATCCTGCTTTTGATCATTGATGAGCAGGACATGGCCACGTAAATAGGTAGAAGCTTTGGAGCTACTATATGTTGTTTTGATATAATATTTAAATAGTGGATTCCTAGACAACTATATAATTTGTTAAAAATTCGACTATGTGAACACTAAGGACCAAATGAATTGAATGTACAAAATCTTTTATTATTAATGTGTTTGGGAAAGTTGTAGAATTTATTTGAACTTGGGGTCTCAAATAGAAGTCTGAAGACAAAACCTAACAACAACAAAAAAAACTTGTACACCCTGTATTGAATCAATTCTGTGAGTGCATAGCACTGTACACAGTTCATGGAGTTTTAAGTTAAACCTTGGAAACAATATGATCAATATTAATCAGATTATCCTTATATAAACACAACAACTGTGGGGTTTTAGAGAAAGGAAATCCTAGTTTTGGATAGATAGGATCTAGGAAGTTTATCTGTAGGAGATAATCTTTCAGCAAAAATTTGAAGGTAATTTTGGGTTTCCTTGGTAGTTATGGATTAACCCTATTTACCATATAAATATTAATGGAAGTCAATCAATGAAAACTATAGAACATCTGAAGCTAAATTGGAACACAATGGTTATAAAAACAAAAACCATTTTTTTATCTCTAAAATTTCTAGCCCTGTGAGCTGGGATAATTGCAAAACTCTTTTGTGTCATATTTATTTTCTCCTTACACTGGAGACAAAAACGATAATCCTGAGTTGTACTGCTGGTGCTATCGGGAGGTTACTGGCAACACACAAATTACAAGATATACAAATCATAATTTATAGGTTGTCAATTATATTAAGATGATTAATTTCATTTCTATGATACATTTAGTCTTACAAACAAAAACAAAATTTCGTGGCTGTTAAAGTCATGAGAGTCAGAAAGACAAATATAAAATAGAGGTGCCTTTGGACTTTATGGACAATACTCTAATAGGCAGAATTATGGCTTTGCAAAATGTTTTACACCCCAGAAACCAGGAATATGATGCTTTACATGATAATGGAGATCGAAGCTGTAGATGAAATCAAAGTTTCCAATCAGGTGACCTTCATGATGTTCTCCTAGATTATATAGGCATGTCCAATGTGATCACAGAAGTCCTTAAATGTGGATGAGGGAGAGAGAAGTCTGTGTTAGATGGATATGATGTGAAATACTCAACCAGCTATTTCTGGCTTTGAGGATGAAAGAGTAGTGTGAGTCAAGGAAAGCAGAAGGCTAGAAGCCATGGGAAAAAAAGCCAAGAGTTTTGCCTAGAGCCTCCAGAACAGTACACGGCTCTGACAACTCATTGACTTTAGCCCAGTGAGACCTATTTCAGACTTCTGACCTTTAGAACTGTAACATAATAAAGCCGTGTTGTTTTAAGCCACTATTCTGTGGTAAAATGTTAAGAGTACCTAAAAACTAACAGAAATACTGTATTTGTTTATGCACCATTGCATGCCTGACATCTGGCACACTATCAGTCTCAGTAATTATTAAACATTAAATAAAAGAAGAGGTGAAAACATTTATTTGCACGATTCTAAAAGTATAACTTTTTCCCTTTAAGTTAACTGAAACAAATCTACAAACAATAAATGGTAGAGAGAGGGTATGGAGAAAAGAAAACCCTCCTACACAATTGGTGGATACAGCCACTGTGGAGAGGTATGGAGATTCCTTAAGAGAGCTAAAAAAAACAGAGCTATAATACGACCCAACAATCCCACTCCTTGGCATACATCTGGAGAAAACGGTAATTGGAAAGGATGCATACATCTTACTGTTCACTGCAGTTCTATTTACGGTAGTTGGGACACAGAAGCAATCCAAATGTCCTTTACAGAGGAGGAGGTAAAGCAAATGCACGTATGTACAATGGAATATTAATCAGCTGTTAAAAGGAATGAAATAGTGCCATTTGTGGAGATGTAGATGAACCTAAAGACTGTCATCCAATGTGAAGCAAGTCAGAAAGAGAAAAACAAACATATAATATTGTTTTTTTCATGGTCACTCTGATCCATATGATATGATACCTCTTTTAGTTTTGACTGCATTTCTCTAAGAATTAGTGATGCTGATCATCTTTTCATGTGCTTTTTGGCCATATTGATGCCTTATTTGGAGAATACCTACTTGGGTTTTCCACCCCTTTTTTCTTTTTTTTTGTTTTAAATATTGAGTTGCATGAGCTGTTTGTATACTATGGAGATTAATTCTTGTTGGTTGCTTCATTGGAAGCATTTTCTCACAAACTTAGGTTTGTCTTTTTCTTTTATGATTTCCTTTGCTGTGTAAAAGATTTTAAGTTTAATTAGCTCCCATTTGCTTACTTTCATTTTTATTTTCATTACTCTAGGTGGTAGATTGGAAAAAAATCTTACTACATGTTTATCTGAGGGTATTCTGCCTATGCTTTTCTTTAAGTATTTTATAGAATCCACCCTTGCATTTAGGTCTTTAATCCAATTTGATTGTACTTTTGCATACGGTATTAGGGAGTGTTATAACTTCATTCACTTATATGTAGCGTCCAGTTTTCCCAGCACTAATTATTGAAGATACAGTCTTTTTTCTACTGTATATTCTTGCCTCCCTTGTCACAGACTGACAATAGGTGATGAGCTTTCTATTCTGATCCATTGATCTGTATATCTGTTTCTGTGTCAATACCATATGGTCTTGATTACTATAGCTCTGTAGTATAGTCTGAAGTCAGGGAACCTGATTCCTCCAACTGTTTTTCCTTCTCAAGATTACTTTGGATTTTTGTGGTCTTTTGGTGTTTATTTTTACAGACTGTAAAAATTTTTGTTGTACTTTGCCTCCAATTTTCCAGTCTGTCATGTCCCATAAGTGTATACATTCCTATTTTAAAAGCAATATACAATCTAGAAAGACTGGGTACATCTCGCTAAAATGACATTTCAAAGTTAGGGATTTCCTGGCATCTCTCTTTTAGCAAACATCAACTTGTCTTGGAAGAGACAGAGAAGACAGTGGACAGAGAAGGACAGAGAAGACAGAAGGACATGCGCACATTTCCTTCTGTGAAGGCAACAAACTTGCAACTAGCAGTTGAGCAGCCACTGACAGGAGGATGCTGAAACCCACCAAAAAAGAGACCCCATGTTCAAAGACAAAAGAGAACCCACAGCAAATGGTAGGAGGGGCACAATCATGGTAAAATCAGATCTCATACCTGATGGGTGGGTGAGCCACAAACTAGAGAACAGTAATATCAGAGAGTTTCTTCCACTGTTGGAAAGGTTCTGAACTTCACATCAGGCTTCCCAGCCTGGAGATCTGACAAAGGGACTGGGAATCACCATGGGATTTGATAACAGGATTTCTGTAAGACTGCAAAAAAACAGAGACTCCAGTCTTGGAGGGCACAAACAAAATCCTGCGCACACCAACAGCAAGAAGAAAGGAAGAGTGACCCCACAGGAACTGACTGAGCCAAAACTACTTGCTAGCATGGAGGGTCTCCTATGGAGGCGTGGATGGGCAGGAGCTTACCACAGGGACAGGCGGCAGATGTCTACGAAGGCATCCCCTGGTGTAAATCCTCCTGGAGGTCACCATTAACCCTATCATAGAGACCCCAGGGCTGGTTCCTCTCAGTTCAAACCACCACCAGGAAGGGAGTGAAATCCCACCCATCAGCAGAAAACTGGATTAAAGTTTTACTTAGCAAGGCCCTTCCAACCAGAGCAAGATCCAGTTTTTCCCATGGCCAGTTCCTCCCATTAGGAAGGTTGCACAAATCTCTTAGCCTCATCCATCAGAGGGTAAACAGAAGAAGCAAGAACCACAGTCCCAGATGCTACAAAAAACCCCTAATTGCAATAAATTAATCATCATAAAAAAAGTAGAAAGTTATGTCCCAGATGAAGGGACAAGATGAAAACACAGAAAAACAATTAACTGAAGTGGAGATAGGCAACCTTCCAGAAAAGAATTCAGAATGATAGTGAAGATAACCCATGATCTAGGGAAAAAAAGGAAGAAGATGCAAGAAATCTTTACCAAAAATCTTGTAGAACTAAAGAAAAAATAAAGATAAACAATACACTAGAAGGAATCAATAATAGAATAATTGTTAAGGCAGAAGAATGGATAAATGACCTGGAGGACAGAATGGTGGAAATCACTGCTGCAAACAGAATATAGAAAAAAGAATGAAAAGAAATGAAGACAGCCTAGGAGACCTCTGGGACAACATTAAGCACACCAACATTCACATTATAAGAGTGGCAAAAGAAGACGACAGAGAGAAAGGACCTGAGAAAATATTTGAAGGGATAATAGTTGAAAAATTCCCTAACATGGGAAAGGAAATAGTAAACCAAATCCAGGAATCACAGAGAGTCCCAGGCAGGATAAACCCAAGAATAACACTCTAAGACACATAGTAATCAAACTGACAAAAACTAAAGACAGAGAATATTAAAAGTAACAAGGGGAAAATGACAAACAATATACAAGGGAACTCCTACCAGGCTATCAGCTGATTTCTCAACAGAAACTCAGAAGGCATGGCATGATATACTTAAAGTGATAAAAAGAAAGAATCTAAAACCAAGAGCACTCTCTCCAGAAAGACTCTCCTTCAGAGTTGATGGAAAAATCAAAAGCTTTCCAGACAAGCTTTATTCTTTGTATTTAAGTATTACAATATTGTACTTTAGAAATTTCTATTTGTCTTCAAGTTTACTGATTCTTTGAATTGTTACTAATCTGCGAATAAACTCATCAAAAGCATTTTTTTTCTTACAGTGTTTTATATTTCTGTAATTTCCTTTAAATTCTTAGAGTTTCCACACTCTGTTTATATTACTCTTCTGTTCTTAAGGGGTTGCTTTCTTGTCCTTTACTCTCTTAACCTATTAATCATAGCTATTTCCTTCTCTTTAAAAATTCTGAAATGTGTTTCATATATAAGTTTGGTTCAGTTGCCTGAATTGACCCTGTAGACTGAATTCTTTTCTTGCCTCGTAGTATATCTTATAGTTTTCATTAAAGCCAGACATGACGTGTTGGGTAATTGGAACTGCATTAATTAGACCTTTAGTCAGTCTGGTTGAGCATTGGCCTGTATTTAGCATCTACTAAAACTTTAAGTGCCAGAGGCTTTCCAGTCCTTATTTGTCTTGTTTGTGTCTTGTTTTGAGTTCTGTAGCAACTGCTCATTCTGGGACTGTATTTTGCAGTCCTTTCAGTTGTAATTCACTGGCAAGATTCTGGACATGGAGGTGTTGGTGAAGAGTAGTACTGTATACTTTTATAATTAAATATAACTTTTAGTGGGGCTGTGTCCCTTGGCTACAACCATCACAAGGAATTAGGCGTCCCTGCCATGTCCTGACCTCCCCACAACACTTCACCCTGCAGTAAGACTGAAATGCCAGAAAAGCATATTTCACAGTGTGTAATCTCTGTCTACAACCAGAACCAGGAGGGGATCTTTCTTGACTCTTTACCATAAGAAGGTTGTGTCATAAAACCTGTGAAGGAGTCACAAAAAAGAGGAACTCCTACCAGGCTATCAGCTGATTTCTCAACAGAAACTCAGAAGGCATGGCATGATATACTTAAAGTGATAAAAAGAAAGAATCTAAAACCAAGAGCACTCTCTCCAGAAAGACTCTCCTTCAGAGTTGATGGAAAAATCAAAAGCTTTCCAGACAAGCTTTATTCTTTGTATTTAAGTATTACAATATTGTACTTTAGAAATTTCTATTTGTCTTCAAGTTTACTGATTCTTTGAATTGTTACTAATCTGCGAATAAACTCATCAAAAGCATTTTTTTTCTTACAGTGTTTTATATTTCTGTAATTTCCTTTAAATTCTTAGAGTTTCCACACTCTGTTTATATTACTCTTCTGTTCTTAAGGGGTTGCTTTCTTGTCCTTTACTCTCTTAACCTATTAATCATAGCTATTTCCTTCTCTTTAAAAATTCTGAAATGTGTTTCATATATAAGTTTGGTTCAGTTGCCTGAATTGACCCTGTAGACTGAATTCTTTTCTTGCCTCGTAGTATATCTTATAGTTTTCATTAAAGCCAGACATGACGTGTTGGGTAATTGGAACTGCATTAATTAGACCTTTAGTCAGTCTGGTTGAGCATTGGCCTGTATTTAGCATCTACTAAAACTTTAAGTGCCAGAGGCTTTCCAGTCCTTATTTGTCTTGTTTGTGTCTTGTTTTGAGTTCTGTAGCAACTGCTCATTCTGGGACTGTATTTTGCAGTCCTTTCAGTTGTAATTCACTGGCAAGATTCTGGACATGGAGGTGTTGGTGAAGAGTAGTACTGTATACTTTTATAATTAAATATAACTTTTAGTGGGGCTGTGTCCCTTGGCTACAACCATCACAAGGAATTAGGCGTCCCTGCCATGTCCTGACCTCCCCACAACACTTCACCCTGCAGTAAGACTGAAATGCCAGAAAAGCATATTTCACAGTGTGTAATCTCTGTCTACAACCAGAACCAGGAGGGGATCTTTCTTGACTCTTTACCATAAGAAGGTTGTGTCATAAAACCTGTGAAGGAGTCACAGGGATGAGAAAGGGATTAATATTGTAGCTGTCAGGAATTTCCCATTCTCTTCTGGTCAATACTACACTTATAACAACCGGTCAGATTTATTTTAACTGTTCTCACCAGTTGATAGTTCCAGTGGCTTCTGTTCCAGGTAAGCAGGCTCTTGGTTGTGAGTCTCCGTTTTTCCATTTTGGGAATATGGTGGTCTGTCCTATGACCTCAATTTTGTGATAGGTTCAAGAAGAGTCACTGACATTTGTTTTGGTTTGCTTTTCTTGTCAGAAATTTAAAAAATATATATGGCATTCTAATTATCTTACATATCAATGGAGAAGTCTCTGTAATATTTTTAATTTTGAAGCATTTTACACAAATATATATGTATATAACATGGAAATGATATAGCATGAAACTAAAAGGAATGACCTTGTAGCTACTGTGCAGTTTAAGGAAGATGGAGAAGCCAGTATGTTGAAGCTTTGGGTATACTGCTCCATCAAGTTCATATCTGACTCCTTCACAGGTAACCATGGTCTTAAACTTGAATACTCTTATGATTCCCTTACTTTTATTCATAGTTTTACTATATATGCATATATCCCTAACAGTATATTGCCAGAGGTAGTTGTCAGGATAATATATACTTGTATGTGTTAAACTGTTTTTCCTAAGAGATTTTTCATAATTTATGATCTTAAATAATATTATGGTACTTTTATATTAATATATAAAACCAGAGTTAAAAAATACATTATAGTAAATATAAAAGTTACATTTATTAAAGCTTTGAAAATGTCAAAAATCATGTTTAATTAGTGTTATTAGATTCACAGCATGGGTTCTAGACAAATGAATTATGCTTTAGTTTATAAGACAGTTGACAAAACAAAAAATAATTATCATAATTGTCTTCTATTATACTAATATATTAAATTTAATAATTGTTTATGTCCTGATATATTACTAATGCAAGGATTACATTTTACTTTCTTTTCTACTAGTATATTTCATTTCATGACTAAAAGTGTCTTTTTACTATTCTGATAGCTTTGATTTTCAATTTTGACCAAACTCTCTGACAAGCTACTTATATTTTACTCTCACACTCCTTCTAAACCTTTTCTAATCTTTACTAATATCACTAATGGGTATTCCTTTCCATTTTCTACAACTAATCACATCTCCTTTTTTGGACCATTTAATTCTCTGGCCTTCTCTTATTTCATCGTCCATTTATCTTTACCACTGCATGCTTTACTCAAGCTCCCCAAATTGCTCCCCTCTTTCTATGTAATAGCCAGCTATTTATCTTCCTGTGTACATGCCCCTTCATGCTTTTGCATAGCCAAAGCAATTTTTCAAAATCGTTTCCATTTATCTTTACCACTGCACTTCTCAGCTCATTCTAATTATCTTACATATCAATGGAGAAGTCTCTGTAATATTTTTAATTTTGAAGCATTTTACACAAATATATATGTATATAACATGGAAATGATATAGCATGAAACTAAAAGGAATGACCTTGTAGCTACTGTGCAGTTTAAGGAAGATGGAGAAGCCAGTATGTTGAAGCTTTGGGTATACTGCTCCATCAAGTTCATATCTGACTCCTTCACAGGTAACCATGGTCTTAAACTTGAATACTCTTATGATTCCCTTACTTTTATTCATAGTTTTACTATATATGCATATATCCCTAACAGTATATTGCCAGAGGTAGTTGTCAGGATAATATATACTTGTATGTGTTAAACTGTTTTTCCTAAGAGATTTTTCATAATTTATGATCTTAAATAATATTATGGTACTTTTATATTAATATATAAAACCAGAGTTAAAAAATACATTATAGTAAATATAAAAGTTACATTTATTAAAGCTTTGAAAATGTCAAAAATCATGTTTAATTAGTGTTATTAGATTCACAGCATGGGTTCTAGACAAATGAATTATGCTTTAGTTTATAAGACAGTTGACAAAACAAAAAATAATTATCATAATTGTCTTCTATTATACTAATATATTAAATTTAATAATTGTTTATGTCCTGATATATTACTAATGCAAGGATTACATTTTACTTTCTTTTCTACTAGTATATTTCATTTCATGACTAAAAGTGTCTTTTTACTATTCTGATAGCTTTGATTTTCAATTTTGACCAAACTCTCTGACAAGCTACTTATATTTTACTCTCACACTCCTTCTAAACCTTTTCTAATCTTTACTAATATCACTAATGGGTATTCCTTTCCATTTTCTACAACTAATCACATCTCCTTTTTTGGACCATTTAATTCTCTGGCCTTCTCTTATTTCATCGTCCATTTATCTTTACCACTGCATGCTTTACTCAAGCTCCCCAAATTGCTCCCCTCTTTCTATGTAATAGCCAGCTATTTATCTTCCTGTGTACATGCATTAACCCCTAAAATTCATTGCTTTTGCATAGCCAAAGCAATTTTTTTTTTTCAAAATAAATTTTAAGACGTTCTCATCTATTATTTAAAGCATCTCAAACTTTCCCAGCACATTTAAAAGACATAATCTTACATTATCTGGCTGTTACTTCTCTGGCTGCATCTCTTTCCAATACTCCTTTTACCACTATAATCTAGTCACATTAGCAGTGCATTTATGGTCCTTGATGAACCCAATTTAATTCTTACTTTAAAGTCTTTAATATATAGCTTTATCATTTGCCTGGAAGAGTCTTCCTTTTAAATCTCACAATGCTGACACCCCCAGGTTCTTTGGCCTCAGTTTACATGACACCTTCACAGAGAGTTCCACTCGAATCACCCCATTTAAAATAGCCACGTAATCATCATTTGCAGTGCAATCACATTCATTCACTTAACTTTAAATTCACTGCAAAAACCACTGCAGTTTTATTTTTCTTGATTATTTTATAAACTTGTGTGTGTATATGTGTTCAGTCACCCATTCGTAACCAACTCTTTGCGATCCCCTGGACTGCAGCTTGCTAGGCCTTCTTGTCCCTCACCGTCTCCCAGAGTTTGCCCAAGTTCATGTCTATTGCATCGGTGCTACCATCCAGTCATCTCATCCTCTGCTGCCCTCTCCTCCTTCTGCCCTCAATCTTTCCCAGTATCAAGGACTTTTCCAGTAAGTCAGTGGTCTGCTGACTCATCAGATGATGGAAATACTGAAGCTTCAGCTTCAATAGGGAGGTCTATATAAGCTTATATGTCTATTTATTACTTGTGCCTTTTGAAACTATTAGTGTTTTTAATTTGGAAGAGTATAATATGTTACTTTTTAAAAACAAAACAGTATGAAGTAATGAAAGATAATGGAAATTCAACAATTCCGCAAGTAAATAATTTTTATTAAAATACTATTTGCCTTATTTTGTGTTAGAAATCCTCTTATCTTCATACATAAAAATAGCGGAAGATCCTACTACTAAAACTACAAGTTTCATCACTTTTTAAAGCAATGCTCCCTCTTTCTATGTAATAGCCAGCTATTTATCTTCCTGTGTACATGCATTAACCCCTAAAATTCATTGCTTTTGCATAGCCAAAGCAATTTTTTTTTTTCAAAATAAATTTTAAGACGTTCTCATCTATTATTTAAAGCATCTCAAACTTTCCCAGCACATTTAAAAGACATAATCTTACATTATCTGGCTGTTACTTCTCTGGCTGCATCTCTTTCCAATACTCCTTTTACCACTATAATCTAGTCACATTAGCAGTGCATTTATGGTCCTTGATGAACCCAATTTAATTCTTACTTTAAAGTCTTTAATATATAGCTTTATCATTTGCCTGGAAGAGTCTTCCTTTTAAATCTCACAATGCTGACACCCCCAGGTTCTTTGGCCTCAGTTTACATGACACCTTCACAGAGAGTTCCACTCGAATCACCCCATTTAAAATAGCCACGTAATCATCATTTGCAGTGCAATCACATTCATTCACTTAACTTTAAATTCACTGCAAAAACCACTGCAGTTTTATTTTTCTTGATTATTTTATAAACTTGTGTGTGTATATGTGTTCAGTCACCCATTCGTAACCAACTCTTTGCGAGCCCCTGGACTGCAGCTTGCTAGGCCTTCTTGTCCCTCACCGTCTCCCAGAGTTTGCCCAAGTTCATGTCTATTGCATCGGTGCTACCATCCAGTCATCTCATCCTCTGCTGCCCTCTCCTCCTTCTGCCCTCAATCTTTCCCAGTATCAAGGACTTTTCCAGTAAGTCAGTGGTCTGCTGACTCATCAGATGATGGAAATACTGAAGCTTCAGCTTCAATAGGGAGGTCTATATAAGCTTATATGTCTATTTATTACTTGTGCCTTTTGAAACTATTAGTGTTTTTAATTTGGAAGAGTATAATATGTTACTTTTTAAAAACAAAACAGTATGAAGTAATGAAAGATAATGGAAATTCAACAATTCCGCAAGTAAATAATTTTTATTAAAATACTATTTGCCTTATTTTGTGTTAGAAATCCTCTTATCTTCATACATAAAAATAGCGGAAGATCCTACTACTAAAAAGGCTTACTTATCACTTAAAATGTTCTCATCACTATTCAAAGAACTTTGCATGTGGTCACTCATTTTGACCTCAGACTAATAAATAATATGTTAGTTGCTTAGTCGTGTCCGACTCTTTGCAACCCCATGGACTGTAGCCCACCAGGCTCCTTCCTCTGTCCATGGAATTCTCCAGGCAAGAATAATGGAGTGGGTTTCCATCTCCTTCTCCAGGCAATCTTCCAGACCAGGCAGTCTTCCTGACCTAGCTATTGGATTCAGGTCTCTAGTTTTGCAGGCAGATTCTGTACCATCTGAGCCACCAGATGCAACAAATAAATGAAGCAGCTATTATTATTATTATCCCAATTTTATAAACAGGAAACTGAGGGACAGAGATGTTTAATAATGAGCAAAATTAGTAAGTGACTGAATCAAAATTCAGATACAGGCAATCTGACTCCAGAATCTATATTTAAACAACATAACTAATCCATCTTTACATGTATATTTGTCTGTTACTCCTAGTTCCATGATCTTTAAAAGTTCAAAGCTTTCCACATGATTTCCTCATACCTCTAATAGTTCGGTTTTCTCTTTATCCTGGCATCTCAAACTAGTGCAGGTTGCTTCTCTTTCTTTTTCTGTCTTGTTTCTCTGCTTTGATATAAACTGATTTGAAAACATGGTGTAGTCAGTGGGTTAGTACACACACACACATACAGGCTCTCTTGCTCAGAATGAAACTCAACAGTGCTGAGAAGCCATGAACCATGATGTGGAATAATCATTCTCTTCTACTTATGAAAAAGAAGAGACATTAAGTGTTATGAAATTTGTCCAGAAGGTGAGTTCACATTCTGTTACACTGACCTCCAGTCAGTCTCTCTTGGTGACTATTCTGTACTGGGCAGGTCAATTTGCCAAAATTAAAAGTGTAGGGATTAATAAATATACACATTACCAACTTTCATATATACGAGTCTATAATGCACATGTATATATATATATGTAAATATATATGTGTGTATGTATGTATGTATGTATGTGTGTATATATATATATATACATACATATATATATATATATATGTAATATATACACTAAGTAGGATCCTTCAATATCTCTTTCACTTTCTGAGAGATCAGGCAGACAAGTGATAACTGAGTTTGACTGAACACATATGTCTCACACCTTAAATACTCCAGAGGAACCCTAGACTCATCAAGAAGAGAGAATACATACAAAAAAATTTAGAAAGATGATACCAACGATCCTACATCCAGAGTACCAAAGGAAACACAGATGTAAAGAACACGTGTTTGGACTGTTCTTTTGAGAGAAGGTGAAGGTGGAATGATTTAAGAGACTAGCACTGAAACATGTACATTCCCATATGCAAAATAGATGACCAGTGCAAGTTTGATGCATGAAGCAAGGAACCCAAAGCCAGTGCTCTGAAACAACCTGGAGGGTTAGGATGAGGAGGGAGACGGGAGGGTCCTCAGGATGGGGGACATATGTATACCTGTGTCTGCCTCATACTGATATAAGGCAAAAAACCATCACAATATTGCAGAGTAATTATCCTCCAATGAAATTAATTTTAAAAAAGAAATGAAAAAGTAGCAGTTAAAAGTGACACTACAGTAATACACACTATAAACAACTATATGACAAAAAAATGGACAAATTTCCAGAAATGTACTATCTCTAAAGAGTGCAAAAGGAAGACACAGAAAATATGAACAGAACAATTACCAGTACATAAACTGAATTAATAATTAAAACTGGCATCTCAAACTAGTGCAGGTTGCTTCTCTTTCTTTTTCTGTCTTGTTTCTCTGCTTTGATATAAACTGATTTGAAAACATGGTGTAGTCAGTGGGTTAGTACACACACACATACAGGCTCTCTTGCTCAGAATGAAAATCAACAGTGCTGAGAAGCCATGAACCATGATGTGGAATAATCATTCTCTTCTACTTATGAAAAAGAAGAGACATTAAGTGTTATGAAATTTGTCCAGAAGGTGAGTTCACATTCTGTTACACTGACCTCCAGTCAGTCTCTCTTGGTGACTATTCTGTACTGGGCAGGTCAATTTGCCAAAATTAAAAGTGTAGGGATTAATAAATATACACATTACCAACTTTCATATATACGAGTCTATAATGCACATGTATATATATATATGTAAATATATATGTGTGTATGTATGTATGTATGTATGTGTGTATATATATATATATACATACATATATATATATATATATGTAATATATACACTAAGTAGGATCCTTCAATATCTCTTTCACTTTCTGAGAGATCAGGCAGACAAGTGATAACTGAGTTTGACTGAACACATATGTCTCACACCTTAAATACTCCAGAGGAACCCTAGACTCATCAAGAAGAGAGAATACATACAAAAAAATTTAGAAAGATGATACCAACGATCCTACATCCAGAGTACCAAAGGAAACACAGATGTAAAGAACACGTGTTTGGACTGTTCTTTTGAGAGAAGGTGAAGGTGGAATGATTTAAGAGACTAGCACTGAAACATGTACATTCCCATATGCAAAATAGATGACCAGTGCAAGTTTGATGCATGAAGCAAGGAACCCAAAGCCAGTGCTCTGAAACAACCTGGAGGGTTAGGATGAGGAGGGAGACGGGAGGGTCCTCAGGATGGGGGACATATGTATACCTGTGTCTGCCTCATACTGATATAAGGCAAAAAACCATCACAATATTGCAGAGTAATTATCCTCCAATGAAATTAATTTTAAAAAAGAAATGAAAAAGTAGCAGTTAAAAGTGACACTACAGTAATACACACTATAAACAACTATATGACAAAAAAATGGACAAATTTCCAGAAATGTACTATCTCTAAAGAGTGCAAAAGGAAGACACAGAAAATATGAACAGAACAATTACCAGTACATAAACTGAATTAATAATTAAAACATAAAAACTCCCAACAAACAAAAGTCCAGGAGCAGATGGCCTCACAGAGGAATTCCATCAAAAATTTAGAGAAGATTTAACACCTAGAGTTCTCAAACAATTCCAAAAAATGCAGAGGAAAGAGTACTTCTGAACACATTCAATCAGCATTACACTGATACCAAAATCAGGCAATAGACACCACAAAAAAAGAAATTACAGGCCAATATCACTGATGGACATATACAGAAATGTCCTCAACAAAATATTAGCAAATGAAATCCAACAATACATTTAAATGGTCATATATCATGATCAAATGGGATTTATCCCAGAGATGCACAGATTTTTTCAATCTGGAAATCAATGTGATATACTAATTAAAAATAAAGAATAAAAGCTGTATCATCTCAATAGATACAGAAAATGATTTTATAAAATTCAAAATCTATTAATGGCAAAAACTTCAGAAATTTGGCATAGAGAGACCATATCTTAACATAATAAAGGTCATATATTACAAGCTCATCACTAACATCATACTCAATGATGATGACTTGAAAGCATTTCCTTTAAGATCAGGAACAAGAAAATATCCCAACTCTTGCTATTTTTATATAACATACTGTAATTTTGTAATTCTTGCCACAGAAATCAAACACAAGAAACAAAGGAAATCGAAATTGGAAAACAAGCAATAAAACTGTCACTGTTGATAATGACATGACACCATGTATAAAAGAATCCTAAAGATACCACCAGAAAACTATTAGAGCCCATCAATAAATTCAGTCAATTTTCAGAGTACAAAATTAATATACAGGAAATCTATTGAATTTATATATAACAACAAATGATTAGAAAGAGAAATTAAGAAAAAAATCCTATTTACAACTTTAACAAAAGGAACAGAATACCTAGAAATAAACATATATAAGGATGTAAAATATCTATATTTGGAAATGTATACGATATTGATGAAAGAAATTAAGACTGCAGAAACAAATGGAAGGATATACCATGTTCCTGGAATGTAAGAACTATTACTGTGTAGATGAATATACTCTCAAAGGAAAATTACAGGTTTGATGAAATCCCCCTATCAAAATACCAATGGCATTTTTCACAGAACTATAATAGACTGTTTAAAATTTTGTTTGGAAACACAAAAGACCTTGAAAAGGAGCAGAGCATTTGAGAAATCAGGCTGACTTCATACTATACTACAAAGCTACAGTAATCAATCTGGAATGGTACTGCACACAAACAGATACACAGATCAATGGAAGAGAGTACATAGCCCAGAAATAAACTCACACACTTAAGGTCAATTAGTCTATGACAAGTGATATACAAGATACAAAGAACTTATACAACTCAACTTCAAGAAAAGAAATAATCCAATTAAAAAATAGGCAGAGGTTCCCTGACACCATACACAAAGATCAACTCAAAATGGATTAAAGACCTAAATGTAAGACCAGAAACCATCAAACTCTTAGAGGAGAATATAGGCAAAACCCTCAAGGACATACATCAAAGCAAGATCTTCTCTGACCCACCTAATAAAATACCGGAACTGAAAAGAAAAATGAACATGTGGGACCTCATGAAACTTAAAAGCTTTTGTAGAGCAAAAGAAATTACAAAAAAGCTCAACAGACACCCCACAGAGTGGGAGAAAATCATAGCCAATGAAACAACAGACAAAGAGTTAATCTCCAAAATCTACAAGCAGCTCAGACAATTCAGCACAGGGAAAAGCGAACAACCCAATCAAAAAATGGGAAAAATACCTAAGAGACATCTCACCAAAGAGGACATACAGATGGTGAAAAAGCACATGAAATGATGCTCAATCTCGCTTATTATTAGTGAAATGCAAATTAAAACCACAATGAGATATCACCTCACACCCTTCAAAATGGCCATCATCGACAAATCAACAGACAAATGCTGGAGAGGGTGTGGAGAAAAGGGAACACTCTTCCATTGCTGGTGGGAAAGTAAATTAATACAGCCTCTATGGAAGACAGTATGGAAATTCCTTAAAAAACTAAAAATAGAAGCACCATACGACCCAGTAATCCCACTATTAGGCTTATATCCTGATGAAATCAAAATTGAAAGAGGCACCTGTACCCCAGTGTTCACTGCAGCACTCTATACAATAGCTAGAACACAGAAGCAACCTAAATGTCCATCGATGAATGAATGGATAAAGCAGCTTTGGTACATATATACAATGGAATACTACTCAGCTGTTAAAAGAAATGCAGAAGACTCAGCCCTAATGAGGTGGCTAGAGCTAGAACCTATCATCAAAAGTGAAGTCAGTCAGAAAGAGAAGGACAAATACAGTATATTAACACATATATATGGAATCTAGTAGGAGGGTAATGATAACACACGCAGTGAACCTTTGGAAAAACAGACAGAGAATAGACTATGACAAGTGATATACAAGATACAAAGAACTTATACAACTCAACTTCAAGAAAAGAAATAATCCAATTAAAAAATAGGCAGAGGTTCCCTGACACCATACACAAAGATCAACTCAAAATGGATTAAAGACCTAAATGTAAGACCAGAAACCATCAAACTCTTAGAGGAGAATATAGGCAAAACCCTCAAGGACATACATCAAAGCAAGATCTTCTCTGACCCACCTAATAAAATACCGGAACTGAAAAGAAAAATGAACATGTGGGACCTCATGAAACTTAAAAGCTTTTGTAGAGCAAAAGAAATTACAAAAAAGCTCAACAGACACCCCACAGAGTGGGAGAAAATCATAGCCAATGAAACAACAGACAAAGAGTTAATCTCCAAAATCTACAAGCAGCTCAGACAATTCAGCACAGGGAAAAGCGAACAACCCAATCAAAAAATGGGAAAAATACCTAAGAGACATCTCACCAAAGAGGACATACAGATGGTGAAAAAGCACATGAAATGATGCTCAATCTCGCTTATTATTAGTGAAATGCAAATTAAAACCACAATGAGATATCACCTCACACCCTTCAAAATGGCCATCATCGACAAATCAACAGACAAATGCTGGAGAGGGTGTGGAGAAAAGGGAACACTCTTCCATTGCTGGTGGGAAAGTAAATTAATACAGCCTCTATGGAAGACAGTATGGAAATTCCTTAAAAAACTAAAAATAGAAGCACCATACGACCCAGTAATCCCACTATTAGGCTTATATCCTGATGAAATCAAAATTGAAAGAGGCACCTGTACCCCAGTGTTCACTGCAGCACTCTATACAATAGCTAGAACACAGAAGCAACCTAAATGTCCATCGATGAATGAATGGATAAAGCAGCTTTGGTACATATATACAATGGAATACTACTCAGCTGTTAAAAGAAATGCAGAAGACTCAGCCCTAATGAGGTGGCTAGAGCTAGAACCTATCATAAAAAGTGAAGTCAGTCAAAAAGAGCAAGACAAGTACAGTATAGTAACACATATATATGGAATCTAGTAAGAGGGTAATGATAACACACACAGTGAACCTTTGGAAAAACAGACAGAGAATAGACATATGGACATTGTGGGGAATGAATAGTGGGTGGGAGGCATAGAGGGAGTAACATGGAAACCTATACTATCATGTGTGAAAAAGATAGCTACTGCTGTTGTGTTAAGGGAATAGGAGCACTTACAATAGCTTGGTGCGACTGCCTGGAGGGGTGAGATGGGGGACCTAGCGGGGGAGGGGACCAGGGACATGCATATGATTGATCTGGGAACATGCATGCCTGTGAACAACAAAACTCTGTAAAAACTTTAAAATGAAGAAATCAATTTAAAAATAAAATAAAAAAAAAAGGCAGAGGACCTGAATAGACACTCTTTGAAAGAAGATATACAGATGGTCTAAAAACACAGGAAAAGATGCTCAACATCACTGGTCATCAGATAAATGCAAGTTAAGATCATAATATGATACTACTTCCAACCTGTAAGAATGGCTATTGTCAAAAACACCACAAATAACAATTGGCTTGAATGCAGAGAAAAGGAAACCCTTACGCATGGTTGTTAGGAATACAACTGATAGAGCCATTATGGAAAATATGGAGATTTACCCAAAAACTAAAACCTGAACTCCCATTTGACCCAGCATTTCTACTCCTGGGTATCTAACCCCCCAAATTAAAACATTTGAAAAGCTTGCATCACTTACTCTATGGATGTGAGTTTGAGCAAGTTACAGGAGATACTGAAGGACAGGGAATCTGGTGGTGTGCTGCAGTCCCTAGGGTCACAAAGAGTAGGGAATGACTGAGCAACTGAACCACCACCACCACCACCCTGATCAATGTTCATAGCATCATTACTTACAATTGTCAAATAAAGAAACATGGAAGCAACCTCAGTGCCCATTAAAAAAATATAGGGATAAAGATGTGATGTGTTGTGATGTGGTGGGTGGGTGGGTGTGTGTGTGTGTGGGTGTGTGTGTATATTACTCAGCCATACAGAAGAACAAAATTCTACCATTTGCAATCACTTGGATGGACTTGGATGGTATTACGCTAAGTGAAATAAGTCAGAGAAAGAGAAATACTGTATGGAACCACTAATATGTGGGATATAAAAAAATTAAAAAAAACGAGTATAACAAATGAAACAGACTCACAGACATAGAAAACAAAACAGTGGTTACTAATGGGAACAGAGAAGTGGGAAAGGACATGATAGGGGTAGAGGACTAAGAGGTACAAACTACTATGCATAAAACAAATAGGCCACAAGAATATATAGTACCGCACAGGGAGTACAGCCATTATTTTAGAATGATTATACACACAAGTGTTAGTCACTCAGTCATGTTTGATTCTTTGCGACCCCATGGACTGCAGCCCACCAGGCTGCTCTGTCCATGGAAATAACTTCAGGCAAGAATACTTGAGTGGGTAGCCATTCCCTCCTCCAGGGGATCTTCCCAACCTGAGTTTCCTGCATTATACACAGATTCTTTATTGTCTGAGCCACAAGAATACATAGTATAGCACAGGGAATGTAGTCAATATTTTAAAATGAACTTACACAGAATATAACCTTTAAAAATTTTGAATCACTATGTTGTACATCTGAAACTTACATAATAAAACATCTATGTCTCAATAAAAAAGTATAGGGGAACTATTTATGTGCTATTTTCATATATATGGGAACATATTCTTTATTATAAATGCATTCATATGCAAATGTATGTGTTTCATATATTATATTTTATATATGAATATACATACATATATACATGTATAAACATGCATAGTGCTCAGTTGTATCCAACTCTGAGACCTCATGGACTGCAGCTTGTCAGCCACTTTTGTCCATGGGATTTTCCAGGCAAGAAAACTAGAGTGGGTTAGCATTTACTACTCCAATATGTGTATATATATATGTGTATATATATAGAAAGAGACAAAGAGAGAGATTTTAATGTCTTTTCCATGTTTTTAGAGATCAGACAGACAAAAGATAACTCTGATTGAACAGTTATATCACAAACTTTAAGTCCTAAAAAGAACATTTTTATTTGGCATTATCTAATAATTAATACAGTATATACAAAATTTGTTGGAAAGACTGAAGTCTTAAGTGCAGAAATAGTACAAGTCATGTTGTATAAAGGCAAAGAAATAAAACTGAAATTAACTACAAAACAATATGCCAAAATTAAAAATGTCCACAGAAATTAACTATGTAAGTTATTAAATATAATCCTTGATCCATTAATAGTTTTTTTGCCAAATTGTTTACATAAATTATTTAAATAGTAGATGGAATTTACCAATAATGAAATTTGATAGGAGGGGAAATGTTAATGATAAGTCATTCTATATGACCATAATTAAATATCTGTGCCAGTTATATGGGTTTCCCTGGTGGCTCAAAGCAATTTTAGTCTGTGGAAATAAAACCAAATAAACTATCGCCTATATATTTGTAGTTTCTCTATCAGATTTCTAGACAGTTGTATATAATTCATTACTATGAACTCATATTCATATAATTCATATTATATTTTACATAATTCATATTCTGATAAAAGGCTTTTCCTACTACATTTTATTCAGTTGAAGGTTGTACTTATTCCTATCTATGTGGCACAATAAAATGACATAGAATCACAGGATGATAACATCAGAGGGAATTTGAGAGAGAGCATTCCATTTGTCAACAATTCATAGGTACAAAGACTGAGATCTAAAAAAGCAGTGCTTTGTGAAAAGTTTATAGGAATATGTAGAGGCTGCCTACAAAGAAAGTCTTTGGGTACTCTAGGTGATAATACAGCAATGTCTATTTATGAGACATGTCTAAAATGCATCTGAAATGATTCATACAATGTGCAATAAATTCAGTTATAGGTAAAGCACATCCTTTCTAATCTTAATTGAAGCAATCTCCTGCAAGCTTTGGTTGGCACTATTTGTGACCTTTGGTGCCACAGGCTTTGCTGTGCTTAGCTGACTGTTATAGGTTCCTCGGTAGTCAGTTTCACTCTTCAAAGAAAAATGAGTCTAGAATGTATGTATGATCATCGCTCAAGACAAAGCTGTAAAGTTCACCCAAGAGTCACAGGGATTATTAGGTAGGGATGAGTAGAGATTTGAAGTCAAATTCTGAATTAGAGTTATTGCTGGTGAACGTGATGGTACCAGAACTAAGTGGCTCAGCACAAAATAAAGACTACCAACTAAAATATCTCAGTAAACAGCTCTTATCATCCTTCTTCTACTTTTTGTCCTAATGAATTTGAGTCCTTTGCTTCTAATATATTCACGTCATAGTACTAAAAGAAAAAGTCTTCAATTACATATTTGGAATTCTGTGTTAGCGCACCGTATGCTTTCTGCAAAGTCTAAACTGAATGGTTTGATCCATTAATAGTTTTGCCAAATTTTCAAAAAGTAGATGGAATTTACCAATAATGAAATTTGATAGGGGGGGAGATTTTAATGATAAGTCATTCTATATGACCATAATTAAATATCTATGCCAGTTATATGGGTATCCCTGGTGACTCAAAGCAATTTTAGTCTGTGGAAATAAAACCAAATAAACTATCGCCTATATATTTGTAGTTTCTCTATCAGATTTCTAGACAGTTGTATATAATTCATTACTATGAACTCATATTCATATAATTCATATTATATTTTACATAATTCATATTCTGATAAAAGGCTTTTCCTACTACATTTTATTCAGTTGAAGGTTGTACTTATTCCTATCTATGTGGCACAATAAAATGACATAGAATCACAGGATGATAACATCAGAGGGAATTTGAGAGAGAGCATTCCATTTGTCAACAATTCATAGGTACAAAGACTGAGATCTAAAAAAGCAGTGCTTTGTGAAAAGTTTATAGGAATATGTAGAGGCTGCCTACAAAGAAAGTCTTTGGGTACTCTAGGTGATAATACAGCAATGTCTATTTATGAGACATGTCTAAAATGCATCTGAAATGATTCATACAATGTGCAATAAATTCAGTTATAGGTAAAGCACATCCTTTCTAATCTTAATTGAAGCAATCTCCTGCAAGCTTTGGTTGGCACTATTTGTGACCTTTGGTGCCACAGGCTTTGCTGTGCTTAGCTGACTGTTATAGGTTCCTCGGTAGTCAGTTTCACTCTTCAAAGAAAAATGAGTCTAGAATGTATGTATGATCATCGCTCAAGACAAAGCTGTAAAGTTCACCCAAGAGTCACAGGGATTATTAGGTAGGGATGAGTAGAGATTTGAAGTCAAATTCTGAATTAGAGTTATTGCTGGTGAACGTGATGGTACCAGAACTAAGTGGCTCAGCACAAAATAAAGACTACCAACTAAAATATCTCAGTAAACAGCTCTTATCATCCTTCTTCTACTTTTTGTCCTAATGAATTTGAGTCCTTTGCTTCTAATATATTCACGTCATAGTACTAAAAGAAAAAGTCTTCAATTACATATTTGGAATTCTGTGTTAGCGCACCGTATGCTTTCTGCAAAGTCTAAACTGAATGGTTTGATATTCACTTACAAAAAAAAAAAATAGCCATTATTGTCCTACATGATTTCTGTTAGAGGTATTATTTGATTATTTGATGTTGATGGAGGATTCTTGTTTTCACACTAATACACTATGAGTGATAGTATAGACACAGCAATAAATAAAATTATTATCAAGCTCTCTTACTCAATAAGTTGATTTTCTATAGGATCCTATTTAAAGTCTTATTCTGGGAATAAGCCAGCAGTGTTTTTATAAAGTAAACACTGTCATGCTTAAGAAATCAATTTTACAGAGAAAGAGAAAGACACAAAAGAATCATTATTTGATGCAAAGCTGAGTCTTACTATTATGTTCCAGGTCAGTGGCTTTATATAGTACATGAGCAAACTCATCACCCCTTGTTGTCCAGTTCAATCATGGAGGAATATGGTGTTGGTTTAACAAAGGAAAATGATTTGAAAATGTCCTGTAATGCTAGTTTGTTCAAAGCTTATGGAGAAATCACGCTTAAAACATTTTATTTGTATGTGAGATTTGTCAATATGATTAAATTGTCTAAAAAAGAAAAGTTTTTATAAATTTTTTGATCTTTTCCAATTGTCACTTTTTTTTTTTTTTTAAGTTTTATTTATTTATTTATTTTGGGCGGGGGTCGGGTTGGGGAGGGAGGAGAGGAGGCAGGCCACTCCTATTGGTCTTTCATTTCTCTGTTTTCATCCATCTTTGTTCCTTGGCTCCTGTGGGCCTCCCATCGCGGTGGGGTCTGTCGCTGCAGAGCGCGAGCTCTGGGCGCATGCGCTCCAGAGCTCCGGCTCGGTCATTGGACACATCGGTCCAGCCACTCTGCAGCACGTGGGAAGTCAAATTCTGAATTAGAGTTATTGCTGGTGAACGTGATGGTACCAGAACTAAGTGGCTCAGCACAAAATAAAGACTACCAACTAAAATATCTCAGTAAACAGCTCTTATCATCCTTCTTCTACTTTTTGTCCTAATGAATTTGAGTCCTTTGCTTCTAATATATTCACGTCATAGTACTAAAAGAAAAAGTCTTCAATTACATATTTGGAATTCTGTGTTAGCGCACCGTATGCTTTCTGCAAAGTCTAAACTGAATGGTTTGATATTCACTTACAAAAAAAAAAAATAGCCATTATTGTCCTACATGATTTCTGTTAGAGGTATTATTTGATTATTTGATGTTGATGGAGGATTCTTGTTTTCACACTAATACACTATGAGTGATAGTATAGACACAGCAATAAATAAAATTATTATCAAGCTCTCTTACTCAATAAGTTGATTTTCTATAGGATCCTATTTAAAGTCTTATTCTGGGAATAAGCCAGCAGTGTTTTTATAAAGTAAACACTGTCATGCTTAAGAAATCAATTTTACAGAGAAAGAGAAAGACACAAAAGAATCATTATTTGATGCAAAGCTGAGTCTTACTATTATGTTCCAGGTCAGTGGCTTTATATAGTACATGAGCAAACTCATCACCCCTTGTTGTCCAGTTCAATCATGGAGGAATATGGTGTTGGTTTAACAAAGGAAAATGATTTGAAAATGTCCTGTAATGCTAGTTTGTTCAAAGCTTATGGAGAAATCACGCTTAAAACATTTTATTTGTATGTGAGATTTGTCAATATGATTAAATTGTCTAAAAAAGAAAAGTTTTTATAAATTTTTTGATCTTTTCCAATTGTCACTTTTTTTTTTTTTTAAGATTTATTTATTTATTTATTTTGGGCGGGGGTCGGGTTGGGGAGGGAGGGGAGCGGGCGGGCCACTTCTATTGGTCTTTCATTTCTCTGTTTTCATCCATCTTTGTTCCTTGGCTCCTGTGGGCCTCCCATCGCGGTGGGGTCTGTCGCTGCAGAGCGCGAGCTCTGGGCGCATGCGCTCCAGAGCTCCGGCTCGGTCATTGGACACATCGGTCCAGCCACTCTGCAGCACGTGGGATCTTCCCAGACCAGGGATCGAACCGGTACCCCTTGCACTGCAAGACGGTGTCCTTACCCACTGGACCACCAGGGGAAGCCCCAACTGTCACTTTTGAAGAGCACAAAATTCTATGATATGCTTGTTTCCCTGTCTGTATGTAATCTTTCAATTTCTACTTACAAGGAAATCCTTTATAAGAACATTTGGCCTTATGATAGCAAAGAGGAAAGAAATTTTTTTTGAGACTACAGAGATTAAATACTGGTATTCTGAAGCTACAGATAACTAACTGATAAATGCCAGTAGGAAATGAGTATACATTGTCAAAGTGAGAATTTGAGGACTCAAATAGAAAGACCTATTTCTCTCTCTGAAGAAATGGAATAAACTTCCTTTAGGTAGGCTTAGAAATAAAAATCTTCAATATCTGTTTTTTAAAAAATCTAATTTTCTCTGCTTTTAAAGAATGAAGAAATGCATTTATCGTTTTGAAATGTGAAGAAGTCATATTATGTAAAACTACTTATACCTCTTCAAGAACTATGCAAATTTTGGTTATAATGACTATAATTATAATCATATAATAAAATATTATTAACTTTCATAGCTGAATAACATTAATAATTTTAATTATTTTCATTACCTCAAAATTTTACCCAAAGTAACTCAGATTGTAGGAAGTAGAGAAATACTTATTTTCTATTAATAAAGGGCTGAGGCCAAAAATGATTGAAAATGTCCTGTAATGCTAGTTTGTTAAAAGCTTATGGAGAAATCACGCTTAAAACATTTTATTTGTATGTGAGATTTGTCAATATGATTAAATTGTCTAAAAAAGAAAAGTTTTTATAAATTTTTTGATCTTTTCCAATTGTCACTTTTTTTTTTTTTTAAGATTTATTTATTTATTTATTTTGTGTGGGGGTCGGGTTGGGGAGGGAGGGGAGCGGGCGGGCCACTTCTATTGTTCTTTCATTTCTCTGTTTTCATCCATCTTTGTTCCTTGGCTCCTGTGGGCCTCCCATCGCGGTGGGGTCTGTCGCTGCAGAGCGCGAGCTCTGGGCGCATGCGCTCCAGAGCTCCGGCTCGGTCATTGGACACATCGGTCCAGCCACTCTGCAGCACGTGGGATCTTCCCAGACCAGGGATCGAACCGGTACCCCTTGCACTGCAAGACGGTGTCCTTACCCACTGGACCACCAGGGGAAGCCCCAACTGTCACTTTTGAAGAGCACAAAATTCTATGATATGCTTGTTTCCCTGTCTGTATGTAATCTTTCAATTTCTACTTACAAGGAAATCCTTTATAAGAACATTTGGCCTTATGATAGCAAAGAGGAAAGAAATTTTTTTTGAGACTACAGAGATTAAATACTGGTATTCTGAAGCTACAGATAACTAACTGATAAATGCCAGTAGGAAATGAGTATACATTGTCAAAGTGAGAATTTGAGGACTCAAATAGAAAGACCTATTTCTCTCTCTGAAGAAATGGAATAAACTTCCTTTAGGTAGGCTTAGAAATAAAAATCTTCAATATCTGTTTTTAAAGAATCTAATTTTCTCTGCTTTTAAAGAATGAAGAAATGCATTTATCGTTTTGAAATGTGAAGAAGTCATATTATGTAAAACTACTTATACCTCTTCAAGAACTATGCAAATTTTGGTTATAATGACTATAATTATAATCATATAATAAAATATTATTAACTTTCATAGCTGAATAACATTAATAATTTTAATTATTTTCATTACCTCAAAATTTTACCCAAAGTAACTCAGATTGTAGGAAGTAGAGAAATACTTATTTTCTATTAATAAAGAAGGAGGCTGAGGCCAATTTGAGACGGTTTCTACCCCAGACCAAGGATCATTCCTATTGTGAAACATGGCCAAACACTTCATTCTTATCATAATGCACCATTTAGCTTGCAACAAATGCTAACCTGCATTTGCCATCTGATGAATGGCCTAGTCGGAAATCTCTTACTTTCCTTTCCAAAAATAAAAACAAATCAAAAGAAACACATTCCTGAATAGCAGAATACAATATGATATTTGCTTTGAGTATGCCCATTATTCAGTAAGTTTGGTAGTCATTCACTGTTCTCAATAACCCAGCCTGTCACCTTCCAGTGACTTCCCAACAACTCATAATTATATGTGACTATGTGATTTTTTTTCTTAAAACATATAAGTAAAATGGCAAGTATAGTATTAAGGATGAAGTATTATGCAACAGTGTATACTTTGTTGTTGTTTGTTTCCCTTGGGATGGTGAGAGGAAGTGTTAGAGATGCTGACTGCTCTTTAAAAACAGACAGAATGATGTGATAAACAAAGCACCTTCCCACCCCAGGTATACATGGAACATGCAGTAAAATAAACTTTTTGTTATTTTCTTGTAATTATAATGAATTTATATAGATTTGTATAAACACCGACGCAGTCAGCATATAGAACACTTCTATCACCTCTAAAATTTTCCCTTTCGGTTTTCACGTTGTAGTGAACATTCCCTCACTCTAACCACTGGAAACCATCAATATTTTCTCTGGTCTTGTATTTTTACCTACTCTAGAATGTCATATAAAACGGAACCATACAGTGCACAACATTTTGAGACTGGCTTATTCATAGAGCATAATGTCTTTTATTTTTTGGGGGGGTGGGGCGTGGGGAGGGAGGGGAGCAGGTGGGCCACTTCTATTGGTCTTTCATTTATCTATTTTCAACCATCTTTGTTCTTTGGCCCGTGTGGGCCTGCCATCGCAGTGGCCTCTGTTGTTGCACAACACCGGCTCTGGGCACATGCACTCCAGAGCTCTGGCTCGGTGACTGGATACATTGGTCCAGCTGCTCCGCAGCACGTGGGATCTGCCCAGGCCAGGGATCAAACTGGTGCCCCGTGCACTGCAAGGCAGTGTCCTTACCCACTGGACCACCAGGGAAGCCCCATAATGTTTTTCAGAGCCACCCATGTGTTAAATGTTATTAATAGCTTATTTCTTTTCATTGAGGAGTTAAGTCTTCCATGTATGAACACACCGGTTTCTTTATCCATTTTTAATGGACATTATAATAATTGCCTTTTTTTTGGTGGCTATAAATAAAAATGTTGCAAACATTGTTTACAGGCTTTGATTTGAGCAAGAATTCTCTCCCCTATATAATAATGGGATTCCTGGCATGGTAAATGTATATGAAAATTTAAGAAATGTTTTTCCAAAAACTATTCAGTTTATCTTTGTTCTCAATAACCCAGCCTGTCACCTTCCAGTGACTTCCCAACAACTCATAATTATATGTGACTATGTGATTTTTTTTCTTAAAACATATAAGTAAAATGGCAAGTATAGTATTAAGGATGAAGTATTATGCAACAGTGTATACTTTGTTGTTGTTTGTTTCCCTTGGGATGGTGAGAGGAAGTGTTAGAGATGCTGACTGCTCTTTAAAAACAGACAGAATGATGTGATAAACAAAGCACCTTCCCACCCCAGGTATACATGGAACATGCAGTAAAATAAACTTTTTGTTATTTTCTTGTAATTATAATGAATTTATATAGATTTGTATAAACACCGACGCAGTCAGCATATAGAACACTTCTATCACCTCTAAAATTTTCCCTTTCGGTTTTCACGTTGTAGTGAACATTCCCTCACTCTAACCACTGGAAACCATCAATATTTTCTCTGGTCTTGTATTTTTACCTACTCTAGAATGTCATATAAAACGGAACCATACAGTGCACAACATTTTGAGACTGGCTTATTCATAGAGCATAATGTCTTTTATTTTTTGGGGGGGTGGGGCGTGGGGAGGGAGGGGAGCAGGTGGGCCACTTCTATTGGTCTTTCATTTATCTATTTTCAACCATCTTTGTTCTTTGGCCCGTGTGGGCCTGCCATCGCAGTGGCCTCTGTTGTTGCACAACACCGGCTCTGGGCACATGCACTCCAGAGCTCTGGCTCGGTGACTGGATACATTGGTCCAGCTGCTCCGCAGCACGTGGGATCTGCCCAGGCCAGGGATCAAACTGGTGCCCCGTGCACTGCAAGGCAGTGTCCTTACCCACTGGACCACCAGGGAAGCCCCATAATGTTTTTCAGAGCCACCCATGTGTTAAATGTTATTAATAGCTTATTTCTTTTCATTGAGGAGTTAAGTCTTCCATGTATGAACACACCGGTTTCTTTATCCATTTTTAATGGACATTATAATAATTGCCTTTTTTTTGGTGGCTATAAATAAAAATGTTGCAAACATTGTTTACAGGCTTTGATTTGAGCAAGAATTCTCTCCCCTATATAATAATGGGATTCCTGTGTTACATGGTAAATGTATATGTAACTTTATAAGAAAGTCTCCAACTTTTCTAGAGGAGTTGTACAATTTTGCATTTCTACTGCCAAAGTATTAGCATGTTCTTTAGTTTCCATATGTTTATATATTTCACAGTATTTTTCTTTTAGTTGATTTCTACTCTCATATCACTATGGTCAGAAAAGATGTTTGATATTATTTCAATCTTTTTAAATTTATTGAGACTTGTTCTTTGGCATAGCATGTGATCTAGTCTGGTGAAAGTTACATGTGCACTTGAAAAAAATATGTATTATGCTTCTTCCAAATAGAATGCGTGTGTGTGTGTGTGTGTGTGTTTGTGTATAAAGAGAGGGAGTTAGCTAGCTAGCTAGCTAGTTAGTCGCTATGATCTAATGTGTCATTTGAGGCCAGTGTTTGCTTATTTATTTCCTATCTGGAATATGTGTCTATGTAGGTAAGTAGAGTGCTAAATTCCCCACTAATATCATGTGGCTGTTTCTCCTTGTTTATCACGATTTATATAGTGCAATGTTTATATATGCATTTTCATAATCCCATGTTGAAATATATCTTCTTTCTTGTTGGACAGATGCCTTTATCATTATGTAATGTCCTTCTTTGTCTTTTACTAAAACAGTCTTTTATGAAGTCTATGTTGTCTGTTATAAGCATTGCTACCCAGCTTTCTATCTGTATCCATTTGCATGTAATACCTTTTCATATCAGCTCACTTTCAGCCTAGATGTGTTTTTAGATATGAGGTAAGTCTCTTACAGAAACCATGTATATCCATCTTGCTTTATTTTAATCAATTCAGCCACTCTATTATCTTTTGATTGGAGCATTTAGTCTAGTTACATTATAAAGTGATTTTGATAGGTATGTACTTGTTACCATTTATCACTTTTCTTCAGGTTATTGTTCTAGTTATTTTTTGTTTCTTCTTTTGCTCTCTTACCTTGTAATTTGATGAATAACTTTAGTGCTGTGTTTGGCTTTCTTTGCTTTCTGTGACATTTATTATAGACTTTGGATTGTGGTTACTATGGGATTTATATATAACTATATATAATCATATGTAATTATTTTGAATTGATTATTACAAGTCTGAATGCATTTTTAAATATCTGCACTAAACCTCCCACATTTCCTTTTCACATCATATTTTATATCTTCCTGCTTTGCTTATCCTTTACTTACTGCTATGATGATTTACTACCTTTGTCTTATAACTTTCCTACTAGCTTTGTAAGTGGCTGACCTACTCTAGTTACTGTATATTTGCTTTTACCAATTAGATTTTTTTTCCTTTCTTAATTTTCTTATTTCTCATTGTGGTCTCTCTTTTCCTACTATTATTACTTGGTTGAGTTTTTCTACACAAGAATATCTTGCTTCCAAGAAAGTTACATTTTACTGGATGAATAGTTAGAAAATACAGACTCTTATACAACAGCATGACAAAGAGTAAGAAGCCTGTCTTGTGAGCAGTAGCAGCATGATCCTAGATATGCTAGGATTACAGAGACAGACTCCAGAGATAATTCTCTTAGGATATTTAATAGATTTCATTCTACAGGGTGAAAGAAACAGAAGGAACTGGAAAAATTGAGTCTTAAACATATGGTCTGTGGTTCAGAAAATATCTTCTATCTTTGATTGTTACAAGAACTCATTGTTCGTTCAGTGAGGTGTTTGATATAAAAACCACATTCACTGACTGAATCAATAAAGGAGGTGAGAATGGCAACTGGGAACACATTTCATGTCTGCACGTTGCTACAGGCACATTGCAAAAGGAACCATGTTAGATAATAGATCTATAGCTCAACTAAAAGCTTGACTTACTAAATTTCTAATACACTTCCTCTTCTGCTCAACATTTTTTTTTTTTTAACAAACCAAGGTGAGGATAAATAAAATCTTCAGGATTAGAGCTTTGCAGGGAAGATGTTATGAAATCAAGCATGGGCTAAACACTGCTTTCACAGTTTATTTTAAAAAACTAATAAAGTTATATCAAGGGTGTCAGTTAATTATTTACATTTTAAAAATTGACTATAAAGTAAAAATGAATTAAAACCACTACCAAAATTTAAAAAGCTATTGATAAACCAAAGTAAACTAGTTTAGTTGAACAAACTAAAATATATTATTCCAACAATTTTGCCAAGATATCCTTCTGAGACAAGGGAAAAGCTCTGGTACTGAAATAAGACAGCATGTATGAGAAACATATCTATTGAGAATACCCAACAGAACACGGTGGTATATGATACTGGTATGAAATCTAGCAACTTAGAAAAGTTATAATTAGAAAACAAGGTAAGCAGTAATCTGAAGAGATAACAAAGTTTAAAAATTGCAAATGGACCTCATGAATACAACTAAAAAACACAATAGCTGGAATGTGTGCTTGGAAACATTAATAAATATTTATCTTGGAGCGATATGTCAAGGTTGTAAGACAGAAGTACATGATTCAATATAGAACTACTTAAAGATACCATGATGCCTGGATCATTCTGATCAATTGTAATATTATGAAAGAATAACAACAGGTCATCAGTAAATCTTAAATCTTTGATAAATGGAGATTGTGACAAAGGTTATCCCCTTCACCAAACATTAGACAGGCTTCTCTGTGCTGTCTTTTTTGACTAGACCTCATCCTTGGGCCTTATCTTTAGTCTGTCCAGCCCAGTTTTAATAAGAATCCTGCTAAGTCAGTTTGGCAAGAATCTCCATACTCTTCATGTTTCCTCACAGTAATTTTCGATCCACTGAACTTTCCTCATTCTGCTCATCAACCACAAATCAGCTGCTGCCTTTCCTGTATTTGGAGTTGAACCTCATCTCTCTCTCATACTGTGATAGTCTTAACACCTAAAACAGTATCCCTGAATAAAGTCTTTATGATTTTTAAAAAGTCAGAATGATTTTTTTCTTTAACAATTGTGGCTTTAGTTTAATAAAACCATAAAATTCCACAGAGACTTTTATGCCTCTGCCTTAAGTATAGTCCAACAAATGGTTTAATGAAGGAAAAATGTCATGTACTTCTTTTCATACTCTCATCTCCAGCAGTTTGCAAAATGCAAGGATAAGACCTACAGAGAAAGATAACTAGACTTCACAGAATTATACATTTTTAATCTGAGTTATGAAAACAAGCATAGTATGTACAAACTTGCAGTTACGGACACAAACTGTCCTAATATCCCTAACAATCATTTATTTATAAGTGTAACAGAGCCAACAGTCTACATAATATACACAGGAAAAAAAGTCCCTCTTTTACTGATCATAAAGTCTTAAGCTCGGCTTTAATGTATTTTTTATGATTACTTCTCCTAGAGTAAACGCTTCTGTCTTTTACTTGTTAATGGGCTGTGCATGCAGAACATTCATTTTAGGCACAACATAGAGCTGAACTAAATAGTGATGGTCCCTAAACTCCTGCAGCAATTTAAAAGAGTTTAAAACAATTTATATAACACTGGAAAGAAAACCATGGCATTCTGGAATCCAGACTAAGAAAGCATACTAAAGGGAGTACATATATAATTTTATCTTGGAGCGATATGTCAAGTTTAACAATACATGTAAAGTCAAATACCATGATGCCTGGATCATTCTGATCAATTGTAATATTATGAAAGAATAACAACAGGTCATCAGTAAATCTTAAATCTTTGATAAATGGAGATTGTGACAAAGGTTATCCCCTTCACCAAACATTAGACAGGCTTCTCTGTGCTGTCTTTTTTGACTAGACCTCATCCTTGGGCCTTATCTTTAGTCTGTCCAGCCCAGTTTTAATAAGAATCCTGCTAAGTCAGTTTGGCAAGAATCTCCATACTCTTCATGTTTCCTCACAGTAATTTTCGATCCACTGAACTTTCCTCATTCTGCTCATCAACCACAAATCAGCTGCTGCCTTTCCTGTATTTGGAGTTGAACCTCATCTCTCCCCATACTGTGATAGTCTTAACACCTAAAACAGTATCCCTGAATAAAGTCTTTATGATTTTTAAAAAGTCAGAATGATTTTTTTCTTTAACAATTGTGGCTTTAGTTTAATAAAACCATAAAATTCCACAGAGACTTTTATGCCTCTGCCTTAAGTATAGTCCAACAAATGGTTTAATGAAGGAAAAATGTCATGTACTTCTTTTCATACTCTCATCTCCAGCAGTTTGCAAAATGCAAGGATAAGACCTACAGAGAAAGATAACTAGACTTCACAGAATTATACATTTTTAATCTGAGTTATGAAAACAAGCATAGTATGTACAAACTTGCAGTTACGGACACAAACTGTCCTAATATCCCTAACAATCATTTATTTATAAGTGTAACAGAGCCAACAGTCTACATAATATACACAGGAAAAAAAGTCCCTCTTTTACTGATCATAAAGTCTTAAGCTCGGCTTTAATGTATTTTTTATGATTACTTCTCCTAGAGTAAACGCTTCTGTCTTTTACTTGTTAATGGGCTGTGCATGCAGAACATTCATTTTAGGCACAACATAGAGCTGAACTAAATAGTGATGGTCCCTAAACTCCTGCAGCAATTTAAAAGAGTTTAAAACAATTTATATAACACTGGAAAGAAAACCATGGCATTCTGGAATCCAGACTAAGAAAGCATACTAAAGGGGAGAGAGTGGTCAATAGTTTTAAATACTCTGATTAGTTTTTGATAAGATTTTGTAGAATGGTAGGTAAGAAAACCTAATTGGAGAAGGCTTGTGAGCAATGAAAGAGAAAAACTGGAAAAGTGAAAACAGACAATTTGTGTGAGGAATTGTGCTCGAGTGATGAACACAGAAATGGGGCAGTAGTTGGTGGGTAAAATGGAGAATGTAGTCAGGAGAAAATTTATTCATTTGTGGTGTCTTCATTTTAAGATGGAAAAACATTAGCATGTTTTAAAATGATGAAACAAATATAGTAAAGTGTGAAAGATAATCATGTAGGATTTGAATCAGGGAGAATTTCTAGAGTAATGACCTGGAGTAGGCACGACAATATAGAGTTTACTGCATAAATGAAGGGACTGACAATATGTGAATGCCTGCATATGTCATCTAAAGTAACTGGAGGAAAAACAGAGGAACAAGATGAAGATTTCAAGAAGTACATGAATGGGCAGAATCGAGGATGTTCTCAGTCAGCGACCAAGATTAAGGAATGTGCTTGGATATTTTGAGACTGGGTATAAAAGCCAGAATAGAAGATAATGTACTCTAAGTGCTAAAACAGGCTTGTTTTCTCTCTTCTCCCTCTCCTCTCAAAGTCTCCAAGTGAGATAAAACAGAAAGTCTGAGCCAGTCTGTCTGTCTGTCTCTATCCTTCCCTCTCTTTACTACCCCTAATCACAATCAAGAAGTAATAAAAAATAAAGCAAACTTGCCACATTTAGAATTTTTTCTAGATGAGTATCATCTGAACACAGAAAGATAGTTTACCCTTCGGTGGAATGGAAAAAGGAGGTGAGGCAAAGTGGCCAGGGTGACAATCTCTACTAAAAGAAAAGAGAAATGTGGAAGAACTGTGAGGAAAGGCAAGACCAGCATATCTGTGGTAAATTGCTACTGAAATCTCCTGCCCCTCAAAATAAATTTGGTTTCAGAAGAGTTCCCTAAGTCATTTATGTTTACTGTCATGTCTTAGATGCATGCCTATCTTGCTAACTGAAACGACTAGATTATAAAGTCATATCATCAGCTAAAATGAACAGATGCCTTTTGAATTATGAAAGACCAGTATCTGTGAAGCTTCAGCATCTTTATGTTTTCAGTTTGCTCCAACTCAACTTTGACTTTGCAGTGAAATTGTCGGGAAAACAGAGTCGGAAGTAATGTATTTTTCAATTTTAGGGACTTGAGTTCTAGTGCTACTGTGTGACTGTAGTCTTAATAATATCTAAATGCCCTATGTGTTCTAAAGTAGTATAACTCAACAGTGAATTTTTCATAATTTGAGTCTTGATACACTTCTTCTCCATAATACTTAGTCTCCAGTACTTTGGCCACCTGATACAAAGAGACAGCTCACTGAAAAAGGGCCTGATGTTGGAGACAAAAGAAGGCAGAAGAGAAGGTGTATTCCCCCATCCTGAATCCCTCCCACTTCCTTTCCCACCCTATCCCTCTGTGGGTTGTCCCAGAGCACTGGCTTTGGGTGCTGTTGTGAGTCATGCATGGAACTTGCACTAGTCATCTATTTTACATATGGTGATGTACAACGTTTCAATGCTATTCTCTTAAATCATCCTACCCTCGCCCTCTCTGACTGAGTTCCAAAGCCTGTTCTTTACATCTGTGTTTCCTTTGCTGCCTCATGCAAAAAAAAATTTCTAAAGGTACCTCAAATATATTTAAAAGTCTGCTACTGTCTGATTCATAACATACATAGATATTCACCTCTAAGTATGAAAAAATATCTTGGATCATAAATGAAGCACATACTAAAAAAAAGATCTTCTGTACAGTTTTGTGTCTAAACAGAGTAATGAGTGAGCCTCAACTGAAATACTCAGTAATAATCACTGCATATTCCCCAGTTCCAAGAGAGCTGCATATTGTCTGGCAATTCATGGCAGAATTCATACTTGTCCGGCAGCTTGAGTCATAAATAAAGATGAAGGTAGTCAGTAAAATATTCCTGAACACCAAATTTTTATTTTCCTATTCTGCTTTTGGAAATTAAAGCAAGTCTATCAAAAAAGTCAAAGTCAAGTAGCTCAGACATGTCTGACTCTGCAACCCATGGACAAGCCGTGGGATTCTCCAGGCAGGAAAACTGGAGTGGGTAGACTATCCCTTCTCCAGGGGATCTTCCCAACCCAGCGATCTAACCCAGGTCTCCCATATTACAGGTAGATGCTTTACAAGCTGTGCCACCAGTGAAGAAAGTCCATATCATAAAAGACACTGATTGCATCAACATGGTATCATTTTAAGTTCTATTTGATATATCCCAATGTAAATTATCTATCTATATTTATATTCAATTTTTTAATTCCTAAGAGAAATCTCTAATGATAGGAGTAAATTATCTTTCTTCATGTTGTTTTCTTCTGTCTCTTCATTTTACGTCGATGCTCTCTCTGCACAATTCCCTCCTGCCTGCCTTCACGATGATAGAATCTCTACAAGCCTTTTTTTTCTTTCTTTTTGGCCACTTCTACTGGTCTTTTATTTATTTTCATCTTTGTTCTTTGACCCATGTGGGTCTCCCATGGCAGTGGTCTCTCTCGTCGCAGAGCACTGGCTCTGGGTGCATGTGCTCCAGAGTTTCAGCTCGGCAGTTGGACACATCGATCCAGCCACTTCACAGCACGTGAGATCTTCCCAGGCCAGGGATCGAACTGGTGCCCCTTGCACTGCAAGGCAGTATCCTTACCCACTGGACTACCAGTAAAGCCCTCTGCAAGCCTTTTTCCTGACTAATTTTAAATTAAGAAATTTTTAAAACTATATTTAATATGAACTTTGGTATAGAGAAGTGCTTCTCTTTCACTATACTTGGAGAGAAATTTGTTTTTCCCACAGATATTAATTTGACAGACTATAGATAAAATTAACTTACATTCATAACCACACTATTGTGATAGCAGATTATTCTGGAAAGGAACACACAGAACAGATGAAATTGTATCTGAAAGCTTGTATCTTCATTATCCATTCTCCATGCAAAGAAGTCTGCTGTTCCTACTCTAGCTCCTTTTCTGGTATTCAGGTACATCTTCCGATCAAGATGAGTATGTCTTCTCCAAAGATTGAGCCATCATACCAATTCTTTTCTACTGTGCCCCCAGCAGAAACAGAATAATGCCCTTCTCTCAAAGGAAGCGTTCCCTTAAATGTTCACACCCTAATGCTTGAAACCTATAAATATGCTATTTTACATGGTAAAGGGACTTTCAAAATATTAGATTTACTGATCTTGAAATGGAGAGAATATTCTGGATTATTCATGTAAGTTCACTTTAATCACAGGAGTTGATATTATTTATTTCTTTTTTGATGTTGTCAAAAATGGAGGATATTTTCCAGGCTACGGTCAGAAAGGTGTGACATGAAAAGAGATCACTGAAATACAACACTGTTGATTTCCAAGATGGAGGAAGGGTCCATGAGTCAAGGAAAGTGTAGAGATTTAGAAAAGGCAAGGAAATGCAGTTTACCTATTGCCTTTAGGAAGGAACACAGTTCTCTAGCTCTTATATTTTATTTTATTATAATTATTTTTAAAATTTTTGGCCTCTTTTTATTGATTTTTTTTATCCACTTATTTTCATCCATCTTTATTCCTTTGGCTGGTGTGGGCCTCCCATTGCAGTGGTCTCTGGTTGCAGAGCACTGGCTCTGGGCGCATGCGCTCCAGCCACTGGCTCCTAATTGAACACACCAGTCCAGCTGCTCTGTGGCACGTGGGATCTTCCTGGGCCAGGGATCGAACCGGTGCCCCTTGCACTGCAAGGCAGACTCTTTACCCACTGGACCACCAGGGAAGCCCTTAGCTCTTATATTTTAGCCTAGTGAGACCATCTACAGAATTGTAAGTAAAAACCTATGCTAAGTCCTAGGCTTTTGATAACATCTTCTAAATGAAAAGCATTTCTATCAGTGAGCATTGCCTCTTTTTCCTGGCATTAAAGCCCTGTATTTTAAAAATACCTAATTTGAATATTATATACACTGTGGATAAATTAAGAACTTTTAAGTTTGATTTCAGGATACCTTTGAATAAAGATTTCCTCTGATGAATTTCAAATGTAATGTTATTAATATTTAGAATGAGATGTAGCTATGTGGACTTCTTTGTACCTCACTGGTTATATAGATAAAAATACACTGTGTTTGCTATGTCGCTTCAGTCATGTCTGATTCTGTGCGACCCTGTGGGCCACAGCCTTCCAGGCTCCTCTCTCCATGCAATCCTCCAGGAAACAGCAGAGGTCCTCCTCCAGGGAATCTTCCCGACCCAGAAATCAAACTTGTGTATCCTATAGGTCTGCCTGCATTAGCATGAAAGTTCTTTAACTTGTGGATTATTCATGTAAGTTCACTTTAATCACAGGAGTTGATATTATTTATTTCTTTTTTGATGTTGTCAAAAATGGAGGATATTTTCCAGGCTACGGTCAGAAAGGTGTGACATGAAAAGAGATCACTGAAATACAACACTGTTGATTTCCAAGATGGAGGAAGGGTCCATGAGTCAAGGAAAGTGTAGAGATTTAGAAAAGGCAAGGAAATGCAGTTTACCTATTGCCTTTAGGAAGGAACACAGTTCTCTAGCTCTTATATTTTATTTTATTATAATTATTTTTAAAATTTTTGGCCTCTTTTTATTGATTTTTTTTATCCACTTATTTTCATCCATCTTTATTCCTTTGGCTGGTGTGGGCCTCCCATTGCAGTGGTCTCTGGTTGCAGAGCACTGGCTCTGGGCGCATGCGCTCCAGCCACTGGCTCCTAATTGAACACACCAGTCCAGCTGCTCTGTGGCACGTGGGATCTTCCTGGGCCAGGGATCGAACCGGTGCCCCTTGCACTGCAAGGCAGACTCTTTACCCACTGGACCACCAGGGAAGCCCTTAGCTCTTATATTTTAGCCTAGTGAGACCATCTACAGAATTGTAAGTAAAAACCTATGCTAAGTCCTAGGCTTTTGATAACATCTTCTAAATGAAAAGCATTTCTATCAGTGAGCATTGCCTCTTTTTCCTGGCATTAAAGCCCTGTATTTTAAAAATACCTAATTTGAATATTATATACACTGTGGATAAATTAAGAACTTTTAAGTTTGATTTCAGGATACCTTTGAATAAAGATTTCCTCTGATGAATTTCAAATGTAATGTTATTAATATTTAGAATGAGATGTAGCTATGTGGACTTCTTTGTACCTCACTGGTTATATAGATAAAAATACACTGTGTTTGCTATGTCGCTTCAGTCATGTCTGATTCTGTGCGACCCTGTGGGCCACAGCCTTCCAGGCTCCTCTCTCCATGCAATCCTCCAGGAAACAGCAGAGGTCCTCCTCCAGGGAATCTTCCCGACCCAGAAATCAAACTTGTGTATCCTATAGGTCTGCCTGCATTAGCATGAAAGTTCTTTACCACTAGTGCCACCTGGAAAGCCCATAACAATACACCAGTAATTCTGTTTCTGTTTAACTCTTTGGCACTAACTGTGTTCAACTGTATCTGTTGAACAGATGAAGGGTTAAATAATGAATGGATAAATAAATTGAGGAATTAAATGAATGAATGAATCTTTAGTGATATACTGTAATTGTAACTTAAAAAATCTCACTAACTTCTGATTCATCTTAGAAAAACCCAAAAGATTGTGTCTCACCAAATGAACCTCTTTTATCAAATACAGGATCAATAAATAAGTTTTGAGCTAGTCAACATTGTGTTTCCTTTGATCAAATTTATATTATTACTCAAGTATGCTTATTCTCTCTGTATACACACACGTTAATATAGAAGAGTTTTCAAGTTGTGCAACGTAAAAGTTTGTATATATAAGGATAGTCCATTAATACCTCGATTAATGCTTATTATTATTGATATTAACAATAAAAATCATTTATCTGACCATAAAAAGGTCTTTATGTAGAAAGGTCATACTCAGAATAATAAAAACTGATTAATTATATCTATACATCTCTTTCCAGGCTCTGTTTCATTTGTTTCCAGTCTGTTTATTATTTTATACCTCCTACAATTCTGAGCTTCAATTATTCTTTTTTCTAGTTCCCTTAGGTATAAATTTGACTCTTTGGGGGGATTTTTCTTGTTTTTTGAGGTAGACCTGTGCTGCTTTTCTCTCTTTGGACCATTTTTGCTGCAGCCTGTAATTTGATATGTTATATTTCTATTTTCATTTGTTTTCAGGTATTTTTTTCTCCTCAGATTTCTTTGATGATTCACTGGTTGTTCGGTAGCATGTTTTTAATCTCTATGCTTTTGTGTATTTTTTCTACTTACTCTTATGATTGATTTCTGAGTGAATTGTGTTGTTCAGTTACGTCTGACTTTTGTGACTCCATGGATTGCAACCTGCCAGCCTCCTCTGTCCATAGAATTTCCCAGGGAAGAATACTAGAGTGAATAGCTATGCCAAGTTTCAGATATCTGTGGTCTCATGAGTGGGCTGATATACTTTCAACCTTAATTAATTTACTGAAACTTGTTTCATGAGCTAACGAGTGATTTATTCTATGTTCCATGTGAACTGAAGAATGTGTATTCCATTGCTTTTGATGGAATGTTACCTATGTATCTATCAAATTCACCTGATTAGTTATTTAGTTTTTGATTAAACAGCATGGACCTAACAGAAGTAGGTGATATTAAGAAGAGGTGGCAAGAATACACAGAACTATACAAAAAAGATCTTAGCATCCCAGACAATCACAATGGTGTACTCACTCACCTAGAGCCAGATATCTTGAATTTTGAAGTCAGGGAGATCTTTGGAAGAGCATCACTACAAACAAAACTGGTGGATGTGATGGAATTCTAGGCGAGCTATTTAAATCCTAAATGATGATGCTGTTAAAGTACTGTACTAAATATGTCAAAAGATTTGGAAAACTCAGCGGTAGTCATAGGACTGGAAAAGGTCAGTTTTGACTCCAATCCCGGAGAAGGGCAATGCCAAAGAATGTTCAAACTACTGTGCCATTGCCCAGTAGTTGCATTTTACATGCTAGCAAGGTAAGAAATCAACCCTGAATATGCAGTGGAAGGAGTGATGCTGAAGCCGAAGCTCCAATACTTTGGCCACCTGATGTAGAGACGACTCATTGGAAAAGGCCCTGATGTTGGGAAAAACAGAAGGCAGGAGGAGAAGGGGATGACAGAGGATGAGATGGTTGGATGGCATCACAAAGTCAATGGACATGAGTTTGAGCAAGCTCCAGGAGATGTGAAGGACAGGGAAGCCTGGTGTGCCACAGTCCATGGGGTCATAAAGAGTTGGGCACGACTGAGTGACTCAAGTGAAATGAACGGAACTTATGAAAGTGAAAGAGGAGAAGGAAAAAGCTGGCTTAAAACTCAATATTCAAAAAACGAAGATCATGGTATCTGTTCCCATCACTTCATGGAAGACTGATGGATAAAAAGTGGAAGAAGTGGCCAAAGAATAAAGATGAATGAAAATAAATAAATGAAAGACCAATAAAAGAGGCCAAAATTTTTTAAAAATTTTGAGAAAAAAAAAAAGAAAAGTGGAAGCAGCTACAGACTTTATTTTTTGGGGCCCCCAAATCACTGTGGATGGTGACCACATCCATAAAATTAAAATACATTTGCTTATTGGAAGAAAAGCTATGACAAACCTAGATAGTGTATTAAAAAGGAAAGATATTACTTTGTCAGCGAAGGTCTGTATAGTCAAAGGCACAGTTTTTCCAGCAGTCATGTTCAGACATAAGAGCTGGACAATAAAAAATGCTGAGCACTGAAGAACTGATGCCTTCAAACTGTGGTGCTGGAGGAGGTTTTTGAGAGTCCCTTGGATAGCAAGGCAATCAAACCAGTCAGTCATAAGGGAATCAACCCTGAATATTCATTTAAAGGACTGATGCGGAAGCGGAAGCTCCAATACTTTGGCCACCTGATGTGAACAGGTGACTTATTCGAAGAGATTCTGATGCTGGGAAAGACTGAGGGCAGGAGGAGGAGGGGAGGGCAGAGGATGAGATGGTTGGATGACATCATCAATTCAATGTACATGAGTTTGAGCAAACCCCGGGAGATAGTGAAGGACAGGGAAGCCTGGCATGCTTCATTCAGTTCATGGGGCCGCAAAGAGTCAGATAAAATTTAGTGACTGAACAGCAAGAAAGAAAAATCAAAAAACATAACTAAATAATAAAAATATTGTTAATGAGCTTCTGCATTTGGAACTAAAGTAGAGTAAAACCAAATTAACACATATTTATCTAGTCATCTTACTTTTTTACTGATAAACCATTGTATCCCCATAAAACTTAAAAGAAATTTTTAGCTAACAAATGTAAACACGGCATTCATTTTTTTCCTGGTTGCTCTCAACAGCAGTTCCCCTGATTCTCACTAAGCAGCATTTACTCTAATTATGCCAGTCTCCTCTTGGTCACCTACTGTAACTCCTCTGGTGTTAATGCTTTTGCTGGTTTTACTACGTGACAAAAGACTGCAAAAAGATGAAAAGCAAACGTACTGACCTTTTTCAGAAATGCTCAGGCAAAAAAGTGATGTTTACAGGTCCTTTTATTCATAAAATAGGGAAAGAACTGTTTTCATATTTATAATGTATATATGCATACACACTGTTCCAAGTTATTGGAACAGATACAGTTCTATGAAAATGTATGGACTCTACTATTATTCCATGAGAACAGGAGTCATATTTTACTCATGTTTGAGTTCTGTTTTTTAGAAGAGTGCATTGCACAGTGTGAAAAGCTATAATTCTGTCAGATAAATGTGAAACATAGGTACCCACTTAGCAAAAGACTACTGGTTCAATAATCTTAATCACATTTACAGAGGAGCTCTCTGATATAAAAGAGTTAAATATTCTGTGTCTCAACATCTTTTACTGTATAAATGGGTGCAAGTATACTATTTGTATAGATTGCCTTCTACTGAAGAACTGATGCCTTCAAACTGTGGTGCTGGAGGAGGTTTTGAGAGTCCCTTGGATAGCAAGGCAATCAAACCAGTCAGTCATAAGGAATCAACCCTGAATATTCATTTAAAGGACTGATGCGAAGCGGAAGCTCCAATACTTTGGCCACCTGATGTGAACAGGTGACTTATTCGAAGAGATTCTGATGCTGGGAAAGACTGAGGGCAGGAGGAGGAGGGGAGGGCAGAGGATGAGATGGTTGGATGACATCATCAATTCAATGTACATGAGTTTGAGCAAACCCCGGGAGATAGTGAAGGACAGGGAAGCCTGGCATGCTTCATTCAGTTCATGGGGCCGCAAAGAGTCAGATAAAATTTAGTGACTGAACAGCAAGAAAGAAAAATCAAAAAACATAACTAAATAATAAAAATATTGTTAATGAGCTTCTGCATTTGGAACTAAAGTAGAGTAAAACCAAATTAACACATATTTATCTAGTCATCTTACTTTTTTACTGATAAACCATTGTATCCCCATAAAACTTAAAAGAAATTTTTAGCTAACAAATGTAAACACGGCATTCATTTTTTTCCTGGTTGCTCTCAACAGCAGTTCCCCTGATTCTCACTAAGCAGCATTTACTCTAATTATGCCAGTCTCCTCTTGGTCACCTACTGTAACTCCTCTGGTGTTAATGCTTTTGCTGGTTTTACTACGTGACAAAAGACTGCAAAAAGATGAAAAGCAAACGTACTGACCTTTTTCAGAAATGCTCAGGCAAAAAAGTGATGTTTACAGGTCCTTTTATTCATAAAATAGGGAAAGAACTGTTTTCATATTTATAATGTATATATGCATACACACTGTTCCAAGTTATTGGAACAGATACAGTTCTATGAAAATGTATGGACTCTACTATTATTCCATGAGAACAGGAGTCATATTTTACTCATGTTTGAGTTCTGTTTTTTAGAAGAGTGCATTGCACAGTGTGAAAAGCTATAATTCTGTCAGATAAATGTGAAACATAGGTACCCACTTAGCAAAAGACTACTGGTTCAATAATCTTAATCACATTTACAGAGGAGCTCTCTGATATAAAAGAGTTAAATATTCTGTGTCTCAACATCTTTTACTGTATAAATGGGTGCAAGTATACTATTTGTATAGATTGCCTTCTACTGAAAATCTTTGGAGCTTTACATTTATCATACTACCACCATAACTTAGTTTCTAAACTCTGCTTTAATATGTTCCAGAAGAAACTTTTTACTTATGAAGCCAAAATTAGTCCATACACTGATGAAATAAGTATAAATATTCACAATGAGTCCAGAACACTTTTATTTTCTACCAAAGTAGTTCTTAGTTTATTAATAAAAACTAAATAAATATTCTGATAATCATTTTCTTCATTAATTTCATGAACTATTTTGCACATTTGGTAGTCTAATTGGCTGAGGAAATTCTGCTAGCCTGTGGTTGACTGAAATTTTATCTTGCATCCTAGATACTAGTAATCCCAAAGCAATAATTTATAAGTAAAAAAGAACTTTAAGATGCTTTGACAATGAGTCAAGTCTATATACTTTGCTTCTGAATCTCTCAACATTCCATATGTTGAAGAATTGTTCATGGACATACATAAGCAACATTTTTCTTATTTGATAATTTCAGCAGATATCATATCTAGGAAAATAACCACTCTTCAGAATGCTGATCCTGATTTTTACTTGCTTGAATGTTCATAAATTGTCTGATTGTAATGACTCATAAAATTGTTAAAACCCGTAATGTAAAGGGAACATAATATTTTTATGGCCCATTTTATCTGTGTAATCATAAGAATACATAAATAAAATTAATCATAATGACCCAAAATATTAGTGACAAAAAATACTGTGATCTTTCCCCTTGTATTTTAAATTACTTCATATTTTGTCTCCCTTTCAATAAACCCTGTAAGTAATTTTCTAGCTGATAACTCTAATTCGAGTACTTATTTTATTATATAATTCCCTATTATAAATTACACATATCTCCATTTTGGAATAATTTTACTTGGCAACTAATAGACCACCACATCCAGCAAAGTTACTAGCAAAGCAGAATATTAGGCCCTGATATTCCCTTATTTTCCTTTTATTTCTTAGCATTTCTGACCTCTTGCTCCATGCAGACTGTGCATGGACCCTTCCTTTTCTCTTATTCCATCAGCAAAAGCCAGAAAAAAAATAATGTGACTTGGCAGACTGACAGCTGGTATAACTTCAAGGTTTGTCACTGAACAGAATACATACAACCAATGCTTTGCAAGTGTTGGATTCTTCCTAGTGCATTCATTTCAAGAATCAAATGGGCAATACTCCTCGCTGCCTTCTCAGACCTTTGTGACTCCTGCTGATGAATTATTAAAAATCTTGCGAAAGTAATCACTGGAATGATACCTCTTCTTCAATTATCAAAATTTAGTTTTCATTAGAGTTAAGTGTTTAGAAAGCAAATCAATTAAGCTAGATTCTGGACCAAAATTTTTTTTAAGCAAGAAATTATTCTTTGTTTTTACTCCATGGTTCTTTTATTATTGTATTCTTCAGTGGTTTTGCTCCAAGATATTTTGTGCATTATATTCTTTTACAGCAACATGAAATTCTTGCAAAATGATTAGGAACTCACACTTTTACCTTTAATATGTCAAAGAATTGTGTTTCTAGGTAAAATATCATTTTAGGTTTCTTCTAGTGGAATCAACATAGGAAGTCACACTGTCTGAATGACTGTCACTGACTGATATTATTTTACTAGGAATCTCTTTTAAATGATTAGCTAATGATTTAATGTGGTCTAGGTCTTGTGTACAGAATAAAAAATAGGCTTTTCCTGTAAGAAAAACAAGCCATCCTATATCATGTGGAGCTGAAAGTGTAGTCAATTTCAACACTATGACACTACATTAAAATATGTTTCAAAGCATCTTAGGATCACAGGAGAAACAAAGGCTAAGAGTACAAGATATGCAATTTAGGGACCAGGGTGCTCAGAGCACAGACTTTTGAGCTGGGTGTTGAAAACGAGTAGTTGGAAAGTAAAGCATACAAGTAAAAATTAATAATGACTGGTGCAAAGTAGAATGCCAATTTTTAAAAATTTTGGATGAAAAAAACAGGGGCAAAGAAGAGTAAGGAGTGATTAAAAAAAGGGGATGGAATAATTTTACTTGGCAACTAATAGACCACCACATCCAGCAAAGTTACTAGCAAAGCAGAATATTAGGCCCTGATATTCCCTTATTTTCCTTTTATTTCTTAGCATTTCTGACCTCTTGCTCCATGCAGACTGTGCATGACCCTTCCTTTCTCTTATTCCATCAGCAAAAGCCAGAAAAAATAATGTGACTTGGCAGACTGACAGCTGGTATAACTTCAAGGTTTGTCACTGAACAGAATACATACAACCAATGCTTTGCAAGTGTTGGATTCTTCCTAGTGCATTCATTTCAAGAATCAAATGGGCAATACTCCTCGCTGCCTTCTCAGACCTTTGTGACTCCTGCTGATGAATTATTAAAAATCTTGCGAAAGTAATCACTGGAATGATACCTCTTCTTCAATTATCAAAATTTAGTTTTCATTAGAGTTAAGTGTTTAGAAAGCAAATCAATTAAGCTAGATTCTGGACCAAAATTTTTTTTAAGCAAGAAATTATTCTTTGTTTTTACTCCATGGTTCTTTTATTATTGTATTCTTCAGTGGTTTTGCTCCAAGATATTTTGTGCATTATATTCTTTTACAGCAACATGAAATTCTTGCAAAATGATTAGGAACTCACACTTTTACCTTTAATATGTCAAAGAATTGTGTTTCTAGGTAAAATATCATTTTAGGTTTCTTCTAGTGGAATCAACATAGGAAGTCACACTGTCTGAATGACTGTCACTGACTGATATTATTTTACTAGGAATCTCTTTTAAATGATTAGCTAATGATTTAATGTGGTCTAGGTCTTGTGTACAGAATAAAAAATAGGCTTTTCCTGTAAGAAAAACAAGCCATCCTATATCATGTGGAGCTGAAAGTGTAGTCAATTTCAACACTATGACACTACATTAAAATATGTTTCAAAGCATCTTAGGATCACAGGAGAAACAAAGGCTAAGAGTACAAGATATGCAATTTAGGGACCAGGGTGCTCAGAGCACAGACTTTTGAGCTGGGTGTTGAAAACGAGTAGTTGGAAAGTAAAGCATACAAGTAAAAATTAATAATGACTGGTGCAAAGTAGAATGCCAATTTTTAAAAATTTTGGATGAAAAAAACAGGGGCAAAGAAGAGTAAGGAGTGATAAAAGAGATGAGGGAATATTTAGTAGAAAAGTGTCATAGGCCAGTGAATATTGGAAGGAAGGGAAGCATATTCTGATGTAGGATGTGCTCAGTTGTATCAGAGAGGTGGCAAATTAAGGTCTGAAAAAATACTCGTTTAAGTGTAGCAATAAGAAGTTTAATATAACCTTACTAATAAATATTTTTAGGAAAGAACAAACTAGATTTCTGTAAAATGTTTTAACTTTCAAGTCTTGAACTATATAGTTGATTCTTTTCATTTTCCTTCAGTTTCATGATAACAGTAACTATTGTCCATGGTCACTGGTTCCTCACCATGGTTATGTAAATGGACACTTTTGCATGCAGTCTATAGCTTCATATCATGGAGGCCACTGCCTCCACATACACATCACACATAATGTGGATTAAACAGAGATACCACATAGAATAAAACTCCATCCCTGTACTGGTCAACACTATTATGTTCTTTCATTACAAAGATATCTACTATTCACGTCTGCTCATCATATTCCGTCCCCTGTTCTCCTGGTAAAAGCAGCCCAGTTTTTTAAAATTTCATATTGTTCCTTTATATAGGTGCATATTAGATTTGATATTGATATTTTAAACTCATGCTTATATATTAATATTAAAATAGAATTAAGCTTATTTTACCTCCATATTTGAACTGTATTTCTAATAGGACATAGTTCCAGAACAGTAATTATTAAAGTGCCATCCAATGCTAATGATTTAATGTGGTCTAGGTCTTGTGTACAGAATAAAAAATAGGCTTTTCCTGTAAGAAAAACAAGCCATCCTATATCATGTGGAGCTGAAAGTGTAGTCAATTTCAACACTATGACACTACATTAAAATATGTTTCAAAGCATCTTAGGATCACAGGAGAAACAAAGGCTAAGAGTACAAGATATGCAATTTAGGGACCAGGGTGCTCAGAGCACAGACTTTTGAGCTGGGTGTTGAAAACGAGTAGTTGGAAAGTAAAGCATACAAGTAAAAATTAATAATGACTGGTGCAAAGTAGAATGCCAATTTTTAAAAATTTTGGATGAAAAAAACAGGGGCAAAGAAGAGTAAGGAGTGATAAAAGAGATGAGGGAATATTTAGTAGAAAAGTGTCATAGGCCAGTGAATATTGGAAGGAAGGGAAGCATATTCTGATGTAGGATGTGCTCAGTTGTATCAGAGAGGTGGCAAATTAAGGTCTGAAAAAATACTCGTTTAAGTGTAGCAATAAGAAGTTTAATATAACCTTACTAATAAATATTTTTAGGAAAGAACAAACTAGATTTCTGTAAAATGTTTTAACTTTCAAGTCTTGAACTATATAGTTGATTCTTTTCATTTTCCTTCAGTTTCATGATAACAGTAACTATTGTCCATGGTCACTGGTTCCTCACCATGGTTATGTAAATGGACACTTTTGCATGCAGTCTATAGCTTCATATCATGGAGGCCACTGCCTCCACATACACATCACACATAATGTGGATTAAACAGAGATACCACATAGAATAAAACTCCATCCCTGTACTGGTCAACACTATTATGTTCTTTCATTACAAAAGATATCTACTATTCACGTCTGCTCATCATATTCCGTCCCCTGTTCTCCTGGTAAAAGCAGCCCAGTTTTTTAAAATTTCATATTGTTCCTTTATATAGGTGCATATTAGATTTGATATTGATATTTTAAACTCATGCTTATATATTAATATTAAAATAGAATTAAGCTTATTTTACCTCCATATTTGAACTGTATTTCTAATAGGACATAGTTCCAGAACAGTAATTATTAAAGTGCATATGTATTTTAATTGATAGTTATAAGCATCCAACAACTCACATTTCCACTAGTAATTATAAGGAATTCAATTTCCCCACCTTACCAGTCTGCTTAATTTCATTATGCTTAAAATTTTACTAGTGGAACACACGTTCTGTTTTTGTTTTAACTGCACATTTAACTCATACTGGGATTTATTCTTATTGAACATTTTTTTTTTCTTCTTTTGTGATGTTCCTGTTTTTACTTTGTATTATTTATGAGTTACTTAGGTATTATGGATATTTACTTAATGAACAGACAATAACAAAAGTTTCTGAATTAAGACTTGCTCTATATAAAGGATTTTCTCTTGGCAACTTCAGAAACTAACATAATCAGATAATTACTCGCATTACTGTCCTCTATGAAAATCAAGATACATGCACACACATACACAGTAGAATCTGTTCATTTGTTACTGGGATGCTCAGTGAAGATTTGTCTTGAATTATGAAATGAACCTTTCACTTATTCTCAGGGCTATCTTCATTGATGCTTGTCAATAAGAGTGTAGATATATTGACTCATACTGTGACAATGAGTATATGCCTGATTTTAATTACTAATTCTACTTGTTGCGTATTTGGCATTATTTCCTCTAGCACATCATGCTGTGAAATATATTTACACTGAGTTAATTCCTTCCATTCACATTAATACTGATGAAAAGGAGAACAACACATAATTTCCTTTAAGAACAGTAAGAGCCAGGTGTCACAGAAACTCACTTTCACTTACACAGGCCTCCTAAGTGATGTTTCTCCGAGTAAGTCAAATATCTGATTCACTGTCTCAGAGAAACCCAGAATTCAATAATCTTTTATTTGATATAATTACTTCCTTCTCATGAACTCTTTGCCTATGATGTACTTATTGCTATAAATGGAAAATATTTTAATTTATCAAAAAATTAAACATGCTACAGATGTACCAATATTCATAATACTTATATATTATCAAGCAATATATTAAATATCAAAATTAAAATCCAATAGGGCCATTATGGTCTTTCGGTAATTACTTATTTCTAACTACAAATATAAAATATCAAGTCTTAGAGAAAGAAATATTTATTTTCAGGAAGATTTTTTTCTCTGTCCCTGTATCACTTCAACAGAAGGGACAAATCCAACACACAAATCACCATATGTTAAATTCCCCTTTTCTTAATTTTTATGGCCTCACTGATGGCAAGGCTAGCCAAATATGCAGTTAAATACAGAAATTTCCTTTCTAAAATGAGGAAGAGACCATTAGAAAATGTTATAGGTCTAATCAGACTAAATCATTTTTAAAGCTGTATTTCTTTCATAAATACCTGTGGCATGGTAAGACTGACTTGATCTAGACTTTCATTAATTTTGAAAAGCCCATCCTAGATAGAAACACACCTTTTATATAAGTAAATGGGTTTCCTCTTTTGAAAAATGCATCAGATAAAAACAATTTCAATTTTTATAATCAGAATGCTCATGTAAGACAATTATTTTCTTAACTGTTTACTATGACTTCCCACTTTCCTAGGAAGTCATCTAAAGAAAAGCCAATCATATGGAAACACAAAAGACCTCGAATAGCCAAAGCAATCCTGAGAAAGAAAAACGGAGCTGGAGGAATCAGCCTCCCTAACTTCAGACTCTACTAAAAAGCAAGAGTCATCAAGACAGTATGGTACTGGCACAAAAACCGAACTGTAGACCAATGGAACAAGATCGAGAACCCAGAGATAAACCCACGCACCTATGGGTACCATATTTTTGACAAAGGAGGAGAAACTACAAAATGGGACAAAGACAGCCTCTTCAACAAGTGGTGCTAGGAGAATTGGACAGCTACATACAAAAAAATGAAGTTGGAACATTCCCTGACACCATACACAAAGATCAACTCAAAATGGATTAAAGACCTAAATGTAAGACCAGAAACCATTAAACTCTTAGAGGAGAATATAGGCAAAACCCTCAAGGACATACATCAAAGCAAGATCTTCTCTGACCCACCTAATAAAATACCAGAACTGAAAAGAAAAATGAACATGTGGGACCTCATGAAACTTAAAAGCTTTTGTAGAGCAAAAGAAATTACAAAAAAGCTCAACAGACACCCCACAGAGTGGGAGAAAATCATAGCAATGAAACAACAGACAAAGAATTAATCTCCAAAATCTACAAGCAACTCAAACAACTCAGTACAGGAAAAAAACAAACAACCCAATCAAAAGATGGGGAAAAGATCTAAAGAGATGCCTCTTCAAAGAGGACATACAGATGGCCCAAAAGCACATGAAACAATGCTCAACCTCGCTTATTATTAGAGAAATGCAAATTAAAACCACAATGAGATATCACCTCACACCCTTCAAAATGGCCATCATCAACAAATCTGCAGACAATAAATGCTGGAGAGGGTGTGGAGAAAAGGGAACCCCCTTGCATTGCTGGTGGGAAAGTAAATTGATACAGCCTCTATGGAAGACAGTATGGAGATTCTTTAAAAAACTAAAAATAGAAGCACCCTATGACCCAGCAATCCCACTATTAGGCTTATATCCTGATGAAATCAAAACTGAAAGAAGCACCTGTACCCCAATGTTCATTGCAGCTCTCTATACAATAGCCAGAACTTGGAAGCAACCTAGATGTCCATCAACAAATGAATGGATACAGAAGCGCTGGTACATATATATACAATGGAATACTACTCAGCTGTTAAAAGAAATGCAGAAGACTCAGTGCTAATGAAGTGGCTGGCTCTGGAACCTATCATAAAAAGTAAAGTCAGTCAAAAGAAAGACAAATACAGTATACTAACACACATATATGGAATCTAGTAGGACGGTCTTGATAACACATGCAGTGAACTCTTGGAAAAACATAGGGACATTGTGGGGAAGAAATAGTGAGGGGGAGGCATGGAGGAAGTAACATGGAAACCTATACTGTCATGTGTGGAAAAGATAGCTAGTGTCATAGTGCTAAGGGAATAGGAGTGTTCACAATGGCATGGGGCGATGGTCCAGAGGGATGGGATGGGGAACTGGGGGGTGGGGACCATGGATATGTATATGACTGATCTGGGAACATACAGGTCTATGAACAACAAAACTCTGTAAAACCTTTAAAATGAAGAATTTAAAAAAAAGGAAAAGAACAGCCAAAATGATTTGCTATTATGAACAAACTGTTATTGCTAACTACGGAAAGAAAATGTTCTTTAAAAATTACATACTTTTATGGAATCGTGATTTAGCAATTTTAGTAACCAAACTTTAAATATGATGATGAATATGTCGAATCTCTCAAGGGATTTGATAATAGCAGGAATGTGGTCAGGGTAAGAGAAATTCAGCAGTCATTTCAGGTGCTGAATTTAGGGTGGAGCAAGTAACTTTTCAAAATGAATGTCTTAATGCAATACTTTTAAAACACAACAATGCAAAAGAGTCAATTTAAAAAGACTGAGGACATACAGATGGCCCAAAAGCACATGAAACAATGCTCAACCTCGCTTATTATTAGAGAAATGCAAATTAAAACCACAATGAGATATCACCTCACACCCTTCAAAATGGCCATCATCAACAAATCTGCAGACAATAAATGCTGGAGAGGGTGTGGAGAAAAGGGAACCCCCTTGCATTGCTGGTGGGAAAGTAAATTGATACAGCCTCTATGGAAGACAGTATGGAGATTCTTTAAAAAACTAAAAATAGAAGCACCCTATGACCCAGCAATCCCACTATTAGGCTTATATCCTGATGAAATCAAAACTGAAAGAAGCACCTGTACCCCAATGTTCATTGCAGCTCTCTATACAATAGCCAGAACTTGGAAGCAACCTAGATGTCCATCAACAAATGAATGGATACAGAAGCGCTGGTACATATATATACAATGGAATACTACTCAGCTGTTAAAAGAAATGCAGAAGACTCAGTGCTAATGAAGTGGCTGGCTCTGGAACCTATCATAAAAAGTAAAGTCAGTCAAAAAGAGAAAGACAAATACAGTATACTAACACACATATATGGAATCTAGTAGGACGGTCTTGATAACACATGCAGTGAACTCTTGGAAAAACATAGGGACATTGTGGGGAAGAAATAGTGAGGGGGAGGCATGGAGGAAGTAACATGGAAACCTATACTGTCATGTGTGGAAAAGATAGCTAGTGTCATAGTGCTAAGGGAATAGGAGTGTTCACAATGGCATGGGGCGATGGTCCAGAGGGGTGGGATGGGGGGAACTGGGGGGTGGGGACCATGGATATGTATATGACTGATCTGGGAACATACAGGTCTATGAACAACAAAACTCTGTAAAACCTTTAAAATGAAGAATTTAAAAAAAAGGAAAAGAACAGCCAAAATGATTTGCTATTATGAACAAACTGTTATTGCTAACTACGGAAAGAAAATGTTCTTTAAAAATTACATACTTTTATGGAATCGTGATTTAGCAATTTTAGTAACCAAACTTTAAATATGATGATGAATATGTCGAATCTCTCAAGGGATTTGATAATAGCAGGAATGTGGTCAGGGTAAGAGAAATTCAGCAGTCATTTCAGGTGCTGAATTTAGGGTGGAGCAAGTAACTTTTCAAAATGAATGTCTTAATGCAATACTTTTAAAACACAACAATGCAAAAGATCAATTTGAAGGGAAATATAAATTTTTTTAAAAAGATCCTACCCTGCATTTGCATAACTCAACAGCACTCCATTTCCTGTCCTATTAATAAGAATACACATTTGCAAATTTTCTTAAATGCTGGCTCAATCAGAATTGATAAATTTGACTTCTGAATGTTTAATTATGAAATCATGATACTTTGTGGCACTAAACAAAAGAGAAAGAAGAATGGTCTATAATTCTGTATCTATCAACTCTGAGGTTAGAGAAAAATGGTTGTTCCAAAGAGAAATTAATCTGAAAAAAGAAATGTAATAAAATTCATTGATTACTTTCTTTCACTTTCTCTTTAGTGAGTCTTCCAGGGCTTCCCACGTGGCACTAATATTAAGAAACCGCCTGTGGATGCAAAAGATGTAAGAGACTCAGGTTTGATCCCTATGCTGAGAAGATCCCCAAAATATGGGTATGGCAACCCACTCCAGCATTCCTGCCTAGAGAATCCCATGGACAGAAGAGCCTGTGGCAAGCTACAGTCCATGGGGTTGTACAATGTCCGATATGACTGAAGGGACTGAGTATATAGCACAATGATTCTTCCAATACAAAGTAACAGTTCACAGGCATAATTTATGTATATTTTTAAACTTATAGCTTATTTATACCATCACATTTTATATTAGAATTTATTCACCAATTTTTTTTAATTTTTTTATTTTTTATTTTTAAAATTTATTTATTTATTTATTTTTGTACATATATGTTCCCAGATCATTCATATGCATATCCCTTGACCCTCCCCCCACCCAGATCCCCCGCTCCCATCCCTCCAGACCATCGCTCCAAGTGGTTGTAGGTACTCCTATTCCCCTAGCACAATGACAATAGCTATCTTTTCCACACATGACAGTATAGGTTTCCATGTTACTCCCTCTATGCCTCCCTCCCACTGTTCGGTCTCCACAATGTCTTTATGTCTATTCTCTGTTTTTTCATGAGTTCACTGCGTGTGTTATCATGACCATCTTATTAGATCCCATATATATGAGTTAGTATACTATACTTGTCTTTCTCTTTTTGACTTACTTCACTTTTTATGATAGGTTCTAGAGCCAGCCACCTTATTAGGACTGAGTCTTCTGCATTTCCTTTAACAGCTGAGTAGTATTCCATTGTATATATGTACCAGAGCTTCTGGATCCATTCATTTGTCGATGGACATCTAGGTTGCTTCCATGCTCTGGCTATTGTATAGAGAGCTGCAATGAACATTGGGGTACAGGTGCCTCTTTCATTTTTGATTTCATCAGGATATAGGCCTAATAGTGGGATTGCTGGGTCATAGGGTGCTTCTATTTTTAGTTTTTTAAGGAATCTCCATATTGTCTTCCATAGAGGTTGTATTAATTTACATTCCCACCAGCAATGCAAGAGGGTTCCCTTTTCTCCACACCCTCTCCAGCATTTGTTGTCTGTCGATTTGTTGATGATGGCCATTCTGACAGGTGTGAGGTGGTATCTCATTGTGGTTTTAATTTGCATTTCTCTGATAATAAGCGAGGTTGAGCATCGTTTCATGTATTTTGGGGCCATTTGTATGTCCTCTTTGGAGAGACGTCTCTTTAGATCTTTTTCCCATTTTTTGATTGGGCTGCTCATTTTCCCTGTGCTGAGTTGTCTGAGTTGCTTGCAGATTTTGGAGATTAATTCTTTGTCTGTTGTTTCATTTGCTATGATTTTCTCCCACTCTGTGGGGTGTCTGTTGAACTTTTTTGTAATTTCTTTTGCTGTACAAAAGCTTTTAAGTTTCATAAGGTCCCATATGTTCATTTTTCTTTTCAGTTCTGCTATTTTAGTTGGTGGGTCAGAGAAGATCTTGCTTTGATTTATGTCCTTGAGGGTTTTGCCTATATTCTCCTCTAAGAGTTTGATGGTTTCTGGTCTTACATTGAGGTCTTTAATCCATTTTGAGTTGATCTTAGTGTATGGTGTCAGGGAGTGTTCCAATTTCATTTTTTTGCATGTAGCTGTCCAATTCTCCCAGCACCACTTGTTGAAGAGGCTGTCTTTGTCCCATTTTATAGTTTCTCCTCCTTTATCAAAAATAAGGTACCCATAGGTGCGTGGGTTGATCTCTGGGTTCTCAATCTTGTTCCATTGATCTATAGTTCTGTTTTTTTGCCAGTACCATACTGTCTTGATAACTGTTGCTTTGTAGTAGAGTCTGAAGTTAGGGAGGCTGATCCCTCCAACTCCATTTTTCTTCCTCAGGATTGCTTTGGCTATTCGAGGTCTTCTGTGTTTCCATATGAACTGTGTTATTATTTGGTCTAGTTCTGTGAAAAATGTCAGTGGTAGTTGAATAGGTATTGCATTGAATCTGTAGATGATATTTGGAAGTATGGTCATTTTCACAATATTGATTCTTCCCATCCAGGAACATGGAATATCTCTCCATCTGTTTAAGTCTTCTTTAATGTCTCTCATGAGTGTCTTGTAATTTTCTGTGTACAATTCTTTTGTTTCTTTGGGTAGGTTTATTCCTAGATATTTGATTCTTCTGGTTGCAATGGTGAAGGGGATTGCCTCTTTGATTTCATTTTCTGATTTTTCATTGTTTGTGTATAGGAATGCCAGTGACTTCTGTGTGTTGACTTTATATCCTGCAACTTTGCTGAATTCATTGATTAGTTCTAGTAGCTTTGTAACCGTGTCTTTGGGATTTTCTATGTATAATATCATGTCATCTGCAAAAAGAGCTTGACTTCTTCCTTTCCAATCTGGATTCCTTTGATTTCTTTCTCTTCTCTTATTGCTGTTGCTAGGACTTCCAGGACTATGTTGAATAGCAGTGGTGAAAGTGGGCACCCCTGTCTTGTTCCTGATCTTAGAGGGCATGCTTTCAGTTTTTCACCATTAACAATAATGTTCGCTGTGGGCTTCTCATAGATGGCTTTCACTATGTTGAGATAAGTTCCTTCTATGCCCATTTTCTGAAGAGTTTTGATCATAAATGGATGTTGTACTTTGTCGAAGGCTTTTTCTGCATCTATTGAAATGATCATGTGATTTTTGTCTTTCAACTTGTTGATATGGTGTATCACACTGATTGATTTGCGGATGTTGAAGAAGCCTTGCATGCCTGGGATGAACCCAACTTGATCATGATGTATGAGTTTTTTGACATGTCGTTGAATTCTGTTTGCTAGGATTTTGTTGAGGATCTTGGCATCTAAGTTCATCAGTGAAATTGGCCTATAGTTTTCCTTTTTTGTGTTGTCTTTGCCTGGTTTGGGTATCAGGGTGATGGTGGCCTCGTAGAATGTGTTTGGGAGTTTTCCTTCCTGTGCAATTTTTTGGAAGAGTTTTAGAAGGACAGGCATTAGCTCTTCTTTAAATGTTTGGTAGAATTCGGCTGTGAAGCCATCTGGTCCTGGGCTTTTATTTTTGGGTAGATTTTTAATCACAAATTCGATTTCTGAGCTTGTAGTTGAATAGGTATTGCATTGAATCTGTAGATGATATTTGGAAGTATGGTCATTTTCACAATATTGATTCTTCCCATCCAGGAACATGGAATATCTCTCCATCTGTTTAAGTCTTCTTTAATGTCTCTCATGAGTGTCTTGTAATTTTCTGTGTACAATTCTTTTGTTTCTTTGGGTAGGTTTATTCCTAGATATTTGATTCTTCTGGTTGCAATGGTGAAGGGGATTGCCTCTTTGATTTCATTTTCTGATTTTTCATTGTTTGTGTATAGGAATGCCAGTGACTTCTGTGTGTTGACTTTATATCCTGCAACTTTGCTGAATTCATTGATTAGTTCTAGTAGCTTTGTAACCGTGTCTTTGGGATTTTCTATGTATAATATCATGTCATCTGCAAAAAGAGAGAGCTTGACTTCTTCCTTTCCAATCTGGATTCCTTTGATTTCTTTCTCTTCTCTTATTGCTGTTGCTAGGACTTCCAGGACTATGTTGAATAGCAGTGGTGAAAGTGGGCACCCCTGTCTTGTTCCTGATCTTAGAGGGCATGCTTTCAGTTTTTCACCATTAACAATAATGTTCGCTGTGGGCTTCTCATAGATGGCTTTCACTATGTTGAGATAAGTTCCTTCTATGCCCATTTTCTGAAGAGTTTTGATCATAAATGGATGTTGTACTTTGTCGAAGGCTTTTTCTGCATCTATTGAAATGATCATGTGATTTTTGTCTTTCAACTTGTTGATATGGTGTATCACACTGATTGATTTGCGGATGTTGAAGAAGCCTTGCATGCCTGGGATGAACCCAACTTGATCATGATGTATGAGTTTTTTGACATGTCGTTGAATTCTGTTTGCTAGGATTTTGTTGAGGATCTTGGCATCTAAGTTCATCAGTGAAATTGGCCTATAGTTTTCCTTTTTTGTGTTGTCTTTGCCTGGTTTGGGTATCAGGGTGATGGTGGCCTCGTAGAATGTGTTTGGGAGTTTTCCTTCCTGTGCAATTTTTTGGAAGAGTTTTAGAAGGACAGGCATTAGCTCTTCTTTAAATGTTTGGTAGAATTCGGCTGTGAAGCCATCTGGTCCTGGGCTTTTATTTTTGGGTAGATTTTTAATCACAAATTCGATTTCTGAGCTTGTGATTGGGTTGTTCAAAGTTTCTGTTTCTTCCTGGCTCAGTCTTGGGAGATTAATCCTGTCCAAGAAACTGTCCATTTCTTCCAGGTTGTCCAGTTTGTTGCCATAGAGTTGCTCATAATAGTCTCTTAGAATCCTTCGGATTTCCGCATTATCTGTTGTAATCTCTCCTTTTTCATTTTTGATTTTGTTGATCTGGTTCTTCTCTCTCTTTTTCTTAATGAGTCTGGCCAGTGGCTTGTCAATTTTGTTAACCTTTTCAAAGAACCAGCTTTTTGTTTTATTTATCTTTACTATTGTTTCTTTTGTTTCTTTCTCATTTATTTCTGCTCTGATCTTTATGATTTCTCTTCTTCTGCTGGCTTTGGGATGTTTTTGTTCTTCTTTCTCCAACTGTTTTAAGCGGAGGGTTAGGTCATCTGCTTCATATTTTCCTAGTTTCTTGAGGTGGGATTGTATTGCTATAAATTTCCCTCTTAGAACTGCTTTTGCAGTATCCCATAGGTTTTGCACGGTCGTGTGTTCATTGTCATTTTCTTCTAGGAATTGTTTAATTTCTCCTTTGATTTCCTCAATGATCAGTTGGTTTTTTAGGTATGTATTGTTTAATCTCCATGTGTTTCTGTTTTTAGGATTTTTTCTGGTAGTTGATCTCCAGTCCCATTGCATTGTGGTCCGAGAAGATGGTTGATATAATTTCGGTTTTCTTGAAGTGACTGAGGTTAGATTTGTGGCCCAAGATGTGGTCTATCCTGGAGAATGTTCCGTGAGCACTTGAGAAGAAAGTGTATTCTTCTGCTTTTGGATGGAACATCCTAAAGATATCGATGAGGTCCATCTTTTCCTTTTTTGTGTTGTCTTTGCCTGGTTTGGGTATCAGGGTGATGGTGGCCTCGTAGAATGTGTTTGGGAGTTTTCCTTCCTGTGCAATTTTTTGGAAGAGTTTTAGAAGGACAGGCATTAGCTCTTCTTTAAATGTTTGGTAGAATTCGGCTGTGAAGCCATCTGGTCCTGGGCTTTTATTTTTGGGTAGATTTTTAATCACAAATTCGATTTCTGAGCTTGTGATTGGGTTGTTCAAAGTTTCTGTTTCTTCCTGGCTCAGTCTTGGGAGATTAATCCTGTCCAAGAAACTGTCCATTTCTTCCAGGTTGTCCAGTTTGTTGCCATAGAGTTGCTCATAATAGTCTCTTAGAATCCTTCGGATTTCCGCATTATCTGTTGTAATCTCTCCTTTTTCATTTTTGATTTTGTTGATCTGGTTCTTCTCTCTCTTTTTCTTAATGAGTCTGGCCAGTGGCTTGTCAATTTTGTTAACCTTTTCAAAGAACCAGCTTTTTGTTTTATTTATCTTTACTATTGTTTCTTTTGTTTCTTTCTCATTTATTTCTGCTCTGATCTTTATGATTTCTCTTCTTCTGCTGGCTTTGGGATGTTTTTGTTCTTCTTTCTCCAACTGTTTTAAGCGGAGGGTTAGGTCATCTGCTTCATATTTTCCTAGTTTCTTGAGGTGGGATTGTATTGCTATAAATTTCCCTCTTAGAACTGCTTTTGCAGTATCCCATAGGTTTTGCACGGTCGTGTGTTCATTGTCATTTTCTTCTAGGAATTGTTTAATTTCTCCTTTGATTTCCTCAATGATCAGTTGGTTTTTTAGGTATGTATTGTTTAATCTCCATGTGTTTCTGTTTTTAGGATTTTTTTTCTGGTAGTTGATCTCCAGTCCCATTGCATTGTGGTCCGAGAAGATGGTTGATATAATTTCGGTTTTCTTGAAGTGACTGAGGTTAGATTTGTGGCCCAAGATGTGGTCTATCCTGGAGAATGTTCCGTGAGCACTTGAGAAGAAAGTGTATTCTTCTGCTTTTGGATGGAACATCCTAAAGATATCGATGAGGTCCATCTTTTCCAGTGTGGCATTTAAGGCTTGTGTTTCTTTATTAATTTTCTGTTTTGTTGATCTGTCCATTGGTGTGAGAGGAGTGTTAAAGTCTCCTACTATTATTGTGTTATTGTTGATTTCTTCTTTTATGTCTGAAAGTACCTGTCTTATGTATTGAGGTGCCCCTGTGTTGGGTGCGTAGATATTCATGACTGTTATGTCTTCCTCTTGGATAGATCCCTTAATCATGATGTAGTGACCTGCCTTGTCTCTTAGAATCTTCTTTACTTTAAAGTCTATTTTGTCTGATATAAGGATTGCTACTCCAGCTTTCTTTTGATTTCCATTTGCATGAAATATCTTTTTCCAACCTTTCACTTTCAGTCTATGAGTGTCTCTAGGTCTGAAGTGGGTCTCTTGTAAACAGCATATATATGGGTCTTGCTTCTGGATCCATTCAGCCAGCCTGTGTCGTTTGGTTGGAGCATTTAGTCCATTTATCAAAGTAATTATTGATACGAATGTTCCTATTGTCATCTTCTTAGAAATTTGGGGTTTGATTTGTAAGGCTTCTCCTACTCTTGTATTTATTGGCTATATCAGGCCCTTTAACACTTGTTGTAGGGCTGGTTTTGTGGTACAGAATTCTTTTAGTTTTTGCTTGTCTGTGAAGCTTTTGACTTCACCATCGATTTTGAATGAGATTCTTGCTGGGTAGCGAATTCGTGGTTGCAGGTTATTCTCTTTTAGCCGTTTAAATGTATCTTGCCATTCTCTTCTGGCCTGTAGGGTTTCTGTTGAGAGATCCGCAGTTAAACGTATGGGGTTTCCTTTATATGTTATTTGTTGTTTGCTCCTAGCTGCTTTTAGTAATCTGTCTTTATATTTAGTCTGCGTTAGTCTGATTAGTATGTGCCTTGGTGTGTTTCTTCTGGGGTTTCTCCTGTATGGAACTCTTTGTGCTTCCTGGATTGGTTGACTATCTCCTTTCCCATGCTGGGGAAGTTTTCAACTATAACCTCTTCAAGAATTTTTTCATAGTCTGATTTGTCATCGAGGTTAGATTTGTGGCCCAAGATGTGGTCTATCCTGGAGAATGTTCCGTGAGCACTTGAGAAGAAAGTGTATTCTTCTGCTTTTGGATGGAACATCCTAAAGATATCGATGAGGTCCATCTTTTCCAGTGTGGCATTTAAGGCTTGTGTTTCTTTATTAATTTTCTGTTTTGTTGATCTGTCCATTGGTGTGAGAGGAGTGTTAAAGTCTCCTACTATTATTGTGTTATTGTTGATTTCTTCTTTTATGTCTGAAAGTACCTGTCTTATGTATTGAGGTGCCCCTGTGTTGGGTGCGTAGATATTCATGACTGTTATGTCTTCCTCTTGGATAGATCCCTTAATCATGATGTAGTGACCTGCCTTGTCTCTTAGAATCTTCTTTACTTTAAAGTCTATTTTGTCTGATATAAGGATTGCTACTCCAGCTTTCTTTTGATTTCCATTTGCATGAAATATCTTTTCCAACCTTTCACTTTCAGTCTATGAGTGTCTCTAGGTCTGAAGTGGGTCTCTTGTAAACAGCATATATATGGGTCTTGCTTCTGGATCCATTCAGCCAGCCTGTGTCGTTTGGTTGGAGCATTTAGTCCATTTATCAAAGTAATTATTGATACGAATGTTCCTATTGTCATCTTCTTAGAAATTTGGGGTTTGATTTGTAAGGCTTCTCCTACTCTTGTATTTATTGGCTATATCAGGCCCTTTAACACTTGTTGTAGGGCTGGTTTTGTGGTACAGAATTCTTTTAGTTTTTGCTTGTCTGTGAAGCTTTTGACTTCACCATCGATTTTGAATGAGATTCTTGCTGGGTAGCGAATTCGTGGTTGCAGGTTATTCTCTTTTAGCCGTTTAAATGTATCTTGCCATTCTCTTCTGGCCTGTAGGGTTTCTGTTGAGAGATCCGCAGTTAAACGTATGGGGTTTCCTTTATATGTTATTTGTTGTTTGCTCCTAGCTGCTTTTAGTAATCTGTCTTTATATTTAGTCTGCGTTAGTCTGATTAGTATGTGCCTTGGTGTGTTTCTTCTGGGGTTTCTCCTGTATGGAACTCTTTGTGCTTCCTGGATTGGTTGACTATCTCCTTTCCCATGCTGGGGAAGTTTTCAACTATAACCTCTTCAAGAATTTTTTCATAGTCTTTCTTCTCTTCTTCTTCTTCTGGAACTCCTATAATTCTAATGTTGGTGCGTTTAATATTGTCCCATAGGTCTCTGAGGCTATCCTCAGTTCTTTTAATTCTTTGGGCTTTGTTCTGTTCTTCAGCACTTATTTCCACCATTCTGTCTTCCAGCTCACTTATCCGTTCTTCAGCCTCTGATACTCTACTGTTGAGACCTTCTATAGTATTTTTGAGTTCAGCAATTGAGTTGGTGGTCTCTATTTGCTTATTTTTCATTTCCTGCATGTCTTTTCTCAATGCACTAATTTCCTCTAATATTCTGTTTTCGGTGTTTTGCATCCTCATTAGTATAGCTTTTCTGAATTCTCTTTCAGATAGCTTGTCTATCTCCTCCTCTGTCATTTGAAGTGGTGTTTCTCTAGCTTGGTCCTTCATTTGTACAGTGTTTCTCTGACGTTTCATTATTAGGTTAATTTTTGTTTCTTTGTGTGTGTCTGTGTGTATGGAGTTCTTATTCCCACCAGGCTTCTTGGTTGAATTCTCCCTTCCTTTGGGTTTCTGTCCTTGTAGAAAGGTTCAGTGGTTTGTGTCTTGGGTGGTGATAGACCTTGTTTACAGGTGAAAAATCTGTAGTGTTGTATGTTCTTTGATAATCAGTGTGTGGTCTTGGAATCCGGGCTTCCAATTCGAGGATCCTTGGTTTGATGATTGGTCAGGGGGTGTAGGCTCTATGTCTGGTTTGCTATGGTGTTCTGTGATACTAGTTCACACACTGGCATCCGCCTCGTGGCGTCCGCGGCTCCTCGCGGCGTCCGCGTTCCGGCGGCTCCTCGCGGCGGGCGGGTTCCGGCGGCTCCTCGCGGCGGGCGGGTTCCGGCGGCTCCTCCCGGAGGGTTCTTTACCATTAGCGCCACCTGAGTCTTGGTACAACCATTCCATTCTGACCAAGGGCCATAGGAACCCCACTAGCAGTTGACTGTCGAGGAGGCGCTGTCATGGTGTTGAATTGTCTTACTGATCTTTGACCAATGTTGCAACAGCTCCTGGGAACCTAAAGCAATATGCCAGCATGCAGTATATCTTTAACGATCCTTTTCTTCTTTCTTGTTGGCGAGTCCAAGGTCACTCTGCTCGCTATATGACAGGCCAATGAATCCAAAAGATGAGGTGTCGAGGCAAGGAAAACGACTTGGAAACAACTGAGGAAAATGGCACCTCAAAATAACTATCTTCTATTCACCAATTTTTATGTGGCTAACTATTGCTTTGTGCTTCACATGAAGAAACAAACTTTCACTGTCAGAACCATCTGGAAAATTCAGCCTTGTACCAAGAAATAAGTTACCAAGAAATCTAGTCAGATAGCCTAGAGTAGCAGTCAATGTTAACTCTAAAACTGGAGCAGGAGCTGGTACAATTGCTTATTAATAAGATCACATGAGGAATATTTTGAAGATGACTATTTTCAATAAAACATTTACTGTCTTTATCTTTAAACCCAATTATCAACTAGTGTCTAGTACAGTGTTTCTCTGACGTTTCATTATTAGGTTAATTTTTGTTTCTTTGTGTGTGTCTGTGTGTATGGAGTTCTTATTCCCACCAGGCTTCTTGGTTGAATTCTCCCTTCCTTTGGGTTTCTGTCCTTGTAGAAAGGTTCAGTGGTTTGTGTCTTGGGTGGTGATAGACCTTGTTTACAGGTGAAAAATCTGTAGTGTTGTATGTTCTTTGATAATCAGTGTGTGGTCTTGGAATCCGGGCTTCCAATTCGAGGATCCTTGGTTTGATGATTGGTCAGGGGGTGTAGGCTCTATGTCTGGTTTGCTATGGTGTTCTGTGATACTAGTTCACACACTGGCATCCGCCTCGTGGCGTCCGCGGCTCCTCGCGGCGTCCGCGTTCCGGCGGCTCCTCGCGGCGGGCGGGTTCCGCGGCTCTCGCGCGGCGGGTTCCGGCGGCTCCTCCCGGAGGGTTCTTTACCATTAGCGCCACCTGAGTCTTGGTACAACCATTCCATTCTGACCAAGGGCCATAGGAACCCCACTAGCAGTTGACTGTCGAGGAGGCGCTGTCATGGTGTTGAATTGTCTTACTGATCTTTGACCAATGTTGCAACAGCTCCTGGGAACCTAAAGCAATATGCCAGCATGCAGTATATCTTTAACGATCCTTTTCTTCTTTCTTGTTGGCGAGTCCAAGGTCACTCTGCTCGCTATATGACAGGCCAATGAATCCAAAAGATGAGGTGTCGAGGCAAGGAAAACGACTTGGAAACAACTGAGGAAAATGGCCCCTCAAAATAACTATCTTCTATTCCCCAAATTTTTTATGTGGCTAACTATTGCTTTGTGCTTCACATGAAGAAACAAACTTTCACTGTCAGAACCATCTGGAAAATTCAGCCTTGTACCAAGAAATAAGTTACCAAGAAATCTAGTCAGATAGCCTAGAGTAGCAGTCAATGTTAACTCTAAAACTGGAGCAGGAGCTGGTACAATTGCTTATTAATAAGATCACATGAGGAATATTTTGAAGATGACTATTTTCAATAAAACATTTACTGTCTTTATCTTTAAACCCAATTATCAACTATTTCTGTGCTATTGCATAGTATATTTGTCCTTTTGACAAAATTGTACTATTGTTTAAAAATCTTTACTTAAGTAAAATTGTACTCAGAACTGTTTAAGAGCAGAAAGTTGCAGATTTAAGAAATAAGAGAACTCAGGTTAGGGATATGCTAAGTATGGAAATCTTATTTTAGTAGAGAGTTACTAAAATAGAGTCTGTAATGAAAATCTGAGATAGTAGAAATAACTTACTGAAAGCAGATGGTTGCTATAGTGACGAGATATATCCACTCTTCAGTTGATTGAAAGGAACATTTCTCAGAACTAGCAGAGGGCCCAGAGGATGGATATCTTTGGGAATCTTTTTTCTCCAACTTTTCTGTCCTAGTAAAAGATGGAGAGATTGAAGGTCAGAGGGAGCATGAAGATATTACAAATGAGAAACTTCTTCTTTCACGCAGCAAATATTAGCAGAAGGTGACTCCAAAATTATGTGGTCCAAGTCATGGTGCAAATACTTAATATAAATTGAAAAGTTGAGGTGAGGTGGCCAATAGGTTTTATCTTGAGTACTATCCTTAATTGGTTTGGGCAGAGCTGCCTGAAGTGGTAGTCAGTGAGCTGCTCCGGCCTTAGCATAAAAGAATGCAGCTGAAAATACACAAGTCACTGCTTCCTGGAAACAAAGTTCCAAATATTCCTGTTAGCTTTTTGGGGAAAAAATGTTTCAGGGGCCGGACAGAGTCCAAGGTCACTCTGCTCGCTATATGACAGGCCAATGAATCCAAAAGATGAGGTGTCGAGGCAAGGAAAACGACTTGGAAACAACTGAGGAAAATGGCACCTCAAAATAACTATCTTCTATTCACCAATTTTTATGTGGCTAACTATTGCTTTGTGCTTCACATGAAGAAACAAACTTTCACTGTCAGAACCATCTGGAAAATTCAGCCTTGTACCAAGAAATAAGTTACCAAGAAATCTAGTCAGATAGCCTAGAGTAGCAGTCAATGTTAACTCTAAAACTGGAGCAGGAGCTGGTACAATTGCTTATTAATAAGATCACATGAGGAATATTTTGAAGATGACTATTTTCAATAAAACATTTACTGTCTTTATCTTTAAACCCAATTATCAACTATTTCTGTGCTATTGCATAGTATATTTGTCCTTTTGACAAAATTGTACTATTGTTTAAAAATCTTTACTTAAGTAAAATTGTACTCAGAACTGTTTAAGAGCAGAAAGTTGCAGATTTAAGAAATAAGAGAACTCAGGTTAGGGATATGCTAAGTATGGAAATCTTATTTTAGTAGAGAGTTACTAAAATAGAGTCTGTAATGAAAATCTGAGATAGTAGAAATAACTTACTGAAAGCAGATGGTTGCTATAGTGACGAGATATATCCACTCTTCAGTTGATTGAAAGGAACATTTCTCAGAACTAGCAGAGGGCCCAGAGGATGGATATCTTTGGGAATCTTTTTTCTCCAACTTTTCTGTCCTAGTAAAAGATGGAGAGATTGAAGGTCAGAGGGAGCATGAAGATATTACAAATGAGAAACTTCTTCTTTCACGCAGCAAATATTAGCAGAAGGTGACTCCAAAATTATGTGGTCCAAGTCATGGTGCAAATACTTAATATAAATTGAAAAGTTGAGGTGAGGTGGCCAATAGGTTTTATCTTGAGTACTATCCTTAATTGGTTTGGGCAGAGCTGCCTGAAGTGGTAGTCAGTGAGCTGCTCCGGCCTTAGCATAAAAGAATGCAGCTGAAAATACACAAGTCACTGCTTCCTGGAAACAAAGTTCCAAATATTCCTGTTAGCTTTTGGACTGTGGGCCAGGACAATCCCACAAGAATCAAACAGCTTTTCAGCAAAAAGGACCAGCAAAGTGAACTACTGGTGTATGCAAGTCTATAAAACTCCAACCAAATTAGTATTTTCTCTAACCAGTGCCTCGAGCCCAGAGCTATTCATACGGAAAATACAAGCACACAAATCATGAACAAAGAAAGAAGAAAATCTCTGATTTTATAAAAAGTGAGAAAGTGCTTTAGAAAATAGTTTACTTGGACTATTTCTTATATTTTACCTATAGAATCAACTGCTCTTATCTTTAGTGTATACTTGTTGAAAAATCTTCGAAAATTTTCTCTTTGCATTCTTATGCACTTTTTTAAAAAAGAATACATTTAGTAAGTTACATTATTTAACTTATTTAATCATTCAATTTGATTGAGAAGCTGATTTGTGTCTGGGAGAGAGAAAAAATAGACCTCACATAATAAAAATTAGTAACTACATTCTGTTAAAAACAAAATTAATTCTCACGGAAATTTAGGACTCTTAGGGGATGGAAGATGATATATGGATTTGTTTATCAGGATATTCTGTAGTAAGCATGCTTGTATTGAACTTCCAACAAAGAACAATTTTATTTGGAACAATGATATAATAATGCTTTCAAAACTTTGTCACATCTTTCCTTCAATAAAAATAATGCAGAACTATAACATACAAAGACGATACACATGGAACTATCCTGGTTGAGTCAGTAAGGGAGGGATGGGTATCTCAAACGCTCAGGTTATCTGGCCACCACAGGCGACCTCCCACCAACTCACAACAGCCTCTGAACATGTGATATCCCTCTTGATAAGGCTAACTGGAAACCAACTTAGAATGGAGTTCTGACCCACTCTATGGATGAATGCCAGACTATTTTTAATAGCTGTAGATATTAATATCCAGGAAAGAAGCATTGTGTTCTAAACCATAACAGAAGAAATCTTTGGAGAAATGGGATAGATGAGTGGATAAGTTAAAAAAAAAAATATGTTGGGATGGTAGGACTCAGTGGATTAGAGGGTTGAACAGTGGCTTACTGGCTATGGTACAATCAAGTAAGACAAGAAGGAGAATCTAGTCAAGGAAAAAGATTGGGTTTTTGGCTGAAAAGTGGGGTGAGAGTGAAATGAGTTCACAATACATTTAGGTAAAATGATTTCAGTTTGACTTCTGAGGTTCCTTTAAGTGGAGATGCTGATTTCACAGATTTAGAGGTCCATATATCAAGTAAAAACCAGAAGAATGAAGATAAATATATGTATGTGTGTTTAATTTTTGAAATATCCTGCAAAATATTGGGCAATAATTTTATTGCCCAACTTGTCAGCCATCACATATATATGTATTTTTGTATATATATAGTGCGTTAGTCACTCAGTTGTGTCTGACTCTTTGTGACCCCATGGATTATGGCCTGCCAGGCTCCTCTGTCCACAGGATTTCCCAGACAAGACAACTGGTGTGGGTTGCCATTTCCTTCTCCAGGGGATCTTTCTAACCCAGGGATTGCACCCTCATCTCTTGCATCTTCTGCATTGCAGGTGGATTCTTTACCCACTGAGACACGTGGGAAGCCACGTTCATATATATATAAATGTCACTGAACATGAATAGTGAAATTGTAAGGAAAAGAAAGGTAGAAAAAGGAAGAGGAAAGTAATTGCGAGGGATTTACAGATCTGTCTTGAGCAGAGAGCATGGGAAGAGGAGTCTACCCATGAGAATAAAATGATAGTTGCAAAATGTGTTCCTCCCGAGCTATTCTCACTTAGGTGACTATTAAAACTTCTGTTTCACTACTGAGCATCAATAGTCCAGACACATAGCAATAGCATTTACCTTTATGAACATAAAATACAAATTATTGGATAATAAGATTTACTGGAAATCTAAGGCCATATCTCCATTTCTAGATAATCTAGATTCATAAATTATTTAGCTCTTTTCTGACTGGTGAATGTGACTGGAAGTTCATACACACTGGTTTTTATTTATAAACTCTAAGTCAAAATCCAATAATACAACTGCTATAACAGATTCGAATCACATAACTGTATTTAATCTAGAATTTAAAAAGATAAAAAAATTCTGCTTTCCAAAAACAATTTTATTGGAATAAAATCTGGAGTAAATGAATCAAAATTTGAATTGTATATATCAAAGCAATTCTAAATTCTGAATATTTTAAAAATTGGGTTTTGGCTGAAAAGTGGGGTGAGAGTGAAATGAGTTCACAATACATTTAGGTAAAATGATTTCAGTTTGACTTCTGAGGTTCCTTTAAGTGGAGATGCTGATTTCACAGATTTAGAGGTCCATATATCAAGTAAAAACCAGAAGAATGAAGATAAATATATGTATGTGTGTTTAATTTTTGAAATATCCTGCAAAATATTGGGCAATAATTTTATTGCCCAACTTGTCAGCCATCACATATATATGTATTTTTGTATATATATAGTGCGTTAGTCACTCAGTTGTGTCTGACTCTTTGTGACCCCATGGATTATGGCCTGCCAGGCTCCTCTGTCCACAGGATTTCCCAGACAAGACAACTGGTGTGGGTTGCCATTTCCTTCTCCAGGGGATCTTTCTAACCCAGGGATTGCACCCTCATCTCTTGCATCTTCTGCATTGCAGGTGGATTCTTTACCCACTGAGACACGTGGGAAGCCACGTTCATATATATATAAATGTCACTGAACATGAATAGTGAAATTGTAAGGAAAAGAAAGGTAGAAAAAGGAAGAGGAAAGTAATTGCGAGGGATTTACAGATCTGTCTTGAGCAGAGAGCATGGGAAGAGGAGTCTACCCATGAGAATAAAATGATAGTTGCAAAATGTGTTCCTCCCGAGCTATTCTCACTTAGGTGACTATTAAAACTTCTGTTTCACTACTGAGCATCAATAGTCCAGACACATAGCAATAGCATTTACCTTTATGAACATAAAATACAAATTATTGGATAATAAGATTTACTGGAAATCTAAGGCCATATCTCCATTTCTAGATAATCTAGATTCATAAATTATTTAGCTCTTTTCTGACTGGTGAATGTGACTGGAAGTTCATACACACTGGTTTTTATTTATAAACTCTAAGTCAAAATCCAATAATACAACTGCTATAACAGATTCGAATCACATAACTGTATTTAATCTAGAATTTAAAAAGATAAAAAAATTCTGCTTTCCAAAAACAATTTTATTGGAATAAAATCTGGAGTAAATGAATCAAAATTTGAATTGTATATATCAAAGCAATTCTAAATTCTGAATATTTTATGTACTACTGATGTCATATCACATAGTCCACAAAGATCATCTCTTGTCCTATTTGAAAATAAAGTAGCTTTAAAAGTTTTTTCATTCATTATGCTTTAATTTACATAATATAATTACTCCACTGATTATACTCTTGTTGGTACTCTGACTTGCCATAACGATCCTTCATTTTCAAACACTTCTTGCAAGTTTCTTTTAAATTTTGGCTGCATAATTTCCACTTAACCTCTGCACCCATGTTGCTCTTTCAATTTCCATAACCAACTAACTGTAATTTCTCTTTTGAGTAATGTTCTATATATAATCCTGACCAGCTTTGCTAACTTTTGTTTATGACTGTAACCTGTTCTGTATTTTACCCTTTTGTCACATAAAAATGGTGAATTATGAACAAATATTTCAAGAGATATTTTTTTCACAAGTTACTTTAAAAAAAAAAAAAAAAAAACAGAATGAGATATGTTGATACAAAATTGTCTCCAGAATACAAACAATTTAAAATGGGATATCCATTAACTAGTAGTCAGCTGTACTTCTATAGTGTTGGGAGGAATATACGTAATGACAGATTAATGCACATATATTCCTTTTATAGAAATTTTAATAAATATCTGTGTATCACATCTTCTCAACATATGTATCATCTCAATATTTTGCAGATGAGTAAACTGAAACATAAATCCTATGTAGGCTGCCCAGAAAATCAGCAAAAAAATGATGAAATACAAATTTCAACCTGATTTACTGTCTAAATAGTTTACACACATATCACTGCACTTTAAGGTTTGTGTACACAGACTCTTATAATCTCACTTTTAAAGGACAAAAGATTAGTAAATCTTTTACTGTGGTATGATAAGAAAGTCCTGAGCTTCCAAATATTTATAAAAAGGAGTAACTGCTCTTGGAGAGAAAAAATAGGAGTCACATATTCAACTTATCAGTCCTTTACAAGAAAATAATTGGATAGCAGAGAGATGTAACAATTTACCTCAAAAAAGGAGAGCATTTGCAGGAGACAATGGCATGATAAAGACAATGATATAATGAGCATACGACTGCTGTCATCCATCATATTGGGAATACAAATAAGGAGGATATTTTGAAAAACGGGTATATGCTGGCAAAGCTGAGCTTAAATTATAAGCGGTTGTTAAAGCTCTTCGTTGGGTTTTTCTCAGGAAGCATTTTTCCTCATTAACAGCACTTTGACAACTCACCATTACAGGTAGGGCAAACACAAATGACTCAGGTCTAGCAACAGAGGGAAGGCATCATTTCTGTCATCAAATAGAAATCTCAGGAGCATTATGAAAGCAACCAGAGCATCTGCCGTTGAATTTTGCCAAAAAGACAGATGCTTCTGGAACAGTCCCTTCTACTGCTGGTGGCTAAATCCCAGTAGGGTACTACTGAAATACTATCCTGCTTATTTTATTCATGGCCATGTTTTACTCAGAATATTGAAACTTTTCATGGAAATTAAATGCAATGTGTTCACACTAGACTTTCATCAGCAGTTCCAGAATACAAGGAATATTCTAGTCTAAGAATTTTGATCCCCGTCTTGCTGAAAACATTCCTCCCTTAGTTACCTATGTCAATTCCTTTTACATTTAGCTCTAATACTTTAACATACAGAGGTCTCCTGCCTACCAATGCAGGAGACACAGGAGATGAGAATTGGATCCCTGGGTCTGGAAGATCCCCTTGGAGAAGGAAATGGCAACCCACTTCAACATCCTTGCTTGGGAAATCCCATGGATGGAAGAGCCTGGTTGGCTACAGTCCATGGGGACGCAAACAGTCAGACACAAGTAAGTGACTGAGTACCAGCAGAAAGGTCTCAGTTTTACATATGTAAAAGAAAATTATTCACCATGAAACCAAGCAGGATTCTGCAAGGCATTCTTGGGAATAGACTACATCCCTCCAAACACAACCCAAGATCCCCTAGCTCTTGTGCTTAGAAAATCTTTAGCCTCCTCTGCCTTCTTTGTGTTACAAAGAGCAATTTTAATCAGAAAAGTGAGAAAAGTTTTATCAGAACTCTCCACCAGGACTCAGCTATCTTGGATGTCCCTACACAGTATGGCTCATGGTTTCACTGAGTTACTCAAGGTTGTGATCTATGTGATCAGTTTGATTAGTTTTCTGTGACTGTGCTTTTCACTCTGTCTGCCCTCTAATGGATGAGATTAAGAGTCTTGTGGGGGCTTATACCAGTTATCTATTGTTACATAATAGATTACTCCAAAAAATTAGTAGCTTAAAACAACAAACAATGATTATCTCACAGTTTTTCTGGGTCATTCATCTGGGCACAGGTTAGTTCTGCCTCAAGGTCTCTCACATGACTGCCATGTGGGGACTGAAACCTTAGCTAAAGTTCGTCTGCAAGCAGAATTGTTGGCAGAATTTAGGTCCTTATGGGTGCTGGCCAGCAACACCAGCCCTTCCCCGTGTGCATTTCCACAGAGCATCTCACATGTCAACTGGTTTTCATCAGAGCAATTGAAAGAAAGGAGGGCAAGAGAGAGGTCAGAGTACTTTGAAATCTAATCCCAGAAATAACATCCCATCACTTGCTGTGTTCATTGGAAGGGAATGAAGTTAATCACTAGAATCAGCCCACACAAGGGGGATAGGATCTACAAGCACTTGAAAAAATGAGACCATCTTAAAGGCTATCTATCAGAGAACTGGAGCAGGGAAAAAACACTAGCCCTGGAGGAAGCTTTCAGTTAGTTTCATACCATGAACATTTTTAGATTAAAAAGTTGTAAAAATATGTTAACTTTTAGAATAATGTAAAACATTTAGAAAATTAGGATTCTAGCCAGTTTTATATCTTACCACAATTTCAAATACAGAAAATGATGCCTTCTTAATGCTGTTCCTCTTGATTAGAAACATAATCACCTGGGCTTCAGTGATTTCCCATAACTACATGTTTCATGTAATTGCTTTATAATTACATAAAACCAGTGAAATCTAATAAAAATAGAGCCAGAACCACAGATGATGAGTAAAACAGAAATTAATATTTTATAGTTACTTTGTAGACTCCCATCTGTTTGGTCTCTTCAGTATGGTTAATTTGTTGACTTTGCTTATTATTTGAATTTTAAAGTTAAATTTTATGCTATAATAAGAAGGTTCTAGTAAACTGTCAAGTTATAGTTGTTTTCCTGAGCTCAGACATTATTGCAGATGACTCTTACTGCTATCAGGATATCTAATATCTGTTTACATCCAGAAAATAAAATTGTATTTATAGCTGTACAAACACAATCCAAATCTTGCTGCATTTGGAAAAAACATAATTCCTATGGCCCTGCCCAAATCCATCATGTCATCCTGGTTCACATTATTCCTCTTTTATGAACCTATATATGGCCCTGAAACTTTAATACATGGGTATTTCTAATACATAATATTACTTGTATTTTAGCTCAAAAGTTTTTCCATGTTTGTGCTATTAAAAAATTAATGAATTTTTCACAAACTATAAGCAATCTGTACTTTTAAAAGTTTCTACTTTTGTGAAGCTTTCTAAAATGTAAGACCTAATTTGTTAAACTAGGTTTTTCTATAATTCAAGTCTTTGGATTATATGTTTTTTTGACCTTAGCATTTGAATAAATAGTAGAGAAATTTACTGCAATGACAAAATCTATACACGGAACAGTCTGGGAACAAGAGCTGGAAAAAATCAGAGAATCACTTAATGTATTGAATATGAGCAGTTAATTGGATAGTAAAGTAGAGATACTGACTAGGACATTGAATATGAGCCTGAATTTAAGGAAAATAAATATAGGCAATTATCACCATGCAAATAAATACACAGCCATTAAACCTGACAGAATAATGTTTAGTATTACTACATGCATAAAACATTTAGAAAATTAGGATTCTAGCCAGTTTTATATCTTACCACAATTTCAAATACAGAAAATGATGCCTTCTTAATGCTGTTCCTCTTGATTAGAAACATAATCACCTGGGCTTCAGTGATTTCCCATAACTACATGTTTCATGTAATTGCTTTATAATTACATAAAACCAGTGAAATCTAATAAAAATAGAGCCAGAACCACAGATGATGAGTAAAACAGAAATTAATATTTTATAGTTACTTTGTAGACTCCCATCTGTTTGGTCTCTTCAGTATGGTTAATTTGTTGACTTTGCTTATTATTTGAATTTTAAAGTTAAATTTTATGCTATAATAAGAAGGTTCTAGTAAACTGTCAAGTTATAGTTGTTTTCCTGAGCTCAGACATTATTGCAGATGACTCTTACTGCTATCAGGATATCTAATATCTGTTTACATCCAGAAAATAAAATTGTATTTATAGCTGTACAAACACAATCCAAATCTTGCTGCATTTGGAAAAAACATAATTCCTATGGCCCTGCCCAAATCCATCATGTCATCCTGGTTCACATTATTCCTCTTTTATGAACCTATATATGGCCCTGAAACTTTAATACATGGGTATTTCTAATACATAATATTACTTGTATTTTAGCTCAAAAGTTTTTCCATGTTTGTGCTATTAAAAAATTAATGAATTTTTCACAAACTATAAGCAATCTGTACTTTTAAAAGTTTCTACTTTTGTGAAGCTTTCTAAAATGTAAGACCTAATTTGTTAAACTAGGTTTTTCTATAATTCAAGTCTTTGGATTATATGTTTTTTTGACCTTAGCATTTGAATAAATAGTAGAGAAATTTACTGCAATGACAAAATCTATACACGGAACAGTCTGGGAACAAGAGCTGGAAAAAATCAGAGAATCACTTAATGTATTGAATATGAGCAGTTAATTGGATAGTAAAGTAGAGATACTGACTAGGACATTGAATATGAGCCTGAATTTAAGGAAAATAAATATAGGCAATTATCACCATGCAAATAAATACACAGCCATTAAACCTGACAGAATAATGTTTAGTATTACTACATGCATAAAAGTCAGCGATGGGCCCACTGCCTGAGGCACCCAGAAGCCAATACTAAAAAGAAAAAGGTTTACTGAAAAGCTGACTGACAGGAAGACAGGAGGGAATCCATCCCTACAGTAGTAAGTTAAGTGGATATTTTTTCTTTTTTTTTTTTTTTTGCTTTTTGTTTGTTTGGCCACTTCTATTGAGCTTTCATCATCCATCTTTGTTCTTTTGGCCTGTGTGGGCCTCCCATCGCAGTGGCCTCTCTCGCTGCAGAGCACCGGCTCTGGGCGCATGCACTCCAGAGCGCTGGCTCGGTAATTGGACACATTGGTCCAGCCACTCCGCAGCACATGGGATCTTCCCAGGCCAGGGATCGAACCGGCGCCCCTTGCATTGCAAGGCGGTGTCCTTACCCACTGGACCACCAGGGAAGCCCCTTAAGTGGATATTTAAGGGTTAGGGCTTTGAAGTGGTGAAGGAAGGAAAGAGTAGTTACTTACGAAATTCAAGGAAGTGCTTCAAAGTTCTTATGTAATACATAGGTATGAGCAGGCTTCATGCTTCTTCATGGGTCATATGTGCAAATGTGGGGGGATTGGTATTAAATATGTGAGGTAATCTGGGGTTGTGGCAACAGAAGGTCACCTATGGACAAGCAGGTCTTCTCTGCAAAGATGTGGTTCTGACACATTGATTCCATCCCAGTTTCAGCAAGTAGCGAGGTTTTTAACCAGCTGTTTCCTTATTAGCTGTTTTGTAGGACAAGCTCAAGAATTTCTGTAAGTCACTACTTTCTGTTAACATTATGAAGCATGGTTTCAACACTTTTTTTTCAGTCTTGTAGGCGTGGGTTCACATAAAAGATGGAGAAACAAGCAAAACCACCAAGAGATAAGGCTACTATTGTTAGATGATTGAGGGTGGCCTCTGAGAAGCCAGCTAAGGATATGCTTCAAGAATCAGCAATTGTGGGACTTTCCTGGGGTCTCACAGTAGTTGAGAATACACCTGTCAATGCAGGGAACACAGGTTCAATCCTTGGCATAGGAAAATTCCACATGCCTCAGGGCAACGAAGCCCCTCTATCACAACTACTGAGACTAGAGCCCACAGCTGCAACTGCTGAGCCTGTGTGCTGCAACTACCGAAGCCTGTGAGTCCTAGAACCCATGCTCCATAAGAGGAGCCACCTAAGTCAGAAGTTGTGCACCGCAACTAGAGAGCAGACCCTGTTCCCTGCACCAAGAGAAAGCTCACAAGCAACAATGAATACTCAGTGCAGTCATAAACAAAATTTAAAAAAATGAGCAACTGTATCACTTGCTGCATCTATGTAAATAAGGTGAAGACTGAAACTTGACCTTGAATATAGTGCTAGGTCATTGTTGACACTGACAAAATCTATTTCATTGTTCTAACAGGGCCAAATTCTTTTTGGAATGGGATCAAGGCAAACTGAGGTAGTGACAAAATAGGGACAATAGTGTAGATAAACATATCTAGGACTCTTAGTGTTATAGTATCAGAAGCAAGAAAAGAGTGGTAGTTATAATGAGACACTGGTTAAGACGAATCGTAGAAAATGCCCCCTTAGAGTCAACAAGATGGACGTCTGTTACTGTGATAGACCCTTTTAGTTCTGTGATATTGATAAATGTGGAATATGGCAGATGCTTCTGAAATAATAAGTGTAGAAGAAAGACAGAAAACTTAGAAAACTCTCGAGCAGTATTTGTGAATAAACCGATGAACTAACATATAATGGAGTAGAGGACAACAAAATTATAAAAAATAGTCTGGTTCTTTAAAATACTTAGTATGATTTATGAGTCTTTGGAGGCATTAATAAAGTTTGTAAAAAGAAAATACAGGGAAATAAACTTCAGAATAATTAACGTAAAGTACCTTGACATATCAAATTTATAAAATGACAAAAATGTAATAAATTATATTTTTATAATCTTTACAAATTTGCAAATTGAAAGTATTTCGTTAAAATAGTTTTATTTTTAATGCAAATATATTTTAATACAAAAATTTAAAGGAAAATATATATCACAAGTAAGCTAGTAACTTTTTAGTAACTAAAAATATAATTAAACTGCCATCACTCCACTCTAAAATTCTTTAGTCTTGTGTGTTTCTTTTTTAATGATGAATTTCGCCTAATATTCAAGGATTATATAGACACACTGTATTATACAGTGTATTAAAAAAAAAAGCTTCTGTAGCATTGCAGAACCATAATAAAAGGACAAAAATAGAAACTCAAAGCTCTTTTCACTTACAGACAGATATTCAGTATTTTAGGTAACATTTTCAGTTAAGTGAATTCCATAGTATATAAAAATGCTTCATAAATTTAAGCAGAAAACAAGGGCTAAGAGAGCAAGCATGTGAAGACAAGCAGGAAGAATTCCAGGCAGCAAGAAGAGCAACTGGATATTCTGAATTTGGGAACATCTTAGAGCAGCAAGGAATCTAAAGAAAGGAAACGCAATGCCATCTTGTCAGGCACTGTGGACTAGCAAGCTCCAGGTAACCAGTAGCTTTAACATCAGATTGTGCTCCATGTCATCAATATGTCTATATTTTTGCAAAGTTGAGCTTTGGTTGATGCTGTGATAAAAAGGAAGTATCCTGAGAAAATCAGTGTGGAAGGGAAAGTGAGAGTGGTGGTGTCCAACTTCAGCACAAGAGTTTAAAAATGCACAAAACCCAATACATTTAACTGGAGAAATGCAAAATGGACATGTAGTGTTGGGTGGCCCAAGCATGGTGAAGACTCAGATAAATGAAAAATCGGAAGACTGGCAAGGTCATGTCTTCCCCTCTCGAAGACTAGGCAAGTAACATATAATGGAGTAGAGGACAACAAAATTATAAAAAATAGTCTGGTTCTTTAAAATACTTAGTATGATTTATGAGTCTTTGGAGGCATTAATAAAGTTTGTAAAAAGAAAATACAGGGAAATAAACTTCAGAATAATTAACGTAAAGTACCTTGACATATCAAATTTATAAAATGACAAAAATGTAATAAATTATATTTTTATAATCTTTACAAATTTGCAAATTGAAAGTATTTCGTTAAAATAGTTTTATTTTTAATGCAAATATATTTTAATACAAAAATTTAAAGGAAAATATATATCACAAGTAAGCTAGTAACTTTTTAGTAACTAAAAATATAATTAAACTGCCATCACTCCACTCTAAAATTCTTTAGTCTTGTGTGTTTCTTTTTTAATGATGAATTTCGCCTAATATTCAAGGATTATATAGACACACTGTATTATACAGTGTATTAAAAAAAAAAGCTTCTGTAGCATTGCAGAACCATAATAAAAGGACAAAAATAGAAACTCAAAGCTCTTTTCACTTACAGACAGATATTCAGTATTTTAGGTAACATTTTCAGTTAAGTGAATTCCATAGTATATAAAATGCTTCATAAATTTAAGCAGAAAACAAGGGCTAAGAGAGCAAGCATGTGAAGACAAGCAGGAAGAATTCCAGGCAGCAAGAAGAGCAACTGGATATTCTGAATTTGGGAACATCTTAGAGCAGCAAGGAATCTAAAGAAAGGAAACGCAATGCCATCTTGTCAGGCACTGTGGACTAGCAAGCTCCAGGTAACCAGTAGCTTTAACATCAGATTGTGCTCCATGTCATCAATATGTCTATATTTTTGCAAAGTTGAGCTTTGGTTGATGCTGTGATAAAAAGGAAGTATCCTGAGAAAATCAGTGTGGAAGGGAAAGTGAGAGTGGTGGTGTCCAACTTCAGCACAAGAGTTTAAAAATGCACAAAACCCAATACATTTAACTGGAGAAATGCAAAATGGACATGTAGTGTTGGGTGGCCCAAGCATGGTGAAGACTCAGATAAATGAAAAATCGGAAGACTGGCAAGGTCATGTCTTCTCTCAACATCTCAGGAAGAGCACTTTTAAATACATGCCATAGGCAAAGATAAAAGTCAACAGATGCACAAAGATCCAAACGAAGGCAGTCAAAGCTCACTGAGTACTCCTTCCATGTAACTGAGTATCTAAAATAATATTTATGAGTTGGGAGAGTAAACTATTTTGTTTCCCAAAAAGCTTAAATTCGTAACAGAATGTATAATAAGAGTCAGATAATAATTCTTGCTGACTTTAAGATCACCAGAATAATTCATGATCAAGAAAAAATAATAAAACTCAGTATTGAGTGTTGGATGGAGCAAAAAATGATCAAAAGGCTTATCACTATTACTATATTTTTAAATTTAGTAGAGGTATTATACCCACCTCTATATCTACTGCACCATGTTAAAGTGAAAAGTAATGTTTTAGAAGACATTAAAAAACTATCCTTTTTTCATAAAACTATTTGGTATCCACCATGCTCAAAAATATGCACACAAATAATAAATGGGAAAGAAAACAAAGGCTGTATCATCTTGGCTATATCACATGTTTCCTGAATTATTCTCTTTAGAATACTCTTCCATTCTTCTGCAAAAAATGCCATATACCTTCCAACATTAGCACAAAAAGATATAATTCAGAACACTAAAAGAGTTTCTAGTTCAAAAATGATACCTATGTAGTCAAGTGAAAACTTTTAAAATGGTTCTGTTTCTCACTGGTACTTATCTTTATAGAATTTCTTTGTCCAAAATGCTTGCAACTAACAACACTAGGCTTCTACAAATTAAATGACTTAATAGTTAACTTTTTAGTCATACTAAGCCACATTTCAACTACTCAAATAGCCATATTGTGGTTACTGACTTGTTCTCAAGAGTGATGATATTGAATATTATTGCTGTTGCAGAAAGTTCTGTTGGACAGGGCTCCTGCAGTATGAATGAACTATGGGAGAGCATCAGTCCTATACTAAGTGCAAACTATAAGAACATATCAATTTTTCTTCAATGTAATTTAATGTTCTGAAATATGTTTTGAAAATACAAAAAAAGGTTAATAGAACAGAGTTAAAAAAATTCTTATGTGTATAAAAAATTGATATATTATTAATGAAGCTCCAGAATTAAGCGGGGGAAATGATGGACATTTTAGTAGGTATTAGTAAGAAAGTGTGCATAACATGTGGAGAAAAATAAAGTTAAAATTAGAACTACCATTTGATTCAAAGGAAATAAAACTTCTGAGCATATATTCAAAAAAAAAAAGGCTTGAAGAGATCTTAAAAATTTAAGGACAAGGGTTCAAAAACTGCATATTAAAATTCAGTATTGAGTGTTGGATGGAGCAAAAAATGATCAAAAGGCTTATCACTATTACTATATTTTTAAATTTAGTAGAGGTATTATACCCACCTCTATATCTACTGCACCATGTTAAAGTGAAAAGTAATGTTTTAGAAGACATTAAAAAACTATCCTTTTTTCATAAAACTATTTGGTATCCACCATGCTCAAAAATATGCACACAAATAATAAATGGGAAAGAAAACAAAGGCTGTATCATCTTGGCTATATCACATGTTTCCTGAATTATTCTCTTTAGAATACTCTTCCATTCTTCTGCAAAAAATGCCATATACCTTCCAACATTAGCACAAAAAGATATAATTCAGAACACTAAAAGAGTTTCTAGTTCAAAAATGATACCTATGTAGTCAAGTGAAAACTTTTAAAATGGTTCTGTTTCTCACTGGTACTTATCTTTATAGAATTTCTTTGTCCAAAATGCTTGCAACTAACAACACTAGGCTTCTACAAATTAAATGACTTAATAGTTAACTTTTTAGTCATACTAAGCCACATTTCAACTACTCAAATAGCCATATTGTGGTTACTGACTTGTTCTCAAGAGTGATGATATTGAATATTATTGCTGTTGCAGAAAGTTCTGTTGGACAGGGCTCCTGCAGTATGAATGAACTATGGGAGAGCATCAGTCCTATACTAAGTGCAAACTATAAGAACATATCAATTTTTCTTCAATGTAATTTAATGTTCTGAAATATGTTTTGAAAATACAAAAAAAGGTTAATAGAACAGAGTTAAAAAAATTCTTATGTGTATAAAAAATTGATATATTATTAATGAAGCTCCAGAATTAAGCGGGGGAAATGATGGACATTTTAGTAGGTATTAGTAAGAAAGTGTGCATAACATGTGGAGAAAAATAAAGTTAAAATTAGAACTACCATTTGATTCAAAGGAAATAAAACTTCTGAGCATATATTCAAAAAAAAAAGGCTTGAAGAGATCTTAAAAATTTAAGGACAAGGGTTCAAAAAACTGATACTAAAATGGAAAAAAGATATTAACAGACAATTTACAAATATATATATATATATATATATACACACATATATATATATACACACACACATAATTTGTCCTTAAATATACAAAAAGTATTCACACTCAGAGATAAGTCATGCATATATGGGATTATAGTGCTGAACCAAATTGTATTTGAAAGCAGGATCCTCCCATCTGTCAGTTTAATGCCTCCATGGCTTGTAATGAAACGTGTAAAATATAAGGTGATATAAACTGGCAGTTTGAACTGGGAGGAGATTTTAAAAGTATGCTGAAGAGAGATGCTATGATATGCTAGCAACTCTAGTGCTATGATGTATTCACATGTATATATACCATATACACACACACAAACACATATACACATATTTCTTTATCTTTAGAAAACCAACTCCTGGAAGCTGGTCTAATTGCCCAATACCTGCTTGCACACAATAATATCCAGAGTTCATTAATAGTAAAAAGCCTGACAACACATTCTATTTGTGAGGGTTGGTAGAACAGGCAGTCTCATATGTTATAAATATTAAAGTTGATGCTTGTTGTATTAGATTGAGCTCTCAGGAAACAGATGCCATGATGGAATGTGATGGAATCAGGACCTGTGAGAAAAGGAGGGAGAAAGCATTTGGATGGATAAAGAAGTGTAACTGTGATGCAAGACCAACAAAATCTAGCCAGTCCACAGGAAGACTTGGAACATACATATAATCCCTAAGAATTGTCTTTTGGAAGCTGAAACAAACAGGTCTTTATTCTCCTGTGCTCATAGGTTATTCACTGTGGGTGCCCCCTGGTTCTCCACAGTTAAGTCAGATCCTAAAGGTATTAAGTCTATGTGCTGGAGTCTATGTGCTCACAGCTAGGGTTACAAGTACTTCTTGGCCAGGTAATCTGAGACATTCTGTTTCTATCACAGTAGAAGGTACATATGAATGAAATGAGAATCCTGAATAGACAAGGAAAATAATACAAGAGGGACCTAATGATGGCAATGCACCCTGTCCTGAGTACTTTATGTCAGTGTTACACAATGGAGTTATATGACACAGTGTTAGTCCCAGGTTAGCCAGATTTACCATTTGGGAATTCACTTCATCATCGTAGGCCACTGTGGTTTTAACTGATCTTTAAAACAGTAACTATAATACTTTCCTCACAAAATATTTCTGAGGCACATGGTACTACTATTCCCTTGAGGCTTGAATTTTTTTTGTTTAAAATATTTTTATGTAATAAAATATACTGTACATAAATGGTCAATGGATACACTTTTTTGATTAAACACAGTGCATGTGAGAAGTCTGATTATTCTAGAAAAGCTGAAAATACCAAAAGAAGCTCAGATATGAAAGCTCAGTCATATTATTTAGTAGGGAATGGATAAATCTAATTCAGATGACTAATACATCTATGACCGTGAGTGAAAATTCCTAAGAAGAAATGGGGTAGCCCTCACAGTCAACAAGAGAGTCTAAAACGTAGTACTTAGGTGCAACCTCAAGCACAACAGAATGAACTCAGCTCGTTCCCAAGGCAAACCATTCAACATCACAGTAATCCAAGCCTAGGCCCCAACTAATGATGCTGAAGAAGCTGAAGTTGACCAGTTCTATGAAGACCTACAACACCTTTGGGTACTACCACCAAAAAAGATGTCCTTTTCATCAAAGCAGACTGGAATGCAAAAGTCAAGAGATACCTGGAATAACTGGCAAGTATGGCCTTGGAGTACAAAATGGAGCAGGGCAAACGCAGAGTTTCATTAAGAGAACACACTGGTCATAGCAAATGCCCTTTTTCAACAATCCAAGAGAGGACTATATACATGGACATCACCAGATGGTCAGTACCAAATATCAGATGATGTTCTCTACAGCCAAAGATAGAGAATCTCTACACAGTCAGCAAAAGCAAGACCTGGCGCTGACTGTGGCTCAGATCATGAACTTCTTACTGCAAAATTCAGGCTTAAATTGAAGACAGTAGGGAAAAGCACTAGGCCATTCAGGTATGACCTAAATCAAATCCTTTTTGATTGTAGAGCAGACATGACAAATAGATTCAAGCAATCAGACCTGGTAGACAAAGTGTTTGAAGAACTATGGACGAAGGTTCATAACACTGTATAGAAGGCAGTGACCAAAACCTAATGATGGCAATGCACCCTGTCCTGAGTACTTTATGTCAGTGTTACACAATGGAGTTATATGACACAGTGTTAGTCCCAGGTTAGCCAGATTTACCATTTGGGAATTCACTTCATCATCGTAGGCCACTGTGGTTTTAACTGATCTTTAAAACAGTAACTATAATACTTTCCTCACAAAATATTTCTGAGGCACATGGTACTACTATTCCCTTGAGGCTTGAATTTTTTTTGTTTAAAATATTTTTATGTAATAAAATATACTGTACATAAATGGTCAATGGATACACTTTTTTGATTAAACACAGTGCATGTGAGAAGTCTGATTATTCTAGAAAAGCTGAAAATACCAAAAGAAGCTCAGATATGAAAGCTCAGTCATATTATTTAGTAGGGAATGGATAAATCTAATTCAGATGACTAATACATCTATGACCGTGAGTGAAAATTCCTAAGAAGAAATGGGGTAGCCCTCACAGTCAACAAGAGAGTCTAAAACGTAGTACTTAGGTGCAACCTCAAGCACAACAGAATGAACTCAGCTCGTTCCCAAGGCAAACCATTCAACATCACAGTAATCCAAGCCTAGGCCCCAACTAATGATGCTGAAGAAGCTGAAGTTGACCAGTTCTATGAAGACCTACAACACCTTTGGGTACTACCACCAAAAAAGATGTCCTTTTCATCAAAGCAGACTGGAATGCAAAAGTCAAGAGATACCTGGAATAACTGGCAAGTATGGCCTTGGAGTACAAAATGGAGCAGGGCAAACGCAGAGTTTCATTAAGAGAACACACTGGTCATAGCAAATGCCCTTTTTCAACAATCCAAGAGAGGACTATATACATGGACATCACCAGATGGTCAGTACCAAATATCAGATGATGTTCTCTACAGCCAAAGATAGAGAATCTCTACACAGTCAGCAAAAGCAAGACCTGGCGCTGACTGTGGCTCAGATCATGAACTTCTTACTGCAAAATTCAGGCTTAAATTGAAGACAGTAGGGAAAAGCACTAGGCCATTCAGGTATGACCTAAATCAAATCCTTTTTGATTGTAGAGCAGACATGACAAATAGATTCAAGCAATCAGACCTGGTAGACAAAGTGTTTGAAGAACTATGGACGAAGGTTCATAACACTGTATAGAAGGCAGTGACCAAAACCATCCAAAAGAAAAAAATGTGAGAGAGCAAAGTGGTTGTCTTCAGAGACTTTACAAACCGTTGAGGAAAGAGAAGCAAAAGGCAAAGAAGAAAGGAAAAGATATACCTATCTGAATCCAAGTTCCAAAGAATAGCAAGGAGAGATAAGAAAGTCTTCCGAAGTGAACAATACAACAACAACAACAAAAAAAAAAAAAAAAAATAGAGGAAAACAACAGAAGGAGAAATACTAAAGATCTCTTGAAGAAAACTGGAGATATCAAGGTAACACTTCATGCAAGGATGAAGGGTAGAAAACAGTAAGGACTTAACAAAAGCAGAAGAGATTAAGAAGCGGTGGCAAGAATATACAGAACTATACAAAATAGGTCTTAATCACCCAGATAACTATGACGGTGTGGTCACTCAACTAGAGCCAGTCACGCTGGAATGTGAAGTCAAAAGGGCCTTAGGAAGCATTACTATGAACAAAGCTAGTAAAGATGATAGAATTCCAGCTGAGCTACTTAAAATCTTAAAAGATGATGCTGTTAAAGTGCTTCACTCAATACATCAGCAAATTTGGAAAGTTTAGCAGTGACCACAGTACTGGAAACGGTCAGTTTCCACTCCAACCCAAAGAGCAATGCCAAAAATGTTCAAATTACTGTACAATTGTGCTTATTTCACATGCCAGCAAGAGTATGTTCAAAATCCTTCAAGCTAAGTTTCACCAGTATGTGAAACAAGAACTTCAAGATGTACAGACTGAGTTTAGAAAAGGCAGAGGGACCAGAGATCAAACGTCAATATTTGTTGGATCATGTAGAAAGCAAAGAAATTCCAGAAAAACACCTATGTCTGCATCATTGACTATGCTGACACCTTTGACAGGGTAGATTTCAACAAACTGGAAAATTCTTAAAGAGATGGGACTACCGTACCACCTTCCTTATCTTCTGAGAAACCTGTATGTGGTTCAAGAAACAACAGTTAAAACCACACGTGGAACAACTGACAGTTTCAAAATTGAGAAAAGATTACGATAAGGCTATATATTGTAACCCTGCTTATTTATCTTACATGCAGAGTACATCATGCAAAATACTGGGCTGGATGAACCACCAGCTGGAATAAAGATTGCTGGGAAAAATATCAACAACCTTAGATATGCAGATGATACCATTCTAATGCCAGAGAGTGAAGAGGAACTAGAGAGTCTCTTGTAGAGTGTGAAAAAGGGGAGTGAAAAAGCTGGGCTAAAACTCAACATTCAAAAAATTAAGATTATGGCACTGGTCTCACTACTTCATGGCAAACAGAAGGAGGAAATGTGGACACAGTGACATATGTTATTTTCTTGGGCTCCGAAATCCCTGCAGATAGTGACTGCAGCCATTAAAAGAAACTTGCTCTTTGAAAGAAAAGCTATGGAAAATCTAGACAGCATATTAAAAAGCAGAGATATCAGTTTGCCAACAAAGGGTCCATGTAGTCAAAGTTAGGGTTTTTCTTGTGTTATGCATGGATGTGAGAGCTGGACCAAAGAAGGCTGAGCACCAAAAAACTAAAGCTTTTGAACTGTGGTGCTGGAGAAGACTCTTGAGAGTCCTTTGGACTGCAAGGAGATCAAACCAGTCCATCCTAAAGGAAATCAACCAGGAATATTCACTGGAAGGACAGAAGCTGAAGCTTCAATATTCTGGCCACCTGATAGGAAGAACCAATTCATCGGAAAAGATCCTGATGCTCAGAACAATCAAAAGCATAAAGAGAAGGAAGTGGCAGAGGATTGACGGTTAGATATCATCAGGGACTCAATGGATATGAATTTGAGCAAATTCCAGGAGATAGTAGAGGGTAAAGGAGCCTCACGTGTTTTGGTCCATGGGTCATAAAGAGTTAGACAGAACTTTGTGGCTGAAGAACATAGAAGAGGTTACTAAGGCAGAGAGAAGCATATAGAGTTGTCCAAGATCAAAGAGTTAGTAAGTGATAAATTCTATATTAAATACCAGTCATTGTAAGTCCTAAGCCCTTAATCTTTTCTGTTAAATTCAGTGTTGAACACTAGTATTTAGCTAAAATCTATCTGCATTTTGCAGTCAGTGTGCCGAACAATGGACAAATAAAATCTATACCTGATGGTGGAGACTTGCTGTTTTCCTCAAAAACTGGCATCATCTGATATTCTATTGATCAGATCATTTTCAGGCAGCCAGTGATTATTTACAATACCCTTCTAGGTATGTATGACTTGGGATTTGAGATAAAAGGCTTACAGGAAACTGAATTGGGTATCAAAGCGGTTGAGAAATGAAGTTAAACAGTTCCATGAAGAGTCAAGGAAAACAGGAATGTCTACAGGGCAAAAGAGAAAGCGAGACAGGCAGACAATAAAGCCAGAACACCAAACCAAATACTATGATTTTAATGTAGAAACTAAATACCAGCTTACAGCAAGGAAACTAGATACAAAACTTAAGTAAACAACTATGAGCTACCACTACCATCCTAACAGAACGGCCAAAATACAGAACACTGACAACAACAAATTCTGACACTGATATGGAAAAATAGAACTCTTACCTGTTGCCTCCGGGAATGCAAAAATGGTACAGACACTTTGGAGGTTTGGTGACTTCTTATAAAACTAAATACAAGCTTACCCATATGATTCAGTAATCATACTCCTTGGTATTTACCAAAAGGAGTTGAAGACTTGTATCTACACAAAAATGCAATGTTTATAAATGTCTTATTCATAACTGCCAAAAACTTGAAAGCAATCAAGATGCATTTCAGTCAGTGAATGGATAAATAAATTGTGGTGTATCCAGATAATGGAATCTTTTTCAATGCTAAAAAGAAATGAGCTATCAAGTCATAAAAATACATGGAGGAAACAAAGACATATAACTAAATGAACTGAAGAGGTTACCTACTATATGATTCCAATTCTATGACATTCAGGAAAAGACAAAACCTTGGAGATTGCAAAAAAGATCAGATGTTTCCAGGAGTTAAGGGTGATGGAAAGATAAATAAGCAGAGAATAGAGGATTTTTAGGGCAGTAAAAATACTCTGCATTATACCATAATGGTGATTACATGTCATTATACATTTGTCCAAACCCACAGAATGTACAAAAGTAAGAGTGAACCATAATGCACCAACTTTGGATGGTAATGATGTGTCAATGTAAGGCTGTATATTGAAACATGTACCAGTATAGGGCAGGATGTTGATAATGAGGTAGGCTATTCATTTATAGAGGCAGGAGCTTTACCAAGAAATCTCTTTTCCTTCCATTATGAACCAAATAGTGATTTTAAAAAGCCTATTTTGAAAAAAAAAAATTATTATGTAAATTTGGACAGAGGATTTTCTGGGGTGTCAGTGTAGCTATAGGGGCATTTTCAGGGACACTCTAGGACTTTTAAGTGGCACGAGATCTTCTAAGGGCTCCAATTATCTGCTATGAAATTCTTATGTGGGAGAAAGGAAAATGAGGCCTTGGGAGGCTATGTGCCTTCTGTCAAGTGACATAACTATTTTAAGGTAGTCTTTATATGTAAAACTTTAATGTTTCATATGAGAAGTGTCAATGTCAGCAATGACTGCTTTTGTGATGAAAAGAAATTAGTTTTGCCTTATAAATGTATGCTAAATAAGACTGACTTGTAGAACACTGACAACAACAAATTCTGACACTGATATGGAAAAATAGAACTCTTACCTGTTGCCTCCGGAATGCAAAAATGGTACAGACACTTTGGAGGTTTGGTGACTTCTTATAAAACTAAATACAAGCTTACCCATATGATTCAGTAATCATACTCCTTGGTATTTACCAAAAGGAGTTGAAGACTTGTATCTACACAAAAATGCAATGTTTATAAATGTCTTATTCATAACTGCCAAAAACTTGAAAGCAATCAAGATGCATTTCAGTCAGTGAATGGATAAATAAATTGTGGTGTATCCAGATAATGGAATCTTTTTCAATGCTAAAAAGAAATGAGCTATCAAGTCATAAAAATACATGGAGGAAACAAAGACATATAACTAAATGAACTGAAGAGGTTACCTACTATATGATTCCAATTCTATGACATTCAGGAAAAGACAAAACCTTGGAGATTGCAAAAAAGATCAGATGTTTCCAGGAGTTAAGGGTGATGGAAAGATAAATAAGCAGAGAATAGAGGATTTTTAGGGCAGTAAAAATACTCTGCATTATACCATAATGGTGATTACATGTCATTATACATTTGTCCAAACCCACAGAATGTACAAAAGTAAGAGTGAACCATAATGCACCAACTTTGGATGGTAATGATGTGTCAATGTAAGGCTGTATATTGAAACATGTACCAGTATAGGGCAGGATGTTGATAATGAGGTAGGCTATTCATTTATAGAGGCAGGAGCTTTACCAAGAAATCTCTTTTCCTTCCATTATGAACCAAATAGTGATTTTAAAAAGCCTATTTTGAAAAAAAAAAAAAATTATTATGTAAATTTGGACAGAGGATTTTCTGGGGTGTCAGTGTAGCTATAGGGGCATTTTCAGGGACACTCTAGGACTTTTAAGTGGCACGAGATCTTCTAAGGGCTCCAATTATCTGCTATGAAATTCTTATGTGGGAGAAAGGAAAATGAGGCCTTGGGAGGCTATGTGCCTTCTGTCAAGTGACATAACTATTTTAAGGTAGTCTTTATATGTAAAACTTTAATGTTTCATATGAGAAGTGTCAATGTCAGCAATGACTGCTTTTGTGATGAAAAGAAATTAGTTTTGCCTTATAAATGTATGCTAAATAAGCACATTTCACTGTCACAGCTTTGTGAAAGAACTTAGAAGTTAAATGACAATCAAAGGTCATTATAATAATGCATTATAAATCCAAAATCCAGGTGTTTACCTATAAATTCAATATTCTTTCAATTTTTGTATATTTGACTTCCATAAAAGAATGATATTTCTTCAATAAAATAGGTCAAATGTACTTGTAAAATGAATTTTGTATCTCATTCTTGGAGACTCAGAATATACATCAATGCAGTAAAGGAAATCATATTTCGTGTTGTGAACATATCTTCAGTTAGCTCTCAATCCCTTTAGCTAATAAAAAGAGATTTTTTTTCATAAAATTTCATCACTAAATAATAGTTATATAAACAACTTCTCAATTGCAGAATAGAAGACAATGAGTTATTAGCTATGTTCAGGCTCTGCAACCAAACTGTGGGACCCCAAATCCAGACTCTAGTACTCACTGGCCATGTGACTGGAAACATTTCTTAGTTCTTCTAGGCTTTAGTATCTATAAGACTGAAGTAATAATTTGATAGACCCCAGACTTTTCAGAATTAAATTAGCTAATATTTAGAAAAGACTTTGAACAGGGTCTGGCACAGAGCTATCACACAATGCATATTAGCTGCTGGAGTTATCATCCACTAGCAAGCAAGGAGACATCCAGAAAATGGAAAGGCTTCCTTTGCAACCTAGATCTTTATCCATCTCTCCTTTTGTAAAATCGTTTATTTGTATCTTTTCCCCAATATTATATAATTTTTCCCGGTCAATTCTTTCCCCTTGTTTATTGCGAGAAGCAGAGTATAGGTATGGATAAGTTTTAGGATATGTGATATTAGAATCAGAGATTGAGTGAAGAAGAAGATAAAGAATGAGAAAAAAGAGAAAAGTGAACACGAATGCTCCGATGAAAAAAAAAAAAAAGACAGGGCTTTCCTGGTGGTCCAGTGGGTAAGGACACCGCCTTGCAGTGCAAGAGGCGTGGGTTCGAGCCCTGGCCTGGGAAGATCCCACGTGCCGCGGAGTGGCTGGACTGATGTGTCCAGTTACCGAGCAGGAGCTCTGCGACAACAGAGGCCACACGGGCCAAAGAACAAAGATGGATGAAAAATGGACAAATGAAAGACCAATAGAAGTGGCCCGCCTGTTCCCCTCCCTTCCCACCCCACCCCCACCAAAATAAATAAATAAATAAATCTTAAAAAAAAAAACAGACATGGAGCTGAATGAATAATTTCATGGAGTTACAGTTGGAGAGGTTCATAATTTCTAGTTCTGAAATATCCAACATTTACTGTACAAGACAGGCTACTTGTAGAATTCATTGAATAGCATGAGATAGATTTTCTAGAAAGTACTGAACTTTTACTTGCTTATGAGACTTGATTTGATAGTTTCAGTATTCTACCAAGGTCAGTACCCTACTCACTTATTTTGTTCATTGCTATGAAATAACTTTGATCATTATGAAATACCTTTTGTTATAAAAATAATTATTATTTTGCATAAGTAAAACTATACTATGGGGCATACTTATTTATTTTCTTCTTAATTAACTTTCTATTATTTTGCATTCCAGAATGTTGAAAGATATGGTCCTTCTCTGTTTATACAGTTCAACTCTTTTTTTCTAGTGAAATTCAGTACCAGTAGTGGTTATGAAAAAAAAAAAATAAATATTAACTGAAAGTATTGATTCAAAAAAATTATAGACTTTGAACAGGGTCTGGCACAGAGCTATCACACAATGCATATTAGCTGCTGGAGTTATCATCCACTAGCAAGCAAGGAGACATCCAGAAAATGGAAAGGCTTCCTTTGCAACCTAGATCTTTATCCATCTCTCCTTTTGTAAAATCGTTTATTTGTATCTTTTCCCCAATATTATATAATTTTTCCCGGTCAATTCTTTCCCCTTGTTTATTGCGAGAAGCAGAGTATAGGTATGGATAAGTTTTAGGATATGTGATATTAGAATCAGAGATTGAGTGAAGAAGAAGATAAAGAATGAGACAAAAGAGAAAAGTGAACACGAATGCTCCGATGAAAAAAAAAAAAAAGACAGGGCTTTCCTGGTGGTCCAGTGGGTAAGGACACCGCCTTGCAGTGCAAGAGGCGTGGGTTCGAGCCCTGGCCTGGGAAGATCCCACGTGCCGCGGAGTGGCTGGACTGATGTGTCCAGTTACCGAGCAGGAGCTCTGCGACAACAGAGGCCACACGGGCCAAAGAACAAAGATGGATGAAAAATGGACAAATGAAAGACCAATAGAAGTGGCCCGCCTGTTCCCCTCCCTTCCCACCCCACCCCCACCAAAATAAATAAATAAATAAATCTTAAAAAAAAAAACAGACATGGAGCTGAATGAATAATTTCATGGAGTTACAGTTGGAGAGGTTCATAATTTCTAGTTCTGAAATATCCAACATTTACTGTACAAGACAGGCTACTTGTAGAATTCATTGAATAGCATGAGATAGATTTTCTAGAAAGTACTGAACTTTTACTTGCTTATGAGACTTGATTTGATAGTTTCAGTATTCTACCAAGGTCAGTACCCTACTCACTTATTTTGTTCATTGCTATGAAATAACTTTGATCATTATGAAATACCTTTTGTTATAAAAATAATTATTATTTTGCATAAGTAAAACTATACTATGGGGCATACTTATTTATTTTCTTCTTAATTAACTTTCTATTATTTTGCATTCCAGAATGTTGAAAGATATGGTCCTTCTCTGTTTATACAGTTCAACTCTTTTTTTCTAGTGAAATTCAGTACCAGTAGTGGTTATGACAAAAAATATATTCAAGCAATATTATGACATAAAGCATGTGATTAACTGAAAGTATTGATTCATTTAAAGGTAAAAATATATAAGGAACAACTGAAGAGTAGATCTAAGAAGATAATTAACAATATGCTCCCTGGAAAAATGATCACTTTGGAAAAAATCATTACAAAATACTACAGAAAAATTTTCACAGTATGCAAGTAAATATTATATATAATCTAAAGTTAGTCAGGTTAAAAAGCAGTGTTAAGTAAGTGAGACAGATGGTAATGAAGACAGTATTCACAGATACAGAAAATGACTCAGACACCAGGTAATAGAAATAACAATTATACTTAATAGCAGACAGCAGCGTAGGTGTTAGCTGCTACTTGAACAGAGAAGAGATGCACTATTCAAAACTTTTTCTTAACTGTAAAATATATGAGAAAAAAGAAGAAGATGGTGTTTATTCTATTACAGTGAAAAATCTAATATTCAGATCAAAAGACAATTCAAGCATGGCTTATTGGCAAATCTGAAAACAACTATATATCTGACATCTTCTTCCAAATGTCTACATTTTAAAGACACTACTGTTACCGTGATAATGTTTTCAATATAAATGCAGCATATATTAGTGGAAACTATATATTAGAAAAAACCTTACTTCAAAAGACAAATACTAAATAACTGTGAAATAATACAGTGGATTTCAAAGACTTAGGATAGTAAATGTAAAACATCTCATTTACAGTCTTTTTTTGATTACAAATTGAATTGAAAAATACCTTTGATATATTGGACTATATAAAACATATTACAACATTTAATATTACCTGTTTCATTTTACTTTTAAAAGTGTGGTTAACCAAACAAAAAACAAACAAAAAAAAAACCAAACTAAATAGCTAGGTCTAACTATCTTTTCATTGGTCAGAGCTGATAGAGATGGTGATTTGAAAACCATCATAGGTTTCTTGAGAGATGATGTAATGTACTATTTAAAAAAATTAAGAGCTGATTTCTTCTCAAGACACTAAATTCAGTCCTTAACCATGACAATCAACAAAGGCATCTGGATACTACATTAGAGGTCCATACATTAAATACTTGTTTACATTGTATGCTTGTATTCTGTATGTATATTACAGTAACTTCAAACAACTCAATCAATTCAATTTGAATTTTAATCCTACCACTTTAACACCTGAGATCCTTGCACTTTCTAAGCCTATGTATGTATCAGTTAATTATATAAAAAAGGCTGTTGATATTTTATGATTGCTGGTTGAAAGTTTTAAGAATTTAAGTAATACATTGTATTACAGTAAGTTCACGTTAAGATCATGATTGTTATTAAATTATTATTGATATTCATAGAAACTTTAGCTTTCTCTGAGCTTATGAATACCTGGAATGGATAGCAAATTCTATTCATGTCCTTTTTATTTTTCTTTCCCATCAATATTATGAAGGGTGCAGAAGGGAAAACACCCGTTAGCGCATGTAGGTAAAGCCATTTTGCATTCAGCTTCCCTTCAGGAGGAAACACAGAAATGCCAGTGGTTGTGCTGCCTGAATCACTGTGAAATCATTTACTGCCCATTGGGATTATGGGACTTGGGGATCTGTTGCCTTTTCTGAATATAACTTCCCCGAGACAGTGGCTGCAGTACAGCCGTCTGGGCACCACGGCTGAGACATATCTTAGAAGCCTCTCTACCTTTTCCCTGACATCTCAACGTGGACATTTTTACATCCATAAACAAATGTCTTTTAAAGTGTTTTGCTCAGAGCAGTCAAGTTAAGACAGCAATGGATTTAGAGTCAGGAGACTTAGTTTCCAGTCCAGAGTAGGCCACTGATGAATTCTGTGAGTTTAGAAGGATCGATTCACTTCTCCTGCCCTTAATTTCTTTACGTGTAGCACAAAGAGATTGAACCAAATTCTTAAAGCATATCTTTCAAACAGAATTGCCTAACTAAACTTTTTCATATGTTTGACATGAAAATATTGTGTCATTTTCTGCTTTTTCTGCTATCTCCCTGATGCTGCCTATTTTGTGTCTTCAGTATTTACTGATTCATTCAATAATTATTTGAGGTCCTGTTTTGAATAGTGTACTTACGTGTTAAGAAAATAATAGTAAACACAGATATATTCTTGTGAACAATGTAGTCTAGTGAGAGAAAAAAACAATATTTATACACAGTGCTATCTATTACCATAGCCTAGGTACGTAGAACCTGCTTAGACTAAGGCTGCTCCAGGAGAAATGCAGAGTATTGCTGCTGGAGAAGCCGTGGAGGAAGAACCTGCCTCTGTGTAGAGGCAACTGAAAGCAGAAGGTGGAAGGAACAGGAACACAGAGAAAACTCTCCAGCCACCCCAGGCCTAATGCTAAGGACAAGATAACAATAACACATTGCTGGAAAAATCTGAACCAACAGAATATGATCAGAAGGGATGGCACTACTTGTAACCTTGGCTCATAAAAACTGGCCCAGAATAGTTTTCCATTATCCTTCTCTTTGTACTGTCTTAAGATCAAATACGCAGGTGACTCTGAAAGACATGTGGTAAAGACAGCAGACGTTATCTCCCATCATAACGGAAGGAGTTTTGCATTCAGCTTCCCTTCAGGAGGAAACACAGAAATGCCAGTGGTTGTGCTGCCTGAATCACTGTGAAATCATTTACTGCCCATTGGGATTATGGGACTTGGGGATCTGTTGCCTTTTCTGAATATAACTTCCCCGAGACAGTGGCTGCAGTACAGCCGTCTGGGCACCACGGCTGAGACATATCTTAGAAGCCTCTCTACCTTTTCCCTGACATCTCAACGTGGACATTTTTACATCCATAAACAAATGTCTTTTAAAGTGTTTTGCTCAGAGCAGTCAAGTTAAGACAGCAATGGATTTAGAGTCAGGAGACTTAGTTTCCAGTCCAGAGTAGGCCACTGATGAATTCTGTGAGTTTAGAAGGATCGATTCACTTCTCCTGCCCTTAATTTCTTTACGTGTAGCACAAAGAGATTGAACCAAATTCTTAAAGCATATCTTTCAAACAGAATTGCCTAACTAAACTTTTTCATATGTTTGACATGAAAATATTGTGTCATTTTCTGCTTTTTCTGCTATCTCCCTGATGCTGCCTATTTTGTGTCTTCAGTATTTACTGATTCATTCAATAATTATTTGAGGTCCTGTTTTGAATAGTGTACTTACGTGTTAAGAAAATAATAGTAAACACAGATATATTCTTGTGAACAATGTAGTCTAGTGAGAGAAAAAAACAATATTTATACACAGTGCTATCTATTACCATAGCCTAGGTACGTAGAACCTGCTTAGACTAAGGCTGCTCCAGGAGAAATGCAGAGTATTGCTGCTGGAGAAGCCGTGGAGGAAGAACCTGCCTCTGTGTAGAGGCAACTGAAAGCAGAAGGTGGAAGGAACAGGAACACAGAGAAAACTCTCCAGCCACCCCAGGCCTAATGCTAAGGACAAGATAACAATAACACATTGCTGGAAAAATCTGAACCAACAGAATATGATCAGAAGGGATGGCACTACTTGTAACCTTGGCTCATAAAAACTGGCCCAGAATAGTTTTCCATTATCCTTCTCTTTGTACTGTCTTAAGATCAAATACGCAGGTGACTCTGAAAGACATGTGGTAAAGACAGCAGACGTTATCTCCCATCATAACGGAAGGAGTTTAGATGAGAAGAACCAATAGATTGAAGACATCACATGAACTTCATAGAAGTCTAAAATAAACTCCTGTTATAACTTTACCACCGCACATTTTTATCTATTATAAAGCAATAGTACCTTCTTAATTGATATAAAAATGGTAAAAACCTATTTTACAGTATAATCATAAACTACATGGGACTGGCTTAGCAATCAGATATATCTCTAAGAAATTTATATCACAGCTCAGAAACATGTAACTCCTTGGGTAGTGACAAGACCTCGTTTAAAACTGTTGCTCTTGATTACTTAGTAGACTGTCTGCTAAGTTGCAGCTCTAGGAAATTTGAAAATTAAAATAGTAGTATGCATTTACTTTTATTATCTGCCTCTAGAGAGATAATTTATGAAATAGGTAAGTTCATATAAAAGGAAACACACAATATGCTGTCCTTTGCAACTGGCTTCTTTTGCTTAGCACATTGTTTTCAAGATTAATTCATGTTTCCTCTTTTTTTATCTTATTTATGGACCTCTTATACTCCGAGTTGTTGACTTTCTGATTTCATAGTGTTCTTTCATTTTTGCCTCTGTTCATTTAATTTTATTTCATTTACATGATAGAGTTGCATTATAATTTTCTTCTGCTTCCTAACTGTTGCTGGTATGTGTTTTCATCTGCTGAAATGTTTTGACAGTCATTTCCTCCTTGTAGTATATTTGAAGTGGACGCTATGTGACTTTTTCTGTATGTTTTTAAAGTATCTTTTATTGTTTTGAAACATTAATTTTAGTTAATTATATGTAGACGAGGCTGAGTGATTTGAATGGCTTGCCAAGATTCTTAGTTCAAGTTCACCATATTCAGATACCACATTCATGAAGCTTCTTTACTAACTGCTAATTTTTTCCATTTTTTCCACTGGAGGTAAAGAAACACAATTTGTCTTCTGATGCTATGATACTCTTCTGATTCTGAAGGCTCTGTGCCTGTCACTGCTTTCCCCCTCTAACTCATCACTACCAAGTTTCTAATAATGCCTCTTCTTCATGTGGCCTCTATCATCCCCTCCAGCAATTTTTTTTCAGTTCTTCACCTCTGACTGCACATATGTTCCAGGCTTTCCTTTTGGTTCCCATAACAGTCACTGTTCTGATTCACAGGCATTACCATGTTCCAATTTTTCTGGCACTGAGTGTCAGACTCTCCTTCAAGGATGATGCTACCTTACATTGTTCAATCATTTCACAGATAATCTTCCTTTTTCTCCACTTGGAGAAAACCAGTAACAGAGTGGCCTACGACGATTTTAGATGCTGTCTCCTATCTGCAAATTCGGTTGTTTAGAAACTGTCTCCCCTAACTGTGCTCTAGGTATGTATTATACAGGTAGGTCATGTGGAAAAAACTTGTTTAGAAGCCAATCATTATGTTACCCAATATTTTCTTTAAAACAGGATGCTTCCCCTAATTTGCAAATCAAATTAATTGTGGTAAACAAACTAAATGACCTTACCAACAATAGTTTTATCTAGTTTTCATGTCCTTGCCTTGGTATTTGACTGATTTCACCTTCTTAAGCCAAAAAACACTACATTTCAGCTAAGTTTCTGAGGTAGAGATGGCTACTGTGCAATGTTATAAATATTTTCCCTTTCCTTGTACAAAAGAGATGCAGGATGATATTTCTTTTAATTAGGCAGGATAATATGAAAATTTCTCATCATTAGAATATGAGTGGGAGGAATGTGTCATTTCTAGGCTAAGACAAAATACAAGTCACTAGGGAGTTCTAGTCTCTTACTTCTCTCTTGCCAAGACAACAATAGGTAAGGCTTCCCCTCTCAAAAACGGAGCCATAAGACTTTTGGAAATTACTTGAACTTCCAGTGAGCTTCAACATGGAAGACATATTTTGTTAACAAATACCTGAAACATGATGGAAATTAGAATGAGAAATTGCTTTGTCTAATCACTGAGATTTGGTAGAATACTACAAGAAGTAAAGCACAGGTCTAGCCTATTCTGATACACATACAGTTTAGAAGTTGAAACAATGTCCTCAGAGCAAAATCAGGTACATAGGCTTCTATTATTTCACAGAGGAAAAATAAATTTTAACCACATAACTCAAATAATCATTAAGTCCATATACATAATGCAATTAGGAAACTGAATGCTTCTTTTATCCTTCTAGAAGTCACATTTTTCATACAGAAAATTTCACATAAAACAATATACTAAAGTCTGCTAGTTATTACCCTAAATGAAGAGTCAGCAAAATTAGTAATATTTTATAAGATCTTTGCAGATCTTCAAATTTGTGAAAATCACTGATATAGTCAAAATTTCTCATAAATTAGAAGTTTCTAAAAATAAGGTAGAAAATATTAATAGTAATTTGATTGAATTGAATTGATGTGATACTGAGTTAATTTGCTTTCTTGTAAAATAAACAATATTCGATAAGTTAATATATGCTTATTATAGTAATATTAATTATGAGCTGAAGTGTCTAACTTAAAACTTGGTAAATGTGAATGCTGCTGTATTTTGTGTGTTATGTGTTCAGGGCAAACAACATCAATGTATATTTAGGAACAAGATTTTTCTTCCATTTTTCAATGGTTTAACTCTAACCTAAATTTATTCTGCCTATGGCTCATCTCTGTGTTGAGATTTCTGCCTTAGTAGGGATTACGTTCTCGGTTACATATTCAACTGATACCTCCTTTTCTATTAGCTTCACATTATGCAAATTAAAATAGCTCTTAAAATTCTTGAACCAATCCGCTCATAAATTTGGTTACTTCAGATACTCTGCTGGTACCTTCAGCACTTGTGGTTACATGAAAAAAAAAATTTTTTTTTTTCGAGATTCTGGCTTCTTCCTAAGATACATTGGCATTCAGAATCACCTATTTCCTATGCATATCTTCATAATGCACATTATCTTTTTAACTCCCATAAATTACTCTTTTAAGCTATGAATAACTATATGTGCAGAACATTTTATGAAAGAATTTCTCTGTATTTCTTTTTTTTTAACCTTTATTTTGCTTTTAACTTTTACAGAGTTTTGTTTATAGATATGTATGTTCCCAGATTAGTCATATGTATATCCCCCTCTTCCCACCCTTCCCGACCATCACACAGCACCCCTGAAGGATCCCTTTTTCTCACAGAGCAATGACTATAGCTATTTTCTTCACTTATGATAGTAAAGGCCTTCATGCTACTTCCTTTATGCCTCCCACCTTCTGTTTCTTCCCTACAATGTCCATATGTCCACTGTCCATGTCTGTCTTTCCGTTGCTTCACTGTGTGTGCCATCATTACCATCTCTGTATTTCTATGTAAAGCCTGTAGAGCTGAGTTACAACTAGATTTATCATAAACCTTCTATATTCTAGTTAAGCTTTGCTTTCATAGTTTCATGTTCATATCTTTCAAGGACAGTATCTTGCTTTTCTAGGTAATTCTCAGAAATACGTATTATTATTTATGATTTTTTACTTATAATCCAAGGTACCAGATGAGAAATGATTAACTGAATAAGCAAAATTGTTTTGAAACATATGGTATTCAGATTTATTAGTTAAATGAGACAATCCTGTAATAGAGCCTCAGATATTCTACCAAAATTTACAAATATATAATTATCACATTATAAACACACACACACCCTAGAATTCCTTAGTCTCTGCTCAATTCAGAGACTAAAGCAGTTGTTTCTAATGTTCTCAAATATCAAGAATGTATTTACGTATTTGTATTTAACGTATTCTTTTAATACAAGATGGGTAGATTTCAAACTATTTTCATCCATCTGGCAAAGCAGGGCAAGCAGGCTGGCACCAGTTTCCATGCCCTAACTCTTGAGTCCTCCTATTGGAAGGACTGATGCAATGCTGAAGCTCAAATACTTTGGTCACCTGATGCAAAGAGATGACTCATTGGAAATGACCTTGATTCTTGGAAAGACTGCGGGCAGGAGAAGGGGTTGACAAAGGATGAGATGGTTGGATGGCATTACCAATTCAATGGACATAAGTCTGAGCAAACTCTAGTAAACTCCAAGAGATAATGAAGGACAGGGAAGCCTGGCATGCAGCAGTCCATGGGATTAAAACGATCGGACACAACCCAGTGACTGAACACCAATAGTAACCCTTGAGTCACACCAACAAAAGCTGAACTTGCATCTATTTTACATATTTGCTTTACATAAAGAGAATACACGGCAATTACTTAAATATAGACTCCATTAGACTGAAATAGCAATGAGATTATCAGTTTTTAATTCATTTGTGTTCCATATCATTTAAGTTTCCCCTGAAGGATCCCTTTTCTCACAGAGCAATACTTCAAAGATTAAGCCTTCTGCTCTTCCTTATGCCTCCCACCTTCTGTTTCTTCCCTACAATGTCCATATGTCCACTGTCCATGTCTGTCTTTCCGTTGCTTCACTGTGTGTGCCATCATTACCATCTCTGTATTTCTATGTAAAGCCTGTAGAGCTGAGTTACAACTAGATTTATCATAAACCTTCTATATTCTAGTTAAGCTTTGCTTTCATAGTTTCATGTTCATATCTTTCAAGGACAGTATCTTGCTTTTCTAGGTAATTCTCAGAAATACGTATTATTATTTATGATTTTTTACTTATAATCCAAGGTACCAGATGAGAAATGATTAACTGAATAAGCAAAATTGTTTTGAAACATATGGTATTCAGATTTATTAGTTAAATGAGACAATCCTGTAATAGAGCCTCAGATATTCTACCAAAATTTACAAATATATAATTATCACATTATAAACACACACACACCCTAGAATTCCTTAGTCTCTGCTCAATTCAGAGACTAAAGCAGTTGTTTCTAATGTTCTCAAATATCAAGAATGTATTTACGTATTTGTATTTAACGTATTCTTTTAATACAAGATGGGTAGATTTCAAACTATTTTCATCCATCTGGCAAAGCAGGGCAAGCAGGCTGGCACCAGTTTCCATGCCCTAACTCTTGAGTCCTCCTATTGGAAGGACTGATGCAATGCTGAAGCTCAAATACTTTGGTCACCTGATGCAAAGAGATGACTCATTGGAAATGACCTTGATTCTTGGAAAGACTGCGGGCAGGAGAAGGGGTTGACAAAGGATGAGATGGTTGGATGGCATTACCAATTCAATGGACATAAGTCTGAGCAAACTCTAGTAAACTCCAAGAGATAATGAAGGACAGGGAAGCCTGGCATGCAGCAGTCCATGGGATTAAAACGATCGGACACAACCCAGTGACTGAACACCAATAGTAACCCTTGAGTCACACCAACAAAAGCTGAACTTGCATCTATTTTACATATTTGCTTTACATAAAGAGAATACACGGCAATTACTTAAATATAGACTCCATTAGACTGAAATAGCAATGAGATTATCAGTTTTTAATTCATTTGTGTTCCATATCATTTAAGTTTAATTTAAAGAGACCATCCTTCCCCAAAATTTGATCACCAATGAGTCATAGAACTCACAATTAGTTGAAGAATAGCTTTTCTCATATTTTTCAAGATTGTTTTATGCCCCAAATCATTAGTAGCAATATCTATCTTAAAATGGAAATTAAATATGTCAAACTTTCTAACCATATATTTTTATTCTAAGCTGTCTTTCATTTTGAAGACCTAATATAGAACAGTTCTGAAACTGTTCTTTTGCAGTCAAATGTTCTCAAATAGATTTTTTTTTTTCTGTGTGGTATCAGTAAATATGCTCCAAGGAATTATATCAAACTTTCCTGGTGAGGGTTCTAAACGTCTTCTTCTTATTCTGGGTAGTCAATGAGCTGAGCAACCTATCAACTACAAAATCTCCTCAAAATTTAATATGCTAACAATCCCATTCCCCATGTACTAGAGTAAGAACATTTATAAAAGTATATGACTGTATAATGAATTTCTAAGTATTTCTGTTGTTCATTTAATGACGGCCTAAGATTTGGGGGCTCAATTATTAGAAGTATATAGTTTCTTGGCAAGTCACTCTCTAGTCTAGACAACAGTCACTAAATCTAAACTTGTAATGTCAGAATTTTGATAAATATTTAGATGTTTCCCTGATTTATCATGGGTCTATTCAGCATTTTGGCAGTGGTTTCACAATATTTAACAAACTCCCTCAAATGATTAGTTTGAAAATAAACATTTGAGAATCTTTGAAACTTCTAAACTTGAACTGTTACTAGACATTTTGATTGCAAATTTTAGATTCTCTTTTGTTTTTAACTCTTGAGCCTCTAAACTCAAGAGATAATGAAGGACATTGGAAATGACCTTGATTCTTGGAAAGACTGCGGGCAGGAGAAGGGGTTGACAAAGGATGAGATGGTTGGATGGCATTACCAATTCAATGGACATAAGTCTGAGCAAACTCTAGTAAACTCCAAGAGATAATGAAGGACAGGGAAGCCTGGCATGCAGCAGTCCATGGGATTAAAACGATCGGACACAACCCAGTGACTGAACACCAATAGTAACCCTTGAGTCACACCAACAAAAGCTGAACTTGCATCTATTTTACATATTTGCTTTACATAAAGAGAATACACGGCAATTACTTAAATATAGACTCCATTAGACTGAAATAGCAATGAGATTATCAGTTTTTAATTCATTTGTGTTCCATATCATTTAAGTTTAATTTAAAGAGACCATCCTTCCCCAAAATTTGATCACCAATGAGTCATAGAACTCACAATTAGTTGAAGAATAGCTTTTCTCATATTTTTCAAGATTGTTTTATGCCCCAAATCATTAGTAGCAATATCTATCTTAAAATGGAAATTAAATATGTCAAACTTTCTAACCATATATTTTTATTCTAAGCTGTCTTTCATTTTGAAGACCTAATATAGAACAGTTCTGAAACTGTTCTTTTGCAGTCAAATGTTCTCAAATAGATTTTTTTTTTTCTGTGTGGTATCAGTAAATATGCTCCAAGGAATTATATCAAACTTTCCTGGTGAGGGTTCTAAACGTCTTCTTCTTATTCTGGGTAGTCAATGAGCTGAGCAACCTATCAACTACAAAATCTCCTCAAAATTTAATATGCTAACAATCCCATTCCCCATGTACTAGAGTAAGAACATTTATAAAAGTATATGACTGTATAATGAATTTCTAAGTATTTCTGTTGTTCATTTAATGACGGCCTAAGATTTGGGGGCTCAATTATTAGAAGTATATAGTTTCTTGGCAAGTCACTCTCTAGTCTAGACAACAGTCACTAAATCTAAACTTGTAATGTCAGAATTTTGATAAATATTTAGATGTTTCCCTGATTTATCATGGGTCTATTCAGCATTTTGGCAGTGGTTTCACAATATTTAACAAACTCCCTCAAATGATTAGTTTGAAAATAAACATTTGAGAATCTTTGCTCCAAACAACTGTTAACTAACTGAGCTTGATATCAGGTGTCAGAACAGAATCAATATATCTAGTCACTTCAAGTTTTGTAATCTTGCATATATTTTAGATTCTCTTTTGTTTTGTCCCAAGGGCCACCTGCTTCTGAGTGTGAGAGCTCAGCAGTTTGATCATTAAGGAGTTTCTGGTCACTTGGTCCTCCCACTCTCAGTTAAGGTCCAACCATACTCAGTTAATATCCAGTTGGGTCCAGAATATGATGAGGTCTTCAGCTGAATTTTTATGATTCAAGTATTCTGATGTTGGGGAGAGGGTAATTTTCATTTAGCCATTAAGTGGATGCTCTGACTTCTTACCATTCTTAATATTTCCCTTGATTTCTCAAGTCATATAATTGTAAAAATTGTGTTAAGGGCCACATAAATTAAAAGGGTACATCCTTTCTCAGACTTGCAAGGACTCCCGATCCCACTGAAGAAAGCAAAAAGGAAAACAGACATTCTTTCACATATCCTCTCCTTCACATATTCAATCCTCCAAATAACTCAACCTTTATTAACTAAGGTTTGCATTTGAGAAGACAAGTTTCCAAAGGGTATAAGTAACATAACCAATTTCATAAAATCAACAAACAGAAGAAATGGGATACTGAGATCTCACTGGTGTCAAGTCCCACAAAGCACTCCATTATGCTGCTCCCCCATCAGTATGGTGATAATAGTGAAAAAATGGAAACTTCTTATGTAATGCTAAATTATATTCATGACTTGACTATTGTCTTGGTAAGACTCATGCTATAAATTATTGGAACATTTTTAAATACCAACATCAAAATGTACAGCTATTTCATTTTTAATCTATATCTTCATTTTTGTATTCCATGTATTAAACAATTATCTTATCATTACATTATCTTCTCAACTTCTTTGAAGACTGAAGAATTTTAATATTTTAGGAAAATGCAGGGTTACAATGTTTCAAGAAAATTACAGAAGATGAATTTCAAGGGAAAGAATGAAATTTTCTGTAAAGGATTTTCTTAAAAAAAAAAAAAGAAGAATTTTCTTAGAACATTTATGAAATAAGAAAAAGAAAAACCTGTTAGCTTTTATCATAAATATATAAGATTCCTCTCCTGCTCATCTTTCTTCTATCAGACGGGCATATTCAATGTAACATAATACATGCTTATCAAAGTATAAAGTATTTATGATATAAACAGTTAAACTAAAATTCCCTTGATAAGCCACATATTGATATTATATTTAATACTAATGCTCACTTAGAATTTAGTGCTATGCTTCAGTGCATCATTTAAGCCATCTCTAAGATGAAGGAAATGACAACCCATTCCAGTACTCTTGCCTGGGAAATGCCATAGACAGAGGAGTCTGGCAGACTCAAGAGAGTTGGACACGATTCAGCAATAAAGCAAAAATGGCACATTTTAGTGGGGTCTTCTTTAAAGTAATGTTTCTGTAAGAAATACTGACACTGTGTAAATCTGCTCAAACAACTACCTGCCATTTGTTTATAATGCACATCAGACTAATGTAGCCTATGCAGTCCTATAGTAGCAATTAGACTTTGAAGTCTAGAAGTCATTTGCTTCATTTTTCCCATCCAATGAGGAGTTTTTATTCTCATTTATTAACTTTCGATTCTATCCTCTTTATCTCATTTGCTTTTCATATTTCTGTCCACTTTCCCAAAAAACTATGCCAAAACCAGCACATTATACTTCATTAGCAACATTGGACTCTCTATCAGCAGACACAGGATGCACACTAGCTTGTGTCGGCCCTGACCACACTGACACGATCAAGTGCAGTGCAGTTTCAATAATTTAGTTTAAAGCACTTCAATTATAAATCCTGACAGTGGTGTGAACACTGGTTTATAGAGAAAGTGTCTAAGTAGATACATCTTGTCATATAAAGGGGAAATCTTTAAAAATTAATGATAATTTTAATGAAAGAAGCTCTCTGGATACACCCTTTAACCATATAAATTCAATCTGGAATAAATGTGAAGTTTTAGATCATTTCATTTTAGATTAGACTAGTATAATAGACTCTGATTACTGCTGCATTCATGCCTGGTTTTACTTCCAAACTACCTGCATCACAACTAATTCTTGTTATAACTTTTATAATTCATTTATTACTTTAGTCAATTACTATGCTCAATATCAGGCAAAAGAATCATACAGAGTATTGAGAAATTAATGGCTATTATTTTGCAATTAATAGATTGCTCTAAAATATTTTGTAATAATGCTTAGCATTTTTAATATATACTTTAATATTTTTTGGATTAACCAATGAATATAAATATAATTAATAAAATATAATATATAGAAATGTACTTTACATTTTTGTTTAAATTGGTGACAGATTTTACTTTTAGAGAAAGAGGGGTCCTAGGTTCTATTACAGATTACAGTATTATCCTCTCTAGTTTTGATTTTGAGTAAGTCATATTTTCCATGATTCTATAGCAATAAAATGAGGTGTAAAAAACCTTTTTTTTAATAAAAGTTCTAGAATTTACATATTAAGTTTGTAAAAAACACTTTTACAATGTAAATAATCAGCCTGAATAGCTAATTTTGTTCAGCTATATTTTCTTCTGCTATCTCATTTTAACCTTTTGTTCACAGAAGCAAGCACTAGTTTCTGTTCCTTTTTCATCTAAAGAGTGTCCATTAGCGGCATAACTTTGGAACAACTCACTGCTTGAGAAAAGTACAAAAGAAGGAACAGAACAGAAGAACCAACGTCTGCTAGGCCTATGTCTTTCCCCTCTAGCACCTGGAATACAAGCATTGGCTTTTCCATGGAATAAAGGGGGAAAAATTATACATATACCATAAGTTATGATGGTCATCTCCTATACTACAGATGTCTAACATACCATACTCTCTCTCTCATCTATTTTGCTTATAATACCTAGTAGGTCTGTGTTCATCTCTGGAGTCTCTAAAGGGGATCTTACTCCAAACTGACTGAACTGGTAGAATTTTCTTCCACTTGTGGTAAGGACTCATTTCCTCCCTGGCTTGAAAGAACAGCAAAGGGCTGGTCTTTGCTCCTAGAGGCCACCCAACTTACTTCTCATATAAATTCAATCTGGAATAAATGTGAAGTTTTAGATCATTTCATTTTAGATTAGACTAGTATAATAGACTCTGATTACTGCTGCATTCATGCCTGGTTTTACTTCAAACTACCTGCATCACAACTAATTCTTGTTATAACTTTTATAATTCATTTATTACTTTAGTCAATTACTATGCTCAATATCAGGCAAAAGAATCATACAGAGTATTGAGAAATTAATGGCTATTATTTTGCAATTAATAGATTGCTCTAAAATATTTTGTAATAATGCTTAGCATTTTTAATATATACTTTAATATTTTTTGGATTAACCAATGAATATAAATATAATTAATAAAATATAATATATAGAAATGTACTTTACATTTTTGTTTAAATTGGTGACAGATTTTACTTTTAGAGAAAGAGGGGTCCTAGGTTCTATTACAGATTACAGTATTATCCTCTCTAGTTTTGATTTTGAGTAAGTCATATTTTCCATGATTCTATAGCAATAAAATGAGGTGTAAAAAACCTTTTTTTTAATAAAAGTTCTAGAATTTACATATTAAGTTTGTAAAAAACACTTTTACAATGTAAATAATCAGCCTGAATAGCTAATTTTGTTCAGCTATATTTTCTTCTGCTATCTCATTTTAACCTTTTGTTCACAGAAGCAAGCACTAGTTTCTGTTCCTTTTTCATCTAAAGAGTGTCCATTAGCGGCATAACTTTGGAACAACTCACTGCTTGAGAAAAAGTACAAAAGAAGGAACAGAACAGAAGAACCAACGTCTGCTAGGCCTATGTCTTTCCCCTCTAGCACCTGGAATACAAGCATTGGCTTTTCCATGGAATAAAGGGGGAAAAATTATACATATACCATAAGTTATGATGGTCATCTCCTATACTACAGATGTCTAACATACCATACTCTCTCTCTCATCTATTTTGCTTATAATACCTAGTAGGTCTGTGTTCATCTCTGGAGTCTCTAAAGGGGGGATCTTACTCCAAACTGACTGAACTGGTAGAATTTTCTTCCACTTGTGGTAAGGACTCATTTCCTCCCTGGCTTGAAAGAACAGCAAAGGGCTGGTCTTTGCTCCTAGAGGCCACCCAACTTACTTCTCATGTTTCCATGTAGCTCCACTTTCTCCAAAGATTGGCAGGTGGAATCTCTCTCATGCTTCAAGTATCTCCCCTTCAGGTTTACCTTTCCAATGGACTCCCCAAATATAAGCACTTTTTTTAACCAATGTTTAGGACTTTCAGTGTACAGTGCTACATTTATTTTGCTACATTTATTTTTTGGTATTTTCTATTTAAGATAACCATTTTCCCATAGCAACTATAAATTCAACATGTTCTGTGTTTCAAGCCACCAAGTTTGTGGGTGTTTTTTTTACGGATGCCTCCAAAAATTAATACATCATCTACATAAAATTCTAGAGACAAACTAATCAATAATCACAGCAAATGTTGTCTAAATCACAGATTAGGGAACGGTTGCCTAAAAAATGACATACAGGAACTTCCTGGGGAAATGAAAAAATCTATGTTTTGACTGTGGTTATAATAACATGAGCATGTATATTTGTCATAACTCATGGAACTACATAATTAAAATTATGCTAATTATACATCAGTAAGTTAGAAATGTGATTCAACAGTTCAGTGCTCAGTTAACCATATAGGCAAATGATCACATTACCTCCAGGCAATTTGGGTGGCACAAAATGGACCAAAGTCAAAGTAAGGGTTATCCTCTGACTACTGTCAAGCTCTATAAAGGATACCATGGTCCCACTCTATTTTTGCCTGGCTTTAAAATGCATCTCAAAAAGGTGTATCATCTGCAAAGCAGTGAGACAGCAACCCTTGGTCTCACAGGTGTTCTCTGTCAACCCCCTAGTGAGTTGCTATCTATGCCTTATCATTGCGGAAATTTGATTATAAATAACCCTAGTTTCTGAACAAATGAAAAGTCACAACCAAGAATGAAACGATCTTCTTTGTTTTGAGTAAGAGAAGATGGTCAGTCAGACAGTGGAGCAATAAATTTGGCCAATCTGGATTATTTTAATAATGTCTCTGAGCAGAAGAACCTACCTGCCAATTCAGGAGGGCGTGGGTTGGGAAGATCCCCTGGAGAAGTTCTGGAATGGCAACCCACTCCAGTATTCTTGCCTGGAGAATTCCATGGACAGAGGAGCCCAGTGGGATATAGTCCAAGGGGCTGAGAAGTGTCAGACATGACTGAGCAACTAACGTTTTCTCTAAGCACAGCTGAGGAATCAGCTTAATACTCTTAAAATTTTTACAAGGTAGAGTGAAAAATTGATTCTATCAATAATATGAGGACAATTAATTTCTGAGTGCATGAAATGTCAAGATATTTGCTTATCTCTAAATCAGGAAGACACCGAGTTACTGTCATTAACTTTAACATGTGAGAGTGAACTCTTTAACATTGGACTGTGGAGGCTTTAAGAAGAGCATACAGACAGACACAATTATTTGTGAAGCACTGTCAGAATTAAGAGGAGAGGAGGGCAGGCAACAAGGAAACACTAATGAGCAAGCACACTTCTTGCTCAGCATCTCTTCCCACTATCTCTCCCTTAGCCTATCTTGATCCTGTTACTGAATATTAGAATCTCACATTTCTGCCATACCCAGAAAAATGTACACCCATTTCCATAATTTTATAAGTTAAAGCAACTATGACAATGACCAACTATGAAAATAGGGAATTGTCATAGTTTACTTTCAGAGTTTGAAAAATGCCTTCATAGGATAATTTTTGTTAATGATAACATGAAGAGCTTTGTCCTAAACTTTAGCATATACAGTTCAGAATTGGGCATGTATTCATAGTCATGGTCATCTTAATATCTAGACCCCAATGTGTTTTATTTTATAAAGTATGTATATAATATGGGGAAAAAAGAAACAGGATAAAGTTTAGTTTTATCTGGAAAAGCTGACCAAATGGATGCCAGTTTTACTTCAGAGGAATGCCGTTCACAGATTCAATGATCTATGATAAAATCCTACAAGTGACTACACGTTAGCTTAGTGAAGATACTGAGACAGGTGGGTTCTAACAGAGGGAAAAGCAAATTCAGAAGTGAAATACAGTAAAAGACTACAGTATTCAGTATCACTAAAGAACGGAGTTCTGGATGAAGAGTTTTTGAAAGTTGTAGCTGGAAAGATGTAAGAATAAGAAAATAACCCAAAGGAAAGGATTGTGATACAACTTATACTCAGATCAATGAAGGGTTTGTGGGTTTTCAGCAAGGCAATAAAACACTCAGATCTTCCTGTACTAGAGAAATGGAAGGACTTTCAATCTTGGGACCTAGAGTAGACTTCTTCACATCTAATATTACTGAGTACAGGAAGCAGCAGAAGTAAACCGAAAAGAGATCAAAGCTCCCATGACTGTGTGAGGCTGTGCATGCAGTTTGAAGCCAAATCCCTGAAGGGTAGGCAAAGTCGATAAGGCTAGAGAATCAAGCTGTGGAAACTGAATGTTATGAACTCTTAAAATTCATTATCCTTTTTCTTTATAAGGAAAACTATTTTTTTTTCTTTTAGAAGAAGCTACTCACTCACATTTGAGAGGTAATTCACCTCTCAACTTACAGAGATGAGCCTGAAACCCAGACAGGCCAGAGTCTCATAATAATTAGCTCATAAAGAGACATAAATTAAGCAGAGTTATTTGAAGCAATTAAAACAGGTACTGAGGAAGGAGGTTAGCTTTTATTAATTCTTAAAAAAAATTCTTTAATTAAAGGATAATTGCTTTGTCACCTAAAAGAGCCCTGTAAGTCTAAAAGTTTTGCAAGCAATTTCTGCCACAATATGGAGAGAAATTAATTGATTTTCAGTGACTTTGATATTCAGTGTTGTAACCACAAGTATCCTAACTAGTGTGTGCATTAATGGAAAAACAAATTCACTTGGCATCAGAATGTAGTAACATTTTAATGAATTCTAAAAATATCTATAATTTCATGTAAGTATATGCATATATGGCATAACTCAGTTTAACTGACCAAATGGATGCCAGTTTTACTTCAGAGGAATGCCGTTCACAGATTCAATGATCTATGATAAAATCCTACAAGTGACTACACGTTAGCTTAGTGAAGATACTGAGACAGGTGGGTTCTAACAGAGGGAAAAGCAAATTCAGAAGTGAAATACAGTAAAAGACTACAGTATTCAGTATCACTAAAGAACGGAGTTCTGGATGAAGAGTTTTTGAAAGTTGTAGCTGGAAAGATGTAAGAATAAGAAAATAACCCAAAGGAAAGGATTGTGATACAACTTATACTCAGATCAATGAAGGGTTTGTGGGTTTTCAGCAAGGCAATAAAACACTCAGATCTTCCTGTACTAGAGAAATGGAAGGACTTTCAATCTTGGGACCTAGAGTAGACTTCTTCACATCTAATATTACTGAGTACAGGAAGCAGCAGAAGTAAACCGAAAAGAGATCAAAGCTCCCATGACTGTGTGAGGCTGTGCATGCAGTTTGAAGCCAAATCCCTGAAGGGTAGGCAAAGTCGATAAGGCTAGAGAATCAAGCTGTGGAAACTGAATGTTATGAACTCTTAAAATTCATTATCCTTTTTCTTTATAAGGAAAACTATTTTTTCTTTTAGAAGAAGCTACTCACTCACATTTGAGAGGTAATTCACCTCTCAACTTACAGAGATGAGCCTGAAACCCAGACAGGCCAGAGTCTCATAATAATTAGCTCATAAAGAGACATAAATTAAGCAGAGTTATTTGAAGCAATTAAAACAGGTACTGAGGAAGGAGGTTAGCTTTTATTAATTCTTAAAAAAAATTCTTTAATTAAAGGATAATTGCTTTGTCACCTAAAAGAGCCCTGTAAGTCTAAAAGTTTTGCAAGCAATTTCTGCCACAATATGGAGAGAAATTAATTGATTTTCAGTGACTTTGATATTCAGTGTTGTAACCACAAGTATCCTAACTAGTGTGTGCATTAATGGAAAAACAAATTCACTTGGCATCAGAATGTAGTAACATTTTAATGAATTCTAAAAATATCTATAATTTCATGTAAGTATATGCATATATGGCATAACTCAGTTTAACTTAAAATTTACAAAAATAGTAACAGCATATTAACTAGAGGCAAAGTAATCACTTCGTTGACATATACTGAGTATGTACTATGAACGGAAATATAGAAATGAGATGCACTAATACATTTTAATAACTTAAGTACTGATGATATATACAAATATTTAAAGGATGGGCAAAATCCATGAAATTTATTGTTATGTGTTTAAGAATCTTCATTCCTGACTTTATATTGAAGCTCTGTTCTAGCATTTGGTCAAAAACACTTTGTCCTGAGGCAGAACAACCATTCAAATGTGTTATTTGCATTTCATATAAGATTAATGCAGGGGCCTTAGGATTTTGAGCCTTCTGTGAAAATTGCTTTGAAAACCAAAATGCGTATCACTGTATTCCAGGTGACATATCTTGCTCTAATTCATGAATTAAATATCATAGGCTAACTTAGCAATGATGCATGCATTGAAAATGCCTGAACAGTTCATTGTTTGGTTAAAAGAAGCACTTGGAAAACGTGTGTTATGGCAGAGGTGTCCAACCTCTGGGATCTAATGCCTGATGATCTGAAGTGTAGCTTATGTAATAACAATAGGAAAATAAAGTGCCCAATAAAGGGAATGCAGTTAAATAATTCCAAATCCATCCGTCCCCCTGGTCCGTGGAAAAACTGTCTTCCATGAAGTCAGTCCCTGGTGCCAAAAAGGTTGGGGACCACTATACATTTTTTTCTATTTCCCAAGAGAGTAAAATAAGAATGCCTTCTTCAGAGTTTCTACCACCATTATGGGTTCCAGAAGTGGACATAGGCTGTGATTATGAGATTCACGAGCAGGCACCAAGCACTGCTCCCTATCCCAGGAGTGTGTGGATAGCAGCCATCCCTAGGAGACCCATGAGCAGGTGCCAGGTATCACTCCATATCAAAGGGATAATTGCTAGCACATGCTGAGGAAAAGAGATAGCAAGTAGCCAAACTAAAAGCAGCTCCTCTTTGTTGCAGAAGCTTAAGTCAAATGCATTGCATATTAACATAAAAAAAAAGTAAGTATATGCATATATGGCATAACTCAGTTTAACTTAAAATTTACAAAAATAGTAACAGCATATTAACTAGAGGCAAAGTAATCACTTCGTTGACATATACTGAGTATGTACTATGAACGGAAATATAGAAATGAGATGCACTAATACATTTTAATAACTTAAGTACTGATGATATATACAAATATTTAAAGGATGGGCAAAATCCATGAAATTTATTGTTATGTGTTTAAGAATCTTCATTCCTGACTTTATATTGAAGCTCTGTTCTAGCATTTGGTCAAAAACACTTTGTCCTGAGGCAGAACAACCATTCAAATGTGTTATTTGCATTTCATATAAGATTAATGCAGGGGCCTTAGGATTTTGAGCCTTCTGTGAAAATTGCTTTGAAAACCAAAATGCGTATCACTGTATTCCAGGTGACATATCTTGCTCTAATTCATGAATTAAATATCATAGGCTAACTTAGCAATGATGCATGCATTGAAAATGCCTGAACAGTTCATTGTTTGGTTAAAAGAAGCACTTGGAAAACGTGTGTTATGGCAGAGGTGTCCAACCTCTGGGATCTAATGCCTGATGATCTGAAGTGTAGCTTATGTAATAACAATAGGAAAATAAAGTGCCCAATAAAGGGAATGCAGTTAAATAATTCCAAATCCATCCGTCCCCCTGGTCCGTGGAAAAACTGTCTTCCATGAAGTCAGTCCCTGGTGCCAAAAAGGTTGGGGACCACTATACATTTTTTTCTATTTCCCAAGAGAGTAAAATAAGAATGCCTTCTTCAGAGTTTCTACCACCATTATGGGTTCCAGAAGTGGACATAGGCTGTGATTATGAGATTCACGAGCAGGCACCAAGCACTGCTCCCTATCCCAGGAGTGTGTGGATAGCAGCCATCCCTAGGAGACCCATGAGCAGGTGCCAGGTATCACTCCATATCAAAGGGATAATTGCTAGCACATGCTGAGGAAAAGAGATAGCAAGTAGCCAAACTAAAAGCAGCTCCTCTGTTCCAGTAAAGGTGAAGCAGAGATGACTTAAGCTCATCTCAAGAAAACGCCAAAATCACAACTAACTGCTGAACAACCATCATAAAAAAACCACCACTGGAATTTATCAAAAAATACTTTAAAAGACAATGAAGACTTCACAACAGGACGGTAGAAGGGATACTTTCACAACATAATAAAATCCTATATCCATCAGGTGGCCCACCCACTATTGGAAAATAACTATATTGCAGAGGTTCTCCCATAAGAGTGAGAATTCTGAACCCCACCAGGCTCACCTGAGGGCCTAGAATCAGGAGGAGTAACCTCCAGAGCATTTGACATTGAAGGCCAGCAAGGCTTGCGTGCAGAAGCTACACAGGACTGGGGGAAACAGAGACCCCACTTCTGAAGGGCACAACAAGGCTACACAGACCCTAGGATCCAGCACAAACCTGTAACTCCACACTGTGAAAATGACTATACTACCTTAAGGAATCCACACATTCAATGCAAGCACTATCAAATTACCAATGTGACTTTTCATGGGACTAGAATACTCATTTTTTAAATTTGTGTGGAAAGACAAAAGGCCCCAATTAGTCAAAGAAATCTTAAGAAAAATGGAACTGGAGGCATCAGGTTCCCTCATTTCAGACTATATTAAAAAGCTACAGTAATTCTCCTCCAAGAGTTTTATGGTCTCTGTTCTTACATTTAGGTCTTTAATCCATTTTGAGTTTATCTTTGTGTATGGTGTCAGAGAATGTTCCAACTTCACTCTTCTGTATGTAACCTGTCCAAGGTTGGGGACCACTATACATTTTTCTATTTCCCAAGAGAGTAAAATAAGAATGCCTTCTTCAGAGTTTCTACCACCATTATGGGTTCCAGAAGTGGACATAGGCTGTGATTATGAGATTCACGAGCAGGCACCAAGCACTGCTCCCTATCCCAGGAGTGTGTGGATAGCAGCCATCCCTAGGAGACCCATGAGCAGGTGCCAGGTATCACTCCATATCAAAGGGATAATTGCTAGCACATGCTGAGGAAAAGAGATAGCAAGTAGCCAAACTAAAAGCAGCTCCTCTGTTCCAGTAAAGGTGAAGCAGAGATGACTTAAGCTCATCTCAAGAAAACGCCAAAATCACAACTAACTGCTGAACAACCATCATAAAAAAACCACCACTGGAATTTATCAAAAAATACTTTAAAAGACAATGAAGACTTCACAACAGGACGGTAGAAGGGATACTTTCACAACATAATAAAATCCTATATCCATCAGGTGGCCCACCCACTATTGGAAAATAACTATATTGCAGAGGTTCTCCCATAAGAGTGAGAATTCTGAACCCCACCAGGCTCACCTGAGGGCCTAGAATCAGGAGGAGTAACCTCCAGAGCATTTGACATTGAAGGCCAGCAAGGCTTGCGTGCAGAAGCTACACAGGACTGGGGGAAACAGAGACCCCACTTCTGAAGGGCACAACAAGGCTACACAGACCCTAGGATCCAGCACAAACCTGTAACTCCACACTGTGAAAATGACTATACTACCTTAAGGAATCCACACATTCAATGCAAGCACTATCAAATTACCAATGTGACTTTTCATGGGACTAGAATACTCATTTTTTAAATTTGTGTGGAAAGACAAAAGGCCCCAATTAGTCAAAGAAATCTTAAGAAAAATGGAACTGGAGGCATCAGGTTCCCTCATTTCAGACTATATTAAAAAGCTACAGTAATTCTCCTCCAAGAGTTTTATGGTCTCTGTTCTTACATTTAGGTCTTTAATCCATTTTGAGTTTATCTTTGTGTATGGTGTCAGAGAATGTTCCAACTTCACTCTTCTGTATGTAACTGTCCAGGTGTCCCATTTGTTGATGAGGCTTGTCTTTGTCCCATTTTATAGTTTCGCCTCCTTTGTCAAAAATAAGGTACCCATAGGTGCATAGGTTTATCTCTGGGTTCTCTATCTTGTTCCATTAGTGAATATTTCTGTTTTTGTGCCAGTATCATACTGTTTGGATGATTGTTGCTTTGTAGTATAGTCTGAAGTTAGGTAGGCTGGTCCTTCCAGCTCTTTCTCAGGATTGCCTTGGCCATCCGGGGTTTTTTGTGTCTCCATATGAACTGTGTTATTTTTTGATCTAGTTCTGTGAAGAAAGTCATTGGTAATTTGATAGGGATTGCACTGAATCTGTACATGATCTTTGGTAGCAAAGTCATTGTCATGATATTGACTATATGACCCAGCAATCCCACTCTTAGGCTTATACCCTGATGAAGAAGCTCTGGTACATATATACAATGGAATACTTCTCAGATGCAGAAAGAAATGCAGAAGATTCAGTCCTAATGAGACGAATGAATCTAGAACCTACTATACAAAGTGAAGTGAGTCAGAAAGAGAAGGACAATACAGCATACTAACAATACTAACACATATATATGGAATCTAGTAAGTTTGTTCTGATAAATACACATGCAGAGCTTCGATGGAAAAACAGTCACAGAGAACAGACCTATGGACACTGGGGAGAGGGAAAAGTGGGTCAGAGATATGGAAAGAGCAACATGGAACCCTATACTATCTTATGTAAAAGAGATAACTATTATCAATGCACTGTGGGACTAAGGGATCATATATGGGGGCTCTGTGATGGCTCAGAGGGGTGAGATGAGGGGGATGGGATATACATATGACTAAGCTGGAATTATACATATCTATAAACCACAAAACTCTGTAAAATCAAGAAAGCAAAATAAAAAAGCTTGTGATTGTGAAAAAAAAAAAGCTACAGTAATAAAACAGTATGGTGCTGGTGCAAACTATATATATATAGATCAATGGAACAGGATAGAAAGTCCAGAGATAAACCCGTGCACCAAAGAATGAAAAAATATTACAGTGGAGAAAAGACAGTCTCTTCAATAACTGGTGCTTGGAAAATTGGACAGCTACAATGAAATTAGAATACTCTCTAACACTATACACAAATATAAACTCAAAATGGATCAAGATGACCTAAATGTAAGGTTGGATAATATAAAAATCCTAGAGGAAAACACAGAACACTCTTTGACATAAATCACAGTAATATCTTTTTTGATCTACCTCCTAGAGTAATGGAAATAAAACCAAAAATAGACATATGGGGCCTAATTAAATTTAAAAGCATCTGCATAGCAAAGAAAATCATAAACAAAATAAAAAGATAATCTACAGAATGGGAGAAAATATTTGCAAATGAAATGTCTGACAAGGGATTAATCTCTAAAATATGCAAACAGCTCATGCAGTTCTATATCAAAAACAAAACAAAACAAACAATTCAATCAAAAAATGGGCTGAAGACCTAAGTAGATATTTCTCCAAAGAAGACATACAGATGGCCAGCAGATACATGAAAAACTGCTCAACACTGCTAATTATCAGAGAATGCAAATCAAAACTACAGTGAGTTATCACCTCACACCAGTGGAATGGACATCATCAAAAAGTCTGTAAACAATAAAAGGGTTTAATGGAGAGCATGTGATGGAAAGGGAAACCTCCTCCCCTTTTGGGGGAAATATAAATTGGTACAACCACTATGGAGAACAGTGTGGAGGTCCTTAAACTAAAAATAAAACTACCATATAGTCCCGTAATATCACTCTTGGGCATATATCAGAAGAAAACCATAATTTTAAAAGATACACCAGTACGCTACAGCAGCACTATTTATGACCAAGAAGAAGAAACAAACTATATTCCCATCAACAGAGTAATGGATAAAGATGTGGTACATAGAGATTTCCCTGGTGATCTAGTGGCTAAGACTCTGTGCTCCCAATGCTCGGGACCTGGATTCAATCCCTGGTCAGGGAACTAAATCCCATATACCATAACTAGGACCCAGTGCAACCAAATAAATACACTAAAAAAAAAAAAAAAAAAAGATGTGGTACATATATACCGTGGAATGCTATTCAAGCCATAGAAAGAATGATATTGTGCATTTGCAGTAATATGGATGGACCTGGATATTATCATACTAAGTCAGTCAAGGAAAGACAAATACCACATGTGGAATCTAATTTTAAAAAAGTAATACAAATGAACTTATTCACAAAACCTCAGCAGAGTTACAGATACTAAAAACAAACTCTCAGTTAACAAACGGGAACTGTGGGGTGGAGGGAAAAATCAAAGAGACTGGGATTAATACACGCACACCACTATATATAAGACAGATGACCAACAAGAACCTACAGTACAGCACAGGGAACTCAACTCAATATTTTGTGACAACCTGGACAAGAAAAGAATCTGAAAATGAATATATGTAGAGTATAACTGAATCATTTTGTTGTACACCTGAAACACAACATTGTAAGTCAACAATACTCCAATAATCCTTTAAAAATAACAAACTAAATCTATTTCTTTTTGAAAATTAAAAAGAACACTGTGAATGTTAATGGACAGATCTACTGAATCAATCATAGTGTGAGTCTATAAAATACCACTTTTGCTCAAGTTTGTATGGTACTGCTGAGGGTTATAAAGGCAGGGAACACAAAAGCAATATTAAATAATCTTTTTTTTTTTTTTACTTCAGATAATCTAGTCTATGTATAAGAAGTTACTAATAGGGCTATTGTACAGAAAAATAACACCAAACCTTTGATTTTAAGAATCCATGGAATTAATTTCAGTAGTTATGAGCATATAATGCTCCTATGATTCAGAGTTCAACCAGTCACAAGTCAAATCAGGACTATCTGGAATGTGCTGGTTTTTTGTGTTTGTTTAGAACTTTGGTGTCACTGGGACCCAGTCCACATCAACCATGATAAACTGCTGACCATCACACTTCAGGTAATACACATACATACCTTTGTCCTGATGGTAGACCCTGCAATGCTTTGTAAACCAGCTCCTGCCCCTCAGCGTGCACTCGCAGAGAACAGCTCTCACCCACAGATGAGAGTGCCTTGCAGAAATCCAAGAATCCAGTGGAGTCATTCAGCATACTGTTGGAGGGGGAAAACCATAAGTTTGGATTCACTGGAAAGGGTAAGAGGGACAGTTTAATTTTACCTCCATACCCCTCCCCCAAGGCAGCACACATTAGTGCTGATAGACCACCACCCTAGCCCCGACTTCTCTCCCCCATCCAGAGAACCGAGCTGTGAGCTGCTCTCCTTGGGGCAGGGAAGATGCGGGGAGAGTGGCAGAGAGCACTGGAGGGACATGGAGCTGGAATCTGCTAACTGCATCTTGTACTCCATCAAGAAGCCTGTCTGAGAACCACTGGGGAAGCCTCACCTGTGGATCTCCCCAACTGGTCCACGAGCACCCCCAGTGTCTGTTCAACTCACTCACACACACCCTCAACTGTGTGGCCAGCTCCCTGTACACACCCCTGTTGGCCGCAAGAATAAGCTTTGCCAGATGGTTAGTAAGCAACGCAGAAAAATCAGACTGAATCTGTAGGCCAGGAAGCAACCTCAAATTTGAGCTATAGCATCACCACTGGGGAAGCCAAAAGGAGGCTGTCAGCAGTCCACCAGGTGAGTTGCAAGATGGAGAGTAGGGTTAAGAATTCTGCCATAAGGAGGAGAAGTGTGACACAGGTGTATCCACAGAAGGACAGAGAAACCCTCAGAATCCCCAGCAGCGCAAAGGGAAGGTCTTTCTTTCGTTAAAGTCCGTCAGTTAAGACTGGAGCAGGTGTCAACTACTTCTAATGGAAGGACCGCAGCTGCAAGAACTTTAATATAAAAACAAATCATGAAAACATGACACCAACAAGTGATGGCAATCATCTGCTAGTAACCAATCCCTGATAAATTCAAAACAGATGGGTTTTTCTCCTGTGCTGAGAAGTTCCAATAGACAACCTGAAATATACAACACAGTATTAACTAGTCAGAGCATACTGTACGGTTACATACCCATTATTTTACTTTTTTTTTTCATTTTATAACTAGAAGTTGGTTCTGTTTCTTGTCCTTGCCCAGGCACTCGGCTGCACATGGTCAGAAGGGTCCAAGTAGCTGCAAACCCACCCGTCTGCCCGGCTTCCAGAAGGGTCCAGGGAAGCAAGGGCAGGGCTTTGGACTTGCCAGTGCCAGGGGTTCCCGCGGACTTCAACCAGTAAGCGATGGGGCGCACCCGTGCAGAGCTCCAACTGGGCGCTTGTAGGAGGAACCCCAGACTCTGCGTCCCTCTCCCCCCAGCCCCCTAAACCCGCCCCGGGGAGGCAACGAACAAGCCAAACTCCAGCCCAAGTGGAAATGGAGCCTAAGCAAGATGCCAGACGACAGCCAGCCCGGCCTCAAACGAGGAATCTCGACAGGGCTGAAGTAGTGCCGACCTCGGGTCCCCAAAGTGGAAGCGCAAGTGCCACGACGCAGGCTGCAAGAAAGCTTGGGGGATGAGAACTCACCAGGTCCAGGAACCTCCGCCTGGGGCCGGCAGCAGGGCTTCCAAAACTTCCTGCGTCCCGGGAGCTGGAGCGGCTCCGCCTCCCTGCGCAGGCGCTGGAAGTTGCGCGAACCACCTGCGGGGAGCTCCGCCCAGCTGCCGCGGACCACCTGAGCAAGCCAGCCGCCGTACCCCGCGTGGACCCAAACCCTCTCTCTCTGCAGCCGCTCCCACGCCAGCAGCGCCCCCAGCCCCGGCAGAGCATCATCCTCTCCCGCAGCCAGGCCGCTAGGACCGGTTTTCCTGCGGCAACACGGCCCCGCCAGCCTCTTGAGCTGCGTGGTCTCCGCCCCGCATCCCGAGGGCGCGAAGCCGGAGGCCCCTCCCCGCTTGTTACAACTTTGAGCAGGCGCGCTCCCTTCCTCTCGGGATGGCATGGTTTCCCCTCTGTAATGAGAAAGGAGAGAACTTGATGAAGTCAACAACAACGAAAACAGTTTTCTTCACCCCAGGTGTCAAAGCAAACTTGTAAAACAGCGACGACCAGAAAAACAAAAACTCCATGCACAAATAGCACAGCAGACATGTCCATGAAGGTAAGCGTCATTGGGGCTGAACCCTGCTTTCTCAGGGATGGACAATGTTCCGAAAGTCAGAGGACAGTAAGGAGACCCCCATCTACCACCCCACCTCCACTCGGCCCTTGCCCTTGTCTTACACTGAACTTAAAGGTTCACACTCTGGAGTTTTCCTTTGTTTTCAGAACACACTGAGGACAAAGCCGGCAGACACCCTGCAGGCGGAACTCAGCCTCTGGCCTGCCAGTTAGTGGGTTGGTCATTTCGGAGCAGAAGTGGTCACTGACAGTTGTGCTTTCAGGAAAGCTCCTTAGGGTGAACTGCCCCATCCCAGGAGTCTTTCGGGTGGACAGCCTGACCAAAGACTTTCATCTTGGTCTACACCTGTGGTCGAAGCCACTGAGGACTCTGGAACCAGGATCTGAACATTTAAGATTTGAGACAGGGTCGTTCTTTCCAGAAATCTGTCTAACTGCATGAGCCTTTCCATATATAGTGCATAGGGGTCTTGCCCTTGGTCATGAGAGAATTCCATCACAATCAGAGCTGGAGAAGGTATATCCAACTCAAAAGAACCCCATACTTTCAACCTTGTAGTTGGGGAAGCATAGCACCCCAAGAGCACTAACTGATAGACTCCCTATAGCCCCATGCAGACATAGGCTGCTCCTTCTTTTGACTGCTATTAAATTCAGCTGGACCTTTTTTCTACGGCTCCTACTCACAATCCAGGAAAAGCAGGTTTATAATCTTGGTGTCCTCAGGTGGAATGAGGTTCTCATTGATTAAGTACATGCACCTGAGTTCCCAGGTCTCGTTCTGTGCCTTCTCCAGGTCCTGCTGCTTACAGATCTACTCCTCGTGCTGGACCCAGATCTCTGCCTTCGTTACCTGCTGCTTGGCATGGAGCTTCCTGAATTTGGGGGGTTTAACTTCCATGTCTTGCTGCTCGGACGTGCAGGTGCCCTGGAACTACATGATCTCCTCATTTCAAACCATCACTTCCTCCTGTGTTTCCTGCTCATGGCATTTCTGCTCGGCAGTCTTCTCACCCTTCAGTTTCAGTGTCTTCCACTGCTCTTTGGTGTGATCCATGATGTTCTTACCCCAGTGAAGAAGTTGGCTTTCCATGGCCTTCTACTTGACTTCAAGCAGCTCTGTGATCTTCTGCACCTGCTCTGGATCTTCCTGCATTTTCTCCTTCATCTTAAGAAGCTTCTGCTTCTCCTGTCTCACAAGGCTGCAGTCATCCTGACTAGTCACCTTCTCTTCCACCAGCCATTGCTTCCGCACCTAAAGGTAATTATCCATGTGGTTATCCAAGGCTAGCTCTAGGAGGCTGGGTCAGGTGGTGGTTGTTGCTGTTGTTATCTGCCTCTTTGGCCTCCCTGACCTTGATGATGACCTTCCTGGTTATGGGCTGACGTGCTGCTTTTTGTGTTGCTGCCTTTATGCTATTGCTTTTTATGCTGCTGCTTTCCCTCCAGAGCCACTTTTCCAGCATCTCCTTCTTCTCCAGATGAGATTTTAGGTATGTGAGCTCCTGTAATTCATGCAGCAATGTGTTCTTGGGATCCTCATGCACTCAGGGCTTGTTCTTGATGTTCTTACCTTGGTTGGCAAAGCACTGGTTGGAAAGGCTCTTGTGGTAGCCAGTAAGAAGCTGGCTCTGGTGTGGCCATCAAGATGACCTTGTCATTGTCCCCAGGAGAGTCCTGGAGCAGCCAGGTCAGCTTGGACTCCTAATAGGGGATGTCAGTGCTCCTGTTGCCCACCGGAACAGTGATAATACTGCCCAGTGAAGACACAGAGAGGTTGATTTTGGAGGCTTCCCTATGCCTTTCTGAATCACTACATCGGCCTCCACCATCACCACTATCCATGAACTGTGTGTCTGTCTGTTCAATTGTGTAGAGGTCTGCTTTGTTCTCTATCTTGCTACTGGCCAGGTTCAACAACGTTGAACCAGAGTTTTCCCAAACAGCTGTGGTCCTGGCCATCACAGCCACTGTGCTCCATCGTGATGAGGAAGGTGGAGAGGGAGCAAGAACTGATTTCATTCATGGGTGTGTTGCATAAGACCTGAGTCTGGTCTCATAGGATCATTGTATGCTGAATCTCCTTGACGTTCTTGGTGACAGGAGAGGAGAGTATCTAGTATTTCGCCAGATGGAAAGCCTGAACCAGGCCCTGCTGGTTCTAGGAGTACCAGAAATGGGTGAAGAAGTGCTTAAAAGTATTGAGGATGACCTTGTACAGCTTGGATTCTGTCTAGGTCCCCTGCATGTTATGTCATGCCAGACCCCATCTGGCCATAAACAAATACCATGCCATTGAAAAGCCTGAAACAATGAGTCTACTGAGGTGTCACATTTTCATTATACAATCTGTGTATTTTGAGCTGGTATCATACATGGTATTAAAGTTAAAGATCTTGGGAAACTATCCCAGGGCAATGCAGGGGTTCTACAGGGTCACCTGGCCCCGTTTTACGTCCATGTCAGGATCTAATAGTGAGTAGGAGTCACCCCTTCAGCCAGAAGGTGGCACTGGCCCATCACCTTCAGGGTCTGCCTTGGTTTAACTGGCCATCTTGCCGTCTGTCCTTTTACCACCCCTGTCCCATTCCACAGCCTGGGTGGTCCAGCAGTTGTCTCTAGGTCCGGATCATTGGGGCTGATCTAGTGCCCCCAAGTGCCGATTTTCAATTGGTGCATAGCCCCTGGAATGGGGTTCTGGAAGGTGGCCCCACCAGATCTGCAGGCTGAGCCTCCACAGCCCTCCAGTGCTTGCAGAATTAAGCAGAGTCCATTAGAGCCACATATATAAACTAAAATAAAAGATAAAGATTAGATCTCTATACTATATCTATTGTCCAGGGCAAAAGTTACTCTTTATGGTATTTAACATGGTTTAAAAATTAAAAGAGCTAGGAAAATATTGAGACAAAAATGCACTTTGAATAAATATTATTAGTTTTTATTGGCTTAAGGGGTTATGAAAGATGGTGAAACCTCTTCCAAGATAACTCCAATGAGCCATACCTCATGGTAGTATTCCTTTAATGTGGTGTCCTCCTATTGCTGCCTGAGTGGCAGTACCCACCACCTACCTCAGACTGGCAGAGAGAATGCTGACATGTTACCAATGCTGCCAGGGTTGCCATGGCAACTGTGAGATAACTGAAGAGAAGGCTTCGCTGGTAGTCCAGTGGGTAAAGACACTGCCTTGCAGTGCAAGGGGCGCACATTCAATCCCTGGCCTGGGAAGATCGCACATGCCAAGGAGCAGCTGGACCAATGTGTCCAATTACCGAGCCATGCGCCCAGAGCCGGTGCTCTGCGACAACAGTGGCCACTGCAATGGGAGGCCCACACGGGCCAAAGAACACAGATGGACGAAAATAGATAAATGAAAGACCAATAGAAGTGGCCCGCCCACCCCTCTCTCTCCCCACCACCCCCCAGAAAAAATGAAGAGAAAAATGGGATGGAGGTGGGTGACAGAGCTTTCTTATCCTCCTCTTCCTCCTCCTCTTTTAGGGGACCTATGGTCTGGGCTGTTCATCAGCTCGGGGCAGGGGAGCCCAACCCTCACCTAGGCAGAGGCTCAGGGTGGAAGAATCACTCATTAGAGCCAGGTTGCTGCTAATTCTGCCTCCACTTTCCACTTTATCACCACTGGGAAAAGAAATCAGAGAAGGGTATGGGGCAGAGAACATGGGCAAGATTAAGGAGTTCCCTAAAATCATTTAAGGAAGTTCAGTGAGCTATAAGAAAACACAAAAAGACAATTTAATGAAATCAGGAAAAGAGAACACAACAGAGATATACTAAAAAAACAATTGGTGCATAGCCCCTGGGCTCCACTTTGAGCCTCCACAGCCCTCCAGTGCTTGCAGAATTAAGCAGAGTCCATTAGAGCCACATATATAAACTAAAATAAAAGATAAAGATTAGATCTCTATACTATATCTATTGTCCAGGGCAAAAGTTACTCTTTATGGTATTTAACATGGTTTAAAAATTAAAAGAGCTAGGAAAATATTGAGACAAAAATGCACTTTGAATAAATATTATTAGTTTTTATTGGCTTAAGGGGTTATGAAAGATGGTGAAACCTCTTCCAAGATAACTCCAATGAGCCATACCTCATGGTAGTATTCCTTTAATGTGGTGTCCTCCTATTGCTGCCTGAGTGGCAGTACCCACCACCTACCTCAGACTGGCAGAGAGAATGCTGACATGTTACCAATGCTGCCAGGGTTGCCATGGCAACTGTGAGATAACTGAAGAGAAGGCTTCGCTGGTAGTCCAGTGGGTAAAGACACTGCCTTGCAGTGCAAGGGGCGCACATTCAATCCCTGGCCTGGGAAGATCGCACATGCCAAGGAGCAGCTGGACCAATGTGTCCAATTACCGAGCCATGCGCCCAGAGCCGGTGCTCTGCGACAACAGTGGCCACTGCAATGGGAGGCCCACACGGGCCAAAGAACACAGATGGACGAAAACAGAGCAATGAAAGACCAGTAGAAGTGGCCCGCCCACCTCTCTCTCCCCACCACCCCCCAGAAAAAATGAAGAGAAAAATGGGATGGAGGTGGGTGACAGAGCTTTCTTATCCTCCTCTTCCTCCTCCTCTTTTAGGGGACCTATGGTCTGGGCTGTTCATCAGCTCGGGGCAGGGGAGCCCAACCCTCACCTAGGCAGAGGCTCAGGGTGGAAGAATCACTCATTAGAGCCAGGTTGCTGCTAATTCTGCCTCCACTTTCCACTTTATCACCACTGGGAAAAGAAATCAGAGAAGGGTATGGGGCAGAGAACATGGGCAAGATTAAGGAGTTCCCTAAAATCATTTAAGGAAGTTCAGTGAGCTATAAGAAAACACAAAAAGACAATTTAATGAAATCAGGAAAAGAGAACACAACAGAGATATACTAAAAAGAACAAGACAGAATCCTAGACTGGAAGAAAATAATGAATGGACTGAAAGATGCAACAGAAAGAATCAGCAGTAGAATGGATCAAGCAGAAAACAGCATATGTAAAATATAGGATAGAAACCTTGAAATTAGCTAGTCAGAGTAAAGTAAAGAAAGAGTGAGAAAAGCCAATGTGATATATAAAGCATCATCAAGAAAAACAATCGGTGAATTTTTGCAGTCCCAGAGAGGGAGGAGAGAAAGGTCATTTAAAGAAATAATGGCTGATGACTTCTCAAATCTGGGGAGAGTTTTGGACATTCAGTTTCATGAAGCTTATAGGTTGCCAAACAAAACTGGTGAGACTTTTTCTGGACACTTTCAAATAGAGCTGTCAAAGTCAAAGCTAAAGCAAGATTCTTAAAGTAGAAGAAGAAAGAAGGCTGTAACTTACAAGAGAATTCACATAAGGCTATTCAGCAACTTTTCAGCAGCAGAAACATAAGAGACCAGGAGAGAATAAGATATGTTCAAAAGCTGAAAGGGGGAAAAAAAAACCAACTTGCCAACCAAAGATACTTATCTGGTAAAGGTGACCTTTAGAAATAAGGAAGAATGAAGACTTTCTCAAACAAAAGCTGGGAAACTTTGTCACCACTTGACTTGCCTTGATTGGGCTTCCCAGGTGGCGCTAGTGGTAAAGAACCCATCTGCGAATGCAGGAGACATAAGAGATGTGGTTTCAATCCTTGTATCTGACAGATCCCCTGGAGGAGGACAAGGCAACATACTCCAGTATTCTTACTTGGAGAGTCCCATGAACAGAGGAGCCTGGCGGGACTCTACAGTTCCAAAGTGCATAAAACTTCGAACCCTCACCTAGGCAGAGGCTCAGGGTGGAAGAATCACTCATTAGAGCCAGGTTGCTGCTAATTCTGCCTCCACTTTCCACTTTATCACCACTGGGAAAAGAAATCAGAGAAGGGTATGGGGCAGAGAACATGGGCAAGATTAAGGAGTTCCCTAAAATCATTTAAGGAAGTTCAGTGAGCTATAAGAAAACACAAAAAGACAATTTAATGAAATCAGGAAAAGAGAACACAACAGAGATATACTAAAAAGAACAAGACAGAATCCTAGACTGGAAGAAAATAATGAATGGACTGAAAGATGCAACAGAAAGAATCAGCAGTAGAATGGATCAAGCAGAAAACAGCATATGTAAAATATAGGATAGAAACCTTGAAATTAGCTAGTCAGAGTAAAGTAAAGAAAGAGTGAGAAAAGCCAATGTGATATATAAAGCATCATCAAGAAAAACAATCGGTGAATTTTTGCAGTCCCAGAGAGGGAGGAGAGAGAAAGGTCATTTAAAGAAATAATGGCTGATGACTTCTCAAATCTGGGGAGAGTTTTGGACATTCAGTTTCATGAAGCTTATAGGTTGCCAAACAAAACTGGTGAGACTTTTTCTGGACACTTTCAAATAGAGCTGTCAAAGTCAAAGCTAAAGCAAGATTCTTAAAGTAGAAGAAGAAAGAAGGCTGTAACTTACAAGAGAATTCACATAAGGCTATTCAGCAACTTTTCAGCAGCAGAAACATAAGAGACCAGGAGAGAATAAGATATGTTCAAAAGCTGAAAGGGGGAAAAAAAAACCAACTTGCCAACCAAAGATACTTATCTGGTAAAGGTGACCTTTAGAAATAAGGAAGAATGAAGACTTTCTCAAACAAAAGCTGGGAAACTTTGTCACCACTTGACTTGCCTTGATTGGGCTTCCCAGGTGGCGCTAGTGGTAAAGAACCCATCTGCGAATGCAGGAGACATAAGAGATGTGGTTTCAATCCTTGTATCTGACAGATCCCCTGGAGGAGGACAAGGCAACATACTCCAGTATTCTTACTTGGAGAGTCCCATGAACAGAGGAGCCTGGCGGGGACTCTACAGTCCATAGGGTTGCACAAAGTCAGACAGGACTGAAGCAATTTAGCATGCATAAAACTTCGCCTTATAAAACATGCTGAAAGGAGTTCAGGCTGAAATTAAAGGATGCTAATTAACAGCATGAAAGCATATGGAAGCACACAATGCACTAGTAAAGGTAAATATATAGTCAAATTCGTCATACTCTAATACTATAATATAATAGTACGATGATTTAGCTGCTAAATCATGTCTGACTCTTGGGACCCAATGTTGTCTGTCCTTCCAGGGCCCTTGCCGTTGAGATTTCCCAAGCAAGAGTACTGGAGTGGGTTGCCATTTCCTTCTCCAGAGTATCTTCCTGACTCAAGAACTGAAATTATGTCTCCTGCATTGCAGGCAGATTCTTTGCCACTAAGCTGCCAAGGAAGCCTGTAGAGTAGCATGTTAATCACATAATTCTTTTTTTTTTTTTAAAGATTTATTTATTTATTTATTTTGGGCGGGGGTCGGGTTGGGGAGGGAGGGGAATGGGCGGGCCACTTCTATTGGTCTTTTATTTGTCCATTTTCATCCATCTTTGTTCTTTGGCCCATGTGGGCCTCCCATCGCGGTGGCCTCTCTTGTCGCAGAGCACTGATTCTGGGCGCATGCGCTCCAGAGCTCCGGCTTGGTAATTGGGCACATCAGTCCAGCCGCTCCGTGGCATGTGGGATCTTCCCAGGCCAGGGATTGAACCGGCGCCCCTTGCACTGCAAGACGGACTCCTTACCCACAAGAGACCAGGAGAGAATAAGATATGTTCAAAAGCTGAAAGGGGAAAAAACCAACTTGCCAACCAAAGATACTTATCTGGTAAAGGTGACCTTTAGAAATAAGGAAGAATGAAGACTTTCTCAAACAAAAGCTGGGAAACTTTGTCACCACTTGACTTGCCTTGATTGGGCTTCCCAGGTGGCGCTAGTGGTAAAGAACCCATCTGCGAATGCAGGAGACATAAGAGATGTGGTTTCAATCCTTGTATCTGACAGATCCCCTGGAGGAGGACAAGGCAACATACTCCAGTATTCTTACTTGGAGAGTCCCATGAACAGAGGAGCCTGGCGGGGACTCTACAGTCCATAGGGTTGCACAAAGTCAGACAGGACTGAAGCAATTTAGCATGCATAAAACTTCGCCTTATAAAACATGCTGAAAGGAGTTCAGGCTGAAATTAAAGGATGCTAATTAACAGCATGAAAGCATATGGAAGCACACAATGCACTAGTAAAGGTAAATATATAGTCAAATTCGTCATACTCTAATACTATAATATAATAGTACGATGATTTAGCTGCTAAATCATGTCTGACTCTTGGGACCCAATGTTGTCTGTCCTTCCAGGGCCCTTGCCGTTGAGATTTCCCAAGCAAGAGTACTGGAGTGGGTTGCCATTTCCTTCTCCAGAGTATCTTCCTGACTCAAGAACTGAAATTATGTCTCCTGCATTGCAGGCAGATTCTTTGCCACTAAGCTGCCAAGGAAGCCTGTAGAGTAGCATGTTAATCACATAATTCTTTTTTTTTTTTTAAAGATTTATTTATTTATTTATTTTGGGCGGGGGTCGGGTTGGGGAGGGAGGGGAATGGGCGGGCCACTTCTATTGGTCTTTTATTTGTCCATTTTCATCCATCTTTGTTCTTTGGCCCATGTGGGCCTCCCATCGCGGTGGCCTCTCTTGTCGCAGAGCACTGATTCTGGGCGCATGCGCTCCAGAGCTCCGGCTTGGTAATTGGGCACATCAGTCCAGCCGCTCCGTGGCATGTGGGATCTTCCCAGGCCAGGGATTGAACCGGCGCCCCTTGCACTGCAAGGTGGTGTCCTTACCCACTGGACCACCAGGGGAAGCCCTAATCACATAATTCTAATGCAGCTATCCCCAGCTTTTCAAAAGTTTCCTTTACAACACTTCATTTTTATGAAAGATCTACACCAATGTCTATTTTTTTCTAAACAGAAGAAATCCAAAGAGATAATTTATCTTTAACGAAAAAAAAAAAAAGTAACTGCTTTTTCACTTTATGGCATTTCAGCTTTAAAAAGTTTTTATAGTGACACTATTTTGGATAGTAGGGAAACCTGTATAAAGAATAATGGATACAATTATTAAAAATAACTACAGCTACTATATTTCTTAATGAATATGCAGCACAGAAAAGTAAATTATGACAATAAAAAACATAAAAAAGTGTAATTTTTTCCTGTGACCAAGGTGATTAGCATAAAATTGTTATATCTGCATGATGTTTTGTGTCAGCTTCATGTCAATCAAAACGGAATAGCCAACACACGCAGTGAACTCATGAAAAAACAGAGAATAGACATAAAGACATTGTGGAGACCGAACAGTGGGAGGGAGGCATGGAGGGAGTAACATGGAAGCCTATACTGTCATGTGTGGAAAAGATAGCTATTGTCATTGTGCTAGGGGAATAGGAGTACCTACAACCACTTGGGCGATGGTCCGGAGGGGTGGGAGGGGGGGAACTGGGTGGGGGGAGGGTCCAGGATATGCATATAAATGATCTGGGAACATACATGTTGGTGAACAACAAAACTCTGTAAAATCGTTAAAATAAAGGAAAGAAAAAAAAAATGGAACAACCTAGAGTCAATAGACAAAAGATAAAGAGAAAGGAATCAAAGCATCCCATTACAGAAAAGCAAGAGAATAAAGAAAGAACAAGAAAATTAGAAAATAGCTAGAAACTAATTAAGATATTACTAGTAAATCCTTTCCAGTCAATACTTGTTCTAAATGTAAATAGATTGAGGTCTCCAATCAAAGGATAGGATGTCTGAATGGACTAAAAAACACAAGAGCCAGCTATATACTGCCTGCAAGAAACTCACTTTCACTTTAAAAAATAGAGGCTCAAAATGAAGGAATGGAAAAATCTATTCCATGCATGTAGAAACCAAATGTTAAACACTTCTTAAGCCATGTATTTTGTATAATTTTTTTGACCTTTTACATATTAATTCATTATCAGCTGGTAGGGTTATGAGCCATATCTCTTATCATAAAATATTTTCTAAGGCCATAAATTAAAAAAAATACACCAAAAAGGCCCACCATTGTCAAAGAAAACTCACTTGAAACATAGATTATATACATGCTTTTAAATCATATGATAATTGTACCTTCTTTAGAATATATAATTATGAACAAAAACATTCATTAGGTGCCTCTGTAAGATCCTGTGAAAACTGCTGGGTTTCAAATATAGCTATGAAATACTAAACTAGATAAACAGTTTCCAACTTAGACTTCATAATTTCTTTGTTCCCATCATAAAATAATTGTCCAGAAGCAACTGTTTCTCACTGCTGTTCCAAGTACATGTGTGTCAGCTCCAGTGATAGAACTTTGTTTTCTCCACTTGAAGGATTCTTAAAAAATATGAGTCTAGCTGTTTCTAAGAAGTGTGAAAGTGTCATTTTAACCTGTGGTTCATTGCAAGTATGCCAATCTTTTGTGCAGTTTTATTTTTCTCATCTCTATTATGTATTTCAGAACAAAACAAACATCAAAACAAATAAATAGACAACAACAAAAAATAAACTGTTTACTTGTCTTGAATACCTGTAATGGTTTAAGGAATTGATCAGTCATATGTATCTGGTCTAAAGGTACAGAATACTGGCAAAGAAGGGGAAACATCATATCTTCATATACAATGACAGTTTTATATTATGAAGAGAGTCAAGAATGATTCAGTATATGACATGACCTAGTAACGACTACTGCAAAATTAGAAATACTAAGAATGAGTTGGCTTTATTATGTACCAGGCTAGGAGACTGACAAATACCTTAATTCTGCACTCAGACATTTATTCTTCCTTGTCAGTTACAGAAGAAAACATATGCATACGAGTAGAAAGTCAAAGCCAACAGAACAAGACAGAGTAACAATTAACTGGCCAGGACTTTGATGGCAAGCTTCAGTGCAGAATGTCTGTACCTCAATTATATAAGCTTGAATGGTGTATGATTACAAATACTCAAGTTTCCTTTTATCTAAGTGCGAAGTGAAGTCTCAAATTATGAGTTTGAGAGATAGAGCAAAAAAAAAAAAAATCCATTTTGCCTGCTTTAGTGTGGAATCAATAAAGAGCCATCCACAGAAGTCAAGCAAATGGTGTTAGTTCTTCAACCAAGTGGGCATGGTCACATCCTGTGCATTTTTGAAACAGGAAAGAGGGATGGTGACTGAGTGCGGGGTGCTTCTACAATTCCTTGTCCCAAGAGAGGGTTTTTGGCTGTTATCTACTCTCCTCAGGGTTGGCCATGTGCTTATCATTCAAGGATTTTTCAAAAAGCCAGTGGTGTATTTGGCTTCCCTTAGACAAGGAGAAAATGAAGGGAAATAGAAAATAGATGCTAAGAAAAGCAACACTGAATACAAAGAAATCAAAAATTACCAATTGCAACAAGCAGCTAAGACATTAGTACAAAGCATTTAAAAATGGAACCAAGGAAACTCTGCTCAATACTTTGTACCAAACTCATAGGTTTGTATAATTATTCTATCAAAACCTCAAGAAACTCATAGCTCCATTTCTTTTTTATTTATTTATTTATTTTTATTTATTTATTTATTTATTTATTTTTATTTATTTTTGTTTAAAATTTTGCAGAGTTTTGTTGTTCACAGACATGTATGTTCCCAGATCAGTCATATGCATATACCTGGCACCCCCCCCCCTACTCCCAGCAACCCCCATCCCACCCCTCCAGGCCTTTGCACTGAGTCCCTGCAGGAACTCCTCTTCCCGCAACACAATGACAATAGCTCTTTTTCACATATGATAGTAGAGGTTTCCATGTTACTCCCTCTATGCCTCCTACCCACTGTTCATACCCCACAATGTCCATATGTCTATTCTCTGTCTGTTTTTGCATGGGTTCACTGCGTGTGTTATCATTACCCTCTAACTAGATTCCATATATATGTGTTACTATACTGTACTTGTCTTGCTCTTTTTGCCTTACTTTTTATGATAGGTTCTAGATCCAACCACCTCATTAGGACTTATGCTTCTGCATTTCTTTTTACAGCTGAGAAGTATTCCATTGTATATATGTACCAGAGCTTCTTTATCCATTCATTCATCGATGGACATCTAGGTTGCTTCTGTGTTCTAGCTATTGTATAGAGAGCTGCAATAAACACTGGGGTACAGGTGCTTCTTTCAGTTTTGATTTCATCAGAATATAAGCCTAATAGTGGGATTGCTGGGTCATATGGTGCTTCTATTTTTAGTTTTTTAGGAATCTCCATACTGTCTTCCATAGAGGTTGTACTAATTTACATTCCCACCAGCAGTGCAAGAGTGTCCCCTTTTCTCCACACCCTCTCCAGCATTTCTTGTCTGTCGATTTGTTGATGATGGCCATTTTGAAGGGTGTGAGGTGATATCTCATTGTAGTTTTGATCTGCATTTCTCTAATAATAAGTGAGGTTGAGCATTGTTTCATGTGCTTTTTGGCTATCTGTAAGTCCTCTTTGGTGAGATGTCTCTTTAGATCTTTTTCCCATTTTTTGATTGGATTGTTCATTTTTCTGGTGCTGAGTCAAAATTCCATTTCTATTCAGATTTTTATTCAGAGTAAAGAAAGCATCCTTTAATTTATTTTTATGTAAATTCAGGATGTCATTTATAATGAAAACTGACATATATATAAAACTTAACTTCTAATATAAAGACTAATAAACTCCTAAAATAAAATATTAGCAAGTATAATCCATTGGTTTATTAAAAGAATAACACATCACAACCAAGATGAGCTCACTGAAGTACTGAAAATAGGTTTCAGTATTAGAAAATGTATTAGTTTGATCCAAAGACAGAAACCACAATATTTATTCATAGTTGTTAATGAAGATGTTCGGTACAATAAAAATAATTCCAAGTAACATTTCTTAGAGGAATTTTCTTTTATGTGATAAATTGCTAGTATAAATTTAAATGTCTACATGCTAAAATTATTTTTAAAAGGCAAATTATTTCCTATATAATGTAAAAGGAAGAAATTTTTCTACATCTTGACCTATATTGCCTAGGCAATAGAACCTGGGACAACTATAATGTGTTAATACTTTGTTAAGGGAAAGGGTAAGGGAATAAGGAAGAAAATAAGAGAGAACAAACAGAAATGAATGCAATACTAAACTGACTGCAATGTAATAAAAATTACATTGTATTTATGTGTCTCATGCAGTATGTTTAGAGAGGTCATGAACTATTATGTTTTATGTTTTTTCTTCATTAAAAAACTGTTGTAGTGATTTGAGATGAGACCTTAATAATATCTTTAATTTTTGTGTATATTTTTACTAATCTCTATTTTTATGCTGTACTGATTGTCTTGCCTATTTTTTGTAGTACTTGCATACTTATTTAATGGTTTAATTGTGGTTGGTTGTGCTTGGGCTAGTCCACAGATTTTGTTCTTCTTTTGAAGAACTCCGTAAGTTTTATTTTTTTTAACTGAAGGGTAATTACAATACTATGTTGATCTATGCCATACTTCAACATGGATCAGGCATAGATACCCATATGTCCCCTCCCTTCTGAGCCTGCCTTCCACCTCCCACTGCAGTCCACCCCTATTGGTTATCACTGAGCTCTAGTTTTAATTCCCTGAATCATACAGCAAATTACCACTGGCTATCTATCTTACATATGTTAGTGTATATCCCTAAGTTTTTGCTCATTTTTTCCAGTATGAATGTCACTATGGATTGTCTAGTTCCCAATTCTTTATTCTCAGTCATTTTGAAGAATAAATAAGGAGAACCTGAATCTTTATGACATACTATTTGTCTGAAAAATTGTATGACAATTTACCTCTACTCTCTGCAATAGGTTTCAGTTATAAAGAAAATGTACTCACTGAAGTACTGAAAATAGGTTTCAGTATTAGAAAATGTATTAGTTTGATCCAAAGACAGAAACCACAATATTTATTCATAGTTGTTAATGAAGATGTTCGGTACAATAAAAATAATTCCAAGTAACATTTCTTAGAGGAATTTTCTTTTATGTGATAAATTGCTAGTATAAATTTAAATGTCTACATGCTAAAATTATTTTTAAAAGGCAAATTATTTCCTATATAATGTAAAAGGAAGAAATTTTTCTACATCTTGACCTATATTGCCTAGGCAATAGAACCTGGGACAACTATAATGTGTTAATACTTTGTTAAGGGAAAGGGTAAGGGAATAAGGAAGAAAATAAGAGAGAACAAACAGAAATGAATGCAATACTAAACTGACTGCAATGTAATAAAAATTACATTGTATTTATGTGTCTCATGCAGTATGTTTAGAGAGGTCATGAACTATTATGTTTTATGTTTTTTCTTCATTAAAAAACTGTTGTAGTGATTTGAGATGAGACCTTAATAATATCTTTAATTTTTGTGTATATTTTTACTAATCTCTATTTTTATGCTGTACTGATTGTCTTGCCTATTTTTTGTAGTACTTGCATACTTATTTAATGGTTTAATTGTGGTTGGTTGTGCTTGGGCTAGTCCACAGATTTTGTTCTTCTTTTGAAGAACTCCGTAAGTTTTATTTTTTTTAACTGAAGGGTAATTACAATACTATGTTGATCTATGCCATACTTCAACATGGATCAGGCATAGATACCCATATGTCCCCTCCCTTCTGAGCCTGCCTTCCACCTCCCACTGCAGTCCACCCCTATTGGTTATCACTGAGCTCTAGTTTTAATTCCCTGAATCATACAGCAAATTACCACTGGCTATCTATCTTACATATGTTAGTGTATATCCCTAAGTTTTTGCTCATTTTTTCCAGTATGAATGTCACTATGGATTGTCTAGTTCCCAATTCTTTATTCTCAGTCATTTTGAAGAATAAATAAGGAGAACCTGAATCTTTATGACATACTATTTGTCTGAAAGACTATTGTGAAAATATTGTATGACAATTTACCTCTACTCTCTGCTGTTTAAAATGCAGATCATCTAGTCTCAGGATTCTTGTTTAATGATTTTGGATTGGACTTTCCTTGCATGGCACTACATTTATTGAGATCAACTTGAATTCTTTGGAGAAACTCTGTTCATTCTCCTTGGATAACAGTACTGGGCAGGTTCTATGATCTGAATGTTTTCTGTCCCGCCATAATTCTGGCATTGATATTAAGAGGTGATTAGGCCATGAGTGTGGATCCCTCATGAGAGAGATTAGTATCCTTATAAGGCCCAGAGAGCTCCCTCACTCCTTCCACCATATGAGACCATAGAAAGTAGATGGCTGCCTATGAAAGGATGGAAGACTTCACCAGACACTCAATGTGCTAATGACTTGATCTTGTATTTCCCACTCTGCAGAACAGTGAGATACAGATTTCCTTTATTTATTAGCCACTTAGCCTACTTGTTGTTGTTGTTCAGTTGCTAAATCATGTCCCAGTCTTTGTGATCCCATGGAATCCACCATGCCAGTCTCCCTTGTCCTTCATTGTCTCCCAGAATTTGCTCAGATTCATGACCATTGAGTCAATGATGTTATCTAACCATTTCATCCTCTGCCGACCTCTTCTCCTTTTGCCTTCAGTCTTTCCCATCCTCAGGGTCTTTTCCAATGAATCAGCTCTTCACATCATCTGGCCAAAGAATTGGAGCTTCAGTATCAGTCCTTCCAAAGAATAGTCAGGGTTGATTTTCTTTAGGATTGACTGCTTTGATCTCCTTGCTGTCCAAGGCACTCTCAAGAGTCTTCTCCAGCGTTACAGTTTGAAATCATCAATTCTGTGGCTCTCAGCCTTCTTTATCTTCCAACTCTGCTGGAAAAATCATAGCTTTGACTATACAGACCTTTGTCAGCCAAGTGATGTCTCTACTTTTCAATACACCATCTAGGTTTGTCATAGCTTTCCTTCTAAGGAGCAAGCATCTTTTAAATTCATGGCCGTAGTTATTGTCTGGAGTGATTTTGGAGCCCAAGAAAATAAGATTTGTTACTTATTCCACTTTTTCCCTTTCTTTTTGCCATGAAGTGATAGGGTTGGATTCCATGATCTTTGATTTTTGAATGTTGAGTTTCGAGTCAGCTTTTTCACTCTCCTCTTTCACCCTCATCAAGGAAGCTCTTTGCTTCCTCTTTGCTTTCTGATGTTAGAGGGCTATCATCTGTATATCTGAGGTTGTTGATACTTCTCCCAGTCTTGATTTCAGCTTTTCCTTCTCTAGTGAACCGTATTTTTTTTTTTTTTTAAAGATTTATTTATTTATTTTGGGCGGGGGTTGGGTTGGGGAGGGAGGGGAGGGGGCGGGCCACTTCTTTTGGTCTTTCATTTCTCTATTTTCACCCGTCTTTGTTCTTTGGCTCCTGTGGACCTCCATCGCGTGGCGTGTGTCAGAGCACCGGCTCTGGGCACATCGCTCAGAGCTGGCCGGTGATTGGACACATCAGTCCAGCGTCGGGCTCCCGGCACGAACTGGGCATGTCCTCCCCCCATGGAATCCATTTATTAGCCACTTAGCCTACTTGTTGTTGTTGTTCAGTTGCTAAATCATGTCCCAGTCTTTGTGATCCCATGGAATCCACCATGCCAGTCTCCCTTGTCCTTCATTGTCTCCCAGAATTTGCTCAGATTCATGACCATTGAGTCAATGATGTTATCTAACCATTTCATCCTCTGCCGACCTCTTCTCCTTTTGCCTTCAGTCTTTCCCATCCTCAGGGTCTTTTCCAATGAATCAGCTCTTCACATCATCTGGCCAAAGAATTGGAGCTTCAGTATCAGTCCTTCCAAAGAATAGTCAGGGTTGATTTTCTTTAGGATTGACTGCTTTGATCTCCTTGCTGTCCAAGGCACTCTCAAGAGTCTTCTCCAGCGTTACAGTTTGAAATCATCAATTCTGTGGCTCTCAGCCTTCTTTATCTTCCAACTCTGCTGGAAAAATCATAGCTTTGACTATACAGACCTTTGTCAGCCAAGTGATGTCTCTACTTTTCAATACACCATCTAGGTTTGTCATAGCTTTCCTTCTAAGGAGCAAGCATCTTTTAAATTCATGGCCGTAGTTATTGTCTGGAGTGATTTTGGAGCCCAAGAAAATAAGATTTGTTACTTATTCCACTTTTTCCCTTTCTTTTTGCCATGAAGTGATAGGGTTGGATTCCATGATCTTTGATTTTTGAATGTTGAGTTTCGAGTCAGCTTTTTCACTCTCCTCTTTCACCCTCATCAAGGAAGCTCTTTGCTTCCTCTTTGCTTTCTGATGTTAGAGGGCTATCATCTGTATATCTGAGGTTGTTGATACTTCTCCCAGTCTTGATTTCAGCTTTTCCTTCTCTAGTGAACCGTATTTTTTTTTTTTTTTAAAGATTTATTTATTTATTTTGGGCGGGGGTCGGGTGGGGGGGGGGGAGGGTGGGCCACTTCTATTGGTCTTTCATTTCTCTATTTTCACCCGTCTTTGTTCTTTGGCTCCTGTGGACCTCCCATCGCGGTGGCGTGTGTCGTCGCAGAGCACCGGCTCTGGGCACATGCGCTCCAGAGCTCCGGCTCGGTGATTGGACACATCGGTCCAGCCGCTCCGCTGCACGTGGGATCTTCCCAGGCCAGGGATCGAACTGGCGCCCCTTGCACTGCAAGGCGGTGTCCTTACCCACTGGACCACCAGGGGAAGCCTTGAACCATGTTTTGTTAGAACTCTTCACTATGACATGTCCATCTTGGTTGGCCCTGCATGGTATTACCTATAGTTTCATTGAGTTATCCAACCCCTTTTGCCACGACAATGGTTTCGTCTATGAAGGGGCACCTAGCCTGTGATATGCTACTGTAGAAGCCCAAACAGACCAGTAACTATAGTATTCCATTCATGAGCAGTAGCATAAAATACAATAAGGCAAGAAGAAACATGAAACACTAATTAATTTCTAGGATTGGAACGAGCATATGTCACTTCCAGATATATGACACTGGCCAACACAAGTCAGAGTCAAGCTAAAAGTCAAAGGATAGCAGGGTACACTATGACTGCTTTGAGGCCATGGTGTAAATGCAGAAATAATCAAATATTGAATCAAAACATTCATTTTCCACAGTCTCCCTCCTTGGTTTTAATTATCCATGTTATTTCTGGATGTAAAACATACTCATCTCCTTTCTAACTACCTTATGCCTCATGCAATCATGACATCAGATTTGAAATCTAAGATATTGTGATTCATATTGGGTTGAATACAGTTTCTCTTGGTTCAAAAACCAATGAACTAAAAAAGTATTTGTACCATACATACTATATGTAAAATGGTATACAGTGGAAAATACACATAAAATACACACTCTCATTTTTAAAAAAGAACAGTCTGGGGGCACTGATGAAATTATTTGTAGGACAGCATTGGAGACACAGAAATAGAGACTTATTGACATGGGGGCAGAGAGGAGAAAGGTAACAGGGGCATGTATGGAGAGAGTAACATGGAAACTTACATTACCTAGGTAAAATAGAGAGACAGTGAGAATTTGCTGTGTGACTCAGGGAACTCAAACCAGGCCTCTGTAACAGCCTAAAGGGATGGGATGGGGAGGAAAGTGGAAGGGAGGTTCAAGAGAGAGGGGACATATATACCTATGATGATTCATGTTCATGTTTGGCAGAAAGCAGCACAGTTCTGTGAAGCAACTATCCTTAAACATGAATTTAAAATTTAAAAAGGAAGAATCTGAGACTGATAGCTGTCTCTACTCTATCTTAATTTGGAGACATTAGGCAAATGTTACCAAGTACCCAGACTCTAGGGTAGTTGATATTTTTCGCTTGGGCGTTTAATTCTGATTAATAGGGTTGTTTCCAAGGTCCATATTCTTATGGTTCTTGGATTCTCATCTTGGAAAAATCTTCCTTTTCTATCATCTTACATGAGTACTTCTAAAGAATACACTAATATGTGTGTAGGTGTATGTGTGTGTGTGTGTATTAGTGGCTTTCATCATCCACTAATTCCTAATAATTGAAAACTCGAGGCTCAGTCCAAGTACTTTTTTTGTTTGGGGAATCTACACTTTTACTGCTTTGCTTATAAAATTCTCTCGGAAACTTTGTAGTGTTTTATGTGTCTGAGTATACCCAGTTACGTGCCAAAAGCCACATTCACAGTTTTTTTAAATGTATCTTTTGGTTGGACTTAATTGTTAGTTCTCTGATAATATTATGCTGCTTTGGGACTTAATGTTTTGTAGAAGGTCTGTTGCCTCTTCAAAAGAAGAAAAACTTTTTCTTGTTAAACTGGTGTTTAGCCAGAGTATGTTCCTATCATGGCGTTTGTAGAGGAGGAGAAGCGTATGTGGTCAAAGACTATGCTAGTCACAATGTTAAAGGAGTGGAAAAGAATCTTACATTTATGATGACATTTGGGCCTGGATAAGATTCAATGAAAGCTAAAGAATTGGTGCCAATAATTGCATAAATCATTAAAATCTACCCCCCCCCAAATGTAGGAACTTTTCAATTTGTTCAATTAGTCAGAGTCTAAAAAGTTTGTTAAAAATTTACTTTAAAAACCATTATGCTTTTCTTTCCAGTTTTATCCATAGAGATTTTAGCTTCTAATTGCTATTGTACTGGATTTTCCTTTTGCTCTCTTCTAATCATTCTTTGTGCAAATGAAAGTTGTTGATTTTTAGTATTAATATAATTTATTTTGTTCTTTATACTACCTTGAAAAGTTTCTCTTTGTCTAGTAATTTTCATCTTGTTGGGGCTTACAATCATATATTTTCTAAAGAAGGTTTTCTCTAGTAAACATTAATACATGAAATTAATACGAGGTACGAGAGATCCTTACACTTTATGGCAACTCCTACTGGATCAATCCCTCAAATGTCCTTGAAATGTCCTTACTTTTCTGTGTCAGTCTGACTGGGGCATGGCACGTGCAGATATTTGGTTAAATGTTTTTCTTATCTAGTTGGATGAGATTACCATTTGAATCATTGGACTGAGTAAAGCAAATTGCCATCCTCAATGTGAGTGGGCTTCACATCCCATCCAGTGAAAACCTAAATAGAACCGAAAGTTGGTGTAAAGAAAATTTAGTCTCTCTCCCTGTCTTCGAGCTGAAACATTGGTCTTTTCCTGCCTTTGCACTCAGATGGGAAGTATAGCTTTGGTTTTCTTAGTAGCCAGGCCTTTGAACTCTAACTGGAGCTATACTATGGGCTCTCCCAGATTTTGAGCTTACAACTGCAGATCTTTAGACGTTTCAGTCCCTATAATTATGTGAGTTAAACTTTTATAACAAATATCTTTATATATACAGATATATTTTTGTTGTTGTTGTTGTTCATTCACCAAGTTGTGTCCAAATCTTTGCAACCCCGTGGATATCACTAATATATGTATATTGTCATCTATATATATGTTTATATAATTTGTATAAGATTATGCAGTGATAGCTTAATTAAATGCCATCCGAAAAAAAAAGGGGAGAAAAGTTATGAGTTATGCACTGATCTTAAAATGGTCTTCTCTACTAATGTAGGTCCAATTTTTTAAATGTCCCATAGTGGAAAGATACAGTGATATATATAGGCTATATACATTTAAAATTAGAAATTCATGTGAAACACTTCAAATTATATAAATATTTAGAAAAAGTAATCATAGACTAATACCTGAAAACACTTCAGACATGACTTTTAAGGTTATGAAAGGTATTGGAATGCTAATATCCTTCATTATACATCCTAAGATTGTGTTTAAAGATAGGAGTCATACCTATAGAAAGTATAAAAAGAATAATATTAAAAGCTGCCGTTCTAATGCTTGCTGGTCATTGGTGTTTCTGGTGCAGCACCATCAGGTACTGTGTCCTAGATAATCATGCACTGAAATCTTTCACAGATGCCAAATATTAATATGTAGTCAAAATGTATTTTGCTTCAGCTAACTGTTTTTCTAGGTTGGATATTCCTTACTAATGTTAAAAGATAAGAGTTTAAAAATGAATTTAAAAACTTTCTCCCTGGAATCTAATAGAAAGGGATCAGGACCCAAACCTGGAACTTTAGTGACAGGGATGAAAAGATGGTCAAATGAACAAAGACAGCATTGTCAGTGTTTATAGAAACAATGAAAATATGCTAGAAAATAATGATTTCAACACAGCTATACTGACTTGTTTAGAGAGTGACACCCTTTCATTGTGTTCACAAAAATTCTATCATTTGGAATTTTGTCTCATCCATTGAAAATGAATGATTTAGAAATGTGAGCCAATTAAGTTTTAAATGGTGAGCATTTTATGACTAGAGGTAATAGCATTTAATTTTCAATTAGGACGTTAATTTTTACTTGGAGATACAGAAAGCCCATTAATTGTCACTCAAACATTCCTAAACCTCACATTATGCAGTAAAGATTGCCAAAACTTTGCAACCCCGTGGATATCACTAATATATGTATATTGTCATCTATATATATGTTTATATAATTTGTATAAGATTATGCAGTGATAGCTTAATTAAATGCCATCCGAAAAAAAAAGGGGAGAAAAGTTATGAGTTATGCACTGATCTTAAAATGGTCTTCTCTACTAATGTAGGTCCAATTTTTTAAATGTCCCATAGTGGAAAGATACAGTGATATATATAGGCTATATACATTTAAAATTAGAAATTCATGTGAAACACTTCAAATTATATAAATATTTAGAAAAAGTAATCATAGACTAATACCTGAAAACACTTCAGACATGACTTTTAAGGTTATGAAAGGTATTGGAATGCTAATATCCTTCATTATACATCCTAAGATTGTGTTTAAAGATAGGAGTCATACCTATAGAAAGTATAAAAAGAATAATATTAAAAGCTGCCGTTCTAATGCTTGCTGGTCATTGGTGTTTCTGGTGCAGCACCATCAGGTACTGTGTCCTAGATAATCATGCACTGAAATCTTTCACAGATGCCAAATATTAATATGTAGTCAAAATGTATTTTGCTTCAGCTAACTGTTTTTCTAGGTTGGATATTCCTTACTAATGTTAAAAGATAAGAGTTTAAAAATGAATTTAAAAACTTTCTCCCTGGAATCTAATAGAAAGGGATCAGGACCCAAACCTGGAACTTTAGTGACAGGGATGAAAAGATGGTCAAATGAACAAAGACAGCATTGTCAGTGTTTATAGAAACAATGAAAATATGCTAGAAAATAATGATTTCAACACAGCTATACTGACTTGTTTAGAGAGTGACACCCTTTCATTGTGTTCACAAAAATTCTATCATTTGGAATTTTGTCTCATCCATTGAAAATGAATGATTTAGAAATGTGAGCCAATTAAGTTTTAAATGGTGAGCATTTTATGACTAGAGGTAATAGCATTTAATTTTCAATTAGGACGTTAATTTTTACTTGGAGATACAGAAAGCCCATTAATTGTCACTCAAACATTCCCCTAAACCTCACATTATGCAGTAAAGATGCCAGCTATGAAAATTGTTGCTGACTATTTTGGAGAGATTTCCTTCACACTATTTAAGAAGTATGAAAATAAAAATTGCACATCAGGGCAGATGCTTAGTTCATTAATATGTAATACTGTTTTCCTAAAATTACTCATAAAATTAATTTTGTTTCAGTTGCCAAATCAGAACAAAATTAAAATTAAGTTAAAAATTTAAAAATTTTTTTTGTGTGTATTATTGTGGAATATATTTAAATTATTTATAGAAATTAAATCCATGTAAATTTGATTAAATAAAGTATATTTTTTTGACTTGAGATAGAAAATTAAATAAAACATGGCATTTTTATGTTTCATTAATTTTCTGGGCAAAGATTTATCTCAGTCAAAAATATAAGAGTTTAAGTGAAGGAAGAAAGATATAAGATGATTTTAATAATACTGTTCTCTCAAGTCATATAAAAATTTTCCTTTATTAAAAGGAATATTAAGATATTCCTAGGGCTTCCCTGGTGGTCCAGTGGGTAAGGACACCGCCTTGCAGTGCAAGGGGTGACGGTTCAGTCCCTAGTCTGGGAAGATCTCACGTGCGCTGGAACAGCTGGACCGATGTGTCCAATTACCGAGCTGGAGCTCTGGAGCGCATGCGCCCAGAGCTGGTGCTCTGCGACAACGGAGGCCACTGCGATGGGAGGCCCACATGGGCCAAAGAACAAAGGTGGATGAAAATAGATAAATGAAAGACCAATAGAAGTGGCCGACCCAACCCCTCCCTCCTCAACCCGCCCCCCCCAAAGATATTCCTAAAATATTAAATATTAAAAATATTAAAATATTAAAATTTGCCCATTTGATAATTTCTATTTACTAATAACTATATTTATTGAAAATCTTAATTAATGTAATGTTTCCTTCCTAATGCAACACTCTTGCGTAGGAAATGAGAGTGACTGATCTTTGCCAAAAGTGCCTTTTGTGTATCATGGTGGGATTCATGAATACTTTTAGAATTATATAAAAGTTTTGTGTATTTTTAACATAATTTTCAAGGCTGATGTAAGCCATCAATCAATACATTCCCCTAAACCTCACATTATGCAGTAAAGATGCCAGCTATGAAAATTGTTGCTGACTATTTTGGAGAGATTTCCTTCACACTATTTAAGAAGTATGAAAATAAAAATTGCACATCAGGGCAGATGCTTAGTTCATTAATATGTAATACTGTTTTCCTAAAATTACTCATAAAATTAATTTTGTTTCAGTTGCCAAATCAGAACAAAATTAAAATTAAGTTAAAAATTTAAAAATTGTTTTTCTGTGTATTATTGTGGAATATATTTAAATTATTTATAGAAATTAAATCCATGTAAATTTGATTAAATAAAGTATATTTTTTTGACTTGAGATAGAAAATTAAATAAAACATGGCATTTTTATGTTTCATTAATTTTCTGGGCAAAGATTTATCTCAGTCAAAAATATAAGAGTTTAAGTGAAGGAAGAAAGATATAAGATGATTTTAATAATACTGTTCTCTCAAGTCATATAAAAATTTTCCTTTATTAAAAGGAATATTAAGATATTCCTAGGGCTTCCCTGGTGGTCCAGTGGGTAAGGACACCGCCTTGCAGTGCAAGGGGTGACGGTTCAGTCCCTAGTCTGGGAAGATCTCACGTGCCGCGGAACAGCTGGACCGATGTGTCCAATTACCGAGCTGGAGCTCTGGAGCGCATGCGCCCAGAGCTGGTGCTCTGCGACAACGGAGGCCACTGCGATGGGAGGCCCACATGGGCCAAAGAACAAAGGTGGATGAAAATAGATAAATGAAAGACCAATAGAAGTGGCCGACCCAACCCCTCCCTCCTCAACCCGCCCCCCCCAAAGATATTCCTAAAATATTAAATATTAAAAATATTAAAATATTAAAATTTGCCCATTTGATAATTTCTATTTACTAATAACTATATTTATTGAAAATCTTAATTAATGTAATGTTTCCTTCCTAATGCAACACTCTTGCGTAGGAAATGAGAGTGACTGATCTTTGCCAAAAGTGCCTTTTGTGTATCATGGTGGGATTCATGAATACTTTTAGAATTATATAAAAGTTTTGTGTATTTTTAACATAATTTTCAAGGCTGATGTAAGAAAACTTATTTTCTCATGTCTAGTTCTAGCCATTTTGTCTTTGACTATAAATCATAAAACAGTGTGTGAGATGTAGAGATAAGTGCTTTAAAAGTATTTTTATTTAGAATTCTCTTCCAGATATAGTGTATTTAATACTGACTTTTATTTTCTTATATAGCTTAATTCAAGAAATGTTCACTTTAATATTTAAAATAACACTGGGAATTAAGGAACTTTTATATTTTACCTTAAATACATGGAAATAGTCAGCTGAATTTTGGAAAATATTTTGCCAGTCTGTAAATTTCGATAATTTAGAGCTAGCGTAGATTTATAAATGATGGTTGGCATCATATTTGTTTGTGTCAGATTGTTATTTGTGTTCCAAGACACACACTACTTGTCAACCCATCCTCTATGATGTGTAGTGAACAGAACAGATGAACAAGCCCATAATGGCATAATATCGTAGTATCTTAAAATATATGTGGGGGGTGGAGCTAAGATGGCGGCGTAGAAGGACGTGCACTCATCTCTCCTGCAAAATCGCCTGAATTGCGACGAGTTCCTGGGAAACCATCGACGAAAGGAGGTTGGATCTGATCACAGAGAGGACACCCCACATCGAAGAACAAAGGAGAAGCTGCATCAAGACGGTAGGAGGGTGCAATCGCACTTTAAAAGTCAAACCTGATACCCGCCGGGGAGGCTGGGCGGGCCAAAGCCGCAAAGCCTGTTGCAGATCAAAACCCGGTGAGGAGCACTAACACCCACAAGGGACTGAGCCAGACCTGCTTTGGAGGGTCCAGGTGCCCCTTGAGCTAGAAGTGCCCTTGAGCAGGCCTCAGAAGGGCGGCACTCAGTTCCCTTTGGAGGAGGTTACCATTAACCCGATCACAGAGTCGCCGAAGAGGACTGGAAAGTCTCTGCGCACTGTGATCCGGGAGAGAGGAATAGCGATCCCGCATGAGACTGAGCCAGACTCACCTCTGAGTATCCTGACGTCTCCCGCGGTGGCGGGGGTCGACGGTGGCCTGCAGCAGGGTCGGGGGCACTGTGGAAGTGCTTCCCATAGAGCGTGTGGGAATAAATCCTCTGTGAGACAGACGCCATTTTCCCTACTGTAGTTGGGCTGCTGGTCAAACTACAGGGAGGGAACTTAGCTCCACCCAGCAAGAAAAGGGATTTGGATTAAGAAACTCCCAGGGCCAGCCTGGGCGGGCCTTTTAATTCTGGAATAGGCCAAAACAAGCAGTCAAAGAGGTCTTCAGATCCAACCACTGCCAGAGGCAAGAAAAAGACTGATAATTCCTGAACAGTCAGCAAGAGACAGAAGAACATAAACACTATTTTCACGTTTTGTCTGAAGCTGGAGTTACTGCTGGACTTTAAAATTTCATTTTTTGTATTGTATTACTTTGTTTGTGTCAGATTGTTATTTGTGTTCCAAGACACACACTACTTGTCAACCCATCCTCTATGATGTGTAGTGAACAGAACAGATGAACAAGCCCATAATGGCATAATATCGTAGTATCTTAAAATATATGTGGGGGGTGGAGCTAAGATGGCGGCGTAGAAGGACGTGCACTCATCTCTCCTGCAAAATCGCCTGAATTGCGACGAGTTCCTGGGAAACCATCGACGAAAGGAGGTTGGATCTGATCACAGAGAGGACACCCCACATCGAAGAACAAAGGAGAAGCCGCATCAAGACGGTAGGAGGGGTGCAATCGCACTTTTAAAAGTCAAACCTCATACCCGCCGGAGAGGCTGGGCGGGCCAAAGCCGCAAAGCCTGTTGCAGATCAAAACCCGGTGAGGAGCACTAACACCCACAAGGGACTGAGCCAGACCTGCTTTGGAGGGTCCAGGTGCCCCTTGAGCTAGAAGTGCCCTTGAGCAGGCCTCAGAAGGGCGGCACTCAGTTCCCTTTGGAGGAGGTTACCATTAACCCGATCACAGAGTCGCCAAGAGGACTGGAAAGTCTCTGGGCAGTGTGATCCGGGAGAGAGGAATGGCGATGCCGGATGGGACTGAGCCAGGCTCACCTCTGAGGAACCTGACGTGTCCCGCGGTGGCGGGGGTCGAGGGTGGCCTGCAGCAGGGTCGGGGGCACTGTGGAAGTGCTTCCCATAGAGCGTGTGGGAATAAATCCTCGGTGAGACAGACGCCATTTTCCCTACTGTAGTTGGGCTGCTGGTCAAACTACAGGGAGGGAACTTAGCTCCACCCAGCAAGAAAAGGGATTTGGATTAAGAAACTCCCAGGGCCAGCCTGGGCGGGCCTTTTAATTCTGGAATAGGCCAAAACAAGCAGTCAAAGAGGTCTTCAGATCCAACCACTGCCAGAGGCAAGAAAAAGACTGATAATTCCTGAACAGTCAGCAAGAGACAGAAGAACATAAACACTATTTTCACGTTTTGTCTGAAGCTGGAGTTACTGCTGGACTTTAAAATTTCATTTTTTGTATTGTATTACTTTGTTTCAATTTTTGTTCTCTTTTTTCCAAACCCACTCATTGCACCCACCGCTTTTTTTTTTTTTTCTTTTCTTGGGGGTGTATGTGAGAGAGAGTGGGTGGGTTCATTTCCTTAACTGAATTCTATTGAAGCTACTAATCTTATCAGTAAGACTGAATATATTCAAGTTTACATAAAATTTTTTTTTTCTTTTTCCTTTTAAACCACACATTTTATTTTGGTATAAACTTCTGGTTCCCCATTGGCCTTTTAAGGTTCTGTGGGGGTTTTGTTTGTTTTTATTATTTTTGCTTTGTTTTTCTATATTTTTCTATAAAATTTAGATCTTTTAATTTTTAATAATTTTTTCATTTGTACTACTACCTCCTCTATAATTCTTTGCTTTCTCTGAAGCTCCTTTCCTATAGCACTAAATTCTAATACATACAAATCTTTATCTCCCTATATTTAACTTTGCAATATTATTCTATATTTCTCTTCTATCCTCCGTTTCTCTTTTTCCCTTTCCCCACTATATTTCTTAGTCTGTTCTGTCCTCATTGCCTTATCCCCAACGGGGATCCTGCTCTAGCATTATTCTCCAATTGGTACTCTACTTAGTTTGCTTATTAACTTGTGGATATCATTCTTGGATTTCTCTATTCGCCGTGCTAACGTATTGTACTGTATTTTGATTGGAATGCTTGGGTTATGTTATAGCTGTATATGTTCATGTGTATAATTCAATACGCTAGATAGTACTTGCATAATTTTTAAATTGCCATTTGTCAAAGGTATACCTTCTGTTTCTCATTTGCATATATATGTTTTAATATCATTTAATGCCATAACAAACCAGCCGTGAAATCTTCACTCCCTGGTCAGGCAACAAGCCCCGGGGTTTTGAGGGTGCACTGACTCCAAAACTACAATACTCGAGAACACATAACACTAAAGAGCAGTATACAAGTGAGAACGCCAGCAAAGGTAATCACTTGTATACAAGTCCTGACATCACCCAATCACCAGCATCACCCAGAATAAGAAGCCCCATCCAAACAACAAACACCAACAGACGTAACTCAAAGTCTGGGAAAAGGAAATCCCAAACAGAATCAGTTTTAAAAAATTAATAATAACAATGAAACGGCATAGAAATACCACACAAGCGAAGGAACAATCAACAAACACACAAGATCAAATTAATGAAGAGAATTTGGACAAACTTTCTGAAAGTGATTTCAGAAGAATGATAGTAAAGATGATCAAAGACACTGAAAACAGAATTTCACAGAAATTGCAAGAGACAACTAACACACTGAATAAAGAAATACAAGAACTTACCAAAAAAGTAACAGAGACAAACAACTCAATTGCTGAACTGAAAAACACTGTAGAAGGAATCAAGAGCAGAGTATCTGAGACAGAAGACCGGATAAGTGAGCTGGAAGATAAAATGGTGGAAGTAACTGCTGAAAAACAGACTCTAGCTCAAAGAATGAAAAGAGCAGAGGACAGCCTCAGAGACCTCTGGGATAATATCAAACGCACCAATATTCGAATTATAGGGGTTCCAGAAGAAGAAGAAAAAAAGAAAGGCTATGAGAAAATTTTTGAAGAGATTATAGTTGAAAATTTCCCCAACATGGGAAAAGAAATAGTCAATCAAGTCCAAGAAGCACAAAGAGTACCTAACAGAATCGATCCGAGAAGAAACACACCAAGACACATATTAATGAAGTTAACACAAATTAAACACAAAGATAGAATTCTCAAAGCAGCAAGGGAAAAGCAACTAGTGACATACAAGGGAAAGCCCATCCGTTTAACAGCTGATCTTTCAACAGAAACTCTGCAGGCCAGAAGGGGATGGCAGGACACATTTAAACGGCTGAAAGAGAATAATCTGCAACCAAGAATCCTCTACCCTGCCAGGATCTCCTTCAAAATTGATGGAGAAATCAAAAGCTTTACAGACAAGCAAAAATTAAAAGAATTTAGTCACACCAAACCAGCCTTACAACAAATGTTAAAGGGACTTATATAGACAACAAGTATAAAAGGAGAAGATCCACGAAACAAACCCATCATAACATCTAAGAAGATGACAATAGGATCATTTGTATCAATAATTACTTTGAATGTCAATGGACTAAACGCCAAATAATAACACATCAGACACCAAAAAACAGACGTAACTCAAAGTCTGGGAAAAGGAAATCCCAAACAGAATCAGTTTTAAAAAATTAATAATAACAATGAAACGGCATAGAAATACCACACAAGCGAAGGAACAATCAACAAACACACAAGATCAAATTAATGAAGAGAATTTGGACAAACTTTCTGAAAGTGATTTCAGAAGAATGATAGTAAAGATGATCAAAGACACTGAAAACAGAATTTCACAGAAATTGCAAGAGACAACTAACACACTGAATAAAGAAATACAAGAACTTACCAAAAAAGTAACAGAGACAAACAACTCAATTGCTGAACTGAAAAACACTGTAGAAGGAATCAAGAGCAGAGTATCTGAGACAGAAGACCGGATAAGTGAGCTGGAAGATAAAATGGTGGAAGTAACTGCTGAAAAACAGACTCTAGCTCAAAGAATGAAAAGAGCAGAGGACAGCCTCAGAGACCTCTGGGATAATATCAAACGCACCAATATTCGAATTATAGGGGTTCCAGAAGAAGAAGAAAAAAAGAAAGGCTATGAGAAAATTTTTGAAGAGATTATAGTTGAAAATTTCCCCAACATGGGAAAAGAAATAGTCAATCAAGTCCAAGAAGCACAAAGAGTACCTAACAGAATCGATCCGAGAAGAAACACACCAAGACACATATTAATGAAGTTAACACAAATTAAACACAAAGATAGAATTCTCAAAGCAGCAAGGGAAAAGCAACTAGTGACATACAAGGAAAGCCCATCCGTTTAACAGCTGATCTTTCAACAGAAACTCTGCAGGCCAGAAGGGAATGGCAGGACACATTTAAACGGCTGAAAGAGAATAATCTGCAACCAAGAATCCTCTACCCTGCCAGGATCTCCTTCAAAATTGATGGAGAAATCAAAAGCTTTACAGACAAGCAAAAATTAAAAGAATTTAGTCACACCAAACCAGCCTTACAACAAATGTTAAAGGGACTTATATAGACAACAAGTATAAAAGGAGAAGATCCACGAAACAAACCCATCATAACATCTAAGAAGATGACAATAGGATCATTTGTATCAATAATTACTTTGAATGTCAATGGACTAAACGCCCCAACCAAAAGACACAGAGTGGCTGAATGGATCCAAAACACGAACCATACATATGCTGCCTCCAGGAAACTCATTTCAGACCTAGAGACACTCATAGACTGAAAGTGAGAGGCTGGAAAAAGATACTCCATGCAAATGGAAATCAAAAGAAAGCTGGAGTAGCAATCCTCATATCAGATAAAATAGATTTTTAAGTAAAGAAGATTCTAAGAGACAAGGCAGGTCACTACATCATGATTAAGGGATCCATCCAAGAAGAAGACATAACAATCATAAATATCTATGCTCCCAACACAGGAGCACCCCAATACATAAGACAAACACTTTCAGACATAAAAGAAGACATTGACAGCAACACAATCATAGTAGGAGACTTTAACACTCCTCTCACACCAATGGACAGATCATCCAAACAGAAAATTAATAAAGAAACACAAGCCTTAAATGCCACACTAGAAGAAATGGACCTCATTGATATCTTTAGGACTTTCCATCCAAAAGCAGAAGAATACACTTTCTTCTCAAGTGCTCACGGAACATTCTCCAGGATAGACCACATCTTGGGCCACAAATCAATCCTCAGTCAATTCAAGAAAACTGAAATTCTATCAACCATCTTCTCAGACCACAATGCAGTGAGACTAGAGATCAACTACAGGAAAAAAACCGCTAAAAACACAAACACATGGAGATTAAACAACACATACCTAAAAAACCAACTGATCATTGAGGAAATCAAAGGAGAAATAAAAATTCCTCAGACAACAACAGAAACTCTGCAGGCCAGAAGGGAATGGCAGGACACATTTAAACGGCTGAAAGAGAATAATCTGCAACCAAGAATCCTCTACCCTGCCAGGATCTCCTTCAAAATTGATGGAGAAATCAAAAGCTTTACAGACAAGCAAAAATTAAAAGAATTTAGTCACACCAAACCAGCCTTACAACAAATGTTAAAGGGACTTATATAGACAACAAGTATAAAAGGAGAAGATCCACGAAACAAACCCATCATAACATCTAAGAAGATGACAATAGGATCATTTGTATCAATAATTACTTTGAATGTCAATGGACTAAACGCCCCAACCAAAAGACACAGAGTGGCTGAATGGATCCAAAAACACGAACCATACATATGCTGCCTCCAGGAAACTCATTTCAGACCTAGAGACACTCATAGACTGAAAGTGAGAGGCTGGAAAAAGATACTCCATGCAAATGGAAATCAAAAGAAAGCTGGAGTAGCAATCCTCATATCAGATAAAATAGATTTTTAAGTAAAGAAGATTCTAAGAGACAAGGCAGGTCACTACATCATGATTAAGGGATCCATCCAAGAAGAAGACATAACAATCATAAATATCTATGCTCCCAACACAGGAGCACCCCAATACATAAGACAAACACTTTCAGACATAAAAGAAGACATTGACAGCAACACAATCATAGTAGGAGACTTTAACACTCCTCTCACACCAATGGACAGATCATCCAAACAGAAAATTAATAAAGAAACACAAGCCTTAAATGCCACACTAGAAGAAATGGACCTCATTGATATCTTTAGGACTTTCCATCCAAAAGCAGAAGAATACACTTTCTTCTCAAGTGCTCACGGAACATTCTCCAGGATAGACCACATCTTGGGCCACAAATCAATCCTCAGTCAATTCAAGAAAACTGAAATTCTATCAACCATCTTCTCAGACCACAATGCAGTGAGACTAGAGATCAACTACAGGAAAAAAACCGCTAAAAACACAAACACATGGAGATTAAACAACACATACCTAAAAAACCAACTGATCATTGAGGAAATCAAAGGAGAAATAAAAAAATTCCTAGAAGAAAATGACAATGAACACACAACAGTGCAAAACCTATGGGATACTGCAAAAGCAGTTCTAAGAGGGAAGTTTATAGCATTACAATCCCACCTCAAGAAACTAGGAAAATCTCAAACAGACGACCTTACCTTACGCTTAAAACAACTGGAGAAAGAAGAACAAAAACACCCCAAAGCCAGCAGAAGAAGGGAAATCATAAAGATCAGAGCAGAAATAAATGAAAAAGAAACAAAAGAAACAATAGTAAAGATAAATAAAACAAAAAGCTGGTTCTTAGAAAAAGTCAATAAAATAGACACACCACTGGCCAGACTCATCAAGAAAAAGAGAGAGAAGAACCAGATCACCAAAATCAAAAATGAAAAAGGAGAGATTACAACGGACAATGCAGAAATCCAAAGGATTATAAGAGACTATTATGAACAACTCTATGGCAACAAACTGGACAACCTGGAAGAAATGGACAGTTTCTTAGAGAAGATTAATCTCCCAAGACTCAACCAGGAAGAAATAGAAACTATGAACAAGCCAATCACAAGCTCAGAAATCGACCTTGTGATCAAAAATCTGCCCAAAAATAAAAGCCCAGGGCCAGATGGTTTCACAAGTGAATTCTACCAAACATTTAAAGAAGAGCTAATGCCTGTCCTTCTAAAACTCTTCCAAAAAATTGCCCAGGAAGGAACACTTCCAAACACATTCTAGCTTTAACACTCCTCTCACACCAATGGACAGATCATCCAAACAGAAAATTAATAAAGAAACACAAGCCTTAAATGCCACACTAGAAGAAATGGACCTCATTGATATCTTTAGGACTTTCCATCCAAAAGCAGAAGAATACACTTTCTTCTCAAGTGCTCACGGAACATTCTCCAGGATAGACCACATCTTGGGCCACAAATCAATCCTCAGTCAATTCAAGAAAACTGAAATTCTATCAACCATCTTCTCAGACCACAATGCAGTGAGACTAGAGATCAACTACAGGAAAAAAACCGCTAAAAACACAAACACATGGAGATTAAACAACACATACCTAAAAAACCAACTGATCATTGAGGAAATCAAAGGAGAAATAAAAAAATTCCTAGAAGAAAATGACAATGAACACACAACAGTGCAAAACCTATGGGATACTGCAAAAGCAGTTCTAAGAGGGAAGTTTATAGCATTACAATCCCACCTCAAGAAACTAGGAAAATCTCAAACAGACGACCTTACCTTACGCTTAAAACAACTGGAGAAAGAAGAACAAAAACACCCCAAAGCCAGCAGAAGAAGGGAAATCATAAAGATCAGAGCAGAAATAAATGAAAAAGAAACAAAAGAAACAATAGTAAAGATAAATAAAACAAAAAGCTGGTTCTTCGAAAAAGTCAATAAAATAGACACACCACTGGCCAGACTCATCAAGAAAAAGAGAGAGAAGAACCAGATCACCAAAATCAAAAATGAAAAAGGAGAGATTACAACGGACAATGCAGAAATCCAAAGGATTATAAGAGACTATTATGAACAACTCTATGGCAACAAACTGGACAACCTGGAAGAAATGGACAGTTTCTTAGAGAAGATTAATCTCCCAAGACTCAACCAGGAAGAAATAGAAACTATGAACAAGCCAATCACAAGCTCAGAAATCGACCTTGTGATCAAAAATCTACCAAAAATAAAAGCCCAGGGCCAGATGGTTTCACAAGTGAATTCTACCAAACATTTAAAGAAGAGCTAATGCCTGTCCTTCTAAAACTCTTCCAAAAAATTGCCCAGGAAGGAACACTTCCAAACACATTCTACGAGGCCACCATCACCCTGATACCCAAACCAGGCAAAGACAACACAAAAAAGGAAAATCACAGGCCAATTTCACTGATGAACTGAGATGCCAAAATCCTCAACAAAATCCTAGCAAACAGGATTCAGCAACACATCAAAAGCTCATTCATCACGATCAAGTTGGGTTCATCCCAGGCATGCAAGGATTCTTCAACATTCGCAAATCAATCAATGTGATACACCATATCAACAAATTGAAAGACAAAATCACATGATCATCTCAATAGATGCAGAAAAAGCCTTTGACAAAGTACAGCATCCATTTATGATAAAAACTCTTCAAAAAATGGGCATAGAAGGAACTTATCTTAACATAGTGAAAGCCATATATGAGAAGCCCACAGCGAACATTATCCTCAATGGTGAAAAACTCAAAGCATTCCCTCTAAGATCAGGAACAAGACAAGGGTGTCCACTTTCACCACTACTATTCAACATAGTCCTGGAAGTTCTAGCAATAGCAATAATAGAAGAGAAAGAAATCAAAGGAATCCAGATTGGAAAAGAAGAAGTCAAACTCTCTCTATTTGCAGATGACATGATATTATACATAGAAAATCCCAAAGACACTATTACAAAACTACTAGAGTTAATCAGCGAATTCAGCAAAGTTGCAGGATACAAAATCAATATACAGAAATCACTGGCATTCCTATACACAAACAATGAAAAATCAGAAAATGAAATCAAAGAGGCAATCCCCTTCACCATCGCAACCAAAAGAATCAAATATCTAGGAATAAACCTACCCAAAGAAACAAAAGAACTGTACACAGAAAATTACAAGACACTCATGAGAGACATTAAAGAAGAGTTAAACAGATGGAGAAATATTCCGTGTTCCTGGGTTGGGAGAATCAATATTGTGAAAATGACCATACTACCAAATGTCATCTATAGATTCAATGCGATCCCTATCAAACTTCCAATAACATTCTTCACAGAACTAGACCAACGAATAACACAGTTCATATGGAAACACAAAAGACCTCGAATAGCCAAAGCAATCCTCAGGAAGAAGAATGGAGCTGGGGGGATCAGCCTCCCCAACTTCAGACTCTACTACAAAGCAACAGTCATCAAGACAGTATGGTACTGGCACAAAAACAGAAATATCGACCAATGGAACAAGATCGAGAACCCAGAGATAAAGCCACGTACCTATGGGTACCTTATTTTTGACAAAGGAGGCGAACATATAAAATGGGACAAAGACAGCCTCTTCAACAAATGGTGCTGGGAAAATTGGACAGCTACATGCAAGAAAATGAAGTTGGAACATACCCTGACACCATACACAAAGATCAACTCAAAATGGATTAAAGACTTAAATGTAAGGCCAGAAACCATCAAACTCTTAGAGGAGAATATAGGCAAAACCCTCAAGGACATCAATCAAAGCAAGATCTTTTCTGACCCACCTACTAGAATAGTGGAACTAAAAAGACAAATGAACATGTGGGACCTCATGAAACTTAAAAGCTTTTGTACAGCTAAAGCAATTACAAAAAAGCTGAACAGACAGCCCACAGAGTGGGAGAAAATCATAGCAAATGAAACAACAGACAAAGAATTAATCTCCAAAATCTACAAGCAACTCAGACAACTCAGCACTGGAAAAACGAACAACCCAATCAAAAAATGGGAAAAGGACCTAAACAGACACCTCTCCAACGATGACATACAGATGGCCCAAAAACACATGAAACGATGCTCAACTTCACTAATAATTAGAGAAATGCAAATCAAAACTACAATGAGATGTCACCTCACACCCGTCAGAATGGCCATCATCCACAAATCGACAGACAATAAATGCTGGAGAGGCTGCGGAGAAAAGGGAACACTCCTGCATTGCTGGTGGGAGTGTAAATTGATACAGCCTCTATGGAAGACAGTCTGGAGATTTCTTAAAAACCTAAAAATAGAAGCACCATATGACCCAGCAATCCCACTCTTAGGCTTATACCCTGATGAAATCAAAACTGAAAGAAGCACCTGTACCACAATGTTCATTGCAGCTCTCTATACAATAGCTAGAACATGGAAGGAACCTAGATGCCCATCGACGAACGAATGGATCCAAAAGCTCTGGTACATATATACAATGGAATACTACACAGCTGTAAAGAGAAATGCAGAAGAATCAGCCCTCATGAGGTGGCTGGATCTAGAACGTATCCTAAAAGTGAAGTCAGTCAGAAAGAGAAGGACAAATACAGTATATTAACACATATATATGGAATCTAGTAGGATGGTGATGATGGCACATGCAGTGAAGCGACAGAAAGACAGACATGGACAGTGGACATATGGACATTTTGGGGAAGGAACAGTGGGTGAGAGGCGTAAGGGAAGTAGCATGAAGGCCTGTACTATCATAAGTGAAGAAAATAGCTCTAGTCATTGCTCTGTGAGAAAAGGGGATCCTTCAGGGGTGCTGTGTGATGGTCGGGAGGGGAGGGAAGGGGGGGATATACATGTGACTAATCTGAGAACATTGTGTCGAAATTCAAAGACAGCCTCTTCAACAAATGGTGCTGGGAAAATTGGACAGCTACATGCAAGAAAATGAAGTTGGAACATACCCTGACACCATACACAAAGATCAACTCAAAATGGATTAAAGACTTAAATGTAAGGCCAGAAACCATCAAACTCTTAGAGGAGAATATAGGCAAAACCCTCAAGGACATCAATCAAAGCAAGATCTTTTCTGACCCACCTACTAGAATAGTGGAACTAAAAAGACAAATGAACATGTGGGACCTCATGAAACTTAAAAGCTTTTGTACAGCTAAAGCAATTACAAAAAAGCTGAACAGACAGCCCACAGAGTGGGAGAAAATCATAGCAAATGAAACAACAGACAAAGAATTAATCTCCAAAATCTACAAGCAACTCAGACAACTCAGCACTGGAAAAACGAACAACCCAATGAAAAAATGGGAAAAGGACCTAAACAGACACCTCTCCAACGATGACATACAGATGGCCCAAAAACACATGAAACGATGCTCAACTTCACTAATAATTAGAGAAATGCAAATCAAAACTACAATGAGATGTCACCTCACACCCGTCAGAATGGCCATCATCCACAAATCGACAGACAATAAATGCTGGAGAGGCTGCGGAGAAAAGGGAACACTCCTGCATTGCTGGTGGGAGTGTAAATTGATACAGCCTCTATGGAAGACAGTCTGGAGATTTCTTAAAAACCTAAAAATAGAAGCACCATATGACCCAGCAATCCCACTCTTAGGCTTATACCCTGATGAAATCAAAACTGAAAGAAGCACCTGTACCACAATGTTCATTGCAGCTCTCTATACAATAGCTAGAACATGGAAGGAACCTAGATGCCCATCGACGAACGAATGGATCCAAAAGCTCTGGTACATATATACAATGGAATACTACACAGCTGTAAAGAGAAATGCAGAAGAATCAGCCCTCATGAGGTGGCTGGATCTAGAACGTATCCTAAAAGTGAAGTCAGTCAGAAAGAGAAGGACAAATACAGTATATTAACACATATATATGGAATCTAGTAGGATGGTGATGATGGCACATGCAGTGAAGCGACAGAAAGACAGACATGGACAGTGGACATATGGACATTTTGGGGAAGGAACAGTGGGTGAGAGGCGTAAGGGAAGTAGCATGAAGGCCTGTACTATCATAAGTGAAGAAAATAGCTCTAGTCATTGCTCTGTGAGAAAAGGGGATCCTTCAGGGGGGCTGTGTGATGGTCGGGAGGGGAGGGAAGGGGGGGATATACATGTGACTAATCTGAGAACATGCATGTCTGTGAACAACAAAACTCTGTAAAAGTTAAAAGTAAAATAAAGGTTTAAAAAGAAAAAATATATATATGTGAAAGTTTGGTGTATAGACCATAAATATTTTTGTAGGAATAGACAAGCTTTTTTTGAAACTTTTATTTTAAAGAAGGCTATATCTCATACTGTAGGAATTTTCTGCCTAACTTGAGTTATCTATCTGATAGTTTGCATGGTTTTAACTATGAGGTGATGCTTTGAGCATCTTCTGACATGGCACGCAGGCAAACACTCAGGACATCATTGCTCCTTTTGTTGTAGGGTGATCTTGGAAGGGTGAAAAGTCTGGGTAAATATTTTAAAGTAACAATATGGGCTTCCAGATACATTTAAAAATACTCAATGTTAATAATTAGAACTAGGAAAAAATTGTATTGCAAAACTTATTAAAGAATGATTCAGGTGTGCTTCCTCTAAGTGGCTGCAGTTCAGGCTGTTTGGATTAATATGCATTATACATATGCTACCGATTAAGCTAAACCACCTGGGAAATGGATGACCAATGAAGCACTTTATCTGCACACTGCAGGTACCTTGAGTAGTTTGCTACCTGCAGCATAATTATAATTCTATTTTGATGTAGGCAGTGGTACAGTAGTTAAAATCATTTTCTTTTCTCCCAGAATTTCCCGCAAAGAAATGCAGTCTATTTTAAAACAATATTGTTTTCCTGAATTTAAGTCATAAAATGTAACCATAACTCAGAACCAGCTAGTATATCCTTCAATAGAAAAGAGAAGAATTATTGTCTGTGGTTGAGGAACAGGTACAAATTAAATATAGATACTGTAAGCGTCCTTTGATATTTTGTTAATAAGATTGCTTTCATGCCTTTTTATATCAATATCACTCAAAAGTATTTGTATTTTTAAAATATGTTTTGATTTTTCCACACATCTGAATGAAATGTAGAGTTGAAGCAGTTAGGAAGTAGATGGAAAAATGTATCCTGGCATCAATGAATTAGACATTTGGGGGAAGTCCATGTGCACATGACTTTATATGAATATATGCATATATACATGTATAAATATTTTACATGTACTGAAATTTGATTTGAGTTATTTGGATAAATCAAATACTTTTTTTAAAGTATATTTAGGAAATTTGCTAAATGTATATCAGAATAGGCTGACAAAGATGTTTACACCAAAATCCCTATTATGGATGCTGTTGTTTGGTCGTTTCAGTCATGTCCGACTCTGTGGGACTCCCAGGGACAGCAGCGCATCAGGCTTCTCTCTCCATAGAATTCTCCAGGCAAGAGTACCAGAGTGGGTTGCCATGCCCTGATCTTCCCAATTCCGGGATGGAAACCCAGTCTCCTGCATTGCAGGCAGATTTCTTATTGCTGATATATATATTCAAATATATATATTTGAGATCCATGGACTGTAGCTCACCAGGCTTCTTCATCCATGGAATTTTCCAGGCAAGAAGGTTGGAGTAGGTTGCCATTTCCTTCTCCAAGTGTAAGTCATTCAGTCGTGTCCGACTCTTTGTGATCCGTGAACAACCAGGCAACAATGCTAAAATGAATAGCCTTTCCATTCTCCGAGGGGTGTAAACAATCCAGGAATAAAATCCGGGTCTCCCACATTGCAGACGGATTCTTTACCATCCAAGCTACAAGGAAATCCCCCATTACGGATATGTTATATTATGTGACAGAAGAGATTTTACAGCTGTCATTAAGGTTATGGACCTTACGATAGAGAGATTATCTCGTGGAGTCCAGTCTAATCACATGATTCCCTAAAGACAGATACCTATCTAATCTGGAGTCAGATGTAGCAGGATGGAATATCAGAGATACATGAGAGCAACCTGCATGAGGGCCGCTTGATCCACTTATTGGAGGCCACATGGAAAGAAAGCATGAAAAAGACCACAGATAGCATTTAGGAGTAATGTCAGATATCATAACAGCCAGAAGGAAATGGGGAACTCAGTCTTGCAGTCGTGAGGAAGTAGAGTCTGTTGACAACTTGAATGCAGATTCTTCAGAACAACTTTGGAAGCAGATTCTTCTCCAGATCCTCCATTAAAGAAGGCAGCCCTGCCCACAGCTGGATTTCAGCTTTATGAAGCCCTGCCCTACCCTAAATTTTGACCTACAAAATCTGTGAGATAATAAATCTGTGTGGTTTCAGTCCATGGAATGCATGATAATTTGTTACTGCAACAATAGAATACCGATACACGTGTCTTAACTTGACAGTTGGACAGAGATGTAATTTAGTTAGTCATTTTCTGTTTGCTTATTTGTCTTAGCTAAATTTTATGTTAATTCCTCAGCGCTGTGGAAGGATAGTGAACCTGAGAACATGGGCCAAATGGAAGACCGTCCATAGTCACTACTGTTTCTACCCTCTGTTAGTTCCTCCAGCACAGCTCCTATACTGGACCAATATAGCAGGCTACATCCATCTTAGACTGCATGGCACTTTGTGTCTTAAGAAATACCCCAATTCCCATTTCATCTCTAATGAGTCCTAATCAAATTAATAGTTAAGGGAATCGTTTATATTTATGTGCTCAGTCCATTTTTATGTCATATGATTCATTTATTGAATGGAACTTTCAACAAATGAAAGTAAATTTCTGACATTAAATTATTTTTTGCTTTAAAAGTTAATATTGGGACTTCCCTGGTGGTCCAGTGGGTAAGGACACCACCTTGCAGTGCAAGGGGTGCCAGTTCGATCCCTAGCCTGGGAAGATCCCACGTGCCATGGAGCGGCTGGATTGTGTCCAATCACCAAGCCCGAGCTCTGGAGCGCAAGTGCCCAGAGCCGGTGCTCTGCAACAACAGAGGCCACCATGATGGGAGGCCCACACGGGCCAAAGAACAAAGATGGATGAAAATGGACAAGTGAAAGACCAATAGAAGTGGCCCGCCTGCTCACCTCCTTCCCCACCCCACCCGCATCAAAATAAATAAATAAATAAATCTTTTTAAAAAAAAGTTAATATTGCTATATATTCAATATCAGAAATGGACTTAATTTGTAATAAAAGTAATAAAGATCATTTTCCCTCAGCACCAAATATAATACATAGATTGTTTATAAATACTCTACTAATTTACTATGAAATTATAAGGTTTGTATTAGCCCAGGTAGTATACATTAAAATCTGAATGAATATTTGAAAAAGTATGACTTAATGCATATCTAAACAGCATAATTCTACAAACTATTCTTAGAGTATGTTTGTGGTTTCCTCAAAACAGAATAATCCTTAGTTTACCTGTAGCTAGGTAAAATAATTCTAATTCTAATATTTAGAATTTCAAAAATTAAACCATATAAGTAAAAGCTAATGGGAAGTTGTATGTTGAAATTATAGATGCTTAAATTATAAAATATTTGAGTAACAAAAGTACTCTTATGTATTTTTGATGAGGATACCTATGTACTGTGAAGAAAAAATTAGGATCATAAGAGGAAATATCTCAAGCTAGCATAATTAAAAATGCACTAATAAAATTAGAAATAAGTTAATTATTCTCTAAATGCCACTTAAAACAGAGAGAAATTCAATGGAAAAATTAGGACTATAAAAAGGAAAATTTACAAATTATTTTTTGATTATAGAAATATATTAGGTATATAACATGCAAATTTTAAATATTCACCATGTTGATTTGATATATTTATATGTTGCAATATAATTTCTGTTGTAATGTTAGCATCTCTCTCCATTACATAATTATCACCTTTTGTTGTGGGAATAATTAAGATTTAGGTTCTCAGTTCAAAGTTTATAATAATACAATATATTTGACCATTGGACAACATAGTTTTAAACTGCAGAGGTCCACTTATATGTGAATATTTTTCAGTAATAAATGCTGCAGTACTACACGAGAGTGGTTGGCTGAATCTGAGGATGGGGAGGAACTGTGAATAGAAAGTGTTAACTACACGTTTCATACAGATTAAATCCCACATTATTTAAGGGTCATTATTGTTGTCTGTATTGGCTGTAGTGTGCGTTAGATTTCAAGGATGTATTTATTTGCTAACTGCAAGTTTATCCCCTTTATATTTCTTCTGTTGTCCCACTCTTCAGCCCCTGGAAACTACAATTTTACTCTATATTTAGGAGTTCAACTTTTTTTAGATTATGCATGCAAGTGATACTATATAGTATTTGTGTTTTCCCTCAGCACCAAATATAATACATAGATTGTTTATAAATACTCTACTAATTTACTATGAAATTATAAGGTTTGTATTAGCCCAGGTAGTATACATTAAAATCTGAATGAATATTTGAAAAAGTATGACTTAATGCATATCTAAACAGCATAATTCTACAAACTATTCTTAGAGTATGTTTGTGGTTTCCTCAAAACAGAATAATCCTTAGTTTACCTGTAGCTAGGTAAAATAATTCTAATTCTAATATTTAGAATTTCAAAAATTAAACCATATAAGTAAAAGCTAATGGGAAGTTGTATGTTGAAATTATAGATGCTTAAATTATAAAATATTTGAGTAACAAAAGTACTCTTATGTATTTTTGATGAGGATACCTATGTACTGTGAAGAAAAAATTAGGATCATAAGAGGAAATATCTCAAGCTAGCATAATTAAAAATGCACTAATAAAATTAGAAATAAGTTAATTATTCTCTAAATGCCACTTAAAACAGAGAGAAATTCAATGGAAAAATTAGGACTATAAAAAGGAAAATTTACAAATTATTTTTTGATTATAGAAATATATTAGGTATATAACATGCAAATTTTAAATATTCACCATGTTGATTTGATATATTTATATGTTGCAATATAATTTCTGTTGTAATGTTAGCATCTCTCTCCATTACATAATTATCACCTTTTGTTGTGGGAATAATTAAGATTTAGGTTCTCAGTTCAAAGTTTATAATAATACAATATATTTGACCATTGGACAACATAGTTTTAAACTGCAGAGGTCCACTTATATGTGAATATTTTTCAGTAATAAATGCTGCAGTACTACACGAGAGTGGTTGGCTGAATCTGAGGATGGGGAGGAACTGTGAATAGAAAGTGTTAACTACACGTTTCATACAGATTAAATCCCACATTATTTAAGGGTCATTATTGTTGTCTGTATTGGCTGTAGTGTGCGTTAGATTTCAAGGATGTATTTATTTGCTAACTGCAAGTTTATCCCCTTTATATTTCTTCTGTTGTCCCACTCTTCAGCCCCTGGAAACTACAATTTTACTCTATATTTAGGAGTTCAACTTTTTTTAGATTATGCATGCAAGTGATACTATATAGTATTTGTGTTTGTCTGACTTTTCTCACTTAGCATAATGTTCTCAAGGTCCAACACTGTTGTTACAGATGGCAGGGTTTCCTTCTTTATTTTAGCTGAATAATATTCCATCATATCTTTTTTCTGTTTTTTGGCTGTACCTTACAGCTTGCAGGATCTTATTTTCCTGACTAGCAATTAAAGCCAGGTCCATAGCAGTGAATGCAACAAGTCCTAACCTCTGCACAACCAAGGAATTCCCAAGGCCATTTCTTCTTTATCTATTCATTAATGGGTCCTTAGCTTGTTTCTGTACCTCTGTAATTGTGAATTATTTTTCTATAAATATGGGAATGTGTATATCACTTCAGTTACCTGTTTTCATTTCCTTTTGTATATGCATTCATAAATGAGATTGATTGTATGGTAGCTATATTTCTGATTTTTTAAAAAACATTTATTTATTTATTATTTTTGAGTGGGGTGGGGAGGGAGGGAGAGGGGCAGGTGGGCCACTTCTATTGGTCTTTCATTTGTCCATTTTCATCCATCTTTGTTCTTTGGCCCATGTGGGCCTCCCATCACAGCGGCCTCTGTCGTCGCAGGGCACTGGCTTCGGGCGCATGCGCTCCAGAGGTCGGGCTCGGTAATTGGACACATCAGTCCAGCTGCTCCGTGGCACGTGGGATCTTCCCAGGCCAGGGATCGAACTGGCGCCCCTTGCACTGCAAGGCGGTGTCCTTACCCACTGGACCACCAGGGAAACCCTATTTCTGATTTTTTGAGGAACCTCCATCTCATTTTCCATAGTAGTTAAACTGATTTATGTTTCCACCAAGAGTATGGAAAGGTTGTTTAAGTCATTTTTTAATACTTTTGTTCTAATATTCCTTTTGTTTTTTGTTTTTTTTTTTTTTGTAAAACTTGGATCATGGTAAGTTTCACCTGATTGAAATTAGCCAGATGTAATATCCTTTATTTTTTATTTTTTAAGAACATTCTAAACATCCATTAAGAAAAAAATGTCAGTAATTAATTCTCTCTCTAGCAAATGCTGATAATTAGAACAAATGTTTCAGTGACCAATTAGCCCTTTATATCTGGCAATCAAGCCACCAATGTTGTAATAATTATTACAACAAAATTAAAAAATTTATTATGCGTGATTTAAGGCACATACCATCTTTGAAGTGGAAAATATCTTTCTTTTATCCCCAAATCATCCTTCATGATTACTGAATCTCTTGAGATTTTTCTTATTTTTAATTGCAACAGATCACTAAGGACATTCTGTTTCCATCTTTGATTTAATGATGCCTAATTTTACCATTTTTTCCCATATTAAAATGTATCAACCAATTAACATCTACTGCAATTGCAGAATTTAATAGTCTGTAAAATCATCCTTGCACATGTCAGTTATGTTCGCCACAGAGTGTGTCTTTTGTGATTATGCTTCTAAACCTGTAGTAACATAATGGATATGTAGCCCACTAGAGAATGTTTTAATTTATTGAACCATGTTACCATTAACAGAAAATGTCAGAATAATAAAGTAGCTGATTCTACATTTTTGTAGAGGCCTTGAAAACAAGGTCCTTCCTCTCACAGAATGATTCATCTTATTCATCTTTTCACTAATATCAACTTAAAAAATATGCACAACCTAAAAGTTGAGAGTTATGTTTTATTTGGTGGGAATTTTTAGGACTTCAAGTCTGGGAGATAGCATCTCATGTAACCCTGAGAGAATTGCTCCAAGAATGTGAGGGGAAGAACCAGGTTTCATAAAAGTTTTGCAGCAAAGAGTAGCTAGTCTGAACATCAAAGGTGACGATAGTCTCTCAGTTGTGTCCGACTCTTTGCAACCCCATGGACTGTAGCTCACCAGGCTCCTCTGTCCAGGGTATTCTCCAGGCAAGAATACTGGAGTGGGTTGCCATTCTCTTTTCCAGCTGAACATCAAAAGATTATTGTTAATTGAGGGAAATCAGGTGTCCCAAGTTAAGGAATTTATTGCTTTTCTATATATGGGAAGACGGAGGAGTCTGGGCACACTGAAATCATTCCTTTCATATGCGTTTCAGCTATTCAGGGCCAATATCCTGTAATTTTCACATCCTGAGTTCCTCAGAGCTCGTGGAAGGGAGTGGCTGTAGTCTGATGGCTGTTGGATCACAGATATTACTTTCCTTCCTGAGAGCCCTTAGGACTCAAGAACTCACACTGGGGGGCTAGAATCACTGATGACTGTGAGGTCCTTGTTTACTGATAATACAGGAAATACTTCATTTCCTGTCATACATGTTATCAATAAATTTTGATCTCTCTGAATATAGTATTGTCATTTATCAGTGGTCTTTCTTATGATACTAAAGATACATCTTTGTGGATGGAGCAGAAACTCAAGACACATGAAGTAGCTCAGAAACTATACTACTGCACACAGTTGTCTATACATTTAATGTGTTGAGATATAGAGGCATTAATAAAAAAAAGATAACGTATTTCAAGGCCCTGATTATTTTGGTGTCTACACAATACCAAAAATTCAATTCAGAAATCAATTCATTTTGTCAGTACAAAGGAAAGATTTATTCTGTTCCTTTGTACTTAGGAATCAAGTAACATACCTTTTAGGAAACTCACAGTAGAAATATTAATAACAGTTAAAAGGAATGATGGTGTCATGACTGTTTGGGAAATTTATCTCTTTTAATCCCATTAAGAGAAAGATTACTGCTTCTATTTTAGGAGAACACCATGGTTCATAAAGGACTAAAACTTGGGAATTGACACAAAGCTAAAAGCAACAGGTAAGACTAAAGCCTTGGTTTGTGTGTATTAAATTATGCCATGCTAATTTGCAAATAATATTTACCTTATTATAAGTGAAAAATACATAAATCATTTTTATATTATTCATCCACTTTATACTTAGGGCAATTTTAAATCTTTAAGAAATTGAGTTTGGACTCTTTCTTCCATAAAATTATATTAGATGATTGATCAATAAAGAACTTAGTAGCCTTATAATGAATGATAGGTAACAAAGGACAGATAGCCACAAATTTTGAGTAATCTTGTAAGCACTTTAAAGTCAGTTATGTGAAAGATATTAAATAGGAATCAACCAGATATATAATTTGCATAAATAAAAACATTAAGACTATTTAGTATATAAAATGACTTTAAATAATTGAAAAAGTCTATTAATAAGTGTAAAGCCTTCTGCTACTGGACATGATGGCTTACCTAGGAACATATGTGACTCCCTGCAATAAAACTGGCAAACAAAACAAAAAATGTGTGAAATAATTATTTTCAAACATTGGATAACAGTCAGTGTAGGAACTGTGATCCTTAAGAGAGACAGTGTGGAAAACCTGTAACCAGGTGGTAACACCTGGTTTTCCTCATTAAGGCATTTTCCAGGGGGCAGTGCAAAGAGGAGGATCTCAAGGTGGGCAAAAAGGCTTTACTGAATTGAGGAATTAATAATAACAATTAGAGAAGCTAAAACACTTGAGAATTTCAGCATACTGTTCTGAGTATAAGAGATCTATACAGAAAAAGATCTTCATAGATTCACACTTTTGTTTGCTAACTACCAGATGCATGAGAAGTATGACACTCTCAAGAGCAGATAAAGAACATTCAGGGAGTTATAACTGAAAATGCCCAGAGTTCCTCAGAAGGCGATATATTCCATCCCTGCCCAGACAGAGTGGAACATCCTCAGGTATTCCTCAGATCATTCCTAGAGAGCCCAGAAGAGCCATGACTTAGTATTGAGAGTGAACAATGTCTCAAGTAAAGGTTCTTTTAAACTTAGTCCAGCAAAAATGGACTTCCCCTGGTGGCTCAGATGGTTCAGAATCCATCTGTAATGCAGGAGACCCAAGTTTGAACCCTGGATTAGGAAGATCTCTTAGAGAAGGAAATGGCAATCCACTGCAGTATTCTTGCCAAGAGAATTCTGTGGACAGAGGAACCTAGCGGGCTACCATCCTTGGGGTCCCAATGAGTCAGATACAACTGAGCAACTAACACTTTTTAGCCAATAAAAGAAAAACTGTAAATTGAGTTTGGACTCTTTCTTCCATAAAATTATATTAGATGATTGATCAATAAAGAACTTAGTAGCCTTATAATGAATGATAGGTAACAAAGGACAGATAGCCACAAATTTTGAGTAATCTTGTAAGCACTTTAAAGTCAGTTATGTGAAAGATATTAAATAGGAATCAACCAGATATATAATTTGCATAAATAAAAACATTAAGACTATTTAGTATATAAAATGACTTTAAATAATTGAAAAAGTCTATTAATAAGTGTAAAGCCTTCTGCTACTGGACATGATGGCTTACCTAGGAACATATGTGACTCCCTGCAATAAAACTGGCAAACAAAACAAAAAATGTGTGAAATAATTATTTTCAAACATTGGATAACAGTCAGTGTAGGAACTGTGATCCTTAAGAGAGACAGTGTGGAAAACCTGTAACCAGGTGGTAACACCTGGTTTTCCTCATTAAGGCATTTTCCAGGGGGCAGTGCAAAGAGGAGGATCTCAAGGTGGGCAAAAAGGCTTTACTGAATTGAGGAATTAATAATAACAATTAGAGAAGCTAAAACACTTGAGAATTTCAGCATACTGTTCTGAGTATAAGAGATCTATACAGAAAAAGATCTTCATAGATTCACACTTTTGTTTGCTAACTACCAGATGCATGAGAAGTATGACACTCTCAAGAGCAGATAAAGAACATTCAGGGAGTTATAACTGAAAATGCCCAGAGTTCCTCAGAAGGCGATATATTCCATCCCTGCCCAGACAGAGTGGAACATCCTCAGGTATTCCTCAGATCATTCCTAGAGAGCCCAGAAGAGCCATGACTTAGTATTGAGAGTGAACAATGTCTCAAGTAAAGGTTCTTTTAAACTTAGTCCAGCAAAAATGGACTTCCCCTGGTGGCTCAGATGGTTCAGAATCCATCTGTAATGCAGGAGACCCAAGTTTGAACCCTGGATTAGGAAGATCTCTTAGAGAAGGAAATGGCAATCCACTGCAGTATTCTTGCCAAGAGAATTCTGTGGACAGAGGAACCTAGCGGGCTACCATCCTTGGGGTCCCAATGAGTCAGATACAACTGAGCAACTAACACTTTTTAGCCAATAAAAGAAAAGCTGTAAATGATTAAAGTACTCAGTATTTAACTCCATTCTCTGTAAAAACAAATCATTGTATTACTTAAAGGAAGACATAAATACAACCATTACAAATATAACATATGCAATGTTAATATACAATCAAAAATTCCTTTGTAGATCAAGAACAAGACAGTGTAACACAGAAGCAGGAAAACAATAAGTGGAGGAATAGAACTAGAAATGACAGATTCGGTAGAATTAATAGGAAAAGATAACTGGAAAAAATTATTACAAGCATGTGCAGTGCAAGTATTTAAAGAATTCCAGAGCGCTTTTGTCATGCACTCTCCTCAAAGAAACTATCTTTCTGACGTCTCCCACATTAGTTTATTTAAACCAGCTTTTGAAACCTATATAAATGCAAGAAAATTATATATGCTTACTTGTAACTGATTATTTTACCTGATGTCACCTCAGTGCCATTCATTAGTTATATTGCTTGTGGAGATTGTTTCTCCCTCATTGACACATTGTATTACAGGGTATTAACCTCCTACTTTATATAGTTTCCAGTTTAGTATATTAATATGTGATAATTATTTAGAATAACTTTTATTAGATGCCAAGTGAACTGCTTTCAGTTTTTGACTACCGTAAATGGTGTTGATATGAAGATTCCTTTGTTATATAATTTGCATATTACTTTTGGGTAATAATAGACTTACTAAAGGTCAGGGATATTGGATATTCATATATTTACATTAGATGGTCTTTGACAAATAGTTTTCCAAAAGGATTCTGGCAATTAAAAGTTGTTCCTACATTGCATTGCGATTGTGATTGTACACTTCCCCTTGTCACTTGATGTTCCAATATCATTTCTCTTTGTAACCATTCATAATGAAGAGGATTCTTGTAGTTATAGTTAAGATTATCTGATTGTCCCTTTAATTTTTATTTCCCTCTGACTAAAGAGACTGAGCATATTTTGATATTCCTACAGAACATTTTTATATTCTCTTTTGTAAACTGCCTGCTCTAATATTTTGTAGTTTTTCTTGGAAGGGCAGGAGAATTTATTGTTTCGTTCTTTGATTTATAGGAAAACAATGTGTTGTAGAGTTCTTTCTCAGACATATGTATTGAAATATCTTCTCACATTCTCTGAATATTTTTACTATTTAAAGGTATCCTTTAATGCACAGTTATTTTTAATTTTAATGGTTTCAATTGATCTGCTTTTACATTACATGGTTATTGATTTCTTTATCTGATTTAAGGAATATATGCCTATGCAAATTTATTAAGACATTTTCCTTGTGTTATCTCTTAAGAGCTTAGTAATTTTACTTTTATGTTTAAGTCTATAACATACATACCCTATTTGTCTATGCCGTGAGACTGGGTCAAGATGTACTTTTTATCTGTAATTTGACACTTCACTAAATCCAGAACTTTTTGTTGAAAATAACATCGTTGTATCATCTCACTGCATCCAAGTGGTACCTTTGTTATAAGCTTAGTGGGTATAGGTATGTAGGTCTCTTTCTGGACGCTACAGTCTGTTCCACTTTTCTATTTGTTTCCTATTTGTCCCCTCTCTATCTGTTCCTATTGACTTTGTTATTTTTGTTTTGTAGTAAATTCTGTATCTTGTCTCCTTTCTTGGGTCTTTGCATTCAATGTGAGCTTTATAATCAATTGCTTTGTGAACTTTATAGTCAATTTCAATAGTAATTTTATTTGGAATTGCATTGAATCTGGACTGTAGGTTACAGAAAATAAATTTGTGATTTCTGTCTGTTTGAAATAGTTACATACATTTCAATCGGTAATATTGAATAGTTTAGGATATATGTTATCACAAAATGTGATCAATTTAGTAGTATTAAATGCTTATTGATCTTATTGTAAGTGATAATTTTATCTGAGTTTTTAAATTTTTTGTTGCTGTTATATAGAACTAAAAGAGTGACTGGGCTGTTTTATTTTTGAAAATAAACTGTAATTTGAGACTTAAAGTCTAAATAGGAGAATTCTACTGGGGCTCTGTAACAACCTAGAGGGATAGGATGGGGAGGGAGCTGGGAGGGAGGTTCAAGAGAGAGGGGACGTAGGTATACCTATGGCTGATTGAGGTTGATGTTTTCCAGAAACAAATACAATACTCTAAAGCAATTATCCTTCAATTAAAAATACATTTAATTTTTTAAAAAATACAAGGATTGTGTCTCAGTTTCCTTTTAATCAGTAGAGAAACTGACATTACTGAATGTAACTTAGAGGGAGAATAAGACAACTTTGAAATTTCCTGAATGCCATGAGTTGTGTTTGTTCAGCATACAACTTCTGGATCCACGGTAAATCATCCTGCGTAAATTAGAGCATTCATCAAATGTTCACTCTGGTAAAGATGTATATTAGAAATGAGTTCTTATTACTATCATGCTAGTGATGTGCATGTCTCAGTGAGAAGAGAAATAACTGATGTTTTTAAGTGATACTGGGAAAACATGGTCATGTTTTAAAATAGGCATTTCAGTAAGAGGTTGCTTATAGGCTTATTCATTTTATATTATATTCATTAGTATATTTAACTTTAAGTCACTTTCTCTTACTGAGATCTTACTTTCAAGATGTTCACGATGGTTAGAAATAAAATATTAAAATAGAACTGAGTCATTTTCAACTGCTGACGTAGATAATGTAAACTGGAGTGTTAGATGTCAGGTTCCCACACCTTATCCTACCTGACAATAGGCACTTGTAATTATTTAGCACTGTTATTTGAGTTTCTTCTTCAACTTCTGATTTGATTTCAAGAATAGCGTATTTCCCAAAACATAAGAACTCGTAATTTTATTTTTGGAATTGCATTGAATCTGGACTGTAGGTTACAGAAAATAAATTTGTGATTTCTGTCTGTTTGAAATAGTTACATACATTTCAATCGGTAATATTGAATAGTTTAGGATATATGTTATCACAAAATGTGATCAATTTAGTAGTATTAAATGCTTATTGATCTTATTGTAAGTGATAATTTTATCTGAGTTTTTAAATTTTTTGTTGCTGTTATATAGAACTAAAAGAGTGACTGGGCTGTTTTATTTTTGAAAATAAACTGTAATTTGAGACTTAAAGTCTAAATAGGAGAATTCTACTGGGGCTCTGTAACAACCTAGAGGGATAGGATGGGGAGGGAGCTGGGAGGGAGGTTCAAGAGAGAGGGGACGTAGGTATACCTATGGCTGATTGAGGTTGATGTTTTCCAGAAACAAATACAATACTCTAAAGCAATTATCCTTCAATTAAAAATACATTTAATTTTTTAAAAAATACAAGGATTGTGTCTCAGTTTCCTTTTAATCAGTAGAGAAACTGACATTACTGAATGTAACTTAGAGGGAGAATAAGACAACTTTGAAATTTCCTGAATGCCATGAGTTGTGTTTGTTCAGCATACAACTTCTGGATCCACGGTAAATCATCCTGCGTAAATTAGAGCATTCATCAAATGTTCACTCTGGTAAAGATGTATATTAGAAATGAGTTCTTATTACTATCATGCTAGTGATGTGCATGTCTCAGTGAGAAGAGAAATAACTGATGTTTTTAAGTGATACTGGGAAAACATGGTCATGTTTTAAAATAGGCATTTCAGTAAGAGGTTGCTTATAGGCTTATTCATTTTATATTATATTCATTAGTATATTTAACTTTAAGTCACTTTCTCTTACTGAGATCTTACTTTCAAGATGTTCACGATGGTTAGAAATAAAATATTAAAATAGAACTGAGTCATTTTCAACTGCTGACGTAGATAATGTAAACTGGAGTGTTAGATGTCAGGTTCCCACACCTTATCCTACCTGACAATAGGCACTTGTAATTATTTAGCACTGTTATTTGAGTTTCTTCTTCAACTTCTGATTTGATTTCAAGAATAGCGTATTTCCCAAAACATAAGAACTCTTTTTATTCTAATTTTTCTCTTCCTGTTCTATAGAAAAAGCTATGCTCTGCACCAACATCACAAAGAGAAATTACATTTTTCACTTATCATCTTTCTTCTTTTTTGCTTATTTTTTAAATTGATTAAATTTGACAGAATTATAAGTTGTATAAGATTAAGATATGCAGCTTGTTGCTACGTTACATTTATGTATTACAATATGATTGCCAATGTAGCAATATTTATCACATATCATATTTTTCTATACATTTATTAGGCCTGATAATTAAGAGTTGAGCGAGCTCTTAAAAAAATTATACCAAGCCTGTCCTTAAGGAAATATTTTCAATACCAGATAAAACCTAATTATACCTGCAAATCCTGACCTTAAAGAAATAGTCAGAAAAAATAAATAAGCATGTGTTTATTAAAGCAGAAAGACTTACTAAAGCTTACTATGCCCCCACTTAGCAACCCTAATATAGCAAATACACTCTGAGGACCTAAAGATTTTCTCAAGCCTGGAGCTAAAATCCACTGATTTTGAAGATTGTGATATTTTTTATCTATTGAATATTCTGTCAACATATCCTTTTTTTTCAACTTTTATTTTACTTTTAATTTTTAGAGTTTTGTTGTTTACAGATACAACATATGCTTTTAACTTAGTAGAAACTTCTATTGAAAATAAGTAGCTATAAAGATAAAGTGTTGTATCTGGGGAATTATTATAGGTAACAAATTGGATGGCATAGCTTGAGAGCTCTTTAAAGTTAAGCATTAAAGAAGTATGATCTATTTTTCCATTTCCTTCTTTTAATTGTTCTTGTTTGAATATTTGCAAGTTTGATTGGCATGGATGGATGACCTATGTCTAGTTCATGCCTTCTCCCCCTCTGGTTTGAATCCAAGAGCCACCTGGTTAGAATGGCTTGTTAAAGAATTTTATTCTCTGTACAAATTCTTCATTAATGAAATTAGATTATTGTTTTAAAGATTCTGTTTTTATCACATAATATATCATCTTTAGAGAAAGCAGTTTGTATTCCAAGTAGTGGCTGCTAGCAACAGATATTTAAATCAGTAATCTAAACATATTAAATTGTGAACATTATCAACTCTCTTTGGGGAAAATAAACAAAAGAAGTTGATATTTCTATAAAATGAAATTTTTGAGTTTCTACATTTTAGTGAGCTACACATGGGCTTGAGTAAATTATTTAACCATCCTGAATTTCAGTGACTTCATTTATAAAGTAAAAATAATTTTAATACCATTCCTATAGCATATGTTGAGGAATAAATTAGAAAATGTTTGTAAAGTGTTTACTACTTTCCCCAGCATCTGTTTTATGGTATATAATTTTTAGCTATTGCAACTAACATAAAGTTCTACTCAATTTAATTATTCAAAAAATTAAACTTGCTTTTCTCTATTGAGCCTACAGGTTTGGTTTCTTTTGAGCCTACAGTTCTTAAATCTTTTGTTACTTTGATTTGAAGATAAGGACAATTGTATTAAACTGATAGTTGAGTTGATATCTTAAGTAATTAGGGCCCTAAATTTTGAGAGATTGATAAAAATATGTATTTCTGTAATGTTCAGTGCATATTATGGTTCATAATATTGTTAAGCCAATAAATTGGCAAGTAAGGCATAAGGCTTGAAGCTGAAAATAATAGCTGTTATAGGTGTTCATGAGGAAATGTTCTTAAAATAAGTTTGCTTGGAAATAGTACTGATAAAACAGACCGAACACGAAAATAGTGAAAATTTTACATTAAAGATAAGTGTGTATCTGGGGAATTATTATAGGTAACAAATTGGATGGCATAGCTTGAGAGCTCTTTAAAGTTAAGCATTAAGAAGTATGATCTATTTTTCCATTTCCTTCTTTTAATTGTTCTTGTTTGAATATTTGCAAGTTTGATTGGCATGGATGGATGACCTATGTCTAGTTCATGCCTTCTCCCCCTCTGGTTTGAATCCAAGAGCCACCTGGTTAGAATGGCTTGTTAAAGAATTTTATTCTCTGTACAAATTCTTCATTAATGAAATTAGATTATTGTTTTAAAGATTCTGTTTTTATCACATAATATATCATCTTTAGAGAAAGCAGTTTGTATTCCAAGTAGTGGCTGCTAGCAACAGATATTTAAATCAGTAATCTAAACATATTAAATTGTGAACATTATCAACTCTCTTTGGGGAAAATAAACAAAAGAAGTTGATATTTCTATAAAATGAAATTTTTGAGTTTCTACATTTTAGTGAGCTACACATGGGCTTGAGTAAATTATTTAACCATCCTGAATTTCAGTGACTTCATTTATAAAGTAAAAATAATTTTAATACCATTCCTATAGCATATGTTGAGGAATAAATTAGAAAATGTTTGTAAAGTGTTTACTACTTTCCCCAGCATCTGTTTTATGGTATATAATTTTTAGCTATTGCAACTAACATAAAGTTCTACTCAATTTAATTATTCAAAAAATTAAACTTGCTTTTCTCTATTGAGCCTACAGGTTTGGTTTCTTTTGAGCCTACAGTTCTTAAATCTTTTGTTACTTTGATTTGAAGATAAGGACAATTGTATTAAACTGATAGTTGAGTTGATATCTTAAGTAATTAGGGCCCTAAATTTTGAGAGATTGATAAAAATATGTATTTCTGTAATGTTCAGTGCATATTATGGTTCATAATATTGTTAAGCCAATAAATTGGCAAGTAAGGCATAAGGCTTGAAGCTGAAAATAATAGCTGTTATAGGTGTTCATGAGGAAATGTTCTTAAAATAAGTTTGCTTGGAAATAGTACTGATAAAACAGACCGACACCTACAGTCTGTCAACATTTATTTTAGAAAATAGTGAAAATATTTATCTCAGTATCTGCTAGCAAGCAATAAAATGCAGAAGATAAATACCAGATTAGAGTTAGTAACTCAGGTTTTATCCCTCATCCTTTTCCCTACCCCAAACTTTTCTGTTAACTAGGGAGGTTTATCATGTTCTGAAAGTGCTTTGTTTTTATAGGTTTAATCTCACCTGCAGAAACAAAGTGAAAATATTCGTTCTAAAGATTTCTAGGGTAACTTTCAGCCTAAAATATCTATTATAAACTTTCTGATTAGCAATACTCAGAGGGTCTAGGCCTAGATACCAGGAGTTTGGTAAAAGTTAAAGAGAGATACTAGAACCAGAGAAAGATCCCTGTCAAACTACCAGTGACATTCTTCAGAGAACCAGACCAAAGAATAACACAACTCATATGGAAACACAAAGACCCCAAATTGCCAAAGCAATCCTGAGAAAGAAGAATGGAGCTGGAGGGATCAGCCTCCCTAACTTCAGACTATACTACAAAGCAACAGTCATCAAGACAGTATGGTACTGGCACAAAAACAGAACTATAGACTAATGGAACAAGATAGAGAACCCAGAGATAAACTCACACACCTATGGATACCTTGTTTTTGACAAAGGAGGAGAAACTATAAAATGGGACAAAGACAGCCTCTTCAACAAATGGTGCTGGGAAAATTGAACAGCCACGTGCAAGATAATGAAGTTGGAACATACCCTGACACCATACACAAAGATCAACTCAAAATGGATATAAATAAAACCTGGAGCTGCTTGTGGCTTAGATTGTCAGCTTCTCATAGCAAAATTCAGGCTTCTTTCCATAGCCAGGTACAACTTAAATCAAATCCCTAAGAATATGCAAGTAAATATGTATGAAGTTTTTCTGTAATGTTCAGTGCATATTATGGTTCATAATATTGTTAAGCCAATAAATTGGCAAGTAAGGCATAAGGCTTGAAGCTGAAAATAATAGCTGTTATAGGTGTTCATGAGGAAATGTTCTTAAAATAAGTTTGCTTGGAAATAGTACTGATAAAACAGACCGACACCTACAGTCTGTCAACATTTATTTTAGAAAATAGTGAAAATATTTATCTCAGTATCTGCTAGCAAGCAATAAAATGCAGAAGATAAATACCAGATTAGAGTTAGTAACTCAGGTTTTATCCCTCATCCTTTTCCCTACCCCAAACTTTTCTGTTAACTAGGGAGGTTTATCATGTTCTGAAAGTGCTTTGTTTTTATAGGTTTAATCTCACCTGCAGAAACAAAGTGAAAATATTCGTTCTAAAGATTTCTAGGGTAACTTTCAGCCTAAAATATCTATTATAAACTTTCTGATTAGCAATACTCAGAGGGTCTAGGCCTAGATACCAGGAGTTTGGTAAAAGTTAAAGAGAGATACTAGAACCAGAGAAAGATCCCTGTCAAACTACCAGTGACATTCTTCAGAGAACCAGACCAAAGAATAACACAACTCATATGGAAACACAAAAGACCCCAAATTGCCAAAGCAATCCTGAGAAAGAAGAATGGAGCTGGAGGGATCAGCCTCCCTAACTTCAGACTATACTACAAAGCAACAGTCATCAAGACAGTATGGTACTGGCACAAAAACAGAACTATAGACTAATGGAACAAGATAGAGAACCCAGAGATAAACTCACACACCTATGGATACCTTGTTTTTGACAAAGGAGGAGAAACTATAAAATGGGACAAAGACAGCCTCTTCAACAAATGGTGCTGGGAAAATTGAACAGCCACGTGCAAAAAAATGAAGTTGGAACATTCCCTGACACCATACACAAAGATCAACTCAAAATGGATATAAATAAAACCTGGAGCTGCTTGTGGCTTAGATTGTCAGCTTCTCATAGCAAAATTCAGGCTTAAACTAAAGAAAGTGGGGAAGACCACTAGGCTAGCCAGGTACAACTTAAATCAAATCCCCTAAGAATATGCAGTGGATGTAAGGACTAGGTTCAAGGGATTAGATCTAGGAAACAGTGTGCCAGAAGAACTGAGGATGGAGATCCATAATATTGTACAGAAGAGACTTTACAGATAGCTGAGGAAAGAGAAGTGAAAAACAAGGGAGAAAGAGTAAGGCACATCCAACTAAACACAGCGTTCGAGTGAATAGTAACGAGAGACAAGAAGGCCTTCTTCAATAAACAGTGCATAAAACTAGAGGAAAACAACAGAATTCAAGGAAAGACCATAAATCTCTTCAGGGTAACTGGAACTAACAAGGGAATATTTCACCCAAAGGTGGGCATAGTAAAGTATAGAAACAGTAAAGACCCAGCAGACGGTGCAAAGATTGAGAAGAGATGAAAAGAATACACAGAACTATACAAAAAAATATCTTAAGGAACCGATGTCTATAATGGTGGTCACTCACCCAGAACCAGATATTCTGGAGTGTGAAGTCAAGTGGCTCAGGAAGCACTGTTTTTAATAATGGTCAATCCACATTCCAATTCCCAAGAAGGGTAGTACTAAAGAATGCTCAATCAGACGGTTGTACTCATCTCCCATGCTAGTAAAGTCATCCTTAAAATCTTGCATACTAGGCTTCAGCATTATGCAAACCAAGAATGCCTGGATGTCCTAGTTGGATTTTGAAAAGGAAGAAGAGCCAGAGACCAAATTGCTAACATTCACTAGATCATAGAGAAAGCAAGGGAATTTCAGAACATCATCTACCTCTGTAGATGACTAAAACCTTTGACTGTATGTATCATAACAAACTGTGGGAAAAAGAGATGAGAATACCAGACCATCTTACTTGTCTTCTGAGAAACCTGTATGCAGATCAAGAAGCAACAGGTAGAATGCTGTATAGAAGAGCTGATTGGTTCAAGATTGAGAAAGGAGTACCACAGGGCTGTCTGCTATCAGTCTGTGTGTTTAACTTATATGTCAAGTGCACCATGGGAAATGTCAGGCTGGATGAGTTACAAGCTGGAATTAAGATAGGAGGGAGAAACATCAACAGCCTCAGATATGCAGATGATACCACTCTACTGGCAGAAATTGAAGAGAAACTAAAGAGCCTCTTGGTAAGGGTGAAGGAGGAGAGTGGAAAACTAAATACTAGAATGTGCCAGAAGAACTGAGGATGGAGATCCATAATATTGTACAGAAGAGACTTTACAGATAGCTGAGGAAAGAGAAGTGAAAAACAAGGGAGAAAGAGTAAGGCACATCCAACTAAACACAGCGTTCGAGTGAATAGTAACGAGAGACAAGAAGGCCTTCTTCAATAAACAGTGCATAAAACTAGAGGAAAACAACAGAATTCAAGGAAAGACCATAAATCTCTTCAGGGTAACTGGAACTAACAAGGGAATATTTCACCCAAAGGTGGGCATAGTAAAGTATAGAAACAGTAAAGACCCAGCAGACGGTGCAAAGATTGAGAAGAGATGAAAAGAATACACAGAACTATACAAAAAAATATCTTAAGGAACCGATGTCTATAATGGTGGTCACTCACCCAGAACCAGATATTCTGGAGTGTGAAGTCAAGTGGCTCAGGAAGCACTGTTTTTAATAATGGTCAATCCACATTCCAATTCCCAAGAAGGGTAGTACTAAAGAATGCTCAATCAGACGGTTGTACTCATCTCCCATGCTAGTAAAGTCATCCTTAAAATCTTGCATACTAGGCTTCAGCATTATGCAAACCAAGAATGCCTGGATGTCCTAGTTGGATTTTGAAAAGGAAGAAGAGCCAGAGACCAAATTGCTAACATTCACTAGATCATAGAGAAAGCAAGGGAATTTCAGAACATCATCTACCTCTGTAGATGACTAAAACCTTTGACTGTATGTATCATAACAAACTGTGGGAAAAAGAGATGAGAATACCAGACCATCTTACTTGTCTTCTGAGAAACCTGTATGCAGATCAAGAAGCAACAGGTAGAATGCTGTATAGAAGAGCTGATTGGTTCAAGATTGAGAAAGGAGTACCACAGGGCTGTCTGCTATCAGTCTGTGTGTTTAACTTATATGTCAAGTGCACCATGGGAAATGTCAGGCTGGATGAGTTACAAGCTGGAATTAAGATAGGAGGGAGAAACATCAACAGCCTCAGATATGCAGATGATACCACTCTACTGGCAGAAATTGAAGAGAAACTAAAGAGCCTCTTGGTAAGGGTGAAGGAGGAGAGTGAAAGAGCCTGCCTAAAATTAATTATCAAAGCTATGATCATGACACCTGGCACCACTACTTCATGGCAAATAGAACGGGAAAACATGGAAATAGTGACAAATTTCCTCTTCTTGGCCTCCAAAATCACTACAGATGTTGACTGAAGCCATGAAATTAGAAGACAATTGTTTCTTGGCGGGAAAGCTCTGACAACCTAGGCAATGTGCTGAAAAGCAGAGATATTACTCTGCTAACAAAGGTCCGTATATTCAAGGCTATTGTCTTCCCAGTGGTCATGTATGGTTGTGAGAGATGGACCATAAAGAGGGCAGCCAAAGAGTTGATGCCTTCAAACAGAGGTGCTGAAGAAGACTCTTGAAAGTCCCTTGGACAGTGAGGAGATTAAATCAGTCTTTAGAGAAATCAGCCCTGAATACTCATTGGAAAGACTGATGCTAGAGGTGAAGCTCCAGTAATTTGGTCATTTGATATGAACAGCTGACTCACTGGAGAAGTCCCTGATGCTAGGAAGATTGATGGTAGTAAGAGAAGAGGGCATCAGAGAATGAGATGGCTGGATGGCATCACCAATGCAATGGACATGTACTCGGGCAAACTTTGGAAGATGGTGAGGGGCAGGGAGACCTGGTATGCTGCAGTCTATGGTGTCTCAAAGAATCAGACATGGCAGGGCAAACAACAACCTGAATTTGGTATTTTCAAAGTATATTATTGAGAAAAATAAATAATTCTTATGATTTTCAAAATATGGAAACAGTATTTCCAAGTTGACTGCAATTTTATATTTAACTATCTTCAATCTATAGAAAATATATAGGCTGAAAAAATAAGCTAGTTTTTTAACTTAGCCAAAGGAATTAAATTATCTATACTACCATTCCTTTTGTGTGTGTGCCCTTCATTAGTAAAATGAGAGTAGAAATATATATTATTGAGTGAGCATGGGAAATGTCAGGCTGGATGAGTTACAAGCTGGAATTAAGATAGGAGGGAGAAACATCAACAGCCTCAGATATGCAGATGATACCACTCTACTGGCAGAAATTGAAGAGAAACTAAAGAGCCTCTTGGTAAGGGTGAAGGAGGAGAGTGAAAGAGCCTGCCTAAAATTAATTATCAAAGCTATGATCATGACACCTGGCACCACTACTTCATGGCAAATAGAACGGGAAAACATGGAAATAGTGACAAATTTCCTCTTCTTGGCCTCCAAAATCACTACAGATGTTGACTGAAGCCATGAAATTAGAAGACAATTGTTTCTTGGCGGGAAAGCTCTGACAACCTAGGCAATGTGCTGAAAAGCAGAGATATTACTCTGCTAACAAAGGTCCGTATATTCAAGGCTATTGTCTTCCCAGTGGTCATGTATGGTTGTGAGAGATGGACCATAAAGAGGGCAGCCAAAGAGTTGATGCCTTCAAACAGAGGTGCTGAAGAAGACTCTTGAAAGTCCCTTGGACAGTGAGGAGATTAAATCAGTCTTTAGAGAAATCAGCCCTGAATACTCATTGGAAAGACTGATGCTAGAGGTGAAGCTCCAGTAATTTGGTCATTTGATATGAACAGCTGACTCACTGGAGAAGTCCCTGATGCTAGGAAGATTGATGGTAGTAAGAGAAGAGGGCATCAGAGAATGAGATGGCTGGATGGCATCACCAATGCAATGGACATGTACTCGGGCAAACTTTGGAAGATGGTGAGGGGCAGGGAGACCTGGTATGCTGCAGTCTATGGTGTCTCAAAGAATCAGACATGGCAGGGCAAACAACAACCTGAATTTGGTATTTTCAAAGTATATTATTGAGAAAAATAAATAATTCTTATGATTTTCAAAATATGGAAACAGTATTTCCAAGTTGACTGCAATTTTATATTTAACTATCTTCAATCTATAGAAAATATATAGGCTGAAAAAATAAGCTAGTTTTTTAACTTAGCCAAAGGAATTAAATTATCTATACTACCATTCCTTTTGTGTGTGTGCCCTTCATTAGTAAAATGAGAGTAGAAATATATATTATTGAGTGAGCATGAACTATCTTAGAATATCTAAGAATTCAACAGCTGCTAGTTATTATTCTCTCTCAACTGTGAGCTATTTTTTTCAGGGGGAAGGAATGGGAGTGGGTTTCATTCATCATTGTCATGAGTGCCTATCCAGAGTAGGTACTCAGTAAGTGTTGCAAACTCACAGACTAAGCTTTAAGCGTTGGTAGATTTCAACTCTGTTTGTGCAGCTTTTGAAATTTCCACAATTCTATTTTTGTATGAAATTGTGATTGGAACTGACAGCCAAGACTAATGAGAATAAGGTGAGAATTTTTATTAATTTTTAAACAGGCTCCCAGCCTTTCTGGAGAACCCCTTGTGATGAGTCATCATGCTATTTTGGTGTGGCTATCAAGTGTGTGTTCAGAATAGAATCTCTAGTTGTGACATGCCTCACTTTTATAACTTTTATATAATGCTAATTTAATTTATATTGTATCCCAGAAGAGCATGCTCCTGAAGAAAAGTGCGAAAGAAACTTAGAAAGTTACTTCTGAGAAAGAACTACATAGCTTCATAAGATAAACACAGTCTTCAACAACATGTTGTCAAAAAAGCTATAAATTATCGTTAGCAGATTCAGATTCTGGTCCTCATTAATTTAGTAACTATTTACTTTGGACAAATTTTTATCCTGTTAGAAGCTCAGTTTCCTTAACAGGAAGATTTCTTAACCTGACGGTTTCTTATATCCCTCACAGCACTGTGAGTATGGACACTGAAAGAATTTTCACTGATTCTGTTCTCCTTGATATTCATGAAAACCTGGTTGGTAGAGAAAAAATTTCAGGCCTAAAGTACAAACAGCGTTTAAAAATCATACTCTTTAATTTTTAAGTTCTTATGTATTGCTAGTGAAGTAAAATTCAATCTGTGTATTGAGAGATTCTGTTTTAGGGCTTTTAAACTCTCAGCCATCATAATAAATTGACTCTTTTAGAGATATATTATGCAAACATAATTTATTCATTTGTTTTGTGGGTAATGCTGGTGGTATTGTATAACAGTTTCATAAACACAGGCTAAATTCCATATTTGTAGGAATTTAAGAATTATTCCTGTATCTTTTTGTCAAACACACTGAACTTGTGGAGTAAGAGCCTCTGAAAAGCATGACTTTTATTTCGAGATTTAAGCCAATGTCAACAATTTGCTTTAATCACTAAAACATAGGTATACATAATATAAAACTATTTAAAAGTCAGATTTAAAGTGGTGCCATTCAGATGTACTCTATGATGGTAAGAAAATAATTAGAATGATTTGAGAATAGTGCTATTTGAAGCATCTCTAAATGCTAACCAGTTTACCTGGCTCATACCCAAACTGTAGATATCAAAATAATTTGTTCCCAGCACACCTGAGGCACTGTGTTTTACTGTATAAGAGATTTTCACAATTATACCTTGAACTTACAATAGCAGCATTAAAATTAATTCTATATAGCTATCAAGTGTGTGTTCAGAATAGAATCTCTAGTTGTGACATGCCTCACTTTTATAACTTTTATATAATGCTAATTTAATTTATATTGTATCCCAGAAGAGCATGCTCCTGAAGAAAAGTGCGAAAGAAACTTAGAAAGTTACTTCTGAGAAAGAACTACATAGCTTCATAAGATAAACACAGTCTTCAACAACATGTTGTCAAAAAAGCTATAAATTATCGTTAGCAGATTCAGATTCTGGTCCTCATTAATTTAGTAACTATTTACTTTGGACAAATTTTTATCCTGTTAGAAGCTCAGTTTCCTTAACAGGAAGATTTCTTAACCTGACGGTTTCTTATATCCCTCACAGCACTGTGAGTATGGACACTGAAAGAATTTTCACTGATTCTGTTCTCCTTGATATTCATGAAAACCTGGTTGGTAGAGAAAAAATTTCAGGCCTAAAGTACAAACAGCGTTTAAAAATCATACTCTTTAATTTTTAAGTTCTTATGTATTGCTAGTGAAGTAAAATTCAATCTGTGTATTGAGAGATTCTGTTTTAGGGCTTTTAAACTCTCAGCCATCATAATAAATTGACTCTTTTAGAGATATATTATGCAAACATAATTTATTCATTTGTTTTGTGGGTAATGCTGGTGGTATTGTATAACAGTTTCATAAACACAGGCTAAATTCCATATTTGTAGGAATTTAAGAATTATTCCTGTATCTTTTTGTCAAACACACTGAACTTGTGGAGTAAGAGCCTCTGAAAAGCATGACTTTTATTTCGAGATTTAAGCCAATGTCAACAATTTGCTTTAATCACTAAAACATAGGTATACATAATATAAAACTATTTAAAAGTCAGATTTAAAGTGGTGCCATTCAGATGTACTCTATGATGGTAAGAAAATAATTAGAATGATTTGAGAATAGTGCTATTTGAAGCATCTCTAAATGCTAACCAGTTTACCTGGCTCATACCCAAACTGTAGATATCAAAATAATTTGTTCCCAGCACACCTGAGGCACTGTGTTTTACTGTATAAGAGATTTTCACAATTGTAACTTGAACTTACAATAGCAGCATTAAAATTAATTCTAATATAAACTTCCTTTTTCTTTTTTAAATTATATCTTCACATAGTAGATAATTTTACACTGAGCATGTGCTGTGCTGTGCTGTATCACTCAATGTGTCCAACTCTTTCCAACCTAATAGACTGTTCCACGCCAGGCAAGAATATCATAGTGGGTTGCCATGTCCTCCTCCAGAGGATCTTGCCAACCAGGGATCTAACCCAGGGATTGAACCCAGGTCTCCTGCATTGCAGGCAGATTGTTTACCATCTGAGCTATCAGGGAAGCCCATACTGAGCATAACTCATGCTTTGTTATGTGTACTTTTGATTTGTTCATTTATTTTATTTTTCGGCTGTAGTGGGTCTTTGTTGCTGCACATGGACTTTCTCTAGGTGTGGTGAGCAGGGCTGCTCTTTGTTGTGGTGCATGGGCTTCTCTTGTTGCATAGCACAGGCTTTAGGCACTAGGGTTTTAGTAGCTGTAGCACATGGGCTCAGTAGTTGTGGCTCAGGGGCTCTAGAGTGCAGGCTCAGTATTCATGGTGCACAGACTTAATTGCCATGTGACATGTGGGATATTCCTGGACCAGGAATTGAATCCCTGTCTCGTGCATTGAAAGGTAGATTCTTAACCAGTGGATCACCAAGGAAGCCCAGTATTGCTTGTACGTTAAAAGCAAACCTTCCAGGCTGAGTAGAATGCAAGATTCTTAGAAATACCATTATTGAGGGCGGAAAATGAATTATTAACCTGAATTTCTCTAAGGGATTCATGTGTATATTCACTAGGTCTACAAAACAACACATTAGGTCAAAAATGGTATTCTGTCCCAACTGTATCTGAACCCAACTGCTCATACAACTATTGCCATATATAATTCCTGACTGACAGTTTTTCCTATTATTCAATAAAGCATTTTGGGTGCAAGTTTTTATATTATTGTAGGAAAATAACTACACATTTACTCCAAATAAATGTAACTACATATTTGTTTTTATTAGTGTGTTTTTAATTGGGAGATACATGCATAGAATAGTAAGTAAAATCTTAAGAGATAACTAATGCCTAATGTAAGAACATAACATTTACTACCCATCCAGTTCACAAGTTAAGGACTTCCCAATAACCCTAATGCTATCTTGGTGGGGGGATTTGTTTTGGTCTTTGTGATCACATCACATCTGCTTACATAGTCACTATGTTGGTGATGGGATTACGTTTCTTTTTTTTACTTTGTTTTAGGTTTACTGTTTGTATATATATCCCTATCAATATCTAGTTTTGTGACTTAGACAGTTGTACAAATGGAATTATGCTGATCACATGCATGTTTGTCTCTTTTTTTAGCTCTATGGAATATTTAATAGAGAAATCTATGCTGTTATGTGACTGTTCTTTCAATTTCATTGTTTTAAGAATGAATGATGATGATACTGCTCTCATATTATCTTATATTATATTATAGATATTAGTAAATATATCAAGTTAAGTTTATTTGTGATGAAACTTGGATATGAATCTCTGTCATATGGCTCCAAGTTCTGCACTCTTAATTATTTTAATGTATAACATCTCACATGAATATTTCATAGTAGCTTACATGGGCTCAGTAGTTGTGGCTCAGGGGCTCTAGAGTGCAGGCTCAGTATTCATGGTGCACAGACTTAATTGCCATGTGACATGTGGGATATTCCTGGACCAGGAATTGAATCCCTGTCTCGTGCATTGAAAGGTAGATTCTTAACCAGTGGATCACCAAGGAAGCCCAGTATTGCTTGTACGTTAAAAGCAAACCTTCCAGGCTGAGTAGAATGCAAGATTCTTAGAAATACCATTATTGAGGGCGGAAAATGAATTATTAACCTGAATTTCTCTAAGGGATTCATGTGTATATTCACTAGGTCTACAAAACAACACATTAGGTCAAAAATGGTATTCTGTCCCAACTGTATCTGAACCCAACTGCTCATACAACTATTGCCATATATAATTCCTGACTGACAGTTTTTCCTATTATTCAATAAAGCATTTTGGGTGCAAGTTTTTATATTATTGTAGGAAAATAACTACACATTTACTCCAAATAAATGTAACTACATATTTGTTTTTATTAGTGTGTTTTTAATTGGGAGATACATGCATAGAATAGTAAGTAAAATCTTAAGAGATAACTAATGCCTAATGTAAGAACATAACATTTACTACCCATCCAGTTCACAAGTTAAGGACTTCCCAATAACCCTAATGCTATCTTGGTGGGGGGATTTGTTTTGGTCTTTGTGATCACATCACATCTGCTTACATAGTCACTATGTTGGTGATGGGATTACGTTTCTTTTTTTTTTTTTACTTTGTTTTAGGTTTACTGTTTGTATATATATCCCTATCAATATCTAGTTTTGTGACTTAGACAGTTGTACAAATGGAATTATGCTGATCACATGCATGTTTGTCTCTTTTTTTAGCTCTATGGAATATTTAATAGAGAAATCTATGCTGTTATGTGACTGTTCTTTCAATTTCATTGTTTTAAGAATGAATGATGATGATACTGCTCTCATATTATCTTATATTATATTATAGATATTAGTAAATATATCAAGTTAAGTTTATTTGTGATGAAACTTGGATATGAATCTCTGTCATATGGCTCCAAGTTCTGCACTCTTAATTATTTTAATGTATAACATCTCACATGAATATTTCATAGTAGCATGTTTGCCCATTCTTTCATTGGTGTAGACCAAATTTTTCTGTTTTCCCTATGATGAATTATGCTGTTTTGTATATTCTTGTACAAATGTCCCAGTGTAAATGTATGAGAACTTATGTAAAGTATAAATGTATGACTGAAATTGATGGGTTGTAGTGTAAGAATGCAGATTTTTTAGATGACTGTAAACATTTTCAAAAGTGGTGATAACAGTTTATATACTTACAGTAGCATATGAGTGTTTCCCTTGATCTACATTCTAGTCAAATTAGAATTTTAAATCTGTTTCCATTTGATGTATGTGGAATAGATTTAAGTTGTGCTTTTAATTTGAGTTTTTTTTAACTTTTTTTTTGGCCTCTAAGTCATCGTTTATTACTCATCCATCTTTATTCTTTGGCATGTGTAGGCCTCCATCGCAGTGGCCTCTCTCATTGCAGAACATGGGCTCTGGGCACATGTGCTCCAGAGCTCTGACTCATAATTAGACACACTGGCCCAGCTATACCTCAGCATGTGAGATCTTCCCGGGTCAGGGATTGAACTGGTGCCCCTTGCACTGCAAGGTGGACTCTTCATCCACTGGACCACATGGGAAGCCCCGTAATTTGAATTTTTACTGACTCGTTGACATATTCACATTAGTTAGTTGCCTAATTGGATTCCCTCTTTTGTGGCCATTTAAGGCTTTGGCCTGTTTTTAAGTAGATTCTCTTTCATTTATTGGATGAAATATTGGAGTTTTTAATATATTTTAATTATTAGTGTGTAAGTATTTGTTCATACAATGTTGCTATACTTTTTTGTAAAAGCATGATTTGTAATGTTATAGGATGCATGAATCCTTTCTTTTATAATTAGTAACCAGTTGTGTTTAGTTTACTTTAAGTTATGAAATTTTTTATTATCTTCTAAGATATCCATAATATTCTCTTTACTTGTAGAGCTCTGGTGCACAAGAAATTGATTTCATATATGGTGTACAGAAGGGACAAAATTTAATTATTCTCATATGGATAGCCAATTTTTGAAAGAGCTTTTTATTGAAAAGTGCTCTTTTCATCAGTGATTTCTATTGCCACCTCTGTAGTATATCAAGTGACCATCTGTGCATGGAACTGTTTCTGTTTATATGCCATTGTCTTTATCAGCACATGTTTTTCTCCAGGGATTCCTTGTTTATTCTCAGCCATTTTAACCTCCCAATGAATTTTTAGCTTAACTTCCCTAGTTTTCCCAATTTATATTTTAAAATAAATATTTTATAGCATAGGTACCATAACTATTAATAGTATTAGTAACTATACCATGACACATAGTTATGGAAAAGGTAAGCCTCAATATATGTCTTAGACCGTCCAGACTGTTATAACAAAATGCCATAGATTGGGTGGCTCATGAACAACAGGAATTTATTTTTCAAAGTTCTGAAGATTAGGAAGTCCAGGATCAGTGTTTCAGCAGATCTGGTGTTGGATGAGAGCTTGCTTCCTTGTTTGTGGATGACTGTCTTTTCAGTGAACCCACATGGCAGAAGGGACTCTAAAAGTGACTTAACATGTTGTAATGAAATTTGTAAGACACTGCAGATAATATTGGTTCAGCACTGAAAGTAAGTTCTCTCCAGCACTGGAAGGCTTTTGACAGCATATATAGATCTAGTCTACATTATCATGAAGTTTAAAAATGTGTGGTTTCATCAGGATCTCAATATGTTATTTTTGTTTCTAAGAAATCTAAGACTGGCTATTATTAACTAAGGAGAAAATCAGGAACATCTGTTTAGTGTAAGGGGGTTTAATATTTGGAGTTTTTAATATATTTTAATTATTAGTGTGTAAGTATTTGTTCATACAATGTTGCTATACTTTTTTGTAAAAGCATGATTTGTAATGTTATAGGATGCATGAATCCTTTCTTTTATAATTAGTAACCAGTTGTGTTTAGTTTACTTTAAGTTATGAAATTTTTTATTATCTTCTAAGATATCCATAATATTCTCTTTACTTGTAGAGCTCTGGTGCACAAGAAATTGATTTCATATATGGTGTACAGAAGGGACAAAATTTAATTATTCTCATATGGATAGCCAATTTTTGAAAGAGCTTTTTATTGAAAAGTGCTCTTTTCATCAGTGATTTCTATTGCCACCTCTGTAGTATATCAAGTGACCATCTGTGCATGGAACTGTTTCTGTTTATATGCCATTGTCTTTATCAGCACATGTTTTTCTCCAGGGATTCCTTGTTTATTCTCAGCCATTTTAACCTCCCAATGAATTTTTAGCTTAACTTCCCTAGTTTTCCCAATTTATATTTTAAAATAAATATTTTATAGCATAGGTACCATAACTATTAATAGTATTAGTAACTATACCATGACACATAGTTATGGAAAAGGTAAGCCTCAATATATGTCTTAGACCGTCCAGACTGTTATAACAAAATGCCATAGATTGGGTGGCTCATGAACAACAGGAATTTATTTTTCAAAGTTCTGAAGATTAGGAAGTCCAGGATCAGTGTTTCAGCAGATCTGGTGTTGGATGAGAGCTTGCTTCCTTGTTTGTGGATGACTGTCTTTTCAGTGAACCCACATGGCAGAAGGGACTCTAAAAGTGACTTAACATGTTGTAATGAAATTTGTAAGACACTGCAGATAATATTGGTTCAGCACTGAAAGTAAGTTCTCTCCAGCACTGGAAGGCTTTTGACAGCATATATAGATCTAGTCTACATTATCATGAAGTTTAAAAATGTGTGGTTTCATCAGGATCTCAATATGTTATTTTTGTTTCTAAGAAATCTAAGACTGGCTATTATTAACTAAGGAGAAAATCAGGAACATCTGTTTATCTAAGGATCTTAGCTCAGAAAAGAACTTAGGCAGAACTAATACCATTTTCAGATAGGTTATTTTCTTATTCATAAGCACTTTCTACAAATCCAGGAGAGCACAGATATCTTTGAAATTGTCAAAATATAAGCTTAAATAATTGCTCTCCTTTTTCTATATTACTTTTTAGCATATTTGTTTGTTTGTCTCCATAAAGTTACACTCACTGATGTGCTGTAAATGTGTAACAGTTGACTCTCAGGAAGGAAAAAGCCCTCATTTGTAGTTCTTGCCAACATTTTTGGTGTCAACATCCAAGCTTCCAAAGAGATATCACTGAATAAAGAGTTTGGGAAGAAATTCATAAAACCAACTATTCCAAACTGCTATGAGCTAATTTTAGCATATAAAATTTAACATTAATGAATTATCTTCTTGCTTACCAATTAATTGTGGTTATTTCTCCTTGGTGACACTAGACTGAATTTGGCTCTCTTTCCCCCTTGTGGTTGAGTGAGCCCTGAGGATTGCTTCTGGTCAGTAAATGATGACAGAGGTGTTGCATATCACTTTCAGTCCAGATTATTTAATTGCTTTTGGAAGACACTCCTGAACTTTCTTTATCCTCTATCAAGGTCATGAGCATTTTCCAAATAGTGGCTTGTCATCACCTTCAGTCCTAGAGTAAAGATGAAAGCATGGAAGCAAAACTAATCTATGATTGACATTTGATATGAATGAGAATTAAATCTTTGTTATATTGAACATAAATGTCAGAATTGTTTTGTTATTACAGCATAATCTAACCTATGCTTTCTGATAAATTATATTATCAAAATGTTTAAAAAGTGTCTTTTCAATGTTATACTTAAAAAAAACTAAATGAATTTATGTAAGACATTGTAATTTGTTAAAAATATGTTTCCAGATTTCATTAGTCACGGCTTACTCTGTTTACCACAACCATTCTGTTTCCAATAGATATTTTCATCTTGCATTTTTGCCCAAAACATCAATTTGATCTAAAATTTATTCTTTCAGAGATTCAGATTCATGTAATGTTTTTTATTTATTTCAGTATGACTTAAACAAATAGCTCATTTATCTGTAATGGATACCATTGAAAATGAAAGAATTATGAAAAACGTGACATATTCCTAGGAGCAATTTTGTGTGTGTCAGTTGCTGAATCATATCTGACTCTGCAGGGCTCCTCTGTCCATGGGATTCTCCAAGCAAATTTAGTTGTGTATAAAGAGAGCAAGCATAAAATAAACTGGTCTTCATACAATCCCGTGAGAGTCAAAGCAAATACTGAAGATCAGTTTTAGATGGAGGGGTCTGGTTTTCATCAACATCAGGTTTTTTCCAATGAGTTACCTCTTTGCATTGGATGGCCAAAGTATTGGAGTTTCAGCTTGAGCATCAGCCCTTTCAATGAATATTCAGGTTTGATTTCCTTTAGGATTCACTGGTTTGATCTCCTTGTGGTCCAAGGGACTCTCAAGGGTTTTCTCTAACACCAGTTTGAAAACATCAATTCTTTGGTGCTCAGCCTTCTTTATGATCCTACTGTCACATCCATATGAGACTACTGGAAAAACAAAATAGCTTTGACTGTACAGACCTTTGTCAGCAGAGTAATGTTTGCTTTTTAATACTGTCTAGGTTTGTCATAACTTTTCTTCCAGGGGCCAAGCATCTTTAATTGCATGGCTGCAGTCACTGTTTGCAGTGGTTTTGGAGGCCAAGAAAATAGTCTGTCACTATTTCCATTGTTTCCCCATCTATTTCCCATGAAGTAATGGAATTGGATGCCATGAACTTAGTGTTCTTTCACCTTCATCAAGAGGTTCTTTAGTTCCTCTTTGCTTTCTGCCATCGGGATGGTGTCCTTTGCATATCTGAGGTTATTGATATGTCTCTTAGCAGTCTTGCTTCCAGCTTGTGCTTTATCCAGACTAGTATGATGTACTCTGCATATAAGTTAAACAAGTAGGGTGACAATATGCAGCCTTGACATACTCCTTTCCCAATTTAGAACCAGTCTGTTGTTCATATCCGGTTCTAATTGTTCCTTCTTGACCTGCATACAGGTTTTTCAGGAGGCAGGTAAAAAGGTACTCCCATATCTTTAAGAATTTTCCATAGTTTTTTGTGATCCACACAGTCAAAAGACTCTAGTGTAGTCAATGAAATGGAAGTAGATGTTTTTCTGTAATTCTCTTGCTTTTTCTATGATTCAGGTGATGTTGGCAAGTGAAGGGCATGGAGGAAAAAGAAAGATATACCCTTCTGAATCCAGAGTTCCAAAGAATAGGAAGAAGAGATAATAAAGTGTTCCTAAGTGAAAAATGTGAGCAAATAGAGGAAAACAATAAAATGGGAAAGGCTAGAGATCTCTTTAAGAAAATCAGAGATACCAAGGGAGCACTTCATGCAAAGATGGGCACAATAAAGAACAATAATGATAAAGACCTGATAGAAGCAGAAGATATTAAGAAGATGTGGGAAAAATACACAGAATTATATTGAAAAGATCTTATTGACATGGATAACCACAATGGTGTGATCACTCACCTAGAGCCAGACATCCTAGAATGTGATGCTTAGGCCTTAGGAAACATTGCTGTGAACAAAGCTAGTGGAGGTGATGGTATTCCAGCTGAGCTGTTTCAAATCCTAAAAGATGATGCTGTTTAAGTACTGCATTCAGTATGCCAGCAAATTTGCAAAACTCATTAGTGGCAACAGAACTGGAAAAGGTCGGTTTTCATTCTAGTCTCAAAGAATGGCAGTGCCAGAGAGTGTTCAAATCACAACACAGTCACACTCATTTCACATTCTAGCAAGGTTATGCTCAAACATACTTCAAACTAAGGTGAAACAATATGTGAGCCAATAAATTCCAAATGTACAAGCTAGATGTAGAAAAGGCAGAAGAACCAGAGATCAAATTGCCAACATCTGTAGGGTCATAGAAAAAAAACCTAAGTATTACCAATTTTAGGTATCAGAAATATTCATGGGTTTGCATAGCCAGAACTAGTCTGAAGTGACTGGGCAGAAAGTAAGCAATTATCCAAAGAGAGAGAGGTGTGCAATTCATTAGCAAATGATGATGCAAATGACCAAAAGCAGTGATTTGGAGAGAACCCTCTGGATTGCTGGCAAACAGTTCAGGAACATTCAGAAAGAATCAGAGTGAAGGTCTCTGGGACACTGATTTCTGTGTCAGGAGGACCAAATGAAGGTAATCACTAAACCACATTGGTTAAATTCTCATTCACCAAATGAGAATGCTTTCTGACCACAGGCCTGGGCAGAACTCTACCCCACATGAGCAACCACTGGAAACCTAAGGCAAAGCCTTTCTTTTGCAGTATCACTCTAGTGCCCTCTACTGAGAAAACTTAGTATGTATTGTGCTCACTCTAAATGAGAAATGGTTAAGAAGGAGCTCTGTATATTGTGGGAGAGCATACATATATATACACATGCATATATATTATATGCATATGCATATGCATATATGTATATTCCTTGGTGGCTCAGATGGTAAAGAATCTGCCTGCAATTCAGGAGACCAGAGTCTGATCCCTGAGTCAGGAAGATTCCATGAAGACAGGAATGGCTACTCACTCCAGTATTCTTGCCTGGAGAATGTCATTGATAGAGGAACCTGGTAGGCTACAGTCCGTGCGATCACAAAAAGCTGGTCATGACTGAGCAACTAGCTATATATACTATATATTATATATATGTACATATATATATATGTATATATATGTGTGTGTGTGTGTGTGTATATATATATATATATATATATATATATATATATATATACTTGTGTATATATGTGTGTGTATTTTGAACTGAGTCAATAAATTGTTAGCTAGCACAGATAATATGACAGTGCTTCTTGAATCCACCCAAATTCAACTTAAACACTGGGGTTGGGTAGTATGATTTCAAAAACAGAAATAAGATGATGATTTCATTTTGGCAGCAAATTTAAATGAGTGTGGAGTGTTGGGACTTGGTTAACTATGTCATTGCAATGGTGCTAGGTAGAAAACAAATAGATGTTAGATTCTCAACAAAGTTCTGATCATTTTTTTAAGGAAAGAATAGGGGGGGCAAAATCTTTTTTTTTTTTTTTCCGCAGATGAGAAAAAGCAGAAGAACCTCTGGATTGCTGAGCAGAACAGGTTGCAGGAACATTCAGAAAGAATCAAGAGTGACAGAAGTGATGCAAATGACCAAAAGCAGTGATTTGGAGAGAACCTCTGGATTGCTGGCAAACAGTTCAGGAACATTCAGAAAGAATCAGAGTGAAGGTCTCTGGGACACTGATTTCTGTGTCAGGAGGACCAAATGAAGGTAATCACTAAACCACATTGGTTAAATTCTCATTCACCAAATGAGAATGCTTTCTGACCACAGGCCTGGGCAGAACTCTACCCCACATGAGCAACCACTGGAAACCTAAGGCAAAGCCTTTCTTTTGCAGTATCACTCTAGTGCCCTCTACTGAGAAAACTTAGTATGTATTGTGCTCACTCTAAATGAGAAATGGTTAAGAAGGAGCTCTGTATATTGTGGGAGAGCATACATATATATACACATGCATATATATTATATGCATATGCATATGCATATATGTATATTCCTTGGTGGCTCAGATGGTAAAGAATCTGCCTGCAATTCAGGAGACCAGAGTCTGATCCCTGAGTCAGGAAGATTCCATGAAGACAGGAATGGCTACTCACTCCAGTATTCTTGCCTGGAGAATGTCATTGATAGAGGAACCTGGTAGGCTACAGTCCGTGCGATCACAAAAAGCTGGTCATGACTGAGCAACTAGCTATATATACTATATATTATATATATGTACATATATATATATGTATATATATGTGTGTGTGTGTGTGTATATATATATATATATATATATATATATATATATATATACTTGTGTATATATGTGTGTGTATTTTGAACTGAGTCAATAAATTGTTAGCTAGCACAGATAATATGACAGTGCTTCTTGAATCCACCCAAATTCAACTTAAACACTGGGGTTGGGTAGTATGATTTCAAAAACAGAAATAAGATGATGATTTCATTTTGGCAGCAAATTTAAATGAGTGTGGAGTGTTGGGACTTGGTTAACTATGTCATTGCAATGGTGCTAGGTAGAAAACAAATAGATGTTAGATTCTCAACAAAGTTCTGATCATTCTCTTCTCCTTTCAAGGGAAAGAATAGGGACCACCCTTGAAAAACAGAATTAATCTGTTCCCTTCTGCTGCATGAAAATATTGAAACAGAGGGATATTTTTCTCTGCTGACTTCAAGAATCTTTGAAGGTCACATGAGTAATGTAATTTGTGTGACAAACTTTTTCTATTCTATTTCTATTATAATTTTGCAAACAGAGGGCTTTTTAATAGGCTTAGAATAATTCACATTATAAAAAATAGCATTTATCATATGAATAATAATCTTGAGTGGTATACCACATAAGGTAGCAAGCAATTAACCCCTTTTTATGCTTTTATAGGAAATCAGATTCTTAATTCTATGTGAAATAGAAGCTACACTTTTGTGATTTTTAATTGTCCCATAGGTTATAATGATCTCATACATCAGGGGCCTTCTCTAGTACTTGACCTGGAACTAGAAGCAGCAATTTATGAAATAGGTAAATAAATTAAGAGATTGGAAGATTATATATGTAATTGCTTATATTTTAAGAGATAAAATGATAGGAATGATTTTCTCTTTTTAAAGCTTTATTGAATTTATATATGCACAATAAGTATAAAATTTAGTATGTTTAGTAAATTTATAAAGCTATATAGCCAGAATATCATTTAGTTTTAGAATATTTCTATTACCTTGAAATATGCCTTCTGTTTATTTTTAGTTATTGTCCACTTCCATTCTTAGCTCCAAGCACTACTGTCTCTATAGGTTTGCCTGCCTAGGAAATTTCATGTAAATATAATAAGGTTTTTGTATCTGATTTGTTTCGTTCAACCTAAAGTTTTTGGTATTTATCTTTGTTAGATCATATATATATATATAATATATAGTTCTTTTTATTGCCAAATTATATGCCTTTGCATACATAGGTAAAATTTTATTTTGATAGTATCAAAATTTTTTACAATATAGTTTTATTTTTCCTTTTCTTTTTTGCTGTCATTGTCATATAAACTACATATTTATAAATTACAGTTTAATCAGTACATTTTAAAAGTTATTGCATCATGCAATTGACTTTTAAATCAAATAGTAGAATAAATTAATTATAAACAAACATACATTTATATTTGTATTTATCAATTAGTTACCGTTATGGGTACTGCTAATTTCTTCTTGTAGATTTATATTTCTGACTAGTGTCTTTGATTTCAGCCTGAACAATTTCTGTAGAATTTCTTGCAAAGAAATCCAAGGCAAGAACACCTTGGCTATTCTTCCTGGAAGTCTGAGAGTATTTCATGAATAAACACTTCTGAATTTGTTGCTTGTCTCTGGTTTATTTCCAAAGCCCTGAAAAATGTCTGTTCTTGGCAATTTTATTGAGTATTTTAGTTGCTTTGAGAAGGTAAGATACACAAATCTATTCACTCCACTGTAGCTACAATATATTTATCTTAACCAGAATTATAATTCCAATATAAATTAAAGAAAAATGAATAGGAGTTATACATTATACCTCTGGCTGGTAACTTTGTTCCTAAACTGCTTTATTGTTGTTGGGTTTCTAGATGACAAACAATACAATGAATAGGAACATATGTAAATTTTTTTTTGCATTTCATTTATAATGTAGTTAAAGATAATATAGAAAGCATCTCATACTTAAATATAGAAGATTGGTCTCTGTCACCATGAGGTATAAGTAATGTGCTTTGGAAAAAAAGAAATATATGTATATATGGAAAGAGAGAGATAGATACACACACCATCTATATGGAATCTGCAGTTTAATTTATACAAAAGTAAAGAACAAAAATACAAATTCAAATCCAGACATTTCTCAGTTATAATATTCAGTATAGGTTTGCCTGCCTAGGAAATTTCATGTAAATATAATAAGGTTTTTGTATCTGATTTGTTTCGTTCAACCTAAAGTTTTTGGTATTTATCTTTGTTAGATCATATATATATATATAATATATAGTTCTTTTTATTGCCAAATTATATGCCTTTGCATACATAGGTAAAATTTTATTTTGATAGTATCAAAATTTTTTACAATATAGTTTTATTTTTCCTTTTCTTTTTTGCTGTCATTGTCATATAAACTACATATTTATAAATTACAGTTTAATCAGTACATTTTAAAAGTTATTGCATCATGCAATTGACTTTTAAATCAAATAGTAGAATAAATTAATTATAAACAAACATACATTTATATTTGTATTTATCAATTAGTTACCGTTATGGGTACTGCTAATTTCTTCTTGTAGATTTATATTTCTGACTAGTGTCTTTGATTTCAGCCTGAACAATTTCTGTAGAATTTCTTGTAGAGAAGCCCAAGGCAAGAACACCTTGGCTATTCTTCCTGGAAGTCTGAGAGTATTTCATGAATAAACACTTCTGAATTTGTTGCTTGTCTCTGGTTTATTTCCAAAGCCCTGAAAAATGTCTGTTCTTGGCAATTTTATTGAGTATTTTAGTTGCTTTGAGAAGGTAAGATACACAAATCTATTCACTCCACTGTAGCTACAATATATTTATCTTAACCAGAATTATAATTCCAATATAAATTAAAGAAAAATGAATAGGAGTTATACATTATACCTCTGGCTGGTAACTTTGTTCCTAAACTGCTTTATTGTTGTTGGGTTTCTAGATGACAAACAATACAATGAATAGGAACATATGTAAATTTTTTTTTGCATTTCATTTATAATGTAGTTAAAGATAATATAGAAAGCATCTCATACTTAAATATAGAAGATTGGTCTCTGTCACCATGAGGTATAAGTAATGTGCTTTGGAAAAAAAGAAATATATGTATATATGGAAAGAGAGAGATAGATACACACACCATCTATATGGAATCTGCAGTTTAATTTATACAAAAGTAAAGAACAAAAATACAAATTCAAATCCAGACATTTCTCAGTTATAATATTCAGTAACATGAGATGCAAAACAAATAATACTATTCATAAGTGAGTTAGATCAGTTATGGGGTATATAGAATGTCTTATTTTGATCATTGTGTAAAGTTACCTTAAATAACACCTTCTAGCATAAATTTCTTCTTGAACTCAGACTGTGTTAAGTACTACTCTTCTGTGGTACCACATTCCCTGAATTTATTTCTGTCTTTATTACAGTGCAGAGTTTTTAGTGTTCAGTTCTTGGCTGTATGTTCTTTGCAGGACTGTACCTTATGAAACTGATTTCCTAGTGCCTGGCAAAGTACTTGGCCCACATTAAACAATCAATAAAATTTAGATGAATCACTGAATTACCTAGACTCAGCTTTTCTTCTAGATTGTGTTTTATTGAATATCAGTGATGAGGTATTCCAAGAAATAGTAGGCTCCTCTGTCCATGGGATTCTGGAGCAGGTTGCCATGCCTTTCTCCAGGAGATCTTCCTGGCCCAGGCACTGAACCCATGTCTCTTTGTCTCCTGTGTTGGCAGGTGGGTTCTTTGCCACTAGTGCCACCTGGGAAGCCCTGGGGTAATCTTAATACACATATGAAAAATAAAAGTGCTTAGAAAACGCAAGTAACAAAACATCTTAATTGTAATACAACATTTCACAAAAATTTCAAAACCTATTTTATTCTTAAATATCCAGTAAATTTTGAATAACTATAGTTTGATGGGAAATGATAACCTAGAGGATCACAGGGATCAGATTCTGGGTAATTGCTAAGATTCTACCTTTGGGGGGGGGGGTGCGTTGGGGAGGGAGGAGGGAAGGTGGGCCTCTTCTATTGGTCTTTCATTTATCTATTTTCATCCATCTTTGTTCTTTGGCATGCATTGACCTCCCATCACAGTGGCCACTGTTGTCACAGAGCACCAGCTCTGGGTGCGTGCACTCCAGAGCTCCAGCTCGGTAATTGGACACATCAGTCCAGCCACTCCGCGGCACGTGAGATCTTCCCAGGCCAGCGATCGAACCAGCGCCCCTTGCACTGCCAGGCGGTGTCCTTACCCACTGGACTGCCAGGGAAGCCCAAGATTGTACTTTTTTGTTCTTTACTTATAAATTAGTCTGTTTTCTGTCTGAGATGTTGTACTCTCATCTGTAAAATGAAGTTCCTAATAACTCATTAAGTTCTTATGTGAATTAAATGAAGTAATGCTGAATATAAGTTAAACAACCAGTCCTTTCAAAAATATTTATTTCCCATAATGCAGATATGGTTTTGCACCCTTTCTGCATTAGCACAAGAAAAATTTCAATATATTATTGAATTCTAACAAATAGAAATTTTCTAAAATCCAAATGATTTTTTCATAAATACTTTGAGGGAAGGGTTGTACTGAGTAAGAAATTTGAATTTAAGTATAACTTGCTTGCAATCTCATATTTAAAACTTAATATACAATATTTGAAACATGCCAGTCAATGTTGTCTGAAACAATTCACAGCTAGACACAGCTAGTCCTTATTTTTATATTTCAAATCAATTTCTAGAGACAGCCTTATGAAAGGGTGACTTACCTAATTGCTAGACTGCTGTTTTTTAGTGTTACAACTGGAAGTATTCCATGCTCATAAATTGAATCTAATTATTTACCTCCTCTCTGGCATTAATTTCAAAATAATCAAACAATATGTAACTTCAGTGTCGGTATGTGGACAGCTATTTAGAATTATTTGGCAGTGATTCTGTTAAGTTTGACAGATTTTCTGACACTTTTCTAATTTATTTCTCTTCCTGGGTGGTCTATTAAGCATGATAGATACGATGTAATGAAATTATTTGAAGTTAAGATTCAATCAACATCTTGCAATGTTTTATAAGATAAGATTTTGTATTATGCTTCCTTGAGAAGGTCACGTCTTGTAACATCACCCATGACAGAGGTAAAATTGCCTTTCATTCATGTGTGAGATCTTAGAGCTTGCTGGAGGGGTAACTGCCAATCATAACATAGGTTTTAAAATTACACTAGAAATCACAATGTCTTTTTTTCTTGACAGAAACAGCAGGGATCAATGGTCGGTTCAGGTAGAGACAGTGAACTCCTGCATTAATGTTTTTGATTAATTTTCAGAATAAAAATTCTTCCTTTTTTATGAAAATAGTGATCAGCTACTGCACTCATTGTCCACTGTCTTTGCTTTATGCTTCTGCCCCTACCCACCTATATTTTTTATCTATCTCCCTTTCTCTTTGGGCTCCCCAGGCAGCTCGCTGGTAAAGAATCCACCTGCCAGCGCAAGAGGCACAGGAGATATGGGTTCAGTCCCTCCGTTGGGAGCATCCTCTGGAGGAAGAAACAGCAACCCAAAGTGTTCTTCCCTGGAGAAACCCATGGCCAGAGGAGCCTGGCAGGCTACAGTCCATATGGCTGTAGAGTCAGGCACGACTGAGTGACTGAGCGTACACACACACCCTTTCCCAAAAAATTGGGATTTTTTTCGTTTCAGTTGTGTTGGGATATTAATTATGAAAATGCTGTTAGTTAAGGAGCCCCCCCTAAAACATCATAATGACTTCCTCCTATTAGGATTTGTGAGAAAACAGCCAGAACTGCTCTGTTCCCACAGAGCAATTTTCTAAAGAGTTATGTTTTGGGGGGGTAATTGCCAAGGAGTACTGTTGGCCCCTGGAGCAGACATGATTGCAGACCTTGGAACACTGGGTCATGCTTAATCAAAACACTGTTTTGGGCATGCACACCATGTTTGCATCAGGGGACTCACTAACTTCTTGGTTGACATTTCTTGATAAGTGCATAACTTTCTGCTATGAATACTAAATAAATATGATGAGGGCTCTGTGCTCGGGGCTCTTGATCCTTGAGGTCTTGAGCCTCCATTCCATCTTTAACTTGCTCTCTGTCTTTGTGTTTCTTATTCTCTGCGACACCCATCACTTGCCCTAAGCCCTTGCTGAGTCCAGCTCACACAGAAATATTACTACCATTTCTGTTTTTTCCAAGAGCATGTGTTCTCCAAAAGCACCACTTTTTTCTTCTCCTCTGAAGGATAGCACTTTGTATTCTATGACATCTAACAACTAAAATGATTCTACTATCCAAAATAATATATAATTTGACTGGAGGGGTAACTGCCAATCATAACATAGGTTTTAAAATTACACTAGAAATCACAATGTCTTTTTTTCTTGACAGAAACAGCAGGGATCAATGGTCGGTTCAGGTAGAGACAGTGAACTCCTGCATTAATGTTTTTGATTAATTTTCAGAATAAAAATTCTTCCTTTTTTATGAAAATAGTGATCAGCTACTGCACTCATTGTCCACTGTCTTTGCTTTATGCTTCTGCCCCTACCCACCTATATTTTTTATCTATCTCCCTTTCTCTTTGGGCTCCCCAGGCAGCTCGCTGGTAAAGAATCCACCTGCCAGCGCAAGAGGCACAGGAGATATGGGTTCAGTCCCTCCGTTGGGAGCATCCTCTGGAGGAAGAAACAGCAACCCAAAGTGTTCTTCCCTGGAGAAACCCATGGCCAGAGGAGCCTGGCAGGCTACAGTCCATATGGCTGTAGAGTCAGGCACGACTGAGTGACTGAGCGTACACACACACCCTTTCCCAAAAAATTGGGATTTTTTTCGTTTCAGTTGTGTTGGGATATTAATTATGAAAATGCTGTTAGTTAAGGAGCCCCCCCTAAAACATCATAATGACTTCCTCCTATTAGGATTTGTGAGAAAACAGCCAGAACTGCTCTGTTCCCACAGAGCAATTTTCTAAAGAGTTATGTTTTGGGGGGGTAATTGCCAAGGAGTACTGTTGGCCCCTGGAGCAGACATGATTGCAGACCTTGGAACACTGGGTCATGCTTAATCAAAACACTGTTTTGGGCATGCACACCATGTTTGCATCAGGGGACTCACTAACTTCTTGGTTGACATTTCTTGATAAGTGCATAACTTTCTGCTATGAATACTAAATAAATATGATGAGGGCTCTGTGCTCGGGGCTCTTGATCCTTGAGGTCTTGAGCCTCCATTCCATCTTTAACTTGCTCTCTGTCTTTGTGTTTCTTATTCTCTGCGACACCCATCACTTGCCCTAAGCCCTTGCTGAGTCCAGCTCACACAGAAATATTACTACCATTTCTGTTTTTTCCAAGAGCATGTGTTCTCCAAAAGCACCACTTTTTTCTTCTCCTCTGAAGGATAGCACTTTGTATTCTATGACATCTAACAACTAAAATGATTCTACTATCCAAAAATAATTATATCAAGTTTAACTAATGACATCTTTCCTTCAAAGAGAAATATATTAAAGCCTGGATAGATTATAAGTTAATTAACAGTTGACTAAAAAAGTAAAATATTTATGACAAAAAAACCCAAAATGGGCTTAATCTACTGGATTATTCATACATAGGTTAGCAACATTCTAATAAGGACTGAAGTGAAAAATATTAATATTGAGTTACTCTTTAAACAGTGGAAAGGCATACATTGATGATCACAGAGTGGATGGCGCCTTATTCTCAAATGTGTGTGCAGTCTTGTAACTTCTGCCTCTTATATACACAGAAGAATTCTGAAAAGTTCTGTCGATAGCACTCAGAAATGGATTATTTTGGATTGCTCTTTGGGTTTCTTGCATCCTATGTCATGTTACCCAGAATGGAAAGATTAGGAAAATATTCGGTCTATCAAGATAAAACATAAAATAACAAAGCAAGTCATAGTACACTTAGAATTTTTGAATGAGTATTTTCCAGTGGAATACTAAGACAAATGTACATCAAACTGTCATTTGGTCTTTCTTTTAACTAATATGTATTTCTGAGAATTTCACTTCAAAACCAATGCATACATTTTCTTTCTGTTCTGCATTGATATTCTTTATCAAGCTTTTTATAAAGAATAAATATCACATTTCTCAATTATTATGATAATGTTGAAATGATAAAAGCCAATTTTTCAGGAAGAATATAATGAAGTAATGGCAAGGGAACAAAAACCTATATTCAATTTCTATTTCAAAAAATTCCTTATCAAGAGGGCAGAACAGCCTGTACTACCACATCTGTCTTCAATGCCAGATGATCATGTGGTTTTCCACTAACAGTTCTAGTTTAGGTATAGTTAAACTGACTCTTCTTCTCATATGTATAAATATAGGTCATAACATCAGATTGAATGTCATATGCTCTTTTTCAAATAAAAGAAATATATAAATTCTATAAACTTGGTGCTTCACATTATAAAAGTAATTTTTCCAATCTTGAGGAACCTTGGAATTAATGGCTGTAGCTTGTATACATGAAGGTTAAATTCTTACTATAGGATTTATTTTTAGGCGTCTCCTGATGGCATTTATGATATTTTAGTCTAATTCAAATAAAACTAATGTTTCATTTAACATGTTAATGTGTTCTTTTAAACCTTGTAGGTTTTATCTTGGTTGATTTTCAGTACCCATTATTTTAATTATTTTCAATTTTGTCCTTGAATGTTATTTTCACTGATGGATAGTTAAAGAAAAAAAAAACTACTCATAAAGGAAAATAAAAGATTATTTTCCCATATATTTCAGTTGAGAGTAAAGCTAAGTTATGTAGTAAATAAATTTTTAGACAAAATATAGCTGGGATTATTTTTAAGATATGAATTAATTTTATAGATGCCTAAAACATTCACAAGTATGAAAGAACTCATGAAGAGGATAGCTGAAAGTTCAAATTATTTTTTAGAATTTTTTAAAAAAATTCATATTTTTGAAGCAAGTATTTTATCAAATACTGGATATATTTTATAGTTACTATGATGGTAAAACATAAAAGCATGGATGGAAAAAATAAAAAGACTAGAAAGATTTTTAAATGAAGGGATATACATTTATATAAAAGCAGGAATTCATTGTTGTTTAGTAGCCACATCTGACTCTTTGTGACTCCATGGACCATAGGACACTGGGCTTTCCTGTCCTTCACTATCTCACAGATTTTGCTCAAACTCATGTTTATTGAATCTGTGATGCCATCCAAACGTCTCATCCTGTTTCCCTCTTCTCCTCCTGCCCTCAATCTTTCCCAGCATCAGGGTCTTTTCCAATTAGGAAACATATTTGATGAAATTGAATAAAATTTAAAAATCAGATATTTAGTAAGTCCTTATCAAGAGGGCAGAACAGCCTGTACTACCACATCTGTCTTCAATGCCAGATGATCATGTGGTTTTCCACTAACAGTTCTAGTTTAGGTATAGTTAAACTGACTCTTCTTCTCATATGTATAAATATAGGTCATAACATCAGATTGAATGTCATATGCTCTTTTTCAAATAAAAGAAATATATAAATTCTATAAACTTGGTGCTTCACATTATAAAAGTAATTTTTCCAATCTTGAGGAACCTTGGAATTAATGGCTGTAGCTTGTATACATGAAGGTTAAATTCTTACTATAGGATTTATTTTTAGGCGTCTCCTGATGGCATTTATGATATTTTAGTCTAATTCAAATAAAACTAATGTTTCATTTAACATGTTAATGTGTTCTTTTAAACCTTGTAGGTTTTATCTTGGTTGATTTTCAGTACCCATTATTTTAATTATTTTCAATTTTGTCCTTGAATGTTATTTTCACTGATGGATAGTTAAAGAAAAAAAAAACTACTCATAAAGGAAAATAAAAGATTATTTTCCCATATATTTCAGTTGAGAGTAAAGCTAAGTTATGTAGTAAATAAATTTTTAGACAAAATATAGCTGGGATTATTTTTAAGATATGAATTAATTTTATAGATGCCTAAAACATTCACAAGTATGAAAGAACTCATGAAGAGGATAGCTGAAAGTTCAAATTATTTTTTAGAATTTTTAAAATAATTCATATTTTTGAAGCAAGTATTTTATCAAATACTGGATATATTTTTATAGTTACTATGATGGTAAAACATAAAAGCATGGATGGAAAAAATAAAAAGACTAGAAAGATTTTTAAATGAAGGGATATACATTTATATAAAAGCAGGAATTCATTGTTGTTTAGTAGCCACATCTGACTCTTTGTGACTCCATGGACCATAGGACACTGGGCTTTCCTGTCCTTCACTATCTCACAGATTTTGCTCAAACTCATGTTTATTGAATCTGTGATGCCATCCAAACGTCTCATCCTGTTTCCCTCTTCTCCTCCTGCCCTCAATCTTTCCCAGCATCAGGGTCTTTTCCAATTAGGAAACATATTTGATGAAATTGAATAAAATTTAAAAATCAGATATTTAGTAAGGTGAAAAGTTAACTGTTGAAAATTGGTGGTGTGTGTATTGATACAGAGTAACAATTTTACCAAATTTATAAAAGAAACAAATCTTCAGTTTGCAGAAGTTTATGAATCTTGGATACTGTTAAGTATATTAAACTTCCTGGAGTAAAGGAAACAGCTCTTTGTAGCATTTGGACAGATATTTGTAGCATCTGTAATGAAGGAAGTTAGCAAATGTTACTTTCTGGGGCTTCCCTTGTTGCTCAGCATTAACAGAATCTACCTGTAATGCATGACACTCAGGTTCAATCCCTCATTCTGGAAGATCCCCTAGAGAGGAAATGGAAAGCCACTCCAGTATTATTGCCTGGAGAAGCCCCATGGACAGAGCTACACTCCATAGGTCTATGGGTATATTTCTGGGCTCTCTATCCTATTGCGTTGAATGACAGCATCGATGGACTTGGAGGACATAAATTCTAAGTGAAATAAGCTGAACACACGAAGACAAATAATTATGTATTTTCACTTACATGTGCAATTTAAAACAGTCCAACTCATATAAGCAGAGAATGGTAGTTACCAAAGACTGGGAGAAGGCAAAAATGGGTAAAGTTTCAGATATGTAAGATAATAAATTCTGAACATATGCTATACAGCAAAGAATCTATAGCTAAAATATTATATTGTATACTGAAAATTTGCTGAGAGTAGATGTTAGGTATTCTTGACTAATAATAGTAGTAGTAGTAATAAAAGTAATAAAGATGTGAGGAGGCTTTGATAGGTGATTGATATACATATCCTTGATAGTGTTGATGTTTTCAAAGTATATACTCACCCCAACACACATCCAGTTACATATATTGACTATGCACAGATTTTTATATGTCAATCATACTTCAGTAAGTAGTTTTAAAGCAAAAACTATGTGACATGAGTGCACAGATTGACAGACTGATTGAATGGAAAAGAACACCCAAGAAACCAGTTTACTCACATAAAAGGTATATAATCAACACAGTGTGAAGCTCCCTGTTAATATGTACTATTCAATGAATAGTACTAGGACAATTGTTTAGACATAAAGAAAAAATACTGAATATTTTCTTCACTGTAAACATGAGTATCAATTTATGGTGGAAAAAAACCTTATGTAAGAAAAAAAATATCACTTTGAGAGAGAGAATAATAAGCATTTCTTTTCATCAAGATATATCATATGCTATTAAAAAATCAAGTCATGAGCTGGGAAAGATAGTTGCAGCAGCAAGTCACAAAATATTGTTTACAGAGTATATAAAGGGCTCTTGAAATGAATAAGAACATGGGAAGAATCAAACAGAAAACTGAGTCAAAGTCTTGAGCAGGCATATCACATAAAAGGGAAAACAATAATTAAACAAGGAAGAAGTTCAATTTTGTACACAGGGACATGAACAAATTTTAAAAAAGGCAACAAAAATTAAAGCATAATTAGATATAATTTCACAGTCCCAGAATGGCATGTTTACCTCTGTCTCTCATCATTATCTACATGGAGCAAGAACATTTCTTTGTTTTTTTGTTTTTTTGTTTTTTTTAAAGGTTTCTTAACATTGTCTTCCTGGATAAGTAAAGTGGTAAAACAACTTTAAAGTCACACACACGCACACACATACACATGCACACACATAGAAAGTAAAGTATGAGACAAGCAATTCATTTATAGTTATTTCGTATGTGTCAGGTTTCCATGTTTGCAACAGTGCATGTATATAATTCTCATCAATTTTCATAATTGCAAATGCCCGTTTATTGAAAACAGAACAAATGCATCGTCCTTCTTAAAAGTTATGGTTACACAATTGGATGAATCTTAGAAACAATTTTCAGTGAAAAAATATCTCTGAAACATTATTGGAGCATGATACTATACTACAATATTTTTAAATTAGCATTTTGTTTTTGGAGACACTTTTTCATTTTTTAAGGAAAAATAGGAAATAAGAAAATATAGAATAGTTGTTACTTTCATAGTTGGGAGAAGGTAAGAGTTCAGCAGCCAGGAGGAAGAAAGATGCCTCAACTTGGATGATCATACTTTATCTTGAGTGGGCACTGGGCTCATGGCTTCTTGCTTTATTATTTTGTTAACATTATTTATAGTTATTGAATATTATTTTGCATGCCAAGTATTTTATTACTTATATTTAAACTTTGAGTTAAAGTCACTCGGTCATGTCTGACTCTTTGCGATACCATTGACAAGCCATGGAATGCTCCAGGCAAGAATACTAAAGTGGGTAGCTGTTCCCTTCTCCAGGGGATCTACCGGACCCAGGAATTAACTGGGGTCTCCTGCATTGCAGGCTGATTCTGTACCAGCTGATCTACCAGTGAAGCCCCGTATTGAGACATTTATATACGTAATATTTTACAAGATAATTAGTCCCTTAAGTATTTATTTTTTCTCTTTTTATTTATTTATTTATTCTCTTTCATCTCTTTATTCTTACAAATGTTACTTTTGAAACTTATGTAGGTAAATCTTTAATATAAAAGATTCATAAATATTTATAATGTAAAATTTCTTATTAAAGGTTTAATCGGAAAGAGTTAATAATAGAAATATCAGTCAATGTTTGCAAACATAGCAAACATTCCCACCCATTTATGCTTTTAAATAATTCAGTATTGGTTGATAATGTTTCATACAATGATATATACATCTATAAGGATAAGGATTTTATAATTTTGTATTATCAACCACAAGTTATCAAATTAACTTATTTTCAAATTTTTTGCTAATTTCAGATTAGCATATACAAAGATAACACAATGAATATGTTGGTATCCAACAAAAATTCTGAACATGTTTAAGTCTCCCTGTGAGTTGATTTTCTCAATTAAAAATAGCTAAAATACTCAAAAATTTTAAAATCACATTGAAAACTTAGTCCTTGTAACTTTCTCTGTTATTAGTAATAACATGCTTGCCTAATTTTATCAGAACAGTTTTATAATAGGGATGTAGTTATTATTCCATTTTTCATGTGAGGAACTTGAGGTTAAAAAGAGAGTTGGAACTAGAATTAGAACACAAGTAGTCTCATTTAAAAACTCAACTGTAAATCAAAAGTCATCTTTTATATGACAGGTAAAAGTATTGCATTATTTTCAAAGTATTTTAACTCATTTTTCTATTTATTTCGAACTTTCTGAAAGCAATATATACATAAAGGCATACATTTACATGTCCAGTTTTTATTTTTATAGTTTTATCATGTTTAATGATACCTATATTTAAACTTTGAGTTAAAGTCACTCGGTCATGTCTGACTCTTTGCGATACCATTGACAAGCCATGGAATGCTCCAGGCAAGAATACTAAAGTGGGTAGCTGTTCCCTTCTCCAGGGGATCTACCGGACCCAGGAATTAACTGGGGTCTCCTGCATTGCAGGCTGATTCTGTACCAGCTGATCTACCAGTGAAGCCCCGTATTGAGACATTTATATACGTAATATTTTACAAGATAATTAGTCCCTTAAGTATTTATTTTTTCTCTTTTTATTTATTTATTTATTCTCTTTCATCTCTTTATTCTTACAAATGTTACTTTTGAAACTTATGTAGGTAAATCTTTAATATAAAAGATTCATAAATATTTATAATGTAAAATTTCTTATTAAAGGTTTAATCGGAAAGAGTTAATAATAGAAATATCAGTCAATGTTTGCAAACATAGCAAACATTCCCACCCATTTATGCTTTTAAATAATTCAGTATTGGTTGATAATGTTTCATACAATGATATATACATCTATAAGGATAAGGATTTTATAATTTTGTATTATCAACCACAAGTTATCAAATTAACTTATTTTCAAATTTTTTGCTAATTTCAGATTAGCATATACAAAGATAACACAATGAATATGTTGGTATCCAACAAAAATTCTGAACATGTTTAAGTCTCCCTGTGAGTTGATTTTCTCAATTAAAAATAGCTAAAATACTCAAAAATTTTAAAATCACATTGAAAACTTAGTCCTTGTAACTTTCTCTGTTATTAGTAATAACATGCTTGCCTAATTTTATCAGAACAGTTTTATAATAGGGATGTAGTTATTATTCCATTTTTCATGTGAGGAACTTGAGGTTAAAAAGAGAGTTGGAACTAGAATTAGAACACAAGTAGTCTCATTTAAAAACTCAACTGTAAATCAAAAGTCATCTTTTATATGACAGGTAAAAGTATTGCATTATTTTCAAAGTATTTTAACTCATTTTTCTATTTATTTCGAACTTTCTGAAAGCAATATATACATAAAGGCATACATTTACATGTCCAGTTTTTATTTTTATAGTTTTATCATGTTTAATGATACCTATCATTAAATTTGATAGTTATTAGACTTAATATCTCTTTATTATGTATAAAAGCATCTCATTTCTGCTTAGTATTTTCTTAGCAATTAATTGTCAATTGTGTCATATGTATTTGAAAATTTTAAATTTGATGTAATGATGTTATACAGCCTTTTAATAAAATTTCCGTGAAAACTTTTCTATCATAGTAACTTTAATTCTAATATGTTAGTGAATCCCATTTCCTATTATATCATATAAGCTTTTCCTTCTGTCCACGGGTGAAATTTGTCTGTATATTTATCCCTTCCTACAGTATTCTTAATTGTATATTGTTTAGTTTGGCTATTTCATTTAAATGAATTAGGTTCCATTATATATTTTTTCTATATTCTAAATCATAGTCTAACAACTTGTAGATAATTATTTGATAATATTTAAAATAGTTCAAATCCAAAATGCTTTTACCCTAGGATCTTAACACAGACATAAAAATTTATCTAAAATACTGTTGTTCAATGCTTTTGTTCTTTAATATTGAGGAAACTGTGGAAGAGGATTAAGGAGGAAAACCTGGTATTCCTCTTTAGTCATATTTCTTTGATATTTTCAGAATAATTTTTTAAATTAAAATAACTATTTGAGGACTTCCCTGGTAGGCCAGTGGATAAAGAGTCCACCTTGCAGTGCAGGGGGCACCGGTTCAATCCCTGATCTGGGAGGAGTGTGCCGCGGAGCAACTGGACCGGTGTGTCCAATTGCAGGCTAGCGCTCTGGAAGTTGGTGCAGTGAAAGAGGCCGCTGCAGTGGGAGGCCCACATATGCCAAAGAATAAAAAGATCAATGAAAATAAATATAAATTTAAAAAAGAGGCTTGATGGGGAAAAAGAATTTTAAAAAAATAATAGTTATTTGAAAATTTATATCTTTATCTTATAAATTTTACATAAAATAGGGTAGTTATACTTCGGAATTTACAAAATTTTCCCTCAGATATGTATCCTCGATTATTGCCCCATTCATTGGGATACTTTCTGCTTTGTGAATGTCTATTATGTTTAAATTGAGTCTCCAAGAACTGACCGTCATATCTTTTAAATTTTATTCTTTTAATTGCATTGCTGCACTTTATTCTTTTGTGTTTGGAGGATGTTTTTCAAATGAATCTGTGAATTTCTAATTGGAATTTCTACCATGACACTTCTACTCATTACTTGCAATGTGATATCTACTTTGATAATCATGATTTTCATTTTAATGCAGCCTTCCTTGCAACCTGTTGACATCACTGAACAGCTTTGCTCTTAATAGAAAGAATAAATGTCTTCTCATATTACATGAAAATAATTAGAAAAGTACTTTCTAATGTATTCTTTTGTTTTTAGACTGCATGCACTTTAGACAAAAATGAGATTTTAGAATATTTCACCTTAAAGCTTCATTTTTCCTTATGTACTTGAAGCTGAAGGATTTTTTTTCTCTTTATTATTGGTTGGTAGTGGCAATTCATTATTGATTGTTCCTTAAAAGTTCATTTTGACAGTATACTAATAGAAAAGTTTCATCTTGATAACATGGAAAAAGCTTTTAGCGCCATGAAAAGCCACAACTCTGACATATACATTAATGGACAGTTAAAGTCAAATAACAAAAAGTGCACATGGGGACATGAATCCAAGAGTTAAATGCTGATGGCTGTAGGCAATGTGTCTTTTTCTTCTCCCTGATGGACTCTCCATGAAGAACCCATGCTACATATACTTCACTTAACAGCATAGTTGCTTTTCAAATGATGGTGATCATGCTGGGGAAGTGTCCCGAATAGCAGGATGATGATTGTCATTTTTAAAAATATTTAAAGTGAGGATGTTGTATACTGTAGGATTGATGAAGGAATGAACATTTTGATTTTTGTGCAGCTCTTTTACTTGCTCTGTAACACTGTCCTTCACCATGGTATTTAACATTTCCTTGCTTATTTATTTAGCTCTCAAATGACAGTTCATCCCAACTTATTCGTGTATCATAAGTTTAAAATGCTAAGTTATTCAAAGAATATAGGAAATAATTGACTATATTATTTTCATGATCTTCACAGTCTTTGATGGTTAAAACCATGGGTCTTGACAGTCTAACTGTACAGTAGACCAAGCTATGATGTTAAATATTAACTTTACAGTGGAGCAAACTGGAAAATGATAACCTTATCCAGGTAATGAAGGTTAATATCACCAGTGAAATCTTGTGGATGTCAATTACGAGATATGATATGACTAGAAGAGTACTGCATGTCTGTTGTATTCTTTCCAGAAATCCATTGCGCTTATCTCATGATGTGAAACTCACAACAAAATCCCAGAAGGGCAACATCCTCCTAGACACCTGGCTAGTATTCCTTAAGTCTCCCAAGTTTTTGGAAAACAAATAATTAGAAACTCAGTAGAGAGTGAGAATATGTGGTGCACTGGGTTGTTCCTGGAACAGGAAAAAAAAAGGCATCAAGAGAAAAGCTACTAATATCAAAATAAAATTTGGATGGCAGTTAGAAGTCATACAGTAATGCCAGTTGCCTAGTTTTGACTATGATAATGCAAGCTAGTAAGGATGTGGGAAACTGGATGAGAAATATATTGAAACTTACTTTACTATCATTAGAACTTTCCTGTGAATCTCAATTTATTCTAAAACAAAATGTTACTTAAATTTTTTGAACAATAGTCCATTTTAAACTGGTAGTGACAACCCTAGACATAGATATAACAGAAATTTTCTTTTTTATTGAAATAGTACACTATATAGCAGTTCAGCACAGTTGTTTGAGGAAAATGTAGAAGTCTGAAAATCTCTGAAATGGGCCAATTTTATCTTGGCTATTGGAAGATATATAGTTTAACTGAATATCGTGTGCTTGGTCAATTTCTTGTTCAGCATTGTATCTGATCATTTTCCAAACAAATTCAGTTTTTGTCCATTGTTTGTTCTCATTCCTGTTGTCATTTTTTTTTTTAAGTGATATGTCTTTCCTTGTTTTTATTAAAGTGAAAGAGTCAGACCTGACTGAACTTACACGCACACAGGTAGTTGATTTACATTTGTGTTATTTTCAGGTGTATAGGACAGCAGTTTAGTTACACACTAACACAAACATATACGTATTCTTATGGAACCAGGTTTGCCTATCCTGTTCATTGTAGAAGATTTGGTCACAGCTGTTACAAAAATAGGAATATTATTTTCATTTGATCTTCACAGTCTTTGATGGTTAAAACCATGGGTCTTGACAGTCTAACTGTACAGTAGACCAAGCTATGATGTTAAATATTAACTTTACAGTGGAGCAAACTGGAAAATGATAACCTTATCCAGGTAATGAAGGTTAATATCACCAGTGAAATCTTGTGGATGTCAATTACGAGATATGATATGACTAGAAGAGTACTGCATGTCTGTTGTATTCTTTCCAGAAATCCATTGCGCTTATCTCATGATGTGAAACTCACAACAAAATCCCAGAAGGGCAACATCCTCCTAGACACCTGGCTAGTATTCCTTAAGTCTCCCAAGTTTTTGGAAAACAAATAATTAGAAACTCAGTAGAGAGTGAGAATATGTGGTGCACTGGGTTGTTCCTGGAACAGGAAAAAAAAAGGCATCAAGAGAAAAGCTACTAATATCAAAATAAAATTTGGATGGCAGTTAGAAGTCATACAGTAATGCCAGTTGCCTAGTTTTGACTATGATAATGCAAGCTAGTAAGGATGTGGGAAACTGGATGAGAAATATATTGAAACTTACTTTACTATCATTAGAACTTTCCTGTGAATCTCAATTTATTCTAAAACAAAATGTTACTTAAATTTTTGAACAATAGTCCATTTTAAACTGGTAGTGACAACCCTAGACATAGATATAACAGAAATTTTCTTTTTTATTGAAATAGTACACTATATAGCAGTTCAGCACAGTTGTTTGAGGAAAATGTAGAAGTCTGAAAATCTCTGAAATGGGCCAATTTTATCTTGGCTATTGGAAGATATATAGTTTAACTGAATATCGTGTGCTTGGTCAATTTCTTGTTCAGCATTGTATCTGATCATTTTCCAAACAAATTCAGTTTTTGTCCATTGTTTGTTCTCATTCCTGTTGTCATTTTTTTTTTTAAGTGATATGTCTTTCCTTGTTTTTATTAAAGTGAAAGAGTCAGACCTGACTGAACTTACACGCACACAGGTAGTTGATTTACATTTGTGTTATTTTCAGGTGTATAGGACAGCAGTTTAGTTACACACTAACACAAACATATACGTATTCTTATGGAACCAGGTTTGCCTATCCTGTTCATTGTAGAAGATTTGGTCACAGCTGTTACAAAAATAGGAATAAGTGCTGTAACATCTGCAAAGAAAACTGAACAAATCCGCATAAAAACTCCAAATATTTAAAGTAACTATTGAATCAACTCATAAGTAAATTTCATTGATCTATGCCAGTAAGTGCCAAATAGAAATCATAATGGAAAATTAGATGTCTTTCCAAGACACATTAAAATATATATATTGTACCTAATTTTTAAAATCTTATGAGAAATTCTTAGGTCATTGATGAACAAAATTTGTAAAACTATTTGAAGACGTAAAATGCCTGAACAAATGAAAGATAATACTCTTTTCAGGTCTACTATCTTAATATAATATTAACTGTAAATGTTTTGTCTCTCCAATCCATGCATTCACTACCACTCTAATTAAGGTTATGGTTTAAAAAAATAAATGTCCATGCATAGCTGAAGGAATTACAAGAGAGATCATAAGACACAAACTTACCCTCTTGCTGCTGAGGTGTATTGACAATGAAAATAATTTAAATATAATTTATTTTAAATAAAATATAAAATTATTTTATAGTATATTGTACCAAATTTCCAATGAAAAATAGAGAAACTAGATATAAATCCATGAATATTATGAAAATTCATATATAGTAGAGATATTTCTACTAGTCTAGAAAAAGAGGAAATATGTCTTTATTTTATACTATTTAGAAAAAAGCAGAATAGATATGGCTGAGACAAGTTATGTCTTCATGGGAAAAAACAATTGCCAGAATCCTGCCCATATTATTTTTTAAAACAAGCTAACCAAAAATGTGAAGACTAAATCTGTAAAATTATAAAGTCAAAGAAATTGTACCTACATTTTTGTGGCCTCAGAGAAACAGCTTTTTAAAATTGACTAAGTTTATGATGCATTATGTCAGGATATATCTTCTTGCCTTGAAATATATAAGCTACAAAAGAAACTATAGGCAATGTGAATAGAGAAAAACTGAAAGCATACCAATATCAAGATTGTAAAGATATCAGTGTGTATAGTCCATAAAGAACTACTGCAGGTCAACATCAAAATGAAGAGACACCCAAAAGAAAAATGAATAGTGAGTGATCAAATTCCATAAATAGGAACCTGAATTGCTACCAAATGCTTAAATAAGCATTGGAGGTAGATTCTTTGGCAAATGAGCCATTATAAGCACAGACTTTAAACCCGTAACTATTGAATCAACTCATAAGTAAATTTCATTGATCTATGCCAGTAAGTGCCAAATAGAAATCATAATGGAAAATTAGATGTCTTTCCAAGACACATTAAAATATATATATTGTACCTAATTTTTAAAATCTTATGAGAAATTCTTAGGTCATTGATGAACAAAATTTGTAAAACTATTTGAAGACGTAAAATGCCTGAACAAATGAAAGATAATACTCTTTTCAGGTCTACTATCTTAATATAATATTAACTGTAAATGTTTTGTCTCTCAATCCATGCATTCACTACCACTCTAATTAAGGTTATGGTTTAAAAAAATAAATGTCCATGCATAGCTGAAGGAATTACAAGAGAGATCATAAGACACAAACTTACCCTCTTGCTGCTGAGGTGTATTGACAATGAAAATAATTTAAATATAATTTATTTTAAATAAAATATAAAATTATTTTATAGTATATTGTACCAAATTTCCAATGAAAAATAGAGAAACTAGATATAAATCCATGAATATTATGAAAATTCATATATAGTAGAGATATTTCTACTAGTCTAGAAAAAGAGGAAATATGTCTTTATTTTATACTATTTAGAAAAAAGCAGAATAGATATGGCTGAGACAAGTTATGTCTTCATGGGAAAAAACAATTGCCAGAATCCTGCCCATATTATTTTTTAAAACAAGCTAACCAAAAATGTGAAGACTAAATCTGTAAAATTATAAAGTCAAAGAAATTGTACCTACATTTTTGTGGCCTCAGAGAAACAGCTTTTTAAAATTGACTAAGTTTATGATGCATTATGTCAGGATATATCTTCTTGCCTTGAAATATATAAGCTACAAAAGAAACTATAGGCAATGTGAATAGAGAAAAACTGAAAGCATACCAATATCAAGATTGTAAAGATATCAGTGTGTATAGTCCATAAAGAACTACTGCAGGTCAACATCAAAATGAAGAGACACCCAAAAGAAAAATGAATAGTGAGTGATCAAATTCCATAAATAGGAACCTGAATTGCTACCAAATGCTTAAATAAGCATTGGAGGTAGATTCTTTGGCAAATGAGCCATTATAAGCACAGACTTTAAACTGCCTAGAAGAAAGAAAAGTGCAAGTTTGAAATAATGGCAAGACATCGGTTTATATCTAATGCTGGCTTAGTATAAAAGTGTCATAGAATTATAGTTGATTGAGACATAAGAAGACATCAAACTCCTGTATTTTTAATGAAATGTTATGAAGATAAACTGGTATTAGCCACTGAAATAAATTATATTCCTAAATTAAGGGCCAAGATGTTCTTTTGTATGCATCTCATAATATTTCAAGTATGGCCTCATATAAAACATGAGTATGTAGATTCATTTTAATATTGTTTATGGTAAAAGGGAATTAGAGGAATTTTATGTGTCCGTTACTAGGAGAAATAAATATTGAGGGTGTAGTTAGATGAAATAACCAGAAATACCATGCAGCAAAGAGAATGTACAATTTTGTCAGCATTGAATGACTATTAGACAGAGCTGTTACAAACTCTTTGTCATATTATTTCAGAGGTGGTTCTTTTAATCACAGACCTCAACATATAAGCAAGATGATGAAAACTGCAAGAGAAGTATCATTTATAAAAAATTAGAAATAAATGTACATTCAGGCCAGTACTATATAATTTCAAAGATGCATAAATGTATAATAATTAAACTTAAATTTAATTTATTAAGAAGAGTAGAGATGGATGGGAATAGGTTTGGGAGTCAAAAAGTACTCAATACTAGCAGAAGTGCTCCAGATGCTCATCATTATTATTACTACTAAGTAATTAATATTATTTATTTTTCAGAGTGTAACATATATATTAATAGTCTATTATTAGGAAAATGTTTTTTCTGACTTTGAGTTAGTTTTACCACAAAATTAGATTGCTTGCTCCTTGGAAGAAATCTATTTTAAATGATATTTTAAAGTTTTTTGTAAAAAAGCTACAAAAGAAACTATAGGCAATGTGAATAGAGAAACTGAAAGCATACCAATATCAAGATTGTAAAGATATCAGTGTGTATAGTCCATAAAGAACTACTGCAGGTCAACATCAAAATGAAGAGACACCCAAAAGAAAAATGAATAGTGAGTGATCAAATTCCATAAATAGGAACCTGAATTGCTACCAAATGCTTAAATAAGCATTGGAGGTAGATTCTTTGGCAAATGAGCCATTATAAGCACAGACTTTAAACTGCCTAGAAGAAAGAAAAGTGCAAGTTTGAAATAATGGCAAGACATCGGTTTATATCTAATGCTGGCTTAGTATAAAAGTGTCATAGAATTATAGTTGATTGAGACATAAGAAGACATCAAACTCCTGTATTTTTAATGAAATGTTATGAAGATAAACTGGTATTAGCCACTGAAATAAATTATATTCCTAAATTAAGGGCCAAGATGTTCTTTTGTATGCATCTCATAATATTTCAAGTATGGCCTCATATAAAACATGAGTATGTAGATTCATTTTAATATTGTTTATGGTAAAAGGGAATTAGAGGAATTTTATGTGTCCGTTACTAGGAGAAATAAATATTGAGGGTGTAGTTAGATGAAATAACCAGAAATACCATGCAGCAAAGAGAATGTACAATTTTGTCAGCATTGAATGACTATTAGACAGAGCTGTTACAAACTCTTTGTCATATTATTTCAGAGGTGGTTCTTTTAATCACAGACCTCAACATATAAGCAAGATGATGAAAACTGCAAGAGAAGTATCATTTATAAAAAATTAGAAATAAATGTACATTCAGGCCAGTACTATATAATTTCAAAGATGCATAAATGTATAATAATTAAACTTAAATTTAATTTATTAAGAAGAGTAGAGATGGATGGGAATAGGTTTGGGAGTCAAAAAGTACTCAATACTAGCAGAAGTGCTCCAGATGCTCATCATTATTATTACTACTAAGTAATTAATATTATTTATTTTTCAGAGTGTAACATATATATTAATAGTCTATTATTAGGAAAATGTTTTTTCTGACTTTGAGACATTCTCAGCTATTTAACCACAAAATTAGATTGCTTGCTCCTTGGAAGAAATCTATGACAGGGCTTCCCCTGGTGGCCCAGTGGGTAAAGACACCGCCTTGCAGTGCAAGGGGTGCCAGTTCAATCCCTGGCCTGGGAAGATCCCACGTGCCGCGGAGCGGCTGGGCCTATGTGTCCAATTACCGAGCCGGAGCTCTGGAGCGCATGCGCCCAGAGCTGGTGCTCTGAGACAACAGATGCCACCGCGATGGGAGGTCCACAGGAGTCAAGGAACAAAGACAGATGAAAACAGACAAATGAAAGACCAATAGAAGTGGCCCGCCTGCTCCCCTCCCTCCCCAACCCAACCCCTGCCCAAAAATAAATAAATAAATAAATCTTTAAAAAAAAAAAAGAAAAGAAATCTATGACAAACCTAGATATCATATTAAAAAGCAGAGACACCACTTTGCTGACAAAGATCCATATAACCAAAACTATGGTTTTTCGAATAGTTGTGATGGATGTGAGAGCTGGACCATAAATAAGGCTGAGTGCCAAAGAATTGATGCTAACTAGACATACAGAACATAGATAGATAGATAGATAGATAGATAGATAGATATGGCAATATAATCAATGATATACATACATGTGTATATGCACATATCCTCAATTTTACTCAGAGCATCAATACTATTTAATACCTTCATTCTTGTGATAAGAAAATTAAAGACCATCACAGCTTAAATTGCTGCTGCAAGTTCACATCATGTGATAGGCTGTATATAATGCCTCAAAATGTTCACATTCTGATCCCTGGGATCTCTGAATAGTTACCTTATATGGCAACAGGGTGACTATCTTATGGCAGGAGTTGTGATTAAGGGTTGGGGCTGATTCTCAATTATGTAAGTGATAATAATTAAAACTTAGAATTTAATTAAAATGTAAAAAAAAAAAAGAGTAGAGATGGCATGGGAATAGGTTTGGGAGTCAAAAAGTACTCAATACTAGCAGAAGTGCTCCAGATGCTCATCATTATTATTACTACTAAGTAATTAATATTATTTATTTTTCAGAGTGTAACATATATATTAATAGTCTATTATTAGGAAAATGTTTTTTCTGACTTTGAGACATTCTCAGCTATTTAACCACAAAATTAGATTGCTTGCTCCTTGGAAGAAATCTATGACAGGGCTTCCCCTGGTGGCCCAGTGGGTAAAGACACCGCCTTGCAGTGCAAGGGGTGCCAGTTCAATCCCTGGCCTGGGAAGATCCCACGTGCCGCGGAGCGGCTGGGCCTATGTGTCCAATTACCGAGCCGGAGCTCTGGAGCGCATGCGCCCAGAGCCGGCGCTCAGCAACAACAGATGCCACCGCGATGGGAGGTCCACAGGAGTCAAGGAACAAAGACAGATGAAAACAGACAAATGAAAGACCAATAGAAGTGGCCCGCCTGCTCCCCTCCCTCCCCAACCCAACCCCTGCCCAAAAATAAATAAATAAATAAATCTTTAAAAAAAAAAAAGAAAAGAAATCTATGACAAACCTAGATATCATATTAAAAAGCAGAGACACCACTTTGCTGACAAAGATCCATATAACCAAAACTATGGTTTTTCGAATAGTTGTGATGGATGTGAGAGCTGGACCATAAATAAGGCTGAGTGCCAAAGAATTGATGCTAACTAGACATACAGAACATAGATAGATAGATAGATAGATAGATAGATAGATATGGCAATATAATCAATGATATACATACATGTGTATATGCACATATCCTCAATTTTACTCAGAGCATCAATACTATTTAATACCTTCATTCTTGTGATAAGAAAATTAAAGACCATCACAGCTTAAATTGCTGCTGCAAGTTCACATCATGTGATAGGCTGTATATAATGCCTCAAAATGTTCACATTCTGATCCCTGGGATCTCTGAATAGTTACCTTATATGGCAACAGGGTGACTATCTTATGGCAGGAGTTGTGATTAAGGGTCCTAAGAGGGACTCATGATTCTCAATTATGTAAGTGATTTTCATAAGACAAGGGGCAGGAATTCAGACAAAGGTGTTTTGTGAAGGAGGAAGATGTGGTTACAAAAGAGGAGGAATTTGAATTAAAAGAGAGAGATTTTGGTGATGTTACACTTTAAAGATGAAGAAAGGCGCCACATGCCTGAGAATATAGGTGCCCTCTAACAGAGATCCCCAGCCTCTGGGATCTAATGCCAGATGATCTGATATAGAGGTGATATAATAATAATAGAAATAACTTGCACAATAAATGTAATGCACCTGAATCACCTCTAAACCATCCACCCCTGTCCCCCAGCCTGAATCCCTTTGGAAATTTTTTTCCCTGAAACTGGTCCCTGGTCCTGTAAAGGTTGGGGACCGCTACTAGAAGCTGTAAAAAAGAAACAGATTCTCCTCTCTAGCTGACAAAAAGAGAGCCGCTCTGCGGTGGCCTTGATTTTAGCCCCGTAAGTCCTATTTTTCACTTCAAAGATCCAGAAGATAAAGTCATGTTATTTTAAGATACTAATTTTGTAGTAATTTGCTGCAACTAATAATTGGAAACTAACAGAACCAGCTAATATCTAAGCCACATTTCACTCTTTTTTTTTTTTTTTTAAATATGGAACACTTCACAAATTTGCATGTCATCCTTGCACAGGGGCCATGCTAATCTTCTCTGTATCGTTCCGATTTTAGTATATGTGCTGCCGAAGCGAGCACCACATTTCATTCTTATATAATATTCCCCAAGTATATTTTTATTACAATTGAATAACTTGGAATATTTTTACGTGACAAATTATGGAATTATTGTGAATGTTTTTCAAATGAAGGCCTCCAAAATCTCCTCATGACTCAAGTAAATTTGACCTTTGTAACAGACAGTGAAAGTTTCTAACCTATTTAACTGTTATCACATATGTGATATAGAAAGTAAAACAGACCTTTTTTATATGAATCTGGGCAGCATGAACTTGATTTCCAAATTGCAGCTTTTCTACTGGTACTTGAATGTGTGCTAAGGCATGATGATGAACCATAATCGACCTCCCCTTGAAAACATGTGAAATGATACCTAAAATTGCCTCAGTGACATTTCCAAATCATACATTTATTGAAAAAAATCGCAAAGAAACAGGTAATGACTTATTTTAGAGGACTATCTACTACTGACTAACAATATCTGGCACATATTAGTTGTTAAAACCAATCACTGGTAGTTTTCATCAATGTTTGTTGAATAAAAAATTACATGAAATTTCAAATTATCTCACAATGAAATTAATTTAGAAAAGTATTCATAAATGTTTATTCACAAAAGAGGAGGAATTTGAATTAAAAGAGAGAGATTTTGGTGATGTTACACTTTAAAGATGAAGAAAGGCGCCACATGCCTGAGAATATAGGTGCCCTCTAACAGAGATCCCCAGCCTCTGGGATCTAATGCCAGATGATCTGATATAGAGGTGATATAATAATAATAGAAATAACTTGCACAATAAATGTAATGCACCTGAATCACCTCTAAACCATCCACCCCTGTCCCCCAGCCTGAATCCCTTTGGAAATTTTTTTCCCTGAAACTGGTCCCTGGTCCTGTAAAGGTTGGGGACCGCTACTAGAAGCTGTAAAAAAGAAACAGATTCTCCTCTCTAGCTGACAAAAAGAGAGCCGCTCTGCGGTGGCCTTGATTTTAGCCCCGTAAGTCCTATTTTTCACTTCAAAGATCCAGAAGATAAAGTCATGTTATTTTAAGATACTAATTTTGTAGTAATTTGCTGCAACTAATAATTGGAAACTAACAGAACCAGCTAATATCTAAGCCACATTTCACTCTTTTTTTTTTTTAAATATGGAACACTTCACAAATTTGCATGTCATCCTTGCACAGGGGCCATGCTAATCTTCTCTGTATCGTTCCGATTTTAGTATATGTGCTGCCGAAGCGAGCACCACATTTCATTCTTATATAATATTCCCCAAGTATATTTTTATTACAATTGAATAACTTGGAATATTTTTACGTGACAAATTATGGAATTATTGTGAATGTTTTTCAAATGAAGGCCTCCAAAATCTCCTCATGACTCAAGTAAATTTGACCTTTGTAACAGACAGTGAAAGTTTCTAACCTATTTAACTGTTATCACATATGTGATATAGAAAGTAAAACAGACCTTTTTTATATGAATCTGGGCAGCATGAACTTGATTTCCAAATTGCAGCTTTTCTACTGGTACTTGAATGTGTGCTAAGGCATGATGATGAACCATAATCGACCTCCCCTTGAAAACATGTGAAATGATACCTAAAATTGCCTCAGTGACATTTCCAAATCATACATTTATTGAAAAAAATCGCAAAGAAACAGGTAATGACTTATTTTAGAGGACTATCTACTACTGACTAACAATATCTGGCACATATTAGTTGTTAAAACCAATCACTGGTAGTTTTCATCAATGTTTGTTGAATAAAAAATTACATGAAATTTCAAATTATCTCACAATGAAATTAATTTAGAAAAGTATTCATAAATGTGTTTGATTTCTATTGTCATGTACATCTTTTATTATTTCAGTTCACATATAAGAGAAGAACATACTGTCATAATTACAACTATTATTATGAATTATGTTATTTTTATTATCTATCATTTGAAGCTAAATAAAGAGCAATGCCGTTTCACTTGAGTGAATGCTAATGCATTTACAATAGCTGAGTATTAAGTGTTATAATATATCAATTTTCATTAAATAAGCCTGGAGCTGCTTTAAAAAATTATTGTGAGCTAGGAATTATATGTCCTTTGCTGTGTTTTTTATTCATCAAACAGACTAAATGTGGAATTAGATGCAATGGACTATACTGTTGTAAGCCATTTTTGAGTTAAAAAATTGATTGGACTATTATTTAAACATGGTTTCTGAGAAGGAAATTTTGAACTGAAAGGAAATAGGACACAGCCATGTTTCTTTTTCAGTGTTTCTTTTTCAAGGTATTTTTATCAAATACTTTGGTTATGGGGGATTGTCTGGAAAATGCTTCATTCCTAGACTGTTCTGTTGTGTCCTATGTCATGGATGAATACCTAATCTCTTCAGGTTGCACATAAATGATCAAGGTGTTGTTGTTGTTTAGTTGTGTCCAACTATTTTGCAACCTGGACTATAGCCCATCAGGCTTCTCTGCTCATGGGATTACCTCAACAAGAACACTGGAGTGAGTTGCCATTTTCTTCTCTGAGGATCTTCCTGACCCAGAGATCAAACCTGGACCTCCTGCTTGGGAGGTGAATTCTTTACCATTGAGCCACCAGGAAAGTCCCTGATCAAGCTCATATATAATCATATAAATAGGGAGAGATTTATGACAGGACAGTCAAAGGTGTTAAATCTCTAACTGAGGAAGCTGCAAAGCATTTCCTTGGGTAAATACAATTCTGAGAAATCCTTTGGGCCTGAATGGACAATGAATTACTCTGTTCTATTCTTTTACTCCTCTCTGGAGTTCCTCTTAGGCTTCCAAGCTACAGACTTTAAAATTTAAATTTTCCAGTGTTACAGGCACTGTTCTGCAGCTTACTCGGATTCCTATTTTTATTAGTTCTCACTAAGGGATACTATCTTAATTACAACTATTATTATGAATTATGTTATTTTTATTATCTATCATTTGAAGCTAAATAAAGAGCAATGCCGTTTCACTTGAGTGAATGCTAATGCATTTACAATAGCTGAGTATTAAGTGTTATAATATATCAATTTTCATTAAATAAGCCTGGAGCTGCTTTAAAAAATTATTGTGAGCTAGGAATTATATGTCCTTTGCTGTGTTTTTTATTCATCAAACAGACTAAATGTGGAATTAGATGCAATGGACTATACTGTTGTAAGCCATTTTTGAGTTAAAAAATTGATTGGACTATTATTTAAACATGGTTTCTGAGAAGGAAATTTTGAACTGAAAGGAAATAGGACACAGCCATGTTTCTTTTTCAGTGTTTCTTTTTCAAGGTATTTTTATCAAATACTTTGGTTATGGGGGATTGTCTGGAAAATGCTTCATTCCTAGACTGTTCTGTTGTGTCCTATGTCATGGATGAATACCTAATCTCTTCAGGTTGCACATAAATGATCAAGGTGTTGTTGTTGTTTAGTTGTGTCCAACTATTTTGCAACCTGGACTATAGCCCATCAGGCTTCTCTGCTCATGGGATTACCTCAACAAGAACACTGGAGTGAGTTGCCATTTTCTTCTCTGAGGATCTTCCTGACCCAGAGATCAAACCTGGACCTCCTGCTTGGGAGGTGAATTCTTTACCATTGAGCCACCAGGAAAGTCCCTGATCAAGCTCATATATAATCATATAAATAGGGAGAGATTTATGACAGGACAGTCAAAGGTGTTAAATCTCTAACTGAGGAAGCTGCAAAGCATTTCCTTGGGTAAATACAATTCTGAGAAATCCTTTGGGCCTGAATGGACAATGAATTACTCTGTTCTATTCTTTTACTCCTCTCTGGAGTTCCTCTTAGGCTTCCAAGCTACAGACTTTAAAATTTAAATTTTCCAGTGTTACAGGCACTGTTCTGCAGCTTACTCTGATTCCTATTTTTATTAGTTCTCACTAAGGGATACTATCTTAAATAGATCAAAGACCTTTTACAGTCACAGTGTAGTCCCCTCAGAGTCGTGAGTCTTGGACTTGAACAATCAAGTGTTGTGGTCTCGAGTATTGTCAAACCAAGAGTAGCCTTATTAATCATAGAACATATAATAATCAGAATCAGGATTCCATTAATCAGAATTCAAATAAAGGCAAGCACAAACAATCAGAACTCAATCAAATAATCAGAACTTTTAAGTAAAATTAGAACTCAATTAAGTAAAATCAGAACTCAACCAAATGCGAGCAGAAGTTCTTACCCCAGAGCTGGACAGTCTTGATCTCACATCAGGCACAGCTGATCTCCATTAGCGAGCCTCCCGCACAATCTTATCTTACCCTTTTATATTTTTTCAACTAGAAATCTCAAGTTAGCTAGTAATCATAAAAGTGGTTATTACAAGAGCTTTTTGCTCCTCTACTAAAGCCTTGGTAAACACCTTTGTTCTTGAGGGGGAAAAATGTTTGTACAGAAAACATTCTTACAATTCTTAATCTACAAAGGGAACTATGAGTTGTAAAGAGTGTGTCACACTATAACTAAAAAGGGCACAAGTGGAAGAGCTTTTGTGCTCTGTACTAGCGTTTAGGTAAACATCTCTATCAATGTTTGTCAAAGGTGATAGTTTAAGTCTATCAACTGCTAATCTTATGAGTGGGGCTATTTCAGGCCCAGGCTTTTATCAGTAGCTAGCTACCTAGTCATCCTCAGAGGAGGTCTCAGAGAGGCGGGGCTGCAGGCAGTGCTTATCGCTAGTGTGAAGAGACATTTATCTGCTCCACCCGGGTGTCTTTTCTTGATCTTTCCTGTGAGAAGTGAATATGAAACCATCCCCTCATATTAATGACCACCCTTGTGGGAGCATTCGACATACTCACCGAGTTAGAGTAGAGGGTCTTAAAGCATCTGGGTAAATACAATTCTGAGAAATCCTTTGGGCCTGAATGGACAATGAATTACTCTGTTCTATTCTTTTACTCCTCTCTGGAGTTCCTCTTAGGCTTCCAAGCTACAGACTTTAAAATTTAAATTTTCCAGTGTTACAGGCACTGTTCTGCAGCTTACTCTGATTCCTATTTTTATTAGTTCTCACTAAGGGATACTATCTTAAATAGATCAAAGACCTTTTACAGTCACAGTGTAGTCCCCTCAGAGTCGTGAGTCTTGGACTTGAACAATCAAGTGTTGTGGTCTCGAGTATTGTCAAACCAAGAGTAGCCTTATTAATCATAGAACATATAATAATCAGAATCAGGATTCCATTAATCAGAATTCAAATAAAGGCAAGCACAAACAATCAGAACTCAATCAAATAATCAGAACTTTTAAGTAAAATTAGAACTCAATTAAGTAAAATCAGAACTCAACCAAATGCGAGCAGAAGTTCTTACCCCAGAGCTGGACAGTCTTGATCTCACATCAGGCACAGCTGATCTCCATTAGCGAGCCTCCCGCACAATCTTATCTTACCCTTTTATATTTTTTCAACTAGAAATCTCAAGTTAGCTAGTAATCATAAAAGTGGTTATTACAAGAGCTTTTTGCTCCTCTACTAAAGCCTTGGTAAACACCTTTGTTCTTGAGGGGAAACATGTTTGTACAGAAAACATTCTTACAATTCTTAATCTACAAAGGGAACTATGAGTTGTAAAGAGTGTGTCACACTATAACTAAAAAGGGCACAAGTGGAAGAGCTTTTGTGCTCTGTACTAGCGTTTAGGTAAACATCTCTATCAATGTTTGTCAAAGGTGATAGTTTAAGTCTATCAACTGCTAATCTTATGAGTGGGGCTATTTCAGGCCCAGGCTTTTATCAGTAGCTAGCTACCTAGTCATCCTCAGAGGAGGTCTCAGAGAGGCGGGGCTGCAGGCAGTGCTTATCGCTAGTGTGAAGAGACATTTATCTGCTCCACCCGGGTGTCTTTTCTTGATCTTTCCTGTGAGAAGTGAATATGAAACCATCCCCTCATATTAATGACCACCCTTGTGGGAGCATTCGACATACTCACCGAGTTAGAGTAGAGGGGTCTTCTTCCCCACATAGTGGCATTCCCTGCAAATAACCTAACTTTTCTTCCTCATCACTTTCCCCATCAGAACTGTTTTCAGGGTCAGAACTGTTTTCATAATTAGGGTCTCAGTATCTGTCAGTGAAGATGCCTTTTCTTGCCCATGACACCAGATTAAAATTTCGTAGATTTTATAGGTACTGTAAATACATAGTTCAAGACTCCATGGAGACAAGACAGTGGTTTTAAATTCTGACATGATTATCTTTTTGATTGATGGTGTTTCACTGCTTAGAATTTTGTTTTACACACACACACACACACACACACACACACACTATATTTATCAGTATATCTCTCTTTGCCTGTGAACTGACTGAGTAGCACTTTAAGGAGTTTCCACATTAAGTAAGGGATCTCAGTCCCTTCCCGCTTCCTTTTTTCTGTCTTTTCTTTCTTTTATCCTACCTGGTTGTATGGGAATTTTTCTTGTTCTTTTAGGTGTTCAGAGTCTTCCACTAGTGTTCAGCAAATGCTCTGTGAGAACTGTTCCATTTGTAGATGTATTATTTTTTTATTTTTTTTTTTATTATTTCTTTTTTATTTGTGGTGGCTGGTTGGGGAGGAGGGGGCGGGCAGACCACTTCTATTGGTCTTTCATTTATCTGTTTTCATCCATCTTCATTCTTTGGCCTGTGTGGGCCTCCCATCGCGGTGGCCTCTGTTGTCGCAGAGCACCAGCTCTGGGCACATGTGCTCCAGAGCTCCGGCTCAGTAATTGGACACATCGGTCCAGCCACTCCACAGCACGTGGGATCTTCCCAGGCCAGGGATTGAACCAGCGCCCCTTGCACTGCAAGGCGATGTCCTTACCCACTGGACCACCAGGGAAGCCCCTGTAGATGTATTCTTGATGTACTTGTGAGAAGAGGTTAATTCCCCATTCTGGTATCTGCCATCTTGATTTCTCTCCCCAGAAAAGTTGCTTCAGAGTTAGAAATAGCATTGGCATATATTCAACAAGGCTGTGGGGTGGGAAAGCAATTCTCTGGAAAAGGGAATGGGTACCCACTCAGGTATTCTTGCCTGGAGAATTCCATGGACAGAAGAGACTGGTGGATTACAGTCCATGGAGTCGTGAAGAGTCATACACAACTGAGCAACTAACATTTTCAACACTTTCACTCACAACAAGGCTGTAACTATAAACTTTGGACTTATATTCTCTATCAAACAGAAATTTGCAACCTAGTATGTAATTCTTTTGACCCTGATCGCTTAATAGTCAATGTAAAGTCAACCTAAGAACATTCCCTTAGATAATTAAATAATCTTTGCCTGACTCTATTTTGCTTAATTACCAGTTTTTAAATTTTTCTAAGTATTCTTCCAATTTGATCATGAGTAATTGTCAAGGATTATTCTCCACTACAAACAGCTGTTCTGTGTTTTTTACTCACTTCTTTTTCACAGTGGAGCCAGAGTAATTTTTAAAAGTATAAAAATCATCAGTTAATTTTGCTCAACTCTCAATAACTACATTTAAAACCAGTAAGTGCTTTCCTTAATATGGCCTAAGAAGACCCTGTGGATTTAGAGACTTCCCTGTCTTTGTAATTATAACTTAAAACCCTCTTACCTAGTCCCTTATTTCAAACTTTGGCTTCTTAGATTGGACCCTCAGTTAATTGTTTACTATTCTATATTCCATCACTTTGCCAATGAAAGTCCATATAGTCAAAAGATATGGATCATGTATGGATGTGAGAATTGGACCATACAAAAACTGAGCCCCCTTCCCCCCACCAAAAAAAAAAAAAAAGAAAGAAAACTGAGCACACTGGTACTTTTGAATTTTGGTCCTAGAAAGAAGTCTTGAGAGTGCCTTGGATCAAACCAGCCAATCCTAAAAGAAATCAAGCCTCAATGTCTGTGGGAGTGACTGATAACTGAAGCTGAAATTCCAGTACTTTGGCCACCTGATGCGAAGTCAGCTCGTTGGAAAAGACCATGATGCTGGGAAAGATTGAGGACAGGAAGAGAAGAGGGAGACAGAGAATGAGATGGTTGGATGGCCTCACTGGCTCAGTGGACATAAGTTTGAGCAAACTCTGTGAGATGGTGAAGGACAGTGAAGACTAGCATGCTGCAATTCATATGGTCAGAAAGAGTTGGACACAACTTAGAGACTGAATAACAATTCCTTCCAGGAGTATAAGACCTTTCCTTTCTGGGGGTAATGCATCTGCCCTGACCTTTTCTTCACACACCTAATTTCTATTTAGTTATTTTTTTTAATGTGGCTCAACAGTAACTCTCGAAGAATATACCTCAGTGTAAAACAGCTTCTTTAATACGTGTTCTCACTCCACTTTTATTCTTCACTTTAGAATTATTGTCTCCATTTTTAGTTATGCATTTAGGAGCTGACATATTTGGTCAAGCAAGGATATTATATTTTTAAAATCTCATATTTAATAGGATGTCTGGCACACAGTGTACACTCAATATTTATTTAGATTAATAGCTAAATGAATTCAATAAAGCCTTTAATTTTTTGAGCACTGTATTCTCACAGTGAATAATAGGATTAAAAAAAATCCAAAACCTTGTGTGCCTGTATTTTCTATTATGTTAAATGACACTGAAGATTAAACATATGGTAGGATAGCTTGTGTCAGATACCGAGTACCACAATTTATAATTTAAATGTCAAACTAATAAATATAGAATTATTTTACTTTAATAAAATAATTCACTTTATTTTTTAGCTTTACAGAATTGTGTTGTTTACTGCCAAAAATCAAGATGATTAGGCCACAGGTATACATAAGTTCCCTCCCTTCTGAACTTCCATCCCATCTCCGATTCCTTTAAACTTTTTTATTATACTGTGGACTCTTTTATGACAAACACCATACATAGTTTTGCTAGTAAGTTATACATGTTCACTTATAACATTGCCTTAAGTTTATGGGGTGCAGCATATATCCATGTCTTATGCTCTGGTAGAGTAGATCAGCATTTTGTGATTTAAATGAAAATGCACACATACTTACCAATATTCATATAAATTCCAGTACTTTGGGATGCGAAGTCAGCTCGTTGGAAAAGACCATGATGCTGGGAAAGATTGAGGACAGGAAGAGAGAGGAGAAAGAGAATGAGATGGTTGGATGGCCTCACTGGCTCAGTGGACATAAGTTTGAGCAAACTCTGTGAGATGGTGAAGGACAGTGAAGACTAGCATGCTGCAATTCATATGGTCAGAAAGAGTTGGACACAACTTAGAGACTGAATAACAATTCCTTCCAGGAGTATAAGACCTTTCCTTTCTGGGGGTAATGCATCTGCCCTGACCTTTTCTTCACACACCTAATTTCTATTTAGTTATTTTTTTTAATGTGGCTCAACAGTAACTCTCGAAGAATATACCTCAGTGTAAAACAGCTTCTTTAATACGTGTTCTCACTCCACTTTTATTCTTCACTTTAGAATTATTGTCTCCATTTTTAGTTATGCATTTAGGAGCTGACATATTTGGTCAAGCAAGGATATTATATTTTTAAAATCTCATATTTAATAGGATGTCTGGCACACAGTGTACACTCAATATTTATTTAGATTAATAGCTAAATGAATTCAAAAAAAGCCTTTAATTTTTGAGCACTGTATTCTCACAGTGAATAATAGGATTAAAAAAAATCCAAAACCTTGTGTGCCTGTATTTTCTATTATGTTAAATGACACTGAAGATTAAACATATGGTAGGATAGCTTGTGTCAGATACCGAGTACCACAATTTATAATTTAAATGTCAAACTAATAAATATAGAATTATTTTACTTTAATAAAATAATTCACTTTATTTTTTAGCTTTACAGAATTGTGTTGTTTACTGCCAAAAATCAAGATGATTAGGCCACAGGTATACATAAGTTCCCTCCCTTCTGAACTTCCATCCCATCTCCGATTCCTTTAAACTTTTTTATTATACTGTGGACTCTTTTATGACAAACACCATACATAGTTTTGCTAGTAAGTTATACATGTTCACTTATAACATTGCCTTAAGTTTATGGGGTGCAGCATATATCCATGTCTTATGCTCTGGTAGAGTAGATCAGCATTTTGTGATTTAAATGAAAATGCACACATACTTACCAATATTCATATAAATCTATATAAAGCAACCCAAAAAGATATACAAATGCCTGAAATTCCATCTACAGATTAATCATTGTTAACATCATTATCACTTTCCTAGAGATATCTCTCAACACCTGCATGTAATTCACATGAATGGGATAAAATTATTCATGGAATTCAATGACTCAAACATATGTTTTATTTATTATAAAGTAAAATATAAAATATTCAAAATTAAAAGGTTATACTTGACTTTTAGAAAAAAATGAAAAACAAAACAAATCTCTTGCCTCATTTCTTCCTAATTTCCAGTTGTCTTACCCAGAGGGATCTACATTCAATTGTTTCGTCTTATATTTTTCCACTTTCCTCTGTGTACATATCATATTTTCAGTTAAACTATAATTTATTTAAATTCTTAGTAATTTTTAGTCGTCCTTACTTGGAGTCCAGAAATCCCACCATAAATTTAATTCAATAACTGAACTTGAATGAGGACAATTTTTCTATCTAAATTCTATCAATTTCTACTTGAAATTAATATTTCTTAAAATACATATGCAGACAAAAATCAAGTAGTCTTAGCAGTGTTTGTGACTATGATCAATAATAATAATGCTTTTTAAAAATCACATTCTTGTAGGGATTTCAAAATAGCAACTATATTCATCACTAGTTGTTATGTATATAATAAATCTTATTTGTTGACTTAATAATTAAGCATATGTATAATTATATTATATGTTAATAATTCATGAATAATGCTTAAATGTAACTAATTTCCTTTTGACATTATCTATTTTGTTTTCTAACTTTGAAAACATCTGAAAAAGGGTCCATAATCCAACAGAGTGTCACAAATGTCAAAAACACCTTACTATCTTATTGTCATATAATGTTTTCATAGCTGAGTCAATTAATAGGATATGTTTATGTATAGTTCTTTTGATACCCTTTCCAACTTAAATGATTTCCTTAAAATGCTAAACTCCAAGCCTCATCAGGGACTGAGGGTGTCAAATTACTTCCTCCTTCAAAGTCTCTTTTTTCATCCAACAGGAATCTTCACTATTTTTTAAAATACAGTAATAACAGTAAAATATGTGTTGTCCTCAGTCATCCAGCCTGTTTAGTCTTTCTGTGCTTTTGAAAAAATATGCTCTTTTTTTTTTTTTTTGCCTTTAATGATACACACACATGGGCACACACTGTCACAATTGATTCAGTTAACTTTAATTGTATTATGGGAGGAAGAAGAGATTAATGCTTTCTGTCAATCTCTTCTGTTTAATTGTAATTCATTAGTACACAACAGCATGTTGCAGGCATTTTCCATTTTTCCATGTAAATGAATGGGCTGCATTGTTATTTTAAGGCTACTTAAAATTTTGTAATGCATGGACCATTTTTTAATTTCACCAATATCTATGATGCACATTTATGTTAAAAATGGTGTGATGAATAAATACTCTTATGCATATGTCTTTTTACAGTCTGTCTTATTAGGATAAATTACTAAAAAATGAACTTTTACTTCAAAGTGAACACAGTTTATTTCTGGACTCATGTTAATTCTTCTACTTATTTGTTCCATGTCCTTGAGCAAATTTCTTAAGTTTTATGGGTATCTTTTCTTATGTGCATAAAGGAGCTGCTACAATCACATTATCTTGTTGGGCTGTTGGTGTTGATTGTTGGCAATAATATGCATTCATTTATCTCACACATTTGTTAGATCTGGGTACTATTACTGCTAAAAATTGGTTATATAAAATAATAATAGTAATAATTATTTTTTATAAATAGTGTTTCAGAAAGGTAGTGTACTCACATAACTATTTGCTTTCCCATATTTAATCTGGCATTGATATTTACCTATGATCCTTCATATTGCCTTATTTTAATTCTTCTTTATAACTTACATTGTACTTGCTCTATCCATTTATTCTACTTTTTATATTCAAGTAATTATTAATCACATTTGTATTTTTCAGTTGTAATAGAGGTAAATATTATTTTTATGTTCTTTGTCTTTTAAAATTTTAAATGACTTTTTTCTTTTGTCTATGGGCTTAAACTGTTAATATTTATTTATAGATATTTTTACTTTCCTTTAAGGTTTCAAGGTCATTATAATGGCATTCCTCAATTCAAGGCTAAAAATATCTTCACTACTATTTTTGTTTACATATTTTATGGTTTTAAATTCTCTTTTAAATTCATTTGAATTGGTATTTCTTCTGTTAAAAAGCATAATGAATGAACATTTATTTTACTTGTGATTTCAGGTGGCACTGGAAGTTATCCTAACACCAATGAGTAGGTGTTCATTCTTTTTTCCAGGAAATAGATATTATATGTTAATCATATATTGATTGCCTCTGGCTCTGGCTTTATATCTGTGCTCTCTGTTCTGGTACATTTATTAACATGTGAGGAAGAGAACATGATTTGCCTATTCAATATCTAACACTGCCTTTTAATATTGTTAACATGATCTCAGTTATGGCCACAAGGAAAGATGATGTGAGGTAATGTCAGGAGATGGATCATAATAGTCCTTCATCAATAATTATAATTGCATTGTTTCCCTAATGATTAGACAGGAAGTAAGCACGTAACCTGCTTCTGGTAAATGGTATGTTGAGAGAAGGTATCTTTCATGATTAGAAAATCCATTGTAGGAAGATAGATTTCTCTGTACCCATACCTTGCTTTCTTTATGGTTTTTTGTTGAGTGAGGATTTGATATTTATTGCTATAGCAAGGGTATTCCAATTATGAGGGAAAGACCAGAATAATTACAACACAGATCTGGGACTGCTGAAAAAAATTCCAAAATGGGTCACTTCAGGGCATCTCAGATTAAAAAAATAAAGATGATTATCACTTAAACCACCAGTCATCAAGTGTCCTACAACATGCTGCCAAACTAATAAGAGTTCTTTTGTTTCAATGCTGGTATCACACTCTTTTAATTATTAAGACTTATGTGATTCTTATCAGATATGAATAATTTTCTTCTTCTTCCTAAATTTTTGTTGTCCTTGCTTTGCACATGAATGTTTTTTAAGAAGGCTTTTATATTACTTCATATCATAAAAAAAAGTTTGTTAAGAACTAGAATAGAATTACAGGGAGGGGAATGCATTTATTAATTTATAAACAAGGATATTTTTAAAACATCTGTATTTTCAAGTTGGCTCTTACATAAATTAGTAGAGTTTCATGCCTTCTTCATATGAACTAGGTTGAAATATTTCTTTTGATTTTCATTTAAGTTCTAACTTGTCTCTTGACATATTTGTCATATAGCCATTGCTGTCTTTTCTTGTGCTTCATAAGCATAGAAGAATAACATCCATACCTAATAATAACATTGACCATTCTTGTATGATAGTATTTCATTTTATTGTGTTAGTGAGTACTCCCATATTAACAGTAAATAACACTAGTGATAGATTCCAGCTTTATTCTGACATTCACAGACATGCTTTGACTATCAAAATTAGGCTAAATACTCTATACTGAGATGCATTTTTTAATAATTTAAAAGATCTATGTAGATAATCTTGTTATAGGCCCTTTAAAAGTGTTTTTGTGAGGAAGAGAACATGATTTGCCTATTCAATATCTAACACTGCCTTTTAATATTGTTAACATGATCTCAGTTATGGCCACAAGGAAAGATGATGTGAGGTAATGTCAGGAGATGGATCATAATAGTCCTTCATCAATAATTATAATTGCATTGTTTCCCTAATGATTAGACAGGAAGTAAGCACGTAACCTGCTTCTGGTAAATGGTATGTTGAGAGAAGGTATCTTTCATGATTAGAAAATCCATTGTAGGAAGATAGATTTCTCTGTACCCATACCTTGCTTTCTTTATGGTTTTTTGTTGAGTGAGGATTTGATATTTATTGCTATAGCAAGGGTATTCCAATTATGAGGGAAAGACCAGAATAATTACAACACAGATCTGGGACTGCTGAAAAAAATTCCAAAATGGGTCACTTCAGGGCATCTCAGATTAAAAAAATAAAGATGATTATCACTTAAACCACCAGTCATCAAGTGTCCTACAACATGCTGCCAAACTAATAAGAGTTCTTTTGTTTCAATGCTGGTATCACACTCTTTTAATTATTAAGACTTATGTGATTCTTATCAGATATGAATAATTTTCTTCTTCTTCCTAAATTTTTGTTGTCCTTGCTTTGCACATGAATGTTTTTTAAGAAGGCTTTTATATTACTTCATATCATAAAAAAAAGTTTGTTAAGAACTAGAATAGAATTACAGGGAGGGGAATGCATTTATTAATTTATAAACAAGGATATTTTTAAAACATCTGTATTTTCAAGTTGGCTCTTACATAAATTAGTAGAGTTTCATGCCTTCTTCATATGAACTAGGTTGAAATATTTCTTTTGATTTTCATTTAAGTTCTAACTTGTCTCTTGACATATTTGTCATATAGCCATTGCTGTCTTTTCTTGTGCTTCATAAGCATAGAAGAATAACATCCATACCTAATAATAACATTGACCATTCTTGTATGATAGTATTTCATTTTATTGTGTTAGTGAGTACTCCCATATTAACAGTAAATAACACTAGTGATAGATTCCAGCTTTATTCTGACATTCACAGACATGCTTTGACTATCAAAATTAGGCTAAATACTCTATACTGAGATGCATTTTTTAATAATTTAAAAGATCTATGTAGATAATCTTGTTATAGGCCCTTTAAAAGTGTTTATATGTTTAATAGGGATGAGAGTATATGTCGTCATATTGACCTGCAAGTGTGTAAACTGGGTATGGTGAAAATGGCATAGTAGTAAGACACTGAGCTCACCTTAGCACACTGTAATCCCAACTATTTACAGGGCAATTGTCTTTGAAATGAAGATGAACAGAAAAGATTTTCCACAGCTAAAGATATAACAAGGCAACTGCAGAATGAGTAGAAGCAGGCAGGGGCACAGTAGAGACAGTACCCATACCCCTGAGTATTGTTAGTCACTCAGTTCTGTCTGACTCTTTGTGACCCCATAGACTGTAGTCTGCCAGGCTTGTCTGTCCATGGGATTCTCCAGGCAAGAATACTGAAGTGGGTTGCCATTTCCTACTCCAGGGGATTCTCCTTGACCCAGGGATTGAATTCAGGTCTTCTGCATTGCAGGCAGATTCTTTACTGTCTGAGCCACCAGAGAAGCCCTAAAGAGGGAATATTCACAATTGTAGAGGTCCACTCCAAGGAACGAAGAGGCTGAGCCTCACACCAGGCTCCAAAGCCTATGTATCTTTCATTGGGAAGACAAGACCCCAGAATGTTTGAAGGCCAGCAAATCTTGCTTAAAAGAGAGCTGGAGTGTGAAAGGGAGAGAAAATCTCATGTTCTCTGAGTCCCATTGTAGAGACAGTAGTTTATAAGAATCTGAGTATGATCCACTTGCTGATCTTAGAGAGCCTCCAGAGAGGCAGGAGGCAATGGAAACTCACTGTGGGGACATAGATACTGGCAGCAGCAATTTGGGGTGGTGCAAGATTCATTCTACCAGAACACTGGCTCTGGCAGACTTCGTTTTGCAATCTTTCCTCTGGCCTTTTAGCATTGACAACCTACTTGCTACCAGCAGACTAGCATCAGTTCTAGGAACCCCTGAGTTTCAGGGCTAGCCATGCCAGGACCTGACTCTGCCCACCCGTAGACTGGCAACCTCTGCAACCTCTGCAAGAAGCAGGCCATGGCAGACAGCTTAGTTGCCCAGTGTAGTTTGCCCAACAGAAGAGCCTACACAGCCCATATTTGGCACCTCTGGAGTATATGCCTCTGACGATCAATGCAGCATGGGTCGCTGGGTCCCAGAGGATGTATTCCTGCAGAAGGTCACTTCTTCCAGGTTGGAAACATAATTGACAGACATACATAGAAATAAATACAGAACATTAGGCAAAATGAAGAGACAGAAGAGTATGTTCCAAGTGGATATGAAATCCATTCCTTAAAAGTAAGTGAGGTAGAGATAAGTCATATAACTGATATGGTTCAAGTACTGATCCAGAGATTCTCAGCAAACTCAGAAAAAAAGATGAACAAGCGAAAAATTTAACAAAGAGATAGAAAATATAAAGAACTAAACAGTAAATGGAATCAGTGGTAGGTTAGAGGGCATATAGGGATGAGCCAGTGAACAGGAAGACATCATGGTGGAGATCATCGAAGATTGAGCAGAAAACCGAAGAAAGTTTTAAAAAAGGAGGATAGTTTAAGAGACTTCTGGAATGACATATTTACTAACATTCATACTATAGAAGTTCCAGGGGAGAGAAAAAATGGCAGAAAACTTATTCCAAGAAATAACTGAGAACTTCTCTACCCTGAGGAAGGAGATATCCAGGTCCAGGAAACACAGAGTCCAAAACAGGATAAACCCAAAGAGGACCACACCATACATAATTAGAATGTTTAAAAAAAAAAAAGATAAAGCAAGCCCCTTAAAAGAAACAAGCGAAAAGCAACTAGTTACATGTCAGGGAACTTCCATAGGACTATCAGCTGGCTTTTCAGTAGAAACTTTGAAGGATATATAGGAGTGGCATGATACATTCAAAATGCTGAAAGGGAAAAACCGTAACACAGAGTACAGCAAGGTGATCATTTACATTTGGAAAGACACAATTTTACAGACAATAAACAGCTGAAAGAATTCAGCACCACTAAATCAGCTTTAAAACAAATGTTAAAGGGACTTCTTTAAGTGAAAAAAGAAAATAAGACCACAGCTAGAAATGTGAAAATGACAAAAAGAACAACCTCATTGGTAAAGGCAAACATACCATAAACACAGTAGATCAGCCACTTATAAATCTAGTAGAAAGATTAAAGGCAAAAGTAGTAAAATCATCTAGGTAAAATAAGAAGTTGAGGATACACAAACAAAAAAAATGTAAAATATTTGTTCAAAAACATAAACATAAGGAGGAGTAAAAACAAGGATGGTTAGAATATATTTAAACATAGGAGATCATCAATTAAGCATACTTTGTGTGCATGTATGTGTGTGTCTGTCTGTCTAAACAATGGAATAAAAGACATAAAAGGATGAAATCTTGCTATTTGGGAAAACATGGATGGGTCTACAGATATTATGGTAAGTGAAATAATTCAGACAGAGAAAGACAAAGATTTCCTTATCTCACTTATATGTGGAATCTAAAAAACACAACAAAAGAAAAATACAAATCATAGGTACAGAGGATAGATACATAATTGCCAAAAAGGAAGAGGTTAGGGTTGAGGATGGATAAGTGGTCCAAATCTCGTTATATAAATAAGTCCCAAGGTCATAAAATGCATCATGAGGAATACGGTCAATAATGTTGTAATAACTTTTATGGGTCAGATGGTCAGTAGACTTAGAGTTGTGCTCATTTCAAAATATATGAAAATGTCAAATTCTTATGTATTATACCTGAAAAAGAACAATGGCAGAAAACTTATTCCAAGAAATAACTGAGAACTTCTCTACCCTGAGGAAGGAGATATCCAGGTCCAGGAAACACAGAGTCCAAAACAGGATAAACCCAAAGAGGACCACACCATACATAATTAGAATGTTTAAAAAAAAAAAAGATAAAGCAAGCCCCTTAAAAGAAACAAGCGAAAAGCAACTAGTTACATGTCAGGGAACTTCCATAGGACTATCAGCTGGCTTTTCAGTAGAAACTTTGAAGGATATATAGGAGTGGCATGATACATTCAAAATGCTGAAAGGGAAAAACCGTAACACAGAGTACAGCAAGGTGATCATTTACATTTGGAAAGACACAATTTTACAGACAATAAACAGCTGAAAGAATTCAGCACCACTAAATCAGCTTTAAAACAAATGTTAAAGGGACTTCTTTAAGTGAAAAAAGAAAATAAGACCACAGCTAGAAATGTGAAAATGACAAAAAGAACAACCTCATTGGTAAAGGCAAACATACCATAAACACAGTAGATCAGCCACTTATAAATCTAGTAGAAAGATTAAAGGCAAAAGTAGTAAAATCATCTAGGTAAAATAAGAAGTTGAGGATACACAAACAAAAAAAATGTAAAATATTTGTTCAAAAACATAAACATAAGGAGGAGTAAAAACAAGGATGGTTAGAATATATTTAAACATAGGAGATCATCAATTAAGCATACTTTGTGTGCATGTATGTGTGTGTCTGTCTGTCTAAACAATGGAATAAAAGACATAAAAGGATGAAATCTTGCTATTTGGGAAAACATGGATGGGTCTACAGATATTATGGTAAGTGAAATAATTCAGACAGAGAAAGACAAAGATTTCCTTATCTCACTTATATGTGGAATCTAAAAAACACAACAAAAGAAAAATACAAATCATAGGTACAGAGGATAGATACATAATTGCCAAAAAGGAAGAGGTTAGGGTTGAGGATGGATAAGTGGTCCAAATCTCGTTATATAAATAAGTCCCAAGGTCATAAAATGCATCATGAGGAATACGGTCAATAATGTTGTAATAACTTTTATGGGTCAGATGGTCAGTAGACTTAGAGTTGTGCTCATTTCAAAATATATGAAAATGTCAAATTCTTATGTATTATACCTGAAAGTAACATAATGTATGTAAACTATTTCAATTAAAAATGTTAACCTATATTAACAGATATTCCTAATAGTGAACCACTCTTAATGTCTAAAATTATTAAAATATACTTTTATTATTTATTTTATTGCTACTTTTACTTTGTATTAATTTATACCATTTATTATATATAATCTACTCTGTTAAATATTGCACAATTTAGTATATCTTATGATCTATGAGGCTTCCCAGGTGGCTCAGTGGTAAAAAAGTTCCAAGCAGGAAATGTGCAGGAGGAGTAGCTTTGATCCCTGGGTAAGGAACATCCCCTGGAGAAGGAAATGGTCATCCACTCCAGTATTCTTGCCTGGGAAATCCCACAGACAGGGATCATGAAGAGTCTGACATGACTGAACGTCTGAGCATGCATACGCGCATGTCTTACAACATACTTTCACAGTCTAGACATCTGCAGTTTATCCTATCCTCACCCTGAAAACCATGGCAACTACTAGTTTTCTATTGCTTTGTAGTTTTGCCTTTAAAAAAAAACACTATTTTTTCAATAATTATTTTTATTTTACTTTTTGCTTTTACAGAGTGTTGTTATTTACAGATATGTATAATCCCAGATTAGTCATATCCCTGATCTCTCTTCCCTCTTCCCCTCTCCCAGTCCACCCCATCCCACCTCTCCAGGCCATCGTATAGCCCCCATGTAGGATCCTTTATTCCCACAGCACATTGACAATAGTTATCTCTTTTACATATGATAGTACAGGTTTCCATGTTATTCTTTCCATATCTCTCACCCAATGTTTACTCCCCACAATGTCCATAAGTCTGTTCTCTGTTTTTCCATCACTACTCTGCGTGTGTTATCATTACCATCTTACTAGATTCCATAAATATGTGTTAGTATACTGTACTTGTCTTTCTCTTTTTGACTTGCTTCACTTTGTATAATAGTTCTAGATTTATCTACCTCATTAGGACTGATTCTTCTACATTTCTTTTTATGGCTGAGAAATATTCCATTGTATAAATGTACCATAGCTTTTTTTTCAATTTTTATTTTTACAGAGTTTTGTTGTTTATAGATATGTATGTTCCCAGATTAGTCATATGTATATCCCCCCATCCCACCCCTCCCGACCATCACACAGCACCCCTGAAGGATCTGCTTTTCTCACAGAGCAATGCCTATAGCTGTTTTCTTCACATATGATAGTACAGGCCTTCATGCTACTTCTTTTATGCCTCCCACCCACTGTTCCTTCCTCACAGTGTCCATATGTCCACTCTCCATGTCTGTTTTTCCATCACTTCACTGCATGTGCCATCATCACCATCCTACTAGATTCCATATGCATATATATACCATAGCTTTTTTATCCATTCATCCATCAATGGATATCTAGGTTTCTTCCATGTTCTAGCAATCGTGTTGAGTGCTGCAATGAACACTGGGGTACAGGTGCTTCTTTCAATTTTAATTTCATCAGGGTATAAGCCTAACAGTGAGATTGCTGGGTCATATGGTGCTTCTATTTTTAATTTTTAAAGGAATCTCCATATTGTCTTTCATAGCGGCTGTATCAATTTACATTACCACCAACAATGCAAGAGTCTTCCCTTTTCTCCGCACCCTCTCCAGCATTTATTATCTGTAGATTTGTTGATGATGGCCATTCTGACTGGTGTGAGGTGATATCTCATTGTAGTTTTGATTTGCATTTCTCTAATAATAAGCAATGTTGAGCATCTTTTCATGTGTCTTTTGGGCATCTGTATGTCTTCTTTGGAGAGATGCCTCTTTACGTCTTTTTTCCATTTTTTGATTGGGTTGTTCGTTTTTCTGGTGTTGAATTGTCTTAGCTACTTGTGGATTTTGGAGATCAATTCTTTCTCAGTTGTTTCATTTGATATTATTTTCTCCCATTCTGTGGGTTATCTGTTCTCCTTGTTTGTAATTTCTTTTGCTGTACAAAAGTTTTTAAGTTTCATTAGTTCCTACATGTTAATTTTTGTTTTTAGTTCCATTATTCTAGTGGGCGGGTCACAGAAGATCTTGCTTTGATTTATGTCCTTGAATGTTTTGCTTATATTCTGCTCTAAGAGTTTTATGATTTCTGGCGTTACATTTAGATCTTTCATCCATTTTGAGTTTATCTTTGTGTATAGTGTCAGGGAATGTTCCAACTTCATTTTTTTGCATGTAGCTGTCCAATTTTCCCAGCACCATTTGTCAAAGTGGCTGTCTTCCAAAAAAAAAAAAAAAAAGAAAGAAACACTTTTAAAAAATATTCTTGGTTTCTAAAATTGGATGATGTAATTCTAAAGCAAAAATTTGAGTGAGATATATTAATCTGAATCAAAGCATATGAAGAACTGAAATGTTTTATCTCTGTGAACATGTAAGAGTATTGAGGAAAGTAATATGACTGACACAGTTGACCCAGTGTTCTTTTATGTTGTGGATCTGTGAACAGCATTGGAGCTTATGCTAGATGTGGATGAAAAGTAAATTACCCCAGTCATTACCATCATTACCATCTCAAGGCTATCATGTTCCTATTTCTCTCATGATTTGCCAGCAGGTAGCACAGTATATGTATTTCAGTGCTTTAGGCCAAACTTGTAGGAATATTTACAATTAGTAGAGATATTTTTATGTGTTTGCCACCACTAACTCTCCTTATTCAAATGTAGAACTAGTGCTTACTGAGGAGAAAACATGGGTCAGCCAGTGTACCAGACTGGGAAAGGGGTAGAAAGTGAAATAAACTTAAATAAATAATATATTTATTTCAAACTTTCTCAAGAATTTTTTTACAAGTCTTTATGAGCATTCTGAATGTACCATATTCCTCTTGGTAAAATGACATCTCCATGTTTTATTCCACCAGTGTTTTTATTTAGGAGAACATAATAAATCATATAAGTGAGATGACTTAAATATTCCAATTAAATACATATACCTATATGTGCCTGTATACATACATACACACACACATATACATATGTGTGGCTCAGAAGGTAACAATTCTCAAAATATTCTCTGTTATCTGTATCATACATGTTGAGAGTTTTAGCTATAAAATTGAGTTTATATTCTAGTGAGGAATAAATCAGCTTTTTGGAAACTGCTGCCATAATAAGCTATATAAATGAATGACTATGAAGCTTGAAGCCTAAATGATAAACTTGAAAAAGTTTCTTGGTGCTTGATCAGCTAATTCCCCATACTTCATTTGCTGTAAAGATGAGATGGCTAGAGTTCTAAATATTGATTAAATCACAGAGGTAAAATAGAAAGTTGATGACTCACTAGTTTTCAAAAGAGCTCTCATAACCTCATAATTTTGCCAAAAAAGAGCTATCAAAACATCAATATTTTGTCCATATTCATCCAGTCATCATAAATGCTGAAATTTAATTTTAACTTGTTCTCATCTTTGCAATCTTTATAACTCAAAATGCCTTATACAAAATGAGCTACCTCAGATATCAAGAAATTCTTGAAATATTGTTATATTAACTGTGTTTTTAACAATCAATATTTAGTGAGCAGGATTTTCCAGTGTCATTTAAAAACAGTAAAATACTAATATTTGTGTTTAGAAGATCTGATAAAATGTTAAAGATCATTTTCAGTCTTTCTTTTTTTGCTTTTTGGGAACAGAAATTTTTTTTTTCTGTAGAAATAAAGCATGTTTGCTTTGTATGATTGAAAATAAACATTCCCATCATTTCCAATTCATAAAATCTCTAGAAACTGGAGTTTCTTCAAGTTAATCTGTTATTTTCAAAATAATTAAACAAATACATTGAAAAGTTCTCTTTTTTTAATCTAGGAAATGTAATGGAAAGAGATACTGTCTTTAAAATACTTCATACATAATATATCATTGAGTTATTTATGTGAGATTATTGTTTATGCATTTGTTTCATGTTTGATTATATATGTGTCTTCATGCTTATTGATAAGCTCTCTGAGAGATTAGAGCACATCTTTCCTTTTTTTTCTTTTAAGTGCACCTAACCTGATGTTAAGCATGGAATAGATACCTTCCGTTCTCTAAACCTAGCCCTGGAGAGCTGAGTGTGGCAAGAGTATAGCACAGTCTTGTTGTCGAGTCTCACTTTAAATTCATGACCACTAGTTAAAGCATGCCCAGTGTGATGCCAGGTAATCTTATTTCATTTTCTGATCTGTTGATTCTCACTTCTAAAAGTAAATGTCACATTATTTTCTCTCATGAAACATCCAAACCTCACTTCATTTTCATTCTCAACTGATCATTTTCTTTATTTTTGACTCAAAATTTAGAAGCTGATAGAAGAGAACTTTAATACAATGCACCAGTGTGCGTGAAGAAGTCTTGCATTGATACTCTGCATTCCCTTCTCTTACCAAGGATGATCTGCCTGGGCTCCTTTGTAACACAGACTTCACTTGTCCCCATTATTCTGTCCTTTACTTCCTTCTTAAGGACATATATCTACCAATAATCTTATCTCTTTTGTACATCACCAGTGTTTTCTTGCCTACTGGAATTTTCATAATAGTACCCAATACTGCTAAATTTCTCAATTAAAAAATTTTTTAAAAACTCTTGCATATCCTAATTTTCTCTGTGATTTACCATCACATTTCTAGCTTGCTTCATTTCAGAATCCTTAAAAGAATTACTTGGGCTCCAAGTCCTCAGTTCTCTTCCACCCACTACTCTACTGAAATTGCTTTATTTAAATGTCATTGGTCTCTTCATTGCCAAATACTGTCTTTATTGTAGTTGATAGATCACTGGATGTAGTTGGTTCACCTGCTCCTCTCTGATAGGATTTTTTTGTTTTTGTCCATTTGGCTTTCAGGTCATCTACATTACTCCCTCCCTCTGCTTCCATGTCTCCTTTGCTTTTGTTTCCTCTTTTCCGTGATCTCCTAATAGTCAAAGCTATGGTTTTTCTAGTACCCATGTATGGGTGTGAGAGTTGAATCATAAAGCAGGCTGAGTACTGAAGAACTGAGTCTTTCAAGCTCTGGTACTGGAAAAGACTCTTGAGAGTCCCCTAAACAGCAAGGAGATCAAACCAGTCACTCCTAAAGGAAAAAAATCCCTGAATATTCATTTGGAAAAACTAATGCTGAATCTCCAGTACTTTGGCCACCTGATGAGAAGAGCTGACTCATTGGAAAAGACCCTGATACTGGAAAAGATTGAGGGAAAGGAGAGAAGGGGATGTCAGAGGGTGGTTGGAGGGCAATGCACATGAGTTTGAGCAAACTCTCCAGTATTTACCTGCAGTATCTTCCCCTCATAAACCTAGGGTATTCTATTCCATACCTCTCTTGATTTTCTTTTCTCCATGGCATTTTCATTACATAATACATGTTATTCTTGTTTGTTTACTATGCAACTCCTCTATTATGAATCAGCTTCATTACAGATGAGACTTTGGTTTACTCACTTCAGTTCCCAATGTGTAATGTATTGTTATAGTATGTCTTTAAAAAATATTTGCCCAGTGAATATATAAATCAAATAATGAAAGTGATAGAGAACAAATATAAATCTAAATTAATACAAATATTAGCTGCAATTTCCATTTCATCAAGGTTGATGAGCCTGAAGGGTTCCAGAATATGCTACCCCAAAATATGTCACTCTGACATAATGATTATTTTAAGCTGATAGCATTTGAAAAGAAGCTGATACAAGAAAAGCTTTACACTGCACCACTAAGAGGAAAGGCAATATCATTCTCAATTACCTGAGACAATTCTAGAGTCATATAAGCCTGAAAACATTACCGGAAGAACCTATGTAACAAACTTTACTAACTATTCTTTATCTTCTATTAGATTTCCTCATAAATTTAGCTGCCCACAATTTTTCTCCTATAGAAGCTCAGGGTCCTTTTCTTTTATCTTGTTAAAACCTCTACAAATTTATTTTTCTTTTGTTAAGACACTATATGTAATCAAGTTCTAAGCACTCCTTTGAGTTCTTCAGCACTTTTCCTTTGTTTCTTCTTGTTACTGTCTTTTGTTAGTCTAATTTGCAGGATTCCAGGCAAAGAACCTAAGCTAAGTAGAGGAAAAAAGAGTTTTGTCCTTTCCTTCAAGTTCTAAGTATTTTCAAATGAGTACATGAAAAAAGTATTATACTATTTAGAAATCTCTAAATTGATTTGGCTTTCTGACAAGGTAAGATAATCTCCACCTTATTACATCAATGTCTAACATGACTCAAAGCTAATTGAGTTGGATTTCAGAATAACTCTGGAGATAAGATTATAGTGTACCTTTTACTGTATCCAATTTAATAAACATTTATCATTTTTAAGTGTAATTGCTATGCTAAGTTGCTGATGAGTAATAACACAGATGTTACATACATAATGTGAACAATGACTTACATACCAGATCAAATAATTGCAAAATTATAGGTATTATTTGAAGGTAGAAAATTACTGCAAAGTATAAAAAAATAAGGAGAAGCTTTTTCCTTAGGTAAGCTAAAGGAGATATTAGGTGTGGCATAGCCTGAGTATTATTTATATCTCTAATTTATTAAATGCCTATTACATGCAACACAGTGCTAGGCATATGTTTGTATATTTGTGTATATATATTTATCTATTATAAATATTTTCTATATTTATAATTATATATACATATAGAAAAAAGATTTGCTATAAATACATTCATACAGGAAATTAATTTTTAGCAGATGTAGAGAACATTTTTTGATGTATTCATGGTATTTTATTTCAATGTCAGACAGAAAATGTCCTATATTCAATTATTACTGAATTCTATGGAGAGCAAACATCAAAGTACCTGATGTATTTATGTATTCTTTTGCTAAGCATTTCTGTTTATGGTTGGCCTTTGGAAAAGCTATGTAACAAACTTTACTAACTATTCTTTATCTTCTATTAGATTTCCTCATAAATTTAGCTGCCCACAATTTTTCTCCTATAGAAGCTCAGGGTCCTTTTCTTTTATCTTGTTAAAACCTCTACAAATTTATTTTTCTTTTGTTAAGACACTATATGTAATCAAGTTCTAAGCACTCCTTTGAGTTCTTCAGCACTTTTCCTTTGTTTCTTCTTGTTACTGTCTTTTGTTAGTCTAATTTGCAGGATTCCAGGCAAAGAACCTAAGCTAAGTAGAGGAAAAAAGAGTTTTGTCCTTTCCTTCAAGTTCTAAGTATTTTCAAATGAGTACATGAAAAAAGTATTATACTATTTAGAAATCTCTAAATTGATTTGGCTTTCTGACAAGGTAAGATAATCTCCACCTTATTACATCAATGTCTAACATGACTCAAAGCTAATTGAGTTGGATTTCAGAATAACTCTGGAGATAAGATTATAGTGTACCTTTTACTGTATCCAATTTAATAAACATTTATCATTTTTAAGTGTAATTGCTATGCTAAGTTGCTGATGAGTAATAACACAGATGTTACATACATAATGTGAACAATGACTTACATACCAGATCAAATAATTGCAAAATTATAGGTATTATTTGAAGGTAGAAAATTACTGCAAAGTATAAAAAAATAAGGAGAAGCTTTTTCCTTAGGTAAGCTAAAGGAGATATTAGGTGTGGCATAGCCTGAGTATTATTTATATCTCTAATTTATTAAATGCCTATTACATGCAACACAGTGCTAGGCATATGTTTGTATATTTGTGTATATATATTTATCTATTATAAATATTTTCTATATTTATAATTATATATACATATAGAAAAAAGATTTGCTATAAATACATTCATACAGGAAATTAATTTTTAGCAGATGTAGAGAACATTTTTTGATGTATTCATGGTATTTTATTTCAATGTCAGACAGAAAATGTCCTATATTCAATTATTACTGAATTCTATGGAGAGCAAACATCAAAGTACCTGATGTATTTATGTATTCTTTTGCTAAGCATTTCTGTTTATGGTGCTTTGGAAAGCATCTAATACAAATGAAGATATAAGATATGCTATGTGTCTTATAATAAAGGAGTCTTGATTTTTCAACATGTACTATAAGTGGCAAGTAGCTTTGGCAAGTAGGTGCCTAATAAATATTTGCATAAATGAAGGATTATTCTTTATATGTAAGAAGAACTGTACTCCCTTAATGCTGTTATAATGACATTTAAACAAGTGAACATTTCTGGAAGCATGCATACAAAGATGTCAAAGATGAAGCATGTATCTACTGTGACTCACCAGGTCGTTCAAACCTGGAATTTAGTTCAAAACATTTAAAACCCTGTATGATACTGGTAGAGAACAGCCAGAGTGAAAGCTTTCTGTGTCATTGGCATCCCCTGTTGTGTCAGGTATTAATCCTGGAGCTCTGTCTGAATATTGTGGGTGAGAGGATCCTCAGGCTAGACAAGTAACTTGGAAAATGGAAGGCAGGATGTGACAAAATAGCAGACAGGAAAATATAATAGAGCTTACAATTTACAATAAAATAATTTTCTCTTTCAGCAAAGGGTGTCTTAACACTAGAGTATTCAGGTAGAATGTCTGGTGACGTATCTTGATCAATGTGGATAACAAATTTCATAAGCAAAGTAATAATATTCAGCCATGTAAAAGATAGGGAAAAATTTCTCAGGCATTTGGCAAATTTTACTTTCAAATTACCCTATTTACATCAATGTCAAACATTAAACACTTGTTCAGATGGTAGTTTTTCTGATCTTAAAAAAAAAACAGTACAATAAAATGTGCTTTGAGTGCTAAAGTTTTATGAATTAATGGTCTGAAAACAATCTCTAGAGCTAAAAATTCATGTTATTTTACTGATCTGTAGCGTTGTGAAAAAACTTTTTTTTCCTAAGATAAATAACTTTCATGTAAATTAAATTGTTTTTGGAATTGTGGCAATTTACCCTTTGTGAAATTGACATACAACGTATTGCATTTTCAATTATTACTGAATTCTATGGAGAGCAAACATCAAAGTACCTGATGTATTTATGTATTCTGTTGCTAAGCATTTCTGTTTATGGTGCTGTGGAAAGCATCTAATACAAATGAAGATATAAGATATGCTATGTGTCTTATAATAAAGGAGTCTTGATTTTTCAACATGTACTATAAGTGGCAAGTAGCTTTGGCAAGTAGGTGCCTAATAAATATTTGCATAAATGAAGGATTATTCTTTATATGTAAGAAGAACTGTACTCCCTTAATGCTGTTATAATGACATTTAAACAAGTGAACATTTCTGGAAGCATGCATACAAAGATGTCAAAGATGAAGCATGTATCTACTGTGACTCACCAGGTCGTTCAAACCTGGAATTTAGTTCAAAACATTTAAAACCCTGTATGATACTGGTAGAGAACAGCCAGAGTGAAAGCTTTCTGTGTCATTGGCATCCCCTGTTGTGTCAGGTATTAATCCTGGAGCTCTGTCTGAATATTGTGGGTGAGAGGATCCTCAGGCTAGACAAGTAACTTGGAAAATGGAAGGCAGGATGTGACAAAATAGCAGACAGGAAAATATAATAGAGCTTACAATTTACAATAAAATAATTTTCTCTTTCAGCAAAGGGTGTCTTAACACTAGAGTATTCAGGTAGAATGTCTGGTGACGTATCTTGATCAATGTGGATAACAAATTTCATAAGCAAAGTAATAATATTCAGCCATGTAAAAGATAGGGAAAAATTTCTCAGGCATTTGGCAAATTTTACTTTCAAATTACCCTATTTACATCAATGTCAAACATTAAACACTTGTTCAGATGGTAGTTTTTCTGATCTTAAAAAAAAAACAGTACAATAAAATGTGCTTTGAGTGCTAAAGTTTTATGAATTAATGGTCTGAAAACAATCTCTAGAGCTAAAAATTCATGTTATTTTACTGATCTGTAGCGTTGTGAAAAAACTTTTTTTTCCTAAGATAAATAACTTTCATGTAAATTAAATTGTTTTTGGAATTGTGGCAATTTACCCTTTGTGAAATTAACATACAACTTATTGCATTTGCTTTCTAATACATAAGATTGCCAGCTGTTTTGTGTTTTCTGACAATAGCTTTTGTACCTTTTTTTAAAGGTTGTAATGAATTATTTTTAAAATTATTTTTCAAGTTAAATGGTACATCCTAAAAGCTAGTGAGAATATTTTTGTTTACTTGAACTAGCAGCTTGACTCTTTTTCTTCCCTTCCCATTTCTTCTTTCTTTTATTTCTTCCTGCAAGTAGTGTAGAATAGTGCTGTAATAAAACTTAAATTTTATGCACTTTTTCTAGTAAGTGGCAGTGTTTTGTTTGACCTAAATTAGGTGAATCATTTGCTGTTTTTCATCTGTAAATGGAAAGACTAGGTGACACTATGTGCTTACAGATAGCACTAGAGTATGACACATTTTTTTACAATTAACTCAAGAAATAAAATCTGCCTACTGTAAGTGACACAGTATGTAGAACAAAATGTTTAGTGTTTAATGAATAGTTACATTCATACTAAAATTAATTGCATTTAAATCTGTATTGCACAATGGCTATACTTCTTCAATAATAATCATTTCAAAATTCTTAAATTACTCTACTTATTATAAACAAAATGTATTTCAGTGACTCTAGGGAGAAATATCTACGGCTGTGGGCAGAGGTTCATTTCAGTAAATATATCTCCAAAGTCACATCTCAAAAGTCACCTGTCCATATTTTAACATTTTTATTTTTGAAATCTGCTCACTTATTATCACTTTGTATTGTACAACTTCAGCATTCATAAAGATAGGGAAAAATTTCTCAGGCATTTGGCAAATTTTACTTTCAAATTACCCTATTTACATCAATGTCAAACATTAAACACTTGTTCAGATGGTAGTTTTCTGATCTTAAAAAAAACAGTACAATAAAATGTGCTTTGAGTGCTAAAGTTTTATGAATTAATGGTCTGAAAACAATCTCTAGAGCTAAAAATTCATGTTATTTTACTGATCTGTAGCGTTGTGAAAAAACTTTTTTTTCCTAAGATAAATAACTTTCATGTAAATTAAATTGTTTTTGGAATTGTGGCAATTTACCCTTTGTGAAATTAACATACAACTTATTGCATTTGCTTTCTAATACATAAGATTGCCAGCTGTTTTGTGTTTTCTGACAATAGCTTTTGTACCTTTTTTTAAAGGTTGTAATGAATTATTTTTAAAATTATTTTTCAAGTTAAATGGTACATCCTAAAAGCTAGTGAGAATATTTTTGTTTACTTGAACTAGCAGCTTGACTCTTTTTCTTCCCTTCCCATTTCTTCTTTCTTTTATTTCTTCCTGCAAGTAGTGTAGAATAGTGCTGTAATAAAACTTAAATTTTATGCACTTTTTCTAGTAAGTGGCAGTGTTTTGTTTGACCTAAATTAGGTGAATCATTTGCTGTTTTTCATCTGTAAATGGAAAGACTAGGTGACACTATGTGCTTACAGATAGCACTAGAGTATGACACATTTTTTTACAATTAACTCAAGAAATAAAATCTGCCTACTGTAAGTGACACAGTATGTAGAACAAAATGTTTAGTGTTTAATGAATAGTTACATTCATACTAAAATTAATTGCATTTAAATCTGTATTGCACAATGGCTATACTTCTTCAATAATAATCATTTCAAAATTCTTAAATTACTCTACTTATTATAAACAAAATGTATTTCAGTGACTCTAGGGAGAAATATCTACGGCTGTGGGCAGAGGTTCATTTCCAGTAAATATATCTCCAAAGTCACATCTCAAAAAGTCACCTGTCCATATTTTAACATTTTTATTTTTTGAAATCTGCTCACTTATTATCACTTTGTATTGTATACAACTTCAGCATTCATAAATCCTCTAGAGTTTATGCACAGATACACACATATTATATCTTTATCTTTCTTTTTTTAAATTTTTTTTAAAGATTTATTTATTTATTTATTTTGGGCGGGGGTCGGGTTGGGGAGGGAGGGGAGCCGGCGGGCCACTTCTATTGGTCTTTCTCTGTTTTCATCCGTCTTTGTTCTTTGGCTCCTGCGGGCCTCCCATCGCAGTGGCATCTGTTGTCTCAGAGCGCCGGCTCTGGGCGCATGCGCTCCAGAGCTCCAGCTCGGCAATCGGACACATCAGTCCAGCCGCTCCGCGACGTGGGATCTTCCCAGGCCAGGGATCGAACCGGCGCCCCTTGCACTGCAAGGCAGTGTCCTTATCCACTGGACCACCAGGGGAAGCCCATCTTTATCTTTCTATATAATTTCTACAACCAAATTTTATATTGTTCATACAATTTATCTCTTTTGCCATTATACAGAAAACGTTCCTTTTGTGGGGAAGAGCTGTCATATTTTCAATTTATTTTCTTAACACTTGCATGATTATCTTTTTAAAATCTTTTATTGGAATATATTTGCTCTACAATATTGTGCTGGTTTCTGCCATACACACAATGATCTTTTATCTCTAAAAACAGTTAAAATCTTTACTTTATATTAAAATTGTTTATGATGCTTTTCTTCCTCATAATATTTAAAATTCCACAGTTCCTACTTCATTTTGTACCTTCTCCTGTGGCACTTACTTTAGAATTGGGGTCAAAGACACTATTCTTACAGATACAAATTTTTCTTTGACTGTAAGTGACACAGTATGTAGAACAAAATGTTTAGTGTTTAATGAATAGTTACATTCATACTAAAATTAATTGCATTTAAATCTGTATTGCACAATGGCTATACTTCTTCAATAATAATCATTTCAAAATTCTTAAATTACTCTACTTATTATAAACAAAATGTATTTCAGTGACTCTAGGGAGAAATATCTACGGCTGTGGGCAGAGGTTCATTTCCAGTAAATATATCTCCAAAGTCACATCTCAAAAAGTCACCTGTCCATATTTTAACATTTTTATTTTTTGAAATCTGCTCACTTATTATCACTTTGTATTGTATACAACTTCAGCATTCATAAATCCTCTAGAGTTTATGCACAGATACACACATATTATATCTTTATCTCTCTTTTTAAATTTTTTTAAAGATTTATTTATTTATTTATTTTGGGCGGGGGTCGGGTTGGGGAGGGGGGGGAGCCGGCGGGCCACTTCTATTGGTCTTTCTCTGTTTTCATCCGTCTTTGTTCTTTGGCTCCTGCGGGCCTCCCATCGCAGTGGCATCTGTTGTCTCAGAGCGCCGGCTCTGGGCGCATGCGCTCCAGAGCTCCAGCTCGGCAATCGGACACATCAGTCCAGCCGCTCCGCGACGTGGGATCTTCCCAGGCCAGGGATCGAACCGGCGCCCCTTGCACTGCAAGGCAGTGTCCTTATCCACTGGACCACCAGGGGAAGCCCATCTTTATCTTTCTATATAATTTCTACAACCAAATTTTATATTGTTCATACAATTTATCTCTTTTGCCATTATACAGAAAACGTTCCTTTTGTGGGGAAGAGCTGTCATATTTTCAATTTATTTTCTTAACACTTGCATGATTATCTTTTTAAAATCTTTTATTGGAATATATTTGCTCTACAATATTGTGCTGGTTTCTGCCATACACACAATGATCTTTTATCTCTAAAAACAGTTAAAATCTTTACTTTATATTAAAATTGTTTATGATGCTTTTCTTCCTCATAATATTTAAAATTCCACAGTTCCTACTTCATTTTGTACCTTCTCCTGTGGCACTTACTTTAGAATTGGGGTCAAAGAGCTTGTAGGTAAAATCCAGCAAATAGTACTAGTTGAGTGCAGATATTCTCTACTTCCTATGGATCTAAATTTCTGCATTTGTAAAAATAGAGTTGAACTCCTTTTGTCAGGTCATGGAATAACTGGAATGTGTCTGACAAAATGCAGACACTTAAATGCTTCTCCTGTATGAACATTTTAATCTATAATCTTATTTATAAATTAAAATAATAAGATGAGTTTAAAATATAATAAGGGGTCATGGCATTAAGTGTAATAAGAGCAAGAAAGATTTGTGTTTAAGAAAGGTCCAGGGATTCCCTGGTTGCCCAGTGGGTAAAGACTCCACCTTGCAATGTAGGGGGCACCAGTTCGATCCCTGGCCTGGGAAGATCCCACATGTGGAGCGGCCGGGCCGGTGTGTCCAATTGCGGGCCAGCACTCTGGAGCGCATGCACCAAGAGCCGGTGCTCTGCAACAAGAGAGGCTGCTGCAATGGGAAGCCCACACATTCCAAAGAATCAAGATGGATGCAAATAAATAAATAACAACAACAACAACAAAAGTGTGCTCAGGGAATTCCCTGGTGGTCCAGGGTTATTTTTAAAAAAAAAAAAAAAAGGTCCATCTTTAGGGACCACAGAACTAAGTACAAAATACTTTATGGCAAATGTTCTTCAGATTTTACTATGAAATACTGAATGTTGAATTTTCCATACTGATTTTTATAAGAGTGAGATTTTTGACATATATACTATTTATAGTATAAATTTGAACTGTGAAACAAAATTTGTGTATTATATTTTGGTTAAAAATTTCATGGTATTTCAGCCTACTAAATTTTCTGGAAGATTTTGATATCCTTTTGGGGTTTTGTGCAGTTTTGCATTCTTATTATTCAAGTCCTACTGTCTTTACCTCCTAGTCTTCTTTCCTTAATATAATTCATTGCACAAGCTCCTGAATAAGACTGACAAAATTTCCATCCTTAGGGAACTTCTAGCATGGCAAATTTAAAAGGATAAAAATCACTGGAACAAATAAAAACTAAGATTATTTATATAATACATCAATAAGGCTATAGTTAATAATACTGTATTATATACTTGAAACTAGTTTAGAGAGTCAGTCTTAAGTGTCACAGTACACATGGGCACACATACATACACACATACAAAATGGCAGCCATGTGAGATGGTGGATATATTTCATCACAGTGTACACCATAAATATATACAATTTTTATCCTTTAATTATTTTTCAATAGAGCTGTAAAGTTCAATACATACTTTAAACATATAGACAGAAGTATAGCTATAGGAGAAATAGTAATAGGAAATGAATATTTAAATAGGATAATCTGAGCCACTAAAAGGAAGTTCTGTTTAAGATGGAGATCTGAATGTGAATAAACCAGGAAACTCATGGCAGAAATGCACAGCTAATAGAAAATGTATAAATTGGTAAAATGCTGAGAGATTATGCTTTTGTATATATTTTGTTAATGTTTTTAAAAGTCACAGAAAATAAATCTGAACCCATCCATTTTAGTACTTGTAACTTCAGGTAAGCCAACCAGACTCATATCAGTAATAGAATATTTTAGATTTAGGAAAATAAAAATATCTACAACTTATACAAAATCTTTAGACATATGAAAGCCAGTGATAAATGTTCAAAACTGAAGTGGGTAGGTGTCATATTTGTATCATGTTTTTATTTTTACATGTGTTTTGATTCCATCATCATAAAAGTGCATGCCTCAAAAATATTCATCTGAATTTTCCTGGTTGTTTGAATAAATAGATCTGTGCTGTACCGGGATTCTCTGTAAAGTTTTACATGATCAGACATATCCAGGACTTTGTTTTTAAAATAGACAGTTGCAGAGCTGTAACATTCCAAGTCAGTGACACGTTGATAAGAAGTCTAAACAGTGTGCTCAGAGACTGATCTTTGGTTTTGTGCAGTTTTGCATTCTTATTATTCAAGTCCTACTGTCTTTACCTCCTAGTCTTCTTTCCTTAATATAATTCATTGCACAAGCTCCTGAATAAGACTGACAAAATTTCCATCCTTAGGGAACTTCTAGCATGGCAAATTTAAAAGGATAAAAATCACTGGAACAAATAAAAACTAAGATTATTTATATAATACATCAATAAGGCTATAGTTAATAATACTGTATTATATACTTGAAACTAGTTTAGAGAGTCAGTCTTAAGTGTCACAGTACACATGGGCACACATACATACACACATACAAAATGGCAGCCATGTGAGATGGTGGATATATTTCATCACAGTGTACACCATAAATATATACAATTTTTATCCTTTAATTATTTTTCAATAGAGCTGTAAAGTTCAATACATACTTTAAACATATAGACAGAAGTATAGCTATAGGAGAAATAGTAATAGGAAATGAATATTTAAATAGGATAATCTGAGCCACTAAAAGGAAGTTCTGTTTAAGATGGAGATCTGAATGTGAATAAACCAGGAAACTCATGGCAGAAATGCACAGCTAATAGAAAATGTATAAATTGGTAAAATGCTGAGAGATTATGCTTTTGTATATATTTTGTTAATGTTTTTAAAAGTCACAGAAAATAAATCTGAACCCATCCATTTTAGTACTTGTAACTTCAGGTAAGCCAACCAGACTCATATCAGTAATAGAATATTTTAGATTTAGGAAAATAAAAATATCTACAACTTATACAAAATCTTTAGACATATGAAAGCCAGTGATAAATGTTCAAAACTGAAGTGGGTAGGTGTCATATTTGTATCATGTTTTTATTTTTACATGTGTTTTGATTCCATCATCATAAAAGTGCATGCCTCAAAAATATTCATCTGAATTTTCCTGGTTGTTTGAATAAATAGATCTGTGCTGTACCGGGATTCTCTGTAAAGTTTTACATGATCAGACATATCCAGGACTTTGTTTTTAAAAATAGACAGTTGCAGAGCTGTAACATTCCAAGTCAGTGACACGTTGATAAGAAGTCTAAACATGTGCTCAGAGATGACTCAAGAGCTTCATTCTATGTTGACCAGGTAGCTAAAGTTGACACATTCATTGTCTATAGTAAAAGGTTTAGTATAAACAAATGCAGATTGCCACTCTTCTTAATACAGTTTAAGAAAAATTACATTTTACCTTTAAATTTGAATCTAATAAAGAAAGAATTCTGATGAAAAACACTAGGGCTTTTCTGAAAAACACTTTGAAAGTCTATTGCTATGTAGTAACTCACTTTTAAATACTTTGTGTGTTTCTTGCCAGAAATGACACATTCAATCTTTGGTGTTTTTCACTCTCAACTTTAGGACTGATAATACACTAAGAACTAAATTCCAATTAATTTAGCTATCACAAAGTATTTAGGACTAAATTAACTATGACTTATAGTCATTATTTATGTGAATGTATTGTTGTTCAGTTGCTCAGTTGTGTCTGTCTCTTTGTGACCCCATGAACTACAGCACACCATGAATGTATTAAGTTACTAAAATAATACAATTGTGAGGTATTTCATTCTCATATACAGTATGAGCCTGCAATAAGCTAACAGAGTTTTGGTTTTTGTACTTACAATATAAAATCATAATACTTCAGACTGAACTCTGCAGCCCTCCAGAATGTAGCCTATTGTCCTTGAAATATTAATAGGGATGAAATTATAACATTTCCTTCAAAATTAACTTTTTATATTCCTATCAATATATCTGGGGATTTTACTTGTAACTTCAGTACAAAATCATATCAGTAATAGAATATTTTAGATTTAGGAAAATAAAAATATCTACAACTTTTTGAAAGCCAGTGATAAATGTTCAAAACTGAAGTGGGTAGGTGTCATATTTGTATCATGTTTTTATTTTTACATGTGTTTTGATTCCATCATCATAAAAGTGCATGCCTCAAAAATATTCATCTGAATTTTCCTGGTTGTTTGAATAAATAGATCTGTGCTGTACCGGGATTCTCTGTAAAGTTTTACATGATCAGACATATCCAGGACTTTGTTTTTAAAAATAGACAGTTGCAGAGCTGTAACATTCCAAGTCAGTGACACGTTGATAAGAAGTCTAAACATGTGCTCAGAGATGACTCAAGAGCTTCATTCTATGTTGACCAGGTAGCTAAAGTTGACACATTCATTGTCTATAGTAAAAGGTTTAGTATAAACAAATGCAGATTGCCACTCTTCTTAATACAGTTTAAGAAAAATTACATTTTACCTTTAAATTTGAATCTAATAAAGAAAGAATTCTGATGAAAAACACTAGGGCTTTTCTGAAAAACACTTTGAAAGTCTATTGCTATGTAGTAACTCACTTTTAAATACTTTGTGTGTTTCTTGCCAGAAATGACACATTCAATCTTTGGTGTTTTTCACTCTCAACTTTAGGACTGATAATACACTAAGAACTAAATTCCAATTAATTTAGCTATCACAAAGTATTTAGGACTAAATTAACTATGACTTATAGTCATTATTTATGTGAATGTATTGTTGTTCAGTTGCTCAGTTGTGTCTGTCTCTTTGTGACCCCATGAACTACAGCACACCATGAATGTATTAAGTTACTAAAATAATACAATTGTGAGGTATTTCATTCTCATATACAGTATGAGCCTGCAATAAGCTAACAGAGTTTTGGTTTTTGTACTTACAATATAAAATCATAATACTTCAGACTGAACTCTGCAGCCCTCCAGAATGTAGCCTATTGTCCTTGAAATATTAATAGGGATGAAATTATAACATTTCCTTCAAAATTAACTTTTTATATTCCTATCAATATATCTGGGGATGTGTGCTTTTTTATCCTTTTAGAATGCTATGGAAATGGTCTTAAGAGGCAGATGTCTTTAAGAGGACTTGAGATCTTTTCAAGAGTTATGTCTGTGAGGTGTGAGTGGATGCACTGTGGGAAAAACATCCTGTTTCTGATTATTCATAAGTCCTTTCCCATCACAAAGTGGAGAATGATTTTCTTTAAAAAATTATCTCTGTAAAGTCTAGAAAATATGTAGCATATTTAAAAAGTATTTACTATTAGTGCTTTCAGGAAGTGGATTCTTTGCTATAAATGCTCCATCTGGCATTTTGAAGTTATACAGAACACTGTATAAATATTTATGTTCTAAAAACATCTATCTTAAGTGAAAGTGTCAGTTGCTCGGTCGTGTCCCACTCTGCGACCCCCATGGACTGTAGCCCTCCAGGCTCCTCTGTCCATGGAATTCTCTAGGCAAGTGTACACTGGAGTGGATTGCCATTCTTCTCTCCAGGGGATCTTCCTGACCCAGGGGTTGAACTTGAGTCTCCTTCATTGCAGGAAGATTCTTTATTGTCTGAGCCACCAGCGACGCTCCATATTTATAACTACATCTATAAAAATAAATTTCTGAGCAAATAATTTCATGCAGAAATCTTCACATATATAGTTTTCATGTGCTAACTAATTTAAGCCCGAAGAGCTACCATTAATTTATTGGTCTGTATCCCATCCCAGGTCCTATTGACCCTTCTGCTTATTCCATTCCATAACATCAACAGTATTATAATTAGACTAAATTAACTATGACTTATAGTCATTATTTATGTGAATGTATTGTTGTTCAGTTGCTCAGTTGTGTCTGTCTCTTTGTGACCCCATGAACTACAGCACACCATGAATGTATTAAGTTACTAAAATAATACAATTGTGAGGTATTTCATTCTCATATACAGTATGAGCCTGCAATAAGCTAACAGAGTTTTGGTTTTTGTACTTACAATATAAAATCATAATACTTCAGACTGAACTCTGCAGCCCTCCAGAATGTAGCCTATTGTCCTTGAAATATTAATAGGGATGAAATTATAACATTTCCTTCAAAATTAACTTTTTATATTCCTATCAATATATCTGGGGATGTGTGCTTTTTTATCCTTTTAGAATGCTATGGAAATGGTCTTAAGAGGCAGATGTCTTTAAGAGGACTTGAGATCTTTTCAAGAGTTATGTCTGTGAGGTGTGAGTGGATGCACTGTGGGAAAAACATCCTGTTTCTGATTATTCATAAGTCCTTTCCCATCACAAAGTGGAGAATGATTTTCTTTAAAAAATTATCTCTGTAAAGTCTAGAAAATATGTAGCATATTTAAAAAGTATTTACTATTAGTGCTTTCAGGAAGTGGATTCTTTGCTATAAATGCTCCATCTGGCATTTTGAAGTTATACAGAACACTGTATAAATATTTATGTTCTAAAAACATCTATCTTAAGTGAAAGTGTCAGTTGCTCGGTCGTGTCCCACTCTGCGACCCCCATGGACTGTAGCCCTCCAGGCTCCTCTGTCCATGGAATTCTCTAGGCAAGTGTACACTGGAGTGGATTGCCATTCTTCTCTCCAGGGGATCTTCCTGACCCAGGGGTTGAACTTGAGTCTCCTTCATTGCAGGAAGATTCTTTATTGTCTGAGCCACCAGCGACGCTCCATATTTATAACTACATCTATAAAAATAAATTTCTGAGCAAATAATTTCATGCAGAAATCTTCACATATATAGTTTTCATGTGCTAACTAATTTAAGCCCGAAGAGCTACCATTAATTTATTGGTCTGTATCCCATCCCAGGTCCTATTGACCCTTCTGCTTATTCCATTCCATAACATCAACAGTATTATAATTAGAATAAATTAGTAACTCATTTTTACATTTTTATATTAAGTACGGGTTTTAAAGAACTTAAACTTCAGTGGAAAACTGAATGATTAACAGAGGTTCCAGGTTTCTAAGAAACTTTGATTTTGGTTACTCTAAGAATACATTTCTTGTTGTCTTACCTCTTTAAGCTCTAAGAAATGATCCTTGCCTATTGGACACTAATTTTTAGATAGTTTTAAGGACAAGGAAAATTACTTGTCAAAGACTTAAATATGATGGAGAAGACACTGATAGTTCAAAGACCTTTGTTTTCTTTTTCTTCTAGCACTTATGAATTCTTCTACTGTGGGTATTTTAGTTTCAATTAAACACTTTCAAGAAAACATTGAAGAAACTATTAAAAATAGCATGTGAATTAAAAAGACAGGCAAAAAAATGAGTGCATATCTTTTCAGAGGGGCAAAGTGAAGTGTTTAACAGCCCCATCCAAGAGTTATTTGATATTTTTAGAGAAAACTTCCTTTGATTAATTGAATATTTACCATTAATTTTGAATTAGTCTTTCTAGCATAGCATGTCTGGTAGAGATAAAACTTACTTTTATGTAATAAAACATATAATAATAAGCCAAAGGTCACTCTTTGGTTGCCTTATAATCCTATTAACCTATTTTATATCTCAGTTACTAATCTCTTTCTAGAATTTGTTCTCAGTGCCAACACATACTCACTGTGTACTATATACTATGTATTCAATGCTCACAACATACTATCCAAATCTCTCTTGAAGTAAATTTGCCATCATGCAGTTTCTCTAAATAGCTAAATGTGGCACATATCCATCCTATATTTGTATGCATTATGCATACTGTTTTGGGAAGTGTCTGTTTTTTGGAAAGATTGCTCCTTCAGCCAGGAAGATTCTTTAAATTTTTGTCTGAGCCACCAGCGACGCTCCATATTTATAACTACATCTATAAAAATAAATTTCTGAGCAAATAATTTCATGCAGAAATCTTCACATATATAGTTTTCATGTGCTAACTAATTTAAGCCCGAAGAGCTACCATTAATTTATTGGTCTGTATCCCATCCCAGGTCCTATTGACCCTTCTGCTTATTCCATTCCATAACATCAACAGTATTATAATTAGAATAAATTAGTAACTCATTTTTACATTTTTATATTAAGTACGGGTTTTAAAGAACTTAAACTTCAGTGGAAAACTGAATGATTAACAGAGGTTCCAGGTTTCTAAGAAACTTTGATTTTGGTTACTCTAAGAATACATTTCTTGTTGTCTTACCTCTTTAAGCTCTAAGAAATGATCCTTGCCTATTGGACACTAATTTTTAGATAGTTTTAAGGACAAGGAAAATTACTTGTCAAAGACTTAAATATGATGGAGAAGACACTGATAGTTCAAAGACCTTTGTTTTCTTTTTCTTCTAGCACTTATGAATTCTTCTACTGTGGGTATTTTAGTTTCAATTAAACACTTTCAAGAAAACATTGAAGAAACTATTAAAAATAGCATGTGAATTAAAAAGACAGGCAAAAAAATGAGTGCATATCTTTTCAGAGGGGCAAAGTGAAGTGTTTAACAGCCCCATCCAAGAGTTATTTGATATTTTTAGAGAAAACTTCCTTTGATTAATTGAATATTTACCATTAATTTTGAATTAGTCTTTCTAGCATAGCATGTCTGGTAGAGATAAAACTTACTTTTATGTAATAAAACATATAATAATAAGCCAAAGGTCACTCTTTGGTTGCCTTATAATCCTATTAACCTATTTTATATCTCAGTTACTAATCTCTTTCTAGAATTTGTTCTCAGTGCCAACACATACTCACTGTGTACTATATACTATGTATTCAATGCTCACAACATACTATCCAAATCTCTCTTGAAGTAAATTTGCCATCATGCAGTTTCTCTAAATAGCTAAATGTGGCACATATCCATCCTATATTTGTATGCATTATGCATACTGTTTTGGGAAGTGTACGTAGAAACTATCAATACATCTTTCCTGTTGAGAGAAGATCCTTTCCTACCATCATTCTTAGGTCTACTATTTTTTTTTTCCTTGCAGCCTCTAAATTGTGAGAAAGTTATTATTACTTTGTAGCTCTAAGAGATTTTACCCAACTTTCCTTTGAACATGGAATCCTATGTCTTAATGGAGCATTCAAAGTAGAAGAGAACACTTACTTCCTGCTCCTGAGACCCGTAGGAGAGATTTTCTCTGAGACATTGAAGCTCTCTCTTTTTCTCCATACTCATGTCCAGGAAGAAGTAAATTGATATGTTTGAGGAAAAGTAACAAGGCTCACTTGATTCTACCCACTTTATCCTGGGAGTCAACTCCCCCTAGGTCGCATGAAACCTGTCTCTCTTTCGGGGTTTGCTCTCCCTTACCACATGGAAAGCTGACCTGAGTTTTCCTTCTAAAACTGAGTCTTTAACCATAATAAAAGGAATATTCTGGGCATGATCTAATTGATTCATCTTAATTCATTCTTTAGTTGTTCAGAATTCTGACAGGGGAATTGTTAATCATACTGGGTGACCCCTTCAGAGTGTTCAGCAGTTTCTAATAATCTATTTATAAAATACCGTTTCCCATGAAAAAATAGCAAGGTAACTGTTACAGGGTTCTGATTCAATTATATTGTTGTAAGTCTTGGAATTAATTGCCTTAGTATTTCTTCAGAAAACCAAATGAAATTAAGTCCTGTGTGTATTAAAATCATGCTGTTATAGCTATTATATAAGAAATAATTACTTTAGGGCTTCCCTGGCGGCCCAGCGGGTAAGGACACCACCTTGCAGTGCAAGGGGTGCTGATTTGATCCCTGCCCTGTAAACATCCCACGTGCAGCATAGCAGTTGGACTGATGTGTCCAACTACCGAGCCAGAGCTCTGGAGCGCATGTGCCCAGAGCCAGTGCTCTGTGGTGAGGGAGGCTGCTGCGATGGGAGGCCCACACAGGCCAAAGAACAAAGATGGATAAAAATAAATAAAAAAATGAAAGACCAATAGAAGTGTCCCCCCTGCCAAAAAAAGAGATTTTTTTGAAAATGAAATGAGACTAAAAATTCTATATTTAACACTCTTTCTGAAACTACCCTATACTTGAATTTTCAGTATTTACAAAAATAGTCACAGAATTGAAGTCTGTCAAAACAATTTTATTCAAAATCAGTACAGTTTTGTTTAGTCTAGAAAGCAATTTTCACCTGAACAAAAAGGTTTTGGTTTCTTTTTTAATTTCTTTGGAGCTTTCAGAAATATATATTTCAGCAAATACAGAGATGAGGTTATATTTAGGCTAGTCAAGACTATAGAGTTATAGTCAGGTTGAAAGTTTTCCTCTAGTATGTCAGTTTTTGCAAAGTGTTATAATTAACCCTTTAAAAAAAAACTTTGAAGTCCCAAATATTCCTTACTACAAGGTATACTTACGAGTGATGTTATATATACATTTCATGCATTCTAGAGTAACAGATATCTAATGCATTACAATAATAACATGTTACAGTGATATAAAAAGAGCAAATAATTTTTTAGAGTTTACTGTGTGGCAAATTCTGGACTAGCACTCAGAGTGCTTTTCATTTTCAGAGTATGTATTACATACTATTATTTACTCCATTTTAAAGATATGTATCCCAGGAAATAGGAGTCTTAAGTAACTTATCCAAAGTTAAACAGATTTAAAGGCTACATAAATGTTACAGGGTTCTGATTCATTTTTGTTGTAAGTCTTGGAATTAATTGCCTTAGTATTTCTTCAGAAAACCAAATGAAATTAAGTCCTGTGTGTATTAAAATCATGCTGTTATAGCTATTATATAAGAAATAATTACTTTAGGGCTTCCCTGGCGGCCCAGCGGGTAAGGACACCACCTTGCAGTGCAAGGGGTGCTGATTTGATCCCTGCCCTGTAAACATCCCACGTGCAGCATAGCAGTTGGACTGATGTGTCCAACTACCGAGCCAGAGCTCTGGAGCGCATGTGCCCAGAGCCAGTGCTCTGTGGTGAGGGAGGCTGCTGCGATGGGAGGCCCACACAGGCCAAAGAACAAAGATGGATAAAAATAAATAAAAAAATGAAAGACCAATAGAAGTGTCCCCCCTGCCAAAAAAAGAGATTTTTTTGAAAATGAAATGAGACTAAAAATTCTATATTTAACACTCTTTCTGAAACTACCCTATACTTGAATTTTCAGTATTTACAAAAATAGTCACAGAATTGAAGTCTGTCAAAACAATTTTATTCAAAATCAGTACAGTTTTGTTTAGTCTAGAAAGCAATTTTCACCTGAACAAAAAGGTTTTGGTTTCTTTTTTAATTTCTTTGGAGCTTTCAGAAATATATATTTCAGCAAATACAGAGATGAGGTTATATTTAGGCTAGTCAAGACTATAGAGTTATAGTCAGGTTGAAAGTTTTCCTCTAGTATGTCAGTTTTTGCAAAGTGTTAAAATTTAAACCCCTTTTAAAAAAAAACTTTGAAGTCCCAAATATTCCTTACTACAAGGTATACTTACGAGTGATGTTATATATACATTTCATGCATTCTAGAGTAACAGATATCTAATGCATTACAATAATAACATGTTACAGTGATATAAAAAGAGCAAATAATTTTTTAGAGTTTACTGTGTGGCAAATTCTGGACTAGCACTCAGAGTGCTTTTCATTTTCAGAGTATGTATTACATACTATTATTTACTCCATTTTAAAGATATGTATCCCAGGAAATAGGAGTCTTAAGTAACTTATCCAAAGTTAAACAGATTTAAAGGCTACATAAATTTTAACCTACACATGTCTAAGTCCAGAATGTTTACCCTTTAGAATGAAACCAGGCTGCTTCTCTTGTATAGTTATTCTTTCTAGAGTAAAGGCCTACTTTCACAGACATCTGGAGAGAGTTACCACAATCATTATCCTTTCCCAGGGGCTACTGAAGGATCCAGAAACTGCAACCTAAAAATCCTGTAAGGGAGTCAACTGAATGTATAGCACATTTTGACCGAAGACGGACTTGATATAGAGGTGAATTAGCAGGGAAATCATCCTTTCTTCCATAAATTATTTCTAAAGATATCCATTGAGAGTTGCTTATCAACCATTCTTGTTATAAATTTGAGGCCATTTCAGGAGCATTCTTACTGATATTTGCACTGTCTAATTCCATGCCTCACACTGCTGTTTCCCACACTAATGGTTCTGTAGAATTTTCCTCTCCAGTAAAGTTTAAGCACTTTTATGCCTCAGGCTAAGCCATTTCCAGGGACTTTGCTTGCTTTATTATTCTATCTGTATTTCACTTCACTGTACAAAGTTCAACACCCCATTAGTTCCATGGTATTACTTCTACGAAGGCATTGTTTACATGTGTAAACCCTATCATAAAATGTAGGAATCCAATTAATGCTATTAAAACTGAATATTTTCATGTGCACACACAGACATACATATACTTATATGCAGCACATAAAATGGTGTATAGAGAGTTATGAAACCAATAAATAAAGTAATATTCACTTAGTGGTTATGTTTTATGTATATTTGAGATCATATTAAGTGTTTCACATACACCATTTAATCTTTCCGAGAAGTATGTGAGGGAAGTATTAAATTATCATATTCACCATTGAAACATATGGTGACTAATACCATAAAAATATGAGTGCGTATCTCTCATAGAAATCCAGTTTCCATTTCCTTTGGAGGTATGCACAGAAGTGGAATTGCTGAGTTGTATGGGAGATGTATTTTTAATTTGTTGAGGAACCTCCACATTGTTTTCCATAGTGATTGGATTAGTTTACTTCCCTACCAGTGATGTATGTATTCCCTTTTCACCACACTCTTTCCGATAGCCACTTTAACAGGTAGGAAGTGTTGGTCTCAGATTTAATTCTTTATTTGAGAAGTTTTCCACCCAGATTCATTAAGCCAAAGACAAAACACTGTTTTTATTTATCCATTAGGCTCCATGCTTCTGCTGTTCCAGTATAGAAGTAACTTGTAAGATCTTTCAGGAGGATTGATATGCATATAATACCTACAATTCACTGGATATTTCTGGATTTTCAGCTTATAGAAATGCTTTGACCTAAGAAACTCCATACATATTCCAGGGCCAATATGGGACCACAGTTTGGAAGAAAGCGTCTTGAGTCTGTGCCCAAGCCATAGGAATTCAGTTTAGTTCCTCTGTAGATACTTCCTTGACAATGCAAGAGAGACTACGAAACCTGGAATTAGCCATATTCAGCTTTCAGAAGCTCAGTCAGAACTTGAATTCTTTGCAATATATGGCAGTTAATGTTTTATCATTGAATGTCTAAAGAGCCTATAATGCCATATTTAATACATTAATCTAAACCACTGGTAAGAAGGGTGCCTATCTTATAACAAGGTCTGGTAAAGTGTCACACTTCCTAAGTCCTCCTGGAAATGTTTATATAAATCTATGTCCTTTTAACATGATTATTAAATCAAGTAATTCAGAGCTTCTAGATAAAATATTTTATGAGTTTATTTCTAGTTATTGAATACTTCAGAAAGTAATAAAGTTGAAAGTCTATAAAATTCTTATTGGATTAGTTGGCCCAGTCTGCTATATAGCAAAAGTACCATAAACAGAGAGTCTTAAAAAACAGTTTTTTTGGGCTTCCCTTGTGGCTCAGTGGATAGGAACCCGCCTACCAATGCAGGAGACATGGGTTCGAGTCCTGATCCGGGAAGATCCCACATACCGCAGAGCAGCTAAACCCACACATCAACAAAGACCCAGCACAGCCAAAAATAAATAAATAAAAGTTTAAAAAAAAAAACAAAACAGTTTTTTTCTCACAGCTTTTGAGGCTGGAAATTTGAGATCAGAGTGCCAGAATCATTGGATTTTGTCTTTTCTTATATGGGAATTAATCCTTTTCCCTAATTACCACTCAAAGACCTTATTACCTCCCAATACTATCACATTGGTAGGTGCTTCAGACATGAATTTTGAGGATCCACAGACATTCAGTTGAATTATGATAGCTGTTGTAATTATTTTTGATTGATAATTCAACAGCCAAGTGTTAACCCTGCTTATATTCAAGCTCAGCCTTCTTTATGGTCCACCTGTCACATCTGTACATTACTGCTGGAAAAACCATAGCTTTGATTACATGGATCTTTGCTGGCAAAGTGATGTGTCTGCATTTTACTGTGTTCTCAAGATTTGTCATAGATTTTCTTCCAAGCAGCAAGTGTCTTTTAACTTCATGGCTGCAATCACCATCCACAGTGATTTTGGAGGCCAAGAAAATAAAATCTGTCAGTGCTACCACGTTTTTCCCATCTATTCGCCATGAATGGATGGGACCAGATGCCATGATCTTAGCTTTTTGAATGTTGAGTTTTAAGTCGGCTTTTTCACTCTTCTCTTTCGTCCTCATCAAGAGACTCTCTAGTTCCTCCCCACTCTCTGCCACGAGTGGTATCATCTGCATATCTGAAGTTGTTGATATTTCTTGGGGCAGTCTTAATTCCAGCTTGTGAATCATCCAGTCTTACATCCAAGGCCTTTTCCTTTATCTGTTATGAAAGTATTATTATAACCAAAAAGTGGACTGTTAGGATAGAGTCAAAAGAATAATTTTTAAGTAAAGGCTTCTCCAGTGGCTTAGCAGTAAAGAATCTGCCTGCCAATGCGGGAGACGCCAGAGGCCAGACTTTGTTCCCTGGACCATTAAGATCCCTTGGAGGAGGAAATAGCAACCCACTCCCATATTCTTGCCTGGGAAATTCCATGGACAGAGGAGTGTGGAAGATAGTCTGTGGGGTAGCAAAGAGTTGTATGCCACTGAGGGACTAAGTAGAAAGATAAAAACTGACCTAGGGCTACAAATTGGGGAGTAGGGAATGCCAGGGACCCATTTTTCCATTGAGGTAAGAACTGAGCTGGTATCTGCTTTCAGAATCAACTTTCCAAAACTCTGACATCTAGGAAAAGATTGACTAGAAAACAGAACAAAACAAAGACTGCTTGTGGGAGAAGGAAGGTGATACATTTGTGTAAGATCATCTTGACATTTTGCTTTGCTTGCCTACCATCTCCCATATCTTTTCTCAGAGATGGCTTTGGGGATGGGAGTCCATTTTCCTTTTGTGTCATGCTGGGGCCAGAGGTGAAGGTGTGTACCTTTTTTGTCAGTGAATTGTGCTTCTGTGTCTTAAGCACCTGGCAGTGCCCTGAGGGAGCACCTCAGGATCTTATATATTATTCTTTTCACTATGGAACTTGCTTAGGATTAGAGCAGCATTCTGAACAGGGTTTGTCAAAAATACTTGAAGACATACACTAGTTACAGATGCTGATGGGACTGATTTGTTATGTGTGACACAATCTATAGCTTATAGCCTCAGTGTCATGATGTGAGGAGGAGGCTGTCGTAAAGAGGCCTTTTACGATGCAGTTCTGCCATGAATGGATGGACCAGATGCCATGATCTTAGCTTTTTGAATGTTGAGTTTTAAGCCTGCTTTTTCACTCTTCTCTTTCGTCCTCATCAAGAGACTCTCTAGTTCCTCCCCACTCTCTGCCACGAGTGGTATCATCTGCATATCTGAAGTTGTTGATATTTCTTGGGGCAGTCTTAATTCCAGCTTGTGAATCATCCAGTCTTACATCCAAGGCCTTTTCCTTTATCTGTTATGAAAGTATTATTATAACCAAAAAGTGGACTGTTAGGATAGAGTCAAAAGAATAATTTTTAAGTAAAGGCTTCTCCAGTGGCTTAGCAGTAAAGAATCTGCCTGCCAATGCGGGAGACGCCAGAGGCCAGACTTTGTTCCCTGGACCATTAAGATCCCTTGGAGGAGGAAATAGCAACCCACTCCCATATTCTTGCCTGGGAAATTCCATGGACAGAGGAGTGTGGAAGATAGTCTGTGGGGTAGCAAAGAGTTGTATGCCACTGAGGGACTAAGTAGAAAGATAAAAACTGACCTAGGGCTACAAATTGGGGAGTAGGGAATGCCAGGGACCCATCTTCCATTGAGGTAAGAACTGAGCTGGTATCTGCTTTCAGAATCAACTTTCCAAAACTCTGACATCTAGGAAAAGATTGACTAGAAAACAGAACAAAACAAAGACTGCTTGTGGGAGAAGGAAGGTGATACATTTGTGTAAGATCATCTTGACATTTTGCTTTGCTTGCCTACCATCTCCCATATCTTTTCTCAGAGATGGCTTTGGGGATGGGAGTCCATTTTCCTTTTGTGTCATGCTGGGGCCAGAGGTGAAGGTGTGTACCTTTTTTGTCAGTGAATTGTGCTTCTGTGTCTTAAGCACCTGGCAGTGCCCTGAGGGAGCACCTCAGGATCTTATATATTATTCTTTTCACTATGGAACTTGCTTAGGATTAGAGCAGCATTCTGAACAGGGTTTGTCAAAAATACTTGAAGACATACACTAGTTACAGATGCTGATGGGACTGATTTGTTATGTGTGACACAATCTATAGCTTATAGCCTCAGTGTCATGATGTGAGGAGGAGGCTGTCGTAAAGAGCAGGACCTTTTCACAGATGGCAAATACAGAAGTGAGGTTGGTAAGGGTTTATAATGATGGCTCACATGCCTTGGATACAATCAAGCCAGGCCGCAAGTTGATTCACATGAATTAGAGAAGCACAAAGAGAGTTATCTAGGAAAGCTACAGATTGTTGGAGATAAGTAGGCCAAGAGCTTTAGATCACTTAGAAGGTTTAAGATAGGAGAGTAGACAGCACGCATGTCTAAATTAATCTTGGGATATTGCTATGTGGAATCTTCTGTCAAGAAGTATCAGAAGCTAAATATGGATGAAGAAGAAATATCTGCCATGGCTGGTCATTAATGACCAATATGTGTATGGGGAGGGGAGTCTTTATTAAGAAGTATATGTGAATTCTATAGATTTTATATTCATGTTCAATAAATATTTTTAAATGTCCACTGTATACAAAGTGCTGCAACACTGAGCACTGAAATTATCAAAAATAAAAGTTTAGAATCAGGTAGAAAAGCATACACAAAAAGTAAAGTTTACAACTGCACATGATAGTTACTGAATAACATGAAGTTGAAACATAGATGTAGAAATTACCAAAACTACCTAGGGAAGTAGGTTGGCTTCACAGAAAGAGTGATGTTTAAAAGGCTATATAAGTATAAATTAAACTGGACACATTCCAACACATTGCCCTAAGTAATTAAAATGAATTCTAATTTGTGCAAGTGGGAGAAAATATAGCTTTAAGTATAGTAAAATCTTGACATTTTGCTTTGCTTGCCTACCATCTCCCATATCTTTTCTCAGAGATGGCTTTGGGGATGGGAGTCCATTTTCCTTTTGTGTCATGCTGGGGCCAGAGGTGAAGGTGTGTACCTTTTTTGTCAGTGAATTGTGCTTCTGTGTCTTAAGCACCTGGCAGTGCCCTGAGGGAGCACCTCAGGATCTTATATATTATTCTTTTCACTATGGAACTTGCTTAGGATTAGAGCAGCATTCTGAACAGGGTTTGTCAAAAATACTTGAAGACATACACTAGTTACAGATGCTGATGGGACTGATTTGTTATGTGTGACACAATCTATAGCTTATAGCCTCAGTGTCATGATGTGAGGAGGAGGCTGTCGTAAAGAGCAGGACCTTTTCACAGATGGCAAATACAGAAGTGAGGTTGGTAAGGGTTTATAATGATGGCTCACATGCCTTGGATACAATCAAGCCAGGCCGCAAGTTGATTCACATGAATTAGAGAAGCACAAAGAGAGTTATCTAGGAAAGCTACAGATTGTTGGAGATAAGTAGGCCAAGAGCTTTAGATCACTTAGAAGGTTTAAGATAGGGAGAGTAGACAGCACGCATGTCTAAATTAATCTTGGGATATTGCTATGTGGAATCTTCTGTCAAGAAGTATCAGAAGCTAAATATGGATGAAGAAGAAATATCTGCCATGGCTGGTCATTAATGACCAATATGTGTATGGGGAGGGGAGTCTTTATTAAGAAGTATATGTGAATTCTATAGATTTTATATTCATGTTCAATAAATATTTTTAAATGTCCACTGTATACAAAGTGCTGCAACACTGAGCACTGAAATTATCAAAAATAAAAGTTTAGAATCAGGTAGAAAAGCATACACAAAAAGTAAAGTTTACAACTGCACATGATAGTTACTGAATAACATGAAGTTGAAACATAGATGTAGAAATTACCAAAACTACCTAGGGAAGTAGGTTGGCTTCACAGAAAGAGTGATGTTTAAAAGGCTATATAAGTATAAATTAAACTGGACACATTCCAACACATTGCCCTAAGTAATTAAAATGAATTCTAATTTGTGCAAGTGGGTGAAAATATAGCTTTGTTAGAAGGTAAGTAGTGTAAAACTACTTCTTACTTACCTAAATAGAATATTTAACATCATCAAAGAATTCTTGTTAAAATTTAGAAAGCTCAAACATTTAAGTAGTCCTAAGATTTATACATTCTGTTTACATTTATAAACATGGATGCAGAAACAGTATAAAATAAATTTAAAATAATATTTTAATAATTATTTTAGTGGTTTTTGTTTCATATTATTTTGGTATTACTTTTTTCTTCTGGTTGGCTTCTTTGAATAGAAACCTTAAGAAGATATTGTGCTGAAATTGCTTTCCAGGAAAAATGGACAGAATTATATTCCTTCAGAAGATACGTTACAATATTGGCCATACTCCAATTCATGGAAAATTGTATCATTAAAACCATCTCCATTACATATTTTTAGACTATAAACTGTATCATATAGTTCCACATAGCATTTATCTGATAGATAGTATGATTAAAAAGTTTACAAATGTTTATGTGCCCTTCATAATTTCCTCAATGAATGTTGCTTTACAAACTCAACACATTTTTCTCTTTGAGTTAGATTTTTATAATAGCTTTTAAAATTCCAGTACAAACAACAATCTTTTCTATTTTAATGTGAGATTATAAAAATTCTAATAAAGCCCTCTAAACAGTAATAATTTACTGTAGTGTAATATTACATACAATTTTATTAAAAATATTTTTAACAGCAAAGACTTTGAAACTGCATTTTATACCGTGTTTCTCTGACGTTTCATTATTAGGTTAATTTTTGTTTCTTTGTGTGTGTCTGTGTGTATGGAGTTCTTATTCCCACCAGGCTTCTTGGTTGAATTCTCCCTTCCTTTGGGTTTTTGTCCTTGTAGAAGGGTTCAGTGGTTTGTGTCTTGGGTGGTGATAGACCTTGTTTACAGGTGAATAACATGAAGTTGAAACATAGATGTAGAAATTACCAAAACTACCTAGGGAAGTAGGTTGGCTTCACAGAAAGAGTGATGTTTAAAAGGCTATATAAGTATAAATTAAACTGGACACATTCCAACACATTGCCCTAAGTAATTAAAATGAATTCTAATTTGTGCAAGTGGGTGAAAATATAGCTTTGTTAGAAGGTAAGTAGTGTAAAACTACTTCTTACTTACCTAAATAGAATATTTAACATCATCAAAGAATTCTTGTTAAAATTTAGAAAGCTCAAACATTTAAGTAGTCCTAAGATTTATACATTCTGTTTACATTTATAAACATGGATGCAGAAACAGTATAAAATAAATTTAAAATAATATTTTAATAATTATTTTAGTGGTTTTTGTTTCATATTATTTTGGTATTACTTTTTTCTTCTGGTTGGCTTCTTTGAATAGAAACCTTAAGAAGATATTGTGCTGAAATTGCTTTCCAGGAAAAATGGACAGAATTATATTCCTTCAGAAGATACGTTACAATATTGGCCATACTCCAATTCATGGAAAATTGTATCATTAAAACCATCTCCATTACATATTTTTAGACTATAAACTGTATCATATAGTTCCACATAGCATTTATCTGATAGATAGTATGATTAAAAAGTTTACAAATGTTTATGTGCCCTTCATAATTTCCTCAATGAATGTTGCTTTACAAACTCAACACATTTTCTCTTTGAGTTAGATTTTTATAATAGCTTTTAAAATTCCAGTACAAACAACAATCTTTTCTATTTTAATGTGAGATTATAAAAATTCTAATAAAGCCCTCTAAACAGTAATAATTTACTGTAGTGTAATATTACATACAATTTTATTAAAAATATTTTTAACAGCAAAGACTTTGAAACTGCATTTTATACCGTGTTTCTCTGACGTTTCATTATTAGGTTAATTTTTGTTTCTTTGTGTGTGTCTGTGTGTATGGAGTTCTTATTCCCACCAGGCTTCTTGGTTGAATTCTCCCTTCCTTTGGGTTTTTGTCCTTGTAGAAGGGTTCAGTGGTTTGTGTCTTGGGTGGTGATAGACCTTGTTTACAGGTGAATAATCTGTAGTGTTGTATGTTCTTTGATAATCAGTATGGGGTCTTGGAATCCGGGCTTCCGCTTCGAGGATCCTTGGTTTGATGATGGGTCAGGGGGTGTAGGCTCTATGTCTGGTTTGCTATGGTGTTCTGTGATACTAGTTCACACACTAGCATCTGAGGAACAAGAGGTGCATCCCTGATGGGTGACAGTCATAAAAGCATGCAGTTGTTTTCTAACATAATCATAAGATATACATACATATACAGCAATCCCCACAACTGACCAGTTTTACAGAGATAAGGCGCAGGAAATCTTTCTAGCAACTCATGCAATCACAGATGATACTTGCCCGTTAAGCTTTGAATTAATTAAAATAGTGCCTGAATAATAATTTTAAATTAGGACATGTGCTCGGGGTGACAAGGAGGAGAGTCTATAAGTAATAAAAAGGAAAAGATTTGTCTTGGAAGTATTTTATAGGATTAGGTAGCAAAGATTAGTGTGTGTATAGTTTAGTGTATTTGGAAGTGAATAGTGCAGACAGAAAGATAGGAAATAATTTATCTAGAGGATATTGATAGCTAGGAAGATGTTTTACATTTAGAACATAGAGAAAGAAAGCAGTGGGAAAGAGGAAAGAGAAAAGAGAATTAGAGGTTTTCAAGAATTAAAATTAAAGTTAAAAAAATATAATAAAAGTCAAAAGAAGGTTAAAAATTAAAAAGAGCAAAAAAAAAAAAATTAATGAGACCGAAAAACAAAGAAAAAACACATAGAATAAATCAAACAAATGAAAACTACAAAAAAAACCCAAAAAAACAAACAAACATAAAAAACCCCCACTAAACAAAGAAACTAATAAACCCCAAACCAATCAATTGAATAAGCAAAATAGTCCACCACAAACAAGCAGAAAAAAATGAAAAAAGAAAAAAAAAAAAAAAAGTTAAATACTGTCCTTGGTTTTTATCTTCATATCTGCCTGTTGGAAACCAATCTGCTCTTGATGGTGGTGTCTTGATGGCGTGGTCTTTCCCTTACAGTGCCAGTTGCTGTGGTTTCTGTTTTTGTGTTCAGCAAAATGAGGGCTTTGCTGCCATACTGGGTGCTGGCCGGGACGGTGGGCTGATCCCAGTCAGTCGGGCGGAGGCCGCGGCGCGCGCAGTCCCGTGTTGGAGGGGGGCGCCCCGGCTCTACCGCGCACCCGCCAGTAGTCTCCAATCCCTGCTCTTTCCCCGGCTTCCTCCGCTGCTGCAGCAGCTCTAGGGGAGCGCGGGCTCCTCCACCACTGCCAGTTATGTGTCTAAGTACCAAAGGCGGACGCGAGCTTTCCCGTCCAACTCGTGCCCGGTCCCTGGTCAGCAACCCATGGACGACTTCCTCTCTCCGTTCAGCAAGCCCTCCAGTTGGGAGTGGCTGAACTTACCCGCCTCGCGGCTCCTCGCGGCTCCTCGCGGCGTCCGCGGCTCCTCGCGGCGGGCGGGTTCCGGCGGCTCCTCGCGGCGGGCGGGTTCCGGCGGCTCCTCGCGGCGGGCGGGTTCCGGCGGCTCCTCGCGGCGGGCGGGTTCCCGAAACTGCATTTTATACAGAGAATTTTAAGCAGTTTAAAAAGTATCAACCCTGAAGAATAACACTAAAAACATATTCAAGATATGTCTACCAAATGCATACTTGCTCACTGTTTTTGGTTTGTTCCTTTTATCACAATTCCTTGCTATGCTTAGGAGCATTAGAATTCTGTAGCAATAACAGTTTTTTAAAAACTGTTTGTGTAGAACAAATGATGACATGGTAGCCCTACACAGACTGCCTTGAAAGTGAAAACATTTTGGTTTTTTTCCTGAATAAGTTATACAGGAATAAATAAGAAAAAATCTGTCAGACTACACAGCAGGGATATTGCTTGGTACAAAGCCAGATGAGATAGATTAGTTGTGGTGAAAGGAAAAGAAACAAACAAACAATTCGTCATTTATGGTCTGGAAGGTAGGGTGGAGAGAGAAGACGCATGCACACAGCAAGCAACACAACCTTCCAAGTAAAGCTCCAGTGGTGCACACACAGTGTTTGCCTCTTCTCAGCACCGACAGATGGTGGGAACCATGGTAGCCACAGGAGCCAGATGATTGAAGCGGTTGTTGTTTAACTTTTAAGCTTTCTACTTTTTATGAGTCTTTTGGGTTATGAATAATTTGCTTGTTTTACTGTGTTCTTTGCTAATTTTTATTCTTTCTTGAAATCTAGGATAAACACCACTGAAAACAGGTCAGTTTGAAGAAGAAAACCTTTCATAAAAATATCAGTATTTATGAAAACAATTATAAGATCTCTTTTGGATTAGACAACGTACCGTCTTTTATACTTCATAGACAGCAAGTAACATAGTGTCTGGCCCACACTAGAGCTTCAGTAACATTTGCCTAAGGCCTGAATGAATGAGTATGAATTGTTTTAACGTGGGATAGTTCCAGGAGGCTTTTCAAAATGAAGACTATTCATATTGCACCTGAAGCCTTTGTCCCTTCTCTGTGGTTGATTTTTTCATAGACATAAATACTTATTTGTAACATACTCTGGTAACTCTCCTCAACTTTCTTCAACTGGTATTATTTCAACTAGCTATTTTCAGTATTTTCACACTGAAAACTTTCTTGGGAATACATTTTAGAGAAAATAGCAGAATTACACCATTATAGCAGAAAGAAAGTGCTTTTTAAAATTGAACTGATTTGTAAAATAATTTTTTTGATGGAAGTAAGCATAATTTACAAAATTATATTAATTTTAGGTATATAGCGTAGTGATTCAGTAATTTTCAGGTTATACTGATTATAGATTATTACCAGATAATTGGTATAATTTCCTGTGTAATACAGCCTATGCTTGTTGCTTGTATATTTTATAGGTAGTAGTTTGTATCCGTTACATATCATATCCTTAATTTGCCCTTTCCCCGTTTCCTATCCTCTTTGATACCACAAGTTTGTTTTCTATATAAGTCTGTCTGTTTTTCATTCGTTTGTATTATTTTTATATTCCACATAGAAGTGATATCATGCAGTATTTGAACAAACAAACAATTCGTCATTTATGGTCTGGAAGGTAGGGTGGAGAGAGAAGACGCATGCACACAGCAAGCAACACAACCTTCCAAGTAAAGCTCCAGTGGTGCACACACAGTGTTTGCCTCTTCTCAGCACCGACAGATGGTGGGAACCATGGTAGCCACAGGAGCCAGATGATTGAAGCGGTTGTTGTTTAACTTTTAAGCTTTCTACTTTTTATGAGTCTTTTGGGTTATGAATAATTTGCTTGTTTTACTGTGTTCTTTGCTAATTTTTATTCTTTCTTGAAATCTAGGATAAACACCACTGAAAACAGGTCAGTTTGAAGAAGAAAACCTTTCATAAAAATATCAGTATTTATGAAAACAATTATAAGATCTCTTTTGGATTAGACAACGTACCGTCTTTTATACTTCATAGACAGCAAGTAACATAGTGTCTGGCCCACACTAGAGCTTCAGTAACATTTGCCTAAGGCCTGAATGAATGAGTATGAATTGTTTTAACGTGGGATAGTTCCAGGAGGCTTTTCAAAATGAAGACTATTCATATTGCACCTGAAGCCTTTGTCCCTTCTCTGTGGTTGATTTTTTCATAGACATAAATACTTATTTGTAACATACTCTGGTAACTCTCCTCAACTTTCTTCAACTGGTATTATTTCAACTAGCTATTTTCAGTATTTTCACACTGAAAACTTTCTTGGGAATACATTTTAGAGAAAATAGCAGAATTACACCATTATAGCAGAAAGAAAGTGCTTTTTAAAATTGAACTGATTTGTAAAATAATTTTTTTGATGGAAGTAAGCATAATTTACAAAATTATATTAATTTTAGGTATATAGCGTAGTGATTCAGTAATTTTCAGGTTATACTGATTATAGATTATTACCAGATAATTGGTATAATTTCCTGTGTAATACAGCCTATGCTTGTTGCTTGTATATTTTATAGGTAGTAGTTTGTATCCGTTACATATCATATCCTTAATTTGCCCTTTCCCCGTTTCCTATCCTCTTTGATACCACAAGTTTGTTTTCTATATAAGTCTGTCTGTTTTTCATTCGTTTGTATTATTTTTATATTCCACATAGAAGTGATATCATGCAGTATTTGACTTTGTCTGACTTATTTCACTAAGCATAATTTTCTCTTAAGTCCATCCTTGTTACTGCAAATGGCAATATTTCATTCTTATTTATGCCCAAGTAATATGTCATTGTTTATATATACCTCTTCTCTTCAGCCAGTCATCTGTTGATGGACACTTAGAGTACTTTCGTGGGCTTTCCTGCTGGGCCAGTGGTACAGAATCTGCCTTGCCAATGCAAGAGACATAGATTCAGCCCCTGATTCAGGAAGATCTCCTGGAGAAGGAAATGGCAACCCACTCCAGTGTTCTTGTAGTCTTACCTAGGAAATCCCATGGTCAGAGAAGCCTGCAGGTCGTGGGGTCACAAAAGAATCAGCTCGACTTGACTGGGCTACTAAACGACAGGAAATGGCAATCACCTCCACTATTCTTGCCTGGAAAATTCCACAAATAATATAAGTCCTTGCACAAAATACTGACTGTTTCTGAATCAGACCCAATTTTGTTCTCTTCCATCAGTTTGTCACATTAGATGGGAGACAATAGATGCAAGCTGTGATAGAGGCAATGTTGCATGGAAGATATGTGAACTGAAATTCTGAGCCACCTTTTGTGAAACATTTAGTGTGCCCTGTAGATCTGCCCAGGCCTCGTATGTCATTTTCATGGAACAATAGATCACTACTGCGTCCCCCTGACCTTAAGGCTTGATTGTTCTGACAATGCAAAGCTTCTGATGGACAATTCTAATTACATAGTCACTTATCTCCTGTAGTCAGGCAGTTAGTATCTACCAGGTGTGAGTGTCATGCCAAGAGCTTCTTTTCAGATGATGAGTAATTTTCAGCCACAGGAAACACGGCATTCCTCCAGAACCCAAAACTCGCCTTTGGGGCTTCCTAGGAAACAATATAATATATTTAATTCAATGGGTATCTTTAACTCTGCTGGATTTAATAGTTCAAATAACCCAAGTAATTTGAATTCAATAAGGGCCTTTTAGTCTTGGGCAGTGTGTTTCCTATCCTCTTTGATACCACAAGTTTGTTTTCTATATAAGTCTGTCTGTTTTTCATTCGTTTGTATTATTTTTATATTCCACATAGAAGTGATATCATGCAGTATTTGACTTTGTCTGACTTATTTCACTAAGCATAATTTTCTCTTAAGTCCATCCTTGTTACTGCAAATGGCAATATTTCATTCTTATTTATGCCCAAGTAATATGTCATTGTTTATATATACCTCTTCTCTTCAGCCAGTCATCTGTTGATGGACACTTAGAGTACTTTCGTGGGCTTTCCTGCTGGGCCAGTGGTACAGAATCTGCCTTGCCAATGCAAGAGACATAGATTCAGCCCCTGATTCAGGAAGATCTCCTGGAGAAGGAAATGGCAACCCACTCCAGTGTTCTTGTAGTCTTACCTAGGAAATCCCATGGTCAGAGAAGCCTGCAGGTCGTGGGGTCACAAAAGAATCAGCTCGACTTGACTGGGCTACTAAACGACAGGAAATGGCAATCACCTCCACTATTCTTGCCTGGAAAATTCCACAAATAATATAAGTCCTTGCACAAAATACTGACTGTTTCTGAATCAGACCCAATTTTGTTCTCTTCCATCAGTTTGTCACATTAGATGGGAGACAATAGATGCAAGCTGTGATAGAGGCAATGTTGCATGGAAGATATGTGAACTGAAATTCTGAGCCACCTTTTGTGAAACATTTAGTGTGCCCTGTAGATCTGCCCAGGCCTCGTATGTCATTTTCATGGAACAATAGATCACTACTGCGTCCCCCTGACCTTAAGGCTTGATTGTTCTGACAATGCAAAGCTTCTGATGGACAATTCTAATTACATAGTCACTTATCTCCTGTAGTCAGGCAGTTAGTATCTACCAGGTGTGAGTGTCATGCCAAGAGCTTCTTTTCAGATGATGAGTAATTTTCAGCCACAGGAAACACGGCATTCCTCCAGAACCCAAAACTCGCCTTTGGGGCTTCCTAGGAAACAATATAATATATTTAATTCAATGGGTATCTTTAACTCTGCTGGATTTAATAGTTCATATAACCCAAGTGACAAGGTCGTTTAAGCAAAGCCTGGAAAGAGTCTACTTTGTTTTGTTTCTTTATCAAACCGGGCAACTTTTTGAGTCTTGGGCAGTGTGTCAGAGAAATATTCCCAAATGTTATGTACATATTATTTCCCAAATCTAAAATAAAGCTTATTTGACTGCTGGGCTATATTTTTAATAGTGTTCTTTATTTTTACCTTTTCAGGATGTCTTGTCCTATCCTAAATTTAAACCCTAAACCATACACTGATGGACAGTAATGCCTTTAAAATATAGAGAGTGTATCTCTCACCATCTCCTATAGATGTATTTAACTAGGTTGATAGGAATTCTTACTACTTTCCACTTAAGCAGATCTAAATAGTACTATGTTGTTATTGACATGGACACCTAAATATGCTGCAAAATATTAGAAAAATCAGGGATTCTTGGGGCTATATTGTGATAGCCTGAACATTAATGTAACTCTGACAAGTATAACATGTGAACTGCTATTCCTCCCAGATGAAGGTGAACCACATTTTTAAAATTAGTTTTTATTGGAGTATAATTGATTTGCAATGCTGTGTTAGTGTCTGCTGTACAGCCAATTGAATTGGTTATAGGTATACATGTGCATGCCTGCTAAGTCACTTCAGTCATGTCCAACTCTGTGACCTTCTGGACTATAGTCCACCAGACTCCTCTGTGCATGAAATTCTCCAGACAAGAATACTGGAGTGTCTGGAGACACTATCTCCATTTCCTTCAATACTGTCCATTCTGTATTCTCTCTAATACTGTATTCTGTATTCCCTCCAATACTGTCCATTCCCTTCACCAGGGGATCTTCCCTGAACCAGGGATCAAAGCTGAGTAGTAACTTAAATGATTATTTTAAATAAGATTGCTTTGTAAAAGTATTTGTCAGACCTGTGTATTCTGCCTGTTATAATTGAGATATTATAGAGAAATAAGTGGGCACGAAATTTGAACAAGTTACTATAATTTCAAGTTTTTCAGAATCTCAGCAGTTATTGCCACCATCAAGTAAGGAAAACTAAGGTGAATAGTGCCCCAGTTGGGTGTGTGTGTGTGTGTGTGTGTGTGTGTGCGCACACGCACTCTAGGGGAGAAACAAAGACTGGGTACTCAAGTGGCCGCAGCTTCCGCTCATATTTTACATACTGCCCATGACTATCAGGCATTAATAGAACAGCCTTTATGGAGGTTGATTTCATCTATATTTCAGTAATGATAATCAGTAATTTTCAAACTATGACATATCTCAGAATCACCACACAGCTTACTGAAGCCTATCTTATAACTTTAAAAAAAGGTGATTTACAACAGTAGTAGTCAGAATTCTAAGACATTTTGCAACAGATCTCAGTACATATAAGTGTGAAATATACTTGATTAATGAAAACTAAAATTCCTGAAGGGAAATTATGGATTAATAAAATACAGTATACAGTATTGGAGAAATTTACAGCCTTTGAAAATGATTTTAAGTGTTCACCATATCTCATATGAGGGCCCAAATTTACCCATGCCAAAGCTCATGCAGGAGTGATAGCCTGTTGTTAATTTGTGAACTGCTATTCCTCCCAGATGAAGGTGAACCACATTTTTAAAATTAGTTTTTATTGGAGTATAATTGATTTGCAATGCTGTGTTAGTGTCTGCTGTACAGCCAATTGAATTGGTTATAGGTATACATGTGCATGCCTGCTAAGTCACTTCAGTCATGTCCAACTCTGTGACCTTCTGGACTATAGTCCACCAGACTCCTCTGTGCATGAAATTCTCCAGACAAGAATACTGGAGTGTCTGGAGACACTATCTCCATTTCCTTCAATACTGTCCATTCTGTATTCTCTCTAATACTGTATTCTGTATTCCCTCCAATACTGTCCATTCCCTTCACCAGGGGATCTTCCCTGAACCAGGGATCAAAGCTGAGTAGTAACTTAAATGATTATTTTAAATAAGATTGCTTTGTAAAAGTATTTGTCAGACCTGTGTATTCTGCCTGTTATAATTGAGATATTATAGAGAAATAAGTGGGCACGAAATTTGAACAAGTTACTATAATTTCAAGTTTTTCAGAATCTCAGCAGTTATTGCCACCATCAAGTAAGGAAAACTAAGGTGAATAGTGCCCCAGTGGGGTGTGTGTGTGTGTGTGTGTGTGTGTGTGCACGCGCGCACACGCACTCTAGGGGAGAAACAAAGACTGGGTACTCAAGTGGCCGCAGCTTCCGCTCATATTTTACATACTGCCCATGACTATCAGGCATTAATAGAACAGCCTTTATGGAGGTTGATTTCATCTATATTTCAGTAATGATAATCAGTAATTTTCAAACTATGACATATCTCAGAATCACCACACAGCTTACTGAAGCCTATCTTATAACTTTAAAAAAAGGTGATTTACAACAGTAGTAGTCAGAATTCTAAGACATTTTGCAACAGATCTCAGTACATATAAGTGTGAAATATACTTGATTAATGAAAACTAAAATTCCTGAAGGGAAATTATGGATTAATAAAATACAGTATACAGTATTGGAGAAATTTACAGCCTTTGAAAATGATTTTAAGTGTTCACCATATCTCATATGAGGGCATCCCTAGTGACTCAGTGGTAATGAACCCACCTGCCAAAGCAGGAGGTACATGCAGGAGATACGAGTTCAATCCCTGGATCAGGAAGATCCTCTGTAGAGGCAAGGGCAATCTGCTCCAGTATTCTTGCCTGGGCAGATCTCATGGACAGAGGAGCCTGGCTGGCTACAGTTCATGAGGTGACAGTGAGTCAGAAACAACTTAGCAACTGACACACATCTCATACAATTCTAGGGATTTCACCATAATACAAAAGAATACATACTTATTAGATATATTCAATTTAAATAAAATATTTGAGACACTTTAATCTTGCCATATAAGTTTGCTTATTTTGTGACAGTTTCATATTATTTAGGTTCGCTCATGAAGTAATGAAAATACTTAAGCTTTAAATAACAATGTTTTCCAAGTACTTGTGGAAATATTAAATCATTTTGTCAGCACAAAATAAAACGAGTAAGACAGTGAAATATGTTAATAAATATTTTTGGTAGTACAGAGTTTTAATGCGTGCCATATGAATTTGCTTAAAGGCTAGTTGTGCTTCTTATGTATTGTTATATCCTACTTTCAACAGTGTTACAGAACAAGAAATGTTTGTTTATTGAATAAGGATTTCCACAATTCACAGTAACTATTCTACAGAGACATTAAGAGATGGGGGAAAATTCAGTTCTTTTCATGAGAATTTTTAACTCAACTGCAAGTTTTGTTCAGGGTTGAAATTAACCTGCATTCTATGATCCTGGAATAATAAAACATTAGAAAGGAAAAAGTTTTTTTTACATACTGCCCATGACTATCAGGCATTAATAGAACAGCCTTTATGGAGGTTGATTTCATCTATATTTCAGTAATGATAATCAGTAATTTTCAAACTATGACATATCTCAGAATCACCACACAGCTTACTGAAGCCTATCTTATAACTTTAAAAAAAGGTGATTTACAACAGTAGTAGTCAGAATTCTAAGACATTTTGCAACAGATCTCAGTACATATAAGTGTGAAATATACTTGATTAATGAAAACTAAAATTCCTGAAGGGAAATTATGGATTAATAAAATACAGTATACAGTATTGGAGAAATTTACAGCCTTTGAAAATGATTTTAAGTGTTCACCATATCTCATATGAGGGCATCCCTAGTGACTCAGTGGTAATGAACCCACCTGCCAAAGCAGGAGGTACATGCAGGAGATACGAGTTCAATCCCTGGATCAGGAAGATCCTCTGTAGAGGCAAGGGCAATCTGCTCCAGTATTCTTGCCTGGGCAGATCTCATGGACAGAGGAGCCTGGCTGGCTACAGTTCATGAGGTGACAGTGAGTCAGAAACAACTTAGCAACTGACACACATCTCATACAATTCTAGGGATTTCACCATAATACAAAAGAATACATACTTATTAGATATATTCAATTTAAATAAAATATTTGAGACACTTTAATCTTGCCATATAAGTTTGCTTATTTTGTGACAGTTTCATATTATTTAGGTTCGCTCATGAAGTAATGAAAATACTTAAGCTTTAAATAACAATGTTTTCCAAGTACTTGTGGAAATATTAAATCATTTTGTCAGCACAAAATAAAACGAGTAAGACAGTGAAATATGTTAATAAATATTTTTGGTAGTACAGAGTTTTAATGCGTGCCATATGAATTTGCTTAAAGGCTAGTTGTGCTTCTTATGTATTGTTATATCCTACTTTCAACAGTGTTACAGAACAAGAAATGTTTGTTTATTGAATAAGGATTTCCACAATTCACAGTAACTATTCTACAGAGACATTAAGAGATGGGGGAAAATTCAGTTCTTTTCATGAGAATTTTTAACTCAACTGCAAGTTTTGTTCAGGGTTGAAATTAACCTGCATTCTATGATCCTGGAATAATAAAACATTAGAAAAAGGAAGATCTAATTCCAAGTATACCAACAGCACTTTTTTAGGGCATAATTTTAATTACATCTTCATGAACTGTCTGTCTCCACTCTCAGTATTTATCAAATATATGAACACATCTGCTATCTCTTGGGAAATTTATTTTCCAGCAATCCATATTGCCCTATGTCAAAATATACTGAGATTTGTGGTATACCATGTGTTTTATAGAATTTCTTCATAGATGCCATTTTTGAAGTTGAGCTCTTATACTAAACTAAAGAGGAACCTAGTCTTTTCCATTCGACAATAGAATCTTGATAGAAAATCAGTATCTGTTGTCTGAAGTAGACCCAGGACATACCAGTCTCTCTTTCTGTTCACTTTGCTTGATATTTCCACAGTGGTAGACACAGAGAAGAGAAGAGAATATGGCCCAATATTGGTTCATTAGATCAGTTATATACAGTTATTCTATTTCCTTCAAATCAATATATCTTTTGTGATTTCAAGCCAAGTTCAGAAACCATTTGCTGGTATTGAATAGAAACATCCATGTGGATCCATTTGAATTACATTCTCTGCTTAATTCTCATCTTAAAAAATAGAAGTGTCACAGAGTACTGATGATGAAAATATTGATATTCTTCCTGAAATCACACTGACCATACCTTCTTTTATATAGTCTAATTTTTAAAGGTGAGTTTATTGGCTCAATGTAATGAGTAAAACTTAGCAAGTTGGGCAAAAGAAGGAAATTGAGCAACATAATTATTTAATTTTCTCTGATCAGCTCAGGTACCCCAATTGTGCAGTGCTGATTGTGTCTAGAGTGGACTGGTCATTGACTTGGTTGCTTACAGCAAAGTAAGTGGAATGTTGAACTATATGTCTGTAAGAGGTATAAATTATTTTTTTTCCTAAATGACCTGAATGATATGCTTGGTGGAGATATAAAGTATTTGTGCTTCTTTTATTTGTTATATCCTACTTTCAACAGTGTTACAGAACAAGAAATGTTTGTTTATTGAATAAGGATTTCCACAATTCACAGTAACTATTCTACAGAGACATTAAGAGATGGGGGAAAATTCAGTTCTTTTCATGAGAATTTTTAACTCAACTGCAAGTTTTGTTCAGGGTTGAAATTAACCTGCATTCTATGATCCTGGAATAATAAAACATTAGAAAAAGGAAGATCTAATTCCAAGTATACCAACAGCACTTTTTTAGGGCATAATTTTAATTACATCTTCATGAACTGTCTGTCTCCACTCTCAGTATTTATCAAATATATGAACACATCTGCTATCTCTTGGGAAATTTATTTTCCAGCAATCCATATTGCCCTATGTCAAAATATACTGAGATTTGTGGTATACCATGTGTTTTATAGAATTTCTTCATAGATGCCATTTTTGAAGTTGAGCTCTTATACTAAACTAAAGAGGAACCTAGTCTTTTCCATTCGACAATAGAATCTTGATAGAAAATCAGTATCTGTTGTCTGAAGTAGACCCAGGACATACCAGTCTCTCTTTCTGTTCACTTTGCTTGATATTTCCACAGTGGTAGACACAGAGAAGAGAAGAGAATATGGCCCAATATTGGTTCATTAGATCAGTTATATACAGTTATTCTATTTCCTTCAAATCAATATATCTTTTGTGATTTCAAGCCAAGTTCAGAAACCATTTGCTGGTATTGAATAGAAACATCCATGTGGATCCATTTGAATTACATTCTCTGCTTAATTCTCATCTTAAAAAATAGAAGTGTCACAGAGTACTGATGATGAAAATATTGATATTCTTCCTGAAATCACACTGACCATACCTTCTTTTATATAGTCTAATTTTTAAAGGTGAGTTTATTGGCTCAATGTAATGAGTAAAACTTAGCAAGTTGGGCAAAAGAAGGAAATTGAGCAACATAATTATTTAATTTTCTCTGATCAGCTCAGGTACCCCAATTGTGCAGTGCTGATTGTGTCTAGAGTGGACTGGTCATTGACTTGGTTGCTTACAGCAAAGTAAGTGGAATGTTGAACTATATGTCTGTAAGAGGTATAAATTATTTTTTTTCCTAAATGACCTGAATGATATGCTTGGTGGAGATAATAATAAAAAAAGCTAATATTTGATTTTGCTTGGGAAGAAAGAAGTAATATACAATCTAAATTACATTATATAATACAGTATCCTGCATATTGTTACTGAATCCTCTTAAAAACTTACCAGTTTTATTTATGGAGTTAGCAAAGCATTTATTTTATAAATAAGGAGGTCCAATTCCCGAGGTTACCACATCTACCATATCTGTGCTTCATACTTTGAAACTTACAATATACTTAACTGATATTGTAGTTTGATCATTATAACACTGAGCCTTGAATAGGGAAGATTTTATGATACGTCTGGTTCATTGCAGGTTTAAGTACGGATATTATATCTCTTGACCAATGCTATACGAATAGTAAGCAATAGCACACTGTGATTTTTAGGTAACCTAGTTAAGTCTACTAGTTTGTTATACCCTATTTGGTCAGTTCTTTGTGTGTTTTGCAAACAAAGAAATATCTAGTGTCTATACTTTTCATAAGAATAAGAGGCTGAAAATTTCTGTGCAGAGTATACTATCATAATTAAAAAACCTAGAACCAGATTGCCTGGGTTCAAAATAAAGCTCTATCTTTATGTGTGGTGTGATCTGGAACAAGTTTCAGTTCCTTTATTTCTTATTTTTAAACCATAGCTAATATTGAAACTGTGTTATGAGGATTTATCCCTTAGGGATACTGTGAGGTTTTAATTATTAATATATTCAAGCACTTAGAAGAGTTGAGTATTAAATATGTTACTTTTTATGCATTGAAGTTAGTCAGCTATCATTATGAATTCATTACTGTAAAGAAAACAACCAAACAACAGAATCTACAAAGCTCATATATTGAAGGTTAAATCCTAGAGCTAAAAGAATTTAGGTTTAGATAGTTACTAAATTTATCTCTGTGTGTGCATGCGTGTGTGTGAAATGAAATTATTGGATGATCTGGTGATCTGAGACAGAGCTTATTTCCTCACATTTCCTTGAAATACACAGAATCATAAAACCAAAATACCATTGTGCACAACTAGCAAAAAAGCTAAGTTGTTTTTTATAAAAATGTAATGGACTTGTATTAAGCTATTTGTCTGGTTTGCCTCATTCTATTAGAAACCTCTTTCAGTGCATTAACTTTTTTTTATGGAAGGTGGTAATGCAGACTTCCACATTAACCTGAGACTGGACCTGTGACCACACTTAATACCACCTTGTTCTAACCCACAGTGCTAATCAGATGGAACAGCATTTGAATTAGCTCAAATAGATGTGATGATCTGAATAATGATTACTGCAATGGACCCTGTGAAAATAAGAAAAGGAATGTACCTTGACCTTGAAATGACATTAGCCTAACAATGTAATAGATTCTGACCATTTATCTACACCTAATATAATTCGTCTTTTTATTTAAATAACTGCTGGCTTTAATGAGTTTTATTAAACTTAGAAATTGCCATAAAAATAAAAAAATGGGGCTTCCCGTGGTGGTCCAGTGGGTAAGGACACCGCCTTGCAGTGCAAGGGGCACCGGTTCGAGCCCTGGCCTGGGAAGATCCCACGTGCCGCGGAGCGACTGGACCGATGTGTCCAATTACAGAGCCAGGGCTCTGGAGCGCATGCGCACAGAGCCGGTGCTCTGCAGCAACAGACGCCACTGCGATGGGAGGCCCACAGGAGCCAAAGAACAAAGATGGATGAAAACAGAGAAATGAAAGACCAATAGAAGTGGCCCGCCCGCTCCCCTCCCTCCCCTACCCAACCCCCACCCAAAAATAAATAATAAGAAAAATAAAAAAATGAAATTGCCATAAAATTTCAGCTTATACATTTCTACACACTGCTGAATATTTATAACTTTTTAACATCACCATAGAAGCTCCATATGACCATTATGAATACTACTTTTTAAGGGATGGTTGCCTTGGAAGAAAAAATTGGCATGTGGTCATATAGCTAATCATAACTACACTTTTCATTTTATATTCACTAGATTCAGTATCTGTTTTGTTATTGGTTAGCACATTAGAATACAGAAATATTACCTATTCATATGATATATATAATCCTCATTTACTATGAGATCTTTCCTGACATCTTTTTTTATTATTATTTATTTATTTTTGGCTATTCTGGGTTTACACTGCTGCTGCAGACTCTTCTGTAGTTGCAGAGAGTGGGGATACTCTTCAGTTGAGGTGAGAAGGCTTCTTGTTGTTATGACTTCAATCGTTGTGGAACTCAGACTCTAGGGCACATGGGCTTCAATAGTTGGGGCACATGCGTTTCAGTATTTGTGGCACATGGGCTCAATAGTTGCAACTCCAAGGCTCTAGAGCACAAGTTCAATAGTTGAGGCTCCTGGGTTTAGTTGTTCCACAGCATATGGGATCTTCCTGGATCAGGAATCAAACCAATGTCTCCTGGCTTGGCAGGCAGATTCCACTGAGCCATCAGGGAAGCCCTTGCCTGGCATCTTTATTGAAAATAGTCAATATATTTTTTCCTCTATCTCTAGCAGTTTTACAGTCTAAAATTATTTTATTTCATTTTATTTTTTTCTCAGTACACTGGAATTATATTTGTCTTATTATATTTTTAATCTGGCACAAAGTAAGTACTCAGTAAATTCAGATACACCTTCACAATTCTTTATTCAAAGTCCTGAGGACCATGTATGTTCAGAATTCCAAGTTTTTATTTTATGTATGTAAAACTAAACATATACCAAATGTCACAGCATACTTCAGTAGGGCCTGCTGCAGTACCCTATAATCACATAGTATTTTTTCTTCAACAAAACATGGATGTTCTCACTAGTGACATGAATAAGGAATCTCAATAGATCGTGTCAGTTTAGGTCAGGTCAGGTATTGGTGCCAAAATGAATTACGTAACTTTTTGTGATTTTATTTGTAATGGCTAAGATATAAAGGACATAAAAGAGTGGAATAAAAAATGTATTTTATAAAAATATCTGAATGCTTAAGTTTAATATTATGAAAATTTTTTCAAATGGCCTGAATTGGCATTGGCATATAGCTAATCATAACTACACTTTTCATTTTATATTCACTAGATTCAGTATCTGTTTTGTTATTGGTTAGCACATTAGAATACAGAAATATTACCTATTCATATGATATATATAATCCTCATTTACTATGAGATCTTTCCTGACATCTTTTTTTATTATTATTTATTTATTTTTGGCTATTCTGGGTTTACACTGCTGCTGCAGACTCTTCTGTAGTTGCAGAGAGTGGGGGATACTCTTCAGTTGAGGTGAGAAGGCTTCTTGTTGTTATGACTTCAATCGTTGTGGAACTCAGACTCTAGGGCACATGGGCTTCAATAGTTGGGGCACATGCGTTTCAGTATTTGTGGCACATGGGCTCAATAGTTGCAACTCCAAGGCTCTAGAGCACAAGTTCAATAGTTGAGGCTCCTGGGTTTAGTTGTTCCACAGCATATGGGATCTTCCTGGATCAGGAATCAAACCAATGTCTCCTGGCTTGGCAGGCAGATTCCACTGAGCCATCAGGGAAGCCCTTGCCTGGCATCTTTATTGAAAATAGTCAATATATTTTTTCCTCTATCTCTAGCAGTTTTACAGTCTAAAATTATTTTATTTCATTTTATTTTTTTCTCAGTACACTGGAATTATATTTGTCTTATTATATTTTTAATCTGGCACAAAGTAAGTACTCAGTAAATTCAGATACACCTTCACAATTCTTTATTCAAAGTCCTGAGGACCATGTATGTTCAGAATTCCAAGTTTTTATTTTATGTATGTAAAACTAAACATATACCAAATGTCACAGCATACTTCAGTAGGGCCTGCTGCAGTACCCTATAATCACATAGTATTTTTTCTTCAACAAAACATGGATGTTCTCACTAGTGACATGAATAAGGAATCTCAATAGATCGTGTCAGTTTAGGTCAGGTCAGGTATTGGTGCCAAAATGAATTACGTAACTTTTTGTGATTTTATTTGTAATGGCTAAGATATAAAGGACATAAAAGAGTGGAATAAAAAATGTATTTTATAAAAATATCTGAATGCTTAAGTGAATATTATGAAAATGTCAAACAAAAAAGTGTAATAACTTGTGAACAAGAGATCAGCCATTTTGTCTTTTGAGTTTCAGGACCTAGTAGAGAGCCTAGCTCATAGAATTCAATGAACTGTTACTGAAAGTAAAAGCTGACTTGTATGTTATGTCCCTTCTCTAAACAAACTGTTCTTTCCATGGATTGACTCATTTAATCCTCTTTATCACATGAGATCGATGTTCCTTTTACCCATTTTGCAAATGAAGGAATGAAAAGATTGTGACCCAAGGTCATAGCACTATTAGAGAAAATGCAGTGATTCAATCCAGGAAAGATAGTTATGGAGTTCATGCTTTAGCTGTTCCTGTATGGTACTCCATGTATTCTTTTAATCCCTGGCATGTAGCAGTACTCAATAAGTATTAGCTAAATACAGTTGAGAAAGTCTAAACTAAACATATAAGCAGGCAGTTATTTTGTGTGTAATGAACTATAGCAATGTCTTTAACCAAAGGAAATTTAGAGTTGGACAGACCTTGTCTCCATAGTGTATTGAGTTTTTACTAGCTACTCTTGAGAAATTTACTTAACATCTATCAATTTCATAATTATCTGTAAAGTAAACAAAATAATTGGATTTTCCTAACAGGCATTTTGTGAGGATTATGTCAGATAATCCATGGGTACTCAAATTTCTCTATAAATTCTGCTATCAGGATTAGTTTCTTATTAATAATTAAGTATAACTGCAAGATGGGCTTCCCAGGTAGCTCAGTGGTAAAGAATCCACCTGCCAATGCAGGAGACTCAAGGGACATGAGTCCAATCCCTGGTTGAGGAAGATCCCTTGGAGAGGGAAATGGCAATGGCTCCAGTATTCTTGCCTGGAAAATTGCATAGACAGAGGAGACTATTAGCTACAGCCCGTGGGGTCATAAAGAGTCACACATGACTAAGGAATCTCAATAGATCGTGTCAGTTTAGGTCAGGTCAGGTATTGGTGCCAAAATGAATTACGTAACTTTTTGTGATTTTATTTGTAATGGCTAAGATATAAAGGACATAAAAGAGTGGAATAAAAAATGTATTTTATAAAAATATCTGAATGCTTAAGTGAATATTATGAAAATGTCAAACAAAAAAGTGTAATAACTTGTGAACAAGAGATCAGCCATTTTGTCTTTTGAGTTTCAGGACCTAGTAGAGAGCCTAGCTCATAGAATTCAATGAACTGTTACTGAAAGTAAAAGCTGACTTGTATGTTATGTCCCTTCTCTAAACAAACTGTTCTTTCCATGGATTGACTCATTTAATCCTCTTTATCACATGAGATCGATGTTCCTTTTACCCATTTTGCAAATGAAGGAATGAAAAGATTGTGACCCAAGGTCATAGCACTATTAGAGAAAATGCAGTGATTCAATCCAGGAAAGATAGTTATGGAGTTCATGCTTTAGCTGTTCCTGTATGGTACTCCATGTATTCTTTTAATCCCTGGCATGTAGCAGTACTCAATAAGTATTAGCTAAATACAGTTGAGAAAGTCTAAACTAAACATATAAGCAGGCAGTTATTTTGTGTGTAATGAACTATAGCAATGTCTTTAACCAAAGGAAATTTAGAGTTGGACAGACCTTGTCTCCATAGTGTATTGAGTTTTTACTAGCTACTCTTGAGAAATTTACTTAACATCTATCAATTTCATAATTATCTGTAAAGTAAACAAAATAATTGGATTTTCCTAACAGGCATTTTGTGAGGATTATGTCAGATAATCCATGGGTACTCAAATTTCTCTATAAATTCTGCTATCAGGATTAGTTTCTTATTAATAATTAAGTATAACTGCAAGATGGGCTTCCCAGGTAGCTCAGTGGTAAAGAATCCACCTGCCAATGCAGGAGACTCAAGGGACATGAGTCCAATCCCTGGTTGAGGAAGATCCCTTGGAGAGGGAAATGGCAATGGCTCCAGTATTCTTGCCTGGAAAATTGCATAGACAGAGGAGACTATTAGCTACAGCCCGTGGGGTCATAAAGAGTCACACATGACTAAGCAAGTGAGCACACACACATACACACACATGACTTTAAATATATGATGGTTACTTTTATGGTCCATGTAGCTAAATTCTTTGTGTGTGTGCTCATTGTGTACTCAGATGCTCAGTCTTGTTTGACGCTTTGTGACTTCATGGACTGTAGCTCACCAGGCTCCTCTGTCCATGGAATTTTCCAGGCAAGAATACTGGAATGGGATGCCATTTACACCTCTATGGGATCTCTCCCACCCAGAGATCAAACACACATCTCTTTTTCTCTCTCTTTTTATGTATTTACTTTTTTTTGCCTCTAAATCATCATTTATTTTTCATCCATGTTTATTCTTTGGCATGTGTAGGCCTCCCATCACAGTGGCCTCCATGACTGCAGAGCACTGGCTCTGAGTGCATGCACTCCAGAGCACTGGCTCAAAATTGGACACACCAGTCCAGCTGCTCCACGGCATGTGGATCCCTCCTGGGCCAGGGATCAAACCGGTGCCCTTTGCACTGCAAGGCAGACTCTTTACCCACTGGACCACCAGGGAAGCCAAAAACCCACATCTCTTGTGTCTCCTGCATTGAAGCGTGAATTTTTTACCATTGTGCTACCTGAAAAGTCATAAACTGCTGCCTGCCCTCTCTGAGATTAGAACTCAAGGGTATTCAGATGGTGAGACTGATGCACTGCCAGCTAAACTCCTGTTTCTAGTTATTCAGTCATCCACAAAAAACAGACCTTGTCTCCATAGTAATTGGAAATTTTCCTAAAAAAGGAAAAAATTTTTTGTTTGAGGATTATGTCAGATAATCCATGGGTACTCAAATTTCTCTATAAATTCTGCTATCAGGATTAGTTTCTTATTAATAATTAAGTATAACTGCAAGATGGGCTTCCCAGGTAGCTCAGTGGTAAAGAATCCACCTGCCAATGCAGGAGACTCAAGGGACATGAGTCCAATCCCTGGTTGAGGAAGATCCCTTGGAGAGGGAAATGGCAATGGCTCCAGTATTCTTGCCTGGAAAATTGCATAGACAGAGGAGACTATTAGCTACAGCCCGTGGGGTCATAAAGAGTCACACATGACTAAGCAAGTGAGCACACACACATACACACACATGACTTTAAATATATGATGGTTACTTTTATGGTCCATGTAGCTAAATTCTTTGTGTGTGTGCTCATTGTGTACTCAGATGCTCAGTCTTGTTTGACGCTTTGTGACTTCATGGACTGTAGCTCACCAGGCTCCTCTGTCCATGGAATTTTCCAGGCAAGAATACTGGAATGGGATGCCATTTACACCTCTATGGGATCTCTCCCACCCAGAGATCAAACACACATCTCTTTTTCTCTCTCTTTTTATGTATTTACTTTTTTTTGCCTCTAAATCATCATTTATTTTTCATCCATGTTTATTCTTTGGCATGTGTAGGCCTCCCATCACAGTGGCCTCCATGACTGCAGAGCACTGGCTCTGAGTGCATGCACTCCAGAGCACTGGCTCAAAATTGGACACACCAGTCCAGCTGCTCCACGGCATGTGGATCCCTCCTGGGCCAGGGATCAAACCGGTGCCCTTTGCACTGCAAGGCAGACTCTTTACCCACTGGACCACCAGGGAAGCCAAAAACCCACATCTCTTGTGTCTCCTGCATTGAAGCGTGAATTTTTTACCATTGTGCTACCTGAAAAGTCATAAACTGCTGCCTGCCCTCTCTGAGATTAGAACTCAAGGGTATTCAGATGGTGAGACTGATGCACTGCCAGCTAAACTCCTGTTTCTAGTTATTCAGTCATCCACAAACCTAGGTGTTGTAGTGAAGATACTTTGTAAATGTGATTAATATGTTCATTCTGATAACTCTAAATAAAAGTCATCCTCCACAGTCTGGTTGAAAATTATTTGAAATGCTTTAAGAACAAAACTAAAGTTTCCCTAAGAGAAGAAAACTTCCCTGTAGACTGCAGCTTTAGCTTGTGTCCTAGAATTTCCAGTCAACTGGCCTACCCTATGAATTTCAGACTTGCCTACAGACTTTGATTGCATAAGCCAGTTCTTTGAAAAAATTATATCAATCTCAATTAAATAGCTTTAATTAACACAGATGAAAACAAATAATTGAATACATAAGCAAATGTAGGCGAACAGGAAAATTTCCCAAGCAGAAGAGTTCCAAATAATTTAGGTAAATAGCTGTCAAGAATGTGAAGCACATAGCTCGCTACCATAAGCTGTACATAGTGACTTTTTAAACAGTGCAGTAAGGAAGGGGGTGGGTGACTTTATGAAAAATCTATGAACTTTATTTAAGAATAATATATCGCTATCTGTTCATTCCTTAGAAAAATGTATCATATTAATGTAAGGTTTTAGTAACAGGGGAAATAAATGAGGTAATTAGTAATGGGAAGTAATATAAGGTAATAGTAATATATATATATGTATAAATAATATACATATAATAAAATAATATAACACATATATTAATAATATAAAATAACATGATAATATGTAATAATAATGTTTATAATACTAATATAAGGAAATAATACAAGGTAATTATCTGTACTTTTATTATATTTTCTATAAATCTGAATTTATTGCAAAATAAAATGTTTATTAAAAATTTTCAGGTAAAAAATATCTTCGGGTATTCTATGCTCTGATTTCAACTACATGGTTGCCTTAATTTCATTTTCTAAAACTGTACACATACGTTGATTGAACTTGCATATTCCCACTTCCTCTGCCATGCATTACAAACCATTAATAAAACAGAATTACTTTTGTAGGTGTTTATCTCATCCATTACACATCATTTGTTAACACTATTGTTGCCAGACTGTAGTCTTATTTCCAGTTTCTGGAGATTGATTACTTTCTCTCTCCCCATTAAATATAATATATCTGCATTACTACTGTATCTCATTGTCATGTCTAAAAATACTGAGGGCCTCCCAAGTGGTGCTACTAGTAAAGAATCCTTCTGCTAGTGCAGGAGATAGAAGAGACACAAGTTCAATCCCTGAGTTGGGAAGATCCCCTGGAGAAGCAAGTGGCAACCACTCCAGTATCTTGCCTGAGAAATTCCATGGACAAAGGAGCCTTGAGGGCTACAGTCCATCCATGGTGCTGCAAAGAGTTGGACACAACTGAGTAACTGACTACAACAACAAAAATACTGAAGGATAGTATAGGCAATGTTTCAACTTGCTATGTTTGTTTTGAACAAAATATTTTCAGCGAGGGAATTATTTCCAAGTTATTTACATAGAAGAGTTCCAAATAATTTAGGTAAATAGCTGTCAAGAATGTGAAGCACATAGCTCGCTACCATAAGCTGTACATAGTGACTTTTTAAACAGTGCAGTAAGGAAGGGGGTGGGTGACTTTATGAAAAATCTATGAACTTTATTTAAGAATAATATATCGCTATCTGTTCATTCCTTAGAAAAATGTATCATATTAATGTAAGGTTTTAGTAACAGGGGAAATAAATGAGGTAATTAGTAATGGGAAGTAATATAAGGTAATAGTAATATATATATATGTATAAATAATATACATATAATAAAATAATATAACACATATATTAATAATATAAAATAACATGATAATATGTAATAATAATGTTTATAATACTAATATAAGGAAATAATACAAGGTAATTATCTGTACTTTTATTATATTTTCTATAAATCTGAATTTATTGCAAAATAAAATGTTTATTAAAAATTTTCAGGTAAAAAATATCTTCGGGTATTCTATGCTCTGATTTCAACTACATGGTTGCCTTAATTTCATTTTCTAAAACTGTACACATACGTTGATTGAACTTGCATATTCCCACTTCCTCTGCCATGCATTACAAACCATTAATAAAACAGAATTACTTTTGTAGGTGTTTATCTCATCCATTACACATCATTTGTTAACACTATTGTTGCCAGACTGTAGTCTTATTTCCAGTTTCTGGAGATTGATTACTTTCTCTCTCCCCATTAAATATAATATATCTGCATTACTACTGTATCTCATTGTCATGTCTAAAAATACTGAGGGCCTCCCAAGTGGTGCTACTAGTAAAGAATCCTTCTGCTAGTGCAGGAGATAGAAGAGACACAAGTTCAATCCCTGAGTTGGGAAGATCCCCTGGAGAAGCAAGTGGCAACCACTCCAGTATCTTGCCTGAGAAATTCCATGGACAAAGGAGCCTTGAGGGCTACAGTCCATCCATGGTGCTGCAAAGAGTTGGACACAACTGAGTAACTGACTACAACAACAAAAATACTGAAGGATAGTATAGGCAATGTTTCAACTTGCTATGTTTGTTTTGAACAAAATATTTTCAGCGAGGGAATTATTTCCAAGTTATTTACATAGAATAGTCATCTCATTGATATACAAATTTAGCACTTTGGAGTAAAGTATAAGGAAGGCAATCTGATTAATACTTCATGAACGAAAACACTATTTCAAAAATCTAACATTATGTTAGAAAATTATGATGGTTTAATGATAATGAGGTGATTACACTTAACTGACTACATTGGCTTTCATTGTTTCCCCAATATAGTAGGACAAAGAGATGAAATATTTTGATTTGGTGAGCTTTGAGTTCCCATATGGACATAAACATCTATGAATCTATGAATCATTGAATGGTGATATAGTCCTTGCATAATGTATCAACTAGTAATACTTTCAGGAGCAAATGGCAGAAAAAATAAACCTGTTTAATTGATTAGAGGTTCACAAATCTCACAGAAAATGGTAGTAGGAGCTATTCAAGGAAGGAATTTCATTGGCAAGACCACTGATTCAGATTTAAGGCAGGAAGTGGCAAATTTCCCAGGAAGAGAAAAGCAAATATTTCCTAAGCATTCCACGGCATTTTTACACTTAACGTCTCATTGGTATAATAGGTAAAAATTTACTTCTGTTTGAAAGAAGTTTCTAGTCTGTATAAAGGAAGTGGAAAAAGAATTCTCACTGAATAATTAACAAACCACATGCTCGAAAGACACAAAGGAATGAGGCTATAATACACTTGGTATATATGAATACATACTGTATGCTGTGTTCAGTCTCAGTCATGTCTGACTCTTCGATCCCATGGCTGCACGCCAGGCTCATCTGCCCATGGGATGCTTGAGGCAAGAATATTGGAGTGGGTTGCCATGCCCTGCTCGGGGGGATCTTCCCAACCCAGGGATCAAACCCATATCTCTCTCATTGCAGACAGATTCTTTCCTGTCTAAGCCACCAGGGAATTATATACATGTGTACATGCTCAGTTTTGCTCAGTTGTGTCCGTATTGTTGTGACTCATGGATTATAGCCTGCCAGGCTCCTCTGTACATTAAGTTTTCCAGAAAGAAAATTGCATATATATGTATATGTATCTGTATGTATATGTATATCTGTGTACATGTGTATCTATATATATATGTATACACATATGTATAATACATATGCATATGTGTATATATTCAGCTTATAGAGAGTTTATAAAACAGCTTCGTTTTCACACTTGGGATAAATATTGAAACAAATATAGCTTATTTTCAAATCTAATAATTTTTGTAGTAACATTATTTGTTGCCACTATTAATAATCATTTATAGTATATGTTAATATGTTAACTTACATTATAAGTAATAGAAAGTATGTTTTTACTCAGCCCTTGTAACATTGCTAAAAGATAAATGCTGTTATCCCTATTAATGGATAGTGGATCTGAGGTTTAAAATGATTATATGTCTAAGGTCCCATGATTAAAAATGGAATAACTATTTAATTCCAGAACTGTGCAGCTCAAAGATCAAAAAATAAGCTATAGATTTTAAAATCTCTTAAGTAGATATTGGGAGAAATATAATTTTGTCTTCTAAGATTTAAGTCCATACTTTGTGTCAGTTACTTCTGTGTAAATACTTTGGTGTCCTCTTCACAAGATTTACTCAAAAAACATTTGACAATAAAAATAGTCTGCATGACTGACAGTAGTAAGAGGAAATCCATTGAGAAAAAAATTAAAAGGAAACATCTCTCACCACAGAATAGATGCTCTTAGAAAAATCAGTGGTTATAACTGGCTTATTTATTTTAACATAGTATGTGATCAGTGACTAGAAAATCCAATATAGAAAATGATTACTTCTTGTCATGCCTGAAGGTTAAGTGCTGTCGACAGTTTTCTGTTTTATTTTTCAAGGTCTTGTTTTCTGCTAGCAGTTTTAAAAAGTTAATAAAAGAAATTCACGTACTTCCTTCCCTTAAGTTTACAATAAATAATTTAGAATGATTCCCTATGGTATATGTGAGCAATTTAATAATCCAGAGAAGAACTGTCAATTCATGGGGCTGTGAATGCATTATTCTGTGATTTAATTTCAGTAAAAATAATAGTGTGTGCCAGATACTGTAAGGTGGAAAACCTCGCCGATAGCCAATGGAGGAATGTTTGTCATGAGATCCCTTGACAGGTCATGCCTGAACATCTGAAAATTTTGTAAAAAAATTAAAATTCAGGATAGATTCTGTCCTGGCAAAATGCCAGGAATTCATGTTGATCGCAAGGTACTATAAATATATTATGACTAAATACTGAGCAAGGTGCTCTTCTTGGGAAGTAAACACTGCATATGGGTATACATTTCAAAGAGCACAGGTTATGATGTCTCTACAATTGAATTTTAAAGCCATGGAGCTATGTTCAAAGTGATATTTTAAAAAGGAATAGTTTACAAAAGGAAGTGATCTTTTTATAAAACCTCTTTAAGCACATTCCCAATTAATGTTTCTTTCCTTCAGAAAAATAATTTTTGCACATAAAAAAATGACTTTTGCATAGACTCAATACTTTTGATTTCTTAGGAAAGAAAATGAAATTTGGTTTACTTATTTAAAATACATTAGAACTTTTTTATTAACAGGTGAAAATGATCTCTCATTGTGGTTTTGATTTGCATTTCCATAAGTGAATGATGTTGAACACCTTTTCATGTGCATGTTGGCCATTCGTATGACTTCTCTTGAGAAATGTCAGTATAAATACTTTACCTATTTTTGACAGTGTTTTTATTTTTTTACGATGAGTTGGATGAATTATTTATATATTTTGAATGTTACTCCTTTATCATATTTTTAGTTTGCACTATTTTCTCCCATTATATAGATTGTTTTTCACTCTGTTGTTTCCTTAATATGTTTGACCGATCTGAGAAAAAAATTAAAAAAGGAAACATCTCTCACCACAGAATAGATGCTCTTAGAAAAATCAGTGGTTATAACTGGCTTATTTATTTTAACATAGTATGTGATCAGTGACTAGAAAATCCAATATAGAAAATGATTACTTCTTGTCATGCCTGAAGGTTAAGTGCTGTCGACAGTTTTCTGTTTTATTTTTCAAGGTCTTGTTTTCTGCTAGCAGTTTTAAAAAGTTAATAAAAGAAATTCACGTACTTCCTTCCCTTAAGTTTACAATAAATAATTTAGAATGATTCCCTATGGTATATGTGAGCAATTTAATAATCCAGAGAAGAACTGTCAATTCATGGGGCTGTGAATGCATTATTCTGTGATTTAATTTCAGTAAAAATAATAGTGTGTGCCAGATACTGTAAGGTGGAAAACCTCGCCGATAGCCAATGGAGGAATGTTTGTCATGAGATCCCTTGACAGGTCATGCCTGAACATCTGAAAATTTTGTAAAAAAATTAAAATTCAGGATAGATTCTGTCCTGGCAAAATGCCAGGAATTCATGTTGATCGCAAGGTACTATAAATATATTATGACTAAATACTGAGCAAGGTGCTCTTCTTGGGAAGTAAACACTGCATATGGGTATACATTTCAAAGAGCACAGGTTATGATGTCTCTACAATTGAATTTTAAAGCCATGGAGCTATGTTCAAAGTGATATTTTAAAAAGGAATAGTTTACAAAAGGAAGTGATCTTTTTATAAAACCTCTTTAAGCACATTCCCAATTAATGTTTCTTTCCTTCAGAAAAATAATTTTTGCACATAAAAAAATGACTTTTGCATAGACTCAATACTTTTGATTTCTTAGGAAAGAAAATGAAATTTGGTTTACTTATTTAAAATACATTAGAACTTTTTTATTAACAGGTGAAAATGATCTCTCATTGTGGTTTTGATTTGCATTTCCATAAGTGAATGATGTTGAACACCTTTTCATGTGCATGTTGGCCATTCGTATGACTTCTCTTGAGAAATGTCAGTATAAATACTTTACCTATTTTTGACAGTGTTTTTATTTTTTTACGATGAGTTGGATGAATTATTTATATATTTTGAATGTTACTCCTTTATCATATTTTTAGTTTGCACTATTTTCTCCCATTATATAGATTGTTTTTCACTCTGTTGTTTCCTTAAATATGTGGAAGCTTTTTAATTTGATACAATCCCATTTGTTTATTTTTGGTTTCATTGTCTGTGCTTTTGGTGGCAGATTCAAAATTTATGTTGCCAATGTCAACATAAAGAAAATTTTCCCCGTCTTCTTCTAGTAGATTTACAATTCCAGCTCTTTCTTTGAAGTCCTTAATCAATGTTGACATAAATCTTCATATGGTATAAAATAAATGTTCCATTTTATTCTTCTAGGTGTTTAAGTAGTTTTCCAACACTATTGTGAAGAGGCTGTCCATTATTTATTGTATGTTCCTGAAACCTTTTTGTGGATGATCAATTGACCATGATGTTATGGATTTATTTCTGGGCTTTCTATTTTGTTTCATCATTTATGAAACAGTGTTGATTACTGATGCTTTGTAATATATTTTGAAATCAGACATGTGATGTCTTTGGCTTTCTTCTGGTGCAAGATTGTTTGACTCTTCAGTGTCTTTTGTGGCTCGTGAATTTTAGAATTTTTCCTTTTTCTTTTCTTTTAAAAAATACTATTTCTTTTTTACAAAGATCTCATTGAATCTGTAGATTAGGTAGTATGACTATTTTAATGATATTGTATCAAATTTCAAAATGAAATTTGGTTTACTTATTTAAAATACATTAGAACTTTTTTATTAACAGGTGAAAATGATCTCTCATTGTGGTTTTGATTTGCATTTCCATAAGTGAATGATGTTTAAGTGGATTGTTAATTGTAATAAAGTCCAGACTTTATTAGGTTGAGGTAATTTATTTTTACTCCTAGTTTGCTGAAAGTTTTGGTTATGAATGGGTATGAATTTTAGCTCAAACTTTTTCTGTATTTATTGAGATAGTTATGTAATTTTTATTTTTTATTCTGTTAATGTGGCATATTACATTGATTTACTTATATTGAACTGTTCTGGTATACCAGAGGTAAATTTCACTTGGTCATAATATATAATCCTTTTAATTTTCTGTTGAATTTTTGTGCTTTAGTATTTTATTGAGAATTTTTAGATTTATATTCATCAGGAATAATGGTCTGTTGTTTTCTTCTTGTGTCTTTGACTTGGTAACAGAATGATGTTGGACTTACAAAAGTTTATCTGGAATCATTCTTCTGGTTTTTGAAAGAATTTCTAAAACACAGGTATTAATTTTTCTTTGAATATGTAGTAGACGTCACCCATGAGACCTCCTGGTTCTGGGCTTTTTTATGATGAGAAGTTTTTGATTACTGATTATTAAATCTCCCTATTTGTTACTGGTATGTTTAAGCTTTTTAAAAAATTATTATTGATTCAATTTCTGTAGGTTATATGTTTCTAGGATTTTATTCATTTCTTTTGGGTTATCCTGGTTAGTATACAATTGGGCTTTCCCAGTGGCTCAGAGGTAAGGAATTTGCCTGGAATACAGGACACATGGGTTCAATCTCTGGGTAAGGAAGTTCCCCTGGAGGAGGGCATGGCAACCCACTAAAGTATTTTGCCTGGAAAATTCCATGGACAGAGGAGCCTGGTAGACTATAGTCTATGGGGTCAGAAAGAGTTGTACATGACTGAAGTGACTGAGCTCACACATGCAGTGGATAATTGTTTATAATAATCTCACATGATTCTTTTAATTTCGGAGATATTTGTTATAATGCCTCCTGTCTTATTTATGATTTTATTTGACTTTCTTTTTTCTTATGTAATCTTATTAAGGATTTGTTTATCTTTTCAAAAAACCAACCTAATTTTGTTAAATATGTTTCATTATTTTTATAGTCTATATTTATGCTTTACCATTTATTATTCCTCTTTTCTGCTAATTTGGCATATTACATTGATTTACTTATATTGAACTGTTCTGGTATACCAGAGGTAAATTTCACTTGGTCATAATATATAATCCTTTTAATTTTCTGTTGAATTTTTGTGCTTTAGTATTTTATTGAGAATTTTTAGATTTATATTCATCAGGAATAATGGTCTGTTGTTTTCTTCTTGTGTCTTTGACTTGGTAACAGAATGATGTTGGACTTACAAAAGTTTATCTGGAATCATTCTTCTGGTTTTTGAAAGAATTTCTAAAACACAGGTATTAATTTTTCTTTGAATATGTAGTAGACGTCACCCATGAGACCTCCTGGTTCTGGGCTTTTTTATGATGAGAAGTTTTTGATTACTGATTATTAAATCTCCCTATTTGTTACTGGTATGTTTAAGCTTTTTAAAAAATTATTATTGATTCAATTTCTGTAGGTTATATGTTTCTAGGATTTTATTCATTTCTTTTGGGTTATCCTGGTTAGTATACAATTGGGCTTTCCCAGTGGCTCAGAGGTAAGGAATTTGCCTGGAATACAGGACACATGGGTTCAATCTCTGGGTAAGGAAGTTCCCCTGGAGGAGGGCATGGCAACCCACTAAAGTATTTTGCCTGGAAAATTCCATGGACAGAGGAGCCTGGTAGACTATAGTCTATGGGGTCAGAAAGAGTTGTACATGACTGAAGTGACTGAGCTCACACATGCAGTGGATAATTGTTTATAATAATCTCACATGATTCTTTTAATTTCGGAGATATTTGTTATAATGCCTCCTGTCTTATTTATGATTTTATTTGACTTTCTTTTTTCTTATGTAATCTTATTAAGGATTTGTTTATCTTTTCAAAAAACCAACCTAATTTTGTTAAATATGTTTCATTATTTTTATAGTCTATATTTATGCTTTACCATTTATTATTCCTCTTTTCTGCTAATTTGGCTTAATTTGTTCTTATTTTTCCAATTCTTGAGGCATAAAGTTAAATTGTTTACATGAGATCTTTTTTTAACATACTCATTTATTGTTATGAACTTCTCTCTTAGTATTGCTTCTGCCTTATTAAGTTTTGCATATTACATTTTCATTTTCATTTGTCTTGTGATTTTTTAAATTTTAATTTTCTTTTTCAGCTAATGATTGTGTAGCAGTGTATTGTTTCATTTTCCCTTGTTTTGAGTTCCCCCCCTTTTTTTTTACTGCTCTTGATTTTTAGAATAGTCCCATCATACTTTGTATGATTTTAAACTTCTCTCTCCTGTCTCTTCATATAAGAGCACTAATCTTTTTCCTGAGGGCTCCATCCTCATGCTATATTCACCTATCAAGGGTCCAACTTCCAAATATCACCACATTGGGGATAAAGACTTCAACACATACATTTTCTGCCATTAAACCCCTCAATACCCTTTGTGAAAACAGTGCCTTGAAGGTAATTAACAAGGTTTATTTTTAGAATTGTTAAGCACTTCTTCTGAAATTGATTCATAGCCCCAAGTGAGCAATGCCACTCTAGAAGCTAGTATCATGTGAATTGTTCATATTTCCCAACTTTAAGTAGAGACCTCAATGTATTCTAGAAAATAATGTGGTCATTGTGTTTGATAGATGTAATGAAAAGTGTTATTCAGTTTTGGTGTCTGACTGCTGACAGCTTTCGAAGTGCTGCATTTACTCTTTTCCTTATTCCCTACTTCTGGGCAAGCTGATAAGACAGCAAACATTCACTCTCCTTTTAATCTGACAGTGAGTTCAAATTTTGTGAATCTAGGTTCATGCACGAACCCTCACCATTCCCCACTGATTATACAGTGGTATAATCACTGTATACCATAAAAAGCCCAAGTCACTTTCCTCCCTGGGTCCCTAAACCCTTGCAGACCTATTTGGGAAGGCTGCTCTGCTATCTCCAAAAGCCTCTTAATGTGAGTACTAAACCTTTCATACCCTCTGTAGGCACATGCAGCATCTTTATTTATTGCCATTTTGAATGGTCTATATTTATGCTTTACCATTTATTATTCCTCTTTTCTGCTAATTTGGCTTAATTTGTTCTTATTTTTCCAATTCTTGAGGCATAAAGTTAAATTGTTTACATGAGATCTTTTTTTAACATACTCATTTATTGTTATGAACTTCTCTCTTAGTATTGCTTCTGCCTTATTAAGTTTTGCATATTACATTTTCATTTTCATTTGTCTTGTGATTTTTTAAATTTTAATTTTCTTTTTCAGCTAATGATTGTGTAGCAGTGTATTGTTTCATTTTCCCTTGTTTTGAGTTCCCCCCCTTTTTTTTTACTGCTCTTGATTTTTAGAATAGTCCCATCATACTTTGTATGATTTTAAACTTCTCTCTCCTGTCTCTTCATATAAGAGCACTAATCTTTTTCCTGAGGGCTCCATCCTCATGCTATATTCACCTATCAAGGGTCCAACTTCCAAATATCACCACATTGGGGATAAAGACTTCAACACATACATTTTCTGCCATTAAACCCCTCAATACCCTTTGTGAAAACAGTGCCTTGAAGGTAATTAACAAGGTTTATTTTTAGAATTGTTAAGCACTTCTTCTGAAATTGATTCATAGCCCCAAGTGAGCAATGCCACTCTAGAAGCTAGTATCATGTGAATTGTTCATATTTCCCAACTTTAAGTAGAGACCTCAATGTATTCTAGAAAATAATGTGGTCATTGTGTTTGATAGATGTAATGAAAAGTGTTATTCAGTTTTGGTGTCTGACTGCTGACAGCTTTCGAAGTGCTGCATTTACTCTTTTCCTTATTCCCTACTTCTGGGCAAGCTGATAAGACAGCAAACATTCACTCTCCTTTTAATCTGACAGTGAGTTCAAATTTTGTGAATCTAGGTTCATGCACGAACCCTCACCATTCCCCACTGATTATACAGTGGTATAATCACTGTATACCATAAAAAGCCCAAGTCACTTTCCTTCCCTGGGTCCCTAAACCCTTGCAGACCTATTTGGGAAGGCTGCTCTGCTATCTCCAAAAGCCTCTTAATGTGAGTACTAAACCTTTCATACCCTCTGTAGGCACATGCAGCATCTTCCATCTCAAGGCTTGAACCACGTTTTGAGGGGGTAGGTCAATCTGACATTTGTCAGGTAGCCAAAATGATACAAATAAAGAATGAGAATACCCTCTGGCTAACTCTGCTTTTGTTTTTCCTGGAATATTTATATTATATTATCAGATTCATTCTCTCTGTTAAAAAGTCAATAATCTATTCTGTATTTCCCAGTATTATCATTCTTTTCAATGGAGGTTATCTGTCTTGGATACTGCCTTCTTAAGTTTAAGATCATTGTCTTCATCTCTTTTGGTATCCCTCTCACTTTATTTATTTTATATTCCAGTGACTTCTAAATCTGTGTGTGTATATGAATATCAAAATTTCCCAGCGACTCCTCTTAGTTTGTCAAGGGCATATTTAACACATCTAAAACTCAATTCAAGCTCCATCCCATACACTTTGTCTGTTGTTTCACGTTTTTTGAATGATGACTATCCATTCATTCGCATAGAGAAACTCAGTCATACCCATCAAAGCTCAGCCTTTTGCTTGTATCCTAAGAACGTGGAATTTTTTCATTTCCATCATCACCTTTTATACTCTATCTACAACGCGTCACTTTAAGTTCCACAGCACTACGTATCTTTCCATTTTCTTAAATGTTCTGTTATTTTCTGTTTTGGCTTCATTCTCATTTATTTCGTGACTTAAATATAATTTCTGCAGGAAACTGCCTAACTGCCTTTAAAGTCAAGTCTCTCTGGTATTTATATTCAGTTTTGGTGTCTGACTGCTGACAGCTTTCGAAGTGCTGCATTTACTCTTTTCCTTATTCCCTACTTCTGGGCAAGCTGATAAGACAGCAAACATTCACTCTCCTTTTAATCTGACAGTGAGTTCAAATTTTGTGAATCTAGGTTCATGCACGAACCCTCACCATTCCCCACTGATTATACAGTGGTATAATCACTGTATACCATAAAAAGCCCAAGTCACTTTCCTTCCCTGGGTCCCCTAAACCCTTGCAGACCTATTTGGGAAGGCTGCTCTGCTATCTCCAAAAGCCTCTTAATGTGAGTACTAAACCTTTCATACCCTCTGTAGGCACATGCAGCATCTTCCATCTCAAGGCTTGAACCACGTTTTGAGGGAGTAGGTCAATCTGACATTTGTCAGGTAGCCAAAATGATACAAATAAAGAATGAGAATACCCTCTGGCTAACTCTGCTTTTGTTTTTCCTGGAATATTTATATTATATTATCAGATTCATTCTCTCTGTTAAAAAGTCAATAATCTATTCTGTATTTCCCAGTATTATCATTCTTTTCAATGGAGGTTATCTGTCTTGGATACTGCCTTCTTAAGTTTAAGATCATTGTCTTCATCTCTTTTGGTATCCCTCTCACTTTATTTATTTTATATTCCAGTGACTTCTAAATCTGTGTGTGTATATGAATATCAAAATTTCCCAGCGACTCCTCTTAGTTTGTCAAGGGCATATTTAACACATCTAAAACTCAATTCAAGCTCCATCCCATACACTTTGTCTGTTGTTTCACGTTTTTTGAATGATGACTATCCATTCATTCGCATAGAGAAACTCAGTCATACCCATCAAAGCTCAGCCTTTTGCTTGTATCCTAAGAACGTGGAATTTTTTCATTTCCATCATCACCTTTTATACTCTATCTACAACGCGTCACTTTAAGTTCCACAGCACTACGTATCTTTCCATTTTCTTAAATGTTCTGTTATTTTCTGTTTTGGCTTCATTCTCATTTATTTCGTGACTTAAATATAATTTCTGCAGGAAACTGCCTAACTGCCTTTAAAGTCAAGTCTCTCTGGTATTTATATTCAGGATACTTTGCTCCTTTCCCGCGTGCATGCTCAGTCACTTCATCCTGTCTGACTCGTAGCAACCTCATGGGCTGTAGTCTTCTGTACATGAGATTATCCAGGCAAGAATATTGTTGAGGACTGCCATTTCCTCCTAGAGGAGATATTTCCTACCCAGGGATCGAATGGATATTTCCTGCGGCTCCTGCATTGGCAGGCAAATTGTTTACTACTGAGCTACCTGGGAAGCTCTTATTCTTTTCCAACCTGGTGTTTAAGACATTTTTTAAATCTATTTTTTCACATTAATATTTGATTAATATATATCATCTTTACCTGAGCATAAATTAGTTATAGGCAAAGGCTTTGTGTCTCTACAGTTATTCTAGTGACTCAATGGTAACCTTGTTTGTTGGATATATTAAGTCAAAAATTCATTTTTCAGAAATGGATTTATATATAGATGAGTGGCTACAAAATTGTAATTTGAATCCATTTAGCCCCATCCACCAAAGATTTCATGCATTCTTTTATTTTAAAAAATATTTTTTATTATCAGCCAATTTATTTTGCTTGGTATCATTAACTAGTCTTTTGGAGATTGATGCACATGAATTAATTAATATTGAAGAGCTACTTAAGTTACACTATAGTAATGTTTATTGTTCCTGTATTAGTAAAAGCCTCCTTTTTTTCATCTGCCTTTTTTGGGGTAGATTTAAACCAGGAGGAAAGAAAGGAAGAAAAGATCATTTAAAAAAAATTTCAGTTTAATAGATATGTCGAAGAACACAGCACATCCTAATCATTTAAAATATTAAATATTCATTTTGGGATTATTTAAAGTAGAAGGTAAAAGTCTAATTTTTATAGCAAAATTATTAGCAATTCTATGAAGAAAAATAGAAATAAGGGACTAATAATAAAATACTCTGATTAGAAATTCTCCTTTTAGAAATGAAGCCTCCAATCAGTTACTTTAAAATTAACAATAATCAGCAGCCAGTAAAATTCCTTAATTTTAGGTATGCAGCAAATGATTTCTATCATCAACCCAAAGTAAGAAATAAAATGAAAACTATTTCAAAAACATATGTTTCTGTCATTTAAAAATCAGAAAAGGAGAAAAGAAACCACAGTTGACTGAAATTCTATAAAATAATTTAAAATAGCATTGGAGAACTGTTTCCACGTTCATTCAGAGGAAGAGTTAACATACTGAGTGTTATATATCTAAATGGCATATTAATACATGAAATAAGATGCTATAAATATAAAATGACACAACTCACTGAATACATTTTGTAGTTATTGAAACTTAGTGTGATCATAACTCTATAGCTAAAGTCACTTTTATGCAAAACGTTATTATTTAAAGATATGAGGAATCTCTGTAGCATATGTCAGTGTCCATATTCTCTCAATCTGTCTTCAGTTTTAAGGTTCAAATCCTGTATGCACCAACCAGTTCCTACTTTGTCTAGTTTTACCTTTCGTTTGAAAGTTTTGTATAACAGGACTAGAATTTGAAGAGATATCTGTGGTAGATAATTGTCTTTCACTTTGTTCATGATATGGCACCAGAAAATGCATTTCTTTAACTTATTTACTCAAAGAAGTAAAGCCTCCTGGATAAAATGATGCCAAGTATGGATGTGGAGGGTGAATTAGACTGATGGTATGTATACTAGAGGGTAAGGATAACAGGGAAGAACATTCCCTGATATGATACATGACACCGGTAAAATATGTCCAGAAAAAAAAATAAACACTATTAGAGAAGGGGGAAATATGATAAAGACTAACTCTAAACATCCTGCATACGTTCTTTAAAAAAAAGAGAGAGATAGAGTGTTTTAAACAGAATGTGCTTTATAACACAAAGAGCAGGATAGCTGTTAAAAGACAGAGAACAAGACTGAAGGCAGGAAAACCAGCTAAGGGGCACTTTCATGACCCAGGTGAAAGTCTGAAATAAAGAAATTAGTGTAGGGTTAAAGAAGTAACAGAAGCTTTTGTAAAGTGAAAAATAATAATTGTTGTGGATTATTTTTATTCTGTCCAACTATTTTAGAGTAAGAATGACATCCATCTTTTTTTATTGTTGTTGTTACTTAGGTAGATCAGCTGGTGGTATCACATAAATACAGGTGAAAGAGTAGAAATGCAAATTGTTTTATTCTGGCGAAAGTGTAATTGTTTATAAAAATTTAGAGGTAGATGAAGAATAAAGAAAGCATTTCTTCTTTGGCTTATGGACTTAGAGTTCTACTTTTATAGGGGCATTGAGTATAAATATTTTGAATGGCCATCCCTTGGAGAAGGAAATGACAACCCATTCTACCATTCTTGCTTGGGAAATCTCATGGACAGAGGAGCCTGGCGAGCTACAGTTCATGGCGTCACAGAAAGTTGGACACAGCTGAGTGACTAAACAGCAGCAACATATTTTGAATGGCCATATTCTACACACATACACAAAAAGAAATATAAAAATATAGCTCAGGAGATGAAGAAATTCTTACACATACTTACCCTTTTAAGTGTATGCTTGTAATGCTATGCTTCTTTCAATTAGGATAGGATGCAATATAAAGTATTTATTAATCTGTTCTATCTGAAAACAATTTTAAATAGGTCATAATACTAGATAAGCCCAGAGATATTATTAAACAGTAGCAGAGAACAAACCATAAAAGGAGCAAAAGGTACATAAACTAAGGAGAAAAACAAAATTAGAATTATACCTCAGTATCTCTATCTTCCTCAAGTTTTATTTTTCTTCCATCTCAATCAAGAATTTTTTTCCAATTAATGAATTTTGCTATTTTCTTGTATTTGGTATTTTGCTATGTGTACATGACACCGGAAAATTAGATTTGAAGGGAAATATGATAAAGACTAACTCTAAACATCCTGCATACGTTCTTTAAAAAAGAGAGATAGAGTGTTTTAAACAGAATGTGCTTTATAACACAAAGAGCAGGATAGCTGTTAAAAGACAGAGAACAAGACTGAAGGCAGGAAAACCAGCTAAGGGGCACTTTCATGACCCAGGTGAAAGTCTGAAATAAAGAAATTAGTGTAGGGTTAAAGAAGTAACAGAAGCTTTTGTAAAGTGAAAAATAATAATTGTTGTGGATTATTTTTATTCTGTCCAACTATTTTAGAGTAAGAATGACATCCATCTTTTTTTATTGTTGTTGTTACTTAGGTAGATCAGCTGGTGGTATCACATAAATACAGGTGAAAGAGTAGAAATGCAAATTGTTTTATTCTGGCGAAAGTGTAATTGTTTATAAAAATTTAGAGGTAGATGAAGAATAAAGAAAGCATTTCTTCTTTGGCTTATGGACTTAGAGTTCTACTTTTATAGGGGCATTGAGTATAAATATTTTGAATGGCCATCCCTTGGAGAAGGAAATGACAACCCATTCTACCATTCTTGCTTGGGAAATCTCATGGACAGAGGAGCCTGGCGAGCTACAGTTCATGGCGTCACAGAAAGTTGGACACAGCTGAGTGACTAAACAGCAGCAACATATTTTGAATGGCCATATTCTACACACATACACAAAAAGAAATATAAAAATATAGCTCAGGAGATGAAGAAATTCTTACACATACTTACCCTTTTAAGTGTATGCTTGTAATGCTATGCTTCTTTCAATTAGGATAGGATGCAATATAAAGTATTTATTAATCTGTTCTATCTGAAAACAATTTTAAATAGGTCATAATACTAGATAAGCCCAGAGATATTATTAAACAGTAGCAGAGAACAAACCATAAAAGGAGCAAAAGGTACATAAACTAAGGAGAAAAACAAAATTAGAATTATACCTCAGTATCTCTATCTTCCTCAAGTTTTATTTTTCTTCCATCTCAATCAAGAATTTTTTTCCAATTAATGAATTTTGCTATTTTCTTGTATTTGGTATTTTGCTATGTGTACAATCTGGCACTTGATTTTGACCCCTAGCACTGCTGAGAAGAAGAGATTTGAAGTCACTGCTGTGGCTGACGTCACAGAACCTATGGTTTCGGGGACTTTCTTATCAAATGTGTTAAGTATTCTAAAATAATCTCACCAGAGAATGCAGAGACTTTGTGTTCACAAAATACCCAGTTCTGTCCCTGTCCTCAGAAGCACCAGATTTCATTGACATTGTTAGATACATGATTGCCTTAGAATTTGAGCTATTTTTATGAGATATTTCAGTCCTCCCCTTCAATCTCCCAAATAAAGAACTCCATCTTTTAGGTTTCCACATATCAAGGTGACTGAGGAGCCAAAATAAGAACTTGGTTTGGAGAGATACAGAGATACACTTTAAAAATTTCAGACTAAATTCTGATTTTCCAAAGTACAATGTCACAATGATATTAGCAATTTGCTCAAGGTCGCATGTCTGTCCTGTGAAATAGTGAAAATCATGCTTAGCCTGGTTTTCCTCCAGAGCCCTCAGTCTTACAGTTATATTAATCTGCCTTGAGTTTATTGTGTGTAACATTATTTTCATGAGCATCACAAAAATTAATGGGGTTAAAAGATCTTATTTAAAAATACTAACTACTGTATCATCCTCTTAAAGATTAACTGATCATTATTGTATTAAAATTTAGCAGTCCCTAAGGACACTGCTTGTCATGTAACTGTTTGAAAGCATAGTTTTTTTTTATACCCTTCAAATCACTGTATTTGTGATAAAAATCCTCCTTATGCATCCATCGTTCTCCCAAGTCCCCTAGGAGATGAAGAAATTCTTACACATACTTACCCTTTTAAGTGTATGCTTGTAATGCTATGCTTCTTTCAATTAGGATAGGATGCAATATAAAGTATTTATTAATCTGTTCTATCTGAAAACAATTTTAAATAGGTCATAATACTAGATAAGCCCAGAGATATTATTAAACAGTAGCAGAGAACAAACCATAAAAGGAGCAAAAGGTACATAAACTAAGGAGAAAAACAAAATTAGAATTATACCTCAGTATCTCTATCTTCCTCAAGTTTTATTTTTCTTCCATCTCAATCAAGAATTTTTTTCCAATTAATGAATTTTGCTATTTTCTTGTATTTGGTATTTTGCTATGTGTACAATCTGGCACTTGATTTTGACCCCTAGCACTGCTGAGAAGAAGAGATTTGAAGTCACTGCTGTGGCTGACGTCACAGAACCTATGGTTTCGGGGACTTTCTTATCAAATGTGTTAAGTATTCTAAAATAATCTCACCAGAGAATGCAGAGACTTTGTGTTCACAAAATACCCAGTTCTGTCCCTGTCCTCAGAAGCACCAGATTTCATTGACATTGTTAGATACATGATTGCCTTAGAATTTGAGCTATTTTTATGAGATATTTCAGTCCTCCCCTTCAATCTCCCAAATAAAGAACTCCATCTTTTAGGTTTCCACATATCAAGGTGACTGAGGAGCCAAAATAAGAACTTGGTTTGGAGAGATACAGAGATACACTTTAAAAATTTCAGACTAAATTCTGATTTTCCAAAGTACAATGTCACAATGATATTAGCAATTTGCTCAAGGTCGCATGTCTGTCCTGTGAAATAGTGAAAATCATGCTTAGCCTGGTTTTCCTCCAGAGCCCTCAGTCTTACAGTTATATTAATCTGCCTTGAGTTTATTGTGTGTAACATTATTTTCATGAGCATCACAAAAATTAATGGGGTTAAAAGATCTTATTTAAAAATACTAACTACTGTATCATCCTCTTAAAGATTAACTGATCATTATTGTATTAAAATTTAGCAGTCCCCTAAGGACACTGCTTGTCATGTAACTGTTTGAAAGCATAGTTTTTTTTTCATACCCTTCAAATCACTGTATTTGTGATAAAAATCCTCCTTATGCATCCATCGTTCTCCCAAGTCATTCTTTCTCCCTTCTCTATAAAAATACAGGTTGAATTTCATCAACCGTGTACATAAAGTTTCCAATGCCTACTTTTTTGAGCCAAGTAGAGATTATTGGGAAAATTGTTTATGAATTCAGCATCCAGATAGATGGTTCTTCCAATGCCCTGGTCTCTCAGTGCCCTTTTCCAAAGGTATTTTTCTCTCCCTGAATTCAGCGCACATGGTCATTCTTTAGTCCTGGTTATTACTCATTTCTGCAAGCCTGCTATAAACCAAGTTGCAAATATCCCATTCTCTGTTCCCATACCCCTAACATTCCACCTCACTGTCTGTACACCAATTTCTACAATGTGTAAACCCATTTGAGGCTGGTAATACACTGGAGGTATCATGTCTCCTTCTCCCATCCCACATCCTACCTTCCTGCTTATAAAATTAAGACTCTCTGGCTCATGAAGATTAGTACAATCTCTTGGTATTTTTGCATCATGGATATTATCTGGAAAAACCCAAATCTGACTTATGTCCTACTTTATTTGTTCCTGAAACACATCATAGCTGAGAAAAATCCACGATCATATTGATAAATCTTATTTTAGAATCATAATGATAAGCTTCACATTGTCCCTGCTGTTTCCAAGTAGCCCTACTTTTTACTCTTCTCTCTTGGAATGGTTTTACTCTTATTATTATAGTCAGATGATAATCTTTCTTTCCATTACTTTAAATTTTATGTATAATTAGAATATAACTTGTAAGAGCAACTGACACTAACTACATCCATGCCTTTAAAAAGGCTGCTTTCGTTCCTGCGACTATAGATGAAACATTATGCCTTTTACCAGCCAGTCACTCTGAACACTAGGGCTGTTTTCCTGTGCCTATTTAGAATGATAACTCTTGCAATTTTCCCCTGATTCACATAATCAAATTTTTAGTGTCTACTGAATCACTGCCATCAAGTTAGAAGCATTCTGAAAGTCTCTCCTTTATTAAGAACCAGAAACCTTTCTTTATCCCATATCCCCATTCACCTACTGGCCAATCTCTTTTTCTTCTAGTAGCAAAATTCATTCAAAGGTTATCCATGACCACTCATGCCAAATCCTCTCTTACCTCCCTTCCAAATCCTATCACTTTGCAAAAGAGCTCTTATGAAGAATAAAAATGACCAAGCTCATAAATACAATGGTAGATTCAAAGTGCTCACCTTATTTGATCAGTCTTAATGGGTGCATTTTTTTTCATCAGTTTCCTGGATAAATTTTTCTCTCCCTGAATTCAGCGCACATGGTCATTCTTTAGTCCTGGTTATTACTCATTTCTGCAAGCCTGCTATAAACCAAGTTGCAAATATCCCATTCTCTGTTCCCATACCCCTAACATTCCACCTCACTGTCTGTACACCAATTTCTACAATGTGTAAACCCATTTGAGGCTGGTAATACACTGGAGGTATCATGTCTCCTTCTCCCATCCCACATCCTACCTTCCTGCTTATAAAATTAAGACTCTCTGGCTCATGAAGATTAGTACAATCTCTTGGTATTTTTGCATCATGGATATTATCTGGAAAAACCCAAATCTGACTTATGTCCTACTTTATTTGTTCCTGAAACACATCATAGCTGAGAAAAATCCACGATCATATTGATAAATCTTATTTTAGAATCATAATGATAAGCTTCACATTGTCCCTGCTGTTTCCAAGTAGCCCTACTTTTTACTCTTCTCTCTTGGAATGGTTTTACTCTTATTATTATAGTCAGATGATAATCTTTCTTTCCATTACTTTAAATTTTATGTATAATTAGAATATAACTTGTAAGAGCAACTGACACTAACTACATCCATGCCTTTAAAAAGGCTGCTTTCGTTCCTGCGACTATAGATGAAACATTATGCCTTTTACCAGCCAGTCACTCTGAACACTAGGGCTGTTTTCCTGTGCCTATTTAGAATGATAACTCTTGCAATTTTCCCCTGATTCACATAATCAAATTTTTAGTGTCTACTGAATCACTGCCATCAAGTTAGAAGCATTCTGAAAGTCTCTCCTTTATTAAGAACCAGAAACCTTTCTTTATCCCATATCCCCATTCACCTACTGGCCAATCTCTTTTTCTTCTAGTAGCAAAATTCATTCAAAGGTTATCCATGACCACTCATGCCAAATCCTCTCTTACCTCCCTTCCAAATCCTATCACTTTGCAAAAGAGCTCTTATGAAGAATAAAAATGACCAAGCTCATAAATACAATGGTAGATTCAAAGTGCTCACCTTATTTGATCAGTCTTAATGGGTGCATTTTTTTTCATCAGTTTCCTGGATAGCACACTCTTACCTTTCTCAGCTTCCCATCCTATTCGATGACCTCTAAACCGTTAGTGTGTTCTAGATCTGAGTCTAAGGTATTTCCATATATCTATCTAAAATTACTAATCACACATAATATTATCCATTTTAGACGCCATCCATACATTGACAATACCCAGATTTACATCTCAAACCCTGATTTCTTTCTGCCTTTGAGTTACAACTTCAAATGCTTAACTACTTACTACATGGACTTTGATATCTAGCATGCATTTTAAAGACAGCATGTCCAAAATGAAAACCTGACTAAATGGTCTGGTTACTGTTACCTTTCATTTCAGTATCTATTTTTTTTTAAATCAGACAGTATAATTATTTTAAGTCATAAGCCCAGCCATTCCAGTCTTCTATGGAACATCCCATAAGTTTTCTATCTCACTCATGATAAAAGATGAAGTCCTTACAGTGGCATATCTGATTTATTGATCCAGCTAGGGTGACCATTTGTCCCAATTTGTTAGGACCAGGGTAGTTCCTAAGATTTTCTGTTTCTTTCATTTCTTTCAATTTACCTTTCAGTAGTAATTTTTCTGACTGTACAATTAAAATTGTAATGTTTATACCTGGCACGCAGTATGCCTTTTGTTGCTTTATTTCACAGAACCATGACATTTATCAATATCTATTATATTTATACTTTTGTACTTGTACTTTGTAATTGTTGTTGTTGTTTAGCCACTAACGTGTCCAATTGTTGGTGACCCCATAGACTGTAGCACGCCAGGCTCCCCTGTGTATGGGATTTCCCAGTTAAGAATACTGGCATGGGTTCTCATTTCATTCTCCAGGGGATCTTCCTGACCCAAGGATCAAACCTGCATCTCCTGCATTGACAGGCAGATTCTTTACTGCTGAGCTGCCATGAAAGCCCATTTATTTATTATTGGCTACCTCTTAATATGAGTTTAAGCCTCATATACCCAAATATCTTTACAAATTTAACAAAATAATAGGAACAAGGTTTACATCTCTATGGGCTTCCTTTGAGGCTCAGATGGTAAAGAATCTACCTGCAATACGGGAGACCTGGGTTTGATCCCTGGGTTGGGAAGATCCTCTGGAGAAGGAATGGCTACCCACTCCAGTATTCTTGCCAAAAGAATTCCATAGTTCATCCATGAGGTTGTAAAGAGTCAGGCACAACTGAATGACTTTCACTTTCTTTCTTTCTTTACATCCGTAGTATCTAAAATATTGTTTGACATATAGTATCTATTTGATAGATATTTATTGAATAAATCCATTTTTAAAACTTCAAATATTCCATATCATTAAAAAATGAGTTACTTTGCTTAAATGTAGCACTACTCAAACTATTTTTGGCCATTAAAAAGTTTAATACATAAAATATCTCAAACCAAAAAAATGAACTATGGGAAATTGTGGGTGGGGTTTCTTCTCCTGCTTGATTTTAGCTAGCATAAATTTACTTTTTCCATCATCTTACTGCTAATGTTAAATTTTTCATGATAAATAGCTTCCTAATATCTAATCCATATCTGTCTATCTATCATATTTATCTGTAGCTTCTGTTTTCTTTTGAGAGATGAATAAAGTAGATGGTATTAGAGCAGCATGGTCAGCTCAAGGGAGAGCCAGCTATCTGCAACTTCTATATATATATTTGTGGTACATGCACATGTAAATAAAGATATATAAACTATATATATGTATATATACACATATACAGAGTATATATGATTATATATATATATATATAAATAATCTATAATTTCCTATGATAGACTAATGGCCCCAAAGATGCTCATGTTCTAATCTCCAGAAACTGTGATAAAAAGTTATATTTCTAAAGATGAGAGAGAAAACCAAAGGGGAGTAGTAAGGAGAAAGATGCCCTGGATAGGGAGAAATTAACCTGGATGGAACTTAGCGATAAGAATTTCCAGGAGACTGATATAAATAGTGAGTAGAAGGACTATGATTGAGCACCATTCAAGTTATTTTAGAGTTAGCATTTTACTGTGAGAGTAATGGCCTGCCTCTGATGGATTAAAAATAGACTTTTTTTTTCTATTATCCTTTTACAATTTAACAAAAAGGAACAAGGTTTACATCTCTATGGGCTTCCTTTGAGGCTCAGATGGTAAAGAATCTACCTGCACGGAGACCTGGGTTTGATCCCTGGGTTGGGAAGATCCTCTGGAGAAGGAATGGCTACCCACTCCAGTATTCTTGCCAAAAGAATTCCATAGTTCATCCATGAGGTTGTAAAGAGTCAGGCACAACTGAATGACTTTCACTTTCTTTCTTTCTTTACATCCGTAGTATCTAAAATATTGTTTGACATATAGTATCTATTTGATAGATATTTATTGAATAAATCCATTTTTAAAACTTCAAATATTCCATATCATTAAAAAATGAGTTACTTTGCTTAAATGTAGCACTACTCAAACTATTTTTGGCCTTTAAAACAGTTTAATACATAAAATATCTCAAACCAAAAAAATGAACTATGGGAAATTGTGGGTGGGGTTTCTTCTCCTGCTTGATTTTAGCTAGCATAAATTTACTTTTTCCATCATCTTACTGCTAATGTTAAATTTTTCATGATAAATAGCTTCCTAATATCTAATCCATATCTGTCTATCTATCATATTTATCTGTAGCTTCTGTTTTCTTTTGAGAGATGAATAAAGTAGATGGTATTAGAGCAGCATGGTCAGCTCAAGGGAGAGCCAGCTATCTGCAACTTCTATATATATATTTGTGGTACATGCACATGTAAATAAAGATATATAAACTATATATATGTATATATACACATATACAGAGTATATATGATTATATATATATATATATAAATAATCTATAATTTCCTATGATAGACTAATGGCCCCAAAGATGCTCATGTTCTAATCTCCAGAAACTGTGATAAAAAGTTATATTTCTAAAGATGAGAGAGAAAACCAAAGGGGAGTAGTAAGGAGAAAGATGCCCTGGATAGGGAGAAATTAACCTGGATGGAACTTAGCGATAAGAATTTCCAGGAGACTGATATAAATAGTGAGTAGAAGGACTATGATTGAGCACCATTCAAGTTATTTTAGAGTTAGCATTTTACTGTGAGAGTAATGGCCTGCCTCTGATGGATTAAAAATAGAACAATGTTATTTAGTTTATGTTTATAAAAGATGGTCCAAGCTAGGTGCCATGTGTAATTTCATCTTTAACTCACTTTGTCCTATGCAATATTAGTCATAAAGGAAATAATACTCATTAACATAATAAAATTGTATATTCCATAATAATCTCCAGTGTGTTTTCCCTGGCACTGAGTTACAGCAAAGAGCAAAGCAGGCATGAGCCACATCCTTGTGAGTTTTTGCGTTTCATAGGATGTTCTAAAGGATGTCCAACTTGTCATTGGTAATTCAGATCTGTGCTTAGGAAAGAAGGCATGACTGCCATTGCAAACTTGCAAGTCACTTTCATAAAAAATGATTGTAGAAAGGGAGGGTGTCATCATCATCTGATATGTTTCACAGATTTTTTTCATAAATGTAAGAACACAAGCTATGCATCCTAGTTTTATGCCTTTACATAGAATCAATCTCTCTAGGCATATTAAATATAAATGCACATAAAATTTTAACAACAAACCTCATTTATGCATCTATGGTGTGCATGGTGAAAAGCATTTTGTGTTAGACACACTTGAAATGACAATGTCAAACACCTTTTGAATAGTAATCCGTGAGACAGATAGTGGTGTTATGATTTGTTGTAAATGTCAGGAGCTCTGAAAAATTGTTAGAACACATAAAAGACTTTTAGCAAGCTAGTATTTGATGTGAATCAGATAACAATTCAGTCTTTTCATAGCAAATAACCAAGCATATGGCATTTATAATAGAAATAATGCCTAAATAAAACAAAAGACTGGGAACACATATCATTGTTATGGGTTGACCAGATATTCAGTACTAACACATCATGTTGTTGACACAAATAATGCTTTATAAATAATGGCTTATAACTTTAGGGTCCTATAAATAATTAAAATTCTAGTAAAGTGTTACAGATTTGATTAAAACACAAAACAATATGGAAAATGGTTAACTTTTTATGTTAACTTTGTTGAGTTTTGTGCTTGAAGGAAAAATCCCTAAAAATAAAAAGAATACATAAGATTAACTCACCCTATTAAACAATTGCTGTGTAATTATATCTGCATAATAAGCATATCACATAAGCCACCTTAGATTTACTCATTTATAGAAGGGACCAGGGAAACTCTTTGACTGATGGATTGGGAAGCATAGTATATAAGGTGCCATGTGTAATTTCATCTTTAACTCACTTTGTCCTATTAACAAAAAATAAAATTTTGTATATTCCATAATAATCTCCAGTGTGTTTTCCTGGCACTGAGTTACAGCAAAGAGCAAAGCAGGCATGAGCCACATCCTTGTGAGTTTTGCGTTTCATAGGATGTTCTAAAGGATGTCCAACTTGTCATTGGTAATTCAGATCTGTGCTTAGGAAAGAAGGCATGACTGCCATTGCAAACTTGCAAGTCACTTTCATAAAAAATGATTGTAGAAAGGGAGGGTGTCATCATCATCTGATATGTTTCACAGATTTTTTTCATAAATGTAAGAACACAAGCTATGCATCCTAGTTTTATGCCTTTACATAGAATCAATCTCTCTAGGCATATTAAATATAAATGCACATAAAATTTTAACAACAAACCTCATTTATGCATCTATGGTGTGCATGGTGAAAAGCATTTTGTGTTAGACACACTTGAAATGACAATGTCAAACACCTTTTGAATAGTAATCCGTGAGACAGATAGTGGTGTTATGATTTGTTGTAAATGTCAGGAGCTCTGAAAAATTGTTAGAACACATAAAAGACTTTTAGCAAGCTAGTATTTGATGTGAATCAGATAACAATTCAGTCTTTTCATAGCAAATAACCAAGCATATGGCATTTATAATAGAAATAATGCCTAAATAAAACAAAAGACTGGGAACACATATCATTGTTATGGGTTGACCAGATATTCAGTACTAACACATCATGTTGTTGACACAAATAATGCTTTATAAATAATGGCTTATAACTTTAGGGTCCTATAAATAATTAAAATTCTAGTAAAGTGTTACAGATTTGATTAAAACACAAAACAATATGGAAAATGGTTAACTTTTTATGTTAACTTTGTTGAGTTTTGTGCTTGAAGGAAAAATCCCTAAAAATAAAAAGAATACATAAGATTAACTCACCCTATTAAACAATTGCTGTGTAATTATATCTGCATAATAAGCATATCACATAAGCCACCTTAGATTTACTCATTTATAGAAGGGACCAGGGAAACTCTTTGACTGATGGATTGGGAAGCATAGTATATAAGACAGATTGGGAGAAGAGGGGAAAATATATTGCATCTTATTTTTAGTTACATGCATGAAGTCAAATCCCTTTAACGGTATCATATCCTGAATTGTATTTCGTATAATGGGAGAAGTGTTCATGTTGGGTGGACGTTCAAGTTTCTAGAATGACATGCCTTAAATGTACTCCACATATTCCCGGAAGTAAGGGTGCTCCATTACCACCTGACCTGGAGCTAAGAAGGACTAAATGGTACTCTATAGGATCTGCCCAGCATGTTGCTTATTATTTTAAATTTTTCATTTCCTTTTCTTGATATCATTGTTACTAGATTCTAATACCCCCTTTCCCTGTTATTCTAGTAACTCACATCACTTCATTGGCTTCTGCAACATTGATAAAGTATAAGCATTTTGAAAACAAAAGTGGTAGAATTTGTCTTTGTTGTTCACTATAGTGTCAAGAGCACCAAGATTAAAAAAAAGATGCATGTTTATTCTATCGTGTTGGTCAGCTAAGCTATGATAACACATGATTCCAGCAAACTCACCAGCGTATAAAAATATTCAACTTTCATATAACTTGTCATTTGTGTACAGCTTATGATCCCAGATAGCTTTCATGCTAGTCCTTGTCATCCTTTCTTTGGAAACTTGGATGAAGGAGAAGTCTATCTGAAAATAGTCAATCTTGGGGCTTCCCCTGGTGGTCCAGTGGGTAAGGACACCGCCTTGTAGTGCAAGGGGCACCAGTTCGATCCCTGGCCTGGGAAGATCCCACATGCCGTGGAGCGGCTGGAGCCATGTGTCCAATTACCGAGCCAGAGCACTGGAGCGCATGTGCCCAGAGCGGGTGCTCTGCGACGACAGATGCTGCCGCGATGGGAGGCCCGCAGGAGCCAAAGAACAAAGACGGATGAAAATAGAGAAATGAAAGACCAATAGAAGTGGCCCACCCGCTCCCCTCCCTCCCCAACCCGACCCCCGCCCAAAATAAATAAATAATTTAATTAAAAAAAAATGAAAATGGTCAATCTTATGACAGGGGGACAATGGACAAAGAAAACTGTGAGTTCATTTGTAAATGTTCTGCCATAAAAGGTTCCACCACTCGTAAGAGCAAGCCACGTGGTGTTGTCTGAATTCAACAAGGTACAACTCCGTAACTTGTCCACAAAGAGGATCTTCTTGGAAGCAAACTTTATCTACAGTTAGGTACATATGAATGATTCGTATACATGTTGGGTGGACGTTCAAGTTTCTAGAATACTGCCCCCATATTCCCGGAAGTAAGGGTGCTCCATTACCACCTGACCTGGAGCTAAGAAGGACTAAATGGTACTCTATAGGATCTGCCCAGCATGTTGCTTATTATTTTAAATTTTCATTTCCTTTTCTTGATATCATTGTTACTAGATTCTAATACCCCCTTTCCCTGTTATTCTAGTAACTCACATCACTTCATTGGCTTCTGCAACATTGATAAAGTATAAGCATTTTGAAAACAAAAGTGGTAGAATTTGTCTTTGTTGTTCACTATAGTGTCAAGAGCACCAAGATTAAAAAAAAGATGCATGTTTATTCTATCGTGTTGGTCAGCTAAGCTATGATAACACATGATTCCAGCAAACTCACCAGCGTATAAAAATATTCAACTTTCATATAACTTGTCATTTGTGTACAGCTTATGATCCCAGATAGCTTTCATGCTAGTCCTTGTCATCCTTTCTTTGGAAACTTGGATGAAGGAGAAGTCTATCTGAAAATAGTCAATCTTGGGGCTTCCCTGGTGGTCCAGTGGGTAAGGACACCGCCTTGTAGTGCAAGGGGCACCAGTTCGATCCCTGGCCTGGGAAGATCCCACATGCCGTGGAGCGGCTGGAGCCATGTGTCTAACTACCGAGCCAGAGCACTGGGCGCATGTGCCCAGAGCGGGTGCTCTGCGACGACAGATGCTGCCGCGATGGGAGGCCCGCAGGAGCCAAAGAACAAAGATGGATGAAAATAGAGAAATGAAAGACCAATAGAAGTGGCCCACCCGCTCCCCTCCCTCCCCAACCCGACCCCCGCCCAAAATAAATAAATAATTTAATTAAAAAAAAATGAAAATGGTCAATCTTATGACAGGGGGACAATGGACAAAGAAAACTGTGAGTTCATTTGTAAATGTTCTGCCATAAAAGGTTCCACCACTCGTAAGAGCAAGCCACGTGGTGTTGTCTGAATTCAACAAGGTACAACTCCGTAACTTCTCCACAAAGAGGGATCTTCTTGGAAGCAAACTTTATCTACAGTTAGGCTGTCTGCCACAGTGACTGGCAGTGTCCTTTGCCAGAAATTCATTGAACAGAGTCCACTTATTACTGCGACTCATAAAAACTATGTTTTCAAGTTTAAAAGATATGGTTCTGGAAATGGTAGAAGTTTTCAAAGGCATTAAACCATAAACCATAAACAATAAACCATGTTGTCTATCTCTTTTTCCCTCACTACAAATTCTCATGATTTCAAGCAATCTTGCTTCATGAGTCAATGTACCTTGTCTTAATTCTGCTAATCCTGAAATTTAATATTCTGGGTCCAAAGCTTTGACTTTTTGTGCATGTGAGCATTCCTGATTATTGTCTTATAACACTGCCTGTAAACCTGACCTTCCCAACCAGAATTCCAATCAGCAGACTAGAGAAGGTATATCTAAATGTGAACTTTATCATTTATCAATCCAGTGACCTTGAACAAATCACTTAACCACTTTGAGTCCTAGTTTCCTTATTTATCAAATGAGAATTGGAATAGATTATTATTAATGAGATTATTTTGAGGATTAAAAATCCAAAAAAATATTCATTCCAAAAAACATTTATTGTGTTCCTTATATGTGTCAGGGAATTTGAAGAGCATTGGAGGTTTACTTTAGGAATAAGTGGATGCTATTGCTTTTTTCCCCAAGGAATTTATGTTCCTGTGGGAAATATAACAGAACAACTACCAAAAAAATACAATAAATGGAGACAGAGAGGTCTTGCAGTTACACACAGAAAAGGTACCTAAGATTTGGGGAAGTGTGGCCAGAGAAGCAGATATTCTTTGTTGAAACTTTCTTTTCTTTTATGTATCCTCAAAAACAAATCCCTAGGCTACTCAGGTTTGACCTAAATCAAATTCCTTATGATTGTACAGTAGAGGTGATGAACAAATTCAAGGCATTAGATCTTGTAGAGTGCTTGAAGAACTATGGATAGAAGTTTGTACATTGTACAGAAACATTGTACAAGCAGTGACCGAAACCATCCCCAAGGGGAAAAAAAATGCAAGAAGACAAAAGTGGTGGTTCAAGGAGGATTTACAAATAGCTGAGGAAAGAAGAGATGTGCAAGGCAAAGGAAAAAGGGGAAGACACACCCACCTGAATGCAGTTGGATATTAGTAACTCAGTCATCTCTGACTCATGCCCCCAGATGGATTTTAGCCCACGAGGGTCCTCTGTCCATGGAGTTCTCTATGCGAGAATACTGGAGTGAGTAGCCATTTCCTTCTGCAGGAGATGTTCTCAACCCAAGTCTCCCGCATTGCTGTCAGATTCTTTATCATCTGAGCCACCAGAGAAGCCATCAAGGAAAGATAAGAAAGCCTTCTTAAGCGAACGATGCAAATAAATATAAGAAAACAATAGAATGGGAACGACTAGAGATCTTCACAAAAATTGAAAATATCAAGGATACATTTCATGCAAGGAAGGATGTGGTAAAGAACAGAAATGGTAAGTACCTAAGCAGTAGAGATTAAAAAAATGTGTCAGGAATACACAAAAGAACTGTATCAAAAAATGTCTTAATAACCTAAATAACCATGATGGTGTGGTAACTCACCAAGAGCCAGACATCTCGGAATGTGAAGTCATTTCTACAAACAAAGCTAGTGGAAGTGATGGAATTCCACCTGAGCTATTGCACATTCTAAAAGATAATGTTGTTAAAGTGTGGCATTCAATATATCAGCTAGTTTGGAAAACTCAACAGTGGCCACAGGACTGGAAAACATCAATCTTCATTTCAATTTCAAAGTAGGGACAATGTCAGAAAATGTTTAAACTACTGTATAATTGCTCTCGTTTTACATGCTGGCAAGTTAATTCTCAAAATTCTTCAAGCTAGGCCTCAACGGTGTATGAACCAAGAACTTTCTTTTCTTTTATGTATCCTCAAAACAAATCCCTAGGCTACTCAGGTTTGACCTAAATCAAATTCCTTATGATTGTACAGTAGAGGTGATGAACAAATTCAAGGCATTAGATCTTGTAGAGTGCTTGAAGAACTATGGATAGAAGTTTGTACATTGTACAGAAACATTGTACAAGCAGTGACCGAAACCATCCCCAAGGGGAAAAAAAATGCAAGAAGACAAAAGTGGTGGTTCAAGGAGGATTTACAAATAGCTGAGGAAAGAAGAGATGTGCAAGGCAAAGGAAAAAGGGGAAGACACACCCACCTGAATGCAGTTGGATATTAGTAACTCAGTCATCTCTGACTCATGCCCCCAGATGGATTTTAGCCCACGAGGGTCCTCTGTCCATGGAGTTCTCTATGCGAGAATACTGGAGTGAGTAGCCATTTCCTTCTGCAGGAGATGTTCTCAACCCAAGTCTCCCGCATTGCTGTCAGATTCTTTATCATCTGAGCCACCAGAGAAGCCATCAAGGAAAGATAAGAAAGCCTTCTTAAGCGAACGATGCAAATAAATATAAGAAAACAATAGAATGGGAACGACTAGAGATCTTCACAAAAATTGAAAATATCAAGGATACATTTCATGCAAGGAAGGATGTGGTAAAGAACAGAAATGGTAAGTACCTAAGCAGTAGAGATTAAAAAAATGTGTCAGGAATACACAAAAGAACTGTATCAAAAAATGTCTTAATAACCTAAATAACCATGATGGTGTGGTAACTCACCAAGAGCCAGACATCTCGGAATGTGAAGTCATTTCTACAAACAAAGCTAGTGGAAGTGATGGAATTCCACCTGAGCTATTGCACATTCTAAAAGATAATGTTGTTAAAGTGTGGCATTCAATATATCAGCTAGTTTGGAAAACTCAACAGTGGCCACAGGACTGGAAAACATCAATCTTCATTTCAATTTCAAAGTAGGGACAATGTCAGAAAATGTTTAAACTACTGTATAATTGCTCTCGTTTTACATGCTGGCAAGTTAATTCTCAAAATTCTTCAAGCTAGGCCTCAACGGTGTATGAACCAAGAACTTACAGATGTACAAACTGGATTTAGAAAAGACAGAGAAACCAGAGATCAAATTACCAACATTCGTTTGGATCACAGAGAAAGCAAGGGAACTCCAGATAAACATCTAATTTTCTTTCATTAACTACACTACAAACTTTGTGGGAATCATAAGACAGTGTGGATATTCTTAAAGAGATGGGAATGCCAGACCATCTTACCTGCCTCCTGAGAAACCTGTATGCAGGTCAAGAAACAACAGCTGGAACTGGACATGGAACAATGGACTGGTTCAAAATTGAGAAAGGAGTATGTCAAGCCTGTATATTTTCACCCTGCTTATTATCTTATATGCAGAGTACATCATGCAAAACTCTGACTCTCCCACACTATATCGGATTCTTTATTATCTGAGCCATCAGGGAAGCCCAAATATATATTTAGTAATCACACAATTATTCTTATATAAATACCCATAAATGAATGTCAAAGTGATGGTATGATTGCATTTCATTCTTTATTTGCTGTTCCTACAGTTAGTACTTGTCTTTTCATTACCTTAAATTTCTTTGAAAGTTTTGGCTATCCATCCCATACTTTCCAATTGTACCTCAGTAGATATTTTGACAATGACCTTTATATAATGTAACCAAACAAATCTGAAATCTCCATAATTCTTCTATGTAACCTGGTTAGCATGATTTCATTGTAATTGCATAATTACATTTTTCTTTATCCTGAGTAGGTTATATCAATTCTGGGACCTCTTTAGTTTTGTTTTATTCTCTAATTTTGTTAGGACACTTTTTTCTATAATCTTCCATATGTATCTTTTCTTCTTGCTTCCCATTTAATATTCTAGGATCTCTTCTTCATTACCATACTAGTTTTCTAGAGCTTCCATACTAAGTACCACAAACTAGATGACTTAATAGAAATTATTCAATCATAGTTTGGAAGCTAGACATATATAATCAATGTTATCAATGCTATACTACCTCTGAATGTTCTAGAAAGAACTCCTTCCTTGCCTCTTCATACATTTTGGTGGTTTCTAGTAATTCTTGGTGTTCCTTGACTTATAGACATATCACTCCAAATACTGCCTTAGCTATCACATGATTTTATTTCTCTGTGTTTGTATCCATTGTCTTTTTTTGGTCTAATTACATTAACAGTAGCTTTTATAATTACTCATGTGTTTACCTGTATTGACATCTCTTTTTTTTGCTGGATTATGTTTATTTATTTTATTTTTATAGAATTTTGTTGTTTACTACCACACAGTGACCCGAATCCTCCATAGGTATACATACACCCCAACCCCAAACCACCCTCCCATGTCCCTCCCCGTCTCACCCCTCCAGGAAGACAAGTGTACTCCATTGTTCATTGCAGCATTACTTATAATAGCTAGAACATGGAAGCAACCTAGATGTCTATTGACAAATGAATGGATAAAGAAGCTGTGGTACACATATACAATGGTATATTACTCAGCCATAAAAAGAAATGCATTTGAATCAGTTCTAATGAGATGGATGAATTCAGAACCTATTATACAGAGTGAGGTATGTCACAGACAGGAAGATAAATACTGTATACTGACACATACATATGGAATCTAGAAAGATGGTGCTGATAAATGAATATGCAGAGCAACAATGGAGAGATGTCCATGGAAAACAGTCTTATGGACTTTGGGGTGAGGGAGGGGAATATGTTGTGGGACCATGGGACCTCAAACAGGGCTCTATGGCATATTGTCTTATACATATACCAAACATTGAATTTAAAGCCAACTGTAATTACATTTTTCTTTATCCTGAGTAGGTTATATCAATTCTGGGACCTCTTTAGTTTTGTTTTATTCTCTAATTTTGTTAGGACACTTTTTTCTATAATCTTCCATATGTATCTTTTCTTCTTGCTTCCCATTTAATATTCTAGGATCTCTTCTTCATTACCATACTAGTTTTCTAGAGCTTCCATACTAAGTACCACAAACTAGATGACTTAATAGAAATTATTCAATCATAGTTTGGAAGCTAGACATATATAATCAATGTTATCAATGCTATACTACCTCTGAATGTTCTAGAAAGAACTCCTTCCTTGCCTCTTCATACATTTTGGTGGTTTCTAGTAATTCTTGGTGTTCCTTGACTTATAGACATATCACTCCAAATACTGCCTTAGCTATCACATGATTTTATTTCTCTGTGTTTGTATCCATTGTCTTTTTTTGGTCTAATTACATTAACAGTAGCTTTTATAATTACTCATGTGTTTACCTGTATTGACATCTCTTTTTTTTGCTGGATTATGTTTATTTATTTTATTTTTATAGAATTTTGTTGTTTACTACCACACAGTGACCCGAATCCTCCATAGGTATACATACACCCCAACCCCAAACCACCCTCCCATGTCCCTCCCCGTCTCACCCCTCCAGGAAGACAAGTGTACTCCATTGTTCATTGCAGCATTACTTATAATAGCTAGAACATGGAAGCAACCTAGATGTCTATTGACAAATGAATGGATAAAGAAGCTGTGGTACACATATACAATGGTATATTACTCAGCCATAAAAAGAAATGCATTTGAATCAGTTCTAATGAGATGGATGAATTCAGAACCTATTATACAGAGTGAGGTATGTCACAGACAGGAAGATAAATACTGTATACTGACACATACATATGGAATCTAGAAAGATGGTGCTGATAAATGAATATGCAGAGCAACAATGGAGAGATGTCCATGGAAAACAGTCTTATGGACTTTGGGGTGAGGGAGGGGAATATGTTGTGGGACCATGGGACCTCAAACAGGGGCTCTATGGCATATTGTCTTATACATATACCAAACATTGAATTTAAAGCCAACTGTAATTTGGTATGATCTCATCTTAACTTGATTCAGTCTTCTAAGACCTGATTTCCAAATAATTCACAGGTACTGTCTTTTTGGTGGTGGTGGTGGGGTACATGATTCAATCCACAATTTCATTTTTCTGAAGAGTCCCTTCAGTTCTGTTGGATATCTAATGTTCTGTATGTTTGCCTTTTTTTCTTTGTAATTTTTCATTTTTTTGGTACAATTATCAAAAGTTTCCTTTGAAAGGATAAAAATAAGCATACTATTTGAGTTGTTGCATATCTGAACTATCCCTGCTTTGATCCTTCTGCTTGTCCATACTATGTTATTAAAGGTCCACAGAGATGCCATATACATTTCTGACAAAGTGGTTTTGCACTGACTCTTCTTTTACTTGAAATACTTATATCCTAAAAGGGCATGACTTGCTCCTTTACTTTTTTTTATATCTTTATGACAGATTGCCTCAGGGAGATAACCTCAACTGGCTACACTATGGGAAATCTTAACTAAAACATTCTAACTCTGCTTACTCAGCCTTTTTTTTTTCTTTTCCTTTCTTAACATTTAAAACCGTAAAACTGGTAAAAGGTAAACTGAGGCGTATTAAAATTTTAAGAGTTTTGTTGAACAAAAGCCAATTCAAATAACCAGCATCAACCCAGACATTGTTAAGGATACTCCCTAACAGGAGCTCAGAGTATGGCTTATATTGAAAAAGTATGGACACAGAGATAGAACATCATTGATTGGCTATCATGTAAAGCCTAGTTGAGACTTTTTTACTTTGAGGCATTCACAGGCTTCAGTATTGATTTGCTTGTGTAGGCCACCATGATATCAGGGCCACCTCAGTTTAACGGAATCCTTAATTAATTTAATATATATATAATGTGCTTTATATTTTACTTATTTATCTGTTGATGGACATAATCAACAGACAGTTCATTTTAGGAATAGATAAAGAGTTTTATTCAAGCTGAACTGAGACCTATAACACAAGTACCACAGATTCAAAAAGTGCTTGAATTGTGTTCCACCACACTACAAAATGTGGGAAGCTTACCAAGGCAGCATCTGAAAAGCTGTTTGTGTTGTCAGAATTAGGACTGGTACAGGCATGAGGTAAATGAACTAGGGTGCTTGTTAAGAAAGGATGGGTTGGGGTCTGAAATGATTGCATAGATACAAGGGGAGACTTGATCATAAAGTTTCGACCTGTAGCTGCAAGAAGGTAATGTTTTAAGAAGGGCTGGTGCTGTCTTTCAGTATGATATTGTTCAGAAAATTCATTTTCTTAGGAACTTTATGCAGAAACTTCTCTGAAATTACATCCGCAATGGCCACCTGCCTTCATTTTCAATGAGTGAACCAGAGTTACTCCATTTTGATTTTTAAATGCATTCTTTTCTTTAATTGTTAAAGAAAATACATAATTCATGTTTTGGCATGCCATAACTCAGGCTGTTCTAATCAGTATAAAGTCCAAGCCAAATCACGTATAAGGTAGAATGACTTCTGCTCCCTCAATATGTGAAAATTTCTTCCATCATGTCTTTTTTTTTTTTTTTTTAAAGATTTATTTATTTATTTTGAGCGGGGGTCGGGTTGGGGAGGGAGAGGAGTGGGCAGGCCACTTCCATTGGTCTTTCATTTCTCCATTTTCATCCGTCTTTGTTCTTTGGCTCCTGCGGGCCTCCCATCGCAGTGGCGTCTGTTGACGCAGAGCGCCAGCTCTGGGCGCATGCGCTCCAGAGCTCCAGCTTGGTGATTGGACACATCGGTCCAGCCGCTCCGCGGCACGTGGGATCTTCCCAGGCCAGGGATCGAACCGGCGCCCCTTGCACTGCAAGGCGGTGTCCTTATCCTCTGGACCACCGGGGGAAGCCCCCATCATGTATCTATTATTTACTTCACTCCACTAAATGATAAGTTCTACGAGGTCAGAACTTTGTTGTTTGTTTTTACTGTTGAATTTGCTGTGTTTGTTTCTACTGCTGCTTTATTTCTAGTGCTCTGAAGAGTCCCAACTAAATATAAGTTTCTGATATATTATAGTTATGAATGACCCAACAAATGAATAAATGAATTTGTTTTTCTTGTTAGTGCTGAATACTTATTGTTGGAACTGACAGATTTTCTGAAATGATTTAGTTAATTATTTTCTCCCCTCTGTCTCTGTTGTGTATTATGGATATTGGACCTCCTGATAGGTTCTTTATTCTCATTTTTTTTTCTTTTTCTTTTTTATTTTTCTGTCACCCTCAGATAACTTCCTCAGCTTCAGCTGTTATTTTCCCACTGATACTTTCACTTCTGTTTTCAATTTTTTTTCCTCTAAATATTCCTTCTAAAACATAATTTGCTTGTTTCAAGGAGGGAGTATCTTGTCTCACCTTAGATAAGTTAATAAGATGTGTGTTGAAATTTTGTTTAAGTATATATCTTCATTTCTTCTAATGTACCAATTCATTTATTTTGTCTCTAGATATCTCAGGCTGTTCTAATCAGTATAAAGTCCAAGCCAAATCACGTATAAGGTAGAATGACTTCTGCTCCCTCAATATGTGAAAATTTCTTCCATCATGTCTTTTTTTTTTTTTTTTTAAAGATTTATTTATTTATTTTGAGCGGGGGTCGGGTTGGGGAGGGAGAGGAGTGGGCAGGCCACTTCCATTGGTCTTTCATTTCTCCATTTTCATCCGTCTTTGTTCTTTGGCTCCTGCGGGCCTCCCATCGCAGTGGCGTCTGTTGACGCAGAGCGCCAGCTCTGGGCGCATGCGCTCCAGAGCTCCAGCTTGGTGATTGGACACATCGGTCCAGCCGCTCCGCGGCACGTGGGATCTTCCCAGGCCAGGGATCGAACCGGCGCCCCTTGCACTGCAAGGCGGTGTCCTTATCCTCTGGACCACCGGGGGAAGCCCCCATCATGTATCTATTATTTACTTCACTCCACTAAATGATAAGTTCTACGAGGTCAGAACTTTGTTGTTTGTTTTTACTGTTGAATTTGCTGTGTTTGTTTCTACTGCTGCTTTATTTCTAGTGCTCTGAAGAGTCCCAACTAAATATAAGTTTCTGATATATTATAGTTATGAATGACCCAACAAATGAATAAATGAATTTGTTTTTCTTGTTAGTGCTGAATACTTATTGTTGGAACTGACAGATTTTCTGAAATGATTTAGTTAATTATTTTCTCCCCTCTGTCTCTGTTGTGTATTATGGATATTGGACCTCCTGATAGGTTCTTTATTCTCATTTTTTTTTCTTTTTCTTTTTTATTTTTCTGTCACCCTCAGATAACTTCCTCAGCTTCAGCTGTTATTTTCCCACTGATACTTTCACTTCTGTTTTCAATTTTTTTTCCTCTAAATATTCCTTCTAAAACATAATTTGCTTGTTTCAAGGAGGGAGTATCTTGTCTCACCTTAGATAAGTTAATAAGATGTGTGTTGAAATTTTGTTTAAGTATATATCTTCATTTCTTCTAATGTACCTTTATTTAGTTCATTTATTTTAGTCTCTAGATATCTGCCTGTATTTAGAGAAGAGAAGTTGCTGCAGCAATGTTGTGACTACTTTAACTGAGCAGTGTCAACTTAGGGTTTTCTTGTAGACTTTGTTAGAAAATCCTGATATCAGTGTCTTTAGGTCTTTCTTTTAGGTTAGTCCATTTGTTCTGGGAGCTCTCTGCCAATTTCTTGCCAGAAGGTCAGGTATCTGGCTGGTAAGTGAAATTAGATGCTTGGAAGTCTAGGGGTCTAATATTTCCATTCAGGACTAGTGGTCTTAAGTATTAGAGATGCTTCCCGGAGATTCTCTGTGTCGCCCTTGTTGCTGGCCAAAATCTTGGCTTTCTCTGCCCACCAAAGCCGAATAAAAATTACGGAGACAGAGTTTGAAGAAAATAGAAAGGTAGCTTTAATTCTTAGCCAGCAGAGAGGAAAACACAGTAGGCGCATGCCTTAGGAACTGTGCCCTGCCCTGTAAGAAGTCTATGGGCTTATCTATGATGAGGGCTTCCAGTCAGGAGTCAGTGATGAGGAACAAAGGTGTTAGGATCTTGATTTCTTCCCCTTGTATTGTTTTAGACAGTCATAGGCTGATGTCAGTAACCCAGTAATTGAGTCTGGCAGTGCGGTGGCTCTGTGGCTTTCTTTCTGATATGTAAACACAAGGGGGATGGTGTGGTAAGGTTAGATACCAGATTCAGAATATATTTAGCACAGAGTCAAAGGAAAATAGGTGTGACGCTCCTGCAGAGTTAGGGTGCGGAAAAGCAAACTTAGTTGCAGACATGCAGAGTTAGGAGCAAAGTAAAAAACTAGGAATGTTCAGTCCTGTTCACTGTTCTCTTTATCTTGTTTGTCCTCAAAAATGGGAAAGGAAAACTCACATTCCCCTTTTCTTCCTTTTCACGGCAACACTCTACAGAGAATAACCCTCCATCTAACTGCTAGTGGCACAGTACGGAAAGAATCCACACGCCAATGCAGGAGACACAGGAGACCCAGGTTTGATCCCTGGATTGGGAAGATACTCTGGAGAAGAAAGTAACAACTCACTCCAGTATTTTTGTCTGGGAAACCTCCTGGACAGAGGAGCATGGTGGGCCACAGACCACGGGGTCGCAAAGAGATGAACAGGACTAAGGGACTAACACTTTCACTTTCAACTACTAGAGTGTACTACATCTAGATATCTGACTACTTCAAAGTTAGTCTTTAACCTGACCTCTTTCTTTTCACACATCTTCATAAATAATTTTTTTTCATCTTTTAAAAAAAATTTTGGCCTCTTTTATTGGTGTTTTATTTGTTTATTTTTCATCCATCTTTATTCTTCGGCCTCTGTGGGCCTCCCATTGCAGTGACCTCTCTCATTGCAGAGTACTGACTCTGGGCACATGCGTTCCAGAGAACTGGCTCATAATTGGACACACTGGTCCAGCTGCTCCAGGGCACGTGGGATCTTCCCAGGCCAGGGATCGAACCAGTGTCCCTTGCACTACCAGGTGGACTCTTTACCCACTGGACCACCAAGGAAGCCCCATAAATGATTTTTTAACCTGTCAAAGATTCAGAATTATGTATCATTTGGTTCTTGATTTTCTTGACTGACAGATAAGAATTTGATTTCCAGGAGCTAAATAAGTATGCTTCCCAGTTTTGAAAATTTGATTGCTATTTGATTCCTATTCATTCATCTTAGTGGTCCTTTTTGCAACCCTTTAAAGGTTTTAGGGAGAGCAAAATCAGATATATGTGTTTAATCTATCATCTTTATCTAGAAACTACCTATTCTTTCTTAACTATGTTTAAATGAAACTGGCATAACTTTGTCACACTCAGAATATATCAGAAAGATACATTCTGCATACTGGATATTAAATATTGTGAGTGATAATGCATCTTGTAAAACCAAATAGAGTACTACTCAGTACATTAAAATACAATAGCTCACTTGCTCTTCAGTTCAAGTTTTAAATAAATAATAGGAACACTTCTGCCAGGAAGCATAGAAAACTAAAATACAGTAGTATTGCATAACAGGGCCATGGGGTTCAGTTAGGCACAAAAGTTTGTGATAGTTCTCATATCAAATGCTGTACATTTTTTATCATATTGTGTAGCTGAAATATTTTAATGTTTTGACATTTTCAGAAAGCCATTTATATTTTTGATACATGCATGTATTATTAAGGATAAAATTACTTTTTATACAATATTTTTAAACAATTATATGTTTATATATGTGTATGTGTATATATCCATTACTTACCTCTACAGAAAAAAATTCCCTGTTGCAGAACATCAAAAACCCTCAGGCAAAAGTTTTATTTTTCTTAATAAAAAAAAGCGTGCAGCTGTATAAAATTTTAACCTGCAGAGTCCTGAATTAATGGTTTGTAATAGTAGGTATTAAAATCTATGTTCATGGTCCCTAAAAGCTTTTCGTACAGACATGTCTTCAGAGTTCAGTATCATTTAGTCAAAGAAACTAGAATAGAGAAAGACATCAGCATATTACATTGTCTCATATCTTGTTTTTACAGTCTCTTCTGTCACAGCATAACAATATATTCTCTCACCAAATCAGTGTATGTGTGTACTGAAATTCAACTTTAGTCCTTTCTCACTCTGTATTTTAAAAGGGTATAACTGAAGTAATTTAATAAAGATTTCTTTGAGACATCTAAATTGTCATTTGGTTCTTTTCGACTGACAGATAAGAATTTGATTTCCAGGAGCTAAATAAGTATGCTTCCCAGTTTTGAAAATTTGATTGCTATTTGATTCCTATTCATTCATCTTAGTGGTCCTTTTGCAACCCTTTAAAGGTTTTAGGAGAGCAAAATCAGATATATGTGTTTAATCTATCATCTTTATCTAGAAACTACCTATTCTTTCTTAACTATGTTTAAATGAAACTGGCATAACTTTGTCACACTCAGAATATATCAGAAAGATACATTCTGCATACTGGATATTAAATATTGTGAGTGATAATGCATCTTGTAAAACCAAATAGAGTACTACTCAGTACATTAAAATACAATAGCTCACTTGCTCTTCAGTTCAAGTTTTAAATAAATAATAGGAACACTTCTGCCAGGAAGCATAGAAAACTAAAATACAGTAGTATTGCATAACAGGGCCATGGGGTTCAGTTAGGCACAAAAGTTTGTGATAGTTCTCATATCAAATGCTGTACATTTTTTATCATATTGTGTAGCTGAAATATTTTAATGTTTTGACATTTTCAGAAAGCCATTTATATTTTTGATACATGCATGTATTATTAAGGATAAAATTACTTTTTATACAATATTTTTAAACAATTATATGTTTATATATGTGTATGTGTATATATCCATTACTTACCTCTACAGAAAAAAATTCCCTGTTGCAGAACATCAAAAACCCTCAGGCAAAAGTTTTATTTTTCTTAATAAAAAAAAGCGTGCAGCTGTATAAAATTTTAACCTGCAGAGTCCTGAATTAATGGTTTGTAATAGTAGGTATTAAAATCTATGTTCATGGTCCCTAAAAGCTTTTCGTACAGACATGTCTTCAGAGTTCAGTATCATTTAGTCAAAGAAACTAGAATAGAGAAAGACATCAGCATATTACATTGTCTCATATCTTGTTTTTACAGTCTCTTCTGTCACAGCATAACAATATATTCTCTCACCAAATCAGTGTATGTGTGTACTGAAATTCAACTTTAGTCCTTTCTCACTCTGTATTTTAAAAGGGTATAACTGAAGTAATTTAATAAAGATTTCTTTGAGACATCTATTCATATCTAATAACTTTTAGGGTTTTTTTTTTTTTGTCATAGACATACATTCCAATAGGTGGAAAGGCATATGCATAGACTGAAAATAAGGGTAAAGTTAATAGACAGGGAGATTAAATTTTGATGTAGACAGTCTCTAAACTGGTCACAGATACTTCCCATCCTTGCCTCCTGCTATTCATGCCCTTCTAAATATAGAATGTGTGCATTCTTAGTTGCTCAGTGTCCAACTCTTTGCAACCCCATGGGCTGTAGCCTGCCAGTTTCCTCTGTCCATGGAATTTTCCAGGCAAGAATACTGGAGTCGGTGCCATGTCCTAGTTCAGGAGAGCTTCCTGCGGATCCTGTGTTGACAGGCAGTTTCTTTACCACGGAGCCACCTGGGAAGCCCCTCAACATAGAGAATACACACACAAAAAGTTGGCTTGTCACTTTTTGGAAGAGGTCACTAAGTTTGACTTCTTTCTTGGGTACTGCCTCTCACTCTTTCACTCACTCGATTTGATGCAAGCTTTGAATTGAGTTTTGAGCTACTCTGGGAAGAGCCCTGTGTAACAAGGAGCAGAGACCTTGACACAGTGAGGAGCTGAATCCACTAAGAATAATGAATCTTGGAATCAGAGGTTCCCTCTCCTACTGCAGCCTTGGCTGAGAGTTTGTCGTAACTTTGAGTTACACGCAGCTCCCTGTTTCCTGACCCATAAAAACTGTGAGATAATGAAGAAGGCTACTTAACTGCATTATTTTTTCATTTAGAGAATAGTGTCCATTTTTAATGATTTTTCTTAATAAAAAAAAGCGTGCAGCTGTATAAAATTTTAACCTGCAGAGTCCTGAATTAATGGTTTGTAATAGTAGGTATTAAAATCTATGTTCATGGTCCCTAAAAGCTTTTCGTACAGACATGTCTTCAGAGTTCAGTATCATTTAGTCAAAGAAACTAGAATAGAGAAAGACATCAGCATATTACATTGTCTCATATCTTGTTTTTACAGTCTCTTCTGTCACAGCATAACAATATATTCTCTCACCAAATCAGTGTATGTGTGTACTGAAATTCAACTTTAGTCCTTTCTCACTCTGTATTTTAAAAGGGTATAACTGAAGTAATTTAATAAAGATTTCTTTGAGACATCTATTCATATCTAATAACTTTTAGGGTTTTTTTTTTTTTGTCATAGACATACATTCCAATAGGTGGAAAGGCATATGCATAGACTGAAAATAAGGGTAAAGTTAATAGACAGGGAGATTAAATTTTGATGTAGACAGTCTCTAAACTGGTCACAGATACTTCCCATCCTTGCCTCCTGCTATTCATGCCCTTCTAAATATAGAATGTGTGCATTCTTAGTTGCTCAGTGTCCAACTCTTTGCAACCCCATGGGCTGTAGCCTGCCAGTTTCCTCTGTCCATGGAATTTTCCAGGCAAGAATACTGGAGTCGGTGCCATGTCCTAGTTCAGGAGAGCTTCCTGCGGATCCTGTGTTGACAGGCAGTTTCTTTACCACGGAGCCACCTGGGAAGCCCCTCAACATAGAGAATACACACACAAAAAGTTGGCTTGTCACTTTTTGGAAGAGGTCACTAAGTTTGACTTCTTTCTTGGGTACTGCCTCTCACTCTTTCACTCACTCGATTTGATGCAAGCTTTGAATTGAGTTTTGAGCTACTCTGGGAAGAGCCCTGTGTAACAAGGAGCAGAGACCTTGACACAGTGAGGAGCTGAATCCACTAAGAATAATGAATCTTGGAATCAGAGGTTCCCTCTCCTACTGCAGCCTTGGCTGAGAGTTTGTCGTAACTTTGAGTTACACGCAGCTCCCTGTTTCCTGACCCATAAAAACTGTGAGATAATGAAGAAGGCTACTTAACTGCATTATTTTTTTTCATTTAGAGAATAGTGTCCATTTTTTAATGATTTTCCTTCCTCTAGGTATCTTTAAACAACATTTATGTGTGTTTGCTATTTTACATAGTTTCCTTAACTATGGCACAGAAAATTAAATAATACAAAAGGGAAGACATACAAATAATATTAATATCATACATACTATTGCAACAAAGTGATATAATAATATATAAGTTAAAGCCAGATATTTAGTCATATGAGTATTCAAACCCAAAGGATATATTACATGTAGTTAAACTCTTGAATCTAAGTGTGTATTTTGTTATATTGCTGATATAATTAGAGTCTTTATTAAAAATTATGCTAATGTTCCAAATTTTAAAAGTAGCCCATAAAATGATGCTCACAATACTAAATTATTTTATATTATTTTATAATTTAGACTAAAAATATATAAAAATTATCCAGAGACAAATACTTTGTGCATCATATAATTTAACTTTAATTAAGTTCTGCCAGGAAAATAACAAACTTAAAACTAGAAAAAATAAGCAAAGTTAAAATTGCTCTTAAGGAAAGATGAAATCCTATGAAAATCTCTCCTTCCTATTTCCTTTTTCTTTCTTTCTCTTTTTTTTAATCTTTAGTTAGCTGAACATGAATTAGCACACTGTGACTTAAGAATCATTGTTATGAGTGACTATGCTTGGCTCATTATAGGTACTTAAGAAATTGCGTCTATTGTTATTGCTAATGATATGAATGTATTGCTAGTGAAAAGAAGGTTTACCAGAATGGGGGCATGAACATTTCATCAGAAAGAGAAAGCGCAAGACTGAAATTTTTTTAACAATTTTTTATTCTGATTCCTGTTGCACGTTGCAGATGGGAAATGAGTTGTCTACTTTAAAATAATGTCTACTTAGTTAATATATTTTTCATTCATATTTACCCTGCTTTTCAGTTCTAATGAAAAATCTGGGGGAAAAAATTTCAAGAGGTTCCCTCTCCTACTGCAGCCTTGGCTGAGAGTTTGTCGTAACTTTGAGTTACACGCAGCTCCCTGTTTCCTGACCCATAAAAACTGTGAGATAATGAAGAAGGCTACTTAACTGCATTATTTTTTTTCATTTAGAGAATAGTGTCCATTTTTTAATGATTTTCCTTCCTCTAGGTATCTTTAAACAACATTTATGTGTGTTTGCTATTTTACATAGTTTCCTTAACTATGGCACAGAAAATTAAATAATACAAAAGGGAAGACATACAAATAATATTAATATCATACATACTATTGCAACAAAGTGATATAATAATATATAAGTTAAAGCCAGATATTTAGTCATATGAGTATTCAAACCCAAAGGATATATTACATGTAGTTAAACTCTTGAATCTAAGTGTGTATTTTGTTATATTGCTGATATAATTAGAGTCTTTATTAAAAATTATGCTAATGTTCCAAATTTTAAAAGTAGCCCATAAAATGATGCTCACAATACTAAATTATTTTATATTATTTTATAATTTAGACTAAAAATATATAAAAATTATCCAGAGACAAATACTTTGTGCATCATATAATTTAACTTTAATTAAGTTCTGCCAGGAAAATAACAAACTTAAAACTAGAAAAAATAAGCAAAGTTAAAATTGCTCTTAAGGAAAGATGAAATCCTATGAAAATCTCTCCTTCCTATTTCCTTTTTCTTTCTTTCTCTTTTTTTTAATCTTTAGTTAGCTGAACATGAATTAGCACACTGTGACTTAAGAATCATTGTTATGAGTGACTATGCTTGGCTCATTATAGGTACTTAAGAAATTGCGTCTATTGTTATTGCTAATGATATGAATGTATTGCTAGTGAAAAGAAGGTTTACCAGAATGGGGGCATGAACATTTCATCAGAAAGAGAAAGCGCAAGACTGAAATTTTTTTAACAATTTTTTATTCTGATTCCTGTTGCACGTTGCAGATGGGAAATGAGTTGTCTACTTTAAAATAATGTCTACTTAGTTAATATATTTTTCATTCATATACTGCTTTTTCAAAAACCCTCTGTCTTTTTCATGTTTCTAAAAGTAAGAGACCTCTGAACTTTGTTTATATTAATAAATATTTAGATCAATAAATGAATAGCATTTGCAAGGTAATACATGTGCCAAAGGGATTATTTTGGTATTGATATATTAATAAATATTCTAAAGGTCAGTATGATCCTGGTTCAAAGAATCCTGTTGCCTGGAATAAGTAGCCAGCTACTATAGAATGGTATCTATATCCTAGCAAATAACTAAAGCAACAGTGTGCTCTAGAATGAGCCAAGCTATCTAACCAAGAAAAAGGGTGGAAAGGAAAGAGCTCGGAGTGTTACTTTTCTTTTAATAATGTCTAATTACATAGTATCTTACTAAAACATGGAATAATCCTGTTGTACATACTTTAGGTCGAACACTGACCAAAAATTCAGAAAAGTCAATAATTTAGAAAGTCAGAGTTATACTCCTAAATCCATTCAGTAGGAAATTTCTATATATTGTTGTCATTATTCAGTTGCTAAGTCGTGTCAGACTTTTTGTGACCTCACAGACCCCAGGACGCCAGGCATCCCTGTCCATCACTATCTCCTAGAATTTGCTCAAACTCACGTCCATTGAGTTGGTCATGCCATCCAACCATCTCATCCTCTGTCACCCAGTTCTCCTCCTGCCGTCAATCTACCCCAACATCAGGGTCTTTTCCACTATGTCAGCTCTTCACATCAGGTGGCCAAAGTACTGGAGCTTCAACTTCAGCATTAGTCCTTCCAATGAATATTCAGAGTTGATTTTCTTTAGGATTAACTGGATTGATCTCCTTCCTGTCCAAGGTGGACTTAAGCACACTGTGACTTAAGAATCATTGTTATGAGTGACTATGCTTGGCTCATTATAGGTACTTAAGAAATTGCGTCTATTGTTATTGCTAATGATATGAATGTATTGCTAGTGAAAAGAAGGTTTACCAGAATGGGGGCATGAACATTTCATCAGAAAGAGAAAGCGCAAGACTGAAATTTTTTTAACAATTTTTTATTCTGATTCCTGTTGCACGTTGCAGATGGGAAATGAGTTGTCTACTTTAAAATAATGTCTACTTAGTTAATATATTTTTCATTCATATACTGCTTTTTCAAAAACCCTCTGTCTTTTTCATGTTTCTAAAAGTAAGAGACCTCTGAACTTTGTTTATATTAATAAATATTTAGATCAATAAATGAATAGCATTTGCAAGGTAATACATGTGCCAAAGGGATTATTTTGGTATTGATATATTAATAAATATTCTAAAGGTCAGTATGATCCTGGTTCAAAGAATCCTGTTGCCTGGAATAAGTAGCCAGCTACTATAGAATGGTATCTATATCCTAGCAAATAACTAAAGCAACAGTGTGCTCTAGAATGAGCCAAGCTATCTAACCAAGAAAAAGGGTGGAAAGGAAAGAGCTCGGAGTGTTACTTTTCTTTTAATAATGTCTAATTACATAGTATCTTACTAAAACATGGAATAATCCTGTTGTACATACTTTAGGTCGAACACTGACCAAAAATTCAGAAAAGTCAATAATTTAGAAAGTCAGAGTTATACTCCTAAATCCATTCAGTAGGAAATTTCTATATATTGTTGTCATTATTCAGTTGCTAAGTCGTGTCAGACTTTTTGTGACCTCACAGACCCCAGGACGCCAGGCATCCCTGTCCATCACTATCTCCTAGAATTTGCTCAAACTCACGTCCATTGAGTTGGTCATGCCATCCAACCATCTCATCCTCTGTCACCCAGTTCTCCTCCTGCCGTCAATCTACCCCAACATCAGGGTCTTTTCCACTATGTCAGCTCTTCACATCAGGTGGCCAAAGTACTGGAGCTTCAACTTCAGCATTAGTCCTTCCAATGAATATTCAGAGTTGATTTTCTTTAGGATTAACTGGATTGATCTCCTTCCTGTCCAAGGGACTTAGAAGAGTCTTCTCCAGCACCACAATTTGAAATCATCAATTCTTCTGCATTAAACATTCTTTATGATCCAACTCTCACATCCATATACAAATAATGGAAAAACCATAGCTTTGAGTATATGGATCTTTGTTGGCAAAGTGATGTCTCTTTTCTAATACACTGTCTAATACACTGTCTAGGTTTGTCACAGGTCTTCTTGCAAGGAGCAAGCATCTTTAAATTTCATTGCTGTAGTCACCATCCACAGTGATTTTGGAGCCTAAGGAAATAAAATCTGTCACTGTTTCCACCTTTTCCCATTTCTATGTGCCATTAATGTGGCACATTGTATGTGCCACCTTTTCCCATTTCTATGGAGCATGATCTTGGTTTTTGGAAATACCGAGTTTTAAGCCAGCTTTTTCATTATCTTTTTTCACCCCATCAACAGGCCATTTAGTTCCTCTTTGCTATTTTGCCATTAGGGTGGTATCATCTGATTATCTGAGTTTGTTGATATTTCTCCTGGAAATTGTGATTCCAACTTGTGCTTCATCCAGCCCAGCATTTTGTATGATGTATGCTGCATGTAAATTATATAAACAGGGTGACAACATCCAGCCTGGAAGTACTCCTTTCCCAATTTTGAACCATCTTTTGTTCCATGCCTGGTTCTAACTGTTGCTTCTTGACTTTCATGTAGATTTCTCTCTCAGGAAACAGTTAAGGTGGTCTTGTATTCCAATCTGTTCAAGATTTTCCAAAAATTGTATTTATTTAATTGCTTATTTATATAGTTGCTTATTTATTTACACACATATTTAAATAAGCTCTACTTTGAATCCCTGGAGAAGGAAATGGCAGCCTACTCCAGTGTTCTTGCCTGGAAATTTCACGGACAGAGGAGCCTAGGAGGCTACAGTCCGTTTGGTCTCAAAGAGTTGGCCACGACTGAGTGAGTACTGCTTTGAATACATGCTTGCTAAAACTTATGCAAAACAGGTATACCAGTGGTTAGTGACTAGGCCCTGGCTTTTTGGCTTCACAGAAAATAATTCCCACAAAAACAGAAAGTAGTAAAACAAAGTTTTTTTAGGAAAAAAAAAAAAAAAAGAGCACAACACATGTGGATAGACACACAGGCAAACTTAAAAAGGAGAGAGAATCATTGAATATTGCCCTCATGGCAATTTGATTTATATTTATGGGGTATTTCTTCTGGATTTCCCTTGGCCAATAATTTTGATTTGGTTGGTTCAGAGTCCGTATTTGGTATATCTCAGGATGCTCTCATGTGTGCACATGCCTTTCTTAGCTAAGGTTGGCTCTGCCTCAAAGGCCTGTGAGTAGCGTGGCATTTGTTAGCATCACTGCCCTTTGACCGCCAAGGAGCCTTTCTGCACATGTGTGATTGGAAAAGTCTTCTGACTTCAAGAATGAGAAATTTGTGATCTGGGCAAGGCCCATCCTCCTCTCTATTTTTTAAATTTTTTAAAAATGTATTTACTTTTAATTAAAGGATAATTGCTTTACAGTATTGTGTTGGTTTCTGCCAAATACCATCCTCCTTTCTTAATTCTTACTATTCTTTTTTGGAGTTTATATCCACAGGGAATGGATCTCCAATCACTTTACCCTGGGGGGTAAAGGATGTGTATACCTCCTGCCTCAGTACTAAGTGAAATGGTGATAGTATGCATATAGTAGTATCAGAGTTACTAAAACACAGGCAGATGAATGAGCTATATAAACAGGGTGACAACATCCAGCCTGGAAGTACTCCTTTCCCAATTTTGAACCATCTTTTGTTCCATGCCTGGTTCTAACTGTTGCTTCTTGACTTTCATGTAGATTTCTCTCTCAGGAAACAGTTAAGGTGGTCTTGTATTCCAATCTGTTCAAGATTTTCCAAAAATTGTATTTATTTAATTGCTTATTTATATAGTTGCTTATTTATTTACACACATATTTAAATAAGCTCTACTTTGAATCCCTGGAGAAGGAAATGGCAGCCTACTCCAGTGTTCTTGCCTGGAAATTTCACGGACAGAGGAGCCTAGGAGGCTACAGTCCGTTTGGTCTCAAAGAGTTGGCCACGACTGAGTGAGTACTGCTTTGAATACATGCTTGCTAAAACTTATGCAAAACAGGTATACCAGTGGTTAGTGACTAGGCCCTGGCTTTTTGGCTTCACAGAAAATAATTCCCACAAAAACAGAAAGTAGTAAAACAAAGTTTTTTTAGGAAAAAAAAAAAAAAAAGAGCACAACACATGTGGATAGACACACAGGCAAACTTAAAAAGGAGAGAGAATCATTGAATATTGCCCTCATGGCAATTTGATTTATATTTATGGGGTATTTCTTCTGGATTTCCCTTGGCCAATAATTTTGATTTGGTTGGTTCAGAGTCCGTATTTGGTATATCTCAGGATGCTCTCATGTGTGCACATGCCTTTCTTAGCTAAGGTTGGCTCTGCCTCAAAGGCCTGTGAGTAGCGTGGCATTTGTTAGCATCACTGCCCTTTGACCGCCAAGGAGCCTTTCTGCACATGTGTGATTGGAAAAGTCTTCTGACTTCAAGAATGAGAAATTTGTGATCTGGGCAAGGCCCATCCTCCTCTCTATTTTTTAAATTTTTTAAAAATGTATTTACTTTTAATTAAAGGATAATTGCTTTACAGTATTGTGTTGGTTTCTGCCAAATACCATCCTCCTTTCTTAATTCTTACTATTCTTTTTTGGAGTTTATATCCACAGGGAATGGATCTCCAATCACTTTACCCTGGGGGGTAAAGGATGTGTATACCTCCTGCCTCAGTACTAAGTGAAATGGTGATAGTATGCATATAGTAGTATCAGAGTTACTAAAACACAGGCATTGATATGAAATGTCAGCTACAAATTGGTGCTTGCCAAAGGCATCTGCTGTCTGCCTCTGTGGGCATTCCGTCCTATGCTGCTGCAGCTGTTGACCTTGAAGGGAGTTCAAAGTGGTAACAGGAATGAGGCAGTTTGTGCTCCTGGAAAACTGGTAGAACAACTCTTTAGATAGATATTTTCAGGAACTAATTTTATGAGCCCAGTGTTTGCATCTCTCTTATATCTAGAAAAGCATTAAATTCCTTCATGCTGGCATCAGCCCCTTATGGCTAGCAGAAAAACTTTTATGAGTGCATGATTTCATAAATTCCCCTTCACCAAAATCACATGTATTGACCTTCCCCCCACCTCTTTGGAGTAGTTTCTCAGAGGTATCTGAGGTAGTGTCCTTTGGGCTGCTGTCCTCATTTTGACCCAAATAAAACTTAACTCTCAACCCTCGTGTTGTGCATCCTTTTTAAGTTGACAGAAATTTAGGTACCTGTGGAAGATAAAACTGATAAAACTTTTGACTCTTAGGTAACTGAGGCACTTGAATATTATTTACAGATGTATGAAAATAGCTGGCTTTGGTTAAGTACTTTATTTAATTTTACTTATTTATTTTTGGCAACATCATGCAGCTTACAGGATCTTAGTTTCCAGATCAGGGATGGAACTCAGCCCCCTGGCAGTGAAAGTGTAAGGTCCACCAGGGAATTCCCCTTGGTTAATTACTTTAGAAATCTTAGAAAAATAAAATGACGGACTCAAGCCAATTAAGTATTAACTGAAATCACTATGAAGGCCTCCAGGGTAACTCTGAAGCTGTCTTCATCTCTTATAGCTGTAATACAATTTGTGCTGAAAATTTAATCCTACAATTTCATTGTAAATGTGGCAGAGCTACAGAGGAGACATATAGACGGATAGACATCAATAGATTGTCTATGGAAAAGTCAACATCTTCATAAGAAAAAAGTGAAAGTCTGAGTTCTGGGGTGGGGAAACTGATTGTGATGCCCCCCACCAAATCTTGAAATCACAGGATTTTTTAGCAATATGGACGAAAAGAAGAGGTCTCATTCTTTTTTTTGGGGGGGGGGCACTTCTATTGGTCTTTCATCATCCATCTTTGTTCTTTTGGTCTGTGTGGGCCTCCCATCACAGTGGCCTCTCTCACTGCAGAGCACTGACTCCAGGCACATGCTCTCCAGAGCACTGGCTTGGTAATTGGGGCACATCAGTCCAGCCGCTCTGTGGCACGTGGGATCTTCCTAGACCAGGGATCAAACCGGAGTCCCTTGCACTGCAAGGTGGTGTTCTTACCCATTGGACCACCAGGGAAGCCTTCTCGTTCTTATAATATGATGAAAATCTCAACCATGTTGGAACCCAGCAAAGGTGCCACCTGAGGCAGACACTTTATCTAATGATGCTGGCCCTCCTCCGATCCTTTACCTGCCTTTTCTGCTTATTGCTTTGAGGAAATTAACAAGAGAACAATTAAGCATATATTTCAGGAGAAAATTATTATTCTGAAATAATTGCAAGATCAAATTTATTTATTTATTTATTTATTTATTTATTTATTGGACAGGAACTGAAGGAACACATACACGTATGGATCATGAAGTTTTTGAACTAGAGTAGAAGAAAGAATTCACTTGCCAATGCAGGAAATGTGGGAGATGCAGGTTTGATCTTTGGGCTGGGAAGATACCTTGGAGAAGAGAATGGCAACCCATCCTAGTACTCTTGCCTGGGAAATCCCATGGACAGAGGAGCCTGGTAGGCTATAGTCCACAAGGTTGCAAAGAGTCAGACATGACTGAGGAACTGAGCATACGCACACACACAATCAATAGGTTTCAGGACAAATTCATTGTTTAGAAAAGTCATGGTGATACTAAAATCATCAGAGCTTCTGCATTTTACTGATATATCTGTAAGCATACTACATCTTACATCTCTTACTTCACCTGAAATGTCTTTCATAATTCAGTTTTGAATTAGGCACTGATTTCATAAAATAACAGAAAGGACCCAGAAATATTTAGTCTCAGCAGAATATTCATGAACTATTTTTTATGGTGGGTGGTCTGATGATAGACAGTGTGTAATCCAGGCTTCCTAGTGACTAAGCCTGATAGATCTGTGTTTATGTTCAGATTTGTGGGGGGTCAGCTCTTTTCCATTTAAGGGTTTAAATGTTTTTTTTTTTTAAAGGCTTGGCTCCCACTGGTGCTCATACTCCTATCATTTAGTTGCAGTGGCAGAAAAGCTGTGGGAAGTCTCCAGCATGACAAAGCTCAACAGGCTGTGAAAGTGGAAATTTTTTTAAAATGGGAACCAACCGAAGAGAAAGACTTCATTTGGAATAACTTGATATCTAGGGCCCACAGTACAGGTTTCCCAAAGAAGACATCCTTTTAGTAGCAGGTGTTTGTTAACCCCTCACATGTTAGTTCAGTTAACAAAATGTGTTTTACCTGAACCCAGCAAAGGTGCCACCTGAGGCAGACACTTTATCTAATGATGCTGGCCCTCCTCCGATCCTTTACCTGCCTTTTCTGCTTATTGCTTTGAGGAAATTAACAAGAGAACAATTAAGCATATATTTCAGGAGAAAATTATTATTCTGAAATAATTGCAAGATCAAATTTATTTATTTATTTATTTATTTATTTATTTATTGGACAGGAACTGAAGGAACACATACACGTATGGATCATGAAGTTTTTGAACTAGAGTAGAAGAAAGAATTCACTTGCCAATGCAGGAAATGTGGGAGATGCAGGTTTGATCTTTGGGCTGGGAAGATACCTTGGAGAAGAGAATGGCAACCCATCCTAGTACTCTTGCCTGGGAAATCCCATGGACAGAGGAGCCTGGTAGGCTATAGTCCACAAGGTTGCAAAGAGTCAGACATGACTGAGGAACTGAGCATACGCACACACACAATCAATAGGTTTCAGGACAAATTCATTGTTTAGAAAAGTCATGGTGATACTAAAATCATCAGAGCTTCTGCATTTTACTGATATATCTGTAAGCATACTACATCTTACATCTCTTACTTCACCTGAAATGTCTTTCATAATTCAGTTTTGAATTAGGCACTGATTTCATAAAATAACAGAAAGGACCCAGAAATATTTAGTCTCAGCAGAATATTCATGAACTATTTTTTATGGTGGGTGGTCTGATGATAGACAGTGTGTAATCCAGGCTTCCTAGTGACTAAGCCTGATAGATCTGTGTTTATGTTCAGATTTGTGGGGTGTCAGCTCTTTTCCATTTAAGGGTTTAAATGTTTTTTTTTTTTAAAGGCTTGGCTCCCACTGGTGCTCATACTCCTATCATTTAGTTGCAGTGGCAGAAAAGCTGTGGGAAGTCTCCAGCATGACAAAGCTCAACAGGCTGTGAAAGTGGAAATTTTTTTAAAATGGGAACCAACCGAAGAGAAAGACTTCATTTGGAATAACTTGATATCTAGGGCCCACAGTACAGGTTTCCCAAAGAAGACATCCTTTTAGTAGCAGGTGTTTGTTAACCCCCTCACATGTTAGTTCAGTTAACAAAAATGTGTTTTTACCTGATCTAGAACTAGACGCTGATGCTGTATTTTGTGTGTCTTTATTTAAGTAAAGTAAGCTAAATTTATTATTGTTAATATAACCAATTTCCATATGCTTAATAGTTTAAAAAACAACGCCACATTTATTATGTTTCAGTTGTGCAGGTCTGAAGTCCAAAATTAGTTTCACTGGACTAAAGTCAAGGTGTCAGCGAGACTGGTTCTGGCTGGAAGATCTGTTTCCTTTTCCCTTTCAACTTCTAGATGTTGTTCTAGAAGCTTCTGGAGGCCAATTTCTAGATGCACCAAGAGGCCACATTCTTGGGCTTGCAAACTTCCTTGCATCACCCTAATCTCTTGCTACAGCAATACGTCTGATACCACCACTCCAATTTCCTGTTTCTCTTAAATAAGACCTCTTATGATTATACCAAGCCCACACAGATAATACAAGATAATCTTTCCATCTCAGGATCATTAATCATCCCAAAGGTCTTGAGGTTTAGGATGTGGGTATCTTTAAGGAACTATTGTTCAACCTGCCATATTAAACAATAGTCAATTGCCATATCAATATGCTTTTTTAAAATAAAGCTCTTAATGTAACCAGTTAACTGTTAAATCCAATCCTAAAGGAAATCAACCTGAATATTCATTGGAAGGACTGATGTTGAAGCTGAAGCTCCAGTACTTTGGCCGCCTGATGCAAAGAACTAATTCGTTGGGAAAGACCGTGATATCAGGAAAGATTGAAAACCAGAGGAGAAGGGGATTACAGAGGATGAAATGGTTGGATGGCATCATTGACTCAATGGACATGAGTTTGAGCAAACTCTGGGAGATGGTGAAGGACAGTGAAGACTGGCATGCTGCAGTGCATGGGCTTGCAAAGAGTTGGACCAACTGAGAGACTGAGCAACAAATGTAACCACACTTTTATGTTTTTCTTGGGAAGAGTTGATTTTAAAAGCAAGTTTTCCCATTATCTTAGTCATATGACTAAGGGAAATAGAATTTGTCCATCTGAATTTCTGAGTCATCTAACAATCATTTACGATTGTAGAAAGTGAAAGTATTAGTTCCTCGGTCATGTCTGAGTGTTTGCAATTCCATGAATTATAGCCTGCAAGACTACTCTGTCCATGCATGGACAGAGGAGCAATTTTTTTTTTTTTTTTTTGTAAAAGGTCTTAGTTTATTCTTTCATGAAAAATCTGCACAATCACTGCAGATACAGTCACTGCAGAATGTTACTCCAGTTGTCCAGTCTCCAGTCTTTTTTGCCAGCCCCAATATTGGCCTTTGCAGTGCCCCTGACTCTTTTCATTCTGCACTTGCATTCCTTGTGCTGTTTTCTTTAGGTCTTTTTATTCACGTATAGGGTCTTGCAAGCCTATGTTGGGGCTCGCTCTTTTTCAGGTAATCCAAGGAACTGTAAATCATGCCAAAGCCAGTTGTCTTGTCACCACCAAAGTGGGTTCTGAATCCAAATACAAGGATAAAATCTGGTGCGGTCTTGTACATTTTGGCCAATTTTTCCCAAATTTCTGTCTTAGGTACTGTTGCCTTTCCAGGGTGTAGGATATCAATGATCATTTGTTTCCACTGAGGTAGTCAATTAGTCATGAACTTCCTGGTCTGAATAGTTACTGCATCATTCATGACGGCAGCTGATCTTCATGGAATGCTTCAGGTAAGAATATTGGAATGGGTTCACATTCCTTCTTCAGGGTATCTTCCCCACCCAGGGATAGAACCCTGGTCTCCTGCATTGCAGGCAGATCCTTTACTGTCTGGGCTACCAGTGAAGAAGTCATGTTTTAAATTGAAAATTTTGAAAGCTAGCGTCCTTAGTATTTTGTATGAGTCTAATAATGTCCATAAATAATAATAATATTGTAATATAAAATGTGGCAGAAGCATAGTGATGTTCCTAGGAAGTGAACTTTCACAAGTTCAGAAAATAGCTTTCTAAAAGATTTTAGTAAGGAGTATTTTGAGTTTTATATGCCAGTGATCTTTGTATTTTAACAGACAATTGCAGGAGCATGGTCCTAATAGTGTTTTTCTTGGGAAGAGTTGATTTTAAAAGCAAGTTTTCCCATTATCTTAGTCATATGACTAAGGGAAATAGAATTTGTCCATCTGAATTTCTGAGTCATCTAACAATCATTTACGATTGTAGAAAGTGAAAGTATTAGTTCCTCGGTCATGTCTGAGTGTTTGCAATTCCATGAATTATAGCCTGCAAGACTACTCTGTCCATGCATGGACAGAGGAGCAATTTTTTTTTTTTTTTTTTGTAAAAGGTCTTAGTTTATTCTTTCATGAAAAATCTGCACAATCACTGCAGATACAGTCACTGCAGAATGTTACTCCAGTTGTCCAGTCTCCAGTCTTTTTTGCCAGCCCCAATATTGGCCTTTGCAGTGCCCCTGACTCTTTTCATTCTGCACTTGCATTCCTTGTGCTGTTTTCTTTAGGTCTTTTTATTCACGTATAGGGTCTTGCAAGCCTATGTTGGGGCTCGCTCTTTTTCAGGTAATCCAAGGAACTGTAAATCATGCCAAAGCCAGTTGTCTTGTCACCACCAAAGTGGGTTCTGAATCCAAATACAAGGATAAAATCTGGTGCGGTCTTGTACATTTTGGCCAATTTTTCCCAAATTTCTGTCTTAGGTACTGTTGCCTTTCCAGGGTGTAGGATATCAATGATCATTTGTTTCCACTGAGGTAGTCAATTAGTCATGAACTTCCTGGTCTGAATAGTTACTGCATCATTCATGACGGCAGCTGATCTTCATGGAATGCTTCAGGTAAGAATATTGGAATGGGTTCACATTCCCTTCTTCAGGGTATCTTCCCCACCCAGGGATAGAACCCTGGTCTCCTGCATTGCAGGCAGATCCTTTACTGTCTGGGCTACCAGTGAAGAAGTCATGTTTTAAATTGAAAATTTTGAAAGCTAGCGTCCTTAGTATTTTGTATGAGTCTAATAATGTCCATAAATAATAATAATATTGTAATATAAAATGTGGCAGAAGCATAGTGATGTTCCTAGGAAGTGAACTTTCACAAGTTCAGAAAATAGCTTTCTAAAAGATTTTAGTAAGGAGTATTTTGAGTTTTATATGCCAGTGATCTTTGTATTTTAACAGACAATTGCAGGAGCCACTGTGGAATTACAATTTTGGAGAAAAGGTTTCTAAGTATAGTAGCCCTTCATTCCATCTTCCTAATTAGAAATAATTAATAAGAATTATTAATTAGAAATTAATTTAGAGGTTTCACATTTATATATAGACATTCAAGAGTCCATGCTTTTTTTTTTTTTATTTTGGCCTCTTTTATTGGTTTTCTATTTATTTATTTTGATCCATCTTTATTCTTTGGCCTGGGTAGGCCTCCCATTGCAGCAGCCTTTCTTGGTGCAGAGCACCGGCTCTGGGCACATGTACTCCAGAGCACTGGCTCGTAATTGGACACACTGGGACATCCACTCCACGGCGCTGGGATCTTCTGGGGCCAGGGATCTAACTGATGCCCCTTGCACTGCAAGGCGGACTCTTTACCCACTGGACCACCAGAGAAGCCCCATGCTTTTTTTAACTTAGCAATTAATAGTAGGGCAACTGAAGAAGAAATATGTAATTCCTGGACAAGTCTTCAAACTCTTTTTCTGATTGTATCTGATCATGAAATGCTTTGGGGTTTTCTGCTTATTATTTTTAATGTTGAAAACGGAAGTGGGAAGAACACACTTTAAAATCAAAATTCCAGTTGTAATTGTTAAATAATTTGAAATACCATTATAACATATCTTGTAAAACAAAGGAATAAGAAAGATAAGAAATTGCTAGAAAATAAATGTAATGTGATGGTCTTTTCTTAGCAACTATCAATACTTATTCTAAAGCTACTATACTTGAAATTGTGATAGTTGAATGGCAACGAAAAAACTTATCTATGGCACAAAATCAAGGGTTTCTCAGATGACTCAGTGGTAAAGAACATGTCTGCCAATGCAGGAGACCCAAGAGATGCAGATTCAATCCCTTGTTTGGGGAGATCCTCTGTAATAGGAAATGGCAACCCACTCCAGTATTCTTGGCTGGAATATTCCAATGGGCAGAAGAGTTTGTTGGGTTACAGTCCATGAGAGTTGCAAAGAGTTGTATATGACTGAGCCACTGAGCATGCACACACACACACACACACACACAATGGAGAGCCAGAAACAATTTCATCTATATATGTGAAAATTGTTTTGAAGACAGAAATGTCATTGAGAATCACTGGGAAAAGAAGGAAATAGTTCTAGAATAATTGGTTTATCTGGAGTACATAAAATTGGATTATTACCATGACACAGTACTATCAATTTAAAATTAACTGAAGATTTAACTATGAAATGAAAAAAGTGAACATAATTAGACAAATTGGAGAATTATAGTTTTATGATCTACAGATGATTTCCTAAATGAGAACCAAGAAGTAGTGATCATCAAAGAAAGGACTGATGAATGTCATTTATCAATGAAGAGTATGAACTTATTAAAAGATACTACAAAATGCTTGACATACAAGTATCAAATTAAGAAAATTATCAGAAATGCATATAATCAAAATTGTATTGACCTAAAAATATAAAGAATTACCAAGTATGCATAAAACTATCAAACCCATGGAAAAGATAAAGATATGAGCAGAGTTAATAACTATTGTTTTTGATTGAAATAAAAAGTACATCTAGTACAAAGTGTTGATGAGAGTATGGAACCTAAAGAATTCAGGTAAATTTCTGGTGGAAATACTAATTTGAGCAATCATTTTGAAATACAATTTAAAATGATATAGTAAAGTTGAACATATGAATATATTATAACCCAACAGTTTCATTCCCAAGTTGATTACATTACTATGACCCTCGAAAAATGTGCACTAAGGTAAATGCATGTAATTTAACAGGTAAAAACCATGAATCAGACTAAGTGCCCTTTAAGTGTATAATAGACAAATAAATAAGTAAATTCACAAAATGGAATACTGTGGACTTTAAGAATGAATAAATTGCTGCCACAAAAGGCAATATAGGTAAACTAAGAAATATATAAACAAACAAAAATAAGGGTGGATGAAGATCATTGTTTCTACAAAGATCAAAACCAAACATATTGTTAGACACTCATAAAAAGGTGTGAAGCTATTTTCAAAGTACAGGAATGGTAAAAATTAAGGTTGTTAGGGAAGTGTTGTCAGACATTAGGAGAGTATTATCAGAGAGCAGCAGGGAGTTTTCTTCCATGAAATGAGCAATTTGGGCAGAAGTTGCACAAATATGGAAATGCCCTGCACCAAGCTATCTAAATTCACTTTTTCAGTTATACTAGTCACAGTTAAATAGTTTAATAGCTGCAGTTGTCTGTCGGCCATTATCTTGGACAGAGCTGATTATAGAACATGGTTATTATTGCAGAAAGTTATATTAGACAGTGCTGTTTTCTATCACCTATTAACAACAACTTCTACCAACAACTGCGCATAACACAAGAAATACAGCAAAGAAAATTCAATAAGCATTCTCTTAAGTGAAATAAGAGTTTTTGAGTGCATGACTTGTCACCAGAGATCATTTCTCTTACTCCTCCCACAACTACTAATGTTCAACCGAAATATTAAAATAATTCTCTATGAAAGAGGAAGAGCTTGTAATAAAGAACTGGGGATTTTAATTTTAAAACCTAAAGCAAAATAATTTAATATTCACCTAAAATATTATAACTCACATAAAACACATACTATATTTACCTTTATTATTATAAGTGCATATATAATTTTAAATGCTTATTTTTATATTCTAGTTCAAGAATCTATATTTTATCCTTCTTGTGTATTCACAGTTATTCATTTAGATACTTTTTAATCTTTGATTTTTTACTGAAACATAATGCTTTGCTGAAAGGTTCAAAATCACGAATGTCAGCATAATTAACTTTCACAAATGGGGAATGCTATGTGCCCACAATCCTGAGGTGGAGTGGGGAGGGGAGCTGCGTATAAGAAATGGAACATTTTTGTGTATCTGACTAGTTTTGTTTAAAATGCTTTTTGTTAAAATCAGTCATAGTCCTGCATTTAGCCTTAGTTCATCCATTCTAATTATATTATAGTATTAATATTATATTGTGTGACAATACCATCATCTATCTATTCTAGTTTTGAAGGATATTCAGGTAGTGTCCATTTTTTTTTACTATTGCAAGTACATGGCCATAAATTTGGAGATCAGATATATGCATCTTTTTTAATATAATCCTTGGAATAAGTTCATAAGATGTGTATTTGTTCAGCTTCAATAGACACTGACAGATACAGGTGCCCAAAAAAGTAGTAATGGTTTAAATTCCATTTAGAGAGAGATGGAATTCTCTAGTAGAGAATGAGTTTCAATTGCTCCATATTTTGCTAACACTTGGTATAGCCTAGCGTTTTAGTTTGCATTTGCCTGTGCATAATAAAGTTGAGCACTTTTTAATATTTTTACCATGTCTATTGAGAAAGTTGTGCCATCCAACTATCTCACCCTATATTAGACAGTGCTGTTTTCTTTTCACCTATTAACAACAACTTCTACCAACAACTGCGCATAACACAAGAAATACAGCAAAGAAAATTCAATAAGCATTCTCTTAAGTGAAATAAGAGTTTTTGAGTGCATGACTTGTCACCAGAGATCATTTCTCTTACTCCTCCCACAACTACTAATGTTCAACCGAAATATTAAAATAATTCTCTATGAAAGAGGAAGAGCTTGTAATAAAGAACTGGGGGATTTTAATTTTAAAACCTAAAGCAAAATAATTTAATATTCACCTAAAATATTATAACTCACATAAAACACATACTATATTTACCTTTATTATTATAAGTGCATATATAATTTTAAATGCTTATTTTTATATTCTAGTTCAAGAATCTATATTTTATCCTTCTTGTGTATTCACAGTTATTCATTTAGATACTTTTTAATCTTTGATTTTTTACTGAAACATAATGCTTTGCTGAAAGGTTCAAAATCACGAATGTCAGCATAATTAACTTTCACAAATGGGGAATGCTATGTGCCCACAATCCTGAGGTGGAGTGGGGAGGGGAGCTGCGTATAAGAAATGGAACATTTTTGTGTATCTGACTAGTTTTGTTTAAAATGCTTTTTGTTAAAATCAGTCATAGTCCTGCATTTAGCCTTAGTTCATCCATTCTAATTATATTATAGTATTAATATTATATTGTGTGACAATACCATCATCTATCTATTCTAGTTTTGAAGGATATTCAGGTAGTGTCCATTTTTTTTTACTATTGCAAGTACATGGCCATAAATTTGGAGATCAGATATATGCATCTTTTTTAATATAATCCTTGGAATAAGTTCATAAGATGTGTATTTGTTCAGCTTCAATAGACACTGACAGATACAGGTGCCCAAAAAAGTAGTAATGGTTTAAATTCCATTTAGAGAGAGATGGAATTCTCTAGTAGAGAATGAGTTTCAATTGCTCCATATTTTGCTAACACTTGGTATAGCCTAGCGTTTTAGTTTGCATTTGCCTGTGCATAATAAAGTTGAGCACTTTTTAATATTTTTACCATGTCTATTGAGAAAGTTGTGCCATCCAACTATCTCACCCTTTACTGTCCCCTTCTCCTCCTGCCCTCAGTCTTTCCCAGTATCAGGGTCTTTTTCAGTGACTTGACCCTACACATCTGGTGGCCAAAGTAGTGGAGCTTCAGCTTCAGCATCTGTTTATCTAATGAATATTCAGGGTTGATTTCCTTTAGGCTTAACTGGTTTGAGATCCTTGCTCTTTGGACAGGAAGAGTTTATTGATTTGGAAATACTCAATTGAGATGCATTTTAGCACCATAATAAGGACCTCGGAAGATATTCTAAGCTAGCTAAAAGGTAGATGGTTCCTAGAACCTGAAAAGAGAGATGACCCTGTTGAACAAATCTGAAATGCTATCGCTGCTATTGTAGGCAGTAAAGGAAGAGGTCAAATGTACAAGTAATAGATGTGCTCAAGTATATATAAAATACAATGCCCAAAGATCCCAAAGTAAGAGTCAGAGATTTAACCATTTATCAAGGCTGGTGAGAGAAGTAGCATTCACTGAAATATTTACTAAAGAATTTGTTGTTTTTGTTTAGTCACTATATAGTGTCTGAGTCTTTCGGAACCCCACATACTGTAGCCCAGCAAGCTGCTTTGTCCATGGGATTTTCAGTCAGGAAAACTGGAGTGGTTTGCCATTTCCTTCTAAAGTTGTAGCACTTACTAAAACATTCAGTGATGAGTGACTGTTTTGAGATTAGAGCTGAAGGAACAATACCATCATCTATCTATTCTAGTTTTGAAGGATATTCAGGTAGTGTCCATTTTTTTTACTATTGCAAGTACATGGCCATAAATTTGGAGATCAGATATATGCATCTTTTTTAATATAATCCTTGGAATAAGTTCATAAGATGTGTATTTGTTCAGCTTCAATAGACACTGACAGATACAGGTGCCCAAAAAAGTAGTAATGGTTTAAATTCCATTTAGAGAGAGATGGAATTCTCTAGTAGAGAATGAGTTTCAATTGCTCCATATTTTGCTAACACTTGGTATAGCCTAGCGTTTTAGTTTGCATTTGCCTGTGCATAATAAAGTTGAGCACTTTTTAATATTTTTACCATGTCTATTGAGAAAGTTGTGCCATCCAACTATCTCACCCTTTACTGTCCCCTTCTCCTCCTGCCCTCAGTCTTTCCCAGTATCAGGGTCTTTTTCAGTGACTTGACCCTACACATCTGGTGGCCAAAGTAGTGGAGCTTCAGCTTCAGCATCTGTTTATCTAATGAATATTCAGGGTTGATTTCCTTTAGGCTTAACTGGTTTGAGATCCTTGCTCTTTGGACAGGAAGAGTTTATTGATTTGGAAATACTCAATTGAGATGCATTTTAGCACCATAATAAGGACCTCGGAAGATATTCTAAGCTAGCTAAAAGGTAGATGGTTCCTAGAACCTGAAAAGAGAGATGACCCTGTTGAACAAATCTGAAATGCTATCGCTGCTATTGTAGGCAGTAAAGGAAGAGGTCAAATGTACAAGTAATAGATGTGCTCAAGTATATATAAAATACAATGCCCAAAGATCCCAAAGTAAGAGTCAGAGATTTAACCATTTATCAAGGCTGGTGAGAGAAGTAGCATTCACTGAAATATTTACTAAAGAATTTGTTGTTTTTGTTTAGTCACTATATAGTGTCTGAGTCTTTTGGTACCCCACATACTGTAGCCCACCAAGCTCCTTTGTCCATGGGATTTTCAGTCAAGAAAACTGGAGTGGTTTGCCATTTCCTTCTAAAGTTGTAGCACTTACTAAAACATTCAGTGATGAGTGACTGTTTTGAGATTAGAGCTGAAGGAAAGAGAGGCTATTACCTGACCAATCTTGCTGCCAGTAAGAGGCAGGAGGACCCTTAGAAACAGATAACAGGTAATAGGTGGTACTCAACTGCCAAGAACCAAGTGGATTCTTGGATTCAGGAATCACAGGATCAGAATGGCATCCAAGGGAAACTGACCCACAGAGATTGTTAATACACAGTGGTATCACAAGGAATGGCCAAGAATGGTACTATTCATACTTGGCTTTCACCATTGGAGAAAATCAAGGTTAAATGACTAGAAGACTAAGAGTGATTGTCCCTGGTAAAAGAGTCATATCCCTTGCCTAGTTTCCAGAGTAGTTTTCAGACTAGAAATACATATACTAGAGAGAGACTGAGATTTCCAACAAGCATACTGAAGAACATTTTACATACCTATATGCAATGACCAAGACTTGTAGATCTTTATACCTGAAAAGGGTTCATTTTACTGTATATGAGTTATATCATTATGAAACTTAAAAATGGAAAAATTAATTCAAAGTATTCCCTATCCCAATACTATTCTTTATAAAAATTCTCCAGTGACTACACATTACTTTTAATGTTTTCAACTGCATTCTCAGGACTCTGTTTTACTCTTTTAGCTAATCTTGTAGCATTTGTCCCCTTGTGCTCTGGGTTATTGTCATCCTGGCTCTTCAAATAGCGTGACCTTCACAGTAGGGTTTATGCACCAGCTAATTAACCCCCATACATCTATAATATATAAATACAAGCATCATGTATTTTAAAGAAGCTTTTTTCTAAATTCCAAATTCTAGACAAGTTTTTTCATTATTTAGTTTCAGCGAGTCATTTATCTTTCATACAGAGTACTTACTTCAGTATATGTTAGTATTTAAATATTCATAAGTGCAATTATAATATATGACTGATATTTTTCTCCTCATAGTAATTCATAAAATTATTCAGAGCAAGGGTCCATTTGTTGTTTTTGTTTAGTCACTATATAGTGTCTGAGTCTTTGGTACCCACATACTGTAGCCCACCAAGCTCCTTTGTCCATGGGATTTTCAGTCAAGAAAACTGGAGTGGTTTGCCATTTCCTTCTAAAGTTGTAGCACTTACTAAAACATTCAGTGATGAGTGACTGTTTTGAGATTAGAGCTGAAGGAAAGAGAGGCTATTACCTGACCAATCTTGCTGCCAGTAAGAGGCAGGAGGACCCTTAGAAACAGATAACAGGTAATAGGTGGTACTCAACTGCCAAGAACCAAGTGGATTCTTGGATTCAGGAATCACAGGATCAGAATGGCATCCAAGGGAAACTGACCCACAGAGATTGTTAATACACAGTGGTATCACAAGGAATGGCCAAGAATGGTACTATTCATACTTGGCTTTCACCATTGGAGAAAATCAAGGTTAAATGACTAGAAGACTAAGAGTGATTGTCCCTGGTAAAAGAGTCATATCCCTTGCCTAGTTTCCAGAGTAGTTTTCAGACTAGAAATACATATACTAGAGAGAGACTGAGATTTCCAACAAGCATACTGAAGAACATTTTACATACCTATATGCAATGACCAAGACTTGTAGATCTTTATACCTGAAAAGGGTTCATTTTACTGTATATGAGTTATATCATTATGAAATTTAAAAAATGGAAAAATTAATTCAAAGTATTCCCTATCCCAATACTATTCTTTATAAAAATTCTCCAGTGACTACACATTACTTTTAATGTTTTCAACTGCATTCTCAGGACTCTGTTTTACTCTTTTAGCTAATCTTGTAGCATTTGTCCCCTTGTGCTCTGGGTTATTGTCATCCTGGCTCTTCAAATAGCGTGACCTTCACAGTAGGGTTTATGCACCAGCTAATTAACCCCCATACATCTATAATATATAAATACAAGCATCATGTATTTTAAAGAAGCTTTTTTCTAAATTCCAAATTCTAGACAAGTTTTTTCATTATTTAGTTTCAGCGAGTCATTTATCTTTCATACAGAGTACTTACTTCAGTATATGTTAGTATTTAAATATTCATAAGTGCAATTATAATATATGACTGATATTTTTCTCCTCATAGTAATTCATAAAATTATTCAGAGCAAGGGTCCATTTGCTTTTCCACATCATTTTATCTCAAGGACTTAGCACAATGTCAGACACAAACCATGTGTTAGATAAATCTATTTCAAACTATAGGATGACATTGTGGAGACCGAACAGTGGGAGGGAGGCATGGAGGGAGTAACATCGATACCATGTGTATTTTAATGGTAAATATTAAATTTACTGGCCACTCCTTTATCTTATGCTAAAGAGTCAGTAAAAATGATTTTTAAACTAAATTCTTTTACAATAACCACAAATGTACTGTTGTTTTATTCTGCAAGAATCCAGAGTCAAATGAAATGTTAATTGACATTCAGTTTGAGTCTTAAAGCACTACCAAATATAAACTCTAATTGACATTTGAAATATTCATTAAACTTTAGATGAAGAAAATAATTGAGATTTTACAATCTTTCTGGACTTAGAAATGACCAGCATAGGTAGTTCTAGAAAAGAATTCGGTGCTGTAGATAAACATAACACACTAACAAGCAAAATTTTCTGCATACATTCACCATTGTTTATGTTTTCAGACTCTCTGCTTGGCTTAGTAGATTTCTCATCTTATGTGTTTCTCAGAGCATAGTATCTAGATGGCTCAAACAGCCATCTGCCTCATTCTATGAAATTTTTATGTCCATCGTTATCTCTCCCAATGACTACACATTACTTTTAATGTTTTCAACTGCATTCTCAGGACTCTGTTTTACTCTTTTAGCTAATCTTGTAGCATTTGTCCCCTTGTGCTCTGGGTTATTGTCATCCTGGCTCTTCAAATAGCGTGACCTTCACAGTAGGGTTTATGCACCAGCTAATTAACCCCCATACATCTATAATATATAAATACAAGCATCATGTATTTTAAAGAAGCTTTTTTCTAAATTCCAAATTCTAGACAAGTTTTTTCATTATTTAGTTTCAGCGAGTCATTTATCTTTCATACAGAGTACTTACTTCAGTATATGTTAGTATTTAAATATTCATAAGTGCAATTATAATATATGACTGATATTTTTCTCCTCATAGTAATTCATAAAATTATTCAGAGCAAGGGTCCATTTGCTTTTCCACATCATTTTATCTCAAGGACTTAGCACAATGTCAGACACAAACCATGTGTTAGATAAATCTATTTCAAACTATAGGATGACATTGTGGAGACCGAACAGTGGGAGGGAGGCATGGAGGGAGTAACATCGATACCATGTGTATTTTAATGGTAAATATTAAATTTACTGGCCACTCCTTTATCTTATGCTAAAGAGTCAGTAAAAATGATTTTTAAACTAAATTCTTTTACAATAACCACAAATGTACTGTTGTTTTATTCTGCAAGAATCCAGAGTCAAATGAAATGTTAATTGACATTCAGTTTGAGTCTTAAAGCACTACCAAATATAAACTCTAATTGCCATTTGAAATATTCATTAAACTTTAGATGAAGAAAAATAATTGAGATTTTACAATCTTTCTGGACTTAGAAATGACCAGCATAGGTAGTTCTAGAAAAGAATTCGGTGCTGTAGATAAACATAACACACTAACAAGCAAAATTTTCTGCATACATTCACCATTGTTTATGTTTTCAGACTCTCTGCTTGGCTTAGTAGATTTCTCATCTTATGTGTTTCTCAGAGCATAGTATCTAGATGGCTCAAACAGCCATCTGCCTCATTCTATGAAATTTTTTATGTCCATCGTTATCTCTCCCAATGCACATCTGGTTGTGTTTCTATTGAAACAAATAAAATACTCAGAATTGTTTTTCATACAAGCCTTAAATAATACTTACTCAGGAAGCAAGGCAATTGATAAAAGCCAAAATGGAAATAAACATCAGTGAATTAATTACCAATATTTGAATGTAATAATCCAGCTTTAACTTAGTATGTTACTCATGAGCATTTAATTGATAAAAATTCAAACTAGAGATGTGTGGATATAAAATTTATGTTCAAAGTTGTTAGACAAGACAGACTTCCTTTTTTTTTAAAATTTTTGGCCACTTTTTTTTTTATTAGTCTATCATTTATTTATTTTTTTCATCCATCTTTGTTATTTGGCCTGTGTGGGCCTCCCATTGCAGTGGCCTCTCCTGTAGCAGAGCACCAGCTCTGACGCATGCACTCCAGAATGCTGGCTCGTAGTTGGACATACCAATCCAGCCGCTCTGCAGCATATAGGATCTTCCCATGCCAGGGATTGAACTGGCGTCCCTTGCACTTCAAGGCAGACTCTTTACCCACTGGACCACCAGGGAAGCCCCAGACTTCCTTTTAAAGTTTTAAATTTTGTTAAATCCACTTCTTTTATGGTGGTTGTCATATAAATCAAGTTGTATATATGATCTGTATCTAGAAGCCTCATAGTGAAAAAGAGAAAAAATATATGTGATAATTGCAATCATTATCCCTTAGGTATATTCTCATGTCAGACTTCCTGCACTCTCAGCTTAATAGATAAATAAATTCTAGGTTTAGATGGAAAAGGAATAAATCTTTAGCTTAGAAGTTGGATACAAAAGCTTCATTGAACAGATGATTATTTCCCTAAAGAAATAAGCAGGCATGTCTGACACATGGCAAGGCCACTGACTCAATATTTACTTACAAATAAAATTAAATGATATGGTAATATATTTCCCACACAAATGTGGATCTCTGGATTAATAGCTAACATATCAAGTCTTTTTTTCCCTTAAGTGTTATTTAATACATTTAAAATTGTGTGTCTTGAACTGATAGATCCAAAAATGTGGATTTTCTGTTTGTGATTAATAAGTCTTTGCAAGATTATTTATGGTCCATCGTTATCTCTCCCAATGCACATCTGGTTGTGTTTCTATTGAAACAAATAAAATACTCAGAATTGTTTTTCATACAAGCCTTAAATAATACTTACTCAGGAAGCAAGGCAATTGATAAAAGCCAAAATGGAAATAAACATCAGTGAATTAATTACCAATATTTGAATGTAATAATCCAGCTTTAACTTAGTATGTTACTCATGAGCATTTAATTGATAAAAATTCAAACTAGAGATGTGTGGATATAAAATTTATGTTCAAAGTTGTTAGACAAGACAGACTTCCTTTTTTTTTAAAATTTTTGGCCACTTTTTTTTATTAGTCTATCATTTATTTATTTTTTTCATCCATCTTTGTTATTTGGCCTGTGTGGGCCTCCCATTGCAGTGGCCTCTCCTGTAGCAGAGCACCAGCTCTGACGCATGCACTCCAGAATGCTGGCTCGTAGTTGGACATACCAATCCAGCCGCTCTGCAGCATATAGGATCTTCCCATGCCAGGGATTGAACTGGCGTCCCTTGCACTTCAAGGCAGACTCTTTACCCACTGGACCACCAGGGAAGCCCCAGACTTCCTTTTAAAGTTTTAAATTTTGTTAAATCCACTTCTTTTATGGTGGTTGTCATATAAATCAAGTTGTATATATGATCTGTATCTAGAAGCCTCATAGTGAAAAAGAGAAAAAATATATGTGATAATTGCAATCATTATCCCTTAGGTATATTCTCATGTCAGACTTCCTGCACTCTCAGCTTAATAGATAAATAAATTCTAGGTTTAGATGGAAAAGGAATAAATCTTTAGCTTAGAAGTTGGATACAAAAGCTTCATTGAACAGATGATTATTTCCCTAAAGAAATAAGCAGGCATGTCTGACACATGGCAAGGCCACTGACTCAATATTTACTTACAAATAAAATTAAATGATATGGTAATATATTTCCCACACAAATGTGGATCTCTGGATTAATAGCTAACATATCAAGTCTTTTTTTCCCTTAAGTGTTATTTAATACATTTAAAATTGTGTGTCTTGAACTGATAGATCCAATTGTTTGTGATAGAGTGAGTGATGAGTTCATATTGCTGTTGTTGCTGTTCAATTGATAAGTCATTGCTAAGTTTCTAAGTCTTTGCAACCTCATGGACTGCAGCATATTAGGCTTTTCTGTCCTTCACTGTCTCCTGGAGTTTGCTCATACTCATGTCCATTGAGTCGGTGATGCTCTCTAACAATCTCACCTATAGAGATAATTATTTTTTTATGGAGAGATGTCAGAATAATTAAGTTCCCATAGCCATATTACCACTAAACTATGTTATACAATATTCAAATATATTTTTTAAAAACCAAATAACTGATACTGGCAAAACTTCTCCTTCACCTTTTATCTCAGAGAGCTAGATTTTTATTTCATTAATAAAAGAAACTTTGTTTTCTACTTCACCTCAGGATTCCAAATGCCTTGCATAGTGCCTAGCATAATCAAGTTTCAATAATTACTTGTTAAATTCATCAGTAAAAATGAGTAACAAATGACATAACTGAAAAGTATGATTTAATGAGACTGAAAAATGACAAAAACTGCATTGAAAAGGAATATATGGTAGAAGAAGGATTATGAAACCTTTTGAAAAACCAAGATATTTCCAAGTAGTTTCAGTTATATATCCTGCGAACCTTTCTGTAAGGCCAATAGCAACATGGTGCCTTTATCACCCAGAGCTAGGAATCTAAGCAAGGAAGAGAGAATTCATAGAGCAGAAACAGATGCCATTGTTCCATTTATAAACTTATCTTGAAAATGATATACCATCATTTATGTAAAATCCTATTGGTACAGCACCCTGATGATTAAATTCTAGGTTTAGATGGAAAAGGAATAAATCTTTAGCTTAGAAGTTGGATACAAAAGCTTCATTGAACAGATGATTATTTCCCTAAAGAAATAAGCAGGCATGTCTGACACATGGCAAGGCCACTGACTCAATATTTACTTACAAATAAAATTAAATGATATGGTAATATATTTCCCACACAAATGTGGATCTCTGGATTAATAGCTAACATATCAAGTCTTTTTTTCCCTTAAGTGTTATTTAATACATTTAAAATTGTGTGTCTTGAACTGATAGATCCAATTGTTTGTGATAGAGTGAGTGATGAGTTCATATTGCTGTTGTTGCTGTTCAATTGATAAGTCATTGCTAAGTTTCTAAGTCTTTGCAACCTCATGGACTGCAGCATATTAGGCTTTTCTGTCCTTCACTGTCTCCTGGAGTTTGCTCATACTCATGTCCATTGAGTCGGTGATGCTCTCTAACAATCTCACCTATAGAGATAATTATTTTTTTATGGAGAGATGTCAGAATAATTAAGTTCCCATAGCCATATTACCACTAAACTATGTTATACAATATTCAAATATATTTTTAAAAGCCAAATAACTGATACTGGCAAAACTTCTCCTTCACCTTTTATCTCAGAGAGCTAGATTTTTATTTCATTAATAAAAGAAACTTTGTTTTCTACTTCACCTCAGGATTCCAAATGCCTTGCATAGTGCCTAGCATAATCAAGTTTCAATAATTACTTGTTAAATTCATCAGTAAAAATGAGTAACAAATGACATAACTGAAAAGTATGATTTAATGAGACTGAAAAATGACAAAAACTGCATTGAAAAGGAATATATGGTAGAAGAAGGATTATGAAACCTTTTGAAAAACCAAGATATTTCCAAGTAGTTTCAGTTATATATCCTGCGAACCTTTCTGTAAGGCCAATAGCAACATGGTGCCTTTATCACCCAGAGCTAGGAATCTAAGCAAGGAAGAGAGAATTCATAGAGCAGAAACAGATGCCATTGTTCCATTTATAAACTTATCTTGAAAATGATATACCATCATTTATGTAAAATCCTATTGGTCACACAGATGCACCCTGATGCATTGTGGGAAGGGGTCACACAAAGTGTGAAATACAAGATGGAGGGATCCCTGGGATGATCGTGGAACCAGCTACCTCATTGCTTAAGTGTTTGCACCTCTGTCCCTGCTTATTTTAATAGCCAGATGGATCTTAAGGTGCTAAGTGTGTTTTATCTTATGATTTTGTAGGACTGATAATGTTCATTTCATGATGAATGGTTTTGGATGTATAGTCACTTGGTGTCCAATCGTCAGCCGCACTGTCTCTCTTAGGAACCACTAGCATACTGGGAGTTGCTTTTTCAAAGCATTGCACTTCCTGCAGCAGATGTAATGGGCCTTATCCAGAACCCCTATATTCTAGATTATAATTCTCCTATGAATCATGTCTCATTGTATATGTAATATCTTTTCTCACAGTTGATAGCACCAAAGCCAAAGAATCTTCCAGATTCAGTGGCCCTAGTGGCAGAGTTGCTTACATTACAGCCTGGACCTGTGGCAGAGCAAATTCTTGCTCTAGGCGTCACACAACTTCACACACAATCCTTGGTAATACCACTGTATGGGCGATGTTCTGTACAGGTCAGAACATTTTTCCTACATGTGTAGGATACTGTCTCTAGAATTCTCAGAGGCTTACTGGGAATTGAACTTCCTTCTTTGTGGTAGGAGACATAAGATACAATAATTTGTCTTTTAATTTGAATTTGTCTCAGTATTCTCTTGATAACTAGTACCCTCAAAATTTTATAGTTGTGGCCCCTTTCATCACTGTAGTTATAGGGGAGAGGTAGACAGCTTGTCTGTTTAGTTAATTTATGACATAACTGAAAAGTATGATTTAATGAGACTGAAAAATGACAAAAACTGCATTGAAAAGGAATATATGGTAGAAGAAGGATTATGAAACCTTTTGAAAAACCAAGATATTTCCAAGTAGTTTCAGTTATATATCCTGCGAACCTTTCTGTAAGGCCAATAGCAACATGGTGCCTTTATCACCCAGAGCTAGGAATCTAAGCAAGGAAGAGAGAATTCATAGAGCAGAAACAGATGCCATTGTTCCATTTATAAACTTATCTTGAAAATGATATACCATCATTTATGTAAAATCCTATTGGTCACACAGATGCACCCTGATGCATTGTGGGAAGGGGTCACACAAAGTGTGAAATACAAGATGGAGGGATCCCTGGGATGATCGTGGAACCAGCTACCTCATTGCTTAAGTGTTTGCACCTCTGTCCCTGCTTATTTTAATAGCCAGATGGATCTTAAGGTGCTAAGTGTGTTTTATCTTATGATTTTGTAGGACTGATAATGTTCATTTCATGATGAATGGTTTTGGATGTATAGTCACTTGGTGTCCAATCGTCAGCCGCACTGTCTCTCTTAGGAACCACTAGCATACTGGGAGTTGCTTTTTCAAAGCATTGCACTTCCTGCAGCAGATGTAATGGGCCTTATCCAGAACCCCTATATTCTAGATTATAATTCTCCTATGAATCATGTCTCATTGTATATGTAATATCTTTTCTCACAGTTGATAGCACCAAAGCCAAAGAATCTTCCAGATTCAGTGGCCCTAGTGGCAGAGTTGCTTACATTACAGCCTGGACCTGTGGCAGAGCAAATTCTTGCTCTAGGCGTCACACAACTTCACACACAATCCTTGGTAATACCACTGTATGGGCGATGTTCTGTACAGGTCAGAACATTTTTCCTACATGTGTAGGATACTGTCTCTAGAATTCTCAGAGGCTTACTGGGAATTGAACTTCCTTCTTTGTGGTAGGAGACATAAGATACAATAATTTGTCTTTTAATTTGAATTTGTCTCAGTATTCTCTTGATAACTAGTACCCTCAAAATTTTATAGTTGTGGCCCCTTTCATCACTGTAGTTATAGGGGAGAGGTAGACAGCTTGTCTGTTTAGTTTATAGATTTCCACATGGGAAGAAATGTATTTGGAAGCTACACTTAACAAAGCCTGAGGAGCTATATTTTCATCAAAACCTGAGAAGATCTTGAACTTTGATCTGATTCTGTAAGGGGCACTTTTCTGGTCTATGAGAGAAGATAAATTAATCTTGCATGTGGGGAAGAACATGGATCTCCTTTCAGGGTCTGAGGGCAGATTTATAGTGGTCAGGTTTCAACATAATCTTAAATTTTCCCTGCCTCTTGGTTTTAATCCCTGTGAATGACCCCTCTTCATAATATATAGGGCTGGCATATATTAATACCACTAGGATATTGTATAAATGATGGAGCGTGACTTTTGAGACTGGTAGACAATGGTAGACAGGTTACCATGAACGATGTCAGATTCTTTTTTTTTTTTTTTTTTAAGATTTATTTATTTATTTTTGGGCAGGGGTCGGGTTGGGGAGGGAGGGGAGTGGGCGGGCCACTTCTATTGGTCTTCCATTTCTCTATTTTTCATCCATCTTTGTTCTTTGGCTCCTGTGGGCCTCCCATCGCGGTGGCGTCTGTTGTGGCAGAGCGCCGGCTCTGGGCGCATGCGCTCCAAAGCTCCGGCTAAGTGATTGGACACATCAGTCCAGCCACTCCGCGGCACGTGGGATCTTCCCAGGCCAGGGATCAAACCGGCGCCCCTTGCACTGCAAGGCGGTGTCCTTATCCACTGGACCACCAGGGGAAGTCCACGATGTCAGATTCTTGATCTCCAATGAAGAAAAATTCACATTGGGATCAAAAAGACTTGGCTTTGGTCACTCAGAGATTTGTGAAATAAAAATTTATTAAGAAAAGAGGATAGAGAGAGAGAGCTTCCAGCATAGACACTGGAAGGGGGATAGAAAAGAAACCCCTTGGTCAGTTTAGGCAAGATAATTTGCATTCTCCAGTCAGTTATTAAAACAATAGATCAAAAGAATACAATAATTTGTCTTTTAATTTGAATTTGTCTCAGTATTCTCTTGATAACTAGTACCCTCAAAATTTTATAGTTGTGGCCCCTTTCATCACTGTAGTTATAGGGGAGAGGTAGACAGCTTGTCTGTTTAGTTTATAGATTTCCACATGGGAAGAAATGTATTTGGAAGCTACACTTAACAAAGCCTGAGGAGCTATATTTTCATCAAAACCTGAGAAGATCTTGAACTTTGATCTGATTCTGTAAGGGGCACTTTTCTGGTCTATGAGAGAAGATAAATTAATCTTGCATGTGGGGAAGAACATGGATCTCCTTTCAGGGTCTGAGGGCAGATTTATAGTGGTCAGGTTTCAACATAATCTTAAATTTTCCCTGCCTCTTGGTTTTAATCCCTGTGAATGACCCCTCTTCATAATATATAGGGCTGGCATATATTAATACCACTAGGATATTGTATAAATGATGGAGCGTGACTTTTGAGACTGGTAGACAATGGTAGACAGGTTACCATGAACGATGTCAGATTCTTTTTTTTTTTTTTTTTTAAGATTTATTTATTTATTTTTGGGCAGGGGTCGGGTTGGGGAGGGAGGGGAGTGGGCGGGCCACTTCTATTGGTCTTCCATTTCTCTATTTTTCATCCATCTTTGTTCTTTGGCTCCTGTGGGCCTCCCATCGCGGTGGCGTCTGTTGTGGCAGAGCGCCGGCTCTGGGCGCATGCGCTCCAAAGCTCCGGCTAAGTGATTGGACACATCAGTCCAGCCACTCCGCGGCACGTGGGATCTTCCCAGGCCAGGGATCAAACCGGCGCCCCTTGCACTGCAAGGCGGTGTCCTTATCCACTGGACCACCAGGGGAAGTCCACGATGTCAGATTCTTGATCTCCAATGAAGAAAAATTCACATTGGGATCAAAAAGACTTGGCTTTGGTCACTCAGAGATTTGTGAAATAAAAATTTATTAAGAAAAGAGGATAGAGAGAGAGAGCTTCCAGCATAGACACTGGAAGGGGGATAGAAAAGAAACCCCTTGGTCAGTTTAGGCAAGATAATTTGCATTCTCCAGTCAGTTATTAAAACAATAGATCAAAAGAATATCTTAAGGTTATAAAGCCCCTGCAGGCCCACAACCTCAACATTAACTTGAGATTAGCTAGAGGATTGTCTCCCAGCTTCAGGACTAGGTGAGATATTCTAATGTAAAGGCCTTGCTAGGCCCACAACATTAACGTAAGAAAGAAATTTAGTCTCAGTTTCAGCTGTTGATCCTTATCATAACAAACGTTTTAGACTAGAAAATCTTTGCATTTCTTTCTCCTTTTTCCTCTGCCTTTCCTTCTTGGGACCCACTGGCCTCCTTATCAAATTTTCCTATTAGTCTCTTTCAAGACTAAGTCATTAAGGTCACTGTTGTTTTCATCTTTCCCTCTTAAATCTAAGACCTCTTGGTAACAGCCAGAGTTTAACTGAGACCTTTATGCCAGTAGGTACATGGGTGATACCTTGGTAGCACATTGTCCAACCCCAGTCCAGGCTTCAGATGACACTAGCTGTAACTGCCATCCCAATTACAACCTTTTGCCAGGTCCTGAGCGAGAACAATATGGCCAAGCTGCTCCTGCATTTCTGATCCACAGAAACTTGAAATTAATAAGTGTTTGTTGTTTAAAGCTGCTAAGTTTTTTAAGCCTCAGTAATTAACTAATAGAACTAAACTAGCCTGGGAAGGAAAGCAGTGGACTTTGCATTCAAATGGACCATCTGTAGTGTTTGGCAGAAAATCTAATTTGGAGATCTAGAATTCAGCAAGACTGAATGTATAATACACATCAATAAATATTGATTCAAGACTCTCCAATTGGTTTATGAGTTATCTAATCTACTGCCATCATGGATGTTAATTAAATCAGAACCAGAGCTAAAATCTTTCTTTCTTTTTCTTGAGAGTTCCCCTCCCCGGAACCACCATGAAATAGAAATAATAAAGTTGCTTTTTTACACAACAAAATTTCTAGGGACTAATCACACACAAAAAGTTGAATTTCAAAGTTTCCTTGTATTTAAAGAGAGATAAAAGGAAAACCAACCAAAAAAACCCACTGGAAGGGGATAGAAAAGAAACCCCTTGGTCAGTTTAGGCAAGATAATTTGCATTCTCCAGTCAGTTATTAAAACAATAGATCAAAAGAATATCTTAAGGTTATAAAGCCCCTGCAGGCCCACAACCTCAACATTAACTTGAGATTAGCTAGAGGATTGTCTCCCAGCTTCAGGACTAGGTGAGATATTCTAATGTAAAGGCCTTGCTAGGCCCACAACATTAACGTAAGAAAGAAATTTAGTCTCAGTTTCAGCTGTTGATCCTTATCATAACAAACGTTTTAGACTAGAAAATCTTTGCATTTCTTTCTCCTTTTTCCTCTGCCTTTCCTTCTTGGGACCCACTGGCCTCCTTATCAAATTTTCCTATTAGTCTCTTTCAAGACTAAGTCATTAAGGTCACTGTTGTTTTCATCTTTCCCTCTTAAATCTAAGACCTCTTGGTAACAGCCAGAGTTTAACTGAGACCTTTATGCCAGTAGGTACATGGGTGATACCTTGGTAGCACATTGTCCAACCCCAGTCCAGGCTTCAGATGACACTAGCTGTAACTGCCATCCCAATTACAACCTTTTGCCAGGTCCTGAGCGAGAACAATATGGCCAAGCTGCTCCTGCATTTCTGATCCACAGAAACTTGAAATTAATAAGTGTTTGTTGTTTAAAGCTGCTAAGTTTTTTAAGCCTCAGTAATTAACTAATAGAACTAAACTAGCCTGGGAAGGAAAGCAGTGGACTTTGCATTCAAATGGACCATCTGTAGTGTTTGGCAGAAAATCTAATTTGGAGATCTAGAATTCAGCAAGACTGAATGTATAATACACATCAATAAATATTGATTCAAGACTCTCCAATTGGTTTATGAGTTATCTAATCTACTGCCATCATGGATGTTAATTAAATCAGAACCAGAGCTAAAATCTTTCTTTCTTTTTCTTGAGAGTTCCCCTCCCCGGAACCACCATGAAATAGAAATAATAAAGTTGCTTTTTTACACAACAAAATTTCTAGGGACTAATCACACACAAAAAGTTGAATTTCAAAGTTTCCTTGTATTTAAAGAGAGATAAAAAGGAAAACCAACTCTCAGAGTGAATTGATGGGAGTGATATGGTAACCTTCAGGCAAATAATTTTAACTGTATTAATAATGAATATCTATATATATATATATATATGTGTGTGTGTGTGTGTGTGTGTGTACAAGTAAAGCCATGCGTGCTCCTGAAATACTCTGAATATTTGCCCAGAATTCTCAAAAGGAAAGTTATATGGAAATGGATAATTATACAGATTATATCTAAGCCATAACTGAGAGTCACTTGATCTTATAATTTTTATGTAGGGAGATATCTGAAAGTAAGCTCAAAATCTGCAGAATTTATTTAAAAGTTAATTGTGGGGCTTCCCTGGTGGTCCAGTGGGTAAGGACACCACCTTGCAGTGCAAGGGGCGCCGGTTCGATCCCTGGCCTGGGAAGATCCCATGTGCCGCAGAGCAGCTGGACTGATGTGTCCAATTACCTTGCCGGGGCTCTGGAGCACATGTGCCCAGAGCCGGTGCTCTGCAACAACCAAGGCCACTGCGATGGGAGGCCCACACGGGCCAAAGAACAAAGATGGATGAAAAATAGATAAATGAAAGACCAATAGAAGTGGCCCGCTCACCCCCCTCCCACCCCAACCTGCACTGCCCACCAAAAAAAAAAAAAAAGTTAATTGCACCTAATGTTATTAACTTAGATTATTGTTTTTATTCCTTACAGAATGACACAGATCTTGCAAAAACTGACATATATTTATTTGAGCACAAAAATAATAACTGATATAATTAAAATTCACTTTAAAGCATCTTGGGAAGGATTAGGGATTTTTTAAAATTTTATTTATTGATTTATTTTTGACTGTTCTATGTTTTCATGACTGACACAGGCTCTTCTCTAGCTGCAGGGAGTGGGGACTACTCTGTAGTTGAGGTGAGCAGGCTTCTTGTTGTGGTGACTTCTCTTGTTGTAGAACTCGAGCTTTTGGGCACACAGGCTTCAGTAGTTGCAGCACATGGACTCAATAGTTGCAGCTCTGAGACTCTAGAGCACAGGCTCCATAGATGTGGCTCACGGGCCTAGTTGCTCTGCAGCATGTAGGATCCTCCTGCATCAGGGATCAGACCTGTGTGTCCTGCATTGGTAGGTGAACTCTTTACCACTGAGCTACCAGGGAAGCCCTAGAGATTTTTAAATAAGCATTTTATTACCAGGATCAGGAAACAGTGGCATCTCATCTGTTGTTAAGTCAGAACAAAAACAGAATTCATGGCAACCACTTAGTTAGCTTGTTATGTGTCCTACAACATATGTTGAATTTGCACCATGGCTGAAAAATATTAAGACTAAAAGCTGCAGTTTTGGTGGAAAAGTGAAAAGGAATGGTTCTTCTGAAAGCTTGGTATGCTGCTTTCCCTTAATGAAAGGTGCCTTTCACTTGTGTGCTCTGTCCTTTTGAAAGTAAATGCAACCACACGTATGCTTTGCATAAGGGGACCTCAGCAACAGGTTGCTGGTTTTAAGTCATTACACACTTTGATTGGAGGATTGGGAGAGGGGCAAATGGCCAGTCAGAGAAGAGGCATTGACTTTTCTAGGGACTTCCCTTGACAAGTACAAGCATGTAGGAAGGGTCCTTTTGAGAAAGCCATAAAAACTCCCAGCTGAAAAAGCAGATCAACATTTAGACTCTGGATACCTGGAAGTCTGAGCCAGACTATCTTGTGCTGATTAATGAAGACGTTTTTTTCATTTCCCTCTTCTCCATCTCCTCAGTTCCAGTCTTGGGTGTATGTGATACAGTTTTGGAAGAGGGAAGAGTAGGAGATAGCTGAGAATGAGAAGTTAACCACAGTCCCCTTCCTCACTGTCAGCTTCATAGCCGAGAGGAGCTTCAAGCTGGTTGAAGGGCAAACTTTCACGCTCAATGAAGTTGACTGTTAAAATGATTAAGCTGGTCTGGATATTTCCATTTTATTATTTAAGAGTGAAAAAGAAAAATGTGATGTTTGTCAGAAAGCCTTAGCTGCAGGGAGTGGGGACTACTCTGTAGTTGAGGTGAGCAGGCTTCTTGTTGTGGTGACTTCTCTTGTTGTAGAACTCGAGCTTTTGGGCACACAGGCTTCAGTAGTTGCAGCACATGGACTCAATAGTTGCAGCTCTGAGACTCTAGAGCACAGGCTCCATAGATGTGGCTCACGGGCCTAGTTGCTCTGCAGCATGTAGGATCCTCCTGCATCAGGGATCAGACCTGTGTGTCCTGCATTGGTAGGTGAACTCTTTACCACTGAGCTACCAGGGAAGCCCTAGAGATTTTTAAATAAGCATGTTATTACCAGGATCAGGAAACAGTGGCATCTCATCTGTTGTTAAGTCAGAACAAAACAGAATTCATGGCAACCACTTAGTTAGCTTGTTATGTGTCCTACAACATATGTTGAATTTGCACCATGGCTGAAAAATATTAAGACTAAAAGCTGCAGTTTTGGTGGAAAAGTGAAAAGGAATGGTTCTTCTGAAAGCTTGGTATGCTGCTTTCCCTTAATGAAAGGTGCCTTTCACTTGTGTGCTCTGTCCTTTTGAAAGTAAATGCAACCACACGTATGCTTTGCATAAGGGGACCTCAGCAACAGGTTGCTGGTTTTAAGTCATTACACACTTTGATTGGAGGATTGGGAGAGGGGCAAATGGCCAGTCAGAGAAGAGGCATTGACTTTTCTAGGGACTTCCCTTGACAAGTACAAGCATGTAGGAAGGGTCCTTTTGAGAAAGCCATAAAAACTCCCAGCTGAAAAAGCAGATCAACATTTAGACTCTGGATACCTGGAAGTCTGAGCCAGACTATCTTGTGCTGATTAATGAAGACGTTTTTTTCATTTCCCTCTTCTCCATCTCCTCAGTTCCAGTCTTGGGTGTATGTGATACAGTTTTGGAAGAGGGAAGAGTAGGAGATAGCTGAGAATGAGAAGTTAACCACAGTCCCCTTCCTCACTGTCAGCTTCATAGCCGAGAGGAGCTTCAAGCTGGTTGAAGGGCAAACTTTCACGCTCAATGAAGTTGACTGTTAAAATGATTAAGCTGGTCTGGATATTTCCATTTTATTATTTAAGAGTGAAAAAGAAAAATGTGATGTTTGTCAGAAAGCAACAAAACTCTGTAAAGCAAATACCCTTCAATTAAAAAATAAATTATAAGGAAAAAAGAAAAAAATGTGATTACCTCTACAACTATTTGGTCAATATTTGTCATAAATTAGTACAATGAGTAGGTTCATAAGATGGTTCAGAAAAACCCCAAATGAACTATTTGGTCAACCCAATATATGAGCAGAGTGGGAAAAATGAAGTTATTTTCTGATTCTACTTTATTGAGTACTCACTACACAGAAGAAAAAAAGACATACAGGCAGTACCAAGAACATAGTAAGAGCTCAAAAAACATCAATCTTATTGTTAGTTATTACTCGTACTGCATAGTTCCGTGTATATGCAGTTTCAACATTAAAAACAAAATCTACATTCATTTTTTTTGCCATAGATGACACATATTGGCATCAAAATGACCATGGCAAAATGTTGATATTTTACATACACTAAACTTCATCTTTCTTATTCAAATGTGTTTTATTCAGAAAGAAAAGTGACTTAGGGGTAAAGGGGGCTGGGCTTTCTTTATAAAATGATCATTACATTTTTCATGGGTAAAAAAAGATATAATTCATTATAAAAGTTGTTCTGATATTTTAATTATCTACAGTAAATGTAATATAACCAAATGTGATATGTATAAAATGTAGATACTGAGAGTCTTGCTCCTGGCCAAAACCCCACATGTGATCTTTCAAGCCTGACCGGAAGTAATTATGTGGCATTGCCTAGTATAAAATGTAAGATGGACTGAAAAGTCTTGCCCCCTGGAATGGAAGTCTAACCGGATTAATGAAGACGTTTTTTTCATTTCCCTCTTCTCCATCTCCTCAGTTCCAGTCTTGGGTGTATGTGATACAGTTTTGGAAGAGGGAAGAGTAGGAGATAGCTGAGAATGAGAAGTTAACCACAGTCCCCTTCCTCACTGTCAGCTTCATAGCCGAGAGGAGCTTCAAGCTGGTTGAAGGGCAAACTTTCACGCTCAATGAAGTTGACTGTTAAAATGATTAAGCTGGTCTGGATATTTCCATTTTATTATTTAAGAGTGAAAAAGAAAAATGTGATGTTTGTCAGAAAGCAACAAAACTCTGTAAAGCAAATACCCTTCAATTAAAAAATAAATTATAAGGAAAAAAGAAAAAAATGTGATTACCTCTACAACTATTTGGTCAATATTTGTCATAAATTAGTACAATGAGTAGGTTCATAAGATGGTTCAGAAAAACCCCAAATGAACTATTTGGTCAACCCAATATATGAGCAGAGTGGGAAAAATGAAGTTATTTTCTGATTCTACTTTATTGAGTACTCACTACACAGAAGAAAAAAAGACATACAGGCAGTACCAAGAACATAGTAAGAGCTCAAAAAACATCAATCTTATTGTTAGTTATTACTCGTACTGCATAGTTCCGTGTATATGCAGTTTCAACATTAAAAACAAAATCTACATTCATTTTTTTTGCCATAGATGACACATATTGGCATCAAAATGACCATGGCAAAATGTTGATATTTTACATACACTAAACTTCATCTTTCTTATTCAAATGTGTTTTATTCAGAAAGAAAAGTGACTTAGGGGTAAAGGGGGCTGGGCTTTCTTTATAAAATGATCATTACATTTTTCATGGGTAAAAAAAGATATAATTCATTATAAAAGTTGTTCTGATATTTTAATTATCTACAGTAAATGTAATATAACCAAATGTGATATGTATAAAATGTAGATACTGAGAGTCTTGCTCCTGGCCAAAACCCCACATGTGATCTTTCAAGCCTGACCGGAAGTAATTATGTGGCATTGCCTAGTAGGACTCAGGGAAAAAAGTGACTGTTCACACAGTGAACTGGGCACATAGCCAGAACAGTACAGTCACTGGAAGGAGTTTCAGTCAAGGACTCAAACCTGCCAAGACCAGCCTGGCTTAGAAGTATATTTGCATTTCTACCCCAGCCACCTTCATTCTGAGGCCATTTTATTAGGGGACCTTGGTTAAGACACTTCTCCATTACACTCTGCTTTTCTAATACTAGCCATCTCCTCTCTGGCTCCTCAAGTCCATAAAGACACTTTGCAGGCTTCTTCACTCAGTAGGATTACTCCAGTCTCTGCTGCAAGTCACCTGATGCTTTCCCATTGCTATTCAGTGAGGGGAAAATGAACCACTTAGAAGCTTATGCCTTTCTTTTCTGCCTCTTTTACTGTCACAGGATATGAATAAAATCTTGATTGCTACTTTCAGTTTAGCTCATTGTCCTAACTAACCACTTCTGCACCTGGCAAGCTCAACAGATGAAGCTTTCATTAGAGTCTCAAAGGGGACTGATACTCCCAAAGTTAAAGTTATCTTGCTTGGTGAGTCTTTGACTATCTAGAAGCTTAGCTTTGTGACTAAGAGTAAGAATGGATTTTAAGAAGTCTGTCAACCATAACGCAATGGCTTTCAAATACTTGTTGAAATGATCAAGGAAGCCTCTGACACAATGAAGCAATCCAAGAAGCATGCATAATAAGGATTGATTCCTATAGTACTAAATATGTACAATTCTCAACACTTTGAACATCAATTTTTTTTCTTATTTAAGCAATAAAACAGACCTAAGCACAGGTGACTGCTTTTATTACTCTCATTTTGTTGAAAACAAACTAAAACAAAGAGTGTCTAAAAATCTTAACCATCTCATACAACTAGTATGATGTTTGACTCCAAAGCCTGATTTCTTAACCACACTATTGCCTTTTGTAGTGAAAATAAAACTTTCTTTGTTCTTAGACTGTTGGGAAATTTTCAATAAGACCTAACTTATCCAGACTATATCATTTGTTTTATAGTTTAATTGATAGGGTATAATAAAAACTTATGTAAGTCCAAGTATTCTTTATACTTTTTTAAAGTTTTTTTATAGCCAATATCTAAAAATTTATTATTTATTTTCCTTTGTTCTTTGGTGCATGTAGGCCTCCCATTGTAGCAGCCTCTCTCATTGCAGAGCACCAGCTCAGGGCACATGTGCTCCAGGGCGCTGGCTCGTATTTGGGCACACTGGTCCAGCCACTCCATGGCACATGATATCTTCCTGGGCCAGGGATCAAACCCGTGCCCCTTGCACTGCAAGGCCAACTCCCCACCCACTGGACCACCAGAGAAGCCCCTTTATACTTTTTATTTCCTTAATTATCACCCATTCAGCAGCCTTCATTCCCATGAATTTGTACCAACTTTTCCACTATATTTGATCCTAAACTGCATCTGTATACATTTTTGTGAGGCCTGTCGTATTCCTTAGGCAAGTGGATCACTTTTCCTGGTCATTAACTTTGGTGATTTGTTTTACTAATAACAAATAATATTGTGTACCTTGAAAGATACCAGTTCCCTTCAAAATTTGTTAGCTCATTGTCCTAACTAACCACTTCTGCACCTGGCAAGCTCAACAGATGAAGCTTTCATTAGAGTCTCAAAGGGGACTGATACTCCCAAAGTTAAAGTTATCTTGCTTGGTGAGTCTTTGACTATCTAGAAGCTTAGCTTTGTGACTAAGAGTAAGAATGGATTTTAAGAAGTCTGTCAACCATAACGCAATGGCTTTCAAATACTTGTTGAAATGATCAAGGAAGCCTCTGACACAATGAAGCAATCCAAGAAGCATGCATAATAAGGATTGATTCCTATAGTACTAAATATGTACAATTCTCAACACTTTGAACATCAATTTTTTTTCTTATTTAAGCAATAAAACAGACCTAAGCACAGGTGACTGCTTTTATTACTCTCATTTTGTTGAAAACAAACTAAAACAAAGAGTGTCTAAAAATCTTAACCATCTCATACAACTAGTATGATGTTTGACTCCAAAGCCTGATTTCTTAACCACACTATTGCCTTTTGTAGTGAAAATAAAACTTTCTTTGTTCTTAGACTGTTGGGAAATTTTCAATAAGACCTAACTTATCCAGACTATATCATTTGTTTTATAGTTTAATTGATAGGGTATAATAAAAACTTATGTAAGTCCAAGTATTCTTTATACTTTTTTAAAGTTTTTTTATAGCCAATATCTAAAAATTTATTATTTATTTTCCTTTGTTCTTTGGTGCATGTAGGCCTCCCATTGTAGCAGCCTCTCTCATTGCAGAGCACCAGCTCAGGGCACATGTGCTCCAGGGCGCTGGCTCGTATTTGGGCACACTGGTCCAGCCACTCCATGGCACATGATATCTTCCTGGGCCAGGGATCAAACCCGTGCCCCTTGCACTGCAAGGCCAACTCCCCACCCACTGGACCACCAGAGAAGCCCCTTTATACTTTTTATTTCCTTAATTATCACCCATTCAGCAGCCTTCATTCCCATGAATTTGTACCAACTTTTCCACTATATTTGATCCTAAACTGCATCTGTATACATTTTTGTGAGGCCTGTCGTATTCCTTAGGCAAGTGGATCACTTTTCCTGGTCATTAACTTTGGTGATTTGTTTTACTAATAACAAATAATATTGTGTACCTTGAAAGATACCAGTTCCCTTCAAAATTACATAGTTCATATTTCCATTCTCACATCCTGCTATAGGCACATGGTAATCTTGAAAATCACCAACAAATTGGTGCACACCATGAATCATCCCTTTTTGAAAGTGGCACATTCTGTGCTGTACTTCATTATAGTCCCCCTTTCTGATCATTTTTAAAATTGTAAAAATATTGCATATTAGGTTACTATTTGGAAAAATATTAGATATTAAAGATATCTAAAGATATATTAGATATTTGATAATATTAGATACTACAAATATATATCACTAATAGCTACAGAGGAAGAGGTATCTTGGTTTAATATATAAAACTGGGCTTTGGAATCAGACAATGGTGCTAATCCTAATTCTGGCCCCCAAAAGCTGCATTATTTTGGAGAGGTATTTACTTCCCTGAGTTTCAGTCTTCACTGTGAAAGGAAGATTATCATCACTTTGAAGGTACTTTGAAAAAAACCTAGGTAATGTATCAAAAATATTTGGCTCACTGCTTGGCAGCCAGTAATATAAAGGTCAAACCATTTGACAGCTCAGCTTCTGTTAAGAGCTTTATGCTTCTTACCTGATTTGATTTAATCCTCACAAGAACATTATGATAGGCAGACTTGTTACAAAAAGTGGTGTCACCCCCTTTCTTCATTTTCTGAAGAAAGGCATATACATACTCCATTTCTGGTGTTTTTGTTGAGAGCAGTGATATGGAGTGAATTATGTCCCTGACAAAATTAATATATTAAAATCCTAACACCAAATGGCTTTATTTAGAGATGGGGCCTTTGGGAAGTAATTTAAATCAGATGAGGTCATGAGGGTAGAGCCTTCATGATGGCATTAGTGACTTTATAAGAAGAGAGGAAGATTGTCCTCTCTCCCCATTAAAGACACAGAGAGAATGGGGCTGTCTGCAAAACCAGAATTTGTACCAACTTTTCCACTATATTTGATCCTAAACTGCATCTGTATACATTTTGTGAGACCTGTCGTATTCCTTAGGCAAGTGGATCACTTTTCCTGGTCATTAACTTTGGTGATTTGTTTTACTAATAACAAATAATATTGTGTACCTTGAAAGATACCAGTTCCCTTCAAAATTACATAGTTCATATTTCCATTCTCACATCCTGCTATAGGCACATGGTAATCTTGAAAATCACCAACAAATTGGTGCACACCATGAATCATCCCTTTTTGAAAGTGGCACATTCTGTGCTGTACTTCATTATAGTCCCCCTTTCTGATCATTTTTAAAATTGTAAAAATATTGCATATTAGGTTACTATTTGGAAAAATATTAGATATTAAAGATATCTAAAGATATATTAGATATTTGATAATATTAGATACTACAAATATATATCACTAATAGCTACAGAGGAAGAGGTATCTTGGTTTAATATATAAAACTGGGCTTTGGAATCAGACAATGGTGCTAATCCTAATTCTGGCCCCCAAAAGCTGCATTATTTTGGAGAGGTATTTACTTCCCTGAGTTTCAGTCTTCACTGTGAAAGGAAGATTATCATCACTTTGAAGGTACTTTGAAAAAACCTAGGTAATGTATCAAAATATTTGGCTCACTGCTTGGCAGCCAGTAATATAAAGGTCAAACCATTTGACAGCTCAGCTTCTGTTAAGAGCTTTATGCTTCTTACCTGATTTGATTTAATCCTCACAAGAACATTATGATAGGCAGACTTGTTACAAAAAGTGGTGTCACCCCCTTTCTTCATTTTCTGAAGAAAGGCATATACATACTCCATTTCTGGTGTTTTTGTTGAGAGCAGTGATATGGAGTGAATTATGTCCCTGACAAAATTAATATATTAAAATCCTAACACCAAATGGCTTTATTTAGAGATGGGGCCTTTGGGAAGTAATTTAAATCAGATGAGGTCATGAGGGTAGAGCCTTCATGATGGCATTAGTGACTTTATAAGAAGAGAGGAAGATTGTCCTCTCTCTCCCCCATTAAAGACACAGAGAGAATGGGGCTGTCTGCAAACCAGAAAGAGGGTTTTTGCCAGGTACCATCTGAGGACACCTTGATTGTGGACTTCCTGGTATTAATCTTAGCCACCAGAACTGAGAAGTAAATGTCTGTTGTTTAAGTCACCCCGTCTCTGGTCTTTGGTATAGTAGCCCAGGTGGATTAACACAAGCTGAGATGTAATACCTATATACCCTTATTATTTAAAATAATAATTACCTGATTGTACATGTTTATTCCAGAAATTGAATTTCACTCATCAACTTGTATATATATTTTAACAGCTCCATCAAGTGACCATTTCCTTTTTCTCTCATGAATTTTTCTTTCCTATAATGCCATCTAAAATATAATACCCTTATTCTTTCTTCTTTTCTCAAGAGAGACTTACATTTGTGAAGACATGGATTATTTCTTTTCAATTTTTAATCTTATGTAACCTATTACACATTGGAAAAGACTCTGATGCTGGGAAAGACTGAGGGCAGGAGGAGAAGGGGGTGACAAAGCATGAGATGGTTGGATGGCATCACTGACTCAATGAACATGAGTTTGAGCAAACTCTGAGAGATAGTAAAGGACAGGGAAGCCTGGTGTGCTACCCTGATGTGTCCCTTGGATTGCAAAGAGTTGTACATGACTGAGCAACTGAAGAACAACCTATAGAACCTTACTAAATACCGAATGGAGCTAATGCAATATTGTGATAGAAGGAGATTAACCTTTATTCTACATACTTTGCATTCATTGATTATGTTGAGGAGAGGGATGTGTTATTTATTTACTCTGTTAAAAAATCTCATAAGGGCTTCCCTGGTGGTCCAGTGGGTAAAGACACCAGCTTGCAGTGCAATAGGCACCGGTTCGATCCCTGGCCTGGGAAGATCCCACGTGCCGCAGAGCAGCTGGACAGATGTGTCCAACTACTGAGCTGGAGCTCTGGAGCGCATGCACCCAGAGCTGGTGCTCTGCAACAAGAGAGGCCACTGCGATGGGAGGCCCACACAGGCCAAAGAACATTAAAGACAGCTTTATAAGAAGAGAGGAAGATTGTCCTCTCTCCCCCATTAAAGACACAGAGAGAATGGGGCTGTCTGCAAACCAGAAAGAGGGTTTTTGCCAGGTACCATCTGAGGACACCTTGATTGTGGACTTCCTGGTATTAATCTTAGCCACCAGAACTGAGAAGTAAATGTCTGTTGTTTAAGTCACCCCGTCTCTGGTCTTTGGTATAGTAGCCCAGGTGGATTAACACAAGCTGAGATGTAATACCTATATACCCTTATTATTTAAAATAATAATTACCTGATTGTACATGTTTATTCCAGAAATTGAATTTCACTCATCAACTTGTATATATATTTTAACAGCTCCATCAAGTGACCTTTTCCCTTTTTTCTCTCATGAATTTTTCTTTCCTATAATGCCATCTAAAATATAATACCCTTATTCTTTCTTCTTTTCTCAAGAGAGACTTACATTTGTGAAGACATGGATTATTTCTTTTCAATTTTTAATCTTATGTAACCTATTACACATTGGAAAAGACTCTGATGCTGGGAAAGACTGAGGGCAGGAGGAGAAGGGGGTGACAAAGCATGAGATGGTTGGATGGCATCACTGACTCAATGAACATGAGTTTGAGCAAACTCTGAGAGATAGTAAAGGACAGGGAAGCCTGGTGTGCTACCCTGATGTGTCCCTTGGATTGCAAAGAGTTGTACATGACTGAGCAACTGAAGAACAACCTATAGAACCTTACTAAATACCGAATGGAGCTAATGCAATATTGTGATAGAAGGAGATTAACCTTTATTCTACATACTTTGCATTCATTGATTATGTTGAGGAGAGGGATGTGTTATTTATTTACTCTGTTAAAAAATCTCATAAGGGCTTCCCTGGTGGTCCAGTGGGTAAAGACACCAGCTTGCAGTGCAATAGGCACCGGTTCGATCCCTGGCCTGGGAAGATCCCACGTGCCGCAGAGCAGCTGGACAGATGTGTCCAACTACTGAGCTGGAGCTCTGGAGCGCATGCACCCAGAGCTGGTGCTCTGCAACAAGAGAGGCCACTGCGATGGGAGGCCCACACAGGCCAAAGAACAAAGATGGATGAAAATAGATAAATGAAAGACCAATAGAAGTGGCCAAAAAAAAAAAAAAAAAAAAATCTCATAAAAACTTTAGTAGTTTGAACTCATCTATATTTCATAGGTATACATATAAACATATATAGATAGAGACCTGTATACATGAACATATTACAGTATGACACATGCAGGTGCTACTGGATTTTGGCTTATGATTTATTTTTCTTTGGCAACCTCACTTGAATCTTAATCATTCTTATGTTTTTAAATATTGATACTTAGGGGCTTCCCTTGTGGCTCAGTGGATAAGAACCCGTCTGCCAATTCAGGAGACCCAGGTTCGATCCCTGATCTGGGAAGATCCCATGTACCGCAGAGCAGCTAAACCCACACATCAACAAAGACCCAGCACAGCCAAAAATAAATAAATAAAAGTTTAAAAAAATATATTGATACTTAAAATTTATGACTGGCAGTTTGGTTAAAATCTCTTCTGTGACTGGTCACAAATGAACTGTACAGACTTAAAGGAAATAATGCCAGTTCAACATCTCTTTCCATGATGATTCTCTTCGCTCATCTTCAGTGTGGTAAGAAATACTAAAAAGCTTTTCTTTCATAACATTTCCCAATATTTCTGTCTTTATCTGTGTGCAATTTATTCAGCTATTCTGCTTTAATAAAACCTTCTTATAGAACTAAATAATCTGGAATGATGGGACAGAGGCACCATAAATGTTTTCATAATACCCACAAAGGCATTGAGACTTGAAGTTCACTCTTCTCTTGAAATTCACTTTTACAGACTTCCCTGAGAGTCCAATGGTTAGGCGTCTGCTTGCAGGAGATGGGGGATACAGGTTTGATCCCTGGTCTGGGAAAATTCCATATACTGTAGGGCAGGTAGGCCAGTGTGCCACAACTACTGAGCTCACTCACCACAACCTCTGAAGCCCACACTCTCTAGAGTCCCCTGCTCCACAACAGGAGAAGCCACCACAATTAAAGAATAGTCCCCCTCACTGCAACTAGGGAAAGTCCTCATGCAGCAAAGAAGACCCAGCACAAGTGAAAAGAAAAGAAAAAAGAGAAATTAATTCATTTTTCCATGTTGTGCTTTCAGAATGCCCTGACTCTTCGTTCACCCCTTGCTGACTCTTTTCCCCCCAAAAGTGCTTATTTTGCCAGATCTTATGATATTTCATCTTCTCTGATGGATGTGTTCTATTTTTCTAAGCATTTTGTGTTTGCTTTCTAATTTCTGCATTCACAATCTTTGGTCCATAACCTTTCATAATGCATAAGTATCTTGTATAATTGCAGTTATAACTAGATACATTTTAACAACTGTCCAGTCTGATGCAAGTACATGTATTGGATTATAGATGTGCTTTTATCTTCCACTGGCTCTGTGAATTGTAGAGAATTCTGCAGTACTTTACTTCTTTTCTGTGAGTTTGGTTGGAAAGACTGAGTGAAGGAGTTTGACCAAACTGACACTACTTTCCATTTGCTTTTTGTTCATTCTGTAGGATAAGGGTTGACTTGATTCATCCACAAGCCAACTCAAGTAAATGGTGCAGAGGGGCTAGCTCGTCTTCTACCAGGCCTCTTGACTCTGGCCCCAGACTGATTGGTCATCTCCTGTCCCTTGGGACTCCTTATCTCCAGCCTCCCCAGTTCATTTCCTCTTGAGCCATGTCCCATTTTATACCCCATCTTTCAGCCCAGATGATGCATGTTTATTTCTTAATACTAAAAGCTTTTCTTTCATAACATTTCCCAATATTTCTGTCTTTATCTGTGTGCAATTTATTCAGCTATTCTGCTTTAATAAAACCTTCTTATAGAACTAAATAATCTGGAATGATGGGACAGAGGCACCATAAATGTTTTCATAATACCCACAAAGGCATTGAGACTTGAAGTTCACTCTTCTCTTGAAATTCACTTTTACAGACTTCCCTGAGAGTCCAATGGTTAGGCGTCTGCTTGCAGGAGATGGGGGATACAGGTTTGATCCCTGGTCTGGGAAAATTCCATATACTGTAGGGCAGGTAGGCCAGTGTGCCACAACTACTGAGCTCACTCACCACAACCTCTGAAGCCCACACTCTCTAGAGTCCCCTGCTCCACAACAGGAGAAGCCACCACAATTAAAGAATAGTCCCCCTCACTGCAACTAGGGAAAGTCCTCATGCAGCAAAGAAGACCCAGCACAAGTGAAAAGAAAAGAAAAAAGAGAAATTAATTCATTTTTCCATGTTGTGCTTTCAGAATGCCCTGACTCTTCGTTCACCCCTTGCTGACTCTTTTCCCCCCAAAAGTGCTTATTTTGCCAGATCTTATGATATTTCATCTTCTCTGATGGATGTGTTCTATTTTTCTAAGCATTTTGTGTTTGCTTTCTAATTTCTGCATTCACAATCTTTGGTCCATAACCTTTCATAATGCATAAGTATCTTGTATAATTGCAGTTATAACTAGATACATTTTAACAACTGTCCAGTCTGATGCAAGTACATGTATTGGATTATAGATGTGCTTTTATCTTCCACTGGCTCTGTGAATTGTAGAGAATTCTGCAGTACTTTACTTCTTTTCTGTGAGTTTGGTTGGAAAGACTGAGTGAAGGAGTTTGACCAAACTGACACTACTTTCCATTTGCTTTTTGTTCATTCTGTAGGATAAGGGTTGACTTGATTCATCCACAAGCCAACTCAAGTAAATGGTGCAGAGGGGCTAGCTCGTCTTCTACCAGGCCTCTTGACTCTGGCCCCAGACTGATTGGTCATCTCCTGTCCCTTGGGACTCCTTATCTCCAGCCTCCCCAGTTCATTTCCTCTTGAGCCATGTCCCATTTTATACCCCATCTTTCAGCCCAGATGATGCATGTTTATTTCTTTGGGACTCTGGAGCAGTATTATAGATTTATGCATTCTTGTTAAAGTCCTGATTCACTCAGACTTTACTCTCTTGATGAGTCAATACTGGAAATAAAATACAAACAAATCAAAACTGAATATTGTCCTTGTTGTTCCTTTTAGGATTCTCTATCAAAATGTTAATTTTCCTTAAGGATAATGGATAACTATGGATAATTGGAGACTAGCCATGTCAATGAAAAATGGGAAAGAAAAGCTCAGTGATTAATATTGCAACGTGTTATTTGCTATACAACCTTTTATGTATCTATCATCATGCCTGTACTGTGAAGCCTTCCACCTCAGAAACTATATCTTATTCACATAGTACAGTGCCTGGATCATTCAGAGAAGACTTAACAATGCCTACATTCAATAAAAATAGTTAATCTGCCATTTCTCTAATTTTATGCTTAACTATATATTCATTCTTCAATTTGAACTTTAAAACATTTCTTTAAACCTGTTAGAAATAAAACAGAGATAAAAGGTGTATGTAATAGCTTGCTTTGCAGCCTTAAGGTTCAAGGACATAGTACATCAGTACATCTTCATCAAATTATACAATAAATGAAGCTCAGTAGGAAAGCTATTGCATGTCCTCCTCTCCTGCATTTTCAGGCAGCCAAATGCTTTAATTAGTAGAACATTTGAAAGCTGTTCTTCTCATGACATTTTTCTTTGTAATGTCTGATTGTCTTATCTTCTGCTTAGCTGATAGTGACATGGGCATTGTGTTCACAGAGAGCTCCCACTTCTCCCATTTGGGACTTCCTTTGTCCATAATTTACTCATCACTTGTCTTCCTTCATGTTCTTTCCCTCTGTCTCTGTCTCTCTTGCTATCTGTCTTCCTCTATCTATCTCTGTTGTCTCTGTCGCTGGTCTTTCTGCCTGTATAAATGTACCCACACACATGCACACACACACACCCCTGCACAAACACATACACATACACATATCCTACTTGTTCTATTTCTGTAGTGAATTCTGACTAATACAGGGGTAAAATTATTATGATGGTGCAGAAAAAAATGTATTTTAATCTTGATATTTATTTTGATTGATTCCTCAGCTAATGTTGTCAAACTCTCCACCTATGCATTGTTGTTAAGTACAATAATAAAGGCTAAATGATTCACATGTTTTATATGTAATCCAAGATTATATTATCCAATTTTATATATGAGAGGATGGTACTCAGAGAAGTAAACATCTCCAAGATGACCTGAGTGGTGGTCACTGAACCACTGTTTAAGTTCAGTATTGTTTAACTCTGAGGTCCATTGCCTTTCTTATTCACTTAAGTGACTTTTCTTTAATGCAACTTCTAAATAGTTTGATGTTTTTGATAATGCAAAGGCCACTAAATGGCAACTGTATATTCCACCTCAGAAACTATATCTTATTCACATAGTACAGTGCCTGGATCATTCAGAGAAGACTTAACAATGCCTACATTCAATAAAAATAGTTAATCTGCCATTTCTCTAATTTTATGCTTAACTATATATTCATTCTTCAATTTGAACTTTAAAACATTTCTTTAAACCTGTTAGAAATAAAACAGAGATAAAAGGTGTATGTAATAGCTTGCTTTGCAGCCTTAAGGTTCAAGGACATAGTACATCAGTACATCTTCATCAAATTATACAATAAATGAAGCTCAGTAGGAAAGCTATTGCATGTCCTCCTCTCCTGCATTTTCAGGCAGCCAAATGCTTTAATTAGTAGAACATTTGAAAGCTGTTCTTCTCATGACATTTTTCTTTGTAATGTCTGATTGTCTTATCTTCTGCTTAGCTGATAGTGACATGGGCATTGTGTTCACAGAGAGCTCCCACTTCTCCCATTTGGGACTTCCTTTGTCCATAATTTACTCATCACTTGTCTTCCTTCATGTTCTTTCCCTCTGTCTCTGTCTCTCTTGCTATCTGTCTTCCTCTATCTATCTCTGTTGTCTCTGTCGCTGGTCTTTCTGCCTGTATAAATGTACCCACACACATGCACACACACACCCCTGCACAAACACATACACATACACATATCCTACTTGTTCTATTTCTGTAGTGAATTCTGACTAATACAGGGGTAAAATTATTATGATGGTGCAGAAAAAAATGTATTTTAATCTTGATATTTATTTTGATTGATTCCTCAGCTAATGTTGTCAAACTCTCCACCTATGCATTGTTGTTAAGTACAATAATAAAGGCTAAATGATTCACATGTTTTATATGTAATCCAAGATTATATTATCCAATTTTATATATGAGAGGATGGTACTCAGAGAAGTAAACATCTCCAAGATGACCTGAGTGGTGGTCACTGAACCACTGTTTAAGTTCAGTATTGTTTAACTCTGAGGTCCATTGCCTTTCTTATTCACTTAAGTGACTTTTCTTTAATGCAACTTCTAAATAGTTTGATGTTTTTGATAATGCAAAGGCCACTAAATGGCAACTGTATATGTTTTAACATTGCTAGAAAGTTCTTCCGTGTTTTTTTTTTTTTTTTTTAAAGATTTATTTATTTATTTATTTTTGGGCGGGGGTCAGGTTGGGGAGGGAGGGGAGCAGGCGGGCCACTTCTATTGGTCTTTCGTTTCTCTCTGTTCATCCGTCTTTGTTCTTTGGCTCCTGTGGGCCTCCCATCGCGGTGGCGTCTGTTGTTGCAGAGCACCGGCTCTGGGCACATGCGCTCCAGAGCTCCGGCTCGGTGATTGGACACATCAGTCCAGCCGCTCCGCGGCACGTGGGATCTTCCCAGGCCAGGGCTCGAACCGGCGCCCCTTGCACTGCAAGGCGGTGTCCTTACCCACTGGACCACCAGGGGAAGCCCCTCTTCCGTGTTTTGAGTGGGATCATGCCATGCCTTCTATAGCAACGTTTTCATGTCAGCTCTGGAAACACTTCAAGCTATTTGGCCCAAAATATTCTCTATTTCTCTCTCTTTTTATGTCCTACCCTGCCACCCCCCCCCCCATTGGAAACAAGAGAGCAGGAAAAATTCTCTCTTATAATTTTTTTTAACTGATATTATCTGCTTAACTGTCCATTGGTCTGTGGCTTCTTGTATCTAGGGCCAGAGAGGAGGCATTGCAACAACTTTGTAGACTGGGGAAAACTTAGAGGTTTCTACTGCTTAACTTAAAGAAAATGAAGAACACTACATTAGATAATTGCCCCTCAAAAAAAAGGTACAGAGGAAAATATTGTAGGTATTTGCATTTCATTAAAAAGGAGGAATATCATGGCTAGAAAATGACTTAGGGAGATTTAGCACGCATGGCTACATTGTAACAATAATTTAAAATAAATAAAATCAGTAAAATTGTAAAATATATTTTTGCATTCAAGCCAAATTTTTACTTTAATTTCTTACATAAAGTGAACATAAATGTTTTATATGATCTTTTTGTTTTCTTATCATTAATTTTATTGAAATAAATATACATATGATAGAGCTTCCCAGGTGGTCCTAGTGGTAAATAACCTGTCTGCAAATGCAGGAGACATAAGAGATGAGGGTTCAATCTCTGTGTCAAGAAGATACCCTGGAGGAGGGCATGGCAACCCACTCTAGTATTCTTGCCCGGAGAATTCCATGGACAGATGGGCCTGGCAGGTTATAGTCCATAGGGTCACAAAGAGCTGGGCACAACTGAAGCGACTTGGTGTGCATGCATGCGTATTTATCATATGAGAAATTGCATGTATGTTGCTGGAACGTTTGACAAGTATAGACACTGGTATAAAGACTACCTTCACCAAGATAAAAACAGAAAGTTGCCTCATGCTTCACTGCAGAAAATCTTACTCAGCCCTCTGGCCTTGGTAACTATTAATCTAATAGCTATCACTATAATTTTGGCAGTTGTAAATTCGTATAAATGGAACCATACAGTACATACTCTTTTGTATCTGTCTTTTTTCAATCAGCATAATGAAGGTGAGATTTATTCTTCTTGTACACATGAATAGATTCTTTCTTCTTATCACTGAGCACCATTCCCTAGCTCAGTGAAGGAGCTGACCACTGAGTTGATTTTTGAATATGGTATGAAGTTGGGATTGAAGTTCTTTATTATTTTGCATATCCGATTCTTTCATCACTTGTAGAAAAAGACTATCCTTTTCCTCTGAACTTGCTTAGTTAGCATCTTCTTGGAAAAGCAGCTTGTCATAGACCTGTGACTGTTTCGAGGTACACTATTCTGTTTCATTGATGTTTATCTCCTTTTACCATTATGTCACTTTTTCTTAGCTTTATTCTCTTGAAATTAGATTGTGTAAATCTTCCAGTTTTGCTCTTTTCAAGTTCATTTACCTATAAACTAATGAATTTTCATATGAATTTTGATACCAGTTCTTCAAAAAATATTGTTGCTATTGTATAGAATATATATATATTTATATAAAATTTATATCCTACCACTGTGGTTTTCCAATTCATGAATATAGTAAAATTATTTCATATCTTACCCTTAATATGATGCTATCTTATATTTTAATACATGTTTTGAAGAAGATCTGTACTGTTCTAATGCTCTTAATCACTCTATCATGAATATTGAATTCATGTTGTTTTCATCATGAACATGTTGAATTTTGTGTCATTTGCTATGATTATAATATGTTCCTGCCTTTCTTTTTCAAGAAAATGACAAAAAAATCACATGTTTAATCTTCTGTTATTAGGATGAAATCTGTTAAGATTTTATTTAATAGAATTGTGTTGAGGATTTTGCAGCTATGTTCTCTAGGTATAGGTTCTCTAATTTATTTTTGTAATGTGTATAAAAAGCTTTAGTTTCAGACTTGTATTGACATCACAGTGACTTGAAGAGTGTTCTCTGCTCTGTTTCACCTAAGAGTTTGAAGAAAACTTTGCCTACACTTTCTTTAAATTTTCTTTTCTGTGCCATATGTTTTCCTCATGAGGAAGTTTATTTTATTCCTTTAACTAAAAATTCTATTTCTTTAACAAATATATGGCTATTCATTTTTTAAAAATTGTTCTTCAGTCATGTTCTCTAAATGTATTTTTTTTTTAAAGATTTATTTATTTATTTACTTTGGGCGAGGGTTGGGTTGGGGAGGGAGGGGAGTGGGCGGGCCACTTCCATTGGTCTTTCATTTCTCTATTCTCATTCGTCTTCGTTCTTTGGCTCCTGTGGGCCTCCCATCGCAGTGGCCTCTGTCGTTGCAGAGCACCGGTTCTGGGCGCATGTACTCCAGAGCTCCGGCTCGGCGATTGGACACATCAGTCCAGCCGCTCCAAGGCACGTGGGATCTTCCCAGGCCAGGGCTCGAACCGGCGCCCCTTGCACTGCAAGGCGGTGTCCTTACCCACTGGACCACCAGGGGAAGTCCTAAACGTATTTTTTAAAGAAGTATATATGTTTCAGTTAAGGTATTAAACATATTTTTTATAAATTGTTATAATCCCCTAGCTTTCATAGCATCTGTAGTGGTCATTCCTATTCCATTCCTAATATTGGTAATAAGTGTTTTACCTTTTCCTTTTTTACAATTATTTTTTATTTTACTTTTTGCCCTTTTCTTGATTATAATATGTAGGGATACATCAACTTTATTTTTTTCCAGAAAAAATAGCTTTGACTTATAGCATTTTTATAACTATTATTATTTCATTGATTTCTGCACCTCTCATTATATGTGGAGAAGGAAACAGCAACCCACACCAGTATTCCTGCCTGGAAAGTACCATGGTCAGAGAAGCCTGGCAAGCTACAATCCATGAGATCCTACGTATGTGTGTGTGTGTGTGTGTGTGTGTGTGTGTGTCTATATATGTGTCTATATGCATATATAGACACACACACACACACACACATATATATATATATATATATATATATGGCTTCCCTTATGGTTCAATGGTGAGGAATTTGCCTGCAATGCAGCACATCCAGGTTCCATCCCTGGGTTGGCAAGATCCCCTTGGAGGAGGGCATTGCAACCCATTCCAGTATTCTTGCCTGGAGAATTTGTGGATGGAGGCGCCTGGCTGGCTGCAGTTCATGACGTCACATAGAGTCAAATATGACTGAAGTGACTAAGCAGCAGCATTATATGTAGTGTCCATAGCGTGCAGGCATGCTGAGTTGCTTCAATCGTGTCTGCCTCTTTGAGACCCCATGGACCTAGCCTACCTAACTCCCTCCGTGCATGAATTTTCACAGCAAGAATATTGGAGTAGGTTGTCATGCCCTTCTCTAGGGGATCTACCTGACTCTGATTGAACCTATGTCTCTTGCATCTCTTGCATTGCATGCTGAGTCTTTACCACTGAGCCACCAGGGAAGCCCAGTGTCTGTAGATATCATGTTAACTGGGTCAATCTGGTCGATAGTATTGATAAGATGTTCTGTAGCCTTACTGGATTTTGCCTACTTGTTTTATTATTTGCTCTAAAATAGCTGTTAAAATCTCTGACCTTGAGTTTGTTGAATATCTTGTCAAAGTATGTTTTCCATATAGATGGATATATTTTATATTATTTCTATTTCTCAAAGTCTACTTTATATCACTTTACTATAATCACATAAGAACTTTCCTGGTAGTTCAAATGCCAAAAAAACCTGCTTGCAATGCAAAAGACCCAGGTTTGATCACTGGATTGGAAAGATCCCCTGGAGAATAGAATGGCAACCCACTGCAATACTTTACCTGGAAAATCCCATGGACAGAGGAGACTGGCAGGCTACAGTCTATGGGATTGCAAAGAGGTAGAAAGGACTGAGACTCTAACACACACACACACAAAATCATATAAACATCCAAGTGTGTTTTGCTTACATTTTCTATCTTTTCATTTTTTTAAAAACTTTATCCTATTTTTGCTTTTGCATTTTGAAGTACAAATGGCAAAGACTGCCTTCTTGACCAATCTTTAGTCAGGATCCTTTGAGTCCTCTTCTTAACTATGCCACAGTTTTGGCAGCCCTTAATCTGCCAAGTGCAGTTTTAACAAAGAATTAGGTAAATCACTTTAGCAGAAATCCTCTCTCTCTTGCAATTTGATTATTTTGGCAAGATCCCCTTGGAGGAGGGCATTGCAACCCATTCCAGTATTCTTGCCTGGAGAATTTGTGGATGGAGGCGCCTGGCTGGCTGCAGTTCATGACGTCACATAGAGTCAAATATGACTGAAGTGACTAAGCAGCAGCATTATATGTAGTGTCCATAGCGTGCAGGCATGCTGAGTTGCTTCAATCGTGTCTGCCTCTTTGAGACCCCATGGACCTAGCCTACCTAACTCCCTCCGTGCATGAATTTTCACAGCAAGAATATTGGAGTAGGTTGTCATGCCCTTCTCTAGGGGATCTACCTGACTCTGATTGAACCTATGTCTCTTGCATCTCTTGCATTGCATGCTGAGTCTTTACCACTGAGCCACCAGGGAAGCCCAGTGTCTGTAGATATCATGTTAACTGGGTCAATCTGGTCGATAGTATTGATAAGATGTTCTGTAGCCTTACTGGATTTTGCCTACTTGTTTTATTATTTGCTCTAAAATAGCTGTTAAAATCTCTGACCTTGAGTTTGTTGAATATCTTGTCAAAGTATGTTTTCCATATAGATGGATATATTTTATATTATTTCTATTTCTCAAAGTCTACTTTATATCACTTTACTATAATCACATAAGAACTTTCCTGGTAGTTCAAATGCCAAAAAAACCTGCTTGCAATGCAAAAGACCCAGGTTTGATCACTGGATTGGAAAGATCCCCTGGAGAATAGAATGGCAACCCACTGCAATACTTTACCTGGAAAATCCCATGGACAGAGGAGACTGGCAGGCTACAGTCTATGGGATTGCAAAGAGGTAGAAAGGACTGAGACTCTAACACACACACACACAAAATCATATAAACATCCAAGTGTGTTTTGCTTACATTTTCTATCTTTTCATTTTTTTAAAAACTTTATCCTATTTTTGCTTTTGCATTTTGAAGTACAAATGGCAAAGACTGCCTTCTTGACCAATCTTTAGTCAGGATCCTTTGAGTCCTCTTCTTAACTATGCCACAGTTTTGGCAGCCCTTAATCTGCCAAGTGCAGTTTTAACAAAGAATGTAGGTAAATCACTTTAGCAGAAATCCTCTCTCTCTTGCAATTTGATTATATTTCTCATCCTCTGTTGATGTCTAAGTCTTGGATCTCCCTTTAGCTATAATCCTGTTAATCCAGTTTATCAAGAATATTTCTACCCTTGATATATCTTCTTAGTAAGTTTCCTACCACTGAACCCCTTGCTCTTCTCACTGGCTCTAAATATTCAGCTGTCTTTGCTATACTCAAAATTGAACTAAATTCTATACTCAAAGTTGAACTAAATTCAAAGTTGAACTAAATTCTATATTCTATTCTGCTGTACTACAACAGATCAAGTAAAATCTGTTTTACTATTTCTAATGTCTGGGATATATGTATTTTCATTTTTGTACCTCCTGCACAAAGATTATAGCAGGGACTTGCTTTTATGTTTAGTCTGATACTCTTGGCCTTTTAATTGTAAAATTTGGTCCATTTTTAATAAGTATTGTAATTGTTTCATACCTTTGGTTTTTCTTGACTTCTTTTTTCGGTTCTTTTTTTTCCCTTTAGTATTCCACTGAACTGCCTATATTGACCTTTTAATCTCTGTCTATCCTATCTATCTATCCTTTTTTTTAATTACTCCAGATATTACATTAAAATTTACTCCAGATATTACCACTTAAAATTAACAGTGTACCACTTTCTCCCATATATAACTTCAATTAAGAAATTGTATTTCTTTTTCTTTTTTTGGTAAACATGTTTCCACATGATAGAAGAGTGATTTATTAGAACAAATTCCATGACAGATCATATAAAATAACCATTTTCTGGAAGATGTCCAGATGACTACCCAAGGACAAATGCACAGAGGTGCCTCCAAGAAGCCAGACAAAATAAGTTACCAATCCTAGGGTGAAGACTGGAGGGAAGAGGAACACAAATTTGTAAATAAAAAAATTGTACAGAGATCACAACAGGGTGAAGGGACGGGGATGGAGGTGAGGTGAATGGACTGTATTTCTTATTTTTACCACTTTATACTAAAATCTTCACATTCGTAGCTCCTATTTTTGCTTTTGCATTTTGAAGTACAAATGGCAAAGACTGCCTTCTTGACCAATCTTTAGTCAGGATCCTTTGAGTCCTCTTCTTAACTATGCCACAGTTTTGGCAGCCCTTAATCTGCCAAGTGCAGTTTTAACAAAGAATGTAGGTAAATCACTTTAGCAGAAATCCTCTCTCTCTTGCAATTTGATTATATTTCTCATCCTCTGTTGATGTCTAAGTCTTGGATCTCCCTTTAGCTATAATCCTGTTAATCCAGTTTATCAAGAATATTTCTACCCTTGATATATCTTCTTAGTAAGTTTCCTACCACTGAACCCCTTGCTCTTCTCACTGGCTCTAAATATTCAGCTGTCTTTGCTATACTCAAAATTGAACTAAATTCTATACTCAAAGTTGAACTAAATTCAAAGTTGAACTAAATTCTATATTCTATTCTGCTGTACTACAACAGATCAAGTAAAATCTGTTTTACTATTTCTAATGTCTGGGATATATGTATTTTCATTTTTGTACCTCCTGCACAAAGATTATAGCAGGGACTTGCTTTTATGTTTAGTCTGATACTCTTGGCCTTTTAATTGTAAAATTTGGTCCATTTTTAATAAGTATTGTAATTGTTTCCTCCCTTTTGGTTTTTCTTGACTTCTTTTTTCGGTTCTTTTTTTTCCCTTTAGTATTCCACTGAACTGCCTATATTGACCTTTTAATCTCTGTCTATCCTATCTATCTATCCTTTTTTTTAATTACTCCAGATATTACATTAAAATTTACTCCAGATATTACCACTTAAAATTAACAGTGTACCACTTTCTCCCATATATAACTTCAATTAAGAAATTGTATTTCTTTTTCTTTTTTTGGTAAACATGTTTCCACATGATAGAAGAGTGATTTATTAGAACAAATTCCATGACAGATCATATAAAATAACCATTTTCTGGAAGATGTCCAGATGACTACCCAAGGACAAATGCACAGAGGTGCCTCCAAGAAGCCAGACAAAATAAGTTACCAATCCTAGGGTGAAGACTGGAGGGAAGAGGAACACAAATTTGTAAATAAAAAAATTGTACAGAGATCACAACAGGGTGAAGGGACGGGGATGGAGGTGAGGTGAATGGACTGTATTTCTTATTTTTACCACTTTATACTAAAATCTTCACATTCGTAGCACTTAATATGACTATAATTCCATTTCCCCTCATATTCTTCTTGCTGTTATTGTCATTAATGCTCATTTTTTACAATGTTGTTATTTTTATTTAAAATTTAATTATCTTTTAAGGAAACTACATAATAAAAAAACTCCCAAGTTTGATTTAAATTAAGACTTGTAAAAAGAAATCAAGAAGCACATATTTTTTTTCTGAACAAGCCAAAGTTCAAAAATATTTTGCATGTGTTTGCTTTAAGATTCATTTCTTAGGTTTATAAACCACAACTGAGGTACTTGACACTTCTCTGTTACTGTATTTTTAATTTATTTTTATTTTATTCATTTAACAGGAAAGTAGGAAAACATCTTTTGCCTTTCTTGCTCTTTGGTTGTATTTGGTATAAAGTTCTGATTGTCAGTTGCTCAGGTAAAAAGTGACAATGGCATAATTATTTACAATATTGGAGTTACTTAAACATAAGTCTAGACCTTCAGTGCATTATTGAATTCTTTAATCCTTATGGCTAACAGATTCACAGCAGCATGTGTGGCATTCTTTGAATGTTTTTAAAATTTATTTTTGCATTGAGGTTTATTTCACAGGATACAATAAACTTTGTGAACTTGTATCAAGTTTATTAATAAACAATGATTTTAGTAAAACTTTTTAAAAAGTTTTATAGACTGTACCTGATACCTTTTTTTTTTTCCGTAGAGCTAATATTTCATTTCATATAATTTCTTCAGAAGGTCAAATAATGAAGTTCTGCAAGTTAGTAATTCTCTTACTTGCTTAAGAATGTAATTAGCTCTTTATTTCAAAATCATGTTTACAGTACATGTTTACTAGTTATAGAATTCTGGGTAACTTTTTCTTCAGCACTTTAAGATGTCTTACTGAAGTAGTCTGGCTTCTCTGACGTTTGAATATTTTCTCTTTGCACAGAGGTGCCTCAAGAAGCCAGACAAAATAAGTTACCAATCCTAGGGTGAAGACTGGAGGGAAGAGGAACACAAATTTGTAAATAAAAAAATTGTACAGAGATCACAACAGGGTGAAGGGACGGGGATGGAGGTGAGGTGAATGGACTGTATTTCTTATTTTTACCACTTTATACTAAAATCTTCACATTCGTAGCACTTAATATGACTATAATTCCATTTCCCCTCATATTCTTCTTGCTGTTATTGTCATTAATGCTCATTTTTTACAATGTTGTTATTTTTATTTAAAATTTAATTATCTTTTAAGGAAACTACATAATAAAAAAACTCCCAAGTTTGATTTAAATTAAGACTTGTAAAAAGAAATCAAGAAGCACATATTTTTTTTCTGAACAAGCCAAAGTTCAAAAATATTTTGCATGTGTTTGCTTTAAGATTCATTTCTTAGGTTTATAAACCACAACTGAGGTACTTGACACTTCTCTGTTACTGTATTTTTAATTTATTTTTATTTTATTCATTTAACAGGAAAGTAGGAAAACATCTTTTGCCTTTCTTGCTCTTTGGTTGTATTTGGTATAAAGTTCTGATTGTCAGTTGCTCAGGTAAAAAGTGACAATGGCATAATTATTTACAATATTGGAGTTACTTAAACATAAGTCTAGACCTTCAGTGCATTATTGAATTCTTTAATCCTTATGGCTAACAGATTCACAGCAGCATGTGTGGCATTCTTTGAATGTTTTTAAAATTTATTTTTGCATTGAGGTTTATTTCACAGGATACAATAAACTTTGTGAACTTGTATCAAGTTTATTAATAAACAATGATTTTAGTAAAACTTTTTAAAAAGTTTTATAGACTGTACCTGATACCTTTTTTTTTTTCCGTAGAGCTAATATTTCATTTCATATAATTTCTTCAGAAGGTCAAATAATGAAGTTCTGCAAGTTAGTAATTCTCTTACTTGCTTAAGAATGTAATTAGCTCTTTATTTCAAAATCATGTTTACAGTACATGTTTACTAGTTATAGAATTCTGGGTAACTTTTTCTTCAGCACTTTAAGATGTCTTACTGAAGTAGTCTGGCTTTCTCTCTGACGGCTTTGAATATTTTCTCTTTGCTATTGGTTTTAAGCAGTGTGAAAAAGATGTACCTACATGTGGATTGTTTTCATTTATCTTTCTTTGAGATTCTTGGACCATCAAATATAATTTTTATGCAGGTGAGAAATTCTTACTGGCTATAAGTGGAGCTTCAGAGTTTACTGTTGCCACAATCATTTTGTTGAGGTCAAAATTTCCTTTTTTGACATTATCTGACATAAGTAGTTCTCACAGTGACTATCAATACTATTTAAAAAGTAAACATTTAAATTATCTAAATTTGAAGTTACTTTAAATCATATGTTGTTGAGGAAAAGAATAATGATAATAATGATGAATAATCTCTAGAGTTGGAGTCAGACTTGCACCCCCTCTATTTTCCCAGGGCTTCTTGTGCTAAAACTGGTTCACAGTATTTATGTGGTATTGCATTCTTTATAGTTGCCCGTCTGCCAAATTCCTTAGAAAAATGGTTACAATGAGGAGCTATAAGTGTCCTTATTACATTTTTATTATATGGAATAGAAGTGAATATTAGGCATTCAATAATATGTTGTAGATTGAATAAATAAACAATGACTAGGATGCCATAGCTGTCAAACTCGTAATTCTCTTGCATAAGCCTCTGCCACTGCCCATGTGGGGGGATCAATTATAGCCAGACATACAAACCCTGACTCAAGAAATCCTTAATTTGTTACCTTTCTATCAAGGACATTATGACTTTCCATTGTTGCTTGTCAATTTTGCAGAATATTTTGTATTTCTTTTCTTTTTTTTTTTTAAGATTTATTTATTTATTTACTTTGGGCGGGGGTCGGGTTGGGGAGGGAGTGGAGCGGGCGGGCCACATATATTGGTCTTTCATTTGTCCATTTTTCATTGGTCTTCATTCTTTGGCTCCTGGGGGCCTCCCATCATGGTGGCGTCTGTAGTCGCAGAGCGCCGGCTCCGGGCGCATGCGCTCCAGAGCTCCGGCTCGGTGATTGGACACATCAGTCCAGCCGCTCCGCGGCATGTGGCATCTTCCCAGGCCAGGGCACGAGCTGGCGCCCCTTGCACTGCAAGGCGGTGTCCTCACCCACTGGACCACCGGGGAAGCCCTATTTCTTTTCTTATTTAGATCTGTGCATAAGAGATAACCTAGCGCTAGACTTATTTCTATTAACTAGAAAATAGGTAGTCTTTTACGATTGTCCTCAGGATCCATTTTCTGTGACTATTGGAAGGAGGAAGTAGCCCTCACCAGGTGGCTTGTGGGCAAGGGTGCCTCTAAGCCTTTGAGGTATTAGTACTCAAGGTGATTTTTTAAATTTCCTGAAAATCTTATTCTCATATGAAGTGGTTTGGGACTTCATCTTCAAAGACAAGTACCCTAGCCACATTCTCAGCCACACTGTTGCCTTGAAACCTTTCCCCATCCCCTCCCAATAAAGTGAAAAAGGCATTCTGAGCAGTTTCTAGCAGAAAGTGAATCACTGCCTTGTCTGACCAAACTCCTAAAATTTTACTAGAACTCCTTTCTCATCTCAGGTCATTTTCTGATCCCTTCAGGAGGGAGATGGAAAATTTCAGTATTAAGAATGATTGATGCCTAATGTGTAATTTGGTTAAACTTATAAAAATGAAATGGTACTAAACTAACATACAGTAAGATAATATTAAATAAGTTACTTTTCTAAAGGGATATGCAATGAATGATCCAATATTTTTATGACATTTTAGTTTCTAATATGTTTCTTTTAAGTAATCAGTAAACATTCCTCATATTAAAGATTCTTTAATTTTGGAAATACTACAAGAAATCCTTAATTTGTTACCTTTCTATCAAGGACATTATGACTTTCCATTGTTGCTTGTCAATTTTGCAGAATATTTTGTATTTCTTTTCTTTTTTTTTTTTAAGATTTATTTATTTATTTACTTTGGGCGGGGGTCGGGTTGGGGAGGGAGTGGAGCGGGCGGGCCACATATATTGGTCTTTCATTTGTCCATTTTTCATTGGTCTTCATTCTTTGGCTCCTGGGGGCCTCCCATCATGGTGGCGTCTGTAGTCGCAGAGCGCCGGCTCCGGGCGCATGCGCTCCAGAGCTCCGGCTCGGTGATTGGACACATCAGTCCAGCCGCTCCGCGGCATGTGGCATCTTCCCAGGCCAGGGCACGAGCTGGCGCCCCTTGCACTGCAAGGCGGTGTCCTCACCCACTGGACCACCGGGGAAGCCCTATTTCTTTTCTTATTTAGATCTGTGCATAAGAGATAACCTAGCGCTAGACTTATTTCTATTAACTAGAAAATAGGTAGTCTTTTACGATTGTCCTCAGGATCCATTTTCTGTGACTATTGGAAGGAGGAAGTAGCCCTCACCAGGTGGCTTGTGGGCAAGGGTGCCTCTAAGCCTTTGAGGTATTAGTACTCAAGGTGATTTTTTAAATTTCCTGAAAATCTTATTCTCATATGAAGTGGTTTGGGACTTCATCTTCAAAGACAAGTACCCTAGCCACATTCTCAGCCACACTGTTGCCTTGAAACCTTTCCCCATCCCCTCCCAATAAAGTGAAAAAGGCATTCTGAGCAGTTTCTAGCAGAAAGTGAATCACTGCCTTGTCTGACCAAACTCCTAAAATTTTACTAGAACTCCTTTCTCATCTCAGGTCATTTTCTGATCCCTTCAGGAGGGAGATGGAAAATTTCAGTATTAAGAATGATTGATGCCTAATGTGTAATTTGGTTAAACTTATAAAAATGAAATGGTACTAAACTAACATACAGTAAGATAATATTAAATAAGTTACTTTTCTAAAGGGATATGCAATGAATGATCCAATATTTTTATGATACATTTTGAGTTTCTAATATGTTTCTTTTAAGTAATCAGTAAACATTCCTCATATTAAAGATTCAATATATTAAGAATTTATGGAAAATACTACAATTCTGAAAAATTTTAAAGATGATTTAACTTGAAGATAGATTCTGAAATTAAAGTGCCTGAAACTTGTTACAAATGAAGGAATATAAAAATACATAATCTATTAAATAAATCATAGCTCCCAAAGAGGCAAATTGATATTAATATTTGAAATAAGTGACTAGATCATAAAAAGTAATTCTGTTTCCTCAAATTTAGAACAGATTTAATATTATAAATAAATCATTATGAGCCAGAAGGATCAAGTCAAATTTTATTTGGGAAACTATCACTCATGTTAGCTATAATCAAATCAGAGAAGCTTAAAAAATTCAGGTTAAATATATTAATACTTCTTAAAGCTTAGATACATGAATCTAAGGTTTCAAACAGGGCTTCCCAGGTACCTCTAATGGTAAAGAACCCACCTGCCAGTGCAGGAGACTTAAGAGACTTGGGCTTGATCCCTGTGTCAGGAAGATCCCCTGGAGGAGGTCATGCCAACCCACTCTAGTATAATTGCCTGGAGAATCATATGGACAGCAGACCCTGATGGACTACAATCCATAGGATCACTAAGAGTCAGATACAACACAAGTGACTTAGCACAGCACACAGCAGCATAAGACTTCAAGAAGAATATGCCTAAGTAAATTCGTCTTGCACATTTTCTTCCATTTTAAGAATATAGCTTACTAAGTGAAGGAGTTTCTATTTATCCTAATATCCTAGATTTGTATTCTACTCAGTTCATTTTTTGTTTGTTTGTTTGTTTGTTTTTAAAAGATTTATTTATTTATTTATTTTGGGCGGGGATTGAGTTGGGGAGGGAGGGGAGTGGGCAGGTCACTTCTATTGGTCTTTCATTTCTCCATTTTCATCTGTCTTTGTTCTTTGGCTCCTATGGGCCTCCCATCGCGGTGGCGTCTGTCGTTGCAGAGCGCCGGCTCGGTAATTGGACACATGAGTCCAGCCTCTCGGCAGCACATGGGATCTTCCCAGGCCAGGAATGGAACTGGCGCCCCTTGCACTGCAAGGCTGTGTCCTTACCCACTGGACCACCAGGGGAAGCCCTCTACTTAGTTCGTTTTTAAATGCCAAAGATAAAATACAATTTGGGGGAAATAAGGTCAAAAAAAATTGAAGATGCATTTGAAGCCTATTGCCCTTCTGTATAAAATGCTTTAGAATGGGTCAACTTAATAAATTGATTTATTTTGCAAATATATTTTCCAGTGCAAAAGTTATAACTTGGAATGAAAAGTCTATACATTGGTAGAAAATAATAATCAGTCTTTATTCTACAGAAGAAAATCACTATTACTAATGTTTTAAATATTTTTTGCTATACAGTTATGATATATTTCTAAGAATGTCATTAAATACTCATAGCTTTCTTTCACTTAATATTACAAATAAGTGCATTATAAAAACATATAAATTATTTTTGAAATATTATTTTGACAATATACAATATTTTAATATACATATTTAGTGACTACATATAATTATACACACTATCATTTTGATACCCATCATTTAAGTATGAGAGAACATTCCCTTATTCAGGAAAAGATAATACATATACACAAAGAAAAAACATCACTTTGTACTGTGATTGGTAGGGAGATTCTTAGATGCAGAATATGCAAATGGTATAAATTGGAGAGATTTTGAGAAAGGTTCATCTTTCAATCTAGAGCTAATCAGATCTGGAAATGAGCAGTGTCCTGTACTATTCAAGGCCTTTAATCCCTTGTCTCCCAATATGTATTCTTTCAGGCACACAGTGTGCTCATTTCCCCTCTTTATTTATCATTTAGATTTAATGCAGTGCTTGGGCTTTCTAAGTGGCGCTAGTGGTAAAGAATCCACCTGCCTTCAGGAGACCCAGGAGATGTATGGGTGGCATACTCAGTAAGACTGCCATAAGTATATCTGAACCTCTCATCTAGTGACAATATACTTCAAGGTACTAAAACAAATAAATAAGTGATATAAAGGAATCAATCTCACATTTCAGAAAGAGGCAATAAAGGAGTGTTTCAGCCTTTTTATGTAAGTTTAGTAATGAAATCTCATCTCTCATGCTTATCCAATGTATGTAAATGGAGTTTTATACAGTGGGAGAAATGAAGTTGAGTGATTTACCCAAAGTCTGTAACATGATTCTGTCAAAGTTTCTAATTCCCTTATCAGGGCTGACTCTATACTAAGTCTTTAAACATTTTACTTCTTTCTGCCAAACTTCTCATGATTCAGCTATATTTCTTTTAAGGTAAACATAGATATCAATATAGATCAGAACTCTTTAGATAGATGAACTTCATGCTTGACTTACAAATACCATTCTGTCTCTTCTCAAGAACTCTGAATAGCACAATTTTCAGCACCAAGAGTATTAAATTTGAGTGAAGAGAGAGCAAAGGACTGTATCAGAGAACTTGAACTGTGAGTTTTCCTCAGCTAAGTACCTGTGTAGATTTAAAATACACATATCATTTTGAAAAACAATATACAATATTTTAATATACATATTTAGTGACTACATATAATTATACACACTATCATTTTGATACCCATCATTTAAGTATGAGAGAACATTCCCTTATTCAGGAAAAGATAATACATATACACAAAGAAAAAACATCACTTTGTACTGTGATTGGTAGGGAGATTCTTAGATGCAGAATATGCAAATGGTATAAATTGGAGAGATTTTGAGAAAGGTTCATCTTTCAATCTAGAGCTAATCAGATCTGGAAATGAGCAGTGTCCTGTACTATTCAAGGCCTTTAATCCCTTGTCTCCCAATATGTATTCTTTCAGGCACACAGTGTGCTCATTTCCCCTCTTTATTTATCATTTAGATTTAATGCAGTGCTTGGGCTTTCTAAGTGGCGCTAGTGGTAAAGAATCCACCTGCCTTCAGGAGACCCAGGAGATGTATGGGTGGCATACTCAGTAAGACTGCCATAAGTATATCTGAACCTCTCATCTAGTGACAATATACTTCAAGGTACTAAAACAAATAAATAAGTGATATAAAGGAATCAATCTCACATTTCAGAAAGAGGCAATAAAGGAGTGTTTCACCCTTTTTTATGTAAGTTTAGTAATGAAATCTCATCTCTCATGCTTATCCAATGTATGTAAATGGAGTTTTATACAGTGGGAGAAATGAAGTTGAGTGATTTACCCAAAGTCTGTAACATGATTCTGTCAAAGTTTCTAATTCCCTTATCAGGGCTGACTCTATACTAAGTCTTTAAACATTTTACTTCTTTCTGCCAAACTTCTCATGATTCAGCTATATTTCTTTTAAGGTAAACATAGATATCAATATAGATCAGAACTCTTTAGATAGATGAACTTCATGCTTGACTTACAAATACCATTCTGTCTCTTCTCAAGAACTCTGAATAGCACAATTTTCAGCACCAAGAGTATTAAATTTGAGTGAAGAGAGAGCAAAGGACTGTATCAGAGAACTTGAACTGTGAGTTTTCCTCAGCTAAGTACCTGTGTAGCATCATACAAGTCATGTAACTGTGGACTTTGATTTTTAAAATACCAGCTAGAGGCATTAATCAACAAACCCTGGAATTTCATTAAGTGCCTATATTCTATGGTTGGATGTTTTTTGATTATTGCAATTATAATCTCTGATGTAAGTTAACATAGAGTTATAATTATCCAAATACAATATTCTACTTTTTAAATTCTGGAAAAAACAGGACTTTTTAAAGTACTATTTATAGCCACTGTAGTTTGTGTCTTTAGTGAAGTGGAGGGAAAAAAAGAGTCAAGAAGGTCCCCAGCAGAGTCATGCTGCTGATGAGGCATGAGCCTCTTTTATTTGAGTTTCAAAGGACATTGCTTGTACACCAATATATAACTTAGGAACATGGAAGTTTCTTATTCTTAATGCATAAAGTTTGAAAATTAACACATTAAAAGTAATATCTTATTATGTAAAAATACATGTATATTACCACTAACATGGTTGGAAACTAAGCTCTGGAGTTAGACTGACTGAGATGGATCACCAAATCCAACATTTTTTACAGTACAATCTTCAGGGAAATTAGAAATGCTTTTAAAATTCATTACGTATTTCATCTTTTATCAGTCTTCTCCAAGTATAATTTACATACAATAAGTTTACCTTCTTAGAAGTATCTCTTTATGAATTGACAAGTGCCTGAATTCTGTATTATGCATTATATCAAGATGTACAATTATTCTTTCTCCCCACATATTCTCTTTGTGAAAGACTTAATTCACTTAAAATTCACAAAAATTCCAAACTAGATTTATGATTATACAGTGGGAGAAATGAAGTTGAGTGATTTACCCAAAGTCTGTAACATGATTCTGTCAAAGTTTCTAATTCCCTTATCAGGGCTGACTCTATACTAAGTCTTTAAACATTTTACTTCTTTCTGCCAAACTTCTCATGATTCAGCTATATTTCTTTTAAGGTAAACATAGATATCAATATAGATCAGAACTCTTTAGATAGATGAACTTCATGCTTGACTTACAAATACCATTCTGTCTCTTCTCAAGAACTCTGAATAGCACAATTTTCAGCACCAAGAGTATTAAATTTGAGTGAAGAGAGAGCAAAGGACTGTATCAGAGAACTTGAACTGTGAGTTTTCCTCAGCTAAGTACCTGTGTAGCATCATACAAGTCATGTAACTGTGGACTTTGATTTTTAAAATACCAGCTAGAGGCATTAATCAACAAACCCTGGAATTTCATTAAGTGCCTATATTCTATGGTTGGATGTTTTTTGATTATTGCAATTATAATCTCTGATGTAAGTTAACATAGAGTTATAATTATCCAAATACAATATTCTACTTTTTAAATTCTGGAAAAAACAGGACTTTTTAAAGTACTATTTATAGCCACTGTAGTTTGTGTCTTTAGTGAAGTGGAGGGAAAAAAAGAGTCAAGAAGGTCCCCAGCAGAGTCATGCTGCTGATGAGGCATGAGCCTCTTTTATTTGAGTTTCAAAGGACATTGCTTGTACACCAATATATAACTTAGGAACATGGAAGTTTCTTATTCTTAATGCATAAAGTTTGAAAATTAACACATTAAAAGTAATATCTTATTATGTAAAAATACATGTATATTACCACTAACATGGTTGGAAACTAAGCTCTGGAGTTAGACTGACTGAGATGGATCACCAAATCCAACATTTTTTACAGTACAATCTTCAGGGAAATTAGAAATGCTTTTAAAATTCATTACGTATTTCATCTTTTTATCAGTCTTCTCCAAGTATAATTTACATACAATAAGTTTACCTTCTTAGAAGTATCTCTTTATGAATTGACAAGTGCCTGAATTCTGTATTATGCATTATATCAAGATGTACAATTATTCTTTCTCCCCACATATTCTCTTTGTGAAAGACTTAATTCACTTAAAATTCACAAAAATTCCAAACTAGATTTATGATTACAAAAGCAATTCATTGGTGGCATGCAAAATGGGACATGGTGGTGGTTGTAGGGTGGTGTTGATTTACATAAAGGAATAATAATGTTGGACTCCACAACTCTGCAAGTTTAGAGTTCATGGTCCTCAGAAGGGAAGCACTTCTACTGGGGAAATAGCTAGTTAATGAACTTTGTACTCTTGGTACCAGTTGGTCACTTTAGACTTCTAATACCAACAGCCACAAAGCAATGAAAAGAGTTCCTTCCTAAAAGAGGTAATTTATATATAAAATTAATTTTATGAAAAAATAAAATTCACAGAGTGGAAAATTACAGAGAAAATGTTCTTAAATAAAATACAGAGGGCTTGCTTAGTGGTCCAGTGGGTAGAAAGTTCGCCCTGCAGTGCAAGGGTCACCAATTCAATCCCTGGACCGGGAAGATCCCACGTGCTGCAGAGCACATGTGTGTCCAGTTAGGAGCCGGCGCTCTGGAACGCATTACAAGTCAGTGCCCCGAAGCCAGTGCTCTGCAACAAGAGAGGCCACTGCAATGGGAGGCCCACAAAGGCCAAAGAATAAAGATGGATGAAAATAAATGATGACTTAGAGGCAAAAAGAAAAAAATACAGAATATTATCATTGTGGGAAAAGGGCCCACAACAGGCCAAGATAAAGATGAAAAAGCAAATTGAGAGCATGAGCCTCTTTTATTTGAGTTTCAAAGGACATTGCTTGTACACCAATATATAACTTAGGAACATGGAAGTTTCTTATTCTTAATGCATAAAGTTTGAAAATTAACACATTAAAAGTAATATCTTATTATGTAAAAATACATGTATATTACCACTAACATGGTTGGAAACTAAGCTCTGGAGTTAGACTGACTGAGATGGATCACCAAATCCAACATTTTTTACAGTACAATCTTCAGGGAAATTAGAAATGCTTTTAAAATTCATTACGTATTTCATCTTTTATCAGTCTTCTCCAAGTATAATTTACATACAATAAGTTTACCTTCTTAGAAGTATCTCTTTATGAATTGACAAGTGCCTGAATTCTGTATTATGCATTATATCAAGATGTACAATTATTCTTTCTCCCCACATATTCTCTTTGTGAAAGACTTAATTCACTTAAAATTCACAAAAATTCCAAACTAGATTTATGATTACAAAAGCAATTCATTGGTGGCATGCAAAATGGGACATGGTGGTGGTTGTAGGGTGGTGTTGATTTACATAAAGGAATAATAATGTTGGACTCCACAACTCTGCAAGTTTAGAGTTCATGGTCCTCAGAAGGGAAGCACTTCTACTGGGGAAATAGCTAGTTAATGAACTTTGTACTCTTGGTACCAGTTGGTCACTTTAGACTTCTAATACCAACAGCCACAAAGCAATGAAAAGAGTTCCTTCCTAAAAGAGGTAATTTATATATAAAATTAATTTTATGAAAAAATAAAATTCACAGAGTGGAAAATTACAGAGAAAATGTTCTTAAATAAAATACAGAGGGCTTGCTTAGTGGTCCAGTGGGTAGAAAGTTCGCCCTGCAGTGCAAGGGTCACCAATTCAATCCCTGGACCGGGAAGATCCCACGTGCTGCAGAGCACATGTGTGTCCAGTTAGGAGCCGGCGCTCTGGAACGCATTACAAGTCAGTGCCCCGAAGCCAGTGCTCTGCAACAAGAGAGGCCACTGCAATGGGAGGCCCACAAAGGCCAAAGAATAAAGATGGATGAAAATAAATGATGACTTAGAGGCAAAAAGAAAAAAAAAAAATACAGAATATTATCATTGTGCCACCAGAAAGAAATTTAGCATAGTACAAGAAGCCTATCACTGAGTATTTGATTATCCTAGATTTCTACTACAGCTACAATACCTTAAGACACAGTAAAAAAAGACCCATGAACTCCCAGACTTAAACTTCTCATGCATAATATGGAAAAAGTGAAAAAAAGGACTGAAACAAATGATTCACAGGATTAATGGGATTCTATATATATCCCAGTCTTTTGCTAAGATCAACTGTAATATGAAGACTTCCCAGATGGCACAGTAGTAAAGAATTTGTCTGCCAGTTCAGGAGACCCAAGGGGTACAGGTACGATTCCTGGGTCAGAAAGATCCCCTAGAGTAGGAAATGGCAACCAGTCCCAGTATTCTTGCCTGGAAAATTTCATGGACAGAGAAGCCTTGTGGACTACAGTCCATGGAGTCACAAAGAGGCAGACATGACTGAGCGAATGAGCATAGCATATATATAATGTTTCAAAACTGTAAACCACAATATAATTGTAAGTTATTATCATCTTCCTCATTAATTACACTTTGAAAGACTATTCTTTAACAATGAACTTCACCAAATTTTCACATAACACAATCAAGACTGTCAATAAGAATAGCACCAACCATGATGATATGTTTGTCAGTGATCCAAGGGGGAAAAATGCATTTGGAACTCTGGGTATATAATAAGACAAATGCTTAATTTAGACTGACACTGGTTGTTGGGCTCTCTAGGAGCAATAAAATTTGACAGCTAAGTCATATGTGTCAACTGAAATCAGACCCACACAGAGTCTGTAACCATAGCTTTCTGTCAAATCATATTTTTCTCTTCACTGTCAAACTTTCTTCCTATGTATACAACTATTCATCATCCTCAACATTGTCATCGTCCTTGCTATCACTACTATCATTTGTGAGATGCTAACTTTACATATGCTTTGTATGGATTATTTAATTTTATTTCTAGAATGACCACATGCTAGTTTCCTTAAAGTTTCCATTGTTTAGCACATTTACATAGTCAGACTATTTCAGCCTCAATACCACTGACATTTTGGGGCAAATCATTCTTTGCTGTTGGGGAGACTGTTCTGTGTCTGTAGAATGTTTAACATCATCCATGGCCTTGACCTACTAAATGCTATTAGCACCTCTAGCAAGTTGTGACAATCGGTAATGTCCACAGACATTGCCAAATATTCTCAGGGAAGAGGGAATGTAAATTCTAATCTCCCTACCTTGCACTTGGTTGGGAACCACTGCTGTACATTAAAGTAACCACAATCTAATGCCAGTTGGGTTTGATGAAGCATGCATTTTATTTTTAATCAAAAGACCCAAGCTTGAATTCCAACTTTGCCACTATAGTATCTTTTTGACAAAGGATGAACTATTCAATTAAGACCTTACTTTTTTTTGACTATAAAGTGAGAAGAATAGCATATCTTCCTGTGAATAAGTGTCATTTTCAGTCTTAACACGAAATTGTTTATATTCCTATAATGCTCAAAGTAATCCTTTACCTTACTATACCTATTGTTATTCCATCGCTGAGTCCTATCCGACACTTCTCAGTCCCACGCACTGCAGCAGGCTAGGTTCCTCTGTCCTCCATTATCTCCCAGAGTTTGCCCAAACTCATGTCCCTTGAGTCAGTGATGCCATCCACCTGTCTCATCATCTGTCACCCCTTCTCCTGCCCTCAGTCTTTCCCAACATCAGGGTCTTTTCCAATGAGTCAGCTCTTTGCCTCTGGGTATATAATAAGACAAATGCTTAATTTAGACTGACACTGGTTGTTGGGCTCTCTAGGAGCAATAAAATTTGACAGCTAAGTCATATGTGTCAACTGAAATCAGACCCACACAGAGTCTGTAACCATAGCTTTCTGTCAAATCATATTTTTCTCTTCACTGTCAAACTTTCTTCCTATGTATACAACTATTCATCATCCTCAACATTGTCATCGTCCTTGCTATCACTACTATCATTTGTGAGATGCTAACTTTACATATGCTTTGTATGGATTATTTAATTTTATTTCTAGAATGACCACATGCTAGTTTCCTTAAAGTTTCCATTGTTTAGCACATTTACATAGTCAGACTATTTCAGCCTCAATACCACTGACATTTTGGGGCAAATCATTCTTTGCTGTTGGGGAGACTGTTCTGTGTCTGTAGAATGTTTAACATCATCCATGGCCTTGACCTACTAAATGCTATTAGCACCTCTAGCAAGTTGTGACAATCGGTAATGTCCACAGACATTGCCAAATATTCTCAGGGAAGAGGGAATGTAAATTCTAATCTCCCTACCTTGCACTTGGTTGGGAACCACTGCTGTACATTAAAGTAACCACAATCTAATGCCAGTTGGGTTTGATGAAGCATGCATTTTATTTTTAATCAAAAGACCCAAGCTTGAATTCCAACTTTGCCACTATAGTATCTTTTTGACAAAGGATGAACTATTCAATTAAGACCTTACTTTTTTTTGACTATAAAGTGAGAAGAATAGCATATCTTCCTGTGAATAAGTGTCATTTTCAGTCTTAACACGAAATTGTTTATATTCCTATAATGCTCAAAGTAATCCTTTACCTTACTATACCTATTGTTATTCCATCGCTGAGTCCTATCCGACACTTCTCAGTCCCACGCACTGCAGCAGGCTAGGTTCCTCTGTCCTCCATTATCTCCCAGAGTTTGCCCAAACTCATGTCCCTTGAGTCAGTGATGCCATCCACCTGTCTCATCATCTGTCACCCCTTCTCCTGCCCTCAGTCTTTCCCAACATCAGGGTCTTTTCCAATGAGTCAGCTCTTTGCCTCAGATGACCAAAGTATTGGAACTTCACCTTCAGTAACAGCCCTTGCAATGAATATTCAGGGTTGATTTCCTTAAGGATTGGCTGATTTGATCTCCTTGTTGTCCAAGAGACTCTTGAATCTTCTCTCACACAATTCAATAGCATCAATTGTTTATCTGTTACAAGAAATCACAATGTCTGTTCTCTCTGCAAAACATTTCTCAATAGCAATTACCTTGCTTATTTTCTCTTTATTCATTTGTTTTTAATGGCATCAAACACGCTAGAATGTTACATATATTAAGGAGAATGCTGTCTGTCTAGGTGAGCACATTGTGCAGAACACCTTGCACATGAGAAGTGGTTACACAGAAAGCATTTAATATATACTTAGTGTGTAATGACTTGTAATAATCTATGGGAAAGTAACTGAGTACTTCTTACTACATTGCTGATGTTCATTAAATGGCACTTCCTTCTACCCTTGCATTTTAAAGAAAGTGTCTCAAAATTATTTCCTTGGTGGAAAAACACTGTGTAACTATCTGGAATAGGATATGTGTTAGGTATATATGTATTTCTCTTGTTTTAAGCTGTCAGATACCGGCAGTAGAAAACTGTAAAAGATGGTACCCAGTATATGTTTTATAGCTTTTGTTTTTTCCTCATCTGTTTAACAGAAAATAATGCAAGTGGTAGTGTATGGCAAGTATAAATTGGTTAGCAGTCCAATTGTAATCATTCCATCCATTAAGTCAGTAAATCTAATTGAGCAACTGCTAAGTGCTATCATTCACTACTTATGGAATATATAAAAGATTTAAGACAGAGTCCCTTTCCATTATAAATTCAGACCCAATGGAGACAAGAAAATGCAAAGAAAATAACCATTTTAAAAGATATTTTTAAATACTGTCAGATACAATAACAGAAATGTCTGAAAAACTCTGCAGGGGCATATAACTTCCTCAGGACGTTCCTTTAGAGAAAACAGAAACACACTGGCTTTCCCTTGTAGTACATCCTTTTTTGAGCTCATTGAAATGCTAGGTAAAATCTATTCAAAGAGAAATAAATTAATTCACACAATACAAGGAAAAGAAACATCTCTTTTCAAGAGGCTTTAAATCTACTCTCCTTAATAGAGAAACCAAGATTAAAAGAGGTGAAAAATGATGAGAATGACCTTTTTAGTTCTAATCACACAAATAAATCAGTGCACTGGTGATGAATTCATTAATTTTGATTAAACACGGAACTATGAAGTCATTTAAATTAATTCAGTAATCACCATCAAGAAGAGGTGCTTTAGAGCTTGATATTGAGTAGTCCCTTTAATTTGCACTTTGACCCAGTCTTTGGGAAATATGTACCAAGATCTGCAAGTGAACTGATTTTGTATACAGACAGATCAAGTCATGGAATTGAATGCCTAAAGTCTTTGGCTCTGAGAGGAGATGAATTGTTGCTTAGATGCCTTCAGCATGACTATAAACCTGTTCTGTTTAGGGAAATAGAAAATGCTTTAGGGTTAAAATTTGTGGGAACATAAGGTAGAAGTAATAGTAGAAACTGCTGTTTCTCATGGAATGTTATCCAGAAAAGTGAAAACAACTGTACTCATGACTAATAGGCTTTCCCTGTTGCTACGTTAGAAGACACATGCTTCATGTTCTAGGAGGGCTAGAGCGTCTGAGGATCCTCACAACAAGCTCTAAGAGACATTAGAACAGAAAAAAAACCTAAGGCACACTTATAAAGTGTACATTTTCATCTCACTTTAACTTCTTTGGGCTCCATTCATAACAGAAAATGGAAAAATATTTTTCACATTGAATAGTCAAAAGTTTTCTGTAGAATAGTAGTTTAGTAGTTCAAAAGAAGTGTAGGAAAATTACTGACTTCAGTCATGCTTATCATAAGCCATAGAATTCTAATTAAATGTCTTGAAAATCATTATTCATCAGTAGAAGTACTTAGTTAAATTAATTATTCTATGTGTTACCTGTTTCATAAATAGGTTGGGATGACCTTAAGCAGGGTATCTGCACACAGTTCAAAAAACATGACTCCTTTGAAAACTGTTGTTTCCAGAGCAGGATAAAAGGCACAGTAAGCTGGTGATGTTAGGGAAAGCTTATTTTTCTCTCTTGTTCTGGAAACCAGATTTTTGACTGTGTTGCCAGGCAGAGATAATTCTCACTAGGGCACAGTTGATTAAAGAATAGAGAGACTCTTTAATTCAGAATTTTAAATAAAGTCAAATAGATTTTTAAAGACAATCCCAGCAATAAAATTAAACATTCACATACACACAGCAGTAGTGTACCCTGTTGCTGTACTGTGCAGGAGTACTGTCTGCCAAAGTTGCAAAGGTTATCTGCTGGGGTTCTGTTCTACCCTTCCAGTTCCTCAAACTAATGCACTCCACTAACTGCAGAGCCTAGCAACTATGATATATATATAGTGGTATAATCTGGACGCCCTCTGTGTTTTCAGTTCCATTCATTCCATTATGTTCTGGGATAAAATTGTAGGCATTTGTTTTAGTAGTCCTATTGCTTGGGATTCATATGCTACAAGTTCTCAGTCTTTGCCTACAGTTTTTGTCAACTAACTTCCATTGAAGATTTTGCTCTTCATCAATACTTTTAGGAAATAGAAAATGCTTTAGGGTTAAAATTTGTGGGAACATAAGGAATGTTTTTTTTTCCAGAAAAGTGAAAACAACTGTACTCATGACTAATAGGCTTTCCCTGTTGCTACGTTAGAAGACACATGCTTCATGTTCTAGGAGGGCTAGAGCGTCTGAGGATCCTCACAACAAGCTCTAAGAGACATTAGAACAGAAAAAAAACCTAAGGCACACTTATAAAGTGTACATTTTCATCTCACTTTAACTTCTTTGGGCTCCATTCATAACAGAAAATGGAAAAATATTTTTCACATTGAATAGTCAAAAGTTTTCTGTAGAATAGTAGTTTAGTAGTTCAAAAGAAGTGTAGGAAAATTACTGACTTCAGTCATGCTTATCATAAGCCATAGAATTCTAATTAAATGTCTTGAAAATCATTATTCATCAGTAGAAGTACTTAGTTAAATTAATTATTCTATGTGTTACCTGTTTCATAAATAGGTTGGGATGACCTTAAGCAGGGTATCTGCACACAGTTCAAAAAACATGACTCCTTTGAAAACTGTTGTTTCCAGAGCAGGATAAAAGGCACAGTAAGCTGGTGATGTTAGGGAAAGCTTATTTTTCTCTCTTGTTCTGGAAACCAGATTTTTGACTGTGTTGCCAGGCAGAGATAATTCTCACTAGGGCACAGTTGATTAAAGAATAGAGAGACTCTTTAATTCAGAATTTTAAATAAAGTCAAATAGATTTTTAAAGACAATCCCAGCAATAAAATTAAACATTCACATACACACAGCAGTAGTGTACCCTGTTGCTGTACTGTGCAGGAGTACTGTCTGCCAAAGTTGCAAAGGTTATCTGCTGGGGTTCTGTTCTACCCTTCCAGTTCCTCAAACTAATGCACTCCACTAACTGCAGAGCCTAGCAACTATGATATATATATAGTGGTATAATCTGGACGCCCTCTGTGTTTTCAGTTCCATTCATTCCATTATGTTCTGGGATAAAATTGTAGGCATTTGTTTTAGTAGTCCTATTGCTTGGGATTCATATGCTACAAGTTCTCAGTCTTTGCCTACAGTTTTTGTCAACTAACTTCCATTGAAGATTTTGCTCTTCATCAATACTTTTAATAGAATGTATGCATATATAAGGACTTTTCCAAGTGGCTGAGTGATAAAGAATCTGGCTGCCGAGCAGGAGCCACAGGAGATGCAGTTTTGATCCCTGGGTTGAGAATATCCCCAGAGGAGGAAATGGCAACCCACTCAAGTATTCTTGTTTGGGAAATCCCATGAACAGAGGAACCTGGTGAGCTATAGCTGGTGAGGTCAACAAAGTGTCAGACATCACTGAGGGACTGAACACACATGCAGATAGGCAAATGTATATATGTACCTATGTATATTTCTATAATATTTGTATATATATTTACATTTATATATATACAAATATTAGTATATTTACAAACATACATTTTATTTTCCAGTTTGCTTCGCCTTTCTAATATACTCTTAGGTTAAGCACTTTTTTCTTTCTGTATACTGTCAGTGAGATTTCCCCTTAATCAGCAGTGGGGTGAGCTTTATTGAGACCTTCTTGAAAATCAGACCCCTATTGTGCATCATTTTAACAGAGCCTTTGTAACAGTTACTTTCCTATAGGAGCAATCCTTAGAACTTCATAATCCGGCAAAGACTACTCCAATACCTTTCCTTATAAATGGGGTGAACACTTGTTTTATTCAAAGGTATACATTTTAAAATGTTACTGTTACATGTTCACCTCTCTATATAAGCTTTCCAACTTAAAAAATATTTCCATTGTCAAGGAGAATAAATACTGGTATAGCTACAGTGACATGAGCCCTAAATAACCCAACATAAACAGTTATATTATTTTTTTAAATCACATTTTTTATTTTTCTCCATAAATTTTCATTGGTTCATTGGACTATCATAGGTTATTTTTAGGTTTTTGAAGTTATTGTACATATTAACATAGCTAATAACCCTGTTAAAGAAAAAATATTCTGACACATTAAAACAGTGAGGAAGAAAGGCTTTATTCAAGATTTGCAGTAGATGTCAAAACCATCGCAAGAAAGGAGAAGCATGCAGCTCAACTCCAAGCCCAAGAAAAGAGGAGATTTCCAATTTGAGGAGCAAGTTGCAGGGGTCCATGAATATACAATTGCTAAGAGGAACATTAACACAATATCTAGCACATTTTTGGCTGCAAGCAGGCCGGGGTGATCACTTGCTGTCACTTGGAAGATGGTGGGATATGATGAGTGTGATTAGATATTAACTGTGGTCAGAAATTAAATGTGACAGGATTCTCTCTAAAATAACTTAACAGGGTTTTTACTAAAACTGGACTCTGAAAGAATAAGGATAAACAAAAAGCTTACATTTAAGGAGTAAAAGTTGAGAAGAGGGCTCAGAGGATCCTGAAAACAACTGAAAAAAAATTGTCTGAAGTCTTGTCTTTGTCAGTTTAAAAATTCTTTTTTTTCCCTTTATCAAGTATTGTTTTCTTCCTCTCATGCTGTTCAAAAAATACTGGCTTTCTTAATATGTTTGAACATACCAGGCATGCTGCCTACTCAGATACCTTTTCCTTGCTCTTCCTTTTCCTAGAATGCTCTTTTAGCATATATTTACATATCTTATTTTCTTACTTCTTGTGAATCTCTACTAAAAAACACAAGCTGAATCAAGATTCCCATTAGAAATATCAATAATCTCAGGTATGTTGATGACACCACCCTTATGACAGAAAGTGAAGAGGAACAAAAGAGCCTCTTGATGAAGGTGAAAGAGGAGAGTGAAAACGCTGGTCTAAAACTCAACATTCCAAAAAACAAAGATCATGGCATCTGGTCCCATCAGTTCATGGCAAGTAGATGGGCAAACAATGGAAACAGTGACAAACTTTATTTTCTTGGTCTTCAGAATCACTGCAGGTAGTGACTGCAGTCATGAAATTAAAAGATGCTTGCTACTTGGAAGAAAAGCTATGACAAACCTTAACAGTGTATTCAAAAGCAGAGAGGTCACTTTGCCAACAAAAGTCAGTATGGAAAGGCTATGCTTTTCTCAGTACTCATGTTTGGATGTGAGAATTGGAAGGGCACCAAGGAATTGATGCCTTTAAACTGTGGTGTTGGAGAAGCCTCTTGCGAGTCCTTTGGACTGCAAAGAAATCAAAACAGTCAATCCTAAAGGAATCAATTCTGAGTATTCATTGGAAGGACTGATGCTGAAGCTGAAGCACCAGTACTTTGACTACCTGATGTGAAGAGCTGACTCATTTGGAAAAGACCCTGATGTTGGGGGAAATAGAAGGCAAAATGGTAAGGGGACAGCAGAGGATGAGATGGTTGGATGGCATCACTGAGTCAATGAATATGAGTTTGAAAAAGCTCTGGGAGATGGTGAAGGACTGGGAAGCCTGGTGTGCTGCAGTCCATGGAGGTGGAAAACAGGCACAACTGAGCAACTGAACTGAACTGAACTCAACAGACTATAGAATAGTTATGTATAAACATCCCACAGGCTTCATGAGAAAGGTACTTGAGGGCAGGTAGTAGTAGTAAGGCCGGTTTAATAAGTTGACAGAACACAAAATTAATATGTTAAGGTGAATTATATCTATATATGCTAGCAATGTATATTTTTAAATTGATATTAAAAATAAATGCCCTTTGCAAAAAGACTCAACAACACAAAATCCTTAAAAATAAATTTATGAAAGTGTTTGTAAAACCTCTGTCCTGAAAACTTCCAGCTTGCCAAAATAAATAAGAACTATATAACTTGAGAAATACCTACGTGTAAGGATTAGAACATTCAGTATTATAAACCTGTCTATTCATTTCAAATTGATATATAGATTAAGAACCTTTCCATTTAAATTTCTGGCAGGATTTATGTAGACATAAATAAGCTGTTTGTAAACAGATATTTTACTGAATCTCTGCTTTACAGGTTGGATTTTAAGTTAGTCTATTTCAATCAAGATGATTTTAAAAGCCTATGTTGCAATAGTAACAGAATCAAATCTTCTGATAAGAAATAAACAAAGTAAAAGTAGTCTAATATCCATTATCCACAGAGTAACCGTATCAAAATTATGTTTTAATACAAACACAATGTACAACAACAACAACAACAGAAATAAAAATCAGTAGAAATATAGTTTGCCCAGAACACTCACAAACATCTGTACACCAAGATGATTTTCAGGAAAACTTTTGTTACAAGACTTAGGGTTTAGAGACATTAAGTATATTTCCCAGACTTAGACACTTGATGGCTTGACCGTGATTAATACTTGTTTTATTTTAAATATTTTAAGTGGACATATATACATATGATTTATATGTGTATATGTATGATGTAAATTTCACAGATTACTCAATAATAATACTCATTATTTTTGTTCTTTTAAATTAGCTACTTTACATAATACAACGGCTACCTTAATAGAAAATTGAGTGTATATCTTTAAAATAAGAAAATTTCCTTTAGCAAAAATTTTTAAAAATCATGTGATTTATTCTAATAATCTAAAGATGAATTGGCAATGATATTCTTATTACATTTAGTCAATATTATATTTTTTCAACTTGAAATAATGTAGGATATTTATTTGCTAAGAATAATGAGAGGATAAGATGACATATGGTTAAAAGATAGGAGTTAGTCGTAGAGCAATGGATTGTTCATCTGGAATAATACATGGGAATGACCTATATATAGGCATTAATACATAGACAGTGCTTTTGTAGTTGTGCTTCTGGTAGTGCATGAAATTTGTCTTCATGTTTTTTTCTCATAAATTAAAGAAGAACATAGAACACACTCATACAGTGCAAAAAAATAGATAACATAGAAGACTAAATATTTTGAGAAAGATTTGTTTCCAAAGTTGCTATTTTCTAAAGATGACTGAAATTTATAATCCTGGGAGCATCCCCACACCATCCATGTAGCTAATAAGAGAAAATGTATAACTTGTACAAAATGTGGCTTTACGTGTAAGGATTAGAACATTCAGTATTATAAACCTGTCTATTCATTTCAAATTGATATATAGATTAAGAACCTTTCCATTTAAATTTCTGGCAGGATTTATGTAGACATAAATAAGCTGTTTGTAAACAGATATTTTACTGAATCTCTGCTTTACAGGTTGGATTTTAAGTTAGTCTATTTCAATCAAGATGATTTTAAAAGCCTATGTTGCAATAGTAACAGAATCAAATCTTCTGATAAGAAATAAACAAAGTAAAAGTAGTCTAATATCCATTATCCACAGAGTAACCGTATCAAAATTATGTTTTAATACAAACACAATGTACAACAACAACAACAACAGAAATAAAAATCAGTAGAAATATAGTTTGCCCAGAACACTCACAAACATCTGTACACCAAGATGATTTTCAGGAAAACTTTTGTTACAAGACTTAGGGTTTAGAGACATTAAGTATATTTCCCAGACTTAGACACTTGATGGCTTGACCGTGATTAATACTTGTTTTATTTTAAATATTTTAAGTGGACATATATACATATGATTTATATGTGTATATGTATGATGTAAATTTCACAGATTACTCAATAATAATACTCATTATTTTTGTTCTTTTAAATTAGCTACTTTACATAATACAACGGCTACCTTAATAGAAAATTGAGTGTATATCTTTAAAATAAGAAAATTTCCTTTAGCAAAAATTTTTAAAAATCATGTGATTTATTCTAATAATCTAAAGATGAATTGGCAATGATATTCTTATTACATTTAGTCAATATTATATTTTTTCAACTTGAAATAATGTAGGATATTTATTTGCTAAGAATAATGAGAGGATAAGATGACATATGGTTAAAAGATAGGAGTTAGTCGTAGAGCAATGGATTGTTCATCTGGAATAATACATGGGAATGACCTATATATAGGCATTAATACATAGACAGTGCTTTTGTAGTTGTGCTTCTGGTAGTGCATGAAATTTGTCTTCATGTTTTTTTCTCATAAATTAAAGAAGAACATAGAACACACTCATACAGTGCAAAAAAATAGATAACATAGAAGACTAAATATTTTGAGAAAGATTTGTTTCCAAAGTTGCTATTTTCTAAAGATGACTGGAAATTTATAATCCTGGGAGCATCCCCACACCATCCATGTAGCTAATAAGAGTGAATCACACTGTATAACTTGTACAAAAATGTGGCTTTATGCTAAACACATATTTTCCTACTGAAAGTCTTAAAATGTGTTAAGTGCTGCATAAAGGGTGCCTGTATAACCCAAACAAAATAAACCCAACAGAAGAACCCCCAAAGCATGGAGTCTATAATGAGCTTTCCTATTGAACCATCTTTTATGTGTTGTGTGAAGGGATCAAGAGCTTGACAAAGTCACATAGTACCTCAATTTCACCTGTATCATTATGTGAAGTGAGTTTCTTATACCTTGTACACAATGGATGATTGGATCTTTTCTTTTTTTCTTTTTCTTTTTGGCCACATCTGGGATTTTATGGGATCTCAGTTTCTCTCAATCATTGTTATACTTTTAAGTTCACTCTGTCAATCTGTCTTTCAAATGGTGTATTTGGATAATTTGCATTTAATATAATTTTTAGTACATTAGACTCTGAGTTAGGCATTTTATTTTTTATAGTTGTTTATTCTTCATTCTTTGTATTGATTTTTTGTTTGTTTTCATGTGTATTTGTACTATTTAAAAATTTAATCTTGATTTGTGTACATTGTTTCTGAGTATACCTCTTTGTAATTATTTTACTAGTTGCTTTAGATACTGTATTATACATATATAGTTGATCACAATATAGTAAAGTTTATCATTTTTTGTGAACAATAGAAATCTTTATGTCTCTCTAGGTTTCTTTACATGTTCCCATTTCTAAATAATTTCTTAAATATTTTCTCTGTATACTCACAAACTACATCAGATGATCTTATAACTTTTACTTCCATTTTAAATGTAATTTAGAAAAATTTTGAGACTAATGTATATGCTGGGATTTCAACTTTTTTGTATTGTGACTTCATCCTTCTTTATGTTCTAAGATTTCTTCTTTTATCATTTTCTTTTCACCTCAAGAACTCTCTCTAGACATTTATTTATGGTCAATTTTCTTACCCCAGACCTGAAAATGAAATTATTTTCTCATCTTTATTAATTAGCTCTTGGATTTATTGTAGTTTTGAAGATCTGTTTCACTCCAAAGCCAGTAAGTAATTGTTTATCATTTTATCTCTTTTCAGATTCAGCAAGGATCACAGACAGTGGAAAAACCATTGACACCTTGAATTGTCCCCAGTTTCTTCTAAGTAGCTAACTCCATATTTAAAGCTCTTTGGCAAGAACACTATCTTTTGGAGCAGGTAAGAAGTCAATATCTTTGAGTTTTAGGGAGACGTTTATTAAATAGATAATTAGGATATCTCTCTTTAGTAGGTCTGGATGATATATAGAAGGATATTCTTCTTTGTAACTTTCTTTATTATTTTTGCTTTAAGTTTTCCATTACTAGGATTGTACTCATGAATAATCAGAGGTCTTTGAATAGCTGAATCTTGTTATAACCTCACAATATATTAATGTATATGGTATATTAATATATTAGTACATTAACAATTTAGTGATTTAAAATATTATTTAAAAACACACTCAATAGTTTCATCACTGAAATACCTATTGCTGCCAATTCAATGTGTCCCAATTTTAGTGAATGTCCACTTTTATATCTCAATCTTCTGTCACTAGGTCATTTGAATTTTACTAAGTTCTGTTCTGGCTGGTTTTTTGTTGGTTTTTTTGGCACTTTTATTGGTCTTTCATTTATCTATTTTCATCCATCTTTGTTCTTTGACCTGTGTGGTCCTCCCATTGCAGTGGTCTCCCTTGTTGCAGAGCACGGCTCATGTATCACACAATATAGTAAAGTTTATCATTTTTTGTGAACAATAGAAATCTTTATGTCTCTCTAGGTTTCTTTACATGTTCCCATTTCTAAATAATTTCTTAAATATTTTCTCTGTATACTCACAAACTACATCAGATGATCTTATAACTTTTACTTCCATTTTAAATGTAATTTAGAAAAATTTTGAGACTAATGTATATGCTGGGATTTCAACTTTTTTGTATTGTGACTTCATCCTTCTTTATGTTCTAAGATTTCTTCTTTTATCATTTTCTTTTCACCTCAAGAACTCTCTCTAGACATTTATTTATGGTCAATTTTCTTACCCCAGACCTGAAAATGAAATTATTTTCTCATCTTTATTAATTAGCTCTTGGATTTATTGTAGTTTTGAAGATCTGTTTCACTCCAAAGCCAGTAAGTAATTGTTTATCATTTTATCTCTTTTCAGATTCAGCAAGGATCACAGACAGTGGAAAAACCATTGACACCTTGAATTGTCCCCAGTTTCTTCTAAGTAGCTAACTCCATATTTAAAGCTCTTTGGCAAGAACACTATCTTTTGGAGCAGGTAAGAAGTCAATATCTTTGAGTTTTAGGGAGACGTTTATTAAATAGATAATTAGGATATCTCTCTTTAGTAGGTCTGGATGATATATAGAAGGATATTCTTCTTTGTAACTTTCTTTATTATTTTTGCTTTAAGTTTTCCATTACTAGGATTGTACTCATGAATAATCAGAGGTCTTTGAATAGCTGAATCTTGTTATAACCTCACAATATATTAATGTATATGGTATATTAATATATTAGTACATTAACAATTTAGTGATTTAAAATATTATTTAAAAACACACTCAATAGTTTCATCACTGAAATACCTATTGCTGCCAATTCAATGTGTCCCAATTTTAGTGAATGTCCACTTTTATATCTCAATCTTCTGTCACTAGGTCATTTGAATTTTACTAAGTTCTGTTCTGGCTGGTTTTTTGTTGGTTTTTTTGGCACTTTTATTGGTCTTTCATTTATCTATTTTCATCCATCTTTGTTCTTTGACCTGTGTGGTCCTCCCATTGCAGTGGTCTCCCTTGTTGCAGAGCACCGGCTCTGGGCGCATGTGCTCCAGAGCTCCGACTTGGTAGTTGGATGCTTTGGTCCAGCTGCTGCATGATACATGGGATCTTCCCAGGCCAGGGATGGAACGGGTGCCTCTTGCACAGCAACGTGGTATCCTTACTGACTGGACCACCAGGGAAGCTCCTGGCTGTGTCTTTTAATGATTTATCTAATGCTTAGTCTTTGGTTATATTATTCTTAAAGTTTGTTTTAGTTTTTTCTGATATTTTAATATATAGGGAGGATGCACTGATCTATTGATTAGGTGTAAACCACTTAATCTTTGAAATTAATACCTGGGAATAAGTTAAAAAATGAATCTTGACTGAGGGTGGCGCACTGGTCCCCATATTTTTTCATAATAGATATGAAAATAGCCCAGGAAATGAGCTAATGAGTTTGAAGCTATTGCAAATTTCCTCAGTCATTCTTTTTATAGATCTTATTATAAGATGCCATTTCTTTTTATGATATTAAAATCTTCTTTATTATTCTAGACCATCTCTTTTAGAAATTGACAGGTGAAGTGTTGCTTAGTTACTTTTTGTTATGTCATTATACCTCTTCTTTAATTTAGATTAGTCTTGTTCCAAAATAGATGATTCTTCCTTTTTAAAAAAATATTATTTTATTTATTTATTTGTTTTCATCCATCTTTATTCTTTGGCGTGTGAGCTTCCCATTGCAGCAGTCTCCTCTCTCATTGCAGAGCACTGGCTCTGGGTGCATGCGCTCAGAGCTCCGACTTGGTAGTTGGATGCTTTGGTCCAGCTGCTGCATGATACATGGGATCTTCCCAGGCCAGGGATGGAACGGGTGCCTCTTGCACAGCAACGTGGTATCCTTACTGACTGGACCACCAGGGAAGCTCCTGGCTGTGTCTTTTAATGATTTATCTAATGCTTAGTCTTTGGTTATATTATTCTTAAAGTTTGTTTTAGTTTTTTCTGATATTTTAATATATAGGGAGGATGCACTGATCTATTGATTAGGTGTAAACCACTTAATCTTTGAAATTAATACCTGGGAATAAGTTAAAAAATGAATCTTGACTGAGGGTGGCGCACTGGTCCCCATATTTTTTCATAATAGATATGAAAATAGCCCAGGAAATGAGCTAATGAGTTTGAAGCTATTGCAAATTTCCTCAGTCATTCTTTTTATAGATCTTATTATAAGATGCCATTTCTTTTTATGATATTAAAATCTTCTTTATTATTCTAGACCATCTCTTTTAGAAATTGACAGGTGAAGTGTTGCTTAGTTACTTTTTGTTATGTCATTATACCTCTTCTTTAATTTAGATTAGTCTTGTTCCAAAATAGATGATTCTTCCTTTTTAAAAAAATATTATTTTATTTATTTATTTGTTTTCATCCATCTTTATTCTTTGGCGTGTGAGCTTCCCATTGCAGCAGTCTCCTCTCTCATTGCAGAGCACTGGCTCTGGGTGCATGCGCTCCAGAGAGCTGGCTCCTTATTGGGCATACCGGCCAGCTGCTCCACAGCACGTGGGATCCTCCCAGGCCAGGGATCAAATCGATGCCCCTTGCACTGCAAGGCAGAGTCCCCACCCACTGGACCACCAGGGAAGCCTTGATTCTTAGATTTTATGGCCACATTTTATTTATTTATTTATTTATTGGGGGGTAGGGTGGGGAGGGAGGGGCGGGTGGGCCACTTCTATTGGTCTTTCATTTATTTATTTTTCATCCGTCTTTGTTCTTTGGTTCCTGTGGGCCTCCCATCATGGTGGCCTCTGTTGTCGCAGAGCACTGTCTCTGGGCACATGCGCTCCAGAGCTCTGACTTGGTAATTGGACACATCGGTCCAGCCGCTCCGCGGCACGTGGGATCTTCCCAGGCCAGGGGTCGAACCAGCGTCCCTTGCACTGCAAGGCGGTGTCCTTACCCACTGGACCACCAGGGAAGCCCTTATGGCCACATTTTAAAGCTCTAGACAAGGATCACAAAAACACTGCCAAAAGTTATTAGTTAAATATGACTGCTTGGACAAAGTACCCTTTTTATTTAACATATTTATCATGTTTAACATTTATTTTAGCGTATTTATATATGTAAATGCAGTAATATTTCTCATTTAGCTAGATCCTAGTTCCATAATCTTGATCTATGGTTAATTCCATAATAACTCTTCCAATCTAACGAGAAAAATACATTTTATTTGAACTTTTTAAATAGTTGTTTTTTTTATGATATTAAAATCTTCTTTATTATTCTAGACCATCTCTTTTAGAAATTGACAGGTGCCGTGTTGCTTAGTTACTTTTTGTTATGTCATTATACCTCTTCTTTAATTTAGATTAGTCTTGTTCCAAAATAGATGATTCTTCCTTTTAAAAAATATTATTTTATTTATTTATTTGTTTTCATCCATCTTTATTCTTTGGCGTGTGAGCTTCCCATTGCAGCAGTCTCCTCTCTCATTGCAGAGCACTGGCTCTGGGTGCATGCGCTCCAGAGAGCTGGCTCCTTATTGGGCATACCGGCCAGCTGCTCCACAGCACGTGGGATCCTCCCAGGCCAGGGATCAAATCGATGCCCCTTGCACTGCAAGGCAGAGTCCCCACCCACTGGACCACCAGGGAAGCCTTGATTCTTAGATTTTATGGCCACATTTTATTTATTTATTTATTTTTTGGAGGGGTGGGGAGGGAGGGGGGCGGGTGGGCCACTTCTATTGGTCTTTCATTTATTTATTTTTCATCCCATCTTTGTTCTTTGGCCCATGTGGGCCACCCATCATGGTGGCCTCTGTTGTCGCAGAGCACTGTCTCTGGGCACATGCGCTCCAGAGCTCTGACTTGGTAATTGGACACATCGGTCCAGCCGCTCCGCGGCACGTGGGATCTTCCCAGGCCAGGGGTCGAACCAGCGTCCCTTGCACTGCAAGGCGGTGTCCTTACCCACTGGACCACCAGGGAAGCCCTTATGGCCACATTTTAAAGCTCTAGACAAGGATCACAAAAACACTGCCAAAAGTTATTAGTTAAATATGACTGCTTGGACAAAGTACCCTTTTTATTTAACATATTTATCATGTTTAACATTTATTTTAGCGTATTTATATATGTAAATGCAGTAATATTTCTCATTTAGCTAGATCCTAGTTCCATAATCTTGATCTATGGTTAATTCCATAATAACTCTTCCAATCTAACGAGAAAAATACATTTTATTTGAACTTTTTAAATAGTTGTTTTTTTTTTAAATAGTATCTCTTGTTTTTAAAGTGAAAAAGTGAAAGTGTTACTTGCTCAGTTGTGTATGACTCTTTGCGATCCCATGGCCTTAGCCTTCCAAGCTCCTCTTTCCATAGAATGTTCCAAGCAGGAATACTGGAGTGGGTAGCCATTCCCTTCTCTAGAGGATCTTCCCAGCCCAGGGATTGAACCCATGTCTCCTGCATTGCAGGAAGATTCTTTACTGTCTGAAATAATCAAATACCAAAAACCTTAGCAATTAGAGATATAAAACTATTAAGCTACCTTTTGACAATGACCTACAGGTGCAAATGGGAATGCTTCAAACTTACTCAATATTAACAAACCAATTATAAGTATTTTTCCTTTCAGGCGGTAACTGGAATTTCAAGTCTTCCAGAGATTTTATTCTATATAGAATAAGTTTAAATCATGTTTTACCAGAATTTGCTTCTTAGGACTCTAGCCACATCTCTGCCTTGAGAGAGTTTAAAACTCTGAGAGAACTGAACATAGCATATATTAGAAAGTACACATAGAAAAAAGCTCTGTGGATAGGGCATTTACAATGATTCTTTCTCCTGAGGTGGCCTGTCTCCCTCTTTTGCACCGAGATAATTAGCACTGATGATACATAACTACAAGTTTCCCCTTTAACTTAGATTTATAAGAGTTTCTTCTATGGGCTTCCCTGGTGGTCCAGTGGGTAGGGACCCCACCTTGCAGTGCAAGGGGTGCCAGTTCAATCCCTGGCCTGGGAAGATCCCACGTGCCATGGAGCTGCTGGACCGATGTGTCCAATTACTGAGCCGGAGCTCTGGAGTGCATGCGCCCAGAGCCAGTGCTCTGCGACAACAGGGGCCACCACGATGGGAGGCCCACAGGGGCCAAAGAACAAAGATGGATGAAAATAGACAAATGAAAGACCAATAGAAGTGGCCCGCCCACTCCCCTCCTTCCCCACTCCACCCCTCCCCCCAAAAAGAGTTTCTTTTATTTTATAATAGAGACACATGTCAAATTAGCAACCATAAAATATTTTTCTTATATAATTCAAGATAAAGACTCAAGATAATATTATATATTTATTTTATTATTCTTTTACAATATTCTAATGGCTTTGGTGTGTCATGCTCTCTAATTGTTATATTTCAGTTCTGTTTTTTTCAGTCATATAAAGCAAACAAATATAAAGGCCCAAAGATTCTCACTCAGCTTGGTTTATGGAATTTTCAGTACTTGCTACCCACATATTCCTTCTTAAGCAGCCAAATAAAATCTGACTGTAAATTTACTGATAGTTCTAGCTATCAGTAAATTTACTGATAGTTCTATCAGTTCTAGCTGAAATGGCTTGTCAGATGGCTCAGTAGTAAAGAATTCACCTGCCAATTCAGGAGACACAGGAGACGTGAGTTTGACCACTGGGTTGGGATAATCCCTTGGAGGAGGAAATGGCAACTGGTATTCTTGTCTGAAAAATCCCATGGACAAAGGAGCCTGGCAGCCTGCAGTCCATGGAATTACAAAGAGCTGGATGTGACTGAGCACACACACACAGAGAACAGAAAGGGAAAACTGAATATTTGACATTTATTATTAGAGACATAGAGTCTCTTGGTAAACAAAAATTTAACAGATTGGGTTGTGAATGAATTTTTTCATTGTCATTGAGTATATTTTCTTATCTTGTTTTTTTTTGTAAAACCTTTGAAACTAATTTTGTATTAGTTCTAAGAGCAATTTCCATACTTCCATTCCTTGTGCTTATTAAAGAAAAGTCAAAATCTCACATTAGATACTATTGCCTTAAGTGATTCTCTGAGAAGTTGTAATAGTGATATACTTCAATAAGAAAGCACAGAGGACTTTATACCACCTTTACATGGACTTCTCTATAACTTCTCTCTAAGCTTTTAATAAGTCCTTGAGTAAAGCAACTTGGATTTATATCTTATGACAAGTATTTTAAATGTTGTTGTTTTAATTCCTTTGGTAAATTATGATAGAATTATATGCTCTCTAAAGAAGAGAATTGTGTAGTGATTTGATATTTTTATATCAAATCTAAAAAATTGTGGATAGTTACATAAAAAGAGTACCTGAAGGAGATTAGGGTGGGGTAGAGGCCTTCTGTGCTCCAAGGTTGGGGCAGGTCTTTAGATAGGTGGATGCCTTTAGGAATGGCTTTTATTATCTCAATCCTGGCATCTCCTCACATCTAGAAAAACACTAAATTCCTTCATGATGACATCAGATCCTAGTGATTAACCAAAACCCTTTGTAAAATGGATCTTTAATGGTATTGAACTCCCCCCTCACCAGAATCCTTAAATATTAATCTTCCTCCCACTGCCTCTTTGGAGCAGTGTCTCAGAGCTATCTGGGGTGCTGCCTCCCTGGCTGCAGTCCTAATTATGCCCCAAATAAAACTTAACTTACAACTCAAAAAATAAAGTAATTAATTAAAAGGAGTTAAAACCTTCACACATAAGTATGCAACATATGAAGGTGTTTTCCTGGGTTCAGAGTTTGTCAAGTAATCATCAGCAGTTTTATTTTCTTTGAAATTCCAATTAAAATACTTATAAGTACTGAGAAGAATGTGAATAAAAATTATGATAGAACTGGCAACTAAGATAAAGAGATATCAAGTATGCATGACAAATGAAAGCAGAACTATAATTTTAAAATTCATTGCAGTATTTTTAAGGCAAAAAGTGGTATATGAAACAAGAATCATTTTATATTAATATATGTCACAATCCTAAGGGAAAATATAATGGTCATGGATTTTTATGCATTGAACAGCAAAGTAGTAGTCATTGGAACATTGTTATCCATCTTTGTCAGACCAAGTATGTAAAAAAATAAGTTAAACCTTGCCTTGAAAGAATTAGATAAAAAATTTAAATGGAGGAAAGCAGACAAGGTGTATAGTTAAAGGGTGATAGATGAGTTTGAATTACCTTTGCATGGTTCGAGTACAGACATAGATAAAGATAGAGCTCTTTAACTGCTGAAAGACTTTAGTCGAGTCTTTAATTTGTGTAGATATTTAGCAGGCAAGTTGTAATTTGAAGAGCATTCATACCAAACTGTGCAAATGGGTAAGAGAGGACAGAGGCTGAAAGAAAAATAAGGATTCTGTTACAATGGTGCCTTCATGAATCATGTGGGTTGGTAACCTGGTGGCTCAGCAATAAACAATCTGCCTGGCAGTGCAGGAGATATGGGTTCAGTCTCTAGATTGGAAAGGTCAATTGAATGGCAACCCACTCCAGTATTCAGTCCCATGGACAAAGGAGCCTGGTAAGCTATACAGTCCATGGGGTTGCAAAGAGTCAGACACAACTTAGCAACTAAACAACAACAGTGAGGGTCGGTACAGGGTTTAAGATCTGAAAAAGTATTGTAGAAAAGTCAATGGTAGAACACCATGGACTACAAAAAACTAGTTGGCAAAATCTCATAAATCCATGGGAAATTTAAATGTGATCTGATTCATAATGAGGAATCTATTTTATTATAAATATATTCAGTTCTCATCAGCATCAGTCTGATTCACTTGCAAATCTCTTTTGCCCAGATACTGAAATATCTACTTCTATTGCTTTTTTCCTATTAAAAGTTATACAGGAATCAAAAGTTAATCTGGCCAATGAACTCTTCATGGTCCAGTTCAGTTTGTTGCTAGAAAACCACATCATACAAGATGAAAATTATTTCTTATAACTCACCAGAAATGTTTTTCACGAATTATCCTGAAGATATAGCCTAACAAAGATTCAAGACCCTAGGAGACAGTTCATATATTTATCAGAGGGAGTTAGAAATAATTGTAGAACACATGATTATATTGTAACTCTACATATAAGCGGTGAGGAACTGCCAGATGGTATTCCAAAGTGGTTGTATGATTTTACAATGCCACCAGAAGTGTATGAATCTTCTAATTAATGGAACCACATTCTTAATAACACAGCTTATCATTGGACTCTTTGATTGTAGTCATTCTAGTGAATATGATTTGGCATTTTATAGTAGTTTCAATTGGCATTTTCTTGATGACCATTGACATTAAACATTTTTTCATGTGCTTCGTGGCCATTTTATGTGTCTTTCTTGGAGAAATTGTGGTTAAAGGTGATATGAAGTACTCCAGCCTCCTGGCTACAATGCCAGCCATCATGGGCACAGGGACTGAAGCAGAAACAGTGCTTCACAAAGACCAAATGGAAGAGATATTTAGCGAGCTCAAAGATAGAAATCTACAAATAATTTAGCTAAAAGAAGAAGGAGAATAAAAAAATTTTTTTAAGAAGAAATTATTCGGGAACTATTCAACTCCATTAGAAAAGGCAGCATAAGGATAATGGGTATTCCAGAAATATAAATGCAAAAAGGCAAACAGTTGTATAAGAAGGCCTTAGAAATAGCTGAGCAAATAAGAGAAGTGAAAGACAAAGGAGAAAAGGAAGGATATACCATCTAAATGTGAAATTCCAGAGAATTGTAAGGAGAGATAAGAAACCCTTCCTAAGTGAACAATGCAAAGAAATAGGAGAAAATAATACAATGGGAAATATTAGAGAACACTTCAAGAAAATTAGAGGCACCAAGGGAACATTTCATGCAAAGATGAGCACAATAAAAGACAGAAATGGTATGGACCTAACAGAAGCAGAAGATATTGAGATGGCAAGAATACACAGAAGAACTGTACAAAAAAAGATCTTAATGAACCAGATAACTGTGATAGTGTGAACACTCACTTAGAGCCACACATCCTAGAGTGAGAAGTCCAGTGAGCCTTAAGGAACATCACAACAAACAAAGCTAGTGGATGTGATGAAATTCCAACTAAGCTGTTTTAATCCTAAAAGGTGATGCTATTAAAATGCTGCACTCAATATGCCAGTAAATCTGGAAAATTTTAGCAGTGGCCACGTGAAAATGCCCAAAATGGGCAATGCCAAAGAGTGTTAGAAATAATTGTAGAACACATGATTATATTGTAACTCTACATATAAGCGGTGAGGAACTGCCAGATGGTATTCCAAAGTGGTTGTATGATTTTACAATGCCACCAGAAGTGTATGAATCTTCTAATTAATGGAACCACATTCTTAATAACACAGCTTATCATTGGACTCTTTGATTGTAGTCATTCTAGTGAATATGATTTGGCATTTTATAGTAGTTTCAATTGGCATTTTCTTGATGACCATTGACATTAAACATTTTTTCATGTGCTTCGTGGCCATTTTATGTGTCTTTCTTGGAGAAATTGTGGTTAAAGGTGATATGAAGTACTCCAGCCTCCTGGCTACAATGCCAGCCATCATGGGCACAGGGACTGAAGCAGAAACAGTGCTTCACAAAGACCAAATGGAAGAGATATTTAGCGAGCTCAAAGATAGAAATCTACAAATAATTTAGCTAAAAGAAGAAGGAGAATAAAAAAATTTTTTTAAGAAGAAATTATTCGGGAACTATTCAACTCCATTAGAAAAGGCAGCATAAGGATAATGGGTATTCCAGAAATATAAATGCAAAAAGGCAAACAGTTGTATAAGAAGGCCTTAGAAATAGCTGAGCAAATAAGAGAAGTGAAAGACAAAGGAGAAAAGGAAGGATATACCATCTAAATGTGAAATTCCAGAGAATTGTAAGGAGAGATAAGAAACCCTTCCTAAGTGAACAATGCAAAGAAATAGGAGAAAATAATACAATGGGAAATATTAGAGAACACTTCAAGAAAATTAGAGGCACCAAGGGAACATTTCATGCAAAGATGAGCACAATAAAAGACAGAAATGGTATGGACCTAACAGAAGCAGAAGATATTGAGATGGCAAGAATACACAGAAGAACTGTACAAAAAAAGATCTTAATGAACCAGATAACTGTGATAGTGTGAACACTCACTTAGAGCCACACATCCTAGAGTGAGAAGTCCAGTGAGCCTTAAGGAACATCACAACAAACAAAGCTAGTGGATGTGATGAAATTCCAACTAAGCTGTTTTAATCCTAAAAGGTGATGCTATTAAAATGCTGCACTCAATATGCCAGTAAATCTGGAAAATTTTAGCAGTGGCCACAGAATTGGAAAAAGTCAGCTTTCATTCCAATCCCAAAGATGGGCAATGCCAAAGAGTGTTCAAACTACCGTACAGTTGTGCTCATTTCACATGCTAGCAAGGTTATGCTCAAAATTCTCCAAGCTAGACTTCAACAGTATGTGGATTTAGAACTGCCAAATGTAGAAGCTGGATTTAGAAAAGGCAGAGGAATCAGAGATCAAATTGCCAACATCCACTGGATCATAGAAAAAGCAAAGGAATTAAAAAAAAAATCTACTTCTTCTTCATTGACTACACTAAAGCCTTTAACTATGTGGATGACTGTGGAAAATATTTAAAGAGATGGGAATACCAAACAACCTTACCTGCTTCCTGAGAAACCTGTATGCAGGTCAAGAAGCAACAGTTAGAATCAAACATGAAACAAGGGACTGGTTCCATACTGAGAGACGAATATATCTGCTTATTTAATTTATATGAAGAGTACATCATGTGAAATTTCAGTCTGAATGAAGCACAAACTGGAATCAAGATTGCTGGGAGAAATATCAGTAACTTCAGCTATGCAGATGACAACACTCTTATGGCAGAAAGCTAAGAGGACCTAAAGACCCTCTTGATGAAGTTGAAAAAGGAGAGCAAAAATGCTGTCTTAAAGCTCAACAGTCAAGAAAACTGAGATCATGGCATCTGATCCCATCACTTCATGGTAAATAGATGAATAAACAATGAAAACAGTTACAGACTTTATTTTCTTAGGCTCTAAAATCAATGCAGACTGTGACTGCAGCCATGAAATTAAAAGTTGCTTGCTCCTTGGAAGTAAAACTTCCAAACCTCGACAGAATATTAAAAACTGAGACATCACTTTCCTGACAAGATTCATATAATCAAAGCTATGTTTTTTCCAGTAGTCGTGTATGGAGGAGGAGACTCTTGAGAGTCCCTTGAACTGCAAGGAGATCAAGTCAGTCAATCCTAAAGGAAATCAATCCTGAGTATTCATTGGAAACAGTGATTCCGGAGCTGAAGCTCCAATATTTGGCCATCTGATGCGAAGACTGACTTGTTGGAAAAGACCCTAATGCTGGGAAAGATTGAGGAGGGCAAGAGGAGAAGGGTAAGACAGGACAGCAATTTGGATGGCATCACTGACTCAATGGACATGATTTTGAACACTTCTGGGAGATGGTCTTGAACAGGGTAGCCTGGAGTGTTGTCATGCATGGGGTCGCAGTGAGTCGGACATGACCGAGTGAATGAAAAACAACAACAGAAAGAGAAGAGAGGAGAAAGGGGGCATAGAATTTAGTTAAAAAAGATAATAGCTAAGAATGCCCCAAACCTGAGGGAGGAGCTGTATATACAAGTCTATGAAACTGGTAGAAGACCCAGTTACATCAATGTAAAATGACCTTCTCCATGACACATTATATAAAAACTGGCAAAAGTCAATGAGTAAAAAAGAATTTTAAAGGAATAAATGTGATAACCATAGAATAAAATGTGATAACCTACAAAAGAGCCCCCATTAAGCTATCAACAATTTTTTTAGCAGAAACTTTATAGCTTAAGAGAGAATGGAATGACATTCTCAAAATATTAAAAGAGTAAAAATCTTTCAGCCAAGAATATCCTATAGAGCAAAGTTGTCCTTCAAATATGAAACAGAAATAAAGGCTTATGGTGCACCAACTGCAGATAAGAGAATTCATCATCAATAGACCTGCCTTACAAGACATGTTGAAAGTGTTCTATCTGAAATAAGGAAGTGAAACCACATAGAATTTTGATTAAGGTTATCAATAGAATGACAAAAATAACAAAATTGCAATTCTACAGAAAAAATAGATTGTTAAACACTTTATTATAACACAAAAGTTAAAGGGAAAAATCCATTAAAAAAAAAAAAAACCAGAACCACTTAAATTTGGTAACTAACTCAAAACATAAAGTGGGATCATGTGTGACAATTGAAACATAAAAAAGGAAGAAGAAAATGATGGCACTTATATAGGCAAATGAAGCTTTCAGCAGAAAAAGGACTATTTTATTTATGAGACATATAATAGAAACCCCAATGACAATTCACTCCTGTATTCTTGGCTGGAGAATTCCATGGACAGAGGAGCCTAGTGTGTTATAGTCCATGGGGTCGCAGAGTCAGACACAAGCGACTAACATTCACTCATTCTGTGGTAATCACAAACAGAAATTTAGATCAGGAACTCAAAACATAAAGAGGGGAAACTGAAAATAAACCTCATAGAAAGCTATCAAACTAAAATGGCATAGAGGAACACAAGGGAAAAGAAATGATGGCAATATAGAACAATCAGAAAACAAAAGATAAAATGATTGTACTAAGTCTTCACTTATCAAGGATCACCCTATAGGTAAATGGATTGGATTTAACCAATCAAATGACAGAGTGGCTGACTATATTAAGAAACAAGAATGATATGCCAAGCAAATGGCAGCCAAAACAAAGTAAGCAAACTATGTTGTTGTTCAGTGTCTAAATCATGTCTGACTCTACAATAGCATGGACTGCAGCACGTCAGTTTCCTGTCATCCACCATCTCCCAGAGTTTGCTCAGATTCATGTCCATTGAGTCTGTGAAACTGTCTAACCATCTCATCCTCTGTCAACCCCATCTTCTTTGCCTTCAGTCTTCCATTAGAACAATTTTTTAGCAGAAACTTTATAGCTTAAGAGAGAATGGAATGACATTCTCAAAATATTAAAAGAGTAAAAATCTTTCAGCCAAGAATATCCTATAGAGCAAAGTTGTCCTTCAAATATGAAACAGAAATAAAGGCTTATGGTGCACCAACTGCAGATAAGAGAATTCATCATCAATAGACCTGCCTTACAAGACATGTTGAAAGTGTTCTATCTGAAATAAGGAAGTGAAACCACATAGAATTTTGATTAAGGTTATCAATAGAATGACAAAAATAACAAAATTGCAATTCTACAAAAAAAATAGATTGTTAAACACTTTATTATAACACAAAAGTTAAAGGGAAAAATCCATTAAAAAAAAAAAAAACCAGAACCACTTAAATTTGGTAACTAACTCAAAACATAAAGTGGGATCATGTGTGACAATTGAAACATAAAAAAGGAAGAAGAAAATGATGGCACTTATATAGGCAAATGAAGCATTCACCACACAAAGGACTATTTTATTTATGAGACATATAATAGAAACCCCAATGACAATTCACTCCTGTATTCTTGGCTGGAGAATTCCATGGACAGAGGAGCCTAGTGTGTTATAGTCCATGGGGTCGCAGAGTCAGACACAAGCGACTAACATTCACTCATTCTGTGGTAATCACAAACAGAAATTTAGATCAGGAACTCAAAACATAAAGAGGGGAAACTGAAAATAAACCTCATAGAAAGCTATCAAACTAAAATGGCATAGAGGAACACAAGGGAAAAGAAATGATGGCAATATAGAACAATCAGAAAACAAAAGATAAAATGATTGTACTAAGTCTTCACTTATCAAGGATCACCCTATAGGTAAATGGATTGGATTTAACCAATCAAATGACAGAGTGGCTGACTATATTAAGAAACAAGAATGATATGCCAAGCAAATGGCAGCCAAAACAAAGTAAGCAAACTATGTTGTTGTTCAGTGTCTAAATCATGTCTGACTCTACAATAGCATGGACTGCAGCACGTCAGTTTCCTGTCATCCACCATCTCCCAGAGTTTGCTCAGATTCATGTCCATTGAGTCTGTGAAACTGTCTAACCATCTCATCCTCTGTCAACCCCATCTTCTTTTGCCTTCAGTCTTCCCCAGCATCAAGTGAGTCAGCTCTTGCATCAGGTAGCCAAACTTTGTGTAGCTATACTCATATCATACAAGATAGATGTCAAGCTAAAAAATGTAAAAGAGACAATAGTAGACACTTTATAATGATAAATGGGAAAGTCCATCAAGAAAGCATAACATTTATTAATATGTATGTGTATAATATAAAGCATTGACATTATAAAAGTTAATTGTTGACAGACAATAGTAGAAACTGATAACAATAGAGTAGTGGTAGAGAACCTTAACTCTCCATTTATGTCAGGGAATTTAGATCATCCAGATGGAAAGCCAACAAGAAAACACTGGCCTTAAAAGAAACATTAGACCAGATGACCTTGATATATATATATATATATATAATATTTGATCCAAAAGCAAGAGAAGAAACATTCTTCTCTGGTACACATGGAGCATCCTTAAGGATCAATCATTTGTTGAGACACCAAACAACTCTCCATGAATTTAAGACTGAACAGAATTTTTCCTGATCACAATGGTACGTAACTAGAAGTAAACAAGAAAAGAGCTGAAAAATCACATATATTTGAATCTAAACAACATACTACTGAACAACTGTTGGTTAAACAACAGAAAAAAGTCAAAAAAACAAGAAAAAATGCCTGAAGACAAATGAAAATGAAAAGCCAACATACTTAAGTCTATGGAGATGTGGGAAACCACTACTAAGGTAGAAGTTTATAACAATGACAAGTGGCACTATATTAAGAAAAAAAGAAATGATATGCTTCACTTATCAAGGATCACCCTATAGGTAAATGGATTGGATTTAACCAATCAAATGACAGAGTGGCTGACTATATTAAGAAACAAGAATGATATGCCAAGCAAATGGCAGCCAAAACAAAGTAAGCAAACTATGTTGTTGTTCAGTGTCTAAATCATGTCTGACTCTACAATAGCATGGACTGCAGCACGTCAGTTTCCTGTCATCCACCATCTCCCAGAGTTTGCTCAGATTCATGTCCATTGAGTCTGTGAAACTGTCTAACCATCTCATCCTCTGTCAACCCCATCTTCTTTTGCCTTCAGTCTTCCCCAGCATCAAGTGAGTCAGCTCTTGCATCAGGTAGCCAAACTTTGTGTAGCTATACTCATATCATACAAGATAGATGTCAAGCTAAAAAATGTAAAAGAGACAATAGTAGACACTTTATAATGATAAATGGGAAAGTCCATCAAGAAAGCATAACATTTATTAATATGTATGTGTATAATATAAAGCATTGACATTATAAAAGTTAATTGTTGACAGACAATAGTAGAAACTGATAACAATAGAGTAGTGGTAGAGAACCTTAACTCTCCATTTATGTCAGGGAATTTAGATCATCCAGATGGAAAGCCAACAAGAAAACACTGGCCTTAAAAGAAACATTAGACCAGATGACCTTGATATATATATATATATATATAATATTTGATCCAAAAGCAAGAGAAGAAACATTCTTCTCTGGTACACATGGAGCATCCTTAAGGATCAATCATTTGTTGAGACACCAAACAACTCTCCATGAATTTAAGACTGAACAGAATTTTTCCTGATCACAATGGTACGTAACTAGAAGTAAACAAGAAAAGAGCTGAAAAAAATCACATATATTTGAATCTAAACAACATACTACTGAACAACTGTTGGTTAAACAACAGAAAAAAGTCAAAAAAACAAGAAAAAATGCCTGAAGACAAATGAAAATGAAAAGCCAACATACTTAAGTCTATGGAGATGTGGGAAACCACTACTAAGGTAGAAGTTTATAACAATACAGTCCTATCTCAAAAAAACAAGAAAAACCTCAAATGAACAATCTAACCTTACACTTAAAGTACAGAAAAAGGAACAAATAAGCCTGAAATTCGTAGATACAGAGAACAGATTTGTGGCTACCAATGGGAAGAGGGGTGAGGAAATGGCAAAATGGGTAAAGAGGCTCAGAGGTATGTTGATGGATGGGACCAGTTGGAGGTGAGCATACCTAGAATAGATAGACATCAAATTCTAATACTGTATACATTACTCTTATATAATGTTATAAACTGTGTTATCTCAAGTTTTTTAAAAAGGAGAAAAGATAAACGTACTAAGGAAATCACGTAAAACAAAGCTAAAAAGAGGAGAAATGAATATGCCACGTGACTTATCTCATTGCAGACTGCTGCTTCATTGACTTTATTTTTCTGTTTTGTGTAGAGAATCATAACGTGAGAGATTTTAATAAGACTGACTGAATATGACCCTAGATTGTTCTATAATACCTGAAGAATTAAAGGATTAAAATACTTTTAAATGGAATTTGGGTAATAGGAAAACTCTAATCCTGTAATTAAAATGTTTAAAAATGTTAAATTGAGGAATCTTCTAGTTATGCATGTTTTGGTATTTAATTTCTTTTTTCAGGATTCACTGTTACAAAGGTAATTCATAATATACTTGAATATAGATTGGATATGTTAGGACTTGACAGAAAAGGATCCTTCTGGGAAACACAGGATGTTTTGTTTTATTGATTTATTTTATTTGACTTTGGTCTTCAGAGTTAGTGAAGTTGAACATATATATTCAGGACAAGCAGTTAACTTCTTTGTAATTAACTCTAAGGATGACCCCCTAAAATAAACACACATGAACACAAATGACCAACAAAGCTATTGATCTAAAAATATTTTATTTGGCACCTATTCAACAAAAAACCAAATATTCACATACTATGACACCAAAAACATACTTAAAAATTGGGAAGCCAAAAGATATTTTTTTAAAAAGTTGCTTTTCAAACCAGCTTCAGTAATGTAACAATGATTTTTATTTTTAAAAAATTTCCCAAAATTAATCATATGGAAATTTATTGTATATAAGTATGTGTATATTTCTATGGGTAGGATCTTTGATAGAGTTTTTCAAAGAATATGTTATTATATGAAGATCTCTTATTATAATTTCCTGTCCTCATAGAATGTTCTTGAATGAACACATTTATGTCATAATTTATTGTATACTGTGCTCTGTACTGTGCTATGCTAAGTCGCTTCAGTTGTGTCTAACTGAGACCTTATGGACTGCAGCCCACCCGGATTCTCAGTCTATAGGATTCTCCAGATAAGAATACTGGAGTGGGATGCCGTGCCTTCCTCCAGGAGATCTCCCCAACCCAGGGATCAACCCTGCGTCTCTTAAGTCTCCTGCATTGGCAGGTGGGTTCTTTACCACTATACAATTTTCCAATTGTTAAGTAGTGTCAATTTGCTATTTTATTATATGGCCCCAAGGTTTTGGGTTCTTTAAACCACTATACAATTTTCCAATTGTTAAGTAGTGTCAATTTAAATTGAGGAATGACTTGAATATGACCCTAGATTGTTCTATAATACCTGAAGAATTAAAGGATTAAAATACTTTTAAATGGAATTTGGGTAATAGGAAAACTCTAATCCTGTAATTAAAATGTTTAAAAATGTTAAATTGAGGAATCTTCTAGTTATGCATGTTTTGGTATTTAATTTCTTTTTTCAGGATTCACTGTTACAAAGGTAATTCATAATATACTTGAATATAGATTGGATATGTTAGGACTTGACAGAAAAGGATCCTTCTGGGAAACACAGGATGTTTTGTTTTATTGATTTATTTTATTTGACTTTGGTCTTCAGAGTTAGTGAAGTTGAACATATATATTCAGGACAAGCAGTTAACTTCTTTGTAATTAACTCTAAGGATGACCCCCTAAAATAAACACACATGAACACAAATGACCAACAAAGCTATTGATCTAAAAATATTTTATTTGGCACCTATTCAACAAAAAACCAAATATTCACATACTATGACACCAAAAACATACTTAAAAATTGGGAAGCCAAAAGATATTTTTTTAAAAAGTTGCTTTTCAAACCAGCTTCAGTAATGTAACAATGATTTTTATTTTTAAAAAATTTCCCAAAATTAATCATATGGAAATTTATTGTATATAAGTATGTGTATATTTCTATGGGTAGGATCTTTGATAGAGTTTTTCAAAGAATATGTTATTATATGAAGATCTCTTATTATAATTTCCTGTCCTCATAGAATGTTCTTGAATGAACACATTTATGTCATAATTTATTGTATACTGTGCTCTGTACTGTGCTATGCTAAGTCGCTTCAGTTGTGTCTAACTGAGACCTTATGGACTGCAGCCCACCCGGATTCTCAGTCTATAGGATTCTCCAGATAAGAATACTGGAGTGGGATGCCGTGCCTTCCTCCAGGAGATCTCCCCAACCCAGGGATCAACCCTGCGTCTCTTAAGTCTCCTGCATTGGCAGGTGGGTTCTTTACCACTATACAATTTTCCAATTGTTAAGTAGTGTCAATTTGCTATTTTTATTATATGAAATTCTTTCAGAACATCTTCAAACACAAAGAATATGTTTTATTAACAGCTAAAACGTATTTAGATCTAGGCAAGTTTCAGAGACTGTGCTAAGTTCTTTTCAGTTAATGACATGTTTATTCTCCACAACAGTCACACTGAACTGGTCCTGTTATAAGATTCATTTTATAGATAAGAAAGCTGAGATCCAGAGGAAATGAGCAGCTTTCCCACAGTGACACAGCAGCATAAGTGGAGCCAGAGTTCAAACTAACTGTAACTCCTGAGCAGACGTATCTTAATTGTCAACCTATAATGTTGTCAGATTATACAAATATCTGCTTTGTTTTTTGTATAATGATCGAGTATTCTTAAAGAGATGGGAATATAAGTCCACCCAAAAAAGTAGAAATTCTTATAATCTGACAAGCAGTTACAGACTATATTCCCCAAAGTGGCACAGATTTGCAAAGCTTCCAGCAATATTTGAATATACTGTATCTTGTGAGGAAGTACCAGAGTACTCTAGAAACATGTCAAAGAAAGGATTCAGAGCACTACAGAAATTTGACACACTTTTAGTTATAAGATACATACAAAGGAATGACAGATTTTGTATGCATTTGATATTATCAGTTATACTAACGTGTCCCTTTAAAAATCATTAAGTGATTAGCGAACAGATATTGTGATTTCTGAAAAGGACATTTTTAGTTGGTTCACATTTTGTGCATGACTAGATTTTAAATAGTAAGTGTCATAGTGGTCTTAGAAGCTACAACTGGAACTGTTTTACGTGATGTTAGTGATGGGAAAGAAAAAGTGATGAATCCAGAGAAACATAGCCGAGAAAAGGAAGCAGTGTGCAAAGCTGTGCTCTGTACTGTGCTATGCTAAGTCGCTTCAGTTGTGTCTAACTGAGACCTTATGGACTGCAGCCCACCCGGATTCTCAGTCTATAGGATTCTCCAGATAAGAATACTGGAGTGGGATGCCGTGCCTTCCTCCAGGAGATCTCCCCAACCCAGGGATCAACCCTGCGTCTCTTAAGTCTCCTGCATTGGCAGGTGGGTTCTTTACCACTATACAATTTTCCAATTGTTAAGTAGTGTCAATTTGCTATTTTTATTATATGAAATTCTTTCAGAACATCTTCAAACACAAAGAATATGTTTTATTAACAGCTAAAACGTATTTAGATCTAGGCAAGTTTCAGAGACTGTGCTAAGTTCTTTTCAGTTAATGACATGTTTATTCTCCACAACAGTCACACTGAACTGGTCCTGTTATAAGATTCATTTTATAGATAAGAAAGCTGAGATCCAGAGGAAATGAGCAGCTTTCCCACAGTGACACAGCAGCATAAGTGGAGCCAGAGTTCAAACTAACTGTAACTCCTGAGCAGACGTATCTTAATTGTCAACCTATAATGTTGTCAGATTATACAAATATCTGCTTTGTTTTTTGTATAATGATCGAGTATTCTTAAAGAGATGGGAATATAAGTCCCCCCAAAAAGTAGAAATTCTTATAATCTGACAAGCAGTTACAGACTATTTTCCCCCAAGGTGGCACAGATTTGCAAAGCTTCCAGCAATATTTGAATATACTGTATCTTGTGAGGAAGTACCAGAGTACTCTAGAAACATGTCAAAGAAAGGATTCAGAGCACTACAGAAATTTGACACACTTTTAGTTATAAGATACATACAAAGGAATGACAGATTTTGTATGCATTTGATATTATCAGTTATACTAACGTGTCCCTTTAAAAATCATTAAGTGATTAGCGAACAGATATTGTGATTTCTGAAAAGGACATTTTTAGTTGGTTCACATTTTGTGCATGACTAGATTTTAAATAGTAAGTGTCATAGTGGTCTTAGAAGCTACAACTGGAACTGTTTTACGTGATGTTAGTGATGGGAAAGAAAAAAAAAAAGTGATGAATCCAGAGAAACATAGCCGAGAAAAGGAAGCAGTGTGATTCCTAAAACTCTCACCTGAATTTACCTGAATTCTATATTAAACATGTTTGGTTAAATGTAATAGACCTCAACCAAACTGATTGGTGGTCCAGTAGTTAAGAAGCTGCTTTCTGATGGAGGGGATATGGGTTTGATCCCGGGTGGGGAAACTAAGATCCATGTTGCAGGCAACTCAGCCTGCATGCTGCAGCTACTGCTACTGTATTTTAAAGGAATACCTTAATGTACCAAAGTTCTCATTTAAAATATTTTTCCTGCTTTGATAACTTAATTATCCAACTGTGTGGCTTTGTAGAATTTCATTGATCATAATGACAATAAATATGAAGACTGGGAATCATAATAAAAATAATGAAGATGACAATGGCTACTCTAAAAATATAAAGATAATTTTTGGTTATGCCAAAATAATATGTGAACTTGATTACTCTATTACTTAACTCCTATATTTTTAATAATCTTTAACTTTCCAAGTAAGATTGTTTAAAAGCAGTTGCATATGTTTTCGTATAACATTCAGGTTGCCAAGTGGCAATTTTATTTAACTTTTTATATGATTAGAGATATATGATTTTAATATTGAAGAGTCATATAATTAAAACTATAACTAGTTTTTAAAGTATTTTATTGATTATAAGGAGCTAGCAGCTAAAGAGTCTGCCTGCCAATGGAGATATGGGTTTGATCCTTGGATCGGTAAAATACCCTTGACAATCCACTCCTGGGGAATCCCATGGACAGAGGAGCCTGGCAAGCTGCAGTCTGTGGGATCTCAAAAGAGTCAGATATGATTTAGTGACTAAACAACAGCAAGATTGATCATACAGTCATTTACCTAACTGTAAAAACATTGTATCCCATGGAATTAAATTGGAGTTACATTTTAGAATCAAATATATTAAGAAGGGGAATATATTTTAGTTTTTAGTTATACCCACCTTATAGAGAAATTTAGAAAACCGATTTTCTGAAAATATCCCAACCATTTAAAGTATTCAGCTCTAATACTTTTTTGATCATACAGCATAATTGGTAATATGCTTGTGGTTGTATTCTTAGACTCATTCTTTCTTATTGTATTGAATGACTATATACTGAGTTTCTCTCTCTCTCTCTCTCTCTGTGTATATATATGTATATATATATATATATATATATATATATATATATATATTTGTTGTTGTTTTATGTCTTTGAGGAAGGCATGGCAAATCACTGCAGTATTCTTTCCTGGAGAATCCCATGAACAAATTCTCCAGCCTGTTAGGTGACAGTCTCATCGGGCCTCCAAGAATCAAACACGACTGAAATAACTTAGTGTGCATGCACATATATATTTAATATATACATTCAGATTTGTGTTTTTCTTAGAATCTAAGTAACAAAGATGCTAAAAATTCAACCAGTGAAAAAACATGAGTGCTCACATTTTACAATAGCTAGGACATGGAGGCAACCTCGATGTCTATCGACAAAAAGGATATATCGAATAATAAAGATGACAATGGCTACTCTAAAATATAAAGATAAGTTATGCCAAAATAATATGTGAACTTGATTACTCTATTACTTAACTCCTATATTTTTAATAATCTTTAACTTTCCAAGTAAGATTGTTTAAAAGCAGTTGCATATGTTTTCGTATAACATTCAGGTTGCCAAGTGGCAATTTTATTTAACTTTTTATATGATTAGAGATATATGATTTTAATATTGAAGAGTCATATAATTAAAACTATAACTAGTTTTTAAAGTATTTTATTGATTATAAGGAGCTAGCAGCTAAAGAGTCTGCCTGCCAATGGAGATATGGGTTTGATCCTTGGATCGGTAAAATACCCTTGACAATCCACTCCTGGGGAATCCCATGGACAGAGGAGCCTGGCAAGCTGCAGTCTGTGGGATCTCAAAAGAGTCAGATATGATTTAGTGACTAAACAACAGCAAGATTGATCATACAGTCATTTACCTAACTGTAAAAACATTGTATCCCATGGAATTAAATTGGAGTTACATTTTAGAATCAAATATATTAAGAAGGGGAATATATTTTAGTTTTTAGTTATACCCACCTTATAGAGAAATTTAGAAAACCGATTTTCTGAAAATATCCCAACCATTTAAAGTATTCAGCTCTAATACTTTTTTGATCATACAGCATAATTGGTAATATGCTTGTGGTTGTATTCTTAGACTCATTCTTTCTTATTGTATTGAATGACTATATACTGAGTTTCTCTCTCTCTCTCTCTCTCTGTGTATATATATGTATATATATATATATATATATATATATATATATATATATATTTGTTGTTGTTTTATGTCTTTGAGGAAGGCATGGCAAATCACTGCAGTATTCTTTCCTGGAGAATCCCATGAACAAATTCTCCAGCCTGTTAGGTGACAGTCTCATCGGGCCTCCAAGAATCAAACACGACTGAAATAACTTAGTGTGCATGCACATATATATTTAATATATACATTCAGATTTGTGTTTTTCTTAGAATCTAAGTAACAAAGATGCTAAAAATTCAACCAGTGAAAAAACATGAGTGCTCACATTTTACAATAGCTAGGACATGGAGGCAACCTCGATGTCTATCGACAGATGAATGGATGAAGAAGCTGTGATACATATATACAATGGAATATTGCTCAGCCATAGAAAGGAATGCATTTGAGTCAGTTCTAATGAGGTAGATGAAGCTAAAGCCTATTATATGGAATGAATTAAGTGAGAAAGAGAAAAAGAAATACTGTATCAGTTCAATTCAGTTGCTCAGTCATGTCAGACTCTTTGTGACCTCATGGACTGCAGTACGCCAGGCTCCTCTGTCAATGAGAAATTTTAACTGGGCCTTTTATCATAAGAGAAATTTAGATTTCCATTTTAGGAAGCATATTTACCACTTACAATATACACTAAATTTAGTTTGAAATAGGATATTCTTGAAAGCTGTTAATAATTTTTAGATTTATTTGAGCACAGAAAATGTCAAGTGCTCTTTTTATAAAAGAGTCAGCAAAGAAAGAAAAACAGAATTCTTAAGATTAATCTTTCCTTTTATTACTTTTTTCATATTGAGCATCTTGAAAATAGCAGAAATTTAAAAGGAGAATTGAGTATGGGATTATAACAGAGGTTCAAGAACATCTATTTAGTGTTCTTGCCAAACTATTTGGGTTAAGCTGATTTATTCTGATACCTACTGCCAAAACAAATATCACAGATCCGAAAAGGAGATCCTTCAGGGGTGCTGTGTGATGGTCAGGAGTGGTGGGAAGGGGGAGATATACATATGACTAATCTGGGAACATACACATCTGTAAAGAACAAAACTCTGTAAAAGTTAAAAGTAAAATAAAAGTTAAAAAAAATATATCACAGATCCACCCAAGGGATCAAAGTTAAAACTTATAAAATATATAATTAGATTAGAAGTTGTCGAAAGCTAAAGGTCTGCAAACAGCAAAGTGATTTGTTAAGGGAATATGTTGCTTCATAAATGCAATTTTGTAAATATTCAATATATTTCCTTACTAAATACATATCTTTTTAAAATTTTTATTTATTTATTTATGGCTATTCTGGGTTTTCACTGCTGCTGCAGCCTCTTCTGTAGTTGCAGGGATTGGGGGCTACTCTCTAGTTGAGATGAGCAGGCTTCTTGTTGCTGTGACATCTCTTATCGAGGAACTTGGGCTCTAGGGCACACGGGCTTCAATAGTTGTGGCTAAAGGACTTAGTTGCTTCGCAGCACGTGAAATCTTCCCAGATCAGAGATCGAACCTATTTTTCCTGCGTTGGCAGACGAACTCTTCACCCCTGAGCTACCAAAGAAGCCTCATACCTTTTTAAATATAAATATGACTATACAGTGTACCATTTGTTATATGTAATTTGTTAGTATATTTGATAGTAATTTGTTAGTAATTTGATACATATATCATCTACCTTCCTACTTCCACTTCTGAGGCTCTTTACTTAAGTGAAAATATACACTGAACTCTATATACATACAGACATATGTACATACATACATAAGTTAATATAATATAGAATGAGATTTGAAGTGAGGCAGATACTGATTTCGATTATGCATTAAAAGAATGAGGGAAAAGGAATCACCAACATATTATTAATGGCTTCCACAGAGGAAGTAAAATTAAAGAGAGATTGTAAAGAGAGATTGGTGATTTTAACTTTTTGCATTATATATTTCAGAGCAGACCATATGATTAGTCCAACTAACGGGCAAGTGAATGTCATTGCAAGTCACATTTAAAGGGAAAGGACATAAAATTATAGTGATAGAGCAGTAAATTATGAATAATAACACTATCTAGTATATAGGAAATGCTCAAAGGAAGACAGTATAAAAATTATTTTATGGAAAGTTATCTTCTTGCATAAAATTATAATTAATAACATTAGGTTAGATTACATAGAATTTAAGTTATATGGAACTTTATCTTTTTACTTTTATTTTACTCTGAACTGTCTCCCTTCTGTCTTCCTCCCTTGTCTTCCTTCACAGGAGTGCCTTCCCCACCTCATGCTCATACCAGCAACCCGGTCCCTTCTCTGCACAGGTGATTCCAGCTCTCCTCTCCCCCCGAGGGACTTCCAGACCCTCCTCCGGGCCCCCTACCCTGCTTACCAACACCAGAGCCCCAAGCCTCTTACTCCCTGCTCTTGGTCACAGTGTAGCACATAGCAGGTCTTCAGTAAAGTCTAAACAAAGACACAACCCTGGTCCTCCTTTCTTTTTCTCTTCCTTCCTTGCTTCTTTCCTTTCATTATTCAAGGTTCTATAGGGCTTTGGCCAGTATCTTTCTATAATGTTTGCCAATTTTAAATATCTAGTACATGCTAAGTATTAAATATGTGTGGATATGTTTATATTCTTCACAAATCTCATTTAAAACAAGTGAAGGTAATGCTCTTTAAATTCAAATTTTGTCCCACAATTCTCCCTGAGGGTTCTTTGTGCTTGTGTATTTCTCTGTAAAGTAGACATGATATAATGACTACTCCAAAGGCCTTTCTTGGTGGCTTCAATGGTAAAGAATCTGCCTGCAATGCAGGAAACTCAGGTTCAATCCCTTGGAGGAGGAATTGGCACCCTACTTCAGTATTATTGCCCGGAGGGTTCTATGGATAGACAGGCCTGGTGGGCTACAGTCCATGGAGTTTCAGAGTCGGACACGACTCAGTGACTAACACTAAAGGGTTGGCAAGGTTAAATGAGTTATTATCAATATAAGTGATTTTTTTAACAATATCTGCCATATAGTAGGGAAACAGTATGTATTTGATTTCTGTCAAATAGTGCTTTGATTTCTGTTACACTATTTTTAGATATATAGAAACCATTTCTCAATTAAATCATATAGAAAATTCTGCAAGATCTGGGTTTTGAATTAAGATCTGCCTCCATAGCCTTTTTGTCTTTCTGTCTGCCATATTCTGTTGCAGTTATTGGATACATAAAAATTTGATTATTTTTCTCTTTAATAGAGAGTTCGCTTTATTTATATATTCCAGTCTGGAAATTATATATATGTAAAAGTACTGAGAACCTGAAACAATACTCTGTTTTCCTAAAATCAGATGATTTGAATAATTTTAGGGTCTGATCATTATTGCATGGCCTAAATGTACATTGAAATGTATAATATAGTAACAAATTTTTAATGTCCATTTTATAAATGAATAAAATATATAAAAATATGTTAAATACTCAGAGAACATACTATGAAACCTTACCAACACCAGAGCCCCAAGCCTCTTACTCCCTGCTCTTGGTCACAGTGTAGCACATAGCAGGTCTTCAGTAAAGTCTAAACAAAGACACAACCCTGGTCCTCCTTTCTTTTTCTCTTCCTTCCTTGCTTCTTTCCTTTCATTATTCAAGGTTCTATAGGGCTTTGGCCAGTATCTTTCTATAATGTTTGCCAATTTTAAATATCTAGTACATGCTAAGTATTAAATATGTGTGGATATGTTTATATTCTTCACAAATCTCATTTAAAACAAGTGAAGGTAATGCTCTTTAAATTCAAATTTTGTCCCACAATTCTCCCTGAGGGTTCTTTGTGCTTGTGTATTTCTCTGTAAAGTAGACATGATATAATGACTACTCCAAAGGCCTTTCTTGGTGGCTTCAATGGTAAAGAATCTGCCTGCAATGCAGGAAACTCAGGTTCAATCCCTTGGAGGAGGAATTGGCACCCTACTTCAGTATTATTGCCCGGAGGGTTCTATGGATAGACAGGCCTGGTGGGCTACAGTCCATGGAGTTTCAGAGTCGGACACGACTCAGTGACTAACACTAAAGGGTTGGCAAGGTTAAATGAGTTATTATCAATATAAGTGATTTTTTTAACAATATCTGCCATATAGTAGGGAAACAGTATGTATTTGATTTCTGTCAAATAGTGCTTTGATTTCTGTTACACTATTTTTAGATATATAGAAACCATTTCTCAATTAAATCATATAGAAAATTCTGCAAGATCTGGGTTTTGAATTAAGATCTGCCTCCATAGCCTTTTTGTCTTTCTGTCTGCCATATTCTGTTGCAGTTATTGGATACATAAAAATTTGATTATTTTTCTCTTTAATAGAGAGTTCGCTTTATTTATATATTCCAGTCTGGAAATTATATATATGTAAAAGTACTGAGAACCTGAAACAATACTCTGTTTTCCTAAAATCAGATGATTTGAATAATTTTAGGGTCTGATCATTATTGCATGGCCTAAATGTACATTGAAATGTATAATATAGTAACAAATTTTTAATGTCCATTTTATAAATGAATAAAATATATAAAAAAGTATGTTTAAACATCAGAGAACATACTATGAAAATATAAATACCAATGTTTTATTTATTTGTAAAAACTACTTATATTGAGTTGGCCAAAATGTTTGTTTGATTTTTCCATAATGTATCGGAAAAACCCAAATGAATTTTTTAGCCAACCCTATGCATTTTCAAATGAGAACATTAAGAAATTCCTAACTTTTCAAAGTTGTACTTTTTATCTAAGATAAATTAAAATTTATACTAGTTCACTTTCTGAAGAAAATTCAATAACAAAGTGAAGATTAATTCCTCAATCATTATAGCCTCATGCACATAATCGTTTAAATCTTTGGACTCATATATAAACTTTGAATAACTTTCAATTGTTATATTTAATTTTGATTAAAAATGACACTTATCTCATATGCCCTTTCATTTATGAGATTCAAGTTCTCTTCATTCCACTAATATTCATGTTCACAGTAGCATTCTTCGCTTACAGAAAGGTCATGTATATACGGGAGTATATCCAAAGTAACAGCTCTTTATTGGACAGCTGGTACTTGCTGACCTGGTATCTTCTAACTTCTACTGACAAATTCATCTCTCAACATACACATAATTTAGTAGCAAAAATAATGTATGAATTTCACCATTTGCCTTTTGGAATTTTGATTTGCATATTATTAAAAAGTTTGTGTATTTGAGTTAATCTTTCTCTTATTTCTATACCATCTTAATATCATACTGGTCAGCTGTATTGCAAGATTTTCAAGAGACATGGAAATGCTTCCTTCCACTAAATTCAAATATAAATCTCATATACTTGCATGTCATAGTTGTTGAACATATTAGAAGTGTAATTGTATTGCCCCGCTTCACCAAGTTGGCTCCCACCAGTCCACTTAATTTTGTGTTACTTTATGTCAATTTTTGGAGTGTGGTCCCAATGTCTTTGTAAGTGCATTTTCCAGAATTGTGAAAACTCTCAATATAAGCTCTTTGCTAATGAGTCAATGGAAATATGTTTCCATGACATCTAGCTTCCAAAATGACCTTGTGTTTATTTGGAAATTGTTTTTAGGTATGTACCTCTACATGTCTGTCTAAAAATTTTGTCTAACTCTCCATTTCATAATGTGAGGAGTGAAACAAAGTATTTGAGACAAATAAAGACACCTTTTCCAAATGATGAGGTTTTCTTCATGGGTGGGTAGATGATTTTCAACTTCATTATAGACAGAGTTTTAATCAAATATTTATGTAAAATACCACCTTACACAGAATGAAAGATGGCTTAGGCGTCTGAGGGATCGAGTTTATGAAGAAGCCAAAAAGATTTCATGGATAAAACAGGTCATTGCTTAACTTATATCTATACTTATTTTTCGGTCCCTGCTTGTTGGCCCCTGCTCTTCTTGCCTCCTTTAATATTGGTATGACAATCAAGAGACATTTCTCAGAGTACCTCATTTTTTTTTGTTTCAAAGCAAGGGTATGAGTTTTCTATATATACATGCTTGTACATATTGTGAAGCCAGTATCCTTGACATGGTAATTTATAATTCAGTGTTTTCACTGGCACAAAATTTCTTTTTTACTGTTTTTTTTCTCTTAGATAAATTCTTAATATATGTGATCTTACTCTAACCCTAATCTTTTGTTTTGAAATCTAGTTGCTTTATCATGTGTCAATCTCTGCTGTACAGCACAGTGACCCAGTTACACACATATACATATTCTTTTCTTTTAAATATTCTTTTCCATTATGATTTATTCTAAGAGACTTGATATAGTTCTCTAATCTGCATAGTAGAACCTTTTTTTTATCCATTCTAAATGTAATAGTTTACATCTACGAACCCCTAAACTCTCAGTCTACCCCTCTATGCCCTCCTTCCCCTTGGCAACCACAGGTCTTATCTCTATGGCTGTGAGTCTGTTTTTATTTTGTAGATAGGTTGGTTGGTCCATGCTTTAGATCCCAGATATAAGTGATATCATATGATATTTTTCTTTCTCTTTGTGACATACTTCATTTAGTAGGATAATCCCTAGTTTCATCCATGTTGCTGCAAATAACATTATTTCATTATTTTTAGTGGCCGAATAGTATTACATTGCATATATGTACCACATCTTCTTTATCCATTCATCTGTCGATGGACATTTAGGTTGTTTTCATGTTTTCACTATTGTGAATAGTGCTACTATGAACATAGAGCTACATGTATTTTTTTGAATTATATTTTGTCTGAATATATAGCCATGAGTGTGATTGCTGGATCATATGGTAATTTTAGATTTTAGTTTTCTGAGGAACTTCTCTACTGTATTTCCTAGTAACTGCACCAACTTACATTCTCATGAACAGTTTGGTAGGGCTCACTTTTCTCCAGCATATGTTATTTGTAGATTTTTTAATAATGGCCATTCTGAATGGTGTGAGGTGATATTTCATTGTAGTTTTCATTTGGATGTCTCTAATATTAATAATTAATGATGATTAGCATCTTTTTAATGTGCCTACTTCTTTCTTTGGAGAGATGTCAATTAAAGTCTTCTGCCTATTTTTCAATTGGGCTGGTTGGTTTTTTGTTGCTGATTTGTATGAGCTGTTTGCATATTTTGGAGATTAAGCCCTTGTCAATCACATCATTTGCAAATATTTTCTCCCATTCTGTACCTTGTCTTTTCATTTTGTTTATGGTTTCCTTTGTTGTGCAAAAGCTTATAAATTTAATCAAGTCCCATTCGTTTCTTTCTGTTTTTATTTATGGTGCCTTGGGAGACTGACCTAAGAAAACACTGATATGATTTATGTCAGAGAATGTTTTGCCTGAGCTCTTTTGTAGGAGTTTTACAGTGGCATTCTTCTGTTAAGTCTTTAAGCCATTTTGAGTTTATATTTGTTCATGGGATGAGGGTATGTTCTAAATTCATTGATTTAAATGCAGCTACAATGTTTGGTTAATCTTTACTAGGACAAATTTTTGATCTAAGAATTTTCATTTCTTATAAGTGATATATCTCTTTTCAAAATAACCTATTATATTGTTTTCATTGAGTATAAGCTTTTAAAGCACCAAGTAATGTCTAAAATCTACTGAATTCCAGAACTGTGTGCCATTCACTGACTTTTCTCATTCATGCTGGAGGATTCCAATTTAGGAATTTAGTGGCAAGTTTTACTGGCTGTAAGTGGTTGGTCATCCTATTAGGAACCACATGGTGACATTAATGTGAATGAATATAGTGGGATAAGTGCTAAAGTGTATAATTTTATCTTTTAATAATTTGTTGACATCTTTTTTACAAAACGCATTTTGATTAAATGAAAACCCCATTCAACTTATTTTATTCCATGCATACTAATCTATTCATGTATAATTATCATCTTTTTTCTTATTTTAAAAAGTATTTAAATTCAGAATGGGACAAATATCAGGTTGGGAGAATGTAGAATCACAAAAGGGCTCTGAAATCTCTGGTTATCACTGGGTTGCACATCCCAGGGTACCAAAGAATAATGACAGAGGCTAATAATGACAAAGCTGATGTCATTCAGTCTCTCCTTTCCTTTCAATATTTCATATTATTGCTAAGATTCAAGAATGTAAGCTGTATATAAACAATTTACAGTATTGACTGAGCCAGACACAAGCAGTATATATTTAAGGTTCTATTATTCCTATTACCTGTATCATAAACTATTTTTAAAATATAAACTTGGGAAGCATTTTTGCTGTTGCATTTTTTTTAATTAATTAATTAATTTATTTTTGGGAGGTGGGGCAGGGAGGGAGGGGAGCAGGCCGGCTACTTCTATTGGTCTTTCATTTGTCTATTTTCATCCATCTTTGTTCTTTGGCTCCCGTGGGCCTCCCATCACGGTGGCCTCTGTTGTCGCAGAGCACCGGCTCTGGGCGCATGCGCTCCAGAGCTCCAGCTCGGCAATTGGACACATTGGTCCAGCCGCTCCGCGGCACGTGAGATCTTCCCAGGCCAGGGATGGAACTGGCGCCCCTTGCACTGCAAGGTGCTGTCCTTACCCACTGGACCACCAGGGAAGCCCCGCTGTTGCATTTTACAAAGTAATGTTACTTTCTTAGGATGGCGAAGAACCATATAGTCACATATTTTCTACATATAAAATATATGCTATATATAAACAATGAATACTAAAAGAAAGACTTATTACAACCAGAATTGTATTATGAAATATGAATGAAATCCCTGTCTTAGTGACATTCTGTTATTTTAGAAAGATTTTTTTTTAATCTACTTGTTTTCCTCATGCTGAGATCACCAAGATAGCAGTACTTTTAATTTTTCAAGCTTAATTAAAAGCAGACTTGTGTGTGTGTGTGTGTATGTGTTCATGTGAACGTGTGTATTCAGTAGTGTCTGACTCTTTGCACTCCTCTGGACTATAGCCTGCCAGGCTCCTCTGTCCAGGCAAGAATACTGGACTGAATTGACATTTCTTATTTCAGGGGATTTTACTGACTCAGGGACTGAACTTGCATCTCTTGTGTCTCCTATCTTGGTAGGCAGATTCCTTATCAACAATGCCAACAGGAAGCCCCAAACTTTATTAGATACTATATTAATTTCTGAATGAAGATTCAGAGTTACATATCCAAAATAGCCCAGTACTGTATATTAGTCTTAAGAGTGCATTGCAGGGCTTCCCTGGTGGTCCAGTGGGTAAGGACACCGCCTTCGAGTGCAAGGGACGCCGGTTCGATCCCTGGCCTGGGAAGATCCCACGTGCCATTGGGCAGCTGGACCAACGTGTCCAATTACTGATCCGGAGCTCTGGAGCGCATGCGCCCAGAGCCGGTGCTCTGCAACAGCAGAGGCCACTGCGATGGGAGGCCCACATGGGCCAAAGAACAAAGATAAATAAATGAAAGATCAATAGAAGTGGCCAAAAAACAAACAGAAAGAGTGCATTGCATACTTTTGAGAAGACTTTCTGACAAACCCAGAACAAAGGAAACTAACAGTATTTCCTACATTACCTATTCTGATACTTAGGTGTAAAAATGTAACCATTTTTTATTAACCTTGGTTTATTCATAGGAATAGCAATAAAACATTTTTATGACTTCTATGGAACATCGTGCTGAGCAAACAGTTGGAGTTACTTATTAATATCAGCTTTTGAATCATAATTAATGGCACTGACTTTTAAATGATATTGTACATTTTAGAGACTTTAAGTACTTTTCCTACAGTACATTATTCTTTTTCTACAGGAATATATATTTTTCTGCATTAGATTCCCTTTTCTACCTCAAATTTTTAAAAAAGAATAGTGAATTCTTACTGTTCTGTTAAGTTATATGTGACCCAGTCATCTCAGCACAGAATACAACTTCCACACACTGTAACATATTGTTCAGAATATTATGGCCAACACACACATGAATATATTCTCCATCCATTTAGTTTGTACACATTGTTTTGGCCATGTCCTTTTCATATTAAAAGAATCTTATGTAAAATTCTTACATTTTTTCACTCCTCTGGACTATAGCCTGCCAGGCTCCTCTGTCCAGGCAAGAATACTGGACTGAATTGACATTTCTTATTTCAGGGGATTTTACTGACTCAGGGACTGAACTTGCATCTCTTGTGTCTCCTATCTTGGTAGGCAGATTCCTTATCAACAATGCCAACAGGAAGCCCCAAACTTTATTAGATACTATATTAATTTCTGAATGAAGATTCAGAGTTACATATCCAAAATAGCCCAGTACTGTATATTAGTCTTAAGAGTGCATTGCAGGGCTTCCCTGGTGGTCCAGTGGGTAAGGACACCGCCTTGCAGTGCATGGGACGCCGGTTCGATCCCTGGCCTGGGAAGATCCCACGTGCCGTGGAGCAGCTGGACCAACGTGTCCAATTACCAAGCCGGAGCTCTGGAGCGCATGCACCCAGAGCCGGTGCTCTGCAACAAGAGAGGCCACTGCGATGGGAGGCCCACACAGGCCAAAGAACAAAGATAAATAAATGAAAGATCAATAGAAGTGGCCAAAAAACAAACAGAAAGAGTGCATTGCATACTTTTGAGAAGACTTTCTGACAAACCCAGAACAAAGGAAACTAACAGTATTTCCTACATTACCTATTCTGATACTTAGGTGTAAAAATGTAACCATTTTTTATTAACCTTGGTTTATTCATAGGAATAGCAATAAAACATTTTTATGACTTCTATGGAACATCGTGCTGAGCAAACAGTTGGAGTTACTTATTAATATCAGCTTTTGAATCATAATTAATGGCACTGACTTTTAAATGATATTGTACATTTTAGAGACTTTAAGTACTTTTCCTACAGTACATTATTCTTTTTCTACAGGAATATATATTTTTCTGCATTAGATTCCCTTTTCTACCTCAAATTTTTAAAAAAGAATAGTGAATTCTTACTGTTCTGTTAAGTTATATGTGACCCAGTCATCTCAGCACAGAATACAACTTCCACACACTGTAACATATTGTTCAGAATATTATGGCCAACACACACATGAATATATTCTCCATCCATTTAGTTTGTACACATTGTTTTGGCCATGTCCTTTTCATTTAGCATAGTTTTAAAATTGAATCTGTATTGGTATCATTATTGGCTTAAATATTTTTCAATGATACATTGTATTTCATTTTATAGAAGGAAACAATTCATTGTTTCTTCACTTGTGAATGTAAGCGTATTTGTTTATTTATTCTAAATGTTCTGTTTCAATCATTGTCAGCACAAATGTCATTGTACACATGGTATTTCATATATGAGTAACTGTCTCATAAATTCTTACAATGTAATGTCAAAATATTTCCAAAGAGATTGAGTAATTTACTCTTGTCCTATGTCTGAGAATGTTTTCTTCAGTTGTGGCCATTGTTGTGTGTTATCAAATATATGCTGCTGAGAATCATGTAGGAAAATGTATACTGTGGTTTAAAGTGGTATTCCTCTTAAATATAGAGATGAAGTTCCGTGTTGAGAAATGTTTGTCTTTTTTTTTTTTTGCCAATTATTTGGTTATTGTTGCCTATTTTTCAAATTGGGTTCCAGATATTCATTTTTGTAAAAACTATTCTGGTAATGATAGATTACAGTAAAACAGTCCCTTAGTGTCTTTGGAGTGTTGGTTTGAGAATGTCCCACAAAGAACAGAATCCACCCACGAAGTCCCATATTAGAAATGATGTAATACAGCCAGATGCACTTACCTATGGGTTGTCTGAATCCAGACAGTTACTGAGCACTGACTATACTTGATTTTATTCTTTCAGTTGAGCAGGAAATTAAAGTCACTTGCAAAGTCACCCTTTACTTTTTATGATATTTGAATTTTTAGAGTAAACAAACACAGAATGTCCTATAACTGGGATTTGGTTGATAAGCTCTTACTATAATAATCAGAGGATCTACTAAACACCAGATTTACACTTTCAGCATTCTTCACTTTGTTGTCGTTGTTCAGTTGCTAAGCTGTGTCTGATTATTTGTGGCCCCATGAACTGCAGCACAGCCAGGCTTCCCTGTCCTTTACAATCTCCCAGAGCTTGCTCAAACTCATATCTATTGGGTACATGTTGCCATTCAACTATCTTATCCTCTGTGGTGCCCTTCTCCTCCTGCCCTCAATCTTTCTCAATATCAGGATCTTTTCCAATGAGTCAGCTCTTTGCATCGGGTGGCCAGAGTATTGCAGCTTCCGCTTCAGCATTAATTCTTTCAATTAATCCTTTATTTCCTTTAGGATTGGCTTTTATCTCCTGGTAGTCCACGGGCCACTCTCCTGTTACATTGTATTTCTTTTTTTCACTTTTTTTGAATGTAAGCGTATTTGTTTATTTATTCTAAATGTTCTGTTTCAATCATTGTCAGCACAAATGTCATTGTACACATGGTATTTCATATATGAGTAACTGTCTCATAAATTCTTACAATGTAATGTCAAAATATTTCCAAAGAGATTGAGTAATTTACTCTTGTCCTATGTCTGAGAATGTTTTCTTCAGTTGTGGCCATTGTTGTGTGTTATCAAATATATGCTGCTGAGAATCATGTAGGAAAATGTATACTGTGGTTTAAAGTGGTATTCCTCTTAAATATAGAGATGAAGTTCCGTGTTGAGAAATGTTTGTCTTTTTTTTTTTTTGCCAATTATTTGGTTATTGTTGCCTATTTTTCAAATTGGGTTCCAGATATTCATTTTTGTAAAAACTATTCTGGTAATGATAGATTACAGTAAAACAGTCCCTTAGTGTCTTTGGAGTGTTGGTTTGAGAATGTCCCACAAAGAACAGAATCCACCCACGAAGTCCCATATTAGAAATGATGTAATACAGCCAGATGCACTTACCTATGGGTTGTCTGAATCCAGACAGTTACTGAGCACTGACTATACTTGATTTTATTCTTTCAGTTGAGCAGGAAATTAAAGTCACTTGCAAAGTCACCCTTTACTTTTTATGATATTTGAATTTTTAGAGTAAACAAACACAGAATGTCCTATAACTGGGATTTGGTTGATAAGCTCTTACTATAATAATCAGAGGATCTACTAAACACCAGATTTACACTTTCAGCATTCTTCACTTTGTTGTCGTTGTTCAGTTGCTAAGCTGTGTCTGATTATTTGTGGCCCCATGAACTGCAGCACAGCCAGGCTTCCCTGTCCTTTACAATCTCCCAGAGCTTGCTCAAACTCATATCTATTGGGTACATGTTGCCATTCAACTATCTTATCCTCTGTGGTGCCCTTCTCCTCCTGCCCTCAATCTTTCTCAATATCAGGATCTTTTCCAATGAGTCAGCTCTTTGCATCGGGTGGCCAGAGTATTGCAGCTTCCGCTTCAGCATTAATTCTTTCAATTAATCCTTTATTTCCTTTAGGATTGGCTGATTTGATCTCCTGGTAGTCCACGGGACTCTCAAGAGTCTTTTCCAACACCACAGTTCGAAAGCACTGATTATTCAGTGCTCAGCCTTCCTTATGATCTAATTCCCAAATCAGTGCATGGCTACTAGAAAAACAGTAGCTTAGACTCTACAGACCTTTGTCTTCAGAGGGACATCTCTGCTTTTTAATACGCTGTCTAGTTTGTCATAGCTTTTCTTTCAATGAGCAAGTGTCTTTTAATTTCCTGGCTGCAGTCATTGTCCACAATGATTTTGGAGACCCCCAAAATAAAATCTACCATCACTTTCATGTTTTCCCCATATATTAGTCTTCACTTGAGGATACATTATTCTTTGGTTTGACTTTCTTTGTTTAGAAATATAAAAAAGATATTCTTTCTTCAGCAATGATAAATTTGTAGTAAATATTGACTGCCAAGAGAAAAACAAAACCCAGAAATATTAACTATAAATTTCAAAAAGATATGGTAGTTCAGATGGTAAAGAATCTGCCTGCAGTGCAGGAGACCTAGATTTGATCCCTGGGTTATGAAGATCCCCTGGAGGAAGAAATGGCAACCCACTCTAATATTCTTGCCTGGAGAATTCCACCGCCAGAGGATCCTGGTGGGCTACTGTCCATGGTGTTGCAAAGAGTTGGACATGACTGGGGAATTAACACTAAGGTGTAAAACACAACCTTATAAAGAAAATTAATATGGAAGTTCAAAAAAGAATAAAATGAACACTTAACTAATTTTATGAGCAGAAATATACAAGATTATAGAAATCAAGACCTAATGGCTTATGGTAACTTTCTAGTGGCAGAGTGTTCATTTAATTTAACTTCCTGATTATACAAGATATAGTTTTCATTTTATAATTAACAGCTACATTCCCTGTCCTTTACAATCTCCCAGAGCTTGCTCAAACTCATATCTATTGGGTACATGTTGCCATTCAACTATCTTATCCTCTGTGGTGCCCTTCTCCTCCTGCCCTCAATCTTTCTCAATATCAGGATCTTTTCCAATGAGTCAGCTCTTTGCATCGGGTGGCCAGAGTATTGCAGCTTCCGCTTCAGCATTAATTCTTTCAATTAATCCTTTATTTCCTTTAGGATTGGCTGATTTGATCTCCTGGTAGTCCACGGGACTCTCAAGAGTCTTTTCCAACACCACAGTTCGAAAGCACTGATTATTCAGTGCTCAGCCTTCCTTATGATCTAATTCCCAAATCAGTGCATGGCTACTAGAAAAACAGTAGCTTAGACTCTACAGACCTTTGTCTTCAGAGGGACATCTCTGCTTTTTAATACGCTGTCTAGTTTGTCATAGCTTTTCTTTCAATGAGCAAGTGTCTTTTAATTTCCTGGCTGCAGTCATTGTCCACAATGATTTTGGAGACCCCCAAAATAAAATCTACCATCACTTTCATGTTTTCCCCATATATTAGTCTTCACTTGAGGATACATTATTCTTTGGTTTGACTTTCTTTGTTTAGAAATATAAAAAAGATATTCTTTCTTCAGCAATGATAAATTTGTAGTAAATATTGACTGCCAAGAGAAAAACAAAACCCAGAAATATTAACTATAAATTTCAAAAAGATATGGTAGTTCAGATGGTAAAGAATCTGCCTGCAGTGCAGGAGACCTAGATTTGATCCCTGGGTTATGAAGATCCCCTGGAGGAAGAAATGGCAACCCACTCTAATATTCTTGCCTGGAGAATTCCACCGCCAGAGGATCCTGGTGGGCTACTGTCCATGGTGTTGCAAAGAGTTGGACATGACTGGGGAATTAACACTAAGGTGTAAAACACAACCTTATAAAGAAAATTAATATGGAAGTTCAAAAAAGAATAAAAATGAACACTTAACTAATTTTATGAGCAGAAATATACAAGATTATAGAAATCAAGACCTAATGGCTTATGGTAACTTTCTAGTGGCAGAGTGTTCATTTAATTTAACTTCCTGATTATACAAGATATAGTTTTCATTTTTTATAATTAACAGCTACACATTATGCAGATAACTACAGGAAATATTCTACAAAACAACTGCCTATGTTACATTATTATATAATTCTCTTTTCTGGCAAAAATTCTATTTAGATTATTTTTCCACACAGTACTTGCATCCTAAAATTTATATGAAAGAAGAAAGAACAACTAATAAACAATACGATTTTAAAGACAAGAAAAATGAGAAAAGAAAAAACATTGTTTCTAGGGCTTCCCTGGTGGTCCAGTGGGTAAGGACACCGCCTTGCGGTGCAAGGGGCGCCGGTTAGATCCCTGGTCTGGGAAGATCCCACATGCCGCGGAGCGGCTGGACCCGTGTTCCATTTATCAGCCAGCGCTCTGGAGTGTGTGTGCCCAGAGCCAGTACCCTGCACCGAGAGAGGCCACTGAAATGGGAGGCCCACACAGGCCAAAAAATAAAGATGAATGAAAATAAACAAATAAAAATCCAATAAAAGAGGTGAAAATTTAAAAAAAAAATAGAACTTTGAAAATGTATTAACTTAAAGGCATACAAATGTACAAAATGTACAGAAATAATGTTAAAATTTATTTATAAAAGGCATGAAGTATTATCTCTTCATATTGGCATATATTTGCAGAGTAAACTCAAGAAGGTAAGCAAAAAAAGCTAACAGCTTTTCTATTTCTTATAAAGTATAGTATTTTAGTAAGTGGAGGACAAGTGTGGGAATTGTCATCTTGTATTTAGGTTTTATTTTTGACCTTTTAAAATCTAGCTAATAAATATTCAGCAAATGAATACAAAATGTTAGAAAATGCAAGAGAGATTCTTTAATGATATTGGAGAGAAAAGGTTTATTAATCAAAATATATGAAGCTAGAAAAATATGTGTTTAAAAGAAAGTATTCTTAAGGTTAAATATGGAGTTTATCTTAGTGATTGTTGATAATTTTGTTAATTGGCATTCCTAACTAGGCTCATTAAGGGCTTCTCTGGTGCCTGCAATGCAGGAGACCCAGGTTCAATCCCTGGGTGGGGAAGATCCCCTGGAGGAGGACATAGCAACCCACGCTAGTGTGCTTGCCTGGAAAATTCCATGGACAAAGGAGCCTAGCAGGCTACAACCCACAGGGTCGCACAGAGATAGACACAACTAAAGTGACTAAGCAGCAGCAGCAGTCTTAATAAAATCATTCACATGCGTGCTAAGTTGGTTTCGTCATGTCCAACTCTTTGTGTCCTTATGGACTTTGTAGCCCACCAGGATCCTAAGTCCATGGGATTCCTCACACAAGAATACTGGAGTGGATTGCCAAGAATACTGGAGTGGATTGCCGTGCCATTCTCCTGGAGATCTTCCTGACCCAGGGATCAGACCTATGTCTCTTAAACTCTCCTGCAGTGGCATGTGAGTTCATTACCACTAGTGCCACCTGGGAAGCCCAAACTAATTCACATACATCTCCTTAATTTATAGTCTTGGAAAGCATCCACTCAGGTTCTTATTTTCACTGTCTTTCAAGCACTATCCCCAAATCTGATTGATTTCTATCATTCTTTTTTCCTTTTTGTTAACATAAGGATTTCTAAAAAAAGGAGCTACAACCTAAATTGTGTCAGATTCTCAGAGGATTTGTCCTACAGTTGAGTAATCCAGACTGACTCTATCAAATATGCACAGCCATGTATTTTTTTAATGTAACAAATTATGTTTCATTTAGCAAACTGCTTCAAAATGAAGAATGATATTTATCTAAGATTATGAGAATAGATTTTATGCACAACAAACCAGAACACTTCATAATTTGTCCCACATTGCTAATTGTATGAACAGGGTACCTGTAATTGTTATTAGCTATACAACCCCCTGAGTAGTATTTCAGGTAATGAATAACAACTATAGGACATCAGAAAAATGAGGATCATTTTTCAATAAAGCAGTGAAGTATGTGGCATGTGTATTATAGATTCTTGGAAGCTGTAACTAGTGGACACAACTGCATCAACACTCATTTATCTTATGAGTGACAGTGATTGAGGTAGCTGGGAACTCCTTAATGCTTTCCAGAATTTGATACCCTTCTGAGTTTATAATATCCAGTTAAGGGCTTCTCTGGTGCCTGCAATGCAGGAGACCCAGGTTCAATCCCTGGGTGGGAAGATCCCTGGAGGAGGACATAGCAACCCACGCTAGTGTGCTTGCCTGGAAAATTCCATGGACAAAGGAGCCTAGCAGGCTACAACCCACAGGGTCGCACAGAGATAGACACAACTAAAGTGACTAAGCAGCAGCAGCAGTCTTAATAAAATCATTCACATGCGTGCTAAGTTGGTTTCGTCATGTCCAACTCTTTGTGTCCTTATGGACTTTGTAGCCCACCAGGATCCTAAGTCCATGGGATTCCTCACACAAGAATACTGGAGTGGATTGCCAAGAATACTGGAGTGGATTGCCGTGCCATTCTCCTGGAGATCTTCCTGACCCAGGGATCAGACCTATGTCTCTTAAACTCTCCTGCAGTGGCATGTGAGTTCATTACCACTAGTGCCACCTGGGAAGCCCAAACTAATTCACATACATCTCCTTAATTTATAGTCTTGGAAAGCATCCACTCAGGTTCTTATTTTCACTGTCTTTCAAGCACTATCCCCAAATCTGATTGATTTCTATCATTCTTTTTTCCTTTTTGTTAACATAAGGATTTCTAAAAAAAGGAGCTACAACCTAAATTGTGTCAGATTCTCAGAGGATTTGTCCTACAGTTGAGTAATCCAGACTGACTCTATCAAATATGCACAGCCATGTATTTTTTTAATGTAACAAATTATGTTTCATTTAGCAAACTGCTTCAAAATGAAGAATGATATTTATCTAAGATTATGAGAATAGATTTTATGCACAACAAACCAGAACACTTCATAATTTGTCCCACATTGCTAATTGTATGAACAGGGTACCTGTAATTGTTATTAGCTATACAACCCCCTGAGTAGTATTTCAGGTAATGAATAACAACTATAGGACATCAGAAAAATGAGGATCATTTTTCAATAAAGCAGTGAAGTATGTGGCATGTGTATTATAGATTCTTGGAAGCTGTAACTAGTGGACACAACTGCATCAACACTCATTTATCTTATGAGTGACAGTGATTGAGGTAGCTGGGAACTCCTTAATGCTTTCCAGAATTTGATACCCTTCTGAGTTTATAATATCCATTCTGTTTGTAAAAGTACTTCAGTGATATCCCTCATCAGTATTTAGAGTATCATATGAAACCTTCTTGACCTGTTCTTCTATTTATTCCCTTCTATCTTCCCCACCATTCCTTATGTTTAGTAGCCTGTCAAATTCCTTGATAACCTTACCATATTACTTCTTGAATGACATATTTTTCTAGTGTATTGGCCAACTGGATTGTTTCCAAGAGCAACAAAGCCTTACAATTTCAGGAAGAACAGCAACATCAAAAACCTTTCAAGGGTGATGAGATTCTAAACTTTTTAAATTGCTTTTCTTAGGTACCTAGGTTTTTCTGAAAAGTACAATAGAGGCATATCCTCAAAGAAGTAGGAACAAAAATAAATTGTTAAAGAGGGATATCTATGCCCCTTTGCTACTAACCAAACATGTACACATACCTGCTTTATCAGGAAATTCTCTGTTTATGTTTTTATAACAATCTATAAATGAGATTTTCTTTCATTCAACAATCCCCATATGTCTGTATTATTATTATTATTGCTATTAATCCAAATAACAGCAAACCTTTGTTCAGTTTTAGACACTGTATTTTAGATCTTTTCATCTATTACTTCATTTGACCTCAAAAGAATCATGCAAAGGATGTTATTATCCTCAGGTTTAAAAATGGCAAAATTAAGACCCAGTGGTATACAGTAACTTATTAGTGGCAGAAAGTTTTCATTTTATTGAACATCCTGAGCATGCAAGGTAAAGTTTTGTTTTTTCATTATTAACGGTAATCTTTAAGATAACTTCCTATCTTACATTATTACTGATGTTCAATTCTCATCATCCATGATATTATAAAATTAACAGAAAATGAAGCTCCTTAAACAGAGTTAATGATGTTTAAATTAGCTATATAGTTTAATATGCCAAAAATCAATTGCTTAGTTAAAGGGAGAATCAAAAGGAAGAGGTTTTGAAGACTTTGCTTGGAAGCTGTAACTAGTGGAAAATCAACACTCATTTATCTTATGAGTGACAGTGATTGAGGTAGCTGGGAACTCCTTAATGCTTTCCAGAATTTGATACCCTTCTGAGTTTATAATATCCATTCTGTTTGTAAAAGTACTTCAGTGATATCCCTCATCAGTATTTAGAGTATCATATGAAACCTTCTTGACCTGTTCTTCTATTTATTCCCTTCTATCTTCCCCACCATTCCTTATGTTTAGTAGCCTGTCAAATTCCTTGATAACCTTACCATATTACTTCTTGAATGACATATTTTTCTAGTGTATTGGCCAACTGGATTGTTTCCAAGAGCAACAAAGCCTTACAATTTCAGGAAGAACAGCAACATCAAAAACCTTTCAAGGGTGATGAGATTCTAAATTTTTTAAATTGCTTTTCTTAGGTACCTAGGTTTTTCTGAAAAGTACAATAGAGGCATATCCTCAAAGAAGTAGGAACAAAAATAAATTGTTAAAGAGGGATATCTATGCCCCTTTGCTACTAACCAAACATGTACACATACCTGCTTTATCAGGAAATTCTCTGTTTATGTTTTTATAACAATCTATAAATGAGATTTTCTTTCATTCAACAATCCCCATATGTCTGTATTATTATTATTATTGCTATTAATCCAAATAACAGCAAACCTTTGTTCAGTTTTAGACACTGTATTTTAGATCTTTTCATCTATTACTTCATTTGACCTCAAAAGAATCATGCAAAGGATGTTATTATCCTCAGGTTTAAAAATGGCAAAATTAAGACCCAGTGGTATACAGTAACTTATTAGTGGCAGAAAGTTTTCATTTTATTGAACATCCTGAGCATGCAAGGTAAAGTTTTGTTTTTTCATTATTAACGGTAATCTTTAAGATAACTTCCTATCTTACATTATTACTGATGTTCAATTCTCATCATCCATGATATTATAAAATTAACAGAAAATGAAGCTCCTTAAACAGAGTTAATGATGTTTAAATTAGCTATATAGTTTAATATGCCAAAAATCAATTGCTTAGTTAAAGGGAGAATCAGAAGAGGTTGAAGATGGGAAAACTGATGTGTTCTTTTCCAAGAGAAATAAAAGGATTTATTTGACTTTGCTCAGAGAATTTAGAAGTTTCATTGAGATAACTCTCTCTCCATTCCCTTCCTCCTTTTTTTCTTCTTTTTATCTTTTGCTTTACTACTTTTCTATATTCCTTTCACATTTGTGTCTCAGTTTCTCCCCTCTTCTCCTCCTCATTTTCTTCTTATCCTCTGTCTTTTGCTCTTCTTTCTTCATTCCATTGTTTTCCTTATTGTATTGGGCAGGAAAGAGTCAAAAGGATGAAAATTATCTAGGTCCAGGATCTGATAAATCACAGTCATCTTTACAAGCAGAGATCTCCTTAACTCTTGATTGCTAACTATTACAAAACCAGCAGGAGAGGATTCCATACTAGGATGCTTTAGACAAAAGCATATTGGTCTAAAGCAACGTAAGATCTTGGAGGAGAGATTGACCAATTCTAAAACAAGAGAATAAAGGGAAGAACACTTCTCTTGTCTTTTGGGTATTCATTCAACAGATATTTGGAGAGCTATGAGGTAAACAGAACAGATATACCATTATGGAAAATACATTGTTGTGAAGACTTAAGCAGTAACTGACAGTCTTTTAGTGCCCAAATGAAATAAAAGATGTGTTGCTTCACTTAATCTTAACTATGTTTCATATATTCTTGAATGCTAGATTAGCCTCATGCTATCAGGTAAGTCTAAGAAAACAGTATCATTAAATGTATTTTTTTTTCTTTGACATATGGCTATAAGTTTGCACTGTCTAACTCAGGAGCTACTAGTCACATGTGGCTTTTGTTGTTGTTAGGTAGCTCATTTGTGTCTCACTCTTCCTGACCCCATGGACTGTAGTATGCCAGGCTTCCCTGTTCTTCACCATCTCCCAGAGCTTGCTCAAGCTTATATCCATTGAGTCAGCCATACAATCATCTCATCCTCTGTCATCCCCTTCTCCTCCTGCCTTCAATCTTTCCCATCCCAGAGTCTTCCCCAAAGAGTCTGCTCTTCACATCAGGGGACCAAAATATTGAAGCTTCAGCTTAGCATCCGTCTGTCCAAGGAATACTCAGGGTTCATTTCTTTTAGGATTGAATGGTTCGATCTCCTTGCAGTCCAAGGGACTCTCAGGAGTCTTCTCTAATGCCACAGTTCAAAAGAACCAATTCTTCAGTGCTCAGCCTTTTTGGTCCAACTCTCACATCCATACATGACTGCTGGGAAAACCATCGCTTGACTATAAGGAACTTGGTCGGCAAAGTGATATCTCTGCTTTTTAATATGCTAGGTTTGCCATAACTTTTCTTCCAAGGAGAAGACTGTCATGACTGTCACTGTCCACAGATTTTGGAGCCCAAGAGAATAAAGTCTGTCACTGTTTACACTTTTCCCCCATCTATTTGCCATGAAATGATGTGACCAGTCGCCATGATCTTAATGTTCTGAATGCTGACTTTTTTTTTTGTTTTTTGTTTTAGGAAGTTTATTTATGTACATTATTCTTTTTAAATAACAGTATACCAATATATTACTCCTGCTTTATCAATAAAAAAACCAGAAGGTATGGGTAACAACATGTAGTGTTTTATATTTTACATTGTCTAGTGTAGTAACTTATGCCATGTTATCTTATTCTGTGTATTTCAATTAATTATATTAATTTGTTCAGGTACAATGAATATTTCAGATCCATATAATAGTTTGAGTAAAATCCATATACATTTATTAAGTATAAAAATTGAGCACCTGCTGCGTATGAAAAATGGTTCCTGCCTCAAGGCAGAGCCTAGCTTTGCACAGTGCTTACACATACATAAAGGTAACCATAAGATAAGAAGGAGCTACTAGTCACATGTGGCTTTTGTTGTTGTTAGGTAGCTCATTTGTGTCTCACTCTTCCTGACCCCATGGACTGTAGTATGCCAGGCTTCCCTGTTCTTCACCATCTCCCAGAGCTTGCTCAAGCTTATATCCATTGAGTCAGCCATACAATCATCTCATCCTCTGTCATCCCCTTCTCCTCCTGCCTTCAATCTTTCCCATCCCAGAGTCTTCCCCAAAGAGTCTGCTCTTCACATCAGGGGACCAAAATATTGAAGCTTCAGCTTAGCATCCGTCTGTCCAAGGAATACTCAGGGTTCATTTCTTTTAGGATTGAATGGTTCGATCTCCTTGCAGTCCAAGGGACTCTCAGGAGTCTTCTCTAATGCCACAGTTCAAAAGAACCAATTCTTCAGTGCTCAGCCTTTTTGGTCCAACTCTCACATCCATACATGACTGCTGGGAAAACCATCGCTTGACTATAAGGAACTTGGTCGGCAAAGTGATATCTCTGCTTTTTAATATGCTAGGTTTGCCATAACTTTTCTTCCAAGGAGAAGACTGTCATGACTGTCACTGTCCACAGATTTTGGAGCCCAAGAGAATAAAGTCTGTCACTGTTTACACTTTTCCCCCATCTATTTGCCATGAAATGATGTGACCAGTCGCCATGATCTTAATGTTCTGAATGCTGACTTTTTTTTTTGTTTTTTGTTTTAGGAAGTTTATTTATGTACATTATTCTTTTTAAATAACAGTATACCAATATATTACTCCTGCTTTATCAATAAAAAAACCAGAAGGTATGGGTAACAACATGTAGTGTTTTATATTTTACATTGTCTAGTGTAGTAACTTATGCCATGTTATCTTATTCTGTGTATTTCAATTAATTATATTAATTTGTTCAGGTACAATGAATATTTCAGATCCATATAATAGTTTGAGTAAAATCCATATACATTTATTAAGTATAAAAATTGAGCACCTGCTGCGTATGAAAAATGGTTCCTGCCTCAAGGCAGAGCCTAGCTTTGCACAGTGCTTACACATACATAAAGGTAACCATAAGATAAGAAGGGAGTTCTGTGACCCAAGATATCTATCAATTTGCAAGCTGAGGTGGGTATTTCTCCTAGTTGAAGACTCCTCTGTGGTGGTAGGGGGTCTGGTACATTCATCAGAAAAGAAGACTTTTCCCTAGGTTTAGCACTAGCTGAACCTAGGAAAAAGGGCAATTTAAATGTGGCCAGCCAGTTGTAGGTGTAAATATAATAACCTACTCTTCTAGTTTTCCATGATTTGTGAAAATAATATTTTACTGCAGAATTTGCTTTTAGATAGCAAACATTTATTTACTCATATTCATTGGTATCCTTTTTGTTTTATATATTAAGTGTGATTATATTCCCATATTGATAAATTTCTATGCATTTTTCTTTTTTTAAAATTTATTCATTTATTATTCTTTATTTTAAAGGTTTTACAGAGTTTTGTTGTTCACAGACATGTATGTTCCCAGATCAGTCATATGCATATCCATAGTCCCCACCCCACCCAGTTCCCCCCATCCCACCCCTCCAGACCATCGCCCCAAGCCGTTGTAAGCACTCCTATTCCCTTAGCACAATGACAATAGCTATCTTTTCCACACATAACAGTATAGGTTTCCGTGTTACTCCCTCCATGCTTCCCCCTCCCTATTTCTTCCCCACAATGTCCCTGTTTTTCCATGAGTTCCCTGCGTGTGTTATCAAGACCGTCCTACTAGATTCCATATATGTGTGTTAGTATACTGTATTTGTCTTTCTCTTTTTGACTTACTTCACTTTTTATGATAGGTTCTAGAGCCAGCCACTTCATTAGGACTGAGTCTTCTGCATTTCTTTTAACAGCTGAGTAGTATTCCATTGTATATATGTACCAGAGCTTCTGGATCCATTCATTCGTCGATGGACATCTAGGTTGCTTCCAAGTTCTGGCTATTGTATAGAGAGCTGCAATGAACACTGGGGTACAGGTGCTTCTTTCAGTTTTGATTTCATCCGGATATAAGCCTAATAGTGGGATTGCTGGGTCATAGGGTGCTTCTGTTTTTAGTTTTTTACGGAATCTCCAGACTGTCTTCCATAGAGGCTGTATCAATTTACATTCCCACCAGCAATGCAAGAGGGTTCCCTTTCTCCGCACCCTCATGCTTAGAAAAATTTTTTAAAAAAAAGCACCTGCTGCTTTCTGCCTCAAGGCAGAGCCTAGCTTTGCACAGTGCTTACACATACATAAAGGTAACCATAAGATAAGAAGGGAGTTCTGTGACCCAAGATATCTATCAATTTGCAAGCTGAGGTGGGTATTTCTCCTAGTTGAAGACTCCTCTGTGGTGGTAGGGGGTCTGGTACATTCATCAGAAAAGAAGACTTTTCCCTAGGTTTAGCACTAGCTGAACCTAGGAAAAAGGGCAATTTAAATGTGGCCAGCCAGTTGTAGGTGTAAATATAATAACCTACTCTTCTAGTTTTCCATGATTTGTGAAAATAATATTTTACTGCAGAATTTGCTTTTAGATAGCAAACATTTATTTACTCATATTCATTGGTATCCTTTTTGTTTTATATATTAAGTGTGATTATATTCCCATATTGATAAATTTCTATGCATTTTTCTTTTTTTAAAATTTATTCATTTATTATTCTTTATTTTAAAGGTTTTACAGAGTTTTGTTGTTCACAGACATGTATGTTCCCAGATCAGTCATATGCATATCCATAGTCCCCACCCCACCCAGTTCCCCCCATCCCACCCCTCCAGACCATCGCCCCAAGCCGTTGTAAGCACTCCTATTCCCTTAGCACAATGACAATAGCTATCTTTTCCACACATAACAGTATAGGTTTCCGTGTTACTCCCTCCATGCTTCCCCCTCCCTATTTCTTCCCCACAATGTCCCTGTTTTTCCATGAGTTCCCTGCGTGTGTTATCAAGACCGTCCTACTAGATTCCATATATGTGTGTTAGTATACTGTATTTGTCTTTCTCTTTTTGACTTACTTCACTTTTTATGATAGGTTCTAGAGCCAGCCACTTCATTAGGACTGAGTCTTCTGCATTTCTTTTAACAGCTGAGTAGTATTCCATTGTATATATGTACCAGAGCTTCTGGATCCATTCATTCGTCGATGGACATCTAGGTTGCTTCCAAGTTCTGGCTATTGTATAGAGAGCTGCAATGAACACTGGGGTACAGGTGCTTCTTTCAGTTTTGATTTCATCCGGATATAAGCCTAATAGTGGGATTGCTGGGTCATAGGGTGCTTCTGTTTTTAGTTTTTTACGGAATCTCCAGACTGTCTTCCATAGAGGCTGTATCAATTTACATTCCCACCAGCAATGCAAGAGGGTTCCCTTTTCTCCGCACCCTCTTGCATGCTGACTTTTAAGCCAGCTTTTTTGCTCTCCTCTTTTACCTTCATCAAGAGGCTCTTTAGGTCCTCTTTGCTTTCTGCCATAGGGTGGTGTCATCTGCATATCCGAAGTTATCGATATTTCTCCCAGCAGTCTTCATGGCAGCTTGTGATGTATCCAGCCTGACATTTCACAAGACATACTCTGCATATAAGTTAAATAAGCAGGGTAATAATATGCACCTTTCATGTACTGCTTTCCCAATTTTGAACCAGTCTGTTCTATGTCTAATTCTAAGTAATGCTTTTGGACCTGCATATAGGTTTCTCAGGAGGCAGGTAAGGTAATCTGGTATTACCATCTTATTTCCAACAGTTTGTTGTGATCCACACAATCAAAGCCTTTAGCATAGTCAATGAAGCTGAAGTAGATGTTTTTCTGGAAATCTCTTGATCTTTCTATGATCAAATGGATGTTGGCAATTTGATCTCTGGTTCCTCTGTCTTTTCTAAATCCAGTTTGTTCTGAAAGTTCTTGCTTCACGTACTGCTGAAGAATTGGAGGATTTTGAGCATGATGTTGCTAGCATGTAAAATGAGTGCAGTTGTGGTATAGTTTGAACATTCTTTGGCATTATTCTTCTTTGGGATTTGAATGAAAACTGACCTTTTCCAGTCCTGGAGCCACTGCTGGGTTTTCCAGATTTGCTGGAATATTGAGTGCAGCACTTTAAGGCATCATCTTCTAGGATTTGAAGTAGTTCAACTGGACTTCCATCACCTCCACTAGCTTTGTTTGCTGTAATGCTTCCTAAGGCCCACTGGATTTCGCACTCCAGGATGTGTGGCTCTAGGTGAGTGATCACACCATTGTGGTTAGGTGGGTCATTAAGGTGTTTTTTTTTTTTTTTTTTTTTTTAAATTTCTTCTATTCTTTCTACTTCTTCTTAATACCTTCTGCTTCTTTTTGGTCCTTTATTGTGCTCATCTTTCCATGAAATGTTCCCTTAGTATCTATAATTTTATGAAGAGACCTCTAGTCTTTCCAATTGTATTGTTTTCCTCTATTTCTTTGCATTGTTCACTTAGGAGGGCTTTCTTATCTCTACTTGCTGTTCTTTGGAACTCTCCATTCAGAGGGTATATTAATTTTTTCTCCTTGATCTTTCACTTCTCTTCTTTCCTCAGCTACTTGAGAAAATAACTAAAATGTGTGGATAAAACACACCTAAAGTATGGCTAGTCCAATTGAAATGTGTTGTAAAAAATGATTTCCAAGATAGTATGAAACACGATATATGTCATTCATGCATTTTATTTTATATAAAGTTTATATAAAGTTTTGAATATAAAGGCGTGAATTTATTGTTAGAGTTTCTTTTGTTTCTCTTACTGTTTTTAAACACAGTCATTTAAAAAATTAAAATGACATATTTGGCTTATGTTATACTTTAGCCCACTGAGCTCCTCAGTCCATGGGATTCTCCAGAGCAGGTAAGGTAATCTGGTATTACCATCTTATTTCCAACAGTTTGTTGTGATCCACACAATCAAAGCCTTTAGCATAGTCAATGAAGCTGAAGTAGATGTTTTTCTGGAAATCTCTTGATCTTTCTATGATCAAATGGATGTTGGCAATTTGATCTCTGGTTCCTCTGTCTTTTCTAAATCCAGTTTGTTCTGAAAGTTCTTGCTTCACGTACTGCTGAAGAATTGGAGGATTTTGAGCATGATGTTGCTAGCATGTAAAATGAGTGCAGTTGTGGTATAGTTTGAACATTCTTTGGCATTATTCTTCTTTGGGATTTGAATGAAAACTGACCTTTTCCAGTCCTGGAGCCACTGCTGGGTTTTCCAGATTTGCTGGAATATTGAGTGCAGCACTTTAAGGCATCATCTTCTAGGATTTGAAGTAGTTCAACTGGACTTCCATCACCTCCACTAGCTTTGTTTGCTGTAATGCTTCCTAAGGCCCACTGGATTTCGCACTCCAGGATGTGTGGCTCTAGGTGAGTGATCACACCATTGTGGTTAGGTGGGTCATTAAGGTGTTTTTTTTTTTTTTTTTTTTTTTAAATTTCTTCTATTCTTTCTACTTCTTCTTAATACCTTCTTCTTCGTGTTGGTCCTTTATTGTGCTCATCTTTCCATGAAATGTTCCCTTAGTATCTATAATTTTATGAAGAGACCTCTAGTCTTTCCAATTGTATTGTTTTCCTCTATTTCTTTGCATTGTTCACTTAGGAGGGCTTTCTTATCTCTACTTGCTGTTCTTTGGAACTCTCCATTCAGAGGGTATATTAATTTTTTCTCCTTGATCTTTCACTTCTCTTCTTTCCTCAGCTACTTGAGAAAATAACTAAAATGTGTGGATAAAACACACCTAAAGTATGGCTAGTCCAATTGAAATGTGTTGTAAAAAATGATTTCCAAGATAGTATGAAACACGATATATGTCATTCATGCATTTTATTTTATATAAAGTTTATATAAAGTTTTGAATATAAAGGCGTGAATTTATTGTTAGAGTTTCTTTTGTTTCTCTTACTGTTTTTAAACACAGTCATTTAAAAAATTAAAATGACATATTTGGCTTATGTTATACTTTAGCCCACTGAGCTCCTCAGTCCATGGGATTCTCCAGGCAAGAATACTGGAGTGGGTTGCCATGCCCGCCTCCAGAGAATCTTCCTAACCCAGGAGTTGAACCATTGCTTCTTATGTCTCCTTCAGTGGCATGTGGGTTCTTTACCACTAGCACCACTTGAGAAGTCTGTGAAAATTTATTTATCTCATGCATACATTTTATACTGACATTTTTATATACAGTTTTGAATATGAAGGTACATAAATGTGTCATTAAAATAGTTTCTTCTGTTTCTCTTTACACTTTTTAAAATATATCTACTAAACAATTAAAATGACATTTTTGGCTCATATTATACTTGTGCACAGTGCTGCTCTAACAAAAGTTTATATTATCTTTTGTATTTTGTACCTCTCAGAGACCTCCCTGTAATAAAACATTATTTTCAATTCTATATCTATGCATGAAAAAATTGTCTTTGCATAAAAAATTGCCAAAGAATTGTTAAGGTCTGAGCGTTTCTGCATTTATTTATGTCCTTAAATGATACTGGTAGATTAGACAAGCATGATTTCCTTTATAGAAGCAATTTTGCAGTTTTTCAAGTAGGAAGCTTACTGAAGTGAAAAAGGATCTAAATCTTATTATGCATTCCACAGGATGTCATTTAAGGACATGATGCATACTGGTCTATAGTTCCCCAGGGCCTATTTCAGTCTTTCATTTAAAATTATTCAATTTAGTCCAGAGCAATCTAATATATATTGGTTACATTTTTCACAATTTTAAATGGCAATTTGCCAACCCCCCTGCTCAACTGGGTTTCTCTTCAGCTTATTATCAATCAAGAACAAATGGTACCAAGGGTACATAAAGATAAGAATATGAGTGAATAGAAGTAGTTTCCTGGCATCCACCTAAAGCCTTACAGGAGGCAGAATGGAAGACAATCAAGTACCCAGGCCATATCAGTATTCAGAGGTGTCCAAAACGCTACATGAGGCAACCCTACAATAACTTATTTTTGTGTCCTACTTCTAGGTTGGAATAGGGTTTCCACAATTTTCTAAAACTCTCTTTTATAGCAACATGTAGAATAAAAATTAGTTATAGAATTGGCAAAGTAAGCTATATTTGTTCCCTGTAATCCTAGATTAGATACTGCAGGTCACTGTAGCTTTTTCAGAATGGCTTATTTCAACTAAGTAATATGCATTAAATATTCCTGTCTTTAATGGATTAATATCTCATTTCTTTTTTTTTTTTAAACCTTTATTTTACTTTTAACTTTTACAGAGTTTTGTTGTTCACAGACATGCATGTTCTCAGATTAATCACATGTATATCCCCCCCTTTCCTCCCCTCCCGACCATCACACAGCACCCCTGAAGGATCCCCTTTTTTCACAGAGCAATGACTATAGCTATTTTCTTCACTTATGATAGTACAGGCCTTCATGCTACTTCCTTTACGCCTCTCACCCACTGTTCCTTCCCCACAATGTCCATATGTCCACTGTCCATGTCTGTCTTTCTGTCGCTTCACTGCATGTGCCATCATCACCATCCTACTAGATTCCATATATATGTGTTAATATACTGTATTTGTCCTTCTCTTTTTGACTGACTTCACTTTTTATGATACGTTCTAGATCCAGCCACCTCATTAGGGTTGATTCTTCTGCATTTCTCTTTACAGCTGTGTAGTATTCCATTGTATATATGTACCAGAGCTTTTGGATCCACTCGTTCGTCGATGGGCATCTAGGTTCCTTCCAAGTTCTAGCTATTGTATAGAGAGCTGCAATGAACATTGGGGTACAGGTGCTTCTTTCAGTTTTGATTTTGTCAGGGTATAAGCCTAAGAGTGGGATTGCTGGGTCATATGGTGCTTCTATTTTTAGTTTTTTAAGAAATCTCCAGACTGTCTTCCATAGAGGCTGTATCAATTTACACTCCCACCAGCAATGCAGGAGTGTTCCCTTTTCTCCGCAGCCTCTCCAGCATTTATTGTCTGTCGATTTGTGGATGATGGCCATTCTAACCGGTGTGAGATGATATCTCATTGTAGTTTTGATTTGCATTTCTCTAATTATTAGTGAAGTTGAGCATCGTTTCATGTGTTTTTGGGCCATCTGTATGTCATCGTTGGAGAGGTGTCTGTTTAGGTCCTTTTCCCATTTTTTGATTGGGTTGTTCGTTTTTCCAGTCCTGAGTTGTCTGAGTTGCTTGTAGATTTTGGAGATTAATTCTTTGTCTGTTGTTTCATTTGCTATGATTTTCTCCCACTCTGTGGGCTGTCTGTTCAGCTTTTTTGTAATTTCTTTAGCTGTACAAAAGCTTTTAAGTTTCATTAGGTCCCACATGTTCATTTGTCTTTTTAGTTCCACTATTCTAGTAGGTGGGTCAGAGAAGATCTTGCTTTGATTGATGTCCTTGAGGGTTTTGCCTATATTCTCCTCTAAGAGTTTGATGATTTCTGGCCTTACATTTAAGTCTTTAATCCATTTTGAGTTGATCTTTGTGTATGGTGTCAGGGTATGTTCCAACTTCATTTTCCTGCATGTAGCTGTCCAATTTTCCCAGCACCATTTGTTGAAGAGGCTGTCTTTGTCCCATTTTATATGTTCGCCTCCTTTGTCAAAAATAAGGTACCCATAGGTGCGTGGGTTTATTTCTGGGTTCTCAATCTTGTTCCATTGGTCGATATTTCTGTTTTTGTGCCAGTACCATACTGTCTTGATGACTGTTGCTTTGTAGTAGAGTCTGAAGTTGGGGAGGCTGATCCCCCCAGCTCCATTCTTCTTCCTGAGGATTGCTTTGGCTATTTGAGGTCTTTTGTGTTTCCATATGAACTGTGTTATTGGTTGGTCTAGTTCTGTGAAGAATGTTATTGGAAGTTTGATAGGGATCGCATTGAATCTATAGATGACATTTGGTAGTATGGTCATTTTCACAATATTGATTCTCCCGACCCAGGAACACGGAATATTTCTCCATCTGTTTAACTCTTCTTTAATGTCTCTCATGAGTGTCTTGTAATTTTCTGTGTACAGTTCTTTTGTTTCTTTGGGTAGGTTTATTCCTAGATATTTGATTCTTTTGGTTGCAAATTTTTACATTTTTTTTAAAGCCAGATGACTTTGCCTTTTCTCCGCAGCCTCTCCAGCATTTATTGTCTGTCGATTTGTGGATGATGGCCATTCTAACCGGTGTGAGATGATATCTCATTGTAGTTTTGATTTGCATTTCTCTAATTATTAGTGAAGTTGAGCATCGTTTCATGTGTTTTTGGGCCATCTGTATGTCATCGTTGGAGAGGTGTCTGTTTAGGTCCTTTTCCCATTTTTTGATTGGGTTGTTCGTTTTTCCAGTCCTGAGTTGTCTGAGTTGCTTGTAGATTTTGGAGATTAATTCTTTGTCTGTTGTTTCATTTGCTATGATTTTCTCCCACTCTGTGGGCTGTCTGTTCAGCTTTTTTGTAATTTCTTTAGCTGTACAAAAGCTTTTAAGTTTCATTAGGTCCCACATGTTCATTTGTCTTTTTAGTTCCACTATTCTAGTAGGTGGGTCAGAGAAGATCTTGCTTTGATTGATGTCCTTGAGGGTTTTGCCTATATTCTCCTCTAAGAGTTTGATGATTTCTGGCCTTACATTTAAGTCTTTAATCCATTTTGAGTTGATCTTTGTGTATGGTGTCAGGGTATGTTCCAACTTCATTTTCCTGCATGTAGCTGTCCAATTTTCCCAGCACCATTTGTTGAAGAGGCTGTCTTTGTCCCATTTTATATGTTCGCCTCCTTTGTCAAAAATAAGGTACCCATAGGTGCGTGGGTTTATCTCTGGGTTCTCAATCTTGTTCCATTGGTCGATATTTCTGTTTTTGTGCCAGTACCATACTGTCTTGATGACTGTTGCTTTGTAGTAGAGTCTGAAGTTGGGGAGGCTGATCCCCCCAGCTCCATTCTTCTTCCTGAGGATTGCTTTGGCTATTTGAGGTCTTTTGTGTTTCCATATGAACTGTGTTATTGGTTGGTCTAGTTCTGTGAAGAATGTTATTGGAAGTTTGATAGGGATCGCATTGAATCTATAGATGACATTTGGTAGTATGGTCATTTTCACAATATTGATTCTCCCGACCCAGGAACACGGAATATTTCTCCATCTGTTTAACTCTTCTTTAATGTCTCTCATGAGTGTCTTGTAATTTTCTGTGTACAGTTCTTTTGTTTCTTTGGGTAGGTTTATTCCTAGATATTTGATTCTTTTGGTTGCGATGGTGAAGGGGATTGCCTCTTTGATTTCATTTTCTGATTTTTCATTGTTTGTGTATAGGAATGCCAGTGATTTCTGTATATTGATTTTGTATCCTGCGACTTTGCTGAATTCGCTGATTAACTCTAGTAGTTTTGTAATAGTGTCTTTGGGATTTTCTATGTATAATATCATGTCATCTGCAAATAGAGAGAGTTAGACTTCTTCTTTTCCAATCTGGATTCCTTTGATTTCTTTCTCTTCTCTTATTGCTATTGCTAGAACTTCTAGGACTATGTTGAATAAGAGTGGTGAAAGTGGACACCCTTGTCTTGTTCCTGATCTTAGAGGGAATGCTTTGAGTTTTTCACCATTGAGGATAATGTTCGCTGTGGGTTTCTCATATATGGCTTTCACTATGTTAAGATAAGTTCCTTGTATGCCCATTTTTTGAAGAGTTTTTATCATAAATGGATGCTGTACTTTGTCAAAGGCTTTTTCTGCATCTATTGAGATGATCATGTGATTTTTGTCTTTCAATTTGTTGATATGATGTATCACATTGATTGATTTGCAGATGTTGAAGAATCCTTGCATGCCTGGGATGAACCCAACTTGATCGTGATGAATGAGCTTTTTGATGTGTTGCTGAATTCTGTTTGCTAGGATTTTGTTGAGGATTTTGGCATCTAGATTCATCAGTGAAATTGGCCTATAATTTTCTTTTTTTGTGATGTCTTTGCCTAGCTTTGGTATCAGGGTGATGGTGGCCTCGTAGAATGTGTTTGGAAGTGTTCCTTCCTGGGCAATTTTTTGGAAGAGTTTTAGAAGGACAGGCATTAGCTCTTCTTTAAATGTTTGGTAGAATTCGGCTGTGAAGCCATCTGGCCCTGGGCTTTTATTTTTGGGTAGATTTTTGATCACAAGGTCGATTTCTGAGCTTGTGATTGGCTTGTTCATAGTTTCTATTTCTTCCTGGTTGAGTCTTGGGAGATTAATCTTCTCTAAGAAACTGTCCATTTCTTCCAGGTTGTCCAGTTTGTTGCCATAGAGTTGTTCATAATAGTCTCTTAGAATCCTTTGGATTTCTGCATTATCTGTTGTAATCTCTCCTTTTTCATTTTTGATTTTGTTGATCTGGTTCTTCTCTCTCTTTTTCTTGATGAGTCTGGCCAGTGGTGTGTCGATTTTATTGACTTTTTCGAAGAACCAGCTTTTTGTTTTATTTATCTTTACTATTGTTTCTTTTGTTTCTTTTCATTTATTTCTGCTCTGATCTTTATGATTTCTCTTCTTCTGCTGGCTTTGGGGTGTTTTTGTTCTTCTTTCTCCAGTTGTTTTAAGCGTAAGGTAAGGTCGTCTGTTTGAGATTTTCCTAGTTTCTTGAGGTGGGATTGTATTGCTATAAACTTCCCTCTTAGAACTGCTTTTGCAGTATCCCATAGGTTTTGCACTGTCGTGTGTTCATTGTCATTTTCTTCTAGGAATTTTTTTATTTCTCCTTTGATTTCCTCAATGATCAGTTGGTTTTTTAGGTATGTGTTGTTTAATCTCCATGTGTTTGTGTTTTTAGCGGTTTTTTTCCTGTAGTTGATCTCTAGTCTCACTGCATTGTGGTCCGAGAAGATGGTTGATAGAATTTCAGTTTTCTTGAATTGACTGAGGATTGATTTGTGGCCCAAGATGTGGTCTATCCTGGAGAATGTTCCGTGAGCACTTGAGAAGAAAGTGTATTCTTCTGCTTTTGGATGGAAAGTCCTAAAGATATCGATGAGGTCCATCTTTTCTAGTGTGGCATTTCAGGCTTGTGTTTCCTTATTAATTTTCTGTTTGGATGATCTGTCCATTGGTGTGAGAGGAGTGTTAAAGTCTCCTACTATGATTGTGTTGCTGTCAATGTCTTCTTTTATGTCTGAAAGTGTTTGTCTTATGTATTGGGGTGCTCCTGCGTTGGGAGCGTAGATATTTATGATTGTTATGTCTTCTTCTTGGATGGATCCCTTAATCATGATGTAGTGACCTGTCTTGTCTCTTAGAATCTTCTTTACTTTAAAATCTATTTTATCTGATATGAGGATTGCTACTCCAGCTTTCTTTTGATTTCCATTTGCATGGAATATCTTTTTCCAGCCTCTCACTTTCAGTCTATGAGTGTCTCTAGGTCTGAAATGAGTTTCCTGGAGGCAGCATATGTATGGGTCGTGTTTTTGGATCCATTCAGCCACTCTGTGTCTTTTGGTTGGGGCGTTTAGTCCATTGACATTCAAAGTAATCATTGATACAAATGATCCTATTGTCATCTTCTTAAATGTTATGATGGGTTTGTTTCGTGGATCTTCTCCTTTTATATTTGTTTTCTATATAAGTCCCTTTAACATTTGTTGTAGGGCTGGTTTGGTGTGACTAAATTCTTTTAATTTTTGCTTGTCTGTAAAGCTTTTGATTTCTCCATCAATTTTGAAGGAGATCCTTGCAGGGTAGAGGATTCTTGGTTGCAGATTATTCTCTTTCAGCCGTTTAAATGTGTCCTGCCATTCCCTTCTGGCCTGCAGAGTTTCTGTTGAAAGATCAGCTGTTAAACGGATGGGCTTTCCCTTGTATGTCACTAGTTGCTTTTCCCTTGCTGCTTTGAGAATTCTATCTTTGTGTTTAATTTGTGTTAACTTCATTAATATGTGTCTTGGTGTGTTTCTTCTCGGATTGATTCTGTTAGGTACTCTTTGTGCTTCTTGGACTTGATTGACTATTTCTTTTCCCATGTTGGGGAAATTTTCAACTATAATCTCTTCAAAAATTTTCTCATAGCCTTTCTTTTTTTCTTCTTCTTCTGGAACGCCTATAATTCGAATATTGGTGCGTTTGATATTATCCCAGAGGTCTCTGAGGCTGTCCTCTGCTCTTTTCATTCTTTGAGCTAGAGTCTGTTTTTCAGCAGTTACTTCCACCATTTTATCTTCCAGCTCACTTATCCAGTCTTCTGTCTCAGATACTCTGCTCTTGATTCCTTCTACAGAGTTTTTCAGTTCAGCAATTGAGTTGTTTGTCTCTGTTACTTTTTTGATAAGTTCTTGTATTTCTTTATTCAGTGTGTTAGTTGTATCTTGCAATTTCTCTGAAATTCTGTTTTCAGTGTCTTTGATCATCTTTACTATCATTCTTCTGAAATCACTTTCAGAAAGTTTGTCCAAATTCTCTTCATTAATTTGATCTTGTGTGTTTGTGGATTGTTCCTTCACTTGTGTGGTATTTCTCTGCCGTTTCATTGTTATTATTAATTTTTTAAAACTGATTCTGTTTGGGATTTCCTTTTCCCAGACTTTGAGTTACGTCTGTTGGTGTTTGTTGTTTGGATGGGGCTTCTATTCTGGGTGATGCTGGTGATTGGGTGATGTCAGGACTTGTATACAAGTGATTACCTTTGCTGGCGTTCTCACTTGTATACTGCTCTTTAGTGTTATGCGTTCTCTAGTACTGTAGAGTTTTGGAGTCAGTGCACCCTCCTTAAAACCCCGGGGCTTGTTGCCTGACCAGGGAATGAAGATTTCACGGCTGGTTTGTTATGGCATTAAATGATATTAAAACATATATATGCAAATGAGAAACAGAAGGTATACCTTTGACAAATGGCAATTTAAAAATTATGCAAGTACTATCTAGCGTATTGAATTATACACATAAACATATACAGCTATAACATAACCCAAGCATTCCAATCAAAAATACAGTACAATACATTAGCACGGCGAATAGAGAAATCCAAGAATGATATCCACAAGTTAATAAGCAAACTAAGTAGAGTACCAATTGGAGAATAATGCTAGAGCAGGATCCCCGTTGGGGATAAGGCAATGAGGACAGAACAGACTAAGAAATATAGTGGGGAAAGGGAAAAAGAGAAATGGAGGATAGAAGAGAAATATAGAATAATATTGCAAAGTTAAATATAGGGAGATAAAGATTTGTATGTATTAGAATTTAGTGCTATAGGAAAGGAGCTTCAGAGAAAGCAAAGAATTATAGAGGAGGTAGTAGTACAAATGAAAAAATTATTAAAAATTAAAAGATCTAAATTTTATAGAAAAATATAGAAAAACAAAGCAAAAATAAAAAAAACAAACAAAACCCCCACAGAACCTTAAAAGGCCAATGGGGAACCAGAAGTTTATACCGAAATAAAATGTGTGGTTTAAAAGGAAAAAAAAAAAAAAACAAAAATTATGTAAACTTGAATATATTCAGTCTTACTGATAAGATTAGTAGCTTCAATAGAATTCAGTGAAGGAAATGAACACACCCACTCTCTCTCTCACACACACACCCCCAAGAAAAGAAAAAAAAAAAAAAAGCGGTGGGTGCACTGAGTGGGTTTGGAGAAAAGAAAGAAAAAAAAAGAAAAAAAAAAATGAAACAAAGTGATACAATACAAAAAATGAAATTTTAAAGTCCAGCAGTAACTCCAGCTTCAGACAAAACGTGAAAATAGTGTTTATGTTCTTCTGTCTCTTGCTGACTATTCAGGAATTATCAGTCTTTTTCTTGCCCTCTGGCAGTGGTTGGATCTGAAGACCTCTTTGACTGCTTGTTTGTTTAGGCCTATTCCAGAATTAAAAGGCCCGCCCAGGCTGGCCCTGGGAGTTTCTTAATCCAAATCCCTTTTCTTGCTGGGTGGAGCTAAGTTCCCTCCCTGTAGCTTGACCAGCAGCCCTGCAGTTTGACCAGCAGACAAACTACAGTAGGGAAAATGGCGTCTGTCTCACAGAGGATTTATTCCCACACGCTCTATGGGAAGCACTTCCACAGTGCCCCCGACCCTGCTGCAGGCCACCGTCGACCCCCGCCACCGCGGGAGACGTCAGGTTACTCAGAGGTGAGTCTGGCTCAGTCACATGCAGGATCGCTATTCCTCTCTCCCTGATCACAGTGCGCAGCGACTTTCCCGTCCTCCTCGGCGGCTCTGTGATCGGGTTAATGGTAACCTCCTCCAAAGGGAACTGAGTGCCGCCCTTCCGAGGCCTGTTCAAGGGCACTTCTAGCTCAAGGGGGCTCCTGGGCCCTCCAAAGCAGGTCTGGCTCAGTCCCTTGTGGGTGTTAGTGCTCCTCTCCCGGGTTTTGATCTGCAACAGGCTTTGCGGCTTTGGCCCACCCAGCCTCTCCGGCGGGTATGAGGTTTGACTTTTAAAAGTGCGATTGCGCCCCTCCTACCGTCTTGATGCGGCTTCTCCTTTGTTCTTCGATGTGGAGTGTCCTCTCTGTGATCAGATCCAACCTCCTTTAGTCAATGGTTTCCCAGGAACTCGGCGCAATTCAGGCGATTTTGCAGGAGAGATGAGTGCACGTCCTTCTACGCCGCCATCTTCTCATTTCTTTTTATAACTGAATAACTAAATAACTGGATAATAGTTATTTAATGAATATACCATAGTTTATTCATTCACTTGCTTACGAATATTGTATATTTCCTGTTTGGGGGAATTATGGGTACAACAGCTATAAATATTCACACGTAGGCTTTTTTATAGACATAGATATTCATCTCATTTGGATAAGTATCTAGGAGAGCAATTTTTGAATCACATGCTAAAAATACGTTTAGGTTTTTAAGAAAAGCCACATTTTCTCCCCAGGTAGTATCCTTTTGGATTCCCACCAGTAATGAGAGCTCCTGTTGGTTCCATATTCCTGTCAGTATGTTGAGTATCTTTACAGATGCTCATTTGTGTAATTAGTGAGGTGGCTTCAGATATATTGCCCACTTTTCAATATTTTCAATTTCATTAATTTTTGTCCTAATTCTTACTATTTCTTCTATTTTCTTTTGCTTAAATTGAACAATTTCTTTAGTCTCCTAAGGTAAAAGCTTAGATTATTGATTTTTAGATTTTAATGCATTTCTGACATGTACAGTCAATGCTATAAATTTAACTCTAGGCACTATTTTTGCTAATTCTATAATCTGACTTATACTTTCACTTACATATTATTTAGTTTTGTTTTTTTTTTAATTTTTCCTAAGGTTTCTTTACTCCACATGTGATTGAGAAGTTTTTTTTTTTGTTTGTTTGCTTCCCAGAATATTTTGGGATTTTTTTCAGCTATACTTTTGTTATTTATTTCTGGTTTAGTTCCATTGAGCTCTCAGAGCATACTTTGTATGATCTTTTGTTTTAAATTTTCAGTATGTTTATGACTCTGACATAGTCTATCTTGGTAAATATTTCATGTGAACTTGAGACTGTGTATTATGCTGTTGTTGAATTAAGTATTCTGTAAATGTCTGTTAGATCCAGTTATTTCCTAGTCCTTTTCAAGTCAACACTAGCCTTATAATTTTTGGCATGATTTATGCATCAATTGGAATTCCCTGATGGCTTAACAGGTATAGAATCTACCTGCACTACAGGAGATACAGGAAGGTGAAGCTTGATCTCTGGGTCAGGAAGATCCCCCAGAGAAGGAAATGGGAACCCCCTCCAGTATTCTTGCCTGAAAAATCCCATGGACAGAGAAGCCTGGTGGGCTATAGTTCAAAGCATCTCAAGGGATCGAACACAACTGAGCCACACACCATCAATGCTGATTGAATTTCCTGTTTGGGGGAATTATGGGTACAACAGCTATAAATATTCACACGTAGGCTTTTTTATAGACATAGATATTCATCTCATTTGGATAAGTATCTAGGAGAGCAATTTTTGAATCACATGCTAAAAATACGTTTAGGTTTTTAAGAAAAGCCACATTTTCTCCCCAGGTAGTATCCTTTTGGATTCCCACCAGTAATGAGAGCTCCTGTTGGTTCCATATTCCTGTCAGTATGTTGAGTATCTTTACAGATGCTCATTTGTGTAATTAGTGAGGTGGCTTCAGATATATTGCCCACTTTTCAATATTTTCAATTTCATTAATTTTTGTCCTAATTCTTACTATTTCTTCTATTTTCTTTTGCTTAAATTGAACAATTTCTTTAGTCTCCTAAGGTAAAAGCTTAGATTATTGATTTTTAGATTTTAATGCATTTCTGACATGTACAGTCAATGCTATAAATTTAACTCTAGGCACTATTTTTGCTAATTCTATAATCTGACTTATACTTTCACTTACATATTATTTAGTTTTGTTTTTTTTTTAATTTTTCCTAAGGTTTCTTTACTCCACATGTGATTGAGAAGTTTTTTTTTTTGTTTGTTTGCTTCCCAGAATATTTTGGGATTTTTTTCAGCTATACTTTTGTTATTTATTTCTGGTTTAGTTCCATTGAGCTCTCAGAGCATACTTTGTATGATCTTTTGTTTTAAATTTTCAGTATGTTTATGACTCTGACATAGTCTATCTTGGTAAATATTTCATGTGAACTTGAGACTGTGTATTATGCTGTTGTTGAATTAAGTATTCTGTAAATGTCTGTTAGATCCAGTTATTTCCTAGTCCTTTTCAAGTCAACACTAGCCTTATAATTTTTGGCATGATTTATGCATCAATTGGAATTCCCTGATGGCTTAACAGGTATAGAATCTACCTGCACTACAGGAGATACAGGAAGGTGAAGCTTGATCTCTGGGTCAGGAAGATCCCCCAGAGAAGGAAATGGCAACCCCCTCCAGTATTCTTGCCTGAAAAATCCCATGGACAGAGAAGCCTGGTGGGCTATAGTTCAAAGCATCTCAAGGGATCGAACACAACTGAGCCACTAAGCAAACACACATCCATCAATTAGCAAAAGAGATACTGAAGTTTCCCAGTATAATAATGTTTTCTATTTCTCTCTGTTATTATATTAGTTGTTACCTCACATAGTTTGATGTACTATTGAGATGTATACATATTAAGAGTTGTTATGTCTTCTTGGAGAAATGATTATCTTCATGTAATGGTCTTCTACCACGACTAACCATCTTCTTTATCCATGATAAGTTCCCTTGTTCAGAAATCTGCCTACACTAATATAAGTGAAGCTATTTGAACTTTCAGTATTAGCATTGTCTGTCTTTCTCAATCCTTTTACTTTTAACTGATATGTCTTTATATTTAAAGTAGGTTTCTTAAAAACAGCATATGGTTCACTTTTATGACTACTGTTATAGTCTTCATCTTTCAATGGGTGTACTTCGACTATTCACATTAAAGTTATATTGATATGGTTTAATTAATATTTACATTATTTGTAACTTTTGTATTCCGTCAAATTGTTTTCCATCCATCACTTTATTTCTTTTATTTTCTTCCCTTCTTTTTCTGCCTTCTTGGATGACTTGAGCATTTTTTGACCTTTTTCCATTTTCTCTTTTCTTTTAGAATGTGAGGTATAGTACCTAAAAAGCTTTTCAGTGATTGTCTTAGAGTTTTCAGTGAACATTTAGGCTAATCTAAGTCCACTTTCAAATAACACTATACAGATTCATAAATAACGCAAAGACTGTATACCAGGTTAATTTCAATTTTCCCCTCCTATTCCTTGTGAGAATGGTATCTTATATTTCACTTATATCCTACAATTATTCAATATGTAGTTATTATTGAGATTTTAAATATATTAGGTTAGTTATATTAGATTATTTTGTTAGATTATTTTTAAAAAGGCTCCTAGGTCCATGTGGTTTTCCCCTGCAAGAATAATGCAGTGGGAACGTTAATCAGTGATTTCCTGAAAATTACAATTACATTTAAATTTGTATATGGTCATCTACATCCAAACATTTTCTTAAGCTTTCAATAATAGTGAACATATGATAGTCTAGAAAATCTAATGTTAACAAGCAATTTTTTGACCAACAATAAAATTTCCAACAATCTTCCTAAGTATCAGCAGAAGGCCTGATAGACTTTCTTGCCAACGTTGTTTCCCAGCCTAGCCTCTGAGGTGCCTGTAGATAATATGGCTACATGCCAGCATCTGCTCTTGGCTTGGAATACGTCTAAGCAATAGCATTAGTGGCAGATGGTTATTTTAAATTTTTCCTTGATTCTTCACTTGCAAACATAATTTTAAATTCCCTTGACCCAGTTCTAACATTACTGAACTGAGAATTGATCCGGGTCTCTTAGTAATCTAGAATTCAATGCATATAAATTGCCAACATAAAAATGATTTTATTCTCTCACCCTGCCCTGAGGTAACCTCATTATAAAATTTTCACTTTCCCACTGTCCTTGAATACTATCATTACTATCTATAACTACAGAGTCTGCAGTCCAAAAGTATAAGTATGAGTAAGCTGTAAGTCTATAAGGTGTTGTGTTAATGGGACATTATTCAAATGCAAAGTTAGATATGACAGCATTCGTGAAATATAGAGGCATTTCACGGTTTTATTAAACCTCTAAATATCATATTTTCTGGAAATTTATATTCGGCAGAATTCATTCATCTACTATAGTGGTATTCATTTCCTCATTTTGTATAATTTATATTGAATATTACTTATATGAAGTCTAGAAATTATACATATTTATGTTTATAGTATATATATTTGCCTGTAACTACTTAGACGCATAATATATGGTCTTGCAAAGAAAGATTATGTGACTTACAGAAATTCTGTGGGAGATAAAGCCTAATGTTAGGAATTAAAATACAATGAAAATCTCCATTTATAACATTAAAATAGCCAGATTTCTTCCTGAGTTAGAATTTCCAGACTCACATTGCAAATTAATGAGTGAACTTCTGTCAGAGGTCAATGACTATTAGTGACTTCTTTCCTTTAGATAATATGAAATATTGAAATAATTTCTAGAGCAAATAAATATTACTTTCAGAAGAGACCTTATTTTATGAGAATTATGGTATATTCTAATTTTTGAAAACTTTAACATCTGTGTCTGATATACAGGAAAACTTGATTAACAAGAGTGTTCATGGATGCAGTGTACACCAGTTTATAACCATTTGGGATTATAAAGACTACTATTTTCTGAATTCTTTTCTATATTTTAGTGATCTTTATGGAATAAATATGTTTTATTTATTTGTCATATGTGAAATAAATATAATAGCAATATCTTAAATGTATTCACACCTTTTCAAACCAAAGAAAAAGATGTAGGCTAAAGAAAACTGTTATAGTAAACATCCTATGTCTTGGGTATGTTATCAGTTGCCTTTCTTGAAGGTATCTTTTTTAAATTTTAGTTTATATTGAAGTATAGTTGATTTACAATATTGTGTTAGTTTCAACCGTACAACAAAGTGCTTCTATCATGCACATATTTTTTTCAGATTATTTTACCATATAGGTTATTACAGAATACTGAGTAGAGTTCCCTATGTATACAGCAAGTCCTTATTTATTATGTATTTTGTATATAACAGTGTACATGTGTCTTGGAGCTGCCTGAAAGTTAATTTTTGTGACTTTTGTCCCAGGACATGCTTGATGTTTACTCTTATCTCTGTCAATACTTGAAACAGTCCTCTGAACCATAATATATGGTTATGCATAGGAAGATTATGGTTTTTTTCTGTTTGTTTGTTTTATATAGAAAACTAAAGTTTAGGGAGTATATTTGATTTTCTTAACTTCGCACACACAGAGATGGTTGGTTCCAGAAGTTGAACCAAAATGCATCTTATTTACAGATCTGTGCTGTTCACTAATATGCTATGCTATTTAAATAATATAAACAATTCATTTTTGTTTAATTATAGTCCATTGCAATTTCATTGATCAAAAATTGTATCTAACATTTTTATGTTTTTGCACAGAATGAGGAAGAGGTAATAGTATGTTTGGGGGTGTAAAGAACAGCATGATTTTTAAGCAACTCACAAGTAATAGATTGAGTCTTATTTTGTTCTGCCAGTGCTGTTGACAGTTCGTCTTGAAAAAATTGCCAGATTTCTTCCTGAGTTAGAATTTCCAGACTCACATTGCAAATTAATGAGTGAACTTCTGTCAGAGGTCAATGACTATTAGTGACTTCTTTCCTTTAGATAATATGAAATATTGAAATAATTTCTAGAGCAAATAAATATTACTTTCAGAAGAGACCTTATTTTATGAGAATTATGGTATATTCTAATTTTTGAAAACTTTAACATCTGTGTCTGATATACAGGAAAACTTGATTAACAAGAGTGTTCATGGATGCAGTGTACACCAGTTTATAACCATTTGGGATTATAAAGACTACTATTTTCTGAATTCTTTTCTATATTTTAGTGATCTTTATGGAATAAATATGTTTTATTTATTTGTCATATGTGAAATAAATATAATAGCAATATCTTAAATGTATTCACACCTTTTCAAACCAAAGAAAAAGATGTAGGCTAAAGAAAACTGTTATAGTAAACATCCTATGTCTTGGGTATGTTATCAGTTGCCTTTCTTGAAGGTATCTTTTTTAAATTTTAGTTTATATTGAAGTATAGTTGATTTACAATATTGTGTTAGTTTCAACCGTACAACAAAGTGCTTCTATCATGCACATATTTTTTTCAGATTATTTTACCATATAGGTTATTACAGAATACTGAGTAGAGTTCCCTATGTATACAGCAAGTCCTTATTTATTATGTATTTTGTATATAACAGTGTACATGTGTCTTGGAGCTGCCTGAAAGTTAATTTTTGTGACTTTTGTCCCAGGACATGCTTGATGTTTACTCTTATCTCTGTCAATACTTGAAACAGTCCTCTGAACCATAATATATGGTTATGCATAGGAAGATTATGGTTTTTTTCTGTTTGTTTGTTTTATATAGAAAACTAAAGTTTAGGGAGTATATTTGATTTTCTTAACTTCGCACACACAGAGATGGTTGGTTCCAGAAGTTGAACCAAAATGCATCTTATTTACAGATCTGTGCTGTTCACTAATATGCTATGCTATTTAAATAATATAAACAATTCATTTTTGTTTAATTATAGTCCATTGCAATTTCATTGATCAAAAATTGTATCTAACATTTTTATGTTTTTGCACAGAATGAGGAAGAGGTAATAGTATGTTTGGGGGTGTAAAGAACAGCATGATTTTTAAGCAACTCACAAGTAATAGATTGAGTCTTATTTTGTTCTGCCAGTGCTGTTGACAGTTCCTTGTGAAACATTAGAATTTTAATAACTATATAATAAACTTGTTTTTCTTGATCCAGAAGAACTTCAGAGTTTTTCCTTTACAGTAGGAAAAGGAAAGGGTGTTCTAAGAACACAAACAACCAGTCATATATTTTGATTATACTGAATAATAATTGTTGTACATTAAATAAGACTGAATTTTTCTGTGCATTTAAGGTCTTACCTGATCTAAAAGTTATTCCTTTGTATATCTATTACAGTTCTTCCTTTATGATTTACTTTTTTTTTTCTATTCAGCATATTCAAGGAATGTTTTATTCTCGTATCAGAAGTTAAATAATTTTTATTGAGGGATTAATAATGCTACTGTGAAAATTTTGTATATTATAAAAATTTAAATACTGCTATTATATTAAATACATAAATGTAGTGTGAATTCTGTCCAGGGGTCAGGAATACCTAATTGTTTAGAAAATCATGGTAAGAAAAGTTGGGAGAGTTATAATTAAATTGAATCATGTATCTCAAAATTAGGCTCCCTATTTACTTGATAAATATTTCTTTTTTTAGCCTTCCACAAGTTAGACATATTTGTGGGCAAGTCAAATGATGAATACAATTTTATACAAGTTAAATCATTCAAATGTTGATGTCCTGTGAAGAGCTATGATGTGTTATGAGAATGAAGAGAAGTAGGACATCACTGGTCAGGGACATCAGAGAAGGTCTCATTAGAAAGTGACATTGTAGTTGAATTTTGAATAATGACATTTTCATTCAGGGGACAAGAGTGTCACCATTAGGAGTCGTATTACAGTCCCTAGATCTATAAAACAGCCTAATTCCCGCATGTTCCTTTAACACATATCTCAAATTAATAAGCTTAGCATCTTCAGTTTCTTGATTCAGTCCTGTGCCCACAAGACCTAGAAACAAACAAACAAACAAACAAAAAATTGTTAAAAACCATAGAAAAGACATGAAATAATCTTGTGAATGGTTAGAAAAAAATGATGGGCTCACAGTTGAATCATTTTGTGAAATCATTTGGAAAATTATAAAATATTTACCAGTAAGATTTTTTTTAAAGACAAAATAGGCAGAGCAAAAGTCAGGCTCTTAAGAGTAAAAAATAATTTGAAATATAATGAAAATGCTAAGCATTGTAGTAGTTTAGATTCCTGATGAAAGCAAAGGGCGTATTTGTTTTTTTTTAATCTTCCTTTTCTTTTCATTGTTTTTCTTTTGGCCACTTCTATTGGTCTTTTGTTTATTTCCATCTTTGTTCTTTTTTTGGCCATGTGGGCCTCCCATTGCAGTGGCCTCTCTCATCACAGAGCACCAGCTCTGGGCGCATGCGCTCCAGAGCTCCGGCTTGGTAGTTGGACACATTGGTCCAGCCTCTCCGTGCCACATGGGATCTTCCCAGGCCAGGGATAGAACCAGAACCAGTGGCCTTTGCACTGCAAAGCAGTGTCCTTACCCACTAGACAACCAGGGAAGCCCAAAGGGCGTATTTCTAAAGCCTGCATTGTTATATTCATTTGTGCATTTCATGAATGTTGGAGAAACAATGCCTATACTCTTTACAGCCTAACTCTTTAAATCCAGTGATTAAAAAAAACCCTTAGTAAGGAGGCAGGGCTGTTTTTTTTTCTTGCAAAACTAGTGGTAATTCCCAGGTTGTGTAAACTTCTGCAAGGCACTTCAGTCTCATGGGACTTTAATTTTCTGATAAGGAAAACTGTATAATCAGTCAGCCTCATTAATGTATCACGTGAAATTTCTATAATTATATGCATATATTTAAGGCATTATTCACATATAAAAGTCTGTTATCATCATCTCTGAAAATGTACTGAAGAAGTTATCTGGTAGTTTTATTGACACAGGCAGCTGTATACCATTTCAGTTGTCTTTAAACTTCTCTAAAGTTAAATCTTTGCTGGTGAAACGTTTCATCTTTATTACCTAAAACTACAAATGATGGTATTTTTTTTTTTCTGTCCAAACTTGAAATACAGAAAACAAAGAAAGAAAAGAAGTGTGGTAAGCTAAATAAAGTCAGAGAGCCAAGGAAAAGTTTTCTCCCCTAAAACTTACAGAAGGAACAAGCCCTGCCCTCACATTGACATTACACAAATGAACTGCTTTAGGACTTCTGTCCTCTACACTGTTATAAGGAAAAATAATCTGTTTTAATCCCCCAAATTTGTAGTAGATTGCAGCCCTAAGAAGCTCATACAGGAAAGAAGGGAAGGAACGCCTGAGGGAAGGAGGGAAGAGAGAAAAAGAAATACAATCACAGTAGCCTCTAATCTGAGGATGATATAGGTAGACCATCAAAGATCAGTTTCATGAAATTTTCCAGCTGATGACCTAAGGGGGTATCTTGTAAACATTTACTTATATTTAAAATTGTTATGTGCTAGTTCAAATTGTTTATACCTCTATAGGAAGAGAGATGGTCAAGCACATTTTATGTTTAAAAATAAAGTTCAGGCTATTGCTTGATGGCATAGTATCTACAGAAACAGACTTGAAAACCTAAGATAAGGGAATAAAGAAAAAAGAGCAAAATGCTAAAAACTAATGCTAATTTTGGGTTGTGCTTTCATCTGTTCTTTTTTTTTTCCTATTAGTACTTACTCATACTATATTTCGATCTTAGCAAGTGTGAACTATTCACTAAAAGTCAGAACTCTCTTTGGAGCATAAAAAGCTCTTCTTTTTGTTAATTTTAAAATGTTTGAAAGTAGTTTTCTTATGTTTTCCCTCAAGACACCCTTCTACCCAAGTATTCAACATTTCTGTAATTTTGGTATCATTAAGGGAAGGAACATTTTTAACACATATCCTTTTAAAATTATAGATTAACTCATATCATTGTAGGAAATGTAATGTTGGTATAGCTTTGCATTAAATGGAAGTAGTCCTTGGCTGGTTAGGTAAAGATAAAATCTCTGCACCTTAGTGCACAGTTCCCAGATTGGAATATTTTAATTAAAAGCTTGCTGAGCTCCTTATCTCTGATAACCTATGGAGCATTACTTAATTATCTTTTCTTTTTTAAAATGGAAAAGAAAACTGTGTTTTAAAATCAGTCTAGAATGATATTATCTTAATCTTTTTTTAGTAATTTTTTATAATTTTTTAATCCTTCACCCAGGTGTTAATTCCACCATTTCACAACTTTGATATACCAGGGGATCTTCTTTCTATGCATAGATCATTATCATCTTCACTACAGATATTGTTTTTGCATTTAATTATGTGCTAAAAATTCTTCCCCAGGATTTACACTCAACTTACCAATAGATAAGTTTATTTTTTAATCTTTATTGTACAACTGAGAAGATGGAGCAGATTGGAGAATATTTGTTAGCGTGCCCAGTGTTATCTAGCTAATGAGCAAGAGACAGTCTATCAGATGAGACTAGCTTTTCTTCAGCTGCCACTTTGAGCCCTGCCGTTTTCACTGTGATCTGGTACAGGCAGAGGCAAAGAAAGAGTGGTGCCAGCAAGAGATACGATGGATAAAGGTAAGGAGCAGCACAGAGAAAGAGGTACCACTGAGTGAGCACAGGTGGAGTTTCCAGGGAAGCAAGGAAGCAGCAAAGATTTACTAAACAGCCAAGACTATTTATTTTAATTTTGGTCTTAAACCTGAAAGTACCCAAGTCCAGTTCAGTCACTCAGCCATGTCTGACTCTTTGCGACCCCATGGACTTTCATCTGTTCTTTTTTTCCTATTAGTACTTCTTAAGCTTAAGTGTGAACTATTCACTAAAAGTCAGAACTCTCTTTGGAGCATAAAAAGCTCTTCTTTTTGTTAATTTTAAAATGTTTGAAAGTAGTTTTCTTATGTTTTCCCTCAAGACACCCTTCTACCCAAGTATTCAACATTTCTGTAATTTTGGTATCATTAAGGGAAGGAACATTTTTAACACATATCCTTTTAAAATTATAGATTAACTCATATCATTGTAGGAAATGTAATGTTGGTATAGCTTTGCATTAAATGGAAGTAGTCCTTGGCTGGTTAGGTAAAGATAAAATCTCTGCACCTTAGTGCACAGTTCCCAGATTGGAATATTTTAATTAAAAGCTTGCTGAGCTCCTTATCTCTGATAACCTATGGAGCATTACTTAATTATCTTTTCTTTTTTAAAATGGAAAAGAAAACTGTGTTTTAAAATCAGTCTAGAATGATATTATCTTAATCTTTTTTTAGTAATTTTTTATAATTTTTTAATCCTTCACCCAGGTGTTAATTCCACCATTTCACAACTTTGATATACCAGGGGATCTTCTTTCTATGCATAGATCATTATCATCTTCACTACAGATATTGTTTTTGCATTTAATTATGTGCTAAAAATTCTTCCCCAGGATTTACACTCAACTTACCAATAGATAAGTTTATTTTTTAATCTTTATTGTACAACTGAGAAGATGGAGCAGATTGGAGAATATTTGTTAGCGTGCCCAGTGTTATCTAGCTAATGAGCAAGAGACAGTCTATCAGATGAGACTAGCTTTTCTTCAGCTGCCACTTTGAGCCCTGCCGTTTTCACTGTGATCTGGTACAGGCAGAGGCAAAGAAAGAGTGGTGCCAGCAAGAGATACGATGGATAAAGGTAAGGAGCAGCACAGAGAAAGAGGTACCACTGAGTGAGCACAGGTGGAGTTTCCAGGGAAGCAAGGAAGCAGCAAAGATTTACTAAACAGCCAAGACTATTTATTTTAATTTTGGTCTTAAACCTGAAAGTACCCAAGTCCAGTTCAGTCACTCAGCCATGTCTGACTCTTTGCGACCCCATGGACTGGAGCATACCAGGCTTGCCTGTCCTTCACCATCTCTCAGAGCTTGCTCAAACTCATGCCCATTGACTCAGTGATGCCATCTAACCATCTTGTCCTCTAATCATCTCCCCCAGAATATGCCCATTTTAAGGCCTCTTTTAGGGCTTCTTAATATGTTCACTAGCATCTCAGAAACAATGATTATTTGTAAGGAAAAGCCCATAGGGTAAGTTTTGTAAAATATCCAAGAGGAGAGATGTGCAAGTGGTTTGTGTTATTTTGAGTTACCTCATGTTCTAATAGTAAGTCTGTTTTTCTGGGAAATTGAAATAGTTTTTTCTTAAATGGATTATATATGTATGTCATTGAATATACATTTAAAAAAAAATTCTGTAACTCTTATAGCAGATTTTAAATGTTAAATTGATTTTATCAGGCCACTTAGTTACTATATTTTCACATAGAAATGATCCAAGGATAAAGCAATAGCATCAAAAAACACACACAGCCACACACACATACCCCTCTCTTCTCTCAATTATTAAAGCTATGTCAGGAAAATTATTGATACAATAAAAATAATACAATTCTGCTATTTTTATGATACAAACATAATGACTGTGATATGTACAGAACATTATACTATGCAAACATGTTGAGATGAATAAATCATTTCATTATCTCCAAAACATTACATTGCAGACAGAAAGGAATATTACCTTATAATCATTCAGTGCCAAGTGTGATAAAAGGTACAAGAAAATAGATAGATAGATAGGTAGGTAGATAGATAGATAGATGGATAGCTAAATAGAAAGTAAATCTGCAGTGGCCCCAAAAGCCAGACATACAAACCAAAGGCTTCAATGAAGATCAAGATTAAATATATCAAAGTGTACAAAACTCCAATTAAGTTGCTCCTGATCTCCATAACTGTTAATTTTATGATTATGAAAAGAGAAGGACCCTATGACCCTTGCCCCTCCATTTCTTCTGCCTCCTTTTTGCATTTTAGCCAGAAACTTTAGCCAAAACTTTAGCCAGAATAAGTTTAATCAAAGAAGTGAAAAAATGCAGAAGCAAAGAAAATCAGTTATACAGAAAAAGACGATAATAGTTTAGTTAGCCAGCAAAGTCAAGACTCTTTCTTCTCAAGAGCTATAGATCCTATGAGCCATTTCTTCTGAGCTGTCTTATAGATACTGAAATCCTCATCAGGTGGAAGTTCACTGTATGAAGACCAGATTATAGCCACTCCAGTCATTTCTGACTCTTTGCCACCCTGTGGACCATGGCCCGCCAGGCTCCTCTGTCCATGGGATTCTCCAGGCAAGAATACTGGACTGGGTTGCCACGTGTTATGTCTCCTACATGGCAGGGAGGTTCTTTACCACTAGCACCACCTAGGAAGCCCAACCATGACATAAGCTGCCACATTTCCAAGAACTACCCTTAAAGAAATGGGAATGAACCAGCCCTGGACCTGAAGAGTACCTGAAAAAATAAGCTCACAAGGCAGAAACCCAAACCCAAATTTAAGATGACCAATGCAACTACGCCACTTAGTTACTATATTTTCACATAGAAATGATCCAAGGATAAAGCAATAGCATCAAAAAACACACACAGCCACACACACATACCCCTCTCTTCTCTCAATTATTAAAGCTATGTCAGGAAAATTATTGATACAATAAAAATAATACAATTCTGCTATTTTTATGATACAAACATAATGACTGTGATATGTACAGAACATTATACTATGCAAACATGTTGAGATGAATAAATCATTTCATTATCTCCAAAACATTACATTGCAGACAGAAAGGAATATTACCTTATAATCATTCAGTGCCAAGTGTGATAAAAGGTACAAGAAAATAGATAGATAGATAGGTAGGTAGATAGATAGATAGATGGATAGCTAAATAGAAAGTAAATCTGCAGTGGCCCCAAAAGCCAGACATACAAACCAAAGGCTTCAATGAAGATCAAGATTAAATATATCAAAGTGTACAAAACTCCAATTAAGTTGCTCCTGATCTCCATAACTGTTAATTTTATGATTATGAAAAGAGAAGGACCCTATGACCCTTGCCCCTCCATTTCTTCTGCCTCCTTTTTGCATTTTAGCCAGAAACTTTAGCCAAAACTTTAGCCAGAATAAGTTTAATCAAAGAAGTGAAAAAATGCAGAAGCAAAGAAAATCAGTTATACAGAAAAAGACGATAATAGTTTAGTTAGCCAGCAAAGTCAAGACTCTTTCTTCTCAAGAGCTATAGATCCTATGAGCCATTTCTTCTGAGCTGTCTTATAGATACTGAAATCCTCATCAGGTGGAAGTTCACTGTATGAAGACCAGATTATAGCCACTCCAGTCATTTCTGACTCTTTGCCACCCTGTGGACCATGGCCCGCCAGGCTCCTCTGTCCATGGGATTCTCCAGGCAAGAATACTGGACTGGGTTGCCACGTGTTATGTCTCCTACATGGCAGGGAGGTTCTTTACCACTAGCACCACCTAGGAAGCCCAACCATGACATAAGCTGCCACATTTCCAAGAACTACCCTTAAAGAAATGGGAATGAACCAGCCCTGGACCTGAAGAGTACCTGTACTTAAAACAAATGAGAGTTGTCTCACAAGGCAGACAACCATGTGACCAATTTTAAGATGACAATCAGAGCTGACTCCTATTTCTACAGGTAGCGCCCTCTCTGTACATAAAAGCTCTAGCGTTACTGATTGTCAGTGCTGGAGAGCTGGCCTTCTGACAAGAGTCCACCTCCCATCCCACTTGCAGTTGCTGGCATCCAAAATAAAGCAAACTTTCCTTTCGAGGAGCTTTGCCTCTTAAATGCCTTTTATTCTTTTGTAGATCAGAGATGGGAGGGAGGCAAGGAAGCAAAGTAAAAAGCCATTAATCTTTCAACTGTGTCCTACAATGATAGGCCTCAGGAAGGGCATGTGTTAATTTCTCCCTTCCTGCCATCTACAGATGGACAGGGTTCTGAACAAAGTCACTTTAGTTTACAGTTCAGCAGAGGGAAAGGGTCCTCCAGACAAACTATTAACTATGATTATAGAAACAAAAGTAACAAAAAACAAGGTAAAGAAACAGTTTGCAACATGGAGTCAAAATTGGTTTCCTCCCTACAGCAAAAATACCAAAGAAGTTTTAGAGGCTTATAAATATTAAGAATAATATTGTATTAACGTCCACTTTTCTTAAGTTGATCCATGATTAGGAAAAAAAAAACATTCATTACTAGTGGCTTACAATAGTGTGCTCTCAAAATATATGTGATGGAGGTGAAAAACTGTGAAATCTGGTTTAACCCTGCCCTTCAAGACTCTTTCTTCTCAAGAGCTATAGACCCTGACCCTTTTTGACTCTTATAGATACTGAAATCCTCATCAGGTGGAAGTTCACTGTATGAAGACCAGATTATAGCCACTCCAGTCATTTCTGACTCTTTGCCACCCTGTGGACCATGGCCCGCCAGGCTCCTCTGTCCATGGGATTCTCCAGGCAAGAATACTGGACTGGGTTGCCACGTGTTATGTCTCCTACATGGCAGGGAGGTTCTTTACCACTAGCACCACCTAGGAAGCCCAACCATGACATAAGCTGCCACATTTCCAAGAACTACCCTTAAAGAAATGGGAATGAACCAGCCCTGGACCTGAAGAGTACCTGTACTTAAAACAAATGAGAGTTGTCTCACAAGGCAGACAACCATGTGACCAATTTTAAGATGACAATCAGAGCTGACTCCTATTTCTACAGGTAGCGCCCTCTCTGTACATAAAAGCTCTAGCGTTACTGATTGTCAGTGCTGGAGAGCTGGCCTTCTGACAAGAGTCCACCTCCCATCCCACTTGCAGTTGCTGGCATCCAAAATAAAGCAAACTTTCCTTTCGAGGAGCTTTGCCTCTTAAATGCCTTTTATTCTTTTGTAGATCAGAGATGGGAGGGAGGCAAGGAAGCAAAGTAAAAAGCCATTAATCTTTCAACTGTGTCCTACAATGATAGGCCTCAGGAAGGGCATGTGTTAATTTCTCCCTTCCTGCCATCTACAGATGGACAGGGTTCTGAACAAAGTCACTTTAGTTTACAGTTCAGCAGAGGGAAAGGGTCCTCCAGACAAACTATTAACTATGATTATAGAAACAAAAGTAACAAAAAACAAGGTAAAGAAACAGTTTGCAACATGGAGTCAAAATTGGTTTCCTCCCTACAGCAAAAATACCAAAGAAGTTTTAGAGGCTTATAAATATTAAGAATAATATTGTATTAACGTCCACTTTTCTTAAGTTGATCCATGATTAGGAAAAAAAAAACATTCATTACTAGTGGCTTACAATAGTGTGCTCTCAAAATATATGTGATGGAGGTGAAGACTGTGAAATCTGGTTTAACCCTGCCCTTCCCCCAGTCTCTTGCCGCCAAGACCTCTGCAGACACAAAGCTTTTCTACCTGCGGACTCATGTCAGCACCAGCGCCTCCCCTGGCCACACCCAGCTACTTACGGTCAATCACCTCATGCCCTTCTGCCTGGATCTACCCCTTGGACCACTCGCCCTCTTGGCCATCTGTGCTCTCTCCACCCTCAATGGCCCCTTTCTCTCTCTGACCCGCCTCGCTCTCCCTCTACTTGTCTCTCTCCCAGTCATGGGTCTTGTCCGTGTAACCAGATCCCTCATGGTGGCTCCTTGCCTAAGCACAATATGAATAAACCTGATCCTGCCTGGACTCCCCACTTTTATCTCTCTTTTTCACACTTTTCTTACAATATGAACCATCTTTTATTTTCATTAAGAAAAGTTGAGCTAGGGAAATTTAAAAAATCATATAATTCAGTTTTACCTTTTTTAAAATGAAAACATTCAAGACTAGTCAAAATGGAAATTTACCTAATTTTTAAATTATTTTATTTTTAACTATAATTACTGATGCAGTTAGACTTTTTAAAATTAAATATGTTGTAGGTTAGAATTATAAAAATATTAATTGAATATATCAGCACATTTTAAAATATTTTACACTGATTTTGAATAAAGTAGATAAAACAAGTCCTTACCAGCAGAAATGTGTTTCTAAACTGCATTTGTACATGCTTAGAATAATTTTGAATTCATTTTAATTAGTGCAGACTGCTTATTCTCACAATGTTGACAGACTAGAGATTTCCACTTTAGTGGTTTACTGTGACATCAATGTTAACATTATATTTTGTGCAAAAATCTGTTTCCTTAGCAACAGGAAGCCAATGATCATTTCAAGGAACAAATAGAAATAAAAAAGCATTGTTTAATGTTAAATGCTGCAGCTGAATATGGATAATTATACCTATAAAGAATATACTGGCAAATTACAAAGATTCTACACTTCTATAAACAATATGTGAGCCAATAAACTGTATCAATACAAAAAATTCAAAATTTTATTTTAGGAGTACAAAATAAAATGTGTCCCCAATACAGAAAGAATTTGAAACAAGTATATTATTAAGGAAACTGACACTGTGCATCCTTGAACAAAAATGTTTTTTTACCATTCTTAAATCATATTTCTACCTTTGTAAAATAAATGGTATCGACCAAATTGGGCCTAATGGTCTCATAGCTCTCACAGTCTATGATTTTATAATTTATATCTCTCAAGTTCATTGATAAAGATTTAGCAGTCCTGAATTCTATAGACGATGTAGTGTATCCCGATAGACTGTAAAACAAACAAGGTCATGATAGTTATATGCTGCTACCATGGAGAGGTAGAGCTAGTATATACTTTAACTATACTTAGATACTTTCTAGAGTTTCATTGGTAATAACCAGGTTTGAAGATTGGTGAAAGAAGACACAGGCTAGTATATGTACTACATCTTGGAAAATGTTGACATACGCAATCTGAGCCAAGCATCAAATTAGATAAACTTCAGAATTCCTAAAAAGAACCCTAGGCCTTTGGTATTGTTATGGATAAAGGGAACACCTTGGCAGTTCCGAAAAGCTCCCTTCCCCTTGCATTGTATACAAAGATAGGAGACTAAGAACAGGGGTCATGATTCTTTCCATTTTTCACATTGATTGTATTCTTTTGCTTCTTTCAAGCTTTGGTTGATTTTTATGCCTTTTTTCATATTTCCATAAAAATGATAACAGGAGATGCAGTTGTATTTGGGAGGGGGTTCATCCCCTTTCTGAACCGCAGCTTTTAGGATTTGGTCTCTACAGTAGGAGTAAACAGTCCTCCCCACCCGACCCTATCCAAACCACAATCATCCTTCAATTAAACAAATAAATTTTAAAAAGAGTGTGACAAAAGAAAAATTAAGATGGCATGCCATGTAAAACAAGCATCATTTTGTACTCATCCAATCTAGGTATAGGGACTTTCCTGGTGGCTCAGCCGTAAAGAATCTGCCTGCAATGCAGGAGACCCTAGTTCAATCCCTGTGTCAGGAAGGTCCCTGGAGAGCATGGCAACCCAGTCCAGTATTCTTGCCTAGAGAATTCTATGGACAGAAGGTAGGCAACAGTCCATAGAGTAGCATAGAGTCAGACATTGGCAACCCAGTCAAAAATAAATGTGTATCAGACAAGTATATTATTAAGGAAACTGACACTGTGCATCCTTGAACAAAAATGTTTTTTTACCATTCTTAAATCATATTTCTACCTTTGTAAAATAAATGGTATCGACCAAATTGGGCCTAATGGTCTCATAGCTCTCACAGTCTATGATTTTATAATTTATATCTCTCAAGTTCATTGATAAAGATTTAGCAGTCCTGAATTCTATAGACGATGTAGTGTATCCCGATAGACTGTAAAACAAACAAGGTCATGATAGTTATATGCTGCTACCATGGAGAGGTAGAGCTAGTATATACTTTAACTATACTTAGATACTTTCTAGAGTTTCATTGGTAATAACCAGGTTTGAAGATTGGTGAAAGAAGACACAGGCTAGTATATGTACTACATCTTGGAAAATGTTGACATACGCAATCTGAGCCAAGCATCAAATTAGATAAACTTCAGAATTCCTAAAAAGAACCCTAGGCCTTTGGTATTGTTATGGATAAAGGGAACACCTTGGCAGTTCCGAAAAGCTCCCTTCCCCTTGCATTGTATACAAAGATAGGAGACTAAGAACAGGGGTCATGATTCTTTCCATTTTTCACATTGATTGTATTCTTTTGCTTCTTTCAAGCTTTGGTTGATTTTTATGCCTTTTTTCATATTTCCATAAAAATGATAACAGGAGATGCAGTTGTATTTGGGAGGGGGTTCATCCCCTTTCTGAACCGCAGCTTTTAGGATTTGGTCTCTACAGTAGGAGTAAACAGTCCTCCCCACCCGACCCTATCCAAACCACAATCATCCTTCAATTAAACAAATAAATTTTAAAAAGAGTGTGACAAAAGAAAAATTAAGATGGCATGCCATGTAAAACAAGCATCATTTTGTACTCATCCAATCTAGGTATAGGGACTTTCCTGGTGGCTCAGCCGTAAAGAATCTGCCTGCAATGCAGGAGACCCTAGTTCAATCCCTGTGTCAGGAAGGTCCCCTGGAGAAGAGCATGGCAACCCAGTCCAGTATTCTTGCCTAGAGAATTCTATGGACAGAGGAGTTTGGTAGGCAACAGTCCATAGAGTAGCATAGAGTCAGACATGACTGAAGCAACACAGCAGCAGCAAACTAGGTACAGAAAAATCTAGCCGTGGAGACTAGAAGCTGAAAATACAGTTTGGGGAGCAAAGTATGGTAAAAATAATGTAAATTTGTGCTGCTTGTTTATAAGGACATGTTCTACTTCAAATAAACAGAGAAGTTTCTGAGATTCATAAAGTCATGACAAGCAACAAATCCAATAATGCCTAATTGACATAATGCCTGGCACTCATTCAATTCTTGTAAGCTATCATTAGTGTTTTTGTTGTAATCATGTTAATTCTGTAATAATCATCATGATTATAAAGCACAAACCTAAACAAATATGCTTTAACTTTGTAAATTGGCACACAGTGGATTTGAAAGGCACGAGGGATCCTCAGTATCAAAATATCTACTCCAATACATATCTACAGAATGATTGGTATCCTAGATTTGATAATGAAGACATTGGTCCTTTGAACACTTACTCATTTACTTCGTTTCTTGAGCGTCTGCAACAAAATATTTACCAAGCTGTCAAAGAGAATGCAGTTGAATGTCTTGGTACAAGAACACAAATAGGTTATGCAGAGGAGACGAATCAGTAATTTCTCCCATCTCTTCAATTGTTGATTTTAGTTGCTAAGTTGTGGCTGACACTTTTGTGACCCCGTAGCCTGTGCCAGGCTCCTTCTGGCCATGAGATTTGCCAGACAAGAAAACTAGAATGGGTGGCCACCTCCTTCTACAGGGGATCTTCCCAACTCAGGGATCACACTCCTGTCCCCTGCACTGGCGGGTAGATTCTTTACCACTGAGCACCCAACCACGACAGTCCAAATCTAGGCTTCAGTGACCACAAAGAAAATAAAATCATCATCCAGAAAGAATGACATTAAGTTAGGAACAAATACATGGGCAAAGACACATTTTGCTTTCAGTTTTGAAATATATTTCTTTTAGAGAAATTGAATCAGTTAGTAGGTACAGAGTATATTTGCCACTTCAGAGAAAATACCTTTGGGTTTTATAATAAGGCAATCTCCTATTTGAGATCTCCCACGTGTGGCCTGAGGCAATTATACCCATCAGATGATTCCATAGGTACCCTTTGACTCGTATAATATCTATAGCAACATTCACAAGTCTTTACATCTGGTAAGGGAAGAGAATTCAAAAGTAAGAAGAGTTCTAAAGTTAATGACCAACAAGAATTTTTTATTCATTGAGCATTATTAGAATATCACCTGCCTGAAGTTAGGGGTCTAAGCCAGATAGTGTCTTGAAATCACTTCAAGATCTAAAATACATAAGTTAATATTGATAGTCACAATAAAATATGAAGAAAAATAAATATATTGATACTTGCACTACTGGAAAGTAATATTGTGCAGTCTACTAGAAATATAGATGTGAACTAATATAGTTTGGCCAGTCAAACCACTTAAATTAAATCATACATTAATTAGAGTTGAAGCAGGATCGTTTTTTGTTTTGATTTAATTAACCCAGGTAGAATGACTATGAAAGTAAAAAAAAAAATCTGTTGTTTGATTAAATGAAATTTCATAACTGACATTATATATGTTCCTTAAGATAGCCTAGAATTTGGATTATGCTGAGTTTTAGTCTGGGATTAGATGGAATAAGGATGGCTGGAAGATTTTGCCTAAAATTTGAGCAGGGAAAAATTCCAATATGCAGTTGAATCTGTGGGATATTAAATTCAGCAGACAGAGAAGAAGTAGCAGAATCTTCTTAGCATTTCATGCTGGAGGTTAGGCATGGTACATGCTGGAGGTTAGGTGTGGTGCATACTGGAGATTAGACATGCTGCATGCTGGATGTTAGACAAGGGACGTGCTGGAGGTCAGGCATGGTACTTGCCAATCATGTTGCTGCATGCAGAAGCTTACCTGGAACCTTATGAAACTGACAGTCCCTCTAAGTCTCATTTATTTCCAATTCAGTTTCTTTCACTAGAGTTTAATATGTACTTACCATTTGCTACAGCTATCTATTGTCTTCCCAGGTGTTGCTATGGTAAAGATTCCACCTGCCAATGCAGGACTCTTAAAAGATGTGGTTTTGATTCTTGGGTCAGAATCCACATCTCTGGAGATGGAAATGATAGCTCACTCCAGTGTTCCTGCCTGGAAAATTCCCTGGACAAAGGAACGTGATGAGCTATAGTCCATGGGGTCACAAATAGTCAGAAATGACATAGCAGATGAGCACTTACACACATACCTACAGGTGCCAGAAATTTCAAATTTCTCTGTTATGCTTGTATTTGTCCTTCTTGACTTTGGGTGTTCCTATATATTCCTGCTTTTGAGAAAGCCTGAGTCTTGCAGTATTTTTTTTTACTTTAATCTATTGTTATTATACTAGAGCCCTGTTGGTTTAGTGATTAGATGTGGGGTTTAGGAAGCATTGTATAATATTTTTGTTAAATCTCAGTCTTTAGTTGGCCTTGTATCTGAACTGCAACCTTTGAAAATATTTTCTAATAGTATAGTTTCCCCTCACATCTTAAGTAAGATAGTAAGTCCAGAGGGAACTAGAGTAGGAACAATGCCTTTCGTAAGCTTGGATAAGACTCTGATAAAGTTATTTTCCAATGATCTGGACATATTTCATAGTGATTACTTTTCCCTATACCCACCAATACCATGAGGGAATCTTTCTTGGATCTTCACCATGAGAACCCGGTGGGTTTCCCAGAGGTAAAATCCAAGACACTGCAGCCTGGAGCAGACAATTCATGTTAGAATTAGATAGATGATTTGTACTCATTCCCTAGTCGTTCATCAAAAGTACCATTTATGTTTTACTTCAAGTTTATGGCTCTAGTAGGTTCCATCCTAGATATGTAAGCCTTGGTTGTGACACTAGATTTGCCTTTCTTTCTATATCAGGATAGTGGGGTTTTCTGAATCCTCACTTCTCTAAGACGTTCAAGAAAGTCATTAATTTTCAGTATGTTCAATTTATCTATTTGTTTTGTTTTGCTATAAGGGGAAAGTGACAACTCCCATGCTCTTACTGTGTCTGGGCTGAAACCAAAGCTCCTGTCCAGCTGATTTTGTACAAAAATACAAAAACAAGTCAGTAAGGAAAAGACAGATTTCAACCTATGGTGCTGGGAAGAGTGGAATTATAGGAAATAGAGTAGAACTGGAAAGGCAGATGATAAGGATTAAGGATGGGGCATGGGCTGAAGGGGTCTGGTGTGGCTATAGACTGACATCGTAGGGGTTTTCTGGGAATGGAAGGCTTCAATATCTTGACTATCAATGCCAGCATTCTGTTCATAACGTTTTATTATTTTTTGTAAGATATTATTGGGTAGAATGGAAAAAGGGTCCATAGAATCATTCTATTATTTCTTAAAACTTCAAATGAATCTGCAATTATCTTAAAATGAAAATGCTTAACTAAATTATTTCTAATAAAATCATATTTCACTATTTTTATTTTGATACATTATTTGGAAAAAATTCACTGCATTCAGAGGGTAAATGACAGTGACTACTTTTCCTGGTATACTATCTGATATAAAATGAATTTAAATGTATCCAACAGGAAACAGGCCAATAGTGATTTTATTCCACAGCCTGTGTCATTAAAAACTTACCAAGGGGCCTTTCCTGGTGGTTCAGTGGGTAAGGACACCGCCTTGCGGTGCAGGGGGCACCAGTTCGATCCCTGGCCTGGGAAGATTCCATGTGCCGCAGAGCGGCTGGACCGATGTGTCCAGCTGCCCAGCCGGAGTTCTAGAGCACATGCGCCCAGAGTCAGTGCTCTGCAACGAGAGATGAGACTGCAATGGGAGGCCCACACAGGCCAAAGAGCAAAGATAAATAAATGAAAGACCGACCCAAGTGGCCAAAAAAAAAAAAAAAAAAATTAACAAACAAACAAAATTTACCAAGTTATTTACAGAAACAATTTTGTTTTCTTTGAAAAGCTGAAATATTTGTTCAGGCATTTCTTTACAGATGTTGTGAGATGTTTTCACTTCTAAGGGCTACAATTGAAGCCTGTAGAATGAAATATTTTTCTAAATCCTAATCTACAGAGAAGAGAGTACACATGTTATCAGCTATGAATAGCAGTTCTCATATCAATGACATACAAGAATGTTGTTTGAATATTGCTTGTAGAATATTCAATTATTTATTTGTCATGTGTTTGTTACCCAGAGGCACATATGAATCAGAACTCCTTTATATAAGTTATGCAAATACTCTTCAGAGTACATGGACTATCATATTTCTCAGTCATAAAATTGCCTTCAGGCTTCAGGTCAATCATCTTGTGTGAAAAATTTTCTTATGATTTACAGGAGGCATAACATCTGTTTCTTTGCCTAAAACCCAAGAGGAAGTTTCTATATTAAATAAAATACATTTAAATTATTAAAAGCCTGAAAATTTTCCAGTGTAATGCTTCTAGTAGTCTGAGAACATTTTTCATTTTTTAATCAAATGTAAATTCTACGGAACTAAAGTGAATGCAGAATCGCATGGGCCTATTACTTTGCCACTTCTGGACACAATGAATCACAGAATCTTGATACTGTAAATATAAGCTCACAGATAATAATTTATGCAAAACCAATATTTGATAGCAAGGAAAGCTGAAGGTGTGGGTCTATATAACTTTCCCAAAGCCCCGGAGTAGGAAGAGAACCAGATTATAAAGAAGGGGTGTAGTTTAAATTATTAATATGGTGCATTGCAGAAATATTCACACCTCTTTATGCTCTGAAACTAAATCATAAAAGACAATCGTGTTGCTCATAATAACTTCACTATCAATTTAGATTTCATTTCATTTAAAAAAGATTTTCTAAAACCCAATACAATTATATCCTTTTAAATGTGCTTCTGTGATTCTCTAATGTGGAAATCCAGCATGTAAAACGGATTTTTTAAAGAGCAGCTTTGCTCACCTTTGCAGTCTTCATCATACAAGTCCTTGAGGGAGATTCCATGAAATCCTTGGTTCTCCTCTGAGCCCAATTTGAAAACTACTGATCTGTATTATTAAGCAATAAAGGAGCATATTAAAATTCAGCCTTAATAAAGGCAATGAACATTCATTCTTTGAAGATGTAGCTTAAAATAATATAGATTAACATAGACTTTGATGACTGGAAATTCAGGGCATGGTTCATTTATTTTTAGTGGCCTGTCCAAGGACTAGGGTAGGACTCAGCACATGTCACAAATGTGCCAACCCATTGCAGAGTTTTATTCTTTCCTGTGTTTAGGGCTTGCAGGAAGGGATAGGAGAAGACAGTGGTTCCGGATGAGAGGGTCATGTAGAAGGTGCTCCGCTTTTCAAAAAGATTCCTCCACATGTACTGACAACTGAAAGTCATTTGTGTCATTAATCTACTCTTTCAATTTAAGCACCATTCTTTGTTATTGGAAAATTAATTGCATTATATTTATTTGTTGAAGAATGGTTTTCCCTCATGCTTGAGAATCATTTAAAGCAAGAGAATTATGTAAGTTGATTTTATATCCATAGCACATGGGATAAAATATGCAAAAAAAAATTAACATAAGAAAAAAAAGAGCAGGAAAACAGAGAATGTCAGGGTTTATTACTCAGATAATATATAATATTTTATAGACACTGATTCATATGCACTTAGCAGCCAGCAGGTAGTATATGCATAACATCTTCAATTTAAGACAAACCTTATTGATTTTCCATGAACTTGTTAACACAAATCACAACTTTTAGAAGACTTTGCTTTGACATAAATATCAAAGTCTCTCTTGGCTAATAAATATGCTAGAGTTTGACCTATAACTTAATGGATTCAAGTACAATCTGATATGAAGTGATCACTAATATCTTTCTTTTAAATAAGTCTTTACTGAAGGTATATTAATTCATGTATTTAAACATGTATGTCAATATGTGAAGTTGCTGCTTTTAAAAAATCATCCCAAGGGAATAGGCAAACAGGAATGCTAAGGCTGTGTTGCTCTAATGTGGAAATCCAGAGTCGGATTTTTAAAGAGCAGCTTTGCTCTCCTTCGCACTCTTCAACATACCAGTCCGTGAGGGAGATTCCATGAAATCCTTGGTTCTCCTCTGAGCCCAATTTGAAAACTACTGATCTGTATTATTAAGCAATAAAGGAGCATATTAAAATTCAGCCTTAATAAAGGCAATGAACATTCATTCTTTGAAGATGTAGCTTAAAATAATATAGATTAACATAGACTTTGATGACTGGAAATTCAGGGCATGGTTCATTTATTTTTAGTGGCCTGTCCAAGGACTAGGGTAGGACTCAGCACATGTCACAAATGTGCCAACCCATTGCAGAGTTTTATTCTTTCCTGTGTTTAGGGCTTGCAGGAAGGGATAGGAGAAGACAGTGGTTCCGGATGAGAGGGTCATGTAGAAGGTGCTCCGCTTTTCAAAAAGATTCCTCCACATGTACTGACAACTGAAAGTCATTTGTGTCATTAATCTACTCTTTCAATTTAAGCACCATTCTTTGTTATTGGAAAATTAATTGCATTATATTTATTTGTTGAAGAATGGTTTTCCCTCATGCTTGAGAATCATTTAAAGCAAGAGAATTATGTAAGTTGATTTTATATCCATAGCACATGGGATAAAATATGCAAAAAAAAATTAACATAAGAAAAAAAAGAGCAGGAAAACAGAGAATGTCAGGGTTTATTACTCAGATAATATATAATATTTTATAGACACTGATTCATATGCACTTAGCAGCCAGCAGGTAGTATATGCATAACATCTTCAATTTAAGACAAACCTTATTGATTTTCCATGAACTTGTTAACACAAATCACAACTTTTAGAAGACTTTGCTTTGACATAAATATCAAAGTCTCTCTTGGCTAATAAATATGCTAGAGTTTGACCTATAACTTAATGGATTCAAGTACAATCTGATATGAAGTGATCACTAATATCTTTCTTTTAAATAAGTCTTTACTGAAGGTATATTAATTCATGTATTTAAACATGTATGTCAATATGTGAAGTTGCTGCTTTTAAAAAATCATCCCAAGGGAATAGGCAAACAGGAATGCTAAGGCTGTGTTGCTCTAAAATCTATCATGTCTCTGTATATCATCTTTACTACACAGAATGGGAAAACTTTCATTCTCAATGCATGGATTACATACTTTGTGCATGCCTATTATGTGACAGACTTCATGCTGAATGCTGAGAAAAGAAAACAAAACTGGCTCATAGAGGAAGGTCCATGTTATTTTCTAAGTAAATCAACAAATATTTTAAAAGGTTGAAAATGGTTAAGGCTTTTATACTTTAAAGGGAGTAACTTTTATCCTATTAATATTTTATTGAATAATTAATACATAATATGATGTATTATGATACTTTAAAGTATGATAGGTTCTTGCATTGAAATTCAGTTAAGAAAAGAGTAACATCAAAGGCTGGAATAAGCTTGGTTTAAATATTTAACATACTTGCTCCAGGAGAGCAGAGCAGGAGGGCAAAGTAAATAAGAGAGATAAGATAGATGTTAAACTTTGTATCAGACTCTGTGGGTAGTTCCTTACTTGCAGTGATTATCACCTGAGAAGACAAATGTTGATAGTGTCTGGCCAAGCCTTGCCTCAGGCATTTCTCTAACCAGTTAAGGAAACACACACACACATACAGGAGAAAAAGGTACAGATCACTCTCCAGGGAGAGAAATATTAGAACTTAAATGCCTACATGTTTCCCTGGTAGCTCAGATGGTTAAAAAAAAAAAAAAAAAATCTGCCTGTAATGCAGAAGACACAGGTTTGATCCCTGGGTCAGGAACATCTCTTGAAGAAGGACATGGCAACACACTCCAGTATTCTTGCCTGGAGAATTCCATGGGCAGAGGAGTCTGGCAGGTTACAGTCCATGGAAAATAGTCAGACACAACTGAGTAACTAACACTTTCACTTTCAATAGCTAGGTAGTGTCTATAGGGCAAGTCTCTGTATCTTCCCCTTCAATTTTGCTATGAATCTAAAATTGTACTAGGAACTTCCCTGGCAATCCAGTAGTGAGACTGCATGCTTGCATTGTAGGGGAGCATGGGGTGGATCCTAGGCTGGGGAACTAAGATATCTCATTCCACATTATGTGGCTAAGTAAAACAATGAAAGTGTTCTGAAAAGTAGAAGTCTTTAAAAAATATAACACACATAAATATGGAAGTATATACTTAATATATTTTTTTAACTCACGCTAACTTTATTTTTTAAAATATTTTATTTATATTTATTTGGCTACTTTGGGCCTCAGTTATAGCATGTGGGATCTAGCAAAATAAGAATAAAATCACCCTCCCCCAGACACATACAAACAGCTATCTGAAAAAAAAGTAAATACGAATTGATCTCGTTGCATATCTAGTAGTCAAAAATAAGATTAAAAAATCATCTGAATTTGTTGGATAATTCTAAAGAAGTGTTCACATGAAGATTCGTAGTTTCCAATACCTACCCATAAGAATTAAGGAAGATCATCTGTATACTGATGGTTTCCAAATTTAAATCTCTAGCCCAAACCCTTTGCTTGCCCTTTCAGACATACAGTGTTCAGTACATGGCATATTCATGTTGGCAACAGAGTCTTTCACTCTTAACCCTGCTGTAACCAAGATTACCATGACCCTCCCTCCCAACACAAGCTCTGCCTTCAGGCTTTTCTGTCTCAGGCAGTACACTGAAACACCCTGTTTTTTAGTCACTCAGACATTGAATGCTTTTTCTCTATATCCATCAGCAAATTCTCTTGGCACTGCTTTCAGAACATACCCGTAGTTTGATCACTTCTAAGTACCAGTGTTGTCATTTTTGTTGCTGTTGTTTAGTCGCTAAGTCATGTCCCACACTTTTGTGACCCTATGGACTGTAGGCTGTCAGGCTCTTCTGTCCATGGGATTTTCCAGGCAAGAATACTGGAGTGGGTTGCCATTTGCTTCTCCAGCATTTTCTCCCAAGCATTTATCATGAAGTATTCTTGATATATTTGACTTGTTTTCTTTGCTTGTTGTTCACCTCTGTCTCTATAATGTAACTCTTTGAGATCAGGAGATGTTTTTTTCATTGACCATACGTTGAGGCTTGCTGAATCTTAGTTCCCTGAGTAGGGATCAAACCTGTACCCAGCAGTCAAAGTCCTAACCATGGGACCAGGGAATTCCCAAAACCAGGAGACTTTTATCTCATTTTCTTCAGTGCTATACTCTAACATTTAAAACAGTACTGGCATATGATGAGTACTGAGTGGATGTTTGTTGAGTGAATAAATGTATGAATTCCATGTATATATAAATTTCAAAAAGAAATGAAACAATTTAGTGTTTAGTGATAACCATGAATATGGCTTAAATTAAAAAAAATACAGTAAATAATGAATAATTATCTTGGCAGTATTTTCAAAACTACTGTTTTTCAAGTAGTCATGTATGAATTTGAGAGTTAGACCACAAAGAAGGTTGAATCTGGAAGAACTGATGCTTTCAAATTGGATGCTGGAGAAGACTCTTGAGAGTTCTTTGGATTGCTAGGAGATCAAACCAATGAGATTCGTAGTTTCCAATACCTACCCATAAGAATTAAGGAAGATCATCTGTATACTGATGGTTTCCAAATTTAAATCTCTAGCCCAAACCCTTTGCTTGCCCTTTCAGACATACAGTGTTCAGTACATGGCATATTCATGTTGGCAACAGAGTCTTTCACTCTTAACCCTGCTGTAACCAAGATTACCATGACCCTCCCTCCCAACACAAGCTCTGCCTTCAGGCTTTTCTGTCTCAGGCAGTACACTGAAACACCCTGTTTTTTAGTCACTCAGACATTGAATGCTTTTTCTCTATATCCATCAGCAAATTCTCTTGGCACTGCTTTCAGAACATACCCGTAGTTTGATCACTTCTAAGTACCAGTGTTGTCATTTTTGTTGCTGTTGTTTAGTCGCTAAGTCATGTCCCACACTTTTGTGACCCTATGGACTGTAGGCTGTCAGGCTCTTCTGTCCATGGGATTTTCCAGGCAAGAATACTGGAGTGGGTTGCCATTTGCTTCTCCAGCATTTTCTCCCAAGCATTTATCATGAAGTATTCTTGATATATTTGACTTGTTTTCTTTGCTTGTTGTTCACCTCTGTCTCTATAATGTAACTCTTTGAGATCAGGAGATGTTTTTTTCATTGACCATACGTTGAGGCTTGCTGAATCTTAGTTCCCTGAGTAGGGATCAAACCTGTACCCAGCAGTCAAAGTCCTAACCATGGGACCAGGGAATTCCCAAAACCAGGAGACTTTTATCTCATTTTCTTCAGTGCTATACTCTAACATTTAAAACAGTACTGGCATATGATGAGTACTGAGTGGATGTTTGTTGAGTGAATAAATGTATGAATTCCATGTATATATAAATTTCAAAAAGAAATGAAACAATTTAGTGTTTAGTGATAACCATGAATATGGCTTAAATTAAAAAAAATACAGTAAATAATGAATAATTATCTTGGCAGTATTTTCAAAACTACTGTTTTTCAAGTAGTCATGTATGAATTTGAGAGTTAGACCACAAAGAAGGTTGAATCTGGAAGAACTGATGCTTTCAAATTGGATGCTGGAGAAGACTCTTGAGAGTTCTTTGGATTGCTAGGAGATCAAACCAATGAGTCCTAAAGGAAATCAACCCTGAATATTCATTGGAAGGACTGTTCCTGAAGCTGAAGCTCTAATACTTTGATATGAAGAGCTGACTTACTGTTAAAGACCCTGATGCTGAGAAAGACTGAAGGCAAAATGAGAAAGGGGAAGCAAAGGATAAGATGATTGTATAGAATCAGTGACTCAAAGGGCATGAATCTGAGCAAACTCCAGAAGTTAGTGAAGGACAGAGGAGCCCTGCAGGCTACAGTCCATGAATTCATAGAGTCCGACTTTGTGACTGAACAGCAAGAACAACAATCACGCCAGTAGCTACCTTTGTGGATGGGATAGATGAATGTAATCACAACATTCACAGATGCTTCAAATATATTAGTAACGACCTAGCTTTAACTTAAGTAGTGGATCCACAGTGTTCATTATGATGATGATGATTTGTACTGTACATAATATGCATTATATAGATACTTTGATTTTTAATTTTTTTATAAAAGAATAAAAGGAGGGTATGAGGCAGGAAAGGAGTTCTATAAAAGCTCATTTTAATATCAGCACTCTTTCCAAGTGCATAGGATAGTGATAGCTCAACATTAGACGTCAGTCCTTATTAATATCTGGGAAAAGATAAGCTAAAAGAAAAATATGTTGCTTAAACATAAAATCAGATAGAGATTTGTATAGACAGCATTCAGTACACAAATACAAATATGTAGATATGTATCTGTTTTCTGTGTTTTTTCACCCAGAAAGCCAAACATTTCTGAAGAGCCAGTTATGTATAATGAAGTAAGGAAAAGATTCATCATATAAACAAATAGTGTGGATTACAGTCTAAGAAGCAACATGCCATGTGTAGTAACACGTTAAAATAAATCCACTTAGTTAATTGATAAATAACATTTCATGAACTTATCTTCTCCTCAGAGAATTTTGAAAGCAAAATAGTTGAGGCCTAATGTTTCCAAAAGAAATAACTTTAAATTGTACAAAGCATTAACATATTAAATCTAATTAAGTAATAGCACATTTACAAATGTTCCATAATAATATGAGGATTTTCAGAGGCCTGGTTTGTGCTAATATATTTGAGTATTTATTCTTTATACAAATGACAAATACATAGATCTAAAGAGAAACATCTGAAGCCCTGAATACTGGGGCTGAAGAAAAGAGGCTGACTTACTGTTAAAGACCCTGATGCTGAGAAAGACTGAAGGCAAAATGAGAAAGGGGAAGCAAAGGATAAGATGATTGTATAGAATCAGTGACTCAAAGGGCATGAATCTGAGCAAACTCCAGAAGTTAGTGAAGGACAGAGGAGCCCTGCAGGCTACAGTCCATGAATTCATAGAGTCCGACTTTGTGACTGAACAGCAAGAACAACAATCACGCCAGTAGCTACCTTTGTGGATGGGATAGATGAATGTAATCACAACATTCACAGATGCTTCAAATATATTAGTAACGACCTAGCTTTAACTTAAGTAGTGGATCCACAGTGTTCATTATGATGATGATGATTTGTACTGTACATAATATGCATTATATAGATACTTTGATTTTTAATTTTTTTATAAAAGAATAAAAGGAGGGTATGAGGCAGGAAAGGAGTTCTATAAAAGCTCATTTTAATATCAGCACTCTTTCCAAGTGCATAGGATAGTGATAGCTCAACATTAGACGTCAGTCCTTATTAATATCTGGGAAAAGATAAGCTAAAAAGAAAAATATGTTGCTTAAACATAAAATCAGATAGAGATTTGTATAGACAGCATTCAGTACACAAATACAAATATGTAGATATGTATCTGTTTTCTGTGTTTTTTCACCCAGAAAGCCAAACATTTCTGAAGAGCCAGTTATGTATAATGAAGTAAGGAAAAGATTCATCATATAAACAAATAGTGTGGATTACAGTCTAAGAAGCAACATGCCATGTGTAGTAACACGTTAAAATAAATCCACTTAGTTAATTGATAAATAACATTTCATGAACTTATCTTCTCCTCAGAGAATTTTGAAAGCAAAATAGTTGAGGCCTAATGTTTCCAAAAGAAATAACTTTAAATTGTACAAAGCATTAACATATTAAATCTAATTAAGTAATAGCACATTTACAAATGTTCCATAATAATATGAGGATTTTCAGAGGCCTGGTTTGTGCTAATATATTTGAGTATTTATTCTTTATACAAATGACAAATACATAGATCTAAAGAGAAACATCTGATGGTGTGATTTGTGCAAATTGCTTGGTTCAGTTTCATTTAGGCTTCTTCAGCAATTCAAGGAGATGATTTGATTAGCTGAAAATATTTTCCTGTACTAGGATTTAGGAAAAGTTTAAATCAGTTCCCCATTTTAAAATGACTAAAATGATTGGTAGATACCAGGAGACAGTTCTTCAGTTTTAACACCATGTGTGTGCTTTAAACTCAAGCCGTGTATTATGTACCTGAAACCCTTGACATTTTATATATGCATTGCATCATTTGTAAACCACATTGTATGACAGAGATGATATCAATAGAATCATAATGCAAGATGTAAAGGCTTTCACCTTTGGGTGGAAAAATCAAATTTGATCAATTATGTCTGAAGTAAAGGGAAAAGAAAACTTTTCATTCATAAGTAATGAATCAGATTTGTACCTGTGCAGCATTTTTGGTGACTATTGATGTCTTTGAAAAAAAGTGGATAGCAGAAGAACAGCAATCTTGCTTTTCTTTTTGTGTAATTTTGGAATATCCTATACAAAATCCAGCGAATGTATAAAAATATTTCATTTTTGTAGGGCAATGGGGTGATAAGACCTCTTATTGGAAAATGTGATCAGATTAAGTAAGGTTTTGATCAGCACTTTCTAACTCACAAATTGTCTGTGATAAAGGCTGTGAGTAAAGAGGAGAAGACTCCCATGAACTTCATGAGAAACTATGTACCTCCTCCCTGAAAGGGATTCTCAAGTAAGAGCAAAACCATTTTTTGGAACGATAATTTGTCAGTTCCTTTAATGTAATAGCATCATTTTCACTTTTTCTCTTATGTTCCATTTGCGTTTGTTGATTTCTTTTCTTTATTATGTTATTTTTAGAGAGAGTAGCAGTGATGTATGTTTCTCAGAATCACTGTGCATTTGCTCCTTGTCTTGTAAGTTCTCTGAAATGTGTCCTATGTGAAATCCACACAGTGGAATTTGTGCAGATCATAAAGAGAAAAAATCTGATGGTAAGAAAGCACATTTACAAATGTTCCATAATAATATGAGGATTTTCAGAGGCCTGGTTTGTGCTAATATATTTGAGTATTTATTCTTTATACAAATGACAAATACATAGATCTAAAGAGAAACATCTGATGGTGTGATTTGTGCAAATTGCTTGGTTCAGTTTCATTTAGGCTTCTTCAGCAATTCAAGGAGATGATTTGATTAGCTGAAAATATTTTCCTGTACTAGGATTTAGGAAAAGTTTAAATCAGTTCCCCATTTTAAAATGACTAAAATGATTGGTAGATACCAGGAGACAGTTCTTCAGTTTTAACACCATGTGTGTGCTTTAAACTCAAGCCGTGTATTATGTACCTGAAACCCTTGACATTTTATATATGCATTGCATCATTTGTAAACCACATTGTATGACAGAGATGATATCAATAGAATCATAATGCAAGATGTAAAGGCTTTCACCTTTGGGTGGAAAAATCAAATTTGATCAATTATGTCTGAAGTAAAGGGAAAAGAAAACTTTTCATTCATAAGTAATGAATCAGATTTGTACCTGTGCAGCATTTTTGGTGACTATTGATGTCTTTGAAAAAAAGTGGATAGCAGAAGAACAGCAATCTTGCTTTTCTTTTTGTGTAATGTGTGGAATATCCTATACAAAAATCCAGCGAATGTATAAAAATATTTCATTTTTGTAGGGCAATGGGGTGATAAGACCTCTTATTGGAAAATGTGATCAGATTAAGTAAGGTTTTGATCAGCACTTTCTAACTCACAAATTGTCTGTGATAAAGGCTGTGAGTAAAGAGGAGAAGACTCCCATGAACTTCATGAGAAACTATGTACCTCCTCCCTGAAAGGGATTCTCAAGTAAGAGCAAAACCATTTTTTGGAACGATAATTTGTCAGTTCCTTTAATGTAATAGCATCATTTTCACTTTTTCTCTTATGTTCCATTTGCGTTTGTTGATTTCTTTTCTTTATTATGTTATTTTTAGAGAGAGTAGCAGTGATGTATGTTTCTCAGAATCACTGTGCATTTGCTCCTTGTCTTGTAAGTTCTCTGAAATGTGTCCTATGTGAAATCCACACAGTGGAATTTGTGCAGGTCACTAGGAAGAAAGAGCAAAGGGAAGGAAACAAGCAGGTGGATAGGAAAAGCTCTGAGGGTTGTTTGAGGAAGGAACCCTTCTAGATAAATGACTATGGCTTTTCCTACAAGCCTCCTGAAATGCACGACCGGTCAAGCTAGTTGAAACAAAGTGGAGGCAAGCTGTCTGGTGGTTCTCTGCGAGCACTTAAAGATTTATCCAAAGTAAATTACCAGCGTATTGATCAACTCATTAAATAACTACTGTATGATTTAATCACCACTTTTCCTGAGATTGCTCAAAATGCCATTTTGAAACGTCACTTAAGTCATTGAGCTAATTTGTTATAGTTTTCAAATGGTCCCGGCCACATGTATCTGCTAAGAGTTTGAACCTAAGCCTTATTCAACTATAAAAAAGTGATTCTATGCCTAATAACTTTTGTTGTTTTGTTTTTTATAGAAGGTGATTGCAATAAATTCTGTGAGGTAAAACATGACAAAAATAATAAAACAGAGATTTTATATTCCATACTGTTTGGCAGTTTGCCAGACTTGCAGCTCTGTTATCAAAAAACATACATAATTGATTCAATTTTGATTCAATTTGTTACTTTCTGGACTAAAGGTGTGTGGCAGGAGGCAGGTTAATTTTCTTTAAAAAAAAAGCCTAATAATAAGAACAAAACTAAAGCAAATTTAGGAAATTCTACAAGCATTGTGTTTAGAAATTTGTATGTGAATGAGTAGATTGATTGTTTTAAAGGGCTGCAGTTATTCAGGCTCACCCAAAAAGTAAAGGCTAAGAGGAGAAGACTCCCATGAACTTCATGAGAAACTATGTACCTCCTCCCTGAAAGGGATTCTCAAGTAAGAGCAAAACCATTTTTTGGAACGATAATTTGTCAGTTCCTTTAATGTAATAGCATCATTTTCACTTTTTCTCTTATGTTCCATTTGCGTTTGTTGATTTCTTTTCTTTATTATGTTATTTTTAGAGAGTAGCAGTGATGTATGTTTCTCAGAATCACTGTGCATTTGCTCCTTGTCTTGTAAGTTCTCTGAAATGTGTCCTATGTGAAATCCACACAGTGGAATTTGTGCAGGTCACTAGGAAGAAAGAGCAAAGGGAAGGAAACAAGCAGGTGGATAGGAAAAGCTCTGAGGGTTGTTTGAGGAAGGAACCCTTCTAGATAAATGACTATGGCTTTTCCTACAAGCCTCCTGAAATGCACGACCGGTCAAGCTAGTTGAAACAAAGTGGAGGCAAGCTGTCTGGTGGTTCTCTGCGAGCACTTAAAGATTTATCCAAAGTAAATTACCAGCGTATTGATCAACTCATTAAATAACTACTGTATGATTTAATCACCACTTTTCCTGAGATTGCTCAAAATGCCATTTTGAAACGTCACTTAAGTCATTGAGCTAATTTGTTATAGTTTTCAAATGGTCCCGGCCACATGTATCTGCTAAGAGTTTGAACCTAAGCCTTATTCAACTATAAAAAAGTGATTCTATGCCTAATAACTTTTGTTGTTTTGTTTTTTATAGAAGGTGATTGCAATAAATTCTGTGAGGTAAAACATGACAAAAATAATAAAACAGAGATTTTATATTCCATACTGTTTGGCAGTTTGCCAGACTTGCAGCTCTGTTATCAAAAAACATACATAATTGATTCAATTTTGATTCAATTTGTTACTTTCTGGACTAAAGGTGTGTGGCAGGAGGCAGGTTAATTTTCTTTAAAAAAAAAGCCTAATAATAAGAACAAAACTAAAGCAAATTTAGGAAATTCTACAAGCATTGTGTTTAGAAATTTGTATGTGAATGAGTAGATTGATTGTTTTAAAGGGCTGCAGTTATTCAGGCTCACCCAGTAGCTCTGTGACTCTGAAGCTCTTCATGTGAAGAGTTGGATCTAGTTTGACCCAGTGACACACGTTGTGCAGTAGACTGAGGAGGAAATGATGATGTACCAGCCTGAGCCAAGGGCTCAGTGGCCTTGGACACTTTCCCTCATTTCCTAGGAAATCTTACAGTGACTTATAAAAGAGCCCAGCAGTCAGGGTGGAGGATAGGAAATGACATGAAGGAAGCTCTGCAGCTTGAAAGCAGGCAGCAAACACCTCAGGAAGCTACTGAGCACAATGCTAAACTCCAGCCCAAAGACAAATGGCTTTCTCAACTGAGCACAGCCTAAATTGCCAGCCCAAAGAATTATGAGCTAACTATGTGGTTGCTGTTTTAAACTAATAAGTTTTCAAGTGGTTTGTTGTAGAATACAGGTAATTGCGGAAGAGACTCTGTTGTTGATCCTACACTTCTGGTGCAAGGACTTTAATTTTTACGGGGTAACTTATCACTCAAAATAAGTCTACCTTCCCCAGCCTCTACTACATCTAGGGGTAACTATATGACTAAGTTTCAGTCAATAACATATAAAAAGAAAAATTGTCAGAAATTTTTTTGAAATCTACTTTAAGAAAAGCTTAAGCCTTCTGTTTCTCAATTGCTCTGTTTCCCAGAAAATAATTTTGATAGCTGGAATTTCAGTAGTCATCTGGGACCATGACATATGCCTGATGATAGAAAGCATGTGCAATGGAAGAAACTAGAAGCATGAATTCTTTATTTTATCTAGGAGTCACTGTACCAACCCATCCATGTCAAATCTAGACTTCTTTTCATAAAAGATAAGTAAATTTATAGTTCATTTGGGAGCTTACTAAATCGCTTCAACTGTGTCCAATTCTTTGAGATCCTGTGGACTGCAGCCCTCCAGGTTCCTCTGTCCATAGGATTCTGAAGTCACTAATATTGAAGTGGGTTGCCATAGCCTCTTCCAAAGGATCTTCTCAACCCAGGGATCAAACCTGGCTTTCCTGCATTACAGGTTGATTTTCTTACCTGTCCGAGCCACCAGGAGAGACCAATAGCTTGATTAGACCCATAGCTTGATTAGGCCATATTTTCTTTTAAGCAAATGATTTCAATGATAATATATTAACAAATATTCTTGTCCCAAATATATAAGAATTACTTGCAAATCAATAATTAAAAGGCAACAAAACAATGGAAAAAATTGGCAAAGATATCTGAAGACAGTGTATAGAAAATAAAAATCAAATAGCAAATATAATTAAAGGTTACTTCTCCTTACTAGATTTCAGGGGAACCAAAATGTTAGAGTATTATCCATTATATTGGTGAATTTTTTCAGGTCTTGTAATGTCAAGCATTGGTGAGACTGTAATAAAGTCTTTACATATTTCTGAAGGAATAGAAAGACTATTTTGTTTAGCAATTTGACCATATCTAATAAAATAATAATATATGCATATTAAATATTATTACATACCTTTAAAAAGGCAGAATTCCCTGGAGAAGTGCTTATTTCAGGTGCAGAGAAATCACAAAATAAGTCTACCTTCCCAGCCTCTACTACATCTAGGGGTAACTATATGACTAAGTTTCAGTCAATAACATATAAAAAGAAAAATTGTCAGAAATTTTTTTGAAATCTACTTTAAGAAAAGCTTAAGCCTTCTGTTTCTCAATTGCTCTGTTTCCCAGAAAATAATTTTGATAGCTGGAATTTCAGTAGTCATCTGGGACCATGACATATGCCTGATGATAGAAAGCATGTGCAATGGAAGAAACTAGAAGCATGAATTCTTTATTTTATCTAGGAGTCACTGTACCAACCCATCCATGTCAAATCTAGACTTCTTTTCATAAAAGATAAGTAAATTTATAGTTCATTTGGGAGCTTACTAAATCGCTTCAACTGTGTCCAATTCTTTGAGATCCTGTGGACTGCAGCCCTCCAGGTTCCTCTGTCCATAGGATTCTGAAGTCACTAATATTGAAGTGGGTTGCCATAGCCTCTTCCAAAGGATCTTCTCAACCCAGGGATCAAACCTGGCTTTCCTGCATTACAGGTTGATTTTCTTACCTGTCCGAGCCACCAGGAGAGACCAATAGCTTGATTAGACCCATAGCTTGATTAGGCCATATTTTCTTTTAAGCAAATGATTTCAATGATAATATATTAACAAATATTCTTGTCCCAAATATATAAGAATTACTTGCAAATCAATAATTAAAAGGCAACAAAACAATGGAAAAAATTGGCAAAGATATCTGAAGACAGTGTATAGAAAATAAAAATCAAATAGCAAATATAATTAAAGGTTACTTCTCCTTACTAGATTTCAGGGGAACCAAAATGTTAGAGTATTATCCATTATATTGGTGAATTTTTTCAGGTCTTGTAATGTCAAGCATTGGTGAGACTGTAATAAAGTCTTTACATATTTCTGAAGGAATAGAAAGACTATTTTGTTTAGCAATTTGACCATATCTAATAAAATAATAATATATGCATATTAAATATTATTACATACCTAGCACTGAGATTTTGTTTTCTCAATATGATTATCCAACAAAAGGAACCAGAATTCCCTGGAGAAGTGCTTATTTCAGGTGCAGAGAAATCACAAAATAATCCTAGAGCAACTTGTGGTACCAGAAAGTAAAAAGTAATTTAAAAAACAAGGATATTACGAAAAACTGAAACAGAGGTACTGATCTGAAAGAGTTCCACATGGCCAAATCTGTAACCATTTTTTTGGAAAAATAACAATAATATTCAGTTATAACTCATGCAGCAAAACAAATATCTATTATCCATGAGTCAATACTGATATAAATAAATAATTGAATAGGTATGGGAGATAAAGGACTGCTTATTCTCTCAGATAAATTTCAATTAATAAGTATACAAGTAATGAAGGAAATAGAAAATTTTCATTGGGAAACCACAGTAACAATTGTGGAATGCAGAAACTACTAGTATGTGTGAAGGATGAGAATTTGAGGAGACATGAGTTGTTTACATATTCTGAAAGAATCTTTCTCCAAGGAATTTGCAGATTACTAGGGAAATATCATGACTTTAGGACTTCCCTGGTAAAAAATTCACCTGCCAATACAGGAGGTGCAGATTTAATCATTGAGTTGAGAAGATCCCCAGGAGAAGGCAGTGACAACTAACTCCAGTATTCTTGTCTGGGAAATCTCAAGGAAAGAAGAGCCTGGCCAACTACAGTCCATGGGGTCACAAGAGTCAGACATGACTTAGTGACTAAACAACAACATTCTAACTTTACAGTTGAAATACTTAACTGATTGTTGGTGCTCTTTAAATGTTCAATGTAATGTCATTATCCATAAGACATATTGTTGACATTATAGGCCTCCTGATACATGACACTGAGAAAGGCAGAACTATGAATAAATACAGGAAAATCCCTAATTGTGGGACATTCTGTCTGGCAAGTAAACTAAAAATGTTTCACAAGGAAACACAAGGAAAGAGTGAGGGATTGTCACAGATTAAAAACTAAGGAGACCTGAAAACTAAATAGAATAAGTGATCCTGGATGGAATCCCTAGAAAATAGAAAGTTGAAGGGCATATTAAATATTATTACATACCTAGCACTGAGATTTTGTTTTCTCAATATGATTATCCAACAAAAGGAACCAGAATTCCCTGGAGAAGTGCTTATTTCAGGTGCAGAGAAATCACAAAATAATCCTAGAGCAACTTGTGGTACCAGAAAGTAAAAAGTAATTTAAAAAACAAGGATATTACGAAAAACTGAAACAGAGGTACTGATCTGAAAGAGTTCCACATGGCCAAATCTGTAACCATTTTTTTGGAAAAATAACAATAATATTCAGTTATAACTCATGCAGCAAAACAAATATCTATTATCCATGAGTCAATACTGATATAAATAAATAATTGAATAGGTATGGGAGATAAAGGACTGCTTATTCTCTCAGATAAATTTCAATTAATAAGTATACAAGTAATGAAGGAAATAGAAAATTTTCATTGGGAAACCACAGTAACAATTGTGGAATGCAGAAACTACTAGTATGTGTGAAGGATGAGAATTTGAGGAGACATGAGTTGTTTACATATTCTGAAAGAATCTTTCTCCAAGGAATTTGCAGATTACTAGGGAAATATCATGACTTTAGGACTTCCCTGGTAAAAAATTCACCTGCCAATACAGGAGGTGCAGATTTAATCATTGAGTTGAGAAGATCCCCAGGAGAAGGCAGTGACAACTAACTCCAGTATTCTTGTCTGGGAAATCTCAAGGAAAGAAGAGCCTGGCCAACTACAGTCCATGGGGTCACAAGAGTCAGACATGACTTAGTGACTAAACAACAACATTCTAACTTTACAGTTGAAATACTTAACTGATTGTTGGTGCTCTTTAAATGTTCAATGTAATGTCATTATCCATAAGACATATTGTTGACATTATAGGCCTCCTGATACATGACACTGAGAAAGGCAGAACTATGAATAAATACAGGAAAATCCCTAATTGTGGGACATTCTGTCTGGCAAGTAAACTAAAAATGTTTCACAAGGAAACACAAGGAAAGAGTGAGGGATTGTCACAGATTAAAAACTAAGGAGACCTGAAAACTAAATAGAATAAGTGATCCTGGATGGAATCCCAGAAAAGAAAGAAGTTTTTAGAGGAAAATACTATAGAAAGTTGAAGGGCTTCTGTAGTGTGTTAATATTGTACTAATGTTAGTCTTTGGGTTCGATGCTCATACTGTGGTTAGGTAAGATGTTAGCATTAGGGCAAGCTGAGTGAAATATAGAAATACTCTCTACCATTTTTGCAGATTTTCTACAAATCTAGTTATTTCAAGTAAACTACTAAAATTATTCTCAAAATTAAATAGCATAAATATCAGATTGTCCATTGAGGCAATAGTTGTCCTTATGAGCAACTCAAATAACCATCTATGGAAATGGTTATAGTTACATATCCACACAGTAAAATACAGTAGTTAGACCAAATAAATTTTACTACCTGCATTTATATTACTATGAATAAACATAGAAATTAGATTTGAGTTTAAATCTGAATTTAGAATAGTTGCATGTTATTTAACGATTACATACTTAGGTATGCATGTGTGCTCAGTCATGTCCAACTCTTTGCAACCATGTGAACTGTAGCCTGCTCAACACCTCTGTCCACAGGATTTTCCAGGCAAGAATACCAGAGTGGATTGCCATTTCCTCCTCCAGGGGATCTTCTCAACCCAGGGACTGAACCTGTGTCTCCTGCGAATCTCCACATTGCTGGTGGATTCTTTACCACTGAGCCACCTGGGAGGCCCCAATTAAACACTGAAAATATGCAAGAAAATGCTGCATAAATACATATTCTATTGCAGAATGCTAGGATTTTGCTAGGAGCTGTGGGAAGGTATGCAGACATTACTCCTTTTATTATTTCCAAATTTTTATATGTTTGAAAATGTCAAAAGAATAAAAGAAATATAGCAAAGTATAGGATGAAAAGGATAGTAAGAAACTCAGAAAATAAAATAGTACTCAAAGATAGCTGTCATGAGTGCCAGTATTCAGCTTATAGGGAGTACAGAGATAGAACATAAAAGCAGTAAGACTTGGTAATGTTATATATATGATGCATTAATATAATTTTTTTCCAAGATTTCAAATCAAAAGAGTTTTTTTGCACTGATAGGTCATACTGAATGACAAGGAGGGCAAATGTAATATTAGAGCATTTAATGCAGTAAGAAGAGCTAAAAATATCTATCAAAAAGTTTGAAACATCACTGGACTTCATAATGAATGGACTGGAGGGAAAAAAAAAAATCAATGCTATCATTATCTCAAGAGCAAAAGAAAATAGAGGCAAGAACAAAAGAAAAGGAAAAGCAAGCAAATGTGGGAGCAAAGGAATAGAAGGGTGCATAAGAGAACCTGAATCCAAAGGATTGGAGAAACTGCGCTGAAGCCAACCTTTTCAAATAGGAAGGATAACAGAGCTGATGGTTTCAAATGGGACCAAAAGGGTGATGGAAGAAAGAATCCATGCTAAGTTGCTTCAGCTGTGTCCAATTCTTTGTGACCCTATGGAACTTGCCGCCCAGGCTCCTCTATCCATGGCAATTCATGGAATTCTCCAGGCACGAATATTGAAGTAGGTTTCCATACTTTCCTCCAGGGGATCTTCCTGATCTAGGGATTGAACCCATGTCGCTTATGTCTCCTGCATTGACAGGGAGATTCTTTACCATTAATGCCACCTGAGAACCCTAGAAAGAATAGGCTATTGTCAAAATACTTGTTAGGGGGCTTCCCCTGGTGATCCAGTGGGTAAGGACACCGCCTTGCAGTGCAAGGGGCGCCGGTTCGAGCCCTGGCCTGGGAAGATCCCACGTGCCACGGAGCGACTGGACCGATCACTGAAAATATGCAAGAAAATGCTGCATAAATACATATTCTATTGCAGAATGCTAGGATTTTGCTAGGAGCTGTGGGAAGGTATGCAGACATTACTCCTTTTATTATTTCCAAATTTTTATATGTTTGAAAATGTCAAAAGAATAAAAGAAATATAGCAAAGTATAGGATGAAAAGGATAGTAAGAAACTCAGAAAATAAAATAGTACTCAAAGATAGCTGTCATGAGTGCCAGTATTCAGCTTATAGGGAGTACAGAGATAGAACATAAAAGCAGTAAGACTTGGTAATGTTATATATATGATGCATTAATATAATTTTTTTCCAAGATTTCAAATCAAAAGAGTTTTTGTGCACTGATAGGTCATACTGAATGACAAGGAGGGCAAATGTAATATTAGAGCATTTAATGCAGTAAGAAGAGCTAAAAATATCTATCAAAAAGTTTGAAACATCACTGGACTTCATAATGAATGGACTGGAGGGAAAAAAAAAAATCAATGCTATCATTATCTCAAGAGCAAAAGAAAATAGAGGCAAGAACAAAAGAAAAGGAAAAGCAAGCAAATGTGGGAGCAAAGGAATAGAAGGGTGCATAAGAGAACCTGAATCCAAAGGATTGGAGAAACTGCGCTGAAGCCAACCTTTTCAAATAGGAAGGATAACAGAGCTGATGGTTTCAAATGGGACCAAAAGGGTGATGGAAGAAAGAATCCATGCTAAGTTGCTTCAGCTGTGTCCAATTCTTTGTGACCCTATGGAACTTGCCGCCCAGGCTCCTCTATCCATGGCAATTCATGGAATTCTCCAGGCACGAATATTGAAGTAGGTTTCCATACTTTCCTCCAGGGGATCTTCCTGATCTAGGGATTGAACCCATGTCGCTTATGTCTCCTGCATTGACAGGGAGATTCTTTACCATTAATGCCACCTGAGAACCCTAGAAAGAATAGGCTATTGTCAAAAATACTTGTTAGGGGGCTTCCCCTGGTGATCCAGTGGGTAAGGACACCGCCTTGCAGTGCAAGGGGCGCCGGTTCGAGCCCTGGCCTGGGAAGATCCCACGTGCCACGGAGCGACTGGACCGATGTGTCCAATTACCGAGCCGGAGCTCTGGAGCGCATGCGCCCAGAGCCGGCGCTCTGCAACAACAGAGGCCACTGCAATGGGAGACCCACAGGAGCCAAAGAACAAAGACGGATGAAAATGGAGAAATGAAAGACCAATAGAAGTGGCCCGCCCACTCCCCTCCCTCCCCAACCTGACCCCCGCCCAAAATAAAATAAATAAATCTTTTAAAAACAAAACAAAACAAAAATACTTGTTTCTTGTTTATGAGAGTCTACTTAGAACTATGTCTTGAGAGAATAATATATTGTTTAAAGAAACTAAGAAAGACCAAAATCAATTTGAAAGACTTCTCATTTTCATAGATAGATTTAATATAAAGATGGCAGTCCTTCCCAAGTTGATCAAAATAATTCAATGCAATTCCCCAGAAACTCACAGCTATCTTATTTTAGAAATTGACAAGCTAATCCTGAAATTCACGGAAATGCAAGGGATCCAAAATAGTAATAAATTCTGGAAGAGGAAGAGCAAAATTTGTGATTCATACTTCCTAGTTTCAAAACCTACTACAAAGTTATAATAAGACAGTGTAATACTGACTTGGGAAAACTTAAATTTGTGAGTATATATATCGTTCTGGTGGTGAACTCAGTGTTGAACTAATGTAACTTTTCTGCAAAGCAATCAATAAATATAGTGTATAAACAGTGAAAATTCCCAAGAGACCTTTTTAAAGTCTTCAAGTATATTGTTAAAAGCAGCAAGAATACAAACTCATGACAAGTATGAAACATAGGAAACATATCAAATAAACATTTTTTATTAGGGTAGCAAACAGACAACAAAACATGCTAGTGTTTAATTAGTTTCTCTGAGATTTTTATTCATCATTTTTCTTTGACTTCTTATTTGTTAAAATATAGTCAGTTAGTGTAAAGCTTGTCGTCAGTCAGAGGGCATCTAAGTAACTGTGTTGCTCTCCAAGGTTCTGAATACCAAATGTGCTCCTTATACTTAAATCAACAATAAATTAATGACAAAAGGTAATACAAAGAACAAAAATGCATTAAATAAACAAGTATTTCTAAATATAGATCTCATATGTCTGTTGGCATAGAAATCTAAAAATCGTTTTTTGTTGTTCAGTCACTAAGTCATATCCAGCTCTTTGCCATTCCATGGACTGCAGGGCATCAGGCTCCCCTATCCTTCACTATCTCCTAGAGCTTACCAAAACTCATATCCATTGAATTAATGATGCCATACAACCATCTCATCCTTTGTTGCCCCCTTCTCCTCTTTCCCTAAATCTTTCCCAGTATCAGAGTCTTTCCCAATGAGTCGGCTCTATGCATCAAGTGGCCAAAATACTGAACCTTTAGCATCAGCATCAGTCTTTCCAATCAACATTCAGGAATCATTTCCTTTAGCATTGACTCGTTTGACTCCTTGCTGTCCAAGGGACTCTCAAGAGTCTTCCCCTGCACCACAGTTCAAAAGCATTGATTCTTTGGGCACCCAGTCTTCTTTATGGTCCAGTACTTATATCTGCACATGACTAATGGAAAATCCATTGCTCTGACTATGTAGACCTTTGCTTTTTAATATGCTATCCTGATTTGTCATAGATTTCCTTCCAAGGAGCAAGTGTCTTTTAATTTTATCACTGCTCACAGAGATTTTGGAGCCCAAGAAAATAAAATCTGCCACTGTTTCCATTTTTCCCTTATCTGTTTGCCATGAAGTGATGGGACCAAATTCCATGATTTTAGTTTTTTAAATGTTGAGTTTTAAGTCAGATTTTTCACTCTCCTTTTTTACCCTCCTCAAGAGGTTCTTCACTTTCTGCCATTACAGTGATATCATCTGCAAAGCAATCAATAAATATAGTGTATAAACAGTGAAAATTCCCAAGAGACCTTTTTAAAGTCTTCAAGTATATTGTTAAAAGCAGCAAGAATACAAACTCATGACAAGTATGAAACATAGGAAACATATCAAATAAACATTTTTTATTAGGGTAGCAAACAGACAACAAAACATGCTAGTGTTTAATTAGTTTCTCTGAGATTTTTATTCATCATTTTTCTTTGACTTCTTATTTGTTAAAATATAGTCAGTTAGTGTAAAGCTTGTCGTCAGTCAGAGGGCATCTAAGTAACTGTGTTGCTCTCCAAGGTTCTGAATACCAAATGTGCTCCTTATACTTAAATCAACAATAAATTAATGACAAAAGGTAATACAAAGAACAAAAATGCATTAAATAAACAAGTATTTCTAAATATAGATCTCATATGTCTGTTGGCATAGAAATCTAAAAATCGTTTTTTGTTGTTCAGTCACTAAGTCATATCCAGCTCTTTGCCATTCCATGGACTGCAGGGCATCAGGCTCCCCTATCCTTCACTATCTCCTAGAGCTTACCAAAACTCATATCCATTGAATTAATGATGCCATACAACCATCTCATCCTTTGTTGCCCCCTTCTCCTCTTTCCCTAAATCTTTCCCAGTATCAGAGTCTTTCCCAATGAGTCGGCTCTATGCATCAAGTGGCCAAAATACTGAACCTTTAGCATCAGCATCAGTCTTTCCAATCAACATTCAGGAATCATTTCCTTTAGCATTGACTCGTTTGACTCCTTGCTGTCCAAGGGACTCTCAAGAGTCTTCCCCTGCACCACAGTTCAAAAGCATTGATTCTTTGGGCACCCAGTCTTCTTTATGGTCCAGTACTTATATCTGCACATGACTAATGGAAAATCCATTGCTCTGACTATGTAGACCTTTGCTTTTTAATATGCTATCCTGATTTGTCATAGATTTCCTTCCAAGGAGCAAGTGTCTTTTAATTTTATCACTGCTCACAGAGATTTTGGAGCCCAAGAAAATAAAATCTGCCACTGTTTCCATTTTTCCCTTATCTGTTTGCCATGAAGTGATGGGACCAAATTCCATGATTTTAGTTTTTTAAATGTTGAGTTTTAAGTCAGATTTTTCACTCTCCTTTTTTACCCTCCTCAAGAGGTTCTTCACTTTCTGCCATTACAGTGATATCATCTGCATGTCTTAGGTTATTATTTCTCCTGGCAATCTTGATTTTAGTTTGTGATTCATCCAGGCCAGTATTTCGTATAATGTAATAAGTATACAAGTTAAATAAGCAGAGTTACAATATACAGCCTTGATTTACTCCTTTCCCAATTTTAAACCAGTAATCACCTCCAACTGCAAATTCTAATCCCTGTTTTCCTTAATCCTAAACTAAACAAGGATTCTTTGTTCCTTAGCCCAAAAGATGACCTTATCTTTAGATAGATAGATAGGTAAGTAGATAAAATTTAATTCTAAAAAATATCACAAAACTTCTAGCACATCTTCAATGTTCTAAGAGTTTCCCAATAATGAAAATTGAGGTTTTGCTGGCAGCAATAACGTTGAAGAGTAAAGGTTTTGAAAAATATAGTATGCTACCTGACCTCTAATTTAGTATCATAATGATACCCAAATTACTAAAATTATGTACTTTAATTCCAATATAAGTAACTTTATTGATATAATAAAAATCAGTAATTTCTAAGTATGTGAATTTTAACTAAAATTGCAGTTAAAATCACATTAAATAAGACCTCCAACAATTTTTACTCTGTGTTCTCAGATAGGTTTATATGATGGACTATGAATAAGGGCCTCCCAAGTGGCTCAGCCTCCCAAATGGTAAGGAATCTGCCTGCCAAGAAGGAGATGCAGGTTCACTGGAGAAGGAAATGGCAACCCATTCCAGTATTCTTGCCTGAGAAGCCCCATGGATAGACGGGCCAGGCAAGGCACAGTCCATGAGGTTGCAGAATCGTGCAAGACTTAGGTACTAAACAACAGCGGCAACATATCAGAATAAACATACTCCTGGAAAATTCCCTTGCTTCTTCCAACAGTGTCTTTTAATTTTATCACTGCTCACAGAGATTTTGGAGCCCAAGAAAATAAAATCTGCCACTGTTTCCATTTTTCCCTTATCTGTTTGCCATGAAGTGATGGGACCAAATTCCATGATTTTAGTTTTTTAAATGTTGAGTTTTAAGTCAGATTTTTCACTCTCCTTTTTTACCCTCCTCAAGAGGTTCTTCACTTTCTGCCATTACAGTGATATCATCTGCATGTCTTAGGTTATTATTTCTCCTGGCAATCTTGATTTTAGTTTGTGATTCATCCAGGCCAGTATTTCGTATAATGTAATAAGTATACAAGTTAAATAAGCAGAGTTACAATATACAGCCTTGATTTACTCCTTTCCCAATTTTAAACCAGTAATCACCTCCAACTGCAAATTCTAATCCCTGTTTTCCTTAATCCTAAACTAAACAAGGATTCTTTGTTCCTTAGCCCAAAAGATGACCTTATCTTTAGATAGATAGATAGGTAAGTAGATAAAATTTAATTCTAAAAAATATCACAAAACTTCTAGCACATCTTCAATGTTCTAAGAGTTTCCCAATAATGAAAATTGAGGTTTTGCTGGCAGCAATAACGTTGAAGAGTAAAGGTTTTGAAAAATATAGTATGCTACCTGACCTCTAATTTAGTATCATAATGATACCCAAATTACTAAAATTATGTACTTTAATTCCAATATAAGTAACTTTATTGATATAATAAAAATCAGTAATTTCTAAGTATGTGAATTTTAACTAAAATTGCAGTTAAAATCACATTAAATAAGACCTCCAACAATTTTTACTCTGTGTTCTCAGATAGGTTTATATGATGGACTATGAATAAGGGCCTCCCAAGTGGCTCAGCCTCCCAAATGGTAAGGAATCTGCCTGCCAAGAAGGAGATGCAGGTTCACTGGAGAAGGAAATGGCAACCCATTCCAGTATTCTTGCCTGAGAAGCCCCATGGATAGACGGGCCAGGCAAGGCACAGTCCATGAGGTTGCAGAATCGTGCAAGACTTAGGTACTAAACAACAGCGGCAACATATCAGAATAAACATACTCCTGGAAAATTCCCTATGTTAGCCATTAGAGTGAGAGTATTCACACTTAAAACAATACAGTTGTAGAAGATTGTTAAAGAGAATGCCTCATCAGTATAAAATGTTATTTTCTTGGGAAACTGTTTAGAGATACAATGTAAGACAATATGAATGAAATAGGAGCATAGAGTAGTCATGAGAATATATAATTTCCTTAGATTTCATTTGACTTTGAATTAGTAATGAAATTTACTAAAAATTCTAAAATGTGTAAGAAAGGGATAGATGAAAATATCATATCGGGAATGCTGTTCAGTACCTGTGAAAACTCTTAAAATTGAGTTTTAACTTTGAATTTATTGTATGCAAACATGAGTGTGATGAAACAAACCAGTGAAAGTTTTTACAGCTTTGGCCGAGCCAGGAAAAAATCATCTTGGAAATAAGAAAACTAAGAAAAACAAGTCAATTTGATTCACATGGGCTCATTAGCTGGGGTCATACTGAACATCAACAGGTGGGAGATCTGCTATGAACTTTGGAACGCCAGGTCTGTGCTGACTCCTTAACTTCTTGCTGATACCATTGCCCCCCCAGCTGTAATGCACTGTGTTTATTGGGAGGATAATGAAAGTGACTTAGAGTCACAAGAATAATTGACTAGGGCTGTGACTGAAACCAGCCCGTGCTAATATCATTCCCTATAAACACCTGGAGGCTTCAGCACTGACTAAAAGCAGACTGGTGAATGTGTTCTGGGCCTTGACCCAAGAGGTCTTGAGCCCCCCATTCCCATCATTTCTCTCTGTGTATGTCTGTGTGTATTTTTTAAAGTCTCGTCACACCCACTATTCTCTATGCACCCGGCTGACGAGCTGCGGCACATGAGGAAGGGTTTTCAAGAAACTTTTGAAATAAGTATGCTGATAGTGATTGACCCCATTGCCATCATGTGAGTAAAAAAGAGAAGACTCTCTCCTGCCATGCAAACCTCAAGTATTTTGTTGAGTTGCTTGCAATTTTCAATGGAACAAAAATTACTTTTGGGAATTTTACCACTTTTTAAATGTCACACTCTTTGTAGACTTAGGTACTAAACAACAGCGGCAACATATCAGAATAAACATACTCCTGGAAAATTCCCTATGTTAGCCATTAGAGTGAGAGTATTCACACTTAAAACAATACAGTTGTAGAAGATTGTTAAAGAGAATGCCTCATCAGTATAAAATGTTATTTTCTTGGGAAACTGTTTAGAGATACAATGTAAGACAATATGAATGAAATAGGAGCATAGAGTAGTCATGAGAATATATAATTTCCTTAGATTTCATTTGACTTTGAATTAGTAATGAAATTTACTAAAAATTCTAAAATGTGTAAGAAAGGGATAGATGAAAATATCATATCGGGAATGCTGTTCAGTACCTGTGAAAACTCTTAAAATTGAGTTTTAACTTTGAATTTATTGTATGCAAACATGAGTGTGATGAAACAAACCAGTGAAAGTTTTTACAGCTTTGGCCGAGCCAGGAAAAAATCATCTTGGAAATAAGAAAACTAAGAAAAACAAGTCAATTTGATTCACATGGGCTCATTAGCTGGGGTCATACTGAACATCAACAGGTGGGAGATCTGCTATGAACTTTGGAACGCCAGGTCTGTGCTGACTCCTTAACTTCTTGCTGATACCATTGCCCCCCCAGCTGTAATGCACTGTGTTTATTGGGAGGATAATGAAAGTGACTTAGAGTCACAAGAATAATTGACTAGGGCTGTGACTGAAACCAGCCCGTGCTAATATCATTCCCTATAAACACCTGGAGGCTTCAGCACTGACTAAAAGCAGACTGGTGAATGTGTTCTGGGCCTTGACCCAAGAGGTCTTGAGCCCCCCATTCCCATCATTTCTCTCTGTGTATGTCTGTGTGTATTTTTTAAAGTCTCGTCACACCCACTATTCTCTATGCACCCGGCTGACGAGCTGCGGCACATGAGGAAGGGTTTTCAAGAAACTTTTGAAATAAGTATGCTGATAGTGATTGACCCCATTGCCATCATGTGAGTAAAAAAGAGAAGACTCTCTCCTGCCATGCAAACCTCAAGTATTTTGTTGAGTTGCTTGCAATTTTTCAATGGAACAAAAAATACTGAATTTTACCACTTTTTTTCCCAGGAAGAAGTGGGTAGCTTTCAAGTTTTGTTTCTTCTTGTGGTATAGACAGAGTTTAAGATTAAAATTATAAAACTGTCACACTCTTTAGTCATGTCCTTCGCTTCTCTGTATTATGAATAAGTAATATAGTTTCCTCGATCAGAATGTCGGTATTTTGTGTTTTTATCTTTGATTTCTAGTATAGAGATAGGTTTCCATAACATTCTCCTGCAGGAGAATGCATATTTTTTGATCTGCCAATGTATCTCTTATTTTAACAAAGCTAACCATTTCCACCACTGTGAGGAGCATGATACCATCCTTAAGCCATTTTTTTTACATGTCCAACATCACACACAGATGCATGTGCTAGTATGATTTCTATTTGATTTCTTGTCTTTTGTGATTTCTGTAAGACCCTAGCCTCATAAGTTTCCCTTTACATTATAGCATATGAATTGTTTTCCAACAGAAAAATAGTAGTATTATTTAGTTATTTTTATGATCTTGCCATGCCAAATATGTCTAACATTTATATAAATACCTAGTATAGTCAGAACATTAATAAGAACTTACTTGGATTGCTTTTATTAATTACTTTATATTACAGCTGAAAAATCACCCAGTATTTCTTGTGCTTTGATTTATGCCTTGTTACTTCCTGTTATACTTGTGTCTTTCTCCAGTCATCTTTTTTGACCCAATGGTAATTAAAATCTATTTTCTGCATTTTTCTGCTGGTTTTACATTTTAAAGCAGGGTCAAAACCTTTTTTTTCCACAAAGGATCACATGATAAATATTTCAGGCTTTGTGGACAATGTGATCTCTGTCACAATTGCTCAGCTCTGCTTCCATAGACCTCATGAAACAAATGAGTGTGGCAATGATTCAAGCAAACCAAACAAAATTAAAAACAGACAGCCTGATTTGAGACTGTGATTTTACAGCATTTAAATGTAACCTGGCATGTAAAATCCCAACTCTTTTGGGTCATTTTTGAGATGTAGTCAGCCCTAAGTAAGGAACTGTCAATATCATCTCTCAAAAAGAGATCTTTGCATCTCTCAAAAGTTCTAAATTGATGAAGTATTTTTCTTGATGTAAGATAAAGACCAGCAAATGATGATTAATACTGCTATGCAAGTGTAAAATATCATTGTGTAGGCAAATCTCTTAATCTGCTTTGTTGACTGTTGGCATTTGACCCTTGGAATCACAGGATGGATCCTATAGCTCAAAGCATCCTTTCAGTGTAGGAGGAAGATGGAAAGGCCAAGGACATAGGAAAAGAAATGCTTGTCGAGCTGAATTTACCTATTTTAGAAAGTGTCTATTAGAATCTGTTGCTAACAGTTTCTGTCTTGTAGGCAAGTACTGAATCATATAGTGCCTGTAATAACCAAAAAGAAAGAAAGGAAAAGAAAAGAAAAAATTACTTTACTTCTTTTTGTTGGTGGTGGTGGTGGTGGTGGTGGTCTGCGTGTGTGTGTGTGTGTGTGTGTGTGTTGCTCAGTTGTGTCTGAATTTGCCTTCCCCTGGACTATAGCCCAACAGGCTCCACTGTCCATGGATTTCTCCAGGCAAGAATGCTCGAGTGGGTTGCCATTTTCTTCTCTGTTATTTGATTAAGCTAATTAATATATTGAATCTTTATTTCTTATAGTGAAAAAAATAGATACACAGTTAGCAGTAAATGTCGTTCTTCTTGCAAAAAAATAGCTTACATTTCCAAGTTAAACAGCTTACCAACTTTTTTATTCCTCTCATATTCCCAGTTTCTACTCAGACATAATTTTTTAAAATTTATTTATTTATTTATTTTAAAGTTTTTACAGAGTTTTGTTGTTCACAGACATGTATGCTCCCAGATCAGTCATATGCATATCCCTGGTCCTCTCTACCCTTCCAGGCCTCTCCATCCCACCCCTCCAGGCTGTCACACCAAGCCCTTGTAGGAACTCCTATTCCCTTAGTGCAATGACAATAGCTATCTTTTTCACACATGATAGTATAGGTTTACATGTTACTTCCTCTATGCCTCCCACCCACTGTTTATTCCCCACAATATCCATATGTCTATTCTCTGTCTGTTTTTCCATGAGTTCCCTGCATGTGTTATCATTACCCTTTTACTAGATTCCATATATATGTGTTAGTATACCATACTTGTCTTTCTCTTTTTGACTTACTTCACTGTTTATGATAGGTTCTAGATCCAACCACCACATTAAGACTGATTCTTCTGCATTTCTTTTTACAGCTGAGTAGTACTCCATTGTATATATGTACCAGAGCTTCTTTATCCATTCATTCATCGATGGACATCTAGGATGCTTCCATGTTCTAGCTATTGTATAGAGAGCTGCAATGAACATTGGGGTACAGGTGCTTCTTTCAGTTTTGATTTCATCAGGGTATAATCCTAATAGTGGGATTGCTAGGTCATATGATGCTTCTATTTTTAGCTTTTTAAGGAATCTCCATACTGTCCTCGATAGCAGCTGTATCAATTTACATTCCCACCAGCAATGCAAGAGTGTTCCCTTTTCTCCACACACTCTCCAGCATTTATTGTCTGTCGATTTGTGAGTGATGGCCATTCTGACAGATGTGAGGTGATATCTCATTGTAGTTTTGATTTGCATTTCTCTAATAATAAGCAAGGTTGAGCATTGTTTCATGTGCTTTTGGGACATCTGTATGTCCTCTTTGGTGAGATGTCTCTTTAGATCTTTTTCCCATTTTTTGATTGGGTTGTTCATTTTTCCAGTGCTGAGTTGTCTGAGTTGCTTGTAGATTTTGGAGATTAATTCTTTGTCTATTATTCCATTTGCAATTATATTTTCCCATTCTGTGGGCTGTCTGTTCAGCTTTTTTGTAATTTCTTTTGCTGTACAAAAGCTTTTAAGTTTCATTAGGTCCCACATGTTCATTTTTGTTTTTAGTTCTGCTATTCTAGTAGGTGGGTAAGAGAAGATCTTGCTTTGATTTATTAATCAGACACAAATTTTTAAGACCTTTTTTTTCTTAAACTAGCCTCATTTTCACACTCTGAGTATATGTGGGTGCTTAGAGACAGAATTTTTTATTATTGCTTAGATGACAATTCCTCTCACTTGTACTTTGCTCTTCATCTGCTTAACTAATAAACTTTGTTATTATTCCCCACAAATATCCATATGTCTATTCTCTGTCTGTTTTTCCATGAGTTCCCTGCATGTGTTATCATTACCCTTTTACTAGATTCCATATATATGTGTTAGTATACCATACTTGTCTTTCTTTTTGACTTACTTCACTGTTTATGATAGGTTCTAGATCCAACCACCACATTAAGACTGATTCTTCTGCATTTCTTTTTACAGCTGAGTAGTACTCCATTGTATATATGTACCAGAGCTTCTTTATCCATTCATTCATCGATGGACATCTAGGATGCTTCCATGTTCTAGCTATTGTATAGAGAGCTGCAATGAACATTGGGGTACAGGTGCTTCTTTCAGTTTTGATTTCATCAGGGTATAATCCTAATAGTGGGATTGCTAGGTCATATGATGCTTCTATTTTTAGCTTTTTAAGGAATCTCCATACTGTCCTCGATAGCAGCTGTATCAATTTACATTCCCACCAGCAATGCAAGAGTGTTCCCTTTTCTCCACACACTCTCCAGCATTTATTGTCTGTCGATTTGTGAGTGATGGCCATTCTGACAGATGTGAGGTGATATCTCATTGTAGTTTTGATTTGCATTTCTCTAATAATAAGCAAGGTTGAGCATTGTTTCATGTGCTTTTGGGACATCTGTATGTCCTCTTTGGTGAGATGTCTCTTTAGATCTTTTTCCCATTTTTTGATTGGGTTGTTCATTTTTCCAGTGCTGAGTTGTCTGAGTTGCTTGTAGATTTTGGAGATTAATTCTTTGTCTATTATTCCATTTGCAATTATATTTTCCCATTCTGTGGGCTGTCTGTTCAGCTTTTTTGTAATTTCTTTTGCTGTACAAAAGCTTTTAAGTTTCATTAGGTCCCACATGTTCATTTTTGTTTTTAGTTCTGCTATTCTAGTAGGTGGGTAAGAGAAGATCTTGCTTTGATTTATTAATCAGACACAAATTTTTAAGACCTTTTTTTTCTTAAACTAGCCTCATTTTCACACTCTGAGTATATGTGGGTGCTTAGAGACAGAATTTTTTATTATTGCTTAGATGACAATTCCTCTCACTTGTACTTTGCTCTTCATCTGCTTAACTGACAAAATAATCTACAGATCATTTATGGTGGGACTTCCTTGGTGGCTCAGTTGATAAATAATCTGCCTCCAATACAAATCGAGTAAGGATAAACAGAATTTGAGGTTGCCAATTAAATATTTCTACTCGTTTAAGTAATATCTATCCCAAAGTACCCAAACTTTAAAATTTTGATTTTTAGCCCTGCTGGAAGTTATTTGGAAAGGAAGTCAACTAATTTTATGCTATACTTCTGGATAAAAATGCAGATAAAGTTGGAATTATGACTAATTAAGCAGATTAGGCAGCACAATCCAACACATGGCTAGCCAGCATTAAACAGCTCAGATGGCTTCTTTTGTCTATTTAAAACATTTTTGCATATTTTAAAAATAACATTTCATTGATTTTTGAGTAGATTGTTCATTTGGTTCTCAATACGAAAGGTGCAAATATACTAGCACTAAAATACAAGCTACTCACTCCTTTCCACCTGTTATTAAGTTCTCCTTAATGGAAAGAAAACATATCATTATGCCAATAGTGGTTTTTTTCTCCTACACCATCAGAAATGTTTCATGCACACTCAAGAAAACATAGACATGCATGTGTATGTATAACTTGGTTTCCATCTTTGTGTCTAAAAATTATAGCTTGCTAAGGCACTCTGTGCACTATTTTTTCTTTATGATTTAATTTTGCTTCAATTTTTACTTAAAAACATACATTGAGTTTGGTTCTTTGTTAATTAATGAATGTTTTCCTTACTTTTGGGATTCCCAGGTGGTGCTACTGTTTACCCTCCTATCAATGCAGGATACATGAAAGACATGAGTTACATCCCTGGGTTAGGAAGATCCCATGGAGGAGGGCATGGCAACCCACCCTACTATTTTTGCTTGGAGAGTCCCATGGACAGAGGAGCCCTGCAGGCTACAGTCCTTAGGGTCGCAGAGTTGGACACGACTGAAGTGACTTAGCACATGCTCTCATTCCTTAAGTTTATATAGTACCTCATGTGGTTTATGTGATTTATTTAACTAGTCTCATAAGTAGAGTATTTCCAAATAAATGTAATAATATAGAGTATATTAATATAATAATAATAATAATATAATTAGAGTAGTTCCATAGTTTGTGGTAATTAAAAACATATTTATTAATATATAATTCCACACAAAGGTAAATATATTTTCAAGATAAATTCTAGAGGGCTTCCCCTGATGGTCCAGTGGGCAAGGACACTGCCTTGCAGTGCAAGGGACACCGGTTCGATCCCTGGCCCGGGAAGATCCCACGTGCCGCGGACCAATGTGTCCAATTATGGAGCCGGAGCTCTGGAGCGCAAGTGCCCAGAGCCGGTGCTCTGCAACGACAGACACCACCGCGATGGGAGGCCCACAGGAGCCAAAGAAAAAAGACGGATGAAAATAGAGAAATGAAAGACCAATAGAAGTGGCCCATCCGCTCCCCTCCCTCCCCAACGTGACCCCCACCCAAAATAAATAAATAAATAAATCTTTAAAAAAAAAAAAAGATAAATTCTAGAAATGGAATTTCCAGGCAAGATAAAGTTTTATTTGTAAGTTTAATAGATCCTACCATATGTATTTGCTTTAGGGACTTTACCAGTTTGTTCTCTTAACTACAACAGCTATGTTTATTTCTCACATTCAGAGGCAGAAGCTCAGAGACCTACTCCATGCTGTATCAGTTCATGGTTAGACCATGATGGTGGTAGCAATGGGCAGAAAGGACTCTAGTCCTTTTGATCTCAGATAAGGCAAAAATTTGTTTTTAACTTAAAACATACATTGAGTTTGTTCTTTGTTAATTAATGAATGTTTTCCTTACTTTTGGGATTCCCAGGTGGTGCTACTGTTTACCCTCCTATCAATGCAGGATACATGAAAGACATGAGTTACATCCCTGGGTTAGGAAGATCCCATGGAGGAGGCATGGCAACCCACCCTACTATTTTTGCTTGGAGAGTCCCATGGACAGAGGAGCCCTGCAGGCTACAGTCCTTAGGGTCGCAGAGTTGGACACGACTGAAGTGACTTAGCACATGCTCTCATTCCTTAAGTTTATATAGTACCTCATGTGGTTTATGTGATTTATTTAACTAGTCTCATAAGTAGAGTATTTCCAAATAAATGTAATAATATAGAGTATATTAATATAATAATAATAATAATATAATTAGAGTAGTTCCATAGTTTGTGGTAATTAAAAACATATTTATTAATATATAATTCCACACAAAGGTAAATATATTTTCAAGATAAATTCTAGAGGGCTTCCCCTGATGGTCCAGTGGGCAAGGACACTGCCTTGCAGTGCAAGGGACACCGGTTCGATCCCTGGCCCGGGAAGATCCCACGTGCCGCGGACCAATGTGTCCAATTATGGAGCCGGAGCTCTGGAGCGCAAGTGCCCAGAGCCGGTGCTCTGCAACGACAGACACCACCGCGATGGGAGGCCCACAGGAGCCAAAGAAAAAAGACGGATGAAAATAGAGAAATGAAAGACCAATAGAAGTGGCCCATCCGCTCCCCTCCCTCCCCAACGTGACCCCCACCCAAAATAAATAAATAAATAAATCTTTAAAAAAAAAAAAAGATAAATTCTAGAAATGGAATTTCCAGGCAAGATAAAGTTTTATTTGTAAGTTTAATAGATCCTACCATATGTATTTGCTTTAGGGACTTTACCAGTTTGTTCTCTTAACTACAACAGCTATGTTTATTTCTCACATTCAGAGGCAGAAGCTCAGAGACCTACTCCATGCTGTATCAGTTCATGGTTAGACCATGATGGTGGTAGCAATGGGCAGAAAGGACTCTAGTCCTTTTGATCTCAGATAAGGCAAAAAACTGTGTGAGTGTCATTTGCAGTTGTAGGCACTAAAAAGTGTTAGTTTATTCTAAAAGGCCAGAAGCTCATTCAATATCCCCACAGTAGAAGTCATGGAATTGGGATTTTTATGAGCCCTAATTTTTAATAGACATTAATTCAGCTGACAAGCAGGGATAGATGAATGTCATGTTCTCACAACTATGATTCCCAATTCTCTGAGGGCTAGAACAAGTAAAGTAATAGAGATGGTTAGAGAGAAAGTGCACTTTTCAATATTCATTAAAATTGGGAGAGCCGACAAAAAACCACTCTGTCTAGATCAGATCTTTACATAAGAGAATGTGATGTCCGTAGATATGAAAACAGTGTTTATCTCATTGTACATCTCCAACAGAGCTCTTGGATGATAAGGTACATTGTTCATGAGCAGTTGTGTTTTGCAAAGAATGATTTGTTCTGAGTGGTAGGTCTTAACAGCATACTTATAATATTCAGCCATGCTATAAACAGGTGAACTGTCACCCAGGTTTTGTTCTTCCATTTATAGTATAGAGCACAAACAGAACAGACTGGGCATAATTCTTAAGAGCCCTAGGGGTTTTGAAATGTTACTCATTTCAACTTAAAGGCACAAGGTGCATTAGCCCCTAACAAGAGTCAGCATGCCCCTTGAAACTTTGAAACCAGGCATTGACTTCTCCTCTCTATGAAAAGTGATAGATAGTATTTTCTTCTAATGAAAGTCTACACTCAAATGGCTGTTTAGTAACCAACTTTATTGTGCATCTCAGCTACATCTTCCAGATAGCTTGTTATCTTTTACATTAGCACTTGCTACTTCACCATGTTCCTCTATACTATAGAAAAGGCTTCTTTCCTTAAACCTCATGAACCAACCTCTGCTATCTTCAAACTTTGCTTCTGCAGCTTCCTTACCTATCAGTCTTCATAGAATTGAAGAGTCAGGGTCTTACTCTGAATTAAGCTTTGACTTAAGGAAGGGATCATTGTGCCTGGTTTGATCTTCTATTCAGACAACTCAGACTTTCTCCATATCAGCCAAAGTCTGCTGACTTTCTTATCATTTGTGGGTTCACTAGACTAGCCATGTTAATTTCCTTTAATAACTTCTTGGCATTCACAACTTGACTGTTAGGAGCAAGAGGCCTCACTTTAGGCCTATCTTGACTTTCAGCATGCCTTCCTCACTAAACAATCATTTCTAGCTTTTGATGTAAAGTGAGAGACAAGCAAATTTTTCTTTCACGTGTACACTTAGAGGCCATTGTAGGGTTGTTCATTGGACAAACTTTGATACTATTGTGTCTCATGAAATGGGGTTGCCCAAGGAGAGGGAGAGAGATGGGGTAACAGCTGGTCAGTGAAAAAGTCAACACGTGCACAACATATACCACTGAAGTTCACGGTCTAATAGGAGTGTGATTCCTGGTGCCCCAAAGCAATTACAAGAGCAACATCAAGTATCACTGATCACAGATCAACACAGCAAACATAATAATAATGAAAAAGTTTAAAATATTTTGAGAAAAGTTCAAAACAAAACAAAGGGGTGATCAACTGATCACAGATCAACACAGCAAACATAATAATAATGAAAAAGCTTTAAAATTTGTACCAAACTTCCACCCAGGTTTTGTTCTTCCTTTAGTATAGAGCACAAACAGAACAGACTGGGCATAATTCTTAAGAGCCCTAGGGGTTTTGAAATGTTACTCATTTCAACTTAAAGGCACAAGGTGCATTAGCCCCTAACAAGAGTCAGCATGCCCCTTGAAACTTTGAAACCAGGCATTGACTTCTCCTCTCTATGAAAAGTGATAGATAGTATTTTCTTCTAATGAAAGTCTACACTCAAATGGCTGTTTAGTAACCAACTTTATTGTGCATCTCAGCTACATCTTCCAGATAGCTTGTTATCTTTTACATTAGCACTTGCTACTTCACCATGTTCCTCTATACTATAGAAAAGGCTTCTTTCCTTAAACCTCATGAACCAACCTCTGCTATCTTCAAACTTTGCTTCTGCAGCTTCCTTACCTATCAGTCTTCATAGAATTGAAGAGTCAGGGTCTTACTCTGAATTAAGCTTTGACTTAAGGAAGGGATCATTGTGCCTGGTTTGATCTTCTATTCAGACAACTCAGACTTTCTCCATATCAGCCAAAGTCTGCTGACTTTCTTATCATTTGTGGGTTCACTAGACTAGCCATGTTAATTTCCTTTAATAACTTCTTGGCATTCACAACTTGACTGTTAGGAGCAAGAGGCCTCACTTTAGGCCTATCTTGACTTTCAGCATGCCTTCCTCACTAAACAATCATTTCTAGCTTTTGATGTAAAGTGAGAGACAAGCAAATTTTTCTTTCACGTGTACACTTAGAGGCCATTGTAGGGTTGTTCATTGGACAAACTTTGATACTATTGTGTCTCATGAAATGGGGTTGCCCAAGGAGAGGGAGAGAGATGGGGTAACAGCTGGTCAGTGAAAAAGTCAACACGTGCACAACATATACCACTGAAGTTCACGGTCTAATAGGAGTGTGATTCCTGGTGCCCCAAAGCAATTACAAGAGCAACATCAAGTATCACTGATCACAGATCAACACAGCAAACATAATAATAATGAAAAAAGTTTAAAATATTTTGAGAATTACCAAAATGTTACACAGAAACACTAAATGAACAAATGTTGTTGGGAAAATGATACCAGTAGACTTGCTTGATGGAAGGTTGCCACAAGCCTTCAACTTGTTTTTTAAAAAAAACATACATCAATGAAGAACAACAAAGTAAAGTACACTAAAATGAAGTATGCCTGGAAGGAGAGTGCTTGCCTTTTGGGACAGAGTCTACTGGAGTGGAATGGGAAGCTTTTTCAGATGATAGCTATATTCTCTGTCCATTTTGAGGTATTAATTATACAGGTATATATGTCAAAACTCATTTGTATAATATCTGTGCTCTTCATTATATGTATTTATATTTCAGTGAGGTAGAGAGAAAGCTGGAGAAAGAGAGAATGAGAGAGGCAGAGAGAGGGAGAGAGAGAGAAATCCTTCTGCCTCTCACTCTACTTGTATTGTCTTGTGAGTATGTATTATCTGCACCATTAGCACGGTAAAACTACCATGAAAAGAGCGAGCGAATGCTCTAAAGAGAGCTAGAAAAAATTAAATATGTAAACAAGTGAAAGGAACACAGACCTTCGTTAACATTATTTTGTTATTTAACTAATCTTAAAACTCAAGAATTGTGTAACTCTAATTATGTGAATTTCCTTCATTATAAGGGTTATTTTGAGTTGGGTTTTCATCTCTTAAATCTGAAAGTATACTAACTGATACAAGTTTTAAAATATGATGGAATATATATATATATGTAATGATAATACCTATCTACTGCTGACATAAGCATAAAATGAACAGCATAAAAGTGAAAATATTATAATATTATAATATTGTAATTTATGAACTTGTATTTAGTACTGCTTAAGATTCAAGAACCATACTTCTTTTTGGGCATCTATACCAAAGATGCAAATATCAAACAATTTATCTGATGCTTAAACTAGTTGCAAAGAATAACTAGTTTTAGGGTGGATGACTATTATCATGTACATTAATCTCTCTGAACCATCTTTATGATGTAGGATATTTAAAGAACTATAAGTTCAAAGTGGAACTTCATAAAAGCTCTCCAAAATAAATGCTTTATAGAGATATAGAGCACACAGGATAGTGTCCCCTGATAGCTCCAACATGGTTTGAAAGCTAGGGTGTTGTAAGAAGGGCACCATCTGTCTTCTCCTTTTGGTTTCCAAGCACATTTGAAAAGATGTTAGAGGACAAAATATTCTCTTTGAGAATAAATAAACAGATAAATGAATAAATAGAAAGACATAATGCCTCTAGACAAAATATAAGGGAAATCTTTCTCTCAAAATACTGTCAAGAGCAAAAGATTTGGTAGAAGGGACATGGCAGCGTGCACTGGTGCTCTTCCACTTGGTAGGTGGGGAGACAATAGTAAGACTTAACGTCAACAAACCTGATTTCCTGCAAATGCATAAAACGTGTTAGAATAATAATGTCCTGAACCAATTCTCAATCGTAATGTAGGCAGAATTTCAAATGATGTTGTCAATTCCATTCCATCTATCTTGATTTTCAATATTGTGACTTTTGATATAAACAAAACTGTTTCTTTAAATGGAGTAAGTCAAGAGAAAACAGGTGGTACTGTGTGGCAAATGGGTCCATTGTTGTTCCAAAATTTATAAAGCATATTTGTATTAATCTAAAGGAAAATAATATGAACAAGTGAAAGGAACACAGACCTTCGTTAACATTATTTTGTTATTTAACTAATCTTAAAACTCAAGAATTGTGTAACTCTAATTATGTGAATTTCCTTCATTATAAGGGTTATTTTGAGTTGGGTTTTCATCTCTTAAATCTGAAAGTATACTAACTGATACAAGTTTTAAAATATGATGGAATATATATATATATGTAATGATAATACCTATCTACTGCTGACATAAGCATAAAATGAACAGCATAAAAGTGAAAATATTATAATATTATAATATTGTAATTTATGAACTTGTATTTAGTACTGCTTAAGATTCAAGAACCATACTTCTTTTTGGGCATCTATACCAAAGATGCAAATATCAAACAATTTATCTGATGCTTAAACTAGTTGCAAAGAATAACTAGTTTTAGGGTGGATGACTATTATCATGTACATTAATCTCTCTGAACCATCTTTATGATGTAGGATATTTAAAGAACTATAAGTTCAAAGTGGAACTTCATAAAAGCTCTCCAAAATAAATGCTTTATAGAGATATAGAGCACACAGGATAGTGTCCCCTGATAGCTCCAACATGGTTTGAAAGCTAGGGTGTTGTAAGAAGGGCACCATCTGTCTTCTCCTTTTGGTTTCCAAGCACATTTGAAAAGATGTTAGAGGACAAAATATTCTCTTTGAGAATAAATAAACAGATAAATGAATAAATAGAAAGACATAATGCCTCTAGACAAAATATAAGGGAAATCTTTCTCTCAAAATACTGTCAAGAGCAAAAGATTTGGTAGAAGGGACATGGCAGCGTGCACTGGTGCTCTTCCACTTGGTAGGTGGGGAGACAATAGTAAGACTTAACGTCAACAAACCTGATTTCCTGCAAATGCATAAAACGTGTTAGAATAATAATGTCCTGAACCAATTCTAAATCGTAATGTAGGCAGAATTTCAAATGCTGTTGTGCATTCCATTCCATCTATCTTGATTTTCAATATTGTGACTTTTTGATATAAACAAAACTGTTTCTTTAAATGGAGTAAGTCAAGAGAAAACAGGTGGTACTGTGTGGCAAATGGGTCCATTGTTGTTCCAAAATTTATAAAGCATATTTGTATTTTCTATGAACATTGATACTATTTATGACTTAACCTGTGTTATTTTAGCATGGGACTAGGGAATAGACTATAAGAAGAATATGGTCATGTCCAATAGTTATGGGCAAAACTTCAGACATTGCTTTCACCCAGCACAATTCCATGCATACCAGCAGCAGCAGGCATACTGTCTCCTTATGGACGTCACACTGGGCATTCCTACCACCAATGGAAATTACAACCCTACTTCCCAGCCAGACCAGTGATTCTCCATAACCAGCTTTACTCTTTTTTTTTTTTTTATCTTTTTACCCTCTAATATTCTACATAATCTATCATCCTTTAATATTTATTAGGAATAGTGTATTCCCCCCACTGTAATTCAAGCCCTACAAAGACCGAGCTTTGTCTGTTTTGTTTTCTGATTTATCCCAAATACCTTGAATAGTACCTGACACACATAGCTCTGTAATAACTATTTGCCAAATGTTGAGTAAATGAAAACCTGTTACTGTCAAATAGATAGATCACTAAAATATATTTTTACATGTGTGTAAATGACACACTTTGAGAAAAGTTAATAATGGTGGTAGAGAATGTATATTAACATAGATGTTGAATAGTAAACGATTGTGTTCAAAATACTATGTGCTGGGCTTCCCTGGTGGTCCAGTGGGTAAGGATACCACCTTGCAGTGCAAAGGGCGCCAGTTCGATCCCTGGCCTGGGAAGATCCCACGTGCCGCAGAGCGGCTGGACCGATGTGTCCAATTACAGAGCCAGAGCTCTGGGGTGCATGCGCCCAGAGCCGGTGCTCTGCGACAACAGATACCACCACGATGGGAGACCCACATGGGCCGAAGAACAAAGATGGATCAAACTAGAAAAATGAAAGACCAGTGGAAGTGGCCCGCCCACCCTCCTCCCTCCCCACCTCTGCCAAAAACAAAATAAATAAATAAATGTTAAATAAAAAACAAAAAAGAAAAGAAAAGAAAAGGCAGAGTTTAGAGTAGAAATTAAAAAAAAAAAACAACTATATCCTGAGCCTCCTGGTTTGCATGTGTGTACTGCATGCAGAGGTGTATCTTTAAGAAACATGAGTGTTTCCTATGTGGTGGATGAGCTTGGTACAGATAAGGAAGGCACCGGGGGCTTGAGAGATGAGGTCAAGATTTGGATCTCAGCTCCAGTATCAAGATTTGGATGTCAGTTCCAGACTATCCCTATGACTTAAATGAGCTTCTCAGGTGGTGCTAGTGGTAGAGAACCTGCCTGCCAATGCAGGAGACATAAGAGACGTGGGTTCAATCCTTGGGTCAGGAAGGTCTGCTGGAGAAGGAAATGGCAACCCATTCCAGTATTCTTGCCTGGAGAATCCCATGGACAGAGGAGCCTGGTGGGCTACCGTCCATGGGGTCACAAAGAGTTGAGTATGACTAAGGCAACATAGCACACACACACACACACACACAACTTAAACATACCCTTCACCATTTTGAGCCTCCTAGCATGTAGCCAAGTGCCCAGCATAAAATGTGTTTGAGTGAGTGATATAATGCATAAATGTTTCTTCTTCCAAAAATGAATACAGGAAGTATAGATGATCCTGACATACTTTCAACTTTGAGGATTATGTTTTTACAAAAACTATTTTTTTCTGTTATGTAAGCATCTTGTGTTAATGTTATGAAAAAATTATTATGTTGAAGATAGTGTGTGACTGCATTCCCACAATAAAATAGTTCTTAAGTTTTGCTTAAATTCTGCCCATTCACCAAGGCAGGGCTCTGTGAAGAATAGGATAAAAGCTTTGGAATTAGCTAGATCTTGGTTAAAAATCCACCTTTATTGTTGACCAACTGAATCTAACAACCCTGAATCTCAGTGCTTTCCTTTGTAAAGGATTTAATTAAGATCTACTTCAAAGGGTTAGTGTGAAAATTAAATTAATGATGCATATAAAATACTCAGTGCAGATTGTCACACTGTAAATGCTAAAAACATGTCATATATTATGTAAGTGAAGACATTTCCTGTATCTCTAATCTTTTTTTCAGTTTTATTTAAATAGTTGACATATAGCACTCTAGTTTAAGGTATCAACAGAATAACTTGGCTTACATATATTGTGAAGTGATTAACAAAATGACTTAGGGATATCCATCAACCTCTTACAGATGAAAAAAAAGGGAGGGGTTGTATAATGTGAAATTGCAGAAACAGCTCTCTTAGCAACTTTCAAATATACAGTACAGCAGTGTTGACTGTGGGCATCACTTACTTTACATCCTCAATACACATTTATCTTATAAATTGAAGTTGGTGCTTTTTGCCCACCTTCATCCTATTCATCCTAATTCATTTTTGTAAAATCATTATGCATTTGAGCTTCTCAGGTGGTGCTAGTGGTAGAGAACCTGCCTGCCAATGCAGGAGACATAAGAGACGTGGGTTCAATCCTTGGGTCAGGAAGGTCTGCTGGAGAAGGAAATGGCAACCCATTCCAGTATTCTTGCCTGGAGAATCCCATGGACAGAGGAGCCTGGTGGGCTACCGTCCATGGGGTCACAAAGAGTTGAGTATGACTAAGGCAACATAGCACACACACACACACACACACACAACTTAAACATACCCTTCACCATTTTGAGCCTCCTAGCATGTAGCCAAGTGCCCAGCATAAAATGTGTTTGAGTGAGTGATATAATGCATAAATGTTTCTTCTTCCAAAAATGAATACAGGAAGTATAGATGATCCTGACATACTTTCAACTTTGAGGATTATGTTTTTACAAAAACTATTTTTTTCTGTTATGTAAGCATCTTGTGTTAATGTTATGAAAAAATTATTATGTTGAAGATAGTGTGTGACTGCATTCCCACAATAAAATAGTTCTTAAGTTTTGCTTAAATTCTGCCCATTCACCAAGGCAGGGCTCTGTGAAGAATAGGATAAAAGCTTTGGAATTAGCTAGATCTTGGTTAAAAATCCACCTTTATTGTTGACCAACTGAATCTAACAACCCTGAATCTCAGTGCTTTCCTTTGTAAAGGATTTAATTAAGATCTACTTCAAAGGGTTAGTGTGAAAATTAAATTAATGATGCATATAAAATACTCAGTGCAGATTGTCACACTGTAAATGCTAAAAACATGTCATATATTATGTAAGTGAAGACATTTCCTGTATCTCTAATCTTTTTTTCAGTTTTATTTAAATAGTTGACATATAGCACTCTAGTTTAAGGTATCAACAGAATAACTTGGCTTACATATATTGTGAAGTGATTAACAAAATGACTTAGGGATATCCATCAACCTCTTACAGATGAAAAAAAAGGGAGGGGTTGTATAATGTGAAATTGCAGAAACAGCTCTCTTAGCAACTTTCAAATATACAGTACAGCAGTGTTGACTGTGGGCATCACTTACTTTACATCCTCAATACACATTTATCTTATAAATTGAAGTTGGTGCTTTTTGCCCACCTTCATCCTATTCATCCTAATTCATTTTTGTAAAATCATTATGCATTTGAATAAGTGATGTTTAATGATTCTCACTGAAAATGAGCTATCTCTATTGAAAACTTGAAGCGTTTCCCTAAATTACCAGAAGCATATTCATAATAATTAATTCTAATCAAGCCAGACTTCGTCAGTTCTAATAATTATATCCTGTGCCATGAAACACTGAATCCTTACACTCCTCTTAAATGGTTGTTTTTTTTTTTTTTTTTTTTTTGCATACTTGTCCTATCCATTTTAACTAACTAACATATGCAGGAAGAAAGACATGCCACTTCATGTATTGACTCATTTTAATTTGTTTCTGATGTAAAACATCAGAAAATAACAATAGCCATTTGTTCTTAAGTATTAATGATATAGTACCTAACACATGGATACCCATGCTGATTTTGCCGTTATATTTAAACTAAGAAACTAACTGCCAATATATTCTTATGCAGTTGGGAAGCTCCTGCATATTCATTGACAATTTTCTGAATCCCAGTATAAGTTTTTTTCTTTGAGGGAGAGGTCTCTTATGCTGAGTGGTTAAAGGTTTTTTGCAACTATTGCCTCATATTTGGCAATTCATATATCTTCAATATTCTAAGTACATTTAAAATTCCATCCTACAATATATGTCTGAGTATACAAAACTATGAAAAGAATGAGGGAATTTAATATATATTCTTCTTTATGAACATAGTAAAGTCTGGTTGATAGTAAATTAATAATTTGATGCTTTATTACACTCTTTAATATTGACAAGAATGAGCACATGGTTAAGGGTGTGTAACTTACCAATCATCTTTTGAGATACACATCATTATCTCATTTCACAGGTTAAGGAATACTGGCTCAGAGAAAGTAAGCAACAGCTTAAATTATGTGTTTCATAAATAAAAATCTAGGGCTAGTGCGCTTGTCTTCAACTCCACATATTATCATTTTTAACTCACTTAATATTTTCTCTACTCTGATCACACCAGATGAGTCTAACTAATTACAGTATATTAGGTTGCATTAGTAGTCTCCTCCCATTCAAAGAAACAAAAAAATGATACAGTACAGCAGTGTTGACTGTGGGCATCACTTACTTTACATCCTCAATACACATTTATCTTATAAATTGAAGTTGGTGCTTTTTGCCCACCTTCATCCTATTCATCCTAATTCATTTTTGTAAAATCATTATGCATTTGAATAAGTGATGTTTAATGATTCTCACTGAAAATGAGCTATCTCTATTGAAAACTTGAAGCGTTTCCCTAAATTACCAGAAGCATATTCATAATAATTAATTCTAATCAAGCCAGACTTCGTCAGTTCTAATAATTATATCCTGTGCCATGAAACACTGAATCCTTACACTCCTCTTAAATGGTTGTTTTTTTTTTTTTTTTTTTTTTTGCATACTTGTCCTATCCATTTTAACTAACTAACATATGCAGGAAGAAAGACATGCCACTTCATGTATTGACTCATTTTAATTTGTTTCTGATGTAAAACATCAGAAAATAACAATAGCCATTTGTTCTTAAGTATTAATGATATAGTACCTAACACATGGATACCCATGCTGATTTTGCCGTTATATTTAAACTAAGAAACTAACTGCCAATATATTCTTATGCAGTTGGGAAGCTCCTCGCATATTCATTGACAATTTTCTGAATCCCAGTATAAGTTTTTTTCTTTGAGGGAGAGGTCTCTTATGCTGAGTGGTTAAAGGTTTTTTGCAACTATTGCCTCATATTTGGCAATTCATATATCTTCAATATTCTAAGTACATTTAAAATTCCATCCTACAATATATGTCTGAGTATACAAAACTATGAAAAGAATGAGGGAATTTAATATATATTCTTCTTTATGAACATAGTAAAGTCTGGTTGATAGTAAATTAATAATTTGATGCTTTATTACACTCTTTAATATTGACAAGAATGAGCACATGGTTAAGGGTGTGTAACTTACCAATCATCTTTTGAGATACACATCATTATCTCATTTCACAGGTTAAGGAATACTGGCTCAGAGAAAGTAAGCAACAGCTTAAATTATGTGTTTCATAAATAAAAATCTAGGGCTAGTGCGCTTGTCTTCAACTCCACATATTATCATTTTTAACTCACTTAATATTTTCTCTACTCTGATCACACCAGATGAGTCTAACTAATTACAGTATATTAGGTTGCATTAGTAGTCTCCTCCCATTCAAAGAAAAAAATAAAACGATACTGTCAAAAAATCAAAAGAAACTAATGAATTGTTTTCATTATATGTGCTCAGTCATGGCTGACTCTTTGCAACACTATGGACTGTAGCCTATCAGGCTCCTCTGTCCATCCAGGCAAGAATACTAGAATGGGTTGCTGTGCCCTCCTCCAGGGGATCTTTCTGATCCAGGGATCGAATCCAGGTCTCCCTCGTTGCAGGTAGCTTCTTTAACATCTGAGCCTCCAGGGAAGCCCAGAGACAAGAGAAACGTATGATGCAGTAATCCCACTCCTGAATATATTTCAGAAGAAATTGAAATCAAGATCTTGAAGAGTTACTTGCAACCTCATGTTAATTGCAGCATTAGTCATAATAGCCAAGATATGGAAACAATCCAAGGTCTTCTGACAGATAAATGAATAAAGAAAATGTGGTATATATACAAAAGGATATCATTCAGTCTTTTGAAAAAGGAAGGAAATAAAAATAATACAGATACACCTCAAATACATTATGCTGAGTGAAATAAGTTGATCACAGAATGACAGATGCTACCTGATACCACTTATATGAGGTATCTAAAATAGTAGAACTTAATAGAAACATAAACTGGATTGTTAGTTGCCAGGAGATGTGGGAGGAGGAAGGGGGAGCTGATATCGTCCAGGCAATGTATAGTTACTTATCTCTGGCTAATAGTGGCAAGGAAACACTCAATTACCTCTGTACTATTTTCAGACAACTTCAACCTATACAATGTAGTTCCCTCTAATTTAAGAGACTAGAACTTCAACAGTAGAAAGGTGTGGAATTCAAATCAAGATCACATTTATTAACATAAGAAACATTAAATCAGCAATCATATAATTAGCATTAGTACATTGCATCAAAGTTAAAGTTCAGAACTTAAACAGCAACACTTCAAGGCTTTAAAATAATTCAGAACTTTAAAATCATTTCAAGACTTCAGAAATATTTCAGAACTTTAAAACTTAATTTAAAGCTTCAAAGATATTTCAGAACTTAATCAACAAAATAACAGAAAAATCTTACCCCAGAGCTGGAGAGCAGCAGTCTCACTCCAGACGCAGTTGAGTTCAGTGAGTGTGCTCCTTCACAATCTATTTTTTCTCCTTTTATAATGGGCATTTTCGTATTCCCTGCGGTTGTAGGAATACTGAATTCATTATTCTTTCTGTCTAAGCATTACCGACTCGTAGGATTTCAGAATTCAGGGTTCCTTCTATCGAAGCATTACCGAAAATTCTTTGGCCTTGCTGTTATCTCTCTTTCTCATCTTTTGTCTGGTTATTCAAGCATTGTGGGGATTAGAACTTAAAAAAAAAAAAAAAAACAACTAATCTTAACAATGTATGCCACTGCCCTCCTTCCTCTTTTACTAGTAAAACCTCTATATATAAAATCATTAAAAAAACTATCGCTTGCTTATTCAAACTGTCATTAAGAAAACTCTACTTTTACCACATAAACTAAGTCAGAGTAGGTTACTCAGTTTAGGAATTAAACTAACTTATTCTTTAGAAAAGTAAATAGATACAACTGGAATGTTGCCATTAGGACTTTCCTCATCTGCTGAGAGCCTTCAAGTTTTGTTTACGAGTAGCAGGTTTCTGAGCGGAAGGTCTGCTGGTGGAAGGCTGCTGGGGCGTCTGGCAGTGAGTGATAAATTCCTCATTGCTGATGACCGAGCTCTGGCTCGGCTGGCCACAACTTCTCTTAGAAACAAACTTTTTTCCTTTAGGGTTAGTATACATGCCTCCCTAGGAAGCATCATATTTACCCATTTCTCAGCCTCAGCAGAACTAATATCACTTTCCAAAGGACGGACTCTGGGTTTCAAAAGCTTATCTGGGGTTTGAGGATCATCTGAGTCACCCTCCTCATCTTTACTAATTTCTCTATATCCTAAGGCCCAGTATATTCCTAGGAATTTTCCAGAGTCTGCCCATGACGGTATAAAGTTGTACCTCTGCACGGGTTAACGTCTATGGTGAACAATGTGCACTTCAGAATTTATTAATAGAGCAGATTGCATAACTTAAGTATTCTTACTATTAAATGCACATGTAAAAATGGACACTCAGGTAACTTTGGAGATAGATATATGTTTATTACCATGATTATGGTGATGGTATTATAGGTGTATGCATATGTCTAAACTCATCAAATTGCATATATTAAATATGTGCAGTTTTTGTATGTCAGTTATACCTCAACAAAGCTGTAAAAAGTAAAATTTTAAAAAGCAAACAAAAGTCACAAATCTGTCAACTGTCTCCACAGGTCCATTTCTGTTTTAGTATCCATAGCTCAAATAATTTTCTCTGGCAAACTAAGAGTAGGTAAATTCAGACAAGTTATTAACTGTTGAGAGCTGTTCTTCCTTCAATTTTCAATAGAGATATAAACACCAAGTAAAAAGTGGTAGTGCCATGATCTGACGCTAGATTTGGAACCAAACATGCTGTTCTTAACCAGTGAGCTACACGATATTCTGTATAAAAAGTGTTAAAAAAAAAAAAAACTATAATAAAAATGCCTCATTGTTTCATGCTTGACTGTAGTAAACTCCACTCTGGTATGCTCCAGAGGTCAACATGTTTTAATTTGTCACCTGGATCTTTGGTAAATATTCACTGAATAGATCCCTAGATATCCTATCTGACCGACTGGTTCAGAATCTCCTGATATAGAGTCTGGAAATCTGTACACTAGAAATTCTTATCATCAGAAAAATCTGTGAAATACCAAAGTTTAAGGTCTAGACGAGTATTATGCTTTCCTTTGACTCAGAAACCTCCGTTCTCGACTTTGAAGCAATGCTACCCTTGCAAGCAGAGAAAGAGCATGAAATTTCTGTGCTTTTGGCAAAAACAGTTTTTACTGTGAACCTTGAAACCAGGGCACTAAAGGGAATTTCAACAAGGCACCATAAATTGGCAAGCTGGAAGGGAGCAGTGGCCTATTCCTTGTGTAAATGTTTTCTAAGCCTGGGGCCTGAAGGCAGATGTAGGCAGCTTATACACTGCTGGTGCCTGTGCTTCTAAAATTAGGAATAAAGGTGAAAATTGATTTTTAAAACCTTTGTTTCTAGGTATAGAAGCAAAGATGATTATATGTGAAAGAATAAAAACACTCAAGTGTGCATAATCATGGGACTTAAAATCCCTGCATTACACTTAAAAATCCACTCCTTTTAGAGAGAATCTTTGAATACTATTAGTCAGTAATATGCTCATCATTTTTCTGTTTTCTCATTTTTTCAGGATTTGCCTTACAAACAGTATATGACTGATATGCCTTGCCAAAGGGCCCCTCAGAGCATCCTAGAAGAGGATTGCACCTGGATCTAAAAGAAAAGGTTAGATTTATAGCAGTTTTGAGACTTCTTTTTTTATGATATTGCTATTGTTGGAAATTCTCATGACATGGTGACAGTTAAGACAAGTCTTGGGTTTTAGTATCCATAGCTCAAATAATTTTCTCTGGCAAACTAAGAGTAGGTAAATTCAGACAAGTTATTAACTGTTGAGAGCTGTTCTTCCTTCAATTTTCAATAGAGATATAAACACCAAGTAAAAAGTGGTAGTGCCATGATCTGACGCTAGATTTGGAACCAAACATGCTGTTCTTAACCAGTGAGCTACACGATATTCTGTATAAAAAGTGTTAACAAAAAACAAACTATCATACAACTGACTAATTGTTTCATGCTTGACTGTAGTAACCTCCACTCTGGTATGCTCCAGAGGTCAACATGTTTTAATTTGTCACCTGGATCTTTGGTAAATATTCACTGAATAGATCCTAGATATCCTATCTGACCGACTGGTTCAGAATCTCCTGATATAGAGTCTGGAAATCTGTACACTAGAAATTCTTATCATCAGAAAAATCTGTGAAATACCAAAGTTTAAGGTCTAGACGAGTATTATGCTTTCCTTTGACTCAGAAACCTCCGTTCTCGACTTTGAAGCAATGCTACCCTTGCAAGCAGAGAAAGAGCATGAAATTTCTGTGCTTTTGGCAAAAACAGTTTTTACTGTGAACCTTGAAACCAGGGCACTAAAGGGAATTTCAACAAGGCACCATAAATTGGCAAGCTGGAAGGGAGCAGTGGCCTATTCCTTGTGTAAATGTTTTCTAAGCCTGGGGCCTGAAGGCAGATGTAGGCAGCTTATACACTGCTGGTGCCTGTGCTTCTAAAATTAGGAATAAAGGTGAAAATTGATTTTTAAAACCTTTGTTTCTAGGTATAGAAGCAAAGATGATTATATGTGAAAGAATAAAAACACTCAAGTGTGCATAATCATGGGACTTAAAATCCCTGCATTACACTTAAAAATCCACTCCTTTTAGAGAGAATCTTTGAATACTATTAGTCAGTAATATGCTCATCATTTTTCTGTTTTCTCATTTTTTCAGGATTTGCCTTACAAACAGTATATGACTGATATGCCTTGCCAAAGGGCCCCTCAGAGCATCCTAGAAGAGGATTGCACCTGGATCTAAAAGAAAAGGTTAGATTTATAGCAGTTTTGAGACTTCTTTTTTTATGATATTGCTATTGTTGGAAATTCTCATGACATGGTGACAGTTAAGACAAGTCTTGGGTTTAATGTTATAAATTAAACACAAATTCAGCTTTATCATGCATAGAAGGAAAGAAGTGAGGGGAATTTAAGGCCCAGGAAATCTTACCAGGAGAAATGGGCAACTTATAGTCTGAAAATTATGGAGTGGAAAATGTGACACTGTCAGCAGATTTGGGATCATTTCCGGAATTCTGTCTCCACAATGGGATCAGACAGTGTCTAGCATCTCCTCTAAAATACAGAATAGATAAAGTAAACTTTCTTCATAATCTCCTAATGCTATGCCCTTAAAAGCATGATTTACATCCTAATATAAAACAATATAATCAGTTACACAAACATCAAAGGAAGATTATGAATTTTTCTGCTGGAGATAAATTTAGACAGTTCTCTGCACTGTATTTCCTGCTCTGTTAACCTCTCACATGCCTATGCCAAATTCTAAATCAATTAATCCCCTTATGTTTGCATATACTATAGGTCCCTCTTAAATTGGCATAAATAATAAAAGTATCTCTTGACCTAAGTGAATATCATAACTGGAGATCCAATTGAGGAATATATTGGAGTTTATGGCTCCAGAAGCCCAATTATGGTGTCAAATGTCTAGTCTCTCTTTCTTGCTCTGCATGTGTGTGTGTTTGTGTGTGTGTGTGTGTGTGTGTCTGTGTGTTCAGTCATCTACAACTCTTTGCAACCCCATGGACTATAGCCCACCAGGTTTCTCAGTCCATAGAATTTTCCAGGCAAGAATACTGAAGTGGGTTTCCATTTCCTACTTTGTGGGATCTTCCCAACCCAGTGAGTGAACCCATGTCTCTTGCTCTTCTTTCATTGGCAGGTGGATTCTTTATCCCTGTGCCACCTGGAAACCCCCAGGTGCTCTGAAAACCAGAATAATAACTTTTATCCTAAAATGAGTTGACCTTATGTCAACACTGACTATCCACTATGATTAGAACTATACTATATAGTCACACATTCATGTCCAATGAAAAAATAGAGTTTATCAAACAGTGTTCAAGGAATTCAAGATGGGACTGCTAGCTGAAATCTTTTTTCTCAATCTATCCTTAAACATGGGCAAAGTGATTACCTGTATTGACCGGGCTAAAATATTCACAGGCTATAATTATACTTGAAGAGGGTTTGTCAGGTTTGAGAGATATATAGACTGGAAAAGTAATGGCTATAAGACAAGGATTTGGATAAGTTTTGGAAAGAGAATGGGGAATAAAGATTGAGTAGAAAACAGACCAGTGTTCATTTTAGAGAAATAATTTTAATATTTCTTTTTTTAATGGAAGCTTTTTTTGCCTCTAAGTCATTTATTTTCATCCATCTTTATTCTTTGGCCTGTGTAGGCCTCCAATTGCAGTGGCCTCTCTTGTTGCAGGGCACTGACTCTGGGCACATGTGCTCCAGAGTTCTCACTCATAACTGGACACACTGGCCCAGCTGCTCTGTGGCACGTGGGATCTTCCTGGGCCAGGGATTGAACCAGTGCCCCTTGCACTGCAAGGTGGACTCCTTACCCACTGGACCACCAGGGATGCCCCTAATTCTAATATTTCTTAATGAGACTTTGGAATCCACTTAAAGACCATGAGGTAAGAAATGCAGACTGTATATAGTCCAGCCAATAAGTGAAAGTCAAGTTTCAGAGAAGATAGATAAGTTTTCTAGAAGACATAGCTGCAAAGGCCAGAAACTGTGTATTCAATATAATCCTGTTGGTTAGTATTTCTGGACCAAAGGGTTTTTTCATAGAATAAGTACCATCAAGCAAAAACATATGCCGTTGATTACCTGGACAATGATTGAAAATTCACTTGTTAACACAGATCCAAATTCACTAGTCAGGGGATATATGCATGTGAATTGGACAATTTCATAAGTATAATTCATCAGTAAAACTCATCAGTCAGATTGGTGGGATTCTCATTTCAGGGCATCACTTACTAATTTTTAGGTTTTACAGAACTTATTTGATCTCTGAGAGCCTCACTGCCTTCGATCATGAGCTGGAGACAGTTGTACCGTCTTCTTTCATTGGCAGGTGGATTCTTTATCCCTGTGCCACCTGGAAACCCCCAGGTGCTCTGAAAACCAGAATAATAACTTTTATCCTAAAATGAGTTGACCTTATGTCAACACTGACTATCCACTATGATTAGAACTATACTATATAGTCACACATTCATGTCCAATGAAAAAATAGAGTTTATCAAACAGTGTTCAAGGAATTCAAGATGGGACTGCTAGCTGAAATCTTTTTTCTCAATCTATCCTTAAACATGGGCAAAGTGATTACCTGTATTGACCGGGCTAAAATATTCACAGGCTATAATTATACTTGAAGAGGGTTTGTCAGGTTTGAGAGATATATAGACTGGAAAAGTAATGGCTATAAGACAAGGATTTGGATAAGTTTTGGAAAGAGAATGGGGAATAAAGATTGAGTAGAAAACAGACCAGTGTTCATTTTAGAGAAATAATTTTAATATTTCTTTTTTTAATGGAAGCTTTTTTTGCCTCTAAGTCATTTATTTTCATCCATCTTTATTCTTTGGCCTGTGTAGGCCTCCAATTGCAGTGGCCTCTCTTGTTGCAGGGCACTGACTCTGGGCACATGTGCTCCAGAGTTCTCACTCATAACTGGACACACTGGCCCAGCTGCTCTGTGGCACGTGGGATCTTCCTGGGCCAGGGATTGAACCAGTGCCCCTTGCACTGCAAGGTGGACTCCTTACCCACTGGACCACCAGGGATGCCCCTAATTCTAATATTTCTTAATGAGACTTTGGAATCCACTTAAAGACCATGAGGTAAGAAATGCAGACTGTATATAGTCCAGCCAATAAGTGAAAGTCAAGTTTCAGAGAAGATAGATAAGTTTTCTAGAAGACATAGCTGCAAAGGCCAGAAACTGTGTATTCAATATAATCCTGTTGGTTAGTATTTCTGGACCAAAGGGTTTTTTCATAGAATAAGTACCATCAAGCAAAAACATATGCCGTTGATTACCTGGACAATGATTGAAAATTCACTTGTTAACACAGATCCAAATTCACTAGTCAGGGGATATATGCATGTGAATTGGACAATTTCATAAGTATAATTCATCAGTAAAACTCATCAGTCAGATTGGTGGGATTCTCATTTCAGGGCATCACTTACTAATTTTTAGGTTTTACAGAACTTATTTGATCTCTGAGAGCCTCACTGCCTTCGATCATGAGCTGGAGACAGTTGTACCGATAATGTCAGTTTAGTTTTGTATTTATAAAGGTAAAGAATGTAAGCCACATATCCAGAAAGAATTCATCTCTCTCAGTAAGTGCTCAATAAGTGGTAGGCATTACTATTCTATTTTAATGCAAAACAGTTTGTCTGAATAATAATTGCACGTACAAAATAGTCTTACCCTGAGGTCAGTAACTCCTTGAGCTAATATATTCATGAGCAGATTCAAACATTGATGTAATCCTGTTGTGGTTGACCTAGGGTACTGGTGAGCATTCTCCTAATGCCTTCAGTTTACAGCTATACAGGGTTTAGGGCTTCAATACTCTGACTTTGTAAGAGCTTCCTGGAAGTGTCCCTGGGATCTAATATTTACATATCCATTATCACTGGTAATACCTTTTAGAACTCTCTCAGGCCATTTGAGTTATTCATGTGTGTATGTGATAATATCCCATGGGGGCCCATCCACGTGCATATATGTGAGGGGGTGGTAGGATACTTACAAGACATTTAACATTTAATACTATGAGACCAATAAGCCCTCAGAAGCAAGCCAAATAAGCAGTTCCCCAAACAGGAGGGAAAGTGGTTTCTGAGCTGTCTAAATACAGTTGAAGCCTTGACTGTTTGAAATGAATAAGCCCTCAGAAGCAAGCCAAATAAGCAGTTCCCCTTTTTTGATTAAAACCATGGAAGAAAGCAGATGTATTGAGAATAGTTCAAGTTTCAGAGAAGATAGATAAGTTTTCTAGAAGACATAGCTGCAAAGGCCAGAAACTGTGTATTCAATATAATCCTGCTGGTTAGTATTTCTGGACCAAAGGGAGTTTTCATAGAATGAGTACCATGAAGCAAAAACATATGCCGTTGATTACCTGGACAATGATTGAAAATTCACTTGTTAACACAGATCCAAATTCACTAGTCAGGGGATATATGCATGTGAATTGGACAATTTCATAAGTATAATTCATCAGTAAAACTCATCAGTCAGATTGGTGGGATTCTCATTTCAGGGCATCACTTACTAATTTTTAGGTTTTACAGAACTTATTTGATCTCTGAGAGCCTCACTGCCTTCGATCATGAGCTGGAGACAGTTGTACCGATAATGTCAGTTTAGTTTTGTATTTATAAAGGTAAAGAATGTAAGCCACATATCCAGAAAGAATTCATCTCTCTCAGTAAGTGCTCAATAAGTGGTAGGCATTACTATTCTATTTTAATGCAAAACAGTTTGTCTGAATAATAATTGCACGTACAAAATAGTCTTACCCTGAGGTCAGTAACTCCTTGAGCTAATATATTCATGAGCAGATTCAAACATTGATGTAATCCTGTTGTGGTTGACCTAGGGTACTGGTGAGCATTCTCCTAATGCCTTCAGTTTACAGCTATACAGGGTTTAGGGCTTCAATACTCTGACTTTGTAAGAGCTTCCTGGAAGTGTCCCTGGGATCTAATATTTACATATCCATTATCACTGGTAATACCTTTTAGAACTCTCTCAGGCCATTTGAGTTATTCATGTGTGTATGTGATAATATCCCATGGGGGCCCATCCACGTGCATATATGTGAGGGGGTGGTAGGATACTTACAAGACATTTAACATTTAATACTATGAGACCAATAAGCCCTCAGAAGCAAGCCAAATAAGCAGTTCCCCAAACAGGAGGGAAAGTGGTTTCTGAGCTGTCTAAATACAGTTGAAGCCTTGACTGTTTGAAATGTAAGCCTACTCTTCCAACAGTACCACTGACAATAGCACATGGAAGCAAGATTTTCTGATATATGTAACTGTGTCTTCAAACAATCATATCACTTCTATCCATCTGGAGAAATAGGACATGGAGTTATCTGTTCTCCTTGCTAAAACAAATTTCTCCTGAGAACTTTAAACTATGGCTTAGAACCTAGAGGGAAAAAATATGATTCTAGAGACATGTGTAAAACATTTAATGAAATTATTTACCAGTCTGTAGTCTCTCAGCAAGGATTTTCCGGAAAAATTGTATCGTCATGTTGATTAAGACTGCCTTAATTCTTATTGCTAATAGTAAGCTATATGGATGTAGAAGTACCTATTTTTCAAATATTACTGCGATTTTTCAATATATGATGCATATTGATAAAAAATGAACACAATAAAATGTGAAGGTTCTGACCATCATCAAACCCAGAAGTATCCAGATTTTATCATGTCACTGCAGTGTTCTTTGTGGGAAGCTGTCCTTACATAGACATTTCCGGGATGAGTCATGCTGTCACAACCGTGGGGTGAGCATATGCCCTCTACCTTAAGAACCTATTAATTTTAACTAGACACCTGGAAACACATGGTTACATGCAACAGATGAACAAATCCTCTTCTTCAAATTTCAGCAAGGTAACAAATGATCACTGAACCTCTTAGTAGCATAATTTTCTGTTCACATCTAGGATACCAACTTCAAGGTCATAAACCCAGTTAATGAAGAGATTCATATTCTCAGGACATAACAACACAGTTGTCTAGACTTAAAGGAATGTAAATGAATCTGTGGAGTTTATCATTTGGTGGAACAGAAGCATCCATGTGTTCACTCTTTTTTCTTTGTTTACGAAGTGTCCCTGGGATCTAATTATTTACATATCCATTATCACTGGTAATACCTTTTAGAAATCTCTCAGGCCATTTGAGTTATTCATGTGTGTATGTGATAATATCCCATGGGGGCCCATCCACGTGCATATATGTGAGGGGGTGGTAGGATACTTACAAGACATTTAACATTTAATACTATGAGACCAATAAGCCCTCAGAAGCAAGCCAAATAAGCAGTTCCCCAAACAGGAGGGAAAGTGGTTTCTGAGCTGTCTAAATACAGTTGAAGCCTTGACTGTTTGAAATGTAAGCCTACTCTTCCAACAGTACCACTGACAATAGCACATGGAAGCAAGATTTTCTGATATATGTAACTGTGTCTTCAAACAATCATATCACTTCTATCCATCTGGAGAAATAGGACATGGAGTTATCTGTTCTCCTTGCTAAAACAAATTTCTCCTGAGAACTTTAAACTATGGCTTAGAACCTAGAGGGAAAAAATATGATTCTAGAGACATGTGTAAAACATTTAATGAAATTATTTACCAGTCTGTAGTCTCTCAGCAAGGATTTTCCGGAAAAATTGTATCGTCATGTTGATTAAGACTGCCTTAATTCTTATTGCTAATAGTAAGCTATATGGATGTAGAAGTACCTATTTTTCAAATATTACTGCGATTTTTCAATATATGATGCATATTGATAAAAAATGAACACAATAAAATGTGAAGGTTCTGACCATCATCAAACCCAGAAGTATCCAGATTTTATCATGTCACTGCAGTGTTCTTTGTGGGAAGCTGTCCTTACATAGACATTTCCGGGATGAGTCATGCTGTCACAACCGTGGGGTGAGCATATGCCCTCTACCTTAAGAACCTATTAATTTTAACTAGACACCTGGAAACACATGGTTACATGCAACAGATGAACAAATCCTCTTCTTCAAATTTCAGCAAGGTAACAAATGATCACTGAACCTCTTAGTAGCATAATTTTCTGTTCACATCTAGGATACCAACTTCAAGGTCATAAACCCAGTTAATGAAGAGATTCATATTCTCAGGACATAACAACACAGTTGTCTAGACTTAAAGGAATGTAAATGAATCTGTGGAGTTTATCATTTGGTGGAACAGAAGCATCCATGTGTTCACTCTTTTTTCTTTGTGTGATATCTAAGCACTACATTTATGATTCAAATGTTAGTAGGCAAAGTGCAACTGAAATCAATACGACTCTGCTTAGTATTCATGCACCAGATGCCATCTGTACAATATTCTTTGGGATGATATTTAACAGAGCTATGAAAAGTAATGACTGTTCAGATATAAATGACACTTTTGATTTCAGCTGAAAAGCAACCCCAAACATCAAAGAAGTACCACTAATAGCAAATCTAAGGAAGTGAGTTTCACTTAAAAGCATCAAAAGCATGAAGATATTCATTGACCTGTGTCACTTTATAAGAATAATGACTAACCATTATTGTACCATAAAGGACTGTCTATTTCATGGATCTCCATGATATTGCCGAAGGAACCGTCATTAAGAAAATATTTTATATCATCTTCTAGTTGAATCATCAAGCCACTTTTATTTCTAATTCCTTCACTCGTGTTCAGTTTCACTGAAACGAATACCCTGCCACTAAAGATATACTAAGATTTCTCCTTTATTTATAAAATGGCAAAGCAAACAGAAAACAGCAATAAAAGCAGCTACCAAGTCTAGCTGTCCAGAGCACCAACTCTGCTACGATTTTAGGTTTATTTCATGAAATAATTGAGAAGCACAACTTCAGGTGTGGACCATTTATTATGGTTTAATTTCATGAATAATTGAGAAGCACAACTTCAGCAGTGTTCTTTGTGGGAAGCTGTCCTTACATAGACATTTCCGGGATGAGTCATGCTGTCACAACCGTGGGGTGAGCATATGCCCTCTACCTTAAGAACCTATTAATTTTAACTAGACACCTGGAAACACATGGTTACATGCAACAGATGAACAAATCCTCTTCTTCAAATTTCAGCAAGGTAACAAATGATCACTGAACCTCTTAGTAGCATAATTTTCTGTTCACATCTAGGATACCAACTTCAAGGTCATAAACCCAGTTAATGAAGAGATTCATATTCTCAGGACATAACAACACAGTTGTCTAGACTTAAAGGAATGTAAATGAATCTGTGGAGTTTATCATTTGGTGGAACAGAAGCATCCATGTGTTCACTCTTTTTTCTTTGTGTGATATCTAAGCACTACATTTATGATTCAAATGTTAGTAGGCAAAGTGCAACTGAAATCAATACGACTCTGCTTAGTATTCATGCACCAGATGCCATCTGTACAATATTCTTTGGGATGATATTTAACAGAGCTATGAAAAGTAATGACTGTTCAGATATAAATGACACTTTTGATTTCAGCTGAAAAGCAACCCCAAACATCAAAGAAGTACCACTAATAGCAAATCTAAGGAAGTGAGTTTCACTTAAAGCATCAAAAGCATGAAGATATTCATTGACCTGTGTCACTTTATAAGAATAATGACTAACCATTATTGTACCATAAAGGACTGTCTATTTCATGGATCTCCATGATATTGCCGAAGGAACCGTCATTAAGAAAATATTTTATATCATCTTCTAGTTGAATCATCAAGCCACTTTTATTTCTAATTCCTTCACTCGTGTTCAGTTTCACTGAAACGAATACCCTGCCACTAAAGATATACTAAGATTTCTCCTTTATTTATAAAATGGCAAAGCAAACAGAAAACAGCAATAAAAGCAGCTACCAAGTCTAGCTGTCCAGAGCACCAACTCTGCTACGATTTTAGGTTTATTTCATGAAATAATTGAGAAGCACAACTTCAGGTGTGGACCTTATTATGTTCAATATTATGTCACACATGTTCTCTATACAGTTTCTCCTGTCACAGAAGAGTAAAAGATCAGCCGATCTGAGAAAATATTATTCAAGAGAACAGTGCATCTCCTAACACGATTGCTTTTTAGAAAGGTTCAGCAGATGGAATAAATAATCCAGCTCTAGTACCCCAAATGTTCTCAGTCATTGGCTAGGAACATGTAGCTCCAGTATTAAAAAGAAGTCTCTAGATGTGGCCACTGCAGAATGTCAGCCAACAAACTCGTTGCAATAGGTTTGTCTCAAAGAGACAACGGAGCTTTATAACCTCATGGTCACCATGGTTATATGTGATTTCTCATATCAATCTATTAATTCTAACTATTCTATACTTTTATGTTGTACAGAAATTCCCTTTACTCATTTATTTTCTAGGACAGAAATAATTGAGCATGTAATTTTTTATGGTCAAAATGAATTAGGAACATCCCGAGTGACCTATATAATTACGCTAGTCACACTGAACTGTTTTGTCCTTTTCGTCCTTCCTTCCTACCACAATGTATATAACTTATACACATCAACTGATACACTAGAACTGACTCAATGATTCATAAAATTTGTACAGTGATAAACACTGACACAAAGTCATTTCTAATGGTTTTGTTTTGTTTTAAAATTTAGTTAGGAAAGACAGGAAATGATATCTTAGGCTTAGCAGCCTATAAAAAAAAAATCCCTATTTACTTTTCAGGAGCTTAAAGTCTCAAGCACATCTTAAAACATTCTCACATTTGATTGAATAGCAAAAAATAGATTTCCACAGGTCTACGACTTGCTGAAGCCCTTGGCTTTTTAATAGCAAGGATGTCAAAGGGAAAGTTTGAAGATTCTGGCAAGCATATTAGATAGAAGCCAGGGGATAGCTTTGCATTAAAAAGTAGTGAATTTATTCAGGCACAACTTCATAAAGGATTTCTCCTTTATTTATAAAATGGCAAAGCAAACAGAAAACAGCAATAAAAGCAGCTACCAAGTCTAGCTGTCCAGAGCACCAACTCTGCTACGATTTTAGGTTTATTTCATGAAATAATTGAGAAGCACAACTTCAGGTGTGGACCTTATTATGTTCAATATTATGTCACACATGTTCTCTATACAGTTTCTCCTGTCACAGAAGAGTAAAAGATCAGCCGATCTGAGAAAATATTATTCAAGAGAACAGTGCATCTCCTAACACGATTGCTTTTTAGAAAGGTTCAGCAGATGGAATAAATAATCCAGCTCTAGTACCCCAAATGTTCTCAGTCATTGGCTAGGAACATGTAGCTCCAGTATTAAAAAGAAGTCTCTAGATGTGGCCACTGCAGAATGTCAGCCAACAAACTCGTTGCAATAGGTTTGTCTCAAAGAGACAACGGAGCTTTATAACCTCATGGTCACCATGGTTATATGTGATTTCTCATATCAATCTATTAATTCTAACTATTCTATACTTTTATGTTGTACAGAAATTCCCTTTACTCATTTATTTTCTAGGACAGAAATAATTGAGCATGTAATTTTTTATGGTCAAAATGAATTAGGAACATCCCGAGTGACCTATATAATTACGCTAGTCACACTGAACTGTTTTGTCCTTTTCGTCCTTCCTTCCTACCACAATGTATATAACTTATACACATCAACTGATACACTAGAACTGACTCAATGATTCATAAAATTTGTACAGTGATAAACACTGACACAAAGTCATTTCTAATGGTTTTGTTTTGTTTTAAAATTTAGTTAGGAAAGACAGGAAATGATATCTTAGGCTTAGCAGCCTATAAAAAAAAAATCCCTATTTACTTTTCAGGAGCTTAAAGTCTCAAGCACATCTTAAAACATTCTCACATTTGATTGAATAGCAAAAAATAGATTTCCACAGGTCTACGACTTGCTGAAGCCCTTGGCTTTTTAATAGCAAGGATGTCAAAGGGAAAGTTTGAAGATTCTGGCAAGCATATTAGATAAAAGCCAGGGGATAGCTTTGCATTATAACCAAGATAGACATGCTGGAGATAAAAGGAGTTGACACATTAAAGTGCTTTGCTATTTCCAGCCCTGTAACTAATATGAAATGTTATAATGAGTTCATTGGGTTTGGAGTGTGAACTTACTTAAAGCCACAGCCCATCTCCTGAGCTGCCTTACATCTGTGCACTACTGTCAGGCCAAGAATCACTTCTCTGTGTTGAGGGAAACTTGAATTTCACTTCACATTTAAAATCTACTTGCTTTCTAAAAGTGGCTGAGTAGTTCAGTACGTGCAAGTGAGCTCCTTGGATTGCTTTAACTTTTTAATGCATTACCTTTTTTTAAAAATTTTATTTTCTTTAATTCTTTATTTTAAAGGTTTTACAGAGTTTTGTTGTTCATAGACATGCATATTCCCAGATCAGTCATATACATATCCCTGGTCCCCTCCCCCCTCCCAATTTCCCCTATCCCACCCCTCCAGGTCATCGCACCAAGCCTTTCTAAGTACTCCTAGTCTCTTAGCACAATGACAATAGCTATCTTTTTCACACTTGACAGTATAGGTTTCCATGTTACTCCCTCTATGCCTCCCACCCACTATTCATTCCCCACAATGTCCATATGTCTATTCTCTGTCTGTTTTTTCATGAGTTCACTGCATATGTTATCATGACCATCCTACTAGATTCCATATATATGTGTTTGTATACGGTACTTGTCTTTCTCTTTTTGACTTACTTCACTTTTTATGATAGGTTCTAGTTCTAGCCACCTCATTAGGACTGAGTCTTCTGCATTTCTTTTAACAGCTGAGTAGTAGTCCATTGTATATATGTACCAGAGCTTCTTTATCCATTCATTCTTCGGTGGACATCTAGGTTGCTTCCATGTTCTGGCTATTGTATAGAGAGCTGCAATGAACATTGGGGTACAGGTGCTTCTTTCAGTTTTGATTTCATCAGGATATAAGCCTAATAGTGGGATTGCTGGGTCATAGGGTGCTTCTATTTTTAGTTTTTTAAGAAATCTCCATACTGTCTTCCATAGAGGCTGTATCAATTGACATTCCCACCAGCAGTGCAAAAGTGTTCCCTTTTCTCCACACCCTCTCCAGCATTTCTTGTCTGTCGATTTGTTGATGATGGCCATTTTGACGGGTGTGAGGTGATATCTCATTGTAGTTTTGATTTGCATTTCTCTAATAATAAGTGAGGTTGAGCATTGTTTCATGTGCTTTGGGGCTGTCTGCATTATCTTTTAGCTCAAAGAATTAGAGAGAAATTTTCATCTCTTTGAATATATCTTTCAGTGAGCACTGTGTTCAGTGGTCAAGGCACTGGATTTTACACATGTGTAAGCCTAACAGAGATCAGTCATTAAAGAATCATAGGTTGGACACTTCAGTCACCTATCATTAGATTCTTCTTTATGTATACAAAATGGAACATGTTTTAGATCATGTTTTGTCCATTGGTTATTATTAGTTTGCTTGGAATTTAGCACCTTAAACTAAAAAAAAAAAAAAAAGAGAGAGAGAGAAAAGCTGATATGGTTATAATTTGCCTGGCAAATATCATTGCTTCTCAAAATTAGGAGAAAGAATGAAATATGTAAGAATGAATTTCAGTATAGAATGAATTTCCATAAGTATACAAAAGAGATTGTTTTATTTTTTAAGTTATTTTTATTGGAGTATAATTTCCCTACAATATTGTGTTAATTTCTACTGTAAAGTGAATCAGACATACATATACATATATCACCTCCCTTTTCGACTTCCTTCCCAGTTACCACAGTGCACTAAGCAGAGTTCCCTGTGCTATCTGTTCTCTTTAGTTATATGTTTTATACATAGTATCAATAGTGTATATGTGTTCCTTTAACACATATACACTTCCTTTAGACATTTTTAAGTATCTATTAGAAGCGTAGGGTTTTACATGCACTATTTCAGTCTCTCCTTCCTACACTCCTCCTGCCTTTCTTCTTTCTTTCCATATTGATTATCTACACATGCTTGGAACTGGGATTATGAGGATACCCTCCTTCACTCAACCTCCACATCATCCGTTAATGGTTTGGCTTCAGAAAGTTATTTTCAAGTGTTTTATAAAAATAAATTTTTGACTTGTACTTTTTTTTTTTAAGATTTATTTATTTATTTATTTCAGGGGGGTGAGGTGGGGAGGGAGAGGAGCAGGTGGACCACCTCTATTGGTCTTTCATTTGTCCATTTTCATCCATCTTTGTTCCTTGGCCCGTGTGGGCCTCCCATCACGGTGGCCTCTCTTGTCGCAGAGCACCACCTCTGCATGCATACGCTCCAGAGCTCTGGCTCGGTAATTGGACACATCTGTCCAACCGCTCCACGGCACGTGGGATCTTCCTAGGCCAGGGATTGTACTGGCGCCCTTGCACTGCAAGGTGATGTCCTTACCCACTGGACCGCCAGGGAAGCCCGACTTGTATTCTTAAATGAATTCCCTGTGTTTGTAGCAGAGAAGCGGATATCAAGCTCTGGAATGATTTTGCATTTTCCTCTTCTATCAGCTTCCCCAACTATAACCTGAAATATTCTCATTTAAAACTTTCTAGGGCTCTGAGTAACTGCTTTTAAAAACCATCGAATTTCTATTATATTATATAGTGATTCTATATATTATGTGATACACACACACATATGCTCATATATTAACTATGAATAATGGACTGTCAAACAATTAACATCAAGTCAATTCATGATTAACTTTTGAAAAGCAGTTTGGGTTTAATGTGAAAGAAACAATCTATAACCTGGTGCATTTGTTTTCCAGTGCGAAAATTTATGATTTCAACAGACATTTATTACTTTATATTTTCATAGATTTGGGTTTTCCTACATATTGTATTAAAAAGGGACATACATATACATATATCTCCTCCCTTCTCGACTTCCTTCCCAGTTACCACAGTGCACTAAGCAGAGTTCCCTGTGCTATCTGTTCTCTTTAGTTATATGTTTTATACATAGTATCAATAGTGTATATGTGTTCCTTTAACACATATACACTTCCTTTAGACATTTTTAAGTATCTATTAGAAGCGTAGGGTTTTACATGCACTATTTCAGTCTCTCCTTCCTACACTCCTCCTGCCTTTCTTCTTTCTTTCCATATTGATTATCTACACATGCTTGGAACTGGGATTATGAGGATACCCTCCTTCACTCAACCTCCACATCATCCGTTAATGGTTTGGCTTCAGAAAGTTATTTTCAAGTGTTTTATAAAAATAAATTTTTGACTTGTACTTTTTTTTTTTTAAGATTTATTTATTTATTTATTTCAGGGGGGTGAGGTGGGGAGGGAGAGGAGCAGGTGGACCACCTCTATTGGTCTTTCATTTGTCCATTTTCATCCATCTTTGTTCCTTGGCCCGTGTGGGCCTCCCATCACGGTGGCCTCTCTTGTCGCAGAGCACCACCTCTGCATGCATACGCTCCAGAGCTCTGGCTCGGTAATTGGACACATCTGTCCAACCGCTCCACGGCACGTGGGATCTTCCTAGGCCAGGGATTGTACTGGCGCCCTTGCACTGCAAGGTGATGTCCTTACCCACTGGACCGCCAGGGAAGCCCGACTTGTATTCTTAAATGAATTCCCTGTGTTTGTAGCAGAGAAGCGGATATCAAGCTCTGGAATGATTTTGCATTTTCCTCTTCTATCAGCTTCCCCAACTATAACCTGAAGTCTTCTCTTTGAAAACTTTCTAGGGCTCTGAGTAACTGCTTTTAAAAACCATCGAATTTCTATTATATTATATAGTGATTCTATATATTATGTGATACACACACACATATGCTCATATATTAACTATGAAAAATGGACTGTCAAACAATTAACATCAAGTCAATTCATGATTAACTTTTGAAAAACAGTTTGGGTTTAATGTGAAAGAAACAATCTATAACCTGGTGCATTTGTTTTCCATGGCTAGAAAGCAGATTTCCACAAACTTTATGATTTAAAACAACAGACATTTATTACTTTATATTTTCATAGATCAGGAATCTGAACACGGTTTAAGGGGATCCTCTGCTTAGGGTTCCACAGGCTACAGTTAAATTTTTGGCCAGGGCTGTGTTTTCATCTGAGATTCTGGACCTTGTTCCAAGAGCATGTACTTGTTTGCAGAATTCAGTTGTTACTGGCTGAAAGTGTGAGGCCATCAGCTCCTGAGATCCCCTGCAGTCTTGCCACATGATGTCTTTGATAGGCATTTCATATAATGGCAGCTTACTTCTTCAAAGCCACTAGCATTGTCTGGAAAGAGGGAGTTTTGTATAACATAAAAGGTCCCAAGATGTCAACCATGACCATCACCTTTTCCTCATATTGTGGCTTTGTCAATGGAATCATACTCCATTCTCTGTGTTTTATTTGGTTGACTAGAAGCAGGATACTTACCAAAGGGCAGAGATCATGGCAATCATTTTAGAATTATAATTACTATGCCTAGTCTACAACCATAGGTGTTTCAGACTGCCAGCGAGTGTTTGGACCATCTGCAGTAAACTCTGAGGACCTGAACAGAAACATGCTTCCTGTATGCCTTTTGCCTAAGGTTTATTCTGAGGGTCTTCATTTTCCCTTTTTTGGTGCTTTCCCATTTAAAAGTAATTTCCATATCTTTTCTAATCTGCTTGTTCTTATCCTTCCTGTGGTGAAATAAGGTCATCATGATTGCTGTTTTCATATGTGAAAGTATTGAACTTCAGAGAGGATACTCACTACCTCAAGTTCTCGTAGATAATATGAGATATAACTTGAAACTGATTCATATGTTCTGACTTCTATTCTTAATTTGAAATTGCATATCACAAGCAAAATGTCTCTGTAAAGACTGGCTTAATAGGTACCTTACAAGGTCTATAAGGATTAACTTAGCACCTCTTATATAGGGTTGCATTACTATGTGGTATCCACACAATATCCACAACAGGCAAATTGGGCAAATGTCCACAAATACACAGAGATGCGAAAGTATTTTAACTGACAACAGGGATATTAGAGTCACTGTTATATTCTTTTCCATCTCAAAAGCTCACATAAAGATTTCCCAGGGTAACATATTGCAGACACCAATCTAGGTACTGATGGCTAGAACATTTAAAATTGTTGACATTTATTACTTTATATTTTCATAGATCAGGAATCTGAACACGGTTTAAGGGGATCCTCTGCTTAGGGTTCCACAGGCTACAGTTAAATTTTGGCCAGGGCTGTGTTTTCATCTGAGATTCTGGACCTTGTTCCAAGAGCATGTACTTGTTTGCAGAATTCAGTTGTTACTGGCTGAAAGTGTGAGGCCATCAGCTCCTGAGATCCCCTGCAGTCTTGCCACATGATGTCTTTGATAGGCATTTCATATAATGGCAGCTTACTTCTTCAAAGCCACTAGCATTGTCTGGAAAGAGGGAGTTTTGTATAACATAAAAGGTCCCAAGATGTCAACCATGACCATCACCTTTTCCTCATATTGTGGCTTTGTCAATGGAATCATACTCCATTCTCTGTGTTTTATTTGGTTGACTAGAAGCAGGATACTTACCAAAGGGCAGAGATCATGGCAATCATTTTAGAATTATAATTACTATGCCTAGTCTACAACCATAGGTGTTTCAGACTGCCAGCGAGTGTTTGGACCATCTGCAGTAAACTCTGAGGACCTGAACAGAAACATGCTTCCTGTATGCCTTTTGCCTAAGGTTTATTCTGAGGGTCTTCATTTTCCCTTTTTTGGTGCTTTCCCATTTAAAAGTAATTTCCATATCTTTTCTAATCTGCTTGTTCTTATCCTTCCTGTGGTGAAATAAGGTCATCATGATTGCTGTTTTCATATGTGAAAGTATTGAACTTCAGAGAGGATACTCACTACCTCAAGTTCTCGTAGATAATATGAGATATAACTTGAAACTGATTCATATGTTCTGACTTCTATTCTTAATTTGAAATTGCATATCACAAGCAAAATGTCTCTGTAAAGACTGGCTTAATAGGTACCTTACAAGGTCTATAAGGATTAACTTAGCACCTCTTATATAGGGTTGCATTACTATGTGGTATCCACACAATATCCACAACAGGCAAATTGGGCAAATGTCCACAAATACACAGAGATGCGAAAGTATTTTAACTGACAACAGGGATATTAGAGTCACTGTTATATTCTTTTCCATCTCAAAAGCTCACATAAAGATTTCCCAGGGTAACATATTGCAGACACCAATCTAGGTACTGAGGTACTAAAAGCATTTCTAATAAAACCTCTGTTCTTAGTATTTGTTTTCAGAATCTATCACCAGAGCCATGATAGAAATCTCACAAACTATCTCTAAATTTCACATTCCCCTTAGTTAAATATACTGAGTTTTGTCATGATGTATCACTCACTGCTGTTTTGGGTCAGTGTGCCCCTTATGAATGAATGCAAGAATTCTGGAAAAGTTGGTTGAAAGATAAAGCTGTCTTAAAGTAAGGAGACCCAGAGTACAGCTAAATGTCAAAGCTGATCTGGCCAAGCATTAGAATGCAAAGGTGAGCTTCAGCAATGTGAAGATGGCCAGAGAGACAAGGAATGTCAGAAATACTGTTTGACCAAAAATTCTATAAGGAAGATAGATGGATAAGAGGCAGTGTCAAAGGAAAGCAAATTAGCATTGTTGTTAGCTGGATCTGTGTTGCCATATCACTAATCAGACTCCCATAGAAGCAGAATAATTGGCATACCTAGTTTCATACTTAAATCTAGATTAGAGCATGATGAAACCTCCTTAAACCATAAACCTTAATCCTCATCCAGTTATATGTTTCTTTCTTGGACTGTGTAGGGTCTTAGGTATAGCATAAGAGATCTCCAGTTGTGGTATGCAAACTCTTAGCCGTTGGACTACCAGGGAAGTCTGCCATAATTCAGTACTTAATGCAGCCACAATGTTCAAGAGAAAAATGAGAGTATAGGTAGAAGAAAGAGAAAAAACCTTCTATGCATCTGGCTTTCAATTTTGAGTGACCCTGGTCTCTAGTAAGAGAACCATTTGTGGTGAAATAAGGTCATCATGATTGCTGTTTTCATATGTGAAAGTATTGCTTCAAGGTACTATTAATTTGAGATATAAAACTTGAAACTGATTCATATGTTCTGACTTCTATTCTTAATTTGAAATTGCATATCACAAGCAAAATGTCTCTGTAAAGACTGGCTTAATAGGTACCTTACAAGGTCTATAAGGATTAACTTAGCACCTCTTATATAGGGTTGCATTACTATGTGGTATCCACACAATATCCACAACAGGCAAATTGGGCAAATGTCCACAAATACACAGAGATGCGAAAGTATTTTAACTGACAACAGGGATATTAGAGTCACTGTTATATTCTTTTCCATCTCAAAAGCTCACATAAAGATTTCCCAGGGTAACATATTGCAGACACCAATCTAGGTACTGAGGTACTAAAAGCATTTCTAATAAAACCTCTGTTCTTAGTATTTGTTTTCAGAATCTATCACCAGAGCCATGATAGAAATCTCACAAACTATCTCTAAATTTCACATTCCCCTTAGTTAAATATACTGAGTTTTGTCATGATGTATCACTCACTGCTGTTTTGGGTCAGTGTGCCCCTTATGAATGAATGCAAGAATTCTGGAAAAAGTTGGTTGAAAAATAAAGCTGTCTTAAAGTAAGGAGACCCAGAGTACAGCTAAATGTCAAAGCTGATCTGGCCAAGCATTAGAATGCAAAGGTGAGCTTCAGCAATGTGAAGATGGCCAGAGAGACAAGGAATGTCAGAAATACTGTTTGACCAAAAATTCTATAAGGAAGATAGATGGATAAGAGGCAGTGTCAAAGGAAAGCAAATTAGCATTGTTGTTAGCTGGATCTGTGTTGCCATATCACTAATCAGACTCCCATAGAAGCAGAATAATTGGCATACCTAGTTTCATACTTAAATCTAGATTAGAGCATGATGAAACCTCCTTAAACCATAAACCTTAATCCTCATCCAGTTATATGTTTCTTTCTTGGACTGTGTAGGGTCTTAGGTATAGCATAAGAGATCTCCAGTTGTGGTATGCAAACTCTTAGCCGTTGGACTACCAGGGAAGTCTGCCATAATTCAGTACTTAATGCAGCCACAATGTTCAAGAGAAAAATGAGAGTATAGGTAGAAGAAAGAGAAAAAACCTTCTATGCATCTGGCTTTCAATTTTGAGTGACCCTGGTCTCTAGTAAGAGAACCATGTAGTCATCATTGAATATTACCAGTTGCGTTGAGTATGTCAAAGGAGCAAAATTTGGGGGTATGGTGTGAAGACAGACTGGACACCAACATAAAAATATTAACTGTAACATTACATCAAATATAACTATTCTGCAGAAGACTATAATTAATAGAGATATTAAAAGAAACACCTGTAGAAAAGCACTATGTTCTTCAATATGTCTAGAAATGCAGATGGAAACAACCTTAAACAGTATAATTGCTGCAAAGGTTCTGTAGTGCTAATATATATTTGTGCATATCTATCTGAAATCACCCTATTTGGCCATGGAACTATTTATTCAAGAATAATATTAATACCTCATCAAACCTTAATGTTAGATAGTTGGAGTAGAGCCTGAGGCACAATTAGCGTTCTAAGAGTTTTATTGTACAGGTAGTGTTTGTGAGTGGGGAGAAGGTGGAACTAATAAGATTAGACAGAGAGAACAGCCAACTGCAATGACAGTGTTAATTTTCACCAAACCACAGGCAGCTCTGGAACAAAAATTCCTTGCTGTAAAGTCCTGTATTGGAGCAAAATGGTACTGTCTTGGGTGCCTCCACCACACTCAGTGATTGTCTGGGGACTTCCCAAGAAGCATGTGGTTACAGCTTGAAGGTGGAGATGATCCTGAAGGTGCTAACAGCTGGCAGCTGGCGGCAAACTGTGTTCTTTGCTGCTGAACACACACCGTTCTTCATGATAGGAGATCCGTGTGGGATGTCTCCACAGCTGCTGAAACTGGTGAAGGAAGTCAGATTGGAAAATTCTGAGAATGACATATTCACATGAATAGTTCCAATCAATCATTCAAGAAACTTAATTGTGTGTATAGTTGTATGTGTGTGTGTGTGTGTGTATTCTTTTCCACTTGTTAGGGAAGCAGCAAGACCTCCCAGATAGAATTCCAAAGACTTGACAGGATATGGAATTTCTTTAATTTTATATTCAATTCTGTAGTGTGAAAATAAAATGATGACTGGCTTAATTTTCAGTGTATAGCTCGCATATTTGTATCAGATCTGAAAATGATCTCGAGATCCTGTATTGCTTAGCTTCTTGCTTTCATGACAATGAGGCTTAAAGAGTGCTCTCACATGGAATAGCAGGTGAACTGGAAGTGAAGAAGAAGGCCTAAAGAAATATGTGCCTGGACTGGTAGACTTTGTATCAAAAATGCAACGGAGGAAGGAATCTTTCTTGAAATCTACTTATGCATCTATAGAATTTTAAGTTTGTGCTATGATTCCAGATAAGAATTTTGTTACACTCTTGGTTTAACTCTGGACAAATATAAACCACATTGCTTTCTGGACTGAAGAAGATAATAGAAGAGGTTTTTATTTAATCCTACCCTTAGTTTTTAGAGTTTTATTTGTAATGACTTGTAGGTCACTCCTGGCTTGGTCCAGAGGTCAGATGAAAATGCCAACTGTAAAATGTAATTATTTAAGAGAACTAGGCAACATTTTAGTTTTGGAAGAATTTGGCTTCGATTTTTAAATGAATCAGTCATATCCAGGGAAAATAAATCAAGCAGTATTTTTTGTGTTTACTATATTTTGCACTTTGTATTTTTTTATGAATATAGCATAGCCCAAATGTCTCCTGCTATCTATAATGAAAGAGAAACATGGATGGATAAACTTTTAAAAAAATATTTGGCACAGGAGAGATGTGATCATTTGGTAATTTTCCAAATAACCAGCAGAAATTTTTTAAAAGCGCTTTACTTAAAACAAATAGATTGTGGGACAAATTCAGCCTATAGGTCATGTTTGCCTTCCCTTGCTGGAAGATGATTTCCAAAACATTTGGAAAACTATGCATCTAAACTTCCCTGGTTTCTGAGAGCTGACCCTGAAACATATTCACATCTTCAGTTTTCCCAGAAGAGAGCATGTCTGTGATCTGACAATGTTTAGAGATCTCTTTTCAGCTACCAAAACATAATCTGTTTTTTTAAAAACTGAAGTATAGTTGATTCCAAAAATACATACACAATATGTGTATATATATATATATATATATATATATAGAGAGAGAGAGAGAGAGAGAGAGATTGATATGATTTTCTATTATAGGTTAATACAAGATACTATTTATAGTTCTCTGTTGTGTTGTTGTTGTTTTGTTGCTCCGTCATGTCTGACCCTTTTGAGACCCCGTGAACCATAGACCTCCAGGCTCCTCTTTACAGGGGATTTTCGGGGCAAGACTGCTTGAATGGGTCGCCATTTCCTTCTTCAGGGGATCTTCCTACAGGGATTGAACCCACATCTCTTGTGTCTCCTTCATTGCAGGCAGATTCTTTATTGCTGAGCCACTGGGGAAAAGTTTTCTGTGCTGGATAGTAGATCCTTGCTCCTTACCTATTTTATTTATAGTAGTTTGTATCTATTTTTTTAAAAAAACTTTTATTTATTTATTTTTGGCCGTGCTGGATCTTTGTTGATGTGTGGGTTTAGCTGCCCTGCGGTATGTGGGATCTTCCTGGACCAGGAATCGAACCCGCGTCTCCTGCATTGGCAGAGGGGTTCCTATCCACTGAGCCACAAGGGAAGCCCCTAGTTTGTATCTATTAATCTCACACACTTAACTTATCCCTCTCTCATCCATTTCCCCTTTGGTAATCATAAATTTGTTTTCTGTACCTATGAATCTCTCTTATAGCAATGTGTAGATTCTTCTGCATTGGGGGAAAAAAAATACAGATCAGCAGTTCCAGAGATGGTCAACAGGGGGCATCCACTTTTGCTTTTATTCATCTTTTCCGTCTGTAGTCACTCTACCTCCCAAGCAGTATTTTTGTGTTTACTATATTTTGCACTTTGTATTTTTTATGAATATAGCATCCAAATCCCCTTTCTATAATGAAAGAGAAACATGTGATCTTTAAAATATTTGGCACAGGAGAGATGTGATCATTTGGTAATTTTCCAAATAACCAGCAGAAATTTTTTAAAAGCGCTTTACTTAAAACAAATAGATTGTGGGACAAATTCAGCCTATAGGTCATGTTTGCCTTCCCTTGCTGGAAGATGATTTCCAAAACATTTGGAAAACTATGCATCTAAACTTCCCTGGTTTCTGAGAGCTGACCCTGAAACATATTCACATCTTCAGTTTTCCCAGAAGAGAGCATGTCTGTGATCTGACAATGTTTAGAGATCTCTTTTCAGCTACCAAAACATAATCTGTTTTTTTAAAAACTGAAGTATAGTTGATTCCAAAAATACATACACAATATGTGTATATATATATATATATATATAGAGAGAGAGAGAGAGAGAGAGATTGATATGATTTTCTATTATAGGTTAATACAAGATACTATTTATAGTTCTCTGTTGTGTTGTTGTTGTTTTGTTGCTCCGTCATGTCTGACCCTTTTGAGACCCCGTGAACCATAGACCTCCAGGCTCCTCTTTACAGGGGATTTTCGGGGCAAGACTGCTTGAATGGGTCGCCATTTCCTTCTTCAGGGGATCTTCCTACAGGGATTGAACCCACATCTCTTGTGTCTCCTTCATTGCAGGCAGATTCTTTATTGCTGAGCCACTGGGGAAAAGTTTTCTGTGCTGGATAGTAGATCCTTGCTCCTTACCTATTTTATTTATAGTAGTTTGTATCTATTTTTTTAAAAAAACTTTTATTTATTTATTTTTGGCCGTGCTGGATCTTTGTTGATGTGTGGGTTTAGCTGCCCTGCGGTATGTGGGATCTTCCTGGACCAGGAATCGAACCCGCGTCTCCTGCATTGGCAGAGGGGTTCCTATCCACTGAGCCACAAGGGAAGCCCCTAGTTTGTATCTATTAATCTCACACACTTAACTTATCCCTCTCTCATCCATTTCCCCTTTGGTAATCATAAATTTGTTTTCTGTACCTATGAATCTCTCTTATAGCAATGTGTAGATTCTTCTGCATTGGGGGAAAAAAAATACAGATCAGCAGTTCCAGAGATGGTCAACAGGGGGCATCCACTTTTTGCTTTTATTCATCTTTTCCGTCTGTAGTCACTCTACCTCAGCAGAGAACAGGAATACTGTGATATTTAAGCACATATCCTTGTCTGATATGGCAGAGAGGAATGAGCATTGAGAGAAGCCCATTTAAGTGAAATCACCAAGGCATAAAAATAAGTTTTACTATTTAGTCCGTGACCCTAAAATCTGAAGGAAAACCTGCCTTGCAGTGTGCGTGTATAATATCTGGAGAATAATAGTGAATCCTTAGAGACAGTGGTGATTTAGGACAAATCTAGCACACCTGTGTCTTCACTACATAAAAATACAGGAAAATATGCATCACTCTGTGTAAATTCACTAACATTGGTAAGCAGGATTTAGAGCTCAGTATCCATGTTTCTGGGCTTCCATGGTGGCTCAGGGGGCAAAGAATCCACCTACCTTTGCAGGAGACATGGGTTTGATCCTTGGGTGGGGACTCCTGGAGTGATAGTAAACCACTCCAGTATTCTTGCCTGAGAAATCCCATGCATAGAGGAGCCTCGCGGAATACAGTTGATGAGATCAGAAAGTCAGACACAATTGAGTGATTAACAGACTAACACTTTGACTTTTTTCATGCTTTAAAAAGGGCTTCCCAGGTGACACTAGTGGTAAAGAACCCAGCTGCGAATGCAGGAGACCTCAGAGATGCAGGTTCAATCCCTAGTCTGGAAAGATTCCCTGGAGGAGGGCATGACAACCCACTCCAGTACTTTTGCCTGGGAACCCCATGGACAGAGGAGTCTGGCTGGCTACAGTCCACAAGGTCACAAAGATTCGGAGATGACTAAATTGACTTAGCACGCATGCACCTATGCTTTAAAAAACCCACAGATGGAGAACCTACAGATATAAATACAAAGTATAAAGGAAAAGGAAATATATACTCAAGCTAAAAATGATTGCATTTCAAAAAATGTCAGTGCCGTAGAACTGCAGAAAGGTGATTGTGATATATGGATGTGACAAGGGAATTTAAGAATGATACTGATCACATTTTCCCTATGGTATTTTGGAGCACTATGTTTAATACATATATTCATACTGACTTTAGAATTGTGTCCCTAGCTCTGACAAAGCCTCTTCCTTGTAGAGGGAGATTATCTGAGGCTTCATTCATCACAATGTCCCGCAGAGCATCGGGAGACTCCTAAGTTGATGGAATTATATTACTTGTACAGCTACATGCATATTACAAATATTTTTATATGAACCTTACAGATCTTTTGCTTTGTCTCTTCATAGTTAGGTCTGAACTGAACTGAGAAAGCAACAGAAAGGATTTCAAATTTGCTTAACAAATATTTTCTGACAGTTGGTTTTTAAGTATTAGAGTGAGTTATTTAGAGATGCAATGGAATTCATTTCCTCTTGAGTAATCTAAAAGCCATATATTTCTGTCCTGAATGCATTTGAGAAAAATCTACCAAAAGACAAAATGTTGGATTTGGTTTAGTTCTTCATTTTTGACTCAGAGTATTTCCTCCTGACAATTAATTAGAAATATCGAGCATACCTAAATAACCATTTAAAAATCTTGTTTCAGTTTTTGTATTCAATTTTATATATTGTTTTCAAGGCTAGGAAACAAATTGTACCTTTATGCATTTCACTGCAAAGGAGTTAAGTCACCTTCAAGGCCTTCTTAAATCTATTTTCCAATAAGGTAGAATATAAGAAAATACATTAATTTAAACATAGAGAAAGTCCTCCTTTGGTCAATTTGTTTCACCCAGCTGCGAATGCAGGAGACCTCAGAGATGCAGGTTCAATCCCTAGTCTGGAAAGATTCCCTGGAGGAGGGCATGACAACCCACTCCAGTACTTTTGCCTGGGAACCCCATGGACAGAGGAGTCTGGCTGGCTACAGTCCACAAGGTCACAAAGATTCGGAGATGACTAAATTGACTTAGCACGCATGCACCTATGCTTTAAAAAACCCACAGATGGAGAACCTACAGATATAAATACAAAGTATAAAGGAAAAGGAAATATATACTCAAGCTAAAAATGATTGCATTTCAAAAAATGTCAGTGCCGTAGAACTGCAGAAAGGTGATTGTGATATATGGATGTGACAAGGGAATTTAAGAATGATACTGATCACATTTTCCCTATGGTATTTTGGAGCACTATGTTTAATACATATATTCATACTGACTTTAGAATTGTGTCCCTAGCTCTGACAAAGCCTCTTCCTTGTAGAGGGAGATTATCTGAGGCTTCATTCATCACAATGTCCCGCAGAGCATCGGGAGACTCCTAAGTTGATGGAATTATATTACTTGTACAGCTACATGCATATTACAAATATTTTTATATGAACCTTACAGATCTTTTGCTTTGTCTCTTCATAGTTAGGTCTGAACTGAACTGAGAAAGCAACAGAAAGGATTTCAAATTTGCTTAACAAATATTTTCTGACAGTTGGTTTTTAAGTATTAGAGTGAGTTATTTAGAGATGCAATGGAATTCATTTCCTCTTGAGTAATCTAAAAGCCATATATTTCTGTCCTGAATGCATTTGAGAAAAATCTACCAAAAGACAAAATGTTGGATTTGGTTTAGTTCTTCATTTTTGACTCAGAGTATTTCCTCCTGACAATTAATTAGAAATATCGAGCATACCTAAATAACCATTTAAAAATCTTGTTTCAGTTTTTGTATTCAATTTTATATATTGTTTTCAAGGCTAGGAAACAAATTGTACCTTTATGCATTTCACTGCAAAGGAGTTAAGTCACCTTCAAGGCCTTCTTAAATCTATTTTCCAATAAGGTAGAATATAAGAAAATACATTAATTTAAACATAGAGAAAGTCCTCCTTTGGTCAATTTGTTTCATTTTAACTGGTGCTAGAAATGTTTCTACATGGAGAGCTTTGGAATAAATAAATGTTGGGCTCTGAAATAAACTTTAGAAGACATTCTATTTATCAATCTGTAACTATTTTTAAGCTGGGGTTATACTGTCCATGTTTAGCAACATTACAGAGTTCATTAAATTTGGTGGAAAAGAAGGAAATCTCCAAAGAATCTTGGACACTTGATTTGGTTCTAGCATTTTCAATGCTGCTGGCAAACTTTCCTTTTTCTATAACTCCTGAAGGAAGTCTAGTTTCACTGACTTAATTATTATAATCCTTTATCTAGTAAGCAACCAGTGAAGCAAAGAAGCAAGAAAGGATGAAGCGATAGTAAAATTCAGAATTTAAATCTCTTAACTTCAAAAAAGTTTGTTTTTGTAATTTAAGAGAGCTGGTTTTATCTTTTCTGTTAATCATTTGAAATGGAGAAGCTAGCCAAACATAACTAATAGAAATAGAAGCCAGGAGATTGGTAGAAAGATATCCAGAGGAATACTCTGAACAAAAAATCACACTGTATCCAGTTCAGACCTGTTGTATCTAGAAACTCTCCCTTGGCAGTGTATTATGCAAACCAACAGAGTCAAAAGGAATTTTTCTTGATGGGTCTCTTCCTTTTGGCCATGATATAACCTTGCCAGTTAAACAAGAAGATCTAAGAAAAAATTAAACCTCCTAAACCCAGCCTCCCAAAAGGGAAAATTGGCCCCAAAGAAAAACTCCTTAAGACCGAGTGAGTTATTTAGAGATGCAATGGAATTCATTTCCTCTTGAGTAATCTAAAAGCCATATATTTCTGTCCTGAATGCATTTGAGAAAAATCTACCAAAAGACAAAATGTTGGATTTGGTTTAGTTCTTCATTTTTGACTCAGAGTATTTCCTCCTGACAATTAATTAGAAATATCGAGCATACCTAAATAACCATTTAAAAATCTTGTTTCAGTTTTTGTATTCAATTTTATATATTGTTTTCAAGGCTAGGAAACAAATTGTACCTTTATGCATTTCACTGCAAAGGAGTTAAGTCACCTTCAAGGCCTTCTTAAATCTATTTTCCAATAAGGTAGAATATAAGAAAATACATTAATTTAAACATAGAGAAAGTCCTCCTTTGGTCAATTTGTTTCATTTTAACTGGTGCTAGAAATGTTTCTACATGGAGAGCTTTGGAATAAATAAATGTTGGGCTCTGAAATAAACTTTAGAAGACATTCTATTTATCAATCTGTAACTATTTTTAAGCTGGGGTTATACTGTCCATGTTTAGCAACATTACAGAGTTCATTAAATTTGGTGGAAAAGAAGGAAATCTCCAAAGAATCTTGGACACTTGATTTGGTTCTAGCATTTTCAATGCTGCTGGCAAACTTTCCTTTTTCTATAACTCCTGAAGGAAGTCTAGTTTCACTGACTTAATTATTATAATCCTTTATCTAGTAAGCAACCAGTGAAGCAAAGAAGCAAGAAAGGATGAAGCGATAGTAAAATTCAGAATTTAAATCTCTTAACTTCAAAAAAGTTTGTTTTTGTAATTTAAGAGAGCTGGTTTTATCTTTTCTGTTAATCATTTGAAATGGAGAAGCTAGCCAAACATAACTAATAGAAATAGAAGCCAGGAGATTGGTAGAAAGATATCCAGAGGGAATACTCTGAACAAAAAAATCACACTGTATCCAGTTCAGACCTGTTGTATCTAGAAACTCTCCCTTGGCAGTGTATTATGCAAACCAACAGAGTCAAAAGGAATTTTTCTTGATGGGTCTCTTCCTTTTGGCCATGATATAACCTTGCCAGTTAAACAAGAAGATCTAAGAAAAAATTAAACCTCCTAAACCCAGCCTCCCAAAAGGGAAAATTGGCCCCAAAGTAATGTATTTATCCTACTCCTGATAAAGTACCACTTGGTGGAGAGGTGGCCCATATAAGTCCTAGGTTCTGTCCTTTTCAAGGAGTTAAGAGAAAGAGAAGTTTTTTTGAGTTTCTCTAATGGTAGGAAACTAGTCTCTGTTAACTCCAATGTCAGCTAGGGCCATTGATGTTCTCTTCAAGATATAACCAGGCTTTATGTTTGAGGGCCCCTTCTTCCACCTTTTATTCTTCTTAGTCATCTCTATGTTTTTACTGCTGGATAATGAAATACATAAATCAAATCCTTCTATTTGGAGTTCCCCACCAAACCAAAGACACTAACAAAAATAAGCACTCTAACAATTAATTCAAGAAAAGGCTTCCCTGGCTCAGCGGTTAAAGAATCTGCCTCCAGTGAAGAAGATGCATGCCCGAGATGCCGGTTCAATCCCTGAGTTGGGAAGATCCACTGGAGAAGGAAATAGCAAACCACTCCAGTATTCTTGGAGTTCTTGCCTGGAAAATACACGGGTCGGTGCCTTGCTTAATTTTATCTCATAGGTCAAAAAATCTTAGAAGCAGTCCCCTCAGCTGTTCCGTAGCATCAATAACTGAGCTAAGTGGCTAAGAATACCGAACACTGAACTGAACAGAAAGCAAAACAAAGGGATGGTAATAAAAGCAACCCCAAAGCAAATGACTCCCTCTGACCATTCTAACAGTTCAGAATTCCTTCATTATGAGCAGTGCTCGTAATGCTTATGCCATATGCTGACAGATAGAGACCTAAAAATAAAAATAGCTTTCATTTCTTAAGCTTTAGCTCTGAACCAGACATTGCTTTAATATGTAATATAAATGTCAGGGGTGGGAGAAATCCAACAAAATGTTCGCTAAGTGAAGGAATTTTCCAAACTCATACCTGTTTACATTCAGTCTCCTCTATCCACCCCCAAATACAGAGACTTGATTATCTCTTCATCCTCTGAAGCAATGGAGCAAACTAATACAACTTTCAGATAGCACATTGTATTAGCTTTCTAGGGCTGTTGTAACAAAATATGACAAACTGGGTTGTTTAAAACAGTGTAAATGTATTCTCTCACTCTTCTGAAGTTCAGAAGTCTTAAAAAGGTGTCGAGAAAGTTGGTCCCTTCCGGAAAGACTGAAGGACATGTGGTTCTATGCTTCTTCCTTAGTGTTCGCTGACTTGTGGACACATCACATTCCCATCATAGGCCATTCTTACCCCTGTCTCTTGATCTCTGTTTTTCCTTCTGGTAGGGACACCAGTCAGTGGATTAGGACCCACTCCAATCCAGTGTGACCTCAAGTTGACTAATTTCTTAAGACTATATTTCCACATTGGTCACATTCTGAATTTCAAGTCAGTATGAATTTGGGGAGGATGAATGAATGAATTCAATATGAACTTGGAGAATGTAATAACAATCCCTACCATCAACCTAAGAAAATCAGGGTCGTGCTCAGCACCCTGACGTTTCCAATGATAACCTAGATTTAAATCCCCACTTTCACAGAGAGGCATTCCTGATCACACAGTGTAAAGTTGCTACACACACAGCTCTATTGTCATCCCAAATTTAAGATCTACTAGTTGTTGCTTTGCTGAAGTAATTCTTTAAATCTTGCTTTTTTTGATGTATAGAATTAAATCTCAACTAAAGGAAGGGTGAGTTCATTTGTGTCCAACTTGTGACCCTATAGACTATAGCCCACCAGGCTGCTCTGTCCATGAGAATCTCTAGACAAGGATACTGGAGTGGCTTGCCCTTCCCTCCACTAGGGAATCTTCCAGATCCAGTATTCAAACCCAAGTCTCTTAGTTCTCCTGCATTGGAAGGTGAGTTCTTTACCATTAATGGAGGGGAGCCCCATTAAATTCACAGTATTTGATCTTAGTTCACTTTTATCATTTTCTTTACAATAAGGAGCTGATGATCTGAGCCACAGTCAGCTCCAGGTATTGTTTTCACAGACTGTACAGAGCTTCTCCACCTTCGACTACAAAAAGTATAATCAGTCTGATTTCAGGGTTGACCATGGGGCATTGACTCTATACACTAGAGTCATCTCTGTGTTGTTGAAAGAGGGCGTTTGCTACGGCCAGTGTGTTCTCTTGGCAAAACTCTTGGTAGCCTTTGCCCTACTTCATTTTGTACTCCAAGGCCAAATTTGCTTGTTACTCCTGGTATGTCTTACTTCCTACTTTTGCATCCCAGTCTCCTATGATGAAAATGACATCTATTTTGATGTTAGTTCTAGAAGGCCTTGAATGTCCTCATAGAACCATTTGACTTATTTCTAGTTAGTGTTGTAAGCCTGGATTACTGATTAAGAAAACAAACAGGTACCCCCCCCCCACCAAAATTGCTAGTGAAAGTGTTAGTTGCCCAGTCATGCCAGACCCTTTGAGATCCTATGGACTTTACCACACCTGGCTCTTCTATCTATGGGCTTTTCTAGGCAAGAATACTGGAGAAGGTTGTCATTTCCTTCTCCAGGGGATCTTCCTGACCCAGGGATGAACCCAAGTTCCCTGCATATCCTGCACTGGCAAATGGATTGTTTACCACTGTCACCTGGGAAGTGCAGCTCTAAAATCACCTACTGTCAGAAAAATATGAGCATTTTACCTTATTCTAGATAAAATCAGTTAGGAGATGTAGTCACCTCAATTGCCAAATCAATTTAAGATGAACCATTTGTGACAAATGGTTTTGTTTGTCCTCTTGAAATCTTGCTTAAATTGAGTACATGTATGAAGCGGGTGATTCTGCTCTGCTATATAAAAAGGATGAGATTTCTTTCCATCTTTGTAGTCTCTCAGAAGTTTGCCTGTGATGCACATCCTATTCTGATTTAGTGTTTATTCAATAGCAAAACTGTTTACTTTCTCTTTAACCTTTGTAGAGAGATTTTCTGGGTTGAGAAAAGAATTGTTTTTAATTTTATTTCCTCCAAATAGACAATATAAGTAGTCTGTGTACTCTCTGAATTCATAACCCAGAGTTCATTTAGTTTGAAAATAGTGTTTATGTTATGCTCTCAGATACCATCTATGTTAACAGATTGGCTATTCAAATAGGATTTTCAAACATGAAGGAGTGTAAATATCTTTTATAGATTACATCATCCCATACAACAATACTTCAGTTTGACAATATAAATGAACCCTAGGATTGTATATTTAGCACTTGAAAAAATATTTCAATGGCATTTTAAAAATTTCATTTTATATTTCAGACAATTTCTTATTTTTCACTCAGTTTTGGAATGCCATGCTTGATAAATAATTTTAGAAGTATTCCTAATATTGCATGGCTTTGTTTATTGATTCTTTTTAATATTTTTTCCTCTAGTAGTGTTCACCATGATCTGCAAACACTAAGTCAACATGTGGCCAAGTGTTCTGATCCCTCATACCACAGTGGCTATCAGCATGTCCGTGACTGATGGCAAGAGAAAGTGCAATGCTCTGATGCTTCAAAAACAATTACAGAAACATTGTCTGTCTGTTCTTCAGATGATACTATGCCCTCATTGTTAATAGAGAAAAGAAGAAGTTTGCTTCAGAAGATTGCTAGTTCTTGCTTCCCCATCTCAGTCACTTTCCCTGCAAGGATCCCATTCCCTTGAATAGCAACTGGCAAATGGATTGTTTACCACTGTCACCTGGGAAGTGCAGCTCTAAAATCACCTACTGTCAGAAAAATATGAGCATTTTACCTTATTCTAGATAAAATCAGTTAGGAGATGTAGTCACCTCAATTGCCAAATCAATTTAAGATGAACCATTTGTGACAAATGGTTTTGTTTGTCCTCTTGAAATCTTGCTTAAATTGAGTACATGTATGAAGCGGGTGATTCTGCTCTGCTATATAAAAAGGATGAGATTTCTTTCCATCTTTGTAGTCTCTCAGAAGTTTGCCTGTGATGCACATCCTATTCTGATTTAGTGTTTATTCAATAGCAAAACTGTTTACTTTCTCTTTAACCTTTGTAGAGAGATTTTCTGGGTTGAGAAAAGAATTGTTTTTAATTTTATTTCCTCCAAATAGACAATATAAGTAGTCTGTGTACTCTCTGAATTCATAACCCAGAGTTCATTTAGTTTGAAAATAGTGTTTATGTTATGCTCTCAGATACCATCTATGTTAACAGATTGGCTATTCAAATAGGATTTTCAAACATGAAGGAGTGTAAATATCTTTTATAGATTACATCATCCCATACAACAATACTTCAGTTTGACAATATAAATGAACCCTAGGATTGTATATTTAGCACTTGAAAAAATATTTCAATGGCATTTTAAAAATTTCATTTTATATTTCAGACAATTTCTTATTTTTCACTCAGTTTTGGAATGCCATGCTTGATAAATAATTTTAGAAGTATTCCTAATATTGCATGGCTTTGTTTATTGATTCTTTTTAATATTTTTTCCTCTAGTAGTGTTCACCATGATCTGCAAACACTAAGTCAACATGTGGCCAAGTGTTCTGATCCCTCATACCACAGTGGCTATCAGCATGTCCGTGACTGATGGCAAGAGAAAGTGCAATGCTCTGATGCTTCAAAAACAATTACAGAAACATTGTCTGTCTGTTCTTCAGATGATACTATGCCCTCATTGTTAATAGAGAAAAGAAGAAGTTTGCTTCAGAAGATTGCTAGTTCTTGCTTCCCCATCTCAGTCACTTTCCCTGCAAGGATCCCATTCCCTTGAATAGCAACTGGCAAGGCAAGTTGTTGCAACTGCCAGGTCTTCTCACCCCCATGGATTTTTATGACACTGACCATTTAACTAATTCCAAAATCGCAAACTGGTTAGAAAGCATGATGTAGAATTATCTTAAAAATGCTGAGAATTGGTACACAGGTAAGAATATACAGTCAATGAGGTACAGATCAAATCCCAGCTCTGACACTGAGTAGCTATGTTAACTAGAAATAATACCTCAACTTGGTTTTTCATCTGTGTCCTCGTCAGTAAAAGTAAAATAATAGTAGCTGTTTCTAAAGGCTGTGGTGAGACTATAGTAAGACAATTCATTTCAAAATCTAACAAAGTTACTGCCACCTTTAGGCTTCTCACTAATTTTATATATTCTGTTGTCACTTCCTATTGGGTGGAAAGGCTTCATGGGCCACACACTAGTGACTGTTGATTACATAAAACATCTACAAGACATTCCTTAATTCTGCATCAGAGTGCAAATGGTCATATAGGATATTGGTGTTATCACCATAGAAAGAAGATTTAAGCACCTTTCTACTCAGTTTTATTTTAATAACTAGTTAAAATCTATGTTCCTGTGAATTCTATACTTACTGATACATTTTTCAGGAAATAATCAGTAGGTAGTTTCCCCTTCCTTCCAATTGCAATCATTATTGTTAATTCTATTATAAAACAAACATTGTAGTTAGTATCCAAAATGGCCTCTCAGTGGACCCATGAAAAATACCTGTGATATTCACGTTGTTGTATATTGCTCCCCACCCCAATTCCTGGGTGTATTTGGGCTAGACCTATGTAACAAACTGTGGTGAAAGTAACTTCTGAGGCAAGGTCATAAATGTTTTGCTGTTTCTGCCTGTTACAAAGCTTCTTGGATAAAAGTAGTGTTCACCATGATCTGCAAACACTAAGTCAACATGTGGCCAAGTGTTCTGATCCCTCATACCACAGTGGCTATCAGCATGTCCGTGACTGATGGCAAGAGAAAGTGCAATGCTCTGATGCTTCAAAACAATTACAGAAACATTGTCTGGCTGTTCTTCAGATGATACTATGCCCTCATTGTTAATAGAGAAAAGAAGAAGTTTGCTTCAGAAGATTGCTAGTTCTTGCTTCCCCATCTCAGTCACTTTCCCTGCAAGGATCCCATTCCCTTGAATAGCAACTGGCAAGGCAAGTTGTTGCAACTGCCAGGTCTTCTCACCCCCATGGATTTTTATGACACTGACCATTTAACTAATTCCAAAATCGCAAACTGGTTAGAAAGCATGATGTAGAATTATCTTAAAAATGCTGAGAATTGGTACACAGGTAAGAATATACAGTCAATGAGGTACAGATCAAATCCCAGCTCTGACACTGAGTAGCTATGTTAACTAGAAATAATACCTCAACTTGGTTTTTCATCTGTGTCCTCGTCAGTAAAAGTAAAATAATAGTAGCTGTTTCTAAAGGCTGTGGTGAGACTATAGTAAGACAATTCATTTCAAAATCTAACAAAGTTACTGCCACCTTTAGGCTTCTCACTAATTTTATATATTCTGTTGTCACTTCCTATTGGGTGGAAAGGCTTCATGGGCCACACACTAGTGACTGTTGATTACATAAAACATCTACAAGACATTCCTTAATTCTGCATCAGAGTGCAAATGGTCATATAGGATATTGGTGTTATCACCATAGAAAGAAGATTTAAGCACCTTTCTACTCAGTTTTATTTTAATAACTAGTTAAAATCTATGTTCCTGTGAATTCTATACTTACTGATACATTTTTCAGGAAATAATCAGTAGGTAGTTTCCCCTTCCTTCCAATTGCAATCATTATTGTTAATTCTATTATAAAACAAACATTGTAGTTAGTATCCAAAATGGCCTCTCAGTGGACCCATGAAAAATACCTGTGATATTCACGTTGTTGTATATTGCTCCCCACCCCAATTCCTGGGTGTATTTGGGCTAGACCTATGTAACAAACTGTGGTGAAAGTAACTTCTGAGGCAAGGTCATAAATGTTTTGCTGTTTCTGCCTGTTACAAAGCTTCTTGGATAAAGCCAGGAGCCTTATATTTAGTTTGCATGTCCTGAGCTACTTCTGTGAGGAAGCGAAGCCCAAACTAGTCATGTGGAGAGACAGTATGGAAAGGAAGAGATGCCAGTCAGTCTTAAGCTATTCCAGCCATCCCTGCTTAAGTGACAGCCGTGTGACTAAAGAGCCATCTGGACCCCAGCCCAGTTAGACTTCAGCTGACTCCAACACAAGCCTAGGCTTTCAGACTAAACCACATGTGAACCCTGAATGAGGACTATTCAGCTAAGTCCAGTCAACCGAAGAATCATAAGAAGTAATCGTTTATATTTCTCGGGTAATCTCTTACATAGCAACACAAATAGAAATTCTTTTCTATGCTTCATTTGAAAAATGGAAAATTTTTACTGGTTATAATACCAAAGATAATTCTGTCTTCTCCATTGATGGTCTTTCTTCTGTCCACTTGCCTGAGAAGATTTCTGAATGTTAGCAAGCAAACTGGTGACCTCTAGACAGCAAGAATGGGGCAGTTCCTGTACTGGTGCTTCTGCTAGCTGGTCTACAGTTCTGGAACCCTGCCTCCCTAAGAAATGTTTCCTCTCCTTTGTCCTTGTGTGTGTTCACTGATGCTGATCTTTGCTTCTGGTCTCGCTGTGGTGGAGCATCAGAGAACAGTTCTCTGTGAACTGTAAACAAAACATCGTCTCCTGACATCACTGACTGGTGTACTGACCTAGTATCTTGCTCATATAGGATTATTGGTAATAACTAGTTAAAATCTATGTTCCATAGAAAGAAGATTTAAGCACCTTTCTACTCAGTTTTATTTTAATAACTAGTTAAAATCTATGTTCCTGTGAATTCTATACTTACTGATACATTTTTCAGGAAATAATCAGTAGGTAGTTTCCCCTTCCTTCCAATTGCAATCATTATTGTTAATTCTATTATAAAACAAACATTGTAGTTAGTATCCAAAATGGCCTCTCAGTGGACCCATGAAAAATACCTGTGATATTCACGTTGTTGTATATTGCTCCCCACCCCAATTCCTGGGTGTATTTGGGCTAGACCTATGTAACAAACTGTGGTGAAAGTAACTTCTGAGGCAAGGTCATAAATGTTTTGCTGTTTCTGCCTGTTACAAAGCTTCTTGGATAAAGCCAGGAGCCTTATATTTAGTTTGCATGTCCTGAGCTACTTCTGTGAGGAAGCAAGCCCAAACTAGTCATGTGGAGAGACAGTGTGGAAAGGAAGAGATGCCAGTCAGTCTTAAGCTATTCCAGCCATCCCTGCTTAAGTGACAGCCGTGTGACTAAAGAGCCATCTGGACCCCAGCCCAGTTAGACTTCAGCTGACTCCAACACAAGCCTAGGCTTTCAGACTAAACCACATGTGAACCCTGAATGAGGACTATTCAGCTAAGTCCAGTCAACCGAAGAATCATAAGAAGTAATCGTTTATATTTCTCGGGTAATCTCTTACATAGCAACACAAATAGAAATTCTTTTCTATGCTTCATTTGAAAAAATGGAAAATTTTTTTACTGGTTATAATACCAAAGATAATTCTGTCTTCTCCATTGATGGTCTTTCTTCTGTCCACTTGCCTGAGAAGATTTCTGAATGTTAGCAAGCAAACTGGTGACCTCTAGACAGCAAGAATGGGGCAGTTCCTGTACTGGTGCTTCTGCTAGCTGGTCTACAGTTCTGGAACCCTGCCTCCCTAAGAAATGTTTCCTCTCCTTTGTCCTTGTGTGTGTTCACTGATGCTGATCTTTGCTTCTGGTCTCGCTGTGGTGGAGCATCAGAGAACAGTTCTCTGTGAACTGTAAACAAAACATCGTCTCCTGACATCACTGACTGGAGCCCTAGTGTAGCAGGGAGTCCCTGGCACTGTACTGCATCCTCTATCCACTCTTGGCCAGGTTGTCATCTTCCCAGGGTCCTCTCCCCTCATCACAACAGTCCTACAGCAAGCCAGCCTATGTGTCTGGATTCCTCTGTTAAGAGCTGGAGAGGAAGCTCTGTACCTTGTCTGCCACAAGGAACCAAGAGGCACTAGGTACTAGAGCAGACCCTCTCTGTGCTTGAAGACAGCATGCTTCCCTTCCATCTTCATAATGCTCACGGTGGAGTGAATGTGTCTTCAGAAGTGGTCAAAACACCCTAAGTTCAAAATCTCAAAAAAAGAAAAAAGTAAAAAATGTTTTGCTTTCCATCCTCTTCCACTCAATGTATCTGTGTTCTTTCTGTTGTTCCTCTGCAAATTCTACTCCAAAGTGAAGAGAAGAGGAAGAATCAAGGACTCTCTCGGTCACGTAACTCCTTGCCCTGTCTTCTCTCTATCTTGTTTTCTTTTCTCAATGCCTCAGAAGTGCTTTTGCTTTTCTCCTTCAGTGCATAAGAATTCTCTTCCGTCTCATCTTGAGCCTTCTTTTTAGTAAGGCTTATAGACTCCTTAGACACCTAACTTTTGATATAAAAATTAGAATGTCTACAATATGAAAATCTTTTGATTCTCTACACAAAGTCTGTTGTTCAAGGTTATTATCTGGCTTTACACACATACACACACCCATGTGTACCCTCAGCTTACTTTTTCTAGCAAAAAATTTTTGATGAAATGTTTTTACTGGTTATAATACCAAAGATAATTCTGTCTTCTCCATTGATGGTCTTTCTTCTGTCCACTTGCCTGAGAAGATTTCTGAATGTTAGCAAGCAAACTGGTGACCTCTAGACAGCAAGAATGGGGCAGTTCCTGTACTGGTGCTTCTGCTAGCTGGTCTACAGTTCTGGAACCCTGCCTCCCTAAGAAATGTTTCCTCTCCTTTGTCCTTGTGTGTGTTCACTGATGCTGATCTTTGCTTCTGGTCTCGCTGTGGTGGAGCATCAGAGAACAGTTCTCTGTGAACTGTAAACAAAACATCGTCTCCTGACATCACTGACTGGAGCCCTAGTGTAGCAGGGAGTCCCTGGCACTGTACTGCATCCTCTATCCACTCTTGGCCAGGTTGTCATCTTCCCAGGGTCCTCTCCCCTCATCACAACAGTCCTACAGCAAGCCAGCCTATGTGTCTGGATTCCTCTGTTAAGAGCTGGAGAGGAAGCTCTGTACCTTGTCTGCCACAAGGAACCAAGAGGCACTAGGTACTAGAGCAGACCCTCTCTGTGCTTGAAGACAGCATGCTTCCCTTCCATCTTCATAATGCTCACGGTGGAGTGAATGTGTCTTCAGAAGTGGTCAAAACACCCTAAGTTCAAAAATCTCAAAAAAAAGAAAAAAAAGTAAAAACTGTTTTGCTTTCCATCCTCTTCCACTCAATGTATCTGTGTTCTTTCTGTTGTTCCTCTGCAAATTCTACTCCAAAGTGAAGAGAAGAGGAAGAATCAAGGACTCTCTCGGTCACGTAACTCCTTGCCCTGTCTTCTCTCTATCTTGTTTTCTTTTCTCAATGCCTCAGAAGTGCTTTTGCTTTTCTCCTTCAGTGCATAAGAATTCTCTTCCGTCTCATCTTGAGCCTTCTTTTTAGTAAGGCTTATAGACTCCTTAGACACCTAACTTTTGATATAAAAATTAGAATGTCTACAATATGAAAATCTTTTGATTCTCTACACAAAGTCTGTTGTTCAAGGTTATTATCTGGCTTTACACACACATACACACACCCATGTGTACCCACACTGTTTCTTACAGTAAACAGCTCTTCACTGTTTTTCTCCTCTTCAGTGCAGTCCTACTAAGACAATTCTAGCTGACCTTCAGACAGTGGGAGTTCTCTTATGAAATAGAAGCAAGATGTTTATGTGGAAAATAGAAGATGAAACACATATGAACACACTTATAAAATCTCATTCTATTTAGTGAATAGAGGAAATACTTGTAATTGAAACTATAGCTTCAATTTATACTTTCATACAGTCGGTGAAGAAGTATCTATTGAGCTCCTACTATGTGCAGTATGTTAGAAATTGGAGAATATAACATAGAATAAAATGTAAATGTAATGTTTGGCTTCCAAAGTAAAGACAATCATGGAAAAGAAACAAAAGAACTGTACACAGAAAATTACAAGACACTCATGAGAGACATTAAAGAAGACTTAAACAGATGGAGAGATATTCCATGTTCCTGGGTCGGAAGAATCAATATTGTGAAAATGACCATACTACCAAATATCATCTACAGATTCAATGCAATACCTATTCAACTTCCATTGACATTTTTCACAGAACTAGACCAAAGAATAACACAGTTCATATGGAAACACAAAAGACCTCGAATAGCCAAAGCAATTCTGAGAAAGAAAAATGGAGCTGGAGGGATCAGCCTCCCTAACTTCAGACTCTACTACAAAGCAACAGTCATCAAGACAGTATGGTACTGGCACAAAGACAGAACTATAGACCAATGGAACAAGATAGAGAACCCAGAGATAAACCCACGCACCTATGGGTACCTTATTTTTGATAAAGGAGGAGAAACTATAAAATGGGACAAAGACAGCCTCTTCAACAAGTGGTGCTGGGAGAATTGAACAGCTACATGATTGCCCTGTCTTCTCTCTATCGTTTTCTTTTCTCAATGCCTCAGAAGTGCTTTTGCTTTTCTCCTTCAGTGCATAAGAATTCTCTTCCGTCTCATCTTGAGCCTTCTTTTTAGTAAGGCTTATAGACTCCTTAGACACCTAACTTTTGATATAAAAATTAGAATGTCTACAATATGAAAATCTTTTGATTCTCTACACAAAGTCTGTTGTTCAAGGTTATTATCTGGCTTTACACACACATACACACACCCATGTGTACCCACACTGTTTCTTACAGTAAACAGCTCTTCACTGTTTTTCTCCTCTTCAGTGCAGTCCTACTAAGACAATTCTAGCTGACCTTCAGACAGTGGGAGTTCTCTTATGAAATAGAAGCAAGATGTTTATGTGGAAAATAGAAGATGAAACACATATGAACACACTTATAAAATCTCATTCTATTTAGTGAATAGAGGAAATACTTGTAATTGAAACTATAGCTTCAATTTATACTTTCATACAGTCGGTGAAGAAGTATCTATTGAGCTCCTACTATGTGCAGTATGTTAGAAATTGGAGAATATAACATAGAATAAAATGTAAATGTAATGTTTGGCTTCCAAAGTAAAGACAATCATGGAAAAGAAACAAAAGAACTGTACACAGAAAATTACAAGACACTCATGAGAGACATTAAAGAAGACTTAAACAGATGGAGAGATATTCCATGTTCCTGGGTCGGAAGAATCAATATTGTGAAAATGACCATACTACCAAATATCATCTACAGATTCAATGCAATACCTATTCAACTTCCATTGACATTTTTCACAGAACTAGACCAAAGAATAACACAGTTCATATGGAAACACAAAAGACCTCGAATAGCCAAAGCAATTCTGAGAAAGAAAAATGGAGCTGGAGGGATCAGCCTCCCTAACTTCAGACTCTACTACAAAGCAACAGTCATCAAGACAGTATGGTACTGGCACAAAGACAGAACTATAGACCAATGGAACAAGATAGAGAACCCAGAGATAAACCCACGCACCTATGGGTACCTTATTTTTGATAAAGGAGGAGAAACTATAAAATGGGACAAAGACAGCCTCTTCAACAAGTGGTGCTGGGAGAATTGAACAGCTACATGCAAAAAAATGAAGTTGGAACATTCCCTGACACCATACACTAAGATCAACTCAAAATGGATTAAAGACATAAATGTAAGGCCAGAAACCATCAAACTCTTAGAGGAGAATATAGGCAAAGCCCTCAAGGATATCAATCAAAGCAAGATCTTCTCTGACCCACCAACTAAAATAGCAGAACTGAAAAGAAAAATGAACATGTGGGACCTCATGAAACTTAAAAGCTTTTGTACAGCAAAAGAAATTACAAAAAAGTTCAACAGACACCCCACAGAGTGGGAGAAAATCATAGCAAATGAAACAACAGACAAAGAATTAATCTCCAAAATCTACAAGCAACTCAGACAACTCAGCACAGGGAAAACGAACAACCCAATCAAAAAATGGGAAAAAGATCTAAAGAGACACCTCTCCAAAGAGGACATACAGATGGTCCAAAAGCACATGAAACAATGTTCTATCTCGCTTATTATTAGAGAAATGCAAATTAAAACTACAATGAGATACCACCTCACACCCGTCAGAATGGCCATCATCAAAAAATCTGCAGACAATAAATGCTGGAGAGGATGCGGAGAAAAGGGAACCCTCTTGCATTGCTGGTGGGAATGTAAACTGATACAGCCTCTATGGAAGACAGTATGGAGATTTCTTAAAAAACTAAAAATAGAAGCACCCTATGACCCAGCAATTCCACTATTAGGCTTATATCCTGATGAAATCAAAATGGAAAGAAGCACCTGTACCCCGGTGTTCATTGCAGCTCTCTATACAATAGCCAAAACATGGAAGCAACCTAGATGTCCATTGACGAACGAATGGATCCACAGGCTCTGGTACATATATACAATGGAATACTACTCAGCTGTTAAAAGAAATGCAGAAGACTCAGTCTCAATGAAGTGGCTGGCTCTAGAATCTATCATAAAAAGTGAAGTAAGTCAAAAAGAGAAAGACAAATACAGTATACTAACACACATATATGGAATCTAGTAGGACGGTCTTGATAACACATGCAGGGAACGCATGGAAAAACAGACAGAGCATAGACCTAGGGACATTGTGGGGAAGAAATAGGGAGGGGGAAGCATGGAGGGAGTAACATGGAAACCTATACTGTTATGTGTGGAAAAGATAACTAGTGTCATAGTGCTAAGGGAATAGGAGTGCTTACAATGGCTTGGGGCGAAGCTCTGGAGGGGTGGGATGGGGGGATCTGGGTGGGTGGGGACCATTGATATGCATATGACTGATCTGGGAACATACATGTCTGTGAACAACAAAACTCTGAAAACCTTTAAAATAAAGAATAATTTAAAAAAAAGACAATAATGGAACACGTAGCTAGAAGTGTGATAAGGAGAACTTTAGGGTTCTATGGAACATCTTATAGGAGGTAATATTTTTTTCTTCTAAGTCATTTTCCCTTTTTGGAATTCAAGTAGACCTACCTAAAAACTAAGTTTATGAGTATAAATTGACTTCTAAATAATTGAATAGTTCTTTTAGAATTCTGTTGAAAGCTAGACATTTTAATTTATTTATTATATTAGTCAAGTGAATTATAAAAATGATGTAAGTGATTACTTTTCCCTGAACTAGCAAGCTTTTCTATTAATGCAACATTTTTTATACCTGAAGAAAAATTTTTAAGTAAAATATAATTTTCTTAATTAGATGAATAGACATAAAGTACAAAAGTTATTTGAGGAATACTTTTCTTGAACGCTACTGTTGCAGATTGAACAAGTCCGTTGTGGAGAAGATCTATATTTGCATTTTTATTAATATTGTCAGAGTGGAGAAAATTAGCCTATACCAATTAAGAAAAAATTTGACTTACCGATTTATAACCCACTAACTCTGTGATTTCTGATATTTAGACAAAAATCTGATTGCATGGCAAATGTGTTCTCCAAGGACAAAAAGAAACTGAGATATGAGAGAGCAAACTAATCTTTCATCACTGGGATCATAAAAGCACTTGTGTTCTAAGCTGTCCATTGCCTAACGCCATACAAATGGACCAAACGCCAAATGAAGAGGTAGATTATAAGACTGTAGTCCAGGGAGGGAGTAAAAATGACTAACACACATATATGAATAACCTTGATAACACATGCAGGATGGAAAAACAGACAGAGCATAGACCTAGGGACATTGTGGGGAAGAAATAGGGAGGGGGAAGCATGGAGGGAGTAACATGGAAACCTATACTGTTATGTGTGGAAAAGATAACTAGTGTCATAGTGCTAAGGGAATAGGAGTGCTTACAATGGCTTGGGGCGAAGCTCTGGAGGGGTGGGATGGGGGGATCTGGGTGGGTGGGGACCATTGATATGCATATGACTGATCTGGGAACATACATGTCTGTGAACAACAAAACTCTGAAAACCTTTAAAATAAAGAATAATTTAAAAAAGACAATAATGGAACACGTAGCTAGAAGTGTGATAAGGAGAACTTTAGGGTTCTATGGAACATCTTATAGGAGGTAATATTTTTTTCTTCTAAGTCATTTTCCCTTTTTGGAATTCAAGTAGACCTACCTAAAAACTAAGTTTATGAGTATAAATTGACTTCTAAATAATTGAATAGTTCTTTTAGAATTCTGTTGAAAGCTAGACATTTTAATTTATTTATTATATTAGTCAAGTGAATTATAAAAATGATGTAAGTGATTACTTTTCCCTGAACTAGCAAGCTTTTCTATTAATGCAACATTTTTATACCTGAAGAAAAATTTTTAAGTAAAATATAATTTTCTTAATTAGATGAATAGACATAAAGTACAAAAGTTATTTGAGGAATACTTTTCTTGAACGCTACTGTTGCAGATTGAACAAGTCCGTTGTGGAGAAGATCTATATTTGCATTTTTATTAATATTGTCAGAGTGGAGAAAATTAGCCTATACCAATTAAGAAAAAATTTGACTTACCGATTTATAACCCACTAACTCTGTGATTTCTGATATTTAGACAAAAATCTGATTGCATGGCAAATGTGTTCTCCAAGGACAAAAAGAAACTGAGATATGAGAGAGCAAACTAATCTTTCATCACTGGGATCATAAAAGCACTTGTGTTCTAAGCTGTCCATTGCCTAACGCCATACAAATGGACCAAACGCCAAATGAAGAGGTAGATTATAAGACTGTAGTCCAGCCTCTCCTGTCACCTCTATTTGACTGAGAATGCACCAGAATGATAAATAATATCAGAGGACAGAAATAATTTTATGCACCATTGGTTTGATTATAGGATTCTGAGTCCCAAAAGTGCTCTAGCTCTTCAACACACAGAGGATTTCTAGTTTAACTTTGATGCAATATTTAAAATATATGGGGCTTAGAGGTATTAAAAATCATTTCTATCAAGTTGGAATATATACACATTTCTCCAAAAGAAGGATACTTCCAGCTACCATTTCCTGAATGCTCAAGCTATGCCAGGTTTTATGCTAACGATATTACACACATTCTTTCATGGAAACTTCACAAAACTGTAAGAAGAATTATTATGACAGTTTTTATAATGAAGGAAGTGAGTTTTGAAGTGTTAAATAAATTGCTGAATATCAGAAATAACTTAATAGGTAGCAGCTGCACAAACCCTGGTCTTCTAGTTCAAATTTTAGTGCTCCTCATTTTTTTGTTCTGTTTTACTTTGTCTGACATGTTCTGTCTTTGGTTAGAGAAGAGAACTAGCTTCCTCAGTGTAAAGGTAGTCCCTGAGGCAGAATTCCAGATTGTGAGCCAGGAGACTTGGGTTTTCATGCTCTTTGAACAAATTCAAAGGGTAACAAGCAAACCTCATGTAAATGAGAGAAAAATCATTTTTAATATCCATGCTCCCTATCTGAACATCTCCTACACTGCTTTTCCCAGAACTAAAATCCAATTTCCTGGTGCCTCATCCAGATTTTTTCAAACATCTGTGATGTCAATTTGACCAAGGATGTAAATTTTTGATATTTTTATAGGTGAGAATGCCACAGGCTTCTCTCTTTACTTCTTTTTGGTAGGCTAGTCTTTATAATTACTCCAAACATTTTGAGCTCTTATAAATACGGTAGAAATAAAGAAGGATTTAAAAGAAATTATAAAACATCATCTTAGAGACTTCTCTAAAAAAAGTTATTTCCTCAGTCTAAGGGATTTTACCTCTCTTTGTAAGCTCAGAGCGATCTTGTCACCTTAATGTAAATAAAAAGGCCCTTTCAGTGAGTGGCAACACTAACAGCAGTTTTCTGCAAGCACCCTGGTCTTTCTGATTCAACACTACCCACCCAGTTCCAACACAGTTTCTGGCACAAAGTTGAAGTTTGAGTGACAAATAGTAAAACTGGTAAAAGTGCTGCCACCAGGCTGAAGAATCAATTTGAGTGAGTTCAATGCATTGTAGGATGGCCAGGCAAAGATGCTTCATATTTATGATGACCGCCCAAAAGGTGTTGTTAACTCAGTGTGTGTGTGAGTGTGTGTGTGTGTGTGTGTGTATGATCAGTCACGCCTGACTCTGCGACCCCATGGACTACTGTAGCCCCTCAGACTGCTCTTTCCATGGGGTTTCCCAGGCAAGAATACTGGAGTAGGTAACCAATCCCTCCTCCAGGGCATCTTCCCAACCCAAGGATCAAACCTGAATCTCTTGTCTCCATTGACAAGCAGATTGTTAACCAGTAGTGCCACCTGGGAAACCCCCGTTAACTCACTGGGGTTCACTAAGCATGTAACCCTAACCATCAAACCCATTACTCCAGGCCTTGGTCACATCCTGCAGAGGAATTTTAAAACACTAACTGGACTAGGAAAAGAAATAGCAAAATATGCTTTTGACTCAAGAACATAGTTTATTTATTGCCTGGCAGTGTTCATTGGAATAGTTAGTCATGAGGAGGCAAGTGGTTTAAAACCATTCCTCACTTAATACTGATTGAACCTGTTTTCGGCCTCACCTTTTCAGGAAGGAACAATGATGGTGAGCAGCCTCATCCAGATTTTTCAAACATCTGTGATGTCAATTACTTTTTGATATTTTTATAGGTGAGAATGCCACAGGCTTCTCTCTTTACTTCTTTTTGGTAGGCTAGTCTTTATAATTACTCCAAACATTTTGAGCTCTTATAAATACGGTAGAAATAAAGAAGGATTTAAAAGAAATTATAAAACATCATCTTAGAGACTTCTCTAAAAAAAGTTATTTCCTCAGTCTAAGGGATTTTACCTCTCTTTGTAAGCTCAGAGCGATCTTGTCACCTTAATGTAAATAAAAAGGCCCTTTCAGTGAGTGGCAACACTAACAGCAGTTTTCTGCAAGCACCCTGGTCTTTCTGATTCAACACTACCCACCCAGTTCCAACACAGTTTCTGGCACAAAGTTGAAGTTTGAGTGACAAATAGTAAAACTGGTAAAAGTGCTGCCACCAGGCTGAAGAATCAATTTGAGTGAGTTCAATGCATTGTAGGATGGCCAGGCAAAGATGCTTCATATTTATGATGACCGCCCAAAAGGTGTTGTTAACTCAGTGTGTGTGTGAGTGTGTGTGTGTGTGTGTGTGTATGATCAGTCACGCCTGACTCTGCGACCCCATGGACTACTGTAGCCCCTCAGACTGCTCTTTCCATGGGGTTTCCCAGGCAAGAATACTGGAGTAGGTAACCAATCCCTCCTCCAGGGCATCTTCCCAACCCAAGGATCAAACCTGAATCTCTTGTCTCCATTGACAAGCAGATTGTTAACCAGTAGTGCCACCTGGGAAACCCCCGTTAACTCACTGGGGTTCACTAAGCATGTAACCCTAACCATCAAACCCATTACTCCAGGCCTTGGTCACATCCTGCAGAGGAATTTTAAAACACTAACTGGACTAGGAAAAGAAATAGCAAAATATGCTTTTGACTCAAGAACATAGTTTATTTATTGCCTGGCAGTGTTCATTGGAATAGTTAGTCATGAGGAGGCAAGTGGTTTAAAACCATTCCTCACTTAATACTGATTGAACCTGTTTTCGGCCTCACCTTTTCAGGAAGGAACAATGATGGTGAGCAGCCTCAACAAAATGTGGGTAGGTGAAGGGCCTATATTGAATAGATATTAGGATCGGTGAGTAAACATACACCACACACACATTACAAGAGTTAATGAAGAACTAAAGAGGTCTTTAATAGGGGCTGGTAAATTATTGACTGTGAAAAGAAGTTGCAAGGACGTAGTAAATATCTATTATTTTTTTACTCCAGAAGGAGTAAGATAGCCATTCTCCTTAGCAAACTAATAATGATCATGATGTTGATGTTAAAAAGAAAAACAAAATCAGTTTACTGTTAATCTTATTATTAGTATTTTGTTCTTGTATTTCGGAGTACAGATGTGAGAATTGCAACTGCCTATGAGTAATCAATGTTGTAAGTAATCACAGTGCCATTTGTGGTTATGCCCTGATTACATGCATAACTTTATTCTAGAGGTTGAATGTAAAAATGTATATTCATTGAGTTTTAATTCTTAATTTAAAACTAATAAACGTGTAGAATTCCCTGGTGGTCCAGTTAAGATTTCTTTTCACTGGCTGGGTTCAGTCCCCTGTCAGGAAACTAAGATCGCACAAGCTGTATGGCACAACCAAAAAAAGGAGAAATATCCACCCTCCTCCAAAAAAAAATTTAGGTTAAAATAAAAATAAATAAATAAAATATAACATTTAGTAAATTGACTATTGGCCTTATTTCTGAAGTACTAATAGTCACTTTTGGTGAATTTAAATTGTAAATGTGCATTTTATATAAAGATTTGGAATAAAAAAATAAGTAAAAGGTGATGGTAGCTTGACTAAAAAGAGCTTATTTACATTGGAGTAGTGCTGAACATAAGAGGCACCCTGAAAAAAGAAGTGAAATTTTAGTCTTAATTGTATCAACAACAAAAACATGAGTAAAATATTTAATTTGATTTTGACTCAAGAACATAGTTTATTTATTGCCTGGCAGTGTTCATTGGAATAGTTAGTCATGAGGAGGCAAGTGGTTTAAAACCATTCCTCACTTAATACTGATTGAACCTGTTTTCGGCCTCACCTTTTCAGGAAGGAACAATGATGGTGAGCAGCCTCAACAAAATGTGGGTAGGTGAAGGGCCTATATTGAATAGATATTAGGATCGGTGAGTAAACATACACCACACACACATTACAAGAGTTAATGAAGAACTAAAGAGGTCTTTAATAGGGGCTGGTAAATTATTGACTGTGAAAAGAAGTTGCAAGGACGTAGTAAATATCTATTATTTTTTTACTCCAGAAGGAGTAAGATAGCCATTCTCCTTAGCAAACTAATAATGATCATGATGTTGATGTTAAAAAGAAAAACAAAATCAGTTTACTGTTAATCTTATTATTAGTATTTTGTTCTTGTATTTCGGAGTACAGATGTGAGAATTGCAACTGCCTATGAGTAATCAATGTTGTAAGTAATCACAGTGCCATTTGTGGTTATGCCCTGATTACATGCATAACTTTATTCTAGAGGTTGAATGTAAAAATGTATATTCATTGAGTTTTAATTCTTAATTTAAAACTAATAAACGTGTAGAATTCCCTGGTGGTCCAGTTAAGATTTCTTTTCACTGGCTGGGTTCAGTCCCCTGTCAGGAAACTAAGATCGCACAAGCTGTATGGCACAACCAAAAAAAGGAGAAATATCCACCCTCCTCCAAAAAAAAATTTAGGTTAAAATAAAAATAAATAAATAAAATATAACATTTAGTAAATTGACTATTGGCCTTATTTCTGAAGTACTAATAGTCACTTTTGGTGAATTTAAATTGTAAATGTGCATTTTATATAAAGATTTGGAATAAAAAAATAAGTAAAAGGTGATGGTAGCTTGACTAAAAAGAGCTTATTTACATTGGAGTAGTGCTGAACATAAGAGGCACCCTGAAAAAAGAAGTGAAATTTTAGTCTTAATTGTATCAACAACAAAAACATGAGTAAAATATTTAATTTGATTTTGACCAAAGATAAATTTGTCAAGCTATATTGGTTATAAAAATAAAAACTGATCCAATTATATACAAATTTAATATTCAAATCATATATTCACAGCATATTTAAATTTAAATTGTGTGATAAATCTACTGATTTAATTTATATTATTTGAATCCCCAAGATGCCATAGACTTTCATGCAGTTAATAGAATCTTTCTGTGTGTTTTGCAAATGATTTATCAGAAATTAAAGCTGTCTTCTTTCCTTAAATGGGCAAATATAACATTAAAAATATCTTGTCAATGTCTTGTCATGGTTATACAGACATGCATTCAATAAATATTTAAACTGACATTTAATATACTTTTAAGACTTCAAAACATAATATTTAATTGGGAAAAGATATTAAATGAATTTAGTAAAATTTGACTGTATAGCATGTACATTTGAAACTCCTGACCGTATCACTTTATTTTTGTTATAATCCAGAGGCCATCAAGAGGTAGGCTTTTATTTGTGAATAAATATGTTAAATAAGCATTCCCATTTTCTCAACTAGGAAGACACTAGGCTAGCCTGAATGCTGGAAATTTATAAGAATTGTATGTTGATATGTATAAACTGTGGTCCTGGAGAAGACTCCTGAAAGTTCCTTGGACAGAAAGGAGATCAGCCTGGTGTGCTATAGTCCATGGGCTAACAAAGAGCTGGACACAACTGGGTGACTGAACAACAATATATGTAAACAACAATATATGTAAACAGAGTCATACACTTCTGAAGAGAAAAGGAATGTCCTTTCTTGTCTTGACTACAAAACAGTGCTTTTAAGAAAAGGACTGAGCCAGACTGTATTTTAATCCTGGATTTTCTAGATTTTTTTTAAAAATATGCTTACCTGTTCTATGCCCATTTTCTTAAAATGGCAATTGTAAAATATCAATACTTAATTCCTATGAGTGTTATGAGCACTAAATACATTAATAATTATTAAACTCCTGCACATAAAAACAGTGTAAAATAAATGCATTGACTAAAAAGAGCTTATTTACATTGGAGTAGTGCTGAACATAAGAGGCACCCTGAAAAAAGAAGTGAAATTTTAGTCTTAATTGTATCAACAACAAAAACATGAGTAAAATATTTAATTTGATTTTGACCAAAGATAAATTTGTCAAGCTATATTGGTTATAAAAATAAAAACTGATCCAATTATATACAAATTTAATATTCAAATCATATATTCACAGCATATTTAAATTTAAATTGTGTGATAAATCTACTGATTTAATTTATATTATTTGAATCCCCAAGATGCCATAGACTTTCATGCAGTTAATAGAATCTTTCTGTGTGTTTTGCAAATGATTTATCAGAAATTAAAGCTGTCTTCTTTCCTTAAATGGGCAAATATAACATTAAAAATATCTTGTCAATGTCTTGTCATGGTTATACAGACATGCATTCAATAAATATTTAAACTGACATTTAATATACTTTTAAGACTTCAAAACATAATATTTAATTGGGAAAAGATATTAAATGAATTTAGTAAAATTTGACTGTATAGCATGTACATTTGAAACTCCTGACCGTATCACTTTATTTTTGTTATAATCCAGAGGCCATCAAGAGGTAGGCTTTTATTTGTGAATAAATATGTTAAATAAGCATTCCCATTTTCTCAACTAGGAAGACACTAGGCTAGCCTGAATGCTGGAAATTTATAAGAATTGTATGTTGATATGTATAAACTGTGGTCCTGGAGAAGACTCCTGAAAGTTCCTTGGACAGAAAGGAGATCAGCCTGGTGTGCTATAGTCCATGGGCTAACAAAGAGCTGGACACAACTGGGTGACTGAACAACAATATATGTAAACAACAATATATGTAAACAGAGTCATACACTTCTGAAGAGAAAAGGAATGTCCTTTCTTGTCTTGACTACAAAACAGTGCTTTTAAGAAAAGGACTGAGCCAGACTGTATTTTAATCCTGGATTTTCTAGATTTTTTTTAAAAATATGCTTACCTGTTCTATGCCCATTTTCTTAAAATGGCAATTGTAAAATATCAATACTTAATTCCTATGAGTGTTATGAGCACTAAATACATTAATAATTATTAAACTCCTGCATCAGTGAAAAACATGTGTTAGATTAGGTAAAACCATGAGCAACTGTCATTTTTATGATTTAAAAATGATGACATAAAAGCAGTTTTATACATCCCAGCATAGGTTACTACTATTACCCTGCCTGGCTAACTACTACTCATTATTTAACATTCCGAGTAGTGATCATTCCCTCCCAGAGCCTTCCTTAGCCCCTCCCCCTCTCCTTTTTGTGACTAATTCAATTCCACATCTCTTTCTTATTCCCACAGTATAGAACATCTACCTTTATTAAACCTTAATTGTATGTGTTCAATGTTTGCTTCAAGGTCATGCCTTTTTTTTTTTTTTTTTTGTAATTCTAGCATGTATCACGTATTTCATTTTGCTCAAATGTCAAGATTACATTAGACATGTCAGTAGCAATACCAGCACAGAAATGTTCTCATACTGCCGTATGTTTCACACCAACTCTGGGAGACTACCCAGAAGCAATCCCCCGGCTCAGTCTGTAGGCTTTTCTCCCCACACTAAGGGATAGCTTATCAGCCACTTGGAATGCAGGGACACAGCAAAGGGCAGACAGGCACCTGTACTGAATGAAGTGAAAGGGACATTGAAAACAAGATTGATCCTGCCCTTAGAATGACCTGCACCACAGTCCTCCAGAATGAGTTTGCTATTTTCAAAAAGTAATTTTCCAGATATAAAATTATGGCTACAGGAGTCGTAGGAGATTTGATGCACATAGAAAGAGCTTATGGGTTTCTCATGCAGATCTAAGGTCATAGAAGGTGAGGAGACAAAAGCAGTGACCCCTCAGACTTCTAATCTTGAGGATGTGTGCTTGCATTTCATTCTTAAAAGAATAAAAGTCTAAGAAAGAACACAAGAAAACAAGAAAGAATGGAAGAAAAGTAAGAAGGAAGCAAGAAAGGGAGAGAAGGAAAACAGAGAGAAAAAGAAATGGAAAATACATTTAAAATTAACAGAATAGAAGAATGGACTTTTAAAATCATGTGTACATTTATCTCACCATGAGCACAAATACAGTATCATGCTCCCAGACCATGTTCTTGGATCATTAAAAACTTGGCTTGAATGTTGTCTTGGACATGTTTTATCTCTGTGATTTTAGCATGTTATCTTCCTCTCTGTATCTGTTTCTTCACCTATATGATGGGAATTGTAATTAGAGTATCTAGCTTACAGAGTCGTGAAGAGTAACTGAAGTCATGTGCATAAATTATTTAATACAATTCTTGAAGTGTAGTCACAGTTTATTAAAAGTTTATTATTTAACATTCCGAGTAGTGATCATTCCCTCCCAGAGCCTTCCTTAGCCCCTCCCCCTCTCCTTTTTGTGACTAATTCAATTCCACATCTCTTTCTTATTCCCACAGTATAGAACATCTACCTTTATTAAACCTTAATTGTATGTGTTCAATGTTTGCTTCAAGGTCATGCCTTTTTTTTTTTTTTTTTTGTAATTCTAGCATGTATCACGTATTTCATTTTGCTCAAATGTCAAGATTACATTAGACATGTCAGTAGCAATACCAGCACAGAAATGTTCTCATACTGCCGTATGTTTCACACCAACTCTGGGAGACTACCCAGAAGCAATCCCCCGGCTCAGTCTGTAGGCTTTTCTCCCCACACTAAGGGATAGCTTATCAGCCACTTGGAATGCAGGGACACAGCAAAGGGCAGACAGGCACCTGTACTGAATGAAGTGAAAGGGACATTGAAAACAAGATTGATCCTGCCCTTAGAATGACCTGCACCACAGTCCTCCAGAATGAGTTTGCTATTTTCAAAAAGTAATTTTCCAGATATAAAATTATGGCTACAGGAGTCGTAGGAGATTTGATGCACATAGAAAGAGCTTATGGGTTTCTCATGCAGATCTAAGGTCATAGAAGGTGAGGAGACAAAAGCAGTGACCCCTCAGACTTCTAATCTTGAGGATGTGTGCTTGCATTTCATTCTTAAAAGAATAAAAGTCTAAGAAAGAACACAAGAAAACAAGAAAGAATGGAAGAAAAGTAAGAAGGAAGCAAGAAAGGGAGAGAAGGAAAACAGAGAGAAAAAGAAATGGAAAATACATTTAAAATTAACAGAATAGAAGAATGGACTTTTAAAATCATGTGTACATTTATCTCACCATGAGCACAAATACAGTATCATGCTCCCAGACCATGTTCTTGGATCATTAAAAACTTGGCTTGAATGTTGTCTTGGACATGTTTTATCTCTGTGATTTTAGCATGTTATCTTCCTCTCTGTATCTGTTTCTTCACCTATATGATGGGAATTGTAATTAGAGTATCTAGCTTACAGAGTCGTGAAGAGTAACTGAAGTCATGTGCATAAATTATTTAATACAATTCTTGAAGTGTAGTCACAGTTTATTAAAAGTTTATTATTATGTAAAAGACATGTACAAGTTCAGAATTAGATATGTTATGTGCACTTATTTTAAAAATACAACAATCCTGGATGAGACTATTTTCGGAGACCATTATTTAAATAAAATTTCAAGGTGTAGTTTTTAACAGTCCTAACACTTATTTTGTTATTTTATTATGACCAATTAGAATCCTTATTTTAGATAATACAAACATCAAAGAATTTAAATTCAAACTTGTTAAATAACCCTTTGGATAATGTGGAAGTTTATATAAGGCTATAAAGTTAAACAAGATAGATGCTTATTTCTCCTTTACCTGACTCTGCAAGAGATCCAAAACTGATAGGAAAGTTCCACAGTGCTAGAGACCCAGGTTCTTTGAACTCTGCCTTTCATAGGATCTTGCCCCTATCCATTCATTAGTTAAGAAAAATGATCATACCTTAACAAAGTAAACCTTAAATCCCAGTGGCTTAAGGTAAGAAAGTTATTGTCTACTCGTTCCATAGCATATCATCAACATATAGCTCTGCTCCAGAGTCACTCAGGGATTTGGGATGGTGGGAATTCTGATCTTACAGCACAAAAAAAATGGAATACAAAGCTTCACTGGCCATCACTTCAGAGGAAGAAAGATACTACAGATTAGCACCTGCTCCTTCCCTGCCTATGCCAGGAAGTGTTAGAGGTCTCTTCCTCTTCAGTTTACTGAACAGAACTAGTCTTTCAGCCTTCCTGAATTACATGAGTTTGGAATACACTGAAATACATAGAATGTCTGGTGAGCGTTACTTTATCTCTCCCAGCTTACATTTCCTATGCTTACCACCACAGCTTCCTTCAGCCCAAAGGAAGTGATTCAGAGGGAAGGGAAGTGTACGCTCCTTTCCTTCAGTCAAGATCTAAAATGTGTGGTCTCACTTCTGTTCACGAGCCATGGGGCAAATTTAGTGAGGTGCTATACCTCCCTGAAAGGTAGGATGGTCTCACTTCTAAAAGTTACCACCAAAAGAAAGACGAGAAAATAAGTATAGAGTCGTGAAGAGTAACTGAAGTCATGTGCATAAATTATTTAATACAATTCTTGAAGTGTAGTCACAGTTTATTAAAAGTTTATTATTATGTAAAAGACATGTACAAGTTCAGAATTAGATATGTTATGTGCACTTATTTTAAAAATACAACAATCCTGGATGAGACTATTTTCGGAGACCATTATTTAAATAAAATTTCAAGGTGTAGTTTTTAACAGTCCTAACACTTATTTTGTTATTTTATTATGACCAATTAGAATCCTTATTTTAGATAATACAAACATCAAAGAATTTAAATTCAAACTTGTTAAATAACCCTTTGGATAATGTGGAAGTTTATATAAGGCTATAAAGTTAAACAAGATAGATGCTTATTTCTCCTTTACCTGACTCTGCAAGAGATCCAAAACTGATAGGAAAGTTCCACAGTGCTAGAGACCCAGGTTCTTTGAACTCTGCCTTTCATAGGATCTTGCCCCTATCCATTCATTAGTTAAGAAAAATGATCATACCTTAACAAAGTAAACCTTAAATCCCAGTGGCTTAAGGTAAGAAAGTTATTGTCTACTCGTTCCATAGCATATCATCAACATATAGCTCTGCTCCAGAGTCACTCAGGGATTTGGGATGGTGGGAATTCTGATCTTACAGCACAAAAAAAATGGAATACAAAGCTTCACTGGCCATCACTTCAGAGGAAGAAAGATACTACAGATTAGCACCTGCTCCTTCCCTGCCTATGCCAGGAAGTGTTAGAGGTCTCTTCCTCTTCAGTTTACTGAACAGAACTAGTCTTTCAGCCTTCCTGAATTACATGAGTTTGGAATACACTGAAATACATAGAATGTCTGGTGAGCGTTACTTTATCTCTCCCAGCTTACATTTCCTATGCTTACCACCACAGCTTCCTTCAGCCCAAAGGAAGTGATTCAGAGGGAAGGGAAGTGTACGCTCCTTTCCTTCAGTCAAGATCTAAAATGTGTGGTCTCACTTCTGTTCACGAGCCATGGGGCAAATTTAGTGAGGTGCTATACCTCCCTGAAAGGAAGCTAGGGTATCTGGTCTTTGTTTTGATAATCTTGTACTTTGCTAACATTAAAAAGTTCTACCACCAAAAGAAAGACGAGAAAATAAGTATAGAAAGAAAAACTGCAACCTCAGCCACATCTGTGGACAAAATTATATAGTATCAGTTAAGGTCACTTAATAGTTTGAAAAAATATTTGAATTTCTGGATTTTGATATAAATAAAAATTCAGGATTCAAAGTAACCTTGAAGTAACTCCTGTTTTCAAAGTAACTCTTGTGTGTCTACCAGTCGTTTGAATTGTCATCTATACTCATACTCGCAAGGAATTTTTTCTGAATTATCTAGGCAGCTTGCAGTCTCCTAGTGAAGAGAAACCTTATACGATATTGGTGAAATAAGGATGAGTACGAGTTTACAAAAAAGAAGAAATACAGATTTATGGTTCATGGTTTATCTTTCTGTGAAGTTTCACTAGGAGAAGCAATTCATCCATTTAACATTGTTCAGCAAAGTTTTGATGGCTTATCTCTTCCAAGAAAGGCTCAATTCTTTGAAAGAATTTGACATTTCCAAAAATTAATGTTCCAGTCTTGTAATTTTGTTGAAACAATTTAAGAGAGACTGTTACTGGTTGTATTTTTTTTTAGTTTTGGTGTTAGTTTTGAAACACACAAAATAACCATTTCCAAGTGTCCTTTAATCAGTTGCAATTTATTCTTAGATATCATTTAGAAATAACCTTTACCTTTGGCTACCTAAGAGTTGCATAAAAGCTAATTGGTGGAAATTATATTATTATGGTGACCTTTAGAGCCTGAAATAATATTTCAGTCAGTGAATGTTTTCAATAAATCCACCTGGCTATTAGAGAGAACAATCTTTCTTATTATAAATAACTTCCTTGTAGACTGATTTACAGTGGACTGGCTTCCTTCAGAGTGTCACCTATTTTCAGAGAGTTAATAGATTAGAAATGTGTGCTGGTTAACAAAACTATTAATATATAATTCCAAAGCAGAGTATAGAAAGGAATAATTATTTCACACAGGTGTTGGACGCAGTGTAGATAACTCTCCAAGTTTGCTCACATCTCCCTTTCTGTTCTGTTTGTGACGAACCTCCAGAAAAATCACTTGGAATTATCTTCCTTATGATAGGTTTAATCTTCTTGAGAGGAAGTCCCTCGGAGCTCCGATGTCATGTCATGATGTTCATGGTACTCTGCTTGGGCCACAGACTCTCAGGCTCAGGCTCTTGATCTGCCATGTTGTTCATTGGCATGACCAGATAGCATTTCATCTCGTACCTTTGCCTATACCAGTTGCCTTCTACCATGGGTTCCTCTTTGCCTCAAGACATAAGGCCCCACTAGGTCTTTTGTACATTTCTTCTATAACTTTGAGATTGGCTTTTCTCAGACAATGTCCATGTCCAATAAGACTAAACAGAAAAACCTGGAACTCTGGGTATAAGAGCCGTATGAAGGAGTTTGGTCAATGGGTGATAAGAAACAGAAATGTTTTGCAGTAGCTCTCTCAGATGTCCCTCACATTGAACAGTTGGCTATGCTTGTCATCTGTCTACAACCAGCTCAGAAATGCATCCTCTTGTGTGAGGTCATCTTCTATCCTCTGCTTGTTTTCCCTCCCTGCATTTTTCTTGAGATCTCAGTCTTTCTCATCAATAAAATGTTAGCATATAAGTTTTCATTTCAGGCTCTGATTTTTAGAGAATCTGGGTTAAGACATCCATACGTTAAATATCCTTAAGGCGTCAAGAGCAATTATATTTATCTGCCGCTTTTCTTACATCCTTTCCTCTCTCCTGTTAATTCTTTCCTTTTTTTTTTCCATTTCTTGTTAAGATTTTGTAATTGATTTTTAGGCTATTCTTCAAATTGGCAAGAGCCACATCAAGTTTGCATAAATTTGGAGGAAAGACAAGCCATGCTGTTTTTTCCTTTAAATGGAGATAATATCTTAAATGACCTTCAAATTAATATACACACACAAATACACACACACACACACATATATTACTCTTCATAGAGAAAAGCATCTGAAGATTGTTTAGGAATTTGTTGGCAAATTGTACAGTATAGAAAAACTTTGATTATGTAGTCTTGAAAGACATGAGAAGTTACACTTGGTATATTTAACACATTAATCAGGCTTGCTTGGTGGCTCAGTTGGTGACTGTAAAGAATCTGCCTGCAATCATCTGCAATGCAGAAGACCTGGGTACAATCCCTGGTTGGAAAGATGCACCGGAGAAGGAAAAGAACAATATTCTTGCCTGGGAAATCCCATGGACAGAGGAGTCTGGCAGGCTACAGTCCATAGGGTCATAAGAGTCAGACATGATTTAGCAACTTAACCATCACCAGCAACTCATTAATCTGTTATTGGAGTTTTTAAAATTTGGTTTAAACTATAGGAATTTCACTCTGAACATATAAAATATAATTTTAGAGGCTGAAAAAACTTCAGCTTCCACCTAATCCTAACTTTATTGTATAAGGCAGTTAAGTCTCAGAGAGATGAAGTGACTTTTGCAAACATTTACCTCTCAAGTTCAGAGACTCAACTAAGACCTAGACCTTTTGAATCAAAGACCAATTTTTGTAAGTCACTTTTATGCAGCTTGCTATGTGTCTTGGCCTAATGTTTTTTCTGCTTCCCTTGTGGCTCTATCGTAAAGAGTCCACCTGCCAAATGCAGGAGATACTGGTTCATTCCCTGGATCAGGAAGATCCCCTGGAGGACTAGAAAATCCATGGACAGAGAGCCTAGTGGACTATAATCCATGGAGTTGGAAAAGAGTCAGACATGACCTAGTGACAACAACAACATTTTCCCTACTTGACTTTTTGAAACTAGAATTGAAAGGAGAAATTAAAAAATAAACAGTAAAAAATCTAAGGAACTGAAAACTAGACCTTTAAAAGTCTTGTTAAAGTGACAGATTTTATTTCTCCATTTACAGAAATGGGTCATAAATGCCTGTCTCTTAACTATGTACTCCAGAAGAGAAGGCTGTAGCTTCTAAATTATTTAAGGTCATGACTTTCTAGAGGTAAAAGCTTTAACTCATAGAGAATGAGACTACAGACAGTACCTGAGATTTTCTGACTAGACTGCTCCGGAATATTTTAGGAAAGTATTTTATTTTTAACCCAAACCGCAGTCTGAGTGATAGATGGTTTTCAGCAAATCTGCCATATGTAGATAATGAATCAAGAAATTAGGGAAACTGATTTCTCCTAGCTTGTGCATGTTCTTTATCTATGATGAACATGTACAACATTAGCCATATTTTAATGTAATTTTGTGCTTATATTTCTTTATAAAACTTTTTTAAATATACCTGCAATCATCTGCAATGCAGAAGACCTGGGTACAATCCCTGGTTGGAAAGATGCACCGGAGAAGGAAAAGAACAATATTCTTGCCTGGGAAATCCCATGGACAGAGGAGTCTGGCAGGCTACAGTCCATAGGGTCATAAGAGTCAGACATGATTTAGCAACTTAACCATCACCAGCAACTCATTAATCTGTTATTGGAGTTTTTAAAATTTGGTTTAAACTATAGGAATTTCACTCTGAACATATAAAATATAATTTTAGAGGCTGAAAAAACTTCAGCTTCCACCTAATCCTAACTTTATTGTATAAGGCAGTTAAGTCTCAGAGAGATGAAGTGACTTTTGCAAACATTTACCTCTCAAGTTCAGAGACTCAACTAAGACCTAGACCTTTTGAATCAAAGACCAATTTTTGTAAGTCACTTTTATGCAGCTTGCTATGTGTCTTGGCCTAATGTTTTTTCTGCTTCCCTTGTGGCTCTATCGTAAGAGTCCACCTGCCAAATGCAGGAGATACTGGTTCATTCCCTGGATCAGGAAGATCCCCTGGAGGACTAGAAAATCCATGGACAGAGAGCCTAGTGGACTATAATCCATGGAGTTGGAAAAGAGTCAGACATGACCTAGTGACAACAACAACATTTTCCCTACTTGACTTTTTGAAACTAGAATTGAAAGGAGAAATTAAAAAATAAACAGTAAAAAATCTAAGGAACTGAAAACTAGACCTTTAAAAGTCTTGTTAAAGTGACAGATTTTATTTCTCCATTTACAGAAATGGGTCATAAATGCCTGTCTCTTAACTATGTACTCCAGAAGAGAAGGCTGTAGCTTCTAAATTATTTAAGGTCATGACTTTCTAGAGGTAAAAGCTTTAACTCATAGAGAATGAGACTACAGACAGTACCTGAGATTTTCTGACTAGACTGCTCCGGAATATTTTAGGAAAGTATTTTATTTTTAACCCAAACCGCAGTCTGAGTGATAGATGGTTTTCAGCAAATCTGCCATATGTAGATAATGAATCAAGAAATTAGGGAAACTGATTTCTCCTAGCTTGTGCATGTTCTTTATCTATGATGAACATGTACAACATTAGCCATATTTTAATGTAATTTTGTGCTTATATTTCTTTATAAAACTAAATTTTTAATTTAAACAATAAATCATAGGAATAATACAAAAAATAGACAGTATAATTAGGCAAAAAGATCGAAGGGCTTCCCTGATGGTTCAGTGGTAGAGAATCTACCTTCAATGCAGGACTCACTGGTTTGATTCCTGGGTCAGTAAGAACCTCAGAAGGAAATGGCAACCCATTCTAGTAGTCTTGTCTGGGAAATTCCATAGTTCATGGGGTCACAAAAGAGTCGGACATGACTTAGCTGCTAAACAATAATGACAACAACAACAAAGATGGAAATAGTGCTAGTATCTTACAATCCAGAATTGATCAATATTAAAATTTTGGAGGTTATCTTTCCAGCCATTTTTTGTTTACATATGTTTTTTTAGTATTTAAAAAAAAGCAGTTTAACTAAAACTTACAAATTTGTCATGATTCTTATCTTTAAAATACTTAGGGTAAAAGTATCTGAATGTTATCTGATAAATTGATGCTAATTTTTTCAAAAATATCCTCTTATATACACTATATCTAAATAGTAAAGAAAAATATATAAATAATTTGAACACTGTGTTTATGGCATTGAGAACCTATCCAGAGATATGGGGTGCTGTCAAATATTTTACTTTTAGCTATGTAAGCATTTTATTTAATATGGGGTGCTGTCAAATGATTTTTGGAAACATTAAATTGCTAATTGAAAATTTACTATAATAACCAATATTGTGCTAAGAATTTAAGACTCCAACAGAATGGGTCATAAATGCCTGTCTCTTAACTATGTACTCCAGAAGAGAAGGCTGTAGCTTCTAAATTAATTAAGGTCATGACTTTCTAGAGGTAAAAGCTTTAACTCATAGAGAATGAGACTACAGACAGTACCTGAGATTTTCTGACTAGACTGCTCCGGAATATTTTAGGAAAGTATTTTATTTTTAACCCAAACCGCAGTCTGAGTGATAGATGGTTTTCAGCAAATCTGCCATATGTAGATAATGAATCAAGAAATTAGGGAAACTGATTTCTCCTAGCTTGTGCATGTTCTTTATCTATGATGAACATGTACAACATTAGCCATATTTTAATGTAATTTTGTGCTTATATTTCTTTATAAAACTAAATTTTTAATTTAAACAATAAATCATAGGAATAATACAAAAAATAGACAGTATAATTAGGCAAAAAGATCGAAGGGCTTCCCTGATGGTTCAGTGGTAGAGAATCTACCTTCAATGCAGGACTCACTGGTTTGATTCCTGGGTCAGTAAGAACCTCAGAAGGAAATGGCAACCCATTCTAGTAGTCTTGTCTGGGAAATTCCATAGTTCATGGGGTCACAAAAGAGTCGGACATGACTTAGCTGCTAAACAATAATGACAACAACAACAAAGATGGAAATAGTGCTAGTATCTTACAATCCAGAATTGATCAATATTAAAATTTTGGAGGTTATCTTTCCAGCCATTTTTTGTTTACATATGTTTTTTTAGTATTTAAAAAAAAGCAGTTTAACTAAAACTTACAAATTTGTCATGATTCTTATCTTTAAAATACTTAGGGTAAAAGTATCTGAATGTTATCTGATAAATTGATGCTAATTTTTTCAAAAATATCCTCTTATATACACTATATCTAAATAGTAAAGAAAAATATATAAATAATTTGAACACTGTGTTTATGGCATTGAGAACCTATCCAGAGATATGGGGTGCTGTCAAATATTTTACTTTTAGCTATGTAAGCATTTTATTTAATAGGTTAAAGGGAGTTTTGTGTGTGTGTGTGTAAAGTATTTCTTTTAGAAACAGTGAATGACTGAAGTGAAAAAATGATTTCTCCACTGGAAACATTAAAAATTGCTAATTGAAAATTTTTACTATAATAACCAATATTGTGCTAAGAATTTTTTTTTAAGGACTACTTTTACTTTTTTTTTTTTTTGACTGAAAAATATACTCTTAATGATAATCAAAATAATCAGTTCACTATGAAATTTAATTAAATTTTAATCCATCTAGCCCAGATGTTTCTTTTTTTCATACAATCACAAGCTTTTATTTTTATTTTTTGATTTTACAGAGTTTTGTTGTTTACAGAGATGTATAATTCCAGATTAGTCATGTGTATATCCCTGGCCATGTGCTCCTGACCACTGGCTCTTAATTGGACACACTGGTCTAGCCACTCCATGGCACATGGGATCTTCCTGGGCCAGGGATTGAACTGGTGTCCCTTGCACTGCAAGGTGGGCTCTTTACCCACTGGTCCTTACAGGAAGCCCTGTGCTAAGAATTTGAACTGAATGATCTTAAATCATCTTACTCATTACTCAGACAACTTAATCATATAAATACCATCATAATGTTCATTTTACAGATAAGGCTATCCAGTCTCAGAAATGCTATTTTTTTTCCCAAAAATCAAACAGCTAGGCAGCTAGAATCTTTCAGAATTAGAATACAGATCAAGAACCCATATTATTCTAGAATTCACCTCTTAATTATATACTGCTTTTAATTAATAGTAATAATAATAATAAAAACAATCTCTTTTCAGTGAGGATGTGCTATCTTTGCAGTTATTTATATCACTCTTTTCTCTCTTAACTTTCATAAATATTAATTGATAGTATAGTACTTAAAGATTGTATATATTGTATACAAAGTATATAAGCCCTTGAGTTAATTTAGTGAAAATTACTAAAATAATTTTAATAAAATTTATATTAACTTTACAAATCTGGTTTTACTACCAAAGATGGAATTTTTATTAGCACAAAAATGATATTTCGAAGAGACTCTTTTATCTTTTGCTTGAAAATAGTTATAAAAAGTAGTTTTAAAAGGCAATGGACTGTTCTATATCTTTAAATACGTAATCCTAAAATTTGAGCATCTTGAATGATTTCAAGTAATTTTTCATTACTGAATGAAAAATAGACTCAACACTCTTTACATTACATCAATTAAGAAATGTATCTCAGTTCCCTCTACTAATCAGGAAATTGTTATCCTTAAGAGAACTTGGGCTAATCTGGCATGAGCAGAAAGGGGATTTTTTTTTTTTTTTTTGGCTCACGGAACTGAGAAGTCCAGAGGTAGGGCTGCCTTCAGGCAAAGCTTGAAGTACTGGCATAAATGAGATCCTTAGCATCTGTTTTCTTCCCATCTTTTGGCTCAACTTGACTCAATGTTTTGGCTCCGCTCTCTTAAGAGGCTCAGAAAAACTAGTTGGAGAAGGTCAAAACTTTTACATTCTCTTAGCTCCAGTTTCCTTAAGAAGGGATGGTGTTCTCTCCCATAGAATTCCCAGAGAAAACTTTGTCTCATTAGTTTGAATTGTGTATCAACTCTGAACACTTAACTTATGGCAGAAGAATATTCATCACCAGTTGGTCAGGTCACATCATGCACTATGGTAAGATAAGGTATGGTTGGTAAGGTCAGGTCACATCATGCACTATGTCTTAGGTCATGTTCCCCAGTTTCCTTTGTAAGTGAGTAAGGAAGGTTTCCAAGAAAAAAAAACTAGGAAAGAAGACATGGATCTGAAGGAAAACAAGCAAGAATGTGATTTTAGGCAGGAGTATGTTTCAGGAATGATCCAGAAAGGGATGTTTTCAACCTTTTCCTGCATGGAAAGCTGGTGTATAATTTATTCCTACACTTTTCAATGGCTTGTCTTGGATAAACAAACTCCAGACCTCCTGTGAATAAGGGCGGAATGGATCCAAGGTCCTGAGGGCAATTTCTGAAGAGGAGTGTTGAATGCAGGTCACTGGAAACAAATGCACATGGAAGCTGAGCAGGGGCATGTGGGAATTTAAGAGGATTGGAGCCACAGTGGTAGCTAGGGATCAGATGCTCCTGAAAATCAAGTTGTAGCTGCCAGAATAAGGGAGAAATTAGTGCTGAGTACCCTCAGTACAAGAGATCCTCCAAACTAGATTTTGGAAATAAACCAGAAAATTATTTTAGTAAAGCACTGGTTAATTGTTTAATGTTAGAAATTTTGATTTTATATTTTAAATCATATGTGCGGGAAGCTGTCCTCAGTCAACTTACATCAATTAAGAAATGTATCTCAGTTCCCTCTACTAATCAGGAAATTGTTATCCTTAAGAGAACTTGGGCTAATCTGGCATGAGCAGAAAGGGGATTTTTTTTTTTTTTTTGGCTCACGGAACTGAGAAGTCCAGAGGTAGGGCTGCCTTCAGGCAAAGCTTGAAGTACTGGCATAAATGAGATCCTTAGCATCTGTTTTCTTCCCATCTTTTGGCTCAACTTGACTCAATGTTTTGGCTCCGCTCTCTTAAGAGGCTCAGAAAAACTAGTTGGAGAAGGTCAAAACTTTTACATTCTCTTAGCTCCAGTTTCCTTAAGAAGGGATGGTGTTCTCTCCCATAGAATTCCCAGAGAAAACTTTGTCTCATTAGTTTGAATTGTGTATCAACTCTGAACACTTAACTTATGGCAGAAGAATATTCATCACCAGTTGGTCAGGTCACATCATGCACTATGGTAAGATAAGGTATGGTTGGTAAGGTCAGGTCACATCATGCACTATGTCTTAGGTCATGTTCCCCAGTTTCCTTTGTAAGTGAGTAAGGAAGGTTTCCAAGAAAAAAAAACTAGGAAAGAAGACATGGATCTGAAGGAAAACAAGCAAGAATGTGATTTTAGGCAGGAGTATGTTTCAGGAATGATCCAGAAAGGGATGTTTTCAACCTTTTCCTGCATGGAAAGCTGGTGTATAATTTATTCCTACACTTTTCAATGGCTTGTCTTGGATAAACAAACTCCAGACCTCCTGTGAATAAGGGCGGAATGGATCCAAGGTCCTGAGGGCAATTTCTGAAGAGGAGTGTTGAATGCAGGTCACTGGAAACAAATGCACATGGAAGCTGAGCAGGGGCATGTGGGAATTTAAGAGGATTGGAGCCACAGTGGTAGCTAGGGATCAGATGCTCCTGAAAATCAAGTTGTAGCTGCCAGAATAAGGGAGAAATTAGTGCTGAGTACCCTCAGTACAAGAGATCCTCCAAACTAGATTTTGGAAATAAACCAGAAAATTATTTTAGTAAAGCACTGGTTAATTGTTTAATGTTAGAAATTTTGATTTTATATTTTAAATCATATGTGCGTGGTAAGCTGTCCTCAGTCATGTCTGACTCTTTGTGACCCTACTGGGCTCTTCTGTCCATGGGATTCTCCAGTCAAGAATACTGGAGTGGGTTGCCATGCTCAAGTCTAGAGGATTTTCCTGACCCTGGGACTGAACTTGTGTCTGTCATGTCTCCTGAATTGGCAGGTGGGTTCTTTACAAGTAATACCACCCAGGAAACCCATTTTAAAGGCAGTATTAGTAAATTAAGCAGCTTTTGTGGAGCAGAACAAGCGTAACATTTAGTAAGAAGTTTTATTTCAGTCTCCTATTTAGAGTGTAAATTTGGACAAATTAATTACCTTTTGAGCCCCAATTTCCTTACCTGGAAAGTAAGAATTAAAATAAGACATCCATTGCTAGTTACAATGGAGAGCAATGAGATAATAAATGCAAAAGAGGTTTTATAACTGAAAATGCTGACAATGTTAATGGCCCATTACTGTGTAAATTTCTCAGGGCCAAGACCTTACCTCCTCAGCTATTCTCAGTGTCTAGCCTAATACCTACACTTAATTTGCACTCCTTGGAGAATTAAGAAGAAAACATATTTGACAGGCAAGATTTTCGCTTTGTAGTAGATAGCTATATCTACTTATATGCATGATTGTTTTATACAAATACATTTTGTTTTGATAGAATTATAATAACCTATTTTAAATTTTTAGAGGCCATACTACATGCTTATAAAGAGAAGTACAAAGATTATGAGGCAAACTCTTTTTCCGTCTTGTATCCCCTTGTCATAATACTTTGTAAGTTTTTGTTTTATTGAGCAGGAATTAAGTAGGCATAAATTCCAAACATTCAAGCTAACTAGCAGCTATTTCCTGTCAGAGCAGACTGATTCCTTCCAAAAATTGAACTTGCATGTGTCTGGAATGAAATGATCAGTGCTTTTCATAAGTAAACTTGTCATCGAAAGTTTCTTAAGGAGAGGTGGAAGATATGAGGAGGTGTGTGTGTTTGTGAAAAAGAGGGAGAGAATTTTTAGGTAAAAGAGATTCCAGGATATAAGTGTAACTAATTGCCTAGACATCAGAACTAGGCTACTTTGATTTGTTATTCAGGTCTGTTCATCAATTTCCTCATCTATAAAAGATAATAGTATTGCTCTCATAGTTTTGGTGAGTACTAACTGTTTTAATACATACAAAATATTTTATCAAAGCACATGCTTTGTTTTACCCTGTTACGTTTATTGTTATCCTAAAATTACCAACGGATAAAGACATTCAGGACATTGTAGAGAGTACATGTATATTAACTGCAGAATACATGAGCCCCAGTGAGGGTAAATATTCAGTAAAAATTGGAGGTTTAATTCTCCATATTAAAAATAAAGAAAAATAATTCCTTCTCTGACCTTTTATTAGACATTTTGCTTTAGAATATTCGTAAGTTCTTTCTCTGTCTCTTTGAATAGTATGTTTTCACAAAGTCATATCCAGCTCTTTGTGATTCCGTGGACTGCAGCACACCAGGATTTCCTGTCCTCTACTATCTCCCAGAGTTTGCTCAAACTCATGTCCATTAAGTCAGTGATGCCATCCAACCACCTCATCCTCAGGTCACCTCCTTCTCCTCCTGCCCTCAATCTTTCCCAGCGTCAGGGGCTTTTCCAATAAGTCAGCACTTCTCATCAGGAGGTGGAAGTGGTGCAGCTTCAACTTCAGCATCCATACTTCTGATGAATATTTGGAATTGATTTCCTTTAGGACTGAACTCTCAAGGGTCTTCTCTAGCACCACAATTGATAGAAAACATTTTAAAATCTTAAGAAGCCTTTTGTTGGTTGTTTGAATATCCAAGAAGGGCTTTCTCAAGAAACTATCTCATTGGAGTGTAAACATGGAAGAAAGATAGGGTTTCTATCTCTCAATTTCTGTGTGAGAATAGGAGCCTAACTTGAACTGGCTTCAAGTTGCAGAAACTGTTTCTTGTTATAGAGATATGAAAAGTTTATTTTTCCTTTAAATTCAGCTGATTAACTAATAGATGGTAACCCCAATCACCAGGGTATTATATCATAGGCAGTCATACAGTATAGGATCAATGATGCTATCAGGTCCTCCTACCTGAGGACTAGTTATTGATTATCCTGAGAATATATATATGCAATGGATTGTATCTCCTTGGCTATAAAAAAATGTTTGAGATTTCTTTTTGTCTTGGAAATCCTTTAACAGATTGCCTGTGATGCACATCACATTCTGACAATTGTTACTCAGTAATGATTTTTTTTTTATTTATTTCTTTATTTATTTTTTATTCTTTATTTTAAATGTTTTACAGAGTTTTGTTGTTCATATACATGTATGTTCCCAGATCAGTCATATGCATATCCATGGTCCCCGCCCACCCAGATCCCCCCATCCCACCCCTCCAGACCTTTGCCCCAAGCCATTGTAAGCACTCCTATTCCCTTAGCACTGTGACACTAGTTATCTTTTCCACACATAACAGTATAGGTTTCCTTGTTACTTCATCCATGCTTCTCCCTCCCTATTTATTCGCCACGATGTCCCTAGGTCTATGCTCTGTCTTTTTTTTTTTCATGAGTTCCCTGTGTGTGATATCAAGACCGTCTTACTAGATTACATATATGTGTGTTAGTATACTGTATTTGTCTTTCTCTTTTTGACTTACTTCACTTTTTATGATAGGTTCTAGAGCCAGCCACTTCATTAGGATTGAATCTTCTGCATTTCTTTTAACAGCTGAGTAGTATTCCATTGTATATATGTACCAGAGCTTCTGGATCCATTCATTCGTCGATGGACATCTAGGTTGCTTCCATGTTTTGGCTATTGTATAGAGAGCTGCAATGAACATTGGGGTACAGGTGCTTCTTTCCGTTTTGATTTCATCAGGATATAAGCCTAATAGTGGAATTGCTGGGTCATAGGGTGCTTCTATTTTTAGTTTTTTAAGAAATCTCCAGACTGTCTTCCATAGAGGCTGTATCAGTTTACATTCCCACCAGCAATGCAAGAGGGTTCCCTTTTCTCCGCACCCTCTCCAGCACTTATTGTCTGCAGATTTTTTGAAGATGGCCATTCTGACGGGTGTGAGGTGATATCTCATTGTAGTCTTAATTTGCATTTCTCTAATAATAAGCGAGGTTGAGCATCGTTTCATGTGCTTTTGGGCCATCTGTATGTCCTCTTTGTCTCCTTAGGTCTTTTTCCCATTTTTTGATTGGGTTGTTCGTTTTCCCTGTGCTGAGTTGTCTGAGTTGCTTGTAGATTTTGGAGATTAATTCTTTGTCTGTTGTTTCATTTGCTATGATTTTCTCCCACTCTGTGGGGTGTCTGTTGAGCTTTTTTGTAATTTCTTTTGCTGTACAAAAGCTTTTAAGTTTCATGAGGTCCCATATGTTCATTTTTCTTTTCAGTTCTGCTATTTTAGTTGGTGGGTCAGAGAAGATCTTGCTTTGATTGATGTCCTTGAGGGCTTTGCCTATATTCTCCTCTAAGAGTTTGATGGTTTCTGGTCTTACATTTAGGTCTTTAATCCATTTTGAGTTGATCTTAGTGTATGGTGTCAGAGAATGTTCCAATTTCATTTTTTTGCATGTAGCTGTCCAATTCTCCCAGCACCACTTGTTGAAGAGTCAGTAATGATTTTTTTATCTATGATATTTATGGAGAAATTTTCTGAATTGACAGATTTTGTTTTCAATTATATTTTTAAAAAACACTTTCCATTTATATGTGAATCAAGAGATCATAAGCATTTATGTCTATAAAGAAAGAAAAGGGCTTCCCTGGTGGTCCAGTGGGTAAATACACCACCACGCAGTGCAAGGGGTGCCTGTTCGATCCCTAGCCTGGGAAGATCCCACGTGCCGCGCAGAGCAGCTGGACCAATGTGTCCAACTACCGAGTGGGAGCTCTGGAGCGCAAACACCCAGAGTCGGTGCTCTGCAACGAGAGAGGCCACTGTGATGACAGGCCAAAGAATTAAGACGGATGAAAACAGATAAATGAAAGACCAATAGAAGTGGCAAAAAAAAGAAAAGAAAGGAAAGGTGACAACTGGTAAAGCAGTTCTTGATTTCTCCTTTACACTTTGATAATTTTTTTTCATCTCTTGTACATAGAGCATGTGTGCTAAGTTGCTTCAGCCATGTCTGACTCCTTGCAACTCTATGAACTGCAGCCCACTAGGTTCCTCTGTCCATGGGATTCTCCAGGCAAGAATACTGGAGTGGGTTGCTATTTCCTTCTCCAGGAGATCTGCCAATCCAAGGACCAAACCTGTGTCGCCTGCATTGCAGCCAGATTCTTTACCCTTGCAAAGTCCTTCTGTTTGTAATTTATGATTGTGGCTAGCCTAGGTAACACTAAAACTGTTGATAAAAAAAAAAAAGATCTAAAAGAATGTAAAATTTTTAAAAGGACTTATACATTAATTTTAAAATGTCCAAGAGACCACTTAAGTAAGAAAACAAGCCTAAACACATTAGAAAAATGGATGAAGACTACAAATTATTAATTTATGGAAAAAGAAAGACAATGGGTACAACTGTATAAAAAGACAATCAGTTCTCCTGGTAAATAGAAATGGCAAATCAAGAACACAGTGTTATACTCTCAATCAGAATGACCAACATAGGTAAATATCAAAGGTTGTGTATTCTGTGAAAATATAGTAACCTGTATGCATTTCATTTGAAATGAAGATTGATACAGCTATTTTGGAGTGCTTTAACACAGCATGAAAATGTTCCAATTTATGCATGTGAACCCCAAGAAGAGTCAGTAATGATTTTTATCTATGATATTTATGGAGAAATTTTCTGAATTGACAGATTTTGTTTTCAATTATATTTTTAAAAAACACTTTCCATTTATATGTGAATCAAGAGATCATAAGCATTTATGTCTATAAAGAAAGAAAAGGGCTTCCCTGGTGGTCCAGTGGGTAAATACACCACCACGCAGTGCAAGGGGTGCCTGTTCGATCCCTAGCCTGGGAAGATCCCACGTGCGCGCAGAGCAGCTGGACCAATGTGTCCAACTACCGAGTGGGAGCTCTGGAGCGCAAACACCCAGAGTCGGTGCTCTGCAACGAGAGAGGCCACTGTGATGACAGGCCAAAGAATTAAGACGGATGAAAACAGATAAATGAAAGACCAATAGAAGTGGCAAAAAAAAGAAAAGAAAGGAAAGGTGACAACTGGTAAAGCAGTTCTTGATTTCTCCTTTACACTTTGATAATTTTTTTTCATCTCTTGTACATAGAGCATGTGTGCTAAGTTGCTTCAGCCATGTCTGACTCCTTGCAACTCTATGAACTGCAGCCCACTAGGTTCCTCTGTCCATGGGATTCTCCAGGCAAGAATACTGGAGTGGGTTGCTATTTCCTTCTCCAGGAGATCTGCCAATCCAAGGACCAAACCTGTGTCGCCTGCATTGCAGCCAGATTCTTTACCCTTGCAAAGTCCTTCTGTTTGTAATTTATGATTGTGGCTAGCCTAGGTAACACTAAAACTGTTGATAAAAAAAAAAAAGATCTAAAAGAATGTAAAATTTTTAAAAGGACTTATACATTAATTTTAAAAATGTCCAAGAGACCACTTAAGTAAGAAAACAAGCCTAAACACATTAGAAAAATGGATGAAGACTACAAATTATTAATTTATGGAAAAAGAAAGACAATGGGTACAACTGTATAAAAAGACAATCAGTTCTCCTGGTAAATAGAAATGGCAAATCAAGAACACAGTGTTATACTCTCAATCAGAATGACCAACATAGGTAAATATCAAAGGTTGTGTATTCTGTGAAAATATAGTAACCTGTATGCATTTCATTTGAAATGAAGATTGATACAGCTATTTTGGAGAGTGCTTTAACACAGCATGAAAAAAAATGGAATGTAAATATATAGCATGTACCAGCAATTCCACTCCACGTTCAAACATAAATGGGCTCAAAATGGGAAATCTGCAGAATGTTTGCTGCAATATTGTTTGTAGAAACAGAGAGCTGGAAATAATCTGGCTGTCTCAACAAAGAGAATAGGTAAATAAAATGTAGTTGCCTTGTGCTATAGGATAGACTGAGCAGTAGCAATTCAATGCAATGAATAATATCTATACACTAATGTAGACTGACCTGAAAAATGTAGTAACAAGTGAAAAATTCAGATATGAAAAATAGAGCTATGACACAACGCAACATATATAAGAGGCAAAATACATAGAGATGGGTTAAATTTTCCAGTTTCTAGAGCCAGATAATCTGAGTATGGCTTCTTGTTAGGTGTGTAACCTAGGGCAAATCACATAATATCTCGGCCTCTGTTTCCTTACCTGTAAATGGAGAAAATAATAGTAACTGCACCATAACATTATTGCAAACATTAAATGTATCAATAAATGGATAACACATTGAAGTGTTTTTCACACATATTAGGACCTAAACAGTTCTTAAAACTATTATTTGTTTTAAGGTATATTTAAAACATACACATATACCCATCAGTACTATATATTTTTGAAAATATCTAAGTGTTTCCCCAATAATATATGAAAATGAGACTCTAGGTAAGGGCCAGCCTAAACACTAAAACCTTATTGAATTTATGAGAAAAAGAAAGATCTAAAAGAATGTAAAATTTTAAAAGGACTTATACATTAATTTTAAAATGTCCAAGAGACCACTTAAGTAAGAAAACAAGCCTAAACACATTAGAAAAATGGATGAAGACTACAAATTATTAATTTATGGAAAAGAAAGACAATGGGTACAACTGTATAAAAAGACAATCAGTTCTCCTGGTAAATAGAAATGGCAAATCAAGAACACAGTGTTATACTCTCAATCAGAATGACCAACATAGGTAAATATCAAAGGTTGTGTATTCTGTGAAAATATAGTAACCTGTATGCATTTCATTTGAAATGAAGATTGATACAGCTATTTTGGAGAGTGCTTTAACACAGCATGAAAAAATGGAATGTAAATATATAGCATGTACCAGCAATTCCACTCCACGTTCAAACATAAATGGGCTCAAAATGGGAAATCTGCAGAATGTTTGCTGCAATATTGTTTGTAGAAACAGAGAGCTGGAAATAATCTGGCTGTCTCAACAAAGAGAATAGGTAAATAAAATGTAGTTGCCTTGTGCTATAGGATAGACTGAGCAGTAGCAATTCAATGCAATGAATAATATCTATACACTAATGTAGACTGACCTGAAAAATGTAGTAACAAGTGAAAAATTCAGATATGAAAAATAGAGCTATGACACAACGCAACATATATAAGAGGCAAAATACATAGAGATGGGTTAAATTTTCCAGTTTCTAGAGCCAGATAATCTGAGTATGGCTTCTTGTTAGGTGTGTAACCTAGGGCAAATCACATAATATCTCGGCCTCTGTTTCCTTACCTGTAAATGGAGAAAATAATAGTAACTGCACCATAACATTATTGCAAACATTAAATGTATCAATAAATGGATAACACATTGAAGTGTTTTTCACACATATTAGGACCTAAACAGTTCTTAAAACTATTATTTGTTTTAAGGTATATTTAAAACATACACATATACCCATCAGTACTATATATTTTTGAAAATATCTAAGTGTTTCCCCAATAATATATGAAAATGAGACTCTAGGTAAGGGCCGGATGGGTATAAAATATAAAATAAAATATAGGAAATAAATATAAAAAGTGAGAGAGGATTTATAAAGATTGATGATGATAGCATCCTGTGAAAGGAAGAACATGATGAACTGACTATCCTCAGTTGAAATCTGTAAAACAAATCTTTTATTTTTACTTCAACTGTATTTAGGCTTTTCCAGGACAACTTGTCAGTTAGTTGGAATAAATGTTTACAAAACTCCTTAACAGCAAAGTTCATATTTGATTATGTATCTAGGAAGTAATATCCTAAAACCTTATCAGAAATAATATAAAGACATTCTATCAAAGTTCAGTATTCCTCAATTTCAGCACAACAGTATATACAGAGGAACTTTGACTGTAAAATAAATTATTTTCTGGTTTGTAGAAAGGAAAAGGAAAATTGAGTTTGCTCTGCTAGAGTATAGGCATCGTCTCCTTTTTAATAGCTTCAACCCTAGCAACTATAAGCATGCCAGACACTTAGTAGGTTTTCAGTTGTTATCTGTTGAGTTGATGAACAGATAAACAGAGATATCTGCCTTTCTCGGACTGGTAGATTTTGGTTGCATATTTAAGAACTTATTCTCTCCTAGTGATCCAGTGGATCTCCTAGTGATCTTGCTTCATGAATAAGAAACCACATCCTAATGATCTCTGTCTCTCCATGTCTATGCTGAGTTGCCCAATTAATGAAGCCTGACAGGTGCAGATGTATTCCTTTCTGTCCTCAGGCCAATGATAGTGACCCTGGTAACATGTTACAAGTATTTGGATGCAATGGATAGAGTCAGCAGTTTGTTTTCTGTGTTAAGCCCATTATCTAAAATGGATAAAGTGAGGCCTTAGGCCTGAATTTAACTGTTCCCCATTTCCTCAGAATGATGAGATTTCTACCACAGCGTTTACATCATGCCCTCATTTCATCCTGGACTTGTTGGGAACTATAACAACTTATTAATCCTCGTAAGTACCTTCTCTGTGATTGACAGGACTCTACTCTACTACTACTATCACCTTGTAACTTTTTGTGGCCTCATGAACTGTATCCCACCAGGCTCCTCGGTCCATGGAGTTTTCCAGGTAAGAATGCTGGAGTAGGTTGCAATTTCCTACTTCAGGGTATCTACCCAACCCAGGGATTAAGATCTCATCCCTTGTGTATTGGTGGGCAAATTCTTCACCACTGTATCACCTGGGAAGCCACTATGACCTCAGTGGACCTTAATCGTGTCCCCCACTCCAGCCCCATTTGTGCTTAGAGTATGCTATGGTGGATACCAGCTCCCAGATCAGTGCCCTTAGATATTTAATGGTTGTGAATCAGACCAGAGCTTTTTTCTTCCACACCTGTGAGCGCAGTGTTTGGATCCTGGTGCTGTCAGTTAAAATTTTGGGCATACTAGCTTCCAAGCCACACTCCTCTTCCTGCCTGCCCAATTCCCATACTGACTTGTGGTTGGGAGTCTACATGTAACATAAGTTGTCTCTGTAGATGTGTTTGCTAAAGTTTTCATTTCAATTTTCAAAGATAAGCAACTCCAACAGAACTCTGAGTGCTAATTAAACAGAACATATGCCAATGAACACATTTATCTTGATATGTAACTATAATAAGCAGCATTTTTCCCTAATGAGAATAATCTTTGTCCCCAATATTTGAAGGAGATAAAACTTCAGAGCGTCTTCCCATTGAAAGTCCACTTCAATACTACATAATAATAAAATGTTGTTTTTGCTACATAAAATACGTCAACATGAACAATCTTTTTATCTCATCTTACTCTTCCTATGCATTTATTAAAAGTGTTAAAAATAGTTTTGAAATTTCTTACTGCATAACTCTGATCAGTAACTAAATTTATCACATATGCCTTCAATATATATTAGTAACTTCAATATACCAGGTTACTAATTATAGAATGCTAGTGATGAGAAAAACACAGAATATTATGTTTTGATGTTGAAATATCATATCTTAGGATCAACAGAAAGCATTAAAAGCATATCTTAATTTCTCTCATAGTAGATACTCAAATCACCTACCACTAAGGATTGCTATGAGAGTTAATTTTGACATGGATTAAGTGCTTAGTACCCTGATGCTGGGAAAGATTGAAGGCAAAAGGAAAATAGGGTGACAGAGGATCAGATGGTTAGATAGCATCACCGACTCAGTGGATATGAATTTGAGCAAACTCCAGGAGATAGTGAAGGACAGGGAAGTCTGGTGAAGTCCTTGGGTTCACAAAGAGACATGACTCAGCTACTGAACAACATGTCATATATGACTCTCAATACATACTATGATGTTATGCAGGTATAAGAGAAAATATTCAGCACAACTTTTAAGTTAAGATGTGAAAACGAAGTGTATTGTGATCTTAACTGTATTTTTTCAGGAATTGTGTATTTGATCATAGGAGGGGAGAATATTTGCAGCTCCCTGGGGGTTTTCATTGAAGATGGCCAATCTAGAGTATCTGTGAAGATGCTATTTAGGGCTGACATTTCAGAACAAGATCTCCTTTTGACATCTCCTGTGGTGGACATTACCAATGGTCATAAAACACAATGTGATTACAACATGCTATAGAAGAAAACAACATGCCATGCTGTTTACCATGTTGGAGTATTTAATGCAGTTGGCCCTTTCTTCTAAAACCAAGGTCAGCATTTTCAGTAATCAGGATGGATTTTGCTTTGATATTTTTATTTTCTTCTTTTCCGTTGAGGTGTAGGTTGTATCTTTTACAGTGATAATAGTTGTATAGATTTTGTCTTCTGTACAGGAAGTACAGCTGGAATGTTTATTTTATGCACTGGTTTGTATATTTAATATGCATTGCAAATTATTCTGTTACTATATTATCTACTATATCATATTGCTTGATGTTCACAGGGCACTTGCTACTCAAGATTGCAAATAGATAATTCATGGGAAGTCAGGGAATTTCTATGAAATAGTACACTCAATGTTTATGAATAATGGCATTTCAGAAAAATATATAGTTGATATTTTTGAATTTCATTCCTGAGAGAATAAATGTCAAATGAGATTTCAGTGGGTCCTTTTAAACAGATTCAGTTTCACTTTACCAAAGCCAGATCTATATATCAAGTTGGAGTGCATTGTGAATTTAGAAGAGATTCTTTTGTTCGTATTCCCTGTGCCTTCAGGAAGATGCTTACTTTTCTACAGTAATTTAAAATATTGCTGACATCTGAATTCTTAGAAATTGCATACAGAATCTGGGACTAAAAGAAAGATCTCAGAATTGGGAACTTAAATACTAACGTATAACAATCAAAATTTGTGGAACCACAGAATTTTATTTTTTAAGAAAATAGTTAAAAGTTACCTGAATCACATCAAGAATGGTTAGAAATTGTAAAACAAAGTCTTTTTCTTTTTTCAAATAATCGCATTTAATGATCTTGAGATAACATGATGTATTGCCAAATAGCATACACACATTGTCACATCACCTGGGTGAAAATTCTAACTTATCACTTCAGATTATTTAACTTCTCTCTATATGAAATACTTTTTATGACTGAGGTTAAAAAAAAAAAAAAAAACCCAATGGATGTGCTGTGTCAGGATTGTGTGTTAATACAGGTAAACCTCATGGAAAAGTGATACTATGGAATAAGAACTCAATATAATCGAAAAGCCATTATGAAGAACAAAGTAGGATATATATGAGCCATAATATAATAACATATTATATCAATTTTCCCCAAAATCCATTTGAAATACTTAAAATATATCAATGGGGAAAACATAAATACATAATTCAAAAAGGGTACTTATGTTCTTTAGGAGGAAAGTAAATTTCTTTGTTAAGAAAGAAATACATATTGAAAATAATTTTTATTTTTTTAAAGCAGCATGGTGGCAGTGGTTTTGTTGCTAAGTCGTGTCTGACTCCTACAACCTCATGGACTATTAACCCACCAGACTCCTCTGTTCATAGGATTTCCCAGGCAAGAATAGTAGAGTGGGTTGCCATTTCCTTCTCCATTAAATTAGCAGAGACATGGGAAAATACAAGAATGTACTATACAAGAAGTTTACAGTTTTAAGTTTAATGTTGTTGTATAATCCTTTTGGGTGTGTAAACTTGTATAATTAGGTATCAATTTAATGATAATTATAAAAAAGGTAACATTTTATATTATTTGACCTAAAAACCATATTTTGTAATTTTGCTTGAGGTTGAAAATAAAAAAACACTTTAGACAGAATGATAGTACAGCCTAATTTGTAACTATAAATTTTTGAAACACCATAAAAGTACAAAAGCGGGCTTCCCCTGGTGATCCAGTGGGTAAGGACACTGCCTTGCAGTGCAAGGGGCGCCAGTTCGATGCCTGGCCTGGGAAGATCCCACGTGCCGCGGAGCGGCTGGACTGATGTGTCCAATCACCGAGCCGGAGCTCTAGGGCGCACGCACCCAGAGCCAGTGCTCTGTGACGACAGAGGCCACCGCGATGGGAGGCCCACAGGAGCCAAAGAACAAAGACAGATGAAAATAGAGAAATGAAAGACCAATAGAAGTGGCCCACCCATACCCCTCCTTCCCCACCCCATCCCCCCAAAAGATAAATAAACAAAATAAATGTTTAAAAAAAAAAGTACAAAAGCATTTGCCACTATGTTAGTTTAATTTCAGTTATTAAAATGTGTTTAGTGAAAAGTAAAATGAATTCTGCTTATATGATAATTGACTAATTTAGAAAAGAATATTATATGATGATTTTCACAGTTAAAGGAAACAGGGAAATTAAAGTACACATGGATACAAGGCTGGGAGAAATGCATCAAAATATAATTTAAAATTATTTATATATAATAAAAAATTGTGTACTATTAACATCTTTTTAAGTGTCTTGTATTTTATATATTGAGCTTATATTATTCATAGAATTTATTAAAGCCAACTTGAGGAAGAAAACTAATATTTCATAAAAATTTAGATTACTTTTAATTAAATAATATTTTAATTAAACAATTCTTTAAATTACCAACAAGAACTTTTGAAAAAAAATTAATTCAACCATATAAGAACAATTCAGATTTCATTTTTAAATCATATGTTCCTATTAGTAAAAGATAATATCACAATATCATGTCAGTGACTAAAAAACACTGAGCATTCATTTCATAATAGTCCAGATGGATTTCATGTAAATATCTTAATTTTAAAGTTTATTTATTCAGTTATTTATTTTCTACTCATTTTATTGATTAGGAAGTTGAAGTTCAGAAAGCTAAAATGAGTGACTTCAGATAAATCAGCTCATTAACGGTAAAACTGGACCCTGGGGTTATTCTAAGAGCTAATGTATGTGTCTTGCTTTATGATATGTGAGGTGCCACTCATCTCTTATTTGTAGGAAATAAGGAAAAAATAATGGGTAATAATATCATACCAGCTTTGTTATTTATTGAAAAGGCATTTATGGAATTTAACTTGTATCAGATTATGTAATAAATGCTGATACTGAAAAATGAGTAAATCATAATCTCTAAATCCATGAATATTAAAGTTATCAAGGTAACATATAAACAAACATAAAAAATGTCATCTTGAAAGTATGTGCCAAATATGTGTAGGAGAAGTCTTCTTGATAAAGTAGGTTAAGTGCAATAAAAATATAGTGGAGACACAGGAGTGTCTACCTGGGGAGTCCTGGAAGGCTTCCTAGAGGTGGTGATCTATGAACAGTATTTCAGCAGATTGAGGAGGAAGTAGAGAAACAAAGTCACAGAAGAAGTGACAGTTTAGAGGAGCAGAAGTTAATTCTATAAACTGGAACCAGAAAGTGCTGAAGAGTAATCAGCCTGGGGACATGAGTAAACACAGACTGTTGAATTATAGGTGATTTAAGTAAAACTGAACTATATGAAGTAGTCAAACAAGTATTAGACTAAAAATGGGAGAAATTTGTTTCCAGTTTTGACTTGTTTTGCAAGCAGGTATCCTGAGTCCTTCGTATGCTGGACACTGTGCTAATTGCCTAATTTATAGCAATTAGTGAAAACAAATAAAAACCCTGCCCCCTTGGGCTTCCCTGGTGGTCCAGTGGATAAGAACACCGCCTTGCAGTGCAAGGGGCGCCGGTTCGATCCCTGGCCTGGGAAGATCCCACGTGCCACAGAGCAGCTGGACCGATGTGTCCAATTACTGAGCCAGAGCTCTGGAGCGCATGTGCCCAGAGCCAGTGCTCTGCGACGACAGAGGCCACCGTGATGGGAGGCCCACATGGGCCAAAGAACAAAGATGGATGAAAATGGACAAATGATAGAAGTGGCCCGCCTGCTCCCCTGCCTCCCCACTCCACCCCAAATAAATAAATAAAGAAATCTTTAAAAAAAAAAAAAAAACCCTGCCCCAGGCCTTCCACCGTGGTCCAGGAAGATCCCATGTGCCACGGAGCTGCTGGACGGGTCTGTCCAATTACAAGCCAGTGCTCTGGAGCGCATGCGCCGAGAGACAGTGCTCTGCAGGTAGTAGAGGCCACTGCAATGGGAGGCCCAAACAGGCTAAAGAATAAAAGATGGATGAAAATAAATAAATAAATAAAAATGAAAGAGGCAAAAAAAAAAAACAAAACCCTGCCCCAGTGGAGCTCATAGTGTAGTGGATAAACATAGGGTCAAAAATATGTACAATACACATTATAGTCACTAAGTTGTATCTGGGAGGGAGGTGTGTGCAAAGAACTAAGTCCGTATGTAGGAGATATTCGTGACATGCAAGTTTTAAACTTATAACCTGCAGGAGATAGATTTAAAGAGAACATGGAAGTTTCTGTAGGGCAAGACATCAGCACAGGGGCATGCAAGAACACCCTGAAGTCAATAAAGCTAGAGGACAGCACTTGAGAAGGACAGGTAAGAAAAATTCAATCTGGAAATCAGAGGTGGCCAAATCAGTCAAATTGGAATGGAAATTAAGGATTTTGTTTGTTTGGGTTTTTTTTTTTCTTTTCTTTTCTTTTTTTTTTTAGGCAATGGGAAGCCTAGTTAAGTAGGTGTGTAGCAAAGAAAGAAAGAAACAAAGTGGCCTCTGGGTCCCTAGGGTCATTGGTCCCTAGGGTCATTGGAGAAAGGAAATCAATTTCACTTAACCTCTCTGAGCCTTGGGTTTATCTGCTGGCAAATAAAGGTGCTGGGCTAGATGGACTCAAGCTAGCTTTCTGATGGAAAAATATGCCCCAGACTATTTAGCTCATGTACTACAGCGAAAGGAGCATCTCATCCTCACGTGGGTATTCACAGAGCAGTGCAATAACATTTTAACCTAACATGTAGCTCTGAGGAACTAGCTGCCCGAGTTTGAAAGAGAAAGATAAAAAAGCAGCCACAAGAGAAGGAAAGGGATGTTAATAAAGTGGAATGTCCCCTGGGAACTGTTTCACACAAGCTTATTTGTGAAGGTTCCTGGGGAAAACAAACAAACCAGAACAGTGTGAAATTTTCATCAGAAAAATGCCAAACCACATGAAAACTGCCTTCTGCCAGGTGTATGCACAAATTTCATGCCGAAAGGATTTCATTCAGGTTTGTGGAATGTTTTCCCCTGAGTCCAGGAACCTTTCATCAAAGCAGAAAGAGAAACCTGTAACCCAATCTAGAGGGAATGCTTTCTCCAAAGTTGATCATTCAGCTCCTTGCTCTATGTGCTTGCAGTTCAAAGGAGTGGAGGTGTAAGTGGAGATATGTGGCTTTCCTGAGCTACTGCATGGAAAATGCGAACAACGATTTCTTTACTATCTGAAGTAATATACAGGTTCTTGCTATTTTTAGCTGTAATGGGGAAGGACTGGATGCGAGTCCCCTCACCTGGCCTTTTCATTCTCACGCACCTTTCTCCAGCTCTGTCCCCACCTCCATCATTTCTGTCTTTCCCTACAGAGACCAATATGATAGGGACAGAGTAGAAGGTAGGTAGACCAGTAGGCTAGAGTATGGAGAGAAAAATTCAATCTGGAAATCAGAGGTGGCCAAATCAGTCAAATTGGAATGGAAATTAAGGATTTTGTTTGTTTGGGTTTTTTTTTTTCTTTTCTTTTCTTTTTTTTTTTAGGCAATGGGAAGCCTAGTTAAGTAGGTGTGTAGCAAAGAAAGAAAGAAACAAAGTGGCCTCTGGGTCCCTAGGGTCATTGGTCCCTAGGGTCATTGGAGAAAGGAAATCAATTTCACTTAACCTCTCTGAGCCTTGGGTTTATCTGCTGGCAAATAAAGGTGCTGGGCTAGATGGACTCAAGCTAGCTTTCTGATGGAAAAATATGCCCCAGACTATTTAGCTCATGTACTACAGCGAAAGGAGCATCTCATCCTCACGTGGGTATTCACAGAGCAGTGCAATAACATTTTAACCTAACATGTAGCTCTGAGGAACTAGCTGCCCGAGTTTGAAAGAGAAAGATAAAAAAGCAGCCACAAGAGAAGGAAAGGGATGTTAATAAAGTGGAATGTCCCCTGGGAACTGTTTCACACAAGCTTATTTGTGAAGGTTCCTGGGGAAAACAAACAAACCAGAACAGTGTGAAATTTTCATCAGAAAATGCCAAACCACATGAAAACTGCCTTCTGCCAGGTGTATGCACAAATTTCATGCCGAAAGGATTTCATTCAGGTTTGTGGAATGTTTTCCCCTGAGTCCAGGAACCTTTCATCAAAGCAGAAAGAGAAACCTGTAACCCAATCTAGAGGGAATGCTTTCTCCAAAGTTGATCATTCAGCTCCTTGCTCTATGTGCTTGCAGTTCAAAGGAGTGGAGGTGTAAGTGGAGATATGTGGCTTTCCTGAGCTACTGCATGGAAAATGCGAACAACGATTTCTTTACTATCTGAAGTAATATACAGGTTCTTGCTATTTTTAGCTGTAATGGGGAAGGACTGGATGCGAGTCCCCTCACCTGGCCTTTTCATTCTCACGCACCTTTCTCCAGCTCTGTCCCCACCTCCATCATTTCTGTCTTTCCCTACAGAGACCAATATGATAGGGACAGAGTAGAATAGGTAGGTGGTTATAGAGTCCTAGTAGGGGACGGTAGGTAGAAGGGAGACACCTGAGAAAGGTTGGGAGGCCAGTGAGTTGACAGTAACTCAGGAGAGCTGCTCCTTGTTCAATAAAGCAGGCTCGACTGGGTATAAACAGCTGATGAAGGAGGAGCTGGCAAAGAAGCAACCAATGATGTATGTCCTGCATCTGCGTCTGCTTGAGGGGGGCGGTCTTCTACCATCCTATATATATTGCTGCCCACTCAATTGAGGAGAGAGCAGAGCAGAGCTTTCCTGCCTGCCCACTTGTACCACTTACAAGTAACCTATCCTAATAAATCCTCTTCTTGCCTATCACTCTGCCTCTCACTGAATTCCTTCTGCATTGAGGCATGAAGAACCTGAGCCTCAGTGGGTCCAGACGTTGGGTGAGTGTGGGATTAAGTCCTGGCCACGTGGGTTCAAGTCCCAAACAGGGTTTTGGCTGGGGTTAAGCCTTAACCACGTGGGTTCGAGTCCCAAACTGGTTTTGGCTAGGTTCAAGCCCCAGTCAAGTGGGTTCAAGTCCCAAACAGGGTTTTGGCTGGAATTCAAGCTCCAGCTATGTGGGTTCAAGTCCCAAGCAGGGCTCGATCAGGTCTGGGCCCTGTGTTTAAGTCTCAAATCGAGGTAAAACCCTTTCAAATAAATCTTTGTTTCCACTTCTTTGCCAGACCTGATTCAGTCCAATGATCTACTGGGCCCACCTCCTGATCCTTTGTGTCTTTTTTTGCATTCTGCCATATTCATACTTAATGGAATTAGGATAGATAAAAGCTTGTGCTTCAGAGGCCCTTTAGGAATCATATAACCCAGCATCTTTATCTTGCTTCTAAAACAGCTGAGTCTGTGGTATTTTCTCCTTCTCAACCCTGTCCTGAAACAGGACTGAATAAATAGGGAAAAGATGCTTCATGTCAAACTCTCAGTATTGAATACAGCTCCTTCTGGTTCTTGGCCTTCAGTTATCATGGAGGCTGTGCATTTGCCACTGTTCTAAATTTAATGGAAGGAAATAGAATATTATTTCTGTTTGTGAAATTTTCCAATTCACTTATGTGTTTTTCCTGAATTTTAGGATAAAACAGAACCATGTCTTCACAAAATTTTAGCTGGTGGTTAAGGTGATACTGTTGAAAATTCAGAAAAGATCAGTTTTTACATACATTATGGAGTATGACAGGTTGGGAATTGACAGTAACTCAGGAGAGCTGCTCCTTGTTCAATAAAGCAGGCTCGACTGGGTATAAACAGCTGATGAAGGAGGAGCTGGCAAAGAAGCAACCAATGATGTATGTCCTGCATCTGCGTCTGCTTGAGGGGGGCGGTCTTCTACCATCCTATATATATTGCTGCCCACTCAATTGAGGAGAGAGCAGAGCAGAGCTTTCCTGCCTGCCCACTTGTACCACTTACAAGTAACCTATCCTAATAAATCCTCTTCTTGCCTATCACTCTGCCTCTCACTGAATTCCTTCTGCATTGAGGCATGAAGAACCTGAGCCTCAGTGGGTCCAGACGTTGGGTGAGTGTGGGATTGAGTCCTGACTACGTGGGTTCAAGTCCCAAACAGGGTTTTGGCTGGGGTTAAGCCTTAACCACGTGGGTTCGAGTCCCAAACTGGTTTTGGCTAGGTTCAAGCCCCAGTCAAGTGGGTTCAAGTCCCAAACAGGGTTTTGGCTGGAATTCAAGCTCCAGCTATGTGGGTTCAAGTCCCAAGCAGGGCTCGATCAGGTCTGGGCCCTGTGTTTAAGTCTCAAATCGAGGTAAAACCCTTTCAAATAAATCTTTGTTTCCACTTCTTTGCCAGACCTGATTCAGTCCAATGATCTACTGGGCCCACCTCCTGATCCTTTGTGTCTTTTTTTGCATTCTGCCATATTCATACTTAATGGAATTAGGATAGATAAAAGCTTGTGCTTCAGAGGCCCTTTAGGAATCATATAACCCAGCATCTTTATCTTGCTTCTAAAACAGCTGAGTCTGTGGTATTTTCTCCTTCTCAACCCTGTCCTGAAACAGGACTGAATAAATAGGGAAAAGATGCTTCATGTCAAACTCTCAGTATTGAATACAGCTCCTTCTGGTTCTTGGCCTTCAGTTATCATGGAGGCTGTGCATTTGCCACTGTTCTAAATTTAATGGAAGGAAATAGAATATTATTTCTGTTTGTGAAATTTTCCAATTCACTTATGTGTTTTTCCTGAATTTTAGGATAAAACAGAACCATGTCTTCACAAAATTTTAGCTGGTGGTTAAGGTGATACTGTTGAAAATTCAGAAAAGATCAGTTTTTACATACATTATGAGAGGCATCAATCTCTTCATTGTCTATGCTCCCTAAAGTATATTTTTAATGATTCCTTGACACTCTCCACAAATATATCTTATTCATTGCATGCCTGCCTTCTTTTTATACTATAAGCAGGGCCCATGCATTTTTCACTTTTTGTGTTCTAAGCCTCTAAGTTTATGTCTAGCAAATAGAAAGGATTGAAGAAACAGTTTTAGAGCAAATGCCGTTTCTTTCCTTTTTTTCTTTCAAACTGGTGATACATTGTCACCTATATTAAGTAAAGCAGTATAAAAAACATGCAAAGGTACCTAGATCAATGAATTTCTTCCACGGTACCTTAATTTTACAGTTTCATGCATAGTGAGTACTGAGAGAAACTTGCAGAAATGATTCGGGAAATACAGGGATCGAACCCAGGTCTCCCACACTGCAGGCGGATTAAATATATTAGATATATGCTAGTATATCTAATGCTAGCTAAAGACAATAAGATCTTTTCTTTTTCCATTCTGTGTTATTTTTCCTTTCTCCCATCATGAGAACTCTGGCTCCAACAGTGTCACTGTATTTCCTGATTTGCTCAGCCCTATCACACGCCATTCCTGCTTCTGTACTCTGAAAGGATACAGAAGCAATGGAGCTACTACAGCCAGAGTGAGCACAGCTCACAACTGTGTCTTCTTTGTAAATACTGTTCCCTATTAAAAGTAAAACAGGATTACCGAGAGAAATGGCCGACTCCAGGGAAAGTGCAAGATAATTCTGGAATATTTTATTGTGCCAAAAAAGTCTGCAGACCCTAACCACTGAGGAGTCATGTATAAATAAAACAAGAACCACGTCTGATGAGTTGCCCACTGCTGACCAAATTTGGGAAAGTAAATCTTCAGATAAATAATAACACTTATGGATTGAAACACAATGAGCATTAAAAAGATTATGTGGAGTTCAAAGATGTGCACCAGAGCAATACAGGTATATAGCAGTTTACACTATCAAATTAACTCAGAATATTGTCTTGCAAAATTAAAAGGGAAGAATTACACTTGTTGAGTTATATACAGTTCATGTGTTAGTAGCTTCAGTTGTGTCTGACTCTCTGTGACTCTGTGGACTGTAGCCCATGAGGCTCCTCTGTCCATGGAATTCTCCAGGCAAAAATACTAGAGTGGGTTACCATTCCCTTCTCCATATATACAGTATACTAAATATTTTAAAAGTGTAAGTGACTCACTGCATTATAATTTTCTAGATGATTTTGCTGCTACTTAAGGATGCTGTGAAAATAAAAGAGATCTTGTCAATGAAGACAAATGACAACAAACAAAAGAATTCATGTTGTACATATTACCACTAAAAACCAAGCAAACAAATTCAGGGAAAAGGGAAGACTTTTTCTTACATTAGAATGCTAACTGATAATTGCCAAGGAATGATAGAAAAATCATCTATGACATAATTATCTATGACAATTCTTTGTAAGTGAAATTATGAGTAATAATTATAATGTGTAGACCACATAAATATAAAAGAGTTAGGTTTTATAGAAAAGCTGTATTAGATGTCTGGATGCAATGCTAGTGGTTCTCTTTTTTCACAAAGCTATCCTAAATTTAACCGTGTGATTTAGAATTCTTAGGAACATTTTGACCAATTATCTAAATTGGATAGCTTAGACTTCTGTCTCTAATCTTCAGTCATTAACTCTTTTCTTGATGTACCATATGTTCTTTTCCAATTTTCCTCTTTGTATCATTTCAGCTAACTGCAGCTCACATTGAAGTATAAATTAACTATTTTTACCTACACTCTCTTTGGTTTGTCTTTTAGATAATTATTTTGTTTAGATAGTTCATTGCTAACAACCTGATTTGCAGTACTTTGCAGTACTCTGCTGTAAATTTTTTAGAAACAGTTGGTTACACTTAATATGTCAGTACAAATTAAAGAAACAATGAAGAAACTTCTTAAAAATAACCTTGGAAAAATTTTTAAGAGCTTTTAAATTTATCAATGAATTTTGGCAGTTAACATCATTTGGGGGGGGGCGGGTAGGGAGTGGGGCAGGTGGGCCACTTCTATTGGTCTTTCATTTGTCCATTTTCATGCACCTTTGTTCTTTGGCCCGTGTGGGCCTCCCATCGCGGTGGCCTCTGTTGTCGCAGAGCAGTGGCTCTGGACGTATGCGCTCCAGAGCTCTGACTCAGTAATTGGACACATCGGTCCAGCAGCTCCACGGCACGTGGGATCTTCCCAGGCCAGGGATTGAGCCGGCGCCCCTTGCCCTGCAGGGCGGTGTCCTGACCCACTGGACCACCAGGGAAGCCCCAACACCATTTTTTATAATACTGACTAAAAGTTATATAATTTCCACATTCTAAAGTAATGAGTGATATTTTAGTTATTTTCGTCAAAATAACTTAAAAAATTCTAAGTTTCTACGATTAATGGGACTTGTTTCATTCTTTTTATATCTCTTCTTTCTTAGTTTCTGGGAAGTACAAGTATGTATTATGAACCTATGAGGTAATTTTGACTTGAGGCTAAAAGCTAAAAGTCAGTTATGGAAATAGAAAGTCATTTGGCAATTTTGAAATACACACACACGTATATGTGTATGTGTGTATATATATATATATACACTGTGTGTATATGTATGTATATGTGTGTGTGTGTGTGTATATATATATTTGTTGCTATTGTTTATTTGCTAAATCGTGTTCAACTCTTTGTAACCCATGTTCTGTAGCTGGCCAGGCTCCTCTGTCCATTGAATTTCCCAAGCAAGGATACTAGACTGGGTTGACATTTCCATCTCCAGGACATCTTGCCAATTCTAGAGCATTCTGCTTGGCAGGCAGATTCTTTACCACTAAGCACCAGGGAAGCCCATATTTATATATGTGTATACATATATATACATATATATATATATATATATATATATCACAATTTAGCACAACCTTAGTGTGCTCAAATATCTTGTCATAATGAACATCTGTTTCATCACTACTTAAAAAATCTAATTTGAGATATCTTTCATGATGTAGATATAAACTGATAAGTTTAAAAAAATCAAATAAATTTATTTCAGTATGGATGGTTATTAACATTGCTCAGTCATTCCTTGATTTACCATATTTCCATCTTCTCTGATATAGGGAAATCAGATGTTAAGACATTTAACAATATTTGCTCTGTAACTAGAATATGTATTATATTTAAAAAGCTGTATTACCTAACATAATTTTATGTTTTTGTACATTCAAATACCTGATCTAGTTTTCAGGACTTGTCACTGCTTTAAAGAAGTTATCCATGGAAGAAGTAAAATATAAAGTAGAAAATCTAATCAGCAAAGAAAATGAAAACATTTTCTCTTATTAGTATATGTATATCCAAAATCAACTGGACATGAATTTAGTCCTCCTTAAAAAATAGTAAAGATAGTTCTGCTTTCATGATTTAATAATTATAGCAAATATTGTTTAAGTTTAGGTCCTTGAAATATAAATATATCCCTCTTGCAAAGGATATAGGTAGAAGAAAATTGTGTCAGTTAACTTGGCAAGATATTCAAGAACAATGTAGTCTTCTTCTAAAAGGCCTCAAAGCAGATTATACATAAAAGATAATATTCAGCTTCACTGATGTGGAATTAGAAAGCATTATTGTAATTGCTGAAAAATCAGAATCATTGGAAAATCATTTAATAACAATCAGCTCCTACAAAGAATATAAACTATAAGGTCATTTTTAAATACTGCTGCTAGATAAGGGTAATTTATCTGGGAATGCTTTGTTGATTACCTCACAATTATGAATAGATTTAGATATCAAGTTCTGTTAAAGGTAAGGACAAAGGCAATACATTATTTAACTTTGCATGTGTGATGACTAACTTACAACCTTATATATGAAATGAATATAATAAGTATAAGTAAGTAAGTAAGTATAAGTATATAATAAGAATATAATAAATATATTCTGCATATAAATGATTGAAGGAATGACTGAATGAATGAAAATGTTTTCAGAGTTTGTTTCAATTGAGCAAAATATCTCATAAATTAATTTTTTTGTTTTTTAACTTAACAATAATAATTATATCTTACTTACAGGCAAGCTTCAGGTCCATATGTTGACCACTAGGAAAATTAGAAATGACTTCACCTTAGTTAAAGGTGAAGAATACTGGGAGACCATAAACTCACAAGAATTTGTTGAACACTTGTTCTGGTTTTTAATACAACAGTTTTATTCATTAAAAATCTTGTTTGAAAGTGCTAGGAAGCACCCATTAATTCAGTAGAATTTTAGGAAAAGCCAGCAATACTTGTACTTAAATGTTTGGTCAGGAACAAGCCCTGAGTGTTTAAACTGAGCTGCAAACCTGAAGGATGAACATATATATATATATATTTAAAAAAAAAAAAAAAATATATATATATATATATATGTTGTGTTTTTTTTTAATGGAGAAGACTAAAGAAGGAGGATGTTTGAGAAGGTAGCTATCAAGAGCCTGGGGCAGGATTATGATGCCCATGGGGGAACAAAGTCAAGATGTTAAGTTGGCAACTAGGGATAGAGTTCACAGAGGAGATGGGAACTGGTGAGCCATTAGCATTTAGATGATAGTGTTTACTAGATGAAATTGCATTGGAAGTGAGTGAATTAGTAAAGAAAATAGTGTAAGGAATGAGATCTAAGTACAAATTCTTATACCTTAAAGGTTAAATAGAAAACCTTTAAATTCCTTTATCAGACCTATCAAGGCTCATACTTGGAATTGTTGAAAATCAAGATGTATCTTGCAAATAAAGGAGTAGTTGGTTGTTTATACTCATCATGAAGTAACATTCACTTTACTTTTTAGAATAAAAAGAAATAGGATATATTTTGACTCCATAGAGAGAGTACTATATATGAGGAGTCTGGCTTGTCTACAAACTTATGTGTAATTTTTCAGGCCTCAGCAATTGCAAAGGCTTTACCTAGCAGGCCTCACTGGGAAAGTTGTCTTCCCCTCACCAGAATTAAGGCATAGCCAGTGCATTGCAGCCTCTGAGGGGAGTTGCAGTCAAGGGTTCAGAGCAGCTTACCTGGTCATGGGCTTCTCCTATTTTTCTTCTTAGTCCTGCCACCTTCTTTCCCAGGGCTTTATCTGGGGCCTTGCGTAGAAATCTTTTTTCAGGTGCCTCTGCTGGTGGCCTCTTTATGGGGTAGGAGACAGAAAACTTAGAGGAAGTTTTACCCAGCCTGACCCAGTTTTTTTCACACCTAGTCCCTTACCTTTTTTCTTCTCCAAATGCCAAGATTTGTAAAACTGCCAGAGCCTCTTGTTCAGGGCTTCTTCAAGCCCTGAGTGACCCAACCCTCACATCTGTGTTAATCTACCTGACACCAAAGTATCCTCTCCTCCGTTTTGGAGGAGTCAAATAGAACAGAATGAGTTGGAGTTTTTTCCTACTTTATCCTTTTAGATATTTTATCAAAACAAATGCAATATATTTTACCAGCATTCTATAGGTTAAATTTACATTGAGGTATTTTTCTACACATGACATGTATTATGATTTTAACATTACTGATATTCAAATAGTTATTTCAAAACTCCTATAAGCACATTTTTGATGGAAAAACATGGCCATGGCATTAGGTAATACTTTCATAGTCCCAGTAATGTCTTGGCAAATAAATAAACTAATCATATTTTATTCGCTAGGTTGTTTGTCCTGATGATTTTTCTTTCAACATTGTTAAATAATTATACCTCCAATGAATTAAACGTTAGCTGCAATCTTGGTATTATAACTACAAATGACTTTACCAAACGATAATTAAGCCATTTATAAAACTTTATTGCTTGTTTGATACAGAAGCTGATAAATCTTAATCTAATCAAAACCTGTCATTATTTAATATATAATGTGTACTGAGCTTTCCTTGAGAGGATAAAATACTGAAAGACAGTCAAACACAATGCTATTTTGAACCTAGATATATAGAAAAGGTTTATAATAGCTTTGGATCATCATGAAACATGAAATGTGTCCATTAAGACAGTCACTTAGCTTTTACTTAGTCCTTCTGCTTTGTAAGAATTTGGGAAAGTTGTCTTCCCTCACCAGAATTAAGGCATAGCCAGTGCATTGCAGCCTCTGAGGGGAGTTGCAGTCAAGGGTTCAGAGCAGCTTACCTGGTCATGGGCTTCTCCTATTTTTCTTCTTAGTCCTGCCACCTTCTTTCCCAGGGCTTTATCTGGGGCCTTGCGTAGAAATCTTTTTTCAGGTGCCTCTGCTGGTGGCCTCTTTATGGGGTAGGAGACAGAAAACTTAGAGGAAGTTTTACCCAGCCTGACCCAGTTTTTTTCACACCTAGTCCCTTACCTTTTTTCTTCTCCAAATGCCAAGATTTGTAAAACTGCCAGAGCCTCTTGTTCAGGGCTTCTTCAAGCCCTGAGTGACCCAACCCTCACATCTGTGTTAATCTACCTGACACCAAAGTATCCTCTCCTCCGTTTTGGAGGAGTCAAATAGAACAGAATGAGTTGGAGTTTTTTCCTACTTTATCCTTTTAGATATTTTATCAAAACAAATGCAATATATTTTACCAGCATTCTATAGGTTAAATTTACATTGAGGTATTTTTCTACACATGACATGTATTATGATTTTAACATTACTGATATTCAAATAGTTATTTCAAAACTCCTATAAGCACATTTTTGATGGAAAAACATGGCCATGGCATTAGGTAATACTTTCATAGTCCCAGTAATGTCTTGGCAAATAAATAAACTAATCATATTTTATTCGCTAGGTTGTTTGTCCTGATGATTTTTCTTTCAACATTGTTAAATAATTATACCTCCAATGAATTAAACGTTAGCTGCAATCTTGGTATTATAACTACAAATGACTTTACCAAACGATAATTAAGCCATTTATAAAACTTTATTGCTTGTTTGATACAGAAGCTGATAAATCTTAATCTAATCAAAACCTGTCATTATTTAATATATAATGTGTACTGAGCTTTCCTTGAGAGGATAAAATACTGAAAGACAGTCAAACACAATGCTATTTTGAACCTAGATATATAGAAAAGGTTTATAATAGCTTTGGATCATCATGAAACATGAAATGTGTCCATTAAGACAGTCACTTAGCTTTTACTTAGTCCTTATGCTTTGTAAGAATTTCCATATTCAAATATTATTCATTTATATTTTTAATGCTGTCAAGAGAACTCAAAGGGCCAAAATGTCTTAGACATGACAAGTACAGTTCACCAGGGTCTGACAAGTACAGTTCACCAGGTGTAAAGAAAATCAAATAGAAGAATCAGCCCTAATGAGGTGGCTGGATCTAGAACGTATCATAAAAAGTGAAGTCAGTCAGAAAGAGAAGGACAAATACAGTATATTAACACATATATATGGAATCTAGTAGGATGGTGATGATGACACATGCAGTGAAGCGACGGAAAGACAGACATGGACAGTGGACATATGGACAGTGTGGGGAAGGAACAGAAGGTGGGAGGCATAAAGGAAGTAGCATGAAGGCCTGTACTATCATAAGTGAAGAAAATAGCTCTAATCATTGCTCTGTGAGAAAAGGGGATCCTTCAGAGGTGCTGTGTGATGGTTGGGAGGGGTGGGAAGCAGGGGATATACATATGACTAATCTGGGAACATACATATCTGTAAACAACAAAACTCTGTAAAAGTTAAAAGCAAAATAAAGGTTTAAAAAAAAAAGAAAAGAAATAGATGTCAAAACATGGCTCTGTTTTCAGCCCTGTATTGCTAGGTGATGATTCCTATCAAAATCACTAAACCTCACTGAAGCTCAAATTCCTCAATCTCTGAAATTAATTAAGTCAGGACATTATCACAGGAATCAAATTAGTTGGCATAGTTTAAAATGACATATATTGTGTTAACTGCTCAATCCTGCCATTACATTTGTGGAATTTCTTGGTGAAATGTGTTGGACCTTCCATGAGGCAACAGGTAGACTGTGCCTGGGAAGTCTGGAGCCTTCCCCTCCCACCTGTCAGTACTTTCAGTTCTCTTCCTTACTGCTCACAGGGCAAAAGGATCACAGATATTCCTTTATTCAAAGGACATCTGTTCATATGGAATCAATTCTTTCTCTCAGCAAGAACTTGCTCTCCTTCTTCACATCCACAGGGTTAGATATCTGGGCTGGTCAAAGTAAAGAGGCACTGGTCAGAAATGAATGGCCTCGTGGTAGAAAGAACACTGGAGTTAGTCTTGAAAAGGCTCAAATCCTTGGCTTTAATTAAGTGCTTTTTAAAAAATTATTTATTAATTTATTTAGCTGTGTCAGGTCTTAGCAGCAGCATGTGAGAACTTCACTGCATCATGTGGGACCTTTCTCTGTGAAACCTGTGGTCTCTAATTGTAGTGTCCAGCCCCAGTTACCTCGCAGGATGTGAGATTCTAATTGTCTGACCAGATGTTGAACCTATGTGCCCTGGACTGCAAAGCAGACTCTCAACCCTCTGGGCCAACAGAGAAGGCCCAGTTGAATACTTAACTGTGCAGTGGGATTAGTGATACTCTTCAGCTACCTCTTGACATTGCGAAGATCAAATGGAATAAGGTCCCCTACTTCCTTAAAATGGGTTTGTGGGGTGTCTCTAGTGATAAATAACCCACCTGCCAATGCAGGAGATGTAAGAGACCCATATCTGATCCCTGGGTTGGGAAAATTCCCTATAGGAGGACATGGCAACTCACTCAAATATTCTTCCCTGGAAAATGCAATGGACAGAGGAGCTTAGCAGGCTACAGTCCATAGGGTCACAGAGAGTTGGACACAAACAAAGCTACATAGCACGCAATGCCTTCTAAATATTAAAAAATATGAATACAAGTGAGAAAACCATATTTGAAATTGCTTGATGATTCTTTTGGGGGGGCACTTGCATTGGTCCTTCATTTATTTATTTTCATCCATCTTAATTCTTTGGCCTGTGTGGACCTCCCATCGCAGTGGTCCCTCTCCCTGCAGAGCACCCACTCTGAGCACATGTGCTCCAGGGCGCCAGCTTGCAATTGGACACACCAGTCCAGAGCTCCATGGCATGTGAGATCTTCCCAGGCCAGGGATCGAACTGGTGGCCCCTGCACTTCAAGGTGGACTCTTTACCCACTGGACCACCAGGGAAGCCCGCTAGATGATTCTTAATTCCAAAAATTGGGTCTTATGACCTTAAATGTTTCTAAGACTAGTACATCTGTTCATATGGAATCAATTCTTTCTCTCAGCAAGAACTTGCTCTCCTTCTTCACATCCACAGGGTTAGATATCTGGGCTGGTCAAAGTAAAGAGGCACTGGTCAGAAATGAATGGCCTCGTGGTAGAAAGAACACTGGAGTTAGTCTTGAAAAGGCTCAAATCCTTGGCTTTAATTAAGTGCTTTTTAAAAAATTATTTATTAATTTATTTAGCTGTGTCAGGTCTTAGCAGCAGCATGTGAGAACTTCACTGCATCATGTGGGACCTTTCTCTGTGAAACCTGTGGTCTCTAATTGTAGTGTCCAGCCCCAGTTACCTCGCAGGATGTGAGATTCTAATTGTCTGACCAGATGTTGAACCTATGTGCCCTGGACTGCAAAGCAGACTCTCAACCCTCTGGGCCAACAGAGAAGGCCCAGTTGAATACTTAACTGTGCAGTGGGATTAGTGATACTCTTCAGCTACCTCTTGACATTGCGAAGATCAAATGGAATAAGGTCCCCTACTTCCTTAAAATGGGTTTGTGGGGTGTCTCTAGTGATAAATAACCCACCTGCCAATGCAGGAGATGTAAGAGACCCATATCTGATCCCTGGGTTGGGAAAATTCCCTATAGGAGGACATGGCAACTCACTCAAATATTCTTCCCTGGAAAATGCAATGGACAGAGGAGCTTAGCAGGCTACAGTCCATAGGGTCACAGAGAGTTGGACACAAACAAAGCTACATAGCACGCAATGCCTTCTAAATATTAAAAAATATGAATACAAGTGAGAAAACCATATTTGAAATTGCTTGATGATTCTTTTGGGGGGGCACTTGCATTGGTCCTTCATTTATTTATTTTCATCCATCTTAATTCTTTGGCCTGTGTGGACCTCCCATCGCAGTGGTCCCTCTCCCTGCAGAGCACCCACTCTGAGCACATGTGCTCCAGGGCGCCAGCTTGCAATTGGACACACCAGTCCAGAGCTCCATGGCATGTGAGATCTTCCCAGGCCAGGGATCGAACTGGTGGCCCCTGCACTTCAAGGTGGACTCTTTACCCACTGGACCACCAGGGAAGCCCGCTAGATGATTCTTAATTCCAAAAATTGGGTCTTATGACCTTAAATGTTTCTAAGACTAGTACATACTATGCTTTATCTAGAAGAAGTTCTCAAAATAGAAATGACTAACAGATGTTTTCGCATATACTGGAAAGACTTTTGATTTAGATAGTCAAGATGAGATTCAGAATACTTGAACTGTATTCAGTTATTCTCAAAATGTTAAATGAAAAACTCAGGTGACTTATTTAATGGGATTGGGTAGAATAGATGGATACTTCTCTGCTTGATTCTAAATGACCATTGTTTGTTTCCTTAAAAAGACCAGGTGTAATGAACATCTGTCAGATGATTAACATTAGTAATCCTATGGTCAGAGTTTCGTAAAACAAACAAAAAGAATTTTAAAACTTGAAAGTTGTTAATTTACCCTTGGGTAAATGTTCAGTGAATCTCAATGCTGAATACTTAGTGAATATTTTTTTATATGTAGAAGAATTAGAAGTTAGACATATTGACTGTTGGAAGATATTGAATATTGGAAAAGGTGATGGTGGAAATTAGAGAAAAGCTGAGTCCAACATTTTTGTTTGCTTGTCTTGAATGACTTGTGACTATTAAAAACTGTTACCAAAGAATCATAGTTATATTCCAGTTTACTTGAATAGGAATTAAAACAATAGCAGGATTCATCAAGCACTTTGTGATTATCACAAATAGGTTGATTATTTCTATTTTTCACAATTTACTAGAAAATGTTTAAGTTTGTTGTTATTTGTTATTTTTATGACTCTTTAAAGTCTTACTACTTTAATAACTGCTCTCATCTATCCTGAGGATAAGTTGGCTTCACTTTATTACTTCATTAATGTAGTTCTGAAATGATAGTATGTTTATGTTTGTAATATTTCAGCAATTTAGAAATAAAATATTGTTCTGAAGTATCATTTAGAAAAAGAATTCATGATGTTTATAATAATATTTCACATTAAGAACCACCATTTCTAATGTTTATGTGACTTGTTAATTTATTTTGCTTTTAATAGAGTTAACCACATTGCTTTTATCCTTCTTTATATCAGATCATAAAAGAATAAAACACAGCACACACACACACACACACACACTGTATTTAGTCAGGCTAATCTAAGTTCAAGTCTTACTTTGAAATTTACTAACAACATGACCTGAACAGATAACTAGTACCAAAACTTTCAGTTGTTATTTTTAGTTGCTGATTCATGTCTGACTCTTTTGCAACCCAATGAACCATAGCCCGCCAGACTCCTTTTGTCAATGGGATTTCCCAAGCAATAATACTAGAGTGGATAGCCATTTTCTTCTCCAGAGGATCTTCCTGTCCCAGAGATTGAACCCACATCTCCTGCATTGGCAGGCTTTTTTTGTTTGTTAACCACTGAGTCAACTTTGGGAATTCCTTCAGTATCTAATTGTAAAATAGCTACCTCATAAGGAGACCACAGGAATTAAGTGAAATAACGCATCAGGCATTGGCAGTATTCAAGCACATGCTGATTATGAATTTTCTTCCCTGATGTGGTTCCATTTCCTAATTTTATTCCCTTCATAGCCAGGAATTTTTCAAACAGTAAATTAAGGCATCCATAAAATCATTTAGTCAACTTTTCAGGATGACTGTAAATAAAATACACTCCCCCTTTTTTTGTGACAGAGAAAAATTAAATATGAAGCTTAGAATATTCAACTTAGAATAACTCTTCAAAAATACTATTATTGAAAACCCCTTAGTACATATATATGTTCCTTTATTACTTAACGTGGTTTAAGTATCTTCAATAATTATGAAATTGTCTGAAATGAATAATGTATAAATCCTTTTTGCAGGGGTTATTTTTCTTGAAATATTGAAACTATGTTTATATATGTGCACATTTATTTCTATCAGTTCTTAAGTTAACAATATTGCTTCAAATTGTCATTTTTATCAGATATCATACTAAATAGCCTGTGGAAATGGAAATTTTGTTTCAGGAGAACCCTCTGGGAAGATACATCCTTGTAATCTCTGTGAGGTATTGCTGATCACACCCCAATCTTAATCACAAGAGTTATCTTGATCATATGTAGCAAGGAATACTCTCTGTCAGATAGAGAACTGTGATTGCTAAAATTTATTTGCCAGAATTTTATAAAGAAATATAGGTACTATATGCAACAGCTCTGTAGGGTTATTTTTTGTTTTTTTTTTAAATTTTTTGGCCACATCTATGGTCTTTCGTTTATTTATTTTTATCCATCTTTGTTCTTTGGCCTGTGTGGGCCTCCCATTGCAGTGGCCTCTCTCATCACAGAGCACGAGCTCTGGGCACATGCACTCCAGAGCTCTGGCTCGGTAATTGGACACATTGGTCCAGCCACTCTGCGGCACATGGGATCTTCCCAGGCCAGGGATCGAACCTGTACCCCTTGCACTGCAAGGCAGAGTCTCTATGCACTGGACCACCAGGGAAGCCATTATTATTTTAGATTGAAAAAATCTGAAAATCAGATTTTAAAATCTTATTGAAATCTGGAAAACCCACATCTCCTGCATTGGCAGGCTTTTTTTGTTTGTTAACCACTGAGTCAACTTTGGGAATTCCTTCAGTATCTAATTGTAAAATAGCTACCTCATAAGGAGACCACAGGAATTAAGTGAAATAACGCATCAGGCATTGGCAGTATTCAAGCACATGCTGATTATGAATTTTCTTCCCTGATGTGGTTCCATTTCCTAATTTTATTCCCTTCATAGCCAGGAATTTTTCAAACAGTAAATTAAGGCATCCATAAAATCATTTAGTCAACTTTTCAGGATGACTGTAAATAAAATACACTCCCCCTTTTTTTGTGACAGAGAAAAATTAAATATGAAGCTTAGAATATTCAACTTAGAATAACTCTTCAAAAATACTATTATTGAAAACCCCTTAGTACATATATATGTTCCTTTATTACTTAACGTGGTTTAAGTATCTTCAATAATTATGAAATTGTCTGAAATGAATAATGTATAAATCCTTTTTGCAGGGGTTATTTTTCTTGAAATATTGAAACTATGTTTATATATGTGCACATTTATTTCTATCAGTTCTTAAGTTAACAATATTGCTTCAAATTGTCATTTTTATCAGATATCATACTAAATAGCCTGTGGAAATGGAAATTTTGTTTCAGGAGAACCCTCTGGGAAGATACATCCTTGTAATCTCTGTGAGGTATTGCTGATCACACCCCAATCTTAATCACAAGAGTTATCTTGATCATATGTAGCAAGGAATACTCTCTGTCAGATAGAGAACTGTGATTGCTAAAATTTATTTGCCAGAATTTTATAAAGAAATATAGGTACTATATGCAACAGCTCTGTAGGGTTATTTTTTGTTTTTTTTTTAAATTTTTTGGCCACATCTATGGTCTTTCGTTTATTTATTTTTATCCATCTTTGTTCTTTGGCCTGTGTGGGCCTCCCATTGCAGTGGCCTCTCTCATCACAGAGCACGAGCTCTGGGCACATGCACTCCAGAGCTCTGGCTCGGTAATTGGACACATTGGTCCAGCCACTCTGCGGCACATGGGATCTTCCCAGGCCAGGGATCGAACCTGTACCCCTTGCACTGCAAGGCAGAGTCTCTATGCACTGGACCACCAGGGAAGCCATTATTATTTTTAGATTGAAAAAAATCTGAAAATCAGATTTTAAAATCTATTATCTGGAAAAATCAAATTGAGGTGTCTTAAAAACTTATTACTAGTCTATTTCTTGAAATGTATTCCTTGTTAAATGTCTGACTCCACTGCCTTCCCTCCTTGATTCACAATGTTGTGGAAATGCCTAATACTTTGATGTCCATCTTGCCTGTTTTGTGTTGCCTTGTTACTGTGTAATTGTGCAAAGTTTTCTAAAATATCTCAATTATTTCTTTATTTGATGTTTTGTTTTTCTTATATTTACAGCTTTCGGTACATGATTTATCTGTTCTTTATCTCTCTTACAAGTGATTTTTCTTTTAATTTGTAATTGCCTGTCTGTGTAAATGTAAAAGTGCTACAAAGTGAATGATTTGGGCTCAGATCAATTATATACAGAAAACAGAGACTAACTGGGGGGACCCACATTTACAGAGTAGTCAGAGGATTCCTCCTTTAAATTATAGTTAAACTTAGACTTACAATATAAGAAAGGCCAACAAAGCAGATTGTAGGGGAAATAAGAGTCTTAGCAGAAATAATAAATTATGCGAAAGTTCTTTCTTGGGAACTTCCAGGATCTTTGAAATGGCACTAGAAAAACTTGAAGATGTTGGCAAGTCCAGATACTGCAAGATTTTCTAGGAAATAAGTAAATGAATTAAGTCCTACCTCTTAACTGGAGGAAGGTAAACAATCACATTGTAAAACAAACATACAATTCACTTAATGCTGCAAAATGTTGCAACCATTTTTGGAAAACACAACCTGCTGTGCAACAGGTTAGTAAATAATGGGACCCTGGAAATATGATTTGATTCATATGCTTTCAAAGAGCCAGTCACATCTTTACTTCACTGAATATATCATTTTAGTTTAAATGCTATTTTAATTTTCATCTTGATAGTTTAAGGAAAGCAGGTCATGGTTGAAAACAACACCATTATAAAGCCCATTAGGAAACATACATTTTCATAATAATAGAAAAAGCGTTTCAACTTATTAGCTTTCCCTTTGATGAATCACAAAATGAATCAGCTTTATACTAGGAAGTCAGCACAGCTCAATAAACTAATCAATGAACGAAGGCTTGAGCATATGGCATACACGCTGTACTCCCCCTAAGATATTTTAAGCTCATCAAAATAGTCCAAACCAGATGCAAATCCAATTTTTTTAATGCAACAGTAAAATCTATCTCAGAAATGATTTTTTACACATCCTTTGGAAGGTTTTACAATATATTCTCATGCATTCTTGGATGTCTGTTTTCCTCGTGGTTCAACAAATCAATCAATAGATAAAGGAAAATAACTCTAAAATTAGAGGAAACCTAGAGTACAATTGACTCATCAGAATTATGTATCAATTGGCAAAGGTTAGGCAAGTGATAAAACATTGAACTATGACTCACATGCAGGCTGATACCAGTGCATTCTTCTTCAGGCATATGCTCAACATCGTAGAGTATGAAATAGAGGAATTGTGAGATCCACAATTCATCTAGGCATACATGTCTGTCAATAATAATTTTCTGCAGGCAAGTCTCTATGGTAAGTATTTTCCTCCCTTTGCTTCCTTTAATACTTGCAATAAGCCTGTAGGGTGTCTAAAAGAATAGAGATGGCTTTTTTTTCTCTTATTTTTAAATCCATGAGGATAAAAAATTCTAGGATTATACGGCAACTCATCAGCAGTATAATGATCTTTGTTTTTTCTATACATCAGCTTACAAAACTTCCAGGCCTTCTGTCTGAATCCAAGAGGCTGAAAGGAAAAGTGACTAAAGCTGACAGACCTAATGACTAATTGCACATCAGCCTAGTATATTTCTTAAGAAGAGAAAGAAAATCTTGCTAGAAGGAACAACCAGACATTTCCTTGCATCTAATTAATGAGAACTGGATCATATGGTCACCCTTAAATTATAAGGCAGTATGGGAAAATGCATATTTATTTTTCTTTGCCTCTTTAATGGAAAAAGGCTAGGAGAAAGAAAGGGATTTGTAATTATTTTCTTTTAAGTGAAGTACACTTGATTTATAATGCTGTGTTACCTAGAGGTATACAACAAAGTGATTCAATTCAGTGGATAAAGAATTCCCCTGTAATGCAGAAGTCACAGGAGACGTGGGTTTGATCCCTGGGTTTGATCCCTGGGTTGGAAAGATCGTCTAGAGAAGGGAATGGCAACCTACTCCAGTATTCTTGCCTGGAGAATTCCAAGGACCAAGGAATCTGGTGGACTGTAGTTGATAGAATTACAAAGAGTTGCACACAACCAAAGTGATTGGGCACACATTCATGCATATATTTTTTTTCAGACTCTTTTATAGTATAGATTATTACAAGATATTAAATATAGTTACCTGAGTGATACAGTAGGTCCTTGTTATTTATTTATTTTATGTATAGGAGTATGTGTCTGTTAATCCCAAACTCCTAATTTATCCCTCCTCCCCTTCCTCATTGGTAACCATAAATTTTTTGTCTGTTAATCCCCAAACTCCTAATTTATCCACTCTTTCTGCTCAACATCGTAGAGTATGAAATAGAGGAATTGTGAAGATTTTCCACAATTCATCTAGGCATACATGTCTGTCAATAATAATTTTCTGCAGGCAAGTCTCTATGGTAAGTATTTTCCTCCCTTTGCTTCCTTTAATACTTGCAATAAGCCTGTAGGGTGTCTAAAAGAATAGAGATGGCTTTTTTTTCTCTTATTTTTAAATCCATGAGGATAAAAAATTCTAGGATTATACGGCAACTCATCAGCAGTATAATGATCTTTGTTTTTTCTATACATCAGCTTACAAAACTTCCAGGCCTTCTGTCTGAATCCAAGAGGCTGAAAGGAAAAGTGACTAAAGCTGACAGACCTAATGACTAATTGCACATCAGCCTAGTATATTTCTTAAGAAGAGAAAGAAAATCTTGCTAGAAGGAACAACCAGACATTTCCTTGCATCTAATTAATGAGAACTGGATCATATGGTCACCCTTAAATTATAAGGCAGTATGGGAAAATGCATATTTATTTTTCTTTGCCTCTTTAATGGAAAAAGGCTAGGAGAAAGAAAGGATTTGTAATTATTTTCTTTTAAGTGAAGTACACTTGATTTATAATGCTGTGTTACCTAGAGGTATACAACAAAGTGATTCAATTCAGTGGATAAAGAATTCCCCTGTAATGCAGAAGTCACAGGAGACGTGGGTTTGATCCCTGGGTTGGAAAGATCGTCTAGAGAAGGGAATGGCAACCTACTCCAGTATTCTTGCCTGGAGAATTCCAAGGACCAAGGAATCTGGTGGACTGTAGTTGATAGAATTACAAAGAGTTGCACACAACCAAAGTGATTGGGCACACATTCATGCATATATTTTTTTTCAGACTCTTTTATAGTATAGATTATTACAAGATATTAAATATAGTTACCTGAGTGATACAGTAGGTCCTTGTTATTTATTTATTTTATGTATAGGAGTATGTGTCTGTTAATCCCAAACTCCTAATTTATCCCTCCTCCCCTTCCTCATTGGTAACCATAAATTTGTTTCTAAATAAGTTCATTTGTATCATTTTTTTAGATCCCACATATGAGTGATGTCCTATGATATTTATCTTCCTCTGGACAATTTTTTGACACCTCCCTTTACAGTGTTTGCTGTACATTCTATAGAGTTGGTACATTCATTATCATTCATATTTTACAGTTGAAATGAGTGTGGTTCAAATTTTGAAGGCATTAAATAGTTTTCCTAGTGCCATGTGGTCAATAACTAGTGGATATGGGCTAAAAACCTGGTATCTGAATTCCAAGTCACATTTTCAGCTGATACATGAAGCTACTTCCTATTAAGTCATTGATTAAAAAGTCAATGATCAAAAAGTCATTATTTCAAGAGACCTTCCTTTCATGAGCCTTTCCCCTCGTGTAAACTTTAACTGCAGATATTAACAATGTAGTAGGATCTGCAAGGTACTAAATAGTTTCATAAATATTATCTTTATAAAATTATTTGAAGTATATGCTAGCCCCAATTTTTAGATTTAAAAAAAAATAAGGCTTATAACGTTAATGAATTTGTTAGCCACACAGAAGTTAAGGAAGAACTAGGATACAATTCAAATACTGCATAACATCTAAACTGTTTCTCTTTTTTACTTTCTAACAGGGTTTTAATTTTCCTAAATTTAATGACTATTGCTGATACCACTCATCTATAGTCTGAGTAGAAAACTGTGGAAGTAATTTATATTCTGTCACCTATCTATCTATCTAACAACATAAGTTATCATCTTAATCTGTGTGCTTCAGTTCTGTTAACTACATATACATTATTGTGTAGCAGCTCTCTAAAAGTTTCTCATCTTGCAAAACTGAAACTCTATTTCCATTGAACAGCTTCCAATTTCTCCCTTCTCCAAGTTGTTTGCAAGTACCATTCTACTTCATGCTGTAATGAACTTCGGTATGCAAATATCCCTTTGGACCCAGCTTTTAATTCTTTTGGATATGTATAGGATTGCTAAATTATTGTAGAAATAATATTAATTAATAAAAGGGTATACAACATGAAATCTGTAGATTCCATTTGGATGCTGCCTTTTTTTTTCCCCATTCATCCCTGCAGTCTCCTGCTAGAACAATTAACCTTTGGTCTTTGACTTCCCAGTTATATGGATGAACATATCTAATATTGTTTCTCAGACTCTTAATGAAATCTTTATTTTTAATCCCATTCTGAACATGCATCTTCTGCTGATTCTATTCTCCAAAGTCATAGACCACTATATATATATACACATATGTGCATATACATGTGTGTGTGTAATACATATTCATTATAATATTTCAGAATTACAAAACTCTCTCTGTTCGCTGTATGACAGGCCTACGAATCCAAGATACAAGGTGTTGAGGCAAAGAAAACGACTTTATTCTGAAAGCAGCTGACTGAGAAGATGGCAGGCTAATAGCTCAATATAAGCATTTTATTGGGGTCTGTCTGCCAGCTACTTTTATAGATCAGGGATGGGGGAGGTGAGGAAGCAAAGCAAAAAGGCCATTAATCTTGCAAACATCTCCTCAAATGGTAAGTCTCAGGCAGGGAATGTGTTAATTTCTCCCTTCCTGCCAGGGTTCTGAACAAAAGCACTTTAGTACAACAGTCAGGCAAAGGAGCAGGATTTTCTGAGGCAAACCATTCCGTGTGATTACAATAACAAAAGCAACGAAAAGCAAGTCAAAGAAACAGTTTCCAGCCTGGAGTCAGAACTGGCTTTTTCCCTGCAACATGTGGATCCTGCATGAGTATAGAGGCAATTTGTTGAGTGATATAGATAACACGCTCTCAGGCTGGAAAACTGTGGGTAATTAACTACATATAAAAATTATTTTGTGTGCTTCAGTTCTGTTAACTACATATACATTATTGTGTAGCAGCTCTCTAAAAGTTTCTCATCTTGCAAAACTGAAACTCTATTTCCATTGAACAGCTTCCAATTTCTCCCTTCTCCAAGTTGTTTGCAAGTACCATTCTACTTCATGCTGTAATGAACTTCGGTATGCAAATATCCCTTTGGACCCAGCTTTTAATTCTTTTGGATATGTATAGGATTGCTAAATTATTGTAGAAATAATATTAATTAATAAAAGGGTATACAACATGAAATCTGTAGATTCCATTTGGATGCTGCCTTTTTTTTTCCCCATTCATCCCTGCAGTCTCCTGCTAGAACAATTAACCTTTGGTCTTTGACTTCCCAGTTATATGGATGAACATATCTAATATTGTTTCTCAGACTCTTAATGAAATCTTTATTTTTAATCCCATTCTGAACATGCATCTTCTGCTGATTCTATTCTCCAAAGTCATAGACCACTATATATATATACACATATGTGCATATACATGTGTGTTTTAATACATATTCATTATAATATTTCAGAATTACAAAACTCTCTCTGTTCGCTGTATGACAGGCCTACGAATCCAAGATACAAGGTGTTGAGGCAAAGAAAACGACTTTATTCTGAAAGCAGCTGACTGAGAAGATGGCAGGCTAATAGCTCAATATAAGCATTTTATTGGGGTCTGTCTGCCAGCTACTTTTATAGATCAGGGATGGGGGAGGTGAGGAAGCAAAGCAAAAAGGCCATTAATCTTGCAAACATCTCCTCAAATGGTAAGTCTCAGGCAGGGAATGTGTTAATTTCTCCCTTCCTGCCAGGGTTCTGAACAAAAGCACTTTAGTACAACAGTCAGGCAAAGGAGCAGGATTTTCTGAGGCAAACCATTCCGTGTGATTACAATAACAAAAGCAACGAAAAGCAAGTCAAAGAAACAGTTTCCAGCCTGGAGTCAGAACTGGCTTTTTCCCTGCAACATGTGGATCCTGCATGAGTATAGAGGCAATTTGTTGAGTGATATAGATAACACGCTCTCAGGCTGGCGTGCCAGGGTTTAATCCCAGGTGTATTATTCACTTTCTCTATGTCCTTGAGAAAGTTTGTGCCTCGAGTTCCCTTTGTGTAAACTACAAACAGTAACTACTATTTCTGTTAGTTGCTCACCTGTGCCCAACTCTTTGTGACTCTATGGACTGTAGCTCACCAAGCTCCTCTGTCAACTACTTGGGTATAAAACAGACTAGTTGTTGTGAATAAAGTTCTTAGGATACTGCCAAATATACATTATGTATTGGTTAAAATTACTTTTGTCTTATTTGTATATTTTGTCACCCGCTCTTTTAATCTCAGAAGCCACTTCCTCTCACAATTTCGCATTGAAAAACATGGCTCATTCTTGCTATACTTAGCAGTGTGTCACCTGCAATTTCTTTTGTATTATAGTTATTTGTCAAAGTTGGATAAATCAGAATTGAACTTGTAAAAGAGAAGCATAAAATGATTTACTAGCTCTACTTAATGATTCATCCCTTGTTTCCTGGGATACCTGTTAGTGACTCTCCTGATAGACTAAATTGATTCATCCCTTGTTTCCTGGGATACCTGTTAGTGACTCTCCTGATAGACTAAATTGCTTTCTGATAGTATTGACTGTTTTCTGTTCATCTTTATTGATTGTAACCTATACCGAAACTGTCTGTGACTCATGAAAAAGCCCCTAGACTATCATGTTGAGTAGGGATGCATAACTGTTACAGAAAACCCATGGGATATCAAGGTACCCCTAGGTTGCTATGGTGATTTTATGTTTTTCTTGATCACTGTTTCCTGGTCATAAGACTGGCCTTTCCAGTAGTACTAACCTTTGCTTGAGACAATGGAATGTGCAGGTGTGTGAGTACCAATTCCAATCAAAGGGGAGGGTCTCACACCATTGATTCTACCAGCCCTTAAAAATCGCCCTCCGCCTCAAGTCAGGGCCCTTGCAGGAAACCTTGTTCCTCGTGGGTGGTCGCTGGCGCCAGCCTAATAAATCTCTTTCCATCTACCATGAGTATAGAGGCAATTTGTTGAGTGATATAGATAACACGCTCTCAGGCTGGCGTGCCAGGGTTTAATCCCAGGTGTATTATTCACTTTCTCTATGTCCTTGAGAAAGTTTGTGCCTCGAGTTCCCTTTGTGTAAACTACAAACAGTAACTACTATTTCTGTTAGTTGCTCACCTGTGCCCAACTCTTTGTGACTCTATGGACTGTAGCTCACCAAGCTCCTCTGTCAACTACTTGGGTATAAAACAGACTAGTTGTTGTGAATAAAGTTCTTAGGATACTGCCAAATATACATTATGTATTGGTTAAAATTACTTTTGTCTTATTTGTATATTTTGTCACCCGCTCTTTTAATCTCAGAAGCCACTTCCTCTCACAATTTCGCATTGAAAAACATGGCTCATTCTTGCTATACTTAGCAGTGTGTCACCTGCAATTTCTTTTGTATTATAGTTATTTGTCAAAGTTGGATAAATCAGAATTGAACTTGTAAAAGAGAACGCAAAATGATTTACTAGCTCTACTTAATGATTCATCCCTTGTTTCCTGGGATACCTGTTAGTGACTCTCCTGATAGACTAAATTGATTCATCCCTTGTTTCCTGGGATACCTGTTAGTGACTCTCCTGATAGACTAAATTGCTTTCTGATAGTATTGACTGTTTTCTGTTCATCTTTATTGATTGTAACCTATACCGAAACTGTCTGTGACTCATGAAAAAGCCCCTAGACTATCATGTTGAGTAGGGATGCATAACTGTTACAGAAAACCCATGGGATATCAAGGTACCCCTAGGTTGCTATGGTGATTTTATGTTTTTCTTGATCACTGTTTCCTGGTCATAAGACTGGCCTTTCCAGTAGTACTAACCTTTGCTTGAGACAATGGAATGTGCAGGTGTGTGAGTACCAATTCCAATCAAAGGGGAGGGTCTCACACCATTGATTCTACCAGCCCTTAAAAATCGCCCTCCGCCTCAAGTCAGGGCCCTTGCAGGAAACCTTGTTCCTCGTGGGTGGTCGCTGGCGCCAGCCTAATAAATCTCTTTTCCATCTACCATGAGTGGAGTTGGGTGCTTCACTGAGCACACCTCACGACATACTACAGTGTATTTGTGTATCACAGATGGTCATTGCAGACCAGTCAATACCATCAATACATTTTGAAATTGCATCCTCATATGTGATTGAATTTTTATAAATACTTCTGGGTACATAGTGAAAACTCAGCATATGCCATTACACTCTAGTTTATAATAATTATTGAATTCAGAAAGTATGTCATATTCATTGTAATCCTAGCAAAAAGGGAAAAGATAGAAAGAACTAAATCTTGTCTTTATTGGTCCTGCTTCTCTTCCTCCATTCAGATAGTCAAGAAAAAGTAGTGTACAATAGAGGGAAGCTAAAAGAAAAAACCTTATACTAGTGTCGACTAAAAAAAGGTGAACAGCTTGAGAGTTGTGGGTTAAGTTTTATATGGGGTATAATCGGGATTGCAACCCGAAAGGCAGCATCTCAGATGACTCTAAGAGACTGCTCTAAAGAGGCAGTGGAGGAAAATTAATATGTAAGTATTTTGGTGAAGGGGCAGATCAAATGCCATTAAACAAAGGGTTTACAAAGGGTTTTATTTTACAAATGGTTTTCAGTCAGTCCTGAGGATATGATGTCTTCATGAAGGAATTTAGTGCTTTTCTAGGTGTGAGGAGATGCAAGTGTTGAAATGGTAAAATCTGTTCTTAAAATATTTACCTATCTAAAGACCAGGTTTCTAGGAGCACAGAGTTCCTTGCCCCACCCTGATCTCCTTTAAGGGGTGTTGAAACTCAGCTACTCCCAACAGCACAGCATTCAATCTTTGCAGAGGCAGATGGCAAATGCCCTGTTGTCCAGTCATTGGCAATGTAATTGGTAAATGCCAATTTGTAGTTGACACTAGGTAGAATTTTGATAACAAATGTCAATTTAAAAAAAAAAAACTATAAAAAAACATATACTTAAAAGTTTACTGGACCAATGTATCAAAAATAAGACCTGTGGGTGTCACAGAAAGTAGAACTGTAGAGACAGAGAAGCTTATTTAAGGCATAGGTCACGTTTGCCAAAGCATTCTAGTCTAGCCACGGCTGGTGACTGTGCAGTGAGAGGCACAAGCTCAGAGATTGCAGGTTTTTCTAGGCTCTGGTGTTCCAGAAAGACAGAAAGTAATTATGTGACCCTAAAGTTCAATAAATCTACACAGTTTTAAATTTTTCAGTAGTATCCTCAAATGTTGTTCTGGATGTTTCCCACTTACCTACCCAATGATCTATCATCTGTTCGCTGCTCTGTGTCCCCCCAGAACTGACCTTGTTGTACCCAAGTCGTAGAATCCCCAAAGCACCACAGGAGTCAGGCCCGATGCAAAAGCAAGAGGAACTGTTTATTCAAGCTTGAGCAGGGACCCCATTCACACCGACGCAGCTGCTGTGGGATGGGAGCCCTGAGCAAGGTGGGGAGCAGGCTTTATTACAAATTTCTGCAGGGAGGGGTAGTTGGGGATTTCAGTCGTGGGCACACTTGATAGGTTAACTGTTGGCTTAGGCTCGTGTGTCGTTGATAAAAGGTGAACAGCTTGAGAGTTGTGGGTTAAGTTTTATATGGGGTATAATCGGGATTGCAACCCGAAGGCAGCATCTCAGATGACTCTAAGAGACTGCTCTAAAGAGGCAGTGGAGGAAAATTAATATGTAAGTATTTTGGTGAAGGGCAGATCAAATGCCATTAAACAAAGGGTTTACAAAGGGTTTTATTTTACAAATGGTTTTCAGTCAGTCCTGAGGATATGATGTCTTCATGAAGGAATTTAGTGCTTTTCTAGGTGTGAGGAGATGCAAGTGTTGAAATGGTAAAATCTGTTCTTAAAATATTTACCTATCTAAAGACCAGGTTTCTAGGAGCACAGAGTTCCTTGCCCCACCCTGATCTCCTTTAAGGGGTGTTGAAACTCAGCTACTCCCAACAGCACAGCATTCAATCTTTGCAGAGGCAGATGGCAAATGCCCTGTTGTCCAGTCATTGGCAATGTAATTGGTAAATGCCAATTTGTAGTTGACACTAGGTAGAATTTTGATAACAAATGTCAATTTAAAAAAAAAAAACTATAAAAAAACATATACTTAAAAGTTTACTGGACCAATGTATCAAAAATAAGACCTGTGGGTGTCACAGAAAGTAGAACTGTAGAGACAGAGAAGCTTATTTAAGGCATAGGTCACGTTTGCCAAAGCATTCTAGTCTAGCCACGGCTGGTGACTGTGCAGTGAGAGGCACAAGCTCAGAGATTGCAGGTTTTTCTAGGCTCTGGTGTTCCAGAAAGACAGAAAGTAATTATGTGACCCTAAAGTTCAATAAATCTACACAGTTTTAAATTTTTCAGTAGTATCCTCAAATGTTGTTCTGGATGTTTCCCACTTACCTACCCAATGATCTATCATCTGTTCGCTGCTCTGTGTCCCCCCAGAACTGACCTTGTTGTACCCAAGTCGTAGAATCCCCCCGAACGCACCACAGGAGTCAGGCCCGATGCAAAAGCAAGAGGAACTGTTTATTCAAGCTTGAGCAGGGACCCCATTCACACCGACGCAGCTGCTGTGGGATGGGAGCCCTGAGCAAGGTGGGGAGCAGGCTTTTATTACAAATTTCTGCAGGGGAGGGGGTAGTTGGGGATTTCCAGTCGTGGGCACACTTGATAGGTTAACTGTTGGCTTAGGCTCGTGTGTCGTTGATTGATTGCAGTGTATAGGTCAGTGCTCTGGAATTCTAGGCACTTCCCTTCTTTCTAGTGATTGGTTCCTCACCTCAGGTGAGGGGTGGTCTTGGCTCTGGTGGTTTTTCGGGGAATTCCTGGATGTCTAAAATGGAGGGCTTTTTCAAAATGGAGTCACTTAGGTATCACAACCAAATGCATTAAATCAAATGCCCTTTGCTCTCTGGCTTCCAGTTAAGTTTGCCAATAAGGAGCACTGCTGTGGCAGTCTAAGTGTGGGTTGGAAAAGAATTTCCAGACACAGAGTATTTCAAGTCGCTCATAGGAGTGTACTACCTATGTTTTGCTCTTAAGAGCTTTATAGTTTCTGACCTTACATTTAAGTCTTTAATCTATTTTGAGTTTATTTGGGGGTATGGTATTAGGAGGTGTACAAGTTTCATTATTTTACATGTAGCTGTCCAGTTTTCCTAGGACCACTTTTTGAATTCTATTCTATATTCTTGCCTCCTTTGTCAGAAATATGGTGCCCATAGATATGTGGGTTTGTCTCTGGGCTTTCTAGCTGGTTCATCTAGCTACTATCTTGATGATTATAGCTTTGTAGTAGAGTCTGAAGTCAGGAAGGTTGATTCCTCCAGCTCTATTTTTCTTTCTCAAGATTTCTTTGACTCTTCAGGGTCTTTTGTATTTCCATTCAAACTGTGAAATTTTTCATTTTAGTTCTGTGAAACATACCATTGGTGGTTTAATAGGGATAGTTTAATTGAATCTGTAGATTACTTTAGATAGTATAGTCTTTTTCACAATATTGATTTGTCTAATCCAGGAAAATGGTGTGTCTCTTTATCTGCATTATCTTTGATTTCTTTCATCAATTTGTAAGGTTTGTCTCTTTCAGGCCCGATGCAAAAGCAAGAGGAACTGTTTATTCAAGCTTGAGCAGGGACCCCATTCACACCGACGCAGCTGCTGTGGGATGGGAGCCCTGAGCAAGGTGGGGAGCAGGCTTTTATTACAAATTTCTGCAGGGGAGGGGGTAGTTGGGGATTTCCAGTCGTGGGCACACTTGATAGGTTAACTGTTGGCTTAGGCTCGTGTGTCGTTGATTGATTGCAGTGTATAGGTCAGTGCTCTGGAATTCTAGGCACTTCCCTTCTTTCTAGTGATTGGTTCCTCACCTCAGGTGAGGGGTGGTCTTGGCTCTGGTGGTTTTTCGGGGAATTCCTGGATGTCTAAAATGGAGGGCTTTTTCAAAATGGAGTCACTTAGGTATCACAACCAAATGCATTAAATCAAATGCCCTTTGCTCTCTGGCTTCCAGTTAAGTTTGCCAATAAGGAGCACTGCTGTGGCAGTCTAAGTGTGGGTTGGAAAAGAATTTCCAGACACAGAGTATTTCAAGTCGCTCATAGGAGTGTACTACCTATGTTTTGCTCTTAAGAGCTTTATAGTTTCTGACCTTACATTTAAGTCTTTAATCTATTTTGAGTTTATTTGGGGGTATGGTATTAGGAGGTGTACAAGTTTCATTATTTTACATGTAGCTGTCCAGTTTTCCTAGGACCACTTTTTGAATTCTATTCTATATTCTTGCCTCCTTTGTCAGAAATATGGTGCCCATAGATATGTGGGTTTGTCTCTGGGCTTTCTAGCTGGTTCATCTAGCTACTATCTTGATGATTATAGCTTTGTAGTAGAGTCTGAAGTCAGGAAGGTTGATTCCTCCAGCTCTATTTTTCTTTCTCAAGATTTCTTTGACTCTTCAGGGTCTTTTGTATTTCCATTCAAACTGTGAAATTTTTCATTTTAGTTCTGTGAAACATACCATTGGTGGTTTAATAGGGATAGTTTAATTGAATCTGTAGATTACTTTAGATAGTATAGTCTTTTTCACAATATTGATTTGTCTAATCCAGGAAAATGGTGTGTCTCTTTATCTGCATTATCTTTGATTTCTTTCATCAGTATCTTGTAATTTTCTGCATACAGGTCTTTTGTCTCTTTAGGTAGGTTTATTCCTAGGTATTTTATTCTTTTTTGTTGCAGTGGTGAATGGGACTGTTTTCTTAATTTTTCTTTCTGTTTTTTCATTGTTAGTATTATAGGAACACAAGTGATTTCTGTGTTTTAATTTTATATTTATTCTGTAACTTTACTATATTCATTGATTAGATCTAGTAATTTTCCAGTGTCATCTTTAGAGTTCTCTATGTGTAGTATCATGCCATCTGAGAACAGTCAGAGTTTTAATTCTTATTTTCCAATCTGAATTCCTATAAAATTTATTTTACCCTCTTCTCTGATGGTTGTGCCCAAAATTTCCAAAGCTGTGTTGAATAATAGTGATGAGAGTGGACATCCTTGTCTTGTTCCTGACTCAACACTTCCACTACTGGGCATATACCCTGAGGAAACCATAATTGAAAAAGACACATGCACTCCAGTATTCATTGTAGCATTGTTTCAATAGCCAGGACATGGAAGCAACCTATATGTCCAATCACAGATGGATGGTAGAGAAGCTGTGGTTGATATATACAATGGAATGTTACTCAGCCATTAAAAGGAATCCTTTTAAGTTAGTTCTAATGAAGTAGATGCACCTAGAGCCTATTACATAGAGTGAAGTCAGTCAAAAAGAGTAAAACAAATATCATATATTAACACATATGTATGGGACCCAGAAAGATGGTTCTAATGAACCTACTTGTAAGGCAGCAATGGAGACACAGACATAGAGAAGAGACTTGTAGACACAGTCAGGTAAGGATAGGGTGGGATAAATAAAGAGAGCAGCACTGAAACATACACATTACCATGTGTGAAACAAATACCAACTGAGAATTTGCTGTATGATGCATGGAGCTCAACCCTGGGGCTCTGTGGTAACGTCGCAGGGTGGCATGGTGTTGGAGAGGAGAGGGAAGTTTAAGAGGAAGAAGACATGTATATTTTTATGGCTGACTCATGTTAATGTATAGTGAAACCAACAAAAAGAAGCAATTATTCTCCAATTAAAAATTTTTCATCTGCATTATCTTTGATTTCTTTCATCAGTATCTTGTAATTTTCTGCATACAGGTCTTTTGTCTCTTTAGGTAGGTTTATTCCTAGGTATTTTATTCTTTTTTGTTGCAGTGGTGAATGGGACTGTTTTCTTAATTTTTCTTTCTGTTTTTTCATTGTTAGTATTATAGGAACACAAGTGATTTCTGTGTTTTAATTTTATATTTATTCTGTAACTTTACTATATTCATTGATTAGATCTAGTAATTTTCCAGTGTCATCTTTAGAGTTCTCTATGTGTAGTATCATGCCATCTGAGAACAGTCAGAGTTTTAATTCTTATTTTCCAATCTGAATTCCTATAAAATTTATTTTACCCTCTTCTCTGATGGTTGTGCCCAAAATTTCCAAAGCTGTGTTGAATAATAGTGATGAGAGTGGACATCCTTGTCTTGTTCCTGACTCAACACTTCCACTACTGGGCATATACCCTGAGGAAACCATAATTGAAAAAGACACATGCACTCCAGTATTCATTGTAGCATTGTTTCAATAGCCAGGACATGGAAGCAACCTATATGTCCAATCACAGATGGATGGTAGAGAAGCTGTGGTTGATATATACAATGGAATGTTACTCAGCCATTAAAAGGAATCCTTTTAAGTTAGTTCTAATGAAGTAGATGCACCTAGAGCCTATTACATAGAGTGAAGTCAGTCAAAAAGAGTAAAACAAATATCATATATTAACACATATGTATGGGACCCAGAAAGATGGTTCTAATGAACCTACTTGTAAGGCAGCAATGGAGACACAGACATAGAGAAGAGACTTGTAGACACAGTCAGGTAAGGATAGGGTGGGATAAATAAAGAGAGCAGCACTGAAACATACACATTACCATGTGTGAAACAAATACCAACTGAGAATTTGCTGTATGATGCATGGAGCTCAACCCTGGGGCTCTGTGGTAACGTAGAGGGGTGGCATGGTGTGGGAGAGGAGAGGGAAGTTTAAGAGGAAGAAGACATGTATATTTTTATGGCTGACTCATGTTAATGTATAGTGGAAACCAACAAAATATTGCAAAGCAATTATTCTCCAATTAAAAATAAACTTAAAAAAAGAGTACATGTTCTTACTTTCTTTACTCATCCTTGAGAAGACAAAGTTAGGGAAGATGGGAGGGATTATGCACACAATACAAATGGCTCTAATTCTTTTATAATAACTTAAAATTCAGAGTTTATAAATTATAAATACAGAACTTATAAGCAAAAGACTTGAACTTGATATGTGTCATGTTATTGGAGTTACTCAAGGATATGGTTTCTAGTTTGTCAAATGGAATACTTACTGTCGATCACTCACATGGCATAGGCTTTGTTACTTGTGAGCTAGGATCAATGATTTAAAAATGTATAGTAAAACAATATGATAATACCAATTATTAATATTCAAAGTGAGGTTTTCACATTTTCAGAATTTTATTATTAGAATAATCTTTTAAAAAGACAAGATATAAATGAAGAGTTGAAACTTTAGCACACTAATGTAAAAGTTAAAGCTAAAAATTAAAATCTAAATATTAGTACAAACATAAACAATTTTCAGTAGCATACTTGAGTTAATATTTAGAGATTTGATTTATGGTAATACTGAATGTATCATTTTTTAAAAGTTACCTATTACATAGTATTATGTTAAAGATACTTCCCTATTTTATTCAGAGTATAAAATTTTTAACAAACTAATTTTTGTGACTATTGGGTTTGTAAATTTTAATTATTAAAGTGCACATACTGAAATGCAGAGAAAAAGCACATACGTAATGTGCAAAGTAAATTAAATATTTATTCCAACAAAATTATTCAAAAAGAGTGGTTTGGATTTTAATACTGTGAAAAATGTTAAAAGCAAGATAATATATTGACAACAACAATTTTAATGAAGAAACATACTTTATGCTGTCTCAGGGGGAAAATATTTAAATTACTTTAGTAGTTGCATTTATCACTTTTCTTTTACTTAAAGCATTTTCTATCAGTTTTAGAGGTAGCAGCAGTCTTTCTCTAGATTAATCTACTTTATCTACTTCAAAAACATTGAAATAATTATGAATCATGGATTTTAAATAATAAAACAAATTCACAACGGTTTTTGAAACAGGTTTAAAAAAAGAACATAGCTGTGATGAATGTTTCTGAGAGGAGCTGAGACTATAAAGTACAGTGGAAAGCAATGAATTGCATTATTGAGTCAGTCAAAACTTCATTCAGGATTTTCCCTAACACCTTACGGAGAAGACAAAGTTAGGGAAGATGGGAGGGATTATGCACACAATACAAATGGCTCTAATTCTTTTATAATAACTTAAAATTCAGAGTTTATAAATTATAAATACAGAACTTATAAGCAAAAGACTTGAACTTGATATGTGTCATGTTATTGGAGTTACTCAAGGATATGGTTTCTAGTTTGTCAAATGGAATACTTACTGTCGATCACTCACATGGCATAGGCTTTGTTACTTGTGAGCTAGGATCAATGATTTAAAAATGTATAGTAAAACAATATGATAATACCAATTATTAATATTCAAAGTGAGGTTTTCACATTTTCAGAATTTTATTATTAGAATAATCTTTTAAAAAGACAAGATATAAATGAAGAGTTGAAACTTTAGCACACTAATGTAAAAGTTAAAGCTAAAAATTAAAATCTAAATATTAGTACAAACATAAACAATTTTCAGTAGCATACTTGAGTTAATATTTAGAGATTTGATTTATGGTAATACTGAATGTATCATTTTTTAAAAGTTACCTATTACATAGTATTATGTTAAAGATACTTCCCTATTTTATTCAGAGTATAAAATTTTTAACAAACTAATTTTTGTGACTATTGGGTTTGTAAATTTTAATTATTAAAGTGCACATACTGAAATGCAGAGAAAAAGCACATACGTAATGTGCAAAGTAAATTAAATATTTATTCCAACAAAATTATTCAAAAAGAGTGGTTTGGATTTTAATACTGTGAAAAATGTTAAAAGCAAGATAATATATTGACAACAACAATTTTAATGAAGAAACATACTTTATGCTGTCTCAGGGGGAAAATATTTAAATTACTTTAGTAGTTGCATTTATCACTTTTCTTTTACTTAAAGCATTTTCTATCAGTTTTAGAGGTAGCAGCAGTCTTCTCTCTAGATTAATCTACTTTATCTACTTCAAAAAACATTGAAATAATTATGAAGCATGCATTTTAATTAATAAAACAGATTCACAACAGTTTTTGAAACAGGTTTAAAAAAAGAACATAGCTGTGATGAATGTTTCTGAGAGGAGCTGAGACTATAAAGTACAGTGGAAAGCAATGAATTGCATTATTGAGTCAGTCAAAAACTTCATTCAGGATTTTCCCTAACACCTTACGGAGAAACATGAACAAAAACTTTTTTGTCCAAATACAGTGTTTTTAAGAAATTAATAAAATGCATTTTAAAACATGTGGTGCCTTTTTAAATAATACAATAAAGTTATTTCAAGACAGGAGTTGGCAAATTTTTTCTATAAGATGCCAGAGGGTCAATATTGAGGCCTTTGGACCACTTGATTGCTGGTATGTATTCAAAGGGGCTTCTCGGATGGTGCTAGTGATAAAGAGCCTACAGGCCAAGGCAGGAGACATAAGAGACATGGATTCCATCCCTGGGTCAGGAAGATCCCCTGGAGAAGGCCATGGCAGCCCATTCCAGTATTCTTGCCTGGAGAATCCCACAGAGAAAGGAGCCTGCTGGGTTAAAATACAAGGGTTTGCAAAGTGTCGGACACAGTTCTTTGTGTTGCATGGATGCAGCTACTCAGCTGTGACACACAGTGGAAAACCAGCTGGTACACTAAGTAAATGAAGGGCTATGGCTGGTGAGCTGTAACTACTGGTGTCATGATAGTGTACCACCTTCTTTTCTAACATGTAAATATCGACATAGGTCATTGTGTTGTGAATTGCAGATCTTGCAGTTTTTCCAAATTGAAGATTCATGGCAGTCCTCCATCAAAGAAGTCTGTTGGTGCCATTTTTTCCAACTGCATTTGCTCATCCTATTTCTCTGTCACATTTTGGTAAGTCTCTCAATATTTTGAAACTATTTTTATATCTGTTATGGTAGTCTGTGATCAGATCTTTCCTGTTACGATGATAATTTTTTGGTGGTACACATATAAGACGGCAAACTTGATTCTTCAAATGACAGCACAAAATGAGAATGTCACATAAACTTACTTGATAAAGCCAAGGTGTGGTCTGAAAAGATTAACTTCAATTTTGAAAGATGGTCTACTATGGGTAAAAAGCTATCAAACAGCTTTCCCTACTACAGAGCTATAATTCTTGAAAAGAAGAGTCAATTGATGCAGAGAACTCCATTTTTTGTGTTCCTTTAAGAAATTGCCACAGCCACCAAATCTTTTGCAAACATCCCCCAGATCAGTCAGGTGCCATTAACATCTAGGCAAGGCTCTTCACCAGGAAGAAGATTATGATTTGGTGAAGGCTCAGATGATGATTAGTATTTTTCAGCAATATTTTAAAATTAAGGCATGTATGTTTTTATAAATAAAACTATTGTACTCTTAATTGGCTACAGGATAGTGTAAACATACATTCAGTATTAACTATATTGGGAAACTCAATTGCTTTATTGCAATATTCACTTTATTGCCGTGGTGTAGATCTGAACCCACAATATCTCTGAGGCATGCCAGGCAGTCTGTATTATATTTGACTAGGTATCAGGAGTAATTTTTCAGAACACTTTTAGCACCTGTTTAAAATATTCAGCTGACATGAAATCCACATTGGAAATAACAAGTTAGGATATGATGAAGATTTTGTTCTTACTAAATAATATAGAATTTCTGTGCTTCAGAGAGAATTGAATAGGTTGGGGTTTTTTAAGTCTAAAAGTCTCTTTTGTAAAGAAAATTGCTCTCATGTTGGAATATGAACAAGTATGTTGTCATCACTATAGTTTCTTGTAATTTAAAGAAAAGTGTCTGTACAATTAGGGTACCTATATTTATTCAGGCATGTGAGCTTAGAGGATGCATTTAATATATGGAGTCTCAATTTTTCCATCTGTTACATATACCTCTTTACTTTGAAGGCTAAGTTATTCACATGTAATGCACGTAAAGTTCCAGACACATGACATGTGCTCAAGAAAGACTAAAACCTCCTACATCTTGTTCAGTTGTTTATAAAAACAGCATTGGACCTGAAGGAAGAATCATACTTTTTTTTTTGAGTACTGTACATATAAGACGGCAAACTTGATTCTTCAAATGACAGCACAAAATGAGAATGTCACATAAACTTACTTGATAAAGCCAAGGTGTGGTCTGAAAAGATTAACTTCAATTTTGAAAGATGGTCTACTATGGGTAAAAAGCTATCAAACAGCTTTCCCTACTACAGAGCTATAATTCTTGAAAAGAAGAGTCAATTGATGCAGAGAACTCCATTTTTTGTGTTCCTTTAAGAAATTGCCACAGCCACCAAATCTTTTGCAAACATCCCCCAGATCAGTCAGGTGCCATTAACATCTAGGCAAGGCTCTTCACCAGGAAGAAGATTATGATTTGGTGAAGGCTCAGATGATGATTAGTATTTTTCAGCAATATTTTAAAATTAAGGCATGTATGTTTTTATAAATAAAACTATTGTACTCTTAATTGGCTACAGGATAGTGTAAACATACATTCAGTATTAACTATATTGGGAAACTCAATTGCTTTATTGCAATATTCACTTTATTGCCGTGGTGTAGATCTGAACCCACAATATCTCTGAGGCATGCCAGGCAGTCTGTATTATATTTGACTAGGTATCAGGAGTAATTTTTCAGAACACTTTTAGCACCTGTTTAAAATATTCAGCTGACATGAAATCCACATTGGAAATAACAAGTTAGGATATGATGAAGATTTTGTTCTTACTAAATAATATAGAATTTCTGTGCTTCAGAGAGAATTGAATAGGTTGGGGTTTTTTAAGTCTAAAAGTCTCTTTTGTAAAGAAAATTGCTCTCATGTTGGAATATGAACAAGTATGTTGTCATCACTATAGTTTCTTGTAATTTAAAGAAAAGTGTCTGTACAATTAGGGTACCTATATTTATTCAGGCATGTGAGCTTAGAGGATGCATTTAATATATGGAGTCTCAATTTTTCCATCTGTTACATATACCTCTTTACTTTGAAGGCTAAGTTATTCACATGTAATGCACGTAAAGTTCCAGACACATGACATGTGCTCAAGAAAGACTAAAACCTCCTACATCTTGTTCAGTTGTTTATAAAAACAGCATTGGACCTGAAGGAAGAATCATACTTTTTTTTTTTTTGAGTACTGTATTTTAGTGGTAGAGACTTTTCTTTCACTAGCTGTTTCCTCAAATGAAATAATACATTTTCGTAACAGGGTATTTGGAACAGCCTGGATATTAATCCTAGCTAATATATATTGTTGTCACTGATTCAGTTGGGGAATCCCATCTGGAAGTTTCGATTAAGATGAAATCACAGGTTGTTAAAATACTCCTGAGATTCGTTGTCTTTGCAGTGAGAATCATGCATAAACACTAACTATCTTTGTCTAACCTTTTAATTCATTTGGTTTAATTCATTTTCAGATCTCTGTATCAAAGAGAAACACTTAAATTTATTTTCTTAATTGGAAAAAACATGAAATAACATTGTTCAGAAATTAACTTCAATACTAAACTCATAATTACATACTCAAATATAAAAAAGGGATATATCTGTATGAAAACTACAAAAAAAGACACATTGTAAGAGAATGTAACTTTTTATTTCATGATAAGTTACTGCACTGATTTGCACTTAAAATCATTAAAGGACAAAATACTTTGATAAACTGAGATACTTTTCCCACACACTCACAAAATGCTCCCCAAAATGACAAGGCAGAAGTTCACAACAGAAGCCACTGCAATTACAAGCCATAAAATGTTATTATACAAAGTGACTACATATACTTTATGGACACGTATAACTGCTTTTTCAGTGGTTTATTGAGATCCAAACCATTTCTGTTTAGGTCACCTATATTTTAGAGGTCCTTTTATTAGCAGCTCTTTTTCAGCTTAACTGCATTATAGTCATCACAGGCTCATCTTAACTATTCACATGGATTCAAAGGTACCAGATACATATCATTGTCCAACAGTAATTTATTTTGAGGCAAATATTTCAGAAATTGTTGGAGAATCAGAATTCATCTTACTGGATTTGTCTGGTCACACAGCAGCCTATTTCTGTTCGCAATTCTCCTCCCTTCCTCTCTTTGTCCAAATACATTATTTTGTTTTTGTTAGAAAGAAGAGAAAATTGCTTGATGAGAAAGCCCTTTCAATGAGTAACAGATTTTTACAAAATAATAATAATCTAGACAGATTGTACTTTAGGAGATGATTCTTTTTTGTCATTTGAAATGTAGGAAAAACATAGATCAGTACAATAAATAAGTGTTTGATTAAAAGGTTAAACGTAAGAAGATGATAATACATTCAGAAATTCCTTGCAATGTTTTAGTGTCTGTTTATACCCACATACCTACTATGCAATACAGGATCCCTTTCCTTACACATAGTGTGTCATTCAGTTAATACTGTCTGTTAATCACAGCTTCATGTTTGCCCTTTGTCCTTTTTCATGCAGGATCTATCTTTCCCCCTACTCCATTGAACTTAAATTCCCAGCATACAGATCTTCATTCTCTGACCCCATGTATTACAGTAGAAGGTTCCAACTGGCTTTTCTTAGTCCAAACATCACACACCAGTAAGATGAAACTTTTGTGATGTTAATAATAATGCTTCTGTACTCATGTAACACCCTAAACTCTTCAAGAATTTGTATCACCCATCCCTCTGGAATTTGTACTCTTCTCTTTCATGGGGCTAGACCCATGTTTCTAGCCTCATCCGTGCTCGTCCCTGTGTGAAATTTAACCTTCAATTAAAATGAAACATTTTATTTGTACCCATGTTTCTCTAGCTTTATTCAAGCTGTTTACCCAACTGGAAAATGTATTCTCTGTTAACCTCAATTGTTGACATATTGAATTCTCAAACTCCCATTTCTAAGTACATATTCTCCAAGAAACTTTCTCAGAGTTATCCTCCCTCCCTTAAATTGTATAATGAATCTTCTGATTATATGATAATCTCCTTCTCTAGAGTTCATTTTTGTATTCCCTTTTGGACCAAAGTCATTATGTTGTACATGGAAAGTGCTGCATAAATATTTGAATTAAGTTATTTTCAAAATGCAAATGCAAAAAAGGCAGAGTTGACCTTACATTGGCTGGAACAGCATGGTCAATAGTGTCTGGAAATTCCATCTAGAATGTTTTAATAGAAGGCTGGGAATGGTTTCTGTGACTTTACTATGCTTTGTCAAGGACTCTCTAGCAGCACAGTGATAACCAGTAGAAACAACGGCAAGTAAGTCTGGACTTCATTTTGTATTACACTGGGAAATTACATAAATTTGATCATATAAAGCAAAATAGCTTGGTCAGAAATTATTTTCAATATGTTATTCTTGGGACAAATATTAAATCATTAAATATCTATGTGATTACTTAAACTCCAGCACTAAGATCAATGAAATATTGTAATTGCAAATGTGGTAACTTGCTGAATTTTTCAAGAGTGAGAATAGTCAGTGGTATAAACCTTTGACAGCCTCCCAGGTAGTTCTGTGGTAAAGAATCCACCTGCCAATGCAGGAGACACAAGTTCAGTCCCTGAATTGGCAAGATCCCCTGGAAGAAGAAATGACAACCCACTCCTGTATTCTTGCCTGGAAAATCCCATGGATGGAGGAGCCTGGCAGGCTATGGTCCAAGGGGTTGCAGAGTTGTACACAATTGAGCGACTGAACAACAACAAAAATAAAAGTTCGATGGTTTTGTACATTTGTTTTATTTATTTATTATTTATTTTCAATGATTGGTAATTAATTTAAATTTTATACTCAAACAAATCATCTGATCTTAATCTCTTGCATAATCAAAGTACAAAATGCAATTTTTACGACATCTTGACTTGAAATACAATTTCACATCTTACAGTTATGGGACCTTGGTGTGAGAGTACTATCAATCATTCTTCTTGATGTTGAATCATTGGAAAGAATGAAGCTATCAATATAAGTCTTGTTCTTAAGCTAAAATATTTTTTTGATTAAATTTGATATTAGAATACAGAAACACACAAATGAGGAGAAAATCCCTTGGGGTCATTTGTATTTACCTACATTTATTATGAAAAGTGAAAGTGTTAGTTGCTCAGTTCTGTCTGACTCTTTGTGACCCGATGGACTGTAGCCTCCCAGATCTTCTGTCCATGACACTTTCCAGGTAAGAATACTGAAGTGAGTTCCTTCTCCCTTCTCCAGGATGTCTTCCTGATCCAGGGATCAAACCCTGGTCTCCAGCAATAAAGGCAGATTCTTTACCATCTAAGTCACTGGGAAGCCTACATAATGGTTTACTTAGTGAGTGTCTGGAAATTCCATCTAGAATGTTTAAAAGAAGGCTGGGAATGGTTTCTGTGACTTTACTATGCTTTGTCAAGGACTCTCTAGCAGCACAGTGATAACCAGTAGAAACAACGGCAAGTAAGTCTGGACTTCATTTTGTATTACACTGGGAAATTACATAAATTTGATCATATAAAGCAAAATAGCTTGGTCAGAAATTATTTTCAATATGTTATTCTTGGGACAAATATTAAATCATTAAATATCTATGTGATTACTTAAACTCCAGCACTAAGATCAATGAAATATTGTAATTGCAAATGTGGTAACTTGCTGAATTTTTCAAGAGTGAGAATAGTCAGTGGTATAAACCTTTGACAGCCTCCCAGGTAGTTCTGTGGTAAAGAATCCACCTGCCAATGCAGGAGACACAAGTTCAGTCCCTGAATTGGCAAGATCCCCTGGAAGAAGAAATGACAACCCACTCCTGTATTCTTGCCTGGAAAATCCCATGGATGGAGGAGCCTGGCAGGCTATGGTCCAAGGGGTTGCAGAGTTGTACACAATTGAGCGACTGAACAACAACAAAAATAAAAGTTCGATGGTTTTGTACATTTGTTTTATTTATTTATTATTTATTTTCAATGATTGGTAATTAATTTAAATTTTATACTCAAACAAATCATCTGATCTTAATCTCTTGCATAATCAAAGTACAAAATGCAATTTTTACGACATCTTGACTTGAAATACAATTTCACATCTTACAGTTATGGGACCTTGGTGTGAGAGTACTATCAATCATTCTTCTTGATGTTGAATCATTGGAAAGAATGAAGCTATCAATATAAGTCTTGTTCTTAAGCTAAAATATTTTTTTGATTAAATTTGATATTAGAATACAGAAACACACAAATGAGGAGAAAATCCCTTGGGGTCATTTGTATTTACCTACATTTATTATGAAAAGTGAAAGTGTTAGTTGCTCAGTTCTGTCTGACTCTTTGTGACCCGATGGACTGTAGCCTCCCAGATCTTCTGTCCATGACACTTTCCAGGTAAGAATACTGAAGTGAGTTCCTTCTCCCTTCTCCAGGATGTCTTCCTGATCCAGGGATCAAACCCTGGTCTCCAGCAATAAAGGCAGATTCTTTACCATCTAAGTCACTGGGGAAGCCTACATATATTGTACTTTAACCTAAAGTTAGTAAGTTTTGAAAAGTCCTATCAAAATCTTTATCTTTAAAATATCATATGAGTTGTCTAATTTCTGCTTAAATTAACAGTTTATATTTAGTTAGATTTATTCTCGAATTTTGCCCTTTCCCTAACTGAAATCTCAGGAAATCTGAGTTCTTTTTTTCCAGAAATGACCTGGCGTTTTAGGAATTGATTTCAATTGAGTCTATCTATTGTAATTCAAGAATAGATAAGATAAAATCCAAGAGAATAAAACCATGCTAGTCACAGTGTTCCTTCTCAATACTTCTAGATCCCAGTCATATATTTAGAGGATCACTCTATGTTACTTAACACTTTGCCAAATTATTTTAAATCACTCTGCTTCAATGATCTTTTCTCTCATCTGTATCCACTTTTCTGTGTATGCTATTTAGTGTATATATAAATAGTCAGAAAAGGTAAATACCAGTAAATCTGATAAATCAAGATGTAACTCACCTGGAAAAAGAGGATTTTTTTTTAATCTTTCTCAAGATGATAAAACTAATATGTGAAAGAAGAGAGAAACAGGGATTAGACTACTTTTCCTTTGAAAATAAGCTCTATTTGATTTCTTATAAAAATAACAGCATTTTCACCTTTTCATTCTTTCATTTTAGAAGTAAGATTTGTACACACATCTTTTTCTGATCTCCATGTTTAAACAGAACTGCTCAGAATACCAGTAGTTTTGAAAAGGAAACACTTGTCTTGATGGTATACACAATAAATGTATATAGAAAATCATCTGTCATCTTTTTATCCAATTTATATCATGCTAACATATTTAATTTCTACTTGTGAATATTGTCAACATTTAAAGCCAACTCGGTGCAACACGGATGAGAAAAAAAATGTTGTTCATATTAATTAAAAAAAAATTTTAAATACGGTCATGCTCAGATAGGCTTGAAAGAATCCCAGAATTAAAATTGCCCCCATGATAATGAGCAGGCTATATAGCTCAAAATGTGGAAATTGCCATGATACATTTTAGTGAAATGATTTGTTCTTGGTACTTCATTTTACATTTATCACTACATGAATGTTTACCTTAAGAATGTCTGTCAATATTCAATGTTATAAAAATGAATGTATGAGCACTGTAAAAGTGAATATATACATGGCCAAAGTTTAATTTGGCTCTCCATTCAAAAAAAGCAGTGTCGGTGGATAGTAGGGCAATATCACTTAATTCATGCTTACTTTTCCCCAAGATTTATAAGCAAAGTGAAAAATCCAGATGTAGATTGTCGCTACACAGTGAAATATACTTAGATTAAAACAAACTATATATTCTAAAAACACAAGCATAACCATGCCAGAGCATACTCATGTATTCACTAACCACATGGTATCAAATGCACAGGTGATAACTTCCTCCACAAACCATAATATAGGTCACGATCATAAAGCTCTTTGCCCTGATAGCTGTTCTTACCAATGGGAACAATTTTTAAAAGCTATCTCCAAGATCACTCTGGTAATTTTCCAAATGATTTTATGCTATTTAGTGTATATATAAATAGTCAGAAAAGGTAAATACCAGTAAATCTGATAAATCAAGATGTAACTCACCTGGAAAAAGAGGATTTTTTTTTAATCTTTCTCAAGATGATAAAACTAATATGTGAAAGAAGAGAGAAACAGGGATTAGACTACTTTTCCTTTGAAAATAAGCTCTATTTGATTTCTTATAAAAATAACAGCATTTTCACCTTTTCATTCTTTCATTTTAGAAGTAAGATTTGTACACACATCTTTTTCTGATCTCCATGTTTAAACAGAACTGCTCAGAATACCAGTAGTTTTGAAAAGGAAACACTTGTCTTGATGGTATACACAATAAATGTATATAGAAAATCATCTGTCATCTTTTTATCCAATTTATATCATGCTAACATATTTAATTTCTACTTGTGAATATTGTCAACATTTAAAGCCAACTCGGTGCAACACGGATGAGAAAAAAAATGTTGTTCATATTAATTAAAAAATTTTAAATACGGTCATGCTCAGATAGGCTTGAAAGAATCCCAGAATTAAAATTGCCCCCATGATAATGAGCAGGCTATATAGCTCAAAATGTGGAAATTGCCATGATACATTTTAGTGAAATGATTTGTTCTTGGTACTTCATTTTACATTTATCACTACATGAATGTTTACCTTAAGAATGTCTGTCAATATTCAATGTTATAAAAATGAATGTATGAGCACTGTAAAAGTGAATATATACATGGCCAAAGTTTAATTTGGCTCTCCATTCAAAAAAAGCAGTGTCGGTGGATAGTAGGGCAATATCACTTAATTCATGCTTACTTTTCCCCAAGATTTATAAGCAAAGTGAAAAAATCCAGATGTAGATTGTCGCTACACAGTGAAATATACTTAGATTAAAACAAACTATATATTCTAAAAACACAAGCATAACCATGCCAGAGCATACTCATGTATTCACTAACCACATGGTATCAAATGCACAGGTGATAACTTCCTCCACAAACCATAATATAGGTCACGATCATAAAGCTCTTTGCCCTGATAGCTGTTCTTACCAATGGGAACAATTTTTAAAAGCTATCTCCAAGATCACTCTGGTAATTTTCCAAATGATTTTATGATGGTGAATGAATAGGGAGTTCTTATACATAGTCAGTATGGGCTTCCCAGGTGGCATTAGTAGTAAGGAACCCATCTGCCAACACAGGAGGTGTAAGAAATGAGGGTTCGATTCCTCAGTGGAGAAGATCCCCTGGAGAAGGGTATGACAGCCCACTCTGGCAGTCTTGCCTGGAGACCCCCATGGACAGAGAAGTCTGGTGAGCTACAGTCCTTAGGGGCAAAGAGTCAGACACAGCTGGTGACTTAGCACACGCACATTCATGCTAAACTAGTCACAAGAATATGATAATTAAAGTCTGAGTTTAACTTGCCTCTTAACAAAACAGACAGCTGGATGTTGCTAACAAACAGGCTTTAAACTATAGTAAGATTATTTTTGTTTTTATCTCTCAGAATTGAGAAAGCTCCATACATTCATGTGCATCAGAACTGCCTCTAACAGAATTGCACCTTTAATATGATTATTGTGTGCTCAGATTTTCTAAAAAGAGAATGTCATTACAGTTTATAACAAACTCGTAAAGCTCACTAAGTGGAAATTTAGGAACTGGGAAAGGTGATATACAACACAGGCCTAAAACTGTTTTTCCAGAATATTGTTTATCTGAAAAATGTTAATAATATGAACTTAAGACAATATCTTCAATATGAATTTCAAATCAATTTGCTGGATAATAATTCTTTAGCCACAATCAGTAAAGTATATACAAGCCCTATTCTTCAATATTTGTTGTTGTTGTTGTTAAAGAATGTAACACTTTTGTAGAGGGTTAAGAAAAAGTCAGTTCTTACTACATTTAATTTGAAGGTTGGTAACTCTAAACATTTCAGTGTTTATCTCTTCATTCTTCCTAAATATATAAGGCAGAGAATAAAATGGTTGAATGTAATAGCCTTCATTATTATTTTCACATTGTTTTTAAGAGAAATGGTTTTGATAGATTCCATCCTAGTTTATAAACCAGCAGAATATTTCATTAGGAAATGAATTGGTTTCAAGATATGGTAAAACTGGCCTTTTCTTCTTTAAATAATAAAAATATAAAAATTAATTTGTTTGAGGATTAAAGCTCCTTAGAAATCATTCCAATGAAATCACATTTTATGTCTTCAACTAGCTCTATTTCAAAGAGACTATCCAAAGCCAAAAACAAAATCAAATTAACAATATTTTCTAGGAGAAAAAAATACTGCATACTATTAGGCATTAATTAGGCTACCAGTATAAATGATCAGTTTAAATAATAAAATATATATTAAATTATTCCATCTTTAAAATATGAAGCACGGAACTGATAAATTCAAACTCCTAATAAGATACATGTAAAAATAAAGAAAATTAAAGTACAAATACACAATACTATTTTAATAAGCTGAATTTTGCAACATTCTGTTTTATATACATTTAAGTACATTAATCCAAAAGCTGCCAATTTATTACCCTATGAAACCTTTAAAATAGGTAAAATAACTATTCACATTTTAAGCATTGGTTTCTCTGCATTTTAAATTTGAGCTTCATGCTATTGATGGACAGTAGATTACACTGGATTTAGTCAGACTTCTTATGGCATAATTGAGAAAGCTCCATACATTCATGTGCATCAGAACTGCCTCTAACAGAATTGCACCTTTAATATGATTATTGTGTGCTCAGATTTTCTAAAAAGAGAATGTCATTACAGTTTATAACAAACTCGTAAAGCTCACTAAGTGGAAATTTAGGAACTGGGAAAGGTGATATACAACACAGGCCTAAAACTGTTTTTCCAGAATATTGTTTATCTGAAAAATGTTAATAATATGAACTTAAGACAATATCTTCAATATGAATTTCAAATCAATTTGCTGGATAATAATTCTTTAGCCACAATCAGTAAAGTATATACAAGCCCTATTCTTCAATATTTGTTGTTGTTGTTGTTAAAGAATGTAACACTTTTGTAGAGGGTTAAGAAAAAGTCAGTTCTTACTACATTTAATTTGAAGGTTGGTAACTCTAAACATTTCAGTGTTTATCTCTTCATTCTTCCTAAATATATAAGGCAGAGAATAAAATGGTTGAATGTAATAGCCTTCATTATTATTTTCACATTGTTTTTAAGAGAAATGGTTTTGATAGATTCCATCCTAGTTTATAAACCAGCAGAATATTTCATTAGGAAATGAATTGGTTTCAAGATATGGTAAAAACTGGCCTTTTCTTCTTTAAATAATAAAAATATAAAAATTAATTTGTTTGAGGATTAAAGCTCCTTAGAAATCATTCCAATGAAATCACATTTTATGTCTTCAACTAGCTCTATTTCAAAGAGACTATCCAAAGCCAAAAACAAAATCAAATTAACAATATTTTCTAGGAGAAAAAAATACTGCATACTATTAGGCATTAATTAGGCTACCAGTATAAATGATCAGTTTAAATAATAAAATATATATTAAATTATTCCATCTTTAAAATATGAAGCACGGAACTGATAAATTCAAACTCCTAATAAGATACATGTAAAAATAAAGAAAATTAAAGTACAAATACACAATACTATTTTAATAAGCTGAATTTTGCAACATTCTGTTTTATATACATTTAAGTACATTAATCCAAAAGCTGCCAATTTATTACCCTATGAAACCTTTAAAATAGGTAAAATAACTATTCACATTTTAAGCATTGGTTTCTCTGCATTTTAAATTTGAGCTTCATGCTATTGAAGGACAGTAGATTACACTGGATTTAGTCAGACTTCTTATGCATTTTGGCTAGTAGGTAGAATTTATAAGTAAAGATAGCCGACCCAATAAACCAAATTGAACAGGGCAAAAGCCGTTGGGAAAAATATTCGAGAATAGGAATCAATTTTGGCAATGCGTATGTGTATTCTCCCTTCCCTCCACGATCCTGTTCTGCAGTCTTCAAAGCAACAGAAGAAGCTGGCGCAATCTTTGCCCTCCAAACACTGGTAGCCATAATCATCTTCTCCCTGGGGCAGAGAAAGGCTATTCATTGGAATCAGAGTAGATCCAGGATGGAGTCCAGAGGCCATCTGAGTAAGATAATAAATTAATTTTGAGAAAAAAAAAAGTAACATAATAAGATCAATTTGTTCCCACAAGGCAAACTCAGATTGATATTCAGTAAAAAAATAATCTTATTTTCCAAAAATCAAACAAATACTCAATCCTAACATATTTTTATACTAAAATTTACTTTGTAGCATATAAAATCATTATTTTCTATTCCAAAGATTTTGCAGGAAAAAAGACACTAAAAAATGAAAAATATTTTTATACTTTTAAAAAGTTGATCAACAAAATTGTTGTTGACCATGAAGCTATTTCTAACAGACAGTAAACTATATTTTTCTATGATATTTTAGAGTAAAAGATTTATAATACTATAAACATGTTGGCTTTCTATGGTTATATTCTGTCCTTATTTGAGTAAAAATGAGAACAGATAGCAAAATGACATTTTGATAAAGCAGAAAACTTAGCGAAATTGTAAATGAATAAAAAAGATTTGAAGTTTGAAGTTGTAGATAAGTACAAAGTATTGTATTTGCGAGAGAGAATGTGCAGGAAGTAAAACCTCAGTTTGGAGAAAAATTGGTATTCAAAATTCTGCTCATTCTACCAAAATTCTCATTCCAGTCCTCTTCAAAGCTGTGGAACAATTACAGTAATGTACATGTGAATAAAATGGCAAGTAAATTATGAATGAAGATTGCTGTTTTAGTAACCCTTTATCCTTCAGGACTTCCACATATTTCAGGGTTTATCTGAGATGTGAATGTCACGGTGTTATATGATGTTCAGTGGTTTTATTATGTAAATACCAAAATACAGTGCTGTAAACACTGAATACAATGTGGAAATTATAACAGTTGTTTTATCCTGATTTTAAATTCTAATGAGAATGTTAATAAAACTTTTTCATCCTAGATTTTGAAATAAATTAGTCTCAAAGCTATGAAAATTAAATGTTGTATGAGAAAGACTCAGAAAATTAAACACAAAAATGAGAATTAAAACCAATTGAACCTATATTCAAACCCACTTTATTTCTAAAATAGATATAGAATCTGAACCACTGAATATTAAACATTCAGTAGATGCAAAAAAGAGCAAATAATCATATTTAGTGATATTTTAAAAAGATAAATCCATCACAACGTTATAATATCCATATTAGAAACAAAATGTGCAGCCTGAAGATAAGCAATGCCCTAAAACACAATAAATTTGTGACTGCACTTGTTTACACGTATCATGAAAAACAGAGGCAGTATATTATTACATGTTAATGACGATCTTCTGAGATTGGCAGGTGGGGATACTTGACTAGACTTCTAAATTTTAGTAGAATACTAAACTTATGTACAAAAATGTGACAAATTGGCATTCATTTTCTTGTCACTTAATACTTAAATAGCATAGGTTCCAATGTTAATCAAAGTGAAAAGTGGTTAAAATATAAGTTGTTAGTCTGCAATTTCAAGGTTATATGGCATAGAACATTCCATTTGTCACTCAGAACTGTTATCAATGGAAAGATGATATATTTGTTGGAAGAAATCAGTTGTATATGAGAGGGATGATTAAATATTAAAGAGCACAGGGGTTCCCTGGTGGTCCAGTGGGTAAGGACACTGCCTTGCAGTGCAAGGGGTGCCAGTTGGATTCCTGGCCTGGGAAGATCCCACGTGCCATGGAGCAGCTGGACTGATGTGTCCAATTACTGAGCTGGAGCTCTGAAGCGCATGCGCCCAGAGCCGGTGCTCTGCGACAACAGAGGCCACCGCGATGGACCACACAGGCCAAAGAACAAAGATGGATGAAAACTAGATAAATGAGAGACCAAGAGAAGTGGCCCGCCCGCCCCTCCTATTTCAGGGTTTATCTGAGATGTGAATGTCATGTAATGATGTTCAGTGGTTTTATTATGTAAATACCAAAATACAGTGCTGTAAACACTGAATACAATGTGGAAATTATAACAGTTGTTTTATCCTGATTTTAAATTCTAATGAGAATGTTAATAAAACTTTTTCATCCTAGATTTTGAAATAAATTAGTCTCAAAGCTATGAAAATTAAATGTTGTATGAGAAAGACTCAGAAAATTAAACACAAAAATGAGAATTAAAACCAATTGAACCTATATTCAAACCCACTTTATTTCTAAAATAGATATAGAATCTGAACCACTGAATATTAAACATTCAGTAGATGCAAAAAAGAGCAAATAATCATATTTAGTGATATTTTAAAAAGATAAATCCATCACAACGTTATAATATCCATATTAGAAACAAAATGTGCAGCCTGAAGATAAGCAATGCCCTAAAACACAATAAATTTGTGACTGCACTTGTTTACACGTATCATGAAAAACAGAGGCAGTATATTATTACATGTTAATGACGATCTTCTGAGATTGGCAGGTGGGGATACTTGACTAGACTTCTAAATTTTAGTAGAATACTAAACTTATGTACAAAAATGTGACAAATTGGCATTCATTTTCTTGTCACTTAATACTTAAATAGCATAGGTTCCAATGTTAATCAAAGTGAAAAGTGGTTAAAATATAAGTTGTTAGTCTGCAATTTCAAGGTTATATGGCATAGAACATTCCATTTGTCACTCAGAACTGTTATCAATGGAAAGATGATATATTTGTTGGAAGAAATCAGTTGTATATGAGAGGGATGATTAAATATTAAAGAGCACAGGGGTTCCCTGGTGGTCCAGTGGGTAAGGACACTGCCTTGCAGTGCAAGGGGTGCCAGTTGGATTCCTGGCCTGGGAAGATCCCACGTGCCATGGAGCAGCTGGACTGATGTGTCCAATTACTGAGCTGGAGCTCTGAAGCGCATGCGCCCAGAGCCGGTGCTCTGCGACAACAGAGGCCACCGCGATGGACCACACAGGCCAAAGAACAAAGATGGATGAAAACTAGATAAATGAGAGACCAAGAGAAGTGGCCCGCCCGCCCCCTCCCTGCCCAACCCAACCCCTCCAATAAATAAATAAAATCTAAAAAAAATTAAAAATAAAAATAGTAAAGAGCACAAAACAGAGGAAAACTGCAGATGGTTCACTTAAAACATGGACCAATCCCTGGGGGCAAAAATCATGGAGAGGGGACCAAGGATATGCATATGACTGATCTGGGAACATGCATGTCTGTGAACAACAAAACTCTGTAAAAATTTAAATAATAATAATAAAAAAATATATGTGAAAAAAAATTATGGAGAACTTCCATTGCAATGACACTTTAGATTGACAGTTTTCTAGTGTCTTGTGTCTCCTTCAAAATGCCACTAATCTTAAATTGACACTACATTTCTTGCATGATGAATGCGACTAGAAATGACTTTCATATGGCTGAGAAAAATAACAGAACAGCTGACACAGTATCAGTAAAATAAAATATTTTTGACGTATATGTAACCACTGAAAAATTAATTGGAAAAATATAAGCATTATAAGCCTTATTTATCTGAAGTATAACTGTATAACCCACCTTATGATTTCTCAAATAAAGATCCTGCTGTCCTCCAAAATAACAAACATTGAAAAAATGAAATAGATCTGTTTAAATGATATAAAAAGAAACAACACAAGTAGAATTTTCTTTTACCTCAAATGATGTAGTTTTGAGAATATATCACTTTTCTGTTATTTCAAAACTCACTAAGAATATAGCTAAACTTAACATTTTGAGAAATCAATCCCATTCTCACTATTAAAGAGATATATGTCTGGCTATATGCTAAATACTCTATTAGTCATAAATTCATCATATAGTTATATATATAAGATATATTTTAAGTACCAAGACCAATAATAGAATTACTATTTAGATCATATACTACTACCATTAATAATAGCAATATAGTTTGCACACATTAGGTCAGGTCATTGATATTATAAAATATTGACTAATATTTTCATTCAAAAAGTTGCACATGAGAACAATCAGTTGTCAGTAAGAATTTCTAAAAAAATTCAGAAATAGTATGATTCTGGGTTGTCAGGCTTGGTATGGCATGACTTTAGAAGTTAATGGAAAATACCAAGAGAAGTGGCCGCCCGCCCCTCCCTGCCCAACCCACCCCTCCAATAAATAAATAAAATCTAAAAAAAATTAAAAATAAAAATAGTAAAGAGCACAAAACAGAGGAAAACTGCAGATGGTTCACTTAAAACATGGACCAATCCCTGGGGGCAAAAATCATGGAGAGGGGACCAAGGATATGCATATGACTGATCTGGGAACATGCATGTCTGTGAACAACAAAACTCTGTAAAAATTTAAATAATAATAATAAAAAAATATATGTGAAAAAAAATTATGGAGAACTTCCATTGCAATGACACTTTAGATTGACAGTTTTCTAGTGTCTTGTGTCTCCTTCAAAATGCCACTAATCTTAAATTGACACTACATTTCTTGCATGATGAATGCGACTAGAAATGACTTTCATATGGCTGAGAAAAATAACAGAACAGCTGACACAGTATCAGTAAAATAAAATATTTTTGACGTATATGTAACCACTGAAAAATTAATTGGAAAAATATAAGCATTATAAGCCTTATTTATCTGAAGTATAACTGTATAACCCACCTTATGATTTCTCAAATAAAGATCCTGCTGTCCTCCAAAATAACAAACATTGAAAAAATGAAATAGATCTGTTTAAATGATATAAAAAGAAACAACACAAGTAGAATTTTCTTTTACCTCAAATGATGTAGTTTTGAGAATATATCACTTTTCTGTTATTTCAAAAACTCACTAAGAATATAGCTAAACTTAACATTTTGAGAAATCAATCCCATTCTCACTATTAAAGAGATATATGTCTGGCTATATGCTAAATACTCTATTAGTCATAAATTCATCATATAGTTATATATATAAGATATATTTTAAGTACCAAGACCAATAATAGAATTACTATTTAGATCATATACTACTACCATTAATAATAGCAATATAGTTTGCACACATTAGGTCAGGTCATTGATATTATAAAATATTGACTAATATTTTCATTCAAAAAGTTGCACATGAGAACAATCAGTTGTCAGTAAGAATTTCAAAAGGTACAAAATCAATATCAGTGCTAAAAATTGACATAAGGTAGATTTTGTTGATTCTGGGTTGTCAGGCTTGGTATGGCATGACTTTAGAAGTTAATGGAAATATTTATCAGAGGAAAGTGAAAAATAGAAAGTTAAAAACAAACAAACCTAATTCTAAGGGTTGGGACCAAGGTTATGGAGCAGAGAATTGTATTCTCAGTTGTACATTTATATATAGTTTAGTTTGTTCATTTGTTTCAACCCTGTGCAAGTAAACTTATTACTGTATTTCACATTTCACCAATGTAAAATAATTCTTCCTGGGAACTTTGACAAATACCATTACAGGAAAGAAGGTTTATAATTTGTGAAACTGTATATTGATACAGCTTTTCATTATTTTTGTGTTCTGAAAAGTAGAAGAATGTTCATTCATATAGATATGTACTAGCTGAAAATAAGATATTTCTTTTGGTGAAGGAAGAATTGTGAGTTGGGTATTGTGGCCAATTGCGATTTTCCTGAAAATAAATACTGATACAAACACACATAAAAAAATAAAAAACAAAACCTTTCACACATTATTTCTACTCTGATATCCTACTTCCACTCTCCGTAATATATTACTTCTTGAACTATTACAATAGTCTTTATCTCCTTGCTTCTTTTGTCATTCAAGTATATACTCCATGTTACTTAGAGTTATCTTTCAAAAATAGAGAAACAAATATGCTATTTTAAAAACATCATTCATGGCTTATCAGCGCTAATTGGACAGTATTTAAATTTCTTAACATCGTACTGGAGACTTCAACATTTGGCAATAAACCACTTTTCTCTCCTCAATTTGAGTTATTTTCTTTCCTAACATTCCTATTTTCTAAACCAGCACTGTCCAGCAGAAGTTTCTGCAATACTATAAAAGAAATGTTCTGTATCAGCATTGTCCAACGTGGTAGCCATCAGTTTACACATAGCTATTGAGCACTTGAACTGTGACTCATTAGTAACCAAGACCAATAATAGAATTACTATTTAGATCATATACTACTACCATTAATAATAGCAATATAGTTTGCACACATTAGGTCAGGTCATTGATATTATAAAATATTGACTAATATTTTCATTCAAAAAGTTGCACATGAGAACAATCAGTTGTCAGTAAGAATTTCAAAAGGTACAAAATCAATATCAGTGCTAAAAATTGACATAAGGTAGATTTTGTTGATTCTGGGTTGTCAGGCTTGGTATGGCATGACTTTAGAAGTTAATGGAAATATTTATCAGAGGAAAGTGAAAAATAGAAAGTTAAAAACAAACAAACCTAATTCTAAGGGTTGGGACCAAGGTTATGGAGCAGAGAATTGTATTCTCAGTTGTACATTTATATATAGTTTAGTTTGTTCATTTGTTTCAACCCTGTGCAAGTAAACTTATTACTGTATTTCACATTTCACCAATGTAAAATAATTCTTCCTGGGAACTTTGACAAATACCATTACAGGAAAGAAGGTTTATAATTTGTGAAACTGTATATTGATACAGCTTTTCATTATTTTTGTGTTCTGAAAAGTAGAAGAATGTTCATTCATATAGATATGTACTAGCTGAAAATAAGATATTTCTTTTGGTGAAGGAAGAATTGTGAGTTGGGTATTGTGGCCAATTGCGATTTTCCTGAAAATAAATACTGATACAAACACACATAAAAAAATAAAAAACAAAACCTTTCACACATTATTTCTACTCTGATATCCTACTTCCACTCTCCGTAATATATTACTTCTTGAACTATTACAATAGTCTTTATCTCCTTGCTTCTTTTGTCATTCAAGTATATACTCCATGTTACTTAGAGTTATCTTTCAAAAATAGAGAAACAAATATGCTATTTTAAAAACATCATTCATGGCTTATCAGCGCTAATTGGACAGTATTTAAATTTCTTAACATCGTACTGGAGACTTCAACATTTGGCAATAAACCACTTTTCTCTCCTCAATTTGAGTTATTTTCTTTCCTAACATTCCTATTTTCTAAACCAGCACTGTCCAGCAGAAGTTTCTGCAATACTATAAAAGAAATGTTCTGTATCAGCATTGTCCAACGTGGTAGCCATCAGTTTACACATAGCTATTGAGCACTTGAACTGTGACTCATGCAACTAAGATACTGAATTTTAAATTTTGGTTGATCTTTATTAATTTAAATCAACTGAAGAATATTCACTGGAAGGAATGATGCTGAAGCTGAAGTTTCAATACTTTTGTCATCTGATGCAAAGAGAAGACTCATTGAAAAAGACCCTGATGTTGGGAAAAATAGAACGAAGAAGGAAAAGGGGATGACAGTGGATAAGATGGTTGGATGACATCACTGAGTCAATGGACATAAGTTTGAGCGTGCTCCGGGAGATGGTGAAGGACAGGGAAGCCTGGCATGCTGCAGTCCATGGGGTTTCAAAGAGTTGGACACGACTGAGCGACTGAACTGAACTGAACTGAATTGAACTGAACTGAAATCAACCAGCCATAAAGCTAAGGGCTGCTGCATTACACAGCCTGAGAAATACACCAACCTACTTTTTATTCTTATGTGGAAGTTTAAACTTGTCTTACATGTTTCCTTCTCTCAAATGTTTTTTTTTTTTTTAAAGATTTATTTATTTATTTTTGGGCGGGGGTCGGGTTGGGAAGGGAGGGGAGCGGGCGGGCCACTTCTATTGGTCTTTCATTTGTCCATTTTCATCCGTCTTTGTTCTTTGGCTCCTGTGGGCCTCCCATCGCGGTGGCGTCTGCCCGTTGCAGAGCGCCAGCTCTGGGCGCATGCGCGCCAGAGCTCCGGCTCGGTAATTGGACACATCGGTCCAGCCGCTCCGCGGCACGTGGGATCTTCCCAGGCCAGGGCTCGAACCGGCGCCCCTTGCACTGCAAGGCGGTGTCCTTACCCACTGGACCACCAGGGGAAGCCCTCAAATGTTCTTGATCATTTGTTTTCCTGAGAACTACAATTTATTCTTCAAAGAACTATTTCAATAATGTCATGCTTTCTTTGTAATTTTCTCTATCAAATTCCCATTTGGAAGAATTAGTTTATACACATTTTGAATAAACTATTGACAGTGAAATGAAAGAAGGCCACCAACTGCACTGCTGTGCTCTCAGGGGCATAGCCTCTTCTCAACACTATGTGCTTATTAGTGTTTCACAGAACATATTACATGATGTCTCAAGATTCCCTCTATACATAAGATAGGTCGCTTAGTTCATACTGTATGGTAGCTATCTCTGTTTCAATAAGCACATCTTCAAATGTTCTTAACATATCTATCATAGAGAATATTTTGCTGCTGAAAATTTGAAACCAGTCATCTAATTGCTACTTCCTTATAGTGTCTATGTTTACTTTTGATTTTTACATTGGACTGTTACTTGTTTTCTTATCATACATTTACCATTCTAATTCATGTTTCCATGACTAGATTTAAAGATCTCTGAAAGTAGAGAACACATTCTGTCATTATTCTCTTCATAGTATTTTGTCCATTGTTAGTCGCTCAGTCATGTCCGACTCTATGTAACCTCCTGGTGAGTTGTAACGCCATGAAATTCTCCAGGCAAGAATACTGAGTTGGTATCCATTCCCTTCTCCAGGGGATCTTCAAATAAGTAAATTCTAGCCTCAAATGGGCATACTAGGCTCCTAGTGAGATAGCTATAACATGTTTTTTTGAGATTTTCTTTTAATCATCAATGGGATGAAATTTGAGTTTCAATATGAACTAGTCTTTAGTTGACTGGTTTATAACTATAGCTTTTCTAAGACCTTTACCTATTTCATAAAGGATCTTGATTCTATAGTTCAACATAATTAGTATACTAGATTTTCCTGAAAATAAATACTGATACAAACGCACCTGAATTGTATTCTCAATGAATAGAAATTTAAAAATCATTAAAACACATTGAATGGTAACATGGACCAAGTCAAAATGGCACTGACATTCACAATAAAAAAAATACAAAGAAAGAAATATGGACAGAAGAAAGAAAAGAAAGGAACAGTAGAAGGAAGGAAAGAAGGAAGGGAGTGGGAGGGGATAAGAGAAAGAGAAAGGACAGGTAGAGTGTAAGGTAGAAAGCATTTTTATTAACTTGTATTTTTAGAGGGGTCATTGAAGCCAAAAAATCTATTGTGTTCAAGTATCATCTCTTCCTAAGTAAAATAAATAGAAGTTTTTGAAGACTCTCAGTGAAGCAATCAAAGAAATGTCAAGAAGGGGACTTTGGTGCCCCCATTTCAAAACAGACACGTTGACCTTTCAGTGACTCCAGGCAATATCTTTGATCCTGGCCTATTGCAATAAATAATTTGATGAGGAAAAGGAAATGCTGGATTTTAAACTACTCAGAATTTGGGACCTATAAATTAAAGTAGGGAAGTGGAGTGATGGCAACCTAGAGAGTGAGAAAGGAGGATAACTTGCAAACTATTGAAACAGATATAAAAGCAAAATGCTGCAAGATTTCAGGGTCTAGACTTGCATTTGATTCTCCTTGCTGCTGAATTCATCCAAAAAGTTTCCATGACTAGATTTAAAGATCTCTGAAAGTAGAGAACACATTCTGTCATTATTCTCTTCATAGTATTTTGTCCATTGTTAGTCGCTCAGTCATGTCCGACTCTATGTAACCTCCTGGTGAGTTGTAACGCCATGAAATTCTCCAGGCAAGAATACTGAGTTGGTATCCATTCCCTTCTCCAGGGGATCTTCAAATAAGTAAATTCTAGCCTCAAATGGGCATACTAGGCTCCTAGTGAGATAGCTATAACATGTTTTTTTGAGATTTTCTTTTAATCATCAATGGGATGAAATTTGAGTTTCAATATGAACTAGTCTTTAGTTGACTGGTTTATAACTATAGCTTTTCTAAGACCTTTACCTATTTCATAAAGGATCTTGATTCTATAGTTCAACATAATTAGTATACTAGATTTTCCTGAAAATAAATACTGATACAAACGCACCTGAATTGTATTCTCAATGAATAGAAATTTAAAAATCATTAAAACACATTGAATGGTAACATGGACCAAGTCAAAATGGCACTGACATTCACAATAAAAAAAATACAAAGAAAGAAATATGGACAGAAGAAAGAAAAGAAAGGAACAGTAGAAGGAAGGAAAGAAGGAAGGGAGTGGGAGGGGATAAGAGAAAGAGAAAGGACAGGTAGAGTGTAAGGTAGAAAGCATTTTTATTAACTTGTATTTTTAGAGGGGTCATTGAAGCCAAAAAATCTATTGTGTTCAAGTATCATCTCTTCCTAAGTAAAATAAATAGAAGTTTTTGAAGACTCTCAGTGAAGCAATCAAAGAAATGTCAAGAAGGGGACTTTGGTGCCCCCATTTCAAAACAGACACGTTGACCTTTCAGTGACTCCAGGCAATATCTTTGATCCTGGCCTATTGCAATAAATAATTTGATGAGGAAAAGGAAATGCTGGATTTTAAACTACTCAGAATTTGGGACCTATAAATTAAAGTAGGGAAGTGGAGTGATGGCAACCTAGAGAGTGAGAAAGGAGGATAACTTGCAAACTATTGAAACAGATATAAAAGCAAAATGCTGCAAGATTTCAGGGTCTAGACTTGCATTTGATTCTCCTTGCTGGAACAGAAGAAAAATACAGATTGCACAAAGCCCTTAAATTGGACATGCAAACAGAGCTCTCTGTTCTTCATAAAAGTGTGCTCTGGTTTACCTGATTAGCAAGAAGACCATATGGCTGAACACCAAACTAGGCAAGGAGTCAGGAATGATTACTCATTCAGTTTTTCTCTCCAAGTGTCATTTAGTATTGAAAGAGCTCATTAAGCAAGTCACTGAACAGAAAGTAAATACTATGGAATTTTTTTTTTTAGATGGCTCTAAAGATTTTTCTTCCCTAGGTAGCCAATTAACTTTTTAATATTTGTAATTTAGTTCTTTAAAGTTCTCATTTACTTACTTATTTTTCCTCTCATTTATTGTTTACTCCTTACTTTTTCAGCTTTGGGATTTTGCTTCTTGGGCCTGGTGATAATATTGTAAATACTCAACATATAGGTATTTTTAAATATTTTTCTTTTGGAAGTCAGTTACATGCTTAATATTTAACTTTTTGATATTTGTAATTTAGTGCTTCAGAGTTCTCATTTATTTGTTTATTTTTCTCTCATTTATTTTTTATTCCTTAATTTTTCAGCTTTAGGATTTGGGATTTTCAGCTTTAGGATTTAGGATTTTCTTGGGCTTGGTGATATATTATAAATACTCAATGTATAGAGTTCCGTTTTCTTGAATAACTATTCTAGACAATGCCTAGAACATGGGTGTCCTTAATCAATATTTGATTAATGAATAATTACATGAAAATTATCACTTTAAAGCTTGTACTCTACTGATTAATCAGACATAATTCACATGAAATAGAAGTTTTGAAGACTCTCAGTGAAGCAATCAAAGACTCTCAGGAAGAATAGGTCAAGAAGGGACTTTGGTGCCCCCATTTCAAAACAGACACGTTGACCTTTCAGTGACTCCAGGCAATATCTTTGATCCTGGCCTATTGCAATAAATAATTTGATGAGGAAAAGGAAATGCTGGATTTTAAACTACTCAGAATTTGGGACCTATAAATTAAAGTAGGGAAGTGGAGTGATGGCAACCTAGAGAGTGAGAAAGGAGGATAACTTGCAAACTATTGAAACAGATATAAAAGCAAAATGCTGCAAGATTTCAGGGTCTAGACTTGCATTTGATTCTCCTTGCTGGAACAGAAGAAAAATACAGATTGCACAAAGCCCTTAAATTGGACATGCAAACAGAGCTCTCTGTTCTTCATAAAAGTGTGCTCTGGTTTACCTGATTAGCAAGAAGACCATATGGCTGAACACCAAACTAGGCAAGGAGTCAGGAATGATTACTCATTCAGTTTTTCTCTCCAAGTGTCATTTAGTATTGAAAGAGCTCATTAAGCAAGTCACTGAACAGAAAGTAAATACTATGGAATTTTTTTTTTTTTTAGATGGCTCTAAAGATTTTTCTTCCCTAGGTAGCCAATTAACTTTTTAATATTTGTAATTTAGTTCTTTAAAGTTCTCATTTACTTACTTATTTTTCCTCTCATTTATTGTTTACTCCTTACTTTTTCAGCTTTGGGATTTTGCTTCTTGGGCCTGGTGATAATATTGTAAATACTCAACATATAGGTATTTTTAAATATTTTTCTTTTGGAAGTCAGTTACATGCTTAATATTTAACTTTTTGATATTTGTAATTTAGTGCTTCAGAGTTCTCATTTATTTGTTTATTTTTCTCTCATTTATTTTTTATTCCTTAATTTTTCAGCTTTAGGATTTGGGATTTTCAGCTTTAGGATTTAGGATTTTCTTGGGCTTGGTGATATATTATAAATACTCAATGTATAGATTTCCTTTTTCTTAAATAACTATTCTAAACAATGCCTAGAACATGGGTGTCCTTAATCAATATTTGATTAATGAATAATTACATGAAAATTATCACTTTAAAGCTTGTACTCTACTGTTTCAGCTTCCTGAATCAGACACCTGGTAATATGGTTGAGAGCACATGAACCTGGAGTCAGACTGATTATCTGTCTCCAATAGCCTTAGACAATATCAATATCTATATTACATATTTCTATAATGAAACTTTAGAATCTGTGTGAGATTGTACATTGTCTGGCCTATAATATTAATTATTTTAATTATAAATATATTTTTTTCACAATTTTCAAAAATGAAATTGTCAAGGTAGTAATCAAGCATAGCCATGGATGACTAAATGATGAAATGGAAAATCCAGAGAGGAGACTTGCCCTGTATTAAAGGAAGACAGTAGAAAACCTGTGTTTCCCTTACTTAAAACATTAGCAAATGGATATTGAACTTGAAATCATCACCTCCTGATGTTTTGTCCATCCTATGAATAAGCTAAAATCATGTCAAGCTGAGAGAGTCACAGGCTAATTCTACAAAGTAAGTTCTGAAACATGTACCACCAACAATGTGTTCTTCCCTGGAATATTGTGGGAATATAGAAACAAATACACAAGGTTTGAAGCTTTGGAGTATATCATAAAAGGTAAAATATAATTCAAAAGTATGGCAAAGTTTTATAAGCAAATTGATGAATAATGAGGGGAGAAAAAGCATCAAAACCTAGAACTTAGAAATTTAGCAATAACCCGAAAAAATCCCTTACCTTATTTGATAGATAGATAGATAGACAGATGGATAGATAGATTACATAGGTTTGGGCTTCCCAGGTGGTGCTAGTGATAAAGTACCCACCTGGCAATGCAAAAGACAGAAGAAACATGGTTGAATCCCTGAGCCGGAAAAATCCCCTGGAGGAGATCCCCACTCCAGTATTCTTGCCTGGAGAATTCCATAGACAGAGGAGCCTCTCAGGCTACAGTCTATAGGGTCCCAGGGTCAGACACCAGTGAAGCGACTTAGCACACAGGCACACATAGTAGGTTGGTAAGCTTGCCACTCATGCATAACTATTTTATATAGTTCTCAAGTATATTGTTATTATGGGTCAAATCTGGTTGGAACACATTTAATGAAATTAACAATGAAGTGTCTTTTTCATTCATATGAGAGAAAAAGTTGTTTACTTTTTCTGAGTCCTATAAAAACTGATGACATGAAGGGTTACAACCTTAACCTCAGGTACCAAAAAAGACCTAGGTTTGGGTCTTGCATTCTTTACTTCCTAAGGTTGTTCTTGTGCAAATTATTGAACTTGTATTTATTAGGTGCCTATGAGCATAAATGAAATCATACATGTAAAATAGAGGAGTTCCTGGCATGCTATGCGTTAAGTTTTAGTATAATTTAAGTTTTACTTTATAATTTAAGTTTTGCTATAATTGCCATTATGGAAAGAAATTATAGTTAATCATCCAATATTTGAGAATCAGTAGAATTCTGATTTACCAACTTGATGTTTTATAAGTTAAGGTAGACATATACTTAAGAAGGGAGAGTAAGTACAACTGTATCAGTATAAAAGCCAAACAGATGTCTTTTCTATCACATAGAAAGCTTCATTCCATACCATCATTAAAGAGAGATGTGGATCTCTAAAAATTAGTTTTGTGGGGCACCCATAATAGAAGTTAAAATTCTATCATAAAAATAGATTCACAGAGAGATTTTAAATAAGTTTTATAGGTTCAAAGAATTTACTGCTTATGGTAAATTTCACAGTATAATAGCCACACTTTATTAAAGGCAGTGATCCAAAAGTATTTTCTAGGTAAAAATATGTAAGTATGCTTTTGCTGGTGGGAAATATCTGGTACTCCAGTTTCATTTTAATATTTTTTATCTTTTGTCAGGATACCTCTAGCATCTATATCAGTCTACGAAAGTATAACGTGAGAACTGAAATATCTAACAGTAACAGTTTATAAACTGAGTTTTGTTTTTTTAGCATACCGAGGTCTTGTTTTTTAGCTTTTTCTCGAGGAGTAGTCTTAACTTTTTGTTGCCCCACTCCAGTATTCTTGTCTGAAAACTCCCATAGACAGAGGAGCCTCTCAGGCTACAGTCTATAGGGTCCCAGGGTCAGACACCAGTGAAGCGACTTAGCACACAGGCACACATAGTAGGTTGGTAAGCTTGCCACTCATGCATAACTATTTTATATAGTTCTCAAGTATATTGTTATTATGGGTCAAATCTGGTTGGAACACATTTAATGAAATTAACAATGAAGTGTCTTTTTCATTCATATGAGAGAAAAAGTTGTTTACTTTTTCTGAGTCCTATAAAAACTGATGACATGAAGGGTTACAACCTTAACCTCAGGTACCAAAAAAGACCTAGGTTTGGGTCTTGCATTCTTTACTTCCTAAGGTTGTTCTTGTGCAAATTATTGAACTTGTATTTATTAGGTGCCTATGAGCATAAATGAAATCATACATGTAAAATAGAGGAGTTCCTGGCATGCTATGCGTTAAGTTTTAGTATAATTTAAGTTTTACTTTATAATTTAAGTTTTGCTATAATTGCCATTATGGAAAGAAATTATAGTTAATCATCCAATATTTGAGAATCAGTAGAATTCTGATTTACCAACTTGATGTTTTATAAGTTAAGGTAGACATATACTTAAGAAGGGAGAGTAAGTACAACTGTATCAGTATAAAAGCCAAACAGATGTCTTTTCTATCACATAGAAAGCTTCATTCCATACCATCATTAAAGAGAGATGTGGATCTCTAAAAATTAGTTTTGTGGGGCACCCATAATAGAAGTTAAAATTCTATCATAAAAATAGATTCACAGAGAGATTTTAAATAAGTTTTATAGGTTCAAAGAATTTACTGCTTATGGTAAATTTCACAGTATAATAGCCACACTTTATTAAAGGCAGTGATCCAAAAGTATTTTCTAGGTAAAAATATGTAAGTATGCTTTTGCTGGTGGGAAATATCTGGTACTCCAGTTTCATTTTAATATTTTTTATCTTTTGTCAGGATACCTCTAGCATCTATATCAGTCTACGAAAGTATAACGTGAGAACTGAAATATCTAACAGTAACAGTTTATAAACTGAGTTTTGTTTTTTTTTTTTAGCATACCGAGGTCTTGTTTTTTAGCTTTTTTTCTCGAGGAGTAGTCTTAACTTTTTTGTTGCTGGTAAAATAATGCAAAGTGCCATATTCCATCAAAGCTGCAAAAACAAAAATGAAACAAACAGAAACAAAGAGATCCATCGCAGTCACATAAGAAACCTTAGGTAAGGACTTCCTGGCAATTGTACTCAGAGTTGTCATAGTCAGAACTGTGGTGATACCTGTGGAGGGAGGGAAGAAAAATAGATGATGAAATGATCTTAGACCATTTTATTTTTCCATCTGTTATGGCAATATGTTTGCAGAAATAAGCAATGGAAACAAAAGAATATGAGTACTTGTCATTTAAAGAGAAAATAATCCGGTAACCTTAGCTGCATTGTGTTCAATGTGTTCTTTGTGTGAGTTTTAAGGATGTAAGTTCCCTGGACTGCAAGTAGTTAACTCCCCATACCTGTCCATGTCTTCCTCCAGAATAACAGAGTATCTAGTTTTAGCTGGCCTGTACCTGCCTGGAAGTACAAATTTATTTGCCAGCCTCTTTTAGCTATGTGTGCCCACAGGCTGAGATCTAGCCAAGAAGAATTAAGTCGAGAGTGTAAACAAGGACCAAAAGATGTCATTAGAGAGATAGGAAATGCCCTTCTTATCCACTTTCTCAGTTGTTTTCTGCTGGAATACAATGGCAGAACATCAGAAGCCACTTTAGACCTCTATCTAATTTAATTTCCTTAGAGAAGGGCATTGCAACCCACTCTGATATTCTTGCCCAGAGAATTCCATGGACAGAGGAGCCTGGGGGGCTACAGTCCATAGGATTGCAAAGAGTTGGACAAGTGACTGGCACACTTAATGTAATCTACAAAGATCTGAGGTATCCTGCCACATGCAGTTGAAGTTAATCCAAACTACTATCATATTTTTATACCTTGTATTAAACCTATTTTTTTCAATCACAGTAAAGAATATAGGCAAGATGATATCAAGGAATTACTTTTAAAGGACAAAGTCATATTTTGAAGAAGTCAACATATAAAATAAGGATACCCGCCTTGGGCTCAAGCCCTGTGTATGGATTTTTCTCTGTTTCTCTTTATCCATGGCCTTCTTTTGGTTCTTACCACTGCTAATTGTATTCTCCCTAACTCACAGCTGCACATGCTCTATTCTCTTCTTATCTAAACTGCCCTAATTCTCACTCTTTGTCTCAAGAAAGAAGGGACCATTAGTGGAACTGTTTTGTCTTTTTTTTTTTTTTTTTTTTTATCTCTCCAAGATGTGTTAAATATAATACCAAATAAATCTTAATTTGGCCAATTATTTTCAGAGTGGCAGCATCTGGGTTGAAAAAATAGCTCCTCTTTGGTATTATGAAGTCAATAGCCACTTTTTTCCTTCATGTCTACATTAAAACATGCCTTAATAATAATTCCTATCATGTGCCTACCTTTCTATTTCTATCATCACTTAGAATTAAAAAGTATTAAGTATACAGTTAAGATGGATTGGAACTTATGGAGGGAAGTTAAGTTCAAATTCTGATATTCCAACCTATTAACTCTGTGGCCTCAGGGAAATTCCTTAACTTATCTGCCCCCCCTCTTTTTATTTCTATTACTTTTAAAGCTGGCCTGTACCTGCCTGGAAGTACAAATTTATTTGCCAGCCTCTTTTAGCTATGTGTGCCCACAGGCTGAGATCTAGCCAAGAAGAATTAAGTCGAGAGTGTAAACAAGGACCAAAAGATGTCATTAGAGAGATAGGAAATGCCCTTCTTATCCACTTTCTCAGTTGTTTTCTGCTGGAATACAATGGCAGAACATCAGAAGCCACTTTAGACCTCTATCTAATTTAATTTCCTTAGAGAAGGGCATTGCAACCCACTCTGATATTCTTGCCCAGAGAATTCCATGGACAGAGGAGCCTGGGGGGCTACAGTCCATAGGATTGCAAAGAGTTGGACAAGTGACTGGCACACTTAATGTAATCTACAAAGATCTGAGGTATCCTGCCACATGCAGTTGAAGTTAATCCAAACTACTATCATATTTTTATACCTTGTATTAAACCTATTTTTTTCAATCACAGTAAAGAATATAGGCAAGATGATATCAAGGAATTACTTTTAAAGGACAAAGTCATATTTTGAAGAAGTCAACATATAAAATAAGGATACCCGCCTTGGGCTCAAGCCCTGTGTATGGATTTTTCTCTGTTTCTCTTTATCCATGGCCTTCTTTTGGTTCTTACCACTGCTAATTGTATTCTCCCTAACTCACAGCTGCACATGCTCTATTCTCTTCTTATCTAAACTGCCCTAATTCTCACTCTTTGTCTCAAGAAAGAAGGGACCATTAGTGGAACTGTTTTGTCTTTTTTTTTTTTTTTTTTTTTATCTCTCCAAGATGTGTTAAATATAATACCAAATAAATCTTAATTTGGCCAATTATTTTCAGAGTGGCAGCATCTGGGTTGAAAAAATAGCTCCTCTTTGGTATTATGAAGTCAATAGCCACTTTTTTCCTTCATGTCTACATTAAAACATGCCTTAATAATAATTCCTATCATGTGCCTACCTTTCTATTTCTATCATCACTTAGAATTAAAAAGTATTAAGTATACAGTTAAGATGGATTGGAACTTATGGAGGGAAGTTAAGTTCAAATTCTGATATTCCCACCTATTAACTCTGTGGCCTCAGGGAAATTCCTTAACTTATCTGCTCCTCTCATCTAAAAAACTGACACAGAAATGAAATACATTTTATATAACATATTTACAAAAAACGTATTTACTTTACTTGATTTTTAAAGTAGATGTAAAATTTTTCTTCCTTTCTGATACCAGCATTTTAAATCCATAATTTTCCCTCTAAGAAAGGTTTTAAATGCATTTTACAAGTATTTATATGTTAAATTCTTATTAAAATTCAGTTTAAAATATTTTCTGAATTCCCTTTTGATTATTATTTAACCCAAAGGCTATCTAAAAGGTCATTTAAGACTTTCCAATAAATGAGGCTATTATTAACCTATAAAATTTTTATTAATTTTAATTTTATTTCATTTTGGTCAAAAAATATATTCTGGAAAATTTTAGTCTTTTTAATGTTGTTGATATCTTGGTTAATTTTACCTGTGTATTTAAATATGTTGTATATTCTATAGTTAGGTACAGTGTTTTATAAATATCAATCAGGTAAGATAGATTGATCATTTCATCTAAATTTTCTACATCTTAGTTGATTTTTCCAAGTAGTTGTTCTGTAAAAGGAGAAAGTATTAAAGTGTCCAATTATTATTGTAGATTTGCCTATTTTTTTCATTATTTCTGAAAAATTTTTGCTTCAATTATTTTTAAGCCAAAATTATATTTAAAGGATTTTCACATAGTAAGTGTGAAATAATCTGTTACTACCACACGTCTGTCTTCCTTGCACTTTTTTTGTAATTTATTGTCATAACATTCCTATTAACAAAGGTAGATTCCCAAGGTATTCCTTGCTTCCATAATTATGTCCAAATCCAAGTAGAACAAAAATCTTAAGGCCAATGTGTTCTTTGATTTCACTATCAATGATGAAATTAAGGTTCACTTTAATAAAACAGTGTTACATTTCTGTCAGAAATTAAGGAAAACTAAAGCAGAACTTTGCTTCTAGACATTTATCTATTTTTATTTAGTATTTATTGTCACAGGGTTTAGCTTAAAAATAATATGGTGGATTTCTTATTAAAATATCTCTGAGTTCATGAAATTAAGAAATCATTTAGAATAACAGATATCCACCAGTGACTTCATTAGGTCTCTGTCATCTCCTCAGAGAGGGCTAGTCTGATTCCACAAGATAACCTAGGAAATATACATCCACTGTCATCCCTTGCCCTTCTCTAGCCATTTACTATGTTTTTTCTTCATAGCCTTTATTATTTACTGAATTATATACATGTCTGCATCACCTGTACACCCCACTAAAATATAAATGTTTCTTGTTTTAACATGAACGTTAGAACTTTATAACATTTGTTCACTGTCAACACTGCCGCACCTAGAACACTACCTATTTCATATAAAGCAGTTGAAACAGGATTAAAATGCAATGTTGAATAAATAAGCTGAGGAAATTGTCATTCAATGATGTATGCATGCATGTGTATATAACTTTTAAAATTGTTGATCCTCCTACTACTCACAGATGTAAGAGATAGTTTTAGGTAGATCTGTCAATGGCTTATCTTTATAGTTGATATGGTAATATTATAAAATATGAAATTTTTTTTTTTTTTTTGGTCAAAAATATATTCTGGAAAATTTTAGTCTTTTTAATGTTGTTGATATCTTGGTTAATTTTACCTGTGTATTTAAATATGTTGTATATTCTATAGTTAGGTACAGTGTTTTATAAATATCAATCAGGTAAGATAGATTGATCATTTCATCTAAATTTTCTACATCTTAGTTGATTTTTCCAAGTAGTTGTTCTGTAAAAGGAGAAAGTATTAAAGTGTCCAATTATTATTGTAGATTTGCCTATTTTTTTCATTATTTCTGAAAAATTTTTGCTTCAATTATTTTTAAGCCAAAATTATATTTAAAGGATTTTCACATAGTAAGTGTGAAATAATCTGTTACTACCACACGTCTGTCTTCCTTGCACTTTTTTTGTAATTTATTGTCATAACATTCCTATTAACAAAGGTAGATTCCCAAGGTATTCCTTGCTTCCATAATTATGTCCAAATCCAAGTAGAACAAAAATCTTAAGGCCAATGTGTTCTTTGATTTCACTATCAATGATGAAATTAAGGTTCACTTTAATAAAACAGTGTTACATTTCTGTCAGAAATTAAGGAAAACTAAAGCAGAACTTTGCTTCTAGACATTTATCTATTTTTATTTAGTATTTATTGTCACAGGGTTTAGCTTAAAAATAATATGGTGGATTTCTTATTAAAATATCTCTGAGTTCATGAAATTAAGAAATCATTTAGAATAACAGATATCCACCAGTGACTTCATTAGGTCTCTGTCATCTCCTCAGAGAGGGCTAGTCTGATTCCACAAGATAACCTAGGAAATATACATCCACTGTCATCCCTTGCCCTTCTCTAGCCATTTACTATGTTTTTTCTTCATAGCCTTTATTATTTACTGAATTATATACATGTCTGCATCACCTGTACACCCCACTAAAATATAAATGTTTCTTGTTTTAACATGAACGTTAGAACTTTATAACATTTGTTCACTGTCAACACTGCCGCACCTAGAACACTACCTATTTCATATAAAGCAGTTGAAACAGGATTAAAATGCAATGTTGAATAAATAAGCTGAGGAAATTGTCATTCAATGATGTATGCATGCATGTGTATATAACTTTTTAAAAATTGTTGATCCTCCTACTACTCACAGATGTAAGAGATAGTTTTTAGGTAGATCTGTCAATGGCTTATCTTTATAGTTGATATGGTAATATTATAAAATATGAAATAAATTCCACAATTGGCTACTCTCTTTGTTCCTATGGCATAGGCTTTGGCTTTGTAGAAAACTAATGTTACAAAATTCGTCCAAATTATTTTTGGGAGACACATGACCATAATGTTCAAAACAAAATACAGTATTTTATGCTCAGTTATGCTCAGCTTTTGTTGTTTAGTTCGTAAGTCGTGTCCAGATCTTTGTGACCCTGTGGACTGTATCCCCCCAGGCTCCTTTGTTCATGGGATTTTCCAGGAAAGAATACTCATAGTAGCATACAAAACAATTTAACTAGTTTATTTACCTTGGAACATAAAATAATTTGAAAGAACTATAGAAACAACACTCAGATATGAGTGTCCCCACTAATATCTGAGTGTTGTTTCTATAGTCCCCAGCTGCATCTATACCTCTTCTTTAGACTTTCAAGGAGTTGCATTTTCAAATATAGAATTAGGTACTATAGGCTTTATCTTGCTACTATTATGTGATTTGAATTTTACTATATTTGCCACATGGAGGTATTCACCAGCTACAATAGAAACCACATGAAAAACTTCTTACTTGTTGAAAATAGAAACTATCCAAATTTCTTAATGTTTTTAAGGCACAATTATCAGTAATGAGATTCATGTATTATACTGATGTTGGGAAGTAATCAACTAATCAATAATGTATCTTTGTATATCAATACATGAGTTTAGGTTATTTTATGCTTTTAAATGAATGTATAGAAAATTTTATGCCTAGTTCATCCATGTCATCTTCCCCTAATTTACTATGTTTTTTCTTCATAGCCTTTATTATTTACTGAATTATATACATGTCTGCATCACCTGTACACCCCACTAAAATATAAATGTTTCTTGTTTTAACATGAACGTTAGAACTTTATAACATTTGTTCACTGTCAACACTGCCGCACCTAGAACACTACCTATTTCATATAAAGCAGTTGAAACAGGATTAAAATGCAATGTTGAATAAATAAGCTGAGGAAATTGTCATTCAATGATGTATGCATGCATGTGTATATAACTTTTTAAAAATTGTTGATCCTCCTACTACTCACAGATGTAAGAGATAGTTTTTAGGTAGATCTGTCAATGGCTTATCTTTATAGTTGATATGGTAATATTATAAAATATGAAATAAATTCCACAATTGGCTACTCTCTTTGTTCCTATGGCATAGGCTTTGGCTTTGTAGAAAACTAATGTTACAAAATTCGTCCAAATTATTTTTGGGAGACACATGACCATAATGTTCAAAACAAAATACAGTATTTTATGCTCAGTTATGCTCAGCTTTTGTTGTTTAGTTCGTAAGTCGTGTCCAGATCTTTGTGACCCTGTGGACTGTATCCCCCCAGGCTCCTTTGTTCATGGGATTTTCCAGGAAAGAATACTCATAGTAGCATACAAAACAATTTAACTAGTTTATTTACCTTGGAACATAAAATAATTTGAAAGAACTATAGAAACAACACTCAGATATGAGTGTCCCCACTAATATCTGAGTGTTGTTTCTATAGTCCCCAGCTGCATCTATACCTCTTCTTTAGACTTTCAAGGAGTTGCATTTTCAAATATAGAATTAGGTACTATAGGCTTTATCTTGCTACTATTATGTGATTTGAATTTTACTATATTTGCCACATGGAGGTATTCACCAGCTACAATAGAAACCACATGAAAAACTTCTTACTTGTTGAAAATAGAAACTATCCAAATTTCTTAATGTTTTTAAGGCACAATTATCAGTAATGAGATTCATGTATTATACTGATGTTGGGAAGTAATCAACTAATCAATAATGTATCTTTGTATATCAATACATGAGTTTAGGTTATTTTATTCTTTTAAATGAATGTATAGTAATTAAACACATTTTCTTATGCCTAGTTACTGATTAGACTGATTATGGCAACAGATTACTAAAGAAAGAAAGGAAATATGTCTTTTATTTAGTACGAATTAAAATAACCCTTTTAATCAATGTTATTGTATAGGCAACACTCAAAAGTATTCATAGGATAATTCTGCAGTTTATAGATAACATAAGTCCAGAAAACTCTTGTTCCTTTCAGCAACCTCACCTATGGAACAGTGGACTATTCATTAGTCATTGTAAGAACAGGGATTTCAGTGACTTCTAAATACACATTAGTCAGTAAATACTGCCTATTAGTGATTCAGCTAAAAAATAAAAGTCTTGACAAAATGTATTGATGATACTGACCACATTTAAGATTCATGGATTATGTATGAGTGCTTTTCATGCATTGATTTTTGGTTAGTTTTTATGCTTCCAATGACTTCTATTAAAAATATTTCTGAAATTTCCAGCTCTTTACAATTCTATTTCCTACTTGTTCACATATATTCACTTCAACATCACATTGCACCAGAGTATCTGTCCACTTTTTCCTGACTGTAATTAGAGTAATATTTCTAATACACTAAGCTATAAACGTTAAACACATTGAAAGTTATATAACACTATAGCATAATATTATACCATACCCAGTGATGTTCTTGCAGGTACTGCATCTTTATTGATCCAAAAAGACACCCAAGAAAGAACAACTGTCAGAATACATGGAATGTAAGTCTGAATAGTGAAATAACCCATTCGTCTGCTCAGGTCAAAAAAAATTGTCATGATAATATAGTCCCCTGAAAGAAAGAAAAGTTTTATTTTGACTATAAAATATATATAAGATTCCAAGCCATAGTCTTAAATACAAATGCTACTTGATGCTAGCTTTAGTCATTGATTTGTTTCTTTCTTACCAGATATTGTGTGAGAGATTTCAGTTGTGTTCCGTAATCCTACAAATGCAAACTGATATAATCGCCAGTATTTAGGATCAGCCACTTCTACAGAAGGCTTTTTCCATTTATACTCAATTTCATTTTTAGGGTATCCATCTAGGTAAAAATTAAAATTAAAAATATATACATTAGCAGATCTAAATCTGTTAATGTTGCAACACCAATATTGTCCAAAGACAATTTTTTGAAGTTCTTTCCACTTTTATTATATGTCAATATAGAAAAATACTACATAAAATTGGTGAATATAGTATAAAGAATAATCCTAATGATTAAATAAATGATAGTCCATGTTAACTCCATTTAAATCAAGAAATAAAATCTTGCTAGCATCTAGGAAAAGCATACATCCACTCCAAGGTAATATATCCCCTACCAACCAGAGGTAACTAATCTGATTTATGTGATAGTCCTCCCCCTTTTTTTCTGGTTATAGATTTTTTGATAGGCAATTCTGAAAAATATAGCTTAGTTTAGGTTCTTTGAATTCTGCTTGATTTTTGCCATGCTGAACTCATTATTTTATATCTTACTTCTTTTAATATCATGTTTGTAATAGTCAGTCATGCTAATTATGTAGCAGTAGAAATTTGTTCTATCGTAAAGATGTGCTAAAATTTATTCATCCATTTTACTGTGTCCACGCTTGTAATCTTTTCTGTTGGCTATGACTAACACTGCTGTTTATATTATTGTACATGTCTCACAAAACACATATATTCAAGTTTCTCTGGTATAAATACCTAGATATGAAATAGCTGGGTCGTGGATTATGTATACTTTCCACTTTATGAGACAGTGTCAATATCTTTTCCAGAGAGAATATACTAATCTCATATCTCACCAGCCAGAGTTTGGAAATGCAGGTGGATCCATGCTCTCATTAAAGTTTATGTGGACAGACTTCTTTAGTTTCACTCTAGACTGTGTTTTACTTCACTTTTTCCTAAATACAAATAAAACCTTGAAAAGTTCTCATGTGTTTATAAGATTCTTGGGTTTCTTCTTTGAATAATTGCTTATTTAATTGCCCATTATTTTCTTTTTTTTTTCTTTTTTGGTCTGAATGCTTATATTCTGGATACTATACCTTTGTTAGTTATTTGTGCTGAAAATGTCTTTGCCTTCTCTGTAACTGTATAGAATGGAAGTGCCTTGCTCTCAAGGAGTTAATTCACCCAAGTATGCTGATTTACACCTTAGTGGCTGTAAGTGTACATGTGTATTCTGGGTGTGTATATGGGGGAGAGGGCACTTCTTCATGTCACCCTAAATGTTCAGCCATTTTTAATCCGGCTGTATCCAGAGGTTATTTTTTATTACATTTCCATTCTGCCAGCCTCTAAAACTCAAAGCTCAAATTTATCTTTCTTGACAATTACCCTCAGGTCAAAATTGACTATAAACCTTCTATACCTTTCTGACTTCAACTCTTTAATATGAATTTTTGTGGCTGAGAATTCCTTCCTCGTGACCTACATGTCTTTGAGAAGCTTTTAATAACAAAATGTTTTATACTGTTTTCAACCAGAATGTTGGTCTACCATATTGATGGAATAAAATTCACTATAACTTTAAAACGTTCCAGAGTATCATCCCCCACCAGGACCCCAATCAGCCATTGCAGTCAGTGCAGTTGCTGTCATTTTTGTTAGCCTGTTTTGTTTTTCTTTTCTCCATCTTCTCTTCTTTTGTTCTAAAGATTAGCTAGTTTGTATTTCCATATTTTGTATTCTTATTTATTGTAATTGTAGGAATAGTAGAAAATAATCATAGTATATATGGGTATGGGAACAAGTAAAGATAATGAGCGAGTTACTTTAACCACTCTAAATTTCATGATAATGACTTGTAAAGCGGGAGCCATAAAGAAACCATCTAAATATATTTGTTGTGAAATATTAGATGGAGAAAGCAGCTCTCTACTGGACTTTAAATATACAGTGCATTGAAAAAAAATGTCTATGATTATTATGTTGATGTTAGTGATACCCACTAACAGGGGTAGCATAGTCCCAATAATGACAATCAAAGCTAAAGAGATATCACACTGAAAATTTAGGCATGATATCTAGAGGAGAATATAGTAATTGCTACATCTTCAAAGATTTGCATATCAAGTACTCTAATATAAAAATTCTTGGGTTTTCTTCTTTGAATAATTGCTTATTTAATTGCCCATTATTTTTTTTTTTTTTCTTTTGGTCTGAATGCTTATATTCTGGATACTATACCTTTGTTAGTTATTTGTGCTGAAAATGTCTTTGCCTTCTCTGTAACTGTATAGAATGGAAGTGCCTTGCTCTCAAGGAGTTAATTCACCCAAGTATGCTGATTTACACCTTAGTGGCTGTAAGTGTACATGTGTATTCTGGGTGTGTATATGGGGGAGAGGGCACTTCTTCATGTCACCCTAAATGTTCAGCCATTTTTAATCCGGCTGTATCCAGAGGTTATTTTTTATTACATTTCCATTCTGCCAGCCTCTAAAACTCAAAGCTCAAATTTATCTTTCTTGACAATTACCCTCAGGTCAAAATTGACTATAAACCTTCTATACCTTTCTGACTTCAACTCTTTAATATGAATTTTTGTGGCTGAGAATTCCTTCCTCGTGACCTACATGTCTTTGAGAAGCTTTTAATAACAAAATGTTTTATACTGTTTTCAACCAGAATGTTGGTCTACCATATTGATGGAATAAAATTCACTATAACTTTAAAACGTTCCAGAGTATCATCCCCCACCAGGACCCCAATCAGCCATTGCAGTCAGTGCAGTTGCTGTCATTTTTGTTAGCCTGTTTTGTTTTTCTTTTCTCCATCTTCTCTTCTTTTGTTCTAAAGATTAGCTAGTTTGTATTTCCATATTTTGTATTCTTATTTATTGTAATTGTAGGAATAGTAGAAAATAATCATAGTATATATGGGTATGGGAACAAGTAAAGATAATGAGCGAGTTACTTTAACCACTCTAAATTTCATGATAATGACTTGTAAAGCGGGAGCCATAAAGAAACCATCTAAATATATTTGTTGTGAAATATTAGATGGAGAAAGCAGCTCTCTACTGGACTTTAAATATACAGTGCATTGAAAAAAAATGTCTATGATTATTATGTTGATGTTAGTGATACCCACTAACAGGGGTAGCATAGTCCCAATAATGACAATCAAAGCTAAAGAGATATCACACTGAAAATTTAGGCATGATATCTAGAGGAGAATATAGTAATTGCTACATCTTCAAATATTTGCATATCAAGTACTCCTTGAATGTTCCTATTAGTCAAGTCTTTGTTGTTAATTGGCTGTTTTATTCATTGAGAAATAAATGTTAGAATATCAAAGCAGTGAGATTGTGAATTACAAAGGACATTTCAGTGAGATAAAAATTCTTAAGAAAGTCAAGAAAATCATTAATAAAGACAACAAGAGATACATGGAAATTTTTAAAGAAGCAGGATAACACTTATGAGTACTTATAATCTACTGTAAATAAATTTCTAGAACATGATATCTGAAAAAACTCAATCTTGGAAAAGAAAAAATAACATTATATAATTCATAGACATAGGCAATATTATTTTTAAAGTCATTTTATGTCTTTAAGACTTGCATAATTCTATATTATGAAGAAAAATATTTTTATAAAAATATATATGAGAATAATTATCTTTGTAAATACAAAATAAAATAAATATGGGTATAGAAAAATTATAGCTATTTCTTCCAACAAAATACTCAGTTTATATATCAAAATTATTTCTACCTAATAATTTATCTGTGTTTCATTCATTCTTTTGGATAAAATAGCTTATTTCTACCTTGGCTTTTATAACTCATTAAAGCCTTCTCTAATATTTGCTACTCATGTGAAAATATTTTTCACTAGACCAACTAAATATATTTTAAAATACAATGTAATAAACCTGGCCTCTAAGAAGATGAATAAAATTTGAATAAATTTTTTATTCACAGCAGTGTAAAAATATTTGACTACAAATCTATCTTTAGTAGTCCCTTAGTTAATCAGAATAGGAAAAGTACACAGATATAACTAATATGTGTAAAGAATGATAATAAATGTACTTTCACTATGAATTTATTGTCACATTTTAAAGCAAGAAAAATGACATTTGTAATTTTATCTAAGACAGTTAAACATAATTCACACTTCTGAAAGTTATGTAAATCATAGTTTCATGATTATATAAATCATAGTTTTAAATCTCATTTCATTTTGCATTTTTATAAAAAGGATTATAGGCTATAAAATTTTATGAAAATATCAAGTATTTTATTACTTACAGCTTGAAAATTCCAATGGACATGAATGTTCATCCATAGGAAAATTATGAAGTTGAAGGTAACATTCTGCATTAATTGTCAATCTATTTAGATAGAAAAATAAGCATTAAATAAAAAGAAATAACTTCAGGCACTAAAAATATTATCTCTAATTTTAAAATGTAATTTTAGCCTATGATAATAGACTATAATATAATGTAAAAATTAGTAATTCTTAAGTTTTAAAATCTTAAGTAGTAATACTATAACATACATAAATTAATAAAATTCTGACCTTCTTCTCTCCAACCAATTAAGATGCCTCACAATTAGCCCAAGTATGACCTCTGTGTTTGCAGTTAAAACTTCATGCTTCAAAATCTCAACAAACACACAGGATGCACACAGATGCAGATTAACTGTGTACCTGGTTAAGTGTGGTGATTTTTTTTCTTTTGATCGTAAATAGCTTTCCATTAAGGGGATGAATCTTAATGAGTTGATATGTTCAGGACAATGAATTAAAGAAATTTGAATCTTACACATTAACCTTCCTTTACCCCTCTGTTAGAGAGGTTTTACTACACCACTGAAAATTAAGAGTATTTTAAAATGTTATACCACGATGGACTCCTAAAGAAAAACCTTTGTTAATCATTTGCCTTATAGATTAAAAAACAGAAGGTTTATGCCCCAACCTCTTCTGCTTCAAAATGGGGAAATCAGGAGCTTTTCTTCTGTGCTTTCAGCCCTTTTCACATACTAGTAACTCCAAGCATAAACTTAAGTGATTACACAATATTTGACCTTTTTAGATTTTACTGTGCAAAAGAAGCTTCATATTTCTTACTTTGCAACTTTGAAAAAGACAAACTTATGAGTTGATCAAATATTAATACAGAAACTATATTAGAGCAACTACAAGTTCTTTTTTAAACAGTAATACCTTAGAGTATATAGAACTCGTCCGTCATTCCATATTCGAAGAAGACGATTAGGAGTTGTTATCCAATGTGCATCAGATTTTCTTGAGTTTCTGAAGAAAGTGTCAGGAATCCAAATTTTTCCAACCATATTACTGTTAAGCATTAGCACTTTCATGGTACTGTTGAATTTTAGACGACTATCATACCAGGTTTGGGCAAAAATTATATCTATTGTATATTCCTAAAAGTAAAAAGAAGAGTAATGACTCATGATAGTAAATCATCTTCTTAGACATTTTCTATAGGAGTTTGAATTTATACTTTATAATTTCTGCAAGTAAGTATCACTTAAACTCAGTCTTTTTGTAGAAAATATAACAAGTAATTTTAACATTTCTTTTTGTTCACAATGAATCATGTAAAATAAAATCCAAGATCTCTAGTAATCACTATTGTCTTATGTGACTTCACATAAGTTTTCTAAATTGTACTCAAGATTTTATAATATGTAGGATATGGTTATTAATAGAAGGGCCAATACTTTCCATGTTATATTAAACATGGTTTCCACTGTATTAAATTTTGTGATATTTATGAGTGAATTAAGTCACACCAAAAGGCACAAACTAAAAAACCAAAATTCAAACACTCACCTAATTATCCAAAAGCCATCTGCTTGTCCTTTATGCAAAAAGTTAATTTTAATCATTTAGATTCAAATGTTTTAAAGCAACCACACTCCTTCCCCAACTCTCTCCCACAAAGGCACAAATTCTACTAAGCACTTTGAATATGCTAAGTATTGTACTGAGTTTTGCAAGTATCATGTCATTAATTCCTTATTACAGCCCTATGAAAATAAGTACTACTAGAGTATTTATTTTTAAGGAATGTGTATAAATAGAGACATAATTCTTCCCACATCATAGAGCAAATATGAAAACTGAGGTAATGTAGGTTGCATCCCAAATCCACATACCTAATAACCACATGTAATGGTCATCACAGTGGGGTCTTATAGGTTCTGCCCATGATCAGAAAGTGACCATAAAGAGGAAATTGCATGCTTATGAGAGAATTCTTAGAAGTAAGCAGCTAGGTAAAACCGGTCTTTGTATCCTGACAGAATGCCTGCCATGTTATAAAAATTAAAAAAATATTTGATAAAATTAATGAATAAGAATGCATAATCAATGCTCCTGAGAAAGAAAAATGATTAAATGTATGTATTTTGATATTAAAAGATTAAAAGAGTATATTAAAAATACAAAGTTTTATGGGAGTCATTAGTTAGAATTAGTAGAAGTGTTGATAGAGAATTAGAAAAGAAAATCACTGAGAAGTTAAAGCTATTATCATTGAATTGATTTATAAGTGGGAGAGATTGGCTGTTCACTCTTATTTTTATTTTATTTTTAAATTTAATTAATTAATTTTTAAATTGAAGGATAATTGCTTTACAGAATTTTATCCCTTTCTGCCAAACATCAACCAATGTAAGTCAGCCTGTCTTGAAATTTCCTCCCATGTCCCTCCCCATCCCACCGTTCCAGGCTAATAGGGCTCCTTTATGATTTCTCTGAGTCTCACAGCAAATTAATATTGGCTATTTTACATATGATAATGTAAGTTTCCGTGTTACTCTTTCCATATGTCTCACCCTCTTCTCCCTCGCTTCACCATGTCTATATGCTAGTTCTTGTCCCCAGAGAGTAATATTTAATATAATAAATGGAAGTATAATTGTGACTTTGGCTAATGAAATAAAAATGTTTTAAGTAGAAGAGAAAATAATAAGTAAACAGATTAGGTGTCTACTTGTTGATAGATAAATGTGATTAAATCTTAGTTTCCAGGAAGAATGTTTAGAATTAAAATTTACTAGACTAAAATGCAGAGAACAAATTGAGAGGAAACATCTCATTTTATCTATTATGATTTTTTTTAACTGAATAAATTAGATATGCAACTTTGTATAAGTTTAACATTACTTTAGTATGTGTAAGTTTACTAAACATTACTATATACATTTACTAAATATAATATTACTAAACATTTAACACTATTAAATGTAAATTTATATATTGTTATATGATTATCAGTATAGCAATATTTATCACATTATCTAAATACAGTATGACATGTCTATATTCATTATACTGGGCATCATATTTCTATGGCTTAGTTAAATTTATAAATTTATACCTTTAAACATCATTATTTTATCTATTTTGGATAAACACTGTTGCAGTTTGTAAAACCACATACATATTAATAGTTATTTAAAATTCAACAAGGGCTTAGACATTATGTAATTATATATGAAATGTATGATGTATAAAGGGATAAATAAGTTATAATGGGTAATTTATCCCATATAATAGTATAATTAGTAATTATTCATATATATAACATCTGTGTGTTCCTCAATGTTTTGCACAGAGGTGAAAACATAGGGTCTCTGTGCACAAAAATACTGCATTGTGATTCCCTTTTGGTCTTGGTTGCCAATACAACAACATCCTGTATAAGAATGACATTATATTTTGTATGGAACTGAACAGTGGGAACTTCTTAAGATAAAGCAAGAGGCTAACATACTCCATTAATGTTATGGCTTGACAAAGATCCAACATTGGTTGGAAGAGGAAATCTTAAGCTACTTAGTAGGTATATTGGCTGCAGTATTCCTAACAAACAGGATATTAAAAATGGCACTTGAGAACTAAATTGTATAGGGCTGGGATATAGCAAGCAGCTGTGGATCCTGCTTAGCAGCTGGTAGCTTTTTAACATACCTCTTTATAACTGTACTAATCACTTAAGAGTTCTAATGAAAAATGAATGGGAAAAAAATAAGTAAACAGATTAGGTGTCTACTTGTTGATAGATAAATGTGATTAAATCTTAGTTTCCAGGAAGAATGTTTAGAATTAAAATTTACTAGACTAAAATGCAGAGAACAAATTGAGAGGAAACATCTCATTTTATCTATTATGATTTTTTAACTGAATAAATTAGATATGCAACTTTGTATAAGTTTAACATTACTTTAGTATGTGTAAGTTTACTAAACATTACTATATACATTTACTAAATATAATATTACTAAACATTTAACACTATTAAATGTAAATTTATATATTGTTATATGATTATCAGTATAGCAATATTTATCACATTATCTAAATACAGTATGACATGTCTATATTCATTATACTGGGCATCATATTTCTATGGCTTAGTTAAATTTATAAATTTATACCTTTAAACATCATTATTTTATCTATTTTGGATAAACACTGTTGCAGTTTGTAAAACCACATACATATTAATAGTTATTTAAAATTCAACAAGGGCTTAGACATTATGTAATTATATATGAAATGTATGATGTATAAAGGGATAAATAAGTTATAATGGGTAATTTATCCCATATAATAGTATAATTAGTAATTATTCATATATATAACATCTGTGTGTTCCTCAATGTTTTGCACAGAGGTGAAAACATAGGGTCTCTGTGCACAAAAATACTGCATTGTGATTCCCTTTTGGTCTTGGTTGCCAATACAACAACATCCTGTATAAGAATGACATTATATTTTGTATGGAACTGAACAGTGGGAACTTCTTAAGATAAAGCAAGAGGCTAACATACTCCATTAATGTTATGGCTTGACAAAGATCCAACATTGGTTGGAAGAGGAAATCTTAAGCTACTTAGTAGGTATATTGGCTGCAGTATTCCTAACAAACAGGATATTAAAAATGGCACTTGAGAACTAAATTGTATAGGGCTGGGATATAGCAAGCAGCTGTGGATCCTGCTTAGCAGCTGGTAGCTTTTTTAACATACCTCTTTATAACTGTACTAATCACTGTTGGAAGAGTTATGACTTTCAAAGGGCCAAAGTCCCCCAAGCAGAAACTTTTGGGAAAATGTGAGGATTTTTTTTCTGCTCATAATTCCTTCACCCTAGGTTCAAGAAGAGAAAGATACAGAGCATATGTCTCGATAATCCATCCTTCCTAAACTTTTTGCAGAGGTAAATACTTCCAATCTCTTTTAAATTACTAATCCTTAATACATGTCTCATTGAGATTTGAAGTTATTAAAGTCTGTGCCATTTTATACATCATAATTGAAAAATCCAAATTTGTTTGCTCATCTGTATTATTGTAATTTCAAGAAAATGATCAAGCTATGTTCTTGTGCTTCATGTTCCTATTTACAGGTTATAATTACCTGTATAATAAATAAGCAAAAGAACCATGGAAAGGAACTTCCAGTCACTCAGAATAAGTTGAATAGTTTCTACAATAAACATTTTGAGATGAGGAACATTTTAGATTTTAGACCTGATGTATGTTATGAAACTTTGCCTCCTTGCAGGTCAACCTAGAAAATAGCATTAGTAGTAAAGGTGAAGAAGTGAGCCATCTTGATATCTAACTCAATCAATCAAGCTGTAATTGATGAAAGTGTATAGTGTATTTTTTCCTACTTTACTATCAGCTTTGCAATTATGTGCCATGTCTAACATTTAAAAGCACAGGTTAACTCAATGTTTTTTTAGTAATGAAATTAGCATCACACAAAATGTAGACCTAAAAATTAATTTAGGAGCATAATTACATCATTAAGTTGGGTTGATTTTCATACCCGGTTAACATCAAAATGAGGAATATTGTATAAGAATTTTTGTATGGAACTGAACAGTGGGAACTTCTTAAGATAAAGCAAGAGGCTAACATACTCCATTAATGTTATGGCTTGACAAAGATCCAACATTGGTTGGAAGAGGAAATCTTAAGCTACTTAGTAGGTATATTGGCTGCAGTATTCCTAACAAACAGGATATTAAAAATGGCACTTGAGAACTAAATTGTATAGGGCTGGGATATAGCAAGCAGCTGTGGATCCTGCTTAGCAGCTGGTAGCTTTTTTAACATACCTCTTTATAACTGTACTAATCACTGTTGGAAGAGTTATGACTTTCAAAGGGCCAAAGTCCCCCAAGCAGAAACTTTTGGGAAAATGTGAGGATTTTTTTTCTGCTCATAATTCCTTCACCCTAGGTTCAAGAAGAGAAAGATACAGAGCATATGTCTCGATAATCCATCCTTCCTAAACTTTTTGCAGAGGTAAATACTTCCAATCTCTTTTAAATTACTAATCCTTAATACATGTCTCATTGAGATTTGAAGTTATTAAAGTCTGTGCCATTTTATACATCATAATTGAAAAATCCAAATTTGTTTGCTCATCTGTATTATTGTAATTTCAAGAAAATGATCAAGCTATGTTCTTGTGCTTCATGTTCCTATTTACAGGTTATAATTACCTGTATAATAAATAAGCAAAAGAACCATGGAAAGGAACTTCCAGTCACTCAGAATAAGTTGAATAGTTTCTACAATAAACATTTTGAGATGAGGAACATTTTAGATTTTAGACCTGATGTATGTTATGAAACTTTGCCTCCTTGCAGGTCAACCTAGAAAATAGCATTAGTAGTAAAGGTGAAGAAGTGAGCCATCTTGATATCTAACTCAATCAATCAAGCTGTAATTGATGAAAGTGTATAGTGTATTTTTTCCTACTTTACTATCAGCTTTGCAATTATGTGCCATGTCTAACATTTAAAAGCACAGGTTAACTCAATGTTTTTTTAGTAATGAAATTAGCATCACACAAAATGTAGACCTAAAAATTAATTTAGGAGCATAATTACATCATTAAGTTGGGTTGATCTTGCTCTGATCACATGACCTTGGCATTGATCTCTCCCTAAACTATCTATTCAATAGCCAAAATGGTACAATAGGTCAGTGGTTAGCAGTAAATCAGCTACTAAAGCTTTACACGTGGAGGGAAAAGTATAGCTAATCCCCAGCACAAGTAGCTTTAGTGATACAAATTCATAGGATTCTGTATCATTTTATTGTCATTTTAAAAATGTCAAATTCCTGACACTATCACAAGATAAAGAAAATATTATTATTCTATTTTTCAAATGCAAAATGAAAAAAAGGAAGGAGGTTATATTAGATATTTAAATCACTGAAGTCAGTCATCAGTACATGGAGAGACAGTACAAAAGCAGACACAAATCCTGCATTCAGTTACCAACCCTTTGGGTTTTATTTTTATGTCTTTAAATTTAGATTGCCAAAGGTACATAATGCCATGTGCTCCATCAATTAATTTTTCATCAAATATGTTTCAGTGTTTGAGTTACTTCTATATTGTTCTCAAAAATGAAGGTTTTCTGTTATAAATATATACACAATAAAATTGGAAATTAATAATACTTAAGAGAGACACAGAAGTAGAAACAACAGAGATTATTTTAGCTAGGAGAAATTAATAAAGACTTCATGACAGAAGCTATAGTTAACCTGAATTGACTTTTAAACATGGTTTCAAACTAACATTAGTGAGTCTTATCTCTAAAATGTACAGTGATTCTGCTGTCTAGTTCAAATCCTAACACACACAGAATCAGAGAATTTTCTGACATATCAATATGCTACTAGGATGGCACTGTCTACACTATTATTGGATTCTAGCTTCCAGTGTTTACTTTGGTAGGTTAGATCAAATTGTACATATTATAAAACCAAGTGTTCTACACAGATAAAACAAAGCTTATTGGAGAACTTGCACAACTTCTAAAATATAGATTTGTTATGGTTTCCAAAAATGTTCTTTCGAGTCTACGATGAGCCATCTTGATATTAATGGTATTTTTTTCCTACTTTACTATCAGCTTTGCAATTATGTGCCATGTCTAACATTTAAAAGCACAGGTTAACTCAATGTTTTTTTAGTAATGAAATTAGCATCACACAAAATGTAGACCTAAAAATTAATTTAGGAGCATAATTACATCATTAAGTTGGGTTGATCTTGCTCTGATCACATGACCTTGGCATTGATCTCTCCTAAACTATCTATTCAATAGCCAAAATGGTACAATAGGTCAGTGGTTAGCAGTAAATCAGCTACTAAAGCTTTACACGTGGAGGGAAAAGTATAGCTAATCCCCAGCACAAGTAGCTTTAGTGATACAAATTCATAGGATTCTGTATCATTTTATTGTCATTTTAAAAATGTCAAATTCCTGACACTATCACAAGATAAAGAAAATATTATTATTCTATTTTTCAAATGCAAAATGAAAAAAAGGAAGGAGGTTATATTAGATATTTAAATCACTGAAGTCAGTCATCAGTACATGGAGAGACAGTACAAAAGCAGACACAAATCCTGCATTCAGTTACCAACCCTTTGGGTTTTATTTTTATGTCTTTAAATTTAGATTGCCAAAGGTACATAATGCCATGTGCTCCATCAATTAATTTTTCATCAAATATGTTTCAGTGTTTGAGTTACTTCTATATTGTTCTCAAAAATGAAGGTTTTCTGTTATAAATATATACACAATAAAATTGGAAATTAATAATACTTAAGAGAGACACAGAAGTAGAAACAACAGAGATTATTTTAGCTAGGAGAAATTAATAAAGACTTCATGACAGAAGCTATAGTTAACCTGAATTGACTTTTAAACATGGTTTCAAACTAACATTAGTGAGTCTTATCTCTAAAATGTACAGTGATTCTGCTGTCTAGTTCAAATCCTAACACACACAGAATCAGAGAATTTTCTGACATATCAATATGCTACTAGGATGGCACTGTCTACACTATTATTGGATTCTAGCTTCCAGTGTTTACTTTGGTAGGTTAGATCAAATTGTACATATTATAAAACCAAGTGTTCTACACAGATAAAACAAAGCTTATTGGAGAACTTGCACAACTTCTAAAATATAGATTTGTTATGGTTTCCATTAGAGAAAAATGTTAGAAGTAAGATACTTTACAAGAGTTCTCTACCTCTGATTTTAATTCAACTGCAGGGCAAGTGATGTGAATTCAAATCTATTGCCAATCTAAAATGTAAAACATTAGTTCATTGTTTAAAAGCCTTTGGACTGAAAAAATATAAAAATAACAAAACCAAGTAAGGAGTAGGACATTGTATTTAACTGTATACATAATACTTTTAAAATACTTTTCAGATAAAACAAGCATACTAACACATCAAAATTGTGTTATAAGGAGAAATTATGATGTAATCTAAAGAATGTTGGTTGAATGGAGACAAGAAATTGTGTCAGAATCCCAGTTCTGTGAGTTCCTAGAGTAGGAAGTTGATCAAGTCCTTTGCTCTTTCTCAAAACTGAGGGCACTCCACAAAAATGTCATTCTTATCTTTCCCAGCTCTAGGTTTCGGTGATCGTGTTCTAAAATAAACAAAAATAAAGGTCCATAGACATGGTATTGTCCAGTGGCCTATCTTCATAAAAATGCTTCTAATCTATAGGTATCTTTGTTGTTCACATTTAATCCCACCTAATTCCTGCTAAATTTATAGGTGAAAATGGCTCAAATTAGTGATTGCCAAAATGGTTGACTAGAAGTCCCTGAAGAGCATTTACAAAATTCTGATTCTAGGTTCCTGTCCCAGATGACTGAAATAGCATCTCATAGAGAAAACTGTATTTTTCTTAAATACAGTTTGGATTGCTAAAGCTTGGAAAATTTTGATTTAAAATTCTATTGCTTCCTCAAGGCATTTATGTCAAATATACACTAGGCTTCTGGCCAAAAAACAAAAAAGATAAAGATATAGAAATAAATCCACAGGTGAGATTTGTACAGAATTCCTCAGAGTAAATAGTATTGGCTGCCATTTCTTCAAATACGAACTCTCTATTTAAACACTATATGAGAACATGTATTTATGGGCTGTGTATTTAAGAAAACTTTGGCTTTAAAATTGAACCTATAAATGTATCTCCATAGAATTTTAGAAGGTAATCCTCTAAAATGGTGAAATATTATCCCTCTGAAGTTATCTTTATGCTGTGTTAAATCATCACCATATGTGCTAAATTGCTTTTCCTTATTCATTGTTTTTCTGTTTTTTAAAAAAATACTATGAGCAATGTATAACTATTTGTAATTCTCCACATGTAAATACATTTTATATTGAGAAATGAAACAATCAAAGTGTTTGCCAAGTAACATTAAATTCATCATTGAAAACCCTTGGTAGGTATAGGTACCATATAACTCAATTTGAATAAAAAGATGAAAACTGTAGATTTATAAAGTATAGTTACATCAACTGTAGCATTTGACAAAGGAAATGTTAAAATGTTAAATCCATTAGGTAGATAGCAAGGCTAAAACCAGCTTTTAAACATACATATGAGTAAGTTCTCACTGAGAGGATTTTACCCCAGATCCGAGAGTGAGGTCAGAACTTCCAAGCAGTGCCAGCCCATTCTACAGCATTCTGTATCTACTAATTCATCAAAGACTCAAAATTGTAACTAACTTGGGAAGCACATCATTAAAAAAGAATTCAATATAAGACACCTCCAAAGTCTGACTAAGGTATTAGATAATGAATTATGAAATATATTATGGTATAAATATGTTCCTTAATATTAGGCATTATTTAATGATATTTTAAACAAAATTAATTAGAATAACAGTAATGATATGATACATGGAAAGACATGAATGGTATAATAAAATATGCACCTAATTCCTGCTAAATTTATAGGTGAAAATGGCTCAAATTAGTGATTGCCAAAATGGTTGACTAGAAGTCCCTGAAGAGCATTTACAAAATTCTGATTCTAGGTTCCTGTCCCAGATGACTGAAATAGCATCTCATAGAGAAAACTGTATTTTTCTTAAATACAGTTTGGATTACTAAAGCTTGTAAAATTTTGATTTAAAATTCTATTGCTTCCTCAAGGCATTTATGTCAAATATACACTAGGCTTCTGGCCAAAAAACAAAAAAGATAAAGATATAGAAATAAATCCACAGGTGAGATTTGTACAGAATTCCTCAGAGTAAATAGTATTGGCTGCCATTTCTTCAAATACGAACTCTCTATTTAAACACTATATGAGAACATGTATTTATGGGCTGTGTATTTAAGAAAACTTTGGCTTTAAAATTGAACCTATAAATGTATCTCCATAGAATTTTAGAAGGTAATCCTCTAAAATGGTGAAATATTATCCCTCTGAAGTTATCTTTATGCTGTGTTAAATCATCACCATATGTGCTAAATTGCTTTTCCTTATTCATTGTTTTTCTGTTTTTTAAAAAAATACTATGAGCAATGTATAACTATTTGTAATTCTCCACATGTAAATACATTTTATATTGAGAAATGAAACAATCAAAGTGTTTGCCAAGTAACATTAAATTCATCATTGAAAACCCTTGGTAGGTATAGGTACCATATAACTCAATTTGAATAAAAAGATGAAAACTGTAGATTTATAAAGTATAGTTACATCAACTGTAGCATTTGACAAAGGAAATGTTAAAATGTTAAATCCATTAGGTAGATAGCAAGGCTAAAACCAGCTTTTAAACATACATATGAGTAAGTTCTCACTGAGAGGATTTTACCCCAGATCCGAGAGTGAGGTCAGAACTTCCAAGCAGTGCCAGCCCATTCTACAGCATTCTGTATCTACTAATTCATCAAAGACTCAAAATTGTAACTAACTTGGGAAGCACATCATTAAAAAAGAATTCAATATAAGACACCTCCAAAGTCTGACTAAGGTATTAGATAATGAATTATGAAATATATTATGGTATAAATATGTTCCTTAATATTAGGCATTATTTAATGATATTTTAAACAAAATTAATTAGAATAACAGTAATGATATGATACATGGAAAGACATGAATGGTATAATAAAATATGCATAATACTATGGCATTTTTGGAAACCATGTACATAAACTTATAAAAGTGGTAGTTGACAGTGTTGACCACTGGATAATGATAAATCTATGATATTATTTGAAAATAGTTTAGAAAAAATACCATAGGATCACCATTTGCAACTTAAAATATGTATGGATTCTCACACAGAATTTTTCCTGATCCTCACTCCTCTGGGTTAATCTGATTTATTGTTTGAAGATATTCTCCCCACTAGGTTTTATACTTCTCTAAATGAAGGAGATATTTTCTAACTTAGTAACCAATGTACCAACTGTCACAAGTATTACATAAATAAAAGAAAAATAAGACCATAGAATAAAAATTTATATGTTTTTTTTCACATTAAGAAATAGTACAAATTATTTTAGAGGTTTAGAGGTCAATTTAGTTTTATTCTAAGAAATGTAACTTCCTATTCCTGGAACAAATGAGCATTCTGAATCAAAGCAGCACAGAGACAGAAATAACACTCATCTGTTTATAATTTTTACTTTTATTTCTGTTAGTGTTGAATCAAAAAGCACCTAAAAAGCACCAAAAAGCCCTGTGAAAAGAAACTGATTTTAGAGTATATAATGAAAAAAATAAATCTTCATGTAAAATGCAAAATAGAAATTAAAGCTCTGGTAGCAAGCTTTTAAATATTGTACAAATGAAACAAATAAACTTAATGTGTTGCTGTTTTACAATTCTTAAATGTAATATAGCTGGCAAGGAGTGACTGCTTCCGGTTAATACAGTAAAAGGAAAATGTGGAGTTAATTTAATATATAGAACTTATGCTTAAGGCTTTATTTCTTTAAATCTAGAAGCAGCAGTGCCAGCCATTCTACAGCATTCTGTATCTACTAATTCATCAAAGACTCAAAATTGTAACTAACTTGGGAAGCACATCATTAAAAAAGAATTCAATATAAGACACCTCCAAAGTCTGACTAAGGTATTAGATAATGAATTATGAAATATATTATGGTATAAATATGTTCCTTAATATTAGGCATTATTTAATGATATTTTAAACAAAATTAATTAGAATAACAGTAATGATATGATACATGGAAAGACATGAATGGTATAATAAAATATGCATAATACTATGGCATTTTTGGAAACCATGTACATAAACTTATAAAAGTGGTAGTTGACAGTGTTGACCACTGGATAATGATAAATCTATGATATTATTTGAAAATAGTTTAGAAAAAATACCATAGGATCACCATTTGCAACTTAAAATATGTATGGATTCTCACACAGAATTTTTCCTGATCCTCACTCCTCTGGGTTAATCTGATTTATTGTTTGAAGATATTCTCCCCACTAGGTTTTATACTTCTCTAAATGAAGGAGATATTTTCTAACTTAGTAACCAATGTACCAACTGTCACAAGTATTACATAAATAAAAGAAAAATAAGACCATAGAATAAAAATTTATATGTTTTTTTTCACATTAAGAAATAGTACAAATTATTTTAGAGGTTTAGAGGTCAATTTAGTTTTATTCTAAGAAATGTAACTTCCTATTCCTGGAACAAATGAGCATTCTGAATCAAAGCAGCACAGAGACAGAAATAACACTCATCTGTTTATAATTTTTACTTTTATTTCTGTTAGTGTTGAATCAAAAAGCACCTAAAAAGCACCAAAAAGCCCTGTGAAAAGAAACTGATTTTAGAGTATATAATGAAAAAAATAAATCTTCATGTAAAATGCAAAATAGAAATTAAAGCTCTGGTAGCAAGCTTTTAAATATTGTACAAATGAAACAAATAAACTTAATGTGTTGCTGTTTTACAATTCTTAAATGTAATATAGCTGGCAAGGAGTGACTGCTTCCGGTTAATACAGTAAAAGGAAAATGTGGAGTTAATTTAATATATAGAACTTATGCTTAAGGCTTTATTTCTTTAAATCTAGAAGCAGCAGTAACAAAAAAAGAGAGGAAAGGAAGGAGAAGAATGGGAGCAAATAAAGAGTAGACAGAAAGAAAGGCAGAGAGAGGGAGACAGAGAGAGAGGCAGAGAGAGACATACACAGAGACAGAGAGAGAGACAGACAGAGACAAAGACAGAGAGAGATGAAAGAACCTATAAATATTGGGACCAGTTGTATAAACCATGCTAAAGAAATGTGCTCCTTGCAAGAAATTCATGATTCATGAAGAAAAAAAATTCTCTCTGAGCACCAGCTTTCTCAATATATTTGGAATGATTAAACAAAAGTCACATGTCTAAGGAGTTAATTATCAAAAATGAATTTGATAAAATAAGAGAAAATAAGAAAATCTTAAAAGTCAGCCTCACCATTCTCAAATGGATTATTTATCTATATATCACCTTCTATTTGGGCTTCCTGAGTGAAGCTAGTGGTTAAAAAAAAAACCCACCTGCTAGTACAGGAGACACAAGAGACACGGGTTCCATCCCTGGGTTGGGAAGATCTTCTGAAGGAGTGAACGGCTACCCACTCCAGTATTCTTGCCTGGAGAACCCACGGACAGAAGCACCTAGAGAGCTACAGTCCGTAGGTTTGCAAAGAGTCAGACACACATGAAGTGCCTTAGCACATGTGTACAGGCAAGCACCCTCTATATATACATTTGATACTTGGCCATTCGGCCTGAATGATGGAACAAAATTGGTGATTGGGAAATCTCTCAAACTCCTTATTTTATTCCTATACAATAATCATTAATATTTATAACTTTTGTAGATCTACCTATACTTTCAAGATTATTTATCCTTTTACAGGGAACACTTGACTTTTCCTTTATAATGAAAAAAATAAATCTTCATGTAAAATGCAAAATAGAAATTAAAGCTCTGGTAGCAAGCTTTTAAATATTGTACAAATGAAACAAATAAACTTAATGTGTTGCTGTTTTACAATTCTTAAATGTAATATAGCTGGCAAGGAGTGACTGCTTCCGGTTAATACAGTAAAAGGAAAATGTGGAGTTAATTTAATATATAGAACTTATGCTTAAGGCTTTATTTCTTTAAATCTAGAAGCAGCAGTAACAAAAAAAGAGAGGAAAGGAAGGAGAAGAATGGGAGCAAATAAAGAGTAGACAGAAAGAAAGGCAGAGAGAGGGAGACAGAGAGAGAGGCAGAGAGAGACATACACAGAGACAGAGAGAGAGACAGACAGAGACAAAGACAGAGAGAGATGAAAGAACCTATAAATATTGGGACCAGTTGTATAAACCATGCTAAAGAAATGTGCTCCTTGCAAGAAATTCATGATTCATGAAGAAAAAAAATTCTCTCTGAGCACCAGCTTTCTCAATATATTTGGAATGATTAAACAAAAGTCACATGTCTAAGGAGTTAATTATCAAAAATGAATTTGATAAAATAAGAGAAAATAAGAAAATCTTAAAAGTCAGCCTCACCATTCTCAAATGGATTATTTATCTATATATCACCTTCTATTTGGGCTTCCTGAGTGAAGCTAGTGGTTAAAAAAAAAACCCACCTGCTAGTACAGGAGACACAAGAGACACGGGTTCCATCCCTGGGTTGGGAAGATCTTCTGAAGGAGTGAACGGCTACCCACTCCAGTATTCTTGCCTGGAGAACCCACGGACAGAAGCACCTAGAGAGCTACAGTCCGTAGGTTTGCAAAGAGTCAGACACACATGAAGTGCCTTAGCACATGTGTACAGGCAAGCACCCTCTATATATACATTTGATACTTGGCCATTCGGCCTGAATGATGGAACAAAATTGGTGATTGGGAAATCTCTCAAACTCCTTATTTTATTCCTATACAATAATCATTAATATTTATAACTTTTGTAGATCTACCTATACTTTCAAGATTATTTATCCTTTTACAGGGAACACTTGACTTTTCCTTTTTTTGGTAAAAAGAGCCTGAAAAGGGACGTTATGGTTAAATATTCCTATGCTGGCCAGAAAGAAAACAACTTGCCTTTTGCTACAGTCACTACTTCCTATTTGTGTAATACTATGCCACATGTTATGGTCTCCAGTACGTCGTTAATTCGGCGTCGAACCTAGCTGGTGCCCTGGCTCCTTGTAACTGGTGCCTCATGCTTCAGCCCTGTCTCCTGTATCAAAACCAACAGAAATTTCATGCTGAAGAATCTATCCAGCTTCAAAACCATATTATAGGTCCATATGACTTATGACCCTGGCAGTTAGAATGATATAAAGTTAAATTCTATAGATATGATTTGGGATCTTGTTCTTGACCAGTTCTTTATTGCTGTTTTTCTCTCTGAACTGACACTTTCAAAGAACCTAAGTTGATAGTCTCTTAATGATGGACCACATAAGGGCATACCAGTTGCTATAAGTAAATCCATGTCCAAATTTTACCTGGAATTTTCAATGATAACTGTTTCATACTTACTCCTCTTGTGTTATATCACTTGCCTTCCCTGGAGCTTTCACTAATTTTAACTGTATTCAGGGAACTCCTACAACCTTTGATGGTTGTATGTATTACCAGATGATAATTGCAATTGTTTAATTACCCTGAGATATTTACTCAAAAGAATGAAAATACATAATCTCCTCAAAACCTGAAAATTTAAGAGAATAAAATACTTTAATTCCGAAAATTTTTGCCTTCCCTGGGTTGGGAAGATCTTCTGAAGGAGTGAACGGCTACCCACTCCAGTATTCTTGCCTGGAGAACCCACGGACAGAAGCACCTAGAGAGCTACAGTCCGTAGGTTTGCAAAGAGTCAGACACACATGAAGTGCCTTAGCACATGTGTACAGGCAAGCACCCTCTATATATACATTTGATACTTGGCCATTCGGCCTGAATGATGGAACAAAATTGGTGATTGGGAAATCTCTCAAACTCCTTATTTTATTCCTATACAATAATCATTAATATTTATAACTTTTGTAGATCTACCTATACTTTCAAGATTATTTATCCTTTTACAGGGAACACTTGACTTTTCCTTTTTTTGGTAAAAAGAGCCTGAAAAGGGACGTTATGGTTAAATATTCCTATGCTGGCCAGAAAGAAAACAACTTGCCTTTTGCTAAAGTCACTAATTCCTATTTGTGTACTGCTCTGCCACATGTTATCATCTCCAGTAGGTTGTTAATTCGGAGTCGAACCCAGTTGGTGCCCTGGCTCCTTGTAACTGGTGCCTCATGCTTCAGCCCTGTCTCCTGTATCAAAACCAACAGAAATTTCATGCTGAAGAATCTATCCAGCTTCAAAACCATATTATAGGTCCATATGACTTATGACCCTGGCAGTTAGAATGATATAAAGTTAAATTCTATAGATATGATTTGGGATCTTGTTCTTGACCAGTTCTTTATTGCTGTTTTTCTCTCTGAACTGACACTTTCAAAGAACCTAAGTTGATAGTCTCTTAATGATGGACCACATAAGGGCATACCAGTTGCTATAAGTAAATCCATGTCCAAATTTTACCTGGAATTTTCAATGATAACTGTTTCATACTTACTCCTCTTGTGTTATATCACTTGCCTTCCCTGGAGCTTTCACTAATTTTAACTGTATTCAGGGAACTCCTACAACCTTTGATGGTTGTATGTATTACCAGATGATAATTGCAATTGTTTAATTACCCTGAGATATTTACTCAAAAGAATGAAAATACATAATCTCCTCAAAACCTGAAAATTTAAGAGAATAAAATACTTTAATTCCAGTCTAATAATCTCTGTTAACATTTTTGCCTTCAGTTTTGATTGTATATTTTCATTCTGTTTACATTTAGATAGTTTTAATTAGAGCGTGCATATTTGAACAGCCTCTTTCCAAGTTAGTTTGTTTTTTTCAGTTTCCATTAGTTGCATCTGTTACTTTGCACTCAAATTCTCAAAATAGGAATTGTGAGAATAATCTATCTATTGACTAATTTATTCATTCTTTTAATATGCAATTATTGAATATTTAATGTTTTGATAGTGACAACAGGATTGAAGCCATTAATGTAACCTTGAATTAAAAAAAAAAAAAAAAAAAAAGACGTATCTGATTGTCGAATGCTATTGTTTTAGGGCTTATCAGTAATCTACAGATACTATTTTATGTAGCCAAGTTTGAAAAAAAAAAACAACCACCACAATGATTTTGTACCAAATCAAATTTTGTTTCATTTGAAAAAATAAAACTGCTAAACCTATATATTAATTTTGTTCATTATCAGTAACTTGAGTATGTAGACAAGGAAACAAAGACTTGCTTGCTTTATTAGACTAAAGTCCACTTGCTTTATTACAGACAATCACAGTCAAAGAAATTTTATTCATTTTATAATAACTGAATTCCTTGAATTTTCTTGCTTTGTTTAGTTAAGATAGTCTTCGAGGTAAACTTCCTTAGTTCCTAGTATGACTATGTTTCTGCTTTAATAAACACTATTAAATACTCCAGTTTTTTCTTGTATGTGCTTTAGTATCACCTATTTTAATAGTAATTTGACTTAATTAGCTTTTAAAAAGACTATCACTGTCCAAGGTTACAGTGTATAATTTGCCCCACTGGGGAAACTAAATATTTAATACCATGAAACTTTTATGCAAGAATACCATCACAAAAGCCTCTTGATAGCCATTCTTGTCAAAGTATTTCTGGAATACTAATTCAGTCTTGAATTCTACTTCTTTTTAATAATCACATTTTTCTTTAATGAATTCATTCAAATACTAAAAATCACAATAGGAAAATTAGCCTCATTTGATGTATATTTTCATTCTGTTTACATATTAGAAAAAACCTCCCGAAAATTTAAGAGAATAAAATACTTTAATTCCAGTCTAATAATCTCTGTTAACATTTTTGCCTTCAGTTTTGATTGTATATTTTCATTCTGTTTACATTTAGATAGTTTTAATTAGAGCGTGCATATTTGAACAGCCTCTTTCCAAGTTAGTTTGTTTTTTTCAGTTTCCATTAGTTGCATCTGTTACTTTGCACTCAAATTCTCAAAATAGGAATTGTGAGAATAATCTATCTATTGACTAATTTATTCATTCTTTTAATATGCAATTATTGAATATTTAATGTTTTGATAGTGACAACAGGATTGAAGCCATTAATGTAACCTTGAATTAAAAAAAAAAAAAAAAAAAAAGACGTATCTGATTGTCGAATGCTATTGTTTTAGGGCTTATCAGTAATCTACAGATACTATTTTATGTAGCCAAGTTTGAAAAAAAAAAACAACCACCACAATGATTTTGTACCAAATCAAATTTTGTTTCATTTGAAAAAATAAAACTGCTAAACCTATATATTAATTTTGTTCATTATCAGTAACTTGAGTATGTAGACAAGGAAACAAAGACTTGCTTGCTTTATTAGACTAAAGTCCACTTGCTTTATTACAGACAATCACAGTCAAAGAAATTTTATTCATTTTATAATAACTGAATTCCTTGAATTTTCTTGCTTTGTTTAGTTAAGATAGTCTTCGAGGTAAACTTCCTTAGTTCCTAGTATGACTATGTTTCTGCTTTAATAAACACTATTAAATACTCCAGTTTTTTCTTGTATGTGCTTTAGTATCACCTATTTTAATAGTAATTTGACTTAATTAGCTTTTAAAAAGACTATCACTGTCCAAGGTTACAGTGTATAATTTGCCCCACTGGGGAAACTAAATATTTAATACCATGAAACTTTTATGCAAGAATACCATCACAAAAGCCTCTTGATAGCCATTCTTGTCAAAGTATTTCTGGAATACTAATTCAGTCTTGAATTCTACTTCTTTTTAATAATCACATTTTTTCTTTAATGAATTCATTCAAATTGAAAACAAAAACCTCAAATAAAAAAAATACACAATGAAGGAAAATTTAGACTTCCACATCCCCAAATGGGTTTATCTAAGTATTAGTTAATTAGAGACTGAATATTTTAAGATTCTTTTAAAGAGAAAATTAGCATTTTAGTAAGGAATTTATGAAATCTTATATTTGCATAGTGTCAAATTAATACACACAGGTATAGAATGCTTTATCTTTACGAAAACCAAGTGGTTGTATAGAAATCTGTTTGGGGTTAGAAGTAAAACTAAAACACTCTTTCAGACTTTCTCTTCCTTTGCTTTATCTTCATTTTCTTGCCATCTTTGCCATTCTCTAATTTACTGTCTCAGCTTCATCTTTCAGGTCCTTAAATGTATATGTTCCTCAAGGTCTGATACTGTTTCTGCTTCCTTCTCTCCTTACTTTCAGGCTTTTCAGTTCCTCAGTTTTAGCTAATCCCCTGACCAATACTTGCTGCAACCCTTTATCCTGAGAGCTGGCTCCATTTTTAAGACTATCAAATTCAATTTATCCATAGCCAGTTTATATTCATTTGCATTAAGGCAACAAAGATGTCTATTACTGCATGGTCAGAATTCTGTCACTAAGGAAGTTGTGGTACATACACATGGTGGAATATTACTCCACTATAAAAAGGAATGCATTTAATGAGGTGGGTGAACCTGGAGCCTATTATACAGAGTGAACTAAGTCAGAATGATAAAGAAATACTGTATATTAACACATACATATTGAACTTAGAAGACGTACTGGTCCCAAAGAATGACTATGTTTCTGCTTTAATAAACACTATAAATACTCCAGTTTTTCTTGTATGTGCTTTAGTATCACCTATTTTAATAGTAATTTGACTTAATTAGCTGTTAAAAAGACTATCACTGTCCAAGGTTACAGTGTATAATTTGCCCCACTGGGGAAACTAAATATTTAATACCATGAAACTTTTATGCAAGAATACCATCACAAAAGCCTCTTGATAGCCATTCTTGTCAAAGTATTTCTGGAATACTAATTCAGTCTTGAATTCTACTTCTTTTTAATAATCACATTTTTTCTTTAATGAATTCATTCAAATTGAAAACAAAAACCTCAAATAAAAAAAATACACAATGAAGGAAAATTTAGACTTCCACATCCCCAAATGGGTTTATCTAAGTATTAGTTAATTAGAGACTGAATATTTTAAGATTCTTTTAAAGAGAAAATTAGCATTTTAGTAAGGAATTTATGAAATCTTATATTTGCATAGTGTCAAATTAATACACACAGGTATAGAATGCTTTATCTTTACGAAAACCAAGTGGTTGTATAGAAATCTGTTTGGGGTTAGAAGTAAAACTAAAACACTCTTTCAGACTTTCTCTTCCTTTGCTTTATCTTCATTTTCTTGCCATCTTTGCCATTCTCTAATTTACTGTCTCAGCTTCATCTTTCAGGTCCTTAAATGTATATGTTCCTCAAGGTCTGATACTGTTTCTGCTTCCTTCTCTCCTTACTTTCAGGCTTTTCAGTTCCTCAGTTTTAGCTAATCCCCTGACCAATACTTGCTGCAACCCTTTATCCTGAGAGCTGGCTCCATTTTTAAGACTATCAAATTCAATTTATCCATAGCCAGTTTATATTCATTTGCATTAAGGCAACAAAGATGTCTATTACTGCATGGTCAGAATTCTGTCACTAAGGAAGTTGTGGTACATACACATGGTGGAATATTACTCCACTATAAAAAGGAATGCATTTAATGAGGTGGGTGAACCTGGAGCCTATTATACAGAGTGAACTAAGTCAGAATGATAAAGAAAAATACTGTATATTAACACATACATATTGAACTTAGAAAGACGGTACCGGTGATCCTGCATCCAGGGAAGCGAAGAAGACACTGAATAGACTTTTGTGAAGAAAAAACTTTTGGACTCAGTGGGAGAAGGCAAGGGTGGGATGACTTGAGAGAATAGTACTGAAGCATATACATTACCATATGTAAAATAGATGACCAGTGCAAGTTCAATGCATGAAGCAGAGCACCCAAAGCCAGTGCTCTGGGAGAATCCAGAGGGACAGAGTGAGGAGGGAGGTGGGGGGGTGGGGTTCAGGATTGGGAGACACATGTATACTTGCATCTAATTCATGTTGATGTATGGCAAAAACCATCACAATATTGTAAATACCCTCCAATTAAAATTAATTAATTAATTTTAAAAATAGGCAGCTGTGAAAGTTAATGACAATCACATGAACATTGTATTGAGTAAAAGAAAAATTGGTCATAACTGTAATAGTATAGGACTGGGTGGACACAGACAATTGTTAGGTATATAATGATGCTTATTCAGGTATAATAAAGAGCTTTGCTGCTGGCTCAGTGATAAAGAATCTGCCTGCCAATGCAGGAGATGTGGGTTTGACTCCTTGGTCAGGAACATCCCTCAAGAAGGAAATAGCAACCTACTCCAGTACTCTTGTCTGGGAAATCCCATGAACAGACAGTCCGTGGAGCCACAAAAGAGTCAGACATGACTTAGTGAATAAACAACATTTAGTTATAAAGGGGTTAAGATCAGAATAAAGAGATAATTTGTTGTAATCATGAATAATGATGTTGAGGAGAAAAGTGATTAAATATTAGAGAGTTATCTCTGCATAGTATTACATGCTGAATGGTGTCCTCCCAAAATGTATATGTTGAAGCTCTAATCCCATGACCTTAGAATATGACTGTTTTGGAGATAGGACTTTTAAAGAGATGATTCAGTTAAATGAGGTGGTTAGAGTGCCCCTGAATCCAATCTGACTGCTGTTCTTATAATAAGGGAAAATTTGGATATTTGGATGGAATTTGGATACACAAAGAACATGAGGGAAGCCTAGGCACTTAAGAAAGCCCATGTGATGACTCAGAGAAATGACAGTCGTATGCACACCAAGGAGGAAAGCCTCAGAAGAAAGAGAAGTTACTGACATCTTGATTTGGAATTCTGTCCTTTAGAACTGGGGGTATAAATGCCTATATTTTGAGCCATCCAGTCTCTGATACATTATTATGGCAGCCTGAGAGGGTAACGCAGGTGTCCATCAAAACAGATGAACTATAACACGTGATAGAGCCCACTGAAAGGCATTGAGTAGTTTGACTCACAGAAATGGGATTATTAGGGTTGGGAGCAGTGCATTTTCAACCTATTTTAAATAGCTATGGATTATATTGGGTAGTAATTATGCCTTCCAAATAGTAATAAAAACTATTTGTTTTACATATAAAAGATAAAGCATAGTTACACACTTTACCAGTTTTCACCCTAAATGACCTCCCCTTAGCATTTTGTCATATTCTCTCTTGCCCATATTTCTGTTACGCTCTTTTCCCTCTCTTCCATCAGATTCTTATCTTATTCTCTTCTAAATAAAGTTTCTCAAAATAGTAGTTCATAAAATTAACCTGCATTCCCACTTAATCTCCATCTGCTTGAAATTAGCACATGATTGCATGTCTATTCCTGCAGAACCTATATTTCAGGGCTCTTTGCTAAGAAGTTTGATATGAGACCAATTTTGAAGATGGAGGAAAGACATCAGATTCAGCTCTTAATTCTCTTCTTACTTTCACCATTCCTCTGAATTTCATCTAACAGAGATAATCTGTACAATCTAGCCAGCACCAATGGGTCCAATTGAATTTGTTTATCATTGGATTCTCATGTACATTGACAATTGATTATTAATTCCTTCTTCATCATCCTTTTTTCTTCCTCAGATATAATATAATATCATCTTCTCCCTGGTTCTCCTACCCTCTGACTTTTCTGAGTATTTTCCTTTTCTGCACTTCTCTTTCTTGAACATTCAGTTTATACACATTGACCCATTTTACCACCTGATCCTCAGATCTGTGTTCTTCTTAATATGCATCTCTCTTGAATCACTTGTTGAGGTTTAAGTTGTACCTTATACTGCTTGTTCTTCTTCCCTTCCCAATTTACATCTATTTCCAAATTATTTCCAAATCAACTTATTTGCTGAACTTAAAACCTAAATAATTGCTGGACAGTTCTTCCTGATTTACTTTTTTTCCTTGCCTTCCTGCACATATAAGATTTCCTATATTTTGAGCCATCCAGTCTCTGATACATTATTATGGCAGCCTGAGAGGGTAACGCAGGTGTCCATCAAAACAGATGAACTATAACACGTGATAGAGCCCACTGAAAGGCATTGAGTAGTTTGACTCACAGAAATGGGATTATTAGGGTTGGGAGCAGTGCATTTTCAACCTATTTTAAATAGCTATGGATTATATTGGGTAGTAATTATGCCTTCCAAATAGTAATAAAAACTATTTGTTTTACATATAAAAGATAAAGCATAGTTACACACTTTACCAGTTTTCACCCTAAATGACCTCCCCTTAGCATTTTGTCATATTCTCTCTTGCCCATATTTCTGTTACGCTCTTTTCCCTCTCTTCCATCAGATTCTTATCTTATTCTCTTCTAAATAAAGTTTCTCAAAATAGTAGTTCATAAAATTAACCTGCATTCCCACTTAATCTCCATCTGCTTGAAATTAGCACATGATTGCATGTCTATTCCTGCAGAACCTATATTTCAGGGCTCTTTGCTAAGAAGTTTGATATGAGACCAATTTTGAAGATGGAGGAAAGACATCAGATTCAGCTCTTAATTCTCTTCTTACTTTCACCATTCCTCTGAATTTCATCTAACAGAGATAATCTGTACAATCTAGCCAGCACCAATGGGTCCAATTGAATTTGTTTATCATTGGATTCTCATGTACATTGACAATTGATTATTAATTCCTTCTTCATCATCCTTTTTTCTTCCTCAGATATAATATAATATCATCTTCTCCCTGGTTCTCCTACCCTCTGACTTTTCTGAGTATTTTCCTTTTCTGCACTTCTCTTTCTTGAACATTCAGTTTATACACATTGACCCATTTTACCACCTGATCCTCAGATCTGTGTTCTTCTTAATATGCATCTCTCTTGAATCACTTGTTGAGGTTTAAGTTGTACCTTATACTGCTTGTTCTTCTTCCCTTCCCAATTTACATCTATTTCCAAATTATTTCCAAATCAACTTATTTGCTGAACTTAAAACCTAAATAATTGCTGGACAGTTCTTCCTGAATGTGCCTTTAGCACATATGATGATATTCTCTATCTCAAAAATTGACCCTGCCATCTGCAAAGTCATTTCTACACCTTGGACTCAGCCTGTGCACAATAAACAAATCATTTGATCTGTTACCCAGAACTCATTCAGAGTTAGCTCTCAAAAAGTGCTCATGTATTCATTCTATTAATGTGGTATGTACTTCAGAACCGTATGGAAGATAATAATTTTAATAATCATAACTCACCATATTTATAGGATCAACTGGTCCAATGCTGTTTACATAAACATCAGTTTCAATTACTGTGGGCCTCACTGCAAAATACCAATACAAAGAATGGTCAAAGATATAGTCAGAGGTTGTGTTAAATCTTACTTAAGTCTTACTAATTATTAATATTTTACCATTTTAATCACAATGCATTTCTCACTATGAAATGAAGAAGCATGGCTCATTATAGGCTCATTATATAAACACAATAATCTTTTCAGTTTCAAAATCAATTATGTAACTAAAAATGATAATTTTTGACTAGAAATATTCCAGTGTACAGCTTGAAACTGTTAGAACTGTCTAAATAATCCATTAAAATTAATAAAGTCCATTCAATTAAAAATGCTAGATAATTTCTTCAATGTTGTAGAATTTAGGATCAGATGGATTTGGGAGCCCAAATATTGTTATGTAATCCTACGTAGTGCATATCAGTGGTGTGCTAACAAATGTTGCCAAGCTTGCTCTTGGAGCGGGGATGAAAAAGCCCTGTTTTGTATCTTTTGCAGATTTCAATGGTGTAATTACTCCCACAATAACTGATTTTAAGATATCAATATCTGATCTGGGAACATACATGTCAGTGAACAACAAAACTCTGTAAAACCTTTAAAATAAAGAATTAAAATTAAAAGAAAAGATATCAATATGAAGTAACTGAATACGAGTTGGGATAATATGTTATTAGTGGGGCTTCCCCTGGTGGTCCAGTGGGTAAGGACACCGCCTTGCAGTGCAAGGGGTGCCGGTTCGAGCCCTGGCCTGGGAAGATCCCACGTGCCGAGGAGCGGCTGGACTGATGTGTCCAATCACTGAGCCGGAGCTCTGGAGCACATGCGCCCAGAGCCGGTGCTCTGCAACGACAGACGCCACCGCGATGGGAGGCCCATGGGAGCCAAGGAACGAAGACGAATGAAAATGGAGAAATGAAAGACCAATAGAAGTGGCCCGCCCACTCCCCTCCCTCCCCAACCCGACCCCCGCCCAAAGTAAATAAATAAATAAATCTAAAAAAAAAAAAATATGTTATTAGTGGCTATTGTGAGCCAGTGTAAGCTGATCCCAACAATACTAAAACTTGAAGCAAAGTTATGATGATTAAAAGAGGTGATGTATGTAAAGCATCTTCCTCCAGGTCTCATTCTTATCAGGAGCATAATCAATATATTCACATCTCCTTCCTCCCTTGGTCTGTTTATAGTTGGCGCCAAGGAAAGGTATATTTTCATCTAATTCTCAGAGTATACTATATAGCCATCACTGTGGACTTCATCTGTTATATTTTGTATGTGTAGCCATTTGTGTTTTTTGAGTTAGTCTTTAAATGGTATATACTGTATTTTTATATTCTATCAAAATATGTAGTACAGATCAGTTTTTTTAAACTTCTACTGAATGATATGATTAACTAATAGCCTTAGTAGTGCGTATTAGATGGTGATTTGGGCTTTTGACTTTTGTCAGGTATTTTTGGCTTCCCATAATGAGGTCTGCAATAATAATGGTATTCATGATTGTTTTGTTTACTATGAAAAGCATTGTCACATAGTTTCTTTTTATCCCTACTCCCCACCATACTAACATATAAAGGGTTCATTTATTTTTTTAATTTTTAAATTTTTTTCTGGCCACTTCTATTGATCTTTCATTTATTTATCTTTGTTGTTTGGCCTGTGTGGGCCTCCCATCACAGGGGCCTCTCTTTCTGCATAGCACTAGCTCTGGGTGCATGCGCTCCAGAGCTCTGGCTCAGTAGTTGGACACATTGGTCCAACTGCTCCGTGGCACGTGGGATCTTCCCAGGCCAAAGATCAAACAGGCACCTCTTGCACTGCTAGGCAGTGTCCTTACCCACTGGACCACCAGGAAATCCCCAGGGTTCATTTATTGATTTCACTAATACTTGTTGAGAAATGCATGTAAAGGTTTCATAAGTAGACAAGAAGGGAACAAATGCTGTGAGAAAAATATCTTATTATAGATCACAGTGAGATTTACATAGAGATAATGCAAATTAAAGCAGAAAAACCACTTGGTACATTGAAAGTTTCTATATGAAAGCATATTTCTAGTAATATTTACTCAGTTATCCTTTCTGGATAATTTTATGTGATTTCCCTTTCTAGGGAAAAGGCCCAGTGTTTACAGTCCATGTGGTCGCATAGTCAGACACAACTGAGGGACTTTCACTTTTGCTATGATAAGAGAAATAAGTCAGATAGAGAAATACAGTCAGATAGTGAAATATAAATACATAATCTCATATGTGTAATCTAAACAAACAATCTCAAAAGAATAGAGTAATAGATACAGAAACAATTGGCAGAAGGGAGAGTTGTGGAGGAGAGGCAAAATAGGTGAAGGGAATTCAAAGGTACAAACCTACAATTATAAAATGAATAATCCATGGGTATATAATATAAAGCATAAAGAATATGATCCATAATATTATTATAATTTTTATGGGACCAGGAGTACTAAATCTATCATGGTGATCATTTCATAACGTAGAGGAATGCCAATCACAAAGTAGTACACAACATAATATCATACCTCAGCTATATATATTTTTTAAAAGTGATACAAAAAGCATGTCAACTTTGAAACAGTCTAATAAAAGAAAACTCAGTGAAAGAAAACCTGAAGTGAGAATATCACATGCAACCAACATGTACTTTAAGCATTGGGTCAATGGAAAAGAGTTTTCAACATAGAAAATGTTGACAAAAAACATTCTAGAGTAAGATAGAACTGGGGAAATGGTAGCAAAAATGCTAGTCGTGAGCATTTTAACACATATCCATGTAGATTAAATACTAAAACAAAGATTGAGACAAGGGTGTGAGACTAATTTATAACTGTTATATGTTGCTGAAATGCAGAAAATATGCTAAATGAAAATAATAAAGCATGGGAGAGGAAAAATAAAAACCTAGAAAAAGCTTGCTATTTCGTGGATAATAGGTGGAAGTTAAATTATACCAAAATCATCTGATAACTGAAAGATCAAAGACTTTAAAAAAGGGGAATAAGGCCATTTAGAAAGTTAAAAATACCAAGGTAAAGTAGAACAAAAATATAAAACTTTGAAAATACTAAACTATAAGCATTAGCAATGAAAGTCCAAATAATCCGGTCTCATAGAAACACAGTAACTATGACTGAATGTTGTGACAGAATTGAAAACAAACCTATCAGTCATATTGACAAATATAATGGTATCAACTGATCTGTTAAAAGAAAAAGACCTAATGATCTTTTTCTCAGACTATATAACAAGACCTAATGATATGGTGCACACAGAGACATAGCCAAAACAAAGTGATTTACAGAAGCAAAAATTGACGAGAAGGACAAAATGATACAGGCACATAGAAACAATAAGAATACAGAGGTAGTAATATCTTGATATCAGATGAAGGAAAATGTTAGTTAAAAAGTATTGGGCTAGGCTTCCCTGATGGGTCAGTGGTAAAGAATTCACCTGAGGCCCAGGTTTGATACCTGGTTTGGGAAGATCCTGCATGCAGTGGAGAAACTAAGCCTGTGAGCCACAACAACTGAGCCTGTGCTCTATAGCCTTGGCACCACAACTACTGAAGCCTGTGTGCCCTAAAGCCCAAGTTCCACAACAAGAGAAGTCACTGCAACAAGAAGTCTGCTCATCTCAAGTAGAAAGTAGCCCCGACTCCCTGCAACTAGAGAAGAGTCTGTGGCAGCAGTGAAAACCCAGAATAGCCAAAAAAAAAAAAAAAAATTAATTAATTTTTTTAAAATCTTAAAGAAAAAACCATTGGGCCATGTTCTGCTCAGTTGTGTCTGACTCTTTGTGACCCCATGGACTGTAGCCTACCATGCTCCTTTGTCCATGGAATTTTTCAGGCAGGAATACTGGAGCAGGTTATCATTTCCTCCTCCAAGGAAGCTTCCTGACCTAGGGAACAAACCCTCATCTTTTGTGTCTCTTGCAGTGGTAGACAGATTCTTTACCACGGAGCCAACAAGGAACCCCCAAAAGCCTTAAATGTGACAAATAAGTTCTCTTTTTAAGGTTCAAAGCCATGAGTCATTATGAAGATATAACACAAAATATTTATATACAAAATAAAATGCAGCTATGTTTGCATCTCTGGTGGCTCAGCAGTAAAAAAATCCATCTACAATGCAGAAGATGTTTGCAGGAGATGTGGGTTCAGTCTCTGGTCTGGAAGATCACATGGAAAAGGAAATGGCAGCCCATCTTGGTATTCTTGCCTTGCAAAATTCCATGGGCAGGGCTTCCCTGGTGGTCCAGTGGGTAAGGACACCACCTCGAAGTGCAAGGGGTGCCAGTTCAATCCCGGGCCTGGGAAGATCCCACGTGCCATGGAGCGGCTGGACTGATGTGTCCAACTACCTAGCCGGAGCTCTGGAGCGCATGCACCCAGAGCTGGTGCTATGCAGAAAGAGAGGCCCCTGCGATGGGAGGCTCACACAGTCTAAAGAACAAAGACGGAAACAAATGAAAGCCCAATAGAAGTGGCCAAAAAAAAAAAAAAATTCCATGGGCAGAAAAGCCTGGTGGGCTACAGGCCATGAAGTCATGAAAGACAGAACAACAACTAAATAGCAATAACATTTATCAGGTAAAATCTATAGGAAAAAAGGGGAAACAGATAGTAACAAACCAAAACTTGAAGAGGGCAAATAACTCATTAAATTTCCAGCTCAAAAAATGCAAAACAAAATAAAATACAATGAAAGTTATAATAAAGACAGAGTAGAACTTATGAAATACTTTATATTACTAGAAAACCAGTAAAACTCATTTGTATTATAATAAATGGAAATCCTAAGAAGATCCACACTCATAATTTTCTTGATTAGAAAAAAAGGGGGTAATGATACAAAATATAAAATAGAAAATGACAAATGCGAACTAAACATTGAAACAGAAAAAAAAAAAAATAACCCTAAGAGAGGACACTGAAGACTTCTTTGCAAATATATTTGAAAACCTAGTTAAAAATAGTTTTTTCTAGGCAAATACAGATTACCAAAATTCACCCTATTTGAGTACAAAGCACAAACAAATCAATTTTAACAGGAAAACAATGTGGTGAAATGATGACCTATTCCCAAATAGCACAAGACCCAGATGAATTTATACTAGAATTCTACTAAATTTCCAAGAGTCAGATAATGCTAACACTTGGACAAAGTGCCAGACCTTTGTTGAGCATCTTTTCATGTGCCTCTTGGCCATCTGTATATCTTCCTTGTAGAAATGTCTATTTAGATCTGCCATTTTTATTAGTTTGTTTTGTTTTGTTTTTAACATTGAACTGCATGAGCTGTTTGTATATTTTGGACCCTTGTTGGTCATTTCATTTGCAAAATCCCAACCCCAATGTTTACTGCAGCACTATTTACACTATTCATTTGGAAATATCTTCTCCAATTCTGAGGGATGTTTTTCATTTTGTTTATTTATTTATTTATTTTGCTGTTCCACAGCTTTTAAGTTTAATTATGTCTCATTCAGCATCATTAATTACTAGAGAAATGCAAATCAAAACTACAGTGAATTATCACCTCAACCCAGTCAGAATATCCATCATCAAAAAATCTACAAACAATAAATTCTGGAGAGGGTGTGGAGAATAAAGCATATACCCTGTTGATGGGAATGTAAATTGATATAGCCACTGCAAAGAACAGTATAGAGGTTCCTTTAAAAACTTAACTACCATATGATCCAACAATCCCATTCCCAGACAGATATCTGAAGAAAGGCACGATTTGCAAAGATACATATACCCTAATGTTCTTTTTGTCATTTAGTCACCAAGTCGTATCTGACTGTTTTGTGACTGCATGAACTGTAGCCTGCAGGTTTGCTCTGTTCATGGGATTTTCCAGGCATGAATATTGTAGTGGGTTGCCATTTCCTTCTCCAAGTGATCTTCCCAAGCCAGGGACTGAACCTCGGTCTCCTGCACTGCAGACAGATTCTTTTCCTTCTCAGTCACCAGGGAAGCCCAACCTCAATGCTTACTGAAGTATTATTAATAACAGGTAGGACATGGAAGCAGCCTAAATGTTCACCAACAGGGAAATGGATAAAGAAGAGGTGGTACATGTATATAATATAATATTACTTAGCCATAAAAAGAAAACAAAATAAGGTCATTTGCAGCAACATGGATGAATCAATGGTTGTTTTACTGGGTGAAGCAAGTCTGACAGAAATAAATATCATATTACTTACATATGGAATCTAAAAGAAAACTAGTACAAATTAACCTATTCACAAACAAAAACAGAGTCAAAGATATAGAAAACAAATGTGGTTCTCAAGGGGAAATCAGGATGGGAGGGATAATTTAGAAAGTTGAAATTGACATATCCATGTTACTATATATATATATATAATAGATAACTAAAAAGAACCCACTATATAGCACAAGGAACTCTACTCAGTATTCTGCAAAGACCTATGTGGAAATAGAATCTAAAAAAATGTGAATATAATGTATACCTAACACACTTTACTGTACAGTAAAAATTAACATTGTAAATCAACTATATTCAAATAAAAATTAATTTTAAAAAGTGCTAGAACTTTGAGATGGAGTAAAAACACCCTTTCATTAAACAAATGTAAAAGGAGAGCAGAACAGATGAAAATAGCACTCAAAAATAAAACAGAAAATGAATTATCACTTATAAATATCAATGCAAAATACTAAACATATTAGCAAGCAGAATCGAACACATTTTAAAGTATATCTTTAGTCCAGATTTCAAATAGTTTCAACTGCTATCATATACCATACAAATGTTACTGAGTCCAAGCTCACTCTGCTTGCCACACAACAGGACAATGAATCTGAGAGATGAGGTGTCGAAGCAAGGAAAATGACTATTCAGAGAGGAGCTGACTAAGAAGATGGCAGGCTAGTGCCTCAAAATAACCATCTTATAGAGGGCTGAATGCCAGATTTTTTTTATCAAACAGAGATGGAGGGAGGTGAGGAAGCAAAGTAGAAAGGCCATTAATCTTGCAAACATCTAGAATGGCACACATTCCTCAGGCAGAGGTTGTGTTAATTTTTCCCTTCCTGTAATCCACAGGTGAACAGGGTTCTGAACAAAGACACTTTAACAGTCAGGCAGAGGGGCAGGATTCTCAAGGCAAACCATTAAATATGATTATAATAATATAAGGAATGGAAAGCAAGTCGAAGAAACAGTTTCATCATGAAGTCAGAATTAGTTTCCTCCCTGCAACACTAATAGATTTAAGGAGGGTAAAACTCAAAATTATTTCCATAAATGTTGAAAAAGACTGAAAAATTTCATCACCAATTCCTGATTTTAAAACTAAATCAAGTGAATCAAGGGATAAGTTCTCAATGTGAATATTCATAGGAAGGAACACTAGAGTCATTTCCCTAAGAGCTAGAGCAAGGCAAAGTTACCCATTATCTCCACTATTATTTATAATTGAATTAGCCATATTAGAAAATGAGACATCATAATGCTTTTAGACAGCAGAGTTCAATTAGCTTCATATGAATTTGTAAACAAAAAATATTTTTTGCTTATGATATGATAGCAAAATTTTGAAAAGAAATAATGCTTAAACTAAGAGAAAACATTAACTTAGTAAACATAACATTCATAAATAATGTTATAATAATGTTAATAAATAAACATTTATAAATCAATAACATTGAAATACAAAAACAATAATCAGAGGACATTATGGTAGAGGAAGTATCATTTACAGGAGAAAAAGTTAATGCTTAGTATTCAATTTAAAAAATGTGAAAAAAAAATTAAATCTTAAAACATTTCAGAGATATAAAATAAACAGGAGGATTTAGAAAGACAGCCCACGATCCTACATCAAATGACTCAATGTTATAAAGATGATAGCTCTCCCAAAGTTAATTTACAAGTCTAACACAATCCCACTAAAAATACTAACAAGTCTTTTTTAAATTGAGCTAAACTTGTTGATAATAAAGCTCCTATATCCTGCTTAACCCCTGCTTAGTCACTCAGTCGTGCCTGACTCTTTGCACCCCCACAGATTGTAGCCCGCCAAGCTCCTCTGTCCGTGGGATTTTTCCAGGAAAGAATCCTAGAGTGGGACCTTTTTCCAGAGGATTCCCTCAAGGTATCAAACCCAGGTCTCCCCTGTCTTTCCCACACTGCACCACGGGTTCTGAACAAAGACACTTTAACAGTCAGGCAGAGGGGCAGGATTCTCAAGGCAAACCATTAAATATGATTATAATAATATAAGGAATGGAAAGCAAGTCGAAGAAACAGTTTCATCATGAAGTCAGAATTAGTTTCCTCCCTGCAACACTAATAGATTTAAGGAGGGTAAAACTCAAAATTATTTCCATAAATGTTGAAAAAGACTGAAAAATTTCATCACCAATTCCTGATTTTAAAACTAAATCAAGTGAATCAAGGGATAAGTTCTCAATGTGAATATTCATAGGAAGGAACACTAGAGTCATTTCCCTAAGAGCTAGAGCAAGGCAAAGTTACCCATTATCTCCACTATTATTTATAATTGAATTAGCCATATTAGAAAATGAGACATCATAATGCTTTTAGACAGCAGAGTTCAATTAGCTTCATATGAATTTGTAAACAAAAATGTTTTTTGCTTATGATATGATAGCAAAATTTTGAAAAGAAATAATGCTTAAACTAAGAGAAAACATTAACTTAGTAAACATAACATTCATAAATAATGTTATAATAATGTTAATAAATAAACATTTATAAATCAATAACATTGAAATACAAAAACAATAATCAGAGGACATTATGGTAGAGGAAGTATCATTTACAGGAGAAAAAGTTAATGCTTAGTATTCAATTTAAAAAATGTGAAAAAAAAATTAAATCTTAAAACATTTCAGAGATATAAAATAAACAGGAGGATTTAGAAAGACAGCCCACGATCCTACATCAAATGACTCAATGTTATAAAGATGATAGCTCTCCCAAAGTTAATTTACAAGTCTAACACAATCCCACTAAAAATACTAACAAGTCTTTTTTAAATTGAGCTAAACTTGTTGATAATAAAGCTCCTATATCCTGCTTAACCCCTGCTTAGTCACTCAGTCGTGCCTGACTCTTTGCACCCCCACAGATTGTAGCCCGCCAAGCTCCTCTGTCCGTGGGATTTTTCCAGGAAAGAATCCTAGAGTGGGCTGACATTTCCTCCTCCAGAGGATCTTCCCAATCAAGGTATCAAACCCAGGTCTCCCCTGTCTCCTGCATTGCAGGAGGATTCTTTAGCCACTGCACCACCTGGAAAGCATAAGTCCTTCTCCATACGTAATTTTTTTGGGGGGCCCATTCTATTGATCTTTCATTTATTTCCATCTTTGTTCTTTGGACTGTGTGGGCTCTCTCACTGCAGAGCACTGGCTCTGGGCACATGCGCTCCAGAGCTCTGGCTCGGTAGTTGGACAAATCGGTCTAACAGCTCCACAGCACGTGGGATCTTCCCAGACCAAGGATCGAACCAGTGCCCCTTGTACTGCAAGGTGGTGTCCTTACCCACTGGACCACCAGGGAAGCCCCTATATATGTATATTTTAAATGATACACAATAGCAGGAAAACGTAAAAGGAAAAACTAGGTGGGCCCAGCCTCACAAGGCATTAACATACTTTACGAGGCTCAAAATACTGTTAAATCTCTACTGTTAATATAGTGTGCTGGCAAATAAATAGAAAAACAAGTAAGAGAATGGAATAGAAGGGTCATAAATAACCAAGTACATAAGGAAATATATTATATGGCTGACATCTCAAATAATGGAGACAAAGATTGACTTTTTAATAAGTCATGCTGAGTCAACAGAAAAGCCATTTGAAAAAGATAAAAACTAGATTCTGACTTTACACCACACACAGGATTAAGTTTGAGTGCATTAGGGACTTAAAGGAAATAAAACCACACTAATGCTAGAAGTAAACATAGATGAATTCCATTCAAAATGTAATATAACCAGTAACACTGAAACCATTAAATCTTAAAACAAATTTCAGAGATATAAAATAAACAGGAGGATTTAGAAAGACAGCCCACGATCCTACATCAAATGACTCAATGTTATAAAGATGATAGCTCTCCCAAAGTTAATTTACAAGTCTAACACAATCCCACTAAAAATACTAACAAGTCTTTTTTAAATTGAGCTAAACTTGTTGATAATAAAGCTCCTATATCCTGCTTAACCCCTGCTTAGTCACTCAGTCGTGCCTGACTCTTTGCACCCCCACAGATTGTAGCCCGCCAAGCTCCTCTGTCCGTGGGATTTTTCCAGGAAAGAATCCTAGAGTGGGCTGACATTTCCTCCTCCAGAGGATCTTCCCAATCAAGGTATCAAACCCAGGTCTCCCCTGTCTCCTGCATTGCAGGAGGATTCTTTAGCCACTGCACCACCTGGAAAGCATAAGTCCTTCTCCATACGTAATTTTTTTGGGGGGCCCATTCTATTGATCTTTCATTTATTTCCATCTTTGTTCTTTGGACTGTGTGGGCTCTCTCACTGCAGAGCACTGGCTCTGGGCACATGCGCCCAGAGCTCTGGCTCGGTAGTTGGACAAATCGGTCTAACAGCTCCACAGCACGTGGGATCTTCCCAGACCAAGGATCGAACCAGTGCCCCTTGTACTGCAAGGTGGTGTCCTTACCCACTGGACCACCAGGGAAGCCCCTATATATGTATATTTTAAATGATACACAATAGCAGGAAAACGTAAAAGGAAAAACTAGGTGGGCCCAGCCTCACAAGGCATTAACATACTTTACGAGGCTCAAAATACTGTTAAATCTCTACTGTTAATATAGTGTGCTGGCAAATAAATAGAAAAACAAGTAAGAGAATGGAATAGAAGGGTCATAAATAACCAAGTACATAAGGAAATATATTATATGGCTGACATCTCAAATAATGGAGACAAAGATTGACTTTTTAATAAGTCATGCTGAGTCAACAGAAAAGCCATTTGAAAAAGATAAAAACTAGATTCTGACTTTACACCACACACAGGATTAAGTTTGAGTGCATTAGGGACTTAAAGGAAATAAAACCACACTAATGCTAGAAGTAAACATAGATGAATTCCATTCAAAATGTAATATAACCAGTAACACTGAAACCAAACTGTTAAAAAATGGGTAACATAACTCTGAATGAAAAGAACTAATTTTGGGGAATAGTGTTTTGATTACATACTGTAAAGATAAAGACAAAAATAATTCTACACGAATGTTTTATTCTAGTTAATTTTTCATAGATGTATTAAAATTATAGAATGACTATATGTATTTATTATAATTAAACAAATAAGAAAATATATGATAGGTAGATGAGAGCCAGGTATCTCTTTGTTGGAAAATTAACTTACAGATAAAGAAAGGTGAAAGATTTTGGACCTGTTTATAATATATGCAAACATGAATACACACAGGAATGCCAGTGAATGTGAAGATAGAACATATATTTCTCTCCTTTTGTCCACAGAGGTCAAGTAACAGTGACCCTCAATATTAATGAATATACCCAATACCCAGATATTGGATTCTAAATACCATTCTACAAAAGAAAAGCCAGGGATCTTTGGAGATATGGTGAATTCCATTCTTGGATCAAGATGACCCTTGAGTATCTTTATGTGCTAGAAAGGAAAGGATATGCTCAGGAAATGATGCAAACATGAAAGGACAGAGCAGTCAAACTATAGAAGGATGTTGTTGTTCAGTCCCTAAGTCACGTCTGACTTTATAACCACATGGACTGTAGCATACCAGGTCTCCTGTCCATTACAATCTCCTGGAGTTTTTTCAAATTCATGTCTATTGAGTCGGTGATGCCATTCAATCATCTCACCCTCTGTTACCCTCTTCTCCTTTTGCCTTCAATTATTTCTAGCATCAAGACCTTTTCCAATGAGTCTGCAGTTTGCATCAGGTGAGCAAAGTATTGGAGTTTCACCTTTAGCATCAGTCCTTCTAATGAAATATATTATATGGCTGACATCTCAAATAATGGAGACAAAGATTGACTTTTTAATAAGTCATGCTGAGTCAACAGAAAAGCCATTTGAAAAAGATAAAAACTAGATTCTGACTTTACACCACACACAGGATTAAGTTTGAGTGCATTAGGGACTTAAAGGAAATAAAACCACACTAATGCTAGAAGTAAACATAGATGAATTCCATTCAAAATGTAATATAACCAGTAACACTGAAACCAAACTGTTAAAAAATGGGTAACATAACTCTGAATGAAAAGAACTAATTTTGGGGAATAGTGTTTTGATTACATACTGTAAAGATAAAGACAAAAATAATTCTACACGAATGTTTTATTCTAGTTAATTTTTCATAGATGTATTAAAATTATAGAATGACTATATGTATTTATTATAATTAAACAAATAAGAAAATATATGATAGGTAGATGAGAGCCAGGTATCTCTTTGTTGGAAAATTAACTTACAGATAAAGAAAGGTGAAAGATTTTGGACCTGTTTATAATATATGCAAACATGAATACACACAGGAATGCCAGTGAATGTGAAGATAGAACATATATTTCTCTCCTTTTGTCCACAGAGGTCAAGTAACAGTGACCCTCAATATTAATGAATATACCCAATACCCAGATATTGGATTCTAAATACCATTCTACAAAAAGAAAAGCCAGGGATCTTTGGAGATATGGTGAATTCCATTCTTGGATCAAGATGACCCTTGAGTATCTTTATGTGCTAGAAAGGAAAGGATATGCTCAGGAAATGATGCAAACATGAAAGGACAGAGCAGTCAAACTATAGAAGGATGTTGTTGTTCAGTCCCTAAGTCACGTCTGACTTTATAACCACATGGACTGTAGCATACCAGGTCTCCCTGTCCATTACAATCTCCTGGAGTTTTTTCAAATTCATGTCTATTGAGTCGGTGATGCCATTCAATCATCTCACCCTCTGTTACCCTCTTCTCCTTTTGCCTTCAATTATTTCTAGCATCAAGACCTTTTCCAATGAGTCTGCAGTTTGCATCAGGTGAGCAAAGTATTGGAGTTTCACCTTTAGCATCAGTCCTTCTAATGAATATTCAGGGTTGACTTCGCTAAGGATTGAGTGATTTGAGCTCCATAAGAGCAGCAATTCTTCAGTCTCAGCCATCTTTATGGTTCAACTCTCACACCGTACGTGACTACTGAAAAAACTATAGCTTTGACTATGTGGAACTTTGTTAGCAAAGTGTGTCTCTGCTTTATAATACATTGCCTAGGTTTGTGAGAGCTTTTCTGTCAAGGAGCAAGCATCTATCAAATTCATGGTTGTAGTCACCACCATCTATCAAATTCATGGTTGTAGTCACCACCCACAGTGATTTTTGAGCCCAAGAAAGTAAAATCTGTCACTATTTCCACTTTTTCCCCCTTCTATTTGCCATGAAGTGATGGGACCAGATACCACGATCTTAATTTTTTGAATGTTGACTTTTAAGCTAGCATTTTCACTCTCCTCATTCACCTTCATCAAGTGGCTCTTTAGTTCCTCTTCGTCTTCTGCTAGCATCTGCTATCATCTGCATGTCTGTGGTTATTGATATTTCTCCTGGCCATCTTGATTTCAGCTTGTGATTCATCCAGTGCAGCATTTCACATGATGTACTCCACATATAAGTTAAATAAACAGGATGACAATGTACAACCTTGTCCTACTTGTTCCACAGTTTTGAACCAGTCAGCTCCATTTAAGGTTCCAACTGTTGCTTCAGGTTTCTCAGAAGACAGGTAAGGTGGTCTGGTATCCCCATTTCTTTAATAATTTTCTAGTTTGTTGTGATCTGCACAGTCAAAGGCTTTAGCATAGTCAATGAAGTAGAAACAGATGTTTCTCTGTCAATTCTTGCTTTCTCTGTGATCCAGTGAATGTTGGTAATTCGATCTCTAGTTCACCTGCCTTTTCTAAATCCAGCTTGTACCTCTGGAAGTTCTTATTTCACGTACTGCTGAAGCCTAGTCTGAAGGTTTTTGAGCATAACTTTACTAGTATTTGAAATAAGCTCAGCTTTAATGTAGTTTGAACATTCTTTGGCATTGCCCTTCTTTGGGATTGGAATGATAACTGACCTTTTCTGGTCCTGTGGCCAACTTAACTTTACCAAGAAATTCTTTCAAATTTCTAAGGAATAAATAGTATCCATTTTAAACAACTCTTTCAGAGAAGAAAATAAAGGGAAAACATAACTCATTTGTGCTGTTGGTGCTTAGTCACTTCAATCATGTCCAACTCTGTGTGAGCCCATCAGATATGTATTGTATTTATATACACTGCTAATAAAAATTTACAAGGTAAAATTTTAAAATGCGGGAGATATACATATGACTAATTTGGGATCACACATATCTGTAAACAACAAGACTCTGTAAAAGTAAAAAGTAAAATAAAAAAATATTTAAACTTACCTCAAAAACTCCAAATATTGACAATTAAATCTAGCAAAATATATTCAGCAATTCTTTAAGAAAATATTAATAAAAATTTATTCCATGTAGAAGAATATATGATGATCATGAATTTGGTTTGGTAAGAATTCAATATGGTAACACTTCATTTTCCCTATATTGAGCATAGATTTAATTCAATTTCAATAAAAATTTTTGCTAATTTATTAATATATTTTGCTTGTTTGTTCTAAAGTGTCATGGGAGAAATGGAAGTTAATCATGTTATAGATGTATACAAAAATGCACAGAAACAAGACAAACAATTTTGACAAATAAGAGCAAAGCTGGATTACCCACAGTAAATATACTCTGACGGCTTATAATTCTACATTAACTAAAACAGTGCAGCACTACACAGAATTAGAACTCCTCCTTACATTTCAAATGTTCTCTTTTAGAAAATATCTCTTGGTATTTCAGGCAATTTTATGAAAAATTTGTTGTTGCACCCTTTGTTTTTATCAGTTGTAAAGTTATTACATCAAAAAATATTTAGATATCTCTCTTCCCACATCAAACTCTGAATCTTTCAAAGCAGTACCAGTCAAACTAATAATTGTCAAACTTAGCAGTTTCTAACATTTATCAGAAAATCAAGAAATATGAGATATGATTAAAGTAACATCAGTAAATGTGGCTTTCATGGGCACCAAAATCCCAGAATGATTACTCAGACTTACCTCCTATATCTGGGCGAAGTTTATTGTCATAGCCTTGAAGCAAGGAGTTGAGAATTTGTGTTATATCTCCTTCATGAATCTTTGGTGCCAAGACCCAAGCAATTCTTTCAAATTTCTAAGGAATAATTAGTATCCATTTTAAACAACTCTTTCAGAGAAGAAAATAAAGGAAAACATAACTCATTTGTGCTGTTGGTGCTTAGTCACTTCAATCATGTCCAACTTGTAATAATTATTTTAACACTGCTAATAAAAATTTACAAGGTAAAATTTTAAAATGCGGAGATATACATATGACTAATTTGGGATCACACATATCTGTAAACAACAAACCCCTGTAAAATAAAAAAGTAAAATAAAAAAATATTTAAACTTACCTCAAAAACTCCAAATATTGACAATTAAATCTAGCAAAATATATTCAGCAATTCTTTAAGAAAATATTAATAAAAATTTATTCCATGTAGAAGAATATATGATGATCATGAATTTGGTTTGGTAAGAATTCAATATGGTAACACTTCATTTTCCCTATATTGAGCATAGATTTAATTCAATTTCAATAAAAATTTTTGCTAATTTATTAATATATTTTGCTTGTTTGTTCTAAAGTGTCATGGGAGAAATGGAAGTTAATCATGTTATAGATGTATACAAAAATGCACAGAAACAAGACAAACAATTTTGACAAATAAGAGCAAAGCTGGATTACCCACAGTAAATATACTCTGACGGCTTATAATTCTACATTAACTAAAACAGTGCAGCACTACACAGAATTAGAACTCCTCCTTACATTTCAAATGTTCTCTTTTAGAAAATATCTCTTGGTATTTCAGGCAATTTTATGAAAAATTTGTTGTTGCACCCTTTGTTTTATCAGTTGTAAAGTTATTACATCAAAAAATATTTAGATATCTCTCTTCCCACATCAAACTCTGAATCTTTCAAAGCAGTACCAGTCAAACTAATAATTGTCAAACTTAGCAGTTTCTAACATTTATCAGAAAATCAAGAAATATGAGATATGATTAAAGTAACATCAGTAAATGTGGCTTTCATGGGCACCAAAATCCCAGAATGATTACTCAGACTTACCTCCTATATCTGGGCGAAGTTTATTGTCATAGCCTTGAAGCAAGGAGTTGAGAATTTGTGTTATATCTCCTTCATGAATCTTTGGTGCCAAGACCCAAGTTTTGTTCACTGTTAAATCCTCATCATCTTCATCATCTGCTTTATCAACACTAAAGAATTCAAAGAAAAATTTATATGATAGCTCAACCAAATAAGATATTTAAAAAATAGTTTATGATTGCTCTGTGTATAGCACTAGTAAGAGGCAAAAAAACACTAGAAATATTTAACATTCAGTAAGCCTAATAATGCCTTCATCATATGAACTGCCCTGATTTAGTAATGCTCAAAAATAAAGAATTCAGTACAAGGAATAATTGTGTAGTATTAATAAAATAAAATAAAATATTGTCACCCCCATAACTGTCATTTATGGCCAGAGACTTCATATACCATTAATAAAAGTAATGTTCCTAGGTTGGTGCAGTACACAGTCTGCATAGTCATATGAAATGGTTTTAAACCTCCACACTCTACAAATGAAAAGGTGAATAAATATAGGAAAAGTCTCAATAATTAGTCTGGTAAAATATTTAAAATGCAAGTGTAGATAAGAAGACAAGGAAAGATGAGTGAAATAGGGTTCAAAGAATAAAAGGAAGAGGTATTGAACCCACCTCTGCTTCTTCCTTTTAATTCAGAAGGACCCAGACCCCAGACATCTATTGTTGATGCCCCAGGCATCTACTCTCCATATATATATACTTGAAAAGTCTGATTATCAAATTTTAGGACTAGAAGTTTATAGACTTTAGGGATCAAATAACCCACTGCCTTTATTTTGTAAAGAGGAAACTGGAGTCAGTAAGGAACTAAAGAAAGCACAAACTCATTTGCTTGCAAAACTGAAACTTAAACCCTGGTCTTACAGCTAATGCTTCCTGCTACACCTCTTTGTTTAACAAGCATGCTGTTTCAGCTCACTTATGAATTATCATAGGAATATATTGTGGTAGGGGTGTGTGTGTGTGTGTGTGTGTGTGTGTGTGTGAGCACGCGTGCTCAGTCTCTCAGTCATGTCCAACTCTTTGGGATTACTTGGATTCTAGCCCACCAGGCTCCTCTGTCCCTGGAATTTTCCAGGCAGGATTGCTAGACTGGGTTGCCATTTCCTACTCCAGGGAATATTTCTGACCCAAGGATTGAACCCACATCTCCTGTGTCTCCTGCACTGACAGGCAGATTCATTACCACTGTGCCACCTAGGAAGCCTCAGTAGTCATATATTCATCTTTATTACACATAAGTAATCCCATCTTCATTTTAGTGAGATCATCCTAGACTTACATACTCAACTTTAGTAAATCTTAGTCCCACAGTGAAAAAGTATATATAAGCTTTAATACTGGTAAGGTTAGAGAAATCTATAATACATTATTTACTTACAAATGTTTCAGAGATGGGCTTCCCTCCCACAATAGATATTGAAGTGTATCATAATTGATTTAGTTGATAGTTCTACACTATTCATTCAGATCTCTTTTGCCATTCAGATCTTAGCTAATGCAGTCCTTATATCTGTTATCATTTTATCTTTTCAGTTTTATTAGAATACAACTGACTTATAACATTGTATATGTTTAAGGAGTACAACACAATGGTTCAATCCATACATAGAGTAAGATGATTACCACAGTTAAGTTTAGCTAACATTCACCGTTTTTATCCTCTTAAAGAGGATAAATTAACATTGCAAATAAAAATTTAACCTTTGAAGTATTTGTACTTCATTTCCTCTTCACAGTCATAACATTGGTAGTTATTATTAACAGATAATGGGGTGCATTAGTCTTTCCATATTTCTCCTCTTCTTCTTGTTAGGTAATTATAATTTTCACTTAGGTCTGATAAATTTAGGACTAGAAGTTTATAGACTTTAGGGATCAAATAACCCACTGCCTTTATTTTGTAAAGAGGAAACTGGAGTCAGTAAGGAACTAAAGAAAGCACAAACTCATTTGCTTGCAAAACTGAAACTTAAACCCTGGTCTTACAGCTAATGCTTCCTGCTACACCTCTTTGTTTAACAAGCATGCTGTTTCAGCTCACTTATGAATTATCATAGGAATATATTGTGGTAGGGGTGTGTGTGTGTGTGTGTGTGTGTGTGTGTGTGAGCACGCGTGCTCAGTCTCTCAGTCATGTCCAACTCTTTGGGATTACTTGGATTCTAGCCCACCAGGCTCCTCTGTCCCTGGAATTTTCCAGGCAGGATTGCTAGACTGGGTTGCCATTTCCTACTCCAGGGAATATTTCTGACCCAAGGATTGAACCCACATCTCCTGTGTCTCCTGCACTGACAGGCAGATTCATTACCACTGTGCCACCTAGGAAGCCTCAGTAGTCATATATTCATCTTTATTACACATAAGTAATCCCATCTTCATTTTAGTGAGATCATCCTAGACTTACATACTCAACTTTAGTAAATCTTAGTCCCACAGTGAAAAAGTATATATAAGCTTTAATACTGGTAAGGTTAGAGAAATCTATAATACATTATTTACTTACAAATGTTTCAGAGATGGGCTTCCCTCCCACAATAGATATTGAAGTGTATCATAATTGATTTAGTTGATAGTTCTACACTATTCATTCAGATCTCTTTTGCCATTCAGATCTTAGCTAATGCAGTCCTTATATCTGTTATCATTTTATCTTTTCAGTTTTATTAGAATACAACTGACTTATAACATTGTATATGTTTAAGGAGTACAACACAATGGTTCAATCCATACATAGAGTAAGATGATTACCACAGTTAAGTTTAGCTAACATTCACCGTTTTTATCCTCTTAAAGAGGATAAATTAACATTGCAAATAAAAATTTAACCTTTGAAGTATTTGTACTTCATTTCCTCTTCACAGTCATAACATTGGTAGTTATTATTAACAGATAATGGGGTGCATTAGTCTTTCCATATTTCTCCTCTTCTTCTTGTTAGGTAATTATAATTTTCACTTTACTGGCTTCTAACTTGGTCATATGATCTGAAATACTCCTTTCTCAAAGAGAATTATATATATCCCTATCCCATTAAACACAAGTCTGGCTCAGCAGTTTGCTTTGGTTAATGGAATATGTAACAGGTGTCACTGCCAAGCAGAAGACTTACTGTCAGTCTGTGCTCACCGTATCTCTCTTAACCTGCTGTGAAAAGACCAGTCACACTCAGAGGCTACTACTCCATGACTTCACTATCACAGTGAAGGCAACCTGAACAGAGCCACAGTGGACCTACAAGGGTCTCAGCCTGAGCAAGAAATAAACACTTAGAAGTATAAGCCACTAAGATTTGGGAGTAGTTTATTGCCAGAGTATACAATTTGATCCATCTTGTAAGCTACTGAGACTTGAGGGGTAGTTTATTACCACAGTACACAAATTTTATGCTCCTAGTTCATTGAGTTCACAAATTTTTAATGAAGTATCATTCATAATTGTTTTGCTGTATTTGACTTAAAAAGTATATACTACTGAAATATATGATTTCCTTAAAATAATTTCTTATTTTCTATCAATAATGTATATATATGTACATAGATAATAAATTTATGAGCTAAAGAGTTGAAAATACTAAAATATTAAGTACGCCAAGAAAATTTCATGTAATTAGAATTGCCGAGATATTGTCAACAACCAAAATTTTAGGGCATCCATCTAGCTTCAAACCTGGTTTTATAAAATAAAACATCTGACAGACACAGATCTTGGCTAATGCAGTCCTTATATCTGTTATCATTTTATCTTTTCAGTTTTATTAGAATACAACTGACTTATAACATTGTATATGTTTAAGGAGTACAACACAATGGTTCAATCCATACATAGAGTAAGATGATTACCACAGTTAAGTTTAGCTAACATTCACCGTTTTTATCCTCTTAAAGAGGATAAATTAACATTGCAAATAAAAATTTAACCTTTGAAGTATTTGTACTTCATTTCCTCTTCACAGTCATAACATTGGTAGTTATTATTAACAGATAATGGGGTGCATTAGTCTTTCCATATTTCTCCTCTTCTTCTTGTTAGGTAATTATAATTTTCACTTTACTGGCTTCTAACTTGGTCATATGATCTGAAATACTCCTTTCTCAAAGAGAATTATATATATCCCTATCCCATTAAACACAAGTCTGGCTCAGCAGTTTGCTTTGGTTAATGGAATATGTAACAGGTGTCACTGCCAAGCAGAAGACTTACTGTCAGTCTGTGCTCACCGTATCTCTCTTAACCTGCTGTGAAAAGACCAGTCACACTCAGAGGCTACTACTCCATGACTTCACTATCACAGTGAAGGCAACCTGAACAGAGCCACAGTGGACCTACAAGGGTCTCAGCCTGAGCAAGAAATAAACACTTAGAAGTATAAGCCACTAAGATTTGGGAGTAGTTTATTGCCAGAGTATACAATTTGATCCATCTTGTAAGCTACTGAGACTTGAGGGGTAGTTTATTACCACAGTACACAAATTTTATGCTCCTAGTTCATTGAGTTCACAAATTTTTAATGAAGTATCATTCATAATTGTTTTGCTGTATTTGACTTAAAAAGTATATACTACTGAAATATATGATTTCCTTAAAATAATTTCTTATTTTCTATCAATAATGTATATATATGTACATAGATAATAAATTTATGAGCTAAAGAGTTGAAAATACTAAAATATTAAGTACGCCAAGAAAATTTCATGTAATTAGAATTGCCGAGATATTGTCAACAACCAAAATTTTAGGGCATCCATCTAGCTTCAAACCTGGTTTTATAAAATAAAACATCTGACAGACACAGACACATTTAACACTTAATTTTTCTTTGCAATATGATTGTAGTCAAATGGATGTTCCCAGAAAATAGGTTTTCCCATGTTTTAGGGTAACAGCATCTTGGTAATCCAAAAAATGCATGCTCACACTGATTTATATTCTCATTTTCCCAGCTAGCTCAGAGATAATATGAAAAGTTACCTCAATGATATTGCAAAGTTAACTTTCCTCATTTGGGGCAATGACAGAAGGGAAAATAGTTACTTATTCTACATTTTCTTCTGTATTTTCTAACTTTGCTTCAGAATATTAGTTAACTAGTTTAATATCATATGGGTATTATTTCATTGATTAAAACCACTCGTAATAAGTGCAAAATAGTATATATAGCGTACCATTGTCTCACTGTCTTTCAGAAGCTGGAAAATTTTGTAACATTTACAAATATTGAATGAACATTCATTTGGGGGAACCAAGTAGTATTTTCTTAGGAAATGCCTCTGAGAATTTGTCCACTCATTCTCAAGCACTACTTTTAAATAATTTGAATAAGAGTTATATCATTACTGGAAATGCATATATTTGCAGTACATATATTTTCATATAAAAATAATATATATTTCACATATATTTTCTTCAGTATATATTTTACAATTTGTTTACTTTTAACGACTGATGTTTATATTGTTATCAACTGTTGAGTGCCTGTAATTCACTATTAAGTTCCTACCATGTTTTAGGAATTGCCAGAGTATACAATTGATATTTAAGCTACTGAGACTTGAAGAAAAAAAATTTTGCTCCTAGTTCATTGAGTTCACAAATTTTTAATGAAGTATCATTCATAATTGTTTTGCTGTATTTGACTTAAAAAGTATATACTACTGAAATATATGATTTCCTTAAAATAATTTCTTATTTTCTATCAATAATGTATATATATGTACATAGATAATAAATTTATGAGCTAAAGAGTTGAAAATACTAAAATATTAAGTACGCCAAGAAAATTTCATGTAATTAGAATTGCCGAGATATTGTCAACAACCAAAATTTTAGGGCATCCATCTAGCTTCAAACCTGGTTTTATAAAATAAAACATCTGACAGACACAGACACATTTAACACTTAATTTTTCTTTGCAATATGATTGTAGTCAAATGGATGTTCCCAGAAAATAGGTTTTCCCATGTTTTAGGGTAACAGCATCTTGGTAATCCAAAAAATGCATGCTCACACTGATTTATATTCTCATTTTCCCAGCTAGCTCAGAGATAATATGAAAAGTTACCTCAATGATATTGCAAAGTTAACTTTCCTCATTTGGGGCAATGACAGAAGGGAAAATAGTTACTTATTCTACATTTTCTTCTGTATTTTCTAACTTTGCTTCAGAATATTAGTTAACTAGTTTAATATCATATGGGTATTATTTCATTGATTAAAACCACTCGTAATAAGTGCAAAATAGTATATATAGCGTACCATTGTCTCACTGTCTTTCAGAAGCTGGAAAATTTTGTAACATTTACAAATATTGAATGAACATTCATTTGGGGGAACCAAGTAGTATTTTCTTAGGAAATGCCTCTGAGAATTTGTCCACTCATTCTCAAGCACTACTTTTAAATAATTTGAATAAGAGTTATATCATTACTGGAAATGCATATATTTGCAGTACATATATTTTCATATAAAAATAATATATATTTCACATATATTTTCTTCAGTATATATTTTACAATTTGTTTACTTTTAACGACTGATGTTTATATTGTTATCAACTGTTGAGTGCCTGTAATGCACTATTAAGTTCCTACCATGTTTTAGGAATTGCGTGCAAGGTTTTTTCCATGTTAAGTTATGTCACTTGATTCAGAGGAATCTTATGAAATAAATATTACTATTCCTATTTTACAAAATGGATAATGTATAATTTCCAGGATCCACACTATTATACTATAATAGAGTCAGAAGTTGAAACAAAATTGATTTAGTGTGAAGATTCATTTTCTCTTTGAAGTTTCCATGGTATTTCATGTTACAATTATTAAACAATCCAGAGTGGTTGGATTTTGAGTTTTGCGATTTATAAGAACACAACAAAACTTATGGTAAATAGTTAGCAAGTACATTTGAGTTGTGCATTTGTAGGATGCTTACTCTCTGCCTTGAGTTTTGAGTAGTTAGACTAAGAATTTCAGGAACTCACACACACACACATTCTCTCTCTTTGATGAAAAAGACTAACATGTGTGCTTAATTTCAATCCAATGCTTTAATTCATTTATAGAGGAAATGCCAAGTATTACAAAGAAAACATAAAGAAAAAACTGTATTCCCGACCTAGATGACTTTGTTTTTTCACTAAGTTATGTCCGGTTTTTTGCAACCCCATGGACTGAAGCCTGCCAGACTCCTCTGTCTATGGGATTTCCCAGGCAGGAATACTGGAATGGGTAGCCATTTCCTTCTCCAAGGGGTCTTCCCAACCCAGGGATCTCCCACATTGGCAGGCAGATTCTTTACCACTGAGCTACCAGGGAAACCCATAGATGACCTTATTTTGTATTAAAGGAGAAAAATATTCAAATAATAGAGAAGACCATTATATACAAAGATGCTTATCACAGTGTTATGTACACTAGTACAGATTTTAAACAGAAAGATCATGCACTACTTTTAAATAATTTGAATAAGAGTTATATCATTACTGGAAATGCATATATTTGCAGTACATATATTTTCATATAAAAATAATATATATTTCACATATATTTTCTTCAGTATATATTTTACAATTTGTTTACTTTTAACGACTGATGTTTATATTGTTATCAACTGTTGAGTGCCTGTAATGCACTATTAAGTTCCTACCATGTTTTAGGAATTGCGTGAAAGGGTTTTTTTCCATGTTAAGTTATGTCACTTGATTCAGAGGAATCTTATGAAATAAATATTACTATTCCTATTTTACAAAATGGATAATGTATAATTTCCAGGATCCACACTATTATACTATAATAGAGTCAGAAGTTGAAACAAAATTGATTTAGTGTGAAGATTCATTTTCTCTTTGAAGTTTCCATGGTATTTCATGTTACAATTATTAAACAATCCAGAGTGGTTGGATTTTGAGTTTTGCGATTTATAAGAACACAACAAAACTTATGGTAAATAGTTAGCAAGTACATTTGAGTTGTGCATTTGTAGGATGCTTACTCTCTGCCTTGAGTTTTGAGTAGTTAGACTAAGAATTTCAGGAACTCACACACACACACATTCTCTCTCTTTGATGAAAAAGACTAACATGTGTGCTTAATTTCAATCCAATGCTTTAATTCATTTATAGAGGAAATGCCAAGTATTACAAAGAAAACATAAAGAAAAAACTGTATTCCCGACCTAGATGACTTTGTTTTTTCACTAAGTTATGTCCGGTTTTTTGCAACCCCATGGACTGAAGCCTGCCAGACTCCTCTGTCTATGGGATTTCCCAGGCAGGAATACTGGAATGGGTAGCCATTTCCTTCTCCAAGGGATCTTCCCAACCCAGGGATCTCCCACATTGGCAGGCAGATTCTTTACCACTGAGCTACCAGGGAAACCCATAGATGACCTTATTTTGTATTAAAGGAGAAAAATATTCAAATAATAGAGAAGACCATTATATACAAAGATGCTTATCACAGTGTTATGTACACTAGTACAGATTTTAAACAGAAAGATCATGTTTAAGTAAATTATTATATGTCTATAGAGTCTGATGGATTTATCCATTCAATTGGTGCTTATAAAGTGTCTGTAAAAATATAAAATTATTTTCATAATTTAATGTTATATGCAAAGTAACACAATGATTTCCTTTTATTAAAATCTAGGTATAGGGGGAATTCCCTGGTGGTCCAGTGGCTAGACTCTGTGCTCCCAATGCAGGGGGCCTGGGTTCAATCCCTGGTCAGGGAAGTAGAGCCCATGTGCTACAATTGAGACCCAATGCAGCCAAATAAATATAAATAAAATATTAAAAAAAAAACCCTAGGTATAAAATTGCTAAAAATTTAACAAGAAAGTAGCATAACAAATACTTCAAGTGTTCTACATTAGTGTAGCTATAGAACATTTAATTTTCTGTATATTAATAGTATGCTGTAATCTTTTGCATAATTTTGTTATATAAATACATGAAAAGCAGTGAATTGGACATTAATACCTATTTTTAAATGAACTGCCTTTTCCTATAACCAGATAGTTCCCTGAAATAAATTTCTAATCATTAAAAAATAAATAATTAAATAGAGAGAAGTAGAGCTTTATACTCTGCCAAGAAAATGAATGTGACAGTCCTAAAAAGTTGCCACTCTGTTCTCCTGGGATGGTTAACTGCCAGCTCAGCTGCCAGCCCTCTGGACCAGCACAGCTTAAAAACTCTGCCACAGAAAATGCCAAGTAAAAACATAAAGAAAAACTGTATTCCCGACCTAGATGACTTTGTTTTTCACTAAGTTATGTCCGGTTTTTGCAACCCCATGGACTGCAACATGCCAGACTCCTCTGTCTATGGGATTTCCCAGGCAAGAATACTGTAGTGGGTTGCCATTTCCTTCTCAAGGGATCTTCCCAACCCAGGGATCTCCCACATTGGCAGGCAGATTCTTTACCACTGAGCTACCAGGGAAACCCATAGATGACCTTATTTTGTATTAAAGGAGAAAAATATTCAAATAATAGAGAAGACCATTATATACAAAGATGCTTATCACAGTGTTATGTACACTAGTACAGATTTTAAACAGAAAGATCATGTTTAAGTAAATTATTATATGTCTATAGAGTCTGATGGATTTATCCATTCAATTGGTGCTTATAAAGTGTCTGTAAAAATATAAAATTATTTTCATAATTTAATGTTATATGCAAAGTAACACAATGATTTCCTTTTATTAAAATCTAGGTATAGGGGGAATTCCCTGGTGGTCCAGTGGCTAGACTCTGTGCTCCCAATGCAGGGGCCTGGGTTCAATCCTGGTCAGGAAGTAGAGCCCATGTGCTACAATTGAGACCCAATGCAGCCAAATAAATATAAATAAATTAATAAAAAAACCCTAGGTATAAAATTGCTAAAAATTTAACAAGAAAGTAGCATAACAAATACTTCAAGTGTTCTACATTAGTGTAGCTATAGAACATTTAATTTTCTGTATATTAATAGTATGCTGTAATCTTTTGCATAATTTTGTTATATAAATACATGAAAAGCAGTGAATTGGACATTAATACCTATTTTTAAATGAACTGCCTTTTCCTATAACCAGATAGTTCCCTGAAATAAATTTCTAATCATTAAAAAATAAATAATTAAATAGAGAGAAGTAGAGCTTTATACTCTGCCAAGAAAATGAATGTGACAGTCCTAAAAAGTTGCCACTCTGTTCTCCTGGGATGGTTAACTGCCAGCTCAGCTGCCAGCCCTCTGGACCAGCACAGCCTCTGCACAAGATACAAGCTTTCTCAGGCTGCTTTCAGGCAATATGTCACCATTGTGGCCATGGTAGTACTGACCCACTCCTGCAGCACTAGGGCCCTCTCTAAAGGGCAACTTTTGCTGGATGAATCCTGATGGCCTGACTAAAGCATGTTCAGAGGGTTTTCTAGGCTGAGACTCTTCTGAAGCAAACATCTTCTTTGCCTTATATTTGCATAGGGGTCGGGCTTCCATAATTATCTTAAACTCTCTGTGCTTACTTCCACTTCCTCTCCGTTGCCTTGCACAGGTATTTCTCTCAAAATTCTCTTACATGTCTAATCCCATCTTGGTGTCTGCTTCTCTAAGGATTTTGTTTCTCATATTCCTTAAAATATCCTTGTAAACAGTTACAGGAGAAAGTTTTTGGGGTCACCCACATCAACACTCATTTGTATTTATGTCTTCCTAAGCTCCTCAGATGGCAAAGAATCTGCCTGCAATACAGAAGACCTGGGATCAATCCCTGGATGGGAAGGATCCCCTGGAGAAGGGAATGCAATCCACTCCAGTATTCTTGCCTGCAGAATTCCATGGACAGAGGAGCTTGGCAGGCTACATTCTACGGGGTCACAAAGAGTCGAACATGACTGAGCACCCAACACTTTCAAGCTATTTCAATACATGTCTGATTATATAGTAAATTATTTGATGTGAAGAGTACATTAATGCGTAGATCACTATTATTAATGCAGTAAGCAAGAATCTAAACTTAGGATAACTAAGAGATAGGTTAAGTAAAGACAAGCCATGGTAAGCCATATAATCATGAAGAGATTTCATATTTACATCTAGAAAAAGATAATATATGTCTATAATAAGGCAGTCAATCAATATAAACTCTTTTTCATAAATAGGTTAAACATTCATCAAGAGTTTTCCAGGACAATCTTGATGTACATCTGTTGTCCTAGAATAATTATAAATAGAACCCTCTTTCACTCACAAAATGGCCTAATTTGGATGATAAATTGTATAGTCACCCTGTATATGCATAATATGAAGTTGACTGCAATGCAGATGACCTTGTTCTGACACCTGGGGGAAAACCCTGGCATTAATATGTTAAGACAGTACAGATGAAACTCCAAAGCCAGGTCTCATCTGTTAGCTGTTGCTCATGACAAATTAGTGGGTCTTTTGTTTGTTTGTTTGTTTGTTTGTTTTATAAACATCAGATACATTTCCATAAGTCAACTGACAGGTTCCAGGGAAGAAACATATAATCTACTACATCTTTATGTTAAAGCTTACAGGAGCTATCTTTTAAAGAGTATTTAGAGGCACTGATTTTAGATCTGAAAGCCAAAGAAAATAAAATTTTTTTAATTTAATTCTTTCTTTTGCCTTTATAGTCTAGCCAGTTATTTCTTTAGTATAGAGCTTATGTCAGGGTAGTGATGCTGAATCATTCTCATTGCTCATAAATGTTGGTAGGGAAGCAAAATAAGTAAAAGAGTGATAAATAATAGAGTTCCTGATTTGAACCTTCAGAGTTTTAGAGAGGTGAAATGATAGTCCACTCAGTTCTGTGATTATCTTATTAGCACAAAAGAATTTGAAACACTTCACTTAAGGCACATAGAGAAGACTGCTCTGGAAATTTGAGGCGGGGAAGGGAAGCATGCCTAGAGCATTAAGTAAGTGTGTTCTGCTTTGTGCTTCCATTCTGTCCAGTGATTAAGTCTACCATAACACTGATCACATTGCATCTTCATAAACTACTTTGTTTATGGCCCTCTGTAAGCTCCTTTAAAATTTTATATGAACTCAAAAAAAAGCTATTTCAATACATGTCTGATTATATAGTAAATTATTTGATGTGAAGAGTACATTAATGCGTAGATCACTATTATTAATGCAGTAAGCAAGAATCTAAACTTAGGATAACTAAGAGATAGGTTAAGTAAAGACAAGCCATGGTAAGCCATATAATCATGAAGAGATTTCATATTTACATCTAGAAAAAGATAATATATGTCTATAATAAGGCAGTCAATCAATATAAACTCTTTTTCATAAATAGGTTAAACATTCATCAAGAGTTTTCCAGGACAATCTTGATGTACATCTGTTGTCCTAGAATAATTATAAATAGAACCCTCTTTCACTCACAAAATGGCCTAATTTGGATGATAAATTGTATAGTCACCCTGTATATGCATAATATGAAGTTGACTGCAATGCAGATGACCTTGTTCTGACACCTGGGGAAGACCCTGGCATTAATATGTTAAGACAGTACAGATGAAACTCCAAAGCCAGGTCTCATCTGTTAGCTGTTGCTCATGACAAATTAGTGGGTCTTTTGTTTGTTTGTTTGTTTGTTTGTTTTATAAACATCAGATACATTTCCATAAGTCAACTGACAGGTTCCAGGGAAGAAACATATAATCTACTACATCTTTATGTTAAAGCTTACAGGAGCTATCTTTTAAAGAGTATTTAGAGGCACTGATTTTAGATCTGAAAGCCAAAGAAAATAAAATTTTTTTAATTTAATTCTTTCTTTTGCCTTTATAGTCTAGCCAGTTATTTCTTTAGTATAGAGCTTATGTCAGGGTAGTGATGCTGAATCATTCTCATTGCTCATAAATGTTGGTAGGGAAGCAAAATAAGTAAAAGAGTGATAAATAATAGAGTTCCTGATTTGAACCTTCAGAGTTTTAGAGAGGTGAAATGATAGTCCACTCAGTTCTGTGATTATCTTATTAGCACAAAAGAATTTGAAACACTTCACTTAAGGCACATAGAGAAGACTGCTCTGGAAATTTGAGGCGGGGAAGGGAAGCATGCCTAGAGCATTAAGTAAGTGTGTTCTGCTTTGTGCTTCCATTCTGTCCAGTGATTAAGTCTACCATAACACTGATCACATTGCATCTTCATAAACTACTTTGTTTATGGCCCTCTGTAAGCTCCTTTAACACCAGAATAAGTTTTTCAATATGATACTGTTGGTGCTTAGCCTGACAAAAAGGGTACATGATGAAAAAATTCACTAAATACATGAATGAATGAAAAGAATATTAGAATTCATCTTGATGTTTATAGGGAAAATTACAGTGAATAAAGAAAATAAACTAAAAGGACTGGCCTTAATCAGAGAATTCATTATTATAGTTCTTAACCTAATACAAAATTAACTTTAAAAACACAGTTCCTTTCTGATCCTAGTTCTAATCTATCATAAACTTAAGAAAAAACAATCACAATACAATCTACAAAATAATTACAAAAAATATAGGAGGAAAGGAATGTTTCATATGTGAAGAAACTAATAAATTAATTAAAGACTAAAGTTTAGAAAAAACTAATGGCAAAGTAAATATCTTGGCTATAAAACAATGTTGTTAATATATAATTCTCAAACTAGTTTATAAATTTAATATATAATTCTCAAACTAGTTTATAAATTTAATATATAATTCTCAAACTAGTTTATAATTTAAATTTTTTATTCAAAATCCACAGTTCCTATGTAAAAGAAAAAAATCATTACATTGTAATTAATCTTCAATAGGAGGATTACAAGAAATTTTTGAAAAATAGATTATGAGATGAAATATCCTTTGCCAGAATAAAGAAGAAAACAAAGTAAACATACTGTAGTCAAAATCATATTGTGGGGCTTCCCTGGTGGTCCAGTGGGTAGAGTCTGCCTTGCAATGCAAGAGACACCAGTTCAATCCCTGGCCAGGGAAGATCCCATGTGCCACAGAGCAGCTGGACCAGTGTGTCCAATTACGAGCCAGCGGTCTGGAGTGCATGCACCCAGGGCAGGTGCTCTGCGACGAGAGAGGCCACTGCAATGGGAGGCCCACACAGGCCAAAGAATTAAGATGGATGAAAATAAATCAATGAAGGACCAATAAAAAAGAGGCCAAAATTTAAAAAAAAAAACATATTGTGGTAATGCATAAAGAAATCAGTGAGAACAGAAATCAAACATTCAAACTAAGATCCCAAGTGTCTAGAAATTCAATATATGATAAACTTAACTAGTCAGTTCAGAAATGAAAGGATAAATTATTCACTAATTGCTTCCTTTCACTTTGCTAAACTACTTTGTTTATGGCCCTCTGTAAGCTCCTTTAACACCAGAATAAGTTTTTCAATATGATACTGTTGGTGCTTAGCCTGACAAAAGGGTACATGAAAATTCACTAAATAAATGAATGAATGAAAAGAATATTAGAATTCATCTTGATGTTTATAGGGAAAATTACAGTGAATAAAGAAAATAAACTAAAAGGACTGGCCTTAATCAGAGAATTCATTATTATAGTTCTTAACCTAATACAAAATTAACTTTAAAAACACAGTTCCTTTCTGATCCTAGTTCTAATCTATCATAAACTTAAGAAAAAACAATCACAATACAATCTACAAAATAATTACAAAAAATATAGGAGGAAAGGAATGTTTCATATGTGAAGAAACTAATAAATTAATTAAAGACTAAAGTTTAGAAAAAACTAATGGCAAAGTAAATATCTTGGCTATAAAACAATGTTGTTAATATATAATTCTCAAACTAGTTTATAAATTTAATATATAATTCTCAAACTAGTTTATAAATTTAATATATAATTCTCAAACTAGTTTATAATTTAAATTTTTTATTCAAAATCCACAGTTCCTATGTAAAAGAAAAAAATCATTACATTGTAATTAATCTTCAATAGGAGGATTACAAGAAATTTTTGAAAAATAGATTATGAGATGAAATATCCTTTGCCAGAATAAAGAAGAAAACAAAGTAAACATACTGTAGTCAAAATCATATTGTGGGGCTTCCCTGGTGGTCCAGTGGGTAGAGTCTGCCTTGCAATGCAAGAGACACCAGTTCAATCCCTGGCCAGGGAAGATCCCATGTGCCACAGAGCAGCTGGACCAGTGTGTCCAATTACGAGCCAGCGGTCTGGAGTGCATGCACCCAGGGCAGGTGCTCTGCGACGAGAGAGGCCACTGCAATGGGAGGCCCACACAGGCCAAAGAATTAAGATGGATGAAAATAAATCAATGAAGGACCAATAAAAAAGAGGCCAAAATTTAAAAAAAAAAACATATTGTGGTAATGCATAAAGAAATCAGTGAGAACAGAAATCAAACATTCAAACTAAGATCCCAAGTGTCTAGAAATTCAATATATGATAAACTTAACTAGTCAGTTCAGAAATGAAAGGATAAATTATTCACTAATTGCTTCCTTTCACTTTGCTAAACTATTTAGAAAAAAATAGATTACTTCTTATACAATAAATTACAGATATATTAAAGATCAAAAAATAATAAGATATAAAACAATTGAAGAAGATATTGAAAATATTTTCAAATTTTTAGGGTGAAGAAATATTTTCTACACAACATGTAACCAAACCAAGAAAGGGAAAAAAATTGACAGAAAGAGGAAAAACAACTTATGGAGGACAGTAGACAATTCAGATAAAAATTAGAGACAAAGGATAGATTAAGATAAAGATACTTATAACATAACTTGTAACAAGAATTTCACAGGGAAGAGAAGACTAATAAATATATGAAATAGACTAGCATTACTGGTAGCAAGGGAATATAAGTTTAAAATGTGACAAATTATAGCCATCATGGCAAAATATTAAAAGGTTCATTATATTCAGTACTAGTGATAATATAGATAAATGACAATTTTATAACCATAAATAGAATAAACTGCTCTTATAGAATAAGTTGAGTAGTTTGGCAACATTGATGAAGTATTGAAATTTAAAGTGTGAAAATCCCATGGTCAGAGGAGCCTGCTGGGATACATTCTATGGGATCACAGAGTTGGAAAGGTCTGAGCACAGCACAACAGTAGCAAAAGTGTTCAAAAAAACACAGATAGATAATCCATTTATGGAGTAATTTAATAAATTATGATAATTCTGTAATTTTGAGTACCACATCACCATTAAACTGTATGTACAAGTATATATACAAATAAGTATAAATGATAATCTGGAAAAAATCTTACTATTAGTTCTGTGACAAAGACAAGTGTTAGATTTCATTTGTATAAAAAATGTACATACAAGTGTGTATACACCTATTTGTTTAACTTATGGAAAAATCTCCGGATATATGCTCCAAATGGCTAAGTAATTTTGAAGAGCCGAGTGGAATAAATATCATTCCATTACTATTAACATTACATGATCAAAATCATTATGACACTAGGGGAGAAGTTTTGTTTTTTCCATATACTTCAACAACATATATGTAGATCACTAACAGATTATTTCAATTATTTGTTTAAGAAAACAAAGAAAGGGCTTCCCTGGTGGTCCAGTGGGCAGAGAGTCTGCCTTGCAGTGCAAGGGGCACTGGTTGGATCCCTGGACCAGGAAGATCCCACGTGCGGCAGAGCAGCTGGACCAGTGTGTCCAATCACAAGCCAGAACTCTGGAGCACGTGCACCCAGAGCCAGTGCTCTGCGATGAGAGGCCACTGCAATGGGAGGCCCACACATGCCAAAGAATAAAGATGGATGAAAATAAATAAATAAAAAACCAATAAAAGAGGCCAAAATTAAAAAAAAAAAAAAAGAAGAAGAAGAAGAAGAAGAAGAAAAGAAAAAACAAAGAAAAATAGAGTCTAAACTATTTGTGGGAAAAAATCTTAAAATTTAAATAATTTCATGTCTGCAGAATAAATTAAAAATTAGGGTATATATTGATGATTCTGTAATTCGAGCTGTGGAATATTAGTTAGGAGAAGAAAGTGTGATGACTTAATCCACTGTGAACTTTACATAGCCAACTTGGTAAAACAGAATGCATAAACTCCTGCAAATTCTATTAACCTTAGGAAATTAATATCATCTTTCTTCTTGTGGTGCAAGTGGTAAAGAGCCTGCCTGTCAATGCAGGAGACCTAAGAGATGTGGGTTCGATCCCTGGGTCAGGAAGATTCCCCTGGATAATAAGTAAATGGCAACCCACTTCAGTATTCTTTCCTGCAGAATTCCACGGACAAAAGAGTCTGGTGGGCTACATAGGGTCTCACGGAGTTGGACATAACTGAAGCGACTCAGCATGCATGCAAGCATAAGAAATTAATGACAAAAGAGAGCCCTTTGGGTCCAGAGCACTTCATTCTTAGTTTCAAAAAGAAACATGACCAGTTCCTAAATCTAGCAGAGCATAGTATGATCTGGTTAGATTAGATATAGGAATGTAGAGTTATAATAGTTAATGAGAAAAGGGAAAGGCTGATAATAGAATCAATTTTTAAAACTTAATTAGTATAGTGACATTTTTAGAAAGAGAACTGAAATAGAAAATTATAAAATAAAGCAGATTACTTTTCAATTATTTGTTTAAGAAAACAAAGAAAAGGGGGCTTCCCTTGGTGTTTTTCCAAAAAAAAGGGTTGGGCCGGGGAGGGGTCTGCCTTGCAGTGCAAGGGGCACTGGTTGGATCCCTGGACCAGGAAGATCCCACGTGCGGCAGAGCAGCTGGACCAGTGTGTCCAATCACAAGCCAGAACTCTGGAGCACGTGCACCCAGAGCCAGTGCTCTGCGATGAGAGGCCACTGCAATGGGAGGCCCACACATGCCAAAGAATAAAGATGGATGAAAATAAATAAATAAAAAACCAATAAAAGAGGCCAAAATTAAAAAAAAAAAAAAAGAAGAAGAAGAAGAAGAAGAAGAAAAGAAAAAACAAAGAAAAATAGAGTCTAAACTATTTGTGGGAAAAAATCTTAAAATTTAAATAATTTCATGTCTGCAGAATAAATTAAAAATTAGGGTATATATTGATGATTCTGTAATTCGAGCTGTGGAATATTAGTTAGGAGAAGAAAGTGTGATGACTTAATCCACTGTGAACTTTACATAGCCAACTTGGTAAAACAGAATGCATAAACTCCTGCAAATTCTATTAACCTTAGGAAATTAATATCATCTTTCTTCTTGTGGTGCAAGTGGTAAAGAGCCTGCCTGTCAATGCAGGAGACCTAAGAGATGTGGGTTCGATCCCTGGGTCAGGAAGATTCCCCTGGATAATAAGTAAATGGCAACCCACTTCAGTATTCTTTCCTGCAGAATTCCACGGACAAAAGAGTCTGGTGGGCTACATAGGGTCTCACGGAGTTGGACATAACTGAAGCGACTCAGCATGCATGCAAGCATAAGAAATTAATGACAAAAGAGAGCCCTTTGGGTCCAGAGCACTTCATTCTTAGTTTCAAAAAGAAACATGACCAGTTCCTAAATCTAGCAGAGCATAGTATGATCTGGTTAGATTAGATATAGGAATGTAGAGTTATAATAGTTAATGAGAAAAGGGAAAGGCTGATAATAGAATCAATTTTTAAAACTTAATTAGTATAGTGACATTTTTAGAAAGAGAACTGAAATAGAAAATTATAAAATAAAGCAGATTACTTTTCTTAACATCTTTGCTCATAGATATGAAATACTCATGCTTTAGTGATTGATTCCTAGTATAATAAAAACACTATGTATTGGACTTCCCTGGTGGTCCAGTGGGTAAGGACACCGCCCTCCAGTGCAAAGGCCGCCGGTTCCATCCCTGGCGGGACGATCCCACGTACCACGGAGCAGCTGGACCGATGTATCCAATTACCGAGCTGGAGCTCTGGAGCGCATGCGCCCAGAGCCAGTGCTCTGTGACAACAGAGGCCACCGCGATGGGAGGCCCACACAGGCCAAAGAACAAAGATGGATGAAACTAGACAAATGAAATACCAGTGCAAGTGGCCTGCCCACCCCGCTCCCTTCCCACCCCCACCAAAATAAATAAATAAATAAATGTTAAAAAAAACCACTATGTATAAAATATTATGTATAACACTATGAATGAAAAATACTACATATAAATATATATTTTGCAAGCTTTTGAATTTTTTTATTTGCTTTGTTGACAGGTCAACTCTATTTTCTTAAAACAGAGTTTAGAAAATTGGGACCCATGCTTCCAATGAATAGTATTTAGGAGGATGGTGAATATACAGAGATTATAAATATTCTTTTGAGACTGTTGCCATGTGAATATTTTCTGCAGGAAGGAGAAGAAACCTTAATTTTCTTCAGCCTATTAAAAAATTACTGCTGGACTGAAAGTATATTAAAAGGAACATCAAATTTTCCATTCTTCCACTTTATATTCATAGAACACAACAGAACATAACTTAGACCTAGAAACAACATAACTCTTCATGACATTCACATTCTCTAAGCCTTTGTTGCTCTTATATTTAAGATAAATTCTATAAGGCTGCTAAAATTTTTGCAAAATTGAGGCATAATATTGAGGGTTATTGAATTATAAAAGATATGAAAAGGTCTTTAAATGAAAGAAATGAGAATTTGTTCTTCTGAATGCAAAAAGATATACCTTTTTACCTAAGTCTTGAGATCATAAACAGGTAAGATTTTTTGTTCATCTCGGATAAGTTATAATAGAATCAATTTTTAAAACTTAATTAGTATAGTGACATTTTAGAAAGAGAACTGAAATAGAAAATTATAAAATAAAGCAGATTACTTTTCTTAACATCTTTGCTCATAGATATGAAATACTCATGCTTTAGTGATTGATTCCTAGTATAATAAAAACACTATGTATTGGACTTCCCTGGTGGTCCAGTGGGTAAGGACACCGCCCTCCAGTGCAAAGGCCGCGGTTCCATCCCTGGCGGGACGATCCCACGTGCCGCGGAGCGGCTGGACCGATGTGTCCAATTACCGAGCTGGAGCTCTGGAGCGCATGCGCCCAGAGCCAGTGCTCTGTGACAACAGAGGCCACCGCGATGGGAGGCCCACACAGGCCAAAGAACAAAGATGGATGAAACTAGACAAATGAAATACCAGTGCAAGTGGCCTGCCCACCCCGCTCCCTTCCCACCCCCACCAAAATAAATAAATAAATAAATGTTAAAAAAAACCACTATGTATAAAATATTATGTATAACACTATGAATGAAAAATACTACATATAAATATATATTTTGCAAGCTTTTGAATTTTTTTATTTGCTTTGTTGACAGGTCAACTCTATTTTCTTAAAACAGAGTTTAGAAAATTGGGACCCATGCTTCCAATGAATAGTATTTAGGAGGATGGTGAATATACAGAGATTATAAATATTCTTTTGAGACTGTTGCCATGTGAATATTTTCTGCAGGAAGGAGAAGAAACCTTAATTTTCTTCAGCCTATTAAAAAATTACTGCTGGACTGAAAGTATATTAAAAGGAACATCAAATTTTCCATTCTTCCACTTTATATTCATAGAACACAACAGAACATAACTTAGACCTAGAAACAACATAACTCTTCATGACATTCACATTCTCTAAGCCTTTGTTGCTCTTATATTTAAGATAAATTCTATAAGGCTGCTAAAATTTTTGCAAAATTGAGGCATAATATTGAGGGTTATTGAATTATAAAAGATATGAAAAGGTCTTTAAATGAAAGAAATGAGAATTTGTTCTTCTGAATGCAAAAAGATATACCTTTTTACCTAAGTCTTGAGATCATAAACAGGTAAGATATTTTCATTGACCTAAGTATCATCTCAGAACTTTCACTTCAAAAGGGAGATGATATAAATAAGTAGAACAGAAACAACAAAACCCTCTAGTCAGCTACAGTTGTGAAAATTTGACAAATTTTCAGAAAGAATTGTTACTAAGGAAATGACAGACACAAATGTACACTCATAAGCCACCTGCACAGAGTAACAAATTAGTTTATAGAACACAGATGTCTGATTCAAACTTAAATTGAATCTAACCAATAGGTCTACTTTGTTTCAGTCAATATGGCTATTTAGTAGAAAAGTAATATTTGCTCAAAATCCTCTCCTATACATGTTGGAAAATTATTCGGATAGTTATACACATTTAAGATAACTGAGAGGTGAATGACGTGCCTGTATTGAAGCAGTTTTCAAATTCTGCAAGCAAAAGTAATGCTCCTAGTAATCTACCCACACATTAACTTGTTTTCCAGAACCCTTGATTCTAATGGCCTTATAGTTTTACGTAGAGAACCAAATTATACCTGGTCATAACAGTGTTAAAATTTTATATTAAACCCACTACATTCTAATCATAGACCTTTCAATATGCTCATCCACCTACAGGTGGAAGTTCAGGGTCCATGTTAACTTTCTTTCTGTATCCCTGAAACTTAGCATAGTCTCTATGATCATGTTCCTCAAAATATTTGTTACTCAATATGTTTGTCCAGTAATCCTACTATTAGGCATATACCCTGAGGAAATCAGAATTGAAAGAGACACATGTACCCCATTGTTCATTGCAGCACTATTTGCAATAACTAGAAAATGGAAGCAACCTGGATGTCCCTCAACAGATGAATGGATAAAGAAGCTGTGGTACATGTATACAATGGAATATTATTCAACATAAAAAGAAATGCATTTGAATCAGTTCTAATGAAGTGGATGAATGAAGTATGTCAGAGAAAGAAAGATAGATATTGTATATGGACACATATATATGGAATCTAGAAAGACGGTGCTGATAAATGAATATGCAGAGCAGCAGTGGAGAGGCGGACTTGAAGACCAGCCTTATGGACATTGGGGTGAAGGAGGGGAATATGCTGTGAGGCTAGAGGACCTCAAACAGGAGCTCTGTGGTGACCGGGAGGAGTAGGGTGGGGAGGGAGATGGGGGTGAAGTTCGGAGAGGGGAGGACATACATATACCTATGGCAGATTCAGGTCAATGCGTGGCAGTAAACAACAAAACCCTGACAAAAAAGTAAATAAATAAAATATAATGATAAAAAAGAAATACTTTATAACCAAGACAAAAGGAGAAATGTTAAATCTCAAAATGGATTGTATTTGGATTGAAAGGATTCCTACAGTTCAGAAATTTACTACTAAATTAAGTTATATAGGGTTTTTTTTATTAACAAGATGGTATTATTTTATGAAACATATTCAGAGACCAAAGTAAAGGACATTCTGGAAATACAGTTTTCAAAAGGCCCACCGAACTGTGAGACCGTATCTCTGGCCACAGATCATAATGGTATCTATTTATGCTTATTTTTCAGACACTGATCTGAACTTATGCATACAATAGCTAAGAACGTTTGGCCTTTTCCCAGAGTTGTAACTGATGCCAACTACGATAGCTCATCTAGAATTCTGAGTAAGAGTTATAACATTTTATTGTTTTTACTTGCTTATATCGATAGGCACATGAACACTGACTACTAGAGTTTAAGTCAGCCTGCAGCAAAAGCTGTGTTTTCTTTATCTAATACATATGCTATCACATATATGTCCTGTATACAATACACAAACACTACTAGGACAAAGACTATGTCTTGATTACCGATGTAATGTAAGTTCACAGACTTCTGCTTATGACATAGTAGGCAGTGAGTAAATATTTGTCGAATGAATGCTAATGTTTAATGACTGTTTACTGAATGAATTAATAGCTAAGACTTTCCTGAAACATGGGGTTTCAGTTGGCTAAGCTATTTTTTTTATTATTATTTATTATTTATTTATTTTGGGCGGGGGTCAGGTTGGGGTGGGAGGGGAGCGGACGGGCCACTTCTATTGGTCTTTCATTCCACTATCTTCATCCGTCTTTGTTCTTTGGCTCCTGTGGGCCTCCCATCGCGGTGGCATCTGTCGCTTCAGAGCTCCAGCTCGGTAATTGGACACATTGGTCCAGCCGCTCCACGGTACGTGGGATCTTCCCAGGCCAGGGCTCGAACCGGCGCCCCTTTCACTGCAAGGCGGTGTCCTTACCCACTGGACCACCAGGGAAGCCCTAAACTATTTTTAATACAGAGAGAATTAGGTCCTGAGCAATTTAAAAATAGAAAAAAAACCATAAATATCATCTACCTCCCACAGAGTACAAGAACTCTAACAAGCTTCTGCTAAAAGTCTAGTGATAAGGCATCCATAACTTTCATAGAAGGCTTTTGTGTTGATGAAAATCTGCCTTCACATAGCTTTCCCTATTGAGTCATGGTTTGTCTGTAACATCTATACATAGTAACTTCAATCATGATTTTCTCTAGTATCCTTAAGAATATAAGATTCCTCAACAGAATTTACCTGAATTCCAAATTCTCTCTTTTAACTCTTTATCCAGTGAGTTTTTATTCTAGATCAAGACCTATAGTTTGTTAAAGCTTTTTCTAAAATAATTAATCCACTGCTGCACATAAAATTCTAGATTATGTTTTAGGTGCACAGTGGATTGTATATCTACTGTGCTTCTCTCAAATACACTGTGTCTCCTCCCTTCTCTCCTCTTCTCCTCACTGCTCCTCTACTTTCCTTTCCTCCTCCTTTTTCTCCCTCCCTTACTTTTCACTCTTTCATCCACAGTTATGTTAATGGCTATGATTTATTTGGCATTTGTAATCTTAGAGGGCAGATGATTAAAAATGTAGGCTTTGGAATTGGGGCACATGAATCTGAGTCTTGGATTCAGCATTATCAGCAAGATGATCTTTGTGGTTTATTTAGTTGCTCGGTTGTGGCAAACTCTTTTGTGACTCTATGAGAGCCCAGTCAGGCTCTCTTCCCATGGATTTTCTAGGCAAGAATACTGGCGTGCGTTGCCATTTCCTCCTCCAGGGAATCTTCTAGACCCAGGATCCACCTTGCATCTCCTGCACTGCAGGCAGATTCTTTCCCACTGAGCCACCTGGGATCTTTAGTGAGTTCCTTAAAAACTGATTTGCCCTAATTGGTAGAATATCATTATCTAAGTTTTATTTTCCCTTCATGCTTGTTTATAGTTCCACTAAGTATAATATTCTAAGTTGCACATTTGTCTTCAGAATTTTGAAGACATTTCCCACATGGTTTTCTGGTATTGTCAATTGTGGGGCTCTGAATTGAAAGAGGACTGTTTTAAGCATAAAGAAGCTTAAGCACATGTTTGCAGTTTGGAGCTAAGATGGCGCCTACAGGAAGGGGTGTGGGAGTGAAAAGAAGCTTAAGCACATTGTTTCAGCTTGGAGCTAAGATGGCGCCTACAGGAAGGGACATGGAAATGAAGGGAAGCTTAAGTGCATTGTTTAAAGAAGCTTAAGCACATGTTTGCAGCTAAGATGGTGCCTACAGGAAGAGGCAGGGCGTGATCTAAATTGTTAATTGATGGTCAAAATTTCTGATTGGTTCCCCTGGCTTCCGTGCTCGTGAATGATTGCTTGGCCTTTAGCTTGATTGGTGTAATCTATAGGAAGTCCCGTGCAAAACCCCCTTCACTTGCCTATAAAAGCTGTGGATCTTCTTCAATAAAGCGGAACTACTTCGATGGAACCCCTGTCGCGTCTGATTGTCCCCTGCCTCAGCCAGGGGGCTGCGGGGCGGGCAGTTCAAGATTTGCCTTTCTCCGAGATCTCCCGGTTCAGCTGGGGGTAATCCCCGCTGCCTTCCCTTTCTGCGGAAGGTCCCCGCAGTCAATGAGGAATCTCATGGTGTTCTAATTTTCTTTCCTTGACTGTGATATTTTCTATTAGCACCAACTAACCTTAAAAATTTAGACTCCTTTGTTAATCTTTGGAGTTCTTAAAGTATATTTCCTTATTTTGACTATAGGATGTTTTCCTTTGATTAATATCATAAATCTCAGTCTTAGCAGTGAGTATAACATAGTATCATGTAAATCTGACAGGATTTTCTAGGCAAGAATACTGGCGTGCGTTGCCATTTCCTCCTCCAGGGAATCTTCTAGACCCAGGATCCACCTTGCATCTCCTGCACTGCAGGCAGATTCTTTCCCACTGAGCCACCTGGGATCTTTAGTGAGTTCCTTAAAAACTGATTTGCCCTAATTGGTAGAATATCATTATCTAAGTTTTATTTTCCCTTCATGCTTGTTTATAGTTCCACTAAGTATAATATTCTAAGTTGCCGTTTTGTTTTTTGAATTTTTAAGACATTTCCGACATGTTTTTGTGGTAGTGTTAATTGTGGGGCTCTGAATTGAAAGAGGACTGTTTTAAGCATAAAGAAGCTTAAGCACATGTTTGCAGTTTGGAGCTAAGATGGCGCCTACAGGAAGGGGTGTGGGAGTGAAAAGAAGCTTAAGCACATTGTTTCAGCTTGGAGCTAAGATGGCGCCTACAGGAAGGGACATGGAAATGAAGGGAAGCTTAAGTGCATTGTTTAAAGAAGCTTAAGCACATGTTTGCAGCTAAGATGGTGCCTACAGGAAGAGGCAGGGCGTGATCTAAATTGTTAATTGATGGTCAAAATTTCTGATTGGTTCCCCTGGCTTCCGTGCTCGTGAATGATTGCTTGGCCTTTAGCTTGATTGGTGTAATCTATAGGAAGTCCCGTGCAAAACCCCCTTCACTTGCCTATAAAAGCTGTGGATCTTCTTCAATAAAGCGGAACTACTTCGATGGAACCCCTGTCGCGTCTGATTGTCCCCTGCCTCAGCCAGGGGGCTGCGGGGCGGGCAGTTCAAGATTTGCCTTTCTCCGAGATCTCCCGGTTCAGCTGGGGGTAATCCCCGCTGCCTTCCCTTTCTGCGGAAGGTCCCCGCAGTCAATGAGGAATCTCATGGTGTTCTAATTTTCTTTCCTTGACTGTGATATTTTCTATTAGCACCAACTAACCTTAAAAATTTAGACTCCTTTGTTAATCTTTGGAGTTCTTAAAGTATATTTCCTTATTTTGACTATAGGATGTTTTCCTTTGATTAATATCATAAATCTCAGTCTTAGCAGTGAGTATAACAGTAGTACTCATGTAAAATACTAGACATAAATACTGTTCATTTGGTTAATATTCACATCTAGTTTATTCACCACTGTAAAACCCAGCAAGTTGCACTGTGAAGAGCACATAGCTGGCATTCAGTATATATTTGTTGAATGAAAGTCTGATCTTTCTCATAATTCAAAAGTGAAAATGTAAAGTGTTAGTCACTCAGTCGTGTCTGACTCTTTGTGATCCCATGGACTGCAGCCTGATAGGCTTCTGTCCATGGAATTCTCTAGGTGAGAATACAGTCATCCCCTTCTCCAGGGATCTTCCCGACCCAGGGACTGAACCCAGGGCTCCTACATTGCAGGCAGATTCTTTACTGTCTCACCCATTAGGGAAGCCTCTGATGGCTCAGACTGTATCTCTAATTCAAAAGATACTTAATAATATGAAAAGTAGTTTCATAGCTTAGTTCATAGTAAGATATTTAATAATAATACACAAGGATTCAAGGAGTTTACTGCATTTAAGCAACTAACTAGAATAAATCATTCTAGAATTACTGCGATTCTAAGAATATCTATTTTATTATTTCAGTTAAATTTTTAAGTACCATTATTTTCCACAAATTTTCTCTTTTGGTCTTGAAACAAGCTCGAAAGGTGGATGCCATTTCTGCTTTTCCCAAACAAGAACTCTCTGCCTCAAAGATCTGTCTGAAATCACTTTAGAGGGTAGGGGTGTAGCTGAAACTAGCCCTCAAAGATCTGTCTGAAATCACTTTAGACCCCTGTCCGTCTGATTGTCCCCTGCCTCAGCCAGGGGGCTGCGGGGCGGGCAGTTCAAGATTTGCCTTTCTCCGAGATCTCCCGGTTCAGCTGGGGGTAATCCCCGCTGCCTTCCCTTTCTGCGGAAGGTCCCCGCAGTCAATGAGGAATCTCATGGTGTTCTAATTTTCTTTCCTTGACTGTGATATTTTCTATTAGCACCAACTAACCTTAAAAATTTAGACTCCTTTGTTAATCTTTGGAGTTCTTAAAGTATATTTCCTTATTTTGACTATAGGATGTTTTCCTTTGATTAATATCATAAATCTCAGTCTTAGCAGTGAGTATAACAGTAGTACTCATGTAAAATACTAGACATAAATACTGTTCATTTGGTTAATATTCACATCTAGTTTATTCACCACTGTAAAACCCAGCAAGTTGCACTGTGAAGAGCACATAGCTGGCATTCAGTATATATTTGTTGAATGAAAGTCTGATCTTTCTCATAATTCAAAAGTGAAAATGTAAAGTGTTAGTCACTCAGTCGTGTCTGACTCTTTGTGATCCCATGGACTGCAGCCTGATAGGCTTCTGTCCATGGAATTCTCTAGGTGAGAATACAGTCATTCCCTTCTCCAGGGGATCTTCCCGACCCAGGGACTGAACCCAGGGCTCCTACATTGCAGGCAGATTCTTTACTGTCTCACCCATTAGGGAAGCCTCTGATGGCTCAGACTGTATCTCTAATTCAAAAGATACTTAATAATATGAAAAGTAGTTTCATAGCTTAGTTCATAGTAAGATATTTAATAATAATACACAAGGATTCAAGGAGTTTACTGCATTTAAGCAACTAACTAGAATAAATCATTCTAGAATTACTGCGATTCTAAGAATATCTATTTTATTATTTCAGTTAAATTTTTAAGTACCATTATTTTCCACAAATTTTCTCTTTTGGTCTTGAAACAAGCTCGAAAGGTGGATGCCATTTCTGCTTTTCCCAAACAAGAACTCTCTGCCTCAAAGATCTGTCTGAAATCACTTTAGAGGGTAGGGGTGTAGCTGAAACTAGAATTTACCGAGAACAGTCAAGTCCAGGATTCTCCAGTTGATAACATGCATATATGTGACTTATTCTCCTGAGGCCTGTGGCAGTCATATTGTCATACTTTGATTATCTCAAGAGCCAATAATTTTTTCAGGTTTCCACCCTGCTTTACATACTCTTCTTTAGGATCCCACCATCATAAATCTTAATCACTTTTATATAAATGTAAAACACCAGATTTGTCTATTTCATTTTTAAATGAAAAATCAGACATTTCCTTTTGTTGTTTAGCCAAAAATGTCTCTCATAGTATATAGTGGGATAAAAGTGACTAGTATACCTAAAAGAACTCTATAAACAGGGGAATTATTAATTATAGCATTTGCATTTTAGCTTCAAGATTATTTTGTTTCTCATTTCTTCTTTGAATATTTAATGATTATAGAATATTATTAGTCATTTTGTTTGTAAGCTTGCATCCATATTTTATTAGAGAATGAAGCCAAAAACCTAAATGCCTGAAGAAAAACCATCTTCACAAAATATATTACTAAAATGTTTTGACCATATTATATTTTATAAAGCAATTATATTGCATATTGCCATCAGGCAACTGATTGCTATACTGTATGGTAATTGATTCATGAAATTGTTTTTAAAAATAGAAATGAGTTATCTTCCTTGAGCTCTCAAAACATAACTTCTTAGTCAAAGCTTACTGTAAATTATAATTTAGAACAGCTAAAATCTCAAAGCAGTTTTTCAATTCTTTTCAAAAGTCTGGTTAAAATGATATTGTTTTTAACATTACAAATAAGTCAAATCAAGCTCATAACCAATCAAGATTATAACCAATTTGCCAAGGTGCCATAGAGCCTCACAGAGAATAAAACATAGGAACCATGACTTCAGCTTTTAGTTACAACAGGATCGGTTTTCATAGTTCAGCAATATAAAAATCAATAAAATATTCTCTCCTTTAAACTCTTGATGAAAACTAATGAGGAAACAAGCTACTGTCTCTGACTAGATAGCTTCCAACTTTGCAAATCCCAAAATAGTAGACTTTGAAGATTGAATTTAGAAACCAGCATCAGACATCAAAATTCTTGGAAACAGAACCATCTGTGGTTAGTTTCAGAAAGCTCCCTTAGAAAAGGAGAAAGGAAGAAGAAAATATGAATGTAAGTGTCTTATACATGTTGACATCAATTATCTTCAACTAAATATTAAAAGGATGGAAAGTTCATCACAACTGTAGCTACTTTGAATAGTGAAAACATACATTCTCATCCTTGAGACCCTAAGAGCTAATTACAACAGCAACAGAGAGCTTTATTTTATTTTATTTACTATGTATTTATTCACTAGCCAGAATAACCCATATTCCCTATAGTACTATGATAAAACAATTCATCTATATTACCTGTGTAAAACATCTCTCTCTCACTCATGTATATGGCAAAAACAGTACATGACATTCCCAATTAGAATTTCCCTCTTGAAAACTAATAAGAAAAGCCAATGATGCAACTATTGAGTGATTTTATTTCAGTTCCAAACTTGGACATATTGACTATGAAAACTTGAATAAATCATAAATGATCTACTACTGTCCTTCATTTCCCAGATGAAGGGACTGTGTTCAGAGAGGTTAAAGACTCTTGACTCATGTCTCCAGACTGCCAGAGCCCATTTCTGTCTACACCGCCACACAACTCTCTCATTCTGAGCAGCTTGAAGAGAGTTCTGGAACCTTAATAATGTAAATATCCTCAAGAAGAAAATATATGATTTAAAACCAAAAATCTCTTTAGACAGACAGTATGCCTTTTAGTAAGCAGTGTGTCTATTGGGTTACAAGAGAAACTTGCACTTAGAGCGATGAAAGAGCATACAGGTTGCTATTTTAGAAAACCACTGGGAAGTCTGTTTTTACATATGAAAACACAGATTCATTGGCAATATTATGAAGATGCCAGAGAGTACTGATACATGGCCTATCAAAATATATTTCATAATTTTATAATACATTCAAAGAAATAAAACCATCACAACATGCTTAAACATAAGAAATGATTAACCAAGTAGTATGATTGTGCCCATGCAGAACATTTAAGTTTCTAAGGGAAAAGCGCAAATAAACTAAAACTAATATTTAGAAAACACAGTGTCAAACATATTCTGGCAAGTTGAATATTACTTAGCATACTTTATTCTCTATTTTTGGAGAGAAAATACAGTTGAGAGGAAATACAGTTCTTCTATCAACTAGTTATGGCAAAAAATTCACTCTAGCTATATGCTAAAAATCATCATCATCATAATAAATTTTAGCAATGATGCAAGTAGCTAAAAAGGCATGTTTCCACCTTTATAGTGATCACATTTTACTGTTGAGTTCTAAATACTCCCCCTTCTCTCTCTCTTCTCTTTCTGTCTTACACACACACATACACACACACACACATCCAGGACATTCACATCGCCATAACATTTTTATTTACTTGTACACAGCCAAGTAAAATAAAAATCATTCAAATCTGACTCAATAAAATATACATAATTAATTTCTAACTTAAATATAATGCACTCGCAACTTTGATGGATTTTTAGCCATATTTAAGATCTTTCTTGATTAAAACTTTGTATTTTTTTAGAATAGCAAAAAACAAAAAAAAGATAAAGAAAAAAATATTAGTGTATAGAACAGCATCACAAACATCCTGCTGTGTAACAAGTTTCTAAAATAACTCTGTCTTTAAAATGCAGAATCACCCAGAAAGTTCATCAGTGGCGTTCATTCACTACAGGTATTAGCAAAATCACTTCTACTCCCCTTCCGACTTCCAATAAATGAATCTTTACTAGTTTCCACTGTGCTTCAAGCCAAAACCAACTGAGCTAATCTTAGTGCTTCACACACAGGCTCATTTCATTCTATCAGAAAATGAGTAGATTTAATCAAAAAATAACTGATTGTAAAATATCCCAGATGTGCCCGGGGAAATGCAAATTATTTAACCTAGAATGATTTCTAAAGAAAAGAGGAATGAGGAAGGAAGGGGATACATACCAAAGAATAGTTTTAAGTGCTTGAATTTACTCACCAGTTTCCCAGATGTAGGGTCAGTAACAGGAACATCAACCTCACCCCTTTCCTTTGACTCCACAGAAGAAAAGGGGAGAAGAGAAGATCTTTCCAAGAACCCATCAGGATCGCTTTTTCCTCTTACTTCTCCAGCCAGGACTTTTCCTCCCACCTCCGCGGCAGACTGGTGAGTACTGAAAGGAGAGTGTGGGAAGGCTGTACACCTCCCAGCCAGGTAGGATGTGACTCCCAGCGGAATTGAGCGAAGGGAGCCAATCAGACCGAGAGGATGCTGGCATAAATTATCTGAAAAAAAGTTGGGCCAATCAACACCCAAAGGAGGCGGGGCTTCCCCTACTAGAAATCGAGCCCAGTAGGGAAAAGGGCTCCGTCTTTCCAAAAGAAAAACAAACCTCTTCTCCTGGCAGCCTCAGAGAAACAGTTGAGTGGCCCTGACAAATTTCTCCCTTAGGAAAGGGTTTTTTGGGCCAGCAGGGTCTCTTCCGCGCTTGGATTCTGAATGTCACAGCCAAGTAAAATAAAAATCATTCAAATCTGACTCAATAAAATATCTAATTTTTCTAACTTAAATATAATGCACTCGCAACTTTGATGGATTTTTAGCCATATTTAAGATCTTTCTTGATTAAAACTTTGTATTTTTTTAGAATAGCAAAAAACAAAAAAAAGATAAAGAAAAAAATATTAGTGTATAGAACAGCATCACAAACATCCTGCTGTGTAACAAGTTTCTAAAATAACTCTGTCTTTAAAATGCAGAATCACCCAGAAAGTTCATCAGTGGCGTTCATTCACTACAGGTATTAGCAAAATCACTTCTACTCCCCTTCCGACTTCCAATAAATGAATCTTTACTAGTTTCCACTGTGCTTCAAGCCAAAACCAACTGAGCTAATCTTAGTGCTTCACACACAGGCTCATTTCATTCTATCAGAAAATGAGTAGATTTAATCAAAAAATAACTGATTGTAAAATATCCCAGATGTGCCCGGGGAAATGCAAATTATTTAACCTAGAATGATTTCTAAAGAAAAGAGGAATGAGGAAGGAAGGGGATACATACCAAAGAATAGTTTTAAGTGCTTGAATTTACTCACCAGTTTCCCAGATGTAGGGTCAGTAACAGGAACATCAACCTCACCCCTTTCCTTTGACTCCACAGAAGAAAAGGGGAGAAGAGAAGATCTTTCCAAGAACCCATCAGGATCGCTTTTTCCTCTTACTTCTCCAGCCAGGACTTTTCCTCCCACCTCCGCGGCAGACTGGTGAGTACTGAAAGGAGAGTGTGGGAAGGCTGTACACCTCCCAGCCAGGTAGGATGTGACTCCCAGCGGAATTGAGCGAAGGGAGCCAATCAGACCGAGAGGATGCTGGCATAAATTATCTGAAAAAAAGTTGGGCCAATCAACACCCAAAGGAGGCGGGGCTTCCCCTACTAGAAATCGAGCCCAGTAGGGAAAAGGGCTCCGTCTTTCCAAAAGAAAAACAAACCTCTTCTCCCTGGCAGCCTCAGAGAAACAGTTGAGTGGCCCTGACAAATTTCCCTCCCTTAGGGAAAGGCGGCTTCCTTCTTTCCCCTTAGCCTTCCCTCCTGCCCGACTCAATTGCAGGGGTCTCTTCCGCGCTTGGATTCTGAATCTGTCTTTCAAGTGGGATCCGTGAGGAACTTGCTCTGCCTAATTGGTTTTCCCCAGGCTCGCGAAGGTTCTTCTAATTTTTGTTAATTATTGTTGTTATTTTGTGAGGGGCGGTGTCTCCTTATCTCTTTGCAAACCCAGCACCTGGCACAATGCCCCGCACAAATATGTTCTCGGGAGATGTTGAAATATGTAACTGAATGAATGAATGAGCCGGCTGGGCGCAGTCTTGGTAATCACATTTCCTACCCATCCCCCTTCCGCTGTCGTTACAAATGAGGGGATTTGCAGTCGCTCCGGGCACCAAAGATGATCATTGTTGAATGAACAATATCAGGCAAAAAATGGTCTCATTTTACAAAAACATAATCAAAAAACCGATTTTAGAGAGCTGTATAGATCGATGACATGTGTAATCCTTGTTCTCCCCTTTGCGATTGTTGAGCTTCAGTGTTTGGTACCTAACTTCAGAGGCTCTGCTTTGAGTTTGCAGCAGAGCCCAACAGTTGCCATGGCAACTAGAAAGCCTCTGGCAGCCTGAACAACTGTACAGGCTAAGACTGGTGGTGAAGCAGGTTCGCTTTGCCCAGCCATCTTCTGCCTCTGGGCCCTCCTAGACCGCTGCCCCCCACCAGAGCCTTGGGGTTAGGGTCTTTGGCTGTGCCATGATCAACTCACAACTACCTGAAATTGACCAGATTCAGGGGTGAGCTGCAATTTACCCCGGAGTTTCCCTACAGTATTTTGTCTCTCAGCAAATAGTTCAAGGTGGAAGTAACAGTGCTTGTGTATGAGTAGCTGTTGCCACCCTACCTTCTGAAATCACTTAAAGGCACTGGGTGGGGGTAACAAGGTTCCAGGTATTTTCTTGCCCAGAATAACAGATGGTGCAATGCCAGGGCTTTTCTCCTCTCTCTTTGATTTTCCATCTTTTTAGTCTTCTCTGAAAATAGATACTGACTCCGTTATTTTTCTTCTACTGTCCCTTAATTAGGAAGCATTATTCTCTTCCACAAAGCATGTTAGTCAAGGTAGCTCATAACAAATAATTTGAATAACAATAAAGTTTCATCATAATAAATTTTGAGATAAATTGAATTTAGCTAAAATTTGATGTCAGTATGAATCTGGGTAGTTTTTTTTTTTTTCTGATCAGTTAAGAATGCGCTGTGTAACTGTTTCGTTGGGTGTACACACTAATTCACTGTTCCGATTAGCTAGTGAACTAGGAATGAATTCACTAGAAGCATGTAGTGAACAACAAATACTTGTCTAGGTACTCTGCATTTTGCTAAGTTTAGGTAAGTTTTTTGGATCTAATCAATGCGATATTAATTTGGCAATATAATATTGCATATATTTATACAGCAGTAGTTGAAAGATCTCCTATGAAAAACATTCACTCTTACTGTTGTCGTACATAACTAAAAGATGCTGAGAGCTATTAAGAAAAATTAGTGGAGAGGAAAGGTGAAGGATATATCTTTAGGCTATTACACATTGTTTGTTTTTGTAAAAGATAAAAGACTGGAGTAATTTCCAAACTGGGAAATTGTCTCTATTTTCTGAAACACACATTTTCTGTATTTATTTAAATCCTTTCTTTCAAACAATGTTATCTTTCCTTTTATTTCTGTGTGTCTTCCTTTGATTTTTCTTTTCCTTTTTGTCTTCTGGGAAACTGACTCTGTTCTACTGTCATGGTTAATTATGATTCCCTGTTATAATTCCTATGTTAAAGGGATCTGTGCCCTCAAGAACCTGAAGAAGGAATGATGATTTTGTATATCAGCCACGTCTTAACCCTGACAGTGTGTCTCATTTGATTTACTAAATCAGCTCTGTGTGTGTGTGTGTGTGTGTGTGTCTGTGTATGTGTTGGGAGCTGGGGATGGCACACAGCGTGAGCTTTGAGAAAACCCAAGAAGGAAAACTGTGCTCATCAAACAAATCATAGTGTCTCACAGAGGAACATTTATGGAGAAACAGATCAGGTGACTTATACAATTAGAAAAACAGAAGTTGCTATAGGGGAAAAATCTAGACAAAATTCTTTGTCTTTTGTTAAGGCAGTGGCTTCCAATTCCAGGTAATTTTACCTCAGAAGACATTTGTCAATGTCTGGAGATGTCTTCAATTGTCACAATTTGGAGGATGGAATGAGCTTCTGGCATCCAGTGAGTAGAATCCAGAGTTGTTTCTACATATCATAAAATGCAAAAGAGCCACCCCACAGCAAAGAATTACTGAGTCCAAACTGGCCTAGTGCCAAAGATGAGAAGCCTTGCATTACAGATGAAAATAAAAATAGACTGATTCCAATGCAGCTGGTGATTTCTCATATTATCATCAAAATCACCATACCCCTTCTCTTTCCTTTGACATGCATGCATGTTAAGTGTCTTCAGTCATGTCCAACTCTGTGTTAGCCTCTGAACTGAAGCCTTCCAGGCTCCTCTGTCCATGGATTTTGCAGAAAAGAATGCAGGAGTGAGTCACTGTGCCCTTTTCCAAGGGATCTTCCCAATTTAGGGATTCTATTAAGAAAAATTAGTGGAGAGGAAAGGTGAAGGATATATCTTTAGGCTATTACACATTGTTTGTTTTTGTAAAAGATAAAAGACTGGAGTAATTTCCAAACTGGGAAATTGTCTCTATTTTCTGAAACACACATTTTCTGTATTTATTTAAATCCTTTCTTTCAAACAATGTTATCTTTCCTTTTATTTCTGTGTGTCTTCCTTTGATTTTTCTTTTCCTTTTTGTCTTCTGGGAAACTGACTCTGTTCTACTGTCATGGTTAATTATGATTCCCTGTTATAATTCCTATGTTAAAGGGATCTGTGCCCTCAAGAACCTGAAGAAGGAATGATGATTTTGTATATCAGCCACGTCTTAACCCTGACAGTGTGTCTCATTTGATTTACTAAATCAGCTCTGTGTGTGTGTGTGTGTGTGTGTGTGTCTGTGTATGTGTTGGGAGCTGGGGATGGCACACAGCGTGAGCTTTGAGAAAACCCAAGAAGGAAAACTGTGCTCATCAAACAAATCATAGTGTCTCACAGAGGAACATTTATGGAGAAACAGATCAGGTGACTTATACAATTAGAAAAACAGAAGTTGCTATAGGGAAGAATCTAGACAAAATTCTTTGTCTTTTGTTAAGGCAGTGGCTTCCAATTCCAGGTAATTTTACCTCAGAAGACATTTGTCAATGTCTGGAGATGTCTTCAATTGTCACAATTTGGAGGATGGAATGAGCTTCTGGCATCCAGTGAGTAGAATCCAGAGTTGTTTCTACATATCATAAAATGCAAAAGAGCCACCCCACAGCAAAGAATTACTGAGTCCAAACTGGCCTAGTGCCAAAGATGAGAAGCCTTGCATTACAGATGAAAATAAAAATAGACTGATTCCAATGCAGCTGGTGATTTCTCATATTATCATCAAAATCACCATACCCCTTCTCTTTCCTTTGACATGCATGCATGTTAAGTGTCTTCAGTCATGTCCAACTCTGTGTTAGCCTCTGAACTGAAGCCTTCCAGGCTCCTCTGTCCATGGGATTTTGCAGAAAAGAATGCAGGAGTGAGTCACTGTGCCCTTTTCCAAGGGATCTTCCCAATTTAGGGATTGAACCCATATCTCTTATGTCTTCTGCATTGGAAGGCAAGTTCCTCATCACTAGCATCTGGGAAGCATTTTTTTTGACAGACTGAGCCATAACCATTATTCATGAGTCTTATACTTACTTGTAATAACTATCAATTCATATTTCATAGCATTTTTTCAAAATGCCTCCAAATTTTACCTTAGAATAAAATGGTTGGATTATCTATTTAAAATGCAAAGACATGGCATTCTCCCCAGACCAAATGAATTAGAATTTTCAGCAAGAACCTCTGGAGCTTCTCATGTGTTCAAACATTTGAAAACCATTATCCTATAATCGTCCCACAAAATGACTACTGAGACAGTGATCTGATTATGAATGTGCAACCCTGGCCTTAGCAAAGCTAGAATTCCACAATTCACCTGTCTGTTATTAATATTTTCATTGAAAATATATGTGAATAAGTTATGATGTCAGACAGTACTGACATTTAGAATACAGTGATGAACAAGACTTACCACTTTTTGCCTTGCTTTCTTCATCTAAAACAAGGTGATAAGAAATTTAGTTTATTGGGTTGTTTTAAAGATCAAATGGAGGGACTTCCCTGGTGATCTAGTGGCTGAGGCTCCATGCTCCCAATGCAGGGGGCGTAAGCTCAATCCCTGGTTAGAGAACTAGATCCTCCATGCCCGCAATGAAGACCCAGGACAGCCAAATACAAATATAAAGCAAATATTTAAAAAGATCAAATGGATGAACACATGGTGATTGCTTTGAACAGTATGTAGATCAGTATGTAATCAAAAAATGTTATTTGTCATTGTCGTTTACTTGTTGAGAGTAGGTTTCAAATATAATTTATTCACTCCAGCTATTGGTTACAGAATCTGGCCCCAAGTGGTAATTCCTAGAATCGGAAATCTGACAGGGAGTATGGAGAAGACTAGGAGAACACTGATGTTCTCAAGTTCCCCCAACATTGTCTGAAGACTTGGCCTCTCCAGTGCAAGAAGATACTTGGAGTCAAGTACTTCCAAGTAAGGAGATACTTCCAGTTCTCCTTACATACTTTTATGTTGTTGGCTACAAATTCTATCCTTTAGTAAAAACCGTAATTGTAGCTTTGTAAACTTATCACTCCATATCATACTTTTGCGTTTGTTTTGTCCTATCATATGCTATTCCTTCGGCTTAGGGGGCCTTTCCCTCTTCTTCCTCTTCCTAGTCTCTCTTCAATTTTTGTGATAGTTTACATGCCATTTTTCCCTTCATGGACTTTTATTGATTGTTCACTGTATTTTAGTCTGTGGCACAGGTCTGTCATATAGGAATACTTAATGTTTATTAACTGTTTCCTCTGTCACCAGGCATTATTCTTAATGGTTCTGCATTATAGGGGCATATAATACACTTACCACTTAAAGCAACCATTTCAGGCTGTATCAAAGAACACACACACTTTTTAAACTATCTTTATTTCTATCCCAATTATCAATTCTGTGTTTTTAGACTTTACATATTAAAGATTTATAGTACTTCTTTGGCCTGGTATATTATGTATACATTTAATATTATTGTACTTTAATTTTAATGTCATGGGTACATATAATGAGTATATTTCCCTTCATAAAATTTAGCTCCAAGATGTCAAAGACTTCATTTGTATTCATCATTCACTCCTTTCATCCAAAGCAATTGCTAGTAAGTAACAGACACTTGACAAATATCTGTAGAATAAAAGTGTGTCCAGTGTATAATTAAATATATAAACACATGCCTGGCTTTAATCCCTTTATAAATTTCTAGAGCCTTTAAGGGATCTCTTTCAACAGCATAGGTTCAAGTGCCCATCTCTAATTAGACAAAATCCAGACCTTGTTGCTTAACTTATTCCTTCTTATCACACCATGGGAATTAATTATTTTTTCCTATTTACATATTGCCATGATAAAAATTAACAAACCGAGGCACTTTAATTTATACAAAAGATTATTATTTAAATCAAACAGAGAAGAGGGCCAGCACACAGAGGTTTCATAAAACTGAAAGCACACACCCTTTCCACCCTTTCTTTGTCAATCTGTTCAACCTCCTTGATCCTGTACCTGGTCCCTAGAGCACAGTCAAGAGCAGGAGTGCCAGTCATTGGTGCAGGTAGCCATGGATCTAGAGCTTCCAAGTCCATCCCATTTTTTGCTTTCTCTGTTGTTAACTCTGGATCTTACCTTTTGCTACTAGTTATCACTATTCTTTCTCATATCCCCCATGCTGTATTTTCTAGCTGATTTCCTCTCTAAAGTGCAACTCTGTTCAGCTATACTGGTAAACTTTGTACATATGCTACACTGACCTCATTACCTCCTCTCTTTTACACCTATTCCACCCACAGCCATTTTTCTCTATTTTGTCACCACCCATTCACTCACTAAACTTTGTGGTCTGGCCTCTTTGTCATGACACCAATGGCTCCAGGTTGCTAAATTCAGTATAATTTTCCCATACTCACCTTGTATTTCATCTGCTTTGGATCCAATTGATTCCCTTTCTCAAAACACTTGATATCATTATACCATACTTTCCTGATTATGTATCTTTTTACTTACCTTTAGCTAACTATTTTAGGCTTCTTTGCATGCTTGTTTTGCCTGACACCAACATTTCTGAGTTCTTCAAATATGAGTTCAGCTTCTTTTCCTTTTTGCATCACACTTTTGCACTAAGTAAACTCATCTATTTCCCAAGCGATATATGCAATTTAAAAAGCTAAAATCTGTCCCCTGAAATTGAAAATCCAAGAAATTCTATTGGTCATTAGATATATATATCAAACCCATACTAGCCTGATAGTCAAACGGGAAACCACACATTTTTTCTAGATACACGTATCCTCTGACCTGTCATGAACTCGTAAACATTTGCAAAGCACATTTCCAGTTGTGCGTGCATGCATGCTAAGTCACTGTAGTCATGTCCAACTCTTTGCAACACAGTGAGCTGTAGCTTGACAGGCTCCTCTGTCCATGGGGATTCTCCAAGCAAGAATTCTGGAATGGGTTGCCATGCCCTTTTCCAGGGGAACCTCCTCACCCAGGGATTGAAACCTTTTCTTAAATCTCCTGCATTGTCATATGGATTCTTCACCAGGAGCGCCACCTGGGAAACCTATATCCCCAGTCACCCAGTGCAAATAGAGGACGGTGCCATGGGTTCATGAATAGGACAGCCTGGGTTCAGACTCAAGATCCTCCACTACTAATTGTGTAAGAATATGAAGTTTACTTATTTTTCAATGTCTTACCATGCATAAGATTGATGTAAAAATTAAATTAGTCAATTTGCATAAAGCTCTTAGAACAGGGTTTGGCACATAGGAAGTGCTCAATCTTAACAATTATTATTATTGTTATTGTCCTAATCCAACTAGTTCTTTTTAAAAAAACTTACTCCTTTTACACCTATTCCACCCACAGCCATTTTTCTCTATTTTGTCACCACCCATTCACTCACTAAACTTTGTGGTCTGGCCTCTTTGTCATGACACCAATGGCTCCAGGTTGCTAAATTCAGTATAATTTTCCCATACTCACCTTGTATTTCATCTGCTTTGGATCCAATTGATTCCCTTTCTCAAAACACTTGATATCATTATACCATACTTTCCTGATTATGTATCTTTTTACTTACCTTTAGCTAACTATTTTAGGCTTCTTTGCATGCTTGTTTTGCCTGACACCAACATTTCTGAGTTCTTCAAATATGAGTTCAGCTTCTTTTCCTTTTGCATCACACTTTTGCACTAAGTAAACTCATCTATTTCCCAAGCGATATATGCAATTTAAAAAGCTAAAATCTGTCCCCTGAAATTGAAAATCCAAGAAATTCTATTGGTCATTAGATATATATATCAAACCCATACTAGCCTGATAGTCAAACGGGAAACCACACATTTTTCTAGATACACGTATCCTCTGACCTGTCATGAACTCGTAAACATTTGCAAAGCACATTTCCAGTTGTGCGTGCATGCATGCTAAGTCACTGTAGTCATGTCCAACTCTTTGCAACACAGTGAGCTGTAGCTTGACAGGCTCCTCTGTCCATGGGGATTCTCCAAGCAAGAATTCTGGAATGGGTTGCCATGCCCTTTTCCAGGGGAACCTCCTCACCCAGGGATTGAAACCTTTTCTTAAATCTCCTGCATTGTCATATGGATTCTTCACCAGGAGCGCCACCTGGGAAACCTATATCCCCAGTCACCCAGTGCAAATAGAGGACGGTGCCATGGGTTCATGAATAGGACAGCCTGGGTTCAGACTCAAGATCCTCCACTACTAATTGTGTAAGAATATGAAGTTTACTTATTTTTCAATGTCTTACCATGCATAAGATTGATGTAAAAATTAAATTAGTCAATTTGCATAAAGCTCTTAGAACAGGGTTTGGCACATAGGAAGTGCTCAATCTTAACAATTATTATTATTGTTATTGTCCTAATCCAACTAGTTCTACTGTCAGTTAATCCAAGCAGCCATCATTAGTTCCGTGAACTAAGTACCTACCATTTGCAATCTTGCCTACTCCAAATTGTCTCTTTATATACCTACCTGAATGGTGAAGTGGAAATCTGATAACATTCTGCTTAGACATTCAGTTATTCTCCTGTTGTACTTAGGACAAAATGCAAAGTTATTGTTCTGGACTTTGAGACCTTCAAGCTTCTGGAACCCACTTCACTATTCCCATGAGCAGAGGACCACAGTCCTTGTGGTCACAAAGAGTTGGGCATGACTGTGTGACTAACATACACAGCGTCTGGTCCCTACCTCTCTTCCATGCTCCATGTTTTCAGCTCCTCCTTCTCTCAACATGTTCCTACCATAATGATCTTACTTTGGTTTTTTTTTTTTTTTTCCATTGCCTCAAGTCATTGTTACTTTTGGACTTTACAGATGTCTTCCCTTTATCTTTGTCCCTCCACCTCATACTTCGCCCTTCATCTGGCTACTCCACTGTCTTATTTTCAGTCTCAGCTTGGCAGGCACATTCTCAAAGAAGCACCAATTTCCAAACTTAATATAAGTCTTCCATTATGCCATCTAATAGCATTCAGTACTTTTCCTTTCTGAAACTTGAGAAATCAGTCACTGATTTATCTAATTCAAGAAATAATCATTGAACAGAAAGGTTTCAAGCATTCTTTGATATACTGAATGTATCATTACAAATAAAACAGAGATTCATGCTTTCATGAAGTGTACATTCTATTGAGCTTTAATGAATTATATATTTCTCATTTTTAAATAAATTTTTCACAATCAATTTTTTTACTCTTTAAAAATTTTTATTTTTAATTGGAGAACAATTGCTAATGCTGTGTGGGTTTCTGCGTACAACAATGTGAATCAAGTGTACAATTGTCCTCTCCCTCTAGAGCCTCCCTCCCACCTTCTTCCCCATCTCACTGCTCTAGATTGTCACAGAACACTGAACTGAGCTCCCGGTGTTATATTTCACACATGGTAGTGTATTTATGTCAATGCTACTCTCTGAATTTATCTCCTTCTCGCCTTCCACTCTCTCCCAGGGGTCCACCTATTTGCAGGGCAGAAATAGAGGCACAGATACAGAGAATGGACTTGTGGACACAACAGGGGAAGGAGAGGATAGGACCCATTGACAGATTAATACTGAAATATATAAATGACCATTTATTTAATTTGCATACTCCAAATTGTCTCTTTATATACCTACCTGAATGGTGAAGTGGAAATCTGATAACATTCTGCTTAGACATTCAGTTATTCTCCTGTTGTACTTAGGACAAAATGCAAAGTTATTGTTCTGGACTTTGAGACCTTCAAGCTTCTGGAACCCACTTCACTATTCCCATGAGCAGAGGACCACAGTCCTTGTGGTCACAAAGAGTTGGGCATGACTGTGTGACTAACATACACAGCGTCTGGTCCCTACCTCTCTTCCATGCTCCATGTTTTCAGCTCCTCCTTCTCTCAACATGTTCCTACCATAATGATCTTACTTTGGTTTTTTTTTTTTTTTTCCATTGCCTCAAGTCATTGTTACTTTTGGACTTTACAGATGTCTTCCCTTTATCTTTGTCCCTCCACCTCATACTTCGCCCTTCATCTGGCTACTCCACTGTCTTATTTTCAGTCTCAGCTTGGCAGGCACATTCTCAAAGAAGCACCAATTTCCAAACTTAATATAAGTCTTCCATTATGCCATCTAATAGCATTCAGTACTTTTCCTTTCTGAAACTTGAGAAATCAGTCACTGATTTATCTAATTCAAGAAATAATCATTGAACAGAAAGGTTTCAAGCATTCTTTGATATACTGAATGTATCATTACAAATAAAACAGAGATTCATGCTTTCATGAAGTGTACATTCTATTGAGCTTTAATGAATTATATATTTCTCATTTTTAAATAAATTTTTCACAATCAATTTTTTTACTCTTTAAAAATTTTTATTTTTAATTGGAGAACAATTGCTAATGCTGTGTGGGTTTCTGCGTACAACAATGTGAATCAAGTGTACAATTGTCCTCTCCCTCTAGAGCCTCCCTCCCACCTTCTTCCCCATCTCACTGCTCTAGATTGTCACAGAACACTGAACTGAGCTCCCGGTGTTATATTTCACACATGGTAGTGTATTTATGTCAATGCTACTCTCTGAATTTATCTCCTTCTCGCCTTCCACTCTCTCCCAGGGGTCCACCTATTTGCAGGGCAGAAATAGAGGCACAGATACAGAGAATGGACTTGTGGACACAACAGGGGAAGGAGAGGATAGGACCCATTGACAGATTAATACTGAAATATATAAATGACCATTTATTTAATTTTTGCATCTTATCTAGATCATAGCTCCTTGATTACAAGAGATTTTGTCTTTTTTTTTCATTTGTACAGTGTCTCCAACATCTGTGATTCTGCCCCATCATAACCATTCATTGAATGAAGAAATAGGCACATTTCTATATTCACCATCTCTGTAACTTTGAGCAGCATACTTCATTTCTGCAAGTTTATGTTTATTCACTATAAAGAGTAAAATGAAATTTGCAGAGTTGATGTAATAGTATTCGATAATGCAAAAATTCCTAGCACATAATAGTCCTCAACATATGGCTAAGATTGGGAATCAGGTGAGTAACTTCTTGTAAACATCATAAAGTATATGATTAAATTGTGCTTGGAAAAGTAAGGAGTATAGAGTCAGCTTACATAAATTTTGATCATGTCTACACTAATTATTTTTGTAACCTTTAGAAAAACACAACATCTCTGTGAACCTCAGATTTCTCAATTACAAAACGGAAATGAAAACACCTAGCAAAATTGGTATGAAGATCGAATGTAATAGCCCTATTATAATTTTTGGTAAACTATTCAACAATGGAGAAATATTAGTTATACCACTAATAATATCAGACAACAATAACAGCATGTTATTGCTCTTTGGTGCTCAGTACAAAATGGCAGTAATTAAAGAAGGTATGGGGGCTTCCCTGGTGATCCAGTGGGTAAAAGTCAGCTTTGAAGTGCAAGGGGCACCGGTTAGATCCCTGGCCTGGGGAGATCCCACGTGCTGCGGAGCAGCTGGATTGGTGTGCCCAATCATGAGCCAGCACTCTGGAGCACATGCACCCAGGGCCTGTGCTCTGCAACAGGAGTGGCCACTGCAATGGGAGGCCCACACGGGCCAAAGATGGATGGAAATAAATAAATAAATTACAAATAAAAGAGGCCAGAGTTTTAAAAAAAAGGAAGGTTATGACAAGAAAATGCAAAATATCAAGAGCTCACTATGTCACAGTCCTCACAGTTTTCAAACATTGGAATTCTTAATTGACTTGAGTATCTTAATTTGGTGAAAGCCTGAAATAATTCTGAGACAGTCAATGTTATAATTCCTTTATTTGACAGATAAGAAAGTTGATCTAGTAGATTCAGTAACTTTCCAGGTCAGACAGCAAGTAAGTGACAGAGTTTGGGTTTGAATCCCAGGGAGTCAGAGTTCAGAGCCTGAACTGCTATGTGAGATTGTCTTTAGCATGACAAATGGATCGTGATCTCTGCTTTAAAGAAGATAATTTATACATCTGTCCAGGACACCTTTTCCCACCACAGGTCATCCAAGACTGTTATTTTAGTGAGTACATATCAGAGCATCCCTGTTATGAAAACCCTCCATATTTTACTTTAAAGGGCCATTCCATAAAAATGTCGAAGGTGGGAAAGAGCTTTTGAAGAATGACCCTTAACAGCCATGATTCAAAGGATTAAAGTCATGTTCAGGATACGAGACACTTAAAGGAAGAGGCCCAGCACTTGGGGATATATCAAAGCCTGACATTTAATGGAAACCTTAAAGGTCTTGATGGAGCTTTATTATATCAATTACTCATTCACCTTGTATATAGCCTAATATATTTTACTTTTAAAATGTCTTGCTAGCAGGACTGGCATTGAAATAGTAGCCCCAAGGGCATATTTGAATGGGTCCTATCTAGTTCCTAGCTCTCTACTTATCTAGTTAATAGCCCACAATATGTCTATTTATGTGGTTTTGACTAGCAGCTAAAGAATAATATAGTTTCCTGTGGCTATTGAAGTCCACAGACAGAGAAACTCCTTTTTCTTGCATATTAATTCCCTCATTTGTCTTACCGTAGTTCTTGGTACAATAAAGTAAGCAGTGACTACATGTAAGTACCAGAAAAGCATTTATAGTCTTCAAATCTCCTTTTAGATCCATGAGTAGATGCCATGCATGCCAAAAAAAAAAAAAAAAAATTGTTCTTGTTGACAGAAAAATGGGGAACCTTTCTGAGAATAAATTCTAAATAAAGTCTAAGCCCACTGGATCACCAGTGCAATAGATATGAACTTGGGCAAACTCTGGGAGATGGTGAAGGCCAGAGAGATCCGGCATGCTGTGCTACATGGGGCTGCTAAGAGTCAGACAAGACTGGACAACTGAAAGACTCCTGGATCAGAGTAGAAGGATTATAATGCTGGATTGTGAATGTGTGTTGCAATGGATACATTCACGATGTGAAGATTCTGGATTCAGTATGTTTAATCAATATGTTTATATCAGTCAGCTTTGATGGCTGACTGATCCTTTACGCAAAAGTAATAGGTTACGAAGTTTAAATAAGGTCCTAAAAGTAAATATCCAAACCTTTCAGAAGAAATGGGTTTTAGCATGGATTTGTCCTATTCATCAGCTCCAATCTATGCACCTAAATTTGTCCAAGCACAGTCCCTTAACTTTAGTGTATTCGTCGGGGAAACTCCAGCTGCTTTGAAGCTCTTGGGTGGCTAAGTGCGATAGGCCAGAGATGATCGCCTGAAATGGTGCTATCAAAGTGGATTCCCAGCATCAGTGGGGATAATGGGCTCTCTCTGTATTCAAAAGACTTGATGGAATTCTAGAATGACAGGGGCATTAATCACCAGAATTAAGGTGGGCATCAGTACAGAAATATACACCAGAGGCAACACCTTAATCAGCATGGTTTGATCTGCAGAGGTTTTTGTTGCTGCTGCTGCTGCTACTGCTGTTTAGTCACTAAGCTTTGTCTGACTTTCTGCAACCCTGCAGACTGTAGCCCACCAGGCTCCTCTGTCCATAGTATTTCTTAGGCAAGAATACTTCAGTGGGTTGTCATTTCCTTCTCCAGGGCATCTTGCTGACAAAGGGATCAAACACACGTCCTCTGCTTGGCAGGTGGGTTCTTTACCACTGAGCCACCCGGGAAGCCCCAGAGACATATTTGGTGTTAGCTAAATAATATTGGTGTCCTTGGAATTGAAGTAGGTGATCAGCCTAAAGAATTGTATTGATTTATATAGTTAGAAAGGCACTAGGTCTGGAGAAGAAAGATGTGATTTGTATGGGAACCTTTCTGAGAATAAATTCTAAATAAAGTCTAAGCCCACTGGATCACCAGTGCAATAGATATGAACTTGGGCAAACTCTGGGAGATGGTGAAGGCCAGAGAGATCCGGCATGCTGTGCTACATGGGGCTGCTAAGAGTCAGACAAGACTGGACAACTGAAAGACTCCTGGATCAGAGTAGAAGGATTATAATGCTGGATTGTGAATGTGTGTTGCAATGGATACATTCACGATGTGAAGATTCTGGATTCAGTATGTTTAATCAATATGTTTATATCAGTCAGCTTTGATGGCTGACTGATCCTTTACGCAAAAGTAATAGGTTACGAAGTTTAAATAAGGTCCTAAAAGTAAATATCCAAACCTTTCAGAAGAAATGGGTTTTAGCATGGATTTGTCCTATTCATCAGCTCCAATCTATGCACCTAAATTTGTCCAAGCACAGTCCCTTAACTTTAGTGTATTCGTCGGGGAAACTCCAGCTGCTTTGAAGCTCTTGGGTGGCTAAGTGCGCATAGGCCAGAGATGATCGCCTGAAATGGTGCTATCAAAGTGGATTCCCAGCATCAGTGGGGATAATGGGCTCTCTCTGTATTCAAAAGACTTGATGGAATTCTAGAATGACAGGGGCATTAATCACCAGAATTAAGGTGGGCATCAGTACAGAAATATACACCAGAGGCAACACCTTAATCAGCATGGTTTGATCTGCAGAGGTTTTTGTTGCTGCTGCTGCTGCTACTGCTGTTTAGTCACTAAGCTTTGTCTGACTTTCTGCAACCCTGCAGACTGTAGCCCACCAGGCTCCTCTGTCCATAGTATTTCTTAGGCAAGAATACTTCAGTGGGTTGTCATTTCCTTCTCCAGGGCATCTTGCTGACAAAGGGATCAAACACACGTCCTCTGCTTGGCAGGTGGGTTCTTTACCACTGAGCCACCCGGGAAGCCCCAGAGACATATTTGGTGTTAGCTAAATAATATTGGTGTCCTTGGAATTGAAGTAGGTGATCAGCCTAAAGAATTGTATTGATTTATATAGTTAGAAAGGCACTAGGTCTGGAGAAGAAAGATGTGATTTGTATTATCACAAAAGTTTAAGTCCCTCAAACCAGTGTCTAATGTTGAGTCTAGAGCGTCTTACTGAAGGGGAAGGGAGGCTTGCTTAAAGGAAGGTTGTTGATACATATACAAAAATTTATCCTGTGGATTTATATCCTAGCCGTCCTCTAGGAAGTTCTGCCACAATTTATTAGAATGACTACAGAAACTGAATAACCAGGTTTTTTGAGACTATAAGTCCCCAGTTCTAGTTTACACCAATTCCCAGAGACCCAAAGTGCCACTGTGGTCCAGTATAACCAGAGTAGACATCCATAGAGATGAGATGATTTGTAGTTGGCGATAGTCCTAAAGTAAGCCTACATGCACCTGAACATAGCATATGGGTTTATCCCAGTTATACAATGCATAGTTGTGAGGGACATACTTAACTACTGGTACAATACTGGATTAATTTTGTCACTGTAGGAAAAAAAAATTAAAATTCACAGAACGGGGCTTCCCTGGTAGTTCAGTGGTGAAGAGTTCACCTGCCGATGCAGGAGACACGGATTCAATTCTTGATCTGGGAAGATCCAACATGCTGCAGAGCAACTAAGCGCATGAACCACAACTATTGAGCCTGGGCTCTAGAGCCTCAGAGCCACAACTATTGAGCCCGTGTACTGCAATTACCAAAGCCCGTGTGCCCTAGAGTCGAGTTCCACAACGAGAGAAGTCACTGCAACAAGAAGCCTGCTCACCTCAACTAAAGAGTAGCCCCCTTTTCCTGCAGCTAGAGAAAAGCCTGTGGCAGCAGTGAAAGCTCAGAATAACCAAAAATAAAATAAATAAAATTTTAAAATCTCACAGAACTATATCTACCAATGTAATAAACAAAATGCAGTGCCAAATCTCTGCCACATCAAGGATGTAAAAGATGATGTATTTGCTTCTTACCAAATACACATTTAGCTTGTCTATTTGGCTTATACAAAAGGCAGATGGATTTAAGAGTTGGGGGGAGTTGTTAGCTAAATAATATTGGTGTCCTTGGAATTGAAGTAGGTGATCAGCCTAAAGAATTGTATTGATTTATATAGTTAGAAAGGCACTAGGTCTGGAGAAGAAAGATGTGATTTGTATTATCACAAAAGTTTAAGTCCCTCAAACCAGTGTCTAATGTTGAGTCTAGAGCGTCTTACTGAAGGGGAAGGGAGGCTTGCTTAAAGGAAGGTTGTTGATACATATACAAAAATTTATCCTGTGGATTTATATCCTAGCCGTCCTCTAGGAAGTTCTGCCACAATTTATTAGAATGACTACAGAAACTGAATAACCAGGTTTTTTGAGACTATAAGTCCCCAGTTCTAGTTTACACCAATTCCCAGAGACCCAAAGTGCCACTGTGGTCCAGTATAACCAGAGTAGACATCCATAGAGATGAGATGATTTGTAGTTGGCGATAGTCCTAAAGTAAGCCTACATGCACCTGAACATAGCATATGGGTTTATCCCAGTTATACAATGCATAGTTGTGAGGGACATACTTAACTACTGGTACAATACTGGATTAATTTTGTCACTGTAGGAAAAAAAAATTAAAATTCACAGAACGGGGCTTCCCTGGTAGTTCAGTGGTGAAGAGTTCACCTGCCGATGCAGGAGACACGGATTCAATTCTTGATCTGGGAAGATCCAACATGCTGCAGAGCAACTAAGCGCATGAACCACAACTATTGAGCCTGGGCTCTAGAGCCTCAGAGCCACAACTATTGAGCCCGTGTACTGCAATTACCAAAGCCCGTGTGCCCTAGAGTCGAGTTCCACAACGAGAGAAGTCACTGCAACAAGAAGCCTGCTCACCTCAACTAAAGAGTAGCCCCCTTTTCCTGCAGCTAGAGAAAAGCCTGTGGCAGCAGTGAAAGCTCAGAATAACCAAAAATAAAATAAATAAAATTTTAAAATCTCACAGAACTATATCTACCAATGTAATAAACAAAATGCAGTGCCAAATCTCTGCCACATCAAGGATGTAAAAGATGATGTATTTGCTTCTTACCAAATACACATTTAGCTTGTCTATTTGGCTTATACAAAAGGCAGATGGATTTAAGACAATACAAGTGGATTAGCAAAAAAGCTAATTGGATAATGATTCCAATTGCAGCTCTTTTCCCAGATGTGTTTTTATTGCCTGAGTTCCCACAGTCTCCTGATAACCTGGTGTGTAGCAAATATTTCAGGGATAAAACTCAGAAGTGTATTTTCAGAGGAAAGGGAATATACTGTTGCTAAGTTACCTTAGGGTTAAATTGAACATCAAGCCCAGTGACATAACCTGGTCTACAGGGACTTTGACTGTCCCTTTTTATTGCATAAGACATTATGTTTTTTCATTAAATTGATGACACCATTCTGACTGGATCTGGTGAATGTCTGGTAGCAGGTGGATTGAATTGGATGCTTTCATAGATTCTATTTTATTCTGCAAGTTACCTGAGTTGTCAAGATTGGAGGTTGTGAGAACCACCTCAGTTTCCAGTGTTTCCTCACTCTCCATCCCTTTGCCACTAGTTTTCTTCCAAATTCACTATCCCTGCTGACCTATAGCCATTTTAGCAACCATCACACATGAAATTCTATAGTAGTCTGATTCGTTTTGGACAAAAATAAAGGGTGGCCTGAGAGAAGTCCAAATTACAAAGTCTCTGAGAATGCTATGTCTAAATATTTGAGAATAAACACAGCCTAACATGTCAATGCATAATATAAACCATAGTTTTAAAATAAACTTTTATGGATAGACCCCATATACATAATCATCTCAGATATTGACATATAGTTTCTGTATTTCTACTCTGTATTTGTGTTCCAGATATTAGATTTCATATTATGGTGTTTGTCATAACACCATATGGCAACTCTTTTTTGTTTCTACAACGAGAGAAGTCACTGCAACAAGAAGCCTGCTCACCTCAACTAAAGAGTAGCCCCCTTTTCCTGCAGCTAGAGAAAAGCCTGTGGCAGCAGTGAAAGCTCAGAATAACCAAAAATAAAATAAATAAAATTTTAAAATCTCACAGAACTATATCTACCAATGTAATAAACAAAATGCAGTGCCAAATCTCTGCCACATCAAGGATGTAAAAGATGATGTATTTGCTTCTTACCAAATACACATTTAGCTTGTCTATTTGGCTTATACAAAAGGCAGATGGATTTAAGACAATACAAGTGGATTAGCAAAAAAGCTAATTGGATAATGATTCCAATTGCAGCTCTTTTCCCAGATGTGTTTTTATTGCCTGAGTTCCCACAGTCTCCTGATAACCTGGTGTGTAGCAAATATTTCAGGGATAAAACTCAGAAGTGTATTTTCAGAGGAAAGGGAATATACTGTTGCTAAGTTACCTTAGGGTTAAATTGAACATCAAGCCCAGTGACATAACCTGGTCTACAGGGACTTTGACTGTCCCTTTTTATTGCATAAGACATTATGTTTTTTCATTAAATTGATGACACCATTCTGACTGGATCTGGTGAATGTCTGGTAGCAGGTGGATTGAATTGGATGCTTTCATAGATTCTATTTTATTCTGCAAGTTACCTGAGTTGTCAAGATTGGAGGTTGTGAGAACCACCTCAGTTTCCAGTGTTTCCTCACTCTCCATCCCTTTGCCACTAGTTTTCTTCCAAATTCACTATCCCTGCTGACCTATAGCCATTTTTAGCAACCATCACACATGAAATTCTATAGTAGTCTGATTCGTTTTGGACAAAAATAAAGGGTGGCCTGAGAGAAGTCCAAATTACAAAGTCTCTGAGAATGCTATGTCTAAATATTTGAGAATAAACACAGCCTAACATGTCAATGCATAATATAAACCATAGTTTTAAAATAAACTTTTATGGATAGACCCCACATATACATAATCATCTCAGATATTGACATATAGTTTCTGTATTTCTACTCTGTATTTGTGTTCCATTTGCAGTCATTAGGATTTCATATTATGGTGTTTGTCATAACACCATATGGCAAACTCTCTGTAGCAAAGGTTCTTTTGTCTGTGTTTCTAATAATACTTAGCAATAGTAGGTATACTAATTGTTGGATGAAAAAGTAAATTTATGCATTATCTCTCAGTCACCCTATCTATCTAGAAAACTAGCTATAGAAATAAGACCAGTATTTAAGTCATGAAAGCATAATGAAGAATAAAAGACTTGTCACAAATTTGAATATGTGGGATGAGATGTTATTTCTCGGCAGAAATTGAGATGTACAGATGTACAAGTTAAATCTTTCAGGACTGTGATATATTGCATTTTTGTTGATTAAAACAAAAGTTAAAATTTAATCAGGTAAATTGTGTCATACCTCATGGGTAAAACAGAGGAATATATTTGTCTGGATATCAGAGGAAGTGGTAAAGAACAAGAGTATGGGCAAATAATCTCTAAAACAAATTATGAGACGCAGAGTGAGGAATAAAGGAACAAATACTGTCAAACTTATATTAAAATATCTTAAAAGTGGAGTAAATGAAGAGGGTAAAGCACTTACAAATTAAAAAAAACACAGATGCATACTTTCTGTCATGTTTTCCCATCAGAAGAACTATGAACATCAGTGTGCTATTCTCTGAAAACTGAAATTTGTTTTAGTATTACTATATTGTTTCTTCAAATTCAGTAGTTCATTTGGTAATAGTTTCTTCATTATTGCTAAAGATATCCATAAATAATTCTTCTCAGGACCAATATTTGAAATGATTGTGAAGGCATGGAATTAACTGCCATGGTCTTTAGAAATAAATCTGTCAGCTGTATTTTTTTCCACTGAGAAAGTTAAACTTAAAGAACATGTTAGATAATTTTATGCATTTATAAAGAAACACTGGACTTAGTTTCTGCACTGGACTTAATTTGCTGCAACTCAATTTTTGAACCTATTTCCAAACAAGGCTATGGAACAGAAAGACCAAGTGGAAGTTTTAAAAATAGAAATTTCACCACCCTTGTACCACCTGATTCAATTTCACTAGGTAAAATTATGAAATTTGTATTTTAAACAAGCTCCTCAGGAGATGGTAATACTTAAGTAAATACTTAAAGTAATACTTAAAGGATGTATAGACCTGCATTGAAACCACTGGTACCATATACAATGGCAAAATCTAGTCAATACATATTTACTCACTGAATGTATAAATGATCAACATTGCAGCTTGGCTAAATGTATTACATTCCTAGGACTGTTAAAATATTTCCCAGAACTTAACAAGTATTTATCAGCCAATATCATGGTGATCCTTCTCTTAGGGTTTGGTGACCTCTTAATAAAAAAATGAATGGGATTCATTATCCTTGAACTCCATTCTACATAAATAATACGCATGCATTTTTTTTCTGAGAAGAAGCTCCATTTCATTCTCATTGACTCAGCAAGTTTTTCACTATAAGGGGTTCTTTCTTCCATCCCCAAAAACCATTGCCCTAAATTACTCATATTGCTGTTGATCTGCATGCATGCTAAAATCTTTCCTCTAGGCTCACAACCAGCATCGTTTGAATGTTAAGTAAAGGGCAAAGTTGCTAAGAATTCATATACCCTTAGAATAAAAAGGAAGCAGTATGATCAGGAAACAAGGCCAAATAATAGCATTTTTTCCCACAGTAATTTACATGTGAAATAGCCTCCTAGGTTTAATGTTTTCATATTTAACTTTTCAAGACAGAAATCCTTGCTTTGAGATAACATCATCAAACTTCTTTATAGCTCAGCTGGCCAGACTGCAGGAACTTGCCTCTGACTGACACAGTGAAGGGTCATGGCTTTGAAGTCCTTAGGGTCCACATTGTTTCAGTCTGTTTAGTGGCTTTGGTCCATGTGGATTTAAAGTTGGTTAGTCAACCCAAAAAGGACATTGTAGATTTAATTGATCAATGTCACCCTGAAAGAAAATTAAAAAGCATTTTTTGCAAGGTAATGAAAAATATGAAGCTAGAAGAGAAAGCTTTCTTATATGCTGCATGACAGAATTTAGCTTTGGGAAGTCTTCATGCAGTTAAGATCTAACAGAAATGAGTGTAAAGAACATTGCTTATATCTCATGATTATTGAGGTATAATTTACAAGTGATAAAATTTGCCCTGTTTAGGAGTACGATTCCATAGGTTTTGACACTGTCACTATGAAGATATAGAATACTCCCAATATCCTTAAAGTTTCACCATGCTCCTCTGTAGTCAATCCATCTCAGGCCCAGTTCTGGAAGTCACTGTCTTCATACGTATCTCTATACTTTGCCTTTTCCAGAATGCAATATAAATAGAATTGTAAATTATGCAATTTTGTGTTTGTGTATCTTTCATTTAGCATAATAAATCTGAGATTCTGCTCTATTAGATGCTATCAATATTATGCTTATTTTATTGGGGAACAATATGTAATTGTATGGATGTACCAAGATTTATTTATTCATTCACCACTTAATATATATGGGTTTTCTTTTTTCCAGCTGTTGTATAAACCTTTGTATACCATCTTTTGCAGACTTATGTCTTTATTCTCTTCAGATGCCTGGGGAGGGGATTACTGGGTTGCGTTTTCATATGGGCATATTATATATTATATTAAATTATTGTTGTTGTTCAGTGACTAGGTCTAAACAACAGAGTTTTTGCAACCTCATGAACTGCAGCATTCCAGGCTTCTCTGTCTATCACCATCTCCCTGAGTTTGTTCAAACACATGCCCACTGAGTCTTCTCTCGCCCCTATCTCCTATCTCCCTATCTCAGTCTTTCCTATCCTCAGGATCTGTTCCAATGAATTGTCTCTTCGCATCAGGTGGACAAAGTATTGGAGCTTCAGCTTCAGTATCAGTCCTTCTAATGAATATTCAGGGTTGATTTCCTTTAGAACTGATTGGTTTGATCTCCTTCCTGTCCAAGGGCCTCTTGAGAGGCTTCTTCAGCACCACAGTTCAAAGGCGTCAAATATATTAAATAAGTATATTAAATTATACTTGCATTATTTTGCACATATGGACACATATGTATACATACATATGTATATGAAGAGGGTGAGATGCAGCTTATGTATTCTATATAAACTGATAAACTGTGCTCCAGAGTGGCTGCACTCCATTTGTTTTCCTGGAAGGCATGTGTGACAGTGTTGTGCATTCATGTCAACACTAGGCATGGCCATTTTTTAACTATGCTAATATATGCATAATGAAAACTCATTTTGGTCTTTATCTGCATTTTCCTAATAAATAGAGATGTTGAACTTCTTGAATGTGCTTGTTTGCCATCTAGATCTCTTTTATGGTAAAGCATTTGTTCAATGTTTTTTCCATTTTATTTTTGTTCCTATTACTACTATTCAATTGTGGGAATTTATATGATTTTTAATAAATATATGATTTGTAAATATTTTTCTAAGTCTGCAGTTTGTCTTTTGTTTTCTTCAATGTGTTTGAAAGACCGTAAGTTTAAACTTTGATGAAATACAGGTATCAGTTTGATTTTCTTTCATGGTTTGTGCTTTGCATGACCTAAAAGCTTTTTTCTTAATCCAAACTCAGAAAGATTTTCTCTTATGACTTCTAAAATTTTGAATTTGTAGGTTCTCTGTTTAATTCTATGATCAAATTATGTTGGTTTTTATGTACTATGCAAGGTATGCATCAAAGTCTCCTTTTGTTCATAGAGATACACAACTGGTGCATCACAATTTCTTGAAAAGACTATTCTTTCTCTTTGTATGACCTTGTCAACTTTGTTGAAAGTTAATTACTAGCATAAATGTAACCCTATTTCTGGATTCTATTCTGGCTTAGTGATCCTTATGCCAGCAGCACACTATCTAGATTTCTATAGATTTGTTTCAAGTATTCAAATCAGATATTGGAAGTTCTCAAACTTCTTATTTTCAAAATTGTTTTGAATAGTTTAAGTTCTTTACAAGTCCGTATTTTAAAACAAGCTTATTAATCTATAACAAAGCAAAATGTCAAAAAAATTAGGATTGTGTTTGATATTGCTTTGGATCCACAAATCAATTTGTGAATAATTGATATTTTAATAAATTGAGTTTTCCAAATAAACTTTCCATGTATTTATGTTTTCTTTGGTTTCTCTCATTTATATCTTAGTTTTATCATATTCATCATTATATCTTTTGTTAGACTTTTCCCTAAGTGCTTCACATTTTTTATCCTATTGTAAACAATATTTCTTTTTAAAAATTTTTAGCTGTTTACTGCAAGTATAATTTTCATTTTCTCATCTATTTAGTTTTTATTTTAAAATATTGACTACATTTCATTAAAATTGTTCCTATAAATGTCATTTTCATAATATTTTAAGTAATACTCTTAAAATTTAATTTAAACCTTTTTATCACTGATACATATATAAATGATTTTAACGTATACAACTATGTCAAAGTATGAACAAAATAAATTTTACTTATTTCTTTCTCATCTCTTACTTTTAGATTTTGTTTGTTTGGTTGGCTTGCCTTATTTCAGCGGTTAAAGCTTTTATTATGATGTTGAGCAATAATGGTTAGAGAGCACATTACTGCCTTACTCTCCATCTTAGCAGGAATGAATTTGTCAATATTATAGCTAATTAACTACAATTTTTTGGTAAATACTTTTTAACCAGGTTGAGAATGTTCCTTTTATTCTACCTTTGCTAACAGTTTTTATCATGAATGTCAGATTGTTTTTGGAAAAGGCAAGAAATGGAGTGTTTCTAAAAGCCTTGGGAGAGTGTAGCTTTGCCAGATCCATGATTTATACCCACTTATACTGACTTCAGGCTTTTGACCTCCAGAAGAAATTTCTGTCATTTTAATCTACCAAATAATCATAATAATTTGTCATGGCAACCAGAGAAAACTAGTACAGTGTTCTTGCACATACCTTTTTGAAAAGACTATTCTTTCTCTTTGTATGACCTTGTCAACTTTGTTGAAAGTTAATTACTAGCATAAATGTAACCCTATTTCTGGATTCTATTCTGGCTTAGTGATCCTTATGCCAGCAGCACACTATCTAGATTTCTATAGATTTGTTTCAAGTATTCAAATCAGATATTGGAAGTTCTCAAACTTCTTATTTTCAAAATTGTTTTGAATAGTTTAAGTTCTTTACAAGTCCGTATTTTAAAACAAGCTTATTAATCTATAACAAAGCAAAATGTCAAAAAATTAGGATTGTGTTTGATATTGCTTTGGATCCACAAATCAATTTGTGAATAATTGATATTTTAATAAATTGAGTTTTCCAAATAAACTTTCCATGTATTTATGTTTTCTTTGGTTTCTCTCATTTATATCTTAGTTTTATCATATTCATCATTATATCTTTTGTTAGACTTTTCCCTAAGTGCTTCACATTTTTTATCCTATTGTAAACAATATTTCTTTTTAAAAATTTTTAGCTGTTTACTGCAAGTATAATTTTCATTTTCTCATCTATTTAGTTTTTATTTTAAAATATTGACTACATTTCATTAAAATTGTTCCTATAAATGTCATTTTTCATAATATTTTAAGTAATACTCTTAAAATTTAATTTAAACCTTTTTATCACTGATACATATATAAATGATTTTAACGTATACAACTATGTCAAAGTATGAACAAAATAAATTTTACTTATTTCTTTCTCATCTCTTACTTTTAGATTTTGTTTGTTTGGTTGGCTTGCCTTATTTCAGCGGTTAAAGCTTTTATTATGATGTTGAGCAATAATGGTTAGAGAGCACATTACTGCCTTACTCTCCATCTTAGCAGGAATGAATTTGTCAATATTATAGCTAATTAACTACAATTTTTTGGTAAATACTTTTTAACCAGGTTGAGAATGTTCCCTTTTATTCTACCTTTGCTAACAGTTTTTATCATGAATGTCAGATTGTTTTTGGAAAAGGCAAGAAATGGAGTGTTTCTAAAAGCCTTGGGAGAGTGTAGCTTTGCCAGATCCATGATTTATACCCACTTATACTGACTTCAGGCTTTTGACCTCCAGAAGAAATTTCTGTCATTTTAATCTACCAAATAATCATAATAATTTGTCATGGCAACCAGAGAAAACTAGTACAGTGTTCTTGCACACCATTTTTCTTCCCCCTCATAAAAATTTGAGTTGAAAATTCTCAACCTTTTTGTTTCCTGGAAGAATTTATGTATAACTGGTGCCATTTCTTCCTTAATGTTTGTTGGTATAATGATGCATCATTTGTTGGTATTTGCCAGTGAAGTTATCTGGGCAAGGAGTCTGTTTGTTAAAAGACTTTTAACTCAGTTCCTTCAATAATCAACTCTGTTACCTATTTCTTTTTGAGCTTCTAAATTTCAAGAAAACTTGTACATTTTATGCAAAATCCTTATTTAGTGACTTAAAATTGTTCATGTGTGCTTGTGTGCTCAGTCATGTCCAACTCTTTGAAACCCCATGGACTGTAGCCCACCAGGCTTCTTTTGTCCATGGGGCTTCCTGGGCAAGAAGACTGGACTGGGTTGCCATTTCCTACTCCAGGGGATCTTACAGACCCAGGGTTCAAACCTGCATCTCTTGCATCTCCTGCATTGTAGGCAGATTCTTCACCTCTAGAGTCACCTGGGAGGAAAGTAAAATAATTTTGCCTTACTATCCTTTCAACTGAGAGTTGGCAAACTGCATCCTGAGGACCAAATATGATCCACTGCTTGTTTTTATATACTCTATGAATTAAATGTGTTTTTTACATTTTTAAATTGTTGCAAAAACATACAAACAAACAAGAACACACTACAGAGGCATACATCATGGCATGGAAATTCTGAAATTCTTACTATTGATTCAGTTGAAGAAAAAAAGAATACCAATACTTGCTACGATGTTTGTAAGATCTAGAAATAGCACTTCTTTCATTCCTGATTTCACAAGTAGTGCTGATAGGGACAAAGTAGAACAGGTAGGTGGTTGTAGGATCCTAGTAGGGGATGGTGGGTAGAAGGGTGAAACCTGAGAAAGGTTGGGAGGCCAGCGAGTTGATGATAACTCAGGAGAGCTGCTGCTTGTTCAGTAAAGCAGGCTTGACTGGGTATAAACAGCTGATGAAGGAGGAGCTGGCGAAGAAGGAACTAATGATGTAGGCCTTGCATCTGTGTCTACTTGAGGAGGGGGTGGTCTTCTACCAGCCTATATATATGGCTGCCCACTTAGTCGAAGGGAAAGCAGAGCAGAGCTTTCCTGCCTGCTGGCTTGCACCGCTTACAAGTACCCTATCCTAATAAATCCTCTTCTTGTCTATCACTCTGCTTCTCGCTGAATTCTTTCTGCGTTGAGGCAGGAAGAACCTGAACCTCGGTGGGTCCAGATATTGGGTGAGTGCTGGATTAAATCCCGGCTGCATAGGTTCAAGTCCCAGACAGGGTTTTGGCCAGAATTGAGTCCTGACCATGTGGGATCAAGTCCCAAGCAGGGTTTTGGCTGGGGTTAAGCCTTAGCCACATGGATTCGAGTCCCAAACCAGGTTTTGGCTAGGTTCAAGCCCCAGTCACCTGGGTTCAAGTCCCAAACAGGGTTTTAGCTGGGTTCAAGTTCCAGCTGTGTGGGTTCAAGTCCCAAGCAGGTTTCAATCAGGACTGGGCCCTGAGTTTAAGTCTCAAATCGAGGTAAAACTCTTTCAGTGCTTTCTTTGACTTTGTGATCAATAAGGCTGAAGATTATAAATTGTACTGATCTGTTCAAAGAGCCATCTTTTTGCTTCATTGGTGTTCTCTAGTACCTTTCTGTTTTTAATTTAAAGGGTTTCTGTTCTTATCTTTATTATTCTATTTCTACTTTTCTTCTTTTGTATTTTTAATTTATATGTACCTTTATAAACAGATTTTTTATAGGTCATAGGTAGTTCAGTCTTATTTTTTATCCAGCTGATAAACTCTTCATTCTATTTGCGGTGACCATTTCAGAGCTTCCCGAGTGACTCAGTGATAAAGAATCTGTCTGCAATGCAGGAGATGCAGGTTTGATCCCTAGGCTGGAATGATCCCCTAGAGAATGGGGATCTTCAGTATTCTTACCTTGAGAATTCTTTGGACTGAGGAGCCTGGTGGGCTACAATTTATGGGGTTGCAAAAGAGTCAGATATAACTTAGCAACTAAAACAACAACAAAATATTCAGCTTAACTTAATGTTGGGAGGCCAGCGAGTTGATGATAACTCAGGAGAGCTGCTGCTTGTTCAGTAAAGCAGGCTTGACTGGGTATAAACAGCTGATGAAGGAGGAGCTGGCGAAGAAGGAACTAATGATGTAGGCCTTGCATCTGTGTCTACTTGAGGAGGGGGTGGTCTTCTACCAGCCTATATATATGGCTGCCCACTTAGTCGAAGGGAAAGCAGAGCAGAGCTTTCCTGCCTGCTGGCTTGCACCGCTTACAAGTACCCTATCCTAATAAATCCTCTTCTTGTCTATCACTCTGCTTCTCGCTGAATTCTTTCTGCGTTGAGGCAGGAAGAACCTGAACCTCGGTGGGTCCAGATATTGGGTGAGTGCTGGATTAAATCCCGGCTGCATAGGTTCAAGTCCCAGACAGGGTTTTGGCCAGAATTGAGTCCTGACCATGTGGGATCAAGTCCCAAGCAGGGTTTTGGCTGGGGTTAAGCCTTAGCCACATGGATTCGAGTCCCAAACCAGGTTTTGGCTAGGTTCAAGCCCCAGTCACCTGGGTTCAAGTCCCAAACAGGGTTTTAGCTGGGTTCAAGTTCCAGCTGTGTGGGTTCAAGTCCCAAGCAGGTTTCAATCAGGACTGGGCCCTGAGTTTAAGTCTCAAATCGAGGTAAAACTCTTTCAGTGCTTTCTTTGACTTTGTGATCAATAAGGCTGAAGATTATAAATTGTACTGATCTGTTCAAAGAGCCATCTTTTTGCTTCATTGGTGTTCTCTAGTACCTTTCTGTTTTTAATTTAAAGGGTTTCTGTTCTTATCTTTATTATTCTATTTCTACTTTTCTTCTTTTGTATTTTTAATTTATATGTACCTTTATAAACAGATTTTTTATAGGTCATAGGTAGTTCAGTCTTATTTTTTATCCAGCTGATAAACTCTTCATTCTATTTGCGGTGACCATTTCAGAGCTTCCCGAGTGACTCAGTGATAAAGAATCTGTCTGCAATGCAGGAGATGCAGGTTTGATCCCTAGGCTGGAATGATCCCCTAGAGAATGGGGATCTTCAGTATTCTTACCTTGAGAATTCTTTGGACTGAGGAGCCTGGTGGGCTACAATTTATGGGGTTGCAAAAGAGTCAGATATAACTTAGCAACTAAAACAACAACAAAAATATTCAGCTTAACTTAATCTTGGATATGATTAGTTTAAATATATCATATTGATCCGTATTTTCTGTTTGTTTCCATCTTTCCTTTGTTCTTTTTTCATCTTTTTTCGTGCCTTTTTGCAGGAATCGACTATTTTTGAGATTTCATTTCTTTCTCCTATTTATACATCTTTTTGAAGTTTAAGTAAATTTTTAGTTTGAAATCATTTCAGACTTACAGAAAATAATAATAAAAAGAAATATAGGACAGCCCTCTGAGATAGTCCTATCTATAAAATGTTTCCCATATTTTTGATCATTTTCCATATATATATTCTTCTAAATATTGTTATCAATCATTATCATTATTATTGAACCATTTGTAAGTTGTAGTCAGTATATCTCTCTACTCTAAATACTTTCATGTATATTTCCTAGAAAAAATGATTCAAATCAGGAATTTAAGCTTGTTACAATACTGCTGCCTAATATATAGACATTATTCATACTTTAACATTTATCCCCATGGTGTTATTTATAACCAATCTGTTTTTGTCTATTTTGACCTTGATATTTTTTAAGAGACTAGACAAATTATTTTGTAGAATGTCCCTCTGGAATTTTCTGACATTTCCTCATGATCAGATTTAAGTTATAAGTTTGGTGGGCTTCCCTGGTGGCTCAGTGGTAAAGATTCTGCCTGCAATGCATGAATCACAGGAGACATGCATTTGTTCCCTCGGTCAGCAAGATTCACTGGAGGAAAGCATAGCAGTCCACTCCAGTGTTCTTACCTGGAGAATCCCAGAGCCTGGCAGTCTCAAAAACAGTCTTTTAAGACCATAGGGTCAAAAAATGTCAGATATGACTGAAGTGACTTAGCACACTTGTATAGGATTTTGGCAAGAACACAAACAGAAAAATATAGTGTTCTTTTCCGGCACTGTACCAGAAGGCATATATCGTTATTTTTTCACCTATAACCCCATTTCTCACCTCTGCCAACCACCAGTGTATTCTGTATCTATAAGCTTGGTTTTGCTTTTTTGTTTTTTTAGGTTCCACGTAAAAGAGAGATCATTCAGTATTTGTCTTTCTCTGGCTGACTTATTTTACTTAGCATTATACCGTCTAGGCCCATCCTTGCTGTCATAAATGGCAAGATGTGATTCTATTTTGTGCCTTATTAATATAATCTGTATCACACTTTTTTATCCATTCATTCATCGATGAACACATTGTTTTCATACCTTGGTTATGGTAATCAATGCTACAATGAAAACAGCGATGCATATATCTTTTTGAGTTAGTATTTTCATTTCTTTGTATAAGTCGAATTGCTGAATCATATGGTTGTTCCGTTCTTAACTTTTTTAGGAACTTTCATACTGTTTTCCAGAGTGACTGCACCAGTTGACATTCCCATCAACAATGTATGAGAGTTTCCTTTTTTTACATCTTTACCAGTGCTTGTTAATTTTTGCTGTTTCCTTGTAATAGCCATTCTAACAAGTGTGAGGTGATATTTCTTTGAGGTTTTGATTTGCATTTGCTTGAAGATTAATAATGTAAAGCATCTTCTCATGTATCTATGGGCTGTCTGTCCACTTTTTAATCAGATTGTTTATTTTGCTATTGAGTTGTATGTGTTCTTTATGTATTTGAGATATTAGCTTTTTATCAGATGCATCATTTGCAAATATTTTCTCCCATTCATTGGCTGCTTTTTCATTTTATTAATAATTCCCTTTACTATCTGGAAACTTTGTAGTTTCATGTAGTTCCATGTGTTTATTTTTGCTTTTGTTGCTCTTGCTTTTGGAGTCAGAGTATAATCATACTACTTATGTTTTATTCTAGTTTTATGAGTTCAGATCTTATGTTCAAGCCCTCAATCCAATTTCTGTGTATGTTGCTTATGTTATATTGGGCTTCCCTAATGATTCAGACAGTAAAAAATTCTGCAGTGCAGGGGACTGTATTTCTTAACATAGTCTTAAAATTTTTCTTAATATGATCTGCTGGGAGTGAAACATATTTTATTTCATCTTATTTTTGTAAAAATATATTCTTTGGCTATAATTTCAGTCTTATTTTTTCACCTATAACCCCATTTCTCACCTCTGCCAACCACCAGTGTATTCTGTATCTATAAGCTTGGTTTTGCTTTTTTGTTTTTTTAGGTTCCACGTAAAAGAGAGATCATTCAGTATTTGTCTTTCTCTGGCTGACTTATTTTACTTAGCATTATACCGTCTAGGCCCATCCTTGCTGTCATAAATGGCAAGATGTGATTCTATTTTGTGCCTTATTAATATAATCTGTATCACACTTTTTTATCCATTCATTCATCGATGAACACATTGTTTTCATACCTTGGTTATGGTAATCAATGCTACAATGAAAACAGCGATGCATATATCTTTTTGAGTTAGTATTTTCATTTCTTTGTATAAGTCGAATTGCTGAATCATATGGTTGTTCCGTTCTTAACTTTTTTAGGAACTTTCATACTGTTTTCCAGAGTGACTGCACCAGTTGACATTCCCATCAACAATGTATGAGAGTTTCCTTTTTTTACATCTTTACCAGTGCTTGTTAATTTTTGCTGTTTCCTTGTAATAGCCATTCTAACAAGTGTGAGGTGATATTTCTTTGAGGTTTTGATTTGCATTTGCTTGAAGATTAATAATGTAAAGCATCTTCTCATGTATCTATGGGCTGTCTGTCCACTTTTTAATCAGATTGTTTATTTTGCTATTGAGTTGTATGTGTTCTTTATGTATTTGAGATATTAGCTTTTTATCAGATGCATCATTTGCAAATATTTTCTCCCATTCATTGGCTGCTTTTTCATTTTATTAATAATTCCCTTTACTATCTGGAAACTTTGTAGTTTCATGTAGTTCCATGTGTTTATTTTTGCTTTTGTTGCTCTTGCTTTTGGAGTCAGAGTATAATCATACTACTTATGTTTTATTCTAGTTTTATGAGTTCAGATCTTATGTTCAAGCCCTCAATCCAATTTCTGTGTATGTTGCTTATGTTATATTGGGCTTCCCTAATGATTCAGACAGTAAAAAATTCTGCAGTGCAGGGGACTGTATTTCTTAACATAGTCTTAAAATTTTTCTTAATATGATCTGCTGGGAGTGAAACATATTTTTATTTCATCTTATTTTTTGTAAAAAATATATTCTTTGGCTATAAAATTCTGCTTTGAGTGCTTTTATTTTTCACTCAGTGCTTTGAAGATGTAAAACTTTTGTTTTCTGGCTTGCATAATTTCTTTTCTTTAATTAATTGATTTTTTAATTTAAGTAAAACGGCTTTACAAAATTATGTTGGTTTCTGCCACCATAGTTTCTGATCACTAAGATTATATTTATTTTTTCTTGGTGTATAATGTTTTCTGTTTTACCCTAATTGGATTCAAAAAAGTTAAAGTACTTCCCCACACATTTTGACTATGATGTATCTAGGTGAGTAGATTTTTGTTTGTTTATTTAACTCTTGGTATATATACCGATTAAGATTCTGCAGACATCTTGATCATTATATCTTAAAGCATTTCTTCCACACCGCAATTTTCTCTTCTCCTTCTGGGACCCCTATTACACATGTCCTTGACTGTTCTATGTTGTTTCTCTGCTCTTATATTCTCTCTTTTTTTCTTTCTCTTTTTTGCATCCAATCTACTAATAAATCCATTAAATGGACTTTTTATATATGGTAGCATTTTTAGAATTCTAGTATTCTTAAACATTTATTTATTTATTTATTTTGGCGGGTGCGGTTTAGGGAGGGGATGGGCGGGCCACTTCTATTGGTCTTTCATTTCGCTATTTTCATCCGTCTTTGTTCTTTGGTTCTTGTGGGCCAAGAGCCTCCCGTCACGGTGGCCTCTGTTGTCGCAGAGTGCCGGCTCTGGGCACATGCGCTCTAGAGCTCCGGCTTGGTAATTGGACACATCAGTCCAGCCACTCCACGGCACGTGGGATCTTCCCATGCCAGGGATTCAACTGGTGCCTTGCACTGCAAAGTGGTGTCCTTACCCACTGGACCACCAGGGAAGCTCAAGAATTCTAGTATTCTTATTTTTCTGTTGTTTAGTCTCTAAATCGTGCCCAGCTCTTTTGCAACCTCATGGACTGTAGACTACCAGGCTCCTCTGTCCATGAGATTTCCCAGGCAAGAGTACTGGAGTAGGCTGCCATTTTCTCCTCCAGAAGATCTTTCCAACCCAGGGATTGAAGCTGCATTTGCAGTAGGATTTTTTATCACTGGCCCAATGGAAAAGCCCATTTTTATTTTACTTTCTTATATTATTCGTATTTTGTATAAAACTTCCTCACACACGTATGTTTTCTACTTTTCCCTGAGGATTCTCTAACATATTAATTTTAGTTATATGAATGTCCCTGTCGCATAATCCAAGACTAAATCTGAGTCTGATTTTGATTGTTTTATTGCTTAATGGTAATTTTAATTCTTTTTTAATTCTTACATTTTGAATGTCTCATAATTTTGAGTATCAGAAATTGTATGTAAATAATAAAGACTGAGATAAATACTATTTTTGCCTGAAAATGGTCTTGCTTTTTGTTATGCTTTTACTGTAGGGGTGAGCTAACTTAGCTTGTAATTGAACTCTGTTTTTTTTTTTTTTTTTTTTTTATTGCTATAATTATCTTGGGGGATATTGTGATGCTTAACTTTCTGTACCAACTTGATTGGGCTAAGGGATGCCAAGATAGCTCATAGAACATTTTGTTCTGGGCGTGTCTGTGATGATATTTCCAGGAGAGATTAGCATTTGAATTGATACTCTGAGTAAAGAAGATAGCCTTCACCAATGCATCATTCAATCTACTGTTAAATGAATAATTAGACTTTTTAGTAGATCTGTGTTGTCTTTTTTGCATATATTTAGTATTTCATGTAATCCCTAGAAGAAATCTTCCAATTTAATATTGTTATATTTATTTTATCTATAGAGTAATGAAAACTCAGAGAAGTTAAGTAACTTGCCCAGGGTTACACAGCTACTAAATAGCAGAGCTGGTGTTTAAATACCAGCTTTCTAATTCCAGAACCCTGCTGCTTTCTTTCCACTGTACTTCAAAAGAATTTAAGTACCTGCTTAAAGCTAAGAGCATATTTGCTTTGTTTAGCTAACGTGATGCCAGCAAAACATCAAAGAAGGAAATTGGAAATTGGATACCAATGTTTAAAAAGCATTGATTTCTCTTATCATAAAGGAAACTTGGGACTTGAATATCCAAAATAACTAAAATGAGTTCCTAAATATAAAGATATTCTCTCAGTGTTGTTTTTCTTCATTCTAATTTAGTAGATGCCTGGGTCTATTGACAGTAATTTATGATTATGAATTAAACTTAGGGTACAAAAATCTATTAATGAAGGAATCAGTCTCATAAGTCACAGCAGGTGTTTTTATTATAGTGTCATTAAAAAGATCATGGACTTAAGATAGTCTTTGAGATGAAAGTTACAGAACACACTAACTACTTGAATGTTGTTCACAGACATGTATGTTCCCATATCAGTCATATGCATATCCCTGGCCCCTTTATTTTTAGAGATTTATTTAGCTGTGCTAGGTCTTACTGTGGCTTGTGGGCTCTAGTTCCTTGACCAGGAATTGAACCCAGGCCCCCTACATTGGGAGGATAGACTCTTAGCCATGGAACCACCAGGGAAGTCTCCAATTACCCACATTAAATGCCATAGTTTAGTGGCATTTAGTACATTTACAATGTTGTACAACAACCACCTCTAATGTCAAAATACGCTCATCACTCCAGAGTAAAACACCTCACCCACTGCTCAGTTTATCCTACCCTCCCCACTGCCTGCAGCCCTTGGGAGCCACCAATCTGTATTCTGTCTCAGTGGATTTCTCTGAGTATTTTGTATAAATAGAATCATAGACTATATGACCTTTGATGTCTGGTAACATAATGACCTTCTGTCATGTAGCATAATGTTTTAGGAGATTCATGCATGCGGTAACACGTACTGATACTTCATTCCTTTTTTTAATGTATATAGCCAAATAACATTTTATTACACATATGTACCACACACACACACACACATACACACACACACAGGCACACACATACACAAGATCATAAGCTTAATCAAAGACAAGATTAGATAATTGTGATATTATAGAAATGAACATAATTTATCAGATACAGAAATACAAGCAGTAAAGATGACTATAGAGAAATACTAGAATGTAAAAGGCATTTGTATAAGAAGTATAAGTCATGATCTCTGAAGCTTAACGTTACTCTTTGGTAATAACATAGATGTGTTTTAGTATCTCATATATATTTGACATTAGCTTTATATATAACACAAAGTGGAGAAGAGTTCTGTCAACTTGTGATATCAGTTCCTGATAGGACATAATTTCCAATGAATCTGCAGTATAATCTAATAATTTAAGAGTCATAGTTTGAGCTTCATCTCATGCATGACCATGTGATATTGACATGTAAATAAGTAAAAAGTTGGATCCTGAGTTGTTGTTGATGATGAATCACTGCAAGTATCATTAGCACAAATGAGGGCTTTGTTTAAAGTTGAACAGAGCAAGTCTTGTAGCCAAAGAAATTTAAAGTACTAACTGTCTCTAGTCACCAGGTAGGAGAACACTGATACTTTCGGAACACATGAATTCAATGGAGACTGCAGTGGTGCCATTATTCAGACTGGAGATAGAGATCAGTCATTCTAGTGGGCCGGTAGAAGGGAGAGAGGCAGGAGTGTGGAGGAAAAAACTTTAGTAACAAGGGCCCTGAAGTGAAACGGAAGAATCTCAGAATTGACCAGAAGTTGTGGAAAAGAGCAACATGGTGAATACCATGTAAAGAACACAGATTGAATCACAGCTTCTCCTTTATAAAGAGGTTCAGTGTTATCACCTGTTTAAAGAAAAATTAGAAATGAATGACAAAAGCCACTCTCCTTTTAGAGTTCATTATGTATAAGAAAAGTATGGGTAATTTTACATAGTTTTCATTAGTGAGTCTAAGTTTAGTCATGCTCAGTAAATTATTGTAACTTCAAAATTTTCTGAGGTAAATGAAAACACTTTAGTTTCATATGAAACATGTGGGTATTTTCTGAATATTAGAATTAGGGTTTTGGTATGCAGAATGAACAGAATGAGGAATAAAATCCCCTTTTCAAATGCTCCTGCCTCAAGAAGCTTTAATAATGTTTGGATATAATATACCTCATAGTAGTATTTCCTGCTGTATTTGAAATCTGCATTTGTTGTTTGTCTACTAAGTAAATCAATATTTTAGAAAAAGTACTAAAAAGTAAAAGGCATTTGTATAAGAAGTATAAGTCATGATCTCTGAAGCTTAACGTTACTCTTTGGTAATAACATAGATGTGTTTTAGTATCTCATATATATTTGACATTAGCTTTATATATAACACAAAGTGGAGAAGAGTTCTGTCAACTTGTGATATCAGTTCCTGATAGGACATAATTTCCAATGAATCTGCAGTATAATCTAATAATTTAAGAGTCATAGTTTGAGCTTCATCTCATGCATGACCATGTGATATTGACATGTAAATAAGTAAAAAGTTGGATCCTGAGTTGTTGTTGATGATGAATCACTGCAAGTATCATTAGCACAAATGAGGGCTTTGTTTAAAGTTGAACAGAGCAAGTCTTGTAGCCAAAGAAATTTAAAGTACTAACTGTCTCTAGTCACCAGGTAGGAGAACACTGATACTTTCGGAACACATGAATTCAATGGAGACTGCAGTGGTGCCATTATTCAGACTGGAGATAGAGATCAGTCATTCTAGTGGGCCGGTAGAAGGGAGAGAGGCAGGAGTGTGGAGGAAAAAACTTTAGTAACAAGGGCCCTGAAGTGAAACGGAAGAATCTCAGAATTGACCAGAAGTTGTGGAAAAGAGCAACATGGTGAATACCATGTAAAGAACACAGATTGAATCACAGCTTCTCCTTTATAAAGAGGTTCAGTGTTATCACCTGTTTAAAGAAAAATTAGAAATGAATGACAAAAGCCACTCTCCTTTTAGAGTTCATTATGTATAAGAAAAGTATGGGTAATTTTACATAGTTTTCATTAGTGAGTCTAAGTTTAGTCATGCTCAGTAAATTATTGTAACTTCAAAATTTTCTGAGGTAAATGAAAACACTTTAGTTTCATATGAAACATGTGGGTATTTTCTGAATATTAGAATTAGGGTTTTGGTATGCAGAATGAACAGAATGAGGAATAAAATCCCCTTTTCAAATGCTCCTGCCTCAAGAAGCTTTAATAATGTTTGGATATAATATACCTCATAGTAGTATTTCCTGCTGTATTTGAAATCTGCATTTGTTGTTTGTCTACTAAGTAAATCAATATTTTGGAGGGAAGGAAATCATTTCATTATCTATCTTCATGTCTCCAGTGCCTAATATACGCATGAAATAAAGGAAGGACATAATACTGAAAAACACTAAATTAAGTAGAATACACTAAGACTAACGTAAAAAGAAGAGATGTGCTATTGCGTTAAGAGGACCACTGTATGGATTAGAAAGTAGTCTAAAATGGTGACCATGGCATTAATTAAAGGATGTTTAAAGGAGTGAGTTCCTTCGTCAAATAATGCAGATCTTAAACTAGATCTATTATTTGTAAACATATGGGTTTTGTTTTATTTTGATTTCAGTTTTATTTGTAGTCCTATTCTCACAAAGTCCAATATGCATAAAAGCTAAAAAAAAGACCTGAACCAGATAAATCAGGGATATGGGTTACAGAGCCCTGCTTGACTACGCCACTGCTGTTTGTTCTTACCCCATACCACCCAACAACAGGAATCCTTAAGCAATCTCCTAAGAGTGCTGCAGAAATTCAGTCTCTGTTCACCGAAGCAAAATACAAATATTGAGACAGAATTTTGGGTCACATAGAAAAGAGTAGCTTTGATTGCTTTGCCAGGTAAAGAGGGCCACATGGGAATACTGCTGTCAAAGCTATGTCAGCCCCACTGGGGGGATTAGTGAAGAGTTTTATCGTGTTCAAGAAGCAGGGTGTGATCAGTTCATGAGCAGTTCTTGGATTGATTGACATCAAGGTGTAGTTTCAAGCATCATCAATCTTCGGATTTCAACTGATCTATGTTTTTATGGTCAGCGTTTTCATCCGGAGGGGGTCTGTTTCCTGTAAAAACAACTTATGAATGTAGGTCAGACCTTTATCTATATCTTTCAGGAAACTATGAGTTTGGTGATTCTGTTATGTGATTCTATTCTGTCATAGTCTAAATTATTTCCATTTCCCGAGCCCAACAGTTATTTTGTTTTTACATCTTTTTTCCCAGTTATTAACTTGAGTCAACATTTTACTTCAGAAGGACACAGGAGGCTGTACTCAGCTTCAAGAGTTGAAAAGAATAGTTTGAAGACCAACATTCTACTATGTGATTCTTAAGAAATAAGTAGGTATAAAAAACCCTATTTGTATAAATAATAAAATATATGTGTGTGATACATAAATAAAAATATAATATATAAGAAATTATAAACATAGAGCAAAATATAAAATAAATAAAATAGATAAATATAATAAAAATGTTTACAGTGAAGCCAACATACCATCACCATACCCTGCTCTTGCTATGCCTGCCTTGCTAGAATTGGCTGTGGTCAAAGCTTTCTTATATAAACAATTCAAATGATCATGAGGGAATTAGGAATAAAAATATTTTTCTACAGTTCTTTTTAAAAAATATGTTCTTATGCTTACATTTCTGTATGACTCCTTTTAATTACTTTCTTTCTACTATAAACCGAGCTGTCACTGCTAAAAAAGTATATAAAAGAAGAAAGTGATTCAGTATTAAGGACTCTTTCTCAAGTGTGATTCATCTTGAATTCTATATTTTACTCCTCAGTTATTTTGTAAAAAATTTGCTTGATCTAATTAAATTATTGCCATACTCATGAATTTGATAAGTGAAAAATGACATACTAAATAGTTTCTATTAATTACATCTTTAAAATATAAATGAAAAATTATTTTAAAATTGCTATAATAGGTTTATTGTAATTTAAAATGGGATCATTTGCATTTTGCTTTGTAAATATAAAATTAATATGAATTACTTTGTAGTCTTGGCTTGAATGTGATCATGTATTTTGTTTGTTAGATTAGTGTCCTTTATACTAATAGTTTTCCTGATTAATGCATTTAAAAGGCTATCTTTTATGAAAGTGCAAGATAAAAATCTTCTGAATGTAGGTCAGACCTTTATCTATATCTTTCAGGAAACTATGAGTTTGGTGATTCTGTTATGTGATTCTATTCTGTCATAGTCTAAATTATTTCCATTTCCCGAGCCCAACAGTTATTTTGTTTTTACATCTTTTTTCCCAGTTATTAACTTGAGTCAACATTTTACTTCAGAAGGACACAGGAGGCTGTACTCAGCTTCAAGAGTTGAAAAGAATAGTTTGAAGACCAACATTCTACTATGTGATTCTTAAGAAATAAGTAGGTATAAAAAACCCTATTTGTATAAATAATAAAATATATGTGTGTGATACATAAATAAAAATATAATATATAAGAAATTATAAACATAGAGCAAAATATAAAATAAATAAAATAGATAAATATAATAAAAATGTTTACAGTGAAGCCAACATACCATCACCATACCCTGCTCTTGCTATGCCTGCCTTGCTAGAATTGGCTGTGGTCAAAGCTTTCTTATATAAACAATTCAAATGATCATGAGGGAATTAGGAATAAAAATATTTTTCTACAGTTCTTTTTAAAAAATATGTTCTTATGCTTACATTTCTGTATGACTCCTTTTAATTACTTTCTTTCTACTATAAACCGAGCTGTCACTGCTAAAAAAGTATATAAAAGAAGAAAGTGATTCAGTATTAAGGACTCTTTCTCAAGTGTGATTCATCTTGAATTCTATATTTTACTCCTCAGTTATTTTGTAAAAAATTTGCTTGATCTAATTAAATTATTGCCATACTCATGAATTTGATAAGTGAAAAATGACATACTAAATAGTTTCTATTAATTACATCTTTAAAATATAAATGAAAAATTATTTTAAAATTGCTATAATAGGTTTATTGTAATTTAAAATGGGATCATTTGCATTTTGCTTTGTAAATATAAAATTAATATGAATTACTTTGTAGTCTTGGCTTGAATGTGATCATGCGTATTTTGTTTGTTAGATTAGTGTCCTTTATACTAATAGTTTTTCCTGATTAATGCATTTAAAAAGGCTATCTTTTTATGAAAGTGCAAGATAAAAATCTTCTGAAATTATTCACTGCCAAAAGAATAGAATAAAATCTCCATTAAAACCTACAATTTATTCCCAACATAGGTTCTATAATTTATACTTGTAGATAAAAACAATTATCTTGATTAAGTTTTATATATTCCTTTTATGGTTATACATTCAGTAAGGGAATATTTGTGTAGAAGATTAAGTCAAAAAGCAGTGCTTGCTTTTATGGAGGCTATGTACAGAAAGCAAAACTTCTATTAATAACAGTACCCTAAATTTCTTGAGTGTTTAACTTTTGCCATCCTCTGTCCTAATGTTTTCAAATATGTTAAAAAATAATTTAGGAACACTCTCATGGCTAAGCCCTTGATAATGACTCCCTGAACCTCTATCACATCAAGAATGTAAAGAATCAGAAATCTGCTTCTGCAGCCATTAGCTCCCAAAGCGCTTTGTCTTGCAATTATAATCAAGAACTAGGAATCCCTCTCCAGAGTGTTGGATTATGAGTCATATCATTAATCCTTCAGCAGCAAAAAAAAAAAAAATCCAAAAAAAAGAGTCCTCTGAACACCACTCAACCTACTTATTAGCTCATTTCCAAATTCAAGTCTTATACTAATTCATTTGATTGGGAAAGCTGAACTCAGATTGAAGCTCCTGGATTCTAAGAAATCTATGAAACATTTCCAGTAGACTAGAAGGAGATTAGAATAGGGGTTCAAACAGGCCAAATCAATTAAATCCAACAACCACTAATACTACTTTTGTGTGCTAAGATTTTGAATTTTTTTACAAGTTGAGATTGCTTAGTTTGAAAATGGGATCAAGACAGATTGAGAAAACCTTTATCTCTCCTCCAAACCTATTCACCATGATTTGGAAAAAATGCTGCATTTGTTAAAGGAAAACTCTTAATAGCCCTGGAAACCAAAAGTGCATCATAAATAGGCCATGTATATTGAAAAACATCTAGGAGATAAGCAATATCTAGATTATAATGATGAAGAAAGAAGACTGAAGAAAGCCTACCACACTGTAAAATACATGTAAGAGTAAGTCACTGAAACATTATTGTCATTTCATGATATTTCAAAATTAGCATCAAGAAATAGTCAAGAGGGACTCCTTAGTTAATTTCAGATTTAGTAATTACTAATACACCATTCCCTGAAGTTAAATTTATTACAATAGCACAGATGTTTTTAATGGTTTATAATAGTATATGGGGTTGCTGCACTAGGCACCTATATATGTCTACATTTTTATTCAGTAATAAAAATCTACTTTTTAAGACTTGGGAGTATATTTAATAGACCTAAGGAAAGGGACCAAAATTAATAATCAGAATAACTGAACTCAAAATAAGCAGAATGAGTCAAAGAAAATTTGGAGCGCTAGAAATTCTCAGAGCAGTTTTTGGGGAAAATTAACTCAAGAGAAAAAAAGGGCTATTGTGAGAGAGGAGAAAAATACTAAACAGCGCAACATGCTTGTTATATTAAAATATAAGCTAAATCAGTCTAAATTTGACTAAAAGTAAAATTTATTGTCTGAGAGGGAAAATCAGAGAAATATTTAGTACCTTAAGGATCAATATAGGAGATATTTAGAAGTTTAATAAATGTGTTTTCTTTAAGATGAGAGCAAGAAAATGGAAGAGGAGAAATGTGTTACATTTTGCTCACTGTCCTTATTTGTTTTTTAAGAAGATTCAGGCCAAATTGGATTGGGAAAGCTGAACTCAGATTGAAGCTCCTGGATTCTAAGAAATCTATGAAACATTTCCAGTAGACTAGAAGGAGATTAGAATAGGGGTTCAAACAGGCCAAATCAATTAAATCCAACAACCACTAATACTACTTTTGTGTGCTAAGATTTTGAATTTTTTTACAAGTTGAGATTGCTTAGTTTGAAAATGGGATCAAGACAGATTGAGAAAACCTTTATCTCTCCTCCAAACCTATTCACCATGATTTGGAAAAAATGCTGCATTTGTTAAAGGAAAACTCTTAATAGCCCTGGAAACCAAAAGTGCATCATAAATAGGCCATGTATATTGAAAAACATCTAGGAGATAAGCAATATCTAGATTATAATGATGAAGAAAGAAGACTGAAGAAAGCCTACCACACTGTAAAATACATGTAAGAGTAAGTCACTGAAACATTATTGTCATTTCATGATATTTCAAAATTAGCATCAAGAAATAGTCAAGAGGGACTCCTTAGTTAATTTCAGATTTAGTAATTACTAATACACCATTCCCTGAAGTTAAATTTATTACAATAGCACAGATGTTTTTAATGGTTTATAATAGTATATGGGGGTTGCTGCACTAGGCACCTATATATGTCTACATTTTTATTCAGTAATAAAAATCTACTTTTTAAGACTTGGGAGTATATTTAATAGACCTAAGGAAAGGGACCAAAATTAATAATCAGAATAACTGAACTCAAAATAAGCAGAATGAGTCAAAGAAAATTTGGAGCGCTAGAAATTCTCAGAGCAGTTTTTGGGGAAAATTAACTCAAGAGAAAAAAAGGGCTATTGTGAGAGAGGAGAAAAATACTAAACAGCGCAACATGCTTGTTATATTAAAATATAAGCTAAATCAGTCTAAATTTGACTAAAAGTAAAATTTATTGTCTGAGAGGGAAAATCAGAGAAATATTTAGTACCTTAAGGATCAATATAGGAGATATTTAGAAGTTTAATAAATGTGTTTTCTTTAAGATGAGAGCAAGAAAATGGAAGAGGAGAAATGTGTTACATTTTGCTCACTGTCCTTATTTGTTTTTTAAGAAGATAATTTCCCTAAAGCTAGGCTTCAGATACAAAGAGTCGATCAAATTGTGAGGTATAATTAGTTCATTCTTCCCTTAAAAAGAGAAGTCACTCAGTAGTGTCCAACTCTATGACCCATGAATGGGTCATGGACTTTTCCAGGCCAAGAATACTGGCGTGGGTAGCCTTTCCTATCTCCAAGGTATGTTCCCAACCCAGGGATCAAACCCAGGTCTCCCACATTGCAGGCAGATTGTTTGGCATCTGAGCTCCAAGGGAAACCTGGGAATTCTGGAGTGGGTGGCCTATCCCTTCTCCTGGGGAACTTGCCGACCCAGGAATCGAACCAGCATCTCTTACATTGCCAATGGATGTTTTACCAGTTAACTATAAGGAAATCCCATTCTTCCCTTAATTTTGACCTGTTATCAAGCTGGTAAGATTATAGAAATCTTAAGATAAAATTGAAAGTCTTCAAGAGGGAAAGAAATAGTAGCTTTAAAAGAATAATAATAAAATTGCACTAAATTTCGTCTTTCAATATTGGACACTAGAAGTATAACGATTTCTTTAAATTTCTAAATGAAATGTATTTTTCACTCAGGAATGCTTAAAATCTGGAAGATAAACATAATTTTTAGTCAAAATTACTCACCAAATAATAATTGTTAGTTGGTCAATTTGTCATTTGGAGAGTTTTGAAAGAATTTCATGAGAAAAAAAGGGCTATTGTGAGAGAGGAGAAAAATACTAAACAGCGCAACATGCTTGTTATATTAAAATATAAGCTAAATCAGTCTAAATTTGACTAAAAGTAAAATTTATTGTCTGAGAGGGAAAATCAGAGAAATATTTAGTACCTTAAGGATCAATATAGGAGATATTTAGAAGTTTAATAAATGTGTTTTCTTTAAGATGAGAGCAAGAAAATGGAAGAGGAGAAATGTGTTACATTTTGCTCACTGTCCTTATTTGTTTTTTAAGAAGATAATTTCCCTAAAGCTAGGCTTCAGATACAAAGAGTCGATCAAATTGTGAGGTATAATTAGTTCATTCTTCCCTTAAAAAGAGAAGTCACTCAGTAGTGTCCAACTCTATGACCCATGAATGGGTCATGGACTTTTCCAGGCCAAGAATACTGGCGTGGGTAGCCTTTCCTATCTCCAAGGTATGTTCCCAACCCAGGGATCAAACCCAGGTCTCCCACATTGCAGGCAGATTGTTTGGCATCTGAGCTCCAAGGGAAACCTGGGAATTCTGGAGTGGGTGGCCTATCCCTTCTCCTGGGGAACTTGCCGACCCAGGAATCGAACCAGCATCTCTTACATTGCCAATGGATGTTTTACCAGTTAACTATAAGGAAATCCCATTCTTCCCTTAATTTTGACCTGTTATCAAGCTGGTAAGATTATAGAAATCTTAAGATAAAATTGAAAGTCTTCAAGAGGGAAAGAAATAGTAGCTTTAAAAGAATAATAATAAAATTGCACTAAATTTCGTCTTTCAATATTGGACACTAGAAGTATAACGATTTCTTTAAATTTCTAAATGAAATGTATTTTTCACTCAGGAATGCTTAAAATCTGGAAGATAAACATAATTTTTAGTCAAAAATTACTCACCAAATAATAATTGTTAGTTGGTCAATTTGTCATTTGGAGAGTTTTGAAAGAATTTCATGAGAATATAAGGCAGAATAGTTTACAAATGTATTTAAATAAAGAGATAGATATAGAATGTTAACTACAAATAAAATAGTTAATGCAGTATTTAAAATCTAAGTTATTTCTTATTCATAGTGAAAGATATTAAGCTGTCAACTAGTCTGTATTTTTTAGAAGTTAATGATAATAACATGAAGCCTAGAAATGATTAAAGTGACAATATACTATGACAACGTGATCAACTGCACAAATTGCAGGGTCAGTTACCCTTCTTGAATAATGGTGAAACATTCCATAATAATCTTGATAGATAATGAAAAAGCATTTAAGAAAATTAAGCATGCTTTTGTGATTATAAAAGAATAATAACAAATTTATGTTTTATTTATTTAGCTTTTTTTTTTGGAGGGTGAGGTGGGGAGGGAGGGGGATGGGCGGGCCACTTCTATTGGACTTTAATTTCTCTATTTTCATCCGTCTTTGTTCTTTGGCTCCTGTGGGCCTCCCATCGCAGTGGCCACTGTCGTCGCAGAGCACCGGCTCTGGGCGCACGCGCGCCAGAGCTCCGGCTCGGTAATTGGACACATCGGTCCAGCCACTCCGTGGCATGTGGGATCTTCCCAGGCCAGGGATTGAACCGGCGCCTGTTTCACTGCAAGGCGGTGTCTTTACCCACTGGACCACCAGGGGAAGCCCTATATTTTAAAATAAGTTTTAGCTAATAAGATTTATCTATCAGAAATCTATCAAAAAATTCAGATTTAATGGTGATGAATTAGATATGTTTTCAGTTATACTCAAGGATAGACAAGAATGATGTTATTATTCAATGCTATACTATTAATTTTTATTGACTTTATTTCTTTAGAGTAATTTAGGATTCACAGCAAAATTGAGGGGAAACAAAATATTTTGATAAGAAACACTCACAAATTGTATCTTTTTGAAAGGAAGAGTCTAAACTGTCATTAAATGCATCATATAAACTGAGAATGTAAGCTCAATAAAAGCAAGGACTATTTTGTCTTCAGAGAGTAGAAATTGCATTACACATAGTAGATACTTAATACACAAATATTATAGTGCTAGACAAAATAATGAGTGATAATTTTCTTATACAACACAGAGGAAGTTAAACCAAAATTAATAGTAACAAACTTATGAAAAATCTAGATATAAAACTGTGTAGAATCCAATATAAAGGAAAACTAGAATAAATTTAGAATATTTCATATTGTAGAAATGTTCATATCTATAAAGATATGAATATTTCTAAACTTGAAGCAAAATCAAAACAGAAATGACAGTCTGTAATACAATCATTGAATATATTGAGTGTAGTAGTAGCAGAATGCAAAGAATTAAGTTTTTTTTAAAAAGAAGTCAATGAATGTGAATGATTCACCAAATAAACAGCCAATAAGTATACAAAAATGCTCTCCCAAGTGGGAAAGTAGTAATAAAAAGAAGCAAATGTGAATTATAATGACAGTGACTATTATGTCTGACAATTTAGACTGGCACATATTGCTTTAAAATTTGTTAGTACTCCTCACAGATGAAAACATGGGGAAAAAAGAGTTCCAGCATGGGACTTAAAAGTAATTATGTCAGGACTTCCCTGGTGGTCCAGTGGGTAAGGACACCGCCTTGCAGTGCAACAGGCGCCGGTTCGATCCCTGGCCTGGGAAGATCCCACGTGCGGCGGAGCAGCTGGACCCATGTGTCCAAGTACCGAGCCGGAGCTCTGGAGCGCATGCGCCCAGAGCCAGTGCTCTGCGACAACAGAGGCCACCGCGATGGGAGGCCCACACGGGCCGAAGAGCAAAGATGGATGAAAATAGAGAAATGAAAGACCAATAGAAAGTGGCCCGCCCACCCCTCTCCCTCCCACCCTACCCACCCACCCCCCAAATAAATAAATAAATGTTTAAAAAAAAAAAAAGTAATTATGTCAGATGTCAGGTAGCAAGGTTAGAAATGTGTAATACATAAAGGAAAGGGACAAACAATGGCAGACAGTAAGTATGTGAGAGAGACGACAGGGTGTGGGCAGCAGTCGAGGCTAAATGTGCCTGGAAAAATGAAAACAGACAAACCTCAGATAAATATACGTAAAAGAAAGAAACTGAAAAGATGCAGTGAACAGATTAAACTTTCTTCTTTTTTTTTTTTTTGGAGGATCCAGGTGTTGGCAGTCAGTCTTATCCACACCATCGGGCTTTAATTTTGTACACACCGTTAAGTACTGATTCTACCATTTATAAATGTAGACATTCAGTAAACTTTCCCCAGGTACTTTTCACAGTGTAGTGACCAATATTCTCTGTGGATTGGATTGTCTCTTTAATTTCAGAGTGTGTTTACGTACTCAGTTGCTCAGTCATGTCCAACTGTTTGTGACCTGTGGACTGCAGCCCCCCAGATTCCTCTGTCCACGGAATACTCTAGGCATGAATACTGGAGTGTGTTGCCATTTCCTCCTCCAGGGAATTTTAGGGTAAGTGGAATTATTTAAAACTACATTCCCTTTGTGATATTGATATTATCAGTATACACTTGCTACTGACACTGCCATTTTACCATTTGTCACTGACGATGAGTTGTGTTAATAGCAAATGTGGAGATCTTTTATAGTAATATTGTTCAATCTTTAAAAGAAGGCAAAAAATCAGAACTGAAATCAAGCATGATGAGGAGTGGTTTTTGAGCAATTAGTTTACTGCTTGCCGTGTTCATCTTGAAAAACAAGACTGGATACTTGATTGTAAACTTGTTGTTATTTGATACACAAGTCACGCTGTCTAGACCGGGGATGTAGCATGAAAGCACATTTATATTTGAGCAATAATACAGGGGTTCTAATCTTGGGAGCTTTGTGGACTGGATGGGACTGGAGGAAGTGTTAGAAGAGAGGGTCTGGTACGCAGTATAGAAATTTAATCTGGTATAAATGCTGTTAAGAGTAGGAATTCAATCTGGGAATTCTAAAGGTATAACAGTCTGAACTGTTTCTGGGATAGATGAATTTTTTTCCTCTGTGTACTGGGCAAGGGGGCATCTGGGGATTAAACTTTCAGCAAGATTCACAAGGGGGTGAATCCTGTCCTTGGTTAAAGCCAGTGGAAGGGAAATGATAGAATCAATACTGTCTCTGAAAGCATTTGCTATTATGCTAGATTTAGTTCTAAGCTTAAAAAAAAAAAAAAAAAAAAAAGACTTAATTTATTTTTGTTATCTCTCTGTAAGTTTCAAAACCAGGACTGTCTTCCTGGTACCAAACATGTTACAAATGCCTATCTGAAATGATTATTTCTTAAAGGTGTTCTGCAAAAAAAGGAAGGAGCTATGCAGCCATTTGTAGAATTCACTTTTTAACCTCTAGTACTTAATGAAGCAAGACAGTTATCTTTCTTCTTTCCACTTGCCTCCCAGAAGTGAAAAGATTGATTTTCTGTTCATAAAACATCTGAAACTTTTTCATTCTTAATTTTGCTGTTTTCTGCTTCCAACTCTACATATCCCAATGTGTGTTTTTAACTTGCTATACACTGGAAAAAAATTGGATTGAAATTCTGTTTATGTTTCTTGAATATTATGAATTCTCCTGGTCTTTTCCAGTTTTTATCTCTAAGTTTACAACTACCCCTTTCGATATTTCGTTAACATGAAGGTTCCATTTGCTCACTGACAAATACAATCTTTCACCACTTTATCTTTTGTTTACTCTGTCAGAACAAACAGTATTCTTTCTTTAAACCACATTTCTCTTCTAAAAGATATTTTGATATCATTTTAATTCCTCCATCTTAGGATAATATTATCATGCTAAAATGGAAGTCACCTTGTTCAATCTTTAAAAGAAGGCAAAAAATCAGAACTGAAATCAAGCATGATGAGGAGTGGTTTTTGAGCAATTAGTTTACTGCTTGCCGTGTTCATCTTGAAAAACAAGACTGGATACTTGATTGTAAACTTGTTGTTATTTGATACACAAGTCACGCTGTCTAGACCGGGGATGTAGCATGAAAGCACATTTATATTTGAGCAATAATACAGGGGTTCTAATCTTGGGAGCTTTGTGGACTGGATGGGACTGGAGGAAGTGTTAGAAGAGAGGGTCTGGTACGCAGTATAGAAATTTAATCTGGTATAAATGCTGTTAAGAGTAGGAATTCAATCTGGGAATTCTAAAGGTATAACAGTCTGAACTGTTTCTGGGATAGATGAATTTTTTTCCTCTGTGTACTGGGCAAGGGGGCATCTGGGGATTAAACTTTCAGCAAGATTCACAAGGGGGTGAATCCTGTCCTTGGTTAAAGCCAGTGGAAGGGAAATGATAGAATCAATACTGTCTCTGAAAGCATTTGCTATTATGCTAGATTTAGTTCTAAGCTTAAAAAAAAAAAAAAAAAAAAAAAGACTTAATTTATTTTTGTTATCTCTCTGTAAGTTTCAAAACCAGGACTGTCTTCCTGGTACCAAACATGTTACAAATGCCTATCTGAAATGATTATTTCTTAAAGGTGTTCTGCAAAAAAAGGAAGGAGCTATGCAGCCATTTGTAGAATTCACTTTTTAACCTCTAGTACTTAATGAAGCAAGACAGTTATCTTTCTTCTTTCCACTTGCCTCCCAGAAGTGAAAAGATTGATTTTCTGTTCATAAAACATCTGAAACTTTTTCATTCTTAATTTTGCTGTTTTCTGCTTCCAACTCTACATATCCCAATGTGTGTTTTTAACTTGCTATACACTGGAAAAAAATTGGATTGAAATTCTGTTTATGTTTCTTGAATATTATGAATTCTCCTGGTCTTTTCCAGTTTTTATCTCTAAGTTTACAACTACCCCTTTCGATATTTCGTTAACATGAAGGTTCCATTTGCTCACTGACAAATACAATCTTTCACCACTTTATCTTTTGTTTACTCTGTCAGAACAAACAGTATTCTTTCTTTAAACCACATTTCTCTTCTAAAAGATATTTTTGATATCATTTTAATTCCCCTCCATCTTAGGATAATATTATCATGCTAAAATGGAAGTCACCTTGTTCAAATTATAAATGTCAAAAACCAAAGGCTGGGCATTGGAAAGGAAAGACCAATTCTCTTATTTAACTACTTAGTTTTCCAAAAATGGATTTTGAGGACTGCTAAAAGTTCCTACATATTAAGGAATAGAAAATCTCTGCCTTTTAAAAAAATCTCTGGATGTTTTTGTCTAGTAATCTTGTTTCTCACTTTGGGGGTGATTCTCATGTAGATCCTTGCTAAGGTGACAATTTTCAGTGTTCTTTTTTTAGAAAGTAAGTGTATCAATCTGTAGAATCAAATGGATAAATATCTATTAAGTGTCATAGATATTTCAGAAGGAAGTTAAAATTTAATTCAAAACAATATGTGGATGCAATACAAAGGAGTTAATTCATAATACTATGCAATGAATTATACATACCAAATAAGGTTTATGGGATAAAAGTTATTTAAGGTTTTAGTGAGGGAACAAATTGCTTAAGATGGAACTTAATCTCCATTTGGGAATACAAACACTCACTGAAATACTAGTCAGCAACTAATTCTAGTGAAATAGAGATATTTGGCTCATATTACTTGGGCAAAGGCCTGTGTAGGTGACTCGATTATAAAGAACCTACCTGCCAATGCAGGAGCTGCAGAAGACTATGTTCTATCCCTGGGCTGGGAAGATCCTCTGGAGGAGGAAACGGCAACTCACTCCAGATTCTTTTTTTTTTTTTTTCCAAAACTGGCAGCCAATAATGATGCTGATTTTTTTTGTTTTTTGTTTTTTTTAAATTTTGGCCTCTTTTATTGGTCTTGTATTTATTTATTTTCATCTGTCTTTATTCCTTTGACCTGTGTGAGCCTCTCACTGTAGTGGCCTCTCTCACTGCAGAGCACTGGCTCTGGACGCACGTGCTCCAGAGTGCTGGCTCGCAACTGGACACACTGGTCCAGTCACTCCATGGCACATGGGACCCTCCAGGGCCAGGGGTCAAACTGGTGCCCCTTACTGCAAGGCGGACTCTTTACCCAGTGGACCACCAGGGAAGCCCCTCACTCCAGATTCTTGCCTGGAAAATCTCATGGACAGAAGAGCCTAGAAAGTTGCAGTCCAGGGTGTCACAAAAAGTCAGACATGACTGAGTGATTGAGTACACACTTAAATATAGAAATATGAAAAAGATTTGAAGATAATCTTAGAGGTGCTGACTCCTGGTATTATTGTACTTATTTTATTTTTACAGAGAAAAGTGGTTTACTCTAGTGATGTAATGCAGAATAGGAAAAGGAAGGGTGACTGGAAGTAATAAACCACTTAGAAGTTTACTATGGTCACTTCTGTGAAAGAGTAATGGTCAAAATTAAAGTGGTGGCCAGAGGAAATGTGACAGAAATTTGTCATACTTTGGGTATTTCCTGCATATAAGTAACCACTTTCATCATGGGAAAATGTATATTAATACTATGGAAATAAGTTAAACATAGTCAGGTTTAGATGCTTCTTTCTTTTATTTTCATGTGTCGCACACTATTCTGAACATTAAAATACATAGAATTGTTAATGAAACCTCTTTTACAATTCCAAAAAATCAGAGCATAGAGGAAAAATGTGCATTTCCAAAAGAGTAATATTTCTATTTGATCATGTTCTTGTTTAGTCAGTAAATCATGTCTGACTCTTTGCAACCCCATGAACCGCAGCATACCAGACTTCCCTGTCCTTCACAATCCCCTGGAGCTTGCTCAAACTCACGTCCTTTGAATCAATGGTGCCATCCAACTATCTCATCCTTTGCTGACCCTTCTCCTCTTGCCCTCAATCTTTTCCGGCATCAGGGTCTTTTCCAATGAGTTGGCTCTTTGTATCAGGTGGCCAATATATTGGAACTTCAGCTTCAGCAACCGTCCTTGCAATGAATAGTTAGAGTTGATTTCCTTTAGGATTGACTGTTTTTCTCTCCTTGCTGTCCAAGGGACTCTCAAGAGTCTTCCCTAGCTTCACAATTCAATAGCATCAATTCTTTGGCACATGCATGTGATACTTTATTAAATATTCAGTGAATATGTGTTAAACATCACATGTATAAGCATATGGATATGAAAAAAACACATCCTGTATCATATATCAACACTGACATACCAATCATTTTATGACATATGTACACATGATTCAGGATTTATCTTAAGTTGTGTGTAATCAACACATTCAAACCCACCTAGAAAGGCCATTTTATACTAGTGAATGCAGATCACTGATAATTTGGGGCTTTATGCTTGGATTAAAAAGTACATAACTTTAAAAGCAAGGGCTTGATTTTTTTTTTTTTTTTTTTTTTTTATTCTTTATTTTAAAGATTTTACAGAGTTTTGTTGTTCATATACATGTATGTTCCCAGATCAGTCATATGCATATCCCTGGTCCCCACCTACCCAGATCCCCCCGTCCCACCCCTCCAGACCTTTGCCCCAAGCCATTGTAAGCACTCCTATTCCCTTAGCACTGTGACACTAGCTTGATTTTTATTAATTCAGTAACTGGGAATTTAATATTTAAAATTTGCATGACTAATACTAATTTTAGTCAAATTCTAAATTCTTGCTTAACATAAACTAGTTAATAGACTTGCTAGTTCAAAGCCAAAGAAAAAAGAAAATTCTATTGAGTGCCTACTATGCATCTGTACTGTACTAGATATACAATTATTGTCTGGTTAAATTCTTTCAATGACTGTGAATTCAATTTTAATTAACATGGTCATGATTCACAATAAGTATTTATTCCTATGTACTATGGCACAATGCAGCATGTGTCTAGCTATTTTTTTAGATAAAACTATCAGTTACTTTAATGTGTGAGTTCTCTATGCTTTCAAATATGCATATACTCTTTTGTAGATGTAAAGAGTATTTTTCCAAATATTGATGCATGAGCCATAAGAAGCTAAACTGTATTGAAGAAACAAACAAAAACAGAATTGAATAACAGGTACATTTATAAGTATGTTCCATGTGCAGTAAAGGTCAACAGATTCTCTGCTCAATTCATTCAGAGACCTGGACTGACAAAGACCCCCACCCAGGCTCATTCTCAAGGTTACTGTACCAGGAGAAATAAAAAATGAATACCCGTACATTGGATTTTAAAGCTTCCTGTTAGAAAAAGCAGATATCCCCTTAGCCAAATCAAGTCACACAGCCCCTCACACTTGGAAGAAGATTTGTATTTATTTATTCATGTTTATTCATATAAAAAATACATATCTCTTTTCTGCCTAACAACGTAATGGTAACTAGTTTATAACCATGCTGAGCAGTGTTCTTTATTTAGTGGATTTGTCTCTCTTTGGGAAAACATGTAATATTTTCATTGTGGAAAACATACGGATGAATCATATTTCACTTTTTGGCCTGGTATTTAGCAAAAAAGAAAGACTTACAACCTCTTTCAGATGAACACAAGTCACAATGAAGTAGTAGAATTATTTGTAAAAGAATGAGTTCTGAAAATGATATATTGGGAAATTTCCATATGCCTTACTAAGTAATTCCAAAAATGGACAGTGTTAAGATGCCTAAATTTTAGAAGAACATCTTCTATATGATTTGATAAATACTTCCTCAAGTACACCTGAGTTTCATATCTTCACTTTTCTGGATTTATTTAGCTACCGTTTATGTACTGACCTCGTTTTCTCAAAAACCTAAAACCTCTAAACATTCATTCCTTTCCAAAAGTGGTTTTATTCAAAGTCTTTGGGAAAAGGTTAGCACAATCAAAATGAATACATTACTTTAAATTTAGTATCTCCTTAGCTCTCTGATTCACAGTATCTATCTTTTAAGCTCTTAACCTTTTGACATTCCTAGATACAAATTCAAATAATGTGGAAAATACATTACATTGTAATTTGTGTGGAATACAGAGAAATGCCATATTTTCCATGGAAATGAATAAAAGTTCTGAACAAATGAGGTGGCCATTATTTTTGAGATACAACAGTCTTTTTTTAAGTCATTGGGAAGAAAGCTAGGCAAGTCAATTATTAGATAAATGATAGAAAAGAGGGAAAGAGAGATTATAGAGAAAGTTTTATTATTTAAATCACCTTATGACCTTTGTATAGTATTATACAAAGCTAAATATGACTTCATTCCAAGCTTTTATTTAATCTGCATATTAAATACAGCATCCTTAGAACAAAAAGGCTCATTCTCAAGGTTACTGTACCAGGAGAAATAAAAATGAATACCCGACATTGGATTTTAAAGCTTCCTGTTAGAAAAGCAGATATCCCCTTAGCCAAATCAAGTCACACAGCCCCTCACACTTGGAAGAAGATTTGTATTTATTTATTCATGTTTATTCATATAAAAAATACATATCTCTTTTCTGCCTAACAACGTAATGGTAACTAGTTTATAACCATGCTGAGCAGTGTTCTTTATTTAGTGGATTTGTCTCTCTTTGGGAAAACATGTAATATTTTCATTGTGGAAAACATACGGATGAATCATATTTCACTTTTTGGCCTGGTATTTAGCAAAAAAGAAAGACTTACAACCTCTTTCAGATGAACACAAGTCACAATGAAGTAGTAGAATTATTTGTAAAAGAATGAGTTCTGAAAATGATATATTGGGAAATTTCCATATGCCTTACTAAGTAATTCCAAAAATGGACAGTGTTAAGATGCCTAAATTTTAGAAGAACATCTTCTATATGATTTGATAAATACTTCCTCAAGTACACCTGAGTTTCATATCTTCACTTTTCTGGATTTATTTAGCTACCGTTTATGTACTGACCTCGTTTTCTCAAAAACCTAAAACCTCTAAACATTCATTCCTTTCCAAAAGTGGTTTTATTCAAAGTCTTTGGGAAAAGGTTAGCACAATCAAAATGAATACATTACTTTAAATTTAGTATCTCCTTAGCTCTCTGATTCACAGTATCTATCTTTTAAGCTCTTAACCTTTTGACATTCCTAGATACAAATTCAAATAATGTGGAAAATACATTACATTGTAATTTGTGTGGAATACAGAGAAATGCCATATTTTCCATGGAAATGAATAAAAGTTCTGAACAAATGAGGTGGCCATTATTTTTGAGATACAACAGTCTTTTTTTAAGTCATTGGGAAGAAAGCTAGGCAAGTCAATTATTAGATAAATGATAGAAAAGAGGGAAAGAGAGATTATAGAGAAAGTTTTATTATTTAAATCACCTTATGACCTTTGTATAGTATTATACAAAGCTAAATATGACTTCATTCCAAGCTTTTATTTAATCTGCATATTAAATACAGAATCCTTAATAAGAGGAAAAGATTAGCATCTAATGAGCTTTCACTATCTTCCAGACTTGATGATAGGCTTATGGACAAGAAAGTGAGAGGTAAGGTAGATGATAGATTGATACATGTGTGTGTATATATATATATATATATCCCTGAAGAAGGGAATGGCTACCCAGTCTAGGACTCTTGCCTGGCGAATTCTATGGACAAAGGTCCTTGTTCTTATTCTTGCGCTTCCCTGTGGCCCAGAGTCCTCTTGCAACACAAGAGATGCAGGCTTGATCCTTGGCTCAGGAAGATCCCATGAAAGAAAGGGCAACCCACTCCAGTATTCTTGCCTGGGAAATTCCATAAACAGAGGAGTCTGACAGGCTACAGTCCATGGGGTTGCAAAAGAGTTGAATATGACTTAGCAACTGAACAGCAACACTATGTATACATATATAATATGAATACATATAATGTATATAAATATATATGTACTTTGGGTGAGACCCTTTCTGTCTCTGCTTTAATTCTCTCATTTATAGAATAAAGATACTGATACCTACCTTCCTGACTTATTGAGGGGATGAAATAAGGTAATTACGAAAAGCATATAAACACTCTCCTCCTTCCTCTTCAATAAAGATCCCATTTTATGGTCATTCTTAATTCATTCATTCAACATTGCCTTTTATGTTTTAACACAGGCCAGTTTCCAGGTACTGTGCAGGCCCTGGGGATTGCTTGTGCAATAAAATACATCCCAAGTAACTGCTCTTGTGGAACTTAAATACAACTAACACCACAGACTTAAAAAATAAAGAAACTTTGCTTGGAAAACTTGTGATTTTACAGTTCTCATCTCACCCCACTTTTTTTGAAAAACTCATTTCCAGGCAATGAATAAAAGTTCTGAACAAATGAGGTGGCCATTATTTTTGAGATACAACAGTCTTTTTTTAAGTCATTGGGAAGAAAGCTAGGCAAGTCAATTATTAGATAAATGATAGAAAAGAGGGAAAGAGAGATTATAGAGAAAGTTTTATTATTTAAATCACCTTATGACCTTTGTATAGTATTATACAAAGCTAAATATGACTTCATTCCAAGCTTTTATTTAATCTGCATATTAAATACAGAATCCTTAATAAGAGGAAAAGATTAGCATCTAATGAGCTTTCACTATCTTCCAGACTTGATGATAGGCTTATGGACAAGAAAGTGAGAGGTAAGGTAGATGATAGATTGATACATGTGTGTGTATATATATATATATATCCCTGAAGAAGGGAATGGCTACCCAGTCTAGGACTCTTGCCTGGCGAATTCTATGGACAAAGGTCCTTGTTCTTATTCTTGCGCTTCCCTGTGGCCCAGAGTCCTCTTGCAACACAAGAGATGCAGGCTTGATCCTTGGCTCAGGAAGATCCCATGAAAGAAAGGGCAACCCACTCCAGTATTCTTGCCTGGGAAATTCCATAAACAGAGGAGTCTGACAGGCTACAGTCCATGGGGTTGCAAAAGAGTTGAATATGACTTAGCAACTGAACAGCAACACTATGTATACATATATAATATGAATACATATAATGTATATAAATATATATGTACTTTGGGTGAGACCCTTTCTGTCTCTGCTTTAATTCTCTCATTTATAGAATAAAGATACTGATACCTACCTTCCTGACTTATTGAGGGGATGAAATAAGGTAATTACGAAAAGCATATAAACACTCTCCTCCTTCCTCTTCAATAAAGATCCCATTTTATGGTCATTCTTAATTCATTCATTCAACATTGCCTTTTATGTTTTAACACAGGCCAGTTTCCAGGTACTGTGCAGGCCCTGGGGATTGCTTGTGCAATAAAATACATCCCAAGTAACTGCTCTTGTGGAACTTAAATACAACTAACACCACAGACTTAAAAAATAAAGAAACTTTGCTTGGAAAACTTGTGATTTTACAGTTCTCATCTCACCCCACTCTTTTGATAACTAATTCTCTGAAGGTGATGTCTAAATAATTGATCTTTCCACTTTCCAGCTGCCAATGCAGGAGACACAAGAGACGCAAGTTCGATCCCTGGGTTGGGGAGATCCCCTGGAGGAGGAAATGGCAAGCCACCCCAGTATGTCTTGCCTGGAAAACTCCATGGACAGAGGAGCCTGGTGGGCTACAGTCCATGGAGTCACAAAGAATAGGACATGACCGAGTGCACACACATGCTATTGTTCAATGAAATAAGTACCTTGTTTATCTTCTGCCTTTCAGAATTTTATAGATACAATCTCATCTTAATATTGAACTGTCAAGCATCCAATAGGGGTGTGGTGAAAAAATTATAAGCAAGAAAAGTTTCTATTTGGGTTCATAGTGTCATCTTATTGTCCAATAGCCCTGAGTTTGCACTGGTTGCTATTGCTATCTCAAGACATGACCTCTGACTTACTGTGATTCTTTAAATCCTAAAAGCCAACATTGTGCCTAGAAGCCAAATAGCAAAACATAATCACTTTTTTTCTTTACAAGAAGAAATGAAGTTTCCAAACATTCCAGAAAAACTAATTTGTATTTTCAATGCACAATTTAAAGTAATGAACCAGAGGCCTATAATTTCAGAATAGAGGTCTGAGGCCAAAAGCTATAGTTAGGTCCAATTTGCACCCTCTGAATTTCTCACTTCTTTCCTCAACTTTAACTCAATAGCTCATGTTATCTATATTGTGAAAATAGTAGTATTTAATTTTTATTTCTTGATTTCTTTCTTCTTGTTTTATAGAGAAATAATGGGCACTGTACAAATTTAAGGATGATAGGATAATGGTTCAAGTTACACATCATGAGATGATTTCCACAGAAAATTTAGTGAACATCCATTATCTCATATACATAAAGAAATGGGAAAAGAAAAGTTCCTTGTGATGAGAACTATTATTACATCTTACTCTTTTAATAACTTTCAAAAGTAACATATAGCAGTGTTAATTATGTTTACCGTGATGTTTCTATATCCTTAGTCCCTATTTATCTTATACTTGGAAATGTTTCCTTTTTGACTACTTATATTCAACTCTCCCTCCCACCAGCCCTGCCCATGTTACTACAAATCCCTATGCATTTGTTTCTGAAGTATAATTGATCTATTACGCTGTGTTAGTTACTATTGCATAACATGCTCATGTTCAGGCTGTCACTCAGTCATGTCCAACTCTTTGAGATCCCATGGACTGTTGCCTACTAGCCTCCTTTGTTCATAGTGATTCTCCAGGCTGCAATACTGGTGTGGGTTGCCATGCCCTCCTCCAGAGGATCTCAGCCCAGAGCTATTTGCGCAACATAGCTGTGTTTTAAATAGGGTAAGATTGAGCACTGTATACAAGGTTTGTAAAAGCCAACAACATAGAAGATTTCTCTACATACCTAGCTTTGATCATGCTTTCCTCTTTCATATTGCAATAACAGTGACTAGTCCAGCTGTTCATATTGAAAATTCTCTAGTAAATCCTAATCTTCACCCTTCTCAGGGTAGCAATTTGAATTTTTTAATACTCTTTTGAAATACTGCTAGTGAAATTATTGCAAAGCATGGTTCCAATGTTCAGTCATCTTGATAATGATTTGAACATTTATTGTACCCTGGAATTCTTATAGTTACCTACTGAGACAAAGAATTTTGGCTTCCACACTTTTCATCCTTGGAAGAGGTCAAACTTGAGCAGTAGAATTTTCAGACAAGGAAACAGAGGTTTGTAGAACCTGATCATCAAAGGCTTTTTGTTCCACATGTTTCATCTTGTGAAAATAGTAGTATTTAATTTTTATTTCTTGATTTCTTTCTTCTTGTTTTATAGAGAAATAATGGGCACTGTACAAATTTAAGGATGATAGGATAATGGTTCAAGTTACACATCATGAGATGATTTCCACAGAAAATTTAGTGAACATCCATTATCTCATATACATAAAGAAATGGGAAAAGAAAAGTTCCTTGTGATGAGAACTATTATTACATCTTACTCTTTTAATAACTTTCAAAAGTAACATATAGCAGTGTTAATTATGTTTACCGTGATGTTTCTATATCCTTAGTCCCTATTTATCTTATACTTGGAAATGTTTCCTTTTTGACTACTTATATTCAACTCTCCCTCCCACCAGCCCTGCCCATGTTACTACAAATCCCTATGCATTTGTTTCTGAAGTATAATTGATCTATTACGCTGTGTTAGTTACTATTGCATAACATGCTCATGTTCAGGCTGTCACTCAGTCATGTCCAACTCTTTGAGATCCCATGGACTGTTGCCTACTAGCCTCCTTTGTTCATAGTGATTCTCCAGGCTGCAATACTGGTGTGGGTTGCCATGCCCTCCTCCAGAGGATCTCAGCCCAGAGCTATTTGCAACATAGCTGTGTTTTAAATAGGGTAAGATTGAGCACTGTATACAAGGTTTGTAAAAGCCAACAACATAGAAGATTTCTCTACATACCTAGCTTTGATCATGCTTTCCTCTTTCATATTGCAATAACAGTGACTAGTCCAGCTGTTCATATTGAAAATTCTCTAGTAAATCCTAATCTTCACCCTTCTCAGGGTAGCAATTTGAATTTTTTAATACTCTTTTGAAATACTGCTAGTGAAATTATTGCAAAGCATGGTTCCAATGTTCAGTCATCTTGATAATGATTTGAACATTTATTGTACCCTGGAATTCTTATAGTTACCTACTGAGACAAAAAGAATTTTGGCTTCCACACTTTTCATCCTTGGAAGAGGTCAAACTTGAGCAGTAGAATTTTCAGACAAGGAAACAGAGGTTTGTAGAACCTGATCATCAAATAACTGTGACTAGTTAAATGTTAATATAGATTAAGAATTTATTCTTAAACACAGTTGTACTTGCCTTTTGGAGTTCTCATTTACAAATGAAGAACAATGATTATTCATTAATCTGCAGGAGAACATCAACTGACTCAGACTCTTATTCATTTCCTCTCTTACTCGTCCTTGTCCTGCTTCTGATTTCTCACAGTCATCTAGCAGTTTCTGGCTTTCATGCATTTGCTCATTATCTCTGTCTTCACAGCGCTCTCTCCTTGTAGAGCTAACAGCTTTTCCTCCTTCAATTCTCAACTCAACTCTCTTTTTTTTTTTCCCTAGGAAATGTCAGAATCTGAAAGACGCTTCCTCAAAGCACCTATAGCACTCACTGGATTTCACTGTCAGAGCATAAATCTCTTTAAAGTGAATCACAAGTCAATATTTTTGCTTTAACCACTATGTTACAACTGATTCAAACGCAGTTTCTGTGTCTCATTCATTGTTGCATCAGTGAATTTATGCAAAAAAAAATAATGCTTAGCAAGGCACTAATGTGACTGTTTTGGCATAGGGATGTTCTACTCAATATGTTTATTCAGAGAATGTGAAGTAAATAACTGCAGGTTCCAGGTGCTTTGCTGAATAAAAGTGTGCACACTTTACAGGCAAATTAAATAACTGAAAAATGCTGTGATGGGTAAACGCAAGGCACCATCACAAGACATAAGAGATATTTCTAAATCAGTTTTGGAATACAGAGAACACTTTGACAGGAGGGTAATATTGATGCTAAGCTCTGTAGTACAGCCCATGATCTCTTTTCTGAAATCCTAGAGTCGGATGCATTTCTGACTTCAGAATTTTTCACATTTTATGAAGATAAGGTTGTATATATTTAGTGTATCATGTAATATGTTTAGAGTTGAGGCAGCAATCCAGTTTTCAAGACATTTCTACTTAAGCAGAGAAATGTAAAGATGGAGTTTAATTTGTAAATAACATAATAGTATCACTTTAGTTCAAGACAAGTCAGATCTTGTGTCCAAATAAGCACAGGGTTATGGTTGGATTTCTTGAAAAATGAATTTCAAAACTGTTTGTTTCCAGAACTGTTTGGGTTTTATGATAAGAAATAGATTTTTTTTGACCTAAAATAAGATCAAACATTTATTGGGTTCTTAGTTATCACCAGACCCCATTGCTTTATATGTTTATGATGAAATCATTGTTATAGACTTATAATGGATGTACTGCTTTATGAGGCAGAGAGGTTAAGTTCACAGAGAGGCTGAAAGTCACTGTCTAATGATTGAATAGATTTGAAAGAGGTACCCTGGTGCCAGATTACATGCCAGTAACCATACACCGAAATGTTTCTGTAAGTTATATAAATTAAGGGAGTTGACAATGGAGAAGCAGGAAAGGGAAAATAAATGAAGAGAGAAAGTAGGACAGAACTCAGTCCAAACTAATATGCCATAGGTACAGCATAAAAGGCTTTCTTTATAACATAGATAACAGAGTTTGTATCTGCATATACATATGCATACATACATATCTGTATTTGGCATAGAATAGGCAAAAAGACAAAGGAATGTTAGGAGACAGAGTGCAGAAAAAAGTCAGTTAACTCTACTCTGAATGTGTTGAGATATTTGTGCACTGTTACAGGGAGTGTATTCCTACACAATTGGATAAGTGTATAATTTGGCAAGAGGGTCTATGGTGAATTTGAAGCTATGCGGCTGTTAACAGAGGTGTTTGAAGTCATGTGATTGAGTAATGCCTAGGCAAAATATAGCAGGAGAGGCAGAGAGAGAGAGAGAGAGAGGGAGGGAGATAACAGGAAAAATAATAAAGTCATCAGAAAATGATTATGTAAAAGAAGATCAGAGATGTCTAAAATTTCAAAGAAAACATGATAAACTAAAAGACTGTGATGTTCTGAAAGCCTGAAAAATACAACACAATATGATAAAAATGAGTTAATTTAGTAAGTATTAAATAAAATTCAAAATACATAGTATAGAGGTGTTAGAAGTATCATCTGTTTTAATTTAAAATAAAATAAAAACTTTGGTCAAAAACAAAAAACCTTAAAACTGCAGAATAAATAGAAATTACTAGCAATCAAAATGTTAAGAAGTGAAATTATATGATAAAGCTAAAAATTACAGTGGAAAATCTGTAGAAAGCACTCATTTTTTTAATCAAAAAGTAATATATTATATTGGAATTATGAATTATTATAAAATGGTATGAATTTCAAGCAACAGTTTGTCAAGCACAGGGTTATGGTTGGATTTCTTGAAAATGAATTTCAAAACTGTTTGTTTCCAGAACTGTTTGGGTTTTATGATAAGAAATAGATTTTTTTTGACCTAAAATAAGATCAAACATTTATTGGGTTCTTAGTTATCACCAGACCCCATTGCTTTATATGTTTATGATGAAATCATTGTTATAGACTTATAATGGATGTACTGCTTTATGAGGCAGAGAGGTTAAGTTCACAGAGAGGCTGAAAGTCACTGTCTAATGATTGAATAGATTTGAAAGAGGTACCCTGGTGCCAGATTACATGCCAGTAACCATACACCGAAATGTTTCTGTAAGTTATATAAATTAAGGGAGTTGACAATGGAGAAGCAGGAAAGGGAAAATAAATGAAGAGAGAAAGTAGGACAGAACTCAGTCCAAACTAATATGCCATAGGTACAGCATAAAAGGCTTTCTTTATAACATAGATAACAGAGTTTGTATCTGCATATACATATGCATACATACATATCTGTATTTGGCATAGAATAGGCAAAAAGACAAAGGAATGTTAGGAGACAGAGTGCAGAAAAAAGTCAGTTAACTCTACTCTGAATGTGTTGAGATATTTGTGCACTGTTACAGGGAGTGTATTCCTACACAATTGGATAAGTGTATAATTTGGCAAGAGGGTCTATGGTGAATTTGAAGCTATGCGGCTGTTAACAGAGGTGTTTGAAGTCATGTGATTGAGTAATGCCTAGGCAAAATATAGCAGGAGAGGCAGAGAGAGAGAGAGAGAGAGGGAGGGAGATAACAGGAAAAATAATAAAGTCATCAGAAAATGATTATGTAAAAGAAGATCAGAGATGTCTAAAATTTCAAAGAAAACATGATAAACTAAAAGACTGTGATGTTCTGAAAGCCTGAAAAATACAACACAATATGATAAAAATGAGTTAATTTAGTAAGTATTAAATAAAATTCAAAATACATAGTATAGAGGTGTTAGAAGTATCATCTGTTTTAATTTAAAATAAAATAAAAACTTTGGTCAAAAACAAAAAACCTTAAAACTGCAGAATAAATAGAAATTACTAGCAATCAAAATGTTAAGAAGTGAAATTATATGATAAAGCTAAAAATTACAGTGGAAAATCTGTAGAAAGCACTCATTTTTTTAATCAAAAAGTAATATATTATATTGGAATTATGAATTATTATAAAAATGATCTGTGGTAATGAATTTGTGATGTGGTAAAATAGTCATTTTTGAATTTTTATTTTTGAAAATGATGAAATAATAATATAATTAGTATGAGTTGATATTGTATGCTAAGCATCTAACTTAAAAAATTGAAAAATTTTAAAAATGATACAAAACCAGAAAAATATGTAATGAGCATAAAATAAGCAGTTTGATATATAAAAATCAGTAGGCAGCAGTTAATCTCAAGAGATATTTCTTTCAAATGAGTCTAAAACAGAGCTTAAATTCACAATGCAGAAGAAAAGTGAACAAATCCACAGGGATAAAGACTATTTTATTAGAATAATAAAAGTATGCTCTACTTGTTTCTAAGAGATTTTAAAACCTGGTATGAAAAGGAAAAAAAGAAAAAATATAATGTCTAAGTTTAACTCTAAAAATTAACAACAACAAAAAAAAACAGCACAAATCAAATAGAGAAAATATAACCTTGAAATAGCTCTAGATCTTGTCAGTCAAGGAGTGTTCCCGGAACCAACTGCTCCAGCATTATGTGGGAGCTTGTTAGAGATGTAGAGTCTTGGGCCCAATCTTCACTTAGGAAATCAATCTGCGTTCTTACAAAACCATCAATGACTCATGTTCAATGTGAGGTTCAATACACATTGTTCCAGGGTTCAGAAAAATTGTATTCAGTGTTCCAGGAATAGATCATTCTACTGTCATTAAGATGTTTTAAAGCATAAGAATATAAGAAAGGCTTCCAGATTATGGAATTTTATGAAAAGTCATTTTAAAAAGCACCATAACTTTTAAGTATCACAATCTCTCCTCCATATCTGGATGCAAAAATTCAATATATTCTTCTTAGACATAGTAGCACTTTAAAAATAATACATCATAGACAGGAGAAGTTTAATATATTTTAAAATATTTATTGCAATAATACTCTGGAATAAAATGTAAGCAACTTCATAAAATTTTAAAGTATAACTGATAAAGCAGAACATCAAATTCTGCTTCAAGAAAATGCATCTTATAATATATCAGATGGCTATATATTTGGTTTTATAAAAAATGAGTTTCAACCTAGTCTCTAAATAAGTGCTTTATTTTTGACAAATAACACTCCTGGTAAAATAATCAGTCAAAGACACTCACTATTATCATCATTATTTACTGTTTCTTGTACTTTCAATGCCCTTAGTCAAGAGCAAATTTTAAAAAGGAATAAAATTGAAAAAAAAAGGAGAAAAAAATATCAGTATCTCCAGTCAGTTTGATTATATAATTGAAACAATTAAAATAATTAATGAAAAACTATTAAACATAACATAAGATATATAAATAATGATTTTTAACATGGCATTTTGCCACAATCATTGAAAATAAACAACTAATAAGAAAATAAAATATTTCACTTATAAAATCAAGAAAGTAAAGTTTAAGGCACTTGCTGAGCCAAATATGTATAAGACCACTGAAATCAAAACTATTAATAGGATGCAAATGAAGAGTTAATTAAAATAAATTCATTATTCATCCATATAATATGCAGTGTCGTTGTAGTGTAAATTATTTCAAAATTAATAGGTCATATTGTGATCCTATTAAAGTTACTAATATTATTTGTATTTAGGAAACTTTCCAAAATATAAATGAAAAATAAACACTTGGAAATATCCAAAAAAATTTTGAATAAAATAAAAGAAACAAGTAGACAATATTTCTCCAAGAAGTAGATACATATATAAGAACACAGAGTTAAAAAGTATTTTATTTTGCAGGAAAAATATAGACCCAATTTAATAGAATTAAGATTTTAGCAAGAGAATGAAAATTACAGTGTTTGTTATGTGATAAAAGTAGCGGTAACAATCAATGGGGATTACTCCATGAATTTCTTTAGAACAACAGACAAGTTCTCTTAAAAAAAAGGAAAAAATAACTCTTAAATAAAGAAAAAAAGGAAAAACAAGCAAACAAACAAAAAACAAAAAAGCAACAAAAAATATTTAGATGTGTCAAAGAGTTTATGCACAAAATGCAAAAAAGGGAATAAAGCTGTATAAGCACTTGAAAAAAACATACTAACCATTTGTTTGGTCGTTTTAATAGAATGGAGAAAGCTTTATTAAACAAGGCAAATCCAAAAGAGAAAAAGAAAAAGATTGATAAAATTGAGTTGAACTTTAATGTTGATGTATCTATAGAAAAATCTTCCTAAACAGACTCAAATGCAAACATTACACTGAAGAATCCTTGGTAAACAGAATTCTGAGGTGGTTCCATATCCTCTGCTCTGATGACCATACAGTCATATAATCCCCCCCCCCCTTAAGTGTGAGTGGAATTTGTGACCTGTTTCTAACCAATAAAATGTGGCAAAGGTGAATTTATTTTACAGATGTAACTAAGGTCCTACATGATTGACTTTCATTCTGACTCTGTGAGTCTATGGACTGTAGCCCACCAGGCTCCATTTGTCCATGATATTTTCCAGGCAAGGATACTGGAGTGGGTTGCCATGCCCTCCTCCAGGAGATCTTTCTAACCCAGGGATTGAACCTGAATCCTGACCCAAGGATTGAACCGTGTCTCTGTGTTTTCTGCATTTGCAGGTGGGTTCTTTACCATTGGCACCACCTGGGAAGCTCCTAATAAAAAGAGATATGAGCCTGTCCTGATTTTAAAGGTGAGCCCTTTTTAAAAAAAGATAACAGATCTTCCCTGAAAAAAATAGACATAAAGTAGCAAAAGCTCCCTTCTTTCCTTGAAGAACTAAGCTGTAAGGTTCTGAGAGGACCAGGGAGAGGGCCATGTGGCAGGGACAATGAGATTAACTGAGGATCCAAGATTGACTGAAAATTTTGCTTTGGGTAATGGCACTGAGACTCTGGGCTAGCATGATAAATTCTTTTAACTTATTTGAAATGTTTATCATTGAATATATTACTTTTATAAAGGATTAAGAAAACATACTTGAAGAGACTGTGAAACTAAGATATTAGGCAATAACAAGACAGAAATGGGAAATTGTATGCAAACAATATCACAGTCATATTTATAATAGAGTATAGAAATGTTACAGTTTTTACAAAGCACTTTTTTGATGATAGGCTGATACAGACTTTCTCCAGTTAGAAGACAGAAACACATATGGTATGGTAATAAAATTCTTTGAAAATAAGTTAAAAAGAAAACTTTTATTAATTTTATAAAATCACTCACTATTCTATTGCTAAATAGAAAAAAGGCAAATCCAAAGAGAAATGAAAAAGATTGATAAAATTGAGTTGAACTTTAATGTTGATGTATCTATAGAAAAATCTTCCTAAACAGACTCAAATGCAAACATTACACTGAAGAATCCTTGGTAAACAGAATTCTGAGGTGGTTCCATATCCTCTGCTCTGATGACCATACAGTCATATAATCCCCCCCCCCCTTAAGTGTGAGTGGAATTTGTGACCTGTTTCTAACCAATAAAATGTGGCAAAGGTGAATTTATTTTACAGATGTAACTAAGGTCCTACATGATTGACTTTCATTCTGACTCTGTGAGTCTATGGACTGTAGCCCACCAGGCTCCATTTGTCCATGATATTTTCCAGGCAAGGATACTGGAGTGGGTTGCCATGCCCTCCTCCAGGAGATCTTTCTAACCCAGGGATTGAACCTGAATCCTGACCCAAGGATTGAACCGTGTCTCTGTGTTTTCTGCATTTGCAGGTGGGTTCTTTACCATTGGCACCACCTGGGAAGCTCCTAATAAAAAGAGATATGAGCCTGTCCTGATTTTAAAGGTGAGCCCTTTTTAAAAAAAGATAACAGATCTTCCCTGAAAAAAATAGACATAAAGTAGCAAAAGCTCCCTTCTTTCCTTGAAGAACTAAGCTGTAAGGTTCTGAGAGGACCAGGGAGAGGGCCATGTGGCAGGGACAATGAGATTAACTGAGGATCCAAGATTGACTGAAAATTTTGCTTTGGGTAATGGCACTGAGACTCTGGGCTAGCATGATAAATTCTTTTAACTTATTTGAAATGTTTATCATTGAATATATTACTTTTATAAAGGATTAAGAAAACATACTTGAAGAGACTGTGAAACTAAGATATTAGGCAATAACAAGACAGAAATGGGAAATTGTATGCAAACAATATCACAGTCATATTTATAATAGAGTATAGAAATGTTACAGTTTTTACAAAGCACTTTTTTGATGATAGGCTGATACAGACTTTCTCCAGTTAGAAGACAGAAACACATATGGTATGGTAATAAAATTCTTTGAAAATAGAGTTATAAAACAGCAAGAAAACTTTTATTAATTTTATATTAAATATCACTCACCTTATGTCTATCTAAGAATGAATACAAGTCTTGCACATGATGTTCTATATTGTGAAAACTTTGGTGATAATGATGTTAGTGACCCCTAAACGTCTCTTACAGTTCTTGTATGGCCATTAGATTTTCACACAAAGACACATATGTACACAATAGACAAGTTCAGTAGCTATATAGCATGACAATTATTTACTCTTCATCAATTGAAAGTGTATCATCATAAACATCTTCATTATTGTCATCTTCACATTGAGAAGCTTGAGGTGGAGAGGGGAGGGGAGGAGTCGATTTTGCTCTCTCAAGGATAGAAGAGGTAGAGAAGGTAGAACAGACTGAAGGGAAGGCAGAAGAGACAGGCGCACTCAGTGTAACTTTGAGTTTGGATAATTTATGCCTTTATAGTTCTCTAGAAACATTCCTATATAGCATCAGTCCGTGATCTAGAGGCAGAATTTTAGACGTCATGTTTGTGGGCAAGTAGATCACTTCAATGTCTTCGATGCTGAACTCATCTGGGAGTCCAGGGACACTGTCAAATATCAAAAAACTTCAAAAGGCAGTCCTTACAGGAAAGATACTTCAGAGTAAAGCATTTATGGAACCAATGCAGAAAAAGAGTTCTGGTTGTTCAAGACTTCTTATGGAACAACCAGAAGACTGGCAGCTGATGTTTGTTTACCTTTTCCCTTCAAAGATCAAGGTTTAGCAGCTTTATAGATAAGGGCAGTGTTGATCATGAAAGGGACTGCATTTGCACAAAAGAATCAGTTAACCTGTCTCTCCTGCCTTTAATCCTGATGCTTGCTTCTCTGAATTTCTTATTGTGTCCTTTGTGGCATTTTTTTTCCTAGAAAAGGAACTTTCGTCTGCGTTAAAAAATCTATTCAGATCAGTATCCTTTTTCTTCAGTCATTACCTTAATGGCGTTTGGGTGAAAGCTGCTTCTCCTGTTTCACTGATAATTTTAAAGCCAAATTTCTTTCTGAAATTATCAAACCATCCTTTGCTAACATTAACTTCTCTAGCTTTAGATCCTTAACCTTCCTTTTGCTTTACGTTGTCTTATAATGACTTTGTTTTTTTCTCAGATAATATTGGAGGCCATAAGTATTCGTGTTAGTAATCCACATGAAAACTTTTTTTTTGTCTATCTAAGAATGAATACAAGTCTTGCACATGATGTTCTATATTGTGAAAACTTTGGTGATAATGATGTTAGTGACCCTAAACGTCTCTTACAGTTCTTGTATGGCCATTAGATTTTCACACAAAGACACATATGTACACAATAGACAAGTTCAGTAGCTATATAGCATGACAATTATTTACTCTTCATCAATTGAAAGTGTATCATCATAAACATCTTCATTATTGTCATCTTCACATTGAGAAGCTTGAGGTGGAGAGGGGAGGGGAGGAGTCGATTTTGCTCTCTCAAGGATAGAAGAGGTAGAGAAGGTAGAACAGACTGAAGGGAAGGCAGAAGAGACAGGCGCACTCAGTGTAACTTTGAGTTTGGATAATTTATGCCTTTATAGTTCTCTAGAAACATTCCTATATAGCATCAGTCCGTGATCTAGAGGCAGAATTTTAGACGTCATGTTTGTGGGCAAGTAGATCACTTCAATGTCTTCGATGCTGAACTCATCTGGGAGTCCAGGGACACTGTCAAATATCAAAAAACTTCAAAAGGCAGTCCTTACAGGAAAGATACTTCAGAGTAAAGCATTTATGGAACCAATGCAGAAAAAGAGTTCTGGTTGTTCAAGACTTCTTATGGAACAACCAGAAGACTGGCAGCTGATGTTTGTTTACCTTTTCCCTTCAAAGATCAAGGTTTAGCAGCTTTATAGATAAGGGCAGTGTTGATCATGAAAGGGACTGCATTTGCACAAAAGAATCAGTTAACCTGTCTCTCCTGCCTTTAATCCTGATGCTTGCTTCTCTGAATTTCTTATTGTGTCCTTTGTGGCATTTTTTTTTTTCCTAGAAAAGGGAACTTTCGTCTGCGTTAAAAAATCTATTCAGATCAGTATCCTTTTTCTTCAGTCATTACCTTAATGGCGTTTGGGTGAAAGCTGCTTCTCCTGTTTCACTGATAATTTTAAAGCCAAATTTCTTTCTGAAATTATCAAACCATCCTTTGCTAACATTAACTTCTCTAGCTTTAGATCCTTAACCTTCCTTTTGCTTTACGTTGTCTTATAATGACTTTGTTTTTTTCTCAGATAATATTGGAGGCCATAAGTATTCGTGTTAGTAATCCACATGAAAACTTCATTTTCAACAGGAGATCAAAAAGTATTTCCAAAAACAATGCAAAGCTATTTTACCTGCTGACACATCTTTAGTGATGGCTTCATGAATCTCCTTTTCTTTTTTTTCACAGTAGTCCTAATACTGGGTTCATTGATCTTGAAATGGCAGAGAACCATCACTGCAGACCTTAAACTATGGTACGTATCAAGCAATTCAACTTTTTCTTGTAATGTCATAGCTTGGCTTCTTGAGAACATTTCCATCACAGGTGGCATTTTGTGTGAGTCCCCTGGTGTTATTCACGATTTATGTAGTTGCAGTAAACAAAGTGAAAAATATGGGGAAATCTCAAGAGACAACGTTTTACCTTGATATACAATTTACTACAGAGAAACTATTCAGACAGAGATGACTATGTGATATTTTAAGCAAATACACACAGCACTTCATTTCACTACAACAGCAACAGTAGGTGACTACAAAACTATTATAGTAATACAGTGTGTATTGATACTACAGTTAATTTTATGCAATTATAATTTAATACTGCATCTTTAAGTTTGTTTACATTACTCTCAACTGTGAAATATATGGCCTGTGTTTGTGTGTGTTTTGATAAATTTAAACTTTTAATAATAGATTTGTGTGTAATTTTGTGTGTGATAATCTCTCCATTGTGTCCAACTCTGTTCGACCCCACGGAATATAGCCAGCCAGGCTCCTCTGTCCATGGCATTCTCTAGGCAAGACGACTAGAGTGGGTTGCCATTTCCTTCTCCAGGGGATCTTTCTGACCCAGAAATCGCCCAGGTCTCCTTCGGGCAGTGTATAAAAAGTCCAATTTCTTTCTGAAATTCTTTTTTTCAAAACCATCCTTTTTAGTCATTACCTTAATGGCGTGTGGGTGAAAGCTGCTTCTCCTGTTTCACTGATAATTTTAAAGCCAAATTTCTTTCTGAAATTATCAAACCATCCTTTGCTAACATTAACTTCTCTAGCTTTAGATCCTTAACCTTCCTTTTGCTTTACGTTGTCTTATAATGACTTTGTTTTTTTCTCAGATAATATTGGAGGCCATAAGTATTCGTGTTAGTAATCCACATGAAAACTTCATTTTCAACAGGAGATCAAAAAGTATTTCCAAAAACAATGCAAAGCTATTTTACCTGCTGACACATCTTTAGTGATGGCTTCATGAATCTCCTTTTCTTTTTTTTCACAGTAGTCCTAATACTGGGTTCATTGATCTTGAAATGGCAGAGAACCATCACTGCAGACCTTAAACTATGGTACGTATCAAGCAATTCAACTTTTTCTTGTAATGTCATAGCTTGGCTTCTTGAGAACATTTCCATCACAGGTGGCATTTTGTGTGAGTCCCCTGGTGTTATTCACGATTTATGTAGTTGCAGTAAACAAAGTGAAAAATATGGGGAAATCTCAAGAGACAACGTTTTACCTTGATATACAATTTACTACAGAGAAACTATTCAGACAGAGATGACTATGTGATATTTTAAGCAAATACACACAGCACTTCATTTCACTACAACAGCAACAGTAGGTGACTACAAAACTATTATAGTAATACAGTGTGTATTGATACTACAGTTAATTTTATGCAATTATAATTTAATACTGCATCTTTAAGTTTGTTTACATTACTCTCAACTGTGAAATATATGGCCTGTGTTTGTGTGTGTTTTGATAAATTTAAACTTTTAATAATAGATTTGTGTGTAATTTTTGTGTGTGATAATCTCTCCATTGTGTCCAACTCTGTTCGACCCCACGGAATATAGCCAGCCAGGCTCCTCTGTCCATGGCATTCTCTAGGCAAGACGACTAGAGTGGGTTGCCATTTCCTTCTCCAGGGGATCTTTCTGACCCAGAAATCGAGCCCAGGTCTCCTTCATTGTAGGCATATTCTTTACCATCTGAACCACTAGAGAAGCCCCATAGACTAGTATCCACATATAGTTTATGCATAAATCACATAACCAACTTTTCCTTAATTTTTTTCAGTGTTTCTAGGATATTCGGTTCATCTGTAATTTTTAAAAACATTTTCCTAAATCTCCAAAAGTTTTCTAATACTTTTATGAAACAAAATCCTTGTGAGTGGACCCATGTAGTTCAAACCAGTATTGTTCAACAGTCAACTGTAATTCAATGCTTCATTATTTGGCAATCAGTCTTACTACTCAGGGGAAATTCACAAGACTTGTACCAATTAGACCATTGGCACCCTAACCTATCAGAAGGCAACATCTTTAAATTATTTTCCAACATTTTTCTCTACGCCTTCTTTCCCCTAGCAACAAAGTCATTAATTTCTTCCCAGAAGTCATAGCATTGTATGAGAAAGTCACTTAGAGCATATGCAGTCCCATGGTTTTCCATGCTGTATTGTAGAAAGAAGCAAAGAGAGCCCCGACTTAGACCCAGGGAGTCTCAAGTGAGGAGAAAGGTCAGAGGGCAGAGTAACAGAATATAGTTCTAGGGGAATGCTCAGCAAGAAAGAAACTGTTTCAAAGAGTTTTCACATTTATAGTCTAATTTTGTTCTTAAACGTCCCTCAGGCAAGTAAGCTGAGGCTTATTATTTGTATATTTCAAAGGAGGATCTGAGATGCCAAAGGGGGAAGTGACCTTGCTATATGGCATTTTCTGCACATATTTTGGTGATTTCTATCTATAACCCCACGTGAAAATGAAGAGACTTCAATGGTTTTTCTGATGATCAAAATCCTTTTTGATTGTTATTGAGAACTTAAAAAGGTTCTATACTATCTAAACTTTCTTCTTTCTTACAATTAAGTTCAATTTTGTTTTCTGATCCAAAGAATTTTTGACAGGAGTTTTTTCTGAAAGGAGGAGATTATAACTGATTTTTTTACCTTTCTCTTCTTCATTTTACTACAATAAGCACATATGAGATTTATAATATCCAAATTATAGTCATTATACACTGTCAAAATTTATCTTAAGGCATTTTAAGAGACTTCCTGACTAGACAACCATGATTAATCTATCCTTAAAAATGTATAATGTAACATGAAATAGCTTTTTAAAAGAATGACACATTCCTATTGATAACCAAAGTTAACATTTAAAACCAGAAAGAACATTGCTTAGAATATAGGTTATAAGTATGATCTAAAACCAGACTGTTTGGCTTCCTGTTCAAGCTCTGTATAATGTAACAGAATTCAATCAATATTTCCTGCTGAAAACAATTAGGCAAATGGTTAAGGTGCACGAACTTTAGCATCAGTAAAATTTGTAGTGAAAAATTGGTCTCATCATTCCTGAACTTATGACCTTCTACAGAGTACTGAAGCTGAGTGTTATTATGTGTAGAAGAGGAATATAGCACTTTGTTTACAAAGTTTATTGAACCAACAATGACTGCTATTCACTGTTAATTAGATTGCCAATAACTATAAATTACTTATTATTGATCTCTTTAATAATAGAAAGATCTAATTTTTTAAGGTAGTATAGTGATGTTTATATAGAATTAATTACTTTAAAGATTATACTGACTAGGTGATTCTTTGAGCCAGCGTTACCAAAATTGTTAGAGATGTCTGGGATATAAACATAATTCTGCTAGAATCAACTAGATATTAGAGAAACACTTTCCTTGGTCAGCTACATAGGTACCTTACGTATTTATTTAGCAAAATTTAAGTCTATTAAGGATTGAATGGACATGTAATTCAGAACTACTCAGCAAGAAAGAAACTGTTTCAAAGAGTTTTCACATTTATAGTCTAATTTTGTTCTTAAACGTCCCTCAGGCAAGTAAGCTGAGGCTTATTATTTGTATATTTCAAAGGAGGATCTGAGATGCCAAAGGGGGAAGTGACCTTGCTATATGGCATTTTCTGCACATATTTTGGTGATTTCTATCTATAACCCCACGTGAAAATGAAGAGACTTCAATGGTTTTTCTGATGATCAAAATCCTTTTTGATTGTTATTGAGAACTTAAAAAGGTTCTATACTATCTAAACTTTCTTCTTTCTTACAATTAAGTTCAATTTTGTTTTCTGATCCAAAGAATTTTTGACAGGAGTTTTTCTGAAAGGAGGAGATTATAACTGATTTTTTTACCTTTCTCTTCTTCATTTTACTACAATAAGCACATATGAGATTTATAATATCCAAATTATAGTCATTATACACTGTCAAAATTTATCTTAAGGCATTTTAAGAGACTTCCTGACTAGACAACCATGATTAATCTATCCTTAAAAATGTATAATGTAACATGAAATAGCTTTTTAAAAGAATGACACATTCCTATTGATAACCAAAGTTAACATTTAAAACCAGAAAGAACATTGCTTAGAATATAGGTTATAAGTATGATCTAAAACCAGACTGTTTGGCTTCCTGTTCAAGCTCTGTATAATGTAACAGAATTCAATCAATATTTCCTGCTGAAAACAATTAGGCAAATGGTTAAGGTGCACGAACTTTAGCATCAGTAAAATTTGTAGTGAAAAATTGGTCTCATCATTCCTGAACTTATGACCTTCTACAGAGTACTGAAGCTGAGTGTTATTATGTGTAGAAGAGGAATATAGCACTTTGTTTACAAAGTTTATTGAACCAACAATGACTGCTATTCACTGTTAATTAGATTGCCAATAACTATAAATTACTTATTATTGATCTCTTTAATAATAGAAAGATCTAATTTTTTAAGGTAGTATAGTGATGTTTATATAGAATTAATTACTTTAAAGATTATACTGACTAGGTGATTCTTTGAGCCAGCGTTACCAAAATTGTTAGAGATGTCTGGGATATAAACATAATTCTGCTAGAATCAACTAGATATTAGAGAGAAAACACTTTCCTTGGTCAGCTACATAGGTACCTTACGTATTTATTTAGCTTTGATGAGAATATTCACAGTCTTCCATTCAAAGGGTATTTCAGGGGAAAGGTGGAGTTCATTGGTCAATTTCAGAACTACTCTACATACCAAGAAGGACAAATGTCAGCTTCTCTAACCCATGTATCATTGCCCACTGTCTTTTTCACTCAACATATATTGGCTGTATACTTATCATATATCGGTCATTGTTTGGGGGTCTGGAACACATCAATAAATGAGCAAGATACACAAGCTCACTTTCCTTATTAAGTGTCCTTATCAAGTGTAAATAGGATTATTTCAAATAGTTTAAATACCATGAAGAGAAAAACAAATAAATAAATAGACTTGATAGTGACTCGGGGGCAGGGGTGAAAATCCAAATACTACTTAGGATGGTCAGGAAAGACCTCTCTAATACAATGATGCTGAAGATAAGATCTGTATAATAGAAAAGAAACATGCATGAAAAGATCAGGAACATTGACAAATGAATGGATAAATAAGCTGTGGTACATATATATAATGGAATATTACTCAGCCATAAAAAGGAGTGCATTTGAGTCAGTTCTAATGAAGTGGATGAACTTAGAGCCTATACAGAGTGAAGTAAGTCAGAAAGAGAAAGATCAAAATTGTATACTAACACGCATCTATAGAATCTAGAAAGATGGTACTGATAAATGTATATACATCAGGGCAGCAATGGAGAAACAGACATAGAGAACAGATCTATGGACATTGAGAGGAGGGAGGAATGAGTGAGATGTATGGAAAGAATAATATGGAAACTTACATTTTCATATGTAAAATGAATAATCAATGGGAATCTGCTGTAAAACCAAGGGCACTCAAACAGGGCCTCTGTAACAACCTAGAGGGGTGTGATGGAGAGGGAGGTGGGAGGGAAGTTCAAGAGGGAGGAAAGATATATATATATATATACGTATGGCTGATTCAGATTGATGTGTGGCAGTAAACAACAAAACTTTGTTAAAAAAAAAAAAAAAAAAAAAGATTAGCACTCAGGGGAGAAAAAGATAAAGAACATAGCAAGCAGAAGGGAATATCATAGGCAGTGTAGTGAATGAGACTGAGAATGGTATACAGTAAGATTGTAGCAATGAACTATGCTCAGCTTCTGCACAGCCTTATGGAACTGATCAAACCTACAGGTACATTTTCCTTTGTTTCTGAGTAGCTTTGGGAACAGTTTGCCTGTCAGTGGTGTGAACTAGCATCTGGGGATATATACGTTGTCTGATCAGCAGTGCTGTGGGTACTTGTTTAGTTTCTAAGTCATGTCTTGACTCTTTGTCACTCCAGGGATTACAGCCCACCAGGATCCTCTGTCCATGGGATTCTCTAGGCAAGAATACTGAATCTGTTCCCAATTCCTTCTCTAAGGGATCTCCCCGAGCCAGGAATCAAACCCACTTCTCCTGAACTGGTAGGTGGATTCTTTACTCCTGAATCAGCAGACAATAGGACCTCTTCAAATCAAGTGAAGCCACATGCTTTTTGCACCAGTTACACTTTATTCTAAGCAAAGTACATTACTTTAAAATTCAACATATTAGTAGAAAATGACCCCTCTTAAGCTAATTTTGTAGGCTAATATCTTATTTTGAGACAGAAAGAAGAAATTTTATTGTTTTGCTCCTTCTAATAACCCGAAGATCAATTATACTCCAATACAAAACAAAAATTACATTAAATTTTTAAAAATGAACCCCAAGATTTTGTGATAAATACAATACTGAAAACAATGTATTGTATGTTATCCTCTATTATGTTAGAGATCCAAAATATTTCTTTTAACATATACTAAATCTTAAATTTAGCTCATTACGAAAAATAGACTTCTCTGGAATGTCCAGGAATAATGAGAAGAATATGAGTTTAGGATTGTTATGTGTCCGATCTTTGCAACCCCATTGGAAATAGGGAAAAATAATCTTACATTTTCATATGTAAAATGAATAATCAATGGGAATCTGCTGTAAAACCAAGGGCACTCAAACAGGGCCTCTGTAACAACCTAGAGGGGTGTGATGGAGAGGGAGGTGGGAGGGAAGTTCAAGAGGGAGGAAAGATATATATATATATATACGTATGGCTGATTCAGATTGATGTGTGGCAGTAAACAACAAAACTTTGTTAAAAAAAAAAAAAAAAAAAAAGATTAGCACTCAGGGGAGAAAAAGATAAAGAACATAGCAAGCAGAAGGGAATATCATAGGCAGTGTAGTGAATGAGACTGAGAATGGTATACAGTAAGATTGTAGCAATGAACTATGCTCAGCTTCTGCACAGCCTTATGGAACTGATCAAACCTACAGGTACATTTTCCTTTGTTTCTGAGTAGCTTTGGGAACAGTTTGCCTGTCAGTGGTGTGAACTAGCATCTGGGGATATATACGTTGTCTGATCAGCAGTGCTGTGGGTACTTGTTTAGTTTCTAAGTCATGTCTTGACTCTTTGTCACTCCAGGGATTACAGCCCACCAGGATCCTCTGTCCATGGGATTCTCTAGGCAAGAATACTGAATCTGTTCCCAATTCCTTCTCTAAGGGATCTCCCCGAGCCAGGAATCAAACCCACTTCTCCTGAACTGGTAGGTGGATTCTTTACTCCTGAATCAGCAGACAATAGGACCTCTTCAAATCAAGTGAAGCCACATGCTTTTTGCACCAGTTACACTTTATTCTAAGCAAAGTACATTACTTTAAAATTCAACATATTAGTAGAAAATGACCCCTCTTAAGCTAATTTTGTAGGCTAATATCTTATTTTGAGACAGAAAGAAGAAATTTTATTGTTTTGCTCCTTCTAATAACCCGAAGATCAATTATACTCCAATACAAAACAAAAATTACATTAAATTTTTAAAAATGAACCCCAAGATTTTGTGATAAATACAATACTGAAAACAATGTATTGTATGTTATCCTCTATTATGTTAGAGATCCAAAATATTTCTTTTAACATATACTAAATCTTAAATTTAGCTCATTACGAAAAATAGACTTCTCTGGAATGTCCAGGAATAATGAGAAGAATATGAGTTTAGGATTTTGTTGTTATTGTGTTACTGTGTCCGACTCTTTGCAACCCCATGGACTGCAGCATATCAGGATCACCTCTCCTTCACTGTCTCCTGGAGTTTCCTCAGATTTATGTCCACTGAGTTGGTGATGCCATGCAACCATCTCATCTTCTGTCGCCCTCTTCTCCTTTTGCCTTCCATCGTTTTCAGCATCGCCATCTCTTATTCTCTATTTTCTGATCCTTTCAGATGTTTCATTCAAAATAAGCACTAAGTATCTGAGACAAGGGCCTATTCATTGAAATGTTGGAGGAAAGGAGGCAATAGCAACCTGATTCTCTCTCCACAGTTTCCCCAATCTCCCAAGGCAGGAACCTCTCTAGGAAAAAGCATCATCCCTCACAATTGCTTTTGTTAGCAACATATACTGGGGCTGTACCTCACTGGGGCCACATTTTGCTGCTTATCTCTCGTTTCATGAGCCTGCTGTATGTGGATAAGGTTTCTTCCTCTAGTTATAGTAGGAACTATTAGCATGGACTCTTTCTATTCTCACTCTTTGCCCTTGACAGTTTATAGTTTGAATTCACGAATGTGAGTGTGGTGATGGTCTTTTACTTCTCTTTCCATGAATACTTTTATAGTACATTTCCTAATTTAACTTGCAGATAGATCTGGCAATTTCACATATTGGTAGTCATAAAGTGTGAGCAAAAGTGGTATGTGTCACTTTTTGAAGTGACATATAAATATTTTTCCTGAAGAAATCTCACATAGAAAAGCACAAATCACAACTGTTCATCTCAATAAACTTTCACAAAGTAAATACAACATGTGACAAGTAGCCATGTCACAGAAATGGCTATCAGAATCCAAGAAAACTTCCTCATATCCCTTGCAATTTATAGTCTCACAAGTGTAAATATGTTTAACATATTGAATTAATCAGATTTTATACATGAACCCCAAGATTTTGTGATAAATACAATACTGAAAACAATGTATTGTATGTTATCCTCTATTATGTTAGAGATCCAAAATATTTCTTTTAACATATACTAAATCTTAAATTTAGCTCATTACGAAAAATAGACTTCTCTGGAATGTCCAGGAATAATGAGAAGAATATGAGTTTAGGATTTTGTTGTTATTGTGTTACTGTGTCCGACTCTTTGCAACCCCATGGACTGCAGCATATCAGGATCACCTCTCCTTCACTGTCTCCTGGAGTTTCCTCAGATTTATGTCCACTGAGTTGGTGATGCCATGCAACCATCTCATCTTCTGTCGCCCTCTTCTCCTTTTGCCTTCCATCGTTTTCAGCATCGCCATCTCTTATTCTCTATTTTCTGATCCTTTCAGATGTTTCATTCAAAATAAGCACTAAGTATCTGAGACAAGGGCCTATTCATTGAAATGTTGGAGGAAAGGAGGCAATAGCAACCTGATTCTCTCTCCACAGTTTCCCCAATCTCCCAAGGCAGGAACCTCTCTAGGAAAAAGCATCATCCCTCACAATTGCTTTTGTTAGCAACATATACTGGGGCTGTACCTCACTGGGGCCACATTTTGCTGCTTATCTCTCGTTTCATGAGCCTGCTGTATGTGGATAAGGTTTCTTCCTCTAGTTATAGTAGGAACTATTAGCATGGACTCTTTCTATTCTCACTCTTTGCCCTTGACAGTTTATAGTTTGAATTCACGAATGTGAGTGTGGTGATGGTCTTTTACTTCTCTTTCCATGAATACTTTTATAGTACATTTCCTAATTTAACTTGCAGATAGATCTGGCAATTTCACATATTGGTAGTCATAAAGTGTGAGCAAAAGTGGTATGTGTCACTTTTTGAAGTGACATATAAATATTTTTCCTGAAGAAATCTCACATAGAAAAGCACAAATCACAACTGTTCATCTCAATAAACTTTCACAAAGTAAATACAACATGTGACAAGTAGCCATGTCACAGAAATGGCTATCAGAATCCAAGAAAACTTCCTCATATCCCTTGCAATTTATAGTCTCACAAGTGTAAATATGTTTAACATATTGAATTAATCAGATTTTAACTAATGAAACCATATGTACTTATCCACAGGATAGGATGTAATTTTGCTTATTATCAATCTATACATAGTTATGTGTATATCTTATATATATTTTTTGTATATACAAAACATAGTATAAACCATACTATAATTATTTTATCCACTCATATAGGAATATTGAATATATTAGACCTAATAACTCTCACAACTCTGATTTTTAAAATTTTTTAGAGTTAGAAAATATACTTAATGAATATTCTTATAGACTGAAAAACCTCATATGTGACTTAAAAAGTATGCAGTGAAAACAAATTTATTGCAAATAGTGAGATGATTCTTGACAAATCAGTATTTTGACATGTGGAAATCAGAGTTCTGTTGTATAATCTGCTATTTCAAACTTTTAACAAATAATGGTAAAACTTCTCCAAGGTATTCAACTTAGAAATTCCTTGACTGTTAAGGAGCTTATTCTGACATCTTATTCAGAGATGCTGTATTATTCATAATATGGGTAGAATTCCTTTTCTTTGCCCTGAGGGATTGTAAAGAATCATACAACATGATTAAAGAGAAATTGAGCAGTTATATCCTTAAATACATGTGACAAGAAATAAGACTACTCTACATTAGCCAGACTATTTGGCTGGCTGCCAGTGCTGTTCAACCAAATGGAGACTTCTGATGAGATGTTCTGCCTCTGAATTAGAAGGTCCATAATATAGCTCATGATGAAAACACAAATGTCAGTAATCTGCACTCTGACATTACCTTGTTTTACTTCAGGACCCTTGTGCTGTTTCCATGAATACTTTTATAGTACATTTCCTAATTTAACTTGCAGATAGATCTGGCAATTTCACATATTGGTAGTCATAAAGTGTGAGCAAAGTGGTATGTGTCACTTTTGAAGTGACATATAAATATTTTTCCTGAAGAAATCTCACATAGAAAAGCACAAATCACAACTGTTCATCTCAATAAACTTTCACAAAGTAAATACAACATGTGACAAGTAGCCATGTCACAGAAATGGCTATCAGAATCCAAGAAAACTTCCTCATATCCCTTGCAATTTATAGTCTCACAAGTGTAAATATGTTTAACATATTGAATTAATCAGATTTTAACTAATGAAACCATATGTACTTATCCACAGGATAGGATGTAATTTTGCTTATTATCAATCTATACATAGTTATGTGTATATCTTATATATATTTTTTGTATATACAAAACATAGTATAAACCATACTATAATTATTTTATCCACTCATATAGGAATATTGAATATATTAGACCTAATAACTCTCACAACTCTGATTTTTAAAATTTTTTAGAGTTAGAAAATATACTTAATGAATATTCTTATAGACTGAAAAACCTCATATGTGACTTAAAAAGTATGCAGTGAAAACAAATTTATTGCAAATAGTGAGATGATTCTTGACAAATCAGTATTTTGACATGTGGAAATCAGAGTTCTGTTGTATAATCTGCTATTTCAAACTTTTAACAAATAATGGTAAAACTTCTCCAAGGTATTCAACTTAGAAATTCCTTGACTGTTAAGGAGCTTATTCTGACATCTTATTCAGAGATGCTGTATTATTCATAATATGGGTAGAATTCCTTTTCTTTGCCCTGAGGGATTGTAAAGAATCATACAACATGATTAAAGAGAAATTGAGCAGTTATATCCTTAAATACATGTGACAAGAAATAAGACTACTCTACATTAGCCAGACTATTTGGCTGGCTGCCAGTGCTGTTCAACCAAATGGAGACTTCTGATGAGATGTTCTGCCTCTGAATTAGAAGGTCCATAATATAGCTCATGATGAAAACACAAATGTCAGTTGAAATCATCGAAGTCTTCTACATCGCTGACATTACTTTTCCTTTATAATTCAAACAAAATTAATACCTCTTCATCCACTCAGTTGGGCATTGAAGACCCTTGTTTTATCTTCAGGACCCTTGTGCTGTAGACTGAGGGAGCGGTTTTTCTTCTTCTCAACCCTGGCCCACTTGTCTGTTATTTTAGGCCAGATTGGGCCCATCAAATATTTTGCTTAAATACAAGTGCTCATGCTCAGTTGCTTAGTCAGGTTGGACTGTTTGCAACCCCATGGACTGTGGCCCACCAGCGTCCTCTGTCCATTTGGGATTTCCCAGGTAAGAATACTAGAGTGGGTTGCTGTTTCCTCCTCCGGGGGACCTTCCCAGCCCAGCGATAGAACCCATGTCTCCTGCATTGGTAGGCAGATTCTTTTACCACTAAGCCACCTAGGAAGCCCTTAAACACAAGAACATTTAACTTAAAAGTAAATAGCCCTTTCTATTAGTCCTACAAACAGATTATATTTAGCAGTTTCAAATTGCCACTTTTCTTTTTTACTTCCTTTCTCCATTGCATTGCTGTTTTATAATCCTATATATTAAACAAAAAAACCAGATCTGTAATGCAGTTTAAATTCAGCAACACAAAAACCAGACTTTATTTAGGGTTTAAGACCAATCTTCCAGCCCTGGGATTGACTAACTACTGTGGGGATTTAGTTGTGTGCAAAATTCAAAGACCGAAGAACACCTAGAATTGTTTCATACATTACTATAGTATAATATATTACCGAAGTTTAAATTCATATCATTTACTTGGATTGAATCTTATTCAGAGATGCTGTATTATTCATAATATGGGTAGAATTCCTTTTCTTTGCCCTGAGGGATTGTAAAGAATCATACAACATGATTAAAGAGAAATTGAGCAGTTATATCCTTAAATACATGTGACAAGAAATAAGACTACTCTACATTAGCCAGACTATTTGGCTGGCTGCCAGTGCTGTTCAACCAAATGGAGACTTCTGATGAGATGTTCTGCCTCTGAATTAGAAGGTCCATAATATAGCTCATGATGAAAACACAAATGTCAGTTGAAATCATCGAAGTCTTCTACATCGCTGACATTACTTTTCCTTTATAATTCAAACAAAATTAATACCTCTTCATCCACTCAGTTGGGCATTGAAGACCCTTGTTTTATCTTCAGGACCCTTGTGCTGTAGACTGAGGGAGCGGTTTTTCTTCTTCTCAACCCTGGCCCACTTGTCTGTTATTTTAGGCCAGATTGGGCCCATCAAATATTTTGCTTAAATACAAGTGCTCATGCTCAGTTGCTTAGTCAGGTTGGACTGTTTGCAACCCCATGGACTGTGGCCCACCAGCGTCCTCTGTCCATTTGGGATTTCCCAGGTAAGAATACTAGAGTGGGTTGCTGTTTCCTCCTCCGGGGGACCTTCCCAGCCCAGCGATAGAACCCATGTCTCCTGCATTGGTAGGCAGATTCTTTTACCACTAAGCCACCTAGGAAGCCCTTAAACACAAGAACATTTAACTTAAAAGTAAATAGCCCTTTCTATTAGTCCTACAAACAGATTATATTTAGCAGTTTCAAATTGCCACTTTTCTTTTTTACTTCCTTTCTCCATTGCATTGCTGTTTTATAATCCTATATATTAAACAAAAAAACCAGATCTGTAATGCAGTTTAAATTCAGCAACACAAAAACCAGACTTTATTTAGGGTTTAAGACCAATCTTCCAGCCCTGGGATTGACTAACTACTGTGGGGATTTAGTTGTGTGCAAAATTCAAAGACCGAAGAACACCTAGAATTGTTTCATACATTACTATAGTATAATATATTACATATATATTACTAAAGTAAATGTATTACTTAAGAGGCCCATGATTCTCATATCATTTACTTGGATTGAATCTCAATTATGCTACTTTAGATGATGACCTTGGCAGATTATTTAAATATTCTTCCTTAGCTATGAAATGTAAGTACTAATAGCAGCTGTTTGATAAATCTGTCGTGAGTTGATTTATATAAAGTATTTGATATTTAGCACATTAAGAAACATCTGTCTGTATTGAGTACTAATATTAGAATTATTATTGAATGGTTCTGAAAAAATCATGTATAAACGATATCTATGAATTTCCAAACTAAAAGAAAATCAAAGCAATGTGGTCTTGGGAACCAGGAAGATTTTGACTCCTACCCCTTTCACATCTGTAAGAGTTTATTCTATTATATTAACCTTTGGGGCTTCAATTTCCTTTTTATAAAGTGGGCACATTATTCCTGCTTTAAAGTAGTTTCAGGAATCCATTGATGTATTTAGACGCTTGCTCCAGCAAGTAAATACACACAGAGCTCCCTAAAAATATGCTTGTTTTACTCATTCCGTTTGTTTAGATACCTGATTGAGACTTGTTTTTTTTATAGCCTATAGTTACTTGACAACGGCAAAGTAACCAGTGTTCAAGGAATTAGGAGGTTAGAGGTAGAGAGACAAAATGAATCATCCCACCTAAACATGTCACATTTTATTTTATACTTCTGCTCAGCAAAGCAACAGAAAAGCACACAGTGTGGGACCTTTAAAAGGATGAAATCTATTGCACAAATAAAACATGACACGTTTCACTCCTGACAGTTTCTCTACCACAGCAAGATCTGTCTTTACATTCAACCAAAAAGATGGATGTAACTCGGGTTGATAAGATTTACAAGCATTGTGAGATTGGATTAAAATAAAATTTAAGATATAATTCGTAATCACAAGTTTTAAATTTATTTCATTTTAGAAAGACAGTTGAAAATGTCATTTGATCTTCCGACTATTTCTTTGCTGATAGCTGCAATTGCTGTGAAAGCTATGATTGGAAAGAGCCAATGAATAGTAAGAACTGAAAGCATAGCATTTACTTTTTTACAATAATATTTTAATTAGAAAAATACTTTTGTAGTTATTTCAAAATTTTATGTACCTAGTCATTTGTTGATTGCTTATTTTAATGGAAAAGATGGACAATTATATGAAATTTCATCTAAAACTACATTTAAGTGTTCTTTTTTTGCAAGAGAAAAAGAGGTTGATCAAATATTCAGAAATACACATTTTCAGTCTTAGGTACAAGCAAAAATAAGGCTATGTTTCTCTGTTTTTTAATTCAAATAATTGAGTGAATCAGTGAATGAATAAATATGCGCTGAAAACTACACCACTATTTTTCCCTTTTTTTGCTTTAAGTCATTGTTTTTAACTTTTCATCCATCTTTGTTTTTTAGCCTGTGTGGGCCTCCCATCCCGGTGGCCTCTCTCGCTGCAGAGCGCCCACTCTGGGCACATGTGCTTCAGAGTGCTGGCTCATAATTGGGCACACTAGCCCAGCTGCTCCACAGCACGTGGGATCTTCCTGGGCCATGGATCGAACCGGTGCCCCTTGCACCCCAAGCTGGACTCTTTACCCACTGGACCACCAGCAGAGCCCCTATTTTTCCCTCTTAATTCCTAAAATTATACCTAGTGTCATTTCTGAATAAGAAAAACAAAAGCAGGGATAGCTTTGGGCCTTTGACATTTCTAATGATTCTGAATAATGAGAAATCTTTACATCTATATAGCATTTATGCAATACATAATTTTTCTTTGAAGTATTTACCGCCAAATGTAATTGTCTTTCTGGTATCTTGAGATTGAAACTCATCCAAGGTCAAATTACAGGAATTTGACTGTTTTGGTTCTTCTGTAACAGAGCTCTAAACCAAATTGTAATTGCAGACAAATGGGCCTCTTGTGGTCTAAAGGTGTTCTAGATGTTGGTTCTTTGGGGTTGGAGCCAACATAAATTCCATTTTCTGTCTGTCTTCCTGAGACTAGCAAGATGGACAAGTTTGAGTAGTATAATTCTAGGACCAGCCCATTCACCTAGGGAGGAAGTCAACGCAAGAAAGTTAGAGAATTTTACTACCCTAAGAGTTTTTTATCAACCTACATTTGTAATATATGATATGAATTTACTTTCTAAAACTAACATTTAAAAATTTTAGAAAAATACTTTTGTAGTTATTTCAAAATTTTATGTACCTAGTCATTTGTTGATTGCTTATTTTAATGGAAAAGATGGACAATTATATGAAATTTCATCTAAAACTACATTTAAGTGTTCTTTTTTTGCAAGAGAAAAAGAGGTTGATCAAATATTCAGAAATACACATTTTCAGTCTTAGGTACAAGCAAAAATAAGGCTATGTTTCTCTGTTTTTTAATTCAAATAATTGAGTGAATCAGTGAATGAATAAATATGCGCTGAAAACTACACCACTATTTTTCCCTTTTTTTGCTTTAAGTCATTGTTTTTAACTTTTCATCCATCTTTGTTTTTTAGCCTGTGTGGGCCTCCCATCCCGGTGGCCTCTCTCGCTGCAGAGCGCCCACTCTGGGCACATGTGCTTCAGAGTGCTGGCTCATAATTGGGCACACTAGCCCAGCTGCTCCACAGCACGTGGGATCTTCCTGGGCCATGGATCGAACCGGTGCCCCTTGCACCCCAAGCTGGACTCTTTACCCACTGGACCACCAGCAGAGCCCCTATTTTTCCCTCTTAATTCCTAAAATTATACCTAGTGTCATTTCTGAATAAGAAAAACAAAAGCAGGGATAGCTTTGGGCCTTTGACATTTCTAATGATTCTGAATAATGAGAAATCTTTACATCTATATAGCATTTATGCAATACATAATTTTTCTTTGAAGTATTTACCGCCAAATGTAATTGTCTTTCTGGTATCTTGAGATTGAAACTCATCCAAGGTCAAATTACAGGAATTTGACTGTTTTGGTTCTTCTGTAACAGAGCTCTAAACCAAATTGTAATTGCAGACAAATGGGCCTCTTGTGGTCTAAAGGTGTTCTAGATGTTGGTTCTTTGGGGTTGGAGCCAACATAAATTCCATTTTCTGTCTGTCTTCCTGAGACTAGCAAGATGGACAAGTTTGAGTAGTATAATTCTAGGACCAGCCCATTCACCTAGGGAGGAAGTCAACGCAAGAAAGTTAGAGAATTTTACTACCCTAAGAGTTTTTTATCAACCTACATTTGTAATAGACTTAGTGACCACTCTCAGTCTGCTTTTTTTTTTTCTTTTTAAGATTTATTTATTTATTTATTTTGGTGCGGGTGCGGTGGGGAGGGAGGGGAGCAGGTGGGCCACTTCCATTGGTCCTTCATCCGTCCATTCTCATCCATCTTTGTTCTTTGGCCTGTGTGGGCCTCCCATCGCGGTGGCCTCTGTTGTCGCAGAGCACCGGCTCTGGGTGCATGCGCCCCAGAGCTCCGGCTCGGTAATTGGACACATCGGTCCAGCCACTCCGTGGCACATGGGATCTTCCCAGGCCAGGGATCGAACCGGCACCCCTTGCACTGCAAGGCGGTGTCCTTACCCACTGGACCACCAGGGAAGCCCCTCAGTCTGCTTTTGGTTGCCATTGTTATTTGGAGACATTCATATGTATGTCCCTTTGGTAAATAACTGTGCTCCTCCATGTTAGAACCTAAGAATTCATTTCTCTCTCTAACATATTTTCTTCTGATATCATCTACATTATTGCTTCAGGGAGCACCGATTTTCTGATTGTTTCCAAATCTCTAAGATCCTTTAGACCTCACAGACAGCAAGATCAGTAAGACTAAATCAGTATCATTCCTTTCCAACCTAGGCTTCGCTCCAATATCCTTGCTACTAAGAACCCTTTCCTGAACATTGTTCTCCGCTATCAACACTGAAGTCAGTCGTATGAGAACAGAATGGGGAAGTTCAGTACAATATGCCTTAAATGGCTATTAAAAAGTGATTTAAATGATTGCCTAAATTTACCGTAAATTGAATATAGCTAAAGAATAGAAAAGTCTTTCTGCAACTTGAATTATGTTTTATCATAAAAGCTTTTAATGAACAGGAATCACATTTTTTAAAATACTGAGTAATAGACTCTTAGATGATTATTTTTTTTAATGAATCAAATACTAGAAAAGATGAATTAATTGAGGAATAAAAAATATATATATTCAGAGATTTTATTAATTTCTAGCTATTTTTGGTCAGGATATTTAAATTCCACCCACAATATATACTAGCTCTATAAATGTAGAAAGCAACTTTTAATTCATTTGAATGTCAGTGTCCTTGCTTGAAAAAAAGCAATAAAAAGGTAATTTAGGAACAACTGGTAAAAATGTTAAAATAAACCAAGGGAAAATATTTAGAACACAAGTCAATTTTATATTTGTGGTCAGTTTTTAGGTTATAATTGTGTCATTCAAATTAGAAGGATTAATTTATCCAAGTGAAAAAACAATATATAACAGACCAGAAATTTAGTATGTAAAATAGCCAGAAATAATTAAATTTTAGCCATATACTCTGTTGGAAAACTGTGCATTATGCTTTGTACACTTTTCCTTATTTAATTCTTCTAATAATCCTGTGAGGCTAAATATCATTATTAACCCTATTTTGTATGGGAGAAATCAGAGGATTCCTGAGGGCAGAGATGCTAATTAATTTGCTCAAGATGAGACACTTCAGCAGTAAACATAGAGTCAAACCAGGAACTGTATGACTATAAAATCTAAATTACTCTGATTGATAAACAACTACAAAATAGGAAAGTTTATAAAGAAAAAAGAAGTATAATGTTAAAGAATATCTCTTATTTCCCTCATTACTCTGACAAGCTTCCTTGCAAATCCTATGCCTATTTAAATTCAAACCTCCACCTGGTTTATTCCTGATCTTGTGCAGTTGACCACCTTCCTATCAACATATAAGCATGAGGAAATTTCTCCCGCCATTTTTTTTTAACATTTCTTTTCTTTTTCTACTTGTTGATGTCCCATTTATTGGTACTTTTATTGAAACAAAACTCTGAAGATAGTCCCTGTATCCAATTTATTCTTTAATGTTTCTCTTTTGAATTTATTCATCTAGCTCAGGCTAAAGAATAGAAAAGTCTTTCTGCAACTTGAATTATGTTTTATCATAAAAGCTTTTAATGAACAGGAATCACATTTTTTAAAATACTGAGTAATAGACTCTTAGATGATTATTTTTTTTAATGAATCAAATACTAGAAAAGATGAATTAATTGAGGAATAAAAAATATATATATTCAGAGATTTTATTAATTTCTAGCTATTTTTGGTCAGGATATTTAAATTCCACCCACAATATATACTAGCTCTATAAATGTAGAAAGCAACTTTTAATTCATTTGAATGTCAGTGTCCTTGCTTGAAAAAAAGCAATAAAAAGGTAATTTAGGAACAACTGGTAAAAATGTTAAAATAAACCAAGGGAAAATATTTAGAACACAAGTCAATTTTATATTTGTGGTCAGTTTTTAGGTTATAATTGTGTCATTCAAATTAGAAGGATTAATTTATCCAAGTGAAAAAACAATATATAACAGACCAGAAATTTAGTATGTAAAATAGCCAGAAATAATTAAATTTTAGCCATATACTCTGTTGGAAAACTGTGCATTATGCTTTGTACACTTTTCCTTATTTAATTCTTCTAATAATCCTGTGAGGCTAAATATCATTATTAACCCTATTTTGTATGGGAGAAATCAGAGGATTCCTGAGGGCAGAGATGCTAATTAATTTGCTCAAGATGAGACACTTCAGCAGTAAACATAGAGTCAAACCAGGAACTGTATGACTATAAAATCTAAATTACTCTGATTGATAAACAACTACAAAATAGGAAAGTTTATAAAGAAAAAAGAAGTATAATGTTAAAGAATATCTCTTATTTCCCTCATTACTCTGACAAGCTTCCTTGCAAATCCTATGCCTATTTAAATTCAAACCTCCACCTGGTTTATTCCTGATCTTGTGCAGTTGACCACCTTCCTATCAACATATAAGCATGAGGAAATTTCTCCCGCCATTTTTTTTTAACATTTCTTTTCTTTTTCTACTTGTTGATGTCCCATTTATTGGTACTTTTATTGAAACAAAACTCTGAAGATAGTCCCTGTATCCAATTTATTCTTTAATGTTTCTCTTTTGAATTTATTCATCTAGCTCAGGCATTTCCACTCTTCAGAAACTACTCTTATGCAGGTCGACCATGACTGACTTGGCTAAATTCAGTGTCACCATATTAGACCAGTCTGTAGCATATAACAAAGACAAGGATGCCTGTTTTAGATAAATTTTCTATATATATCCAGCTTTCAGGACACACCACACTCTTGATTTTTCTATTGCTCTCAACATAATTCATTCTAATTGTCTTTTGTTGTTTGTTCTTAGCAGACACTTACTGATTGAATGCCCCAAGGCTTAGTTTAGGGATATTATCTTCTCTAACTGAAGTCAGACCCTTGAATAGCCCATCTAGTCTCATTCCTTATATGCTGAAAACGCTCATTGTGCTTAACTGAAACTTTATGTCCGTTAATTAGCGACTTCCCATTTCTCTCTTTTCTCATCCTCTAAACTCATCATTCTGCTCTTCGATTCTATAAATTGAACTATTTTTGATACTTCATCTAACTGGAATCATGCCATATTTATTTTCTGTGGCTCACTTATTTCACTTAACATAATATCCCCAAGATTTATCCAGATTGTCATATATTGCAGAATTTCCTTGTTTTTATAAGGACAGATGTATACATTCCATTATATGTATATGTCACATTTAATGTGTTCATCTGTCAATAGACATTTAGGTTGTCTCCACATCTTGGATGTTACGAATAATGCTGCAAAGGCATGGACATGTTAATAATTCTTTCAAATCTTGAATTTGATTCTTTTGTATTACATTCCAGAAAGGAGTGGATTCAGTGGATCATGTAGTCCTTAATTCTATTTCTTTCAAATCCAACAACCAGCCTGTCAGAAAATTCACATTAGTTGCATCTTCAAAATATATCCTGAGATTTGAAACCTGTGAATTTACAATTTTCATCAAATTTGAAACATTTTCAGGGCTTCCCCTGGTGGTCCAGTGGGTAAGGACACCGCCTTGCAGTGCAAGGGGCGCCGGTTCGATCCCTGGCCTGGGAAGATCCCACGTGCCGCGGAGCGGCTGGACCTTTGTGTCCAATCACCGAGCCGGAGCTCTGGAGCACATGCGCCCAGAGCCAGCACTCTGCAACAACAGAGGCCACCGTGATGGGAGGCCCACACGGGCCAAAGAACAAAGACGGATGAAAATAGAGAAATAGAAGACCAATAGAAGTGGCCCGCCTGCTCCCCTCCCTCCCCAACCCGACCCCCGCCCAAAATAAATAAATAAATAAATCTTTTAAAAAAAAAGAAAGAAAGAAAAGAAACATTTTCAGTCATTTTGTCTTCATCTTTTTTTTCTGACCCTCTCTGTTTGAAGTTATCCCACAGCTGACTTCTGCTCTTTTAGTTTTTAATTTTTTCTCTCTCTGTGCTTTATTTGGGATAGTTTCTACTGCTGTGCCTTTAATTTTGTTAAACTTTTCTTCTGTCATGCCTGAAAAATAATATCTTCCCTACCTGAAAGTGTTAGTGGCTCAGTCATGTCTGACTTTTTGTGATCCCAGGAACTGTAGCCCACCAGGTTCCTCTGTCCATGGGATTCTCCAGGCAAGAATACTGGAGTAGGTTGCCATTTCCTTCTCCAGGAGATCTTCCCAACCCAGGGATCAAACCTGCATCTTTTCAGTCTCCTCCATTGACAGGTAGGTTCTTTACCACTAGTGCCACCTGCCATTAATACCAGTATATCTTTCATCTCAGTCACTGAATTTTTTATATCTAGAAGTTTGATTTGAATTTTATTTATATCTCTGTGTCCCTATTTAACTATTTGATGATATATAGCATAATTATAATGGCTCTTTCTGCTGATCTAAAATTCATGTCAGTTTTTATTGGTTGCTTATTCTCTTTGTTGTACACTGTGTTTTATTGCTTTGAACAGTATTTGATTGAATGCCACATATTGTGAATTTGTTAATCAAAATTTCAGAATTGAAGACACGATTGAAATAAAAAGGCATTTATTTGGGGTTTGAAGCACTTGAGTTGTGTGCTACTTGGCTACAAAAGGAGAAAGCTGATAAAAGCAAAAACCCTAAAGTCACAGTTAGTCACTTGAGTCGTATATAATGAATTGTAATTGGAATTGGCAAGAAGTAAGAGTGTGTGTTAAGCAGGGATTATACCCATGAATGTGTGCTTAGTTGTGTTCAACTCTTTGTGACACCATGGGCTGTAGCCCACCAGTCTTCTATGTCCATGGGTTTTCCCAGGCAAGAATACTGCAGAGGGTTGTTATTTCCTTCTCTAGAGCATCTTCCCAACCTAGGGATAGAAGCCATGTCTCCTTCATTGGCAGGCAGAAGCAGGGAATGGTTGGGGCTTAAATGGTTGTAGTTATAATAGTTAATAACCTTGAAATCATAAGGCTACAGCTACTAGATTTTCTTTTTTAAAGAGGTTAGTAGGGTCCTTGAGTTTGGTACAACTCACAGGGAGTTCAGTTTCTCAGTGGTGCAAGGACATGTTGAAGACCAAATGCTCAATGGCCATCTATCTCCATTTTGTATTCCTAAACTGTCATTACTCCATTATGATTTCAGTCTGTCTCAAATTTTGCTTTCTGAAGAGCTGGATTCTTCTGCATTCGTATAAATCTTAATCTTTGTTCTGGGATGTAACTAATTTATTTGGACATAATTTTATCATTTGTTAGGTAGGTATTGAGCTGAGATCAATATATAACTAATTATCTAAGTACTGAGGCAAGACTTTCCTGAGTTCTCTAATCACTGCTCTGAATTATGAGTTTCTGTGGTCCAGCTTCTGAGAATAGGAAGTGAGACAGTCCTTGTGTGACAGCTGAGAAGTGTTCTCTCTGTCTACTTGGATGGTTCTTTCCCCAAACTTGAGTGATTTCTCGTACATTTGCTCTGAATAGTAATTCTCAGAATACTCCAAATAGCCCTTGCAGATTTCTAGTGCTCTCTCTCTCTGTGGAGCCCTCTCAGTTCTTGTGGCCTATTCTGTGAACTAGAGTGAACTTGTTTTCTCTGAAAACTCAGCTTTCCCTCCTCAAAGTACAGAATTCTCCAGGCTCAGCTTTAGTGGTCCCTCCTGCACTAGGGCTCCTAAATTCCTTCAAAGCTACAGAGCTCACGTCATTTGCTTTCTGTCTCTCAGGAATCACTGTCCTCCATTGCCTAAAGTCTAATGTTTACAAAAAAATGTTGTTTTGTGTGTTTTGTATGATTTTTTCGGAGCTTTCAGACATGGGAGCAAATCACATCCCTATTACTCTAGTTTCAACAAGAACTGAAGTTACCCTGTGACTTTTGTAAAAAGAGGAAATAAAAAAACAGATATAATAGTTTCAAAGATAGTCACATAGTGTGTATATGTGTCTCTTAATACAATACAGACTTTCTGGACATCTTTCATGTAACTTCACTATCATATTTATTCTTTCAATGTCTTTATCATATAAAACTTCGTAAATTTTATCAGGCAAATTTACATTATTTTCAGTATTACAGTAAATTAGAAATAAAACAGTTATACTATTTTACCTTTATGGGGTAGACCAATTAAATTTTCTCCTTAAAGATAGAAAGGAAATGTGTTATCACTTGCAAAATGAGATGTTTGGATAGAAATTGGTTTTGAGATAATTTAGATTAAATCTCATCCAGAAATGACTCTTGTCACCTAAACTTGATATCTAATATTGAATGACACTTGAGAAACTTCAAAATCATGCTCAATTAAATTATTTTGTAAAATCCCAGTTGACGCTTATATGGACAAATACAAAAAAGGATGATTAATTTTAACTGAGCAACAATATTTAATGTCTTGCCTCATTTGGCATATTATTGACTCAGAAAAAAATTTTAAATGACTTCAGATAATTTTCTTATTCTTATGTAAAGCTGTCTGGAAAATTGTAAAAGAACTAAGCAATACAGACTCTGCAAGAAAAAGAAAGTTAATTATCTATTTTGATTGGTGTTGTCAAGACAAATTAATATTTTATAAACTAAAAATAAATGCTTTCTGAACATTTAGTGGGAAGTCCACCTAACTAGGAAGAGAAAGATAAATTTAGGCACAGCTTGCATTTGAGCTTTGGCAGATTACTTAAACATTCTGAGCAGAAGTATCCTCATCTATAAATTCACATTAATTATTTATACAAATTTGCTGTGAAGAGTAAATTAAGTAATACAATTGCAGAGCTTTACACATGCATGCTGATATAATCATTTTATATTGTTAAATATTTCAATATTTATATTGTAATATCTAATATTAATTAAGCATACTATGAGTTATATGAACCTGAAAGTTTATCTTTTCTGTGAAAGATTCACTTAAATTCCACTGTCCTAGAGATTGTTAGGGATTTGGGGAAGGTCATGTACACACTTCTATGTTGAAAACAGATAACCAGCATGGACCTATTGTATAGCACATAGAACTCTTGTTCAATGTTATTGCCAGCCATTATCATAATTTTTGGTTGTTTTTAGATTAGGTAGAGAAAACTTTTATGATTATTTATAAATTTTGAATAATAAAATTAATAGTTCTGTTTGAAAAGGTTGAGCTCTCCACTCAGTATTTAAATAGCATTCTTATTGCACACTGTGATAAAGTAACATAAGGCAAATATTGACAAATTAAAAGTATATCTGTATTAAATATAATATATTTTTTCATCTTATTAGAAATGATTCCCCAATATTTTGTAAACTTTTGAATAGTACACTTCTTAATGAGTAAAGAAAGAAATCATTCTAAAAGAAATTTACAATTAATTATAATTGAATAATGAAATTATTACACAGAAAATTTGTAGACTGCTTTTTTTGGGGGGAGGGGGGTACGGGTTGGGGAGGGAGAGGGGCAGGCGGGCCACTTCTATTGGTCTTTCATTTATCCATCTTTGTTCTTTGGCCGGTGTGGGCCTCCCATCGCGGTGGCCTCTGTTGTCGCAGAGCACCGGCTCTGGGCGCATGCGCCCCAGAGCTCTAGCTCGGTAATTGGACACATCCATCCAGCCGCTCCGCGGCACGTGGGATCTTCCCAGGCCATGGATCGAACCCGCGTTCCTTGTACTGGAAGGCAGTGTCCCTACCCACTGGACCACCAGGGAAGCCCTGTGGACTGCTTTCTCTTTTTTTAAATATTTTATTTATATTTATTTGGTTGCATTGGGTCTCAGTTGTAGCATGTCGGCTCTAGTTCCCTGACCAGGGGTCGAACCTGGGCTCCCTGCATTGGGAGCACAGAGTCTTAGCCAGTGGACCACCCAGAACATCCCCTGTGGACTGCTTTAAAAGCAACATTTTAAAGCTAATATATGACCCAATGTTTATATCAGAAGAGCAGAAAAACTCAAAATTAAAGATTCTAATACTTCAATGAAAAAGGTACCAAAAGAATGAAAGAATAAAACCTGAAAATTACTGGGGGGAAAATGAAATAATGAAGATAATACAGAAATTACAAAAATGAAGTATAGTTGACTTTCTAGTTTGTGCAGTTGGGAACCCTTGGATATGGAGAACAACTATAGACATATACATGTAAAGAGAGATTATCTCCAAAGTCAAAAGGTATTTGTTCTTATAAAATATTAATAAAATTAGATAACTTCTGTTTAGATTGCTATCATAATAGAATCCTTATTATTAACTAGGTACTTGATTCCCTACAATAATTACTACCTTTCTCAACACCTCTGGCAGTTAGTTTTAGCCTTGAGATTAAGTTCTGAGCAATTAGATGAAAATGTGCTTAAAAACAGTTGGCATGTGTCCATTTTTCTTTCTCTGTTTTGCCTCCCTTATGGCTAGATGGAAACATGATGGCTGAGGATGAAGAGGCATCATGATGTATGAAGCGCCTTGGGAATTAGAGATAGAGGATGTGTACACAATGAGATAGAAGAAGATGAATGCCTATAAACTTGAGGAGCAAAGTCTTATCTCTGTACTGATCTACCTTCATTCAGATGTAAACAGAAGCAAATTAATATCCTGTCTCACTTAAGTCACTGTTATTTCTGTGCCTGCCTCGTCAGTCACTCAGACGTGTCCAACTCTTTGGGACCCATGGACTGTGGCCTTCCAGGATCTTCTGTCCATGAAACTCTCCAGGCAAGAATACTGGAGTGGGTTGCCATTTCCATCTCCAGGGGATGCTTCCCCTTGAACCTGCCTCTCTAGTGTCTCCTGCACTGACAGGTGGATTCTTTAGCACTGCCCCACCTATGAGGCCCCGACTTTTATTTTTAGTTACTACTAACTTGTGGACAAAAATAGAATTTTGCAGGACGAAAAGATTCTCACAAGAAATTGTTGTTGTTGCAACCCTGTGGACTGCAACACATCAGGTGTCTCTGTCCTTCACTCTCTCCTGGAGTTTGCACACATTCGTGTCCATTGAGTAGGTGATGCGACCTAATCATCTCATCCTCTGTCATCCCATTTTCCTCCACTTCAGAAAAAGGTACCAAAAGAATGAAAGAATAAAACCTGAAAATTACTGGGGGGAAAATGAAATAATGAAGATAATACAGAAATTACAAAAATGAAGTATAGTTGACTTTCTAGTTTGTGCAGTTGGGAACCCTTGGATATGGAGAACAACTATAGACATATACATGTAAAGAGAGATTATCTCCAAAGTCAAAAGGTATTTGTTCTTATAAAATATTAATAAAATTAGATAACTTCTGTTTAGATTGCTATCATAATAGAATCCTTATTATTAACTAGGTACTTGATTCCCTACAATAATTACTACCTTTCTCAACACCTCTGGCAGTTAGTTTTAGCCTTGAGATTAAGTTCTGAGCAATTAGATGAAAATGTGCTTAAAAACAGTTGGCATGTGTCCATTTTTCTTTCTCTGTTTTGCCTCCCTTATGGCTAGATGGAAACATGATGGCTGAGGATGAAGAGGCATCATGATGTATGAAGCGCCTTGGGAATTAGAGATAGAGGATGTGTACACAATGAGATAGAAGAAGATGAATGCCTATAAACTTGAGGAGCAAAGTCTTATCTCTGTACTGATCTACCTTCATTCAGATGTAAACAGAAGCAAATTAATATCCTGTCTCACTTAAGTCACTGTTATTTCTGTGCCTGCCTCGTCAGTCACTCAGACGTGTCCAACTCTTTGGGACCCATGGACTGTGGCCTTCCAGGATCTTCTGTCCATGAAACTCTCCAGGCAAGAATACTGGAGTGGGTTGCCATTTCCATCTCCAGGGGATGCTTCCCCTTGAACCTGCCTCTCTAGTGTCTCCTGCACTGACAGGTGGATTCTTTAGCACTGCCCCACCTATGAGGCCCCGACTTTTATTTTTAGTTACTACTAACTTGTGGACAAAAATAGAATTTTGCAGGACGAAAAGATTCTCACAAGAAATTGTTGTTGTTGCAACCCTGTGGACTGCAACACATCAGGTGTCTCTGTCCTTCACTCTCTCCTGGAGTTTGCACACATTCGTGTCCATTGAGTAGGTGATGCGACCTAATCATCTCATCCTCTGTCATCCCATTTTCCTCCTACGCTCGATCTTTCCTAGCACTAAGGTCTTTTCCAGTGAGTTGGCTCTTTGCATTAGGTGGCCAAAGTATTGGAGCTTCAACTTTCAGTATCAATAATTCCAATGAATATTCAGGATTGATTTCTTTTAGGATTGACTGGTTTGATTACCTTACTATCCAAGGAACTCTCAAGAGTCTTCTCTAGCACCACAATTCAAAAGCATCACTTCTTTGGTGCACAGCTTTCTTTATTGTCCAACTCTCAAATCCATACATGACTACTGGAAGACCCATAGCTTTGACTCTATAGGCGTTTATCAGCAAAGTGTCTGCTTTTTACTACACTATCTGTGTCTGTTGTAGCTTTCCTTCCAAGGAGCAGGCATCTTTTTATATCATGGGTATAATCAAAATCTACAGTGATTTTGGACCCCAAGAAAATAAAATTTATCACCGCTTCCACTTTTGCCCCTCCCACTTACCATGAAGTGATGACAAGAGGTATCTCCTATTTTTTCAATTAAAAATAAGGTGAATCATCAATCAAGAGCTAATTGGGTTTATAATGATAAAGCTGAAGTTCTGGTCAGAAAGGAGAAATAGTCATTTCAGAAGGTAAGCATATCAGGGAACAAACTAGTACTGACAGAGAGTTCTAAGAAAACCTTGGTAGTTACGACAGTGATTTAAAATTGCACCACTCTGCCAGGAAGTATAACTTTTCTCCAAGATGTTCTAAGTGTTTGGGTGAAGCACAAAGAAGGCTGATAGTGGGCCCATGGACTGTGGCCTTCCAGGATCTTCTGTCCATGAAACTCTCCAGGCAAGAATACTGGAGTGGGTTGCCATTTCCATCTCCAGGGGATGCTTCCCCTTGAACCTGCCTCTCTAGTGTCTCCTGCACTGACAGGTGGATTCTTTAGCACTGCCCCACCTATGAGGCCCCGACTTTTATTTTTAGTTACTACTAACTTGTGGACAAAAATAGAATTTTGCAGGACGAAAAGATTCTCACAAGAAATTGTTGTTGTTGCAACCCTGTGGACTGCAACACATCAGGTGTCTCTGTCCTTCACTCTCTCCTGGAGTTTGCACACATTCGTGTCCATTGAGTAGGTGATGCGACCTAATCATCTCATCCTCTGTCATCCCATTTTCCTCCTACGCTCGATCTTTCCTAGCACTAAGGTCTTTTCCAGTGAGTTGGCTCTTTGCATTAGGTGGCCAAAGTATTGGAGCTTCAACTTTCAGTATCAATAATTCCAATGAATATTCAGGATTGATTTCTTTTAGGATTGACTGGTTTGATTACCTTACTATCCAAGGAACTCTCAAGAGTCTTCTCTAGCACCACAATTCAAAAGCATCACTTCTTTGGTGCACAGCTTTCTTTATTGTCCAACTCTCAAATCCATACATGACTACTGGAAGACCCATAGCTTTGACTCTATAGGCGTTTATCAGCAAAGTGTCTGCTTTTTACTACACTATCTGTGTCTGTTGTAGCTTTCCTTCCAAGGAGCAGGCATCTTTTATATCATGGGTATAATCAAAATCTACAGTGATTTTGGACCCCAAGAAAATAAAATTTATCACCGCTTCCACTTTTGCCCCTCCCACTTACCATGAAGTGATGACAAGAGGTATCTCCTATTTTTTCAATTAAAAATAAGGTGAATCATCAATCAAGAGCTAATTGGGTTTATAATGATAAAGCTGAAGTTCTGGTCAGAAAGGAGAAATAGTCATTTCAGAAGGTAAGCATATCAGGGAACAAACTAGTACTGACAGAGAGTTCTAAGAAAACCTTGGTAGTTACGACAGTGATTTAAAATTGCACCACTCTGCCAGGAAGTATAACTTTTCTCCAAGATGTTCTAAGTGTTTGGGTGAAGCACAAAGAAGGCTGATAGTGGGGGGAAAATGTGTGAGTTTTACCAAAAGACTCCTCAGGATAGAAAGTGGGGCAAAAGTTGAGAGTATTTGACACATATTTGTTATAATACATTGAACACAGGACCTAGATCAATCAAAAGGAAAAATAAGTAAGAAGTAAGGAAACAATGGATTGTAATGAAGTTTAAGAATTTTGTAGATATTTGGGAAGAGATATGCAGGCTTTGAAGTTCATTGTCCCAGAGTAAAATTATTTCATTCAGTCATTCTAGCTTCTCTCCAAGTGTTCAGTTCAAAGGCTTTCTCCTCTGCCCCCAGTAACTGGTGAAAACAAGACTGGACACAATTAGGGAATAATTGCCTTGGGTAGTTACAGACTAAAGTAATGTTGTTTAATGAGAAAATTTTAAATATTTCCAAAAAAAAATGGTCTTCACAAAACCCCATTTCCAAGAGCTATGTATAATGTCTTCTAGAGGTATAAAACTACTCTTGCCCACAGAATTATCCTAGGAATCAGTATGTACATGCACAAGATACTAATAAATACATGAGCATTCTCATTATCCAAACTCTCATTAGGTGACCTGAGAAACCCAGTAGATTTCAACATATTTTTCAGATTCATGTGGGGAAAACTGTATCCTTTAATATCTAAACTCTTACTCCTTGAAGTCTCTTTGATATTTGAAATGGGGAGCCAAATATATCTTCATAGTAAGGGAATCCCTTTAGGTATTTATGCTACATTTTTCTTTCAATCTTCAATTGAAATTTTTTTATTCCAATGATATTGTACTTACTGAAAAACTTTGTAAAATATTTTAGCATTGTTCACCACGGTTATTTTTCACCTCTCATTTCTAAAATTTGACTGACTTAGTTATATCCTGCTGACTTCAATTTTAAAAATTTTCTACCTCTTCAAACATTTTTAATCCACAGTTCTTCATTTGTCTATTTTTCAAAAGGCAATCTTGAAAAACATTAAAGTTATATAGAAACTCTGTGTTTCTGATGTTTTCTCATGCAAAACGGCTTGTCAGACTTTCAAATAGCCACATATGTCAGAAGTCCTTTTCAAAGAGTGGTGTTTAATGTGCAGAGGTGGTCAGCTTTGGTTGAGATTGCTGCTATTAATGGGTACCTTTGTCTCTTTTGAATTCCCCAGGTGGAGTTCATTAGCATTGTCAAGTGATTTAAATTGGATAGGTTACTATAAGCATAATTTCATATGACTGAAAGTCTGCAGACAAAGGAAGATCATAAATTGTATTATATGATTTGGGAATTAATTTCACTCCAAGTGAAATTAGAATTCTTGAAACTGACATAAGCTTTAACCTTTTGTAGATATTTGGGAAGAGATATGCAGGCTTTGAAGTTCATTGTCCCAGAGTAAAATTATTTCATTCAGTCATTCTAGCTTCTCTCAAGTGTTCAGTTCAAAGGCTTTCTCCTCTGCCCCCAGTAACTGGTGAAAACAAGACTGGACACAATTAGGGAATAATTGCCTTGGGTAGTTACAGACTAAAGTAATGTTGTTTAATGAGAAAATTTTAAATATTTCCAAAAAAAAATGGTCTTCACAAAACCCCATTTCCAAGAGCTATGTATAATGTCTTCTAGAGGTATAAAACTACTCTTGCCCACAGAATTATCCTAGGAATCAGTATGTACATGCACAAGATACTAATAAATACATGAGCATTCTCATTATCCAAACTCTCATTAGGTGACCTGAGAAACCCAGTAGATTTCAACATATTTTTCAGATTCATGTGGGGAAAACTGTATCCTTTAATATCTAAACTCTTACTCCTTGAAGTCTCTTTGATATTTGAAATGGGGAGCCAAATATATCTTCATAGTAAGGGAATCCCTTTAGGTATTTATGCTACATTTTTCTTTCAATCTTCAATTGAAATTTTTTTATTCCAATGATATTGTACTTACTGAAAAACTTTGTAAAATATTTTAGCATTGTTCACCACGGTTATTTTTCACCTCTCATTTCTAAAATTTGACTGACTTAGTTATATCCTGCTGACTTCAATTTTAAAAATTTTCTACCTCTTCAAACATTTTTAATCCACAGTTCTTCATTTGTCTATTTTTCAAAAGGCAATCTTGAAAAACATTAAAGTTATATAGAAACTCTGTGTTTCTGATGTTTTCTCATGCAAAACGGCTTGTCAGACTTTCAAATAGCCACATATGTCAGAAGTCCTTTTCAAAGAGTGGTGTTTAATGTGCAGAGGTGGTCAGCTTTGGTTGAGATTGCTGCTATTAATGGGTACCTTTGTCTCTTTTGAATTCCCCAGGTGGAGTTCATTAGCATTGTCAAGTGATTTAAATTGGATAGGTTACTATAAGCATAATTTCATATGACTGAAAGTCTGCAGACAAAGGAAGATCATAAATTGTATTATATGATTGTGGGAATTAATTTCACTCCAAGTGAAATTAGAATTCTTGAAACTGACATAAGCTTTAACCTTTTGTTATTTCCATTAAAAAGAGAAGAAAATAATCAGATCAGTATAATGTATAGATCATGAAGAATTATGGATTTTGAGAATTTATTAAAGGCTTGATTTAAAACGAGCTACAGAAATCACATAGGAATCACATCATACAGGCCGCCACAGGTTCTTAGTCTCAGACACATTGAACAGAGCCTAGAAGAAACACAGTAGTTAGATGCAAAATGAATGTATTTCACATCAATAGTCATTGTCCTGTGCTTTTTAAACATAGTAACATATTTAAAGTTAATGAGACTCAAAAGACTCAAGGATAAAATAGCTCTGGGGAAACATAAACATAATTCACAGAAGAGGCTACAGGCAAAGCTGCATCTTAAAGTCTGAAAAAGGTTTCAACAGGCAGAGGTTGATGGAAGGTGGGGCATCTGCCAGGGAGAAAGGAATCACATTAAAAAGTCACACAAATGTGGCTGGACCCAGAGGAGATGCTGGTGACCAAATGCACTGTGGATGACAGAGCGGGCCAACCCCTTCTTCATGCTGCAGCTGCATTGGGGCCAGGGCCAGGGCCAGAGCGGCGGCCCTACAGATGCCAGCCTAGATTCTTCACTGAAGAGTGGGATGACATGACCTTCCCATTGAAATGCCTTCAAGTCTTACAGTATGGATATGTCAACAACGTAAGAATTAAGAATTCTGAGAGCAGAGGAGAAATCTCAGCATAAACAGTTAAAAAAAAAAAAACAAGTTTATTCCAAACACTGATAAGTCTTGAATATGCCACTTTAACTGAAATTTAGGGAGGCATTTTAGAGCATTTCAGTAAAACAAGGAGAGATTACAGCCTCCTGACTTGGATGTATGTGAAGACTACCTTCCTTTGTAACTGTTTATTTATTTATTTTTAATTTGGTCTCTTTTATTGGTTTCGTATTTATTTATTTTCATCCATGTTTTTTTTTTTTTTTAATTTTGGCCTCTATTATTGGTTTTCCATTTGTTTATTTTTCATCCGTCTGTATTCTTTGGCCTATGTGGTCCCCATTGCAGGAACCTCCTTTGTTGCAGAGCACCGGCTCTGGGCGCGTGCGCTCCAGAGCACTGGCTCCTAACTGGACACACTGTGGCCCAGCCACTCCTTGGTACGTGGGATCTTCCCAGGCCAGGGATCAAACCGGTGCCCCTTGCACTGCAAGCCAGACTCTTTACTCACTGGACACCAGGGAAGCCCTATTTTCATCCATCTTTATTCTTGGACTGTGTAGACCTCCCATCGCAGCGGCCCCTCTCGCTGCAGAGCACAAGCTCTGGGTGCATGCACTCCATAGTGCTGGCTTGCAGTTGGACACACTGGTCCAGCCACTCTGTGGCATGTGGGATCTTCCCGGGCCAGGGATCGAACCAGCGCTCCTTGCAGTGTAAGGCAGTCTCTTTACCCACTGGACCACCAGGGAAACCTTGTTTGTTTGTTTTTAATTTATTAAAGACGAGGTGGGAAAAACAGATTAAAATGGAATATGAAACAGAAGTGTTAAAGTCAAGTGATAAAATCAATGCTAATTACTCTGATATCCATAGGAAAATGGTAACAAAATATTTTCAGATCATACCAAAAGTAGCATTTCAGCAAAAGGAAAAGTAGAGACTTCCTTGGTAATTCAGTTCTTAAGAATCCTGGAAGGACTACCCTGATAGCTCAGTGGTAAATAATATACCTGCCAATGCAAGAGACACAGGTTCAATCCCTGATCCAGGAAGACCCCACATGCCTGCAAGCTACAACTAGTGGGCCCGTATGCCATAACTACTGAAGCCCATGTGTCCTAGAGCCCGTGCTCTGCAACAAGAGAAGCCATCTTGCATCCCAACTAGAGAGTAACCCCACTCACCACAACTAGAGAAAAGCCCACATAGCAACAAACTAGGTACAGCCAAAATAAATATTTTTTAAAAGAAAACTATTAATCCAATAGTCCTTAGGAACAACAACAACAAAAAGAATCTGCTTGCAAATTCAGGGGACACCGGTTCAATCCCTGGTCTGAGACGATTCCAAGAGTGGCAGAGCAACTGAGCCCACATACCACAGCTGCTGAGCCCACACTCTAGAGCCACTGCAGTGAGAAGCAACTAGAAAGCAGCCCATGCTTAGCCATGAAGACCAAGTACAGCTAAAAATAAATAATTTTAGAAAAATAAACAAGCTTTAAATAGTAATAATGGACAGGTTTTATTTAGCTGAATGATTCAATTAATGAAGAGGAATAAATCAAATAGTGGTAAAAGGGAAACAGGCCCTCTGATTTACTGGGGAAATAGTTACATTGACAAATATCGATGACATTGTGGTGAGAAGGAAAACTTGAAATGCACTAAAATGCTTCAGTTCAGAGACGGAAAAAAAAAAAGGTTAACTGGGACACTTCTAAAATGTGTACAGTTCCAAAAATTTGCATGTTATTTTCCATCATGACTTTTGAGGCTACATTATCTTCCTGTTGTTGATATGGAAACTGATATTACAAAATCACTGTCTTATGAAAAACACATCAGAGTACACAGCCAAAAATGCCAAAAATGTCAGAGAAACATGTCATTAAGAAGTATGTCTGGCAGTTAATAAAACATATTATATTGTTTAAAAAAATAACAAAGAAAGATTATATACTGCCCATATGAAGGTTGGGAAATTCTCCACTGCAGATAGAGAATGAAGTGCTAGAAGGAAAGATCAAGTAAAAATAGTTTAAGAAAATAGGATAATTTATGATATGATCATATTATGAAAGAATTTTATGCTTAGTTTGCATTTTTTTCCTTGAAATGCATTAGCTGTTAATCAGTACCATGATGTAATTAGATTTGTATTTTAGAAAGAAACCTCTGCTGGGGAGATGGAGAGTGCATAGGAATGAAGACAGACAAGGCACAGAATTTGTTCAAGAGGCCAAAGAGATCTAAGTGAAGGCAGCAACATTAGGTGTGAAGGAAAGGGAAGGTCTTAGGTGCACTTCAGAGAAAGGAACAACAATTTTTTTCGACTGGACCCAGGTTATTTTTCTTGTTGACAAGAACTGGTGAAGACTTGACTATGAGAGTGGGGAAAAACAGAAACAGCAGTGACTGTAATCATTCCCTTTGACTACTATGATGGGTATTACCTCCCAGAAGGTCAGGAAATTGGCACCTAAGATATCTTCTGAGTAGGTGGTTCTGCACTCAGGTATTTGTATTTGTAGGATGAGGAGTATAAGAATTTTCATACATGTGAAAGTATTAAGGCATATGCTTCCATGAAAGCTTTCAAACGTCCTTCTCTTAGAAATAACTTCTTAACAGAAAGCAAAACAAAACAGGGCAGTAAAACTAATTTGGTGGAAATGGGTGAATACAAAGTCACTTTACATTCACTGGCAAACCCTGAGGGTCAATCACATGTTTCTCAAGCTACTCTATTTTGTTAAATGGACATATTGACTGTACGTATAGAGGTCTTCAATATATATGATATCCCCCCTAAACTCTGTCACTATTACTCATTAACAAAACTATTTCTAAAACACTTGTCTGAATATAAAGTGTTGGGCCTCGATATGTATATTACTCAGACTACATCTTCCAGAAACTACCAAGGTGCAAATCCTCATGAAAGAACCAACAGCCCTTTGAAATATTTCTTCTCCATGAGTTTGGCATGACAGTTTGGTGTTTATTAGGGACCACATTGGAGACAGACATTTTGGGGCTGATTTGTAAATAAGATGTCTCATGTAGTCCACCTCAAAGTTCATTGTTCCAAAATCAAGATTCCAGAGCAATTATTGCCACCATCTTCACAAAACCAGTGATTAATCCATTACTTTATGATCTCCAGTGATCACACAACTCTGGAAATTAGGATAATTTATGATATGATAAAAATATTATTAAAAAAGAATTTTATGCTTAGTTTGCATTTTTTTCCTTGAAATGCATTAGCTGTTAATCAGTACCATGATGTAATTAGATTTGTATTTTAGAAAGAAACCTCTGCTGGGGAGATGGAGAGTGCATAGGAATGAAGACAGACAAGGCACAGAATTTGTTCAAGAGGCCAAAGAGATCTAAGTGAAGGCAGCAACATTAGGTGTGAAGGAAAGGGAAGGTCTTAGGTGCACTTCAGAGAAAGGAACAACAATTTTTTTCGACTGGACCCAGGTTATTTTTCTTGTTGACAAGAACTGGTGAAGACTTGACTATGAGAGTGGGGAAAAACAGAAACAGCAGTGACTGTAATCATTCCTTTGACTACTATGATGGGTATTACCTCCCAGAAGGTCAGGAAATTGGCACCTAAGATATCTTCTGAGTAGGTGGTTCTGCACTCAGGTATTTGTATTTGTAGGATGAGGAGTATAAGAATTTTCATACATGTGAAAGTATTAAGGCATATGCTTCCATGAAAGCTTTCAAACGTCCTTCTCTTAGAAATAACTTCTTAACAGAAAGCAAAACAAAACAGGGCAGTAAAACTAATTTGGTGGAAATGGGTGAATACAAAGTCACTTTACATTCACTGGCAAACCCTGAGGGTCAATCACATGTTTCTCAAGCTACTCTATTTTGTTAAATGGACATATTGACTGTACGTATAGAGGTCTTCAATATATATGATATCCCCCCTAAACTCTGTCACTATTACTCATTAACAAAACTATTTCTAAAACACTTGTCTGAATATAAAGTGTTGGGCCTCGATATGTATATTACTCAGACTACATCTTCCAGAAACTACCAAGGTGCAAATCCTCATGAAAGAACCAACAGCCCTTTGAAATATTTCTTCTCCATGAGTTTGGCATGACAGTTTGGTGTTTATTAGGGACCACATTGGAGACAGACATTTTGGGGCTGATTTGTAAATAAGATGTCTCATGTAGTCCACCTCAAAGTTCATTGTTCCAAAATCAAGATTCCAGAGCAATTATTGCCACCATCTTCACAAAACCAGTGATTAATCCATTACTTTATGATCTCCAGTGATCACACAACTCTGGAAATTACCAAAATGATAATGCTGCAGAGTTATGCAAATACCCCTTGAGAAGGCGATGTCTAATGGGTGAATCATGCACCTCAGGGGAACCACAAGCACTCTTAGCTTATTAATCACTCCTTCATAAGCAATTGTGTATCTGTAACTTAAAAATGATTTTTACCGTGAACCGGAAAATTTTCTCTCTGTATAGTATCAGATGATATTAATGAATATAAACCAAAATTAGATCATCATATTTACATTTGTTCCCAGGTTTCCTTAACTGTCATGTATCTCTGTAAATAAATTTTGAATTTACTTGAGTGCTCTAAGAGACAAAACATTTTAATAACAACAGTGTTTTTTTTAAAGCAACTTCCAATGTACAGCTAAATGAGTTAGTTTCATTGAATACAAGCACGTTGTTCAACTTCTATCAAAGAGGGAGATACAACAGAGGTAATACCCTAGTCAAAAACTTGGGCAAATCAGTGAATATTATGGTATTTTATATATTCAAATTATTTAATATAGAATTTAGTACAATATATGGTTGTGAGAACCTAATTTAAATTGTGATTGAGTTTTAATTTGAAGTATTTATCCTAGTGTTCACTGTATATCCCTCTTCTCATGTATTTATACAGTAGGCTTTAGATATTCACTTCATAAGCAATTGCAAAGACTATAAATGGAGAGAAACAATTAAGATGTTTTTATCCTCAGGAAATAGGGTTGCATGATGGTAGAGCTAGTGCTGATATCCCTTTCTTACCTCTTCTTGGTTGTATGACACTGAGAACTAACTTAACCCCATTGCGCCTCAGACTTTCTACTGGTAAATGGGCATTAGTTAGTTAAACCTAATTAGTTAAATTAGGTTAGTTATTGTTCAGCCACTAAGTCATGTCTGACTCTTTGCAACCCCATACACTGCAGCATGCCAGGTTTCTCTGTTCTCCACTGTCTACTGGCATTTGTTCAATTTCATGTCCGTTGAGTTGACGATGCTATCTAACCATCTCATCCTGTGTCTCCCCCTTTTCCTTTGCCTTTTATTTTTCCCAGCATCAGGGTCTTTTCTAATGAGACGTCTCTTCACATCAGGTGGCCAGAGTACTGGAGCTTCAGCTTCAGCATCAGTCCTTCCAATGAATATTCAGGATTGATTTTCTTTAAGATTGACTGGTTTGACCTCCTGACTGTGCAAGGGACTCTCAGCAGTCTTCTCTAGCACCACGTTTCAAAAACATCAGTTCTTTAGCACTCAGTCCTCTTTATGATCTAATTCTCACATCTGTACATGACTACTGGAAAAGCAATAGCTTTGATTATATGGGCCTTTGTCACCAAAGTGATGTCTGTGCTTTTCAGTACACTATCTAGGTTTGTCACAGCTTGTCCTCCAAGAAGCAAGCATCTTTTAATGCAGTCCCCAGCGACAGTGATTTTGGAGTCCAATATAATGAAAGCTGTCACTGCTTTCACTTTTTACCCTTCTATCTGCCATGAGTAGTATTAGTACCTGCCTCATGTTTTCTATAATAATTAAGTGAGTAGATTCATGGGAAATTGTGTAAGTGACTGCCATATTGGTTATTGTTGATAAGAATTGAACTATGGAGACAGGAAGAGAAAATGAGATAGCCTAAGAGGTAAATTATGGAATGGATAAATTCATGGCAGACCTGGAAGACCTCTCCATCAAAACTACCTGAGAGCAGAATGGGAAATAGTCCACCTGAAAGTAGAAGAAAAGCCATTTTTTTCTGTACCTCTGGCATCTCCTCTGAATTAGAAATTGAAAGTCAATACTAATATTACTAGCCTGTATAGGAACTCAACAGAAATTTGGTTAGAAACTGGGAAATGGAAATGACACTTGTACACTGCACCTTGAAATTCTTAATTCCCAAAACAACTGTTATGGATGACGAGAAAAAGATCTGTGGTATTAGTCCCTTTTGGTAATTGTATTTAAAATGTTAATAAAAATCACAATATGCTAATGACTCCTAAAATTTGTTGAACAATCACTATGTCCTAGGCAACGTATGTTACCTAATTCAAGAAGTGTATAGTAATAAATATGTTGTTTTGTTTAGTTGTGTGCAACTCTTTTGCGACCCCAGAGACTGTAGGCCTCCAGGCGCCTCTGTCCATGGGATCTCCCAGGCAGGAATACTGGAGTAAGTTGCCATTTCCTTCTCCATGGGATTTCCCCAACCCAGGGATCAAAGTCACACTTTCTGCATTGGCAGGAAGATTGTTTACCACTGAGCCACAAGGGAAGCCCATGGTAATGAATATATTAATAAACTGCATTAATGTACTGGAGAAGTATAGGGAGAAAGTGACTATAGTGTAGTTTACCCCAATCTGGCATAAAGTAAATGAGTGATCTTTCCCATACAGTGATACAGAGGTGGGGGAAAGTCCAATGCGTTTTCCTTCAGAGAGGCTTCCACCTGCAGCCCTGGTAATTATGTATATCCAGTGGCTGATTCAGAAATAATACACTGTCAATAGATCGTTGATAGTTGCTCTCTTGGTGACAGATTCATAACAATCTAAATGTGAAAGTGATTTGTGAATCAGAACAACCATGGTGCTTATCTATGACAACAAAAACCTATTTATAGAGGCAAGAACATTCCTAGTCTATACGCCTAGCACATTGTCTCACTCTAGGCAAAATGAAATGAGAAGTCAAATGCTGATAAAGAGTTAACTCAGTATATAAGTGCAATGTTGTGATGTATAAGAAAAATATATATTTGGTCTTCAGATTACCAAAACATATTTCTCATATATATTTGGTCTTTTCCCACAGTTCCTGACCCCAAACCCTTGGAGTTTCCTTAGTGTTGTGAGCCACAGATTTTTCTTTTGAATGGGGTGTTGGTTGCTACGGGAGCCAATCATGTGATTAGAGGGTTGGAACTTTTGGTCTTATCTCCCCGACCTCCAGAGAGAGGATAGGGGGCTGGAGAGCGATTTGATTGCCAATAGTGAAAGCTACAGTCAGTAATGCCTGTGTAATGTAGCCTCTGTGAAAACCCCAAAGGAGAAGGTTTGGAGAGCTTCAGGCTTGGTGAGCTCATAAAGATGTGGGGACAGTGATGTCCTAGGAGAGAGCATGGAAAGAGCCTGTCCTTTTCTCATACTCTGTTTTATCTAACTCTTCCATCTAGCAATTCCTGTACTATAGTATTTCATAATAAATGGATAATCTAGTTAAGTAAAATGCTTCACTGAGTTTTTTGAGCTGTTCTAGCAAACTAATGGAATCTGTGGAGGAGGTCATGGGAACCTCTGATTTATGGTCAGTTAATTAGAAGTATAGACAAATGTGGATCTAGGTCTGGCTTCTGAAGTCCAAGGAGAGGTAAATGAAAACTCCAATCTGTAGCAGTTCCATCAGAAGCAAAGGTGATCACCAGACCTTGTGATTGCCAAGCTTAAATATGACCTTGAGACTTCTTTTTTTGACTTAAGGGTTTAATTTTCAGAGGGAAACTTTAATTCTTTGATTCTCAATACCTAAGAGGTTGAGGTACATACCTGAGTTTTAAAATTTTTGATTTGATGCCAAAAAACTAGACCTAAAATATAATATTAAGTCAATCATGTGATTAATACTATGGCTTTCAGCTGAGAAGCTCATTGTGTCCTATATGAGTTTACTATGTGATTCTTAGAATAACCTGAATAATAATTACAATCACATAAGAAATAAAAACACACGCAGCTATGATCTGCTTCCTTAGAATCTCAGAAAGACGCATCCCATTTTTCTTGGCTTTCAGTCTACTATCGTTATACCATAAATAACTTCACTTTCTTTGTACATCAGTTTTAAATATGCATACTCATCCATCCCATTATTCTTAACATGCAAGAACAGCTGGATTCATTACGAAAAACAGAGCTTTCTTTTTCTCCTACCCCAGAATGAGATGAGAGAATAATTTTAAACACTTATAACAATATTTGAATGAAATGGCAAATAGGCAAGATGTGGATGCCTTTCTGGGCCTTCTATTCCTGTTGCTACATTTTTTCAATTGACAGAATACTGTACTCCTCTTAATGAAGACCAAGTGTTCTGTATTGCGTGCCCTATAATTTTCTGGACAGTGTGAGCTGTTGTCTGTGCCAAGAGAGAACTACACACTTCATTATCTTTTCAATAGACCTGAAAATTATTTGTTTAAAAATCTTTCCCGCTGTCATTTTCAGAGGTGTTTCCAGGAGTGATTGTTATAGATTTCCCTATAATTATAATTTAAGAGATGCTCCATATTCATTCTCTCCTATATTTCAGTAAGAAACTGATTTGAGGTTTAAAAATCACATCTTCCATGGCTTTGTTTCTTTTCCCAAGAGTTGTCTGTTCTTTATTCATCAGTATTTTGGTTCACAGACTACTCCCTTCTCATGAATTCATTATTCCCTTTACATTCTCAGGAGAGCACTTCACAGTGCATCTTCTGAGGGATGGATTGTACCATGCCCTTAATTTCTCTCTTCACTACTCACAAAATCGTCACATACCAGTGCTAGAAATTTATCTACTATGTACAACATTTCATTCCTGATATCTTTTGAGCTTGAAGAATGCTGTAATTCTTGGGTCTTTTTGCCATATTTACCCCGAGTACATTTCTGAAGTATTTCGCAGCCCAGTTCTCCAAACATTTCTACTACTTCAAGAGTTTTATAGAAATTCAGTCATGGTCTCTATATATAAAAAATATAAACTCTAGCCCAGAATATCCAGAATATCTTTATTCTGGATCTACACGACTACTAATGAACAAAGCCAATTTGAAATTTCTGACATCATCATATTTCAATATCCATTACATTACTTTTTCTTTTCACCAAATGAATTCCACTTCCTGTTATTATCCTTCCTTTCCCTGTCTTTCCATAATTTAACAGATAAAAGTTCTTGCCCTTGCCTTAAAGAATTGGCATACATCATCTTTGCTTTGCATACCAGTTTACATTAAAGAGTTTAAAAGGCAGCACCAAATCTACCTACCTGCATTAGGGTAGCAGGAATACATCAGAAAATGAGTAGAGCTATAAGTGAAAATCATTTTTGATGCTTACCAGCTTTGCATGTAATTGTGATTTTTAAAAATACTATGTTTTATTTGGAACAGAATTTATTTACACTACATTAGAAATTAATGCTTTTTCAGGAGTTTGGTGGAATGATTCCCAACATCAACTCCTCTGAGCATCATTTTCAGACTCAGGCAGTTAGCGTTCTAGATTTGATTTAGATTTAGTCAAACAAATAAACACACATAAAAACTGAAAAGTGAAAACCAAAAGAATGAAAGCCTCTGCTGTTTATTCCAGTGAAACACAGTCCAGATTTGGAGTTTTTCTCCAGTGATATTGGGCTTCCTTGGTGACTCAGATAGTAAAGAATCTGCCTGCAATGCAGGAGACCTGGGTTCAGTCCCTAGGTCAGGGAGATCTTCTGGAGAAGGGAAGAGCTACCCACTCCAGTATTCTTACCTGGAGATTTCCATAGACAGAGAAGTCTGGTGGGGCACAGTCCACAGGGTCACAAAAAGTCAGACACAACTGATAGGGACAGAGTAAAATAGGTAGGTGGTTGTAGAGTCTTAGTAGGGGACGGTAGGTAGAAGGGAGACACCTGAGAAAGGTTGGGAGGTCAGTGAGTTGATGATAACTCAGGAGAGCTGCTCCTTGTTCAGCAGCTTGACTGGGTATAAACAGCTGATGAAGGAGGAGCTGGCAAAGAAGCAACCAATGATGTATGTCCTGCATCTGCATCTACTTGAGGGGGGCGGTCTTCTACCATCCTATATATATTGCTGCCCACTCATTTGCTGCCCACTTTCCTGCCTGCCTGCTTGCACGTCTTACAAGTACCCTATCCTAATGAATCCTCTTCTTGTCTATCACTCTGCTTCTCGCTTAATTCTGTGTTGAGGCACGAAGAACCTGAACCTCGGTGCGTCCAGACGTTGGGTAAGTGCTGGATTAAGTCCTGGCCATGTGGGTTCGAGTCCCAGACAGGGTTTTGGCTAGGATTGAGTCCTGACTACATGGGTTCAAGTCCCAAGCAGGGTTTTGGCTGGAGTTAAGCCTTAGCCGCATGGGTTCGAGTCCCAAACCAGTTTTGGCTAGGTTCAAGCCCCAGTCATCTGGGTTCAAGTCCCAGACAGGGTTTTGGCTGGAATTCAAGCTCTAGCCACATGTCTGGGCCCTGGGTTTAAGTCTCAAATCGAGGTAAAACCCTTTCACAACTGAGCGGCTAAGCACAGCACAGCGTGTGTGTGTGTGTGTGTGTGTGTGTGTGTATAAAATGCCTATAAAGATGTGTCTAAGGAAGTTATTTTTTGTTATTTGTGAGTATTATCATTACTGTTATTTTGGGTAGTTGTTATTTGTCAAGAATTGTGAGGTCTAAGATTATACCCTACATGCAAACTAACAAGTTAGCCAGCCAAGTTTTCTGAAAACTAGCAGAAGTCATAAGATTCCAGGGTCAGAGAGATTTCACTGAAAGCAATGACAATAGCCAACATGTCACGATGCTTGCATTTATTTCCTGAGCCCCAATTCCTATAGAACAAGGAAAAGCAATTTAAAAAAACACCTGCAAAATGGGTTACATGTTAAGAGAGGAATTTCAAGCCTAGAGAGCCTGAATCTTTTGTAATGGGCAATAAACATGCCTGACATATGCCTCAGCGAAACACATTATCTTTATCATACTGGGTTGTAAACAACTTGACTTTGCTGCTGTCTTTACCTTCCAAGGATGTGTGTTATACAAACCTATTTGAAAAGAGTTTTAGGACAAAGGCAGTAAGTGACTTTGCTGACAAGATGCATTGAAATGTGAGCGACTTGTGGAGAATTGTTTCAAAAAGATCTCCCTTTTATTTCTACACCATCTTGGCTTCTGGTGAAATTTTCCACGAGTATATGCACTTTATCGATTCTTTTGATAAAATAACTGATCAAGGCTTAAATTATATCTATTCAGTTTGTCTCACACAGCATTTAAGTAAGGCTATCATTGACTTCTACTTCAAGACAGGATGAAACAAACCTGCACTATTGACCATAGCCAAGGTCTCCCAGGTTCTCAAACAGCCAGCTGAACAAATCCCATAAATTACCAAGACCTAACTTAAGAGCCAGCAATTTTTCTCTGTAATTTTTTCTACTAACCTCCCCTCTCACCTTGTCTTGAGCCATTTACCTATGTAAAACAGATTGAATTAACAATTGCACAGATTCTGGTCTAGCCCTCAAGGGGTCCAGTGAGTTGAGGATCATCTGACTCTCTTTTTGAGTCAAGGTAGTATTATTGGTCATTTCAGGAAAAGTCAGGAAACAAACTTCCCACTATCTTTCATAATTTTATGACGCCCATTATAGGGATAAACTGTCTCCAGGATATTTGTGAATGATAAATTGGTTATCTCTCCAGGAAACCTCCCTGAATAAATCAAGGATAGCCTCATTTTGGAAAGAGTTCTATAATCTGAGGGCAAATGATCTACTGGCAATGTTTCCTGAAATGGTTGGGTCTCTATAGCACTATTTACCATGTTGTAGGGAGAAAAGGAAGTTAGTGTCTGATTTCCCTAGAGAACTATAGTCCTCTAGCACATTTGGTCCCTTTGGAAAGAAAGCATGATTTGCAATTGTTGGGGCAGGCCACCTGGGACCTATATAAATTGAGGAACTGGGGCTAACAATGCTTCTAGTGTGGCTGAGAACAGAAAAAGTCATGAAATGTTTAGAGGAACAAAAAAGTTATAATTATGAAACATAACTTCATCATCAGTTGGAAAACAATAGACAGAAGTATTTACTTGAAATTTGCATTTGTTCATATTTCACATAGCCCATGGTTGTAAGCATAGGCTTTAAAAAATATATATTTTTATAAGAAAATTCACCATGTTTATTATTCAGTTCCAGTACCTTTTTGGGGGGGGAGGGGGGGCAGGTGTTGGGGAGGGAGAGTGCAGGCGGGCCACTTCTACTAGTCTTTCACTTATCTATTTTCATCCATTTTTGTTCTTTTGGCCTGTGTGGGCCTCCCATCTCAGTGGCCTCTGTCGTCGCAGAGCGCCGGCTCTGGGCGCATGCGCTCCAGAGCTCCGGCTCGGTAATTGGACACATCAGTCCAGCCGCTCCGCGGCACGTGGGACCTTCCCAGGCCAGGGATCGAACCGGCGCCCCTTGCACTGCAAGGCGGTGTCCTTACCCACTGGACGACCAAGAAAGCCCAAGCCTAAGCTTTATGTCATTAGATAATGTCAACATAGAATTGTGACCGTAACGAATATTGCAAGGAAGCCCCCCAAGCATAAGCCAGCAATTTTTCTCTGTAATTTTTTCTACTAACCTCCCCTCTCACCTTGTCTTGAGCCATTTACCTATGTAAAACAGATTGAATTAACAATTGCACAGATTCTGGTCTAGCCCTCAAGGGGTCCAGTGAGTTGAGGATCATCTGACTCTCTTTTTGAGTCAAGGTAGTATTATTGGTCATTTCAGGAAAAGTCAGGAAACAAACTTCCCACTATCTTTCATAATTTTATGACGCCCATTATAGGGATAAACTGTCTCCAGGATATTTGTGAATGATAAATTGGTTATCTCTCCAGGAAACCTCCCTGAATAAATCAAGGATAGCCTCATTTTGGAAAGAGTTCTATAATCTGAGGGCAAATGATCTACTGGCAATGTTTCCTGAAATGGTTGGGTCTCTATAGCACTATTTACCATGTTGTAGGGAGAAAAGGAAGTTAGTGTCTGATTTCCCTAGAGAACTATAGTCCTCTAGCACATTTGGTCCCTTTGGAAAGAAAGCATGATTTGCAATTGTTGGGGCAGGCCACCTGGGACCTATATAAATTGAGGAACTGGGGCTAACAATGCTTCTAGTGTGGCTGAGAACAGAAAAGTCATGAAATGTTTAGAGGAACAAAAAAGTTATAATTATGAAACATAACTTCATCATCAGTTGGAAAACAATAGACAGAAGTATTTACTTGAAATTTGCATTTGTTCATATTTCACATAGCCCATGGTTGTAAGCATAGGCTTTAAAAAATATATATTTTTATAAGAAAATTCACCATGTTTATTATTCAGTTCCAGTACCTTTTTGGGGGGGGAGGGGGGGCAGGTGTTGGGGAGGGAGAGTGCAGGCGGGCCACTTCTACTAGTCTTTCACTTATCTATTTTCATCCATCTTTGTTCTTTGGCCCGTGTGGGCCTCCCATCGTGGTGGCCTCTGTCGTCGCAGAGCGCCGGCTCTGGGCGCATGCGCTCCAGAGCTCCGGCTCGGTAATTGGACACATCGGTCCAGCCGCTCCGCGGCACGTGGGACCTTCCCAGGCCAGGGATCGAACCGGCGCCCCTTGCACTGCAAGGCGGTGTCCTTACCCACTGGACGACCAAGGAAGCCCAAGCATAAGCTTTATGTCATTAGATAATGTCAACATAGAATTGTGACCGTACTAACGAATATTGCAGAGATGGAAACGGCTACCCACTTCAATATTCTTGCCTGGGAAATACTCTCGACATAGAAGCTTTGTGGGCTACCTAGGAGCCGTGGGGTCACAAAGGTTCATACAGGACTTAGTGAGTAAACAACAACAAGCCATCACTGAGGCTTCCCACCTGGTTCAATGGTAAAGAATCAGGTTTCCAAGCAGAAGAGAAGGGTTCAGTCCTTGGGTTGGGAAGATCTCCTGGAGAAGGTAATGGCAATTCGCTCCAGTGTTCTTGTCTGAAAAATCCCTGGCAGGCTATACTCTAAGGCATTATAAAAGGGTCAGACACAACTGAATGACTAAACAACAAGCAGCAGATGAATATTGAGTCTGAACAGTTCTCAGAGAAACATACTATTACTGATAGAATTTCTCTTTTCCTTTTAGAGAGTTGGTGAAAATATTTTTACTATTCAGTGATATTTATTGTTTAGTCATTAAGTCGTGTATGACTTTATGACCAGGCTCCTCTATTTGTGGGATTTCCCAGGCAGGAATACTAGAATATGTTACCATTTCCTTGTCTGGGGTATCTTCCTGACCCAGGGTTTGAACCACTGTCTCCTATTTGGTAGGCAAATCCTTTCCCCTTTACTCTGAGCCACCATGGAAGCTCATTATGTTTATATTAGCTTAAAGTATTAGCTTATTATTATATTTTGTTATTACATTATTAGCTTGTTATTAAATATTAGCTTAGTGTTTTTTCTATTGTGTGGTGGGGTTTTTTTGGGCAAATTTAAGTATGGAACGACAAGTATGTGGAAATTTGAGTGGTCAAATGGATAAACTGACAGTACATGACTTCTTTATTTTGGAACTTTGAAAGATAAATATTATATAACTCAAGTTCTGGCTGATTTAAATTTGACAAATCAGATGCAGTTCTGTGAGATATGAGAGAATGATGCAATCTGAAGACTATGCTTCTGTTGTTCAGCTCTTTCTTCTGGGAAGCCAAGTGCTAATAGCATTGATTTTACCGTGGCATCATTAGCAAACATCCCGGTCACTAAACTCCTAGATGTTAAAAAGAAGCAGGACACAGCTAAATTTCCCATTAAAGATCGTATGTGGCACAGTGTAGTTATGCCTCAAACAACATCATACTAGCTTCCTGATCAAGGTCTCCTTGATTGTGGTTGTGATTTTGCATATCTTAAGATCGTATGTGGCACAGTGTAGCTTATGCCTCAAAACTATAAGCTCTCAGGTTCCCAGCATGGTAAAGAATCAGGTTTCCAAGCAGAAGAGAAGGGTTCAGTCCTTGGGTTGGGAAGATCTTCTGGAGAAGGTAATGGCAATTCGTTCCAGTGTTCTTGTCTGAAAAATCCCTGGCAGGCTATACTCTAAGGCATTATTAAGGGTTCAGACACAACTTAATGACTAAACAACAAGCAGCAGATGAATATTGAGTCTGAACAGTTCTCAGAGAAACATACTATTACTGATAGAATTTCTCTTTTCCTTTTAGAGAGTTGGTGAAAATATTTTTACTATTCAGTGATATTTATTGTTTAGTCATTAAGTCGTGTATGACTTTATGACCAGGCTCCTCTATTTGTGGGATTTCCCAGGCAGGAATACTAGAATATGTTACCATTTCCTTGTCTGGGGTATCTTCCTGACCCAGGGTTTGAACCACTGTCTCCTATTTGGTAGGCAAATCCTTTCCCCTTTACTCTGAGCCACCATGGAAGCTCATTATGTTTATATTAGCTTAAAGTATTAGCTTATTATTATATTTTGTTATTACATTATTAGCTTGTTATTAAATATTAGCTTAGTGTTTTTTCTATTGTGTGGTGGGGTTTTTTTGGGCAAATTTAAGTATGGAACGACAAGTATGTGGAAATTTGAGTGGTCAAATGGATAAACTGACAGTACATGACTTCTTTATTTTGGAACTTTGAAAGATAAATATTATATAACTCAAGTTCTGGCTGATTTAAATTTGACAAATCAGATGCAGTTCTGTGAGATATGAGAGAATGATGCAATCTGAAGACTATGCTTCTGTTGTTCAGCTCTTTCTTCTGGGAAGCCAAGTGCTAATAGCATTGATTTTACCGTGGCATCATTAGCAAACATCCCGGTCACTAAACTCCTAGATGTTAAAAAGAAGCAGGACACAGCTTAAATTTCCCATTAAAGATCGTATGTGGCACAGTGTAGTTATGCCTCAAACAACATCATACTAGCTTCCTGATCAAGGTCTCCTTGATTGTGGTTGTGATTTTGCATATCTTAGACCAGTCACTTCTGAATCATATAAGCTATAAGCATCCTCACTGGCCTCATATCCAAGTGAAGAGATTGAACATTTTGCTGTATGTTTATCTCATATTCTACTTTATTAACCTTCCAAACAATTCTGTAGACTCTGTCTAAAACCCTTTAATACATTACTTCCTGCTTAAAATGCGTATACTGGGATGTTTTCTGCAACTGAAATCTGATTAATATAGTACCATAGGTTTACCCTATAAAATACCTGTTTATATTTTTATGAAGTAGACACCTTTACTGCTCTATAAATTATGAGCACAGCTCATAGAAGACAAATGCCTTCCATGTTCCTGTATATTTTTTTCTAAAGTAATCTGAAGTAATTCTAATTCCTTCAAACCTAAAATCAAAATAAATCCATTTACATTTGTCTGCTTTGAGTTACCATCTTTTTTAACAGTTTCTTATTTCAGAAACAGGCACAGTGCTTATAAAGATTCCTGCAGCTTTCCCATAAGTAATTAATTACAAATAATTTTTAATAGCAGATATGAATATGAGGGCCACAGCTGCATCTTGATGTATGCAATCTTAAGATGTTTTCTGTGATTCTGTTTTATTATTCAGTTAAATAAAGGAAGGCACAACTATTACAGACAATGATGGCAAATTGAATGTGGTTGCCAGATCATCAAGATGAAGTCATTCCTCTTTGAGCTTTCAAGTGAAATCTGACTGAAGTCAATTGCCAGATTTTCTTTTTAGACATTCATTCATTCAGGACATCTGTGAACATGTATTGAACATTTAGTATGTACAGAGAACTGAAGCCTGCAGTGTCCCACAGGAAGAGCAGCTACCAGAACATCGTTTTGAAATGGTGATGCTGTCTTGTCCATACTGTTTTATATGACAGAGACTACATGCAGAAAATTAATCAAACTAAATCTCAGAGGAAGGATCTGAGGGCATTCACCTGACCCAGTTCCTCTGCCACAGAGCATGGAGTTTCATCCTTGAGTTTGCGGTGGATTAACATGTGATATTTGTGAGGCTGTACTAAATGTCTAAATAATTTATGCTATAAGCATCCTCACTGGCCTCATATCCAAGTGAAGAGATTGAACATTTTGCTGTATGTTTATCTCATATTCTACTTTATTAACCTTCCAAACAATTCTGTAGACTCTGTCTAAAACCCTTTAATACATTACTTCCTGCTTAAAATGCGTATACTGGGATGTTTTCTGCAACTGAAATCTGATTAATATAGTACCATAGGTTTACCCTATAAAATACCTGTTTATATTTTTATGAAGTAGACACCTTTACTGCTCTATAAATTATGAGCACAGCTCATAGAAGACAAATGCCTTCCATGTTCCTGTATATTTTTTTCTAAAGTAATCTGAAGTAATTCTAATTCCTTCAAACCTAAAATCAAAATAAATCCATTTACATTTGTCTGCTTTGAGTTACCATCTTTTTTAACAGTTTCTTATTTCAGAAACAGGCACAGTGCTTATAAAGATTCCTGCAGCTTTCCCATAAGTAATTAATTACAAATAATTTTTAATAGCAGATATGAATATGAGGGCCACAGCTGCATCTTGATGTATGCAATCTTAAGATGTTTTCTGTGATTCTGTTTTATTATTCAGTTAAATAAAGGAAGGCACAACTATTACAGACAATGATGGCAAATTGAATGTGGTTGCCAGATCATCAAGATGAAGTCATTCCTCTTTGAGCTTTCAAGTGAAATCTGACTGAAGTCAATTGCCAGATTTTCTTTTTAGACATTCATTCATTCAGGACATCTGTGAACATGTATTGAACATTTAGTATGTACAGAGAACTGAAGCCTGCAGTGTCCCACAGGAAGAGCAGCTACCAGAACATCGTTTTGAAATGGTGATGCTGTCTTGTCCATACTGTTTTATATGACAGAGACTACATGCAGAAAATTAATCAAACTAAATCTCAGAGGAAGGATCTGAGGGCATTCACCTGACCCAGTTCCTCTGCCACAGAGCATGGAGTTTCATCCTTGAGTTTGCCGGTGGATTAACATGTGATATTTGTGAGGCTGTACTAAATGTCTAAATAATTTGTGCTCATATGAATTCCTTTCAAGACAAGATAATTATAGAATTGCTGTTTAATTTAATGGAAAGGCCATGGAATTTGAAATTCAGAATATTATAAGTGGTTTTGGGCATGTTATTAGCCCCAAAGAAATGATCATGAATTTAGCACAGAGAGCTAAAGGCTCTGTGAAGAGCTATGGAAAACATAAGAGGGAGGTTAAGTAAAATGGAGGATAAAATGGAATGATATAACATATATCTAATGGCCACTGTGGGGCTCCCCAGGTGGCACAGTGGTAAAGAATCTGCTTGCCAATGCAAGAGGCACAGGAGATGTGGGCTTGATCCCTCGGTTGGGAAGATCCTCTAGCGAAGGAAATGGCAACTCACTCCAGTATTGTTGCCTGGAAAATCCCATGGACAGAGAGTCTGCTGGGCTACATCACATGTGATTGCAAAGAGTTGGATATGACTTAGTGACTAAACATGCAGGCCATGGGCACTCGAGAAAGAAAGGAGAAAGAGAAATAGAGGAAAAAGATTGTTATTTAAAGAGTATAATTTTTTTAAAAGTTGAGAAATGATAAAATGAAACAATCTACAGATTCAACAAATCTCATTGAATTTCAATCAAAAGTTTTGAAAGCTATGGGCATAATCCTCATGGGTAAAAATATTATAGACTAATGGGGGAAACACATATTGAGTAATTGTGGGCAACTTAGGAGCCCAGTGCTGAGCACAGGAGCATGCAACCAGGTACAAGGCTTCTACAAAGGTGACTCAAAATTTCATGCAGAGTCTAGGTAGGTGGGAAGGGTATGGAAATGGTACTAGCTTCATCAGATAAAGAGTGGGGCATGCAACAGGCCTTCTCTCCTCTACTGCAATGCCTATCAGTGCAATAGCTGAGAAAACCAAACAGGAAAAAATGTGGAGCCTAATTTTGCCCAATATAGATTTATAGTGTTACCAGATTTTGCCTATGTTTTGCTCAAATCAAATAAGAAATTGTTACTTAGTATTTCAGTTCATTGTCATTACAAAGTTAGCTATAACTCTATTAAATTTAAACTTAAATTATTAAATTTAAAGTACTAAAGTTTAATATTATAGAAATTATAATTATGTATGCTTAATAACAAGTCATTAATAGTGACATCCTATATAAATAGAACTTCATTCTTTTGAGTAGAAAGTGAAATTATAAGATTGTTATTTCAGAAATTAGTACTGTAATACTTTGAAATATGCTAATCAAATAAGTTAAGCTTATATTAAATAGGTAGGATACAATCACTATTCTGGTATCAAAATTTCTTATATGAAATTCTTTGAATAAATAAGCAGTAATATACTAAATACACATTTAGCTATGAAATTTATATTAAGGGTAAATGGCAAGTCCTAGTTTTTGGAGATAGGGACTACCAAGTCTTCAAATCTTATGTTTTTCTTTCACCACTTCTTTTGGTCTTTCATTTATCTATTTTCATCCATCTTTTTTTCTTTGGCCTGTGTGGGCCTCCCATCACAGTGGCCTCTCTTGCTGCAGAGCACAGGCTCTGGGCACATGCGCTCCAGAGTTCCCGCTCCGTAGTTGGACACATGGATCCAGCGGCTCCGCAGCATGTGGGATCTTCCCAGGCCAGGGATCAAACCGGCACCCCCTGCAAGGCGGTGTCCTTACCCACTGGATTACCAGGGAAGCCCCAAGTCTTCAAATCTTGATTGCTACTTCTGTTTACTCAGTTCCAACTTTATTTCATCTATTATGAAAGTGAAAGTGTTAGTTTGTCCATTGGAATTCTCCAGGCTAGAATACTGGAGTAAATAGTCACTGCCATCTCCAGGGGATCTTCCAGACCCAGGGATGGAACTCAGGTCTCCTGCACTGCTGGAAGGTTCTTTACTGTCTGAGCCACCAGGAAAGCCCTCATCTATTTTACCTAGTCTTACTGTTATGAAGCATGTATTATGAGCATAATGAGTAATCTAATTCCATTCTTGGTTGTCAATAGGGACTTGATTTCCATCATTTACAACACATGTTCTGATTCCACTCCAGTTATCATTTCTTCAGCCTTTTTTTTTTGGACCTTGTTTCCAGAGTTTTGAGTCTGTTGATTGTTTGTAATTGTCCTAGAATATTATTTGCCAGAATAATTTCTGTTTCACATTAATCATCAGTCCCTTTCCAATCCTGGCTCACTTATGACAGGAAATAGATAAAGTAAAAATTCAGACGCCGTACAACATCCTTTGAAACCTGAGTTCCTCTGTTTCTGAATCTTAGAGCAAAGGTGATAAGAAAATTCTCTTATATTTGGAATTTCAAAAATAAAATACTGTTTTAAAAGCTGAACACAGAGTGACAGAAAATAGAATGGGGGCTACCAGAGGCTTGGACATGGTGGAAAAAGGGAGATAAAACAAATAAGAGTTATGGTTGTCAGAGGCTGGGAGAGGGAGTCATGAGGAGTATTGCTGGAGTTGCTTGGAGTTTTCCAAGATGAAAGGCGTTCTGGAGACAGCAGTGTGATAACTGCACAACAATATGAAAGGACTTAACACTACTCAACTCTACACTTAAAAATTGTTAAGATAGTACATTTTGTTATGTGTATTTTACTACAAAAAGGGGGACAAAGGCACTTATGGGAGTATTCATTTCCTATACCTGGTGATGAAAGCATACTTTGTCCTCACTTTTCCAGTAAGAGGCACTTTTTCTAGCAGAGTATAAATTCTAAAAAAATCTTTATTTATTTAGTAGTAAAAAAGAAATGTTCTCTATGAAAGCCTCCCTTGTCAAGGATGATCCATTTACCAGACCCACCATACTTATGGTATCCACCTTCATACTTATGAAGACCCTGTGCTGATGGATAAATTGAAGAATGTAGTGAAATGGATGGTCTCATTTTTAATTAAGCTTACAATTTTAAAAACTTCCATTTCCCCAGTTTCTTAAACCAGAGCAGTGGAAATAATCCAATGTTTTCTCAAGGGGCAATTGAGGGTTTTAGTGCTGTTTTTACTACTTGCATCTGATTTTCCAGTTTTCTATCTACATCTGAGAACTTCCAAGAGTTAATACTGGCCCAAGAATATAAAGCCTTTTCCATTTGGCAGTGCAACAGTCTTCAAGAGCTACCAATTTTCTGAGTCTTACTGCTTTGTCAGCAGTGTTCTTGATTTTGCAATTTAAAGGTGAGGAAAACTATAGAAAACCCTTTGAAACAGCTGTTCTTCCCTTTCTGAATGCTTTAAGGCAAATTTTCCATCCAATTTACAACACATGTTCTGATTCCACTCCAGTTATCATTTCTTCAGCCTTTTTTTTTTGGACCTTGTTTCCAGAGTTTTGAGTCTGTTGATTGTTTGTAATTGTCCTAGAATATTATTTGCCAGAATAATTTCTGTTTCACATTAATCATCAGTCCCTTTCCAATCCTGGCTCACTTATGACAGGAAATAGATAAAGTAAAAATTCAGACGCCGTACAACATCCTTTGAAACCTGAGTTCCTCTGTTTCTGAATCTTAGAGCAAAGGTGATAAGAAAATTCTCTTATATTTGGAATTTCAAAAATAAAATACTGTTTTAAAAGCTGAACACAGAGTGACAGAAAATAGAATGGGGGCTACCAGAGGCTTGGACATGGGGGAAAAAGGGAGATAAAACAAATAAGAGTTATGGTTGTCAGAGGCTGGGAGAGGGAGTCATGAGGAGTATTGCTGGAGTTGCTTGGAGTTTTCCAAGATGAAAGGCGTTCTGGAGACAGCAGTGTGATAACTGCACAACAATATGAAAGGACTTAACACTACTCAACTCTACACTTAAAAATTGTTAAGATAGTACATTTTGTTATGTGTATTTTACTACAAAAAGGGGGACAAAGGCACTTATGGGAGTATTCATTTCCTATACCTGGTGATGAAAGCATACTTTGTCCTCACTTTTCCAGTAAGAGGCACTTTTTCTAGCAGAGTATAAATTCTAAAAAAATCTTTATTTATTTAGTAGTAAAAAAGAAATGTTCTCTATGAAAGCCTCCCTTGTCAAGGATGATCCATTTACCAGACCCACCATACTTATGGTATCCACCTTCATACTTATGAAGACCCTGTGCTGATGGATAAATTGAAGAATGTAGTGAAATGGATGGTCTCATTTTTAATTAAGCTTAAAATTTTTAAAAAACTTCCATTTCCCCAGTTTCTTAAACCAGAGCAGTGGAAATAATCCAATGTTTTCTCAAGGGGCAATTGAGGGTTTTAGTGCTGTTTTTACTACTTGCATCTGATTTTCCAGTTTTCTATCTACATCTGAGAACTTCCAAGAGTTAATACTGGCCCAAGAATATAAAGCCTTTTCCATTTGGCAGTGCAACAGTCTTCAAGAGCTACCAATTTTCTGAGTCTTACTGCTTTGTCAGCAGTGTTCTTGATTTTGCAATTTAAAGGTGAGGGAAAACTTCTAACTCTATAGAAAACCCTTTGAAACAGCTGTTCTTCCCTTTCTGAATGCTTTAAGGCAAATATGACATAAATACTTCCATTTATAGCATGCTTTCATTTACATGAATTTGACAAAGCTCAGACTATAAATTGATATTGGGGAAACTAGTGAGTAGTGTTGAAGAATGTGGCTTTATACTGGGTTTAACTGAGATGTGAATTTGAAACTGTAAATATCGACCTCCTTATTTAAGTAGAATATACGTCTCTCCAGGCCAAAAGCTTAAAAAATTTTGGTGTGGACAATTTTTAAAATATTTAACTAAAAATTATATGCTGAGAATGACAATTAGAATGTACCTTTTTAACATATATATACTCACATTGTTCATAATTCCAAGTCTATAGGATACAAATTAAGATTAAGACAGATTTATTTTAATTAATTGATTAAATAATTTTTAAAAAAAGTGAATGCTTTTATTACACTGGATTTGATAGCTTCATTTAAATTTATGATATTATATAAAAACCTAACTTGTAATATTGATTTCATTGTACGTTTATTTTTTTCTTTACTAATACAGACTAAACTAAAAGCTATATAAAAAGCAAGCAGAAGTCTCCAAAAAAGGAACAGATCAGAAAAGTCCATGATAGGTTTATAAAATGAAAACCTGTTCATTCATGGCTACAGAGTAGATTGCTTTGGGGAGTTTAAAATTTTCTTATACCCCTCCTCTGTCAAGATTCTGACTAGAGTAGGACCAATGTTTTTCAAAAATCCTCAAGTATATTTTTAAGTGTGGCTAGGGTTGATAAATGTGTGAGAATTTACTATGTTGATAAAAATTGTCTTGTTACTTTAACATTTTACATTTAAAAGCATTTACTTTCAATGATATTAGCAATAATAGCAATGATCAAAAGACTCATTTCAATGATATTGCCTTAAATTAAGAGAATAGATCCAAGAAAACTGCAAGATTTCTGATAACAAAGGGAATGATGAACTTGACACTATCTAAAGAAGAGAAAATCTTATTTATTTTGTTTCATAGTTTCATGTCAATGTGACACTTTTTATGATAGAAGGGAGCTAAGTTTCTGGGTGATCCTTTATATTTTTCATAGCACCACTTTCTTAAAGTGTTCAAGAGATCAACATCAACAATTCACAATCCTCCCCCACTAAAATACCAAGGTAAATTTGGACTTTTCCTTTTGCCCTATAACCTTTTTTATTTTAAAAAGAAAGTTAAGGAACTAATAACATTTAAAATCACTACTACAAAATATTAGTGTTATATCCCAATATAAAAAAGTCACTTTTACAGTAAATTCAGTTCTTGTAAGCAAACAGGTAATGAATGATTAGATCACAAAAAAACACAATTTTCAGATCAAATATATTTAAATCAATTTTAATAAGTACAAAAAGATAATTTTTAGCATTAGTCTGCACGTGATTAATTAGGAATTTTTAAACAGCAAGCATACTGACACATTCAATAAAGGTCAAATTATCTTACATACAAAAAATAGTGACTTTTCCCAGTTACAGCAAGGTCACAAATTACAAATATTATTAGCTCTCAAATGATTTTTTCCAAACTAGGAAACCTACCATACAAGCATACTGTCACCTTGAAAATCTCAAATTAATGAGTACTCAAAAGTTTAGTGTTGGAGCCTTATCATGCATTCTCTATGCATGTAATTGTATTATTAATACGTAGCAAGAGGAAAACATTTTTTTCTATTTGTTTTTTACTTTTCTGATTTAATAACAGGTATGAAACTTTCTTAAGCTTCCATGCATGTGACCTCTAATGGAAATATTTCATGAAAGGTCACATTCCTCAGTTTGGAGTACCCTAAAACCTGAAAATTTATCTGCTCAAAAGAATTGTTTAAGAAAAATTGATACCAATAAACTTGAAATCGATTATGAAGCAGATACCCAAGATGAACAATCAAGGACTTATCCATGGATGGTAATGTTTAATTCATGAAAACTGTAGCGAAAAGTTCAGTTTCCTTTAGGTCTTTCCAATCATACATAAAACTTCTTCATATATTATGCTAGGTTTGAAACATAGCCCACTGCTTCAACTACTGAGCCGAGTGTTTAAAAATAAGTAATTGGGAACAAATTTTAAGTAATTATCCCTAAAGTAATTCTGTGTCAGATGCCTTTGTTTTGCGTTCCTAATATGATTGGTTTTCACAAATCAATTTTATTGGAGTTACATTTATCTATCCAGTAAGATAAGCTTGCTTTGGCAGTATGTTGTGGTGAACTAAGTCTTATAAACAAAGCATGAAGAACAATTTTTTATACCAACTAAGCTAATTTAAAACACTGCCAATACCAACATCTATATGATGTCAGATTAGACTTTCTATAAATAGTAATTTGCAACGAACTGATGAAATCAATACATAATCCTTGAAGTTCAATGGTTTTAATGTCATAAAACCAATAATACAGCAAATAAAGTCTCTCCAACCCCTAACAACTGTCAAATATATTTTTAAAAAACAAGAAAAATAAAGAGAGAAGTACTTACTATTTTGTGTGCTTAATCAACTTCAATATTTTTTTATATATTACTCTACCAATAGAGCAAAAGAGGAAAATGTAATGTATTCCCAGACACTAAATTGCAACCAATGTTAGGGAATATCTAGTTTCACAAAAAATGGGTTCTTGGTTGTTTTACAATTCAAAAAAATATAAAGCTAATCAATGTCAAATATAGATGACTTGGTATTTGCAAATGATCAATAGGATATTAAGTTTAATGGAAGCTTTAACAGACTTCCATTGAGAAACTTAGAATTCAAAGACATTTTTATCTTATCTTACAAGCACAATTGTGATACCATTTTGAATTTAATGGCTCAAAAGTGCCAACCAAACTACATCAGAAAAATGTTTACACCTTTGTAAGAAAGATATTTCTAACAGTACGTAGGGCTCAAGGCTAAATTTAGTGAATAATTTTGTTAGACCTATTGAAACAAAAAATCTATCTATTGACAAAATTAGTTACTGATTTAATGAGTTATATTTTGAATTATATTCATAATAAAAGAACTCATTTAGATTTCACACATTGAAATCGATTATGAAGCAGATACCCAAGATGAACAATCAAGGACTTATCCATGGATGGTAATGTTTAATTCATGAAAACTGTAGCGAAAAGTTCAGTTTCCTTTAGGTCTTTCCAATCATACATAAAACTTCTTCATATATTATGCTAGGTTTGAAACATAGCCCACTGCTTCAACTACTGAGCCGAGTGTTTAAAAATAAGTAATTGGGAACAAATTTTAAGTAATTATCCCTAAAGTAATTCTGTGTCAGATGCCTTTGTTTTGCGTTCCTAATATGATTGGTTTTCACAAATCAATTTTATTGGAGTTACATTTATCTATCCAGTAAGATAAGCTTGCTTTGGCAGTATGTTGTGGTGAACTAAGTCTTATAAACAAAGCATGAAGAACAATTTTTTATACCAACTAAGCTAATTTAAAACACTGCCAATACCAACATCTATATGATGTCAGATTAGACTTTCTATAAATAGTAATTTGCAACGAACTGATGAAATCAATACATAATCCTTGAAGTTCAATGGTTTTAATGTCATAAAACCAATAATACAGCAAATAAAGTCTCTCCAACCCCTAACAACTGTCAAATATATTTTTAAAAAACAAGAAAAATAAAGAGAGAAGTACTTACTATTTTGTGTGCTTAATCAACTTCAATATTTTTTTATATATTACTCTACCAATAGAGCAAAGAGGAAAATGTAATGTATTCCCAGACACTAAATTGCAACCAATGTTAGGGAATATCTAGTTTCACAAAAAATGGGTTCTTGGTTGTTTTACAATTCAAAAAAATATAAAGCTAATCAATGTCAAATATAGATGACTTGGTATTTGCAAATGATCAATAGGATATTAAGTTTAATGGAAGCTTTAACAGACTTCCATTGAGAAACTTAGAATTCAAAGACATTTTTATCTTATCTTACAAGCACAATTGTGATACCATTTTGAATTTAATGGCTCAAAAGTGCCAACCAAACTACATCAGAAAAATGTTTACACCTTTGTAAGAAAGATATTTCTAACAGTACGTAGGGCTCAAGGCTAAATTTAGTGAATAATTTTGTTAGACCTATTGAAACAAAAAATCTATCTATTGACAAAATTAGTTACTGATTTAATGAGTTATATTTTGAATTATATTCATAATAAAAGAACTCATTTAGATTTCACACATTTGTCCTAATTTCTCAAAATATTAGTTCATACTTGGAATATACACACACATACACACAAACCTCCTTCTAATCAAAGCTAAAGCCTTTATAAAGGTTCTTTGAGAGCATTACTATGAACTGACACCTAAACCTGTTCCTTGGCACTCCCTACTGGCAGTCTTCACTTATGCTATGTATTAACCCCAAAATAGAGCAAATGGTTTGAAGTGGGGTATGTAATTACACGTATTTTTTAAATTACACATATTTCTTTATGTAAATTGGGAAAAAAAGAAAATATTTCACCTAAATAAGGTTGAAAACTGATTGAAGTATGTTGGATAATTAAGAATTTTTGAGAAAGTGATATAAACTTCTTATTATAAGAAATAGATTTTCATTGTTTTTCCTAATCTTAGTATTTTAATCATGATGGTTACCTTGATAAGAGTCATGATTGTTAAATATTTCTGTGTATTCTTATGTATGTATAATTCACCTTTCTTAGGACTTAAAAAGAGAAAGTGCCTCATTAAGTTTAACTAGCAACAGACATCTTTCAAGTGGATTTTTCTCTTTGATTTTTCTCCCCTTTTTTGAAATCTTAAATTTGTTTTTAATTTGATGAAAATATGAATGCATACATATTAACAAAAACAATTAATACTTTTCATATAAATGTTGAAAACACAAGATTATGGATATTGTGATACTTTAATTTTTAAAGCATGAATTCAATAGAGAAATATTACTCATCTTATTCACATAAATATTATTTGTCTTATGAGTGATTTTGAGATAGTGTCTCTGGTCCCTAAGCATTCAACTGTTAAAAATAATCACACTGCTTCCCAGTTTTAATTTTATGCTTCTGCATGCTTTGGATTAATAAGAGGTGAACCCAAAGTTCCTAAAGACATAAGGTAAAAAAGAAAATAAGTGCATTACAGAGTAGCAATAGGTCAACTCATAATTCCCTTGAAATTATAAATCTTTGTATAGGGAAAAAAACATCTGAGAAATGCTTCAAAAATATCCAGATGGATATAGGAATGCTAGAAGACTGGTAACAGGAAAATTAGTATAATAAATATATTCATAAGGTCCCAAATTTCAAATAAGTCATATATTTTCACAGGCATTGCCTGACGGTAACAAGTGTGAGGCATTTGAAAAAATATTCTGATAGATGGTGAAGAACCAGGACTTTGTAGAAGGTGGGTCTGAGCTACTTCCCTAGTCTTCACATTACAATCATGTCAGGCCATGCCAGAGTACATCAGTAGACTCCATAGAGTTTGGGGCTTTTCTAGGATCTATTACATCATGGCCGAGTTGAGTTCTTTCAACCAACAATATGAAAAGAGCCACATCTTAAAAACTTTATATGTATTTATCTGTACCAAAAACTATGAGTGAAGTAATAGGTCTTGTGCTTTTTTAAAATGAACTATGAGCTATTAAAAAAGCTGGCAATGTGGCTTGAGGGGATCACTTATCCAAACCTGAGAAAAATGTGAAATAGATCCCTGAAAAGATTGCTAAACATTAAAATGGGCACTTTAAAAATCACTGAAGTTTAAAGAAAATATGAAATGGTTTTATATGAGGTCCATTTTCTATTCAAACAAATGCAAACATAAATAGAAGAAAAGAGCAAAACAGCCTCCATCTTAGCACACACGTGATTTCATAACACATTAAACAATTCTCAGTGTTAAATTAATTGATATATTACATTTGGTCTTTGATTTAAAGGCTTTACTAGAATGAGATGCACACTGATTTTCTGTGGATATAATCTGAGTGGTATCAACACCATCCCCATGGCATGGTAAATAGGAGGAGGTAAAATATATTTCTTAAATATGAGCTTAATCAGAGCAACAACTATACAATAATGAGATCATAACTCTATGTACATATTTTTATCTACATTTTGTACATACCATAACTCTTTAGGTCAGTATACAACTGCATAAAATAATCATGATATTATGAGCCAAAGAGACCACTGTTGCTTTGTTAAAAATGTTTTCTAAAAACTTAATCTTAGTTTTTAATACATCTATGTCACTTTTATTCTGTGTTTTTAAAAAGATTTATGGGAGGGAGAATAATTGTACAGATTCTTGTTCTAAAAGTTAAAATCCTATTCCATGGTGCATCCTCCCTTCTCCAGCAAGACTTAGAGCTTCCTTCAATTGATCTAAGCTTGAAAAGGTTAAGAAGTGTGTAAAAATAAAAAAAGAAAGAAAGAAAGTTAAAGACATGAGAGAAAACCCTGATCCACATAATTGGAATATCTCAGCTTTCAGATGGTCAGTTGTCGATAGGTTCAAATATTAAAAAAAAATTGAAACTAAACATAAATAACAATAATGATAAACTTTCCAGTCCATCTACCATAAATTTTAATAAGACAGGTACCATCAATGTAGATGTAACCTTTTGCCAAAGGTACAGATGATTTTTTTTCTATTTTCCTATGGAAACTGCTATTTACAAATATTTTTACATATGTACATATTTATAAATTTATAATGGATAGTCATACATTAAGTGGGAAATGCATAACTTATAAGTACAATATTTTAAAATGTTGAATAATACATACCATACAAAGCATTTTTATTGCTTGCCTCCAAGCATCGTGTACTGTCTTAGACTACTGCACCCTTCCCTAAACCACCTGGAAGAGCTACGTTTTTAATGAGGTCCATTTTCTATTCAAACAAATGCAAACATAAATAGAAGAAAAGAGCAAAACAGCCTCCATCTTAGCACACACGTGATTTCATAACACATTAAACAATTCTCAGTGTTAAATTAATTGATATATTACATTTGGTCTTTGATTTAAAGGCTTTACTAGAATGAGATGCACACTGATTTTCTGTGGATATAATCTGAGTGGTATCAACACCATCCCCATGGCATGGTAAATAGGAGGAGGTAAAATATATTTCTTAAATATGAGCTTAATCAGAGCAACAACTATACAATAATGAGATCATAACTCTATGTACATATTTTTATCTACATTTTGTACATACCATAACTCTTTAGGTCAGTATACAACTGCATAAAATAATCATGATATTATGAGCCAAAGAGACCACTGTTGCTTTGTTAAAAATGTTTTCTAAAAACTTAATCTTAGTTTTTAATACATCTATGTCACTTTTATTCTGTGTTTTTAAAAAGATTTATGGGAGGGAGAATAATTGTACAGATTCTTGTTCTAAAAGTTAAAATCCTATTCCATGGTGCATCCTCCCTTCTCCAGCAAGACTTAGAGCTTCCTTCAATTGATCTAAGCTTGAAAAGGTTAAGAAGTGTGTAAAAATAAAAAAAGAAAGAAAGAAAGTTAAAGACATGAGAAAACCCTGATCCACATAATTGGAATATCTCAGCTTTCAGATGGTCAGTTGTCGATAGGTTCAAATATTAAAAAAAAATTGAAACTAAACATAAATAACAATAATGATAAACTTTCCAGTCCATCTACCATAAATTTTAATAAGACAGGTACCATCAATGTAGATGTAACCTTTTGCCAAAGGTACAGATGATTTTTTTTCTATTTTCCTATGGAAACTGCTATTTACAAATATTTTTACATATGTACATATTTATAAATTTATAATGGATAGTCATACATTAAGTGGGAAATGCATAACTTATAAGTACAATATTTTAAAATGTTGAATAATACATACCATACAAAGCATTTTTATTGCTTGCCTCCAAGCATCGTGTACTGTCTTAGACTACTGCACCCTTCCCTAAACCACCTGGAAGAGCTACGATATATTTAAATGTGTAAGAAAATATCTTCCATTCCAGTAGATGAATAAAGTACACTTTAAAAAAACTATTTAGATGACCCAAAAAGTGCTATTGGAAGGAAATTAAATAAATACATTTATTGGCTCATGTAACAAATTTATTTTATTAAGGATTACGGATTACCTTTTGTGAGGAAATTTTTAATGTCAAGACTGTCTTCACGGCAAATTCTGTTAATAAGATGCATTTGTGACCTTGGTATTAATACAATCATGCAAAGTACATAACAGAATCACACTGAAACAAAGAAAATGAAAAAAAAAATCGAAACGAGGCAAAGAAATAGCAGTTTTTGCTGTGATTTTGCTTGATTCCATAAGATACTCCTTTTATTGATTTTAGGAACATACCTATTTATGCACTATACTGAAATACTGTACAAAACTGCAAGAAATGCCACTATTTGACTACTTATGTTTCTACAAAAACACCATCATACAGGTGAGCTATTAGTAAAAGTCAACTAATAACTGCTAATGTATATGTAAGTGAAAAGGATTTTAAGTTTGTCCAAAATGTTGAATGTAGACATGAGTCACAATTCGTAATGTCTATTAACATATTTCAGGGGCATAAAGATTATTTTGAATACTAAAAGGAAAATGAATTTTATTTAATAATAATTAGTAATTATATAAAATTGAAAACTGTGGTTTCTAATTTACCTACATATTTGTATACATATCCTAATTGAGCTAATGTGTACGTGTGTGTGTGTGTGTGTGTGTGTGTGTGTGTGTGTGTGTGTTTGTGCATGTGAGCTAATCCGCAATCTGTTGGTGAGGCTTCAAAGTTTCAGTTTAAAAATGTTCAACACTTACCAAAACCCCTTCTGGTATACAAAGCTGCAAATTTGAGTCAGAGAAATTTAAAGTTGTAATTTACAAAAGCAGAATTTACATTAATTCTTATCTGAAAGAGCTGCTTGCAAGACAGAAAAATGTGCCAATTAACTGCCCTGTCCTTGGAATTAGTTGGCTTCTGAGACCTGATGAAAAGAAGCCTTAAGGCAGAATTTGCAGTAAACAGGAAAGGAGAGAACTGTATAAGTGCTCATATAGACTCTGGGACACCTATGAATTCTCATTGATGGGAGTTTTGGCACAATTTTCTAATCCAAAATGACTGTTGCTCCACAGCAGCCAAACTAAATGTGTAAGAAAATATCTTCCATTCCAGTAGATGAATAAAGTACACTTTAAAAAAACTATTTAGATGACCCAAAAAGTGCTATTGGAAGGAAATTAAATAAATACATTTATTGGCTCATGTAACAAATTTATTTTATTAAGGATTACGGATTACCTTTTGTGAGGAAATTTTTAATGTCAAGACTGTCTTCACGGCAAATTCTGTTAATAAGATGCATTTGTGACCTTGGTATTAATACAATCATGCAAAGTACATAACAGAATCACACTGAAACAAAGAAAATGAAAAAAAAAATCGAAACGAGGCAAAGAAATAGCAGTTTTTGCTGTGATTTTGCTTGATTCCATAAGATACTCCTTTTATTGATTTTAGGAACATACCTATTTATGCACTATACTGAAATACTGTACAAAACTGCAAGAAATGCCACTATTTGACTACTTATGTTTCTACAAAAACACCATCATACAGGTGAGCTATTAGTAAAAGTCAACTAATAACTGCTAATGTATATGTAAGTGAAAAGGATTTTAAGTTTGTCCAAAATGTTGAATGTAGACATGAGTCACAATTCGTAATGTCTATTAACATATTTCAGGGGCATAAAGATTATTTTGAATACTAAAAGGAAAATGAATTTTATTTAATAATAATTAGTAATTATATAAAATTGAAAACTGTGGTTTCTAATTTACCTACATATTTGTATACATATCCTAATTGAGCTAATGTGTACGTGTGTGTGTGTGTGTGTGTGTGTGTGTGTGTGTGTGTGTGTTTGTGCATGTGAGCTAATCCGCAATCTGTTGGTGAGGCTTCAAAGTTTCAGTTTAAAAATGTTCAACACTTACCAAAACCCCTTCTGGTATACAAAGCTGCAAATTTGAGTCAGAGAAATTTAAAGTTGTAATTTACAAAAGCAGAATTTACATTAATTCTTATCTGAAAGAGCTGCTTGCAAGACAGAAAAATGTGCCAATTAACTGCCCTGTCCTTGGAATTAGTTGGCTTCTGAGACCTGATGAAAAGAAGCCTTAAGGCAGAATTTGCAGTAAACAGGAAAGGAGAGAACTGTATAAGTGCTCATATAGACTCTGGGACACCTATGAATTCTCATTGATGGGAGTTTTTGGCACAATTTTCTAATCCAATATGACTGTTGCTCCACAGCAGCCAAACTGGAAGTTTTTTCCAGTCTCCAGCACCAAGAAAATTTAGCTGATCAATTTCAATACAACACATACCTGGAAAGAGTAAGACCTATTTATTATCTTTTTTAAAATTTAAGGTAGTTTCCAATGATTAAAATAATCTGGAGTATTTCAATGATTACTTTCAAATAAACTCTGATGAGAAAAAATGTGACGAGCATGGCGTTCTGATAGTTATTAAATTCTAGGCATACTGAACATCTTGTCAGGGTGACTCATAATTATTTGAATTTGTCATGCTATAGTATTTACATGGCTAGAAATACTAAACAGAGTTCTTAAAAGCTGATTTCAAATCTCTAGTTTTTCTTCTGATGTGTGCTAAGCTTCCAATTATACTAGCTGGGATTCTGAGCTGTTGAGAAGGGAACTGATGTTGCAAATAGGAGGTTCTGTTATTTAAAGGAATTTATTTTTGAAAGACAATGTTGTCTTACATTAATGTTAGGTAACAGTAGAAAATATCCCTATGTAAGATGTAAATCAAAAGAATTCATAAATTGTGGTATAGGATCTTCCATTTTCATCACTGTTAGAAGAAGAGAAAATAAATCATGTTATCTGAAATCCATGTTGGACCAGTTCCTCAGGTAAATCTTTGAAAAAGGCAATGGCTCATTGGGCAGGGGGTGTTTACTGGCATGAGTCAGCAAATGCGTGTCTCCATTAGAGGTCTATAAGCTATGTTGCTATATACATATTGTACATGTTGGTTCACATATTAGCAGTTATTAGTCAGACTGTACATGGCAAAACAAATCAAGTTTAATGTTGCTATACATCTCAAAGACAACCTATGTCTACATTCAAGGACTCACCCCTAATACAGGTTCTCTGTTTAAATATGTGGCCCAGTAAACTAAATTAAATGTACCAAACAAGACTGGGAAGACTATCCTAGACATTCTGTCAATTTTGCTAACACTGTTGAAGGTCTTCTTGGCTTCCGCTGGCTTGTTTTCCGGCTTCTTGTTGGGTTCTGGCGTGGTGGCACTCTTGGAGATGGTAGAGAGAACGGGGTCTTTTGAAAGATTCGGGGCATAATTGGCAACAGCCACTGCATAAGCATTGTTCTGAATCATGACAGAGGCTTTTTCTTTTTTCTATGGAAAAATACAAGAATTAACAGAACGTAGGTTAAGACAGCTTCTTAACATTTTCCAAATTCCAGTTCCAAATTCTCAAGAAAAGTATATTGATAAGCATCATTATCCATTAAAAAGAAGGAATTTAGGAAATAAAATGAGGTTTATTAAATCCTAAGACCGTGAGGGTGAGGAAATCCTCATGGTATTTCAACGGCACCATTTTCCTGGAGCACTATTTTGTTGTTGTTTCCATGAAACACTCAAAAATACAACTTTAACAAATGATACATTTTGACACTTAACAAGTCACTCAAAAATTTGTTAAATGAATGAGTGAATGAATCCATGAAATGTAGAAATAATTTAACAAGAGTGATGATCATCTACAGTGAATGCTCTCAGATTTTGAATTAAAAATTTAATTTATTTAACCTCATAATAAGATATCTCCTCTTCATGTCAAAATCATATAGTAATGCTTTTACTCAGATGGTAGGAAATTGTATCTATAAACAGAAAGAATTGTAATAACTACTAAAGTTATAGAAGGAAGATGAAATACAAACTTTTGGATTTCTGCCTAGCTCATCTACAACCTGTTTCTCCTTATACTTCCCAGTTCCTCAGGTAAATCTTTGAAAAGGCAATGGCTCATTGGGCAGGGGTGTTTACTGGCATGAGTCAGCAAATGCGTGTCTCCATTAGAGGTCTATAAGCTATGTTGCTATATACATATTGTACATGTTGGTTCACATATTAGCAGTTATTAGTCAGACTGTACATGGCAAAACAAATCAAGTTTAATGTTGCTATACATCTCAAAGACAACCTATGTCTACATTCAAGGACTCACCCCTAATACAGGTTCTCTGTTTAAATATGTGGCCCAGTAAACTAAATTAAATGTACCAAACAAGACTGGGAAGACTATCCTAGACATTCTGTCAATTTTGCTAACACTGTTGAAGGTCTTCTTGGCTTCCGCTGGCTTGTTTTCCGGCTTCTTGTTGGGTTCTGGCGTGGTGGCACTCTTGGAGATGGTAGAGAGAACGGGGTCTTTTGAAAGATTCGGGGCATAATTGGCAACAGCCACTGCATAAGCATTGTTCTGAATCATGACAGAGGCTTTTCTTTTTCTATGGAAAAATACAAGAATTAACAGAACGTAGGTTAAGACAGCTTCTTAACATTTTCCAAATTCCAGTTCCAAATTCTCAAGAAAAGTATATTGATAAGCATCATTATCCATTAAAAAGAAGGAATTTAGGAAATAAAATGAGGTTTATTAAATCCTAAGACCGTGAGGGTGAGGAAATCCTCATGGTATTTCAACGGCACCATTTTCCTGGAGCACTATTTTGTTGTTGTTTCCATGAAACACTCAAAAATACAACTTTAACAAATGATACATTTTGACACTTAACAAGTCACTCAAAAATTTGTTAAATGAATGAGTGAATGAATCCATGAAATGTAGAAATAATTTAACAAGAGTGATGATCATCTACAGTGAATGCTCTCAGATTTTGAATTAAAAATTTAATTTATTTAACCTCATAATAAGATATCTCCTCTTCATGTCAAAATCATATAGTAATGCTTTTACTCAGATGGTAGGAAATTGTATCTATAAACAGAAAGAATTGTAATAACTACTAAAGTTATAGAAGGAAGATGAAATACAAACTTTTGGATTTCTGCCTAGCTCATCTACAACCTGTTTCTCCTTATACTTCCCAGTTCAGTTTTCAGCCATTCTAGTCGGGGTCACAGTTTTCTCCTGCCTGGGTCAAGCAGCATTCCTTTGTGCTCCCCCACTTGGGAGATAGACCTCAATGGGATTTTTATGATGTAAATTGGATGGTGTCACTTCTCTGCTTAAATCTCTTAAATACCATCTAAGGAAATTTAAATGAAATCAACACTTTCTGCTGTGCTGTCTTTTTTTATTCATTATATACCAGTCTCACAGAAATCACTTGTATTCAGAGGACTTTTTTACTTGGTGCCTTTGGCTATGCTACCTCTGGTAGTGAGAGTAAAAGGATAAAGTAAGTAAACAGTAAACCCCACTAAGGAATTGTAAGTAAAGAAAAAATACAAGACCCCTGTAAGTTAATGATCACTCTAGAAAACAGGTTGATTTAACCACAAAACCAAACAGAGTTGCTCAGCAATAAAACCATGCCACAGAAGCATGGAACATGCTCCAAAACAATTAAAGAGTGGTGGCAGGAGACCCACATCCTGCCCTGTGAGCTAGGTACACTAATGATTCCTAGGACACACTCTTCTGCACACACTAAAAACAGTACTACAAGCAAAGGTAACATATTAAAACTGAAGATGATTTACCATTTTTAGCATAGGTTACCACCTTTATGCTCCTTTCCACTGTGCCCTGCCCACCCAGGCTGGACCACTTTGTCTCTCCCTGAATGCTGTCTGCACTGAGACATAAAAAAGCCGAGCTCGTCAGAACCCCTGATATGCCACCCAGTGGCTTCACTTCCTCATCCTGGAATGGCTTCCCTCCATCCCATTTCCCCCGTAATCAGTCCCCTCTTATATTGTTGTCTTGGTTTAAACGTCATTTCCTCTGAAAGGATTTCCTAACCACTCTGTCTAATGCCATCCTTGCTCCCCATCTACACTCTTTCAGAGAGTTTACCATCCCAGTATTGAATATTAAAACCTCATAATAAGATCCCATGTCAAAATCATATAGTAATGCTTTTACTCAGATGGTAGGAAATTGTATCTATAAACAGAAAGAATTGTAATAACTACTAAAGTTATAGAAGGAAGATGAAATACAAACTTTTGGATTTCTGCCTAGCTCATCTACAACCTGTTTCTCCTTATACTTCCCAGTTCAGTTTTCAGCCATTCTAGTCGGGGTCACAGTTTTCTCCTGCCTGGGTCAAGCAGCATTCCTTTGTGCTCCCCCACTTGGGAGATAGACCTCAATGGGATTTTTATGATGTAAATTGGATGGTGTCACTTCTCTGCTTAAATCTCTTAAATACCATCTAAGGAAATTTAAATGAAATCAACACTTTCTGCTGTGCTGTCTTTTTTTATTCATTATATACCAGTCTCACAGAAATCACTTGTATTCAGAGGACTTTTTTACTTGGTGCCTTTGGCTATGCTACCTCTGGTAGTGAGAGTAAAAGGATAAAGTAAGTAAACAGTAAACCCCACTAAGGAATTGTAAGTAAAGAAAAAATACAAGACCCCTGTAAGTTAATGATCACTCTAGAAAACAGGTTGATTTAACCACAAAACCAAACAGAGTTGCTCAGCAATAAAACCATGCCACAGAAGCATGGAACATGCTCCAAAACAATTAAAGAGTGGTGGCAGGAGACCCACATCCTGCCCTGTGAGCTAGGTACACTAATGATTCCTAGGACACACTCTTCTGCACACACTAAAAACAGTACTACAAGCAAAGGTAACATATTAAAACTGAAGATGATTTACCATTTTTAGCATAGGTTACCACCTTTATGCTCCTTTCCACTGTGCCCTGCCCACCCAGGCTGGACCACTTTGTCTCTCCCTGAATGCTGTCTGCACTGAGACATAAAAAAGCCGAGCTCGTCAGAACCCCTGATATGCCACCCAGTGGCTTCACTTCCTCATCCTGGAATGGCTTCCCTCCATCCCATTTCCCCCGTAATCAGTCCCCTCTTATATTGTTGTCTTGGTTTAAACGTCATTTCCTCTGAAAGGATTTCCTAACCACTCTGTCTAATGCCATCCTTGCTCCCCATCTACACTCTTTCAGAGGACCCAGTTTACTTCCATCATGGCATTTTTCAAGATGAGTAAATTCTTTCTTTAGTTGTGTGATTATTTGATTGACATCATCCTTTCTTTTTCTTATTAGATTATTTGTTTTTAAATGAAACAAAGATGATTTTTAAAAAATGTTGGCTTCTTTTATTGGTCCTACATTTATTTGTTTTCATCCATCTTAATTCTTTGTCCTGTGTGGGCCTCCCACCACAGTGGTCCTTCTTGTGGCAGAGTACCGGCTCTGGGCACATGTGCTGTGGCGTGCTGGCTCGCAATTGGAACCACTGGTTCAGCCGCTCCGCGGCACATGGGATCCCCCCGTGCCAGGGATCAAACCGGTGCCCCTTGCACTGCAAGGCAGACTCTTTACCCACTGGACCACCAGGGAAGCCCAAAGATGAATATTTTTAATGATAAAAGATACCATTCATAAAGAAGATAGACATCCTAAGCCATTAGACACCTAACAACAAGGAAACGAAAAAGCAAAAATCAGAAGAAATGTAAGGGAAAAGAAAAAATATATAATCATACTGAAATATTAACATTTCTCTGAGAATATCAAGTGCAGAAAAATAAGAATAGGAGCATCTTGAAAGATGCCATTAATAATTTAAATATAACATTTCTATTTATGTTAATTTATGTTAATCTTATAGCCTACACAAATATATTTAAAATTTTATATCTCATGTTGTTATTAGATGTCCATAGGACATTTAGAAAGACTGGCAAAGAGATAAAAATTACTAAATTTCAACATTGAATTCTTTTTTGTGTGTGATTTAGTTACATCTGAAAGTGAAAGTCCAACTCTCTACAGCCCCATTGATTGTAGCCCACCAGGTTCCTCTGTCCATGAAATTTTCCAGGCAAGAATACTGGAGTGGGTTGCCATTTCCTTCTCCAAGGGACATCTTTCTAAGATCTTCCCCATTATAACCTTAGCATGATTCCTTCTATAAGCTAGACATATAATATATAGCCAATAAATGAAATGTGAAAATATTTACTCAACACTAAATAATATTGTATAATGAAACCCAAAGATCTATGTAACTGTATTTGTATACTAATACAAACACATAGCTAATTGTCTAAATGCAAACATGCTTGAGGGAGTGATGAATCGTCCAAAAGAATAAGTACTGTAAATTAACAGATTTAGAAGCCAAAGTCTTTTCAAGAGGACCCAGTTTACTTCCATCATGGCATTTTTCAAGATGAGTAAATTCTTTCTTTAGTTGTGTGATTATTTGATTGACATCATCCTTTCTTTTTCTTATTAGATTATTTGTTTTTAAATGAAACAAAGATGATTTTTAAAAAATGTTGGCTTCTTTTATTGGTCCTACATTTATTTGTTTTCATCCATCTTAATTCTTTGTCCTGTGTGGGCCTCCCACCACAGTGGTCCTTCTTGTGGCAGAGTACCGGCTCTGGGCACATGTGCTGTGGCGTGCTGGCTCGCAATTGGAACCACTGGTTCAGCCGCTCCGCGGCACATGGGATCCCCCCGTGCCAGGGATCAAACCGGTGCCCCTTGCACTGCAAGGCAGACTCTTTACCCACTGGACCACCAGGGAAGCCCAAAGATGAATATTTTTAATGATAAAAGATACCATTCATAAAGAAGATAGACATCCTAAGCCATTAGACACCTAACAACAAGGAAACGAAAAAGCAAAAATCAGAAGAAATGTAAGGGAAAAGAAAAAATATATAATCATACTGAAATATTAACATTTCTCTGAGAATATCAAGTGCAGAAAAATAAGAATAGGAGCATCTTGAAAGATGCCATTAATAATTTAAATATAACATTTCTATTTATGTTAATTTATGTTAATCTTATAGCCTACACAAATATATTTAAAATTTTATATCTCATGTTGTTATTAGATGTCCATAGGACATTTAGAAAGACTGGCAAAGAGATAAAAATTACTAAATTTCAACATTGAATTCTTTTTTGTGTGTGATTTAGTTACATCTGAAAGTGAAAGTCCAACTCTCTACAGCCCCATTGATTGTAGCCCACCAGGTTCCTCTGTCCATGAAATTTTCCAGGCAAGAATACTGGAGTGGGTTGCCATTTCCTTCTCCAAGGGACATCTTTCTAAGATCTTCCCCATTATAACCTTAGCATGATTCCTTCTATAAGCTAGACATATAATATATAGCCAATAAATGAAATGTGAAAATATTTACTCAACACTAAATAATATTGTATAATGAAACCCAAAGATCTATGTAACTGTATTTGTATACTAATACAAACACATAGCTAATTGTCTAAATGCAAACATGCTTGAGGGAGTGATGAATCGTCCAAAAGAATAAGTACTGTAAATTAACAGATTTAGAAGCCAAAGTGACCTAGAACAGAATTTTGATTATCAATATTTTGGATAAGAATTCTCCAAATGTACAAGTGAAATAACAAAGGGCCTATGAAAGTCTAGGAGAATCTGTAAATAGGTCAGCATTTTCTTCCTTCACTGTCATCTGGTTTTTCCTTCATCTCTTTCCCTTGCTAATAAGGCATTCATTCTTCCAGACTTGGCAGGAGCATAAAAGGAAAGGGGGTGAGGAGTTACCATTTATAGCTTTATGGAAGTTATAAAACACCTTTTCCCATGTTACACACGGAGGGTAATCCTCAAGTGTGCATCTGTAGTAGTGCTAACAAACACCTTATAAGTACTAGGATGTGTTAGGTTGAGTGTTAAGTCTAAGGGTGTCTTTGGTGACAAAATTCACTGCTGGATAAGAAATAAGTTCTATGTTGTAACCCCAAGTTACAAAATCATAAACGGAAGCTAAAGCGGATTTATGACATGACTAGGTCTTCTGTCTACTAAGTGGCTGAAAAGAACACAAACTCAAATGTGTGTAGCTTCCATGGAGAAGTTTAAAGATGATCTTGTGGAAGAGAGATATTCAAGTTGGGTCAGCAGTTATACTATAGGGCTTAGTCATTCATACAAAGAAATATAAAATATTCTTTGTTGCAAGAGGAATCTATAGAAAGAAACTGTACTGACTCTTACTAACACCTCTTCTGCTCCCCACTTGACTACCCTTCAATTGTACATAGATACACAGGAGATACTAAAAATATTTAACAAACTCTAAAGAACTAAATCAGATAGTCTATTGTGTGTGATTTAGTTACATCTGAAAGTGAAAGTCCAACTCTCTACAGCCCCATTGATTGTAGCCCACCAGGTTCCTCTGTCCATGAAATTTTCCAGGCAAGAATACTGGAGTGGGTTGCCATTTCCTTCTCCAAGGGACATCTTTCTAAGATCTTCCCCATTATAACCTTAGCATGATTCCTTCTATAAGCTAGACATATAATATATAGCCAATAAATGAAATGTGAAAATATTTACTCAACACTAAATAATATTGTATAATGAAACCCAAAGATCTATGTAACTGTATTTGTATACTAATACAAACACATAGCTAATTGTCTAAATGCAAACATGCTTGAGGGAGTGATGAATCGTCCAAAAGAATAAGTACTGTAAATTAACAGATTTAGAAGCCAAAGTGACCTAGAACAGAATTTTGATTATCAATATTTTGGATAAGAATTCTCCAAATGTACAAGTGAAATAACAAAGGGCCTATGAAAGTCTAGGAGAATCTGTAAATAGGTCAGCATTTTCTTCCTTCACTGTCATCTGGTTTTTCCTTCATCTCTTTCCCTTGCTAATAAGGCATTCATTCTTCCAGACTTGGCAGGAGCATAAAAGGAAAGGGGGTGAGGAGTTACCATTTATAGCTTTATGGAAGTTATAAAACACCTTTTCCCATGTTACACACGGAGGGTAATCCTCAAGTGTGCATCTGTAGTAGTGCTAACAAACACCTTATAAGTACTAGGATGTGTTAGGTTGAGTGTTAAGTCTAAGGGTGTCTTTGGTGACAAAATTCACTGCTGGATAAGAAATAAGTTCTATGTTGTAACCCCAAGTTACAAAATCATAAACGGAAGCTAAAGCGGATTTATGACATGACTAGGTCTTCTGTCTACTAAGTGGCTGAAAAGAACACAAACTCAAATGTGTGTAGCTTCCATGGAGAAGTTTAAAGATGATCTTGTGGAAGAGAGATATTCAAGTTGGGTCAGCAGTTATACTATAGGGCTTAGTCATTCATACAAAGAAATATAAAATATTCTTTGTTGCAAGAGGAATCTATAGAAAGAAACTGTACTGACTCTTACTAACACCTCTTCTGCTCCCCACTTGACTACCCTTCAATTGTACATAGATACACAGGAGATACTAAAAATATTTAACAAACTCTAGAACAGAAGCATCAATAAATCAGAACGGATACTCTGACCAGTCTGAATGGACACCAGCTATAAAAACCTACAAGGCGGGCTTCCCTGGTGGTCCAGTGGGTAAGGACATCGCCTTGCAGTGCAGGTGGCGCCTGTTCGATCCCTGGCTTGGGAGGATCCCACGTGCCGCGGAGCGGCTGGACCAAGTGTCCAGCTGCTGAGCTGGAGCTCTGGAGCGCATACGCCCAGAGCCGGTGCTCTGCAATGAGAGGGGCCACTGCGACCGAAAGCCCACACAGATCAAAGAACAAGGATAAATGAATGGAAAATGAATAGAAGTGGCCCCCCCCAAAAAAACCATAAGGGTTGTACTGGTCTGTACCAGCCTAATATCAGTTCTGTATGTTTGTATGTTGGTGTTTTTGTTTTGTCCCAACCAGTGTTAGACATTATAATAAGCAGTGTTAAAAATCATTCTAACATATGTTTGTAACTTTTATTGTCCTTAGAAAGGACAGAATGTCATCTTACTTTTTCTTCACTGTTCAAAGTATGGATTCAATTTATGAATATCAGTATAAACTTCAGAGGTAGACTCAGAGCTCAAAAAGATGATCTGTTTAAGCTAGAAAATGTTCACTTGGAACTTGGAAGCTTGAGTATTTGCAAAACTAGTAGCAAAACTAGTACAAAAGCCATGAGTACTCTGTCTAGTTGAAATGCAGCAGTTGGCACCTATAATTTCATACCATTTATTGAATGAAGGTCAGAACATCTCATAGGGCTAAACATCTATTCCTAACCATAGTTCTGTAAAGCCTTTCCAACTCAGATTCTTACACAATCTTGTTTTAAGGATAAAATCACTCTCCTTCAGTACATTTGAATATAATTACCACAAATCTACAGTAAAGCAGATTGTTCCTATAGATTAAAATTGAAATCCTGTATATAAAGAAAAAAATACTGTTGAAATCATAGCTGACTTCTACTAATTCATAACTTAATTCTGTGTGTGCAAGCGCAATTTCTTCACCCATTTCTGACCTAAGATGCTAGTGACTGTAGCCTGCCAGGCTCCTCTGTCCATGCGAATTCTCCAGGCAAGAGAGGGTTGCATGGAGAGTTGCTGAGGAGGGCTGCCATGCCTTCCTCCAGGGCATCTTCCCAACCCAGAGGTCAGACCCATGCCTCTATGTCTCCTGCACTGACACAGTTCTTTACCACTAGTGCCACCTGAGAAGCCCAAGTTAATTCTGAGATCTTCTAAAGCAGAGTATACAGATTAAGTCTGTATTATATATTCTATTACTGTTATTTTTAAGACAGATCTGCTAGTAATAGTATCATGGAATATTGATACTCTAGGCCATTACTAATAGATATTACCTTGCCTATTTAAAAGAACCAAGTTTACAGACATCATGTTGTGAAGTCTTCTCTGAATATCATGCAAACCTCTGATCAAGCCAGACCATCAGCACACTGAATACATGGGCCACATCATTTTGACCCCATGTACCAATTTTACTTTATTTAGTGCAATCCTTGGCTTATGTTAGAATCTTGAGACCCCTGAAAAGAAATAGCTCAAGAAATTCTGTTACATAAAAAGTGCTCATTGCCATGAGATTTTATTTTTAATGCTCATGTCTCTAGATAAAGTTTTGTTTCTGAGAACTAGGCAAACTCTGATAGCTCATACTGTCTAATTTCTTACGGCCTAATTTTATCATTTCAAATATCTACTTTAGTTAAGCCACCTCATATATTTTGAAGAGTAAAGCCAGATATAGCTGAAAATATAAGTAAATAAAATAGAGCCAAGAATAAAACCAAATGGAAGGAGGAGGGAAATGAAGACAAATTAGCATTGCTCGTTTCGAAAAGAGGCAAAAAAATTGAAATGCAGTACTTTTTTTGAATAGTCAATTACCACAAATTCTAACCCAAGATTCTTACACAATCTTGTTTTAAGGATAAAATCACTCTCCTTCAGTACATTTGAATATAATTACCACAAATCTACAGTAAAGCAGATTGTTCCTATAGATTAAAATTGAAATCCTGTATATAAAGAAAAAAATACTGTTGAAATCATAGCTGACTTCTACTAATTCATAACTTAATTCTGTGTGTGCAAGCGCAATTTCTTCACCCATTTCTGACCTAAGATGCTAGTGACTGTAGCCTGCCAGGCTCCTCTGTCCATGCGAATTCTCCAGGCAAGAGAGGGTTGCATGGAGAGTTGCTGAGGAGGGCTGCCATGCCTTCCTCCAGGGCATCTTCCCAACCCAGAGGTCAGACCCATGCCTCTATGTCTCCTGCACTGACACAGTTCTTTACCACTAGTGCCACCTGAGAAGCCCAAGTTAATTCTGAGATCTTCTAAAGCAGAGTATACAGATTAAGTCTGTATTATATATTCTATTACTGTTATTTTTAAGACAGATCTGCTAGTAATAGTATCATGGAATATTGATACTCTAGGCCATTACTAATAGATATTACCTTGCCTATTTAAAAGAACCAAGTTTACAGACATCATGTTGTGAAGTCTTCTCTGAATATCATGCAAACCTCTGATCAAGCCAGACCATCAGCACACTGAATACATGGGCCACATCATTTTGACCCCATGTACCAATTTTACTTTATTTAGTGCAATCCTTGGCTTATGTTAGAATCTTGAGACCCCTGAAAAGAAATAGCTCAAGAAATTCTGTTACATAAAAAGTGCTCATTGCCATGAGATTTTATTTTTAATGCTCATGTCTCTAGATAAAGTTTTGTTTCTGAGAACTAGGCAAACTCTGATAGCTCATACTGTCTAATTTCTTACGGCCTAATTTTATCATTTCAAATATCTACTTTAGTTAAGCCACCTCATATATTTTGAAGAGTAAAGCCAGATATAGCTGAAAATATAAGTAAATAAAATAGAGCCAAGAATAAAACCAAATGGAAGGAGGAGGGAAATGAAGACAAATTAGCATTGCTCGTTTCTGTTCATTTAAAGTGACTTAATGGCTTTTGCTACCAATACAGGGATGACTAAAATATCTCTCACTGGAATTCTTGCCCATGATATGTTACTAGATTTCTCCACTTATATATCTCACATGTACTTAAAACATAAAATATCCTGAAAAGAACTCAGGTTACTTTCACTGTCAACCTAATTCTGCACACTCTCTTAATCTGTGAATGATCCCTAAACTGTATTCCCTATCCTAAACTGTGTGAATGATACTACAGTTGAGTTAGGAGCTGAGAATCAAGCCCCATTGGTTGCATAGTCAGATCTGTTTATATTAACTCAGTTCAAAGTCACATCTACTGAGACACAATAGCCTACTGCAATAAGCACCCCTTCCAAGTGCTTCCACCCACCCCAGTGCTTGTCTCTACAGTGGCACACAGAGCTTTTGTTTACTTCTTTTCCTCTTCTACTTGATTGTAAGCTCCTTGAAGGCAGATATAGGGCAATGTAGAGCTTCTAGCAAAGTTTCTGGCACAGCATAGGGTCAAAAAAAATGTCTGCTTCATGATAAATGAATGGCATATGCTGGAATGATTACTAAGATAATGTATATATAAGCAGGTATAATGAATATGACCATATAAAGTATTTTGTACAGTATAATAAGTATTAAATTAATAGAAATCAATTCTAATAGTGTGCTCTACAATTTTATTATGTAATTATCCTAAAGGTCCTCAATTCCACTATCTATTGATGTAAAACACTAGGTGAAAATAAAATAAGCTCAACTGAAAAATGACTATCTGGAGTGTCTATATATGTATGGAAACCATTTTACTTGTGTTTTAGACACAGAAGAGGGAAGTAGGAAACTATGTCTATATACTACAGCAGTAAATGATTTATTTTTATACATTATTCAGGGAAAAATATAAATTATGCTGATGCTCTCACTTAAGTGGACTGAGAGGGAAATATAACACATACTAATTAAACTTTCTATTTTTAAAGGATGTTTTATAAGAATAGGAATATCCTGACGTTATCATTTGTTAGAGTGTCCAGATAGATACTTAAAAGTTTGGTCTGGAAAAATCTGATTACAGAAATGTAATCTGTAATCTGTAAACCAAAATGCCTTACGCCATTGTGTCAGTTCAATCTCTGTTTTCTTAAAAGTATTAGATAAAATGATGCATTAGGAAATTGAGTAAACACTCTAGCTCAAATATAGACACCTTGTATTGAAATGACCTGCATGTAAATGAAAACAGCAATCACATGTTTCAGAGTTGTAAAGAACCTCAGAGAATGTCCCTTAGCATAAGAAAATGGAGCACTCATAAATATAACTCTAAACACAAAAGTCTTCGGAGAAAACCCCAGGTTTCTGAAGTGGCACATCTATGCTCTTTCTCCATACCATGTTGCTTTTTTACAGTCATTGTGGCTCCTGGAAAACCCATTACTTGTAAAATAGCAACATGCTCCCTGATCAGATAATGGTATTGTTAACTGACTGCTAATGATCCTGACTGAGAAAAGTGATACTTACAGTAGATGGTTTGAAGGTTATACAGTCCATCCACTTCTCTAAGTACGCTAAAGTCTTTCCTTGAATTAAATTGGGCCATGAGAAAGCTATATACTTGGACCATATTAGCTTAGCGCCTTGAAGAAGTCCCTTCACTGAGTTGTATGTTAATGTAATGCCTTCAGCTTTTATTGAAGGGGACTACAAGAAACATCAATATGAAATTCATTACTGCATTTCCTGGGAAAATATTGATATTATTTGCAATAGCACCCAACTTTTCCTGATATGAAGCCCATGTGATACTGTTTTAAAAAGAGAATTCAGTGTAGGATTTCTTTATTTGTTTCTGAGGAAATTCATACTTTTGTTTTTCGGTTAAAGGAAAATAAATTTCCCCTCCCCGCCATGGTTCACTCTGATAACCAGGAAGTTTAGAATTTGAACGTCAGCTACCATAGCTATGGACTACAGTTAATATTCTGGCCCAAATAGAGAACATATTTGCAGTCTATTTTCCTTCATCTTTATCTACTTCTATTTATAGTTTATTATAATAATCTAAGTACATGCATTCTTTTGATAAACTGCCTGAAATGCTTTTGGAACAAAGAAAGGTGTTTAAAATACAAATAAATGAACAAAACCACTCAGAATGTGATGCTTTCTATGAATTGCCATGGAGTGAATCACAAAACAATAGGACATTTCATATTAGTTTGGATATTATGGTGCTATGCCTGTCCTTCAGTAATTCAATGTAGTGTAAGTCCAGATATGGCAAGGGCAAGGTCTATGACATAGATGTAGGAGAATGGACATTTGGTCTAATTTTTGACGGTGGGTAAACCAAGTGTTCAGAAATTTCCTGAGGATTGGTATTTGTGCTAAGGATGAGTAGGTTTTATCTATTTAGACAGTTAACAATGGACAATGTGCTTAGTGTTGCTGACATTCCTATAAGTATTTTCAGTGAAATCCTTAAGTGAGAAGCACGTGGTGAATAGCAAAAACAAAAATATAAAATACATTTAAATGACTATCTTTAGGAAGAAACAAGAGCAGATGCTAGGGAGACTGGATCTACTCCAAACTCAGGCAAAGAAACTCAGAGAATAGAATGAATTGTGGCAGCTGTCAAGATTTGAGAAAGGAAGTTGATATTCTAAGACCTGTTTTAATGGCCTGAGAGAAGGGAGAAAGTTGCTGACTTGGGCCTGATTCAATGGGCTGAATGGGAATTCCTTAAGAAAATGCAAAATTACCCGATTTGAAAATGTAGTCCACTACTGGCATCCTTCAGTTACAGGGTACTAAATGAAAAGATAACCTGATTACAGTGAGCTGAGAATTAAATTAAAAGTGAGAACATACACTCTATAAGCAATGCTTTCAAGAGAGCTTGAATGGGAAAACAAAGAGTGTGGAATCTGAGGATAAGGGAATGGGTAATATAGAATCTGGAGAGAGTTTTTGTTTTGCCTTTATGGAAAATTAAGCATCTTCAGAAAGTTAAAAGGAGGAGACAGTTGAAAAGGGGAACATGGCTTTTAAGAAGAAGAGAAGAAAATAATAACTGATGGTTTAATATTGAAAAAGGAACAAGAAGAAAAGTAATCAACAGATAGGGTGGAAGAATTAGTCTTCAGGAAGTGGGAAAAAACAGAGTGTGAAAGAAGTTTCCAGAAGAATTTGGAGGTTGAATAAATACTTTCATATATAGAATGGCATAAATTTGTGAAGGTGAATTATTTGATTTAGCATTCATTGGTAAAATTTTGACTAATTTCACTGAGCCAAAATGGTGTACAATACAAATAAATGAACAAAACCACTCAGAATGTGATGCTTTCTATGAATTGCCATGGAGTGAATCACAAAACAATAGGACATTTCATATTAGTTTGGATATTATGGTGCTATGCCTGTCCTTCAGTAATTCAATGTAGTGTAAGTCCAGATATGGCAAGGGCAAGGTCTATGACATAGATGTAGGAGAATGGACATTTGGTCTAATTTTTGACGGTGGGTAAACCAAGTGTTCAGAAATTTCCTGAGGATTGGTATTTGTGCTAAGGATGAGTAGGTTTTATCTATTTAGACAGTTAACAATGGACAATGTGCTTAGTGTTGCTGACATTCCTATAAGTATTTTCAGTGAAATCCTTAAGTGAGAAGCACGTGGTGAATAGCAAAAACAAAAATATAAAATACATTTAAATGACTATCTTTAGGAAGAAACAAGAGCAGATGCTAGGGAGACTGGATCTACTCCAAACTCAGGCAAAGAAACTCAGAGAATAGAATGAATTGTGGCAGCTGTCAAGATTTGAGAAAGGAAGTTGATATTCTAAGACCTGTTTTAATGGCCTGAGAGAAGGGAGAAAGTTGCTGACTTGGGCCTGATTCAATGGGCTGAATGGGAATTCCTTAAGAAAATGCAAAATTACCCGATTTGAAAATGTAGTCCACTACTGGCATCCTTCAGTTACAGGGTACTAAATGAAAAGATAACCTGATTACAGTGAGCTGAGAATTAAATTAAAAGTGAGAACATACACTCTATAAGCAATGCTTTCAAGAGAGCTTGAATGGGAAAACAAAGAGTGTGGAATCTGAGGATAAGGGAATGGGTAATATAGAATCTGGAGAGAGTTTTTGTTTTGCCTTTATGGAAAATTAAGCATCTTCAGAAAGTTAAAAGGAGGAGACAGTTGAAAAGGGGAACATGGCTTTTAAGAAGAAGAGAAGAAAATAATAACTGATGGTTTAATATTGAAAAAGGAACAAGAAGAAAAGTAATCAACAGATAGGGTGGAAGAATTAGTCTTCAGGAAGTGGGAAAAAACAGAGTGTGAAAGAAGTTTCCAGAAGAATTTGGAGGTTGAATAAATACTTTCATATATAGAATGGCATAAATTTGTGAAGGTGAATTATTTGATTTAGCATTCATTGGTAAAATTTGTTGACTAATTTCACACCTGAGGCCAAAAGTGGTGTACAATCTTGTGTAAGATCACAGGTAGGCTTTGTTTTCTAATGTGACTTGAATATGAAGCATGTTTATTCACCTATTTGTGAAAACTAAAGATCATCAAACTACAAACTACATGTAAACTGTATGTAAAATACATATTCATTTTTTCAAACATACAATATTAACATGAATTCCTGAGTGATTATCCTCATCAACTACTTTCCAGTTAACAAATCTTTAATAACTTTTGATATAGGCTTTGGATTGATAGATCATTTAAGTGCATTTACTCATTTTACTAACTTCAAAAATGAGGGCTTCTTCCAGTCTGGTTCAAATGAAAGGATCTCAGTCTGGCCTATTATAGATAAAAACTCTGTATTTCAGAAAAGTTATTGCCTTCCACTTAATTAAATATAAGGAAAACTAAAACAGACGTAAATTGCACTGAATATTGTTTAAGTAGATGTGCTAGTTTGGGGAATTCTAGTAGATTTCATTTTAGTTTTAAGGACCTGGTTATTTCTAAGGTAAGTTTAGGCAAGAGAAAAACTTCCCCAAATTCATTTGGATCATGGAAATGGAATGAGTAGCCACTGATAAATTCACCATTATAAACTTTTAAAAGATCTCCCATTAAGGCAAAGAAGTCTTCTCATTGGTATTACCTTGCTAGATTTAATATCAGAAATTAATTTATTCTTTTATTTAACAAAACTTTCTGTAGTGTCTAAGTGCCTGGTACTTGGGCAAGCAAGGAGTCTGATGTACTGTTACTTTTAACTTAATCACTGAACTTGAACCACTTAGAAATGAAATAATACAAACTTTTTTAGTTGTTTTCCTGAAAATCAGATTAGAACATAGATGATTAAGCATCTTCAGATGGCTTTTTAAGAAGAAGAGAAGAAAATAATAACTGATGGTTTAATATTGAAAAGGAGCAAGAAGAAAAGTAATCAACAGATAGGGTGGAAGAATTAGTCTTCAGGAAGTGGGAAAAAACAGAGTGTGAAAGAAGTTTCCAGAAGAATTTGGAGGTTGAATAAATACTTTCATATATAGAATGGCATAAATTTGTGAAGGTGAATTATTTGATTTAGCATTCATTGGTAAAATTTGTTGACTAATTTCACACCTGAGGCCAAAAGTGGTGTACAATCTTGTGTAAGATCACAGGTAGGCTTTGTTTTCTAATGTGACTTGAATATGAAGCATGTTTATTCACCTATTTGTGAAAACTAAAGATCATCAAACTACAAACTACATGTAAACTGTATGTAAAATACATATTCATTTTTTCAAACATACAATATTAACATGAATTCCTGAGTGATTATCCTCATCAACTACTTTCCAGTTAACAAATCTTTAATAACTTTTGATATAGGCTTTGGATTGATAGATCATTTAAGTGCATTTACTCATTTTACTAACTTCAAAAATGAGGGCTTCTTCCAGTCTGGTTCAAATGAAAGGATCTCAGTCTGGCCTATTATAGATAAAAACTCTGTATTTCAGAAAAGTTATTGCCTTCCACTTAATTAAATATAAGGAAAACTAAAACAGACGTAAATTGCACTGAATATTGTTTAAGTAGATGTGCTAGTTTGGGGAATTCTAGTAGATTTCATTTTAGTTTTAAGGACCTGGTTATTTCTAAGGTAAGTTTAGGAAAGAGAAAAAAAAACTTCCCCAAATTCATTTGGATCATGGAAATGGAATGAGTAGCCACTGATAAATTCACCATTATAAACTTTTAAAAGATCTCCCATTAAGGCAAAGAAGTCTTCTCATTGGTATTACCTTGCTAGATTTAATATCAGAAATTAATTTATTCTTTTATTTAACAAAACTTTCTGTAGTGTCTAAGTGCCTGGTACTTGGGCAAGCAAGGAGTCTGATGTACTGTTACTTTTAACTTAATCACTGAACTTGAACCACTTAGAAATGAAATAATACAAACTTTTTTAGTTGTTTTCCTGAAAATCAGATTAGAACATAGATGATTTCAGCCTAGATTTGTCTTTATTATATGTGATCTGATATGTGGGTAGATTTAAATCCAGTATTTGTGTATAGCAGGTTATTGCTTTTACAATGCATTATCAGGAGTGTGCTTTTTTGTATTTATAGGTACTTGTATTTTCCAAGCTCAGGGGTTGAGAAGGCATATTATTTGATATGCCAAGTCACAGTGCCATTTGATTGGCAAACTCACTGCATTAAAAATAAAATATCAATATATTTCTGCATGGGGCATTTACATCACAAACCACTGTTTACCTTTTTGCGACATAATTACGAAGCATTTTCCTTCAAAAATATTAGTATGAAAGTGAATGTGTAACATATAACTAAAAACAAGTAATTGCATAGGTAGCAATGAAAAGCAGTATACTATATGGGGAATCAAAACATAAATCAACAATAAAACATAATGGAAATGGTGAAATAACCTGAAAGTTAAGGAAAGAAAAGTCATCAGATTCTCATTAATACTTACTCATTGTCTATTAGTATACAAATGATAGCTTATAAAATGAAATAAATCAAAATTCTTATTAAAACTTTTACAGTTTACAAAGTTAAGGAAAAAGACTATAATATCAACTTCAATACTGTCATAGAAATTAGACAAAAAATTATATTCAAATAACTAAACAGAAATCGGCAAGTATATTATTCTAAATTGAATGGGAGGGTAGTCAAGTAGATATCTTACTAAAAAGAACCCCTCCAAGTAGAACATTTACTATTATAAAACTATATCTCAGTGTGAAGTTTGCAAAGCTTCCTCTTAAGGCAGATGAATGATAATCTATAGACTAAGGAAAGAAATGGTTATTTCTTTTGCACAAAACTCACACTTCCTTCAGTACTTGAAATCTAAAAATAGACATCAATAATTTCCAAAGAAGTTAAGCATAAAGACAAATATTTTTTCTCTTGTAGACCACATGAGCAACTGAAAATGTCCAGGCATCCCTGCCTACTGACGTATTCCATACAACATGGGAGTGATTTCAATTCTGCCAGTTCACTTACATCCAAGCAACAGAGATAGGGTTAGGTGAAGAGTAACTGAGCCACCTATAGGGCCTGAAATTCTGTAATTGGTAAAGTTAATGGCCAGTTTTCTTTTCCAGATCTTTTTACTATAAAGCAGTATAGTTAAGGGCTTGAACATAATGGTCAGGCAGACCTGGGTTTAAGATTTGTCTTTATTATATGTGATCTGATATGTGGGTAGATTTAAATCCAGTATTTGTGTATAGCAGGTTATTGCTTTTACAATGCATTATCAGGAGTGTGCTTTTTTGTATTTATAGGTACTTGTATTTTCCAAGCTCAGGGGTTGAGAAGGCATATTATTTGATATGCCAAGTCACAGTGCCATTTGATTGGCAAACTCACTGCATTAAAAATAAAATATCAATATATTTCTGCATGGGGCATTTACATCACAAACCACTGTTTACCTTTTTGCGACATAATTACGAAGCATTTTCCTTCAAAAATATTAGTATGAAAGTGAATGTGTAACATATAACTAAAAACAAGTAATTGCATAGGTAGCAATGAAAAAGCAGTATACTATATGGGGAATCAAAACATAAATCAACAATAAAACATAATGGAAATGGTGAAATAACCTGAAAGTTAAGGAAAGAAAAGTCATCAGATTCTCATTAATACTTACTCATTGTCTATTAGTATACAAATGATAGCTTATAAAATGAAATAAATCAAAATTCTTATTAAAACTTTTACAGTTTACAAAGTTAAGGAAAAAGACTATAATATCAACTTCAATACTGTCATAGAAATTAGACAAAAAATTATATTCAAATAACTAAACAGAAATCGGCAAGTATATTATTCTAAATTGAATGGGAGGGTAGTCAAGTAGATATCTTACTAAAAAGAACCCCTCCAAGTAGAACATTTACTATTATAAAACTATATCTCAGTGTGAAGTTTGCAAAGCTTCCTCTTAAGGCAGATGAATGATAATCTATAGACTAAGGAAAGAAATGGTTATTTCTTTTGCACAAAACTCACACTTCCTTCAGTACTTGAAATCTAAAAATAGACATCAATAATTTCCAAAGAAGTTAAGCATAAAGACAAATATTTTTTCTCTTGTAGACCACATGAGCAACTGAAAATGTCCAGGCATCCCTGCCTACTGACGTATTCCATACAACATGGGAGTGATTTCAATTCTGCCAGTTCACTTACATCCAAGCAACAGAGATAGGGTTAGGTGAAGAGTAACTGAGCCACCTATAGGGCCTGAAATTCTGTAATTGGTAAAGTTAATGGCCAGTTTTCTTTTCCAGATCTTTTTACTATAAAGCAGTATAGTTAAGGGCTTGAACATAATGGTCAGGCAGACCTGGGTTTAAGTATACTTATTAACTTGTGTGAGCTTGGTCACCTAAATAACTTTGCTAAGCCACACCCTCTTCATCAGAAAAAGAAAATGAGAATTAAAGAGAACCTAGTCATGAAGTTGTAAATATTATATGAGAGAGCCAATGCAGAAAACTTTTAGCAAGTGCCTGACACATAGTCAAAGCTCAGTAGATGTTAGGAAATGGTTTTTAACAGAAGACTACCAGCACTCCTAAAGGATTTCAGGCAAGAGCATACTTTAAAAGAAATCTTTTATGTTTGAATGTTATCAATGTCAAGCTTGAGGAAGTTTGTTACAAGCTAAATGGGTTGAGGGATTCACTTAACCACAGTGAGAAGAAAGGTCTCACTTACCTTGTCATTTACTACACTTTTTCCATCCCAAGCCCATCCTCTTTTGGTGAAGTAATTAACTGTCGCAAATTCAATTAGGGCAGAGAACACAAATGCATAGCAAACAGCAATAAACCAGTCCATGGCAGTCGCGTAAGCCACTTTGGGGAGAGAATTCCGAGCACTGATGCTTAGAGTTGTCATTGTTAGAACAGTTGTTACTCCTGTAGAGTAGAAAGATAGGAAGCAAGAACATCAACAACTACCAGCAGGACAGCATTGGAAATATATATTTTTTTCCAAAAGGTACTTTCACTGCCACTTCTAGCCACTAAAAAGGAAACAAAAAAAAAAAATCTGAAAGAAAACAGTGCAAAAGTTAATTATAAATGGTTATTATACTTTCTGAAGGACTGAAATGCTTTGCTTTTCATTTTGTATATAGGAATCTCATTTTCCTCTACCACTTGAAAATGAAACTGTCCAGGCATCCCTGCCTACTGACGTATTCCATACAACATGGGAGTGATTTCAATTCTGCCAGTTCACTTACATCCAAGCAACAGAGATAGGGTTAGGTGAAGAGTAACTGAGCCACCTATAGGGCCTGAAATTCTGTAATTGGTAAAGTTAATGGCCAGTTTTCTTTTCCAGATCTTTTTACTATAAAGCAGTATAGTTAAGGGCTTGAACATAATGGTCAGGCAGACCTGGGTTTAAGTATACTTATTAACTTGTGTGAGCTTGGTCACCTAAATAACTTTGCTAAGCCACACCCTCTTCATCAGAAAAAGAAAATGAGAATTAAAGAGAACCTAGTCATGAAGTTGTAAATATTATATGAGAGAGCCAATGCAGAAAACTTTTAGCAAGTGCCTGACACATAGTCAAAGCTCAGTAGATGTTAGGAAATGGTTTTTAACAGAAGACTACCAGCACTCCTAAAGGATTTCAGGCAAGAGCATACTTTAAAAGAAATCTTTTATGTTTGAATGTTATCAATGTCAAGCTTGAGGAAGTTTGTTACAAGCTAAATGGGTTGAGGGATTCACTTAACCACAGTGAGAAGAAAGGTCTCACTTACCTTGTCATTTACTACACTTTTTCCATCCCAAGCCCATCCTCTTTTGGTGAAGTAATTAACTGTCGCAAATTCAATTAGGGCAGAGAACACAAATGCATAGCAAACAGCAATAAACCAGTCCATGGCAGTCGCGTAAGCCACTTTGGGGAGAGAATTCCGAGCACTGATGCTTAGAGTTGTCATTGTTAGAACAGTTGTTACTCCTGTAGAGTAGAAAGATAGGAAGCAAGAACATCAACAACTACCAGCAGGACAGCATTGGAAATATATATTTTTTTCCAAAAGGTACTTTCACTGCCACTTCTAGCCACTAAAAAGGAAACAAAAAAAAAAAATCTGAAAGAAAACAGTGCAAAAGTTAATTATCGCAAATGGTTATTATACTTTCTGAAGCAATGACTCTGAAATGCTTTGCTTTTTCATTTTTGTATATAGGAATCTCATTTTCCTCTACCACTGAAATTAGAAAGACTGATGAAACTGAAGTAGAGTTTCTTATGAGGATAGCAGGTACTTGAAATTGACCATTTCCATTTTTAAAAAAAAAATCTTTCATAAAGTCTCACATTAATTTGTGCATCATTTATTTGAATCATTCTAAGCAGTGGACCAGTCATCCACAGTTGTGGTCACAACAGAACTATGGTTAAGAAGTTCTTCATTCTAAGTATAGCTTGGCTAAGTATGGAATTATTCTTGCCTATAATTGTAAGGATGGAATATCTTTCACATTGAAACTTAGAATCTACATAAAATAAACAACTAAATCCCACACCTTATAAAATATTAATCACTAATTTTAAGGAATGTTTTATACCTCAATTGGTTTAAAGAATAAAAGTATTTGGGGAAGTCACAATGATTAAGTAAAAAGAAAGAAATAACTTAGAAGACAGTCACAGTATCAGCAGTCAAAATGTCTACAATTACCTGCTTTATCAGAGATTCAAGAGAGGATTAATTGTGTACATGCGTGCATGCTTCTAAGACTTTTCAATCATTTACGACTCTTTGAGACCCTATGGACTGAGCCTGCCAGGCTCCTCTGTCCATGGGATCCTACAGGCAAGAATACTACAGTGGGTTGCCATGCCCTCCTAAAGGGGATTTTTCTGATCCAGAGACCGAACCCAAGTCTCTATGTCTCGTGCATTGGCAAGTGGGTTCTTTATCACTAGAGCCATGGGGGAAGCCCAATACATAGGGGATATATTAAATTAAAGGACACTTAAAATGTTAAAGGAATGTTCATTCATATCATGAAATTTTTTATATTTTATTTTTTACTTTCCCTTAGGATAAATAAAGCAGCTGTTTTCCCTCACTTATCATAGAGTTAGCAATTCAAAACAGGAGTAATTCTATTTAATTATGAAAAAATGTATCTGGGAATATAATGGTAGTAGTAGGAATAAAAGGCAGAAACATAAATTTAGTTCACCTGCTGCTGAATCACTATTGTAAAACACATTTACAGAAATACATTGTTTTTGCATGCATCAAACTGTGAAAGGTTTTTTTGTTCTCTTTGAGAATTTCTGTTCTGTTGAGAATTTGGTACAGTAGAATAATTAAATAGAATACAAGGCAGATACACCCACACATACCCACCAACCACAACCTATCCCCACATGCACACACATATCTATATAGCTGGCATGCACTTGACAGATCAATGCATAAAAATATGTTTAACTTCATCAAAAGTCAAGGAAAAAAATCAATAATGTGATGCCTTTAAAAACAATATTATCAGGAAAATGTTAACAAAACTTTAAAAGATTGATATTGTCCTGACATTGAAGACAATGTGGAGCAATGAAAATTCTCTTTAACAGGGATTACAAATTGGTGTTGTAGATCTAAGAGACTGTTACCTAATCTGAGGTCATAGAGATTAAGGCCTATAGTTTTATAGTAAGGACATTTAGGTATTTGGTAGTTTTTGAAGTGATTTTTATATATTGTAGATGATCAGATCCATTCCTTTGCATGTGGATAGTTAGTGGTCCCAACACCATTTGTTGAAAGGACTTTTCTTTCCTTATTAAAGGATTTTATTTAGCACTGTTGATGCAATCCATTGATCAAAGATATATGGATTTACTTCTGGACTTTCAATTCTTTTTTTTTTCTAACTTAAATTTTTTATTTTATACCGGGGTATAGCTGAGTAACAATGCTGTGGTATTTTTAGGTGAACAGCAAAGGGACTCAGACATACATATACGGAACTTGCAATCCTATTCCATTAATCTACATGTCTGTCCTGATACAAAATCTCAGTTTTGATAACATAGCTTGTAGGTAAGTGTTGAAATTGGGAAGTACGAGTCCTCCAAATTTCTTATTCTTTTTCAAGATTATTTTAGCTACTCAGGGTCCCTTACAGTTCTCTATGATTTTGTGGTCAGTTTGCTCTTTTTTTTTTCAAGAAATGTTACTGAAGTTTTGGTAGGTATTGCAATGAATCCTTTGTTTGGGGAAGTACTGCCAATTAACTACAATAAATCTTCAAATCCACAAACATGGCATATTTATATATTTTAATTGTATATACATATATCATTTCCATTTTAATTAGAATTTCAGTTCCTTTCAGCAGCATTCTTTAGTTTTCAGTATATAAGCTTTTCATCTTTAAACTTAGACTTATTTATAGGTATTTTATTTAGAGGCTGTTATGCAAATCGATGGACATGATAGCTGGATGGTATCACCAATGCAATGGACATCAACTTGGGCAAACTCTCAGAGGTGGTGAGGAACAGGGAGGCCTGGAGTGCTGCAGTCCATGGGGTTGCAAAGAGTTGGACAGGACTGGGCCACTGAACAACATGTAAATAGAAATAACTTCTCAATTTCCTTTTCAGGTTATTCATTGCTAGTGTACAGTAAAAAAATCGATTTGTGTGTGTGTGTTGACCTTGTAGCTGACATTTCCTGAATGTATTAATCTCTGATAGTTTTTATGTAGTTTCCTAAATTTTCTACGTATAAGAACACATAATCTGCAAAGAGAGTTGTACTTCTTCCTTTCCAAATCGGATGCCTTTTATTGTTATCCTTGCCTACGTTCCCTGGCTAATCCCTGCAGTATGATGTTGAATAGGATTGACGGAAACAGACATTCTTCCTTGCGCCTGATCTTAGAGCAAAATTTTAATCTTTCACCTCTAAATATTCACTTTCTTGGGTTAAAAAGTTCCTTATCTAGGGCCAGTTTGTTGACTGTTTTTATCAAGAAAGGATGTTTTATTTTGTTTTTCAGAGTCTATTGAGATTATGGTATAGCTTTCCATATTCCATAAATCTACTTAGCATTACATTGATTGCTATTTTTAGGTTGAATTCACCTTACCTTCTTGAGGTAAACTGCACTTGGTCACAGTGTGTAGTCCTCTTTATATGTGTCTGGTTTTAGTTTGTTAGTTTTGTGTTGAGGACACTAGCATCTATAGTCATAAGAGAGATTGATATGCAGGGAATTTTTTTCCCTTGTGATTTGTCTGGTTTACTGGGTTTTTAAATGTGCTTCTCATTAAATCTGAAAGGTTTAGATATTTTTCCTTGATTGGGGAAGTACCGCCAATTAACTACAATAAATCTTCAAATCCACAAACATGGCATATTTATATATTTTAATTGTATATACATATATCATTTCCATTTTAATTAGAATTTCAGTTCCTTTCAGCAGCATTCTTTAGTTTTCAGTATATAAGCTTTTCATCTTTAAACTTAGACTTATTTATAGGTATTTTATTTAGAGGCTGTTATGCAAATCGATGGACATGATAGCTGGATGGTATCACCAATGCAATGGACATCAACTTGGGCAAACTCTCAGAGGTGGTGAGGAACAGGGAGGCCTGGAGTGCTGCAGTCCATGGGGTTGCAAAGAGTTGGACAGGACTGGGCCACTGAACAACATGTAAATAGAAATAACTTCTCAATTTCCTTTTCAGGTTATTCATTGCTAGTGTACAGTAAAAAAATCGATTTGTGTGTGTGTGTTGACCTTGTAGCTGACATTTCCCTGAATGTATTAATCTCTGATAGTTTTTATGTAGTTTCCTAAATTTTCTACGTATAAGAACACATAATCTGCAAAGAGAGTTGTACTTCTTCCTTTCCAAATCGGATGCCTTTTATTGTTATCCTTGCCTACGTTCCCTGGCTAATCCCTGCAGTATGATGTTGAATAGGATTGACGGAAACAGACATTCTTCCTTGCGCCTGATCTTAGAGCAAAATTTTAATCTTTCACCTCTAAATATTCACTTTCTTGGGTTAAAAAGTTCCTTATCTAGGGCCAGTTTGTTGACTGTTTTTATCAAGAAAGGATGTTTTATTTTGTTTTTCAGAGTCTATTGAGATTATGGTATAGCTTTCCATATTCCATAAATCTACTTAGCATTACATTGATTGCTATTTTTAGGTTGAATTCACCTTACCTTCTTGAGGTAAACTGCACTTGGTCACAGTGTGTAGTCCTCTTTATATGTGTCTGGTTTTAGTTTGTTAGTTTTGTGTTGAGGACACTAGCATCTATAGTCATAAGAGAGATTGATATGCAGGGAATTTTTTTCCCTTGTGATTTGTCTGGTTTACTGGGTTTTTTAAATGTGCTTCTCATTAAATCTGAAAGGTTTGAGTCACTAATTTTCTGCCTGTATGATCATGAGCAAGTTTCTCAACTGTTCTCCTTATATTTCTTATCTTCAAAACAGACATTTAGACTATACCTGCTTCAAAGAATGTTGTGAAAGTTAAGTATGGTTTTACCACAAAGCCTGGGACATTGTGGGAATTTATTAAATGTTTTATAAATGTTAATTTTTGTTGTTATTACTATTATCAGAAATCTACCTTACTGCAATGTCAGCAGAAAAATATTTAAAGACAAATGATACAGAAGGCTCTTTATATGAATGTTGCTTGTAAAAGTAAAAAAAGGCCAATGTTAGCACAATCATTGGTTGGTAAATAGTTTAATAAATTTTTGAATACCTATGCTAGCAATGCCATAACAATAAAGTTGGGCTAACATTGATTGCAAAAACTCTATAATACACTTCACTTAAAAATGTTTCAAGATTCAATTTTCATGAAAGTACATGCACGGGGATTTGTGCGTCAATATAGACATATGCATGAATCTAGTAAATAAAAAAAATTAAAAAGGCTGCTTATCTTAAGTTACCTCTTTTGGGGAGATGATAGCGTGTCATAGTTTGGAATGATGAACTAGAAACTAGACTTGTGACAATTTTTTTATTATTTGTTTTGGTATTTTTTCAGATAAATATGAAAGGACAAAATCTCTAAGATTATAATCTAAGATAATCATATTGATATTAGATACTTTGGGGAATTAACATTGAAGGAATTCATTTTTATTTTATGTTTTCCTGGAGTGAAACTTCTTTGCTTCTGTGATAAGATAAAGTACAAATATTTAATTTAAACATGAAGTTATGATTTTTAATTATTTCTAATTCAAGTGGGAATTCTTGGGAATGACAAATACATTAATGTGGACTAAGAAAGAAAATCTCCAAAAAAATGCATAGTCAAATTATGGCAAACCATAAATTTAACTATGATTCTAAGTCTATACCACTAACTTAAAATTAAATTTTGAGTCTAGTCATTCAAGCCAATAAAATGTTACAGCAATTTCAATATAAATCTACTATGAGGCTCTTTTTTTTTTTTCAACCATATTTAAGTTGTCCCTGTATTAAATTTGATTTTCTTTAATCTGATTGTGGAAATCTGCAGTCTCCCAACAATGGGCATTTTCCTACACTTCGTAGAGCCTCCATAAATGAATGCTCCACAACATTAATTTAACAGTGTGTTTTACCTAATTATCTCTGAGTGACTATCAAAACTCAATGCCTCTTTGGGAAGCTTACGTTTCTTTTTCAACAGAATAAAAGGCAGGTATTTTAACATGTGTAGAATAAAATTCTACACACATATGTTAAAAATATGTGACTGTTCCTTGACAGTATCTAACATATAGCTATTTTACATTCTGATTTTATTCTGTATAATATTTCTTGTTTTAAGGTATAGGTGCCCAAAACCTCAGTTCACAGGAGCTGAGAGAATGGTGTCAAGGTAAAGAAATGCTATATGTTGAGTGAAAATATACACTGAAAGGAGAAAACAAAATCAGGGGAAATTATTTCAGCACAGAGAATTAGACTGTGGGCTCCATGGCCAGATGCCTGAATTCTAATTTTGTGACCTTATGGGAATTCCCTAGCCTCTTTGTTCTCCAAATGTCTCATTTGTAAACTGAGCATTAGGAATAGTGTATTCCCAGTGTGGGTTCCAAACCCGAGTCAGGAAGATCTCCTGGAGTAGGAAATGACAACCCACTCTAGTATTCTTGCCTGGAGAATCCCACGGACTAAGCAGCCTGGCAGGATACAGTTCATGGGGTCACAGTGGCTGAATGACTAAGCAAGCATGCATCCTGTTGTTATAGCAACCAAATTTTCCTGGAGTGAAACTTCTTTGCTTCTGTGATAAGATAAAGTACAAATATTTAATTTAAACATGAAGTTATGATTTTTAATTATTTCTAATTCAAGTGGGAATTCTTGGGAATGACAAATACATTAATGTGGACTAAGAAAGAAAATCTCCAAAAAAATGCATAGTCAAATTATGGCAAACCATAAATTTAACTATGATTCTAAGTCTATACCACTAACTTAAAATTAAATTTTGAGTCTAGTCATTCAAGCCAATAAAATGTTACAGCAATTTCAATATAAATCTACTATGAGGCTCTTTTTTTTTTTTCAACCATATTTAAGTTGTCCCTGTATTAAATTTGATTTTCTTTAATCTGATTGTGGAAATCTGCAGTCTCCCAACAATGGGCATTTTCCTACACTTCGTAGAGCCTCCATAAATGAATGCTCCACAACATTAATTTAACAGTGTGTTTTACCTAATTATCTCTGAGTGACTATCAAAACTCAATGCCTCTTTGGGAAGCTTACGTTTCTTTTTCAACAGAATAAAAGGCAGGTATTTTAACATGTGTAGAATAAAATTCTACACACATATGTTAAAAATATGTGACTGTTCCTTGACAGTATCTAACATATAGCTATTTTACATTCTGATTTTATTCTGTATAATATTTCTTGTTTTAAGGTATAGGTGCCCAAAACCTCAGTTCACAGGAGCTGAGAGAATGGTGTCAAGGTAAAGAAATGCTATATGTTGAGTGAAAATATACACTGAAAGGAGAAAACAAAATCAGGGGAAATTATTTCAGCACAGAGAATTAGACTGTGGGCTCCATGGCCAGATGCCTGAATTCTAATTTTGTGACCTTATGGGAATTCCCTAGCCTCTTTGTTCTCCAAATGTCTCATTTGTAAACTGAGCATTAGGAATAGTGTATTCCCAGTGTGGGTTCCAAACCCGAGTCAGGAAGATCTCCTGGAGTAGGAAATGACAACCCACTCTAGTATTCTTGCCTGGAGAATCCCACGGACTAAGCAGCCTGGCAGGATACAGTTCATGGGGTCACAGTGGCTGAATGACTAAGCAAGCATGCATCCTGTTGTTATAGCAACCAAATGAGTCACTGCAGGTAAAGCAATGCCTCTTATTATAAAAATATATCTGGTGCAATATCACTCTGAAAGCAAAGTCAGGATGTATTTAAATCAGAAAAATAAACTAAAACCCTCAAATTGTATAGCAATTTTATGCCAATTAAAAAAAAACAGTTAAAAGAAATTCTCAAGACCTTTATACGTGTCAAATGCTGAGTGTCTGTGGTTAGAGTGTGGGGTGGAAGTTAGGAAGGAGAAATCTCAGAAACCAAACAGGCACAAAAACTTAAAATTGTTTGATACCACCTGCTGGCTACTGCTAGAAATGGCAGAAACAACAGACATTCTGGTAACAAAATGTTGGATTCCCTACCCTACCCACCTGCCCCTCCAGTCTGATGAACAAAACAATAATCACATCTCCCCCCAAATTATAATAATAACATTAACAAATACAGTAGAAGTGCACTATGAAATTTGTTGTTTTAGTCGCTAAGTTGTGTCTGAATCTTTTGCAGCTCCATGAACTGTAGCCACCAAGTTCTTTTGTCCATGGGATTTTTAGGCAATACTGGAATAGGTTGTCAGTTCCTTCTCCAGGGAATCATCCTCACCCAGGGATGGAATCTGGGTCTCCTGAACTGGCAGGTGGATTCCTTACCACTGAGTCACCTGGGAAGCGCTTATATATACAAAAGGTGCAATTTTATTTTTAAGGTTGAAATTTTAATGTATAACTGTGCTACATCTGAATAATAAAAATGCTGAAATGTTTTGGGAGTGTAAATATACACTGAAAGGAGAAAACAAAATCAGGGGAAATTATTTCAGCACAGAGAATTAGACTGTGGGCTCCATGGCCAGATGCCTGAATTCTAATTTTGTGACCTTATGGGAATTCCCTAGCCTCTTTGTTCTCCAAATGTCTCATTTGTAAACTGAGCATTAGGAATAGTGTATTCCCAGTGTGGGTTCCAAACCCGAGTCAGGAAGATCTCCTGGAGTAGGAAATGACAACCCACTCTAGTATTCTTGCCTGGAGAATCCCACGGACTAAGCAGCCTGGCAGGATACAGTTCATGGGGTCACAGTGGCTGAATGACTAAGCAAGCATGCATCCTGTTGTTATAGCAACCAAATGAGTCACTGCAGGTAAAGCAATGCCTCTTATTATAAAAATATATCTGGTGCAATATCACTCTGAAAGCAAAGTCAGGATGTATTTAAATCAGAAAAATAAACTAAAACCCTCAAATTGTATAGCAATTTTATGCCAATTAAAAAAAAACAGTTAAAAGAAATTCTCAAGACCTTTATACGTGTCAAATGCTGAGTGTCTGTGGTTAGAGTGTGGGGTGGAAGTTAGGAAGGAGAAATCTCAGAAACCAAACAGGCACAAAAACTTAAAATTGTTTGATACCACCTGCTGGCTACTGCTAGAAATGGCAGAAACAACAGACATTCTGGTAACAAAATGTTGGATTCCCTACCCTACCCACCTGCCCCTCCAGTCTGATGAACAAAACAATAATCACATCTCCCCCCAAATTATAATAATAACATTAACAAATACAGTAGAAGTGCACTATGAAATTTGTTGTTTTAGTCGCTAAGTTGTGTCTGAATCTTTTGCAGCTCCATGAACTGTAGCCACCAAGTTCTTTTGTCCATGGGATTTTTAGGCAATACTGGAATAGGTTGTCAGTTCCTTCTCCAGGGAATCATCCTCACCCAGGGATGGAATCTGGGTCTCCTGAACTGGCAGGTGGATTCCTTACCACTGAGTCACCTGGGAAGCGCTTATATATACAAAAGGTGCAATTTTATTTTTAAGGTTGAAATTTTAATGTATAACTGTGCTACATCTGAATAATAAAAATGCTGAAACTTCTGTGTATTAGAGGCAGAAATTAGAACTTCATAACATATTTTTGTCATAAAACCTAATTATCTCAAGCTCTACTCATTTAAATTTTGTGAACTTAGAAACTATTGATTATGATCTAAAAGAATATGTTTGAAAGGTCAGTTATAGTGTACACAATACTGTGAGGGATTACAAATTTTTCTTTATGCTTACCTGAATACATCATGGATTTAATAAACCTAAAACTCACATTCCTTTCCCCAAATGCTTTTCATCTTGATGTCCCTTTCTTAGCAAAAGGCTTCTACAATCTGAATGAAGTCATTTTCGTATTCCAGATTGAAGTTGCATGGACATGGATATTTTGTCAATCTGGGCAATATACTGTTTCCTTTACCTAGAATTTTTTTTTTCCTTTTCACACATTTTCTTTTTATTTAGCTGAGTCCTATCCCTTCTCTTAATAAATTACTGAGTACTTAGTATGCCAGGTACTTTTTGTACTCCTAGGAGCACCAATGAACAAAAGAGCAAACATTCCTGCAACCAAAGTATGCACACTGGACTAATACATGCAGCTCTACTTGTCCTCCTTCTTTAGGATTTCACCCACAAAGGCAGCTATGCTTTGGTCTTATGCGTACCTCCATCATATCATACCTGTTTTTTAAAAAATAATTTTTATTTTTAACACCAAAAACATTTTGTATTGGGGTACAGCCAAGCAATATCATACCCTTTTGAGTTTCCTATTGGTTTACATGACTGTATAGCTCCCCAGAATGCATGGAGCAGAGTTTGTCACTGTCTCCTGAAAATGTAAAAGGGTACATAGTAGAGGAAGGAGGTCAAAAATTTTAAAATAAACAAAAGGTGCAATATTTTTTAGTCTGTTGTCTGAATCTTTGCAGCTCCATGAACTGTAGCCACCAAGTTCTTTTGTCCATGGGATTTTTAGGCAATACTGGAATAGGTTGTCAGTTCCTTCTCCAGGGAATCATCCTCACCCAGGGATGGAATCTGGGTCTCCTGCACTGGCAGGTGGCTTCCTTAACACTCAGTCCCCTGGGAAGCGCCTCTATATACAAAAGGTGCAATTTTATTTTAAGGTTGAAATTTTAATGTATAACTGTGCTACATCTGAATAATAAAAATGCTGAAACTTCTGTGTATTAGAGGCAGAAATTAGAACTTCATAACATATTTTTGTCATAAAACCTAATTATCTCAAGCTCTACTCATTTAAATTTTGTGAACTTAGAAACTATTGATTATGATCTAAAAGAATATGTTTGAAAGGTCAGTTATAGTGTACACAATACTGTGAGGGATTACAAATTTTTCTTTATGCTTACCTGAATACATCATGGATTTAATAAACCTAAAACTCACATTCCTTTCCCCAAATGCTTTTCATCTTGATGTCCCTTTCTTAGCAAAAGGCTTCTACAATCTGAATGAAGTCATTTTCGTATTCCAGATTGAAGTTGCATGGACATGGATATTTTGTCAATCTGGGCAATATACTGTTTCCTTTACCTAGAATTTTTTTTTTCCTTTTCACACATCTCTCTTTTTTATTTAGCTGAGTCCTATCCCTTCTCTTAATAAATTACTGAGTACTTAGTATGCCAGGTACTTTTTGTACTCCTAGGAGCACCAATGAACAAAAGAGCAAACATTCCTGCAACCAAAGTATGCACACTGGACTAATACATGCAGCTCTACTTGTCCTCCTTCTTTAGGATTTCACCCACAAAGGCAGCTATGCTTTGGTCTTATGCGTACCTCCATCATATCATACCTGTTTTTTTTAAAAAAATAATTTTTTATTTTTTTAACACCAAAAACATTTTGTATTGGGGTACAGCCAAGCAATATCATACCCTTTTGAGTTTCCTATTGGTTTACATGACTGTATAGCTCCCCAGAATGCATGGAGCAGAGTTTGTCACTGTCTCCTGAAAATGTAAAAGGGTACATAGTAGAGGGAAGGAGGTCATTAAATAGTTTTTAAAATAAACTAGTTGCCCAGTGATCTGTAACTGATTAGCATTTATTTATTAGGATAATCACAAGAAATCTGTTGCTTATTTTACAAAGCAAGCTGGCTTTTAGTTCCTATTCTATGCAGGACACTGTGGAGCTCTGCATGGAATGAGAGCCAAATCATATCAGTTGTGTATGCTATTTTTTTTTCTTTTGTCAAAAGAGCACAAAATAATGAACTGGAACTGGATGACCTACCTAGACTGGGAAGTTGGGTTAGGCTTGCCCAAAGAAATATGAGAATAAGTTAAAAGGGTCACCAGACAAAAGTGAGGAAAGACTATACACAAGAACCCAGGGCAGAAACATAGGAAGCATGGCCTTGTGAGGAATGGAGAGAATCCTGCAAGGTGGGAAGAAAGAAGGGAAAGGTTTCATCAAGAGGAGGCCAGAGGGGAAGGCAAAGGCCAGACTCTCCAGGGATTGCTTCTTGGTGAAGGTGATAATAACTTCTTTTCAAGAGCACTGGGAAAGCTTTACAGAGTTCATGTTAAGCTGGTTAGTAACATGGTCAGTAGTTCTTGTTTAAAAGATTACTCTGGGTTATTAATCCTCTACGGTTAAGGTGGCTGCTTTTTTCTTCTCTATCTTTTTTTCCATTTTTTCGTTGCCTTTGTTTTGTGGCAGTTTGAATATGATACGATTAAATGTGTTTTTTGCTTGTTCTGTTTTGTAAATAATTATTCTTCATGGTCTTCTCTGAGCTTTCTGGATCTATGGTTTGGTCATTAATATTTGGCAAGTTTCACCCATGACTGTCCAATATTTCTTTTGTTCTTTCTTCTTCTTCTGATATTCGTTATGTCTCTGTTACACCTGTTGAAATGGCAGCATAGCTCCTGAATGTTTTGTTCTGTTTGTTTCAGTTGTTTTTTTTCCTGCTTGAATTTCAGTTTGTGAAGTTTTTAGTGATCTACATACGAGCTAATCAATTCATTCTTCAGCCTCATTGAGTCGACTAGATGTTGGCTACTTTAATGTTTGCTGTCATGATAGGTGCTGCAGGATTCAAGTTTTGTTCTGTGTTCTTGTGGCTTCCACTCTTGACCTTGAACTTCCCTAGCTATGCCTACTCCCCGGGAGTCTGTGTCTTCAGCTCTTTCTACTATAAGCTGTGGCTCCTTTATGCATCTCATTGGTGTGGCCGTAAGGTGCACGGGAGAGAGACTGAACTATTAATACAATCTTCTGATTTGATCTCAGGCTTTTAGGCAGCCCTGTCTCAGACTGTAAGTCACAAGTGTATCTCCACTGATACAGCTGTACTCCCCATTCTCCTTCCTCTTTGCAGTGACTGCAGCATGCTCAATCTATTTCCCTGATGCTCTGATATCCATGGATAATATTACATTTCCTCCTACCTCCTAGGGTGAGAAAGTAAGGTTAGAGCAGCTTGAGTGGGAGGAATGGCCTCTGCTAGCGAAGCCGAGGCTCCAGCCATGCCCCTCCCCCTGGACACGAGTTTTGGTTATGGACAAGGTTATAGGTACATTTCAAAAAGGTTCTTCTCGGGCTTCCCTGGTGGTCCAGTGGATAAGGACACTGCCTTGAAGTGCAAAAAGGTTCTTCTCCTTATCCCTTCCTCGGACATTGTCAAGAATGAATATTTCTCAGATCTTTACCTTAAGAATCTAGTGGGATTCCAGGAGGTAAAGCCCATGAATATGAGGGGGGTCCCATAAGATAGTGGCTTTGGTAGTTGCTCACTTTCACATGAGTGCATGCTCAGTATCTAACAATTCATGAATTTTTTTTTTAATTAAAAATCTATCCGGTCTACTACAGGCCTGTCACTTTGTTAGACACGAGTATAAAGAGAACATAAAGCGTATGCTTATGGAGAATATAATCCACTGGAAGACAATTACTAGGCACATTGCACAGATGGTGTAATAAGTGATAGAGAAAGTTTGACTGCTCTGAGACAATCTAACAATTATCTATCCAGTATCTGGGTCAGAGAAGGATTCCTATAGGAAGTGATATATATAAAAGGAAGACAATTTGTGATACTAGAGTCTGAGATAGGTGCTGCAGGATTTTCTAAGTATTTTGTTCTGTGTTCTACTTTAATGTTTGCTGTCATGATAGGTGCTGCAGGATTCAAGTTTTGTTCTGTGTTCTTGTGGCTTCCACTCTTGACCTTGAACTTCCCTAGCTATGCCTACTCCCCGGGAGTCTGTGTCTTCAGCTCTTTCTACTATAAGCTGTGGCTCCTTTATGCATCTCATTGGTGTGGCCGTAAGGTGCACGGGAGAGAGACTGAACTATTAATACAATCTTCTGATTTGATCTCAGGCTTTTAGGCAGCCCTGTCTCAGACTGTAAGTCACAAGTGTATCTCCACTGATACAGCTGTACTCCCCATTCTCCTTCCTCTTTGCAGTGACTGCAGCATGCTCAATCTATTTCCCTGATGCTCTGATATCCATGGATAATATTACATTTCCTCCTACCTCCTAGGGTGAGAAAGTAAGGTTAGAGCAGCTTGAGTGGGAGGAATGGCCTCTGCTAGCGAAGCCGAGGCTCCAGCCATGCCCCTCCCCCTGGACACGAGTTTTGGTTATGGACAAGGTTATAGGTACATTTCAAAAAGGTTCTTCTCGGGCTTCCCTGGTGGTCCAGTGGATAAGGACACTGCCTTGAAGTGCAAAAAGGTTCTTCTCCTTATCCCTTCCTCGGACATTGTCAAGAATGAATATTTCTCAGATCTTTACCTTAAGAATCTAGTGGGATTCCAGGAGGTAAAGCCCATGAATATGAGGGGGGTCCCATAAGATAGTGGCTTTGGTAGTTGCTCACTTTCACATGAGTGCATGCTCAGTATCTAACAATTCATGAATTTTTTTTTTAATTAAAAATCTATCCGGTCTACTACAGGCCTGTCACTTTGTTAGACACGAGTATAAAGAGAACATAAAGCGTATGCTTATGGAGAATATAATCCACTGGAAGACAATTACTAGGCACATTGCACAGATGGTGTAATAAGTGATAGAGAAAGTTTGACTGCTCTGAGACAATCTAACAATTATCTATCCAGTATCTGGGTCAGAGAAGGATTCCTATAGGAAGTGATATATATAAAAGGAAATTTGAAGAGTCTGAGGAATAGGTTTAATGAAAAAAAAATGTTGCTGGGTCTGATGAAGGTCACTAGAGCAAAAGTTACACTCACAACAGGTTAGACCGGGGAGGGCCCTATGATAGGGACAGAGTAGAACAGGTGGGTGGTTGTAGAGTCCTAGTAGGGGACGGTAGGTAGAAGGGTGAAACCTGGGAAAGGTTGGGAGGTCAGTGAGTTGATGATAACTCAGGAGAGCTGCTCCTTGTTCAATAAAGCAGGCTCGACTGGGTATAAACAGCTGATGAAGGAGATGCTGGCGAGGAAGGAATTAATGATGTATGTCTTGCATCTGCGTCTACTTGAGGGGGGCAGTCTTCTACCATCCTTTATATATTGCTGCCCACTCAGTCAGAGGGCGTAGTGGCATAGCAGAGCTTTCCCGCCTGCCTGTTTGCACCATTTACAGGTACCTTATCCTAATAAATGCTTTTCTTGTCTATCACTCTGCTTCTCACTGAATTCCTTCTGTGTTGAGGCATGAAGAACCTGAGCCTCAGTGGCTCCAGCCATTGGGTGAGTGCTGGATTAAGTCCTGGCCGTGTGGGTTCGAGTCCCAGACAGGGTTTTGGCCGGGATTGAGTCCTGACTATGTGGGTTCAAGTCCCAAGCAGGGTTTTGGTTAGGTTCAAGCCCCAGTCACGTGGGCTCAAGTCCCAAACAGGGTTTTGGCTGGGTTCAAGTCCCAGCCGCGTGGGTTTGAGTCCAAAACAGGGTTTTGGCTGGAATTCAGGCTCCAGCCACGTTGGTTCAAGTCCCAAGCAGGGTTCAATCAGGTCTGGGCCCTGGGTTTAAGCCTCAAATCGAGGTAAAACCCTTTTACCTAGAGGCCAGATAATCATGGTAATGGCTTCAGTCAACGGCTATCATGTCAGTCATGGGAAAGTTTCATGCAGAAGAGGGTTATATAACTAGGACTGAGTTTTAGAAAGATTACATTTGCCACACTGTGTAGAACAGAATAAAGAACAGTAAGACTAAGGATAGAGAGGCCAGAGATAGTAACCCAAACTGAAAAGTCACATAGAAATCTCAAATGTTATGACTTCACAACTAGATTTAGAGTCTAAACCAAAACTTACCACATAGCCCATAATTCTCTATTAATAAGGAATGATATTACATTTATCTAATCACTCAATAAGAAATCCGGGAGTATTCTGCAATGTTTATATTTATCTCCCCTTCAGATTCACCAGGTCCTGCATACTCTCCCTCCCTAGCTTCTGTCAAATCTATAACTTCTTCTCCATCATTGTCCTATTCAGGCCTCCATTATTTCTCACCTGGATTATACCCATTGCCTCTTAAATAGTCATCCTCTATCACCCATACCATTTCAATCTATTTACAGTATTTCTCATAATAGTCTTCCCTAAACTCAAAGGTATCCATTTAACTCCCTCCTAAAATACTTTTCAAGCAGTTTCCCTGGCTTTTGTTGTTCAGTCACTAAATGTGGTCCAACTCTTTGCAACCCCATGGACTGCAGCACACTAGGCTTTCCTGTTTGCACCATTTACAGGTACCTTATCCTAATAAATGCTTTTCTTGTCTATCACTCTGCTTCTCACTGAATTCCTTCTGTGTTGAGGCATGAAGAACCTGAGCCTCAGTGGCTCCAGCCATTGGGTGAGTGCTGGATTAAGTCCTGGCCGTGTGGGTTCGAGTCCCAGACAGGGTTTTGGCCGGGATTGAGTCCTGACTATGTGGGTTCAAGTCCCAAGCAGGGTTTTGGTTAGGTTCAAGCCCCAGTCACGTGGGCTCAAGTCCCAAACAGGGTTTTGGCTGGGTTCAAGTCCCAGCCGCGTGGGTTTGAGTCCAAAACAGGGTTTTGGCTGGAATTCAGGCTCCAGCCACGTTGGTTCAAGTCCCAAGCAGGGTTCAATCAGGTCTGGGCCCTGGGTTTAAGCCTCAAATCGAGGTAAAACCCTTTTACCTAGAGGCCAGATAATCATGGTAATGGCTTCAGTCAACGGCTATCATGTCAGTCATGGGAAAGTTTCATGCAGAAGAGGGTTATATAACTAGGACTGAGTTTTAGAAAGATTACATTTGCCACACTGTGTAGAACAGAATAAAGAACAGTAAGACTAAGGATAGAGAGGCCAGAGATAGTAACCCAAACTGAAAAGTCACATAGAAATCTCAAATGTTATGACTTCACAACTAGATTTAGAGTCTAAACCAAAACTTACCACATAGCCCATAATTCTCTATTAATAAGGAATGATATTACATTTATCTAATCACTCAATAAGAAATCCGGGAGTATTCTGCAATGTTTATATTTATCTCCCCTTCAGATTCACCAGGTCCTGCATACTCTCCCTCCCTAGCTTCTGTCAAATCTATAACTTCTTCTCCATCATTGTCCTATTCAGGCCTCCATTATTTCTCACCTGGATTATACCCATTGCCTCTTAAATAGTCATCCTCTATCACCCATACCATTTCAATCTATTTACAGTATTTCTCATAATAGTCTTCCCTAAACTCAAAGGTATCCATTTAACTCCCTCCTAAAATACTTTTCAAGCAGTTTCCCTGGCTTTTGTTGTTCAGTCACTAAATGTGGTCCAACTCTTTGCAACCCCATGGACTGCAGCACACTAGGCTTTCCTGTCCTTTACTGTATCCCAGAGTTTGTTCAAACGCACATCCATTGAATCAATGATTCCATCCAACCATCTCATCCTCTGTCGCTCCCTTCTCCTCTTTCCCTCAATTTTTCCTGGCATCAGGGTCTTTTCTGATGAGTTGGCTCTTTGCATCAGGTGCTTCCGCTTCAGCATCGGTCCTTCCAATGAATATTCAGGGTTGATTTGATTTAGGGATATAAGGCTGTCTATGAACTGGTCTCTGTCTAACCATACTTACGAACAAAAGAATACACCAAACAATAATCTGTTATTCTTTATATGCTTTATGTTGCTTTTTATACTTGTGTACCCTCTGCTTAGAATATGGTCTTTTCAATTATGCTAGTTTCTAGGCTTGACTTGATTCTTCTTCCCTTGGGGCTTCTCTTATTTCCTCAGATGTAATTGCGTCCTTCCTTTTGCTCTCACCTTATTTTGCAATATTTCTTTCTCAGCACTTATGATGCTTTTTTCACTTATTTATTTACATGTCTTATTCCTCCATACTCTAAGCAGTTTGTAGGCATCTGGAAGTACTACCATCTAACTCAGATTCTGGCATGAGTAAATACTTATATTCTGCTGGTTCAAAAAAAACGAATTGGGGAATAAATTTAAAAAAATTCTGGGAACAGGAATGATATTACATTTATCTAATCACTCAATAAGAAATCCGGGAGTATTCTGCAATGTTTATATTTATCTCCCCTTCAGATTCACCAGGTCCTGCATACTCTCCCTCCCTAGCTTCTGTCAAATCTATAACTTCTTCTCCATCATTGTCCTATTCAGGCCTCCATTATTTCTCACCTGGATTATACCCATTGCCTCTTAAATAGTCATCCTCTATCACCCATACCATTTCAATCTATTTACAGTATTTCTCATAATAGTCTTCCCTAAACTCAAAGGTATCCATTTAACTCCCTCCTAAAATACTTTTCAAGCAGTTTCCCTGGCTTTTGTTGTTCAGTCACTAAATGTGGTCCAACTCTTTGCAACCCCATGGACTGCAGCACACTAGGCTTTCCTGTCCTTTACTGTATCCCAGAGTTTGTTCAAACGCACATCCATTGAATCAATGATTCCATCCAACCATCTCATCCTCTGTCGCTCCCTTCTCCTCTTTCCCTCAATTTTTCCTGGCATCAGGGTCTTTTCTGATGAGTTGGCTCTTTGCATCAGGTGCTTCCGCTTCAGCATCGGTCCTTCCAATGAATATTCAGGGTTGATTTGATTTAGGGATATAAGGCTGTCTATGAACTGGTCTCTGTCTAACCATACTTACGAACAAAAGAATACACCAAACAATAATCTGTTATTCTTTATATGCTTTATGTTGCTTTTTATACTTGTGTACCCTCTGCTTAGAATATGGTCTTTTCAATTATGCTAGTTTCTAGGCTTGACTTGATTCTTCTTCCCTTGGGGCTTCTCTTATTTCCTCAGATGTAATTGCGTCCTTCCTTTTGCTCTCACCTTATTTTGCAATATTTCTTTCTCAGCACTTATGATGCTTTTTTTTCACTTATTTATTTACATGTCTTATTCCTCCATACTCTAAGCAGTTTGTAGGCATCTGGAAGTACTACCATCTAACTCAGATTCTGGCATGAGTAAATACTTATATTCTGCTGGTTCATCGAATGAAATAATAAAAATCTGGGAACAGGAATGTTGGGGGACCATACTTACAAATTCTCTAAGAAGGAACAAATATGTTAAGAAGCTAATAGAATGAAACAGAGATTTCATCACAACATTGTACCTATAACTGGAACATAAGAATAGTATTAATTGATGGATAGATCACATATTCTTGCATTACTTCAGATAGGATTAAAAAGTATCACTCAAGAGCACCTACTATAAGCCACATCTTATTATAAGAACGTTTCATGTATTAATTTGTTTAATTCTCATAACAGCTCTGTGAGTTTGGCATTATTATTTATCTTTATTTATAGTTGAGGAAACTGAGGCTGAGTAAGGCTGATCCCTTACTGAGGATAACACTGTTCACAAGTAGTTGAGGTAGGACACAAACCCAACCAGACTGCCTCAAACTCTACACTCTTCACTAATTGTACTGGCTAATCCATAAATGGGTTTCTCTTTCAAAGGCAATTGTATGTTCACATTATGTATTTTTCAATATAATGAATCTAACACTTGGGTTTTACTACTTCAGCCCCTAAGACCTTTATACTTTTTAAAGTTGTATCATGCATCAAAGTGTTGCCGTTCCTTGAGAAGTGGCTATGAACAGGCACAGTGTGCACTAAAATCAGGCATGGATCTGGATTCTGCTTCTGTTACAGCAGCTATGTGACTTTGCTAAGATTCAGCACTTCCCTGTCCGTAAAATGAAAATGTTATTTTTTCAGAAAGGGATTGCTGAGAGGATAAAGTATACTATAAATGTCTAGTATATAGAATCATACATCAAATGTTAAATTATGCTAGTTTCTAGGCTTGACTTGATTCTTCTTCCCTTGGGGCTTCTCTTATTTCCTCAGATGTAATTGCGTCCTTCCTTTTGCTCTCACCTTATTTTGCAATATTTCTTTCTCAGCACTTATGATGCTTTTTTCACTTATTTATTTACATGTCTTATTCCTCCATACTCTAAGCAGTTTGTAGGCATCTGGAAGTACTACCATCTAACTCAGATTCTGGCATGAGTAAATACTTATATTCTGCTGGTTCATCGAATGAAATAATAAAAATCTGGGAACAGGAATGTTGGGGGACCATACTTACAAATTCTCTAAGAAGGAACAAATATGTTAAGAAGCTAATAGAATGAAACAGAGATTTCATCACAACATTGTACCTATAACTGGAACATAAGAATAGTATTAATTGATGGATAGATCACATATTCTTGCATTACTTCAGATAGGATTAAAAAGTATCACTCAAGAGCACCTACTATAAGCCACATCTTATTATAAGAACGTTTCATGTATTAATTTGTTTAATTCTCATAACAGCTCTGTGAGTTTGGCATTATTATTTATCTTTATTTATAGTTGAGGAAACTGAGGCTGAGTAAGGCTGATCCCTTACTGAGGATAACACTGTTCACAAGTAGTTGAGGTAGGACACAAACCCAACCAGACTGCCTCAAACTCTACACTCTTCACTAATTGTACTGGCTAATCCATAAATGGGTTTCTCTTTCAAAGGCAATTGTATGTTCACATTATGTATTTTTCAATATAATGAATCTAACACTTGGGTTTTACTACTTCAGCCCCTAAGACCTTTATACTTTTTAAAGTTGTATCATGCATCAAAGTGTTGCCGTTCCTTGAGAAGTGGCTATGAACAGGCACAGTGTGCACTAAAATCAGGCATGGATCTGGATTCTGCTTCTGTTACAGCAGCTATGTGACTTTGCTAAGATTCAGCACTTCCCTGTCCGTAAAATGAAAATGTTATTTTTTCAGAAAGGGATTGCTGAGAGGATAAAGTATACTATAAATGTCTAGTATATAGAATCATACATCAAATGTTAAATTATCCTCCTTTCTCTCTCCCTTTCCCTACCACCTTCTCTCTCAGCCTCAGTGATTTTTATCTCTAAAATGGGAATTATGACATAACTTGAACATGCAAATGCCCCGTTTGGAACTCATAAAATAAAGAGCGCTATGGCTTCCCTGTTGTTTCTGAGTTCTTTAGGTCCCTAAATGTGTAGATAAAGCAGCTAAAAATCCAAACCAAGGATGCAAGAGCCCCACCTAGTGGTGATTTAAGAAAAAAAATTCAAAAGACACCTAGGGATTACAACTGCTAAAATCATTGCCTAGAAATCCTTGGGTTATTTTATTTTAGTTATTCATTCCCTGCCTTGAAAAATAATTTAATGTGGTTCACAGGGAAAAAGAAGAGAGGGACTTGCACTGGAATCTTCTCTGTTCTTCCAATGTCCAAGATCTTTTCAGAATGGATTTCTGATCTTGTTAAACTCATGAATTGACCTGGCTGAATGGCTATGTCCCTAGATTTCTAAAAGGATGTGATTCAGTCCCTCATTTAGGCATGATGTGATAGCCTAATGCTATCAGATGGATTCAGCAGCACCATTGTGACTTAGACCAATTTCCTGCAAGAACATCAATCAAAATCTATTATATTTGAAAGATGACTTCCAAGAAATCTAGTGTGTTTTGTATCTAATTTCAGATGATATCAGGAATGAGATGGAAGTTCTGGTTAAGGTAAAGCTAGATCTAACAATGGTTGAATATAGCCTTTCTGAGATTCCTGCACCTCTGCTCCATTATCCAGGAAATTTCAATCCAGTATAACGCCTACATACCACAGTAAATGTTAGGAGCTTTGTTCCACCCAAATTCATATGTTGAAATCTAATCCCTGGTGTGAGGGAGGTGGGACCTTGGGAAGGTAATGCAGTCATGAAGTTGGGGCCCTTGTTAATGAGATTAGTGCCCTAAAAACAAGAGGTCGGAGAGTTAGCTCACTCTCTTTCTGCCACGTGAGGATACAATGGCCCCACTACACAGGGATCCTGATATCCAACTTGCAGCCTCCCATACTTATGTCTAGTATTTAAATGAAAATGTTATTTTTTCAGAAAGGGATTGCTGAGAGGATAAAGTATACTATAAATGTCTAGTATATAGAATCATACATCAAATGTTAAATTATCCTCCTTTCTCTCTCCCTTTCCCTACCACCTTCTCTCTCAGCCTCAGTGATTTTTATCTCTAAAATGGGAATTATGACATAACTTGAACATGCAAATGCCCCGTTTGGAACTCATAAAATAAAGAGCGCTATGGCTTCCCTGTTGTTTCTGAGTTCTTTAGGTCCCTAAATGTGTAGATAAAGCAGCTAAAAATCCAAACCAAGGATGCAAGAGCCCCACCTAGTGGTGATTTAAGAAAAAAAATTCAAAAGACACCTAGGGATTACAACTGCTAAAATCATTGCCTAGAAATCCTTGGGTTATTTTATTTTAGTTATTCATTCCCTGCCTTGAAAAATAATTTAATGTGGTTCACAGGGAAAAAGAAGAGAGGGACTTGCACTGGAATCTTCTCTGTTCTTCCAATGTCCAAGATCTTTTCAGAATGGATTTCTGATCTTGTTAAACTCATGAATTGACCTGGCTGAATGGCTATGTCCCTAGATTTCTAAAAGGATGTGATTCAGTCCCTCATTTAGGCATGATGTGATAGCCTAATGCTATCAGATGGATTCAGCAGCACCATTGTGACTTAGACCAATTTCCTGCAAGAACATCAATCAAAATCTATTATATTTGAAAGATGACTTCCAAGAAATCTAGTGTGTTTTGTATCTAATTTCAGATGATATCAGGAATGAGATGGAAGTTCTGGTTAAGGTAAAGCTAGATCTAACAATGGTTGAATATAGCCTTTCTGAGATTCCTGCACCTCTGCTCCATTATCCAGGAAATTTCAATCCAGTATAACGCCTACATACCACAGTAAATGTTAGGAGCTTTGTTCCACCCAAATTCATATGTTGAAATCTAATCCCTGGTGTGAGGGAGGTGGGACCTTGGGAAGGTAATGCAGTCATGAAGTTGGGGCCCTTGTTAATGAGATTAGTGCCCTAAAAACAAGAGGTCGGAGAGTTAGCTCACTCTCTTTCTGCCACGTGAGGATACAATGGCCCCACTACACAGGGATCCTGATATCCAACTTGCAGCCTCCAAAACCCATAGTCTATGGTACTGTGGGCAAGAGCCTAAACTAAAATTGTAATATTATGATTTCATAAGTTTAAAAGAAAATAATATATTCGATATGATGACAATAAAGCAAAAAGAACAGACCACAAAAAACACTAAGTATAAACTCCCCACTGTTATCAAATATTTTTACTATTTCAGTCTTGCAATTGTATTGTCATAAAATGCAAGGTGCCTGTTCAGATTTTAATAGTTTTGGTGATTTCTTATAGTTCCCTGAGGTGATTTAACTAGGGAGATATTATGTTATTTGTGATAAATAATGCATCATTAAATAATTTTTATCAGAAAAAGTCACCCAAGTAGAAATCATTTCCTTAAAAGACTAGAAGATATGTGAAAAACATAATAGTTTTTATTTTTTGAGAGTTTAAAAACTAAGAATAGGGGGCTCCCCTGGTGGTCCAGTGGGTGAAGAGTCTGCCTTGCAGTGCAAGGGGCACTGGTTCGATCCCTGGCCCAGGAGGATCCCACGTGCCATGGAGCAGCTGGACCAGTGTGTCCAATTACGAGCCAGTGCTCTGGGGTGTGTAAGCCCAGAGCCGGTGCTCTGCAGAGAGAGAGGCCACTGCAGTGGGAGACCCACGCAGGCCAAAGAATGAAGATAGATGAAAATAAATAAATGGGGGACCAATAAAAGAGGCCAAAAATTTTTTAAAAAACTAAGAATAAATATGCACTCAAAATCTTGCTATAATGAAATGAAACATTAAAAACCTAAGTCTGTTAAAATAGTAAAATAATCAAAGTATAAAAATCTATTATTTTTCATTATGTTATTTCAAAGCTCAAGTGAAAGAAAAAAAACTAAACACAAAAACTAAAAAGAATAAAAATCAAAACAAAAAATCAGTAACAACTGCCCTCCCCCCCGGCTCAAAATACTGAAAACTCCTTTATATATTCTATAAGGTTATCAAATTTACACAGATGAGATTCAAAACAAGGTATATTATATGAAATGGTTTTACAGAATACAGTCAATAGAAATAATCAAATTACCTCAAATTAAAATTAAACAGAAGTTTCTAATGACTAAGGTCTATAAGTAGCTGTACTTTTAAAGGGGTTTCCCAGGTGACTCAGTGGTAAACAATCAGGAGACATAGGTTTGATCCCTGGGTCAGTAAGATCCCCTGAAGAAGGAAATAGCAACCCACTCTAGTACTCTTGCCTGGAGAATTCCATGGACAATAGGGAGGCCTAAACTAAAATTGTAATATTATGATTTCATAAGTTTAAAAGAAAATAATATATTCGATATGATGACAATAAAGCAAAAAGAACAGACCACAAAAAACACTAAGTATAAACTCCCCACTGTTATCAAATATTTTTACTATTTCAGTCTTGCAATTGTATTGTCATAAAATGCAAGGTGCCTGTTCAGATTTTAATAGTTTTGGTGATTTCTTATAGTTCCCTGAGGTGATTTAACTAGGGAGATATTATGTTATTTGTGATAAATAATGCATCATTAAATAATTTTTATCAGAAAAAGTCACCCAAGTAGAAATCATTTCCTTAAAAGACTAGAAGATATGTGAAAAACATAATAGTTTTTATTTTTTGAGAGTTTAAAAACTAAGAATAGGGGGCTCACCTGGTGGTCCAGTGGGTGAAGAGTCTGCCTTGCAGTGCAAGGGGCACTGGTTCGATCCCTGGCCCAGGAGGATCCCACGTGCCATGGAGCAGCTGGACCAGTGTGTCCAATTACGAGCCAGTGCTCTGGGGTGTGTAAGCCCAGAGCCGGTGCTCTGCAGAGAGAGAGGCCACTGCAGTGGGAGACCCACGCAGGCCAAAGAATGAAGATAGATGAAAATAAATAAATGGGGGACCAATAAAAGAGGCCAAAAATTTTTTAAAAAACTAAGAATAAATATGCACTCAAAATCTTGCTATAATGAAATGAAACATTAAAAACCTAAGTCTGTTAAAATAGTAAAATAATCAAAGTATAAAAATCTATTATTTTTCATTATGTTATTTCAAAGCTCAAGTGAAAGAAAAAAAACTAAACACAAAAACTAAAAAGAATAAAAATCAAAACAAAAAATCAGTAACAACTGCCCTCCCCCCCGGCTCAAAATACTGAAAACTCCTTTATATATTCTATAAGGTTATCAAATTTACACAGATGAGATTCAAAACAAGGTATATTATATGAAATGGTTTTACAGAATACAGTCAATAGAAATAATCAAATTACCTCAAATTAAAATTAAACAGAAGTTTCTAATGACTAAGGTCTATAAGTAGCTGTACTTTTAAAGGGGTTTCCCAGGTGACTCAGTGGTAAACAATCAGGAGACATAGGTTTGATCCCTGGGTCAGTAAGATCCCCTGAAGAAGGAAATAGCAACCCACTCTAGTACTCTTGCCTGGAGAATTCCATGGACAAAGGTGCCTGGCAGGTACAGTCCACTGGGTAACAAAAGAGTTGGATATGCCTGAGTGAATAAACAACAAAACAAACATACTTTTTAATGACCTGAATTAACTAGGCTAATGTTGCTTAAAAATGCAGTATATGTGACCAGGACAGGTGCGAACTTTGAAAAGTCACTTAATGTATTAGTCACTATACGATAATCTGATAGTATCAACTTCTGGGCAGGAGATAGGTCAAAGAATCTGAAATGCTTTAGTAAACAGCTGCTGATACCAACAGGTAACTATTGCTCAAATCAGAACATTTAGCTTAAGTTCTGATCTATGTTTAGTAAGCGTGATTCTAAAACAGAAATTACCCACGTTTGAAGCAATCACCAAGGGGATTTCTGATTTCAGGTTCTAAAAACAACAAAAAAAGGACAAAAATAGTGTGATGGCATTGATGCCACCATGGTGCAGTAGGAAACATGAGAATATTTGAGAGATGAAAGGTCAAATATGTTCTTTGTTACAAACCTACTATCTGATAATGGAGTCATCTCTTAATACTTCCAGGCTTCAAAGTTCTCGTCTGAAAAGGGGGTCACAAAGAGTCGGACATGACTCAGCAACTGAACAACAACAATCACTTACTTAGCTGGGGATTTTTTTTTCTGAATTAAATATTTATTACCTCAGAAGATCTCTTCAAGAAAATTAGAGATACCAAGGGAACATTTCATGCAAAGATGGGCACAATAAAAGACAGAAACGGAAGGACCTAATAGAAGCGAAAGAGATTAAGAAGAGGTGGCAAGAATATGCAGAAGACCCAGATAACCCCAATGTTAAAGCCAGACATCCTGGAGTGTGAAGTCAAGTGGACTTTAGGAAGCACTGCTGGAAACAAGCTAGTGGAATTGGTGGGATTCCAGCTGAGCTATTTCAAATCCTCAAAGATGGTGCTGTTAAAGTGCTGCACTCAATCTGCCAGCAAATTTGGAAAACTTAGCAATGGCCACCAACTCAATGGACACGAGTTTGAGCAAACTCCGGGAGATAGCGAAGAACAAGAAAGCCTGGTGTGCTAGAATCCATAGGGTCACAAAGACTTGGACACAGCGTAGTATCTAACATAGTATATGAGCTGTAGAGGTGCTCGAAACATGATTTAATTTTTTTCTTCTCATGAATATGACCACATGGATTTCAATGCCAGAAATAGGATTGGATAATCTGCCCTCCTAACTTGAATGGTTGGAACTGTGCTGAACTGATATTGCTTGTCCTGAAAAAAAAAAAAATCTAAAAAACAGAAATCACTGACAAAATACCAGCAAAGCTTTTCATTCTCTTCCTATGCTCTTACTAATAATCTGTTCTCCCCAGTGAAGCTGAAGCAGATTACTATTTTCCTGAAAGAACTTCTAAACCTAGCCCTAGTCTAGGACCAGCGAGGCTTTCTAATTTTCCTTGCCACGGCTTATTAATATATTTTTCTTCAGTCCCTTTTCTAATTGGCAGTGGCTGACTGGATGAGTCTCTTGACAGCAGGGAGGAGAGCGGCTGGTGGGCTGGCAGCTTGCTGATTAGCATGTGCTGCCTTGTGCCAAAGTCAATTTGGGGATGCCAGGTGTGCCGCCTGTTAGTACTTCACAGCCCATGCCTTGTGGAAGAGAGATTTGGAACGAGTTTTGCAGAAACTGTTTTTTTTTTCTCCTGCACAGGCTTTCTGTTTATTGGTTTCACAACCTGCAGCCACCCAGGCATTCTACTCATGCTGCCACTTTCTCCCTACTTTCCAATGAAAACCATCCATGCCTCCTTCTAGAGGTTGCTCCAACTCTTTAGTCTAGATAGGCTGAAGTTGTATCCAGATGATTTTTCTGAGTTTCTCTTTTTAAATGTTTTTTAGATTTATTATGGTATAGCTGGCAAGTCAAACTGTAATATATTGTAAGGTACAATATGATGAATTGATGTACATTATGAAAGGATCCCCACCATAGAGTCACTTAAACTCATCTCACTTAGTTACCATTTCTCTTTTGGTAAGCACACAAGTCCTATTCCTTTAGCAAATTTCGGTTACACAGTAGTCTTATCAAATATAATCAAAATTGGGACTAGTGAATTGGTGGGATTCCAGCTGAGCTATTTCAAATCCTCAAAGATGGTGCTGTTAAAGTGCTGCACTCAATCTGCCAGCAAATTTGGAAAACTTAGCAATGGCCACCAACTCAATGGACACGAGTTTGAGCAAACTCCGGGAGATAGCGAAGAACAAGAAAGCCTGGTGTGCTAGAATCCATAGGGTCACAAAGACTTGGACACAGCGTAGTATCTAACATAGTATATGAGCTGTAGAGGTGCTCGAAACATGATTTAATTTTTTTCTTCTCATGAATATGACCACATGGATTTCAATGCCAGAAATAGGATTGGATAATCTGCCCTCCTAACTTGAATGGTTGGAACTGTGCTGAACTGATATTGCTTGTCCTGAAAAAAAAAAAAATCTAAAAAACAGAAATCACTGACAAAATACCAGCAAAGCTTTTCATTCTCTTCCTATGCTCTTACTAATAATCTGTTCTCCCCAGTGAAGCTGAAGCAGATTACTATTTTCCTGAAAGAACTTCTAAACCTAGCCCTAGTCTAGGACCAGCGAGGCTTTCTAATTTTCCTTGCCACGGCTTATTAATATATTTTTCTTCAGTCCCTTTTCTAATTGGCAGTGGCTGACTGGATGAGTCTCTTGACAGCAGGGAGGAGAGCGGCTGGTGGGCTGGCAGCTTGCTGATTAGCATGTGCTGCCTTGTGCCAAAGTCAATTTGGGGATGCCAGGTGTGCCGCCTGTTAGTACTTCACAGCCCATGCCTTGTGGAAGAGAGATTTGGAACGAGTTTTGCAGAAACTGTTTTTTTTTTCTCCTGCACAGGCTTTCTGTTTATTGGTTTCACAACCTGCAGCCACCCAGGCATTCTACTCATGCTGCCACTTTCTCCCTACTTTCCAATGAAAACCATCCATGCCTCCTTCTAGAGGTTGCTCCAACTCTTTAGTCTAGATAGGCTGAAGTTGTATCCAGATGATTTTTCTGAGTTTCTCTTTTTAAATGTTTTTTAGATTTATTATGGTATAGCTGGCAAGTCAAACTGTAATATATTGTAAGGTACAATATGATGAATTGATGTACATTATGAAAGGATCCCCACCATAGAGTCACTTAAACTCATCTCACTTAGTTACCATTTCTCTCTTTTTGGTAAGCACACAAGTCCTATTCCTTTAGCAAATTTCGGTTACACAGTAGTCTTATCAAATATAATCATAAAAAATTGATGCCTTAGAACTGTGGTGTCAGAGAAGACTCTTAAGAGTCTCTTGGACTGCAAGAAGATCAAACCAGTCAATCCTAAAGGAAATCAACCCTGAACATTTATTGGAAGGACTGATGCTGAAGCTGAAGCTCCAATGCTTTGGCCACCTGATGTGAAGAGATGACTCATTGGAAAAGACCCTGATGCTGGGAAAGACAGAAGGCAGAAGGATAAGGGGACGCAGTGGACGAGATGGTTGGATGGCATCACATGAGTTTGAGCAAGCTCTGGCAGATGTTGAAGGACAGGGAAGCCTGGCGTGCTGCAGTCCATCGGGTCGCAAAGAGTCAGACACAACTGAGTGACTGAACTAAACTGAATGGAAATGTTAGACATTAGATCCTCAGACCTTGTCCATATTGTACCTGAAAGTTTGTACCCTTTTATCAGCCTCTCCCTATTCCCTCATCCCAACCCATGGGAACCACAATTCTGTTCTGTTTCCATGAGTTTAATTTTATCTTTGCTTGGATTTATTGCTCAATTCTTATGTAATTATCTTTCCTATCTCTGCATACCTTGATCCATATACGACTTGGATTTATACCACATTGTATAGTTTCCTTGGTTCTCAGACAGTACTCAGATTTGCTATTTATAAAAATGAAAGTATATGTTTACTTTAAGATTTAAGATAACCAGTACACATACAGTTTCAGGGATTGTGTCAGCATCCCAATGAGCTAGATGGCGTAAGTTTTACATCTATTTATAGTAGAGAAAATCTAGATGTCAGAGAAGTTTCAGGACCTCACAGAAGCTCTCTTCACTCCTGGTAAAATATTCTTTCAGTTATTTAAGCAGTCAACATTATTAGTTGTTTTTATAATGAATTTATTTATTATTATTTGTTATTGTTTTATTGATTACTTCAAATCATGATTATATTTGTATTAAACCACAATGAATTTATTATTAAGGGACTTTCTGCCAAATAGGTCCTTGGTTTCTGAAAAAGTTGAAGTGGAATGTTCTTATCTACCAGTTTTATGATGGTCTATAATACATGTTTCATGTAACAGGTACACAAAGCCCACTTTCAATATAATTTTCCCAAATCAAATAAGAAGTACGTTTTTCACTGACCAATTCCAGCTACAAAATCAGTAATTCTCATATTAAATAACTTGTTGGGCATACTGGTAGAAGGAAGAAATGCCCCAGAGTAGGACTAATGTTGAGACCTATGGGGAATTAGACAGTGATGAGGGAAATAAAGCAAAAGTCAGCAAAGGGGAAGGAAAGGAGAAAACTAGAGACAATATTGAGAAAGGTATGAATAAAGCAGATATGCTGATAATTCAAAATTATAATCTGATAATTAGATATTTAGTATTTGGTTTTATAATATATACTGTTATATAATACAGAATTTTAACCATACCCAAATAGAGATCAGGCCTCTTCTGGGACATAATTTCTAGCCCTACAGTGTCACATTTGATAGGAATGGCTTTCATTGGGGATTTTGGCCCAGGCAAATAGTGACAACTGAATGTGGGCTAACCTATCACAATAGTTAAGTTTTATTTGTTTATTTTTTCCCCCAGACTCTAAACTCAAAAACTCTCTGTTTTTTGGAAACAGCACTCTGATATCCTAATTTAAAAATTAGGTAAGGACACTGCCTTGGCCTGGGAGGATCCCACGTGCCACAGAGCAGCTGGATCGATGTGTCCAACTACCGAGCCGGAACTTGGGAGCACATGAGCCCAGAGCCAGTGCTCTGTAGCGACAGAGGCCAGCGATTGGAGGCCAACACAGGCCTTAAAGAAGTTTAAATAACCAGTACACATACAGTTTCAGGGATTGTGTCAGCATCCCAATGAGCTAGATGGCGTAAGTTTTACATCTATTTATAGTAGAGAAAATCTAGATGTCAGAGAAGTTTCAGGACCTCACAGAAGCTCTCTTCACTCCTGGTAAAATATTCTTTCAGTTATTTAAGCAGTCAACATTATTAGTTGTTTTATAATGAATTTATTTATTATTATTTGTTATTGTTTTATTGATTACTTCAAATCATGATTATATTTGTATTAAACCACAATGAATTTATTATTAAGGGACTTTCTGCCAAATAGGTCCTTGGTTTCTGAAAAAGTTGAAGTGGAATGTTCTTATCTACCAGTTTTATGATGGTCTATAATACATGTTTCATGTAACAGGTACACAAAGCCCACTTTCAATATAATTTTCCCAAATCAAATAAGAAGTACGTTTTTCACTGACCAATTCCAGCTACAAAATCAGTAATTCTCATATTAAATAACTTGTTGGGCATACTGGTAGAAGGAAGAAATGCCCCAGAGTAGGACTAATGTTGAGACCTATGGGGAATTAGACAGTGATGAGGGAAATAAAGCAAAAGTCAGCAAAGGGGAAGGAAAGGAGAAAACTAGAGACAATATTGAGAAAGGTATGAATAAAGCAGATATGCTGATAATTCAAAATTATAATCTGATAATTAGATATTTAGTATTTGGTTTTATAATATATACTGTTATATAATACAGAATTTTAACCATACCCAAATAGAGATCAGGCCTCTTCTGGGACATAATTTCTAGCCCTACAGTGTCACATTTGATAGGAATGGCTTTCATTGGGGATTTTGGCCCAGGCAAATAGTGACAACTGAATGTGGGCTAACCTATCACAATAGTTAAGTTTTATTTGTTTATTTTTTCCCCCAGACTCTAAACTCAAAAACTCTCTGTTTTTTGGAAACAGCACTCTGATATCCTAATTTAAAAATTAGGTAAGGACACTGCCTTGGCCTGGGAGGATCCCACGTGCCACAGAGCAGCTGGATCGATGTGTCCAACTACCGAGCCGGAACTTGGGAGCACATGAGCCCAGAGCCAGTGCTCTGTAGCGACAGAGGCCACTGCGATTGGAGGCCAACACAGGCCAAAGAACAAAGATAAATGATTGAAAGATCAATAATAGTGGCCAAAAAAATATTAGGAAAATACACAACTTTTAGTCTATACTATTTAGCTAACCTAATTCTTGCTAAATGCACAAATATATTTATCTATATCTATTTCTATATCTATCTGGTTTTCCTAGATATCTCAGTGGTAAAGCATCTGCCTACCAATGCAGGAGATGGGAGTTTAGTTCTTGAGTCAGGAAGACCCCCTGGAGATCTTCTGTAGAAGGAAATGGCAACACACTCAAGTATTCTTGCCTGGCAAATCATGTGGACAGAATCCTATGGGCTACAGTCCATGGGGTCGCAAAAATGTTGGAAATGACAAAGTGACTAAATAACAGCAACAACTATCTATCTATCACATACCTATGTATCTATCTTTATTATAAATCGATCTAAAATAATTTTCCCTTTATATATTGTCTCAGTTTAACCTACTTAATTGCCGATTAGCTTAAAAAGAGGTAACAATAACTGCCCTTTTAAAATTTAAATTCTTGTGGGAGAGACAAATTACACAAAAATATATTTTTATGGAATACTGGGAGATGATATGTGAGTATAATAGACTAGGGCCAATGAGAGCAGAAGGGTCAGAATTGGAAAGAAGTTCACACTTTCAAGTTAGACTGTCAGATAGGTTTCTTTATAATATATACTGTTATATAATACAGAATTTTAACCATACCCAAATAGAGATCAGGCCTCTTCTGGGACATAATTTCTAGCCCTACAGTGTCACATTTGATAGGAATGGCTTTCATTGGGGATTTTGGCCCAGGCAAATAGTGACAACTGAATGTGGGCTAACCTATCACAATAGTTAAGTTTTATTTGTTTATTTTCCCCCAGACTCTAAACTCAAAAACTCTCTGTTTTTTGGAAACAGCACTCTGATATCCTAATTTAAAAATTAGGTAAGGACACTGCCTTGGCCTGGGAGGATCCCACGTGCCACAGAGCAGCTGGATCGATGTGTCCAACTACCGAGCCGGAACTTGGGAGCACATGAGCCCAGAGCCAGTGCTCTGTAGCGACAGAGGCCACTGCGATTGGAGGCCAACACAGGCCAAAGAACAAAGATAAATGATTGAAAGATCAATAATAGTGGCCAAAAAAATATTAGGAAAATACACAACTTTTAGTCTATACTATTTAGCTAACCTAATTCTTGCTAAATGCACAAATATATTTATCTATATCTATTTCTATATCTATCTGGTTTTCCTAGATATCTCAGTGGTAAAGCATCTGCCTACCAATGCAGGAGATGGGAGTTTAGTTCTTGAGTCAGGAAGACCCCCTGGAGATCTTCTGTAGAAGGAAATGGCAACACACTCAAGTATTCTTGCCTGGCAAATCATGTGGACAGAATCCTATGGGCTACAGTCCATGGGGTCGCAAAAATGTTGGAAATGACAAAGTGACTAAATAACAGCAACAACTATCTATCTATCACATACCTATGTATCTATCTTTATTATAAATCGATCTAAAATAATTTTCCCTTTATATATTGTCTCAGTTTAACCTACTTAATTGCCGATTAGCTTAAAAAGAGGTAACAATAACTGCCCTTTTAAAATTTAAATTCTTGTGGGAGAGACAAATTACACAAAAATATATTTTTATGGAATACTGGGAGATGATATGTGAGTATAATAGACTAGGGCCAATGAGAGCAGAAGGGTCAGAATTGGAAAGAAGTTCACACTTTCAAGTTAGACTGTCAGATAGGTTTCTTTACAAGGATGACAGTTTAGACAAGCCTGCATGAGATGAAGGAATTAGCCACACAGACATCTGGGAAAAGAGAAATCCAAGCAAAGAAACATAGAGGTAAAGGGCTGGTATGTTCATAGAATAAGAAGGAGGCCGAGTGGATGCCAGTGGGTGGGAAGGGCAGAGAAAGTGTGTGAATCTGTCCAGGATGACTGTATCAGGATAAGAATGTGACCCACGTCCAACCAATAAGACTCAATGACTGGATGTTGAGATGAGATGCACATCTAAGATGGTGTTTCTTGTGGATATCCATACAAGCTTATGATTAGAATGAAGTGAACAAAGGGGCTTAAGTCAGCTTGACTTGAGTTTCATTTTACCATAATAAAGGGGACTTGATTAAAAACTAAATACACATTGGCATACTTCACTTAAATATAGGAGTATCAAAGATTCTGAAATTCCCTTCAAATACTTAAACACTGATGATATGAATGTCAAAACTGGATTACTGCCCAGCTAGGTCTTTCCTAGAGGTTTTTAGAGTTCATAACTTTTAAAACATGTCATCTTGTGATATCCAACCTAAGCTAAATAAAGATCTAACCACTCTTTACATATTTACTGATATGAAGGAGAGACATATCAGACAAATAGTAATAGTAACAGCAAATAACTTCACAGGATTTACTGTAGGCCACAACTGTTCTAAGTGTTCTGTGTGTATGAATGTATTTGTGGATATGTTGATTTCCTAAACTGCATCACGAGGTAGCTATTATAATCCCAGTTTTACAGAGGGACAAAATTAAGGTACGAAGAGGTTGAAAAGATCTTCCATAACTCTCCTAATTTGATAATAGTAGAGCCAGATTTTGAACCAAGATAAAAGCATTCCTTGGAGATATCACAGGTTCCAAGACCATCACAAAAAAAAGTGAGAATCACAATAAAACAAGTCACCCAAATTTTTGGTGTCCCAGTGCATATAAAAGTTATGTTTACATTATCTGTAGTCTATTAAGTGAGCAATAATATTTGTTGTTCAATCATTCAGTTATGTCTGATTCTTTTATGATCCCATGGACCATAGCCCACCAGACCGCTTTGTTTTTGAGATTTCCCAGGCAAGAATACAAGAGTCGTTGGTCATTTCCTTCTCCAGGATCTTCCTGACCCTGGGATGGGACCCATGTCTCTTGCACTGGCAGGCGGATTCTTTATCACTGAGCAATGTCTTAATTAAAAAATACTATTGCTAAAAAATGCGAAACATCATCTGAGCCATCAGTAAATTATAATCTAATTGCAAGAGTGGCTTCAAAGACCAAGACCATCAAAGATCACTGATCATAGATCACCATAACAACAACAATAATAATAAAAGTTTGAAATATAGTAAGAATTACCTAAATTTGACACAAAATGAGCAGATGCTGCCATAAGGATGTCACTAATAGACTTACATCAGGCCAAATTGCCAAAAACCTACAGATTTGTAAAAAAAAATGCAACATCTGCAAAGTGCAATAAAGTGCAGTAAAATGAGATAAGCCTGTGGTCTAGTTTAAAAATATGTACTCTTAATCATTTTATGATCTTCACAGAAAATAGCTTTTTTTTCCTTATTGTAATAGAAACTGCTAGTTGCAAATCTGGTATTCAGTCAAGCCATAATATTAGAACACTGAATCAGTGTGACTCAGATGGTAAAGAATCTGCCTGCAATGCAGGAGACCCATGTACCTGGGTTGACCCTTGGGTGGGCAAGATCCCCTGGAAAAGGGAATGGTGCCCTGCTCCAGTAGTCTTGCCTGGAGAATTCCATGGACAGAGGAGCCTGGTGGGCTACAGTTCATGGGGTCGCAAAGAGACACAACTGAGCAACTAACACTAACTAAAATTAGAGCACTGAATATATTCAGGGTAGCAATTTCTCAGACTCTGGTTATGAGACCAAGTTAGGCTAATAATATAGAAATAGAGATTATCTGAAAGGACTTCGGGAAACGCTCCTTAACGGCAAACACAAAACCAGAAGAGGTCTTCTGCATACTTCTTCCTGTTTCCTGAATATGGATGTGACACCTGGACCACCACCAACCTTTTTTGACCACTGAAGCCACTCCATGCTAACGATATAAAAGAAGAAAGAGAGAAAGAAACTGACTTCCTGATACCTCTGATGTTACCATATTAGTCTTGGAAAATTTACTTGAGAATTTCTTTCACATGGAAAAATAATCTTCATATAATCAAAACAATATCTTTTGGATTTTCTAACATACACAGTCAATCTGAGTGATGGAAATCTGTGATCTAAGTAGGAAAATAAGCAATCCAAACATATACCTTCTGGGGTTTAATTATTCCAAAATTATTATAAGAGAGGAAGATAGGGCACTTTCAATATGATGATTGAAACTTTTATTGTATCTGAATTTTAATAAAGATCACTGATCATAGATCACCATAACAACAACAATAATAATAAAAGTTTGAAATATAGTAAGAATTACCTAAATTTGACACAAAATGAGCAGATGCTGCCATAAGGATGTCACTAATAGACTTACATCAGGCCAAATTGCCAAAAACCTACAGATTTGTAAAAAAAAATGCAACATCTGCAAAGTGCAATAAAGTGCAGTAAAATGAGATAAGCCTGTGGTCTAGTTTAAAAATATGTACTCTTAATCATTTTATGATCTTCACAGAAAATAGCTTTTTTTTCCTTATTGTAATAGAAACTGCTAGTTGCAAATCTGGTATTCAGTCAAGCCATAATATTAGAACACTGAATCAGTGTGACTCAGATGGTAAAGAATCTGCCTGCAATGCAGGAGACCCATGTACCTGGGTTGACCCTTGGGTGGGCAAGATCCCCTGGAAAAGGGAATGGTGCCCTGCTCCAGTAGTCTTGCCTGGAGAATTCCATGGACAGAGGAGCCTGGTGGGCTACAGTTCATGGGGTCGCAAAGAGACACAACTGAGCAACTAACACTAACTAAAATTAGAGCACTGAATATATTCAGGGTAGCAATTTCTCAGACTCTGGTTATGAGACCAAGTTAGGCTAATAATATAGAAATAGAGATTATCTGAAAGGACTTCGGGAAACGCTCCTTAACGGCAAACACAAAACCAGAAGAGGTCTTCTGCATACTTCTTCCTGTTTCCTGAATATGGATGTGACACCTGGACCACCACCAACCTTTTTTGACCACTGAAGCCACTCCATGCTAACGATATAAAAGAAGAAAGAGAGAAAGAAACTGACTTCCTGATACCTCTGATGTTACCATATTAGTCTTGGAAAATTTACTTGAGAATTTCTTTCACATGGAAAAATAATCTTCATATAATCAAAACAATATCTTTTGGATTTTCTAACATACACAGTCAATCTGAGTGATGGAAATCTGTGATCTAAGTAGGAAAATAAGCAATCCAAACATATACCTTCTGGGGTTTTAATTATTCCAAAATTATTATAAGAGAGGAAGATAGGGCACTTTCAAATATGATGAACTTTGTACATATAACTTTTGCAATATAAAGTATCTGAATTCCCTGTACTCTCTTTCACCAGACATACACACACTCTAGCAAATGTTTGTTATTTGGTTTTGGATAGAAAAAGCTCTCTGTTCCATACAGAATATAATATTAAGGCAAAAATACAGGGACATGTTTCTTATATATAAAGTAACTCATATACTCATATGTAAATGTATAGTGATGTATTCATAGATAAACTTACTCAGAAATGATTTGGCTTCAAATAAAAATAATAATTGGAGAAGTTGTTATGATTATTCTTATTTATAAGAAGTTTTGAAGGATATTAAGCAACTGAAAAGACCAGAAGCCACAATTTTACAAAATAAGCTATATGTTTATATAGACACAAAATGTGGTTTTTACACTGCAAGTATATTGGTTAGTCACAGGAGCCTTCAAAGCATAAAACCTGAGGTTTAAGATTAAAAGTTTCCCAAGTGCTTTCTCATATCATTGGCAACAGTGGGAAACTGCCTTATCAAGAAGGGAGTCTTGTTTGGTTTTTGTTTAAGGACATACCCCAAGCATCTAGAACCATGTGATAAGCAGGTGCTCAGTAAGTGTCGGTATTGAATGTGTCAGGCATGAGCACTCAGAGAAAGTCAAAGCAGGCTTTCATCACCTAACACTGCAAAATAAGTAGAAAACATCTTTGAAGAAGTAGCCTTGAAAAATATCAAGATGCCTCTACAACCACAAATAGTGAACAGATAAAACCAAAATAGTGAACAGATAAAACCCAATAGTGTCCAAAATAGTGAACAGATAAAACCCAATACAATGGAGCAAAGTCTCTAATATCAAAGTGGTACACATTCTAATCTCACCTCCTCTTCCTGCTGTTTCGTTTGCTGTTTTCTTATTCTATTCCTGGCAGGAAGCCAGACCTCAAATGTTGAGAAATTTGACATTTACCTCCCAGGGCATATTAATTTCTCAACTGTGCAACAGTGTTTTTTTTTTTTTTTTTTTTTTTTTTGTCCCTAACTGTACCCATCACAAATGCTTCGGAGGCAGGAGAAGGGCAGATGATTGAATGATATCTCACCAGTGTGTGTAGATCTGACTATGAATTTAGACAGAGAAGTTTGTAGAGCGTAGAACCTTTGCTTAGGTAACTTCTGTGCATCAGTCACATGATGATGTTCAGACTCAAAAGGAGGCAGAAGATGAAGGATGAAGTGAAGGATGGAAAGAGGCTGGCAAGTATCATTCCAGACAGGACACAGAATTTGTATCCGTAACTTGCACATACATATACATGTACACTCACATGGAATTGTATTTATCACAGCCTTTACACAGTGGCAAGTAAAGTAACTCATATACTATATGTAAATGTATAGTTTGAAATGTTTATTCAAAAGATAAACTTACTAAGAAATGATTTGACTTCAAATAAAAATAATAATTGGAGAAGTTATTATGATTATTCTTATTTATAAGAAGTTTTGAAGGATATTAAGCAACTGAAAAGACCAGAAGCCACAATTTTACAAAATAAGCTATATGTTTATATAGACACAAAATGTGGTTTTTACACTGCAAGTATATTGGTTAGTCACAGGAGCCTTCAAAGCATAAAACCTGAGGTTTAAGATTAAAAGTTTCCCAAGTGCTTTCTCATATCATTGGCAACAGTGGGAAACTGCCTTATCAAGAAGGGAGTCTTGTTTGGTTTTTGTTTAAGGACATACCCCAAGCATCTAGAACCATGTGATAAGCAGGTGCTCAGTAAGTGTCGGTATTGAATGTGTCAGGCATGAGCACTCAGAGAAAGTCAAAGCAGGCTTTCATCACCTAACACTGCAAAATAAGTAGAAAACATCTTTGAAGAAGTAGCCTTGAAAAATATCAAGATGCCTCTACAACCACAAATAGTGAACAGATAAAACCAAAATAGTGAACAGATAAAACCCAATAGTGTCCAAAATAGTGAACAGATAAAACCCAATACAATGGAGCAAAGTCTCTAATATCAAAGTGGTACACATTCTAATCTCACCTCCTCTTCCTGCTGTTTCGTTTGCTGTTTTCTTATTCTATTCCTGGCAGGAAGCCAGACCTCAAATGTTGAGAAATTTGACATTTACCTCCCAGGGCATATTAATTTCTCAACTGTGCAACAGTGTTTTTTTTTTTTTTTTTTTTTTTTTGTCCCTAACTGTACCCATCACAAATGCTTCGGAGGCAGGAGAAGGGCAGATGATTGAATGATATCTCACCAGTGTGTGTAGATCTGACTATGAATTTAGACAGAGAAGTTTGTAGAGCGTAGAACCTTTGCTTAGGTAACTTCTGTGCATCAGTCACATGATGATGTTCAGACTCAAAAGGAGGCAGAAGATGAAGGATGAAGTGAAGGATGGAAAGAGGCTGGCAAGTATCATTCCAGACAGGACACAGAATTTGTATCCGTAACTTGCACATACATATACATGTACACTCACATGGAATTGTATTTATCACAGCCTTTACACAGAATAACTCATAGAGATAACACTAAGGATGCTTTTACCACTTAACAATTTATATTTACATGAAAATATCTATTATAAGTCATTTATATAAAGTTTACAAATTTAAATATATGCCTAGGGTTTAAACTTTTATGTTATTTTATTTTTTAAAGATTTATTTATTTGGGAGGGTGTGGGGTGGGGAGGGAGGGGAGCAGGCGGGCCACTTCTATTGGTCTTTCATTTGTCCATTTTCATCCATCTTTGCTCTTTGGCCCGTGTGGGCCTCCCATCGCGGTGGCCTCTGTTGTCGCAGAGCACCGGCTCTGGGCGCATGCGCTCCCGAGCTCCAGCTGGGTAATTGGACACATCGGTCCAGCTGCTCCACAGCACGTGGGATCTTCCCAGGCCAGGGATCGAACCGGCACCCCTTGCACTGCAAGGTGGTATCCTTACCCACTGGACCACCAGGGAAGCCCTAACTTTTATGTTATTTTATAACCAATATTTTGAAACATCTTCTGTACATAGACAGGAAGTCTTCTATTGGCTTTCCTTTTTACCGTATCCATCTATGTGATTTATGCTGTGAAATTTCTGTCTTTATTTACCTCAGTACAGTATTTTATTTTCCTTACAACCTTTACTAAGCAAATATTTCATTATTTAATTTCATTTTATATGCTGTATATTTATGTGTAAATTTAGGTCTTTCTGGTATCTCAGTTCTGTCCTAATCATTTCTTTTGCTTTTAACTATTGTGTAATTTTTCCTAAAAGTTTGTGTTCTGAAATCATGTAATATTTTTTCAAGCCATTTGAATGGAAAAATCTCATATTTCTGGTCACATCCATTTTTTGTCCTTGCTTCAGTAATTGGCAAATTTTGAAATAGGTATCTGAGAAGATTCCTAAATCCTGAGAAATCCTTGAGGTGCTCATTCAGTGCTGTTTTTTCTCAACCCATAACTTAAAAACTGTTTTATGGAGATGAAATTCACATAATATACAATTAACCCTTTGAAAGTGTGCAATTCAGTGGCATTTAAGCATTCACAGTGTTCTGAAACTACCACTTCTGTCTAGTTTCAAAACATTTTAGCACTCTGGAACACTCTGTTCTTATTGCATAATCACACCCCATTTTACCCTCTATCCATCTACTGGCAACCTCTAAACTGCCTCCTGGGTTTGCCTATATTGGGTAATTCATATGAAAGGAATCATACAACATATGACCATTTTCATCCACCTTCTTTCACTTAATATGATGAGATTCATTCATGTTGTAACATGTTATTAATATTTAATCCTTTCTATAGGTGAATATATTCTACTTTAAGTATATACTATATTTTGGCTATCCGTTCATCTACAAAGGATATTTGGATTGTTTCTATCTTTTGATTAAGGAATAATGTTACTTAAAACATCTGTGTAAAAATTTCCATATAAACCTATTTTGATTAATCTTGGGTAATACCTAGAGGTGAAATTGTTGGATCATATAGTAATGCCAGCGGATCGAACCGGCACCCCTTGCACTGCAAGGTGGTATCCTTACCCACTGGACCACCAGGGAAGCCCTAACTTTTATGTTATTTTATAACCAATATTTTGAAACATCTTCTGTACATAGACAGGAAGTCTTCTATTGGCTTTCCTTTTTACCGTATCCATCTATGTGATTTATGCTGTGAAATTTCTGTCTTTATTTACCTCAGTACAGTATTTTATTTTCCTTACAACCTTTACTAAGCAAATATTTCATTATTTAATTTCATTTTATATGCTGTATATTTATGTGTAAATTTAGGTCTTTCTGGTATCTCAGTTCTGTCCTAATCATTTCTTTTGCTTTTAACTATTGTGTAATTTTTCCTAAAAGTTTGTGTTCTGAAATCATGTAATATTTTTTCAAGCCATTTGAATGGAAAAATCTCATATTTCTGGTCACATCCATTTTTTGTCCTTGCTTCAGTAATTGGCAAATTTTGAAATAGGTATCTGAGAAGATTCCTAAATCCTGAGAAATCCTTGAGGTGCTCATTCAGTGCTGTTTTTTCTCAACCCATAACTTAAAAACTGTTTTATGGAGATGAAATTCACATAATATACAATTAACCCTTTGAAAGTGTGCAATTCAGTGGCATTTAAGCATTCACAGTGTTCTGAAACTACCACTTCTGTCTAGTTTCAAAACATTTTAGCACTCTGGAACACTCTGTTCTTATTGCATAATCACACCCCATTTTACCCTCTATCCATCTACTGGCAACCTCTAAACTGCCTCCTGGGTTTGCCTATATTGGGTAATTCATATGAAAGGAATCATACAACATATGACCATTTTCATCCACCTTCTTTCACTTAATATGATGAGATTCATTCATGTTGTAACATGTTATTAATATTTAATCCTTTCTATAGGTGAATATATTCTACTTTAAGTATATACTATATTTTGGCTATCCGTTCATCTACAAAGGATATTTGGATTGTTTCTATCTTTTGATTAAGGAATAATGTTACTTAAAACATCTGTGTAAAAATTTCCATATAAACCTATTTTGATTAATCTTGGGTAATACCTAGAGGTGAAATTGTTGGATCATATAGTAATTTCACGTTCATCTTTTTGAAGAACGGCCAAAAAACTGTCCACAGACGCTACACCATTTTATATTCCCCCTGCAAATTATTAGGATTTCCATTTCTCTACATTCTCACCAATACTTCGGCGTTTTTGTTTTCTTTTGGTTTGTTAATTATTATGGTCATTCTAGCTTTGCGCAGTGGCAGTATCGTAGCCAATGTGGTTTATCCGAGGCGCGATTATTGCTAATTGAAAACTTTTCCCTAATTATTATGGTCATTCTAGTATGTGTAAAATATATTTTATTGTTGCTTTGATTTGCATTTCCTTAATGTATAATGATGTACATCATTTCTTGTGTTTGTTTGCTATCTGTAAATTTTCTTTAGAAATAAGTCCTTTGGAGTTTTTTGCTCATTTTTAAAAATTAGGTTTTTGGTCATTTTGTTACTGAGTTGCAAGAATTCCTTATTTATTCAGGGTTTTAAGTCTTTATCAGATGTATGACTTGCAATTTTTTCTTCCAAATATAAGTTGTCTTTCACATTATTGATGTTTGAGATACAAAAGTTTTCAATGTTAGTGAAATACAATTTATCCGTATTTCTTTGTTACTCATGCTTTTGATGCCAAATCAAAGAATTCACTGTTAGATGCAAACTCAAAAGATTTACCGTATATTTTCTTCTAATAGTTGTGCAGTTTTCAATTTTGCATGAATGCTTTGTATCCACTTGAGCTAACGTTCGTGAGGCAGGAGTCCCTTTTTTTTGCAACCTCTAACTGCCTCCTGGGTTTGCCTATATTGGGTAATTCATATGAAAGGAATCATACAACATATGACCATTTTCATCCACCTTCTTTCACTTAATATGATGAGATTCATTCATGTTGTAACATGTTATTAATATTTAATCCTTTCTATAGGTGAATATATTCTACTTTAAGTATATACTATATTTTGGCTATCCGTTCATCTACAAAGGATATTTGGATTGTTTCTATCTTTTGATTAAGGAATAATGTTACTTAAAACATCTGTGTAAAAATTTCCATATAAACCTATTTTGATTAATCTTGGGTAATACCTAGAGGTGAAATTGTTGGATCATATAGTAATTTCACGTTCATCTTTTTGAAGAACGGCCAAAAAACTGTCCACAGACGCTACACCATTTTATATTCCCCCTGCAAATTATTAGGATTTCCATTTCTCTACATTCTCACCAATACTTCGGCGTTTTTGTTTTCTTTTGGTTTGTTAATTATTATGGTCATTCTAGCTTTGCGCAGTGGCAGTATCGTAGCCAATGTGGTTTATCCGAGGCGCGATTATTGCTAATTGAAAACTTTTCCCTAATTATTATGGTCATTCTAGTATGTGTAAAATATATTTTATTGTTGCTTTGATTTGCATTTCCTTAATGTATAATGATGTACATCATTTCTTGTGTTTGTTTGCTATCTGTAAATTTTCTTTAGAAATAAGTCCTTTGGAGTTTTTTGCTCATTTTTAAAAATTAGGTTTTTGGTCATTTTGTTACTGAGTTGCAAGAATTCCTTATTTATTCAGGGTTTTAAGTCTTTATCAGATGTATGACTTGCAATTTTTTCTTCCAAATATAAGTTGTCTTTCACATTATTGATGTTTGAGATACAAAAGTTTTCAATGTTAGTGAAATACAATTTATCCGTATTTCTTTGTTACTCATGCTTTTGATGCCAAATCAAAGAATTCACTGTTAGATGCAAACTCAAAAGATTTACCGTATATTTTCTTCTAATAGTTGTGCAGTTTTCAATTTTGCATGAATGCTTTGTATCCACTTGAGCTAACTGTTGTGTCAAGAGTGAGGCAGGAGTCCCTCTTCATTCTTTTGCATGTGGTGGTGATCCATCTGTTCCAGCACCATGTGGTAAAGAAACTACCATTTCTCCACAGAAGGGTCTTGGCAACCATATTGAAAACCTATTAGCTATAGTTGCTTGTTTGTTTCTAAACTCTCAGTTTTAATTCCATTGGTCTATATGTTCATCCTTATGCTACTACCTCACTGTTTTGATTAATGTAGCTTTCTACCAAGTTTTGAAGCTGGGTATTATAAGTTCAGTAATTTGGCTTTTTCTCTATCAATATTGTTTTGGCTATTTGGAGCCCCTTGCAATTTCATATGAATTTGAGGATTGACATTTCTGTCCCCAAATGCCACTGGATTTCTTACAGGTATTGAACTGAATCTATACATTGCTTTGAGGATAATTCCTATCTGAATAGTACTGTCTTCCAATAGAAAAAACATGTGATGGAACATGTGACCTACTTTCCATGGAAGTAGGTCTTTAATTTCTTTCAGCAAAATTTATAGTTCTTAGTGGTCGAGTCTATTACCTACTTGGTTACATTCTTCTCTAGGTATTTTATCATTTTGGATACCAGTATAAATGAAATTATCCTTTAAATTTCTTGAATAATTTATTTCTAATATTGAGAAAAAAATTGACTTTTCTCCACTGATACTAAGAATAGATAACAGTTATACAGCCTATATTAAATGCAAGACATTGTTCTAAACACTTTACACATGTGCATGGTCTCAAAACACTATAGTCCATAAGATAAAGTTACATTATATTAACATGGCCTACAAGGATGTCTCATCTAGGCCTCAAATTATATTTCTATCTGTGTGCATGTCCACCAACACTGAAACAGCTCACCGTCACTGAAGACACTAAGTTCTTTCATCCCTATATTTTTGTACACTTTATCCTTTTTTGACAAGAATTCTTGTCCCAACTCATCCGTCTGGGAATCTCCTACTTATCCTTTAAGACCTAGCTTGAATGTTAACTCAGCTACTTAATCAGTCCTCTCAGGAATGATCCATGCGCTGTCTTTTTTAATAGTTTGTGTGTGCCTCTTTTATGATACTCTCATCTGTGTTGCCACTATCTTTCCTCCTTATTCTGGTGGGTGGCCTCCACCACAGGAGGTTCTCAGTAAAGGTTTCCTAAATGAACGAGAGGACCAAATACACAAAGGTGGCCTACTCTGTCACAATATGTGCTCACCTTAGTTCATATTTCTCACAATCAATTCCTCATGTTAATCCTTATGCTACTACCTCACTGTTTTGATTAATGTAGCTTTCTACCAAGTTTTGAAGCTGGGTATTATAAGTTCAGTAATTTGGCTTTTTCTCTATCAATATTGTTTTGGCTATTTGGAGCCCCTTGCAATTTCATATGAATTTGAGGATTGACATTTCTGTCCCCAAATGCCACTGGATTTCTTACAGGTATTGAACTGAATCTATACATTGCTTTGAGGATAATTCCTATCTGAATAGTACTGTCTTCCAATAGAAAAAACATGTGATGGAACATGTGACCTACTTTCCATGGAAGTAGGTCTTTAATTTCTTTCAGCAAAATTTATAGTTCTTAGTGGTCGAGTCTATTACCTACTTGGTTACATTCTTCTCTAGGTATTTTATCATTTTGGATACCAGTATAAATGAAATTATCCTTTAAATTTCTTGAATAATTTATTTCTAATATTGAGAAAAAAATTGACTTTTCTCCACTGATACTAAGAATAGATAACAGTTATACAGCCTATATTAAATGCAAGACATTGTTCTAAACACTTTACACATGTGCATGGTCTCAAAACACTATAGTCCATAAGATAAAGTTACATTATATTAACATGGCCTACAAGGATGTCTCATCTAGGCCTCAAATTATATTTCTATCTGTGTGCATGTCCACCAACACTGAAACAGCTCACCGTCACTGAAGACACTAAGTTCTTTCATCCCTATATTTTTGTACACTTTATCCTTTTTTGACAAGAATTCTTGTCCCAACTCATCCGTCTGGGAATCTCCTACTTATCCTTTAAGACCTAGCTTGAATGTTAACTCAGCTACTTAATCAGTCCTCTCAGGAATGATCCATGCGCTGTCTTTTTTAATAGTTTGTGTGTGCCTCTTTTATGATACTCTCATCTGTGTTGCCACTATCTTTCCTCCTTATTCTGGTGGGTGGCCTCCACCACAGGAGGTTCTCAGTAAAGGTTTCCTAAATGAACGAGAGGACCAAATACACAAAGGTGGCCTACTCTGTCACAATATGTGCTCACCTTAGTTCATATTTCTAAAAAGCAGCAATCAAATTCCCCTGCATGATTTAAATCAAGAAAATTAACTTGTTATTAAAACTACTGGTCAGAAGGAGAGGTCTCTTTCTCTTTCTCCTCCCCTTCCTACCTTCCTCTCTGTCATTTAAAGTACTAAGGTCATCTTTGTTCATCTAAAAACTAACCCCCAAAAAAACAACAAGTAAAATAAATGTAGAAAGCTTAGAAATATGGTACTACTGTACTTTATATTAGAACCTCTAAGAATATTCTTCTTATACTAATAGGAAATGAAATGTTGAAAAGCAGAATGATTTAACAGAATGAAGATTGTGTATTTTAGATTTGAGAACTGTTTATATTTCTTATTAAGAGTATGACACTAACTCTGTATTTTACTTGTCTGAGCCTCTGTTTCCTCATCTGTAAGGCAAAGCCAATCCTGCCTGCTCTGCACGCCACAAACTATTGAGGATCAAGAGGCTTTGGAAAGTACGCCATAAAACAAAATGTGCTGTACAGCACAGTGTGTAGTTAGTCACTCACCAAACACAGTCCTTGCAGGCACAGATTCTCTGTTAAGCCAGAATGACACTTGGGAGAGAATGACAGTCATGATGCAAGGCAGATATGTCTGAATCACAAAATACCCAATTTTTCTTTTCAAGTGGAAATGAGCTGTCATTACGGTATATTCACCTAGAAGAAAAATTTAAGAAGCTTAAGAAGCTGTAGTAGTCAATAGTTTGAACATTTGGGAAATGAAAGGGATTAGAGAAAGAAAAGTCCCTGATTTAAAAATGGAAAGAATGTGTCCCATATATGACATGGAGAATATATAACATTAAAATGCCATTTAGCGTAGCAAGAGTATTTAAAAGAGAATTTTCATATGACCGAGAAATTTGCACGGCTTGAGTACTGTCTGCTGTTTGTTTTTCTCTCTAGGTCATTCTTACTGACCAAATGATAAAGGATTCATAGGTGCTTTCTGACGATGCATTATCTTTGTTGCTCAGGTCCTCATCCTCTTTGGTACCAGCCTTAAGCCTCCACTTTGATTATTTCCAGTCCAGTCCTCTTAGACTCGTCAAGGTATTGATCTCTGGTCACATCTCCAAGACTGATCTTCTGGCCCAGATTTCCTACTTTTAATCCTATCACCAATTCTAAGTTATCAATGTTAATGTGTGCTCTAATATACGAGGGTCAGCTCTGTCTGATCCTCCTAGCTACCTTTCTTTCTGCTCTCTGGGTTTACATCTGCCAGATGTGAGATCATTAGTTCATACAGATGCGTTTTCTTAGGAAGTGCTTCAGTTTTCTCCCACACAGGCCAGTAGTAGTTAGCCATAATCAAGAATTGAATAGTCATATCTTATCCAGAATAGGGGGAAAAGAAATTAGAAAACAAGGGTAAAATTGGCTTGTCTAAGAAGACACGTTAGACCAGTGTTTTTTAAACTTTAATACACACCTTGGAATCTCCTTGAAATCTTGTTAAAATGCAGATCTTGACTTAGTAAGGGGTCAGGCCTGAGATTCTGAATTTCTAAAAGACTCCCATGTAGGGTCGATGCTGCTAGTAGCAAAGTTTTTAAGCAAACTGATACATTTCCAATTAATGGCTTTAACCCATTAATTTTCTTAGCAATTAGCTTTTCTTTAGACTCATTTTACCTACCTGTACTAGATTTAATTGTCTCCTTTCCAATTGATTGGCCCAGTAGATCATATTGATTTAACCTAGAACCATCAGGAGCAACTTGTACAGAATCAGACGCATTGTATGTCCAAATGTAAGTGACCTCTGAAGTTGTATATGCATCTGTAGGAAATCAGGGAAAAAAATCTTTTCAAGTACTTCAGTAAGAACTATCAATAACATCCAACATCAAAGGCTTCATATTTCATAGAATTATTGTTTACTATAAAATTTATATTTAAAGGTAATATTTTAGGGTAAAAACATGTCTTTGTAATGTACCACTTCAATACAAAGGGTGAGAAGCAGACCCAAAGACACAACCATGACCAAAAGACACAACCATGACCAAAAGAGTATTTTCACTGCAACCACTTTGAGAGATGAAGACTGAATGTCTCTTTAGAACCTGCAAAAAATGACTGGGTTCTGAGATGGTTAAAACATTATCCACTAGCTATCATGATACACTGCATTTCATCAGAAGTATGAGCATTTTGCTGAATATGTAAAATAACTCAGAATGTTGTAGTTTGATAAGTTGAAAACACTTTAAAATTTGTTCATTGTAATATTACTTAATACATACAGATCTCACTAAACTATATTTTCAAAGCATTATAATTAAACTATCTATTGGCAAGAGGAGACAGATCAGGTACAGAAAAAACAAAACTTTCTGATGTATTTGGCCAAGGAACCAGGACTTGGCAGAAGTGAGATGACGCCAGCAGGCAGCATGTCTCATCTCAGCACTTTTCTGTCCCTGGCTTTTCCCTTGCGCCTATATGTCCTGAGGGGAAACAGCAGACCTCTCAATGCAGGCAGACTCCACAGTTGAATAAGCAGACAATTCTGACTGTCCTACTGACCTTCCGAAGAACTTCTATGCACTTGTGCTCATGGGAATATTTAGAAATACTAGTTACTTCTGGTCCCTGAGCAAAACTCAGCATCACAGTCACATTTTTAATTGAGGGAGAGGAAAAACCAGCTGTCTCAAGCTCTCTGCCTCTAGTTCTCCAGGACACCGGAAAGCTCATTTACCTGCCATCGACGTGTTTTCTAGGTTAATACTGTTGTTCTAGGGGTGGTCCTGGTACTTACGTGGATCCAAAGTCTGTGATCACAAATCCATTCCCACTTAAGCATTAGTTACAATAAAGTTATTGTTGTGCTTACTCATCGTATGATCTTTTAATAACAAACCACAATATGTCTGGTTTTCTAAATGTCACTAGTAAATGTTAGTATCAGTGAAACACACCTATATCCACAAGTAAATTTTATTATGCAAAACAATTTCTGAAATAGCATTAAAATGTATATTTATATCATTTATGTATATATATCATATCATTGTATATACACATATTTAATTGCAGATATCTTCCTATAGCTTACATGTGAAAGAATTGTTGCTCTAAAATCTTTTATTAATTAATTTCAATTAATCATTAATGATTACATTGATTGTTGCTAGATATGAATAGGTAATCTAGTAATGGGTATAACTTGAAATGTATTTGAGGATCATCAAGTGGCTGGTTTTGTTCTCTCCATGAGTACATATCATGGCCTTCTCTTCAATAAAATTTCAAATGACACAGAATATAATAAACCAAAAAGAAATTACATGCTCTATTTTATATCAGAGGGACTTAGTACTCAGCAGTTACGGCTCTTAATAAATTACAAACCTTATTTTACCAATTACAATTTCACTATCAAATTTGATGTTTACCTTTAAGCATAAATAAGAGAAAATGAAACTCTACAAACATGGTGACATTTTTGAGAAACTAGTAAGAGACTGATGGGTAGGACTCTGTCTTACTCATAGCAAAAGTTTTTGCACCTGACATAAGGAAAACATTCTCACTTCATTCTTGCCAGATAAATCAGTGAACACATAATATTTTAATTCAGTGTTTTACTGTTATGAAAGATGGAAATCTGGATGAAAGCCCAAGAATATGCTAAAGAAAATGATGGCTCCTTCCCATTATCTTTTATTAAAAAGAAACTGTTTCATCTGTTAGGCAGGAATACATTGTTTAGATGTGGGGTCTGGTCTTTGAAGAGAGAGCTGAGTGTCATGCAGTGCAGAATCGAGGTACTTCCTGGTTCACAAATACACATATATAGACTCAGAGACTGCTGTGATTTCTTTTCAGTGAGATATAAAAGAAGAGAAAGACAAATTTCTTTATAAATTCCACATCTAGATTAGGTTTCTGTTAAATAGTCTTACTAAATTTAACTCAATAACACAGTTTGAGTCCTAATGTGCATTAAACAGCAAATGTATATGATTCTTAATATTTGATAGCCAAAACAATCCCCCAAACATTTCAATTGTTGATTTTTATCCAAAAAGAAAGTTTAACATTTCTTTTGCAATAATGCTGAGAATACTCTCAGATTTCTGTTCAAAAAGTTTTAGATCAAATTAAATAACAGGGAATTATATAACAATGTGAGGCAAGAGGAATAAAGCAAAGCAAAACTGATTTCAAATTGTAAGTTAGTAGAAAAGATGCTTCTTTTATTTGGATGATGATAAAGTTCCAGAAATCTCATCACTTGGGGGAGGCAAGGACATTCTTTTAAACAAGTGAGGAGTAAATGATTAGAAGAAAAAGTCATGCCAAAATTTGTCTTGGCCACATTTGAAGTTTGGGATTGGCTTGTTGGTCTGTATTCCATACTGCTGTGCAAACTGTTAATACTATATCTCAAGTATGTTCTATTGGCAAGAATAAATAAAATGATATACAACCTTTTTACTCTATGTGTCAGAAAATAAATATAAATAGAACTAAATAAAAACAATTCTACAAAAAAAAATGCCTAACAGTAGGCTCTCTGTGTTGCATCTCTTCTAGGTACAGAAAACCATACTCTGAAATGCACAATATTACATTAGTCTAATATGCACCATGAGGCATTTTATATTTTCATTTAAAATATTTTCAGGTATATTTATTCATATTCAGAATTGAGACAGCATATCACTTATGTTTGGTGTCTTAATGGCACAAACTTGTCCACTGAAAAGGGACTTGCCTTCTTAGACAATTACTGCGTCTTGAATAAATCCTTTCTTTGGTATCAAGTCTTTTCACTTTTCTCTTTAATGCCACTTATGCAATGCAAATGAGCTTTTTGCTGCTGCATCTGCTGTAGTTTTCCAGTCTCATGTTTACTTTTTATAACATGGTTGACTATCTTAAATAATTTTCAAAGAAGTGCCAGTATTGAAGTGCTAGTTTCCATGACAGGAAAAGGAGGCTTTGTCATTAAACAAAGAGGAGGTTCTCAAAGAAAATTGTGAGCTGACACTTTTTGTAAAATAGAACAAAACAAATTAGGATTGAACTTATTCCATAAAACCATGGTCATCGAAATAGAGGGTTTTGCATTTGTATGGACTGTCATTCTTCCTTTTTCTTTTACTTAGTACAGTCTATGGGCAGAAAGCACATTATTTAGTCACAGATATTTTTAATCAGGTGAGAGAACTGCATTTCTGTTCAAGAGTATAAAAAGTCAGAAGCTGCTCAAAATGGACAAAGATGGGGTGCCAGAAAGAGCAAGGTTTCTGAAAAGGTCAGGCTATGGAACACGCTCACAAAAGAAAGAAGCTGCTTAGCCGGGTCCATGAATTTATCCTGAACCTGCCCTGAATGCCTTGTGGGCCTAGGGAGATGATTTGACCTTCCCTCTTTTCAGATATTCTGGGAGAGCTAATGCTTCTGCTTGACATATAAGATACAACCTCAGTGACCTAAAGAGCAGCCAGATGCACAGTGCCTCTTCTGAAATATTTTATGTATACAGAAAGTACCTCATGCAGCAATCCTGCTCCACTGATTCCTCCAAATTTATTTTAGAAAAAAAATTCCTTCTATTATTAGAAAGTATAAAGATAATTAGAGATAACAGCTTCTTTTTTTTTTTTTTTGTCTATTCTCAGCTGCCATTTGCATCAGGCTGACCACTAAACACAATCTATCCTTATTTCATTCTCAGTTGAAAAACCCCATTTTATGTTGCATTTTTAATGGGTTTGCACTTGCAAAAGAAGGTAAATGACATAGTCTTGACCTTCAAGGAGCTCCCACTTTATTATATGCCTGAAAACACAGGGTGTTCTTTACTAGCAGTAAGGAAATGGCAAACATGATGATTAAGATATAATGAAATTTGAGAGTACAGTAGGGCTAGTCAAGTGATTACTTGAGGGAGATTGGAATGCTTTTTATTTCTGCATCTTATTGGAAATGCATTAAGCATCCCGTCATATGAGAAGGAAGTATACAATTAAGTTGTGATACTGACTATCCTTGACTTATTGACCTAGCATACATACTTTCATCCCCATACTTACAGCTGCCAAATTTCAGAGGACATGAGTGGGCATCCATTGGAAAATCCTCCAAGTGCATTGGACATTCAGCTTGAACTGTAAGCCTAAAAGTCAAAATTCCACTTTTTGTTTAAATAAATTGTCAAGTCAAGATACATCACTTCTTATTGTTGTCAACAGAAGTAATGATGAGGTAGGACCCTCATTATGGCATCCCATTAGGCCGATTAATATTTAGGCAATCCTTCCGAAGATATTAGCATACAGAAATTCTGAGCTCAAGTAACACAATTAATTTAAAAAAGTTTACTTAAGCATTTCATACTCTATGGTTAGTTAAGAAAAAGTTATGACTGTGTTTTGAATATTAGTTTCCTTTAATTTCAATATTAACATTTGAAACCTTAAAGAAAAAATTCTCTATCATAAAAAGAATGCTCTTTTCTCTTAACATTACATTAATGATCATATGGCAAACTGATATAAGAATTTAATAATGCCTTGGGGGAGCACTCTTCAGTATCTATGTATATAGATACATAAAAATTCATATATAAACACAGGTACAAATATATATACACATACAGACATAGGTGTAAAAAATGCATATATATATTATTCTAGAAATATCTGGTTGAGAGTAGACTATTGATCAAATTATGGATACAAGTCCATGATTTTTAAATTATGAATTATGAATGTTAAAGAAATATTTTGGGCATCTTCAGAGTATAATAGCAAATTTATTGTAAAGAAAATTATCACTTATCCAATTTTACACAAAATATAAAGTAGTTAAAATAGGTACTATATTGAACTTACAGAAGGATCTTTTAAGATGAGCAAAACAAATGTGAGCAACAATTTAATCAGAGTATATATACTTCTCAGGGCTTCCCAGATAGCTGTTCATAGTAAGAATAAATGAATGAAATTTGAGAGTACAGTAGGGCTAGTCAAGTGATTACTTGAGGGAGATTGGAATGCTTTTTATTTCTGCATCTTATTGGAAATGCATTAAGCATCCCGTCATATGAGAAGGAAGTATACAATTAAGTTGTGATACTGACTATCCTTGACTTATTGACCTAGCATACATACTTTCATCCCCATACTTACAGCTGCCAAATTTCAGAGGACATGAGTGGGCATCCATTGGAAAATCCTCCAAGTGCATTGGACATTCAGCTTGAACTGTAAGCCTAAAAGTCAAAATTCCACTTTTTGTTTAAATAAATTGTCAAGTCAAGATACATCACTTCTTATTGTTGTCAACAGAAGTAATGATGAGGTAGGACCCTCATTATGGCATCCCATTAGGCCGATTAATATTTAGGCAATCCTTCCGAAGATATTAGCATACAGAAATTCTGAGCTCAAGTAACACAATTAATTTAAAAAAGTTTACTTAAGCATTTCATACTCTATGGTTAGTTAAGAAAAAGTTATGACTGTGTTTTGAATATTAGTTTCCTTTAATTTCAATATTAACATTTGAAACCTTAAAGAAAAAATTCTCTATCATAAAAAGAATGCTCTTTTCTCTTAACATTACATTAATGATCATATGGCAAACTGATATAAGAATTTAATAATGCCTTGGGGGAGCACTCTTCAGTATCTATGTATATAGATACATAAAAATTCATATATAAACACAGGTACAAATATATATACACATACAGACATAGGTGTAAAAAATGCATATATATATTATTCTAGAAATATCTGGTTGAGAGTAGACTATTGATCAAATTATGGATACAAGTCCATGATTTTTAAATTATGAATTATGAATGTTAAAGAAATATTTTGGGCATCTTCAGAGTATAATAGCAAATTTATTGTAAAGAAAATTATCACTTATCCAATTTTACACAAAATATAAAGTAGTTAAAATAGGTACTATATTGAACTTACAGAAGGATCTTTTAAGATGAGCAAAACAAATGTGAGCAACAATTTAATCAGAGTATATATACTTCTCAGGGCTTCCCAGATAGCTCAATAGTAAAGAATCTGTCTGCAAATGCAGGAGTTGCAGGAGACATGGTTTTGATCCCTGGGTGGGAGTGATTTCCTGGGAGTAGGAAATGGCAACCCATTCTAGTATCATTGCCTGGGAAATCCCACGGAGAGAGGCCTGCCAGGCTACAGTCCATGGGTTGCAAAAAGTCAGACATGACTGAGTGAGCAAAGCACAGAATATACTTTTTTTTTTCTTTTTGGCCACTTCTATTGATCTTTAATTCACTTATCTTTTTTGTTCTTTGGCCTGTGTGGGCCTCCCGTCGCACAGAGCACCAGCTATGGGCACATGCGCTCCAGAGCTCTGGCTCGGTAGTTGGACACATCGGTCCAGCTGCTCCGTGGCACGTGGGATCTTCCCAGGCCAGGGATTGAACCAGCGCCCCTTGCACTGCAAGGCGGTGTCCTTACCCACCGGACTACCAGTGAAGCCCCAGAATATACTTTTAAGAGAATAATTAAGTAGATCCCTATGGAAATTTTTCTTCAAGTCACAAGTTTCCAATCATTTTCTTAATTCACAGGACTGATTAATGTGTAAAATCAAGCAGGATGTGGTATCTATAGTGCAAGATTCTGAGAGAGAAGCAGAAAGAATAGCCAACTTCCATTTTAGACAATGGCCATTTAATAATGAGAACTTGAGAGTATTTTTAAGATCAGCACTGTAGTATTGCCCCTTCTTAAATAAGTTTCACAATTGAAATCTACCACTTAACATTTCATATGAAATAATAATACATCAGATGCTTAGAATATACATCCATCTATATATAAGGCTGGTGAAAGATATCTATGCTTTGATATCAAGTATTTACATTTTACATTATATATCATTTTATTTAATTAGTGATTTTGTGTTTTCTTTGTTACATAAGTACCTTATTTTAAAAGATTAATTCATGAGAAGAGTCTAAATGGAATTTTAACATTTATACAGTTGCTAAACAACTGTGTATTTCTTTAATTTTTTAAGATTTTATCATCTGAACTTCATGTTACATGATATATCTGAGTTTATAAAAGTATTTCTTTTCCTTCATAAGGAAGACCTAAATATTAAGTTAAACTTGCTTAAAAATTATAAAATTTTGGTGGTATTCATGAGATATTAAAAATAAAACTATGTTTACATAAAAGTTTAAAGCATATTATTAAAATTGTACATAGCTAAAATATAGTATAAACAGTAAATTGCCAAAAAACCCACAATTTTAACAGCTAAGGCAATTTTTAAGTTTTAACACACTATAATGAGATTCAAACTCATAAATACTCCTTTACCTTTTCTTTTTAATATTCAAGCATTAAAAAGCATACTTTGTTATCTCAATAATCTGTTATAAAGATATTCAACATGCTCATATTTGGTTAATACACAGATGTCTCAGTATTTAAAGGCAACTAATCAAATCTACATGCATACCTCATTGTGTAGAGCAGGGTCCCATCATCCTGGATTCGGAGAAGCTTATTTGGCATTGTCATATTGTGAGCTACCGATTTCTTTCCATTGTGGAAGAAGGTGTCTGGAGTCCAGATTTTGCTAGCCATTAAATTGTTAAGTCGAAGGATGTTCATAGGACCTTTGAATTTTAACCGTTCATCTTTCCATTTTTGTCGAAAGAAAACATCTATTGTATATTCCTAAAATACAAAATAGAATTCTTTTGAAAACAATAATTATTTTAGATACATGGACACTATAATATTCTAAAAATATACAGTTTACAAAGAGAAGAAGCTATTTTGAGAAGTGAATTTTGAAATAGTATTCCTTTATCTTATCAATAAATGTTGGCAATTACAATGGGATAAAGCATGTGTATTTAAACAACTAGCTACGTATTATAAAAAGAAAATCATAAATTTACTTTATCTGACCTCTCTTTCAGTTGAACAGAGTCATAGTCAAACCACTTTACTTCATCATATAGTTTAAAACTACTTGGAAAGTGGGCATGAGTGGGCAGGGTCTGGGTGGATTATCCCAAATTACTTAATCACTTATCTCAAGAATGAATAAGCAGGCAATCCAATTCTCAGTAGTAAAAAAACAAAAGGAAGGAAAACAACCAACAACACTGTCAGATATATATGACATTTCTTGTTAACCGTTGCTTTTTTAATCCTAAAAATATGGTAAGATATCATATTGTTAACAAGAATGTTTTAGGGGATGATGATTTCAATAACATTTTTTTAATGAAATTAGTACTAATAAAAATACTTTGACAAGGTATTAGAATAATTAAAATATGAATATTTTGCAAACAAAAACCCTCAGATTGGAGAAGGAAATGGAAACCCACTCAGTGTTCTTGACTGGAAAATCCCATGGACAGAGGACCCTGGCAGGCTAGAGTCTACGGGTTTGCACAAGATCAGACATGACTTAGCGACCAACCACCCTCATGTGCTTTAAAATATTTTAAATATGAAAAATTTAAACATGTACTTTCACATTTTCATATAGACCAGGAACTAGTCCTTTTATTGTTTTCCAATATGTTAAATTGATTTATTCAATCTCTTGCTCTCTCTCAACCTCTTTTTCATTCTCCACCTTCCTTTTTTTTCTAATTTCCCCTCTTTTTTGGGATAAGAGAATGTATACCTTTTTGATGAGATGTACAATTCACAATTGTGATCAATACTATTGGACATTAAAATTCTTGGTCGATGTATGTTTGTGCAAACACATCCATGTGTTCAGTTACACACCTGAGATTGGAAATTCAGAAACTGTCCTGTTATCACAAGGTCACAATCATCACGTTTGAAAATTGGCAATTTCACTCAACTAAAATTGTGTTCAGAAAAGGACATTAAAGGCCACATACTTATGACAACATGAAATTATTTGTACAAACCTTATTTAAGTGATTCCTCAAAAACTGAATGCATGAAGATAAGTAGTCAGCCACAGGCAACGGCAGATGGAGAGGAAGCAGAGTGGTTCTGGGTCCTCATCCTTAGGAGAAAGTATCATCATCCAATCCACCCTCACTCTCTGTGATGTAATCATGTTTTGTTTAACTCTATAGAACTCAATTTTAAAACACCAGATTCAGAGATGAGTTTTTTAATTTCTTAGGGTCTGGGTGGATTATCCCAAATTACTTAATCACTTATCTCAAGAATGAATAAGCAGGCAATCCAATTCTCAGTAGTAAAAAAACAAAAGGAAGGAAAACAACCAACAACACTGTCAGATATATATGACATTTCTTGTTAACCGTTGCTTTTTTAATCCTAAAAATATGGTAAGATATCATATTGTTAACAAGAATGTTTTAGGGGATGATGATTTCAATAACATTTTTTTAATGAAATTAGTACTAATAAAAATACTTTGACAAGGTATTAGAATAATTAAAATATGAATATTTTGCAAACAAAAACCCTCAGATTGGAGAAGGAAATGGAAACCCACTCAGTGTTCTTGACTGGAAAATCCCATGGACAGAGGACCCTGGCAGGCTAGAGTCTACGGGTTTGCACAAGATCAGACATGACTTAGCGACCAACCACCCTCATGTGCTTTAAAATATTTTAAATATGAAAAATTTAAACATGTACTTTCACATTTTCATATAGACCAGGAACTAGTCCTTTTATTGTTTTCCAATATGTTAAATTGATTTATTCAATCTCTTGCTCTCTCTCAACCTCTTTTTCATTCTCCACCTTCCTTTTTTTTCTAATTTCCCCTCTTTTTTGGGATAAGAGAATGTATACCTTTTTGATGAGATGTACAATTCACAATTGTGATCAATACTATTGGACATTAAAATTCTTGGTCGATGTATGTTTGTGCAAACACATCCATGTGTTCAGTTACACACCTGAGATTGGAAATTCAGAAACTGTCCTGTTATCACAAGGTCACAATCATCACGTTTGAAAATTGGCAATTTCACTCAACTAAAATTGTGTTCAGAAAAGGACATTAAAGGCCACATACTTATGACAACATGAAATTATTTGTACAAACCTTATTTAAGTGATTCCTCAAAAACTGAATGCATGAAGATAAGTAGTCAGCCACAGGCAACGGCAGATGGAGAGGAAGCAGAGTGGTTCTGGGTCCTCATCCTTAGGAGAAAGTATCATCATCCAATCCACCCTCACTCTCTGTGATGTAATCATGTTTTGTTTAACTCTATAGAACTCAATTTTAAAACACCAGATTCAGAGATGAGTTTTTTAATTAATTTAATTGGAATATAATCACTTTACAATATTTTAATGGCTTCTGCCATACATCAACATGACAGGGATATATGTAACCCCATGAATTTTTGCTATCTGATAAGTTTTTATGCAAATTTTCTTGCTATGATTTCCCCAAATCCATACCAGATGTGAGCACACTGGGCATTTACTTCTTCTGGCGAACTGAATATATTTTACAACTTCTTAGAAAACTTCAGTTTTTCCATTTCTATAAAACTATGGGATGTTTATCTGTTACAGAAGCTCTTGCTATCACAGCAAACATTTCCTATAGACCAACCCCTCCATAGAGATACTCCAGGTTTCTAAACAGTAAGTTTCAGGTGAGCTCTTTTTTTTAACCTTTTTATTTTGTATTGGAATATAGCCTGTTAACAATGTCGTGATAGTTTCAGGTGAACAGCAAAGAGACTCAGCCATACATATTTTAAAACTGTTTTTAAGAACACTGCTTTTGAGTCGTCACAGTGTCCCAAGTGTACTTTGCCATCCTAGGCAGAGTGACTTTGCCTTTTCCTCCTCCTGCCCGCAGCCAGGCACATTCACGTTACACTCTAGGCAATTTTAACAACTCCTAACCTTGCCATTCCTCAGATAAAGCAAGAGCCCTGCCAGCCTGGGTCAAGAACTCAGCTCTCAACCACACTCCCAGTCCCTTGCCAAGAAAAGGCTCCATGTGTTCAGTTACACACCTGAGATTGGAAATTCAGAAACTGTCCTGTTATCACAAGGTCACAATCATCACGTTTGAAAATTGGCAATTTCACTCAACTAAAATTGTGTTCAGAAAAGGACATTAAAGGCCACATACTTATGACAACATGAAATTATTTGTACAAACCTTATTTAAGTGATTCCTCAAAAACTGAATGCATGAAGATAAGTAGTCAGCCACAGGCAACGGCAGATGGAGAGGAAGCAGAGTGGTTCTGGGTCCTCATCCTTAGGAGAAAGTATCATCATCCAATCCACCCTCACTCTCTGTGATGTAATCATGTTTTGTTTAACTCTATAGAACTCAATTTTAAAACACCAGATTCAGAGATGAGTTTTTTAATTAATTTAATTGGAATATAATCACTTTACAATATTTTAATGGCTTCTGCCATACATCAACATGACAGGGATATATGTAACCCCATGAATTTTTGCTATCTGATAAGTTTTTATGCAAATTTTCTTGCTATGATTTCCCCAAATCCATACCAGATGTGAGCACACTGGGCATTTACTTCTTCTGGCGAACTGAATATATTTTACAACTTCTTAGAAAACTTCAGTTTTTCCATTTCTATAAAACTATGGGATGTTTATCTGTTACAGAAGCTCTTGCTATCACAGCAAACATTTCCTATAGACCAACCCCTCCATAGAGATACTCCAGGTTTCTAAACAGTAAGTTTCAGGTGAGCTCTTTTTTTTAACCTTTTTATTTTGTATTGGAATATAGCCTGTTAACAATGTCGTGATAGTTTCAGGTGAACAGCAAAGAGACTCAGCCATACATATTTTAAAACTGTTTTTAAGAACACTGCTTTTGAGTCGTCACAGTGTCCCAAGTGTACTTTGCCATCCTAGGCAGAGTGACTTTGCCTTTTCCTCCTCCTGCCCGCAGCCAGGCACATTCACGTTACACTCTAGGCAATTTTAACAACTCCTAACCTTGCCATTCCTCAGATAAAGCAAGAGCCCTGCCAGCCTGGGTCAAGAACTCAGCTCTCAACCACACTCCCAGTCCCTTGAACACCTGGAAGAAAACACAGCCGGCTATTTACTACTTTGTAAAGTTTTCCATTACTACAACATCATATACTACAACTATATCTTTGTTCCTCTTATATTTTAGAGTAGCATGGATGCATATATACTAACATATGTAAATAGACAGCCAGCAGGAATTTGACGTATGACTCAGGAAACTCAAACCAGGGCTCTGTAATAACCTAGAGGTTGGGAATGGGCAGGAGGAGGGAGCGAGATCTAAAAGGGAGGAGACATATGTACACCTATGGTTAATTCATGTTGATGTATGACAGAAATCAAACCAGTATTGTAAAGTAATCATCAACCAATTAAAAAATGAATTAATATTAAAAATAAATGATAGGAATCTAGACTCAGCTAGCTTATTGCTAACTCAAACTAAGTATTTTTATAAACTACTTTATTTAAAAATAAAGTACATTTAAAGACATTAATTACTACAATAGTCTCATGAGTAGGAATAGTAAGTAGGAGTAAAAATAAATCTTTTTTAAATTTTTGCCTCTTTCATTGTTTTTTTTTTATTATTTATTTTTCATCCATCTTTTATTCTTTGGCCTGTGTGGGCCTCCCATGGTAGTGGCCTCTCTTGTGGCAGAACACCGGCTCTAGGTGCACGCACTCCAGAGCGCTGGCTCATTAATTGGACACACTGGTATAGCCGCTCCACAGCACATGGGATCTTCCCAGGCTAGGGATCAAACCGGTGCCCCTTGCACTGCAAGGCAGACCCTACCTACTGGACCACCAAGGAAGCCCCTAAATCTATTTTAATAAGGACATAATGATTGTTCCTGAAAATAATATGTATTTAAACTTTATCTCATTCCAATTTCTGGTGTTGTATTTCTCAGAACACATCAATATATTAGTACAAAAGCACATAGATACATAAACAAATAGATACAATTGATTCACTAGTCTTTGTGGTTTTGATTTCAAGATTAAAATAACAGGGAAAGGAGACATTTCAATTGAACAATATTTACTGCATATCCGCTTAGTAACAACAGGATTTCCAAACAGATTATCTGCATGTGATTCCTTTAAATGCACATATAACTCACATCCTCAGTATTTGAAAAGAACATTCTTGAAAGTTTTCTTAAAATAAACCTCAAGTTTGTCACAAGTATATACTAATAAAATAATTACTTGATTTGTGTTGTTATAAAAAAATTGCCAGAGAAATACAAACAGTAAAATTTCTTCATGCAAACAAGACTTAGTCCTTGAACCAAGGTTCTACCGAAACAAATAGCATGAAGATCAACTACAAAATTGCTCAGAGAATACACAAACAACTAAGGAGAAAATTTAGAAAGAAACAAAAAGGATTCATAAGGACTTATCCACATGCAGCTCTTCTCCAGCCCACATTGAGAAAACATACAAGACTGTTAACAGAGATGAAAGAGTTGAAGAATCCATACACTTGAAGATTTGAGAAACTCTTTAAGGGAAATTTAATCAAATATCTCCTTTCTATAAATGGGCTTATACAGAAATTTAGTGCCTGCCCTGTTTCCAAACTTGTGAGGGACAGAAAAACTAGGATGTGTTTTCCAGCCCAGTGTCTTTATGGCAACTAAGTGTTAATGTATTGCCAGTGAGATCACTCACTATTGCAGAGTTAACTGAATAACCATGATTTCAAGGACACATTAACTTAGTGAAGACAGCACATTTTTTAGTGCCTGGCTACATTAATTATAAGCAAGTACATGTAGCCAATTTCTGAAGAATTTTATCTACTAACTAAAACATAAACAAAGTTCAGGACCACTCTTGGAGTGATTTCTCATTTCTTTTAATTTACTCAGTGTATTTTAAAATATCAACATGTATTTCATTATACCAATTTGCTATTAAAGGCTAGTCTCTTCTAAATTTCAATCTGTGTTTCTTCTGCCATGAAGAAAAATGTGGCTTAAAAGGCAGGTATATAACAATTAAAGAAATAACCCTGAGACTATACAAGAATCAATAAATTCCAGCACTTGAACTTGGTACTCAAAGAAGTGGGAACCAAGAATTTAGTCTGGTATTAGCTCTGCAAAATTACAAAAAGTAGGATCAGCAATGTCAATAAACCCAATTAATATCAATCATAAAACCTTACTATGCAAAGAAGCTCACACAGACTGCAGACCATCACAGCTACTGCATTTCTGGAGTACTGTACAGGCAAGATGTCTGGGCTTTCTTTGAAACTAGATGCCTAGCAAGGTTACAAATTAGAAATGGATACTAAAGATTCAGATTCTAACAGTAAATTATTTAAAATATCTAATCAAAATGATTAGAAAATATCTAACCTAAAATGATTAATAGTTAAAATATGTTCATTGGAATTCACTTTGACACAATATATTATTTAAAATTCATTATAATCTTATTAAATATGCAGCAGTATCCCCATTTCACAGGTAGCGAATATTTCAGAAGCCATATTCATTAAAAAGAGAAAGAAATCCAACATTGGAACTCAAACGCTTACACTGTGTTCTTTTGTTACACATAAATCTTAAGAATAAAAACCTTGGGCCTTTAAGGGAAATTTAATCAAATATCTCCTTTCTATAAATGGGCTTATACAGAAATTTAGTGCCTGCCCTGTTTCCAAACTTGTGAGGGACAGAAAAACTAGGATGTGTTTTCCAGCCCAGTGTCTTTATGGCAACTAAGTGTTAATGTATTGCCAGTGAGATCACTCACTATTGCAGAGTTAACTGAATAACCATGATTTCAAGGACACATTAACTTAGTGAAGACAGCACATTTTTTAGTGCCTGGCTACATTAATTATAAGCAAGTACATGTAGCCAATTTCTGAAGAATTTTATCTACTAACTAAAACATAAACAAAGTTCAGGACCACTCTTGGAGTGATTTCTCATTTCTTTTAATTTACTCAGTGTATTTTAAAATATCAACATGTATTTCATTATACCAATTTGCTATTAAAGGCTAGTCTCTTCTAAATTTCAATCTGTGTTTCTTCTGCCATGAAGAAAAATGTGGCTTAAAAGGCAGGTATATAACAATTAAAGAAATAACCCTGAGACTATACAAGAATCAATAAATTCCAGCACTTGAACTTGGTACTCAAAGAAGTGGGAACCAAGAATTTAGTCTGGTATTAGCTCTGCAAAAATCACAAAAAGTAGGATCAGCAATGTCAATAAACCCAATTAATATCAATCATAAAACCTTACTATGCAAAGAAGCTCACACAGACTGCAGACCATCACAGCTACTGCATTTCTGGAGTACTGTACAGGCAAGATGTCTGGGCTTTCTCTTTGAAACTAGATGCCTAGCAAGGTTACAAATTAGAAATGGATACTAAAGATTCAGATTCTAACAGTAAATTATTTAAAATATCTAATCAAAATGATTAGAAAATATCTAACCTAAAATGATTAATAGTTAAAATATGTTCATTGGAATTCACTTTGACACAATATATTATTTAAAATTCATTATAATCTTATTAAATATGCAGCAGTATCCCCATTTCACAGGTAGCGAATATTTCAGAAGCCATATTCATTAAAAAAAGAGAAAGAAATCCAACATTGGAACTCAAACCTTGTTTCCTTACACTGTGTTCTTTTTGTTATACCATACATAGAAACAATCCTTGGAAGTGGGACATTAAAGTGAAATTTACTTCTTTATAGGCAAAAAGATAGGCACTAGTCAAGTGTCATCGAAAGTTACAGGAAGAATACAGTTAGTTGCAGGCTAAGATTAAAATTTTGAAATTTGTCAAAGTCTTCTTTCCATGTTTAAAACTGACTCAAACACAAGATCAAAGGATAACAACAATAATAAGCTGAGTAACATGGAATAGATGTTTCATGCAGGGGCTCATGGGACAAGTACAGAAGGATACTTGACCTTAAGAAGGTTACTTAATCCCTCTTGATTTCAGCTGATTTATCTGTAAAACAGTAGTAATTATACAACTTAACTTCTTATAAGGATGAAGTGGGATAATACATGTAAAGTTTTTAGAAACAGTCTGGACTTCAAAGAAGGTAGCCTGATATAGGCTGGTTTAAATCCACTTTGTAGCAGCCTTGTCCCCCAACTCCCCAAACTCAAGGAGAAGGTGGGCAGACAAGAGAGTAACACCCAGCAACAGAAGGTCACAAAGTAACATGCTGGGGCAGAGGCTATGCAGGATGCCACAAGAGGACTAGAAAAGAATAAGCCACCTGTGCTTTTGATGTTTTGGATAATAAGGAGGTCACTGAAAGGAAGTCACATGTGTGCCCCACGAGAGGCCCTGAAAAATCAAAAACCTTAAAACCTTTTTTTGCAAAGAAGCTCACACAGACTGCAGACCATCACAGCTACTGCATTTCTGGAGTACTGTACAGGCAAGATGTCTGGGCTTTCTTTGAAACTAGATGCCTAGCAAGGTTACAAATTAGAAATGGATACTAAAGATTCAGATTCTAACAGTAAATTATTTAAAATATCTAATCAAAATGATTAGAAAATATCTAACCTAAAATGATTAATAGTTAAAATATGTTCATTGGAATTCACTTTGACACAATATATTATTTAAAATTCATTATAATCTTATTAAATATGCAGCAGTATCCCCATTTCACAGGTAGCGAATATTTCAGAAGCCATATTCATTAAAAAAAGAGAAAGAAATCCAACATTGGAACTCAAACCTTGTTTCCTTACACTGTGTTCTTTTTGTTATACCATACATAGAAACAATCCTTGGAAGTGGGACATTAAAGTGAAATTTACTTCTTTATAGGCAAAAAGATAGGCACTAGTCAAGTGTCATCGAAAGTTACAGGAAGAATACAGTTAGTTGCAGGCTAAGATTAAAATTTTGAAATTTGTCAAAGTCTTCTTTCCATGTTTAAAACTGACTCAAACACAAGATCAAAGGATAACAACAATAATAAGCTGAGTAACATGGAATAGATGTTTCATGCAGGGGCTCATGGGACAAGTACAGAAGGATACTTGACCTTAAGAAGGTTACTTAATCCCTCTTGATTTCAGCTGATTTATCTGTAAAACAGTAGTAATTATACAACTTAACTTCTTATAAGGATGAAGTGGGATAATACATGTAAAGTTTTTAGAAACAGTCTGGACTTCAAAGAAGGTAGCCTGATATAGGCTGGTTTAAATCCACTTTGTAGCAGCCTTGTCCCCCAACTCCCCAAACTCAAGGAGAAGGTGGGCAGACAAGAGAGTAACACCCAGCAACAGAAGGTCACAAAGTAACATGCTGGGGCAGAGGCTATGCAGGATGCCACAAGAGGACTAGAAAAGAATAAGCCACCTGTGCTTTTGATGTTTTGGATAATAAGGAGGTCACTGAAAGGAAGTCACATGTGTGCCCCACGAGAGGCCCTGTGTTTATCTACCAGTCATACAAATGTCACTGACTGCCAAGAGAGAACCACCTACAGACCAAGCTAAGCAGAAAGATACTTCCTAATCTCCCTATCCATCCCACCTTCCCCTCCCCACCCTCCTCTCCACATGCCTGTTTATGTCTGTGTCTATATTCTTGCTTTGGAAATAGGTTCATAGCCACTATTTTTCTAGATTCCACATACATATGTCAATATATGATTTTGTTTTTCTCTTTCTGACTTACTTCACTCTGTATGACAGACTCTAGGTCTATCCACATCTCTACAAATGAGCCTATTTCATTCCTTTCTGTGGCTGGATGGGGAATGTGGGAGGGAGGCCCAAGAGGATGCATGTGTGCATACAGCTTATTCACTTCAGAGAACAGCAGAAACTGGCACATTCTGGAGCAATTATATTCTAATAAGAAATAAACACACCTGAAAAAATGTTTACCAATAAAGAAATTTCGTTCCTTTTTATAATCTCCCTTTTCCTTGACTCAACTCTAGGATGACCCAGAAAGAGAATAGTGATCACAGCCCATCACCCGCTACACCTACCTTATTTGTGACTACGGCTGAGAAAAGGGGAAAAGATCTAAATGGCATAAGATACTTAAACTGAATGGGACTGAGCTCTTTGATATCTGAAAGTGAACAGAAGCTACAAGTGACACCCAAGATATTACATGATATTGGGAAAGAATGAAGTGCTGCTGAGTTTGGTCAGTTGAATTTCTAAAGCCTTTGGGATGAAATCCACATCCTTTCTTAGAGCCTCCAAAGCCTTGCAATGATCTCTCCCTCCCTTACCTCCCCTGACTCATGCTTAGAAATTCTCTGTATACCCTGCCTACAGCAATACTGGTAACTGCAGGGCTTTTACGTCATGCCTGATGTTACTACCCAAGTTCATGGAACTCCCTTGCAGTCTCTCTTCGCTATTAACCCCTACATCTGGTAACTTTCACTCCACATTCACAACAAGGATAATGGCCACTTTCTTCAATGCATCACCAGTATCAGCTGTCCAGAACATAGCAAAATAAGCACTACATAGTCCATGAATAAACAAATGAGAGGAATCACTGGAAATCAAGTGTAACGACAAGGATTCTGGACCATAGCAGTTCAAAGGGTCCATAAGGAGAAAGGCATTGGTAGGACCAGATGGTACAAAAGCTCTTACATACCTTCTCTCAGTCCTCGGTATTCAATACCTTAATACTTGCATTCACAAGTGTGTAGTGTGGATGATTATGTGTATGTATGTCTATGTGACGGTATTAAACTAATTACAGTAGGTTTTCTATATAATATTTAAGTATTAACATATATTGACACATATCAAAACAAGCCTAGCTATATTAAAGTCTGTGGTAACAGAAATCTACTATGTTTCAAGTTTGATTTGGAGATGCTTTTCTGGTATTTTGGGGCAGTTGGCTACAAGGCCCTTCTTGATCTGGTTCTAAGTAATTTTCTAATCTCATCTCCCACAAATCAAGGAGCATTCTAGGCTGTGATCACATTGAACTTTTACATTTTATTAAATTCAAGCTCTTTCACTCTGTGCTAAAACACGCTTCCTGTTATTGAAGCTGGCCAAACCTTGTCCTCCATCTTCCAACAGATATTTTAAAAAATCTCCCTTTTCCTTGACTCAACTCTAGGATGACCCAGAAAGAGAATAGTGATCACAGCCCATCACCCGCTACACCTACCTTATTTGTGACTACGGCTGAGAAAAGGGGAAAAGATCTAAATGGCATAAGATACTTAAACTGAATGGGACTGAGCTCTTTGATATCTGAAAGTGAACAGAAGCTACAAGTGACACCCAAGATATTACATGATATTGGGAAAGAATGAAGTGCTGCTGAGTTTGGTCAGTTGAATTTCTAAAGCCTTTGGGATGAAATCCACATCCTTTCTTAGAGCCTCCAAAGCCTTGCAATGATCTCTCCCTCCCTTACCTCCCCTGACTCATGCTTAGAAATTCTCTGTATACCCTGCCTACAGCAATACTGGTAACTGCAGGGCTTTTACGTCATGCCTGATGTTACTACCCAAGTTCATGGAACTCCCTTGCAGTCTCTCTTCGCTATTAACCCCTACATCTGGTAACTTTCACTCCACATTCACAACAAGGATAATGGCCACTTTCTTCAATGCATCACCAGTATCAGCTGTCCAGAACATAGCAAAATAAGCACTACATAGTCCATGAATAAACAAATGAGAGGAATCACTGGAAATCAAGTGTAACGACAAGGATTCTGGACCATAGCAGTTCAAAGGGTCCATAAGGAGAAAGGCATTGGTAGGACCAGATGGTACAAAAGCTCTTACATACCTTCTCTCAGTCCTCGGTATTCAATACCTTAATACTTGCATTCACAAGTGTGTAGTGTGGATGATTATGTGTATGTATGTCTATGTGACGGTATTAAACTAATTACAGTAGGTTTTCTATATAATATTTAAGTATTAACATATATTGACACATATCAAAACAAGCCTAGCTATATTAAAGTCTGTGGTAACAGAAATCTACTATGTTTCAAGTTTGATTTGGAGATGCTTTTCTGGTATTTTGGGGCAGTTGGCTACAAGGCCCTTCTTGATCTGGTTCTAAGTAATTTTCTAATCTCATCTCCCACAAATCAAGGAGCATTCTAGGCTGTGATCACATTGAACTTTTACATTTTATTAAATTCAAGCTCTTTCACTCTGTGCTAAAACACGCTTCCTGTTATTGAAGCTGGCCAAACCTTGTCCTCCTCCGCTATCTTCTTTTCCTAGAAACTTCTCAGATATAGATATCCTCTACCCACATGCCCACTACTACCATATCAATCCATAAATACTTCAATAAAACATGATCACACTGCGTCAAAACTGATGATTTTTTTCCTTAACGTCCACCCACTACACTATAAACAACACGAGGGCAACACTGGTTATATTTAAGTATTCAGCTCCCAGCATTGACATTTAACAGAGTGAGTACTTAGCCTATCTGGCTGAAAAGAACAAATACAACTCATACCTTCTAGTAGCTCAGGCTGCAGTAAAGAAGAAAGACATGTACAGATTTCTATAATCTAGCATGCAAAGTCATCAAAAGGTGTGAAAGTCGTGTTGTGGAGCTTGGAGACGAGGAGGATTGACTCTGCTTAGAGTCGCTTAGAAAAACATCAGGCAAGATGAAATTTGAGCTGGGTTTTGAATAAATGAAAGCTCTCCAGTTGGCAAAACAGGAGGGAAGGCATAACAAGAAGAGGGAAAAAAACATTTGCAAGGCCAGAGAGTTGTTAAAGATAATGGCTGAGGTTCTGAGAACAGCGAGAAGTTCAATGCAACTTACAAAAAAACAAAAACCAAAGGCTGTCTGACAGTCATAATGCCTTAAAGCTACTGCCCTCTGCCTTCCCTCCTCACCTCAACCATGCTTCTTTAAAATGTTGCCACCACTGTTTCTCCATTTCCTCACCTCCCACATGCCTCAACCCACTGCAATCTGGTTGCTTTTATCGTGATCAACAAATATCTCCTTGTTCTTAATCTAATGACACAGCTAAATCCTTTCCTTGGCTTTATCATAATACATAAGAGGGTTGCTTTCTCTCGACTTTTGTAATGAATGCTCTCCTTCATTGGCATTAAAACAACCACTTTCTACTGGTATTGTAATTAACTCGAAGTGCCCATGGCACCTGAGACCTCCTATGTCTGATAGTCATCTACGTGTAATGGCTTCTCCTGGAGAATGTAGGGACATAATGCTAGTGATGGTTTCTATTATTCCTCAAGGCATATACATTCTGCAGAGTTCTCCCCAAAGACAGGCCCCACCTTGTAACCTGGGAAAGAACATGCATTAAATTCAAGCTCTTTCACTCTGTGCTAAAACACGCTTCCTGTTATTGAAGCTGGCCAAACCTTGTCCTCCTCCGCTATCTTCTTTTCCTAGAAACTTCTCAGATATAGATATCCTCTACCCACATGCCCACTACTACCATATCAATCCATAAATACTTCAATAAAACATGATCACACTGCGTCAAAACTGATGATTTTTTTCCTTAACGTCCACCCACTACACTATAAACAACACGAGGGCAACACTGGTTATATTTAAGTATTCAGCTCCCAGCATTGACATTTAACAGAGTGAGTACTTAGCCTATCTGGCTGAAAAGAACAAATACAACTCATACCTTCTAGTAGCTCAGGCTGCAGTAAAGAAGAAAGACATGTACAGATTTCTATAATCTAGCATGCAAAGTCATCAAAAGGTGTGAAAGTCGTGTTGTGGAGCTTGGAGACGAGGAGGATTGACTCTGCTTAGAGTCGCTTAGAAAAACATCAGGCAAGATGAAATTTGAGCTGGGTTTTGAATAAATGAAAGCTCTCCAGTTGGCAAAACAGGAGGGAAGGCATAACAAGAAGAGGGAAAAAAACATTTGCAAGGCCAGAGAGTTGTTAAAGATAATGGCTGAGGTTCTGAGAACAGCGAGAAGTTCAATGCAACTTACAAAAAAACAAAAACCAAAGGCTGTCTGACAGTCATAATGCCTTAAAGCTACTGCCCTCTGCCTTCCCTCCTCACCTCAACCATGCTTCTTTAAAATGTTGCCACCACTGTTTCTCCATTTCCTCACCTCCCACATGCCTCAACCCACTGCAATCTGGTTGCTTTTATCGTGATCAACAAATATCTCCTTGTTCTTAATCTAATGACACAGCTAAATCCTTTCCTTGGCTTTATCATAATACATAAGAGGGTTGCTTTCTCTCGACTTTTGTAATGAATGCTCTCCTTCATTGGCATTAAAACAACCACTTTCTACTGGTATTGTAATTAACTCGGGAAGTGCCCATGGCACCTGAGACCTCCTATGTCTGATAGTCATCTACGTGTAATGGCTTCTCCTGGAGAATGTAGGGACATAATGCTAGTGATGGTTTCTATTATTCCTCAAGGCATATACATTCTGCAGAGTTCTCCCCAAAAGACAGGCCCCACCTTTGTAACCTGGGGAAAGAACATGCAACTGTTGCAGGTTTTATTTTAAAAATCACTTCATGTTCAGAAGTCAGAGTTGTTTGTTATTTAGTTTATATAAAAGTGTTGGGGACTGGAAAGAAATACTGTACCCCGAGGCAGCCAAGCGAGCCATGACTGCATGTGCTTAGTGCCTACAGCCCTCCCTGCTCCAGAAAAATAATGGCTGGAGTCAAACTACCTTTATTTGCATTCATTTTGGAACTATTACCCTACCTCCTAAATGAGGTTTTACTGTGGGCAAGACCTATGGGTTCATCCCATTACCAAATGAACCATACCTCCTTCAGGACACAGAATTATCCTCCCTGGACCAGGGGCTGTAACTGATACAGATACCTGACTTTTAAACATCATTACATCTGATAAGGAAGGGAAATCAGTGGTCTCTGATATTTGTTCTTAAGGATCAAAGCACAGTCTAGTTCTGAGAAGGGCATGCACCCCCAATTTGACAGACCACCTTGGCTGCTCCTTCTCAGTCTTCACTATCTTTTCTATCCCCTTCTATTCTAGAGTTGCTGTAAAAGCGTGGTGACCATCTCACTCTAATCTCTTTCCTTGCACAAGTCCACATATGCCCATGGTTTCAAATATCAGATATTTCTCAAGCCATCTGCACTCTAAGCTCTTCTCTTGAGTTCCAGATCTATGCCTGCTATGTAGACATCTCCAGTCAAATCCCTCACAAAGATCCCAACTGAGTATGTCCAAAGCATACTGATCCTGTATACACCAAAACAAGAGCAGACAAAATTTTTCCCTATGCTCCATCTTCCAGTGAATGGGACCACCATCCACCCAAAGCCCCCAAGCCTTCATCCCATACTTCTCCTTCAACACCTGCCTCCACCAGGTCACCAAAGCTCGCCCCTTTCCACCAGTGTCACCATATGTCTTGCCTGGTATTGTAATTAACTCGGGAAGTGCCCATGGCACCTGAGACCTCCTATGTCTGATAGTCATCTACGTGTAATGGCTTCTCCTGGAGAATGTAGGGACATAATGCTAGTGATGGTTTCTATTATTCCTCAAGGCATATACATTCTGCAGAGTTCTCCCCAAAAGACAGGCCCCACCTTTGTAACCTGGGGAAAGAACATGCAACTGTTGCAGGTTTTATTTTAAAAATCACTTCATGTTCAGAAGTCAGAGTTGTTTGTTATTTAGTTTATATAAAAGTGTTGGGGACTGGAAAGAAATACTGTACCCCGAGGCAGCCAAGCGAGCCATGACTGCATGTGCTTAGTGCCTACAGCCCTCCCTGCTCCAGAAAAATAATGGCTGGAGTCAAACTACCTTTATTTGCATTCATTTTTGGAACTATTACCCTACCTCCTAAATGAGGTTTTACTGTGGGCAAGACCTATGGGTTCATCCCATTACCAAATGAACCATACCTCCTTCAGGACACAGAATTATCCTCCCTGGACCAGGGGCTGTAACTGATACAGATACCTGACTTTTAAACATCATTACATCTGATAAGGAAGGGAAATCAGTGGTCTCTGATATTTGTTCTTAAGGATCAAAGCACAGTCTAGTTCTGAGAAGGGCATGCACCCCCAATTTGACAGACCACCTTGGCTGCTCCTTCTCAGTCTTCACTATCTTTTCTATCCCCTTCTATTCTAGAGTTGCTGTAAAAGCGTGGTGACCATCTCACTCTAATCTCTTTCCTTGCACAAGTCCACATATGCCCATGGTTTCAAATATCAGATATTTCTCAAGCCATCTGCACTCTAAGCTCTTCTCTTGAGTTCCAGATCTATGCCTGCTATGTAGACATCTCCAGTCAAATCCCTCACAAAGATCCCAACTGAGTATGTCCAAAGCATACTGATCCTGTATACACCAAAACAAGAGCAGACAAAATTTTTCCCTATGCTCCATCTTCCAGTGAATGGGACCACCATCCACCCAAAGCCCCCAAGCCTTCATCCCATACTTCTCCTTCAACACCTGCCTCCACCAGGTCACCAAAGCTCGTCATTCTACCACATCTTTTAAATCTTTTCAGAGCATTCTATCTTCAGTCTCTCTACCCTGATCCAGTCGGCAATCATGTCTTGCCTGGTATACGGCAGTTTTCAAATAAGTTTTTTCTTTTCTTGTTTTCTAGTATAAATTATTGGATTGCAGAAACTCTGACTCTTCACATGCCATCTATATAACCTCAGCATCCACCAACCCTATGATGACTTTTGGCTTCCCTCAGCATAAAGTCAAACACCTCACCCTGTTAATAGGCAAACTGTTAGGCCCCACATAAGCAATTATGATTCCATAGATCTAGATACTCCAAAAGATCCTATGAATCTGCTTTTGAGGAAGATTATGAAAAACTCTAGGATGTTGCTGGAGAATACTGGCTGAATAATCCCTAACTCTAATTCTTATGCTTCTAAAATATCAATAAGCTTCCAGTAGTCAATTTCTACATTCAGGCTTTAAAATGAGCAAAGGTTATTACTTTACCTTTGATAAATAGTATTTGCCATGTTTGTAGCAGTTTTCCTTACTTAGATACATTCACAAATGGGAACTTCTGATAAAGGTTAACATCTTAAACTCAGGATCAGTTTTCAAGCAAATATTAAGATCTAATAATTCACTAAACTTCCCTATGATGTTAACTACTGACCTACATAATATCCCAATTGTTTCTAGGGTTTCTAAGAGAGAATGTACTCTGTGTTTTCATAAGATAGACAAGTATTAACCAAGGGGGTAGATATGATCAATACATCAAAGTCACCACTTACATGGCTGCTTGCTTCTTAATGGTCTAATAGTAAACTCTAGATCAAAAACTTGGAGATGACTTCACAGTGTCCATTGTTCAAGATTTAATCCTAATACTTAGCAGTGCAATAGATAACCACTTGGGCTGAGGGTCTTAGTCTAGGTTTCAGGGAAATAGCTGGTGGTTGTGCCACTTATCTCTGAAAAATATGCTCACACAGTGAAAATGCTTAGTAGAATGGGAAAAGACCTTCTACATAGACCAAATAAAAAGGGGAAAAACGCACACAGAGGAGTTATAAGTTGCTTCAATGTACAATTAGCTACTACCAACTCTGTCCTTTAGCTACTACCAACTCTGTCCTTTAGCTACTACATTCCCAAGTTGACCTTTTTACTCGTGAATTTTTTAAAAAGTTAAATTTTGTGAAAAAAAAAAACTTAACTGCAAACACTGTAATTAGAATCTTTAATTATAATTTAGTTCTGCGACTTTCTTTGGCCAATTATGCTAGTTAATGATTCTGAGACAGTACATGTATGTGTCTGTGTGTGTGTGCACATGTGTGTGTGTTTGCTCCTTTGGTTCTTAATTCTTTTTGCTAGGCTGCTTTTTCCTCTCAGGCTAATGTCACAACAAATCTGATCACTGACCTGCACAGGCAGACCTCTGAGTTTAGGTTTTGCTACTGAGTATACACACTGCCTAGAAATAAGAGTATCAGCTAAGTCTCCAAAAGTGAAATTACATTTATTCTTCAGTATTTTCCCATTAACAAACTGCTTCTGTAAGAGATAAATTAGATACCTTCATATCCGTTTTATGTATGAGTAATAATAGCCTGGGTATCCGTCCCCTCTGTATCATAATAAATTTTTCTCTAAAAAGAAGCTCTAAAGCAACACACATACGTTTCATTTCCTGACCTGGCCATTCTAACATAATTTACTAACATAAATTGAAACTTTTTTTCAGTATTTTTCTTGCTTTCCAACAAAAGTTACATCAAGATTTAAAATCATTCCACATGAGCACCAGGGAGACCAAATCATTTCTATTCACAAAATGTACACATGTCTTGAAACTGAGTTCTGTCTTATCTAATAGATTCACAACATAAGGATGTGCATGTCAGCGTTACACATGAATATAGATTGCTCAATGTTCATCTTCTTCTCTAGATTTGGACAAATACCAAACAGTAGCTGTTGAGTGATCAGATTATCTCTTGATTCTCCCTCAAACCCCTCATATCACATGTTATTTGGTGTTCAGTTGTTGTTGTGTCTGACTAATGGACGGCAGCATGTCAGGCTTCCTTGTCCTTCACAGTCTGCTGGAGTTTGCTCAAACTCATGTCCATTGAGCCGATGATGATATCCAACCATCTCATTCTCTGTCACCCTCTTCTCCTCCTTCCCTCAGTCTTTCGTAGCATCAGGGTCTTTTCCAATGAGTCAGCTCTTTGCATCAGGTGACCAACGTATTGAAGCTTCAGCTTCAGTATTATGATGGGTACCTGGTATTAGTGAATGGCCTTGGAGCTCCAGATCCACCCAGCTTTCCCTTTCTTTGTGACACAGGAGAAGTGCTCTGTAAACTGTGCTCAGTCACCAGTTCATGCAAGATTAGGCTTTGTCATTAGAGGATGCCATAGGATACTCCCATGTCCTGGCAAAGAAAGGGGGTTTTCTTTCCTGGTTCTCTTCCTGGCTTAGGTGCATGGTCATCCTTTGGCACAGCTTCAAAGGACTGCCAGGCTGTGAGTTTTCAGCCAGCGGGCAGGATTTCTGACCAGCTTCAGCATGTACCGTCGTTTGCTTCTTCATCAGCTATTTCTTTCCGCGTAGCAGGTGCGCGCTCCTCTAGCCACAAAGTCCACTCCAGTGAGCTCTAAATCTTAGCCTTGGAGGGAAGGACTCCCTTCCAAGTCCTGTGTTCCTCCTGCTCATGATGCTTACCCCCGCAGCAGATGTTGCCTTCTGCATCTGCGAAATCTGTGTTGCTTAGTCTCCTTTTACATTTTTATCTAACCATCCTGCCCAAATTAATCATTCATTTTATTAATTTTCCCTGTCCTAATTCCTTTTATGGATCCTTTCCTCTAACTGGACTCTGAGGATAGAGTAATAAGTATGTGCCCAGATGATGGTCTTGCAATTAATCAGACTTCCCTCAAGTCAACTATTGGTAGGACTGAGTAAACAAGGTGCATTAAAGATGGAAATGAAGTACAAAATTTGACATGACCTAAGAGAATTCTATAAGACAGTGTTAGGCTAAGTGATTCAAAGAAAATCTAATAGAGAAAAACATCTAGGGCCTTCAAACTTCTGAAGAGCCTGCAGAGACGTTAGATATGTATTTCATTTTTGGGTAATTTCGAATATAGGCAAGTGCAAGTGCTTACATACACACACACATAATCCAAAATACATAAAGAAAACAGAACAATCAAATAAGTGATTTTTTAAAACACAAATGTTGCCAAACACAATTCTACTCAACTCAATTAAACCAATATAGTTTGGAATATGAGTGCATTTTCACATTTAATGTAACGTATGGCAGTGTCCCCTAAAATACGAAAGTCTATCTTGAGCCTGCTAATTTTTTTTAATTCTTGGGCTAAAGTCACTGAAGAGACTAAGATTCTGAATTCAATTCAGAGTTGAGAGATTTTAAATTTGCTCTGTGCCTAATGACTTCAGACTTAACATCAGTTACCAGTTTATTATTTTTATCTATTTCTACATGTATCTTATTAATATTTATTTCATTTTTGAGAATGACAGCAGCAGACAGGACCACAAACACACACCTACTAGACGTAAGACTGCTTGAAAGTGACTGCATCACACAGGAACAGTCCTGTCCCAGTTCGGGGACATGTTGTACTTAACCTTGAGTGTTCAGTTTCATATATCAGCATTCCCTGCTCTAAGTTTCAACTTGACATCAGTAGAGTCTTTAGGCTAATCTTTAATTATTAGCTATTCAGTCATGTCCAACTCTTTGTGACTCTATGAACTATAGCTCACCAAGCTCCTCTGTCCATGGGATGTTCTAGGCAAGAATACTGGAGCAGGTTGGTATTTCCTCCTCCAGGTGAGCTTCCCAACTCAGGGACTGAACCCAGGTTTCTGACATTACAGGGAGATTCTTTACTATCTTAGCCACCAGGGCTCACATTAGTTCTTGTAGGACAGTTAAAATGCTTCCCCACCCCCCCACAAAAATGCTTTTTCCCATTTTCTTATTTGCTTTTTCCTAGAATTTGGTATTTTTTCAAGCATATGAATTTCCCATCAAATGCTTGGAAGGAATGTCTTCATGGAAACACTAACTAAATGATCTGTTTCTTTTTTCCTTTTTTTTTCTAAATTTAGCTTTACTGAAATATAATTGACAAAAAATTACAAGATAGTTGAGGGAATCATAATGGTGATTTGATTTGCATAGTAAAATGATCCCCCCTGTCTAGTTAGTTAACATATCCATCACCTTATATTTCTTTCTTTCTTTATTTTGGCAAGAACTTTTAAGTTCTATTATTTTGTTGTTCAGTCACTAAGACTCTGCAACCCCATGAACTTTATAGCACACCAGTCTTCCCTGTCTTCCACTGTCTCCCAGAGCTTGCTCAGACTCATGTCCATTGCGTTGGTGATGTCATCCAATCATCTCATCCTCTGCTGCCCGCTTCTCCTCCTGCCCTCAATCTTTCCCAGCGTCAGGGTCTTTTCCAACGAGCTGTCTCTTCTCATCAGGCAGTCAAAGTATTGGAGCTTCACCTTCAGCCACGATTTACTTTTTTAGTGAATTTCAGTTTACAATACAGTGTTATCAACTACAGTCACCATGTTTTACCTTAGAGCCTCAGATCTTACTTATCTTGTAGCTGGAAGTTTATATCCTTTTACCAACCTCTCATTTTCCTACCCTTCGGCTGCTCGCAACCATTGATCTACTCTCTGTCGCTATGACGTTTTTATTCCACATGAAAATGATACAAAGCAATATTTGTCTTTCTCTGTCTGGTTTATTCACTTAACATAATGCCCTCAAGGTCCACTCATGTCAAAAATGCCAAGATTTCTCTCTTGCTGTGTGATATATGTATGTATATATGTATATCACATCATATTTCCATATCTAGGCTCTGAGTAGAAAAAAACCACAATTTTTATGAAAGAATTGGCATAATTCAACCCTACTCAACCCTAAAGGGAAAGGTAGACAGGTCCCAATAAATTGGATAATTATGGGAAATATAAATCAGTGCAGCCACTGTGGAAAACAGTATGGAGGCTCCTCCAAAAACACTAAAAGCAGGGTTGCCATATGATCTAGCTACCCTGCTCCAGGATATATATCGGGGAAAAAAAACCCAAATACTCTAATCATAAAAGATACACGCACTATCCAGAATAACCAGGATATGGAAACAACCCAAGTGCCTGTTAATAGAAAACTGGCTTAAGAAAATGTGATACACACACACACACACACAAACACACACACACACACACACACACACACAATGGGTACTTAGCCATAAAAAATGAAATACTGCCATTTACAGCAACATGGATGGACCTAGAGAATTTCTTAAAATACAAAATGAAGTAAGTGAGGTAGAAAGACGAATACTGCAAGACTAACATGGGGAATCTAAGCAATAACATAAATGAATGTATATATAAAACAGAAACAGATTCACCGATAGAGAAAACAAACTTAAAGTTACCAAAGAGGAGGTGGGGGAAGGGATAAATCAGAAATACATGATTAACAGATATAAAGTCATATATATGAAATAGATGAGCCATGAGGATTTACTCTACAACACAGCAAACTGTACTCAATTATCTTATAATAACATATAATAGAAAATAATCTGAAAACAAAGTAACTGAATCACTACGCTGTATACCTGAAACTAATACAAACTTATAAATCAACTACTGTTTCATTCAAAACAATTGGCTAATATTGTTTATGAGCATCTGCAAGAAAGGCAAACTTTTAGTTTTAACCCTGTGTTTATCCAGGTGGAAAGCCCCCCAACTTGTCATCCTTCCCCTTGGGGTATCACATAAAGGGAGGACACTAGGGGGGGACAGCATGAAGGAGGATGACCAGGTAAAGCCTGGGACAATGGCATCACCTCCAATTCTCATTCCCTTACCACAAAGAAGGTGGACAAAAAATAATGTCTACAAAAATTTTCTGTAGTAGAGCACTAGAGGCAGCAGTAGAAATGGAAGACTAATAATAAAATTCTTATGTTTACCTAAGAAGTTATCAATGATAAGTCTAGTGTACCAATTTCTAACCCAGTAGACCAATTTCCCTCTTCTACTGATCTCATTTTAAAGAAAACTAAAGACCAGTTCCATAAGGTTCAACAGTGTTGATTCTAGTTTTCTGTAGATTGATTTATATGTACCTACTATGTATAAGGAGGGTTTTCTGTTGTTCAGTCACTGACTCATGTCCGACTCTTTGCGACCCGATGGACTGCAGCATGCCAGACTTCCCTGTCCTTTACTGTCTCCTGGAGTTTGCTCAGATTCATGCCCATTGAGTCACTGATGCTATCTCACCATCTCATCCTCTGCCACTCATGTAGTGTATTTATTTATTAATAGGCAACCAGTATGACTAGAAGTACACCTTCCTCAATAGAAGTTCTCCATTTGTAGCACTGACCATGATCACAACCTGTGAGAAGCAGTTATCTGTGAATCTGTACAAATGTATGGAAGTCAAGCAGGGGCTGTGATCTTAGAAAATGTTCTCAGTAATATCATTATTTTTAGTTAAACAATTGTCTTCCACACTGTAGCTGGGTAGAAAGTTTTGAAAATAATATAAGATATAAAGAGTTAACCTGGACACTTAAGTTAGAAAGGTATATCATTCTATAAGCAGACTAACAGCTTTAATTCTCCATGTATTTGGGCAGACTAAACAGGCATAAGACAGGTACATAATCTATTTAACACTAAAGATATGTGTTTATTCTAAATTACCTCCCACACTTAACCATCATAGGAAGTAAAAATACTATTGAATGAAAAACTTACCATATCTGTATCTGAGACAGGGCCAAAACTGGTCACATAGATGTTAGTGAAGACTTCAGTAATACTGTCTGGTGTGAGAAAGAGAGAGTGAATATAGATATTATGTAATCAGAACCAGAGGAGAGAGATGAGGTCAACTATATGGCCTGGTGAGAAAGTCCTGTGGTAACCAGGAATGCTGCTGTTTGCTTTCTTTTCAGCTTTTACAACCAACAAAAATAGCCATTTGGCTTATTTATTTTCTAGAGTCTTACAGTCCTCCATGCTAAATGCCTAGAAAAACTGTGACCTCCTTATTTGGAAGCTATACCTAACTAGAGCCTTTTGTTTTGAGGACTGCTCAGAATGTTTCTCAGAAACTATCTTAAATGTACCAGTAAGGAAAATAAAGTATACTTACTACGGTTACAGTTTGATACAGTCTTAAAATTGACTTTAAACCAAGTATTTCAGATAGTATTTCATGATGGTAGAGACATTTAGTTTTTAGACTGTAAATTAGTGTATTTTCTCAATAAAGTACAAACACATTGTTAATAACTATAAATAAGCATAATTCATATTAATATAAAAAGCTTTATCACTGACATAAAGAAGTAAATAGCATCCATTAATCATGAGGATTACTTCCAAATATGCTATCCTTTAAATGTATTTAAGAATGACTAAATTGCTCAAATTAAATTGAATTACACCTGAAAATTATATAACTTACAAAGTGTAGCACAATCAACTGGATTGCTCTATTAAACAGGTGACTTAGATCTTTGATTTTTAAATAAGCCAAATGGCAATGGGGGAAAAGCTCAAAGAAAAAAATTTTAAAATAAAACCCTTTCAATGTTCTTATAAGAAAAAAATAACATCATTAACTTATACCATCATGAATTTAATGCCTCAACGGCTAAGTGTCAAATGTGTAATTCTACACAAAAAATATCATGAAATATTGTAATATTATACTGGACATTAACTGACAACCATGAGACAGCAAACTAATGACAGAGTCTATTGAATGTTTATTCTTCAAAGGACTTGAAATATAATATAATAATCTGCATGACAAATCCATGAGTAAGAGTCTCTGTTATCATCCCAATACATTTGAACACTGACATATAGAAACTTAAGGAAAAGTGTCCCAAGACCCACACACCATCGAGTAGACACAGTCAGGCTTTAGGACACATGCAATCTGGTTCCTGAGCTCTCAGGGTAAACACAGCATTGGACAGGAATCAAAAATAATTTACAAAAAAAAAAACTAGGCAAAAATAAACTTACAACTGTTTTCTTATTAACTACATATTTCTATTTATCACAACACTCTGTATAAAAGCATAGTTTTGGTGTTCCAAATAAATATATTCACTTAACTTTGTCATTTTATATACTATTTTATTCCAAAAATGATACTCATAAAATTTTGTTATAAAACTCATTTATAAAGATAATTCTCAGATGCCACCTGCCCCCAGACACCTGCATAGTTTTACAGATTTAAATACAAAGTCTAAGGAAAATAAAGTATACTTACTACGGTTACAGTTTGATACAGTCTTAAAATTGACTTTAAACCAAGTATTTCAGATAGTATTTCATGATGGTAGAGACATTTAGTTTTTAGACTGTAAATTAGTGTATTTTCTCAATAAAGTACAAACACATTGTTAATAACTATAAATAAGCATAATTCATATTAATATAAAAAGCTTTATCACTGACATAAAGAAGTAAATAGCATCCATTAATCATGAGGATTACTTCCAAATATGCTATCCTTTAAATGTATTTAAGAATGACTAAATTGCTCAAATTAAATTGAATTACACCTGAAAATTATATAACTTACAAAGTGTAGCACAATCAACTGGATTGCTCTATTAAACAGGTGACTTAGATCTTTGATTTTTAAATAAGCCAAATGGCAATGGGGGAAAAGCTCAAAGAAAAAAATTTTAAAATAAAACCCTTTCAATGTTCTTATAAGAAAAAAATAACATCATTAACTTATACCATCATGAATTTAATGCCTCAACGGCTAAGTGTCAAATGTGTAATTCTACACAAAAAATATCATGAAATATTGTAATATTATACTGGACATTAACTGACAACCATGAGACAGCAAACTAATGACAGAGTCTATTGAATGTTTATTCTTCAAAGGACTTGAAATATAATATAATAATCTGCATGACAAATCCATGAGTAAGAGTCTCTGTTATCATCCCAATACATTTGAACACTGACATATAGAAACTTAAGGAAAAGTGTCCCAAGACCCACACACCATCGAGTAGACACAGTCAGGCTTTAGGACACATGCAATCTGGTTCCTGAGCTCTCAGGGTAAACACAGCATTGGACAGGAATCAAAAATAATTTACAAAAAAAAAAAACTAGGCAAAAATAAACTTACAACTGTTTTCTTATTAACTACATATTTCTATTTATCACAACACTCTGTATAAAAGCATAGTTTTGGTGTTCCAAATAAATATATTCACTTAACTTTGTCATTTTATATACTATTTTATTCCAAAAATGATACTCATAAAATTTTGTTATAAAACTCATTTATAAAGATAATTCTCAGATGCCACCTGCCCCCAGACACCTGCATAGGGTCTGTTCCACAGCTACACAATTTGTGCAGTCACATATGTCTCTGTGCTCAGAAAAGCCCCATGCTTGGTTTAATGTTCTGTTTTCACTCCCTTGAAGTTCTTAATTATGTTCTGAGTAAAGCACCCTGCATTTTCATCCTGGGAACCTCACAAATTATGTAGCTGGTCCTGGGCCTAGACATACCAAATCAATCTTACTCTCACATTTATCCACTAAACAATCGAATAAAACTGTCATTATAGATATTGACTTAAAATATTCCAGAGGAGAGTAGTTAAAATGTTAAGGTAGTCTTCACCCAAATAGAGGCAAATGGGATAATCCTCCTTAGAGTTGTTAAGTTAGAAGAGAGATGATAAAACAATATGTGAAAATGTTCATGCTAAGAATATGAACGCTATCCACTTAAACACCACATGGCAAACAAAGAGTAAGGTAGAATATGGTCATCTTAGTGAATGCAATGAGGTGCCAACTAAGAATCTAGAGAGAGAAAAATAAGATCACACTAAAATCTCTAAGCAATAAGAGGTAATGCCTCAACACAGAACACAGACATGCAAAGTTTTCCTAAAGAGAATGATCTCAATTTTCATTGACTTCATAAACACAGTTAGACAATATATTGCCTTGCAAGGACTATTCTCCTGCTATGCATGTTCAGGAAAAGTAGAGGAAAATACTGTCCCTAAAACTAGAGATCAGTGTCTTAACAAGGCAATTTACACTCATATGAAGAAGTGAATTATGTGCAGTCACTGCTGCTGAGAGATGGAGTGATCTGAGATCTGGAATAGTGACTGAAGTTAGAAACCCAAGGGTTGTTAGTAAAATAAAGAATGTATGCAGAGGCCAGCTTAGAGAGAAGGAAGCTCTAGAAGAGGAAAAGGCTGGAGTCATTTTAAATAATCTTTTAAAAGTTTGACTGTGAAAGGGAAGGAGATTCTAGCAACAGGGGAAATTATGGGGAGTGGAGAGATACTTTTCTGTTTGCTTGTTTAAGGTGGAAGATAGTTAAGCATCTGCTAATGCAGCGGAAGGGACTAAGGGAGCAGCTGGATATTTAGAAGACAAGATCAATGAAAGAGGAATATTCCTGTGTAAGCAGATAGTGCATTCATTAAAAAGACTGACAATATATACATTGAGGGAAGAAAGAGGAGGGTATATCCTTAATTATGTCAGATGAGAAGTGTGTTGAAATAAATAGAAGTAGGTTTTTAGGTCTATTGGAAGGAAAGTTCCTGGAGAGGAGAGAAATTCTGAGTTACATACAAAATATCTGTGCATCACCTTTATTATAATAGATGATTCCAAGTCAAAAGTTTGATAGTTTAACTAATTACATAAACAACATTTACAATGGTATACATCCATAGAAGACCAACGCACCATCTGCTGCCCACTATTTGTCCACATCCCCCTGACAACCATGATTCCTCACCATGTTGGGATGTTCTGTGCAAGTTCCTGTGATTCTTTGCCTGAGGGCTTTTCTTGGGTATGCAGGAAGAGAGAAATTGCAGAAAAGTCTGTGCTGCTGGGAACAGCCATCAACAAATAACTAATGAGTTAGAGGAAACAGAACTCAATTTTCTCTCCCTCTCAGTGGAGGCAACTCTCAGGCATGCCCTACACCATTTCCCAGATGACATCAGTGGGATGAAGCCCAACTGTACTTAGCAGGAGCCTTCTCATGATGGTACCCTGCTTTAGCCCTCCTCCCTATATCACTGCATCACCCTCTCCCTGTGTCACTCCGCTCTTTCTCAGCTAGTGTCTCTTAATTATACTTCCTAAGTGATTCTGTATCAAACATCATTCACTTACTCTAAGAAGAAAACATGATAATAATTAAGGACTTGGGAAAGATGTGAATTGTATTAAAGTGAAAGTTGCTCATTCGTGTCTGACTGTTTGTGATCCATGGACGAGCCATGGAATTTTCCAGAATTAGTCCAGATGTTCTCAAACCTTCTTGGGTTATAGTAAGCTGGTTTTCTATTTGAAGGGATTAAAAGACAATCTTTTGCAATTGCTATTTTAACTTGACTTTTCTTTCTATATTCATTAATTTACAAATAGTTTGACTTAAGGGAAGGGATAAAAAGGGGAGTGGAGTTTTTTTCTTTTAGCTTTAATGCAGCGGAAGGGACTAAAAATTTTGAAAAAAAGGAATATTCCTGTGTAAGCAGATAGTGCATTCATTAAAAAGACTGACAATATATACATTGAGGGAAGAAAGAGGAGGGTATATCCTTAATTATGTCAGATGAGAAGTGTGTTGAAATAAATAGAAGTAGGTTTTTAGGTCTATTGGAAGGAAAGTTCCTGGAGAGGAGAGAAATTCTGAGTTACATACAAAATATCTGTGCATCACCTTTATTATAATAGATGATTCCAAGTCAAAAGTTTGATAGTTTAACTAATTACATAAACAACATTTACAATGGTATACATCCATAGAAGACCAACGCACCATCTGCTGCCCACTATTTGTCCACATCCCCCTGACAACCATGATTCCTCACCATGTTGGGATGTTCTGTGCAAGTTCCTGTGATTCTTTGCCTGAGGGCTTTTCTTGGGTATGCAGGGAAGAGAGAAATTGCAGAAAAGTCTGTGCTGCTGGGAACAGCCATCAACAAATAACTAATGAGTTAGAGGAAACAGAACTCAATTTTCTCTCCCTCTCAGTGGAGGCAACTCTCAGGCATGCCCTACACCATTTCCCAGATGACATCAGTGGGATGAAGCCCAACTGTACTTAGCAGGAGCCTTCTCATGATGGTACCCTGCTTTAGCCCTCCTCCCTATATCACTGCATCACCCTCTCCCTGTGTCACTCCGCTCTTTCTCAGCTAGTGTCTCTTAATTATACTTCCTAAGTGATTCTGTATCAAACATCATTCACTTACTCTAAGAAGAAAACATGATAATAATTAAGGACTTGGGAAAGATGTGAATTGTATTAAAGTGAAAGTTGCTCATTCGTGTCTGACTGTTTGTGATCCATGGACGAGCCATGGAATTTTCCAGAATTAGTCCAGATGTTCTCAAACCTTCTTGGGTTATAGTAAGCTGGTTTTCTATTTGAAGGGATTAAAAGACAATCTTTTGCAATTGCTATTTTAACTTGACTTTTCTTTCTAAATTCATTAATTTACAAATAGTGAAGCTTATGCTTTGATTTACAGTTCTTTGAATTTTAACATGTATAGACTCTTGTGGGAAGGGCTTCCTAGATAGCGCTGGTGGTGAAGGAGACATAAGAAATGAGGGTGTGATCCCTGGGTCGGGAAGATCCCCTAGAGGAGGAAATGGCAAACCACTCCAGTATTCTTGCCTGGAAAATCCAATGGACAGAGGAGTCTGACAGGCTATGGTGCATGGGGTCACAAAGATTCTCACATGACTGAAGTGACTTAGCACACATCCAACCAATAAGCTATACTGTCTTTACTCCTGTAATCTGGATATTAACAGTAATATTAATAAGCACATGAACTCACATTATTAAGAGTAAAATCAAGCTGCAGATGGCATCCCTTCAAAATCATCAGGATACTAATAATTTTGCTCACTATGCAACACAAATAGACCGTCATGCACATATTTTAAGACAAGCTAGTCATTGCTGTGTTTTGCTTTACTTTTTCAGCAACAACAAAGACATTGTGTTTCCTGGGATGATTCCCAAACACCTACATGTGCCATTTGTCATCAGTCAAGGCTGTTAAAGTCAACAAGTACTTTCTAAGTGATTTTTGTTTATATGGCACATAGTGTTCCCTATTAAAATTTGAAAACTTTGAATCTGAGAATATAATTTTATCACCATTCTACCACAAAAGAATTGTTGCTCCTTACCCAGTATCTTCCTCCCAATACAGTGCCCATAAAATCAGGAAATGAAAAAGTAGATGGTACCCTGCTTTAGCCCTCCTCCTATATCACTGCATCACCCTCTCCCTGTGTCACTCCGCTCTTTCTCAGCTAGTGTCTCTTAATTATACTTCCTAAGTGATTCTGTATCAAACATCATTCACTTACTCTAAGAAGAAAACATGATAATAATTAAGGACTTGGGAAAGATGTGAATTGTATTAAAGTGAAAGTTGCTCATTCGTGTCTGACTGTTTGTGATCCATGGACGAGCCATGGAATTTTCCAGAATTAGTCCAGATGTTCTCAAACCTTCTTGGGTTATAGTAAGCTGGTTTTCTATTTGAAGGGATTAAAAGACAATCTTTTGCAATTGCTATTTTAACTTGACTTTTCTTTCTAAATTCATTAATTTACAAATAGTGAAGCTTATGCTTTGATTTACAGTTCTTTGAATTTTAACATGTATAGACTCTTGTGGGAAGGGGCTTCCTAGATAGCGCTGGTGGTGAAGGAGACATAAGAAATGAGGGTGTGATCCCTGGGTCGGGAAGATCCCCTAGAGGAGGAAATGGCAAACCACTCCAGTATTCTTGCCTGGAAAATCCAATGGACAGAGGAGTCTGACAGGCTATGGTGCATGGGGTCACAAAGATTCTCACATGACTGAAGTGACTTAGCACACATCCAACCAATAAGCTATACTGTCTTTACTCCTGTAATCTGGATATTAACAGTAATATTAATAAGCACATGAACTCACATTATTAAGAGTAAAATCAAGCTGCAGATGGCATCCCTTCAAAATCATCAGGATACTAATAATTTTGCTCACTATGCAACACAAATAGACCGTCATGCACATATTTTAAGACAAGCTAGTCATTGCTGTGTTTTGCTTTACTTTTTCAGCAACAACAAAGACATTGTGTTTCCTGGGATGATTCCCAAACACCTACATGTGCCATTTGTCATCAGTCAAGGCTGTTAAAGTCAACAAGTACTTTCTAAGTGATTTTTGTTTATATGGCACATAGTGTTCCCTATTAAAATTTGAAAACTTTGAATCTGAGAATATAATTTTATCACCATTCTACCACAAAAGAATTGTTGCTCCTTACCCAGTATCTTCCTCCCAATACAGTGCCCATAAAATCAGGAAGGTTTATGAATAATAATAAAATATGTATGAACAGTGTTTTCATACAGTTATTTTTCATGGTTTTGGTCTTTGATTCTTTGTTTGATTTGGAAACATGAAATATAAACATACATTGAATACCTGAAATTTCCTCTCACTATAAGCTTCCTGATGTTCTTAAACTTTTAAACCTTTATATACTCTCTTTATTCTTGTGGTTTTGTTTATATACTTTTATTTTTTCTACTAATGAAGATGCACTGATTTTAAAAGTATAGATGATCCGGAAACCCCCAAACAAAAAGCAAGTTACTTTTCCCTGGTTACTTAGACAGGAAAGTATCTTCCTGAAATGTAAGAAACCCAGGTTTGATCCCTGGGTTAGGAAGGTTCACTGGAGAAGGGAATGACTACCCATTCTAGTGTCCTTGCCTGGAGAATTCCATGGACAGAGGAGCCTGGCGGACTATAGTCCACGGGATCACAGAGTTGGACATGACTGAGCGTCTAACAATAGCACACTTAAACAAGAATCAAGTTGCCTGTATGCCTATGGACAGGATACAAAGTCCTCAAAGGATAAACTAAACATATCCTATCATAATAGTCACTGATCATGTATAATAAATCTGACTCTGAAATCACTGCAGGGTTTTATCTGTCTTCTACAGCGCTGGGGACTGTTCTGATTCTTAGAACCATCGGCAGATGAAAGATTTGTCTCTCTTTGAAATCTCTTTCTTCAATATATAATGATTCAGCTTGTTCTGGTGAGGAAGTTGAAGACATTCTTCTCTCCCCAAAGCACCAGTGGAGGAAATCAAATAGAAAAAGGAAGAGGAGACTGAATGCACATTAATTCTCATGGATTTAGTGGGATTGTTTGGTTCAAGTAACAAATAGCTACTCAGGGCTTACTAAGTACAGTCCAGAGACACCCCCTGCCTGACAGACAAGGGAGAGCATGTTTCCAAAGGGAAGCTGCTAGTGGTATCAGAAACAGTCAATGTTCCTTGAGGTAATGTTTAATCAAGCCATGGCTCCATGCTCAGTTTGGGACGCCAACAAGGGAAAGAATGAAGATGTTCTCAAAGTTCTCACTTCTGCAATTACAAGTTAGATTCTCTTGTGAGGAGATTCTAGTGCCTCATCCCACACCAAGTTGTTAAGGATGGCATCCAGAGTGCATTGGATGCCTTAGAACCCTGAGAGCTCAAAGTGCATATAAAATACATTGAATACCTGAAATTTCCTCTCACTATAAGCTTCCTGATGTTCTTAAACTTTTAAACCTTTATATACTCTCTTTATTCTTGTGGTTTTGTTTATATACTTTTATTTTTTCTACTAATGAAGATGCACTGATTTTAAAAGTATAGATGATCCGGAAACCCCCAAACAAAAAGCAAGTTACTTTTCCCTGGTTACTTAGACAGGAAAGTATCTTCCTGAAATGTAAGAAACCCAGGTTTGATCCCTGGGTTAGGAAGGTTCACTGGAGAAGGGAATGACTACCCATTCTAGTGTCCTTGCCTGGAGAATTCCATGGACAGAGGAGCCTGGCGGACTATAGTCCACGGGATCACAGAGTTGGACATGACTGAGCGTCTAACAATAGCACACTTAAACAAGAATCAAGTTGCCTGTATGCCTATGGACAGGATACAAAGTCCTCAAAGGATAAACTAAACATATCCTATCATAATAGTCACTGATCATGTATAATAAATCTGACTCTGAAATCACTGCAGGGTTTTATCTGTCTTCTACAGCGCTGGGGACTGTTCTGATTCTTAGAACCATCGGCAGATGAAAGATTTGTCTCTCTTTGAAATCTCTTTCTTCAATATATAATGATTCAGCTTGTTCTGGTGAGGAAGTTGAAGACATTCTTCTCTCCCCAAAGCACCAGTGGAGGAAATCAAATAGAAAAAGGAAGAGGAGACTGAATGCACATTAATTCTCATGGATTTAGTGGGATTGTTTGGTTCAAGTAACAAATAGCTACTCAGGGCTTACTAAGTACAGTCCAGAGACACCCCCTGCCTGACAGACAAGGGAGAGCATGTTTCCAAAGGGAAGCTGCTAGTGGTATCAGAAACAGTCAATGTTCCTTGAGGTAATGTTTAATCAAGCCATGGCTCCATGCTCAGTTTGGGACGCCAACAAGGGAAAGAATGAAGATGTTCTCAAAGTTCTCACTTCTGCAATTACAAGTTAGATTCTCTTGTGAGGAGATTCTAGTGCCTCATCCCACACCAAGTTGTTAAGGATGGCATCCAGAGTGCATTGGATGCCTTAGAACCCTGAGAGCTCAAAGTGCAGTCTAAGCACAGGCTATCAGAGACCTAGTATCCTTAGGTTAGTTAAAAACGTGAAGCGTATTAATCATCAACCCCAACTCCTATGTTGTTCTGTAAGTACTGACAGAAACCAGCTTATCAACTAAGTTATGAGAATTAAAAAATAAAACTATGCTGATATAAATTTATATTTTGTACCCCAAAATACATATCAATAAATGAATATTCTCATATCCAATATATTATGGGACTCAGAAGTAAAGCATCTGGCTACAATGCAGGAGATGCAGGTTTGATTCATGGGTAAGGAAGATCCCCTGGAGGAGGAAATGGCCACCCATTCTAGTATTCTTGCTTGGAGAATCCCAGAGGAGCCTGGCAAGGCTACAGTCCATATAGTGGCAAAGAGTTGAACACAACTGAGGCAACTTAACACACATGCATGACAATATTTAATAATGATATGCTTTTACCTTTTAAGATAATGAATTATTTTATAAATCAACATAGCCCCTCACTGGGTTGGGACACACAGTTTAAAGGGCACAGCCCACTGTGGTCACCTTTTGTTGGCAAAGCAATAAAGTTATGCTTTTCGGGAAGAGGGGGCCCAAGATGGTGGAGGAATGAGAAGAGGATTTCACTAGCTCCCCAGCAGAATCACCAGGACTAATCAAGAAATGAAACACCACCAACAAAGTAGCCTTTAGACGACAAAAGAAGTCCTCAGGTCTAAAAGAGACGGAGAGCAAGCAGCCTGAACTTATCTAAATCTCTCATTCCAGAGCTCCCATCCTCCAGCTCCCACACAGGGCCAGGCAGACAGAGCACTGGGAAGTGCTCCGGAAGGACAGACAGCAGCGCACAGCATGAGAATCTTGCCGGCGTCATTACTGTGACAGGGAGCTGGGACAAGAGGTGAGCTGAGACAACACTAGCGGGGCATGGGAAATGGAACAGGGAAATCCCCCGCGGGTCTCAGTCCAGAAGTCCGGCTTAAGCCAGATGAGGAAGCGGCCGCCCACGTTTGGGGCAAATGGTGAGCCCTAGTCCCGTGGGACAGACATGCGCCAGCTGCTCAAACAATCCCGCGCAGCCCCAGTGCTGCAGCAAAGAAGCTGGGCATCTGGGATAAGAAGCCTCAGTCCCGCCAGCAGCAGAGCCATAACAAAAACACCGGGAGAAGAGCAAGGATGGAAAGCTACCAGGGAGTACTCAATAGAACCAGGGAACCCCCTCCAGCATGGAATACAGAGGTGCCACCCCCGCCCAACTGACTGGGAACCACCTGCCGCGCCCACCCCGGCCAGCATCAGGGGCAGAGAGGGAGGGATCAGCTGTACTGGGTACAGACACTGTGAAGAAACCAGACCAACCGGTTCTGCAAGGATCCAGACTACAAACTTACCTGACCCTCACTGAAACCTAAGACATAAGCAATCACCCAGCTCACACACCTGACCCCTACCAGAACAGCCTAGGGAAATCTGGGACAACATTAAGAGCAAACTGGCGGAAGGTTCACATGCAGATGAGAAGATAAAAACCAGGGACGGTATTTTCTTATTTTTAAAAAATTTTTTTTTCAATTTTTTAATTTTTTAAAATTTTTCTTCTTTTAATTTTAATTCTTTTTTGACTTTTTAATTTTTTTGCCACTGCTTCCTCTCTCTATACTCTAACAGTAAAATCTTTTTATACCTACTACTATCCTCTATATAAATATTTCCTATCTTCCTGTCTCTACTCTTCTCTTTCAGCTGTACTAAACTCTACTACACACTTATCTCTGTTACCTAACTCTAAAAAATCTCTGCAACACGGATCTATTCCTTCTCATTACCCATACACTCTCCTCCTTCTCACCCCCGACACATGTCCTGGTTAAAACCTGCTTTCATTGTAATATTCCCAGCCAGGACCTTGCTCTGGATCTGTTTTTCCAGGCAGTGTTTTAATAAACTTAGAGCTTAACGGTCAGGTACCAGCTTTGATTGTGCTGTTTGCCAGAAAATCTTCCTATACTTTATCCCTTTAAGACTGTTCAGTTGTGGTTATTGATGTGTATCTATGTATATTTTTCCATTACATTAGAAAATATTTTCATGAATTTATGACTGTCATCTATCAGATGTACCTTTTGTCCCACATATGCTTATATTTGAACTAATACCACTGAACGCCATAACAAACCAGACATAGAGCCTACACTCCCTGGCCAGAGATCAAACCAAGGACCCTCAGAGTGGAAGCCATGACTCCAAGGCGCTACACTACCAAAGAACACACAACACTAGAGATTATTCAACTGCAAACACAACCCAACACCACCTAAGACACAAACCACCGAGTTCTTCTACAAGGACAGAAACAAAAAGGAAGGGAGAATTCAACCACAAAGCCTGTTGGGAAAAAGACCTCAATCATAGAGACACACACAAATAAACAAAAATTAACATAATAATGAAAAGACAGAGAAACACCGCACAAATGAAGGAACAAATCAGAGAGACACAATTACAAATGACAGAAGATGAGATAGACAAATTATAGGAGAGAAAATTCAGAAGAGCTCACACACCTGACCCCTACCAGAACAGCCTAGGGAAATCTGGGACAACATTAAGAGCAAACTGGCGGAAGGTTCACATGCAGATGAGAAGATAAAAACCAGGGACGGTATTTTCTTATTTTTAAAAAATTTTTTTTTCAATTTTTATTTTTTAAAATTTTTCTTCTTTAATTTTAATTCTTTTTTGACTTTTTAATTTTTTTGCCACTGCTTCCTCTCTCTATACTCTAACAGTAAAATCTTTTTATACCTACTACTATCCTCTATATAAATATTTCCTATCTTCCTGTCTCTACTCTTCTCTTTCAGCTGTACTAAACTCTACTACACACTTATCTCTGTTACCTAACTCTAAAAAATCTCTGCAACACGGATCTATTCCTTCTCATTACCCATACACTCTCCTCCTTCTCACCCCCGACACATGTCCTGGTTAAAACCTGCTTTCATTGTAATATTCCCAGCCAGGACCTTGCTCTGGATCTGTTTTTCCAGGCAGTGTTTTAATAAACTTAGAGCTTAACGGTCAGGTACCAGCTTTGATTGTGCTGTTTGCCAGAAAATCTTCCTATACTTTATCCCTTTAAGACTGTTCAGTTGTGGTTATTGATGTGTATCTATGTATATTTTTCCATTACATTAGAAAATATTTTCATGAATTTATGACTGTCATCTATCAGATGTACCTTTTGTCCCACATATGCTTATATTTGAACTAATACCACTGAACGCCATAACAAACCAGACATAGAGCCTACACTCCTGGCCAGAGATCAAACCAAGGACCCTCAGAGTGGAAGCCATGACTCCAAGGCGCTACACTACCAAAGAACACACAACACTAGAGATTATTCAACTGCAAACACAACCCAACACCACCTAAGACACAAACCACCGAGTTCTTCTACAAGGACAGAAACAAAAAGGAAGGGAGAATTCAACCACAAAGCCTGTTGGGAAAAAGACCTCAATCATAGAGACACACACAAATAAACAAAAATTAACATAATAATGAAAAGACAGAGAAACACCGCACAAATGAAGGAACAAATCAGAGAGACACAATTACAAATGACAGAAGATGAGATAGACAAATTATAGGAGAGAAAATTCAGAAGAGCAATACTAGCAAGGATCCAAAACTCTGAAAACAGAATATTAGAGGAAATTAGTGCACTGAGAAGAGACATGCAAAAAATGAAAAATAAACAGAGACAAACAATTCAATTTCTGAACTTAAAATTACTATAGAAGCACTCAACAGTAAAGTATGAGAGGCAGAAGAACAGATAAGTGAGCTGGAAGACAGAATGGTGGAAATAACTGCTGCAGAATAGAACAAAACACAAAGAATCAAAAGAACTGTGGACAGGCTTAGAGACCTATGGGACAATATCAAACGCACCAACATTAGAATTATAGGGGTCCCAGAAGAAGAAGAGGGGAAAAAAGGCTATGAAAAAATTCTTGAAGAGAGTACAGTCGAAAACTTCCCCAGCATGGGTAAGGAAATAGTCAACAAAATCCAAGAAGCACAGAGTTCCATATAGGGTGAACCTCAGAAGAAACACACCAAGGTACATTCTAATCAAGCTAACACAGACTAAATATAAAGACAGAATACTTAAAGCATCAAGAACAAACAAGAAATAACTTACAAAGGAAACCCCATACACTTTACTGCTGATCTTTCAACAGAAACCCTGCAGGCCAAAAGAGAATGGCAAGACACATTTAAAGAGAGAGAGAGAAAAACCTACAACCCAGAATTCTCTACCCGGAAGCAGTCTCATTCAGAATTGATGGAAAGGCAAAAGCTTCACAGACAAGCAAAAGCTAAAAGAATTCTGTACCACGAAACCAATCTTACAACAAGTGTTAAAGGGCATGATATAGCCAATAAATACAAGAGTCGGAGAAGACCTACAAATCAACCCCAAACATCTAAGAAGATGACAACAGGAACATTCGTATCAAGAATTACTTTGAATGTAAATGGACTAAACCCAACACCACCTAAGACACAAACCACCGAGTTCTTCTACAAGGACAGAAACAAAAAGGAAGGGAGAATTCAACCACAAAGCCTGTTGGGAAAAAGACCTCAATCATAGAGACACACACAAATAAACAAAAATTAACATAATAATGAAAAGACAGAGAAACACCGCACAAATGAAGGAACAAATCAGAGAGACACAATTACAAATGACAGAAGATGAGATAGACAAATTATAGGAGAGAAAATTCAGAAGAGCAATACTAGCAAGGATCCAAAACTCTGAAAACAGAATATTAGAGGAAATTAGTGCACTGAGAAGAGACATGCAAAAAATGAAAAATAAACAGAGACAAACAATTCAATTTCTGAACTTAAAATTACTATAGAAGCACTCAACAGTAAAGTATGAGAGGCAGAAGAACAGATAAGTGAGCTGGAAGACAGAATGGTGGAAATAACTGCTGCAGAATAGAACAAAACACAAAGAATCAAAAGAACTGTGGACAGGCTTAGAGACCTATGGGACAATATCAAACGCACCAACATTAGAATTATAGGGGTCCCAGAAGAAGAAGAGGGGAAAAAAGGCTATGAAAAAATTCTTGAAGAGAGTACAGTCGAAAACTTCCCCAGCATGGGTAAGGAAATAGTCAACAAAATCCAAGAAGCACAGAGTTCCATATAGGGTGAACCTCAGAAGAAACACACCAAGGTACATTCTAATCAAGCTAACACAGACTAAATATAAAGACAGAATACTTAAAGCATCAAGAACAAACAAGAAATAACTTACAAAGGAAACCCCATACACTTTACTGCTGATCTTTCAACAGAAACCCTGCAGGCCAAAAGAGAATGGCAAGACACATTTAAAGAGAGAGAGAGAAAAACCTACAACCCAGAATTCTCTACCCGGAAGCAGTCTCATTCAGAATTGATGGAAAGGCAAAAGCTTCACAGACAAGCAAAAGCTAAAAGAATTCTGTACCACGAAACCAATCTTACAACAAGTGTTAAAGGGCATGATATAGCCAATAAATACAAGAGTCGGAGAAGACCTACAAATCAACCCCAAACATCTAAGAAGATGACAACAGGAACATTCGTATCAAGAATTACTTTGAATGTAAACAGACTAAATGCTCCAACCAAAAGACACAGACTGGCTAAATGGATACCAAAGCAGGGTCTATATATATGCTGATTACAGAAACCCACTTTAGACCTAAGGACACACATAGACTGAAAGTGAGAGGATGGAAAAAGATATTCCATGCAAATGGAAATCAAAAGAAAGCTGGATTAGCAATCCTCATATCAGACAAAATAGACTTTAAAGAAGATTATAAGAGACAAGGCAGGTCACTACATAATGATCAAGGGATTGAGCCAAGAGGAAGATATAACAATCATAAATATCTATGGACCCAACACAGGAGCACCTCAATACATAAGACAAACACGTTCAGACATAAAAGAAGAAATCGACAGAAACACAATAATAGTAGGAGACTTTAACACTCCTCTCACACCAATGGACAGATCATCAAAACAGAGAATTAATAAAGAAACACAAGTCTTAAATGAAATACTAGAAGAGATGGACCTTATTGATGTCTTTAGGACCTTTGACCAAAAGCAGAAGAATACACTTTCTTTTCAAGTGCTCATGGAACATTCTCCAGGATAGACCACATCTTGGGCCACAAATCAAACCTCAGTCAATTCAAAAAAATTGAAAGTATATCAGCCAACTTCTCTGACCACAATGCAATGAATGAGACTAGATATCAACTGCAGGAAAAAAACTGCTAAAAATACAAGCACATGGAGATGAAACAACACATACCTAAAAAACAAACTGATTACCAAGCAAATCATAGGAGAAATAAAAAAACTCCTAGAAGAAAACGACAATGAACACATGACAGTGCAAAACGTATGGGATACCACAAAAGCAGTTCTAAGAGGGAAATTTATAGCCATACAATCCTATCTCAAGAAACAAGAAAAATATCAAACAGACGACCTAACCCTACGCTTAAAACAACTGGAGAAAGCAGAACAAAAACATCCCAAAATTAGCAGAAGAAGAGAACTCAAAGATCAGACCAGAAATAAGTGAAAAAGAAATGAAAGAAACAATAGTAAAGAAAAACAAATTGAAAAGCTGGTTCTTCGAAAAGATAAACAAAATTGACAAACCACTGGCCAGACTCATCAAGAAAAAAAGAGAGAACCAGATAAACAAAATAAAAAACGAAAAGGGAGAGATTACAACAGACAATGCAGAAATCCAAAAGATATAAGAGACTATTATGAACAACTATATGGCAGCAAACTGGACAACCTTGAGGAAATGGACAGGTTCTAAGAAAAGATTAATATCCCAAGACTGAATCAAGAAGAAATAGAAACTATGAACAACCCAATCACAAGCTCAGAAATCAAATTTGTGATTAAAAATCTACTCAAAAATAAGAGCCCAGGGCCAGATGGCTTCACAGGTGAATTCTACCAAACATTTAAAGAGAAGCTAATGACTGTCCTTCTAAAACTCTTTCAAAAAATCGCACAGGAAGGAACACTTCTAGGAAGGAACAAATTCTATGAGGCCACCATCACCCTGATACCAAAGTCAGGCAAAGACAACACAAAAAAAGAAAATTATAGGCCAATTTCAGTGATGAATTTGGATGCCAAAATCCTCAACAAAATCCTAGCAAACAGAATTCAACAGCACATCAAAAAACTCATACATCATGATCAAGTCAGTTTCATCCCAGGCATGCAAGGATTCTTCAATATCTTCAAATCAATCAATATGATACACCATATCAACAAACTGAGAGACAAAAATCACATGATAATCTAATACATGCAGAAAAAGCCTTCGAAAAAGTGCAACATCCATTTATGATAAAAATTCTTCAAAAAATGGGCACAGAAGGAGCCTATCTCAACATAGTAAAAGCCATATATGAGAAGCCAACAGCAAACATTATTCTCAATGGTGAAAAACTGAAAGCATTCCCTCTAAGATCAGGAACAAGACAGGGATGTCCACTTTTACCACTATTATTCAACATAGTACTGGAAGTTCTAGCAACAGCAATAACAGAAGAAAAAGAAATAGAAGGAATCCATACTGGAAAAGAAGTAAAACTCTCTGTATTTGCAGATGACATAATATTGTACATAGAAAACCCCTTAGACACTACTAGAAAACAACTAGAGCTAATCAACGAATTCAGCAGAGTTGCTGGATGCAAAATCAATACACAGACATCACTGGCATTCCTATATACAATGAAAAATCAGAAAATGAAATCAAAGAGGCAATCCCCTTCACCAATGAAACCAAAAGAATAAAATACCTAGGAATAAACCTACCCAAAGAAACAAAAGAATTGTACACAGAAAATTATAAGATACTAATGAAAGAAATTAAAGAAGACTTAAACAGATGGAGAGATGTTCCATATTCCTGGGTTGGAAGAATCAATATTGTGATAATGACCATACTACCAAATATCATATACAGATTCAAAGTGCTCCCTATCAGACTACCAACGACATTCTTCACAGAACTAGACCAAAGAATAACACAATTCATATGAAAACACAAAATACCATGAATAGCCAAAGCAATCATCAGAAAGAAAAACATAGCTGGAAGGATCAGCCTCTTTATCTTCAGACTATACTACAAAGCAACAGTCATCAAGACAGTATGGTACTGGCACAAAAACAGAACTATAGACCAATGGAACAAGATAGAGAACCCAGAGATAGGCCCACGCACCTATGCATACCTTATTTTTGACAAAGGAGGTGAAAATATAAAATGGGACAAAGACAGCTTCTTCAACAAATGGTGCTGGGAAAATTGAACAGCTACATGTGAAAAAATGAAGTTGGAACATTCCCCAACACCATACACAAAGATCAACTCAAAATGTATTAAAGACCTAAATGTAAGACCAGAAACCATCAAACTCTTAGAGGAGAATATAGGTAAAACACTCCAGGACATAAACCAAAGCAAGATCTTCCATGACTCGCCTACTAGAATAGCGTAACTAAAACCTAAAATGAACGTGTGGGACCTAATGAAACTTAAAAGCTTTCATATAGCAAAAGAAATTACAAAAAAGGTGAATAGACAGCCCACAAAGTGGGACAAAATCATAGCAAATGAAACGACAGACAAAGAATTAATCTCCAAAATCTACAAGCAACTCAGACAACTCAACATTGGGAAAATGAACAACTCAATCAAAAAATTGGAAAAAGACCTAAACAGACATCTCACCAAAGAGGACATACAGATGGCCAAAAAGCACATGAAATGATGCTCAACCTCACTTATTATTAGAGAAATGCAAATCAAAATGACACTGAGGTATCACTTCACACCAGTCAGAATGGCCATCAACAAAAAATCTACAGACAGTAAATGCTGGAGAGGGTGCAGAGAAAAGGGAAAACTCTTGCATTGCTGGTGGGAATGTAAATTGATATGGCCGCTATGAAGGACAGTATGGAGATTCCTTAAAAAACTAAAAATAGAAGCACCATATGAGCCATCAATCCCACTCTTAGGCTTATACCCATATGAAATCAAAACTGAAAGAAGCACCTGTACCCCAATGTTCATTGCAGCTCTCTATACAATAGCTAGAACATGCATAATGAATGAATGGATATACATATATACAATGGAATACTACATAGCTGTAAAAAGAAATGCAGAAGAATCAGTCCTAATGAGGTGGTTGGATCTAAAACCTATTATAAAAAGTGAAGTAAGCCAAAAAGAGAAAGACAAGTACAGTATACTAACACATATATATGGAATCTAGTAAGAGGGTAATGATAACACACGCAGTGAGCCCATGAAGAAACTGACATAGAAAATAGACATATGGACATTGTGGGGAATGTGGGTGGGAGGCATAGAGGGGGTACCATGGAAACCTATACTATCATATGTGAAAAAGATAACTATTGTCATTGTGCTGTGGGAATAGGAGTTCCTGCAAGGGTGTGGTGCGATGGCCTGGAGGGGTGGGATAGGGGGGACTGGGATGGGGGAGGGGACTAGAGATATGCATATGACTGATCTGGGAACATACATGTCTATGAACAACAAAACTCTGTAAAAATTTTTTTAAAAAATTAAAAAAAAAATCAGCATAAACTGAGTGTTCTTAATGCACTAAGAACTACAATTCGTATGTATGTATATATTATATATGTATTTCTAATGCAAGGGATGGAAAGAATTTCACTGTTTATTTTCTTTACAATAAAATAAGGTGCTTAATTCAAAGGGATGGAAAAAGCAAATTTCACTTTTACCTTTTAAAAAAAGACCTAAACAGACATCTCACCAAAGAGGACATACAGATGGCCAAAAAGCACATGAAATGATGCTCAACCTCACTTATTATTAGAGAAATGCAAATCAAAATGACACTGAGGTATCACTTCACACCAGTCAGAATGGCCATCATCAAAAATCTACAGACAGTAAATGCTGGAGAGGGTGCAGAGAAAAGGGAAAACTCTTGCATTGCTGGTGGGAATGTAAATTGATATGGCCGCTATGAAGGACAGTATGGAGATTCCTTAAAAAACTAAAAATAGAAGCACCATATGAGCCATCAATCCCACTCTTAGGCTTATACCCATATGAAATCAAAACTGAAAGAAGCACCTGTACCCCAATGTTCATTGCAGCTCTCTATACAATAGCTAGAACATGCATAATGAATGAATGGATATACATATATACAATGGAATACTACATAGCTGTAAAAAGAAATGCAGAAGAATCAGTCCTAATGAGGTGGTTGGATCTAAAACCTATTATAAAAAGTGAAGTAAGCCAAAAAGAGAAAGACAAGTACAGTATACTAACACATATATATGGAATCTAGTAAGAGGGTAATGATAACACACGCAGTGAGCCCATGAAGAAACTGACATAGAAAATAGACATATGGACATTGTGGGGAATGTGGGTGGGAGGCATAGAGGGGGTACCATGGAAACCTATACTATCATATGTGAAAAAGATAACTATTGTCATTGTGCTGTGGGAATAGGAGTTCCTGCAAGGGTGTGGTGCGATGGCCTGGAGGGGTGGGATAGGGGGGACTGGGATGGGGGAGGGGACTAGAGATATGCATATGACTGATCTGGGAACATACATGTCTATGAACAACAAAACTCTGTAAAAATTTTTTTAAAAAATTAAAAAAAAAATCAGCATAAACTGAGTGTTCTTAATGCACTAAGAACTACAATTCGTATGTATGTATATATTATATATGTATTTCTAATGCAAGGGATGGAAAGAATTTCACTGTTTATTTTCTTTACAATAAAATAAGGTGCTTAATTCAAAGCATGCTAGCTGACTTATTCTTCTATGACCTTTTCACCATCCTCACAGAACGCTGCTGCATACAGTGACATTTTCATTTACTTTGCAAATTAATTTTTCAGTTCGTTCTCTACCACTTTGTAGAAAGAAAGTAATAAAATGTATTAGAAGTACAGACATTGAAAGTACAATTTCAAAAATTCATACAGGCCATGACTTTAAATATTCAAAATTCTGTCTCCTCTGTTTCTAGAGTTAGTGAAAGGCACCATCATTTTGTCAGCTGTTCAACTTTTAGTCTCAGTCTGAAGTACCTTCTCATATCCTACATTGTAACTGTTAACCAGATTCTGCTGACTTTCATTTCAGACACGGTTCTTGACTTTTCCTTTCCTCTCCATCCTCACTGGCGATGGCCTCTGGAATGGCCTCTTATAGTTTTCTCGCTTCTAGCCTCAACCAACTCCTATATAGCCCCCATGACCCTGCAATTGATAAATTATGTTATGTCTCTTCTCTGATAAAAATGTTTATCCATAACTGTTCTTTGCCTAAAGATCAAGTTTGAAAATCATGGCATAGCACATCAGCTCTTTCATGATCTTTGTTTCCTTTCCATCTTGACCCAATCTTGCCCCATATGGCATACCGTAGCCATAGCCATACCCAATTCCATGTCATTCTCTTTTACTCTTTTTTGGGGGGGGTTGGGAGGGAAGGTACTTACTCTTTCCTCTACATAAAATCATTGTTGTTGTTTAGTCGCCAAGTCATGTCTGACTGATTTGCAACCCTATGGATTGTATCTCACCAGCCTTCTCTGTCCATACAATTTCCCAGGCAAAAATACTGGAGTGAGTTGCCATGACCTTCTCTAGGGGATCTTCCCAACCCAGGGATCTAACCCATGTCTCCAGTGTCTCCTTCATTGGCAGACATGTTCTTTATAGTTGAGTCACTGGGGGAGGCCTCTATATAAAATGCCTTCTCATTTAAACTTTGTTCTTAAAAAATAAACTCAAAGAACACTTCTCCTTCAAAGCTGTCCTTGCCATCCCTGGTGTATTAAATTAGTCTTTGTTGGTTCCAGAAGATTTTACTTCTTCAAATGAAATAATCAAATCACGTTGTAACTTCTAAGGCATGAGGAGCTATTAAATGGCTGTTTATTTCCCTCGCTACTCACCATTCAACAGCTCCCAGCAACTTGCTCTACATGGATAATATGGACCATCATACCACAAAATGATAAGCACAACCAATCATGATCAAGGCCATACCAATCCTGCCATACTCAAATATTCAAAATTCTTGTCTCCTCTGTTTCTAGAGTTAGTGAAAGGCACCATCATTTTGTCAGCTGTTCAACTTTTAGTCTCAGTCTGAAGTACCTTCTCATATCCTACATTGTAACTGTTAACCAGATTCTGCTGACTTTCATTTCAGACACGGTTCTTGACTTTTCCTTTCCTCTCCATCCTCACTGGCGATGGCCTCTGGAATGGCCTCTTATAGTTTTCTCGCTTCTAGCCTCAACCAACTCCTATATAGCCCCCATGACCCTGCAATTGATAAATTATGTTATGTCTCTTCTCTGATAAAAATGTTTATCCATAACTGTTCTTTGCCTAAAGATCAAGTTTGAAAATCATGGCATAGCACATCAGCTCTTTCATGATCTTTGTTTCCTTTCCATCTTGACCCAATCTTGCCCCATATGGCATACCGTAGCCATAGCCATACCCAATTCCATGTCATTCTCTTTTACTCTTTTTTGGGGGGGGTTGGGAGGGAAGGTACTTACTCTTTCCTCTACATAAAATCATTGTTGTTGTTTAGTCGCCAAGTCATGTCTGACTGATTTGCAACCCTATGGATTGTATCTCACCAGCCTTCTCTGTCCATACAATTTCCCAGGCAAAAATACTGGAGTGAGTTGCCATGACCTTCTCTAGGGGATCTTCCCAACCCAGGGATCTAACCCATGTCTCCAGTGTCTCCTTCATTGGCAGACATGTTCTTTATAGTTGAGTCACTGGGGGAGGCCTCTATATAAAATGCCTTCTCATTTAAACTTTGTTCTTAAAAAATAAACTCAAAGAACACTTCTCCTTCAAAGCTGTCCTTGCCATCCCTGGTGTATTAAATTAGTCTTTGTTGGTTCCAGAAGATTTTACTTCTTCAAATGAAATAATCAAATCACGTTGTAACTTCTAAGGCATGAGGAGCTATTAAATGGCTGTTTATTTCCCTACGCTACTCACCATTCAACAGCTCCCAGCAACTTGCTCTACATGGATAATATGGACCATCATACCACAAAATGATAAGCACAACCAATCATGATCAAGGCCATACCAATCCTGCCATACTCAAATATGAGATAAAGTATTATCTTTACACCTGTGGATGGCCTGGGATAAATTACATGTAGGAAAAGTAATGTGTTAGAAGGTTGCAGAATTACATTAATTATATATAGGAAAAAATTTAAGGCAACGTTTTGGATTGGGATATTAAAGGCATGAGATTATTTGCCTTTGTTTCTAATAGAGTTCAGCTCTCATATTCAACAATCCACCATTTTCATCTACAACATCTTAAAGGTAAATGCATGAAGAGCTTTGTTGGCAACATAACAAACGTTTGCTCTTTCCTGAATCTCCTGGATCAGCTTCAAGAAATCCTGTACTTACAAAATGGATCTTATTGATATTCTAATTTGATAATAGTATCTATTTCTTCTTACAAATACATTTGCTCTACATTAGTACAACAGGAAAAAAGAAATCTCCTAAAGTAATTAACTTTATCACCCATCACTGGGATGCTGTTTCCTGACAGTGTATGCATTGGAAAATGTTATGATTACTCAACACCTAACATGTAATTAGGAACTTTTAGAAACTTATATAGCAACCCTTAAGATTTGTCCTATCAGTTGAATTCTTATTGTGTGATAATAAAAAAGAAACTTATCACCTATTAAGCATTTACTATATGCATGGACTGGGTTAAATTTTTATATATATTTTCATGATCATCCTGTGAGCTGTGCATAATTATATTCATTGTTTTCTCATCCAAATTCAACAGCTATTTAGAGCTCTGAGACATTTTTTCTGCCTTAAATTTTTCACAAAATAAACTCAAAGAACACTTCTCCTTCAAAGCTGTCCTTGCCATCCCTGGTGTATTAAATTAGTCTTTGTTGGTTCCAGAAGATTTTACTTCTTCAAATGAAATAATCAAATCACGTTGTAACTTCTAAGGCATGAGGAGCTATTAAATGGCTGTTTATTTCCCTACGCTACTCACCATTCAACAGCTCCCAGCAACTTGCTCTACATGGATAATATGGACCATCATACCACAAAATGATAAGCACAACCAATCATGATCAAGGCCATACCAATCCTGCCATACTCAAATATGAGATAAAGTATTATCTTTACACCTGTGGATGGCCTGGGATAAATTACATGTAGGAAAAGTAATGTGTTAGAAGGTTGCAGAATTACATTAATTATATATAGGAAAAAATTTAAGGCAACGTTTTGGATTGGGATATTAAAGGCATGAGATTATTTGCCTTTGTTTCTAATAGAGTTCAGCTCTCATATTCAACAATCCACCATTTTTCATCTACAACATCTTAAAGGTAAATGCATGAAGAGCTTTGTTGGCAACATAACAAACGTTTGCTCTTTCCCTGAATCTCCTGGATCAGCTTCAAGAAATCCTGTACTTACAAAATGGATCTTATTGATATTCTAATTTGATAATAGTATCTATTTCTTCTTACAAATACATTTGCTCTACATTAGTACAACAGGAAAAAAGAAATCTCCTAAAGTAATTAACTTTATCACCCATCACTGGGATGCTGTTTCCTGACAGTGTATGCATTGGAAAATGTTATGATTACTCAACACCTAACATGTAATTAGGAACTTTTAGAAACTTATATAGCAACCCTTAAGATTTGTCCTATCAGTTGAATTCTTATTGTGTGATAATAAAAAAGAAACTTATCACCTATTAAGCATTTACTATATGCATGGACTGGGTTAAATTTTTATATATATTTTCATGATCATCCTGTGAGCTGTGCATAATTATATTCATTGTTTTTCTCATCCAAATTCAACAGCTATTTAGAGAGCTATACTGAGACATTTTTTCTGCCTTAAATTTTTCACATTAATAGCCATTCCAGTAATGAAAGGCCATCAAGAACCCAATCAATGAAATAATTTTTCATTTAGTTTAAGATTATTTGGTATTTTGAGTAGTGCCAGAAGAATCACATCTTGTATATATCTATTATACACTTGTCACGCAGCGGTTTCAAATTATCTATTTGAGGAGATACAATAATGTAAATATAATTATAAAGAAACCTGGTGCTAATTTGCTTCAGTCATGTCCAAGTCTGCTACATTATGTGACAAAACATGTCATTCAATTTTTTATTCTATCATATATATGATATATGTATGTTTCATATTAGTATGCATACATACCTATATTTTATGTATATATAATGTGTGTATAGAGATACATGTAAAAAGACACTGAGAAGTGGATAAATTTTCTTTCTTTCCTCCTGTCTTTCTACTTGTTTTTCTTTCTTCAAAAAAAAAAAAAAAACCCATTACTAAGTGACTGATTGTTACACTGCCTACTGTTACAACACTTTAGATAAAAGATATAATATAAAGGACATAGCATGCAGCCATCAGGATCGTTAAGAGGAAAGAAACAAGTAAATAGATGATTGTCTACGAATTGTATACAAACAGTAAAAATAATCAAACATGCTAAGCTGTGGTGTCAGGAGCCCCGGGGTGGCTGATGGTAAGAAAAGTGACTCAAATCAGGGACTCTAAGGTTTCTTGAGCTATCCTTGTATTTATAGTGTACGGTTTTTTTTTTTTTTATTTTGAGATTTCTTCTTTCTCACCCATCACTGGGATGCTGTTTCCTGACAGTGTATGCATTGGAAAATGTTATGATTACTCAACACCTAACATGTAATTAGGAACTTTTAGAAACTTATATAGCAACCCTTAAGATTTGTCCTATCAGTTGAATTCTTATTGTGTGATAATAAAAAAGAAACTTATCACCTATTAAGCATTTACTATATGCATGGACTGGGTTAAATTTTTATATATATTTTCATGATCATCCTGTGAGCTGTGCATAATTATATTCATTGTTTTTCTCATCCAAATTCAACAGCTATTTAGAGAGCTATACTGAGACATTTTTTCTGCCTTAAATTTTTCACATTAATAGCCATTCCAGTAATGAAAGGCCATCAAGAACCCAATCAATGAAATAATTTTTCATTTAGTTTAAGATTATTTGGTATTTTGAGTAGTGCCAGAAGAATCACATCTTGTATATATCTATTATACACTTGTCACGCAGCGGTTTCAAATTATCTATTTGAGGAGATACAATAATGTAAATATAATTATAAAGAAACCTGGTGCTAATTTGCTTCAGTCATGTCCAAGTCTGCTACATTATGTGACAAAACATGTCATTCAATTTTTTATTCTATCATATATATGATATATGTATGTTTCATATTAGTATGCATACATACCTATATTTTATGTATATATAATGTGTGTATAGAGATACATGTAAAAAGACACTGAGAAGTGGATAAATTTTCTTTCTTTCCTCCTGTCTTTCTACTTGTTTTTCTTTCTTCAAAAAAAAAAAAAAAACCCATTACTAAGTGACTGATTGTTACACTGCCTACTGTTACAACACTTTAGATAAAAGATATAATATAAAGGACATAGCATGCAGCCATCAGGATCGTTAAGAGGAAAGAAACAAGTAAATAGATGATTGTCTACGAATTGTATACAAACAGTAAAAATAATCAAACATGCTAAGCTGTGGTGTCAGGAGCCCCGGGGTGGCTGATGGTAAGAAAAGTGACTCAAAGTCAGGGACTCTAAGGTTTCTTGAGCTATCCTTGTATTTATAGTGTACGGTTCTTTTTAAATTCTTAAAAATTTTTAAATTGCTTTATTTTGTACTCAGATTCTTCCCCTTCTATCATTTCAACTCATTTCTTGTGGGCTGACAGCTACAAGTAAACAAGTAGGTAAATAAATACATTTAATGATTATAGACTCTTATGATAGGCCCCTTTGATACAATTTTAGGGGATCTAGACTTCTAATTAGGGAGAAATTCTAAGATTACAGCATAGTGAGTGTCCTCAAAGTGAGGACAGGAATGTAGCAGAAAGAACTTAACAGAAAAGATTCACCAGATTCAGGAGATCAATGAAAGACTGAACAAAAAAAAATGGTAACTATGAAATTACAGTGATAACAGAATTCTCTGGTGGTGTTTTGACTGCTCTACATACATCTGGTCAGAAAACACTCAATGTAATGCAAATTGCCTTTGTGAATCATAACATTATTTCCTTTGGTTTAGACCTTTCCCTGAATCCTAACTATGTCTACATATTTTTTAGAACATTAAATATTTTTTTTCATTTTAGACATTTACTACTAAAGAAATAGAGATATGAGCAAATTATTTTCAGTCAAAAAATTTTTAAAATCATAATATTTGGAAAGATATATAGATATATATATACATTCAAGACTTATGCATGAAAAACTGACCTTTCAAGGACAGTGATTACAGACCATATTTGAAATAAAAATAAATTTAGACTTTATTTATCTGTAGTATACCTTTACTTGGGCTTCCCTGGTGCCCAGCAGGAAAGAATCTGCCTGCAATGCAAAAGCCGCAGGAAACATGGTTGTGACCCCTGGGTCAGGAAGATCTTCTGGAGCAGGAAATGGCAACCCATGCCAGTATTCTTGCCTGGAGAATCCCAGAAACAGAGAAGCCTGACAGGCTACATTCCATGGGGTCACAAAAGTTTGCAGGGACTCTAAGGAAAAAATAGATGATTGTCTACGAATTGTATACAAACAGTAAAATAATCAAACATGCTAAGCTGTGGTGTCAGGAGCCCGGGTGGCTGATGGTAAGAAAAGTGACTCAAAGTCAGGGACTCTAAGGTTTCTTGAGCTATCCTTGTATTTATAGTGTACGGTTCTTTTTAAATTCTTAAAAATTTTTAAATTGCTTTATTTTGTACTCAGATTCTTCCCCTTCTATCATTTCAACTCATTTCTTGTGGGCTGACAGCTACAAGTAAACAAGTAGGTAAATAAATACATTTAATGATTATAGACTCTTATGATAGGCCCCTTTGATACAATTTTAGGGGATCTAGACTTCTAATTAGGGAGAAATTCTAAGATTACAGCATAGTGAGTGTCCTCAAAGTGAGGACAGGAATGTAGCAGAAAGAACTTAACAGAAAAGATTCACCAGATTCAGGAGATCAATGAAAGACTGAACAAAAAAAAATGGTAACTATGAAATTACAGTGATAACAGAATTCTCTGGTGGTGTTTTGACTGCTCTACATACATCTGGTCAGAAAACACTCAATGTAATGCAAATTGCCTTTGTGAATCATAACATTATTTCCTTTGGTTTAGACCTTTCCCTGAATCCTAACTATGTCTACATATTTTTTAGAACATTAAATATTTTTTTTCATTTTAGACATTTACTACTAAAGAAATAGAGATATGAGCAAATTATTTTCAGTCAAAAATTTTAAAGTCATAATATTTGGAAAGATATATAGATATATATATACATTCAAGACTTATGCATGAAAAACTGACCTTTCAAGGACAGTGATTACAGACCATATTTGAAATAAAAAAATAAATTTAGACTTTATTTATCTGTAGTATACCTTTACTTGGGCTTCCCTGGTGCCCAGCAGGAAAGAATCTGCCTGCAATGCAAAAGCCGCAGGAAACATGGTTGTGACCCCTGGGTCAGGAAGATCTTCTGGAGCAGGAAATGGCAACCCATGCCAGTATTCTTGCCTGGAGAATCCCAGAAACAGAGAAGCCTGACAGGCTACATTCCATGGGGGTCACAAAGAGACACAACTGAAGCGACTTAGCACAAGTATGCCTACATTTAAGTTCTCAGCTCTGATCATTATCTCTTCCATAACATATTTCAATGTAAATATTCACATTGCATTTTTAATTTGCATTTAAATTTTATCCTTTTTCCTTCTCTGCTCTCATACAATTGTTCTGAGCTGTTAATTCCCATCCCCCCCACCCCCAACCCCGTCCTAAATTCAGTTTCCAGCACTATTTCCTATAAAAGTATTTGTTATATAAACTTGTGGGTTGATACTTTGGGGTTTTACCAGAAAATGATTCCTACTCTGTCTCCCCTTTACTCTTTCCTGCTGCTTCAGCTCTCCAAGGCAGTGTTAAAAGGCAGCTGTGGTATGTATAAAATCTAGCTCATAGATCAGAAAAATTCACCCCATGTTTGCCTTCACTGAGTTCACAGTGTGGGACTCTCAGACTTTTGCTCTAAGGGCAGATAATCATTAATACATGAGCCTTTATACTTCATGCAAGAAAAACACATCCAGTTTATAGTCACAGGGATAGATAGAGCTAAAGCAAAGTATTTCACTTGTGCCCTGATACTGCCTTTCCTCTGCTCTTTCATTTGTAAGGAGCTGACACTACATTTCTGAACTGTATTTACAACTGTTGAGTGTCAGTAGTTTGCTTATATTGGTGACTCACTCATTATGATAAAATAAAAACAGAAATAGTAAGCTACATAATTTATTTTTCCTTTGGTCCTCCAAGAAATAATAAAGTTTGCTTCTTCTCTCAGTGTGAAGGTTCTTATGGCTCCCATTTGTAAATGTTCACAAGAATATAAATCCAATATAGAAATGAAATACATTATTTCCAGAAAGTATTGTGGCAGTCCTCTTTAGTTCCTAAGAATATATCACCACATAAAGAGAACTGAGACATCCCCCCTTGGGGGTTCAGAAAAACTGAGTCCATGAAAGAAAAATTTTAGACAGATTTTTAAAGACTTATTTAGAGAGGCAATTTCATCCATTGTCCATTTCCACTGACTACACAGTACGTGTCTCTGTGTGGCCAGAGAACAATGAAGCCAGAGCACTACTAATGAGAGAGACCATTTTCTGCAATCAAGAAGGCTATGAGCAACCATACTGATATTGGAGAAAGGCTGGGGCAAAGTGCCTGGATCAGACAATTTAATAGGGGGTGAAGAGACAGGCCAGAGTTAGATCAAGCTGTAAAGTAAAAGTTTTTCTCTGAAAAGTCATACTATCTTTTCATGGCTTATTATTTTCTCTGACCAGTACGGTTGTCCCCATACCCCTCAGAGGTTCAAAAATCACTTATTCAGCACCAGCTGAGTACATGTTATAGTCACAGTACTGTGGAGACTTGCAAAGTCTTTGTGAAGGTTACAAAGAAATGTGAGTTCACTTTTTTTAAGTGTATAAAACAAGAAGCTACAAATTGTAAAATAATTATTGTTCAGTCACTAAGTCATGTCCAATTCTTTGTGACCCCAGGGCCTGCAGCATGCCAGGCTTCCCTATCCTTCACGATCTCCTGAAGTTTGGTCAAATTCATACCCACTGAGCCGGTGATGTCATCCAACCATCTTAATACTCATTACATTTATGACAATCCTTACTAATGCTTCATGTAAAACCTTGTATCTATCTTTGACTTTTCTCTTTCCCACCCACATCCAATCCATCTGGAAACCTGTTGGTTCTTTAATATAGTCACAGTCCTGTCAAGATCTCTACTGCTTACACCATGGCCCAAGCTACTGGCATCCCTCACCTGGATAACAGCAGTGGTCTCTCAGCTTCCATCTCTGCCCTCAGACAGTCTATCTTCATTACATCACTCAGAGCGAGTCTTACGAAACATGAGAAAATGGAGTCATGCCACACCACCACTTGAAACTCTGAAACAACAACCTATTTCACTCAGAGAAAAACCAAAGCTCCTATAATGACCAACAAAATGATGTAAGTGATGTAAGTCATCCTTTCCATTACATATCTAGCTTCATCTTCTTCTACCAACGTGGCCTCCTTGTTCTAGAGGAGATCCTCCCACCTTAAAGCCATCGAACTGACTGCACCCCTCCCCACTGAAGGATGCTCCTTTCCCAGACATCCAATAGGTGACTCTTTCAGTCTTTTTTTTTTTAACTACTAATGGAAATAGCAACATCTCAGTGAGGCCAATAACGATGACCTTATTTTGTTGTTCTTTAGTCACTAAGGTGTGTTTGAGCCTTTTAAAACCCCATGGACTATATAGCCCACCAGGATCCTCTGTCCAAGGAATTTCCCAGGTAAGAATACTAGAGTGGCTTGCCATTTTCTTCTCCAAGGGGTCTTCCTGATCCAGGGATCAAATCCGTGTCCTTGACATGGCAGGTGGGTTCTTTACCGCTGAGTGACCATGGAAGCCCAATGACCAGGGAAGTCCAAAGAAACTAGAAAATGCTCATCTTGCCTTCAGTTTTCCCACTATTTATTTCCATGCTCCACTTTTGTTTCTTTTTATTTTCTCCATAGCATTCATCACTTATTGCCATACTACATAGTATATTACACTATATGAATTTATTTCTGCTCTATTCAGAGAGCTATAAACTTAGGGCACTCATAGCCCCAGCTGCAGATGCAGTTCCCTATCCTTCACGATCTCCTGAAGTTTGGTCTTCATGGGTGATGTCATCCAACCATCTTAATACTCATTACATTTATGACAATCCTTACTAATGCTTCATGTAAAACCTTGTATCTATCTTTGACTTTTCTCTTTCCCACCCACATCCAATCCATCTGGAAACCTGTTGGTTCTTTAATATAGTCACAGTCCTGTCAAGATCTCTACTGCTTACACCATGGCCCAAGCTACTGGCATCCCTCACCTGGATAACAGCAGTGGTCTCTCAGCTTCCATCTCTGCCCTCAGACAGTCTATCTTCATTACATCACTCAGAGCGAGTCTTACGAAACATGAGAAAATGGAGTCATGCCACACCACCACTTGAAACTCTGAAACAACAACCTATTTCACTCAGAGAAAAACCAAAGCTCCTATAATGACCAACAAAATGATGTAAGTGATGTAAGTCATCCTTTCCATTACATATCTAGCTTCATCTTCTTCTACCAACGTGGCCTCCTTGTTCTAGAGGAGATCCTCCCACCTTAAAGCCATCGAACTGACTGCACCCCTCCCCACTGAAGGATGCTCCTTTCCCAGACATCCAATAGGTGACTCTTTCAGTCTTTTTTTTAACTACTAATGGAAATAGCAACATCTCAGTGAGGCCAATAACGATGACCTTATTTTGTTGTTCTTTAGTCACTAAGGTGTGTTTGAGCCTTTTAAAACCCCATGGACTATATAGCCCACCAGGATCCTCTGTCCAAGGAATTTCCCAGGTAAGAATACTAGAGTGGCTTGCCATTTTCTTCTCCAAGGGGTCTTCCTGATCCAGGGATCAAATCCGTGTCCTTGACATGGCAGGTGGGTTCTTTACCGCTGAGTGACCATGGAAGCCCAATGACCAGGGAAGTCCAAAGAAACTAGAAAATGCTCATCTTGCCTTCAGTTTTCCCACTATTTATTTCCATGCTCCACTTTTGTTTCTTTTTATTTTCTCCATAGCATTCATCACTTATTGCCATACTACATAGTATATTACACTATATGAATTTATTTCTGCTCTATTCAGAGAGCTATAAACTTAGGGCACTCATAATATTCCAAAGGCTTAGAACAGTTGCTGACACCTACTTGACACTCAATGAAGGCTTATTAAAAATAAATGTATTTATGAACTAATAAATAAAAACAGCTTTTACCATGTGCATACTACACACCAGAGCTTCGATATGTGGTTTGAATGTATTACCTTATCTTCTCTCATAAAACATTGTGAGCTCGGTATTATTCCAAATGCTGAAGCTGACATTTGGAAAAATGTGTCACTTGTCCAAGCAGATAAATGGCAGAGCCAAGACACAAACTCATGTCCAACTAAAACTTGGGAATATTAACCACTGTGATATGTTGAAAATAAACTCATTTCACGACCCAGTTCTGGGTAATTCAAAATTCTGTTATGTGTAGGAAAGGACTCAAGTTGTCTGGACTGGGAAGCAGGAGACTAGTTTTCACAAACTATGTTATTCCAGAGTCTAATCCTAAATTAGAAAAATTTTTCAAATAAGAAACTGACTCATATTTTCTATAGAAAAAAAGGCAAGAAAAATAGAGAAAATGTGTGAATTTTAATGTTATTTCCTTTCCTTTCATTTCATCATATTGTGATTCTCAATTCTCCCCTGGGAATTACTCCTAAGTTTCTCTAATGCTTGACTTCTATTCTTGGCCTTTGCTTAACACAATAGCCAAATAATTTAGAAATTCAGCATTTTCAAGTAAACTAGTTGACTTTTTAAAAACGCATCCAAACCGTTTGTTTGGAAGAATGCAAAGCAGCCACAAAGTGGAACCTCAGCCACTCTCCGTGGTTCCTCTTGAATTCAGCTGTGATCTCAAGAATGAAACACTCGGTCTCATCTTGTAGCTCGCCTTACTCTAGGAGTCAGTGTATACTCATGTGCAGATTATCCTATTTCAGATTTGAACCTGTCATCTAGTTTTGATCTATCAAACCTGGCACCACTTGTACCTCAGATTCCAAAATTCCCTGAAAGGATATCTGGATACAATTATATACACTAATTCCCTTTATACACACCATACAGGCAGCCATGAACTAAGCAGACTCTTAATATGCACATTCTGATAAAAATAACCTAGTCTAGTCCCTTCCAAGGCACTCTCTGCCCACGCCAACACTTCACTTTCTCATTTGGCTGGTGAGTCATATCAGGGCTGGCAATTTATATTAAATGCCTTCAATCCCAATTTGTTTCATTTTTTGTCACTATTCTGTTAACCTGAATACTCCTTATATTTGCAATGGTTTGCTTCTTATGGTATAAACATGGAGGAATGTGTAGCGATCAAAACAGTCCTGGCATTTCAATGCCCTGAACAATATTTTTTTTAGAATTAAACATTCATCATGCTTTAAAAATACTCCAACAGATTGTCTTTCTAAATGATGCCTTAAACAGCAGTTGTCCCTCTCTTTGTAAGCTCAGTGAAGAGTTAATATATCCTTTGGGGTCAGGCAATGCTCCATTTCCCCCCCAGTAGACCTTTTAACTGCAAATAACTTTGGTTAAATGGATTCTCAAATTTCTTTTTAAATCAAAGTTATTATTAAATTAAAGAAAATGTGCAGACTAGTTCAAACTATTTCCGATTTCCTTTTTCAAATAAGAAACTGACTCATATTTTCTATAGAAAAGGCAAGAAAAATAGAGAAAATGTGTGAATTTTAATGTTATTTCCTTTCCTTTCATTTCATCATATTGTGATTCTCAATTCTCCTGGGAATTACTCCTAAGTTTCTCTAATGCTTGACTTCTATTCTTGGCCTTTGCTTAACACAATAGCCAAATAATTTAGAAATTCAGCATTTTCAAGTAAACTAGTTGACTTTTTAAAAACGCATCCAAACCGTTTGTTTGGAAGAATGCAAAGCAGCCACAAAGTGGAACCTCAGCCACTCTCCGTGGTTCCTCTTGAATTCAGCTGTGATCTCAAGAATGAAACACTCGGTCTCATCTTGTAGCTCGCCTTACTCTAGGAGTCAGTGTATACTCATGTGCAGATTATCCTATTTCAGATTTGAACCTGTCATCTAGTTTTGATCTATCAAACCTGGCACCACTTGTACCTCAGTTTCCCAAAAATTTCCCCTGAAAGGATATCTGGATACAATTATATACACTAATTCCCTTTATACACACCATACAGGCAGCCATGAACTAAGCAGACTCTTAATATGCACATTCTGATAAAAATAACCTAGTCTAGTCCCTTCCAAGGCACTCTCTGCCCACGCCAACACTTCACTTTCTCATTTGGCTGGTGAGTCATATCAGGGCTGGCAATTTATATTAAATGCCTTCAATCCCAATTTGTTTCATTTTTTGTCACTATTCTGTTAACCTGAATACTCCTTATATTTGCAATGGTTTGCTTCTTATGGTATAAACATGGAGGAATGTGTAGCGATCAAAACAGTCCTGGCATTTCAATGCCCTGAACAATATTTTTTTTAGAATTAAACATTCATCATGCTTTAAAAATACTCCAACAGATTGTCTTTCTAAATGATGCCTTAAACAGCAGTTGTCCCTCTCTTTGTAAGCTCAGTGAAGAGTTAATATATCCTTTGGGGTCAGGCAATGCTCCATTTCCCCCCCAGTAGACCTTTTAACTGCAAATAACTTTGGTTAAATGGATTCTCAAATTTCTTTTTAAATCAAAGTTATTATTAAATTAAAGAAAATAAGAAAAACATTTTTGTGTGTGTGTACAAAGTGTTCTCTTTAGCGCTTCCTGCAGGACAGCTTATTTAAAAGTGTAGGATTCCTAATACTCATTGCCAAAGATCCCCCTGGGCACATAGGCCTTCAAATAATCAGGACAACGTTAGGCTCAGCATTACCAGAGCATGATTGGAAGAAAATACATTACAATTCAATAGGCTACACGTTTTCTGCCTTGTTTTTATTTGCTTATATTTTTCTGCATTACTTTCAAATCAACGAGGTCAATTAAAATGGCAGTTTAATTGTAAAACTCGTTTAGCTCTTTCTCAATACACACTTCATCAGCTTATCAGACCACTGCACTTAAATGTGTTCACATTCCTCATTCGTTATTCTCATAATGGCGATGTATGTATTACCTATTCCAAGAGTCAAAAGACTTCATCTCTGTCCTCAATGAACTTGCTGAAATGTGACATCCTCTTGCTTCACATTAGATGCTCAGATCATACACCTGGATCATGACACTCTGTTCTCCCGCCCACATCATGCCTCGTGAAAGAACACCACTTCCTTTGAATTCATCCTTTAAACTCTTAAAATTGATTTCTTCAACCACTGCTCTACTGTACTCCTCAGAAAACCTTAATAATTCTGGAGTTCTGGGAAAATCAGAATCGTGTTTCTACTCCTCTGTTTGTCATCTCTTCTCCCAAGACTTCTAATTTAATCCTCCTGTCCTGTCCTTCTCTGCGAATTTGCAAGAGTCAATCTGCTTGTTAATTTCTTAACTTTCTGGAAAGCCCCTACTCGAGAATCTGCTTGCTTCTGCCTCTTCACACTCCTGCCAAGGTACGAACCAGCTTGGCAATGACCTGGGGTGGCAGGGCGTGGGGGAGACAAACTCACTGAGCAACAAACGGCCACTGATGTTCAGCCTTGCAAGTTCCTGGCATCTAACAGCTTCTCTCCTTGATGTTTATCAAGCAATTACAGGGTTCATGACAGCTCTATGTGAGCAAGTATGCCTTTGAGGAATCTAGAGTCTGCACATCAAAATCACCTCTGAGACTCATATAAACGCTACTATCAAAGGACAATCAAGAACAAACTTAGCAGTTTTGAATTAGCATATTGTTTTCCCAGGGAAGCAAAAGGAACGGCCACCCTACAGAAGTTTGATCTAGTATTAGAGGGAACCCTTAGTCCCCATTCCCCACCATTTCCTGGGAACAATATTGAAATAACACTTCCAGCCACATTTTCTACACATTTATGCCTCCCCTGAAAGAGAAGTGTGACAAATGAGATTGGGAAAAGCAACTGAACGTCTTCAGCTCTGCCACTTGCTTTGGTTTAATATCTAGCTGCCCTGGAGAGCTGTCTTGTGTTCTTCTTGCTTCCTGTGAAGCAGAGGCACCAGGCATAAGCTTGCCATCCAGAGACAGAGCTGAAAATGCCCCTTTTCGGCCCTACTATTGGGGTTCCATACACATGAAACTGTGACTAGGAGAATGTGTGTGTATCTGCAGACTGCAAAACTCCAAGGAGGAGGAGGTACATATTAGAAAGGCTGCCCATGACCACACATATAGGCTGTATTTTCCAACCCAGCCTGGTCTAAAATAAAACTGATATTCTGATCTCCTAGCATCTGCTTCCAAGGTCCAGATTTTCTATGACTTTATAAGTGGAATAAAGAAGTCTTATTACTGGTCTCATAGACTCTGCAGCTAAAGAGAACCAATTACACATGCTTCTTTACCCAAAAATGCTGAGCTTCAGTTGATTAGGGCTGTGTGACATTTAAAAACCTTGATATGAATCAGAATTCCGTCACTAACTTTCTGTATAATATTAGGCCAGTTAGTTACTTGTTCAGTACCTCAGTTTCCTCAATTGTGAATTCAACTAATATTTTATCATCGCATATTCTGTATCAGAAACTAGTCTAGGATCTGGGGACACACAATGTGATCACACAAATAGAATAAAATGGGTTCATGAAGCTTTCATTCTGTAAAATTTAAAATGGATCTACAACATAAGGTCAGTATCAGGATTAAATGGTTTTGTATGTAAGATGTACTTACGGTGGTACGTGGAGCATAGTAAGCTCTCACTAAGTGATATGATGATGATGATGATGATGGTGATGGTGATCTCTGCATCATTGAGGGAACTGATGCCAAGTCTGAGTAAATATGGCTATTAATACAGTCCTTCTTTATTTCTCTCTGAGCTTCATTCAAGATGTCCTATGATACAATGATGATTCTCACAAGAAAATATGTCACAAATATGATTTCTAAATTCGGCTTTCAAACCCTACACTCAGCATCTTAGAGGATACTGTTATTTAACATGCTATGCTGTATCAAGGGGAATTGAATTTTTCTGACTTTGAAAGCACAACGCTTTTATTTTGTATGTGTTTTGTTTTACAACATTCAAATAAACTATTCTTTGCATATAGTACTTTCCACTGGATGGTGGTTAGGCAATATGGGAAACATTGTTTTCTCATGGTCTTCTCTGTGGCAGTAGGACATTGATCAATAAATACATCTATAAAGTCAGCGAGAGTGTTAACCAGACAGAAATGGTATTTCTTTCAGAATATTCTAATCATTTCTCAGTTACATACATTGGCTAGTTAGTAATTCCAGGTGCACCTGTTTGCCAGGTTGGTTCTAGTGTAGAAATGGCGACTCTAGCACACTCCTGCCCCTACGCCCATGGAGACCCACTGTCTTCAATGTAACTGATGTAGATGCAATTCAAGAGGAACTCTTTACACCTTCTTCTAACAGAATCCTTTCATCTATCTGCCATGCCAGTTATGAGGATCTTATATATTAGCTTGGTTACCTGTTAGAATCGCCCATTTGAATTCCTATTGAACCATCTGTGATAAAGCCATTTATCTTAGCCCCATTAATGTTCTCTACATAAGGAACTGTTTTCACAGGTAATAGATAACTATCAAATACAACTCCTTGTCTTAATACATTCATTCAGCTATCAAAACATGTGTCTGTTATTTGCAAATGCTATGATTTGCAATTCTATCTTCACTTTGAAACAGGAAATGAAAGCCTAAAGAAACTAAATATTATACTGTACATGAGACATAAAGACAATAAAGGCATTAACTAAATTATTTTCCTCCTGACTCAGAATCTATCAAACAATGTCTTACAGAAGTTAGCCAAAAATTGCCCATTTATATTGTATGTACATGACACTCAATTGTGCCCAATCTTTGCACCCCCAAGGACTGTGGCCCACTAGGCTCCTCTGTTCATGGAATTCTCCAGGCAAGAATACCGGAGTGGGTTGCATTGCTTTTTTCAAGGGATCTTCCTGACTCAGGGACTGAATCCAGCTCTCCCACATTGCAGGCGGATTCCTTACTGTCTGAGCTATCAGGGGAAGCCTAACGTCTAATAAAAGTCACTCCCTGAAAATGTTGATACTTCTAGAACAATAAATGTTATGGGACCTGACATTCTCTGTCATATTCTTTCTTCTTCTGTTTTAATATGTTATTCAAATGAATCTCTCTAAATTTAAAGAGATGATTTTAAACTAAACTGGATGGTGGTTAGGCAATATGGGAAACATTGTTTTCTCATGGTCTTCTCTGTGGCAGTAGGACATTGATCAATAAATACATCTATAAAGTCAGCGAGAGTGTTAACCAGACAGAAATGGTATTTCTTTCAGAATATTCTAATCATTTCTCAGTTACATACATTGGCTAGTTAGTAATTCCAGGTGCACCTGTTTGCCAGGTTGGTTCTAGTGTAGAAATGGCGACTCTAGCACACTCCTGCCCCTACGCCCATGGAGACCCACTGTCTTCAATGTAACTGATGTAGATGCAATTCAAGAGGAACTCTTTACACCTTCTTCTAACAGAATCCTTTCATCTATCTGCCATGCCAGTTATGAGGATCTTATATATTAGCTTGGTTACCTGTTAGAATCGCCCATTTGAATTCCTATTGAACCATCTGTGATAAAGCCATTTATCTTAGCCCCATTAATGTTCTCTACATAAGGAACTGTTTTCACAGGTAATAGATAACTATCAAATACAACTCCTTGTCTTAATACATTCATTCAGCTATCAAAACATGTGTCTGTTATTTGCAAATGCTATGATTTGCAATTCTATCTTCACTTTGAAACAGGAAATGAAAGCCTAAAGAAACTAAATATTATACTGTACATGAGACATAAAGACAATAAAGGCATTAACTAAATTATTTTCCTCCTGACTCAAAATCTATCAAACAATGTCTTACAGAAGTTAGCCAAAAATTGCCCATTTATATTGTATGTACATGACACTCAATTGTGCCCAATCTTTGCACCCCCAAGGACTGTGGCCCACTAGGCTCCTCTGTTCATGGAATTCTCCAGGCAAGAATACCGGAGTGGGTTGCATTGCTTTTTTCAAGGGATCTTCCTGACTCAGGGACTGAATCCAGCTCTCCCACATTGCAGGCGGATTCCTTACTGTCTGAGCTATCAGGGGAAGCCTAACGTCTAATAAAAGTCACTCACTGAAAATTTAGATATTTCTGAAACAAAAATTCTTATGGGACCTGACATTCTCTGGCATATTCTCTCTACTTCTGTTGTAATATCTAATGCAAATGATTCACTCTAAATTTAAAGAGATGATTTTAAACTAAATTTTAATTGGTCCTAACACACTGAAAATTTATGGCCCACCTTCAGTTGTGGACACATGATAACTCATGACAATCTGTGCAGAACCCTAGAAAAGGCTCTGGTGGCACTGTCAAATATTAGCAGATGACTGAACAGTGTCATATCTTTCTTTACTCAGTAATGTGTTCCTGAAACAAACGTCTACAACTGCCTGTATCTGGTATAGTTTTAATGCACCCAGTCAGGGCAAAAGTGGAAGCAGTGACAGATATTATTTTCCTGTGCTCCAAAATCACTGCTGACCATAATGTACCCATGAAATTAAAAGACGCTTGCTCCTTAGAAGTAAAGTTATGACAAACCTAGACAGTGTATTAAAAAGCAAAGACATCGCTTTGTCAACAAAGGTCCATATAGTCAAAGCTATAGTCTTTCCAGAAATCATGTAAGGATGTGAAAATTGGACCATAAAAAAGGCTGAGTACCAAACAATTGATGCTTTTGAACTGTAGTGCTGGAGAAGACTCTTGAGAGTCCCCTGGATAGCAAAGAGATCAAATCAGTCAGTCCCAAAGGAAATCAACCCTGAATATTCATGGAAGGATTGAAGCTGAAGCTCCAAATACTTTGGCCATCTGATGCAAAGAGCTGACTCACTGGAGAAGACCCTGATGCTGGGAAAGACTGAGTGAAGAAGGTAAAGGAGGTGATGGAGGATGAGATGGCTGGATGGCATCACTGAATCAGAGCAAACTCTGGGAGATGGTAAAGGACAGGGAAGCCTATCATGATGCAGTCCATCAGGTCTCAGGGTGAGACATGACTTAGCAACTGAACAACAACATTTTTAAAGTGGCTCAGCAGTAAAGAATCTGCCTGCAATGCAGATTTCCTGGGTTGGAAGATCCCTAGCCAAGGAAATGACAACCCACTACAGTATTCTTGCCAGGAAAATTCCATGGCTAGAGGAACCTGGCGAACTGCAGTCAATGGAGTTGCAAAAGAATCGAACACAACTTAGCACCTAGAAAACAACAACGATATATTTTTTAAAGTTCTGGTAAGTTCTCTAATTGTTCAGAATTTTTTTTTTTCAAAAAATAATTACTTTCAGTATGGAAAGACATCGCATATAGTTATTCTTACTTTAATATTATAATATCATGATACAATGATAAATGAAAGGATGAAAGATTTATAAGAGCAATGGGAGCTCCACACACATCCCTGAAGAGAGGGACAGAAAGAAGAACATCAACTGGTGAAGAAGATTCCCTTCTCCTTCTGGGAGTGGTGAAACCAGATAGCATGCCTTCTGGTTCCTTGGGAATCTGATTTGCTCGGGAATTCCAAAAGTAATAAAGACAACACTGTTTAAAGCTTGAAAAAAGAAACTTAAAATAGAAAACAAAACACTGTTTTGCATGGTACAGGTTCACTTACATTCCACCTAACAAGAAAAGCATAGTTTGGCAATACTTGTTAAAAAATATGTAGATGAAATCATTGTAACAAAACCATAAAAAGCTACTAAGGAAAAGATTTGAAACTGTTTCTAAAATTGTAATGGTTGGCTTTAAGTGTCTGTTGTATAGTTGTTGGTCATTACCAAGAGAAGAGAAATTAGTCTTAGCAGACTTACATGCAGTAAAGCAATGGTCTGCAAAATGACAAATGATGATAAAGTTAAACTGGTCTGTTCAGTTACTAAACATTTACTGACTAATACTCTAGGCAGGATGCTGTGTTAAGTGCTGTGCAGACTAAACAATCAAGATGACTTAGTCCCCAAATTCCAAAAATTAATAATCTACTCAGGAGGCTAAGGCAGGTACAGAAGTCACAGTCATTCAGATCTTCCCTATTTAAGCAAAATTAAGCAGTTTGTACTCATTTGCCTATGTCAGAAACCTTTGAGACATCCTTGAATTTTTGTCTCTCACTTCATCTAGTCTAACATGTTATATTTCCATTATCTGCACAATGTTTTTGAAAAATGAATAAAGCTGTATTAGATAAGACAGATGATAAGGGATGGATAATGATTGTAGGGAATGAAAGGATAAAGTATTTCAACAAGTCAGAGAGGAGGTAAGTGGCAGGGGTGCATATCAAGAATTCATACTCTGCTACATATAATAAATTACTACATATACAATAGATAAACACAAGGACCTACTGTATAGCATAGGGAACTATTATCAATACTCTTAATAACCTATAATGGAAAAGAATACAAAAAAAAATTATCTCTCTTGATATATATATATATATATATGTACATGTATCATCCATCTATACATATATGTATATATATATATGTATATACATATATGCATGTATATATCTATGTATACATATATTTATATTTATATATCTATATATATATGTATAACTGAATCACTTTGCTGTACACTTGAAATACAAGTGCTAATTTACACAACATTGTAAATTAACCATGTAAATAAATCAAAGTGATAGTTGCTCAGTCATGTCTGACTCTCTGTGACCCCATGAACTGCCAGACTCCTCTGTCCATGGAATTTTTCAAGCAAGAATATGGGAGTAGCTTCTTTCTCTAGGAATCTTCCCAATCCAGTGTTCAAACCCAGGTCTCCGGCATTGCAGGCAAATTCTTTATTGTCTGCACTAGCAGGGAAGCCCCAAACTTCAATTTAAAGAAAAGAACTAGTGGAAATAGCTAATCAGTCTAATGGACAGCTAGATGTCCTCGAAAAGATTTGAAACTGTTTCTAAAATTGTAATGGTTGGCTTTAAGTGTCTGTTGTATAGTTGTTGGTCATTACCAAGAGAAGAGAAATTAGTCTTAGCAGACTTACATGCAGTAAAGCAATGGTCTGCAAAATGACAAATGATGATAAAGTTAAACTGGTCTGTTCAGTTACTAAACATTTACTGACTAATACTCTAGGCAGGATGCTGTGTTAAGTGCTGTGCAGACTAAACAATCAAGATGACTTAGTCCCCAAATTCCAAAAATTAATAATCTACTCAGGAGGCTAAGGCAGGTACAGAAGTCACAGTCATTCAGATCTTCCCTATTTAAGCAAAATTAAGCAGTTTGTACTCATTTGCCTATGTCAGAAACCTTTGAGACATCCTTGAATTTTTGTCTCTCACTTCATCTAGTCTAACATGTTATATTTCCATTATCTGCACAATGTTTTTGAAAAATGAATAAAGCTGTATTAGATAAGACAGATGATAAGGGATGGATAATGATTGTAGGGAATGAAAGGATAAAGTATTTCAACAAGTCAGAGAGGAGGTAAGTGGCAGGGGTGCATATCAAGAATTCATACTCTGCTACATATAATAAATTACTACATATACAATAGATAAACACAAGGACCTACTGTATAGCATAGGGAACTATTATCAATACTCTTAATAACCTATAATGGAAAAGAATACAAAAAAAAATTATCTCTCTTGATATATATATATATATATATGTACATGTATCATCCATCTATACATATATGTATCTATATATGTATATACATATATGCATGTATATATCTATGTATACATATATTTATATTTATATATCTATATATATATGTATAACTGAATCACTTTGCTGTACACTTGAAATACAAGTGCTAATTTACACAACATTGTAAATTAACCATGTAAATAAATCAAAGTGATAGTTGCTCAGTCATGTCTGACTCTCTGTGACCCCATGAACTGCCAGACTCCTCTGTCCATGGAATTTTTCAAGCAAGAATATGGGAGTAGCTTCTTTCTCTAGGGAATCTTCCCAATCCAGTGTTCAAACCCAGGTCTCCGGCATTGCAGGCAAATTCTTTATTGTCTGCACTAGCAGGGAAGCCCCAAACTTCAATTTAAAGAAAAGAACTAGTGGAAATAGCTAATCAGTAAGCATTAATGGACAGCTAGATGTTCACACCTGCAGAGGTTTCTAAGCTAAGAAAAGATTTTAGAAGCATGTACACACAAGGGCAGCTGAACCTAGGAAAAGATGAGACCGCTGTTAGAAATGAAAATATAAGCAAGAAATATCTCCATACATTAAAGGAAAAAGAAAAGAGGTCATCAGAGAGAAAAGAGGCAGAAAGACACTGATACTAACTAAAAAATATGACAAGATAATGGCCTATTTGAGAATATATAATGACATAAAACTAATTTAAAAAACAATTTGGCAATGGAAGGCTTAAAGAAAAAAATTAACTTTATTATATAGAATTTCTAATGTATAATAATTTTAGTCTTTCAGCTGTAAAGTTAATATTCTGAGAACATTTCAAAAGACATTTAATAAAGATGCAAGAACATTAACAACCCTAAAATGGTTTTAAAAGGCACCTATTCAATATAGACAAGTGTGGCAAAAACAAAATTAAATGTTCTGAAATTATCAATAATGTACTTTAAAAGCCAGTCATTTTAGAATATATAATTTTATTTATATTAATGACAACTTTGAGCCATAACTGACATCTAAAATGCCTTGTTGGATATAATGTAACTTTTCCAGGACAATTGTAAAGGAAAAATGTATTCACATACAATGTTTTAAAACTATAACACCCACAGCTGGTAACCTGTCACATAAAAAGTAAAATGAAATTTCTTTATCTTTTGCTAAAGACTTATAATGGCTTTCCTGGTAGCTGAGCTGGTAAAGAATCTGTCTGCAATGCAGGAGACCAGGGTTTGATCCCCTCGCAGCTCATGGAGTCACAAAGCGTCAGACATGACTGAGCAACTAACACTTTCATTCATTTACATGGTTAATTTACAACATTGTGTTAGTTTCAAGTATACATGGCAACCCATTCCAGCATTCTTGCCTGGAGAATCCCGTGGACAAGAGGAGCCTGGGAGGCTGCCATCCACAGTGTCTCAAAGAGCTGGACACGAATAAGCGACTAAGCACACATGCACACAAGGGCTCATGAATAAAATATTTTGTAGATCAAGTATCACATAAATGTCATATGAAATGCCCATTCCTGCACAATTAAGGTGTTGCAGGGAAGAAATTGAGAGTTAATTCTTTGACAGGTTGATACAAAGCTAGGGGATCCCCAAGATGGAGGAGGAAGAGGAGAAACATTTTTAGCCAAGGTGCTTTCACCTTAATTTCCACACCTATGACAAACTCCATTTTGCTAGAGACTTTCTTTAAGCCCAGATCTAATGTTTATAACAGCAATATATCTTGCTGGAGGATATGTTTCTCCTTTATAGCTTGTACCTAGTTTATCTAAAGATGTATGTTGTGGGTGTGGGTCTGGTTTTTAAATCTTCTTTCCACTGCAATGAACTTAAAGAAAAAATTAACTTTATTATATAGAATTTCTAATGTATAATAATTTTAGTCTTTCAGCTTAAAGTTAACATTCTGAGAACACTGCAAAAGACAGTTAATAAAGATGCAAGAACATTAACAACCCTAAAATGGTTTTAAAAGGCACCTATTCAATATAGACAAGTGTGGCAAAAACAAAATTAAATGTTCTGAAATTATCAATAATGTACTTTAAAAGCCAGTCATTTTAGAATATATAATTTTATTTATATTAATGACAACTTTGAGCCATAACTGACATCTAAAATGCCTTGTTGGATATAATGTAACTTTTCCAGGACAATTGTAAAGGAAAAATGTATTCACATACAATGTTTTAAAACTATAACACCCACAGCTGGTAACCTGTCACATAAAAAGTAAAATGAAATTTCTTTATCTTTTGCTAAAGACTTATAATGGCTTTCCTGGTAGCTGAGCTGGTAAAGAATCTGTCTGCAATGCAGGAGACCAGGGTTTGATCCCCTCGCAGCTCATGGAGTCACAAAGCGTCAGACATGACTGAGCAACTAACACTTTCATTCATTTACATGGTTAATTTACAACATTGTGTTAGTTTCAAGTATACATGGCAACCCATTCCAGCATTCTTGCCTGGAGAATCCCGTGGACAAGAGGAGCCTGGGAGGCTGCCATCCACAGTGTCTCAAAGAGCTGGACACGAATAAGCGACTAAGCACACATGCACACAAGGGCTCATGAATAAAATATTTTGTAGATCAAGTATCACATAAATGTCATATGAAATGCCCATTCCTGCACAATTAAGGTGTTGCAGGGAAGAAATTGAGAGTTAATTCTTTGACAGGTTGATACAAAGCTAGGGGATCCCCAAGATGGAGGAGGAAGAGGAGAAACATTTTTAGCCAAGGTGCTTTCACCTTAATTTCCACACCTATGACAAACTCCATTTTGCTAGAGACTTTCTTTAAGCCCAGATCTAATGTTTATAACAGCAATATATCTTGCTGGAGGATATGTTTCTCCTTTATAGCTTGTACCTAGTTTATCTAAAGATGTATGTTGTGGGTGTGGGTCTGGTAAAACCTTTACCATCTTAAAACATTCTTTTTATCTATTGCTTACAACCAACTGAGAAAGTACATAAATGTCCCACCCAAACTACCTGCTCAGGGTACTCTCCTACCCGCTTCCAGTACCTTTTTCTGGAAGCTTTCTTTATCCCTCTTTACTTTAATAAAACTTTTGCTGCATGAAGCTCTGAGTGCCCAAAGCCACATCTTTTGATCCTGAAGTGAAATTTTCTCCTTCAGAGGTCAGGAATCCACCACTATTCACTATAAGCTATCTACCCTCATCTATCAAAACCAATTCTGACTCTGTTGCAAGCTGTTTCTTTGACTTTCTTTTCATAGCTTTTGTTATTATAATTATACAGAATGGTTTGCCAGGAGGACCTTGCCCCTCTGGCTGACTGTTAAACAAAAGTACCTTTGTTCAGAACCCTGTGTTCCTGTGGACATGGGTGGCAGGAAGGGAGAAATGAACACATCCCCTGTCTGAGGCTTACCACTCTAGGAGGTGGTTTGCAAGATTAATGGCCTTTTTGCTTTGCTTCCCCACCTCTCCAATCTCTGATCTATAAAAGAACCTGTCATCCAGACCTGGGTAAGGTGGTTATTTTGAGGTGCCAGCCTGCCATCTTCTTGGTCAGCTGCTTTCTGAATAAAGTCATTTTCCCTGCCTCAATACCTCATCTCTCAGATTCACTGACTTGTCGTGTGACGAGCAGAGCAAGTTTGGACTCATTAACAAAGGGACATGTAAGATGCTTCCCAGGTGGCACAGTGGTAAAGAATCCACCTGCCAAAGCAGGAGGGAGACACAGGAGATGCAGGTTCAGTCTCTGGGTTGAGAAGATCCCCTGGAGAAGGAAATGGGAACCCACTCCAGTATTCTTGCTTAGAGAATCCCATGGAAGGAGGAGTCTGGTGGGCTACAGTCCATGGGGTCACAAAGAGTCAGACAAGACTGCGCGACTAAGCACGCAAGATGTCAAAACTTAAAATCAGAGAAATCTAAGTACAAATATGAGTTATACTCTAAAAATTCTGTGAAACTGTGGATAAGTCTTAAGCTGTATGTAATGCATTTTTTCTTACAGATGGGTCAGAATGCTCATCTGACAATGTTCTCATAAGAATTAAAAGAAAATGTATTGCACTTGGCACAGGCTAAACACTAAAAAATGGTACATCTTAAATTAATAACAGCAATTATATTGGTTTTATACTGTGAAACAAACTATTACAAATTTCAGAGCTTGAAGCAACATCAAATTAGTTCAGTTCAGTTCAGTTGCTCAGTCATGTCCAACTATTTGCGACCCCACGGACTGCAGCACATTAGGCTTCCCAGTCCATCACCATCTCCTGGAGTTTGCTAAACTCACATCCATTGAGTCAGTGATGCCAGCCAACCATCGCATCCTCTGTTGTCCTCTTCTCCTTCTGCCTTCCATTTTTCCCAGCATTGAGGTCTTTTCCAGTGAGTCATTTCTTTGCATCAGGTGGTCAAAGTATTGGAGCTTCAGCTTCAGCATCATTCCACACAGTAAATATTCAAGATTGATTTCCTTTAGAATTAACTGGTTTGATCCTGCAGTCCAAAGGACTCTCAAGAGCCTTCTCCAACACCACAGTTCAAAGGCATCAATTCTATGTCACTCAGCCTTCTTTATGATCCAACTCTCACATTCATATATGACTATATCGATTTAGCAGGTCCAGAAAGCTCATTCAAATTGTTGACCAAATTCCGTTCCTTGCAGCTGTAAAACAAAGGTCCCCATTTCCTACTGGCTACCATCCCTCATCTCCTAGAAGCTGTCAAAATTCCTTGCTCATGGCCCTCTCTAGCAGCGAAGAATCTCCTCCACATCAAATCTCTTTCCTTTTTCAGCTTTTCCTGACTTCTCCAACTCTGACCATCTCCAATCTCTGGAACTAGATTAACAGGCTCATATGATTGTATGAGGCCTTCCCAAATAACTTCCCTTTCTTAAGAGAAATTGCCATATAACAAAACTTAAGTCATGTGCATTCACAGGACTATGGATTATAAAGAATTTATGAAATACAAAGCAGGAGGCCTGGAGACTATCTTAGAATTCTATCTCCCACAGTAATTGTGGTAACAGTCTTAAAATTGCCTGTTGTAAATACTTTTAAGCAATTTTAAAAGTTATCTTTTAAAGTTTGAGAAATCAAAATGCAAAATAAGTCTTAAGCTGTATGTAATGCATTTTTCTTACAGATGGGTCAGAATGCTCATCTGACAATGTTCTCATAAGAATTAAAAGAAAATGTATTGCACTTGGCACAGGCTAAACACTAAAAAATGGTACATCTTAAATTAATAACAGCAATTATATTGGTTTTATACTGTGAAACAAACTATTACAAATTTCAGAGCTTGAAGCAACATCAAATTAGTTCAGTTCAGTTCAGTTGCTCAGTCATGTCCAACTATTTGCGACCCCACGGACTGCAGCACATTAGGCTTCCCAGTCCATCACCATCTCCTGGAGTTTGCTAAACTCACATCCATTGAGTCAGTGATGCCAGCCAACCATCGCATCCTCTGTTGTCCTCTTCTCCTTCTGCCTTCCATTTTTCCCAGCATTGAGGTCTTTTCCAGTGAGTCATTTCTTTGCATCAGGTGGTCAAAGTATTGGAGCTTCAGCTTCAGCATCATTCCACACAGTAAATATTCAAGATTGATTTCCTTTAGAATTAACTGGTTTGATCCTGCAGTCCAAAGGACTCTCAAGAGCCTTCTCCAACACCACAGTTCAAAGGCATCAATTCTATGTCACTCAGCCTTCTTTATGATCCAACTCTCACATTCATATATGACTATATCGATTTAGCAGGTCCAGAAAGCTCATTCAAATTGTTGACCAAATTCCGTTCCTTGCAGCTGTAAAACAAAGGTCCCCATTTCCTACTGGCTACCATCCCTCATCTCCTAGAAGCTGTCAAAATTCCTTGCTCATGGCCCTCTCTAGCAGCGAAGAATCTCCTCCACATCAAATCTCTTTCCTTTTTCAGCTTTTCCTGACTTCTCCAACTCTGACCATCTCCAATCTCTGGAACTAGATTAACAGGCTCATATGATTGTATGAGGCCTTCCCAAATAACTTCCCTTTCTTAAGAGAAATTGCCATATAACAAAACTTAAGTCATGTGCATTCACAGGACTATGGATTATAAAGAATTTATGAAATACAAAGCAGGAGGCCTGGAGACTATCTTAGAATTCTATCTCCCACAGTAATTGTGGTAACAGTCTTAAAAATTGCCTGTTGTAAATACTTTTAAGCAATTTTAAAAGTTATCTTTTTTAAAGTTTGAGAAATCATATGCAATAATGATTAGAAGCCAAATAAAACTCCATAAGTTGATATACCATTAACATTTAATTATATTTACACATAGGAGATGTCACAAAAAAGTATACTATAGTTTACTTGTCTACTCATGGTTTTTCAGAAACACTGTATTCCCATGATTTGTTCTACATGTCCACAGGTGTAATCTTGAGAGCCAGCTTTACTATAATTCCAGTGTGTGACAAAGAATACCATGCCAATCATAGATTGTGATAAACTTATGCAACAAACTGGAAAGGTACCTCCAAAATAAGTTTAACCATAGTTAATCCTAGGGTAAGAATTTAAAGATCATCCAATTCCATGAATTCTCTTAGAAGAAATAACTACCCATGTCCTGTTTTTAAAGGACCTCTCATTTAAACTTCTAAACCATAAGCAAATCTCCACATTATAATATATTAGCAAAAATCAAAGGGAAGCTAGGAAGTTTGCTACTATATGACATGTACTTTTATGGGAACATTGCATACATAATTTCCTTTCATCTTTTTAACAATCTTAGGAATGTTGGTTATTTCATACGTACCTTACCTATGAAGAAACTGAGGCTCAGAGAAGAAAAACAGTATGTACCTATGGTTTCTGTACATACTATTTGATACATACCAGAATACAAACTTAGGCTTATCAGACTTCAGTCTGATCTCTTTCCTGGGTACAGTATACAACCTGACAAAATTTACATGGGCCAAAAGGGGAAAAGGAAAGTATATCTAGGAGAAAGGGTTCTCACATTTAATATATCTTCGTTTCTTTGGTTTTCAGAGATTTATTCTTCTTTCATGTGATACATTCTTCAAATATGACTTTACCACAAGCCAGTCAAACCTGAAATGTATATGACTGGGCTTCTCCTGTAGCTCAGTGGTAAAGAGTTCTCCTGCCAATGCAGGAAACAGGAGTTCGATTCCTGATCCGGGAAGATCCCACATGCTGTAGAGCAACTAAGCCTGTGAGCCGCAACTATTGAGCCTGTGCTCTAAAGCCTTGAAGCCCCAACTGCTAAGCCCATGTGCCACAACTACTGAAGCCTGTGTACCCTAGAGCCCAAGTTCTACAACTAAGAAAAGTCACCACAACAAGAAGATCCCACATGCTGCAGAGCAACTAAGCCTGCAAGCCACAACCATTGAGTCTGTGCATTAGAGCCTCGGAGCCGCAACTATTGAACCCTTGTGCCACAAATACTGAAGCCCGTGTGCTCTAGAGCCCGAGTTCCAAGAGAAAAGTCACCACAATGAGAAGCCTGTTCATCTCAACTGGAGAATAGCCCCAACTCCCTGCAACTAGAGAAGAGCCTGTGGTAGCAGTGAAAACCCAGAATAGCCAAAAACAAATAAATAAATTAATAATAATTTTTTAAAATTGTAGTTAATTCCATATTTAAAAAATGTATATGACTGATTGCATTATTAATCACTGCGTTATTAATTCCACAAATAATCTAAGTTCTAATTTATTGTGTATCAAGCAATGCTGAAATGATTTATTTAAACCACATGGGCTTCTTGTGCCCCTCTTCTTAGCTATTCTTGAGCATAAAAACAGCAAAAGCTGTGATTCGCATCAAGCAAGGTGTAAATACCAGCAAAGAGCCAAAGATATTGGTTTTAATTCACCAACATTCTAAGACATTGCATTACTAATCAATGTCCTTTCTGTCCTTTCATATATGAACCCAGATCCAAGTTCAGAGTATATGTCAAAGTTAAGGCTGGCTAAGAAATATGCTAGTGAGACTTCCCTAGTCAAATGAATGTGTGGGATGCAAACCATCCTTCACCTTCCAGAGGTGTTTATCCTGGGCACCCAGAGCAGGGAAGCTTTCATTACAGTTCACCACCTCTGTTGGACTTGGGGGGTTGGAATTCCTGATTTATCAGATAAAGGCTCTGGAGAACACCAGTCACTATGCATATTCTATCACAAAAGATTACATGACAAAGGAAAAACGATTGGTCTCTGATTCTCATTCTCTTAATGAGAGAAAAAAGTGGAGATCATCAAATTACTGCCTCATGGGACTAATAAGGAGTACTCAATCATAGGCAAACTGCTTAGCATATTACCTGGCACTCAGAACATGTTCAATATTATTATTATTAATTTATCACAATCAGCATCATTTTATAATGTTATTAGATAGCCTCTGCAAGACAACTAAATTTTTTAAACTATCCATATGAAACTAGTGATGGTTTTGCAGAATCTCAACATAGAAAAACATTTACATTTATGCTACTCAGACTTCTGAAATATATTTTTGTAGTCTTGCTTTTGTTTCTATCACATGCAACTAGTGGCTCCTCTAGGCCTCTCGTTTTTCAGTTACAATCCAGTGCTGAAAGCCCTATAGACAATAGAACCTTGGTTCACAATCATCTCTCACATAATTCCCCCATTTCAGCAACAGTGACAGTCACTGAATTAGTCCTTTCACCACCCTAAATCTGAGTTTATCCTAATGGTTCTAATTTTATGTGCTATTGGTTTAAGATCCTGCACAGCAACTGAACCTGTCTACCAATCAACATCGTTTCCAAGAGTGGCCCACTGTAAGAAAGCTAGACGTCAGAATCACTGATACGTAAAGATAAAACTCACTGCTAAATGCCTAAAATGTATACAAGAACCCATAATAAGGTGCTACCCAAAGTATCGATGTGTCTATGTATTTTTATGTATATAAGCATTGGATTCACATACGTCATCAATTGACAAATATTGGGGTTCTGCCAGGCACTGAGGACATGGTCGCAAACCATTTTCCTTCACCTTCCAGAGGTGTTATCCTGGCTAAGAAATATGCTAGTGAGACTTCCCTAGTCAAATGAATGTGTGGGATGCAAACCATCCTTCACCTTCCAGAGGTGTTTATCCTGGGCACCCAGAGCAGGGAAGCTTTCATTACAGTTCACCACCTCTGTTGGACTTGGGGGGTTGGAATTCCTGATTTATCAGATAAAGGCTCTGGAGAACACCAGTCACTATGCATATTCTATCAAAAAAGATTACATGACAAAGGAAAAACGATTGGTCTCTGATTCTCATTCTCTTAATGAGAGAAAAAAGTGGAGATCATCAAATTACTGCCTCATGGGACTAATAAGGAGTACTCAATCATAGGCAAACTGCTTAGCATATTACCTGGCACTCAGAACATGTTCAATATTATTATTATTAATTTATCACAATCAGCATCATTTTATAATGTTATTAGATAGCCTCTGCAAGACAACTAAATTTTTTAAACTATCCATATGAAACTAGTGATGGTTTTGCAGAATCTCAACATAGAAAAACATTTACATTTATGCTACTCAGACTTCTGAAATATATTTTTGTAGTCTTGCTTTTGTTTCTATCACATGCAACTAGTGGCTCCTCTAGGCCTCTCGTTTTTCAGTTACAATCCAGTGCTGAAAGCCCTATAGACAATAGAACCTTGGTTCACAATCATCTCTCACATAATTCCCCCATTTCAGCAACAGTGACAGTCACTGAATTAGTCCTTTCACCACCCTAAATCTGAGTTTATCCTAATGGTTCTAATTTTATGTGCTATTGGTTTAAGATCCTGCACAGCAACTGAACCTGTCTACCAATCAACATCGTTTCCAAGAGTGGCCCACTGTAAGAAAGCTAGACGTCAGAATCACTGATACGTAAAGATAAAACTCACTGCTAAATGCCTAAAATGTATACAAGAACCCATAATAAGGTGCTACCCAAAGTATCGATGTGTCTATGTATTTTTATGTATATAAGCATTGGATTCACATACGTCATCAATTGACAAATATTGACTCTGGGGATTCTGCCAGGCACTGAGGACATGGTCGCAAACTAGAAAGACATGGCCGCAAACTAGAAAGACATGGCCTCTGCTCCTCATCCATTTAATTTCACTCTCGTGGACAATTACTGTCACAGAAGTTTGAGATGGCAAGCTAACACTTCAAAGATGACCTCCTCTTAAATCTTTGTGATTCAAGCTTTGGCTTCCCAGCCCAAACAGCAATGCTTTTTGTGTCTGGGAGTTGGGAAAGGTTTTGAAGGTATATCAAGTCAATTTGTCAAAAAAGCATAACAATTTTCTACGGCCATACCACACTGAATGTGCCTGATCTTCTATGTATAAAAAAAGGTGTAACAATTAACTCATAAATACCATGAGCTAACCATCCTACCCACAAAATATAATTCCTGAATTATATCTTGAAATACGATATGACCTGTATCTCCAAGTGGTGCATACTATCACTACTGAAGATGAATTAAAGCCTCAGAAATGGGCACTTCCTGCTAAGAATGGTAGTCATTATGTTGCAAATCTCTCCAATTCCTCTCCTTCTGATTAAATGGTAGAGGTGTATTTCTCTGCCCCATGAAGTTAAGCATGTTTATATGCTTTCCTTTGAGCAAAGAATTGAGAAGTGACTTTGTGTCAAATCTGGGCAGAAGCTTTAGGTGACAATCACAAACACCAATATAGAAATAATCAGATAAAACTTAACCCTTTTCTAAACAAGAAATGTGCCTCCTTCAGTTCTTTAGTTGTTATGATGTCAACTCATTATTTGACCTGACCTGCTCAAGAGAAGCATTACAGTTTGAAATCCTGGTTCTAATTTTATGTGCTATTGGTTTAAGATCCTGCACAGCAACTGAACCTGTCTACCAATCAACATCGTTTCCAAGAGTGGCCCACTGTAAGAAAGCTAGACGTCAGAATCACTGATACGTAAAGATAAAACTCACTGCTAAATGCCTAAAATGTATACAAGAACCCATAATAAGGTGCTACCCAAAGTATCGATGTGTCTATGTATTTTTATGTATATAAGCATTGGATTCACATACGTCATCAATTGACAAATATTGACTCTGGGGATTCTGCCAGGCACTGAGGACATGGTCGCAAACTAGAAAGACATGGCCGCAAACTAGAAAGACATGGCCTCTGCTCCTCATCCATTTAATTTCACTCTCGTGGACAATTACTGTCACAGAAGTTTGAGATGGCAAGCTAACACTTCAAAGATGACCTCCTCTTAAATCTTTGTGATTCAAGCTTTGGCTTCCCAGCCCAAACAGCAATGCTTTTTGTGTCTGGGAGTTGGGAAAGGTTTTGAAGGTATATCAAGTCAATTTGTCAAAAAAGCATAACAATTTTCTACGGCCATACCACACTGAATGTGCCTGATCTTCTATGTATAAAAAAAGGTGTAACAATTAACTCATAAATACCATGAGCTAACCATCCTACCCACAAAATATAATTCCTGAATTATATCTTGAAATACGATATGACCTGTATCTCCAAGTGGTGCATACTATCACTACTGAAGATGAATTAAAGCCTCAGAAATGGGCACTTCCTGCTAAGAATGGTAGTCATTATGTTGCAAATATCTCCAATTCTTCTCCTTCTGATTAAATGGTAGAGGTGTATTTCTCTGCCCCCATGAAGTTAAGCATGTTTATATGCTTTCCTTTGAGCAAAGAATTGAGAAGTGACTTTGTGTCAAATCTGGGCAGAAGCTTTAGGTGACAATCACAAACACCAATATAGAAATAATCAGATAAAACTTAACCCTTTTCTAAACAAGAAATGTGCCTCCTTCAGTTCTTTAGTTGTTATGATGTCAACTCATTATTTGACCTGACCTGCTCAAGAGAAGCATTAAAGTTTGAATCCCTTCCTTCTGGTTTCGGGAAGCTATAGTGCACGTATTGGTGGTAATTCTCTGGGAAGTAAGGGGAAAAAGAAAGTCATTGGAGAGTGTTAAACAAAAGAATCACATAGTCAGGTCTAGTTAAATAGTGAAAATCTGCTGATATAGAGAATTGGATAAGGCTAGGTTTATACACTCAACTGTTTTAGAAGACAACACATTGTTTACTTGCCAGGCAGGTAATCTGACTGAGTGACATGAGCTGAATGACATTTCTGGCTATTAACAAATATAGAAGACACACCTCCTCTAATAAGAGAAGCTGTTACTTAGTTCCAGTTGCTGCCATCAGCTCATTTTCTGGTATCAGGAATTTTGGCCTAGAATCACTAACTCTGCCATTTTTTAAAGAGAAAGAAATCCATGATTTTATTGGAAACATTCTAATTTTTAAAGGTTTTAAGTTAATTATTTCCTTAAAAACAAAATCAAGCTAAGCAATCAGGTTGATACCTGCATATTTGTGGATAACAGAACCAGAGTCACAAGACTGGAAAAGAGTAAAGAGAATTTTAAAAATAATACTCACAGCTTGACAAATGTGGATTATCAATAACCATGCAAGAGAACCACATGAAGAAAAGCAGTTTCAACGTGACCAAGTTATGAATTTAGTTTTCAGACATTTGAGAAATGTATGAAAGGACACAGATCATCACTTACTCCACACATATTCTGATTACTGTCTGCATTCTAAGTACCACAGCTAGAACAATGAAGAGTCATAAAACTTTGATTTATAGACATTAGATTCTAATAGGTGAAAGGTAGAGTTACAAAAAAGTATGTTAATGTGATGCCAAATATTGTAATGGATGATTTGTTCAATGGAGATGTGTGTGTGAGAGGCAATGACAGTTACATAATGTTACTAGAAAGTATGACGTCTAAGCTGGAACCTGAAGAAAGGAAAACGCATTCCCAGCAGACTCAACAACTCGTATAAAGGCCTACAAGCTAGAGAAAGCCAAATGCATTAAAAAGTAAAAAACAGAAACAAGGTCAGTGAATCTAAGCCACCTCACAAAAGATGGCGTTAAATAGTGAGCAATGAGGTCAGAAAAGTGAACAGAGGCCAAAGGTGGTAAAGACGGCCACGTTAAATGGTCTGGACTTGATTCTGAAAGTAGTAGGTGTTCATAAAGAGAGTTCATCTGGGCAATCACAAGCAAATTTACATCAGAAAACATCATCTGGATGAGAGAGAAATCTACATAAAGGTTAGTATCCGTAGCTATGGAATTGAATGAAATTCTTGGGGAAAATTTTGAAAGTATAAAGCTGCAAGAGTCAAAAGGACAGACTGTTGGAGAGCATCTACATTCAAAGAGAGAGAAGATAAACAGGCACCAAAGGCTGAATCAGATGAAGAGGATGGAGAGACTAACAATCAGGAAAGAGGAGTGAATTTCAAGTAGTCAGTAGATCAGTGATATCAAACAGAGCAAAGAAACCAAAGAGGGTGAGCTCTGAAGAGACGCTGCCATTTACATCACCTATAGAGAGTGTGTCCAGCAACATTTAGAACACCGGCAAATAAAATCTGGCACATTTGTCACTACCTTATGTGTACCAGTCACTTCCTAATCAGCCTTGCTCAATTTTAAGAGGAGCTCTTAATTGGTATTTTCATGCACTGAAAGTACCTAGTTTTGTACAAACTCCTAATTGCTAGGAATTGGAAGACCAAGCAGCCCTTGTTCCCCCTTGGTTAGCCACACTTCCAAGCCTAGCAGCCTCATTCTGCTAGCTTGTATTCAGGCCCATACTCCGCTCTCTATTTCTCTACAATGAAGAAAAATTTGCTTCAAATGTCTGTTCCAAGAAACTTATATTCACCTCTATTCGTCTTGAAACAAGTCACATAATGATGGTGGAAATTTTAGATGGAAGGGGCATTGCAGATCATTAGTTACGGTTTCTAGACCTTCCAGTTTTTCTTGAAAACCTTTGAAGTTTCAACATTTTAATGTTACTAGAAAGTATGACGCTAAGCTGGAACCTGAAGAAAGGAAAACGCATTCCCAGCAGACTCAACAACTCGTATAAAGGCCTACAAGCTAGAGAAAGCCAAATGCATTAAAAAGTAAAAAACAGAAACAAGGTCAGTGAATCTAAGCCACCTCACAAAAGATGGCGTTAAATAGTGAGCAATGAGGTCAGAAAAGTGAACAGAGGCCAAAGGTGGTAAAGACGGCCACGTTAAATGGTCTGGACTTGATTCTGAAAGTAGTAGGTGTTCATAAAGAGAGTTCATCTGGGCAATCACAAGCAAATTTACATCAGAAAACATCATCTGGATGAGAGAGAAATCTACATAAAGGTTAGTATCCGTAGCTATGGAATTGAATGAAATTCTTGGGGAAAATTTTGAAAGTATAAAGCTGCAAGAGTCAAAAGGACAGACTGTTGGAGAGCATCTACATTCAAAGAGAGAGAAGATAAACAGGCACCAAAGGCTGAATCAGATGAAGAGGATGGAGAGACTAACAATCAGGAAAGAGGAGTGAATTTCAAGTAGTCAGTAGATCAGTGATATCAAACAGAGCAAAGAAACCAAAGAGGGTGAGCTCTGAAGAGACGCTGCCATTTACATCACCTATAGAGAGTGTGTCCAGCAACATTTAGAACACCGGCAAATAAAATCTGGCACATTTGTCACTACCTTATGTGTACCAGTCACTTCCTAATCAGCCTTGCTCAATTTTAAGAGGAGCTCTTAATTGGTATTTTCATGCACTGAAAGTACCTAGTTTTGTACAAACTCCTAATTGCTAGGAATTGGAAGACCAAGCAGCCCTTGTTCCCCCTTGGTTAGCCACACTTCCAAGCCTAGCAGCCTCATTCTGCTAGCTTGTATTCAGGCCCATACTCCGTCTCTCTATTTCTCTACAATGAAGAAAAATTTGCTTCAAATGTCTGTTCCAAGAAACTTATATTCACCTCTATTCGTCTTGAAACAAGTCACATAATGATGGTGGAAATTTTAGATGGAAGGGGCATTGCAGATCATTAGTTACGGTTTCTAGACCTTCCAGTTTTGGAAACTGAGGCATAGTGATAACAATTGGCCTTTTATAAAAAGAAAGGGGTTTTTCACATGTAAACTAGTGTTTTTAATGCTCCTCTATGCTGCTTTGTTCACAGTCTCTTCGGATCAAAACAAAGGTCATTTTCCCTCATTATGTCTTTAAAATTAAAATACAGTTCTTTAGAAACTTGAATCCTGGGGTTTATAATCTGGTCTCTATCAGGCACTCTAACACAAACCATAATATTTTTAAAAGGAAATCACATTTCACTCCTGGACACAGTTCATCTGTCCGGAAGGATTTTAGAGCAACTTAAATAGAACATAAAATAACTGAAAGAGAAAGCTCTATTATTTTTCCATCCTTAATACTAAACACATGGTAAAATGTTATTGACCACAAAACTATATTCAGAATTACATTAGTTTTATATAATCAATTAGTTTATACTTCTATCAACTTGTACAATTATTTATACTGGATTAACTCAGAAGCTTTGTGTCAATAGTTCATTTTTTTTCCTTCACATTTAGCTAACTGCAATATCCAACAAATTTTTTGAAACAGTTCAAATATCATCATGGCTTTCTCACAAATTAGTTAAGAGTTTTAATTAGAGAAAGAGATAGGGATATGTTCTCATTTATATAGAGTGTGACAGAATTAGACTGGACTGATAACTGTATAGAGAAATGGTTGTATTTAACATTACACATCATATTGACAGACTTCAGTGACCAATCAAGTACCAATATTTACTGGCAATTCTGTAAAAGCATAATGTAAAGAATGGACTTACCTATATTTATACTCTAATAAAAAATACAGTTTATCATTGCAGCCTTTAGAAACGTAATTTATGAAGTCCTAATTGTCAGAGTAAACCTGTAGCACCAACAATAATTTAACTGGTAAAAAGCACCATGATATTCTTTCTTCACTTATGTTTTATTATTTTATGCCAATGTGATGGAATAAAAGCAACGTTTCCTTTGTTCCAATTGGCATTAAATTCACACTATGAAAAGTCACTTGGGATTATGATATCCTCTCCTGATGTCTTCAGACAGAAGTATGTAAAGTGTCACACCACCCTCTCTCAGCTTGGGGAAACTGCAGAAATGACAAGCCACAGAACAATCCCCTAAAGGGAAGGGATTTGAAGAAGAGTCACTTTCCGCCCCAGTAACCTTCATATCCACTCACTTAAACATGCACCTGAATTCTTTTCCATATCTGCTGATAGATGCTGCTTAACCTCCCAGCTGTTCCCAGGCTGCAGCCACAGAGGCGGGAGTTGCAGCTGCACCCACAACTGGTAGCAGTCAGATGCCTGAGAGTGAAGTGCCTATATTAGAAGCTGTCATCGGAAATGACAGACTAGATAGGGTGTGGCAGTAGCTAAGGGAGAGTGACACAGGAAGGCACATCAGTGGAACAGGCAGACCTGCGTTGACACATAAATATCTCCGTCCTGAGTTTCTTTAAAAAAGTAAAATGTTATTGACCACAAAACTATATTCAGAATTACATTAGTTTTATATAATCAATTTTTTTATCAACTTGTACAATTATTTATACTGGATTAACTCAGAAGCTTTGTGTCAATAGTTCATTTTTTTCCTTCACATTTAGCTAACTGCAATATCCAACAAATTTTTGAAACAGTTCAAATATCATCATGGCTTTCTCACAAATTAGTTAAGAGTTTTAATTAGAGAAAGAGATAGGGATATGTTCTCATTTATATAGAGTGTGACAGAATTAGACTGGACTGATAACTGTATAGAGAAATGGTTGTATTTAACATTACACATCATATTGACAGACTTCAGTGACCAATCAAGTACCAATATTTACTGGCAATTCTGTAAAAGCATAATGTAAAGAATGGACTTACCTATATTTATACTCTAATAAAAAATACAGTTTATCATTGCAGCCTTTAGAAACGTAATTTATGAAGTCCTAATTGTCAGAGTAAACCTGTAGCACCAACAATAATTTAACTGGTAAAAAGCACCATGATATTCTTTCTTCACTTATGTTTTATTATTTTATGCCAATGTGATGGAATAAAAGCAACGTTTCCTTTGTTCCAATTGGCATTAAATTCACACTATGAAAAGTCACTTGGGATTATGATATCCTCTCCTGATGTCTTCAGACAGAAGTATGTAAAGTGTCACACCACCCTCTCTCAGCTTGGGGAAACTGCAGAAATGACAAGCCACAGAACAATCCCCTAAAGGGAAGGGATTTGAAGAAGAGTCACTTTCCGCCCCAGTAACCTTCATATCCACTCACTTAAACATGCACCTGAATTCTTTTCCATATCTGCTGATAGATGCTGCTTAACCTCCCAGCTGTTCCCAGGCTGCAGCCACAGAGGCGGGAGTTGCAGCTGCACCCACAACTGGTAGCAGTCAGATGCCTGAGAGTGAAGTGCCTATATTAGAAGCTGTCATCGGAAATGACAGACTAGATAGGGTGTGGCAGTAGCTAAGGGAGAGTGACACAGGAAGGCACATCAGTGGAACAGGCAGACCTGCGTTGACACATAAATATCTCCGTCCTGAGTCAGCACCTGAGCCCTGCGGGGTTGATGAGCCCTTCTCATCACCTTTATATTTCACAGACAATAACGTAAACCCTTGGTGACCCTATCGGTTAAGATGATGAGTCAGACTGTCAGGTTAGAGGCAGCCAAAAACAACTCCAAGAGTTCTTGGATGATCTGGGAAGCTTGAAAGAATAAAGTTGAAAGGAAGTCTGTTATAGCGATAGATAATCTCCTCACGACTTTACCGGCGGACTGTTCTCCTTTAAGAATTCAGACACTATTATTCAAATTTACACATTTTAAGAATAGCAAATCAATTTTTGATATGTAATCCATTTTAAATGGTGGCATACCATAATAGAGGCACTACCGATCATACCACACAGTATATAGTTTTCTTGCTGGTTCTCTTTGATCGTGGAATTCTGTGATCATTACTAAGGCAAAAGATACTCAATGTGATAAATGGATATTCAGTTTTACTTTTCAGTTATCAAGGGACTTTGTCATCTTAGTAATGCACTTATGACACCTCCCTAGTGTAAAACAGCTCTACACTTAGCCCTAGTGCATTACAACATTTTCACCATCTAAACCCACCCTATTAATTCTCTCAAGTTCTTAAGAGTTTCTCTTCTCTAGAAGCTGTTGGACGATTCCTTTGCTCTTCTACAAAGCATAGTCATCAGCCTCATATTTTTTTTGCTTCAATGATTATTCTCTCACATGCCCTAGATAACTAATTAAATCTGCCTTCCCATATTCCCCTAAAGGGCCCATGTCTTCAGACAGAAGTATGTAAAGTGTCACACCACCCTCTCTCAGCTTGGGAAACTGCAGAAATGACAAGCCACAGAACAATCCCCTAAAGGGAAGGATTTGAAGAAGAGTCACTTTCCGCCCCAGTAACCTTCATATCCACTCACTTAAACATGCACCTGAATTCTTTTCCATATCTGCTGATAGATGCTGCTTAACCTCCCAGCTGTTCCCAGGCTGCAGCCACAGAGGCGGGAGTTGCAGCTGCACCCACAACTGGTAGCAGTCAGATGCCTGAGAGTGAAGTGCCTATATTAGAAGCTGTCATCGGAAATGACAGACTAGATAGGGTGTGGCAGTAGCTAAGGGAGAGTGACACAGGAAGGCACATCAGTGGAACAGGCAGACCTGCGTTGACACATAAATATCTCCGTCCTGAGTCAGCACCTGAGCCCTGCGGGGTTGATGAGCCCTTCTCATCACCTTTATATTTCACAGACAATAACGTAAACCCTTGGTGACCCTATCGGTTAAGATGATGAGTCAGACTGTCAGGTTAGAGGCAGCCAAAAACAACTCCAAGAGTTCTTGGATGATCTGGGAAGCTTGAAAGAATAAAGTTGAAAGGAAGTCTGTTATAGCGATAGATAATCTCCTCACGACTTTCCCGGGCGGACTGTTCTCCTTTAAGAATTCAGACACTATTATTCAAATTTACACATTTTAAGAATAGCAAATCAATTTTTGATATGTAATCCATTTTAAATGGTGGCATACCATAATAGAGGCACTACCGATCATACCACACAGTATATAGTTCTCTTGCTGGTTCTCTTTGATCGTGGAATTCTGTGATCATTACTAAGGCAAAAGATACTCAATGTGATAAATGGATATTCAGTTTTACTTTTCAGTTATCAAGGGACTTTGTCATCTTAGTAATGCACTTATGACACCTCCCTAGTGTAAAACAGCTCTACACTTAGCCCTAGTGCATTACAACATTTTCACCATCTAAACCCACCCTATTAATTCTCTCAAGTTCTTAAGAGTTTCTCTTCTCTAGAAGCTGTTGGACGATTCCTTTGCTCTTCTACAAAGCATAGTCATCAGCCTCATATTTTTTTTGCTTCAATGATTATTCTCTCACATGCCCTAGATAACTAATTAAATCTGCCTTCCCATATTCCCCAGTACCTGACCTGAACACCAATGGAACGACAATTCCATTGTCGTTTACTTAAGGCTTCCTCGCTCTTGGTATCCAAAACTTTAATCTTCCTTGTAAACCTGGCAGGTATGTTAGCCCACTGCTCCCTTTCCTGAGAAACTGGAGAGTTTCTCTGTGCTCTCATGCTAACAAAAATGAATTTGTTCCATTTACCCTAATTCTCTGCCTAGGGTTGCCTGGCTTAATTCTCTTGTAAAGGCTTCAAAGCATTCATATAATTGAAAAAATGAGGATGCTCTATCCCAAATATCTGAGTAGTACCTCAGTATTTTGGCTTCAAAATCCAAAATGTTCTCATGAGAAAATAGGAGTAAACCAGAAGCCTCTCAACATTTTCTAAAGCATTCCATGTCATTTGTCTTCCTCCTCCAAACCATTTCTCCAATTTAGTTTGGAGTTCTCTTCTGTCTGGGAAAGTTTTTCACCCAGATACACCATTCTAAAACCACCTAATCCTTTTACATTCTTAATGGAAACCAAATGCTTTCCAAGTACTTAGCAAACTATTTATGTACCACTACAAAACACACTCAAGACAATGGCTTTGGGAATGCACTCAGGAAGTACTTAGAATTTTTATCCTTTCTTTAACCTTCCTTAACTTTGTGGTGTAACTCTACTTCTTTACTCCACAGACAAGATCCAATTGTACTATTCACCGCATCATATTCTTCAAATATTCACAGAATTTATGAATTACTAATCATCTCCACAAAATAGCTGAAAATAGCAGTATCTTTTTTTTGATATATTTTTCCTGTGGACACTATATCAGAACAATAAATGCTTACCTTTACTTTTGTTATGTTTTAAATCAATTTCATAATATCCTGACTGAAGATTTCCTGCAGCAATACTGAAATACTTTCATACAGGGAGAATAATGCCACATATAGTACTAGGATAATCTTTGTGCTACATTTTGCTTTTATTCCCCTAAGAAGCAACTACCATCCTGAATCTTAACAACAATATTTAAAAATGAATGCTCATATAACAAAGCACTGTATTTTTGAATCTTATGTAAAACTGTTTTTTTATGGCTTTAATTTCATGTTTTAAATATCTAAATAAACAGAAAAAAACTACAAAAAATAAATAAAAACTGACATTACTGAACTCATATTAAGATAGATGAATTGATACTTTTACATATGCTAGTTTTTAAATTTGTTAAAAAGGTATATTAGTAACATACAGAGATATCAAGTCTACCATAATGAAAGTTACTTTAAATGAAAAAACTCAATGGAGAATTTGAAGGAATCTATATGTATCTTATAAACTGATATCCTTAATTTGATGAGTTTCTATGTGAAATCTCTTTAAACATTAATCTTATTCTAATGATAACTTACTCTCCTGAAGGATGAAATCTGTACCCTGAGAAATGAGCTATCTCACGTTAAAAATAAGTTTTCAGAATTCTGGTGTTGGCTCAGCAACATTAATATTTAAAGGAAATAAAGTAAATCCTAATATTACAACTCTCATCATTTTTTTTAAAATTTCATAGTGCATGTCTAATTTTTAACTCATCTGCAACTGAAAACAAATTAGGATAAGAAAGAAAATCAGTTTTACATACAAAGAGAACTGAGAAATATCCAGAAGTTTCAACTGGAATTAATACGTAACCTTTCTACCTCTAGGAAAGCCACTCTTATGTAAATACCCTCAGTATCCCTGCTACAGACATAGATCTTACACTCTTCTACAGCTATCACAATTCTCAGCCTGACAGCAAATATATCAGACACTACTCTTCCTTTTATGAGGAAAGACTTACAGTTCAATAAGGAAAAACGGGATAACTATTCAATATCTTAATTAAGGAAAGAAAGAAGAAAACAATGTTAAGAGATTCAAAAGGCAGAAAGAGCCAAAACATGTGATACGAATTTCTGAAAGGAATCGGTCCTGTTTGGCATAGTACTGAATGTTTCCCGCATTTCCGGCAGGACTCAGCAAACATTTGGCCCTTAATGAAATGAATGAACTATGCTTACAGAGATAGATCTTGGCTAACTCTAGTTCTACAAGTAAAAGTGATTTCTTTTTTCTCTAAGTCTCAATAGCATATTCTTATGATGGAACGTGTGTTTATTGTTTCAAGTTATTTTGAGAATCACACTGTACCTACCTTATCTGCCCTCCTAGGGATTTCACCCCCTGGAGACCAACCCTACACCTTGTACATCTTTATATCCTATAGAGTGTCTGGCACGCAATACACATGTTAGGAACAAACTACTACGATAATTTCATTTGACTCATTTCATGTTAACACTTTGGAAAGTAATGAGTTGCTGACTACCCAAGCTGTTCACTTGGCCATCACCACTACCAATATAGATTTCTACACTATGATTGAGCTGTTATCAATCAAAAAATAACACTAAACACAAATGGATCAGTTATGCCTATGATCCAACTTATCCACTGTGCATTAAGGGGTGAAAAAAATGAAAAATGCTGCTTGCACCTGAGCCTAAAAGCTGGTGAGAAAACAACACAGTAAGTGAGGCATGTTTGTGCCTGAAAGAGCAAAAATAACAATCCTTCAGAATTAGGACTAAGGACAATGCCTTTCTAGCTGCAATGATTGATAGAAGCTGCTATTAACCAAAGTTGTTTTAAGGTGGAAACAAAGTCTTCACATTAGTTCAAGAAAGTATAGAAAGGGTTCTCGGGGTCACTCACTTCAATGGTGCTCCCTTGGACTGTGCAGGAGATGCTGTTTAAGAAGAAAGTGCCACCGTCTGATCTAATGCAACCCATTACTGTCATGTCCTCACTCAGTCTGCCTATTCTATAAAATAATCACAAGTTACACCTATATAATTAAAACAACAAACTGAGAAACAGTTCTGCAGAACTTCATTCTAACCTTTTCTGAAGAAACCTGTCTTAGCACCATTCCCAGACAGGTAGTGGGCAAGCAACACACAGCTTTAGAGTGAGGGTATACAAATGCTCAAAGATGTTTCTTAGTATGCTTCAAAATACTCAAAAAAAAGAATCCAAAAGCCCACATGTTATATTACTGTGTCTAGTTTAAGCTAGTAAACAGGACTCAGCAAACATTTGGCCCTTAATGAAATGAATGAACTATGCTTACAGAGATAGATCTTGGCTAACTCTAGTTCTACAAGTAAAAGTGATTTCTTTTTTCTCTAAGTCTCAATAGCATATTCTTATGATGGAACGTGTGTTTATTGTTTCAAGTTATTTTGAGAATCACACTGTACCTACCTTATCTGCCCTCCTAGGGATTTCACCCCCTGGAGACCAACCCTACACCTTGTACATCTTTATATCCTATAGAGTGTCTGGCACGCAATACACATGTTAGGAACAAACTACTACGATAATTTCATTTGACTCATTTCATGTTAACACTTTGGAAAGTAATGAGTTGCTGACTACCCAAGCTGTTCACTTGGCCATCACCACTACCAATATAGATTTCTACACTATGATTGAGCTGTTATCAATCAAAAAATAACACTAAACACAAATGGATCAGTTATGCCTATGATCCAACTTATCCACTGTGCATTAAGGGGTGAAAAATGAAAAATGCTGCTTGCACCTGAGCCTAAAAGCTGGTGAGAAAACAACACAGTAAGTGAGGCATGTTTGTGCCTGAAAGAGCAAAAATAACAATCCTTCAGAATTAGGACTAAGGACAATGCCTTTCTAGCTGCAATGATTGATAGAAGCTGCTATTAACCAAAGTTGTTTTAAGGTGGAAACAAAGTCTTCACATTAGTTCAAGAAAGTATAGAAAGGGTTCTCGGGGTCACTCACTTCAATGGTGCTCCCTTGGACTGTGCAGGAGATGCTGTTTAAGAAGAAAGTGCCACCGTCTGATCTAATGCAACCCATTACTGTCATGTCCTCACTCAGTCTGCCTATTCTATAAAATAATCACAAGTTACACCTATATAATTAAAACAACAAACTGAGAAACAGTTCTGCAGAACTTCATTCTAACCTTTTCTGAAGAAACCTGTCTTAGCACCATTCCCAGACAGGTAGTGGGCAAGCAACACACAGCTTTAGAGTGAGGGTATACAAATGCTCAAAGATGTTTCTTAGTATGCTTCAAAATACTCAAAAAAAAGAATCCAAAAGCCCACATGTTATATTACTGTGTCTAGTTTAAGCTAGTAAACATTTGCTGGCTCATATCATTTCTATGCTGGAGGGTAATTACAGGCCCTACACAAAGCTGAAGGAACTGATTTTTTAAAAGCTGGAGGAACTGATTTCCAGCCTCCTAAACAGTGTCCTGAAGAACTGATGCTTTTGAACTGTGGTGCTGGAGAAGACTCTTGAGAGTCCCTGGGACAGTATGGAGATCAAACCAGTCAATCCTAAAGGAAATCAACCCTGAGTATTCATTGGAAGGTGTGATGCTGAAGCTGAAGCTGCAGTACTTTGGCCACCTGATGTAAAGAGCGGACTCACCGGCAAAGATCCTGATGCTGGGAAAGACAGAGAGCAGGAGGAGAAGGGGTGGAGATGATGAGATGGCTAGATATCATCACCGAGTCAGCGGACATGAATTTGAGCAAACTCCAGGAGACAATGGAGGACAGAGCACCCTGGGGTGCTACAGTCCATGGAGTCACAAAGAGTTGGACACAACTTGGTGACTGAAGAACAACAAAACAGCATTCCACTTCAGGCAGCTATTATCTTTCTGTGTTCTATGTTTCATGCCTCAATTATTGAAAGATAATTTTTAATAAAGAAATGAAAAATAACTTAATTTCTATCATGTATAGGTTTACCCAAAGCTATTTACATTCTTAGGTGAAGTCATCCAATTGAATTTCATTTTATCCTTGATGAAATAATCAAATATGATGTTTTATGTCAATCTAATTTTAAAAATTTATAGAAAAGTGGGTTCTCGGGGTCACTCACTTCAATGGTGCTCCCTTGGACTGTGCAGGAGATGCTGTTTAAGAAGAAAGTGCCACCGTCTGATCTAATGCAACCCATTACTGTCATGTCCTCACTCAGTCTGCCTATTCTATAAAATAATCACAAGTTACACCTATATAATTAAAACAACAAACTGAGAAACAGTTCTGCAGAACTTCATTCTAACCTTTTCTGAAGAAACCTGTCTTAGCACCATTCCCAGACAGGTAGTGGGCAAGCAACACACAGCTTTAGAGTGAGGGTATACAAATGCTCAAAGATGTTTCTTAGTATGCTTCAAAATACTCAAAAAAAAGAATCCAAAAGCCCACATGTTATATTACTGTGTCTAGTTTAAGCTAGTAAACATTTGCTGGCTCATATCATTTCTATGCTGGAGGGTAATTACAGGCCCTACACAAAGCTGAAGGAACTGATTTTTTAAAAGCTGGAGGAACTGATTTCCAGCCTCCTAAACAGTGTCCTGAAGAACTGATGCTTTTGAACTGTGGTGCTGGAGAAGACTCTTGAGAGTCCCTGGGACAGTATGGAGATCAAACCAGTCAATCCTAAAGGAAATCAACCCTGAGTATTCATTGGAAGGTGTGATGCTGAAGCTGAAGCTGCAGTACTTTGGCCACCTGATGTAAAGAGCGGACTCACCGGCAAAGATCCTGATGCTGGGAAAGACAGAGAGCAGGAGGAGAAGGGGTGGAGATGATGAGATGGCTAGATATCATCACCGAGTCAGCGGACATGAATTTGAGCAAACTCCAGGAGACAATGGAGGACAGAGCACCCTGGGGTGCTACAGTCCATGGAGTCACAAAGAGTTGGACACAACTTGGTGACTGAAGAACAACAAAACAGCATTCCACTTCAGGCAGCTATTATCTTTCTGTGTTCTATGTTTCATGCCTCAATTATTGAAAGATAATTTTTAATAAAGAAATGAAAAATAACTTAATTTCTATCATGTATAGGTTTACCCAAAGCTATTTACATTCTTAGGTGAAGTCATCCAATTGAATTTCATTTTATCCTTGATGAAATAATCAAATATGATGTTTTATGCAACTTTTAGGCAAACCTAGGTGGATGGAGAAGATCTGGTGGCAGAAAGTGAAAGGGGCTCTGAAATCATCTATGGCTGAGAAGGTTATCCTACTCCAGGAACTCTGGGGCACCTCAGAAGGTTGAGTCAAGAGGGGAGGAGTCTGGATGCTCCACTGCCTCATGCCTCTTCTAGAGCATCAGCCCTAATCACAGTTGCTGAATGAGGCGGAGATGAACAAGGAACATCATAGCTTTTAAGCAGAGACCTGAAGTTTACCCTGGCTCCATCTGAGATAAGAACTTCTCAAGGGCTCAGTTGCTTCCTATCTGCCCATCTTATCCCCTCCCCACTTCAATTCCAGATCATTCACAGTGTGTTATCTCCTTCCTCATGTCTCCACCACCCCTTATGCCTTAAAATACTATCAAGCATCAGGCACACACCCTGCAGCAGCAGGACCCCGAGCTTATGCCATTCAAGTTCCTGCCACATTCCAGGCTAGGATCATGAACAGGCTTTCAGTTTAATGACCCTAAAACCATCATCTGTGTCACCTCGTGAGATTTTCATTCTGTAAATATACTCTTGCCCTTACAGGCAAATTCATTATCATGAACTGATGATGCCTAATTGTTATCTATCATGGTAATATGCCATATTTCCTTTTGTGATTGGTTTTGTTTTCAAAGTTTCTGTATATATGTTAATACAAAGGCATGCTTCAAAATGAAATAGCATAAAAAACACAAAAATAGATTCTTTTATTAAAATTGGGTTATATAGGCCATACGGGCCACACATTTATACTTTACTATATGTCTTGGGTTTTATAGATTAGGAGAAATACTGAGTGATGGCCTCTATTGCATTCATAATAGAAATAGTAGTAGGCCCAACAAAAATATCTACAAGTGCTAATATCTACAAGTACTGATAATATCTATAAGTATTGAATTCCTACTCTGTCAGACACTCCAAAAAATGTTGAAATTAGATCCTTAACAAGCCAATAAGTCACATACATTTTACAAATAAAGAAACAAAAGCAAAGAGAGGTTGAATGGAAAGTTTTGCTGCTAATATGCTGTGGCAATAGAATTTAAATTCAAAGATGTTGCTATTCAGAGGCACTGATCTTAACCATTTCTTTACAAAATAATATGATGCAATCTTGAGATCATGCTCCCTCTTAGGTTCTGGGAGAGATCAGATTTTTTTGAACTAATTTTTGTCCACTGAGTATTTTGTATTTTAGTTTTATAAATTTGAGTGTAGCAAAATGCATAGAAACATCCATTTCTCTAAAGCCAGAGGAAAAACATCCAAGAGTAAAGTTGGAAACTGAACCTCACACCCTAACTTAATAATCTGACATCATGTTTTTCATGGCTTTAAGCATAAAGCTTCTTCAAGTTTTTAGGGGACAAAGCAAGAGCACTAGGGGAAAAAAAATTCTATATAAACAAGCTCCTTGAAACAGCTTTTCAAAATGCAGTTAAGCACGGTACTCAATCTAGATTTTCCAAAGTGAATCTATAATTTAGATGCCAAGCTTTGTCATTTCTAATAGTTGTCACTGTTGAGCACTGTGAATGTAAACTGTCATAAGTATACGAGGCCTGTCTAAACATCCATTTTTTATTCAGTGACCCTATAAACATTGTCCAAAAAATCAAATGTTGCTCCTTTTATTGAGTTAACAATTTGAAAGCCTCTTATGGAACATGAAAATCCAATAGGTGGTACCCGAGTTGTTAGCTCCAATGAGTAAAATGAAGACAAAAGGAAAAAAAGAATGATTCAATTAGTAGTTCTAGCTGAAACTATGGTCTTGGTGGTTAAACCTCCAGATTGTCAAGGAAGTAAGCCAACCAAATGCACAAGATCTACCAATATTTTCTTGGCCCAATTTCAAAGATGCTGCCTTTTAAGATGACATTCTTTTTGAAGAACTCTCCTCTCTTATTCCTAACAACACTAACACCTACCAAGTGAATGACATGTTATGCTTTCTTAAAATTCTTAATTGACTTGAACCACACCATACCCTTGTTACATTCTCTAACAAGACACAAGGCTCAGAATGTCTAAGTGACTTGTCTGGGATAAAGTCTAGTAAGTTGCAGAGCTAAGTGAAAAGATTAATTTTTCTAAATCTTAATCCAAAACTGATTGCTCTGTCCTATATACTCATTTATACTAATATTACTAAGGAAATATAATAATAATTGAGATTAATTATCCAGATTATCCATCAATAGAGATGTTTCATTTGATATATTAAGTTGATTCAAACCCATTTCCTCCTTATTATTAATTTCTGAGACATAATGATACAAATAATTTCCCAGAACTTTTTATCTGAAATAACATATGGACATTCAGGCTAAGAATTCTGGACAGAGAAGAAACCACAATAATAGCTGAAATTTACAACAGTGTATTTACTAAGGCTTTCAAAGCCTTCTAGTTATTATGTATTAACTCTCTACTATATACCAGTCATTGTGTTAAATCCTTTGCATATATCATTGTCATTAATATTCATCAAAAACCCTAAGAATAGTAATAGTGATTTCTTTCTTTAGACAACAGATGTGGCCCCAGAGAGGTGAACACTGAAAGGTCACACAACTGCTCAGTACCTGAGCTTGGATTTTACCTAACATTTCCACAGTTTAAAGTTAGGTTCACTTCACCAAGCCACGCCACCTTCCTGCAGCATGATGTTCAAAGTATATCCTCAACATTCTCAACTCAAAGGTCAGCCAGATGTGAGTAATCCCATTTTACAGATGATTAACTGATCATAGAAAAGTTAATCAAGCAATCAACATTTGTTTTATGGCTACCATATGCAAATCAATATTTAGTTCTTGAGAGGGCAGAGGATTTATGATACAGTATCTTGCCTCAGTAAGTTTACAATCTTGTTAAGGTAACAAGAGACACATAAAAAGGTAATAAATAATCCAAGATAGCACATAATAAGTACCAAATGAGATACAGTGCCAACGACTGCTAAAGAAATTCAGCAGAGAGAAAATTAAATCTGGGTGCTTCAATTCAATCAAGAAAGAGTGTTACTAAAAAGTACCTATGTTAAGGTGGTCTTCACAGGAAAAGTTTAGATCAGCAAAAAGAATGAGGAAGAATGATTCCTCAGAGGATTACGTCCCAGAGACGGGGCAATATGATCAAAGGCTAAGGCAGCAGATGTGAATGGATTATCAGGAGAAGATAGATCGATGTGTTTGAAATGCAGGATGGATGGGCAGTCAGGTAAAAATGAAGTCAGAGAAGTAAACTGTAAAAGCTCTGATTGTCAAAGTAGCAACCTATGGAAGGAGCAAAGGAATGGTGTTTAAATGCTTGTACCTGGCATCTGCTTTGGTGTACACTTTTATTTATGTAATCCTCTCAACAATGTAGATAGAAGGTAAATACATCATGGTATTTTAAACAGAAGGAAATAGAGATTATCTGGTCAAGGCATGGTTTTGAATGTGTGGATGGAGCAGAAATTCTAATCTAAATCAATCTGCATGCAAGGCCTATATTCCTTCCACTTTCTCTTCTCACTGTCTGCAGAAAGCAGTGAGGGGCTATAAAGGGCATTTGATCCAGAGAGCAGTATATGAAAAGTATTGACTGAAAGGAGACAACTGTGACTGCGAGCCATTAGCACAAGTTCAACGCCTAAGAAGGATTGGGGAAGGAAAGAAGTTAGCAGACAGGAAAGCTATTTCGGCGACTGCCTTAGCTTACAGAATGAGTGACAAGGATCTATAATCAAATGCTGATGATGGAAGTAGAAAGAATGAAGAGGTATTTAAAAACAAATATGAAGAGATAAATGGCAATACCCATGTCCTGTAACAGGTAGTTTTAATGTCCCTAATATATAACATTTCATATAGCGTAAATATTTCTCCTAAAAACTCACAGAAAAAATTCAAGATCTAGCTTAAAATATTTTAAGTTTTTAAAATTTATTTAAAAACAACAAAATCAATGCCTTGGAAAAAAATATCTGCCTTAGTGCAGTCTACCTGTCAAACCACCATCATGAGTTGTGGTAGCCTCATGCTAGGCATACTTCTATTGTATGAGTCTTGATATTATGTCCTTGTTATAAATACTGACACGGACAATAAGGTCTTATACTCATGGTCATTCAGCATCTTAATTACTAAGGACATATTCTTTTCCATTAGTTTCAACTTTTAGTAGACCAACTGCATATAAAACAACTGAATTCTCTCTGAGTGATCTAAGGCATCAGACCTCTGAAGTTTCTCTTTCCCAGTACTTAACTCTTAAAATGCAAGATACCACTCAGGACTCAAGTCCAAACCTAGTAGCAATTAAATGGCCTATTATTTAAAACAAGTTGAATCTTTTCTGACCTCTTCTGAGTCCTGGGCAAGGAAAACCACACAAGTGCCAAATATGTACAGAATTTACCATCATTTATATTTTTCAAAGACAGTATTCACATGAACATCCAGGCATTTAGTCACTACATATTTTTGCAAGCAATTTAATACTGCAGAGTTGCCAACCAGGTAATAATGAGGCTAACTATATAAACCTTTGGTCAGTATCAAGCATTCAACTAATTTGTCTTAATTTTGAATTAGTTATTGAACTGAATATCCTAATAAGTACAACAAACATTTAATAAATGTGTGCATGCATACATCTGTATATAGACTAACATATATAATATATATGCTAACATATATAATATATATCATGTTAGAGCTGGTGAGTAACAGTATTTTGACCCAGAATCCTTTTGACCCTATTTATACCTCATTTCCTTAGGGATCATCCAACTATGCTAAAGGATAATTTAAAATTAACATATCAGCCAAGCATAATTTCCTTTACCTTTATGGAAAACGGCATAGATTTGTTTTTTGAGTTGAGAAAAACATTTAAATTTGAAATCTAACTGTGCCACTACTGGTCAATAAATTAGACTTACATCTAAAGTATACCAAAATCTCTTTGAAAGTTTCAAGCCTGCTAAGTTGGAGTTATACCTTGGAAACATCGCAAGCATGAGTAAAGAAATATCACCTCAGAATCCTAATAAGTAGATTGGCTCAAATTCATCCCAGATGCTCCTTTTATATTTTCATGCTTCTCATTTCTACATATCTGTACCAATGTGAAAATATGCATCTGCAAACTGCAATGAAGGAAACCAAAGATACTATGCAAGCATATCTGCCCAATAATGTCACGCTTTCACATACTAGAAGTTTGAAAGACTTATCAGTTATCAAGAAACTAACTTAAAAACTATTCATGCACAAAGTCTGGGTTCTATATGATTTCAGGTATTCTGTAAAAAGTATGTTAAATACATTATGTCTATATTAACGGAATCAAAGATGTTATTTCATATGCCTTATTTTCTATTATCTGTGTTTTTCATACCTGGCAGTGGCATTCATGTATAAAATGTATTAAAATATGAATATTACCTTTAACTTTTAAAGGCATCATTTTGTGTTTAAGAAAAGAAAAACTATTTTTACCTCCCAGTCCTGGTCTAAGCCGATTATCGTAACCATCCAGAAGTCTGTCTAGAATTCTTGTAAAGATGGTAATGTTATTTTTGCAAGCAATTTAATACTGCAGAGTTGCCAACCAGGTAATAATGAGGCTAACTATATAAACCTTTGGTCAGTATCAAGCATTCAACTAATTTGTCTTAATTTTGAATTAGTTATTGAACTGAATATCCTAATAAGTACAACAAACATTTAATAAATGTGTGCATGCATACATCTGTATATAGACTAACATATATAATATATATGCTAACATATATAATATATATCATGTTAGAGCTGGTGAGTAACAGTATTTTGACCCAGAATCCTTTTGACCCTATTTATACCTCATTTCCTTAGGGATCATCCAACTATGCTAAAGGATAATTTAAAATTAACATATCAGCCAAGCATAATTTCCTTTACCTTTATGGAAAACGGCATAGATTTGTTTTTTGAGTTGAGAAAAACATTTAAATTTGAAATCTAACTGTGCCACTACTGGTCAATAAATTAGACTTACATCTAAAGTATACCAAAATCTCTTTGAAAGTTTCAAGCCTGCTAAGTTGGAGTTATACCTTGGAAACATCGCAAGCATGAGTAAAGAAATATCACCTCAGAATCCTAATAAGTAGATTGGCTCAAATTCATCCCAGATGCTCCTTTTATATTTTCATGCTTCTCATTTCTACATATCTGTACCAATGTGAAAATATGCATCTGCAAACTGCAATGAAGGAAACCAAAGATACTATGCAAGCATATCTGCCCAATAATGTCACGCTTTCACATACTAGAAGTTTGAAAGACTTATCAGTTATCAAGAAACTAACTTAAAAACTATTCATGCACAAAGTCTGGGTTCTATATGATTTCAGGTATTCTGTAAAAAGTATGTTAAATACATTATGTCTATATTAACGGAATCAAAGATGTTATTTCATATGCCTTATTTTCTATTATCTGTGTTTTTCATACCTGGCAGTGGCATTCATGTATAAAATGTATTAAAATATGAATATTACCTTTAACTTTTAAAGGCATCATTTTGTGTTTAAGAAAAGAAAAACTATTTTTACCTCCCAGTCCTGGTCTAAGCCGATTATCGTAACCATCCAGAAGTCTGTCTAGAATTCTTGTAAAGATGGTAATGTTATTTTTAGCCTCATCTTCTTGGATGTTAGCCAGCACCAACCTAAACAGATAATTTTACAAACTGATATATATATATATATATATATATACACATGTGTGCTTTGCAAGTGCCAACATGCTCTCCTTCCTTGATTTCAATTTTAAGGCTCCTTAAGTTATTAGTGCCACCTATTTCCTCCTTTTTTTTTCACTTCTATAAATACCAGTGTGTCAATGAAGAAGGTAAACAGTCTGTTGGAAATGGATAATATTACTAGATTATCAGACAGTGTGCTGTCAAATTATTTCAGATTCCTACCACTTAGCATTCTGGGTGAACTATTCATTTCTTTTTAAAATCCATTCCCAAGAATACATGATGATTGGAGATGATCACATGCAGACACTATTAATAATACTATTCTGCATTTAGAAAGGTAAAAAACCCAAAGGGACTCCTGAGATAATTCTTCAGGGATCTGAGTATTAATTGGAAAATAAATCGCCTCCTTAGAGGCACAAAATTTCTCAGTCTTCCTCAGAAATGTCTTCTCCTTTTATGTCTTTTTCTCTTTTAAAGCCAAGATGATTTTCTAAGTTTGGGTATACCTCCACCCAATGGCCAAGCGCAATATAGACATCAGGGAAACTCCGCTGGCTGTGTTCCAGGCTCCAGTGTAGCCAGGAGGTGAGGTGGGCTCTGAACGGATCAGCAGCACACAGAGAGCTGCAGACAGCCTTGGAGGAGGACCCTCCTGAGGGACTGGCCTCTGAAGACAGTCACAGAGGTCACGCAAAGATGAACATGCCCGGCTACTTCGTGTGTGTGCGTGTCTGTGTGTATGTGATAAATTTGCAGAAAGAATAAATGGTCTTAAATTATCACCGGAAGACGGTTAGAAACAGTGATTTTCTCCATTATTTCTCCATCCCCAGGGATACAAAGATGTTATTTCATATGCCTTATTTTCTATTATCTGTGTTTTTCATACCTGGCAGTGGCATTCATGTATAAAATGTATTAAAATATGAATATTACCTTTAACTTTTAAAGGCATCATTTTGTGTTTAAGAAAAGAAAAACTATTTTTACCTCCCAGTCCTGGTCTAAGCCGATTATCGTAACCATCCAGAAGTCTGTCTAGAATTCTTGTAAAGATGGTAATGTTATTTTTAGCCTCATCTTCTTGGATGTTAGCCAGCACCAACCTAAACAGATAATTTTACAAACTGATATATATATATATATATATATATACACATGTGTGCTTTGCAAGTGCCAACATGCTCTCCTTCCTTGATTTCAATTTTAAGGCTCCTTAAGTTATTAGTGCCACCTATTTCCTCCTTTTTTTTTCACTTCTATAAATACCAGTGTGTCAATGAAGAAGGTAAACAGTCTGTTGGAAATGGATAATATTACTAGATTATCAGACAGTGTGCTGTCAAATTATTTCAGATTCCTACCACTTAGCATTCTGGGTGAACTATTCATTTCTTTTTAAAATCCATTCCCAAGAATACATGATGATTGGAGATGATCACATGCAGACACTATTAATAATACTATTCTGCATTTAGAAAGGTAAAAAACCCAAAGGGACTCCTGAGATAATTCTTCAGGGATCTGAGTATTAATTGGAAAATAAATCGCCTCCTTAGAGGCACAAAATTTCTCAGTCTTCCTCAGAAATGTCTTCTCCTTTTATGTCTTTTTCTCTTTTAAAGCCAAGATGATTTTCTAAGTTTGGGTATACCTCCACCCAATGGCCAAGCGCAATATAGACATCAGGGAAACTCCGCTGGCTGTGTTCCAGGCTCCAGTGTAGCCAGGAGGTGAGGTGGGCTCTGAACGGATCAGCAGCACACAGAGAGCTGCAGACAGCCTTGGAGGAGGACCCTCCTGAGGGACTGGCCTCTGAAGACAGTCACAGAGGTCACGCAAAGATGAACATGCCCGGCTACTTCGTGTGTGTGCGTGTCTGTGTGTGTATGTGATAAATTTGCAGAAAGAATAAATGGTCTTAAATTATCACCGGAAGACGGTTAGAAACAGTGATTTTCTCCATTATTTCTCCATCAGAAAACCAGAGACCTGATTTTGGGACATCCAGCAATTTGGTCTAGAAGCAACTGGATGTATAAAACAGAATGTCCCTTTTCACTGCCATTTTTCCCTCAGAATGATTCAGAGATTTAAATTACTGGTCCAAAAAAAGAATCATTTATATAATAGAATAAAATACTGGCATGAGCATTACTGGTCAAATATAGAACAGAAAACTAATAAAAGAAAAAGATGGTTAAATGCTGTGAGGATTTTTCAGTGATTATTAACTGACTATGGCTTGTTCACTCTTCTAAAATCAAAGATTATATGTTATTGCATTCTGATCAAGGTGCATTGTGCAAAATATCATTGACAGAATTCATTTGCATTTAAATGAATGTACAGCTAGGAACTAAAAATAGTCATAATACAGCAACAAATTCGTAACCAAACTTTAGGCAAATATTCTCCTCGGTAAAAATATTAAAATAGTGTTATAAAAACATTTTTAAATTATGTAAGCACATGATTTCATTTTTTAAGCCTCAAAAGTTTCAATATTGCCTTAACATAATTTTAAGAAGAGTCACTAAGGTAGTCATAAAGTTCCACTTAGAGATTTTCACTGGAATGTGTTTTTTAATTACATGTCATATTTTCTTTCTAAAGTCAGTATTAAGATATTAACTGAGGAGCTACTTTCCAATTAAAAATATGACTTCATAAGAAAATTTCTTCTCAAGTATAGAAACTATTTTCATACTTTGACAACTGCTGAAACAAGAAAATTGAATTTAATAGGGAAATAAAGTATCATAAAAATCACAAGACTAATTTTTAAAGGAAGAGTTACATGGACATTTTTACGAATCGCAGATTATAAATTCTCTGGTATTTTGAAAACCAGACTCTAAATTTAGGCAACAAATAAAAGACGCCCACTGATTATAAAAATCAGAAAAGACTGTAATCAAGATGAAGTTATTGAAAACAATAGAAATTAAATTTCTTATTTGTAGAATACAGGCAAAACAAAATTTGTTACATCTTCAAAGTAAGTATGCCCGGCTACTTCGTCATGTGATAAATTTGCAGAAAGAATAAATGGTCTTAAATTATCACCGGAAGACGGTTAGAAACAGTGATTTTCTCCATTATTTCTCCATCAGAAAACCAGAGACCTGATTTTGGGACATCCAGCAATTTGGTCTAGAAGCAACTGGATGTATAAAACAGAATGTCCCTTTTCACTGCCATTTTTCCCTCAGAATGATTCAGAGATTTAAATTACTGGTCCAAAAAAAGAATCATTTATATAATAGAATAAAATACTGGCATGAGCATTACTGGTCAAATATAGAACAGAAAACTAATAAAAGAAAAAGATGGTTAAATGCTGTGAGGATTTTTCAGTGATTATTAACTGACTATGGCTTGTTCACTCTTCTAAAATCAAAGATTATATGTTATTGCATTCTGATCAAGGTGCATTGTGCAAAATATCATTGACAGAATTCATTTGCATTTAAATGAATGTACAGCTAGGAACTAAAAATAGTCATAATACAGCAACAAATTCGTAACCAAACTTTAGGCAAATATTCTCCTCGGTAAAAATATTAAAATAGTGTTATAAAAACATTTTTAAATTATGTAAGCACATGATTTCATTTTTCAAGCCTCAAAAGTTTCAATATTGCCTTAACATAATTTTAAGAAGAGTCACTAAGGTAGTCATAAAGTTCCACTTAGAGATTTTCACTGGAATGTGTTTTTTAATTACATGTCATATTTTCTTTCTAAAGTCAGTATTAAGATATTAACTGAGGAGCTACTTTCCAATTAAAAATATGACTTCATAAGAAAATTTCTTCTCAAGTATAGAAACTATTTTCATACTTTGACAACTGCTGAAACAAGAAAATTGAATTTAATAGGGAAATAAAGTATCATAAAAATCACAAGACTAATTTTTAAAGGAAGAGTTACATGGACATTTTTACGAATCGCAGATTATAAATTCTCTGGTATTTTGAAAACCAGACTCTAAATTTAGGCAACAAATAAAAGACGCCCACTGATTATAAAAATCAGAAAAGACTGTAATCAAGATGAAGTTATTGAAAACAATAGAAATTAAATTTCTTATTTGTAGAATACAGGCAAAACAAAATTTGTTACATCTTCAAAGTAAGTACTGTTTATAGCAGTACCATTTTAGGAATAAAAGATCTCTAAATCAGTAATAGAAAAAAGGATTAATAAATCAAGCTTTTGTTTTATTGTTTGTGATTGTGAAATTGTATACTACCTCCACCTAGAGGTTTCAGATTCACACATCATCTAGGCTTTCTATGTTGACTAAAAGAGCCAAAACCATTTAAGAAAAAAAGGGAAGAGAGAAAGAAACAGATTAAGTTACCACAAATCATTTAGTCTGTGCTTTCCTGTTTGGCTTAAAGGAAAACTGATGGCTTCTTTACTGAATTGTGGTTATTACCATCACATATAACAACCACATCAATTCCTTGCAAAAATATGCCATCCATAGGGTATTCTTTTTTATGATTTTTTTGAAAAGAAAATGTATTCACTTTTGCATTTTATCACTGCAAACAAGAAGCAGCAAACTTTTAATAGTCTTTGCCACTTTACAGTTCTGTTTCCTGGTACAATCTTTTTTTTCCATTAGAAATGGTCCTTCAAATACTTCAGCTCCTCAAAAGCCACCTCTGCATTAATCGCATTCAGGAAACACATCTTTACCCTGAATTAAACTAGCAAATAGAGTAAATCATTGTCTCACCTGGCTGGGTCCCACGCCAAGAAAACAAAAAGCAGCAACTGCATATTGGAGCTGTTCAGTTTCGTCTTCATCACCACTCTTTGTGAAGTCATGTAAGAAAAACAAAATACACTTAAAATTACAGTCAGTCCCACCATCCAAACAGCCCCAAAGAATGCCATTTCATCTGGGAATTGGAGTTAAAACTATAGAGATTATTCCAGTGGAGTGTGTACAGGGTGTGATGATTGTAGGAGGGCTTTTTCTTCCCCCCTTTCTTTTTTCCTTTGACAGAAAGATGACCAAATAATCAGACTTTGCTCTGCCTGGAACTTCCCCCAGCCCCATCGTCAGCAAACACTGTTTTGTGGACACACACGTAATAAGAACACACGGGACCCCGCGCTGACAGATGAGCTAGAGAAAAGAATCGGTTGGAGAGGAGAGTGAGAAGAGGAGAGACGGGTACTTTATGCCAAATTCCCCCAACCAAGACCACCCCCGCAACCACAGCGAGAAAAGCAAGGGGCGCAGCCCACTTTTTTCGATTATTATTCTTTTATTACAGTGAACAGCAGTTCTCACGACTTTGCTACTTCACTCCCTTTAAAATAAAATCAAATAATATCACCTCCCTCCCTGTCCATCCACAGTTGCCCAAGACCACGTCTTGGAGGCAGCCGGGTTCGGATTAACTGCTGCGAAACGACGCGTTTGGCAGCTGCTCCGGAGCCGAGGACCACAATCCGAGCCGGAGCGTGAGGCTCCGGGATCCAACCGAGGCAGGCGGGCAGCGGCGACCACGGTGTGCAAAGTTGAAGACTATAAAAGAGCCAGGCAGATGTGCCCGGAGACTCAGATCTTATTGCAGTTGCAAATAGGCTTCTGGTGAGGAGCATCGACATTATTTTTTAAATATGCTGGGGGATGAGGGGGCGACCCTAGCTGCTTGTGTGTTCAGGGAGCCTCGGAGAGTGCATGGGGGGCGGGGGACATGAGCCATGCACGGGAAGCAAAGGTAAATGGGGAAGCGAGGGTCCCTATTGGGACCCCCGTGTGCGACCTACCTGAAATGGCAAGCAGAACTGGGTGTTTTCCTCCGTTAGCCCTGATCTTGGAGGGATAGGAAACTTGAGAGAGACTGACTGCAGCAGCCCGGCCAGCCGGGAGCGATGGGCTGGTGGAAGCTGACGGAGAGCGCGAGGCGCGGCGGCGGCGCGAGGAGTAGAAGGAGGCGAAGGCGTCCGTAGTGGCGGTGAGGGGCGGAGGAGCAGGAGGCGGAGGGGGAAGCGTCGGCAGGAGCGGGCGGGGCTGGGGGAGCCGCGAGCCGAGGCGGTGCGCGCAGGCAGCGCGGGCACGAGCCCCACGCCTAGAGGAGGAGGAGCCAGGCCCGGGAGGAGGGCTAACGAGGTTCCCGGGAACGCGGGGACCCCCCACCATCTCTCACCCAGATACCGGGTAACCGTCGCCGCCCGCCGGGCACCTGCCGCGGCACAGCCCCAGGCGGCGGCGAGCGCCCGGCTGCGCCCGGAGCACTGCTCCCAGCGCCCACGCCGCGCCGGAGGAGCGGAGCCCGCCGACACCCAGCACGGCGCCCCGCGGCCGCCCTCCGGGGCGCCCTGGAGGCCGCGAGGTTCCAGCGGGGCTGCAGCGTCAGGGTCGCCGTGGGTCTGGGTGTCCCTAGGTCCCCAGGGCCTCGCCCTGCCGCCGCCCCACAGTGTGCCCTGGCTCTGGAGAGAAGTGCCTGTCTCGGAGAGGCACCGCTCCCGTTGGAGGGCGAGGGCACTCTGCACGCAGGTACTTGGTCATCAGCGCATCCACGCCAGACCAAGTTCAAGGCAGCTTGCGTGGAATCAGACAGCAGGAAGTTTCTTTGATTTCCCAAGCCCTCTTGATGTACCACTCATTCCTTCACTCTCCTGCCATCAGGTGCAATTTCCTTCCAAGCTCTGAGGGCTGGAGACTCCCGGGGTCGGTCAAGTTCGGAGGAGCATCGACATTATTTTTTTAATATGCTGGGGGGTGAGGGGGCGACCCTAGCTGCTTGTGTGTTCAGGGAGCCTCGGAGAGTGCATGGGGGGCGGGGGACATGAGCCATGCACGGGAAGCAAAGGTAAATGGGGAAGCGAGGGTCCCTATTGGGACCCCCGTGTGCGACCTACCTGAAATGGCAAGCAGAACTGGGTGTTTTCCTCCGTTAGCCCTGATCTTGGAGGGATAGGAAACTTGAGAGAGACTGACTGCAGCAGCCCGGCCAGCCGGGAGCGATGGGCTGGTGGAAGCTGACGGAGAGCGCGAGGCGCGGCGGCGGCGCGAGGAGTAGAAGGAGGCGAAGGCGTCCGTAGTGGCGGTGAGGGGCGGAGGAGCAGGAGGCGGAGGGGGAAGCGTCGGCAGGAGCGGGCGGGGCTGGGGGAGCCGCGAGCCGAGGCGGTGCGCGCAGGCAGCGCGGGCACGAGCCCCACGCCTAGAGGAGGAGGAGCCAGGCCCGGGAGGAGGGCTAACGAGGTTCCCGGGAACGCGGGGACCCCCCACCATCTCTCACCCAGATACCGGGTAACCGTCGCCGCCCGCCGGGCACCTGCCGCGGCACAGCCCCAGGCGGCGGCGAGCGCCCGGCTGCGCCCGGAGCACTGCTCCCAGCGCCCACGCCGCGCCGGAGGAGCGGAGCCCGCCGACACCCAGCACGGCGCCCCGCGGCCGCCCTCCGGGGCGCCCTGGAGGCCGCGAGGTTCCAGCGGGGCTGCAGCGTCAGGGTCGCCGTGGGTCTGGGTGTCCCTAGGTCCCCAGGGCCTCGCCCTGCCGCCGCCCCACAGTGTGCCCTGGCTCTGGAGAGAAGTGCCTGTCTCGGAGAGGCACCGCTCCCGTTGGAGGGCGAGGGCACTCTGCACGCAGGTACTTGGTCATCAGCGCATCCACGCCAGACCAAGTTCAAGGCAGCTTGCGTGGAATCAGACAGCAGGAAGTTTCTTTGATTTCCCAAGCCCTCTTGATGTACCACTCATTCCTTCACTCTCCTGCCATCAGGTGCAATTTCCCTTCCAAGCTCTGAGGGCTGGAGACGTCCCTGGATGGAGCTCGTCGGTCAAGTTCATTTGCACATTATCGGGAAACTCGCTGACTCTTCAGCGGTTCTTTTCCCCCAGTGTCTTCTCACAAACGTCCTCCCTACCTGGCGATCAAACTCGATCAACGACTCTTAAAAAAAAGTTTGCTTCCTCCACCCACCTCCACCCCAGCAAAGAAAAAAAAGAGAGCAAGAGAGAGATCTGGTGTGCTTCTGCTACTTAAAAATTCTTTCTGCAAAGAAGGAGGAGAGCGAGCAGGTTTTAAGGTTTTTTTCCCCCGCTTAGGGGCTTTTGCCGGCCAAACACCAAGTTGTAGTTTCAGCCCCATTGTACGCTTTAAGCATTGTGTGAGTCTCATTTCTTTCTACTTTATAGTATCTGATGCGATCAAATTCAAAGGTTTAACTTGAACAACAACAACAAAAGAGACACATTCCTCTTTGTACTGCATGTAAGACAGAACGTTATGCACACCCTATGAAGGCAAAGCAGAAAGGCTGTTTGTTTGTCTCTTCATGAAGTTTTAAAAGGAAAAGGAAACACCTTTTAAAAGGGAAAAAAAGAGATAAATATGTTGATGTGTTTCTGTTCTTTTGCATTCAGAGTCAGTATACATCAAACAGTTTAATACTTAGTAATGAACCCCAAATTCAGGTGGATTTCCTAGATGGTGTAGGTTTCATAACATCAGGCACTTCTACAGTAAATTTTAGCTTTGCTTTGAAGATTATGTGAGAGAGTAAAACCTTTACATTGTAAATATTTCAAGTTGTTCTTTTTAACCTATTAATCACCACTTTCTGAATAAGCATTTAATAAGCTACAGCCTAAACAAACATTTGCTCTACTTAGCTGCCTCTGTGAGGAATGGAACACCACCCAGCTTTCTCCTGCATCATTAATATTCCCTTCCTGACTTTCCCATTGTAGAGTCTAATTGAAATTCACAAAGATAAAAAGCATGCCATTTAAAACCTTGCAACTAGGGAATCTAAACGTCTTCTACTTGATGTGAACACTTCATTTCTTACTGTATTTTCCTATTTTAAAAAATTTCTCACATTCTCGGAAACCCCCGCCATCAGGTGCAATTTCCTTCCAAGCTCTGAGGGCTGGAGACGTCCCTGGATGGAGCTCGTCGGTCAAGTTCATTTGCACATTATCGGGAAACTCGCTGACTCTTCAGCGGTTCTTTTCCCCCAGTGTCTTCTCACAAACGTCCTCCCTACCTGGCGATCAAACTCGATCAACGACTCTTAAAAAAAAGTTTGCTTCCTCCACCCACCTCCACCCCAGCAAAGAAAAAAAAGAGAGCAAGAGAGAGATCTGGTGTGCTTCTGCTACTTAAAAATTCTTTCTGCAAAGAAGGAGGAGAGCGAGCAGGTTTTAAGGTTTTTTTCCCCCGCTTAGGGGCTTTTGCCGGCCAAACACCAAGTTGTAGTTTCAGCCCCATTGTACGCTTTAAGCATTGTGTGAGTCTCATTTCTTTCTACTTTATAGTATCTGATGCGATCAAATTCAAAGGTTTAACTTGAACAACAACAACAAAAGAGACACATTCCTCTTTGTACTGCATGTAAGACAGAACGTTATGCACACCCTATGAAGGCAAAGCAGAAAGGCTGTTTGTTTGTCTCTTCATGAAGTTTTAAAAGGAAAAGGAAACACCTTTTAAAAGGGAAAAAGAGATAAATATGTTGATGTGTTTCTGTTCTTTTGCATTCAGAGTCAGTATACATCAAACAGTTTAATACTTAGTAATGAACCCCAAATTCAGGTGGATTTCCTAGATGGTGTAGGTTTCATAACATCAGGCACTTCTACAGTAAATTTTAGCTTTGCTTTGAAGATTATGTGAGAGAGTAAAACCTTTACATTGTAAATATTTCAAGTTGTTCTTTTTAACCTATTAATCACCACTTTCTGAATAAGCATTTAATAAGCTACAGCCTAAACAAACATTTGCTCTACTTAGCTGCCTCTGTGAGGAATGGAACACCACCCAGCTTTCTCCTGCATCATTAATATTCCCTTCCTGACTTTCCCATTGTAGAGTCTAATTGAAATTCACAAAGATAAAAAGCATGCCATTTAAAACCTTGCAACTAGGGAATCTAAACGTCTTCTACTTGATGTGAACACTTCATTTCTTACTGTATTTTCCTATTTTAAAAAAATTTCTGTGAGTTGCGCTTCATTAAAATCTCTACCACTTTAATATTACTACTAAATAGTTTATATTTTACTAATGGAAGTTCAACAACCCAGGATTTCCACCTTTAATTGCTGTGCTACAAAATTTCTTTTATGAATATATAGTTTTTGTAAATATCTTCACTATTTTCTCATTTACCACTAGTCTTTTCCTTAGATGCTAACAACAAATTATGGATTTTAGCTTTAATTGTTTTAGCTCAAAATTTGCATTTATTGAATTTTTTTCTAAAAAAGAACATTTACCCGCGATACACTTAGTAAATTTGTAATCTCATTGCCATGTGACCCATTTATGTGGAAGTTCACAAAGTTCAAGCTGTTTGGGATGATTTTCCCCATTTGCTATAAACAAAATCTTAATTTAAACAATCTATAGAATTGGATATACACTTATTTGAGAGAGACTCAGTAAAAGCTAGATTTGAAAGAAGCATTTTACGACCATGAGTTTTAGTTCTTCCCCACAAAATGTGTTAGTTTTATGGAAGCTGAGTGGCTGGTGATTTAAACTTCAAAGCACATGAAAGGAAATAGAAATCAGAAAAGCTTATTGCAACCAGCAGACCTCTACTTTGACTGCTGTATCTACACTGATATTTCATGGTGTTACTAGTTCAGCCAGATTTCTTCCAGGATTGTCCAGCTTCCACAAATATCTGACAAATCCAGCCTGATAGCCTTCTTTCCTCTCTGTGATGGAGTGCAGCAAACTCCTCGTGATACCAGAGACAGCCTGTGTCGGTCATGACTAAGCTCTTCCTGCCCAATCCTTGTGGAGCAGGTCCTAAGGCAACCAGTGCTGCAGAAGAAACGACAACTAATCGCTTGCCAGTAAATCCATTCCCTCCCTGCCCACGTCAGTGCCAGACTTCTATTTGAACATGTTGGAATTACTCTCCCACCGACTGGATGAGGGGGTCACTTCTTAGAGAGTCCCCATCACTCACCACCAAGTCCCTAAGGAGATTTCCACAGAAAAAAAGAAAATGCATAATTGGGAGATCATGGTGTCTGGATTTGTTTCCTGATATCTCACAATATTGTACAGTTTTCAAATTCATTTAAAATTTAAAATTCACAAAACTGTTCATGTTTTTGAGCAGATATTTTGTAGAGCTTCCTTTTATAGGGCTCAGCTATATTGAGACTTGGCACTACTGCTCTAGGGAACTACTACTCCATAATCTATATATAGGGGCCTCATGAATATTTAGGTTTTAGAAGATAATGTGTGTAGACGCAGGTATACATAATACATGTGCATATATATCATACATATACTCATACAAATGTACAGCTATTTATCTGTAGAAAGATAGATAATTGAACTAATAAAATAGGCATAAGGATTTTAATGAGAATAGCATTTATATCATACATTTCCACAAAATGCTTTCAGCCTCACTACCACATAATTTGATTTTAGTGATTTTTACATAGTTTGAAGAGAAGTACCAGAAGTACTTCAACAAGAATAGCACCTCACCATATTTACAAGTTTTAAAATATCAATATCAGCATGTATTTCATATAATAAACCTATATACATTTTACATACGTATGTGAGTCATTCATTCAAATGAGAATATATATGTGTGAACGATGGGAACTAAAGCATAGATTATCCTGTTTTCACAGAATTAAATACTATTCTGTACTTTTCTCCAGAATGCTTTACTGTTGATGTCAGAGTATATTTGGAGTGCAAGTCTGTTCTCACATATTCACCACATTATCATTCAAAAAAAAAAAAAAAAAACACTGAAGCAAATACCCATTTGGTAATAATCCTCAAGTGAAAATTATGGCTTGGTCAAGCTCCATTCTTCCCTGTAAGCTGAATTTAAACAGACAGTTCTAACATGTCCACTAGACTTATAAACTAGCCTTATAAACAAATAATTCCAAGACTATTTGCTTACATTAATGTATCTAGGTCACATTTCATTAGAGCTAAATATATCACATATACTAGCTTAGATAAACTAAGCACATTACCTTCTTCAAATAGAATACCACTGTGTTTATAAAATAATTTTACAAAACTTCTTCCAACTTGCAAATCAAATATATCATGCATTCAAGATAGCCTAGTGGTTTCTAAGATTTTTAAAACTACTGATATCAAACACATATATATAGTTATTTGCAAGGAAATTATTTTGCTATACCTTTGTAAAATTATGGATAGAATTTATTTTGACATTATTGAACTGCTTCCTAAAACAAGGAAAATATTCTAGTAATGCAAGCCAAAAAGTTCCTGGTTGGAAAATATACTGGGCTTGAAGGATAAGCTGCTACATGATTCCCAGTTTTTCCTGGGAGGCGTGTTCTCTAAATCATAATCATTGCAATGAAAGCAAATATAAACCTATGATATCTTCCTTAGTACAAAAGTTTAGATACCAGTCTAAATACTTTGCATATATTTATTTAGTTAATCTTCACAAATAAGAGGCTATTATTATTCCCGCTTCACTGATAAAAAACTTGTGGCCAAAAAGGGTAAGCTAACTCAGGGAATTCCAGGAGGGAAGCCAGGAGGAGAATCCAAGCAATACGTTTCCAGAGCCTCTATGCTTAATTATTTTACAGTATTATCTCTACATTGGTCCTTGACGGTTCTCTCACCACTGCAATTTTGAACAAAATGTTTAACTGTTGATGTGTTGATGTCTTCTGAGTAGTGTAACTCTATTAATAACAGCCACATATTCATTTAACAAGTCTTAACGAAATATCTGCTATGTGCAAGACCCCATTAACAACCACTCAGGATAGAATGATGCTAAAAGCATGGTCCCTACCCTCATGGGAGCTTACATCAAATTGAAAAGGCATGAAATAATGCATGGTGTTTATTTCAAACAAATTAATGATCAAAGCCTATATACATACTCTAAAAACTTCATGTTTCTAAAATAATACTAATTTTACTATGTAGTAACTTATAGCCTAAGAGAAATAGCACATGGGCAGTATTGCCTCTAATAGTTTACCAATATATTTGTTACTCTGTAAAAATTAATAATAATTAATAGATTCTTATTCTTAAAAATATGATTAAATACCTTTTATGAAATAAAAAAGTCACTTAAGAGGCTTCTAGGGCCAGGAAAATTTTAAATCCAGAATCAAAAAGTTTATTTTATACGGATATAACACCTAATCAAAATGCATAAGAAACCACTAACAATACAAATAACAAAATCAGCATATTGCCCTCCCTCATCCCATTGTGCTTAAGTCTGTTCTCTATGTCTGTCTCTCCATTGCTGCTCTGCATACACATTTATCAGTACCATCTTTCTAGATTCCATAGATATGTGTCAGTATACAATATTGATATTTCTCCTCTGATATACTTCACTCTGTACAAATATGCTGTGGGATTAAGGAATGTCTAACAGGAGCTCTGTGGTTGCCTGTAGGGGTGGAAATAGGAGAGAGATGGGAGAGATGTTTGAAGGTGGGGCAGGCGTATGTATACCTACTGTGGATTCAGGTTGATGTGTGGCAGGAAAAAAACAAACTCTGTAAAATTAAAAAAAAAAAAAAGTAAACTTGGGGCTTCCCTGGTGGTCTAGTGGGTAAGGACACCGCCTTGCAGTGCAAGGGCGCGGTTCGATCCCTGGCCTGGGAAGATCCCACGTGCCACGGAGCCGCTGGACCCATGTGTCCAATTACCAAACCGGGGCTCTGGAGGGCATGTGCCCAGAGCCAATGCTCTGCGACAACAGAGGCCACTGTGATGGGAGACCCACACGGGCCAAAGAACAAAGATGGATGAAAATAGATAAATGAAAGACCAATAGAAGTGGCTCACCCGCCCCCTCCTTCACCAACCTGCCCCCTCCAATAAATAAATAAATTAATTAAATCTTTAAAAAAAAAAAAGTAAATAAAAAAAAAAAATCAGAGGATAGAGGAGTCCAGGACCTAATTTACATATATCTCAGGTAAGATAAGATTGGTCTCAACAAAGGATTATTCCAATATCATTATTTTTAGCATCAAAGCTGTTCCACTGTGAAAGGAAAAGAGGATATACAAATTGTGAAGAAATAAGTGAAATATAATCAGACTATGAGTATTTCATGATCAGTCAGAGAAACATGAAAGAGAAAATAGAAACCAATTATTTCTAAGAAAAGGGTATAATACCTAATCAAAATGCATAAGAAACCACTAACAATACAAATAACAAAATCAGCATATTGCCCTCCCTCATCCCATTGTGCTTAAGTCTGTTCTCTATGTCTGTCTCTCCATTGCTGCTCTGCATACACATTTATCAGTACCATCTTTCTAGATTCCATAGATATGTGTCAGTATACAATATTGATATTTCTCCTCTGATATACTTCACTCTGTACAAATATGCTGTGGGATTAAGGAATGTCTAACAGGAGCTCTGTGGTTGCCTGTAGGGGTGGAAATAGGAGAGATGGGAGAGATGTTTGAAGGTGGGGCAGGCGTATGTATACCTACTGTGGATTCAGGTTGATGTGTGGCAGGAAAAAAACAAACTCTGTAAAATTAAAAAAAAAAAAAAGTAAACTTGGGGCTTCCCTGGTGGTCTAGTGGGTAAGGACACCGCCTTGCAGTGCAAGGCGCGCCGGTTCGATCCCTGGCCTGGGAAGATCCCACGTGCCACGGAGCCGCTGGACCCATGTGTCCAATTACCAAACCGGGGCTCTGGAGGGCATGTGCCCAGAGCCAATGCTCTGCGACAACAGAGGCCACTGTGATGGGAGACCCACACGGGCCAAAGAACAAAGATGGATGAAAATAGATAAATGAAAGACCAATAGAAGTGGCTCACCCGCCCCCTCCTTCACCAACCTGCCCCCTCCAATAAATAAATAAATTAATTAAATCTTTAAAAAAAAAAAAGTAAATAAAAAAAAAAATCAGAGGATAGAGGAGTCCAGGACCTAATTTACATATATCTCAGGTAAGATAAGATTGGTCTCAACAAAGGATTATTCCAATATCATTATTTTTAGCATCAAAGCTGTTCCACTGTGAAAGGAAAAGAGGATATACAAATTGTGAAGAAATAAGTGAAATATAATCAGACTATGAGTATTTCATGATCAGTCAGAGAAACATGAAAGAGAAAATAGAAACCAATTATTTCTAAGAAAAAGGGTATAATACCATGGCAAATTAAATATGAATATCAAACAATTTAAAATAGTAACAGACCATTTCTCCTTTCTAGAGACCCCTCTTATTTGTCAAAGTAACTTGTTCAGAGATGCCCAACAAATAATTGCTTAATTCTTTGTATAGTTAAGCACGTTGGAATATAAATTGGGAGCCTTGGTTTCAGATTTTAAAATACCATGACCTTGGGTAGTCATAGTTAAAATATATTGATGACTCTTCTGGTTCTCACCATCTCTCAGAGCTCACTGTACATCACTGGTAATCACCTTCTTTCCTCAAAAGTCTTTTCTCTGGTGTTCTCTATCTTACTACCAGCCTCCCACCAAAATCCTGAAAATGGGGAGTCATTCTCAATTCTTTCTTTCTCAGCACCTCTCCCCGACATACAAACATTTACTACAGATGAGAAAAGGCCTCCCATCTCTCCCCTCATTTGATCTACTCCGACCCTTACCAAGCCCATCTCCTGAGCTCTGTCCTTTACAACTGCATTGCCAGTACACAGTTAGAAAACAACTAACTGCTTTCTCTACCTCCAGTCTTGGTTTTCTACACTTTGTTTTCAAAAGGACCAAGAAAAGGGTCTCCCAAAACCAATTTGATAGTGTCTCTCAGTCATTTAATAGCCTTTGTTGATGAAAGTATAAGGCACAAATTTTTTTGTGCATCACATCTAACCCTTCTGACCCTTTTTTATGTCTCCAGCTTCAGCTATGATCTTTCCATGGATACTTTGTCACACACATGCACATGAACACATGACACAGCACACACATACATTCTTAATTAGCACTTGTGTCTCACAATCATCTCATTGTCTATGCTTCCTACAAAGAAAACGTTTACCTTTGTATTTCTCTCAACAGTCAATAGTTTCATGTTTTTATGCTTTGGGTTGTCATTGCCCTCTTCAACTGGAATGCTGTCTTCACAGTGTCTACCTGGTAAGAACTTCATGAAAAATATTTCTGAAAACTGAAAACTGTTTCTTACTTGTGCAGATACAGTTATTGATACATCTGCAGTCCTGCTGAACTTAGCACAGACATTTTACATGAAACTTGGACTATCTCATTGCACTTTTTGTTTTCATTAACTTTTTGATCTCATGGCTATGAGCCTCATCTTTATCATCTTTAGCATAGAACCAGGCATACACAATCTTTCAGGACATTCTTAAGGAATAAATGAATGAATCAGAGAATGAATGAACAACCTAATGAAAAAATGAGAAGATACATGGGCATCTGTGCCTTCATATGTATAGGAGAGACATAGTAGTTTTTAACAGGAAATGAGATGCAAGAGAGTTGTGGTTAAGTGCCTGAGGCTCTCTGGTGCTAAGCTCTTAGGCTCAAATCCTAGTTCCACTGCTGATTCACTGTGCAGTCATGGATAAATTCCTTAGGCTCACTGTGCTTGAGTTTTCTTAAATGTAGAATAAAGGTAATTGTAGAACCAACTTTACAGGGTCTGTGTGAGTATTTTGAGTTGATGCATGTATACAGAAAAGGCCTCCCATCTCTCCCCTCATTTGATCTACTCCGACCCTTACCAAGCCCATCTCCTGAGCTCTGTCCTTTACAACTGCATTGCCAGTACACAGTTAGAAAACAACTAACTGCTTTCTCTACCTCCAGTCTTGGTTTTCTACACTTTGTTTTCAAAAGGACCAAGAAAAGGGTCTCCCAAAACCAATTTGATAGTGTCTCTCAGTCATTTAATAGCCTTTGTTGATGAAAGTATAAGGCACAAATTTTTTTGTGCATCACATCTAACCCTTCTGACCCTTTTTTATGTCTCCAGCTTCAGCTATGATCTTTCCATGGATACTTTGTCACACACATGCACATGAACACATGACACAGACACACACATACATTCTTAATTAGCACTTGTGTCTCACAATCATCTCATTGTCTATGCTTCCTACAAAAGAAAACGTTTACCTTTGTATTTCTCTCAACAGTCAATAGTTTCATGTTTTTATGCTTTGGGTTGTCATTGCCCTCTTCAACTGGAATGCTGTCTTCACAGTGTCTACCTGGTAAGAACTTCATGAAAAATATTTCTGAAAACTGAAAACTGTTTCTTACTTGTGCAGATACAGTTATTGATACATCTGCAGTCCTGCTGAACTTAGCACAGACATTTTACATGAAACTTGGACTATCTCATTGCACTTTTTGTTTTCATTAACTTTTTGATCTCATGGCTATGAGCCTCATCTTTATCATCTTTAGCATAGAACCAGGCATACACAATCTTTCAGGACATTCTTAAGGAATAAATGAATGAATCAGAGAATGAATGAACAACCTAATGAAAAAATGAGAAGATACATGGGCATCTGTGCCTTCATATGTATAGGAGAGACATAGTAGTTTTTAACAGGAAATGAGATGCAAGAGAGTTGTGGTTAAGTGCCTGAGGCTCTCTGGTGCTAAGCTCTTAGGCTCAAATCCTAGTTCCACTGCTGATTCACTGTGCAGTCATGGATAAATTCCTTAGGCTCACTGTGCTTGAGTTTTCTTAAATGTAGAATAAAGGTAATTGTAGAACCAACTTTACAGGGTCTGTGTGAGTATTTTGAGTTGATACATGTATACAGAACACCACCTGGATCACTGACAACCCTGGGCAGTGTTTGCTGATATCACTCAGGTATTTGAAAGCCTTTTAGTTCACTGCCTCAGGGTTTAGTAGGTGAGCTGTATGGACACTCTTCACCATTGAATTGCTTAATTTTGTTTTCTTTCCCCAGTTTGCTTCCTTCTATTCTTTCTCACCGTCCTTCAGTTCTCAGCCAGAGCCCTCCTCTTAGACACATATTCTCTTATCTCACCTTATTTCTGCTCTCATGAATACATGGTTTTCTTCATTCTCTCTCTCTATTTTTCTGTTCTTTTTTTTTTTTTCCTGTCCTCCTTTTAGTATACCATGCCCTCCTTTTTATTCCAGCTTGGCCTGCATTCCCATCTTTTGTTAGTTCCCTAATGTCCCCTTTTCCTCCCTCTTTCTCGATACTTATATATAGCATAAGTCTGCTTTGGTGCACACAGGTATCTTGGCATTAGAGATGGTGTGTTTGTAAGAGTATATATAAGCATGGAGATGTCTATTTCATCCAATGGAAGTATGTCTCTGCTACAAATGTATGGGCACCTCTATCTGTGTTTGTGTGTATAGATTTCTATGTGTGTATAGATCTCTAAAAGCCATACCATTAAATCCACTCACGTGTATTATGTGTTTCATTATAGGAATTGAGCACAAAAGTCAAATGGCATTCTCTTTTGAATGGGTTACGAATTTTCTTGCAATAAAGAAATTGCCGGCATGTTGGAACTTTTGTTTTAAAGAGACCCATATCTGTAACATCCAGAAAGCCAGAGGCACTAATCAATATAGAAGTTTCCAACCACCCTGCCAGTCAGACCTTAAATTAAAATAAGTTTCTATTTTGTTTTTGTGACTTTCAGATCTCTAATTTTCTCCAGCTACTCAGTTGGGAGAGAAAATGAGAGACATTTTTGAATTAGGAGTTAGGAGTTAGCACTTTATCCTTAAATTTTCAAGGGAGCTGTTTTAAAAGAGGACTATGACAGACATTAGTGCTGTCCAGCAAATAGTGCCAGTTTTCAGTCGAGATGTAGGAACAGATTGAATGTCCTTCCTCTTCTTAAAATTAGCTGTGACAATGGAGCTTTCTCTGAGCAAACAAAGCTGAACAAAAGAAACACAGGCCATTTCCAGACGGAGTCTGGGTGACCCTACATTATCTGGTCGTAGCCAGTGATGCTCCAAATGGTAACTCAGTAGGTCCTTGAGGGAGGACAACAAAGACCAGAGCTCCTAACTGATAACCAAGTAAATTAGAAATAAATATTTGTTGTTTTAAGTCTCTGAAATTTGGGATGGCATTTAACCACAGAATAACTGGCCTCTCTTGACCAATGAAGGAGGAAGAGGAAAGGACATTTTGTTGTGTTTTTGTTGTAGGGAGAAAACCAATTCTGGCTCCATGTTACAAACTGTTTCTTTGACTTGCTTTCTGTTGCTTTTATTATTATAATTATGAGGACCCGGTCCCTCTGCCTGAGTGTAAAGTAAAGTACCTTTGTTTAAGAACCCTGTCCAGGGGTTTCCCTGGTGGTCCAGTGGGTAGAGTCCGCCTTACAGTGCAAGAGGCACTGGTTCGATCCTTGGCCCAGGAAGATCCCACGTGCTGCAGAGCACCTGGACAGGTGTGTCCAATTATGAGCCAGCTCTCTGAATCACACGTGCCCAGAGCTGGTGCTCTACAGTGAGAGAGGCCTCTGTAGTGGGAGGCCCATACATGCCAAAGAATAAAAAAGATGGATGAAAAATAAACATAAGTAAAAGAGGCATGATGGGGAAAAGAAAAAAAATCCAAACCCCAGTAAGATGGTTTATTTCGAGGCTCTAGCATGCCATCTTCTCGGTCAGCTGCTCTCTGAATAAAGTCGTTTTCCTTGCCTTAACACCTTCTCTCTCGGATTCATTGGCCTTTAGTGTGGCGAGCAGAGCTAGCCTAGACTTGGTAACAATTTCTTTTTAATGTGAAATATTGAATGACAAAATATTTTCTGGCAGACTTTCTTAAACATCCATCCTGAAGTCATAACATATAAATAATTTCTCACCAAAGTCTGCAGCAATGGATTTCTCTGGTTTTGGGTAACACATGTTCTTTCCATCTCTTAAGTATTCTTTGCTTTCTTTCTCCATCTAAACACCCGAGGGGTTGAGGCAAAGTTGGAAGTGGTTCTTGACAAACAGTACCTCTGAACCTTTGCTCTGTGCTGCCCCACAGCAGCATGAAGGGAGGAGTGGTGCTCATGAGGAGGGAACATGGTATTCAGTGGGTTCCAGCACAAGCTCTAATAACCAAAATATCTGTCAAGGCCCAGAAATGGGATGGAAAAATGACAAAAAGAGAAGGGATTAGAAAAAGACTCAGTAGGACAGTGATGGAGACAATAGCAGTTAGCTGTTAAAGTGAACAAGAGGTGGGTCAGAAAACTGGTTCTGATAATGGATTCATGTTAGGAGTCTAGTTCTGTATCTCTACTACACAAAGAAAGAAAAAGAAAAAGACTCTGACCTAAATAGAGTGAGACAATTTGAAAGCCATTTCCAGAGATTTCCAAAAAGGTAGAGAAAGCAAGTTAGTCACAAATCTTAATACAAATTCTATTGTTGTCATTGTAGAATTCACTGGAGCAAACATTTCTAGGTTCAAATTGCTTTTAGCTAGTCAATCAACATCATTCAAGTATAAACCACTGCATCAATTTAACATGCAAATCATTCGCGGAAAAATAAACTTGTCTTGAATAAGCTCTTGAGGGACCAGAAACTATAATTTATCTCTCTTTTTATCCCTCACTGTGCTTCTCATATTGTAGATGGGTAGTAAGTGTTAGAAGAATGTAAGGCTGCATTAAGGAGTTCACAAATGCTGTTCACTGTAGCTCATCTCTCTTCCCGTCATCTGTTTTGAGACTCACTAGGCTGGTCTCCATGCAGTGGTCTAAGTGATATGTCCAAAGTAAAGACCTAGTCGTGTCACTGCATAACTTAAAATCCTCCACATATTTCCTATATCTCATAAAAGTGAAAGTGTTAGTCACTCATTCATGTCCAACTCTTTATGACCCCCATAGACTATAGCCCACCAGGTTTCTCTGTGCATGGAATTCTCAAGGAAAATTACTGGAGTGGGTTGCCATGTCTTTACCCAGGGGGTTTTCCCAACCTAGGGATTAAACCTGGGTCTCCCACATTGCAGGAAGATTCTTTACTCTCTGAGCTACCAGGAAAGTAATGTATATATCATAAGGTTGAGACCAAAATCCTTATTGTGGTCAAAGTTCCTCCCAGATGCCTCAACGCCTGCCTGATCTTGAACTATTATTCCCTCTGCCTCATCAACCCCAGCCTTCTTCAGTTCTTGGAATGTCCCAGGCTCCCTTCTGCCATTTCTCCTCCTGCAATATGTCATTGCAACACATGTTTCCTCTGCCAAAATGTTCTCACCCCTTCCACTCGTTTGATTTATCCTTCACATAAAAAAGAAGGAAATACTTCTTCAAGGAGTCTTATTTGACATAGCCTCCCCACTTCTCTCTGTTAGGTCTCTTTGCTATATGTGCTTTCTTTCAGAGAATTTGTCTCAGCTTTTATATCATTGCATGTTATTATTTGCTTAAAATCAACCAACCATGCTGTGTATTCCATGAGTTCAGAGACAATGCTTATTTTTACTTAGCATTGTATCTTCTGCAATTAGTACACTGCCTGACAGAGATAGTTGTTGCAACAAAGGGATAAACACATATGTAACAAAACACAGGATTAGTTTTACAATGTTGCTTTCAAAACCAGCATCCCTATAAATAAATCTGCGGTTCAGTAGCTTGGATTGTTGCCACATTCATAAAGAGTCTACAAAAAACTAATAGAGTAACATCATGTCACTGCCTCTCTGCATTTATGAAAAATGAGAAGAGAGGATGCTTAGTGTTGAGACTCAGCAGGAAATGGAGAGGGGGTGGAGGAGGGGGTTTATCCAATCAAGGTAGACCAGAAAGATGAAATGATAAGAAAGACAACCACATATTAGTTAAAAATGAGGCAAGCTGTTTCTGTTCTTCCAGAAGCACTTGATAATGGTGGAAACCAGTGGATTCTTGATGTCAAAGGGTTTTAGCTAACAGTGAAAAGGACCTGGCACTCATTCATGTCCAACTCTTTATGACCCCCATAGACTATAGCCCACCAGGTTTCTCTGTGCATGGAATTCTCAAGGAAAATTACTGGAGTGGGTTGCCATGTCTTTACCCAGGGGGTTTTCCCAACCTAGGGATTAAACCTGGGTCTCCCACATTGCAGGAAGATTCTTTACTCTCTGAGCTACCAGGAAAGTAATGTATATATCATAAGGTTGAGACCAAAATCCTTATTGTGGTCAAAGTTCCTCCCAGATGCCTCAACGCCTGCCTGATCTTGAACTATTATTCCCTCTGCCTCATCAACCCCAGCCTTCTTCAGTTCTTGGAATGTCCCAGGCTCCCTTCTGCCATTTCTCCTCCTGCAATATGTCATTGCAACACATGTTTCCTCTGCCAAAATGTTCTCACCCCTTCCACTCGTTTGATTTATCCTTCACATAAAAAAGAAGGAAATACTTCTTCAAGGAGTCTTATTTGACATAGCCTCCCCACTTCTCTCTGTTAGGTCTCTTTGCTATATGTGCTTTCTTTCAGAGAATTTGTCTCAGCTTTTATATCATTGCATGTTATTATTTGCTTAAAATCAACCAACCATGCTGTGTATTCCATGAGTTCAGAGACAATGCTTATTTTTACTTAGCATTGTATCTTCTGCAATTAGTACACTGCCTGACAGAGATAGTTGTTGCAACAAAGGGATAAACACATATGTAACAAAACACAGGATTAGTTTTACAATGTTGCTTTCAAAACCAGCATCCCTATAAATAAATCTGCGGTTCAGTAGCTTGGATTGTTGCCACATTCATAAAGAGTCTACAAAAAACTAATAGAGTAACATCATGTCACTGCCTCTCTGCATTTATGAAAAATGAGAAGAGAGGATGCTTAGTGTTGAGACTCAGCAGGAAATGGAGAGGGGGTGGAGGAGGGGGTTTATCCAATCAAGGTAGACCAGAAAGATGAAATGATAAGAAAGACAACCACATATTAGTTAAAAATGAGGCAAGCTGTTTCTGTTCTTCCAGAAGCACTTGATAATGGTGGAAACCAGTGGATTCTTGATGTCAAAGGGTTTTAGCTAACAGTGAAAAAGGACCTGGCCTCTTAAATAGAGAATACTGACCAAGTTTAATGGATAAAGAGATGTTTTAGCTTTAGAGAATCATAGACTCAAGTGTTAACAAGAGACCTTAAATGCCCTCTAAACCTATCCTATCATCACTGTCTTCTATCTATGACCATGTCCGATCTACTTGACTAAATAACTTCAAGATTCCATTGACTTTATTTATTAAGTCACCTAGGAAATTAGTGAAGAATCCTCATTACGATCACCTGACAAATTGATGTGTTCATTATATTTCCTGGTTGTAATAAACTTTAAATATTTCATTATCATTGATATGTCATAAGTGTATGGATAAGAATGAGTTAATCAGCATAAGAAATCTCTCAATATGCATCAACCCCTGGGTTAATTAATTTGTATAAACCTTATAATAAATGACTTTTGTTGGTAATAGCAATGTGATTTACTCTACGTAAAAAGTTAAGAGGAATTTAAGAGGATCTGATGTCCTTGCATGAGTAAAACAAAGATAAAGCTCAACAACAGCCAATGCCCATGGCCCAGCATGCCATTTCTAAGGTCTTTGACCTGGAGACATCTTACCATTGGATCCACTTTCAAAGACTTCAGATCCAGCCATTAGAACTTCTTGTGTTCCATTCAGAATGAGTGTTTTTTATGGATGATCCTGGTCTGTGAACCTGAGGGTTAAAGAATGAACCTCTCTTAACTGAGTTAAAGGAGTTCTGTGACTGAGCCTGCTTATTAATAATAAGAATATCTTCCATTTGGGTCAGATTTTGGCTTAAGATTTGCTTTTGCTGTGACTTAACACCTGATAGAGAGGTTATAGGGTAAGGGCAGTCCCTAACCAGGGGTGGTTACTGATGTTAACTTAAAGAACCTGACTTTATTAAAGGGCCAACTTGGTTTTCACATGCTTAAGAAATCTGAAACTCCTTCATGGGAAATGTAGAGTTTGAAAATGAAGGTAGACCAGAAAGATGAAATGATAAGAAAGACAACCACATATTAGTTAAAAATGAGGCAAGCTGTTTCTGTTCTTCCAGAAGCACTTGATAATGGTGGAAACCAGTGGATTCTTGATGTCAAAGGGTTTTAGCTAACAGTGAAAAGGACCTCGCCTATTAAATAGAGAATACTGACCAAGTTTAATGGATAAAGAGATGTTTTAGCTTTAGAGAATCATAGACTCAAGTGTTAACAAGAGACCTTAAATGCCCTCTAAACCTATCCTATCATCACTGTCTTCTATCTATGACCATGTCCGATCTACTTGACTAAATAACTTCAAGATTCCATTGACTTTATTTATTAAGTCACCTAGGAAATTAGTGAAGAATCCTCATTACGATCACCTGACAAATTGATGTGTTCATTATATTTCCTGGTTGTAATAAACTTTAAATATTTCATTATCATTGATATGTCATAAGTGTATGGATAAGAATGAGTTAATCAGCATAAGAAATCTCTCAATATGCATCAACCCCTGGGTTAATTAATTTGTATAAACCTTATAATAAATGACTTTTGTTGGTAATAGCAATGTGATTTACTCTCGTAAAAGTTAAGAGGAATTTAAGAGGATCTGATGTCCTTGCATGAGTAAAACAAAGATAAAGCTCAACAACAGCCAATGCCCATGGCCCAGCATGCCATTTCTAAGGTCTTTGACCTGGAGACATCTTACCATTGGATCCACTTTCAAAGACTTCAGATCCAGCCATTAGAACTTCTTGTGTTCCATTCAGAATGAGTGTTTTTTATGGATGATCCTGGTCTGTGAACCTGAGGGTTAAAGAATGAACCTCTCTTAACTGAGTTAAAGGAGTTCTGTGACTGAGCCTGCTTATTAATAATAAGAATATCTTCCATTTGGGTCAGATTTTGGCTTAAGATTTGCTTTTGCTGTGACTTAACACCTGATAGAGAGGTTATAGGGTAAGGGCAGTCCCTAACCAGGGGTGGTTACTGATGTTAACTTAAAGAACCTGACTTTATTAAAGGGCCAACTTGGTTTTCACATGCTTAAGAAATCTGAAACTCCTTCATGGGAAATGTAGAGTTTGAAAATGAAAAAGACAAAGCATGAGCAGCTGGCATTTAAGAAACTGTTGCCAGGGCTTTACTCTTGGCATTGTACTAAAGGTGACAAGAGTGGCACAAGTTGGCTGGAGAGGGTGCAGAAAGCTTACTCGCATCTGAGTCTAAGCTCTTGAACTTGGATAAGGCTTCCCTGGAAAAAGCAATTTATACTATAGGTAGGAGAGCATGGGGAAGAAAATGTGCTTTATTTCTAGAGCACTTATTGATAATACAGAAAGCAACCCTTGAACATGGTTGTTGGTGTACATGTCAGAGACAGAGATATTTTATGTCTTAGCATCCTTCCCAGAGAAAGCTCACCATGGCACATCTTCTCATGAGTAAGATTGGAATTGAAATAGTATAGATTTATAGCCACGGATCAGAGCTCACAAAGAAGATGAAAGGTTAGCAAGTCTAAGCTACTAGCCAAAAAAGTCATTACATTCTATTAGATTCTCTACTTGGTGGAGGGGGAAGGCATGATTAATAAGTTAATAACCAGGGTTGGGAAGGTTTAAATATTGTAAGAACAGGAAAACAAACACAGCCTTACACTATCTGGCCCTGGAAGGGTCTGAATTGCCCCCACTCACAGATTGACATTTACATCAGAGTATTTGGAGCAAATTAATGCCCAGGCTCCTCTCTTCCCTAACTCCCCATCTTCTCTTCCTGGTTATTTCTTTGTGGCTGAAACCCTGGCTGCAACCACCTGGGTGCCAGAGAGAGGAGCTACTAATGCTGTACTTCTCTTTCCGGTTTATTAATAATAATAAGATATCTTCCATTCAGAATGAGTGTTTTTTATGGATGATCCTGGTCTGTGAACCTGAGGGTTAAAGAATGAACCTCTCTTAACTGAGTTAAAGGAGTTCTGTGACTGAGCCTGCTTATTAATAATAAGAATATCTTCCATTTGGGTCAGATTTTGGCTTAAGATTTGCTTTTGCTGTGACTTAACACCTGATAGAGAGGTTATAGGGTAAGGGCAGTCCCTAACCAGGGGTGGTTACTGATGTTAACTTAAAGAACCTGACTTTATTAAAGGGCCAACTTGGTTTTCACATGCTTAAGAAATCTGAAACTCCTTCATGGGAAATGTAGAGTTTGAAAATGAAAAAGACAAAGCATGAGCAGCTGGCATTTAAGAAACTGTTGCCAGGGCTTTACTCTTGGCATTGTACTAAAGGTGACAAGAGTGGCACAAGTTGGCTGGAGAGGGTGCAGAAAGCTTACTCGCATCTGAGTCTAAGCTCTTGAACTTGGATAAGGCTTCCCTGGAAAAAGCAATTTATACTATAGGTAGGAGAGCATGGGGAAGAAAATGTGCTTTATTTCTAGAGCACTTATTGATAATACAGAAAGCAACCCTTGAACATGGTTGTTGGTGTACATGTCAGAGACAGAGATATTTTATGTCTTAGCATCCTTCCCAGAGAAAGCTCACCATGGCACATCTTCTCATGAGTAAGATTGGAATTGAAATAGTATAGATTTATAGCCACGGATCAGAGCTCACAAAGAAGATGAAAGGTTAGCAAGTCTAAGCTACTAGCCAAAAAAGTCATTACATTCTATTAGATTCTCTACTTGGTGGAGGGGGAAGGCATGATTAATAAGTTAATAACCAGGGTTGGGAAGGTTTAAATATTGTAAGAACAGGAAAACAAACACAGCCTTACACTATCTGGCCCTGGAAGGGTCTGAATTGCCCCCACTCACAGATTGACATTTACATCAGAGTATTTGGAGCAAATTAATGCCCAGGCTCCTCTCTTCCCTAACTCCCCATCTTCTCTTCCTGGTTATTTCTTTGTGGCTGAAACCCTGGCTGCAACCACCTGGGTGCCAGAGAAGAGGAGCTACTAATGCTGACTTTATATTCTTTAGTCAATTACTTTTCATAAGAATTCTGTCATATTTGATGTGGTAGAAGTGAAAAACTTATGGGGACTTTCCAGGTGACACAGTGGTAAAGAATTTATCTGCCAATGCAGGAAATGCTAAGAGATGTGGGTTCAATCCCTGGGTCAGGAAAATTCCTTGGAGTAGGAAATGGCAACCCATTCCAGTATTCGTGCCTGGAAAATCCTATGGACAGAGAATGCTGGTGTGTTACAGTCCATGGGGTCACAAAAGAGTTGGACACAGCTGAACACATATGCAAAGAGTTTATAAACAGTCTTTTTCAAGTTTAAACAGGTAGTTTATAGTCACACTTTAAGAACTGTGTTAAAAATGTAATGTTTCACTCAGTTATTAGTTATCCAAATTAAAAAATGTAAGTGGATACTTTGTCCATGTAGTACATGGGCTTTGCATAAGCTCAAAAACATGGCTGCTTAGCCTAAGGTATTTCCATTTAATGGCTAATTAAAATAAACAGTCAATTTATAATATTATCAACTACTTCTATAAAGAACGATTCATATTGAATTTCCCAAACCTTCAATCAGCTTCATGCAGAGCAATGTAGCAAGCTGTGTTAAAATAAAGTGAAAGAGAGAAAGAGAGAGACCAATTCTTAATTCATTTTGACTGCAGTAATGCAGCCAAGTTCTCCATTTTTAGTAAAACTTAATAATAACTCACATTAATCAAGCCTCTACAATGTACGTGACACTATTCAAAGAACTTCAGATAGAGCATCTCATCAGTTTTTCATAACATACCATTCAGATATTAGCTCTGCTTTAAAGATCAGAAAAATCAAGCTCAACCTGACTACGTTATTCATTCAAGGTGACAGGGCCACCCAGAGCTGTATCATAACTTTCAGAAGCCCTCGGCATTTTTACCTTTGTAGGCACCATCTTCAATAAAAAGACAAAATAAAATACAAATAATAATAAGTTAAAATAAATTATATTTTAACTGCATAAATATAAAGAAAATTACTATCCAGGCTGGATTCACTATTACATAATCATTATTCTCAGATTATTTCTTTATGCTTTTAAGAGGGTTTAAAGTTAAAATAGACACCACACCTACTGTGCCTAGAAAGTAAGTTGGCCCAGCAGACACAAGATTCAAACTGAGATCTGTGGAGTTAATTAAAAAACTGTGTGCTTGCACTTGCTACCCTCATCTTGATCACCATTAAATCACCAACTTCACCTTCTTTCCCATTGTTTCCAAACTTTAAAAAAAATTGTATTAATGTAAGAAACATAGAGTAAATTCTATGAGCTTATATAATTCCAGTTTATTTGCTTCCAAGATACAACATTCCAGAATAAGTTCAGGAATGTACAAATAAAATTATTGTGGTATTTACAATACTGAAAAGTGAAAGAAAATCTTTTGTTCATATTCATTTGAACTCTTAAAGCTATAAAGAACAAAGATGCCTAACCTGTCTTTATCATTCATTTCTGTGTTACTGAATCAAAAACTGCCTGCAGGTGCATGTGGCTATTTAAAGGGAATTGTAAATCGCTTTCATATCTTGCTAATGTAGTGAGGTTGTATAAATAGTTGCACATGGCAGATAATTAATTTATGCCAACACATTATTGTGCTTACGAGCATCTGGATATCAACAACTTGGCAAAGCAGCCAAAAGAAGTTATTGCTAACAAACTACTATACAGTCATTTGCAAAACGCTGAGTGGTGAATATTCGAGTGACAAAAGGAAGATTTAAGTTAAATATGACAATTCAAAGAACTTCAGATAGAGCATCTCATCAGTTTTTCATAACATACCATTCAGATATTAGCTCTGCTTTAAAGATCAGAAAAATCAAGCTCAACCTGACTACGTTATTCATTCAAGGTGACAGGGCCACCCAGAGCTGTATCATAACTTTCAGAAGCCCTCGGCATTTTTACCTTTGTAGGCACCATCTTCAATAAAAAGACAAAATAAAATACAAATAATAATAAGTTAAAATAAATTATATTTTAACTGCATAAATATAAAGAAAATTACTATCCAGGCTGGATTCACTATTACATAATCATTATTCTCAGATTATTTCTTTATGCTTTTAAGAGGGTTTAAAGTTAAAATAGACACCACACCTACTGTGCCTAGAAAGTAAGTTGGCCCAGCAGACACAAGATTCAAACTGAGATCTGTGGAGTTAATTAAAAAACTGTGTGCTTGCACTTGCTACCCTCATCTTGATCACCATTAAATCACCAACTTCACCTTCTTTCCCATTGTTTCCAAACTTTAAAAAAAATTGTATTAATGTAAGAAACATAGAGTAAATTCTATGAGCTTATATAATTCCAGTTTATTTGCTTCCAAGATACAACATTCCAGAATAAGTTCAGGAATGTACAAATAAAATTATTGTGGTATTTACAATACTGAAAAGTGAAAGAAAATCTTTTGTTCATATTCATTTGAACTCTTAAAGCTATAAAGAACAAAGATGCCTAACCTGTCTTTATCATTCATTTCTGTGTTACTGAATCAAAAACTGCCTGCAGGTGCATGTGGCTATTTAAAGGGAATTGTAAATCGCTTTCATATCTTGCTAATGTAGTGAGGTTGTATAAATAGTTGCACATGGCAGATAATTAATTTATGCCAACACATTATTGTGCTTACGAGCATCTGGATATCAACAACTTGGCAAAGCAGCCAAAAGAAGTTATTGCTAACAAACTACTATACAGTCATTTGCAAAACGCTGAGTGGTGAATATTCGAGTGACAAAAGGAAGATTTAAGTTAAATATGACAATTCAAAGGAAAAGTATGCTTTGCAATCAGGAGATAATGTACCTAATACTTCTTAGGACTTGTTTTGTTTTCCTTTTAATACTTTCTTATGAAATAAGAGAACAAATGCACACATAAAAATACACAATTATATAAATTACACTTTTTTCTACTTTTCATTAAAGGATTACAAAAACATTGGAAATGTTTCTTGCTGAAAAAGAATAAATATACACGCATACACGTGTGTGTTTATTATACCGTGGGAGCTAAGTCAGCAGAAGTCTTCGCAGCCTTGGCCGAGTCGTAAGAAAGACGGCTTGGAAGGAGAAAAAAAGAGAAATATAACAGGGAGGACTGAGACAAAATAAGGGCTCATTAGCTGGGGTCACTCTGGCCTGGAAGAACAGATAGCAGGGCTGCTGTGGACTTAGGAACGCTGGGTCAGCGCATGTTAAACTGCTGCATGCGCACACAGACCAGACTCCTTTGAACTTCTTTCAGGTCCAGTTGCCCCCCGGCTGTAGCGAGCCCTTTCCCTTAAAGAAATAACGTAAGTAGCATAGAGTCTCAAGGATAGTTGTTGACTGGGGACGTGACTGAATCTCAGTCTGCGCTGACTGGAAACATTTCCTGGATGCTTAAACTATCAATAAAAGAGGACTGAGCGAATGTGTTTGGGACTCTCGATCCACGGGATTGGGAGTCCCCAGTCCCCAACCTTTCTGCTTATCTCTGTCTATGCGTGCATTTCTTAACGTCTCGCCAGACGCGCTATTCTCCCTGCACCCGACTGAGGTGCTGCGGCATTATACCATACTCTCTGAATTTTTTAAAACAAATTCTAGAATACATTGGCATTGTTTCTCTTATCAGGCAGTCTGAAATCTGAACACCCACAGAGAAGGATAAATTGCCTAAAGCCCTTATAAACTGTGGCCATTTTTTTCTCTTATATCCCAGTTTGGGGTAGATCAGACTCCTATTTGCTATTCACTGCAATAGTGAGGTTGTATAAATAGTACGCTAATACCCTTTTCTTAGGACTATCAACAACTTGGCAAAGCAGCCAAGAAGTTATTGCTAACAAACTACTATACAGTCATTTGCAAAACGCTGAGTGGTGAATATTCGAGTGACAAAAGGAAGATTTAAGTTAAATATGACAATTCAAAGGAAAAGTATGCTTTGCAATCAGGAGATAATGTACCTAATACTTCTTAGGACTTGTTTTGTTTTCCTTTTAATACTTTCTTATGAAATAAGAGAACAAATGCACACATAAAAATACACAATTATATAAATTACACTTTTTTCTACTTTTCATTAAAGGATTACAAAAACATTGGAAATGTTTCTTGCTGAAAAAGAATAAATATACACGCATACACGTGTGTGTTTATTATACCGTGGGAGCTAAGTCAGCAGAAGTCTTCGCAGCCTTGGCCGAGTCGTAAGAAAGACGGCTTGGAAGGAGAAAAAAAGAGAAATATAACAGGGAGGACTGAGACAAAATAAGGGCTCATTAGCTGGGGTCACTCTGGCCTGGAAGAACAGATAGCAGGGCTGCTGTGGACTTAGGAACGCTGGGTCAGCGCATGTTAAACTGCTGCATGCGCACACAGACCAGACTCCTTTGAACTTCTTTCAGGTCCAGTTGCCCCCCGGCTGTAGCGAGCCCTTTCCCTTAAAGAAATAACGTAAGTAGCATAGAGTCTCAAGGATAGTTGTTGACTGGGGACGTGACTGAATCTCAGTCTGCGCTGACTGGAAACATTTCCTGGATGCTTAAACTATCAATAAAAGAGGACTGAGCGAATGTGTTTGGGACTCTCGATCCACGGGATTGGGAGTCCCCAGTCCCCAACCTTTCTGCTTATCTCTGTCTATGCGTGCATTTCTTAACGTCTCGCCAGACGCGCTATTCTCCCTGCACCCGACTGAGGTGCTGCGGCATTATACCATACTCTCTGAATTTTTTAAAACAAATTCTAGAATACATTGGCATTGTTTCTCTTATCAGGCAGTCTGAAATCTGAACACCCACAGAGAAGGATAAATTGCCTAAAGCCCTTATAAACTGTGGCCATTTTTTTCTCTTATATCCCAGTTTGGGGTAGATCAGACTCCTATTTGCTATTCACTGCAATATCCAGGCCATTCTTTTTCCTACTGTCAAAAAAAAATCCGTATTTTTTGAAGCTACTGTCTTCAGTATATGGACCGTATGTCTCATCTCCTCTTGCTGCTAATCTTTCTTCCCTTTTGCCCCTTTTGTCTAGTACCTCAATTCCCATAATTCCATAGATATACAAGATCTATTGATCCCAAAACTGAAGAGCATCTTAAGGAAGATGAAAGAGTAGAGTGAAAATGTCAGCTTAAAACTCAACATTCAGAAAACTAAGATCATGGTATCTGGTCCCATGACTTCATGGCAAATATATGAGAAAAAAAATGAAAACAGTACCAAATTTTATTTTCTCACACTCCAAAAATCACTGCAGGTGATGACTGCAGCCTTGAAATTAAAAGACGCTTGCTCCTTGGAAGAAAAGCTATGACAAATCTAGACAGCATATTTAAAAAAGTGAAGAGAGCGCTTTGCCAACAAAGACCCGTATAGCCAAAGCTATTCTTTTCCCAGCAGTCATGTACAGATTTAAGAGCTGGACCATAAAGAAGAAATAAGGCTGAGTGCTGAAGAGTTGATACTTTTGAACTGTTGTGTTGGAGAAGACACTTGAGAGTCTCTTGGACAGCAAGGAGATCAAACCAGTCCTAAAGAAACCAGTCCTAAAGGAAATCAACCCTGAATATTCATTGGAACTACTGACGCTGAAGCTGAAGCCAATATCAAGTCCACCTGATGTAAAGAGCCGACTCATTGGAAAAGACCCTGATGCTGGGAAAGATTGAGGGAAGGAAGATAAAGGAGCAACAGAGGATGAGATGGTTGGATGGCATCACCGACTCAATGCACATGAATTTGATCAAACTCAGATATATTGAAGGACAGGGAAACCTGACGTGCTGAAGTCCATCAAGCTGGACATGACTAAGTGACTGAACAAAACAACAAATTGACCCCGAAACTGTTTCACTGACCACACTCTCTTTTAAATTTATTTATTTTTAATTGAAGGGTAATTGTCTTACAGTTTTGATTTTATTTCTACCATACATCAACATGAATCAGCATAGCTGTACAGATGTCCTCTTCCCTTTGAACATTCCTCCAGCCCGTCACCCTTTTCCATCCCTCTAGGTTATTACATAGCCCCAGTTTGAGTTTCCTGAGTCCTACAGCATATTTCTACTGGCTCTGTTTTACACATGGAAGTGTATATGCTTCCACACTACTCTCTCCATTCATCTCACCGTCTCCTTCCTCCATCCCTCCCCTTGTCCATAAGTCTGTTCTCTATGTCTCTGTCTCCATTATTTTCCTGCCAATAGATTCATCAGTACTAGCCTTCTAGATTCCATACATATGTGTTAATATACAGTATTTGTTTTTCTCTTTCTGACTTATTTCACTCTGTATGATAGGTTCTATGTTCATCCATCTCATTAGAACTGACCCAAATGCATTTATTTTTATGGCTGAGTAGCATCTTATTACATATATGTACCATAGCTTCTTTATCCATTTATCTGTTGATGGTCATTTACCATGCTCTTGACTTTTCTTACCTGACTCAGACCATAGGATACATCTTTATATTCATTGCTCTAACTAAACCCCTTCACTTACCCCTCTCATAGTTTGTTGAACTAATTTGGAAGTAAACCCAACCCTGTTTGAATCCAACTTTTGACATACTTGGTGCTGGCAACTGAGACGCTTCACATGCCTGGAGAGAAACATAAAATGTCATGACCAAATCCCTCAAGTGGACCTCTAGTGTCCTGGGGCAATTCTAATGTTTTTCCTCAGACAGCTTTCCATCTCTCCTTCTGCTCCATGATTATTTTATACCCTCTTGTCTCCTCTCAGACACCCACAGACACTTCTTGCTTCACTGTCTGCTTATTATTTTGCTTCTCAGGGAAAGCAGAAGCAAAAAGATAAAAGTGGGCTTTCACATGCTCCCAATACCAAATCTAAAACCCTATATGTACTCATGTCTGTACACTGGCCTCTGTTCCATCCTGTCTACTCAAGGATGCAACTCCACTCATTACCCGCATTTGCTGCATAGAATTTTTGCCTGACTACAGGCTCATTCCCATTAGCAGACAAATACACTATAACATACTGCATTAAATGTAAGCAGACAATAACCCAAGTCCTTCTCTTGAAACTATATTCTCCTATGTATTTGCTGTTTTGTCACTAAGTTGAGTTCAACTCTTCTGTGACACTATGGACTGTATCCCGCCAGGATCCTGTGTCTATGGGATTTTCCAGGCAATTACACTGGCGTGAGTTGCCATTTCTTTCTCCCGGGGATCTTCCTGACCCAGAAACTGAACCCGTATCTCCTGCATTGGCAGGTGGGTTCTTTATCAATGAGTCATCTGGGAAGCCCATGTTCTTCTATAGCTATTGCCTAATCGATTTGTTTCTCTTTTAGGAATATTCTTCAGAAAAGATTCTATATTCAAATTTTCCACTATTTGTCTTCCAGGTGTTTTTTCACAGGGGGAGCGGGGAAGCTCGTATTGGTCTCTTTACAAAGAGCTCGTGTCAATGACACACTGGCCAGCACATTGCTCTGTATAAGGACCAGTTACCTCTCAGAATTTACTTTCTGCCTCAATAGCATTTGAAACTGGCTCACAATCATCTCCTGTCTTCACTTGACCTCTTAGATACCACTTTGTCTAGTTAGCTCCTACTTCTCTGGCCATCACTTCTTTGTTTCTTTTGCTGAATGTTTCTCATCTTTCCCTACCTTCAGACTTCAGACTGACCAAGAATCTCCTCTCAGACTGTACCCTCTGTGTACATTCTGTAGGTAACCTTACCCATTTATTGCTTTAAATATCATCTATGTACTAACTCCCTAGTGTATGTCTTTATCTTATTACTGTTCGAATTCCAGACTCATATATCTTTCTGCTTACTTGACTTTTCCGTTTGGATATTTAGTAGGCATGGCACATGGCAAGTTGATCACGTCCGATACTGATCTCCTTGTAGTCACATAGTCCTCTCCAGCTCTGTATATGGCAAGTTCATTCTTTATATAGTTTAGATCCAAACTACAGAGTTCTTGTTGCCTCACTTCTTTTATCCAATCTACTCAAGGATGCAACTCCACTCATTACCCGCATTTGCTGCATAGAATTTTTGCCTGACTACAGGCTCATTCCCATTAGCAGACAAATACACTATAACATACTGCATTAAATGTAAGCAGACAATAACCCAAGTCCTTCTCTTGAAACTATATTCTCCTATGTATTTGCTGTTTTGTCACTAAGTTGAGTTCAACTCTTCTGTGACACTATGGACTGTATCCCGCCAGGATCCTGTGTCTATGGGATTTTCCAGGCAATTACACTGGCGTGAGTTGCCATTTCTTTCTCCCGGGGATCTTCCTGACCCAGAAACTGAACCCGTATCTCCTGCATTGGCAGGTGGGTTCTTTATCAATGAGTCATCTGGGAAGCCCATGTTCTTCTATAGCTATTGCCTAATCGATTTGTTTCTCTTTTAGGAATATTCTTCAGAAAAGATTCTATATTCAAATTTTCCACTATTTGTCTTCCAGGTGTTTTTTCACAGGGGGAGCGGGGAAGCTCGTATTGGTCTCTTTACAAAGAGCTCGTGTCAATGACACACTGGCCAGCACATTGCTCTGTATAAGGACCAGTTACCTCTCAGAATTTACTTTCTGCCTCAATAGCATTTGAAACTGGCTCACAATCATCTCCTGTCTTCACTTGACCTCTTAGATACCACTTTGTCTAGTTAGCTCCTACTTCTCTGGCCATCACTTCTTTGTTTCTTTTGCTGAATGTTTCTCATCTTTCCCTACCTTCAGACTTCAGACTGACCAAGAATCTCCTCTCAGACTGTACCCTCTGTGTACATTCTGTAGGTAACCTTACCCATTTATTGCTTTAAATATCATCTATGTACTAACTCCCTAGTGTATGTCTTTATCTTATTACTGTTCGGAATTCCAGACTCATATATCTTTCTGCTTACTTGACTTTTCCGTTTGGATATTTAGTAGGCATGGCACATGGCAAGTTGATCACGTCCGATACTGATCTCCTTGTAGTCACATAGTCCTCTCCAGCTCTGTATATGGCAAGTTCATTCTTTATATAGTTTAGATCCAAACTACAGAGTTCTTGTTGCCTCACTTCTTTTATCCAATCTATCTGCAAAACTTCTCTTACCTCCTAATAGCTAGAATTCTTCCCATGCTCGCTAACTCTATTGTTTAGTCCAAACTAAACTCTATTATTCAGACTATGCAAATTGCTGGTAAGTGTTCTCTACAACTATCCTGGCCTCCCTGTAGTCTATTCCTACATACCCACATCTCTGTGGAAGAGGTGATTCCACTTTCCTCCTAGCCCCTTGGAAACTAAGCTACTTGTACAACTGGCCCTCAGGAGTTAAGAAGTGGACCACATATCTTCCTCTCTATATATCATTCTAACCAGTTTTCACATTTTTTCATTTCCTAAAGTCACTTAAATGATGTTTCCAACCAGAGGAATGTGTTATTGTTCAGTCGCTAAGTCATGTCTGACTCTTTGCAACCCCATGGACTGCAACATGCCAGGCATCTCTGTCCCTCACGGAGTGAAATATACATTTGATTAAAGCCCCTACCATTAAATAGAACTGTACTGAAAATTTAAACACTGCTTCTTACCCCTAAGTTGTTCCATATCAGAGGCAAAAATGGTTAAACTTTTAACCATTGCCTCTTAACAGTTATCCCTCTTATTTCAGCAAATTGCACATATCCATATTTTCCGGTTATTTGATTTCAAATGTTATCTATAGATTTCCTGCTCCGAGTGCTTAGGTCTCTTAAACTCAACCCAGTGCTCTATCTCATTGGTCCTATTTAGTTTTATCACTATTTCCAGTTGAATAAATAAATGATGCATACATGATTATGGCTAGATAAATATTTTGCTCTGGAGAGTTAAGTAGGGTAATTCTTATTCCATTTTATTTCTTTTACAGTATTTTCTTTTTCCCTAAAGTTTTAATTATCTTTCACTTTCTTGATTATATTCTGAAATGTTTTTTCAAACACTCATAGTGAAAGGGTTTTACCTCGATTTGAGACTTAAACCGAGGGCCCAGACCTGATCAAGCCCTGCTTGGGACTTGAACCCATGTGGCTGGAGCTCGAATTCCAGCCAAAACCCTGTTTGGGACTCAAACCCACAATCCCTGTCTTAGCACTTGAACCCAGCCAGAACTCTGTTTGGGATTTGAACCCACACTGCTGGGACTCCAACCCAGCCAAAACCCTGTTTGGGACTTGAACCCACGTGACTGGGGCCTGAACCTAGCCAAAACCAGTTTGGGACTCCAACCCTCGTGGCTAAGGCTCAACCCCAGCCAAAACCCTGCTTCGGGTAGTCAGGACTCAGTCCCAGCCAAAACCCTGTCTGGGACTCGAACCCACATGGCCAGGACTTAATCCAAGGTCTGGACCCACTGAGGCTCAGGTTCTTCGTGCCTCAACACAGAAAGAATTCAGCGAGAAACAGAGTGACAGACAAGAAAAGGATTTATTGGAGTGAGGTACCTGAAAGTGGTGCAAACGGGCAGGCGGGAAAGTTCGGCTCTGCTGCTCTGCCCCCTGACTGAATGGGCAGCAATATATAGGATGGTAGAAGACCGCCCCCCTCAAGTAGACACAGGTGCAAGACATACATCGTTAATTCCTTCCTCACCAGCTCCTTCTTCGTCAGCTGTCCATGCCCAGTCAAGCCTGCTTTACTAAACAAAGAGCAGCTCTCCTGAGTTATCATCAACTTACTGGCCTCCCAACCTTTCCCAGGTTTCACCCTTCTACCTATCATCCCCCACTAGGACTCTACCTGTTCTACTCTATCCCTATCAATAGTGTCAGAAATTCTACTGTAGCTATCACTTTCTTTACTTCTTTTTTTTAAATTAGGTATTTCCAGTTAAAGAAATACACATCACTGTATAAGTTTACAGTGGACAGCATGATGGTTGATTTACATATGTCTTAAAATAATTACTGCAATAAGTTTAGTTAACATCTATCATCTTATATAGATACAATAAAAGAAAATAAATTTCTCCTTGTGATGAGAGTTCTTAGGATCTACTCTCTTAATAACTTTCTTATATGTCACACAGCAGTGTTAACTGTAGTTGTCATGTTGTTCATCACACCCTTAATATTTATTTACCTTATAACTGGAAGTTTGTACCTTTTGACCATCTTCTTCTAATCCTTCCTCCTCTTAACAATTTTTTTCTCCTAAAGACCTCCTTACTGGAGTCCTTATTCCCCTGTTCTAAACCAATTGATAGAGTTTTTAACAAAAGTGTTTATCTAAGTTTCATTTGATCACCTACAACAAAGAATGAGCTATGTAAGAAAATTCATTATTAAATACAAAGAGGAAAAAATGCATAATAGTATTACTATAAGTGGTTATTCTCATGTTAAGCTTTTAAACCAGCTTCACAAATGTAAGATACAAACATTGAAGACTTCAGAGAGGGAAAATTCTTCCATCAAATCTTCCCAGCCAATCCAGTTTAGTGTCTGGCTGGTAGACAGCATAGTGTTTAAAAGAACACAGCCTTTGTAAAGGAAACACCAGGATTTGAAACTTGTATTTTTTCTCTAAGAAACATTAGTTGTTGTAACAAACCCCAAAACGGCAAAAATTCATCTCAAAATACTGTCTTTATCTTCTCTTGTGCTTTGACCTGCATTTTAGATTGGAAAGGTCTGATTTTTTTTTTTTCCCTCACTAAGTATCATGAAAAACTCTCATTTAGGACACTGCAGGAAACTAGAAGAAATACAATCTGTTGACATTGTGAAATCAGGTACCCCAGGATTGGAATTTGACTACTTTCTTTTTTTAAGATTATTTATTTAATATATTTCTTACCCCTCCTCTAGATTCCTCTAGCCCCTCTGTTTACTGAGGTATCAAGTCAAAGTTAGCACATTGCTTTTGAAAAAATTGTTATGAAGAACTTTAAGTTTAAGACTCTACCTGTTCTACTTACCCTAATAGTGTCAGAAATTCTACTGTAGCTATCACTTTCTTTACTTTTTTAAATTAGGTATTTCCAGTTAAAGAAATACACATCACTGTATAAGTTTACAGTGGACAGCATGATGGTTGATTTACATATGTCTTAAAATAATTACTGCAATAAGTTTAGTTAACATCTATCATCTTATATAGATACAATAAAAGAAAATAAATTTCTCCTTGTGATGAGAGTTCTTAGGATCTACTCTCTTAATAACTTTCTTATATGTCACACAGCAGTGTTAACTGTAGTTGTCATGTTGTTCATCACACCCTTAATATTTATTTACCTTATAACTGGAAGTTTGTACCTTTTGACCATCTTCTTCTAATCCTTCCTCCTCTTAACAATTTTTTTCTCCTAAAGACCTCCTTACTGGAGTCCTTATTCCCCTGTTCTAAACCAATTGATAGAGTTTTTAACAAAAGTGTTTATCTAAGTTTCATTTGATCACCTACAACAAAGAATGAGCTATGTAAGAAAATTCATTATTAAATACAAAGAGGAAAAAATGCATAATAGTATTACTATAAGTGGTTATTCTCATGTTAAGCTTTTAAACCAGCTTCACAAATGTAAGATACAAACATTGAAGACTTCAGAGAGGGAAAATTCTTCCATCAAATCTTCCCAGCCAATCCAGTTTAGTGTCTGGCTGGTAGACAGCATAGTGTTTAAAAGAACACAGCCTTTGTAAAGGAAACACCAGGATTTGAAACTTGTATTTTTTCTCTAAGAAACATTAGTTGTTGTAACAAACCCCAAAACGGCAAAAATTCATCTCAAAATACTGTCTTTATCTTCTCTTGTGCTTTGACCTGCATTTTAGATTGGAAAGGTCTGATTTTTTTTTTTTCCCTCACTAAGTATCATGAAAAACTCTCATTTAGGACACTGCAGGAAACTAGAAGAAATACAATCTGTTGACATTGTGAAATCAGGTACCCCAGGAGTGGAATTTGACTACTTTCTTTTTTTAAGATTATTTATTTAATATATTTCTTACCCCTCCTCTAGATTCCTCTAGCCCCTCTGTTTACTGAGGTATCAAGTCAAAGTTAGCACATTGCATTTGAAAAAAAATTGTTATGAAGATTTACTTTATTAGTGCTTTTTCTAAAGAATCTGCTCTGGACAAATGTCTTAAGTCCCTTCTTAGGAAGCTATATGTAGTCCCTTCTGAGGAAGTTGTACAATCCATAGTATTGCTGTCCACATTGGCTGCCCTGAAACTCACTCCTGGGGCCCATCATCTTCACTGCTACACAGTAAAATGTCAATTTTAATTATCCCTAAGCCACTTCTATCCAGCCATTCATTTTAACTTCTCCCTGGTGTTTTGTGCTGTTGATACAATCAAGAACTATTGAGTTCAATCACAGATTTCAAAAACTAATTTATTCAGCATAACTGAAAAGGCACCAAGTTTTTGTTATCTATCACTCAGTTTTTTCCAATAGAAATTCAAAAGTTTGGGTGTTTTCTTATTTTGTTTTTGTTATCTGTTTTCAGGAATTCTATCAGTATCTCCTCATAAAGGCCATACTTAAATAAAGCCAGACATCTATTCAAATGTATTTTCATAATAGTGTTCCTTCCTTTTACCTAATAGACAGTAAAATGATGACCTCTCTGCAGTGTCCTTTTTATCATTTCTTTTCATCAGGAATTTCTCCTGAGTTTGGGAAGGAGAAGAAACAGCTACACTTGCTGATAGCTGGTCACTGTCACCTGTTAAAATCTGAATTGGGACTCATGGAACCCCTAGTTCTTCCCTTTTACAAAACAAAGTTGTTTGGAAGATAATCTGATAATTCTCTGACCCAAAGGTAGAAAGCATAAAATGCAGGTCACCTTGTTCAGCTGATGGATCCCTTGCTGATACCATGGAGGATGACAAGACAGGACAGACTGGAGCTACTGGTCAGACTAAAGGTGGAGCACAACTCCATTTCTCCAGGACAAGTTCCTCTACCCCAAATGTTTTCCTGTGAGAAATGAGTCTGTTTTTTTTTCCTCACTAAGTATCATGAAAAACTCTCATTTAGGAAAAATAAAACAATCTGTTGACATTGTGAAATCAGGTACCCCAGGATTGGAATTTGACTACTTTCTTTTTTTAAGATTATTTATTTAATATATTTCTTACCCCTCCTCTAGATTCCTCTAGCCCCTCTGTTTACTGAGGTATCAAGTCAAAGTTAGCACATTGCATTTGAAAAAAAATTGTTATGAAGATTTACTTTATTAGTGCTTTTTCTAAAGAATCTGCTCTGGACAAATGTCTTAAGTCCCTTCTTAGGAAGCTATATGTAGTCCCTTCTGAGGAAGTTGTACAATCCATAGTATTGCTGTCCACATTGGCTGCCCTGAAACTCACTCCTGGGGCCCATCATCTTCACTGCTACACAGTAAAATGTCAATTTTAATTATCCCTAAGCCACTTCTATCCAGCCATTCATTTTAACTTCTCCCTGGTGTTTTGTGCTGTTGATACAATCAAGAACTATTGAGTTCAATCACAGATTTCAAAAACTAATTTATTCAGCATAACTGAAAAGGCACCAAGTTTTTGTTATCTATCACTCAGTTTTTTCCAATAGAAATTCAAAAGTTTGGGTGTTTTCTTATTTTGTTTTTGTTGTCTGTTTTCAGGAATTCTATCAGTATCTCCTCATAAAGGCCATACTTAAATAAAGCCAGACATCTATTCAAATGTATTTTCATAATAGTGTTCCTTCCTTTTACCTAATAGACAGTAAAATGATGACCTCTCTGCAGTGTCCTTTTTATCATTTCTTTTCATCAGGAATTTCTCCTGAGTTTGGGAAGGAGAAGAAACAGCTACACTTGCTGATAGCTGGTCACTGTCACCTGTTAAAATCTGAATTGGGACTCATGGAACCCCTAGTTCTTCCCTTTTACAAAACAAAGTTGTTTGGAAGATAATCTGATAATTCTCTGGCCCAAAGGTAGAAAGCATAAAAATGCAGGTCACCTTGTTCAGCTGATGGATCCCTTGCTGATACCATGGAGGATGACAAGACAGGACAGACTGGAGCTACTGGTCAGACTAAAGGTGGAGCACAACTCCATTTCTCCAGGACAAGTTCCTCTACTGTTTTCTCCAACTGTTTTTCAACTTGCTGTGAGAAATGAGAATAACAACAAGCACCATCTGACATTTGTAAAGTATCAGATTTTTTTTTTTTTTCATTTTTCATTTCATTTGAATCACTCTGGGGAAGACAGATGAACTTACTCCGTTTGCAGAGGAGGAAATTGAGACATGAAAAGATGAAGTGAGATAGTGTGAGATACTGGAAAGACTGATGCCTGAATGCTGAAGTACTTCAGTTGTGTCCAACTCTTTGTGACTCTGTGGGCTGCAGCCCACCAGGCTCCTCTGTCCTTAGGATTCTCCAGGCCCGAATTCTGGAGTGGGTTGCCGTTCCTCTTCCAGGGAATCTTCCAGACCCCGGGATCTAAGGCCTGTGTCTTCTGCATTGGTAGGCAGATTCTTTACCACTGAGCCACTTGGAAAGCATTGATAGAAGGATTAAATGGGATAAGTATACTGCCAGGCTTAGAGTAAATATTCAAAAATGCTAACTATTTTACAGGGAACTCAGATAAAGCTCAGATTAGAGCTGAACTACTCTCTTTTCACTAAATAACATATAAGTTTATACAAATATTTTTCTATATAACTAGACACAAATATATTTTATTTTGAGAATTTGAAAATAAAACAGGGTCCATCTACTTTTTTGTAGTTCTTTCTGCTATTTATCTCTCCTTCTGAATTGATTGTCACCCTCTCTTTCTATTTACAGAAAACAGCTATTTCATTTGTGTTTTCTAAATAAGAATTTTAAATTAAATTATTTATATCCTGTCTTTTAATATTAAAATAATAGACATAAATACTATTGATTTTATACTGTTAAACCAAATTAATAAGGCATGCCATACAAAATTTTAACTTTAAACTTTATTTAAATAAATATTTTATGAAAAGAATAGGATGACAAATTCAGAAAGACACTGGTCAACTGATTCTTAAGCAGTTTCATCATAATCAACTATTTTTGCCTGGGTTGTTTTGCAGCAAAAATCCCCTTTTAAGATAAAACTAATCCATAATCCTACACCACAAATATATACATACACATAAACACTAGTATTAAAGAAAATCAGTGTTAGATATAAAAGTCAGATTTACAATGTTGCTAATAAAATGATACATATAATTCTTAAACATTTTAGCATAAAACACATGTGCATTAACTTGCCAATATTTTGATACAGAGAGGCCATGTGGTATTTTCTTTGAACCTAATATTTTATATTATTCATCTTACATGAATCATATGCTCAATATACCATTTACAGTTCTAAGTTATTTATTTTTAATTTACTTGTCTCTCTTTATGGATTTCATTTTGTATCCCTCTTTCCTTCCTTTTTTTCCTTCCTCCCAGTATAATGAGAATGTGAAAGGACAGATAAAGTAATTTAAATTCAAAGCTTACTACAATTCAGGACTTGGTTATAATCCTTCATTAATGTTTATAATGTCATCCTAGGTTTTAGTTATCTTATTAGTGAACTGAACTCAGATCTACTTGCCTGTGCACAGCAAAACCAGTCTACTGATACTAATCTACACTAATCTAATTTACTTTAAGGAAAGTAAATGTTTATCGCAGGGTGCCAAGCATGGAGGCCTGAACCCTCCAGTGGCTTTCAAGGGAGGATTGTTAAAGGCAACATTTGGAACTAGGGCTGCAGCTCATAGACGTTCTTTGGAATAGCTGGTGGTGAGGTAGCAGGGTGATGTTTTGGGATCTTAATCATCAACCTGCTGGTTCTAACCAGTCTGGAGTCCTCATGCTCATGGTCAGTGTGTAGTCACCATCCTCCAGCAGGGTCAGAAACTTAGTTTCTTCAGAACGGCTCAAAGACATGTGTCAGAGGATGCCTTTCCTCTGGAGAGAAATTAGGTCTCTGTTTTACCCCAGAACTATTTAAGCTATCATTACTTTGATTGCTTGACTGGTTTCCCTTTGTTTCTTTGTTCCTTTACTTCTCTAATTAGTAACTGCTTGAATCTGCTCTTTGGAACTCAGGGAAGAGTTGCAGGAGAGTAAACCTTTTTCTGTAACAAACAAGGGACACAGAGGGGGTTTTGTACCCAAGCAAGCCCTGCAGGGTCCTGTTCAGTTTCAGTCTCCTCTTTTTCTTTGATATTCCTCAATCCTCATGGGAATGGGGTGAAACAAGAAAGGGAATAAAGTTTTGAGTAGAGAGGTAATTGTAAATCCAGCAAAGTAATTCAGTTTGGAGGCACTTGGTTTCAGTCTCTCCAACATCAAATCATCAGAATTATTTTAGCAGCTCACATTTATTGACACAGCAACGCAGTATATTCTGTTTTCGTTTTATGTCAATTTACAAATGTTTCAAGTTAAATATCACCCTGATAAATACAATCAGCATATACAGGTTGGGAACAAATGCTATCCTGAGAAGCATCTTAATCCAAGAAAGAACAGAAAGGCATAGACATTATAAAGAGAAGACTATGACTGGGAGCAGTTGCTGAGTAGGGTCATGAGTCAGTGTCTTTTAAGGAGAGAATGGGACACATTCAAGCCCGTTGTTAAGAGGACAGAAAAGAAAGCATTTTCTGTAATTGCTTTCAATTGCTTTTTATAGATTTTTTAGCAAAATTGACTTTAACAGATAAAATATTCTTCAGAGACTGGATTTGAATAAATCTAACGCACACGGTTCAAGCATCTGGGCCATCCATGATATAGCTCCTTAACTATGTTTTAAGGTAATCTAAGTGTAGGTAAGTTAGGTAACAACCTACAGAAGCTGGAACAGCATTTCCCACAACAGACCATTTAGACATCACTCTACAGGTTGGGGAGACTGAATATGTGAGTTCCAGCTTGAGTGTTTCTATATATAGGTTAGATCATAAGATCAATTTCACTTTTTTGAGATTTATAGAAAAAGAGAAGAAAATAGTCAACCCCCGCAAAAAGTTTACTACTAGACACTGCTTTTCTTCTTCTTCTCTGACATCGCCTGCTTTCAGTTATGCTGATTATTAACTTCCTCTTCCTGACCTGTAAATATTGGAACACCTCATGTCCCAGCTCTCTTATATTTCCCCTTCTTTCTCTATAGTTAATCCTTAGGCAAGTAGAACTGATTCTATGCCTTAAAAGCCCTAAAAACTCCCAAATTTAAGCTACCAGTCTTGCCCATATCCCTGAAATCTAGGACACTCCATTTCAGTGTCTAATAATCATAATGAATTCATGATTCCTGCTCTACTTCAAAAGCAGTTCCTCTCATAAAAAAACAAAACAAAACAAAACAACAAAACAGCTCCTCTCTATCTTCTTCCTGCCTATCCCACAGGGGTATACATTTCATTAAATAATATTAACATTCAACTAGTTGTTCAGGCCAAAACTTCTGAAGTCATCCTTTAATTTCTCTTTTTTTCTCAGCCTTGAGCTCATCTCTCCACATTTCCCATTCGTTCACCTTCAAAATATATCTAGAAACTAACTACTTCTCACTAAATTCTACGATTAATCTCCTAGTCCTAACTGCCATCATTCTGTCCCTGGATTATGGTAATTTGCCTTTGAATTCATCTGTTTTTACTCTTATCTATCTTCTATTTATAATTTACAAAGAAGTCAGAGTAATTCTTTTAAAAATAAATCATACAAAGTCAGTCAGCTGTTCAAAGTCATAAGTGATTTCCCATATTAAAATAATGTCCAAATGTATTAATATATGGGTATGTATCTATGTATCACAGTAATAGCCAGGACTTGTACTGTTGCCTTGAAGATCCTACTAGGTCAGATGTCCATAATTACTCTCACCATGTTTCCTTCTGCCTACTGTGCAAAAGCCACAAGTTTCTACTTGCTACTTGTCAGACACCATACATGCTCCGTCTCCAGCTCCAGTCTTTACAATTCTCTGCCTAGAACGTTCCTTGCCCAGGCAGCCCCTGTCTTTGAACAATTACCTCCTTGAAAAAATGACCACTTGAAAAATGGCATCACTTTTAACTTTCTGTCCTTTTATCATCTGTACTTCTCTTCACAGGAGTTTTCACTACTTGACATTACATTACCTATCTATTTGATTATTTCTGTGTCCAAATTGAGAGTAAACTCCATGAGAGAAAGATTTTATCTGTTTCATTCACAGATGAATCCAAGAGGCTGAAGCAGTGACTGGCATAGAGTAGACATCAAATAAATATATTTTGATTGAATGAATCCAGAGACAAGAAAGAGCAGAATGTAAGAGCACTTAGAGTGCCTAATTTCTACTATAAAGAGGAAAACCCCTAGACAAAAAGACCTCAACTTCCCACTGGTATCCCAATTCAGGGAGGATCCAGAAGAACTCCAGTTCTAACCAAGTACCAGAGTGGTCCAAATTAAGGAACCAAAAATGAGTGAGGCATTTCTACTGGGCACTCACTGAGTGTAGAGTGTAAGCGGCACACTTGGCTGAATGTTAGGCACTCAAGAGATTGTTTAGAAATGCTTCCTGAGTTCTGAAAGTTTGTAGATGTGGTAAGTATACAAATAAACACAATGTACTGTGGTAAGTAAAATAGTAGAAGTATAGCTCTATAAATATTTTATAAAGGTCTAAATTGGGAAGGGCTTAAACAGAGCCAGATACAGCTGAGTTGGAGAAGGCGTCACAAAAGATTCTTGTGCTAAATCAGTCTGTTAGCTAAAGCTCTGTACATAAAGTATGTCTTTTAACTTCTCAAAAAGTGACTCAATGAAGAATCATAATTTATTCTTAGAAATTATAACTTGTTCTGTTGAAAACTTTTTTCTAATTAGTACTCCTTCTCCTTGACAGATTAGAGACACATAGTTTTCATGTTGGTCTGTCTAAAGGAAATGTGGAAAAAGAATAATATAGTTAGTGAAGCACAATACACGTCAGAAAACTGACATATTCTGAGTTAAATTTTTAATGTTTACACAAAACTCATCAAGCATCTGAATGGTTCAGTAACTTTGGGTATTGGATGTGGAGCATTCAGCTCAATTAAGCAAAAAAAAAAAAAAACTCATATCTGAGAACTTGCTACTTTCAGACACCATACACCGTCTCCAGCTCCAGTCTTTACAATTCTCTGCCTAGAACGTTCCTTGCCCAGGCAGCCCCTGTCTTTGAACAATTACCTCCTTGAACAAATGACCACTTGAAAAATGGCATCACTTTTAACTTTCTGTCCTTTTATCATCTGTACTTCTCTTCACAGGAGTTTTCACTACTTGACATTACATTACCTATCTATTTGATTATTTCTGTGTCCAAATTGAGAGTAAACTCCATGAGAGAAAGATTTTATCTGTTTCATTCACAGATGAATCCAAGAGGCTGAAGCAGTGACTGGCATAGAGTAGACATCAAATAAATATATTTTGATTGAATGAATCCAGAGACAAGAAAGAGCAGAATGTAAGAGCACTTAGAGTGCCTAATTTCTACTATAAAGAGGAAAACCCCTAGACAAAAAGACCTCAACTTCCCACTGGTATCCCAATTCAGGGAGGATCCAGAAGAACTCCAGTTCTAACCAAGTACCAGAGTGGTCCAAATTAAGGAACCAAAAATGAGTGAGGCATTTCTACTGGGCACTCACTGAGTGTAGAGTGTAAGCGGCACACTTGGCTGAATGTTAGGCACTCAAGAGATTGTTTAGAAATGCTTCCTGAGTTCTGAAAGTTTGTAGATGTGGTAAGTATACAAATAAACACAATGTACTGTGGTAAGTAAAATAGTAGAAGTATAGCTCTATAAATATTTTATAAAGGTCTAAATTGGGAAGGGCTTAAACAGAGCCAGATACAGCTGAGTTGGAGAAGGCGTCACAAAAGATTCTTGTGCTAAATCAGTCTGTTAGCTAAAGCTCTGTACATAAAGTATGTCTTTTAACTTCTCAAAAAGTGACTCAATGAAGAATCATAATTTATTCTTAGAAATTATAACTTGTTCTGTTGAAAACTTTTTTCTAATTAGTACTCCTTCTCCTTGACAGATTAGAGACACATAGTTTTCATGTTGGTCTGTCTAAAGGAAATGTGGAAAAAGAATAATATAGTTAGTGAAGCACAATACACGTCAGAAAACTGACATATTCTGAGTTAAATTTTTTTAATGTTTACACAAAACTCATCAAGCATCTGAATGGTTCAGTAACTTTGGGTATTGGATGTGGAGCATTCAGCTCAATTAAGCAGATGATATAGGATGAAAGAGATTTTAAGAAGGTAAAAAGGAAGAGTGAAAATATTTTGCTGACATTACTTTTTTATAATCTTTGAGAAACTATTTTTACAAAGCAGTCTATCAGGAACAAAATTACTTCCAAGTGCCATCAGAACACCATTCTGTGTTTTTGTCAGTATATACTCACCTTAATTAGTTTGTCTATGCATTTGACGAAAACTTCTATAAACCTGATGGATGAAGATAGTATAAATAAACCTAATTAGGATCATAATATAAAACATGCATTTTGAACTGTCACCTTCATTCCAACCCCCACACACAAGTGTGTACACATGCTTTCACACATACACATATATTTTACCTGGCTAATTAAAATGTTTGCAGTAGCTTTAATCTTATATTGAGTAATTTAGTGCACCAGAAAACTCCTAAAATCTCTTAGACTTTCATATACACTCTCAGCTGATAACTATGATATTGACATGTAAAACTGGAAATCCTTCTCTTTATCTTTAGAAATTAAACATTCATATATTCCAGATAGATGAACACATGGTCAAAGTCACCCTCCAGCACAGCTGATTGGCATTAAAATTCTTCTAAGAGCACACCACTTGGGGCCGCTGAAAGAAGTCTGAAGTTGCCTGTATAGGTGAAAGAAAGCAAAAAAATGGAAGAGGTGAGCATAACTGAGCATAAGATTCTTGTGCTAAATCAGTCTGTTAGCTAAAGCTCTGTACATAAAGTATGTCTTTTAACTTCTCAAAAGTGACTCAATGAAGAATCATAATTTATTCTTAGAAATTATAACTTGTTCTGTTGAAAACTTTTTTCTAATTAGTACTCCTTCTCCTTGACAGATTAGAGACACATAGTTTTCATGTTGGTCTGTCTAAAGGAAATGTGGAAAAAGAATAATATAGTTAGTGAAGCACAATACACGTCAGAAAACTGACATATTCTGAGTTAAATTTTTTTAATGTTTACACAAAACTCATCAAGCATCTGAATGGTTCAGTAACTTTGGGTATTGGATGTGGAGCATTCAGCTCAATTAAGCAGATGATATAGGATGAAAGAGATTTTAAGAAGGTAAAAAGGAAGAGTGAAAATATTTTGCTGACATTACTTTTTTATAATCTTTGAGAAACTATTTTTACAAAGCAGTCTATCAGGAACAAAATTACTTCCAAGTGCCATCAGAACACCATTCTGTGTTTTTGTCAGTATATACTCACCTTAATTAGTTTGTCTATGCATTTGACGAAAACTTCTATAAACCTGATGGATGAAGATAGTATAAATAAACCTAATTAGGATCATAATATAAAACATGCATTTTGAACTGTCACCTTCATTCCAACCCCCACACACAAGTGTGTACACATGCTTTCACACATACACATATATTTTACCTGGCTAATTAAAATGTTTGCAGTAGCTTTAATCTTATATTGAGTAATTTAGTGCACCAGAAAACTCCTAAAATCTCTTAGACTTTCATATACACTCTCAGCTGATAACTATGATATTGACATGTAAAACTGGAAATCCTTCTCTTTATCTTTAGAAATTAAACATTCATATATTCCAGATAGATGAACACATGGTCAAAGTCACCCTCCAGCACAGCTGATTGGCATTAAAATTCTTCTAAGAGCACACCACTTGGGGCCGCTGAAAGAAGTCTGAAGTTGCCTGTATAGGTGAAAGAAAGCAAAAAAATGGAAGAGGTGAGCATAACTGAGCATAAGATCTCTCTGTTTTATAATCTGGCTAAAGTAGGCATCTTGTCTAAATTTTATTACTTTAAAAAGGTGCCCTAGAGAACCCTCAAGTCTTAGTCATAGCCAATATTGTAATGCAAACGATATATATATAATTTACAGTCATTAAAACTATTAAAATGTTCTGGCAGAGAAGTCCAACAACTGATGAGCTGGGTAGTATCCCCCAGAGTCAGAAAATGCATTAGCCTATTCAGTCCTTTGAAACCAAAGGAGGCACATTACTTACCTTTTTGAGAGGGGGTCATTGCTAATACTGTGTTTGGGACCGAAGGCTGATTGGTTGTTTGGCTAGCAGACGGTTTCACTTCAAACATACTGGAAAGCCTAAGTTTTGTTCTGATATCCATTTGTTTGTCTCAATTGACTGGAATTCCCTTGGAACCAAGATCAATGTAGTAGTATTACCCTTTCTTCCATTTATTACTTTATAGGTGGACGTGTATTACAGTTTCAACTAAAGACCAGAGAAGAAATGTGCTAGGGATTTCTGGAAAAGCCGTCTTCACTCGCAGAGTTACTAAAGAAGAATCAAAAAGAATCATGGGGCTTCCCTGGTGGTCCAGTGGGTAAGGACACCGCCTTGCACTGCAGGGCTGCCGATTCGATCCATGGCCCAGGAAGATCCCGTGTGCTGCGGAGCGGCTGGACCGATGTGTCCAATTACCGAGCTGGAGCTCTGGAGCGCTTGCGCCCAGAGCCGGTGCTCTGTGACAACAGAGGCCACTGCGATGGGAGGCCCACACAGGCCAAAGAACAAAGATGGATGAAAATAGGTAAATGAAAGATCAATAGAAGTGGCCAAAAAAAAAGAAAAAAAAAAGAATCATGCACAGCAATAGTTCTAAAAATGCATTGTTAAATTATAAGGCACAAACTCCAAGTTTACTCACTACACTTCAAATTGAGAGTCCTTTATTCCTGACTCTCACAAACAGATAAGGAAATACACTGCAAACATGTTGCAGCTGCTGAATGACTCAGCCTGGCACGTTTCCTGTCAGGAATTACGTGCTGCTTTGAGTGCCTCTCATCAAGCATTCACCCCAGGGATGTAAGCATGTGCACTCAACAGATATTTATTAGGCACTCATCACTGAAACTAGGGATGATATGGAATATAGCAGAAATTTAAGACAAAGCCTTTGCTCTCACAATGCTGACTAGCAAGTTAAGAGAGCAAGGCAAGTATAAGTAAATATATATGTACATAAATATATATATATATAATATATAAAAATATATATACACAAAAGAGGATGTCAGAGATAGCACAAAACTAAATGCTAAATCAGTGGTGTCAAAAATAAGTTTCACAAACTGAGAAGAGAATTACCTTAATCTGGAGCACTCAGTAGAAATGGTGGAGTTTATATTAGGCCCATTAGAAGTAGAATAGGGAGATCCAGGAAGGAAGAGGAAATATTTTTCAGTGATTTTCTTTGTGCATAGTGCCTTATTGGAATGAGAAAGATATGACTAGAGAACTAAAGCAGAAAAATGATGTAAGAGAAGTGTCAGAAATAAGAGAAGCACTCAAGTCTGGACTGAATCTGGAAATCTTGAACATCAGACCTCGTAGGTGAGGAGATTACTGGCAGTTTTGACCAGGAAAGTGTAATACCATGATTAAAACTTTCTTATTGAAGGAGAAATCTGATGTCTAGGTAAAGGATTGGAAGACAAGAAAAAAAAACCTGATGCAAGATATCTGATACTATTTTTGTGAGTTGTGCTAATTGCTCATCGTGTCCCACTCTTTGGGACTGATGGACTGTAGCCTGCCAGGCTCCTCTGTCCATGGGAGTCTCCAGGCAAGAATACTGGCGTAGGCCAGAGATTAAGCTCAGGTCTCCTGAATTGCAAACAGATTCTTTACCGTCTGAGCCACAAAACAATTTTTTATACTATGGAGATTAATAAAAGATATTGAATGATTTTTCTCTTTTGGAAGCTATTATTTTGATAGGGTTACATGTTCAATGTAGGAGTTTTCAACTGATACAAGGGGGAAATGGAGATCAATGGATAGCCGTTCATTCCATTGTTGGTGTTTATTTATAAATGTAGGCTTTGCCCAGAGTAGTCAATAACCTTCATTAGCTAAGTTGGAAAGCAACAATGTCACTTCTTCCTAACAAGATTTTTGTTACTACCTGCAGACTTTAATTACGAGATTTATTTGGTCATCTTTTCATTAAATGATCTTTATGAGATTCATTTATTAATCCAAAATTTTTTCATTCATTTATACTTGTATTCTACAAATACTTATTGAGTGTGTTTTCTGTGCTGTTTGGTCGTTATTACCAGAGATACTTAAAACATAAATAAGATAGATGCTTCCCCTTTTGGAGTTCCTGGTCTAGTTGGAGAAGTCTCCCATGCACTATAAGCTACTATGACCATAACCTGTAGTTATAAGTTTTATGATATGATCAACACAGACTTCATTGAAAGCACGCCGGAAAGGAAATGAATCTATCATAGAAATCACTGGAAAGAGGATATCTCTGTTGTATTTCTACCACTTAACAGCTGTGTCATCTTGGGCAAATTCATTCACCTTTCTGTATCACTGTCTTCATCTATAAAATGGTACATCCCTTATGGGGTCATTGAAAGAGTAAATTTCATTTATACATATATGTGTGTGTATGTGTGTGTGTGTGTGTTTATAAAGACAGCCTAATAAGCCACTACTCAATGAGTGGTAACAAATATTATCATTATTATTGTTATTATCACGATAGTTATCATTATTATTATGCTGAGTCATGAAAAATGAATAAGAAAATGAAAAATAAGGAAAGGAGGTTATTGGATAAAGGTGTAAGAGAGGGTTTGTAGATGGGTGGGGACTGGAGAAATTAAGAGGAGACACTATGAAGGGAGGACAGTTCTTTCCAAGGAATCTGTTCATCATGAATGTTTGTTGCAGTAGCATTTTCTTTCCGCTTTCAAGGACTTGCTATTTTCTCCCTGTTTATCTTTGTGCCTTCCCCCCGTTTCCCAATGCACCAAAACTCTCTTTACCGGGCACAAAAATTTCTGAGCCACAAACATTTTTATACTATGGAGATTAATAAAAGATATTGAATGATTTTTCTCTTTTGGAAGCTATTATTTTGATAGGGTTACATGTTCAATGTAGGAGTTTTCAACTGATACAAGGGGGAAATGGAGATCAATGGATAGCCGTTCATTCCATTGTTGGTGTTTATTTATAAATGTAGGCTTTGCCCAGAGTAGTCAATAACCTTCATTAGCTAAGTTGGAAAGCAACAATGTCACTTCTTCCTAACAAGATTTTTGTTACTACCTGCAGACTTTAATTACGAGATTTATTTGGTCATCTTTTCATTAAATGATCTTTATGAGATTCATTTATTAATCCAAAATTTTTTCATTCATTTATACTTGTATTCTACAAATACTTATTGAGTGTGTTTTCTGTGCTGTTTGGTCGTTATTACCAGAGATACTTAAAACATAAATAAGATAGATGCTTCCCCTTTTGGAGTTCCTGGTCTAGTTGGAGAAGTCTCCCATGCACTATAAGCTACTATGACCATAACCTGTAGTTATAAGTTTTATGATATGATCAACACAGACTTCATTGAAAGCACGCCGGAAAGGAAATGAATCTATCATAGAAATCACTGGAAAGAGGATATCTCTGTTGTATTTCTACCACTTAACAGCTGTGTCATCTTGGGCAAATTCATTCACCTTTCTGTATCACTGTCTTCATCTATAAAATGGTACATCCCTTATGGGGTCATTGAAAGAGTAAATTTCATTTATACATATATGTGTGTGTATGTGTGTGTGTGTGTGTTTATAAAGACAGCCTAATAAGCCACTACTCAATGAGTGGTAACAAATATTATCATTATTATTGTTATTATCACGATAGTTATCATTATTATTATGCTGAGTCATGAAAAATGAATAAGAAAATGAAAAATAAGGAAAGGAGGTTATTGGATAAAGGTGTAAGAGAGGGTTTGTAGATGGGTGGGGACTGGAGAAATTAAGAGGAGACACTATGAAGGGAGGACAGTTCTTTCCAAGGAATCTGTTCATCATGAATGTTTGTTGCAGTAGCATTTTCTTTCCGTTTTCAAGGACTTGCTATTTTCTCCCTGTTTATCTTTGTGCTTCCTGTTTCCCAAGCACCAACCTCTGTGTCTCACCAAGCCCTGACAACCAAAGACATGCTTCATAGTGCTCACCATACAGTGAGAAAGTGACTGTGGTTCAAGGTTAAGACAAATTCCTAATGGGCAGAAATCTGAATGCCCCAAACTTTCTATATTACTTTCACACACACACACACACACACACACACACACACACACACACATATACATGTATATATATGAAATCAACACATAACATTGTATTTGTTTCATATGCTCAACATAATGCTTCACTAGTATATTTGTGAAATGAACACCATAATAAATCTAGTGGACATCCATTGCTACACATAATTACATTTTTTTCTTGTAATGAGAATTTAAATTTTTTTTTTTTTTTTAGTAGTTGTGGCTACTAGTGGCTCAGAAGTTGTGGCTCCCAGGTTCTAGAGCACACGCTCAATAGTTGTGGTGCATGGGCTTAGTTGCCCTGTGGCATATAGGATCTTCCTGGAACAGGGATCAAACCTGTGTCTCCTGCATTGGCAGGTGGATTCTTTACTGCTGAGCCACCAGGGAAGTCCAGTAATAAGAAATTTTATGGTCTACTCTTTTAATGTCTAATAATTTTAATCAGACTAACTCCAACTCACAAGCCACAGACATTCCCAAATTATATGCACATTTGCCTAGATCCACCTTTTAAACTTTTTTTTCAGAAAGAAAAAGTATTTTTCATCAGATTCTCAAAGGACTCTTTAACCTCCCAAAATTTACTGTAAAAGTTAATGATAACCCTGGGCCATCTTTTACTCTAACTATGGATAAAGCATAATTTTCTAGCAACTTTAAAATGATTTACACATCTTTTATACCTATTTAGATTTTCAGCTTATGATCTCTTCTGAGGCACCGAATTCCTCAAGGATATTCTATATTATAGAAAGTAATTACTTCTATTTTCTTGTTTGAAAGATATCCTTCAAGTATCAAGGTATATCACAAGATCTTGGGAACAAGTCCCCAGTTGGAAGCACTGTAGGGCACTGCTTTTCAAATTATCTGTGAGACAAGACCTCTTTTTTTCTTCTTCCCTCTGATCTGTTGCAGAGGTATACTGTTGTAAAATAAAGTTTTTAAAGTGGCAATGTCATATTTCTATAAAAATATCTAAATACACACACACACATATATACATGTTATACAATCCAAGACAAAGCATTGTAGGATCAACACCTTATAGAACACCGAGAAAATAAAAATTAAAGATGTTAGGGGGAAGAAGAAGCATCTTTTTCCCTAAGGATAGAGATCAAGGCTAATGTGAATAAATTTATTTGCGTTGCTTTATTATTGACTTATACATTTTTTAAATTATTGACTTGTACATTTTAATCTTTGGAGGAAAATAACTACTATGAGACATACATTTCATTGCATAATGATTCAGAAGCTATAGATCAGATATGTTAAGAGCAGAAACAATGAGATTGAAGATGTTAGAGTGAAAATATAACTAGAGGACCAGATCTTGGAGTTATTGTGGAATGACATATTTTAAAAACATGTACCTTATAAATAGGCAGAAGAGAAAATCCTAAAGTGAGTTACCTTAAAGTAAGGTTGAGTTTAGAGAAGATGAGAGAGATCACACCAAATTTCCTACATAAAATAGGCAAGGTTGGAAAACCTACCTTGGTTTTCAAAAGAAAAGATAATGTGATAATCTCAAAGAGGTGGGTAAAGGAATAGAATTGGAGTAAACTCCAACTCACAAGCCAATTATATGCACATTTGCCTAGATCCACCTTTTAAACTTTTTTCAGAAAGAAAAGTATTTTCATCAGATTCTCAAAGGACTCTTTAACCTCCCAAAATTTACTGTAAAAGTTAATGATAACCCTGGGCCATCTTTTACTCTAACTATGGATAAAGCATAATTTTCTAGCAACTTTAAAATGATTTACACATCTTTTATACCTATTTAGATTTTCAGCTTATGATCTCTTCTGAGGCACCGAATTCCTCAAGGATATTCTATATTATAGAAAGTAATTACTTCTATTTTCTTGTTTGAAAGATATCCTTCAAGTATCAAGGTATATCACAAGATCTTGGGAACAAGTCCCCAGTTGGAAGCACTGTAGGGCACTGCTTTTCAAATTATCTGTGAGACAAGACCTCTTTTTTTCTTCTTCCCTCTGATCTGTTGCAGAGGTATACTGTTGTAAAATAAAGTTTTTAAAGTGGCAATGTCATATTTCTATAAAAATATCTAAATACACACACACACATATATACATGTTATACAATCCAAGACAAAGCATTGTAGGATCAACACCTTATAGAACACCGAGAAAATAAAAATTAAAGATGTTAGGGGGAAGAAGAAGAAGCATCTTTTTCCCTAAGGATAGAGATCAAGGCTAATGTGAATAAATTTATTTGCGTTGCTTTATTATTGACTTATACATTTTTTAAATTATTGACTTGTACATTTTAATCTTTGGAGGAAAATAACTACTATGAGACATACATTTCATTGCATAATGATTCAGAAGCTATAGATCAGATATGTTAAGAGCAGAAACAATGAGATTGAAGATGTTAGAGTGAAAATATAACTAGAGGACCAGATCTTGGAGTTATTGTGGAATGACATATTTTAAAAACATGTACCTTATAAATAGGCAGAAGAGAAAATCCTAAAGTGAGTTACCTTAAAGTAAGGTTGAGTTTAGAGAAGATGAGAGAGATCACACCAAATTTCCTACATAAAATAGGCAAGGTTGGAAAACCTACCTTGGTTTTCAAAAGAAAAGATAATGTGATAATCTCAAAGAGGTGGGTAAAGGAATAGAATTGGAGCGGTGGGGGGAAAGATGACATTTTAGAGTATTTGTTACTGTGAATATGTTGACAAATCACCAAGACATGAATAATGTAATTTTCACTGAGGCTCCAGCTAAAGCCAAACAGCACAGTTCTGTCCCTGTAGTCATCAACATTGGGGAAATTCCTTGAATTGATTAAGGGGAGATTCCCTGAGTCATCTTTAGTACTCCTAAGGTAACTGAAACATTTTTATACAGATGAAAATGCACAAAATTATGCCTGCATTTCTCTTCTGAATAAACATACAATATAATTATGTAAGTGTAGGAAAGGATTCAGAGCCTGTATCCATGAGACTGAAAGTCTTGGTTTTGAAACGTTATATCTCTTGATTAGATTTTATTAAAGGTACGCTTAGATTACTGTATGATCATGATCATCAACTGAATGAAAGCCATTCACTGGATAAAAATCAAAAAAAAATAAAAGTACAGTTATCTGATCAGGCATGGTCATAGTCTAACTGTGTATAACATGGTGAATCAGCAGCTTATTCCTAAGCACTAGGGTCACAGCTCTGCCTCCTGAGTTAGTGCTAACCGGACATCCCATCAACTCTTCAAATAAAAGATATAACAGACCATTCATTTATTATCTTCCTTTCTCCAGCTTTTTTGCTTCTTGTATCCTCAAATTCTGTTCATATCATTCTTACTCCAGGCCTTGAAGCTAAGAGATCTCAAAATCATTTCCTACTTTTTCTTTTGTTTTGACATTCATAGCCAATATGCTCTCGGATTCATTTGATTTGCAATAATAAAAACAAAAGAGCCAATATTTCTTGAATACTGACTGTGAGCTAGGCTCCATGCTAAAACTTCGTATGTATTGTTTCATCAAATTCTTACCTTCATATAAATTCATAAGCAATTGCTTTGTTATATATATTTGTAAAATGAGATGTCCAGATCCGTGCAACTGGTATGGATGGCATCTTTTTTCCTCAGAGGACCATGCACCTGCCAAACCTGGAAAGGGATGAGTATTTGAGGAAAGGAGAAATCTTTCTGGCAGGATAGTAGGAACTAAACTAGAAACATGGGTGTGGCCAGACTGCAGAGGAATTTTAGCCTCCTGCAGATAAGTCTGGCTTTTAGCCTGGAGTCAAATGAGCTTGACTTTTGGTACAGGTAGGGGTGGGTAGAAGAAGTGTAAGTTTAAAGACACAGTGTCTGCTCTTAACACTCTTTTGATAATATTCGCTGAAGAAACAAGCTATATTTACTTTTGCTTTACATCATGATAAAGGAAATTAGAATGTATAGCAAGAGCAGATAGATCAGTTTGTTTCAAATAGCTCTATGGTTATTTTGGACTGTGAGACCAAAAGTATTTGCAAGATTCAAAGAAGTATCAGGGTGAAGGAAATGTCAAAAGTACTTTAAACAAAAGATAGCAATATATAATTATTTATAAAATATAAAAGTAATAAAAACTGACCAGAAGTAATTTATTTGATCAAATATGATAACCAGACAAATCTATTATAGGATACACAGCAAGATATTGGATAATTAGTAGATGATTTCAGTAAACAATTTGGATATATAACTTAAAAACTTCTTATCAGTAAATAATGCTTTTGATCAAGTTGATCAAAATCTCCATTCAACTTTGTTAGAAATTTCACTCTTAGAAAAATCCAGCATATCTATCTTTGCACATATGTGTTATTTTATAAAGAACGTGAAATCAAATAAAAATGTCAAAATATCTTTGTTAATCAGCACATTTTATATTCTAAATAAAGATTATTTTTTCTTTTAGACTTTATAAAATAGTCTATTAAAATATCATAAACACAACAATAGGTTTTGTTGACCTTACCAAAGCAAAAGAGCTAGCTACTATACCAACAAAATGAACTTTTCAGGAATAGCAGAAAAATTGCAATTTTGGACAAGCAAATTTTCGGTTGCTCAGTGGGTAAAGGATTTGCTTTCAGTCCATTAGACTCAGGAGACACGAGTTCAATTCCTGGGTGAGGAAGATCCTCTGGAGGAGGGCATGGCAGTCCACTCCAGGATTCTTGTCTGGAGAATCCCATGGACAGAGGAGACTGGTATGGATGGCTTTTTTGAGGACCATGCACCTGCCAAACCTGGAAAGGGATGAGTATTTGAGGAAAGGAGAAATCTTTCTGGCAGGATAGTAGGAACTAAACTAGAAACATGGGTGTGGCCAGACTGCAGAGGAATTTTAGCCTCCTGCAGATAAGTCTGGCTTTTAGCCTGGAGTCAAATGAGCTTGACTTTTGGTACAGGTAGGGGTGGGTAGAAGAAGTGTAAGTTTAAAGACACAGTGTCTGCTCTTAACACTCTTTTGATAATATTCGCTGAAGAAACAAGCTATATTTACTTTTGCTTTACATCATGATAAAGGAAATTAGAATGTATAGCAAGAGCAGATAGATCAGTTTGTTTCAAATAGCTCTATGGTTATTTTGGACTGTGAGACCAAAAGTATTTGCAAGATTCAAAGAAGTATCAGGGTGAAGGAAATGTCAAAAGTACTTTAAACAAAAGATAGCAATATATAATTATTTATAAAATATAAAAGTAATAAAAACTGACCAGAAGTAATTTATTTGATCAAATATGATAACCAGACAAATCTATTATAGGATACACAGCAAGATATTGGATAATTAGTAGATGATTTCAGTAAACAATTTGGATATATAACTTAAAAACTTCTTATCAGTAAATAATGCTTTTGATCAAGTTGATCAAAATCTCCATTCAACTTTGTTAGAAATTTCACTCTTAGAAAAATCCAGCATATCTATCTTTGCACATATGTGTTATTTTATAAAAAACGTGAAATCAAATAAAAATGTCAAAATATCTTTGTTAATCAGCACATTTTATATTCTAAATAAAGATTATTTTTTCTTTTAGACTTTATAAAATAGTCTATTAAAATATCATAAACACAACAATAGGTTTTGTTGACCTTACCAAAGCAAAAGAGCTAGCTACTATACCAACAAAATGAACTTTTTCAGGAATAGCAGAAAAATTGCAATTTTGGACAAGCAAATTTTCCCGGTTGCTCAGTGGGTAAAGGATTTGCTTTCAGTCCATTAGACTCAGGAGACACGAGTTCAATTCCTGGGTGAGGAAGATCCTCTGGAGGAGGGCATGGCAGTCCACTCCAGGATTCTTGTCTGGAGAATCCCATGGACAGAGGAGACTGACAGGGTACACTCCAAAGGGTCTCAAAGAGGTGGACACACCTGAAGTGACTGAGCATACACACACGCAAACTATAGGGAACTGTAGACAAGAGTCTTGCTTTTATAAAGGGAAGAGGACACTGCAGGGGGTTGTAGTGATCCTTCTTGGGTTGCAGGCAGTGGGCAACTTATTGCTGGGTCAGAGGAATCGCCCTTACTGCGGATGTCTGTTAGCTGTAGTGCTCTGAGCGTTTCCCCTTCAGGGCTTCCTGACTTCATCTGAATACAGTTTCCTTTATTTATTCTCACAGTTTCATAAAGAAATACTTTTAAAGCACCAAGTAGTTTCTATTGGGTGATTGAAAAATAACTTACACATATCTCAGAATGGCAGTTCCTGTCTTGCATTCCATGCATGTGAGAAAGACGTCTGAAGCTCAGAAGTGCATCTAGTTGGAAGACCAAGAATTCGATGGGCATGACATTTTCTAGCCAGATAAAAATACACATGCATATGTCTGTATGACTCATTCCACACAACTCAAAATTGCTAGAGAGTGGGTGTAGCTATGAATATTACTGCACAATGTAGTTTTCAAAGGAAAAGAAAAACAAATTTGGCAGCTTCCAATCTTCTTGAGTAACTTTAGATTAATTGAAATTTTAATTAATAAAGTATCCAACTAAAAATACATTAAAGTCATGTCAAGTGTTAGAGAACAAATGAGGGAAAATGAATAATACAAAGCCAAGGTGGTAACTGTTCACTAAATGCACATGTTTTTGGTATGTCTGTCTGACTACATTTTAACTAAGTTAGGCTATGTCTCAGGCAGTAAATTGAAATAGACAATTGATTTTTTTGATACTATTTCAATTTCATTGTAATTCATGCTCAGATTGAAAGATCTGAATTGTTCAAGTATTTTTTTCAATTTCAAACATCTGTTTGTAAATTGTGCTTGATTAGGTTTAACAGATTAAAAAATGGTAGGAATGGGGGCTTCCCCTGGTGGTCCAGTGGGTAAGGACACCGCTTTGCAGTGCAAGGGGTGCCGGTTCGATCCCTGGCCTGGGAAGATCGCACGTGCTGCGGAGTGGCTGGACTGATGTGTCCAATTACCGAATCGGAGCTCTGGAGCACATGCGCCCAGAGCCAGCGCTCTGCAACGACAGACGCCACCGTGATGGGAGGCCCACAGGAGCCAAAGAGCAAAGACAGATGAAGATAGAGAAGTGAAAGACCAATAGAAGTGGCCCGCCCATCCCCCACCTCCCCAACCTGACCCCCGCCCAAAATAAATAAATAAATCTTAAAAAAAAAAAAAAAATGGTAGGAATGGCCTTGACAGCTACCATTTTCCCTTATGTTTTCGTAATTGTTTCCTTATGCCAGGTACTTTGAGAAGTGACTTTACATACCTCAACTCTTTTAAACCTAAAAGAAAATCATATGAACTTCTTGTTATGATAACCCTCCCTTTTTTTTGTGGGTAAAAAAACCAGACAATATGGTGTATTCTACACAGCTAGTAAATTACATAGTCAGTATTCAGTCCTAGGTTTGCCTAATGCTAGATTTCTTCTCTAAACTAGTGTGATACTGAACGTCTCTAACAAACAATTGCTTCAACTTAAACAAGATTATGGGGTCACTGGGGCTTCAGCTCAGAAGGTAAAGAATCTGCCTGCAATGTGGGAGACCAGGTTACATCCCTGGGTTGAGAAGATCCTCTGGAGAAGGGAATGTCTACTCACGCCAGTATTCTGGCCTGGAGAATTTCATGGACAGAGGAGCCTGGCAGGCTATAGCCTATGGGGTCACAAAGTGTCAGACACACTGAGCAACTAACATTTTCTCATGGTGAGGTCATTAATAAAAATTAAAACACAGGTGAATGGGATGGTATAAAAGCATGTTCACAGAGGTTTAAACTTTGATTAATAAAAACAATTGATTTTTGATACTATTTCAATTTCATTGTAATTCATGCTCAGATTGAAAGATCTGAATTGTTCAAGTATTTTTTTCAATTTCAAACATCTGTTTGTAAATTGTGCTTGATTAGGTTTAACAGATTAAAAAATGGTAGGAATGGGGGCTTCCCCTGGTGGTCCAGTGGGTAAGGACACCGCTTTGCAGTGCAAGGGGTGCCGGTTCGATCCCTGGCCTGGGAAGATCGCACGTGCTGCGGAGTGGCTGGACTGATGTGTCCAATTACCGAATCGGAGCTCTGGAGCACATGCGCCCAGAGCCAGCGCTCTGCAACGACAGACGCCACCGTGATGGGAGGCCCACAGGAGCCAAAGAGCAAAGACAGATGAAGATAGAGAAGTGAAAGACCAATAGAAGTGGCCCGCCCATCCCCCACCTCCCCAACCTGACCCCCGCCCAAAATAAATAAATAAATCTTAAAAAAAAAAAAAAAATGGTAGGAATGGCCTTGACAGCTACCATTTTCCCTTATGTTTTCGTAATTGTTTCCTTATGCCAGGTACTTTGAGAAGTGACTTTACATACCTCAACTCTTTTAAACCTAAAAGAAAATCATATGAACTTCTTGTTATGATAACCCTCCCTTTTTTTTGTGGGTAAAAAAACCAGACAATATGGTGTATTCTACACAGCTAGTAAATTACATAGTCAGTATTCAGTCCTAGGTTTGCCTAATGCTAGATTTCTTCTCTAAACTAGTGTGATACTGAACGTCTCTAACAAACAATTGCTTCAACTTAAACAAGATTATGGGGTCACTGGGGCTTCAGCTCAGAAGGTAAAGAATCTGCCTGCAATGTGGGAGACCAGGTTACATCCCTGGGTTGAGAAGATCCTCTGGAGAAGGGAATGTCTACTCACGCCAGTATTCTGGCCTGGAGAATTTCATGGACAGAGGAGCCTGGCAGGCTATAGCCTATGGGGTCACAAAGTGTCAGACACACTGAGCAACTAACATTTTCTCATGGTGAGGTCATTAATAAAAATTAAAACACAGGTGAATGGGATGGTATAAAAGCATGTTCACAGAGGTTTAAACATATATGTGAAGGTCGACATATAAACAACCATATAGTTATATAAAAGTAGTTTATTCACTCCATATTCTCATTTTATATAGATTGTCTACATAATTTATAACTCTAATATAGCAAGACCAATATTACTTAATTTTTTACACAAAGGCAACAGTAATGTACAGACGTTGTGTAGGAAGCTTATTGTTAGAAAGTTTATAAATAGACTAAATTTTATCCATAACAGAGCCCAGTGAACAGGTTTCTGTCTTTGTAAACTGCTTCATCAAAATTTTTAAAAATTACATGGTTATTAAATATTAAGCCCAGATGGAACAAAAGAGAATGAACTTACTTCATGAGGCCAAAATGTATGCGAAGAAGAGAAAGTAAGACCTAAGTATAGAAAACCATCTCCACAGTTCATTTCAGCATATCTTAATCATCAGTGCCAGTCACTGCAGTTTTTGCAACTGCTATTGATTATGAAATAAGCATCTTGAACCAGAAAGGCTTCACTTGCTATCCTGCTATCCATTTTATTGACTTGGGCATAAGTGAGCTGCAAGCAGCAGATATTTGCTTTGTGCATGTTGAATAAAGCAAAAAGCAAACAAGAAAACAGCATGACTTTTCTGTAACACTGTATGCACTCTGCTAACTTAGCCTCATAGACTTTACTCACAAATTCACAACTGTCTTTATGTTTGTGACCTGCAAAATATTTCACATTGATCTCACTTCTCTTGGTTTCACATAGCCAAGGTAATCTAAATAGTAATCTAAATAGAGTTTTGCTTTCATTAGTATATTTGAATTTCTCCATTGCTTCACAGTTGCTCTTCTTTCCACAAATAGTAAATACTCCCCAGATTGAAAATGTAAGCTTATGAAGGGCAGGGTGTGCCATATTAATTCATTTACTTTTGCATACAGGGATTATTTTCTTCATACAACAGGATTTATTATCATAAAATTACTCATCATTAGTACATTTTCTTCCTGCTTTAAATTAGAAAGAGTTACTCAATTCCCCTGAGCTTCAGTTTTCTCATCTGTATACCCTGGACAAAGTGAATTACAATTTTAATACTGAAAATTAAATGACAAAATTTCTGGAAAGTGCCTCAGACATGGTCTGGAAGGGTCTCAGCACATGGTGGTTCCTGAATTTCCTTGAGTAAGGTCTTGGTGAATGCTAATTTGGATGTTAACAACTGGTTAATTTCATCCACATGGCTAAATACATTTTCTGTTTAGATATAGTCATTTGCTTCTCTAAAATTAGTCTTTAAAAGTGAAAATTAATTTTGATCAATTGATATAGCCATGAAAATGTATCAAATGCATAGTAGAAAATACTTTGGGAAATGAAGGGAAGGAAATGAGTGAGATTCAAGGCTAGAGGGAGCATAAAACAGGCAGGACCTGGCACTTAACAGTGATAACATTGTCACAGCCTGAGAATTATGATTTAATTCATCCGCCCTTTCTGAGAAATTGAGAGAGGAGAGGGAAAAGAAGCAACAACAAAAACCAAAAGACAATCATCTTGTATGTAGGCACCAAGAAAAATAAACAAATACAACATATCCGTATGTGACTAAAGGTAATAAATACAGTTGACTCTGAGACAAAAAATGTTTGAAATGCATGGACCCACTTATATGAGAATTATTTTCAACAGTAAATAGTACAGTACTATATGGCTGATGATGGCTGAATCCTTGAATATGCAAGAATGGGAGAGTGGACTATTAAGTTATGTACAGATTTTTGACTGCTTGGACAGTGCCCCAATCTCCACAAATCTTTTATTCATTTTTATAGAGTATATATAGTCTCTAACCCCTCTCTCCTTTCCCTTTCTGGCTATTCATGTTACTGTTGGTGGTTATCAATGTAGGATTTTTAAATTTTGGTCTTCTTTAATCTGCACAGCTATTTTGGTCTCATTAGCACTTATTCTACATTTTCTCTGTCTACAGATATATAAGGCAGACTTGCAACTCACATTGGCGTCCTCTGAGCAATGATGTACGCCAATTTTATTAAGGAAAAAAATTAAGTGTCCTCTAACATGAAATTTGAACTAGCAAGTGAAATGTATAGATTTTATCACAAAGGATCATTCATACTCATATGAATATTTTAAAATCCCAGCATAACTCTAAGATGGAAATATTTCCCTTTAAGGGCTTAAGTCAGAAGTTCTAGTCCTCAGACATGGTCTGGAAGGGTCTCAGCACATTGGTTCCTGAATTTCCTTGAGTAAGGTCTTGGTGAATGCTAATTTGGATGTTAACAACTGGTTAATTTCATCCACATGGCTAAATACATTTTCTGTTTAGATATAGTCATTTGCTTCTCTAAAATTAGTCTTTAAAAGTGAAAATTAATTTTGATCAATTGATATAGCCATGAAAATGTATCAAATGCATAGTAGAAAATACTTTGGGAAATGAAGGGAAGGAAATGAGTGAGATTCAAGGCTAGAGGGAGCATAAAACAGGCAGGACCTGGCACTTAACAGTGATAACATTGTCACAGCCTGAGAATTATGATTTAATTCATCCGCCCTTTCTGAGAAATTGAGAGAGGAGAGGGAAAAGAAGCAACAACAAAAACCAAAAGACAATCATCTTGTATGTAGGCACCAAGAAAAATAAACAAATACAACATATCCGTATGTGACTAAAGGTAATAAATACAGTTGACTCTGGGACAAAAAATGTTTGAAATGCATGGACCCACTTATATGAGAATTATTTTCAACAGTAAATAGTACAGTACTATATGGCTGATGATGGCTGAATCCTTGAATATGCAAGAATGGGAGAGTGGACTATTAAGTTATGTACAGATTTTTGACTGCTTGGACAGTGCCCCAATCTCCACAAATCTTTTATTCATTTTTATAGAGTATATATAGTCTCTAACTCTCTCTCTCCTTTCCCTTTCTGGCTATTCATGTTACTGTTGGTGGTTATCAATGTAGGATTTTTAAATTTTGGTCTTCTTTAATCTGCACAGCTATTTTGGTCTCATTAGCACTTATTCTACATTTTCTCTGTCTACAGATATATAAGGCAGACTTGCAACTCACATTGGCGTCCTCTGAGCAATGATGTACGCCAATTTTATTAAGGAAAAAAATTAAGTGTCCTCTAACATGAAATTTGAACTAGCAAGTGAAATGTATAGATTTTATCACAAAGGATCATTCATACTCATATGAATATTTTAAAATCCCAGCATAACTCTAAGATGGAAATATTTCCCTTTAAGGGCTTAAGTCAGAAGTTCTAGTGGCATTCCATTATTTATAAAGAGGAAAGCAAAGTATCATGGTAATCAGTGTGGTGTGGGCACTGAGTTAAGATTATTTTGAATAAAAATGAATGTATTTTATGTAAAATATAATAATGATGCTGTTTTTATTACTTTAAATAGATTTTTAAAGCCAAATATCCCTATCTACATCCTTTGTTGATAAAATTACTTGATTTATTACTTTCATAGAAATAAAACTCATAGATTTCTACTCTACTTAACATTGTTTAAGGCATGTTCTTCAGCAGAAAAGGACTATGGGTACAGGCACAGAAGCAGACTATCTCTGAGAATGGTTTCCATAATAGTTTTTTTAATGCTGGCCTTTTAGCACAGAATGTCTAATAGACAAGACACTTAGAACAATGAGCAATGCTCACTGGTTCTCACATGTTAGTCAAAATGAAATCTTAAATATCTTCTTTCAGAGTGCAGAGAGATCACTCTCTGTACACAGAACATACATTGAATAATAATCCTTTAAAATATTTTTTAAGATATGGACGTTTATATTGTGCCAATTCATGGCAGAAAGTGAAGAGGAACTAAAGAGTCTCTTGATGAAGGTGAAAGAGGAGAATGAAAAAGCTGGCTTAAAAGTTAACATTTAAAAAGCAAAGATCATGGCATCATTTCATGGCAAATAGAAAGAGGGGAAAAAAAGGAAACAGTTGTAGACTTTATTTCCTTGGACTCCAAAATCACTGCAGATGGTGACTGCAGCCATGAAATTAAAAGACAATAGCTCCTTGGAAGAAAAGCTATGACAAACCTAGACAGTGTATTAAAAAGTAGAGACATTGCTTTGCTGACAAACATCTGCAAACATGACTGAGCGATTGAACAACAAATATTCATAATAAATTATGTAGGAGAGTTTTCATTAATTTGTCCATGGAGTAGTGAGTTTTTTTGTAGTTGTCTATAGTAAAACAATTTCAGTTCAATTCAGTTCAATCACTCAGTCATGATTGACTCTGTGACCCTATGGATTGCAGCACTCCAGGCTTCCCTATCCTTCACCATCTCCCAGAGCTTTCTCAAACTCAAGTCCATTGACTCAGTGATGCCATCCAACCATCTCGTCCTCTGTCATTCACTTCTCCTTTTGCTTTTTATTTTTTCCAACATCAGACTCTTTTCCAATGAGTCCTCTCTTCGCATCAGGTAGCCAAGTATTGTAGCTTCAGCATCAGCATTATTCCTTCCAATGAATATTCAGCATTGATTTCATTTAGTATTGACTGGTTTGATCTTGCAGTCCAAGGGACTCGCAAGAGTCTTCTCAAACACCACAGTTCAAAGGTATCAATTCTTTGGCACTTAGCCCTCTTTATGGTCCAACTCTCATATCCGTACATGACTACTGGGAAAACCATAGCTTTAACTGTATGGACATTTGTCTGCATAGTGATGTCTCTGCTTTTTAATACACTGTCTAGGTTTGTCATAAACAAATTTCTTCCAAGGAGCAATTGTCTTTTAATTTCATGGCTGCATTCATCATCTACAGTGATTTTGGAGCCCCAGAAAAGATAACTCAAATTTGCTCTGTAGACTAGTGACAGTGTTCCTTCACATGAATATGGGATCCAGATGCTTGGAATTCATGCATGAAGACCCCCATTCACCAGACCTAAATGTAGGACACTCCCCTAGGTGATTCTGGCCACCATACTTTAAGAAACTGCTTTAGAGTCAGACTCATCCATAGAGATTCAGAAAGATGAAAAAATTTAAGTCCAAGTATGGATCTATCCTCCTGGATCAGATGCATATCACCCAAGTGGACAGACAGCAATATTTATGATGAAATTTTAAAGTATTTGTTAAAATGAAAATCAACTCAGGCAAAACAGCACACTTAGGTCACTAAGGCAGAAAATTATAATCAGAAAGCTGCTTAGAAACTATAGACTTGGCACAAATATCTATGAGATTCAAACAAAATGACATCAAGTTATAAATTGTTACTACCTCACAAAAATTTGTGTTAATGATTGCAGAATGGGTATTGCCACCTCCATTTTTATGAAAAAATATGAATATTTAGGAACTTACAGAGGACACAATAATCCTTCACATCTCCATCATTCAGAATTAACAAATGCTAAAAATTTAGTGCATTTCATTTTTAAATACTTTAATTTCTTGATTTTTAAACTTACTTGATCATATACATGTGATAAATGCATACATTGTCCCTTAACTTATTAAAATTATAAAATCACTGATGAAAACCTTTAGTTCCTTCTCTCATTTATAACATACTGCAAATTGTTTTCCTGAGTCAAGCATAAGTTGCCAGAAACACTGTTCGTTTACAGTATGGCCACTGTCTGTTGTCATACTGTAACTATTAGCTGTTGACTCACTATGATGCTGCTGTTCATTTAAAATATATCCAAAGATGCATGCTTTGTATAGTGGAAAAATATTTTATGTCTATATATGCAAAAAAATAATAATAAGGGAAATTTAAAAAATATTACTACTACTAAGTCATTCCAAACACATAAACATAAGCAGCAAGAATTAAGGAAATAAAAGAATTAGAAAATCCACCCAAAAAGAAATGTACACTGTCATTTAAACAAATTTCTTCCAAGGAGCAATTGTCTTTTAATTTCATGGCTGCATTCATCATCTACAGTGATTTTGGAGCCCCAGAAAAGATAACTCAAATTTGCTCTGTAGACTAGTGACAGTGTTCCTTCACATGAATATGGGATCCAGATGCTTGGAATTCATGCATGAAGACCCCCATTCACCAGACCTAAATGTAGGACACTCCCCTAGGTGATTCTGGCCACCATACTTTAAGAAACTGCTTTAGAGTCAGACTCATCCATAGAGATTCAGAAAGATGAAAAAATTTAAGTCCAAGTATGGATCTATCCTCCTGGATCAGATGCATATCACCCAAGTGGACAGACAGCAATATTTATGATGAAATTTTAAAGTATTTGTTAAAATGAAAATCAACTCAGGCAAAACAGCACACTTAGGTCACTAAGGCAGAAAATTATAATCAGAAAGCTGCTTAGAAACTATAGACTTGGCACAAATATCTATGAGATTCAAACAAAATGACATCAAGTTATAAATTGTTACTACCTCACAAAAATTTGTGTTAATGATTGCAGAATGGGTATTGCCACCTCCATTTTTATGAAAAAATATGAATATTTAGGAACTTACAGAGGACACAATAATCCTTCACATCTCCATCATTCAGAATTAACAAATGCTAAAAATTTAGTGCATTTCATTTTTAAATACTTTAATTTCTTGATTTTTAAACTTACTTGATCATATACATGTGATAAATGCATACATTGTCCCTTAACTTATTAAAATTATAAAATCACTGATGAAAACCTTTAGTTCCTTCTCTCATTTATAACATACTGCAAATTGTTTTCCTGAGTCAAGCATAAGTTGCCAGAAACACTGTTCATTTACAGTATGGCCACTGTCTGTTGCCATACTGTAACTATTAGCTGTTGACTCACTATGATGCTGCTGTTCATTTAAAATATATCCAAAGATGCATGCTTTGTATAGTGGAAAAATATTTTATGTCTATATATGCAAAAAAATAATAATAAGGGAAATATCATATAAAGATATTACTACTACTAAGTCATTCCAAACACATAAACATAAGCAGCAAGAATTAAGGAAATAAAAGAATTAGAAAATCCACACCCTAAAAAGAAATGTACACTTTAAACAAAAGATTTACATACAAGAGAATATGAACTTTAGATGGAAGAATTTAAAAACTGCCTATGTATTATGGTTCTGACATAAAAACATAATAGCCTAAAATGGAAACTAAGAAAAGATTTTTAGGAAAGGGAGATTTTGACCTAAATCATAGAGTCATGGGGGAAAAAATGATGACAATAAGAAAGGAAGAAATTATTAGCTGAGAACACAATAGGCAATTCACTAAGCGGAAATGGAAAAGCTTGTGGTGGACCTTCTCACAAGACCATCTTGAGTATGGCTCATGAGGCTAGAAGGAGATCTGAAAAATGGGTGAGCTGCTTAATAGACTCTAATAATAGCCTTTTAAAATTATTTTTTAATAAATACATTTTAATGAGGTTTTATGAAACATGAATGTTATTGCTATCTATTAGATATTATATATTAATACTACCTCAATTCCCTTCTAAAATAATCAACTTTTCTATTTGGGAACAGCTACCTACTCTATGCCCTCATGGTCATTTATAGTATAGCCACATGTAGTTTCTATGGGACTGTGAAGCAAAGAAATGTCTTCACATTTGTTCCCTTAAGACACTGAACTGTTTTTCATATGTTTTGGTGAAGTTTGCAAAATGTGATAAGAATGAGTATAGATCCTTGAACAAGTTTGCATCCTGGTAAAAATCATCTTTCCAAGTCTGGAGCCCAGTGGAGGAGAAGCGTGGAGGTGAAAAGGAGAGAAGGGAATTGTGTCAGGAAATTGGCAGGTGGCTGATGCTTGAGTGCACGTGTGAGGCACTGAGGATGAGACCTGCACGGCCCAGAGGAAATGAGAAACAGTGCAATCTGCGAGACAGGGAGGCAGGGCGAAAGAGCACATTGATTGCTTGGATAGAAAGCAATGAACAAGAGAGCAACAGAAACAAGCCCTTTTTAGTAAACTCTTACTAGCTTTGTATGGGAAAATATTTTATGTCTATATATGCAAAAATAATAATAAGGGAAATATCATATAAAGATATTACTACTACTAAGTCATTCCAAACACATAAACATAAGCAGCAAGAATTAAGGAAATAAAAGAATTAGAAAATCCACACCCTAAAAAGAAATGTACACTTTAAACAAAAGATTTACATACAAGAGAATATGAACTTTAGATGGAAGAATTTAAAAACTGCCTATGTATTATGGTTCTGACATAAAAACATAATAGCCTAAAATGGAAACTAAGAAAAGATTTTTAGGAAAGGGAGATTTTGACCTAAATCATAGAGTCATGGGGGAAAAAATGATGACAATAAGAAAGGAAGAAATTATTAGCTGAGAACACAATAGGCAATTCACTAAGCGGAAATGGAAAAGCTTGTGGTGGACCTTCTCACAAGACCATCTTGAGTATGGCTCATGAGGCTAGAAGGAGATCTGAAAAATGGGTGAGCTGCTTAATAGACTCTAATAATAGCCTTTTAAAATTATTTTTTAATAAATACATTTTAATGAGGTTTTATGAAACATGAATGTTATTGCTATCTATTAGATATTATATATTAATACTACCTCAATTCCCTTCTAAAATAATCAACTTTTCTATTTGGGAACAGCTACCTACTCTATGCCCTCATGGTCATTTATAGTATAGCCACATGTAGTTTCTATGGGACTGTGAAGCAAAGAAATGTCTTCACATTTGTTCCCTTAAGACACTGAACTGTTTTTCATATGTTTTGGTGAAGTTTGCAAAATGTGATAAGAATGAGTATAGATCCTTGAACAAGTTTGCATCCTGGTAAAAATCATCTTTCCAAGTCTGGAGCCCAGTGGAGGAGAAGCGTGGAGGTGAAAAGGAGAGAAGGGAATTGTGTCAGGAAATTGGCAGGTGGCTGATGCTTGAGTGCACGTGTGAGGCACTGAGGATGAGACCTGCACGGCCCAGAGGAAATGAGAAACAGTGCAATCTGCGAGACAGGGAGGCAGGGCGAAAGAGCACATTGATTGCTTGGATAGAAAGCAATGAACAAGAGAGCAACAGAAACAAGCCCTTTTTAGTAAACTCTTACTAGCTTTTTCTCTTCATTGTCTTTAAAAGGCAGAAAGCAATTAAGAAGTTAGTGGGGGCAAAAATAAAATTTTATAATAGAATATATAGATGCTTTACAAAATCAAAGTAGAATTAATACAGTCAAAGAGAGTGGAATATAGTTAAACATATATATATATACATCTACACACATATACTTGTATATATATGCACTATATATATATGTTCACCTTACCAATATTACATATATATACTACATAGTATATATGTGCATCAATATTATATATATATATAATATATATATATATATATTATATATATATATATATACACACACACACTATATGTATATATACACAATCAGTTTTCTGTATCCAAGTGTTCTGCATCTGCAGATTCGACCACCACAGAAAAAAAATACTCAGGAAAAAATTTTCCAGAAAATTTTGAAAAGCAAAACTTAAACTTGCTTCATGGCCTGAAACTATTTAAAAGGTATTTGCCTGATGCTACATATTATAAGTAATCTAGAGATTATTCAAACTGTAGTGGAGCCTGTTCGTCAGTTATATGTAGATACTGTGGCATTTTCTATAAGAGAGTTGATTATCCACAAATTTTAGTATTCCTGGGTTGTCCTGGAACCAGTTCCCTAAAGGATTATCGTACATGCATATATAATAATAATTTATTTTAATGAGTTTGAACTGTAAGAACTAAAACTCAAAGGAGATTTTAATGAGGAGTTAAAGGATATTTACACAGAAAAATATGCATAAAATAAATATGGGAAATGTATACTAACATTCATAATTAATGAGTTAATGCTCATAGGAAAAAAATGATTCTACAATGAATTTTTCTTAAAGCAACAAAATAAAACAAAAAATGGATTCTCTAGCCACCGCCTATTCTGGTGTCCTGTGGAATGACACAGTAAGACAAGTCAGACAATAGCAATTTCAATCTCTTTTAAGATTGATTTATTTTCAATTTCAAGTTCAGTCTGGCGAAAGGTGTTATAATGACAGCTTGAGATTCAGGAAGTAAAGTAGAACATGAGAAGCAGTAATTTAAACTGTTCTACACATAATCTTCTACTTTGATGTAGAGAGGATGACCATGGGTCTTCAATTATGGGACTCCTTTTTTGTTTACACTAATGTTACTTGATTTGAATCTTTTCTGTAGACAGAAGGGTCCTTTATCTAATTTTTATTATGTCTTCAGTAGATAAAATATATGGTGCTTTGTCCTCCAGTTACAATATTGTGACACAGGACCATTGCCACTATGGCACTAAGAAATATGAGGTATATATGTAGATGACATTATCAACAATGTGTAAAGCGTTTTACCACTTTACAATATTATCTCCATTATTTTCATTTGTTGTTTAATAGTATATCAAGGCATGCTTATTACAAATGATTGAGTGCTTTCCAATGACTGTACCAAGTGACATGTAGCTATGTGCTTTACATCAGAATTTTTCAAAGAAATTCTTAATTATTTTTGCTACACTGGCATAATATGGTATATTTACCTTCAATCAGCAAAAATCATGTCAGTTTTAAGAACTATTAACTTTTTTTATTGCCACTGGCACAGTTAAATTTAAAATTCAAGTGTCAATAGATGAGTAACATAAAGTTAGAAGTTTTGCTAAGCTAGGGAGACTTTCCCTAGAAGAAAGATTTGTTTTTTCATTGAGATTGTGTCAGATGTCAATGTGTATATAATATTGCATATTAATATTATGATTTAAATAATCTTTATTCATTTAGAATACATACACTGGGTGCCCTGGTGGTGCTAGTGATAAAAAAAAATCTACCTGTCAAGGCAGGAGATTTAAGAGATGTGAGTTCAATCCCTGGGTTGGGAAGATCCCCTGGAGTAGGAAATGGCAACCCACTCCAGTATTCTTGCCTGGAGAATCCCATGGACAGAGGAGCCTGGTAGACTACAGTCCATGGAGTCACAGAGAACGGGACATGACTGAGTGACTAACACTTTCACACTATGTATACATCAATATACACAAATCCTTCACCATTCAATGTCCAATATTCTAGGACAAAACAATATTTAAAAGATTGATAAGAAGTATGCATTCATGGATTTTCAGTTCTAATGGAGTAATGAACAATACAGTAACAAATATTCTTCTAATAGACAAATAAATTCAAGCAAATAGTGATATGTGTGTAGAGAAATAAGACAAGAAAAGTGATGAGGACCAGCTGTAGTAGTGTACAACATTGCACAGAGGATTTAACAGAGATCTCTCATGAGGTGACATCCGTGCTGAGATCTGAATGACAAAGTTGTCAGCCATGTGAAATTCTAGAGGAAGAAAGGAAGGCAGGTTGCACAGAGGATTTAGAGACAGGACCATTGCCACTATGGCACAAATGATTGAGTGCATTTCCAATGTAAAGCGTTTTACCACTTTACAATATTATCTCCATTATTTTCATTTGTTGTTTAATAGTATATCAAGGCATGCTTATTACAAATGATTGAGTGCTTTCCAATGACTGTACCAAGTGACATGTAGCTATGTGCTTTACATCAGAATTTTTCAAAGAAATTCTTAATTATTTTTGCTACACTGGCATAATATGGTATATTTACCTTCAATCAGCAAAAATCATGTCAGTTTTAAGAACTATTAACTTTTTTTATTGCCACTGGCACAGTTAAATTTAAAATTCAAGTGTCAATAGATGAGTAACATAAAGTTAGAAGTTTTGCTAAGCTAGGAGATTTTCCCCTAGAAGAAAGATTTGTTTTTTCATTGAGATTGTGTCAGATGTCAATGTGTATATAATATTGCATATTAATATTATGATTTAAATAATCTTTATTCATTTAGAATACATACACTGGGTGCCCTGGTGGTGCTAGTGATAAAAAAAAATCTACCTGTCAAGGCAGGAGATTTAAGAGATGTGAGTTCAATCCCTGGGTTGGGAAGATCCCCTGGAGTAGGAAATGGCAACCCACTCCAGTATACTTGCCTGGAGAATCCCATGGACAGAGGAGCCTGGTAGACTACAGTCCATGGAGTCACAGAGAACGGGACATGACTGAGTGACTAACACTTTCACACTATGTATACATCAATATACACAAATCCTTCACCATTCAATGTCCAATATTCTAGGACAAAACAATATTTAAAAGATTGATAAGAAGTATGCATTCATGGATTTTCAGTTCTAATGGAGTAATGAACAATACAGTAACAAATATTCTTCTAATAGACAAATAAATTCAAGCAAATAGTGATATGTGTGTAGAGAAATAAGACAAGAAAAAGTGATGAGGACCAGCTGTAGTAGTGTACAACATTGCACAGAGGATTTAACAGAGATCTCTCATGAGGTGACATCCGTGCTGAGATCTGAATGACAAAGTTGTCAGCCATGTGAAATTCTAGAGGAAGAAAGGAAGGCAGGGCCCTCTTTTTCTGTCTTTAGCAATGACTCCCTTTTCTCCTGTGCTAGCTTGGAGACCTCCAGAGAGAAAGTAGTTATCTGGAACTAATGATGTAAGAATATTCGAGATATTCTACATATAAGCTTTTTTTATTAAATTCTCACAAATGTGGTACGCATACCTATTCATTTTAGACATTTTAGAAAATAGAAGAATATACAAAATCTGAAAATGATCTCAAATCCCAAACCTACAAGGCACCAGTATGATGATTTTCTTTTCCTTTTTCCTTTTCCTAGCTATTTAGAGTAAAGGTCAACAAACTCTTTTCATAAAGACTTAATGAGTAAATATTTTAGGCCTTGTGGATTATGTGATTCCTGTCATGACTTCTCAGCTCTGCTGTTGTATCTGAAGTCAGCCAAAGGCAAGTATAAAGAAAGAACCATGAATGTGTTTCTGATACAATTTTATTTATGGACACAGATTTGAATTTCATATAATTTTCATGTGTCACCAAATATTATTCAACCATGTAAATATTCCAAAGAACTTTCTCAGCTGGCTGGTTATAACAGGCAGACAGCCAGATTTGATGAGGGCCATATTGAACCAACCCTTAGTTTAGACACATAGACGTAGATATAGCTGTATCCATCTGTCTACATGTATATGCATTTAATTTGAACAAAAATTAATTTGAAAAATAAAGACCAAAAGATATTACCTATTTTACAAACTTTTGATTCTGGGTAATTTCTGTCTCATTCTATGGTAGGTTAAAGGAATACATTTTCCACCTCTTTCACAGTTACCTAGACCCATATGGCTAGTTGAGTTTACTGGGTGAGGTACTGAAGATTGGTTGAAAATGTTGCATGATGGAGGGAAAAATTCTATAGGGGCATTTAATAGTGAACAATACAGTAACAAATATTCTTCTAATAGACAAATAAATTCAAGCAAATAGTGATATGTGTAGAAATAAGACAAGAAAAAGTGATGAGGACCAGCTGTAGTAGTGTACAACATTGCACAGAGGATTTAACAGAGATCTCTCATGAGGTGACATCCGTGCTGAGATCTGAATGACAAAGTTGTCAGCCATGTGAAATTCTAGAGGAAGAAAGGAAGGCAGGGCCCTCTTTTTCTGTCTTTAGCAATGACTCCCTTTTCTCCTGTGCTAGCTTGGAGACCTCCAGAGAGAAAGTAGTTATCTGGAACTAATGATGTAAGAATATTCGAGATATTCTACATATAAGCTTTTTTTATTAAATTCTCACAAATGTGGTACGCATACCTATTCATTTTAGACATTTTAGAAAATAGAAGAATATACAAAATCTGAAAATGATCTCAAATCCCAAACCTACAAGGCACCAGTATGATGATTTTCTTTTCCTTTTTCCTTTTCCTAGCTATTTAGAGTAAAGGTCAACAAACTCTTTTCATAAAGACTTAATGAGTAAATATTTTAGGCCTTGTGGATTATGTGATTCCTGTCATGACTTCTCAGCTCTGCTGTTGTATCTGAAGTCAGCCAAAGGCAAGTATAAAGAAAGAACCATGAATGTGTTTCTGATACAATTTTATTTATGGACACAGATTTGAATTTCATATAATTTTCATGTGTCACCAAATATTATTCAACCATGTAAATATTCCAAAGAACTTTCTCAGCTGGCTGGTTATAACAGGCAGACAGCCAGATTTGATGAGGGCCATATTGAACCAACCCTTAGTTTAGACACATAGACGTAGATATAGCTGTATCCATCTGTCTACATGTATATGCATTTAATTTGAACAAAAATTAATTTGAAAAATAAAGACCAAAAGATATTACCTATTTTACAAACTTTTGATTCTGGGTAATTTCTGTCTCATTCTATGGTAGGTTAAAGGAATACATTTTCCACCTCTTTCACAGTTACCTAGACCCATATGGCTAGTTGAGTTTACTGGGTGAGGTACTGAAGATTGGTGATGAACCCAGATGTTGCAGATGGAGCTGGCAGGGCCACCACATAAAAGTAGATGAGGCCTTGGGTCACCTCTTGCATAGCAGATGTTCCGTGAATGAAAAGTGAATCTTTATGCTTTAAGTCTCTGAGCTTTTGGTAGGTTATTGCAGCAGATTCTATGCTAATACAATGGTATTTGCATCTGACTTGTAGCTTTCAATAATGTACTCTGAAAAATCATCTTTGAAAGCATCATGTTTACGGCAATATAAAGGTTCATCATACAAGTCCACTATAATGTGCATAACCAATCATTTGATTGCTTTTCAGACTTAGGTTGCTTTCTGATTTTTGCCCAGTATGAACTCAGCTACAATAAAAAATATTTGTAGGTAGATATTTATAGTTTACTCTTATTTATTTACCAATTTTGGAAGTGTAATCATTGAGATAAAATGCTGAATATTTTAAGAACCATTGATATATTCACAAATTGGTCATCATACAGTTTGTGACATTTAAAACTATTGGCGATATGTTCTATAACTATTTTATTATCATTGATCAGTAGAGTTTAAAAAAATTTTTTTTAATTAGAGAGGAAATAGTATTTCTTTGTACTAGTTTGCATTTCCTAACTAGTAGTGTTGAATTATTTCCATAGTTTTATTGGTCCCTTGAGTTTATTTTTTTATTGTTTGTTCAGTCCTTTGCCCCTTCTTCTGCTGAGGTATTCATCTATTTCTTAGCGATTGCATTATCTTTTTCTGATGAGGGTCACCAAATATTATTCAACCATGTAAATATTCCAAAGAACTTTCTCAGCTGGCTGGTTATAACAGGCAGACAGCCAGATTTGATGAGGGCCATATTGAACCAACCCTTAGTTTAGACACATAGATGTAGATATAGCTGTATCCATCTGTCTACATGTATATGCATTTAATTTGAACAAAAATTAATTTGAAAAATAAAGACCAAAAGATATTACCTATTTTACAAACTTTTGATTCTGGGTAATTTCTGTCTCATTCTATGGTAGGTTAAAGGAATACATTTTCCACCTCTTTCACAGTTACCTAGACCCATATGGCTAGTTGAGTTTACTGGGTGAGGTACTGAAGATTGGTGATGAACCCAGATGTTGCAGATGGAGCTGGCAGGGCCACCACATAAAAGTAGATGAGGCCTTGGGTCACCTCTTGCATAGCAGATGTTCCGTGAATGAAAAGTGAATCTTTATGCTTTAAGTCTCTGAGCTTTTGGTAGGTTATTGCAGCAGATTCTATGCTAATACAATGGTATTTGCATCTGACTTGTAGCTTTCAATAATGTACTCTGAAAAATCATCTTTGAAAGCATCATGTTTACGGCAATATAAAGGTTCATCATACAAGTCCACTATAATGTGCATAACCAATCATTTGATTGCTTTTCAGACTTAGGTTGCTTTCTGATTTTTGCCCAGTATGAACTCAGCTACAATAAAAAATATTTGTAGGTAGATATTTATAGTTTACTCTTATTTATTTACCAATTTTGGAAGTGTAATCATTGAGATAAAATGCTGAATATTTTAAGAACCATTGATATATTCACAAATTGGTCATCATACAGTTTGTGACATTTAAAACTATTGGCGATATGTTCTATAACTATTTTATTATCATTGATCAGTAGAGTTTAAAAAAAATTTTTTTAATTAGAGAGGAAATAGTATTTCTTTGTACTAGTTTGCATTTCCTAACTAGTAGTGTTGAATTATTTCCATAGTTTTATTGGTCCCTTGAGTTTATTTTTTTATTGTTTGTTCAGTCCTTTGCCCCTTCTTCTGCTGAGGTATTCATCTATTTCTTAGCGATTGCATTATCTTTAATCAATAATTTTATTTTATTTATCATTTGCCCTCTTTTTTTTAAAACCTTTATTTTACTTTTGACTTTTACAGAGTTTTGTTGTTTACAGATATGCATGTTCCCACATTAGTCATATGTATATCCCCCCTCTTCCCACCCTTCTCAACCATCACACAGCACCCCTGAAGGATCCCCTTTTCTCACAGAGCAATGACTAGAGCTATTTTCTTCATTTATGATAGTACAGGCCTTCATGCTACTTCCTTTACACCTCCCACCCTCTGTTCCTTCCCCATATTGTCCATATGTCCACTGTCCATGTCTGTCTTTCCGTAACTTGGCTGCAACTATTATTCTAGGTTTTCATTTGCCTGTTATTTCACTTAATCGTATTGTCCCCATGAATGTAGAATTTTTTAAACTTGGTTTAAGTCTGTAATTCTCCTTTTTATGATTTCATTCACCTTTATGTTTATGATATTATTCCCCATTTCAAGACAGATTCATATCCACTATTATTTTTCTTGTTCTTTTGTAGTTTTATTTTTGTCATTTGTAGAAGGCAGAATATGACCTCCCATAGGTACCCATGTCTTAATCTACAAACTTATGAAAATATTAGCTTAGATGGCACAAGGGATTTCATGGATGTGAATGTTGAAAATATTGAGATGGGGGGTTTATTTGGATTATCCATGTGGAACCAACATAATCACAAAGATCTTCATAAGAGGGAGGCAGGAGTCCCAGAGTATGAGAAAGAGATGTAACGATGGAAACAGAAGTCAGAGCGATGTGGTCACTAGCTAAATAAATGTAGGCAGCCTGCTAGAAGTTGAAAAAGGCAAGGAACAAATTCTCCCCTAGAGTCTCAAGACGGTTGCAGCTCCACTTACACCTCAATTTTCTCTTTATAAAGTCTATTTCAGACTTCTAATCTTCCAAACTGCAAGAAAATAAGTCAGTGCTATTTTCAGCCACTAAGTTTGTGGCAACTTATTACAGTTGCAGTAGGAAACTAATACAGCATTGAATCCACATGGAAGTTACTTTTTGTGGCTACAAATGTAAGAGTTAAGAGGAAAAAAAACCAAGAAGAGTCTAAGAAATAGCTTATACACATATGAGAAACACTGCTTTGCTGATTTATAAGAGGAATCTGGAGCTCACAGTGTGAGACTTAGAGACCACAAGAGAGAGCACTGCAGCCGAGGATGCTGCTCAGCATTACTGACTTTTCAAGAGACAGGTGAGAAAGTTTCTAGACAGCTACTGGGTATGCAAAGTCGTGGAAGTTGCACCTGTTGATGATGCCTTGATATTAAAATATTTTCAAATTAAAAAAATAAAACAAAGGATTCGCTGAAGAGTCCTGTTAAGTGATTGTTATAGGTATGTTTTTTAGTAGAAATACAATAAGAATTTTGAAGTTCTGGGGTGTCTACACCCTGTAGCCCAGTTAGACTGATTCAAGGACTTTAATCTCAGTGATATGTCATGAGGAAAATGAGAGGTGTCTAAGGAACTCTGCAAGGTTTTATGATTTCATACCTTTATGTTTATGATATTATTCCCCATTTCAAGACAGATTCATATCCACTATTATTTTTCTTGTTCTTTTGTAGTTTTATTTTTGTCATTTGTAGAAGGCAGAATATGACCTCCCATAGGTACCCATGTCTTAATCTACAAACTTATGAAAATATTAGCTTAGATGGCACAAGGGATTTCATGGATGTGAATGTTGAAAATATTGAGATGGGGGGTTTATTTGGATTATCCATGTGGAACCAACATAATCACAAAGATCTTCATAAGAGGGAGGCAGGAGTCCCAGAGTATGAGAAAGAGATGTAACGATGGAAACAGAAGTCAGAGCGATGTGGTCACTAGCTAAATAAATGTAGGCAGCCTGCTAGAAGTTGAAAAAGGCAAGGAACAAATTCTCCCCTAGAGTCTCAAGACGGTTGCAGCTCCACTTACACCTCAATTTTCTCTTTATAAAGTCTATTTCAGACTTCTAATCTTCCAAACTGCAAGAAAATAAGTCAGTGCTATTTTCAGCCACTAAGTTTGTGGCAACTTATTACAGTTGCAGTAGGAAACTAATACAGCATTGAATCCACATGGAAGTTACTTTTTGTGGATACAAATGTAAGAGTTAAGAGGAAAAAAAACCAAGAAGAGTCTAAGAAATAGCTTATACACATATGAGAAACACTGCTTTGCTGATTTATAAGAGGAATCTGGAGCTCACAGTGTGAGACTTAGAGACCACAAGAGAGAGCACTGCAGCCGAGGATGCTGCTCAGCATTACTGACTTTTCAAGAGACAGGTGAGAAAGTTTCTAGACAGCTACTGGGTATGCAAAGTCGTGGAAGTTGCACCTGTTGATGATGCCTTGATATTAAAATATTTTCAAATTAAAAAAATAAAACAAAGGATTCGCTGAAGAGTCCTGTTAAGTGATTGTTATAGGTATGTTTTTTAGTAGAAATACAATAAGAATTTTGAAGTTCTGGGGTGTCTACACCCTGTAGCCCAGTTAGACTGATTCAAGGACTTTAATCTCAGTGATATGTCATGAGGAAAATGAGAGGTGTCTAAGGAACTCTGCAAGGTAAATTTAAGTCCAAACTTGTTCCCAATAGAAGTTCTACTCTCAGCTGGGGCCACTATGAAGATGAACTGCTGATTTCTTGCCCTCTGGAATCCTTCCTTTATCCTAGACTACCAGTTACATGTTTCTACCAAAGGTTACCTACAAAACGATCTAGAAACATTAGCTAGAAACGGAGAATTCTAGAAATATATTTCAAAGCTCAATTTTATTGTTTTGTAATATCTGATAATAATGTAGGAAGTTGTAGAGGTTACTGTTGTGCTTTGGTGTCTACTTTTCAACTTTATGAATTATTTTAATGTGGTATTTCTCCTTTCAATTTCAGAATGTGTGTGTATGTATGTTTTGTGAACCTTATTCTCTTATCTATGGCTTCCAATTAATTGAAATATTCTTCCTCAGCAAGGAAGCTGCTTTCAGAGGCTGAGTGGAGTTTCTAGAGTCAGACTGTGGTGTGAATTTTCCTCTATTACTTAATCTGGGAACTTAGCAATATATTGACCCTATCTGAACCTCAATTTTCTCTTCTATAAAACAGAGACTATAATACGAACTACTTCATGATTTGAACATAAGTGCGAAATATTTGGGTGGTGTCAAATGCAAAGTTCCCATACAGTGAATTTTGGTTATTTAGTCTTCCTTTCTCCTTATATCCCTTTTAAACCCTACCTACCCATCAATGCCCGAACTAGTCATAATTCAAAACTCACTTCTGGCCACTACATATCAATAACACACCTTTATTTCTTGGAACTTTTATAAACTACTATATTAAAAATCAGATCTTTTTACCTCATTGGATTCGTAATAATACATTACTTAATTTTTTTCATTTTATTTTACAAATGTATGCTCAATAACAAGCAATTGTTGGGATCTCTGTTACTCAGTGTCCTTATGTGTAAAGTGGAGATATTAATATTATTTACAGGCTTATGGTGAAAATGAAATAAGTTTATGGATGTACTATAAAATGCTTAGAACAAAGCCTGGCACATAGGAAAGGCTAAATAAGTGTTACTTTTTGGAGAAATATTATATGGAAAATACTATAAAATTATTTAATATAAAAAAAGACTACACACTTCTTTAAAAGGCCTCTGGCCTATGCGTTCTTTATATCACATTGTAAGTTTTCAATAGACATCAAGTCAATGAATGTGAAATGCAAAGAAGGATTGTGGAAAATTAATATTTTGATATAGAATCATTTCAGGGAAATCTTAAAATGTGATTGGACATATGAATGTGTATATGTATTTCCAAAGGAAAATGAAAGCATGAGGAATGTACAAAAGGCCTATTTTCTCTGCATACAACCAATTGAGAGGATCTTGGTAGCCTGCCCATAATAGTGATAGGGTTGAGGGCAACAGTAAGTGAGCCATACAAAAAGCAGCCAGAAGTGATCTCAAATCACACAGGGTGTTTATTTGCACGTCCATGCTAACCTAGCAACAAATGCCATAGCCTTATTCTCTTATCTATGGCTTCCAATTAATTGAAATATTCTTCCTCAGCAAGGAAGCTGCTTTCAGAGGCTGAGTGGAGTTTCTAGAGTCAGACTGTGGTGTGAATTTTCCTCTATTACTTAATCTGGGAACTTAGCAATATATTGACCCTATCTGAACCTCAATTTTCTCTTCTATAAAACAGAGACTATAATACGAACTACTTCATGATTTGAACATAAGTGCGAAATATTTGGGTGGTGTCAAATGCAAAGTTCCCATACAGTGAATTTTGGTTATTTAGTCTTCCTTTCTCCTTATATCCCTTTTAAACCCTACCTACCCATCAATGCCCAAACTAGTCATAATTCAAAACTCACTTCTGGCCACTACATATCAATAACACACCTTTATTTCTTGGAACTTTTATAAACTACTATATTAAAAATCAGATCTTTTTACCTCATTGGATTCGTAATAATACATTACTTAATTTTTTTCATTTTATTTTACAAATGTATGCTCAATAACAAGCAATTGTTGGGATCTCTGTTACTCAGTGTCCTTATGTGTAAAGTGGAGATATTAATATTATTTACAGGCTTATGGTGAAAATGAAATAAGTTTATGGATGTACTATAAAATGCTTAGAACAAAGCCTGGCACATAGGAAAGGCTAAATAAGTGTTACTTTTTGGAGAAATATTATATGGAAAATACTATAAAATTATTTAATATAAAAAAAGACTACACACTTCTTTAAAAGGCCTCTGGCCTATGCGTTCTTTATATCACATTGTAAGTTTTCAATAGACATCAAGTCAATGAATGTGAAATGCAAAGAAGGATTGTGGAAAATTAATATTTTGATATAGAATCATTTCAGGGAAATCTTAAAATGTGATTGGACATATGAATGTGTATATGTATTTCCAAAGGAAAATGAAAGCATGAGGAATGTACAAAAGGCCTATTTTCTCTGCATACAACCAATTGAGAGGATCTTGGTAGCCTGCCCATAATAGTGATAGGGTTGAGGGCAACAGTAAGTGAGCCATACAAAAAGCAGCCAGAAGTGATCTCAAATCACACAGGGTGTTTATTTGCACGTCCATGCTAACCTAGCAACAAATTCCATAGAAAGGAGGATGTGACAGAGTTGATAAGATTTGTGCATTAGAAGGAATTTAGCTTGTAAAATGTGAAAGAAGTTCCTATTTCTTACAATGCCATGGAAAAGCAGAAATATCTCAGAAGCTCAGAAATTTGGCAGAAGCATAACTTGGAAAAAGGCCAAAAAGGAAGTGGGTTTTATTTGGGTTTTGTTTTTTTTTTGCGATAACAAAGGATATCTTGGAAGCACATGATAATTATCAGTGCTCAGCTATTTTTAGGTGAAGTTTCCTCTGGAAGGGTCTGTCCCTTTCTAGATTTATCTGCCTGTCAGAAGAGAAAAAAAAAGAGAGAGAGAGAGAGAGAGAAAGAGCAGTCCATCCTCTGAGAAGTTCCGATTCTTACGTATTCCAGTATATATATGTTTTCTTGTAAGATTGTTCATCTGAGTGTATTTTCAATGTCAATTACTCCTTCATTAGTTCAATAAGCATTTATTCAACAAGCATTGATTGGGAATGTTTCTATGACCATTTTGTGCTAGGTATCCTGTGAATGTATTTGTGACTAATAATAATAATAGTAATGATAATCATCATTATTATATAACACTTTATAGAAAACATTAAAGAGTACTTACTGTGAATTATGCTCGGGATTGTTCTAAGCATTTGATTCTCACAAACAAAACCTAAAATACAAGTTGTAATAATACCCATGATTTATATATGAATAAATGCAGCACTGAGACGTGAACAACTCTCCAAAGTCCATAAGCTTTAAATGTCACAGCTGGCATGACTCCATTCCATCTCCTTAAACACTATGCTGAAGACGCCTCTGAGATGACCCTGTGCTCTAAAATCTTACAGACTTATTGTTTGTATGAACAATTTATATTCATAATTACAGATGGCTAAAATGAAAGCATGAGGAATGTACAAAAGGCCTATTTTCTCTGCATACAACCAATTGAGAGGATCTTGGTAGCCTGCCCATAATAGTGATAGGGTTGAGGGCAACAGTAAGTGAGCCATACAAAAAGCAGCCAGAAGTGATCTCAAATCACACAGGGTGTTTATTTGCACGTCCATGCTAACCTAGCAACAAATTCCATAGAAAGGAGGATGTGACAGAGTTGATAAGATTTGTGCATTAGAAGGAATTTAGCTTGTAAAATGTGAAAGAAGTTCCTATTTCTTACAATGCCATGGAAAAGCAGAAATATCTCAGAAGCTCAGAAATTTGGCAGAAGCATAACTTGGAAAAAGGCCAAAAAGGAAGTGGGTTTTATTTGGGTTTTGTTTTTTTTTTTTTTGCGATAACAAAGGATATCTTGGAAGCACATGATAATTATCAGTGCTCAGCTATTTTTAGGTGAAGTTTCCTCTGGAAGGGTCTGTCCCTTTCTAGATTTATCTGCCTGTCAGAAGAGAAAAAAAAAGAGAGAGAGAGAGAGAGAGAAAGAGCAGTCCATCCTCTGAGAAGTTCCGATTCTTACGTATTCCAGTATATATATGTTTTCTTGTAAGATTGTTCATCTGAGTGTATTTTCAATGTCAATTACTCCTTCATTAGTTCAATAAGCATTTATTCAACAAGCATTGATTGGGAATGTTTCTATGACCATTTTGTGCTAGGTATCCTGTGAATGTATTTGTGACTAATAATAATAATAGTAATGATAATCATCATTATTATATAACACTTTATAGAAAACATTAAAGAGTACTTACTGTGAATTATGCTCGGGATTGTTCTAAGCATTTGATTCTCACAAACAAAACCTAAAATACAAGTTGTAATAATACCCATGATTTATATATGAATAAATGCAGCACTGAGACGTGAACAACTCTCCAAAGTCCATAAGCTTTAAATGTCACAGCTGGCATGACTCCATTCCATCTCCTTAAACACTATGCTGAAGACGCCTCTGAGATGACCCTGTGCTCTCTAAAATCTTACAGACTTATTGTTTGTATGAACAATTTATATTCATAATTACAGATGGCTAAAATGAAGTGCAATGGGGTGCTTATAAGGTGGTGTGAAAGCGTACAGGGGAAGTCTCCAACCCAGAGAATGAGAACAGGAAAGAGCTCATGTAAACTGAACTCTGATGCAGAAAGTGGACTAACTGGATTTTGGAATAGGAGGTCAAAATAATCCAGGAAAAGGAAATAATATAAATTTCCCAAGGTAAGGGAGAATAACATCTGACCCATCTGAGAAATGAAGTCCACTTCATTGGACATGGAGGAAGAGGTGTTGAGGATGAACCCAATGATTTAAGAAAACAGTTGAGATGCTAGAGCTGCAGTTTCCATTCCAGAGAATCTTTCCCAACCCAGGGATCCAACCCATGTCTTCTACACCTCCTGCATTTCAGGCAAATCCTTTAGTGCTGAGCCACCAGGGAAACCCTCTTTTTTGTATAGGTCTTGCCAAAGAGATGCTGTCTGACTCATCTTCCAAAGTCCCACTCCTTATATAAAGTGCATGCATACTTGAGTGGGCTACTACTTTGCCAGGGAGAACCATTTTGGCCAGATTTAATAGGAAACCTGCTTCTCTGTCTCAGCCCTTTGCTTTCTGCCAAATTCTCTTGACTGCCTCCTGTTATAATCAATAGCAGACAATCTTTTCTTTGAAAAGAATCTATAAAGGTTTTTGCAGGATGACTGGAGAGCTAAAAGAATTAACTTACAATGGTAAGTAGAGGATGAGATGTTGGAACAGGAAGAACTTATAGGAGAATGGATTAAGGAAGTGAAGCTTGGATACTCTTTCAAGATGTCAGAGAGTGACTAGAAGTGATATAAAGAATGATTTTAAAATGGGTGAATCACAACGAGGCTTTTAAGAAGAGAGTCTGTATTCCATGTGGTTACAGAAACTTTTAGTGTAGAGGGCAAGAATATAAAACAAAGAAGAGTAAATTAAAGCTAAAATAGCAAAAAGGAAAAACATAGTTGAGAGAATATGTTTATCCCATCAAGGTAAAAACATAAATAATATGTCAGACAAGAATAAAATATCAGATAGAAAACAAAATATGTAAAGAAGAGAAACTTCAGGCTGGTTTTAAGATATTAAAAATAGACAGTAACATGGTATAGAAAGAAGAATTAAAAATCAAGGAAATGCCCTTTAAGAAAAAAGTTCAAAGTCACATAAAAGAGTAATAATATAAATTTCCCAAGGTAAGGGAGAATAACATCTGACCCATCTGAGAAATGAAGTCCACTTCATTGGACATGGAGGAAGAGGTGTTGAGGATGAACCCAATGATTTAAGAAAACAGTTGAGATGCTAGAGCTGCAGTTTCCATTCCAGAGAATCTTTCCCAACCCAGGGATCCAACCCATGTCTTCTACACCTCCTGCATTTCAGGCAAATCCTTTAGTGCTGAGCCACCAGGGAAACCCTCTTTTTTGTATAGGTCTTGCCAAAGAGATGCTGTCTGACTCATCTTCCAAAGTCCCGCTCCTTATATAAAGTGCATGCATACTTGAGTGGGCTACTACTTTGCCAGGGAGAACCATTTTGGCCAGATTTAATAGGAAACCTGCTTCTCTGTCTCAGCCCTTGCTTTCTGCCAAATTCTCTTGACTGCCTCCTGTTATAATCAATAGCAGACAATCTTTTCTTTGAAAAGAATCTATAAAGGTTTTTGCAGGATGACTGGAGAGCTAAAAGAATTAACTTACAATGGTAAGTAGAGGATGAGATGTTGGAACAGGAAGAACTTATAGGAGAATGGATTAAGGAAGTGAAGCTTGGATACTCTTTCAAGATGTCAGAGAGTGACTAGAAGTGATATAAAGAATGATTTTAAAATGGGTGAATCACAACGAGGCTTTTAAGAAGAGAGTCTGTATTCCATGTGGTTACAGAAACTTTTAGTGTAGAGGGCAAGAATATAAAACAAAGAAGAGTAAATTAAAGCTAAAATAGCAAAAAGGAAAAACATAGTTGAGAGAATATGTTTATCCCATCAAGGTAAAAACATAAATAATATGTCAGACAAGAATAAAATATCAGATAGAAAACAAAATATGTAAAGAAGAGAAACTTCAGGCTGGTTTTAAGATATTAAAAATAGACAGTAATATGGTATAGAAAGAAGAATTAAAAATCAAGGAAATGCCCTTTAAGAAAAAAGTTCAAAGTCACATAAAAGAGTAATAATACATACCAACATCAAGGAATTGATTAAGACATTAAGAATTATTCTAGAGCAAAAAGTCAACTCAAAAATTGTACAGTGATTAGGGTAAAATTTGATGTTTCTCTTGGGTTTAATATTTGATGGTTTTCTGCTGAGTTTTTCAGCTCTTTATAATAAAATCTAAAAACATTTATATTAAAGATAAATGAATAAAAAGTGAAAAAGCCAGTAAGGGAAATTACCAGTAATAATTATGAGGAAAATCACTAGAATCTAGAGGCCACTAACCTACTGAACACTGATCGCAAAAATTATGTAGACATCTTGCTTCAAGGGTTGGCAAGCCTAGCAGAAGGCATGACACACAGGGCAAACAATAGGCCAGATATCCAAAAATAGCTGAGAGCAAATTTCAGAGACAATCCAAAAAAAAGCCAAAAACAGAGAGATGGGAAAATTATTAATTAGTTTATTAAAAATATGGCTTTGATGATTAACCATAATTCTTTCTTTAAATCTGGATCCAAACTAGCATTTGCCAGATAAGCTGCTAAAATAAATTAGGAGGTGATATATCAACGTGATCCTCATTCTAATGCTCCATGAGTAGGGGAAGAAATAAATTAATGTGACAGGAAGAGTGAGGCAAGACTACCCACACGTGTGCTCTGTAGAGCCTCTCAAAAGACAACAAAAACAAATAACAAATTGGAGAGAAGACAAACAAAAATGATTTAAAACAAAGAGATGCTAGGCTAATAAACCTAGGTTAATACCTTATGCAGACAACATTCTATTGAGAGCCAGACAAATCAAAGATAAGAATATTTAGAATCTATAAAGGATACTCTAGGAAAGCTGAAGCAAGAGACACAGCGCTATAAAATGAGACAAAGGGAAATATGGTAATAAAGATATCAAAGTGCAGGCTGGGCCACAGGCAATGCTTCATTTGCTTGGGAAAGGTGGAAGATGCAAAATGACATGAAGGCAAGGAAAATAATAGCACAGAAGATAAAAAAGAGCATAGGGGATTTGAAAAGTATTAGGATGCAGGATACAAATAATCAAGCTTTGCCGAGTGTCAAATCATATTTGCATGTTACAGCTCCCACAAACTGCATGCAGCTCCTTCATTGATGAGTCGTCATTTTAACATCCTCATAGAACAAGTGCAGAAAAAAACCTTGATGGGAGGCTCTGTATTTCTCAGGAGAGGATGAAATGATCAATGTCAAAGCATTTCATCAGGCCAGGCTTTTGTCTTTCAAATACATGAAGACAGAAGGTGGCAAAAACCAGGGAGAGATGATGAAACACAAGCCCAGCACAGTGAGAAGGCAGCAGCTTTGGCAGGCTCGGAGTTCCTTTGACCTCAGGCTTTACAATCATAAACTGTAAGGCTGGACCAGTTACTCAAGTGGAGTCTGTTTTCTTTTCATCTGTAAGAAAAGTGAAACAGCTGTATATCAGTACCCCAAGGTTATAGTGGATATTTAATGTAGTCACTATATAAAGTGCTTAACTCATAGGTGCTCAAATATTGTGGTAGATTTTAGTGTATGTGTGTGTGCTCAGTCACTCAGTCATGTCTGGTCCTTTGTGACCCCATGGGTGATAGCCCGTCAAGTTCCTCTATCCATTAAATTTTTCAGGCAAGAATACTGGTGCAGGTTGCCATTCCCTGCTCCAGATCTTCCCAACAAAGGGATCAAACCTGTGTCTCTTATGTCTCCTGGATTGAAATAGAGATTCTTCATCTCTGCACCAATTGGGAAGCCTTTGTGGTACCATTTTTAGGCTCAGTGAGTAGGGGAAAAAGACAGCACTGAAATATGGTAAATCCTCCACATGGTGGTTCTGCATTTGCAGACTTAACCAGCCATAGACCTGCAGCTGGTTGACTCCATCAGTATGGAGCCATGGACATGAAGGCTGACTGTACTACACCATTTTATACAGGGAACTTGAGCATCCCTATGGATTTTGTTGCCCTTGGAGGTTCTGGAACCAATCCCCTGTGAATACCAGGGGAGAATGTAATAAAAGAAAATTGAATTAGAAATGGAGAATTTCAGAGCTTCCCAGGTATCTCAGTGGTAAAGAACTTGCCTTCCAACGCAGGAGACACGGGTTTGATCCTGGATCTGGGAAGATCCCACATGCTGCAGAACAACTAAGCCTGTGAGCCACAACTATTAAGCCTGTTCTCTAGAGACTCAGAGCTGCAACTACTGAGCCCATGTGCCACAACTACTGATGCCTGTGTGCCCTAGAGCCCAAGTTCCACAACAACAAAAGTCACTGTAACAAGAAGACTGCTCACCTCAAACAGAGAGTAAGCCCCACTCCTTGCAACTAGAGAAGAGGTTGTGGCAACAGGGAAAACCCAGAATAGCCAAAAATGAATAAATAAATAAAATAAAAATAAATAATAATTAAAAAAAGAAATGGAGAATTTTAGAAATGTTTCTATGCTGCTACTAGAAGTTGTTATGGTACGGAATGTTTTACAAAAACACAGAAAACACCTCTCAAGCATGAGAAATGTGAGAAAAAGAGGATACAGAGCAACATGATAGGCATTCGGGGCCACGTAGCTACAGAGGAGAAAAGAAATAGGATGACATTTCCCATCCCAATGGGACAGCATCTAGTCAGAACTACAGTGCTTAATCTGTGGCATTATTAAAAGTGAATAGCAAAGAGAGCAAACAAAGACAGGAAATGCTCTCAAAGGGGAGCAGAAAGAGTGGAAAATTATTCATTCGTATATTCATGTATTTATAGATTTGATGAATATTTATTTTGCTAGGCCCTGGAGAAGGGAATGGCAACCCACTCCAGTATTCTTGCCGGGAGAATCCGTGAACAGGGAAGCCTAGGGGGCTACACATTCCATGCGGTCACAAAGAGTCAGACATGGTTGAGTGACTAATACTATGCTAGACACTAAGAAATAGTTATAGGAAGAATGAATAGGAAAAGAAATTACACAGGAAAAATTAAATGCAGCTGGTTGACTCCATCAGTATGGAGCCATGGACATGAAGGCTGACTGTACTACACCATTTTATACAGGAACTTGAGCATCCCTATGGATTTTGTTGCCCTTGGAGGTTCTGGAACCAATCCCCTGTGAATACCAGGGGAGAATGTAATAAAAGAAAATTGAATTAGAAATGGAGAATTTCAGAGCTTCCCAGGTATCTCAGTGGTAAAGAACTTGCCTTCCAACGCAGGAGACACGGGTTTGATCCTGGATCTGGGAAGATCCCACATGCTGCAGAACAACTAAGCCTGTGAGCCACAACTATTAAGCCTGTTCTCTAGAGACTCAGAGCTGCAACTACTGAGCCCATGTGCCACAACTACTGATGCCTGTGTGCCCTAGAGCCCAAGTTCCACAACAACAAAAGTCACTGTAACAAGAAGACTGCTCACCTCAAACAGAGAGTAAGCCCCACTCCTTGCAACTAGAGAAGAGGTTGTGGCAACAGGGAAAACCCAGAATAGCCAAAAATGAATAAATAAATAAAATAAAAATAAATAATAATTAAAAAAAGAAATGGAGAATTTTAGAAATGTTTCTATGCTGCTACTAGAAGTTGTTATGGTACGGAATGTTTTACAAAAACACAGAAAACACCTCTCAAACATGAGAAATGTGAGAAAAAGAGGATACAGAGCAACATGATAGGCATTCGGGGCCACGTAGCTACAGAGGAGAAAAGAAATAGGATGACATTTCCCATCCCAATGGGACAGCATCTAGTCAGAACTACAGTGCTTAATCTGTGGCATTATTAAAAGTGAATAGCAAAGAGAGCAAACAAAGACAGGAAATGCTCTCAAAGGGGAGCAGAAAGAGTGGAAAATTATTCATTCGTATATTCATGTATTTATAGATTTGATGAATATTTATTTTGCTAGGCCCTGGAGAAGGGAATGGCAACCCACTCCAGTATTCTTGCCTGGAGAATCCCGTGAACAGGGAAGCCTAGGGGGCTACACATTCCATGCGGTCACAAAGAGTCAGACATGGTTGAGTGACTAATACTATGCTAGACACTAAGAAATAGTTATAGGAAGAATGAATAGGGAAAAGAAATTACACAGGAAAAATTAAATAGAAAAAGGGACTGGTGAACACTGTACACATTTGTTGGCCTTATATTAAATTATGATATGCTTGGTGGTGACTGCAGCGAGATCAAAATGTATAGCAAGAAAATTAGGCCACTACAAGTTTGGATGAGATAGTTGGATGGCATCACCAATTCAATGGACGTGAGTCTGAGCAAACTGCAGGAGGTGGTGAAGGACAGGAAATGTGGGCTTGCTGCAGTCCATGGGGTCACAAAGAGTCAGACATGACTGATCAACTCAGCAATAACACTGATTTGTCACAGCTGTGTGTAAATATGACTGGTTCGATTTTCATAAATTGAGAGGATTTTGAGAGTCGGACTCAATCCATAAATTGCACTTGGGAAATAGGGAGGCGGGCTTCCTAGGAGTTTTGGATCTGCCTTTGAGCTGTTTCGCACAACCACAATTCATCACCCTGATAGAAGAGGAGGAGCAAAAATGCATAAATTTAACAAAGATTAGTGCTCTTTCTGAACAATATTGGGGAGGCCAGCTATTCGTGAATCATATGTAAATAAAGTTTAAGCTACTTACTTTATGGTACATTTTTAAAAGATCTTTGAAAGATATAAATGATGAAAACTATTAAAGATTATTATTTACCAGTCTTTTTCATATTTATCTGGGTATCATAGATACCACCTAGTCCAGTGCCCAGCCCAGGGCATTTAGCTTTTCATCTTTTCTCGTGTTTCAGTGACCCTGTTTATGTATGCCTTGGTACTGTCCTTAGGGTATTTCACTGATTCTAGACTAATAAATTAATAATAATGAATTAAATTAAATCCCAGGATATTTCTAAAAGATATTTCTGGCTGAAAGGGGGAGAATGAAATCTTTTTCTTGAATTTTTCTCTAAGAGAAACATTAAGACATTTTCTCAAAATTAAAAAAAAAATGTGGGCAAAATAGTAACTTGTCAGGCAGACAGCACAGTTGATCTGACCAAGTTAAATGGTGCTTTAAAGATTTCTTCCAACTGCAGCAAAACTAAATAAGAAAAAATAAAGCAAGTATTACTATATTTAAGAAATATCCACAAAGTCAAGATAACATACAGTTTCTGTAGCTATAATGTTGCCATCACTCAGCAAGTGGCTGAATAAATTAGGAACAGAATAAGATATTATCTGTTTTTTTAAAAAAAACTACCCAACACAAAAGGTTGCCAAGATACTGAGCTTTTATCATCTCTGAAGCTTGTTCCGCTGGTTGCTTTTGTTCTGTCTACTCTATGTGACGTTTGTTGCTATAGTTAAATCCAATTTTCATTTTAATGTTGTTGCATGCTGTTGAGATTCACAAAAGGCTAACAACACTGTCTTTAGGCAAAATTTCTCTATCAGGGTGCAACTCAGCAATAACACTGATTTGTCACAGCTGTGTGTAAATATGACTGGTTCGATTTTCATAAATTGAGAGGATTTTGAGAGTCGGACTCAATCCATAAATTGCACTTGGGAAATAGGGAGGCGGGCTTCCTAGGAGTTTTGGATCTGCCTTTGAGCTGTTTCGCACAACCACAATTCATCACCCTGATAGAAGAGGAGGAGCAAAAATGCATAAATTTAACAAAGATTAGTGCTCTTTCTGAACAATATTGGGGAGGCCAGCTATTCGTGAATCATATGTAAATAAAGTTTAAGCTACTTACTTTATGGTACATTTTTAAAAGATCTTTGAAAGATATAAATGATGAAAACTATTAAAGATTATTATTTACCAGTCTTTTTCATATTTATCTGGGTATCATAGATACCACCTAGTCCAGTGCCCAGCCCAGGGCATTTAGCTTTTCATCTTTTCTCGTGTTTCAGTGACCCTGTTTATGTATGCCTTGGTACTGTCCTTAGGGTATTTCACTGATTCTAGACTAATAAATTAATAATAATGAATTAAATTAAATCCCAGGATATTTCTAAAAGATATTTCTGGCTGAAAGGGGGAGAATGAAATCTTTTTCTTGAATTTTTCTCTAAGAGAAACATTAAGACATTTTTCTCAAAATTAAAAAAAAAATGTGGGCAAAATAGTAACTTGTCAGGCAGACAGCACAGTTGATCTGACCAAGTTAAATGGTGCTTTAAAGATTTCTTCCAACTGCAGCAAAACTAAATAAGAAAAAATAAAGCAAGTATTACTATATTTAAGAAATATCCACAAAGTCAAGATAACATACAGTTTCTGTAGCTATAATGTTGCCATCACTCAGCAAGTGGCTGAATAAATTAGGAACAGAATAAGATATTATCTGTTTTTTTTAAAAAAACTACCCAACACAAAAGGTTGCCAAGATACTGAGCTTTTATCATCTCTGAAGCTTGTTCCGCTGGTTGCTTTTGTTCTGTCTACTCTATGTGACGTTTGTTGCTATAGTTAAATCCAATTTTCATTTTTAATGTTGTTGCATGCTGTTGAGATTCACAAAAGGCTAACAACACTGTCTTTAGGCAAAATTTCTCTATCAGGGTGCAACTGAAGTTTATTTCCCATAGTAATTTTTGAAATTCTATATGGCATCAGGATTGCTTGTGCTAAGATTTTTCCAGACGAAATACATTCTCACGTATTAGGTAATTTTACTATGGGTAGAATTCTCCTTTGCACCCTCTTGTATTTTTACATAACTTGTAAAACTGACTGCATATTGAAGTGCTGCCTGGTAGGGCTTAATACTTATAAGATCTTATCTTCCCAGACTTTTATCACAGGTTTTTATAACCCTGATACAAAAGGGTTTTAAAATCCTGATGTCATTTTATGTATTCAAGGAACTTCAGCATACAGGGGGAAGGACACAGACAAATACTTTGCAATGGTTATATCTTAGTGGACATGGTAGGGGAAAGGGGAAAAAGATTTTATTATTTGAATATATTTATATTTGGTACACTGAGAGGTAAATATATATAATTCTATGACATAACTATGGATATATATATACCTCTATAGATAATTCAGATCAAATGTTCTTTTCTATGTTTCTAAAATGTTCTCTAATAAATTGCTTTTTTTGTTCCAGAAAAAAAACTACAAATAATACATGTCAAAAAACACAGTTTGCAACTGGTACAATTGGAGTCTAGGCTGCTCTGGAGATAAATCCATCAGTATTGAAAAGAGAGTATAAAGAATATTTCTCTAAGAAAGTAATATCTCAGCTAAAAGCCAACTTCTCATCATTCAGTGCTTTGTATCCTTCTAACACACATATATCTATCTCCATGCCTTTCTTTCTTCTGTCCTGCCATTAGAAAATACTCACTTCTGTTATTACAGTGTCCATTTTATTCAGTTCACAAAGCACCTGTCTATCATTATTTCATGAGACACTTGAATAGCTAAATTTTGCCATCACTCAGCAGTGGCTGAATAAATTAGGAACAGAATAAGATATTATCTGTTTTTTAAAAACTACCCAACACAAAAGGTTGCCAAGATACTGAGCTTTTATCATCTCTGAAGCTTGTTCCGCTGGTTGCTTTTGTTCTGTCTACTCTATGTGACGTTTGTTGCTATAGTTAAATCCAATTTTCTTTTTTAGTGTTGTTGCATGCTTTTGAGATTCACAAAAGGCGAACAACACTGTCTTTAGGCAAAATTTCTCTATCAGGGTGCAACTGAAGTTTATTTCCCATAGTAATTTTTGAAATTCTATATGGCATCAGGATTGCTTGTGCTAAGATTTTTCCAGACGAAATACATTCTCACGTATTAGGTAATTTTACTATGGGTAGAATTCTCCTTTGCACCCTCTTGTATTTTTACATAACTTGTAAAACTGACTGCATATTGAAGTGCTGCCTGGTAGGGCTTAATACTTATAAGATCTTATCTTCCCAGACTTTTATCACAGGTTTTTATAACCCTGATACAAAAGGGTTTTAAAATCCTGATGTCATTTTATGTATTCAAGGAACTTCAGCATACAGGGGGAAGGACACAGACAAATACTTTGCAATGGTTATATCTTAGTGGACATGGTAGGGGAAAGGGGAAAAAGATTTTATTATTTGAATATATTTATATTTGGTACACTGAGAGGTAAATATATATAATTCTATGACATAACTATGGATATATATATACCTCTATAGATAATTCAGATCAAATGTTCTTTTCTATGTTTCTAAAATGTTCTCTAATAAATTGCTTTTTTTGTTCCAGAAAAAAAACTACAAATAATACATGTCAAAAAACACAGTTTGCAACTGGTACAATTGGAGTCTAGGCTGCTCTGGAGATAAATCCATCAGTATTGAAAAGAGAGTATAAAGAATATTTCTCTAAGAAAGTAATATCTCAGCTAAAAGCCAACTTCTCATCATTCAGTGCTTTGTATCCTTCTAACACACATATATCTATCTCCATGCCTTTCTTTCTTCTGTCCTGCCATTAGAAAATACTCACTTCTGTTATTACAGTGTCCATCATTTTTCAAGATTCAGTTCACAAAGCACCTGTCTATCATTATTTCATGAGACACTTGAAAGTGACTTTTCTAGGGAGAAAACTATCCTGAGTATTCACATCTTCTTATTAAATCCTGTACTTAATTTCACAAAGAATCAAATGAAGTATAGTCTACTTCTTAGGTCAACTTTATAGAATTGTAGGGCCTAGATCAAGAAAGATAGTGGTATCGTTGGGCCCTAAGATTTTATGATTCCCTTGTAAGTATTATAAGTAAGTGTCTCAGTGGTGTATCTAAACATTCATATAAGAGGGACTAAAATACAAATCATAGGAAACTCTGATGAAAATGGAAATTTTTAACCTGAAAAAAAGAAACTGAAACAGATGATTTCTTTTTCCACATATTTAAAAAATTTCCAAGTGAAAGAGGGAATAGAAATGGTATTTATGTCTCCAAAAGGAGAGTGCTAGGGCCAGTGGGAGGAATTTATAAAAAATAAGTTCTCAGCTCACATGAAGAAAAACTGTCTAATAATTACAGATGATGTTAATTCTCACTAAACTGACATAGCAGAATTCTTGGTGACTGGGATTACAGAGCCTTAGCTGAGAAGAGGTCTCAAAAGAGCCTGTTCAAAATTTAATCAAGGAGAGAGTCTCTCCATAATAGTAATATTGTAGTAGTAATAATATTTTTTTAACAAATAATGAAATAAAGTAACTTTTATAAAGTCACTCAGCTAGTGAGCAGGAATTCAAACTCAGACGATTATAACTCTGAAGTTCCAACTGTAAACCATGAGACTTTTCCACCTGTTTATTAGAAGAAGCTGTTGAGAGCTTCTTCTCAGGGATAATCTTCAGTTTCAGGTTATTTAATCAATGATATTAAAGAATTCTAGAAGTGAATAAAAGGGGAAGTGATTGCTGAAGAAAAGAGAGTATAAAGAAATATTTTTTTCTCTAAGAAAGTAATATCTCAGCTAAAAGCCAACTTCTCATCATTCAGTGCTTTGTATCCTTCTAACACACATATATCTATCTCCATGCCTTTCTTTCTTCTGTCCTGCCATTAGAAAATACTCACTTCTGTTATTACAGTGTCCATCATTTTTCAAGATTCAGTTCACAAAGCACCTGTCTATCATTATTTCATGAGACACTTGAAAGTGACTTTTCTAGGGAGAAAACTATCCTGAGTATTCACATCTTCTTATTAAATCCTGTACTTAATTTCACAAAGAATCAAATGAAGTATAGTCTACTTCTTAGGTCAACTTTATAGAATTGTAGGGCCTAGATCAAGAAAGATAGTGGTATCGTTGGGCCCTAAGATTTTATGATTCCCTTGTAAGTATTATAAGTAAGTGTCTCAGTGGTGTATCTAAACATTCATATAAGAGGGACTAAAATACAAATCATAGGAAACTCTGATGAAAATGGAAATTTTTAACCTGAAAAAAAGAAACTGAAACAGATGATTTCTTTTTCCACATATTTAAAAAATTTCCAAGTGAAAGAGGGAATAGAAATGGTATTTATGTCTCCAAAAGGAGAGTGCTAGGGCCAGTGGGAGGAATTTATAAAAAATAAGTTCTCAGCTCACATGAAGAAAAACTGTCTAATAATTACAGATGATGTTAATTCTCACTAAACTGACATAGCAGAATTCTTGGTGACTGGGATTACAGAGCCTTAGCTGAGAAGAGGTCTCAAAAGAGCCTGTTCAAAATTTAATCAAGGAGAGAGTCTCTCCATAATAGTAATATTGTAGTAGTAATAATATTTTTTTAACAAATAATGAAATAAAGTAACTTTTATAAAGTCACTCAGCTAGTGAGCAGGAATTCAAACTCAGACGATTATAACTCTGAAGTTCCAACTGTAAACCATGAGACTTTTCCACCTGTTTATTAGAAGAAGCTGTTGAGAGCTTCTTCTCAGGGATAATCTTCAGTTTCAGGTTATTTAATCAATGATATTAAAGAATTCCAGAACTGAATAAAAGGTGAAGTGATTGCTGAAGACTCTTCTAACTTTAAGGGTCTGTGGCTTTATGATTCTACTCTGATGATTGTTTTGATTTTTAATCTGAGATTCAAGGAAACTTAAAGCAATCTAACTTTGCTCCACATCCTTGCCAGCACTTACGTCTCGTCTTTTTTATATAATAGTCGTTCTAATAGGTGTGAGTAAATACCTCACTGTGAGCAGTAGGGGTGACTATAATTAATAAAACTGCATTGTGTATTGGAAAGTTTCTCAAAGAGTAGATCTTAAAAGTTCTCATTATAAGAGAAAATGTTATTATATTTGTTGATGAATGTTAACTCAACATGGTGAGAATCATTTTGAGTTTTTGGAATCATGATGTCATATATCTAAAACTAACATAATGTTATATGTCAATTTTAACTCAATTTTTAAAAATAAGTGCATATATATAAACTTAAAAAGTCTGATTTAATACTCTCATTTTAGAAATGATAAAACCCAAATTAAGAAACAAGTGGATTTGTTCATGACAACACAGTAGATTTGTGACAGAGTAGAGAATTGGGGAAGTCTCCTGGTGGGTCAGATGGTAAAGAACCTGCCTGCAGTGCAGGAGACCTGGGTTTGATCCCTGGGTTGGAAAGATCCCCTGGAGAAGGGAAAGGCCACCCACTCCAGTATTCTTGCCTGGAGTATTTCATGGCTTGTCCATGGGTCACGGAATCAGACATGACTGAACAACTTTCATGTCACTCTTTTCATGAGTCTGAGATCATGCTTGTTTATTATTTTGTAATAGTCTAATTCATATTCCAAACATCTTATTGACTAGTTTTCCTTAAATATTTTTTATTCTTGTACAAGATGAAGTGTAGTTATTAATTAACATATCTAGTACAAAGACTGCTTGCCTTTAAAGATCCCTAGAAGTCTGGTCTTCAACTGTCCTCAGATGGATTTTGTTCAATGTTAGGAAAAAAATAATCTGATCTAAAGATTTTTCCCACTAATGTATTAATCCCTTAATTGTCCCAGAATATCTGCATTTAAAAGATGACATGGTAATCCACTGAAGCAGAAGGAGGAATTTCTATAGGTGAGACATTGCTCTCTTTGTGAAAGGAAACATTTGGGGACAGAAACAAAAGGAAATGGCTCATCCTCCTACACACTGTCAGGTTATAGATCCAGAAACCTAAGAACCACATGCACCATGTTTTCTCTTCACAACTGTCTCTAAATAGGCTAAGATAATTCCAGATTTTCTAAATTTTTCTCAAATTCAGCTCTATCTAGATTATTTTATTTTACTGAGGGTTATGCTATACATGTATGTACTATTTGGCATTCTAATCAACTCTTTCAATAAGATGATGTTAGAGTTTCATATGCAATCTCCTGAAGTGAACTAGAGACTGGAGAACTGGACTGTGGGCATAACAGATGCTAAGCCTCATCTGCTTATGGATGGTTACTTTTATATATTGTTAAAGATCCAAACCTGGAGTGCATATATATAAACTTAAAAGTCTGATTTAATACTCTCATTTTAGAAATGATAAAACCCAAATTAAGAAACAAGTGGATTTGTTCATGACAACACAGTAGATTTGTGACAGAGTAGAGAATTGGGAAGTCTCCTGGTGGGTCAGATGGTAAAGAACCTGCCTGCAGTGCAGGAGACCTGGGTTTGATCCCTGGGTTGGAAAGATCCCCTGGAGAAGGGAAAGGCCACCCACTCCAGTATTCTTGCCTGGAGTATTTCATGGCTTGTCCATGGGTCACGGAATCAGACATGACTGAACAACTTTCATGTCACTCTTTTCATGAGTCTGAGATCATGCTTGTTTATTATTTTGTAATAGTCTAATTCATATTCCAAACATCTTATTGACTAGTTTTCCTTAAATATTTTTTATTCTTGTACAAGATGAAGTGTAGTTATTAATTAACATATCTAGTACAAAGACTGCTTGCCTTTAAAGATCCCTAGAAGTCTGGTCTTCAACTGTCCTCAGATGGATTTTGTTCAATGTTAGGAAAAAAATAATCTGATCTAAAGATTTTTCCCACTAATGTATTAATCCCTTAATTGTCCCAGAATATCTGCATTTAAAAGATGACATGGTAATCCACTGAAGCAGAAGGAGGAATTTCTATAGGTGAGACATTGCTCTCTTTGTGAAAGGAAACATTTGGGGACAGAAACAAAAGGAAATGGCTCATCCTCCTACACACTGTCAGGTTATAGATCCAGAAACCTAAGAACCACATGCACCATGTTTTCTCTTCACAACTGTCTCTAAATAGGCTAAGATAATTCCAGATTTTCTAAATTTTTCTCAAATTCAGCTCTATCTAGATTATTTTATTTTACTGAGGGTTATGCTATACATGTATGTACTATTTGGCATTCTAATCAACTCTTTCAATAAGATGATGTTAGAGTTTCATATGCAATCTCCTGAAGTGAACTAGAGACTGGAGAACTGGACTGTGGGCATAACAGATGCTAAGCCTCATCTGCTTATGGATGGTTACTTTTATATATTGTTAATTATTGAACCTAAACATCTAAGCTCAATTAAACAAACAAAAAGACTGCTTTTCCAGTGTGAATTATGGTAGTTTATAAAGCTAAACTATTTAGTCAGTCCGAGGGAAAAGAAAACTAATAACAATGGCAGTGAATTTCATTTGGGGGCTATTTCTTACCTAATAAATAATTTATCTTGTTTTGACCAAAATTCAAACATTTGGTGGTATTTTCGCAGCACTGAATTGAAGTAAACAAAAATAATTTATAAAGTGCCTACTTGAAGAATGGAGCTAAAATGTTATTTTTAATTATAGCTTAATTTATTCCTAATAACTTAAGCAAGAACAAGAATAATACTGAAGAAAAGCTTTTACAACATTGTGACAAAAGATTACAAGTTGGGCTTTGTTAAAATATGTGACTCATAGGAACACGGGATAAATTATGCTATTCCAGCCCCAGTGATCCTCAATATCAAAGCTAAGATAATACTTTTTATCTTGATTAGAATGATGAAATGGCTACACCGGGGCTTCTTTACGGCCTCAGGGGAAAAGGTTCTCCAAAGTAATAGAGAAAGAAGCCTGCAGCATTCCTTACGAACAAACTGTTAATATTTCTGTGTTCAAGACAGTCCAAGTGGACTTTGGACAAGAACGAGGAAGTCAAAAAGCCAGTCCAGAGTGGAGGCATATCTCCTAGAGGGTTAAATTTCTCTAATTCCTATATTATACTTTCTTCAGAAATAGCAAATTTAGCCAGTCCAGATGAGCTCTCTTTGTGAAAGGAAACATTTGGGGACAGAAACAAAAGGAAATGGCTCATCCTCCTACACACTGTCAGGTTATAGATCCAGAAACCTAAGAACCACATGCACCATGTTTTCTCTCACAACTGTCTCTAAATAGGCTAAGATAATTCCATTTTAAATTTTTCTCAAATTCAGCTCTATCTAGATTATTTTATTTTACTGAGGGTTATGCTATACATGTATGTACTATTTGGCATTCTAATCAACTCTTTCAATAAGATGATGTTAGAGTTTCATATGCAATCTCCTGAAGTGAACTAGAGACTGGAGAACTGGACTGTGGGCATAACAGATGCTAAGCCTCATCTGCTTATGGATGGTTACTTTTATATATTGTTAATTATTGAACCTAAACATCTAAGCTCAATTAAACAAACAAAAAGACTGCTTTTCCAGTGTGAATTATGGTAGTTTATAAAGCTAAACTATTTAGTCAGTCCGAGGGAAAAGAAAACTAATAACAATGGCAGTGAATTTCATTTGGGGGCTATTTCTTACCTAATAAATAATTTATCTTGTTTTGACCAAAATTCAAACATTTGGTGGTATTTTCGCAGCACTGAATTGAAGTAAACAAAAATAATTTATAAAGTGCCTACTTGAAGAATGGAGCTAAAATGTTATTTTTAATTATAGCTTAATTTATTCCTAATAACTTAAGCAAGAACAAGAATAATACTGAAGAAAAGCTTTTACAACATTGTGACAAAAGATTACAAGTTGGGCTTTGTTAAAATATGTGACTCATAGGAACACGGGATAAATTATGCTATTCCAGCCCCAGTGATCCTCAATATCAAAGCTAAGATAATACTTTTTATCTTGATTAGAATGATGAAATGGCTACACCGGGGCTTCTTTACGGCCTCAGGGAAATGGTTCTCCAAAGTAATAGAGAAAGAAGCCTGCAGCATTCCTTACGAACAAACTGTTAATATTTCTGTGTTCAAGACAGTCCAAGTGGACTTTGGACAAGAACGAGGAAGTCAAAAAGCCAGTCCAGAGTGGAGGCATATCTCCTAGAGGGTTAAATTTCTCTAATTCCTATATTATACTTTCTTCAGAAATAGCTAGAGAAATTTAGAGAACTTATCAAATGAAAGAAGGAAGGTTCATGCCTCAGAAACTATGTTTAGGAAAGAAATCAATAGTGTGATATTACATAAATCTAAGGGCTTTCCAGGTGGTGCTAGTGGTAAAGAACCTTCTTGCCAAGGCAGAATATATAAGAGATGTGGATTTGATACTGGGTGGGAAAGATCCCCTGAAGGAGAGCAAGGCAATCCATTTCAGTATGCTTGTCTAGAGAATCCCATGGAAAAAGGAGCCTGGCAAGGTTACCATCCATAGAGTTGCAAAGAGTCAGACATGACTGAAGTGACTTAACATGCACGGACCTAAGTCTAATGGATACAAATATCTAATTTCCTCTATAATTACCCTCCTTCTGACCCCTTAATCATGACTTCTTTCTTAAACTTTTGTCATTTCACTGCATGTTTTGTCTCAAAGGACTCACTCATTTTCTTGGCTTTAGTGATAACGTCTGTGTAGATGACTTACAAATTTCTATCATAGGCTCTGATCACTATCTATGTAGGAGAGCTCTGACTTTTCACTGAAAGGCTCATGTAAATATAAAAAACTAACATAACTATACCAAACATAAAGTTTTTCCTCAAAATTAGCCCTCCCTTCTAATGTACCTGTCTCTGTCCATGGTGTTTCCATTGCCCCAGATACTTGGATTTGGAACTACAAAGTCATCTTTGACTCATTCCTCTCCCTTATTCTCTGTATTCTGTAAATGACCAAGACCTCCATAATTTTACTTGTAAAGAATTATTTTGTTCTTCACCTCTTCCTATATCCACAGTTATGGGCCACATTTTACTCAGTTAAATGACTATCAAAAGCACTTTCTTTAGATTTTCTAGTATACGGCCTCAGGGAAATGGTTCTCCAAAGTAATAGAGAAAGAAGCCTGCAGCATTCCTTACGAACAAACTGTTAATATTTCTGTGTTCAAGACAGTCCAAGTGGACTTTGGACAAGAACGAGGAAGTCAAAAAGCCAGTCCAGAGTGGAGGCATATCTCCTAGAGGGTTAAATTCTCTAATTCCTATATTATACTTTCTTCAGAAATAGCTAGAGAAATTTAGAGAACTTATCAAATGAAAGAAGGAAGGTTCATGCCTCAGAAACTATGTTTAGGAAAGAAATCAATAGTGTGATATTACATAAATCTAAGGGCTTTCCAGGTGGTGCTAGTGGTAAAGAACCTTCTTGCCAAGGCAGAATATATAAGAGATGTGGATTTGATACTGGGTGGGAAAGATCCCCTGAAGGAGAGCAAGGCAATCCATTTCAGTATGCTTGTCTAGAGAATCCCATGGAAAAAGGAGCCTGGCAAGGTTACCATCCATAGAGTTGCAAAGAGTCAGACATGACTGAAGTGACTTAACATGCACGGACCTAAGTCTAATGGATACAAATATCTAATTTCCTCTATAATTACCCTCCTTCTGACCCCTTAATCATGACTTCTTTCTTAAACTTTTGTCATTTCACTGCATGTTTTGTCTCAAAGGACTCACTCATTTTCTTGGCTTTAGTGATAACGTCTGTGTAGATGACTTACAAATTTCTATCATAGGCTCTGATCACTATCTATGTAGGAGAGCTCTGACTTTTCACTGAAAGGCTCATGTAAATATAAAAAACTAACATAACTATACCAAACATAAAGTTTTTCCTCAAAATTAGCCCTCCCTTCTAATGTACCTGTCTCTGTCCATGGTGTTTCCATTGCCCCAGATACTTGGATTTGGAACTACAAAGTCATCTTTGACTCATTCCTCTCCCTTATTCTCTGTATTCTGTAAATGACCAAGACCTCCATAATTTTACTTGTAAAGAATTATTTTGTTCTTCACCTCTTCCTATATCCACAGTTATGGGCCACATTTTACTCAGTTAAATGACTATCAAAGCACTTTCTTTAGATTTTCTAGTATTTAACTTCCTTCTTCACTCAATTAATATTCCTGACATTTCCCAGCCAAATTAATTATCATCGCATGGATTTTCATCTTGTGACTCCATACCTAAAATTGTAAATGTTCACCAATGTTGCTACATCAGGTCTAAAAGCTTATGATTAGTTTCCAGACTTCCCATCACCAAAGAAAACTATACACAAATGTACATACCTCACTTCTTGGCAACAGTTATGTTCTACTCAGGCATGCCTCTTTATTGCTACTCATAAACATCTTGCATTTTTTCTTTACTTGTGTCTGCTATTGTTATATGAGGATGTTTCTCTCCTTCCACCAATACAAATCCTACCCGTCTGAATTAGTCAACTTGTCTCAGGTATGCTGTAGTAAGAAATAACTTTCAGTTCTTCGTGCTTGATAAAAACAAAAACAAACGCATTTCATTTCTCACTCAAAATGTGTCAATCTCAACTTCTCTTGGACTTTCTCCATGTAATCTCTCCTCTGGAACTCAAGTTGATACAGTAGTTACCCCTGGAACTTTGTAGAGGGCAAAAATATCAGTATGAGGCTTTTGAAGCTTTTGCTCAGAATTGTAACATTTCACATCTGTTCACATTTCACTAGACAAAGCAAGTCACCTGGTGAAGCTTCCTATCAGTCAGATGGAGATGAATCTTTTCCTTACATGGAGAGGCCCAGAAAATCCCATGGCTAAGCCTGATGTCAGCAGAACCAAGATGTATAACACGTCCATAAAGAGGAACATCTAATATTTTGAAAATGTATGAAGTCTACTACAGTCCACTTTCTTTGTCACAAATATTTACTGTCCTCCCTTCTGCCTACAAAATATACTCATTCCTTCTCCAAGGGAACAACTCAGCACACAACACACAAGACCAAACACTGATCTTATGATATTCTGTACCTATATCAGGTCAAGAGATAACTCCTTCTGAGTTACATAATTTGTCCAGAAAGACAAATATGCCCACCGCATACTCAGCAGACAATGGCAGTACAGGGACAGGACAATACCAGGAAGTCTTCACATTTGAAAAGGACAAGGATAGGTGGCACATGGCAGTAATGGGTTGACAGTCATGCTTTAAAGTTGCTACAGGGATTTCTGAGGAATGCTACCTGGGAGAGGAAGTCTGTTCTTCATCAGATCCTGGGGCTACTTCTTCAGGGCAGTTTCCTAGTCCATTGTTTTCCCATCTTCTCCAAAACAGGCTGATTTTCTTCTTCTATGAAATAATTATTTCAAACTACCATTTTATGAATTCATAGAGTACTAATATATTTTATATATTTATTTTAGACATTCTTATTTTATTTTAAATATTTCATCTTATCTATCTTATTTAGGGAGATTGAACCTTATCCATATTTACAATGCATGTAACAACAATTGGGAAAATTTATTAAAAATGCAGTAATGAGGGCCATCTGACTCAGACTAACTCTTCACAACGATAAGCCAGTCCACTGAAGGAATTTCAATAACAACTTTATAAGAATTATATATTTAATGAAGATAAGTGCAGCCATGGCAATCTGGATATTTTCTTGATTTGATTTCATGCATAATTTATAGGCTTAGGTTTTGTTTGTGTATTCATTATGGAAATGTTATTGGCCCAGGGAAGTCCTTGGCACATTCAGTAAAACACCAATAGAGAGTTGTCCTAGTTCTTGTCTTGCCTTCATTCTGAAACGTGACTTTAACACTTGTAATAGCTTTATCTAGGCCTCTAATTGTAGATCAGAAAAGAAATACACTCTGCTCTTCACTGTTCCAAGGGTGTCACGAAAATACCTGAGTTGGTATGGTCAACTGTTTTGAGTTTGTAGTAAAGAAAACTTCATTATAGTAATTTATGTTATGCATAGATAAAAAAATCAAGTAAGCAAGTATATCTTGAAGTTCTTTTATCACTATGCTGTTGTTCAGTCACCAAGTCCTATCTGAGTCTTTACAACCCCGTAGACTGGAACATGCCAGGTTTCCCTGTCCTTAACCATCTCCCACAGCTTTCTCAAATTCATGTCCATTGAGTCAGTGATGCCATCCAACCATCTCATCCTCTGTTACCCCCTTCTCCTCCTGCCCTCAATCTTTCCCAGCATCAGGATCTTTTCCAATAAGTTGACTTCCACATCAGGTAGCTAAAGTATTGGAGCTTCAGCTTCAGCATCAGCCCTTCCAATGAATATCCAAGGTTGATTTCCTCTAGGATTGACTGGTTTGATCTTCTTGCAGTCTAAGGTACTCTCAAGAGTCTTCTCTAACACCACAGTTTGAAAACATCCATTCATCAGCAGTCTTCTTTATGATCCAAATCTCACACCCATGCTTGTCTACTGGGAAAGCCATGGCTTTGACTATACAGACCTTTGTCAGTGAAGTGATGTCTCTGCTTTTTAATATGGGGTATACAGGGTTTCCCTAGTGGTCCAGTGGGTAAGGACACTGCCTTGCAGTGCAAGGGGTGCCGGTTCAATCCCTGGCCTGGGAAGATCCCATGCGGAGTGGCTGAACGGATGTGTCCAATTACCGAGCTGGAGCTCTGGAGCGCATGCGCCCAGAACCGGTGCTCCACAACAACAGAGGCCACTGCGATGGGAGGCCCACGTGGGCCAAAGAACAAAAATGGATGAAAACAGATAAATGAAAGACCAATGAAAGTGGCCCACCAGCCCCCCTCCCTCCCCATCCCATCTCCCCCAAAATAAGTAAATAAATAAATATTAATATGGGGTATACATTGGTCTTAAGGTTCCTTCCAAGGAGCAAGTGTCTTTTAATTTCATGGCTATAGTCACTGTCTGCAGTGATTTTGGAGCCCAAGAAAATAAAATCTGTCACTGCTTCTACTTTTCTGCCTTCTATTTGGCATGAAGAGATGGCACCAGACACCATGATCTTCATTTTTTGAATGTTGATTTTTAAGCCAGCTTTTTCACTCTCCTCTTTCATCTCATCAAGAGTTTTTTTTTAGTTCATCTTCACTTTCTGCCATTAGAGTATTGTCTGCATATCTGAGGCTGTTGATAATTCCCCCTGCAACTTTGACTTCAGCTTGTGATTTCACTTTGCTGACAAATGTCTGTATAGTCAAGGCTATGATCTTTCTAGTTGTCATGTCTGGTTGTGACAGCTGAACCATAAAGAAGGCAGAGTGACAAAGAATTTATGCTTTCAAACTATGGTGCTGGAGAAGACTCTTAGGAGTCCCTTGGACAGGAAGGAGATCAAACCAGTCAAGCTAAAGAAAGTCAACTCAAACACTCATTGGAAGGACTGATGCTAAGCTTAACCTCCAATATTTTGGCCATCTCATACGAACAGTCAACTCATTGGAAAAGACCCTGATTTCCTCTAGGATTGACTGGTTTGATCTTCTTGCCATCCAGGCTCTCTAACACCACAGTTTGAAAACATCCATTCATCAGCAGTCTTCTTTATGATCCAAATCTCACACCCATGCTTGTCTACTGGGAAAGCCATGGCTTTGACTATACAGACCTTTGTCAGTGAAGTGATGTCTCTGCTTTTTAATATGGGGTATACAGGGTTTCCCTAGTGGTCCAGTGGGTAAGGACACTGCCTTGCAGTGCAAGGGGTGCCGGTTCAATCCCTGGCCTGGGAAGATCCCATGCGGAGTGGCTGAACGGATGTGTCCAATTACCGAGCTGGAGCTCTGGAGCGCATGCGCCCAGAACCGGTGCTCCACAACAACAGAGGCCACTGCGATGGGAGGCCCACGTGGGCCAAAGAACAAAAATGGATGAAAACAGATAAATGAAAGACCAATGAAAGTGGCCCACCAGCCCCCCTCCCTCCCCATCCCATCTCCCCCAAAATAAGTAAATAAATAAATATTAATATGGGGTATACATTGGTCTTAAGGTTCCTTCCAAGGAGCAAGTGTCTTTTAATTTCATGGCTATAGTCACTGTCTGCAGTGATTTTGGAGCCCAAGAAAATAAAATCTGTCACTGCTTCTACTTTTCTGCCTTCTATTTGGCATGAAGAGATGGCACCAGACACCATGATCTTCATTTTTTGAATGTTGATTTTTAAGCCAGCTTTTTCACTCTCCTCTTTCATCTCATCAAGAGTTTTTTTTTAGTTCATCTTCACTTTCTGCCATTAGAGTATTGTCTGCATATCTGAGGCTGTTGATAATTCCCCCTGCAACTTTGACTTCAGCTTGTGATTTCACTTTGCTGACAAATGTCTGTATAGTCAAGGCTATGATCTTTCTAGTTGTCATGTCTGGTTGTGACAGCTGAACCATAAAGAAGGCAGAGTGACAAAGAATTTATGCTTTCAAACTATGGTGCTGGAGAAGACTCTTAGGAGTCCCTTGGACAGGAAGGAGATCAAACCAGTCAAGCTAAAGAAAGTCAACTCAAACACTCATTGGAAGGACTGATGCTAAGCTTAACCTCCAATATTTTGGCCATCTCATACGAACAGTCAACTCATTGGAAAAGACCCTGATACTGGGAAAGATTGAAGGCAGAAAAAGAGGGTGACGGAGGGTGAATTGGTTAGATGTCATCACCAATTCAATGGACATGAACCTGGACACACTCCAGGAGATGGTGAGGGACAGGGAAGCCTGGCATGCTGCAATCCATGGGGTCAAGAAACGTTGGACAAAACTTGTAGACTGAACAACTGTGTGTGTGTGTGTGTGTGTGTGTGTGTGTGTATGATGCCTCCTGCTGTGTTTCGGATATTGCCCCATTTTAAAAGATGGTGTGGGGATTTTCAAGTTTATCATCTTATGTGGGAAAAGCATATGAGAAGTGAAAAACTTATCAAGCTGGTCTGTAACTGAAGAGTTTTAGTGTATGCATATTACACATTGGAAAAACACATATGGACTTTAAATATTATGAGATGCCAGACAGTCTGGAAAGATTGCAGGCTGTAAGTTAATTGCTAGTACTTTAGAGTCTGAAATGCTAATAGAAAAAATAACACTTCCCAAGGGTTCAACATTAAAAGTCAGCCTTTTGGTTAAGAACCCTAGCTGTTTATTATAAAAGTGATACTAATAATAGCTAACATTTGTTGAGGGTTGACTATGTGTCAGGCTCAATTCTCAGCACATTGCATGCATCAACCCGTTTAATCTTGATAATAGCACTATGAGGAGTGTATTGTTATTGTTCTTTTGAGATGAGAAACTGGGAGTAAGTCAATATGCTTACATTATTCTGAGGTATTGTCTGCATATCTGAGGCTGTTGATAATTCCCCCTGCAACTTTGACTTCAGCTTGTGATTTCACTTTGCTGACAAATGTCTGTATAGTCAAGGCTATGATCTTTCTAGTTGTCATGTCTGGTTGTGACAGCTGAACCATAAAGAAGGCAGAGTGACAAAGAATTTATGCTTTCAAACTATGGTGCTGGAGAAGACTCTTAGGAGTCCCTTGGACAGGAAGGAGATCAAACCAGTCAAGCTAAAGAAAGTCAACTCAAACACTCATTGGAAGGACTGATGCTAAGCTTAACCTCCAATATTTTGGCCATCTCATACGAACAGTCAACTCATTGGAAAAGACCCTGATACTGGGAAAGATTGAAGGCAGAAAAAGAGGGTGACGGAGGGTGAATTGGTTAGATGTCATCACCAATTCAATGGACATGAACCTGGACACACTCCAGGAGATGGTGAGGGACAGGGAAGCCTGGCATGCTGCAATCCATGGGGTCAAGAAACGTTGGACAAAACTTGTAGACTGAACAACTGTGTGTGTGTGTGTGTGTGTGTGTGTGTGTGTATGATGCCTCCTGCTGTGTTTCGGATATTGCCCCATTTTAAAAGATGGTGTGGGGATTTTCAAGTTTATCATCTTATGTGGGAAAAGCATATGAGAAGTGAAAAACTTATCAAGCTGGTCTGTAACTGAAGAGTTTTAGTGTATGCATATTACACATTGGAAAAACACATATGGACTTTAAATATTATGAGATGCCAGACAGTCTGGAAAGATTGCAGGCTGTAAGTTAATTGCTAGTACTTTAGAGTCTGAAATGCTAATAGAAAAAATAACACTTCCCAAGGGTTCAACATTAAAAGTCAGCCTTTTGGTTAAGAACCCTAGCTGTTTATTATAAAAGTGATACTAATAATAGCTAACATTTGTTGAGGGTTGACTATGTGTCAGGCTCAATTCTCAGCACATTGCATGCATCAACCCGTTTAATCTTGATAATAGCACTATGAGGAGTGTATTGTTATTGTTCTTTTGAGATGAGAAACTGAAGCACAGAAAGAGTAAGTAATCTGTTCAGGGTTATCCAGCCAGTATCCTACCCAAGCAGTTTGGCTTTATAGCCTGTGCATAGACCACTATGCATTATGGCTTTCCAAGGGATAAGAGTTATTTTTGAAACAGGAGCAGAGTAACTGCTGGGAACCTGGGTACAGTATTGTAATGGTGGCTTGAAGCTCATTGTTATCATAATGAAAATCTCATTCTCCATGTCAAACTGAATCTGCAGCCAGTCTGTTTGCAGGGAGCTCTGGGATTCATAGGGTATATAAGATTTCCCAGAGGTCTGTGAGCTAGATTGTCTTCTCTATGTTATCACTGGAAGCCAGTGTATAATAAGAAGGCCTGAATTGATATGGGAAAAGTAGCTTATTGTTAGATGAATTAACATTCTATTTGTCAAGACATCATCATCTGAAATAAGTAAACCTAAAAAGCCTATAGTTCTTTCATTGTATACTTAGATGGCAAAAACTCTGCAAGGCAAATTAACAGTGCAAATAAGGTTTTAATATGAATATTTAACACTTAAAACAGTAGCATACACAGGGAAATTAGGTATGTGATGTTAGTTATAAACTGGTGAAAATTTTATCCCTGTCATTCCAAATATTATCACTATTACCTAATCCCTTAGCAAATGTTTGTCCTAGACTTCTCACTTTTTCATTCAAGACTCATCTAGTCAACCTCTCACTGCATTCTGCTCACTCAATTTATATTTGTTGCTGTCTAGTAACCTGACATCCATTTTCTTTGTATCTCTCAAATATACACCTCTCATTATGTTATATCTGCCCTTTTTTATTGCTTCACCCAGATTTTGCTAGTACTTTAGAGTCTGAAATGCTAATAGAAAAAATAACACTTCCCAAGGGTTCAACATTAAAAGTCAGCCTTTTGGTTAAGAACCCTAGCTGTTTATTATAAAAGTGATACTAATAATAGCTAACATTTGTTGAGGGTTGACTATGTGTCAGGCTCAATTCTCAGCACATTGCATGCATCAACCCGTTTAATCTTGATAATAGCACTATGAGGAGTGTATTGTTATTGTTCTTTTGAGATGAGAAACTGAAGCACAGAAAGAGTAAGTAATCTGTTCAGGGTTATCCAGCCAGTATCCTACCCAAGCAGTTTGGCTTTATAGCCTGTGCATAGACCACTATGCATTATGGCTTTCCAAGGGATAAGAGTTATTTTTGAAACAGGAGCAGAGTAACTGCTGGGAACCTGGGTACAGTATTGTAATGGTGGCTTGAAGCTCATTGTTATCATAATGAAAATCTCATTCTCCATGTCAAACTGAATCTGCAGCCAGTCTGTTTGCAGGGAGCTCTGGGATTCATAGGGTATATAAGATTTCCCAGAGGTCTGTGAGCTAGATTGTCTTCTCTATGTTATCACTGGAAGCCAGTGTATAATAAGAAGGCCTGAATTGATATGGGAAAAGTAGCTTATTGTTAGATGAATTAACATTCTATTTGTCAAGACATCATCATCTGAAATAAGTAAACCTAAAAAGCCTATAGTTCTTTCATTGTATACTTAGATGGCAAAAACTCTGCAAGGCAAATTAACAGTGCAAATAAGGTTTTAATATGAATATTTAACACTTAAAACAGTAGCATACACAGGGAAATTAGGTATGTGATGTTAGTTATAAACTGGTGAAAATTTTATCCCTGTCATTCCAAATATTATCACTATTACCTAATCCCTTAGCAAATGTTTGTCCTAGACTTCTCACTTTTTCATTCAAGACTCATCTAGTCAACCTCTCACTGCATTCTGCTCACTCAATTTATATTTGTTGCTGTCTAGTAACCTGACATCCATTTTCTTTGTATCTCTCAAATATACACCTGCTCTCATTATGTTATATCTACAGCCCATCTCTTCTCTTGTTATCTATTAGGATATACTGTGCACCCAGATTTTGCTTGCCCAGCTTCTTCCCTTAAACAATTCATTGGAAATGCAGAATGATGTGATACCTCTTTGTCAGTTTCATATCAAAGTACCCAGAGAAAAAGGATAATCTTTGTATATTCATGGATTATATGAGACTGCTTGTATCAGAGACAGTAAGGCAGGGATTCCAGTTGCTCCAGGCCATGTTGACTGAATATAGGGCTGAGAGTATCAGTATAACATTTCATCTATAATCCATTCTTGCACTTATTAGGTAGCCTTGATATACAGGAAAGAGTATGTTGTTTAAGACCAGATAAGCCAGAGTCTGCAGTTGACTTTGTTATTCCATAGCTCTATCATTTTATAACAATATCCTATCTTCTGCTTGCTAAGCTATCAAATAGTAGTAATAATATTGAAAGGGAAAGGATACTTCTGAACTTTCTCCCATTAGACCTAGTCTGCCTGCTCAATTTCCAATTCTTTTCCTGGAGAGAAACTGGTAATTTGACCCAAGAGAGTTTAAATTTGCTCATTGGATTATATTAATAGTAGCTCAAGAGAAAAAAGAGAGAGGGATTTATTAGGAGTTTACAATTAACAGATACACACCATTGTATATATATATATAATAAAGAGACGACAAGTGTCTACTGTAATAGCACAGTAAACTATGATATTTTGTAACAACCTATTATGGAAAAGAATCTAAAAATATACATATGTATAATTGAATCATGTTGCTGTATTAGGTGCTGAAACTAACACAACAATGCAAATCAACCATACTTCAATTAAAAAACATTTTTAGGGCTTCCCTGGTAGCTCAGGGATGTAGAGTTTGCCTGCCAGTGCAGGAGACATGGGTTCAATCCCTAATCCAGGAAGATGCCACATGTTGCAGGAGAAAAAATTTTGGGCCTTAAAAATTTTATCCCTGTCATTCCAAATATTATCACTATTACCTAATCCCTTAGCAAATGTTTGTCCTAGACTTCTCACTTTTTCATTCAAGACTCATCTAGTCAACCTCTCACTGCATTCTGCTCACTCAATTTATATTTGTTGCTGTCTAGTAACCCGACATCCATTTTCTTTGTATCTCTCAAATATACACCTGCTCTCATTATGTTATATCTACAGCCCATCTCTTCTCTTGTTATCTATTAGGATATACTGTGCACCCAGATTTTGCTTGCCCAGCTTCTTCCCTTAAACAATTCATTGGAAATGCAGAATGATGTGATACCTCTTTGTCAGTTTCATATCAAAGTACCCAGAGAAAAAGGATAATCTTTGTATATTCATGGATTATATGAGACTGCTTGTATCAGAGACAGTAAGGCAGGGATTCCAGTTGCTCCAGGCCATGTTGACTGAATATAGGGCTGAGAGTATCAGTATAACATTTCATCTATAATCCATTCTTGCACTTATTAGGTAGCCTTGATATACAGGAAAGAGTATGTTGTTTAAGACCAGATAAGCCAGAGTCTGCAGTTGACTTTGTTATTCCATAGCTCTATCATTTTATAACAATATCCTATCTTCTGCTTGCTAAGCTATCAAATAGTAGTAATAATATTGAAAGGGAAAGGATACTTCTGAACTTTCTCCCATTAGACCTAGTCTGCCTGCTCAATTTCCAATTCTTTTCCTGGAGAGAAACTGGTAATTTGACCCAAGAGAGTTTAAATTTGCTCATTGGATTATATTAATAGTAGCTCAAGAGAAAAAAGAGAGGGATTTATTAGGAGTTTACAATTAACAGATACACACCATTGTATATATATATATAATAAAGAGACGACAAGTGTCTACTGTAATAGCACAGTAAACTATGATATTTTGTAACAACCTATTATGGAAAAGAATCTAAAAATATACATATGTATAATTGAATCATGTTGCTGTATTAGGTGCTGAAACTAACACAACAATGCAAATCAACCATACTTCAATTAAAAAACATTTTTAGGGCTTCCCTGGTAGCTCAGGGATGTAGAGTTTGCCTGCCAGTGCAGGAGACATGGGTTCAATCCCTAATCCAGGAAGATGCCACATGTTGCGGAGCAGCTAAACCCATGAGACACAACTATTAAGCTTGTGCTCTAGAGCCTCATAACCACAAATATTGAGTCCGTGTGCCCTAGAGCCCAAGTTCCACAACAAGAGAAGTCACTGCAAAAAGAAGCCTGCTCACCTCAACTAGAGAGTAGCCCCCACTCCCTCCAACTAGAGAAGAGCCTGCAGCAGCAGTGAAAACCCAAAATAGCCAAAAATAAACAAATAAATAAAATTTTCAAAATGTTTAAACAGTAGTTGAAGTCAAAAGTAGTGAACACATCCTCTTTTTGCCTCTCAACCTGTCTCTGCCAAGGAGTTAGGCTAGAACCTTGAAAGCTGTTCATGGAAGGAGAAGGAAGCCAACTCAGAGGTCCCTTCCCCTTACAAGCTTGCTTGAAAGTCCCACTGGAGTTGTTAAGAAATCACCCCTCTAAATGCCTTCTATGTAGTAGTGTGTATGTGCTCAGTCCTCAGTCATATCCGACTCCTTGAGACCCTTTTGAATGTAGCCCGCCAGGCTCTTCTGTCCATAAGGTTTTTCAGGCAAGAATACTGAAAAGTGTTGCTATTTCCTAATCCAGGGGATATTCCAGACCCAGGGATCAAACTTGCATCTCTTATGTCTCCTGAATTGCATGCAGATTCTTTACCTGTTGAGCCATTGGGAAGCCTATATGTTGTATGCATAATTTAAATCATGGTAGATTAAAAATGAGTAAACTTTAGCTCTGTTCTCAGTGAGCTTAGGGTATAGCAAATGAGAACAATCATTGAAATAAAAATTTAAATGCTCTAATCTAAGTGTGAGCAGGAAGCCAGACTGGCCATGTTATAAAGTGCATTCTAGCAAAGAAGGCTACAACACCATTAAGATGGTCTAGCCTATTGCCTAGTCATTGTTTAGTCGTGTTTTACTCTTTGCAACCCCAAAGAGTAGCCCACCAGGCTCCTCTGTTCACAGGATTTTCCAGGCAAGAATACTGGAAGGGAGGTTGCCATTTCCTCCTCCAGGGGATCTTCCTGATAGAAGGATCAGACTCACATCTCCTGCATCATCTACATTGGCAGGCAGATTCTTTACTACTTGTGCCATTTGGGAAACCAAAGATGGTCTAGTATGCACTTTAATCTCTCTCCCCTCCACTAATATCTGTGCCATATTTCAGGGTAGAAGATCTTTCTGCTGTTCCCTCCAAAAATTTAAACTGAATAGATTCTATGAGGCTTAAGGCAACCACTGATGTTTTCCTGGTGCTGTGGCCTATTTGGGCAAGAACTTTATTCCAAGTTTATCTTTTTTACTTTGATTTAAAAGTTTGGCCTCCTTTATTGGTCCCTCATTTATTTATTTTCACCCATCTCTGTTCTTTGGCCTGTGTGGCCTCCCACTGCAGTGGCTTCTCCTGCTTTATTTTGTTTAAACAGTAGTTGAAGTCTCAACCTTTGTCTCAACCTGCCAGGTCAAAAGTTCCAACTCAGAGGTCCCTTCCCCTTACAAGCTTGCTTGAAAGTCCCACTGGAGTTGTTAAGAAATCACCCCTCTAAATGCCTTCTATGTAGTAGTGTGTATGTGCTCAGTCCTCAGTCATATCCGACTCCTTGAGACCCTTTTGAATGTAGCCCGCCAGGCTCTTCTGTCCATAAGGTTTTTCAGGCAAGAATACTGAAAAGTGTTGCTATTTCCTAATCCAGGGGATATTCCAGACCCAGGGATCAAACTTGCATCTCTTATGTCTCCTGAATTGCATGCAGATTCTTTACCTGTTGAGCCATTGGGAAGCCTATATGTTGTATGCATAATTTAAATCATGGTAGATTAAAAATGAGTAAACTTTAGCTCTGTTCTCAGTGAGCTTAGGGTATAGCAAATGAGAACAATCATTGAAATAAAAATTTAAATGCTCTAATCTAAGTGTGAGCAGGAAGCCAGACTGGCCATGTTATAAAGTGCATTCTAGCAAAGAAGGCTACAACACCATTAAGATGGTCTAGCCTATTGCCTAGTCATTGTTTAGTCGTGTTTTACTCTTTGCAACCCCAAAGAGTAGCCCACCAGGCTCCTCTGTTCACAGGATTTTCCAGGCAAGAATACTGGAAGGGAGGTTGCCATTTCCTCCTCCAGGGGATCTTCCTGATAGAAGGATCAGACTCACATCTCCTGCATCATCTACATTGGCAGGCAGATTCTTTACTACTTGTGCCATTTGGGAAACCAAAGATGGTCTAGTATGCACTTTAATCTCTCTCCCCTCCACTAATATCTGTGCCATATTTCAGGGTAGAAGATCTTTCTGCTGTTCCCTCCAAAAATTTAAACTGAATAGATTCTATGAGGCTTAAGGCAACCACTGATGTTTTCCTGGTGCTGTGGCCTATTTGGGCAAGAACTTTATTCCAAGTTTATCTTTTTTACTTTGATTTAAAAGTTTGGCCTCCTTTATTGGTCCCTCATTTATTTATTTTCACCCATCTCTGTTCTTTGGCCTGTGTGGGCCTCCCACTGCAGTGGCTTCTCCTGCAGCAGAGCACCAGCTCTGGGCACATGAGCTCCAGAGTGCCCGCTTGTAATTGGACACATCAGTCCAGCCGCTCTGCGGCACATGGGATCTTCCCAGGCCAGGGATGGAACCAGCACTCCTTGCACTGAAAGGCGGACTCTTTACCCACTGGACCACCAGGGAAGCCCACTCCAAGGTTATCTGTATCCTCAGCTACACCTTGGAAAGTAAGGAACACAGTTCCCTAAGTCTCAGATTCTTCGGTGTTATTTACAGTTTTATTGTGCCCCCCACATGAGGAGAAAGGGTCCAAGACCTCTCTGATAGTCATACACCAGCAATTCTCCATGCCTTGCATGTCTCTGCTTCCCATTGCAGGCAGCCTAGCTAATGTTATCTTGTCTCTTTGCTATTCACTGTTCATGACATGCATGTTGTACTCTGATTTCTAAAGATTTAATGATTCACAAACAAAAGTAAAACTTTAGAATTCAAGCCACTTTCAATTCTAAAATCCCAATTCTCACAAATCAAAAGCTATGCTTTTCAAATGTCACTTCTGAAGCTCAAAAGCATTCCCGTTATAAAAATATGAATTCATGGTGAGATATTGAAATTGAAGGAGGTATCATGTTCCAGGAAAATGTGGAAGGTTGAGTTTGGGAAAAAAATTTGGTCTTTTCTCAAATCCAACATACACAAAATAGCACAATTTACTGCTAGCTCCCAGGAAGGCCAACTTTGCTGAGCCTGACAAGTAAGTTTCTAAGAATTAGGAGGGGGGGTGGAAATCAATAAAGTTGATCTTAAGGAAACCAAGACAAAAGCATTTGAAAATGACAATGTTCAACAGAAAAAAAAAAAAAAAAAAAAAGGGAAAGGTACAGCAGAATAAACAGATTACTTACAAGGGAAAAATGCAAAATGTATTTTGATCATGTGAAAAATATTCATCTTTAGTAATAATGAAATATATCAATAAAAATAATAATCAGGAATTGCTTTTCCTCATCACTTTAACATTTTTTAAAGTACAATATTATTCAGAGCTGTGAAATAGGTATTCCTATGCATTGTTGAAAAAAAAACAAAGTACAGCTACTTGGGAAAATAAACTGGGTAAAATATGTCCAGCCCTAAAATGTATTTAGCTTTTAATCTATTTACTTTTAAATATTTGTAAAAATAAAATAACATGTTAAGAAAGAATTTCTTCCATGACCATATTTATTTTTGTGATTTTTATAATAAAACTTGGAAAGAAAGCTATAATGTGAAAGTAAAGAATCAATCATTGGGATTTATCTGATGATCCAGTGGTTAAGACTCCATGCTACCACTGCTCAATCCCTGCTCAGGGAACTAAGATCCCAAAAAATAAATCATTTACATACACATATCAATTTATTTAATTTTCTTTATATACAATTGTTTAATATATATTGCATAGAACATATCACATGCATATAAAAAAGCATGTGTACATAAAGCATCCTATAAAGCATGATGTACATATTATGTTAATCACACATACACTGTGCATATGTATAATGCACAGTATGTGGTTATGATTCCTAGTGTTTTTTAACCAATTGCTTTATTTTCCTCTTTAAAAAATATTTATGCATATTCCACATTTTCTAAAATGACCAAAGCCTAGTTCTACAATTAAAAGTCATTACAAAGAAAGAGGTGATGAACAAAGGTTTTTTATGTTGAAGTAAATGGAAATAACAGTCAAGAGAATTGTTTCAATTTGGCATTTAGAACATATTTGATGATTTTTTTCCCAAAACAATGTCAAGATTATGGTTAATTTTCATCACTATTTCATTCTAGATGAGTTCATGTAAATCTCATCTTCAGTTCATTCCTCTTTCAGGATACAATTTTAACAGGGCTTTGAGACCAACATCGTGTGTGGTGATTTTACTTTTTCAGTAGTGATGACTTATATCCTCAGATTTTACCATGCAAATCATGGTTCATTTCATTTAGCAATGTAAATAGATGAGACACCAAGGTAACAGTTTCTATACAGACCGTCAATAGAAGTAGGCGTAGCATTCTACAATGTCAAATATTAGATTAGTTTTTAAAAAGAACTCAGAGGAAAAGATCATCATTTAAAAACATTTAATCAGGAATTGCTTTTCCTCATCACTTTAACATTTTTAAAGTACAATATTATTCAGAGCTGTGAAATAGGTATTCCTATGCATTGTTGAAAAAAACAAAGTACAGCTACTTGGGAAAATAAACTGGGTAAAATATGTCCAGCCCTAAAATGTATTTAGCTTTTAATCTATTTACTTTTAAATATTTGTAAAAATAAAATAACATGTTAAGAAAGAATTTCTTCCATGACCATATTTATTTTTGTGATTTTTATAATAAAACTTGGAAAGAAAGCTATAATGTGAAAGTAAAGAATCAATCATTGGGATTTATCTGATGATCCAGTGGTTAAGACTCCATGCTACCACTGCTCAATCCCTGCTCAGGGAACTAAGATCCCAAAAAATAAATCATTTACATACACATATCAATTTATTTAATTTTCTTTATATACAATTGTTTAATATATATTGCATAGAACATATCACATGCATATAAAAAAGCATGTGTACATAAAGCATCCTATAAAGCATGATGTACATATTATGTTAATCACACATACACTGTGCATATGTATAATGCACAGTATGTGGTTATGATTCCTAGTGTTTTTTAACCAATTGCTTTATTTTCCTCTTTAAAAAATATTTATGCATATTCCACATTTTCTAAAATGACCAAAGCCTAGTTCTACAATTAAAAGTCATTACAAAGAAAGAGGTGATGAACAAAGGTTTTTTATGTTGAAGTAAATGGAAATAACAGTCAAGAGAATTGTTTCAATTTGGCATTTAGAACATATTTGATGATTTTTTCCAAAGCAATGTCAAGATTATGGTTAATTTTCATCACTATTTCATTCTAGATGAGTTCATGTAAATCTCATCTTCAGTTCATTCATCTTTCAGGATACAATTTTAACAGGGCTTTGAGACCAACATCGTGTGTGGTGATTTTTACTTTTTTCAGTAGTGATGACTTATATCCTCAGATTTTACCATGCAAATCATGGTTCATTTCATTTAGCAATGTAAATAGATGAGACACCAAGGTAACAGTTTCTATACAGACCGTCAATAGAAGTAGGCGTAGCATTCTACAATGTCAAATATTAGATTAGAAAATTCTTTTGAAAGAAAAGAACTCAGAGGGAAAAGATCAATGCCACTCTTCCAGGTAAACTGGCTGAAGGGAAAGAGAGAAAACCATGGTGTAAGCAAAGGAAAAACATAGTTAATTTTTAATTTTTTTTGGCTTGGTGATTCACATATTATGTAATTTAAACAATGAAGAACAGAGTACCTAAGTATCTTTTCTCTTTTTTTATGGAATTCACGTGTTTCAGAGGAATCAAGACTACACACTAGAAATTACAGCTATCAATATCTAAATAATAAGAATGAAAATGATTCACTTACGTCCCTGTTAGATTAGATAAAAATAAAAGGCCATAAGAAAGAAACTGATACAGCTTCACCTATAATGAGCAAAAGGAATAAAATTTAAAATGTTGGAAATTAATGATACAGAAAAAGAACTCATTAGATTCATATGTCAGCTGATGTTTTCCTGCTGTCATACATTTTATTTATTTTTTAAAAGAAGACTGATCTTTTTTATAATTTTAATTATTTATTTAAAGTGGTGCTAGTGGTAAAGAACTCAGTGCAAGAGATATGAGACTTGGGTACAATCCCTGGGTCAGGAAGACCTTCCAGAGGAAGAAATGGTTACCCATTCCAGTATTTTGCTTGGAAAATTCTATGGACAGAGGAGCCTGGTAGGCTACAGTTGATAGGTCACAAAGGGCCAATTGGACATGTCTGAAGCAACTTAGCATGCATATTCATTTATTTATTTTTGACTGTGTTCGGTCTTCATTGCTGGGCAGCCTTTTCTCTAGTAGTGGTGAGTAAAGGACTACCCTTTGGTTGTGGCCCATGGGCTTCTCATTGTAGTAGCTTCTCTTGTGTGGAACACAGTCTCCAGAATGTGGTCTCTAGTGTGCGTGGCTTCAATAGCTGTGGCACGTGGGCTTTCAGGATACAATTTTAACAGGGCTTTGAGACCAACATCGTGTGTGGTGATTTTACTTTTTCAGTAGTGATGACTTATATCCTCAGATTTTACCATGCAAATCATGGTTCATTTCATTTAGCAATGTAAATAGATGAGACACCAAGGTAACAGTTTCTATACAGACCGTCAATAGAAGTAGGCGTAGCATTCTACAATGTCAAATATTAGATTAGAAAATTCTTTTGAAAGAAAAGAACTCAGAGGGAAAAGATCAATGCCACTCTTCCAGGTAAACTGGCTGAAGGGAAAGAGAGAAAACCATGGTGTAAGCAAAGGAAAAACATAGTTAATTTTTAATTTTTTTTGGCTTGGTGATTCACATATTATGTAATTTAAACAATGAAGAACAGAGTACCTAAGTATCTTTTCTCTTTTTTTATGGAATTCACGTGTTTCAGAGGAATCAAGACTACACACTAGAAATTACAGCTATCAATATCTAAATAATAAGAATGAAAATGATTCACTTACGTCCCTGTTAGATTAGATAAAAATAAAAGGCCATAAGAAAGAAACTGATACAGCTTCACCTATAATGAGCAAAAGGAATAAAATTTAAAATGTTGGAAATTAATGATACAGAAAAAGAACTCATTAGATTCATATGTCAGCTGATGTTTTCCTGCTGTCATACATTTTATTTATTTTTTAAAAGAAGACTGATCTTTTTTATAATTTTAATTATTTATTTAAAGTGGTGCTAGTGGTAAAGAACTCAGTGCAAGAGATATGAGACTTGGGTACAATCCCTGGGTCAGGAAGACCTTCCAGAGGAAGAAATGGTTACCCATTCCAGTATTTTTGCTTGGAAAATTCTATGGACAGAGGAGCCTGGTAGGCTACAGTTGATAGGTCACAAAGGGCCAATTGGACATGTCTGAAGCAACTTAGCATGCATATTCATTTATTTATTTTTGACTGTGTTCGGTCTTCATTGCTGGGCAGCCTTTTCTCTAGTAGTGGTGAGTAAAGGACTACCCTTTGGTTGTGGCCCATGGGCTTCTCATTGTAGTAGCTTCTCTTGTGTGGAACACAGTCTCCAGAATGTGGTCTCTAGTGTGCGTGGCTTCAATAGCTGTGGCACGTGGGCTCAGTAATTACAGTTCCCTGTGCTCTAGAGCACAGGCTCAATAGTTGTAGCATAGGGCTTCCCTGGTGACCCAGTGGGTAAAGAGTCCACCTTGCAGTGCAAGGGGCACCAGTTCAATCCCTGGCCCGGGAAGATCCCACCTGCTGTAGAGCGGCTGGACAGGTGTGTCTAATTACGAGCCAGGGTGTTCTGCAATGAGGGAGGTCGCTGCAATGGGAGGCCCACACATTCCAAAGAATAAAAAAGATGGATGAAAACAAATGGATGACTTAGAGGCAAAAGAAAAAAAATGCAAAAAAAAAAAAAAAAGTAGCTTAAGGGCTTTAGTTTTTCCATGGCATGAGGGATCCTCCTGGACTAGGGATCCAACACATGTCTCCAGCACTAGCAGGGAAACTGTTCACCCCTGAGACACCAGGGAAGCTCATATATATATTTTTAAAATATTTTAATGCTATGAATTTGGGTAAAAACTGAACCTGATTTCATTCATTCAGGAAATGCCTATGAAGTATCTGCTTAGAAAAAAACTGCCTGTCTACCAGGTACTCTTCTAGCATCAGAATACAATATGCACAAAGAAATTTCACACCTCTTTCATCTTATTTCTTGTGAGTAAGACATTATTGTTCTTCAAAGGTATCCACTCTTTAATGAGCATCAGTTTGTCTGTTGTATATATTGAGTCTGCTGCCCAAACCCGGGCAATGAAACAAGTAGAAAACATCACAGATTACATCAGCATCATATAGTCACTACTTTTGCCCAATTCTTTTCTGATGTTGTCACTAACAACTCTTGGGTCCTAGTGTGTGTCTAATTGAGTTCCTGAAGCCAGCACAGCGCGTTCCCATGGCTAGTCAAGAATAGGCAGCTGTCATTTGTACTGGTATAGATGTATCTTGATCAACTGGAGTCTGCCAAGATCCCCGGGGTTAAGAGTGTTTTTTGATTCATGGTGTCTGCCAACACCCAGTCCAGTTGGACTTGGATTGAAGGAAAAATCTCAGAAAGGTCAGATGCAGAGCTAAAAGAGATTGGAACAAACTTTTGGTCTGGAGGTCAAGTTTCAGTTCCCATTGAGTCACATTAAATACTAGTTTCTTTTGTCATTTTTCTTGTAATCAGTTCCATTTGTAAAAAAAATTACTCTCTTATTCTGATGTGCAGAAATCATGTTAATAATACAAGGGCTCCTGGTGACCCAGTGGGTTAAAGAGTCCACCTTGCAGTGCAAGGCACCAGTTCAATCCCTGGCCCGGGAAGATCCCACCTGCTGTAGAGCGGCTGGACAGGTGTGTCTAATTACGAGCCAGGGTGTTCTGCAATGAGGGAGGTCGCTGCAATGGGAGGCCCACACATTCCAAAGAATAAAAAAGATGGATGAAAACAAATGGATGACTTAGAGGCAAAAGAAAAAAAATGCAAAAAAAAAAAAAAAAGTAGCTTAAGGGCTTTAGTTTTTCCATGGCATGAGGGATCCTCCTGGACTAGGGATCCAACACATGTCTCCAGCACTAGCAGGGAAACTGTTCACCCCTGAGACACCAGGGAAGCTCATATATATATTTTTAAAATATTTTAATGCTATGAATTTGGGTAAAAACTGAACCTGATTTCATTCATTCAGGAAATGCCTATGAAGTATCTGCTTAGAAAAAAACTGCCTGTCTACCAGGTACTCTTCTAGCATCAGAATACAATATGCACAAAGAAATTTCACACCTCTTTCATCTTATTTCTTGTGAGTAAGACATTATTGTTCTTCAAAGGTATCCACTCTTTAATGAGCATCAGTTTGTCTGTTGTATATATTGAGTCTGCTGCCCAAACCCGGGCAATGAAACAAGTAGAAAACATCACAGATTACATCAGCATCATATAGTCACTACTTTTGCCCAATTCTTTTCTGATGTTGTCACTAACAACTCTTGGGTCCTAGTGTGTGTCTAATTGAGTTCCTGAAGCCAGCACAGGGGTTCCCATGGCTAGTCAAGAATAGGCAGCTGTCATTTGTACTGGTATAGATGTATCTTGATCAACTGGAGTCTGCCAAGATCCCCGGGGTTAAGAGTGTTTTTTGATTCATGGTGTCTGCCAACACCCAGTCCAGTTGGACTTGGATTGAAGGAAAAATCTCAGAAAGGTCAGATGCAGAGCTAAAAGAGATTGGAACAAACTTTTGGTCTGGAGGTCAAGTTTCAGTTCCCATTGAGTCACATTAAATACTAGTTTCTTTTGTCATTTTTCTTGTAATCAGTTCCATTTGTAAAAAAAATTACTCTCTTATTCTGATGTGCAGAAATCATGTTAATAATAAATACATTTCCCATTGCTTGGTGAAAAAAAATAATATATACAATGTCATATTGTAATATGCTCTGAGGAAAAACCCAATGACAATGTGGAAGAACAGATGTGATATTGAGGAAGATGGTTGTTATTTTAGACAGGATAACACTGTAAGTCAGACAGCATACTACTGGAAAAAGCATAGACTCATGTATCAGAAGAACAGAGGGGTCCAAAAATAGATACTCGCATATATGGCCAATTAACTCTGATAAAAATTCTAAGGCAAATAAATGGAGAAAAGATGGTATTTTCAGCAAGATTACTGGAGTGGGCTGCCATGCCCTCCTCCAGGGGATCTTCCCGCCACAGGGATGGAACCCATAGCTCCTGTGTTTCTTGCATTGCAGGCAGATTCTTTACCACTGAGCCACCAGGGAAGCCCATACAGTGAGCACCACTTAGCAAAAATATCAATAAAAAGCAGCAAACTACTTATCCATGCAATAGAGGTAAATCTTAAATGCATTATGCAAAGAGAAAAAGCCAGACTCAAAAAAAAATGCACACTATATCACTTCATTTCTGTCATATTCTAGAAAAGATATAGCCAAGGAGTGGTCAGGTTCTGACTTTAGGCAAAGGAAAGTGAGGAAAGTGGTGACAGCAGGGCAAAAAGAAGCATTGTGGATGATGAATGTACTGTATATCTTGATGATATTGGTGGAAAAATTCATGCACCTATATACCTAAAAAGGATATATTTTCCTATATTTAAATGATAACTCTATAAACTTGATTAAAAACAAACAAAACAAAGAAATGTTTTGGAAAAAATCAAGGATAAACCTCTGAGAGGCAAGCAAAAGTACGGAATGCCTTGACAGAAAACAGAAATATTCCTTTAGAAAACAGTTTTTATTAGCTGAAAGTGTAGACTAGTAAAACTGGAGATTCATGTCACTAATTTCTACAGAGTTCTGGTAATCATTAAACTCAGATTTCACTTACCAAAATCCAAGTTCAGTCCTTTTTTGTCCTACTTTTGTCCCAATTTCTAAGTGTCATTTTAAGTCTTGCCTTTCTTGAGATATCCTTATTTATATCTGGTTTAATTATTAATATCGTCCTGTTTTCCTCTCAAAGTGTCTCTTTAGGCAATAAATCACATGGTCACCCTACTTAGATATGTAGCCTGTTAGGTAATCCACTGATAGGTAGACAAATAGTTGCTGGGAAGAGGGTCCGATGTTTTCCTCTGTGGAAAACATGATCCATTTAAACCTACCTGGAAAAAGCATAGACTCATGTATCAGAAGAACAGAGGGGTCCAAAAATAGATACTCGCATATATGGCCAATTAACTCTGATAAAAATTCTAAGGCAAATAAATGGAGAAAAGATGGTATTTTCAGCAAGATTACTGGAGTGGGCTGCCATGCCCTCCTCCAGGGGATCTTCCCGCCACAGGGATGGAACCCATAGCTCCTGTGTTTCTTGCATTGCAGGCAGATTCTTTACCACTGAGCCACCAGGGAAGCCCATACAGTGAGCACCACTTAGCAAAAATATCAATAAAAAGCAGCAAACTACTTATCCATGCAATAGAGGTAAATCTTAAATGCATTATGCAAAGAGAAAAAGCCAGACTCAAAAAAAAATGCACACTATATCACTTCATTTCTGTCATATTCTAGAAAAGATATAGCCAAGGAGTGGTCAGGTTCTGACTTTAGGCAAAGGAAAGTGAGGAAAGTGGTGACAGCAGGGCAAAAAGAAGCATTGTGGATGATGAATGTACTGTATATCTTGATGATATTGGTGGAAAAATTCATGCACCTATATACCTAAAAAGGATATATTTTCCTATATTTAAATGATAACTCTATAAACTTGATTAAAAACAAACAAAACAAAGAAATGTTTTGGAAAAAATCAAGGATAAACCTCTGAGAGGCAAGCAAAAGTACGGAATGCCTTGACAGAAAACAGAAATATTCCTTTAGAAAACAGTTTTTATTAGCTGAAAGTGTAGACTAGTAAAACTGGAGATTCATGTCACTAATTTCTACAGAGTTCTGGTAATCATTAAACTCAGATTTCACTTACCAAAATCCAAGTTCAGTCCTTTTTTTTGTCCTACTTTTGTCCCAATTTCTAAGTGTCATTTTAAGTCTTGCCTTTCTTGAGATATCCTTATTTATATCTGGTTTAATTATTAATATCGTCCTGTTTTCCTCTCCAAAGTGTCTCTTTAGGCAATAAATCACATGGTCACCCTACTTAGATATGTAGCCTGTTAGGTAATCCACTGATAGGTAGACAAATGGCTCTCTCTGTATGGAGTTGCTGGGAAGAGGTGAGGTTCACATTGAGTGCTCTTGAAAGAACACTGTCAGACTGAAGTTTAATATTATCATTACAAGAAAAGGAGATGTGCAGGGTTATGTACTCAGCATATTTAATATGCTATCATACATCAATTAAAAGTTTGCTAAACATGCCACAAATCTTGGTCAGCACTATTTTATCTTAGCATTTTGGTTACTCTTTTAAATAGGAAAATTAAGCCATCAGTGAAAATGAAGTCTCAAACAGTATTTACCGCTGGCATCTCTCTATTTCTATCTCACAGAGCATCAGCGAGAGTCAAAATAAATAAATAAATAAATAAATAAAAGGAAGAAGAAGAAAGATGAGGTCAATGATGAACTCTTCTCCAGGGTTTAATGATTTCAAGTTACAGAGTTTTCTCTGTCCTTAGGTCATTCTCCAAGGGTAGAAAGAAAACACAAATTAATGTGGTATTTAAACTATGTGTTAAAAATTCCATTGAGAGAGAAGCATGGCCCCATTTTGTATTTTAATCTATGTGTTAAAGAAATAAATTGAATTTGGAACCATTACTGAATTTAAATGAAGCTCTTCTGAGATTTACAGGGACTATGACAGAGGTGATGTTTTCTCCCCATCACTAAGCTTGTCCCAGGGACAACTCCAATGGATTAGACATTACTCTTTTGGTGACTGGAAGCAAGATAAGGCAAAAATAACTACTGAAGAAATTAAGGATCAAACTACATTTTTTGAATGGAATTTTAAAAGAAAACAGAAATATTCCTTTAGAAAACAGTTTTTATTAGCTGAAAGTGTAGACTAGTAAAACTGGAGATTCATGTCACTAATTTCTACAGAGTTCTGGTAATCATTAAACTCAGATTTCACTTACCAAAATCCAAGTTCAGTCCTTTTTTGTCCTACTTTTGTCCCAATTTCTAAGTGTCATTTTAAGTCTTGCCTTTCTTGAGATATCCTTATTTATATCTGGTTTAATTATTAATATCGTCCTGTTTTCCTCTCCAAAGTGTCTCTTTAGGCAATAAATCACATGGTCACCCTACTTAGATATGTAGCCTGTTAGGTAATCCACTGATAGGTAGACAAATGGCTCTCTCTGTATGGAGTTGCTGGGAAGAGGTGAGGTTCACATTGAGTGCTCTTGAAAGAACACTGTCAGACTGAAGTTTAATATTATCATTACAAGAAAAGGAGATGTGCAGGGTTATGTACTCAGCATATTTAATATGCTATCATACATCAATTAAAAGTTTGCTAAACATGCCACAAATCTTGGTCAGCACTATTTTATCTTAGCATTTTGGTTACTCTTTTAAATAGGAAAATTAAGCCATCAGTGAAAATGAAGTCTCAAACAGTATTTACCGCTGGCATCTCTCTATTTCTATCTCACAGAGCATCAGCGAGAGTCAAAATAAATAAATAAATAAATAAATAAAAGGAAGAAGAAGAAAGATGAGGTCAATGATGAACTCTTCTCCAGGGTTTAATGATTTCAAGTTACAGAGTTTTCTCTGTCCTTAGGTCATTCTCCAAGGGTAGAAAGAAAACACAAATTAATGTGGTATTTAAACTATGTGTTAAAAATTCCATTGAGAGAGAAGCATGGCCCCATTTTGTATTTTAATCTATGTGTTAAAGAAATAAATTGAATTTGGAACCATTACTGAATTTAAATGAAGCTCTTCTGAGATTTACAGGGACTATGACAGAGGTGATGTTTTCTCCCCATCACTAAGCTTGTCCCAGGGACAACTCCAATGGATTAGACATTACTCTTTTGGTGACTGGAAGCAAGATAAGGCAAAAATAACTACTGAAGAAATTAAGGATCAAACTACATTTTTAATGATTGTTATAGGAAGTTTCTGTGTAAACAAGAAAATCTTTTCCTTTCCCTTCTTTGAATTTTATTAAACCACACAGGCTTATTTACTTATTCTTTTTCTAGGATGTAACACATCATCTTAGCATGAAAAAAAAAATTCTTGTAAATTATTTGAATTTTTCTATCTATGGATCTAAAATAGCCAGAACTCAAACAGAATTAAACAACCATTAATAGAACAGTTAACACTTAGGAAGAGCTGGCATAATTCCAAAGCAAGTTTCAAGTTGAAAGCTCCATTTGAGATGTTCTACTCATTGTTCAGCTATTCTCAGCTGTGAAGTAAGGAAGGCAATATAATTTACCCCAAGAAACAGGTGAGTCATGTTTTTGCAGGGCAGATATAGTAGTAAAGTGTTCCAGAAAATGTAATGAGGAAGCAGGATCTTAGAAGAAAAATATAATAGAAGGGAGATTGCTAAACTATGTGCTACTTCTATGAGGAAGCAGACCTTTCATCACTTAGCCTCTGATACTTGTGATCTAGTCTTATTAAAAACAACAACAACAACAACTGTAGTCTCTATTCTATAAGAAAATTCAGGGAATAAACCAGTGATTTTTCACCATGCTAGTTAAGGAATGAGACAGCACTGAAAAGAATCAGCATTCTTTCAATAAATTAACTTTAGCTTTAAGTAAGTTCTCCAAATAACTAACTCCATTTTAACATAAAGTTCTTCCTAGGATGACTCAATTGCAACATCCTTCTGTTCTTTGAATTACAATACAGTATCAACATGCTGGCTAGTCTCTTTCACATATAGTATGCTTAAATCATTTGAATATATATATTATATATTAAATGTATTTCATTTTGGATTTTATTAATCTGTTTTATATGCATCTTACTCTTGATATGTGCTCTATTAAGCCCATCTTTGTAAGATATAGATTTTTCTTTGTATTTAGTTAAAAAAAGTTGATAAAACATTTGAATAAGATAAAACATGAGCAATATTTGCAATAATTTCATAATCCATCTATTAACTCAGCCACCAAATAAGACTGTATTGCCTCTGATTTAATTACTTCCATAGTATTAACTTGATTGATATACAGCCATAATAATGTGTCAGACTGTGCATCAGTACATTCAACATATATCAACACATCAGGTGATTCAAAAATCTTAAAATCCAAGATTTTGACATTTTTAACTTCTGTCCAATGCTGGTCCTTTAACAAGTGATTGTGAGTTTATGTGTGTATTTATGTTGTGTAACTTGTGATTGAATGTTTTTCTAGACTTTACAGTTTTCTGTATTGGATAAGTATTATCCTCTTAATCAGATCAAAATCAGCAAAGGCAAAATGCCATGGGCTCTGCATGTTGGAGCCTGGGTTCAGTATGAAAGGGATGAAATTAACTTCCTCAGGTTCAGAAAAAAGTTCCAAGCAAGCTTCCACCTGTAAATAAAGGCAAAGAAATCAAGCAGTGTCGTGGAATACAAAAGCAGCCTGCCAGGAGTTTAGGGGACAAAATGTCCAGCAGGAATCACAGATGCAACAGCAAGAGTGGGTCTCAGAGATGACTCCATGTCTAAGAGGGAAGGAGGACTAGGTAAGTGGATCTCTTGTTTCCAGAATTGCTTCAGAACACCATATCCCAATCAAGATGGGGGGAAAAATAAAATCAGGCAGAGAAGCTGGACTGGAAAAGGAGATTAAAAAAAAAAATTTCCAAGTTGTTATAGCTAGACAAATTCCAAATCACTAAATTGCAGAATCGTGTTTTCCCGAGTGTATCAGTATGTCCATAGAAAAGACAAGAAATTATCACTTCCATATACCTATATAGAAAAACCCCCGAAACAATGAGAAAACAGAACTTAAATGGAGAGTATTGTTTGCTTAAACAATTTCTACTAGACCCATTCACTAATCTTGGTGCTAGAACTGATTTCTCTGAAATAAGAACAGGTTATCTTAAAGCTTAGAGCAGTGCACCTGGACAAGGATGGAATACCCCCATCCTAGCACTACAGAAATTTCTATCTCTCATACAATTTCTCTCTCATAGCTTCAAAAGACTGAAGTTATGAGAGAGAAATTCATAAATCAATCCAGGAGGAATCCCAAGAGATACATAGCATCAAGAAAAGGATGACCTAAGGCAATAATACCTGTTAAACATCTAGAGAAATGAATTGGTCCCAGATCTTAGAGTAAGAGTTAATTTCTAGGTAGGGAGTAAATTGTTTCAACAAGGATAATTGAAGCTCATTCATTCTTTCAATGATTAAGTCATTAATTGAACAAGTACGTGAATAAAGGTAGACTAGTTGAAAGGCTGTTGCAGTAGTTTACATGAGTAAAATGGAAATGGGGAAACAAGATGACTTCCACTGATAATGGAAGTAAAGCAGATCAGACAAAATGTTTGGGGCAACCAATATCAAGAAAGACATGGCTCTGCATGTTGGAGCCTTCAGTATGAAAGGGATGAAATTAACTTCCTCAGGTTCAGAAAAAAGTTCCAAGCAAGCTTCCACCTGTAAATAAAGGCAAAGAAATCAAGCAGTGTCGTGGAATACAAAAGCAGCCTGCCAGGAGTTTAGGGGACAAAATGTCCAGCAGGAATCACAGATGCAACAGCAAGAGTGGGTCTCAGAGATGACTCCATGTCTAAGAGGGAAGGAGGACTAGGTAAGTGGATCTCTTGTTTCCAGAATTGCTTCAGAACACCATATCCCAATCAAGATGGGGGGAAAAATAAAATCAGGCAGAGAAGCTGGACTGGAAAAGGAGATTAAAAAAAAAAATTTCCAAGTTGTTATAGCTAGACAAATTCCAAATCACTAAATTGCAGAATCGTGTTTTCCCGAGTGTATCAGTATGTCCATAGAAAAGACAAGAAATTATCACTTCCATATACCTATATAGAAAAACCCCCGAAACAATGAGAAAACAGAACTTAAATGGAGAGTATTGTTTGCTTAAACAATTTCTACTAGACCCATTCACTAATCTTGGTGCTAGAACTGATTTCTCTGAAATAAGAACAGGTTATCTTAAAGCTTAGAGCAGTGCACCTGGACAAGGATGGAATACCCCCATCCTAGCACTACAGAAATTTCTATCTCTCATACAATTTCTCTCTCATAGCTTCAAAAGACTGAAGTTATGAGAGAGAAATTCATAAATCAATCCAGGAGGAATCCCAAGAGATACATAGTATCAAGAAAAGGATGACCTAAGGCAATAATACCTGTTAAACATCTAGAGAAATGAATTGGTCCCAGATCTTAGAGTAAGAGTTAATTTCTAGGTAGGGAGTAAATTGTTTCAACAAGGATAATTGAAGCTCATTCATTCTTTCAATGATTAAGTCATTAATTGAACAAGTACGTGAATAAAGGTAGACTAGTTGAAAGGCTGTTGCAGTAGTTTACATGAGTAAAATGGAAATGGGGAAACAAGATGACTTCCACTGATAATGGAAGTAAAGCAGATCAGACATAATAATGTTTTTGGGGCAACCAATATCAAGAAAGACTTCCGCAATTCTGACTTAAGGATCTGCCTGGAGGTAATAGGAGAATGTGAAGAACAAGAAGCACTGAGTTCACTTTTGGCCACATGAAATGTGTCTGAAAAATCCAAGTATAAATGCCAAATAGGCAAATAACTGTATGGCTCTATAACTTAGAAAAAGGTCTTGGCTGGATATGGAAGTATGAAAATGTTCATCTTGTGGATACTGATTGAAGTCCTGGAAATAGATGTGATCATACGAGGCAGTTAGGTGGCACTAGTGGTAAAGGACCTGCCTGTCAAAGCAGCAGAGGTAAGAGATCCAGGTTCAATCTGTGGGTATGGAAGAGCCCTTGGAGAAGGAAATGGCAGTCCATTACAGTATTTTTGCCTGGAAAATCCCATGGACAGAGGAGCCTGGTGGGCTACAGCCCATATGGTCTCAAAGAGGTGGACACAGCTGAGTGACTTAGCTCACATGCAGAATGAGGAAAGAAGGGGAAGATACTTAGGTCTTGGAGGGGGAAAAAAAAAAAAGAGCTGAAAGGCAAGGCTAAATAGTAAAGAAATTTTAGAAGAAAACCAATAGGTATTATAAAGCAAATGTTTATACTGTTGAAAAATTAATATAGTAAATTGGGATCCCATAGCTTTCCTTAGGCAGCATAGTTACAAACAAGTACCTCTGTCACTTTCAGGTCAATGCACTGGACTTGAGTGGGTTAAAGAATCAGGAAATATAAAGAAAATGGAAGTTCTAGGCGGCTCTTGAGAAAAAAGTGCTTCCTCTATTTTAAACATGATGATCAGTCATACATTCTCTACTCAGAATTAGCTTCAAAAGACTGAAGTTATGAGAGAGAAATTCATAAATCAATCCAGGAGGAATCCCAAGAGATACATAGCATCAAGAAAAGGATGACCTAAGGCAATAATACCTGTTAAACATCTAGAGAAATGAATTGGTCCCAGATCTTAGAGTAAGAGTTAATTTCTAGGTAGGGAGTAAATTGTTTCAACAAGGATAATTGAAGCTCATTCATTCTTTCAATGATTAAGTCATTAATTGAACAAGTACGTGAATAAAGGTAGACTAGTTGAAAGGCTGTTGCAGTAGTTTACATGAGTAAAATGGAAATGGGGAAACAAGATGACTTCCACTGATAATGGAAGTAAAGCAGATCAGACATAATAATGTTTTGGGGCAACCAATATCAAGAAAGACTTCCGCAATTCTGACTTAAGGATCTGCCTGGAGGTAATAGGAGAATGTGAAGAACAAGAAGCACTGAGTTCACTTTTGGCCACATGAAATGTTTCTGAAAAATCCAAGTATAAATGCCAAATAGGCAAATAACTGTATGGCTCTATAACTTAGAAAAAGGTCTTGGCTGGATATGGAAGTATGAAAATGTTCATCTTGTGGATACTGATTGAAGTCCTGGAAATAGATGTGATCATACGAGGCAGTTAGGTGGCACTAGTGGTAAAGGACCTGCCTGTCAAAGCAGCAGAGGTAAGAGATCCAGGTTCAATCTGTGGGTATGGAAGAGCCCTTGGAGAAGGAAATGGCAGTCCATTACAGTATTTTTGCCTGGAAAATCCCATGGACAGAGGAGCCTGGTGGGCTACAGCCCATATGGTCTCAAAGAGGTGGACACAGCTGAGTGACTTAGCTCACATGCAGAATGAGGAAAGAAGGGGAAGATACTTAGGTCTTGGAGGGGGAAAAAAAAAAAGAGCTGAAAGGCAAGGCTAAATAGTAAAGAAATTTTAGAAGAAAACCAATAGGTATTATAAAGCAAATGTTTATACTGTTGAAAAATTAATATAGTAAATTGGGATCCCATAGCTTTCCTTAGGCAGCATAGTTACAAACAAGTACCTCTGTCACTTTCAGGTCAATGCACTGGACTTGAGTGGGTTAAAGAATCAGGAAATATAAAGAAAATGGAAGTTCTAGGCGGCTCTTGAGAAAAAAGTGCTTCCTCTATTTTAAACATGGGGAAAAGGAGGATCGCTGAGGATTCAGGGAGGTATTTATGTTTAGTGGTGGGAGGTTGAAGGAGTTCCAGAATACTGACTTTTATTTTCTATAGGAAGTAAGAGACTTCTGTAACTCTGCTGACTGTGGTGAAGCAAAAGAGGCTGGAAGTCTGGGTAGAATAGAAAGATCTGAAATTGTTACTGTGGAATATAAGACAGTTAACCCAATAGGAAATTGTTCTTTGAAGTTTAAGCAGTGTTTGTATTGGTGAAAAAATTGACAATAGTATCATTTCGATCTAGATGTGTAGATTCCTTTGGCAATGCTCATTTGTCCAGGTGGAGATGCAGAGAACAGCTGGGATTGTTATGGTGTAGGAGTTTCAGGTTTGGAGGAGCTTGACTGAAGTAGAAGATGCATTCTAAGCTGAAAACAGAAGGAAGTATAGAAGGGATGTAATGATGGGGTATAAGAGAGATGAGAAGTCAGAGGTTAAACTTCCAGTAAGGTCAAAGAAAGAAAAGTTTTTGTGGAAATGGTTAAACAAATAGTCTGGAAAGGCAAACAGTAGGGCTGCAGAAGGGGAAGTTTCAGTGAATACTTTTGGAAAGGTACGAGTTGGGGTGATTGCAAGGCCCACAGTGTGACTGTATGAGGATATGATTAGAAGAAAAAGTGATACTGAAGAAGATGCAGTAGGAATGGAGGATCCAGGGGACCAGATCCCAAAGTCTGTACTGAATTTGGATTCCACAAGATGAGTTAATACTCTCCTAAAGGAAGCATGCAGGGCAGTAGAACTAGGAAAATAGAGATTTCACAAGCTCATAGGTGAGAATTAGTCTGAAGCAGAGTCTGTGTTTTGTAAATTGCTTGCTTCAGGAGACTTCTGTGTCTAGGAGGGAACAAAGAGTAAAAAAATGGAGAAACGTAATGACTTCTAAAATTGAGGCTGACATCAAAGAGTTAGACGATTGTATTGTAGTCACAGGAAGTAGCATGTTCACCCTAAAGCATTTGAGTCTAATTTGCTATATTTAGCCTTTGCTTGTTTATACATTCAGAGTACAGAGCCAAAATCTGTATAGCTCTCAGAGACAAAGTAATCATGCAAATTTATGGAATTCCCTAATGAATGAATAAAAAGGATTTAAATTTCAGGCAAAAATAATAATGAAAATGAACACAACAAAAAGGCACTTGGAATTTAGAAGAATAAGGATAAAAGGAAAGAGAATGAAGCCCAGCGAGCACCATTTCCTGTGACATTTCCTTTAAAACTGGCAACAATTAATTTAAAAAATTACATGCATTGACTTGACTTCTTTACCGGAATCATCTCTGTGATGTTTTACACACCTGCTTTTATTTACAAGAGTATAACGCCTCATTTCATTTCTCTAACACATTAAATGTACTAGTCATAAAGGCAGAGTCTAATTGTTCTATTAACTGCTTCTTCAAGCACAAATTCTACTTGTTTAAATTTGTTATTCTTTCATAAACTTGGATTTTCTTAAATATATGGTGATTAAGTTTATTTAAGCATATTGTGTAACAGCTTCTACAATTTTTGACCTGCAGCTTTTTGAAGCAACACTAGGAGATATCGGCTACCTGCACAGGTCCTCTTTTTCTAATGTTTGTCAAGAAGTACAGATAACCATTCCCTTCTACTTTACTCTTTTGTGAAGGATTCATTTCAATTTTTTGTTTATTGATATTTCCTTTGTCTTACTTTCAATGGGATATATACTTCATTATATTTATAATAGTGCTATTGTTTCCAAGTTTGACAGAGGTGCAAAAGCGATGTAGCATGAGTGTTAGTTATTACTTTGGAATTAGAAATTTTAATAAAACTATACATGCACCTGGAAATGTTTCATTAAATATGATGAGAATAAGAGCTTTATACTAGTTTGGTCCAAGCATAATTTCAGTTTTTGCATTGTTGAAATTTGCTATTGGGATCCATTCTTAAATAAATGTAGTCATACATCATTTTAATACTCATTTCGCACTTCATGTTTTTTTGCTAATTACTTATTACTTGCTATTTATTTTATATTTATCTTAGATTATGCAAATGATAGACAAAAAGCATTGGGTCCAGGAACTGCTAACGAACATACAGTGCAGTGGGGGTTCAAGAAATTTTGCAAAGGAGAGGATAGCCTTGAAGATGAGGAGTGTTGCGACTGGCCATCAGAAGTTGACAATGACTAATTGATAGCCATCATCAAAGTTAATCCTCTTTCAATTACACAAGAAATTGCTGAAGAACTCAATGCCAACCATTCTATGGTCATTCGGCATTTGAAGAAAATTGGAAAGGTGAAAAAGCTTTATAAGTGGGTACCTCCTGAGCTGACTTCAAATCATATAAAACTCATTTTGAAGTGTTGTCTTCTCTTATTCTGTGCAACAACAATGAATCATTTCTCGATCAGATTGTGATATGTGAGGAAACATAGATTCTATACAATAACTGGGGACAACCAGCTCAGTGGCTGAGAAGAAACTCCAGAGTTCCCAGAGCAAACTTGCACCAAAAAAGGTTATGGTCACTGTTTGGTGGTCTGCTGCCCATATGACCCACTATAGCATTCTGACTCCTGGCAAAACTATTACATCTGAGAAGTAAGCTCAGCAAATCGGTGATATCCACTGAAAACTGCAATGGCTATAGCTGGTATTGGTCAATACAATGGGTGCAATTTTTCTCCATGACAATGCCTGACTGCATGTCACACAACCAAAAATTTCAAAAGTTGAATGAACTGGGGTCCTAAGTTCTGCCTCATATGCCGTATTCACCTGACCTCTCGCCAACTGATTACCACTTCTTCAAGTATCCTGACAACTTTTAGTAGGGAAAAAAAATACTTCTACAACCAACAGGATGCAAAAAATGCTTTCCAAGAGTTCATTAAATCCCAAAACATGGATTTTTATGCAACAGGAATAAGCAAACTTACTTCTAATTAGGAAAAATGTGTTGATTGTAATGGTTTATATTTTGATTAATAAAGGTGTGCTTCATATATATGGAAATAAAAATAAATATATGGAGTCTAGTAAGTTTGTGCTGATAAGTACACATGCAGAACATTGATGGAAAAATAGTCATCGAGACCAGACTTATGGACATTAGGGAGAGGGAAGAGTGGGTGAGAGATACAGAAAGAGTAACATGGAACCCAATACTAACATAAGTAAAAGAGATAAGTACTGTTAATGTGCTGTGGGACTAAAGGGTATTGCATGGGGTCTATACAATGGCCTTGAGGGTTGGGATGATGGAGACTGGGATATACATATGACTAATCTGGAATTATACATAATATCTGTAAACAACGAAACTCTGTAAAAGCAAAAAAGCAAAATAAAAAATATACATTACATACATAAAAAATAAAACAAAATAGGGCTTCCCCTGGTGGTCCAGTGGGTAAGGACACCGCCTTGCAGTGCAAGGGGCGCCAATTCGAGCCCTGGCCTGGGAAGATCCCACGTGCCGCGGAGAGGCTGGACTGATGTGTCCAATCACCGAGCCGGAGCTCTGGAGTGCATGCGCCTGGAGCGGGTGCTGTGCGACAACAGACGCCACCGCGATGGGAGGTCTGCAGGAGCCAAAGAACAAAGACGGATGAAAATAGAGAAATGTAAAACCAATAGAAGTGGCCCGCCCACTCCTCTCCCTCCCCAACCTGACCCCTGCCCCCCAAAAGATAAAATAAAATAAAGATGTGGTTTTACCTAGTTATAATCATTTAAATTGAAGATCTGAAACCACAATCATTTTTGCACCAACCTAATGAATGCTACGCTTATTTATAGTAAAAGATTAATTAAGAAAATTATTATTGTTTAATTAAAAATTAAAATTAATTTGTATATTATATTATTTCCAGTTTTCCATCATGGAAATCATGGCATGTACTTAAAGGTTCTAAACTTTGGCTCTGCTATGCTGTGCTAGGTTACTTCAGTCATGTCCACCTCTTTGTGATGGTATGGACGATACCCTGCCAGGTTCTTCCGTCCATGGGATTCTCCAGACAAGAATACTGAAGTGGATGCTACTTATTCGTAAAATTTTAAGATCTTGTAGATTATTTTTAAAGATTTGTTTTCCTATTGAATTATACATTTGGTTTATCTCCAAATCCATTCCATTTAATATAATATCTGGAATCACACTCTATTATAAAATAAAATAAAAACAGTCTAAACTCTAGCAGAAAAACAACTTAATTAATTCATGAATATTATAAAAGAAAATTATGTCTGAACTTAACAGGGTTATGTGCAAACCGAAGAAGCAAGAAAGTGAGTTTATGTATCTTAATACAAACAACATAAATCTAGGCCATAAAGTGATAATATATATTTGAGATTCTAAAGTGAAGATAACATTTCAATTATATTGATCTTTTCAAGGCTTGTCTTTTTCGAGTCATCATGATGTTATATTTGTTTCATTAAAAATGCCACATAGCACCATACCCTTCTTGAAAGATGCAAAACCACATAACATTAAAATGTTGAGATCATCTGGATTCTTTTACTTTTTACATTTGAGATTCCGTTGTCATGACAAAAAGGGGAAACATGAATGCTGACTGTAGGTTATTTGCCAAGGGTTGTTAAAAATAAAACTGATAACATGTACCAAAGGTTTTCCATATGGCAGGTATTTTGCTGACAGCATACTTTATCCTAGGAATATGTGCCAAATGGTCAAGTTCAGGGGTCAGGTCCTAATCTAATGGTTAAAATAGTCATGAATATGTGTGTGCATGTGTGCACATATACACATACATCTATATATGCATTTATTTTCACAGAAAGAGTTATAGTCATAAATATCCTCAAGAGAGGCATATACATGTAGACAGAGATATACACAGAGATATAAATATATATATGTGTGTGTGCACCTGTTATTAAAATATAGAACCTAAGTCAGAAATATTCTAAATATTTGCCTATTGTGTGCTCTTTGCTGTAGGGGAAGAACAAATTTTTTTAGCTGAACACACTTGGATTCAAATCCTGGTTCTACAATTACCCACTCTAACCTCCGGCAGTTTATCCGTTTCTAAGTCCCAGTTGTTGTCTGTCAGTTCACATTATTGCCTACCTTTTCAGATTTAGTACTAGCAGATAAGCCTAGGTTTGCTGCAAACGATACCCTGCCAGGTTCTTCCGTCCATGGGATTCTCCAGACAAGAATACTGAAGTGGATGCTACTTATTCGTAAAATTTTAAGATCTTGTAGATTATTTTTAAAGATTTGTTTTCCTATTGAATTATACATTTGGTTTATCTCCAAATCCATTCCATTTAATATAATATCTGGAATCACACTCTATTATAAAATAAAATAAAAACAGTCTAAACTCTAGCAGAAAAACAACTTAATTAATTCATGAATATTATAAAAGAAAATTATGTCTGAACTTAACAGGGTTATGTGCAAACCGAAGAAGCAAGAAAGTGAGTTTATGTATCTTAATACAAACAACATAAATCTAGGCCATAAAGTGATAATATATATTTGAGATTCTAAAGTGAAGATAACATTTCAATTATATTGATCTTTTCAAGGCTTGTCTTTTTCGAGTCATCATGATGTTATATTTGTTTCATTAAAAATGCCACATAGCACCATACCCTTCTTGAAAGATGCAAAACCACATAACATTAAAATGTTGAGATCATCTGGATTCTTTTACTTTTTACATTTGAGATTCCGTTGTCATGACAAAAGGGAAGCATGAATGCTGACTGTAGGTTATTTGCCAAGGGTTGTTAAAAATAAAACTGATAACATGTACCAAAGGTTTTCCATATGGCAGGTATTTTGCTGACAGCATACTTTATCCTAGGAATATGTGCCAAATGGTCAAGTTCAGGGGTCAGGTCCTAATCTAATGGTTAAAATAGTCATGAATATGTGTGTGCATGTGTGCACATATACACATACATCTATATATGCATTTATTTTCACAGAAAGAGTTATAGTCATAAATATCCTCAAGAGAGGCATATACATGTAGACAGAGATATACACAGAGATATAAATATATATATGTGTGTGTGCACCTGTTATTAAAATATAGAACCTAAGTCAGAAATATTCTAAATATTTGCCTATTGTGTGCTCTTTGCTGTAGGGGAAGAACAAATTTTTTTAGCTGAACACACTTGGATTCAAATCCTGGTTCTACAATTACCCACTCTAACCTCCGGCAGTTTATCCGTTTCTAAGTCCCAGTTGTTGTCTGTCAGTTCACATTAGTGCCTACCTTTTCAGATTTGTTGAGATGAACATAGCAGATAAGCCTAGCACAGTGTCTGATACAGAAAAGTAAACAAAAATTGAATTTTACTTTTTTCTCTCTCTACCCTCTTTAATCATATAAGAAAACTACTCAGTACAATAGATTGTATACCTTCACAAGCAGAAGTATATTGAATTCATTTAACAAATACATATTGAATAACAAGTACCTGTAGGGCAGATGAGTGACTTCTACCTATGAATCTAGCTGCATCCTTTCTGTTAACCCTATATTTATCAAAAAATTGAACCACAGGGTTTCCTGATGGTCCACTGAGTAAAGAGTCCCCCTTGCAGTGCAAGGGGCACCAGTTCAAGCCCTGGCCCGGGAAGATCCCATGTGCCATGAAATGACTGGACCAGTGTGTCCAATTCCTAGCCTATGCTCTGGAGTGCATGTGCCCAAGGCTGGTGCTTTGCAACGAGAGGCAAGTGCAATGGGAGGCCCACACCCAAAGAATAAAAAGATCAATGAAAATAAATATAAATAAATGAGGCATAATGGGGAAAAGAAAAAAAGAAAACAAAAATTGAACCACAAATCTCAATGTTAATCTTAGGTATAAGGGAAATCTTTGTTTATGAAAACGAATTGACCATTAATATAGAGCTAATATATTGTTTTTGTTTTATATATATACACACATATATATATATATCTTATTATGATTCTTATATCTTTCCTCCAGATATTTTGTTTAGAATTTAAAGCAACACAACTGGTTTATTTTTTCCATAAAATTGTTTTATCACTAATTCTCAATTACAACTTACAGAAGGGAATAAAAATAAAATTAGCACCAAGCACCTTCAGAAGTCCATTCATGTATAGTACCCAATTTTTCTCAATTATTACCAGTTGCCTTCTTGTACAGAACATCCTGTAATATTTGCCAAGTATCTTTTAGAATTAGAATCAAAGAATAAAAGTGAGCCTTAGTGAATTTTGGCTTGTATAGATAGTGTGTTCAGTAGCAGTTTGAGGCATTGATTTGCCCCAATGGAATATTGTTTCCGGAAAGAGGGTGAATGAATCATTTTTATGGGCATTGAGTCTTTCTCTGCACGTCATCTTGCATTATTAATGGCTGATTCAATTTTGTTGGCTAGAATTAGAGTTCTTTCTAGGGTAAGGTTAAATTTAAGGAGCTGTTTTGTGATTTTCTATATGACCAACCATTAATGTCATTTAGACCCACCGCATTTCATTTCTGTTTTCTATATATTTGAATAGGTTCCTAATTTATAGGTGAACTTCTGCAAATACTTTTAGCATTTGTAGTGCTATACCTTAAAGTATGGACTTTGGAGTTAGGCACACCTGGGTATGATTTCTCAATCGATCATTTAAAATAATTTCATAATCTGGACAGTGTTAATATCTCTAAGTCACATTTTTTTGTTTCAAAAATAAGAAATGAAGTGATTTTCTAGTTAAAGTTATAAGGATGAAAAAAGATGAAAGTTTCTTGTAGAGTTCTTGGCATTCAGAAAACCCTTAATAAATGATAGATATAATTAAATAGCAGATACTGTTACTTTAAGCAATCAACAGGAATCATGGCAACTATTCAAGTTCAAAAATACCAACAAAGGTCTAAATTATCATTGCACAAAGATATATTTTTATTTTATTGACCCTTCAATTTCACAGTTACATTTTATTTTTTTACTTGGCAAACAGTTATTGATTGGACAACTGCTATATGTGTGGCAATATTCAAAACTATACACTTGGATGCATTGCATTCTAATCATTGAGGGGTTTGCATCTATCTGAAAGGGAAAGATCAGGCTTGTGAAGGTGTAAATAATGTAAATCATAGATATATACATGTTATACTGTGCGGTATAGAGATTACATGTGCAGGAATTAAGAAAGAAATAGATAAAGATGAAAATTGCATATAGTCAGGAAAGGCTTGATAAAGGACCTAGAAACCTAATTATGATCTCGAAAAGGAGTTACAATTTCTATAAATAGCTGGGAAAATGTACAATTGCATATTTTATGAAGATAAACATCTCTGTGTCTCACAGAAACTTGGAATTAAGAATATATACAGGGTTTCCCTGGTGGTCTGCTGGGTGGAAGGTCCGCTTTGCAGTGTGGGGGGCACCAGTTCAGTCCCTGGCCTGGGAGGATCCCACATGCTTCAGAGTGGCTGGACCCATGCATCCGGTTGCAGGCCGGCACTCTGGGGCACATGTTCCCAGAGCCGGTGCTCTGCAAGGAGAGGGGCCGCTGTAGTGGGAGGCCCACATGAACCAGGGAGTGAATTTGGATGAAAATAAGTAAGTAAAGAAAAGACCAATAAGAGAGGTAAAATTAGGGAAGAGGAAATGAAAAAAAGAAAAAAGACTATGGGGCTTCTCTGATGGTCCCGTGGCTAAGGAGACAGCCTTTCAGTGCAAGGGGCGCTGGTTCGATCCCTGGCCTGGGAAGATCCTGCATGCCGTGGAGTGGCTGGACTGACCGCTAAGCCAAGGCTCTGGGGCACATGCGCCCAGAGCCAGTGCTCTGGACTAGAGAGGCCACTGTGATGGGAGACCCACACAGGCCAAAGAATAAAGATACATAAATGAAAGACCAATAGAACTTGCCAAAAAAAAATAAAAAGAATATATACATACAGAATCTCCCCACCACCTACCCTGCTCTCTAGTACAGAGACCCAGAAAATTTGTGTTGCTTGCTCAAGTACTTAACAAATAGTCACTGGTAAATCTGAAATTACTGTCTAGGTCTCCTGTTTCTGTTTCAGTACTTTTTTACTGCAATGTGTTGGTGAGTAAGCCTTCAAAAACTTCTTGAATTATTCATATGAAATATGGACAGTCCTATCTTATTTCATAAGGCCATTTCCACTTACAGTTATTAAGGTTTTTCTTCTATTCAGCCTCTCAATGACTAATTTCTGCACCACCACTTTCAGTACTGCACTGGAGCTGAATCCTACAAGTTCATAAACGTCAATTAGGTACATCGCTTCCCCAGGATTATGTTCAGTTATGTCACACTGGTAATTTGAAAACAGCCATGATGGGAGTACTGACTCCATGGAAACGAGCAAATACTATAAATTAAACCTTTTGTTTCTCTTCTGGGGATTTGACCTTAAGAAACCTAATTATGATCTCGAAAAGGAGTTACAATTTCTATAAATAGCTGGGAAAATGTACAATTGCATATTTTATGAAGATAAACATCTCTGTGTCTCACAGAAACTTGGAATTAAGAATATATACAGGGTTTCCCTGGTGGTCTGCTGGGTGGAAGGTCCGCTTTGCAGTGTGGGGGGCACCAGTTCAGTCCCTGGCCTGGGAGGATCCCACATGCTTCAGAGTGGCTGGACCCATGCATCCGGGTGCAGGCCGGCACTCTGGGGCACATGTTCCCAGAGCCGGTGCTCTGCAAGGAGAGGGGCCGCTGTAGTGGGAGGCCCACATGAACCAGGGAGTGAATTTGGATGAAAATAAGTAAGTAAAGAAAAGACCAATAAGAGAGGTAAAATTAGGGAAGAGGAAATGAAAAAAAGAAAAAAGACTATGGGGCTTCTCTGATGGTCCCGTGGCTAAGGAGACAGCCTTTCAGTGCAAGGGGCGCTGGTTCGATCCCTGGCCTGGGAAGATCCTGCATGCCGTGGAGTGGCTGGACTGACCGCTAAGCCAAGGCTCTGGGGCACATGCGCCCAGAGCCAGTGCTCTGGACTAGAGAGGCCACTGTGATGGGAGACCCACACAGGCCAAAGAATAAAGATACATAAATGAAAGACCAATAGAACTTGCCAAAAAAAAATAAAAAGAATATATACATACAGAATCTCCCCACCACCTACCCTGCTCTCTAGTACAGAGACCCAGAAAATTTGTGTTGCTTGCTCAAGTACTTAACAAATAGTCACTGGTAAATCTGAAATTGCTGTCTAGGTCTCCTGTTTCTGTTTCAGTACTTTTTTACTGCAATGTGTTGGTGAGTAAGCCTTCAAAAACTTCTTGAATTATTCATATGAAATATGGACAGTCCTATCTTATTTCATAAGGCCATTTCCACTTACAGTTTTTAAAGGGTTTTTTCTTCTATTCAGCCTCTCAATGACTAATTTCTGCACCACCACTTTCAGTACTGCACTGGAGCTGAATCCTACAAGTTCATAAACGTCAATTAGGTACATCGCTTCCCCAGGATTATGTTCAGTTATGTCACACTGGTAATTTGAAAACAGCCATGATGGGAGTACTGACTCCATGGAAACGAGCAAATACTATAAATTAAACCTTTTGTTTTTCTTCTGGGGACTTTGTTAATAAACATTTGCCAGCACATCACTATACATAGTAAATTCTATACAATTCCACTATTAATGCAGATCATTGTTATTGAGTTGATAAGTCTGTTGTGATCCCATGGACTGTAGCCCACCAGGCTCCTCTGTGAGACAATTTTCCAGTCAAGAATATTGGAGTGGATTGCCATTTTCCAGTCAAGAATGCTGAGAGTGGATTGTCATTTTCTTCTACAAGGAATCTTTCTGACCCAGAAATGGAACTTGTGTCTCCTGCATTGGCAGGTGGATTCTTTACCACTAAGCCACCACGGAAGCCCATTAATATTGCTAAAAATATAAAATTATGTTTTTAATTTTAAATAAAAACATATTTTGGGGTAAGATGTTAAAAAGTCAAAAAAATAACAGTCTTTGAATGAAAATAGTAAAAATAGAGGAATTACTAGGTTCTACCAAAAGACTCTCTTTAAAGATAAACAGTATTTTGGGCTTCCCTGGTTGTCCAGTGGGTGCAGACACCGCCTTGCAGTGCAGGGGTCGCCGGTTTGATCCCTGGCCTGGGAAGATCCCACGTGCCACGGAGCGGCTGGACCCATGTGTCCAATTACCCAGCCGGAGCACATGCGTCCAGAGCTGGTTCTCTGCGACAACAGACGCCACCGCGATGGGAGGCCCACACGGGGCCAAAGAACAAAGATGGATGAAAATAGACAAATGAAAGACCAATAGATGTAGCCCGCCTGCTCCCCTCCCTCCCGACCCCCCCACCCCAAATAAATAAATAAATAAATCTTTAAAAAAGAAAAAAAAAGATAAACAGTATTTTGACATATAATGCATATGGAATTTGTAACTGTCAACTTTAGGTATCTATGTAAATTTATGCACATTAAATAGAAAAAGCTTACCAAGAATAGATTCTATCTCAGAAACTAAAAGTCATTTCTATTCCAGAAAGTCTTTAAGTCTACTCTGGTATTAATCAATTGGTAGAATATAAAAATAATGACTATTTCAATAGGTGAAGATAAAGTATTTCATTATAAAATCTTAGCTATTAGGTATAATAAGATAGTGTTGTATGCAAGCTACATATAAAAAGTTCATGCTTTCTTTTATATAAATAAATAATAATTACACATTATATATGCTCAACAAAAATATATTATTTTATATATGTAGGCATAGACCTGGAAAGTTATACTGAAAACATCAACCAGATATCACATTGCATGTGATTTTTCCTTTTGGATTTTCTCTATTTCTGAAGTTTCTCCACACTGAAGCATTTAGACTATGTAATTGTGAAAATTATGAAATGATATATAGAGATGAGATGTTGCTCACAACAGTATCAAAAACTTAAAGTATTCAAGAATAACTTAAAACATTAAAATTAAATAAATCCTGAATATATAAGAATAAAAAGAAGGAGTAGCAAAAGAAGAAAGAAGATGAGTAAATCAAAGTAACTAGGATTGGCATAAGAAAAAAGTAGGAATAAATAAAAGCACTTTTAACAGTAGTATCTTGGTAGTATGCTCATATGTGTTTGGGCTTTATTCCATATACTTAAAAATTAGTTTCCAATCTTGTTCAGCACACGTGAATTATTAAATTTAATTTTTAATATTTAAAAGGAAAATATTTTATATAGTTTACTTCCTCAAATGTCTCAAGGCCTCAGGCAGGAATGCTCCCTAAATACACTACATCCCCCAAACTTTTTGTAACATGACGAATCTTCCCCATTATTCAGATCTTGGAAGTCTTACCTCATAGGAATGAATAATAGCAGATGTTTTCATATTTTATCTGTCCTATCACAATGATAAGTACACAACTATTTAATGACATATATGTTAATGATCTCTTTCTTCTTCACTTACCGTAATTTCCAAGAGGACAGTGATCAATTCTGTTTTATTTACCAATACATAGCAATTGCTAAAACTGCAATACTTTGGTCACCTGATGTGAAGAAACAACTCGTTGGAAAAGACCCTGATGTGGGGAAAGAGAGAAGGCAGAAGGGGAAGAGGACAACAGAGGATGAAATGGATGGATGACATCACTGGGAAGGAGTAGATTCTATCTCAGAAACTAAAATTCATTTCTATTCCAGAAAGTCTTTAAGTCTACTCTGGTATTAATCAATTGGTAGAATATAAAAATAATGACTATTTCAATAGGTGAAGATAAAGTATTTCATTATAAAATCTTAGCTATTAGGTATAATAAGATAGTGTTGTATGCAAGCTACATATAAAAAGTTCATGCTTTCTTTTATATAAATAAATAATAATTACACATTATATATGCTCAACAAAAATATATTATTTTATATATGTAGGCATAGACCTGGAAAGTTATACTGAAAACATCAACCAGATATCACATTGCATGTGATTTTTCCTTTTGGATTTTCTCTATTTCTGAAGTTTCTCCACACTGAAGCATTTAGACTATGTAATTGTGAAAATTATGAAATGATATATAGAGATGAGATGTTGCTCACAACAGTATCAAAAACTTAAAGTATTCAAGAATAACTTAAAACATTAAAATTAAATAAATCCTGAATATATAAGAATAAAAAGAAGGAGTAGCAAAAGAAGAAAGAAGATGAGTAAATCAAAGTAACTAGGATTGGCATAAGAAAAAAGTAGGAATAAATAAAAGCACTTTTAACAGTAGTATCTTGGTAGTATGCTCATATGTGTTTGGGCTTTATTCCATATACTTAAAAATTAGTTTCCAATCTTGTTCAGCACACGTGAATTATTAAATTTAATTTTTAATATTTAAAAGGAAAATATTTTATATAGTTTACTTCCTCAAATGTCTCAAGGCCTCAGGCAGGAATGCTCCCTAAATACACTACATCCCCCAAACTTTTTGTAACATGACGAATCTTCCCCATTATTCAGATCTTGGAAGTCTTACCTCATAGGAATGAATAATAGCAGATGTTTTCATATTTTATCTGTCCTATCACAATGATAAGTACACAACTATTTAATGACATATATGTTAATGATCTCTTTCTTCTTCACTTACCGTAATTTCCAAGAGGACAGTGATCAATTCTGTTTTATTTACCAATACATAGCAATTGCTAAAACTGCAATACTTTGGTCACCTGATGTGAAGAAACAACTCGTTGGAAAAGACCCTGATGTGGGGAAAGAGAGAAGGCAGAAGGGGAAGAGGACAACAGAGGATGAAATGGATGGATGACATCACTGACTCAATGGACATGTTTGAGCAAACTCCAGGAAGCCTGGCAGGCTGCAGTTCATGGAGTCACAGAGTTGGACACAACTGAGTGACTGAACAAGTCATTGCCTAGCACAATGACTAGCACACTAGATTAGGGACTCAATAAATATTTTGAATAAGTGTATAAACCAGGAGAATATAATTGTAACATAATTTAGGGGTACGACTGAAAATATACAGGTGTAAAATAGACAGTGATTTTCAGAGACAAAGCATAAATAGGATTGCAAATTCTATCATCATAAAATAGATACCTGGTGTTCAGATTTTTTTCTTTTTTTTGCTTTCTACCTTTTTTATTGAAATTTGCTATTCTCAAACCTAAAATATAGTCATATCATATAATCAAAGAGCACATACATTCTTTTGAAGTAATGCCAGCACCAGAAAAAGCACTTGGGTAAAGTGAATGCTGCACTTAAGGCATAAGGAGGCATTCATTCCTAGATTTGTGCAAACCCTCAGCCCAAACCTGCATGGCCCTGGGAGCGATCCCTCCTTGAATAACCTACTCCAGTGGTGTCACTTGTCTTGTCCTAGTGGCTTTGATGACTGATCTATTTAGTCTTTCTATGAACCTATCTTCCAAGCAGCAAAGGGGGCCTCTCTAGGCTCTTTCAGCTTGTTAACCATACTCTTCACGAATGCCCCTCCCTCTGTATACAGATTCCTTTCCCTCTCTTGATCTTCTGCCAAATCCACAAAACAGAAGTACTATGTTAGCCAGAGCTATCTCTTTCCTTTCCTCCAGTATTTCTGTCAATATTGCTTAATATGACCAAGTTTTTTGGTTACACTGTAGAGTTATGCTATCCAATCTTAGTTGGTCCATAGTGAGATTATTGTTTACACTTTATTTTCATCACTGTTTGACTGTCAGGCTAAAGATTACCAACAAGAGGTCTTCGATCTTAATTCAACACATAGATTTTTCTTTGTTTTAAAAGTTGGAAACTTTGGTCACCTGATGTGAAGAAACAACTCGTTGGAAAAGACCCTGATGTGGGGAAAGAGAGAAGGCAGAAGGGGAAGAGGACAACAGAGGATGAAATGGATGGATGACATCACTGACTCAATGGACATGTTTGAGCAAACTCCAGGAAGCCTGGCAGGCTGCAGTTCATGGAGTCACAGAGTTGGACACAACTGAGTGACTGAACAAGTCATTGCCTAGCACAATGACTAGCACACTAGATTAGGGACTCAATAAATATTTTGAATAAGTGTATAAACCAGGAGAATATAATTGTAACATAATTTAGGGGTACGACTGAAAATATACAGGTGTAAAATAGACAGTGATTTTCAGAGACAAAGCATAAATAGGATTGCAAATTCTATCATCATAAAATAGATACCTGGTGTTCAGATTTTTTTTTTCTTTTTTCTGCTTTCTACCTTTTTTATTGAAATTTGCTATTCTCAAACCTAAAATATAGTCATATCATATAATCAAAGAGCACATACATTCTTTTGAAGTAATGCCAGCACCAGAAAAAGCACTTGGGTAAAGTGAATGCTGCACTTAAGGCATAAGGAGGCATTCATTCCTAGATTTGTGCAAACCCTCAGCCCAAACCTGCATGGCCCTGGGAGCGATCCCTCCTTGAATAACCTACTCCAGTGGTGTCACTTGTCTTGTCCTAGTGGCTTTGATGACTGATCTATTTAGTCTTTCTATGAACCTATCTTCCAAGCAGCAAAGGGGGCCTCTCTAGGCTCTTTCAGCTTGTTAACCATACTCTTCACGAATGCCCCTCCTCTGTATACAGATTCCTTTCCCTCTCTTGATCTTCTGCCAAATCCACAAAACAGAAGTACTATGTTAGCCAGAGCTATCTCTTTCCTTTCCTCCAGTATTTCTGTCAATATTGCTTAATATGACCAAGTTTTTTGGTTACACTGTAGAGTTATGCTATCCAATCTTAGTTGGTCCATAGTGAGATTATTGTTTACACTTTATTTTCATCACTGTTTGACTGTCAGGCTAAAGATTACCAACAAGAGGTCTTCGATCTTAATTCAACACATAGATTTTTCTTTGTTTTATGGTATTTAATTTAGTATTCCTCAAAATTTTTAAAATGGCAATTTTGCGTAAAATTCAGATACATGAAGCCTCAAAAACCGAAATCAAACCAAAAAAGGAAAATCTGGCAAGAGTACATTCTCTTAATGCATGACTATAATAAGCTGGAAGTTTCTTACCACTCTACTAAAATTCCTTTCTTAGCTGCCAATGGGCTTACTACCGAAGAAAACAGAAGTTTCTTCCCAGTTTTCAATTAATTCCAGACATCTGTAGTATTTTCCAATGATACTCAGGTCCTATATATTAAAATTCTTGCTAAATTTTCACAATGGGTCATGGAGACTTTCCTCTTCTTTAACAATGTTCTTTTAAAAAATATTTTATTTATTTGGCTATGCTAGGTCTTAGTTGTGACATGTGGGATCTAGTTGCCTGACCAGAAATCATACCTGGGCACCTGTATTGGGAGGGCAGAATCTTAGCCACTGGACTACCTGGGAACTTCTCTCTCTCTTCTTTTTACCAAATATAAATTACTGCTCAATTCATCCCAGGAAACGCAAGATCACTAACCTTTCCACATTATGACCATGGATACAGATTTTAATGTTGACAAAGTATCCCTCCAACATTCCAGTCACGCTTTGTACTAGTATTATTTTTATAATCTTAAAACGTCTCATAGAAACCTCACATTTTTTGTCTTCCAAAATTTGTTAAGTCCCCATATGTTTATTCCACAAAATCATATATTTATGTATTCTGTGAATAACATAGGGTAATACTTAAATAAATTTGAGAATATTTTTAACAAAAGTTAATCAATTTCAAAAGGACTTACCGAAGTCTTTGAAATACTACTAATTATAGGAGCATGCATCTGTGCTAAGTTGCTTCAGTCATGTTAGACTCTCTGTGATCCTATGGACTTGTAGCCAGACAGGCTGCTCTGTTTATGGAATTCTCCAGGCAAGAATACCGGAGTGGATTGCCATGCCTTTCTTTAGGAATCTTCCCCATCCAGGGATCAAATTCACAACTCTTACATCTCTTGTATTGGCATATAGGTTATGTAATGACAGCACCACCTGGGAAGCCCCAGTTATGGGATATTTGGAGTTAAGGAATCCAACTCCAGACCTGGGATGACTAGGTTCAAGTCCCAGTTCAACTCTTTCCTCTGTGTCCAAGAGTCATAATCTTTTCATCAAAGGATTTTTCTCAGCTGCATCCTTGATGTTCTCTCCAGAACATGTTTTCCCACATTTTAAGATGTTGATAGACTAAGAATTTTCTGAATATTCATATTCTGTTTCCTTTAGTCTTAACAATTCATCTCTCTCCTCTTGCATTTACTATGAACAGTAAAGAAAACCCAAACCTGCATGTTCAACAATTTCCTTAGAAATTTCCTCAGCTAAATATCCCAGTTCATCTTTAACAGGTTCTACTTTCTACAAAACACTAAATGCAGTTCAGCCAAGAACTTTGCCACTTTATAACAAAGATTGACTTTTCTCCACTTTCCAAAATCATATTCCTTATTTGCACTTAAGACCTCACAAAAGTTACCTTGAAATTTTTGTTTTTCTACCAACAATCTCTTCAAGTCAGCCTAGACTTATTTCAACATGCATCTCAAAACTCTTCCAGTCTTTGCCCATTACCCAGTCTTCCAGAAATCACTTTCACATTTTTTGATATTTGTGACGGTAGCACCCAATGCTAGACACCAAAATCTGTATGAGTTTACTAGTGTTACTATAACAAAATGTCACAGGCTGAGCAGCTTAAACAACAGAATTTTATTTTGTCATAGTTCTGTAGCCTGGAAGTCCAAGATCAAAGTGTCAGCAGGTTGGGTTTCTCCTGACACTTTTCTTCCTGATTTATAGAGTGTACTTTCTTAATGTGTCCTCACATCACCTTTATCTCTATGTGTACATCTTTGTTTCCTCTACCTTTTTTTTTATAAGGGCACTCATCTTACTGGACTAGGGCCCCACCCTTATGACCACATTTTATCTCTATTATTCTTTTAAACATCTATCTTCAAACACAGTTCAATTTTGAAATACACTGAAGGTTTGGACTGCAACTTAAGACTTTTAGGGGACATAATTTCGTCCTTTACTAAAGGACTAGTAGAGGTGATGGAAATCTAGCTGGGATAATCCCATAGAAAGAGGAGCTTGTGGTCTGCAGTCCATGGGGCTTACCAAGAATCAGACAGAAATGATGGAATGAGCACACCTGTTTAATAATGGCCAAGTAAGTCAGTGTCTTCCAGTACCTTGATGTTCTCTCCCCCAAGAGTCATAATCTTTTCATCAAAGGTTTTTTCTCAGCTGCATCCTTGATGTTCTCTCCAGAACATGTTTTCCCACATTTTAAGATGTTGATAGACTAAGAATTTTCTGAATATTCATATTCTGTTTCCTTTAGTCTTAACAATTCATCTCTCTCCTCTTGCATTTACTATGAACAGTAAAGAAAACCCAAACCTGCATGTTCAACAATTTCCTTAGAAATTTCCTCAGCTAAATATCCCAGTTCATCTTTAACAGGTTCTACTTTCTACAAAACACTAAATGCAGTTCAGCCAAGAACTTTGCCACTTTATAACAAAGATTGACTTTTCTCCACTTTCCAAAATCATATTCCTTATTTGCACTTAAGACCTCACAAAAGTTACCTTGAAATTTTTGTTTTTCTACCAACAATCTCTTCAAGTCAGCCTAGACTTATTTCAACATGCATCTCAAAACTCTTCCAGTCTTTGCCCATTACCCAGTCTTCCAGAAATCACTTTCAGATTTTTTGATATTTGTGACGGTAGCACCCAATGCTAGACACCAAAATCTGTATGAGTTTACTAGTGTTACTATAACAAAATGTCACAGGCTGAGCAGCTTAAACAACAGAATTTTATTTTGTCATAGTTCTGTAGCCTGGAAGTCCAAGATCAAAGTGTCAGCAGGTTGGGTTTCTCCTGACACTTTTCTTCCTGATTTATAGAGTGTACTTTCTTAATGTGTCCTCACATCACCTTTATCTCTATGTGTACATCTTTGTTTCCTCTACCTTTTTTTTTATAAGGGCACTCATCTTACTGGACTAGGGCCCCACCCTTATGACCACATTTTATCTCTATTATTCTTTTAAACATCTATCTTCAAACACAGTTCAATTTTGAAATACACTGAAGGTTTGGACTGCAACTTAAGACTTTTAGGGGACATAATTTCGTCCTTTACTAAAGGACTAGTAGAGGTGATGGAAATCTAGCTGGGATAATCCCATAGAAAGAGGAGCTTGTGGTCTGCAGTCCATGGGGCTTACCAAGAATCAGACAGAAATGATGGAATGAGCACACCTGTTTAATAATGGCCAAGTAAGTCAGTGTCTAGGAAAGACTCACAAAATGTTCCTCCTCAGAGTCTTTGTAACATAAATGAAACCAAGAGATACTTAGGGGCATCTCACAAGTTCCTCAGACACACTAAAATTCAGGACTCCATGATAGCAGACTTCAAATCAGTCTCAGGGAGGAATGCTGCTTCATGTACCTTCACTATTAATGGTGAATTTCTCACTTCTTACAAATTCATAGGTCTTATTAGGGTTAGAAGTCATAGAAAAGACCACTGTAACTATTCCCAGTGGATGAAATATTGGAGATCCAGAGAGGAAAATTATTAACATAATGTACATTATAAGATAGTGGAGGTGGTAAGACTGGGTCTTTTGTCTCCTAACTCAGAATTCTGTTGTAACTCCCATGGTTTCTCAGGGTTAGGAAAACTATCCTGTGAAACATTTTTAGTGAAAGCTTTCTTAATGGCAACCAACTTGTTCAGGAATTCCCTGATTGGACCATGTCAATTATTTCTATAGTTTTCTTTGAGGCCAATAGTAGATAATTTTGACCCAGATTTTGATGTCAAACTTAACAAAAGGAGTATCTTACTGAAAGAGAGTAAGATCCATTAAGTGTAGTAAACTAGCCTAAATATTGAGATCTACAAACTTCCTGGGAACCTCTGAACAGTCATTTGTTTATTTTATTTTTTTTTTCTACACACACACAGACAGAGAGAAAGGATGGGAATAGGGTGCAGGGCGGTGCTCAAGACCTCTTGGATCAAGGCCTGAACAGTCATTTATTTATATCTGCTGTCACTCTCCTTGCTAAGGAGTCATCTAGAAAAATACACTAAAAGGAGTATTATTAATAACATTTATCTTTATAGTGTTCATATTTTTAATTACAAAGGAAAAATATTAGCATTCTGGAGGAAAAGATTGCTTATATTTTTTGAAGGAAAAGTTAAAAGTAATAAATGCTTCCATGTGAAAGAATCATTTGCTGTTCTTGTTTGTTTGTTTCGGCTATACTGTGTGGCATGTGAGATTTTGGTTCAACAACTGGAGACTGAACCTGTGCCCACTGCTTTGGAAGTATGGATCCTGAACCACCGGACTCTGGGAAAGTCCCTGTTTTTTGTTATGTTGAATATTTCTACAAATTCTGAGCTTAAGTTGCTGGAGGACTGCTAATTAAGCAATGCCCTGAAGAAGGTGATTGCAAAGTCATGCCTGTATCGGAGAAAAGTGTTTATGGCTGAGGGAACAACTAACTTCAGGTGCCAAGTCTCCTCAGATGGGAGCAAAAGAGTGGAAACTGAAGTTCAAGAATGTTAATTGATGTGCTTAAGTTTGGGGAATCTAAGTAAAAGAGTATCTTGCAGGCTGAAAAAAGATATGTTCTGTCCTTAGCAAACTCACATATTCAGTGTCTCCCAGCTTTCCCGCTGGATCCACCATGTATATATATATATATATATATATACACACACACATACATACATATATATATATATGCATATATGCATATCATATATACATATAATGAACTATTTCCACTAGCAAATGCTTAAAATAACTTGAGATCACTAGCACTGTTATATTTGAATTTCTCAAGGTTTTAGTCTTAGAGGGGAGAACGCAAATAATCATGCATACAAATGCTGAATAGAGAAATAAACAGAGCCTCCCCATGTAGCACTTAGATTGTAAGATGTTTCCATTTTTCACCACCTTCTGATACTCATGTCCTTCTGTATTCCTCCTCTTGAGTATGATTGAGACCTGTGAGTTACTTCTGATCAGCAGAATACAATAAAGATGATAGGCTATGTGTGAATATATCTACACAATTATATAAGACTTTCTCCCTTGCTGGCTTTGAAAAAGGTGAGCTGCCTTGTTGAGAACTGCTTTGTGGGAGAAAGCCACAACACAGGAGTCTGAGGGTGACGTTGGAGAGGCAGGAGTGAGCGCTGGTATGAAGTCAAATTTTAATTCCTTGCCGAGGAATAGAACCTGGGTAACCTGGATGAAAACTAGGAATCCTAGCCACAAGATCAGCAAGAGCTAGAGTCTATAAGCTTTTTTTTTTTTTTCCTTGAATCTTACCCCCAGTGACAAATGTGCTTCTTAAAGAGGCAAAAACTGTAAATGCAGGTACAAAGTTCATTATTAGAGACAAAGCGCAACAACAAGTGGGATAGCATGGAGAGAAATAGTTTGTTTTTAGGTAGAAGCAAGGCAGAGATTCACAAGAGAAAAGGGATGTGTGTGTCCCCCCAGGTGAGGAGGAGCATAGCAAAGAGGTGGTTATGTCATTTAGATAGGACAGTTCTTTGTCTTCCCTTTGGTCAACTGTCGGTTTCTTTTTCCACACCTCACCTGCCCTAGGACCCTCCCCAGCATGCATGCACAACTTTTTCCAGATGCATCCATCTTTTTCCAAGATGGATTTCAGTCCAGATGCCTATGGGATACATATTAGCATCAAATATTATGGAGTGGTGCCCCCTTTCTTTGGCCTCCAAGGAGTCTCTCTGCATATGTGAAATGTCTCTCTTACCCCAAGCATGGGAAATACAAGACCTGCTGATCCTTTACTTATACAAGGTTTAGCCCCTCTCTGTTCCTGCCATGGCTATTTTCTGAGGGTGTCCATAAGAGACAAAGCCTGGCTATTTACCCTGTTTCAGTTGTAACTTCTATTTTGAAGAGCAAACAAAAGACTAGTTGTAAATGTCTAATCTGAAATCCACCTAGAACCTGTTTCAGGAAATGCAAACTGGAGGCCAGGTCTAAATGTCTAGCCTGGGGCCCATCTATCTCCGGCCTCGAGTGTATAGTGTCTAGTCAATAGTCAGCAAGAAAATGAGGCTTTCACTCTGACAACCAAAAGGTCTTGGATTCTGCCAATAACCGTATAAACTTGGAAGGATATCTCTGAGATATCTGCCATGAGAGCCGCAGATGAGAACCCAGTCCAAGCCAACGCTTAGATTGCAGATGATCCAAGTAAGTTATGTGCAGACTTTTAACATAGAGAAATGATGGGATAATGAATACATGCTGTTTTAAGTCCCTGTCTGTGGTAATTGGTACACAGCAATAGACAATCAATGAATTTGCCCACCTTACTACTGTCTAATTTGAAGTAAATTATAATTCACCTGCAAGGCAGGAGACCTCAATTAGATCCATGGGTCAGGAAGATCCCTTGGAGGAGGGCATGGCCACCCACTCCGGTATTCTTGCTTGGAGAATCCTCTGGACAGGGGAACCTGGCAGGCTACAGTCCATAGGGTTGCAAAGAGTTGGACATGACTAAGCAACTTAGCACACATGCCCACAGACAGAAAGGAACTGAAGTGGTCATAGGAGGTATGACTCAGATCTGCTTAAAAAGAGTCTGCTGTAAGGAGTATAATGAACCAAAAGCCTATATAATGAACCAACTGCCACACTTTCAGGGTCCACTGCATTGCTCTTCCCCACCTCCCCCAACACACCCTCACTTCTTCAACTTCCACCACCTCAGGCTGCTCCTATGGGATACATATTAGCATCAAATATTATGGAGTGGTGCCCCCTTTCTTTGGCCTCCAAGGAGTCTCTCTGCATATGTGAAATGTCTCTCTTACCCCAAGCATGGGAAATACAAGACCTGCTGATCCTTTACTTATACAAGGTTTAGCCCCTCTCTGTTCCTGCCATGGCTATTTTCTGAGGGTGTCCATAAGAGACAAAGCCTGGCTATTTACCCTGTTTCAGTTGTAACTTCTATTTTGAAGAGCAAACAAAAGACTAGTTGTAAATGTCTAATCTGAAATCCACCTAGAACCTGTTTCAGGAAATGCAAACTGGAGGCCAGGTCTAAATGTCTAGCCTGGGGCCCATCTATCTCCGGCCTCGAGTGTATAGTGTCTAGTCAATAGTCAGCAAGAAAATGAGGCTTTCACTCTGACAACCAAAAAGGTCTTGGATTCTGCCAATAACCGTATAAACTTGGAAGGATATCTCTGAGATATCTGCCATGAGAGCCGCAGATGAGAACCCAGTCCAAGCCAACGCTTAGATTGCAGATGATCCAAGTAAGTTATGTGCAGACTTTTAACATAGAGAAATGATGGGATAATGAATACATGCTGTTTCAAGTCCCTGTCTGTGGTAATTGGTACACAGCAATAGACAATCAATGAATTTGCCCACCTTACTACTGTCTAATTTGAAGTAAATTATAATTCACCTGCAAGGCAGGAGACCTCAATTAGATCCATGGGTCAGGAAGATCCCTTGGAGGAGGGCATGGCCACCCACTCCGGTATTCTTGCTTGGAGAATCCTCTGGACAGGGGAACCTGGCAGGCTACAGTCCATAGGGTTGCAAAGAGTTGGACATGACTAAGCAACTTAGCACACATGCCCACAGACAGAAAGGAACTGAAGTGGTCATAGGAGGTATGACTCAGATCTGCTTAAAAAGAGTCTGCTGTAAGGAGTATAATGAACCAAAAGCCTATATAATGAACCAACTGCCACACTTTCAGGGTCCACTGCATTGCTCTTCCCCACCTCCCCCAACACACCCTCACTTCTTCAACTTCCACCACCTCAGGCTGCTCCTAGTCAATGGCTGAATAGTGCCTGGTTTTGAAAGGGTTTTACCTCAATTTGAGACTTAAACCTAGGGCCCAGACTTGATCGAACCCTGCTTGGGACATGAACCCATGTGCTAGAGCTTGAATTCCAGCCAAAACCCTGTTTGGGACTTGAACCCATGTAAGTGGGGCGTGACCCTAACCAAAACCGGTTTGGGACTTGAACCCACGTGGCTAAGGCTTAACCGCAGCCAAAACCCTGTTTGGGACTTGAACCCACGTAGTCAGGACTCAATCCCTGCCAAAACCCTGTCTGGGACTCGAACCCACGTGGCCGGGACTTAATCCAGCACTCACCCAACGTCTGGACCCACTGATGTTCAGGTTTGTCGTGCCTCAATGCAGAAGGAATTCAGAGAGAGGCAGAGCGATAGACAAGAAGAGGATTCATTAGGATAGGGTACTTGTAAGACGTGCAAGCAGGCAGGCAGGAAAGCTCTGCTCTGCTCTCCTTCAATTGAGTGGGCAGCAATATACATAGGATGGTAGAAGACCGCCCCCCTCAAGTAGATGCAGATGCAGGACATACATCATTGGTTGCTTCTTCGCCAGCTCCTCCTTCATCAGCTGTTTATACCCAGTCGAGCCTTTTTTACTGAACAAGGAGCAGCTCTCCTGAGTTATCATCAACTCACTGGCCTCCCAACCTTTCTCAGGTGTCTCCCTTCTACCTGTCGTCCCCTACGAGGACTCTACAACCACCTACCTATTCTACTCTGTCCCTATCAGTTTTATTAGAACTGAGACATATCTTGCCAATGTCGGACTCCACTAAAGGTTAATTTTTGCACAAAGCACTCCATCAACCTGGTCACCTTTTCTCAGAACTCTATAGCAATTGGAAATCTATTCTTCCTTTTCCTTCTCTCCTTCTCAGTGTCGGACTGGCATTGTGATCTGAACCTCTCTCATTTATTTTTTTAGTCTTCATGGTACCTTCCTCAAAAATTTCATGCCTTTTTCCTTGCGTCTTGGCATCAGCCTTCCAGAGAACTCAAACGGACAAGTTTCCTTGTCTGGGACTTCAGTCGCAGGTGAGGCTGGAAAGGTAGGCTCATATACAGAGAAACGGAGCGGTCAGGACAGCTGCTTGCAGTTGCAACTCTGCCGCTACTCATAACTCATGTTGACTGTGAGCCTCCTACCACCTCCCTGAGGCTACTTTCTTTTGGTTAAAATGATAGTGCTGAATTACATAATCTTTAATATTTTTTTTCCTTTCTATCTCCACTAAGTGTGAAAGGAGAGCAGATACTAAAATGACTTAAGAATAAACAAGAATAGTAAGGGGTCTAGAAAAGAGAGAAGGAGAAAATAGAACCAATGGAAGGACCCAAGAGAAAAGAATCATAATCACACACTGGCCCTTATAAACAGTTCCTGGTTTACATCCTGATTTTTTCACTTCTAAAATTTTGGATCTAGTCCTGTTGTAGCTGCCAGAGCGAGCAGCAGGTTTACTATCACTTTTTGAATGGTTTGTCGTGCCTCAATGCAGAAGGAATTCAGAGAGAGGCAGAGCGATAGACAAGAAGAGGATTCATTAGGATAGGGTACTTGTAAGACGTGCAAGCAGGCAGGCAGGAAAGCTCTGCTCTGCTCTCCTTCAATTGAGTGGGCAGCAATATACATAGGATGGTAGAAGACCGCCCCCCTCAAGTAGATGCAGATGCAGGACATACATCATTGGTTGCTTCTTCGCCAGCTCCTCCTTCATCAGCTGTTTATACCCAGTCGAGCCTTTTTTACTGAACAAGGAGCAGCTCTCCTGAGTTATCATCAACTCACTGGCCTCCCAACCTTTCTCAGGTGTCTCCCTTCTACCTGTCGTCCCCTACGAGGACTCTACAACCACCTACCTATTCTACTCTGTCCCTATCAGTTTTATTAGAACTGAGACATATCTTGCCAATGTCGGACTCCACTAAAGGTTAATTTTTGCACAAAGCACTCCATCAACCTGGTCACCTTTTCTCAGAACTCTATAGCAATTGGAAATCTATTCTTCCTTTTCCCTTCTCTCCTTCTCAGTGTCGGACTGGCATTGTGATCTGAACCTCTCTCATTTATTTTTTTAGTCTTCATGGTACCTTCCTCAAAAATTTCATGCCTTTTTCCTTGCGTCTTGGCATCAGCCTTCCAGAGAACTCAAACGGACAAGTTTCCTTGTCTGGGACTTCAGTCGCAGGTGAGGCTGGAAAGGTAGGCTCATATACAGAGAAACGGAGCGGTCAGGACAGCTGCTTGCAGTTGCAACTCTGCCGCTACTCATAACTCATGTTGACTGTGAGCCTCCTACCACCTCCCTGAGGCTACTTTCTTTTGGTTAAAATGATAGTGCTGAATTACATAATCTTTAATATTTTTTTTCCTTTCTATCTCCACTAAGTGTGAAAGGAGAGCAGATACTAAAATGACTTAAGAATAAACAAGAATAGTAAGGGGTCTAGAAAAGAGAGAAGGAGAAAATAGAACCAATGGAAGGACCCAAGAGAAAAGAATCATAATCACACACTGGCCCTTATAAACAGTTCCTGGTTTACATCCTGATTTTTTCACTTCTAAAATTTTGGATCTAGTCCTGTTGTAGCTGCCAGAGCGAGCAGCAGGTTTACTATCACTTTTTGAATGGTTTCAGATCATACAATCCCCCGGGCTATGTCTAAGGTGAGGGCCAGTTTCCTGTGCTTTTCTTTCCTGCCTCTGTGGTCCCTGTGGGCCCAGAATGCTTTTATTTTTCCTCTTTAACAGCTGATGCTACACACCCTTTCTCCTGGGGCTCCTTTCCTTCCCACATTTGCCTCCTCAGTGGTTTATCTTTTCTCCACTTCAACATTTTCTTGGAATGCTCAAAGACAAATACTTGCCTTTTTGGTTTTAAGGTTCTTACTTCAAATCTCTCTGGGGAAGTACTTGGAAGGATAAAATAACAAACACAGAGAAACACAGAGTTTTAAGAAATCTCATGGCATTCTTCAAGTCACTGTCCCTGGTCTAACTTGTTGCCGCTGTGACATTTATGATACCAGAAGGCACATTATACTCCCGTTTTCTTTTTTGGCATTTTGTTCAGTAATCATTTCTCTCAGATGCATCTTCTTCTTTAAATCTGAAGACCCTCGTTTCCACAAGACACCATCTGCCTAGTGAAGAGAATAAGATCCCAGACAGAAATATAGAAATAAAACCTGTCCATTCAGATATCCAGTGGAATCAAATAGATGCTTGCATATAAACAGAAAAGACTGGCAGATAATATTTTCCAAAGGTAACTGTAACATCTCTTAATCCACATGGTTTTCAATATTAGTAGATAATGTTGCCACACTACATGAGAAGTGGATCTTCTTCCCTTGAATCTCAATGAATTTGTGACTAAATCAGTAGAATATGGCAGAAATGATGATATATAGCTCCTTATCACTGCACACTGTGTGCATGCTCAGTCATGTTCAACTTTTTATAACCCCACGTGCCTGCCAGGCTTCTCTGTCCACGGGGATCCTCCAGGCAAGAAGACTGGAGTCGGTTGCCACTCCTTCCTCCAGGGGATCTTTACAACCCAGGAATCGAATCCAAGTCTCCCATATTACAGGTGGATTCTTTACTGTCTGAGTCACCAGGGAAGCCCAGTTTGTTTTGTACTAAAGAGTAAAAATGATTATCCAAGTCTCCAAAAAAAGGCCTGGAGTCACTTCTAAAATTTTGGATCTAGTCCTGTTGTAGCTGCCAGAGCGAGCAGCAGGTTTACTATCACTTTTTGAATGGTTTCAGATCATACAATCCCCCGGGCTATGTCTAAGGTGAGGGCCAGTTTCCTGTGCTTTTCTTTCCTGCCTCTGTGGTCCCTGTGGGCCCAGAATGCTTTTATTTTTCCTCTTTAACAGCTGATGCTACACACCCTTTCTCCTGGGGCTCCTTTCCTTCCCACATTTGCCTCCTCAGTGGTTTATCTTTTCTCCACTTCAACATTTTCTTGGAATGCTCAAAGACAAATACTTGCCTTTTTGGTTTTAAGGTTCTTACTTCAAATCTCTCTGGGGAAGTACTTGGAAGGATAAAATAACAAACACAGAGAAACACAGAGTTTTAAGAAATCTCATGGCATTCTTCAAGTCACTGTCCCTGGTCTAACTTGTTGCCGCTGTGACATTTATGATACCAGAAGGCACATTATACCCCCGTTTTCTTTTTGGCATTTTGTTCAGTAATCATTTCTCTCAGATGCATCTTCTTCTTTAAATCTGAAGACCCTCGTTTCCACAAGACACCATCTGCCTAGTGAAGAGAATAAGATCCCAGACAGAAATATAGAAATAAAACCTGTCCATTCAGATATCCAGTGGAATCAAATAGATGCTTGCATATAAACAGAAAAGACTGGCAGATAATATTTTCCAAAGGTAACTGTAACATCTCTTAATCCACATGGTTTTCAATATTAGTAGATAATGTTGCCACACTACATGAGAAGTGGATCTTCTTCCCTTGAATCTCAATGAATTTGTGACTAAATCAGTAGAATATGGCAGAAATGATGATATATAGCTCCTTATCACTGCACACTGTGTGCATGCTCAGTCATGTTCAACTTTTTATAACCCCACGTGCCTGCCAGGCTTCTCTGTCCACGGGGATCCTCCAGGCAAGAAGACTGGAGTCGGTTGCCACTCCTTCCTCCAGGGGATCTTTACAACCCAGGAATCGAATCCAAGTCTCCCATATTACAGGTGGATTCTTTACTGTCTGAGTCACCAGGGAAGCCCAGTTTGTTTTGTACTAAAGAGTAAAAATGATTATCTTCATAGGTTCATTATATCCCACTCATCCAACATTAACACAAGGAAGAAGACGACACAGAAAAACCTTAGGTCTACATTAGGTCTACTTTCAAAGTTTGTTTGTGCTATTTAGCAAGAAAACTTAAGTTTGCCTTTAATTCTTTTTGATTATACTCTCTTGACTTAAATATATTTCATTTCACAGTATTTTTCTTTTTATGTTTAGCTAGTTAAGTAAAATTGAATTAAACTCTAGTTGAACCACAAAGATTTTCAATCATGTTATCATTTAACATATGCTAAAATTGTTGAGAACTTACATATGGATTTAATGGCTTTTAGATACAGCATGCCCAATGTCAGTAAATCACTCTCTCCCCAGAAATAGTCCAAAGTTTACCTACAATGTAAGACTAATAGACTATTCAGTCTAAGAAATGTTTTTTAGATTACTAGGTAAGAAATCCTTTATGACATAATTTTCCTGAAAGCATCATATTCTAACTAAGAAATGATTTTGCCTTTTCTTGAGAGAATAACTAGCCATTAGAATGTTAGTTGCTCAGTGGTATCTGACTCTTTGTGACTATGAACTGTAGCCATCCAGGCCCATCTGTCCATGGAATTCTCTAGGCAAGAACACTGGAGTGGGTTGCCATTCCTTCCTCCAGGGGATCTTTACAACCCAGGAATCGAATCCAAGTCTCCCATATTACAGGTGGATTCTTTACTGTCTGAGTCACCAGGGAAGCCCAGTTTGTTTTGTACTAAAGAGTAAAAATGATTATCTTCATAGGTTCATTATATCCCACTCATCCAACATTAACACAAGGAAGAAGACGACACAGAAAAACCTTAGGTCTACATTAGGTCTACTTTCAAAGTTTGTTTGTGCTATTTAGCAAGAAAACTTAAGTTTGCCTTTAATTCTTTTTGATTATACTCTCTTGACTTAAATATATTTCATTTCACAGTATTTTTCTTTTTATGTTTAGCTAGTTAAGTAAAATTGAATTAAACTCTAGTTGAACCACAAAGATTTTCAATCATGTTATCATTTAACATATGCTAAAATTGTTGAGAACTTACATATGGATTTAATGGCTTTTAGATACAGCATGCCCAATGTCAGTAAATCACTCTCTCCCCAGAAATAGTCCAAAGTTTACCTACAATGTAAGACTAATAGACTATTCAGTCTAAGAAATGTTTTTTAGATTACTAGGTAAGAAATCCTTTATGACATAATTTTCCTGAAAGCATCATATTCTAACTAAGAAATGATTTTGCCTTTTCTTGAGAGAATAACTAGCCATTAGAATGTTAGTTGCTCAGTGGTATCTGACTCTTTGTGACTATGAACTGTAGCCATCCAGGCCCATCTGTCCATGGAATTCTCTAGGCAAGAACACTGGAGTGGGTTGCCATTCCCTTCTCAAGGGCTTATTCCTGACTCAGGGATTGAATGCAAATCTCTTACATCTCCTACACTGCAGGGAGATTCTTTACCATCTAAGCCACCAACTGCCTAGAATAGCCAGTGGCTAACTAGGGGTACTAACAATATTAAAATAAAGACAGATGGCATTTTTGCCCCTCTTTAATATAAACCTCCTTTATAATACAGTGACTTTATTAATTGAAGTAAAACTGTATTTTTAAAATTTAATTTCTCAGAATACTTGTTCAAAGACAGTTGATTCCATAAGATAATGTTTATACACATGCTACAATATGGGTAATAACTTGATTGTCAGAACAATTAGATAAATTCAATGTTAACAATCTGTTTCTAGATTCTCATTTTATTGCTTTCATTTTCAAAGTGGTGGAATCTTCCATCTCTTCCTCTAGATACTTTTCCTTGATATGGATGATCACCTTAGAGTTGCTCTCTTGATTCAATGGCTAAAATTAGGAAAATATTTTTAAAATTTCTTAAATTCTAACAAGTTTTGTTTTTAAGAAGTATGTTTGATTTAGGAGAAGCTATCTTTTAAAATCTCAGTTTAAATGGTATAATGTTAGCAGTCTTATATTACCATAAAATGTGAATTACCTTTGACCTAGAAATTTCATTTCCAGGAGTATATCCAAATAATAATGCATTATCACTTATTAGTAATATATGTCAGGTACTTTTGTAAGTAGTTTGTTATACTTAACATTCACTACAATTTTATGAGGTCAATTCTCTTTCTTGGTCATACATGAAAAAACTAAGTCACAGAGGGACTAAAAAGACTAGCCCAGACTCATGTATTCAGTGGTGGAAAAGAGATTCAATTCTAGGAAAATTAAGACCAAATCTCAAATACTTAACACCATGTTCCCTCGCAAAGAATATAATCAGAGAGGCAAATAAGACATTTAGAGAGACTAGATAGACAAACACATAGGTAGAGGGACAGATAGATAGATTGAGCTAGGATATATATATGTTCACTGTTGTGTAGTTTCTAATAATCCAAAATTAGGGGAAAAGTAGTCTTGGTATAAAGGATTAGTTAAATGTATTACTCTATTTCCATGAAAGGCCTGCTATGTATCAGCAAAAATGGTGATTTCAAAAGTTTTGTTGACATAACATATCCTTAATATAATTCTACAAGAAAATTGAACAATTGTAGGCAGTTTGTATTTGTTATTTTTTTTGTAAATATACCAAAAAAATAAGAGAGTCCTGGAGTCCTAAAAGCTGTTTATCAAACAACTCCTAAGAACTATCAAGATCTCTAGGCATCTAGGAGAAAATCAACAATTTTCCTAGTTCTTTGCTGATTTTTAATTTTCCTGCAATAGTCATGAATTGGCATAGAGAAAAAACTTTAAAAACTCAATTACTAACTTTCTTAAAGCATTAAAACAAAAATACTGAATTTCAATATTTTTGAGATATGGTAAAATTTATATTCCATGGCTAACACTTTTTGAAGAAATAATTAAGAATTTAATAACAGATATTAGAAGTAAAAAAATAATTTTTAAGAAAGCGTAAGCAAGAAAATGATATACATGAAGGGAGAAATCACTACATTTGAAAATAACAAAATATAGCAAACAAAATCTGTCAAATGTAATAGTCTTAGAAGAGAAACATAGACCTACTTTTAAAAAGGAAAATTGCTACAACAAAATGTTAGAAATATTATATCTATGAAAACATAAAACAAGAGGTATACAGTATGGTGGCTAAGTGTAGGCATGGGTGCCGACTACATAGGTTTGTAGTGATTTTCAGTATATACAAAGAATGTGATTTGTGGTAAAAAAATTTTCTTCACCTATAACAGAAATAATAATACCTCCTTAATAAAGTTGTTTTGAGGGTAAATTGAAATAACAAAAATGTTATCATTTATGCAAATAACTTGGAAGCCCTTGAGGAAATAATTAGTTTTCGGGAAGCAAAATTGATTCAAGAGGGCAAAATAAAGCATCCGGAAGCAAATAATCTACTTGTCAAAGATCACTCCATTCCCAACCTTTTTGATAAACCTTCCTATAGTATCTTGCTCACATGATCTCTCTTTTTCTCTAAATCTTCATTTAGGCTTTATATTTAAACTATTCCTTCAGTATTTAAAGTAGGCAGATAATGGTTCCCAAAGAAATCCATGAAGTAATCCCTGAAACCTGTGAAGACATTACCTTACATAGCAAAAGGGAGTTTGTAATTATAATAAAGGTTAAGAACATTGAGAAAGATTAAATTGAATTTTCCAGGTGAGCCTGGTCTTATCACTGTGAAGAACCGGGCTTCCCTGGTGGTCCAGTGGGTAAGGACACTGCCTTGCAGTGCAAGGGGTGCCAGTTCAATCCCTGGCCCCCATTGAGAAGATCCCACGTGCCTTGGAGTGGCTGGACCAATGTGTCTAACTATCAAGCCGGAGTTCTGAGCACATGCACCCAGATGGGTCTTACAGGGCAATTACTAACTTTCTTAAAGCATTAAAACAAAAATACTGAATTTCAATATTTTTGAGATATGGTAAAATTTATATTCCATGGCTAACACTTTTTGAAGAAATAATTAAGAATTTAATAACAGATGTTAGAAGTAAAAAAATAATTTTTAAGAAAGCGTAAGCAAGAAAATGATATACATGAAGGGAGAAATCACTACATTTGAAAATAACAAAATATAGCAAACAAAATCTGTCAAATGTAATAGTCTTAGAAGAGAAACATAGACCTACTTTTAAAAAGGAAAATTGCTACAACAAAATGTTAGAAATATTATATCTATGAAAACATAAAACAAGAGGTATACAGTATGGTGGCTAAGTGTAGGCATGGGTGCCGACTACATAGGTTTGTAGTGATTTTCAGTATATACAAAGAATGTGATTTGTGGTAAAAAAATTTTCTTCACCTATAACAGAAATAATAATACCTCCTTAATAAAGTTGTTTTGAGGGTAAATTGAAATAACAAAAATGTTATCATTTATGCAAATAACTTGGAAGCCCTTGAGGAAATAATTAGTTTTCGGGAAGCAAAATTGATTCAAGAGGGCAAAATAAAGCATCCGGAAGCAAATAATCTACTTGTCAAAGATCACTCCATTCCCAACCTTTTTGATAAACCTTCCTATAGTATCTTGCTCACATGATCTCTCTTTTTCTCTAAATCTTCATTTAGGCTTTATATTTAAACTATTCCTTCAGTATTTAAAGTAGGCAGATAATGGTTCCCAAAGAAATCCATGAAGTAATCCCTGAAACCTGTGAAGACATTACCTTACATAGCAAAAGGGAGTTTGTAATTATAATAAAGGTTAAGAACATTGAGAAAGATTAAATTGAATTTTCCAGGTGAGCCTGGTCTTATCACTGTGAAGAACCGGGCTTCCCTGGTGGTCCAGTGGGTAAGGACACTGCCTTGCAGTGCAAGGGGTGCCAGTTCAATCCCTGGCCCGAGAAGATCCCACGTGCCTTGGAGTGGCTGGACCAATGTGTCTAACTATCAAGCCGGAGTTCTGGAGCACATGCACCCAGAGCTGGTGCTCTGTGACGAGGGGGGCTGCTGTGATGGGGTGCCCACACAGGCCAAGTAACAAAGGTGGATGGAAATAAATAAGTGAAATATCAATAGAAGTGCCCCAACACCACAAAAAAACAACAACAAAAAAGCGAAGAATCTTTCTCCTCTGATGTGAGGTGAGATACAGGTGGGGAAAGGGTCAGAGAGAAATGTAATGTTTTTTAACTTGGAAGATAAAGAGTAACAGCTTCCAGCAGATGAATATGGACAGCTTTGGAAGCTAGAGAATGCAAGAAAAGAAACTGTACCCTAGGCTTTCCAGGAAGGAATGCAGTTTTGGAGATTTCTTTATTTTAGCCTTGTGAGACTTTGAAGCTATAGAAGTGAAAGACAACAAATTAATGTGGTTTTAAGCCACTGCTGGTGGTAATTTGTTACAGAAGCAGTGGAAAACTAATATGGCATTATACTGTGATGTTCAATTAAAAACCATGTGCATAGTCTTGCCTCCTTGTAATTAATAATCCAGGCTCTCTGAGGTCAGGAAGAGTTCAATACCTCTGCTCATAAACTATAGCATCTAACATGTTGCCTTGCATATGGGGAAAGTGTTCAGTATTTATTTGATTGATCTGATTTTTCCTCTTACAGTGTTATACTTTACCATTTCTCCTTCCTCTCTCTATGTCCTACGAAAGTCAAGAAGTCTGTGGGAAAAGTCATTTAGGTTCATATTGGATAAATATAGTCATATTTTTAGTTACGGGATTTGAATTAGCATATGCATCTAAAAGACGGAGTCCCAGAGCCCTTCCAGAAATAACTTCCCTTCAGACAGATTCTGCCACCTGAAATATTAATACAACAATCATCCTTTATTCTAATCACAAGCATTTCCTCCTAACAACTCATGATTGCACTAGCTTCTTGCTTTAATTACCACAAAGACACTATGCATCACAGAGACAATAGGCATTTCACATAGACTCCATCATTTCCTTCAGAAAATGCACCGGGTTTGGTGCCTCTGTGACGAGGGGCCTGCTGGGGGGAATGTGCTAACTATCAAGCCGGAGTTCTGAGCACATGCACCCAGAGCTGGTGCTCTGTGACGAGGGGGGCTGCTGTGATGGGGTGCCCACACAGGCCAAGTAACAAAGGTGGATGGAAATAAATAAGTGAAATATCAATAGAAGTGCCCCAACACCACAAAAAAACAACAACAAAAAAGCGAAGAATCTTTCTCCTCTGATGTGAGGTGAGATACAGGTGGGGAAAGGGTCAGAGAGAAATGTAATGTTTTTTAACTTGGAAGATAAAGAGTAACAGCTTCCAGCAGATGAATATGGACAGCTTTGGAAGCTAGAGAATGCAAGAAAAGAAACTGTACCCTAGGCTTTCCAGGAAGGAATGCAGTTTTGGAGATTTCTTTATTTTAGCCTTGTGAGACTTTGAAGCTATAGAAGTGAAAGACAACAAATTAATGTGGTTTTAAGCCACTGCTGGTGGTAATTTGTTACAGAAGCAGTGGAAAACTAATATGGCATTATACTGTGATGTTCAATTAAAAACCATGTGCATAGTCTTGCCTCCTTGTAATTAATAATCCAGGCTCTCTGAGGTCAGGAAGAGTTCAATACCTCTGCTCATAAACTATAGCATCTAACATGTTGCCTTGCATATGGGGAAAGTGTTCAGTATTTATTTGATTGATCTGATTTTTCCTCTTACAGTGTTATACTTTACCATTTCTCCTTCCTCTCTCTATGTCCTACGAAAGTCAAGAAGTCTGTGGGAAAAGTCATTTAGGTTCATATTGGATAAATATAGTCATATTTTTAGTTACGGGATTTGAATTAGCATATGCATCTAAAAGACGGAGTCCCAGAGCCCTTCCAGAAATAACTTCCCTTCAGACAGATTCTGCCACCTGAAATATTAATACAACAATCATCCTTTATTCTAATCACAAGCATTTCCTCCTAACAACTCATGATTGCACTAGCTTCTTGCTTTAATTACCACAAAGACACTATGCATCACAGAGACAATAGGCATTTCACATAGACTCCATCATTTCCTTCAGAAAATGCACCACTGATTGATGTCAGAGAGCCATTATTAGATATCATATTGGCTGGACTCAAAAGACAATTTATAGAAAAACAAAATACATATAATTTGAAAGAGAAATGTATGTGGCAAATAAAGACCCTAGTCATAGAGCTTTATGTCTTTATATTCATCTCAAAAGAGGTTTGACAGTCATTTGCACAGTAGTATTACACATATTTAAATAAAATAATCACAATTAAAATACTCAAAAATAATTTTGAATTTTTAAAAATTATTTTAAGTTGTTTTTACATAATAAAAATACACTTATAACATTATACAGTATTGAGCTTTGAAGGTAATTTTGAAGTAATTTTGTTAAACCACGCAATGCAGAAATTCATAATTGAATGTCTTCATAAGGTTATATATTATCTATTTAACTTTGCAAAATTCCGAAATTTAGAAATATAAATAACCCTTAGTAGTTCAGACTGTGAATACAGAGACAGAGGAAGTTTGGAAAACAATCATTGTTCTTTCACTTCTAAGAAATTTATTAGGAACTACAGGGAGTGGAGAAAACACTAACTGGCGTGAGCGAAGAGTTAAAGAAAGGCTGGGGAATGTGTGAGAACATTTACATCAGTCAAGAGAGTTTGATGTCCATCTCTGTTACTTCTTTGCTGTGTGACATAGGAAAGTCATCCTCCCTTAGCTATAATGTTAGGAAAAACATAATGGAAGTAAAATAACTTTATAAACACAATTCATCTAAATAGGAGCAATTTTTGCAAGATATTTTCTCATTTTCTTGTGTACAAGATTTGCCTTTCTTGATGTCACATTGGTTTAGTCAGTATTTGGTTTATTTCTAAGTGTTAAGAATTTTAGTTTGGTAGCATATGCATCTAAAAGACGGAGTCCCAGAGCCCTTCCAGAAATAACTTCCCTTCAGACAGATTCTGCCACCTGAAATATTAATACAACAATCATCCTTTATTCTAATCACAAGCATTTCCTCCTAACAACTCATGATTGCACTAGCTTCTTGCTTTAATTACCACAAAGACACTATGCATCACAGAGACAATAGGCATTTCACATAGACTCCATCATTTCCTTCAGAAAATGCACCACTGATTGATGTCAGAGAGCCATTATTAGATATCATATTGGCTGGACTCAAAAGACAATTTATAGAAAAACAAAATACATATAATTTGAAAGAGAAATGTATGTGGCAAATAAAGACCCTAGTCATAGAGCTTTATGTCTTTATATTCATCTCAAAAGAGGTTTGACAGTCATTTGCACAGTAGTATTACACATATTTAAATAAAATAATCACAATTAAAATACTCAAAAATAATTTTGAATTTTTAAAAATTATTTTAAGTTGTTTTTACATAATAAAAATACACTTATAACATTATACAGTATTGAGCTTTGAAGGTAATTTTGAAGTAATTTTGTTAAACCACGCAATGCAGAAATTCATAATTGAATGTCTTCATAAGGTTATATATTATCTATTTAACTTTGCAAAATTCCGAAATTTAGAAATATAAATAACCCTTAGTAGTTCAGACTGTGAATACAGAGACAGAGGAAGTTTGGAAAACAATCATTGTTCTTTCACTTCTAAGAAATTTATTAGGAACTACAGGGAGTGGAGAAAACACTAACTGGCGTGAGCGAAGAGTTAAAGAAAGGCTGGGGAATGTGTGAGAACATTTACATCAGTCAAGAGAGTTTGATGTCCATCTCTGTTACTTCTTTGCTGTGTGACATAGGAAAGTCATCCTCCCTTAGCTATAATGTTAGGAAAAACATAATGGAAGTAAAATAACTTTATAAACACAATTCATCTAAATAGGAGCAATTTTTGCAAGATATTTTCTCATTTTCTTGTGTACAAGATTTGCCTTTCTTGATGTCACATTGGTTTAGTCAGTATTTGGTTTATTTCTAAGTGTTAAGAAATTCTTTGCAGTATATGCTAAGAGTCTGTATTTCTTTTCAAGTAAATATAATTTTATTTTATTTTATTTTTTTTAAATATAATTTTAAATTAAGCATTTAGAAGTCCTGTATGTGATTTCCTAGAATATTCCTGGAAAAGAATTAGTGAAAATAAACCTTTGTAATTTATTCTCTCTCTCTCTTTTTTTTTTTTTAACTGCTTGGTAGAAATACTACACTTGTGAATAAAGAGTTTCCATTTTAAAATAATCTGTAGAATTTTAAATGAATGACAATAGTTAATAGTAAATTTAAGGCATTGAGAATATTAGCTATCTTAAAAAAGGATCAAAATTTTATCAAAATATTGTGACAAGAGTGAACCCACTTATTCGTATCTATATTCTCATTAAAGAAAATGAGAAAATTTCGAACAACAGCAATAACAAAATAATCTGTTTGGTGATACCAAAGAACCCTCAAGTAGAGAAATTGCAAAGCCAAGATCTTAAAGGAAAGAAAAGGAAGTACCATGGAGATGAATCCAGACTATGGAGCCATATATTCTCCATATAATTATGGAGACAAGCAACAATTATAGAGGAGATTACTGAGAGACTGAGACGCCAAGCAGAGCATTTGACAGGTTCAGGGACAACAAAGACAAAACTTTGTCCAGAGCCCACTAAGGATGAGAGAATGTGGCAGGCACTCCAGGTTTTAGTTCAGGACCCAAAAGGATGACCTTTTAAGAAATAGATCTTCTGACATTCAAACAGAACTTAATATAGAAGAAAAATACTAGTGATCAGATAAACTAATATAACAGAAAATAAATATGCGCTGGCGATGGATGTGCAAAGCCAGGTCCCTACAAACACAATGTTGAACAAAAAAAGCCAGGGCCTGAAGAGTGCATCGTAACTGATTTCATCTCTAAACTTTTGAACGGACAGATGAAATTCATGATTTTAGAATCGAGATAGTAGTCCCAGTAATAGAAGGAAAGGGGTATGATTGGGAGAGGTTACAAATGGAGTCTCTGCAAGTAATGGAAATACTTTACTTCCTGACCTACATAGCAGTTATGTAGCTTTATTCACCTTCTGATAATTCATTAAGCATCCATTTTGATTTATGCACTTTTCTGTGTATGTGTTAGTCAATAAAATTGAAAGAAAAAAAAAAAAAACTTTTAACAACAGGGCAATTGACAATGATATTAATATATACAAAATGCTACTTAAAAATAATACTAATATCCTTTTAAACCGTAAGTGATGAGTCTATTTAAGCAGCTCAGACAACTCAACACCAACAAAATAAAAAACCCAATCAAAAAATGGGACAAAAACCTAAGCAGACATCTCTCCAAAGAAGACATACAGATGGCCGAAAACACTCTTTTTAAAACACAAATCAAATCTTTCCATAGCCTATCCCAAACGCCCTGTGAATTTTGCCACTCTTAGAACTAAATCCACAGTATGCAAAGCTGGCCCCTGGTCATTACTTTGATTTCATGTTCTATTTCTTGCTTTGCCCTAGCGTTCCAGATTCCTCACAGAACATTAAATATACTAAGCAGATCTTTTCAGAGTGTTTGTGGTTTTTGTTTAGCCTGGAATGTTTTCACCCCATAGATGTGCTTCCGTACTCCTGTGCCTTATTCCTGATGTTACTCAAGTGCTACTGCTTAAGTACAGCCATTCCTGAACACTTCTATTTTCATAGAAGTATAGTTGATTTATGATACTGTGTTAATTTCAAGTCAGCAAAGTGATTCAGTTATATTTTCAGCCAGTTTAGATATAGAAGGAACCCAATAACGGATGACCTTTTAAGAAATAGATCTTCTGACATTCAAACAGAACTTAATATAGAAGAAAAATACTAGTGATCAGATAAACTAATATAACAGAAAATAAATATGCGCTGGCGATGGATGTGCAAAGCCAGGTCCCTACAAACACAATGTTGAACAAAAAAAGCCAGGGCCTGAAGAGTGCATCGTAACTGATTTCATCTCTAAACTTTTGAACGGACAGATGAAATTCATGATTTTAGAATCGAGATAGTAGTCCCAGTAATAGAAGGAAAGGGGTATGATTGGGAGAGGTTACAAATGGAGTCTCTGCAAGTAATGGAAATACTTTACTTCCTGACCTACATAGCAGTTATGTAGCTTTATTCACCTTCTGATAATTCATTAAGCATCCATTTTGATTTATGCACTTTTCTGTGTATGTGTTAGTCAATAAAATTGAAAGAAAAAAAAAAAAAACTTTTAACAACAGGGCAATTGACAATGATATTAATATATACAAAATGCTACTTAAAAATAATACTAATATCCTTTTAAACCGTAAGTGATGAGTCTATTTAAGCAGCTCAGACAACTCAACACCAACAAAATAAAAAACCCAATCAAAAAATGGGACAAAAACCTAAGCAGACATCTCTCCAAAGAAGACATACAGATGGCCGAAAACACTCTTTTTAAAACACAAATCAAATCTTTCCATAGCCTATCCCAAACGCCCTGTGAATTTTGCCACTCTTAGAACTAAATCCACAGTATGCAAAGCTGGCCCCTGGTCATTACTTTGATTTCATGTTCTATTTCTTGCTTTGCCCTAGCGTTCCAGATTCCTCACAGAACATTAAATATACTAAGCAGATCTTTTCAGAGTGTTTGTGGTTTTTGTTTAGCCTGGAATGTTTTCACCCCATAGATGTGCTTCCGTACTCCTGTGCCTTATTCCTGATGTTACTCAAGTGCTACTGCTTAAGTACAGCCATTCCTGAACACTTCTATTTTCATAGAAGTATAGTTGATTTATGATACTGTGTTAATTTCAAGTGTACAGCAAAGTGATTCAGTTATATTTTCAGATTCTTTTCCACTGTAAGTTATTATAAGACATTGAATATAGTACCCTATGCTATATATATAGGTCCTTTTTTATTTATCTGTTTAATATATAATTGTGTATCTGTTAATTCCAAACTCTTAATTGATTCCTCCTTCATTTCCCCTTTGGTAACCATAAGATTGTTTTCTCAGTCTGTGAGTCTGTTTTGTAAGCAAGTGAATGCCTTATTGTGAAATGCACCCCCAATCTTCTAGATATACTCACTTCTTTCCCCCTAATTTTTGCATTCTCTTATCACTTATAACTGATATTATACTACATGTTTATTTGTTTATATGTTTGTCATCATAGAAATTTGCCTGTTTATACATTCCTTCCTTGTTAATATGTAAAACATGTCTGACATGGAATATAGTAGGCATTCCATATGTTTTTCTGAAATAAATAGATGAATGAATATATGAGCACAATGTATTTCAAAAAGAGTTAGTGAGAAGATTTGAAGACTATAATACAATTTACCAATGTCAAGATACTTTTATACTCTGGAGCCATCAGTCTTAAGTTTAGTAATGTGAAGACAATTTGATTTCACAAGGGGAAAAAAGATGTGAAATTTCTTTTTCTTTTTTTGGCCATTTCTATTGGTCTTTCATTCATCCATTTTAATCCATCTTGGCTCTTTGGCCTGTGTGGGCCTCCCATGGCAGTGGTCTCTCTTGCTGCAGAGCACCGGCTCTGGGCACATGCACCCCAGAGCTCCAGCTGGGTAGTTGGACACATCGGTTCAGCCGTTCCACGGCACATGGGATCTTCCCGGGCCAGGGATCGAACCAGTACCCCTTGCACTGCAAGGCAGTGTCCTCACCCACTGGACCACCCGGGAAGACCTGTGAAATTTCTAAGTGAATTTCTATGAACTACAAAACACAGCAGCCTTTGTTTACAATGCTATTGACTGTTCACATTTGTAGGTGTAACTCACAGCAATCCTGAGGTGGGGTGCAGGGAACAAGTTCCTGAACACTTCTATTTTCATAGAAGTATAGTTGATTTATGATACTGTGTTAATTTCAAGTGTACAGCAAAGTGATTCAGTTATATTTTCAGATTCTTTTCCACTGTAAGTTATTATAAGACATTGAATATAGTACCCTATGCTATATATATAGGTCCTTTTTTATTTATCTGTTTAATATATAATTGTGTATCTGTTAATTCCAAACTCTTAATTGATTCCTCCTTCATTTCCCCTTTGGTAACCATAAGATTGTTTTCTCAGTCTGTGAGTCTGTTTTGTAAGCAAGTGAATGCCTTATTGTGAAATGCACCCCCAATCTTCTAGATATACTCACTTCTTTCCCCCTAATTTTTGCATTCTCTTATCACTTATAACTGATATTATACTACATGTTTATTTGTTTATATGTTTGTCATCATAGAAATTTGCCTGTTTATACATTCCTTCCTTGTTAATATGTAAAACATGTCTGACATGGAATATAGTAGGCATTCCATATGTTTTTCTGAAATAAATAGATGAATGAATATATGAGCACAATGTATTTCAAAAAGAGTTAGTGAGAAGATTTGAAGACTATAATACAATTTACCAATGTCAAGATACTTTTATACTCTGGAGCCATCAGTCTTAAGTTTAGTAATGTGAAGACAATTTGATTTCACAAGGGGAAAAAAGATGTGAAATTTCTTTTTCTTTTTGGCCATTTCTATTGGTCTTTCATTCATCCATTTTAATCCATCTTGGCTCTTTGGCCTGTGTGGGCCTCCCATGGCAGTGGTCTCTCTTGCTGCAGAGCACCGGCTCTGGGCACATGCACCCCAGAGCTCCAGCTGGGTAGTTGGACACATCGGTTCAGCCGTTCCACGGCACATGGGATCTTCCCGGGCCAGGGATCGAACCAGTACCCCTTGCACTGCAAGGCAGTGTCCTCACCCACTGGACCACCCGGGAAGACCTGTGAAATTTCTAAGTGAATTTCTATGAACTACAAAACACAGCAGCCTTTGTTTACAATGCTATTGACTGTTCACATTTGTAGGTGTAACTCACAGCAATCCTGAGGTGGGGTGCAGGGAACAAGAAAAGCTTTGCTAAGGCAGGATTCTGCACAGGTTGTTGTTTACTCAATGTTATCTTCTCTGGGCACCAAAATCTTTATTTCCATTAGTTAGGGTTCTCCAGAGAAACAGAATCGAAAATAGATCTCTCTCTCTCTTTTTCTCTCTCTCAATGATATGGAGATAGATAGATAGACAATATACCTGGGCTTTTTTAATGAGAAATTGGCACATATTATTATGGTGGCTTAAAAGTCCCATGATCTGCAGTCCATAGTCTAGAGCCCCAGGAAATCCAGAGCCCTAGGGAAGCTGGTGGTATATTCCAGTCTGAATCCAATAGCCTGAGAACCAGGGATGTTGATAATGTAAATCCTCAGTCTGAGAGCAGAAGATAAAATGAGACGATGACTCCAGCAGTGAGGCACAAAAAGTAAAGAGTGAATTTCCTTTTCCTCTAGTTTTGTTCTACTCAAGCCATCAAAGCACTGGATGATGCCCATCCACTTTGGGGAAAGCAATCTACTTTACCAACTCAAATTGATTCAAATGCTAAGTTTATGGGAAACACCTTCTCAGACACACCAGAAAAGAATATTTAATCTGGGCATCCCACGACAAGTCGATACATAAAAGTAACCATCAAAGTGTGTTTATGTGGGTAGGTGCCTTTCAACTCAGGAGTCTATAAAGGTAATCTCTTATTGAGAATCACTGAACATAAATTGAGACACACTATGAGTACATCTAATTGAAACATGCTATAAATACATAGAATTAGAGGATCAGAAATAATTCCTGATTTCTGATAGAGGTCTCCAATGCCATATTATTGAGAAACAAATTTTGTCCCTTCTGACTTCTCTCTGGAGTACATAGTTTTGCTGCCACCCACCACAGTCTATGATAAAACAATTCCTTTTTGTGTCAGGGATCATCCACATCAGTAATTATGAACTTGGGATTTGGGGTTAGTCAGAACTGGCTTCATATCTGTCCATTTAAATAAAAACAATGTGAGAGCTCTGCACTTCAGTTTTATCTGAGGACTAGCTTAGAAAGTAAAGTAACTGCCTGCAATAAGGAGACCCAGGTTCAATCCCTGGGTTGGGAAAATCCCCTGGAGAAGGGAATGGTTACCCACTCCAGTATTCTTGCCTGGAGAATTCCATGGACAGAGGAGCCTGGAAGGATACAGTCAATGGGGTCACAAAGAGTTGGACACGACTGAATGAATAACACTTTACTGAGGATAATAGTCCAGGACACAGCCTCTCATATAGCTCTGAGGAAATGCTCCAAAAAGTTAAGGGGGTGGTCAGCATGTATATGATTTTGGAGAATGGGATATGTGCCACCAAGCACACATTTTGGTAGAAGATAACTGTCCGTCACAGGAACAGATATGTGAGTTAATGGTTTTAGTGCTTTTCTAAGTACCATGGCGAGATGCAAGAAATTGAGTACATAAAATTTTCTCCTAAAATACCTATTTCAAGGCCTGCTCTCCAATTTCCCAATAACATAGAGTGCCTGATTCCCAATCTCAACCCTGAAACTTTTTCAGGCTGTGTTGAAGCAGCTTCAGTGGCTAATGACTCAATCCTGTAGAGCCAACAGCAAATGACATTCTCTACGTGGAAAATCTCAATCTTGAAATTAGTAGTTGTGTGATCTTGAACCATTTATTCAAGCTCTGATTTTTCTAAGCTCTGGTTTTCTGTTTTGGTTTGTTTGTTTTTTAAAAGAAAAAAAAAAAAACAGGGTTGATTGTTGTTCAGTCGTTCAGTGATGGGTGTTTGACTGCAGTCCCATGAACTACAGCATGCCAGGCTTCTGTGTCCTTCATTACGCTCCTGAGTTTGCTCAAACTCAAATCCACTGAGTTAATGATGCCATCCAACCATCTCACCTTCTGTCACTCCCTTCTCCTGCCCTCAATCTTATCCAGCATTGGGATCTTTTCCAATGTGTCGGCTCTTTGCATCATGTGCTCAAGTATTGATAAAACAATTCCTTTTGTGTCAGGGATCATCCACATCAGTAATTATGAACTTGGGATTTGGGGTTAGTCAGAACTGGCTTCATATCTGTCCATTTAAATAAAAACAATGTGAGAGCTCTGCACTTCAGTTTTATCTGAGGACTAGCTTAGAAAGTAAAGTAACTGCCTGCAATAAGGAGACCCAGGTTCAATCCCTGGGTTGGGAAAATCCCCTGGAGAAGGGAATGGTTACCCACTCCAGTATTCTTGCCTGGAGAATTCCATGGACAGAGGAGCCTGGAAGGATACAGTCAATGGGGTCACAAAGAGTTGGACACGACTGAATGAATAACACTTTACTGAGGATAATAGTCCAGGACACAGCCTCTCATATAGCTCTGAGGAAATGCTCCAAAAAGTTAAGGGGTGGTCAGCATGTATATGATTTTGGAGAATGGGATATGTGCCACCAAGCACACATTTTGGTAGAAGATAACTGTCCGTCACAGGAACAGATATGTGAGTTAATGGTTTTAGTGCTTTTCTAAGTACCATGGCAAGATGCAAGAAATTGAGTACATAAAATTTTCTCCTAAAATACCTATTTCAAGGCCTGCTCTCCAATTTCCCAATAACATAGAGTGCCTGATTCCCAATCTCAACCCTGAAACTTTTTCAGGCTGTGTTGAAGCAGCTTCAGTGGCTAATGACTCAATCCTGTAGAGCCAACAGCAAATGACATTCTCTCGTGGAAAATCTCAATCTTGAAATTAGTAGTTGTGTGATCTTGAACCATTTATTCAAGCTCTGATTTTTCTAAGCTCTGGTTTTCTGTTTTGGTTTGTTTGTTTTTTAAAAGAAAAAAAAAAAAACAGGGTTGATTGTTGTTCAGTCGTTCAGTGATGGGTGTTTGACTGCAGTCCCATGAACTACAGCATGCCAGGCTTCTGTGTCCTTCATTACGCTCCTGAGTTTGCTCAAACTCAAATCCACTGAGTTAATGATGCCATCCAACCATCTCACCTTCTGTCACTCCCTTCTCCTGCCCTCAATCTTATCCAGCATTGGGATCTTTTCCAATGTGTCGGCTCTTTGCATCATGTGCTCGAAGTATTGGAACTTCAGTTTCAGCATTGGTCCTTCCAATAAATATTCAGGGGTGGTTTCCTTTAGGATTGACTGGTTTGATCTCCCTGTTGTCAAAGGGACTCTCAAGAGTCTTCTCCAATATCACATGATTCCTATGATTTTTAATAAGTTTAAAAATAATAATATTGTGAAATATTCAATATAGTAATATTGACAATATAGTAATATGGCATATAGTAATCACTCAATAACTGCAAACTTGTACGAAAAAATAGACTAAAATGATTTAAAGGTTAATTTTATCTGCTTTCTCAAACTATGACTTTAACTGTTTGGTCTTTATCTGTTATTTCTCAAGGGAGACTATCCTCGCTAGTATGCTCTGCAACATCTTTTCTTTTACCCGATTGCTCTACATCTAGCTCCAGCTACTGTCTGAGCACAAAGCTCTTTAAAATATCAATGGTAACCAAGAGTTTTCATCCCCTTCAAGAAATGAGTCCTTCCTGTTTGACAAAGAGCTTCCAAGGCTCAGAGGCATTTCCTCCCTGGTACTCGCTACTCAACTCCACTAAATTTTCCTCAACAAACCTTAGGTCAGGGAGTTCCAGTTCCATCCCTTTATGCTCCTTGTCTGGGCTGCATGGGCTCCCATGCACACTATGTCCTTTTCTGCGCATTTATTCCTGTGTTGCCACAGGCTGTTACTCCTGCATCAAATTTGCCCGAAGTCTGTTATGTCTCATATATTTTGAGACTTGGAAATGGAATGTCAGCTCTTCAGTGCCAAAGGCACCACCTGAGGCTGTTGTGTGATTCAAGCATTTTCATCTCCTCCTGCTCCTTTGCTTTGAAATCAGTAAGGTTATGTGTAATCAAAGAACAAATATGATCACTCAAAGGAATTAGTGGCTGGTAAATTTAGAACTAACCCCTCTTATGTGACTTCACACAGAGATTGTTTTTCATCTTTCTCTGCATGTCACAGAGCTCATCTAAATGAGAAGCACAAATGTTTTCAAAGGCAACTCCACACACAGCTCAAAGCTGTAAAAATAATGGTAAAAAAGAAGACTTTGGTGTATTATCAGTTCCACCCACCTGACTTTTCTTTACACTCAAGATATATTAATAATGTTGCTGGCTTTGTAATTTTTTTAATTAATTAGAGAAGGCTACATCATTTAAGAAAGAATATTATTTGAGCCTAATATTTAAATGGCAAGCATTAAGAATCAAGAAGGGCAAGTTCATCAGCACAGTATCAATTGAATATCCATTGTATGAAAAATGTTGTGATAGGTTTATGGGCAATATAAAAACGATGTCTTAGTCAGCTCAGGCTGTTATAACAAAATACCATAAAGTGGGTATCAACAATAAAATTGTATTTCTATAGTTTTGGAGGCTGTAAATCAAATCAGGATGCCAGCAAGTTTCTGGTGAGAACTCTCTTACAGATGATTGACTTCTCCCTATATTTTCAGGTGGTAAGAAGAAAGGTAGCCAGCTTTGAACTTTTGCTATGAGTGTGCTAATTCTATTTATGAGAGCTCCATCCTCATGGCCTAATTACTTCCCAAAGGCTGTACCTCCAAATACCATCACATTGGGATTAGAGTTCAACATATCATTTTGAGAAACACAAATATTCAGTCCATGCGATGACTAAAATAGTTGTTGATCTCAAGGATTTCACTATTGGGTTGTAGACAAATAAGACATGACTCTCTGGTATCATATACCTCCATAGCTTGAGGAAAGCCCACTAATTTTCCTGAACCTGAGCCTGCAGTGTTCACTGTGTCTGAGAAATATGCCATATATTTGAGACTTGGAAATGGAATGTCAGCTCTTCAGTGCCAAAGGCACCACCTGAGGCTGTTGTGTGATTCAAGCATTTTCATCTCCTCCTGCTCCTTTGCTTTGAAATCAGTAAGGTTATGTGTAATCAAAGAACAAATATGATCACTCAAAGGAATTAGTGGCTGGTAAATTTAGAACTAACCCCTCTTATGTGACTTCACACAGAGATTGTTTTTCATCTTTCTCTGCATGTCACAGAGCTCATCTAAATGAGAAGCACAAATGTTTTCAAAGGCAACTCCACACACAGCTCAAAGCTGTAAAAATAATGGTAAAAAAGAAGACTTTGGTGTATTATCAGTTCCACCCACCTGACTTTTCTTTACACTCAAGATATATTAATAATGTTGCTGGCTTTGTAATTTTTTTAATTAATTAGAGAAGGCTACATCATTTAAGAAAGAATATTATTTGAGCCTAATATTTAAATGGCAAGCATTAAGAATCAAGAAGGGCAAGTTCATCAGCACAGTATCAATTGAATATCCATTGTATGAAAAATGTTGTGATAGGTTTATGGGCAATATAAAAACGATGTCTTAGTCAGCTCAGGCTGTTATAACAAAATACCATAAAGTGGGTATCAACAATAAAATTGTATTTCTATAGTTTTGGAGGCTGTAAATCAAATCAGGATGCCAGCAAGTTTCTGGTGAGAACTCTCTTACAGATGATTGACTTCTCCCTATATTTTCAGGTGGTAAGAAGAAAGGTAGCCAGCTTTGAACTTTTGCTATGAGTGTGCTAATTCTATTTATGAGAGCTCCATCCTCATGGCCTAATTACTTCCCAAAGGCTGTACCTCCAAATACCATCACATTGGGATTAGAGTTCAACATATCATTTTGAGAAACACAAATATTCAGTCCATGCGATGACTAAAATAGTTGTTGATCTCAAGGATTTCACTATTGGGTTGTAGACAAATAAGACATGACTCTCTGGTATCATATACCTCCATAGCTTGAGGAAAGCCCACTAATTTTCCTGAACCTGAGCCTGCAGTGTTCACTGTGTCTGAGAAATATGCCATATTTACCTTTTTGCAAATGGTCCCAACATAAAGTGGAAGATAGGTTTGAGGGGGTGGGATTCTGAAACCAATTTAAGAGATTACATTTGTAAACTGAAAGTCCTGTTAAATCTCAATGCTTTATGTATTCATTCCTGACACTTACAGTTTCTGGGGACAGAGACCCTTTCCACTGAGCCTACTTCAAGAGTGCGCTTATGTCCCTATCATGTTACTACATTCCCACTCAGGCTCAGTTCTTGTTTCTCTGGTAGCCATTATAGACTCCATTCCCTTCATACATTCTCAGTTCTGTGCTTTGCGCTCATGAGTGTTGCCTTTACAAGAAGTTTGAATCTTATCTAGAGAATACTTCTCTTTTCCTTTGTCTCTTTTCCGGCATTATTAATATTTTCTTCTTTCTTTTCCCCTTTGCTGCATGAGTGAAAAATGTAAAACTCATAACCACATGAGGCTTTAGAAAGTGCCTTTTTGGAGCTATTGCTCAAGACATAAGAGTCAGTGTATAGCCATGGATCTTATTCACAGAAAAATATATGTGGGAAGAACCCATTAAGCCCCAGTTTATACAAATTAAAATGAAATATAATAGTATTTGAGAGTTCTATACATATCATAAGTATGTTCCTGGGGCATTTCCAGATGATCAGTTTTGATAACAATTAGAAGTAGCACAAATTGAGAAAAGAAAGACATATGTATGTGTAAATTTGTCTAGGTTTGTCTTGTGGGTTAAAGAATCTCAGTTAATTTCTTAAGATACATAAGATTTAAAAATAAAAAATTATTGGGAAGCTTGTCCTAGATGAGGAAAATCTGTGATTGATGTTGGGTGAAGAAATACAAGCTGAACTCCACTGAAAATAGTGAGGTAAATGCAGTTGAGGTCTAATTCTATCATAATTCTTAGACTAGATCTAATTCTTTCTTCTTCTGTTTGTCAGGCAAACTCCTTGGTATATATAAAATGTTAAGTGTGTGTGTGTGTGTGTGTGTGTGTGCGTGTGTGTGTGTGTGTCTGAGCACCACTGAGCTTCTTCATGAGGTAGTCAAGGTACTATTTCCTTGTGTGCCTCTGTGCTGACTGTGGGGATTGGATCCAATTGCAAAGTAATAAACATGTAGAGAAAGGAATGTTGCTATATTAAAGGATAAGCTTTCAAATATATTCCAAAGAACACTGTTAGGGGCTTAAGGGAAATCTCATTTCACTTGCTAACTTTTCCAATGCAGGTCAGGTATATAGCCTGTCTCCTGAGAGAATAGAGAAAGATATGCTGAATAAGGCTGAGGGAGAATAGCCAACACAGAGAAAAAAATGATGACTCTTCTATTTACCTTCTTATGTTTAGCAGCAATGTGAAGACTACATAGTCAGGTGTTTGTTGACATCATGGGTGCTGCAAGCATAAATAGTAAATGATGTGCTCACTGGATTGTCATTTCTAGTTATTTTTATGGATGTATATTGCCCAAATTAATCTTATCTGTCTTATCTTTTCCTTTGTCTCTTTTCCGGCATTATTAATATTTTCTTCTTTCTTTTCCCCTTTGCTGCATGAGTGAAAAATGTAAAACTCATAACCACATGAGGCTTTAGAAAGTGCCTTTTTGGAGCTATTGCTCAAGACATAAGAGTCAGTGTATAGCCATGGATCTTATTCACAGAAAAATATATGTGGGAAGAACCCATTAAGCCCCAGTTTATACAAATTAAAATGAAATATAATAGTATTTGAGAGTTCTATACATATCATAAGTATGTTCCTGGGGCATTTCCAGATGATCAGTTTTGATAACAATTAGAAGTAGCACAAATTGAGAAAAGAAAGACATATGTATGTGTAAATTTGTCTAGGTTTGTCTTGTGGGTTAAAGAATCTCAGTTAATTTCTTAAGATACATAAGATTTAAAAATAAAAAATTATTGGGAAGCTTGTCCTAGATGAGGAAAATCTGTGATTGATGTTGGGTGAAGAAATACAAGCTGAACTCCACTGAAAATAGTGAGGTAAATGCAGTTGAGGTCTAATTCTATCATAATTCTTAGACTAGATCTAATTCTTTCTTCTTCTGTTTGTCAGGCAAACTCCTTGGTATATATAAAATGTTAAGTGTGTGTGTGTGTGTGTGTGTGTGTGTGTGTGTGTGTCTGAGCACCACTGAGCTTCTTCATGAGGTAGTCAAGGTACTATTTCCTTGTGTGCCTCTGTGCTGACTGTGGGGATTGGATCCAATTGCAAAGTAATAAACATGTAGAGAAAGGAATGTTGCTATATTAAAGGATAAGCTTTCAAATATATTCCAAAGAACACTGTTAGGGGCTTAAGGGAAATCTCATTTCACTTGCTAACTTTTCCAATGCAGGTCAGGTATATAGCCTGTCTCCTGAGAGAATAGAGAAAGATATGCTGAATAAGGCTGAGGGAGAATAGCCAACACAGAGAAAAAAATGATGACTCTTCTATTTACCTTCTTATGTTTAGCAGCAATGTGAAGACTACATAGTCAGGTGTTTGTTGACATCATGGGTGCTGCAAGCATAAATAGTAAATGATGTGCTCACTGGATTGTCATTTCTAGTTATTTTTATGGATGTATATACGGCAACTAAGGGCTACTGGTGCTGCATTTTATTGGGAAGTTTTCAGCACTCTGTATTGATCTAACTGATTTATATCATTGCTGTGAATACATTTCTCTTCTCCCTAATACCTAGGCATTCCAGTTCTGCTTCCTCCCTCCTCAACTACTTTTCAGGTAACTGTTTTCCTCAGTTGCTTTCTCTTCATTACTTTCTACAGTCTCAGATTTATTCATCAGTTCATTCATTATTTAGTTTTTGAGAAAAAGTGAGAGGAGACATCTTAGTAAGAGAAAAGATGGTATGACCAGAAGAAAGAAGATGGGAAAGAAAGATGGCAGTAAATAAATATTCCTTCAACCCCTTTCTCCAGGCTCTAGAAATTTTAAAATCCTTGTGCTTTCTGCAAGGCTTTCTAGAAAAAAAGTTTGGGAGTGGGGGGTGGGGGGGGGCAAACAAGTTATTAATCATATCTCAACAAAAATGTCCTTATTGGCTGCTTACATAAAACAGATCATAAAATAAAATATTTAGAGATCAATTATCAAAAATGTTGAGTAAGAGAAGCAGATTCAATACCATCAGAGATAAGTTCTTTGCAAGAAACTTTCCTCTCTTCCTAAGAAGTTAAGTCTTCCTGTCTCCATTGCTACTGGCATGATCATATACAGAATTAAAACTTCCCACACCCAGAACTCTGTCTTTTCATGTGAATAATTGAAAGCCCATATTAGGGCTTCCCTGGTGGTCCAGTGGGTAAGGACACCACCTTGCAGTGCAAGAGGCGCCGGTTCGAGCCCTGGCCTGGGAAGATCCCACGTGCCGCGGAGCAGCTGGACTGATGTGTCCAATTACTGAGCCAGAGCTCTGGAGGGCATGCTCCCAGAGCCGGTGCTCTGCGACAACAGAGGCCACCACGATGGGAGGCCCACACGGGCCAAAGAACAAAGATGGATGAAAATAGACAAATGAAAGACCAATAGCAGTGGCCTGCCCGCTCCCCTCCCTCCCCACCCCACTCCCACCAAAATAAATAAATAAATAAATCTTTAAAAAAAAAAAAGTCCATATTATTCTTTTGTCTTGTTTTCAGTGGCCTTTGAGATAGTGCATATCTTTCTGCAATAATCAGGTTAAGCCATAGTTGCAATTCTGCCTGTAAGTGACCCAAATGAAAAAGGCAGTGATCAGAAGTGAATGCCATTCTCCTCCATGGTTCTACAGAGCATGAGTTACAAATACCAACCAATGGCAGCAATGGTTCTTGTATGGATCCTAGGAGAGACATTCAGGTGCATCAAATGAATCTTTTAACTCTATGTCATAAGCCAGCATGACCCTAAGAGTTGAAGGTCTATGACTTACAGATTTCTTCCTGATTACCAAACTGAGATCTGAACCAAAGATCCTAGTTTCCTATGGTAAATACTTTAAGTAATAAGTGAGAAATAGCTCTCAAATTTTAAGGGTTTTAAAAGATAAATGAAAGTGCGTTGGTCACTCAGTCATTTCTGGCTCTTTGCAATGCCATAGACTGTGGCCTACCAAGCTCCTCTGGGTCCATGGGATTCTCCAGGCAAGAATACTGGAGTGGACTGCCATTTCCTACTCCGAGGGATCTTCCTGACCCAGGGATTGAACCTGTGTCTCTTCTGGCTCCTGCACTGGCAGGTAGATTCTTTACCACTGACATCACCTACACATTGATTTTACATCTGGTATTTCATAATTTCTTCACTTTTACAAGAAATCTGAAAACAAGAAAGAAGTCAAAGATCATTTTACCTAGCAACAGTGATGCAAAAAATTATTTATAATTTTGGTAATTCTTATTTGCATTAAAATCTTTAATCACATAACTATGGGAGAGTCTTAGATACAAGTGTCTCAGAAAATGGGCACCACATTTGTCAGATCCTGGAGCAGAATTTATTGTAGGTCTAGGCTTTTGGTTTGTGTTAATGATGCAATACAAAATTAATGAAAACAAGCTGAAATAATGTGGTGCTATTCTAGAACAAATACATAAAGATGTGCACAGATGAATCCTCATGGAAAATATTGAACCACCATTTGATAATCTAATTTTCCAGAGAACTTTGAGAAATGTTATTGAAGAAACACTTCATCCCCATCAGAGCTGAATATTAATCAGATCTATAGAGTACAGCTGTTGGTCCAGGTGGCTCCTTCTTTATCTGAAGCCTGTATCTTGAAACAAATACTGACCAAGAAGTCGTAAGAGTCTAGGTTCAAGACTTGTCATTTCTTAGGTGTATAACCATGAAGAGTCACATATACCTTCTAATTTCATTTTCAGCACTGACAAAGAAGATATTAAGTTATCTCTCGGGCTTCCCTAGTGGTCCAGTGGGTAAAGAGTCCATATTGCAGTGTAAGTGGCACTGGTTTGAAACCTGCCTCAGGAAGATCCCCACATGCCGCGGAGAGGCTGGGCTGGTGTGTTCAATTAGGAGCCAGTACTCTGGAGCGTGTGTGCCTAGAGCCAGTGTTCTGCAACAAGAGAGGCCACTGCAATGGGAGACTCACACATGCCACATGCCAAAGAATAAAGATGGATGAAAACAAATGATAACTTAGAGGACAAAAAAAAAAAAACCACACAAAAAATAGTTATCTCTTAGAGTAACATGAAATTTAAATGAAATGGATATGTATGAACACACTTTTAAAGCTCCTTGGCTTCATTAAGATTATAACTTTAATCATATTTGTAAAAATTTAAAGTTTATATAATTTTAAAAACTTAAAAACTTTAAAATTAGTGATTCCTAAAATAACACTTGAATAATGAATACTCTAATTGCAAATAATGTCAACCATTTTAAGACACGCTCATATGTTGTCCAAATCCCAGTGAATTGCTTTTAATGATTAGTCAATGATATGAGCAAAACACATAATAAAATTTAAATGCATAATTCTTCCTTTCAACTTAAAATTTGCCAGAAGAAATGAAATAATCTTAGCAAGTCATTTCTTGAGATATAAATAGATGCATAGAATTTCACACTTGAAATGTAGCCACAATAATGACAACTAATAATTCCAATAAAGCTGTAAGACTAAGTAGTTAAGTTACCAGCAGACAAAGACAGACTTAAAAGTTAAAACCCCCGTTTCAGGGAAGAACAAGCTGAAATAATGTGGTGCTATTCTAGAACAAATACATAAAGATGTGCACAGATGAATCCTCATGGAAAATATTGAACCACCATTTGATAATCTAATTTTCCAGAGAACTTTGAGAAATGTTATTGAAGAAACACTTCATCCCCATCAGAGCTGAATATTAATCAGATCTATAGAGTACAGCTGTTGGTCCAGGTGGCTCCTTCTTTATCTGAAGCCTGTATCTTGAAACAAATACTGACCAAGAAGTCGTAAGAGTCTAGGTTCAAGACTTGTCATTTCTTAGGTGTATAACCATGAAGAGTCACATATACCTTCTAATTTCATTTTCAGCACTGACAAAGAAGATATTAAGTTATCTCTCGGGCTTCCCTAGTGGTCCAGTGGGTAAAGAGTCCATATTGCAGTGTAAGTGGCACTGGTTTGAAACCTGCCTCAGGAAGATCCCCACATGCCGCGGAGAGGCTGGGCTGGTGTGTTCAATTAGGAGCCAGTACTCTGGAGCGTGTGTGCCTAGAGCCAGTGTTCTGCAACAAGAGAGGCCACTGCAATGGGAGACTCACACATGCCACATGCCAAAGAATAAAGATGGATGAAAACAAATGATAACTTAGAGGACAAAAAAAAAAAAAAAAACCACACAAAAAATAGTTATCTCTTAGAGTAACATGAAATTTAAATGAAATGGATATGTATGAACACACTTTTAAAGCTCCTTGGCTTCATTAAGATTATAACTTTAATCATATTTGTAAAAATTTAAAGTTTATATAATTTTAAAAACTTAAAAACTTTAAAATTAGTGATTCCTAAAATAACACTTGAATAATGAATACTCTAATTGCAAATAATGTCAACCATTTTAAGACACGCTCATATGTTGTCCAAATCCCAGTGAATTGCTTTTAATGATTAGTCAATGATATGAGCAAAACACATAATAAAATTTAAATGCATAATTCTTCCTTTCAACTTAAAATTTGCCAGAAGAAATGAAATAATCTTAGCAAGTCATTTCTTGAGATATAAATAGATGCATAGAATTTCACACTTGAAATGTAGCCACAATAATGACAACTAATAATTCCAATAAAGCTGTAAGACTAAGTAGTTAAGTTACCAGCAGACAAAGACAGCAGATCATTGTGAAAACAGCGGGAGTCTGAGAACCAGACAACCCACTGTTTCCTTTAGTGAGTTTTTGGAAATGAATGTGTTATCAAACTTTCTGGTCAGAAGGGGAATGCCATTTCTCTCTTTAGGCTTTCAAGAGCAGGTATTTTCTCTCAGAACATTCTGCTCTTCCACCACTTCTTCATTCAATCCCCCTTAGTGGAAGTGAAGTGACATAACTCATTAGTTACTTTAGGACAAATAACTGCATGCTTGGTTTAATTTTACTCTTTTTTCTTGTGCTCATCAACCTATCCTCAAAGATAACACATTTTCCTCTTTTCTTCTATGTCGTCTGTGATAGGAGGGTGCATGCATACATGCTGAGTTGCTTTAGTTGTGTCTGACTCTTTGCGACCCCATGTATTGTAGCCCTCCAGGCTCCTCTGTCCATGGAATTCTCTAGGCAAGAATACTGGAGTGGGCTCCTGTACGCTCCTCCAGGGGATCTTCCTGACCCAGGAATCTAATCCAGGTCTCCCATATATCTATTTCTGAAGTCTGAGATTAGTGTGATTATTTGCCTAGCCAGTCAAGAAACCATACCTGCCAACCTGGTCTCTGATGTTATTTCTTGTTGTTATTGCTTTTTGTTTAATCGCTAAGTCATGTCTGACTCTTTTATGACTCCAAGAGTTTAGCCCACCAGGCTCCTCTGTCCATGAGATTTTGAAGGCAGGAATACGGAAGTACATTGCTATTTCCTCCCCAGGGGATCTTTTCAACCCAGGGATCAAACTTGCACCTCCTATGTTTCCTGCGTTGTAGGCAGATTCTTTATTGCTGGGACATCAGGATATTATTTGGGACTCCATTATGAAGATGGTTTGCTTTCTCAGCTTCCTCAGGTCACTCCAAGGTGAGGAAGACGCTCATGTTGTCCAAATCCCAGTGAATTGCTTTTAATGATTAGTCAATGATATGAGCAAAACACATAATAAAATTTAAATGCATAATTCTTCCTTTCAACTTAAAATTTGCCAGAAGAAATGAAATAATCTTAGCAAGTCATTTCTTGAGATATAAATAGATGCATAGAATTTCACACTTGAAATGTAGCCACAATAATGACAACTAATAATTCCAATAAAGCTGTAAGACTAAGTAGTTAAGTTACCAGCAGACAAAGACAGCAGATCATTGTGAAAACAGCGGGAGTCTGAGAACCAGACAACCCACTGTTTCCTTTAGTGAGTTTTTGGAAATGAATGTGTTATCAAACTTTCTGGTCAGAAGGGGAATGCCATTTCTCTCTTTAGGCTTTCAAGAGCAGGTATTTTCTCTCAGAACATTCTGCTCTTCCACCACTTCTTCATTCAATCCCCCTTAGTGGAAGTGAAGTGACATAACTCATTAGTTACTTTAGGACAAATAACTGCATGCTTGGTTTAATTTTACTCTTTTTTCTTGTGCTCATCAACCTATCCTCAAAGATAACACATTTTCCTCTTTTCTTCTATGTCGTCTGTGATAGGAGGGTGCATGCATACATGCTGAGTTGCTTTAGTTGTGTCTGACTCTTTGCGACCCCATGTATTGTAGCCCTCCAGGCTCCTCTGTCCATGGAATTCTCTAGGCAAGAATACTGGAGTGGGCTCCTGTACGCTCCTCCAGGGGATCTTCCTGACCCAGGAATCTAATCCAGGTCTCCCATATATCTATTTCTGAAGTCTGAGATTAGTGTGATTATTTGCCTAGCCAGTCAAGAAACCATACCTGCCAACCTGGTCTCTGATGTTATTTCTTGTTGTTATTGCTTTTTGTTTAATCGCTAAGTCATGTCTGACTCTTTTATGACTCCAAGAGTTTAGCCCACCAGGCTCCTCTGTCCATGAGATTTTGAAGGCAGGAATACGGAAGTACATTGCTATTTCCTCCCCAGGGGATCTTTTCAACCCAGGGATCAAACTTGCACCTCCTATGTTTCCTGCGTTGTAGGCAGATTCTTTATTGCTGGGACATCAGGATATTATTTGGGACTCCATTATGAAGATGGTTTGCTTTCTCAGCTTCCTCAGGTCACTCCAAGGTGAGGAAGACTATAGTAATTGTGTAGTAGTTCTGTCAATATTCTGACATTACATGCATCCACGTAATGTAATCCAAGTAATGAAAATTAAAACCATATTGTAATGGAACTGGGACAGATGGCCAGAGTGGACAGCCAACTATATACATGGAGAAGCATTAGGGATGTCAAGATGTGTGGATTAGGCCTGGGTCTTCTGCCTTTGGTGACTTGAAGAAGGCAGTTTTAGGCACACACGTGTTTTTGCATTCTGTGATTGACTAAATTGAAATATTTTTGCCCAACTTCATGGTACTTGGGGCTCGGCAGATAAGTGTAGATAGTAGTCTTTTTTGTCCAATAGCAAATAACTATTTTTCTGGAAGCAGAGATTTAAACCAAGGCCCCTGGGCTTTAAGAAAGGTTCTCAAGGAGGGACAGTAATGAGAGTAAACCTGTGAGTGATTATGTAAAATGAGGGACAGAATGCAGGCGTTTCAGCAGACCAGGATGGGGTCACTCAGCTCTCAGCATATGTGCAGAGTGTGGCAAATACTCAAAGTTCTGGGGCCTAGAAAGGACAGAGATTCAGATTCAGGAATCACAGCCTCCTCTGCAAGTGCAGCTTTTCTAAGGAGATATGACTGAGTCAATGTTCCACTGAAGGGAAGAGAGTGGGCTCCTGTACGCTCCTCCAGGGGATCTTCCTGACCCAGGAATCTAATCCAGGTCTCCCATATATCTATTTCTGAAGTCTGAGATTAGTGTGATTATTTGCCTAGCCAGTCAAGAAACCATACCTGCCAACCTGGTCTCTGATGTTATTTCTTGTTGTTATTGCTTTTTGTTTAATCGCTAAGTCATGTCTGACTCTTTTATGACTCCAAGAGTTTAGCCCACCAGGCTCCTCTGTCCATGAGATTTTGAAGGCAGGAATACGGAAGTACATTGCTATTTCCTCCCCAGGGGATCTTTTCAACCCAGGGATCAAACTTGCACCTCCTATGTTTCCTGCGTTGTAGGCAGATTCTTTATTGCTGGGACATCAGGATATTATTTGGGACTCCATTATGAAGATGGTTTGCTTTCTCAGCTTCCTCAGGTCACTCCAAGGTGAGGAAGACTATAGTAATTGTGTAGTAGTTCTGTCAATATTCTGACATTACATGCATCCACGTAATGTAATCCAAGTAATGAAAATTAAAACCATATTGTAATGGAACTGGGACAGATGGCCAGAGTGGACAGCCAACTATATACATGGAGAAGCATTAGGGATGTCAAGATGTGTGGATTAGGCCTGGGTCTTCTGCCTTTGGTGACTTGAAGAAGGCAGTTTTAGGCACACACGTGTTTTTGCATTCTGTGATTGACTAAATTGAAATATTTTTGCCCAACTTCATGGTACTTGGGGCTGCGGCAGATAAGTGTAGATAGTAGTCTTTTTTGTCCAATAGCAAATAACTATTTTTCTGGAAGCAGAGATTTAAACCAAGGCCCCTGGGCTTTAAGAAAGGTTCTCAAGGAGGGACAGTAATGAGAGTAAACCTGTGAGTGATTATGTAAAATGAGGGACAGAATGCAGGCGTTTCAGCAGACCAGGATGGGGTCACTCAGCTCTCAGCATATGTGCAGAGTGTGGCAAATACTCAAAGTTCTGGGGCCTAGAAAGGACAGAGATTCAGATTCAGGGAATCACAGCCTCCTCTGCAAGTGCAGCTTTTTCTAAGGAGATATGACTGAGTCAATGTTCCACTGAAGGGAAGAGAGTTTAGGCATTTTAGATCTTAGTGGGAAAATTGTATTTGCTGCTTTTAGATTTCCAGAGAGGGATTTCACTGGTAGGCCAGTGGTTAAGAATCAGCCTTCTAATGCAAGGGACATGGGTTCAATCCCTGGTGGGGGAACTACGATCACACATGCCCCAGGGCAACTAAGTCTGCATGCCATAACTACTGAAACTGCTCACCACAACTAGAGAGAAGCCTGAGAATTGCAACGAAAGATTCTGCATACCACAACTAAGACCAGACACATGTGTTATAAATAAATAAATCAACAAAATTGCCAAATTATGAAGTTCTGCATAAGCTTCTGAACAGTAGGGAGTTTTAGCCTTAGGAAGCAATAGCCAAACACCTCTGGACTTGATGTGCAAAATTCCATTCTGCTTGCGTGTGTGTGTGCTTAGTCATGTTCAGCTCTTTGCAACCCCATGGACTGTAGCCTGCCAGGCTCCTCTGTCCATTGAATTTTCCAGGCAACAATACTGGAGAGGGTTGCCACTTCCTCCTCCAGGGGAATCTCTCCAACCCAGGGATCAAACCCAGCACTCCTGCATTGCAGGCAGATTCTTTACCACTACACCATGAGAATTATGTGTGTAGGGCTAAGAAAATAAGAATGGGATAGCCAATTATGAGGACTTTCTACAAACTCAAAATCATTTCCCACTTGATAATCTCAGGGAGTTAGTAGACTGGTTAACTCTGGTTTGAGGGAAAAAGCTCCCATAGGAAGCAGACTTCTGGACAAGAGGCACTGGAACTATCCACAATAGCTCAGGACTGAAAGTGCATACTTACAGGAGCATGGGTCCCTGGAGACTGAGCCGCCACCTTTGCAAACTTCTATACTGCACAAGCAGGTTAAGTGTCACTCTTAGAGGCTGGAGGGGGGGGCACATAAATGGATTGTTCCCTCAGGTATGTGATTGCAGAGCACTGAAATTAACTTCTAGCTAGAAGAGTTCCCCCAAGTCAGTTTAAATTCACACGTCATGAGTTTAGAACAACTGGAGCAGGATTAGTGGTACCCTGGCCAGGCAGCCACCAAGAATATTTTCTCCTTTTCTCAAAAGGATTTTCTTCTCTAATTTTTGGCATTTGGGGGTTCTGAGGATATTTTTCCTGGAATAACCGTTTTTAGATGTGAGAACTAACTTAATTTGAAATTCCATAATTTGAAGAGTGTGATAATTTTTATGTCTTATTAATTCTTTGAACTTTTTAAAAAGTGAAACTCTACAAACTGTGGTTGAACTAACAGAGCTTCTCAGACCTTTACTGGAATTTGACTGTTTTCAGAAGAAAACAGTGCAAGCTGTAGCTGCTGATGGATCCCAGGTCTATTGAAACATGAAGAGTATTTATAGCTGGGACTGAACTGAAGATGTTGGAGAGGATGAAATTTGCATTCCTATTTTTTCATTTTCCTTTATTAAAAGGGTAAGAAAGCTTAATTTCTTGAGCATGAAAGTGGGCTATATGTTTAATATACTTCTAAGAACTCAATACCTTGCATTCAAATGTTAGCATCTAGACACTAGCATCTTGGAATATATTAATTCATTTAATTCACTTGAGAATCTCTAACATATTATTTTATGTGACTGGCCATATATTCAATGAGAAATCAAATGCAAAGTAAATATAGACTTTGGGGGCTGAGTGGCATTGGGTTTAGTTAACACATGAATTTCACTCATTTCAGGACTTTGAAAGCAAAATGATTATCATACACATTGATCGTAAGAAAATGCTCAGAAAAGAATCAATATGCAAGAGTGACATCTTGAAAATAGAAGACTTTTCAAACGCATCGCTGATCCCTTCAATGGAGACAGTGATCACTTTGGGAGACAAGTGACAATGCCCCATTTTGTTAAACCCTATGTGTTTATAGGAATAAAAAGTGGGACAACTCTTTTCCCCACTCCTGATTCCTACAAGGAGGGATTTCCCTTGAACATTTCTCTCCCATTTTACTCTCTCCCTCCTCTCATTGTTCCTCACAAAGAAGGAATAAGCATGTTATCTGTGTTCAAGTCTTGCCAACACCTCTTAGCAACCATTAGAACCAGGCAAGCTGATTAACTCCCCTGTGACTCCCATTTCTCAGTATAGAATGTGGAGACATTAAGAGTTTCCAATTCATAAAGTCACTGAGTAAAGAACAATGTCTAATACAAGTGTTGTGTTTAAATTTTAACTATTATTTGTCAAATTTGTCTTCAGTTCTTTTTAAGGGGACCTTTGAAGATTGCACTGCTAGTCTGAAGTTATGGGGAAAAATAGAGATTATTTTTTCTCATATTTTATATTCATAAATTTTCCCAATCTGTCCTACTATAACAGCCTTTTACTCATAATCTGAATATGAGAATAAGCAACATATAATCTAAAGCACTGATAAATCAGAAATTATAGGAATAGTGAGGTCTCAGTGTAACTCTTCCTTCCATTACCAAATCTAAACCACTTCAGGTGACTATCTGGAAGAAGCTTCTAGATTTGGAACTATAGGAATAAGTATGAAGTAGATAAGCAGGGGAGTGGTAAATGTGGGCTGCATTAGGGAAATCTAGTAGGATTTCCAGATAGCATTAAGGTCCTTGACATTAGTGGTCACAAATAAAAAACTAAATGATCAAGAGGCTCAGAAGAGGTGCAGACAAGGTAAAGAGTTGCATTTATTCAGGACAGGTGACTTGACAGGCAAGTATGATGGTCTTCACCCACCATGGACAGAATTAAGAGTGACCCACAGAGCCTGGGGAAACTGGAAAACTTCCTGGTGTTTGTGGCAAGTAACCTTATGAAGACCCTCATAGGGGCTTCCCTGGTGGTCCAGTGGGTAAGGACACTGCCTTGCAGTGCAAGGTGCCCGGGTTTGATCCCTAGCCTGGGAAGATCCCACGTGCCATGAAGCGGCTGGACCGATGTATCCAATTACCAAGTCGGAGCTCTGGAGCGCATGCGCCCAGAGCTGGTGCTCTGTGACAACAGAGGCCACCGCAATGGGAGGCCCACATGGGCCAAAGAACAAAGATGGATGAAAAATAAATAAATGAAAGACCAATAGAAGTGGCCTGCCCATCCCCCTCTCTCTCCAACCTGCCCCCTCAAAGAAACCATTAAAGAAAAAAAAGACCCTCATAGCTTCTTTCCAAAAGTCTCCTAAATTAGATATTAGCAAAAGAAAACTATTCATCTATCAAAATATTATTATTACACTATAATTAAGTAAGATTAATTATAGGGATGTTATCATAAGCCCTATCAATATAGTTCACTTCATCAACATTGTTGTTGTTTTTCAATTGCTAAGTCATTTCCAACTCTTTGTGACCCCATAGACTGCTGTACACCAGGCTTCCCTGACCTTCACCATCTCTCTAAGTTTGCTCAAACTCATGTCCATTTAGGTGACGCCATCTAGTCATCTCATCCTTTATCATCCCTTCTCTTTGCTTCCATCTTTCCCAGCATCAGGATCTTTTCCAATGAGTTGACTCTTCACATCAGACAGCCAAAGTACTGGAGCTTCTAGATTTGTGAATTTCCCATACAATCTAAACCACTTCGGGGAATGAAGCTTCTAGATTTGGAACTATAGGAATAAGTATGAAGTAGATAAGCAGGGGAGTGGTAAATGTGGGCTGCATTAGGGAAATCTAGTAGGATTTCCAGATAGCATTAAGGTCCTTGACATTAGTGGTCACAAATAAAAAACTAAATGATCAAGAGGCTCAGAAGAGGTGCAGACAAGGTAAAGAGTTGCATTTATTCAGGACAGGTGACTTGACAGGCAAGTATGATGGTCTTCACCCACCATGGACAGAATTAAGAGTGACCCACAGAGCCTGGGGAAACTGGAAAACTTCCTGGTGTTTGTGGCAAGTAACCTTATGAAGACCCTCATAGGGGCTTCCCTGGTGGTCCAGTGGGTAAGGACACTGCCTTGCAGTGCAAGGGGTGCCGGTTCGATCCCTAGCCTGGGAAGATCCCACGTGCCATGAAGCGGCTGGACCGATGTATCCAATTACCAAGTCGGAGCTCTGGAGCGCATGCGCCCAGAGCTGGTGCTCTGTGACAACAGAGGCCACCGCAATGGGAGGCCCACATGGGCCAAAGAACAAAGATGGATGAAAAATAAATAAATGAAAGACCAATAGAAGTGGCCTGCCCATCCCCCTCTCTCTCCAACCTGCCCCCTCAAAGAAACCATTAAAGAAAAAAAAGACCCTCATAGCTTCTTTCCAAAAGTCTCCTAAATTAGATATTAGCAAAAGAAAACTATTCATCTATCAAAATATTATTATTACACTATAATTAAGTAAGATTAATTATAGGGATGTTATCATAAGCCCTATCAATATAGTTCACTTCATCAACATTGTTGTTGTTTTTCAATTGCTAAGTCATTTCCAACTCTTTGTGACCCCATAGACTGCTGTACACCAGGCTTCCCTGACCTTCACCATCTCTCTAAGTTTGCTCAAACTCATGTCCATTTAGGTGACGCCATCTAGTCATCTCATCCTCTATCATCCCCTTCTCTTTGCTTCCATCTTTCCCAGCATCAGGATCTTTTCCAATGAGTTGACTCTTCACATCAGACAGCCAAAGTACTGGAGCTTCAGTATCAGTCCTTCCAATGAATATTCAGGGTTGATTTCTTTTAGGATTGACTGGTTTGATCTCCTTGCTGTCCAAGAGACTTTCAAAAGTCTTATCTAGCACCATAGTTCAAAGACACCAATATTTTCAGAGCCAAAATTAATATGACAGTGTGATAAACACACATTATTTATTTTTGAGGACTAACATAAATTATAACTAAATTGGAATAAATGAAAATTAAATAAAATAAATACTAAAATCAACCATAGATAAAAACACCAAACCCATTTCATTTAAATTCAGAATGCAGGGATTTCCAATGACCATTACTATGTAGTATCAGAGTTTCAGAGTTTCTAGTAAATGCATTCATGCAATAAAACAAAATAATATTTATTAAAAAAGAAATATAAGAACAAAGACTCAAATTATTTGATTTTCTAAATAGACATAAATAAAACACTCTTGAAAAGAAACTAATAAGCTGTTCAACTGCCTACACATTTGATAAACAAAAATCAGCAATTCAATACTATATCTAATTTAGCAATAAACACAAAAAGAAAAAGATTTTTTTCATTTGTGTTAACCACAAAAGCTGAAAAATGCACATAAATGAATTTAATAGTGAAGGTATATGATCCACATATATAAAATCTTATTGAAAAGCATAAAACACAATGAACCAATTAAAACCAAATCAGTCTTTTGAATAAAAGACTTAATATTTGTGAATATTTTAGTTGTTCAAATATGAATGAATAGGATTCTCACCTTCTGAGATGACCCACACTATCCGTCCTGGCCTTTTGAGATGGACTGCATTCGTCTATTGAATGTGTATCTCTCTAAATAAATTGATCCACTTCTTATCTATCAATTTATCTCTCACTAAATTCTTTCTGTGATGAGACATAAAGAACCTGAGCTTAATAAAAAGGAAAGAAAAAGATAAAAGAATGAGCAAGTGTTAATGTGATTCTTACAGAATCCTGAAAATGCTGAACTTCTGGGGAAGGAAAGGGAGTGTTTCTGAGAGTAACTGAAAAAAATAAAAACAAAAGACCTCACGGTTTGTATTGAAAAATAAGAGCCACCAATAACATTTTTTTAAAAAAGTGGTGAACAGAAAGTTTCTTATCAGATATTGTGTATATGTGCTGCCACTTCGATCACGTCCTACTTTGTGACCCCTTGGGTTGTGGCCAGCCAGGCTTCCCTGTCCATGAGATTCTCCTTGTGACCCCATGGACCGTAGCCAGCCAGGCTTCTCTGAGTATTCCAGGCTAGAATACTGGAGTGGATTGTCATGCCCTTCTGCAAGAGACCTTCCTGACCCTGGAATCAAACCCCTCCCTGCATTGCAGGCAGACTCTTTGTCACTGCGCCACTGGGGAAGCCCCATCAGATATCACAGTATATTATAAAGCCTCTGTACTTTATACATCATTGGCGTTGATATGGGAAAATAAAGTACTGAAACAAACTAGAGAATCCAGAAGTGGATTCAAATATATGTGAGAACATAGCCCATAGAAATTCTTTACTAAATGTTACAATTAGCATTACCACATTTATAATCATCATGACATTATTATATGATACTTATAATCATCATCATCATCACACCCTCCCAATGAATGGATTTTGGCACTGAGTAAGCTTATATCAATATTGCTTGGATGGAGCTGATACAAAAGTGAGGGATCAATAATTATATTATGTAATAAAAATGAATCTGGAGAACAATGTGGAGGTTTTTGACCAGTTGTGGTATATTTATAGACAAGTGAAGTAATACATGTGAAAGCTCTTTGCAGATGATATTTATGTGTCATTTTTGATATTAGCATCATTTTATATCCTGAAAGATCGGAGGAATATGAAACAGTGATTTACAGTACACATGACACATACATGTTGGTAAACCTACTTAATCATTGTTCTCGCAATATCATAAATAAGATAGTTTTGCATTTCTACATGTTTGGCCAAATTCTGTGGCGAAATAATTGATCCACTTCTTATCTATCAATTTATCTCTCACTAAATTCTTTCTGTGATGAGACATAAAGAACCTGAGCTTAATAAAAAGGAAAGAAAAAGATAAAAGAATGAGCAAGTGTTAATGTGATTCTTACAGAATCCTGAAAATGCTGAACTTCTGGGGAAGGAAAGGGAGTGTTTCTGAGAGTAACTGAAAAAATAAAACAAAAGACCTCACGGTTTGTATTGAAAAATAAGAGCCACCAATAACATTTTTTAAAAAGTGGTGAACAGAAAGTTTCTTATCAGATATTGTGTATATGTGCTGCCATTTGATCACGTCCTACTTTGTGACCCCTTGGGTTGTGGCCAGCCAGGCTTCCCTGTCCATGAGATTCTCCTTGTGACCCCATGGACCGTAGCCAGCCAGGCTTCTCTGAGTATTCCAGGCTAGAATACTGGAGTGGATTGTCATGCCCTTCTGCAAGAGACCTTCCTGACCCTGGAATCAAACCCCTCCCTGCATTGCAGGCAGACTCTTTGTCACTGCGCCACTGGGGAAGCCCCATCAGATATCACAGTATATTATAAAGCCTCTGTACTTTATACATCATTGGCGTTGATATGGGAAAATAAAGTACTGAAACAAACTAGAGAATCCAGAAGTGGATTCAAATATATGTGAGAACATAGCCCATAGAAATTCTTTACTAAATGTTACAATTAGCATTACCACATTTATAATCATCATGACATTATTATATGATACTTATAATCATCATCATCATCACACCCTCCCAATGAATGGATTTTGGCACTGAGTAAGCTTATATCAATATTGCTTGGATGGAGCTGATACAAAAGTGAGGGATCAATAATTATATTATGTAATAAAAATGAATCTGGAGAACAATGTGGAGGTTTTTGACCAGTTGTGGTATATTTATAGACAAGTGAAGTAATACATGTGAAAGCTCTTTGCAGATGATATTTATGTGTCATTTTTGATATTAGCATCATTTTATATCCTGAAAGATCGGAGGAATATGAAACAGTGATTTACAGTACACATGACACATACATGTTGGTAAACCTACTTAATCATTGTTCTCGCAATATCATAAATAAGATAGTTTTGCATTTCTACATGTTTGGCCAAATTCTGTGGCTATGGGATCAAGAAAGGGGCATCTGTTAGCATGTTAACATATTTGACTTCAAGGAACACACAAGCCCACAAAACATGTGCCTCCAATACCTTGATTCTGTTACACACTACCTCATCTTATAGGCATTTTCTCAGAACATTTCATCAGAAACAACAAAGTGGAATCTCTTTTAATTCTGAGGATAAATTAACCACTTTTGACTTCTTATAAATCCTGGGTTATTGTTTACAAGCTATGCTGAGATTTTTTCATCCTTTCTTAATGGTTCAAAGTGTTAAAAAAAAAAACATCTTATGGGCTAATTTACTTTGGTTGTTATTCTATTCCTCCAGAAGTCAGAGCACTAGATGCATCATTTTATGCTTTAATGGATAGGACTCATTACAGTAGTAAGGAACGGGAAGTGAGGAAGTTTTCTAACTGCACTCTAAGTGTTTTTAAAGTTTGTAATTTCTATATGTGTATGCACTTAGCATGGCATCCTTTTGGCAGTAACAAGAGCTTGGCTTTCCCATTTTTCTTCTTTCAACACTATGGAGAGGTTTAATGTTGCCATCATCTTGAAGACTTCATATCATCCTATAGTAAAACACCACGATTGCGGTGAGGATGCTGTGCTCCTCATCTTTCTACACACATGTGCTCTGTGTTTGTAGATGAGACTGTAGCTCATATAGGGAAATATAAACCTATTTTTTATTATAGACTGTGACACAGACAAGAACTGTATGTTTTTTAAAATCCCATACTATTTGTTTGTTGGGTGCCTCTACTTCAGACTCTGATCATAAAAATCCAACTGAGTGCCCACTATGTGTCTGGTGCACAATTGTGTCCAGATACAATATAATTATATTATGTAATAAAAATGAATCTGGAGAACAATGTGGAGGTTTTTGACCAGTTGTGGTATATTTATAGACAAGTGAAGTAATACATGTGAAAGCTCTTTGCAGATGATATTTATGTGTCATTTTTGATATTAGCATCATTTTATATCCTGAAAGATCGGAGGAATATGAAACAGTGATTTACAGTACACATGACACATACATGTTGGTAAACCTACTTAATCATTGTTCTCGCAATATCATAAATAAGATAGTTTTGCATTTCTACATGTTTGGCCAAATTCTGTGGCTATGGGATCAAGAAAGGGGCATCTGTTAGCATGTTAACATATTTGACTTCAAGGAACACACAAGCCCACAAAACATGTGCCTCCAATACCTTGATTCTGTTACACACTACCTCATCTTATAGGCATTTTCTCAGAACATTTCATCAGAAACAACAAAGTGGAATCTCTTTTAATTCTGAGGATAAATTAACCACTTTTGACTTCTTATAAATCCTGGGTTATTGTTTACAAGCTATGCTGAGATTTTTTCATCCTTTCTTAATGGTTCAAAGTGTTAAAAAAAAAAACATCTTATGGGCTAATTTACTTTGGTTGTTATTCTATTCCTCCAGAAGTCAGAGCACTAGATGCATCATTTTATGCTTTAATGGATAGGACTCATTACAGTAGTAAGGAAGGGGAAGTGAGGAAGTTTTCTAACTGCACTCTAAGTGTTTTTAAAGTTTGTAATTTCTATATGTGTATGCACTTAGCATGGCATCCTTTTGGCAGTAACAAGAGCTTGGCTTTCCCATTTTTCTTCTTTCAACACTATGGAGAGGTTTAATGTTGCCATCATCTTGAAGACTTCATATCATCCTATAGTAAAACACCACGATTGCGGTGAGGATGCTGTGCTCCTCATCTTTCTACACACATGTGCTCTGTGTTTGTAGATGAGACTGTAGCTCATATAGGGAAATATAAACCTATTTTTTATTATAGACTGTGACACAGACAAGAACTGTATGTTTTTTAAAATCCCATACTATTTGTTTGTTGGGTGCCTCTACTTCAGACTCTGATCATAAAAATCCAACTGAGTGCCCACTATGTGTCTGGTGCACAATTGTGTCCACATATATCATTTCATTTGCTCAGTACTAGTTGCCTATCATTGAGATATTATGATATAAGCAGAAACACTTAACTTATGTTAAGAACAGAGACAGAACTGAAAGACTTTACATAAGTGTTCACAAAAATTATCTGCAATTAAATCTCTGCAGTTTTTTCTATCATAGAAAATAGAATTAGAGTTGTGACATCTAAACAAATGTAGTACCCATTTGAGATTCTGTACCTTAACTTTAAAAATAAATAATCATGTATTCATGTGCTAAAGGTAAGAAGTGTGGCATATTACTACAGTATTTTACTCAGCCAATGTTTCATTGTTTGTGGGGGTTCATTGGCAGTGTCTCGGCAAATTCACGTTGGGAATAAATGATTGAAATACAACAAAAATCTTTAAACTTCTACAGATCTTACTTTTAGGGCAAGGGAAGAAAAATAAGTCCTTAAGTAAATCTTTATTATTTTGTTCCTTTTGTAATCATGATCATCATCATCAATTAGAGCAATTCTAGTTATTAAAGTATTGACAGAAACAACAGAAGTTCAGCTAAACAACAAAAGCAACCAAGAATTATATCCTTCAAAAGCTCAAGAAAAGTTTTCATGTAAAGCTGAATCCAGAGTTTCAAAAGCTGTCAGCAAAGTCTTCACATTTTCTCTCCATCTCTCAGTTCCACTTTCTGGGTTGGCTTCATTCTCTGTGCATATGATAGCTAAGCTGCTTCCTGGAAATTAAAGCTTAACTGGTCCTTAGCACTTTTGTCTCAGAAAAATATTTCTCAAATGTATCCATGTCAGTCTTCACAATATGTTCTGATTGGAGCTGCTCAAGCATGTGCCAAGCACTTGAGTTGGTCTGATAAGGCATTGTAAATTTCATGCTCACTCCTGTGGAAAGTTATCAGGTATTTTCTCATAAAGAAATGAAGGGAAATGATGTTAACACAAAGGGTAATGTTCCAAAAATTATCAAAGATACACATTTGAGAAAAATGTACCAAATATTTGATATTTTTATAACATAACTTTTTGAGTTACAGGTATAAAACTATAACTGCAAATCTTTCAATTTTCTATTCCAAACACCTATACCACATTTTCTTCCGTGTGTAAATCTATTTTAGACCAAACAATGCAGGGCAATGAGTAAATCTGGTGAACCATGTGTTGGGAGCGTTAGGGAGAATTGGCAAACAAAGGTCCAGGTAGTTACTAGTCACCAGTGAAAATATATTTAAGTTGGGTGGTGACTTATAGAAAGCTGGAGGTAGAATTGAAACACCCACTCAGTTTCATTTCAGAAGTGAACAAGAAAATAAATGCAAATCAGTAGAATCATACTACTACATACTACTAGTTTATCCAGGAAAACAACAACAACAACAACAACTGGGAAACGCAATGGAACGCAATGGAATTTCTGAATACAGAGTTCCAAAGAATAACAAAGATAAGAAAGACTTCCTAAGTTAATAATGCAAAGAAATAGAGGAAGACAATAGAATGGCTAAGACTAGAGATATCTTCAAGAAATTCAAAAAACTAAAATCGTGGCATTTGGTCCCGTCACCTCATGGCAAATAGATTGGGAAACAATGGAAATTGTGAAAGGCTTTATTTTGGGGGCCTCCAAAATCACTACGGATGGTGACTGAAGACCAAAAATTAAAAGATGCTTGCTCCTTAGAAGAAAAGCTATGACAAACCTAGCCAACATGTTTAAAAGCAGAGACATCACTATGCTGACAAAGGTGTGTATAGTCAAAGCTATGGTTTTTCCAGTAGTCATGTATGGATATGAGAGTTGCACCATAAAAAAGGCTGAGCACCAAAGAACTGATGCTTTCAAAATGTAGTGCTGGACAAGGATGTTGAGAGTTCCTTAGACTGCAAGGAGATCAAACCAGTCAGTGCTAAAGGAAATCAGCATTGAATATTCGTTGAAAGGACTGATGTTGAAGCTGAAGCTCCAGTACTTTGGCTACCTGATGTGAAGGGCTGACTCATTGGAGAAAACTCTGATCTGGGAGAGACTAAAAGCAGGAGGAGAAGTGGGTGACCAAAGATAAGATGACTGAATGCCATCATCAATGCAATGGAAACAAATTTGAGCAAACTCCAGGAGATAATGAAGGGCAGGAAAGCCTGGTGCACTGCAGTAAGTAATGGAGTCATTAATATTCAGCTTTTCAAATTCAGTATTTTGTCTCTTAAAGAGATAGGCACTTGTTACCACAGTTTTAATGACAGACAGACTCTCTGAAAATTCACTTTCAATTGGCCTCACATCAGCAGCTTTGTAATGTCCAAAGTCCTTATCTAGCAAGTTGAAAATAATAGGAACTATTTGCATCCCTGATATAAAGAAACAATAACATGTTCTAAGCTTCCTGACTGTCCTTTTGGTCTAGATTTATCAATCTTATCTTTCATTCCATAAAGACTTATTTAACAACTACTATATTCCCAGTATAAATGCCTACAGTATTATTTCAATACATCACACTATGGGAGTGTGAAAGGCACATTTAAAAGGGAGGATACTAAGAGATTGATAATTTATTCTCTTTCATCTTCAAGGAGAGAAGGATTCTTCCCAATAGACATTTTCATTTTCTTAGCTAAGAGTCAAGCCAGAGAGAGCACTCTGCATGCTCTTTGACCCAAATCATTTGATAACATTCCTTATGAGACAAATAAGATGTATATATTTATTTGTTCAAGTTACACATTTTACCTTTCCTCAACTGACTATGAAGGGTTTATGTGAGTACCCACTTATATTTGTGTATATGCTAAACACAAATGGATTTAATTTGACACATTTCCAATACTGGGAATATCGGAAGCAGAGACATCACTATGCTGACAAAGGTGTGTATAGTCAAAGCTATGGTTTTTCCAGTAGTCATGTATGGATATGAGAGTTGCACCATAAAAAAGGCTGAGCACCAAAGAACTGATGCTTTCAAAATGTAGTGCTGGACAAGGATGTTGAGAGTTCCTTAGACTGCAAGGAGATCAAACCAGTCAGTGCTAAAGGAAATCACCATTGAATATTCGTTGAAAGGACTGATGTTGAAGCTGAAGCTCCAGTACTTTGGCTACCTGATGTGAAGGGCTGACTCATTGGAGAAAACTCTGATCTGGGAGAGACTAAAAGCAGGAGGAGAAGTGGGTGACCAAAGATAAGATGACTGAATGCCATCATCAACGCAATGGAAACAAATTTGAGCAAACTCCAGGAGATAATGAAGGGCAGGAAAGCCTGGTGCACTGCAGTAAGTAATGGAGTCATTAATATTCAGCTTTTCAAATTCAGTATTTTGTCTCTTAAAGAGATAGGCACTTGTTACCACAGTTTTAATGACAGACAGACTCTCTGAAAATTCACTTTCAATTGGCCTCACATCAGCAGCTTTGTAATGTCCAAAGTCCTTATCTAGCAAGTTGAAAATAATAGGAACTATTTGCATCCCTGATATAAAGAAACAATAACATGTTCTAAGCTTCCTGACTGTCCTTTTGGTCTAGATTTATCAATCTTATCTTTCATTCCATAAAGACTTATTTAACAACTACTATATTCCCAGTATAAATGCCTACAGTATTATTTCAATACATCACACTATGGGAGTGTGAAAGGCACATTTAAAAGGGAGGATACTAAGAGATTGATAATTTATTCTCTTTCATCTTCAAGGAGAGAAGGATTCTTCCCAATAGACATTTTCATTTTCTTAGCTAAGAGTCAAGCCAGAGAGAGCACTCTGCATGCTCTTTGACCCAAATCATTTGATAACATTCCTTATGAGACAAATAAGATGTATATATTTATTTGTTCAAGTTACACATTTTACCTTTCCTCAACTGACTATGAAGGGTTTATGTGAGTACCCACTTATATTTTGACATGTATATGCTAAACACAAATGGATTTAATTTGACACATTTCCGCAATACTGGGAATATCGGATGTTACTATTTGTGTTGCTGTATTTCCAGGGGTTGCCTGTAATAAGAAACCAACAACCAGTACAATACAGCTCAGAAAATAAGATGGAATTCCCCAAAATAAATGTCAAAATCTCTTCTTTTCTTTACCTCATGACATTCACTCTAAGAGTCTGTTTTAGGGATTCGTGGAGGAATGAAATGGAAAGGTGATGTAGAAGGTATTTTCTCTGTACAGGAGAACAGCCTGCATAGTGGAGAAAAGATCTATATTATAAGTTGGGGTTGGGGCATGCAAATTTTCTGTCCCCAAGATGCTACTAGCCATTTAGAAATCTACCTTCATCACACTTAACTCAGAAACATATTGGCATCACAAAGTTTAATATGAATGGACTCTGGGAATAATAGTACCTGTAAAGAATTATGTGCAAAACTTAATACAAAATAATTAATTATTTTGGGATTAGAAAGATTTATAAGAGGAATTATCATGCTGTTTGGGGCTTCCCAGGTGGTGGTAGGGTTAAAGAATCCACCTTCCAATGCAAGAGACATAAGAGATGCAAGTTTTATCCCTGGGTTGAGAAGATCCACTGGAGGAGGGCATGGCAACCTACTCTAGTGTTCTTGCCTGGAAAATGCCATGGACAATGGAGCCTGGCAGGCTACAGTCCATAGTAACACAAAGAGTCAGACATGACTGAAGCGACTTAAAACACACTCACACACCTTGCTGTTTGGGGATAAGAAGTTTACCAAGAGGGAACAGTGAACAGTCCCAAAGATCTCATCTTTTAAGTGCATTAAACACATGATATAGCCGAACTGAAAGATAATAAATTTCCAGATGAGCAAATTATCTGTGTCTTCTCCCATGAATGCAAGGTGGAACATTATTTTCAATAAAGCGTTTTACCAACAAGACAATGGAGATTGAATAAGAACAGTTTGGATATATTCATGCACTGCATTACAATTACTAGGGAAAAAAAAACAATTTAAAGAGAGCAGTGGGATTATTTGGCAATCAAGCATAGCTTCAAAGTCTTAAAAGGACTCAAATTTTCTGATTTTCTTAATAAAGTCCAGTAGAAATGCAAATCTTTTTTGCAGGCTGATTTACTTCAAAACTGTGTTCATGAGTCTCGTGTCACTGTTCTCCAGCAAAAGTGAGAGTGTTAGGCACTCAGTCCTGTCCAACTCTTTGCAGCCCCATGGACTGTAGCTTGCTCCTCTGTCCACGAAACTCTCTAGGCAAGGACACTGGAGTGGGTAGCCATCTCTAGGCAAGAATACTGGAGTGGGTAGCCATGCCTTCTCCAGGAGATCTTCCCGACCCAGGGATCCAAGCTGGGTCTCCTGCACTGAAAGCAGACTCTTTACCATCTGAGCCACTAGGAAAACCCAGCAATTAAGGCCCTTTTGCTTTCCAACCCATCCTGCTGCCTTGAACTTTTATTTGTTTGACTTTATTTACACTGTGCTTGCAGTGTGTCTAAACTCTGGCCCCCAGTCACCTATCTGCTCTGATGCATACCACCACTTTTTACTCACCTGTTGAGAGTTTTTTACTCCATCACTCTATCTGTGCATTACTCCTGCTGTCACACTTATCTTTATTACCCAGTGTTTTCTATCACTCACCATTTAACCAGGACAATAATCCGGAGAAATACATCCCATAGAACTCAGCTGTTATCTTCCACAGAAAATAACTAGCAACTGCCTGTAGATAACATTCTCCTACATAAAAGCAACCATTTTTTCAGTCTTATTACAGATTATTAAAATGATTCAAATGTGACATTATAGTGACCTGTGAGGGCATAATGGTTCAAACCATCCATAGGAATACAAAGCATATAAAACTGTAAATTCCTACAAAGGACTCCAACTTATTTGTCTCTTGTGTTTCCTATGCTGTGATTCTCACTCCCTTTGTGATACGAGAATGTGTGATCATAAATCTGTCTTGGCTGCAGTGTCAAAGCCAGATTACACTAGGGGAAGAAGCAGGTCTCCGCTCTATTGGAGCTGACAAAGACAATAGCATCAATCTGACCCTTTTATAACCTCCTTCTCCGGGCTTCACTTCTCTCATCTCTCATGGAGAGTGTGAGCAGATCCTCCTATCATGTTTTTGCCCAATAAAGTGGCATGTGTTTGCAGAACATCTTGTTTTCCTCTTATTCATATTTTGACTTGGCATTTATAGCAGTTGGGTGGGAAAAAAAAGAAGCCACAGTCTGATTTCTCTGCAACAGACAGTCTAATTAAATTGGAGGGGAGGTACAGATGCACAAAGCTGCTGAATTGCTCATAATACAAAACATGGCAGCTTCAGTTTGGAAAAATGTAGCAAGATGGTGCCAACAATTTCTGCTCACTGAACTAGCTGAAGTATGTAATTATGTTAAGTTGTTTCATTTTAATTCCGGTTTCACATATATCGCTGATGCATTTGAAAAGAGCTTAGAAAGCCATTATTTGGGTTGTGATAAAAGAACGATATACACATGATTCACAAATCCTGTAATTTTTTTCAAAGTCAGAATTTTCAATATTGAAAGTGTTATTTTATAAAATACTTATGCATAGAGCTTTTCAATCTTAAAAAAATTTCTTTATGTGATTCAAATCAACATCAGTTCTTTGATACTGAAGAACTACATGAAATCAAGAGCTCTAACCGCTGCTTGTTATACTGGAAACCTGAAGCAAACCTTTGTGAAAGGGGCTTCCCTGGTGGTCCAGTTGGTAAAGAGTCCACTTTCCAGTGCAAGAGTCACCAGTTCGATCCCTTGCCTGGGAAGATCCCACTTTCTGTAAAGCGGCTGGACTAGTGAGTCCAATTATCAGTCAGTGCTCTGGAGTGCATGCGCCCAGAGCCACTGCTCTGCCAGGAGAGAGGCCACTGCAACGGGAGCCCCACACAGGCCAAAAGAATAAAAATGGGTAAACACACACACACACACACACACACAAGAGGCCAAAATTTAAAAGAAAAAACCCTTTGTGAACATGAAGTCTTATGAACAGAAGCACAATCTGCTTGCATCTCTAGTAGCACACCTTCCCTGTTAAGCTGTTTTACAAGTTTCACTTCCAATATAACATTATTTTTTCAAATTGCTATAAGCATTCATGTTGCTACTATGGGATGCTGATCTCACACTTATCTGTTTGTCTACTTTATTCCATCCTACCTCAAAAGTTACAGAGGCTACAGGCATCCCCATCTTTCAATGTGAAAGTATGTTTGGATATCTATAGGAGAAAGATATTCAAAATTCACCATTTCAGAATAATATATTCATGCCCCCATTTGAATCCTAAAGGTTTCAAGAGACAACTGCTACAAATTCGTAATTTGAAAAAAATCATTGAAGAGCTGACAACACAAAGAACTCTGAATGAGGGTGGGAAAAAGAAGCCACAGTCTGATTTCTCTGCAACAGACAGTCTAATTAAATTGGAGGGGAGGTACAGATGCACAAAGCTGCTGAATTGCTCATAATACAAAACATGGCAGCTTCAGTTTGGAAAAATGTAGCAAGATGGTGCCAACAATTTCTGCTCACTGAACTAGCTGAAGTATGTAATTATGTTAAGTTGTTTCATTTTAATTCCGGTTTCACATATATCGCTGATGCATTTGAAAAGAGCTTAGAAAGCCATTATTTGGGTTGTGATAAAAGAACGATATACACATGATTCACAAATCCTGTAATTTTTTTCAAAGTCAGAATTTTCAATATTGAAAGTGTTATTTTATAAAATACTTATGCATAGAGCTTTTCAATCTTAAAAAAATTTCTTTATGTGATTCAAATCAACATCAGTTCTTTGATACTGAAGAACTACATGAAATCAAGAGCTCTAACCGCTGCTTGTTATACTGGAAACCTGAAGCAAACCTTTGTGAAAGGGGCTTCCCTGGTGGTCCAGTTGGTAAAGAGTCCACTTTCCAGTGCAAGAGTCACCAGTTCGATCCCTTGCCTGGGAAGATCCCACTTTCTGTAAAGCGGCTGGACTAGTGAGTCCAATTATCAGTCAGTGCTCTGGAGTGCATGCGCCCAGAGCCACTGCTCTGCCAGGAGAGAGGCCACTGCAACGGGAGCCCCACACAGGCCAAAAGAATAAAAATGGGTAAACACACACACACACACACACACACACAAGAGGCCAAAATTTAAAAGAAAAAACCCTTTGTGAACATGAAGTCTTATGAACAGAAGCACAATCTGCTTGCATCTCTAGTAGCACACCTTCCCTGTTAAGCTGTTTTACAAGTTTCACTTCCAATATAACATTATTTTTTCAAATTGCTATAAGCATTCATGTTGCTACTATGGGATGCTGATCTCACACTTATCTGTTTGTCTACTTTATTCCATCCTACCTCAAAAGTTACAGAGGCTACAGGCATCCCCATCTTTCAATGTGAAAGTATGTTTGGATATCTATAGGAGAAAGATATTCAAAATTCACCATTTCAGAATAATATATTCATGCCCCCATTTGAATCCTAAAGGTTTCAAGAGACAACTGCTACAAATTCGTAATTTGAAAAAAATCATTGAAGAGCTGACAACACAAAGAACTCTGAATGAGATAAATTCCAGAAGTACCAAGCTCTTTATAGGAGATAAGTTATTTATGTTTATTCCATTCTTAACAAAACAAAGCAAAAAGCAGCAGTAAGGGCTTCCCTGGTGGTCCAGTGGGTAAGGACACCGCCTTGCAGTGCAAGGGGCGCTGGTTCGATCCCTGGCCTGGGAAGATGCCACGTGCCACAGAGCGGCTGGACCCATGTGTCCAATTACCGAGCCGGAGCTCTGGAGCGCATGTGCCCAGGGCCAGTGCTCTGCAACAACAGACGCCACCGCGATGGGAGGCCCACATGGGCCAAAGAACAAAGATGGATGAAAAATAGACAAATGAAAGACCAATAGAAGCGACCCCCCACCTCCCCTCCCTCCCTGCTCCCCCCAAAATAAATAAATGTTAAAAAAAAAAAAAAGCAGCAGTAACATTAACAATAGGTAAGAAAATCTAATCCATGTTCAAGAGGGGAAATAGTTAATGAAAGCAGACACAGAGATGGACCAGATGGACTTTAAATTAAATATGATAAAAAATCAAAAATTCTAATGTAAAAGTATACAATATGTATGAAAAAAGGTAAAAGTTCAAGAGAGATATGGAAGCTATAAAAATGGAAATAGTATTTGTGATAACTTATATAAGTAATGCTTATAATATTTAAATATAGTTTTAACATGTAATACAAAATATGCTCCCAATTAATAAAACAGAATATAAGATAGACTTTAAGTACAATAAGTTAAAAAATAAAACTATATGACACCTGATTCAAAATGACTAATGTAACACAAGAGATATCTCCCCTACTTGTTAAAACTCCATTTTAAAAATAGGTATTTTTAAAAGAGGAATAAACCCAAAGAAAAAAAAGAAGGAAACATATGGAAAGCTGAAGCCATATGAAAAAGCAATAAGTGATTCCATGGATCCAAGGAAACCAAATCCTAATCTAACAATGAAATATGAGAATATCCGAGATGACCCAGTGTGTTCCAAGGGACCAATGATCCAGGAATTGGCAGTGTTGGGTACTAATGGAATTTGTAATAAAAGCACTAGAACAAAACCAGGAAGATCAGTTGTAACTCTATTTAGATCTCTAGGTCACCTCCCTTTTTCTGCATAGCTGAGGACTCGCTACCTTCTCTTCAAACATGTATACCAACCAGGCAGATGAATGTTGGTTCATTAACATGAGAGGGCAAATTAGAATATCTCTGATTGGAGTTGAAGCTCAAAGTACTATACTAAAAAACAAGAAAATTGAGGGGAAGTGTAGACAGTAAATGTATCCTCTCCCCAGGATCCCAGACCTGAAAGCCATATGGTTGTACTGCAAACCACTTGCAAGTTTTCCTAGAAGTCTGGCCAGCCCAAAATTCTGAAGGATTTACCTAGCATTGACAAATTACCCCACAGGGAAGCCCATTGTCTCTTCCACACATATAGAGAACCCAAAAGGATTTTTAGTGTCCCTCTTTTAAATACTGGGCTTCCCTAGTGGTAAAGAATCTGCCTGCAATACAGGCCTGTGTTCAAACCCTGAGTCAGGAATATCCCCTGGAAAAGGGAATGGCTACCCATCCCAGTTCTTTTGTTTTTTTTTTTTCATAAAGTGTTTGACTTTTTTTTTTTTAATTTTGGCCTCTTTATCGATTTTTTTTTTTAATTCATCTTTATTCTTCAGCCTGTGTGGGCCTCCCATTGCAGCAGCCTCTCTCACTGCAGAGCACTGGCTCTGGGGACATGCATACCAGAGCACTGGCTCATTACTCTGCAGCAAGTTGGATCTTCCCGGGCCAGGGATCAAACTGGTGTCCCTTGCACTGCAAGGCAGACTTTTTACCCACTGGACCACCAGGGAAGCTCAGTCCCAGTATTCTTGCCCTGAGAAACCCATGAACAAAGGATCCAGGGGTCGCAAAGAGTTGAACATGACTGTCTAACAGTTTGACAGTCAAAAAATGAGATGACGTTTAAAGTGTACCTCTAATATGAAAGACAAAAATCAAGGCAAATAGAAACAAGTAACAGAGAAAAGAGATTCCAAAGAGACATGAAAATAACATATGCATAATTAGATAAATATTTTCAGAGAACAAAGAAATATGAATATCCAGAAAACAAAGAAATGAGTCCTTGGAAAGTAAATATATGATATTAGAAATGAAAACATCAATGGTATAAATGAACCAACATGGGGTTCTTAACATCCAGATAATAGGTGATTCATAGAGCAAGAAACAGGCAAAACAATTCAAGAAAAATGGTCTAGGTCTCAGAGTTGTAAGATTCCACACTGAAATATTCATCCAGTGCCCAGTGCAATGGATGGAAACAGTCCCACTCAATAGGATTGTCTTATACAGCCACACGTGTTGTAAACTGCATATCTTTAGGGGCAGCATTATCATTGACAATGTGAATGAACCTTCTTTGACATGTGCCTTTTGCATTGGTGCCCTGGATTTTTGTAGTGCAGTGGCCCTTCTCAGCAGTATACACCTCTGTGAAATCTTAGAAAGCAGAATAAAAATGAGATCTCATGAGATTTCTGAGAGGGGTAGAAGGTTTCATGTGAAAATACCAGATTTCTAAACAATACTGAGAGCTAGAAAACAATGGAGGAACATATGAAAAGAATCTGAAGCAAAAATGCTTTCCCACTTAGAATCCTATAAAGAATCAAGCAATTACATGTGAGAGTCATCACATGAACACACAAAGATATTTTCATTCATGCAAGTTGTTAAAAATGTGACTCCTAGCTTGCTTAGGAAGCTCCTCAGCACGTGATCCAGCAAAATTAGGAAGGCAAACAGAAATATGAAAATCACAAGATCCCAGAAACTGGAGATCCTAATTAATAGATTAACAGAATAGTGTGATGCTATAGGAAGATATCAGTACAAAAATCATCAGACCTAAGCGTAAACCAATCTAAGTTGGAACAAGAAACTTCTGGAAAGGGTTTCTTTAAAGATGTGAAAACTGATAGAAAAACTAATGTAACTAAATAATATGAGAGGCAATTATAAAATCAAGGAACAAACTGGTGCTAAATAAGTGGTGTGTTTGGAAAACTAAACATTTTAAAAGGAAAATTATTAACTCTAGGAAAGACAAAATGCACAAGAGTAAAAAGTAGTCATGGCATGCTACAGGGCTCATTTGGGAAGGCAGTCATATAATCATAATAGTTATAATAATATGAATATTAAATATTCATCTTCCTAAAATTAGAAAAGAATAATAATGGCAAGATGGGGAGACAGAGAGGGAAGGGATGACAAGGTTATGTATAAAAAAGAGTCAATATTCCTCTTCCATACTAGGAAGTAAATTTATAAAGCCAAGGAAAAAAAAGTAGTAGAGATGTAGAGGCTATGCTAAAAGAACAAGAGTTACAAATGGTTGCCTCTGTGAAGTGGGAACCAGGAAGTGGGACTGTGCTACAGTTGGTTTTGAAAGGCCTGGGACACTAGTGATATGTCTCTCTTTAAATTGTGAACACAGTGTATGAAAACCTGCACTAGAGATAGTCTGTAGGATCTTCTAAGTAGCCATCAATTGTAGGAATTGTATCACTATTTACGGTAGCTGTATATGTACACATGGACTGCTTCCTTGGTACCTGATAAGCACTTCCGTTTCCTTCTTAGACTGGTCAACTTACTTAATTCTTGCTAGTCATGTCCCTGAAATTAGACTCTGTAGCTTTAATGCATACAGATCTCTGGATCTTATTTGACCATGTTCTATCATAAACCACAATGATACTTTTTTAAATTTAAATTTTAATTTTTATAGAGTTTTGTTGTTCATTGCCACACATCGACCCAAATCTTCCATAGGTATACCTAACCTCCCTCACTTCTGTCCCCATTCTGCTCTCATCCGAGTGTTTATTTTCATTCATGCAAGTTGTTAAAATGTGACTCTAGCTTGCTTAGGAAGCTCCTCAGCACGTGATCCAGCAAAATTAGGAAGGCAAACAGAAATATGAAAATCACAAGATCCCAGAAACTGGAGATCCTAATTAATAGATTAACAGAATAGTGTGATGCTATAGGAAGATATCAGTACAAAAATCATCAGACCTAAGCGTAAACCAATCTAAGTTGGAACAAGAAACTTCTGGAAAGGGTTTCTTTAAAGATGTGAAAACTGATAGAAAAACTAATGTAACTAAATAATATGAGAGGCAATTATAAAATCAAGGAACAAACTGGTGCTAAATAAGTGGTGTGTTTGGAAAACTAAACATTTTAAAAGGAAAATTATTAACTCTAGGAAAGACAAAATGCACAAGAGTAAAAAGTAGTCATGGCATGCTACAGGGCTCATTTGGGAAGGCAGTCATATAATCATAATAGTTATAATAATATGAATATTAAATATTCATCTTCCTAAAATTAGAAAAGAATAATAATGGCAAGATGGGGAGACAGAGAGGGAAGGGATGACAAGGTTATGTATAAAAAAGAGTCAATATTCCTCTTCCATACTAGGAAGTAAATTTATAAAGCCAAGGAAAAAAAAGTAGTAGAGATGTAGAGGCTATGCTAAAAGAACAAGAGTTACAAATGGTTGCCTCTGTGAAGTGGGAACCAGGAAGTGGGACTGTGCTACAGTTGGTTTTGAAAGGCCTGGGACACTAGTGATATGTCTCTCTTTAAATTGTGAACACAGTGTATGAAAACCTGCACTAGAGATAGTCTGTAGGATCTTCTAAGTAGCCATCAATTGTAGGAATTGTATCACTATTTACGGTAGCTGTATATGTACACATGGACTGCTTCCTTGGTACCTGATAAGCACTTCCGTTTCCTTCTTAGACTGGTCAACTTACTTAATTCTTGCTAGTCATGTCCCTGAAATTAGACTCTGTAGCTTTAATGCATACAGATCTCTGGATCTTATTTGACCATGTTCTATCATAAACCACAATGATACTTTTTTAAATTTAAATTTTAATTTTTATAGAGTTTTGTTGTTCATTGCCACACATCGACCCAAATCTTCCATAGGTATACCCTAACCTCCCCTCACTTCTGTCCCCATTCTGCCTCTCCAGGTTGCCACAGAGGCCCTGTTTGAGATCCCCTAGTCCCACAGCATATTCCCCTCCCTTACCCCAATGTCTGTAATACTGTTCTCTATGTCCACCTCTCCATTGCTGCTCTGCATATTCATTTATCAGCACCATTCCATATATATGTGTCAGTATAAAATATTTATCTTTCTCTGACATACTTCACTCTGTATAATAGGTTCTAGATACTCCACCTCATTAGAACTGATTCAAATGGATTTCTTTTTATGGTGGAGTAATATTCCATTGTATATATACACCACAGCTTCTTTATCCATTCATCTGTCAGTGGACATCTAGGTTGCTTCCATGTTCTAACTATTGCAAATAGTGCTGCAGTGAACAATGGAATACATGTGCCTCTTCCCATTTAGATTTCCTCAGGGTTTATGCCCAGTAGTGGGATTGCTGGGTCATATAGTGGTTCTATTCCTGGTATTTTGTGGAATCTCCATACTGTCTTCTGCAGTGGCTGTGTCAGTTTACATTTCCACCAACAATGCAAGAAGTTTCCCTTTTCTCCACACCCTCTCCAGCATTTATTGTCTGTCAATTTGTTGATGATGGTCATTCTGACTGGTGTGAGGTGATATCTCATTGCAGTTTTCATTTGCATTTATCTGACAAGGAGCGATGTTGAGCCTCTTTTCATGCCATCTGTTTGTTGGTCATCTGTATGTCTTCTTTGGAATGATGTCTGTTTAGGTCTTTTTCCCATTTTTTGATTGGGTTATTTATTTTTTTGGTGTTGAGTTGTCTGAGCTGCTTGTGTATATTTAAAATTAATTCTTTGTTGGTTGTTTCATTTGCTTTTATTTTCTACCACTCTGAAGGTGGTCTTCTCACCTTGTTTATAGTTTCTTTGGCTGTGCAAAAGCTTTTAAGTTTAATTAGGTCCCAGATATTTATTTTTGTCTTTATTTCCATTACCCTAAGAGGCAGATCACAGAAGATCCTGCTTTGATTTATGTCATCAAGTTTTCTGCCTATGTTTTCCTCCAAAAGTTTAATGGGGAAACCACAAAGATGATACTCTCACTGATTTCAAGCATCACCTCTACCTCGAACTTCATAGTTCTTTGAATCTTGTCATTTGGACTATGTCAGTATAAGTTTTCAGTTGAAAATCTTTGGACTGGATTCGAATCTTCAACTGGATTTGTGCTTTGGTTTTGGAACTCACTTTTTCTATGGCATTTGACTGTTGCTTAACCAAGCTTAGCCAACCTTATTGATTTATAAAGTGATATTAATAGTCCTATCTACCACAAATGATTAAAAGTTAAATGAAATAATCCATGTAATGAATTTATTGCAATAGTTGGCATTTAGTGAGTTCAGAAGATGCACTAATTGTACTGCCTTCTCTGATCCAAACTTGAACATTGATCATTCCCACTAAACTCTTCAGCCTCTCCATTAGCTTAAGCCACTCAGTGTCCAGTATCACCAACTGTCTAGCTTCTTACCACTTTGGAGTTTATGCGGATAGAACCAGAAGGATTATCTATGGCTTTTCAAACATCTTTGAAACAAGTCTGCAAATTGGATTTAAATAGCCAGGTTGAATTATCTATGAGGAAACAATTTCAACACCCACAACATCTTCTATAAAAATAACAAAAAGACAAAAGATCATGATCAAATATAGTGAAAGCAAACTAAAATTACAAAGGTGTAACTTTGACTTTTTACTTAAATATATTTTGTTTCCATATAACATTCAGGTAAAGACACAAAACCTGAAAGGAAGGTAAATATATTAATACAAAAAACGTGTTAGTTATTCAATCGTATGTGACTCTTTGTGAGCCCATAAACTATAGCCCATCATGCTCCTCTGTCCTTTCCAGAGAATTCTCCAAGCTAGAATACTGGTCTGGGTTGCCATTCCCTTCTCTAGGGGGTCTTTCTGACCCAGAAATCAAACCCGGGTCTCCTGCACTGCAGGATTCTTTATTGTCTGATCCCACCAAATGGGCAAATATACAAAGAAGGTGAGAATAAAAAAATCTGCACCAATTTGGAAAAGGGGAGTGAGGATGAACATAAGATTTTAAGAATAAAGTTTTCCTTATCTGCAAGGAGAGCGTAAATCCCTCAGTCTGTGAGGTCGCAAAGAGTCTGATAGGGCTAGGTGACTGAATGCCACACACATACAAGGACGGCATAAGCCCATATACATAATTCAAACACTAATAATCTAACACCAATTTCAGTTGAAAATCTTTGGACTGGATTCGAATCTTCAACTGGATTTGTGCTTTGGTTTTGGAACTCACTTTTTCTATGGCATTTGACTGTTGCTTAACCAAGCTTAGCCAACCTTATTGATTTATAAAGTGATATTAATAGTCCTATCTACCACAAATGATTAAAAGTTAAATGAAATAATCCATGTAATGAATTTATTGCAATAGTTGGCATTTAGTGAGTTCAGAAGATGCACTAATTGTACTGCCTTCTCTGATCCAAACTTGAACATTGATCATTCCCACTAAACTCTTCAGCCTCTCCATTAGCTTAAGCCACTCAGTGTCCAGTATCACCAACTGTCTAGCTTCTTACCACTTTGGAGTTTATGCGGATAGAACCAGAAGGATTATCTATGGCTTTTCAAACATCTTTGAAACAAGTCTGCAAATTGGATTTAAATAGCCAGGTTGAATTATCTATGAGGAAACAATTTCAACACCCACAACATCTTCTATAAAAATAACAAAAAGACAAAAGATCATGATCAAATATAGTGAAAGCAAACTAAAATTACAAAGGTGTAACTTTGACTTTTTACTTAAATATATTTTGTTTCCATATAACATTCAGGTAAAGACACAAAACCTGAAAGGAAGGTAAATATATTAATACAAAAAACGTGTTAGTTATTCAATCGTATGTGACTCTTTGTGAGCCCATAAACTATAGCCCATCATGCTCCTCTGTCCTTTCCAGAGAATTCTCCAAGCTAGAATACTGGTCTGGGTTGCCATTCCCTTCTCTAGGGGGTCTTTCTGACCCAGAAATCAAACCCGGGTCTCCTGCACTGCAGGATTCTTTATTGTCTGATCCCACCAAATGGGCAAATATACAAAGAAGGTGAGAATAAAAAAATCTGCACCAATTTGGAAAAGGGGAGTGAGGATGAACATAAGATTTTAAGAATAAAGTTTTCCTTATCTGCAAGGAGAGCGTAAATCCCTCAGTCTGTGAGGTCGCAAAGAGTCTGATAGGGCTAGGTGACTGAATGCCACACACATACAAGGACGGCATAAGCCCATATACATAATTCAAACACTAATAATCTAAACAGTGGCTGCAATTTGTACCTGCATCCTCAGAATCCTGAAGTTCCTGAAAATTTCTAAAATATTGCTGTGTTTTGCTTGTAATTTCACTTGGTCATTGCTTTAAAAGAAAGAATAAGATGCTGAAAATAAGCAATGAGGAATTATATAAAGGCTGAGGGGCCATAGATTTTATAAACACAGTTTTAACTTGGGTCAAGGTTTCTCAAAGGGTATTTTTGCAGCAAGATGCAATTACAGTTCTGGGTGATGTACCAGTAAAAGATGCATTATGATATTTTAAAGTTGAATCACAATTCATTTGTTTAATTATTTAAACATTATGCTTATGTAATAATAGAAGCATTTATTTGGTAAAATAATGTGCAATTCTTTCTTCTCTTCCCCACTCATGGATTGGAATCCAAAATTCAGCCTGAAACATAAATGAAAAGGGTACTTAGACTGCCATCTAGTACACATTTTTCTGTATAGCATAATTTCCAAAGCCGTTTGAATAACAAACATCTCTAGCATTGGAACAAATACACACACAAGCACAATTGCTTTTTATATGTATTAAAAATTATATATGAACCATCCTCTATACTCTTTGACCTAAATTCTCCTAAATATTAATCTATGAGTGTTTCAATCTGTCTATCAGCTTATTAGTACCTTATTTACTTGACCCAGATATTGAATTTTAATCTCTTAGGAATCTTCTTCAAAAGTCTCAGTTGAAATATTTTTACTAACCTGTTAATATCCTTCTCTAGAAAATATACAAGGATTTGAGCCAGGAGTCTCTCAGGATTCAACATGTCTTGTATTCAGTAAAATGAGACAGCATTATCTTATGGGCAAAAAGATAGTTATGTTGATGATTAAAATTAAATGGAAATATTTTCATTAATAGTTCTCCTAGACTATGTCCCGATATTTGCAAGCCTCCTGTCAATAAATATATGGGTCCATGTTTACTCTCTCTCCGAGAGCTGAGGACTGAAAGACACACAAGGTCGGTGTCTAAAATAAGCAAAACAAGGCAATATGTCAAGACTCATACTGACTCACACTCATAATCTTTAAAATAGCATTAAACCTGTACCAATAAATGTTCTAACTTGATATTAGTAATGAACAGGCTAGAATTCCAAAGGTATTTAAGTATAGAACAGAAATTAAGACTTTCTCACACTCTTAGGGCTCCTGCAGAAAATGTTCATGTTTGGGCTTCCCTGGTGGTCCAGTGGGTAAGGACACCACTTTGCAGTGCAAGGGGCACCGGTTTGATCCCTGGCCTGGGAAGATCCCGCGAGCCGCGGGGTGGCGGGACGAATGTGGCCAACTGCCCCATGGGCCCAGAGCCAGTGCTCTGGACGAGAGAGGCCACTGCGATGGGAGACCCACACAGGCCAAAGAATAAAGATGGATGAAAATGGATAAATGAAAGACCAATAGAAGTGGCCTGCCCGCCCACCCCGCTCCCTCCTCCTCCCCCAACCCACCACCAAAAAGCTTTAAAAAAAAGAAAGAAAGAAAGAAAGAAAATGTTCATGTTTGCTCCAGAATTTAAACAAAAAAAAAGACAACTGTGAACAGGTAATCAGAGGATATTCACCTCAATTTACCTTCATGCATTTGTACTGAGCTCCCATTATGGGCCAGAAATAGACTTTGGAGATACAAGATCAAATACACCACGGTGAATCTCATAAGCAGTTTGCTGTTTGTTGATGATACAAATTTCAGAATTTAGAAAACTTTCAAAGGATTAAATTATGATGTAGTGGAAAACCTATCCCTGAAGATTTTCTACTGGAGTTTGGGTAATTATTCATTATTTACACAGCTTGAAAGATTCTTTTATTGGGAGGAAAGGTAGATATCTTAGATTCTATTTTAATGCATAATTCTCTGATTCTCTCAGGATTCAACATGTCTTGTATTCAGTAAAATGAGACAGCATTATCTTATGGGCAAAAGATAGTTATGTTGATGATTAAAATTAAATGGAAATATTTTCATTAATAGTTCTCCTAGACTATGTCCCGATATTTGCAAGCCTCCTGTCAATAAATATATGGGTCCATGTTTACTCTCTCCGAGAGCTGAGGACTGAAAGACACACAAGGTCGGTGTCTAAAATAAGCAAAACAAGGCAATATGTCAAGACTCATACTGACTCACACTCATAATCTTTAAAATAGCATTAAACCTGTACCAATAAATGTTCTAACTTGATATTAGTAATGAACAGGCTAGAATTCCAAAGGTATTTAAGTATAGAACAGAAATTAAGACTTTCTCACACTCTTAGGGCTCCTGCAGAAAATGTTCATGTTTGGGCTTCCCTGGTGGTCCAGTGGGTAAGGACACCACTTTGCAGTGCAAGGGGCACCGGTTTGATCCCTGGCCTGGGAAGATCCCGCGAGCCGCGGAGTGGCTGGACGGATGTGTCCAACTGCACACATGGGCCCAGAGCCAGTGCTCTGGACGAGAGAGGCCACTGCGATGGGAGACCCACACAGGCCAAAGAATAAAGATGGATGAAAATGGATAAATGAAAGACCAATAGAAGTGGCCTGCCCGCCCACCCTGCTCCCTCCTCCTCCCCCAACCCACCACCAAAAAGCTTTAAAAAAAAGAAAGAAAGAAAGAAAGAAAATGTTCATGTTTGCTCCAGAATTTAAACAAAAAAAAAGACAACTGTGAACAGGTAATCAGAGGATATTCACCTCAATTTACCTTCATGCATTTGTACTGAGCTCCCATTATGGGCCAGAAATAGACTTTGGAGATACAAGATCAAATAAACCACGGTGAATCTCATAAGCAGTTTGCTGTTTGTTGATGATACAAATTTCAGAATTTAGAAAACTTTCAAAGGATTAAATTATGATGTAGTGGAAAACCTATCCCTGAAGATTTTCTACTGGAGTTTGGGTAATTATTCATTATTTACACAGCTTGAAAGATTCTTTTATTGGGAGGAAAGGTAGATATCTTAGATTCTATTTTAATGCATAATTCTCTGATTCTCTGATTTCTGTATCAATTAGACAATTTCATTGCTAAACAGTCAAAGAAAATAGAACATTATATTGCATTTGAAAATATAATAGTTTTACTTAATGTCAAAACTTTGAATAATAAAGTACCTCAAAATGTTAATGAATCAGAAAATGAAATTATTTTTTTTCAGAAATTGCTACATTATAAAATAGCAATGTCAAAATAAATGCCAAAATTATAACTTAACTAATTGTAAGATAACTCAAGAATACTAAACTCTGTGTTCATTTTATCCCTCAATCTGTTAGGTGTCTTTTAATAATTTTAATCTGATTTTAGGGTATTTAATTTGAGAAGATAAGTTCAAGATAACAATCTTGCTCTATGTCACAAAAATTAGAGCCCATTCCATACCTGTAGTACCAATATTAGCAACTTTCATCTATATCTCACCTCATGACTTATTTCAATTTAAAAAGCTTGTGAGAATTTATGTCCTAAAAGAAACAAAACCAATTATTTATATATACTTTAAGAGGTATAAAATCAGCTCATGCTAGATTCAAAAATGAAAACAAAACAATACAACAGTGCTTTAAATGTGCTTCTTAGCACAAAGAAAAATTGAAATAAACAATAAATTGAATAAATAAATGTTTATTGAAATAAACATTCAATTCAATAAATATGAGTTAAATTGTCATATTATTCAATCAGTATAAATTTTAATGCAATAACTTCCTTGACTGTGCATTACATCTTAAATTAATGTTAAAATGTTTTTGTTCTTTCTTTTTCTTTTTTTTTATTGGTCACACTGCATACAGACTTGTGGAATTTTACTTCAGGACCAAGGACCAGACCCTCAGCAGGAACAGCATGGTGTTCTAACCACTGGACCACCAGGAACAAGTCTAAAATTCTTATTTTAAGTATGTTTAAATTTTATGCTATCATGAATATCATTGTTATTGACTCAAGTAATTTGATTGCAAAGGGATAATGTTAAAAGTCAACATTATTACTGAGTGCTTTTTAACATTTATTTTATTTTTAACAGTATTTATTTACTTAGCATAACTGCACTGGGTCTTCGTTGCTGCTTGTGAGATTTCTCTATTATGGTGAGTGGGGGCTACTGTTTAGCAATGTGTAGGCTTCTCATTGCAGTAGCTTCTTTGGTTGAGGAGTACAAGCTCTAGGGAAGTGTAAAACTTTGAATAATAAAGTACCTCAAAATGTTAATGAATCAGAAAATGAAATTATTTTTTCAGAAATTGCTACATTATAAAATAGCAATGTCAAAATAAATGCCAAAATTATAACTTAACTAATTGTAAGATAACTCAAGAATACTAAACTCTGTGTTCATTTTATCCCTCAATCTGTTAGGTGTCTTTTAATAATTTTAATCTGATTTTAGGGTATTTAATTTGAGAAGATAAGTTCAAGATAACAATCTTGCTCTATGTCACAAAAATTAGAGCCCATTCCATACCTGTAGTACCAATATTAGCAACTTTCATCTATATCTCACCTCATGACTTATTTCAATTTAAAAAGCTTGTGAGAATTTATGTCCTAAAAGAAACAAAACCAATTATTTATATATACTTTAAGAGGTATAAAATCAGCTCATGCTAGATTCAAAAATGAAAACAAAACAATACAACAGTGCTTTAAATGTGCTTCTTAGCACAAAGAAAAATTGAAATAAACAATAAATTGAATAAATAAATGTTTATTGAAATAAACATTCAATTCAATAAATATGAGTTAAATTGTCATATTATTCAATCAGTATAAATTTTAATGCAATAACTTCCTTGACTGTGCATTACATCTTAAATTAATGTTAAAATGTTTTTGTTCTTTCTTTTTCTTTTTTTTTATTGGTCACACTGCATACAGACTTGTGGAATTTTACTTCAGGACCAAGGACCAGACCCTCAGCAGGAACAGCATGGTGTTCTAACCACTGGACCACCAGGAACAAGTCTAAAATTCTTATTTTAAGTATGTTTAAATTTTATGCTATCATGAATATCATTGTTATTGACTCAAGTAATTTGATTGCAAAGGGATAATGTTAAAAGTCAACATTATTACTGAGTGCTTTTTAACATTTATTTTATTTTTAACAGTATTTATTTACTTAGCATAACTGCACTGGGTCTTCGTTGCTGCTTGTGAGATTTCTCTATTATGGTGAGTGGGGGCTACTGTTTAGCAATGTGTAGGCTTCTCATTGCAGTAGCTTCTTTGGTTGAGGAGTACAAGCTCTAGAGTTCCGGCTTAGTAGTTGGGGAGCACAGCTTTAGTTGCCCTAAGGCCTGTGGAACCTTCCCAGACCAGAGACTAAACCCGTATCCCCTGCTTTGGCAGCTGGATTTTTAACCTCTGGACTACTGGGATTGGAGTAAGGAGCAACTGCCCACTCCAATGTTCTTTCCTGGAGAATTCCATGGATAGAGGAGCCTGGACAACTACAGTCCATGGGGTTGCAAAGAGTCGGACACAACTGAGCGACTAAGTAGTGCATATAGTAGTAGTAGGAACACCAGAGAACTCTTATTATTAAAATTCTTGAAACTTATCCTGGCTTTAGTACAATTCATCTTTTTAATCCCTCCAAATAAAAAAGAAGCCAAGGTAATCAAAATGAGGAAATGATTGGCACTAATTCTTAAGAGACTGACAAACATCTGAGAATGTGATGTGAAACTGTAGTTCCAAAATTTTCAAATTAGTATTATTCAGACTAAAGAATGTTTCTGTTCAATAACTGAATATACATGATTCCATTTTCTACTCAATTGTATATGAAATCGCTGATTAAGGTTATTATAGCCTGAAGACTTGGTTCACCTCATTACCTAAGTGCCATCATAAGACATAGTATCAAAGACACTAGTACTCTGAGGAATTATATAGCAGTGTGGATATACAATAGATATCTCAGAGTGACACTTGCATTTTACCTCCAGTTTTTGGCTTTACAAATAAGGTAAAAAGAAAGGAATGTTTTAGAGAATATTTATTATTTGAAAAATTTTATATAAAATTCCCACCTGTGGCTTTTTTTGAAAAATTGATTATCTTACAGCAGAAGTCCACTGTCCTCCATGGTAACAGTCAAGTGGAACTGAGTAGTCGTAGTTCTACTCAGGCAGGACAAGCAAGCACCTGTGTCACCACCACTTGCCTACCATATTGTCCTAGTGTGCTCTCCCAACAGCATGGCCATAGGGTGCATATTTTCCGCATTTTTGGGAGGGGGGGGCAGGGGTCGGGTTGGGGAGGGAGGGGAGCCGGCGGGCCACTTCCATTGGTCTTTCATTTCTCTGTTTTCATCCGTCTTTGTTCTTTGGCCCGTGTGGGTCGCCCATCACGGTGGCGTCTGTCATTGCAGAGCGCCGGCTCTGGGTGCATGCGCTCCAGAGCTCCAGCTCGGTGATTGGACACATCGGTCCAGCCGCTCCGCCGCACGTGGGATCTTCCCAGGCCAGCGATCAAACCGGCGCCCTTTGCACTGCAAGGCGGTGTCCTTACTCACTGGACCACCAGGGGAAGCCCTATTTTCCGCATTTTAAGTCAAAGGAGAAAGAAGGAAAATGTTCAGAATTTGAGAAGTTGAGGTTTGGATTAAGCCCTTGGATGAGTTGAGAATATTGTAAGACATCATTATTGGAGGAAAAGACTAAAAGAAAAAATATCCACATTCATGGTTGAAGTACAGAAATTCAGTTTTTTTGAGAATATAAGCAACGAGAAAAAAATAAGATGTTTTTATAGAACCACTTAATGTTAATTTTAAAGTCCTTTGGTGTGTTTTGATACCAAAAACATTCAACATCTTTTACTCTTAAATATATTTTATTGATGTCTAAGTCCTTAAAACTGATGGTCCACGTGGTTAACGTAAAGCTACTTAATACTGAGTAGAATATTCTTTTAATGAGGAGAAAACATTCCTTTAAACATTTGTATATACAACTTTATAGTTTAAAAGGATTTACACAATTCTTAAAAGTCCCATAAATTATTCTTTTCCTAAGGTGCTAATGAGTTGTTCATACAATAAAAGTATATAACAATGGAAGAATATTAAATTGTATCATGCCATGGTTAGGTTATAGAAATAAAGCTCAAAAAATCCTCTAGAAAATATTTTTCAAAGTGCTATATTGCTAACGCATTATCTTACAGCAGAAGTCCACTGTCCTCCATGGTAACAGTCAAGTGGAACTGAGTAGTCGTAGTTCTACTCAGGCAGGACAAGCAAGCACCTGTGTCACCACCACTTGCCTACCATATTGTCCTAGTGTGCTCTCCCAACAGCATGGCCATAGGGTGCATATTTTCCGCATTTTTGGGAGGGGGGGGCAGGGGTCGGGTTGGGGAGGGAGGGGAGCCGGCGGGCCACTTCCATTGGTCTTTCATTTCTCTGTTTTCATCCGTCTTTGTTCTTTGGCCCGTGTGGGTCGCCCATCACGGTGGCGTCTGTCATTGCAGAGCGCGGCTCTGGGTGCATGCGCCCAGAGCTCCGGCTGGGTAATTGGACACATCGGTCCAGCCGCTCCGCGGCACGTGGGATCTTCCCAGGCCAGGGATCAAACCGGCGCCCTTTGCACTGCAAGGCGGTGTCCTTACTCACTGGACCACCAGGGAAGCCCTATTTTCCGCATTTTAAGTCAAAGGAGAAAGAAGGAAAATGTTCAGAATTTGAGAAGTTGAGGTTTGGATTAAGCCCTTGGATGAGTTGAGAATATTGTAAGACATCATTATTGGAGGAAAAGACTAAAAGAAAAAATATCCACATTCATGGTTGAAGTACAGAAATTCAGTTTTTTTGAGAATATAAGCAACGAGAAAAAAATAAGATGTTTTTATAGAACCACTTAATGTTAATTTTAAAGTCCTTTGGTGTGTTTTGATACCAAAAACATTCAACATCTTTTACTCTTAAATATATTTTATTGATGTCTAAGTCCTTAAAACTGATGGTCCACGTGGTTAACGTAAAGCTACTTAATACTGAGTAGAATATTCTTTTAATGAGGAGAAAACATTCCTTTAAACATTTGTATATACAACTTTATAGTTTAAAAGGATTTACACAATTCTTAAAAGTCCCATAAATTATTCTTTTCCTAAGGTGCTAATGAGTTGTTCATACAATAAAAGTATATAACAATGGAAGAATATTAAATTGTATCATGCCATGGTTAGGTTATAGAAATAAAGCTCATAATATTATTAAGTCCTCTAGAAAATATTATGATTCAAAGTGAAACCTATATTGCTAACGCATTAAGTTTTCTTCAGCTTTGAAGTGAAGACCCATCTGGTATTGTCAAAATAATAAGATCTGGAAATTCTCTTGCTGTTCATGTTTATTCATTTAGAAAATGCGAATAGAATTATTTTTATCAATAAATGTTTAAATTTATGATTATACATATAATAAACTGGGAACTTAAAATATATTTCTGAAAGAAATTATTTAGTAGGAAGTGTCCCTTTGTACACCTCATGTAGAAGAAATGAGAAAAACTTAATATTTAAACAACAGACTATTTGAAGATCACATTTTTAAGAATCTGGTTAAAATATGCCAAAATGACAGAAGAATTTAGAAGGGAGAAATGTGTATTTTCATCTGTATGTAAATTTTTACAGAGCAAAAGAAACAAAGGAAAAGAGAGACAGAGAGAAAGGAGGCATGGAGAAAGGGAGAAACTAGGAAGAAAGAAAAACCAAAGATAAATTATGAGACAGAGAATCTCAATAGTAAAAGTTATCTACTAGGTAGGTGTTATCAACTTCTTGTTATCACACCTATCTAGTTAGTTTTAAAAAAATGCTTTCTGGAAAATGATAAGGCTATTCTCAGTGAGGAAGAACATACAATTGCTACATAGGGTAATAAACTAGCAAATGCTAATATTAAGGCAAAATTTGCCTTTCTTCTTCTATTTCTCCATGTCAGCCCAATTTTTACCTTAACATCCGCAAAATAGTTATCTTTCAATTTTTCCCTTCATTGTTTAGATGAACTTCAAATGGAATGTGATAAATCTTATTTGCTTACTCTTGGAGTAAGTAAACAACATTGGAGATATGGCCTTGTACCTAGCAGGTACTCCTTGTCTTCCAGAAGTGTTAAGCCTCTATGACCTCTATTACCAGGAATTACTGCTTTTGAGTTTCCAAATTATTTAGCTATTTTTTGTTTGTTCAATTTTTTTGTTCACTCTGCATACAATCACTCCATTCCTACATTCAAAGTATTAAATTGTATCATGCCATGGTTAGGTTATAGAAATAAAGCTCATAATATTATTAAGTCCTCTAGAAAATATTATGATTCAAAGTGAAACCTATATTGCTAACGCATTAAGTTTTCTTCAGCTTTGAAGTGAAGACCCATCTGGTATTGTCAAAATAATAAGATCTGGAAATTCTCTTGCTGTTCATGTTTATTCATTTAGAAAATGCGAATAGAATTATTTTTATCAATAAATGTTTAAATTTATGATTATACATATAATAAACTGGGAACTTAAAATATATTTCTGAAAGAAATTATTTAGTAGGAAGTGTCCCTTTGTACACCTCATGTAGAAGAAATGAGAAAAACTTAATATTTAAACAACAGACTATTTGAAGATCACATTTTTAAGAATCTGGTTAAAATATGCCAAAATGACAGAAGAATTTAGAAGGGAGAAATGTGTATTTTCATCTGTATGTAAATTTTTACAGAGCAAAAGAAACAAAGGAAAAGAGAGACAGAGAGAAAGGAGGCATGGAGAAAGGGAGAAACTAGGAAGAAAGAAAAACCAAAGATAAATTATGAGACAGAGAATCTCAATAGTAAAAGTTATCTACTAGGTAGGTGTTATCAACTTCTTGTTATCACACCTATCTAGTTAGTTTTAAAAAAATGCTTTCTGGAAAATGATAAGGCTATTCTCAGTGAGGAAGAACATACAATTGCTACATAGGGTAATAAACTAGCAAATGCTAATATTAAGGCAAAATTTGCCTTTCTTCTTCTATTTCTCCATGTCAGCCCAATTTTTACCTTAACATCCGCAAAATAGTTATCTTTCAATTTTTCCCTTCATTGTTTAGATGAACTTCAAATGGAATGTGATAAATCTTATTTGCTTACTCTTGGAGTAAGTAAACAACATTGGAGATATGGCCTTGTACCTAGCAGGTACTCCTTGTCTTCCAGAAGTGTTAAGCCTCTATGACCTCTATTACCAGGAATTACTGCTTTTGAGTTTCCAAATTATTTAGCTATTTTTTGTTTGTTCAATTTTTTTGTTCACTCTGCATACAATCACTCCATTCCTACATTCAGAGAGATTAAGATTTCTAAACAGTCTGGCAAGCTTTGAAGTTAGTGAGATCTGAGGTTAATCCAAGTTTTTTTTAGCTCATACTACCTTTCTAATTACTGCACCACTCTTTCATGTTTACTTGAGAAACATTGTGTACAAAATATTCACAACTCACTTTCAAAGATAAAGTTATTATTGGTGCTCAAGAGTGTTCAAGTACACCCGATTATCAATCTTTCCCCTCCTATACCTCTAGATATCTCATTCAAAGAACTGATATTTTCCTTGCAAATGTTATAGATAACAACAATTCAGTAAGTAAGTAAGTAGAGTGAGGAAAGACTTGTTTTTGTTTTTGTTTTTTTTTAATATTTATTTATTTGATTGTACTGGGTCTTACATAACGCACGTGGGATCTAGTTCCCTGACCAGGGATCAAAACTGGGCCTCTGCATTGAGACCATGGCGTCTTAGGCACTGGACTGCCAGGGAAGTCCTCGGAAGACTCGTTTTTTGAAAATTTCTGTTCAACATAATTTTTTTTCAAGACTATTTGCCAAACATGTTGAACTATTTGAGAAGAAAAGTACTACCTTGCTATTTGGCTATTTGTCCTGGAGACATAAACTGTAACATAGAACTTCTAGAAATTTTCAATATTTCCTTGCAGCTACATTTTACTGTAGAAATAGTGGTAGATTATTATTTCCAATATTTAAAACCCCACTGCCATCTGTAATGTAGGTTAACACCTGCCCATTTTCATTTGACTTGCCAATAAATAGTGTAGGAAGAATGTATATTTCTGCCTCACGGATTTTGGACTTGACCATGAGATATATTCTTGACAATAGGGTATGTGAGTAGACATCCTGTCAACATATTAAGCAGAAGCTTTAAAATTATGTTAGAGTCAGGCTCTTTGGGTTACTGTTTTATGCTGTGAGAATAGCATACTCCCAAAAGGACAGAAACATTTAGCCTGAGTCCTGAAAATGAAAAGGCATATTAACACAGACTTGCCATTGGTCACCATCCTGGATCATGATCGGAGTAACCCTAAAAACTTTTGACAGTTGGGCAAGAAACAAATTTTTTTTCACTGTAAATCCAAAATCAGGGAGTCATTTCTCATATAGTATTATCTAGAAAAAGTTGGTTAATCTACTGGGTCAGTAACTTTGACCACATTCTCAAAAGAGGTTCGCTGTCCCCCCAAAAGGCCAAGAGATTCTGTTATATAATGTGCCATGACACAGCAAACAGTGGTGCGCGCATGCGTGTGTGTGTGTGCTTTCTTCAGTTGTGTTCCACTCTTTGAGACCCCATGAACTGTAGCTCACAAGCTCCTCTGTTCATGGGATTCTCCAGGCAAGAATACTGGAGTGGGTTACCATTTCCTTCTCCAGGAGATCTTTCCAACCCAGGGATAGAACCCATGTCTCTTAAGTCTCTTGCATTGGTAGGCAGGTTCTTGGACTCCAAGGCAGTGTCCTTACCCACTGGACCACCAGGGAAGCCCAGCAGGTAGATTCTTTGTCACATGCGCCACTGGGAAGCCCCACGGTGATGTGCCTTGTTGGAAATTCTCTGCTGTATTTCTTCATAATAGACTGCTAAACTAGGAAATTCAATCAGGGGTTTCACTGAAGGAAAAGATTTTCATGTTGAACTATTTGAGAAGAAAAGTACTACCTTGCTATTTGGCTATTTGTCCTGGAGACATAAACTGTAACATAGAACTTCTAGAAATTTTCAATATTTCCTTGCAGCTACATTTTACTGTAGAAATAGTGGTAGATTATTATTTCCAATATTTAAAACCCCACTGCCATCTGTAATGTAGGTTAACACCTGCCCATTTTCATTTGACTTGCCAATAAATAGTGTAGGAAGAATGTATATTTCTGCCTCACGGATTTTGGACTTGACCATGAGATATATTCTTGACAATAGGGTATGTGAGTAGACATCCTGTCAACATATTAAGCAGAAGCTTTAAAATTATGTTAGAGTCAGGCTCTTTGGGTTACTGTTTTATGCTGTGAGAATAGCATACTCCCAAAAGGACAGAAACATTTAGCCTGAGTCCTGAAAATGAAAAGGCATATTAACACAGACTTGCCATTGGTCACCATCCTGGATCATGATCGGAGTAACCCTAAAAACTTTTGACAGTTGGGCAAGAAACAAATTTTTTTTCACTGTAAATCCAAAATCAGGGAGTCATTTCTCATATAGTATTATCTAGAAAAAGTTGGTTAATCTACTGGGTCAGTAACTTTGACCACATTCTCAAAAGAGGTTCGCTGTCCCCCCAAAAGGCCAAGAGATTCTGTTATATAATGTGCCATGACACAGCAAACAGTGGTGCGCGCATGCGTGTGTGTGTGTGCTTTCTTCAGTTGTGTTCCACTCTTTGAGACCCCATGGACTGTAGCTCACAAGCTCCTCTGTTCATGGGATTCTCCAGGCAAGAATACTGGAGTGGGTTACCATTTCCTTCTCCAGGAGATCTTTCCAACCCAGGGATAGAACCCATGTCTCTTAAGTCTCTTGCATTGGTAGGCAGGTTCTTGGACTCCAAGGCAGTGTCCTTACCCACTGGACCACCAGGGAAGCCCAGCAGGTAGATTCTTTGTCACATGCGCCACTGGGAAGCCCCACGGTGATGTGCCTTGTTGGAAATTCTCTGCTGTATTTCTTCATAATAGACTGCTAAACTAGGAAATTCAATCAGGGGTTTCACTGAAGGAAAAGATTTTCATGTTAATCTGTGGTTGTCATTTAATTTATTCACATAATATACACAAGGATATTACTCTGGATTTTTAGACTCTAATTTCCTCATCTAAGTCTTATTTGTTCTTTCCTATAATTGTTTTTACATTTCTGGATTTCTAATTAACAAAGGTTAAAAACTAAAGGACTGTTATAAAAATTGCATTCCAATCTGTTCCAAGCATTTTAATATAAATTGTCATTTAAATATTTGAATAGTACATCTGTTTCATTTTCTCAACTAGACATTACTGAAAGATGTCACAGATGCTATGATCTGTCTGATCACTCAGTGTCCTGAGTCCTGAAAATTCTTAAATTTTGCACAATTTTGCACAGTGTCTTCCAAGTTTCTCACCGGATTCACCATATGTGTGTGTATGTATATATATACATATATATACATACATATATATATAATTAATGAACTATTTCCACTAGCAAATGTTTAAAATAACTTGAGATCACTATCACTGTTTTATTTGAATTTCTTAAGGTTCATTTCCAATATGTCACATTTAGGTTCAGAGTGGTTAAATTACATGACTAAGCTCATACAACATGTCAATGACAAAACTTGGATTTAATTACTAAAACATGCTGTAATTATTTTTTAAAATGTGTAAATAAGTAACCTCTAAGCCAATTAATTTAGGCATTGATTGGCAAGCGAAATTTGCAAACACCCTGGATGTTGTCTCTCTTGATAGGATACAAAAACTTAAGATCAGGATTGTCAGAGGACTTAGAAGGCAAGACTCTTTAATGTATGAAGTTTACCAGTGACTTTCATTCCATTAATTATTCTTAAATAATTTTATTAAATGTGGCCAAATTTACTATTGGGTATGCATTTAATAATCATAAGTAAGTAAATGATTCAAAAGTATAATTCATGTGCTTCAATATCAAATATACAAATAGAAATCTCAGAAATCTATTTTAGAACCCAATCATCACTTATACCTATCTTTACGCATAGTCCAATCATTTGAAAAATGCTTAGTTGAGTCAAGTTTATTCAACAAACAGTTTTTGACTACCAAGCATATAGTAGGCATCCTATTATATACAAGAGATACCAAGATAAATATTCTATGCCATTTGTTCTCAAAATGTTCACATTCAAAAATTGGCATTAAACAATCTGGAAGATAGTGTGGACCATTCACTGTGAAAGCATATATTCTAAAATTTTAATTTATATGTGTCCTCATGAAGACTACAATACATCACTTTCCCTTATGAAATTTGTGCTATGACCACTGCTTCTCCTTTATTTTGAAAAGTCTGCTTCTACTGAGCACTAGGGCAAAGAAAATTCTAACAGAGGGTATGGCAGTTGCCAAGGGTGGCATCTTTATCTTGCTCTGAAAAGTTTAACATGATTTTCATGTAAAACATACTTAAATGTTATATTAGCATTCCCCAAATGCTTCCCCTTTTCATCTGTGTTGATAAGCATTCAAATATGTCTGTTGAAGACATTTTTACATTTTCTCCTCAAATGTGAGCCAATTTTAATTTAGTAGGCAATTATTTTGAGTGAATGGAAGTGACTTTTTACCTAATTTACTCTGGTTAATATTAATTCCTAGCTAGTAATTGCTTCAGCAAATGTAAAACTGAAGAAACTTATGGGACCCCCTGCCTGCCTACCACATACACACACACACACACACACACACACACACACATGGGCCCAGTGATTCTGAACTTGAACTGCCTGCCATCTTCTTGGAGAAGGATAGCTGAGACATCATTGAAACCGTCTGTTCCATTCCTGTAAAATAGGTTTTATTTTCTCATAGGGCTTTCTAGAATGAAGGGAGACAATGGAATTGAAGTGACTGATAGTTGAAAATTTAAAGAAACGATCAGAGGACTTAGAAGGCAAGACTCTTTAATGTATGAAGTTTACCAGTGACTTTCATTCCATTAATTATTCTTAAATAATTTTATTAAATGTGGCCAAATTTACTATTGGGTATGCATTTAATAATCATAAGTAAGTAAATGATTCAAAAGTATAATTCATGTGCTTCAATATCAAATATACAAATAGAAATCTCAGAAATCTATTTTAGAACCCAATCATCACTTATACCTATCTTTACGCATAGTCCAATCATTTGAAAAATGCTTAGTTGAGTCAAGTTTATTCAACAAACAGTTTTTGACTACCAAGCATATAGTAGGCATCCTATTATATACAAGAGATACCAAGATAAATATTCTATGCCATTTGTTCTCAAAATGTTCACATTCAAAAATTGGCATTAAACAATCTGGAAGATAGTGTGGACCATTCACTGTGAAAGCATATATTCTAAAATTTTAATTTATATGTGTCCTCATGAAGACTACAATACATCACTTTCCCTTATGAAATTTGTGCTATGACCACTGCTTCTCCTTTATTTTGAAAAGTCTGCTTCTACTGAGCACTAGGGCAAAGAAAATTCTAACAGAGGGTATGGCAGTTGCCAAGGGTGGCATCTTTATCTTGCTCTGAAAAGTTTAACATGATTTTCATGTAAAACATACTTAAATGTTATATTAGCATTCCCCAAATGCTTCCCCTTTTCATCTGTGTTGATAAGCATTCAAATATGTCTGTTGAAGACATTTTTACATTTTCTCCTCAAATGTGAGCCAATTTTAATTTAGTAGGCAATTATTTTGAGTGAATGGAAGTGACTTTTTACCTAATTTACTCTGGTTAATATTAATTCCTAGCTAGTAATTGCTTCAGCAAATGTAAAACTGAAGAAACTTATGGGACCCCCTGCCTGCCTACCACATACACACACACACACACACACACACACACACATGGGCCCAGTGATTCTGAACTTGAACTGCCTGCCATCTTCTTGGAGAAGGATAGCTGAGACATCATTGAAACCGTCTGTTCCATTCCTGTAAAATAGGTTTTATTTTCTCATAGGGCTTTCTAGAATGAAGGGAGACAATGGAATTGAAGTGACTGATAGTTGAAAATTTAAAGAAACGATAAAAGACAGATTTCAAAATGTTAAATCTGTGATTCATCCCTGTTACTTTTTTTGAAGACATGGTCCACAATTGACCTTTTAAAGAAAGCTTTCCTTCTTTCCCATCTGTGAGTAAGGTGACCTCATAGTTTATTTTCTAACTGGAATACTGTTGAGAGCGAAATGGGGCAATAAATAATAGGCATAAACTGGACTGTCCCTACTAAACTGGGATGGATGGCCACCCTATCTGTGAAGCGAGCAACATCCTCTCAAGATTCTAATAGCATTTACTGCAGGTTTTACTTATTTGACATTCAGCATGTGTGAAAGGGAGTTTCTTATATTTTATGTGTACAATCTATGGCCTCAACTTGGTTTATGTTATCCTTTGTAAGCAGAGAGTATGGCATATACTTGTTTGTTTCTCTAGAACCTAACACAAATCCTACACACAGCATGCACTCAGGAGATGTGTTTAAGGCAGTATGTGGTCAAACTTAACGGTTAATTAATGTTTGTTGAAGGAATCTGCATTAGCCAGGGTTCTCCAGACACAGAGCCAATAGGATTGGTTACGTATATGTGTGTGCTTATATATAAATATACATATATATAATGTACACATGAAGAGATTTATTATAAGGGTTTTGCTGACCTCATTATGGAGGCTGAGGCACTTGTAGTTGAATATAGAAATCCAGGAGAACCAACATGTCATTCTAGTTTGAAGACCAAGACCTGAGAACCAGAAGAACTGAAGGTATGAGTTCAAGTCTGAAAGCCAGTCTGTTCAACACCCAAGAACAGCTGAATTTTCAGTTGAGTCCAGAGCCAGAATAAGACTGAGCTTTGTAGTCAAGAATCCTCCTACTCATGGAAGAGTTGGCATTTTTGTCCTTTTCAGGCCTTCAGCTAATTGGATAGGGCCACCCTCACTGGAGAAAGCAATGATCAGCCCATGATTTAAAAATTAATGTCACCCAACAACATCTTCACAAACACAGACAGAATAATGTTTGACCAAACATCTAGGCACTTTTTGGCCTAGTCAAGTTGACACATATAATTAAACATCACAAAATGTGGCACATGATATTTGTAGTGATAGTGACTTCAGCTAATACTATCATATCTTTATCTGTATGACTTGATTTTGACTAGGTGTATAATGGTTTATTTCTACCACAGATGATAAGATCTTTGCTTCCACTGGATTTTCCCTAATTGTCTAGAATTACATTTTAATACTATTAATAATAATAATAGTTTTATTAATTAGGAACTGCAAAAATACAAAGGTGCATAGGGCATAGCTTCTTCCTTCAGAGCCCTAAAGGACTTGTTTGAAAGAAAAGATGAATACACATAAATGATGACTCACAGTAGAATCAATAAATCATGCAATATTTCTGGTACACACAGAAAATACAGAACAATGTAGTGGAAAGTGTAAAAAAAATTCAGCCTGAATCTTGTATGTAATTTCAAGTGCAGAGAGAACTGCACTTGAATCCAGCTCTGTGAATTAGCAACTGTGTAAACCTTGACATTGAGAACTTCATTTACTCTAGTTCAAAATGAACAGTAACAAACTTTTGTCACAAAATTGTTAGAATCAAATGAATCATGGGACTGGCACATAGTACTCAAATTGTTATTTTTATAGTTGTTGTCATCATTATGGGTATTATCTTATTATGTAACAGCTATGATTTTTTATAAAGAATACTAAACACAAATGATTATTTGTATAGTAACTGATATAACATATGTTTAAGTTTTTAGTTACTTTAAAACAATAGTATAATTATTAACTGGAAGTACTGTCATTACTATGAAAGAGTGGAAATGTGCCATAAATGTGTCTGTTATTCTATAACTATTTATAATCAAAAAGTAATTGGGCCGCATTGTTCTGCTATATTCCTTTCTTGTGTTATTTTATTAGAATATATAACTGGGTATGAAACAGAAAATTTCCAAATTGGAGGTTGCAACAGTAAGGAGAATGTAAAAAAATATGGAAAGTGAACATAAAGTTAGGGAGGTATTTTCAGGTGGCCTTCAAATAGTAAGATTTTTTCTTTTGACCAAAAGTCAGTAAGGTGTATATGAACCTTACTCTTACCACTTGACTTTCAGGAAACTCATTCTTTCTCATAGTGGAAAATAAATATGAAAATACACGTATGTAAGAACTAACTTTGTAAAGATCATACCTTAGTTAAAAAGAAATAGAAACACAGGAGCAACGGGCATTATGTTGAAATTTTCTCCATGGAAGACTGAACCTTGAGTAAATTCATACAAGAAAACTAACTCCTTCAATACAACTATGAAATCACTTAAAGGCATAATACAGTAGATAGCAATGTAGAACAAGGAGATGAAAAAAGAGGGTCCAAAGATGAGCTGAGTGACTAAATGTTGAGGGTCAAATTCAGTCAATGTCAAAGTATAATTAGAATTTTATATGTTATAATTTGGTGCATTTATCTTTATACATTTTGACTTTCCATACTTCTTTGACTACCCAGAAGCCTTTGACTGTTTGGATCACAACAAACCATGGAAAATCCTTAAAGAGACAGGTATACCAGACCACCTTACCTATCTTCTGAGGAACCTGCTTACAGATAAAGAAGCACCAGTTAGAACCAGTCATGGAACAACGGACTGGTTAAAAATTGGGAAAGGAGGACATCAAGACTGTGCATTGTCACCCTGCTTACTTAATTTCTGTGCTGAGTATGCACATGTGAAATACTGGACTGGATAAATCATAAGCTGGAATCAAGGTTGCCAGGAGAAATGTCAACAACGTCAGATATGCAGATGAAACCACCCTTATGGCAGAAAGTGAAGAGGAACTAAAGAGCCTCTTGGTGAAGGCAAAAGAGGAGAGTGAAAAATCTGACTTAAAACTCAACATTCAAAAGCTAAGGTCGTGGAGTCTGGTCCCATCACTTCAAAGCAAATAGAAGGTGAAAAAGTGGAAGCAGTGACAGATTTTATTTTCTTGGTTTCCAAAATCACTGCTGCTGATGACGGCAAGTTATGAAATTAAAAGATGTTTGCTCCTTGGAAGGAAGGATATGACAAATCTAGATAGCATATTAAAAAGCAAAGACATCATTATGCAGGCAAATGCATATATATTCAAAACTATTGTTTTTCCAGTAGTCATGCACAGATGTGAGAGCTGGACCATAAAGATGGTTGAGTCCCAAAGAAATGATGCTTTGAATTGTGGTTTTGAAGACTCTAGAGAGTCCCTTGGACACCAAAGAGATCAAAACAGTCAATCCTAAAGGAAATCAACCCTGAATATTCATAGGAAGGACTGACACTGAAGCTGAAACTCCAATACATTGACCACCTGATGTGAAGAGCCAACTCATTGGAAAAGACCCTGAAGCTGGGAAAAATTAAAGGTGAAAGGAAAAGGGGGTGGCGGAAGATGAGATGGTAAATAACATGACTGATTCAATGGACATGAATTTGAGCCAACTCCAGGAGATAGTGAAAGCTAGGGGAGCCTTGCATGCTGCAGTCCGTGAGGCAGCAAAGATTTGTACATGATTTAGTGACTAAACAACAACCACAAATTTTAACTAATTAATCTCAATTTATTCCATGTAAAATAGTATAGAGTCAGAGAGATCTAATTTATCTAATCTGTTAATTTGAATATATAATTTAAAATTATACCCCTTATATATATACATGTTTATATACTTCATATGTATTTGTTCTATCATATTTTTGTTATTTTTAACTATTAGAATATAAAAGTTGCATTCAGTGTGAAGAAAAAAATCATGTACACTATAATGTTTGTTCGACTAGCAACTATCAATGGAATCTTGGCCTAGTCATTTTAACTTCAGGGCCTTGGTTTCTTTATGAGCACAATATAAAATTGTTGCATTATTTTTCCATATTTCTATGATTTTTCTAATAATGGTCCAAGTGCCAGTCACATAAGAAATTAAAAATTTTAAAGTGTTTGATCACTCAGTCTGTGACTACTGACTCATAATAGCTAAAACACAATGCTGCTTTAATTCCGAGTTAACCAAATGAACAATTAGTAACCTTTACATTTGCTTGCTGTAAGACCTTCTGGGATCTTCTCATAGAACAGAGTTTTCATTAACAGTCATCTATTAATTTGAGTAAATTCCTTGTACACTTAGGAAATAGATGAGTATGAGAGAATGAAATGATTTTTTGTTTACTTACATAGAAAATCCTTTTAGTACCTACAGAGTACTTTCAGAAATCATAAAATTAGCTGTTCCTTAATTTAAAACTGCACTCAAACCAATATTTTAATATGTTTTGAAGTTTTGAAGACTCTAGAGAGTCCCTTGGACACCAAAGAGATCAAAACAGTCAATCCTAAAGGAAATCAACCCTGAATATTCATAGGAAGGACTGACACTGAAGCTGAAACTCCAATACATTGACCACCTGATGTGAAGAGCCAACTCATTGGAAAAGACCCTGAAGCTGGGAAAAATTAAAGGTGAAAGGAAAAGGGGGTGGCGGAAGATGAGATGGTAAATAACATGACTGATTCAATGGACATGAATTTGAGCCAACTCCAGGAGATAGTGAAAGCTAGGGGAGCCTTGCATGCTGCAGTCCGTGAGGCAGCAAAGATTTGTACATGATTTAGTGACTAAACAACAACCACAAATTTTAACTAATTAATCTCAATTTATTCCATGTAAAATAGTATAGAGTCAGAGAGATCTAATTTATCTAATCTGTTAATTTGAATATATAATTTAAAATTATACCCCTTATATATATACATGTTTATATACTTCATATGTATTTGTTCTATCATATTTTTGTTATTTTTAACTATTAGAATATAAAAGTTGCATTCAGTGTGAAGAAAAAAATCATGTACACTATAATGTTTGTTCGACTAGCAACTATCAATGGAATCTTGGCCTAGTCATTTTAACTTCAGGGCCTTGGTTTCTTTATGAGCACAATATAAAATTGTTGCATTATTTTTCCATATTTCTATGATTTTTCTAATAATGGTCCAAGTGCCAGTCACATAAGAAATTAAAAATTTTAAAGTGTTTGATCACTCAGTCTGTGACTACTGACTCATAATAGCTAAAACACAATGCTGCTTTAATTCCGAGTTAACCAAATGAACAATTAGTAACCTTTACATTTGCTTGCTGTAAGACCTTCTGGGATCTTCTCATAGAACAGAGTTTTCATTAACAGTCATCTATTAATTTGAGTAAATTCCTTGTACACTTAGGAAATAGATGAGTATGAGAGAATGAAATGATTTTTTGTTTACTTACATAGAAAATCCTTTTAGTACCTACAGAGTACTTTCAGAAATCATAAAATTAGCTGTTCCTTAATTTAAAACTGCACTCAAACCAATATTTTAATATGCCTAAATTCTTACTACAAAAATAGATTCAACATAATAAAGTAAATTCTTTTTGCTGGGAAATTCTCATATAAGAGCCATTTAAAAAATGAATTCTCATTGTACAGTTAATGTAGGTATGGTAGAAAATCAAACTGACACTGCTTTGGTGCTAGAGATATTTTCTAGACATAACTTTTAAATATATTCCTGTTATGCTTGACTGTCAAGCACATTTGTTCCAAAGCAGAGGGCAGATAAAAAATCCCTGATTCATTGAGAAGACAGCTATTTCATCTTCATTTCTTCTACACTTTCAGCTGATATCCTTTCAAACTACTCTTTATGCACATCAGTACTCACCAGTGACAGCAAATGCAGTGTCCTGATATATTCTATTCCAAGTAATAAACTTAGCATCTAGTCTTTAGTCTTCATCTTCAAAGCACTTGGCAAACATTAAATAATTAATCCACACAACACATGTGGGAAGTAGGCATATATTATTATCACCATGACAAAACTAGAGGCTCCCCGAATTTAAATAAGTTTCCTGTGGCCACACATTAAGTTATTATCAGAACTGAAATTAGTTGCTACTTTCCATTCTCATTTTAAGACCTCACCAGGCCTCCTCGTGTCCTAAGAAGAACCCACATCCAATTTCTGCATAATTTTATAAAGAATCAACAGTGTGTTGAAAATATGATTTGCTTATTTGTATTAATCATTTTGGACACATATTTGAATACTTTTGATTCAAATTTAGTAACCAGTAATGATATGAAATAGATTTTATTGCAGTTTGTTCAGATAGTGATCAAAGGGCTTCACCTTCAAACAAGCATTAGATGATGGCCAAGAGTTTGCTTAACATTTGCTTGCTGTGAGACCTTCTGGGATCTTCTCATAGAACAGAGTTTTCATTAACAGTCATCTATTAATTTGAGTAAATTCCTTGTACACTTAGGAAATAGATGAGTATGAGAGAATGAAATGATTTTTTGTTTACTTACATAGAAAATCCTTTTAGTACCTACAGAGTACTTTCAGAAATCATAAAATTAGCTGTTCCTTAATTTAAAACTGCACTCAAACCAATATTTTAATATGCCTAAATTCTTACTACAAAAATAGATTCAACATAATAAAGTAAATTCTTTTGCTGGGAAATTCTCATATAAGAGCCATTTAAAAAATGAATTCTCATTGTACAGTTAATGTAGGTATGGTAGAAAATCAAACTGACACTGCTTTGGTGCTAGAGATATTTTCTAGACATAACTTTTAAATATATTCCTGTTATGCTTGACTGTCAAGCACATTTGTTCCAAAGCAGAGGGCAGATAAAAAATCCCTGATTCATTGAGAAGACAGCTATTTCATCTTCATTTCTTCTACACTTTCAGCTGATATCCTTTCAAACTACTCTTTATGCACATCAGTACTCACCAGTGACAGCAAATGCAGTGTCCTGATATATTCTATTCCAAGTAATAAACTTAGCATCTAGTCTTTAGTCTTCATCTTCAAAGCACTTGGCAAACATTAAATAATTAATCCACACAACACATGTGGGAAGTAGGCATATATTATTATCACCATGACAAAACTAGAGGCTCCCCGAATTTAAATAAGTTTCCTGTGGCCACACATTAAGTTATTATCAGAACTGAAATTAGTTGCTACTTTCCATTCTCATTTTAAGACCTCACCAGGCCTCCTCGTGTCCTAAGAAGAACCCACATCCAATTTCTGCATAATTTTATAAAGAATCAACAGTGTGTTGAAAATATGATTTGCTTATTTGTATTAATCATTTTGGACACATATTTGAATACTTTTGATTCAAATTTAGTAACCAGTAATGATATGAAATAGATTTTATTGCAGTTTGTTCAGATAGTGATCAAAGGGCTTCACCTTCAAACAAGACATTAGATGATGGCTGCTTGGGAAGGAAATGATGCTATCTTTAGTGAATTTGTATTTCAAAACTCCTGTTTTTAAAATAGAATATGTCGTATTTTTATCCCAACAGGTAGAAAGCATTTTTGGCAAGAGCAAGGAATATACACTAAGGAAATACTTCTTCATTAGCATTTGTTGGACACTGAGTCTCTGCTAAGCACTGTATGTGGCAAAGAATTAATCATAGCCTAAACCCCATGGGCTTACTCAATAGTCTTATTAATATTAGCTTGTAACTTAACTGCAGTTGTACCTATAAAATCCCCTGATGAAGTGCAAGTCATCACTCCTATAATCCCTATACTTAGTATCTCAGAATGTGTACATTCTGTAACTCCCAAGTTGAGGAGCTCTACAAGACAGAGCCATGCCCTGACACTTATCACAGAATTAGCAGAAGTGAGCCCTCATCATGTTGAGCTGATAAACAGTCTTTGGTGAGCTGAACTCATATTGTCAGTCTACTAATTGTCCAGCTATATTCATTTGGCATTGCTGAGCCCCTAAACAAATTAAGGTTAATTGGAATCAGGAATGGGATCGGCAACCTCGGTGCTCAATCTGTTTAGCAGTTCTCCTCGACTCATTACTTTTCTTCTTTTAGCTCCTTGCCCAACCAAAGTGCCACTCATTTTATCTGCCTCTATTGTGACTCACTCTTATTACAAGATGTTACAAAAGGGAATTATTTGGAGAACAACTGGTATCAACAGAACTGAGCCTCTAAGATGCACCTGGTGAATGTTTTCATGCTTTAAGAGTCTCTATCCAATCAAGATTCTTCACTTTCATTCCACAAAACTAGAGGCTCCCGAATTTAAATAAGTTTCCTGTGGCCACACATTAAGTTATTATCAGAACTGAAATTAGTTGCTACTTTCCATTCTCATTTTAAGACCTCACCAGGCCTCCTCGTGTCCTAAGAAGAACCCACATCCAATTTCTGCATAATTTTATAAAGAATCAACAGTGTGTTGAAAATATGATTTGCTTATTTGTATTAATCATTTTGGACACATATTTGAATACTTTTGATTCAAATTTAGTAACCAGTAATGATATGAAATAGATTTTATTGCAGTTTGTTCAGATAGTGATCAAAGGGCTTCACCTTCAAACAAGACATTAGATGATGGCTGCTTGGGAAGGAAATGATGCTATCTTTAGTGAATTTGTATTTCAAAACTCCTGTTTTTAAAATAGAATATGTCGTATTTTTATCCCAACAGGTAGAAAGCATTTTTGGCAAGAGCAAGGAATATACACTAAGGAAATACTTCTTCATTAGCATTTGTTGGACACTGAGTCTCTGCTAAGCACTGTATGTGGCAAAGAATTAATCATAGCCTAAACCCCATGGGCTTACTCAATAGTCTTATTAATATTAGCTTGTAACTTAACTGCAGTTGTACCTATAAAATCCCCTGATGAAGTGCAAGTCATCACTCCTATAATCCCTATACTTAGTATCTCAGAATGTGTACATTCTGTAACTCCCAAGTTGAGGAGCTCTACAAGACAGAGCCATGCCCTGACACTTATCACAGAATTAGCAGAAGTGAGCCCTCATCATGTTGAGCTGATAAACAGTCTTTGGTGAGCTGAACTCATATTGTCAGTCTACTAATTGTCCAGCTATATTCATTTGGCATTGCTGAGCCCCTAAACAAATTAAGGTTAATTGGAATCAGGAATGGGATCGGCAACCTCGGTGCTCAATCTGTTTAGCAGTTCTCCTCGACTCATTACTTTTCTTCTTTTAGCTCCTTGCCCAACCAAAGTGCCACTCATTTTATCTGCCTCTATTGTGACTCACTCTTATTACAAGATGTTACAAAAGGGAATTATTTGGAGAACAACTGGTATCAACAGAACTGACGCCTCTAAGATGCACCTGGTGAATGTTTTCATGTAGCTTTTCCAAATGAGTCTCTATCCAATCCCTCAAGATTCTTCACTTTATCATTTGGGGGTCCTCTTTTGGTAGAACGGAAACTAGTCCTGGAAAGGACTTCAACATGTTCATCTGACTTAGCTCCTAGTCAGAGATCGTAGTCTTCCCTGGTGACTCAGATGGCATAGAATCTGCCCACAATGCAGGAGACCTTGGTTCTATCCCTGAGTCGGGAAGATCCCCTGGAGAAGGGTGTAGCAACCCACTCCAGTATTCTTGACTAGAGGGCTAGAGTCCATAGGGTCTCAAACAATCTGACATGACTGAAGTGACTTAGCATGCAAGCATGAAGAGATTGTATTAAATCCATTTGATAGGTTAAGTAAAGAAACTCTGAATGAGATAAATTGTCCCAAAAGTCTATACTTAGGGCAGTAGTATTTTGGTCTTCTGCTTCATAAGTCAGTGACTTTCAACTATGCCATGCTGCCTCCATACTTCTCATAGCTAGTATATATTAGACAATCTTTTGTTCCAAGCAATGGTGAAGTGCTTTACATGCATTACATTAATGAATCCTTATAAGCTTTAATCTCATTTCAGAAGAAACACCCTTCACTGAATTAGCCTGATTGCACATTCCCTACTGCATATTCAATAGCAATTATTCAACAGACAGGATCTGTAAACAATTCCAGAATCCATCTCTTGCCAGTTACCACTCTGAATTAAAATCAGGACTTTGAGACACAGCTCTGTGATTTAGGAAAATGCTGTACATCTCCTTCAGACCTAAGCAATGAGGAGTAGAGAGCCTTAATACCCGTCAGAATCTCTCTAAAGAGTATATTGTTTCCATAAAATAATAATTTTTTAGGATCATAAAAAATAAAAATTAAAGTACAATAATTATTTTATTAACTTTAAAAGTAAGAATATACTAAGTTATTGAGGTAATTATGACTTATTTGGTTTTCTTTTCTTCTTTTTTTTTTTTAAAGATTTATTTATTTATTTATTTATTATTGGTGGGGGGTGGTTTGGGGAGGGAGGGGAGCAGGCGGGCCACTTCTCTTGGTTTTTCATTTGTCTATTTTCATCCATCTTTGTTCTTTGGCTCCTGTGGGCCTCCCATCGCGGTGGAGTCTGTTGTCGCAGAGCACCGGCTCTGGGCGCATGCGCTCCAGAGCTCTGACTCGGTAATTGGACACATCGGTCCAGCCGCTCCGTGGCATGTGGGATCTTCCCAGGCCAGGGATCGAACTGGCGCCCCTTGCATTGCAAGGCGGTGTCCTTACCCACTGGACCACCAGGGAAGCCCCTTATTTGGTTTTCTTCGCAGAAAAAAAGGAGGAAATACCAGTGAATTCTATTATAGTCATGTATTGGGGCTTCAACTAGTCTCTTTTGTGACTGTAATCTCCTCTCATTGCTTTTCTAGTGACAACAATCTGTTCCCTTTACCAACATATATTCCCAAATTCTCCCTTTCAAACTTTTCATCCCTTGTTCTTTGCAAGAGCGTTCAATTAGTAAGCAGATATATGAAAGCAATAGCCTATGTGTTAATATTTTCTCTGCTCCTAACCACTTCCCTTTCCACCACACCCTGATACATTCATGAAAGAAACTCTGGGGGCTTCCCTTGGTGGTCCAGTGGGTAAGGACACCGCAAAGCAAGGGGCGCCAGTTCGATCTCTAGTCTGGGAAGATCCCACGTGCCGCGGAGCGGCTGGACCGATGTGTCCAATTACCGAGTCAGAGCTCTGGAGCGCATGCGCCCAGAGCCGGTGCTCTGCGACAACAGACTCCACCGCGATGGGAGGCCCACAAGAGCCAAAGAACAAAGACAGATGAAAATGGAGAAATGAAAGACCAATAGAAGTGGCCTGCCTGCTCCCCTCCCTCCCCAACCCGACCCCTGCCCAAAATAAATAAAATAAATCTTTTTTTTTAAAAAAAAAGAAACTCTGAAAGTAATGGAGTGATATTTGCCACCCAGAACCTGGATGGCGACCCTCTTACATAATTGTTTCTGATGTTTTTTCAACATATAAAAGAGCATATAAAATATACAGCAAGTTTATTTCTCATTTATTCTTGAATACATTTTATCATCTTCCTGGCCAAACAGTTCAATTAGTATTCATCCTTTGAAAAACTTTGAAGCTAAAATTTTTGAAATTATTGGGAGAATTAAAAGATGCTCAATTTGTGCCAAATGCAAATTTGTAAAGCTTCTACTTTAAGGTATGATTCTCAAAGAGTAAGAATAAGAATTCTTACTGTATGAATAAGCATCAACTGGGACTGTTGTAGAAATATCTACATGTTGTATCATCAGGGGCATGTGGTAAATAGGATACATTTAATTTCTTATGACACCAGTGTTGTACCCAAGTCGTAGAATCCCCCCGAATGCACCACAGGAGTCAGGCCCGATGCAAAAGCAAGAGGAACTGTTTATTCAAGCTTGAGCAGGGACCCCATTCACACTGACACAGCTGCTGTGGGATGGGAACCCTGAGCAAGGTGGGGCGCAGGCTTTTATTACAAATTTCTGCAGGGGAGGGGGTAGTTGGGGATTTCCAGTCGTGGGCACACTTGATAGGTTAACTGTTGGCTTAGGCTCGTGTGTCTTACTTTGATTGGTTGCAGTGTATAGATCAGTGCTCTGGAATTCTAGGCACTTCCCTTCTTTCTAGTGATTGGTTCCTCACATCAGGTGAGGGGTGGTCTTGGCTCTGGTGGTTTTTCAGGGAATTCCTGGATATCGAAAATGGAGGGCTTTTTCAAAATGGAGTCACTTAGGTATCACACCGACACATTGTTTTCCAAAGTGGTTGTACCATTTTACATCCTCAGTAGCACATGAGGTCCCTCTGTCTCATATTCTTTCCAACATTTGGTACTGTCAGTCTTTTTAATTTTAAACTAATACAATGCCAATAAGTAGACAGAAGTTTCTCACTGTACTTTCAATTTGCAATTCACTTTGACTAATGACGTGGAGCTTTTCACGCAGTTATTTGCCAACTGCGTCTCATCTTTATTGAAGTATCAGTTCAAAGTTTTAATACATTAAAAATGGATTATTAAATGCAGATTTGTCAGACATATCTCTTATCAAAATGAGAAAATTCTCTTCAATTTCTAATTCGTTGAGGGCTTTTATCAGGAATAATTTGATTTTGGCAAACATTTATTCCTTATCTAATAATTTATCTGTGCCATTCTGAATCAGTTTCGATTGAGTTTTCTACTTATTATGATTAGTATTTTCCTGCTTATTTACATGTGTGGTGATTTTTGTTTAGATACTAGGAATTGTAAAGTTTGCCTTTAAGATATTTAAGATATTTGCATTCCAGTCAAATCCTTGAGCTTTTTAATAGGAAACTACTAAGTAACTTAGAAGCAGTCAGATCCTTTTAGATCTGCTTAAGGTTTGTTTGGCAAGATCAGGGTATAGTCAAGGGTTAATTTTTCCTCACTATAGATGCAAGAACCTTCTTAGTGATCTACCCCATGGGCAGTAATTGGTAATATTTTCCGCTCTGGCTTCTGGGAACAGTACTGTCCTTGACCCTGTGTGAGTTCTAGGTATTATTCCCTCTGATCTTTTCAGATGATTCTTCCTCAGCCTTGAATAGTTTCTGCACACATGTGCTGATCAGATCTCAGCTAAAAACTCCATAGTCCCTCTCAGGGCTCTGGTTGTTCCTCCACGCAACTCTCTTATATGGCTGCTTTGGCTTCCAGTTGTGTCTCCTTCGCCCAAGGTAACATCTGAGATGTTATTTCCCATGGTACAACCTGGAAATTGACTCCTGAAATTAACCTGGAGCAATCCAAGTCATCACCTCATTTATTTCTCATCTCCAGGCTCACTATCCTTCGAGCTCAATGCCCAGCTTCTGCTTTCACATTGCTTGCCTGTTTTTTTAATTGTTTCAGGAAGGAAAGTACTTTTGATTCCCCCTACCTGTTACTCATTAAAATTTTTAGGTCAACTTACAATCTTTTTCTGTAATTACTAATCCAATAAATATTTAATAATCACTATTTTTTGGTTTATAGTTTATAAAAGTTATCTAGATATAGTGGATATTTGAAAATTTGTCAAATAATGAGGGTTTTTTTTAGTTTATTCTGGTGTTTTCTTTCTTTTTAATTGGAGGTTAAATTCTCTTCAATTTCTAATTCGTTGAGGGCTTTTATCAGGAATAATTTGATTTTGGCAAACATTTATTCCTTATCTAATAATTTATCTGTGCCATTCTGAATCAGTTTCGATTGAGTTTTCTACTTATTATGATTAGTATTTTCCTGCTTATTTACATGTGTGGTGATTTTTGTTTAGATACTAGGAATTGTAAAGTTTGCCTTTAAGATATTTAAGATATTTGCATTCCAGTCAAATCCTTGAGCTTTTTAATAGGAAACTACTAAGTAACTTAGAAGCAGTCAGATCCTTTTAGATCTGCTTAAGGTTTGTTTGGCAAGATCAGGGTATAGTCAAGGGTTAATTTTTCCTCACTATAGATGCAAGAACCTTCTTAGTGATCTACCCCATGGGCAGTAATTGGTAATATTTTCCGCTCTGGCTTCTGGGAACAGTACTGTCCTTGACCCTGTGTGAGTTCTAGGTATTATTCCCTCTGATCTTTTCAGATGATTCTTCCTCAGCCTTGAATAGTTTCTGCACACATGTGCTGATCAGATCTCAGCTAAAAACTCCATAGTCCCTCTCAGGGCTCTGGTTGTTCCTCCACGCAACTCTCTTATATGGCTGCTTTGGCTTCCAGTTGTGTCTCCTTCGCCCAAGGTAACATCTGAGATGTTATTTCCCATGGTACAACCTGGAAATTGACTCCTGAAATTAACCTGGAGCAATCCAAGTCATCACCTCATTTATTTCTCATCTCCAGGCTCACTATCCTTCGAGCTCAATGCCCAGCTTCTGCTTTCACATTGCTTGCCTGTTTTTTTAATTGTTTCAGGAAGGAAAGTACTTTTGATTCCCCCTACCTGTTACTCATTAAAATTTTTAGGTCAACTTACAATCTTTTTCTGTAATTACTAATCCAATAAATATTTAATAATCACTATTTTTTGGTTTATAGTTTATAAAAGTTATCTAGATATAGTGGATATTTGAAAATTTGTCAAATAATGAGGGTTTTTTTTAGTTTATTCTGGTGTTTTCTTTCTTTTTAATTGGAGGTTAATTGCTTTACAATATTGTGTTGGCTTCTGTCATACAATAATGTGAATCAGCCATACATATACATAACAGTGGCTTTTGATTAATATTTTGCCTAATCTTTAACTGTATTTAACAAAAACATTTAATCTACACTTATTATTCTAAATATTCAAATTGCATGCTGAATCAGGTTCACAAATGTAAATGAACTCACATATTTCTGAACTCAGTCCTATCTGGCTTTTTGCAGCCCTTTGAACTGCAACCCGCACAGGCTTCTCTGTCCATTGGATTTTTTCAGGTAAGAATACTGGAATGGGTTGCGATTTATTCCTCTAGGCGATTTTCCTAACCCAGGGATCAAACCTAAGTCTCCTGAATTGTAGGTGGATTCTTTACCTCTGAGCCATCAAGGAAACAAAGTTTATCCATAATTTATTGCAAAGAGCATTCTCAATGCAGATATGAAAGCATACTGGTGTGCTCTGCAGGGGTTGAAAAACTTAGTGATTTCCTCTAAGTTTGGGGTGGCGGGTGGGACATAAGCACAAAATGAAAAAGAGCAGCACAAATTCTTCTAACAAACAAAACTGTCACAAATTCTTAAGTATTTCTTTTACCCCTAGTAAAGTTTAAATAGATTAATAGTGAATATTAAGCTTTCAAAATTATCCCCATATTGTTCTCCAATAGTACACTTAGATTCTTATTTAGAATTAAAAGCTCAACCTATAATTAATTTCTCCCTTAAACATTTTAAATGGAAACTGCAACTTAGATGCTATAATAAAAATAAACAGTACAAGCACTTTACCAAAAGTAGACAGATTTTTCCCTTTACATAGAAGTACTCACACTGTGTATTTGATTTGTTTTATCATATTAACCGATGATAAATGATTATACCCAATAAAATGCCAGTATACTTGCCCCAGCAAACTGAGATTTTTATATCTGAAAATTAAGGTTGTATATTGACTAAAGAAAGATTTGGCAGGGAAGTGGGTTTCACCAGCCTTCTTTTCCTTTTTTCTCCCAAGAAAAAACTGGAAAGTGCTGAAAGCCTCACTGAACAGATTCCATAGTTACTGTTGACTATTTTTTTTTCTTTTTTTAATTGGAGGTTAATTGCTTTACAATATTGTGTTGGCTTCTGTCATACAATAATGTGAATCAGCCATACATATACATAACAGTGGCTTTTGATTAATATTTTGCCTAATCTTTAACTGTATTTAACAAAAACATTTAATCTACACTTATTATTCTAAATATTCAAATTGCATGCTGAATCAGGTTCACAAATGTAAATGAACTCACATATTTCTGAACTCAGTCCTATCTGGCTTTTTGCAGCCCTTTGAACTGCAACCCGCACAGGCTTCTCTGTCCATTGGATTTTTTCAGGTAAGAATACTGGAATGGGTTGCGATTTATTCCTCTAGGCGATTTTCCTAACCCAGGGATCAAACCTAAGTCTCCTGAATTGTAGGTGGATTCTTTACCTCTGAGCCATCAAGGAAACAAAGTTTATCCATAATTTATTGCAAAGAGCATTCTCAATGCAGATATGAAAGCATACTGGTGTGCTCTGCAGGGGTTGAAAAACTTAGTGATTTCCTCTAAGTTTGGGGTGGCGGGTGGGACATAAGCACAAAATGAAAAAGAGCAGCACAAATTCTTCTAACAAACAAAACTGTCACAAATTCTTAAGTATTTCTTTTACCCCTAGTAAAGTTTAAATAGATTAATAGTGAATATTAAGCTTTCAAAATTATCCCCATATTGTTCTCCAATAGTACACTTAGATTCTTATTTAGAATTAAAAGCTCAACCTATAATTAATTTCTCCCTTAAACATTTTAAATGGAAACTGCAACTTAGATGCTATAATAAAAATAAACAGTACAAGCACTTTACCAAAAGTAGACAGATTTTTCCCTTTACATAGAAGTACTCACACTGTGTATTTGATTTGTTTTATCATATTAACCGATGATAAATGATTATACCCAATAAAATGCCAGTATACTTGCCCCAGCAAACTGAGATTTTTATATCTGAAAATTAAGGTTGTATATTGACTAAAGAAAGATTTGGCAGGGAAGTGGGTTTCACCAGCCTTCTTTTCCTTTTTTCTCCCAAGAAAAAACTGGAAAGTGCTGAAAGCCTCACTGAACAGATTCCATAGTTACTGTTGACTATAAAAATATATGTAACCTAAAAGTGTTAGGTTGGTAGGCTATAAAAGGGTTAACAGCGGCCGGAGATTCCCCGGCCCTGAAAGAGTCACAAGAAAGGGCCAGTTGCTAGGGGTAACACGGTAACCAGAGACTCCCCAGCACTAAAAAGTCATCAAAGGGCCAGGTGCTAGCCTGCTGGTGCCTGAGACTCTCTCAAGTCCTGCGATAAGGAGATTGCCCTGGCCATGAAGATTCTTCACCAGGTGCAGAAAGTAACAAGAACTGCACACCCCCATGCCCACAGACAACTCAAGGACAGCAGACTCATCACTAATTTCCTGCCTAACTTAAACAAAGACTTTGTCTCTGCGCCTCCTCAAGAATCCTCCTCCCCTTTTTTCTTCTCCCCTTTCCTCCCTAATAAAACCTCCTCTTCCCATCTCCAGGGCGCGATTTCCCAGGCCCATCTCTCGGACCTGTGGATCTCGCCAGGGAACTCTTCCCAAATAAACTCCTTCCCTAACAGCTTGTGGTCCGTCGTGTCTTTGCGATTCTTACAAAAAGTAGAGTTATTGTTTGTGGGAATGTTTATAACTCCGACCCTGAGAGACAGCATCTCAGTAACTCTGAGAAAACTGCTCCAAGGAGACAGGAAGGGAAGCTGGGCTATACACAAGTGTGCAACAAAGGGAGCAGGCACGATGACCTTCGAACATCAAAGATCAGGTATCAAGTTAAGGAATTTAACATTCTATGCAGGGGAAGATGCAAGCCTCTGGGCTCTCTGAATCCATTCCTTTCAAATGCACCTCAGCTATCTGGGGCCAATCCTATTTCCTTGTTCACTTTAAGGAGAGACAGATGGTTGTTTCTTTCATTCCTCCAGGTCCTCGGCAGTGACCATGAAGGGTGGCAGAGCCCTTGGATCACAGTTTGGGGAGCCCTCCTCATTCATATTTGGAGGCCAGAAATCACGGATAGCTGTGACATGTATTGTTTATTGATATGTCATGGTTTAGTCACTAAGTCACGCCCGACTCTTTGCAGCCCCATGGACTATAGCCCACCAGGCTCCTCTGTCCATGGGTTTTTCCAGGCAAGAATACTGAAGTGGGTTGCCACTTCCTTCTCCAGGGGATCTTCCTCACCCATGGTCTCTTGCATTGCAGGCAGATTCTTTACCAACTGAGCCACCTGGGCAGAAGACATTTTCACTTCACACTAGAAAGTTGTGTGATTTTACAATCTTTATTCCCTAATTTAAGTTACAGATTAATTACTTCATCACACCTGAGTAGTCTACTTACTCATCCAACTTTAATATTCTTCTGATTTTGCATTCTTTCGTCTCTCTTTTTTCATATATACAAAATTTTATTTATTAATTTATTTATTTTTGGCTGTACTGGGTCTTCATTGCTGCAGGAGCTTTTTTCTCTAGTTATGGCGAGTGGGGGCCACTCTCTAGTTGTTGTGCATGGGTTTCTCACTGCGGTGGTTTCTCTTAGTAAGGCTCATGGGCTGTTGGGCATGTGGGCGTCAATAGTTGCATTTGGCTTGCACACGCCTGCAAGAATCCTCTGTCCATGAAATTTCCCAGGCAAGAACACTAGAGTGGGCTGCCATTTCCTCTTCTAGGGGATCTTCCAGACCCAGGAGTCAAATCCATGTCTCCTGCATAGGAAGGCGGGTTCTTGACCACTGAGCCACCAGAGAAGTCCTTTGGTTCTCCTAAGAAATTTTATTTTCTTCAAATCTGTATCTGAAGACACCAAAATGACATGCCCTTGAATTCATGCAATGCTTCCAAGATTTTTATCTCACCATCTGAACTGTGTAGATGGAATTCCGTATTCTATGGCTCTGTTTGCTTATCTGGCAGCACGGATTTTATGTACACTTAAATTAGTTCCTATTGGATTTTGAGTGACATCTGACTTTGTCTGACTCCAAGGTATTTTACTAAAATTATACTGGCCACAGTGCCTACAAAATTACATTTTAAAGAGTATTAACCAGTTATTCTGAATCTTGTTTTCCTCATATCTCATGATTGTACTTTAAGGAAAACATGCATTAAACCCTGAGAAACACTGCTAATTTCATACTGAAATAATATGATTGGCTACTTTTATATGTTGACTACACATAGGTTTTATTTAATTATTTTTGTGATATTTTGTATACATAATTTTCAAGTATAATCAATACTGTGCAAATGTATTGTGTATGTTAAGTATTTCTTTTTTCAAGAATTTAATAACAAAAAATACATTACTGAAGAAAATAGATTTTGGAGAGTGTTTCCAGGGGGAAAGATTAGAGTTGCTTTGTTTTAATGTATATTCTTTTCCTTCCTTCTTCATATAACTACCCTTCTCAAATTCAGGAAAAAATAGTATAATGAAGTTTCTCCTGCATTATATCCATTTCCATATCATTTCCTCTTTCATATCATATTCAGATCATAGTCAGATCATTTCCTCTATCATATCCAGTACAAAGCAAAACATTTTACATCAAATGTTTGATGTCAGCTTGACATCAAATGAGGACCTAAAGGTATTTTGTAACTGTACTTTTAATGGAATTACAGATCTTAGAAGTTATTCAGTTTAATAATTAATACTTATTATGTTACCAGCCTTTGCAAATAACTTCTTGAGTGACTTTTGGAAAGATCACTTATGAGAACTTGGCATATGCCACAACTATATAGATTCATTTTGGGTGTGTGTGAGGGCATGCATATGTGTGGCACGTGTGTATGCATACAAGTGGTTCTTTATGTTTGAAAACACTAAGTTAACTTAATCCACCTCAAGTTTTAATTGAGTATCTTCTATAGAAAAAATTCTGCAAGATTCTATGATTTGAAAGGATTAAAAAATCATGTATACACTACTGTGTATAAAATTGATGACTAATAAGAACCTTCTATGTAGCACAGGGAGCTCTCTTCAGTGCTCTGTGGTGACCTGGATGGGAGGAAGGTCGAGGAGGGAGGGTCTATGTGTATATACATGGCTGATTCTCTTTGTTGTACAAAAGAAGCTAGCACAACATTGTAAAGTAACTATACTCCAATAATCTTTTTAAAAATTATTCTGAATCTTGTTTTCCTCGTATCTCATGATTGTACTTTAAGGAAAACATGCATTAAACCCTGAGAAACACTGCTAATTTCATACTGAAATAATATGATTGGCTACTTTTATATGTTGACTACACATAGGTTTTATTTAATTATTTTTGTGATATTTTGTATACATAATTTTCAAGTATAATCAATACTGTGCAAATGTATTGTGTATGTTAAGTATTTCTTTTTTCAAGAATTTAATAACAAAAAATACATTACTGAAGAAAATAGATTTTGGAGAGTGTTTCCAGGGGGAAAGATTAGAGTTGCTTTGTTTTAATGTATATTCTTTTCCTTCCTTCTTCATATAACTACCCTTCTCAAATTCAGGAAAAAATAGTATAATGAAGTTTCTCCTGCATTATATCCATTTCCATATCATTTCCTCTTTCATATCATATTCAGATCATAGTCAGATCATTTCCTCTATCATATCCAGTACAAAGCAAAACATTTTACATCAAATGTTTGATGTCAGCTTGACATCAAATGAGGACCTAAAGGTATTTTGTAACTGTACTTTTAATGGAATTACAGATCTTAGAAGTTATTCAGTTTAATAATTAATACTTATTATGTTACCAGCCTTTGCAAATAACTTCTTGAGTGACTTTTGGAAAGATCACTTATGAGAACTTGTCATATGCCACAACTATATAGATTCATTTTGGGTGTGTGTGAGGGCATGCATATGTGTGGCACGTGTGTATGCATACAAGTGGTTCTTTATGTTTGAAAACACTAAGTTAACTTAATCCACCTCAAGTTTTAATTGAGTATCTCTATAGAAAAAATTCTGCAAGATTCTATGATTTGAAAGGATTAAAAAATCATGTATACACTACTGTGTATAAAATTGATGACTAATAAGAACCTTCTATGTAGCACAGGGAGCTCTCTTCAGTGCTCTGTGGTGACCTGGATGGGAGGAAGGTCGAGGAGGGAGGGTCTATGTGTATATACATGGCTGATTCTCTTTGTTGTACAAAAGAAGCTAGCACAACATTGTAAAGTAACTATACTCCAATAATCTTTTTAAAAAGTCAGTCACTTGCCTGAAGACCTTGTTATCTAGGAAAAAAAAAGAATAAAAATGGTTTGTAATTAAATTCCACATAAGTGGAAGTCATAATTCAGTTGTGAGGTTTTTTTATCATATAATTTGAAAAGAATAAGTGGCAGTAAAATAATTTAAATTATTAATCAAACACCACCCAAACAAGCAAAATATACCTAATTGGAGATTATTCCTCAAAATAATCTTTCAGTAGGTTCTTCACATTTCAGTAACTTTAGGAATTCTGTTTTTTTAAAGGGGATGGAGATTCTTCAGGGATATCTTAGAAGTGAGTTTTATTATTCTAAATTTATATTTTAAGATCAAATTATTATTATTCCAGCTATTCAAAAGACTTCTCTTAGAGTTAGGCAGACTTCTATGCCTTTGGGTGACTTATTTTAACTCTCACAAGCCAGGTTCCTCAATTAAAACTTATTAAATATATTAGCTCATTGGATGGTTATGGAGATTAAATATAATACATTCATTAAACTCTTTGTACAGTGCTTACTATATTCATCATAGGTATTCAATATTTGATGCTACTATTATTGTTTGTATTTTATATTTCTCAAAAAGCATATGTATTTAAAGGCACTCCTGAAAAACTGATTTTCCTAGAGAAAATATGTAAATTTCTAGGTAATTCCTAAAGAGGAAATCTAAAAATATGAGTATTGGCAGCAACATCATAACAAGTGTGTTGTGTTTCCAAGGCACCTGCTTCCAAGGAGAGTGGGTTTTGTTTATATTCAATATTTTTTAAAACATCTGAGGTAAGACTTAATGGTCTTGTCACTACACCTGAATACACTGGCAGGTTAACTTGACATTCCTGTGAGGTGAATTGGAGTGTCAGTAAAATAGCTATCTAGTTTACATCTAATTCATTATCTACAGTGTAAATGATTCCCAATCGCTAGTACTAATGTGGAATTCTCTCTAGAACTCCAGACTTCCAACTCATCTCTCCCAGCCTTCTTGCAAATCTGTTCCTTCCTCCATTTATCCAGGGCTCCACTTCAGAAACCCTAGCATCATTTTGGATATTGTCCTATGCACCGTTTATCACGAAGTCATAGCCACTTTACTTACTTACCCATTTAAGAACTATTAGGTAAACACCAGAATTGTCCCAGGCTCTTCTCCATTCATACTAGCAGAACGTTGGTCAAAGTTCACCAAACCTACCACTGTAGACTCCTCCCTAGTGTCCCTTCTTTTCATATCCCTCATCCAATATAAACACCACAATAGATGCCTCCTTTCTAATACAAGTGCCACGTGTCTCCATGTCCTTCTGCATAGACCTCACCTATGCTCATTCTTCAAGTGTCATTTCTTGCGGTCTATGTGGATATACAGTCAGTGAATCTGCCATTTTGAAGTGATTTCTGTATGTATAAACAGCATTGTTGACACTTTGAGACAGATCATTTGTTTGGATGGGCCGATTCGGGGGTTAGAGGCTTTCCTGTGCCTTGTAAGATGTTTAGCAGCTTCCCTGGCCTATACCCACTGCATCCCAGTAGCCCCACTCCTACCCCAATGGATGTTAACAAAAATTGTCTGCAGACATTGCCCAATGTTCCCTAGAGAAAAAAGTCACTGCATCTGAGCATCGCTGGTGTTAACATTCAATTTGTCAAGTTTCCAGGATCACTCTTTTCTCGATTACATAAATAAATATTCTTAGCTCTTATCCAATTGAGTACAGGTTTTACTTGGTGAAAGAAGTGAAAATGTTAGTCACTCAGTTGTGTCTGACTCTTTGCAACCTCATGGACTATAGCCCACCAGTTTCTCTTGTCAAAGGGATTCTCCAAGTAAGTTACTGGAGTGAGTTGCCATTTCCTTCTTCAGGGAATCTTTCCCACCCAGAGATCAAATCTGGGTCTCCCATATCGCAGGCAGATTCTTTACCATCTGAGCCACCAGGGAAGCCTAGTGGGCCTTTAAATTGCTCCAGTGCCATCCAAGTGGCAACCTCAGCCTCACTCCTCAGGAGATCTCTGCAACTGCCTCAGGCCCTATGTATGTCCACACTAATTTCTCTCATTTTTATCCAAGTATCACTAAGTCCATCCTTTTTCTCTAGAACTCCAGACTTCCAACTCATCTCTCCCAGCCTTCTTGCAAATCTGTTCCTTCCTCCATTTATCCAGGGCTCCACTTCAGAAACCCTAGCATCATTTTGGATATTGTCCTATGCACCGTTTATCACGAAGTCATAGCCACTTTACTTACTTACCCATTTAAGAACTATTAGGTAAACACCAGAATTGTCCCAGGCTCTTCTCCATTCATACTAGCAGAACGTTGGTCAAAGTTCACCAAACCTACCACTGTAGACTCCTCCCTAGTGTCCCTTCTTTTCATATCCCTCATCCAATATAAACACCACAATAGATGCCTCCTTTCTAATACAAGTGCCACGTGTCTCCATGTCCTTCTGCATAGACCTCACCTATGCTCATTCTTCAAGTGTCATTTCTTGCGGTCTATGTGGATATACAGTCAGTGAATCTGCCATTTTGAAGTGATTTCTGTATGTATGAACAGCATTGTTGACACTTTGAGACAGATCATTTGTTTGGATGGGCCGATTCGGGGGTTAGAGGCTTTCCTGTGCCTTGTAAGATGTTTAGCAGCTTCCCTGGCCTATACCCACTGCATCCCAGTAGCCCCACCCCTACCCCAATGGATGTTAACAAAAATTGTCTGCAGACATTGCCCAATGTTCCCTAGAGAAAAAAGTCACTGCATCTGAGCATCGCTGGTGTTAACATTCAATTTGTCAAGTTTCCAGGATCACTCTTTTCTCGATTACATAAATAAATATTCTTAGCTCTTATCCAATTGAGTACAGGTTTTACTTGGTGAAAGAAGTGAAAATGTTAGTCACTCAGTTGTGTCTGACTCTTTGCAACCTCATGGACTATAGCCCACCAGTTTCTCTTGTCAAAGGGATTCTCCAAGTAAGTTACTGGAGTGAGTTGCCATTTCCTTCTTCAGGGAATCTTTCCCACCCAGAGATCAAATCTGGGTCTCCCATATCGCAGGCAGATTCTTTACCATCTGAGCCACCAGGGAAGCCTAGTGGGCCTTTAAATTGCTCCAGTGCCATCCAAGTGGCAACCTCAGCCTCACTCCTCAGGAGATCTCTGCAACTGCCTCAGGCCCTATGTATGTCCACACTAATTTCTCTCATTTTTATCCAAGTATCACTAAGTCTTAAGGCTCATGTTGTTGTCAGATTTTCTACAATGTTGCTATGTGTTAAAAGGATAATTACATCAAAGGGCAGAAAACAATTTTACATTCAACAGCAATCATTACTGTGTCTGCAGAATTATGGATGATTTCCTCAGTTAGGAATCTCTCTATGTATCATTCTTTCCAATATTCTGTTACTGATAGGTGCCTCCTCCACAGGCCTTCCCACATATTTTTCTTCCATGCTCTTCCTTTATTGTCACCTCTCTCATTTCATAATCTCCATAATCTCGAAATACTTTGTTGTCATGTAGAGCAACTGTATTTCGTTGCTTTTTCACATTCCCAATTTTGAGCGCATTCAATTAAAAAAAAAAAATTGCCCATTGAGACCTACCGGGGTGCTTTTCTAAATACTAGAACTAATTGACAAACGGATAAATTATGGCCCTGCCCTAAATGTTTAAATAGCATTTCTCCCTATAGATATTCCTTGGCAACTGTTCACCTTACTCTTCTCATCTTTAAGGTCTCATTTTAAATATCATTTCCAGAGAAACCTTTCCTGATTCTCAACATAGTAATTCCCCAGTGAGGCTAGCCTGTTTCTTAGTGGCCAGCTCTTTTACTTAGCAACTCTTATTAGGACCTGTAACTATGAATACATATGCATGAAATTGAAAAGTGAAAGTGTTAGTTCCTCAGTCATGTCCAACTCTTCATGAGCCCATGGACTGTAGCCTGGCAGGCTCCTCTTTCCATGAGATTCTCCAGGCAAGAATAATGTAGTGAGTTGCCATGCCCTCCTCCAGGGGATGTTCCCAATCCTGGTATCAAACTCAGGTCTCTTGAATTTCAGGTAGATACTTTGCCATCTGAGCCACAGGGAAGCCTATAAATATGCATACCTGTGTCTAATTCTTTATGCATGTGATTTTATTAACCTCTAAGCTCCATAAAGGCAAGCACACATTTGGTCTTTTCAGTTATGCCCAGTGTCTAGTGCTTAATAAATGTGGTTTTTTATTTTTAAAAAATTAAAAAATAAAATAGTGAATAAATGAAGGTTACAGAAGATTGCAGCAGAAAAGAGGGGTACTGTAAAACATACTCAATGATTAAATATAAGTTTTACGACAGAATTGGTGGGCTCAGAATATGAATTAAATTAATATATATCTAAAATGGCCTAAAGCAGGCAAGATGAAACGACTATCCCAAGGGAACTCCACAGCCATACAGGTATCACCCCTTCACTGTAAAGAATGTGATGAAAGCCACAGTGCATGCTCTTTCCCTCTGTAATTCATTACTAGTTTAGAAATTCTTTTTAGTTCCAGTGAGATGTACAAAGGAGATTTCTAATATCATGTATTTGAAGAAGCAAAGATAATTCTTCAAGAAACATAAATAATTAAAATTATAAACAATAACTCTGTATTGCATACACTCCCTCTGCAATCAGTATTTTAAATCTCACAAAATGTGAATGAGTACCAAGGGGGAAAAGAAAAAGAGAAATAAGGAAAGAGGTATCCTGTGTCTTGGCCCAGCAGAGGAATTAGTTGAGCCTGCAGTCTTAGGCTCCCCCTGGGCCAGAAGAGATGGCAGATAAATATGCAAAATGACTTCTGGTCAAACAACATCCCCCTTCCCTTGCACATTTTGACTAGGTCTGCCAACACAAATAAATAGATCAAAACTAAATTCTTTCCATAAGAACCATTTAATTTCAACACCAAAAAATAATGTCTTCTCTAAAGATAGCTGTTCCTTCAGGATCTCCCACTTATATACACAACACACACAGGAAACAATCACAGGCACATAGTATTACACACACCTGAACCCAGCAATAGCTAAATAGTGCTAGCTCTGTTTGTTTCACACAAAGCCCCCAACCTTTATTTTTAAAATGTAGAGAAACTGGGTCTCAAAAAATTAGAATCACATGCCCAGGGTCACTCACCTAAGAAAGGACATGTGAGCAAGAGTTAGAATCCCCAGTTTCCAAGTCCTACAACTTTGGCTCCATTTCCCACAAAATTTACAAATGAACACGTGGTTAGGATTGAATTAATAGACCGTTTTTTTCCTATACCTTTATTACTACCCTATGATAACTAGTTCTGTACTAGAGATTAGAATATTGGAACTAAAAAGGGGCCATATAGCTTGGTGGTGGGCATCGTTATTACAGAGGCAGAACTAGTGTGAACACAGATGTCTGAATAAACTCACATTCTTTCCAATATCCCAATATGAAATTATAAGGGATAAAATAAATAAGATTTTAAGGATTATGCCCCCAAAATGCTATTTTCTGTTCAAGATATTATCCTTGCCTGAAATAATAAGAAAATATAAAAATGTTAAATTAAATCCATAATAGTGTGAAAAATCAAAGCCTAAAGTTACTACCTAACAAGGACTTGCTGGATGAACCCATTTGAAAATGGATGCCCTGAGAGCCGAGACATCTGCAGCTTTGCACATTGGAAAGAGGCTCCTAAGCTGAGAGTCTAGGAGAACTCCAGACGAGCACTAAGGTAGGAACAACTGGGCTCTGAGAGAGGGAGCAACCTTGAGACAATACCAAATAAATGACAGAAGTATAGCAAAGCTCTGAAGAAAAATGTTCATCAGAAATTAGAAATATACACCTAATCAAACTACCTTCAAATGCATTGGCACTGAATATATAGAGGCATTGTTAGATGTTAATGAATTCAAGAAACTTATCCACAAACATTCTGAAGAACTCCCACATCTATGTATCTCAGCAAAATGTTAAAAAATTAACATGGAAGAATTGAAAAAAAAGTGAGCAGATAAGAATGCACTACAGACATACAGATTAATGGAATGGAATTTAGAGCCCAGAAACATACCCACATATAGAGAGAGAGACGATTAGTTTACAAAAGGAGTATAGACTGTTCAATAGAGAAAGGAGGCTGTGCTCAGTCACTCAGTTGTGTCTGACTCTTTGCAACCCCATGGTCTGGAAACTGTCAGGCTCCTCACTCCATGGAATTATCCAGACCAGAACACTGGAGTGGGTTGCCATTTCCTCCTCTAGGGCATCTTGCCACATGCCCAGGGTCCTCACGAAGGACATGTGAGCAAGAGTTAGAATCCCCAGTTTCCAAGTCCTACAACTTTGGCTCCATTTCCCACAAAATTTACAAATGAACACGTGGTTAGGATTGAATTAATAGACCGTTTTTTTCCTATACCTTTATTACTACCCTATGATAACTAGTTCTGTACTAGAGATTAGAATATTGGAACTAAAAAGGGGCCATATAGCTTGGTGGTGGGCATCGTTATTACAGAGGCAGAACTAGTGTGAACACAGATGTCTGAATAAACTCACATTCTTTCCAATATCCCAATATGAAATTATAAGGGATAAAATAAATAAGATTTTAAGGATTATGCCCCCAAAATGCTATTTTCTGTTCAAGATATTATCCTTGACTGAAATAATAAGAAAATATAAAAATGTTAAATTAAATCCATAATAGTGTGAAAAATCAAAGCCTAAAGTTACTACCTAACAAGGACTTGCTGGATGAACCCATTTGAAAATGGATGCCCTGAGAGCCGAGACATCTGCAGCTTTGCACATTGGAAAGAGGCTCCTAAGCTGAGAGTCTAGGAGAACTCCAGACGAGCACTAAGGTAGGAACAACTGGGCTCTGAGAGAGGGAGCAACCTTGAGACAATACCAAATAAATGACAGAAGTATAGCAAAGCTCTGAAGAAAAATGTTCATCAGAAATTAGAAATATACACCTAATCAAACTACCTTCAAATGCATTGGCACTGAATATATAGAGGCATTGTTAGATGTTAATGAATTCAAGAAACTTATCCACAAACATTCTGAAGAACTTCCACATCTATGTATCTCAGCAAAATGTTAAAAAATTAACATGGAAGAATTGAAAAAAAAGTGAGCAGATAAGAATGCACTACAGACATACAGATTAATGGAATGGAATTTAGAGCCCAGAAACATACCCACATATATAGAGAGAGACGATTAGTTTACAAAAGGAGTATAGACTGTTCAATAGAGAAAGGAGGCTGTGCTCAGTCACTCAGTTGTGTCTGACTCTTTGCAACCCCATGGTCTGGAAACTGTCAGGCTCCTCACTCCATGGAATTATCCAGACCAGAACACTGGAGTGGGTTGCCGTTTCCTCCTCTAGGGCATCTACCTGACCAGAGATCAAACCCATGTCCCCTGCATTAGGAGGCTTATTCTTTACCACTGAGCCACTTGGAAGCCCAGAGAAAGGATAATCTCTCCAGTAAAAAATATTAGGAAAACTGGATAGACAGGTGCAAAAGAATATTAGGCCATTATCTTATACCATACACAAAAATTAACCCAAAGCAAATCACAGACTTGAATGTAAGACTTGAAATCATAAGATTCCCAGAAGAAAACAGAGGAAGGTAGGTGGTAACCTCATTGACATCAATCTTACCTGTGTTTTTGTGGATCTGAGTCCAAAGCCAAAAGAATCAAAAGCAAAAATAAACAAATAGAACTGCATCAAATTCAAAAGCTTCCACACAGTGAAGGAAGCCGTCATCAAAAGAAACGACAGCCTACTGAACTGGAGAAGATACTAGCAAAGCATCCATCTGATAAGGAGTTAAAGTCCAAAATATACAAGGAACTCATACAATTCAACAAGGACAAAAAAACCTTGTTTTAAAAATGGACAAAGGATCTGCGTAGGTACCTTCTCAAAGAAGACATATATATGACTAACAGGCACAGGATCTGACTCAAAGAAGACATATACATGACTAACAGGCACAGGAAAAGATCTTCAACATCATTAATTATTAGGGACATGCAAATTAAAACCACAATGAGATGTCACTTTACCCTGTTAGAATTATTACATCTGTTAAACCAGTATTGAAAAAAATAACAAAAATTAGAGAGTATATAGAGAAAAAGCAAACTCTATCTACCTTGTTGGTGGGACTGTAAACTGGGGCAGCCTCTATGAAAAACAGCATAAAACTGTGCAAAAGCTTTTAAATTTAATTAGGTCCCACTTGTTTATTTTTGTTTTTTTTTCCATTACTCTAGAGGGTGGGTCATAGCATATCTTGCTTTGATTTATGTCATCAAGTGTTCTGCCTATGGCTTCACTCACTTGTGCAATCGACAAAAAAAATGCACAGTGACAAGGCATAGATTGGTAGTTACTAGAGGAAAAGGGGGTTGGAGAGTGAACAAACTGGATGAAAGCGCTTAACTATATGGGGATAAACTGCAACTAGATGTGTGGTGGCTGGCACTTTCTGGTGTATATAGATGTCAAACTGCAATGCTGTACACCTTAAACTTATACAAAAAAAAAAGTATATAGAATTATTATTCTTAATAGTCAAAAATGAAGAAAACTTAAGTATCCATCCACAGCTATAGAATGTATATATTCACTGGAGAATATTCATTTAACTGAATCATGTATAAGACATACATCACTTTACATTCAACAGCATATATTGAACAAAATAAAACAGAAACAAATTAAAATACAGTATTATCCCCTTTTCATAAATTTCTAAAACAGGCACAATTAATTCATGTTTATAAAAAGTCTTCAGTGTTTAATCAAAAGCAAAAATAAACAAATAGAACTGCATCAAATTCAAAAGCTTCCACACAGTGAAGGAAGCCGTCATCAAAAGAAACGACAGCCTACTGAACTGGAGAAGATACTAGCAAAGCATCCATCTGATAAGGAGTTAAAGTCCAAAATATACAAGGAACTCATACAATTCAACAAGGACAAAAAAACCTTGTTTTAAAAATGGACAAAGGATCTGCGTAGGTACCTTCTCAAAGAAGACATATATATGACTAACAGGCACAGGATCTGACTCAAAGAAGACATATACATGACTAACAGGCACAGGAAAAGATCTTCAACATCATTAATTATTAGGGACATGCAAATTAAAACCACAATGAGATGTCACTTTACCCTGTTAGAATTATTACATCTGTTAAACCAGTATTGAAAAAAAATAACAAAAATTAGAGAGTATATAGAGAAAAAGCAAACTCTATCTACCTTGTTGGTGGGACTGTAAACTGGGGCAGCCTCTATGAAAAACAGCATAAAACTGTGCAAAAGCTTTTAAATTTAATTAGGTCCCACTTGTTTATTTTTGTTTTTATTTCCATTACTCTAGAGGGTGGGTCATAGCATATCTTGCTTTGATTTATGTCATCAAGTGTTCTGCCTATGGCTTCACTCACTTGTGCAATCGACAAAAAAAATGCACAGTGACAAGGCATAGATTGGTAGTTACTAGAGGAAAAGGGGGTTGGAGAGTGAACAAACTGGATGAAAGCGCTTAACTATATGGGGATAAACTGCAACTAGATGTGTGGTGGCTGGCACTTTCTGGTGTATATAGATGTCAAACTGCAATGCTGTACACCTTAAACTTATACAAAAAAAAAAGTATATAGAATTATTATTCTTAATAGTCAAAAATGAAGAAAACTTAAGTATCCATCCACAGCTATAGAATGTATATATTCACTGGAGAATATTCATTTAACTGAATCATGTATAAGACATACATCACTTTACATTCAACAGCATATATTGAACAAAATAAAACAGAAACAAATTAAAATACAGTATTATCCCCTTTTCATAAATTTCTAAAACAGGCACAATTAATTCATGTTTATAAAAAGTCTTCAGTGTTTAATAGTGGATATATTCATCGGGGTTAATGACTGGAAAGGGCCATGAGAGTTTCTTCTGGCTAAGGTTAATATTTAATCTTAAAGTGGGTGGTCATTACATTAGTGTATTGATCGCTTTATAAAATTCAGTGAATGCTATATTTACAGGTTTCTCACCCAAATTTGTGTAAAAGCTTCCAGAAAAAAAAGAGACTGCACTTTATGTGATATATGTAGCATAATAGGTACATGTAGCTACTATATATAAATACATATTTTACCATACCATAACCTTTTTATGCCTTTGTCATTCATTGTGACTAGTTGTCCACATTAATATACTGATTGTGATATAAAAGATTTTCATATTTCATTTATTCATCCAGTTAATTTTTTTAAACCTTTATTTTACTTTTAATTTTTACAGAGTTTTGTTGTTTACAGATATGCATATTCTCAGGTTAGTCATATGTATATCCCCCCTATCCCACCCCTCCAGACCATCATACAGCACCCGTAAAGGATCTGCTTTTCTCACAGAGCAATGACTGTAGCTATTATCTTCACATATGATAGTACAGGCCTTCAAGCTACTTCCTTTACACCTCTCACCCATTGTTCCTTCCCCACAATGTCCACATGTCCACTGTCCATGTCTGTCTTTTCGTCACTTCACTGCATCTGCCATCGTCACCATCCTACTAGATTCCATATATGTGTGTTAGTATATTGTACTTGTCTTTCTTTTTCTGACTTCACTTTTTATGATAGGTTCTAGAGCCAGCCACCACATTAGGGCTGACTCTTCTGCATTTCTTTTTACAGCTGTGTAGTATTCCATTGTATATATGTACCAGAGCTTTTGGATCCATTTGTTCGTCGATGGGCATCTAGGTTGCTTCCATGTTCTAGCTATTGTATAGAGAGCTGCAATGAACATTGGGGTACAGGTGCTTCTTTTGGATTTAATTTCATCCGGGTATAAGCCTAAGAGTGGAATTGCTGGGTCGTATGGTGCTTCTATTTTTAGTTTTTTAAGAAATCTCCAGACTGTCTTCCATAGAGGCTGTATCAATCTACATTCCCACCAGCAATGCAGGAGTGTTCCCTTTTCTCTGCACCCTCTCCAGCATTTATTATCTGTCGATTTGTGGATGATGGCCATTCTGATGGGTGTGAGGTGATATCTCATTGTAGTTTTGATTCACATTTCTCTAGTTATAAGCGACGTTGAACAACATTTCATGTTTTTTGGGGCCATCTGTATGTCCTCTTTGGAGAGGTGTCTGTTTAGGTCCTTTTCCCATTTTTTGATTGGGTTGTTGGTTTTTCCGGTGCTAAGTTGTCTGAGTTGCTTGTAGATTTTGGAGATTAATTCTTTGTCTGTTGTTTCATATGCTATGATTTTCTCCCATTCTGTGGGCTGTCTGTTCAGCTTTTTTGTAGTTTCTTTTGCTGTACAAAAGCTTTTAAGTTTCATTAGGTCCCACATGTTCATTTTTGTTTTTAGTTCTGCTATTCTAGTAGGTGAGTCAGAGAAGATCTTGCTTTGATTTATGTCCTTGAGGGTTTTGCCTATATTCTCCTCTAAGAGTTTGATGGTTTCTGGCCTTATATTTAGGTCTTTAATCCATTTTGAGTTGATCTTTGTGTGTGGTGTCAGGGAATGTTCCAACTTCATTTTTTTGCATGTAGCTGTCCAATTTTCCCAGCACCATTTGTTGAAGAGGTTGTTTTTGTCCTATTTTATATATTCACCTCCTTTATCAAAAATAAGGTACTCATAGGAGAGTGGGTTTATCTCTGTGTTCTCTATCTTGTTCCATTGGTCTATATTTCTGTTTTTGTGTCAGTATCATACCATCCAGTTAAAATTTGAATCAGTATTTTAATACTAAAGTAAATGGTCATATTTTTTTAATGTAGAAAATTAAGTGGAAATACATAAAGCAAATTAACCATATTTTCTATTAGTTCTCTTTGAGATCTATTGGTCTTGAGACTCCTGGAACATAGAGTAAATCCAATGAAATGATTGCAAGGCAATTAAACTTTTTTTTCCTATGAGTCACATCTTTAAAATAGGACATCTTTTGAATTGCTGGGTCGTATGGTGCTTCTATTTTTAGTTTTTTAAGAAATCTCCAGACTGTCTTCCATAGAGGCTGTATCAATCTACATTCCCACCAGCAATGCAGGAGTGTTCCCTTTTCTCTGCACCCTCTCCAGCATTTATTATCTGTCGATTTGTGGATGATGGCCATTCTGATGGGTGTGAGGTGATATCTCATTGTAGTTTTGATTCGCATTTCTCTAGTTATAAGCGACGTTGAACAACATTTCATGTTTTTTGGGGCCATCTGTATGTCCTCTTTGGAGAGGTGTCTGTTTAGGTCCTTTTCCCATTTTTTGATTGGGTTGTTGGTTTTTCCGGTGCTAAGTTGTCTGAGTTGCTTGTAGATTTTGGAGATTAATTCTTTGTCTGTTGTTTCATATGCTATGATTTTCTCCCATTCTGTGGGCTGTCTGTTCAGCTTTTTTGTAGTTTCTTTTGCTGTACAAAAGCTTTTAAGTTTCATTAGGTCCCACATGTTCATTTTTGTTTTTAGTTCTGCTATTCTAGTAGGTGAGTCAGAGAAGATCTTGCTTTGATTTATGTCCTTGAGGGTTTTGCCTATATTCTCCTCTAAGAGTTTGATGGTTTCTGGCCTTATATTTAGGTCTTTAATCCATTTTGAGTTGATCTTTGTGTGTGGTGTCAGGGAATGTTCCAACTTCATTTTTTTGCATGTAGCTGTCCAATTTTCCCAGCACCATTTGTTGAAGAGGTTGTTTTTGTCCTATTTTATATATTCACCTCCTTTATCAAAAATAAGGTACTCATAGGAGAGTGGGTTTATCTCTGTGTTCTCTATCTTGTTCCATTGGTCTATATTTCTGTTTTTGTGTCAGTATCATACCATCCAGTTAAAATTTGAATCAGTATTTTAATACTAAAGTAAATGGTCATATTTTTTTAATGTAGAAAATTAAGTGGAAATACATAAAGCAAATTAACCATATTTTCTATTAGTTCTCTTTGAGATCTATTGGTCTTGAGACTCCTGGAACATAGAGTAAATCCAATGAAATGATTGCAAGGCAATTAAACTTTTTTTTTTTTTTTCCTATGAGTCACATCTTTAAAATAGGAATGGTGTCATGACTCATAAATTATTAGCTGATAGTGAGAAGTCAGCTTTTATGAACTACAGACAATTAAGATTTCAGTACAAAGACTGCAGAATGTTCTCAGACTAGAGTTTCCAGGTGCAAACACAATTTGGAATAAGCTAATATATTTGTCAAATAAATTAATTAAGAAATTTTATTTTCTTCCTAAGCTAGAAAAGTCCTTTATTCTTCAAGAATAAGAACTATTTAAATGATACTCTTTGAATACCAATCTTGCACATCAACATACATCCACCTTTTCAATCCTACTTTGGACAGAATCAATTGACACCACTGCTGCTTGCCTAATGCCTGAGTTCTTATCTTTATCTTAAAGACTTGTTCATTGTATGTTTCCATCTTTTCTTTTTGAAAATGTACCCCATATAAGTTATTGAACAGTATAGGTAATTTTTTTTATTCAGGAAGTTATGCATTATCCTCCAATATCCTCTCATTTCTTCAGATTACTATTTGTTTGACAGTCCACAGTTATAGAAATACCACAAATATCTTCAGAATTGAATACGTTATATCCAAATCTTTCCTAAGGGGCTTCTCTGGTGGTCCAGTGGGTTGAAAGTCTGCCTTGCAGTGCAAGGGGCACTTTTTCAATCCCTGACCTGGGAACATCCCACGTGCTGAGGAGCAGCTGGACAGGTGTGTCCAATTACCAGCCAGCACTCTGGAGCGCATGCGCCCAGAGCTGGTTCCTTGCAGTGAGAGAGACCACTGCAATGGTAGGCCCACATGGGCCGAAGAAGAGAGATGGATGAAAAATAAATAAATAAAAGATCAATAAAAAGAAGCCAAAATTTAAAAAAAGAAAAAAATCTTCCCTAAGAACAGGTGCAGCCAAAGCAAAAACGTAGAAACAAAAACAAACAAAACTACCAAGCATGACTGTAGCACATGTGGTGGATGAAAAGAAACTTGAACTGAGAAAGTCCCTTTGGACAAGGACATTGAGAGTAGTAGCATATTTAGGTAGAAAGAAAACTCATGTTTACTGAGCACCTACTATATGTCTTCATAGACCTTTATTTTACAGATGATGAAACGTAAGCCTATAAAAGGCCAGGAATTTACTAGAGCTCACCCACATATCTAGATATTAACAGATAACTCTAACTCCAAACTTACTTCTAAACCCCATCTTCTTTTATATATTTAATTCACAGCAAGATCACATAAATGTAAAATGTAGAATAGTCACTGGAGTCATTTGTTGTTTTCAAAATGTGCATTGAAACATGCCATAGTGATTTTAAGCAGTCAGTAACCTCATTTTGAAATGTATTGACATAGTTACAGGTTACTCAGGTGGTGCTAGTTGTAAAGAACCTGCTTGCCATTGCAGGAGATTCCTGAGACAAGGGTTCGATCCCTGGGTCAGGAAGACTCCCCTTGAGAAGGGCATGAAAACCCACTCCAGTATTGCCTGGAGAATCCCATGGATAGAGAAACCTGGTGGGCTGCAGTCCATGGAGTCATAAAGCGTTCGACACAACTGAAGGAACTAAGCATGAATACACACAATGTAGTTAACAAAATTAAGATGAAGCTGGGATCACGTTTAGCACAACACACTACTTAAAGTATTTCTCATGAACAAATCTGGGTCATTCTTGCAACATTACGCACTTCCAACTATTTTTGTGACATCCATGCATATCCCAACCCTTGGGCACTTTTTCAATCCCTGACCTGGGAACATCCACGTGCTGAGGAGCAGCTGGACAGGTGTGTCCAATTACCAGCCAGCACTCTGGAGCGCATGCGCCCAGAGCTGGTTCCTTGCAGTGAGAGAGACCACTGCAATGGTAGGCCCACATGGGCCGAAGAAGAGAGATGGATGAAAAATAAATAAATAAAAGATCAATAAAAAGAAGCCAAAATTTAAAAAAAGAAAAAAATCTTCCCTAAGAACAGGTGCAGCCAAAGCAAAAACGTAGAAACAAAAACAAACAAAACTACCAAGCATGACTGTAGCACATGTGGTGGATGAAAAGAAACTTGAACTGAGAAAGTCCCTTTGGACAAGGACATTGAGAGTAGTAGCATATTTAGGTAGAAAGAAAACTCATGTTTACTGAGCACCTACTATATGTCTTCATAGACCTTTATTTTACAGATGATGAAACGTAAGCCTATAAAAGGCCAGGAATTTACTAGAGCTCACCCACATATCTAGATAACAGATAACTCTAACTCCAAACTTACTTCTAAACCCCATCTTCTTTTATATATTTAATTCACAGCAAGATCACATAAATGTAAAATGTAGAATAGTCACTGGAGTCATTTGTTGTTTTCAAAATGTGCATTGAAACATGCCATAGTGATTTTAAGCAGTCAGTAACCTCATTTTGAAATGTATTGACATAGTTACAGGTTACTCAGGTGGTGCTAGTTGTAAAGAACCTGCTTGCCATTGCAGGAGATTCCTGAGACAAGGGTTCGATCCCTGGGTCAGGAAGACTCCCCTTGAGAAGGGCATGAAAACCCACTCCAGTATTGCCTGGAGAATCCCATGGATAGAGAAACCTGGTGGGCTGCAGTCCATGGAGTCATAAAGCGTTCGACACAACTGAAGGAACTAAGCATGAATACACACAATGTAGTTAACAAAATTAAGATGAAGCTGGGATCACGTTTAGCACAACACACTACTTAAAGTATTTCTCATGAACAAATCTGGGTCATTCTTGCAACATTACGCACTTCCAACTATTTTTGTGACATCCATGCATATCCCAACCCTTAAAACCAAATTATTTTAGAGAACCATTGCCACTGACCACTTTGTAACTTAGATTCAGTGCTACCAAGATGTTTGAAAACCACTGCTATGAAAGTAGATTCTAGAGCTACACCTGTAATTCAATTTTGTTTATTTCAAAGCAATCACCTTTAACAGCCTGCTACACATTTGGTCAGATACTTTCAATGCTAGTAAATCTTCCAAGGAAAGCTAATTTAGGTTTCAGAAAAAAAGGAATAATCATTCAAAACCATTTTTCACTTGTCTCAAGAGGCAAGTCCTTGAAGTTGATTTGTCCTTCTGACTAGAAAATTAGAAGAAGTTCATTCGGAGAAGTAAGTCCAGCCATGGGTTGAGTAATGGCCACCTTTGGAACTTCAGCTTCCCTATTTTTTAAAAAAAGAACAATAGTGTCTTCCACAAGCCATTGGCTTGTGAAGATAAAGCATATTAAATAAGATAGTTAATGTCAAATAATGGGCAGTACTTCAGCTAAAAAGGAATTGCTGAATCAATTTCATAGGTGAGGTTGAAGTGTATATCCACAGTTTGAGTATATGTTACACCTAGAAAAGCATTGACGGTGTGAGGAAAAGCCAAGCTCTCTGTTTTAAGACAATTCCAGAGGAGTTTGAATCAGCTTACTACATAGACGTTGAGTGATTTGCAACCCAATACTAAGGAAGAAACACACAAAATAAAAATGGCTAAGAAACTTTAGATGATATAAGATGTAAAAATATTTCATTTTGCTTAATTATATCTTATGAAGTCTTTCCAGCACCTTGAACTGTATTTGCTTTTATCTCAAACCATCGGGATTGGAACCTCAAGAGTTTCTGATTTATAGATTTCTCCTTCAGTTATCCCCACAGCAAATTCACTGTACTTTATGTGTCTGTGATACCTCTAGCCTGTTCTGTTCTCTCTGCTACCAGTGTAGTTTAGGCTTCCGTTGCTATCACCTGGATTACCTGAACATCTCCTGACAACACACTACTTAAAGTATTTCTCATGAACAAATCTGGGTCATTCTTGCAACATTACGCACTTCCAACTATTTTTGTGACATCCATGCATATCCCAACCCTTAAAACCAAATTATTTTAGAGAACCATTGCCACTGACCACTTTGTAACTTAGATTCAGTGCTACCAAGATGTTTGAAAACCACTGCTATGAAAGTAGATTCTAGAGCTACACCTGTAATTCAATTTTGTTTATTTCAAAGCAATCACCTTTAACAGCCTGCTACACATTTGGTCAGATACTTTCAATGCTAGTAAATCTTCCAAGGAAAGCTAATTTAGGTTTCAGAAAAAAAGGAATAATCATTCAAAACCATTTTTCACTTGTCTCAAGAGGCAAGTCCTTGAAGTTGATTTGTCCTTCTGACTAGAAAATTAGAAGAAGTTCATTCGGAGAAGTAAGTCCAGCCATGGGTTGAGTAATGGCCACCTTTGGAACTTCAGCTTCCCTATTTTTTAAAAAAAGAACAATAGTGTCTTCCACAAGCCATTGGCTTGTGAAGATAAAGCATATTAAATAAGATAGTTAATGTCAAATAATGGGCAGTACTTCAGCTAAAAAGGAATTGCTGAATCAATTTCATAGGTGAGGTTGAAGTGTATATCCACAGTTTGAGTATATGTTACACCTAGAAAAGCATTGACGGTGTGAGGAAAAGCCAAGCTCTCTGTTTTAAGACAATTCCAGAGGAGTTTGAATCAGCTTACTACATAGACGTTGAGTGATTTGCAACCCAATACTAAGGAAGAAACACACAAAATAAAAATGGCTAAGAAACTTTAGATGATATAAGATGTAAAAATATTTCATTTTGCTTAATTATATCTTATGAAGTCTTTCCAGCACCTTGAACTGTATTTGCTTTTATCTCAAACCATCGGGATTGGAACCTCAAGAGTTTCTGATTTATAGATTTCTCCTTCAGTTATCCCCACAGCAAATTCACTGTACTTTATGTGTCTATGATACCTCCAGCCTGTTCTGTTCTCTCTGCTACCAGTGTAGTTTAGGCTTCCGTTGCTATCACCTGGATTACCTGAACATCTCCTGAGAGTCTGCCATTTACCATCTCCAAACTGTCCAACTTGCATCATGGTGTCACATTAATCTACAGGCTGTGCAACAATCATATCACTTCCTTGCTCAACGACCTTCACTGCGATGCTTTCCAGTCCCCAAAGAAGTCAATTTCTAATTTTTCACTGTGGCAAACAAGGCTCTCCAAAATGTAGCTCCAATTTGTCTTCTGGCTTTATCTTCAACCATTTCTACACAAATATTATAAATGTTGGCTCTCTACTGTGACTTGCAACCCACATTCTCATTTAATTCTCACAATAGCACTGATCAGGTATTAGCAGTGTAAAATAATACTATTTATTAATGTTACCTAGGATTACTTGTAGTTATATGTTTACTTTATATTTCAGTATTTCTTTCCATATATATTTATATTTTTATAATTAACATTAACTTGACCAAATCCCACATTGAAAAGCATTGCTGTGATTAGATTTAACTTTTCTAACACCAAAGTCCTTGGGATTTCCCGTAAACCTGGGTACCCAATTGTAGCAAGTAAAGGCACCCTGACAAAGCATTTTAGCTAGATTCTAGGGCTTGGCTTCCAATTTTGTTGGCTGGTGAATAAAGCATCCCTCTTCCACACACTGCCATTTATTTTTAGGACCATATAATTTATTCTTTAAGTTTCTTTGGGTTACAAATAGAAGACATTGGCACTGACTAACCTGAACAAAAGAGAGATTTATTGGAAGGACATTGAGGTCACTGTTAGAATTAAAGCAAACACTGAGACTCAAAGCATGATAATGACAAAAACTAGGGCAGCCCCAGGTATCTTAGCAGCAGCCTCTACCCTGCAATAACTTACTTTTAACCACCTCTGTGTTTATGTGTTTCCGTGGGATTTTCTAAAACCTGAAAGATAGACCCTGATTGTCCTAGCTTGGGTCATTAGACTGACCTTTGTATCCATTAACCATATCGGAGGACAAGAGTCATGGTACAAATACAGCCTGTTTTGAGCCAAGTGTACGCCAAGTTTATGTTCCTTACATATTTTCACTCTGCAAAGAGGTAATGCTGTCAATACCATTTGTCCACTTGTATCTACAAATTACAAATTTTTAAACCCCTTAAATTTATGGGATCCTCACATTTTCTTACTCCACATGTTACAAATACATTTTATAAATCTATAAAACTGTCCTTATCCTTACCAAAGCCAAATAAAAGAAATGACATTGAAATCACTAAAGAAAATCCAATTCATTGACTCACTCATTCATTAAAAAATATTTGTTAGAGTCCTAAAGTTTGTCTTGTGATGTTATATGGACATTGTGGGGAATGAACAGTGGCTTAAAAGAAAATCGTGAAGAAAATAGCATATCAACCATTTCTACACAAATATTATAAATGTTGGCTCTCTACTGTGACTTGCAACCCACATTCTCATTTAATTCTCACAATAGCACTGATCAGGTATTAGCAGTGTAAAATAATACTATTTATTAATGTTACCTAGGATTACTTGTAGTTATATGTTTACTTTATATTTCAGTATTTCTTTCCATATATATTTATATTTTTATAATTAACATTAACTTGACCAAATCCCACATTGAAAAGCATTGCTGTGATTAGATTTAACTTTTCTAACACCAAAGTCCTTGGGATTTCCCGTAAACCTGGGTACCCAATTGTAGCAAGTAAAGGCACCCTGACAAAGCATTTTAGCTAGATTCTAGGGCTTGGCTTCCAATTTTGTTGGCTGGTGAATAAAGCATCCCTCTTCCACACACTGCCATTTATTTTTAGGACCATATAATTTATTCTTTAAGTTTCTTTGGGTTACAAATAGAAGACATTGGCACTGACTAACCTGAACAAAAGAGAGATTTATTGGAAGGACATTGAGGTCACTGTTAGAATTAAAGCAAACACTGAGACTCAAAGCATGATAATGACAAAAACTAGGGCAGCCCCAGGTATCTTAGCAGCAGCCTCTACCCTGCAATAACTTACTTTTAACCACCTCTGTGTTTATGTGTTTCCGTGGGATTTTCTAAAACCTGAAAGATAGACCCTGATTGTCCTAGCTTGGGTCATTAGACTGACCTTTGTATCCATTAACCATATCGGAGGACAAGAGTCATGGTACAAATACAGCCTGTTTTGAGCCAAGTGTACGCCAAGTTTATGTTCCTTACATATTTTCACTCTGCAAAGAGGTAATGCTGTCAATACCATTTGTCCACTTGTATCTACAAATTACAAATTTTTAAACGCGCTTAAATTTATGGGATCCTCACATTTTCTTACTCCACATGTTACAAATACATTTTATAAATCTATAAAACTGTCCTTATCCTTACCAAAGCCAAATAAAAAGAAATGACATTGAAATCACTAAAGAAAATCCAATTCATTGACTCACTCATTCATTAAAAAATATTTGTTAGAGTCCTAAAGTTTGTCTTGTGATGTTATATGGACATTGTGGGGAATGAACAGTGGCTGGGAGATATAAAGGAAGTAGCATGAAAACCTGTACTATCATATGTGAAGAAAATAGCTATAGTCATTGCTCTGTGAGAAAAGGGGAACCTGTAGGGATGCTGTGTGATGGTCTGGAGGGGTGGGACGGGGGGGATATACATATGACTAATCTGGGAAGCAAACAGCAAAACATGTAAACAGCAAAACTCTGTAAAAGTTAAAAGTAAAATAAAAGTTTAAAAAAAAACAGTACTACCTCCATAAAAATAGAAAATATGAATCACTGAGCTAGACTTCATACCCATCTAGCTTGTTAAAGGGAAACTGGGTCCAGTTGATACTGAAATCCTTCTCATAGCAAGCAAACAAACATGCTGTGTGTGTGTGTGTGTGTGTATGTGTGTGTGCACGCACAGATTTGAACTTGCAGTGGAACACTTCTGTCGGACTATAGCATGGACAAGATCCAGTAGAGACAAATTTAGAGTTTACGATAGTGCAGCTCAGCAACCTCAGAGAGAGAAGTGGTTGGAATCACTTGAATAAGTGATTCAGAGAGATGCACATGTCTGCGTACCTTCTGGATCTTCAAATCTTCCGTCATCTGTAGTATGGCAGGATCACTAGAGGAAAGAGAACAAGCAGGTGAGGTTTTGAGAGCTAGGAGTTGTAGCTGAGAACAATATCTGAGTTCTCCAGCACTTGGCAGTAATCAATCCACAAGGTACACTTTAAACAGGGATGCAAAAGGTTCTGCCACAGAAGTTCAGAAATATTGGTGAAGAGCCCAAAATGTGATGATAAATCCATTTGTCCACTTTCTCAAAGAGGTAATGCTTCAATACCATTGTCCACTTGTATCTACAAATTACAAATTTTTAAACGGCTTAAATTTATGGGATCCTCACATTTTCTTACTCCACATGTTACAAATACATTTTATAAATCTATAAAACTGTCCTTATCCTTACCAAAGCCAAATAAAAGAAATGACATTGAAATCACTAAAGAAAATCCAATTCATTGACTCACTCATTCATTAAAAAATATTTGTTAGAGTCCTAAAGTTTGTCTTGTGATGTTATATGGACATTGTGGGGAATGAACAGTGGCTGGGAGATATAAAGGAAGTAGCATGAAAACCTGTACTATCATATGTGAAGAAAATAGCTATAGTCATTGCTCTGTGAGAAAAGGGGAACCTGTAGGGATGCTGTGTGATGGTCTGGAGGGGTGGGACGGGGGGGATATACATATGACTAATCTGGGAAGCAAACAGCAAAACATGTAAACAGCAAAACTCTGTAAAAGTTAAAAGTAAAATAAAAGTTTAAAAAAAAACAGTACTACCTCCATAAAAATAGAAAATATGAATCACTGAGCTAGACTTCATACCCATCTAGCTTGTTAAAGGGAAACTGGGTCCAGTTGATACTGAAATCCTTCTCATAGCAAGCAAACAAACATGCTCTGTGTGTGTGTGTGTGTGTATGTGTGTGTGCACGCACAGATTTGAACTTGCAGTGGAACACTTCTGCCGGACTATAGCATGGACAAGATCCAGTAGAGACAAATTTAGAGTTTACGATAGTGCAGCTCAGCAACATCAGAGAGAGAAGTGGTTGGAATCACTTGAATAAGTGATTCAGAGAGATGCACATGTCTGCGTACCTTCTGGATCTTCAAATCTTCCGTCATCTGTAGTATGGCAGGATCACTAGAGGAAAGAGAACAAGCAGGTGAGGTTTTGAGAGCTAGGAGTTGTAGCTGAGAACAATATCTGAGTTCTCCAGCACTTGGCAGTAATCAATCCACAAGGTACACTTTAAACAGGGATGCAAAAAGGTTCTGCCACAGAAGTTCAGAAATATTGAGGGAAAGGATCGACCAAGTAAGCCCAAAAATGTGATGATAAATGGGTAGTAACTCAAAGGCACTGGGATTTGGTATGGTAATGCCCACATCATCTCATTTGTAACCAGCACAGTGAAGCTCAAGGCAAACAGAGATAACACAGACCCCACCAAACTCTCTACTGCTGTCCATCTTGTCTACTCCTGTTTTCAATGTGTTCTCTGCTTATATATATGCCTCTCTAAACCCTGGCCAAGGAAAGGTATTAATTTATTTAGTTCACCTCATAAGTCACTTTCTACTTAATTTTACTCTAATGCCCACCAGAAAGATATAAACAAATAATTTAAACTTGCAGTTTAGCCCAGACACTATTCTAGGAGGCACTGTGTACAAGGAACTTCATTTGTACTGTCTTTTCCTCTCTTTTATTTTTAAAAGCTTGCTTTATCTTGGGTTCACTGTGATTTGTTTATTTACTTTATTCTCTCTTCTGCATGGTGAATTCTTTCAGGACACAGTCTGTCTTGTTCATATTTGCACTTAATTAAATGAAATTAAATGTTTGTGTGTATGCAAACCTGATGCAGTGAGACCATTTTTCTGGAAGAATGATTCAAAACTCTGGCAAAAAAAATGTCTTATTTTTAGGAAACCAAGAAAAACAGATACCATAGAGCTATACACATGTATTATTCTACCTGAGAGAAAGCCAGGATGGTTCTACATAAACTCCCCAAGAATACTGATGTAGCTAGACCTACGTCTTTGAAACATGTTCTCATATAGAATATATTTTGGGAAATGAAAAATTAAAATGCCTTTATTGAAAGAATAAAATAAAAGTGACAATAATATTATATGTAAAAGTTGAAGCTTTGCTAAGGAAAACTCTGAATACTCTGATCAAGAAATTGTGTAGAAGAGAGAACTCTTTGGCCCAGACTGATGGGTAGTGGGTGGAAAGAGAAGCCATAGAGTAGGATAAGGTATTTTCAATACTGAAGCACCTTTCAAATAATCAAGTCCCTGTCTTAGGCTTTGCTAAAAGGAACAAAACTGAGGCAGGATGAGATCAAAAGTGAAGGTCATCAAGTAGATTATGGCTCTTCAAGTGAGCCTAGTAGTAAAGAATTCACCTGCCAATGCAGGAGACACAAGAAATACTGGTTTGATCTCTGGGTTGGGACGATCCCCTGGAGTAGGAAATGCTAACACAATCCAGTTTTCTTGCCCGGAAAATTCCATCCCATGGACAGAGGAGCCTGGTGGGCTACAGTCCATGGGGCCGCAGAGAATCGGACACCACTGAATGACTAAGCACATAACAGGACTCTAAGATACAAGAGAGAGAGGAAAGGTATTAATTTATTTAGTTCACCTCATAAGTCACTTTCTACTTAATTTTACTCTAATGCCCACCAGAAAGATATAAACAAATAATTTAAACTTGCAGTTTAGCCCAGACACTATTCTAGGAGGCACTGTGTACAAGGAACTTCATTTGTACTGTCTTTTCCTCTCTTTTATTTTTAAAAGCTTGCTTTATCTTGGGTTCACTGTGATTTGTTTATTTACTTTATTCTCTCTTCTGCATGGTGAATTCTTTCAGGACACAGTCTGTCTTGTTCATATTTGCACTTAATTAAATGAAATTAAATGTTTGTGTGTATGCAAACCTGATGCAGTGAGACCATTTTTCTGGAAGAATGATTCAAAACTCTGGCAAAAAAAATGTCTTATTTTTAGGAAACCAAGAAAAACAGATACCATAGAGCTATACACATGTATTATTCTACCTGAGAGAAAGCCAGGATGGTTCTACATAAACTCCCCAAGAATACTGATGTAGCTAGACCTACGTCTTTGAAACATGTTCTCATATAGAATATATTTTGGGAAATGAAAAATTAAAATGCCTTTATTGAAAGAATAAAATAAAAGTGACAATAATATTATATGTAAAAGTTGAAGCTTTGCTAAGGAAAACTCTGAATACTCTGATCAAGAAATTGTGTAGAAGAGAGAACTCTTTGGCCCAGACTGATGGGTAGTGGGTGGAAAGAGAAGCCATAGAGTAGGATAAGGTATTTTCAATACTGAAGCACCTTTCAAATAATCAAGTCCCTGTCTTAGGCTTTGCTAAAAGGAACAAAACTGAGGCAGGATGAGATCAAAAGTGAAGGTCATCAAGTAGATTATGGCTCTTCAAGTGAGCCTAGTAGTAAAGAATTCACCTGCCAATGCAGGAGACACAAGAAATACTGGTTTGATCTCTGGGTTGGGACGATTCCCTGGAGTAGGAAATGCTAACACAATCCAGTTTTCTTGCCCGGAAAATTCCATCCCATGGACAGAGGAGCCTGGTGGGCTACAGTCCATGGGGCCGCAGAGAATCGGACACCACTGAATGACTAAGCACATAACAGGACTCTAAGATACAAGAGAGAGAGGAAAGCATGATATGGCAGGCTTAAAAATAGCCCCTCCCCTCACCTCCCCAAAATATACTTATGTCAAATCTTGGTAACGTGTGAACATTACCTAATTTGGAAGAAGAGTTATTGCAGATATGATTATGTTAAGGATCTTGAGGTAAAAAAATTCTAGTTTATCTAGGTAGACTCTAAATGTCATCACAAATGTCCTTGTGGGACAAAGGCAGAGGGAGATTTCACACAGACACACAGAGAAGAAAGCATATGGAAACAGAGGCAGAGTCTAGAGTGCTATGGTCACAAACCAAGGGAACTGGGAACCACCAGAAGCTGGAAGATGCAAAGAAGGGATTCTCCCTAAAGTCTCTACAGGGAGTATGAATCTACTGACATTTTGAGTTTGGACTTCCGACCTGCAGAACTGTAACAGAATATGTTTCTGTTGCCCCCATATTTGTAAGCCAGACCTTGGAAATTAATACACACGAATTAAGGTTTGTGTAAGACTACATATCATGGAGAAGGAAGTTTAAAGTGTCCCTATCAGATGCCCTGATTTCTTGTTAATATAAGAATCAAGAATTAACTGAGTTTTAGAGGTTTCTTGTCCTCTAGAAGTGATGTCAGAACATTTTTGAAGAATTTGGAAAGAAATGACTAAATACAACAGAGAAGATTTGAGGAGAACTCAGAGGTTGGAAGTCATGAATGGGTAATGCATTGATTGTCATCTCTTGGGTCATGACAATCAGCAGCAGGGATGTTGCTTAATAAGCAGATGAAATCATTCTAGTCTCTTCTTGGAGCTCATAGGCTGGACTAATGATCCTGGCAAGAACAAGGCAAGATTCTAATTCTGAGCAGGGAATATGTAAACAAAGAGAGCACTACTAATGCACCAATATGAATACCTTCAAGTAGTTAAGAATTCTAAGGGAACTCAGTGTTCTAGAAGCAAAGCGGAAACCTGGTAAATGAGGCAGGAGACCTGCTGAAGATGGGTTTGCATCAATTGTTACTTAGTACAGGAATAGCATCAGCTTGTATGCATCAGGCCGCAGAGAATCGGACACCACTGAATGACTAAGCACATAACAGGACTCTAAGATACAAGAGAGAGAGAAAGCATGATATGGCAGGCTAAAAAAAGCCCCTCCCTCACCTCCCCAAAATATACTTATGTCAAATCTTGGTAACGTGAACATTACCTAATTTGGAAGAAGAGTTATTGCAGATATGATTATGTTAAGGATCTTGAGGTAAAAAAATTCTAGTTTATCTAGGTAGACTCTAAATGTCATCACAAATGTCCTTGTGAGACAAAGGCAGAGGGAGATTTCACACAGACACACAGAGAAGAAAGCATATGGAAACAGAGGCAGAGTCTAGAGTGCTATGGTCACAAACCAAGGGAACTGGGAACCACCAGAAGCTGGAAGATGCAAAGAAGGGATTCTCCCTAAAGTCTCTACAGGGAGTATGAATCTACTGACATTTTGAGTTTGGACTTCCGACCTGCAGAACTGTAACAGAATATGTTTCTGTTGCCCCCATATTTGTAAGCCAGACCTTGGAAATTAATACACACGAATTAAGGTTTGTGTAAGACTACATATCATGGAGAAGGAAGTTTAAAGTGTCCCTATCAGATGCCCTGATTTCTTGTTAATATAAGAATCAAGAATTAACTGAGTTTTAGAGGTTTCTTGTCCTCTAGAAGTGATGTCAGAACATTTTTGAAGAATTTGGAAAGAAATGACTAAATACAACAGAGAAGATTTGAGGAGAACTCAGAGGTTGGAAGTCATGAATGGGTAATGCATTGATTGTCATCTCTTGGGTCATGACAATCAGCAGCAGGGATGTTGCTTAATAAGCAGATGAAATCATTCTAGTCTCTTCTTGGAGCTCATAGGCTGGACTAATGATCCTGGCAAGAACAAGGCAAGATTCTAATTCTGAGCAGGGAATATGTAAACAAAGAGAGCACTACTAATGCACCAATATGAATACCTTCAAGTAGTTAAGAATTCTAAGGGAACTCAGTGTTCTAGAAGCAAAGCGGAAACCTGGTAAATGAGGCAGGAGACCTGCTGAAGATGGGTTTGCATCAATTGTTACTTAGTACAGGAATAGCATCAGCTTGTATGCATCAGTTCAGAAGGAACTCCAGACACTTGAGTTGAACTGAATGTGTAAATGAGGACTCAAGTGGCCTTTTCTCTTTGCATAACTGGTATTTTAGATGTCACAATCTTCTCGTGTTTTTTTCATCCATTTCTGACTTTGTTGATCTTCATTTTCAGTCTCGAGATTATTTGGGAGACAGGAAAGAGGAGAAAAACAGTAAGATAAGAAGAGGAGGAGGGGATGGCGGGATTATTTTTACAAATAACACCTCATATAAGCCTTATGAGCAAATAATTAGGATATCACAAATTGAATTTAAGAGAGAAGGAAAATGAGATAGAAAAAATTAGGCAGCTCAGTGTTACACAAATTGTAAAAGATGAAGTCATAATTCAAATTCAAATTGAACTATTCTATTTATGAAAGAGCGAGAGTTTACTTATCCATTCTCCTGAGGGACATCCATTACTGAGGGACATCTTAGTTATTTCCAAGATTTGGCAATTATGAATAAAACTGTTATTTACATCCAAGTGCTAGCCTGTACGTTGACAGAAGTTTTCATCTCATTGGGGTAAGTAAATGGAGAGAAATTGCTGAATCATATGCTAATAGTCTGTATAGCTTCAGAGGAAACTGCCAAAGTGTCTTCCAAAGTGGCTGTGTGATTTCATTCCCAACAGTGGTGAATAACAGTCCCTATTGCATCACAGACTCATCAGCATTTGGTATAGCTTTCGTTGGATATTATGGTCATTCCAGTAGGTATGTAGTGGCATCTCATTGTCTTGATTTGTAATTTCCTAAGGGCTTACGATGTTGAACATCTTCTCAGATAATTCCTTGCCATCAGTTTATCTTCTTTGGTGAGGTTTTGGTGTTCAAAATTTTGACTTATTTTTCAATTGGCTTGTTCATTTTCTTATGTTGAGTTTTAAGAGTCCTTTGTATATTTTGGATAACAGTCTCTTTTGGTATTCACTACTAATGCACCAATATGAATACCTTCAAGTAGTTAAGAATTCTAAGGGAACTCAGTGTTCTAGAAGCAAAGCGGAAACCTGGTAAATGAGGCAGGAGACCTGCTGAAGATGGGTTTGCATCAATTGTTACTTAGTACAGGAATAGCATCAGCTTGTATGCATCAGTTCAGAAGGAACTCCAGACACTTGAGTTGAACTGAATGTGTAAATGAGGACTCAAGTGGCCTTTTCTCTTTGCATAACTGGTATTTTAGATGTCACAATCTTCTCGTGTTTTTTTCATCCATTTCTGACTTTGTTGATCTTCATTTTCAGTCTCGAGATTATTTGGGAGACAGGAAAGAGGAGAAAAACAGTAAGATAAGAAGAGGAGGAGGGGATGGCGGGATTATTTTTACAAATAACACCTCATATAAGCCTTATGAGCAAATAATTAGGATATCACAAATTGAATTTAAGAGAGAAGGAAAATGAGATAGAAAAAATTAGGCAGCTCAGTGTTGCACAAATTGTAAAAGATGAAGTCATAATTCAAATTCAAATTGAACTATTCTATTTATGAAAGAGCGAGAGTTTACTTATCCATTCTCCTGAGGGACATCCATTACTGAGGGACATCTTAGTTATTTCCAAGATTTGGCAATTATGAATAAAACTGTTATTTACATCCAAGTGCTAGCCTGTACGTTGACAGAAGTTTTCATCTCATTGGGGTAAGTAAATGGAGAGAAATTGCTGAATCATATGCTAAGAGTCTGTATAGCTTCGTAGGAAACTGCCAAAGTGTCTTCCAAAGTGGCTGTGTGATTTCATTCCCAACAGTGGTGAATAACAGTCCCTATTGCATCACAGACTCATCAGCATTTGGTATAGCTTTCGTTGGATATTATGGTCATTCCAGTAGGTATGTAGTGGCATCTCATTGTCTTGATTTGTAATTTCCTAAGGGCTTACGATGTTGAACATCTTCTCTGATAATTCCTTGCCATCAGTTTATCTTCTTTGGTGAGGTTTTGGTGTTCAAAATTTTGACTTATTTTTCAATTGGCTTGTTCATTTTCTTATGTTGAGTTTTAAGAGTCCTTTGTATATTTTGGATAACAGTCTCTTTTCGGCCATATATTTTGCAAACATTTTTTCCCAGTTTCTGGCTTGTCTTCTCATTCCCTTGACAACGTCTTTTGCAGAGCAGAATCTTTCAGCTTCAATGAAGTCCAGTTTATCAATTCATTCTTTCATGGATTGTAACTTTAGTGTTGGATCTAGAAAGTAGTCACCAGATCCAAGGTCATGCAGATTTTCTCTTATTTCTAAGAGTCTTATACTCTAAGATTTTTGCATTTAGTCTGATCCATTTTTTTTTTAATTTATTTTGGGCGGGGGTTGGGTTGGGGAGGGAGGGAAGGGAGCAGGCCACTTCTATTAGCCTTTCATTTCTCCATTTTCATCCGTCTTTGTTCTTTGGCTCCTGTGGGCCTCCCATCGCAGTGGCGTCTGTCGCTGCAGAGCTCCGGCTCTGGGCACATGCGCTCCAGAGCTCCGGCTCGGTAACTGGACACATCGGTCCAGCCGCTCTGTGGCACGTGGGATCTTCCCAGGCCAGGGATCAAACTGGCGCCCCTTGCACTGCAAGGCGGTGTCCTTACCCACTGGACCACCAGGGGAAGCCCCTCTGTGATCCATTTTTGAGTTATTTTTCTGAAGGGTGTAAAGTCTGTGTCTGAATTTTTATCTGTTATTCCAACACTATATGATGAAAAGACTGTCTTTGCTTTATTTGTCTTTTTCATGTGTGTGTGTGCCAGTACCATGCCATTTTGATCACTCTAGCTTCACAGAAGGTCTTGAAGTTGGGTTGTGTAAGTCCTCGGACTTTTTTCTCCTTCAGTGTTGCGTTGACCATCTGAGCTTTTGAAAAGTCTTCTACAAAAAAGAATATTAGAAAATGCAAGTCCCTATTGCATCACAGACTCATCAGCATTTGGTATAGCTTTCGTTGGATATTATGGTCATTCCAGTAGGTATGTAGTGGCATCTCATTGTCTTGATTTGTAATTTCCTAAGGGCTTACGATGTTGAACATCTTCTCAGATAATTCCTTGCCATCAGTTTATCTTCTTTGGTGAGGTTTTGGTGTTCAAAATTTTGACTTATTTTTCAATTGGCTTGTTCATTTTCTTATGTTGAGTTTTAAGAGTCCTTTGTATATTTTGGATAACAGTCTCTTTTCGGCCATATATTTTGCAAACATTTTTTCCCAGTTTCTGGCTTGTCTTCTCATTCCCTTGACAACGTCTTTTGCAGAGCAGAATCTTTCAGCTTCAATGAAGTCCAGTTTATCAATTCATTCTTTCATGGATTGTAACTTTAGTGTTGGATCTAGAAAGTAGTCACCAGATCCAAGGTCATGCAGATTTTCTCTTATTTCTAAGAGTCTTATACTCTAAGATTTTTGCATTTAGTCTGATCCATTTTTTTTTTTAATTTATTTTGGGCGGGGGTTGGGTTGGGGAGGGAGGGAAGGGAGCAGGCCACTTCTATTAGCCTTTCATTTCTCCATTTTCATCCGTCTTTGTTCTTTGGCTCCTGTGGGCCTCCCATCGCAGTGGCGTCTGTCGCTGCAGAGCTCCGGCTCTGGGCACATGCGCTCCAGAGCTCCGGCTTGGTAACTGGACACATCGGTCCAGCCGCTCTGTGGCACGTGGGATCTTCCCAGGCCAGGGATCAAACTGGCGCCCCTTGCACTGCAAGGCGGTGTCCTTACCCACTGGACCACCAGGGGAAGCCCCTCTGTGATCCATTTTTGAGTTATTTTTCTGAAGGGTGTAAAGTCTGTGTCTGAATTTTTATCTGTTATTCCAACACTATATGATGAAAAGACTGTCTTTGCTTTATTTGTCTTTTTCATGTGTGTGTGTGCCAGTACCATGCCATTTTGATCACTCTAGCTTCACAGAAGGTCTTGAAGTTGGGTTGTGTAAGTCCTCGGACTTTTTTCTCCTTCAGTGTTGCGTTGACCATTCTGAGCTTTTTGGTCTTCTACAAAAAATTTAGAATCAACTTGTCAATATCCACAAAATAAGAACTGACATCTTGACATATTAAGTATTCTTACACATGAACATGGACTCTCTCTTAAGGTCCTTAATATCTTTCATCAGACTTTCATAATTTTGGAGACAAAGAGGCATATTTCAAAATGGTTCCTTTTCTCTTCCTCCTGATGGAAGCAGGAGAGAATTTTTCTCCACTATTCATTGGGAGAACCTAATAGAGCTCCTGGAATTAAACTCGCAAAAGTATAGGGACCCCTGTGACTGGAGCCCTTTGGAGTTTTTCTGTCTGTCTTGTCCGCAATGTAAGTGAAAAAGTGAAAGTGAACTTGCTCATCGTGTCAGACTCTTTGCTACGCATGGACAAGCCATGAAATTCTCCAGGCAAGAATACTGGTGTGGGCAGCCTTTCCCTTCTCTAGGGGATTTTCCCAGCCCAGGGATCGGCCCTGGTCTCCTGCATTGCAGGCGAATTCTTTACCATCTGAACAACCAGGAAAGTCTCTTGTCCACACTGAGTCTCCACCAATTCATTAATTATAGTTGAGGTTTACCTACACTAGTACCAGTCCTGTGGGTTTCAGCTCATGGGAGTCTCCTCTTGTCTCTGTATCCACCTGTCTCTTCAATTTTAAATTCAGTGGCTTTATCCCGTGACCTCACTCTGTGACATCTAAGGAGAGTTACTTTTCATTTTATTCAGCTGTCTTATTGTTTTCAGGATAGACGGACAATTTCTAAATACTTTCTATGTCAGGAAGAACCAATTGTGCTTATTTTGTGAAATAGCATTTTCAAGTCTCTCAGCTTTTCAAGTTTTCTAATCTACCTTTCTAATTATCAGTAATTAATTGAATCATTCATTGAATGAAAGCTACTAAATATCTACTGAATTTAAAAAGTCTGCAAGCTGAAGGAAATGAAACAGTAACTTGTGACCAAGGTACACATTACGTCTGCTTTCATGATTTTACAGCCCCATGGAAGAAACCATCAACGATTTCTTCCCTTTCTATTACTTGGCTGTTATAGCTCATTAATAAACTACTTGAATTTTATCTTTTAAGGTAGAACATGGTATCATGTAGGGAAATTTTTAAATTTTTAATTAAAGTTATTGTCAGCACTATATGAATCAAACTTAAGACTCTTGTGTACATGGCAGTAATTTAGATCATAAATTTCAACATGTTTTTCAACAATTATGAGTAGGAAATATATAAACAGTAAAAGCACACTGCACAGGGGAGAGATGACTTAAAGCTAAATTTCTATACTAGAATAGTGTATTTTCTTTTAAATAGAAATTCACTACTTCAAGCTTAATCTAAGTTTCAGGCAAAGTAGTCTATGTATTTATTATTTATGCAGTACTGACAGGTAGGTAAAACACAAAAGTAATTTTAGAGTTTGCTATGGAGACAAATGTGAAATTACCATACTAGGAGAATAACAAACTTAATTCTCTGATGAGAATAACTCCCTATGTTTGTCAAGAGGTTCTACACAGAGACTAATTCAAGTATTAATATTTTAAATAATTCTACCTAGCCAGATGGGAAGCTTACAGAAAAAGAAGCAGTTTCAGGCTTTTTAGAAATTACAATATGCTAAAAATAATTGAATGCATCTGAGTATTTCCAACATCAGCACTTCACAATTCAACATTACATCCCTTATTTATTTTTCATTTTAAACACCTTTCATTAGGTGTAACTCATTAGGAATACCATAAAATATTCTTAACAAAAACTTAGGTGGTAAAAAGGGTCCCTTACATGCATTTAAAAGATATTGCTCCTAGCCTATATCACAATTTTTTTCCAGGTTTAGTTTTTTCCCCTACATGAATGCTCATTTTATATGTTCCATCTTCTTACATCAAACATTCAACACTTTTGTATCCAATTAAAGTTGAAGGAAAAAGTCTCACATTGTTTATTATGAAATTTGTAAATGTTTCTCATATTTAATAGAAATCAGTAAGATAAAACCTCTGGTGAGTTTGAGAACACATTGGTACACTGAATTAATAAACAGTGCATTATGGAATAAAAGCTTTGACCAAACCCAAATAAGCATCAATGACTGCCAACTTCTTCAAATGTGTGCATGATGACCCTATACAATTATGCTTCTCTCTTACTTAATCTTTCCAAATATTAACAAAATTTTATTAGTTTAACCCTCATTTAATGAATATTTAATGTGTGTTCAGTATTTCCCAGGTGTGGTGGATTCAATGACAAATTTGACAGGTCAGATTCCACTTCTTTCCTCTATGGGTCCCTTTGGATTTACAGTCCCCAGGAAGCAGGAAGGGCATTACTCTGCTCTTCATTTGTCTGTCCCTTCATCATTCAGTCCTACTTAAGGTATAATCTCCTTACCATTTGTGATCATCTTTGATGGGCCACAGGTCCATTCCCACCATTTTCTATCACAAAACTATGCTTGAATTTCATTTTTGTTTATATTTTTTCTTACTTTTCTATCCAAGTAGAATGAAAGTCTCACAGAGCATACCTTTGCAGCACCTCCAATAATGCAGATAATATTTTATGCATGGCAGAGTTTCAGTTAATGTTTCTTGAATTAATTAATAGATAAGAAAATAAGCAAAAGTTCCTGATAATGTGAAGTTAACTTCTGTTGGGGGCTTCCATTCTAGTGGAATGATTCTTGTACAGAGGCTATCTTAAGATGCAGTTGCATGAAAAACCAAAAGAACAGACTGGATCCATTGGTTGAACAGAGTTTAGTTTCTTATACAGAATTCTAGCCATTTGCTTTCCTGACCACTATTTCCAAAAGTGACCCTACAAAGAAAAAATAACTATGTACAATATTTAATTTTCTTACAGACATCATTCTTCTGAGGTTGTTTCTGCCTTTAAATAAATTTCTTCACTCATTCTCTCAAAGAATCTATTTTTTGTGTGGGATTGAGATGGTGTCACAGGAGGTAATTGAGGGATGACTAAAAATGCTAGGTTCAAATTGTAACCCACTTTATCTCTCTAAATTGTGGTCCATGCCACAATTCTTCCTGCATGCTTGAGTTCTCAGTCGCTAAGTCATGCCTGACTCTTTGCGAGTTCATGGACTGTGGCCCTCCAGATTCCTCTGTCCATGAAATTATCCAAGCAAGCATACTAGAGTGGGTTGACATTTCCTACTCCAGGGGATCTTCCCGACTCAGGGTTGGAACCCACATCTCCTGTGTCTCTTGCACTGGGGGCAGATTCTTTATCACTGCGCCACTTGGGAAGCCCTTATGCCCTCCTATCTTTGGAGTTTCCCAATGATCTTAAGTGGCAAAGCAATAGACACCAGATGGGGGAAAAAAAGGGAAATCATTGTTTAATAGGTAACTCATGATATCTAGTATACCTGTGGCAGAATTAACAGTTTCAGATTAGCTCAAACTATTATTACCAAATAAGCACTCACATAAAATTTCTTTGTAAAAATTGAGAATGAGTCTGTTCTGCCATTTCCAAGTTTATATACATTAGTGAAATGTCACCTACAAAGAATAAAAATAGTCCATTAGCAACTTTACATTGCCACTTTCAGTCCTTGAATTTTTATAGTTCCCTAATGTCTTCTGCAGTTGCTTAATTTCTTCACTCTTCAGTGATCATGGTTAATGCATGTCACATAGCTGTTGGGAATGGACTGACCTGAAAACTGCCCAAGTCATTCTTTAAAGACAATTAAATATCAGAGTTTTCTCAGGGAGGGTTGAGTTAAGGTCTTCTACAGTGTCCTTGGAAGTTTAGCTGTTCTTGGCATTCCAGTGTCACCTAACTTGAAATGTAGCAAGGTGTAAAAGCTCTTTCCTGTGTTATTTTATTTACATTTTTTCAAAACCTTGTTTATAAATATAATATGCCTAATTTTGGGGGTGCTTAGTCATAGTTCTGTTGGTGATTTATTTGCAAAATATTTCTCTTATCTGTAAAATATGTAGGTGGCACAAGATCCTCATGAAGTTCCAACATCCTGCCAGAGCACAGGTTGCTAGAACATGACTGTCATATCATTCCTGCTCAAGAAGCCAGCTTCCAGTTATCTGCAGCACAAGATGAAATACCTTTATTTGTATTACAAGATTCACCATCTTCTAGGGTTGCTCTCTCATCGTAATGCTCATGTGTCTTGTACACACATGTGGCCCTCAGATTCCTCTGTCCATGAAATTATCCAAGCAAGCATACTAGAGTGGGTTGACATTTCCTACTCCAGGGGATCTTCCCGACTCAGGGTTGGAACCCACATCTCCTGTGTCTCTTGCACTGGGGGCAGATTCTTTATCACTGCGCCACTTGGGAAGCCCTTATGCCCTCCTATCTTTGGAGTTTCCCAATGATCTTAAGTGGCAAAGCAATAGACAACAGATGGGGGAAAAAAAGGGAAATCATTGTTTAATAGGTAACTCATGATATCTAGTATACCTGTGGCAGAATTAACAGTTTCAGATTAGCTCAAACTATTATTACCAAATAAGCACTCACATAAAATTTCTTTGTAAAAATTGAGAATGAGTCTGTTCTGCCATTTCCAAGTTTATATACATTAGTGAAATGTCACCTACAAAGAATAAAAATAGTCCATTAGCAACTTTACATTGCCACTTTCAGTCCTTGAATTTTTATAGTTCCCTAATGTCTTCTGCAGTTGCTTAATTTCTTCACTCTTCAGTGATCATGGTTAATGCATGTCACATAGCTGTTGGGAATGGACTGACCTGAAAACTGCCCAAGTCATTCTTTAAAGACAATTAAATATCAGAGTTTTTCTCAGGGAGGGTTGAGTTAAGGTCTTCTACAGTGTCCTTGGAAGTTTAGCTGTTCTTGGCATTCCAGTGTCACCTAACTTGAAATGTAGCAAGGTGTAAAAGCTCTTTCCTGTGTTATTTTATTTACATTTTTTCAAAACCTTGTTTATAAATATAATATGCCTAATTTTGGGGGTGCTTAGTCATAGTTCTGTTGGTGATTTATTTGCAAAATATTTCTCTTATCTGTAAAATATGTAGGTGGCACAAGATCCTCATGAAGTTCCAACATCCTGCCAGAGCACAGGTTGCTAGAACATGACTGTCATATCATTCCTGCTCAAGAAGCCAGCTTCCAGTTATCTGCAGCACAAGATGAAATACCTTTATTTGTATTACAAGATTCACCATCTTCTAGGGTTGCTCTCTCTCATCGTAATGCTCATGTGTCTTGTACACACATGTGGTTCACACTCAAGGGATGGTTCAGGTTATTTTGCAATAATCTGGCATTGGTAGCTCAGCTGGTTAAGAATCTGCCTGTAATGTAGGAGATCCTGGTTTGATTCAGGAAGAAAGATCCTTTGCAGAAGGGATAAACTACCTATTTCAGTATTCTTGGGCTCCGCTTGTGGCTCAGAGGTAAAGAATATGCCTGCTAGTACTAGAGATCCAGACTCAATCCCTGACTTGGGAACACCCTCTGGAGAAAGGAACGGCTACCCACTTCTAGTATCCTTGCCTGGAGAATTCCATGGCCCATCCATGGGGTCTCAGAGAGTTGGACACAACAAAGCTGCTTTCACTCTTCATGACCTTCAAGCACATGATCAGTGCACATATCTTTTTTCACAGTTTCCATGCTTCCAAAATGACTCTGTGGGTAGCATACAGCAGGACATGCAGGCTGGTCATACTCACCCAAACCACATTACAGGATACAACTACTGAGTTTAGCCAAATCTGTAGAAATGTATGAGAATATATAGACATATATTTATATTTTTAACATTTTTAGAATTATTTTAATTTTTAATCAAACCTGGTTTCAAATTTAAGCTTAACATTCTTAGCTAAATTAGGGAAGTTACATTTCTATGAGTTATATTTAATTCTAATTTAATTATGGGAATATAGGTCATCAGACATTTTTGCCATGAGAAGATACACTTTTTCAAAATAAAGCAACGAACAGACATAAACTAAATCATCATTGGGAAGAAATAAAGATCAAAGATGCTTATATTATACTAAAACCTGCTTAGCATCCATAATTGATGCTGAATATAAAAACTACAGTGTGTTCTAGCTAATGTGCTAGCTAATGTGCCAATGAAAACAATGAAACTTAAATAGCTTTTAAAGTCAAAACATAAAGAAATGTTAAAAACCAAAAGTGCTCTATAAAAAAAGAGAATAGTATTGAGTTAAAAGAGTGATGGAAATAAATGTTTAATATTTTATATAACCATTAGTGTTTTGTGAGCTTATTATAAGTAACTCTGTGAGCTGGTAACACTAAAAGTATATGTATACTTAACTGCTGAGCTTTTAATGCAAGATCACCCCACAGGCATTAGCGTGGAAAAACAGTGGGTGGAGCTTGTAAAGAAGAATGTTCAAGTAGCAGTTTTCAGTCACCGTGTATCAACCTCAGAAACAAACTAATGACATGGAATTCTCTACTAAGCTACCAAGGTACTTTTTAAAATAATTTAACAAATCCAGAGATGTTCTTAGCATGGCAGTCTTTTCAGGATTAGCGCAATTTGCTTGAACATTTCTAAACTTCATTGTTTAAAAAAAAAAAATGCAATTACACATGAAGTGCATAAAAATAGTCAGTTTGGAGTTCAAGTCCTGTGTAGGAGTATACTCTTGCACGAGAGCTGCAAAGACAAGAATGGATTCTGGAGTAATTAGCCGGTTTTACTGGTTCTAGAATATTGATCCCCATATGCATTACTTCATTGGAGTGTTTTGATATTGTAAAAGTAAAATGCTAGGTAGCTCCACTAAATAATGTGTTTAGGGTGTAGAAAACATGACTCAGTCAAAGCTGAAATTTCAAAGTAGTCTCTTTATTAGGAAATCATATGAAAGCTGATCACTGAGTATAGAAAAATTCTACAGAAAATATTTGGATAACAGAAAGAAACCGTATGCAAGCAAAAAAGAACAGTTTAATGTCAATATATTCAAATTGTGAACTGAGCTTCAAGACTTGTTACTTGTCTGGAATTTGGCATTTTTAATGCTCTTAATATTTTCATGCAAAGAGAAATGCAATATGTTATTCATGGCAGAAAAGTCTTACAGGCAAAAATCAAAGGTGAGGAAATTGGAAAAAGGGAGCTTGTACACAATGTTAATATAATAACAATTATTAAGGAAGATAATGATCTTGATAACGTTTATCTATAGAAAGTTATCAGCAAGGATCTTGTGAATTTGATAGAATCATTTAAATTAATTTTCCACCAAAAAATATCCACTTACCAGGTATCAATGGAAAAAGAGAATAGTATGAGTTAAATGAGTGATGGAAATAAATGTTTAATATTTTATATAACCATTAGTGTTTTGTGAGCTTATTATAAGTAACTCTGTGAGCTGGTAACACTAAAAGTATATGTATACTTAACTGCTGAGCTTTTAATGCAAGATCACCCCACAGGCATTAGCGTGGAAAAACAGTGGGTGGAGCTTGTAAAGAAGAATGTTCAAGTAGCAGTTTTCAGTCACCGTGTATCAACCTCAGAAACAAACTAATGACATGGAATTCTCTACTAAGCTACCAAGGTACTTTTTAAAATAATTTAACAAATCCAGAGATGTTCTTAGCATGGCAGTCTTTTCAGGATTAGCGCAATTTGCTTGAACATTTCTAAACTTCATTGTTAAAAAAAAAAAATGCAATTACACATGAAGCGCACAAAAATGGTCAGGTTGGAGGTCAAGTCCTGTGTAGGAGTATACTCTTGCACGAGAGCTGCAAAGACAAGAATGGATTCTGGAGTAATTAGCCGGTTTTACTGGTTCTAGAATATTGATCCCCACATGCATTAACTTCATTGGAGTGTTTTGATATTGTAAAAGTAAAATGCTAGGTAGCTCCACTAAATAATGTGTTTAGGGTGTAGAAAACATGACTCAGTCAAAGCTGAAATTTCAAAGTAGTCTCTTTATTAGGAAATCATATGAAAGCTGATCACTGAGTATAGAAAAATTCTACAGAAAATATTTGGATAACAGAAAGAAACCGTATGCAAGCAAAAAAGAACAGTTTAATGTCAATATATTCAAATTGTGAACTGAGCTTCAAGACTTGTTACTTGTCTGGAATTTGGCATTTTTAATGCTCTTAATATTTTCATGCAAAAGAGAAATGCAATATGTTATTCATGGCAGAAAAGTCTTACAGGCAAAAATCAAAGGTGAGGAAATTGGAAAAAGGGAGCTTGTACACAATGTTAATATAATAACAATTATTAAGGAAGATAATGATCTTGATAACGTTTATCTATAGAAAGTTATCAGCAAGGATCTTGTGAATTTGATAGAATCATTTAAATTAATTTTCCACCAAAAAATATCCACTTACCAGGTATCAATGGAATCCAAAATCAATTTATTTCATCATAAGTTAAATTAAGTTCTGCAATAACTTGCAGGCTAAATTGTTGACACTGGCTGCTGATGTGGCATTGAAGATGAGTTTTGAAAATATAGCATTCTGGATAAAAGTTAAAAATGAGTCTCTTGAGCTTGTTGAAATTGCTTTAAAACCCCTTTCATTTGCTATCAACATATTATTGTGAGACTGATTTCTCTACAATGAGTATATTTACTTATTTTTATTTTTTTTCATTTTTGCTGCCCTGTGTGGCTTATGGGACTTAGTTCCCTGACCAGGAATAAACCCTGTGTCCCTGGCAATGGAAGTGCAGAGCCCTAACTACTGGACTGTCAGGGAATTCTGTTTACAATAAGTTTATAAAAAATTGAAATAGTTTAGATATGTTATTCTCTGTGAATACAGTCACTGTGGGAGGAACTTATATTAAATTAACAAACAAGGAACAAATTCATTTGTTACTTTAAAAGCGTTGTATTTTGATGTGTAGGATATCTCTTCAAAGAGTGAAGTATTCAATAGAGAGAATCTGTATTTTACTCATAACTTTTCATTTCTGTTTTGATACTACAGATCAGGTGTGACAGTGATCTTTTATCTGAATCACAGTGATTCAACTTTCAGTGAACAATGTACATATTTAAATTTTTTTGTCCCTGTCATGTTTGTTTTGGTTATATTTATGAAGTGTAAATTTTTCTGTTGAATTTAACAACAACTTGACTCGTATTCTGTTTTCAATTTCATTTTCCTAGTAGTTTAATTTATTGACTTTTTCAAAAGTATAAGTTTACAACAGAAAAGCAATTTTTCAAAAAATGATTTTTTATCTCTAAATAGCTGAACATAGAGTCCTATACTTCTTTTCTTACCATGAATGATACAGTGCTAGGAGCACAGGAAATGCTCAACAAATAACTGCACATATATAGATTTATATCAATAAATTAATTATACTTTCTAAAAGGAATAATTTCCCCTTGAGAATAGCTGTATCTATAGACAGATTCTTTCCATCTGCAAGTTTCCACTGGTAGGAATCATTAAAATACACAACAGGAATCTCACCATTCTTTGTCACTGCTCTATTCTAATGCTTTTGCAATGTCAAGCTATGTATTTCTTTTTGGAAAAAGTACCTTAAGGCAAGCCACAGCACTAGGCTTCAAATATGTGGGAAGAACATTATTAGGTAACTTAATAATAGGGACACGGACAAGTGTACCTGGTCAATAATACCTTAATTCTGATACTGACCAACCAATTTCAACTCTGGACTCATGTAAGTATTTGTTTGACTCTTTAAGATATCCTATCAAAATGAAAATAACCCTGGACACTTAACTTGTGATTGTTTTTTCATTTAAGTAACTGGAAGGGGAAAGGTGGAAGTAGAGTTTTAGAGATAAGATTCATCAGATCCATAATTTCTTTGTGAAAGTGTATTATCACCCATAGAATCATTGGCCTAATCTCAGCTCCTAATTCTAGCTGTACTACACAATGGGAGGAGAGCTTCCTGTTTCTTGTTACAGCTGGTTCAATTATTTGTGTGAATCTCCCGCCTGAAAACAAAACAAAACTGTCAGGATAAATTATATACACAGATATCTGCATATATGTATGTGCATGTCAGTGGCTTCAGTGTGTCCGACTTTTTGTAATCCTATGTATTATAGCCCTCAGGGCTCTTCTGTTCATGGGGATTCTCTGGGCAAGAATTCTAGAGTGGGTTGGCATGCCCTCCTCCAGGGGATCTCCTCCCACCCAGGGGTCTAACCCAGGCCTTGTGCATTGCAGGCAAATTCTTTACCACTGAATCACTGTATCAACTATTAAACAATCAAATACAAGTAACTTATTTTAAACTTTTATCTTCTTATGTGAAGTAAAGTATTAGTCACTTAGCCATGTCCAACGGCTTGCAACCCCATGGACCATAGCTTGCCAGGCTCCTCTGTCCATGGAATTCTTCTCCAGGCAACAATACTTGAGTGGGTTGCCATTTCCTTCTCCAGGCAGTCTTCCCGACCCAGGAATAGAACTGAGGTTTTCTGCATTGCAGGTGGATTCCTTACTGTCTGAGGAATACTCTTATGGCAAGTCTTAAGCCTAAATAAAACTCATATTTGTACTTATTTTTATTGCATATTTTAAATGTCATATTATATATGAACATACTATATTTCATATTTGTCTAAGAAAAAGATTCACTTTCCTTCATAGTAATTTTTCATCTTTTTTCTTTGAGAATTTATTTCTTTCCAAATGGTTTGTGATGTTTTTTTACAATAAGTTGGAAGCTTAGATCTTGTGAAAATGTTCTTATGAAAATTTGGGCCTTCCAATATTCATGAATTTAATTTACCTTCACTAAATTTAAGAGAAAATCTTTTGTTCTTATTACCAAGGATTCATTCCTGGGTTATTCATTAGTTGGGTAGCTTTAGATAGATGATGGTAGATAGCTTAAGGTAAACAGTGTCAGATCCGTGACCTCCTAAGGAGAAAATTTCACTTTGGGATCAAAAGATGTGGCTTTGGTCACTCAGAGCTTCATGCAGCAAAAATCTTATTAAAGAAAAAAAGGATAGAGAAAACTTCCAGCAAATGGCCCTGAAAGGGGGTAGAAAAGTATCCTGAGAAGCTAGTTAAGGTGGGATATTTTACTTTGGCAGTTGATTATTAACAAGATTGTCAAGGTTGTAAAAGTCTTAGCAGACTGACCCTCACAATATTAACATAAGGCCAGCCAAAGGATGGTCTTTGAACATTAAGACTAGATGAAACATTCCAAAGCAAAAATAGTTTGCATCCAGAAGACAGTAGGGTAATTCCAGGCTTTAGAAAAGCTAATTTCAAGCAGAGCAGATCATTATCATGGCAAACATTTAGGCTAAAAAATATTTATTCCCTCTCCTCTTCCTCCTCCTTCTCCTCTTTGGAAACTACTGGCATCCTTACAAAATCTGCCTATTCACCCTTTCACTTTTGTCTTGAAGAATGTAATACTGGTATAAATTCTTCAGTTTTTGCCATGTCCTACAACATACTTGGCTTCACAAGTCATTGTCTATTTTTAAGACCAATCATGTTGGAATACCAAGGCAGATGTAGTAAATGATAACAGTGTGTGAATAAATTCCAGAAAACTTGCTTGCCTTTAACTCTCTGGTTAGCAAGGCAGAGTGCTTCTAATCAAAGGAATGGAATCTGAGAGGATAATGTGAATAATTTTTCATAAATTCAAAAATGTGAATCAGTGTGATGTCACAGCAAACTGCACAGAGTTTCATATCCCTCTGAACAAAGCAAGCACAATTTTGTCTTTTCTCTTTCCTCTAAAATGTTATGCAGCTAAAATAATACCATAGAATATCTGAAAAGTAGCAAAGACTCTAATGTGGTCAGAACATTTCTTAAAAAAAAATAAAAGCATGTAAGACTCCTGCTGCCTTTTGTGTTCGAAGATTTGATGTTAGGAAACAAGTCAAGCTTGAAAAACATAAACAAAATAATACTCATGAAAGGGCAAAAGAAAACATTATGTCAAGTCATCTGTGTTTAATCATTAGACTCATTCAGGTATACAAAGTTGATGCATCTCTATGGAAGTTCATGGGAGAAATGGCAAAAGCAAACTGAAACAGCTGATGGCCCTTGGTCACCTCTTTAATGCCTATATTACACATAATGTCTATACTCCAGTATTTGGGAGTTAAAGAAAACTTTTGTTTTAGACATTTTTGTGTGTGAAATCAGTCTTAGAGAAATCACTTTCTGGTCTAGTCCAAGCAAAAATCACTCTTTGTCTTTGAACTTTAAGTGACTAGAATGATTATGCTGCATAAAATTTTAATCAAGGTCAGTTCTTTTACATAGAACCTTTAATCAAAATCTTGATGTCTTCAACACCGTTGGGTTATTTCAGGTCTCCTATAAAGGACAGTTGAGCATGTTCATTTCCTTCCTGAAGTGGACAAGGTAGATGTCATTACTATTCCATAGAATTCTTACCTTTCTTTTCCAATTTCATGAACCAAGCATGTACTTTTTCTCTAAATGATCCAAAATGTGGATCAATGAATACTGGTATAAATTCTTCAGTTTGCCATGTCCTACAACATACTTGGCTTCACAAGTCATTGTCTATTTTTAAGACCAATCATGTTGGAATACCAAGGCAGATGTAGTAAATGATAACAGTGTGTGAATAAATTCCAGAAAACTTGCTTGCCTTTAACTCTCTGGTTAGCAAGGCAGAGTGCTTCTAATCAAAGGAATGGAATCTGAGAGGATAATGTGAATAATTTTTCATAAATTCAAAAATGTGAATCAGTGTGATGTCACAGCAAACTGCACAGAGTTTCATATCCCTCTGAACAAAGCAAGCACAATTTTGTCTTTTCTCTTTCCTCTAAAATGTTATGCAGCTAAAATAATACCATAGAATATCTGAAAAGTAGCAAAGACTCTAATGTGGTCAGAACATTTCTTAAAAAAAAATAAAAGCATGTAAGACTCCTGCTGCCTTTTGTGTTCGAAGATTTGATGTTAGGAAACAAGTCAAGCTTGAAAAACATAAACAAAATAATACTCATGAAAGGGCAAAAGAAAACATTATGTCAAGTCATCTGTGTTTAATCATTAGACTCATTCAGGTATACAAAGTTGATGCATCTCTATGGAAGTTCATGGGAGAAATGGCAAAAGCAAACTGAAACAGCTGATGGCCCTTGGTCACCTCTTTAATGCCTATATTACACATAATGTCTATACTCCAGTATTTGGGAGTTAAAGAAAACTTTTGTTTTAGACATTTTTGTGTGTGAAATCAGTCTTAGAGAAATCACTTTCTGGTCTAGTCCAAGCAAAAATCACTCTTTGTCTTTGAACTTTAAGTGACTAGAATGATTATGCTGCATAAAATTTTAATCAAGGTCAGTTCTTTTACATAGAACCTTTAATCAAAATCTTGATGTCTTCAACACCGTTGGGTTATTTCAGGTCTCCTATAAAGGACAGTTGAGCATGTTCATTTCCTTCCTGAAGTGGACAAGGTAGATGTCATTACTATTCCATAGAATTCTTACCTTTCTTTTCCAATTTCATGAACCAAGCATGTACTTTTTCTCTAAATGATCCAAAATGTGGATCAATGAATTTGAATTTTATTACAATGAATTTGTCTGTGCATGTGCCTAGGTGAATTATGCATGGTTTTCAATAACCTTCCAATAAAATTCCTGAAGGAATGGGATTCATTCTGTTATTTTCTTAATTGTATATTAGTGTGAATCTCTATGACCAAACTCTGTTTCTTTAGTGTAATTATTAAAACTTTCCAATATTACCTATTATCATGTCAAAGTTAATGGAAAAGAGAAATAGGTTAGGACAATTTAGATATAGAAAAGTATTTCTACAAGAAACTCTGGAGCATTTTGACTGAGAGAAGACATAGCAGCCTCTTTTCTCAGCAAATAGAACCTACTTAGATAAGCCTCATGTCTTAGCAAACTTTATACATTAATACCCTCTTTCACCACCTCTCATAGCCACTCCTCTGTAGTCTAACAATTGAATTCCTTCTGAGGCAGGAGGCAGACGCCCTCTACGCAGGGTAAAGCTATTGGAGATTCATTCTCTATGGGCAAAAACTCAAGAGACAAGAATAACAGGACAGTTAAGGTGAGGAGGCTGGGCCCTGCCCAGACCACATATTTCTTGTGCTGAAGTCAAGAGACCTCCCTGACCACACATGCACAGAAAAGGCTCCTTGCAGACCAAAGGGGGATACTCTATCCAGATGCCTTTATGAGTAAAACCCATCTTGGGTAACAGATGCTAAAATATACCAAATATGAACTGTGAACCAGGCAAATTTAAATGATTGGCCAAAGGAAACATAGGAAAAATATCCCATGAAATAAATCAAACTGCCCTGAGAATGCAACTCAGTGATGCTCTCTCCCTCAGTCTACTTGTGTGTCTGTCCACACGTACTGAACTTTCTCCCCTCTTCATAAATACTTTACTTGCTTCACTACTGTCTTTCTTCAGGGAGATTCCTTTCTGTAAAGCCGAAGGCCAGAGCCCTTGTCGCTGGCCACTGGTCTAATGGCCAAGATCTGGTGCTCTTACCACCTCAGTCTCTGGCTCTGAACACAACCCCTGCTCCAACCCATGGCAGGCTGAGCCCCCCTGAGATCACTTCTACAGAGGGTGTTATTTGCGAGCATGGGAAATGCTTATTTATATCTACACCTCTTAGTAACACCAACAAAATATTTTCAATTCATTCAGCTCATTTGGAAAAGAGTGGGGCAAAATTCATTGTGCTAAAGTAATGTCCACATAATAAACCCATTCTGCATCCTTATCAATTCAAATTACCAAATGCAAAAAGTAAAATTATGTTAGACAATGCAAAAAGAAAATGTCTTTGCAATATTTAGAAAGAAATGCATCTGTATCTACTGGAATGACTGAGAGAGTTTATAAACCTTATACAAAACTTTTATTGAAATATAATTGGAAACCACAAACAGTATACTATAAAAATTCTAATTTTCCATCCTTTTTAATTCTGAAACTGTTAGCTTTCTTCAGTAACACAGATATTGAAAAAAATAATAGTTCTTGCCTAACATTTGATAAAACAGAATTGTTACCTTATTGTAAATTCTTATTTTTGTTCTCTAAAAATAATCTAGAATTTCTTTTAAATAATTTTAAAAATTTTAAATATTCTTATTCATTTTATACTTTCAAAGACCATTCCAAACTAACATCAATCCATGCCTTCCTATAAATTAACGCAATTTTAATATTTAGCAGTCATCATATGCCATTAGGCCACAATTACTTATATATAAGCAATTAAGTCATAGTTCTATATCTTATGGTCCTACTATTGAGAAAAAAATAAAAAGATCAGGAAATACTATGAATTTGCTGATTAATCAAGTACATATATGTATTTCCTTTGTCAATCAAAAAATCTGATATACTCTTGCAAATTACCTGTCCCTTGAGCATACTTAGGGCATATTGAAAATCTAGTTTATTACGTTTTTTATTCAAATTACTGAGTTGCAAAAATATGTAGTTCAGTTTTAGAGAAACTTATCTAAAACAAAATCCAGAAAGAGGAAGAGAACATTTTATTTGTATGATAAAGTTGTTGTTCAATCACCAAGTCATGTCTGACTCTGCAATCCCATGGCAGGCTGAGCCCCCTGAGACTTACAGAGGGTGTTATTTGCGAGCATGGGAAATGCTTATTTATATCTACACCTCTTAGTAACACCAACAAAATATTTTCAATTCATTCAGCTCATTTGGAAAAGAGTGGGGCAAAATTCATTGTGCTAAAGTAATGTCCACATAATAAACCCATTCTGCATCCTTATCAATTCAAATTACCAAACGCAAAAAGTAAAATTATGTTAGACAATGCAAAAAGAAAATGTCTTTGCAATATTTAGAAAGAAATGCATCTGTATCTACTGGAATGACTGAGAGAGTTTATAAACCTTATACAAAACTTTTATTGAAATATAATTGGAAACCACAAACAGTATACTATAAAAATTCTAATTTTCCATCCTTTTTAATTCTGAAACTGTTAGCTTTCTTCAGTAACACAGATATTGAAAAAAATAATAGTTCTTGCCTAACATTTGATAAAACAGAATTGTTACCTTATTGTAAATTCTTATTTTTGTTCTCTAAAAATAATCTAGAATTTCTTTTAAATAATTTTAAAAATTTTAAATATTCTTATTCATTTTATACTTTCAAAGACCATTCCAAACTAACATCAATCCATGCCTTTCTATAAATTAACGCAATTTTAATATTTAGCAGTCATCATATGCCATTAGGCCACAATTACTTATATATAAGCAATTAAGTCATAGTTCTATATCTTATGGTCCTACTATTGAGAAAAAAATAAAAAGATCAGGAAATACTATGAATTTGCTGATTAATCAAGTACATATATGTATTTCCTTTGTCAATCAAAAAATCTGATATACTCTTGCAAATTACCTGTCCCTTGAGCATACTTAGGGCATATTGAAAATCTAGTTTATTACGTTTTTTATTCAAATTACTGAGTTGCAAAAATATGTAGTTCAGTTTTAGAGAAACTTATCTAAAACAAAATCCAGAAAGAGGAAGAGAGAACATTTTATTTGTATGATAAAGTTGTTGTTCAATCACCAAGTCATGTCTGACTCTGCAATCCCATGGACAGGCTCCCCTGTCCTTCACTATCTCTCAGAGTTTGCTTCAGTTCATGTCCATACAGTTAGTGATGTTATCTAACCATCTTGTCTTTTGCCTCCCCCTTTTCCTCCTGCCCTCAATCTTTCCCAGCATCAGAGTCTTTTCCAATGACTCAGCTCTTTGCATCAGGTAGCCAAGGTATTGGCTTTACCGTCAGTCCTTCCAATGAATATTCAGGATTGATTTCCTCTAGGGTTGACTGGTTTGATTTCCTTGCCATGCAAGGGACTCTCAAGAGTCTTTCTCCAGTCCTACAATTGGAAAGCATTAATTCTTCAGTGTTCAGCTTTCTTCATGGTCCAACTCTCATATCCATATAGACTACTGGAAAAAACATAGCTATGACTGGATGGACCTTTCTCGGCAAAGTGATGTCTCTGCTTTTTATTATGCTGTCTTTTTGTTCAGTTGCTAAGTTGTGTCCAACTTTTGTCATCCCATGGACAGGCTCCCCTGTACTTCACTATCTGAGTTTGCTCAAACTCATGTCCATTGAGTCAGTAATGTCATCCAACCATCTCATCCTCTGTTGCCCCCTTCTCCTCCTGCCCTCAATCTTTCCAATTAAAAATATAATCACTATAGTGGTCCTTTGCTACTATTAACTATTATTTAAATTTCTCTTACCTGGCAGATGAGAAAGAAATGTTTGGTATAATAATTCCTCCAGTATTGTTAGATGTGATTTCTGAGCAGGTTTAAATATTTTCTGTTTTCTTTTTACTTCTCTTCTTAACAGAGTGGGAAGCTGTGCATTTCCCTACAGACAATTCACGGACAACAGCCTAGCTTGTGGTTCACTTTAGTCCTTATCCATCTGAATTTAAAATGGTCTCACAAGATTTCTTCTCAATCACCAAAACTTAAGCTATTATCTTTCCACATTTCTACTTGTGCCTTATTCTGTACTTGACACTGCATACCAATCCAAACTTTCTCTTCAGTTCCTATGCCTAATACAAAAGATTCATCTGTCAGCAAAGTTGATAACATGTCAGCAAAATGAGTATTGTATTTTATCTTAATTTTTAAAAGAAATGAATCATTTAGATTGGTTTATCATGTTCATTTTGAAAGAAAATAACCTATTTGCTATTCACCGCTTAAGAATAGTTTTAATAGTCACACAAGATTTTTCATATAAAAATGAAATTATTTTAAGTTATACTTATGTCAATGTGAAAATAAGAAAATGTTTACCAGAGGAAATAGTTCGGAAGAGACCAATATTCAAATATGTTTGTAATTAGATTGAGAGTTTTGAAATTAGAGTTGCAAGATCAAGATGTTATTGAGAAGTATTCTATAGAAATAAATAGTTCCATTTTAAGCCAATCAGGTTACATGGTCCACTGGCAAAATAATTACATTTGTCCTACACATATTATCAAGAGATGGTTAAAGTTTCTTAAACTTTACAATAATAGTCACTCAAAACAGTTTGATTTTATATTGGAATATTTCCAGTAAAAAAACAACTTAAAACTAGAAGAAAGAAAAAAAAAACTACATAAACATATTTAGAGGCTGTGATTTCTTAAAAACCCTATCACCAGGGGCTTCCCCTGGTGGTCCAGTGGGTAAGGACACTGCCTTGCAGTGCAAGGGGCGCCGGTTCGATCCCTGGCCTGGGAAGATGCCACATGCCGCAGAGCGGCTGGACCCATGTGTCCAATCACCGAGCCGGAGCTCTGGAGCGCATGTGCTCAGAGCCGGCGCTCTGCAACGACAGACGCCACTGCGATGGGAGGCCCACACGGGCCAAAGAACAAAGACGGATGAAAATGGAGAAACGAAGGACCAACAGAAGTGGTCTGCCCGCTCCCCTCCCTCCCCAACCCGACCCCCGCCCAAAATAAATAAATAAATCTTAAAAAAAAAACCCTATCACCAATGGTAAATACTTCTTAAAACAACGTTTAATTCTTTTGAGTGAATTTAAACCCAGCTTTCCTGCTCTCAGCTGAACTTACTTAGTTGCATGGTCATAGCTGTACATTTTCCCCACAGCTCATGATCTCTAATTACATCCCAATCCACATACTGGATCACATTTGGTCTATAACTCTCTTTAAATAATGCCACAGCCATTTATTTCTATGCCACTGTTTGACTTTTGGGAAGATTTAAATCCCAAAAAGTTCCTATGCCTAATACAAAAGATTCATCTGTCAGCAAAGTTGATAACATGTCAGCAAAATGAGTATTGTATTTTATCTTAATTTTTAAAAGAAATGAATCATTTAGATTGGTTTATCATGTTCATTTTGAAAGAAAATAACCTATTTGCTATTCACCGCTTAAGAATAGTTTTAATAGTCACACAAGATTTTTCATATAAAAATGAAATTATTTTAAGTTATACTTATGTCAATGTGAAAATAAGAAAATGTTTACCAGAGGAAATAGTTCGGAAGAGACCAATATTCAAATATGTTTGTAATTAGATTGAGAGTTTTGAAATTAGAGTTGCAAGATCAAGATGTTATTGAGAAGTATTCTATAGAAATAAATAGTTCCATTTTAAGCCAATCAGGTTACATGGTCCACTGGCAAAATAATTACATTTGTCCTACACATATTATCAAGAGATGGTTAAAGTTTCTTAAACTTTACAATAATAGTCACTCAAAACAGTTTGATTTTATATTGGAATATTTCCAGTAAAAAAACAACTTAAAACTAGAAGAAAGAAAAAAAAAAACTACATAAACATATTTAGAGGCTGTGATTTCTTAAAAACCCTATCACCAGGGGCTTCCCCTGGTGGTCCAGTGGGTAAGGACACTGCCTTGCAGTGCAAGGGGCGCCGGTTCGATCCCTGGCCTGGGAAGATGCCACATGCCGCAGAGCGGCTGGACCCATGTGTCCAATCACCGAGCCGGAGCTCTGGAGCGCATGTGCTCAGAGCCGGCGCTCTGCAACGACAGACGCCACTGCGATGGGAGGCCCACACGGGCCAAAGAACAAAGACGGATGAAAATGGAGAAACGAAGGACCAACAGAAGTGGTCCGCCCGCTCCCCTCCCTCCCCAACCCGACCCCCGCCCAAAATAAATAAATAAATCTTAAAAAAAAAACCCTATCACCAATGGTAAATACTTCTTAAAACAACGTTTAATTCTTTTGAGTGAATTTAAACCCAGCTTTCCTGCTCTCCAGCTGAACTTACTTAGTTGCATGGTCATAGCTGTACATTTTCCCCACAGCTCATGATCTCTAATTACATCCCAATCCACATACTGGATCACATTTGGTCTATAACTCTCTTTAAATAATGCCACAGCCATTTATTTCTATGCCACTGTTTGACTTTTGGGAAGATTTATGAAAAGAAGTGGGGAGTTATCCTCTTAATCCATCTGTTAACGATTTAGTATAACATGAGGACAATGTGACTCTCCTAAAGCCAGTGGTTAATTAACTGTTGCTAATTGTTGCTGGTATGATGCAGAGCATGCTGTTTATTCTTTTGAATGCCAATTTTGTGGACCAAGAAGTTTATGCAGGCTGTATTTACTCTGTTACCAGTTAAAGCATAAACTCTTCAAATCTATGATCAATCTTCACCCTGTGCTAAACATTGGCCTCAAAATATCTAATTGATAAAATATAATTATGTATTTTTAGTCCAATTCTCCTGGACTTCTCTAAAAAAATTGGTCTTCACTAACCAGATTCTTTTTTTTTTTCTTTTTTTTTTCAGAAAAGGACATTCCAGATTTATTTCTATTTGCTCTTTATGGCATTCATGGAATCTCTAACCAGGTGCTAGAAAGAATTTCTATATTTAGTCTTTCCTACAAAGTCTAGCATGCAGTGCCTTCAACATATTGAGTGTATCAACAGAATTTAATGTTTCCACCTTCTCACAGTTTTCATTTAGAGATTTCAGAAAAGTTAGTCTTACAAAACAAACCATAATACAGTTATTTTTCATTTGTGTATTTTTACCTTTTGCTATGCCATATGGAAATATGGCAGTTTCTCTACCAGGAATGGGACCTTCACCTCCAGCTCTGGAAGCCTAGAGTCCTAACCATTGGGCTCCCAGTGAAGTCCCTACAATCCAGTAATGGAAGAAGAAAGTTGGATACCAGACATGATCTACTTTTGAGATAATTGAAAAAGAAGGCAAAGACGTACAACTAGGTGAAATGAAGAAGTAACTGCTTTCTCTAGTCATTGAAGAGTTCAACTTGAAATGCATTCATACCAGGAAAAAATCATGATGAGAAACAAGAAAGGAGTCTGAACACGCCATACAGGTGTGTGGCAGCGTTTGACCTCTTTAATATGATAAAATATTTATGATCAAATCTTTCCTACATAAACATGTTTACCAGAATTAGTTGATTATATACCTTTGTCCTGGTATAGTCCAAGCTTTCACTATTGTCTTTAAACAATCCACCCACTCCTTTAGATCTAAAAAATGTATGTTTGAATGATGAATTACTTCTTCTTAACTAAAGTAATATGCATACACACTACCATATATAAAAGAGATAACCATACTCTGTGACACCAGGAACTATAATATACTCAATATCTTTTAATAGTCTATAAGGGAAAATAATCTGAAAGGAACACATATACACACATATGTATGTATATATATATATTCACTTACAACTGAATTATTTGGCTATACACCTTAAACTAGCACAACATTGTAAGTCAACTATACTTTAATTAAAAAATAGACATTTTTAAAATAAATAAACAAGTACATAAGGCTGGGTAGTTTGCCTAATCTATATTTCTATGATTGCCAATCTGTGATCTTAAAAATTCATATGCTTGCCACAGTTCTAGCAAAATTATTTATGCTGAATTCAACATGACTAGCATACTAATTAGTTATAAACTAATAGAAGGCAAGAATAATTGTACTTTTTCCTAACAGGGCCTTGTGTTTTACTGGCCCTTCCTTAGGGTTTATGAAATTGGACACATGTTCTAGCGGGCTGATATTAAAAATTCTCATTAAGAGAGTTGCTAGTATCAAGGGCTCTTCATTAAACCAAACATCTAATACTTTTTCAGGTGATTTTGCATTCTAGCAAATTGGATAGAGCTTTGCAAAACTAACAGACATACTGGAAAGAATCTACATGTCTAATTAAAAGATTTGTCATTGACTCATAAGAGTAGCTACTTATTTAGGGGAAAACAAAAGTGCTGAAAATAGTGATAACTTTTCCAAAAGTCACATTTAACACCTTTCAAACCAAGCCCTTCCCAATAAGAACTCATTTGAAATACAGTATTCAAAATGTACACAGATGCATGTCAAAATTTTTTGTCATTTAATTATTTGGATATTGAAGATCTGACTCAATGAATTGCAGCTGCTGAGACAAAATTAATACAGAGAAAAATATAATTCCTTGGACTCTACTATCTTTCTTCTCCCTTTGAATAATTTTTGATATATCAAAAAGTGACTTTTTTTAAAAGATTTATTTATTTATTTATTCATTTTGGGGGGGGTGGAGAAGGAGGGGGTGGGTGGGCCACTTCTATTGGTCTTTCATTTATCTGTTTTCATCCATCTTTGTTCTTTGGCCCGTGTGGGCCTCCCATTGCAGTGGCCTCTGTTGTCGCAGAGCACCATCTCTGGGCGCATGCGCTCCAGAGCTCCAGCTCGGTAATTGGGCACATCGGTCCAGCCGCTCCACGGCACGTGGGATCTTCCCAGGCCAGGGATCGAACCGGTGCCCCCTGCACTGCAAGGCAGTATCCTTACCCACTGGACCACCAGGGAAGCCCCCAAAAAGTGAATTTTTAAAATATTTTTCTAATTGCTTTATTTTCAACACTTTATCATCTACCTATTTCTTAACAGCAAAAAAAACCTTTTTCCCCTAGATAAAATAAAAGATAGTAACACTTTTCCTTAATATCACCAACCATAATTTTTAAGATCTCATTAAATAAAAACATAGATGCGGGCCTCCCAGGTAGTCCAGTGGGTGGAGAGTCCACCTTGCAGTGTGGGAGGACATGGGTTCTATCCCTGGTGCAGGAAGATCTCATGTGCCATGGAGTGGCTGGACTGGTGTATCCAATTAAGAACCAGTACTCTGGAGCACAGGTGCTCTGGACACATGTGCTCCAGAGCAGGTGCTCTGCAAAGAGAGAGACCACTGCAATGGGAGGCCCACATGTGCCAAAGAACCAAGATGGATGAAAATAAATAAATAAAAAACCAATAAAAGAGGCTAACTTTTTTTTTAAGTTAAAAAAAAACATGGATGCCTTATTGAATGTGCAAAATTGGTGGCTCAGATAGTAACCAATCTGCCTGCAATGCAGGAGACCCCAGTTCAGTCTTTGCATTGAGATCTCCTGAAGAAAGGAATGACTACCCACTCTAGGACTGAAAATGAAATTGAAAATTTGTTTTTTTGGATATTGAAGATCTGACTCAATGAATTGCAGCTGCTGAGACAAAATTAATACAGAGAAAAATATAATTCCTTGGACTCTACTATCTTTCTTCTCCCTTTGAATAATTTTTGATATATCAAAAAGTGACTTTTTTTAAAAGATTTATTTATTTATTTATTCATTTTGGGGGGGGTGGAGAAGGAGGGGGTGGGTGGGCCACTTCTATTGGTCTTTCATTTATCTGTTTTCATCCATCTTTGTTCTTTGGCCCGTGTGGGCCTCCCATTGCAGTGGCCTCTGTTGTCGCAGAGCACCATCTCTGGGCGCATGCGCTCCAGAGCTCCAGCTCGGTAATTGGGCACATCGGTCCAGCCGCTCCACGGCACGTGGGATCTTCCCAGGCCAGGGATCGAACCGGTGCCCCCTGCACTGCAAGGCAGTATCCTTACCCACTGGACCACCAGGGAAGCCCCCAAAAAGTGAATTTTTAAAATATTTTTCTAATTGCTTTATTTTCAACACTTTATCATCTACCTATTTCTTAACAGCAAAAAAAACCTTTTTCCCCTAGATAAAATAAAAGATAGTAACACTTTTCCTTAATATCACCAACCATAATTTTTAAGATCTCATTAAATAAAAACATAGATGCGGGCCTCCCTGGTAGTCCAGTGGGTGGAGAGTCCACCTTGCAGTGTGGGAGGACATGGGTTCTATCCCTGGTGCAGGAAGATCTCATGTGCCATGGAGTGGCTGGACTGGTGTATCCAATTAAGAACCAGTACTCTGGAGCACAGGTGCTCTGGACACATGTGCTCCAGAGCAGGTGCTCTGCAAAGAGAGAGACCACTGCAATGGGAGGCCCACATGTGCCAAAGAACCAAGATGGATGAAAATAAATAAATAAAAAACCAATAAAAGAGGCTAACTTTTTTTTTAAGTTAAAAAAAAACATGGATGCCTTATTGAATGTGCAAAATTGGTGGCTCAGATAGTAACCAATCTGCCTGCAATGCAGGAGACCCCAGTTCAGTCTTTGCATTGAGATCTCCTGAAGAAAGGAATGACTACCCACTCTAGGATTTTTGCCTGGAAAACCCCATGGGCAGAGAAGTCTGGTGGGCTACAGTCCATGGAGTCACAAAGAATTGGACACAACTGAGTGACTAACACATTGCCACCAAGTCCATTAACCTCTCCAAGAGGACTCTCTGATGTTAAATTTGATAATGCCCTTTAGACAAACACGTGGTAAAGAAGCTAAGTGAAGGCAAAAACAGAGAAATAATAGAAACAGAAGAGAACTTTTGGCATCTTCCTTCTAATCTGCAGCCCTGGGATTTCTTAGAAAGTAAACACACAGTCAGTCATGTCAATTAATCCACACCACACCAATACTCAGCTGAAGGATGGCAACCTCAGACGAAGGGAACAGTTGTACATAGAGCATAACATCAGACATACTAGAAAGGAGGCTGAGCAGAAGCACTCACTTTATAATGTGGCCCCGAAGGTACAGCCAATTTTGCAACTGCCAATTCCAAAATGAAGTCCATTTCCCCTAAATGGACTAAAGTTTGAAATTCAGTATCCAGTAAAAAATGACTTCTAGTCGAAGTCCAGGAGGTAGCACAAAATTCAAAAACTGAAGGATTATACCAAAGGTATTTAAGCTAAACAGGTCAGGGGACAAAATCGGGATTCTGATTTTAAAAATTTCTTGCCACTCTTGTTCACATGTATTTTTGATTATATTTGCTCACACGCGTTTTGCCCATCCTTTGTGTGAGTAGAACATCGGCATGTGGATGAATGAAAGAATTAAATGTTACGTAAAAGCACTTATGCCTTATTATGTGAGTTTATTTTACCTTGGCAAAATAAATAAGGTGTGTAGATGTCTTCTGCTTTTCCTCTAGGCCCAACACACAACTTCTCTCAACTCCATAATTTCAACTGGCACTTGAGGACAGGTTAGCTGTGAGGTCTTATTCCTTTCTCACCTTTCAATTCTTTATCCAGAGATGATTTAGAGAGTATCGAAATGTGTACTCCTTCCAGCTTTATGAATATCTGGAATAGATATGACATTTTATGTCTCAGTCAGTAACTAAAGTGATATCTACTAGAATTCAGGACTAGCATCCAACCTAATGAGCTGATACTCATGCTGGAACTTTTATTATATATTTTGAACACTACCTGTGCCCAGTGGAGTACATCTACTTCAATTTAATAAAAAAATAAGTAAACACTAAGCAGGTCTTAGTCCAAACCATCCCTATACCCTATTCTTTCTCTAACCCAAAATCACAAAAATTATTTCCAATACATTCTTATAGTACTTGTATACCTTTAGCTCTTTAAGTTTAGATTTTTTTTTTTTTTGCCTCTAAATCATTGTTTATATTCACCCATCTTTATTCTTTGGCATGTGTGGGCCTCCCATTGCAGAGCCTCTCTTGTTGCAGAGCACCAGCTCTGGGCACATGCGCTCAGGCGCTGGCTCCTAATTGGACACACGGGTTCAGCTGCTCCACAGTACATGGGATCTTTCTAGGCCAGGCATCAAAATGGTGCCTCTCGCACTGCAAAGCATACTCTTTACCCACTGGACCACCAAGAAAGACCTAAGTTTAGATTTTTGATCCATTTTATGCTAATACATTTTGTATATTGTATAGTTCTCAGCATCAAAGTCCTTCTGTTTGTTTTTACATATTGACAGGCTAATATCCAACTTTTCTAGCACCAGTTGTTATAAAAACTCTTCTACATTGAATTACATATTGTTTTAAAAATTATAGTAAGTAAAACTATTGCTTGCTTTAGATCTTTGGAATTGCTGTGGCTCATGATATGGTAAAAAGATCATATTTTGTATGCTAGCCATAAAAACACCTTTGACATATTAAACAGACATAAATTGACAATAGATCTTTATTATGTGAGTTTATTTTACCTTGGCAAAATAAATAAGGTGTGTAGATGTCTTCTGCTTTTCCTCTAGGCCCAACACACAACTTCTCTCAACTCCATGATTTCAACTGGCACTTGAGGACAGGTTAGCTGTGAGGTCTTATTCCTTTCTCACCTTTCAATTCTTTATCCAGAGATGATTTAGAGTATCGAAATGTGTACTCCTTCCAGCTTTATGAATATCTGGAATAGATATGACATTTTATGTCTCAGTCAGTAACTAAAGTGATATCTACTAGAATTCAGGACTAGCATCCAACCTAATGAGCTGATACTCATGCTGGAACTTTTATTATATATTTTGAACACTACCTGTGCCCAGTGGAGTACATCTACTTCAATTTAATAAAAAAATAAGTAAACACTAAGCAGGTCTTAGTCCAAACCATCCCTATACCCTATTCTTTCTCTAACCCAAAATCACAAAAATTATTTCCAATACATTCTTATAGTACTTGTATACCTTTAGCTCTTTAAGTTTAGATTTTTTTTTTTTTTGCCTCTAAATCATTGTTTATATTCACCCATCTTTATTCTTTGGCATGTGTGGGCCTCCCATTGCAGAGCCTCTCTTGTTGCAGAGCACCAGCTCTGGGCACATGCACTCCAGAGCGCTGGCTCCTAATTGGACACACGGGTTCAGCTGCTCCACAGTACATGGGATCTTTCTAGGCCAGGCATCAAAATGGTGCCTCTCGCACTGCAAAGCATACTCTTTACCCACTGGACCACCAAGAAAGACCTAAGTTTAGATTTTTGATCCATTTTATGCTAATACATTTTGTATATTGTATAGTTCTCAGCATCAAAGTCCTTCTGTTTGTTTTTACATATTGACAGGCTAATATCCAACTTTTCTAGCACCAGTTGTTATAAAAACTCTTCTACATTGAATTACATATTGTTTTAAAAATTATAGTAAGTAAAACTATTGCTTGCTTTAGATCTTTGGAATTGCTGTGGCTCATGATATGGTAAAAAGATCATATTTTGTATGCTAGCCATAAAAACACCTTTGACATATTAAACAGACATAAATTGACAATAGATCTTTATCTGCATAACTGTTACTATTGAAGAAGTAATGATATGCTAAGACAGCAAATCATCAGACTGACCTCCTCTTTGCTCTTATGTATATTTTACACTTCTGTCCTAATAAGTAAACTACATAGTTAGGGCAAATTGAAAAATAAAGTATGATAGATAAAAGAGACTAGAGATTAGAGTAAAATAGTCTGCATGTGTTCTGTCCAATATAACCTCAGCCTTACTAAGTAACTCTATTAGCAATTTGGAGATCTACAGCATATTGGGGGAAATGGCACAATTTAACTGAACAAGGGAAATGAAAATTTTTTTTTGACATTTTCCTGGGCTTATTTCCCATTTTATTAAGAAAATGTGGCAGCATATTATTGGAACCAGCAAATGAGAGAAATTTTTGCATGAAACCCCAATATCTTGTCCAGGAAAGGTCTTTATTATTTAGCCTTTAAGAAAATGAAAGTGACAGGTCGCAATTGTCAGTAGATACTGACTGCCTCTATGTTACCCTACTCTTCTTATTCCCAATAGGATAGCGAACTGATTAAAGTCTGACTCCAGAATGTGAAACCAATAAGTTTCAAAATCATGTGAGTGCTTTTAGCATGCTCAAGTGTCACCATGGAGGATCAGAATTTCTTGAACCTGACATTCTAATCTGATTATTGTCTCTAAAAATGGTTAAATAGATGTAGTGTCAGAAAGCTGATAATCCCAGTTGTATGTTTCAAATCCTATAATTCACCCAGATTTTTCAATCTTCTTAAATTTAGTTTGCTATATCTGTTTATTACTACAGAGCGGTAGCCATATATATACACACGCACATATGTATGTGTGTGTATATATATATATATATATATATATATATATATATATATAAAATCAATCATATTATCACTCTCATCAAATTGTCTATGTTAATAGGTCAGCAAATCATTTTTTATGGTTGTCATCATTCAGTTAAGAGGAGCCTAAACCAGAAATAAAAGGCATCAAAATATTTGTGGCTTAACTAAAAAATTAACAATAGATCTTGCAAAAGTTATGATTTTAAATAAAGACTTATTCATGCTTGAGGGCATTTATTTTCCCTTCTCAAGCTAACCAAATCATATTAATACTCTACGTCCTACCTATTTCTGGAGGTTTCAGTTGGAGAGCTTCAGCACCTCAGTGCCTCTCAAATTAATTTTGACAAGTGCTTCCAGGCACACCTTCCCAAGGTCATTGGGTCAGGCAGGCAGGCAGCTAAGGCATATATAGGAGGAGAGTAGTTGACCCTGGGATAAATAATCACAGTACACTTGACTGAAGTTACTCATTAAAAATCTTTACCTTCCACCCTAATCAACTTTACAACTCTTCTTCTATAGATTTTTGTGTGCTTAACTGTACATTCAGATTTAAAAAGTTTGAACATAATAGGTTTCTTTTGAAGATTCTTAGGATGCACAGGGCTATAGTTTTATTACACAAATATATAATGCTTTGGTTTTCAGAAGAAAAGCCATATTTAAAAGCCATTTCTAATTGACTGACTATGACTATGCTCTGGCCTATTTCTGCATCCATCTCTCTGTTTTTATAACTGTATCAGATTATTTTTCTTCACACGATTACCTTTAATGTTTATTTCCTGCCTAGATTTGTAAGTTCAGTATCCTTACTGTACATTTTCTCCTTCAGTGAAAAAATATATCAGGAAGTACAAGAAACTATTCTATTTCTTGCTTTTTTTTCCTATATCTACAAATTTCTGAATGGAAATATAGGAAGCCCCATTACAAATACATGTCCATCTAGAGAGCATAAGCATTCTAGGTTATAGTATTTTAAGATTTCAATGATGTCTCTACCCAGATTCAACTCATTTGGTTCATAATTTGTATGAATTAAAAAAAAATTACCGAAATTTGGATGCAAGTGGTGCTTCAGGCTTCAGTGATGACTTTTGCTGTTCTTTCATGCATTGCTACGTTTGAATCTTCAGTGCTGATCGCTTAATGACAAAGATAGGCAGAATTATGGCGAAAGGAATAACGACTAAAATGGATTCTAGTAAAATCTTTCCTGCTTGTCTTTTATGCCAGTAGCTACTTTTGGAAAATGTAGAAGTCCAAGAGCATAACCAGTAAATATTTTTAGAAGCATAGGTAATGATTTTAGCAAAATTAGCAGAAAATTACCCCTGAAATATTGGGAGTATTTGCTTATTTGCCAGTGCATGGGAATATTCTTTTATGTTCAGATGGGAAAAATATTCTGATCGCTAATTGCTTGGAGCTATGTGTTGTAAGTGAGGCTGAGTCTTTAGGAAGAAGAATGTTCCACTGGTTCTCAAAGCATGACCCCTGATCATCAGCAGCAGTTTACACTGGGCACTTGTTAGAAACAACAGATTTCCTAGTGGACCTTCAGGCTACCACATCCGGAACCCTGGCACTGGGGTCTTGGCAATCTGTGTTTTAACAGGCTCTCCAGGTTTCCTGTACATGTTAAACTTCAAGTTCCACTGCTCTAACCCATTCATTATCTCTGCTATGTGTGTGTGCAATGAATAACCAAAAGCTATTTGCCTGTCTGGGTAGGAAGAAATAAAAACAGTGACATAGTGAAGAATCTCTATGACATTGAAGTTTCAAAAAGATTCACCCTCGGGAACTTCACCTTGTGATAGTCAGTGAAATTTAAAATGAAATAAAAGCTAAAGCAATTACTGATGAACAACTGTGGTAAGAGTATTGACTCTTGTCCACACTATCTTCTTTCTTAAAACAAGCCCTTCCTACTCTGTGATTCTACTGAGGCTGTCATTTGGGATCCGACTATTACAAAAACTGGTACCAGGAACACACTAGCCAAAGAAATAGACAATGAATAGGCAAGTTGCACTGGTACAGAGTCCTGTTTTCCTGGCTAAAATCTGACAGAGTTTTCTTAAGTGGTAGCAGAAACTCTGCTTAGTGTTTCATCTGTTAAATAAGACCCAAGCTCTGTGCCTATGACCATGAAAATTTCAGAAGGCCTAGCAGAAATACATGCATATTAGATTGGGCTGTTAATTTAGTGTGGACATCAATAATATTTTAGGAGAAGGCTTCTTGTGGTATAAGGGCCCAAATTTTTCTATTAGGCAGAATTATGGCGAAAGGAATAACGACTAAAATGGATTCTAGTAAAATCTTTCCTGCTTGTCTTTTATGCCAGTAGCTACTTTTGGAAAATGTAGAAGTCCAAGAGCATAACCAGTAAATATTTTTAGAAGCATAGGTAATGATTTTAGCAAAATTAGCAGAAAATTACCCCTGAAATATTGGGAGTATTTGCTTATTTGCCAGTGCATGGGAATATTCTTTTATGTTCAGATGGGAAAAATATTCTGATCGCTAATTGCTTGGAGCTATGTGTTGTAAGTGAGGCTGAGTCTTTAGGAAGAAGAATGTTCCACTGGTTCTCAAAGCATGACCCCTGATCATCAGCAGCAGTTTACACTGGGCACTTGTTAGAAACAACAGATTTCCTAGTGGACCTTCAGGCTACCACATCCGGAACCCTGGCACTGGGGTCTTGGCAATCTGTGTTTTAACAGGCTCCAGGTTTCCTGTACATGTTAAACTTCAAGTTCCACTGCTCTAACCCATTCATTATCTCTGCTATGTGTGTGTGCAATGAATAACCAAAAGCTATTTGCCTGTCTGGGTAGGAAGAAATAAAAACAGTGACATAGTGAAGAATCTCTATGACATTGAAGTTTCAAAAAGATTCACCCTCGGGAACTTCACCTTGTGATAGTCAGTGAAATTTAAAATGAAATAAAAGCTAAAGCAATTACTGATGAACAACTGTGGTAAGAGTATTGACTCTTGTCCACACTATCTTCTTTCTTAAAACAAGCCCTTCCTACTCTGTGATTCTACTGAGGCTGTCATTTGGGATCCGACTATTACAAAAACTGGTACCAGGAACACACTAGCCAAAGAAATAGACAATGAATAGGCAAGTTGCACTGGTACAGAGTCCTGTTTTCCTGGCTAAAATCTGACAGAGTTTTCTTAAGTGGTAGCAGAAACTCTGCTTAGTGTTTCATCTGTTAAATAAGACCCAAGCTCTGTGCCTATGACCATGAAAATTTCAGAAGGCCTAGCAGAAATACATGCATATTAGATTGGGCTGTTAATTTAGTGTGGACATCAATAATATTTTAGGAGAAGGCTTCTTGTGGTTCAGTCATTCAGTTGTGCCTGACTCTTTGCCACCCCATGGACTGCAGTATGCCAGGCTTTCCTGTCCTTCACTGTCTCCCAGGGCTTGTTTAAATGCCCATCCATTGAGTCGGTGATGAATCCAACCATCTTGTCCTCTGTCATCTCCTTCTCTTTCTGCGTTGTCTTTCCCAGAATCAGGGTCTTTTCATATCTAGAAGAATAGATTATTTTATCTAAGGTGGAAAATTTTTAAATAGAGAGGGTAGTATACAACCTTGCTGGATGGGAAACTGTCTTCCTGTAGTTAGGGATGGCTGATGGTGAGGATTCAGATAGGATTCAGATAGTCATGCATTTTGAGGGGATATTGGTGAAATCTCCATTTCCAGTAGAAGTTAATGTCAGCAAAGTCCAGTAAGTGGGAATGCTTGGTTGACAATAGTGGAAACCAGGGGTCTTCACTTAGAAGGCTTGTTCCCCCGATGTTTGTATATTTCACCCTTTCCTGTATATTTCACCACATCCTGACTCAAATGTCAGCCTCCCAGTTAGGCTCACTGAGAAAGTCCCATTTATAATTTCCATCAACCCTAGACTGTCATTCCTCCTGATCCCACTTGGCCTGTTCTGTTGTTTTCCCTATCACTTATCACTGTCTAATTCACAATAAGGGTTACTCATTTGCTGTGCCTACTAGTTTTTGCCTATTTTTTCCATGTTCCCCAGATAGAATGTGAGTTCTCTAATGGCAGGGGATTATATCTATTTTATTAATTTATGTATCCCCAAAGCTTAGAAGAATAAACTACACATAGTTGGTACTCACTGAGTAGTTGTTGAATGAACAAGCCTGTGTCCATTTATTGTATTCAATTGCTTTGAAGTAGCCTTGGAACTCTGACACCATAAAAAGTGTAGTACATCTTTTAAAATGTATTTAACTTATATAAATTGCATATAGACACTATGTCTGATATAGGGATAGGAGCTGTAGGAGATTTCTTAAAAATACTACTAAGAAGGCTTCCCTTGTGGCTCAGTGGATAAGAACCCATCTGCCAATACAGGAGACACAGGTTCAATCCCTGAACCAGGAAGGTCCCATAAACCACAGAGCAGCTAAACCCACACATCAACAAAGACCCAGCACAGCCAAAAATAAATAAATAAAAGTTTAAAAAAAAAAATACTATTAAGAAAGTTGGCATTACAGGGTGAATTGTGCATACATGTGATTGTGATGGTATTTGGAGACAGGGTTTTTACGGAGGTGATAAAGCGAAAATGGGACCATTTGGGTATATCCTAATCCAACCTTACCCATGTCCTTAAAAGAAGGGATTAGGGCACAGATATGCACAATATCAAGACACAGGAAGTAGATGAGAATTTATAGGCCAAGGGAAGAGGCTTAGAGCATATCCCTTCCTCATGGTCCTCAGAAAAATTCATCTTCCCAGCACCTTGTTTATACCTCATATTTCTGAGAAAATAATTTTCTGAGCTTTTAATTCACCCACTCTGAAATGTTTTGTTACAACCCTAGCAAACTAAAATAACAAGCTTACATATAGCATTAGAATTGGGGAAGATTGATAAATCTGCCCAATGTAGAGTTTATGCTTTCACACAACAGTGTTGGACAAAATATTGATTGGTACATAACACTTCTGTTGAGAATTCTCCTGTGTGTGAATTTTTGTCTCTAAGATCTATGCTCTAAGATCTACGCTTAGGTTCTGCTGCTCTCAAGCCCACACCTTTCTAATGGAAATCCTAAATCACCAACAAGAAGAAAATTTTAGCAAGAACTCAGTGTTCGCACGTTGAATTATGAACTGGCTTTAACCTTCCCCACATGCATTCAAACTCTGCTTCTGCCTATAGAGAGAGGTTATTATGGGTCACCTAGGACAAAGCTAACAATAATGGTTTTTATTAAACATAGTAAGAGGAATCCATAAGAATGATGGTATAATAATTACTACAAGCAAACATAAAACATATGAGAGGTATTGGGCTAATAATTAACCTATATTTATGATTCAGTCATCAAGGAGAGTAAAGAGAGGAAAGAGTAGTCTACCTATATTATTAAGAATGTCTACAGATTGGTTTATGTGTACCTTGCATTTATATGGGATTAAACAGGCTGGATTGGTTAACAAAAGATCTTTGCCTTAACAAAACCAAAAGATACCTTTGCTGATTTGGTGAGATCTTTTTCTTCCTAAGTCTTAGCAGACAAATAGAAAAAAACACCTCTGCTAGAGCAAAGGCCTTTAGCAATGGAGAGGATTTTCACCTTAACTACATGAAATCAGCTCATTTGTAAATCGACATCTCCATCTCAAGCTCAACTATGGCATTACAGGGTGAATTGTGCATACATGTGATTGTGATGGTATTTGGAGACAGGGTTTTACGGAGGTGATAAAGCGAAAATGGGACCATTTGGGTATATCCTAATCCAACCTTACCCATGTCCTTAAAAGAAGGGATTAGGGCACAGATATGCACAATATCAAGACACAGGAAGTAGATGAGAATTTATAGGCCAAGGGAAGAGGCTTAGAGCATATCCCTTCCTCATGGTCCTCAGAAAAATTCATCTTCCCAGCACCTTGTTTATACCTCATATTTCTGAGAAAATAATTTTCTGAGCTTTTAATTCACCCACTCTGAAATGTTTTGTTACAACCCTAGCAAACTAAAATAACAAGCTTACATATAGCATTAGAATTGGGGAAGATTGATAAATCTGCCCAATGTAGAGTTTATGCTTTCACACAACAGTGTTGGACAAAATATTGATTGGTACATAACACTTCTGTTGAGAATTCTCCTGTGTGTGAATTTTTGTCTCTAAGATCTATGCTCTAAGATCTACGCTTAGGTTCTGCTGCTCTCAAGCCCACACCTTTCTAATGGAAATCCTAAATCACCAACAAGAAGAAAATTTTAGCAAGAACTCAGTGTTCGCACGTTGAATTATGAACTGGCTTTAACCTTCCCCACATGCATTCAAACTCTGCTTCTGCCTATAGAGAGAGGTTATTATGGGTCACCTAGGACAAAGCTAACAATAATGGTTTTTATTAAACATAGTAAGAGGAATCCATAAGAATGATGGTATAATAATTACTACAAGCAAACATAAAACATATGAGAGGTATTGGGCTAATAATTAACCTATATTTATGATTCAGTCATCAAGGAGAGTAAAAGAGAGGGAAAGAGTAGTCTACCTATATTATTAAGAATGTCTACAGATTGGTTTATGTGTACCTTGCATTTATATGGGATTAAACAGGCTGGATTGGTTAACAAAAGATCTTTGCCTTAACAAAACCAAAAGATACCTTTGCTGATTTGGTGAGATCTTTTTCTTCCTAAGTCTTAGCAGACAAATAGAAAAAAACACCTCTGCTAGAGCAAAGGCCTTTAGCAATGGAGAGGATTTTCACCTTAACTACATGAAATCAGCTCATTTGTAAATCGACATCTCCATCTCAAGCTCAACTATGTTTCAACCTTCCCTGACAACAATGGATCAAAAAGACATATGATAGGGCTTCCTTGGTGGTCCAGTGGGTAAGGACACCACCTTGCAGTGCAAGGGGCGCCGGCTGGATCCCTGGCCTGGGAAGATCCCACGTGCCGCGGAGCAGCTGGACTGATGTGTCCAATTACTGAGCCAGAGCTCTGGAGCGCATGCGCCCGTAGCCGGCGCTCTGCGACAACAGAGGCCACTGCTATGGGAGGCCCACGCAGGCCAGAGAACAAAGATGGATGAAAATGGACAAATGAAAGACCAATAGAAGTGGCCCACCTAAGGACAAATACAGTATATTAACACATATATATGGAATCTAGTAGGATGGTGATGATGGCACATGCAGTGAAGTGACAGAAAGACAGACATGGACAGTGGACATATGGACATTGTGGGGAAGGAACAGTGGGTGAGAGGCGTAAAGGAAGTAGCATGAAGGCCTGTACTATCATAAGTGAAGAAAATAGCTCTAGTCATTGCTCTGTGAGAAAAGGGGATCCTTCAGGGGTGCTGTGTGATGGTCGGGAGGGGAGGGAAGGGGGGGATATACATGTGAGTAATCTGAGAACATGCATGTCTGTGAACAACAAAACTCTGTAAAAGTTAAAAGTAAAATAAAGGTTTAAAAAAAAAAAAAAAAGAAGTGGCCCACCTGCTCCCCTCCCTCCCCACCCCACACCCACCAAAAAAAAAAAAAAAGACATATGATAAAAGAGATCTAGTCAAGAGTCCTCAACTTCACCAAGAGGATTCTAGGAAGAAAGTTACTTGGACATACTTCATCCATATTTACAATGATGTGATGCTCTGCTTAGCAAAGTGTCAAGAGGGTCCCTCCAAACAGATACTTGTGCAACTTTAAATTGTTGGTACAGTAAGGTGAGTGCATAGGTGTGTACACGCATGTACATGTGTGAGTATAACTGAATATTTAACTATTGAAAATTAGAATCATCTGTTCAATGAACTTAAGCTTCCTTTCTAAGTTCTCGTCATTATAAAATTATTTCTCTTTTTCAAAAAAAAAAAAAAAGATTATTTCTCTCCATATGGAAAAGGACCAAAGGTGTGCATTCAAATCTGCTGAATGTTCCTTAGTCATCAGGGTTTTTTTGTTTGGTTGATTGGGTGGGGTTTTTTTTCAGCAGAAGGGGTAACATGGCATGGCTTGTGGGATTTTAGTTCCCCAACCAAGGATCAGACATCTGCCTCCTACAGTGGAAGGGCAGAATCTTAAATGGACCCCCAGAGAAGTCCTATCAAAAACCGTTTCTTAGGCTTCCCTGGTGGTCCAGTGGGTAAAAAGTCTGCCCTGCAGTGCAAGGGGCACCGTTTTGATCCCCGGCCCCAGAGAAGATACCACATGACAAGGAGCGGCTGGACCAGTTACCAGCCAGCACTCTGGCGCACATGTGTCCAGAGCCAGTGCTTTGCAATGAGAGAAGCTACTGTGACGAGAGGCCCACACATGTCAAAGAATAAATATCAATAAAAAATAAATGATGACTTAGAGGCAAAAAAGAAGAAAACTTATTTATTTTTTATTTCACACAAACACTTACTTTGTTTATCCATTTGCTTTAATCCTCCAGATTTTTCCCTCTTTACTACAGTGGCATAGCATTGTGGGGAAGGAACAGTGGGTGAGAGGCGTAAAGGAAGTAGCATGAAGGCCTGTACTATCATAAGTGAAGAAAATAGCTCTAGTCATTGCTCTGTGAGAAAAGGGGATCCTTCAGGGGTGCTGTGTGATGGTCGGGAGGGGAGGGAAGGGGGGGATATACATGTGAGTAATCTGAGAACATGCATGTCTGTGAACAACAAAACTCTGTAAAAGTTAAAAGTAAAATAAAGGTTTAAAAAAAAAAAAAAAAAAAAAGTGGCCCACCTGCTCCCCTCCCCCCCCACCCCACACCCACCAAAAAAAAAAAAAAAGACATATGATAAAAGAGATCTAGTCAAGAGTCCTCAACTTCACCAAGAGGATTCTAGGAAGAAAGTTACTTGGACATACTTCATCCATATTTACAATGATGTGATGCTCTGCTTAGCAAAGTGTCAAGAGGGTCCCTCCAAACAGATACTTGTGCAACTTTAAATTGTTGGTACAGTAAGGTGAGTGCATAGGTGTGTACACACATGTACATGTGTGAGTATAACTGAATATTTAACTATTGAAAATTAGAATCATCTGTTCAATGAACTTAAGCTTCCTTTCTAAGTTCTCGTCATTATAAAATTATTTCTCTTTTTCAAAAAAAAAAAAAAGATGATTTCTCTCCATATGGAAAAGGACCAAAGGTGTGCATTCAAATCTGCTGAATGTTCCTTAGTCATCAGGGTTTTTTTGTTTGGTTGATTGGGTGGGGTTTTTTTTCAGCAGAAGGGGTAACATGGCATGGCTTGTGGGATTTTAGTTCCCCAACCAAGGATCAGACATCTGCCTCCTACAGTGGAAGGGCAGAATCTTAAATGGACCCCCAGAGAAGTCCTATCAAAAACCGTTTCTTAGGCTTCCCTGGTGGTCCAGTGGGTAAAAAGTCTGCCCTGCAGTGCAAGGGGCACCGTTTTGATCCCCGGCCCCAGAGAAGATACCACATGACAAGGAGCGGCTGGACCAGTTACCAGCCAGCACTCTGGCGCACATGTGTCCAGAGCCAGTGCTTTGCAATGAGAGAAGCTACTGTGACGAGAGGCCCACACATGTCAAAGAATAAATATCAATAAAAAATAAATGATGACTTAGAGGCAAAAAAGAAGAAAACTTATTTATTTTTTATTTCACACAAACACTTACTTTGTTTATCCATTTGCTTTAATCCTCCAGATTTCCCTCTCTGGCTCTGGCCTTCTGTTCCATTTACACATAATGTGTTCCTAGCCTGATGTACTTTTGGTAAATATATTTTCTCAACTTAGCATGTCCTCATCTTCAGTGTTACTGCCACTTATTAACCTTGTGGAAAATCTTATTAGATAAAAAAAATCTCTCTCATTTTTCTACCTATGCTTAAGACCTTCAAAAATTTTATCTCTCAAAATAGGTATCAATATATAATCTTTTCATCATTTTTGATATTAGATGAAAAGGTAGTTAAGTCATTAGGTAAGTAGGTAGACAGATGGAAAAAATCATATATACATATATAATCAAATTAGAAAATATATTTCATATTTGTATAATATGTGTGCTCAACATTTTTATAGTTTCTGTATTGAGAGTTTATCAAGAACTAGAATAGATCAAGAAAGGTATTGAGCCATAACCTGACCTCAGCATCCTCTACTCTGAATGTTTGCCTCAGTCTAGCAAAGACAAGGCAAATGACAATGGTTCCAAGGACTCATTGGTGTTGATGCTGGCAGTGCACTTTTAAGAAAAGTAATCAGAGTTCATCACTGATGCATTATCGTGCTAATCCACAAAGACCAATTGGAATTGATATTGCTGTATGCTTTATCATCACCCGTGTTGCTGCCTAACATCCTGCCAAAGGGGAGAAATTTTAAAAGGGAGGAGGTGGGAGGAGAGAGTAATGATCCAGGTTAAGAGTTTGAAATAAATAAGTTTTCACTTGATGCTGTAAAGCTACAAATATGGAATAGAGGAAGAAAAAAAAATCACTGTCTTATTGTTCTGTCTTCCCTTCAATATATCTATACTTTAACAAGGAGAGAAATAAACTGAAAGTTTCCAGGAAATCAATAGTCTACAGAAGATTGAAGTAAAGCTTTCTTAAGATGTTTACCATTTGCCAGTTACTTACACATTGTCTAAAACCTTATAGGGTTTTCTTTTCTTTATTCCTTATGATGTTCATAACATTTTCTACATCATATTTTTCAAGTCTAAACTCATGATATTGCTTACTTTCATTTCTTGTTCTGGGCCTATAGCCAGAATACTGTTATGAGTTAATCTCATCCATCTCAGTAGCTTTAAATACTATGGACATACTCATGAATTCAAAATTGATTAGCACTAGGCCCTACCATTCCTTGGGACATCAGTGATAAACATACACTAAAGCTCATTACTTATTCAGAATCTATATTTAGATGTTGAACAGGCACCACAAACCTAACACCCTGAACTGAGTTGTTGATTTTACCCCTCACACTTGCTCAATTTTCACTGTTCCTTATATCAACAAATGTTATCACTGCAGCCCTCCGATCAAAAATTTCTTTCTCTCACACAGCACATCCAGTTCATAGCAAATCCTATTGAGCCTCTCCATTCTACTTTCAAAATGTGTTCCCATCAATACCTACTCCTCTAGTTCACAATTCTTGACCTTCCTGATCTCTCTGCTCTGACTCTTTCCTCCTCTACAGTTCCTTCTCTAAACAGCATCCACAGAAATATTTTCATTTTTAATATTTAGGTATTTATTTGTTTATACCAAGCCTTAGTTGCAACATGTGGGATCCTGTTCCCTGACCAGAAGTGAATCTGGCCCCTGCTATTGCCACGAGAAATATTTCATGTTTATAGTATCTCTACATTTGCTTCCCATAATCAGAGTTCACGATCACGTGCTAATCCACAAAGACCAATTGGAATTGATATTGCTGTATGCTTTATCATCACCCGTGTTGCTGCCTAACATCCTGCCAAAGGGGAGAAATTTTAAAAGGGAGGAGGTGGGAGGAGAGAGTAATGATCCAGGTTAAGAGTTTGAAATAAATAAGTTTTCACTTGATGCTGTAAAGCTACAAATATGGAATAGAGGAAGAAAAAAAAATCACTGTCTTATTGTTCTGTCTTCCCTTCAATATATCTATACTTTAACAAGGAGAGAAATAAACTGAAAGTTTCCAGGAAATCAATAGTCTACAGAAGATTGAAGTAAAGCTTTCTTAAAAATGTTTACCATTTGCCAGTTACTTACACATTGTCTAAAACCTTATAGGGTTTTCTTTTCTTTATTCCTTATGATGTTCATAACATTTTCTACATCATATTTTTCAAGTCTAAACTCATGATATTGCTTACTTTCATTTCTTGTTCTGGGCCTATAGCCAGAATACTGTTATGAGTTAATCTCATCCATCTCAGTAGCTTTAAATACTATGGACATACTCATGAATTCAAAATTGATTAGCACTAGGCCCTACCATTCCTTGGGACATCAGTGATAAACATACACTAAAGCTCATTACTTATTCAGAATCTATATTTAGATGTTGAACAGGCACCACAAACCTAACACCCTGAACTGAGTTGTTGATTTTACCCCTCACACTTGCTCAATTTTCACTGTTCCTTATATCAACAAATGTTATCACTGCAGCCCTCCGATCAAAAATTTCTTTCTCTCACACAGCACATCCAGTTCATAGCAAATCCTATTGAGCCTCTCCATTCTACTTTCAAAATGTGTTCCCATCAATACCTACTCCTCTAGTTCACAATTCTTGACCTTCCTGATCTCTCTGCTCTGACTCTTTCCTCCTCTACAGTTCCTTCTCTAAACAGCATCCACAGAAATATTTTCATTTTTAATATTTAGGTATTTATTTGTTTATACCAAGCCTTAGTTGCAACATGTGGGATCCTGTTCCCTGACCAGAAGTGAATCTGGCCCCCTGCATTGGGAGTGTGGACCACCAAAGAAGTAACATGGAATCTTTTTAAAATGAAGGCCTAATTATGTACTTCCCAGATAGTATCTCTACATTTGCTTCCCATCCTACTCAAACTCGAAGTCTGAAACCTTACAGAAGCCCACAGAGTCCTCTATGATCTGGCCTCTGGCTGTTTCTCCAGTTTCCCTCCTATTCCTCACACTGTGGCCCAGTCACTCTGGCCTCTGCTTTTCCTTGGACACACATGTACTTCTAACTCAAGACTTTTGGCTCTGTGGTTTCTACTCTTTCCAGTATTAGCACGGTTCAATCAACCTATTCTGGCATTGCAAATGTCCCTCCTTCACAAATGCCTTTCCTGACCACCTTATCTAAAATAGAGCCCTGCTACTCTTTAGCCTTATTCCAAAATATGGTGTACTGAAGTCATAGTAAGGCCAAAAGATCAGGAGACAATTATCAGTGAACAGATAGTTTATTACTTGTAGGTCCCAAGAAATTAGGGCATGCCATGCGAAGCGGGTGGGAGGGGGCACATGGGAGGGCACCAGAGTTGGTCAGGAAACCAAGAGAACAGGCAGAGGAAACTGTGGCCAACAGCCTTTACTGTGGTTTTCTCATGAAGAAACAGATGAGACAGGGTAAGCAGGTTCAGGATTGGCTATTTGGAATAATACCAGCGTCTCTGGGACACTTGGACTGTCCCTAGCTGCCTGGGACCTGGTCCTGAGTAGATTAGGGCAGGTGGACAGTGGTCCAGCATGAGAGCCCCATAGAGAAAATACTGGCAGGTGGGCCTCTCACTGTCCAGTTTGCATTTTAAAAGCACACTTTCCAACTAGTTGTTTACTACCTCTAGGAACTGGCTAGCCTTAAGAGAGACAGTCACTCTAGGATCAACAACTCTCAGATGTCAAGAAATTAGAACACAGAAAATAAAAGGCATGATTAATATAATCTTCATGCCAGCTTTATTTTCTTCACATCACTTCTCATTACCTTACCTGATTAATTATGGATTACTTAATTAATAATTAATTATGGATTACTTTGTTTATTCTATATTTATTCTTCCATAGTATAAGCTTGGTTAGAGCAGAGTCTTCTCTGTTTCACTCATTGCTGTATTCCCAGTGCTAAAATAGTGTCAGGCATGGAATAAATGTTCAATATCATTTTTAATTGCTTCATAAATGAATGGATGAAAGCTGTATGTCAGTGGTTCTCCATTAGGGGTGATTTTGTTTCCCAGGGACATTTGGCAATGTCTGGAAGTAATATTTGTTGTCACACTGGGGGCAGAGGAGTCCTACTGGTCTCGAGGAGTTAGAAGGCAAGTATGCTGCTAAGTTTTCTACAATGTAAAGACAGCCCCTGCAAAAATAGAATTATTTGCCCAAAATTTCACTAGTGCCAAGGTTGAAAATTTCTGTTATAGATAAACCACATTGCTTGTATGGTCTCAAAAACATGTATCTTTTTAAAAACATAGTAATAACTGTTAGAAGTTAATGACTATGTTCCTAGAAAGAATTGATTCACAACCAAGCTTTCTCATGCAATCATAATGCTTATGAACTTTTATTAAATAAATAAACATAATCATTAACTGCTGTTACTACTTGTATTTCAAAAAAAATTAGGCCATGAAAAGCACTGTATTTATTTGTAAATTTTTATTTGTATTCTACTTCACTAAATAAAGCAAAAAAACAAAAATTTACAAAATATAATCCTTTATAATAGCACTTAGGTATTCAATCTGCCATGTTCTAGGCAGCTTGATAAGTGTTTAGCTGCCTTATTTATATGTTTTAAAATACTTGTGATCCACTTGTTTATGAGACTGAATTCTAGGTTCTGAGGTGGTAACAGTGACATAACAAGTCAAATAAATAATGTAGCATATGGAAGAGAACAGGTTTAAGGCCAACTCTTTCTTTTTTTAATTAACTTATTTTAACTTATTTTATTCTAATTATTAAAAGTACTATTATCATCTCCACTTTACATTTAAGAGAATGAAAACTTAGAGAAGACTTACCTGAACTCATACAGATTTTGAGTGGGAGAATTCGGACTCAAGTATGAATTCCAAGTCTACCCTTTGAAACACAATCTCTATTTCCTCTATTACCAAAAGGATAAGGTGGCAGATATTCTTCCACAGAGCAATTTAGAACCCAAGTTTCTTCAATGTGGTGACTCTGCCATCTCTTAGATCCTCAAAGATCTCTGAATCCAGCAGGTAATAGGGGAAGGATTCTGAAAGTGAAAGTATGTGAGATTTTTAGAGTCATATCTTTTAAGTTGTGCAAATATCTTCTGCCCACTTTCCATTGTCTATAGCTTTCTGCTCAGTTGCTCAGTCATCTCTGACTCTTTGTGACCCCATGGACTGTAACCTGTGAGGCTCCTCTGTCCATGGAATTTTCCAGGCAAGAATACTGAAGTGGGTTGCCCTTTCATACTCCTGTCTCAGGGATAGAACCGGAGTCTCCCGTGTCTCTTGCATTGGCGGGTGGATTCTTGACCACTAGCGCCACCTGGGAAGTGTTGGCTATAGCTTAGACACATATATATCTAACTGTAAGGGAGCCTTGCGCCTAGAAAACAGAAGACAAATTTGATGAAAACTAGCAGTTTTTACTACAGATTGTCTTTAACTCAATCATACATTGCACTTTTCTGTCTTGTTTCAGAAGACATTTACCTTAGACCATAGGATTGCTATAACAAAGATATTGAGAGGCACGGATTATAAATAGAAATCTTCTTTCTCGCAGTTCTGGAAGCTAGCAAGTCCAAGATCAAGATCCTGGCAGATTCAATGTCTAATGAGAGCCTGCTTTCAAGTTCTTAGACAGCCATCTTCAGGGTATGTTCTAGGTAGCCGAAGGGGCAAAAGAGGTTTATCTCTTTTATAAAGATCCTAATCTTATTCATGAGGGCTCTGCCTCACGACCTAATCACTTCCCAGATGTCCCACCTCCAAATATGATCTCATTTGGAATTAGGTTTTTGAATATACATTTTGAGGAGCTACATACCATTTCTGTCTTAAAGGGAAATAATTCAAAGGACCAACTAGTTACTGAACTCAGCTTGAAATCTAGGATCTTTACATAATACAGTATTTTTCCCTTTAAGTCCTAATGCATCTCCTTGTGGGTTTAACATCATACAAATAAAAATGACAAAGCTGCTGCTTCTCTATCTAGTACAAACCAGCCAATATATAATGATGAGGCAGGGACAGGGTGTGCCCAGAACAAGGACTTGTGGAAGATATGTGAACAAGGACAGGGTACGCCCAATACAAACTCTAAATCATAAAAGTGAGAATGGGAGACACACAGCAGTTAATGATCTATGGCAATGATGGAATCCTGCTAGGCAAGCAATTTAAAGAATTTTCCTCTGCTCTGGATCTGGTAACCTTGAAGGAATCAACTGTCTTGTACTCTGTAGCTCTTAGCTCTGCTCACTGAGAGTGTAGGAGAGTTGGCCCTAGTTAGGGGACTGTGGACAGTGTAGCTTTTTTATTCTGCTTCCTAACATGGTTAAGTTGGACGTGTGGCCCAAGAGTTGATTCAAAGTCACCACTCACTTTTGATCAATAGCATTTTCATACTAATTCCTGTTTTATTCCATTTGGCAACGAGTTATTTTTGGCTGGGCTCATAGCTTCCTTAGCAGTCCAGTTTTGTCAAAAAGCTGATCTCTTTTCTGTCAGTTCCATGGACAGAAACCACACATGAAAGATTTTTCTAAATGTAGCTCTTATGTTTCCCTTGCCCCCACATTTTTCCCTCAAATGACTCCTCTCACAACAAAAAGAAAGAAAGAAGAAAGAAAGGAATGAGAGAGATAGAGAAGCTGGAAGAAAGGAAAGAAAGGGAGGGAAGGAGGGATGATGGAAATTTAATCCCTATCATACTGAGGGCAGCTGGCATACAGAGAAGGAAATTTCTTTTAATTGTGTATGCGCCTATGACTGAGTTACACCTTTTTACCTGAGAAACCTGGATGGACTTTGTGCTGTCAGTGCCTTCTCAGTCCTATTTTCTATTATTTGAACTCTGGAAACTGCTGATCAGTTTTTATAATCATGCAAAATCAGTGACTCATATTTTCCACTTGAAAGACAGCCAACTACTATTTCTAGAGTTAACTGAAATATCCTCAATATTTGGGTGGTTCTGACAACTTTTCTAAGAGTTACAGGCTTGATCTACCTTCTAGGAGATCCTAGATGACGGTTTTATCAAATGTTTGCCATGGTAAACAGAGATCTCCAGCTTTCTGATCACCTATATTTGCTACCCACCACCAGACTGCTAAGCCAATGCAACAAATTTTGGTGTGGTTTTTTTTTTCATAGTAGCACTCCACTCTTGATATAAAATTCTATATTCATTAAAGTGACCTAGCTACAGAAATAAACAAGCACCAGATTCTAGTGACTTAACAGAGTGTAAAAGTATTTCTCAATTATATAGCAGTTCTGCACTTACATTTCTTGTTTTTTCCTTCTATGTAATGAATAGGGGATTCTGTTTGCTTTTGCTTCTGTGTCATGGCTATGCTTCTTCCCAGGCCTTGGAGTTCTCTGCATCAAGTTGGTGGATAAAGCAGTATGAGAATCATGCATAGGAAGACAAAGAGGTGAGCCTTATAACTTCTTGGAATTCTTGATAATGGAATAAATCATAATTACAATGATCAAAATTTTTACAGTAGGTTCTCTTCATACAAATTTCCTGAATTATATTAGTCCTATTTGTTACTGATGTTACTTATTTTCCTTTGGAGGAATAAAACAAGTCAAACATTAGGCTGTAAGTGTTACCTGTTGATGACCTAAAAGCATGAGTCAAGAAAAGGTCTGTCTGACTCTGTGCTTTCCAATGTCGTTCTCATGCCTCTGTGCCTTACTTCAACATCAGCTGCTACTGGCCTTATTTCCTGAAGTATTCTTATATCTACTCGTACTAAAGCTTGGCAACACCCCTATGTACTTAGTGACCAGTTTCTCTTATGCTAGACTCATTGTTCTTTTTATACTGCGTAAAATTTTGTGACTCACCTCTATCTTCCCCAGCAAAAGCCCTCTGTGTATATATATATGTTTTTAATTTTGCTATCTTGATGTCAGGGATAGCTACTCAAAGAAAGTCCACCTCATTTAAAACATAGTAGATGATGTTCTCTTTACAAACCTATCACTTTTGATCAATAGCCTTTTTTTTTTTTTGATAATAGCCTTTTAATAATAATTCCTATTCTATCCCGTTTCATAACTTACTTCTGAGTCAACTTACTGTGATTTAACCAGAAAGCATTAATTTGCATCATCCCAGCTATACTAGAGTAAAACTTTTATAAAGTGGAACTTTAAAAAGTTGATAAATGGAGAGTTAAACAATGACACTTAAGAAGAAAGAAGTATAAATACCTAAGTATGCCATTTTGTCATTGAACTGTAAGTCTCATTTTAGATTCCCTAGTACCTGAATGGTGATGCTATGAAACCAAACACCTTAGTGAGGGGTTTACATGCACATGCATGCTAAGTTGCTTTAGTTGTGTCTGACTGTTTGTGACCCTAATGACTGTAGCCCACCAGGCTCCTCTGTCCAAGGGATTCTCTGGGCAGGAATACTGAAGTGTGTCCTCCAGGGGAAAGGTCTACATCTCCTGCATTGGCAGCCAGGTTCTTTACTGCTAGTGCCACCTGGGAAGCCCAAGGAGTTTACATATTCTTAAGTAAATTGCTTCTCCTTAAAATGATTGGAATGCGTATTTTACAGCATCCTTCTGTGCTTAACATCTTCAGTGGGGGTGTTTCAAAGCAGTAAACCTTTCCAGAAATGTGAACTGGATCAGATTCAGTACCTAGAGGGTCAGCTCTGAAAGAATACAGAATGTAAACACACTTAAGAGACTTCAAAGGCCCCATAGCCCACCTCCTTCATCTTACAGACATGACCCGAGGCCTTGTCACTCTTACGTGTAGCCCACAGGCGACAGCATCTGGGAACTGTTAAAAAAGAGCCACAGGCCTCTCTACATACCTACTGAACAGAAATCTACATTTTCATAATATCTTGGACAGTTTATACAAAATTTAACAAAATTTCAGAAACACTAGCCTAAGTAAAGAGTATAGAGCAGTTTAAGGTCTAGCAGCTGGTGTCAGAGACTAGCCAGGCCCCATCTTTATGTCTCTGTTTCATACATTTCCCATCATGGTCGACTCACACCGGTGATGGTACCTGGGTCTTCACTTTCTACCACATTAGGTTTGTGCAAGTGCCAGGATTACTGGTAGGCTCCATGCTGGGCAGCCACATCTTTGTGGCATATGGTTTTTGTGTCCATTTGTGACCACACATTAAATTTAAATTATTTTTAAGTTGCCTTTTACAGAAATATCATTTTTCAGATTTTCCTTAAAGTAAGCCAGATTCTAGGGTTTTTTGAAATTAAAAATGAAATTTCTCATCCTTCCTTTTCAATAGCTCTTAAACAGTAACTGTTGAACCTTCTTTTTTCTCAATTATCTCAGGAGTTTGACAACATATTTAATATTTCTTGTAGAACCCTTATCCCTCCTCTACATTTTAAACAACACAGAATTCATTTTTTGGCATCCCCTTTGATGCCACTTAGGCTTTTACTCAATTGCTTATTTCAAATGTAGCTTTTCGTTCACAATAGCTAAACACTTGGAAATTGTTCACAATTACTTCCTTTATAATTTCAAACCCCAAATGATTGCTTTTTGTCTCCCAAATGTATTTCAAAATTGGCTGTGTGTTGATGTGTTGAGTGAGTCAGAGTACTGTAGCACAATTGACTAAACCTTTGCATAAACACATGATATTTGTAATTAGAAATTTAATTCCACTCTCCTCTTGTCATTATCCACCAATTGCAATGCATTTTTATTATTTCATAACCCTTGTCTCAAGGGATGCAGCCACTATCTCAAATTCTATTGTGCTTAACTGGATCAGATTCAGTACCTAGAAAGAATACAGAATGTAAACACACTTAAGAGACTTCAAAGGCCCCATAGCCCACCTCCTTCATCTTACAGACATGACCCGAGGCCTTGTCACTCTTACGTGTAGCCCACAGGCGACAGCATCTGGGAACTGTTAAAAAAGAGCCACAGGCCTCTCTACATACCTACTGAACAGAAATCTACATTTTCATAATATCTTGGACAGTTTATACAAAATTTAACAAAATTTCAGAAACACTAGCCTAAGTAAAGAGTATAGAGCAGTTTAAGGTCTAGCAGCTGGTGTCAGAGACTAGCCAGGCCCCATCTTTATGTCTCTGTTTCATACATTTCCCATCATGGTCGACTCACACCGGTGATGGTACCTGGGTCTTCACTTTCTACCACATTAGGTTTGTGCAAGTGCCAGGATTACTGGTAGGCTCCATGCTGGGCAGCCACATCTTTGTGGCATATGGTTTTTGTGTCCATTTGTGACCACACATTAAATTTAAATTATTTTTAAGTTGCCTTTTACAGAAATATCATTTTTCAGATTTTCCTTAAAGTAAGCCAGATTCTAGGGTTTTTTGAAATTAAAAATGAAATTTCTCATCCTTCCTTTTCAATAGCTCTTAAACAGTAACTGTTGAACCTTCTTTTTACTCAATTATCTCAGGAGTTTGACAACATATTTAATATTTCTTGTAGAACCCTTATCCCTCCTCTACATTTTAAACAACACAGAATTCATTTTTTGGCATCCCCTTTGATGCCACTTAGGCTTTTACTCAATTGCTTATTTCAAATGTAGCTTTTCGTTCACAATAGCTAAACACTTGGAAATTGTTCACAATTACTTCCTTTATAATTTCAAACCCCAAATGATTGCTTTTTGTCTCCCAAATGTATTTCAAAATTGGCTGTGTGTTGATGTGTTGAGTGAGTCAGAGTACTGTAGCACAATTGACTAAACCTTTGCATAAACACATGATATTTGTAATTAGAAATTTAATTCCACTCTCCTCTTGTCATTATCCACCAATTGCAATGCATTTTTATTATTTCATAACCCTTGTCTCAAGGGATGCAGCCACTATCTCAAATTCTATTGTGCTTGCTTTTTACTGCTAAAATATCATTATTTTTCTTCTTTCTTCATTTTAAATTCTAATTATTGTTACTTGTTTCTTTATTAAAAATACATATCCAAGGAGATTTGTCCTAAACCTGACAATTACAGCTACATAATTTAGGGTTTTTTTTGGATATCTGTTAGTGATGGCCTCCTTTTCAGGTGTCCTAGCTCTCCTCATATCGTTGTTTTTGAAAAATTTAGCTCCTCCAATTCTGCCTCTCCCTTTGTGGAAGGGAGTCATATTATACATCTCAGATAATCTTTGGTTTCTCTGTCAAAACATAGAGTCCCAGACATCACTTTTTCCATTCCTGTTGATCATTTTTTCACATCCCAAAAGCAGCAACATCTTTTCATGTACCTCGTTTAAATAAAATCTTAACAGGACAAGGACATACTTGAAACCTTCTCTTTAGTTTCAGTTTAATGATCTCCGTAGTTTGATCTTTGGAAATACTTCTCAGAGATCCAGCTACTTTCCAAAATACCTACTTGGGACACTCAGAGGGATGTCATTTAGAGCCTCACTTAAAATATACTGTGAGAGGATATTATTGCATCAATTATTGGGTTTCCAAAATCAGAAGGAATCTTTTGGCCACCCTAATAATTTCCTTTTCTTAACCTAAGAGACTCCCAGATGTCTTCCAGAAATATCTGCAGCAAAGATGATTTGTTTTTCAGGATAGCAAAGAATTGCAATCTGGCATCTGCAACCTGGGTGAACCACATATGAGTCCCTGGCAAAGGAAAGAGAGAACATTATAGACGGGAAAGGAATTGGTGGGGAGGGCTACAGGAAACAAAGAGTCCATGGGATTTTGTGTGGCAGAGTCTTTGCCAGGAAAAAAGGAAAGTCTTTGGACTCTGCTATCTGTGCCATGGGTATCTTAAAATGCAGTATTTTCTACTAATCACATGATTAATAGAAACTAATCATATGATAGAACCACCAGCATTGGATGACCATCAATCACAATAATTAACTAAATTAAATATATCTATGTTTTATGTTTTGCACCAGACAATGGAAGCTTCCTAATCATCATGTATATTTAGGTAAATGAGAACTAACTGCTCACAGCAAATGGACATATGGAATTTTTCTAGTACTAGTGCTTGCTTTTTACTGTAAATTTTTTTTTTTTTGTTTTTCTTTATTACAAATGCATATCCAAGGAGATTTGTCCTAAACCTGACAATTACAGCTACATAATTTAGGGTTTTTTTTGGATATCTGTTAGTGATGGCCTCCTTTTCAGGTGTCCTAGCTCTCCTCATATCGTTGTTTTTGAAAAATTTAGCTCCTCCAATTCTGCCTCTCCCTTTGTGGAAGGGAGTCATATTATACATCTCAGATAATCTTTGGTTTCTCTGTCAAAACATAGAGTCCCAGACATCACTTTTTCCATTCCTGTTGATCATTTTTTCACATCCCAAAAGCAGCAACATCTTTTCATGTACCTCGTTTAAATAAAATCTTAACAGGACAAGGACATACTTGAAACCTTCTCTTTAGTTTCAGTTTAATGATCTCCGTAGTTTGATCTTTGGAAATACTTCTCAGAGATCCAGCTACTTTCCAAAATACCTACTTGGGACACTCAGAGGGATGTCATTTAGAGCCTCACTTAAAATATACTGTGAGAAGATATTATTGCATCAATTATTGGGTTTCCAAAATCAGAAGGAATCTTTTGGCCACCCTAATAATTTCCTTTTCTTAACCTAAGAGACTCCCAGATGTCTTCCAGAAATATCTGCAGCAAAGATGATTTGTTTTTCAGGATAGCAAAGAATTGCAATCTGGCATCTGCAACCTGGGTGAACCACATATGAGTCCCTGGCAAAGGAAAGAGAGAACATTATAGACGGGAAAGGAATTGGTGGGGAGGGCTACAGGAAACAAAGAGTCCATGGGATTTTGTGTGGCAGAGTCTTTGCCAGGAAAAAAGGAAAGTCTTTGGACTCTGCTATCTGTGCCATGGGTATCTTAAAATGCAGTATTTTCTACTAATCACATGATTAATAGAAACTAATCATATGATAGAACCACCAGCATTGGATGACCATCAATCACAATAATTAACTAAATTAAATATATCTATGTTTTATGTTTTGCACCAGACAATGGAAGCTTCCTAATCATCATGTATATTTAGGTAAATGAGAACTAACTGCTCACAGCAAATGGACATATGGAATTTTTCTAGTACTAGTTTGAGACTTAGAGGAGTAAGGAATCATGTCTTACTCGCTTCTGTATTCATTCCTACCAGAGTGCCTGACACCCAAAAATATATTTTTTGAATTCAATGAAATATTACTTAAAATTAAAATCACTGATGGCTTAACTTAGATGGTATGATTTTTGCAGATATTAATTACAGTTTGAATTTTGTACTATAGTTGTTGTACATAATTCCCAGTTGTTTTAACATAAATTCATTATGTAAGAAAGATAGCAATGCAAAGAGAGAAAGCAGATGTTGTACTTAATAGTTCTTGATGTGACAAAAAAAGAACACACAGGTGAAATCTTAACAATATGAAAATGTCTGTATATGACTTTTCGAACATTACATTTAATGGAAAGTTCAGTATTTAGCCAAAATTTTAAAGTATCTGTTTTCTGTTTTCAAAATATTTATTTTTTTAGTTTGTAAAAGGAGTCTATTTTTAAGAGCAGCTTGGGGTTTTACAATGAAATAGAGAAGAAGGTACAGAACTTTCCCTTAGCCCTGTCTTCACACAAGTACTCATCAGAATAGTACATTTGTTATCCAGGATGAACATACACTGACACGTCGTCATTATCCAAATCCATTGTTGACTTTTGGCCTCACTTTTGGTTTCATTTTTACATAATGACATGTACCTATCATTATAATATTATACAAAGTATTTTCACTGTTCCAAATTCTTTTTTTTTTTACCTCTCCACCTTTTCCTAGCAATCACAAGATCTTTATATTACTTCCATAATTCTGCCCTTTACAGAATGTCATATAGTTGGAATCATACAGTATGTGGCCTTTTCATATTGGCCTCTTTCACTTAATAATATTTTGGCTAATTAGAAGATAGTGGTTTTTTATGGTAAATCCTATTTAAGAAGTCATCACAATAATATCTTTTCAGGCACTCTTCTGAGTTTTTGCCACGGTATATTGTAGATTTCACATGTGACATCTGCTGTGGTATTTGAGCATGCTTGTAAAGAGTTAAGCCTCAATGAACTTTCTCAGCGATTTTTAAAATACTCCAGAAGAATGGAAATCTTTCATTTCAGCAGTTTGCATGATGCAGCAATAACAGTCTCCATGGGATAGTTAAAGAAGCAATGACTGCAGAGTATGAACTCAGATGGCTGATTCTAGAAATCAAAAGGGTTCAGCTTTGAAATGTAATATATCTGCTCATATGCCTGTTCAAATAGAACAGTAGAAAGTCTGATATTACTAGACATTTATTACTTAAATGACATGCAACACAATTATTCATAGAATGACTCTCAATGCTGAGTCACTTTAGAAGTGACCTCATTTAATAATCTCCAAACTAGGAAGAAACCATAATGCAGATAGGTTAAATAAGTTGATCAAACGCACCTAACCAGTGATCACAGAGGTGAGATACAATTGTAGAAAAAATGAAGCTATTGTGTGTCATGCTCTCTCTCAGTTAGAACATATGCAATTGACATAATTTTTGCCTTCTTTGAGTCTCCCCATAAAAGCTCTGGGCTGAACTCAGGAATTGTCAATTGCAGTAAGTGCTCTGCACTTACTTGACATTGAGCAAGTTAGTTCACATCATACTATTTCCTCAACTGAAAAGTGAGAGTCTGAATTCTATAAGGTGTTTTAAGGTCTTTTCAACTTCAACAAAACATATTGTAATATTGGAGAGGTGAGGCAACAATTAGTAATGACCAAAAAAAAATGATACTTCATAATGAAATTAAAGATCACCTATTTTCAGGAAAAACCATAAGTATTTAATTTTATTCACTATCCACATCAAAACTCAAAAACTTTCTTTTAAGCATTTTAAAAAGTGTTATTTAATATGCATGTTCATAATTAAGGACTTCATAAATGTTGTAAAAAATAAACATTTAATAAAAGATCTTCATGACCTCAACATATTCATTTCCTCAATTGTTTATAAGGCATATTAAGAGGTTCCCTTAAAATATAATAATAAAAGTACATAATAAAAAACTGGATCCTCCCATTTTTAAGTTTTTCCTAGGATGCACATATAATTTTATCCTTAAGAACTGAATTTTAGGATTGCAAAGGGACCATGGTGTTGGTTACCAGAATTGTTTGTGTCAGATGTACACAGTACTATAATTATAATCTCTGTAGTAATTAATTTGATCTTCTCCCAAGTATGCCTGCCTTTGTCCCAGGGTCCTTAGAAGCACCCTCTTAAACTCTTAGAATTTCGCAAGTAGTAAGAATATTTTTGTTATGTATGGTGAGCCCCTTGAATCACACCTGATAGTTTATGCTAAATATAAGATGACTCACGACTTGAAGTAAAGTAGCATTTATATATCACTTTTATGGCTCTGCCTAAAATTAATTTTTCAGTTTATAGACTATCTCTGATCATGAGTGTATCAAGTAAAAAAGTTTCTACTCCATAAAAATCCATCCCTCCTTCAAAAATAAAAAAATTAAATAAAAGAAAATTACATGATTCCAACATCTAAAGAAAAGCACCTTAATATTTGGATAGAGAACGAAAGAGAGAGAGGGGGATTGGCTGGCATATTTGAATTTAAATGTAGAATACATCCTAGTGTTTTAATGGGTATACTAAATTTATAATAACACATCAATGAGCTTATACTTTGAATGCTACATGAAAGGCAATTCCTTTGACATCTAGGGATTTTGAAGATGAGTAATACACAGTACCTTACTTTGAAAAACAAATCAAATCTGCTATCAAAGATTTTTTTTTTCTTAAAACAGACTTTATTCATTTCATAGAATGTATGAACATCTACTATGTGCTTTATGCATCTTATCACTGCAGGTAGGACAATAAATAAGACCAACAGACATGATTCTCACACTTATACTTTATTTTATTAGAGGAAATCAGTAAGAAATATAAACAAGAATAATTTTCATAGTGGCTAATATTATGAAGACAAATATAATAAAAGTAAATAGTGTACCATGAAAGAGAGTGACTGGATTGCTACTTTACCTTTGGCATAAGGATTATTTTTAGCTGGTGATTTTGAATAAATGACGTACTAGAGAAGCTCTGAAGACCAAGAGGAAGTTACCTTCTGTAAGAATATCTATGTTTGTAATGGTACTGTGCCAGAAAGAGGGGAATGACTCAATCTCTAGACATTCATATCAGTGGAGAAGGCAAAGACTTCAATTCATGTACACCTGGTGGAGAGGGAGGGGGTTACTTTCATGTGGACTTTCAGATGATAAGCAGCTAGAAGCCAGGCCAATAACTGGGGAGGAATATTCTAGATAGCTAGGGTGAATGCCAAAGCATAGGAACAAACTTAACATGTTTGATAAAAAGAAAGTCATTAAGGCTAGAGTATTATCGACCAGTGGGAGAATGAGATGAAGTCTAAGAGAAAAGGGAACCAGATCAATAGAGAGCTTGGCTTTGTGATGTGAGCTACTCAGGACATGGAAGCTATGGTATTTCAATAGCTTTCAAAATTGTCCTACAATGTTTTCAGTGTTATGGGGTTTTTGTTTGTTTATATTCTGCATTTCAGTTTGGGAAGTTTCTACTATACAGAAGCCCTATTGGCATGATTACAATATGTGGAGAGTAGAAAGTATTCTACAATCTTATGATCAAATCTTAGTATTTTAGTTGGCCTGTGATACTGGGCCATGATTCTTACAAGTGCCTCTTAAATATTCCCCTGCTTAACTGACACAGAATCTGTAGAGGAGGCTTGAGTGTGAGGAGTACCCTTCCTCCAGGGGAGATAAAGCTCTGGTAAAGTCTTTTCCTCCTGAAGGAAACCTCTGTTTGGAGAAAACTCTAGGTATATTTCACAGTGATTGCTCTTGTAGGCCCTTTAGCAGATCCAGGAAGGGATCTTCATCAACTCTTCAACATGAGAGCTCGATGGATTCCTAGAGGGTCAGATCAGTTCGGTTCAGTCACTCAGTCATGTCTGATGGGCTTCTCTGTCCTTCACCATCTCTCGGAGCTTATTCAAACTCATGTCCATTGACTCAGTGATGCCATCCAACCGTCTCATCTTCTGTTCTCCCCTTATCCTTTTGCCTTAGATTTTACCCAGCATCAGGCTCTTTTCCAATGAATTGTCTCTTTGCAACAGGTGGCCAAAGTATTGGAGCTTCAGTTTCAGCATCATTCCTTCCAATGAATATTCAGGACTGATTTCCTTTAGGACTGACTGATTAGATTTCCTTGAAGTTCAAGGGACTCTCAATAGCCTTCTCCAACACCACAGTTCTAAGGCATCAGTTCTTCTGCACTCAGCCTTCTTTATGGTCCAGTTCTCACATTCATACATGATTACTGGGAAAACCATAGCTTTGACTATATGGACTAGAGGTTAAAATCCATGAAAGTCAAGGGGGCCCTGAAGACAGAAGCAACCATAGTTTCTCACTCTTTTACTAGCCCATGCTAAAAGCTTCCAACAATTCATCAAAATTACCATTTAAATGTTTCTATATATACCTAGGGGAACTGAGCACACACACACTGATACTGAAGGAATTTCCCACATGGCTCAGTGTTAAAGAAAACACTTGCCAATGCAGGAGATAAGAGCTCCATCCCTGAGTTGAGAAGATACCCTAGAAAATGAAATGACAACCCACTCCAGTATTGTTGCCTGGGAACTCACATGAACAGAGGAGCCGGCAGGCTACAGTCCATGGGGGTCGCCAAGAGTTGTTTAACAACTAAACAGCAACTGATACCAAAAGCTCAGCCTCTGTACACTGATGTCAAATCAAATCTCAGAGACAGAATTTGGGGTGAAGTAGAAAAGAACCTTCACTACTTTGCCAGGCTAAGGAGGGCACAGCAGGCTCTCTTTCAAAAACTGTGTGTCCCAGATTGGGACGATTTGAGGAGGAGTTTTAGAGCAAGGATTCAAGGGTGGGGCAAGATTCTGGCTGTCTGCAGTCTACCTTTCTAATCTGGTCTCAGGTTATCTTATCGATGAGCTTCTCTGCTTCCTCTAACGTAGCCTCAGGTGGTCTTTCTCTGATGAATGCTGACTTCTTGAAGAGCTTAAAGACACTGTGACATGGAACCAAGGACTGTGCCCCAAAGCTACACTATTGATTTCTGGGCTGCCTCTCTTGCATTCTTTCCCTTTTGGAAGTAGCAACTGTTCAAACCTGCCCTTTGGAACTCAGGGCAAGTTCTGGAGGCTGGAGCCAAAATCTGAGGGACAGAAGGCTTCTGTTTGATTTCACAGGGTCCTGCTTGGTTTCACTACAAGCTTATGGCTCTAGTGGTTTCTGCCCCAAGCAAGGAGAGTTTGTCTGTGACTCTCTGGTTGCACCTATCTACCCAGATTTAGGGGGAGAAATTTGCCTTACAACCTCTGGTGAATTCAAGAAAAATTACTGACTTTTCATCTTTCAGTTTTCTCTTCTCGTAAAGACAGGATCAAGTGACCACTGCCAAGCTATTTTCATTTCAGAAATGCAATTGGGATTCAAAGAAATTCATAACAGATTTTTAATAAATTCTTTTAAATGTGATATTGACTAACAAATTTAAGCCTTCCTAAGTGAACAATACAAAGAAATAGAGAAACAGTAGATGGAAAAGACCAGAGATCTCTTCAAGAAAATTTGAGATACCAAGGAAGCATTTCATGCAAAGATGGGCACAATAAAGGACAGAAATGGTATGGACCTACAGAAGCAGAAGATATTATCACAAGGTGGCAAGAATACACAGAGGAATTATACAAAAAAAGATCGTAATGACTTAGATAAAAGCAATGGTGCAATCACTCACCTAAAGCCAAACATTCTGGAGGGCAAAGTCAACTGGCCCTTAGGAAGCATCACTATGAACAAAGCTAATGGAGGTGGTGGAATTCCAGCTGAGGTATTTCAAATCCTAAAATGATGCTGTTAAAGTGCTACACTCAATATGTCAGCCAATTTGGGAAGTTCAGCAGTGGCCACAGGACTGGAAATGGTCAGTTTTCATTCCAATCCCAAAGAAGGGCACAGTTGTGCTTGAGAAGATTCATGGAGAATCCCTGGGACTGCAAGATCAAACAATTCAATCCTAAAGGAAATCAACCTTGAATATTCATTGGAAGGAATGATGCTGAAGCTGAAGCTCCAATACTTTGGCCACTTGATGCAAAGAGGAGACTTGGAAAAGACCCTGATTCTGGGAAAGATGGAAGGCAGGAGGAGAAGGGGACAACAGAGGATGAGATGGTTGGATGGCATCACTGACTAAATGCCCATGAACTTAAGCAAACTCTGGGAGATGGTGAAGGACAGGGAAGCCTGGAGTGCTGCAGTCCATAGGTTCACAAAGCGTCAGACAACACTGAGGCACTAAGCAAACAAACAAAAAAGAATTTAGTTTAGGGACTTCCCTGGTGGTCCAGTGCGTAAGGACACTGCCTTGCTGTGCAAGGGGCACCGGTTCAATCCCTGGCCTGGGAAGATCCCACGTGCCGCGGAGTGGCTGGACCGATGTGTCCAATTACCGAGTCAGAGCTCTGGAGCGCATGCGCCCAGAGCAGGTGCTCTGCGACAACAGAGGCCACCACGATGGGAGGCCCACATGGGCCAAAGAACAAAAATGGATGAAAATGGGCAAATGAAAGTGGCCCACCTGCTTCCCTCCCTCCCCACCCCCACCAAAATAAGTAAATAAATAAATCTTTAAAAAAAAAAAAAAGAATTTAGTTTATTTAAAAGGAAAGAGCATACTCCAAAAAAAGAAAAAAGTGATTCTTTTTATCTGCTTCTCATACTCTAAAAACCATAACTAAATGAAAACCATTTGCATGCAGAGAAACTGAAATTCAGGAGAGTAATTCTTTAAGACTAAAATGTCAAAATTCACACCACCAGCGCTTGCTACTTTACTTTGGCTTTTTGCTTTTCTCCTCCCCTTGCTCCTCTTGCCTCTTTCTGAAGGTCAGAATGGGTTGGTATTTCTAGATGTGACCTGATCCACACTGGATGTTTCCTGTCTTGGTTAAATGCCATCAATAATGTCATCATTATGCTCCAAATTAGAGATGTTTCTTTATCACTTTCCTAAAACTCCACCGCAGATTTGTTACTAAGCTGTTTTGTTACAGTCTGATTCCATTTTTGGTGTTTGACCATTGACAGTCTTCAAGTCCTATATTTTCCTATCTCTCACCCCACAACTAAGAAAGGCAGTAAGATAGTCTTCACTCAACTTGCCTTGGCAACAGCAGGAATTTGAACTACATAAACCCAGTCCACACAGGAACTCTTACTCTAGATTTCTTACTCTAATCAAAATAAAAACCTAAGTCCCTCTCTTTGCTCAAATTATTGTACCTGATCTTCTACCAATAGATGTGTGTGTGTTTGTGTTAGTCTTTCAGTTGTGTACAACTCTATGTAATCCTATGAACTGTAGCTTGCCAAGCTCCTCTGTCCACGGGATTTTCCGGGCGCTAATACTAGAGTGGGCTGCCATTCCCTTCTCCAGGGGATCTTCCCAACCCAGGGTTCAAATCTGGGTCTCCCATATTGCAGGCAGATTCTTTACCATCTGAGTCACCAGGGAAGTCACTGTATCAATAGATAGTCCCATTATAAACAATAAACCTTCTCATAATTTTTGGCACATGTGCAATATCATCAATCTAGATATATTAACCAATTTTGTTGAGGGCAGAGGTGGGTAAGGGTAACTACAAAAAAAAAAAAAAAACTTTCCTTTTTAAGTTTTCAAATTCTTCCTTGTATTATCTGATATCTTCTTCTGGCTCTTTTAAAGCAAAACTCTTCACTGCTCCAGTTCTTCTACACCCATTTTCTCTTGAACACAAATCAGAAATACTTTCACTCCCACCTCCCTACAAAATCTCTTCCTGTGAAGATCAGCAAAGATCTCATTATTTAATCCAAAGGTCAGTTTTTAGAATTCGTGCTTGAATTCCCAGCAGTGTTTGTATGTGTAGTTTATGTGAATTATTTTGTTATATATTTTACTATATTTTATATATTCTATACCTTTCAAAAATAAAATTTATTATATTTATATTTAATTAATGAGAAGAAATACTAAAGATACAATCAATGTAATAAATCATAAAATTTTACTGTTTATTTTTGTTGTTGCTCTGAGATTTTGGTTCATTTGTTTGTTTATTGCTCTAAAAATGTGCAATTTGGTGCATTTTATAGCATATTAAAATATTTTTTTAGAAAGCCTGAATTTCTCTTTAACTTATACAGTTTGTTTTATATGTCAGTTCTCTTGTGTTTTATTAATACTTATCTTTTATGTAATCTGTGACTGGAAACAGCCTTACTGCAAAGCCTGCACCATCCTAAGCAGTTTGCAAGTAATGGCCTATAACTGAAATCATAGCAATTAAAAAAATGATATAAGGAAAAAGACATATCTTATAATCAAATTCTGAATTCAAATATTCCATGATGGCTAAAACCCTTAAGCAGCTTCTCTTAAAACAAGAATATTGTAAAGCAAACGTCTTCGGGTAGCATAGGAACTGTCTGTCTTGTTTTTACCTTATTTCAATATCTGGATTAGAAATACAATGTTATTCCCAGTAAGTTCATCTAAATAAATCTGTATCAAAAGTAAAATGTAAAGTAATCAAAGCAATTATCTACTTAATGCCAAACATTTGTAAATTTAAAGTTGGGTATAGAAAACATCTACTTAAATAACCAGTATTGGGCTTCCCCTGGTGGTCCAGTGGGTAAGGACACTGCCTTGCACTGCAGGGGGCACCGGTTCGATCCCTGGCCTGGGAAGATCCCACGTGCCGCGGAGCGGCTGGACCCATGTGTCCAATTACCGAACTGGAGCTCTGGAGCGCATGTGCTCAGAGCCGGTGCTCTGCAACGACGGATGCCACCACGATGGGAGGCCCACAGGAGCCAAAGAACAAAGACGGATGAAAATAGAGAAATGAAAGACCAATGGAAGTGGCCCGCCCGCTCCCCTCCCTCCCCAACCCGACCCCCGCCCAAAATAAATAAATAAATAAATCTTTTAAAATGAATAAATAACCAATATTGTGACTTTATATTCAGAGTGTTACATAAAATTATCTCCATGTGTGCATGCTCAGTTGCTTCAGTTGTGTCCAACTCTGTGCAACCTCATGGACTGTAGCCCACCAGGTTCCTCAGCCCATGGGATTCCCCAGGCAAGAATATTGGAGTGAGTTGCCATGCCATCTTCTACGGGTTCTTCCCAACCCAGAGATTGAACCTGAGTCTCCTGCAACTATCTGAGCCACTAGGGAAGCCCAAAAGCATCTCCATATATACAAAAATTGCAAAAAAAAAAAAAAAAGGAAATTCACTATAATTGTAATTCTACTGCATAGCTCATTTACTCATAGGTATATTGCTTTAACCATTACCCTAAAGTACATGGTTCTCAGTTTGTGATCCCTGGACCAGCTGAATAATTACCACCTAAAATCAAGTTCAAAATAAGAATTTTCCATCTCTACCTCAAACCTAACTGAATTAGAAACTATGGGGTTAGAGTTAAAAAAAAAAATTTTTTTAACAAGCCTTCCAGAGATTACAATGCAGCCAACATTTGTGAAACATTGATCTTGGAGAAAGATTACTGAGTAATGCACATTGTACGTAAATATAGAAAATCAAATAATTTACAGCATAATACATGGTCAAACTAAAAGTAAAATGTAAAGTAATCAAAGCAATTATCTACTTAATGCCAAACATTTGTAAATTTAAAGTTGGGTATAGAAAACATCTACTTAAATAACCAGTATTGGGCTTCCCCTGGTGGTCCAGTGGGTAAGGACACTGCCTTGCACTGCAGGGGGCGCCGGTTCGATCCCTGGCCTGGGAAGATCCCACGTGCCGCGGAGCGGCTGGACCCATGTGTCCAATTACCGAACTGGAGCTCTGGAGCGCATGTGCTCAGAGCCGGTGCTCTGCAACGACGGATGCCACCACGATGGGAGGCCCACAGGAGCCAAAGAACAAAGACGGATGAAAATAGAGAAATGAAAGACCAATGGAAGTGGCCCGCCCGCTCCCCTCCCTCCCCAACCCGACCCCCGCCCAAAATAAATAAATAAATAAATCTTTTAAAATGAATAAATAAATAACCAATATTGTGGCTTTATATTCAGAGTGTTACATAAAATTATCTCCATGTGTGCATGCTCAGTTGCTTCAGTTGTGTCCAACTCTGTGCAACCTCATGGACTGTAGCCCACCAGGTTCCTCAGCCCATGGGATTCCCCAGGCAAGAATATTGGAGTGAGTTGCCATGCCATCTTCTACGGGTTCTTCCCAACCCAGAGATTGAACCTGAGTCTCCTGCAACTATCTGAGCCACTAGGGAAGCCCAAAAGCATCTCCATATATACAAAAATTGCAAAAAAAAAAAAAAAAGGAAATTCACTATAATTGTAATTCTACTGCATAGCTCATTTACTCATAGGTATATTGCTTTAACCATTACCCTAAAGTACATGGTTCTCAGTTTGTGATCCCTGGACCAGCTGAATAATTACCACCTAAAATCAAGTTCAAAATAAGAATTTTCCATCTCTACCTCAAACCTAACTGAATTAGAAACTATGGGGTTAGAGTTAAAAAAAAATTTTTTTTTAACAAGCCTTCCAGAGATTACAATGCAGCCAACATTTGTGAAACATTGATCTTGGAGAAAGATTACTGAGTAATGCACATTGTACGTAAATATAGAAAATCAAATAATTTACAGCATAATACATGGTCAAACTAAAAGATAGTATGAGGTCATCGTCCTGCAAAAAAAAAAAGTAGTTTATTTGGAGTTCACTTGGAGATTTTAGATTGAGTGCTGCTCTGATGATGCCTTTCACATCATGATCTATGTGACTGGTCCCTCCTACAGATGTAGAGACGGCACAGTTCAAACAACTAAACACTGAGCCTGGTGTGAGCAGCACTCCATGAGCTCCATTCTTCACTTCTCTAAGTGAAGCACAGTACGAAACAACAACAAACTGCTATACACAGATGTGACATCCCATTATATAGTCGATTTATGCTTGTTCAAAATTTTAAGAGTAAGCCATTTTCATCTGAGTCCATACATGTTAATTTGCGTTCAACTATTAGGTATATACGCTGTGTATATGTCTGTGATGTATGTATTTTCTTGACTATGGATTTACTGAAAGTTCTTTTCTGTCTTAAACATTGGTAAGATCAAGAAAAAAATACATCGTGTGACTCTTCATTGTTTCTGTTTCGAGGATATTTTAAAATAATAATCAGCTTCGGGGAGTGGCTATCCGATGACATTACAGTAATGTCTAATAGCATTCAAATGAGCCTTGGAATTTCTACTTTCTCTCAATAACAGTTTGGTAAGGACAGGATTTGGCTGCAGACTCCAACACTCCATATGTTTGATTTAGAATATTTTCCATGTTGTCACTATTTTTTCACAGATGCACAGATGAAAGGCAAAGTAGATTAAGCTGCCATAAAATACTAAGCTGTATTTTACAACAACCACACAGTGACTACCAATGAATCCCTGCTGAGAATTGTTATGGGCAGGTGCTTCCTCTTTTTCTATTTAGGTAGCATAGAAAGAAAGTGTTGGCAGCAACCCAGAGAACTTGTTCAGCATCTTATCCTGTCTCTAATAAAGCCTATACTTTGATCAACTCAACAAGAAAGTTAATTTATGCTTTTGCTTTGAAGTACACAAAAAGTAAAACTTTACAACATTTCAGTTCAAAAGTACTTACTTTGCTTTCACACCTATTGTTTGCCTAGGCTCGGTAAGTACAAAGGAACCGATCATGGTCTTGCCCTTAAAAAATCTCATACATGTCCCAAACCATACTTAGGTAAGAACAATGAATGTTAAATGCTATGCACATTATAAAGGGCTTCACAGAAATCCTGTAAGACAGGTGTTATTATTCTCCTCATTTTAGAGAAGGGAAAATTGATTTTCCTAAGTGTACATAACTAAGTTGGGAGAGATGAGATTTACCTCCATTCTAAAGCCCTTTCTTATTCCTCTATTCTACATTTCAGCTTAACTGACGCCATCACTCTTACTGGTTTTCACGGCACCAAAGATGAATTGGGTCTGGATACCAACATGAAGCAGTAATAGTTCTTGGATATATCTGACTCCCAGATGTGACTTCTGGAGGCATAGAGTCTAAAATATTCACTGAAAACATATGAAAGTGAAAGTGAAGTTACTCAGTTGTTGTTTAACTCTTTGTGACCCATGGATAAGCCGTGGGATTTTCCAGGCAAGCATACTGGAGTGGGTAGCCTTTCCCTTCTCCAGGGGATTTTCCCAACCCAGGAATTGAACCAGGATATCCTGCACTGCAGGTGGATTCTTTACCAGTGGGGCTACAAGGAAATCATACACAATTATGTAATTCAAGCATGATCTAATCCAGTCTCCATCCTGAACTCACAGTAGACATTATTAATCAAACCCTTAATTAACTAGATGGAAAGACTCCCTTCACAAAGTACATACATCAGATCATGACATACACTTTAGATATCTTACTATTCTGTTCATAAATTGTATGTTAATAAAGCTTTAAAAAGAGAGAGAAATTTATAGCCCCAAATCTCTAATTCACAAGATGATGGTGGCCTTTACCAGAGCTTCCAGGTTAACATGTGAAATGAAGAAAACTACTATGCTTAGTCTACTCTAAAACCACAAATCCTTGGTAAAGTCTTTAGTACCATATAAGTATTCAGTTACATGGCCTCTAGAGTTTATTCTCAACCCACCAACTTCTTCGCTTTGTTGTAGAAGAAAATAATGGTATCGTGAAGTAAATTCTTCATGAGAATTTCTAATATGTTCTCCTCTGATTCAAGTAATCTCCCTATCTTCTTTATCTTAGTGTGAGTAATTTCAACAGAGATTAGAGGCAGAATTTAGACCTTGTCAGACTGAGCTACAAGTAATGGTTTGAGAGATAGAAGTATTGAGTAGGTATAGTATTCCTCTGTTTAGAAACTTTAATCAGAAACTCTTATTTGGAGGTGAACACCCACGCAACGGGTGTGAGTTTATCGAAGAAAAATCAAATGAAACAAATGTCACATTTTGAAGCAAATTACTATCCTCCATTCTAAGGCTTAACTGACGCCATCACTCTTACTGGTTTTCACGGCACCAAAGATGAATTGGGTCTGGATACCAACATGAAGCAGTAATAGTTCTTGGATATATCTGACTCCCAGATGTGACTTCTGGAGGCATAGAGTCTAAAATATTCACTGAAAACATATGAAAGTGAAAGTGAAGTTACTCAGTTGTTGTTTAACTCTTTGTGACCCATGGATAAGCCGTGGGATTTTCCAGGCAAGCATACTGGAGTGGGTAGCCTTTCCCTTCTCCAGGGGATTTTCCCAACCCAGGAATTGAACCAGGATATCCTGCACTGCAGGTGGATTCTTTACCAGTGGGGCTACAAGGAAATCATACACAATTATGTAATTCAAGCATGATCTAATCCAGTCTCCATCCTGAACTCACAGTAGACATTATTAATCAAACCCTTAATTAACTAGATGGAAAGACTCCCTTCACAAAGTACATACATCAGATCATGACATACACTTTAGATATCTTACTATTCTGTTCATAAATTGTATGTTAATAAAGCTTTAAAAAAGAGAGAGAAATTTATAGCCCCAAATCTCTAATTCACAAGATGATGGTGGCCTTTACCAGAGCTTCCAGGTTAACATGTGAAATGAAGAAAACTACTATGCTTAGTCTACTCTAAAACCACAAATCCTTGGTAAAGTCTTTAGTACCATATAAGTATTCAGTTACATGGCCTCTAGAGTTTATTCTCAACCCACCAACTTCTTCGCTTTGTTGTAGAAGAAAATAATGGTATCGTGAAGTAAATTCTTCATGAGAATTTCTAATATGTTCTCCTCTGATTCAAGTAATCTCCCTATCTTCTTTATCTTAGTGTGAGTAATTTCAACAGAGATTAGAGGCAGAATTTAGACCTTGTCAGACTGAGCTACAAGTAATGGTTTGAGAGATAGAAGTATTGAGTAGGTATAGTATTCCTCTGTTTAGAAACTTTAATCAGAAACTCTTATTTGGAGGTGAACACCCACGCAACGGGTGTGAGTTTATCGAAGAAAAATCAAATGAAACAAATGTCACATTTTGAAGCAAATTACTATGGCTCACAGCCCTCCACAGGCATTTTACAGCCATCCCCCACTGAACTCCTATCAAATTACAGAGTATATTTGCATATAGGAAGCTGATTTCCAGCATCCTTTAATCCTCACAGTCCAAGAATCTCATTCTTTGCTCAGATCAGGCTTCTGTCTTATCCCCTTCTCTCTTCTCTCTGCTTCCAACCTAGTGCTGTGTCATGCAGTACAGAGGCTGGTACCTCCATATAGACATTAAGTGCCCATTCGAATTAGGTGTTCTGTAAGAACAAACAAACAAAAACAAAATAACCCTCCATTTCAGAAACATCCTACATAAATTAACCTTAAGTATGTCATTAAAAATTTTATATTGATTGCATGTTGAGACAATAATATTTCAATATAACAAGTTAACTGAAAACTATTATTAAAATTACATTTGCTCTTTCTTTTTTTTTAAAGATGGTCACTAAAATATTTAAAACTACCTTTGTAGTTCACATTATATTTCTGTTGGACAATGCTGCTCTGAGATAATTTCAGCTCAATTTGTTGATGAACTTGTGAGTAATGCTCTGGATTGTTACTTATTTTAGTGTTATCCCAAACAAAGAGAATCAATTATCATACATCCTCTCACCCCTAGAAGAACTTAGAAAGACACAATTTCAGCTGTCCCAGGAGAGACAAAGAGAGAAAAACACTTATCTCTTTCTCTCTTTTTTTTTCCCCAAAGAACTGAGAGAAGTACACAGAATTTCTCAGCTAGAAGTGTCTCAGCACTATCAGCACCACTGTGAGACTGACAGCTAGAAAAATTTAGACCTTAGTCAAGTTCTCCTCTGATTCAAGTAATCTCCTATCTTCTTTATCTTAGTGTGAGTAATTTCAACAGAGATTAGAGGCAGAATTTAGACCTTGTCAGACTGAGCTACAAGTAATGGTTTGAGAGATAGAAGTATTGAGTAGGTATAGTATTCCTCTGTTTAGAAACTTTAATCAGAAACTCTTATTTGGAGGTGAACACCCACGCAACGGGTGTGAGTTTATCGAAGAAAAATCAAATGAAACAAATGTCACATTTTGAAGCAAATTACTATGGCTCACAGCCCTCCACAGGCATTTTACAGCCATCCCCCACTGAACTCCTGTCAAATTACAGAGTATATTTGCATATAGGAAGCTGATTTCCAGCATCCTTTAATCCTCACAGTCCAAGAATCTCATTCTTTGCTCAGATCAGGCTTCTGTCTTATCCCCTTCTCTCTTCTCTCTGCTTCCAACCTAGTGCTGTGTCATGCAGTACAGAGGCTGGTACCTCCATATAGACATTAAGTGCCCATTCGAATTAGGTGTTCTGTAAGAACAAACAAACAAAAACAAAATAACCCTCCATTTCAGAAACATCCTACATAAATTAACCTTAAGTATGTCATTAAAAATTTTATATTGATTGCATGTTGAGACAATAATATTTCAATATAACAAGTTAACTGAAAACTATTATTAAAATTACATTTGCTCTTTCTTTTTTTTTAAAGATGGTCACTAAAATATTTAAAACTACCTTTGTAGTTCACATTATATTTCTGTTGGACAATGCTGCTCTGAGATAATTTCAGCTCAATTTGTTGATGAACTTGTGAGTAATGCTCTGGATTGTTACTTATTTTAGTGTTATCCCAAACAAAGAGAATCAATTATCATACATCCTCTCACCCCTAGAAGAACTTAGAAAGACACAATTTCAGCTGTCCCAGGAGAGACAAAGAGAGAAAAACACTTATCTCTTTCTCTCTTTTTTTTTCCCCAAAGAACTGAGAGAAGTACACAGAATTTCTCAGCTAGAAGTGTCTCAGCACTATCAGCACCACTGTGAGACTGAAACATGAATCCAAGGTAAGAAAAACAGTTTTACCCTGTGTTACAATAAATTATGTGGTATAGCATTTCGGTTCCAAGTAACTCTGAGTTTCGGGTCCCAGATGTTCAGATGTAGAACAGGTCATTAAGCTGTGTCCCATCCAAATCTCCTGTACTCAATGGAAACCATGACTTTAAACAGAGAAATAATCAGACTGTCATAAAGAGAACCGGGTTGTAATCTTATAACCCCATAGAAAGTTTAACCTTCTATCTTGACACTGTTTACCATTACCACATCTAGATATATAGGGTAGGCAGATTATGGCAAAACCAAATTACTAGACCATAGATCATGACCCAATTAGTTTCATCATTCAGAAAAGGTTTCCTTGAGTCTTACTTACATTTAAATCTGCTTCTCATAGAAAAGGCCTCTGCTTTGTACCTGACTCCCTTGGTATCATTTCAATCCAGTGACTTTCACATCTCTAGTTCTCCCTGTGAAGTCTGTGCCTTCTTGGGTTTCAGAAAATGGTACAAAGTTTGTGATTTCGGTGTTGAGAAACACAATGTTATGATCCTGTGCCCAAGTTAAAATAAATAGTATGGAAAATGACTCTTCCCTGAGATGGATGCTCTCTTTACAACTAAATTTGATGATAATTTTAATTGCCATCAATATAAAGTCAGAACTAATTTTTGAAAAGCAAATAGAAATGGCTTCTAATTGAAATTAGAAATGCTTGAAAAGTCTGATCATAACTGATATCTACAGTCTTTTAAATTACGCTGAAAAATATGCCAGAATCCAGCATCTTGACTGCATTTCATAAAATCTGAGATAAGGTTTTGATTTTAATTTGTTTTTAGTGCTTAATTTTCCAGAAAACATTACATTTTTAAACTGATATCCTGTATTGAAAACTGTACCAAAATTGACATGACTCAGCTGCAATTCAACAAACTAAAATCCTATCCAAAAATTTCCTTCTCAGGAGCTTTATAAAAGATATATATTTCTCCATTAAATTAAACTGTCTAATTTTTTTCTGACAAGTATTTATACTGGATAGCTCCATCAATTTGTTTATTTATGTTTTATTTACCAACTTTAATGTAGATTTAATTCTAATGATGTTCATTTTTAGTTACTGACATCTTTCTATTAAAATATTAAGGTCCGTGGTTATTAATATTGCATAATAAAGAGAGGTGACAGAAGAAAATTCTTCAATTCCAGGAGGGAATAATAGAATCTTGAAAAAACTCTTCTACCTTGGAGTTATATTAAAGAATAACAGTGATTATGCAAAGGCCATCTCTAGCTATATTTAAGAATCAGGTGGTTTAAAAATAATCTTGAGGAAAAATACTTTAAATCTGTCCCTCATTGCCTTCAGACTCCATAGTTGTTTAATATCAAAAATATGAAAAAATACACCATACTGTATCCAAATAAAAACTAACTAAACAGTATTTTAGTCAATGGGTTGATGAATTATCCAGTTCTAACTGAAATAAATACAAAATTTTTTTATTAAAACTTCTAAATAGAGTAATCTCTACTATTCATACTTTAAATATTTGCCAACTTCATCTACCCCTAATCTTCTAATGAAATTATTCACAGCAAGACCACCAAGTCACCATGACAAAGGTTTGGCTGCTTTTGATTCCTTTAAGGGTAGGATTCTCTGAAAAATTATCAGGAAGATGAGATTTCCTCTAGCTTCCTGAGAACCAAGTTTAGAATGCCTTAGAATCTTAGTAATTAATAAAGTGTCTGGAAAAAAGTATAGCATCCCCAAATTCCTGAGCATTGGGGCCATTTTTCATTTTATTTCTCCAGAAAGTAAGAAAGTCATGTTGCTTCCACAACATTCTAAATCATAAGCTACTCTGAGAGTATATCTACTGTCAGTATAAATATTGGTAGTTCTGTCCTTCTCCAAAGTACACACCTGTGTAAGAGTGTGTAATTCAGCCTGTTGAACCACACTAGCCGTAGATAAAGACACTGCCTCAACAACAACGTCAGAAGGATGTGTGATAGTGCCACCAGTACAAACTTTGCTATTGTCACCTTTTAAATAACAACCATCAGTAAACAATGAGAAGTCAACTGTATCCAATGGAATTTCCTGTAGGCATTACGAGGAGTCAGGAGGTGATCCACCAGATTTAAGCAGCTGTGATACTCTCCTCTGGTGACAGAGGAGAGGCAAGTAGCCAGGCTAAAGTTATTAAAATGCAGTTACCGGAGAGTAAGTTAATGAGAAAAATTATGGGAGGTAAAGTGGTTAACTGAGAATTGTTGAATCTGATGAAAATTCAGGAGAGTTTCTACTGTATGAGGTACAAAAATGACTAAAAGGGACAATAATTTTCTCTTTGACCTTGACCAAAAGGACAGTGGCTGTAACATCTCTAAAGTGGAGTCTTCTTGTGCTGCAAGGCCTGAGGATGGCTATCATACCCTACAACTGATGGTGCTCTCCTGTGTTTGGGGGTATGTACCCAAGGGCATTCCCTTTCTTTTTACATATGAAGAGGGAAAAGGGTGTCTAATAATCGAGATGCCCAAGGACAAGCGAGTTTATCAGACTCTCCTTTAAGACCATGTAGGCTATGTCATTCAATTCTCCCCATAAAATTGGATCAGGTGCAGATGGCCCAAAAGCACATGAAACGATGCTCAACTTCACTTATTATTAGAGAAATGCAAATTAAAACTACAATGAGATATCACCTCACACCCGTCAGAATGGCCATCTTCAAAAAATCTGCAGACAATAAATGCTGGAGAGGGTGCAGAGAAAAGGGAACCCTCTTGCATTGCTGGTGGGAATGTAAACTGATACAGCCTCTATGGAAGACAGTATGGAGATTCCATAAAAAACTAAAAATAGAAGCACCCTATGATCCAGCAATTCCACTATTAGGCTTATATCCTGATGAAATCCAAACTGAAAGAAGCACCTGTATCCCGATGTTCATTGCAGCTCTCTATGCAATAGCCAGAACATGGAAGCAACCTAGATGTCCATCGACGAATGAATGGATACAGAAGCTTTGGTATATATATACAATGGAATACTACTCAGCTGTTAAAAGAAATGCAGAAAACTCAGTCCTAATGAAGTGGCGGGCTCTAGAACCTATCATAAAAAGTGAAGTAAGTCAAAAAGAGAACGACAAATACAGTATACTAACACACATATATGGAATCTAGTAGGACAGTCTTGATAACACACACAGGGAACTCATGGAAAAGCAGACAGAGCATAGACATAGGGACATGGTAGGGAAGAAATAGGGAAGGGGAGGCATGGAGGGAGTAACATGGAAACCTATACTGTCATGTGTGGAAAAGATAGCTATTGTCATTGTGCTAAGGGAATAGGAGTGCTTACAATGGCATGGGGCAATGGTCCGGAGGGGTGGGATGGGGGTAACTGGGCAGGTGGGGATAGGGATATGCATATGACTGATCAGGGAACATACATGTCTGTGAACAACAAAACTCTGTAAAACCTTTAAAATAAAGAATTAAAAAAAAAAATTGGATCAGGTGTTTCACTGTTCAGTAAAACACATAGAGGTTTAACTGTGAGAGAAACTGAAAATCCAATTTTGGCAATAACCTACTAGCCTGTCAAAACCTCACAGTTGGGATTAGTTTTGAGTTTGGGGAAACAGGGCACTATGAAATCTATCTGGATCTAGGTATAGACTTTGTTCTAAAATTGCCCTAAATATCAAACCTGGGTATGGGTAAACAGTCATTTTTCCTTGGTGATGTTATATTTTTTAAGGCTAAATGTTAGCAAGTGGATGCTGTTTTCCTGTGAGGAATTTTGAGAAGGAAAGCAAAGAAGCAAATCATCCACATACTGAAACAAAGTACTCTGTCCTCCAGGTTAGCCTTCAGGATTTGCAAGAAATTAAGACTCAGTAAAATCCTGGGGCATTACTGTTTCTTTCCCAAGTGAAAGCAAAAGGTATTGTCTAGATTTGTCAAATGGAATACTAAAGACTGTCTTGCATGAATCAGTTTAAATAATTTACTTCCAGTAGAAATCCGTATTAGTAACATACAAGGATTAGGAACAACAGGCTGTCGAAGGGTAACAGTGCTGTTCACTGCTTAGAGGCCCTGGATAAACCTCTATTCTCAGCCCTTAGGTTTTCTCACTGGTAAAATGGGAGTGTCTGTGTGTTGGGGTGTGGGGGTTTCATTTAGGTGCCTTCGTTTATTGAAGTTGAAGAGAAATATTTTTGCATGGTCTTCTTTGGAGGTAACTCATTTAAAGCTCCGATACTTTGGTCACCTGATGTGAACAGTCAACTCATTGGTAAAGACCCTGATGCTGGGAAAGACTGACGGAAAGAGAAGGGGCTGATAGAGAATGAGATGGTTTGACGGTATCACTGCCTCAATGGACATGAATTTGAGCAAACTCTGGGAGATAGTGAAGGACAGGGAAGCCTGATGTGCTGCAGTGCATGGGGTTGCAAAGAACTGACATGACTGAACAGCTGAACAACCACCACCACATCTGAAGGACAAGAGAATTAGTTTGCCAGATGAACTAAACCTGAAGTGGACATAGTTTCTCATTTTACCCTGGTTTTTTTCACTAGAAGGGAAAGGTCCCAGTTCATCCCATTAATAAATATAGAGTTAAAAGCTACTTGGGTGGGGCTTCCCCTGGTGGTCCAGTGGGTAAAGACACTGCCTTGCACTGCAAGGGGCGCCGGTTCGATCCCTGGCCTGGGAAGATCCCACGTGCCATGGAGCAGCTGGACCCATGTGTCCAATTACCGAGCCGGAGCTCTGGAGCACATGTGCCCAGAGCCGGCGCTCTGCAACGACGGATGCCACCGCGATGGGAGGCCCACAGGAGCCAAAGAACAAAGACGGATAAAAATAGAGAATGAAAGACCAACAAAGTGGCCCACCCGTTCCCCTCCCTCCCTACCCCACTCCCCCCAAAAGATAAAAAGTTACTTGGGTGGATCCAACATTTGAAGGAAGACCAGGATTTTCTTTAAAAATAATCTGAAGTCAATTGTAATAATCATGACTATGTTCATCAGAATTTTGTGCGCAGGCCTGAATTTTGTCCCTATCACCAGACTTTGGAAAAGTCCTAGGAAGTTCTGAATGAAATCATACAGTGCTTGCCTAAGCCTGATTTTATAAATAAATTAGTCAGCTGATCTTCCAGTTGTAATTCCAGAGACCTCTCCAAAGTTTCCCAATTAGGGGTTTTCATCCAATGCTAGGCTTAATCTATACAGACAAGCATATTAATTAGCTGATATAAGTCAGAAAAATGAAGCTGATAAGTTTGAGTGACTGTGTTAAATTCCTCAGCAAATCTGTGAGAATCTTCCTTTCCTTCGGGAAAATCTTTGACTATGGCTTACAGTTTGACTTTAGTCCAGGGAATATAAGAAATTAAGAGTTTGTTCTGTGGAGACTCAAAAGAATGAACTTTAAATGAATAGGTTCTGACAAGTTCAGAGGAAAAGGGGATAGGGAAAACTTCAAAAAAAGGGGAAGTTCAGTGTTACAGTTTGGAAGTTTTTATGGGAGAATAATGGAGGCACAGGTGGTGTAGAAGGGAAAGAAGAAAATGGTGCCAGTGATGGTTAGAGCCAAGGGAGAGAGACAAGATGGTTCTAGAGGCCGAGCCTGAGACAAAGAAGCCAAAGAAGACCAATCTGAGGCTCCAGCAGTCATGTTACCTTTCTTTAACCATTTGTTTACCTCCATATTAAAATCTTGTTTTGCAGAGGGGCAATTTTAGACTCTTGATAATATTAGGAAGTCTCAAAATACCAGTCCAAATAAGCATTCCGCTCAGTTTCGGAAATTTTTGAGTCATTGTGGTTCAACTTAGTATTAAGGAAATTAAGTTTTGGGGTTACAAAAGTTCTCCATAATGCCCAGTGATATGCTAAATTGCCTTTGGTAAGGTCGGTCTATCTAGTTAGAAATGCACATAACAAAGGATCATGGTTTTTAAACATGACATTAGCCAGAGTCTCTGTGGTGGGGTGGGTGGGGGGATCCTCAAATATTTAGGTAACTGGGGTACCATTTTCAGTGCTTTTTTCCCCTCCAGAGTAAAAACAATTTTCAAACAGCTCAGACAGTTTACAGCACAAATGACTCAATTCAAACAGCTTGCAAGCCAATCGGATTTTCTTTAAAATAATCTGAAGTCAATTGTAATAATCATGACTATGTTCATCAGAATTTTGTGCGCAGGCCTGAATTTTGTCCCTATCACCAGACTTTGGAAAAGTCCTAGGAAGTTCTGAATGAAATCATACAGTGCTTGTCTAAGCCTGATTTTATAAATAAATTAGTCAGCTGATCTTCCAGTTGTAATTCCAGAGACCTCTCCAAAGTTTCCCAATTAGGGGTTTTCATCCAATGCTAGGCTTAATCTATACAGACAAGCATATTAATTAGCTGATATAAGTCAGAAAAATGAAGCTGATAAGTTTGAGTGACTGTGTTAAATTCCTCAGCAAATCTGTGAGAATCTTCCTTTCCTTCGGGAAAATCTTTGACTATGGCTTACAGTTTGACTTTAGTCCAGGGAATATAAGAAATTAAGAGTTTGTTCTGTGGAGATTCAAAAGAATGAACTTTAAATGAATAGGTTCTGACAAGTTCAGAGGAAAAGGGGATAGGGAAAACTTCAAAAAAAGGGGAAGTTCAGTGTTACAGTTTGGAAGTTTTTATGGGAGAATAATGGAGGCACAGGTGGTGTAGAAGGGAAAGAAGAAAATGGTGCCAGTGATGGTTAGAGCCAAGGGAGAGAGACAAGATGGTTCTAGAGGCCGAGCCTGAGACAAAGAAGCCAAAGAAGACCAATCTGAGGCTCCAGCAGTCATGTTACCTTTCTTTAACCATTTGTTTACCTCCATATTAAAATCTTGTTTTGCAGAGGGGCAATTTTAGACTCTTGATAATATTAGGAAGTCTCAAAATACCAGTCCAAATAAGCATTCCGCTCAGTTTCGGAAATTTTTGAGTCATTGTGGTTCAACTTAGTATTAAGGAAATTAAGTTTTGGGGTTACAAAAGTTCTCCATAATGCCCAGTGATATGCTAAATTGCCTTTGGTAAGGTCGGTCTATCTAGTTAGAAATGCACATAACAAAGGATCATGGTTTTTAAACATGACATTAGCCAGAGTCTCTGTGGTGGGGTGGGTGGGGGGATCCTCAAATATTTAGGTAACTGGGGTACCATTTTCAGTGCTTTTTTCCCCTCCAGAGTAAAAACAATTTTCAAACAGCTCAGACAGTTTACAGCACAAATGACTCAATTCAAACAGCTTGCAAGCCAATCCCAGTCTGTCCTGAGAAGACAGCTTGGTACAGGAAGAGCCAAGGCAAAGGCTTTTATTTTATTTTATTTTATTTTGGTCAGTCTGCAGAGAACAGTCTTTCCAAAGGAATAGTCTGAAGGCTAAAACACTCAGCACAGTTTCTTTTGAAGCCGTTCCTTCCTGAAAGAATTGGGCCAACCGCGACTCCAGCCACTATCAGTTGAAACAGTCTGATCTCAAAATCAGGTGGAAGTGACAAATCAGTACTAGGTCACAGAACAAGGTCTTAACCAGAAAGTCAAAACCCTTAGATATATCCCAAATAACACCCAGAGAGCTTCAAATACAAACAGAGTGTAAATTTAAGATCCAATAGAAAGGCATGCCTCTGAACCCCACGGTTAGAAAGAAAAGCAGTGAGTAACAAAGGGCTCATATCTGCTCACCAGCCCCAGGCCCTTGGAGGTCTTCTCTAGTTCCCAAATAAAATGTTGACTTGAAACAATTAGACTGCCAGATATTTTCCCAGCAATGGAGGCTTTATGCAGGATCAGCAGAGAATTGCAATTTAGGTTCTGCAACATGGCAAACCCCATACGTGTTCCCACAGGAAACAGCTTTTACAGAGGCAAAAAGCAAGTTGAGAGCGCTCTAGTAAATTAAGAGTCTGTGGTTTTCATGTAGTTGAGAGTCGCCAGGCTCCATATTAAATTTTCTTTTGTTTTGCAGAGGGCAATTTTAGACTCTTGATAATATTAGGAAGTCTCAAAATACCAGTCCAAATAAGCATTCCGCTCAGTTTCGGAAATTTTTGAGTCATTGTGGTTCAACTTAGTATTAAGGAAATTAAGTTTTGGGGTTACAAAAGTTCTCCATAATGCCCAGTGATATGCTAAATTGCCTTTGGTAAGGTCGGTCTATCTAGTTAGAAATGCACATAACAAAGGATCATGGTTTTTAAACATGACATTAGCCAGAGTCTCTGTGGTGGGGTGGGTGGGGGGATCCTCAAATATTTAGGTAACTGGGGTACCATTTTCAGTGCTTTTTTCCCCTCCAGAGTAAAAACAATTTTCAAACAGCTCAGACAGTTTACAGCACAAATGACTCAATTCAAACAGCTTGCAAGCCAATCCCAGTCTGTCCTGAGAAGACAGCTTGGTACAGGAAGAGCCAAGGCAAAGGCTTTTATTTTATTTTATTTTATTTTGGTCAGTCTGCAGAGAACAGTCTTTCCAAAGGAATAGTCTGAAGGCTAAAACACTCAGCACAGTTTCTTTTGAAGCCGTTCCTTCCTGAAAGAATTGGGCCAACCGCGACTCCAGCCACTATCAGTTGAAACAGTCTGATCTCAAAATCAGGTGGAAGTGACAAATCAGTACTAGGTCACAGAACAAGGTCTTAACCAGAAAGTCAAAACCCTTAGATATATCCCAAATAACACCCAGAGAGCTTCAAATACAAACAGAGTGTAAATTTAAGATCCAATAGAAAGGCATGCCTCTGAACCCCAGGGTTAGAAAGAAAAGCAGTGAGTAACAAAGGGCTCATATCTGCTCACCAGCCCCAGGCCCTTGGAGGTCTTCTCTAGTTCCCAAATAAAATGTTGACTTGAAACAATTAGACTGCCAGATATTTTCCCAGCAATGGAGGCTTTATGCAGGATCAGCAGAGAATTGCAATTTAGGTTCTGCAACATGGCAAACCCCATACGTGTTCCCACAGGGAAACAGCTTTTTTACAGAGGCAAAAAAGCAAGTTGAGAGCGCTCTAGTAAATTAAGAGTCTGTGGTTTTCATTGGCTGAGTCCTCACCAGGAAAGAAGAGGAGTCTGTCTTCTCCCTGTTGGGCTCTGCTATCATAGGACATGAGAGCTCCCCCTTCTGGTTTTTTGACTCTGTTTAGTCAAGGTTTCTCATTATTAATTATTTTTTTTTATTATTTTCTTTCTTCTTCTTTTTTTTTTTAACAACTCACAAAGAGCCAAGGATTTCTAGTTAAAATAAAACAGAATAAAACACAGTTACACACACACACACACTCACACTCACACACAGCTCTACTATTCAATTACCCCTAGTAATAAAGTAATCTCAAATTACAAACTATATACACATATACCACTAAATTTTGCATGGCAAAGCTTTTCTAATTTGATAGATAAAGAATGGAATTTCATGTTAATGTACATTTTGGAGTAAGGTTGAACACTATACTTATTTTTTCCCTGTGAAATATGTAATGATTTACTTTTTCATGTCTGAAAAAGGTTGTTGGTATTCTCTCTTACTTACAAAAACATTTTATGATTAAGAAAACCTTGTCAATTATGCTGGAAACACTCCATCCTGCCTCTTATCAGAAGAACCAACAGTTAATTTTTTCTTGCATATTCTTTTAGAAATCTTCTATCCATATAGAGCCAAATAGGTGTGTGCCAATTTTATACGAGATGAATAATCTTTAACATACAGAGACACTTACAAATTCTTCACTATTTGCTTATGTCATTTAAAAATATTTTTTCATATGCAATAAATTTTCAGAATATTTTTCCTTGTCAATAAACATTTAAGTCACTTTTTTTTTTTTTTTAGGTAAGAGATGGATTTATTCAGATTCAGAGAAAGCACACTCCACAGAGTGTGGGCCATGGCAGAGCAAATCCAGTGGCCCTAAGTTACTCTTTTTAAAGGCTGTTAACATTGCTTTTGTACGTATATAAGATTTCATTTTAAAAGTTCCCTTACCCCTGATTGTTTGTTTCTGGTATTTTAGTATTGTACAAATTACACTGTACAAATATTTTTAATGTCTATCAGTCATCTGTAGGAAATTATTGGGTTGAAAGATACGAGGAGTTAGACTCTTGAGAGTTCTTAGCAAATGGTTAATCAAAGAAAAAGTAGCAATTTACATTCCATTAACGGTAAGGGAATACCTGTGCTAATCAAACATTTTCACTTTTGCCAGCATAATAGACCAAAAATGGACCATCATCATAATGTTAGTTTTCACATCTTTGATTGTGAGTGAAGTTGGGTACGTTTCAAAGTTTCATAAGGCATTTGCATATGTCTTCTTATAGACTATCTGTACATAAGTTTTGCTGGCTTTATGTACGTTTGTGTCTAGGTATGCATATTTATATAAAATATACCTTATGAGTTTTATTTACATCTTTTACAGGCTAAAACTTTTGCTCACTTGATCTTTCGTAGTGTGAGAAATGCAGACAGATCAAAGGAACACAATAGAGAGAACAGAAATAGAAGCAAATGCATATGGGGATTTAGCAAATAGCTAAATGTGGCATTTCACTTCAATAGGGAAAAGATGGATTATTATTTTTTCTTAAAGTGTTTAGAATGACTGCGAGTCACTAGGAATAAATAGAGCTATATCCCAACATTATTCTAACAAAATGTATTTTAGATATACCAAAGTAGAAAATGTGAAAATTATCTCAAAGAAAATAGAAAATGATGAGTATATATATTCATTATCTTACAGCTGGTGATGACATTCTTCATGAGATACACTACAGAGGAAAATATTGTTAAATATTTTAATAATATTGAAGAATTTAGAGGAAGCTATAGAGGAATACAGGACTTCCCTGTCACCTCAGCCAATAAAGAATCTGCCTGCAATGCAGGACACCCTGGTTCGATCCCTGGGTTGGGAAGATACCGTGTAGAAGAAAATGGCTACTCACTCTGGTATTTTTGACTGGAGAATTCCATGGACTGAGGAGCCTGATGTACTACAGTCCATGGGGTCACAAAGAGTCAGACACGACTGTGTGACTAACACTTTTATATAAGAAAATATTGTTAAAGTTGCATATAACAAAATTATCAAATATCAATACAAGAAAAATGTTATAAAAAAGTAAACATAGCAAGTGATAGGCTAAAAATAGGACTGTGTCTCCTAAAATATAAAGTATTTTTAATATAGCAAATTACACTGTAAAAATTTTTACATTCCATTAAAACGGGTAAGGGACAAATGACAAAAGTAGCAATTTACATTCCATTAACGGTAAGGAATACCTGTGCTAATCAAACATTTTCACTTTTGCCAGCATAATAGACCAAAAATGGACCATCATCATAATGTTAGTTTTCACATCTTTGATTGTGAGTGAAGTTGGGTACGTTTCAAAGTTTCATAAGGCATTTGCATATGTCTTCTTATAGACTATCTGTACATAAGTTTTGCTGGCTTTATGTACGTTTGTGTCTAGGTATGCATATTTATATAAAATATACCTTATGAGTTTTATTTACATCTTTTACAGGCTAAAACTTTTGCTCACTTGATCTTTCGTAGTGTGAGAAATGCAGACAGATCAAAGGAACACAATAGAGAGAACAGAAATAGAAGCAAATGCATATGGGGATTTAGCAAATAGCTAAATGTGGCATTTCACTTCAATAGGGAAAAGATGGATTATTATTTTTTCTTAAAGTGTTTAGAATGACTGCGAGTCACTAGGAATAAATAGAGCTATATCCCAACATTATTCTAACAAAATGTATTTTAGATATACCAAAGTAGAAAATGTGAAAATTATCTCAAAGAAAATAGAAAATGATGAGTATATATATTCATTATCTTACAGCTGGTGATGACATTCTTCATGAGATACACTACAGAGGAAAATATTGTTAAATATTTTAATAATATTGAAGAATTTAGAGGAAGCTATAGAGGAATACAGGACTTCCCTGTCACCTCAGCCAATAAAGAATCTGCCTGCAATGCAGGACACCCTGGTTCGATCCCTGGGTTGGGAAGATACCGTGTAGAAGAAAATGGCTACTCACTCTGGTATTTTTGACTGGAGAATTCCATGGACTGAGGAGCCTGATGTACTACAGTCCATGGGGTCACAAAGAGTCAGACACGACTGCGTGACTAACACTTTTATATAAGAAAATATTGTTAAAGTTGCATATAACAAAATTATCAAATATCAATACAAGAAAAATGTTATAAAAAAGTAAACATAGCAAGTGATAGGCTAAAAATAGGACTGTGTCTCCTAAAAATATAAAGTATTTTTATATATTAGAAGAGTAACTCAATAACTCTATAGACACATGGGCAGACTGTATAAAGAAGAAATATTACCAATTTATAAACCTCTTTCATAATCAACAGAATGCATGTCAAAACAAAAATTTGATATCATCTTCCAGGATGAAAAAAAGTGTAAATATTTATGAATATTCATCTAAAAATGTCAAATAATGGTGAAAATTGTGTACACCTCTTTGGAGAACAATGTGGCTATCATAAAATTTTAAAGGCACATATTTTCTGATTTAGGAATTTTAGTTCTTGGAGTTTATTGTTATATATGCATTTGCACAAAAATGTATGCACTGACATTTATTAGCAATGTTGTTTTCTGTCAATACATGGTTCATGAGGAAAGTAAAGCACTGACCAATAGGCAGTTAAGGCTCCTGTTTGTGTTGATTGTGGAATCCAGACCTAAACTTCAATAGAAACCTCTCTCTGCACATTTATTCAAATGATGCCATTTGAATTTATTTAATCATCAGTAATGTAGATTATAATAGGACTTTTATGTCTGATATTTAGGCATTTCTTATGCTGGGATTTCACCAATCTCCAGTGAACTGATTATCCAGGAGTACTGAAAATTTAGCCTACACAACATTACCCTTCTTATGAGGCTATACACAATGAACAAGGACAAATGGGAGAATGAAGCTTTTGGCAAAAGCTATATTTGGCCCTAAACCTCAAATTTGTAATCATGTTGAGATTTCTGAAGCTTCGCCTGTCACCTTCTCTATTTCAAATTCTCCTCCCACACACACTTCCTCAATCTAAGGCAGGTTTTCAGTATTATAACATTCTAATTTCATGGCTGGAAGACACAAAAGATATTCAAAGAAAGAAAAAAAAAGTAGGCTCCAGGATTGATGAAATGGCCAAGTTCCTGAACTGTAATAGTCAGGAAGCCCTGAGAGAAAAATTCAAAGGCAGCTAGCCATTTAACCCACAGATAAACTTCACTCATTGCTGTTACGGCCTTTTCAGTATCTGATAAATAGATGTCTTCCCGAAGAGGAAAAGAAGAGTGTGAAAGAATCGTGAAATCTTCCTTTCCCCTAGAACTACACAGCCAACAATTCCTAAGTCTATATTGCAGATTCATTCCCATATTCAGAGACCCAGACTATAGTTCTAACCCAATGAAATTTCTTAATTTGAATATCCCACCATTGTTCCAAAATTAACTTGCCCTAAACTAAACCTATAATTTTCTCCCACATTTGTTCTTACTATGACAATCCCTGTCCTGGTTAAGAACCTGCCAGAAGCCTAGACACTTAGAGTAAAAATGTCACGGTGGTTCTCCAAGCACCACTGGACAAGGGCAAGAGGAACATTTATTCTGATCCACTCACTCTAGTATTCTTGCCTGGAGAATTCCATGGACAGAGAAGCCTGGTGGGCTCAATTTAGCTTAAGCTAAAAGGGAAACCTACTGGCTCATTTAATAAGAAAACATACGTGGTTTTTCTTACTCTAGACTAGGCTGGATCCAAAGGTTCAAATGTTGTCAAGAAGCTACTGCCTTTTCTATCTCAAATGGACTATTTGCATCTTAACAAAGATGAGTGCTCTGGACTTGCTGTTTCCTTAAACCAACTATCCCTCCCACAGAAATGTCATATTCCATCTAGTACCAACATTTATGCTAATTCCTTGAAAAGTTTTGGAATAATCACTGTTTCTAACAGTAAGGGCTATTCTTACAGGTCAGCCTGGGTCATGTTCTTTCTACTGTAGCCAGGAATCTCTCATACAAAGAAGAGAAACTCACCCAAAGGAAGGCATGCAGGCAAAATGTAAAGGTCACAGACAAATTCCATGGTTTGTAACCAAAAATTGTTCATATAATGACTTTTGGCAATCAAAATATAGGACTGAAATGACCCCTAACTTCATTGCTTAATTTCTGCACAGAGTTCAAATTCACTGAAAATTTATTTTCTCCTACCTAGTTTGAAATGCCTACAATAGCTTCTAACGAATACATACCCTATTAACAGCTAGGAAAATGGAATGTAAATTAACAACAGGTGCACTTAAAGCAATTTTCCCCCAATTATCTTTAATATGACTGTGATATTGTTTTTACAATTAAAAAGTTTCAAAGGAAAGAATTCTTGTCAAAAGAGAATAACTTTAAAACATTTTGAAGGTTTTATTGCTATAGAAACAATCATAACACCTGCTATTTAAAGAAACACTAACTTTTGCAAGTCACTCTGTCTTGAATGTGAATTAATACTCTTTCCATTACGTATGATTCTTTTTTTTTAAATTTTGGAACCCCTGACTTTTCTCACACTCTTTTTATTTATTTATTTATCTTTTGGAGGGTGGGGTGGGGAGGGAGGGGGACAGGCGGGCCACTTCTATTGGTCTTTCATTTATCTATTCTCATCCATCTTTGTTCTTTGGCTCCTGTGGGCCTCCCATCGCGGTGGCGTCTGTCGTCGCAGAGCGCCGGCTCTGGGCACATGCGCTCCAGGGCTCCGGCTCGGTAATTGGACACATCAGTCCAGCCGCTCCGCAGCACGTGGGATCTTCCCAGGCCAGGGATCGAACCGGCACCCCTTGCACTGCAAGGCGGTGTCCTTACCCACTGGACCACCAGGGGAAGCCCTACATATGATTCTTGATAAGAACTACTTGTATTTGCCTAATTCTGTTCTAAAGAGTTCAGGCCAATTTTGATAATATTAGCTAATAAAATATCACCTTGAAGTGTCGTATATATGATTATTTTTAGCAGTACAGAAAAACTGAAACAAAAGGAGAGCTCCTGATCAGCCTTTGTACTATAAAGTCATAGAAAAGATTGAAAGGAGGAGACGCCATCACCAGCTGTGTCTGCAGTCCTCTGCTTGTTCTTAAGTCCTTTTCTTGTTCATTCACCAAATATTCATGAGGGGCCAGGCTCTAAGCAGGCAATACAGTAGATACTGCACTTCTCTGCAACTTTGCAATTGTCTTCCAATTATTTCTTCTGTGCTAATAATGCAACTGGACTTCCCTGGTAGCTCAGTGGTAAAGAATCCACTTCCAATGCAGGAGATGTAGATTTGATCTCTGGGTCAGGGAAATCCCCTGGAGAAGGGAATGGCAGTCCACTCTGGCATTCTTGACTGGGAAATATCATAGACAGAGGAGCCTGGTGAGTTACAGTCCGTAGGGTCACCAACAGTTGGACTTAGCAACAAAACAGCAACAATAATACAATTATTATTATCTTTGATACATGTTTATTTATGCATCTATTATGTTTATGATTTATTCTTTTAATTTGGTAACATGCAAAACCATCTGTAGACGATGACAGTAGTCACAAGAAGCTTAAAAGTTGATTGGACATTTCAAGCAAGGTCTATTCTACAAAATTTCTCCCCAAAACTAGTGGTATATGGAGGTATCTTTGATAAGGAACACATCTTAATTTATTACAAAATTCTAACATGCAACCATTACATATCATGATGTCAGAAATCATCAAAGGATCCAAGCAGATAATTTATAAAGAAGAAACAAAAATAGCCAAATAAAATTTTTAAAATCCAACCTTATTAACGATGAAAGAAAAGCCAAGTAAGATGCAACTTCTATGTATGAAATTGGCAGTCATAAAAAGTTAATCCTATGTTATATAGAGATATGGATGAGATGGGTCCTTTATATACTTCTGATGAATACACTTTTTGGTAAAGCAATTTAGCACATGAATTATGAAATTTAATATTTTTATAGAATTTGATTCAGAATTTTTACTTTGAAGATAAAACCCCAAGGAAACAATCAGGAATGGGAGTAAAGATATGTAAAGAATTCTCACTGCAGCATTTTTACAGCAGTGATTAAGGTGAAAGATTTTACTTTGTAATCATGAGGAAATAGCAGTACAGAAAAACTGGAGAGCTCCTGATCAGCCTTTGTACTATAAAGTCATAGAAAAGATTGAAAGGAGGAGACGCCATCACCAGCTGTGTCTGCAGTCCTCTGCTTGTTCTTAAGTCCTTTTCTTGTTCATTCACCAAATATTCATGAGGGGCCAGGCTCTAAGCAGGCAATACAGTAGATACTGCACTTCTCTGCAACTTTGCAATTGTCTTCCAATTATTTCTTCTGTGCTAATAATGCAACTGGACTTCCCTGGTAGCTCAGTGGTAAAGAATCCACTTCCAATGCAGGAGATGTAGATTTGATCTCTGGGTCAGGGAAATCCCCTGGAGAAGGGAATGGCAGTCCACTCTGGCATTCTTGACTGGGAAATATCATAGACAGAGGAGCCTGGTGAGTTACAGTCCGTAGGGTCACCAACAGTTGGACTTAGCAACAAAACAGCAACAATAATACAATTATTATTATCTTTGATACATGTTTATTTATGCATCTATTATGTTTATGATTTATTCTTTTAATTTGGTAACATGCAAAACCATCTGTAGACGATGACAGTAGTCACAAGAAGCTTAAAAGTTGATTGGACATTTCAAGCAAGGTCTATTCTACAAAATTTCTCCCCAAAACTAGTGGTATATGGAGGTATCTTTGATAAGGAACACATCTTAATTTATTACAAAATTCTAACATGCAACCATTACATATCATGATGTCAGAAATCATCAAAGGATCCAAGCAGATAATTTATAAAGAAGAAACAAAAATAGCCAAATAAAATTTTTAAAATCCAACCTTATTAACGATGAAAGAAAAGCCAAGTAAGATGCAACTTCTATGTATGAAATTGGCAGTCATAAAAAGTTAATCCTATGTTATATAGAGATATGGATGAGATGGGTCCTTTATATACTTCTGATGAATACACTTTTTGGTAAAGCAATTTAGCACATGAATTATGAAATTTAATATTTTTATAGAATTTGATTCAGAATTTTTACTTTGAAGATAAAACCCCAAGGAAACAATCAGGAATGGGAGTAAAGATATGTAAAGAATTCTCACTGCAGCATTTTTACAGCAGTGATTAAGGTGAAAGATTTTACTTTGTAATCATGAGGAAATAGTAAATTATATTATGAATGTTATACTAAATTACATTCATGTGCACAATGGAGAATTAAGTCTCCTTGAAAATTCATGAGTAATATTGACATGAAAATTTCTCACTATACAATATTGTGATTAAAGTTGAGCCAAATCTACAGTAGAACTATAGATACATATATAAAAACAGACATAGTTTTGCAAAGACAAAGCAGCAAAATGTCATTATAATTAATAATACAATGATTCTTGATGGTTAATTTCTTTTTCATATGTTCCTGAGTATTAAAAATTTTCTTCAGTGATTATTGTTGCTTTTCAATCACTAAGTCCTGTCAAACTCTTTGTGATTCAATGATCTGAAGCACACCAGGCTCCCTATCCTTCACAATCTCCCAGAGTTTGCTCACATTCATGTAGATTGAGTTGGTGATGCCATGCAACCATCTCATCCTCTGTCACCTCCTCCTCCTCCTGCCCTCAGTCTTTCCCATCATCAGGGTCTTTTCCAATGAGTCAGCTCTTTGCATTAGGTAGCCTACTAAAGTACTGGATCTTCAGCTTCAGCATCAGTCCTTCCAATGAATATTCAATGTTGATTTCCTTAAAGATTGTCTGGTTTGATCTCCTTGCTGTCCAAGGGACTCTCTAATGTCTTCTCCAGCACCATGGTTCAAAAGAGTCAATTCTTCAGCACTCAGCCTTCCTTATGGTCCAGCTCTTACATCCATACATGACTACTGGAAAAACCATAGCTTTGACCATATGGACCTTTATTGGCAAAGTGTTGTCTCTGCTCTTTTATATGCTGTCTAGTTTCTCATAACTTTCCTTCCAAGGAGCAAGCATCTTTTAATTTCTAGGTTGCAGTCACCATCTGCAGTGATTTTGGAGCCTAAGAAAACAAAATCTGTCACAGTTTGCATTTTTTCCCCATCTATTTGCCACGAAGTGATGGGACTAGATGCCATAATCTTTGGTTTTTTGAATGTTGAGATTTAAGCCAACTTTTTTTTTTCAATGATTACATATTTGTTTTTAAAATAAAATGCAGTGTAATTTATTTTAAAAACTAACATGGTTTCTAATTCAGGACAGTTGATGAAATACAAACACTTTTCTCTTACCTCAAGATCTTCAGAAAGGGGCAGTAAAGAATAAAAAGTATAAATAACCATAATAAAGTGAGATAAGAGCTTCAAGAGACAAAAGATTTATCAAAATGGACAAACAGAGGCAGACTTAGCACATTTTAGAATTTAAGAAGAGCCCAGAAATGGAGGGAGTTGAACTTCTAAATATAACACCTCACTACTGAGTTTTAGAAAAGTCAAAATAATCTCCATTCACCCTGATCCCTAAATAATGCAAACCCACTCAAATTATTATTCAAATGAAACTGAAGTGGTTTTCTGTGGACAGACTGAGATAAGTTGGCATTTGCCTCAAAAACAGAAGTCCTGTCAAACTCTTTGTGATTCAATGATCTGAAGCACACCAGGCTCCCTATCCTTCACAATCTCCCAGAGTTTGCTCACATTCATGTAGATTGAGTTGGTGATGCCATGCAACCATCTCATCCTCTGTCACCTCCTCCTCCTCCTGCCCTCAGTCTTTCCCATCATCAGGGTCTTTTCCAATGAGTCAGCTCTTTGCATTAGGTAGCCTACTAAAGTACTGGATCTTCAGCTTCAGCATCAGTCCTTCCAATGAATATTCAATGTTGATTTCCTTAAAGATTGTCTGGTTTGATCTCCTTGCTGTCCAAGGGACTCTCTAATGTCTTCTCCAGCACCATGGTTCAAAAGAGTCAATTCTTCAGCACTCAGCCTTCCTTATGGTCCAGCTCTTACATCCATACATGACTACTGGAAAAACCATAGCTTTGACCATATGGACCTTTATTGGCAAAGTGATGTCTCTGCTCTTTTATATGCTGTCTAGTTTCTCATAGCTTTCCTTCCAAGGAGCAAGCATCTTTTAATTTCTAGGTTGCAGTCACCATCTGCAGTGATTTTGGAGCCTAAGAAAACAAAATCTGTCACAGTTTGCATTTTTTCCCCATCTATTTGCCACGAAGTGATGGGACTAGATGCCATAATCTTTGGTTTTTTGAATGTTGAGATTTAAGCCAACTTTTTTTCAATGATTACATATTTGTTTTTAAAATAAAATGCAGTGTAATTTATTTTAAAAACTAACATGGTTTCTAATTCAGGACAGTTGATGAAATACAAACACTTTTCTCTTACCTCAAGATCTTCAGAAAGGGGCAGTAAAGAATAAAAAGTATAAATAACCATAATAAAGTGAGATAAGAGCTTCAAGAGACAAAAGATTTATCAAAATGGACAAACAGAGGCAGACTTAGCACATTTTAGAATTTAAGAAGAGCCCAGAAATGGAGGGAGTTGAACTTCTAAATATAACACCTCACTACTGAGTTTTAGAAAAGTCAAAATAATCTCCATTCACCCTGATCCCTAAATAATGCAAACCCACTCAAATTATTATTCAAATGAAACTGAAGTGGTTTTCTGTGGACAGACTGAGATAAGTTGGCATTTGCCTCAAAAACAGAAGTGTTCAAATTCTATTATTCAGAAAAATTCTAGTTCCCTGCTCAATCACTGAAAATGAAGTCTGCGAATTCATAGGCCCCATCCATACACCTGATATTGCCAGACATTCTCAATATGAAAGAAATACGTTAGAAATTAAAGAATCTATAGCAAGAAAAAGATAAAGCTAAAAAAAAAAGTTACCACAGGAAAAAGATCAATCAACAGGGAATTGAAGAGAACTTTTTAAAAATAAAGAATTTTAACCCTAATGCACAGAGTTTCGAAGATTTTCTAATCCCCCAAATCAGAACAGAACAAACTGCTAGAGATTCATCTATCATTCCCAGGTGGCTCAGTGGTAAGGAATCCACCAGCCAATGCAAGAACTGCAGATGTGGGTTTGATCTCTGGCTTGATAAAATACCCTGGAGGAGGAAATGACAACCCATTCCAGTATTCTTGCCTGGGAAATCCCATGTGCAGAGGAGCCTGATGGGCTACTGTCCATGGGGTCACGAAGGGTCAGACATGACTGGGCATGCATGGCATCTATCATACAAAGACATCAAGAGACAAAGGCTGAAATAGATTAATCAAAAAATATCAATTTAACTTTAAGATGTAGAGCTACAAGAATAACAAACAGAAAAACAGAAAATTGTAAAATGGCTCTAATGAAAGAGAATTAAAAGGTAAAATTACATGGGAGATTACTGGGTTTTTTAAAGCCCTTTAGAGTTTAAAAAACCATGCACTCATACTACTTTGTTGCACATAAAAAATAATGTTAAAATAGCAGGGAAAAATCTTTAATGTTCCTTCTCAAATTAACAAGATTTTCAAGATCAAAGGGGTCAAAATAATCTCAAGAGACAAAGGATTTATCAAAATGGACAAACAGAGGCAGACTTAGCACATTTTAGAATTTAAGAAGAGCCCAGAAATGGAGGGAGTTGAACTTCTAAATATAACACCTCACTACTGAGTTTTAGAAAAGTCAAAATAATCTCCATTCACCCTGATCCCTAAATAATGCAAACCCACTCAAATTATTATTCAAATGAAACTGAAGTGGTTTTCTGTGGACAGACTGAGATAAGTTGGCATTTGCCTCAAAAACAGAAGTGTTCAAATTCTATTATTCAGAAAAATTCTAGTTCCCTGCTCAATCACTGAAAATGAAGTCTGCGAATTCATAGGCCCCATCCATACACCTGATATTGCCAGACATTCTCAATATGAAAGAAATACGTTAGAAATTAAAGAATCTATAGCAAGAAAAAGATAAAGCTAAAAAAAAAAGTTACCACAGGAAAAAGATCAATCATCAGGGAATTGAAGAGAACTTTTTAAAAATAAAGAATTTTAACCCTAATGCACAGAGTTTCGAAGATTTTCTAATCCCCCAAATCAGAACAGAACAAACTGCTAGAGATTCATCTATCATTCCCAGGTGGCTCAGTGGTAAGGAATCCACCAGCCAATGCAAGAACTGCAGATGTGGGTTTGATCTCTGGCTTGATAAAATACCCTGGAGGAGGAAATGACAACCCATTCCAGTATTCTTGCCTGGGAAATCCCATGTGCAGAGGAGCCTGATGGGCTACTGTCCATGGGGTCACGAAGGGTCAGACATGACTGGGCATGCATGGCATCTATCATACAAAGACATCAAGAGACAAAGGCTGAAATAGATTAATCAAAAAATATCAATTTAACTTTAAGATGTAGAGCTACAAGAATAACAAACAGAAAAACAGAAAATTGTAAAATGGCTCTAATGAAAGAGAATTAAAAGGTAAAATTACATGGGAGATTACTGGGTTTTTTAAAGCCCTTTAGAGTTTAAAAAACCATGCACTCATACTACTTTGTTGCACATAAAAAATAATGTTAAAATAGCAGGGAAAAATCTGTTTCAAATGTTCCTTCTCAAATTAACAAGATTTTCAAACAAAAGTCAGGTTTCTCAATTCACACTTGTTTTAACTGAGTAATGAAAACAGAAATGGAGAATCATCTCTGAAGGTTTAATGGGAATGATTATTTATTTTGATGTTGTCACCAACATTCTGTAGTCAAATGTGTACTTTGGGTGAGTTAAATACTGGAATATAACTTTGGGATTTCAGCTTAGATAAAGCTATACCTCTAAATGAAAATCTCAAGCATCTTGCGTATCTCTTATGCCATACCATTAAACAAGCAATCAAAAGGTATTTGATGCTTACAGCCCAAAAAGCCAATAAACAGGCTAGATTGGTGGAAATGAAAGTTTGTTTTATTTCAGATGCTGGTAACTTGGGGGAGGGGAAGGACAAACATCTGTCCAAAGGCAGCACCCCCCACCCTCACCACAAGCAGGAGGTGAGAGTTGTTAAGGTGGTAGGAGGGCTACATGCAGAAATAGCACATTCGTTTCTAACGGTCATCTTCAAATTGGTCATCAGTGGTCTGACCAGCATTATCGCGGTTGTTTTAGGTATAGTTAGTCTTCAGTTCTAGGGTCCATTTGTCTCCATTTCTTTGCAGTCAATTTTTGCAATTGTGGCAGCTCGTATCCTGGGTACTATCTGGTCATCGCGTAGTTAGCTTCTCCACCTGGGGTTCTAGTATCTGTAAGAGCTCACAGGATATGGCTCAGAATATTATCTATAGCCTTTGAGAAAGAACTAAAGGACTAAATGGCTGCGCTTAATGACTACATTATTATTCAGTCTCCTTTGACTGTTCTTTGTTTCCTCATTTCTCTGATTAAGCTTATTCTTTGATAAAGTTTTCCACAAAGGGCTTCCCAGGTGGTGCAGTAGTAAAAATCTGCCTGCCAATGCAGGAGGCACAAGAGACATGGGCTACAGTAACAAACAGAAAAACAGAAAATTGTAAAATGGCTCTAATGAAAGAGAATTAAAAGGTAAAATTACATGGGAGATTACTGGGTTTTTTAAAGCCCTTTAGAGTTTAAAAAACCATGCACTCATACTACTTTGTTGCACATAAAAAATAATGTTAAAATAGCAGGGAAAAATCTGTTTCAAATGTTCCTTCTCAAATTAACAAGATTTTCAAACAAAAGTCAGGTTTCTCAATTCACACTTGTTTTAACTGAGTAATGAAAACAGAAATGGAGAATCATCTCTGAAGGTTTAATGGGAATGATTATTTATTTTGATGTTGTCACCAACATTCTGTAGTCAAATGTGTACTTTGGGTGAGTTAAATACTGGAATATAACTTTGGGATTTCAGCTTAGATAAAGCTATACCTCTAAATGAAAATCTCAAGCATCTTGCGTATCTCTTATGCCATACCATTAAACAAGCAATCAAAAGGTATTTGATGCTTACAGCCCAAAAAGCCAATAAACAGGCTAGATTGGTGGAAATGAAAGTTTGTTTTATTTCAGATGCTGGTAACTTGGGGGAGGGGAAGGACAAACATCTGTCCAAAGGCAGCACCCCCCACCCTCACCACAAGCAGGAGGTGAGAGTTGTTAAGGTGGTAGGAGGGCTACATGCAGAAATAGCACATTCGTTTCTAACGGTCATCTTCAAATTGGTCATCAGTGGTCTGACCAGCATTATCGCGGTTGTTTTAGGTATAGTTAGTCTTCAGTTCTAGGGTCCATTTGTCTCCATTTCTTTGCAGTCAATTTTTGCAATTGTGGCAGCTCGTATCCTGGGTACTATCTGGTCATCGCGTAGTTAGCTTCTCCACCTGGGGTTCTAGTATCTGTAAGAGCTCACAGGATATGGCTCAGAATATTATCTATAGCCTTTGAGAAAGAACTAAAGGACTAAATGACTGCGCTTAATGACTACATTATTATTCAGTCTCCTTTGACTGTTCTTTGTTTCCTCATTTCTCTGATTAAGCTTATTCTTTGATAAAGTTTTCCACAAAGGGCTTCCCAGGTGGTGCAGTAGTAAAAATCTGCCTGCCAATGCAGGAGGCACAAGAGACATGGGCTCAGTCCCAGAGTAGGGAAGGTCCCCTGGAGGAGGAGACTGCAACTCATTCCAATATTCTTGCCTGGAAAATTCCATGGACAGAAGAGCTGGGTGGGCTACAGTCCATGGAGTCACAAAGAGTCAGACACAACTGAATGCACACACACAGTTTTTCACAGACAAAAGGCTGACAGAGGACATGGGGCGGGTGGCCAGGGTTTAGGACCATAGGGTCCTGCTCCATTTCAGCAATGCCAACAAAAATTAAATCCTGTTTTTTAAATGTTGATTTTTTTTTCAATTATTTTTCCTCTCTCTTTTCTACTCAGGACCGATTTGCATCAAAGTCATGTGGTCACACTGAAAGGCATTGGTGATTCTCTAATGCAGCCTTTAGACTAATAATGCTCCTTGACTCAAGGCCAGAAAATCCCTGCTGAGATCAGGTTCTTTGACAGCCAGGATTCTTCAGCCAATTCAGACTACAAAACAGCCTTGGAACCAGCTGGTCCAGCTCTGGGCTGCCTGGAGAGCAGGCTTTACAACATCCCTCTCCCAGCCTAAACTGGCAAAGAGCTTGGCAGATTCGAGGATATGAAAGGAAATCAATTGATTAGAGCATTTTTGGCAAAGATGAGAAAAATGTCTCAAAAACAACCAACTAGTGCATATGTCTGTGAATGCTCCTTTGATGTGATCCCCAAAGACCGTGCAAGTGAAAAAGTTCATTGGGAAAGGTCAAAGGAAATGACTGATTAAATGCTTACATCAAAACTGAAAAAATTCACCTGTCAGAAATATCCTGGACAAATTTAAAGGGAAAACAGTAACATAAGAAAACATTTGCAGGACACATGACCTAAAGTAACTGGTACTTTATGATTATCAGAAGTCTTATAATTTAAGAAGGTGAGAACGTCAGTCAAACAAACAAATAGGGGCTTCCCTGGTAGCTCAGTGGTAAAGAATCTTTCTGCCTATGCAGAAGACATGGGTTCCATCTCTCCTCTGGGAAGATCTCTCATGCCAAGGATCAGTTAAGTGTGTGTGCCACTTAACTGAGCCTGTGTTCAAGAGCTTGAGAGCCACAACTATAGAGCCCTTGTTCTGCAACTACTGAAACCCATGCTCCCTACAGGCTGTGCTCTGCAACAAGAAAGCCCACCATAACGAGAAGTCCACACACCACAACTAGAAGGTAGCCCCCACTCACTGCAACTAACAAAAAGCCCATGTAGCAACAAAGACCCAGCATAGCCAGAAATAAATAAATCTTTGTACATACATAGGTAAACACATATATAAAAACAGATAAAGGAAACTAATGGACAATACATATACACACATACACATAGCCACATACATAAATATAATATAAAATTATCTTATTTTAAAATGTCTCAGACAATTAGCAAACAAGCATGAAAATTAACATGCAAATGACTTGTCAGTTTTTACCTCTCAGGTTTCAGTTGTGCTTTTTAAAGGAGATTCCTAGCGTACCAATGGTGCTGGAGAAGACTCTTAAGTCCCTTGGGACTGCAAGGAAATTAAGCCAGTCAATCCTAAAGGAAATAAACCCTGAATATTCATTGAAAGGACTGATGCTGAAGCTGAAGCTCCAATACCTTGGCCACCTGATGCGAAGAGGTATAGGAAAAGGAAAAGACCCTAATGCTGGGAAAGATTGAGGGCAAGAAAAGAAGGAAGTGACAGAGGATGAGATGGCTGGATGGCACTGACTCAGTGGAGCAAACTCAGGGAGATGGTGATGGACAGAGACGCCTGGCGTGCTGCAGTTGATGGGACACGTAAAGAATCAGACACAACTTAATGACTGAACGACAACAAGTGTACTGAACTCCACATAAGTCCAGAACCTATGTGTGCAACTGGTGGAAGCTGGCAAAGGTTTTCTGAAACAGGATTTTTAATCAATATCCATATCAATATATAACAAAAGTTTCAAATGTTTACTCTTAGTACTTTTTCTTATAAGACTCTTCTTAAAAATACAAAAGTGAAGCTTCAATATTTGTGTATAAGGTTTCTTCATACAGTATTATTTATAATAGGAACAAATGAGGAATTTATAGGTCTTATAGAAGATAAATGTTTAAGTAGATTCTGGATAAAGCATTAGAAAGTGTTAGTCGTTCAGTCGTCACCAACTCTTTGCAGCCCCAAGGACTACTGTCTGCCCGGCTCCCCTATCCATGAAATTCTCCAGGCAAGAATACTGGAGTGGGTTGGCATTTCCATCTCCAGGAGATCTTCCTGACCCAGGGATCAAACCCAGGTCTCCCACATTGTGAGCAGATTCTTTACTGTCTGTGCCACCATGGAAGCCCAGATTTCAAAACGTAGGTGACTCTCAAATCACACAAGCTTTCCAAGCATGATAAAATGCATTTAGCTAATAAAAGTATTACTTAGAATAGTTAAAGTGAAATATTTTACTTAAAATAGTCAGATCCTTAGGACAGTGCCTGGTGCATAATGATAATAAATAGCCATTATTATTTATCATTAAATATTAATATTAAAAAACATTCACTGATAAACTTGCAACTGACATTTTTATCACCCTTTACCACTGATTAGATAGAATAGCAGAGAGGCAAATAGTTGTGAGGATAAAGGCTTTGAAATCAAGTGAAATGGAAATAATCATACAGGTGTCACATATTTACTGGGGAAACTTAAAAGAAGTAAAAGCATTTAAAGCACATTTAAGGGCTTCCCCTGGTGGTCCAGTGGGTAAGGACACCGCCTTGCAGTGCAAGGGGCGCCAGTTCGATCCCTGGCCTGGGAAGATCCCACGTGCCGCGGAGCGGCTGGACCGATGTGTCCAATTACCGAGCCGGAGCTCTGGAGCGCATGCGCCCAGAGCCAGTGCTCTGCGACAACAGACGCCACCGCGATGGGAGGCCCACAGGAGCCAAAGAACAAAGACGAATGAAAATAGAGAAATGAAAGACCAATAGAAGTGGCCCGCCCGCTCCCTCCCTCCCCAACCCAACCCCCGCCCCCCAAAAATAAATAAATAAAATAAATTTTAAAAAAGAGAAAATTTATAAGAATTAAAAAAAAAATAAAGTACATTTAAATGTATTCAAATGAAATGTACTCAAATGAAATGTACTCATAGTTCTCAAATGAAAGACATATTATTAATCACAATTATTATCAGCAAAATTCACTATAAATAAACATACTGCGTTCATTTACACTTTCATAAAATATCAAAAATAATATATAAATATACAAATAGAATCAGATAATGAACTCCTATGCATTCTAAGTTTTAATCGTTTTCAACAAATAGACATTTTCATTTCTTTTATCCACCCCCCACCCCCTTAACACACACACTGGATAATTTTGAAACAAATTCTTGACAGAAGTTTATTTAAAAATGTCTCAGGGCATATTTCTAAAATACAAGCATTCTTTTACTTGTAATATAACCAAAATATCATTGTTACATCTAAATTTCCTTAAAATCATCACACATCCAGGCCAGTCAGTGTTCAAATTTTCTATTGTTTCAGATATATTCTATTTTTTCCTTTGAGGCAAGATTCAAGGAAGGTCCATACATTGCAATTATTTTGTCTCTTAAGTTTGCCTCTTAATATATATATTCCCACCGACTCTTTTTCTTTCTTCCTTGCCAGTTATTTGCAGAGGAAACTGGATATTTGTCCAAAAGAGTTTTCCAGGCTTGATTTTGTTTACTGAAGATCCATGGCATTGTCCATAATGTTTCTCCGTCTCCTTGTTTCCTATAAATCGGTAATTAGAATGATATTCAACTCGGATTTTTTTTCAGGCAAGCACAGTTCAAAGATGTATTCAATATATTTAAGCATACATTGCCTGAGTGTCTCTTTTTTTATGTAGTGGTAGTCACGACCTTGCTTAGATTCATTCTTCAGTGGTTATATTCTCTTTTCTTTTTTTGCTTATGAACTAGAATAATATGATAAGAGACTTCTGCTTGCCATTTGTTTATTCTTTAGTTGAGCTCATAGAGAAGAGGCAGGATGAATTCTAAAATTTTTTTTCCAGTTTCTGAAATAATGAGATGGTTTCCTAAGATTCTCCAAAGGGAACATTTAATTCCATTTTAGAGTACTTCTAATTTTCACAGAGGGATGCTTATTATGCTATCACAGATACCAACCAGCATGAGCCTGCTAGTCTCCCCTCATTGGAGGTCTGGATGCCAGCTCCACAGGGCTCCAAGATCAAGATGCCAGTGCCAGCGAAGCAATGCCCTTTCTTTAGAGGTCTAAAGACCAGTTCTGCTACGTCCCTTTTTATGCCGTTGAGCTCTCGTAAGGGCAGATTATTTTTCCCTTTGTTTCCCTTGTCATAGGTGTTGTTTTTCCCTGTAGTTACTACCTGTGGGACACATAAGCGTTCCCATTTTCATCTAGTTAAAGAATTTCATTTTTGAAACACTTAAATCTCAGAACAATCTGGAATCAAACTTGTGAACACGAGTGCCATAAATAGAATCTCTTTCATCTATTTTTCCTATGGCTAACCAGCTAGTCCAACACAACTTATTAAGCAGTTCAAGTTTTCCAGGATATTGACTGTTCTTCCAAATGAACTGCATCACCAAGCCAAGCTCCAGACAAAGCTCTGTCGTGTGATAGAGGCAGGATTTAAATCAATGAAGCACATGCTCTTGTGGTTCCAGTGAAGAAATGCTGCCGTTGTGACACTGAAAGACACTGGAGGCAGCGCACCCTTCGGATGTGTTAGGAAAGCTAGCATTGTTTAGTTCCTTTTCGGAGTTCCTGTCTTGCTATAGTGCAACCTACTGGAAGAGACTAACAGAAGTCATGGAGCAAACAAAACTGGTTAATACAGGCCCAGACTGCAAATCTAGTCCTCTACTCAAGCGTGGATTTTGAAGCTGGGGGAAAAAAAAAGAAAAAGAGTTCAGTAACTGGCTATTTACAGTGGGTTGTTGTTGTTGTTTTCTTTTCTATTTCAAAGCTGTTGCCGTGAATTGCACTCTGCTTATACTTTTCATGTATTTGTCAGTGTATTTTGAGATTGATTTCTAGAAAGAAGATTTCTGGGTCAAAGGATAAATGGAAAACACAGCTAAATTCTCCTTCAGGGAAATTTACCATTTTCCACTCCCAATAGCAAACTATGAAAATGCTTGTTTTTCCTCAGTCTCACCAACATTTAGTCAAATTTTGGGATTTTTGTCAATTTGATTGATGAGAAACAGTATCTCAGTTTAGCTGTAATTAGCACATTTCTCATGGAAAGCTGTGAATATTTTCATATATATAAGAAACTATTTGCATTTCCTCTGTTAACTATCTCCTCATATCTCTTTTGCCCATTGGTCCTTTTATCTAATTTGATGACTTGTATTTTAAAAACTTTTTATATTATATTGGAATATACTTGATTAACAATGTTGTTAGTTTCAGGTGTACAGCAAAGTGATTCAGTTACAAATATACATGCATGTATTCTTTTTCAAATTCTTTCTCTACTCTGCTCAACATTATGCAGTAACCTAAATGCGCAGAAAGCTTTTTTAGGGATAGTAAGTCTTTAAATTGACACAATTTTCAAACACTTTTTTTCCTATTTGTCATTGTGATTTTTACATTGTTTATTGAAATTTTTTTTTTTTTGGCAATGTAAAAGTTATTTCTTTTATGGTTCAATTTATCACTTTTTCTCCTTGCATATGGTTTTTGACTCATAATTACGAAAAATTTCTCACTCGTACAAAATAATTTTCCCCACGTTTTCTACTTGTTTTGTATTTTCTTTTTTCTTTGTATTTAGAGATCCAAACCAGTTGGAGTTTATTCTGTCTTCAGTGTCAAAAGTGGAGGCAATTTTTTCTAGTTTCCTTCTGGTTGACCAGTTATCCCAACACTGTTCATTAAAAGTTCCATCTTCTCCCCAGTGTTTAAATGCTGTTTTGTGTTACATTATATTTCCACATACAATAAGGTTTACTTACGGATTCTCTATTCCACTATATTGGTCCGGGTTCCATTTATACATGATGGTACAGTGTTTTAGAAATAAAGACTCTGAAAAATGTTTTAATAACTAAGAGAGACAGTCACTACTTCCAGGATTTTCATGTGTCCTGATTATTTGCCCTGATAATGAATTTATAATTAACGTGTCAAGTCCCAAAGCTTTAATGCTATAATTATCTCATGGAAGATTAAACTGTATGTGACGTTGAGTCTCCCTGTCCAAGAACATGGTATTTTCACTCATTCATATAGACACACATATGTATGCTATACATTTTTATATATATAGGTGTTCTATGTACTCATTGTTTTTAATTTGGTAAATGGAATTGTCTCAGCCATACTATATAAGAAACTATTTGCATTTCCTCTGTTAACTATCTCCTCATATCTCTTTTGCCCATTGGTCCTTTTATCTAATTTGATGACTTGTATTTTAAAAACTTTTTATATTATATTGGAATATACTTGATTAACAATGTTGTTAGTTTCAGGTGTACAGCAAAGTGATTCAGTTACAAATATACATGCATGTATTCTTTTTCAAATTCTTTCTCTACTCTGCTCAACATTATGCAGTAACCTAAATGCGCAGAAAGCTTTTTTAGGGATAGTAAGTCTTTAAATTGACACAATTTTCAAACACTTTTTTTCCTATTTGTCATTGTGATTTTTACATTGTTTATTGAATTTTTTTTTTTTGGCAATGTAAAAGTTATTTCTTTTATGGTTCAATTTATCACTTTTCCTCCTTGCATATGGTTTTTGACTCATAATTACGAAAAATTTCTCACTCGTACAAAATAATTTTCCCCATGTTTTCTACTTGTTTTGTATTTTCTTTTTTCTTTGTATTTAGAGATCCAAACCAGTTGGAGTTTATTCTGTCTTCAGTGTCAAAAGTGGAGGCAATTTTTTCTAGTTTCCTTCTGGTTGACCAGTTATCCCAACACTGTTCATTAAAAGTTCCATCTTCTCCCCAGTGTTTAAATGCTGTTTTGTGTTACATTATATTTCCACATACAATAAGGTTTACTTACGGATTCTCTATTCCACTATATTGGTCCGGGTTCCATTTATACATGATGGTACAGTGTTTTAGAAATAAAGACTCTGAAAAATGTTTTAATAACTAAGAGAGACAGTCACTACTTCCAGGATTTTCATGTGTCCTGATTATTTGCCCTGATAATGAATTTATAATTAACGTGTCAAGTCCCAAAGCTTTAATGCTATAATTATCTCATGGAAGATTAAACTGCATGTGACGTTGAGTCTCCCTGTCCAAGAACATGGTATTTTCACTCATTCATATAGACACACATATATATGCTATACATTTTTATATATATAGGTGTTCTATGTACTCATTGTTTTTAATTTGGTAAATGGAATTGTCTCAGCCATACTATCTTTTCAAATGTTGATTCTATGATTTTATAATCTGATCCTACCTGGAATTCTCTTATTGTGTGTAGTTACTCCATCAATTGTTTTTCCATTTTCCACATAGACAATTCTGTTGTCTGCAAATAGAAGTTAACTCTTTTCAACTCCTACGTCTCTGATTGCATTTTTCTTGACTAATTGTTTATGCTAATTCCCATAAGTAAAATGTTAAATAATAGAAACAGAGTACATGTTTGCTTTGTGCTCGATATTAACAGAAAGTCTCCAGTGCTTTTCTATGAAGATGCTGACTTTGGAATAAGGTTTGTAGGATTGTGTATGTGTACTCACACACAATGAGTATATTTTGTTTTCAAAATGAAATAAATGTTCTATATTGTTAAATATCATATACATCTATGAATATGAGCAGATCATTTACCTCTCTATTAATATAATGGATTATATGTGTTTATTAATATTTCACTATCCACATGATCATTGTGTTCATTCCCATATTGATAATCAAATTTAATTGTAATTTAGGTACATTTTTTGTAATATTGAGGTGTATAATATGGTCATCTAATTCCTAAAATGAATTTGAAATTTTCCTTCTTTTCCTGTTCTATAATAGTTTAAATAGACTGAAGATTTTCTTATTTTCAAAGTTTTGCAGCATTCTAACTGGGCCTATTGAGTTAGTTTCTTTTCTTTTTTTAAGATTCATCACTTTACTTCTTTTTATTCTGAAGTCATTTGGTCTGTTTAGATCATAGATTTTAGGATAAATCCACTATATTTTGCTAGATGATTATTCATTTAATCAGATTTATAAATACATTTACATAGAAATATACAGAATAGGGCTTCCCTGGTGGTCCAGTGGGTAAAGAGTTCGCCTTGCAGTGCAAGCGGCACCAGTTCAATCCCTGACCTGTGAAGATACCACATGTGCGTGGACGGGCTGAACCAGTGTGTCCAATTAGGAGCCAGTACTCTGGAGGGCATGCGCCCAGAGTTGGTGCTCTGCAACGAGAGAGGCCACTGCGATGGGAGGCCCACACAGGCCAAAGAACAAAGATAAATACATGAAAGGTCAATAGAAGTGGCCAAAAAAAAAAAAAAAAAACAAGATAGATGAAAATAAATGATGACTTAGAGGCAAAAAAAGAGAAATATATGGAATAATCTGTTGTATTTTTTTCCTTAAAGAAGACACTGCCATTTCTAAATGCCAGTGTTTGTCTCCTCCCCCCCACAATATTTTTAAAAATAACATGATTATTTATTGATTAGTGATTATTTATTATGTTGATCATTTCAAATTTATGAGTTCACTTTTGGATTACTAGTTCTTAATGATAACTCATTATGTTTCAGTTTTAGACTTTTGATTTAATTTTCTGATTTGTTTGAACTTTATATAATTACCTGTAATTCTTTCTAAATAATTCTTCTTACCAGGCTTTTAGGTGTTTGATTACTTTTCATTTTTATAGATATTTCATCTATAAATTATCATCTAATATCTAATTTAGCTGTATCTCATCAATTCTGATGCATTGTATTCTCATGAATTTTGAAGAGGATCTGAAGATTTAGATTCTGCTTCCTCTTTGAACCACAAGTTGTGTGATAGTTTATTTTATCGGCTCAGATAATTGGTCAAGTAGCATTATGGGAGGTCTGAGAGGGTGTTTTAGAGTGAGATTAACATTTGAAATTCGTATGCTGAAATAACAGACTGCCCTCTATAATGTGGATGCCCTCATCAAATCAATTGAAAGTTTAAAATAAAAAGTGACCTTCTTGCAAATAAAATGCTCCTCTTGCTGTCTGAGCTGGGACACTGGCCCTGAACTCCACAGAATGAAGTATCTGCCTTTCTTGGGTCTAGAGTCCGCCTGATTTCAGACTGGAAATTTCATCAATAGCTATCCTGGTTCTCAGGCTGTGGGACTTTGACAGGAAGCATGCTTCTGCTCTCCTGGGTCTCCAGCATGCCCACTCACCCTTCAGGTCATGGGACTTAGCCTTCATAATTGCATGAGCCAGGCTATACCTTACAATAAATGTCATATGTATATACCCTATGGGGCTTGCTGTTTTATAATTCGAGGAGTTTTTGGTTTCGGTTTTAATTGCAATATGGTCATAGTATTTATATTACCACAATCACACATGTACATGGACACACACACACTTCCTGTTTCTATGACCATACTCCCATTTTGGGAGAAAAGAGGGACTTGACCTGTTTGGTGTGAGAGGTGTTAATTTCGTTATTATTAGGAATGCTTCCTATTTGTCCTCCCATCTCCATTGGCTTCTGTTGCTGCTATGGTGTTGCTCACTGCCCTGAACTGTTTGACTACGCAGAAATGCTAAATCAGAGACGTAAATTTCAGTTTTCTTTAAACTGCATTCTTTAGCTTAGCCCTATTTTATCTAACCAGACAAATTTACTAAGTTTATGAAGTTTATCTCTGAAGAGAGATTGGCAAAGTGACAGGTAACTTTATAAAACAGTCAGTTCCAACTATACAAATAGAGTGTGGCATGCATTTTGGACTAATTCATATGAAAAGATTCATTTTGCTATTTTGCTGCTCTCTTTCCTGCAGTCATCTCAAATGGTAATAATTTCATTCCACAGACTAGTTAATTTTACTGTATTCTGAGGAGATTCATAATACAACCCAATAAATTATTATTTTGAATGAATAAAGTATGTAAAACACCTGTCTTAGTAATATTAAGGCTTCTATAATAGAATCCCATATAAGCCTTGTTTAAAGCTAATAAACAACAGCAGTGCCTCCCTCACAGTTCTTGTGGCTGGGATGTCAGAGATCAAGCTGCTGTCAGATTTCGTGTCCAGTGAAAGCCTGCTTTCTCATTTAAGGATAGCCTTCTTCTGGCAAAGTTCTCATGTCAGAAGGGCAAGTAAACTCTTTGGGATCTCTTTTATACTGGTACCAACTCCATTCACAAGGGCTCAAAGTCCCACCTCCAAATACCATTATATTGGGGACAATCCCTAACATGAACTTTGAAAGGATATAAACATTCACTATGGTAGCAGTCTAATAAGTAAAGGACTATCACAGCCTTGTCACGCTGAAGGGGCTTGTACAACTGAATGAAGCTATGAGCCATGGGCCACCCAAGACGGATGAGCCATAGTGAAGAGTTCTAACAAAACCTGGTCCACTGGAAGAGGAAATGGCAAACCATGCTAGTTTTTTGGCTTGAGAACAACACAGAATGTATAAAAAGGAAAAATACATCACCAGAAGATAAGCCCCCCAACCCCAGGTCGATAGGAACTCAGTGTGCTACTGGGGATAAGTAGGAGGCAATTCCTGAAAACTCCAGAAAGAATGAAGTGGCTAGACCAAAGTGGAAATGACACTCAGCTATGGAGGTGTCTGGTGGTGAAAGTAAAGTTTGATGCTGTAAGAACAATATTGTATAGGAACCTGGAATTGTTAGGTCCATGAATCAAGGTACACTGAATGTGTTCAAGCAGAAGATGACAACAATAAACGTTGACATCTTATGTGAACTAAAATGGATGGGAGTGGATGAATTTAATTCAGAAGACCATTATTATATTTGCTAAATGGTGTAGCACTTAGAGTCAACAAGAGTCTGAAGTGCAGTACTTGGGTGCCATCTCAAAAACAGAATGAGCTTGGTTTGTTTCCAAGGAAAAACATTCAGTATCAAAATAATCCAGTTCTATGTCCTGACCATTAATGTCAAAGAAGATGAAGCTTGCTGGCTCTATGAAGTCTTACAAGACCTTGTAGTGCATGAGTGCTCAGTCACTTCAGTCATGCCTAACTCTTTGCAACACAAAGGACCATAACCCACCAGGCTCCTGCCCTGTTATTTTCCCAAGAAACAAGGGAATTTTGATACCTGTCTTAGTAATATTAAGGCTTCTATAATAGAATCCCATATAAGCCTTGTTTAAAGCTAATAAACAACAGCAGTGCCTCCCTCACAGTTCTTGTGGCTGGGATGTCAGAGATCAAGCTGCAGTCAGATTTCGTGTCCAGTGAAAGCCTGCTTTCTCATTTAAGGATAGCCTTCTTCTGGCAAAGTTCTCATGTCAGAAGGGCAAGTAAACTCTTTGGGATCTCTTTTATACTGGTACCAACTCCATTCACAAGGGCTCAAAGTCCCACCTCCAAATACCATTATATTGGGGACAATCCCTAACATGAACTTTGAAAGGATATAAACATTCACTATGGTAGCAGTCTAATAAGTAAAGGACTATCACAGCCTTGTCACGCTGAAGGGGCTTGTACAACTGAATGAAGCTATGAGCCATGGGCCACCCAAGACGGATGAGCCATAGTGAAGAGTTCTAACAAAACCTGGTCCACTGGAAGAGGAAATGGCAAACCATGCTAGTTTTTTGGCTTGAGAACAACACAGAATGTATAAAAAGGAAAAATACATCACCAGAAGATAAGCCCCCCAACCCCAGGTCGATAGGAACTCAGTGTGCTACTGGGGATAAGTAGGAGGCAATTCCTGAAAACTCCAGAAAGAATGAAGCGGCTAGACCAAAGTGGAAATGACACTCAGCTATGGAGGTGTCTGGTGGTGAAAGTAAAGTTTGATGCTGTAAGAACAATATTGTATAGGAACCTGGAATTGTTAGGTCCATGAATCAAGGTACACTGAATGTGTTCAAGCAGAAGATGACAACAATAAACGTTGACATCTTATGTGAACTAAAATGGATGGGAGTGGATGAATTTAATTCAGAAGACCATTATTATATTTGCTAAATGGTGTAGCACTTAGAGTCAACAAGAGTCTGAAGTGCAGTACTTGGGTGCCATCTCAAAAACAGAATGAGCTTGGTTTTTTTCCCAAGGAAAAACATTCAGTATCAAAATAATCCAGTTCTATGTCCTGACCATTAATGTCAAAGAAGATGAAGCTTGCTGGCTCTATGAAGTCTTACAAGACCTTGTAGTGCATGAGTGCTCAGTCACTTCAGTCATGCCTAACTCTTTGCAACACAAAGGACCATAACCCACCAGGCTCCTCTGTCCATGTTATTTTCCCAGCAAGAATACTAGAGTGGATTGCCATGCCCTGCTGCAGGGGATCTTCCCAACCCAAGGATCGAACACGTATCTCCTGAATCTCCAACATTTCACGAGATTATTTATTTGCTGAGCCAACAAGATCTTCTAGAACTAAAACCACCAAAAATAAATAAATAAAAATAAGTCCTCTTCATCACAGGGGATTAACATGTTTGGTTATTTCCATAAGAACAGTTGGAGAAATTCTATAATCAATGAAATAATGTGTGTTTAAAATGAATATCTATGACTTTTATGAATATCTATGACTTCTTAACTCACAAAACATGCATGTTTCTATTGCTTTCTGTCCTTATTTCTGGAAAAATAAAATTCTGAATGCATCCATAGAAGTCTGTGTTATATCATTCAGCATGTGTTGCAGCAGAGAAAATTTAAAAGCTGCTTAATTTTAATATTGTTTCCATGGTAATATAGTAGAGTCATATCACATAATGTATTTAATGTAATCATATTCAACTATATAGGCTTGGAGACAGAGAAGAGAGGAGGACAGGAAAATGAAAAGAGGCATGAGGAGAAATTAGAGACTGGAACATAGATACAGAATGACAGAGACAGAAAATAATAGTGAGTACCAGGCAGAATATTCCATCTGTTGTTCTGCTCAGTAAGTCTTTGTGTTTCTGAGTGTTTTTTTGGTTTCATTTTGCTGTCACAAAAAGACATGTCCTTACACTCTAAGGAGATACATTGTACAATTATGTTTGGCTTGTATATGTCTTGGCTAATTTATGTTACTGTATATATTCTTTAAATAAACAAAACAACACATTAAAGTTATACTGAATTTTATGTGCAATTTTAGATACTTTTGAAAATCTGATTTTAACCTTATGGTGTAGCACTTAGAGTCAACAAGAGTCTGAAGTGCAGTACTTGGGTGCCATCTCAAAAACAGAATGAGCTTGGTTTGTTTCCAAGGAAAAACATTCAGTATCAAAATAATCCAGTTCTATGTCCTGACCATTAATGTCAAAGAAGATGAAGCTTGCTGGCTCTATGAAGTCTTACAAGACCTTGTAGTGCATGAGTGCTCAGTCACTTCAGTCATGCCTAACTCTTTGCAACACAAAGGACCATAACCCACCAGGCTCCTCTGTCCATGTTATTTTCCCAGCAAGAATACTAGAGTGGATTGCCATGCCCTGCTGCAGGGGATCTTCCCAACCCAAGGATCGAACACGTATCTCCTGAATCTCCAACATTTCACGCAGATTATTTATTTGCTGAGCCAACAAGATCTTCTAGAACTAAAACCACCAAAAAAATAAATAAATAAAAATAAGTCCTCTTCATCACAGGGGATTAACATGTTTGGTTATTTCCATAAGAACAGTTGGAGAAATTCTATAATCAATGAAATAATGTGTGTTTAAAATGAATATCTATGACTTTTATGAATATCTATGACTTCTCAACTCACAAAACATGCATGTTTCTATTGCTTTCTGTCCTTATTTCTGGAAAAATAAAATTCTGAATGCATCCATAGAAGTCTGTGTTATATCATTCAGCATGTGTTGCAGCAGAGAAAATTTAAAAGCTGCTTAATTTTAATATTGTTTCCATGGTAATATAGTAGAGTCATATCACATAATGTATTTAATGTAATCATATTCAACTATATAGGCTTGGAGACAGAGAAGAGAGGAGGACAGGAAAATGAAAAGAGGCATGAGGAGAAATTAGAGACTGGAACATAGATACAGAATGACAGAGACAGAAAATAATAGTGAGTACCAGGCAGAATATTCCATCTGTTGTTCTGCTCAGTAAGTCTTTGTGTTTCTGAGTGTTTTTTTGGTTTCATTTTGCTGTCACAAAAAGACATGTCCTTACACTCTAAGGAGATACATTGTACAATTATGTTTGGCTTGTATATGTCTTGGCTAATTTATGTTACTGTATATATTCTTTAAATAAACAAAACAACACATTAAAGTTATACTGAATTTTATGTGCAATTTTAGATACTTTTGAAAATCTGATTTTAACCATATGGGCTTCACTCCTGTAATATGATAAAGTCCCTTCTCCACCCCATTCATATGACCTGAGTCAAATAACAATCTTAGAAACAAATTTTTGGAGTCTATTCAAATTTTGAACTAGGAATAGTCATTGTATGAGTAAAGCTAATCATAGTCAAAATTCCTGACATTTCTGTTTTCTTTTTACTTTTCATTTCTTTATCATTCATTAAATGGCTGACCTCAAAATCCTCAACCTCATCCTTGTCAGTACTTCTGCCATTCATTTATTCATTTAACCAGGTAAGAATTCATAATTGCTTATCAGGCATTTAACATAACCCATTAGCAAACAAAACCTGTAAATTAGGTATTATTTTCCTCAATTTTATAATAAGAAAATTAGCAGTGGTATGCCAGACAGCTAAGGGGCATAGTTACGCTGTGAATACAGCTCTTTCTGAACTCGAAGTCCATAATATTTTAGGAAGTTGTCTCTTATGCAAAAATCTAGAAAGAACAATATTTAAATAGAATGACAGAACACTGTTTTCAAAACTGTATTTTTATTTCTGTAGTTGGCATCACACTTACCATTTAAATGTTCTCATTTATGAAGTAGTTTTAAAACTCTTCCGAATGTATTATTATCTAATAAAAATATCCATATACTTTTTGTTGGTGGTGGTATATTTGTCAGATACCCATCAGTTTTGGTTGTGTCTGACTGGAAGATCTTTCATTTCAAGAAAATGTGAAATGTTTCCATGGAGATCAGCTTGAGATAGCCCAGTGACGAACTTCTTAGCTATAATTTCACATTGGTTTCTATGGTTTCCAGATAGGGGAAGAAATTGAAGTTGCAGATTTTTTTTTTTTTAATGTAAAAGGTTATTAGTAAATAAGAGACACTGCTCAAATTAATGTCAGCCCCCTCCCCCACCAAGAAAGCAGCTGCTGTTATTGTAAGACATGAAAGATTTTATGATGCATGTTGTACATCTATGCCATTTTCTATGCTTGTAACAAATGAGAAACTAACATGATACTTAAAACAATTTCCAAATTTGGCAGAAATCTTCCTTAAAGGGGGAATTCTCTATTGATATATGTTTTAATAATGGCTGCTAAGAACTAGCTTGCCTTCTCCATTTTTCTTATGTTACGTCTTTGAAGATGGCACACATTACATCTGTTACATCAGTTAAGGACGTGAGTGAAAACTTTAGCACAGATATCTCTTTATTTATTGCTTACACCTGAGACCATGATTTGCACACTTTTTTGGATAGTCTTTGCCATTTCTATTAACTAGTAAGTGCTGGACCTCATATCCAAATCACATTAAAGTGACTGCACATGAATTAGGTTGACCATACCCACAAAACCCTTTCAGTCCTGTTCTCCAACCTGACTCGAGCTCACCAATCCTCCCAATAGTTGGCAGGCAGCCACACCAGTTACTGATTAATTTACCATCATCATATAGGATGAGGTCAGGGTTGTCTTTTCTAAGAAAGCATATCAAATTCTAATAGAACAGTAGACCAAAAGTCAAGAGATGTGGGCTCTATCTCTGTCTTCAGTTTTGGATGGCTTCCAAACTTAACCAGCCCATTGCTAATCACAGTTATACATGTATTCAACAGGATACCTGACCAGCTTATGTATTTTATACATTTCAAATGATAAAAACATTTAATGCTTCAACAAGTATAAGACCACATAGATATAGAAAGCAAAATTATTCTATCTTCACTTATTATTCATGCTTGAGCCCAGTACAAAGTGTAGCCCAGTTTTCCCAAATAAAGAGAAAATATATGTCAGAATGAAGTTCTCCGCCTTTGCTGGTAGCGAGCAAACACACTCAATAACTTCAAAGTAATATTTCTGTCATAATAGTACATACAGGACGGTGGAGCAGGACACGCACTCATCTTCTCCTGGCAGAACACAAAAGCACAGCTAGTCACTGAACAGTCACTGACAGGTGGATGTTGGAACCCACCAAAAAAGGTACCCTATGTCCAAGGACAGAGGATCGCAACTAGATAGTGAGAGGGACACAGTCATGTTAAAAATCAAACCCCATACCTGCCAGAGACTCTCAGAGGACACAAACAAAACCTTGTGTGCACCAGTATCCAGCATAAAGCATTAACCCCCCAGGAGGCTCATCCAGACTTGCCTGTAAGCGTCTGAGGATTTTCAGTGGCGGCGGCGGTTAGCAGTGGCCTGCTGTGAGGATGGGCCCACTGGCAGCAGCGTCCTGTGAGTCATTGTGTGTTGGCATAAGTCGTTTTGGAGGAGGTTGCCATTAACCCTACCATAGAGCCACCAGGTGGGTGACCCACAAATTGGAAAACAATTATGTCAGAGAAGTTTGTGTACACCTGGGGTAACAGTCAAGTTTGATCTTGGAGTACAAACTGAAGCAGAGCAATGGCTAACAAAGTTTTGCCAAGAGAATACATTGGTCATAGCAAACTTCATCTTCCAACGACACAAGCGAGAACTATACACATGGACATCACTAGATGGTCAATACTGAAAGACAGAGCTAGATGGCTAACAAAGTCCTTTCAGTCCTGTTCTCCAACCTGACTCGAGCTCACCAATCCTCCCAATAGTTGGCAGGCAGCCACACCAGTTACTGATTAATTTACCATCATCATATAGGATGAGGTCAGGGTTGTCTTTTCTAAGAAAGCATATCAAATTCTAACAGAACAGTAGACCAAAAGTCAAGAGATGTGGGCTCTATCTCTGTCTTCAGTTTTGGATGGCTTCCAAACTTAACCAGCCCATTGCTAATCACAGTTATACATGTATTCAACAGGATACCTGACCAGCTTATGTATTTTATACATTTCAAATGATAAAAACATTTAATGCTTCAACAAGTATAAGACCACATAGATATAGAAAGCAAAATTATTCTATCTTCACTTATTATTCATGCTTGAGCCCAGTACAAAGTGTAGCCCAGTTTTCCCAAATAAAGAGAAAATATATGTCAGAATGAAGTTCTCCGCCTTTGCTGGTAGCGAGCAAACACACTCAATAACTTCAAAGTAATATTTCTGTCATAATAGTACATACAGGACGGTGGAGCAGGACACGCACTCATCTTCTCCTGGCAGAACACAAAAGCACAGCTAGTCACTGAACAGTCACTGACAGGTGGATGTTGGAACCCACCAAAAAAGGTACCCTATGTCCAAGGACAGAGGATCGCAACTAGATAGTGAGAGGGACACAGTCATGTTAAAAATCAAACCCCATATCTGCCAGAGACTCTCAGAGGACACAAACAAAACCTTGTGTGCACCAGTATCCAGCATAAAGCATTAACCCCCCAGGAGGCTCATCCAGACTTGCCTGTAAGCGTCTGAGGATTTTCAGTGGCGGCGGCGGTTAGCAGTGGCCTGCTGTGAGGATGGGCCCACTGGCAGCAGCGTCCTGTGAGCCATTGTGTGTTGGCATAAGTCGTTTTGGAGGAGGTTGCCATTAACCCTACCATAGAGCCACCAGGTGGGTGACCCACAAATTGGAAAACAATTATGTCAGAGAAGTTTGTGTACACCTGGGGTAACAGTCAAGTTTGATCTTGGAGTACAAACTGAAGCAGAGCAATGGCTAACAAAGTTTTGCCAAGAGAATACATTGGTCATAGCAAACTTCATCTTCCAACGACACAAGCGAGAACTATACACATGGACATCACTAGATGGTCAATACTGAAATCAGACTGATTATATTCTTTGCAGCTGAAGATGCAGAAGCTCCATACTCCATACAGTCGGTAAAAACAAGATCTGGAGCTGTCTGTAGTTCAGATCATGAGATCCTTATTACAAAATTCAGACCTAAACTGAAAACAGTAGGGAAAACCACCGGGTCATTCAGGTATGACCTATATCAAATCCCTATGATTATATAGTGGAAGTTACAAATAGATTCAAGGGATTAGATCTGATGGACAGAGTGCCTGAAAACTATGAGTGAGGGCTCATCTTATAGAAAAATAAAAGCAAGAAGGCAAAATGGTTGTCTGAAGAGGTCTTACAAATAGTCCAGAAAAGAAGCAAAATGTAAAGAAGGGAAAGATATACCCAACTGAATGCAGAGTTCCAGAGAAAAGCAAGAAGAGATAAGAAAATCTTTTTAAGTGAACAATGTAAAGAAACAAACAACAAAATCAGAAAGATGAGATCTCTCCCAGAAAATTGGAGATACAAAGGGAGCATTTCATGCAAAGATGTGCACAAGAAAGAAGCGAAATGGTTAAGGACTGAAGAAAAGTAGAAGAGATTAAGAAGGGCTGGTAAGAATACATATAAAAACTACACAAAAAAAGGTTAAATGGGACTTCCCTGGTGGTCCAGTGGGTAAAGAGTCCACCTCGCAGTGCAAAGGACACCAGTTTGATCCCTGGCCTGGGAAAATCCCATGTGCCATGGAGCAGCTGGACCAGTGTGTCCAATTATGAGCCAGTGCTCCAGAGTGCATGTGCCCAGAGCTGGCGCTCTGCAACAAGAGGCCACTGCAATGGGAGGCCCACAGAGGCCAAAGAATACAGATGGATGAAAATACATTAAGTAAATAAAACCAATAAAAGAGGCCAAAATTTAACAACAACAAAAAAAGTTAAACGACCTGTGTAAACACAAATGTTAACCCTACCATAGAGCCACCAGGTGGGTGACCCACAAATTGGAAAACAATTATGTCAGAGAAGTTTGTGTACACCTGGGGTAACAGTCAAGTTTGATCTTGGAGTACAAACTGAAGCAGAGCAATGGCTAACAAAGTTTTGCCAAGAGAATACATTGGTCATAGCAAACTTCATCTTCCAATGACACAAGCGAGAACTATACACATGGACATCACTAGATGGTCAATACTGAAATCAGACTGATTATATTCTTTGCAGCTGAAGATGCAGAAGCTCCATACTCCATACAGTCGGTAAAAACAAGATCTGGAGCTGTCTGTAGTTCAGATCATGAGATCCTTATTACAAAATTCAGACCTAAACTGAAAACAGTAGGGAAAACCACCGGGTCATTCAGGTATGACCTATATCAAATCCCTATGATTATATAGTGGAAGTTACAAATAGATTCAAGGGATTAGATCTGATGGACAGAGTGCCTGAAAACTATGAGTGAGGGCTCATCTTATAGAAAAATAAAAGCAAGAAGGCAAAATGGTTGTCTGAAGAGGTCTTACAAATAGTCCAGAAAAGAAGCAAAATGTAAAGAAGGGAAAGATATACCCAACTGAATGCAGAGTTCCAGAGAAAAGCAAGAAGAGATAAGAACATCTTTTTAAGTGAACAATGTAAAGAAACAAAATCAGAAAGACGAGATCTCTCCCAGAAAATTGGAGATACAAAGGGAGCATTTCATGCAAAGATGTGCACAAGAAAGAAGCGAAATGGTTAAGGACTGAAGAAAAGTAGAAGAGATTAAGAAGGGCTGGTAAGAATACATATAAAAACTACACAAAAAAAGGTTAAATGGGACTTCCCTGGTGGTCCAGTGGGTAAAGAGTCCATCTCGCAGTGCAAAGGACACCAGTTTGATCCCTGGCCTGGGAAAATCCCATGTGCCATGGAGCAGCTGGACCAGTGTGTCCAATTATGAGCCAGTGCTCCAGAGTGCATGTGCCCAGAGCTGGCGCTCTGCAACAAGAGGCCACTGCAATGGGAGGCCCACAGAGGCCAAAGAATACAGATGGATGAAAATACATTAAGTAAATAAAACCAATAAAAGAGGCCAAAATTTAACAACAACAAAAAAAGTTAAACGACCTGTGTAAACACAAATGTTGTGGTCATTCACCTAGAGTCAGACCTCTTGGGGTGTGAGGTCAAGCAGGCTTTAGGAAGAATTACCACAAAGCTAGTGATATTTCAGCTGAGCTATTTAAAATCCTAAAAGATGATGCTGTCAATTTGCACTCAATATGCTAGCAAATTTGGAAAATTCAGCAATAGCCACAGCACTAGGAAAGTTCAGTTTCCATTCCAATCCCAAAGAAGGGCAATTCCAAACAACATTCAAACTGTCGTAAAACTGCACTCTTTTCACATGCTTAAAGCAATGCTGAAAATCCTTCAAATTAGGCTTCTACAGTAAATGAATCAAGAACTTCCAGATATACAAGCCAGATTTAAAAAAGGAAGAGGAACCAGGGATCAAAAAGTTAACATCAGTTGGATCAGAGAAAAATAAGGAAACTTCAGAAAGAAATCTACTTCTGCTTCATTTACTATGCTAAAGTCTTTGACTGTGTGAATCACAACTAAATGTGGATGGACAGTTCTTGATGAGATGGGACTACTAGACCACCTTACCTGCATCCTGAGAAATCAGTATGCAGGCCAAGAAGCAACAATTAGAATCAGATGTGGAAAAATGGACTGGTTCAAAATTGGGAAAGGTGTAACAAAGCTGTATATTCCCTGCTTATTTAACTTATATGCAGAGTACATCATGAGAAATGTCAGATTGGATGAATCACAAGCTAGAATCAAGATTGCTGGGAGAAGTATCAATAACCTCAGATATGCAGATGCCCTCCTTTTGAGGACAGAATTAGTCTAATATTTTTTAGAGTGGTAGTTGCACCGTGTTAGGTTAAATGGGACTTCCTGGTGGTCCAGTGGGTAAAGAGTCCATCTCGCAGTGCAAAGGACACCAGTTTGATCCCTGGCCTGGGAAAATCCCATGTGCCATGGAGCAGCTGGACCAGTGTGTCCAATTATGAGCCAGTGCTCCAGAGTGCATGTGCCCAGAGCTGGCGCTCTGCAACAAGAGGCCACTGCAATGGGAGGCCCACAGAGGCCAAAGAATACAGATGGATGAAAATACATTAAGTAAATAAAACCAATAAAAGAGGCCAAAATTTAACAACAACAAAAAAAGTTAAACGACCTGTGTAAACACAAATGTTGTGGTCATTCACCTAGAGTCAGACCTCTTGGGGTGTGAGGTCAAGCAGGCTTTAGGAAGAATTACCACAAAGCTAGTGATATTTCAGCTGAGCTATTTAAAATCCTAAAAGATGATGCTGTCAATTTGCACTCAATATGCTAGCAAATTTGGAAAATTCAGCAATAGCCACAGCACTAGGAAAGTTCAGTTTCCATTCCAATCCCAAAGAAGGGCAATTCAAATAACATTCAAACTGTCGTAAAACTGCACTCTTTTCACATGCTTAAAGCAATGCTGAAAATCCTTCAAATTAGGCTTCTACAGTAAATGAATCAAGAACTTCCAGATATACAAGCCAGATTTAAAAAAGGAAGAGGAACCAGGGATCAAAAAGTTAACATCAGTTGGATCAGAGAAAAATAAGGAAACTTCAGAAAGAAATCTACTTCTGCTTCATTTACTATGCTAAAGTCTTTGACTGTGTGAATCACAACTAAATGTGGATGGAAAGTTCTTGATGAGATGGGACTACTAGACCACCTTACCTGCATCCTGAGAAATCAGTATGCAGGCCAAGAAGCAACAATTAGAATCAGATGTGGAAAAAAGGACTGGTTCAAAATTGGGAAAGGTGTAACAAAGCTGTATATTCCCTGCTTATTTAACTTATATGCAGAGTACATCATGAGAAATGTCAGATTGGATGAATCACAAGCTAGAATCAAGATTGCTGGGAGAAGTATCAATAACCTCAGATATGCAGATGCCCTCCTTTTGAGGACAGAATTAGTCTAATATTTTTTAGAGTGATAGTTGCACTGTGTTAGGTGAAAGCTTATTTTGCAACTGTCTTTGAAATACAAGTACTGTTAGGAAAGATGTACACTGACGGCAAGCTAAAGAGTGGGTTACCGTGGTTTTCTAAATGCCAATTTAACTAGGCTTGAATTACTTTTTCCAGCATTCCCTCACCTCTATTATTTCAGGTTAGGATTGGCTACAAGAGAAAAACTGCCAACAAGATAGGGATGGTGGACGTGAACCAGCATCCATTCTACACCGGGAAGGCTGGCATAGAGTACCAGCTCTGCACTGCGGCAGCTTGTATATGCTGTTATTGATCTCCCTGTTTGATTGATAAGAGAGTGGGGCCTGTAGCTATTTAAACTCCTACCAGTTTTCTTCCAGCTCTTTTGAGTCGTGAGCCAGGTGAATGTGCAGGTCTATGGTGAAAGGTGGTAGTTTCTGCCCCAAGGTATGCTTGTCATCTTAGAGACAGTGATAAACAAGCACCGGTTCCAGTTTACCGCCACGATTCCAGAGCATTCGTTTTAATTCCTGTTGGCCCCGGCCATCCCTTACTCCATGTTCATCTTTCCCCATTTACTGAGACTCATTCAGTACCAAAAACGGCCCTATAAAAATTTCTCTTCTAGCTCCTATAGTCCATATGATTCACACTGCTTCTGTCTCTCTGATTAAATCCTGACATAATCACTAATATATGAAAAACATACAAAAATTACTACAAATGATTAAGGCAAATAACTGAATAGATAAATGGCAAAAAAGAAACAAGTAAGTTCATACACACAAGAAAATCCAACTAAAACAAGATGTTTTACCTAATCAGTTATCGGCTATTATTTCATGCTCATCAAAGTAGTAAATATTATAATGTATGAAACTAAAATTGATTTACTACAACTGGTCAGACAAAAAATTAGAATCAGATGTGGAAAAAAGGACTGGTTCAAAATTGGGAAAGGTGTAACAAAGCTGTATATTCCCTGCTTATTTAACTTATATGCAGAGTACATCATGAGAAATGTCAGATTGGATGAATCACAAGCTAGAATCAAGATTGCTGGGAGAAGTATCAATAACCTCAGATATGCAGATGCCCTCCTTTTGAGGACAGAATTAGTCTAATATTTTTTAGAGTGATAGTTGCACTGTGTTAGGTGAAAGCTTATTTTTGCAACTGTCTTTGAAATACAAGTACTGTTAGGAAAGATGTACACTGACGGCAAGCTAAAGAGTGGGTTACCGTGGTTTTCTAAATGCCAATTTAACTAGGCTTGAATTACTTTTTCCAGCATTCCCTCACCTCTATTATTTCAGGTTAGGATTGGCTACAAGAGAAAAACTGCCAACAAGATAGGGATGGTGGACGTGAACCAGCATCCATTCTACACCGGGAAGGCTGGCATAGAGTACCAGCTCTGCACTGCGGCAGCTTGTATATGCTGTTATTGATCTCCCTGTTTGATTGATAAGAGAGTGGGGCCTGTAGCTATTTAAACTCCTACCAGTTTTCTTCCAGCTCTTTTGAGTCGTGAGCCAGGTGAATGTGCAGGTCTATGGTGAAAGGTGGTAGTTTCTGCCCCAAGGTATGCTTGTCATCTTAGAGACAGTGATAAACAAGCACCGGTTCCAGTTTACCGCCACGATTCCAGAGCATCCGTTTTAATTCCTGTTGGCCCCGGCCATCCCTTACTCCATGTTCATCTTTCCCCATTTACTGAGACTCATTCAGTACCAAAAACAGCCCTATAAAAATTTCTCTTCTAGCTCCTATAGTCCATATGATTCACACTGCTTCTGTCTCTCTGATTAAATCCTGACATAATCACTAATATATGAAAAACATACAAAAATTACTACAAATGATTAAGGCAAATAACTGAATAGATAAATGGCAAAAAAGAAACAAGTAAGTTCATACACACACAAGAAAAATCCCAAAGAAAGCAAGCTAAAACAAGATGTTTTACCTAATCAGTTATCGGCTATTATTTCATGCTCATCAAAGTAGTAAATATTATAATGTATGAAAACTCTTAAGAACGAGTTTGGATGTTTGTACACATTACTGGTGAGAATGTAAACTAACCACTTTGGGGAATAACTTAGTAATACTGACAAAGCTGAAAATGGGCATCTTCCAAGACCTGTAATTACACACCTCAGAAAGACTCTAGAAAACTCTCAAATAGTGAAAATGGGGAGGAACATGTCCTTTATCCAGAGAATAATGATATCAGTCTATTTGTATTTAGGCTTGAAGAACAGGTCACTTACCTTGAAACTGATCATCCAGGAGTAGGAGGTGGTCTCCATTGCCAACTGTAGTTAAGTCACCCTAAGACGGTCCCAGTGATCTTGCCCTGAGGCAATCATGCCCTTGTAAATTACATCTCTCCCCTTCTGCAAGGCCTTTATTTAGTGTTTCACTTCATATAAATGAAATATGGTGGAGGTGATGCAATGTAGCTTACAAGATTAGGTTACAAAAAGACCACGTCTTCTGTCTTGGCCACCTGCTCTTACTCTGTTACATGTGGCTCTATGGAACGACCCATATAATAAGAAACTGCTGTCTCCAGCCACAGTCCAGCCAGGCCCTAAGACCAGTCAATGGCCATTATGACTGAATCTGGATATGGATCCTCCCTAAGTTGTGTCTTAAAATAATGATAGCCCTGATTGCAGAAGTGTTAAGATTCTGGAGTCTGAGGTATCCAACTAAGTCATGCCCAAATTCTTGACCCACAGGAACTGTGAGATAATAAATGTTTGTCATCTCAAATCACTGAATTTTAAGGCAGTTTGTAAAGCAGCAAGATACGAATATAACCTCCCATAATCATGGCAAACCCACAGTGGTAAACAAATGTTTTATTTTCAGAGTAGAAAGGGCTGTGAATTATCTCAAATCAGTCACTAATTCAACTAATAATTAGTGAAGGCCTAATTTGTCAGGCCCTGTTGTAAGGGTAAAGCTATGAAAAAGTCCATATTCTATATTTTATGAAAACAAAAATTACTACAAATGATTAAGGCAAAAAAGATAAATGGCAAAAAGAAACAAGTAAGTTCATACACACACAAGAAAAATCCCAAAAGCAAGCTAAAACAAGATGTTTTACCTAATCAGTTATCGGCTATTATTTCATGCTCATCAAAGTAGTAAATATTATAATGTATGAAAACTCTTAAGAACGAGTTTGGATGTTTGTACACATTACTGGTGAGAATGTAAACTAACCACTTTGGGGAATAACTTAGTAATACTGACAAAGCTGAAAATGGGCATCTTCCAAGACCTGTAATTACACACCTCAGAAAGACTCTAGAAAACTCTCAAATAGTGAAAATGGGGAGGAACATGTCCTTTATCCAGAGAATAATGATATCAGTCTATTTGTATTTAGGCTTGAAGAACAGGTCACTTACCTTGAAACTGATCATCCAGGAGTAGGAGGTGGTCTCCATTGCCAACTGTAGTTAAGTCACCCTAAGACGGTCCCAGTGATCTTGCCCTGAGGCAATCATGCCCTTGTAAATTACATCTCTCCCCTTCTGCAAGGCCTTTATTTAGTGTTTCACTTCATATAAATGAAATATGGTGGAGGTGATGCAATGTAGCTTACAAGATTAGGTTACAAAAAGACCACGTCTTCTGTCTTGGCCACCTGCTCTTACTCTGTTACATGTGGCTCTATGGAACGACCCATATAATAAGAAACTGCTGTCTCCAGCCACAGTCCAGCCAGGCCCTAAGACCAGTCAATGGCCATTATGACTGAATCTGGATATGGATCCTCCCTAAGTTGTGTCTTAAAATAATGATAGCCCTGATTGCAGAAGTGTTAAGATTCTGGAGTCTGAGGTATCCAACTAAGTCATGCCCAAATTCTTGACCCACAGGAACTGTGAGATAATAAATGTTTGTCATCTCAAATCACTGAATTTTAAGGCAGTTTGTAAAGCAGCAAGATACGAATATAACCTCCCATAATCATGGCAAACCCACAGTGGTAAACAAATGTTTTATTTTCAGAGTAGAAAGGGCTGTGAATTATCTCAAATCAGTCACTAATTCAACTAATAATTAGTGAAGGCCTAATTTGTCAGGCCCTGTTGTAAGGGTAAAGCTATGAAAAAGTCCATATTCTATATTTTATAGAGTTTTATACACAGACAATAAATAATAAAGTACATCCTATGTGTCAGATGATGATAATACTGTAGAGAAAAATAAAACAAGGAGGCAGGAAAAACAAAGTCTGGTCTAAGTAGGGTTTGCAACTTGTAAAAGCATAGTCAGAGATCTCTGAAAAAAAACAGCATGCAAACAAAACCAAGAAAAACGTGACAGAGTGAGTCATACAGGGTCTGGTGGAAGTGCATTCCAGGCAGAGAGAAGAGCAAATGCACAAGTCTTGATGCAGGGGTGAGACTGAGCAGTGCAGTGTCTAAGAGTCCTGCATACTCTGCAGCGAAGTGGGGAGCCGTAGAGATTTGGTGACAGAATTGCTATCTCTGGACTAATGTTTTAAAACCATCATTGTTGTTCCTGTGCTTAAAATAAATTGTGTGTGATTGGGTTAGCAGGGGCAAGGCAGGCTAGGAAGTTTTTATACTAATCCCAGTGAAAGGATGTTGGTTCAGATCAGGGGGAAAAAAAAGGTCAATTATGAATATGCTTTAAAGAAAGATTCAATAGGATTTGCCAGACAATTAAATTTGTAAGGTGTCTGTCTGTCCAGACGCTCAGCCATGTCTCCTTTGCGACCCTGTGGAGGAGAGCCTAGCAGGTTCTTCATGGGATTCTCCCAGCAAAAACAATTTGAGTGGGTTGCCATTTCCTCCATTTCCAGGGGATCTTCCAGACTCAGGGAACGAACCTATGGCTCCAGCACTAGCAGGCAGATTCTTTCCCACTGAGCCACCTGAGAAGCCCCTTTGTCAAGTACCTACATGTGTATATCCACTGAAGGATACCTAGTGTAAATCATTAAGCCAGAAAAATATATGCTTCATTAATTCTACTTCGAATTATCTATTTTCCATAATGCCCTGGAAAATATACCCACCACTACTGCCTTGCTTTCAGGCACAGTAATGACTATTTTCAGTGACTTTTAATGGTTTCAAATAGTTTTATTTCTTCAATTATGCTATATTTTAATGAGCAGTGGAGTGCTTATACAACGGGCTGATTTTGAAATAATTCTGTATTATAGTAACTAGAATGATTGTTTCTCATTCCACTCTTGTGGGGTGACTCTGCCAACAGGGAATGGCTGTTGTAAGGGTAAAGCTATGAAAAAGTCCATATTCTATATTTTATAGAGTTTTATACACAGACAATAAATAATAAAGTACATCCTATGTGTCAGATGATGATAATACTGTAGAGAAAAATAAAACAAGGAGGCAGGATAAACAAAGTCTGGTCTAAGTAGGGTTTGCAACTTGTAAAAGCATAGTCAGAGATCTCTGAAAAAAAACAGCATGCAAACAAAACCAAGAAAAACGTGACAGAGTGAGTCATACAGGGTCTGGTGGAAGTGCATTCCAGGCAGAGAGAAGAGCAAATGCACAAGTCTTGATGCAGGGGTGAGACTGAGCAGTGCAGTGTCTAAGAGTCCTGCATACTCTGCAGCGAAGTGGGGAGCCGTAGAGATTTGGTGACAGAATTGCTATCTCTGGACTAATGTTTTAAAACCATCATTGTTGTTCCTGTGCTTAAAATAAATTGTGTGTGATTGGGTTAGCAGGGGCAAGGCAGGCTAGGAAGTTTTTATACTAATCCCAGTGAAAGGATGTTGGTTCAGATCAGGGGGAAAAAAAAGGTCAATTATGAATATGCTTTAAAGAAAGATTCAATAGGATTTGCCAGACAATTAAATTTGTAAGGTGTCTGTCTGTCCAGACGCTCAGCCATGTCTCCTTTGCGACCCTGTGGAGGAGAGCCTAGCAGGTTCTTCATGGGATTCTCCCAGCAAAAACAATTTGAGTGGGTTGCCATTTCCTCCATTTCCAGGGGATCTTCCAGACTCAGGGAACGAACCTATGGCTCCAGCACTAGCAGGCAGATTCTTTCCCACTGAGCCACCTGAGAACCCCTTTGTCAAGTACCTACATGTGTATATCCACTGAAGGATACCTAGTGTAAATCATTAAGCCAGAAAAATATATGCTTCATTAATTCTACTTTGAATTATCTATTTTCCATAATGCCCTGGAAAATATACCCACCACTACTGCCTTGCTTTCAGGCACAGTAATGACTATTTTCAGTGACTTTTAATGGTTTCAAATAGTTTTATTTCTTCAATTATGCTATATTTTAATGAGCAGTGGAGTGCTTATACAACGGGCTGATTTTGAAATAATTCTGTATTATAGTAACTAGAATGATTGTTTCTCATTCCACTCTTGTGGGGTGACTCTGCCAACAGGGGAATGGCCCCACTGGATTCCAATCTGTGTGGTCGCATACACCCAGGTGACAAGACAGAAAGCGGTGCCACTGGCGAGTAGTATATCACCGTATTTGTCATGAAAATCTGGTGAGTGTTTTGAGTGACTCCATCTAATTTGTTGAATGCTTCGAATCCTGAGACCATTTAGTGCATTTCTGACCAAGGGAAACATCATGAAGATATGATAGAACTGCAGTTGATTGAAGTTGCTGGTCTATTTCCTTGTACAGAAACCTGCAAAAGCAAAAGATTGGCAATGACATCTGATCTACAATATAGCTTTTTCCATTTCGAAGGTTTTATCCACACCACCTCTTGCACTGTGGCCAGGCAGGCAAGTTTTGATATCATGATGTCTGGGTTTGAGTCTTAGGTCTGCCACTCATTAGTGATATGAGCTTGGGCAGTTCATATAGTTCTCTTTGTCTCAGTTTCTTCAATGGCAAACTGAGGTAATAACGTCCAGCTGATAAAATGGCTAAGATTCCCAATATGTTCCACTAGTCCAATGATCTGCCTATGTCTCCTCTCAACTCTGGTTTTAGTTAGAATTACAAGGCATTCACAAGTCAGTCATAGCTTCTCTTTTCCTTGCTCCTTTCCTCCCTTTTTTTTTTTTTAAAAAAAAAATTTATTTATTTATTTTTTTATTTATTTTGGGCGGGGGTCGGGTTGGGGAGGGAGGGGAGTGGGTGGGCCACTTCTATTGGTCTTTCATTTCACTGTTTTCATCCGTCTTTGTTCTTTGGCTCCTGCGGGCCTCCCATCGCAGTGGCGTCTGTTGTCGCAGAGTGCCAGCTCTGGACGCATGCGCTCCAGAGCTCCGGCTCAGTGATTGGACACATCAGTCCAGCCGCTCCGCGGCACGTGGGATCTTCCCAGGCCAGGGATCGAACCGGCGCCCCTTGCACTTCAAGGCGGTGTCCTTATCCACTGGACCACCAGGGGAAGCCCTCCTCCCTTCTTTTTAACTTCCTCCCCATTTCTTCACCTCTACCTGTAATGTGGGCTTTGCACTTCTATTTTCCTTTTAAATTTCAGTGTTAAAGCCATCGCTTTTATGAAGTCTTCTTAAAACCCTCCTAGGCTGAATAATCTCCCTCTTGTCTGGGCTTCCACACTTCCTACAACCTTTCTTTCATACCATCTGACATGCATTGGCTTTAGCATTTTTAAAAACAATTTCTTTAGTTTTAGGTTCACAAAAAAATTGAATAGAATGTACAAAATCTCCACCTATTTCCTGACTTCATACATGCATGTCTTTTCCATTCTGTACCAGTGTAGCACATTTGTTATATTTGTTACAATCAATAAACTTGAAGTCCCTTATCATATGTCTTTTGCAAACAGTTTCTTCCAGCCTGTGGCTTGTCTTGTCATTCTCTTAAAAAATTATCTTTATATTCCCTTCCAATAATCTGAGAAATCTTCAAGAGCAAAAGATGCAATTTTGCATACCAAGTAGCTGACACAAAAATGTAGAAAGAACATTTGTGAGTCAATCTGAAATATAAATGAACATTGGTATTCTCATAAGAAGTTAAAACCAACTGAGAACAAGCCCCCAAATCATGAAATCAGATGTACATGTCCCTAATACTTCTATTTTTCAAACAGACAGTTACACTGAACAAAAGATATAGAAGCAGAAATGCATGGAAGAGTTCTTTCTGTCAATTTCTCTTCTCTGTGCAAGCTGTCAAACAGTGCTCAGTCTCTAGCAATGACATATGCTAACTGTGGCCCAAATGCAGCCCACACAGATACAAAAGGGCCTGAGGTCAGTATCTGTAAACTTTTAACTGTTCACTGAGATTTGCCAACTCAAATTATTTTATTCCCAACTTAGAAAACAAGACCCTAAGGTTCTCTTTTATTTCCTACCAGATGGTAAAGTGGTACTCTTCGTGATTGTGACAAACAGGGTAAAAACAGAACCAAATGCATTTCCTCTGATGTTCCAAACAATCAAAGGGTTTTTTTTTTTCCCTGTTAGTCATGAGTCTCTTCACCAAAAGGCACTACAGTTTTAATTTGAAGTGAGTTAAGAGAGTTGGTTGAAGGTGACGTGGATCAGAGAATGACAGGTACAGCTTTAATCCAACACAAAAGCACTTGTGCCACACGCAGCTTTCAGTCTCTAGGAAGGCACAGAAACAGAGAATAATATGTGATTACAGGGATCTCCTGTGGGTCATCAACTCATGCCTGCTGCTTATGACAAACTGTTTTCATTATTCCTATACTCTCAATGTTATGTCGAAACTCAAATACTTTGTCTCTAGTGACACTGATCACATCCCTTTGTGGCTTAGTTCATCCTTTGGCTATCCCCGTATCTGTGAATCTCTTTTCCGTCTGGTCTGAATTTGCTTGTACCAGTAAGTGTCCATTATTAAGAATTTTCTGTTAGGTATGCTTTCTGCAGCCTTATGTTGTAACAGGCATTTCATTCTATGATAAGCAAACTGACATTTTTTTATTCCTATTTTGCTTTTCCTTGTCAGCACCAGCTAAATCTGAATTGGTTGCTTTCATATCTACTTTTGATCTATTTTTGTTTATAAAACACATGCAAGAGCTAGGAACCCACTGATTAGAGAAATATTCCATCTCGCCAAACTCCGTATGACTTAACTTCTACAATAAATTTTGTGTTATCTAAAAGCTTTAAGCCTATTACCCAAAGAACTGAAGCTATAGATTTTAATAACCGTATGAAAGCATAAAAAAGGAAAATTCAGTAATATAATGCAGGTAAAGAAAATACTTCTCAAAGTAGATTCTTCTGATGAAAATAGACTACAAAGATTAGGAAGAAGACAGATTTCTAGATAATAAGAACACCAAGATACAAAAGGGCCTGAGGTCAGTATCTGTAAACTTTTAACTGTTCACTGAGATTTGCCAACTCAAATTATTTTATTCCCAACTTAGAAAACAAGACCCTAAGGTTCTCTTTTATTTCCTACCAGATGGTAAAGTGGTACTCTTCGTGATTGTGACAAACAGGGTAAAAACAGAACCAAATGCATTTCCTCTGATGTTCCAAACAATCAAAGGGTTTTTTTTTTCCCTGTTAGTCATGAGTCTCTTCACCAAAAGGCACTACAGTTTTAATTTGAAGTGAGTTAAGAGAGTTGGTTGAAGGTGACGTGGATCAGAGAATGACAGGTACAGCTTTAATCCAACACAAAAGCACTTGTGCCACACGCAGCTTTCAGTCTCTAGGAAGGCACAGAAACAGAGAATAATATGTGATTACAGGGATCTCCTGTGGGTCATCAACTCATGCCTGCTGCTTATGACAAACTGTTTTCATTATTCCTATACTCTCAATGTTATGTCGAAACTCAAATACTTTGTCTCTAGTGACACTGATCACATCCCTTTGTGGCTTAGTTCATCCTTTGGCTATCCCCGTATCTGTGAATCTCTTTTCCGTCTGGTCTGAATTTGCTTGTACCAGTAAGTGTCCATTATTAAGAATTTTCTGTTAGGTATGCTTTCTGCAGCCTTATGTTGTAACAGGCATTTCATTCTATGATAAGCAAACTGACATTTTTTTATTCCTATTTTGCTTTTCCTTGTCAGCACCAGCTAAATCTGAATTGGTTGCTTTCATATCTACTTTTGATCTATTTTTGTTTATAAAACACATGCAAGAGCTAGGAACCCAATGATTAGAGAAATATTCCATCTCGCCAAACTCCGTATGACTTAACTTCTACAATAAATTTTGTGTTATCTAAAAGCTTTAAGCCTATTACCCAAAGAACTGAAGCTATAGATTTTAATAACCGTATGAAAGCATAAAAAAGGAAAATTCAGTAATATAATGCAGGTAAAGAAAATACTTCTCAAAGTAGATTCTTCTGATGAAAATAGACTACAAAGATTAGGAAGAAGACAGATTTCTCTAGATAATAAGAACAAAGTAGAGGTTCTCTCATGCCTGTGGCAATAAAAGAAAAAAAATATGTTCTGAATAAATATAAAGTTAAAGGGAGTGAAGTATCCTATGAAGAAGAAAAGGAAAGATTGATCATCCCATCTATTTTATACAGTAATGAAGAAGCTGAGTTCAGGAAAAACAACTAATACTGGACTTCGATCTAACTGTAATAAGGACGTACATAGATCTGAAGCTTCACACAATAATCATGTTAAATCACTACCGTCCATAAAAAGATGTAAAGCAATAATGCAGGAAAGATACTAAGAATCAGCCTGAATACCAGCAACGGGTCTTCAGTAGAAAAGGGTTCACTTCTGTTGACTATCTATGTGGAGCGACTGCTGGCGCTGCAGGGCTGGGGCTGGGTGCTAGCAGCACCACCCCCACTCTCAGGACAGCTCTGGCAGAGGGAGGGGATGGGCGGAGCACTGCCACAAGGAAGGAGACAAGGTCACAGGGTGCCCTTAATCCACACAGGAGAGGTATATTCCCCTCTGAGGTTCTAGAAATGGTTTTAGAGGACAGCGCAGCCTGGTGACTCAGTAACACTAAGTAATAAGTACTGAAGCAGCAAATATCTCAGATAAGCCTGGAGGGAGGAGAAAAGGACAGCAGCTGCTGTGGCATTTGGACTCAATTCTATAGGTCAGTGTTCTCCACTGTTGAGGAAACAGTGCTCAAACTCAAAGCCTTTTCAAACTCAAAGTTAACAACAAGACTTTTAATTGTGATTTTTTTTTTCCTTTACAATAATACAATATAAAGAAACATATAAAAAATTAATATGAGAACTGGCTGATGCAGCTTATGAATTTCTAGTGCCTGTGTTCATTCTTGCTTTGCATTTAGGTTGCACTAGTGTACAGGTATCTGTTCTGGGCTAATATGAAAAGAATGGAGGCAAGTTTTATATTTAAATAATGCATTCATTCAATTGGAAAAAGCTTAGCCTATGTACCCAAAGAATTTGAAAGCTATAGATTTTAATAACCGTATGAAAGCATAAAAAAGGAAAATTCAGTAATATAATGCAGGTAAAGAAAATACTTCTCAAAGTAGATTCTTCTGATGAAAATAGACTACAAAGATTAGGAAGAAGACAGATTTCTCTAGATAATAAGAACAAAGTAGAGGTTCTCTCATGCCTGTGGCAATAAAAGAAAAAAAATATGTTCTGAATAAATATAAAGTTAAAGGGAGTGAAGTATCCTATGAAGAAGAAAAGGAAAGATTGATCATCCCATCTATTTTATACAGTAATGAAGAAGCTGAGTTCAGGAAAAACAACTAATACTGGACTTCGATCTAACTGTAATAAGGACGTACATAGATCTGAAGCTTCACACAATAATCATGTTAAATCACTACCGTCCATAAAAAGATGTAAAGCAATAATGCAGGAAAGATACTAAGAATCAGCCTGAATACCAGCAACGGGTCTTCAGTAGAAAAGGGTTCACTTCTGTTGACTATCTATGTGGAGCGACTGCTGGCGCTGCAGGGCTGGGGCTGGGTGCTAGCAGCACCACCCCCACTCTCAGGACAGCTCTGGCAGAGGGAGGGGATGGGCGGAGCACTGCCACAAGGAAGGAGACAAGGTCACAGGGTGCCCTTAATCCACACAGGAGAGGTATATTCCCCTCTGAGGTTCTAGAAATGGTTTTAGAGGACAGCGCAGCCTGGTGACTCAGTAACACTAAGTAATAAGTACTGAAGCAGCAAATATCTCAGATAAGCCTGGAGGGAGGAGAAAAGGACAGCAGCTGCTGTGGCATTTGGACTCAATTCTATAGGTCAGTGTTCTCCACTGTTGAGGAAACAGTGCTCAAACTCAAAGCCTTTTCAAACTCAAAGTTAACAACAAGACTTTTAATTGTGATTTTTTTTTTCCTTTACAATAATACAATATAAAGAAACATATAAAAAATTAATATGAGAACTGGCTGATGCAGCTTATGAATTTCTAGTGCCTGTGTTCATTCTTGCTTTGCATTTAGGTTGCACTAGTGTACAGGTATCTGTTCTGGGCTAATATGAAAAGAATGGAGGCAAGTTTTATATTTAAATAATGCATTCATTCCAGGGACAGAGACAAATGGACTTATGCCTCAAATTGCCATAGGGCACAGACATTTGAAAATAAAGAACGCGAGACCATTGAAAGCAATGGTACAGTTTCAGGACAATATTAACTGTCTTAGTGAGTTATACTGCAAATTTGAATTTTCTTTGTCAAATGGTTTGGTTCATTTTTTTTTTGGGCCACTTTTATTGATCTTCCTCTTACTTATTTCCATCCATCTTTGCTCTTTGGCCTCTGTGGGCCTCCCATCGCAGTGGCCTCACTGGCTGCAGAGCACAGTTCTGGGTGCATGCGTTCCAGAGCTCCGGCTTGATAGTTGGACACATCGGTCCAGCTGCTCCGTGGCACATGGGATCTTCCCAGGCCAGGGATCGAACTGGTGCCCCTTGCACTGCAAGGCAGTGTCCTTACCCACTGGACCACCAGGGAAGCCCTGGTTCATTTTTAATCTGAAAATCTGTTTTGCTTTCATGGCTATGTTAAAATTTAAACATGAAGGAGAACTGATTTTATGCTTACACATATAAGTGATTTTATAATCAAATAACTTAACCAGATACAAGTTGAAATGAAATAATTTGTTTTCTCTTTACAAAGATGCCATGTGTAATCCACACTTGAGAAACATTCTACTGGTGGGGAGAAACCCCCTATTGGTTTAATCAAGAAAAGGTCAAGGTGGCAGGAAATCTGGAGGAAAAAGAACTTTACAAAAATAGGTTGGGTGGGAAAATGGTAAGAAAATAGCAGAAGTGGCAGAAAAGTTGAGAGGTTAGTTGTTTCTTTCAATGGTTTATTCAAAAGATGATGAACATCTGAATCAAGTACTGACAACAGAGACAAAGAGGAGACAGAACTGAGATATGTTAGGAAAAGAAAATCATACTGATTTAAAAATAAGCTACTTTAAATACATTGTGTATTCTATTAACTCAGCCTTTAGGTTAAGATTATGACCGAAACTGTCTCAATTTCTGTTAAAAATCAGCAGACGTTGACACTGTAGCTTTTAGCTGCTCCAAAAGAATTAGAATTTGGGTGATCTAGATACGGAATGCAGAAAGGTCAAAGCAGACATAATTGAGGTGTGCTAGGAAGAATGGAGGCAAGTTTTATTTAAATAATGCATTCATTCCAGGGACAGAGACAAATGGACTTATGCCTCAAACTGCCATAGGGCACAGACATTTGAAAATAAGAACGCGAGACCATTGAAAGCAATGGTACAGTTTCAGGACAATATTAACTGTCTTAGTGAGTTATACTGCAAATTTGAATTTTCTTTGTCAAATGGTTTGGTTCATTTTTTTTTTGGGCCACTTTTATTGATCTTCCTCTTACTTATTTCCATCCATCTTTGCTCTTTGGCCTCTGTGGGCCTCCCATCGCAGTGGCCTCACTGGCTGCAGAGCACAGTTCTGGGTGCATGCGTTCCAGAGCTCCGGCTTGATAGTTGGACACATCGGTCCAGCTGCTCCGTGGCACATGGGATCTTCCCAGGCCAGGGATCGAACTGGTGCCCCTTGCACTGCAAGGCAGTGTCCTTACCCACTGGACCACCAGGGAAGCCCTGGTTCATTTTTAATCTGAAAATCTGTTTTGCTTTCATGGCTATGTTAAAATTTAAACATGAAGGAGAACTGATTTTATGCTTACACATGTAAGTGATTTTATAATCAAATAACTTAACCAGATACAAGTTGAAATGAAATAATTTGTTTTCTCTTTACAAAGATGCCATGTGTAATCCACACTTGAGAAACATTCTACTGGTGGGGAGAAACCCCCTATTGGTTTAATCAAGAAAAGGTCAAGGTGGCAGGAAATCTGGAGGAAAAAAGAACTTTACAAAAATAGGTTGGGTGGGAAAATGGTAAGAAAATAGCAGAAGTGGCAGAAAAGTTGAGAGGTTAGTTGTTTCTTTCAATGGTTTATTCAAAAGATGATGAACATCTGAATCAAGTACTGACAACAGAGACAAAGAGGAGACAGAACTGAGATATGTTAGGAAAAGAAAATCATACTGATTTAAAAATAAGCTACTTTAAATACATTGTGTATTCTATTAACTCAGCCTTTAGGTTAAGATTATGACCGAAACTGTCTCAATTTCTGTTAAAAATCAGCAGACGTTGACACTGTAGCTTTTAGCTGCTCCAAAAGAATTAGAATTTGGGTGATCTAGATACGGAATGCAGAAAGGTCAAAGCAGACATAATTGAGGTGTGCTAGGAATGACAGGTCTAGACACTTGAGTAGACAAAAGAGGAGGAATCCTAAAAGGACTTACTGTATGGTCCTAAGAAAAAAAAATCACTCAGCCTAAGTCTAGCCTGACATGGGTCAATGAAAGACCTGCTAAGCTTTGGTACAAGGCTTTCTCTATCTAATTTCAGGAAGAAAATTGGAAAATGTATCCTGCTTCTCAAATGTGCCCATATAGTACCATGAAGTATCTCACAGAGAAATAATGCTCAAGAAATAATTAATACCAGGGTTTCCCAACCTGGACATTAATTGACACTGTGGTCCAAATAATTCTTTGTCATGGGAGGATGTGCTGTGTGTGGCAGGGTGTTTAGTAGCACACCTACTAGAAATATCTCTTACTCTTTAGTCATGACACTAAAAATCTCCAGATATTGCCAAATGTGTCACTTGAGGAACAAAATCATTCTTTGAGAACCACTGTCATCTACAAAGTAAAGTGTCTCCTGTCACTTCTGTCCCAATCATCTCAATGGCATTGTCCTGTTAATACAGAAGGCTTTAATTATAAGAACATACATTCCCTACTATGAGGTGCATGCAGGTTGCCTATCAATTTTTTTCCTAAACTAATCACAATTTTTTAAAAAAAAAATTTGTGCAGTATAACTTAGATGAATCATTTAATCCACCTAGGCATCTGCTTCCTCATCCATAAAATTAAAAAGTGGAACTAATTTGGTTTTCCCCAAACCTGCCTTAGTTATTTGGAATCTTCATTACAAAATATAGATTCCTGGGCCCCATGTCAAACATACTGTAACAGAGACTCCAGGGAAGTAGCCTGATAACCTGTATTTTGTAAACAAACTCTCAAGAGAATCCTGTCATTAGACAAGTTTATGGAACACTGAATCATCTCAGGTCCTATCCAGTCCTAACACTCTAGACCTTTCCAATGAGAAAAACATTTTAGAAAGACCATTTATTCTTTTAGGCCACTGAAAGACTACAGTAGTAATTGAATTCACCACCATGGTAATTTAGAAAGCAGTACCTGAGTGACCTGAAAGAATTATAGGGACCCCCTGGGAATACAATAGTCCACAGAAACATTTGGCATTTAAAAACATTAAAACACTAGTAACACTGGTGTTCTTCTATATAACAAATAATATTTTTTCAAAGCAAAGGCTCCTAGACTCCATTACTCAACTGTAACACCTTTATTTCCGCTTTTATTTCTACTCTTCTTTGACAGCTTCAGAATGTTGCTGCACAGTAAGAAACAAAAATTTATAAATGTAACCTGCTTCTCAAATGTGCCCATATAGTACCAGGGTTTGGTTGCTCAAGAAATAATTAATACCAGGGTTTCCCAACCTGGACATTAATTGACACTGTGGTCCAAATAATTCTTTGTCATGGGAGGATGTGCTGTGTGTGGCAGGGTGTTTAGTAGCACACCTACTAGAAATATCTCTTACTCTTTAGTCATGACACTAAAAATCTCCAGATATTGCCAAATGTGTCACTTGAGGAACAAAATCATTCTTTGAGAACCACTGTCATCTACAAAGTAAAGTGTCTCCTGTCACTTCTGTCCCAATCATCTCAATGGCATTGTCCTGTTAATACAGAAGGCTTTAATTATAAGAACATACATTCCCTACTATGAGGTGCATGCAGGTTGCCTATCAATTTTTTTCCTAAACTAATCACAATTTTTTTAAAAAAAAATTTGTGCAGTATAACTTAGATGAATCATTTAATCCACCTAGGCATCTGCTTCCTCATCCATAAAATTAAAAAGTGGAACTAATTTGGCTTTCCCCAAACCTGCCTTAGTTATTTGGAATCTTCATTACAAAATATAGATTCCTGGGCCCCATGTCAAACATACTGTAACAGAGACTCCAGGGAAGTAGCCTGATAACCTGTATTTTGTAAACAAACTCTCAAGAGAATCCTGTCATTAGACAAGTTTATGGAACACTGAATCATCTCAGGTCCTATCCAGTCCTAACACTCTAGACCTTTCCAATGAGAAAAACATTTTAGAAAGACCATTTATTCTTTTAGGCCACTGAAAGACTACAGTAGTAATTGAATTCACCACCATGGTAATTTAGAAAGCAGTACCTGAGTGACCTGAAAGAATTATAGGGACCCCCTGGGAATACAATAGTCCACAGAAACATTTGGCATTTAAAAACATTAAAACACTAGTAACACTGGTGTTCTTCTATATAACAAATAATATTTTTTCAAAGCAAAGGCTCCTAGACTCCATTACTCAACTGTAACACCTTTATTTCCGCTTTTATTTCTACTCTTCTTTGACAGCTTCAGAATGTTGCTGCACAGTAAGAAACAGTAAAAGGTAATCTTGAAATGAAAATGAACCTAACCGGCAGTGTCTTCCGTTCGTTTATGTATTTCTCAGAAAACTAGGCTGCTCAAGGAAGGATGAAGTGTACATGGTGCGGTCTCTCCCATCAGGACGACTTAAGCTTCACCCTTTTTTGTAGCGGGAAATCTGGGAGCCCTGCATGAAGCAGTGCTGCTGGTGGAACCGCTGAACAACAACTCCACGTCATATGTTAATGGGATCATCTCCCAAGTCACTGAATAGGTGGATGGTGCAGCCATTTGCTTAAGGGTGTGGATTAAAAGTGAGTGACACACATGGATGTCACCTGAACAAATAAAAAGGCAGATTACGGCAGTGGACTACTGTGCTGGGAGGGAAAAATGACTGAGTGGACAACTTGCGAGTCGATGCCCTCAAATGGCAAATGTTGCTTGAAAAGTGAAGGGACAGACTGCATGTACTCTCCCTCAGGTACTTCTCCCCACCAGAGGGAACAGACTGCTTCGATTCTCTGCAGAATGTTGAAAGGGTTCAATTCTATCCACCCTTGGCATAATCACAGTGTTTATTCAGGCAATTCCTTTTAAGGAACAGATTACACTGATGGGCTTCACTCAGGAAATTCTCATTATATTTTCTTTAGTCACAAAGTGCTCTTAACTATCCTCATTTTCTCCCTTTCTGAGAGCTAAATGTAAGAGAACAAAACGGTCACAGAGAGGTGGGGGCTTTTCTCCATGTCACACTACAAGTCAATGGCATGACTGTTCTCTATCAAACTGTATCTTGTTTTCTATGAAACTTTAGTTGTTTGCCATTTCCTCCTCCAGGAGATTTTCCCAACCCAGGGCTCAAACCCGGGTCTCCTGTATGGCAGGCCGATTCTTTACTGCTGAGCTACCAGAGAAGCCCATAAACTTTAGTTGGCCCAGCAAATTTCCATGTTATTTTTGCATTACAATTGATTTCAAATAGTGGAAATAAGTGACCTTGCTATTTCAAGCAATGTATTAAATGTTAGAAAGAAGGCTGCTGTGCTTACTCCCAAAAGATTTTACATTAAGTGCATTCCATGACTCGTAGGTTGTTATATAGTCAGGTCCAGCTAAAAGAGTCTATGGATCCAGCAAATCAAAACACCTGGAGGAACGTGTAGCATTTCTCCAACTTAATTTTGGGAAAGAAAGAGACTGTGGTTTTAATAAATTCTAAAAATTTTGAAAACTTTATCTAGAAAATGATATATGTTATGGAGCCACTGAAAGGCATTACGAACATGAGTTATGGTGTCATATTTGCAGCTTAGACATTACCCTCGTGTGGGGAAGAGTCTGCCGGGTAATAATGCAAATGCTAATGAGTAATGCTTAGAACTTGGACAGTTCACCCAACCACAATCTTAAAACATGCCAGTTTCAATAAAGTGAGTGACACACATGGATGTCACCTGAACAAATAAAAGGCAGATTACTGCAGTGGACTACTGTGCTGGGAGGGAAAAATGACTGAGTGGACAACTTAGTCGATGCCCTCAAATGGCAAATGTTGCTTGAAAAGTGAAGGGACAGACTGCATGTACTCTCCCTCAGGTACTTCTCCCCACCAGAGGGAACAGACTGCTTCGATTCTCTGCAGAATGTTGAAAGGGTTCAATTCTATCCACCCTTGGCATAATCACAGTGTTTATTCAGGCAATTCCTTTTAAGGAACAGATTACACTGATGGGCTTCACTCAGGAAATTCTCATTATATTTTCTTTAGTCACAAAGTGCTCTTAACTATCCTCATTTTCTCCCTTTCTGAGAGCTAAATGTAAGAGAACAAAACGGTCACAGAGAGGTGGGGGCTTTTCTCCATGTCACACTACAAGTCAATGGCATGACTGTTCTCTATCAAACTGTATCTTGTTTTCTATGAAACTTTAGTTGTTTGCCATTTCCTCCTCCAGGAGATTTTCCCAACCCAGGGCTCAAACCCGGGTCTCCTGTATGGCAGGCCGATTCTTTACTGCTGAGCTACCAGAGAAGCCCATAAACTTTAGTTGGCCCAGCAAATTTCCATGTTATTTTTGCATTACAATTGATTTCAAATAGTGGAAATAAGTGACCTTGCTATTTCAAGCAATGTATTAAATGTTAGAAAGAAGGCTGCTGTGCTTACTCCCAAAAGATTTTACATTAAGTGCATTCCATGACTCGTAGGTTGTTATATAGTCAGGTCCAGCTAAAAGAGTCTATGGATCCAGCAAATCAAAACACCTGGAGGAACGTGTAGCATTTCTCCAACTTAATTTTGGGAAAGAAAGAGACTGTGGTTTTAATAAATTCTAAAAATTTTGAAAACTTTATCTAGAAAATGATATATGTTATGGAGCCACTGAAAGGCATTACGAACATGAGTTATGGTGTCATATTTGCAGCTTAGACATTACCCTCGTGTGGGGAAGAGTCTGCCGGGTAATAACGCAAATGCTAATGAGTAATGCTTAGAACTTGGACAGTTCACCCAACCACAATCTTAAAACATGCCAGTCGCTTGTTTCTGCCATCATCATATTTCTGCATTCAATCCTTCACTCTGCAGAACCAGATCACAATTTTTTTGGTTGTAAAGGATGTAAAGATGAGCATCTACCTCATGCTAATGGAACTCTCAGAACTTGACAAAGAAATCAGACTGTGAGAATTTAACTTGAAAAGTACATTCCAGTCCAATGACTGGAATACTTAATGTTATCCTTTAACCCAACTAGCTTGACACTGTTTCCAATAGTAAAGTGATCTTCTATCAGTATTTCCCCAAAGACATGCCTATTTCAGTAGTTCCATTTGATGCTGGTGAGTCTTATTTATTAAAAAGACTTCAGTGTCACCTAAGTTTGGAAAATATGCAGGCAATAAAGTTGAACACTTTTTTTGCTTAAGTATTTCCCAAACCTGTATGGTGCTAACCGCATACAGTGATTCACAGAGAGGAATGCTATGGTTTCCAAATTTAATTTAGCTGGCCATGCTTTCTTCCTCTGAAGGATATCTCCATATTAGTGTTTTCCAGAACACACTTTGGGGAACACCAAAGGGTGTTTCTGTGTTCTCAAAGCTGTTACGTTATTGTAATCATTCTAAATGGTTTAATAGCTCCAGGAGGTATCTCACAAACTAAGTCACTTCCTTGTGGGGACTTGCAACATACGACTTGGGAGTACAGAGTGTGTGCTAACACTTAACACTCACAGCAATTAACTCTAACCTTCATTATGTGGCAACGTCTGCAGCTTTAATATCTGTGTGGAACGTGTAAAAGAGTCTATGGATCCAGCAAATCAAAACACCTGGAGGAACGTGTAGCATTTCTCCAACTTAATTTTGGGAAAGAAAGAGACTGGTTTTAATAAATTCTAAAAATTTTGAAAACTTTATCTAGAAAATGATATATGTTATGGAGCCACTGAAAGGCATTACGAACATGAGTTATGGTGTCATATTTGCAGCTTAGACATTACCCTCGTGTGGGGAAGAGTCTGCCGGGTAATAATGCAAATGCTAATGAGTAATGCTTAGAACTTGGACAGTTCACCCAACCACAATCTTAAAACATGCCAGTCGCTTGTTTCTGCCATCATCATATTTCTGCATTCAATCTTTCACTCTGCAGAACCAGATCACAATTTTTTTGGTTGTAAAGGATGTAAAGATGAGCATCTACCTCATGCTAATGGAACTCTCAGAACTTGACAAAGAAATCAGACTGTGAGAATTTAACTTGAAAAGTACATTCCAGTCCAATGACTGGAATACTTAATGTTATCCTTTAACCCAACTAGCTTGACACTGTTTCCAATAGTAAAGTGATCTTCTATCAGTATTTCCCCAAAGACATGCCTATTTCAGTAGTTCCATTTGATGCTGGTGAGTCTTATTTATTAAAAAGACTTCAGTGTCACCTAAGTTTGGAAAATATGCAGGCAATAAAGTTGAACACTTTTTTTGCTTAAGTATTTCCCAAACCTGTATGGTGCTAACCGCATACAGTGATTCACAGAGAGGAATGCTATGGTTTCCAAATTTAATTTAGCTGGCCATGCTTTCTTCCTCTGAAGGGTATCTCCATATTAGTGTTTTCCAGAACACACTTTGGGGAACACCAAAGGGTGTTTCTGTGTTCTCAAAGCTGTTACGTTATTGTAATCATTCTAAATGGTTTAATAGCTCCAGGAGGTATCTCACAAACTAAGTCACTTCCTTGTGGGGACTTGCAACATACGACTTGGGGAGTACAGAGTGTGTGCTAACACTTAACACTCACAGCAATTAACTCTAACCTTCATTATGTGAGTCTAACGTCTGCAGCTTTAATATCTGTGTGGATGTTCTTATTCTTTCTATATCTATATTTATTCATTAAATCCTCTATGAGACTGTATGATTCTTCAATGGACATTAGACTTGCATCAATAACCCCTCCATGCATAATGTGAAACTTTCTTTTAAATCTTGAAATAAAAATGTGCAAGCTATTCCTGTCTTTAAGTATGTCATCAATATACTCATATAAAAGCAAAGAAAAAATTAAAATGTAAACATTTAACTTTTAGGTTTTGAAAGACATATTTGCCAAATGTTTCTCTTTTTCATGAACACTTTTTTCAGTTCCTAACCAAAAATTAGGCCAGAAAGGGTCTACTCCAGAAGCTAATTTTGATCAAATCCACATTCAGACTGGAATATTCAGCACTGCAGAATAATCCTTTTCTCCATGTTTCTGAAAACTCCAGATTTTTATTTCCTACATGGACTATCTCTGTCCTCCTAAACTCTGTTCAAAATACATCTTAAAATAAAACCTTTATGAGTAAGACTTTTGTTATTACCATCACCTGGGCAACTTACGGAGCATTTGCAGAGAAATTCCATTTGACGAGAAGAGCACTTCACAGCTCTGAAGTAGTAACTGTGATCACTTTGCAAGTTTTTTATCTTTTTTTTTTAACCAGGTCTTCTATAATTTATTTTTTATTTCCACTTTTATAAAATTTTGGAAAATTTTAATAAGATGCTGGTATTCTACTTTTTCTCTTTTCCATTTAGAATTCATTATTTGGAAGTGCAAAAGACTCAGGTCAGAGGGGCTGACTTTGGTAAACTTATTTTTTTTCCCTCGTGGATGCCTCAGAAGACACAATGAGATAGGACACACTTTGCTGAACCTTGGGGCAGGGTGCCTGCTTTAGTGAACAGATATTTCGTTTTACTTTCTCTTTTCAATCCCTGAGGGGAAAAAGGCTAAAGAAGAAAGCAAGTCTGAAGGAGGTTACCCATCTGAACACATGCAACAGAAATTCAGAACACAGATTTTTGTTTTGAAATCTTAAGATTTCCAATTAGAATTCTAGTCTCAAAGAGGTTACTTTCAATTTCTTTTTCTTTATTCTAAAAGAGTCTAACATTTCATAGACTAAAAGGACATTCTTAAACTAACCTGGCATAATGTAAATCATCTGAATATTTGTTAACTGGAAAAGTAAGATTTACATGCAAACAGGCCATAATTTTAATTATACATACAATTTATACAGCTTAGAACGTAGGTGATGGGAATCTGTGGGCTTATTATATAGATGGTATATATGGTATATTTTATCACATTCAATGAATCTAAATCGTAAGATGTGAAAGACCAAGGCATCCCTTTAAATTGTTATTTAATGCTTACAAGTCAGATTCTGGTCCCTGGTGATTCATGACTTAGAATTATAAATAAATGTTGAGGAAAAACATGGGTAGAAATAGGCAGATGGAGAGAGGAGAGTAAATACAGAGATTAAGCTACTCCTTGCCAGAAATCACATTATAACTGAGGGAGAACCAAACTCAGGTAGGTATTTTTCTAACACAAGCTAGTTAGAGAAGAGGCACAAAGAGCTATGTACAAAAATAGGTATGGAACCTGAGTTCTTTCCTTTCCCGTAGAATCAGGACATTGAATAAGCAATTGAATGCTATTACCAGAAGAAGGGGGAATGCATACCAAATGAGAAAAACCAAACTAAAACAACAAACAAACAAGAACAAAAGATCTCCACTATACTGGAAGAAAATATAAATCTATTCAAGTGTGTGTGGAAACACAATTCAGTCCTTAAATGATAGAGATCTATGGACTAGATTCTCTCTATAGTTTCTTCCATCTATAACATTTTGTTTCTATATCAAAAGTTTCAAATCAGTATGTTGCACTGGCATGGAGAAGTTAGAACTGTGTAAGGATGGGTGAATAAATGTATGTTCTTCTTCCAGGTGCCAATTTCCAAACTGAAAGCTGCCCTTTCAAGACTTTTGCATACTAATTGATCCTCTAGAAAACCCTAAATACTATTATGATTATTTTGTGCTTAAATATGATTCAGGGAAAAAGGCTAAAGAAGAAAGCAAGTCTGAAGGAGGTTACCCATCTGAACACATGCAACAGAAATTCAGAACACAGATTTTTGTTTTGAAATCTTAAGTTTTCCCAATTAGAATTCTAGTCTCAAAGAGGTTACTTTCAATTTCTTTTTCTTTATTCTAAAAGAGTCTAACATTTCATAGACTAAAAGGACATTCTTAAACTAACCTGGCATAATGTAAATCATCTGAATATTTGTTAACTGGAAAAGTAAGATTTACATGCAAACAGGCCATAATTTTAATTATACATACAATTTATACAGCTTAGAACGTAGGTGATGGGAATCTGTGGGCTTATTATATAGATGGTATATATGGTATATTTTATCACATTCAATGAATCTAAATCGTAAGATGTGAAAGACCAAGGCATCCCTTTAAATTGTTATTTAATGCTTACAAGTCAGATTCTGGTCCCTGGTGATTCATGACTTAGAATTATAAATAAATGTTGAGGAAAAACATGGGTAGAAATAGGCAGATGGAGAGAGGAGAGTAAATACAGAGATTAAGCTACTCCTTGCCAGAAATCACATTATAACTGAGGGAGAACCAAACTCAGGTAGGTATTTTTCTAACACAAGCTAGTTAGAGAAGAGGCACAAAGAGCTATGTACAAAAATAGGTATGGAACCTGAGTTCTTTCCTTTCCCGTAGAATCAGGACATTGAATAAGCAATTGAATGCTATTACCAGAAGAAGGGGGAATGCATACCAAATGAGAAAAACCAAACTAAAACAACAAACAAACAAGAACAAAAGATCTCCACTATATTGGAAGAAAATATAAATCTATTCAAGTGTGTGTGGAAACACAATTCAGTTCTTAAATGATAGAGATCTATGGACTAGATTCTCTCTATAGTTTCTTCCATCTATAACATTTTGTTTCTATATCAAAAGTTTCAAATCAGTATGTTGCACTGGCATGGAGAAGTTAGAACTGTGTAAGGATGGGTGAATAAATGTATGTTCTTCTTCCAGGTGCCAATTTCCAAACTGAAAGCTGCCCTTTCAAGACTTTTGCATACTAATTGATCCTCTAGAAAACCCTAAATACTATTATGATTATTTTGTGCTTAAATATGATTCAATTAAGCTCTTATTATGTGATTGTAGCCTACTACACACAGGAGCTACCAAAAAAAAAAAAAATCAGAAAGGTCCATTCTTCCCAAGAACATTCAGTGGGAATGTTCAGATAATCATAAGGTTTCCATATGAAAAGTTCTGTAACAGATATGATCAGGATGCTAAGCCACCAAAAATAAAAGGCACCTTCCCTAGCCAAAGAGATCAAGAAAGCTTCCTGGAGTAATGGACATATGAGCTAATAAGATCATAAATAAGCTCAACTAGCTGTAAAGCAATGGGGGTGGAAAGGTTTATTAAAGGCTTTTCTCCAACTAGCAAGACCAAAATTCAGTTTTTAAACATTTCCCCTTTAAAAACGATCTTCAGGTCTGACCACGTAGTGATCAAGGATCTCCTTAACATCAAATTTATAACAACAGCACCTACATGTAATGAGAGCACATAAACATCATACTGGAATTAAGCTCCTTCTGGATTTTTGTCAACTCTGTAATACATTTTCATCTTGACTGAGTATCATATTAAAATCATAATAAACATTTATTCTTAATGTTTCTAAGAAATAATAGCAGATAAGCCTGAGAGACTTGAGAACAAAAGTAGGCAATTTATAAAACTGGAGAGAGACAAAATAATTAGAGTTAAAACTGTTAGAATCTAAATGTGTTTTGAACTAATAATGTCCAAAGTAAAGCAATTTCTTGCTATTACTTCATAGCTCATGATTTTGTAGTGTCACTTATAACTTTAAAGTACCAGAAAGAATAACTAAGATAACCTTGGAATGATACTGGGAAAATAAATCAGCCATGGTTCATAGGTACACGCTTCATCCAGGACTGGATTTAAGCTAGATTATGAAGGTATTCCCTTTAAGTATGCCTAACGACAAGTCACATACTAGGTGATAGTTTCTTCCATCTATAACATTTTGTTTCTATATCAAAAGTTTCAAATCAGTATGTTGCACTGGCATGGAGAAGTTAGAACTGTGTAAGGATGGGTGAATAAATGTATGTTCTTCTTCCAGGTGCCAATTTCCAAACTGAAAGCTGCCCTTTCAAGACTTTTGCATACTAATTGATCCTCTAGAAAACCCTAAATACTATTATGATTATTTTGTGCTTAAATATGATTCAATTAAGCTCTTATTATGTGATTGTAGCCTACTACACACAGGAGCTACCAAAAAAAAAAAAAATCAGAAAGGTCCATTCTTCCCAAGAACATTCAGTGGGAATGTTCAGATAATCATAAGGTTTCCATATGAAAAGTTCTGTAACAGATATGATCAGGATGCTAAGCCACCAAAAATAAAAGGCACCTTCCCTAGCCAAAGAGATCAAGAAAGCTTCCTGGAGTAATGGACATATGAGCTAATAAGATCATAAATAAGCTCAACTAGCTGTAAAGCAATGGGGGTGGAAAGGTTTATTAAAGGCTTTTCTCCAACTAGCAAGACCAAAATTCAGTTTTTAAACATTTCCCCTTTAAAAACGATCTTCAGGTCTGACCACGTAGTGATCAAGGATCTCCCTTAACATCAAATTTATAACAACAGCACCTACATGTAATGAGAGCACATAAACATCATACTGGAATTAAGCTCCTTCTGGATTTTTGTCAACTCTGTAATACATTTTCATCTTGACTGAGTATCATATTAAAATCATAATAAACATTTATTCTTAATGTTTCTAAGAAATAATAGCAGATAAGCCTGAGAGACTTGAGAACAAAAGTAGGCAATTTATAAAACTGGAGAGAGACAAAATAATTAGAGTTAAAACTGTTAGAATCTAAATGTGTTTTGAACTAATAATGTCCAAAGTAAAGCAATTTCTTGCTATTACTTCATAGCTCATGATTTTGTAGTGTCACTTATAACTTTAAAGTACCAGAAAGAATAACTAAGATAACCTTGGAATGATACTGGGAAAATAAATCAGCCATGGTTCATAGGTACACGCTTCATCCAGGACTGGATTTAAGCTAGATTATGAAGGTATTCCCTTTAAGTATGCCTAACGACCGAAGTCACATACTAGGTGAACACTTTCAAATGATATTTGTCAAAATATTGGGAAAATCCAAAAACACTGATACAATATATACCCAGAAGCTAGATGATGCTGGGGAGTCCCTACAGAAAACATTAACTTATTTGACTGGAGAATATAGGCCCAAAATAACAAGAACACAATAGCTTAAGACAAAACAGCAGTTTACATTATGTGAACTCTACACAGTGTTAGGGGGTTCCCAGGTGATGCTAGTGGCAAAGAGCCCACCTGCTAATATAGGAGACACAGTTTAGATCCCTTGGTTAGGAAGATCGCCTGAAGGAGAATATGGCAATCTGCTCCAGTACGCTTGCCTGGAGAATCCCATGGACAGAGACGGCTAGTGGGCTACAGTCCATAGGGTCACAAAGAGTTGGGCACGATTTAAGTGGATTAGCATGCATGCAATCGGAAATACATATCTCAGGAATGGTTACAAATGCACTCAGCATATAACCATAAGCATACTTATCAGAGGGTTTACTTGGAATAAAAGATACTAGAAATAATTTTTCATTGACAAAAAGAGTCGGACGGTGACTGAAGCCATGAAATTAAAAGACACTGGTTCCCTCAAAGAAAACTTATGACAAACCTAGACAGCATATTCAAAAGCAGAGACATCACACTGCTGACAAAGGTCTGCATAGCCAAAGTTATGGCTCTTCTATAGTCACATATGGATGTGAGCGGTGGACCATAAAAAAGGTCAGATGCTTTTGAAAGGGGTTATACAGGCAGACTTGGCAAGGAGGAGAAAAGGAAGGACAAGGAGCAATAAAGGCAAAGATCTTCAATGTTGAAACCGAAAACTTCTAATCTTATGTTAATCTGTGCATTTACATTAGAATGTCTCACTTAGCCCTGAGGCCTGGAGGCTGTCCTAGCTAGTCTCATGTTAATGTTGTGGGTGTGGGCCTACAGGGCCTTTACAACCTGAAGATAGTCTTTTGATTTATTGTTTTGGTAACTGACTGGAAGATTTTCCCTGTCCTTCCTTACTTTAATAAACTTTTCTCTGCATGAAACTCTGAATGACCATCACCGAGTCTTTTGATCCCAATGTCAATTCTTCTCCACTGGAGATTAAGAATCCAACAGTGTTCAGGGTAACCTACTGTCGTCTATCACCTATCACTTCTGAACTGTGGTGCTGAAGAAGAATCCTGAGAGTCCCTTGGACAGCAAGATCAGACTAGTCAATCTTAAAGGAAATCAACCCTGAATATTCATTGGAAGGGCTGCTGCTGAAACTCAAGTTCCAATAACTTTGGTCACCTGATGCGAAGAGCTAACTCGCGGAAAAGACCCTGATGCTGGGAAAGTTAGAGGGCAGGAAGAGAAGTGGGCGATGATGAGATGGCAGGATGGCATCACTGACTCAATGGTATGAGTTTGAGCAAACCCCAGGAGATAGTCAAGGACAAAGAAACCTGACGTGCTGCAGCCCATGGGGTTGCAAAAAGTCAGACACAACTTAGTGACTGACCAACAAGATACACAGCTCATTAGAAATGCTATACTAGGCCTAACAATACTCTTGCATTAATGAAGAATGAAATTCTGCCAAGCATAGGCACTTGATAAACTGGGAATAGTCCTTTACTTTTAGAGTTCTATTGGTCCTGACTTTATCTACTGTAGCAGAATTCTATTATAACTACCTGGTTGGCTGTTCCTGCCTTTAAAAAAAAATATTATCACCACTGTTTTAATGTAAGAAGTGTGTCCAAGTGCCTAAGAACATTGCTTGAATTTCTGTTCTCATGGCTTCTTTCTATTCAGTCTATATATCTGATAGTTTTAAGTTGAAGAATTTCTTTCATCATAGTACCATCCATGTGAACAACCTACTCAAACTATTAGTGAACACAAATATTTACCAAAAGAACCTGACCATGATGACAGGCCAAACTGTCTTAGGTCAGAACACAGTATCAGCAGTTACTTTTTGCTTTTAAGATAAAAAACTTAACAGTTGATACGACTATCCCAGCCAGCTCAGGGTGCATGAAAAATACCACTGAATACATGACTTAAATAGAATTTTATTTTCTCACAGTTCTAAAGGCTGAAAATTCTAAGATAAAGGCCAAGCAGGGTCTGTTTTCTGGTGAGGGTTCTCTTCCTGGCTTACAGACACCTACCTCCTTGTTGTGTCCTCACATGGCAGAAAGAAATCTTTTTCCTCTTCATATATATAGATAGATATACATACATATTTTGTCTTTCTTTCTCTCCTTTTCCCTCTTTGGCCACGTTGTTGGTGTACAGGCGCGCACAGCTGCTAAGTCATGTTCCACTCTTTGCAACCAGATGGGCTGTAGCTTGCCCAGCTCCTCTGTTCATTAAATTTTCCAAGTAAAAATATTGGAGTGGATTGCCATTTCCGAAAAAAAGCATAAGGCTGCTGAAACTCAAGTTCCAATAACTTTGGTCACCTGATGCGAAGAGCTAACTCTGAAAAGACCCTGATGCTGGGAAAGTTAGAGGGCAGGAAGAGAAGTGGGCGATGATGAGATGGCAGGATGGCATCACTGACTCAATGGTATGAGTTTGAGCAAACCCCAGGAGATAGTCAAGGACAAAGAAACCTGACGTGCTGCAGCCCATGGGGTTGCAAAAAGTCAGACACAACTTAGTGACTGACCAACAAGATACACAGCTCATTAGAAATGCTATACTAGGCCTAACAATACTCTTGCATTAATGAAGAATGAAATTCTGCCAAGCATAGGCACTTGATAAACTGGGAATAGTCCTTTACTTTTAGAGTTCTATTGGTCCTGACTTTATCTACTGTAGCAGAATTCTATTATAACTACCTGGTTGGCTGTTCCTGCCTTTAAAAAAAAATATTATCACCACTGTTTTAATGTAAGAAGTGTGTCCAAGTGCCTAAGAACATTGCTTGAATTTCTGTTCTCATGGCTTCTTTCTATTCAGTCTATATATCTGATAGTTTTAAGTTGAAGAATTTCTTTCATCATAGTACCATCCATGTGAACAACCTACTCAAACTATTAGTGAACACAAATATTTACCAAAAGAACCTGACCATGATGACAGGCCAAACTGTCTTAGGTCAGAACACAGTATCAGCAGTTACTTTTTGCTTTTAAGATAAAAAACTTAACAGTTGATACGACTATCCCAGCCAGCTCAGGGTGCATGAAAAATACCACTGAATACATGACTTAAATAGAATTTTATTTTCTCACAGTTCTAAAGGCTGAAAATTCTAAGATAAAGGCCAAGCAGGGTTTGTTTTCTGGTGAGGGTTCTCTTCCTGGCTTACAGACACCTACCTCCTTGTTGTGTCCTCACATGGCAGAAAGAAATCTTTTTCCTCTTCATATATATAGATAGATATACATACATATTTTGTCTTTCTTTCTCTCCTTTTCCCTCTTTGGCCACTTTGTTGGTGTACAGGCGCGCACAGCTGCTAAGTCATGTTCCACTCTTTGCAACCAGATGGGCTGTAGCTTGCCCAGCTCCTCTGTTCATTAAATTTTCCAAGTAAAAATATTGGAGTGGATTGCCATTTCCTACTCCAGGGGATCTTCCCAACCCAAAGATCAAACCTGTGTCTCTTCTGTCTCCTGCATTTGGAGGCAGATTCTTTACCAACTACACCATCTGGGAAAGCCTTCTTAGAAGGACACCAGTCTTATCATATGAAGGCCACCCTGACGACCTAACAACCTTTATTACCTCACAGGCCCTATCTCCAGAAACAGTCACATCGAGGGTTAGGGCTTTCATACATGGATTTCTGGGAAACACAAATATTCAGCTAACAACAGTGACCTAAAAGGCTAATAAGGTCCTTGGTTATTTAATCAGCAATGTCTCACGCAAATCTATTCACTACCAGCACTCCAGTTACATATGGATTTCTTTCAGTTTTTTTGGAACTCCTGCTCCCTCTCTCCACTGAGCTTGCTGATTTTTCTCCTCTTAATTCAGGTAACCAGTTCTAACTTATCCTTCTGTTATCCCAATATACCCAAAGTATTTTCAGAGACATCTTTTTAATTTTTTTCATTGATTGTTTCAATTACTTAAAAAGAAACAAAAACTGGTTCTATGACATGACTCATTTGGAATTTTACTGAAGCACACATATGCATTTGTTATTTTTGGTGGCAGAGTTCATAGCATGCCATTTAGTGAATATTTGTTATGTCTACTTTAGAATCTACTTTTTATACCAATATTTTCTTTTAAGTTCTATTAGGAAGTGTGCAAGTTAAATTAATGATGGTACTACAGAAAAGAATAAGGAACATTCTACCTCAGCAAAAAAAAATTATAAAAATAGCTGTATGTTGAGTCAAAATCTCTCACAGGGTGCTTTTAACTAAGATTTATGTTTGCAGTAATGTGGCAGGATACATAGAAATATATACAACTCAAAGCAAAGCTTTAGTGATGGAGGAACTCAGTCAAATAACCACAGGAGGTTGGCCAGCATTTATTCTGAGATCTTCTCCCCAAAAAGTGAATTTGAACTTCAGTTTTATGATTTCTCTATGTATGGAAACTAATACCCAAAGTCCAATTCTGTCCAAGGCAGGAATCTATCTTCTTACAACTGAGACTCTAAAGGGTTTTATCTTCAGGGAAAGGGTAGGCCAGAAATAATCCATGTTGAAAACTATAAAAAAAAAAAAACTAACTCTCTCAAACACTGAAACTAGAGGGTATTGGTTAAAAATGGTGATTAATATTTCAGAATCACAAACTGGTTTTCTGCAAGTTTATAGTCCAATTTCACACTGTCTTGGTAGTCTGAAAGCCTACAAACTGAGAACATAATTTAGAAACCTAGACTCACAGAAGTAAACATAAATCCTTTCCGGAAGACTATACCTCTACCTCAGATCTCGGAGACTTTTCACAATTAAAAGTTTAAGGAAAATGAGCAGCTCACAAACAAAGTATAAAACACAAGGAAACAAGGTATCACAGGCAAGTACCAAAAGAAGTAACAGAAATAAATGACTCAACTACTTTGGATGATGAAATTATCAGATAGTCTCCATGATAAACATTTTTATGGCATTAAAATAATTTTTAAAATCATCAAATATACACTGTGAACAAGAAACTGTATGTTGTAGGATGACTAAGAAGATTTGAAAAGGAACCAAAAAGAATTTCTAAAAATATAAATGATTAAAATGAAAAGCCCAATGTATGGATTTAACGACAGTTAGTCACAACTAAGAGAATTACTAAATAAGAATATAACTATGAAGAAATTATTCAGAATTCAACAGAGAGAAAAAAAGAAAGCAGTATGAAGAAAGATTTCTGATGTGTTCAGATGCTTAGAAGAATATGTACAAGCAGCAAATTATAGTAAAATGTGCCTCCTGACTGATCTTCTTAGAGATTTCCTCCTTCTTTTTACCCTTAAAACCACTCTGACCCTTAATTTCTCAGTCACTTGACCTGCCTGCAAATCAAACACAGGAAAACTTCTCGGAAGGTAGGTGAGTTACTTCGATAGGAAGCTAAGTATTCTCTTAAGAGGGCCTTAGCCCTTCCTCAGTAAGAACCTTTTTAAAAAGTGAGTGGAAAAAGCTTTAAAAAGAATGCTATGTCAACAGAAGCCAGAGCTCCCTGAAAAACATCCCTTCCTTTTACGTGGACAACTTGCCTGTCAGCAGAACCAATTGCAGGGGCCACCTAAGTGGTAGCATCTGGAGCTCCCTGCTGTGTTCATGCGGCCAAGGTATCCATTAAAGATCTGGCACAGCTTCCAGAGGCACATTAGAAATGGCCTTTACTAAATACACAGTCTTCTCTTCCTTCCACATATAGATTATATTGCTTTCATTGATCAATCATTCCTACTGTATTCTAGTCCCAAAGAGGGGAGAGAGATGAACTGTTCTTGTATGTTACGCTACCACTGTTTCTTGCTGAGAAAGTAGGAACAGAATTAAGACTGAGAATGCATTTTGCAGAGACTATCAGTTCCTCTAAGTTGTATGTCTGAAATCAGAATGCTTGGACTCAATATTCCAAGCAGTTTGAAACTCAAAGGTTCACTGCTTTGCCCTAGGGAAATATGGATCTCTGCTGGCCAACATGATGAATTGCTTTTTGTTATGCCCTTCTCAGACCCTTGGAAGTACTTGGGATTAAAAATCGAAAGAGCCCAGGAGACATCAGAAATTCTAACTATAGGTCAAAGTTGTTGAGAAGAGTGAATTATAAAAGACCTAAAAATTCCATCATCTATTAAAGGCACCTTACTGATATCTTTAATCATGACTACCATATAATTATCTATTGTCTGTATTTTTAAAAATAATTGTGCTGAGACTGCAAATAACCACATGAACAGTATGATCCCAGGTGCAGGATTCAGAAAATCCTAGTCTCAGCTCTGCAACTTTGTTAATTATGTGACTTTGGGCAGGTTGTAAATTTTCCTTGCTAATTTTCCGGATATATAAATAAGGATAATAATAACTATTGCAGTCGAAGGGGAAATGGCCTATAGGAGGTATAATGAGAATAGAAATAGGTGACAATGAAACTGTCCAACAGAGGAGAACAAAAGAACTTTTAGTTCTACAACTACATATTCTAAACTTTATCAACAAGGTCTGCTCTGATATTTTCCCACTTAATCATAAACTTATTGATAATACATAGTTTTTTACTCATATTTGAATTACTAGCACCTATGGAGTATCCTGCACATAAAAGTTCTCAATAAATGCTTGTTGAGTGAATCAATCCTGATAAGAGTTAAGTCAATGTAGGTGTTAACTATAGCACCTTAGCAGAGATGGCAAGGAAATGGGGATGTATACATCAGAGTTTTCATATGTCACATCAGGTAAATGGAAAACTATGTAATTACCTGCTTCAGCTTCCTTCTCTTAAATCAAAATGCCCAAGGTATCCATTAAAGATCTGGCACAGCTTCCAGAGGCACATTAGAAATGGCTTTTGTTCTTTAAGTTTTGTTCACTACCTGTATTCTAGTCCCAAAGAGGGGAGAGAGATGAACTGTTCTTGTATGTTACGCTACCACTGTTTCTTGCTGAGAAAGTAGGAACAGAATTAAGACTGAGAATGCATTTTGCAGAGACTATCAGTTCCTCTAAGTTGTATGTCTGAAATCAGAATGCTTGGACTCAATATTCCAAGCAGTTTGAAACTCAAAGGTTCACTGCTTTGCCCTAGGGAAATATGGATCTCTGCTGGCCAACATGATGAATTGCTTTTTGTTATGCCCTTCTCAGACCTTTGGAAGTACTTGGGATTAAAAATCGAAAGAGCCCAGGAGACATCAGAAATTCTAACTATAGGTCAAAGTTGTTGAGAAGAGTGAATTATAAAAGACCTAAAAATTCCATCATCTATTAAAGGCACCTTACTGATATCTTTAATCATGACTACCATATAATTATCTATTGTCTGTATTTTTAAAAATAATTGTGCTGAGACTGCAAATAACCACATGAACAGTATGATCCCAGGCGCAGGATTCAGAAAATCCTAGTCTCAGCTCTGCAACTTTGTTAATTATGTGACTTTGGGCAGGTTGTAAATTTTCCTTGCTAATTTTCCGGATATATAAATAAGGATAATAATAACTATTGCAGTCGAAGGGGAAATGGCCTATAGGAGGTATAATGAGAATAGAAATAGGTTACAATGAAACTGTCCAACAGAGGAGAACAAAAGAACTTTTAGTTCTACAACTACATATTCTAAACTTTATCAACAAGGTCTGCTCTGATATTTTCCCACTTAATCATAAACTTATTGATAATACATAGTTTTTTACTCATATTTGAATTACTAGTACCTATGGAGTATCCTGCACATAAAAGTTCTCAATAAATGCTTGTTGAGTGAATCAATCCTGATAAGAGTTAAGTCAATGTAGGTGTTAACTATAGCACCTTAGCAGAGATGGCAAGGAAATGGGGATGTATACATCAGAGTTTTCATATGTCACATCAGGTAAATGGAAAACTATGTAATTACCTGCTTCAGCTTCCTTCTCTATAAAAGGTGTAATTTCAAAAACTTAAAAAAACACGAACCATTTCCCTCTTTTTGTGTGTACGTGATCTTTTATTTTAAATGGTCTTAGAGTAGACCCAAGGAGAGAACTATTCCTATCAATAGTGGCTCAGGTGGTCTAGTTGGACTTCCAATGATCTTTGATATATTTTCCATAGGACTGCAATATTTAAATTTTCAAGCACAAAATAAGGCCTTTATCCTACTCCTGATCTTTCTATCGGAGTGCATGAACATGATCTTAATTCAACCCAAATTTCACCCTAACGTAACAGACTCCATGTGCAATTACCTCAGTAATTATCTTTACATCCCTGTGAAATCACAGGAACTTAAAAGGCAAGAGATCCAGCACGAGGCAGATATGAAGCAGATATTCTATGTGAGCTCTGAAAAGGACAAAGCTTCAGTTATACAGACTAAATATGAAGCCATCAGAGAATTCAATTATCCCTTACATAAGTTACATTCTCATGTTTTTATATATAGAACATATAAATATATGCATATACACATGCAAACAAAATAAATATTGGACTAATGATTTTGGTAACAAATTGATTCTCTATCCAAGTTATACTTGAGTAAATATCTGAATATCTTCATGTAGTCTGAATATAATTTCGCTACACACAGAGGGTAGTTCAAACTCTTGCAAATATTACGGAAGTCAAAATAATTTGGAGTTACAAGTATGGCAATGACAATACCTTAGGTCAGCGTCACTGAGAAGTAGGTAACCACATATATAATTGAAGTGATCTGAAAAAGAACTTTTAGTTCTACAACTACATATTCTAAACTTTATCAACAAGGTCTGCTCTGATATTTTCCCACTTAATCATAAACTTATTGATAATACATAGTTTTTTACTCATATTTGAATTACTAGTACCTATGGAGTATCCTGCACATAAAAGTTCTCAATAAATGCTTGTTGAGTGAATCAATCCTGATAAGAGTTAAGTCAATGTAGGTGTTAACTATAGCACCTTAGCAGAGATGGCAAGGAAATGGGGATGTATACATCAGAGTTTTCATATGTCACATCAGGTAAATGGAAAACTATGTAATTACCTGCTTCAGCTTCCTTCTCTATAAAAGGTGTAATTTCAAAACTTAAAAAACACGAACCTTTTCCCCTCTTTTGTGTGTACATGATCTTTTATTTTAAATGGTCTTAGAGTAGACCCAAGGAGAGAACTATTCCTATCAATAGTGGCTCAGGTGGTCTAGTTGGACTTCCAATGATCTTTGATATATTTTCCATAGGACTGCAATATTTAAATTTTCAAGCACAAAATAAGGCCTTTATCCTACTCCTGATCTTTCTATCGGAGTGCATGAACATGATCTTAATTCAACCCAAATTTCACCCTAACGTAACAGACTCCATGTGCAATTACCTCAGTAATTATCTTTACATCCCTGTGAAATCACAGGAACTTAAAAGGCAAGAGATCCAGCACGAGGCAGATATGAAGCAGATATTCTATGTGAGCTCTGAAAAGGACAAAGCTTCAGTTATACAGACTAAATATGAAGCCATCAGAGAATTCAATTATCCCTTACATAAGTTACATTCTCATGTTTTTATATATAGAACATATAAATATATGCATATACACATGCAAACAAAATAAATATTGGACTAATGATTTTGGTAACAAATTGATTCTCTATCCAAGTTATACTTGAGTAAATATCTGAATATCTTCATGTAGTCTGAATATAATTTCGCTACACACAGAGGGTAGTTCAAACTCTTGCAAATATTACGGAAGTCAAAATAATTTGGAGTTACAAGTATGGCAATGACAATACCTTAGGTCAGCGTCACTGAGAAGTAGGTAACCACATATATAATTGAAGTGATCTGAAAGATTACCTTTCCAAAACCGTTTCCTTTTTCCAGCTGCTGCTATGCCAGAATTCTTTAGCATTTTCCTCTTATTATTTAGGATCTTTATGTGTGAGTTCTCAGTTGTGTCCATTTCTTTGTGACCTCATGGACTGTAGCCAGTCAGGCCTCTATCCATGGGATTTTCCAGGCAAGAATACTGGAGTGGGTTGCCACTTCCTCCTCCAGGGTGTTTTCCCAACCCAGGGATCAAAACCTCATCTCCCACCTGTGTCCTGCATGTCCTGTATTGCAGGCAGATTATTTACCACTGAGCTACCAGGGAAATCCTATATTAAGGCAAAAAGTATTTAGACATCTAAAAAACTGCCACATCAAATGAATACATTGTCAGATAAACTAATTTCAGAAATGTTGACATGCAAAAAATTTAAAACAATATGTATTTTTCACTTAAAAAAATGTCAAGGAACAGAATAATAGCTACATTATGTGTTTAAGTGGAGTGATCACAATCCAGTACCTGATCTTCATTCACACAGAAAGTTTTGTTTTGTTTTTTTTTTCAACAATATATGCAGGTTGTTTAGGTTTCAGATGTTCTGGATGATTTACTGCTAGTACCTCCTTAGTGCAACACTCAAAAGCACCTGACTCAAGGATACCAGATTACCTAAGGAGTCTGTGGTGAGGTTTAACAGTTTTTTTAAAAATTTTGGATTATTGAGACTGCTGCACAAGGCATAGACTTAAACATCCACAGAAGTTAGAAAAGTAATGCAAAAGTGGCAAAAGGGCTAAAGGTTGTCATATAAATTAGAGAGAAAAGTTTTACATTTCAGCAAAAAGTTTTAAATATTGGACTAATGATTTTGGTAACAAATTGATTCTCTATCCAAGTTATACTTGAGTAAATATCTGAATATCTTCATGTAGTCTGAATATAATTTCGCTACACACAGAGGGTAGTTCAAACTCTTGCAAATATTACGGAAGTCAAAATAATTTGGAGTTAAAAGTATGGCAATGACAATACCTTAGGTCAGCGTCACTGAGAAGTAGGTAACCACATATATAATTGAAGTGATCTGAAAGATTACCTTTCCAAAACCGTTTCCTTTTTCCAGCTGCTGCTATGCCAGAATTCTTTAGCATTTTCCTCTTATTATTTAGGATCTTTATGTGTGAGTTCTCAGTTGTGTCCATTTCTTTGTGACCTCATGGACTGTAGCCAGTCAGGCCTCTATCCATGGGATTTTCCAGGCAAGAATACTGGAGTGGGTTGCCACTTCCTCCTCCAGGGTGTTTTCCCAACCCAGGGATCAAAACCTCATCTCCCACCTGTGTCCTGCATGTCCTGTATTGCAGGCAGATTATTTACCACTGAGCTACCAGGGAAATCCTATATTAAGGCAAAAAGTATTTTTTACTTTTTTCTCTGCTTCGATGGTTATCAGTTTAATAACAAGTATTTAGACATCTAAAAAACTGCCACATCAAATGAATACATTGTCAGATAAACTAATTTCAGAAATGTTGACATGCAAAAAATTTAAAACAATATGTATTTTTCACTTAAAAAAATGTCAAGGAACAGAATAATAGCTACATTATGTGTTTAAGTGGAGTGATCACAATCCAGTACCTGATCTTCATTCACACAGAAAGTTTTGTTTTGTTTTTTTTTTCAACAATATATGCAGGTTGTTTAGGTTTCAGATGTTCTGGATGATTTACTGCTAGTACCTCCTTAGTGCAACACTCAAAAGCACCTGACTCAAGGGTACCAGATTACCTAAGGAGTCTGTGGTGAGGTTTAACAGTTTTTTTAAAAATTTTGGATTATTGAGACTGCTGCACAAGGCATAGACTTAAACATCCACAGAAGTTAGAAAAGTAATGCAAAAGTGGCAAAAGGGCTAAAGGTTGTCATATAAATTAGAGAGAAAAGTTTTACATTTCAGCAAAAATATGTATTGTGGTAGATTAGTTGCTAAGTCGTGTCCAATTCCTGTGACCCTGTGGACTGTAGTCTTCCAGGCTTCTCTGTGCATGGGATTTCCCAGGCAAGAATACTGGATGGGTTTCCATTTCCTTCTCCAGGGGATCTTCCTGACCCAGGGATCAAAGGTTAGTCTCCTGCATTGCAGGTGGATTTCTTTACCAGTTGAGCCACCAGGGAAGCCCCCAAACTATACATAGTCTCCGTTTTCTTGTAACATATGAAATACAGTAGAGCTGTAGGCACAGAAAAATATTTCTATGCTGTTACAAAGAGAACCCATGGTGTAATAAGCATGATTAAAACTGAGAAAAGACACTAAGTTTTTGTGTTAGGGAGATATAGACTATGTTGGAAACCGTGGTAAAGTAATAAAATCAAATCCTTTCCACAAAAACTGTATTTCACTGTTGCCTTGTTAGAGAGAAGCTGAATATCTAGATTATGAATGTTTAACATTTTGATTTTCAAGAGTAGGTTTAATTTTAAAACATACTATGTAGGGCAAACAAAACACATTTGAGGGCCATATTCAGCCTGTGGACTGCCTCTGGAGACTCTATATAGAGGGATGTTGCTATGGTCTCTATGCTTGATTGGAACTTCCCAAGTGGCGCTAGTGTTAAAGAACCTGCCTGCCAATGCAGGAGTTGCAGGGGACGTGGGTTCAATCCTTGGGTCGGGAAGATCCCCTGGAGGAAAGAACAGCAATCCACTCTTTTGCCTGGAGAATTCCCCGGATGAGCCTGGTGGATTGAGGTCCACGGGGTCGCAAAGAGTCAGACATGACTAAAGAGACTTAGCACAAGAGCATATATCTGCATCTTGAAAATTTCATGTTAGAATCCTAACCTCCAAAAGTAATGGCATGGTAAGATGGAGCCTTTCAGAGGTACTTTGAAATCATGAAGGTGGAACCCTCAAGAATGGGGTTGTTAGTACCTTAAAAAGAGGTTGCCACTATTCCGAAGTTAGAAAAGTAATGCAAAAGTGGCAAAAGGGCTAAAGGTTGTCATATAAATTAGAGAGAAAAGTTTTACATTTCAGCAAAAATATATATTGTGGTAGATTAGTTGCTAAGTCGTGTCCAATTCCTGTGACCCTGTGGACTGTAGTCTTCCAGGCTTCTCTGTGCATGGGATTTCCCAGGCAAGAATACTGGATGGGTTTCCATTTCCTTCTCCAAGGGATCTTCCTGACCCAGGGATCAAAGGTTAGTCTCCTGCATTGCAGGTGGATTTCTTTACCAGTTGAGCCACCAGGGAAGCCCCCAAACTATACATAGTCTCCGTTTTCTTGTAACATATGAAATACAGTAGAGCTGTAGGCACAGAAAAATATTTCTATGCTGTTACAAAGAGAACCCATGGTGTAATAAGCATGATTAAAACTGAGAAAAGACACTAAGTTTTTGTGTTAGGGAGATATAGACTATGTTGGAAACCGTGGTAAAGTAATAAAATCAAATCCTTTCCACAAAAACTGTATTTCACTGTTGCCTTGTTAGAGAGAAGCTGAATATCTAGATTATGAATGTTTAACATTTTGATTTTCAAGAGTAGGTTTAATTTTAAAACATACTATGTAGGGCAAACAAAACACATTTGAGGGCCATATTCAGCCTGTGGACTGCCTCTGGAGACTCTATATAGAGGGATGTTGCTATGGTCTCTATGCTTGATTGGAACTTCCCAAGTGGCGCTAGTGTTAAAGAACCTGCCTGCCAATGCAGGAGTTGCAGGGGACGTGGGTTCAATCCTTGGGTCGGGAAGATCCCCTGGAGGAAAGAACAGCAATCCACTCTTTTGCCTGGAGAATTCCCCGGATGAGCCTGGTGGATTGAGGTCCACGGGGTCGCAAAGAGTCAGACATGACTAAAGAGACTTAGCACAAGAGCATATATCTGCATCTTGAAAATTTCATGTTAGAATCCTAACCTCCAAAAGTAATGGCATGGTAAGATGGAGCCTTTCAGAGGTACTTTGAAATCATGAAGGTGGAACCCTCAAGAATGGGGTTGTTAGTACCTTAAAAAAGAGGTTCCAGAGAGATTCCCAGCTGTTTCAGTATGTGAGCACATAGCAAGAAGTTGACAGTCTGTAACCCAGAAGGAGGTCCTTTCTCAACTATACATCCTGACCTCATACTTTCAACCTCTACAACTTTAAGAAATAAATCTCTGAAATTCCAGTCTCTAGAACTTACTGTTTTGCTACTCAGTGAATAATGTATTTTGTAGTAACAGCCCCAATGGACTGAGATGGATCTTTCAGTTGGACAATGACTACACTTGATTTCAATGATCCTGAGGATACTGTATTTCCTATGGTAACTGGAGACACGTATCCTCCTAATTCGCTCAGCCATTTTTCTCTTTGAACTGACCTGGATATCTGCTCTCTGGTACTGCTCTTTCAGGAATCCAGCCCATTAAAGTCTCTAAAAGTCTGATACATATTTGGTTAGGTTATGCTTTTCATGGTCACTTTTCAGTCAAAAGTGACCTTTTATTGTTTTCAATCACTCAACTAGCCATTTATCCCTTTTTGAAAGGTGTTTCTAATTTTTGCAGATAATTTTCTTTAAAAATGCATCCCTCCTTACTTGCATTGGCTAGCCATACAATTATAACTCATTATATTAGGATTCAATTCTCCTAATAATGAATACTTTCAAAGATTCCACATTGCATTTTAAATTTGCCTGACCTTGTCCTAATATCCAAGGAAATTATACTAACTCCCCACTTGTGTATACTCGGTACTGTTCAGTGTTTTATTAATTTTCATGCCTAATTTCCCACCAATTTACTCAGGAAGTTGCAGGGAGCGTGGGTTCAATCCTTGGGTCGGGAAGATCCCTGGAGGAAAGAACAGCAATCCACTCTTTTGCCTGGAGAATTCCCGGATGAGCCTGGTGGATTGAGGTCCACGGGTCACAAAGAGTCAGACATGACTAAAGAGACTTAGCACAAGAGCATATATCTGCATCTTGAAAATTTCATGTTAGAATCCTAACCTCCAAAAGTAATGGCATGGTAAGATGGAGCCTTTCAGAGGTACTTTGAAATCATGAAGGTGGAACCCTCAAGAATGGGGTTGTTAGTACCTTAAAAAAGAGGTTCCAGAGAGATTCCCAGCTGTTTCAGTATGTGAGCACATAGCAAGAAGTTGACAGTCTGTAACCCAGAAGGAGGTCCTTTCTCAACTATACATCCTGACCTCATACTTTCAACCTCTACAACTTTAAGAAATAAATCTCTGAAATTCCAGTCTCTAGAACTTACTGTTTTGCTACTCAGTGAATAATGTATTTTGTAGTAACAGCCCCAATGGACTGAGATGGATCTTTCAGTTGGACAATGACTACACTTGATTTCAATGATCCTGAGGATACTGTATTTCCTATGGTAACTGGAGACACGTATCCTCCTAATTCGCTCAGCCATTTTTCTCTTTGAACTGACCTGGATATCTGCTCTCTGGTACTGCTCTTTCAGGAATCCAGCCCATTAAAGTCTCTAAAAGTCTGATACATATTTGGTTAGGTTATGCTTTTCATGGTCACTTTTCAGTCAAAAGTGACCTTTTATTGTTTTCAATCACTCAACTAGCCATTTATCCCTTTTTGAAAGGTGTTTCTAATTTTTGCAGATAATTTTCTTTAAAAATGCATCCCTCCTTACTTGCATTGGCTAGCCATACAATTATAACTCATTATATTAGGATTCAATTCTCCTAATAATGAATACTTTCAAAGATTCCACATTGCATTTTAAATTTGCCTGACCTTGTCCTAATATCCAAGGAAATTATACTAACTCCCCACTTGTGTATACTCGGTACTGTTCAGTGTTTTATTAATTTTTCATGCCTATCACCAATTTTCCACCCTAAATCTTTTCTGGATAGTCTTACTCTGTTGACACAAAATAGAATACTTGACTTTAAGAAAAAAGTGATGTCTCTCTTACCCTTTTTCCATTGGTAGACTACTGTTGGTTTCTCCTAATTTCATGTAAACTATGATTAGTTGGACTGACTATAGAGTGCTTTCCATGACTTTTCTTCTCTTTCTCTGCTACATACCCTACTTTTCTTTCATATTTCCATCTATTTTGAAAGCTAAGTTTTTACCTGAGCCTCTCCTCCACTCATAGCTTACCGTTGGTAGGTAAAAATAGTAGCTGATAATAAACTATCTGGAAAGTAGTAAAGGGATTATTTTTCCTAAGGTTGATCCTGACTCTCAAAGGAAAAGTTTAAATGCATCTGAGACTTGACTAAATGTCAAATTTGCACTTTCACTGTTCAATTCAGACAGCAAGTCATTCACTCAGAAACACAGGCATTATAGAATATGACAGGTTATGTTTACTTGCAAATATAAATAAGGAGGTTCCATTTAATTATCAAATAGATAACTGATGTTTCTATATCTCTGAAATAAACTTAGACTGCTGCAATGTTAATACTGATTTGTTATCTCAATTACATAATTAGCCCTACTCTATATTATTTTATGTGATACTGCTTGATACTTAAAAATATATTGAAAATATACATGATTTGCTAAGTCATTCTTTAGTACTATTAAAGAAAATGACTAAGAAAAGGAAAGCTATATTCTTTATAGGAATTCCAAAGTACTTTATTGTTTTCAATCACTCAACTAGCCATTTATCCCTTTTTGAAAGGTGTTTCTAATTTTGCAGATAATTTTCTTTAAAAATGCATCCTCCTTACTTGCATTGGCTAGCCATACAATTATAACTCATTATATTAGGATTCAATTCTCCTAATAATGAATACTTTCAAAGATTCCACATTGCATTTTAAATTTGCCTGACCTTGTCCTAATATCCAAGGAAATTATACTAACTCCCCACTTGTGTATACTCGGTACTGTTCAGTGTTTTATTAATTTTTCATGCCTATCACCAATTTTCCACCCTAAATCTTTTCTGGATAGTCTTACTCTGTTGACACAAAATAGAATACTTGACTTTAAGAAAAAAGTGATGTCTCTCTTACCCTTTTTCCATTGGTAGACTACTGTTGGTTTCTCCTAATTTCATGTAAACTATGATTAGTTGGACTGACTATAGAGTGCTTTCCATGACTTTTCTTCTCTTTCTCTGCTACATACCCTACTTTTCTTTCATATTTCCATCTATTTTGAAAGCTAAGTTTTTACCTGAGCCTCTCCTCCACTCATAGCTTACCGTTGGTAGGTAAAAATAGTAGCTGATAATAAACTATCTGGAAAGTAGTAAAGGGATTATTTTTCCTAAGGTTGATCCTGACTCTCAAAGGAAAAGTTTAAATGCATCTGAGACTTGACTAAATGTCAAATTTGCACTTTCACTGTTCAATTCACACAGCAAGTCATTCACTCAGAAACACAGGCATTATAGAATATGACAGGTTATGTTTACTTGCAAATATAAATAAGGAGGTTCCATTTAATTATCAAATAGATAACTGATGTTTCTATATCTCTGAAATAAACTTAGACTGCTGCAATGTTAATACTGATTTGTTATCTCAATTACATAATTAGCCCTACTCTATATTATTTTATGTGATACTGCTTGATACTTAAAAATATATTGAAAATATACATGATTTGCTAAGTCATTCTTTAGTACTATTAAAGAAAATGACTAAGAAAAGGAAAGCTATATTCTTTATAGGAAAGCATAAAGAGAACTTCCAGTATGTTATGCAAAGCCTATCTTATAAGACTGTATTTTGCACACTAGAGTATTGGATGTTCTGGAGCTAAATTTTAGCACTATAGTCATTCACTGTTAAAGGGATCACCTCTATTCAGTTTGGTGCTCTAATGTGACTGCAAAAAGTCACTGTACTTTAGGATGACTTTAAATCTTCCACCACGGAAAGATGATGCCCACTATTCAGAATTTTACATTTCTCTGAAATATACTGCACATAACTGTGCACTACTTTTATTAGCATAGTCTCTTATTGTTTAGTGATAAATACATTATTTAAATGCTTTGGTCTAAGTGGGTCAAACTGCAATGAACAGCCCCCTGTGTTATGTACTGATGTATAATAGGAAGCTCATGAATACTGCCTTCTTTTTTCCACATATAAAGTAAACTCTGTTACAGCAGCAAGATACATAGAGGGCCAAAACCTTCCATTATTTATGATGTCTGCAAGAATAGTAGATGGAGTTCAATGGGGCAAAAGTAAGACAGATTAGAACAGAACTTTAGAGGTAGATTTTGGCTCAACACAAGGAAGAGAATTATAAATATTAAAGCTATCTTATGAGGAAACAAGAACCTTGGGAGGTAGTAAGGTCCCTGTTATCTGAGGTGTTCAAAGAAGCCTGAAGGTGATGGAAAATTCCAATACTAAACAAGACAATGGTCATGATTATTTCCAAGTTGTTAGGAAAAGAAGAGATGAAATTACTAGAAACTCTAGAAAAGACAGTAGAATATTTATTTTAATTGGAGAAAAATTATCCAGAGGTAGATGGACTTCATGTTAGGAATTCTCCTGTGCCCTGAAGATAAAACAGTGCTACAAGAGAAAAGAAACCTTGCTGCAGGAACACAAGGAATGAGTGACTGAAGTGCAGTAGTACAGTATCACAGATTATTTATTTGTATTTAAAACTTCAAGACTGGATCACCAAATGAGTATAGAAAAGGAAGTAAAATTATTAACAACTGAGCCCTGGCTTATTTTATCATTAGAAGGATGACCAGGTGAAGAAAAACTGATAAAAGAGACTGAGAAAAAGTTACCACTAAATAACAAAGCCAAAGAGTGTGTTCAGCTGGAAAACAAGTACAGAAGGAATTTTAAGGAGAAGAGAGTTATTATTTGTGTCAAAAAGTCAATAATAGCTAATGGGAACCAACAAATGACCACTGGATTTAGGGATTCAGAAGCCTTTGGACCTACACAAGGAAATTTCATTGTAGTGAAAGTGAGTGATATCTTGAATGCAATGGTTTTAAGAAAATGTGGAACAAGTGCAACTGAATTCAGTCCGTATGGATTACTCATGAGAAATGTTGCTTTTAACAAAGAACAGACAAATGAGTCAGTAACTGAAGGGTAAACTGAGGTAAAGACAATGTGTGTGCATGTGCCTTAAATAACAGAGAATAACAGCATCTATGTCTTCTAATTTGGACTGATCCAGAGAGAGAGAGAGAGAAAGAAGAGAGGAAAACACGAACGCAGGAAAGAAAGGGCAAATTTGCTAGAACTAGGTCCTTAACTAGACAAGAGCAAAGGGATCCTGGGTACAGATGGAGGAGCTAGCTCCAGAGTGGCACTTAGAAAATTCATCTGTATCATAAGAATGCAGTCAGAATATGTGGGTAACAGATGTTGCCAGGGAGAAACTTCAGTCTTCTCAAGAAATGAACAGGGCTATAAAGGAAGAAGCAGTAGACTAGAAAAGCAGCATATCATGGTAGAGCAAGACACTGCAGGGCTTTAGTTCCTGGGTTCAGTCCTAAAATAGCCACTCGCCTAAAAGCAAATTACGAAAGTGGTAGGAAAAGAAGAGATGAAATTACTAGAAACTCTAGAAAAGACAGTAGAATATTTATTTTAATTGGAGAAATTAGCCAGAGGTAGATGGACTTCATGTTAGGAATTCTCCTGTGCCCTGAAGATAAAACAGTGCTACAAGAGAAAAGAAACCTTGCTGCAGGAACACAAGGAATGAGTGACTGAAGTGCAGTAGTACAGTATCACAGATTATTTATTTGTATTTAAAACTTCAAGACTGGATCACCAAATGAGTATAGAAAAGGAAGTAAAATTATTAACAACTGAGCCCTGGCTTATTTTATCATTAGAAGGATGACCAGGTGAAGAAAAACTGATAAAAGAGACTGAGAAAAAGCTACCACTAAATAACAAAGCCAAAGAGTGTGTTCAGCTGGAAAACAAGTACAGAAGGAATTTTAAGGAGAAGAGAGTTATTATTTGTGTCAAAAAGTCAATAATAGCTAATGGGAACCAACAAATGACCACTGGATTTAGGGATTCAGAAGCCTTTGGACCTACACAAGGAAATTTCATTGTAGTGAAAGTGAGTGATATCTTGAATGCAATGGTTTTAAGAAAATGTGGAACAAGTGCAACTGAATTCAGTCCGTATGGATTACTCATGAGAAATGTTGCTTTTAACAAAGAACAGACAAATGAGTCAGTAACTGAAGGGTAAACTGAGGTAAAGACAATGTGTGTGCATGTGCCTTAAATAACAGAGAATAACAGCATCTATGTCTTCTAATTTGGACTGATCCAGAGAGAGAGAGAGAGAAAGAAGAGAGGAAAACACGAACGCAGGAAAGAAAGGGCAAATTTGCTAGAACTAGGTCCTTAACTAGACAAGAGCAAAGGGATCCTGGGTACAGATGGAGGAGCTAGCTCCAGAGTGGCACTTAGAAAATTCATCTGTATCATAAGAATGCAGTCAGAATATGTGGGTAACAGATGTTGCCAGGGAGAAACTTCAGTCTTCTCAAGAAATGAACAGGGCTATAAAGGAAGAAGCAGTAGACTAGAAAAGCAGCATATCATGGTAGAGCAAGACACTGCAGGGCTTTAGTTCCTGGGTTCAGTCCTAAAATAGCCACTCGCCTAAAAGCAAATTACGAAAGTGGTAGTCTGTCAGCGTGTGCAACCCTTTGAGATCTCATGAACTGTAGCCTGCCAGGTTCCTCTGTTCATGGGATTCTCCAGGCAAGAATACTGGAGTGGGTAGCTATTCCCCTTTTCTACAGGATGACCTGATCAAGCGATTGAAAACAGGTCTCCTGAACTGCAGGCAGATTCCCTCTGAGTCACAATGTACTGTTTTGTTTTGTTTCTTTTACACCCGAAGGTGCACCATTTCTAGAATGGTAGATCAAGATAATACTGATACTGAATGAATAAAGCTGAAAATGATTAAATGGCAAAATGTATCTATTTTCCAATAGATTTCCCAACAAAATATAAGTTTTGTGAGGACATGAATTTTCATCCTTTTTCTTTTTTTTTTTTTAAAAAAAAAAACTGTTGTTTTTGGTTTCTCTTTGCCTCTATGTCATCGTTTATTTTTCAGCCATCTTTATTCTTTGGCATGTGTCGGCCTCCCATCGCAGTGGTCTCTCTCATTGCAGAGCACCGGCTATGGGCACATGCGCTCCAGAATGCTGGGCTCATAACTGGACACACCAGCCCAGCGGTTCCTCAGCATGTGGGATCTTTCCAGGCCAGGGATCGAACCAGTGCCCTCTGCACTGCAAGGCGGATTCTTTACCCACTGGACAACCAGGGAAGCCCTTTTTTCATTTTTTATGTTATATTCCAAGTGTTTAAAATCCAAGACCTTGTTGGCACACAACCAATAATGGATAAAAAATTTACACCTGACACACAGTACATGTTCATAAAGGGCAACTTATTATTACACAGTACCTGAACACTTTAATTTTAAAAAAGGTATCCTGGGTACAGATGGAGGAGCTAGCTCCAGAGTGGCACTTAGAAAATTCATCTGTATCATAAGAATGCAGTCAGAATATGTGGGTAACAGATGTTGCCAGGGAGAAACTTCAGTCTTCTCAAGAAATGAACAGGGCTATAAAGGAAGAAGCAGTAGACTAGAAAAGCAGCATATCATGGTAGAGCAAGACACTGCAGGGCTTTAGTTCCTGGGTTCAGTCCTAAAATAGCCACTCGCCTAAAAGCAAATTACGAAAGTGGTAGTCTGTCAGCGTGTGCAACCCTTTGAGATCTCATGAACTGTAGCCTGCCAGGTTCCTCTGTTCATGGGATTCTCCAGGCAAGAATACTGGAGTGGGTAGCTATTCCCTTCTCTACAGGATGACCTGATCAAGCGATTGAAAACAGGTCTCCTGAACTGCAGGCAGATTCCCTCTGAGTCACAATGTACTGTTTTGTTTTGTTTCTTTTACACCCGAAGGTGCACCATTTCTAGAATGGTAGATCAAGATAATACTGATACTGAATGAATAAAGCTGAAAATGATTAAATGGCAAAATGTATCTATTTTCCAATAGATTTCCCAACAAAATATAAGTTTTGTGAGGACATGAATTTTCATCCTTTTTCTTTTTTTTTTTTTAAAAAAAAAAACTGTTGTTTTTGGTTTCTCTTTGCCTCTATGTCATCGTTTATTTTTCAGCCATCTTTATTCTTTGGCATGTGTCGGCCTCCCATCGCAGTGGTCTCTCTCGTTGCAGAGCACCGGCTATGGGCACATGCGCTCCAGAGTGCTGGGCTCATAACTGGACACACCAGCCCAGCGGTTCCTCAGCATGTGGGATCTTTCCAGGCCAGGGATCGAACCAGTGCCCTCTGCACTGCAAGGCGGATTCTTTACCCACTGGACAACCAGGGAAGCCCTTTTTTCATTTTTTATGTTATATTCCAAGTGTTTAAAATCCAAGACCTTGTTGGCACACAACCAATAATGGATAAATAACACCTGAAAAGTGCTTACACAGTACCTGACACACAGTACATGTTCATAAAGGGCAACTTATTATTATTACCAGCAGGTACTAATTTTAACATTATCTTCATTGATTCAGAGTGAAATGATTCCTTCTATGACAAAGTCAAGGAACGTTTCTCCAGTTAAAGTGGGTGTGAGGAGGGGGAGAGCAGGCATGAGATGTGACCTAGAAATCAAATTCTGTAATAGATTAAAATTTTCCAGATTCTTTCTTGAGAGCTTCCATGAACAAGGCTTCACCTTTCCTATCACTATCCTTACTGTCTGTATTTCTTCTAAAGGGTGTTACAGTACCTGCTATGCTCATTAATTTTTCTTTCTCAATACACAGTAACCATGACAATAACATGCACTTGGCAAAGCAAGTTGTATTCTGAATTCTCTATGCTACCTGTATTTTTTTTCCTGCTAATACTATAGTTACAGGTAAATGCACGCAGATCTTGAGTTTCATTATTTTTCAAGACTACCTTACCAAAATATTTGTTAACTAGTGAAACAAGAATAATAATCACTGTGTGTAAAAATTAATTATGAGTAACACACTTTAACAGTTTCCCGTTACACTCAAATTCAAAAATGTGTTTGGTGCTAATGTGCAGATGAAGCATATTGAATTAGTAGATATTTTAAATATCACTTACATCTTGCAGATTTAATCACATCAGTTGACGACTCATTGAATAGTTTGATATGTCAATTAGCTCCATAAGCATTAAGATATTTGCTAGTATTTATAGTATTTGTTAATTCAGGTAGTAGAATAATCTCTGAAACTAAACTTTCACTGTAGCAATTAAATGGCCCTTCTGCCTATTTTACTGAATTGCAAGACCCATTCTCGCTTGACAGTATTTTCTGTAGTAGGCACGTGTTGTTATTCATTAATACTGAGTTTTCATAACTGCATACATTCAAAAATACTGTAACAAACACAAGATATTAACTCTTGCATTATAGATTCCTCAGCATGTGGGATCTTTCCAGGCCAGGGAAAAGTGCTTACACAAGGACAACCAGGAAGCCCTTTTTCATTTTTTATGTTATCTTCCACGTGTTTAAAATCCAAGACCTTGCTGGCACACAACCAATAATGGATAAATAACACCTGAAAAGTGCTTACACAGTACCTGACACACAGTACATGTTCATAAAGGGCAACTTATTATTATTACCAGCAGGTACTAATTTTAACATTATCTTCATTGATTCAGAGTGAAATGATTCCTTCTATGACAAAGTCAAGGAACGTTTCTCCAGTTAAAGTGGGTGTGAGGAGGGGGAGAGCAGGCATGAGATGTGACCTAGAAATCAAATTCTGTAATAGATTAAAATTTTCCAGATTCTTTCTTGAGAGCTTCCATGAACAAGGCTTCGACCTTTCCTATCACTATCCTTACTGTCTGTATTTCTTCTAAAGGGTGTTACAGTACCTGCTATGCTCATTAATTTTTCTTTCTCAATACACAGTAACCATGACAATAACATGCACTTGGCAAAGCAAGTTGTATTCTGAATTCTCTATGCTACCTGTATTTTTTTTCCTGCTAATACTATAGTTACAGGTAAATGCACGCAGATCTTGAGTTTCATTATTTTTCAAGACTACCTTACCAAAATATTTGTTAACTAGTGAAACAAGAATAATAATCACTGTGTGTAAAAATTAATTATGAGTAACACACTTTAACAGTTTCCCCGTTACACTCAAATTCAAAAAATGTGTTTGGTGCTAATGTGCGAGATGAAGCATATTGAATTAGTAGATATTTTTAAATATCACTTACATCTTGCAGATTTAATCACATCAGTTGACGACTCATTGAATAGTTTGATATGTCAATTAGCTCCATAAGCATTAAGATATTTGCTAGTATTTATAGTATTTGTTAATTCAGGTAGTAGAATAATCTCTGAAACTAAACTTTCACTGTAGCAATTAAATGGCCCTTCTGCCTATTTTACTGAATTGCAAGACCCATTCTCGCTTGACAGTATTTTCTGTAGTAGGCACGTGTTGTTATTCATTAATACTGAGTTTTCATAACTGCATACATTCAAAAATACTGTAACAAACACAAGATATTAACTCTTGCATTATAGATATGGGAAATATTTACATTTGTTGATATGATTTTTTAGACATATATAGCTTTTACCAAGAAGCAGACAGCCATTCCCTTAAGAAGCCACAACTGCTTATTGAATAACCAATGCTACTAGCTTTATTTCATCTAAAATTTATATGCCAAAAGTGATTAGAAATGTATTTACAGTGTCACATCTAATTCTCACTATCCAAAGAGGCAGTGTTATTCTCAGATCACGTATGAAAACGTAGTAAGCCTGATTAGGTTCAACAACTTACCCATGCTTACATGACTAGAATATAGTAAATCCAATAATCCAATAAATCCAATAATCAAACTTAGTTGTCACTAAAGCCAAAACTCACATTCTATGTCTGTGGCCATTATGCCCTGTACTGTCATGTCCCCAACTAAAGAGCAGATTATAAGATACAAAAATGAATGAACACCCTCTGCCTCACAGTGGGGGTGGGCAGTGAATGGGAAAGACCTAAAACTTTCAGAACTAACATAATAAATTACTCTAAGGAAAAAGTACAGAATGATGCAGACATGCAATCTCTGGCAGAATTTTATTGGTTCCCTAAGAACTGAAATATCAGATCTGAGATTACCTATACTTGAAACATAAATGCAAGCTTAACTGCTTTGACTTTTTTCCTTTGTCTTCAGGTTGGCACATGCTATACAGAGACCCTCTTTTGCTCCCATTCATCATCTAGCTGGAAACTAGAACAACTGAAAAGTCTTTGTTTATACTTTATAAGTAATTTGGAGGCAGTCCATATCATCTTCTTTATAAAATTAACAAAATTGTTAATTGTTAATTTGTTAATTGTTATAAAATTAACAAAATTAAACTAATGCATTGCTCCAGAACACTACGTCATTTTTATTAGATGAAGTCAGTGTCTTCATTTATTATACTTAAGAAAATATTAAGTTTATAAAATATATGAAAATATTATTTATCATAAATTATCTTGCAAAGATTTTATAGCTGATGATGAATTTCAATATGATAGACATACAATCACTTATTATCATTTTGAAATTAGAAACAGTCACCCCAGTAACAGCCAGATATGCTTATTATCTACAGCTCAGATCATCTGTTCAATATACTAGGAGAACAAAACTATATAGCTTTTACCAAGAAGCAGACAGCCATTCCCTTAAGAAGCCACAACTGCTTATTGAATAACCAATGCTACTAGCTTTATTTCATCTAAAATTTATATGCCAAAAGTGATTAGAAATGTATTTACAGTGTCACATCTAATTCTCACTATCCAAAGAGGCAATGTTATTCTCAGATCACGTATGAAAACGTAGTAAGCCTGATTAGGTTCAACAACTTACCCATGCTTACATGGCTAGAATATGGTAAATCCAATAATCAAACTTAGTTGTCACTAAAGCCAAAACTCACATTCTATGTCTGTGGCCATTATGCCCTGTACTGTCATGTCCCCAACTAAAGAGCAGATTATAAGATACAAAAATGAATGAACACCCCCTGCCTCACAGTGGGGGTGGGCAGTGAATGGGAAAGACCTAAAACTTTCAGAACTAACATAATAAATTACTCTAAGGAAAAAGTACAGAATGATGCAGACATGCAATCTCTGGCAGAATTTTATTGGTTCCCTAAGAACTGAAATATCAGATCTGAGATTACCTATACTTGAAACATAAATGCAAGCTTAACTGCTTTGACTTTTTTCCTTTGTCTTCAGGTTGGCACATGCTATACAGAGACCCTCTTTTGCTCCCATTCATCATCTAGCTGGAAACTAGAACAACTGAAAAGTCTTTGTTTATACTTTATAAGTAATTTGGAGGCAGTCCATATCATCTTCTTTATAAAATTAATTATAAAATTAACAAAATTAAACTAATGCATTGCTCCAGAACACTACGTCATTTTTATTACATGAAGTCAGTATCTTCATTTATTATACTTAAGAAAATATTAAGTTTATAAAATATATGAAAATATTATTTATCATAAATTATCTTGCAAAGATTTTATAGCTGATGATGAATTTCAATATGATAGACATACAATCACTTATTATCATTTTGAAATTAGAAACAGTCACCCCAGTAACAGCCAGATATGCTTATTATCTACAGCTCAGATCATCTGTTCAATCATATAGCTAGGAGAATAGACTTTCTATTATTAAATGGAGGGCAGTAGGGATAAGAGAGAGGCACAAAGGATATACACTGAAAAAGCAAAGGTAGTAGCTACTACAGTCCTGTCCTTGGACACCTAACATTTAATAGTCTTTCTCCCCACCCTCATCACAAGAGTTAAGCACAGACCAGATTCTCTCCTCCAAAAACCTTAAGTCTTAGGAAATACACACACATACACAGCCAGATCTCAGTTACATTAAAGCCTCCTACAACCAAATTACCTTGAAGAATAGCAGTTCTCTCGGAACCTCGTGGAGCAGAGAAGTGGCAAAGTACAGAGAAGATGATACCAGTATTAGCAAAACTGATACTGGGTAGACAAAAATCAAACCGTTACACTGTTAATTTAAAAAATTCTGCATTGCAAAGTATTAAGTACCATATAAATTTAGTGTTTAGATAGCAAAGATTGCTAGACAGCATCACTGACTCAATGGACATGAAGTTGAGCAAACTCTGGAGATAGTGGAAGACAGAAGAGCCTGGTGTGCTGCAGTCCATAGGATCTCAAGAAGTGACATGATTATAGTGACGGAACAACAATAGTAAAGATTGAACAGGCTTAGAGAAATAAAACAAGTTATCTGAATCAAGTGAATGATCTATTTCTATAAATTAAAAACCAACTGGAGTAAAATTTTCAACTCCAAGATCTATGTCAGACATAGAAGGATCACTTTTGCCATGACAGGTTGAAGTTCTCATGATTCAATGAATGTCTTATCCATATATTTTGACTTTTTGGCTTTACTTTTACTGCCATCTAAAAGACCTGCTCATACACAGTATTATATCTGTAAAATATTAAAGATCATCAACTATTAATCCTTTGATCCTGATAGGAATGTTATCATCTTTCAGTTCACACAATCTAATTTCTTATTTATCAGTTAAATGTCTTTATTGGGTTTCCTTGGTGGCTCAGTGGTAAAGAATCTGCCTGCCAATGTAGGAGATGCAGGTTCCATCTGAGAATTGGAAAGATCCCTTGGAAAAGGAAAAGGCAATGCCAGTATTCTTTTTTATCCTTTTAAAAATTTAATTTATTTTGTTTGGAGGGTAACTGTTATACAATATCATCTTGTTTTCTGCCATATATTAACATGAATCAGCCATAAGTATACATATATCCCTTCCCTCCTGAACTTCCCTTCCACCCCATCCGTTGCCTGGGCAAAGGTAGAAGAGCCTGGCCGGTCAAGGGAGTCCAGGGGGGGGTCACAAAAGTTGGACACAACTTAGCAACTAAAAGCAACAAAAGTGTACGTTAAGGAGAACAATTACATAGTGATATAACGGTTGTGTGTATTTTAGCTGCTCAGTCATGTCCAACTGCTTGTGACCCCATGAACTATAGTTCACCAGGCTCTCCTGTCCGTGGAGTTCTCTAGGTAAATATAGTGGAGTAGGTAGTCAGGACCCCTTGCCGACCCAGGCATCGAACCCAGGTCTGCAATGCAGGCAGATTCCTTACTGAGTCATGAGGAAGCCCAACATAATATGCTTAAGGTACATGACAAGAATCTGGCATAAACTGTAAATATAAAAGTATCTCAAGTAGCTGTTCACACATTTCTCTCAGAACCTAGTTTATCATTCTGAGTTTAAAAAATATGTTTCAGTACCATTAAAAATCATCAGAGAAGGCACATATTTATCACTTTCCGTCTAAGTGATTGTGCAGTTTTCTGATTCTCAGGTCAGTAGAGCTTTACTCACATGCCCATTAAATAAGTGGACGACACCCTGTTAAAGAAAGTTAGACCATCACTGGGATGGAACATACTGCCAAAACTTTAGAACTACCACAAGGCTGCCTTCCTGAAAAAATCTCTCCTCTTACTGGGAAATGAACATAAAAGAATTCCATAAAATCTAATCTTGCAATTTGTGTGAAAAGTCCTCAACAGTTAAATTTTTAAAAATCAGATTTCTTCTTCTCACTCCATACTTAAAAGTTCATTTGCTCTTCCTTCATAACCACATTCTACCCAAATTACAGCAACAGTGAGCATGTTAATTAGTATGCTTTATTGGGTTTCCTTGGTGGCTCAGTGGTAAAGAATCTGCCTGCCAATGTAGGAGATGCAGGTTCCATCTGAGAATTGGAAAGATCCCTTGGAAAAGGAAAAGGCAATGCCAGTATTCTTTTTTATCCTTTTAAAAATTTAATTTATTTTGTTTGGAGGGTAACTGTTATACAATATCATCTTGTTTTCTGCCATATATTAACATGAATCAGCCATAAGTATACATATATCCCTTCCCTCCTGAACTTCCCTTCCACCCCATCCCTTGCCTGGGCAAAGGTAGAAGAGCCTGGCCGGTCAAGGGAGTCCGGGGGGGGTCACAAAAGTTGGACACAACTTAGCAACTAAAAGCAACAAAAGTGTACGTTAAGGAGAACAATTACATAGTGATATAACGGTTGTGTGTATTTTAGCTGCTCAGTCATGTCCAACTGTTTGTGACCCCATGAACTATAGTTCACCAGGCTCTCCTGTCCGTGGAGTTCTCTAGGTAAATATAGTGGAGTAGGTAGTCAGGACCCCTTGCCGACCCAGGCATCGAACCCAGGTCTGCAATGCAGGCAGATTCCTTACTGAGTCATGAGGGAAGCCCAACATAATATGCTTAAGGTACATGACAAGAATCTGGCATAAACTGTAAATATAAAAGTATCTCAAGTAGCTGTTCACACATTTCTCTCAGAACCTAGTTTATCATTCTGAGTTTAAAAAATATGTTTCAGTACCATTAAAAATCATCAGAGAAGGCACATATTTATCACTTTCCGTCTAAGTGATTGTGCAGTTTTCTGATTCTCAGGTCAGTAGAGCTTTACTCACATGCCCATTAAATAAGTGGACGACACCCTGTTAAAGAAAGTTAGACCATCACTGGGATGGAACATACTGCCAAAACTTTAGAACTACCACAAGGCTGCCTTCCTGAAAAAATCTCTCCTCTTACTGGGAAATGAACATAAAAGAATTCCATAAAATCTAATCTTGCAATTTGTGTGAAAAGTCCTCAACAGTTAAATTTTTAAAAATCAGATTTCTTCTTCTCACTCCATACTTAAAAGTTCATTTGCTCTTCCTTCATAACCACATTCTACCCAAATTACAGCAACAGTGAGCATGTTAAGATACTAATAAAAGAGAAGGGCGAAAAGAAAGCCTTGGTTGGAGGGGCTCTTTTCACTTAACGCTGTGGATGGAGACGAAGAGGGGCTACCTGTGAGAAAAGAGCCTGTTAGCACACAGCAACCCTGCTCAGCAGGAAACCGCTCTCCCGTCTACCAATCTGATTATTACTTCCTCCTCTAGAAACAAATAAAAGGAATAAACAAGAAAAAAAAATTCATTTATACCAATCCTTAAGACTGGGAAGAAAAATAGAAATACTGTATGTCAGGTGCTGGCCAAAGTGACCACACACACTAACACTTAGTAGATGGAAGCAATTAGATCTTTTTGAAATTCAAAATCCTTCTTGTTAGTTTTATCATCATGGTTAAAATAAAATACATACTCCTTGGAGAAAAACTTAAAAATGCAAGTGAACAGAAGGAGTAAAGCTGAAATCTCTTGAATTCCCACTGAATGGACTACTAAGTCATAACCACTGGCAAAACCTGGGCATGTATTTTGTCAATCATATTCTTCGTAACCTATAATTTGCATCTAAATACACATTACAAACATTTTATAGTATCAACATCAATATCATTTTAACGCCCGTGTACTCATGAAGTACGTCCTTACATAGTCGCAACTTTATCTGAACACTTTAACACTCTCCATTGCTGAGCACTAATTATCGATATCTTTTTATTTTTTTCTAGTAAGTGACTCTGTGATAGGGATAAATGTGGCTAAATGCCAGTATGCTTCTTTGGGGGAAATAAATCCTCTAGGTGTACTTGGTAGCTGTAACTACAATTATTTTTCTCATCTTCAATAGTCATTTGTCCAATACCTCTCTGGCAAGTAAATTTTTGAGAACTTCAGATATATTTTCTCTTTTCCCATCCCCAATTTTATTTTTTGAGATAATCTGGCTTTGACATTCTTCCACTCAGGGTTTACAGTTTGGCTGAAAGTAGAAGCAACCTAAGAAAGCTGTCCTATAAAAGCCTAAAATCCCCAAGGAGACTATGTTAGATACCTGAAGATGGAAGAAACAAGACAAGGATGCCTGCTTATAGAAAAAGCTGTCTGTGGACTGTTTTGGCATTACGGACCACAACTGGTCCCCAAGGTGGTTAGACTTAAGAGGGTATGGTTGCAGGATAGCATACTTTAGACACTTGAATCCTAGAAATATGCACAAAAACAGATAAAGTTTCTAGACTTCAAGTGTTTGCTGTGGGCTTGGAAAAGAAGATAATACTAACAATCATGGCAAAAAAACAGTCAGAGATCTTCTTCCATTTTCTAATCAGTGTAAATTCTCTTTTTACGATGTTAGGAGGGAACAACGTGCATGGGTTCTTGGTCATGTCCAACTCTTTGTGACCTCGTGGATTATGTAGCCCACCAGGTTACTATGATAATGGGATTTTCTAGGCAAGAATACTGGAGTGGGTCACCCATTTTCTATTCCAGGGGATCTTCCTAACCCAGGGATCAAACCCGTATCTCCTGTGTGTCCAGCACTGCATGTAGACTCTACCACTGAGTCCTCAGGGAAGCCCTAGGAGCAAATGGGAGACCAATAAAAATGACAAGGCATTTCCTAGCAGAATGCCTGAAACATTGTAACCACTCAGTATTTATTCAACTAAATTAGAAAGTAAAAATACATTGAGGGCACATATTAATTGTAGCCTGGGGAATACCCAAAGAGACTTCATTGAAGAGAAACCATCTGGGATGAGAATCCTAGAAGGCAGTGCCTGGCAGAGCCAGATCTTGATACAAGCAGACCTCAGTGCCTGCTCAGCAGGATTAAACTGCAAGGAAGCTAGAAATGAATTCTGAAACTACTATAACACCCTGCTTGGGCTCTATGCACTCAGTGGTCTATTTTCTTTCCTGTTATTTTAGTCTAGTTTCAGTGGCTTCTACTATCCAGTTCCTCACCGCCATGTAATTCCATCACCTGAAGTGTGGTTTTCTCACTACAAGACTCCTCTTTGGCTTTTTAGTCCTGACATGTGCGACCTGTGATCCCCAATTCCTTTCTACACATCTTATTACAATTTTGAGATAATCTGGCTTTGACATTCTTCCACTCAGGGTTTACAGTTTGGCTGAAAGTAGAAGCAACCTAAGAAAGCTGTCCTATAAAAGCCTAAAATCCCCAAGGAGACTATGTTAGATACCTGAAGATGGAAGAAACAAGGCAAGGATGCCTGCTTATAGAAAAAGCTGTCTGTGGACTGTTTTGGCATTACGGACCACAACTGGTCCCCAAGGTGGTTAGACTTAAGAGGGTATGGTTGCAGGATAGCATACTTTAGAAACTTGAATCCTAGAAATATGCACAAAAACAGATAAAGTTTCTAGACTTCAAGTGTTTGCTGTGGGCTTGGAAAAGAAGATAATACTAACAATCATGGCAAAAAAACAGTCAGAGATCTTCTTCCATTTTCTAATCAGTGTAAATTCTCTTTTTACGATGTTAGGAGGGAACAACGTGCATGGGTTCTTGGTCATGTCCAACTCTTTGTGACCTCGTGGATTATGTAGCCCACCAGGTTACTATGATAATGGGATTTTCTAGGCAAGAATACTGGAGTGGGTCACCCATTTTCTATTCCAGGGGATCTTCCTAACCCAGGGATCAAACCCGTATCTCCTGTGTGTCCAGCACTGCATGTAGACTCTACCACTGAGTCCTCAGGGAAGCCCTAGGAGCAAATGGGAGACCAATAAAAATGACAAGGCATTTCCTAGCAGAATGCCTGAAACATTGTAACCACTCAGTATTTATTCAACTAAATTAGAAAGTAAAAATACATTGAGGGCACATATTAATTGTAGCCTGGGGAATACCCAAAGAGACTTCATTGAAGAGAAACCATCTGGGATGAGAATCCTAGAAGGCAGTGCCTGGCAGAGCCAGATCTTGATACAAGCAGACCTCAGTGCCTGCTCAGCAGGATTAAACTGCAAGGAAGCTAGAAATGAATTCTGAAACTACTATAACACCCTGCTTGGGCTCTATGCACTCAGTGGTCTATTTTCTTTCCTGTTATTTTAGTCTAGTTTCAGTGGCTTCTACTATCCAGTTCCTCACCGCCATGTAATTCCATCACCTGAAGTGTGGTTTTCTCACTACAAGACTCCTGTTTGGCTTTTTAGTCCTGACATGTGCGACCTGTGATCCCCAATTCCCTTTTTATGCTATTTATTAAGTACCAAAGAGTCATTTCTTAGTTAGAAAATCCATACCTAGTGAGATGGTTATTTTTAAAGCATCAGAAATCTAAAATAAGGAGTTAAAATTTCAAAAAGAATTTCTAGCCAGCACCTAAATGATACTTTTTAGAATCCTTAGAATCACCAGGATTGACTGATTCTTGCCATCTTAATTAATAAATAAAGCTTACTAAGAAAGTCACAAAAAGTAATTAAAGCCATACTGATAATAAATTCATATTGTGCTAATTTTATGAAATGCTTCCCCAAAAAATGAGTTTGTGGAAAACATGATTTTGTTTATTCTGCAAAGCAGAGTAAGTGTTGACCTAAGTCAGCCCATGAATGATCCATGGAACAAGCTTCTTTATCCTCAGGATTGTAGAAAGACTTAGGTGTGGAGGCTACCATTTCTAATAAGCACTGTGCTGACTCAGCCTGTTTCCCCAAAGATCTGCTTTTCTATATTCTGCTTTGGGCCCGAAGTCATCTCTCATGTGTGTTCTAACTTAGTATTTGGTTTCTGAACTTCACGATTTTTCCTAGGAAGCAAAAATAAGTTGAAGTTTGGTTAGAAAAACTTTATACAACTCTATTTCACGGCCTGTGAATCCAATCAACGTTCAAAAATTAGGTGGATGATTAGCTAGTATATGGATTATCGAGGCCATTTACTTCTCTTCCTCTGCTTGCCTCTCCTTTAACTATTCAACTGTCATATTCAGTTTCAGCAGTTGGTCCTGAGACTCTGCATTTCTAAAACTGTCCCAGGTAATGCTGATGCTGCCAGGTTCAAAGGCCACATTTTAGGGAAGAAGGCCTAACAGTCACAGGTCTCTGAGCCAAGTTCAGTAGACAAAAAGCAGCTATAGCGTATTATCAGCCAAAGACCACAGAGACTTTAAAGTGAGAAAGGATCTTCACATTCATCAGGCTCTCCAGGGACAAAGACCTTCAATTCAGCGAGATGTAAAGTCATTTTGTATCTTTCCCTCTCTCTCTCTTTCTAATCAGAGCCCTAAAAAAAGTCTGTCCTATAGACACCAATGTTTAGTCATTGTGAGTTAGTAAAGGTGCCACTAAGGTGACTTCAAATTTTGAATGAAAACTGAGTCTGTGATTAAAAGAAAAAAATTGTCTACCTGCATTTCTACTGGATAAGACCCAACTATAGCAAAGTTCAAAATAAGTAAACAAGATGACTGAATCAAAGAACAGATCAATATTGTGCCTCTCCTGCTTGTGATGTTACTATTGTTAAAAACAATCATTACAAAAAATACAATCTCAAAACAGGAAAATAGATTTAAAAATTGTATTCTCTAAGAATGCTGAAATTATTTATTGACTAAAAAGACCCCTTTGAGTTACTTGTCAATTTCATTGATCCACCCCTGTTTACTCTGACTCTGAAAACCCTCGCATGAACTATTGCTGGCGGGCATATATTACTGTTCAAGGCATTAATAATGTCACAATGCTGGAACACTGGAGAAACCCACATAAAATAAGACAATGTATTTCATCTAATCCAAGGGGAAGAAAAAAAATAAGAACTCTCATCCAAATGAACCGCTGAAGTTTCACCTCTCAGTTTTAAACATCAAGCTAAGCAAAGGAAGACGTCGTTTTTCAGTCTTTTTTTTTACTCTGTAAACGTTGAATTGGTTTCTGTAAGCTGGTCCTAACTATACTCTCTGGGGAATTGCTTTTATAGATCCAATTAAAGTGTATCTTTACACTGGAAGTTCTTGTTTAGCAAATGTAAAAGTGACACTTCCTAGAATTTTAAAGAAACGTAAGAAAAGTGAGATCCTCTGTGGAACTGCTTTTTAGGAACTAAGGGAAACAAAGGTTATCTTATATTTTACATCAAAAAATTACATTTTTAGGTTTGTTTTTAAAAAGTTACCAAAATATATATTGATTCAGGCAATACTGTACCTTAAAGTCAGGTATATTTTTTGTGAAGCGGTATAACGTCTTTAACTTTTAATCTGTCATCTAAGCACATCTTTATACAGTTTACTTACAATCAGGTAACACTGGGATATTTGAGGCAGAAACAGAGTAAACAACTTATCTGTCTTAGGTGTGTCCTTTATGAGACAACTAATTTATTCAGGAAATACTTACTAACCTCTGTCCTAAGGCTAAACTCTATAGATGACTCATAGTTTGTATCCTAAATGTATGGGTCTATTTCATTTGCACTGGAAGGCGGACTCTTTACCCACTGGACTACCAGGGAAGCCTGGTCTATTTCATTTGGAGAGGGACAGCTAAATAGCCCATGAAGAGCCAGATTCCTGAGTCTTTTAGGCATATAGCTAACATTTGTAGTGCTTTGAATAATTATTTTTTGATCAATAGCTTGGTCACTTCATGTTCAAAATTCATATTCTGTACATAAGATATCTATTATTTTATAACTGCTATGCTTGTCTTATTGTTGCTCCTCTTTCACTGTCATTACTTGATCCCAGACCAAGACAGTGCCATTTCAGACAATCACGGTCACCCCAAATTATACTCCCTGCCTTTGGATTCCACTTTTCAATATATTTTGATTATTTTCAGTCCATATCTGTTCTATTTCCCTGTAGCCTCCTGGAATCCTAATAAGTTCAGGCTCTCACTATTCCTGACAGATGTGTTCAAAGAAAGCAATACATTATCAGTCTCATTGGGGTCCTCTGAGGTATACTCTACCAGATGAGCTCTGGGCGCATGCCTGACCATCATCTGGAACCCTCTATCATGTCCCAAGTCTGTTTATTAAAACACCGTGTTTTTGTTGCTTATTAAGTGTCACTGTCGTTCAGCTGCTAAGTCTTTTCTGACTTTTTGTGACCCCATGGACTGCAGCACACAAGGCCTCCCCGTCCCTCCCTACCTCCCAGAGTCTGACCAAGTTCGTGTGCATTGAGTTGGTGATTCTATCCAACTTCTGCCATCCTCTTTTCCTTTTCCTCTTTCCCAGCATCAGGGTCTTTCCCAATGAGTCAGCTGTTCAGTGTCAAGCCCCAGCCTATTCTCACGTACTGATACATTTTTTTTCCTGAATGTCCTCAGTGAGAGTAGAATTCTGTTGTACAAACAAAATTCAGTTTGTTTTATAAGGATATGTCATTTTACCTTCAGTTATGCCTGAAGTCCAGTGGAAAAAAAAGTGAAAGGGTTTGTTGCCCAGCTCTGTCTGACTCTCTGCCACATATTAATTAATGACTCGGGTTTTTGAGTAGAAATGCTTCCCCGGTGACTCTGCAGTGAAGAACTGGCCTGCAACGCAGCAGACACAGGAGAAGTGGGGTTGATCCCTGGGTGGGAAAGACGCCCTGTAGGAGGAAGTGGTAACCCACTGCAGTATTCTTGCCAGGAAAATTCCAGAAACAGAGGGGCCTAGCGTGCTACAGTCCATGGAGTTTGCAAAGAGTGGGACACAACTATGCCAGTGAGCAACTATTGTACTATTGCCAGGGAATACATATAATAATATTTTATAATTCTAACAAAATGACATTATTTTGAACAAGGGTGATGGGTTTTAAATAGGCCTGTAGGTAAATCTTGACTAACCTTCAGATATCCATTAGTCTCCTTTACTTTACATTATAGGATGATCTGGTGAAGGACTAGTGGGAGGTTCTTCTAGACTGCAGTTAGTTAGCTAGGTCCAAGTAGCTCTCCTTCTTCCAAACTAAACTGCCAAAGGAAAAAGGAGCTTGCTAGATCTCAAAGTGCTGAGCATCTGGCTTTCTAGCACTCAATTAAATGCCCAGCACCTAAGCCCAAACTGTCCATTTCTTCCCATGCAAAGTTGTTCTCACATTTGCCCTATTAAAAGAAAACAATAGTTGTTAGAGTCCCTCTCCTGGAATCCAAACCCACAGAGCATTACAGCTGCACTTTTTTCTTTTTTTAAAATTTGTATTTTATAGCTGCACTCTTATCCAAGCATTCTTCCCCACAGGACTATGAAAGAACAAGGGACTTCTTTATCTGCTGACCCTCCTGCCTGAATTCCAGCTTGCACCCAGGGACGTTTCTTGGTATCCACTCAAGTCTTTAGACACTACAAGAAAAGATGGTATAATGATTATTAGCTGTGGCTTCCCTGGTGGCTGGGAATGTAAAGAATCTGCCTGCATTGTGTGAGACCCATATTCAACCCCTAGTTGGGAAGATCCCCTTGAGAAGGGAATAGCTACCCACTCCAGTATTCTTGCTTGAAGAATTCCATGGACAAAGGAGCCTGGTGGGCTATTGTCCATGGGGTCCCAAAGAGTCAGATGTAACTGAGGGACTAACACTATTACTTTCTATTCTGACTTTAGACTTTACCAGTGAAATGAGATAACTTGTGCAAATTGGTACAAAGAGCACCTCAAATGCCCCCAATGTTTCAGTTATCACAAAGATCCAATAAAGATGATTAACTTCCAGAAGTAGGCTTCAACGTGTGAATAAGAATTGTGTGTGTCTGATAGATCAGGGATCTTTACGATGGAAAATACTTCACTTAGAATTCTCCAATTTCTCAATCAGACTGCCTAAGAATGTGAGCTTCAGATGCTTAAACAAGATTCTAGTAAGTGTTTTGAGTCTATACTGACCCAGGGGAGGTGTCATTGAAATTACTTCTGTATTTTTTGAACCAGGTATTTTTGCAAGACATTCCCAACATCTATTGCGCCCATTCAAAAGTCTAAGAAGCCAAAGAGAATATGACTTATTAGGCCTTTTAATATTTAATCTATTGCATAACTCAACTGAACCATTTGGCACTGTGGTCACCCAAATCAGATTTTAAATGCTCTCTCTAACATCCATTGCTCTACCAGGTACCAGTGAGTTAGATTCACCTTGGAAGTTGAGTTTACTGAATTTTCTAACCTTCACCATCCCATCAGACAAAGCCCTATTAAAAGAAAACAATAGTTGTTAGAGTCCCTCTCCTGGAATCCAAACCCACAGAGCATTACAGCTGCACTTTTTTCTTTTTTTAAAATTTGTATTTTATAACTGCACTCTTATCCAAGCATTCTTCCCCACAGGACTATGAAAGAACAAGGGACTTCTTTATCTGCTGACCCTCCTGCCTGAATTCCAGCTTGCACCCAGGGACGTTTCTTGGTATCCACTCAAGTCTTTAGACACTACTTGGTATCCACTCAAGTCTTTAGACACTACAAGAAAAGATGGTATAATGATTATTAGCTGTGGCTTCCCTGGTGGCTGGGAATGTAAAGAATCTGCCTGCATTGTGTGAGACCCATATTCAACCCCTAGTTGGGAAGATCCCCTTGAGAAGGGAATAGCTACCCACTCCAGTATTCTTGCTTGAAGAATTCCATGGACAAAGGAGCCTGGTGGGCTATTGTCCATGGGGTCCCAAAGAGTCAGATGTAACTGAGGGACTAACACTATTACTTTCTATTCTGACTTTAGACTTTACCAGTGAAATGAGATAACTTGTGCAAATTGGTACAAAGAGCACCTCAAATGCCCCCAATGTTTCAGTTATCACAAAGATCCAATAAAGATGATTAACTTCCAGAAGTAGGCTTCAACGTGTGAATAAGAATTGTGTGTGTCTGATAGATCAGGGATCTTTTACGATGGAAAATACTTCACTTAGAATTCTCCAATTTCTCAATCAGACTGCCTAAGAATGTGAGCTTCAGATGCTTAAACAAGATTCTAGTAAGTGTTTTGAGTCTATACTGACCCAGGGGAGGTGTCATTGAAATTACTTCTGTATTTTTTGAACCAGGTATTTTTGCAAGACATTCCCAACATCTATTGCGCCCATTCAAAAGTCTAAGAAGCCAAAGAGAATATGACTTATTAGGCCTTTTAATATTTAATCTATTGCATAACTCAACTGAACCATGTGGCACTGTGGTCACCCAAATCAGATTTTAAATGCTCTCTCTAACATCCATTGCTCTACCAGGTACCAGTGAGTTAGATTCACCTTGGAAGTTGAGTTTACTGAATTTTCTAACCTTCACCATCCCATCGGACAAAGCCAATTGAGAAGTACTTTTGTTACCTATGGGTTTCCCATTCGTTTTCTTTTTTTTTTTTTTTTTTAATTTATTTATTTATTTATTTTGGCAAGGGTGGGGGGTGGGCGGGCCACTTCCACTGGTCTTTCATTCGTCTAGTTTCATCCATCTTTGTTCTTTGGCTCCTGTGGGCCTCCCATCCCGGTGGCTTCTGTTGTCGCAGAGTGCTGGCTCTGGGCGCATGTGCTCCAGAGCTCCAGCTCGGTCATTGGACACATTAGTCCAGCCGCTCCGCGGCACGTGGGATCTTCCCAGGCCAGGGATCGAACCGGCGCCCCTTGCACTGCAAGGCAGTGTCCTTACCCACTGGACCACCAGGGAAGCCCCCATTCGTTTTCTTAACATAGAAGTATTGGGGCTTATGCCAGGAAGATCAAGGAACTCACACAAAATTCGTCTCAGGAAACTGAATGCATCTCTTGTATGCACAGGTCTCTAGAGCTTAGAGCAGATATATTTATTTCTCAGCACTGTGATCTCTGTTCACGATGTTAACAGAACTGGATATAGTTCTTCCTACTTTATGAAGACCTCTTGATAGAAAACAACCAGCATAGAAATCGGTTCTGTATGAGAGTTCAGTCTGAAATTATTTCCCTTTGCTTGGTTAGAACAAACCAGGCAGACGTTATCAGTCTAAAGAGTCAGTGCTTAGTGAGGAGCAGCATCCCAGAAACTCAAACGATGGTTGCTGCTGTTGTTTAATCGCTAAGTCATGTCCAACTCTTTTGTGGCCCCATAAAATGTAGTCTGCCAGGCTCCTCCGTCTATGGGATTTCCCAAGCAAAAATACCGAAGTTGAGTTGCCATTTCCTTCTCTAGGGAATCTTCCCAACCTGGGGATCAAACATGAATCTCCCACACTGCAGGAGGATTCTTTACCACTGAGTCATCAGGGAAGCCCCAATAATTGTTATGGATATATTAAGTGGTTTTGGCTACATGTTAAATGGGTTAAGTCTTAGTGTAACAGAGATTTGCAGGGCTAGATGAGGTAATTAGGTCAAATGTGCATGAAGCGTCTTGAAAGGTGTCCTCCAGTATGACAAAAACTTGATTATTTAACTAATATCTATGGGTTATTTCATGGAATGAATAAAATAGACATTGGTTTTCTGAAAGCGTTGATGCTGAAAAAACCATGCATAACAGAAAATTTTGCAGGGTATGTTTAAATGTCCTTTTTTGGGCACATGACTTTAATTACAAGTCAGATATTCACCCCCAGGAATATTACTATCATTTCTTGTAAGTTATTCGAACAAGAAAGAATGAATCACAGTACTGCAATCTATTGAATGGAGAAGGTAATGGCAACCCATTCCAGTATTCTTGTCTAGGAAATCCTATAGACAGAGAAGCCTGGAGGGCTATAGCCCACAGGGTCACAGAGTCAGACATGACTTAGTGATTGAACAACAACAATCTATTTAAGCGATTCCTACTTTGAATTAGTTCTCCAAAGGTTAGCCACAAGAGCTTCTAACCACAGGAGAGGCTGAAAACTAGGCTGTCACATTTACAAAATGGCTCATGCTTGGGTTATTCTGTAGAGAAGTTGTGGAAAAGGAAATTGGAGGGATACGGGGCTTGCTTAAATTATCCCCACAACTATCCGTAGTGAAGTTACTGGAACTTCAGGGATTGATGAGCTGAAAAACTCAGTCCTATAAAACTGTGAAGGGATTATACCTGAGGGGAATTCTTGTAAGGTTTAAAAATAGGCTTCCAGAGCAAAAAGGTACCTAGAGAAGTTTATCTTCCATTCCCACAAGCATAGAAAGAATAAATTTTAGATGGTTTTGAATCATCTACAATAAAGGCGATTCCATAAATTTTCTTAGCAACCAATAACTGTGGCAAAAAATTTTCTATATCATTATGTTGTCTTAGAGCAGTCAAATCATTCTTTTTCCTCTTAAAACTAAGGAATATTCCAGATTTCACCTTGGAGTTCCTTTCAGTCTTGTGACTCTATAGATTCTAGCACTTAATAATATTGACAAAATCCCTTACAATCAACTCTATGGGTAGTTTGGGGCTGTGTTGGTAATTTCTTTGTTCTCTATTCCTTACCTAAGACACAGTAGAGAAAATGAGCCAGAGAGTCATTGGGAAAAAAAGTCTAGAAAGAAGTCTTGCTAGAGAAAATATCTGGTATATACTTATACTAAAAAATTATTCATTGTTTTATCTAAAATTCAAATTTAACCAGGTGTCCTGTATTTGGGGGGCTTCCCAGGTGTCTCAGTGGTAAGGAATCTGCCTGCCAAATAGGAAATGTGAGTTTGATGCCTGGGTTGGGAAGATCCCCTGGAGAAAAAAGTGGTAACTCACTCTACTATCCCTCTTGGGAAACTGCATGAACAGAGGAGCCTGATGGGTTACTACAGTCCATGGGCCCCATTACTGAGCAACTGAACACAACAAACAACAACCTTAGCATTGCTAGGGAAAGTAGAATTATTCCAAATTGTTAGTCACTCAGTTGCATCCAAATCTTTGTGACCCTGTGGACTGTAGCCCACCATGCTCTTCTTTCTATGTAATTCTCCAGGGAAGAATACTGGAGTGGGTTGCCATTTCCTTCTCAAGGACTCTAACTTAAGTTCCACTCAGTAATGATATCAACACTATGATCTTTGAGTTCTTCTAGAAATGGGAGTTTCACTGCCGTCTAGGCTAGACCACCAGATCGTCAGTCACAGAAAATTTTTAGTATGTCTTACCTTTCATGGTGCCTTTTAGGGTAACTTTTTCTACTGGTTCTAAATATGCTCTGTGGAGGTAAGGGATTCTATGTTTCAATCACTTCCTACTTAGTGGAGAGGGTGAAATTCAAATAAAACCATAGTATTCTTTCTAACTTCCTGCTTCATGTGTCAACATTATGACATCTATACCTAGTTAGGATCCTAACTTTTCTTATTACAGCTAAAATTTCCTGTTTCTTATGTTTATTTAGAACTTCTCTCAAACTGTAGTTCTTTCGGAGCTCTGTTTGCTATTCCTTATGATGTTATGTGGTTAACTGATCCACCGTTCATCTTTTCTCTGGATCTTTATTAAAAATATGAGTTCCGTTAGTATTCTTTGTCCAATTAACATGCTTCTGATTTCTTCATTAAATATTTTGCTTCATTAAACATTTTTTAAGATTCTCAACTGTCTTGAGTCAAAGTTCCTTTAAGAGTCTCAAACAATGCAATCGTATCTTTACATTTTCTTCCATTTCTCCACCACCCCAAATATGTTTAGCACTTATAAATATAGCACAGGGAACTACACTTGGTATCTTATAACAACCTGTAATGGAAAAGAATGTAAATAAAAAGAATAAATATGTGTGTGTGTGTATTTTATATACAAAAAATTACCTTGGTGGATGCTTGAAACTAACACCTGAAATATAAACTATATTTCAACTTTTTAATTTAAAAAGAAGATTTCAAGTCTAATGTTTTAATGATGTCATTTTTGTTTCCTCTCCCCTTTGCTCACTTTGGATTCCGTTCAATTATTTTCACGCAATGTCCTCTTTTCCCCTCGTTTTCAGCCACTTTGGGGATTTTCTTAGGTAAATAAGATCTTTTGCATGATTTTAGTCTTTTTTGCTTCTATTAGATGCTCTTTTAGAAAAAAGAGAAAGAATATTCTCCCATGTCTCCATGTAACCGTGAAATTTTTAAAGAAATGGGAGGAACGGGAAGATACAAGCTCTTTCCCAGATATCTTGAATATCCTTATAACTTGGTCACCTAAGGTCCTGGTCTTTTTCTTCCTCCTCCTTTATATTCCTAATTCTTTGCAGAACATATATTCTTAACCAATATGGACAGGCACGTACATGTGTGCGCATGTACACACACAGATAGATGCACACACACATCTCAGAGGCATTGTCTGTGCCTTTGTAATTTACCTCACCAAGAAATGCTTGTCTAGTTCAGTTTCAATTTTCTTGTCGATGTGTATTCATCTTATCTCTCTGTTGTTATTTTATGTTACATGGGTTCATGCTGGCCCTTAATGTACTGGCTCTAATTATGCCCTTGCAATCCTCCTCTTTATCTTAATGGTAACAGATGAAAAGGGTTCAATGAAAGGGGTTCGGAATGAAAGGGGTTCAGAATGAAAGGGGTACATAGGTAGATCTGGCAAGGAGGACAGTGGGTCCCAAAGACAATGAGGAGAAGAGGAAGGACAAGGAGAAAAGGCAAAGATGTTCAATGCTGAAACAGAAAACTTCTAGTCTTATGTTAATCTGGGTGTTTACATTAGAATGTTTCACCTAGCCCTGAGACTGTCCTAGCTAATCTCATGTTACACTTTCTTCCATTTCTCCACCACCCCAAATATGTTTAGCACTTATAAATATAGCACAGGGAGCTACACTTGGTATCTTATAACAACCTGTAATGGAAAAGAATGTAAATAAAAAGAATAAATATGTGTGTGTGTGTATTTTATATACAAAAAATTACCTTGGTGGATGCTTGAAACTAACACCTGAAATATAAACTATATTTCAATTTTTTAATTTAAAAAGAAGATTTCAAGTCTAATGTTTTAATGATGTCATTTTTGTTTCCTCTCCCCTTTGCTCACTTTGGATTCCGTTCAATTATTTTCACGCAATGTCCTCTTTTTCCCTCGTTTTCAGCCACTTTGGGGATTTTCTTAGGTAAATAAGATCTTTTGTATGATTTTAGTCTTTTTTGCTTCTATTAGATGCTCTTTTAGAAAAAAGAGAAAGAATATTCTCCCATGTCTCCATGTAACCGTGAAATTTTTGAAGAAATGGGAGGAACGGGAAGATACAAGCTCTTTCCCAGATATCTTGAATATCCTTATAACTTGGTAACCTAAGGTCCTGGTCTTTTTATTCCTCCTCCTTTATATTCCTAATTCTTTGCAGAACATATATTCTTAACCAATATGGACAGGCACGTACATGTGTGCACATGTACACACACAGATAGATGCACACACACATCTCAGAGGCATTGTCTGTGCCTTTGTAATTTACCTCACCAAGAAATGCTTGTCTAGTTCAGTTTCAATTTTCTTGTCGATGTGTATTCATCTTATCTCTCTGTTGTTATTTTATGTTACATGGGTTCATGCTGGCCCTTAATGTACTGGCTCTAATTATGCCCTTGCAATCCTCCTCTTTATCTTAATGGTAACAGATGAAAAGGGTTCAATGAAAGGGGTTCGGAATGAAAGGGGTTCAGAATGAAAGGGGTACATAGGTAGATCTGGCAAGGAGGACAGTGGGTCCCAAAGACAATGAGGAGAAGAGGAAGGACAAGGAGAAAAGGCAAAGATGTTCAATGCTGAAACAGAAAACTTCTAGTCTTACGTTAATCTGGGTGTTTACATTAGAATGTTTCACCTAGCCCTGAGACTGTCCTAGCTAATCTCATGTTAATGTTGTGGGTGTGGGCCCAGAGGGCCTTTACAACCTTAAGATATTCTTTTGATTTATTGTTTTAGTAGCTGACTGGAAGATACAAATTGTCATGCTTCAACTGGCAAAGGGGGTATACTCTTCTACCCCACTTCCAGTGTCTATGCTGGAAGCTTTTCCTTATCTTTCCTTACTTTAACAAACTTTTCACTGCACAAAGCCCTGAGTAACCATCACCGAGTCTTTTGATCCCAATGAGAATTCTTCTCCATTGGAGATTAAGAATCTGACACCGTTCACAGTAACCTACCATCATCTATCACCTATCACAGATATCCGTATCGCAATACCCCATTTTTAAAATTTATTTATTTTATGGTTCTGGGTCTCAGTTGTGGCACATGGAATCTTTGATCTTCGTGGTAGCATGCAAGATCTTTAGTTGCTGCATGCGGGACCTAGCTCCCCGACCAGGCATCAAACTCAGACCCTCTGCACTGGAATGCAGAGTCTCAGCCTTTGGACCACCAAAGAAGTCCCTTAATACCCCATTTTAATATTTCATGTTCTAATAACCAAGCAAGTCAAATGACAAGAAGCATGGCTTAGGCTCTTTAAATGGAAAAATAAAGTCATAGTGCTAATGACTGACTTTGCATATCATGAAAAATAAAAGATAAAATAAGAGAAAAACCCTTCCTTATTTTCATGTAACTCTAATGGGTTAGTTCTGTTTTTTTGGCATAGTTGCTGCTGTTCTTTTTAATAAATGTTGACCCAAACTGTATGGATCCCCAATTTTAAGTATTGCATCAGAACAGCATTCTAATTACTGTAGCACATGTTTATATGAGTCTAGTGGATGTAACAAATACACTCCAAAATATGGTATGAGTGAAGCCTATTAGAGATTTATTTCCTGTTTACTTAAAAGCCTTAGATGGGTAAACAGTAGAACTGACCTCCCATGCAAAAAAGGAATCTCAATTCCAGGTTGCTGAAAGGGACAATAAGCAGGGAAGCACACATATGAGAAGTTGAGTTTCATTCTCAAGTCTTCCTCAAGTGTCAGGTTTTACTTCTGCTCCCATTCCACTTGGGGGCAGTCACATGGCATGGCTATTTACAGTAAAGTCTGGCAAAGGCTACCAGTGTTTCACCTAGCCCTGAGACTGTCCTAGCTAATCTCATGTTAATGTTGTGGGTGTGGGCCCAGAGGGCCTTTACAACCTTAAGATATTCTTTTGATTTATTGTTTTAGTAGCTGACTGGAAGATACAAATTGTCATGCTTCAACTGGCAAAGGGGGTATACTCTTCTACCCCACTTCCAGTGTCTATGCTGGAAGCTTTTCCTTATCTTTCCTTACTTTAACAAACTTTTCACTGCACAAAGCCCTGAGTAACCATCACCGAGTCTTTTGATCCCAATGAGAATTCTTCTCCATTGGAGATTAAGAATCTGACACCGTTCACAGTAACCTACCATCATCTATCACCTATCACAGATATCCGTATCGCAATACCCCATTTTTAAAATTTATTTATTTTATGGTTCTGGGTCTCAGTTGTGGCACATGGAATCTTTGATCTTCGTGGTAGCATGCAAGATCTTTAGTTGCTGCATGCGGGACCTAGCTCCCCGACCAGGCATCAAACTCAGACCCTCTGCACTGGAATGCAGAGTCTCAGCCTTTGGACCACCAAAGAAGTCCCTTAATACCCCATTTTAATATTTCATGTTCTAATAACCAAGCAAGTCAAATGACAAGAAGCATGGCTTAGGCTCTTTAAATGGAAAAATAAAGTCATAGTGCTAATGACTGACTTTGCATATCATGAAAAATAAAAGATAAAATAAGAGAAAAACCCTTCCTTATTTTCATGTAACTCTAATGGGTTAGTTCTGTTTTTTTGGCATTGTTGCTGCTGTTCTTTTTAATAAATGTTGACCCAAACTGTATGGATCCCCAATTTTAAGTATTGCATCAGAACAGCATTCTAATTACTGTAGCACATGTTTATATGAGTCTAGTGGATGTAACAAATACACTCCAAAATATGGTATGAGTGAAGCCTATTAGAGATTTATTTCCTGTTTACTTAAAAGCCTTAGATGGGTAAACAGTAGAACTGACCTCCCATGCAAAAAAGGAATCTCAATTCCAGGTTGCTGAAAGGGACAACAAGCAGGGAAGCACACATATGAGAAGTTGAGTTTCATTCTCAAGTCTTCCTCAAGTGTCAGGTTTTACTTCTGCTCCCATTCCACTTGGGGGCAGTCACATGGCATGGCTATTTACAGTAAAGTCTGGCAAAGGCTACCAGTGTGACTACAAAGAAGATTAAAACATGGATTTTTATCTGCAATGTCTATACAATATCATTAGCTGCATCTGAATTTTGAGATTAATTTGAAGATACTTCTTTAATCATACAACAAACTTTTAGAGATACTTATTTGTCTAATTATTGGTCTATCACTGGATACCAAACTTGTAGCATTGCAGATTTCAGAGACAAACTTCCATTTTGTTTTCTGTAGTTCACCAGAGAAGTTGCCTTGTGCAAAGTAGTACATCATCTGCTTTCCTTTAGGTGGATCAACCTGAGGAAAGTGATTTGTCTCTTAAATTTGTCCTTCCTGGATAGAATAATCTTCCTACTGAAAAATTACTACTAAAAATGCATAGCTGATTTCAGTGTAAATTATGGAACATTTATAAAACAACATATTTCCTTTAGGAAATGAACTAAAGCCTATAGATATTTTTTTATAAAAGCACCTTAGAAAAGCTTCCTTCTTTAAAAGTATGTCTATGTAAAGTAAGAGTTACAACTTATACTAATGAATGACGATATGTTACAAGGTTATTGGCAGCAAATGATTTGAAAGGGTATATTGCAAGTTCCATCATTTTTATGGCTATATTATTGATGAGATGACTGTCACTGGGTACTTTTGTTGAAGAGATACCAGCATGAGTTATGATTTCCTATAGTAGTTAGCATATTTTAGACATTAGGAAATTTGTATGTGTTGGTAAAACCAATTCTAGCAATCCTATCCTTCTTCTACTTATTAGTATATAGATTTGGTTTTAAAATGTCATTAAGGGCATACTAATTATTCAGATACTAAATAAAAATTATCTCCAGTTGGGACTAAAGTTAGACTCCTCTTTAAATGACAAATAAATGACCAATTAATTCTGTAGAATAAGTATGAGTAAATTTATGCAAAATCTTATGATTAAATCGAACAAATAAATGAAAACAGTAACTGACCTCCCATGCAAAAAAGGAATCTCAATTCCAGGTTGCTGAAAGGGACAACAAGCAGGGAAGCACACATATGAGAAGTTGAGTTTCATTCTCAAGTCTTCCTCAAGTGTCAGGTTTTACTTCTGCTCCCATTCCACTTGGGGGCAGTCACATGGCATGGCTATTTACAGTAAAGTCTGGCAAAGGCTACCAGTGTGACTACAAAGAAGATTAAAACATGGATTTTTATCTGCAATGTCTATACAATATCATTAGCTGCATCTGAATTTTGAGATTAATTTGAAGATACTTCTTTAATCATACAACAAACTTTTAGAGATACTTATTTGTCTAATTATTGGTCTATCACTGGATACCAAACTTGTAGCATTGCAGATTTCAGAGACAAACTTCCATTTTGTTTTCTGTAGTTCACCAGAGAAGTTGCCTTGTGCAAAGTAGTACATCATCTGCTTTCCTTTAGGTGGATCAACCTGAGGAAAGTGATTTGTCTCTTAAATTTGTCCTTCCTGGATAGAATAATCTTCCTACTGAAAAATTACTACTAAAAATGCATAGCTGATTTCAGTGTAAATTATGGAACATTTATAAAACAACATATTTCCTTTAGGAAATGAACTAAAGCCTATAGATATTTTTTTATAAAAGCACCTTAGAAAAGCTTCCTTCTTTAAAAGTATGTCTATGTAAAGTAAGAGTTACAACTTATACTAATGAATGACGATATGTTACAAGGTTATTGGCAGCAAATGATTTGAAAGGGTATATTGCAAGTTCCATCATTTTTATGGCTATATTATTGATGAGATGACTGTCACTGGGTACTTTTGTTGAAGAGATACCAGCATGAGTTATGATTTCCTATAGTAGTTAGCATATTTTAGACATTAGGAAATTTGTATGTGTTGGTAAAACCAATTCTAGCAATCCTATCCTTCTTCTACTTATTAGTATATAGATTTGGTTTTTAAAAATGTCATTAAGGGCATACTAATTATTCAGATACTAAATAAAAATTATCTCCAGTTGGGACTAAAGTTAGACTCCTCTTTTAAATGACAAATAAATGACCAATTAATTCTGTAGAATAAGTATGAGTAAATTTATGCCTATTAAACTCACAATTCACTGACTATATTTAGATGTTAACAGAAATCACGCTAGTCATATGATTTGCAATGTGATCATTAACAATTCTACTTGCTAATAATTTTAATATAGCCTTTCCCTATTTATCTTAGAGCTGTCTTCCTCACGACTCTTGTCAGTGCTAATCAAGAAAATTTCAGACCTTAGCCTTAGAAATTAAAGACTGCTCTGACTCTAGTAAAGGAAATCTCAGCACAGTAAGAAGGACAGTTCTACCTTCACCTACAACTGCAGAAACGCAGATTCAATTCTGCTTAAACAGTGAAATAGAAACTTAAAAATATTACTTTGTTGTTGAGGTGAGAGGAAGTAATCGTGTTCTCTGAATTCTCACAGGGTGCTACTGGAAACTTAAAATGATCTACTCTGGCTTATAATTATTTAATAGGGGCTTCCCTGGTGGTCCAGTGGGTAAGGACACCACCTTGCAGTGCAAGGGGCACCGGTTCGATCCCTGGCCTGGGAAGATCCCACGTGCCGCGGAGCTGCTGGACCCATGCGTCCAATTACCGAGCTGGAGCTCTGGGGCACGTGCACCCAGAGCCAGCGCTCTGCGACGACAGACGCCACCATGATGGGAGGCCCACAGGAGCCAAAGAACAAAGATGGATGAAAATAGAGAAGTGAAAGACCAATAGAAGTGGCCAGCCCGCTCCCCTCCCTCCCCACCCCACCCCCCAAAAGATAAATAAATAAAATAAATGTTTAATTATTTAATAGTTACCCTGTTACTATACTTAAATCACTTTGAAATTATGATCAATCTCAGGACCTTTTGTAATCCTCTGCAAAATACCTTGTACATAGCAAAAATGCAAATAAAATGCTGAAAATATTATTTAATTGAAAAAATACTTCATTTCAAAATAATATATTGCTTGCATTAGGGCGATTTTCTACAACTAGAAAAATAAGCCTATTGCATAATTATAAAAAATTCATAAAATAGCATAGTATTCACTTGCATCAGAATATTTCCCATCTCACTGATTCATTTTCACCACAACCCCGACTGTGTTTGGACTAGAGGTAGATCTACATAAGAGGCATCTAGTGCAGTATTTGCTGGATTGTGTCAATTTACTGACATTCTATTTTGAGTACCTTATAAGTTGTTTATGAACCTCTGAGAATTTTGTTTTAGATAAGATTTTGCTTCTCAACTTTGCCTTTTAGACTTAGTGTATGGGAAGAGTGATGAAATCTTAGCTCAGAGTTTTCAGCTCATAATGAGAAGTTAAAATGACAGACAGATAAGAAGAAAGGGAATACAGAGTGAATTTTAAATCTCAACCACACAGATTTAAGTGGTTAACTAGTAACATGTCATCATTCTTCCTTAGAGTCTGTGTACGAAAGGAAGAGAGAAAAATAATCAGAGAGAAGCTAACACATTAGATGTTAGCAAGAGCCAGGCATTCTGCTGAGTATTCACATAAATTATTTTATTCCATTCTTACTGCAGGTAGAATAATTTTCCTTCTTTTTATTGATGAAAAAAACTGAGGCTCTGGCTCTTTAAGCATACATAAAGGATTTCCCTGTTGGCTCAGACAGTAAAGAATTTCCTGCAATGCAAGAGATTGTGGTTCAATCCCAGGGTCAGGAAGATCCCCTGGAGAAAGGCATGGCAACCCACTCCAGTATTCTTGCCTGAAGAATTCCATGGACAGAGGAGCCTGGCAGGCTACAGTCCATGGTGTCGCAGAGTTACGGTTGAGCATCAGTTCCTCAAGTTTATGATCTATCTACTGCAGTACGCTGAAAAAACTCAAGTACAACCTGAATATTGACAATTTTCACTGTCACTGTGCTTTTCTTACTTCTAACATTCTTTAATTGGGTGACTTTAATTCACCAACTATGAATGCTAAGTATTTCGAATAATTACATAATCAAAGCATAATCCTAGGTCATAGAGTAAAAACCACTTTCTGAAATACCTTCCCCTCTTGAGGAAACATGATGAAGTTAAAGCAAAAATAGCTCAAAGAGGCTTAGAGTCTGGCTGGATGCAGAGTCAGGCTCAATGAAATTACTTCTACAAAAAAAAGCCTATTGCATAATTATAAAAATTCATAAAATAGCATAGTATTCACTTGCATCAGAATATTTCCCATCTCACTGATTCATTTTCACCACAACCCCGACTGTGTTTGGACTAGAGGTAGATCTACATAAGAGGCATCTAGTGCAGTATTTGCTGGATTGTGTCAATTTACTGACATTCTATTTTGAGTACCTTATAAGTTGTTTACGAACCTCTGAGAATTTTGTTTTAGATAAGATTTTGCTTCTCAACTTTGCCTTTTAGACTTAGTGTATGGGAAGAGTGATGAAATCTTAGCTCAGAGTTTTCAGCTCATAATGAGAAGTTAAAATGACAGACAGATAAGAAGAAAGGGAATACAGAGTGAATTTTAAATCTCAACCACACAGATTTAAGTGGTTAACTAGTAACATGTCATCATTCTTCCTTAGAGTCTGTGTACGAAAGGAAGAGAGAAAAATAATCAGAGAGAAGCTAACACATTAGATGTTAGCAAGAGCCAGGCATTCTGCTGAGTATTCACATAAATTATTTTATTCCATTCTTACTGCAGGTAGAATAATTTTCCTTCTTTTTATTGATGAAAAAAACTGAGGCTCTGGCTCTTTAAGCATACATAAAGGATTTCCCTGTTGGCTCAGACAGTAAAGAATTTCCTGCAATGCAAGAGATTGTGGTTCAATCCCAGGGTCAGGAAGATCCCCTGGAGAAAGGCATGGCAACCCACTCCAGTATTCTTGCCTGAAGAATTCCATGGACAGAGGAGCCTGGCAGGCTACAGTCCATGGTGTCGCAGAGTTACGGTTGAGCATCAGTTCCTCAAGTTTATGATCTATCTACTGCAGTACGCTGAAAAAACTCAAGTACAACCTGAATATTGACAATTTTCACTGTCACTGTGCTTTTCTTACTTCTAACATTCTTTAATTGGGTGACTTTAATTCACCAACTATGAATGCTAAGTATTTCGAATAATTACATAATCAAAGCATAATCCTAGGTCATAGAGTAAAAACCACTTTCTGAAATACCTTCCCCTCTTGAGGAAACATGATGAAGTTAAAGCAAAAATAGCTCAAAGAGGCTTAGAGTCTGGCTGGATGCAGAGTCAGGCTCAATGAAATTTAAAGAAAACAAGGAGATGGGGAAAAAAGCCTCAAACTGGGGCAGCTAAAAGAAGGTCAGACACTCTAATCATCTCAGTAGATTATAGACTCTGAGAAGTGTCAGAGGGTCACCCTATTGAGATCCTCTTCAAACACGTTTTCTTCCTCAACTTCAGAACTTGCTCTGTACATGAGATATCTGAATAATTCTTTGAACCTACGCATTTCTCAGCAGAACACAGAAAAAGAACTGATTAGAAATTTAAATTTCAAAAACATTCAAAATTGCAGAAGATAGATTTCTTCCCAAAATACTGTTCAGTAGCTTCCAGTGGGTCTTATTATGCCACTTACAAAGGGTAACTGCAGTGGCATCCATGCCAGAATGGACTGTTTGAAAACATCCAGAAGGTTGTACAAATAAGAATAAGTAAAGAGAAAAATCATGTCCATTCTCAAATTATTCAGTGATCCTGTATGTACCAGTACCTTTTATTGAATCTGTTATCTTATTAATCCTTGGCACTTTCAGCAGAAGGTAGGGTCAGCTTCTATTTTTATTGGAGGTCCCCTCTGTTCAGGGTATGGCAGTGAACTTTGTAAAGAAAGATGCTTAGTCTCTAAATTGTGTCTGTTTTGTAACCTCATGAACTGTAGCCGCCAGGTTCCTCTTTCCAAAGGATTTCGCAGGCAAGAATACTTGCCCAGGAGTGAGTTGCCCTTTCCTTCTCCAGGGGATCTTCCTGAGGGATAAAACCCATGTCTCCTGCACCGGCAGGTGGATTCCTTACCAATGATTCACCAGGGAGGCCACTATCAAGAATAGCTTTCCTGGCGGCTCTCTGCCTGCAATGCAGGAGAATGGAGTTCAATCCCTGGTAGGGAAGATCCCCCTGGAGAGGGAATAGCAACCCACTCCAGTATTCTTGTCTGAAGAATTCTATGGACAGAGGAGCCTGGAGGGCTACAGTCCATGGGGTCACAAAGACTCAGGCACAACTGAGCAACTGTAAAGAATACATGAGCATAAAAAAACAGACTTCGAGACTTTAAGCATCTGTCAAAGTAATGGAAAAGCAAGCACACAAAATTGTACTCATGACTATAAGCAGTGCTCTTAGACATGGCACACATATGTGTTATCTGTGTGAGGTGGACAACAGATTCCATATCTGTCTTATCTGTGCCATAAACTCAAAGCATCTATTCCACGATACTTCAGACATTCCAGTGCTGCAGAAGGCCTCTCTTCATTTTAACTACTCATTTGGCTGTCTTTCTTCCTCCAATCCCTGTAAGCTTTGAAAATGAGGTGGCCATTATTTCCACCTATTAACGTACATGTATTGCTTTATACTAGTGCTCAATAGTTATTTTTTAATGAATGACTAAATAAAATGAATACAATGTCTTCAGATTCACTTTGACATGTTCACAATCACTTCAAATTTTGCCCTTTTTAAAACAAAGTCTTTTTTTTTTTTTCATAGCATGTTAGCTTCTCTTGGCTAACAAGTTAGAGTTTCTTGTATAATAGGGATTATTAAATGAGTACTTCTCATAGGAAAAGATTTGCAAAATAAGGGCAAATTTGATTTGGAGAACTTCTTGATTCAACTTTTCCTCAAAGATCCCTTTCTTGGTACCATTTCAGGGTCACACTTCATTCATTCTTTCTACATAAGGAATTAAGCCTCCTGTGCTAAAGGCTGAAAGCAGAAGAGCAACAAATATTTCCCTTTCAGGAAGTTTACAGTCCACAGGTAGAGAAATCAATAAATGCAACAAATAACAATTACAAACCATGATTATATGTTAAACCAAAGGCACAGTAGTAACAGGAAATTTTGATCTAGTCCCAGATAGAAATTAGGTTATTAGAGTAGAATCCCACACCTTTCAACAATCTTCATTTCAAAAGGCAACTGCATTGTTTCTGCAAGACTAACCGACAGCTATTTAGATTAAAATAACTCTAATCTGATGACTTGCTTTTTGCTTACTTACTTTCTGCTTATTGACTAGGGAAAGCTAGTCAATACATCTCAAACACTGATCCAATATAAGGTTAACAGGTAAAAACTTAGATGCAACAGCCCATCATAGACAGTCAACTAGAAGTGCTACAGTTGAAGGCTAGGAATCTGAATTTTAACACGTCTGTAAATTAAGTTTTCTCCATACTAAAATTAGATCTGCCATCTTATGCTGACTTTGATCACTTAAAAATAACCTCTGAGTTTCACACCTAGTTGTTCTGTTGAAGTTCTTCTGCTATGAATTCAAATCAAATATGGATTTTTAATTTTTTTTTAACAAGGTGTCATAAATACAACAGGAAAATGTGAGGCCAAAGCCAAGAGGGGCACTTTGAAAATGGCACCAGAGAGAATTCAATCACTCTCATCAAAGAAAACATTTTCAGTGAGCATAAATAATTCCTTCTGACAAAAATTACTTTTCTAAAAGAAAATATGAACTCTATTTGGCAGCAACATTCTTTGAAGTTTTCAGTGAATCCTTAAGTACTTTTGACTCTATGTATTATGACCTGTATGCAAATAGACACAAATTAAGACACAACATAAGCAGCAAATAAGGGTGATCACATGCAGCAGTCTTTTTAGCAATATTAGGACTGGGTTTGGAATATGCAGACTTGGTGGTTGCTCCACCATTTACTTTTATATATTAAGCAGATCATTTAATCCCATCTGAGCAGCAGATACGCTAATCTTAGATATGCAGACCACAGTATCTTAGATCACACTTGCAGAAAAGAAAATCAAATCTAATATTTAAGTAGTATAAACTCTGAAGTGTTATTCAAATGTAGAAACTGAATTAATAATCACTGTCAAAATATTTATCAATGTCAAACACTTCAGATTAAAATGGAATATGGAGAGATCTTTGCTGATAACTTAGTGTTATTATAAACTTTTTAAAAAAATCTGAAGTTTACAACCATGATTATATGCCCAAACAGTAGTAACAGGAAATTTTGATCTAGTCCCAGATAGAAATTAGGTTATTAGAGTAGAATCCCACACCTTTCAACAATCTTCATTTCAAAAGGCAACTGCATTGTTTCTGCAAGACTAACCGACAGCTATTTAGATTAAAATAACTCTAATCTGATGACTTGCTTTTTGCTTACTTACTTTCTGCTTATTGACTAGGGAAAGCTAGTCAATACATCTCAAACACTGATCCAATATAAGGTTAACAGGTAAAAACTTAGATGCAACAGCCCATCATAGACAGTCAACTAGAAGTGCTACAGTTGAAGGCTAGGAATCTGAATTTTAACACGTCTGTAAATTAAGTTTTCTCCATACTAAAATTAGATCTGCCATCTTATGCTGACTTTGATCACTTAAAAATAACCTCTGAGTTTCACACCTAGTTGTTCTGTTGAAGTTCTTCTGCTATGAATTCAAATCAAATATGGATTTTTAATTTTTTTTTAACAAGGTGTCATAAATACAACAGGAAAATGTGAGGCCAAAGCCAAGAGGGGCACTTTGAAAATGGCACCAGAGAGAATTCAATCACTCTCATCAAAGAAAACATTTTCAGTGAGCATAAATAATTCCTTCTGACAAAAATTACTTTTCTAAAAGAAAATATGAACTCTATTTGGCAGCAACATTCTTTGAAGTTTTCAGTGAATCCTTAAGTACTTTTGACTCTATGTATTATGACCTGTATGCAAATAGACACAAATTAAGACACAACATAAGCAGCAAATAAGGGTGATCACATGCAGCAGTCTTTTTAGCAATATTAGGACTGGGTTTGGAATATGCAGACTTGGTGGTTGCTCCACCATTTACTTTTATATATTAAGCAGATCATTTAATCCCATCTGAGCAGCAGATACGCTAATCTTAGATATGCAGACCACAGTATCTTAGATCACACTTGCAGAAAAGAAAATCAAATCTAATATTTAAGTAGTATAAACTCTGAAGTGTTATTCAAATGTAGAAACTGAATTAATAATCACTGTCAAAAATATTTATCAATGTCAAACACTTCAGATTAAAATGGAATATGGAGAGATCTTTGCTGATTAACTTAGTGTTATTATAAACTATATTGAAATTTATAATAAAAAGATCTGAAAGTTTTCAAATTGTCTCTGAATTCCTATTCATAACCATATTAATCAGTTCAGGCCACTGTAACAAAAATCCATAGATTGGGTTGTTTAAACAATAGAATTTCTCACAATTCTGGAGGCAACAAAGTTTAAGATCAAACCACTGGCAGGTCTGGTTCCTGATGAGAGCTCTCTTCCTGGCTTGCAGTGTGTCCCAGCTTTCTGTGTCCTAACATAGGGCTCTAGTCTCTTCCTCTTCTTATACTAATTATATTGATAATCCTTATACTTCTAATACTGATCCCACTTACAGGGTCTCCACTCACATGACTTCATCTAAACTTAATGACTTTTTGAAGGTCCCACCTCCTGATACCATCACATTAGAAGTTAAGGCCTTGACAAATGAATTTTGGGGGGAACATAAACATTCAGTCCAAAACACATACTTTGCAATTATATTTAATCTGAAGTCAACACAGAACCTTAAATGTATTTCTATCTTTTCATTATAATAATTGTCTCTTTGCATAATTTTATTTAATATTTTAGAATGTTTTCATACACTGTTGTGCATTAAACTCACCTGGGGAAGCCTGTGCAACATAAAATGAGATCCAACCCTAACACACAAGTGATGCAAAAATTAATGAAAGCATTAACTTGAACTCATGACAGAGAAAAAATTTCTCTTCCTATATAAATAATCTAAAGAGGATGCTGAGAAGTTCAAAAACAAAACACCTCTTTAAATCAAACTTCTTTGCAAATTCATAATTAATTTCTGATTATTATATGCCCTTGATTTCTTTGGGGAATCTAATGCAATCTTCAAGTTATATTCATCAAATTCTAACGGTTCACTATAATCAAACCCTTGTTTATACAAACCAGGAATAGATCAAGCAGATACGCTAAACTTAGATATGCAGACCACAGTATCTTAGATCACACTTGCAGAAAAGAAAATCAAATCTAATATTTAAGTAGTATAAACTCTGAAGTGTTATTCAAATGTAGAAACTGAATTAATAATCACTGTCAAAAATATTTATCAATGTCAAATACCTCAGATTAAAATGGAATATGGAGAGATCTTTGCTGATTAACTTAGTGTTATTATAAACTATATTGAAATTTATAATAAAAAGATCTGAAAGTTTTCAAATTGTCTCTGAATTCCTATTCATAACCATATTAATCAGTTCAGGCCACTGTAACAAAAATCCATAGATTGGGTTGTTTAAACAATAGAATTTCTCACAATTCTGGAGGCAACAAAGTTTAAGATCAAACCACTGGCAGGTCTGGTTCCTGATGAGAGCTCTCTTCCTGGCTTGCAGTGTGTCCCAGCTTTCTGTGTCCTAACATAGGGCTCTAGTCTCTTCCTCTTCTTATACTAATTATATTGATAATCCTTATACTTCTAATACTGATCCCACTTACAGGGTCTCCACTCACATGACTTCATCTAAACTTAATGACTTTTTGAAGGTCCCACCTCCTGATACCATCACATTAGAAGTTAAGGCCTTGACAAATGAATTTTGGGGGAACATAAACATTCAGTCCAAAACACATACTTTGCAATTATATTTAATCTGAAGTCAACACAGAACCTTAAATATATTTCTATCTTTTCATTATAATAATTGTCTCTTTGCATAATTTTATTTAATATTTCAGAATGTTTTCATACACTGTTGTGCATTAAACTCACCTGGGGAAGCCTGTGCAACATAAAATGAGATCCAACCCTAACACACAAGTGATGCAAAAATTAATGAAAGCATTAACTTGAACTCATGACAGAGAAAAAATTTCTCTTCCTATATAAATAATCTAAAGAGGATGCTGAGAAGTTCAAAAACAAAACACCTCTTTAAATCAAACTTCTTTGCAAATTCATAATTAATTTCTGATTATTATATGCCCTTGATTTCTTTGGGGAATCTAATGCAATCTTCAAGTTATATTCATCAAATTCTAACGGTTCACTATAATCAAACCCTTGTTTATACAAACCAGGAATATATAATTTGGAGAAAAGGTTTCATCAACAGGATGACATAGTGCTCTTAAAACAGTAATGATCAGAAAATTCCACGAAGAGCTTTTTGTAACATTCTGCTTTATGTGTTTCTATACAGCCTCATGGGTTTCCCAAATGGCTCAGTGGTAATGAGTCTGCCTGCCAATGCAGGAGATCCATGAGACATGGGTTTGATCCCTGGGTCAGAAAGATCCCCTGGAGAAGGAAATGGCAACCCACTTCAGTATTCTTGCCTGGAAAATTCCATGGACAAAGAAGCCTTGTGGGCTACAGTCCATGGCTGCAAAGAATTGGACATGACTGAGTGGCTAAGCATGCAAACACACATACAGACTCATGCTATTTGCTGCTATATTTCAGAAGCATCAAAGAGCAATGTAAGGTTTGGAGAAGGACAATAATGATAATAAACCATAAAACATTTATAAATGAAAAAGACACCAAAGATCAGAACTCCTCATTCTGAAAGACTGAGGTTGAAGCAACTGAAGCAACTGTAAACAAAGAAGACATAGACAAAGTAAACGTTAAGTATTTACTGAATTGTGGATGCCTGGAATGTAAATTGAGAAAACAGTATACTCTTTGAAAAGCACATTACTGTTTCACAAGTGAAGCAAAGCAATCTGAAAACTATAAGTAAAATAGTTCCTAGAAAATGTAGATGAATGTGTATATTCTAGATCACCATCAAATTGTGAAGAAAAGCTAAAAGGTACTTAGGTTAAATCTTTATCCTATGGCACCTAACATCATGGAAAATAATCATGCATGCTCAGAGGCACTGACCACTTTAAAAGTAAAAACCATCATCATAAGTGAACTATTTATATGTCTTACATTAGAAATAATCTGTCATATTATAAGTGATTTAATATATTTTATATATAAGAATATATAAAATGCAAATGTACCTCATATATATATATACATATATATGTATCAGAAAACCACTTGATCAAATTTCATTAGATGAGGAAATTAGTATTCCTCATTAGATTAGAATGCGTGTGCAGTATAGAAGTCAAAATATCTGTTATCTATGTTAACTATCCTCTTTCTACTTTTTTCAGAAGATTGGACTTTCGCCATAGAAAAGTGTCTATAGTTTTCTATCAGACCCTGGAAGTTATGCATCAAAGCACAACTTGGTCCATTAATCCTGAGTAGAGCAAAAGTATAGAGTATTCTGTGGTCACACACGTCTTGTTGCCTTTTTGGTATTCATAGCCTCTCTCAAGTGTGCGGTAGACTAGAGATGGTCAGTCCTTATTATTCAAATCTGGATCACTGGCAGCTTTCCTCTCATTCATCTGTTAGGAAAACCTTGCATCAGAGTCAGAAAAAATGGTAAAGTGTTCAAATTTCCTTCTGCAGCTTATTCCAAACCCTGAGAATTCTGAATGGCATTTGGCCCACTTCCAGAAATTTTGTTCCACATTGATTTTGCCTTTCCTTTGCATTTTTTCATTTCAAAATCTGTACTACTAAAAAAAAAAAAAAATCACTTCAAAATCAGACACTGAAATCAATGCCAATGTCCCTGGACTCTCTTTTTTGAATCAGATTCTTTGAGTGTTTAGTGCTTTTCAAAACACTGACTGATTAAAATTTTTATGCTTTATTTTGAGACCATTTTCTCATTTTAACTCCTTTGAGTCGCTGTGATTTTATAAATAGTGTCCTTATTACGATCTGCTTCTGGCTTTCCTCACAGCCTTTGCCGAGAGAGTCCCGGAGTAGAGCAGCCTATTTCTGTGCTCTCTTGAGGCGGCTTGTTCCCTAGCTCTCCCTCATTGTGAGTCTGCTCCGGCTGTTGACGCCTGACGCTTTGATGTCTCTCTCCATTAACTCACTCTCCTTTCAACCCCAGAGCTTCAGTGCCTTGTTTACCACCATCCTTGTCACAGCTCTTGGCTTACTATTCTGTGTCAACAGAATCCTTGGCAACTGCCTATGCCATTTGTTGCCCCTCCTTCTCCACCAATTTGACTTTCCAAAGACAGCTAATCAGCAATTCAAAGTGTGGATTTTACCGCTGGTGTCCTAGACCACATTCATGTTAATTATTAGTAAGAAGCAGAATCCTGACACATCAAGGTTAAGTGACCACCCACACTGTCTCGTCCCAGGGTGTCTGAAACACCAGATGAAAGATTCATTTCTCTGATTTCAAAAACTGCAACTTTATTTTTAGGAGAGCTTTATTAAATTGTGAATACTGTCTTCTGTTTACCTTTAGGCTTTTCTACATATACTGCTGAGGTGTTTACCATATTATATATTCTATTTTGTACTGTATTGTCATAATTCATCATAGTTCCTTATAATATCACAATTAATTTTATATTTCTATGCACCTATAAGACTGTAAACCATCTGCATAGAAATGTTGTTCCAGTCCTTATAATCTTAAGTGTCTAGTGAAACCCATGATGACATTAGGCCTGAGTTACCAGATATTAAATGTACATGGAAAGGTGAGAAACTTATACTACTAACTTCTAATGCATTCATTTCCACTGTAAGAAGTATCAATTTGGGAACTGAGTTAGCTGACCCCACAAAAAAATCAAATAGCAATGAGTTAAACACAAAATGATGAAACTTGTCTCATATAATGGGACGTTCAAGGGAAGCAGATTACTTATATTGATTCAAAAGTTCAAGTATGCCATGGCTAAAACTTCAGCAATATTTCTAACATTTCAATGTAGCAAGGTTCCAGTCATCATGTGTACCTTCCAGGAACAAAGATGAAAGAAAAAGCCAGAAGGAAGACAAGATAACATCAACATCAAGAATAAACCCCCGAGTCGCTGTGATTTTATAAATAGTGTCCTTATTACGATCTGCTTCTGGCTTTCCTCACAGCCTTTGCCGAGAGAGTCCCGGAGTAGAGCAGCCTATTTCTGTGCTCTCTTGAGGCGGCTTGTTCCCTAGCTCTCCCTCATTGTGAGTCTGCTCCGGCTGTTGACGCCTGACGCTTTGATGTCTCTCTCCATTAACTCACTCTCCTTTCAACCCCAGAGCTTCAGTGCCTTGTTTACCACCATCCTTGTCACAGCTCTTGGCTTACTATTCTGTGTCAACAGAATCCTTGGCAACTGCCTATGCCATTTGTTGCCCCTCCTTCTCCACCAATTTGACTTTCCAAAGACAGCTAATCAGCAATTCAAAGTGTGGATTTTACCGCTGGTGTCCTAGACCACATTCATGTTAATTATTAGTAAGAAGCAGAATCCTGACACATCAAGGTTAAGTGACCACCCACACTGTCTCGTCCCAGGGTGTCTGAAACACCAGATGAAAGATTCATTTCTCTGATTTCAAAAACTGCAACTTTATTTTTAGGAGAGCTTTATTAAATTGTGAATACTGTCTTCTGTTTACCTTTAGAAACTACATATACTGCTGAGGTGTTTACCATATTATATATTCTATTTTGTACTGTATTGTCATAATTCATCATAGTTCCTTATAATATCACAATTAATTTTATATTTCTATGCACCTATAAGACTGTAAACCATCTGCATAGAAATGTTGTTCCAGTCCTTATAATCTTAAGTGTCTAGTGAAACCCATGATGACATTAGGTCTGAGTTACCAGATATTAAATGTACATGGAAAGGTGAGAAACTTATACTACTAACTTCTAATGCATTCATTTCCACTGTAAGAAGTATCAATTTGGGAACTGAGTTAGCTGACCCCACAAAAAAATCAAATAGCAATGAGTTAAACACAAAATGATGAAACTTGTCTCATATAATGGGACGTTCAAGGGAAGCAGATTACTTATATTGATTCAAAAGTTCAAGTATGCCATGGCTAAAACTTCAGCAATATTTCTAACATTTCAATGTAGCAAGGTTCCAGTCATCATGTGTACCTTCCAGGAACAAAGATGAAAGAAAAAGCCAGAAGGAAGACAAGATAACATCAACATCAAGAATACAGAAATTGGGGCTTCCCTGGTGGTCCAGTGGGCAAGGACAGCGCCTTGCAGTGCAAGGGGCGCCGGTTTGATCCCTGGCCTGGGAAGATCCCACGTGCCACAGAGCGGCTGGACCAAAGTGTCCAATTATCGAGCCAGAGCTCTGGAGCGCATGCGCCCAGACCCGGTGCTCTGCGACAACAGAGGCCACCGCGATGGGAGGCCCACATGGACCAAACAACAAAGATGGATGAAAACAGATGAATGAAAGACCAATAGAAGTGGCCCCTCCGCCCCCCCGCCCTCCCACCCCCGCCAATAAAAGAATACAGAAATTGGGCTTCCCTGGTGGTCCAGTGGGTAGAGTCCACCTTGCAGTGCAAGGGGCACCAGTTCAATCCCTGGCCCGTGAAGATCCCACATGCCGTGGAGTGGCTGGACCCGTGTGTCCAAGTATGAGCCAGCGCTCTGGGGCACATGCACCCAGATCCAGTGCTCTGCAACCGAGGGAGGTCACTGCAATGAGAGGCCCACACAGGCCAAAGAATAAAGATGGATGAAAAATAAATAAATAAATAAAAACGATAAAAGAAGTCAAAAATTTTTTTTAAAGTCCTAAAAAATAAATACAGAAATTACCCAAGAAATTCCATCAGATCTCTATTTATATTTCATTAAACAGAATTATGGCAAAGCACCTCCCACAGCAACAAGGAGAATGAGATAATGGGGAATTTGTGTGTGTGTGTGTGTGTGTGTGTGTGTTTTACTTTTCTTAACTCCACAAGTAGGAGGAAGTGGTGAATGAATAGTGAGTAAGTTATAAGAAATTTCTGTCACAGAGAGGTACTGAGAAGCAAATGAGAACTGAGAAAAAGCCAACTAAGTGAAAATGTAAAAGATTCAATGTAAACGAAAGCATACAAAGTCAACTGATGGGGCTTCCCCTGGTGGTCCAGTGGATAAGGACACCGCCTTGCAGTGCAAGGGGCGCTGGTTCGAGCCCTGGCCTGGGAAGATCCCACGTGCCGCGGAGCGGCTGGACTGATGTGTCCAATCACCGAGCCGGAGCTCTGGAGCACATGCGCCCAGAGCCGGTGCTCTGCAACAACAAACGCCACCGCAATGGGAGACCCGCAGGAGCCAAAGAACAAAGATGGATGAAAACAGAGAAATGAAAGACCAATGGAAGTGGCCCGCCCGCTCCCCTCCCTCCCCAATCCGACCCTAGCCCAAAATAAATAAATAAATAAATCTTAAAAAAAAAAAAAAAAAAACAAAGTCAACTGATGGCTGCTTCACAATCCAGCCCAACCAACAGAAATCAGTTAGACCCACAAGCTTGAAAACCTGACTGAGGCAGGGATCTTCGTGGGAATCCTAACACAGTATCTACTTTTCAAAGGACTTCTAAATAACATTGTCCTGAGTTTCTTCTAAATATCTTGTTCTGTGGTATGTTTAATAATGTAACATAATACTTGCCTTGAAGATGATTACCTTAATCTACACTTTGTTAACAACAGAAGTGAGCATAGGATCTTGCAGTAGTCCATTAAAGAAGCACTTAGACTCTGTATGTGCTTGTGGGGTGAGTTTTTTTACGGAAGGATCATCAGAGAATAGAAAGTGGCCCTCACCAGATGAAACGCAAGACTGGATTCCATGAACATCAAATAAGTCAAAAAACAAATACAGAAATTACCCAAGAAATTCCATCAGATCTCTATTTATATTTCATTAAACAGAATTATGGCAAAGCACCTCCCACAGCAACAAGGAGAATGAGATAATGGGGAATTTGTGTGTGTGTGTGTGTGTGTGTGTGTTTTACTTTTCTTAACTCCACAAGTAGGAGGAAGTGGTGAATGAATAGTGAGTAAGTTATAAGAAATTTCTGTCACAGAGAGGTACTGAGAAGCAAATGAGAACTGAGAAAAAGCCAACTAAGTGAAAATGTAAAAGATTCAATGTAAACGAAAGCATACAAAGTCAACTGATGGGGCTTCCCCTGGTGGTCCAGTGGATAAGGACACCGCCTTGCAGTGCAAGGGGCGCTGGTTCGAGCCCTGGCCTGGGAAGATCCCACGTGCCGCGGAGCGGCTGGACTGATGTGTCCAATCACCGAGCCGGAGCTCTGGAGCGCATGCGCCCAGAGCCGGTGCTCTGCAACAACAAACGCCACCGCAATGGGAGACCGAGGAGCCAAAGAACAAAGATGGCTGAAAACAGACAAACGAAAGACCAATGGAAGTGGCCCGCCTGCTCCCCTCCCCTCCCAACCCAACCCCAGCCCCCAAAAAAAAAATAAATAAAACTTAAAAAAAAAAAAAAAACAAAGTCAACTGATGGCTGCTTCACAATCCAGCCCAACCAACAGAAATCAGTTAGACCCACAAGCTTGAAAACCTGACTGAGGCAGGGATCTTCGTGGGAATCCTAACACAGTATCTACTTTTCAAAGGACTTCTAAATAACATTGTCCTGAGTTTCTTCTAAATATCTTGTTCTGTGGTATGTTTAATAATGTAACATAATACTTGCCTTGAAGATGATTACCTTAATCTACACTTTGTTAACAACAGAAGTGAGCATAGGATCTTGCAGTAGTCCATTAAAGAAGCACTTAGACTCTGTATGTGCTTGTGGGGTGAGTTTTTTTACGGAAGGATCATCAGAGAATAGAAAGTGGCCCTCACCAGATGAAACGCAAGACTGGATTCCATGAACATCAAATAAGTCAAAAAACAAACTCAGCAAATGTTGTGTGTGTGTGTGTGTGTGCGCGCGCGCGTATGGTGGACAGGCAGGGGAATAAGTTCAGAAATGGGGTAGAAATGAGGACAGAAAACTAAACTCCCATTTCTTCACTCAGTCATGGATTCAAAAATAATGCTTTTCCTAGAGATAGTTATTCAAAAAACAAGCCTGTTCATGCCATGTTTCCATAGTGAATTAGTTAATAGCCTTCCAAACGACTTATTAGCAAAATGAGAAACTAAAATTAGCATTTATTATCCTGCTCTTATATTACGTATAAAAGTACTTTAAGAAAAAAAAAAGTACCTTAAGTTTCACTAACCCAATAGCCCTTGTCACTGTTATTAGCTCAACCACACTAATAATAAAGGATCTCTTAATGCATTGGCTGGTTTGAAAAAATTGTACAGAAGAATAAATCCCCAAAGTAATTCCGTTTTCTGAACATGAAGAGCATCCATATTAAAAGATCCAGCTCTTTTCTGTCCAAAAGACTGGGTTCCTGTATGTTTGTGTATTGCAAGATAATTTGACCTTAAGGACAATAAAATCAATGAATTCGCAGAAATGAGTAAGCATGATTTTAAAAAACCACAAAGCATAGTGTTTATAAGCTCATTTTAAGTCAGAAGAAAAAAACAGAAATCTTGGCCTAAGCCTCATCAATAATATAGAAATAATAGCATATAGTCCACAGAATTGTTGTGAGAACCAAATGCTCATGAGGCACCCAGCCTTAAGTCTGGAAGACAGTAAATCTTAAATGCATATTAATATAAAGGATAAACTAGCAACCTTCTGCAAAGTAGTCATTTACATTATTCCCCTTTTACAGAAGAGATTAGGGCTCTGAGAGAGTTGCTAACTTATCCAAGGTCATGTTTAATAATGTAACATAATACTTGCCTTGAAGATGATTACCTTAATCTACACTTTGTTAACAACAGAAGTGAGCATAGGATCTTGCAGTAGTCCATTAAAGAAGCACTTAGACTCTGTATGTGCTTGTGGGGTGAGTTTTTTTACGGAAGGATCATCAGAGAATAGAAAGTGGCCCTCACCAGATGAAACGCAAGACTGGATTCCATGAACATCAAATAAGTCAAAAAACAAACTCAGCAAATGTTGTGTGTGTGTGTGTGCGCGCGCGCGCGTATGGTGGACAGGCAGGGGAATAAGTTCAGAAATGGGGTAGAAATGAGGACAGAAAACTAAACTCCCATTTCTTCACTCAGTCATGGATTCAAAAATAATGCTTTTCCTAGAGATAGTTATTCAAAAAACAAGCCTGTTCATGCCATGTTTCCATAGTGAATTAGTTAATAGCCTTCCAAACGACTTATTAGCAAAATGAGAAACTAAAATTAGCATTTATTATCCTGCTCTTATATTACGTATAAAAGTACTTTAAGAAAAAAAAAAGTACCTTAAGTTTCACTAACCCAATAGCCCTTGTCACTGTTATTAGCTCAACCACACTAATAATAAAGGATCTCTTAATGCATTGGCTGGTTTGAAAAAATTGTACAGAAGAATAAATCCCCAAAGTAATTCCGTTTTCTGAACATGAAGAGCATCCATATTAAAAGATCCAGCTCTTTTCTGTCCAAAAGACTGGGTTCCTGTATGTTTGTGTATTGCAAGATAATTTGACCTTAAGGACAATAAAATCAATGAATTCAGAAATGAGTAAGCATGATTTTAAAACTACAAAGCAGAGTGTTTATAAGCTCATTTTAAGTCAGAAGAAAAAAACAGAAATCTTGGCCTAAGCCTCATCAATAATATAGAAATAATAGCATATAGTCCACAGAATTGTTGTGAGAACCAAATGCTCATGAGGCACCCAGCCTTAAGTCTGGAAGACAGTAAATCTTAAATGCATATTAATATAAAGGATAAACTAGCAACCTTCTGCAAAGTAGTCATTTACATTATTCCCCTTTTACAGAAGAGATTAGGGCTCTGAGAGAGTTGCTAACTTATCCAAGGTCACAATGCTAGTAACTTTGAAAATCAGATTCAAACACAAGGCTACTATCGTAGCTTCATTGTTCTGATTTTGTTATTCTATATTTTAGAAAATATCCCTTTAACATGCCAGGACATAATATAAACACTGTGCTGAGCTTATGGCTTCAAAATTCAATGAGAAAGGTACCATACTGAAGACAACGAAAAGAAAACCAGTCTACTCCAAACAGTTCAATGTGATAGCTTTGGAAATGATCATGTTTAGAACACAGAACCTATCGGATGGTTAAAATTAACAAGATAATTTAAGTTTGGAAAAGAGACAGTAGCAGGGAAATATAACCGTAATTATCAAACGTACAGAAATGCAGTTTAGAATATCATATGCATTTTCATTTTGCAAGGATGGTTTAATTATTTCCAAAGGACTAAATATTAAATGCAAGACAAAATGAACAGTTATAAAGCAGACACTATGCTATCACATTTGAATTACAATTTACAGGAGTAAGGGTGATTTTAGTTGATGGATAAGAGTTCTACTCACGATTCAAGGATGAATTACTATGTTTACATTTTGTGGTTATAGGAGGCTTGCTGGATTGTAAATAAATCTTAAAACTTAGATTAATTTTTTCACATAATGAATACTTCCAAATGCAGTGTCTGAATTCTCATATTTAATTATTAAAATGCTCATGGGTTTACCAAAAAAAAAACAAATCACAAAAGAAATTTGCCACTTAACAAAGTTATTGCCATCAAATAATTTGATATTCCTATAAAATTTTACCTCAGAAAATACTTTCATATTTACCAAAGGATATTACTGATCATTAACTTTAACCGAAGATGTTTAGGGATAGTATTCCTAAGTTCTATTTTTAGGCTGACCACTGATTCCAGATATAAAAATGGATAAGGGCAAGGAAAAAATTAAATTCACATTTCTAGACAGTCACACACCATATTGGTCTGGCTAAGATAGTCTAAAAATAAATCCTATCACCATAAAATAGCAAAATGAAATATTAAAAACAGTATTTACAGTAGGTAGCAAGGATATACTGTGTGAGACAAGGAATTACAGCCTTTATCTCATACTAACTTATAATAAATATACAAAGATACTGACTGAATCACTACACTGTATGCTTGAGCCTAAGATAGTATTAAAATCAACTAAGCTTCATTGTTCTGATTTTGTTATTCTATATTTTAGAAAATATCCCTTTAACATGCCAGGACATAATATAAACACTGTGCTGAGCTTATGGCTTCAAAATTCAATGAGAAAGGTACCATACTGAAGACAACGAAAAGAAAACCAGTCTACTCCAAACAGTTCAATGTGATAGCTTTGGAAATGATCATGTTTAGAACACAGAACCTATGCGGATGGTTAAAATTAACAAGATAATTTAAGTTTGGAAAAGAGACAGTAGCAGGGAAATATAACCGTAATTATCAAACGTACAGAAATGCAGTTTAGAATATCATATGCATTTTCATTTTGCAAGGATGGTTTAATTATTTCCAAAGGACTAAATATTAAATGCAAGACAAAATGAACAGTTATAAAGCAGACACTATGCTATCACATTTGAATTACAATTTACAGGAGTAAGGGTGATTTTAGTTGATGGATAAGAGTTCTACTCACGATTCAAGGATGAATTACTATGTTTACATTTTGTGGTTATAGGAGGCTTGCTGGATTGTAAATAAATCTTAAAACTTAGATTAATTTTTTCACATAATGAATACTTCCAAATGCAGTGTCTGAATTCTCATATTTAATTATTAAAATGCTCATGGGTTTACCAAAAAAAAACAAATCACAAAAGAAATTTGCCACTTAACAAAGTTATTGCCATCAAATAATTTGATATTCCTATAAAATTTTACCTCAGAAAATACTTTCATATTTACCAAAGGATATTACTGATCATTAACTTTAACCGAAGATGTTTAGGGATAGTATTCCTAAGTTCTATTTTTAGGCTGACCACTGATTCCAGATATAAAAATGGATAAGGGCAAGGAAAAAATTAAATTCACATTTCTAGACAGTCACACACCATATTGGTCTGGCTAAGATAGTCTAAAAATAAATCCTATCACCATAAAATAGCAAAATGAAATATTAAAAACAGTATTTACAGTAGGTAGCAAGGATATACTGTGTGAGACAAGGAATTACAGCCTTTATCTCATACTAACTTATAATAAATATACAAAGATACTGACTGAATCACTACACTGTATGCTTGAGCCTAAGATAGTATTAAAAATCAACTAAGCTTCAATAAAGAAGTATTCAATAAAAATTAAAAAAAAAAACAGTGCCTGAATTTCTCATAAACATGATTATACAGTCACACCAGGGGGCGCTCTTAACACTGAAATGATGGATGGCATTTTGAAATCATGGTGGTCTCAGCTGGAAATAGAAAAGATTTTTCTAAGCCTGTACAGTATTCGCAATAAGCATTTCTCCAAAATGTTTTCTGGTAATGCACAGATTTTATTTTTCATTCAACTGCTTGCAATGTTAAAATTATCAAGATAGTTTCTCAAGTAAAACCATTTTTATTGATAGGAAATTTCCTATCTTATTTTGGAAACATTTATCCATTTGCATATACCCCTTCTTACTGTGCTGGGCTCATTCTGAATAATAAATACTGTGTTTAAGATAACATACAATTTTTTACATCAGCTTTTTGGTCAATTTTAGTTTTTGTAAAGTTTCTTACCAGAACTTTAGCTTTTTTTTTTTCATCAAAGAAAAGAAAAAAATGGGTTCCTCAAAATCACCTAAAACTGACTCTCACAGTTAAATTCTGATCTCAGTGCTATGGACCTTTTCCATATTTTGTCATTACCTGATAGGAACTCTGAAGCCCAAATGTTCTCCTCAGATAGTTCAAGATTCAGTTTCCTAAAAATATAATCAGAGAATAAGTGTGAGGTTTCAAGGAAACAGAAAAAGGCAAAAGTTAAGATTGGTCACATTACTCAAGAGAAAATCACCATAGATTACTCCAACAATAAATATTTTATACAAGTGACGCCTGATTAAATAAACTTTAAGAAATAAAGTACAAAGGAAAGAACTGCAAAGCATGTAAAGAAAGGGGAGATGGCTACCTGCTTCCCTATGGTGCTACAGAAGGAGCCTGCAAATTTTTCTCAACCCATGTAGTTGAGATCACCCTCTTTTATCTATCAGTTGCCCCCATGAGTCACCATCTACCCATGCAGAAGCTCAAACAGGGAAAGTTTTGATCAAGGTTCACCTAGTATGCATGACAATAGGCAGCTACCTCTTCCACATGAGTTCAAGAAAACAAGTATGAACATCTCTACTGTTTGTGCCCTAAATCAAATCCACCAGTACATTAATGTCTCAAATTCTAGCGAAAGGAACAACTTTTTTTTCATTCTATAAAGTAAAAATCATATGGAAAGAATGATATATATTTATTTATTACTTTAGACGAAAGCGTAAGTGGATGACAGGAAGCCCTACATAGCCACAACATGTAAGAACAAAATTTTCCAAAATCTGAGCAAGAAAGAAGGACAAAAAAATACTGGATGAAAAGAGGGAAGTCCCAGAAGAGAAAACTGTACAGTATTCGCAATAAGCATTTCTCCAAAATGTTTTCTGGTAATGCACAGATTTTATTTTTCATTCAACTGCTTGCAATGTTAAAATTATCAAGATAGTTTCTCAAGTAAAACCATTTTTATTGATAGGAAATTTCCTATCTTATTTTGGAAACATTTATCCATTTGCATATACCCCTTCTTACTGTGCTGGGCTCATTCTGAATAATAAATACTGTGTTTAAGATAACATACAATTTTTTACATCAGCTTTTTGGTCAATTTTAGTTTTTGTAAAGTTTCTTACCAGAACTTTAGCTTTTTTTCATCAAAGAAAAGAAAAAAATGGGTTCCTCAAAATCACCTAAAACTGACTCTCACAGTTAAATTCTGATCTCAGTGCTATGGACCTTTTCCATATTTTGTCATTACCTGATAGGAACTCTGAAGCCCAAATGTTCTCCTCAGATAGTTCAAGATTCAGTTTCCTAAAAATATAATCAGAGAATAAGTGTGAGGTTTCAAGGAAACAGAAAAAGGCAAAAGTTAAGATTGGTCACATTACTCAAGAGAAAATCACCATAGATTACTCCAACAATAAATATTTTATACAAGTGACGCCTGATTAAATAAACTTTAAGAAATAAAGTACAAAGGAAAGAACTGCAAAGCATGTAAAGAAAGGGGAGATGGCTACCTGCTTCCCTATGGTGCTACAGAAGGAGCCTGCAAATTTTTCTCAACCCATGTAGTTGAGATCACCCTCTTTTATCTATCAGTTGCCCCATGATTCACCATCCACCCATGCAGAAGCTCAAACAGGGAAAGTTTTGATCAAGGTTCACCTAGTATGCATGACAATAGGCAGCTACCTCTTCCACATGAGTTCAAGAAAACAAGTATGAACATCTCTACTGTTTGTGCCCTAAATCAAATCCACCAGTACATTAATGTCTCAAATTCTAGCGAAAGGAACAACTTTTTTTTCATTCTATAAAGTAAAAATCATATGGAAAGAATGATATATATTTATTTATTACTTTAGACGAAAGCGTAAGTGGATGACAGGAAGCCCTACATAGCCACAACATGTAAGAACAAAATTTTCCAAAATCTGAGCAAGAAAGAAGGACAAAAAAAAATACTGGATGAAAAGAGGGAAGTCCGCAGAAGAGAAAACCGTGAGAGAGAGTATGTTAGGAAAGGAGGGATGTGACTTTCATTATCTGCATTGTTCTTTCCCAATCTTTGTACTGTGAGGTTCATTAAGGTAAATGCAGCCCTGTTTGGTGAAAGGCAACTCTGGCACACTGTAAAGCCACACGAGTTTCATTCACTAGCAAAGTCAGAGAGCGGTGGTGTTGGGAATGTCACATGGTCCATCCTGGTAGAAGCAAGCACTGAGCTGGCTGCTAGAAACCAAAGACAGAGGTCCCTTTCCATTACGATTCCAGATGGGGCCAGAGAGCCAGCAAGTGACCTGTGTTTTAGATCAGGTCCCAGTGCTAGCTGAAGGATAAAGATACTAAGTAAGAAATGGCAAGTTAAAAAATAAGAGATGGGTGTCTTCCCTAGTGGTCCAGGGGGTAAAGAGTCCACCTTGCAGTGCGAGGGGCACCAGTTTGATACCTGGCCCGGGAAGGTCCCACATGCCGCAGAGCAGCTGTGCCGGTGTGTCCAATTATGAGCCTGTGCTCTGGCACACATATGCTCTGCAATGAGAGAGGCCACTGTAATGGGAGACCCTCACATGCCAAAGAATAAAAGATGGATGGAAATAAATGATGACTGACAGACAGAAAAAAAAAAAATAAGAGATGTAATAAACTGGATGCTGGGTGTGAGAGAACAAGGAGAGCCAAGAATGACACAAGTTTCTTGATCTGAGGAACTGAAAGAACAGACTGGAGCTGCCACTTAGTGGGACTGAGAAATCATGGGAAAAGCAGGTATCTTTACTTTTAGGAGCAATAATTATTTTGACTTTGGATATATGAATTTTGAAATGTCTATCAGACATACTCAAGAGGAACAATGTAAAGAAAGCAGTGGCTATTAACAGTGTGGAGTTTACAGAAAAGTGTGTGTGTGTGTGTGTGTGTGTGTGTACGTGTGTGTGCACACGTGCTCACTCAGCTGGCTCTTTGTGACCTATGGACTGTAGCTTACCCGGGTACTCTGTCCGTGGGACTTTTCTGCCAAGAATACTGAATTTTCTACTGCTGGGCCACCGGGGAAGCCCCTTACAGAAGGACAGCAGTGTGAGCTCCTCAGTCATGTTTGACTCTTTGCAAGCCCATGGACTGCAGCCCACCAGCCTTCTCTGTCCACAGAATTCTCCAGGCAAGAATACTGGAGTGCACATTTACTTCTCCAGGGATCTTTCCGACCCCAGGATGGAACCTGGGTCTCCCACACTGCAGACAGATTCCTTCCCGTCTGAGCCACCAGGGAAGCCCTACAGAAGGCTATCAAGCTCTAAATATAAAACAGCACTGCTCTCTCATTGATAGTACAGAACTCAGTACAGACAGAAAAGGAAGATGACAGAGAATAGAGTAATTAGGTTCTTAGGTGCCTCCATCATCCCTGCCTCCTGGGAGTCATGCTCTTGTAGGATTTCCACAGAATTTGGGCAGGACTTGTAACTTGCTTCTAACTAATAGAATATATGACAACACTCATGTGACTGACACTGTGACCACAGTATTATAAGAAACTATATAGTTATAGTACTCATTGTGTTGGAGTTTTCCCTTTGCTAACTGACTTCTGTGAAGCAAGAGCCATGCTCGGAAGCCCACTGGATAAAGAACTGAGGGCAGTCTCTCACTGGCTTGGTCTGTAACCTCCAGCCAAGAAGAAATAAAGCCCTTATGCTACAGCCTTAAGAAAATAAATTTTGCCAACAACCTGGTTCAGCTTAGAAATGAATTCTTTCTTAGGCAAGCATTCACATGATACCTCAACACCTGCGACACTTTGCCTGCAGTCTTACAGAACGCCTAGTTAAGTGTTGCCTAGACTTCTGATTCAAAGAAACTGTGAGATAATATATGTAAGCTGTTGAAAACAACTGGAAAGTGTTAGTCGCTCAGCCATGTCTTGACTCTGTAACCCCAAAGATCCCAAGAGGGGCTCCCACGTTCTTCTCTCCATGGAATTCTCTAGACAAGAATACTGGAACGAGTAGCCATTCCCTTCTCCAAGGAATCTCTCCCACCCAGGTTCAAACCTGGGTCGCCCAATTGCAGGCAGATTCTGAGCCACCTTTGTGGTAATTTTTATGCCTAAGTAGAAAAGTAATGCAAATCCTCAGTTACAACAAAATTTAGAGGCTAGGGACCTATGGAAGAACCAGGAAGAAGAGCAAGGAAGAGAGACCAATGAGGTAGGAGGAAAACCAAGAGGGGGAAAAAAAAGAGAGAGAGAGAGACTTATTGCTGGCTTCTTCAAACAAATCTGATACAAAGATATAAGAGCGAAGAGAAAGCTGAGTCCCCTGACCTGTTGGCGGCTCATGGGCAATCACCACCGAAAGAAACAGGAGAAGCGAGGCAGAGCTACCTCCATTCTAGTCTTGGGATCCTCTACTTTACTCCTTCCTGGGAGAAAGTGGTAAGAGGCAGTGATTCTGTGTGGATACCGGTAGAAACCAGAAAGCATTTAGTTCTTTTTTCTCTAGGCGGTCATTCACTAACAATATGAGCCCTTTAATGAAAGATTCACAGGTTGTTTTGTTTTTTTAGCAATGATGAGTGTCCCTGCAGATGTTTTTGAGGGGGTAGGTCTTAGTATTCTAGTCAGATTATTGGTGATAACTACTGAAAGGGGCACTATCGAGAAGCCAGGCTCCAGCCACCTTACAAGGAAAAAGCAGTAAGTGGCATTGCTAAATGAAAGACATTCAGCCTTATTAGGCTCCCCAGAAGAACCAATTAGTGCCAGAGTGGTGTTACTTCACTGTTATAAGGCTTTGAAAGTTGGTATTTCAAAACTGGCTAACAGTTAATACTAATCAAAGTCAGTTCATTTTAATTACTAAGTAGCTAGCATAACCTATTTTCAAACTTTTGTTTTAGACATGATTAGATTAGTTTTTAATGTGTGTTTTTTTAAAAAAAGATTAATGCAACCAAATCTAATGAGCACATATTATGTGAAACGCCCTGAATGATCTAGGAATGGCTCAGTAAAATAAGCTTCCCCACTGCTTTTTGTACATCTATAATTCGTATGTAAACTTATACTACTAATAAAGCACTGTCACATAATCAAAACCTAAGTTGTGCCCTAATGTGATTAGCATTCAGCTTTATTCTAGATTTATCTACAGTGAGCATCTTATTTTCCTATAACACTTTGAAAGCAATTTCTTTCCTATTCATTCAATGAAGATATACTGAGCACTTAGTTACACAGAGGGATAAATTGAATAAAAGATACATAACTATTTGCTATTCCTGTTCTATTAGATTCATACTATACAAAATGTGGAAAATGTTTCCCTTCTACATACTCAATATGTGTTATCTATGTATATGTTATATACATACGTATTATGCGTATGTGTGCGTGTGTGAAAAAAACAACACATACATAGAGCTGACTCTTAAACAACGCAGGGCTCAGGGTGACAACTCTGAACTCAGCTGAAAATTCTCCAATCATTTGGTCAGCCTTCTGCATTCATGGTTTCACCACATTCTCAATTCCACATCTGTGGATTCTACCAAACATGGATTGTATAGTATTATGGCATTTACTACAGGAAGAAATCTCCCTATAAGTGGATCTGTGCAACTGAAATCTGTGTCGTTCAAGGGTCAATTATATCTATAAAAATATACACATATACAGATTTACTCTACCCTACCTATATACATATATATATATAGTGTGTATACACATATGCATGCATGTATATTTCTCTCTAGATACTCTACAAACCTAGCAATACAGCACCCTCCTTGCATCATTAGCTTTTCCCCAGGTTTTGCTCCATTGTCAAGACTAAAAGTTAAATCAATTGCTGATATACTTCAGTTTGTTCAGGTTTGCAAGTTTCATTATTCTCAGTAACGTCCCTGGCATCATGAAGCAAAAGGAAGCTTAAGACTATACCACAGCATGGAGGAGTTTCCAAATTATTTTGTTACTAACAGTTTTCCTAATCTTTTTCCACTTAACAACTTGTCTAATGAATTGAAGACAATAATCATTTTTAAAATTGTGCTGATATAATCATATTTGAAAATTAAGTCTAGCCCTGTGCTTTCTCACAGATATTACAAAGAGAGAAATATAAGTTGTGTAACCTTATTTCCAACAAAAAGAAGCATTTCATTTTATGAAGTAAAACATTTAGCCCTAGGTGTTTAATTCTAAGCATTTATTGCAAAGATAATAAGATTAAAGCAAAATCAGAGCACATGTCTTCCTTAATGATCTAAAGAAAGATGGATAAATGGACAAAGCATTGTTAAAAGGAAGATGGTGGATTGAGTGAAACATACAGCTCTTTCCAGAAATTCTGCTGTGATTCTATCAACTATCAATCTTTTTGCTATTTATTTCTACACCCAGGGATAATTATTATTTATTAGAACAAGCTTGTGAGTACTTTCAAGAACAGAAGGAAAAAAAAACTGCTAAAAGAGCGTAAGTATCTTATAATTTTCCAAATACACAATACTTTGTATAATACAGATAACTTACATGCTAAATATATCTCAATAGTAAAAGCCATTTTCTATTCCCCTAAAAAGTAATATGAAGTATCAGATAAAACTATAAAAGTGAACACAATTTTCACCTATGAAACACTGCAAAAACATAAATTACTTACCAACATTATAAAAAAGTATAGTTATTTACCAGTCTTATATTTGTGAGAACAAACTGCAATCCTACATAGGTCAAACCCATTGCCTGCCAGTAACATAGTAAGCTGCAGAAACCATTATCCCCGATGAATGCAGTGGTTAGGCAGCCAGGCTTTGTACCACGTGTCCATGTCCACACAGAACAGAAGTCAGTTGTCCTGAGCTAGGCATTTAATCCAAGGACACCCTCCTTGCATCATTAGCTTTTCCCCAGGTTTTGCTCCATTGTCAAGACTAAAAGTTAAATCAATTGCTGATATACTTCAGTTTGTTCAGGTTTGCAAGTTTCATTATTCTCAGTAACGTCCCTGGCATCATGAAGCAAAAGGAAGCTTAAGACTATACCACAGCATGGAGGAGTTTCCAAATTATTTTGTTACTAACAGTTTTCCTAATCTTTTTCCACTTAACAACTTGTCTAATGAATTGAAGACAATAATCATTTTTAAAATTGTGCTGATATAATCATATTTGAAAATTAAGTCTAGCCCTGTGCTTTCTCACAGATATTACAAAGAGAGAAATATAAGTTGTGTAACCTTATTTCCAACAAAAAGAAGCATTTCATTTTATGAAATAAAACATTTACCCCTAGGTGATTAATTCTAAGCATTTATTGCAAAGATAATAAGATTAAAGCAAAAATCAGAGCACATGTCTTCCTTAATGATCTAAAGAAAGATGGATAAATGGACAAAGCATTGTTAAAAGGAAGATGGTGGATTGAGTGAAACATACAGCTCTTTCCAGAAATTCTGCTGTGATTCTATCAACTATCAATCTTTTTGCTATTTATTTCTACACCCAGGGATAATTATTATTTATTAGAACAAGCTGGTGAGTACTTTCAAGAACAGAAGGAAAAAAAAAACTGCTAAAAGAGCGTAAGTATCTTATAATTTTTCCAAATACACAATACTTTGTATAATACAGATAACTTACATGCTAAATATATCTCAATAGTAAAAGCCATTTTCTATTCCCCTAAAAAGTAATATGAAGTATCAGATAAAACTATAAAAGTGAACACAATTTTCACCTATGAAACACTGCAAAAACATAAATTACTTACCAACATTATAAAAAAGTATAGTTATTTACCAGTCTTATATTTGTGAGAACAAACTGCAATCCTACATAGGTCAAACCCATTGCCTGCCAGTAACATAGTAAGCTGCAGAAACCATTATCCCCGATGAATGCAGTGGTTAGGCAGCCAGGCTTTGTACCACGTGTCCATGTCCACACAGAACAGAAGTCAGTTGTCCTGAGCTAGGCATTTAATCCAAGGACAGTGAAACCACTAGGTTGCCTTGTGACACTAAATGAGAACTGGTTTGGTTTTTTAAAATGCTGGGACCAATGTACTTCTTTCTCTTTGGAGTCAAACTAAAAAATGCTGTGGAGACTGAGCAGTGACAGAAAGGAAAATGACAGAGGAATAAAGAGGCAATAAATATTACTTGGGAATACAGGCATAGAGAGTAGTAGTCAATGGAGGTGCTTGGCTTATGTCAGGATTCAAGAATGCAGGTGACCCCCAAGAGCACCTGCTTTGCAGTTCAGTACAAATTCATCTGTTCTGATAAGAAAACACCTTAACCTCCCCCTGCAGCTTTAGTGAGATATAATTGACATATAATAACCGTGTAAGAGTAACAGGTACAATCTGTTGATCTGACAGTATATATATGTCTAAATGATTACTACACAAAGGCCAGTTAACACAGCCATGAGCTCACATAGTTACATGGGGGAGGGTGAGAACATTTAAGACCTACTCTCAGCAATTTTCAAGCATGTGATACGTTATGTTCCCCAAACTTACTCATCTTATAACTGGAAGTATGTGTCCTTTGACCACCATCACCCAATTTCCCTCTCCTTTCTGAGTCTAATTTTTTTTTATGATTTCACATATAAGTAAGATCATTCAATATCTGTCTTTTCCTACCTGACTTAACATCAGTTAGCCCTCCAGGTCTCTCCTTGTTGCTTGAAATGGCAGAATTTTCTTTTATTTATGGCTTAATAATGTTCATATTTTTTAGAAAATATTATATATTAATAATTACACTACACATCAATGCTTATATATTATTGATATCAATAATTAACATACTATATTGGTGTATGCTGCATGCTAACTTGCTTCAGTTGTGTCCAACTCTGTGTGACCTTACAGACCTATATAGCCCACTAGGTTCCTCTGTCCATGGGATTCTCCAGAGGAAGATACTGGACTGGGTTGCCATGTTCTCCTCCAAGGGATTTTCCTGACTCAGGGATCAAACCTATATCTCTTATTAATATTATAAATACACACACACACACACACATATCCTGCTTTTCAAAGGTTTGCTTTACACTACCTGACTTTTAGCACCTGTTTTTGCTAATTAAAAAAATCCAAAGAAGACTTTTCACATATATGAAAAAAGGCAAAAAGTGAAAATAGCAGTCAGCACCTGTTCTGCACTAAGGGCTTTATAGAGGCAGTGAGTCCCTGCAGCAAGAGTGGCGTCACCAAGCTTCTTTCCCATTACTTACACTCATTATCTCAGCTTCAAATCACAATAGTCTGAACTGTGTGAGCACTTGTGTTTTATCTTTTTTTTTTCATGCATCTGTTAGTGATTTGTGTGTATCCTAAAGTAACTGCTTCTTTAGGCTATTTCAGTTTAAGAAAGGTTCCATAAGCTGAAACCTTTCTTAAGGTTTCATAACGTTTCTAAGTGAAAGCTTTCGCACTATTGCACGTTTAAATAGTGAGAAAAACTGATACAAGATATATTCCATTTCCACTCATCCATAAGCAGATGCTTATTTCCATATCTTGGCAATTTAAATAATTAAACAATGAACCTGAGAGTACACCTATCTTTCCCAGATGGATTTATGGATCATATGGTAATTTAATTTTAAATTTTTTATGGAATCTCCATACCATTTTTCATATGGCTGCCCCACATAACAAAAATAAACTCAAATGGATTAAAGACCTAAATGGATGACTAGAAGCTATAAAATTCCTGGAAGAAAACATAGGCAGAACATTCTTTGACATAAATTGCAGTAATATTTTTTGGACCTGCCTCCTAAGGCAAAGGAAACAAAAGCAAATATAAACAAACCGGACCTGGTTAAATTTAAAAATTTTACCCAGCAAAAGAAAACATCAACACAACTAAAAGACAATCTACTGAATGGGAGAAAATATTTGCAAATTGTACACCTGATAGGGTTAATATTAAAAACATATGAAAATTCATACAATTCAATACCAAAAATAAAATGATTAAAGATGCGCAGAAGGACTGAACAGCATTTTTAAAAAAAAAAGATGCAGATGGCCAACAGGCATATGAAAAGATGCTCTATTTCACAGACAAATCTAATGAAAACCACAGTAAGGTATCACCTCCCACCTGTCAGAATGGTTATCATCAAAAAGAACACAAATAACAAATATTGGGTAGGACGTGGAGATAAGAGAACCCTAGATAAATATCATATCCTTTTACATGGGGAATCTAAAACTTAAAATTAATACATAAACAGCAAAACAAAAACAGATTCACAGATATAGAGAACAAACTACTGGTTACCAACAGGAATAGAGAAAGGGGGAAGGGACAAGGTGATAATCTAGGATTAAGTGTAAAGTATTATCTATAAAGTAAATAAGATACAAAGATATATTGTATAGGACAACGCATACAACAATTATTTTAAATGGAATAAAATCTATAAAACTATTCAGTCAAAATGGATTAAAGACCGACATGTAAGACCACAGATGTACTATGCTATACAACTAAAATTAACATAATAAATCAACTATATGTCAATTAAAAATGAAGAGAGGGAAAAAATGAAGACAGAAGATAGAATAGAATAGCAAAACACACTAATCATCACAGAAAAAAAGATGCTAAAGGCATTAAAACATGTTTTTCAGCAATATTAAAGGTATGCAAACTAGTCATGTATTTCATGCTACTCTGCCTTCTGGGTTAAATGAGAAAAAGTGAATTAAAAATTACATAGGATACAGACAATATGATCCTAAATTTGTTGAACATATATAACATAAAGGCAACAGAGAGGTGTTTAGTCAGTTAAGCACATAAACCTGGAAAAATAGATAATTAACTGTTTACAGCAGATTTTCCTGGGTGTTGGATGACAATATTTTTCTTCATACTCTCACAAAGCTTTAAAATATTAACAGTTAAGTCTAGGTTTGTTTTCCAGTCAGGAAAATACAGCAAAAGAAAACATCAACACAACTAAAAGACAATCTACTGAATGGGAGAAAATATTTGCAAATTGTACACCTGATAGGGTTAATATTAAAAACATATGAAAATTCATACAATTCAATACCAAAAATAAAATGATTAAAGATGCGAAGAAGGACTGAACAGCATTTTTAAAAAAAAAAGATGCAGATGGCCAACAGGCATATGAAAAGATGCTCTATTTCACAGACAAATCTAATGAAAGCCACAGTAAGGTATCACCTCCCACCTGTCAGAATGGTTATCATCAAAAAGAACACAAATAACAAATATTGGGTAGGACGTGGAGATAAGAGAACCCTAGATAAATATCATATCCTTTTACATGGGGAATCTAAAACTTAAAATTAATACATAAACAGCAAAACAAAAACAGATTCACAGATATAGAGAACAAACTACTGGTTACCAACAGGAATAGAGAAAGGGGGAAGGGACAAGGTAATAATCTAGGATTAAGTGTAAAGTATTATCTATAAAGTAAATAAGATACAAAGATATATTGTATAGGACAACGCATACAACAATTATTTTAAATGGAATAAAATCTATAAAACTATTCAGTCAAAATGGATTAAAGACCGACATGTAAGACCACAGATGTACTATGCTATACAACTAAAATTAACATAATAAATCAACTATATGTCAATTAAAAATGAAGAGAGGGAAAAAATGAAGACAGAAGATAGAATAGAATAGCAAAACACACTAATCATCACAGAAAAAAAGATGCTAAAGGCATTAAAACATGTTTTTCAGCAATATTAAAGGTATGCAAACTAGTCATGTATTTCATGCTACTCTGCCTTCTGGGTTAAATGAGAAAAAGTGAATTAAAAATTACATAGGATACAGACAATATGATCCTAAATTTGTTGAACATATATAACATAAAGGCAACAGAGAGGTGTTTAGTCAGTTAAGCACATAAACCTGGAAAAATAGATAATTAACTGTTTACAGCAGATTTTCCTGGGTGTTGGATGACAATATTTTTCTTCATACTCTCACAAAGCTTTAAAATATTAACAGTTAAGTCTAGGTTTGTTTTCCAGTCAGGAAAATACAGTGTTCCAAGATAAAAAAACAGCCCAGGACTACTGTACTTCCTCCAATTTCTTACAAATCAGTGAGAAATGAGAGCCAGGCAGAGGATGTAACTACAGAATCAGAATTGGGGATAGTACTCCTTTCCAAAGCCCTTGACTAACAATCATCTGACTCAACTATACTTCACTCCATATATTCTCTACAGCTCAGCACCGGAGGACCAAAACACTGACTTTCGCTACTCAAGGTCATCTTAAATGGATTTAAGATTTTTAACCAATTTTCCATATATTTTCTCAACTGTGATGTCAAGCTTCTAAGCCTTTGGTCTTCTACACAGTACCTCATCCAACACTGGATATAGCTTTTGCAAAACTAAGGACATTAAAAAAGTTGAATGAAAACTTTCCCTTGATAGAAAGTACACATCTTTTCATCCTATCAAACATTTTTTACATAAAACAGGTAAATGTAATAGTTGACGACCAAAACTATTTCCAGAGGAAATGAGGTTTTTTGAGTAAATGAGAAAAGGTTTGAGGTAAACTTATTAAAAGAATAATTTCGTTCACCCAGAGTCATCAAAGCCAAAGTGTTTTTGTTTGTTTTTAAAGTGGCAAACATCAGTTAGAGAGATATCTGCAGAGGAAGAAAATTACCATTATAGCGATTACAGAACTTCACAGATAAGTGAAATGGTGAACTAGAACCGCAGAGATACATTTGACAGAACTGTATAATGATGATAGAAATTTTTAACTTTAGAAGTTAATAGTCAAGCAAATTATAAAGCGATTACAGAACGTTCACAGATAAGGAAATGGTAAGAAAGTCATGTATTTCATGCTACTCTGCTTCTGGGTTAAATGAGAAAAAGTGAATTAAAAATTACATAGGATACAAACAGTATGATCCTAAATTTGTTGAACATATATAACATAAAGGCAACAGAGAGGTGTTTAGTCAGTTAAGCACATAAACCTGGAAAAATAGATAATTAACTGTTTACAGCAGATTTTCCTGGGTGTTGGATGACAATATTTTTCTTCATACTCTCACAAAGCTTTAAAATATTAACAGTTAAGTCTAGGTTTGTTTTCCAGTCAGGAAAATACAGTGTTCCAAGATAAAAAAACAGCCCAGGACTACTGTACTTCCTCCAATTTCTTACAAATCAGTGAGAAATGAGAGCCAGGCAGAGGATGTAACTACAGAATCAGAATTGGGGATAGTACTCCTTTCCAAAGCCCTTGACTAACAATCATCTGACTCAACTATACTTCACTCCATATATTCTCTACAGCTCAGCACCGGAGGACCAAAACACTGACTTTCGCTACTCAAGGTCATCTTAAATGGATTTAAGATTTTTAACCAATTTTCCATATATTTTCTCAACTGTGATGTCAAGCTTCTAAGCCTTTGGTCTTCTACACAGTACCTCATCCAACACTGGATATAGCTTTTGCAAAACTAAGGACATTAAAAAAGTTGAATGAAAATTTTCCCCTTGATAGAAAGTACACATCTTTTCATCCTATCAAACATTTTTACATAAAACAGGTAAATGTAATAGTTGATTGACCAAAACTATTTCCAGAGGAAATGAGGTTTTTTGAGTAAATGAGAAAAGGTTTGAGGTAAACTTATTAAAAGAATAATTTCGTTCACCCAGAGTCATCAAAGCCAAAGTGTTTTTGTTTGTTTTTAAAGTGGCAAACATCAGTTAGAGAGATATCTGCAGAGGAAGAAAATTACCATTATAGCGATTACAGAACTTCACAGATAAGTGAAATGGTGAACTAGAACCGCAGAGATACATTTGACAGAACTGTATAATGATGATAGAAATTTTTAACTTTAGAAGTTAATAGTCAAGCAATCAGAGATAGACACGTCCAGTTCTTACACGTGGACGTGACAAATGCAGGACAGAATAGAGAAAATAAGCACATGATGAGAAGGCAAGTGGCCTAACAGTTACAACACAGATGGTTAGAATGGAAATCTCACATCCACCATCACTAGCTGTCTAACTCTCAACAAGTCACTCAGATTTCCCTGCTGTAGGATGAAATAATAATAATGCATATTCCACACAGCTCTTGTGAAAATAAAACTACATAGTAAGTTCAATAAATACCGGTTGATTTAGATTTTGAGGTGGAAAATATAACTATTTCAGTGGAACCTACTTTATTTGCCTTACAGCATCATAAAAAAGCTGAGCTACTATTTAAAATTTAAACATTAGTTTGAACTAGAAGCATGCATGCTGGGCTCTACTTGAGGTTCTTCAATCTCAAAATGAGTTGTGGGCATATTTCTTCTGAGCCCTACTGGTGTCATGAACAGGTGTACTGGATAAGCTTTGTGTTCTCTTGCTGCTTTCAAGTTCCTATGATCCACATAACTGGGAGAAAAAATGTGTTTTAATACTGCTGCTTACAAAATATTTTCACAGTAGGAACTGAAATAGTGGAGCATTTCAACATATTTATGTAACAGCTAAATTAAACAAAGAGCAAGTACAATTCCCCAGTGGGAGAGCTACAGAAGTAAAAACTGATCAAAACAAAGAGTTTTCAGAATGTATACACACTAAAGTTCTACTGAACAGAAGAAAATTCCTGAAAAACCAATCCTAGTATTGGAAAGAGAAAAAAATAAGCTTTTTTTCTCCCCTCTGCATGTATCCTCCTTCATAGACTCATAGAGAGATGGAAGGTACACTGATGATAAATAAAATTAATTCCACTGACACACTACATCTATTTACCTTTTAACCTTATAATCTAATTTTACCAGTATTTATTAACTTATGAAGTGATACAACCAGTAGAAGCTGGTAGAGTCTGAAGATATTTTTAAAATCTTATGTGTGCCCTCTAGGAACTTATATATATACACATATGTATGTGTGTGTGTGTGCATATATATATATATAAAACAGAATAGAATAAGACATTAACATACATTATATGTAACAAGGTTCATTTAAATACATGGTATTTTTATATACTATTATGTTGGGCTTCCCTGATGGCTCAGTGCTAAAGAATCTGCTTACAATGGAGGAGACCAGGTTCAGTTCCTGGGTCTCAAAGATCCCCTGGAAAAGAAAATGGCTATCCACTCCAGTATTCTTGCCTGGGAAATCCCATGGACAGAGGAGCCTGGCAGGCTACAGTCCATGGAACTGCAAAGAGTCAGTCACAACTGAGCACATACACACAGATCATAATATATATGCATACAGTTAAAACATGAAAGGTAGAATATATTCAGATACAAAAGTAAATGGCTTAACACCAGGATGGTAAATTCAAATGATAATCAGACCCAAGAATGGTAAATAAGTGCAATGGGCAAAACAGATAATGAGCCACAAACTTATTTTCTCAAAAAAGCTGCCCATGGATTGTTGCCATTTAGAAACAGAAGTTCAGGGTTTACAGATCTCATTTTCTAAACAGAAATAAGAATTTACATATTTTTGTGAAATATCAATATTTTTCTAGTGTTGGAAACTAATTTAAACATTTTCAAACATGGTTAAATAAAATACACACAACTTTGAGGCCTATGCATCTTGTCAGCTGCTATTTTGGATTATTAAGTGCTACAGAAAAATATGTGTCAACACTATGAATCTTCAGATGTCTGGCATACTGTAAATATTTTTTTTATAAATTGAGAGGCAATTACTACATTGACCTTTACAATTTTATGGAGAAAGGGAGGATCAGGGAAGCCAAATAATATCTACACAGTCACATAAATAAGCAGGAGATCTGTTTTCAAAACCAGGTTTATCCACCTCCAATGTGCATATCCTTTGTAACAGGTGATAATTTTTAATGAAAAAAAGAAAAAAGGATGTATGAAAATAAGAGAACTTTAGTTTAGACCTGGGAGGGGAGAAAAGATATACATGCCCAAAGTGGAGATATGAAATGATTTTAGTTAGAGGCAACATGTGGAAGGAATGAGCATGGTAGTTTTAAAGATAAACTTGGAAACTCGATTAGTAGGCATTTCATACTTGGAACTAGAAAACGTAGATTATATATAACATATAAATAATACTTAATTTAACATTTGTCACAGAACAGAACATCAAAAGACAGTAAACTTAAACTGTTCTTTTCTATTCATGTCACTCTTTACTGTCAAGTAATGATCAACAACAACTTTTATTGTCATTATTATTAATTTCATCTAGTGATTACTCAGTGTCCCTATAAAGTGTCTTGCACCAATATCTTAGAGTATTGATCTGTCCCCACTAAAAGAACTCCCTTGATCTTGGCAATGAAACTAGTTTATTTTCTTTCTTTTCTTTTTTTTGTACAGTGAAAAGTTTATTAAAGCAAGAAAGGATAGGGAAAAGCTTCCAGAACAGGCACTGGAAGAGGGATAGAAGAGTATCCCCTTAGCCAGTTCAGACAAGACAATTTGTATTCTCCAGTCAGTTATTAAAACAATAGATGCTCACACTGGCATACTAGTGGTTATTAGTAAAGTAAAGCGGAAGACATGTGCTGACAGGACAGAAGAGATGATGCTCTGAGTTTCCTTACCTTGTCTTGAAGATCCTGGGCAAGCCCCCAGATGATAGGTGATAAGATGACAGTAAGTTACTGTGAATGGTGTCAGATTCTTGATCTCCAACGGAGAAGAATTCACAATGGGATCAAAAAGACTAGGCAATGGTCACTCAGAGGTTCGTGTAGTGAAACGTTTATTAAAGTAAGAAAGGATAGGAAAAGCTCCCAGGACAAACACTGGAATGGGGACAGAAGAGTGCCCCTGAAACTAGTCTATTTTCTTAAACAAAGAATTCATTAATTTCAAAACCACAAAAAGAAGGTACTGATCCTTTTAAAAATTAAACTGTACTACCTTCCTTAAAATTACCTAAAGTTTGTGGGAAAATCCAAGATAATATTCTCACGAATAAGGTTATTTACTCCAGATCGAGCTTTGGAGACCTAGTCCAGTGTTGCTAGAATTTCTGATGTCTTTCTTAAAACAAAAACAAAAACTGAAAAGCTGCAGTTTTTAAGTGGAAATCTTGGCTCAGTTAAGGAAATAATTTATAAGTTTATAAAACTTAAAAGAATAAAAATGGGCAGACCCCCTAAAGGAAATTCAGAAATTAGCCATGGTTGGGTCACAGCAGTGAAGGACTGAAGCTAATGTTCAAGCACTGCTATAAGAAACTGTGTAGAATGGCTTATTCAAAGGTGTACTCTTTAACTGTTCTTTTCTATTCATGTCACTCTTTACTGTCAAGTAATGATCAACAACAACTTTTATTGTCATTATTATTAATTTCATCTAGTGATTACTCAGTGTCCCTACAAAGTGTCTTGCACCAATATCTTAGAGTATTGATCTGTCCCCACTAAAAGAACTCCCTTGATCTTGGCAATGAAACTAGTCTATTTTCTTTCTTTTCTTTTTTTTGTACAGTGAAAAGTTTATTAAAGCAAGAAAGGATAGGGAAAAGCTTCCAGAACAGGCACTGGAAGAGGGATAGAAGAGTATCCCCTTAGCCAGTTCAGACAAGACAATTTGTATTCTCCAGTCAGTTATTAAAACAATAGATGCTCACACTGGCATACTAGGGGTTATTAGTAAAGTAAAGCGGAAGACGTGTGCTGAGAGGACAGAAGAGATGATGCTCTGAGTTTCCTTACCTTGTCTTGAAGATCCTGGGCAAGCCCCCAGATAGGTGATAAGATGACAGTAAGTTACTGTGAATGGTGTCGGATTCTTGATCTCCAACGGAGAAGAATTCACAATGGGATCAAAAAGACTAGGCAATGGTCACTCAGAGGTTTGTGTAGTGAAACGTTTATTAAAGTAAGAAAGGACAGGAAAAGCTCCCAGGACAAACACTGGAATGGGGACAGAAGAGTGCCCCTGAAACTAGTCTATTTTCTTAAACAAAGAATTCATTAATTTCAAAACCACAAAAAGAAGGTACTGATCCTTTTAAAAATTAAACTGTACTACCTTCCTTAAAATTACCTAAAGTTTGTGGGAAAATCCAAGATAATATTCTCACGAATAAGGTTATTTACTCCAGATCGAGCTTTGGAGACCCAGTCCAGTGTTGCTAGAATTCCTGATGTCTTCCTTAAAACAAAAACAAAAACTGAAAAGCTGCAGTTTTTAAGTGGAAATCTTGGCTCAGTTAAGAAAATAATTTATAAGTTTATAAAACTTAAAAGAATAAAAATGGGCAGACCCCCTAAAGGAAATTCAGAAATTAGCCATGGTTGGGTCACAGCAGTGAAGGACTGAAGCTAATGTTCAAGCACTGCTATAAGAAACTTTGTGTAGAATGGCTTATTCAAAGGTGAGGAGAAAAGAGACTGATAATTACATCTGTGGAAAATGCAACTTGTTAAGTTTCTTTAACACAACACTCTTTGACCCTTTTACCCAATTTCCCATCACAGTAAAGAAAATATTGTACCATTGTTTAGATTTTAATATATTTTAATAAATCACCTCAAGCAGCATGTGGGTTTCAGGCCATTTTTAATTCATGAAAAGATTAGCTCTGTATTAATACATTTTAAACAGAGAAAGAGAAAAGATACAGATATTATTCCAGAACTTTAAAATACTGCATCAAGGATATAAAAGCAAGACCCATGCATTTGATGCCTATAAAAGATCCATGTCAAGCCCATCAACACACTGACACACGAAATTGAGGGGATGGAAAAAGATATTCTATTCAAACGGAAGTAAAAATAAAACTGGAGTAGCAACACTCATATCAAACAAAATAGGATTTAAAATAAGACTGCTGTAAGAGACAAGAAAGGATACCACATAAAGATCAAGGGATCAATCCAAGAACACATAACAATTGTAAATCTATATGCATCCGACATTGGAGCAGTTCAATATATAAGACAAATGCTAACAACCATAAAAGGTGGGATTGACAGTAACACTGTAATAATGGGGGAACTTAACACCCCATTTACACTAATAAAGAGATCATCTGGACAGAAATTTAATGAAACACAAGCTTTAAATGACAAAGTAGATCAGATAGGCTTAATTGATCTTTACAGGACATTCCATCTGAAAAAAGAATACACTTTCTTCTCAACTTCACATGGATCATTCTTCAGGACAGATCAATCCTGGGTCACAAATCAAGTGTAGGTAAATTTAAGAAAATTTATCAGGCATCTTTTCTGACCACAATGCTATGAGATTAGAAATCAATTACAGGAATAAAAAAAAAAAAAAACTAGAAAAAATACAAATACGTGCAAGCTAGACAATGTGCTTTTAAATGATCAGTGGATCACTGAAGAAATCAAACAGGAAGTCAAAAAATACCTAGAGATGGACAAAAACAAAAACAGGACAACTCAAAATGTATGGGGCAAAGCAAAAGCAGTTCTAAGAGGCAAGTGTATTGCCATATAATCTTACCCCAAGAAAGAAGAAAAACAGCAAATGAGTAACCTATCTTTACACCTAAAGCAACCAGAGAAAGAACAACAAAAACCCCCAAAGCTAGCAGAAGTAAAGAAATCAGAAATCAAGAGCAGAAATAAATGAAACAGAGATGAAGAAACCAGTAGCAAACATCAGTGAAACTAAAAGCTGATTCTTTGAGAAGATAAAATTGATAAACCTTTAACCAGACTCACCAAAAACAAAAGAGAGAGGATTCAAATCAATAAAAGTAGAAAAGAAGAAGTTACAACAGACACCACAGACATACAAATAATCCTAAGAGACTACCACAAGTAATATGCCAATAATGGAGGACCTAGAATAAACGGACAAATCTTAGAAGGATATAACTTTACAAGACTGAACCAAGAAGAAACAGAAAAATATGAATGGACTCAATCACAAGTACTGAAATTGAAACCGTGATTAACAACTCTACCAACAGGAGCTTCCCTGGTATCTCAGTGGTAAAGAATCCATAATTTGAAACACACATACACATCCTAATGTTCACTGCAGCACTATTTACATTAGCCAGGACATGGAAACAACCTAAATATCCAACCTAAATATCCAGAAGAAAGGATGAAGTAGTATCATATGTACCATATAATGGAGTATCACTCAGCCATAAAAAAGAACAAAAATAATGTCATTTGCAGCAACATGGATGTACCTAGAGATTCTCATACTGAGTGAAGTCAGTCAGATCAAGAAAGAAAAGTATCTCTGCCTAAAACAGGAGTATCAATGCTACCCACCTCACAGAGCTTTGCTGTTGATTTAATTAAACAGAAAATAAAACAGCACTTGAATTATAATAGATATTCAATAAAATGTTATTATTTGTTAGTAGAGATATTATGCTTATTTAAACCAGAGTCATATTCTTTTGGTCAGAATATCAGGGGAATGAAATTGATACCCAGCTGTTAAGTAGAATATTATAAACTATAAAGAGAAAAATAGGTTTTTCTCTTAAGATTACAATTTACTTTGTGTTCCAAATCAAACTGGAGTAAGTCTTTCCTTAGTTTAGGAACTGTAGCTTATCCATCTATTTTGTCTCTTCTTAAAAATCATTTGGCTTATGTTTCAGAGAAAACTAAATGGAATGCATAATTTACAACATACAGCCAAAATCCAACATTTAATTTTATGTTTTATTCATGTAAGAGCAACAGACCTGGGAGGGGGAGAAAAAGTTAGAATTTGGTTAAATTACTTTCAAGATTCACAAAATATACCTAAAGCAAAAATGAGGCTATTTTAGTTGCAGTGAAAATACAAGAAGATCCAAAAGGGATGCATCAATAAGCATAATTTCACCTCTAAAATCTTAGTTCAGAATATACTTTTTTCAGTTGTAACATCTAATATATAAAACTAAAAAAGCAAGCTGAAAAATAACTAGCCTTCATTCTCTATTCCATTTCTGTAACTATCAAATATATGGCCCATTACATTGATTCTTATGTGTATTGTATTTTTCCCAGGAGCAGAATGTATTTTCAGCTATATTAATCATATTTCAAAATAAAGGCTGTGCTTTGATATGAAGGCTTTATATAGTCCCTGATGCCCTCTGAAACCATACAGTAATTTTTTATCTATGTAGATTTAGATATGATACTTAAAAAAAAAAAAAGGCAATCATAGCCTTAGCCAAATATCTGCAAATGCACCAGATGCTTCCTGGAAATTTACCTCAACACGGGTATTTTCTGTATTAAGAGTGACACACGCAGTTCTATGTTGGCTGTTCCTCTTCTGTTATGTGTTTGTATGTACATAGGCATAATCATATTGCCATTTAACCAAAGCACCAGTATTTAACCTGATGTATTGGGTGGTCTGCTAAGTATTCTCTGAAAATTATGGGTTCAATTCTGCCTCTGAATGCTCATTAAAAATATTTCAAACCTCCCATCTGCTTCTAAGACTATGGCTAGGAACTAAGGCTGCATAATCTACCTTGAATATATACCTCCTATGGGTAACTGCTACATTGCATGTAGAAATAAACTTCTGCTCACATACGTGTTGTGGGCCATTCGTTACCAATTCTTCTTTTTAATTTTCCTCTCTATTTTGCTTTCCTAAATGGACATTCTGCAGATTTTCTGTGAAGTCATGGAATAAAATAATTACTAAACATGGAAGTTAAATAAAGATATTCAAAATCCAATGGCAAGTGCAAAATGTTAGATGTTAATGTTTCTTTCAGAGGATGCACTCCCTACTCATTTTGCCTGATATCTTCTGGATCTCTTCTTAAACTTTCATTTTTTAATTTGTTTCACTCTGTTCTCAGCTGTCCTTGGAGAGCTATCAGAATTGTTTCCTCTTTTCCGTCCTCAGTATCATAGCTGAATTCTAGGCTATGGACACTCCCTGTTCATTTGTAACTGCCTAAATAACAATTTTCCCTAACTTTAATCCACACAAGAAAAACATCCTCTAGATTAAATTTCCTAATCACAACTTTCATCATGTCACAATTTTTGCTCAAGATAATATATAAAACTAAAAAAGCAAGCTGAAAAATAACTAGCCTTCATTCTCTATTCCATTTCTGTAACTATCAAATATATGGCCCATTACATTGATTCTTATGTGTATTGTATTTTTCCCAGGAGCAGAATGTATTTTCAGCTATATTAATCATATGATATGAAGGCTTTATATAGTCCCTGATGCCCTCTGAAACCATACAGTAATTTTTTATCTATGTAGATTTAGATATGATACTTTAAAAAAAAAAAGGCAATCATAGCCTTAGCCAAATATCTGCAAATGCACCAGATGCTTCCTGGAAATTTACCTCAACACGGGTATTTTCTGTATTAAGAGTGACACACGCAGTTCTATGTTGGCTGTTCCTCTTCTGTTATGTGTTTGTATGTACATAGGCATAATCATATTGCCATTTAACCAAAGCACCAGTATTTAACCTGATGTATTGGGTGGTCTGCTAAGTATTCTCTGAAAATTATGGGTTCAATTCTGCCTCTGAATGCTCATTAAAAATATTTCAAACCTCCCATCTGCTTCTAAGACTATGGCTAGGAACTAAGGCTGCATAATCTACCTTGAATATATACCTCCTATGGGTAACTGCTACATTGCATGTAGAAATAAACTTCTGCTCACATATGTGTTGTGGGCCATTCGTTACCAATTCTTTTTAATTTTCCTCTCTATTTTGCTTTCCTAAATGGACATTCTGCAGATTTTCTGTGAAGTCATGGAATAAAATAATTAACTAAACATGGAAGTTAAATAAAGATATTCAAAATCCAATGGCAAGTGCAAAATGTTAGATGTTAATGTTTCTTTCAGAGGATGCACTCCCTACTCATTTTGCCTGATATCTTCTGGATCTCTTCTTAAACTTTCATTTTTTAATTTGTTTCACTCTGTTCTCAGCTGTCCTTGGAGAGCTATCAGAATTGTTTCCTCTTTTCCGTCCTCAGTATCATAGCTGAATTCTAGGCTATGGACACTCCCTGTTCATTTGTAACTGCCTAAATAACAATTTTCCCTAACTTTAATCCACACAAGAAAAACATCCTCTAGATTAAATTTCCTAATCACAACTTTCATCATGTCACAATTTTGCTCAAGATTTTCCTGTGGTTCTAGTGATTATGGAAGAAGCCCAAAGTCTTTATTCTGACAGGTTTCAAGGCCTGGGAAATAGTATCTCATTTTAGTTATCAATCTAACCTCCTATGTCTTCCCCATTTCCTTCTGCTCCCATCAGAAAAAAATTCTTTGTATTCCCCACACACTATGCTTCTTCTGCCTGTGATTTTCCTGATGTTTGCCTCTTCTTTTTCTCCCATCCTTCCATCTATCCAAATCCCATCTACTCTTTATAGTCAATTGAAGTGATACCCTTTACATGCTTTCTATCAGAAAATCCAACTTCTCCAGGCCACAAGTCATATTTTCCTTGGAATTTACACCATACTTAACAACTCTGCTATTCAGTGAAGTTCATATGCTGGGCTGCATTCTTTCTCCTTTGGCAAGTCCAACAAGATTATAAACTGCTTGAGGTGATGGGATATGCCCTATGCTATTTTTGTATTACTCACTGTGCTTTGTTTATCTCTTCACTGAAAACACTAGATATATAAGGACACAAAGTAGACACGACACAATAATTTTAAAAAAGGTTTACAAAATACAATTCAAATTTATTGTTACTTATGGATAGATTAGTGACTGTCTAAGGCATGTGAATGGAGCAAATGTAGGTGTTCTCTGAAAAAAATTAAGCATAGATCAAATTTTTATAAATAAAATAGTAAGATAAATACACTAGATGGTGATATTTGAATAACCTTTTGGTGACTCTCCTCATAAAGAGAAGATGACCACCTGATTTTCAGAATCTCAAACAGGTTTCAGTCCTGCTCTCCTAAAAAAAGAAGTATTTTGATTTTCTAAAGTAGGAGTCAAAAAACAAAGATACAGAAGGAGTGCAAAATATTAACAGACATGTCTGCCAGCTGTGAGAAGGGTACTCAGAGCAGTGTATCAGAGCACACACAAGACACGGGGGGATCCACAGAGAACACCTCCTTGTGACAGATTACTGGTCACTCACTCTGGTCTGATGTGAGTGAGGAGGAAGAGCTCTTCCTCATCATGGAGCAACCTGGAGTGAGTTGGGGAATGTCCGAATGAGAGACAGAGGAGGGGCCCAGCGCAAGTAGTCAGAATCAGAGCTGGAAGTGATTCCTGTGGGAAAGTAGCCTGATGTGAGATGCCAGCAACTAAGCAAGAGGAGGGTATATGTTCATGGGCATGGCTCTGAATGTGGTGTCAGAGCTCCAACAGGGTGAGAAAGATCTTTCTGCCTGTACAGAGTCAACAGAGAGAACCAGGAGGCAAAATGCAGAGAGGACAATATTTATAAGTGAGGGCAGGGAAGCAAGGGATGTTGAAAGTCCAAACGAGGTGGGGAGCTCCTCTCAATGCAGAGTGACTTGGGATGGGGCATAAGATCCCTAGTGGAGTGAAGAGGACATCTACAGAGGAGTCCAGAGAAGACATTTAATGTCTAACAAGTATATGAAAAGGTGCTCAACCTCAGTAATCACCAGGGAAATACAAATCAAACCATAATGAAATATCACTTCAAACCTGACAGAATGGCTATTATCAAAAAGTTGGTATGGGATATGCCCTATCTACTCACTGTGCTTTGTTTATCTCTTCACTGAAAACACTAGATATATAAGGACACAAAGTAGACATGACACAATAATTTTTAAAAAGGTTTACAAAATACAATTCAAATTTATTGTTACTTATGGATAGATTAGTGACTGTCTAAGGCACGTGAATGGAGCAAATGTAGGTGTTCTCTGAAAAAAATTAAGCATAGATCAAATTTTTATAAATAAAATAGTAAGATAAATACACTAGATGGTGATATTTGAATAACCTTTTGGTGACTCTCCTCATAAACAGAAGATGACCACCTGATTTTCAGAATCTCAAACAGGTTTCAGTCCTGTTCTCCTAAAAAAAGAAGTATTTTGATTTTCCAAAGTAGGAGTCAAAAAACAAAGATACAGAAGGAGTGCAAAATATTAACAGACATGTCTGCCAGCTGTGAAAAGGGTACTCAGAGCAGTTATCAGAGCACACACAAGACACGGGGGGATCCACAGAGAACACCTCCTTGTGACAGAGTACTGGTCACTCACTCTGGTCTGATGTGAGTGAGGAGGAAGAGCTCTTCCTCATCATGGAGCAACCTGGAGTGAGTTGGGGAACGTCCGAATGAGAGACAGAGGAGGGGCCCAGCGCAAGTAGTCAGAATCAGAGCTGGAAGTGGTTCCTGTGGGAAAGTAGCCTGATGTGAGATGCCAGCAACTAAGCAAGAGGAGGGTATATGTTCATGGGCATGGCTCTGACTGTGGTGTCAGAGCTCCAGCAGGGTGAGAAAGATCTTTCTGCCTGTACATTGAATCAACAGAGAGAACCAGGAGGCAAAATGCAGAGAGGAGAATATTTATAAGTGAGGGCAGGGAAGCAAGGGATGTTGAAAGTCCAAACGAGGTGGGGAGCTCCTCTCAATGCAGAGTGACTTGGGATGGGGCATAAGATCCCTAGTGGAGTGAAGAGGACATCTACAGAGGAGTCCAGAGAAGACATTTAATGTCTAACAAGTATATGAAAAGGTGCTCAGCCTCAGTAATCACCAGGGAAATACAATCAAACCGCAATGAAATATCACTTCAAACCTGACAGAATGGCTATTATCAAAAAGTCAAGACAAGTGTTGGCAAGCATGTGGAGAAAAATTAATTCTTGTATACTTTACTGGTGGGACTGAAACTTCATACAACCACAAGGAGAACAATATGGAGGCTCCTCAAAAAATTAAAAATGGAACTATCCTATGAGCCACCAATTCTATTTCTGGATGTATATCTAAAGGAAATGAAATCAGTATCTCAAAGAGATATCTGCACTCTTACGTTCACTGCAGCATCATTTACAACAGTCAAAACATGAAAACAACCTAAGTGGCCATCAATAGACACATATATATAATTTTCTATATCCATTCACATATCTATATTCTGCATATAATGTATACATTTATTATAAATACATTTCATGTATAATTATGTATTGCTTATATATAATATATAAATACATGTAAGGGTATACATACACATACAGTGGAATAGTATGCTACCATGTCACCATTTGCAACAACATAAATGAACCTTGAGGACACTAAGTGAAGTAAGCCAAACACAGAATGAGAAATACTGCACGATCTCACTTACACACTGAATCTAAAAAACGTCAAATCCATGGAAACAGAGTGGAAGAATACTTACTGGGGCCTAGGGTTTGGTGAAAATGGAGAAATGTTGGCCAAAGTGCACTTTCAGTTAAAATGACTCAGTTCAGAATAATTACTGTATTTAATAATGAGGTAACATTTACCCAAACTTTGTCAAGGTAGTAGATCACAAGTCTTCTCATCACACACACACACACACACGCACCCAGTTAGCTGTGAATCAATAGGTATGTTAATTATCTTGACTATAAATGATAAACCATTTCACAATTTATACATAATCAAATCCCTGCATTGTATAATTGAAATAAAAACAATTTTTCTTTGTCAATCGTAACTTCAGTAAAGCTGGAAAAAATTTTAAAAGATAAACTACAAAACGTAAGTGCTCAAATAATGTGCATATATTAAGAACAAAGAAGTCAGCCTAAGTGGGCTATTGCTTGACAAAATGGGACAATCTGAACACAAAAATAAAATAGAAGATCTCTAGTTTTATTGATCAAAATCAACAAATTAAACAATAGATTTATGAGAAACAGGATTTTTACACGGTTCCAAACATCTCACAAAATATAAATTACAACAGAGAAAAGAGTTGCCTTACAGTGAAGCAATCTAGCAGATAGTGCATTAACAGAGTAATGAAGTTTGAATATCACGAGTACTGGGAATCACACACCACCTGATAGGATGTAATAAAAAGGAGAAACTATTTTTGTGGTTTCCCAAGATGCCTAACCTGAATCCAATCATGAGGAAACATCTGACAAATTCATATTGAGAGAATATTCTACAAAATAACTAGCCTGCAATCTTCAAAAGTTTTAGGGTCGTAACAGTCTAAGAAAAAAATCATGGAAATGTTCCAGACTAAAGAAGTCAAAAGAGGCAAAACAATTAAATATGAGAATTTTAGCTGGATTCTTTTGATGAATGCATTGGGTCAACAGGCAAATTCTGAATGGAATCTGAGATTTATCTGCATGAATCAAAGTTGATTTTTTGGTTTTGGAGGTAGTGTCACCACTATGTGGGAGAATGTTCTTCTTCTTAGGGTTTAAATATAAAATATTTGGAGATGATAATCAATTCAGTAACTTATAAGTGGTTCAGGAAAAGAAAGCTTTCTTTATACTATGCTTCTAATTTTTCTAAGTTTGAGATTCTAAAAGAAAACTATTAACAATAGATACTTTGAAAATAACTAATGTTTTAAAACAGGTTAATGCAAACCCACACATATATAAAACAAATCAGAGCAGAGAAGTTTGATGCGAGTATCAAAAAAGACCGTGTAGTTCTACCTATGCTGAAAAACATAGACATTTTTACTCTGAAAAGTCACTACACCTAATTAGAGTTAAATACAATCGATTTTTATTAAAAACCTTGTTTGTTGCAAATATATTTCTTAAAAATTATCTCAGAAAGGCTTTTAGTCTAGCCTGGTAATGACTAGTTATGGTTCAGATACGGTGGGTTGATTCTAACCCTGCTAACTGGAAGAGTCAGAAAACTTTTTTAGATAAATATATATATATATGATCTGTAGATACACGATCTGTAGATAATCCTATATATATCACACATATGATATATATGTGATAGATATATATGTGTGATATATAGAGATACATCTATGGATGATAATATATGATACATAGATCTCCATATATGTGATACACAGATATATAAATATCTATATAATATATAGATATAGAGAGAGACATATATATCTTAACAGAAATTCCACTTCTACTGTAGAGAGAGTTTCTCTCCTTTCCTTCCAGTATTATGGGCATTACTAATCAGGAGATACTCTGAAGAATCAGCTGGTGCAACTGATTGGAAGCTATGCAGAAAATTTCTACTGTAAGTCCTAGAATTTTAGATGCATGTATCCCAGGATAACAAAAATATTTGACAACTAAAGCTGTCTTCTTTCTAAACTCTATATGTTATAATAATACCTATGCGAAAATTGAGATCCTATTCCAAGTCACTGTAAAAGAAAGGATGTAGTCCCCGCTTACTCGGCTTTGATTCAGCACTCCTCCTGCCACATCTCAAAGACAAAAGAGACTAAAGGCTGACACAGATTGATTTCTTTCCTCAATTCAACCTGTATATGATCCATATGGCACTATAAATTCTGCCAACAGATAAATAAATCTGATAAATTACCCTGAACTGTAAGCTATTATAATGGATCCAACTGAAACTGGGTTGTAATTCAACTTCAGTAAACTTTTACATTAATATCTCAAGAGGAGTCCTGACAAAGAAAGCCTGGAGCTTCTACTTCCTCTGCTTTTAAAGTACAGTTTGAGCAGGAGGTTGTAAGCTGAGGTTTTTCCAGTGTAGCATGAAGATTTGCAAAGCCCAAAGGATATTAGGTAGAGCCTAATCTTTTGAATGCCTTTGATACGGTGACCTGCAGAGAAGAGTAAGAATCAAAGAGCAGACCTGTAGTTTTGCAATGGGAAAAGGACGTTTAATAAATATCCTTTCCTAAGAGTCTTGGGCAACTAAATCTGAAGGTGATAATTGTATAAAAATAGCCAATTTCCTTTTCTTTTATTTTTGACAGGTGGTAGGAAATAAAATTTCTGCTTTAAATTTTCAGTAAAAAAAAAAAATCAAGGTGTATTATATTTTCATGATAACAGTTGAATCTTAGGTACCAATCTTAGGTTAGCACCAATCCTGAGTACAAGTAAACTGACATCACATCTGGATTAAAATTTTTAATTCTAGAAGAAAATGCTTAACCATGTAAAAAATGTTATCAATTACTTTGACAATTACAACTGCTTGTTTTCATCATGCTTTCCTGAAATTATTTCATAGATTTAAAATTCTGCTTATGTAACTTAAATTCACAAATAATCTCTATGATTTGATTCTTTCAGAATCCCCTATCTTTCCATATTTTTGCACTAAATTCTTTTTGAAAAATAATCCTTATCTGCAAATTTATAAAAATGAATCATTTAATTACACTGCCCGAATATTAGTTTAAAATTCTTGTTAGGATGCCCATTTGGGTTGTTACAACAGAACACCATAAGCTGGGATGTTTATAAACAACAAACATTTATTTTTTATAGTTCTGGAGGCCGGAAGCCAAGATCAGGGTGCTAGCGTAGATGGGTAAGGATTCTCTTCCTGTCACAGACTTCTTACTGTATCCTCACCTGGTGAAAGGGGTTCTGTAGGGTCACTACTATAAAAGCACTAATCTCATTTATGAAAATTCTCATGACCTAAGCACCTCACAAGGGCCCCACATCCTAATTCCTTCCTACTGGGTATCAGGATTTCAGTGGATGAATCTGAAGTGAGCTCAGACATGCAAACATTGGAAAGGTCTCAAAATGTAAATCTGCTTTCAAGATGAAGTTTCCAACATTATCTTCTTTCTTTTCCCGCTATCATCCTGGAATTATAACTAATATGGAGAATTATCTAACCCTGTCCTTTATAAAAGCTTAAAGTATAGAAGACAACATCAGTGTTATACAGAAGATATCAGAAGAGCTGGGGTTGAGTCATTTTTCACAACATATTATTGGATAATTTATGTAATATCTTGTCTGTAATTATTTCTAATATTGTTATTCCCATTTTAGAAATTGAGAAACCTGAAGCTCCAAGAAGTTCAATAATTTGTGCAGGGTCAAAGAGCTAATAAAAGGTGTCATGATTCAAAACTATATCTGCCTGTCTTAAGTATCTACATGTGGGTTTAAAAAATTCTGTTTCTATAAAGACATCCTTAATTATTCTTCTTACTAGGTTCTAGTTCAAATTATTCATGATAACAGTTAATCTTAGAATCGGTTAGCACCAATCCTGAGTACAAGTAAACTGACATCACATCTGGATTAAAATTTTTAATTCTAGAAGAAAATGCTTAACCATGTAAAAAATGTTATCAATTACTTTGACAATTACAACTGCTTGTTTTCATCATGCTTTCCTGAAATTATTTCATAGATTTAAAATTCTGCTTATGTAACTTAAATTCACAAATAATCGCTATGATTTGATTCTTTCAGAATCCCCTATCTTTCCATATTTTTGCACTAAATTCTTTTCGAAAAATAATCCTTATCTGCAAATTTATAGAAATGAATCATTTAATTACACTGCCTGAATATTAGTTTAAAATTCTTGTTAGGGTGCCCATTTGGGTTGTTACAACAGAACACCATAAGCTGGGATGTTTATAAACAACAAACATTTATTTTTTTATAGTTCTGGAGGCCGGAAGCCAAGATCAGGGTGCTAGCGTAGATGGGTGAGGATTCTCCTCCTGTCACAGACTTCTTACTGTATCCTCACCTGGTGAAAGGGGCTCTGTAGGGTCACTACTATAAAAGCACTAACCTCATTTATGAAAATTCTCATGACCTAAGCACCTCACAAGGGCCCCACATCCTAATTCCTTCCTACTGGGTATCAGGATTTCAGTGGATGAATCTGAAGTGAGCTCAGACATGCAAACATTGGAAAGGTCTCAAAATGTAAATCTGCTTTCAAGATGAAGTTTCCAACATTATCTTCTTTCTTTTCCCGCTATCATCCTGGAATTATAACTAATATGGAGAATTATCTAACCCTGTCCTTTATAAAAGCTTAAAGTATAGAAGACAACTCAGTGTTATACAGAAGATATCAGAAGAGCTGGGGTTGAGTCATTTTTCACAACATATTATTGGATAATTTATGTAATATCATGTCTGTAATTATTTCTAATATTGCTATTCCCATTTTAGAAATTGAGAAACCTGAAGCTCCAAGAAGTTCAATAACTCGTGCAGGGTCAAAGAGCTAATAAAAGGTGTCATGATTCAAAACTATATCTGCCTGTCTTAAGTAACTACATGTGTGTTCAAAAAATTCTGTTTCTATAATGACATCCTTAATTATTCTTCTTACTAGGTTCTAGTTCAAATTATTTCAATTTTTGAAAAGGCAGAACACATTCTGTTCAGTTATGCCTCCATGTTTGATATCAGATCCTAGGATAAATATAAAGAGGAGTAAGATATAACTCAACAAATTTACAAACTAGAATAACAACAGCATAATTTTGTTCTTGATTACACAGGAAAAGAGTTGATTTTTTTTTTTCTATTTATCTCTGACATTTTAATCTTTCACTGGAGGTAGAACCTATAATATACGGAAAAGGCAATGAATTGTTTGAGAAATTTGGTTTCGGATCACATGCTATCATTATTGGCTCATTCACAGATCAATGGCACACAAAGGTTACCTAAATGAGGCTTCTGAATTGGATTTCCAAGTCAAAAGATCTCTTTTTCATGTTGCAATAAAAGTGCCTGAATCAGCTGCTGGAACTTTCATGCATATAACATCTACATATATAAGCACATGGTAGGATAATATTTTCAAAAAATAGGAGTGAAAGGTTAAGAATTTAGGGACACAGAATGGCATAACCTAGAATGAGAATCTGCACTTGTCTCACTGGCCACAGAGAAACTACCAAAGACACCTGACTTCAGGTGAGCCTAGGGATAGAAACTAGTGGAAGATGCAGGGACTGGCTTAAAAATGACCCATGTACCAGATTTCTTGTTGAAAAAGGCATTATAAAAAGTATTTACTGCAGAGTAATGCGAAGAAAACAACTACGGAGACTATAAAAAGATTTATTCTCATAACAAATATAATTATTAAACACTGGTTTCAATTTCATTAATCATAATTATCCACATATTTGTATACAGTGATGAATATAATATAGAAATGCAGATGGTCAATTTCATTACTGCAAACCTCTGATTTATAAATAAAAAATGTCAAGTTATAATCTAAAACAAAAATAAAATAAAAAGTAATTCAAGATGAAGTTACTTCTCAAACAAGAATAGGCAGTATACCAGCATCTATTTTCAGCCTTTCAGAAATAAGTTGGTGAAACCAAAAGTTCAACATGAGGAAATGCGTTTTCACAGATTTAAGGAACACCTGATTAAAGGAAAAAGAAAACCCCTATGTGTACATAAAGGAATCCACCTACTGGACAGAACTGTTAATTGGTGAGGGAAAAAAAAAAATCACAAGCAGATGTTCTATACTCCAGGCAGAAATCTCCTCAGCAACATGAAAATATAATTGGCTTTTAAAAAAACAATTAGCATTATGATTCTAACAAGAGGCAGGAGCCATTAAGTATACCTCAGTCTAGGAGGGTTTAAAATGAATCAAACTGAAAAAAGAAGGAAAGTAGGGAGGGAATAAAGGAGGGAGGGGAGGAGGGAGGAAAGGAAGGAGTGATTCTCATCTCTTTTTTTCTAGACGATTCATGCTTCATTTTGTTCATTTTTCCTGAGGCACATTTTAGGGCAAGATTTTCATGTGCATTTTCCACAGAAAGACACTATGTCCTCCCAGCCCAAGAATATTAGGGAAAAAACAAAAACAAATACACTCATTTAAGAAGCAAAGTTTCATTTTAGACCTAACCTGTTTGACATTTATGAGAAAAGGCTGTCTTATGTCCTTCATCTGTGCACTGCCAGCCAGTCAGGACTGGGAGGTTTCATCTAAGATGACGTATATAAAACTACAAAGTAAATATCTCCTGCAGGCACAAGACAGTTGAGGCTTGTGTGACAATTTTTACCAGGTACACCAGCAGTCTGACTCTTCTCTAATTGCCTCACTGGAGCAGACTATAGCCTCTGCACACTGGAGGCAGCCTGAAGAAGAAAAACAAGGGCAACACTTAGCCTGGTCCAGGGATTCCTTTGCAACCTCTTGGAGATGCCTCACTTCTGTTTGCAACTATTAATCAGGCCAGAACCAGTAGGTTGCCGACCCCTGCTGAAGGCATCAATGTTCCAAATCGGAAGATCTGCTTGCTGTTGCTGACACCACTCTTAACGACTCAAACATCTGGAGAACAACATTTACATACACAAGCTTCCTGATAAGCAATAACTTACATGCTGGCTACTGTGAATTCGGAGCACAATGGGAGTAGACCATCTATTTTCAGCCTTTCAGAAATAAGTTGGTGAAACGAAAAGTTCAACATGAGGAAATGCGTTTTCACAGATTAAAGGAACACCTGATTCAAGGAAAAAGAAACACCCTATGTGTACATAAAGGAATACACCTACTGGGCAGAACTGTTCATTGGTGAGGGAAAAAAATCACAAGCAGATGTTCTATACTCCAGGCAGAAATCTCCTCAGCAACATGAAAATATAATTGGCTTTTAAAAAAACAATTAGCATTATGATTCTAACAAGAGGCAGGAGCCATTAAGTATACCTCAGTCTAGGAGGATTTAAAATGAATCAAACTGAAAAAAGAAGGAAAGTAGGGAGGGAATAAAGGAGGAGGGGAGGAGGGAGGAAAGGAAGGAGTGATTCTCATCTCTTTTTTTCTAGACGATTCATGCTTCATTTTGTTCATTTTTCCTGAGGCACATTTTAGGGCAAGATTTTCATGTGCATTTTCCACAGAAAGACACTATGTCCTCCCAGCCCAAGAATATTAGGAAAAAAACAAAAACAAATACACTCATTTAAGAAGCAAAGTTTCATTTTAGACCTAACCTGTTTGACATTTATGAGAAAAGGCTGTCTTATGTCCTTCATCTGTGCACTGCCAGCCAGTCAGGACTGGAAGGTTTCATCTAAGATGACGTATATAAAACTACAAAGTAAATATCTCCTGCAGGCACAAGACAGTTGAGGCTTGTGTGACAATTTTTCCCAGGTACACCAGCAGTCTGACTCTTCTCTAATTGCCTCACTGGAGCAGACTATAGCCTCTGCACACTGGAGGCAGCCTGAAGAAGAAAAACAAGGGCAACACTTAGCCTGGTCCAGGGATTCCTTTGCCACCTCTTGGAGATGCCTCACTTCTGTTTGCAACTATTAATCAGGCCAGAACCAGTAGGTTGCCGACCCCTGCTGAAGGCATCAATGTTCCAAATCGGAAGATCTGCTTGCTGTTACTGACACCACTCTTAACGACTCAAACATCTGGAGAACAACATTTCACAGTGACAGTCAGAGCTTCCCTGATAAGCAATAACTTACATGCTGGCTACTGTGAATTCGGAGCACAATGGGAGTAGCAGGGCAGTGTCCCTTAGAGCCCATTTCTTTCCTTTGAAGCAAAGACTCAGGTATCTCAGAGGGGTGCCCTTGGGTATTAGACACTACATTCCACTAAGATTTCTATCAATTCTTTTAGAAGTAGCACTTAAATCCTGGTCTATTTTCAGCTTGTTAATGCTAATTTATGAATTCGAGTTTCTTTTTTTTTTTTTTAAAGTAATAGATTTGACTCAAATCACAAAAGTAATACATAACAAGTCAAGCAGCAGTGATGGACAGGTTATTATATCTGTAAAGATGGCAGCTTACTATGTTTCTTCTTGAATGATTACACTGCAATGATGTGCTTCCCTATTCCTTACACAGTGAAAGTGAAAGAAGCTCAGTTGTGTTCAACTCTTTGTGACCCCATGGACCATAGCCAGCCAGGCTCCTGTGTCCATGGAATTCTCTAGGCAAGAAAATTGGAGTGGGTTGCCATTTCCTTCTTTAGGGGAATCTTCCTGATCCCCAAGAATTGAACCTGGGTTTCCTGCATCACAGGCAAGTTCCTTACCATATGCACCACCAGGGAAGCCCTACTTCCTCCAATTTCCAACTCTCTCTTCCTCTAATCTCCATCCCAGATATCACTAAAACCACAAAGCAAGAACCAAAACATATTTTAAGGTAAGTGGACAGCTACTTAGCTGCACTTTCTAGTATTTCTATGACAGCCACATATTAATTAAACAAAACCAAGGAGAAAGGTTCATTTGGTAGAACTGGTTCAGCCACCTTTAATAAAAAGTTCCCACATTTCCATTATCCATTATGTTTATTATCTGCATCCCCTGTCGCTAGGACTTAACATTTTTGTTAGGTCTGGCCTTAGACCTGCCATCTGTTCCCTAGATTCAAGTTCTGTCACAAATAGTCTTCAGCACTCGACCCCTCCCCATATCCACCAAGCCTGACTCCACAACACTACTTGACTCTTCTTACAGTCAGTGCCTCTCTCACATACTTTTCTCTTGTTTTCACTGACCTTTTAACCCCGACTCAAACATCTGGAGAACAACATTTCACAGTGACAGTCAGAGCTTCCCTGATAAGCAATAACTTACATGCTGGCTACTGTGAATTCGGAGCACAATGGGAGTAGCAGAGCAGTGTACCTTAGAGCCCATTTCTTTCCTTTGAAGCAAAGACTCAGGTATCTCAGAGGGGTGCCCTTGGGTATTAGACACTACATTCCACTAAGATTTCTATCAATTCTTTTAGAAGTAGCACTTAAATCCTGGTCTATTTTCAGCTTGTTAATGCTAATTTATGAATTCGAGTTTCTTTTTTTTTTTTTTAAAGTAATAGATTTGACTCAAATCACAAAAGTAATACATAACAAGTCAAGCAGCAGTGATGGACAGGTTATTATATCTGTAAAGATGGCAGCTTACTATGTTTCTTCTTGAATGATTACACTGCAATGATGTGCTTCCCTATTCCTTTCTTACACAGTGAAAGTGAAAGAAGCTCAGTTGTGTTCAACTTTTTGTGACCCCATGGACCATAGCCAGCCAGGCTCCTGTGTCCATGGAATTCTCTAGGCAAGAAAATTGGAGTGGGTTGCCATTTCCTTCTTTAGGGGAATCTTCCTGATCCCCAAGAATTGAACCTGGGTTTCCTGCATCTCAGGCAAGTTCTTTACCATATGCACCACCAGGGAAGCCCTACTTCCTCCAATTTCCAACTCTCTCTTCCTCTAATCTCCATCCCAGATATCACTAACACCACAAAGCAAGAACCAAAACATATTTTAAGGTAAGTGGACAGCTATTTAGCTGCACTTTCTAGTATTTCTATGACAACCACATATTAATTAAACAAAACCAAGGAGAAAGGTTCATTTGGTAGAACTGGTTCAGCCACCTTTATAAAAAGTCCCCACATTTCCATTATCCATTATGTTTATTATCTGCATCCCCTGTCGCTAGGACTTAACATTTTTGTTAGGTCTGGCCTTAGACCTGCCATCTGTTCCCTAGATTCAAGCTCTGTCACAAATAGTCTTCAGCACTCGACCCCTCCCCATATCCACCAAGCCTGACTCCACAACACTACTTGACTCTTCTTACAGTCAGTGCCTCTCTCACATACTTTTCTCTTGTTTTCACTGATCAAATTTTCTTTTCCAATATTGCTCCAATGTGTCTCAACAGCCTTCTCTGGGTATTACCTAAACTAGATGACCAAAAGGACAAATGTACATGCAGCACAGGGTAATAACGTGGAAAAGAGCGAAGTCTAATTTCATGTGAAAGGAATGCCTCCTGAAGAGTAATTCATCATGAGGACAGAAAGTCAAAGCCCCTCTGTTGTTTTTTTTTTCTTTTCATTAAGATCATTCGGATAAGAACAAAGGTTCTGAAAACAGTGCTCAATAAATATGGCTGGCTTACTCCAACTGTATAAACATGCACACACACAAATATAAACAAACATTAAAATAAAATCAATGAGAAATGCACCAAAGAGTGGAATTCTGAATAAGTACTTCTCTATTTTTTTTCTACAATTTCTGTTTTGCCAGTGTTTCCTTGTTAATCTAGTCAATGTTACTTATACTACAAGGCAAAAATGATTTACACAAAGGAATAATTACCAGCAGCTTTTCTTAGAGAAATTCACATAAATCTTCAAACCTCTAACCAGCACACCCAGCTGTCCCTGCTCCAGGGGTATGGCTCTAGATGAAGGTAGTAGGACAGCAGACTTAGGCCTCCCTTAAGTAAAATCTGTAATGAGCCCTGAAGCTTCCTGTTACTCTGGTGTATCTGGGAAGAAATGTAGGCTAAGTCTAAGCCTTCCTTAGTGCATGCCATGTTTTCATAATCACAAGGATTTGGCTTCTGTTCTAGTAAAGATTAGATGCTAAAAGCCAGGAATGGAAACTGGCTGGGAACTCTTATGGATCTGACTGTAGAACAGAAAGGATATTTTAAGGTAAGTGGACAGTTTTAGCAAAACCAAAAAAAGGAGAAAGGTTCATTTGGTAGAACTGGTTCAGCCACCTTTATAAAAAGTCCCACATTTCCATTATCCATTATGTTTATTATCTGCATCCCCTGTCGCTAGGACTTAACATTTTGTTAGGTCTGGCCTTAGACCTGCCATCTGTTCCCTAGATTCAAGCTCTGTCACAAATAGTCTTCAGCACTCGACCCCTCCCCATATCCACCAAGCCTGACTCCACAACACTACTTGACTCGTCTTACAATCAGTGCCTCTCACATACTTTTCTCTTGTTTTCACTGATCAAATTTTCTTTTCCAATATTGCTCCAATGTGTCTCAACAGCCTTCTCTGGGTATTACCTAAACTAGATGACCAAAAGGACAAATGTACATTCAGCACAGGGTAATAACGTGGAAAAGAGCGAAGTCTAATTTCATGTGAAAGGAATGCCTCCTGAAGAGCAATTCATCATGAGGACAGAAAGTCAAAGCCCCTCTGTTGTTTTTTTTTTCTTTTCATTAAGATCATTCGGATAAGAACAAAGGTTCTGAAAACAGTGCTCAATAAATATGGCTGGCTTACTCCAACTGTATAAACATGCACACACACAAATATAAACAAACATTAAAATAAAATCAATGAGAAATGCACCAAAGAGTGGAATTCTGAATAAGTACTTCTCTACTTTTTTTCTACAATTTCTGTTTTGCCAGTGTTTCCTTGTTAATCTAGTCAATGTTACTTATACTACAAGGCAAAAATGATTTACACAAAGGAATAATTACCAGCAGCTTTTCTTAGAGAAATTCACATAAATCTTCAAACCTCTAACCAGCACACCCAGCTGTCCCTGCTCCAGGGGTATGGCTCTAGATGAAGGTAGTAGGACAGCAGACTTAGGCCTCCCTTAAGTAAAATCTGTAATGAGCCCTGAAGCTTCCTGTTACTCTGGTGTATCTGAGAAGAAATGTAGGCTAAGTCTAAGCCTTCCTTAGTGCATGCCATGTTTTCATAATCACAAGGATTTGGCTTCTGTTCTAGTAAAGATTAGATGCTAAAAGCCAGGAATGGAAACTGGCTGGGAACTCTTATGGATCTGACTGTAGAACAGAAAGGATGCTGCTCTAATGCAAATCGAGCCTCAAGAACACTAACAATGCCTTATCCATTCATTCTCCAAGTATTTACTCAGTGCCTACACTATGCCAGGCCATTTGACACTTTGGGAATACAAAAGAAGACAAATCAAACCACATCTCTTTCCGCATAGATCTCACATTCTACTTTGAGATATAGACAGCAAAGATTTAAAGAAAAATAAAGCAGGGTGACGATGCTACTCTGAACAAGACAAGCAGTGTAGTTCCCTCTGACAAGCTGACAAAGACTGGAAGAAATAAAAGATCACGTGGACTACGATCATTCTGGACAAGAGAGCAGCAAGTGTGAAGACTCTGAGGTGAAGTCCTTCCAGCACAGAGGAATAACAGCTGCTGGAGTGTTTCAGCAAGTAAGGACAGGAATTAGGGAGTCTGGCGGCATATAATGTAAGGCCTTTGGGATAGAATAAGAATTTTCTTATTTCACTGAGTGACAGGAATGTACTTGAGGGGCTTACTTAGACAGTAGTAGCATATTTAGATTTTAAATGGAACTTTCTGACAATGTATGAAATATAGCTAAACGAAGGCAAGGGAAGATAAAGGGGTAGGAAGATAAAGTAAATATCCCAGCATCAGATGATGGCGGCCGGAATGAAAGTGGAGACAATAGAAATGGAGAGAGGCAGTCAGGTTCAAAAGTGTAGCACCGAAAGTTATGCTGATGTGGGATATGAACTAAAGAGTGATGTCAAGGGTGATGCCAAATTCTCTGACCTGAGCAACTAGATGTCATCACTTGCTCGAAGGAGAACACTAAAATTGAGAAAAAACAGGAGTTGGTTAGAGGAAAAGTAAGGGGGGATTCACATAAGAATTTACACAAAGGAATAATTACCAGCAGCTTTTCTTAGAGAAATTCACATAAATCTTCAAACCTCTAACCAGCACACCCAGCTGTCCCTGCTCCAGGGTATGGCTCTAGATGAAGGTAGTAGGACAGCAGACTTAGGCCTCCTTAAGTAAAATCTGTAATGAGCCCTGAAGCTTCCTGTTACTCTGGTGTATCTGAGAAGAAATGTAGGCTAAGTCTAAGCCTTCCTTAGTGCATGCCATGTTTTCATAATCACAAGGATCTGGCTTCTGTTCTAGTAAAGATTAGATGCTAAAAGCCAGGAATGGAAACTGGCTGAGAACTCTTATGGATCTGACTGTAGAACAGAAAGGATGCTGCTCTAATGCAAATCGAGCCTCAAGAACACTAACAATGCCTTATCCATTCATTCTCCAAGTATTTACTCAGTGCCTACACTATGCCAGGCCATTTGACACTTTGGGCATACAAAAGAAGACAAATCAAACCACATCTCTTTCTGCATAGATCTCACATTCTACTTTGAGATATAGACAGCAAAGATTTAAAGAAAAATAAAGCAGGGTGACGATGGTACTTTGAACAAGACAAGCAGTGTAGTTCCCTCTGACAAGCTGACAAAGACTGGAAGAAATAAAAGAGCACATGGACTACGATCATTCTGGACAAGAGAGCAGCAAGTGTGAAGACTCTGAGGTGAAGTCCTTCCAGCACAGAGGAATAACAGAGCTGCTGGAGTGTTTCAGCAAGTAAGTACAGGAATTAGGGAGTCTGGCGGCATATAATGTAAGGCCTTTGGGATAGAATAAGAATTTTCTTATTTCACTGAATGACAGGAATGTACTTGAGGGGCTTACTTAGACAGTAGTAGCATATTTAGATTTTATATGGAACTTTCTGACAATGTATGAAATATAGCTAAACGAAGGCAAGGGAAGATAAAGGGGTAGGAAGATAAAGTAAATATCCCAGCATCAGATGATGGCGGCCGGAATGAAAGTGGAGACAATAGAAATGGAGAGAGGCAGGCAGGTTCAAAAGTGTAGCACCAAAAGTTTTGCTGATGTGGGATATGAACTAAAGAGTGATGTCAAGGGTGATGCCAAATTCTCTACCTGAGCAACTAGATGTCATCATTTGCTCGAAGGAGAACACTATGAGAGAAACAGAGTTGGTAGAGAAAAATTAAGAATTCAAGTTTGGTTATGTTAGGTTTAAGCAGACAACTGGATATGAGGCTGAAAGACTCAGGCCAGAGGTGGAACCTGGGGAGCCTTCAGTGTCAGGATGGTGATTAAAAGATCACCTAGGGAGTGAATGTGTCTGAAGAAGAGAAGAGGTCTAGGGACACAGTCCTGGGCCACATCACCATTTAAGGCCAGAGTGAAGACAACAATCGATCCAGCAGAGAGGACTGAAAGGGAACAGCAATGAGACAAGGAGAAGATCAGAAGATACCCCCAAAGCAAACAGAACAAAGGGCCTAAGAGAATTCACTTTGAATAACACAACGATGTAAAGTTTCCTTATCTCCTGTCTGATCGCAGAGCTTTGGAGAAAAGACAGGAGCTTCCATTAAATTTCAGTTTTCCTCATACCTCTGCAATCTATGTGCTAGACTAGTGAATACTGCGCCACCTCATTATGGTTTAGTTCGCTTACCCTGAACCCAGTCTTTTTTCTTCCACTTCTTCTTTTGCCTGTGCCACTAGAGAATGACTCTGGATCATCACAAGCTGAAGAGACCACAGATTTTTTCAGAATAACACATCCTGAAAGTCAAACTTGATTGTGAGCATTGTAAAACCAAATTAAATTTCAGGCATGTTATTCTGATGCAGTGAAGAGAAAATGAATGTAAGTAGGTTTCTTTTGTTAAAGCTCTGTGCAACAAACCTCTTATGTATTCATTTTATTTCCTTACTCTTTCATCCTATTAAGTTAAATTTATTTTTTAGCTATTGTTGGGCATCCTTTAGGAGAGGCAAATACTAAGGACTATAATCGAGTACAAGCCAAAGGTTCCAAATAACAGCCTACTTAATGCATCAATGTCAAAGGAAAGAATACCTTTCCTCTCAGGAGGGTCAAGGACTCCTTGCTAACTCTGGTAACCTGTGACTTCTTCCTGACATTGATATTAACTGCAAGGGCTGTTAGTACTACTTCTACAGATTATAATATAGGCTAAAAAGCAAAGCAATGCAGCATCACACATGGTATCATATTTCAGTGATAACATTCCACGTTAGTGGGAGAAGTCAATCATATATGTGACATAAAGATAAACAGTATAGGTAAGCATCTTTTAAATCACTATCATGTATGTTTATTTCTATAATCCTTTATGAACTTTATGATACATTTGACAAACGGTGTTTACTGGCTTGGCCATGATTCAGGAACTGAGGCAACGATATGCATTCCTTATCCAACAGTTACTTTGGGGACATGTCATCAGTTTATATGAAAGGCAGAGCTAGGTGAACTTGAAGAGATGACTTATTCTTTGGTGCCTGATTCATCCCAAACTTTGCCCATCCTCTCCACATCAATTTCCATTATCAGAAAAAAAAAGAAAAAGACACATTAGGAGAGAAAATCAAAGTATCCCCTACATCTTCAGGAAGTAAGGATCAGAATAGGTTACTGTATCCCAAGATGACTAGTCATTTTAGAAAGATATTCTTGTTGTTGTGGAAAACTTTTTATGGACAAATATACCTGATGAATGCCTAGGAAAATTTATTCTTCTGAATTTTGTTGTACTTTTCACTTTTAAAGCGTAATTATAAATATTCACTTTTTACCTAAATGGATAAGCATGGTTTTTTAGTTTTCAAAAAAGAGCCCTCGAAATTGTATAAGCTCAAGTTTCACCAAAACCTCATCTCCATGAGGTAAAAATTATTCATTAAAATTACACAAATGGAAAATGATAAAAAGTAGACTTGCAACTAGGACTGTCTGGTCTCATACAGCACCCTTCATCATTTAAACTTCAGTTTTAATGCATCTACTCTGGAGTGAAAATAATTTTGGAGGGGAGAAAAAACCAACAAGGCTTCTGGGGAAGGAGATATATTAGCAGGTACACAAAGAGGGGTCTAGAAGCGCCTAAAATTAAACTGTTCCTACTTTAAAATTTTGCCTAGACTTGTACCACATGCCTCCTATTACAGGGCTTGCTATACCAAATTACTGAGTGCATATGAGTAAGAACTTTTATTTTGTTTTTCCTCTCGGGGTAACTCTTGCTAACTCTGGTAACCTGTGACTTCTTCCTGACATTGATATTAACTGCAGGGGCTGTTAGCACTACTTCTACAGATTATAATATAGGCTAAAAAGCAAAGCAATGCAGCATCACACATGGTATCATATTTCAGTGATAACATTCCATGTTAGTGGGAGAAGTCAATCATATATGTGACATATAGATAAACAGTATAGGTAAGCATCTTTTAAATCACTATCATGTATGTTTATTTCTATAATCCTTTATGAACTTTATGATACATTTGACAAACGGTGTTTACTGGCTTGGCCATGATTCAGGAACTGAGGCAACGATATGTATTCCTTATCCAACAGTTACTTTGGGGACATGTCATCAGTTTATATGAAAGGCAGAGCTAGGTGAACTTGAAGAGATGACTTATTCTTTGGTGCCTGATTCATCCCAAACTTTGCCCATCCTCTCCACATCAATTTCCATTATCAGAAAAAAAAAAGAAAAAGACACATTAGGAGAGAAAATCAAAGTATCCCCTACATCTTCAGGAAGTAAGGATCAGAATAGGTTACTGTATCCCAAGATGACTAGTCATTTTAGAAAGATGTTGTTGTGGAAAACTTTTTATGGACAAATATACCTGATGAATGCCTAGGAAAATTTATTCTTCTGAATTTTGTTGTACTTTTCACTTTTAAAGTGTAATTATAAATATTCACTTTCTTACCTAAATGGATAAGCATGGTTTTTCAGTTTTCAAAAAAGAGCCCTCGAAATTGTATAAGCTCAAGTTTCACCAAAACCTCATCTCCATGAGGTAAAAATTATTCATTAAAATTACACAAATGGAAAATAATAAAAAGTAGACTTGCAACTAGGACTGTCTGGTCTCATACAGCACCCTTCATCATTTAAACTTCAGTTTTAATGCATCTACTCTGGAGTGAAAATAATTTTGGAGGGGAGAAAAAACCAACAAGGCTTCTGGGGAAGGAGATATATTAGCAGGTACACAAAGAGGGGTCTAGAAGCGCCTAAAATTAAACTGTTCCTACTTTAAAATTTTGCCTAGACTTGTACCACATGCCTCCTATTACAGGGCTTGCTATACCAAATTACTGAGTGCATATGAGTAAGAACTTTTATTTTGTCCTTACCTATATATTTCTATAAATTCAACTGCGGTTTCACAATCGCCATGCCCATGAGACTGTCTGATGCGGTAAAAGAAAAATCTGCAGTATGCCTTTTATTTGTGGAACAAACTCTCTCAGAGGTACCAACCTACCTACTTTCATTTTGAGATGCCTTTTATTATTGTGGTGGTTGTGCTATTTGTGTGCTATTGTGGTGTGTTTACATCCAGTGACAATTTTAAGACTTGTATACCCAATAAATGTAATACATAATTGAAGCTAGCATTAAGCATGCTAATAAATCTACAGGGTTGTTTCCTTAAAAAATTACCCCATTAAATGTAAAACGGTTACAGTGAGCAGATAGGCAAGACAATCATATTTGAGATCCAATCATATTTCTAGAAAATTCACAGTACTGCTTCTTATTAAAGCTCGTGGGAAAACCTTCCTCTAGAGACTATTTTTGTGGTTCATTTTGCACTATGCTGGCACTGACCAAAAAAAATAAAAACTAAAAGCACAAGGTTCTGAAATATAAGTAAATCTCAATACACCTAATACATAGTTTTGGGAACTGAATATTGTGTATTTGCCCCTTTTGCATTTATTAATGCAGTTCAGCTGATATGAGCAGACAGAACTGAAAGAGAAGAGAATGTGCTTTATCATCTGCTGCCGAACTTCAATTTTCTCTTTCAAGTACAGTTGAATGCATTTTCTTTGCAACCTAAAGACAGAAGATCTTGATTACTGTTGCTAGAATAATCTCAGCATTTGTGTGAAGAAGATAGGAAGAATAAATAGTCTCTCTGGGTGATGTGTCAGCTTGTGACCTTACAAAACAAGATATCTCCATGAGGTAAAATTATTCATTAAAATTACACAAATGGAAAATAATAAAAGTAGACTTGCAACTAGGACTGTCTGGTCTCATACAGCACCCTTCATCATTTAAACTTCAGTTTTAATGCATCTACTCTGGAGTGAAAATAATTTTGGAGGAGAAAACCAACAAGGCTTCTGGGGAAGGAGATATATTAGCAGGTACACAAAGAGGGGTCTAGAAGCGCCTAAAGTTAAACTGTTTCTACTTTAAAATTTTGCCTAGACTTGTACCACATGCCTCCTATTACAGGGCTTGCTATACCAAATTACTGAGTGCATATGAGTAAGAACTTTTATTTTGTCCTTACCTATATATTTCTATAAATTCAACTGCGGTTTCACAATCGCCATGCCCATGAGACTGTCTGATGGGGTAAAAGAAAATCTGAAGTATGCCTTTTATTTGTGGAACAAACTCTCTCAAAGGTACCAACCTACTTACTTTCATTTTGAGATGCCTTTTATTATTGTGGTGGTTGTGCTATTTGTGTGCTATTGTGGTGTGTTTACATCCAGTGACAATTTTAAGACTTGTATACCCAATAAATGTAATACATAATTGAAGCTAGCATTAAGCATGCTAATAAATCTACAGGGTTGTTTCCTTAAAAAATTACCCCATTAAATGTAAAATGGTTACAGTGAGCAGATAGGCAAGACAATCATATGTGAGATCCAATCATATTTCTAGAAAATTCACAGTACTGCTTCTTATTAAAGCTCGTGGGAAAACCTTCCTCTAGAGACTATTTTTGTGGTTCATTTTGCACTATGCTGGCACTGACCAAAAAAAATAAAAACTAAAAGCACAAGGTTCTGAAATATAAGTAAATCTCAATACACCTAATACATAGTTTTGGGTAACTGAATATTGTGTATTTGCCCCTTTTGCATTTACTAATGCAGTTCAGCTGATATGAGCAGACAGAACTGAAAGAGAAGAGAATGTGCTTTATCATCTGCTGCCGAACTTCAATTTTCTCTTTCAAGTACAGTTGAATGCATTTTCTTTGCAACCTAAAGACAGAAGATCTTGATTACTGTTGCTAGAATAATCTCAGCATTTGTGTGAAGAAGATAGGAAGAATAAATAGTCTCTCTGGGTGATGTGTCAGCCTGTGACCTTACAAAACAAGATATATTCTCAGAGGTAGGGAAATTAAATTAAGGTGAAATGGTAGAACCATTAAAATGACAACTGAAGGCTTATTTTGTGGGTCATGGCCGGCTTCCCAACTGTCCTTTGTCCTTAGCCTCACCCCAGGGGCACAGACTACAAAACTGGAAACAAATAGGGTCAAGACAGGGGCAACTGTCTGGAAATACAGGTTACTCAAACCATGGACCCTGTCAGGAACTGCTAGCTTTTTGTAAAACCAAGTTTCCAACTCCTTTCTTCCCTGCCTTCCCCTACCCCATTCTTGTTTCAGATTTTTATACAGAAGAGGAGTTGATATCTCTACAGATTTCTTCTCATTTTTATACATGTACAAAAAATAGCAATTCAATACTAGCTCATATGGCATGCTTTCTCTGTACAACAGGAAAATAAGGCAGAAAAATACCACTTGAACTTTTGCTAAGAAACAAAGTAGTCACTTACCCCCAGTAGTACCAGAAGATACTAATTTAGGAACTAGCTCATTATTGTCCACTCTCAAGTGACTGGGTTTAGGGCAGGCCACCACAGAATATGCCCCTCTGGCATACTGATTACTTTGAACTGAAGTTACTTAAAAAACAGCTGGTGCAAGAAGAACACTCTGACCCTCAGTCCGTCTAAGAGCAGGAAATAAATCTCCCATAAGAAAAGTATTCCCCACTGAATCAGGAGATAGACATCCTTATCACCAAAGATAGGGAATTCAGAGCCTAGAGGGCTATATAGACAAAGTATATTTTCCTCACTAATTTATTACCCCAAGCCCAGACTTTGTCTTGTCAATTCTTCACAAATTTGTTTTGTAAAATAAATAATGTTGGGGCTTCCCCTGGTGGTCCAGTGGGTAAGGACACCGCCTTGCAGTGCAAGGGGCGCCGGTTCGAGCCCTGGCCTGGGAATATCCCACGTGCTGCGGAGCGGCTGGACTGATGTGTCCAATTACCGAGCCGGAGCTCTGGAGCACATGCACCCAGAGCCGGAGCTCTGCAGCGACAGACGCCACCGCGATGGGAGGCCCACAGGAGCCAAAGAACAAAGACGGATGAACATAGAGAAATGAAAGACCAATAGAAGTGGCCTGCTTGCTCCCCTCCCTCCCCAAGCCGACTCCCGCCCAAAATAAATAAATAAATCTTTTTAAATAAATGAATAAATAAATAAATAATGTTGCCTGCCATTCTGGTTCTACAAAGATCAAGCCATTAGCCACCACAGTTGGTCCCCCAAGAGTACACCCTGAGGGAAATTTAAGATGGAGAAAAACAGGAAGCATCCTATGCTTTGGATATATTGGCCCCTAGCTACTCAAGATGCATATCCAATTTCTGTATTTGACTTTTAAATCTTTTATTGTCACTTCAATAAGTATGATTTCACAATGACATATGATCCTATATGATGAAGTGTTAAGTTTTTTACTATCTTTTACACATCTCCTCAAATCAAATTCTAATGCTTTTTTGACTTCTAGGTAACTTTCGGATGCTTCAGAGGGCCCCTGATACATCCCAAAGAGAGATATTAATTAGCTTTATTTGGTAAGTTAAATTACATGGGAAATAGCATATAAGAAGGAATAAACCTTCTTAAGTTATATTACATGGATAAATGCTATTGATAAAGATATTCTAGAAATTAAATGGAATTCCTAAAATTTTGGTATGTCCTGATAATACTTTGAACTGAAGTTACTCAGCGGGCACCCTCCAGTCCGTCTAAGAGCAGGAAATAAATCTCCCATAAGAAAAGTATTCCCCACTGAATCAGGAGATAGACATCCTTATCACCAAAGATAGGGAATTCAGAGCCTAGAGGATTATATAGACAAAGTATATTTTCCTCACTAATTTATTACCCTAAGCCCAGACTCTGTCTTGTCAATTCTTCACAAATTTGTTTTGTAAAATAAATAATGTTGGGGCTTCCCCTGGTGGTCCAGTGGGTAAGGACACCGTCTTGCAGTGCAAGGGGCGCCAGTTCGAGCCGTGGCCTGGGAATATCCCACGTGCTGCGGAGAGGCTGGACTGATGTGTCCAATTACCGAGCCGGAGCTCTGGAGCACATGCACCCAGAGCCGGAGCTCTGCAGCGACAGACGCCACCGCGATGGGAGGCCCACAGGAGCCAAAGAACAAAGACGGATGAACATAGAGAAATGAAAGACCAATAGAAGTGGCCCGCTTGCTCCCCTCCCTCCCCAAGCCGACTCCCGCCCAAAATAAATAAATAAATCTTTTAAAATAAATGAATAAATAAATAAATAATGTTGCCTGCCATTCTGGTTCTACAAAGATCAAGCCATTAGCCACCACAGTTGGTCCCCCAAGGGTACACCCTGATGGAAATTTAAGATGGAGAAAAACAGGAAGCATCCTATGCTTTGGATATGTTGGCCCCTAGCTACTCAAGATGCATATCCAATTTCTGTATTTGACTTAAATCTTTTATTGTCACTTCAATAAGTATGATTTCACAATGACATATGATCCTATATGATGAAGTGTTAAGTTTTTTACTATCTTTTACAGATCTCCTCAAATCAAATTCTAATGCTCTTTTGACTTCTAGGTAACTTTCGGATGCTTCAGAGGGCCCCTGATACATGCCAAAGAGAGATATTAATTAGCTTTATTTGGTAAGTTAAATTACATGGGAAACAGCATATAAGAAGGAATAAACCTTCTTAAGTTATATTACATGGATAAATGCTATTGATAAAGATATTCTAGAAATTAAATGGAATTCCTAAAATTTTGGTATGTCCTGATATAATATCATCAGTGGTAATTATTATCTGAAAATGTTGTACATCACAGAAATAACCAACTTCTCTTTCAAATGCACTGTAGTCAAATTTTTAATCACACCATTTTAAGTCTTTCATTTTTTATAAAGCTATTGTTTTACTCTGGCACTTTTATAAAAATAAGGATATTCAAGAATATTTATAAAAAGGACTTTGTCACAAATACAGGTTTCTGGTGATTTTTAGATCATATCATTGAATTGCTTAAGAAAACATAAAACTCATGGAAAACCTGACAGCTTCATCTAAACCAAAAATAATTAATTATACTGGGCTGAAAGAACTGATATGATTTATAATGCTATGACTTTTTGTTTGAAATATTACTGGCTTTTAATCTTTGTTTTCCAGAAAACCATTTTTATTATACTAACTATGACCTACAGCAAGTCAATACACTATACCTTTGCAAATTAAGGTGAAACATTTCTTTTTCTCTCTACCTGAGCCCTCCAGAATTTGGCTTCTCCTGCTGGCTCTCCTCTGGATCTGATGGCTTACTGTGATACAGAGTGCAACTAGTTAATCATAGTTTTAAGTTGTTCTATCTCTGCTATTTTTAAATTGTTTATGCTCATTGTCTCCCTCTGTTATTAATATACTTGTTGTTCAGTCGCTAAGTCATGTGATCCCATGTACTGCAACACACCAGGCTTTCTGGTCCTTCATTATCTCCCAGAGTTTGATCAAACTCATGTCCACTGAGTTGATGATGCCATTCAACTATCTCACCTTCTGTCGCCCCCTTCTCCTGCCCTCAATTTTTCCCAGCATCAGGACCTTTTCTACTGAGCTGGCTCTTTACATCAGGTGGCTAGAGTATTGGAGTTTCAGCTTCAGAATCAGTCCTTCCAATGAATATTCACGGTTGATTGCCTACAGGGTTGACTGGTTTGATCTCCTTGCTATCCAAGGCACTCTCAAGAGTCTTCTCTAGCACACCAGTTCAAAAGCAACAATTCTTCAGCACTCAGGCATCTTTTTTTAATTTTTTTTTTCTTTTCCCCATCATGCCTTTTATTTATATTTATTTTCATCCATCTTTTTTATCCTTTGGCCTATATGGGCCTCCCACTGCAGCGGCCTCTCTCAATGTAGAGCACCGGCATCAGGAGCACACACTCCAGAGTGCTGGCTTGCAACTAGACACACCAGTCCAGCCACTCCAGAGTACGTGGGATCCTCCCAGACCAGAGATCAAACCAGTGTCCCCTGTACTGCAAGGCAAACTCTTTACCCACTGGCCCACCAGGGAAGCCCCCAGCACTCAACCTTCTTTATGGTCCAACTCTCACATTCATTAGTATACTATGACCTTATTAATAAGTGTTGCTAGCTATAATACTTTTATCTATTTTACATGATCGTTGTCTCTTGCATTAATGATTGTATAACAAGATCTTCAACACAATTATAGTCGGAAATGACCGAGCAACTTACATGTTACACTTTACTTTTTAAACATCCTGAGGCAACTGATGACTTATTTAGTTCTATAAAAAATTAATTATGAAAGAAACAATAAGAATCTAACAGAAACAGAAGAGACTAAGAAGAGGTGGCAAGAATACACAGAACTATACAAAAAAGGTCTTAATGACCCAGATAACCACAATGGTGTGATCACTCACCTAGAGCCAGACAGCCTGGAGTATGAAGCCAAGTGGGCCTTAGGAAGCATGACTACCAACAAAGCTAGTGGAAGTGATGGAATTCCAGCTGAGCTATTTCAAATATTAAAAGATGATGTTTCAGGGCTTCCCTGGTGGTCCAGTGGGTAAAGGCACCTGTTCCATCCCTGGCCCAGGAAGTTCCCACATGCCGTGGAGCTGCTGGGCCATTGTGCCCAATTACAAGCCAGTTCTCTGGAATGCATGTGCCCAGAGATGGTGCTTTGCAACAAGAGAGGCCACTACAGTGGGAGACCCACACAGGCCAAAGAATAAAGATGGATGAAAATTTTAAAAAACAATGAAATAAAGGAGGCCAAAATTTTTTTTAAAAAAATGCTGCACATATTATGCCAGTAAATTTGGAAAACTCAGCAGTAGCCACAGGACTAGATTAGGTTCGTTTTCATTTCAATTCCAAATAAGGATAATGCCAAAGAACATTCAAACTACCACAGAATTGCACTCATTTCACTTACTAGCAAGGTAATGCTCAAAATCCTTCAAGCTAGGCTTCAATAATACGTGACATGAGAACGTCCAAATGTACAAGCTGGATTTAGAAAAAGCAGAGGAACCAGAGTTCAAATTGCCAATATTTGCTGGATCACAGAGTTTTGAAGATTTTGGTTGATTTGGCTAATTGTCCATCTGGGCCCACCAGTTTTTTTCTTTCTGTGCTTTAAATTCCTACCCTTGTATTTAAATTCACCAGTAAGGAAAGAGCCTACAAAACCCTAGGCCCTTACCCTCAACCACAGTAAAAGCAGAACACCAAACCCATGGCCTTGTGCATGGGCTTGTGCGTGCTCTCACTCACTCACTCTCCCTCTTTCACATACTGAACCCTCATTGTGTAGCCCCACATGTGCCACGTAATTTCTAAGACCAGTAAGTAATAAACCCTTTTTTTCCTCCAAATTCCAGAGTTACTGCTGAGGACATCTCACAGTCACAATAAGAAACACAAACACCAGTCCAGCCACAGTGTTAGTTATCAATAGGAAAAGAGTAGCACGCCCGGAGAAGGAAATGGCAAACCACTCCACTATTCAATATTACCTGGGAAATCCCATGGAGAGAGGAGCCTGGCAGAGTGCCAACCATGGAGTGGCAAGAGTTAGATACAACTTAGCAACTACACACAAGAATAGAAAACACCACCATATTAACCTGACAACACAATTTTTTCAACTTTTCTAACTATACTATGTTCTCTGACCTCTACTTTTATTTTTCTTCTCCCAACTCTCCATAAGCTATTCCTCTAAAATATACTCTTTAGTCTTATAACTTAGAAGGCTTACTCACTCTCATGACTGCTTCCAATTTTAGGTTGGTGAATTCCAAACCTTATTGCTTGTTTAGAATTCCAATAACGTATGTTCAGTATTTACATAGTGATTTTTCTCCAACCCATGCTGGGCAAAAAAAAATAAAATTATATGCCAGTAAATTTGGAAAACTCAGCAGTAGCCACAGGACTATATTAGGTTCGTTTTCACTCCAATTCCAAATAAGGATAATGCCAAAGAACATTCAAACTACCACAGAATTGCACTCATTTCACTTACTAGCAAGGTAATGTTCAAAATCCTTCAAGCTAGGCTTCAATAATACGTGACATGAGAACGTCCAAATGTACAAGCTGGATTTAGAAAAAGCAGAGGAACCAGAGTTCAAATTGCCAATATTTGCTGGATCACAGAGTTTTGAAGATTTTGGTTGATTTGGCTAATTGTCCATCTGGGCCCACCAGTTTTTTTCTTTCTGTGCTTTAAATTCCTACCCTTGTATTTAAATTCACCAGTAAGGAAAGAGCCTACAAAACCCTAGGCCCTTACCCTCAACCACAGTAAAAGCAGAACACCAAACCCATGGCCTTGTGCGTGCTCTCGCTCACTCTTTCTCCCTCTTTCACATACTGAACCCTCATTGTGCCCCACATGTGCCACGTAATTTCTAAGACCAGTAAGTAATAAACCCTTTTTTTCCTCCAAATTCCAGAGTTACTGCTGAGGACATCTCACAGTCACAATAAGAAACACAAACACCAGTCCAGCCACAGTGTTAGTTATCAATAGGAAAAGAGTAGCACGCCCGGAGAAGGAAATGGCAAACCACTCCACTATTCAATATTACCTGGGAAATCCCATGGAGAGAGGAGCCTGGCAGAGTGCCAACCATGGAGTGGCAAGAGTTAGATACAACTTAGCAACTACACACAAGAATAGAAAACACCACCATATTAACCTGACAACACAATTTTTTCAACTTTTCTAACTATACTATGTTCTCTGACCTCTACTTTTATTTTTCTTCTCCCAACTCTCCATAAGCTATTCCTCTAAAATATACTCTTTAGTCTTATAACTTAGAAGACTTACTCACTCTCATGACTGCTTCCAATTTTAGGTTGGTGAATTCCAAACCTTATTGCTTGTTTAGAATAATGTTCAGTATTTACATAGTGATTTTTCTCCAACATATAGCCACAGCTGCTGCTATTGTTCAGTCACCTAGTTGTGTCCGACTCTTTTAGACCCCATGGACTGCAGCATGCCAGGCCTCCCTGTTCCTCATTATCTCCCAAAGTTTGCCCAAGTTCATGTCCATTGCACCAGTGATGCCACTGACCAACATCCAAATGTACATAAAGATGAATTTGCCTATTTCTCTTCCAAATGTCTATACTTTTTCCAAATCCTAACACTCTGAATTACATCTTCCATTCATATACTGTCTAAAAGAACTACTGATTCTTTGAAATTCTCTGTTCAAAAAGTCAAAATAAAATTAGACGTTCTTATCATTTATTGCTTAGATTTTCCATTATTTCCCTAATTGATTTTTCTAATTCATGTCTCTCTCTCCATTCATTTTAACAATGACCAGATTTCCTAAACTACTGTTTTTCATTATATCACCTTATGGTTTAAAATTTCTGTTGATCCTACATAATGCTTAACATATATCCTAAACTCTCTGGTCTAAACTAGTAGGTTCATTGCTGACAGCATCTCTTTTTGTTTTCTCATCATAGAAGTAATCGATGAATCACAGAGTACTGTAAAATTACCATATTATAAATTCAAAGAAAAAGGGCTGTTTGTCACTTTTTGTTTATTGCTCTATTTCTCTGTACCTTGAGAAAAAAAGTTACATATGTTCAAGAAAAGGCTTTAATTTATATATTAATTTCCATACTCAATATGCTATCTTCTTTCTTCTTATAAAAAGGTGGAAATCATGTAGCATCTCCTCCAATAAATACTATCAATACTTCGACCTGTATTGATCCTTCTACTTTTCAACTACTATGGCTTTATAATATCCACTACACCTGAAGCGACTCTGTCTTTCTGCTAAGACAGAAAGACTCTGTCTTTCTGCATGCTAAGTCACTTCAGTCGTATCCAAATCTGCGTGACCCTATGAACTGCAGCCTGCCAGGATCCTCTGTTCATGGAATTTTCCAGGCAAGAATACTGGAGTGAATTGCCATTCTCTCCTTCAGGGGATCCTACCAACCCAGGGATCAAACACGTGTCTCTTATGTCTCCTGCATTGGCAGGTGGGTTCTTTACCGTTAGTGCCATCTGGGAGGCCCCTTGTCCTTCTAACTAGACATTACTGTAATCTCTTCAAAAAGCTGCCACTGTATTACACAGGAAATACAACAAATTTGAATCTGCATAACTAGAATTCTAAAAATAAATTAAGAAAGGCAAGTAGGTAAGAAATCATGTCCCAACTATTAGTACAGAAGAAAGCTACTAGTAAGGAATGAACTCTCATTTTTTTTCCTGCTACATATTTTTCAATAGCAATAAAATATGCCTCTACCTTTTATTTTCTTACATCCTTCTACACCTTTTAGAAAGTTTTAGTTAATTTATTAACTATTTAATCTGCTTAGAAGCTTGGGTTTAACCTACTTTTAATTTGGTCTCGTCTCCAAAATATAAAGGATTATTGCTGTCTGCTGGAAATGAATATCTGCCTTCCTTTTTATCTTTTTCTAGACTTCAGGGTATTTTTTCTAACTTTTCCCTCCATTTCTTAAATTCCAGAATCTTTTCAATCATAAATGATGAAATCACTAAATTCTGAATTTACTAAAAGTATCTATTATTTAAACAAATTTCTTACCCCACACTTCTCTGAGATGGAATTTCACAAAAAAAGACTTTCCTCCCATCAGACTGATGTCAAGCCCATTTAAGCTTAAATTTAACTGTTCTTGCCTTGCTCCTTGAAATATGCTTTATTTTGTGGAGCTCTTGTCTTTTGAGTCTTAATTCCAGAGCATGTTCCTCTAAGGCACAAATTAAGTATACCTCTCTGCAAACCTACAAAGACTGTAGTACATGAAAATCACCTAAAGATACTCTGTGTATTCTAAAGATCTTCCCAGTTTTCTCACTGTTTATGATTCTGTTCTAATGCACTTCACACTATTTTCTTATCTCAATGGTTTTCTTTCTCTGGACTCTCTTTGAAGGAGACATGCCATTTGAGATCTCGCCTCCTTTTCTTTTTGATTAATTTGAGACCTGGAGACCTATTTCAATCTAGTAACAACTGAACACCTCTCACTTTTCTTATACTCTGTTAAACAGCATCTTGATCCCCTTGACTCTTCATTTATCTCTTACAGATGTATACTGGAACTTCAAAGTGTCATTTTCCATGTCACCTTTGTCAATTCACTCCCTAATTTCTCAAGTTTCCTGTTTTTTACACTTTGGTAGACATTACTGTAATCTCTTCAAAAAGCTGCCACTGTATTACACAGGAAATACAACAAATTTGAATCTGCATAACTAGAATTCTAAAAATAAATTAAGAAAGGCAAGTAGGTAAGAAATCATGTCCCAACTATAGTACAGAAGAAAGCTACTAGTAAGGAATGAACTCTCATTTTTTTTCCTGCTACATATTTTTCAATAGCAATAAAATATGCCTCTACCTTTTATTTTCTTACATCCTTCTACACCTTTCAGAAAGTTTTAGTTAATTTATTAACTATTTAATCTGTTTAGAAGGTTGGGTTTAACCTACTTTTAATTTGGTCTCGTCTCCAAAATATAAAGGATTATTGCTGTCTGCTGGAAATGAATATCTGCCTTCCTTTTTATCTTTTTCTAGACTTCAGGGTATTTTTTCTAACTTTTCCCTCCATTTCTTAAATTCCAGAATCTTTTCAATCATAAATGATGAAATCACTAAATTCTGAATTTACTAAAAGTATCTATTATTTAAACAAATTTCTTACCCCACACTTCTCTGAGATGGAATTTCACAAAAAAAGACTTTCCTCCCATCAGACTGATGTCAAGCCCATTTAAGCTTAAATTTAACTGTTCTTGCCTTGCTCCTTGAAATATGCTTTATTTTGTGGAGCTCTTGTCTTTGAGTCTTAATTCCAGAGCATGTTCCTCTAAGGCACAAATTAAGTATACCTCTCTGCAAACCTACAAAGACTGTAGTACATGAAAAATCACCTAATGATACTCTGTGTATTCTAAAGATCTTCCCAGTTTTCTCACTGTTTATGATTCTGTTCTAATGCATTTCACACTATTTTCTTATCTCAATGGTTTCCTTTCTCTGGACTCTCTTTGAAGGAGACATGCCATTTGAGATCTCGCCTCCTTTTCTTTTTGATTAATTTGGGACCTGGAGACCTATTTCAATCTAGTAACAACTGAACACCTCTCACTTTTCTTATACTCTGTTAAACAGCATCTTGATCCCCTTGACTCTTCATTTATCTCTTACAGATGTATACTGGAACTTCAAAGTGTCATTTTCCATGTCACCTTTGTCAATTCACTCCCTAATTTCTCAAGTTTCCTTCCAAAAGAAGTTTTATTCTTCTCCAGCTTATTTTTTCTTTTGGTTTCATTCTTCCATTGTTCTATATTAACCTGAAGCACACATTTTAAAGTACCTGACTACCTCAAACTCCTAAGTAAAATTAATTATTAGAACAGATCACCCCCAAGCACAAATCTTTTGACTTGCTGTCTTTGCCACTGTTTTTGTAATAATTTTACTGAGCGTTTCTCATTCTGAATTTAAATGGAAGTTATATGCTCCTTACAGGCTTCCCCGGTGGCTCAGCGGTAAAGAATTTGCCTACAATGCAGGACAGGAGGATCCTCTGAAGAAGGAAATGACAGCCCACTCCAGTATTCTTGTCTGGGAAATCCCATGGACAGAGAAGCTTGGTGGGCTTCTCTAGGGTCGCAAAACAGGTGGACATTGCTGAGTGACTAAACAACAATTTGCTCTTTACAACAGGAGTCCCTCCTCCTGTTTTTTTAATTTTGATATCCATCAGCCACTTACGAGTGGAGTCATAATTTAAATCTCAGCAGCAAAAAATATGAAATTACCAAATTTAGAGCCACTTGAGATCAAGAGATAGGTAGTGGGGGTGATTTAGTCACTAAGGTGTGTTGTATCTCGCTAAGAGATAGAAGCAACTTTAAAACATACGAACAAGTCACATGAAACCTGGATTTGTCTCCCTCCGTTTCCTCTCTTGCCTCGGAAGGGGGCTAAAAACAATATATAAAATAGCCAGAATTTCAGCATAGTTTCTCTGCCACTAACCTAGGCTTCGCACTAATTACGTCCTACAGATACTCTTGGATGTAAAAGAAACCTAAAAACAAAGGCTGGTACGTGAATCAAGACTCTCTATGATCAAACTCCGGTCTCAGACAAGCGTACTTAGAAAAAAATCAGATACGCTCAAGCGGCAACAGCTACTTGGCTAGAACATATTTAGTAAGACTATCTCAGTGCCTACCTTGGCTTATAGCCGGAAGCAGGCAAACTTGCTGCTACAGAAATGGGTGTCTGCTTATATAAAAACAGCGACTCTCCTGTAAACAAAATTGCCATAAGCTGCACCACCCCCCTGCAGCTGAAAATACATGATCAGTGCCCAGTCCAATACTGCCCAAGTTTAATAGCCGCACTGTAGCCATGTCATAACCCGACATTTTACGCTGTAAACACTCTACAACACAGAAGTCCTCTTTCTAGTTTTCTATTTCTTCTCACATATTAACCTGAAGCACACATTTTAAAGTACCTGACTACCTCAAACTCCTAAGTAAAATTAATTATTAGAACAGATCATCCCCAAGCACAAATCTTTTGCTGTCTTTGCCACTGTTTTTGTAATAATTTTACTGAGCGTTTCTCATTCTGAATTTAAATGGAAGTTATATGCTCCTTACAGGCTTCCCCTGGTGGCTCAGTGGTAAAGAATTTGCCTACAATGCAGGACAGGAGGATCCTCTGAAGAAGGAAATGACAGCCCACTCCAGTATTCTTGTCTGGGAAATCCCATGGACAGAGAAGCTTGGTGGGCTTCTCTAGGGTCGCAAAACAGGTGGACATTGCTGAGTGACTAAACAACAATTTGCTCTTTACAACAGGAGTCCCTCCTCCTGTTTTTTTTAATTTTGATATCCATCAGCCACTTACGAGTGGAGTCATAATTTAAATCTCAGCAGCAAAAAATATGAAATTACCAAATTTAGAGCCACTTGAGATCAAGAGATAGGTAGTGGGGGTGATTTAGTCACTAAGGTGTGTTGTATCTCGCTAAGAGATAGAAGCAACTTTAAAACATATGAACAAGTCACATGAAACCTGGATTTGTCTCCCTCCGTTTCCTCTCTTGCCTCGGAAGGGGGCTAAAAACAATATATAAAATAGCCAGAATTTCAGCATAGTTTCTCTGCCACTAACCTAGGCTTCGCACTAATTACGTCCTACAGATACTCTTGGATGTAAAAGAAACCTAAAAACAAAGGCTGGTACGTGAATCAAGACTCTCTATGATCAAACTCCGGTCTCAGACAAGCGTACTTAGAAAAAAATCAGATACGGTCAAGCGGCAACAGCTACTTGGCTAGAACATATTTAGTAAGACTATCTCAGTGCCTACCTTGGCTTATAGCCGGAAGCAGGCAAACTTGCTGCTACAGAAATGGGTGTCTGCTTATATAAAAACAGCGACTCTCCTGTAAACAAAATTGCCATAAGCTGCACCACCCCCCTGCAGCTGAAAATACATGATCAGTGCCCAGTCCAATACTGCCCAAGTTTAATAGCCGCACTGTAGCCATGTCATAAGCACGCCGACATTTTACGCTGTAAACACTCTACAACACAGAAGTCCTCTTTCTAGTTTTCTATTTCTTCTCACTCTCTATCCTAGATGTTGGGGTGTGAGAAGGGTCCCGTAAATAACGTCTCTTCCCCTAAGAGAAACGAAATAAAATAAAAAAACAGGAAAACCAAAATATTTCCTCACGATTGCTACAGAAGATATTTAAGACTGTGGCTTATAACGGCAGCCTTACTGATGCTGAACTCCAGAATTAAGACTTACCAACGACAGCCCAGGCGGTGTCCAACGGAAGGTGACGCAGAGCCAAATTCCGCAGCTTCCAACTTCAAGGCCAGCGGTGGGGGAGGGCGGAGTAACGAAAGGGGGCACTTCCTACTGATCGCTCCTCCCCGAAAGGAAAGGAAGGGGCGGGTCATACGCCGACTTTCTCTTTCAAAATTGACCAATCAGAGAGCCAATTTCCGCTAACGCCACCGGAAGACGTCGGAAGACAGCGAACCGTTAAAGATGTTGTACTTATGTGTGTTCCTCCACGGTGAAGGAACCGGCACTGGGGCAAGAGTTCATGGTTTTCAACATAATGTATGGTCTTTCTGGTGGGAACCTTTTTTTCCCATGTCACAGCGATCTTTTCGGAAACTCACTGGTTCTTTCTTTGTTACATCTTAATCCCACTTGGCTGTAAAGGAATTTAGAGCTTGCCTGTTATCAGTTAACCTTTGCAGTGTATCTAACCTCTCCGAAGCATGCCAGGTTGTTAATTATGGTAACCGTATAATACGGTTTCCAAACTAGAACCCTTGAAAGTGAAAGGGGGTAATAAAATTAAGTAAAATTATAAGTTTCTGAGATTTTAGATGGATGGATTTAAGATAGAGAGCAATTCAAAATTCATTTTGTAAAATAAAATTTTTCAAAAACTATTTGAGCAAAATGTTAAGATGTCTTTATTATAATATGAGCATTAAAAATAGTAGAATGATAATTCTTAGCACATATTAATAACTTTGATAGTATTTCAACCTTAATTGTCTGTAATACTGGGCCACTAACATTTTTCTGATGAATACACTTTTAACATGATGCTATTTTTTTGAAAATTTTATAAAATTGCCTACAGTCTTCTCAAGTATGTATTTTATGGTTGATATATGGGAAATTTTGGCATCTTTAATTTACTTCTAACTGTAGATGATAATGTTTTGAATTAAGAAAATAAACTCAAATTATGCTAAACAGAAAATCTGATTTCCATATTTGCTTAAAATATGTGATTTTCCAGTCCAAATATTTTCCCAAGCACTGTCTCTTTTGCCTCTACTCAAAGTAACAAACTTCAGCAAACATTTGTATGACACAAGCTTCATAAAATGTTTTCCATTATTTATGATTCTTTTGAAGGTTTTTGCCAAACTTAGATGCTGCAAATTGGAAAGCTTTTTAAAGTTCATTTAATCTTTCTAAGAACGTGAATTTATTCTGTTTTAATAGACACTCTATCAAAAGATTTTTCATATGGGTTAAAATATCATAAGGAACAATTATAGAATTTCAAAATTAAATCTTGTGCATCATTTAAAATTTGCTTGAATATGTTTAGGTTATTCCTTTATTTTGGAGAGGTGAATTTAAATGCTTTTCTTGTGTCACAAGCTCTTTTTCAATAGTTGCAGTCTGCAAAATCCTCAAAATTTGAATTCTATTAGCACAGTTCTTGACCTGTTTAAAAAATTCCTGTTTAAATTCTTGACCTGTTTAAAATTTCCAAATGACTTGAAACAATGCAGCAAAATTTTCTAAATTCGGTTTATGAAAAATTGAGTAGCTTTGTATAAAACTAAATTTATTCAAAAATGTATTTTTTAAGAATTAAATATTCATAAAATCTTATTTAGGAGAAACCAAAAAAAGAAAATGTGTGCTATTATGTCTGAGCCTTGGAGCCTTTTTTTGGTAACCAATTGTGGTATATCATAAAACATTTTGTAGCTTGATTTATCAAAGTTATATACAGTAGTACCTCATTATCCATGAGGAATTGGCTCCAAGGCCACCCTCTCACCCCCAAAGGAAATAAAAGGCACATATGCTCTAGTTCCTCATATAAAGTGCTATAGTATATTCATATAACTTAACCTATGCACATTCCCCCATATACTTATTTTGTTTATTATTCATGTTTCACTCATTTCTAAACAAGACAATAGTAGAAGTCAGAAGAAGAAGGTCAAGAAATAACAAATCCACTGTGACTTATTTTAATACAAACATAAATACTGATTTTTCATCAAAAATTTAAAATCTGGGATAAATACTGTTTTGGACAAGATGGCAATAAACAGGATATAAATTCTTCTGTGTGGCACACTTCTGTGAACCTGACAGCTTTAAAAACTTTTCAGAGAAGAAGTGGAAACAGTCCCCTTTGACAAGATCTCTAACCCAACTACATATATTTTCTTTACTTCCTTCCTATTATAGTTATTTCTAAGTACATAGATTTTGTTTTGTTCAAACATAGAGCTTAACCTCAGAGGTGAAAAGAGGCACCCCGTGCTTAACTCTCTTTTCCCATAGCTGTCTCTCCTCTATCTCTGACTACTGACCACACTACCCCCACTTCTCAGTTTAAATTCCACTCAATCCGCACTGGGAAAAAGGAAGGGTCAGAATTCTCTAAAGAAAACTTTGTCAATTGCCTTATTGGTTCTTTTGTTCATAATGGACTATGTTGTTGTTCAGTCACTCCAGTCTTATCCGACACTTTGTGATCCTATGAACTGCAACATGCCAGACTTCCCTGTCCTTCACTATCTTGTGGAGTTTGCTCAAACTCATTTCCATTGAGTCAATGATGCCATCTAACCATCTCATCGTCTGTTGCCCCCCTCTTCTTATGCCCTCAATCTTTCCCAATTATGGTCTTTTCCAATAAGTTGCTCTTCACATTAAGTGGCCAAAGTATTGCATCTTCAGCATCAGTCATTCCAATGAATATTCAAGAACAAAACGTGGTCTCTTGGAGAAGGGAATAGTAAACCACTTCAGTATTCTTGCCTTGAGAACCCCACCAACAGTATGAAAAGGCAAAAAGAACTAAAACCCCTCAGATTGGCCCCGTATATCATAAAACATTTTGTAGCTTGATTTATCAAAGTTATATACAGTAGTACCTCATTATCCATGAGGAATTGGCTCCAAGGCCACCCTCTCACCCCCAAAGGAAATAAAAGGCACATATGCTCTAGTTCCTCATATAAAGTGCTATAGTATATTCATATAACTTAACCTATGCACATTCCCCCATATACTTATTTTGTTTATTATTCATGTTTCACTCATTTCTAAACAAGACAATAGTAGAAGTCAGAAGAAGAAGGTCAAGAAATAACAAATCCACTGTGACTTATTTTAATACAAACATAAATACTGATTTTTCATCAAAAATTTAAAATCTGGGATAAATACTGTTTTGGACAAGATGGCAATAAACAGGATATAAATTCTTCTGTGTGGCACACTTCTGTGAACCTGACAGCTTTAAAAACTTTTCAGAGAAGAAGTGGAAACAGTCCCCTTTGACAAGATCTCTAACCCAACTACATATATTTTCTTTACTTCCTTCCTATTATAGTTATTTCTAAGTACATAGATTTTGTTTTGTTCAAACATAGAGCTTAACCTCAGAGGTGAAAAGAGGCACCCCGTGCTTAACTCTCTTTTCCCATAGCTGTCTCTCCTCTATCTCTGACTACTGACCACACTACCCCCACTTCTCAGTTTAAATTCCACTCAATCCGCACTGGGAAAAAGGAAGGGTCAGAATTCTCTAAAGAAAACTTTGTCAATTGCCTTATTGGTTCTTTTGTTCATAATGGACTATGTTGTTGTTCAGTCACTCCAGTCTTATCCGACACTTTGTGATCCTATGAACTGCAACATGCCAGACTTCCCTGTCCTTCACTATCTTGTGGAGTTTGCTCAAACTCATTTCCATTGAGTCAATGATGCCATCTAACCATCTCATCGTCTGTTGCCCCCCTCTTCTTATGCCCTCAATCTTTCCCAATTATGGTCTTTTCCAATAAGTTGCTCTTCACATTAAGTGGCCAAAGTATTGCATCTTCAGCATCAGTCATTCCAATGAATATTCAAGAACAAAACGTGGTCTCTTGGAGAAGGGAATAGTAAACCACTTCAGTATTCTTGCCTTGAGAACCCCACCAACAGTATGAAAAGGCAAAAGATATGATACTGAAAGATGAGCCCCCTCAGATTGGTAGGTGTCCAATACACTACCTGAAAAGAGCATAGAAATAGGTCCAGAAAAAAGAGGTTTAACCTGAAAAGGGTGAATAAGCAGACTTGGTAAGGAGGCCAGCAGCTTCCAAGGAGGATTCTGAGGAGGGGGAACAAACAGTTCCTAGCCTAAATGTTTCCCAGGACAACAATTTACTCCGAAAGCAACTTTCTCATTGTTTTATGGAGGGAAACTATTTTGCATTGGAATGGCTCATCTAGTATTGATATCAGGAGACTAACCTCTGGCTAATTTAATGTTAATGTTGTGGGGATAGGTCTAGTAATACCTTTACAGGCTTAAAATATTTTTTTGATCTGTTGTTAACAACCAATCGGAAAAATCCAAAATTATCTAGCCTAAACAAGCTTATGGAAGTACTCTTCTATCCCTCTTCCAGTGCTTTTGCTGGAAGGTTTCTCTATCTCTTTTTTCTTTAATAGAACTTTTGCTGCACGAAGCTCTGAGTGACCAAAGCCAAGTCTTTTGATCCCAAAGTGAAATTTTCACCTTTGGAGGTTACACATACAACATAGTTCACTGTAAACTATCTACCATCATCTATTAAACCAAAGTAAAAAACAAACAAAAAAAAACCACCCAGCCGTGGGTGTGTCTGGTAGTGAAAGTAAAGTTCAATACTTCGCTTTAAAGAACAATCGAATGTGAAGAAGAATTAGGCTAGCGAGCTAGGCAGAAAGCAGTCAAAAAAAAAAAAAGTACATGGTATAAGTCTTAAGGAGGCATTTATGAAGACTTTTGGAAGCAGGGATATGGGAATAACTGTGGAATATGGGAAAATGGATGGAGCATAAGAGATTTTTAGCATTCATTTTTTATTATATGCATACACTTCAAGGTGTTTCAGAAATCCAAATGAATAAATTAATTTACATGGAAATTGATTTTTGATTGCTGTCCTGTGATTCTACAACTATCACACTGCAAGTTTATGATTTCAGAAGAATTTTTTAAAATGAAACAAACAATGGAATTTAGGAGAAAATGTCATAAAATAATTTACCTTGGTCAAGAGGTGATTCTAATTAAAAGTAAATCTCCAGGCTTCCCTTGGTGGTCCAGTGGGTAAGGACACCGCCTTGCAGTGTAAGGGGCGCTGGTTCGAGCCCTGGCCTGGGAAGATCCCACGTGCCGCGGAGCGGCTGGACCTATGTGTCCAATTACCGAGCCGGAGCTCTGGAGCGCATGCGCCCAGAGCAGGTGCTCTGCGACGACAGAGACCACCGCGATGGGAGGCCCACAGGAGCCAAAGAACAAAGACGGATGAAAATAGAGAAATGAAAGATCAATAGAAGTGGCTCGCCCATCCCTCCACCCCCCCACCCCCAAAAGATAAATAAATAAAATTAAAATAAAATAAATAAATAAATCTCCAACCACATTAGTGCCACATGATTTTTTTTTTTTTTTAATTTTGGCCTTTTTTATTGGCTTTTTATTTATTTTCATCCATATTTAGTCTTTGGCTTGTGTGGGCCTCCCATCGCAGTGGCCTCTCTCACTGTAGAGCACCAGCTCTGGGCACATGCGCTCCAGAGTTCTGGCTCTTAATTGGACACACTGGTCCAGCAGCTCCACGACACGTGGGATATTCCCAGGTCAGGGATCGAACCTGTGCACCTTGCACTGCAAGGCAGACTCTCTATCCACTGGACCACCAGGGAAGCCCCACATGAATTTTTGAGACTATGTTTCCTGGCAAGTTTTTATGCTTATTTTCTTTATAAATAATGCGATGCGGGTTATTTGACAGAATTGACATCTCCATTTATTTAGATCATATGAAGCACTTGCAATGATCTTTAATCTTACATGGTATAAGTCTTAAGGAGGCATTTATGAAGACTTTTGGAAGCAGGGATATGGGAATAACTGTGGAATATGGGAAAATGGATGGAGCATAAGAGATTTTTAGCATTCATTTTTTATTATATGCATACACTTCAAGGTGTTTCAGAAATCCAAATGAATAAATTAATTTACATGGAAATCGATTTTTGGTTGCTGTCCTGTGATTCTACAACTATCACACTGCAAGTTTATGATTTCAGAAGAATTTTTTAAAATGAAACAAACAATGGAATTTAGGAGAAAATGTCATAAAATAATTTACCTTGGTCAAGAGGTGATTCTAATTAAAAGTAAATCTCCAGGCTTCCCTTGGTGGTCCAGTGGGTAAGGACACCGCCTTGCAGTGTAAGGGGCGCTGGTTCGAGCCCTGGCCTGGGAAGATCCCACGTGCCGCGGAGCGGCTGGACCTATGTGTCCAATTACCGAGCCGGAGCTCTGGAGCGCATGCGCCCAGAGCAGGTGCTCTGCGACGACAGAGACCACCGCGATGGGAGGCCCACAGGAGCCAAAGAACAAAGACGGATGAAAATAGAGAAATGAAAGATCAATAGAAGTGGCTCGCCCATCCCTCCACCCCCCCACCCCCAAAAGATAAATAAATAAAATTAAAATAAAATAAATAAATAAATCTCCAACCACATTAGTGCCACATGATTTTTTTTTTTTAATTTTGGCCTTTTTTATTGGCTTTTTATTTATTTTCATCCATATTTAGTCTTTGGCTTGTGTGGGCCTCCCATCGCAGTGGCCTCTCTCACTGTAGAGCACCAGCTCTGGGCACATGCGCTCCAGAGTTCTGGCTCTTAATTGGACACACTGGTCCAGCAGCTCCATGACACGTGGGATATTCCCAGGTCAGGGATCGAACCTGTGCACCTTGCACTGCAAGGCAGACTCTCTATCCACTGGACCACCAGGGAAGCCCCACATGAATTTTTGAGACTATGTTTCCTGGCAAGTTTTTATGCTTATTTTCTTTATAAATAATGCGATGCGGGTTATTTGACAGAATTGACATCTCCATTTATTTAGATCATATGAAGCACTTGTCTAAATCTGCGATACTGCACCTCAAAAATAATTTTAAAATTTCTTTGCTTCAAATTGTCATTTTAACAGGCTCAATTGCCATATTGCCAGCTCACTAAGCTTTGGAGTCATTTAGCTAAATAAAGGGATGATTAAGGGGATGGTGTAATAGGAGCAGAAAAATCTCAGTCACAATCCCAAAACTTGAAGTCCCTTTGCTTAACTGTGCTGCCACTTTTAGCTAAGGTTTAGGAAGACGCCACCCTGCCCCAGTAATTCTCTTCCCTGGACCCCAACTGACCTCTAATTTTTACACCCTGCTTAGAGTAGCATATGTGACCCAATTCTCTCACAATCTTGTTTTGTGTGTTGTAAGCACAGAGATATGTATCCTCTATGGATTTTACGGAAAGACAAATGATTCTTCCTCTATGTCCTCGCCTCCAGATTGATCTTTAACTGTTAGGTCATGGTGCTACATACAATAGCACTCCAAATGATACAGCTCAATGGGGAATAAAGGTGAGGTTGTCTTTTACATTGGCTGAAATTCCATACTGATTATAAAGTTAATTGTCCAAATATCACTTTTTAAAATATTGTCATATAGAGAATCTAGGGCAAATGTATCTAAATTCCACAGAGGTTATCAACTGCCAAGAAGTCATGAAATGTTGGTACTCATTAAATAGGCCACTGAATAATGTTAAGGTATGTGACAAATTAAAGATGGCTACAGTCCTCTGACACACCTCCCATTGAGAGGTAAGGTTTGGGTCCCCTATACCTGAATCTGAGAGGACTCCATTTTGACCTAGAGAATATGTCATAAGCACCACATTTGTGCCAGTTCGTAGGATGGATGTTAACAGACTTGATCTTCCACTTTCTATCTCTTGGAAAGCTAGCTGCCCTGTATGAATTCTGGTTTATGAGACGGCCTTGCTATCCACTGGACCACCAGGAAGCCCCACATGAATTTTTGAGACTATGTTTCCTGGCAAGTTTTTATGCTTATTTTCTTTATAAATAATGCGATGCGGGTTATTTGACAGAATTGACATCTCCATTTATTTAGATCATATGAAGCACTTGTCTAAATCTGCGATACTGCACCTCAAAAATAATTTTAAAATTTCTTTGCTTCAAATTGTCATTTTAACAGGCTCAATTGCCATATTGCCAGCTCACTAAGCTTTGGAGTCATTTAGCTAAATAAAGGGATGATTAAGGGGATGGTGTAATAGGAGCAGAAAAATCTCAGTCACAATCCCAAAACTTGAAGTCCCTTTGCTTAACTGTGCTGCCACTTTTAGCTAAGGTTTAGGAAGACGCCACCCTGCCCCAGTAATTCTCTTCCCTGGACCCCAACTGACCTCTAATTTTTACACCCTGCTTAGAGTAGCATATGTGACCCAATTCTCTCACAATCTTGTTTTGTGTGTTGTAAGCACAGAGATATGTATCCTCTATGGATTTTACGGAAAGACAAATGATTCTTCCTCTATGTCCTCGCCTCCAGATTGATCTTTAACTGTTAGGTCATGGTGCTACATACAATAGCACTCCAAATGATACAGCTCAATGGGGAATAAAGGTGAGGTTGTCTTTTACATTGGCTGAAATTCCATACTGATTATAAAGTTAATTGTCCAAATATCACTTTTTAAAATATTGTCATATAGAGAATCTAGGGCAAATGTATCTAAATTCCACAGAGGTTATCAACTGCCAAGAAGTCATGAAATGTTGGTACTCATTAAATAGGCCACTGAATAATGTTAAGGTATGTGACAAATTAAAGATGGCTACAGTCCTCTGACACACCTCCCATTGAGAGGTAAGGTTTGGGTCCCCTATACCTGAATCTGAGAGGACTCCATTTTGACCTAGAGAATATGTCATAAGCACCACATTTGTGCCAGTTCGTAGGATGGATGTTAACAGACTTGATCTTCCACTTTCTATCTCTTGGAAAGCTAGCTGCCCTGTATGAATTCTGGTTTATGAGACGGCCTTGCTATGGAAAGGCACAGGGTAGCCACACACAGAGAGGAATCCTCAAATAGCCACCCTAATTGTGGACCTCTTAATCCAGGCATCAGGCCTCTGAATTAAGAAAAGATTCCTATGGCTCCCTCTTTACCTGCCATTTGACTGCAACTGCATGAGAGACTGCAAGTGAGGATCACTCAGTTAAGCCAAGAGAACAACAAAGCAAAATAATAAATTGTTGTGTCAAGTCACCAAATGTCGAGGAAGCTTGTCAAGCCTCAGTTGATAACACAGAATAAAACCCATCATTTATTGAGCATTTAAGTGTGAGCCAAGTATTTTTCAAAACATATTCACAATGGATCAACTCATTAAAATCACCCTTGAGGTAATTATCCTTATTTGACTGATGAGAAAACTAAACATCAGTGAGAGTAAGTTATTAATATAATCCTGAATTAATATGATCTTGAATTATATAATAAGTTATTAATATAGTCCTACTTGTAATCCTAGCCTTACAGAGTAAAACTGCTCACTGACTACTACAAAAGAAAATAATTCAAACAACCTAATCCTAAACGAATAGAGAGTGGAGTAAAAAAAATATGCCTAACATCACATATTACTAAGTGATCTATGAACCTAAAGTGGCTGAACCAGCATTGTTAACCTATCTCTAGGTAGTAGGTTGTCACCTTACATAGCTCAGTTTGTAGTCTCTCACTTACAATATTGTGTTACCTGCTTGATAATTTGTGCCAGCATGCATCTATCTCATTGAAAATATTTTCATCTTCATCATATCAGATGACAAGACATATGTTTCCATTACTTATACAGTATCAGACATGCTTCTTTCCTCAACTGAGACAGACAAGTGAGTCAGAATCACTGGTATAGAAGCTCCCGTTTATTCAGGTATCATTTAGTCTTAAGAATAATATTAACACAATGAAAGTAAAATAAAATACTGGATCACCTGTTGTCTGTTCTTGAAGCATTTATTGCAGACTGAATGCCAAAGTTCGTAGGATGGATGTTAACAGACTTGATCTTCCACTTTCTATCTCTTGGAAAGCTAGCTGCCCTGTATGAATTCTGGTTTATGAGACGGCCTTGCTATGGAAAGGCACAGGGTAGCCACACACAGAGAGGAATCCTCAAATAGCCACCCTAATTGTGGACCTCTTAATCCAGGCATCAGGCCTCTGAATTAAGAAAAGATTCCTATGGCTCCCTCTTTACCTGCCATTTGACTGCAACTGCATGAGAGACTGCAAGTGAGGATCACTCAGTTAAGCCAAGAGAACAACAAAGCAAAATAATAAATTGTTGTGTCAAGTCACCAAATGTCGAGGAAGCTTGTCAAGCCTCAGTTGATAACACAGAATAAAACCCATCATTTATTGAGCATTTAAGTGTGAGCCAAGTATTTTTCAAAACATATTCACAATGGATCAACTCATTAAAATCACCCTTGAGGTAATTATCCTTATTTGACTGATGAGAAAACTAAACATCAGTGAGAGTAAGTTATTAATATAATCCTGAATTAATATGATCTTGAATTATATAATAAGTTATTAATATAGTCCTACTTGTAATCCTAGCCTTACAGAGTAAAACTGCTCACTGACTACTACAAAAGAAAATAATTCAAACAACCTAATCCTAAACGAATAGAGAGTGGAGTAAAAAAAATATGCCTAACATCACATATTACTAAGTGATCTATGAACCTAAAGTGGCTGAACCAGCATTGTTAACCTATCTCTAGGTAGTAGGTTGTCACCTTACATAGCTCAGTTTGTAGTCTCTCACTTACAATATTGTGTTACCTGCTTGATAATTTGTGCCAGCATGCATCTATCTCATTGAAAATATTTTCATCTTCATCATATCAGATGACAAGACATATGTTTCCATTACTTATACAGTATCAGACATGCTTCTTTCCTCAACTGAGACAGACAAGTGAGTCAGAATCACTGGTATAGAAGCTCCCGTTTATTCAGGTATCATTTAGTCTTAAGAATAATATTAACACAATGAAAGTAAAATAAAATACTGGATCACCTGTTGTCTGTTCTTGAAGCATTTATTGCCAGAGGCAATTAGAATGCCAAAAGATGAAGATATGTTGACACAAGAAGTACAACAGATCACTGTTTAAGTTAGAAGTGTTAATTTTATTTTTACACACCTTAAATGTTCATAGTATCTCTGCCCTTACTCTGTTTTTATTTCCTCAGTTTCTTTTCAGTCTTGTTGTGTGTGTGTTGCTCAGTCGTGTCCAGCTCTGGGACCCCACGGACTGTAGCCTGCCAAGCTCCTCTGTCCATACAATCATCCTGGCAAGAATACTGGAGAGGGTTGTCATATCCTCCTCCAGGAGATCTTCCCAACCCAGGGATTGAACCTACATCTCCTGCAGCTCCTGTATTGCCAGTGGATTCTTTACCACTGAGCCACTGGGAAATCTCAACTTTCTATACTTAAATTATTATTACTCAATAATATAAAAGTCAATTTTTGTTCTAAGAAGGTCATGTCTTGCCAAGAAGGTATCAGATAGAAGAAGTTACTGATTTAGTTTTCCACTTATATCCATGAAATGGACATCACCCAATTAAAGTAGCTAGATCAGCAACAATTTGATTTTTCCACACCACTATGCTTCTGTGCAAGCGATTCAGAAATAAGAACAAGAACAAGCTTGTATAGGCATTACATTATATTAACTGAAAAAGACTCTTCTTATTGTGTCTTCTCCAACTTGCTGTGGCCTCAAGGTTAACCTTTAATTGTGTAAAATTTGGAAACTGATCTGAAAGTGTTAGAATGACATCCTTGCTTTGTGAAGTATTCCTTTTCATTTGGCTCCTGGCCAACTTTAAAAACTACTGTAAAACTTTTTTCAGAATACTTTCTGGTATTTCTAATTTTTCTCACTTTCTTACCTCTTTGATGCCATTTTTCTCATCTTATTCTCATTATAGGAAGGAATTTGGTACCTGCCACTAGCAATGCACTAACAGTAAGGTTTTCATTGAATGACAATCTGTGTCAATGTTCAACTTCTAAAGCCAGTGGAATCAATTGTTTTACTGTTACTTATCAGAACATTTGTATGTGTGTGCTCAGTTGCTTAGTCATGTCTGACTGTCTGTAACCCTGTGGACTGTAGCCTGTCAGGTTCTTCTGTACATGAGATTTTCAGATAAGCATACTAGAGTGGGTTGCCATTTCTTTCTTCCGGGACTCTTCCTGATCAAGAATAGAACCCAATTCTCCTGCACTGCAAGTGGTTTCTCTATCACTGCATCACCAAGGAAGTCCATTAAAAGTTTACAGCTATGGGGCTTCCCAGGTAGTCCAGTGGGTAGAGTCTGCCTTGCAGTGAAAGGGGCACCAGTTTGATCCCTGACCTGGGAAGATCCCAAGTACTGTAGAGTGGCTGGGCTGGTGTGTCCAACTGGGAGCCAGCGCTCTGGAGCACATGCACACAGAGCCGGTGCTCTGCAATGAGAGAGGCCACTGCAATGGGAGGCCCACACAGGCCAAAGAATAAAGATGGATGAAAATAAATAAAGAAAAAAAAAAACAATAAAGGGGGCCAAATTTTTTTTAAAAAAAAGCTTATAGTTATGATATGAATGTGAAGCTGATCCTTTATTTATTTATTTATTTATTTTTGGCTATTCTGGGTTTTCACTACTGCCACAGGCTCTTTTTAAGTTGCAGGGAGTGGGGGCTACTCTCTAGTTGATGTGAGCAGGCTTCTTGCTGTGGAACTTGGGCTCTAGGCCTCACAGCTTCAGTAGTTGTGGCACATGGGCTCCATAGTTCCTGCTCCAAGGCTCTAGAGCACAGACTCACTGGCTTAGCTGCTCCACAGCATGTGGGATCTTCCTGGATCAGGGATCAAACCTGTGCCTTTTGCATTGGCTGGTGAACTCCACTGAGCCACCAGGGAAGCCTGAAGCTGATTCTTTTTATTTTCTATAACTATTCTTTCACTAAGTGGCAAGCAGGGAAAAACAGCCAAGAACAGGAAAGCTATAATTATTATTTAACAAAAATATACAACCTAACAACAACTTTGAAATATATATGTCTGAATCTCAGTCCAGTTGCTACCAACTACATGTCAGAATTATACTGATAATCGTAGAGTCATGATAACATCTTTAGGTAAGAGCATAAAAATGGCTAATTTGATTCTTTTGAATGTAGCTGTCCAAAGTGGATTACTCTCTCACATCATGCATAAAAATAAATTCAAATTGGATTAAAGATCTAAATGTAAGACCTGAAACCATAAAACTTTTGGGGGCTTCCCTGGTGGTCCAGTGGGTAAAAAGTCCGCCTTGCATTACAAGGGGCACCAGTTTGATCCCTGGCCTGGGAAGATCCCACATGCTGCGGAAAGGCTGGACCAGGGTGTCCAATTAGGAGCCAGTGCTCTGGAGAGCATGTGCCCAGAGCGGGTGCTCTGCAATGAGAGGTCACTGTGGTGGAAGGCCCACATAGGCCAAAGAATAAAGATGGATGAAAATAAATAAAGAAAAAAACAGTAAAACAGGCCCCCCAAAAAAATTAAAAAAAAAAACTTTGGGAAGAAAGCACAGGCAGTATGCTCTATGACACCAGTCTTAGATTATTATCATTATTATAATAATTTTTTTTTGATTTGTCTTCAGAGACATGGGAAACAAAAGCTAAGAGAAATAAATGTGACTAAATCAAAGTAAAATGTTTTAGCACAGTGAAAAAAAAAACAACAATAAGGCCTACTTCCTTCCTACTGAATGGAAGGAAATATTTGCATGTAATATATCCAATAAAGGGTTACTATCCAAAATAGACAAAGAACTTATACAAATTAACATCATAAAAGCAAATACCCAATTAAAAAATGGGCAGAGGATCTGAACTGACATTTTTTCATGAAAAGATGCTTAACATCACTAATCACCAGGGAAATGCAAATCAAAACCACAGTGAGATACCATCTTACACCTGTCAGAATGGCTATTATCAAAAAAACCCCCCAAAACAGATAATAAGTGTTGACCAACACGTGGAGAAAAGGGAACCTCTTGCACTGTTGGTGGGAACATAAATTGGTACAAACACTCTGGAAAACAGTATGAAGACTCTTCAAAAAAGTGAAAATAGATCCACCAATTCCACACCTGGATATTGATCCAAAGACATGAAAACAATAATTAGAAAAGATATACACATCCCTATGTTCATTATAGCATTATTTTACAGTAACCAAAACATGGAAGCAACCTAAATGCCTGTCAACAAACAAATGGATTAAGAATATATGTACTTATATACTTATATATACATATATATGTATATATGTACTTATATATATACTTATATATACATATATATCAGTCTGTACACAATGTAATATTACTCAGCCACAAACCATAAAAAAGAATGAAATCTTATATTTGATGACAACATGAATGGACCTAGAGGATATTATAGTGAGTGAAATAAGTCAGACAAAGACAAATATGATTTCATTACATGTTGATTTCATTTACATGTTCACTTCTGAATGACAAAACAAATGAACAAATATAACAAAACAGAAACAAAGCTGTAGATACAGAGAACAAACAGGTGTTTGTCAGAGGAGAGAATTATGGGAGGAGAGGAAGTTATAAATTTCCAGTTGCAAAATAAATGTGTCATGATTATGAAATACACAGTATGGGAAATATAGCCAATAACTTTGTAATATCTTCATATGGTGACATATCTTAGCTATACTTCCCAGTGATCATTTTGAAATACATAGAAATATCAAATCACTGCGTTGTATAACAGCAATTAACATATGTTGCAGGTCAATTATACTTCAAAACAAGCAAACAAATTTGTAGAAAAAGAGGCCACATTTGTAGTTACCAGGAATGGGGCATGGTGTGAAGTGTGAATTGAATGAAAGCAGTCAAGGAATAAGGGTTTGCTTAAAAAACCCAAAAAAAGAATACCCAATTAAAATGGGCAGAGGATCTGAACTGACATTTTTTCATGAAAAGATGCTTAACATCACTAATCACCAGGGAAATGCAAATCAAAACCACAGTGAGATACCATCTTACACCTGTCAGAATGGCTATTATCAAAAAAACCCCCCAAAACAGATAATAAGTGTTGACCAACACGTGGAGAAAAGGGAACCTCTTGCACTGTTGGTGGGAACATAAATTGGTACAAACACTCTGGAAAACAGTATGAAGACTCTTCAAAAAAGTGAAAATAGATCCACCAATTCCACACCTGGATATTGATCCAAAGACATGAAAACAATAATTAGAAAAGATATACACATCCCTATGTTCATTATAGCATTATTTTACAGTAACCAAAACATGGAAGCAACCTAAATGCCTGTCAACAAACAAATGGATTAAGAATATATGTACTTATATACTTATATATACATATATATGTATATATGTACTTATATATATACTTATATATACATATATATCAGTCTGTACACAATGTAATATTACTCAGCCACAAACCATAAAAAAGAATGAAATCTTATATTTGATGACAACATGAATGGACCTAGAGGATATTATAGTGAGTGAAATAAGTCAGACAAAGACAAATATGATTTCATTACATGTTGATTTCATTTACATGTTCACTTCTGAATGACAAAACAAATGAACAAATATAACAAAACAGAAACAAAGCTGTAGATACAGAGAACAAACAGGTGTTTGTCAGAGGAGAGAATTATGGGAGGAGAGGAAGTTATAAATTTCCAGTTGCAAAATAAATGTGTCATGATTATGAAATACACAGTATGGGAAATATAGCCAATAACTTTGTAATATCTTCATATGGTGACATATCTTAGCTATACTTCCCAGTGATCATTTTGAAATACATAGAAATATCAAATCACTGCGTTGTATAACAGCAATTAACATATGTTGCAGGTCAATTATACTTCAAAACAAGCAAACAAATTTGTAGAAAAAGAGGCCACATTTGTAGTTACCAGGAATGGGGCATGGTGTGAAGTGTGAATTGAATGAAAGCAGTCAAAACTTGGTACATTATTGAATAAAAAAATAAAGAAGTAACTAAGGATATAATGTAGGACATAATAAATATGATTAAATAAGTAACTAGGGATATAATATAGGATATAATAAATATGATTAAATATGATTAACACTGTTATTTGTTATAGATGAAAGTCACTAAGAGAGTAAATCATCACAAGGAAAAATATCTTTCTCTTTCTTCAGTTTTGTACCTATATGAGATAATGGATGTTGACTAAAATTTTGTGGTAATATTTTCACAATGTATGTAAGTCAAATCATTAAGCTATATACATTAAATTTATACAATGCTGTATGCCAATTATGTCTCAATAAAACTGGGCAGAGGGGCTTCCCCTGGTGGCCAGGTGGGTAGGGACACCGCCTTGCAGTGCAAGGGGCGCCGGTTCGAGCCCTGGCCTGGGAAGATCCCACGTGCCGCAGAGCGGCTGGACTGATGTGTCCAATTACCGAGCCGGAGCTCTGGAGCGCATGCGCCCAGAGCCGGTGCTCTGCAGCGACAGACGCCACCGCGATGGGAGGCCCACAGGAGCCAAAGAACAAAGACGGATGAACATAGAGAAATGAAAGACCAATAGAAGTGGCCCGCTTGCTCCCCTCCCTCCCCAACCCGACCCCCACCCAAAATAAATAAATAAATAAATAAAAATCTTTAAAAAAAAAAAAATAAAACTGGACGGAGGATTTTTCAACATTAAAAATGCTGTTTTCAGCATAGTACATAATTTTAAATTGGAATTATATGAAGGAATTTGTTTATCCTACTTCTTTTAGATAATTAAATATTTTATCAAAATGTATTTAGAGGGCTTCCTAGTGGTCCAGTGGGTAAGGACACCGCCTTACAGTGCAAGGTGCCGGTTGCAAAATAAATGTGTCATGATTATGAAATACACAGTATGGGAAATATAGCCAATAACTTTGTAATATCTTCATATGGTGACATATCTTAGCTATACTTCCCAGTGATCATTTTGAAATACATAGAAATATCAAATCACTGCGTTGTATAACAGCAATTAACATATGTTGCAGGTCAATTATACTTCAAAACAAGCAAACAAATTTGTAGAAAAAGAGGCCACATTTGTAGTTACCAGGAATGGGGCATGGTGTGAAGTGTGAATTGAATGAAAGCAGTCAAAACTTGGTACATTATTGAATAAAAAAATAAAGAAGTAACTAAGGATATAATGTAGGACATAATAAATATGATTAAATAAGTAACTAGGGATATAATATAGGATATAATAAATATGATTAAATATGATTAACACTGTTATTTGTTATAGATGAAAGTCACTAAGAGAGTAAATCATCACAAGGAAAAATATCTTTCTCTTTCTTCAGTTTTGTACCTATATGAGATAATGGATGTTGACTAAAATTTTGTGGTAATATTTTCACAATGTATGTAAGTCAAATCATTAAGCTATATACATTAAATTTATACAATGCTGTATGCCAATTATGTCTCAATAAAACTGGGCAGAGGGGCTTCCCCTGGTGGCCAGGTGGGTAGGGACACCGCCTTGCAGTGCAAGGGGCGCCGGTTCGAGCCCTGGCCTGGGAAGATCCCACGTGCCGCAGAGCGGCTGGACTGATGTGTCCAATTACCGAGCCGGAGCTCTGGAGCGCATGCGCCCAGAGCCGGTGCTCTGCAGCGACAGACGCCACCGCGATGGGAGGCCCACAGGAGCCAAAGAACAAAGACGGATGAACATAGAGAAATGAAAGACCAATAGAAGTGGCCCGCTTGCTCCCCTCCCTCCCCAACCCGACCCCCACCCAAAATAAATAAATAAATAAATAAAAATCTTTAAAAAAAAAAAAATAAAACTGGACGGAGGATTTTTCAACATTAAAAATGCTGTTTTCAGCATAGTACATAATTTTAAATTGGAATTATATGAAGGAATTTGTTTATCCTACTTCTTTTAGATAATTAAATATTTTATCAAAATGTATTTAGAGGGGCTTCCCTAGTGGTCCAGTGGGTAAGGACACCGCCTTACAGTGCAAGGGGTGCCGGTTCGATCCCTGGCCTGGGAAGATCCCACGTGCGGCGGAGCAGCAGGACCGATGTGTCCAACTACCAAGATAGAGCTCCGGAGCACATGCGTCCAGAGCCAGTGCTCTGGGATGACAGAGGCCACTGCAATGGGAGGCCCACATATCCAAAAACAAAAGATGAATGAAAATAGATAAATGCAAGACCAATATAAGGGGCCAAAAGAAAAAAAAATGTAGTTAGAGAATGAAAGCTATAGTTGGCCTACTGTCCCCTTCGGCAATCAACTAACTCAAATTTCAAATGAACAAAACCTATCAATTGCCAAGTACTACATTATAATCCTCAGTTTGTTATAAGGCAATATACATATTAGTTTTAATCCTGTTATATTTTTATGAGATAAAATTGAATTTGTGATCAAGGAGCAGATTCCCCTCAACCAAATATGGTCACTTTATAAACTAAAAACAAAAATTAAAAACAAATACTGTGAAATAACTGTAATTTCATATGAACATTACTACAAAAATAGGATGGGAAACATGGGGAAATTTCATGAAATAATTTTACAGTGAGACTTATACATGGACTAAGTGAGTGGGAATGTTATAGCTGTTACTTATAGGAGATCCTCAATAAAACAGCATGAGAAAGATGATCACAACACAAAGGATTTAGGTTGAAAAGATACTGATGCATATGTCCAGAGAATTTCATGTTGTCCTGTGTGGCTAGATAGTAGAGTAGGTGGAAGGAGAGGACAAAGGTGACATCAGAATAGGATCTTGAATGTCATGGTCAGCATTAATATTTTACCCCAAAAGGTGATGGAGAACCAACCAATGGAAACTTAAAGTTAAGTGCAAAATGAGCTGACATATTCTGACATCAGCATGTAGCATGGGTGGCACTATAGAGATAAGATCTAGGACCTTAAATAAGGCCACCACTTAAGCAGAAATACAGGGAGTAATGGTGTAATGAAAAATGGATTACATATCACTCAACTTTTATGATGAATGCCAGCATTTTACATCTGCTCTTTGAAGGATACATTTGAATAATTCAGTTAGCACAAGTCTCTACAGGGCATTTTCAATTCTGGATTCTTAGAGTGGCCAGAAGGTATTAGTCTATTGATCCCAGTGGGTAAGGACACCGCCTTACAGTGCAAGGGGTGCCGGTTCGATCCCTGGCCTGGGAAGATCCCACGTGCGGCGGAGCAGCAGGACCGATGTGTCCAACTACCAAGATAGAGCTCCGGAGCACATGCGTCCAGAGCCAGTGCTCTGGGATGACAGAGGCCACTGCAATGGGAGGCCCACATATCCAAAAACAAAAGATGAATGAAAATAGATAAATGCAAGACCAATATAAGGGGCCAAAAGAAAAAAAAATGTAGTTAGAGAATGAAAGCTATAGTTGGCCTACTGTCCCCTTCGGCAATCAACTAACTCAAATTTCAAATGAACAAAACCTATCAATTGCCAAGTACTACATTATAATCCTCAGTTTGTTATAAGGCAATATACATATTAGTTTTAATCCTGTTATATTTTTATGAGATAAAATTGAATTTGTGATCAAGGAGCAGATTCCCCTCAACCAAATATGGTCACTTTATAAACTAAAAACAAAAATTAAAAACAAATACTGTGAAATAACTGTAATTTCATATGAACATTACTACAAAAATAGGATGGGAAACATGGGGAAATTTCATGAAATAATTTTACAGTGAGACTTATACATGGACTAAGTGAGTGGGAATGTTATAGCTGTTACTTATAGGAGATCCTCAATAAAACAGCATGAGAAAGATGATCACAACACAAAGGATTTAGGTTGAAAAGATACTGATGCATATGTCCAGAGAATTTCATGTTGTCCTGTGTGGCTAGATAGTAGAGTAGGTGGAAGGAGAGGACAAAGGTGACATCAGAATAGGATCTTGAATGTCATGGTCAGCATTAATATTTTACCCCAAAAGGTGATGGAGAACCAACCAATGGAAACTTAAAGTTAAGTGCAAAATGAGCTGACATATTCTGACATCAGCATGTAGCATGGGTGGCACTATAGAGATAAGATCTAGGACCTTAAATAAGGCCACCACTTAAGCAGAAATACAGGGAGTAATGGTGTAATGAAAAATGGATTACATATCACTCAACTTTTATGATGAATGCCAGCATTTTACATCTGCTCTTTGAAGGATACATTTGAATAATTCAGTTAGCACAAGTCTCTACAGGGCATTTTCAATTCTATGGTTTATTCTTAGAGTGGCCAGAAGGTATTAGTCTATTCACAATGCAATCTCTTCCAAAATAAAAAGCCATAGCTTTTCCCTTCACATTTTCTTTTCTGCTAAAAGAGACGTTAAACCAAGTTTTACTCATGAATAAGAATGTATTGTTCTCACTTATGAGGAAGCATTATATGTAGTATGATGAATTAGTTAGAAAATTATGCACTCAGAAATACACAAAAATAGAATGATTCCTATATCTTTTCCATTCTGCATTCAGGAAAAAAAGATATTTTTATATCTCTTCTATGACATTGGTAGGAAGACCATAAACTGTGAGGAAAGGAGCATGGGTACCATAAGTTTACACTAATGAGCAAGGAGGCAAAATACAGGAGACTGAAGAAAGAAATAGAAATCCATCAGAATGTTGAAGTAAATGCTGATTGAGATACCTCCCTCTGTTAAAAGAACCTATGCATCAGTCTGTTTACTTTTCAAGTGACAAATGCATGTGGAACATCTTAACAATATTATTATTCCAAAAGCAGACATATGGGTCTTACTTAATAAATGATAACACTGATTAGCATTTATCTTAATGCTAATGATACAGATTCCTGAATTCATTTGCCTAGAATACCAAGTTGATGAATGTTACCCTGAAGAGTTTTTAAATGAGAACATAATCCAAAACAATGCTAAATGAATGACATTATTTTGCATCCTCCAAAAATGATCAAAGGATTTAGGTTGAAAAGATACATGTTGCCCAGAGAATTTCATGTTGTCCTGTGTGGCTAGAAGTAGGTGGGAAGGAGAGGACAAAGGTGACATCAGAATAGGATCTTGAATGTCATGGTCAGCATTAATATTTTACCCCAAAAGGTGATGGAGAACCAACCAATGGAAACTTAAAGTTAAGTGCAAAATGAGCTGACATATTCTGACATCAGCATGTAGCATGGGTGGCACTATAGAGATAAGATCTAGGACCTTAAATAAGGCCACCACTTAAGCAGAAATACAGGGAGTAATGGTGTAATGAAAAATGGATTACATATCACTCAACTTTTATGATGAATGCCAGCATTTTACATCTGCTCTTTGAAGGATACATTTGAATAATTCAGTTAGCACAAGTCTCTACAGGGCATTTTCAATTCTATGGTTTATTCTTAGAGTGGCCAGAAGGTATTAGTCTATTCACAATGCAATCTCTTCCAAAATAAAAAGCCATAGCTTTTCCCTTCACATTTTCTTTTCTGCTAAAAGAGACGTTAAACCAAGTTTTACTCATGAATAAGAATGTATTGTTCTCACTTATGAGGAAGCATTATATGTAGTATGATGAATTAGTTAGAAAATTATGCACTCAGAAATACACAAAAATAGAATGATTCCTATATCTTTTCCATTCTGCATTCAGGAAAAAAAGATATTTTTATATCTCTTCTATGACATTGGTAGGAAGACCATAAACTGTGAGGAAAGGAGCATGGGTACCATAAGTTTACACTAATGAGCAAGGAGGCAAAATACAGGAGACTGAAGAAAGAAATAGAAATCCATCAGAATGTTGAAGTAAATGCTGATTGAGATACCTCCCTCTGTTAAAAGAACCTATGCATCAGTCTGTTTACTTTTCAAGTGACAAATGCATGTGGAACATCTTAACAATATTATTATTCCAAAAGCAGACATATGGGTCTTACTTAATAAATGATAACACTGATTAGCATTTATCTTAATGCTAATGATACAGATTCCTGAATTCATTTGCCTAGAATACCAAGTTGATGAATGTTACCCTGAAGAGTTTTTAAATGAGAACATAATCCAAAACAATGCTAAATGAATGACATTATTTTGCATCCTCCAGAATAAAATGAGAGGGATAACATTTAAGAACTCACATGATGGATGCATATTTGACATCAAGAAAACATATGAGAATATAATAGCAAGAATTTAATACAATTTTCCTCAGGAGAGAGATTAATTTTCAAAATGCACAGAGAATGATAATACAGATTAGGCAATATTGTAAACACGTTCACAATTACTGAATTGCCCCAGGGTATATTTTCATAACCAAGGGACCAGAATTGAGCATTTGCTTCCAATTAGTCAGAATGAAAATTAACCTTTAAATAAAAGCTATGTGGAAATTATTCAGAGAAGATTCAAACAAACAAAACTGGTATAACTTAAACAACTGATGCCATAACAACTGAAAAGTCGTAATACCTCTGCATGTTCCATTAGCCTATTTTCCTCACTACTCTCTTCATGTTTCAGAATAGCATTGTTTATTTGATTTTGACTTACACTTTCTTCTACATTAGTGATACTTTTCTATTATAAATATTGACAATTAAAGGCAGGTACTTTCTAACGAACATTCAATTCAATTGGAAATAGGTGCTCGATAAGACTCAGATTTTTTTAAAAAGCATAGCTCAAATCACTATGCAATAAAGGGGCTACATATTTAAATACCGGTCTTCTCAGATGGCACAGTGGTAAATGATCCACCTGCCAATGCAGGAAACACAGGAATGTAGGTTCATTCAATACTTGGGTTGTGAAGATCCCTGTAGAAGGAAACAGGAGACTGAAGAAAGAAATAGAAATCCATCAGAATGTTGAAGTAAATGCTGATTGAGATACCTCCCTCTGTTAAAAGAACCTATGCATCAGTCTGTTTACTTTTCAAGTGACAAATGCATGTGGAACATCTTAACAATATTATTATTCCAAAAGCAGACATATGGGTCTTACTTAATAAATGATAACACTGATTAGCATTTATCTTAATGCTAATGATACAGATTCCTGAATTCATTTGCCTAGAATACCAAGTTGATGAATGTTACCCTGAAGAGTTTTTAAATGAGAACATAATCCAAAACAATGCTAAATGAATGACATTATTTTGCATCCTCCAGAATAAAATGAGAGGGATAACATTTAAGAACTCACATGATGGATGCATATTTGACATCAAGAAAACATATGAGAATATAATAGCAAGAATTTAATACAATTTTCCTCAGGAGAGAGATTAATTTTCAAAATGCACAGAGAATGATAATACAGATTAGGCAATATTGTAAACACGTTCACAATTACTGAATTGCCCCAGGGTATATTTTCATAACCAAGGGACCAGAATTGAGCATTTGCTTCCAATTAGTCAGAATGAAAATTAACCTTTAAATAAAAGCTATGTGGAAATTATTCAGAGAAGATTCAAACAAACAAAACTGGTATAACTTAAACAACTGATGCCATAACAACTGAAAAGTCGTAATACCTCTGCATGTTCCATTAGCCTATTTTCCTCACTACTCTCTTCATGTTTCAGAATAGCATTGTTTATTTGATTTTGACTTACACTTTCTTCTACATTAGTGATACTTTTCTATTATAAATATTGACAATTAAAGGCAGGTACTTTCTAACGAACATTCAATTCAATTGGAAATAGGTGCTCGATAAGACTCAGATTTTTTTAAAAAGCATAGCTCAAATCACTATGCAATAAAGGGGCTACATATTTAAATACCGGTCTTCTCAGATGGCACAGTGGTAAATGATCCACCTGCCAATGCAGGAAACACAGGAATGTAGGTTCATTCAATACTTGGGTTGTGAAGATCCCCTGTAGAAGGAAACAGAAACCCGCTCCAGTATTTTTGCCTGGGAAATGCTATGGACAGAGGAGCCTAGAGGGTTACACTCCATAAAGTCGCAAAGAGTTGGACACTCTAAGCAACTTGAGCACTGATGTACACATATATAAATATTAAAAATTTAATGTTCTCCTAAGAGGAAGGAATTACCTTAGTCAGTTCAGGCAGCCATAACAGAATACCACAGATTAGGTAAAGACTTTGCCTACAGTGTTGGTGACCTGCACTTGATTCCAGGGAGGGAAAGACGCCCTGGAGAAGGAAATGGCTACCCACTGCTCACAGTTGTGGAGTCTGGAAGTCCATGATCAGGATGCCCACATGGTTGGGCAGACTGCCAACTTCTTATTGTATCTTCACATAGCAGAGAGCAGAGAGAGGAAGCAAACTCACCTACTTTTATAACAGCACTAATCCCATTCATAAGGGTGCCACTCTTCTGACCTCATCGAATCCACATTATCTCTCCATTACCCCATCTCATAACACCATCACACAGCAGGCAAGGTTTCAACATATGCATGTTTGCTGACACACATATTCAGTCCACAACAAGAATCATATTTAACAGTTAAATATGATTAAATACAGCTAAGTATGCAGGAGACTAAACTAATATGCTGTAAAAGTGAACAACCACAACAGAAACTACTTATGCTATTTATTAGTATGCATTTGCATATGCACGTGTGCTTGTACATTGATGAGAATCTGCGGTCAACTTCTTTTTCTCTCAGGTATGTTCTCCCTTTTTTTAAAGGTATAATTGAGAGAACTGAACTGAATTTTTCTTCAGAAAACAATGAATGCCTTTAGAACAAGAAGGGCTACATAAAAAGTGCTTCAAAGTACACTATATTTTTAAAAATTTTCACTAAAGACTATCAGAATGTTCAAAGTGATTCATCTCATCAAAACAATTACACTATTATTCTGAGCTAGATATTTGAAAACACAAAATCACATGTTTTTATGAGTTAGCATTGTTCGGTATCTCAGAATTCCACTTTGGTTTCACAAGTTATCCACCGGGCCAATGCAGGAAACACAGGAATGTAGGTTCATTCAATACTTGGGTTGTGAAGATCCCCTGTAGAAGGAAACAGAAACCCGCTCCAGTATTTTTGCCTGGGAAATGCTATGGACAGAGGAGCCTAGAGGGTTACACTCCATAAAGTCGCAAAGAGTTGGACACTCTAAGCAACTTGAGCACTGATGTACACATATATAAATATTAAAAATTTAATGTTCTCCTAAGAGGAAGGAATTACCTTAGTCAGTTCAGGCAGCCATAACAGAATACCACAGATTAGGTAAAGACTTTGCCTACAGTGTTGGTGACCTGCACTTGATTCCAGGGAGGGAAAGACGCCCTGGAGAAGGAAATGGCTACCCACTGCTCACAGTTGTGGAGTCTGGAAGTCCATGATCAGGATGCCCACATGGTTGGGCAGACTGCCAACTTCTTATTGTATCTTCACATAGCAGAGAGCAGAGAGAGGAAGCAAACTCACCTACTTTTATAACAGCACTAATCCCATTCATAAGGGTGCCACTCTTCTGACCTCATCGAATCCACATTATCTCTCCATTACCCCATCTCATAACACCATCACACAGCAGGCAAGGTTTCAACATATGCATGTTTGCTGACACACATATTCAGTCCACAACAAGAATCATATTTAACAGTTAAATATGATTAAATACAGCTAAGTATGCAGGAGACTAAACTAATATGCTGTAAAAGTGAACAACCACAACAGAAACTACTTATGCTATTTATTAGTATGCATTTGCATATGCACGTGTGCTTGTACATTGATGAGAATCTGCGGTCAACTTCTTTTTCTCTCAGGTATGTTCTCCCTTTTTTTAAAGGTATAATTGAGAGAACTGAACTGAATTTTTCTTCAGAAAACAATGAATGCCTTTAGAACAAGAAGGGCTACATAAAAAGTGCTTCAAAGTACACTATATTTTTAAAAATTTTCACTAAAGACTATCAGAATGTTCAAAGTGATTCATCTCATCAAAACAATTACACTATTATTCTGAGCTAGATATTTGAAAACACAAAATCACATGTTTTTATGAGTTAGCATTGTTCGGTATCTCAGAATTCCACTTTGGTTTCACAAGTTAGGATGAAATCATAGAGAGCTATACTTTATTTTGACTTGTCAGAAAAGTCGATACCTCTTTAGTAAAAACCAGTTAGTTAAAGGCTTTTATTATGCTATATCGGATCTCACACACCTTATAAATTTTCGTCAGCCACATCACCCACAAAGAACTTGAGACCTTGGCAAAACTACAGCCTAGATGATGGTATGGGTTATGCAGGGAATTAAAGGTGAGAAAAACTAGAAATGCTCATGATAGGGCAGGGCTTCAAAAATAAAATATCATGTCAGAAATAATACTGTAGAAAAATTAAAGAAAAGATGTTTATAAACAAAAAAAGTTCTTAAGCATCCCCAAACATTCCAAAGATATTTATATTTATTGTTTTATAATTAAATAGAAAATTGTACTAGAGAGATACAATGCTTATATTTTAGCGATTCTAGGGTTTAGCTCCAAAATACTTAAAATATAAGCATCTGTGATGAGATTTTATAGAAATTTTAATCCTTTTGATGTAATGCTCATTCTCCAGTGGAAATTGAAAACTGAATTATTCTCCATGCTACACACAGGTATAAATTCTGTTTTTAAGAAGCTCTTCACTGTATTTTGCCTTATTATAATTTATAACACTTTTATGTGGAATAAAATCATCAATTTCACGGGGGGGAAATGTGATTGCTATAAGCTCCAGAACCGTGTACTCTGTAAGAAAACTGTATTCCCATGAAATCAAAACATGTGTATCTATTACAAAATTTTGAACTGTTTTAAATATCACACTTTATTATCTGCTATTCTGACTGGGTAAGAATAATGAAGCTCAATGGATGACAAATTCAGTTTTTATGATAAAATAAAATATGTATTATTATTGTTCTTTACTTTTATGATAAGGAATATTTTCAATTGTACAATTAAAGAAACAAAGTCATTCAGAGGGCAAGTAGATAAACTTTTATTTCTCGATTTGTGAAACATTCCAACTGAAAAACCAAACAGAATACTCTATTTGTTCTTCAGTTTTCTATATTTTTAGCAGAAAATTACTAAGAAGCTTTCATTATTAGGTTTAAACTATTGGACAACGTTTTTAATATTTATTTTATTTATTTATTTATCTGGCTGTGCTAGGTCTTAGTTGAGGCAGGTGGATTTTATATGAACTCTTCAGTTGGGGCATGTGGGATCTAGCTCCCTGATCAGGGATCGAGCCCTGGCCCCGTGCATTGGGAGCACAGAGTCTTAGTCATTGGACCACCAGGGAAGTCCCACTAGTAGACAATTTAACTCACTATTTACAATGACCATTCAATGTCTTATAATATAAGGTACAGTTTGGCATGAAAGTTTTGGATTTTAATGCAATTCAGAGTAATACTTCCTTAACATCACAGAGCCTTACCTTATCAACCAATAATAATTTGCATATATCCTGAAAAATGAAAGCTCTGATTTACTGTATATTAGACTAGAAAACTGTATATGGAATCAGTAAAATTACAACAGACGTGTTCCATTATATCAGCAAACATCTGCAAATTTGGAATGCAGACTACTGTTTACAAATAGAGATGGCTGATAAAGAATGTCAGTCAATAGTGAACTGCAGTAATATTTATTTTCTAGCATTAAAGTTTCTTTTCCTTTCCCCACAGGGAAGTGCCTTCTATCAACTGCATGATAACAAATTTAATCTAGTTTGAATACCTGATTCCAATCACATCTAATAAGCTGAAAGGAAAAACCATGTAGCTCTGGTTGTCAGCAAAAGATATCAGCAAAAGATAATCTGGTCAACCTTGATCTAATGGAAACAAAAATGATAGATGGGTTCAATTCAAAAGGGTGAAATATAGACATTTATAAAGCACTCTGTTCCTAAGAAATCTCTCCAAAAGTAGCACAATAATGAAAATTTGGGATGAAGAATGAAAGCCACATTATAATTACAAGTAATTGACCATAAACTATAATAAATAGCTTTCAAATGGAAAGACATTTATACTCACAGGAGAAAGAATATTGACTGGTACATGCATCTTGATAGGAGGTAGACTTCACTGAGTGTTGGAGTCCTGAGATGTCCTCCAAGGACTGAAATCACCATAGCATGGAGTGTGAAAAGGTAAGAGAAAAAGATAGTCTGGTCTTCATAAGTTTCCAGTTATTTATTCCCAGATGGTAGAATATGGAGGTAAAGACAAAACTGCTGGTAGGAAACCTTTGGAATAAAAAAACCCCGTAACGGAAACAGCCCTGGGCAGTGCATCCTGATCAGGGATCGAGCCCTGGCCCCGTGCATTGGGAGCACAGAGTCTTAGTCATTGGACCACCAGGGAAGTCCCACTAGTAGACAATTTAACTCACTATTTACAATGACCATTCAATGTCTTATAATATAAGGTACAGTTTGGCATGAAAGTTTTGGATTTTAATGCAATTCAGAGTAATACTTCCTTAACATCACAGAGCCTTACCTTATCAACCAATAATAATTTGCATATATCCTGAAAAATGAAAGCTCTGATTTACTGTATATTAGACTAGAAAACTGTATATGGAATCAGTAAAATTACAACAGACGTGTTCCATTATATCAGCAAACATCTGCAAATTTGGAATGCAGACTACTGTTTACAAATAGAGATGGCTGATAAAGAATGTCAGTCAATAGTGAACTGCAGTAATATTTATTTTCTAGCATTAAAGTTTCTTTTCCTTTCCCCACAGGGAAGTGCCTTCTATCAACTGCATGATAACAAATTTAATCTAGTTTGAATACCTGATTCCAATCACATCTAATAAGCTGAAAGGAAAAACCATGTAGCTCTGGTTGTCAGCAAAAGATATCAGCAAAAGATAATCTGGTCAACCTTGATCTAATGGAAACAAAAATGATAGATGGGTTCAATTCAAAAGGGTGAAATATAGACATTTATAAAGCACTCTGTTCCTAAGAAATCTCTCCAAAAGTAGCACAATAATGAAAATTTGGGATGAAGAATGAAAGCCACATTATAATTACAAGTAATTGACCATAAACTATAATAAATAGCTTTCAAATGGAAAGACATTTATACTCACAGGAGAAAGAATATTGACTGGTACATGCATCTTGATAGGAGGTAGACTTCACTGAGTGTTGGAGTCCTGAGATGTCCTCCAAGGACTGAAATCACCATAGCATGGAGTGTGAAAAGGTAAGAGAAAAAGATAGTCTGGTCTTCATAAGTTTCCAGTTATTTATTCCCAGATGGTAGAATATGGAGGTAAAGACAAAACTGCTGGTAGACTTTGATAGCTGTGAAACAGCCTGTTGCATAGCATCACAGTGGGAAAGCTAGGAGAAGCAACAGCAACCACTAAAGCACTAACAACACAGGGAAAGTAAAACAGAGTTCTACCCTGTGAGCCACACTGACCAAGCAAATGTCAGCAACAGAGAACTAATACGGTCTCTGGGCAGAAGATAAAACAAATCTGGGGAGACGGGCTTGAAATCTGAGATTTAAAAAATTGCTGTGGCCTTATCTGATTTATTCTCTCACCACTTCCCACACTACAGTTCAGGAAATAGCTGGTTTCATTCAGCGAGCGAGTAATAGAAACCAGCCTAGAACTTAGGCAAAGAACAAAGACAGTGAAAACGCAGATGAATTTTATACTAGGGAAAACATCTTTGGGGAGGAAACAAAGGAAAAATTTATATAAATAGTTCTGTATTGACTCAAATAAATTATAGACAGGATTTCATGGTCAGAAGCTCAAAATAAATAACAATATTTTAACAAAAAAACTATTAAAAACAAGAAGAGAGAAATGAAAAAATAAGAGGAAATGACACAAACAAGGAAAGCAAGGCAAAATAAGAAAACTATTATGAAGTCAAAAATTATAATAGAGGATTATAAAATAAACATAAACAAAACTAAACACTTTTAGAGAAACGAAAGAATATTCTGGGGAGAAAAAGCTATTTAGACATATAATAAGAAAAAAATCTTCCCTGAAATAAAGACTGAAATCTGGGATAAAAAGTTATGATATCCCTCAAGTCTTTTGTTTTGATTATCTAAATTTCAATAATTTCTTCAGTTTTACCCTTGTATTTTTACCTTAAAGTGAGACAAAGATAAATGCAATATTTTAAAAATTATTTAACAGCATTCATGGCATATTTAGCTCCTCAATTTACAGAATTCTGTCTTTTAATCAATCAATCTAGTGTTCCATACAAACACCTATACAAAAGTAACTGGGATGATATTCATGAAATACTAACAATTTCTCTGCAGTGGGATTTTGAGACTGTAGTTTTCTGTGATAACTATATTTTTTAAAGTCACATATTTTTATGAATAACAATGAAGTCATTGGGATAAAAAAGAGAATTAGAAGACAAAGATTGGGAGAGAAAAGAAAAACAAGGTATCTACATCCTGGTGGGCTTCCCTGGTAGTTTAGCTGTAAGGAATGTGCCTACAATGCAGAGGACACAGAAGATGCAGGTTTGATCCCTAGGTCTGGGAGATCCTCTCGAGGAAGGTAAGGCAACCCACTCCAGTATTCTTGCCTGGATAATCCCCATGGACAGAGGAGCCTGATGGGCTAAAGTCCATGGGGCCACCAAGAGTCGGACACGACTGAGGACAAAAGCATGAACGTTCTGCTACTATTTCTAGATTCATGGCCATCCCACAGATCATATGGCAATCAGATCATTTTTCTAATACAGAAGCAAAGCATTTTCATTTCTATCTTATAATCCTGTAAGATTTTCATTAAACTGACATTAATCCAGCATCATATCTATTCTCTTTAGTAATTTACCCAGTATTCGCTCTAAGCTGTCCCTGCAGATCTTTCCAACATCAGCAACTCTTATTTCCCCATGTTTACCTTCCCTCCTAATACCCTGAACTATGTGCACTAAAAGCTTCCCCTTTAAGTTCCAAATCTGTATCTGTTTTCATGCCTCAGATGGTGGTTAAAATATGCTTTTCTTATTTGTGGGAGTAGGCAAGGGAACAAGAACTCCCAATTATTCTGCAGAAGATCTCTGTGATGCCTTCCCTGCCATCACTCTTTTTCCTCCCCATTAACAGTCAGAAAATTACATACATTCATTTCCCACTATCTATACCTGTGCCAGGCCAAGCTATATTAGAGCCTGATACAAAAGAAAAAAGTATTATTACTGATCCCATATTTATTTAAATTTATTAAAATTTGGATATTTTGTTCATCATCAATTTTTTCATAAATTTTTATTTTAAATAATTGAAAAATTACCTTTCAAAGTTCATTCAAGCTCCATGCTTTTATGTTTATCGCTAACTTCTCCATGATTCATGTCCATTTGTGAAAGAGGATGTTTCTACTCTGCAAATTCCAATTCAAGGTTTGTGAGGTCCAATTTAAAGTATACATTATTCAGATATTCAGTATATACACAAAAGCAAGTCCTCTGAACTGTAGATTAATCACGGACGAGATATATTTTTATTTTGAATAACAATGAAGTCATTGGGATAAAAAAGAGAATTAGAAGACAAAGATTGGGAGAGAAAAGAAAAACAAGGTATCTACATCCTGGTGGGCTTCCCTGGTAGTTTAGCTGTAAGGAATGTGCCTACAATGCAGAGGACACAGAAGATGCAGGTTTGATCCCTAGGTCTGGGAGATCCTCTCGAGGAAGGTAAGGCAACCCACTCCAGTATTCTTGCCTGGATAATCCCCATGGACAGAGGAGCCTGATGGGCTAAAGTCCATGGGGCCACCAAGAGTCGGACACGACTGAGGACAAAAGCATGAACGTTCTGCTACTATTTCTAGATTCATGGCCATCCCACAGATCATATGGCAATCAGATCATTTTTCTAATACAGAAGCAAAGCATTTTCATTTCTATCTTATAATCCTGTAAGATTTTCATTAAACTGACATTAATCCAGCATCATATCTATTCTCTTTAGTAATTTACCCAGTATTCGCTCTAAGCTGTCCCTGCAGATCTTTCCAACATCAGCAACTCTTATTTCCCCATGTTTACCTTCCCTCCTAATACCCTGAACTATGTGCACTAAAAGCTTCCCCTTTAAGTTCCAAATCTGTATCTGTTTTCATGCCTCAGATGGTGGTTAAAATATGCTTTTCTTATTTGTGGGAGTAGGCAAGGGAACAAGAACTCCCAATTATTCTGCAGAAGATCTCTGTGATGCCTTCCCTGCCATCACTCTTTTTCCTCCCCATTAACAGTCAGAAAATTACATACATTCATTTCCCACTATCTATACCTGTGCCAGGCCAAGCTATATTAGAGCCTGATACAAAAGAAAAAAGTATTATTACTGATCCCATATTTATTTAAATTTATTAAAATTTGGATATTTTGTTCATCATCAATTTTTTCATAAATTTTTATTTTAAATAATTGAAAAATTACCTTTCAAAGTTCATTCAAGCTCCATGCTTTTATGTTTATCGCTAACTTCTCCATGATTCATGTCCATTTGTGAAAGAGGATGTTTCTACTCTCTGCAAATTCCAATTCAAGGTTTGTGAGGTCCAATTTAAAGTATACATTATTCAGATATTCAGTATATACACAAAAGCAAGTCCTCTGAACTGTAGATTAATCACGGACGTAGATTATCAAATCTCGTCATGACTGAAGAAAGTCGGAAGTAATTACGCAGCTAGTGGCCAACTTGGAATTGAAAGCTAGAATATAGATCCTGGCACCGAAGAAAACAATTTTGAATTTCATCTTTAAAAGACAGGTGGTCTTGGTGCTCCAGGAGCTAAGAATCTGCCTTCATGCCGGGGATGTGGGTTCAATCCCTCCTCACGGAACTAAGATCCCATAGGCTGCAGAGGAGCAATGAAGCCTGTTGTATCACAGCTGTGGAGCCTGTGTACTGCAACAAAAGATCCTGCACAGGGCTTCCCTGGTAGCTCAGTGCTGAAGAATTTGCCTGCTAATGCAAGAGACATGGGTTTGATCCCTGATCCAGGAAGATACCACATGCTTCGAAGCAACTAAGCCCATGAGCCACCACTACTGAACCTATGCTCTAGAGCCTCAGGGCCACAACTATGGAGCCATATGCCGCAACTGTTGAAGCCCATGTGCCCTCGAGCCCGAGTTACACAAGAGAAGTCGCTGCAACAAGAATCCTGCTCAACTCAACCAGAGAGTAGCCCCCACTCTCTGCAATTAGAGAAGGGCCTGTGGCAGCAATGAAAACACAGAATAGCCAAAAATTAATTAATTAAAAATTTAAAAGTTATATATAAAAAAAAGATCCTGCATAATGCAGTGAAGACTCTGAGTGTTGCAACTAAGATGCAACCAAAAAAAAGAGAGAGAGAGTGAGAGAGACATACAAAGGTACCACTCTTAGCCATTCTTTTTCACAGATGGCCAGGATTGTGGCTCTCCTAGTAACTCCTGTGATATTTTCTCATGGCGAAAAGTGACTGGTTCTTCACAAGCGTTCCATTAATGCAGCTTCAAGTTATTGAAAAAATAAATTTAAAAAGTTAGCTTTGAGTTATTTTGATAGAATTAAGGAAAAAACTGTGCTTTTTTTTTTTTTTTTTTTTAACCCAAAGACCCAACCAACTGTGCATTTTTACTATTAACATTGTGTTCAAATGAAATAACTTCTTTTCACAAGAATGATTAAATATTCTGGCCCATGTAATCTTCTAATTAACAACTAAGAATCCTTGTTTAGTTTTGTCCCTTTTTACTTGGCTATCTGAATTATTTAAAGTTTTTTCTTCATATACAAAGGTAAAGACAAAATTATGAATTTACCTGCATCACTGATCTACAAATCTAAAATCATTTGTTTTTATGCTTTAAACATCTGTGAAAATTTATAGGAGGAGAATTTCTTTCGAAAAAGGAAGCCAATGAACTATTATTAAGAACAGGCCAACAGATAAGCAAGGAGTATATTCCACACAAAAGAAATAAGGTCATTTTGTTGGGATAAAGAACAATCATAGCTTCCAACCACAACTTCAAATATTGTCCTGAAGGCCAGAAATCTACTTACATTCATAAAATAATTTATTATCAGCTTTTTTGTATAAGTACTCTTTATTAAATATATACACATATACAAATTTTACTGGGCTTTATATTACTGGTATCAATTTGTAAATGAGGGATTTGGATTAGATGATTTCAAAAGTATTCTTCAGCCTTGAAATTATTGATGATTCTAAAAAATACCTAGAGACATAGCCAAGAAGGAATTCTTAGGTATGACTTGTTAATATTTAGCATTTGCACAATTTATAAGTCTCATATACAACCATTTCAGGGCAATTCAACAACTAAAAAACTAATGTCAATTAATATAATTTTTTCTAAAAAAATAAGAAATACTATTGACAAGGTGGCCATGTCTATCAAAATATTCCCCCAAGCAGCCAGAACACATTCATTCACATACCCCAGATCAGGAAGAGAGAAATACAGAAGAAAAATCTTGGAAATAACATGACAAAAAAAAAAAAAAAAAAACCCTAGATTTAGTGGCATAGGACTGCTATAAGAAATTTAATTAAATTGCCAAGCCTACTTAATGAAAAAAGAAAAATCAGCACATGAAAATCCAGATAAATTGCATAACATACTCAGAAGAATCCTACTCCCAATTATGATTTTTTTCTTTGCTCCATTATTTTACTGTCCTTATAATTTTAAAATACCCACTTTCATTATGAAACTGTGCAAAAACTTTCCCCAGAATAAACATAAAACTGCCCAGAAATATAGAATTATTGACACAAAAACTCCCTAGAAGCTTTCACCAGCTGACACAGCTCTACGTTGGGAAAAGCATCTAAAGGATTTGTATTGAATTGCTAATTTTGATGATTCTGTGATTCTAATAAAATTCTATTCTGTGGTTCTGATCAAGTTTGAGACAGGTAATCTATAAGGTCTTACAGATTTCTACTTTGAGGTATGCAGTGGTTTTCACTAAGAGAATAAAGGGGGAATTTCTTTCGAAAAAGGAAGCCAATGAACTATTATTAAGAACAGGCCAACAGATAAGCAAGGAGTATATTCCACACAAAAGAAATAAGGTCATTTTGTTGGGATAAAGAACAATCATAGCTTCCAACCACAACTTCAAATATTGTCCTGAAGGCCAGAAATCTACTTACATTCATAAAATAATTTATTATCAGCTTTTTTGTATAAGTACTCTTTATTAAATATATACACATATACAAATTTTACTGGGCTTTATATTACTGGTATCAATTTGTAAATGAGGGATTTGGATTAGATGATTTCAAAAGTATTCTTCAGCCTTGAAATTATTGATGATTCTAAAAAATACCTAGAGACATAGCCAAGAAGGAATTCTTAGGTATGACTTGTTAATATTTAGCATTTGCACAATTTATAAGTCTCATATACAACCATTTCAGGGCAATTCAACAACTAAAAAACTAATGTCAATTAATATAATTTTTTCTAAAAAAATAAGAAATACTATTGACAAGGTGGCCATGTCTATCAAAATATTCCCCCAAGCAGCCAGAACACATTCATTCACATACCCCAGATCAGGAAGAGAGAAATACAGAAGAAAAATCTTGGAAATAACATGACAAAAAAAAAAAAAAAAAAACCCTAGATTTAGTGGCATAGGACTGCTATAAGAAATTTAATTAAATTGCCAAGCCTACTTAATAAAAAAAGAAAAATCAGCACATGAAAATCCAGATAAATTGCATAACATACTCAGAAGAATCCTACTCCCAATTATGATTTTTTTCTTTGCTCCATTATTTTACTGTCCTTATAATTTTAAAATACCCACTTTCATTATGAAACTGTGCAAAAACTTTCCCCAGAATAAACATAAAACTGCCCAGAAATATAGAATTATTGACACAAAAACTCCCTAGAAGCTTTCACCAGCTGACACAGCTCTACGTTGGGAAAAGCATCTAAAGGATTTGTATTGAATTGCTAATTTTGATGATTCTGTGATTCTAATAAAATTCTATTCTGTGGTTCTGATCAAGTTTGAGACAGGTAATCTATAAGGTCTTACAGATTTCTACTTTGAGGTATGCAGTGGTTTTCACTAAGAGAATAATCTGTACCACATTTTCATTATACATTGTAATCAATTTCTGAAGTTGTGTTAATGTGTACTAATCTCAAAATTGGCTATGTGAATAATACACTTGTTATCCTCTGTCAATAAAGCAGAAACAAGTATTTTGAATATGTCATTGGACTCTAAATAAATTTCCTCCATTAAAGAATGCAATGTCTGCTGCTACTTGATGGTTCATTAGCATGCATTGACTCTTCTATTAGTAAAAGTGCAGGTAAAGGTGAAAGAGCTTTTCTAGAGAGACAGTGTCTAACATAGTGCCTGGAACATGGTAGGCTCTGAATAACTATATGTTGAAAGAATATATAACTGAATGAGCTATTATCAAAAGGAATTCATACAAGAAGTTAAACTTTGGCTCAAAGCACAAATTTTCAAGTCAACTGTTAACTCCTCTTTGGCCAACATATGGCAGGAACACATTTCTCCTGGTCTCCGTTGCCTCAGAAGTTTCACTCTATTGGTCAGTATTTGTTGTGTTCCATTTTCTTTTTACAAATGTTTCACATAACAAAGTCCTTCTCTCAAAGATACTAAGAGGTTCTCCAAAGGTTGCTGTGGGATATCAAATCCAAAAATTCTGATTAAAGATAGTGCCGCTGGGAAATTTAGCATGGTTGGTTGATATTTATGGTGTGTATTAGAAAATGTCATAGACTGTTTTCAAAATTCAATGCATAAATATGCACCATGGATCTCTAATAGCCCTATTTCTCTTGTCCCAACTTTCCAGGATGGTCTGTATTCCTTCTAATTTGAATGCTGAATGGATTCTATTTAAATCATCTTTCTGAAATGAAAGACGGCTCACTTTCCCTTCACTAAGGAATTAATTAACTCTCCCAATGACTGGCTTGAATTTTTTAAATGGAAAAATTACATGGAATTTTTATTTTAGTAAAGAACAATTGTTTCTCTTTAAAAACATTTAAAAAAACATTCTGCATGAAGTTGATCATCTTTTAGGAAATTACTATAGCAACAAAATTACATTAGACTTTCTGATTTCTCCATAGTGTCCTTAGATAAGTAAACAACCCAATAGACCATATTAAATGCCCCAAATGTTACTGGAAAGAGAATGCGGGCATATTTGTCTATTTTACTTGTGCCAGATCCAGAAGGTGGTGGAGCAGAGGGAGGAGTAGTGGCTGACAACTTCCCAGAAGTCCCTATGCTATTAACTGTGGTCTTAATTCGCTGCAGTCTTGATCCAAACACATGCTGGGTAGAAGCAGATCCAGCTGGGACTTGTCGGGACACATACTCAGTTCTACCAGGAGTAGAAGGAAGAGCAGATGGAATTGCTCTTGCGGCAGATATAGTTTCAGCTGCATTTGCACGGCTGAATGGGTTTGGACTGGAAGCTAAGTAAGACTGTGGTGTGGCTTCAGAAGATCCTTGAACAGACATGGAAGACTTGCTAGAATGGTTTCCCACCTCAGTTCTGCTGCCAACATCAGAGTCAGAGTGCACCAAGGCATTGGTTCTTTTTCTCATGTTCAAATTGGCATTTGTATTCTGAAAAAGTATATCAAAAATTATATTGGTTATGTAATTTTATGTAGAGTTATACAAAATTTAAATGGATCAAGTCATTACCAATTAGCAGTTTTCATAAAATAAAGCTTTATTAATATGCTACAATCATTCAGTTTGATGTAAAAGTTTAAAATATCAAACTTAAAAAGGACATGTAACTACTTGAAACTCTGAATCAAACACCTTCCATTTCAAAATATTTTCCATTCTTATGAATAATTCGAATTTAAATCAATGGAAAGAAGATTAGGCCTTTAGCACTATGAAGTAGAATTATCCTTGATTTTACTTTAAGAGTTTATGATGATAACTTTACAACATCTTTGTCAAGTTTCATTGTAAATGATATTCTCTGATATGCTGTGCACATCTCAATAAGTTCTGTACATGTTTGCTTTATGAACAAGAAGAATTATATCCATTTTTGTGCACAGAATAAAAACAATAATAATCATCCATGTGTGTATAACATTCCTTAACAAAAAAAGATGCTCTAAGGCTTTAATTTTCAAATCCCTGGGAATTATTTCCATAAGCATACAGACGTTATTATATAAAATCTAGAAGTACTAATGCATTTTAGTTTCTCACCACAATTAGTAATGTGAATACAAAGGAAAATCATTTTTAAATAAAATGTTGTGTCATATGTGTAGCCAGTATCATCATATCAATGCACAAATGTCTGAGTTCAAACTGTTTACCAAGAGTGTTTAAGTCAAAATGGAATTCACCATTTTCCAGAAAATCTTTTTATGTGTAAAACAAGACTGTATCTGAATACAGATGTTAAGCATTCAAATTAATTCTTATATTTTGACAGGCATGATAAATCACCATATAGCTGACTATAGATTGTCCATACTAATGAAGCAAAGTGATTGCTCAAATGATTCCCAAAATAATCTTGTCTATCTTTAGAAGATACCGTGACTTTTTGCAACATTTTTCCTCCTTAATTATGTCTATTATACCAGCTAAGTAAGACTGTGGTGTGGCTTCAGAAGATCCTTGAACAGACATGGAAGACTTGCTAAGGTTTCCCACCTTGGTTCTTTTTTTTTCATGTTCAAATTGGCATTTGTATTCTGAAAAAGTATATCAAAAATTATATTGGTTATGTAATTTTATGTAGAGTTATACAAAATTTAAATGGATCAAGTCATTACCAATTAGCAGTTTTCATAAAATAAAGCTTTATTAATATGCTACAATCATTCAGTTTGATGTAAAAGTTTAAAATATCAAACTTAAAAAGGACATGTAACTACTTGAAACTCTGAATCAAACACCTTCCATTTCAAAATATTTTCCATTCTTATGAATAATTCGAATTTAAATCAATGGAAAGAAGATTAGGCCTTTAGCACTATGAAGTAGAATTATCCTTGATTTTACTTTAAGAGTTTATGATGATAACTTTACAACATCTTTGTCAAGTTTCATTGTAAATGATATTCTCTGATATGCTGTGCACATCTCAATAAGTTCTGTACATGTTTGCTTTATGAACAAGAAGAATTATATCCATTTTTGTGCACAGAATAAAACAATAATAATCATCCATGTGTGTATAACATTCCTTAACAAAAAAAGATGCTCTAAGGCTTTAATTTTCAAATCCCTGGGAATTATTTCCATAAGCATACAGACGTTATTATATAAAATCTAGAAGTACTAATGCATTTTAGTTTCTCACCACAATTAGTAATGTGAATACAAAGGAAAATCATTTTTAAATAAAATGTTGTGTCATATGTGTAGCCAGTATCATCATATCAATGCACAAATGTCTGAGTTCAAACTGTTTACCAAGAGTGTTTAAGTCAAAATGGAATTCACCATTTTCCAGAAAATCTTTTTATGTGTAAAACAAGACTGTATCTGAATACAGATGTTAAGCATTCAAATTAATTCTTATATTTTGACAGGCATGATAAATCACCATATAGCTGACTATAGATTGTCCATACTAATGAAGCAAAGTGATTGCTCAAATGATTCCCAAAATAATCTTGTCTATCTTTAGAAGATACCGTGACTTTTTTGCAACATTTTTCCTCCTTAATTATGTTTATTCTAAACTATATTAAGGGTATATTGTTATTGCTTTTTCTACCCTTTTTACCCACCACTTTACAAAATAAACAGAGGGTAAGGAGATGGACAGGTAAAGGAGAGAGACAGAGAGATGATGAAGAAAGAAGTCAACCTGCAAGGAATTTTACAGATGCTATTATATACAATTAATTGTGAGCTCCCTTTATAGAGAAATATTTATCATATAAGCAAAATACTTTTCCCATACTACACTTATTGAGCAAGTTGAAAGTGTTCGATTCACATCTCATAGACTTATGAATTATGGCCTAAAGTTCCCTGAGCAGAGAGAGGAAAAAACCCTCACAACATGCAGAGCCAAAGCAAGATCTGAAAGGTTTATAAACCATTTTTCATGTCAGCCTGAAGCATTCTCCTAAATAGGTTGCAGCTGAACTCATGAGAAATTGTAGTCTAACATATGGCAGCTAATTTAAGTGGAAACCCGTGAAACCAAAATTGACATCAACCTAATAAAGATATCATTGTTTACCCTGTACTTTTACTTTACAAAGTACATTGTAAATACTATGCAATTAACCCTCATATTTTTCAATCCCTCTTTACATAAAGAAATAATCATTAATTAATTAGCATTAGTTCTAAGATGCTATATCCAAGATGAGAAATATAAAGAATGATAAGCTATATCCACAACATTTGAAGAGTTTACATCACTGGAAAGATAATATGCACACCCACACACATGATGCAATCAAAATATAACAAAATGTAAAATAGAATGAAGGGTCAAACTGCCAAAAACTAAGTACACCAAGAAAAGATAGAAAGGGGGCTTCCCTGGGGGCTTCCCCTGGTGGTCTACTGGGTAAGGACACTACCTTGCAGTGCAAGGGGCGCCAGTATGATCCCTGGCTTGGGAAGATCCCACGTGCCGCGGAGCGGCTGGACCGATGTGTCCAATAACCGAGTCGGAGCTCTGGAGCGCATGCGCCCAGAGCCGGGGCTCTGCAACAATAGAGGCCGCTGCAATGGGAGACCCACACGGGTCAAAGAACAAAGATGAATGAAAATAGAGAAATGAAAGACCAATAGAAGTGGCCCGCCCACTCCCCTCCCCCCCCAACCCACCCCCTGCCCTAAATAAATAAATTAATTAATTAATTTTTTAAAAAAGATAGAAAGGGAGTAATAAAGAGGGCTTATTGGATAAGAGAGAAATAGACATTTTCAAATACAATCTGATATTTGCATACTGCCTTCTACCAAAATTTGGGTTGCCCATAATCTTTAGAAATTCATATTTTCCCTCAGGCTAAATGCTAAGAATTGGAGATTTCTACTTCCAAAACGGAAAATTACATGCAACATTATGAGCAAGTCTGACAGGGTTTATTCACATCTCATAGACTTATGAATTATGGCCTAAAGTTCCCTGAGCAGAGAGAGGAAAAAACCCTCACAACATGCAGAGCCAAAGCAAGATCTGAAAGGTTTATAAACCATTTTTCATGTCAGCCTGAAGCATTCTCCTAAATAGGTTGCAGCTGAACTCATGAGAAATTGTAGTCTAACATATGGCAGCTAATTTAAGTGGAAACCCGTGAAACCAAAATTGACATCAACCTAATAAAGATATCATTGTTTACCCTGTACTTTTACTTTACAAAGTACATTGTAAATACTATGCAATTAACCCTCATATTTTTCAATCCCTCTTTACATAAAGAAATAATCATTAATTAATTAGCATTAGTTCTAAGATGCTATATCCAAGATGAGAAATATAAAGAATGATAAGCTATATCCACAACATTTGAAGAGTTTACATCACTGGAAAGATAATATGCACACCCACACACATGATGCAATCAAAATATAACAAAATGTAAAATAGAATGAAGGGTCAAACTGCCAAAAACTAAGTACACCAAGAAAAGATAGAAAGGGGGCTTCCCTGGGGGCTTCCCCTGGTGGTCTACTGGGTAAGGACACTACCTTGCAGTGCAAGGGGCGCCAGTATGATCCCTGGCTTGGGAAGATCCCACGTGCCGCGGAGCGGCTGGACCGATGTGTCCAATAACCGAGTCGGAGCTCTGGAGCGCATGCGCCCAGAGCCGGGGCTCTGCAACAATAGAGGCCGCTGCAATGGGAGACCCACACGGGTCAAAGAACAAAGATGAATGAAAATAGAGAAATGAAAGACCAATAGAAGTGGCCCGCCCACTCCCCTCCCTCCCCAACCCGCCCCCTGCCCTAAATAAATAAATTAATTAATTAATTTTTTAAAAAAGATAGAAAGGGAGTAATAAAGAGGGCTTATTGGATAAGAGAGAAATAGACATTTTCAAATACAATCTGATATTTGCATACTGCCTTCTACCAAAATTTGGGTTGCCCATAATCTTTAGAAATTCATATTTTCCCTCAGGCTAAATTCTAAGAATTGGAGATTTCTACTTCTGGCCAAAACGGATTAACAGGAACTGAATTTACTCTCTCGCAGGAAATGACAAAACAATTATTTTAGAAGACATTGAGCGTTAGAGAACATAGGACACAATCACTGAGAGAGAAGAAACGACTGAGTTTGCATGCTGTGGTGGAGGACAGGAGAATTCGGTTGCAATCTGACAGACCCCCTGAATTGAGGAAATAAAGCTGAGAATGTGAGGAAATCAAGGGGCTAGAGTTCACAGGAAAAAGTAATAAAGAAGTTGACACTGAAAAAAAAAGTCCAAAACTCTGAAGAGTCCCCAGTGAGAGTTTTGCTAAGTACAGATCCATTTCTGAGTGTGAGGTTAACTACCCAAGGCAAAAACAGTGCCTAGCACATACCAAGCCAAGAAATAGTGCATGTTCCCTCCAGACTTAGTGGAAAATCTCAACATTCATGTAGCATTTGGTGGAGTCCTCAGGAGGGCCTTGCCTCAGTAATATGGAATAATTAGCCCTGGAGACTGCTCCAACCCTGCATAATGAATTTTAAAAGTAAGACCTTAAAGGACTAAACTAATTCTAAATGACTTAACTGTGCCTCCGAAGGAAGCACAAGAACACTTACAGGACCCTGTCTTCCTTCCTTCCAAATCAGAATCCTTCTGGAACATTCTGAAATTCCAACTGTGAATTATGTTCTAATATAGTTAATTGCTTCCCAGGTGGTGCTAGTAGTAAAGAACCCATCTTCCAATGCAGGAGACATAAGAGACACAGGTTTGATCTCTAGGTCGGGGAGATTCCCTGGAGGAGGACATGGCAACCCACTCCAGTATTCTTGCCTGAAGAATCCCATGGACAGAAGATCCTGGCAGGCTACAGTCCATAGGGTCACAAAAGAATCAGACACAACTGAAGTGACTTAGTATGCACACGTGCGCATGCATATAGTTGATTAAATACAAACATTGCACCAATTTGTCCCTCCCCTCCATAAAGCAAACTTTCCCTCCTCTTTCCATTAAGAGATGGACTCTATTTTCCTACAGGCTTCCTTATGAAAAGTATGTGGTGGAAATGGTGTTGTGTTATTTCTGAGTCATAGGTTTAAGATTCCTAGCTTGCTTCCACTCTCTCTCAAAATACTGCCACCAGTACCACAAGGAAAAGCTTAGGGTAGTCTGCAGGAGAGATCCTTTGGAGCAGCGGTGGTCATTCTAGTGAGTCTATTCTAGACCACCCAACAGAGAGCTGACCACCAGTTCAACAGAACTTCCTAGCTGACTCAGACTGGAGAAAAAATAAATGTTCTCTCTATACCACTAAGGCTTTACAGTTGTTTGTTGTGCAGCATTGGTGTGACACGAGACAATGTACATCAACCAATTAAGTCAAGGGTCCTAACAGGAATTATCGCCACACCTCTTTGTGATGAGAAGCTCTTCAAACATTCTGGAAGAATCAGGGAGATAGTTTGTCCAGAATTCATCAAGTACCATTAGGGGACCCTGTTACCTAATTCGATATTATTTTGGACCAAGTGTCACTAGCACATACCAAGCCAAGAAATAGTGCATGCCAACTATTCAATTGTAGCATTGGGGACCTGGGCTTGCCTCAGTAATATGGAATAATTAGCCCTGGAGACTGCTCCAACCCTGCATAATGAATTTTAAAAGTAAGACCTTAAAGGACTAAACTAATTCTAAATGACTTAACTGTGCCTCCGAAGGAAGCACAAGAACACTTACAGGACCCTGTCTTCCTTCCTTCCAAATCAGAATCCTTCTGGAACATTCTGAAATTCCAACTGTGAATTATGTTCTAATATAGTTAATTGCTTCCCAGGTGGTGCTAGTAGTAAAGAACCCATCTTCCAATGCAGGAGACATAAGAGACACAGGTTTGATCTCTAGGTCGGGGAGATTCCCTGGAGGAGGACATGGCAACCCACTCCAGTATTCTTGCCTGAAGAATCCCATGGACAGAAGATCCTGGCAGGCTACAGTCCATAGGGTCACAAAAGAATCAGACACAACTGAAGTGACTTAGTATGCACACGTGCGCATGCATATAGTTGATTAAATACAAACATTGCACCAATTTGTCCCTCCCCTCCATAAAGCAAACTTTCCCTCCTCTTTCCATTAAGAGATGGACTCTATTTTCCTACAGGCTTCCTTATGAAAAGTATGTGGTGGAAATGGTGTTGTGTTATTTCTGAGTCATAGGTTTAAGATTCCTAGCTTGCTTCCACTCTCTCTCAAAATACTGCCACCAGTACCACAAGGAAAAGCTTAGGGTAGTCTGCAGGAGAGATCCTTTGGAGCAGCGGTGGTCATTCTAGTGAGTCTATTCTAGACCACCCAACAGAGAGCTGACCACCAGTTCAACAGAACTTCCTAGCTGACTCAGACTGGAGAAAAAATAAATGTTCTCTCTATACCACTAAGGCTTTACAGTTGTTTGTTGTGCAGCATTGGTGTGACACGAGACAATGTACATCAACCAATTAAGTCAAGGGTCCTAACAGGAATTATCGCCACACCTCTTTGTGATGAGAAGCTCTTCAAACATTCTGGAAGAATCAGGGAGATAGTTTGTCCAGAATTCATCAAGTACCATTAGGGGACCCTGTTACCTAATTCGATATTATTTTAAAGGACCAAGATGTCAATGTTTTGCCTTTTATAATCCCAGTCTTAAAGAACAATATTTTAAAGCTAGGAGAAATTCCACTGATAAAGTTATTCCAGTTTCTCATCTTATAGAAGAGGAGGATTGGTGGCGGTTTAGTCACTAAGTCGTGTCCACCTCTTTCAACCCCATGGATTGTAGCCAACCACATCCCTCTGTTCATGAAGTTCTCCAGGCAAGAATAATGGAGTGGGTCGCCATTTCCTTCCACAGAGAGGAGATTGACTCGGTGGTAAAGAATCCACCTGCCACTTCTGGAGATGTGGAAACATGGGTTCCATCTGGGTCGGGAAGAGCCCCTGGAGGGGGAAATGGCAACCCGCTCCAGTATTCTTGCTTGGCTAATGCCATAGACAGAATTGCCTGGTGGGCTACAGTCCATGGAGTCGGACACAACTGAGAGTACACACAACTCACACCAGTAGAGGGGGAGGACAGCAGAAGGGTTATGGTGGATGAAAGTTATACAGTGAGTGACTCACTGAGTGTTCTGCCATGTTGTACAGCCTCTGGATACACAAATATGGAGGAGGCATTAAAGAACTTCATAAACTACACCTATCTGAGTCAGTCAAGCATTTGTAATCATCAAGTCTGTTAAAAAATTATTAAAGACTCAGAAATCAGAAAGGAATACAGCAGGTCCCGCAATGTCATTATGGAGCATAGTTTAGAAAGTCCACTCAAGGAGTATTGTCTCTAGGAGAATACATTTGAGTTTGCCCTTGTTATTTAATATTGTATTTGACCCCAAACACTGTGAAGTTACATATTAATTTACAGATTATTGTTCAGCAGAAAGGAGCACCAACGTTTGTGGTTTTGATGTGCTGAAGGATATTAACTACAATTGGACTGTATCTAATCTAGCCATCTCATTCTAGTCATTCTAGTCTTCTGTTTTCTTAAATTAATGTCTATTTATAGGCATTCCCCTCCAAAAGATTTTGAGCCAGTTTTACTATTTCAGTGGTTCCCTCCTTAATTAATGAATTAGACAAAACCTTGACATTGAATCATTCCATATTTGTATAACTCATGTTTTGATGGTTTGAAAATTATATTACTATCCACTACTAGGCAAGTTATAAAAGTAATGTAAGCACAGACTTGAAGAATATCTGGAGAAAACAATGATCTCAAGTCAAAGAGAATCAGTTATTGGAAAAAAGACTCAATGAGGCACCAAACTTTATCAAAGTGGAGGCAACAGTATGAAGTATGCCACTAGAATTGCCATCTAAAAAAAACTTTTGATTCCCAGTTTTAAACTAGGCAAGAATAATGGAGTGGGTCGCCATTTCCTTCCACAGAGAGGAGATTGACTCGGTGGTAAAGAATCCACCTGCCACTTCTGGAGATGTGGAAACATGGGTTCCATCTGGGTCGGGAAGAGCCCCTGGAGGGGGAAATGGCAACCCGCTCCAGTATTCTTGCTTGGCTAATGCCATAGACAGAATTGCCTGGTGGGCTACAGTCCATGGAGTCGGACACAACTGAGAGTACACACAACTCACACCAGTAGAGGGGGAGGACAGCAGAAGGGTTATGGTGGATGAAAGTTATACAGTGAGTGACTCACTGAGTGTTCTGCCATGTTGTACAGCCTCTGGATACACAAATATGGAGGAGGCATTAAAGAACTTCATAAACTACACCTATCTGAGTCAGTCAAGCATTTGTAATCATCAAGTCTGTTAAAAAATTATTAAAGACTCAGAAATCAGAAAGGAATACAGCAGGTCCCGCAATGTCATTATGGAGCATAGTTTAGAAAGTCCACTCAAGGAGTATTGTCTCTAGGAGAATACATTTGAGTTTGCCCTTGTTATTTAATATTGTATTTGACCCCAAACACTGTGAAGTTACATATTAATTTACAGATTATTGTTCAGCAGAAAGGAGCACCAACGTTTGTGGTTTTGATGTGCTGAAGGATATTAACTACAATTGGACTGTATCTAATCTAGCCATCTCATTCTAGTCATTCTAGTCTTCTGTTTTCTTAAATTAATGTCTATTTATAGGCATTCCCCTCCAAAAGATTTTGAGCCAGTTTTACTATTTCAGTGGTTCCCTCCTTAATTAATGAATTAGACAAAACCTTGACATTGAATCATTCCATATTTGTATAACTCATGTTTTGATGGTTTGAAAATTATATTACTATCCACTACTAGGCAAGTTATAAAAGTAATGTAAGCACAGACTTGAAGAATATCTGGAGAAAACAATGATCTCAAGTCAAAGAGAATCAGTTATTGGAAAAAAGACTCAATGAGGCACCAAACTTTATCAAAGTGGAGGCAACAGTATGAAGTATGCCACTAGAATTGCCATCTGAAAACAAAAATCAAACCTTTTGATTCCCAGTTTTAAACTATTAGTGAACTTTTAGGGTAGAAAACTATCTTATTAATCATAGTAGGCTAATGCATAGAGCAGGCACCTACTTCATTTTTTAATAAATTTCATTGAAATGGATATAACAGAGCCAAGATTCTTTTTCAAATAAAAGTGTCAGAAACACTTTATCTGACTTTCAGATGGCTATTTCTTTGTTTCAGGGCATATTTCTAGAATATTGCAGACAACGCCTAAGATATATGTTAACTGGACTCAAACTCAGGCCTGACCAAGAATGCCTAAGAAGTCTCCATACTGTAACTACCATAACCCATTAAAGCAAAGGAGAATTAGACGGATTCAAGGCTTAAATCCTCGTTGTCTGCCAGGCAGCCAAATGATACTGAAGTTATTTTGCATTGATATTTCAAGGTCTACGATGTAAAAAGTAGTTGCCACTTTCCCTGATGACAAACTCTAAAAGGATTGAGAAATCTGCTGACCTACCAGCACAGGACTCACTAGGAATAATATTCACACAGACTTCAAGTTTTGGAACCACTCACGTGTCAGTCAGAGTGATGTTATGTTTCATACAGAGTGTCGAATGGCTCCATCAGTATTCAGCCAAAGTACAAACAAGAAAAGCACCTAAGCTTCATTTGAATTTTAAAAAAATGATTTAGTTTGACATCATTTTGTCATTAGTCACAATAGCCCGAAGCAAGGGAAACATAGGAGAGAGATGGGAGGTGGCAGATTTAAACACTACCAACAAATTAAAACAGCAACAGGCAAACAGGAGCAAATCCAAGCAATTCGTCAATCATGACTGTGATCTGACATGGTTTCTAAAGATGGATTATCAACTGCAAAGAGAAAATTCATCTCAAAGCATTACTCTAGCAGCAGAGAGGTAAAGTGACTATGCAGAATGCAAGCGGCATTCATCTTGCTTGCTTGAGAAGCTAATAAAGTTTAATAAAATGTAATTTAACCCTTCTAAATTAAAAACAAACAAGGCTAATAATGAACAGGTTTATCTTCCAGAATATCAATGAGTCATATGCCAAAAAAAAAAAGCCAATAATGCAAATACATTTATTCAAGGCAGTTTCCAACAGTGCTTCAGGGGTTAGCCACACATTTTATTTAATAAGGAAATAAACAAGGATAGTAGAGCCGCTGGAAAACTACACACCAAAGTAATGATTCACCGAAGACCCTCAGTAGTGTTTTTTTAAAATGTTACCAGATAGAAATGAAAAACATCCCCTACAAATAAACATGCTAAATATTTCATCAATTGTTACCAGGGGATTCCAACACATACTGAACGACAAAATGTAGAAATGAAAATGCCGAGTTCTCTATTTATTGTATTTCATTTCCTCCCAGTGTTAGCTTTTAATTCTATGTTTGCATTTCCAGAAGCTATAGAAATATTACTTTCAATATCAGGAACTGGGATAAGAAATTTATGTCTTCAATTTGGAATTACAAGAGAACGAGTTCTCACAGAATCCATTCATTTTGTCTTTACATTTTTAGAAGTTGAAAGAAGTAGGGTTTCTTGAAAATATGTGATCCTGTGGTTAGTTTTGTTTCATACTGATTGATCGTGTTTCTTTTTTATTTGCCAAGATTTCGTAGGTTAAATATATGGTTGTAGGAGAGGAAATTTCTTTGTCCAACACTGCACCAGTCAGAACAGAAGTTCTCTGTTTGATCAAGAGGACTTGGACTTTACCAAAATGCTACCTCGACTTGCTCCAAAGATGGGTTCACCACTGCTGCCAACATAAAGGCGGAGAGGGTAGAGGACAAAACACCCTCCACTCACTTTCTCCAAATGCAAACACTGAGCTGGATAAATCTTCTCTTGCTCAATAATGAAAGTAGCATTATTGTCACTTCAAGTGTTCATAGGAATAAACTGGGATCTAGATAAAAACTCAGCCTCAGGCCGTATTTGGAGGAAGTGTTCGTTATTTATTAATTATGCCATTGCTAGTCATTAGGGATCAGAAATTGGGAAACGCTGGCTAAATTGAATTGTGAGCCATTAAATCAGCCCTGGACTTGAATACACTGAATTTGCCATTTATCAGTTGTGGGATATTTGAGAAGTTACTAAATCTCTTGAAACCTCAAAGTCCTTATTAAAACAGGAGTAATAAAGATACTTCCTCATAAGAAATAAATAAGATAATGCATGTATGGCACTCAGTACCTAGTAGGCATCAAAAGAATATTATAAAGAATAATCCAGGAGGCAGACAACAAGATCCTGTCTCTGCAATATAAAGGTATGTTACTCAAGAACAAATCACAGACAACGAGATAGAAAAAAATTTCTATATTTCTATAAAAATAAAGTGACTGTTTCAATTAAGCAGAAAGGCAGAGGAAACAAAGGTCAATCTGTGATGAAATCAGCCACTAAAAGAATGTTGCTGGCAAACATAAGAATAAAAATAAGGAAATATTATAAAATACAATAATGAAATTAAAACACAATTTAGACACAAAGTAAAAAATTAATAGTAGCATAAATCCTATGATGTAAGACAAATATAAAAAGCTCATCTAGGAAAAGAGCAACAACGGTGGTTAATTTTTACTGAGTGGTTCGTTTGCACCTGACATTTAGCTAACACGCTTTTAACTAACCACCTACCACAACCAATCCTAAAGGAAATCAACCCTGAATAGTCATCCCCGATGCTGGGAAAAATTGAGGGGAGGAGGCAAAGGGAATGACAGGATGAGATGGTTAGACTGTATCACTGACTCAATGGACATGAGTTTGGGCAAACTCTGGGAGATGGTGAAGGACACGAAAGCCTGGCGTGCCACAGTCTATGGGGTCACAAAGAGTCAGACATGACTTTGTGACTGAACAACAACAAAACCACAACTGCATTTCAAAGCTATATGTAATAAAAACAATAGCCACAAGTATTTCAATGTCCAGGTAAGATATGAGCTATATTTTTTTAAAAAAACCATCTGGTGTATTAACATATCAGATCACCGATCTCATTCTGGAATTTTCCAACTACACATGAAGGCTAGAAACTGGTAATTAGGAAAACAGAAATGACGGGAGGAACTGTTGTAATCCACCCTAAAGGATGATATTCACACATATTGTGCTATGAAAAGATATACCCGGACCATTGGCTCACAATTAGAACTCTGGCAACTGAGTTTGGCTGGCCCACTTTCTAAATATAATGGAATATTAAAAAGAATTGTATCTGTTGGATATACTGGTCTGGCATTAGAGTATCACTTTTATTTTATCTCTTATTTCAATTGCAGTAGCCACAGGACTTTCTTCCACATTTACTATCAGAATAATCCAGGAGGCAGACAACAAGATTCTCTGCAATATAAAGGTATGTTACTCAAGAACAAATCACAGACAACGAGATAGAAAAAAATTTCTATATTTCTATAAAAATAAAGTGACTGTTTCAATTAAGCAGAAAGGCAGAGGAAACAAAGGTCAATCTGTGATGAAATCAGCCACTAAAAGAATGTTGCTGGCAAACATAAGAATAAAAATAAGGAAATATTATAAAATACAATAATGAAATTAAAACACAATTTAGACACAAAGTAAAAAATTAATAGTAGCATAAATCCTATGATGTAAGACAAATATAAAAAGCTCATCTAGGAAAAGAGCAACAACGGTGGTTAATTTTTACTGAGTGGTTCGTTTGCACCTGACATTTAGCTAACACGCTTTTAACTAACCACCTACCACAACCAATCCTAAAGGAAATCAACCCTGAATAGTCATCCCCGATGCTGGGAAAAATTGAGGGGAGGAGGCAAAGGGAATGACAGGATGAGATGGTTAGACTGTATCACTGACTCAATGGACATGAGTTTGGGCAAACTCTGGGAGATGGTGAAGGACACGAAAGCCTGGCGTGCCACAGTCTATGGGGTCACAAAGAGTCAGACATGACTTTGTGACTGAACAACAACAAAACCACAACTGCATTTCAAAGCTATATGTAATAAAAACAATAGCCACAAGTATTTCAATGTCCAGGTAAGATATGAGCTATATTTTTTTAAAAAAACCATCTGGTGTATTAACATATCAGATCACCGATCTCATTCTGGAATTTTCCAACTACACATGAAGGCTAGAAACTGGTAATTAGGAAAACAGAAATGACGGGAGGAACTGTTGTAATCCACCCTAAAGGATGATATTCACACATATTGTGCTATGAAAAGATATACCCGGACCATTGGCTCACAATTAGAACTCTGGCAACTGAGTTTGGCTGGCCCACTTTCTAAATATAATGGAATATTAAAAAGAATTGTATCTGTTGGATATACTGGTCTGGCATTAGAGTATCACTTTTTATTTTATCTCTTATTTCAATTGCAGTAGCCACAGGACTTTCTTCCACATTTAAACTGGAAGAAATGGGACAATGAAGGACCCCACATTGGGGATATTAGGAGGCAACAAATGTCTAAGATAGTAAAAAGAGAAACATTAAAAGGTTTTAATCATTGCTGTAGACTAAACTATCTCCCCTCAAAATTTATATGCTGAAGTCCTAACTCCTCAAGATGCTTATATTGGAGATAGGATCTCTCATGATTAAATGAGATCATGAGCACAGAGCCCTGATCAGACAGAACTAGTTGTCCTTATGAAATAGGAACAGACACAAGAGAGTCTTTTTCACTGTGTCATACAAGGACACAAGAAGGCAGCCATCAGCAACCAGGAAGAAAGATTTCATTAGAAACATAAGCAGCCTTGGATTTTCTAGCCCTTAGAACTATGAGAAAATAAATTTCTGTTATTTAAGCCATTCAATCTATGTTATTAGAACATGGAAGCCTAAGTAAACTAAGACAATCATCTAACTTTAATAAATTTAAGACACGCATCTTAAGATTTTTCAATAGTGAATGTTGGGGCTACCCTGGTGGTCCAGTGGGTAAAGAGCCCGTCTTGCAGTGAAAGGGGCACCAGTTTGATCCCTGGCCCGGGATGATTCCATGTGCCACAGAGCAGCTGGGCCTGTGTGTCCAATTACCAGCCAGGGCTTTGGAGTGCATGCGCCCAAAGCTGCTGCTCTGAAACAAGAGAGGTCATTTCAATGGGAGGCCCACACAGAATAGAGATGAATGAAAATAAATAAATAACAACCAATAAAGAGAGGCCAAAATTTTTTAAAAAAGAAATATTAATAGTGAATGTTAACTTTCTCTTAGGGGAAAAAAAGAAACAAAACTCAAACTTGCAGTTCTCTCTTCTCAGATATTTTCTTTGTTTCTAGTCTGTTCTCTCATCTCCACTGAGTAAAATATCCTCCTTTGATAACCCCCAAAATCCTAGGTCAAGTTAAGATACTGGATATGTAGAGAAACTGAGATGCTTTTAACAGGAATGAAGCATTGATTTCTGTGTAATATTTTCAGTTGTCCTTGATGAATGAAAACACTTCCATACATCCACCAGGGGGCATCTACAGCATCTTTGTAAACTCTCTTAATTTGCCTAGCTACCAGTTCTCCAGGATACCCTTGAGTTTCTTTCACCCAAATCAGAGGACTTCCCTTAACCAGGATTTTCATTTAACCTTCTAATTTGGACTTCACTCCAGGTCCTTCTTTAACCATCTGATATTTTTCCCTAAATATTTTTGCTTTCCTTTCCGATTATGACTTTTGTATGACAGTATATGTACATGTATGGTGCATTTCAGAGCATGGGTTTGTTTACATATTGGAAAAATGTCATTAAAAACAATGCATGGGCTTCCCCTGGTGGTCCAGCGGGTAAGGACACCGTCTTGCCGTGCAAGGAGCGCCGGTTCGATCCATGGCCTGGGAAGATCCCACGTGCCGTGGAGCGGCTGGACTAATGTGTCCAATTGCCGAGCTGGAGTTCTGGCGCCCATGCGCCCAGAGCTGGCGCTCTGCGACAACAGAGGCCACCGCGATGGGAGGCCCACAGGAGCCGAAGAACAAAGACAGATGAAAATAGAGAAATGAAAGACCAATAGAGGTGGCCTGCCCATCCCCCTCCCTCTCCACCCCCGCAAAAAGATAAATAAATAAAATAAATGTTTAAAAAAAACCCAAAACAATGCATAACCTCTGTTCCACATTTTATATTAAGGATATTTTTTAATCCTTAAAAGTGAATGTATGGGCTTCCCCTGGTGGTCCAGTGGGTAAGGACACTGCCTTGCAGTGCAAGGGGCGCCAGTTCGATTCCTGGCCTGGGAAGATCCCACGTGCCGCGGAGCGGCTGGACTGATGTGTCCAATCACCGAGCCGGAGCTCTGGAGCGCATGCGCCCAGAGCTGGTGCTCTGCAATGACAGACACCACCGCAATGGGAGGCCCACAGGAGCCAAAGAACAAAGACAGACAAAAATAGAGAAATGAAAGACCAATAGAAGTGGCCCGCCCACTCCCCTCCCTCCCCAACCCGACCCCCGCCCAAAATAAATAAATAAATAAATCTTGAAAAAAAAAAAAAAGTGAATGTATTATATGTAGACACTTTATAGAATATTGCAAAAGAAACCTTATTGGGGTTTTGAATTCCTAACTTCAGGGTCCAAATTCATTTTTTAAATCAATCACATCATCCTTTGAGTATCTTTGTTTCAGCTATAAAATATTCAGCAAATTATATTTGTAACTTAGAAAACATTTGGACAATACTTTTCTTCTTAATATAGATTTCATATGATTTGATCATAATGAAACTGTGCTATAATAAATAGCCATCCAGAAAAACTCAGATCCCTGCCAATCCTATAGGAGCTTGACATAGCAAGCAGTCTGAGTCACAATTTTATATGCATCAGCAAAGGCAAAAGGGGCAATGTCTAAAAAGAAATAATTTATCAAGACCAGATCTGCAGTATACTTCTGCTTGAGGGAAAATTCCAAAGCTCAAGAATTATCAGGCAGGTCATTTGGTAAAATCACAGCTATGCTGTGTTAAGGAACCCTTTGATGAGCCAAGAACCTTAGCTAAAGCAGGCTGAATCCCTTTGGAACATTGGATAATGTTTACCTACTGAATCTAAACATTCATGATAACTTATTTATTTTTAGGAAAAAAGGCTCAGGTCCTATGCTTCATCTCTTGTTTGAAGTGAGCAACAGAAGATCCACATTTAAGCTCATAAGCAACAAAGGACTTATTAAAGGCACTGATTTACCCAACTAATTCATTCACTGAACACTTGTATTGATGTCCATTTTCTTCAAGTATTTTATTGAGCATGGGGAGTACAGAGATGAAAAGGTACATGCCTTGCAACTTTTACTAGGAATAATTAAGAAGTTATAACAAACAATAAATGCTATCAAGGAATTTTCTTTATATTAGAGAGTACATTAAGTAGCCTGGTGACTGGGAAAGTCTGTTTGTGACAGGGACAAATATGCTGAAATTTAGGGATGAGTGAGTCTTGACTGGTTTCCCAGGGGGCGCAGTGGTAAAGAACCTGCCTGTCAATGCAGGAGATGCAAGAGACAAAAGCTCGATCCCTGGGTTGGGAAGATCCCCTGGAGAAGGAAATACCAATCCGCTCCAGTATTCTTGCCTGGAAAATTCCATGAACAGAGAGGGCTGGTGGGTTACAGTCCATGGGATCACAAAGAGTCAGTCAGGACTGACCACACACACGTCTTAATCAGGGGGAAGAACAATAGTGGGAAAAGGGAACAAAGTACCCGGCAGAAAAACAATTTTCAAAGATTTCTTTCCGTGGTACAAGGATAAAGAAAGCCAGTAACCTTCCTTGTCAATTAAAATTCGAAATCCCTTGAGGATGTTCTAAAATCTTCATTTTCCTTCTTTACCCTTATATTTTCTTGAAACGGACGGTTAAGGCAATGCTTCATATTCAGGAGCTGCTCTAAATAATTAATGTCTGATATTAACACTTGCCAGATAGAAATCTTGACTCCTTATCAACCTTTATACCGTACCTGTTATGGCAGAAATTGAGCACGTATTATGGACCAATCCCTACACGAAACAGCTTTCCCAAGTAACCTCACACAGTATCTACAACCACTCAGGACATAGTATTAATATTCTTATTTTCCCAATGAGGACACCGAAGCCTAGGAAAGTTGGGTACTTCTCTTAAGGTCAGACAGATAAAATAGGTTCGAGTCATGATCTGCATCCCAAACCAACAATTTTAGCCACTTCAAGAAGTTGCTTACAACAGCTGATGTGTTAATTTGCTATGTTAAAATGTTTATGGGACTGAAAGAAAGGAGAATTCACCTGAAATATATGCACACAACCCAAACCAAAAACTTGTATTGATGTCCATTTTCTTCAAGTATTTTATTGAGCATGGGGAGTACAGAGATGAAAAGGTACATGCCTTGCAACTTTTACTAGGAATAATTAAGAAGTTATAACAAACAATAAATGCTATCAAGGAATTTTCTTTATATTAGAGAGTACATTAAGTAGCCTGGTGACTGGGAAAGTCTGTTTGTGACAGGGACAAATATGCTGAAATTTAGGGATGAGTGAGTCTTGACTGGTTTCCCAGGGGGCGCAGTGGTAAAGAACCTGCCTGTCAATGCAGGAGATGCAAGAGACAAAAGCTCGATCCCTGGGTTGGGAAGATCCCCTGGAGAAGGAAATACCAATCCGCTCCAGTATTCTTGCCTGGAAAATTCCATGAACAGAGAGGGCTGGTGGGTTACAGTCCATGGGATCACAAAGAGTCAGTCAGGACTGACCACACACGTCTTAATCAGGGGGAAGAACAATAGTGGGAAAAGGGAACAAAGTACCCGGCAGAAAAACAATTTTCAAAGATTTCTTTCCGTGGTACAAGGATAAAGAAAGCCAGTAACCTTCCTTGTCAATTAAAATTCGAAATCCCTTGAGGATGTTCTAAAATCTTCATTTTCCTTCTTTACCCTTATATTTTCTTGAAACGGACGGTTAAGGCAATGCTTCATATTCAGGAGCTGCTCTAAATAATTAATGTCTGATATTAACACTTGCCAGATAGAAATCTTGACTCCTTATCAACCTTTATACCGTACCTGTTATGGCAGAAATTGAGCACGTATTATGGACCAATCCCTACACGAAACAGCTTTCCCAAGTAACCTCACACAGTATCTACAACCACTCAGGACATAGTATTAATATTCTTATTTTCCCAATGAGGACACCGAAGCCTAGGAAAGTTGGGTACTTCTCTTAAGGTCAGACAGATAAAATAGGTTCGAGTCATGATCTGCATCCCAAACCAACAATTTTAGCCACTTCAAGAAGTTGCTTACAACAGCTGATGTGTTAATTTGCTATGTTAAAATGTTTATGGGACTGAAAGAAAGGAGAATTCACCTGAAATATATGCACACAACCCAAACCAGGTTAGGCAACATTTATAAATAGCTTGTTTTTTCTAATTTGGATTTTAGTTACATTTATTTAGTTTCTATTATAAGGTAACTGGGTTCCCTAGCGGCTCACATGATAAAGAATTTGCCTGTAATGAAGGAGACTTGGTTTCGATCGCTGGGTCAGGAAGATCCCTCGAGAAGGGAATGGCAACCCACTCAAGTATTCTTGCCTGGAGAATTTCATGGACAGAGGACCCTGGTAGGCTACTGTCCCTGAGGTTGCAAAGAGTTGGACTTGACTAAATGACTTAACAGTTTAATAAGGTAACTACTGACTGTACTACTGTTTCACCCACATTATCCCACAGAAAAACCTTCCTCTGATTAATCCTTCCTTTCCAGTACATGTGAAAATTGTAGCATTTTCATGAATTCTTCTTTTCTTCCTGATATTTGCCCAACTTCTCTGGTTCTAAGTTGTCATAATGTGCTCATGGATATTACTTTGTATCCCATATACCTTCTACATTCAGGTCTAAATAAATATTTATAAATAGACCTGCATTTAGATGATTTACTGTACAGAAAATTTCATCTTAACTACAAACGTAATATAACTGTGCAAAGTTTCTTTTTAACTGAAAAACTTCTCTTCAGGTTGTGTGAAAAATGGACCAGCACCACTACTCAAAATATGCATCTTAAATATGATGAACTATTTATATGAAGTTCTCCTGTAAAGGGGAAGCTGTGCCCCAATTTCCTTCCACAGACTTTCCCCTTTAGTTTGACTATATAATTTTCAAAAGATGTTTACAAAATTACTACTCAAATATACGGAAAAACTAGAACATCCCCCCTGGATACGTAGGACACTGCAATTTCAACTTTAATTGTAATCCAGGGAAGATATCAGCCTAAGCACTAGCTCTAGTTTCTGACTTGAAAATGATTCTTCAAATATGTAATTATCTCTAAATAATTAAAGTTAATGAAGTTTAACAATGCGTGGGTCAAATTACACATAAAGCAAATGTGTACACACATGTGTATGTAGTGGAAAAGGACTCCTTAAGCACCTATTGCACATGCTCTTGTATTTTAAACACCAATCCCATTCCCTAGACTTTACAAATGGAATCATGGCCAATTGATCATAAAGCATATGTTGAATTATCCTATTAACACAATTCATTAGAAACCTCCATCTATAAGAAAATAGCACATTCAGTCAGCAGAACAAATTGATATCCTACCACAACACCGGTTGTCAAGCAGATAATTCCCCAAACAGCTGATGCCATGTTGACTTTCTTCCAGGACAGTTTCATGGACAGAGGACCCTGGTAGGCTACTGTCCCTGAGGTTGCAAAGAGTTGGACTTGACTAAATGACTTAACAGTTTAATAAGGTAACTACTGACTGTACTACTGTTTCACCCACATTATCCCACAGAAAAACCTTCCTCTGATTAATCCTTCCTTTCCAGTACATGTGAAAATTGTAGCATTTTCATGAATTCTTCTTTTCTTCCTGATATTTGCCCAACTTCTCTGGTTCTAAGTTGTCATAATGTGCTCATGGATATTACTTTGTATCCCATATACCTTCTACATTCAGGTCTAAATAAATATTTATAAATAGACCTGCATTTAGATGATTTACTGTACAGAAAATTTCATCTTAACTACAAACGTAATATAACTGTGCAAAGTTTCTTTTTAACTGAAAAACTTCTCTTCAGGTTGTGTGAAAAATGGACCAGCACCACTACTCAAAATATGCATCTTAAATATGATGAACTATTTATATGAAGTTCTCCTGTAAAGGGGAAGCTGTGCCCCAATTTCCTTCCACAGACTTTCCCTTCAGTTTGACTATATAATTTTCAAAAGATGTTTACAAAATTACTACTCAAATATACGGAAAAACTAGAACATCCCCCCTGGATACGTAGGACACTGCAATTTCAACTTTAATTGTAATCCAGGGAAGATATCAGCCTAAGCACTAGCTCTAGTTTCTGACTTGAAAATGATTCTTCAAATATGTAATTATCTCTAAATAATTAAAGTTAATGAAGTTTAACAATGCGTGGGTCAAATTACACATAAAGCAAATGTGTACACACATGTGTATGTAGTGGAAAAGGACTCCTTAAGCACCTATTGCACATGCTCTTGTATTTTAAACACCAATCCCATTCCCTAGACTTTACAAATGGAATCATGGCCAATTGATCATAAAGCATATGTTGAATTATCCTATTAACACAATTCATTAGAAACCTCCATCTATAAGAAAATAGCACATTCAGTCAGCAGAACAAATTGATATCCTACCACAACACCGGTTGTCAAGCAGATAATTCCCCAAACAGCTGATGCCATGTTGACTTTCTCCAGGAAACAGTGACTTGTCCTGAGGACTAAGTGCCATACTATCAGGTATACTTTCCAATGAGGCATTATCAAGACCATTTGGCATTTAATAAGGCTCTCATACTGCAACAGCTGTTCATCCAAAGTGAAAAATTTTAAACTTTCTCTGAGCCTAGATAATCTTACTTGAGCTAGAAAATAAGGTATTAGACTCTTTTGCATGTTCTACCACTTTATGACGAGAAAGCCAATTTTGCACTTCAGTAAGGGCAGATTGCAAATTTAGCAGGAATTAAACCAGTAGCTGAGCTGCAATTTATGGCAAATGGCTCATCAGCACATTAATGTGTATCACCAACGTAACCACTTCAGACAAGCAGGCCAGAAAATTAAAGACAAATATCTGGCAGGCAGTAAGGAAAATGTGCCCTCTATTTGTTGTTGTTGTTTAGTTGCTAACTGTTTTGTGACCGCATGGACTGTAGCCCACCAAGCTCCTCTGTCCATAGGATTTCCCAGGCAAAGAAACAGGAGTGGGTTGCTATTTCCTTTTCCAGGGGATCTTCCTGACCCAGGGATCAAACTCACATCTCCTGCATTGGCAAGTGGATTCTTCACCATGGAGCCACCAGGAGAGAGCACATCCCCTACAGAAATCTATAAAACAAATACTAAAACCAAAAGCTACCAAATATCTATCTTCATTTTCATCCTTATCATTGATAGTTTAAAGCCATGTCAAAGCCATAGGTTCTTAAACCAGTAGATTCAAGTTTTGAATTCTGCTAAATACTAGCTGTGTTACCTTAATGAGGTTATTTAGTCTCTGTGCTATATATTTCTCCTAGATACAACAAGGAAAATAATGATAACTTCTTAGAAATACTGATGAAGTAGTATTCATTAAGTGCGTATCACACTACCTGAGACATGATGTGATGAATACTTACAAAATATTATTTTGATATTGTCATATTCAAGGACAAAAAGTACATAGTCACCAATCCCATTCCCTAGACTTTACAAATGGAATCATGGCCAATTGATCATAAAGCATATGTTGAATTATCCTATTAACACAATTCATTAGAAACCTCCATCTATAAGAAAATAGCACATTCAGTCAGCAGAACAAATTGATATCCTACCACAACACCGGTTGTCAAGCAGATAATTCCCCAAACAGCTGATGCCATGTTGACTTTCTCCAGGAAACAGTGACTTGTCCTGAGGACTAAGTGCCATACTATCAGGTATACTTTCCAATGAGGCATTATCAAGACCATTTGGCATTTAATAAGGCTCTCATACTGCAACAGCTGTTCATCCAAAGTGAAAAATTTTAAACTTTCTCTGAGCCTAGATAATCTTACTTGAGCTAGAAAATAAGGTATTAGACTCTTTTGCATGTTCTACCACTTTATGACGAGAAAGCCAATTTTGCACTTCAGTAAGGGCAGATTGCAAATTTAGCAGGAATTAAACCAGTAGCTGAGCTGCAATTTATGGCAAATGGCTCATCAGCACATTAATGTGTATCACCAACGTAACCACTTCAGACAAGCAGGCCAGAAAATTAAAGACAAATATCTGGCAGGCAGTAAGGAAAATGTGCCCTCTATTTGTTGTTGTTGTTTAGTTGCTAACTGTTTTGTGACCGCATGGACTGTAGCCCACCAAGCTCCTCTGTCCATAGGATTTCCCAGGCAAAGAAACAGGAGTGGGTTGCTATTTCCTTTTCCGGGGGATCTTCCTGACCCAGGGATCAAACTCACATCTCCTGCATTGGCAAGTGGATTCTTCACCATGGAGCCACCAGGAGAGAGCACATCCCCTACAGAAATCTATAAAACAAATACTAAAACCAAAAGCTACCAAATATCTATCTTCATTTTCATCCTTATCATTGATAGTTTAAAGCCATGTCAAAGCCATAGGTTCTTAAACCAGTAGATTCAAGTTTTGAATTCTGCTAAATACTAGCTGTGTTACCTTAATGAGGTTATTTAGTCTCTGTGCTATATATTTCTCCTAGATACAACAAGGAAAATAATGATAACTTCTTAGAAATACTGATGAAGTAGTATTCATTAAGTGCGTATCACACTACCTGAGACATGATGTGATGAATACTTACAAAATATTATTTTGATATTGTCATATTCAAGGACAAAAAAGTACATAGTCCCTGAAATAAAATATTACCATAGAAGTTTCCATTATTTCTATACTCAAATATTCATTGCATTTTATCAATAGAGCTAAATGTTGAATGAATACTGTATCTACCTCAGAAATTGTTGGAAATATAGGAGAATCCTACATTTTGTATTCTCTTCAAAATTCATGTTATTCCTATTCCTCAGTGAAGATAATCAGCACCATTCCCTGGAGCAGTGTTAAGAACCAGCTAAAGCCCAACCTGCCTAGATCTGACAATCGTAGGAAGAGATAAGTTAAGGACTCCCGTTTGAAAGGTTTCCTTCTGGGTTGATGGATATTTGAGGAGAGCATAAAATCAATAATCCTGGGAATATTGTTTTACCTAATCATATTAGCAATTTAAAAAATATTTGTACTTTTCTCAACACATAGCGTACTAAAATGCCTCTGTTACGAAGAAGGAGATGAAAATATCAAGCCCCACAACTCCTTAACTTTGACCCTTTCCAGCTACCACTCTATTATTTCCAGGTTAGAAAAGCATTGTCCACACTTAACATTTCCACTTCCTCACTCGTCATTTACTCTTTAACCCAGTGTTATTTTAGTTCCCTTCCCATCTTTTGCTTGAAACTTTCTGTGGATTAATCCAAGAGGCACTTTAAAAGACCCTGTGTCTCACATATGGTCTTGACAGCACCTAACACTGCTGATCACTGCTTTCTTCTTTAAACTGGTCCTATAATTTCCACAGTCCAGGCACGTTCCCCTTATCTTTCGGTCCTCAGTGTGGAATGCTCTCCTTGTACCTAATCTTAAAATATTACCTTTCCACACAGCTCAATCTCTCAGTCTCCTTATCATTGATAGTTTAAAGCCATGTCAAAGCCATAGGTTCTTAAACCAGTAGATTCAAGTTTTGAATTCTGCTAAATACTAGCTGTGTTACCTTAATGAGGTTATTTAGTCTCTGTGCTATATATTTCTCCTAGATACAACAAGGAAAATAATGATAACTTCTTAGAAATACTGATGAAGTAGTATTCATTAAGTGCGTATCACACTACCTGAGACATGATGTGATGAATACTTACAAAATATTATTTTGATATTGTCATATTCAAGGACAAAAAAGTACATAGTCCCTGAAATAAAATATTACCATAGAAGTTTCCATTATTTCTATACTCAAATATTCATTGCATTTTATCAATAGAGCTAAATGTTGAATGAATACTGTATCTACCTCAGAAATTGTTGGAAATATAGGAGAATCCTACATTTTGTATTCTCTTCAAAATTCATGTTATTCCTATTCCTCAGTGAAGATAATCAGCACCATTCCCTGGAGCAGTGTTAAGAACCAGCTAAAGCCCAACCTGCCTAGATCTGACAATCGTAGGAAGAGATAAGTTAAGGACTCCCGTTTGAAAGGTTTCCTTCTGGGTTGATGGATATTTGAGGAGAGCATAAAATCAATAATCCTGGGAATATTGTTTTACCTAATCATATTAGCAATTTAAAAAATATTTGTACTTTTCTCAACACATAGCGTACTAAAATGCCTCTGTTACGAAGAAGGAGATGAAAATATCAAGCCCCACAACTCCTTAACTTTGACCCTTTCCAGCTACCACTCTATTATTTCCAGGTTAGAAAAGCATTGTCCACACTTAACATTTCCACTTCCTCACTCGTCATTTACTCTTTAACCCAGTGTTATTTTAGTTCCCTTCCCATCTTTTGCTTGAAACTTTCTGTGGATTAATCCAAGAGGCACTTTAAAAGACCCTGTGTCTCACATATGGTCTTGACAGCACCTAACACTGCTGATCACTGCTTTCTTCTTTAAACTGGTCCTATAATTTCCACAGTCCAGGCACGTTCCCCTTATCTTTCGGTCCTCAGTGTGGAATGCTCTCCTTGTACCTAATCTTAAAATATTACCTTTCCACACAGCTCAACTCTCAGCCATCTCTGTTTTTTCAGTCTTCAAGTAAATAAATAAACTTGTCCAGTAGCTTAGATTGCCGTCTTTATATCTATATCATAAAATCAATGTCTACATCTCAAATTTTTCTCCAACCTGAAGACCCATATATCCAGCAAAACAGGCACCATGAACGTAACAGAGTTTTCATTTATTCGTTCATGCATTTATTCAATTGAAAAACATTAGTCACTCAGTCATGTCTTGACTCATGATCCCACAGATTAGAGCCTGCCAGCCTCCCTTGACCATGGAATTCTCCAAGCAGGAATACTGGAGTGGGCCACTGTATTTGTCTGCCATGGCCCACACTCTTTCTGTGGAGTGTGCTTTCTCTGAATCTGAATAAATCCATTTCTTACCTATCACTTTGCCTCTCGCTGAATTCTTCTCTGCAAAGAGACATGAAGAACCTGAACCTCAGTGGGTCCAGACACTGGACATTGTGAGAATGCCGCGCCGACTCAGACAAGCCTCTGCTAGATATGTGGACCACGCTCCTCTTCAGTTCAAGACTCCTACTATGAGAAGACAGATTTCTCCACTTCAAGAAAGACTTTCTATAATAATTGATCGTTTTGTTTTTTCCTATTTGCTCCTTGTATCTGCAATTACATGCTAAAATTTGTCTCCAACTAGCTAAGTGCTTTTAAGTTAACAAACAATAGTTCAGGCTTCATCCTCCACAACTCCTTAACTTTGACCCTTTCCAGCTACCACTCTATTATTTCCAGGTTAGAAAAGCATTGTCCACACTTAACATTTCCACTTCCTCACTCGTCATTTACTCTTTAACCCAGTGTTATTTTAGTTCCCTTCCCATCTTTTGCTTGAAACTTTCTGTGGATTAATCCAAGAGGCACTTTAAAAGACCCTGTGTCTCACATATGGTCTTGACAGCACCTAACACTGCTGATCACTGCTTTCTTCTTTAAACTGGTCCTATAATTTCCACAGTCCAGGCACGTTCCCCTTATCTTTCGGTCCTCAGTGTGGAATGCTCTCCTTGTACCTAATCTTAAAATATTACCTTTCCACACAGCTCAACTCTCAGCCATCTCTGTTTTTTCAGTCTTCAAGTAAATAAATAAACTTGTCCAGTAGCTTAGATTGCCGTCTTTATATCTATATCATAAAATCAATGTCTACATCTCAAATTTTTCTCCAACCTGAAGACCCATATATCCAGCAAAACAGGCACCATGAACGTAACAGAGTTTTCATTTATTCGTTCATGCATTTATTCAATTGAAAAACATTAGTCACTCAGTCATGTCTTGACTCATGATCCCACAGATTAGAGCCTGCCAGCCTCCCTTGACCATGGAATTCTCCAAGCAGGAATACTGGAGTGGGCCACTGTATTTGTCTGCCATGGCCCACACTCTTTCTGTGGAGTGTGCTTTCTCTGAATCTGAATAAATCCATTTCTTACCTATCACTTTGCCTCTCGCTGAATTCTTCTCTGCAAAGAGACATGAAGAACCTGAACCTCAGTGGGTCCAGACACTGGACATTGTGAGAATGCCGCCGCCGACTCAGACAAGCCTCTGCTAGATATGTGGACCACGCTCCTCTTCAGTTCAAGACTCCTACTATGAGAAGACAGATTTCTCCACTTCAAGAAAGACTTTCTATAATAATTGATCGTTTTGTTTTTTCCTATTTGCTCCTTGTATCTGCAATTACATGCTAAAATTTGTCTCCAACTAGCTAAGTGCTTTTAAGTTAACAAACAATAGTTCAGGCTCCTACAACCTCCTCCAGCTATTACTTGGGAACCCTAGATCAAAGACCCTAATAAAGGGTGAGGAGAATATGTTGTCTGCATAATTTAGGGACCACACCCCTGCTCAACTCAAAGAAGCCAGATCGGTTGTCGTCCCCTTCCTCTGGCAACATAATTCTCCTAAAAGAAAAAGAGGGAAATGAAAGGAGTTTAGAATGAAAGGGGTTCATAGGCAGATTTAACTAAGAGTCCTGAGACAAAGAGGAGTAGAGGAAGGACCAGGAGAAATAAAGCCAAAGATCTTCAAAGCTAAAACTGAAGGCTTCTAGTTTTATGTTAATCTGGGCGTTTACATTAGAATGTCTCACTTAGCCCTGAGGCCTGGAGGCTGTCCTAGCTAGTCTCATGTTAACGTTGTGGGTGTGGGCCTACAGGGCCTTTGCAACCTTAAGATATTCTTTTGATTTATTGTTTTGGTAACTGACTGGAAGATACAAATAGTCCTGCTTCAACTGGCAAAGGGGGCTGGAAGCATTTCCCTATCCTTTCTTACTTTAATAAGCTTTTCACTGTACAAAAAAAAAAAAAAAGAATACTGGAGTGAATTGCTACTCTCTTCTCCAGGGGATCTTCCTGATCCAGGGATCAAATCTAGGTCTCTCATATTGTAGACAGATTCTTTACCATCATTCAATTAGTCGATAAATACGTAAGTGCCTATTTATATGTCAGGCACTGTTCTTGACTCTGGTGATAAAAAAAGTTGGGGCAAAGTCCAAATTCTTACCCTTAAGAAACCCTCTTGACTGAAGTCAAACCTATGAGCACATTTATTCATATCCAATATGCCCAATATATTTATCCAAACAAACATAGCCCTCCTACTCTGCGCTATATCTTAGGGACTACCACACAATCCAGTTAGCTTTGCAAGCCATGAAACCTTGACTTTGTCTCCCTCTGCTTTATTTCTTTCCATCCAACTTCCTCAGGATTTTTCCAATCTGCCTATTCTTCAAAGCCATTGAATAGCATTCAGCATTTTTCACTTAGCTACCACAAACGCTATTAAAGTTCTCCAAACTAATATCCTTATCAACTTACTGTTTTCCCGAAATACACATACACACACAGTCATACAACATCATCTCTCCATTTATTACCAAACCCTCTTCTTGACCACTCCATGCATTCAAGTGTAGCATTTGCTCTGATTACCTAGTCTGTATGCATTTGATTTACTCAGACATTGCTTCAGACCACCTGATGCCTTACTACTGTTTTCTGCTCTAAGGGGTTCTCTGTCTATCAGCACTTGAGTGGGAGAGAGAGTTTGACCAGAAGCAGCAGAAAATGAGTATCTCCTAAATAAACTTAATTAACAAGAGGCAAGAGCTGATAAACAAATACCTCAACTCTACCACCCAACGGGACCATTCCGAGGTGTGTTCCACACATATTCTGGGAGAGCCTCTGGTGTAATGAATAGATAGTGGTAAATCTGCTCATTAGTCATATGCTTTATTGGATTGTCTTTCTTGCCATCTATGAATTGCTTGCACACACATCCTTGCAACGGAGCCTGCTTCAGGAGAAACCCAATTAAAACACCTGGGTTCTAGCCAGGACGTCTTCATTTAGTTCTACAAGCATGAGCTATATTGTCTTGCTTCTAGATCTTGGCACAGCCTCTTCTCACTACCTTTCCTCATCTCCTTTGCCTCCATTCTGTATTCTCTGAGACTGCACTTAGCCATTGCTTCCTCTGAGAAATTAAACCTGACAGCCCCACCGTCTTCATCAGAATCTCTCACCATAGAGATGCTAATCTGGACTGTGGCCTATCCATACAGCATCCTAAGCTTCTTCCCAGCCAAGCATGCAGCACGCTCTGTGAGTGCCCCTCCCAACTGTGAATTTCTTTAGGGTGGTAATACTGTTTTACCATTTTCTTCTCCTCACTGACTAGCACAGTACCAAGTACAAAGAAGCTTTCAATAAAAATAAGCCCAATGAAGAAATAATAGATAAATAATGAATAAACTGTCTTGAAATAAATCAACAACACAATCATTCCCTCCTGTACACTCAAAACAGCAAAAATGAGTCTCACACCATGTGTCTTGAGAGATAAGTAGTTGGCAAAGCAATATAGCCAAAAGCAGCCCATTTAAATCTACTTGAAAACCAGATGACAGTCATTTATTCTATCCAGATTATACTTCCTGGGCCACTACAGTAGCTAATGGACTGTTTAATGAGTCAATCCTGGAATATTAACTGATAACCAGAATTAAATGCCTTTCCTCTCCCATTTTATGCATTTGCCTGTTTAAAAGTATGGTTAAGTGATTTTTGTGGAGAAGAGAGTCATCTCCCGGATCCACCCCCACCTTCCTCTTGCCCTCTGCTGCTACAGAGAAAATGTATGAGGGCCATGGTCATCAACCTGCCTCTCTGGGTGCAAAGTGAGGAGGCGTGTGAGCCTCTCTTCAAAGGGCTTGAGACACGGAGCCAGTAGCTGAAATAGCTTGTTTAACAAGGACTGGATTTTTCCTCTCAATCTCAGTCCTAAAGCTATCAGTTATTGAAAAGCTGATTTTCAAAGCACACATGAGAACAGCTTTTCTGTACAGCTGCACTGCTATTTAAATCTTCCATGAATATATCCATAAATCCAAGAAAATTCTAAGCTAAAATATTGCTCTTAGGGAGGACATAGTAAAATAAGACCTTAGGGAGGAAAAATCCAGGAAGTGAAATACAGTCGTAAATTTTCATGCTGAAATTATAAAATCAGCCATATGGCTTTGATTCCTCAGAGCTAGAAGAACACCTGAAATCACTATTTAGAATAGTCAGCCTAGAAGGCTTTTTGTGAGGCTTTTGGGTGGACATTAGCTGTCTATTTCATAGTCACTCATTCTTTAATAGGTCTCAGAAATGTGGATAAATGCCTCAGCTGCTGTTGTGATGAGGTTGGGTGTGGGTATAGAATTTGCAGGAAAGGCCATGCTCTGAAGACACTAAATTCATGAAAGATAAGATCTGACTCTGGAGTCCATGTTTCTGTTCCACAGTGACTCTCAAGTTCTCTCCAGCACTATTGTGGAAGAATTTCTCAGAGGCCCTTGGTGACCCAGGTAGCACAGATGTCATGCTTTAATCTCACATCACCAGGGTGTCATTCTCCCGCAGTGATCAAGCAATCCCATTGCAACTGCGTAGGCTGCCTCTGCAGTGTTCCATAATTTTGATACTTCTTTGAATTTCATCAAGGCGAAAACTCTGCGACTGTAGTCAGCTATATTCCAGTCTGAAGTTCCTTCATTTAAGACATTCAATTTCATCAAATTATTTACTGAATGATATTATATTGAGCATGAGTCACTATCACAAATATTTTGGAGCCATTCCCTTGGAAACTGGTGAGGAAAACAAGCTGACTGCCCCTACGAAACTTCCCCAGAATCACTGACCAAAGAAAAGCCATGATGAGATTTGTTCTGTACCCCATCAAAAGTGTGCAGCCACGTGGTTCATTTCTGCTATCTCTTAGCTCCTATGTAATAAGCTCTCCAGGCTGAGAACAATGAATGCCTGCTAAATAAATGAGTCACTTCAAACAAAAAACTACCACAATATCCCATGGATAGGATACGATGATGTAAGACATAAGAGAACGGGTCTATGCAGCCTCAATACCCAGCACAATGCCTGGCACAAATTAAACACTCAACAAGTATTTGTTGAAGGAGTAGATAAATGAACGTGCATAACTCTGACATCCTAATGTTTATGGAAGACTTACCACACACCAGGGCATTAAACGTTCCACACAAATATTTGGAGTTACCATTTGACCACCAAGTAGGAATAAAAAGCTCAGTGTGGTCAAAACAAATGTGGATCTCATCCATATTCTAAAACACTAAGGAATTAATAAATGAAACTTTAATGCCGTTTTGAGTTCTGGTTTTGCTGTGGAAGCCTTCTGGTCCCTCGATTTGAAAATACTTTCTTAGCATACTAAAATCAGACCTCTTTTTCTCATGTTGTTCTTTCCTTTGTTTCCATAGGAAACAGTGACTTCCAGGCATCTGAGATGACACAACATGAGTGCCAAATTGCATGCCACCCTGCAGTTGCCAAGGAGATAATGTATGTCATTCCTACAAATAACATGTTGCTCATGCCTTCATTTCCTTTATCTAGCTTTTTAAGATAGTCTTTGCCTGAACTGAATTCAGATAATGTTCACTGTGAACGGATGGAAACATTTCTTTTTTAAAAAATGTGTCTACCCCACTCCCCCAAGGCACTTGATCACAGCACACACACTGTCTGTGGAAGGTCTGAGCGTATTTTATGCCAGTTTTGGAACCAGTGATTCAGCAGTTTTCACAGAAAAAAAAAGCATCCTGAATTCTGTCTGCTTGCATTTTAAGTAAGGGTCCAATTAAACCCACACCTGGCACTGACATATTCCAATCTAAAATGGCCTACCACCAAAGCAGCTGCACTCTGTTAAATTTACATGGGAAGGAAGGGAAGGAAAGGAATGAGCGAGCAAAAAGGAAAAGATGGAAGGAAGGAAAGAAGGAAAAAAGGAAGGGAAGGAAGGAGAGAAGGAGAGGAAGAAGGAGAGAGAAGAAGGGAGGAAGGAGGGAGGTAGAGGGGAGCTCCTGTCTATCAAGCACCTGCAGTATTCCATATTAAACATCTGTAACAGGAACAAAGAGAATTAGAGAAATTCGAGATTTTGGCTGATCTCATCTCACTAGCAGGAGGTAGGGTCAATACTTGAGTAGGTCTGACTTAAAACCATGTGTTTTCCAGCCATCTAGTGCTGCATAACAAATCACCTTAAACGATCATGGCTTTAAATGACAGCAATCATTTTAACACCATCTTCAAGGGTCTGGAGATTGGCTGGACTCAGCTAGGCAGCTCTCATTCATTCAGCATGTCTCACAAGGTTTCAGTCAAAGCAGGCTGGTCCATATTCTAAAACACTAAGGAATTAATAAATGAAACTTTAATGCCGTTTTGAGTTCTGGTTTTGCTGTGGAAGCCTTCTGGTCCCTCGATTTGAAAATACTTTCTTAGCATACTAAAATCAGACCTCTTTTCTCATGTTGTTCTTTCCTTTGTTTCCATAGGAAACAGTGACTTCCAGGCATCTGAGATGACACAACATGAGTGCCAAATTGCATGCCACCCTGCAGTTGCCAAGGAGATAATGTATGTCATTCCTACAAATAACATGTTGCTCATGCCTTCATTTCCTTTATCTAGCTTTTTAAGATAGTCTTTGCCTGAACTGAATTCAGATAATGTTCACTGTGAACGGATGGAAACATTTCTTTTTTAAAAAATGTGTCTACCCCACTCCCCCAAGGCACTTGATCACAGCACACACACTGTCTGTGGAAGGTCTGAGCGTATTTTATGCCAGTTTTGGAACCAGTGATTCAGCAGTTTTCACAGAAAAAAAAAGCATCCTGAATTCTGTCTGCTTGCATTTTAAGTAAGGGTCCAATTAAACCCACACCTGGCACTGACATATTCCAATCTAAAATGGCCTACCACCAAAGCAGCTGCACTCTGTTAAATTTACATGGGAAGGAAGGGAAGGAAAGGAATGAGCGAGCAAAAAGGAAAAGATGGAAGGAAGGAAAGAAGGAAAAAAGGAAGGGAAGGAAGGAGAGAAGGAGAGGAAGAAGGAGAGAGAAGAAGGGAGGAAGGAGGGAGGTAGAGGGGAGCTCCTGTCTATCAAGCACCTGCAGTATTCCATATTAAACATCTGTAACAGGAACAAAGAGAATTAGAGAAATTCGAGATTTTGGCTGATCTCATCTCACTAGCAGGAGGTAGGGTCAATACTTGAGTAGGTCTGACTTAAAACCATGTGTTTTCCAGCCATCTAGTGCTGCATAACAAATCACCTTAAACGATCATGGCTTTAAATGACAGCAATCATTTTAACACCATCTTCAAGGGTCTGGAGATTGGCTGGACTCAGCTAGGCAGCTCTCATTCATTCAGCATGTCTCACAAGGTTTCAGTCAAAGCAGCTGGTCCTAGAGTCACCTCCCCCACATGCCTGGCCACTGATGCTTGGACTGTCAGTCGTAAGACACTACCTGTGCTCTCTACACGTGGCCTGGCTTTCCTTAAAGCACTGCATGGTGACTGGACCCAATAAAGCAGTCCCAAGACAGCCAGCCTCACAGTCATAAAGCTCCACTTCAACTGTGGTTACAGATCTACCCAGGTTTTAAGGGCGAGGGAACAAACAGTCTACCAAATACTGTAAGAAATGCATGTGGGGTGGACAGCCAGGGGCAGGGGTGGCGAATGGGGTTCTCACTGCAACCATATTGAAAAATGGTTTCTGGCCCAACACAATTTTTTGCAGCATTCATTAATGTCTCAAAAAGCCTGGAAGTGAGGTTTCACAGTCTCTTTTCGTCTGCATGGTAGAGTAATTAAGGATGGAACAGTTAAAATGATCAGTCTAAAAAGAGGACTGGAGCAACTTTTAATGTCAGCTTGATGAATTGTGGGGGGGAAAAAACCCTGAACATTGAAATTAAATTTTGGAATAAGATTCTGATTAATTTTTTGTCCTTAACAGACAGTCTCTTTTTTGGCTCATGCACCATCAGCTTTCAAAGAATTTGGATATAAACACTAACTGCACTAAAACTGTATTGTGGCTTATTTATATTGTGCTTAGTTGCTCAGTTGTGTCCAACTCTTTTGCGACCCCATGTACTGCAGCCAACCAGGCTCCTCTGCCCATGGGGATTCTCTCGGCGAGAATACTGGAGTGGGTTGTCTTGCCCTTCTCTAGGAAATCCTCCCAACCCAAGGATCAAACACAGGTCTCCCACTCAGATTCTTTACCATCTGACCCACCGGGGAGGCCCAAGAATACTGGAGTATATAGCCTATCCCTTTTCCAAGAGAACTTTCAGACCCAGGAATCAAACCAGGGTCTCCTGCATTGCAAGCGATTCTTTACTAGCTGAGCCACCAGGGGAACCACTTATATATGTTAGCACTATAGTATTACCAAAAATTGCTTTGACCCAGCTGAGCTTTTTGGTTCTTTTGGTATCTGGATAGATGGGAGTTTATTATATGAATTATGGATACACCTGCTGGGCATAGGGCTTCCCAGGTGGCACAGTGGTAAAGAATCCCCCTGACAACGCAGGAGACAGAAGAGTTCCATTCCTGGGTTGGGAAGATCCCCTGGAGGAGAACCCACTCCAGTATTCATGCCTGGAAAACCCCACTGGCAGAGGATATAGTCCATGGCAGGCTACAGCCCATGGGGTCACAAAGAGCGAGACAAAACTGATCGACAGTCTAACCATAAGGGACTCTACCCAGGTTTTAAGGGCGAACAAACAGTCTACCAAATACTGTAAGAAATGCATGTGGGGTGGACAGCCAGGGGCAGGGGTGGCGAATGGGGTTCTCACTGCAACCATATTGAAAAATGGTTTCTGGCCCAACACAATTTTTTGCAGCATTCATTAATGTCTCAAAAAGCCTGGAAGTGAGGTTTCACAGTCTCTTTTCGTCTGCATGGTAGAGTAATTAAGGATGGAACAGTTAAAATGATCAGTCTAAAAAGAGGACTGGAGCAACTTTTAATGTCAGCTTGATGAATTGTGGGGGGGAAAAAACCCTGAACATTGAAATTAAATTTTGGAATAAGATTCTGATTAATTTTTTGTCCTTAACAGACAGTCTCTTTTTTGGCTCATGCACCATCAGCTTTCAAAGAATTTGGATATAAACACTAACTGCACTAAAACTGTATTGTGGCTTATTTATATTGTGCTTAGTTGCTCAGTTGTGTCCAACTCTTTTGCGACCCCATGTACTGCAGCCAACCAGGCTCCTCTGCCCATGGGGATTCTCTCGGCGAGAATACTGGAGTGGGTTGTCTTGCCCTTCTCTAGGAAATCCTCCCAACCCAAGGATCAAACACAGGTCTCCCACTCAGATTCTTTACCATCTGACCCACCGGGGAGGCCCAAGAATACTGGAGTATATAGCCTATCCCTTTTCCAAGAGAACTTTCAGACCCAGGAATCAAACCAGGGTCTCCTGCATTGCAAGCGATTCTTTACTAGCTGAGCCACCAGGGGAACCACTTATATATGTTAGCACTATAGTATTACCAAAAATTGCTTTGACCCAGCTGAGCTTTTTGGTTCTTTTGGTATCTGGATAGATGGGAGTTTATTATATGAATTATGGATACACCTGCTGGGCATAGGGCTTCCCAGGTGGCACAGTGGTAAAGAATCCCCCTGACAACGCAGGAGACAGAAGAGTTCCATTCCTGGGTTGGGAAGATCCCCTGGAGGAGAACCCACTCCAGTATTCATGCCTGGAAAACCCCACTGGCAGAGGATATAGTCCATGGCAGGCTACAGCCCATGGGGTCACAAAGAGCGAGACAAAACTGATCGACAGAACACACATGCACTGCCGGAAATGGGGAGTGCATACATGGAAGTGTTATCACCAAATAAACTGTTACAATGGGTACCATATTCCATGTCAACATATGATCTTCTCATCTTAATCTACCATCTACCATAAGTATATATCAGGAGGCTTCTGGCTAATGTCTTCATCTTTTCAGCACTCTTTAATGTTTCTCTACAAGTAAACCTGTCTGGGTTTAGGCCATGCACACATCCCACTGACCTGCAACAGCCATAAGACTGCCACTCAACTTCCAATTTGTACTTGAACCACTAAAGTAATCACACTTGTTTATCCTCTAGAAACCTATCAAGCTATTATCATAAATACAGAGAACCTCAGCCAGAAAATAGTATATTAATGACACCAACAAAGAACACCACAGAGTAAACACAATAATCAGATAGCAGAAAGCATTCAAACTGGGCAGCACATTATGGCGAGCTAGGGAAAAAACAACAAGTTCCATCTCATTGCTTGTCTTGCTGAGAATGTATGATTGTGCTCACTCTACTGTGCTGGTAGATTGGCTGGAAAAAAATATATTCAATGTTCATGTTTAATGTAGGTACTGCTAAGATGAACAGTTCTATTACAAATCAGGCGATACTACTCAGTGCAAAATCAGGTCTATCCATCAGAATCCCAGAATCCCAAATAACAGCAGTGGTCTATCCAGAACATGACAACTAGATCTGAACCTCTCCCTTCCCAGTACAAATTCAGCATCCATTCTCATTTAGGCCAACACATATATGGAAACTTTAGGATTTCCTTGATTAGTGCTTCACAGACCAAAATTGCTTTGACCCAGCTGAGCTTTTTGGTTCTTTTGGTATCTGGATAGATGGGAGTTTATTATATGAATTATGGATACACCTGCTGGGCATAGGGCTTCCCAGGTGGCACAGTGGTAAAGAATCCCCCTGACAACGCAGGAGACAGAAGAGTTCCATTCCTGGGTTGGGAAGATCCCCTGGAGGAGAACCCACTCCAGTATTCATGCCTGGAAAACCCCACTGGCAGAGGATATAGTCCATGGCAGGCTACAGCCCATGGGGTCACAAAGAGCGAGACAAAACTGATCGACAGAACACACATGCACTGCCGGAAATGGGGAGTGCATACATGGAAGTGTTATCACCAAATAAACTGTTACAATGGGTACCATATTCCATGTCAACATATGATCTTCTCATCTTAATCTACCATCTACCATAAGTATATATCAGGAGGCTTCTGGCTAATGTCTTCATCTTTTCAGCACTCTTTAATGTTTCTCTACAAGTAAACCTGTCTGGGTTTAGGCCATGCACACATCCCACTGACCTGCAACAGCCATAAGACTGCCACTCAACTTCCAATTTGTACTTGAACCACTAAAGTAATCACACTTGTTTATCCTCTAGAAACCTATCAAGCTATTATCATAAATACAGAGAACCTCAGCCAGAAAATAGTATATTAATGACACCAACAAAGAACACCACAGAGTAAACACAATAATCAGATAGCAGAAAGCATTCAAACTGGGGAAGCACATTATGGCGAGCTAGGGAAAAAACAACAAGTTCCATCTCATTGCTTGTCTTGCTGAGAATGTATGATTGTGCTCACTCTACTGTGCTGGTAGATTGGCTGGAAAAAAATATATTCAATGTTCATGTTTAATGTAGGTACTGCTAAGATGAACAGTTCTATTACAAATCAGGCGATACTACTCAGTGCAAAATCAGGTCTATCCATCAGAATCCCAGAATCCCAAATAACAGCAGTGGTCTATCCAGAACATGACAACTAGATCTGAACCTCTCCCTTCCCAGTACAAATTCAGCATCCATTCTCATTTAGGCCAACACATATATGGAAACTTTAGGATTTCCTTGATTAGTGCTTCACAGACCTAAAAATTGGAAGTGCTTAGATAATATACAAAGCAGAGCCCAGCAAATTACACAGAAGAAAAGATCTTATTAATTATTTCTATTCTAATTTTTATACTTCTGATTTCACCCCACACATTTCAGTTCCAAATCTTACATCTTTCTGCACACTTTTTTCCTACAAATGAGGACACTCTGATAACAAAATCCCTGGCAATAAAGCCACAGTATCTGTTTTACCTTATAGAACAACTATTCCCCACCTTGCACAAGGAATCAAGATTTGAGATTTTTCACTTCTCTTTCCACAATTTTATGTGTCTCAGAACTTAAAGGTTTTACATAACTTAGATGCTATAATGTCTAATGCTGTGAGTGGCTAATTCTACTTAATGGCTATAGAATGACTGGATAGCTACCAAGTTAATTGTAGCCAATAATTATCTCAAATTATCTCATGAGATTCTGAAATTCCTAAAGGATAATTTTCATCTTTAACTCCATTTTAGCATACGCATTATACTGCGAGGAGATCAAATCAGTCAATCCCAAGGAAAATCAACCCTGAATATTCACTGGAAGGATGAATACTGAAGCTGAAACTCCAATACACTGGCCACCTGATACAAAGAGCCTACTTACTGGAAAAGTGCCTGATGCTGGGAAAGATTGAAGGACAAAAGGAGAAGGGGGTGGCAGAAGATTAGATGCTAGCATCACCAATTCAATGGATGTGAATCTGAGCATATTTCCAGGGGTTAGTGAAGGACAGGGAAGTCTGGCTTGCTGCAGTTCATGGGGTCTCAGAGTCGGACACGATTTAGTGCTTGAACAACACAACAAAATTAGTCAACCTAGGTCATATGTATACTTAGATTGCTGTTTGGGAACATTTAACTGAAATACTTTACAAGTTTTCAATGCTAGAGAAAGACTGCTTTTTCATATTTCCTCTAGCATTAGAGTAACTATCTATTAGACAAAGTCAGGATACACCAAGACAGGATACTGCTCTGTCCTGAATAAATGTTTATAGGGACAACACACAATGGTAGTTCAACAGGCATAAATTTAGGTAGTTATAAGCAAAGACAACCTATCCATCATAGGCTAACTGGAGAAAATAATAAAAATGTCCAGTCTGTTAGGAAATTGAAGGTCACACAGAAAATAATAGCATGTCTCATTAAAAAAGTTATTTTTAGGACTTCCCCTGGTGGTCCAGTGGGTAAGGACACTGCCTTGCAGTGCAAGGGGCGCTGGTTCGAGCCCTGGCCTGGGAAGATCCCACTTGCCGCGGAGCGGCTGGACCAATGTGTCCAATTACCGAGCCAGAGCTTTGGAGGGCACGCGCCCAGAGCCGGCGCTCTGCAACGACAGACACCACCGCGATGGGAGGCCCATAGGAGCCAAAAGAACAAAGACGGATGAAAACAGAGAAATGAAAGACCAATAGAAGTGGCCCACCCGCTCCCCTCCCTCCCCAACCCGACCCCCGCCCAAAAATAAAAAGAAAAAAGTTATTTTTAAATCATACCAAATTTTGCCTAATTTGATGCTTCCATACACTTCTTTAAAGTATATGTAGCAGTGAATTTGATCAAATACATGTGGCTTTTGTATAACCAATCACAACTGTAAAAAAATGAATGATTTATACAGTTTTGAAAGATGAATGCAATTCAATAAAGAAACTGAAAAAAAAATAAGAAAAAACCTTAAATATTGAAAGCTACTAAAGGAGAGAGTCTTTTTTTAATTTATAAAACCAAACAGGATTCACCATATAAAATCTCCTTCTATTTTTATGAATTGCTCAGGGATACTAATATAACTTTGGGTCAGCAGATCAAGTCTCCATTGACCATAATCTATTTCAGTCCTGAAATGTATTCTTGTTCTGCGGATAATACGTAACCTCCTTGGTGCCGTTTTTAGATCAGCCCGTTGGCAAACATTAAGCAGAAAGCATGTTAACATTTTTCAGGATCAGCTAAGGCTTTAGCAAAGTGGGTTTCTTGCTTGCAGAAGCAGCCAGAGTGAACTCAGCACAGTGGAAAGTGCCTGCTGAAGTTCCTCATCTGTATAAGCCTCAACCGCTTCAAGTCAAAATCAAATAAGTCAATAAAACAATCCTACCGAGAGCATTAAGATGCCCACAGAAGATGTGTCCCCATCAGCCCCAGGCACATCGAGTACAGCTCCAAGGTTTTGCTATCTCAACTCCAAAGTCAAGCTTTGTCTTGAAAACAAACTAACTAAAAAATTTTAAAATGCTAATCGCTATAATCACTAGCACAATTTCTTACTAATTACCTGTTTTGCTGTCAAAAACAGGCAGCTGGTAAAGGAAATTAAAAGTCAGATCTTGGCTTTATCGTCACTTCAAAAGGCCATTTTTGGTTTTCTAAAGATCATTCTTTTTTAAAATTTATTTTTAATTGGAGGATAATTGCTTTATAATATTGTGCTGGCCTCCACCATACAACAACGTGAATCAGCAGTACCGATACACATGTCCCCTCCCTATTGAACCTCCCCTCAACTCTTCACCTACCCCATCCCTCTGGGTTGTCACAGAGCACCAGGCTGAACTCCCTGTGTTATACAGCAACCTCCCATCAGATGGCCACTCCACACATGGCGATGTGTATGTTTCAATGCTACTTTCTCAATTCGTCCCAGCCTCTCCTTCCCTGGCTGCATGCAAAATCTGTTGTCTGTGTCTCTATTTCTACCCTGCAAATAGGTTCATCAGTACTGTTTTTCTAGATTCCATATGTATGCATTAATATAGGAAATTTGTTTCTCTCTTTACAACACACTTCACTATGTAACAGGTCCTAGGTTCATCTACCTCACTAGAACTGACTCAGATGTATTGCTTTTTATGACTGAGTAATATGTATAGTATAGATATATACAATGGAATATAATATATCTTCATATATATAATGTATCTCCATCCACTCATCTATTGATGGGAATCTAGGTTGCTTCCATATCCTAGCTGTGTAAATAGTGCTGCTTGGACCATTGGGGTACATGTGTCTTTCTCAGTTACGATTTTCCCTTGGCAAACATTAAGCAGAAAGCATGTTAACATTTTTCAGGATCAGCTAAGGCTTTAGCAAAGTGGGTTTCTTGCTTGCAGAAGCAGCCAGAGTGAACTCAGCACAGTGGAAAGTGCCTGCTGAAGTTCCTCATCTGTATAAGCCTCAACCGCTTCAAGTCAAAATCAAATAAGTCAATAAAACAATCCTACCGAGAGCATTAAGATGCCCACAGAAGATGTGTCCCCATCAGCCCCAGGCACATCGAGTACAGCTCCAAGGTTTTGCTATCTCAACTCCAAAGTCAAGCTTTGTCTTGAAAACAAACTAACTAAAAAATTTTAAAATGCTAATCGCTATAATCACTAGCACAATTTCTTACTAATTACCTGTTTTGCTGTCAAAAACAGGCAGCTGGTAAAGGAAATTAAAAGTCAGATCTTGGCTTTATCGTCACTTCAAAAGGCCATTTTTGGTTTTCTAAAGATCATTCTTTTTTAAAATTTATTTTTAATTGGAGGATAATTGCTTTATAATATTGTGCTGGCCTCCACCATACAACAACGTGAATCAGCAGTACCGATACACATGTCCCCTCCCTATTGAACCTCCCCTCAACTCTTCACCTACCCCATCCCTCTGGGTTGTCACAGAGCACCAGGCTGAACTCCCTGTGTTATACAGCAACCTCCCATCAGATGGCCACTCCACACATGGCGATGTGTATGTTTCAATGCTACTTTCTCAATTCGTCCCAGCCTCCCCTTTCCCCTGGCTGCATGCAAAATCTGTTGTCTGTGTCTCTATTTCTACCCTGCAAATAGGTTCATCAGTACTGTTTTTCTAGATTCCATATGTATGCATTAATATAGGAAATTTGTTTCTCTCTTTACAACACACTTCACTATGTAACAGGTCCTAGGTTCATCTACCTCACTAGAACTGACTCAGATGTATTGCTTTTTATGACTGAGTAATATGTATAGTATAGATATATACAATGGAATATAATATATCTTCATATATATAATGTATCTCCATCCACTCATCTATTGATGGGAATCTAGGTTGCTTCCATATCCTAGCTGTGTAAATAGTGCTGCTTGGACCATTGGGGTACATGTGTCTTTCTCAGTTACGATTTTCCCAGGTTATTTGCCCAGTACTGAAATGACTGGGTCACGTGGCAGCTTTATTCCAAATTTCAAAGATTCTCCACAGTGGTCATATCAATTTACATTCCCACCAATAGTGCAAGAGGATCCTCTTTTTTCCATACTCTCTCCAGCATTCATGGTTCATAGATTTTTTGATGACGGCCATTCTGACCAGTGTGTAGTGATATCTCATTGTAGTTTGAAAAGCAATCAAGACAATATGGTACTGGCTAAAAAAAAGAAATATAGACCAATGGAACAAGATAGAAAGCATGGAGATATAACTACTACCTATGGTCACCTTATCTTTGATAAAGGAGTCACGAATATACAATGGAAAAAGACTACCTTTTCAATAAGTGTGCTAGGAAAACTGGACAGCTTAGCTACATGCAAAAGAATGAAATTCGAACATTTTCTAACATCATACACAAAAATAAACTCAAAATGGATCAAAGATCTAAATGTAAGGTCAGAAACTATAAACGTGTTAGAGGAAAACACAGGCAGAACACTCTTCGACATAAATCACAGCAATATATCCTCTTTGACCCAACTCCCAGACATGGAAATAGAAATAAAAATAAGCAAGTGGAACCTAATTAAATTTAAAGGCGTTGCATAGCAAAGGAAACTATAAACAAGATAAAAAGACAGTCCTCAGAATGGCAAAAAATAATTGCAAAGGAAACAACTGACAAGAGGTTAATCTCCAAAATATACTAGCAGTCATGCTACTCAATACTAGAGAAACAAACATCCCAATCAAAAAGTGGGAGGAAGACCTAAACAGACGTTTCTCCAAAAAGGATATACAGATGGCCAATGAACACATGAAAAGATGCTCAATATTGCTTATTATTAAAAATCATTTTTAACCAAAGTGTTTACATGGTTCAAACAAATCAAACTTGACTTTTCTCAAAACAAACCATAGGCTCATTGCTTCATGGAAGAGACAGTCAGAGGTCAAGTGCCCAGCTGGCCACTCATCACTGCTGTCAACGTTACTTTAGTTACAGATCTGCTCTGAGACTATAGCCAGCAAGTTTCTAATATGTTGTTAGGCTCATTCTCACTTTTCAGGGATGCTCACTCTCAAGCTCCAGAGAAGCCTCCTGTTTGCACTTTCCAAGCAAGATGCCCTTCCCAGAGCTGCTCCATTTAAACTGGTTCTCAGGAGAATATTGATGATTTCCTTTTCCCACATGCAACCAGAGAACATTCCACTGTTTTCTAAATATAGCCTAACCAGCAGAGTTGAGCATAATTCTCATCTCCGATGTTGAAGCCCATCTACATTAGGACACAAAGATAACCCAACAACAAAACAAGGAGTCAAAAGTGCAGACAATGAAAAGGCAGTGGTAAGCAGCTCTTTCATAGGGAAGAGTTCCAAAGAAATCAGGTAGGTTGAGATCAACTAAAGTGTTATCCAGATTTCCTTCAGCAATGCCAAAGCTCTGCACGGGCCTCAAAAAAAGAAAGAAAAGCAGTGCTGTCATGGGTTTATGGAATTGCTCTATATTATTGTTGTCATCTAGGATTTCTCTTTCCTGTTATTATTAGTAGCAATATTTTGTAGAGACCACATTGCCTTCATTCTGGAGGGGTGCTTACTGGGTGCCAGGCTCTGTGCTAAGCATTTATCTCATGGTTTGTATTCTTCAAATTGCTTTCTTTAAAAGAAAATCTGTTCACTAGGCGAATCCCAGAAGTGTCCACAGTTTGATAAACTGGAGAGAACAATGCACTCACTTTGTATATGAAGAGTTGAGTTTCTGCTCTTTGGACACAGTTCTTACCATCTTTTGTTAAGTCTCTTCAGGACTGTTAATCCTCAGGTGCCAACAAACTTGGGGCTTCCCAGGTAGCACAACTGGTAAAGAATCGCCTTCCAGTGCAGGATATGTGAGTTCAACCCCTGGGTGGAAAGATCCCCTGGAGTAGGAAATGACAACCAACTCTAGTATTCTTGCCTGGAAAATTCCATGGACAGAGAAGTCTGGTGGGCTACAGCCCATGGGGTTGCAAAGAGTCGAACATAACTGAGCTTGCATATACACAAACAAACTGGCCAAAGAGGAAGCATAGATGTGCTAAATGATGGGGTGCTTCCTCCCTCTCCTCTAGGTCTAATATTTCCATGGTATGAGATTTTCTACTTTCAAATGACTCCTCGATATCCACACTGAACTGACTGGAAAATAAAGTCCTCTCAGGGAAACTAACTCCCGCCCTCATTGCCACACCCCAATTCTCCTTCCTGAATTCCTTAAAGACAGACTTTTCTCTGACTATGGAACCTACAACTGTTTTCAGTTAGCTGAACAAAAAGTTAAAAGTAAGTAAAAAACTTTGCTTCAGCCGGACTGCTTCAAAAAGAGGGAGAGAGTTTAAAAGAGAAACAAAATTCACTAGACTACATTGTTAAGGAGTCATAAGACTGGAGAGAATAAAGAAATACCCAAGTTAGTTGTCTATATGAAGACATTAGATTTTAAAAATTACTCAGTCATAAAAATGAATATAATAATGCCATTTACAGCAACATGCAGGGACTAAAGATTGCCACACTGAGAAAGTCAGACACAGAAAGACAAATACATGATGTCACTTATATGTGGAATCTAAAAAAGTGTACAAATGAATTAATTTGAAAAACAGAAATAGAATCACAGATGTAGAAAACAAACTTATGGTTACCAAGGGATAAGCAGAGGAAGGGATAAAAATGGAGATTGGGACTGACATATACATATATATGTATATGTATATATACTATATATAAAATAGATAACTAGTAAGAACCTATTGTATTGCACAGAGAACAGCTTTACCCAATACTCTGTAATGGCCTGTATAGGAAAAGTATAGGTATACTCTGCTGTATACCTGAAACTAACACAACATGGTAGATCAACTATAACCCAATAAAATTTAAACACTAAACTAAAATTAAAAAAACAATAGAGTCCTACAAATATTTAAGCAAGAGGAATGTTAAAATTCAGGCTCACTAATAAAAGTAGCAAAAGAGACATTGGGAAAGAATATGATGTATTATTCAAACAAAGAACATAGAGTAAGAATCATCTCCTGGAAGGTGAGATACTATAAAACAATAAGAAAAACACACCATGCCACACAAACTGAGTAGAAAATGCCATCTCCTTTAATTGACCAAAATACATAATAATTTTCTTCTGCCAAAGATATTTTTTGTGCATAATATCCTCTGGTTTATTTAAATGAAATAAGACAAGTAATACCCAAACTGATGCATCTTGAAACTTCTAAATTATCAGAGGCTGAGAGAAAAGCTGGAGATTTAGCAATGTATATTATGTTGTGGGAAAATTAGCCCCTCAAAATAGCAGATGGGAAATTGGCAGCTTAGCCAAATAAACCAGAAGGAATGAATACTCTTACTCAGTAGCTGAGGGAAGAGAGCTTGCTAGAAAATATAGCTAAATATTGAGGGAATTTGTTTCAAGCATCTGTATATTTTCGAAGCTGACTGAATTCCCCTCCCCCTAAAAAGAAGTGCTGGCCCACTCACATAGCTAACATAGGAAAAGATCCACCAAATTAACAATAATTGGAAACACCATTAGAAAAAAACTGATAACAAAAATTTCACCTGGGGAAATGTACAGTTCCTTCATGTGTTACTCTCCCTGACCACTGAGCACCTATCGCAGGGATGTGAGGAATGGAATTCATCAGTAGGTATTTCTCAAGCACCTGATACATTCTTAGCAAATTTGTGCCGGATGTGCTGTTGAAGGAATGGAGTAAATGGAAAAATAACAAAAACATCAAAGGATCAAAGTTTATTAATTATATAGCAATTCTAGAGGTCTCCATAAGCTAACCCATAAAAATTACAAACCAAACTAATGATATTTATAGTAATGAGCTGGCCCATTTCCTTGATACTACCCTTTATCCACTGACCATCAGTATAATATACTGCCAGGCTAAGTTCTCCCACCAAGTTTCTCTCTGAAAATTAAGCACATTTTTTACATTTCTTGGTCCCAACAGAACACCTATTCCTCTTGGTTTTTTACATCAATATGCTGTCACTGGACATGGTATAAATTCAATTAGGACAAAAATGATGTTTTACAATTCTTTAAAATTTTCCTTGCCACCTTTACAATAGAATTCTTTTGAAATGCATTATAAATAAATACTGTTAATTGAATGTATTTGTGCATGTCAGGCAGTTTATTTCAAACCGAAAATCAAAGACACATTTTTTTAGATGTTTAAAATGTAAAAAAATAAATTGGGAAAACTATGGATTGGTGCATAGTCAAAATGACTGAGCCAAATCAACTGGCAATTTTTAGCCTTCAGGAAATCCACATATATTTTATGCAAAGCTAGAAATTAGGGGAATGTGGCTAATTTTCTGAGATTTTGGCTTCTATATAAACAGAACTGCCAGCTAAGGGATACGGCTTGTTTATAAATGGGATAGAGTTTTACAGTATGGCTTATATTTTCAACAATGTAAACATTAAGATAACCTTCAGAAAAATGAGGAATGGAGTAGGGAGTCAGGGTGTGGAGGCAGGCCCAGGAAAGGGTCACCGTGGTGGAATTAGCTTATAAGAGAGAGGAAACAATTTATACAGGTTGTGAATCTAGACTTTGGAGTCAGACTTATCCGGGTTTAAATCTTGGTTCAGTCACTTAGGAGGTGTATGATTGGACAAATCACTTCCGCCTTTCTGCATCTCAGTTAGCTATCTATAAAAAAGGCTGAAATTGGGACAGAATTGTGATGCAATTATATAAGTGGATATATGCAAAATATTTAAAATACTCTCTGGTGCATACTAAAACAGGTGATGTTTTTATTGCTGTTGGAACAGCATGGACTATTGCTGTCTAGGTGTGCATAAAATAACCTGAGTATTTAATCTGACCTGACTCAGTGAACCCCTTTCACTTCATTTTCACAGCTTATTCCTTTGTTATGATACTTTTAAACATAGAATACATGAAAATAAATGGACAAGTTTACTAGAAATCTATATCCATACCACACACACACACACACACACACACACACACACACTGTATTATACTTGGTTTACAAGATGCCTTACTACTTCCTTGAACATTTGCTAATATATTCATATCTAGCCTTCCTGATGCAGCATTGAAATTATAGCACTTCCCCTTCTGGAGGAAAAAATAGCCAGATTTTTCAATGATGATGCTAATATTTGTATTTTTCCTCCCATGTGATGTTATTACCAATAATTATCAACATATGCACAATATTACTTCAATAAGTTACTAAAATTGATCGCTCTCCTCTCTTTGTCATTTTGAATGATATCTCTTACCTTGCATATCTTTGAATGATATCTCTTACTTTTTGCATTATAAAGGCTAATTTGAAGTCTCAGCTTAACTCTCTCTGATGTAATTTATCATCACCTCTCTATTCTTCTTTCATAGCATTTTTCACATCTATTCATTCACATTCATAGTCATATCGGTATGAGTGTTTGAAGTGTTGAATGTCAACTTCCTCTACCCTCAGAGTATTTCCAACCTATTACACTTAACAGGTGCTCCATAAATATAGCCATAAATAAATAAGTTCCCACTAGGTAACTGACTTCATAGATCTGTATTTCAGCATATAGGTCTCAGGTAGCAGTGAATACTTGAGAATAAGCTTATACTACTATGGGCTTCCCTGGTAGCACAAATGGTAGAGAATCTGCTTGCAATGCTGGAGACCTGGGTTTGACCCGAGTTGGGCAGATCCCACAGAAAAGTAAATAGCTAACCACTCCAGTATTCTTGCCTTAAGAATTCCATGGACAGAGGAGCCTGGCACGCTACAGTCCATGGTACGCTAAGAGTTGGACATGACTTTTTCACTTTACACTTATATAAACATGCTTGACTTACTCTAACACCAAGATTCAGATCATACTTATGTTTTTATTGCTGTTGGAACAGCATGGACTATTGCTGTCTAGGTGTGCATAAAATAACCTGAGTATTTAATCTGACCTGACTCAGTGAACCCCTTTCACTTCATTTTCACAGCTTATTCCTTTGTTATGATACTTTTAAACATAGAATACATGAAAATAAATGGACAAGTTTACTAGAAATCTATATCCATACCACACACACACACACACACACACACACACACACACTGTATTATACTTGGTTTACAAGATGCCTTACTACTTCCTTGAACATTTGCTAATATATTCATATCTAGCCTTCCTGATGCAGCATTGAAATTATAGCACTTCCCCTTCTGGAGGAAAAAATAGCCAGATTTTTCAATGATGATGCTAATATTTGTATTTTTCCTCCCATGTGATGTTATTACCAATAATTATCAACATATGCACAATATTACTTCAATAAGTTACTAAAATTGATCGCTCTCCTCTCTTTGTCATTTTGAATGATATCTCTTACCTTGCATATCTTTGAATGATATCTCTTACTTTTTGCATTATAAAGGCTAATTTGAAGTCTCAGCTTAACTCTCTCTGATGTAATTTATCATCACCTCTCTATTCTTCTTTCATAGCATTTTTCACATCTATTCATTCACATTCATAGTCATATCGGTATGAGTGTTTGAAGTGTTGAATGTCAACTTCCTCTACCCTCAGAGTATTTCCAACCTATTACACTTAACAGGTGCTCCATAAATATAGCCATAAATAAATAAGTTCCCACTAGGTAACTGACTTCATAGATCTGTATTTCAGCATATAGGTCTCAGGTAGCAGTGAATACTTGAGAATAAGCTTATACTACTATGGGCTTCCCTGGTAGCACAAATGGTAGAGAATCTGCTTGCAATGCTGGAGACCTGGGTTTGACCCGAGTTGGGCAGATCCCACAGAAAAGTAAATAGCTAACCACTCCAGTATTCTTGCCTTAAGAATTCCATGGACAGAGGAGCCTGGCACGCTACAGTCCATGGTACGCTAAGAGTTGGACATGACTTTTTCACTTTACACTTATATAAACATGCTTGACTTACTCTAAAACCAAGATTCAGATCATACTTCTATATACTATGTATCGTCAATTATAGGAGTAATATCCTCTCTCCTTCCCTTTATGTCTCCAGAATTTGTATTCTTTGAATCCTCAGTGCCTTGCATGATGACTAGTGCACAGTAGTTGCTCTGGAAGCATTTATTAAATTGCTAGCTGAGATTTGCTCTCTTTCCTTACCAAAATGACACTATCTCATGAATAAGCATGTGACACACAACAAAACTAGCAGATGAAAAACATGGTTGGAAATGAAACATAATTCTGATACTCTTGACACTTAAATCATTCACTTTAATAATTGCACAATTAAACAATTACTCACTGCCTAAAGAGCATCCCTAACTACAGAACATTCAGTACTGCAAAGGTCTGACTTCAGAGAGATACAATTTATATAAGACTTAAAGAATGTCATTAAACTGCTGTCACCAACAAACGAAAATGTCAAGTGAACTGATAATACCTCGTCACATCCTTGTTCCAACTGCCAAGGAAAGATTTGAAACTAAGTTAAGAAATGAAAGAAGTAAGGATAAAAGGAAAGACAAAAGTTATTTTTTCAAATGCTAGCTTAAACTATTTAAAGCACAACATTTCTAAGAGAAGTTTCAAGAATAATTGAAATGAAAATCTGAAACTGACCTAGTTTATAGAGCCCATTGCAATACAATGAAACTTCTGTATTACCAGCCACTGGGAAACCACTGTTTCGTACAGTGGTGTTTCTCGCATGCATCAATACCTGTGTAAGTGAGAGGACTGAAATGAACCAAGGACAACAAATTATACTCTCCTTATAAAGTATGGCTGCCTTGTAGATTTACAGAGATCTTTTTTTGTTTGATTTTGTTTTCAAAGCTCCCTCCCCAGTTTCCTGTTGTTATCCACTACTTAAGTCCAACTGTTGACACGCATGTCTCAGAATGAATATCTGCTATTCCTGACACTCACAGTGACCTGGCTCTGGCTCATCACTCAAAGTTCACATTTACTGTGATAAGGACGAATTTTACATAAAATACAAATGCTTTTGGAAACTGGTAATATTTGTATTGGTTTTCAAAGTACCACATTTCCTTTTGTCTGATTCCTATAGTTGGCCGATTATAAGAAACAACTACAACTATTAAACACAGTGCGATGTGCTGTTTGGGAAGACAGATTGAAGCCATAATCAATTTGATTAAGGAACTCACTATCTATGTAGGTAAACAGAGTAATCATATACGAAACCATGTATTCAAAATACATCAGGATATTATAAATTATGTGATGTATACTTTAGACATTAAAGATGCTTAAGGAAATACATGATATTAATAATCACAGCTATAGTAATCATCAGGGAAATGCAAATCAAAACCACGATGAGATGTCACCTCACACTTGTCAGATGGCTATCATCACAAAGACCACAAATAACTAATGCTGGAGAGAGCGTGGAGAAAGGGGAACCATGTACACTGTTGGAGGGAATGTAAATTGGTGCAGCCACTATGGAGAACAGTATGAAGGTTTCTCAGAAAACTAAAAACAGAACTACCATATGATCCAGTAATTCCACTCCTGAGTATACTTTCAAAGAAAGCAAAAACACTAATTTGAAAAGGTATGTGCGCCCGCACCCCACTGCAGTTCCATTACAGTTGCCATTATATGGAAGAAACCTAAGTATCCATCAATAAAGGAATACCTTAAAAAGATGTAATATATATATATATATATAAGCTTTCCAGGTGGCACTAGTGGTAAAGAATCTGCCTGCCAATGCAGAAGCCATAAAAGGCATAGGTTCAATCCCTGGGTTAGGAAGATCCCCTGGAGGAGGATCTGGCAACCCACTCCAGTATCCTTGCCTGGAGAATCCCATGGACAGAGGAGCCTGGCAGGCTATGGTCCATAGGGTTACAAAGAGTTGAATGCAACTGAAGCAGCTTAGCATGCATGCCCACAGACAAGGAAACACTACTCAACATAAAAGGAATGTCACCATTTGCAACAACATGGCGGAATCTGGCAGGTATTATGCTTAGTGAAATAAGTCATACAGAGAAAGACTAATACTTTATGTTATCACTTACACATGGAATCTAAAACTTAAAGCAAAATAATGAATAGAGCTAAATAGAAACAGACTCCCAGGTACAGAGGACAAATTAGTGGTCAATAGAGAGAGTAGGGTGGGAGGAACAAGACAGAGGTAAGTGATTTAGAGATAGCAACTACTATGTGTAAAATAAGTAAGCTACAGGATATATTACATAACACATGAGATATAGCCATTACTTTATAATAACTTTAAATGGAGCATAATCTATAAAATCTACTCAACTATAGGAAACTAATATAATATAGTAAATCAACTCTACTTTAAAAATAATAATCATACCTAATATTTACCAGGTATCAAGCTCTTTACATACAGGATGTAATTTATTTCTCACTATCAGCTTTTTTAGTAGATTCTATTAATTCTCCCATTTTGTAGATGGGGACTCTTGCCACCATGCCCTTGAGATCCTTAAGTTCATTCAAAATTATTCTCATCTGGGAAACAGGGTTAGAGACTGATTTTTGAACAGTAAAGAAGGAGATTCTCATTAGTACACTTGAATTGTTAAATCCAAGGTGTATCTTGAATTATTTACATACTCTTTCTATATTATCTTTTTCTCAAAGATTCTAAGTGGAGCAAATGGCTATTTAATTTTACAAATATCCTGTTATCTATCAATACTTTATATTAAAAACTCCATGAAAATAGTTACAGTGAAGTGGAAACAGACAGAGAATGAAGTAGATGGGACAGGAAAGGTGTCCAGTGGAGAAGCATACACTTATATTTCAGAAAAGTGTCCACTTACATTCCCTCCTATCACGAGATAGGAGAAAACGTCCCACTATGGAAAACTCCACCTGTCTCAGCTTGGACTAATTAGCTTCCTCATTACATGCGCTTCACTGATCTTTTCTATTCAAGTGAGTGACACCACCACCATCGACCTCAGTCTTCACTGCCCTCTCCCAACATCTAATCAGTCATCAAGACTTGAAAATGAGAGGTTTGAGGTTAGCTAGCCCAGCCCTGCCACTTACCAGATAGAAAACTTTGCTTGATCCCTAACTATCAATTTCCTCACTGGTAAAACATGGATAAAAATAAAACATATTTCATAAGTTGTTAGAATTAAACCATATTTACAATGTCTGTGAAAATTCTTACACTGATACCAAAAGCATTCACAAGCATTCAGCATATTTTGTTATTGTTTTTCAGTCACAGAAATATGGATGGAAAGACTTTGTGGTGGGCTTTATCATTTTATACATATGTATATATATAATACATATATATATATAGGATATATATATATATATATGTATGTGTGTGTGTATCTTTCTAGTGTCTATCTTTAAGACATATCATAAATTAAATACTATAAAACAGAGTTTAAGAGAACAGGCTCTGCACTTAGACACAGCTGAATTAAGCACTGGGTCTACCATTTTCTAGTTGTGTTACCTGAATACCTCACTTAATTTCAAGGCTCACTTTCTTTATCTGTAAAGTAGTTATTGTGAGCTTGCAATTAAGGAGCACATGCAAATAAAAGTCCAAGTAATTTTAGTCATTAAATCATTGGAGTTTTTCACAAGATACCACGTGTACACATTAATGTACACTTCCTGACTGAACAAGGATTCTGTGTGTGTGTGTGTGTGTGTGTGTGTGTGAGTGTGTGTGTGTGTGTGTTAGTCGCTTCAGTCATGTCTGACTCCTTATGACCCTATGGACTGTAGCCGGCCAAGCTCCTCTGTCCATTGAATTCTCCAGGCAAGAATACTGGAGTAGGTAACCTTTCCCTTCTCCAGGTGATCTTCCCAACCCAGGGATCAAACCAGGGTCTCCTGCATTGCAGGAGGATTCTTTACCAGATGAACTATTAGGGAAGCCCTACAGAATATATTTCAACTAATTTTTAGAATATGATTTTAGTAAGAAATAGAGGTATTTTATTTTCCAAATCATCCTATTAATCCAAATCTCCTGTGTTAGTACTCTGGGAAGTAGTAAGGGTATGGAAAGATAGAACCACAGAACAGAGCTCACCTTAAATATTGGAAGGGCAAAGTCAAAGACAGAATTAAAGTACTACTCAGCAGAAGCAAACACCTGCTTTTCCTCCTGAGATGCCTAAGAACATACTCAGGCTGCCTGTCACTGCTCTTAGAATCTGCCAAATGGCCTTGTCTCCTTGTTTCATGAATATTCCATAAACCATAAGCTTCCAATTCTCAAGGAAGAAAAATGGCAACCATAAGCCTCTCATAGGCCATTAGCAGTTCACAGGTCACATATGGTGACAATGAATCAAATTACTAGTGAGCTTACCCAAAGGACTATTTAACTATCAAACATTGTGCAGACTGAAGGCAATTTCAAGTAAGGAGTTTAAATACATTTTAAACAAAGGCAGCATCATCATCCAAATAAACAAGTAGCCACATAGGTTGGAGCACATATTAGAATAGTAACATTTCAACTGTTTGATTAGAATCTGTACTGAATCTCCAATGTTCATAAGATTATTAGAGTATTTTCTAGTTGTGTTACCTGAATACCTCACTTAATTTCAAGGCTCACTTTCTTTATCTGTAAAGTAGTTATTGTGAGCTTGCAATTAAGGAGCACATGCAAATAAAAGTCCAAGTAATTTTAGTCATTAAATCATTGGAGTTTTTCACAAGATACCACGTGTACACATTAATGTACACTTCCTGACTGAACAAGGATTCTGTGTGTGTGTGTGTGTGTGTGTGTGTGTGAGTGTGTGTGTGTGTGTGTTAGTCGCTTCAGTCATGTCTGACTCCTTATGACCCTATGGACTGTAGCCGGCCAAGCTCCTCTGTCCATTGAATTCTCCAGGCAAGAATACTGGAGTAGGTAACCTTTCCCTTCTCCAGGTGATCTTCCCAACCCAGGGATCAAACCAGGGTCTCCTGCATTGCAGGAGGATTCTTTACCAGATGAACTATTAGGGAAGCCCTACAGAATATATTTCAACTAATTTTTAGAATATGATTTTAGTAAGAAATAGAGGTATTTTATTTTCCAAATCATCCTATTAATCCAAATCTCCTGTGTTAGTACTCTGGGAAGTAGTAAGGGTATGGAAAGATAGAACCACAGAACAGAGCTCACCTTAAATATTGGAAGGGCAAAGTCAAAGACAGAATTAAAGTACTACTCAGCAGAAGCAAACACCTGCTTTTCCTCCTGAGATGCCTAAGAACATACTCAGGCTGCCTGTCACTGCTCTTAGAATCTGCCAAATGGCCTTGTCTCCTTGTTTCATGAATATTCCATAAACCATAAGCTTCCAATTCTCAAGGAAGAAAAATGGCAACCATAAGCCTCTCATAGGCCATTAGCAGTTCACAGGTCACATATGGTGACAATGAATCAAATTACTAGTGAGCTTACCCAAAGGACTATTTAACTATCAAACATTGTGCAGACTGAAGGCAATTTCAAGTAAGGAGTTTAAATACATTTTAAACAAAGGCAGCATCATCATCCAAATAAACAAGTAGCCACATAGGTTGGAGCACATATTAGAATAGTAACATTTCAACTGTTTGATTAGAATCTGTACTGAATCTCCAATGTTCATAAGATTATTAGAGTATTTCCTTCCAGTAACATATTTTAAAATTTCACTCTTACCACACTTTCTCCCCTCTTGATTTCCTTCTTCTTATTTATCTTTTTTTAAATCTCGCTCCCTCCCTTCCTCAATTTTAATGTGTTCTCAATCTTCAAAAGTTTAGTTTAATACTGAAAGTATTCAATGACAACTGATACCCCAAAGCCGGCAGTGTTCTGGCAGCAACATCTATTCTGGAGGATGGTGGCCAACTCATTAATCACTGTCCTCACAACACTGATTCTGTTCAAGGAAACTCTTGTGGAGATCTAAGCTATAATACATACATGGCTGCACACTGTAGAGGACATGAAACATATACTTTGATGAAATTGATTATAAACTCCGTTCCAATCCTTAAATACCATGACTCTGTGCTCTTCTCAAACAGATCTCATCTTCTTAATCTTGGTCACGCCATTTACACACAGCATGTGGCCCACACTGCCAAAGGGAGTTACTGAATCCAGGTGGACTTAGACAACTGGACGCCCTCAGCCTAGCGTTCATCAGTGATGGCAATGGTTATAGTCAGGAAATATGTTTTAAGGAGGTAATAGTTCTCATCCCACATTTGGAAATCCTGCAGAATAGTTTCATGCTAGTTAAGCAGTACTTTCAAGTATACACAATAACACTATGAAAGGAGTCTCATCACCTTGCCAAAATAGAGAACTATATCAACTCATTATCAACAGAAAAACACTGTGTGTATATGCATATGCATGTATATATAATGTCTCCAAATACAGAATCTTTAGATTTGAGCATTCCTGGGATCAGGGAGAGTTAATAGCTGCATGGAAGATTGAGTGTATTTTATAACCTCTACAATGTTAGAAAATGCAAGTTGAAAAAGTTAATCACTGGTTATATAATAATAGGATATATAGCTTCCAAGGTATAGGAAAAATAAAGATAGGAATATTTATCAAAAAATATACATTACAAAAGTTAATTTAAGAAAAAATATAAAAATTAATGAGATCAGACCAAATAGAATTCAAGGGGCATTATACAGGACCTCCCCAAAGAGGTTATTTCATGATTAAATTCATAGAGTTATATGCAAATGGAGCTGTTATAAATCCTTACATATTGACTATCATAGCATCAAGATGTATAAAACAAAAATAGTCAAAATGCAAAACTAACACAATTTCATACTATTGTTGGAAATTTTTTCTTAAATTTCTTGATATTTCAAAGATCAAAAAGACATGCAATGACTTATTAAGCTATTAAGAGGTGATATAATAATGTTTTAGGTAAAATTAGTAACTAATAGTTAACTCCTTCTAATTCCTATCAAATATTTGTAAGCTTTAATATAATTCAGACCATAATGAAAACACCAATAGCACTGAAATCTATACAGGTAATATTTCTGAACATAAGGAGGTTCAACTAAAAATACAATGAAGCTAGATTAAACAAACGATATTCCATTTGCAACCTTTAATATTATCTTCCAAATAATTCTGAGCTTATATAGAAAGATAACAGCCTAACTGCAGAATATTTAGCAAATAATTATGATAATATATCATATACAAGTTATGAATTATGACCAAAGCTGTACACAAGAGAAATATCATTGCAATAAAGGAAACTTTATTATTAAATAAGAAACAGTGAAAATAAGTTAATAAAAACTAAACTCAAGACACTAGAAAAAGAGTAACAAAATTGACCTATAGAAAGACTTAAAATAAATCTTAAGTCAACAATTAGAAAAAATAACAAGGTAAATAAACACAAGATAATTTTTTTAATGGACAGTAGACTTCTTCCACCAAGGCCTTAACACAAAAACACCAAGCAAGAAACACAACTAACCAACAATAACAGGCTGAAAGGGCATAATATTACCTATGAGGAATGGGATAGGGAATAAAACTGTAGATAAGCAGTTTTTTAACTGACAATAGTATACAAATTGCATGCTAATAATTTTGAATATCTTCATGAAACTGATTCCTTTATAGGAAAATATAAGCTATCCAAACTTAATTAATAGAAAAACAATAATTTTCCTATCAGCTCACATGTCATTCTTAGAGAACCAGTGCCCGGATCTCTGTGGAAGGAGAGCTATAAACTGTAGGACTCTTAACAATTCAGCCCTAGCAGGGCAAACTGCAAACCTAATTTGTCCTACTGTCATTTCTGGGAGGACTTCCCTGGCCGTCTGGAACTGAACTCCACTCCTGTCACAAGCCCGCAGCACCTCCTTCCCACTTTGGTGCTTCAGCATTGTCACAGCACGGCACCATCTAACACGTCTGCATGCCTCTTTTGCCATATATAGCCTGTTATACATAATATAAATATATATATATATATATATATATATAATATGTGATATATATGTAGCATACTATTTATAACATATATAGCCTTTTATATATAATATATACATACACATATACATACAGACGCACACACATTTTTGTAAGTTTTCTGTCTCCCCTGTTCTACATACTTAAATGTCAGTCTACAGAGTAAGATAATTGGGGGCCTTTGTACGCCCTTGCTTCTCAACAGTACCTGGTGCAAGACTGGTGCTAAATGTGTATTTGTTGAACGAGTGAAAAAAAGAATGAATGCATGTATGAATAATTAAGGGGATGAGTTATCACCTATAGAGAATAGAGATGACGATTTATACACAGTTCGATTTGGGCACATGCAGACAAAAAAAGTTTTAGATGATGATTTGTGGCAACTACAATAAGGCTGTGTATAATTGACCACAAAATACTTTTTTGATTCAAGAAAGAAGCCAAAGGGTGAGAAAAGGAGAAAGAGATAGAGAGTGGAGTATCAGTGAAGGAGAAAGAAGAGAAGGAGGAGGAGGTGATGATCGCTTGCTTTCTCATTTTCATGATGATTTGCTATTTTTGTACAATTAGTACCCATGAGGTAAACTTTTTAATTTTTAAATCTTTTTCTGTTAATTTGTAGAATCACTTAGGCGCCCAATGTAAATTATAATAGCTCTTATTACACTTTCATATCCTTTTTGGTCTGTCTCTTTAGGGCAAGAATTCTCATTCTTGGAGGTATATCACTTAGAACTATGATCTTGTTTATTGGTTTTGTTTGCTTCTTTCATACAAGGGCACAGCCCCGTTGGGGGCAGTTCTAATGTGGAGCCATGCTAAGAATCGCTGCCTGACTTTGTTCAATGAATTCTACTAAGATGGCTTTTCAATCTACTTCAGGATATCCACAGGTTTCTCGTAAGCACATACATAAGATTTTGCCCCTTAAAAATCAAACATTTTCAAATTCTGAAATTTCAAACAGCTAGCTCCATGTTCATCAGTCCTGTTCAGGACAGCTTAATTTTCAAGTCATTAATCACAGTTTTAAAGTTTAAATCCATGGTTATTCTTTAATATTTTTTTGAATTTTTAAATGACTTACAAATTGTCATTGGGATTTTCAAATTCTCAGCTTTCCCCCTGGTAATGAAGATTTTGAGCTAAAGGATATTAAGTCAAATACCTGCAGAGGCGCTTCAGGATGCTTTTGTCTCAGTACGGGAGCAGGTGGAATTTCCTGGGGGGCTTTTGATTTCTTCTTTTTGGCTTTTTCCATTTGAACATTGGTAAAGTAGTTGACAGCAGCAAACTCAATAAGTGCAGAAAATACAAAAGCAAAGCAGACAGCTATGAACCAATCCATGGCAGTCGCATAGGACACTTTGGGCAAAGAATGCCGTGCACTGATGCTCAGTGTGGTCATGGTCAGGACTGTGGTTATTCCTTCAGAGCAAAACAGCAGAGACAAAATATGGTTACTTCTACACAGAGAAAAGAACCAAACAAAAAGACCTGGAAATTTGGTGGTATTGGGGTAGTAAGGTTTATAATAGCTCAAACCAAACATCTGTCATATAAGATTCCAGTCCCAGTGGTTCAGTAAAATTAGCACAGGTTTTGGAGTGAGATACAAATCCTGGCACCTCTAATCACTGGTTCTGTGTGACTTGGATTAAATTAGGAAGACTCACTAGGTTTCATTTGATACCCACTTATTCCCTTGTAGCTCAACTGGTAAAAAATCTGCCTGCAATACAGGAGACCTGGTTTCAATCCCTGCGCTGGGAACATCCCCTGGAGAAAGGAAAACCTACCCACTCTTGCCTGTAGAATTCCATGGCTTATCCATAGATTGCAAAGAGCTGGTCACGACTGAGCAACTTTCATTTTCACTTTTTTACTGGGTTTAGTATGAACATTTAAAGTATGTAAGGCACCTAACATATGTTGACTTGCTATTAGTACCTGGGTCAATGTACCCCTAACAGCAAACATGACTGATTTGCAACCAGGTATGGGAAGATGGTAGCACTGAAAATTAAAGTATCAGAATTTCATGCCTGGCATACTCATGCCGTTATTGAAAAAAACCTCTAGCTCCATGTTCATCAGTCCTGTTCAGGACAGCTTAATTTTCAAGTCATTAATCACAGTTTTAAAGTTTAAATCCATGGTTATTCTTTAATATTTTTTTGAATTTTTAAATGACTTACAAATTGTCATTGGGATTTTCAAATTCTCAGCTTTCCCCCTGGTAATGAAGATTTTGAGCTAAAGGATATTAAGTCAAATACCTGCAGAGGCGCTTCAGGATGCTTTTGTCTCAGTACGGGAGCAGGTGGAATTTCCTGGGGGGCTTTTGATTTCTTCTTTTTGGCTTTTTCCATTTGAACATTGGTAAAGTAGTTGACAGCAGCAAACTCAATAAGTGCAGAAAATACAAAAGCAAAGCAGACAGCTATGAACCAATCCATGGCAGTCGCATAGGACACTTTGGGCAAAGAATGCCGTGCACTGATGCTCAGTGTGGTCATGGTCAGGACTGTGGTTATTCCTTCAGAGCAAAACAGCAGAGACAAAATATGGTTACTTCTACACAGAGAAAAGAACCAAACAAAAAGACCTGGAAATTTGGTGGTATTGGGGTAGTAAGGTTTATAATAGCTCAAACCAAACATCTGTCATATAAGATTCCAGTCCCAGTGGTTCAGTAAAATTAGCACAGGTTTTGGAGTGAGATACAAATCCTGGCACCTCTAATCACTGGTTCTGTGTGACTTGGATTAAATTAGGAAGACTCACTAGGTTTCATTTGATACCCACTTATTCCCTTGTAGCTCAACTGGTAAAAAATCTGCCTGCAATACAGGAGACCTGGTTTCAATCCCTGCGCTGGGAACATCCCCTGGAGAAAGGAAAACCTACCCACTCTTGCCTGTAGAATTCCATGGCTTATCCATAGATTGCAAAGAGCTGGTCACGACTGAGCAACTTTCATTTTCACTTTTTTACTGGGTTTAGTATGAACATTTAAAGTATGTAAGGCACCTAACATATGTTGACTTGCTATTAGTACCTGGGTCAATGTACCCCTAACAGCAAACATGACTGATTTGCAACCAGGTATGGGAAGATGGTAGCACTGAAAATTAAAGTATCAGAATTTCATGCCTGGCATACTCATCGCCCACGTTATTGAGAACCTCTATCAGAAAAATCACAAGTTATATACACTCATAATCTTTACCTGAATAATACCTATTGAATTCAAAAAATAAGTTTACTAGTTATAAAACAGTTTTTATATAAAACAGAAGGGATACTCCTCAGAAATGGATTTCTAGAACAATTTGGTTTTAAAAATGTTGAACATCTACTGCTCATCAGTTTATGGTTGGCAGGAAAATACTGGCAACAAGAATAGTGGTACTTCTCTCCCATCAGTAGGCTTCTGAAGCATATCATCTCCAGAAAAACCTTCTCATCAAACCGGATAAAATCAATCCCCATTCTCAATGGAAAAACCCCACTTGCCACTGAAACTAAACAGAAATGCATTATTTAAGGATGCTAATATTTGTACAACTGTCCCTTTCGGCATCTTTGTTTCTCTGTGTAACTAATTCATGTTATATAGTCAGCTTTGGAATTTGTTTGGAGATTTACCATATCCACTTAAACTCACTGTAGATAATACCTAGGAAATCTCCTGAGCTGACGCACCCAGATGTTTGGGGATGATGACGAAGAAAATCACAATGATGAAGGTATAAACTATTCCAATCCATGCAAATCCTTAGCTGAAAGCCACTTGCTAAGCTGGAGAGTGAGTCCCACATAATAATAAAGGAATAAAAATATTTTGATATGGGAGAAATAACATTATCTCTTCAACTCAGCACTTAATTATATTCTACCTTGCATTGTTCCCTAATAGCTCCATTTGTGTTAGCTTTGTTTTCACAACATGATTGAACATAGATTCCTTAAAGGCAGAAACGTCTAACATTGCTTTGGGATTTATCATCATCATGATTTATCATTTAGCATGTGCCAAGCACATGACAAATGCATAGTAAATAAAAATACATTTTTCAGCCCTTCACCAATCCAGTTTCTTTCTAATCCTTTCCAGACTGTCAGTATTTAAAACATGGGAAATTAGAGCAACTCTGCAGCTTCTGAGCTATGGATCTTTCAAAAATATTCCATAAACTATACAAAGGGAGTAAGTTGAGAATTTGGTTGTATTTTGTTTTAGAAGAAATTTCTGTAATATTTTTAGCATTTTATCAGTTTAAAACAAATTTAAAATAAGTTTATATATTTTATATATATTTATATATATGTCAAATATACAAATACCTAAATGCCTATAAAAATGCAATACTGTGAATTTATTAGACTTGTTTCTAAAAGAGCCCTCAGGGCTCCGAGGCCCCTATTTTAAATCTCAGGAAATGGCACCATTCTCATGCTATTGTGAGATAGTGAATAAACCCTAAATTAATTCTGACAACTTCTAGCTACAAAATTCAAAGACAAATCAAAGTTTTGCTTCATATTCATAATAACTTAAAGTTAAATGCCCTATTAAGAATTCAAAACTGTTCTGCAACTTTATTAAATATATTTATCCTAATAGCATAGACATTACACTGAAAGCACTTGAAAATAAAATATAAACAGATCCATTTAAATGAGAACACTACTCAGAAACCAGAAAATTTTACAAAGACAATAATGTGATAATCAAAAAGGAATCTAAACTCAAGTATAAGCAACTTAAGATTCTCCATGTTACTTTGAACATTTTTTTTGACAACAGACAATTTCTCCTAAGAATCAGCAGTAGTGGTCTTCACCCTCTACTGCAGTATGAGAAAGAAATTCCATTATTAATGCCAAGTAAGCAGAATATTGAGACTTCCCTTGTGGCTCAGATGGTAAAGAGTCTGCTTATAAGGCAGGAGACCCGGGTTCGATCCCTGGCTCAGGAAGATAACCTGAAGGAGAGCATGGCAATATATACAACCACTTTCGATTTCTCTTTTTTTTGTCCCCTCCCTCTTAATTCTCCCTCCCACCCTTTCCCATCCCTCTTGTTTATTACAGAGCCCCAGTTTGAGTTTCCTGAGTCATACAGCAAATTTCCATTGCCTATCAATTTTACATGGGTTGGTGTATGTTTCCATGATACTCTCTCCATCCACCTCACCTTCCATTTCTCTTTTATTATCTAGAGTAAACTTGATTTGAAGATTTGTAGAAAGTTCCTTCAGATACTATGGTTCCTATCTTATGGTCATTGGCAAAATTAAGACAGTAAATGGCACTAACAATTGGCTTAGTGTTTGAAGTCGCCATCCCTTTAGACATTAAAAATTTCCTCTGATTCAAGAAAGAGCTAGCATGTCAGGAATGGGTTTATTACACCTGTTTTTAGGTGGAGCATTTGTTTAAATAAACAGGAACAAAATAGCAAACAGATGCCAACCTTTCAGATAAGAAGTCATGCATCCTCTGCATCTTGGAAGACAGTATATCTGTTATTACATCTACCTTGAAGACACTTTAATATCCCTGGAAATTTTTGACGCTTTCAAATACTGATGCCTGTCCCAGTTTTTAGAATGCTGAATATGCACCATATTGGCGGGCCCAGGGGCTGGAAGAGGATGTGTAAAAGTGTCTAAGACTATACACAAGAGTAAATTTTTGGCTAACCACTGCTAGAAAATGAACTAGTAATGATGTAGATATGCCAGCTGGCATTTACTCAGATTTCTTGTTTTACTATACTGGAATAATTAGAAAACTTAGAGGCATACAACTTTATATATAGAGAAGGCCTTTCCAGAGAATTTGGCACACTGTACTTCTCATATTTACACTAATATTTATTGACTTTGTTTTTCATGATCTCAAGTAATTATCTTGAGTGACTCAGCAATTCTTTCTTGAGTAAAGAAGATAAAGAGAATTATTTCTTTTTACTTGAATCTTATAGGAAATAGATCGCTAACACCCTCTACATGCTTAAAACCTGACTTCCTTAAGAAATAAGTAGAGACAATCTCAACAATCAATCAAAATAATTACCATTCTGACACATCTTAGGTCTTAGAAGACTTCATTATTGGGCATAATTTCCCTGGTCAATCAAAACCACTATCTTGGTGCCTGAGCACAATCGGAAGCAAAGGGAAAAGGCTCCCCACAAAGTATCCTTAGCACACAGCCATACAATTCCACTCAGCAGCTGTGGAATTCTCCATAAGCTTCCAGGTCCTTAGACCCCTGTCAAGACTGAATGGCAGAGTGGAAATGAGGCAGTTCTCAAAGTTAGGCAGAAATTCTTTGGGGTCCATCAATTCAATATAGGACTTTATACAAATTTCTTAATCTCTTTGAGTCTATATCCCTATCTGTATAAAATTGCTAACGCATGCCTTGCTGAGTTATTCTCAAGATTAAATAAGATGATCTCTATCAGTACACAGCAAGGTTTTGTGTGTTTTTTTGGCCACTTCTATTGGTCTTTCCTTTACTTCCATCTTTGTTCTTTGGCCTGTGTGGGCCTCCCATCGCTGTGGCCTCTCTCGCTGCAGAGCACCAGCTCTGGGTGCATGTGCTCCAGAGTGCTGGCTTGGTAGTTGGACACATCAGTCCAGCTGCTCCGCAGCATGTGCGATCTTCCCAGGCCAGGGATGGAACTGGCGCCCTTTGCATTGCAAGGTGGTATCTTTAACCACTGGACCACCAGGGAAGCCCCACAGCAGGTTTTATCATCATTATTATCAGTGTTACCAGTATCCTTACTGTATGATACTTAATTTCCTTACAGTATCATATCTGGATAGGAAATGCTGCATGGGTACAGCTATAGTCAATGCTATCTGTCTTCATTCCACTGGAAATTTCTATTATTTGGGGACAGATGACATAGAAGAGTGGCTATGACTTTGTAATCAACCAAGAAAACATTCAAAGCTCATCAACCATTCACAATAACTATAAAATACAAAAAAAAGAGTGATTCAATCACATCTACATATCTTGAGTGACTCAGCAATTCTTTCTTGAGTAAAGAAGATAAAGAGAATTATTTCTTTTTACTTGAATCTTATAGGAAATAGATCGCTAACACCCTCTACATGCTTAAAACCTGACTTCCTTAAGAAATAAGTAGAGACAATCTCAACAATCAATCAAAATAATTACCATTCTGACACATCTTAGGTCTTAGAAGACTTCATTATTGGGCATAATTTCCCTGGTCAATCAAAACCACTATCTTGGTGCCTGAGCACAATCGGAAGCAAAGGGAAAAGGCTCCCCACAAAGTATCCTTAGCACACAGCCATACAATTCCACTCAGCAGCTGTGGAATTCTCCATAAGCTTCCAGGTCCTTAGACCCCTGTCAAGACTGAATGGCAGAGTGGAAATGAGGCAGTTCTCAAAGTTAGGCAGAAATTCTTTGGGGTCCATCAATTCAATATAGGACTTTATACAAATTTCTTAATCTCTTTGAGTCTATATCCCTATCTGTATAAAATTGCTAACGCATGCCTTGCTGAGTTATTCTCAAGATTAAATAAGATGATCTCTATCAGTACACAGCAAGGTTTTGTGTGTTTTTTTGGCCACTTCTATTGGTCTTTCCTTTACTTCCATCTTTGTTCTTTGGCCTGTGTGGGCCTCCCATCGCTGTGGCCTCTCTCGCTGCAGAGCACCAGCTCTGGGTGCATGTGCTCCAGAGTGCTGGCTTGGTAGTTGGACACATCAGTCCAGCTGCTCCGCAGCATGTGCGATCTTCCCAGGCCAGGGATGGAACTGGCGCCCTTTGCATTGCAAGGTGGTATCTTTAACCACTGGACCACCAGGGAAGCCCCACAGCAGGTTTTATCATCATTATTATCAGTGTTACCAGTATCCTTACTGTATGATACTTAATTTCCTTACAGTATCATATCTGGATAGGAAATGCTGCATGGGTACAGCTATAGTCAATGCTATCTGTCTTCATTCCACTGGAAATTTCTATTATTTGGGGACAGATGACATAGAAGAGTGGCTATGACTTTGTAATCAACCAAGAAAACATTCAAAGCTCATCAACCATTCACAATAACTATAAAATACAGAGAGTATTCACATTATCATATCAAGTAGTGATTCTCAAATGAGACGGTAGTGTGAGCTCTCATAATAGTCAATGACACTAAAGACAGTACTTCCTGTGGTAGCTGCTGTATCCAAATTACCTTAGTGAATCTTCACATCAATTCTATGCAGTAAGGACAACTTTCCCTGTTGTAACACTTGAAGAAACAAGTAGAAATAACTGACTAAATGTTCACAGCTAATAAACAATAGACTTTGGGTTACAACCTAGGCTGTCTCACTCCAGAGTTTGCACTTTTGACTTGACTGCCTTTTAATCAAAGGCATCATTAATGGGCCAGTGTTTTCTGTTACAGAAATTATGTAGGAGCATAAATATCTAGAAAAAATGGTAATACACGTAAAAGTGATTTTATTTTTATTTTCAATGATGATAGTTCCTGAAACAGTAATATTATTGTAGAAGAAAAAGTTAAGGAACTTTGATCTGGTTCTCAGCCTCTAACTTCCTGCCCAGTCAGGCAGTCTTTGGACATGATGTCTAGACCCAAGATGAACTGAGTGCTCACTGCACTCAATGAGACCATGAATAGCAAGCATTTAGCAAATTAATCCCTTGTTAGTAACATGGATGAACCTAGAGATTATCACACTAAGGGAAATACACCAGAGAAAGAAAAACACATACTAATGGGATATTGCTTACATGCGGAATCAAACCACTCATACAAATGAACTTATTTATAACAGAAACAGATTCACAGACATAGTAAAGAAACATCTGGTTACCACAGGTGAAGGAGATGGAGGAGGAACAAATTAGGAGTTGGGAATTAACATATCCACACTACTACATATAAAATAGTTAGGGCTTCCCTGGTGGTCCACTGGGTGGGGAGTCCGCCTTGCAGTGCAGGGGGCACTGGTTCGATCCCTGGCACGGGAGGATCCCACATGCTGCGGAGAGGCTGGACTGGTGTGTCCAATTGGGAGTAAGTGCTGTGACGCACATGCACCCAGAGCCAGTGCTCTGCTACAAGAGAGGCCACTGCGATGAGAGGCCCACAAAGGCCAAAGAGTTAAGATGGATGAGAATAGATAAATGAAGGACCAATAAAAGAGGCCAAACAAAAATAAAATAAAATAACTAAACAACAAGGACTTACTGAATAGCAAAAGAAATTATACTCAGTATTTTGTAATAACCTATAAGGGCAAAGAATCTGAAAAATTACTATATATATACATATATCTGAGTCATTTTTCTATACACCTGAAACAAACACAATGTTGCAAATCAACTGTACTTCAATTTTAAAAAAGAATTTAGCATAGTGTCTGGTATTACATAATAGAAAGATGCATTAAAAAAAAACACAGTTAATAATCAAGGAAACACAGTCAAAACAAAATAAATCTCCCTTGCATAATAGACCATCTGGGAGAGTAACTAGTAAGTGCTAAGTGTGCTGGATACCCTATAATGAGTACTCGTGTGATTCTAAATCTTTACTAATCTATGAAAGAGAGACATGCTATCACAATTTTATGGATGGAGAAACTAAGTGGCAGATGTGGGTTTTAAACCCTGACCTACTGGAAAAAAACTTCAATATGTTGTTTTCTCTCTTTCATTTTCCCATCTATTTTTAAATTTGTTTATTTTTTTAATTAAAGGATAATTGCTTTACAGAATTCTGTTGGTTTTTGCCAAACATCAACATCAATCAGCCTCCAAACAACCTCTCAAAGTCCATTGTCTCATCAGTTTTTAATAGCTGAATGTTTCAACACTTGCAATGTGCAGTTATTCCTTAATTGAACCCTTGCAATTCTATGAAGTAGACACTCCCATTACACCTGCTCTGTGCCTTCCTTGGGGTCACACCCTGTCCTCGGGACCAACCTTTCTCTAAGAGTTTTCCCAGTAGGATTCAAATGCTTTCTTGAGTGAACCTAAGATTAAAGGGGTGGGGGTGTCCAGGGACTATGTTCCCACATGCAGATCCACTGAGACCACGAAGAAGCCCTCATCAGAAGGTCTCTAAATGAATCAGGGGTGGGATGAGACGTTCTCAGTCTCTACAGTTCCTTCTTACCAGCATCTTTTCAGCTTTTGTGTGCTGAGGAGTGTTATATCATGGCTTCTATTTAACTTTCTACCAAATAGAAAAAGCAAAGAGAAGTTGGCATCTCTCATGGGAACTATACCTCCATTCCAGAGCAATTCTGATCATTTTCACTCTTATCTCAAAACTGAATGCCTTTTCCACTTAGAATCAATAGAAAAAGAATAGAGAGATTTATTAAATAAATATCATGATAACTAATTTTAATATTTAAAAGCATGGCTGATATGCCAAAGGGTAGTTAAGAGTTAGAAAATTTTAAAATCTGAAAGTCCTGGATTTTCATACAGTAAAGAATGATATATAGGCAGTCACTATGAAAACAAATACAAATGTGACATATTCAGAGAAAAAGATGTATATAGAATATAACAACAAACTAATAAACTGAGCATATAATACTTCCAATTCAATGCATTTAAACCTTTTGTTCCTTTTCATTAAAGGCAAATTATTCTAAGGCTTTCAGACTCATTCACCCATAACTTTTATTTGTTTTATTTTAAGCTCCCAGTGCATTTCATCTTAACAACTAGACATGATTTTAATTCAATTACACAGCATTAAGCTAGGAACCCAAGAATATCACCACAGTGAAATTATACTCAGATTCACACTTGGTCTTCACCTGCTAGTTCTCAACGAAGGAAATCTGATGGGGCCCCAAAGGAAGGGATGGACTCCGCTTATCCTCTAAACTTTTATTACTTTATATTGGTTGATAAAATGAAACCTTATGTGATTCTTTACTTAGCACAGCCAGATATATTACTGTTTAAAATTTTCTCAGAGATGATATCTAAAGGCTATTCCCATGAATCACAATCAAAATGTAATGTGGACAGAAATAACCAAGAAATGAATTATAATTACGAATACAGTCCTAGCTGGAACTGATTCTTTATTTATCCAGAATGAAACTTGAGAAAGAATTAGCTGGAACTGATTCTTTATTCACACATGCAGCATCCACTGAGACCACGAAGAAGCCCTCATCAGAAGGTCTCTAAATGAATCAGGGTGGGATGAGACGTTCTCAGTCTCTACAGTTCCTTCTTACCAGCATCTTTTCAGCTTTTGTGTGCTGAGGAGTGTTATATCATGGCTTCTATTTAACTTTCTACCAAATAGAAAAAGCAAAGAGAAGTTGGCATCTCTCATGGGAACTATACCTCCATTCCAGAGCAATTCTGATCATTTTCACTCTTATCTCAAAACTGAATGCCTTTTCCACTTAGAATCAATAGAAAAAGAATAGAGAGATTTATTAAATAAATATCATGATAACTAATTTTAATATTTAAAAGCATGGCTGATATGCCAAAGGGTAGTTAAGAGTTAGAAAATTTTAAAATCTGAAAGTCCTGGATTTTCATACAGTAAAGAATGATATATAGGCAGTCACTATGAAAACAAATACAAATGTGACATATTCAGAGAAAAAGATGTATATAGAATATAACAACAAACTAATAAACTGAGCATATAATACTTCCAATTCAATGCATTTAAACCTTTTGTTCCTTTTCATTAAAGGCAAATTATTCTAAGGCTTTCAGACTCATTCACCCATAACTTTTATTTGTTTTATTTTAAGCTCCCAGTGCATTTCATCTTAACAACTAGACATGATTTTAATTCAATTACACAGCATTAAGCTAGGAACCCAAGAATATCACCACAGTGAAATTATACTCAGATTCACACTTGGTCTTCACCTGCTAGTTCTCAACGAAGGAAATCTGATGGGGCCCCAAAGGAAGGGATGGACTCCGCTTATCCTCTAAACTTTTATTACTTTATATTGGTTGATAAAATGAAACCTTATGTGATTCTTTACTTAGCACAGCCAGATATATTACTGTTTAAAATTTTCTCAGAGATGATATCTAAAGGCTATTCCCATGAATCACAATCAAAATGTAATGTGGACAGAAATAACCAAGAAATGAATTATAATTACCGAATACAGTCCTAGCTGGAACTGATTCTTTATTTATCCAGAATGAAACTTGAGAAAGAATTACTGTCATAATACATGGAATGTATGTCTGAATCATAAAATAACCCATCTTCCGTCTGAGGTGAAAGTAAACCGTCATAACAATATATTCACCTGAGAATGAAACATGAGGGAAATATGTTATATAAATAGGTTCTGCAGGCCATTATTCAAAGGTTTTGTAATCATATTTCAGACTGACAAAAGTATTCTAGGCAAAGAAAGTATCTTCTTGTGCCTGACAACACAAGTATTGAGAAATATGAAGCTCCCTGGAGGAGGGGAAGTGATACTGAGCAACATTGCATAGAAAAACATTTCTGTTGTTATGTCGTGATTAAGCAATTTAGTCAGTTGGGCTATAATTTTATAAAAATTCTTGCTGTGCTTTCTATTTTAAAGATCTAATACTGCAAAAACAATTAGACTTCATTTTCAGCATTTCCAGAATTTAGAATTAATTTTTATGGAAAATCACTAGAAAGCATGAAAATACATATGTGTATGAAAATAAGAGGCTTAATTTTATAAAGAATTGGAATGCACAGGTATGCATTATGTATGCATATATGCTTAGGCAAAGGTTGCCTTATTGTCTTAGTTTTAGGAAAGAGCATTATTTCTAAATGTGATAGAAGTGACGAAAAATATAAAGAAACACATATAGAGCTATCTATAACATCCCCAAGTTCAGGCATGTTTTACTGACATCTGGACAAAAACCTTAAAGCGTTAATAAGTAAATATATAATAAGATTTCTTTTAGCTCTTGATGATGTTTTTAATATTACATCTAAAAGTAACATATTAAGAAAGCAACTCAGAAAGTAGTAGCCTTATTCTCAGACTGAATTCCAAAATTCAGAAGCCTTCAATCGTCCTAAAACATATATTTTTGTGTGGGGGTGTTAAGTTTTATTTGGAGCATAATTAGGACTGCAGCCCAGGAAGCAGCACCCCAGATAGCTCTGAGAGACTGCTCCAAAGAAGCAGCAGGAGGAGGGTCAATATATAAGATTTTGAGGAAGGGGAGCTTAATACCAAGAAACAAAAGGTTTTTGGGTAGTCACAAGGATCTGACCAAAACATATTTTAAACATCACTTACAGGCCAAAAAATAAATATTTTCAAAAAAATATTTTTCCTGACAATATGTACACATAAGGAATAATTTTAGAACAAGCAATAATCAGCTGTTTCTCTCCCATGACAAAAATTAGGTCCTATGATTCTTCCCATTCACATTCCCAAAGCAAATACATACCAAGAATCATCAAAAATAATCATCCATCTACTCACATGACAGCTTTAAAATATACCATTAATATAAGAGGGTATATTAGCACTACAAAGACTGGGCAAGATGGAAAAAAAAAAAAAGATCTGGGGAAAGCCTCAAAACTAGGGAAAATTCAGTGTTCAAAAAAATCATTGATCAGATTTCCTACCTGAGAATTCTGTTGAAAATAGTTTTGATACATTTGATTATTGAATAAGAAAACCAGCTCACTTCTCACATCTCACCAACTCAGAATTTATTTTAAACTAAAATGAGATTTAAATATAAATAAATTCTGAACTGTGAGTTATGCATAAGCTCTATTTCTGGAAACTTTTAGTTGGCCTCTGAAAACACAAGCTATTCCAATGAAGAAGCTAGTGCCAAGTAGCATATTGGTTCAAACTATTAAATGCCTCACCCGTGATGGATTTGATAGTTTCACTTGATACGGTTTGTCCAATCAAATCATACTGAACTAAGCTGGAAGACTCCTTTGGAACTTCTACTGACTTCTGGACAAAAACCTTAAAGCGTTAATAAGTAAATATATAATAAGATTTCTTTTAGCTCTTGATGATGTTTTAATATTACATCTAAAAGTAACATATTAAGAAAGCAACTCAGAAAGTAGTAGCCTTATTCTCAGACTGAATTCCAAAATTCAGAAGCCTTCAATCGTCCTAAAACATATATTTTTGTGTGGGGGTGTTAAGTTTTATTTGGAGCATAATTAGGACTGCAGCCCAGGAAGCAGCACCCCAGATAGCTCTGAGAGACTGCTCCAAAGAAGCAGCAGGAGGAGGGTCAATATATAAGATTTTGAGGAAGGGGAGCTTAATACCAAGAAACAAAAGGTTTTTGGGTAGTCACAAGGATCTGACCAAAACATATTTTAAACATCACTTACAGGCCAAAAAATAAATATTTTCAAAAAAATATTTTTCCTGACAATATGTACACATAAGGAATAATTTTAGAACAAGCAATAATCAGCTGTTTCTCTCCCATGACAAAAATTAGGTCCTATGATTCTTCCCATTCACATTCCCAAAGCAAATACATACCAAGAATCATCAAAAATAATCATCCATCTACTCACATGACAGCTTTAAAATATACCATTAATATAAGAGGGTATATTAGCACTACAAAGACTGGGCAAGATGGAAAAAAAAAAAAAGATCTGGGGAAAGCCTCAAAACTAGGGAAAATTCAGTGTTCAAAAAAATCATTGATCAGATTTCCTACCTGAGAATTCTGTTGAAAATAGTTTTGATACATTTGATTATTGAATAAGAAAACCAGCTCACTTCTCACATCTCACCAACTCAGAATTTATTTTAAACTAAAATGAGATTTAAATATAAATAAATTCTGAACTGTGAGTTATGCATAAGCTCTATTTCTGGAAACTTTTAGTTGGCCTCTGAAAACACAAGCTATTCCAATGAAGAAGCTAGTGCCAAGTAGCATATTGGTTCAAACTATTAAATGCCTCACCCGTGATGGATTTGATAGTTTCACTTGATACGGTTTGTCCAATCAAATCATACTGAACTAAGCTGGAAGACTCCTTTGGAACTTCTACTGACTTCTCAGGACCTTTTGTCCAGGTGTAAATCATCTCACTCTTCGGATAGGCATCTGGGTGAGAGCAGAGAACATGGTAAGAGTCGGTGTTCCTTTTCCATCAGCATCGACAGCGCATGGTTAAGACTCCTACGCATGTTCAAAAAAGACGAAGTAAATGAGAATGAGAATTATTAGGATTTACTCAAACATGTTTTAAGAATGAGAAAACTGTAGATTAAGTAAGCAGTCTTGCAATGGGTCATATTTCTTGTTTTAATACCAAAGGTTTGCAGGAGGAGAGACTAAAACTAAGGCAACTGAAATGCTATGTATGCATCAGTACCCTTGGATATGTCTTCATGCAAATAGGATAAACAGTGGAAAAGCAGAAATAATAACCCTCATCCAAAGTACTGTCGAACTGCTACTCCTTTCCTTTCTAACTCTCTTTTAAGCCTTGACCAATATTGACTTCTTCCTTCCTCATGCAGCTCTGTCAATGAGAAACATACCAGATGCTGCCTATAATAACATAACAACAAAAACGAAAAAGCACATCCTGCTCTCTAGGGGTCACCTATTCCAGATTCTGCCTCTGGGCAATACCCATGCAGTTTGGGAACCATTCTCCTGGTGACAACTGGCTATGCTGTTTGTAAAGCTCTCCAGGGAATGTACTTACAGAACCAATTCCACTACCTTTAAACTGTCATGATCAGAACATTTTCCCTTCCATCTTCAGCAAAGCCCTCCCAATGGCAATTCAAGCCCATTTTTCATTATTCGGTGTTCAGTGCACATGGAGACCAGCTGCTTGCTTACCAGCCTACCCAGAACAGAGAGCTTGGCTCACACACAAATGAGTTCAAAAGAACCAAGTTGAATTACGTGCTGCCCTTTGCAAACTTTCCTGAAATGGCTACAGCACAGTAGATCCTCAGTGAAACTGTTTAACTCTACAAAAGGGGTTGTTGATACCTAAGGAGACTATCTCTACAAACGACCCTGAAAAATAAACTCTAAGGCTTGTGTTGTCATTTGGCAGTGTACAATCAAGTGTCAAGGTTTATCTTCTGAAGTATATTCATATTTCAATTGTGCATTTAAAGTCCCAGAGTGCTGTGACCCTGCTCATGATATTTTCATTTGGGTATCCTTTCTGTCCATGTGTTTTGCTGTTTTTATCTTCTCTCATTAAATCACTGGTTGGGGAGCAAAGGACTCTCTCGCGCTTTAACTGAATATTGTGGTTACTGGGAGTTATAAAAAGTATGGTGACTGCCGAGTCTCATTAAGTGAAGCAATAAGCAATAATAACAGCAGGCAACAGTTTCACAATCAGTGCGACTAAGAATCTGAAGCAATAGTAAAAGTCAGCATCTATTTTTGGTAGATTCTGATTGAGTCAAGTATTTGAGGCAGACGTGAGAATAGGCAGGCACATTTTGCTGCCATCTCTGAGAAGGGAACTTGGAGGAAAGAAATTCCATACTCTGTCCTGCCCATTCATTTCATCCTTTGGCCTTTACCACCACAAAATATCCCAATCTATGTGACTTACACCTGCTCTCACACCATAAAGTAGTCTAAGACACTGTCATCTGTGTGCTAAGACACGCAGCCTGCAACTCTTCTCTGTTTCTAAAATCTCTACAATCCATTCTCCCTTGAAGGAACAGAAAGACTGATCTTTCTGGGGCCAGAATTTAAAACTATTTGTGCTGTAATATTTAAATTTTATCCAAGATAGCTCTCATCTGGGAAAAGCCCGTTCTCCACCAACCTTAGTAAAACCCTTCCAATGGCAATTCAAGCCCATTTTTCATTATTCGGTGTTCAGTGCACATGGAGACCAGCTGCTTGCTTACCAGCCTACCCAGAACAGAGAGCTTGGCTCACACACAAATGAGTTCAAAAGAACCAAGTTGAATTACGTGCTGCCCTTTGCAAACTTTCCTGAAATGGCTACAGCACAGTAGATCCTCAGTGAAACTGTTTAACTCTACAAAAGGGGTTGTTGATACCTAAGGAGACTATCTCTACAAACGACCCTGAAAAATAAACTCTAAGGCTTGTGTTGTCATTTGGCAGTGTACAATCAAGTGTCAAGGTTTATCTTCTGAAGTATATTCATATTTCAATTGTGCATTTAAAGTCCCAGAGTGCTGTGACCCTGCTCATGATATTTTCATTTGGGTATCCTTTCTGTCCATGTGTTTTGCTGTTTTTATCTTCTCTCATTAAATCACTGGTTGGGGAGCAAAGGACTCTCTCGCGCTTTAACTGAATATTGTGGTTACTGGGAGTTATAAAAAGTATGGTGACTGCCGAGTCTCATTAAGTGAAGCAATAAGCAATAATAACAGCAGGCAACAGTTTCACAATCAGTGCGACTAAGAATCTGAAGCAATAGTAAAAGTCAGCATCTATTTTTGGTAGATTCTGATTGAGTCAAGTATTTGAGGCAGACGTGAGAATAGGCAGGCACATTTTGCTGCCATCTCTGAGAAGGGAACTTGGAGGAAAGAAATTCCATACTCTGTCCTGCCCATTCATTTCATCCTTTGGCCTTTACCACCACAAAATATCCCAATCTATGTGACTTACACCTGCTCTCACACCATAAAGTAGTCTAAGACACTGTCATCTGTGTGCTAAGACACGCAGCCTGCAACTCTTCTCTGTTTCTAAAATCTCTACAATCCATTCTCCCTTGAAGGAACAGAAAGACTGATCTTTCTGGGGCCAGAATTTAAAACTATTTGTGCTGTAATATTTAAATTTTATCCAAGATAGCTCTCATCTGGGAAAAGCCCGTTCTCCACCAACCTTAGTAAAACCCTTCCAATGGCATTCAATAGCATTTAGAATAATATCCAAACTCCTTCGTGTGGTCCATACGGCACTATACTATCTTGCTTGGTCTACATGTCAAACTATACCTCCTTCTCTGTGGGTCAAGCGTCAGCAACTTTTATACTAACAGTACTTGCCTATGTTATTCTAACTTATATCATCTTAGGAAGCCCTGAATCTGCATTTGTTTTTTAAAAGTCTGCCATAAAGGATTCTGCTTGTAACAGAAACTTTTGAACTAAAAAAATGAAAAAGCCATTTATTTTTTCCAAGTTACACTATCAACGTAAGGAGTTCAGTGGTCCCTAAATCTCATCACTGAATACCAACCTATTAGTGACTCAATCTACCTACCCAATAAGCAAGTAGAAATAACTTTTGCTTCTAGTGAGGAAAAAGGAGTTGTTTTATCTCTTTATTTAAATATATTAGATAATAAACAGTCTCCTAAAAGTCAAACCTTGAACAAGCTATTTTCATGGACAGTGATTTAAATGTTGGACTATGGAAAATCATGTACATATGGAAACATCAGCTTGCATGAGATAACCATAAATTCTAACCACATTTTTATTGTAACTTACAACTCCCAAATTTCAAAGGGCATGCATGGCCATCCATGGGGAAGTCCACCAATCTCATGGGGCATTCTGCACTTATGGTGAGTCTATGATGGAAAAAGACAATTAAACAGAATCAACACTTTCTTTAAAAATAATTTTATAGATCCCTCAAGGAAGAAGAAGGAAGGAAAGAAAAAAAGAAATACAGGAAGGAAGGGAAAGAAGAAAGGAAAAACAGTCAAAATACAAGAAACAATGACTACCTCATTGTGTATAAAATAGTCCCATTTCTCATAATTCTAAAAAGTTTATTTGGAGCTGTCATCTGTGTGCTAAGACACGCAGCCTGCAACTCTTCTCTGTTTCTAAAATCTCTACAATCCATTCTCCCTTGAAGGAACAGAAAGACTGATCTTTCTGGGGCCAGAATTTAAAACTATTTGTGCTGTAATATTTAAATTTTATCCAAGATAGCTCTCATCTGGGAAAAGCCCGTTCTCCACCAACCTTAGTAAAACCCTTCCAATGGCATTCAATAGCATTTAGAATAATATCCAAACTCCTTCGTGTGGTCCATACGGCACTATACTATCTTGCTTGGTCTACATGTCAAACTATACCTCCTTCTCTGTGGGTCAAGCGTCAGCAACTTTTATACTAACAGTACTTGCCTATGTTATTCTAACTTATATCATCTTAGGAAGCCCTGAATCTGCATTTGTTTTTTAAAAGTCTGCCATAAAGGATTCTGCTTGTAACAGAAACTTTTGAACTAAAAAAATGAAAAAGCCATTTATTTTTTCCAAGTTACACTATCAACGTAAGGAGTTCAGTGGTCCCTAAATCTCATCACTGAATACCAACCTATTAGTGACTCAATCTACCTACCCAATAAGCAAGTAGAAATAACTTTTGCTTCTAGTGAGGAAAAAGGAGTTGTTTTATCTCTTTATTTAAATATATTAGATAATAAACAGTCTCCTAAAAGTCAAACCTTGAACAAGCTATTTTCATGGACAGTGATTTAAATGTTGGACTATGGAAAATCATGTACATATGGAAACATCAGCTTGCATGAGATAACCATAAATTCTAACCACATTTTTATTGTAACTTACAACTCCCAAATTTCAAAGGGCATGCATGGCCATCCATGGGGAAGTCCACCAATCTCATGGGGCATTCTGCACTTATGGTGAGTCTATGATGGAAAAAGACAATTAAACAGAATCAACACTTTCTTTAAAAATAATTTTATAGATCCCTCAAGGAAGAAGAAGGAAGGAAAGAAAAAAAGAAATACAGGAAGGAAGGGAAAGAAGAAAGGAAAAACAGTCAAAATACAAGAAACAATGACTACCTCATTGTGTATAAAATAGTCCCATTTCTCATAATTCTAAAAAGTTTATTTGGAGCTGTCATATTATGTGAGACAGATTTCTTTCCATTCCTGAAGAAAGTGTCAGGAGTCCATACTTTTGTTACCATCATATTGTTCAATCTCAAAATTTCAATGGGCCCATCATATTTTAGTCTTTTGTCAATCCATGTCTGTCTGAAGAACACATCCATTGTGTATTCCTAGGGAAAGTTTGTGACATAGTCAATCACAGATGATTACATGTAAATGTGCAGAAAAAAATGCATCAAAGTCTGGACTCCCACTTAGAAAAGATGACCCCAAATAAAATAAAATAGGACCAAATTTTTTAAAAAAATAAAGGGAGCAAAAAGAGTGTCGGCAATTAAAGGATTGGAGAAAGCATGTATCAATGTCCATCTTGATACCTGTGTCTTCTACATTTGTTAGATAAATAAATTATCATACATATTAATCATTCAAAATAATTACTATAATTTAATAAAACTGCTAGCACCAGGTAATTACAGTGGTACTTTGTTTCCAATGAAGTGGCAAAATTAGTTACTGTGTAACAAACATTGCATAATTAATCATAAAATTGTATACATCTCTTTAAGACAAAGTAAAGTATATAAAAAAGAAATTTTATGTCCACAGAACTTATTAACATTCACCTAGGGTCCAGGAAAAAAATTGTTTCTTTGATCTGAAAACTGAAAATATTTAATAGTAGAAAGCACAACTGAACTTATCCTGACTTGTGCTTGATATTCAAAACTCTGTAAGCATGAGATAGGGAAGTGGGGGCAGCAATAGTGAGCAATAGGGCCAACAAGGAATTCTAAATGCAATTAGGACTACAATATAGTTTCATACCAAAACTAATTACACTCTCTAATTTTCTCCTCCTCAATAATTTTCTAAGGCAAAAAACATTACATACAATGCTGCACTTATTGGGACTAGTAACAGATCATTCTTATCTTTGCTGAGAATGACTCCACACCAAAGAAATACAATAAATACAAATATTAGAGTTGAAACGCAGATTCAATACCTCACTTTGGCAAACTTTTTAGGCTGTTCTTTCACTTTCTAGCTGTGCATGATTGATTATAAGATAAATGTTAACTGCTCTCTTTTCTGCATTTTTTCTCCAAATCTCTAAGAGTACATTTCATTTCCCAAATACCTACCATTTCGACATCAGAAACAGGTCCAAAACTAGTGACATATATGTCAGTTTTCACTTCTGTAACAGGACCTAGTAGGTATGAATTTAAAAAGTGTGAAAAAATAATTACCAATCTTATAAGCAAGATGGGTTAATAATTAAAAAATAAAGACAAATAGATATATCATGTTTTTACAAGCATCTTATATTTTCAGTGAGATAATGCATCTCTACAAAAAATATATACAAAAGAACAACAGAACTAGAAAGCAATGCTTACTTACAGGCAAAAAGAAACCCCAATTACTTACTGCAAACCTTACTTCTTCAAAAACACATCACCCCTGGGCACTGTTACAACTGGCAGTGCAGGGAACAAAAGCTTTTAGCCTTTGTGATATTTTATAGTCCATCATTCCACTGGCCTTTGGTAAAGAAGTGAGCTGTTAAAAAGAGGGAACTTAACCACAAGAGTGAGGTAGAAAAAACCATAATGACTGTGAGAAACGCATCTTGGGTGAGTTGAGGATATTGGCAAATAACTTAAACACAAAGAAGATTCATGTCAACTTTAACAATAGGCAAACCATCCACTGATAGTTAGGATCAAACACAAACTCTCCTAAAGGTCAAACCAGTGTGGTTCTGCCACCTACTTGCTGTGTGACCTTGAGGAAGTTAATGTAACTCTCAATGGCAGCAACCTTACCTAGCAGGCAAGACTTTAATGGGGACCAAGTAAAATTTCTCCTAAGAGACCCTGATCACTGCTACTCTCCCATGAAAGTATTTATCAAACATTAGCTTCTCTTCACTTCCAATAAAGGTCACTACTGAGATCTTTCCTACATCTAAATAAGACTGGGTCATGAACAAGTGTATGGGTGCGTTTGGAAGAAGTGAAAGGTGGGAGCATCGTGATAATAGGGTTGACAGATTTTAGACAAAGGAAAATTGCTGCAATCCAGGTTTAATGCGTTACTTAAAATAAGAAATCCTGGAGTTCAAATTCAGCTCTAAAAGGTTCTAACTGTATGATCTTGGTGAAGCCATATATCATCAGCTATAGAGAAGGGTTTTTCTTTTTTTAATGTAATTTTTTTTTTTTGCTTTTACAGAGTTTTGTTGTTTACAGATATGTATAATCCCAGATTAGTGATAATCCCTGATCCTGCTCTCCTCCATATCCTTCCCAGTCTCCCCCATCCCACCCCTCCAGGTCATCACACAGCCCCCCTGCAGGATCCCCTATTCCCAATAGCTATTTCTTTCACATATGATAGTACAGGTTTCCATGTTACTCCCTCTATGTCTCCCTCTACGGTTCATTCCCCACAATGTCCATACATCTGTTCTCCTATGTCTGTTCTTCCATCACTTTAGAGAAGGTTTTAAATGAGTATTAACCAGAAAAATGTATGTAAAGTATATCTAAAAACACATCACCCCTGGGCACTGTTACAACTGGCAGTGCAGGGAACAAAAGCTTTTAGCCTTTGTGATATTTTATAGTCCATCATTCCACTGGCCTTTGGTAAAGAAGTGAGCTGTTAAAAAGAGGGAACTTAACCACAAGAGTGAGGTAGAAAAAACCATAATGACTGTGAGAAACGCATCTTGGGTGAGTTGAGGATATTGGCAAATAACTTAAACACAAAGAAGATTCATGTCAACTTTAACAATAGGCAAACCATCCACTGATAGTTAGGATCAAACACAAACTCTCCTAAAGGTCAAACCAGTGTGGTTCTGCCACCTACTTGCTGTGTGACCTTGAGGAAGTTAATGTAACTCTCAATGGCAGCAACCTTACCTAGCAGGCAAGACTTTAATGGGGACCAAGTAAAATTTCTCCTAAGAGACCCTGATCACTGCTACTCTCCCATGAAAGTATTTATCAAACATTAGCTTCTCTTCACTTCCAATAAAGGTCACTACTGAGATCTTTCCTACATCTAAATAAGACTGGGTCATGAACAAGTGTATGGGTGCGTTTGGAAGAAGTGAAAGGTGGGAGCATCGTGATAATAGGGTTGACAGATTTTAGACAAAGGAAAATTGCTGCAATCCAGGTTTAATGCGTTACTTAAAATAAGAAATCCTGGAGTTCAAATTCAGCTCTAAAAGGTTCTAACTGTATGATCTTGGTGAAGCCATATATCATCAGCTATAGAGAAGGGTTTTTCTTTTTTTAATGTAATTTTTTTTTTTTTTTGCTTTTACAGAGTTTTGTTGTTTACAGATATGTATAATCCCAGATTAGTGATAATCCCTGATCCTGCTCTCCTCCATATCCTTCCCAGTCTCCCCCATCCCACCCCTCCAGGTCATCACACAGCCCCCCTGCAGGATCCCCTATTCCCAATAGCTATTTCTTTCACATATGATAGTACAGGTTTCCATGTTACTCCCTCTATGTCTCCCTCTACGGTTCATTCCCCACAATGTCCATACATCTGTTCTCCTATGTCTGTTCTTCCATCACTTTAGAGAAGGTTTTAAATGAGTATTAACCAGAAAAATGTATGTAAAGAACTTATCCCCATCTCCAGAACATAACATGCTCAATAATGATAGTAATTATTATTATACATATATCAATTTTAATGACTAATAAAAATATAAAAGTATTGTACTTTTGAATATCATTTCTTAAATGATGGTTTATAACATTGTATGGCCAGAGGCTACCTATTCCATACTGGAAAGAATAGCATCTGCTATCAAGATGAACTATTTCCCTTGAATACTGGTTGGGCAATTCGATTTATGCCCAAAAAGACAGAGAACAATTGGAATAGCTTTGTGCCCTGAGTCTAAACTTATGCTCATAAAACAGATGAAAATATTTCTCCTTCTATATGGTGAAGACTGAACCACAAAAGAAAAATAGTCTGACGGAGAAAGAAATTTTGTCTGAATAAGTATCCTAAGAAAAATGTATCCTTTGAAAGTATAGTGAGAGGAAAAATATATTTCAAGCAGATCTGACACGAGTTTTCACTTATAAAAAATAACGCCTTTGGAAAATAAGGGTGAGAAGTTAATTGAATTTTTACTTGAATGAGAAACTGAAAATAGCAACAACAAAAATATGATAGTAATAAGCTTCCAAAAGCCAAAGTGTTTCAGGAAAAGACTGGTAATCCAGGAAGCAAATAATGTGTGCCAAACTAGGTCTAGTAGATGGAAATTTCATTCAAAAAGATTCAAACGTGAGAGAAATCACTCTGCTAGTTTCTTAAAGACAATTGCTAAAATGTTAAAAAATAAAAAATAAAAAACACTACTTCAGTGCAAGTCAGGACAAGGAGACATAAGTTTGTCAGAACAATTAAGTTTGTGCAGATCCTGACAATGGGACTGCTTGATGAGAATCTTGAGAAATCCAGTTACTTTGAAGATCAATTTAGGAAACTAGTTCTCAAATTTTACTGGATCAGAATCACACAGAAGATTTGTTAAAGCTCAGACTGCTGGAGCCCAGCCCAATCTTGCTGATAGAGTAGGTCTAAGGTAGGGCCTAAAAATGTACATTTCTAACAAATTCCTAGATGATGCTGTTCACTTTAGTTCACAGAGACTGTTTATCTGTTTCCTAGCACAGTATTTACTTACCACATTGTGTCCTGTAAAATATTTGTACCACAGGTGTTATATTGACATGGGGGAAGGGTAGGAAAAGGAGGAATTAAGCTCATCATATTTTTTCCTTATACATTTATGTTAAGGTCTGTGCGTTTATGCTACTTCTTAAAATTATAATGATTCCATGATAATAATGAATCTTCAAATTCTTACATAACATATTGCTTTTTATTTTATTATTATTATTTTTTGGCGGGTGGGGCAGGTTGGGGAGGGAGGAGGGTGGGCGGGCCACTTCTAGTGGTCTTTCATTTATTTTCATCCATCTTTGTTCTTTGGCCCATGTGGGCCTCCCATCTCAGGGGCCTCTGTTGTCGCAAAGCACCAGCTCTGGGCACATGAGCTCCAGAGCTCCGGCTCGGTAATTGGACACAGGGGTCCAGCCACTCTGCGGCACGTGGGATCTTCCCAGGCCAGGGATCGAACCGGCGCCCCTTGCACTGCAAGGCGGTGTCCTTACCCACTGGACCACCAGGGCCGCCCAACATATTGCTTTTTAAATGATTCTTGAAAAATGATTTATGTTCAGAATTACAATCTTGGTATTTGTGACATTATTCAATGTTTGCTTTACATGATCACAAAGATTGTATAACAATTAGAGATTGAACGAGATTCTAAAGACATATAATTGATAGAACGGCTCCTCTGAATACCCATTTAGTCAACATTATTGAGTCACCTGCTGTGTGCCAGGTTCTATGCTAGGCTCTGGTGTTACAGTGGAAAGCCAGACGCACAAGTTTCCTGCCTCAGGAAGCTAACGTGAGGGAGTCAAAGTACAAATATTAAGAAAATGAATTAAATGGAATAATTCTGTCATTCATAAGAGAAACAAAACAGGCTGGTAATAGAGTCTGGGAAAGCCATTCTAGATGTTTTAGCCACTCTTCAATTCAGTGACATTTTTTATTTGTATATTCTATTTTTTTAATTGAGGTATAATTGATTTCCAATGTTCTGCCAATCTCCAAAGCAGTGAATTTTATGCTGAGATCTAGAGGATGACCACAAGCCACTGGAAGAGCTGAGAGAGTGCTTTTCAGGTGAGGAGAACTTCAAGGGGAAAAACTTGGACAGAACACCTCCTTCTCTGTTCATATTCTGAAAGTGGTATCTTTTAAGCAACTTATTTGTAATATATGTTATGGTCACTGTTTTAAACTTGTAGAACTCACAGTGAAGGAGGTTGCTACAGGTGAATTATATTCTCCTAAATTTCTACATTGAGCACCTAGTACCCTCAGAATGTGATTCTATTTTGACCTAGGGTCTTTATAAGGGGAACAAATTTGAAATGAGGTCATTAGGGTGGGCCTGAATTTAATATGACTGGTTCTCTTATAAGAAGAGAATAGGACACAGAAACACACAGGAGAGAAAACCAGTGAAGACACAAAGGGAAGATGGCCATCTACAAGCCAAGGAGACAGCTCTTAGAAGAAACCAACGCTGCTGACAATTAATCTTGGGCTTTTTGCCTCTGGGACTGTGAAAAAATGAATTTTCTGTTATTTAAGCCACTCTGTCCATAGTACTTTGTTACAGCAGCCAAAGCAAATGAGTACAGAGGTTAATTATTTGTCCTATGCGTTTTTCCCCAAGTTTTCTCCTTCAGATAGGCAGTCCAGCTCTGCCTCTGATTATAGGCTGTGTTAAGAAGATTGCTTTGTATCCCTTAATCACTGGGAGATCACTGAAAGTTTGATGTAAGGAAAATATATTATCTTAATATATGATCGGAATGACTCTGGCATTTGTATGGACACTGAGTTATAGGAAAGCAAGAGTAGAAGAAGGTTCTTCTAAGATAGGCTGTGGGACCAGGCCAGGTGACAGGTGACGGTATCCTAGACTAGAGAGGTGGCACTGGGGATGGAGTGTGGATGAATCAAGGGGCGTGTATGTTTGGAACTGCTCCCAAGCAGTGGGGTTCTTCCCAAAGAACAATAAGCAGAGATGTTATTACTATTTACTTAAGACCTACTCTGTGCCAAGTGGGCTTCACGGATATTCTATTTTTTAATTGTGACATTTTATTTGTATATTCTATTTTTTAATTGAGGTATAATTGATTTCCAATGTTCTGCCAATCTCCAAAGCAGTGAATTTTATGCTGAGATCTAGAGGATGACCACAAGCCACTGGAAGAGCTGAGAGAGTGCTTTTCAGGTGAGGAGAACTTCAAGGGGAAAAACTTGGACAGAACACCTCCTTCTCTGTTCATATTCTGAAAGTGGTATCTTTTAAGCAACTTATTTGTAATATATGTTATGGTCACTGTTTTAAACTTGTAGAACTCACAGTGAAGGAGGTTGCTACAGGTGAATTATATTCTCCTAAATTTCTACATTGAGCACCTAGTACCCTCAGAATGTGATTCTATTTTGACCTAGGGTCTTTATAAGGGGAACAAATTTGAAATGAGGTCATTAGGGTGGGCCTGAATTTAATATGACTGGTTCTCTTATAAGAAGAGAATAGGACACAGAAACACACAGGAGAGAAAACCAGTGAAGACACAAAGGGAAGATGGCCATCTACAAGCCAAGGAGACAGCTCTTAGAAGAAACCAACGCTGCTGACAATTAATCTTGGGCTTTTTGCCTCTGGGACTGTGAAAAAATGAATTTTCTGTTATTTAAGCCACTCTGTCCATAGTACTTTGTTACAGCAGCCAAAGCAAATGAGTACAGAGGTTAATTATTTGTCCTATGCGTTTTTCCCCAAGTTTTCTCCTTCAGATAGGCAGTCCAGCTCTGCCTCTGATTATAGGCTGTGTTAAGAAGATTGCTTTGTATCCCTTAATCACTGGGAGATCACTGAAAGTTTGATGTAAGGAAAATATATTATCTTAATATATGATCGGAATGACTCTGGCATTTGTATGGACACTGAGTTATAGGAAAGCAAGAGTAGAAGAAGGTTCTTCTAAGATAGGCTGTGGGACCAGGCCAGGTGACAGGTGACGGTATCCTAGACTAGAGAGGTGGCACTGGGGATGGAGTGTGGATGAATCAAGGGGCGTGTATGTTTGGAACTGCTCCCAAGCAGTGGGGTTCTTCCCAAAGAACAATAAGCAGAGATGTTATTACTATTTACTTAAGACCTACTCTGTGCCAAGTGGGCTTCACCGGAGGCTTAGCAGTAAAGAATCCACCTGCAATGCATGAGATGCAGGAGACATAGGTTCATTTCCTGGGTCAGGAAGATCCCCTGGAGGAGGATATGGCAACCCACTCCATTATTCTTGCCTAGAGAATCCTACAGACAGAGGAGCCTGCCGGGCTACAGTCCATAGGGTCATAAAGAGTCAAACCTGACCAAAGCAACTGAGCATTCACCCATGCATGTACCAAGTAGGATACTAAGTTCTTCTTTGCTATTTCATTCAATCTTCACAATATCCTCCAGGAATATTTCAAGATAACTTTATGGATATGGAAACTGAGCTCACAGAAGTTAAATGCTATATTCCATGGTCAAAATGATAACTTTCTTGTATTGATCCACAAAGTATGTTCTAAATTTAGTATGCTAATGATATCATTAAATAATAAATCCACCATTAATAATTTACATATAACTTTCTATCTAGTATATAACATGCCATACCGATTTTTCTTGTTTTGTTCCCTGAGTAGTTTCTGAACTATGTTCCTGCAGATTTTTCTAGGCATTTGCTATTATTCTTATTACAGCCTATTCAAGACTTTCTCTCCTTAACAGCAGTGAAGATGAATCTTAATCCTCTTGGAAATTCCAAACAAACATAGTGCTTTTCACACACTAGGTGGTGAATAATGATGTGTCTGATTGTGTTCCCAATGTCATTCCAGTAGTGGTTTTAAAATCTCCCCCAAGGAAAATATTACTGGAATTCATTTGTGACATCAGTTAAGCAAAAATATTTCCTGATTAAAGTAGAATCTGCATTTTACTTATTTTGTATCCTCTCTCTGAGCAAATTCCAGACCTTAAATGTAATAGATTTCCAATAAATCAGTTCTCAATGAATAATGGTCGCTAGGCAATTAAGAATAATTCTTAGAGACGCTTCCTCTAACACTGCTGTTTAGGATGTTCAAATCAACTTTCCTAAGAGCATAATTACATAGAAACCAGATAATTTTGAGCTTGGAAGGACTTCTCATTATCTCATTATTTCATATGCATTTGAGTAACATAAAAGAATCTTTTATTTTAAAATCTTACTTCTTTGGTAATAAGGAAATAGTTTTTAATTCCCCCAATATAGTGGACAGTTCCTAAGGCAAAGTGATCCTCAACAGTCTTGGAAAGGAGGAGTCAAGACCACCAGGATCAAATTTGGAATTTCCAAACAAAGGAAAAGGCATACTCCTATGTTATTAATGAATCAGACTTGCTTGGGGGAAGTAGAAAGGCAATTAACAATGTCTCAGATAATTTCCCACTGTTTACTTTAGTTTTGGAGCCCCAGACAAGAATATCACTTATTCATTTCCTCCATAGTAAGAGGATCCAATTGCCTGTCCCACCCAGGAAAAAAACAGTTGAGATGTTTTGCAGATAACGCACAAAATTGCCTCTGAGCACTTGATGACAGATTTCCAGGTTTTCAGTCACCTAAGCCCATGCATCCAGCCCCCCAACCCCCTCCTTTTTTACAAAAACAAAATATTAATGTGTCTCCCCAAATCAAAAGATTAATAAATCCGATTTTTCTTGTTTTGTTCCCTGAGTAGTTTCTGAACTATGTTCCTGCAGATTTTTCTAGGCATTTGCTATTATTCTTATTACAGCCTATTCAAGACTTTCTCTCCTTAACAGCAGTGAAGATGAATCTTAATCCTCTTGGAAATTCCAAACAAACATAGTGCTTTTCACACACTAGGTGGTGAATAATGATGTGTCTGATTGTGTTCCCAATGTCATTCCAGTAGTGGTTTTAAAATCTCCCCCAAGGAAAATATTACTGGAATTCATTTGTGACATCAGTTAAGCAAAAATATTTCCTGATTAAAGTAGAATCTGCATTTTACTTATTTTGTATCCTCTCTCTGAGCAAATTCCAGACCTTAAATGTAATAAATTTCCAATAAATCAGTTCTCAATGAATAATGGTCGCTAGGCAATTAAGAATAATTCTTAGAGACGCTTCCTCTAACACTGCTGTTTAGGATGTTCAAATCAACTTTCCTAAGAGCATAATTACATAGAAACCAGATAATTTTGAGCTTGGAAGGACTTCTCATTATCTCATTATTTCATATGCATTTGAGTAACATAAAAGAATCTTTTATTTTAAAATCTTACTTCTTTGGTAATAAGGAAATAGTTTTTAATTCCCCCAATATAGTGGACAGTTCCTAAGGCAAAGTGATCCTCAACAGTCTTGGAAAGGAGGAGTCAAGACCACCAGGATCAAATTTGGAATTTCCAAACAAAGGAAAAGGCATACTCCTATGTTATTAATGAATCAGACTTGCTTGGGGGAAGTAGAAAGGCAATTAACAATGTCTCAGATAATTTCCCACTGTTTACTTTAGTTTTGGAGCCCCAGACAAGAATATCACTTATTCATTTCCTCCATAGTAAGAGGATCCAATTGCCTGTCCCACCCAGGAAAAAAACAGTTGAGATGTTTTGCAGATAACGCACAAAATTGCCTCTGAGCACTTGATGACAGATTTCCAGGTTTTCAGTCACCTAAGTCCATGCATCCAGCTACATCTCACAAAACACTATTAATGTGTCTCCCCAAATCAAAAGACTTAAAGTACTTAAGAGGTACGATAACAACAAGGAATCTTAGTGAAATATTTAAAGATATCTCTAATTCTCTCTGTCATCAACAAAATATAGCAAAACTAGCCTTCCTGCATATCAAACAAGGAACAGATGTCTACTGATACTGTTGAGAAAACAAATAACCATAAAGCTTTTGTCAGACGACATTAAAGATTAGTGCCTCTTTTATGCCATGATCCTTCTATCAATCCAGCTCTACTTTTTAAATATTAAAGCCAGCAAATAAATAAATAAGGAAAGTAGTAAAACAACAAAATATATGACCAAAAGCTGAAAATGCAGTTCACAAAAAGAAAATTTCTTGTGGGCAATAAAGTTTTAAAAAAATGTTTAACCAGAAATCAGAAAAATACAAGTCATTTCACATTAAAATACCATTTCTTTTCTAAAGTGTTGAAAGGCTTGTGGAGCCTGTATCTCATATTCACTGTAAATGGGTTTGAATTTGTAAGACTACCACAGAAAACAGTTTGGCATTATCTCATCAAATTGAACTCCCACTTACACTAAGATCCAGAAAAATCCACTCTTGGATATATATGCAAAAGCAACTCTTGCACATTTACAGCAGGGAATCTGGGCCAGAATATTCACAGAAACACAATCTTGGAAACAAGCACACTGCCTGCTGCCAACAGAGCAGCTGATGAATCAGCTGGTTCCTATGCAGCGGGAATATCACACAGCAGTTAAAATGAATGATCTCTAGCAATACACAACAGTAAGAATAAATTTTAAGAAGACACAATGAAGTGAAAAAGCATCAAAAGGTAATACCATGTTCAAACAATTACATTTTTAAAATTTCAGTTTCTTTATTAAAAGAGTAAAGTTGAGCTAAAATGATCTTCAAATAAAGCTATACAATAATTAATGGCTTCACTGGTGGCTCAGATGGGAAAGAATTTGTCTGCAATGAAGGAGACCCACGCTTTATCCCTGGGTTGGGAAGATCCCATGGAGAAAGAAATGGCAACCCACTCCAGTATTCTTGCCTGGAAAATTCCACGGACAGAGGAGCCTGACAAACTACAGTTATGGGGTCACAAAGAGTTGGACATGACTGAACAACTAACACAAGCATGCAATAATTTACAAAGGTCTCAGAATGGTGCTTACTCTGGGTGGGGAGACAGGCAAATATGATGAGGGAGATCTTATAGCAGAATAATGTGTCACAGTTGTGCTTTTTTTTAAGTGGGTGTTTATTTTGATGTCTACTGATACTGTTGAGAAAACAAATAACCATAAAGCTTTTGTCAGACGACATTAAAGATTAGTGCCTCTTTTATGCCATGATCCTTCTATCAATCCAGCTCTACTTTTTAAATATTAAAGCCAGCAAATAAATAAATAAGGAAAGTAGTAAAACAACAAAATATATGACCAAAAGCTGAAAATGCAGTTCACAAAAAGAAAATTTCTTGTGGGCAATAAAGTTTTAAAAAAATGTTTAACCAGAAATCAGAAAAATACAAGTCATTTCACATTAAAATACCATTTCTTTTCTAAAGTGTTGAAAGGCTTGTGGAGCCTGTATCTCATATTCACTGTAAATGGGTTTGAATTTGTAAGACTACCACAGAAAACAGTTTGGCATTATCTCATCAAATTGAACTCCCACTTACACTAAGATCCAGAAAAATCCACTCTTGGATATATATGCAAAAGCAACTCTTGCACATTTACAGCAGGGAATCTGGGCCAGAATATTCACAGAAACACAATCTTGGAAACAAGCACACTGCCTGCTGCCAACAGAGCAGCTGATGAATCAGCTGGTTCCTATGCAGCGGGAATATCACACAGCAGTTAAAATGAATGATCTCTAGCAATACACAACAGTAAGAATAAATTTTAAGAAGACACAATGAAGTGAAAAAGCATCAAAAGGTAATACCATGTTCAAACAATTACATTTTTAAAATTTCAGTTTCTTTATTAAAAGAGTAAAGTTGAGCTAAAATGATCTTCAAATAAAGCTATACAATAATTAATGGCTTCACTGGTGGCTCAGATGGGAAAGAATTTGTCTGCAATGAAGGAGACCCACGCTTTATCCCTGGGTTGGGAAGATCCCATGGAGAAAGAAATGGCAACCCACTCCAGTATTCTTGCCTGGAAAATTCCACGGACAGAGGAGCCTGACAAACTACAGTTATGGGGTCACAAAGAGTTGGACATGACTGAACAACTAACACAAGCATGCAATAATTTACAAAGGTCTCAGAATGGTGCTTACTCTGGGTGGGGAGACAGGCAAATATGATGAGGGAGATCTTATAGCAGAATAATGTGTCACAGTTGTGCTATTTAATTATTTAAGTGGGTGTTTATTTTATTATAATAAATGAATGAATAGATGGATAGATAAAAAAGGTATCTGTAGATCAAGAGTGGAAATGCATCATGAACCAAGGACCCAGAGTCCAATTTTGTATAGCAGAAGCTCTTTAAAATAAATACATGAAAAAAAAATAAAATAAATACATGAAAAGGCCTAGACAATAAAGCAGCTATTTGTTTAATGACATACAAAATGCAAGTTTATGCGTTTTTATCTAAGGGGGAAACTAACATTTCAGTGAAATATCATCTAAATGTCCACCAAGTTATTAATAACCTACAACTATAACTAGATTTTTAGTGCCTATTTAAGCAACAAAAATGCATTTTGTATATTACTGCCCTAAAGAACCTGTACATGAATACTAGCACCAGTACTTCTTTTTTGTTAAACTAAGAGAATAAGATAGCAAATCTGTGTTCTGGATCCTTCAGCTCTTATTGCCTCAAGGGGATCTTAGTGATCCCTTTCCTTTAGTATTAAACTACCTTCTGCTTGTTTATTTTCAGTGATACCCAGTCTATGGTATTATGAATTCTTTGGAAAAGGCAACCTTCCCCTTCCTCTTCTCTTCCATATTTAAACTCTGGAGGAAAAAATCCGATGCTTACTGCCTGGAATTCTTTTACTCAGGCTATCACCTGTTGTAATTCGGTTTTCACGTTTAGGATCCACTGAAATTCCTTTCCTCAGCGTCATCAGTTCTTTCTTCCCCGCTATCTACGATTGTTCCCTCAAATTTAAAAAAAAAAAAAAAAAATCATATTTCTCTCATTATTAAAAAAAAAAAAGCTCTCTTGATGGTACTTCTCCTTCCATTTACCAGTCCATCTCTCTACCCCCCAGCACAAATGCCCAGAGAAGCCTCACGTTCCTTCCAGAACCAACAAAAACACTTTCTCCTTCACCATGCCACCAAAGCTTCCTTTTTCAAAATCCCTGGAGAGGGCTTCCCCTGGTGGTCCAGTGGGTAGGGACACCGCCTTGCAGTGCAAGGGGCGCCGGTTCGATCCCTGGCCTGGGAAGATCCCACGTGCCGCAGAGCGGCTGGACCCATGTGTCCAATCACCGAGCCGGAGCTCTGAAACTCATGCGCCCAGAGCCGGTGCTCTGCAACTACAGACCCCACCGCGATGGGAGGCCCGCAGGAGCCAAAGAACAAAGAAGGATGAAAATAGAGAAATGAAAGACCAATAGAAATGGCCCACTCGCTCCCCTCCCTCCCCAACCCGACCCCCGCCCAAAATAAATAAATAAATAAATCTTAAAAAAAAAAAAACAAAAAAAACCTGGAGATGTAGATATTGCTAAATCTAGTGATCCATGTGATGGTTTTATCTTTATCTGTCGGAAGCATTAGACATAACTGATCAATCTTGCCTCCAGTTTGAAATACTTTTTTTTCCCTTTACATCCAATCTGAACACTCTCTATGAGGTTTTTCTTCTACCTCAATGGCACTCTTTTTCAGTCTTCCTAGGCCAGAAATTCCTCCTCTCCCCTCACCTCTTAGCACTGGGGGCTCTGGAGCTCAATATTTGTACCTCTTCTTCAACACCATGAATTCCTGACTGGTCTCTACAGTCTTTAGGGCCTCATATACCACCCAGTATTTCTGCATTTCAGCCTATCTTCATTTTACATCTAATAAGCATCTCAAAGGTAACATATTCACATGCAAATTATTCAATCACATCCCTAAGCTACTTCTGCGACAGTCTTGGCAGCTCCATTGCTCTAGATGTTCAAGTCTAAAGCTGTGGAGTCAGACTGACATCTACCTTTTTCTCACATTTCATATTCTAGCTGTCACCGGTAGACTAGAACTATGAAAATAGCCAAAAGTCAAACATTTCTTACAACTTTACAAATTTCTCTGCCACCCACTTGGTTAAAATGTCCATCAGTTCTTGTATAATTGATTATAAAAACTTTTCTGCAGTTGCCCTTGACCCTGACACACTGTTCTCAATCCAGCAACTGAGGCCAGCCTTTGAAAACTGGCCAGTTGAGGTCTTGCCTCTACTGGAAGCCAGTCCATTACTTCTGATATGATTCAGAGCAAAAAAAAAGTTGTCACCAGCCTATGAAGCTTTATACAACCTCACCCTTGTATCACACTGACCACTTCTTACTCCTTAGCCATATTACCTTCAGGCAGTGACACTTCCAAGCCCAGCAAGTCTACACCTGGAGTGCCTCCTAAACAGAAGACCCCACCAAAATGCGACTTAGGCTCTTACCTACTTAGGAGTATAGTTCAAATATCACCTCATTCAAGTTTCTCCTAATTACTCTAAGTAAAGCTGCAACCTACTCCCTGGCTTTATATTACTTAATAAGAGTTACTGACATCTGACATACTTCATATTTTACTTATTTCTGTTGCTCCTTTTCTGTCTTTTTCACTAGAGTATCAGCTCAGGAGGGCAGAGAACTGTGTCTCTCTTGTTCACCAATGTATTCCCAGTGCCATCCAAGAACAGTGCCTGGCATATATTATATCATCAATGAATTTCTGATGAAAAGAGAATGAAATATCTCCATGTGGCCAGCCCTTATCTCACTTAATATCTCAGACAAATTTGAGAGGTCCTTCATCCCTGCTTCCTAAGACATTCCATTCTCTTGACTGTAACTTATACTCTCCTATGCCCAGCTATATCACAGTCTATTCTTTTCCATTCTCCTTTCACATTTCTACATTTTCTGCCCTCATTTATTGTTAATGTCCCTTGAGACTTGATTCTCAACCATTTTCTCTGTTCTTTCTATACTCTTCTCTAGACATCTGTCTTCATACTTAAGCATTCCATACCTACGACTCCTGACAAAAGTCTCTTTTGATACCCAGGCAAATACAACTCCTTGGATGCCGCACACGTATCCTAAGCTTAACATACCCACACACGATCTCCTGATTTAAATTCCCTTCCCTTACTGTTCCTCCTCCAATCCTCTCCAATTGAGGTAGCTTTCTCCCTCTCCTTTCCAGGGTTTCCCAGGTGGCTCAAGCAATAAAAAATTTGCTGCCAATGCAGGAGCCACAGGAAATGCACATTCGATCCCTGTGTCAGGAAGGTCCCCTGGAGCAGGAAATGTCAACCTACTCCAGTATTCTTGCCTGGAAAATCCCATGGAAGTAGAGCCTATCAAGCTTCAATCCATAGGGTCACCCAGAGTCAGACACAGCCACCCATATGGGAATCTTATCATCAATTCTTTGTTGAACTACACCTCCAAAATTATCTCTCTCCCTTATACCTATTTATATTCATCTTCGCTGCATCCACAATCTTCTTCCAAGCCACCATTAACTTAATAGTGACAACCAAAGAATAAGAGGCTTTTTTCATTGGTCTCTGTGTTTCTAATATTGTCCCAACTCCATATCTTAGCTTTTCTTTTTATTCAACAGCCAGAGAGATCACATTACAATCTAAGCCATACCATGTCATTCTCTCCACATAAGAATTCCAATGGTGCCCAGGTTCATAAAATAAAACTCCTTTCTGAAGGCCTGGCATAATCTAGCCTCTGCTAACAACCCTAAGCTAGGCTTAGAGCTTCTTCCTCTTGCTTCCTGACTCCAGGCACACGGGACACCCTTCACCATCTGAATCTCACTAACTTAATATCTCCCCTAGGATCTTTGCACTTGTTTTCTTTTTTCTGCCTGAGACAACTTTTACTTACTCTTCCCATGTCTGTCACATTTAGGTTTCAGTGTAAACATCTTCATCCACTGTATCTTAAATAGATCTCTCACCCAATTTATTCTTTATCTTAGCATGCTATTGAATTGTTCCATAGCATTATCTTTATTTGTTTCCTTGTTATTTTTATCTCTCTACACTGCTTAGCTTGTATCTTATCCAGAATTGTATCTTCACAGCTTTACATTGTTCTTGCCACATAAAAGTCTCTCACTATCTATTGATTTAACAAATGAATGAATGAACATGATGCGTCAGAACTGAATGAAGATTTATTTCTCTGTTGCCCTGTGGATTTTAAGGGTTTTTTTCCTATCTATATATTTTTTAAAAATATATGCTCTGTCAGCACTCAATTGATAAACTTGGCATATGACATATCAATTTAAATTTTAGCTCGAGGTATGGCAGCACAAAGGACAGGACTTAGCCACTGAACAACAATAGATCACTTGAAAATGTTGCAAGGATATTTGTATTTCTGTGGGAAAATTATTCCAAATTTACCTAAGTATATACAGTTCCCCAGTGTTTGTTTTTCCATTTAAAAACGTTATTAAGGGGCTTCCCTGGTGGTCCAGTGGTTAAAGAGTCTGGCTTGTGGTGCAAGGAGCACCAGCTGGATCCCTGGCCCAGGAAGATCCCTTATGCTGCAGAGTGGCTGGACCAATGTGTCCAATTAGGAGCCAATGCTCTGGAGGTATGCACCTAGAGCTGGTGCTTTGCAAAGAGAGAGGCCACAGCAATGGGAGGCCCACACATGCCAAAGAATAAAAGATGGATAACAACAAATATAAACAAAAGAGCCATGATGGGGAAAAAGAAAAAAAAAATGTTATTAAGGTTTTTAGTTTTCATTTTACTCCTGGGGGAAAATGTGGTTTTGCTTATTATAATGACCTACTTAGTAACTAAAAGGTATGTTAATGAAAATTTGACTCTTGGTCAATGGAAGGATGTGGAAAAGTCTTAGAAGTGGCTGAGGCAAATATCAGCTGCTTGACTAAGGGTTTAAAGAGTAAAGCGTGAGTTCTAGTCTTCTTAGTAACCTAAAAGGTATAGTTTTAATGAACAACTTTTACTTACTCTTCCCATGTCTGTCACATTTAGGTTTCAGTGTAAACATCTTCATCCACTGTATCTTAAATAGATCTCTCACCCAATTTATTCTTTATCTTAGCATGCTATTGAATTGTTCCATAGCATTATCTTTATTTGTTTCCTTGTTATTTTTATCTCTCTACACTGCTTAGCTTGTATCTTATCCAGAATTGTATCTTCACAGCTTTACATTGTTCTTGCCACATAAAAGTCTCTCACTATCTATTGATTTAACAAATGAATGAATGAACATGATGCGTCAGAACTGAATGAAGATTTATTTCTCTGTTGCCCTGTGGATTTTAAGGGTTTTTTTCCTATCTATATATTTTTTAAAAATATATGCTCTGTCAGCACTCAATTGATAAACTTGGCATATGACATATCAATTTAAATTTTAGCTCGAGGTATGGCAGCACAAAGGACAGGACTTAGCCACTGAACAACAATAGATCACTTGAAAATGTTGCAAGGATATTTGTATTTCTGTGGGAAAATTATTCCAAATTTACCTAAGTATATACAGTTCCCCAGTGTTTGTTTTTCCATTTAAAAACGTTATTAAGGGGCTTCCCTGGTGGTCCAGTGGTTAAAGAGTCTGGCTTGTGGTGCAAGGAGCACCAGCTGGATCCCTGGCCCAGGAAGATCCCTTATGCTGCAGAGTGGCTGGACCAATGTGTCCAATTAGGAGCCAATGCTCTGGAGGTATGCACCTAGAGCTGGTGCTTTGCAAAGAGAGAGGCCACAGCAATGGGAGGCGCACACATGCCAAAGAATAAAAGATGGATAACAACAAATATAAACAAAAGAGCCATGATGGGGAAAAAGAAAAAAAAAATGTTATTAAGGTTTTTAGTTTTCATTTTACTCCTGGGGGAAAATGTGGTTTTGCTTATTATAATGACCTACTTAGTAACTAAAAGGTATGTTAATGAAAATTTGACTCTTGGTCAATGGAAGGATGTGGAAAAGTCTTAGAAGTGGCTGAGGCAAAAATATCAGCTGCTTGACTAAGGGTTTAAAGAGTAAAGCGTGAGTTCTAGTCTTCTGGATCAGTAGTTACAGGGCTCCTGAGTAATTCATTGCAACTTCTTTCAGCTGCCTCTCTAAGAGAAGGATGAAGTCTACCCTGCTTATATTTTTGCAGTATTGTGGTCATTTTATTAGACACTGTATGTAAAAATGTTTTCAAAACTGCAGAAAATCCTACTCAAATGAAGTCTTACGGTGTTGGCGAACAACCTTGCAAAACTGACCCTAGGGCTCCACTGCCATTTCAGAGAGATTATGGAAGATGAGCCAAGGCAATTATCTCTATGTCTGTGGAAGCATTTTTTATTCTAGACCATACGCCTCAAAATGCTGAGATGCATAAAAGATTATACAATCCTTCAATCAATGGAAGTGGATGAGGGCTGGCTTCCTAGGCTATCTCCTGGTGGTTAGTACCTTAGCTATGCATTTTTAAGAAGGTGTATAACAGTGTTGGAAGCGGACCGGAGCCCAGGGGATGGCTCTCTAACTCCTCTGTGGAATGATTTACTGTGTGCCCTTCTAGACAAGCGCAAGCGACTTCCATATGGTAGCAGGTTGATTTATCAGAGGCTAAAGAACTCTACCCTTTCAGATGCCCCAGTCAAGCTTCCCTCATTCTGCCTCCATCCTTCCCTTCTCCCCTTCCCCCTCTCCTTCTCCAATAGAGACCAGGGAGAGGGGAACCTGGAGGGATAAAAAGAAAGAACCATTTCAGTTCCTTTTACTTCCCCATTGCAAGCTGTGCCGCTGAGTTAAAAATATGTAATTTCATTTCCAAGTCTATTTCAACCCTTGCCTGGCCTACTGAGCAATCACAAACCTTCCCATTTCAATTCAGATCTTTGCTTTTAGCTTTATTTTAAGTGGAACACTGCTAAGTTGTATAAACAGATACAAAGTAAACGCTCTACAAAGAGCAGAAGTAGGATTAAGGGAACCAGGAAGTAAATCTGTATTTATAGCACACTGGTCAAATTCTGAATTGTTTTCCTTTCATTTCAAAAATGCCAAACTTTCCACAAGGTATAAAATGTCAAAGAAGGGATCAAACCTGTGGCATCCAAGAGTCTCTGCTAAACATGAGTTTTCTGATTATTTTCAGTGATGCTAATTTATAACTTTGTATAAACAGATTACACATTTTCTGCAGGTGAAAATTACTGTTCCTCTGTTACATTTGAAATACTACATATTTACAGAGAATGACCCACTTTTAAGTAATGAATCACGTTTGTCACAAATATTTATGAGCAACCACCCCAGTCAATTGTGCTACAGGGTAAATTGCTAATAATTAATCAACTACTAACACCTAAAATAACATGAATTCAACCCCTTCCCAGAAAGCTAAAAAAGGACCTCCAGGTGGGCAACGAAGATCACTTGGCAGAGACAAACAAGATGACTAATGTCCTTGAATCATATGAGCAGTACTGCAGCTAACCAAAATCCAGAATGGCTTACATAGGTGGATTTCCTTTATTTTATTGTCTGCATATTACCATGGGCATCCCTGGTGGTTCAGATGGTAAAGAATCTGTCTGCAATGCAAGTGACCCAGATTCGATCCCTGGGTCACGAAGATTCCCTGGAGAAGGAAATGGCAAACCACTCCAGTATTCTTGCCTGGAGAATTCCATGAACACAGGAGGCTGGTGGGTTACAGTCCATGGGGTTACAAAGAGCTGGACATGACTGAGTGACTAACACACTAAAATTCCACTAAAATATATTATCGTGGGAGAGGGCAATAGAAGAAAAACCAGATGCATCTACAATGGACCCTTCTTCCTTTTGATTCATAATTTGCAGCATAACAAACTGGCTAGATGTGATTTTAGTTTATAACACTTAATAATAAAACCATACAGTTTCAATTTGTTTTAATTTATGTTCAAGGACATCAGTTCATTAATGAATATTTAAAATACGTGTGATTTGATACTTTTTTTTTTTTACTTAAAATGTCAAGTTTAAAAACTTTATGGGCAGATAAATCCTCTTTTATTGATATAAATAGCCTTAAGTGGCATCACATCATCTGAAACCTTCTCCACACAGTTATTTTTGATCTAAAGTGATAATTTCCCAGTCATTTATGAAAGATTGTGCATTGACAAATGATTCACTTCTGTAAGGAAGCCTCTTTTCAGATTTGCATGAAGGTAAATGGAGTGCTAAGCATCCTACCCCCTAGAGAGGCAACATGCAAAGAACCAGGAGAATCTGTCACCCTTCTCATCCATCTTTATCACTGTCAACATGCAAAAAAATGAATTAAATCCATCAATGGCCCTGGGGAACCTTCTCAATAAAATCCAGGAAAAAGAAAGGGGCCTCTAGATCTAGAAGACCAGATTTCAGTCTATCAATATGCTATGTCTCCCTGTAGAAGTTTCTCTTTCAAATGTTCTTTGTTAAATAAGAACAAGATTGGATAAACTCCTAAGACTCATCCAGCTTTATCCTATCCAATTCTTTCTTATTTCCAACAATTCTTTCTAAGATGGACCAAACACTCCTGAAACAATATCTAATTCTGTCCTTTTCCCCAGGAACATCCTGCTCCCTTTTATTTTCTACATTTCCCTATCCTTATCTCCTGGAACCCGCAAAAAGAACCTCACATGCCTCAGTGCTTCTAATGTTATGATACTCATCACAGAGTATCTGATAGAATCCCAGCCTTCATGGGTTTGTCTTTTAAGTACACAACCTGATCTGGGTTTACATACTGCCCGTGCTATTGACTGTGAACTTGACCAGTCGCTTGTCTTCCCACGCCTCAACTTCTTCATCTATAAGACGTGGAGAATGATAGCTTTCTCTTGGGGTTGCTGTGAGGCTACACAGTAAGGTACCTACATCCTTTAAGGTAGAGTATTGGTCTTATTCAACTCATTTCCCAAGAAGTAAGTAGCTCAGAGTAACAGAAGGAGCAGGAACTTGGTGGTTGGAAGACATGGGCTGACGCTTTGGGTGAAGACACTGTGTCCTCTGTGGACTGGACTGAGATGCTGTCTGAGGTTAAGAATAGGATCTTGAGGTCTCTCTGAACCCGGTGGATGCCTAGCACACTCCCTGCCACACAGATTCTCATTAAAATTTTGTCAAAGTTTAAAAACTTTATGGGCAGATAAATCCTCTTTTATTGATATAAATAGCCTTAAGTGGCATCACATCATCTGAAACCTTCTCCACACAGTTATTTTTGATCTAAAGTGATAATTTCCCAGTCATTTATGAAAGATTGTGCATTGACAAATGATTCACTTCTGTAAGGAAGCCTCTTTTCAGATTTGCATGAAGGTAAATGGAGTGCTAAGCATCCTACCCCCTAGAGAGGCAACATGCAAAGAACCAGGAGAATCTGTCACCCTTCTCATCCATCTTTATCACTGTCAACATGCAAAAAAATGAATTAAATCCATCAATGGCCCTGGGGAACCTTCTCAATAAAATCCAGGAAAAAGAAAGGGGCCTCTAGATCTAGAAGACCAGATTTCAGTCTATCAATATGCTATGTCTCCCTGTAGAAGTTTCTCTTTCAAATGTTCTTTGTTAAATAAGAACAAGATTGGATAAACTCCTAAGACTCATCCAGCTTTATCCTATCCAATTCTTTCTTATTTCCAACAATTCTTTCTAAGATGGACCAAACACTCCTGAAACAATATCTAATTCTGTCCTTTTCCCCAGGAACATCCTGCTCCCTTTTATTTTCTACATTTCCCTATCCTTATCTCCTGGAACCCGCAAAAAGAACCTCACATGCCTCAGTGCTTCTAATGTTATGATACTCATCACAGAGTATCTGATAGAATCCCAGCCTTCATGGGTTTGTCTTTTAAGTACACAACCTGATCTGGGTTTACATACTGCCCGTGCTATTGACTGTGAACTTGACCAGTCGCTTGTCTTCCCACGCCTCAACTTCTTCATCTATAAGACGTGGAGAATGATAGCTTTCTCTTGGGGTTGCTGTGAGGCTACACAGTAAGGTACCTACATCCTTTAAGGTAGAGTATTGGTCTTATTCAACTCATTTCCCAAGAAGTAAGTAGCTCAGAGTAACAGAAGGAGCAGGAACTTGGTGGTTGGAAGACATGGGCTGACGCTTTGGGTGAAGACACTGTGTCCTCTGTGGACTGGACTGAGATGCTGTCTGAGGTTAAGAATAGGATCTTGAGGTCTCTCTGAACCCGGTGGATGCCTAGCACACTCCCTGCCACACAGATTCTCATTACATAAGCAAAGGGACTAGGGATGTGAAAAAAAAAAAAAAAAAAGCAACAGTGCTGTGCATGGATAGACTGAATAGACCCTTTATACATATTTACTGAAGGAAGAAATAAAGCAGAAACACTCCCTGATTCCAAAGTCTTAGGAGGGTAGTAAACAGCCACCTCTCCAAAGAAAGTAAAATTTCATCCCAGAGTAGAAGAACAGGAAAGGATTGAGTTCTCCAGGAGAGCAGGCGGCTTCGTGCCCCAGATTCACGTCCCAGGTAGAACAGGGTCGAGGTTTTGGCAGAGAGACTGACACCACGGGAGAGGACAGGGGACTTAGGATCAGCTGTCCAAGTGCAACCTGCTCTGAGCCAAGTGGCCAAGTTGGGAGAAGTCCATTCTCAGGCGCAGTGCAGCGGGCGGGCGAGCCCCAAGTTCTCATTTTTGACTCTTTCCCTTCACCCTCCCCCGCCCAGCAGTCAGGTCCCAGGAGGTAATTAGTGTGGGGGAGAAGCAAAGCTGCTGAGGGGGCAGGGAGATGGGAAAGTACGGGTGGGGGCGGTCTACTTGTCAGAGGTCTCATCAAAAGAGGGGAGAGAAGGGAGAAGAGGCAGAGGGCTTAGAAAAGGGAGAGGGAGAGACTAAAGAGATCTTTTATTTTCGCAGTCGAGGCATACCTAATGATATTCCCACAGACAGACAGACAGGCAGACGCAGAGACACACAGGACACGCTTGCGCGTTTGAAAGCGTTCATACCCCCAAATCCAGGACGCAGCCTGTTGTCATAACCATCGAGTAAACTGTCCAGGATGCGGGGTTGACTGTGAACTTGACCAGTCGTTGTCTTCCCACGACTTCTTCATCTATAAGACGTGGAGAATGATAGCTTTCTCTTGGGGTTGCTGTGAGGCTACACAGTAAGGTACCTACATCCTTTAAGGTAGAGTATTGGTCTTATTCAACTCATTTCCCAAGAAGTAAGTAGCTCAGAGTAACAGAAGGAGCAGGAACTTGGTGGTTGGAAGACATGGGCTGACGCTTTGGGTGAAGACACTGTGTCCTCTGTGGACTGGACTGAGATGCTGTCTGAGGTTAAGAATAGGATCTTGAGGTCTCTCTGAACCCGGTGGATGCCTAGCACACTCCCTGCCACACAGATTCTCATTACATAAGCAAAGGGACTAGGGATGTGAAAAAAAAAAAAAAAAAGCAACAGTGCTGTGCATGGATAGACTGAATAGACCCTTTATACATATTTACTGAAGGAAGAAATAAAGCAGAAACACTCCCTGATTCCAAAGTCTTAGGAGGGTAGTAAACAGCCACCTCTCCAAAGAAAGTAAAATTTCATCCCAGAGTAGAAGAACAGGAAAGGATTGAGTTCTCCAGGAGAGCAGGCGGCTTCGTGCCCCAGATTCACGTCCCAGGTAGAACAGGGTCGAGGTTTTGGCAGAGAGACTGACACCACGGGAGAGGACAGGGGACTTAGGATCAGCTGTCCAAGTGCAACCTGCTCTGAGCCAAGTGGCCAAGTTGGGAGAAGTCCATTCTCAGGCGCAGTGCAGCGGGCGGGCGAGCCCCAAGTTCTCATTTTTGACTCTTTCCCTTCACCCTCCCCCGCCCAGCAGTCAGGTCCCAGGAGGTAATTAGTGTGGGGGAGAAGCAAAGCTGCTGAGGGGGCAGGGAGATGGGAAAGTACGGGTGGGGGCGGTCTACTTGTCAGAGGTCTCATCAAAAGAGGGGAGAGAAGGGAGAAGAGGCAGAGGGCTTAGAAAAGGGAGAGGGAGAGACTAAAGAGATCTTTTATTTTCGCAGTCGAGGCATACCTAATGATATTCCCACAGACAGACAGACAGGCAGACGCAGAGACACACAGGACACGCTTGCGCGTTTGAAAGCGTTCATACCCCCAAATCCAGGACGCAGCCTGTTGTCATAACCATCGAGTAAACTGTCCAGGATGCGGGTAAAATTTTCTGGGCATAATTTCTCCTCCTTTTGGTTCTGTCCTGGGGATTCGTTTAAACTGCAAACGCACCAAGAAAAGAACAGGGGCGGAAGGGGTTATTTTGAGACTTGATCTGCGAACAGGTGGAAACAGGTTTATGTTCTAGGAAAAGAGTCTGTTGCTCCAAACTAACGGAGTCAGGGCTGAGGGATGGGGGAAGAGAGACATGGTCCGGAAAGGCGCAGCCCGCGCACACGGACCCCAGTATCCACACTCTTCTTGGACGCTGCGCCCCTGCTGCTCTTGGCGTCTACGCGGTCAGAGCAAAGCCCGAACCCCGGGCCGCTGACCTTACAGCGGAGACCAAAGGGTCTGGTTCGTCTTGGGAGAGGCAGGCGGCCAGAGGAGACCCAGAAGTGGCCCCGTCTCCACCTTCCCCTGACCCTCAGCACCCCGGGAAACTCACCAAGCCGCCAGGCACAGGAAGTGCAGGAGGGCGAAACTGACCCCGAAGGACAGCGCGATCGCGGGTACCTTCTTGGCAGAAACCATCTTTGCAACATGCCATACTTTAAGCCTGTTCAGGTTTCCAGGCTCTCCAGATGCCCTGGACAGGGTGCGAGGCGAGGGCAGAGGCTCTCCGCGGCGTGCGCACACTCGCGCTCACACTCGCCCGCGCTCACACTCGCCCGCGCTCAGCCAGCCCCAGCCGCGGTGGGCGCGTGTGTGCACGCGGGCCGGGGAGGCGGATCCTGCCTTTCCTCGCCCCCTCCTTTTCTCGCCAAGCTCTCCAGTGTATGGAGCGCTGAGTATACCACTCACACCCTTTCCTGCCCGCACCCCGACGCGGCCGGAGTTAACCCTGAGGCGCTGGAACAGAAAGACTGAACCAAGTTCTTTCCGACGTTTAACTCCCGGGCGAAGGTCAGGGGTTCCAGCCTCTCCTCGTGGTCTCAGGCCCCCGCCCCAGGTGTGCCTCCGCCCTCTACAAAGCTTAGCCTCCACTTCTCCCTCCGGTGGCTTTTGGATTTAACCCCTGAAGCGCCTCTCTCTTTAGGCTGTCCAGGACCCGTCTGTACCCATTTTCAAGGCTGGAGGTGGTGAAAAGGCGAGATGGCGAGTCTTGCTGGGCGTGGGGGAGGGAGACCTTGTCGGAGAGGGGAATTCAGGCCTGGACCGAAACAACCTCTGGGATTCTCCCCTTGTGGTGCTGTGGAGCAGCGGAGGGAAGAAGCTTCTTCCTGGTAAAAGGGGTTGCAACTCACTGGGCAGACAGTAGCCAAACTGGTAGGAAGCTGACTTGAGCCTCAAAGGGGTTGCTGCGAACCAATTCCCCCCACGGTGACTCTTGAACGGGTCATAAAAACATGGCCGAAAGCAGCCGCGCAACGGACCCCAGTATCCACACTCTTCTTGGACGCTGCGCCCCTGCTGCTCTTGGCGTCTACGCGGTCAGAGCAAAGCCCGAACCCCGGGCCGCTGACCTTACAGCGGAGACCAAAGGGTCTGGTTCGTCTTGGGAGAGGCAGGCGGCCAGAGGAGACCCAGAAGTGGCCCCGTCTCCACCTTCCCCTGACCCTCAGCACCCCGGGAAACTCACCAAGCCGCCAGGCACAGGAAGTGCAGGAGGGCGAAACTGACCCCGAAGGACAGCGCGATCGCGGGTACCTTCTTGGCAGAAACCATCTTTGCAACATGCCATACTTTAAGCCTGTTCAGGTTTCCAGGCTCTCCAGATGCCCTGGACAGGGTGCGAGGCGAGGGCAGAGGCTCTCCGCGGCGTGCGCACACTCGCGCTCACACTCGCCCGCGCTCACACTCGCCCGCGCTCAGCCAGCCCCAGCCGCGGTGGGCGCGTGTGTGCACGCGGGCCGGGGAGGCGGATCCTGCCTTTCCTCGCCCCCTCCTTTTCTCGCCAAGCTCTCCAGTGTATGGAGCGCTGAGTATACCACTCACACCCTTTCCTGCCCGCACCCCGACGCGGCCGGAGTTAACCCTGAGGCGCTGGAACAGAAAGACTGAACCAAGTTCTTTCCGACGTTTAACTCCCGGGCGAAGGTCAGGGGTTCCAGCCTCTCCTCGTGGTCTCAGGCCCCCGCCCCAGGTGTGCCTCCGCCCTCTACAAAGCTTAGCCTCCACTTCTCCCTCCGGTGGCTTTTGGATTTAACCCCTGAAGCGCCTCTCTCTTTAGGCTGTCCAGGACCCGTCTGTACCCATTTTCAAGGCTGGAGGTGGTGAAAAGGCGAGATGGCGAGTCTTGCTGGGCGTGGGGGAGGGAGACCTTGTCGGAGAGGGGAATTCAGGCCTGGACCGAAACAACCTCTGGGATTCTCCCCTTGTGGTGCTGTGGAGCAGCGGAGGGAAGAAGCTTCTTCCTGGTAAAAGGGGTTGCAACTCACTGGGCAGACAGTAGCCAAACTGGTAGGAAGCTGACTTGAGCCTCAGTCCGTCCGCACTGTAGTCGTTTGCCAAGCTGTTGCTGCAAAGATACCAAATTCCTTTATGCTACCTCGCCGCCTGGCACGAGCGTGCCTCCTGCTCTGCTGCTCCATACTTTCCTTGGTAGGGAGAAAAGTGGAGACAAGGGAGAGCAAATCAAAAATCACTTGCACTTTTTGAGATCCTTCACATTCTTCTTCTTTCACAACAGAGCTGACAAGATCCAGAAGGATTCAGGGATGGGGGAGGGATGGCAGGGGAGAGGGTGAGGAGAGAGCAGGAAAAGAACAAGTATGTGTGTGTGTGTCTGAGAGAAACAGATTAAAATGGAAGGACACTTCATCGTTCACTAATGACTTGAAACACTAGGCACTTTAACATTAGTATTGTAGGAACAGAGATGAGTACATTCAATAGAACTTTTAAAAACTTTAGTTATTGATTCCAAGGGGGAAAAGTGACTTTCACCTTAATAGTGATGTATGTGGCAATGCTTATATGTTGGATCAATGACCTAAGTAAATTTCTGTAAAATTAGGTCCCTAGAACCAACTAGTCACCACCAATAATTATGTTCTGCTTAGAACTTTGAGGGTTTGTTCAAAGTTTGATGACAGACTGACTTGATATGGAAATAATCAAACCAAGGGAGTTTGGGAGTGGGGTTATTTATTTTTGCTTGTTTGTTTCAATCTCATAGGTAACTTTTTTTCTTACAAAGAGGAAGACTTTTCTAATTGCCAAAATGCATAAGAACTGGAGGTACGCACACTTGATATTCTGTATTGTTTCTTTCCTGGCTTTTATTAAACCTCATCCTAATTCAATTTGTATCATTGTTCTCTTATATATGTAAATATATATATATATATATATATATATATATATATATGTATATATCTTGTCACTATGAATTTTAAAATAAATCCAGGATTCAAAGAGTAAAATTTACTCCTACAAATATTGTTAAATATGCTATTATTTTCCACACACACTCCTATCCATTATGGCCTAGGCTGTGAGTAAATATTTCCTGTACTTAGGTGTGTAGAAATATGAAAGTATTCAAATTACACATGTAACTTCCTTTTTTAAAGTTAAGCTAGATCTTTGACTGCTGTATTCAAATGCACCACCTCCAAATATCATTATGTTAAGTTAGCAATATATTATAAATGTATCATAAAGGTTTACATCTTGTATAGTGGGATGCAAATAATACAGATCACCCTATTGCTCAAGTCTTAGGAGGGACACATTGTCTACAGTGCCTAAAAAATGTCCTGAAAATTAATATGAAATTTGTGTTCATGTAAGTACATGCATTTTTCTGTTTGCTCTTCATAACTTTTATCAGATTCTCAAAGGCTGTAAACCATAGTATGGATTAATATTTTCACATGAGAGATGACATATTTAATAGAACACAACCAGAGAGGTGAATTGCCAACCATTTGTAACTAATATGTGGCAAACACCCCTACCTCATTTGATAAGCTTATCCATTGCCAGTTTTTATAGACTATCATGTAGACCTTGAGTGTCCTTTGAAACAGCTTGACCCAATTTTTGTCCATTTATTAAATGGCCAACTAGATTGGCACACAGAATTTTGAGTGATAGTTAAATGAATGATTTGAAAAGGTTGAACCTATTTCTCTTTCTTCCCATTAATTATTTCTATTAAAATATTGAACTAATTTATACTATTTGATGAGGGTAATGGTGTGAATTACTGCTTTAAATTCTGAAGTCTTGAATATCCACTTAGCTGAAACATTTCTGTTCTGAGAATGTAAAAGCCACTGACTATTTTTATATTAATGCATTTCCCTGTGCTAGATATATAAGATAGGTGAAAAGAATTGATTTGATGCTCTCTACTCCTGTCTTCCCTTATTTGTATTAAAAAAATGCTTTTACAAAAATTGACCTGTATGCTGACCTGTTATTATTGTCTAGTTGTAGATTTGTGTGTCTATTATTAAGACATCTCAAAGCCGCGTCTATTGTTTTCATGGTTACTACATCAAAAATGACATAATCTAGGACATTTAAACATAATCTGTTTGAAAAAATATTTCATAAAATTAATCACTAGTGGTAAAGAACCTGCCTGCCAATGCAGGAGACATAAGAGATGCAGGTTCGATTCCTGGGTTGGGAAAATCCCCTTGAGAAGGAAATGGCAACCCACTCCAGAATTCTTGTCTGGAGAATCCCACGGACAGAGGAACCTGGCAAGCTACAGTCCATAGGATGGCAAAGCGTCAAACAAAACTGATGCTACTTAGCACGCAAGCATGCATGCACTTCTTCTAAAATATATTTTTTTATTTGCCATGTAGTTCATGCAGATTTAGTTGTTTCAATATAATTACTTGGGAAAATAAAATTTAAGCACTATGTGTGTCTTTGAATAATTTCTATACATGAAATTTGGAAATCCAGGTATTACAGCAAAATTTTAAAATTATTAATTAAATATCTATGTGATTGTCCATGACAAGGAAGCCTAGTGTGCAGCAGTTTTGGGGGTTCCCAAGAGTTCAACACAATTAAAGAAAGTCTTCAAAAAGTCTCCAAGATCCTCAATTAATTTAAATTATAAGAGGAAATAATAACTCTTCAATATCAGCTTTTGTTTTATATTAAAATCCAGTATTTTATATTATATACATTTTGGGTTTCCTTATGTGACTCAGTGATTAAGAATCTGCCTGTCAAAGCAGGAGATGCAGGTTCGATCCCTGAGTTGAGAAGATACCCTGGAGGAGGAAATGGCATCCCACTCTAGTATTCTTGCCAGGATAATACCTTTGATAGAGAAACTGGTGGGCTATAGTCCATAGGGTTGCAAAGAGTCAGACAGGACTGAGCACAAAGAGAGAGAGAGAGAAAAACACATTTTAAGGGTCTAGTACCCAAGTAATGACTTTAATAAATACTTTAAATGTTTTTAAATGCATGAAGCAATATTTTATCTGTTAAACTTGAATTCTATACTCAAACTCAGTGAGTTCTCAGATTACAATAAATAATCCATAATTGGAAGTACCACTTAATGCCAAATTCCAAAGGACTATGACTGTTTTGTGCGTGTGTGAATGTTCTATAAATTTATGCAAAGCATTAAGTATTAGAAAGAACATTCCTTGATTGCATTCAGTAAGTGTGTGTATTTTCATAGTTTCTGAAAAAGAAATACCATTAGATGTAGGAAAAAAAGTGATAGATTTTTTTCAGCATCTAATAGTAATGACTAGCAAGGGTAGTTTATGCATAATCAATAGTGCTCAAGGGATTTCCCTGGTAGCTATTGTTATGCTGCCTTCTTATGCCTTCTGATATATTGTCATGTTTACTTTTTCATTTTTAGTTGAAATAACAGAAGTTAACTTACTCTCAATTCTGGAGGCTAGAAATCTAAGACCTAGGTGGTGTTTCTTCTGAGGCATTTCTCCACAGCTTATTGGTAGTCATCTTTTTATTGTATCACACGGTCTTTTCTCTGTAGGCATGCACATCTGTGTCCAAATTTCCTCTTCTAATAAGGACAGCAGACACACTAGATCAGGTCCATCGTAAAGAACACATTTTAACTGAATGAACTTTTGAAAATACCTGTTTCTAAGTAGAGTCACATTCTAGACCACTAGGTTTAGGATTTCAACATGTGAATTTGGCAGAAACACAATTCAGCATGTAACAGTGGTCATCTTCCTTCAACTATATATATTTTTAAAATGAGAGTAAGTACATAAAATAGCTTTTTAAATACAAATTTATCAGAAAACAATACTTTCAGTTAATAAATAAAATTTCAAAGATCACATAAGAATAGATTTAAACTTTCTCAATGTAAAGATTGACCCTCAAGCCACTATTGCTTTAGTAATAGCTTAATTTATTAATTTGGATGTTAGCATTGCAAGTGCTGTGCATATTCTGATTTTATTAAAACAAAAAGTCAAAAAACCATGTGTGATTTCTCATGCAAATAGTAATAATTGCTACAGCATTCATCTTTTATTATAAGAGTATCAATTAGGTATTAAAAGCTAATCTCATTTGAATCTTCAGAAAAAAACACTTACTTTTAGGTATTATTTTCTACACTTTATAGATAAAGAAACTGAAGCTTAAAAATGTTAGAAAATGTGCTCATAGTTACAAGCCAGGAAACGGAAGTGTAAAGATTTTATTCATTTCCTGTGGAACTACTAAATAAAATTTGCTTTTCTTGTTTTATTTGATATATGTGTATATTGTAGAATGATTACCACAATGATGTTAGTTACCATCACCTCACACAGTTCGTGTTTGTGTGTGTGTGTGTGTGTGTGTGTGTGTGTGTGTATGGTAAGATCTACTGTCAGCAAATCTCATGTGTACAATATAGTATTGTTAATTATATTCATCACACTGTATTTTATTTAATTTTGAGGGGGGGGCGGGTTGGGGAGGAAGGTAGGGGCAGGTGGGCCACATCTATTGGTCTTTCATTTATCTATTTTCATGCATCTTTGTTCTTTGGCCCGTGTGGGCCTCCCATCGCAGTGGCCTCTGTTGTCGTAGAGCACTGGCTATAGGTGCATTTGCTCCAGAGCTCGGGCTCGGCAATTGGACACATCAGTCCAGCCACTCCGTGGCACATGGGATCTTCCCAGGCCAGGAATCAAACCGGCACCTCTTGACCTGCAAGGCAGTGTCCTTGACCACTGGACCACCAGGGAAGACCTCACACTATATTTTAGATCCTTAAAACTTCTTCTTCTTCTAATGGAAAGTTTGAAATCCTATTGATCAACACCTTCCCATATCCCTCATCCTCAGAGCTATACAGCTACCAGTCTACTCTGTTCCTATGAGCTCAACTTTTAAATTCTACATATAAGTGATATTATACAGTATGTGTCTTTATCTAAATTGTCTTGTTTCAAGAGTAACACAGGATTAACGAAACCAATTTGGAAAGCTGTTTGGCAATACATATATACAACGTGAACATGATCATAATGTATGATCAGGCCATCCCATGCCTGTCTTATAGCCCATAGAAGCTCTCAAACATGTTCATAGCAAAAGGCCTACAAAAGAGTATATTGTTTGTAATAGTGGGAAGTGTTAAATGTTAGTCGCTCAGTGGTATCCAACTCTTTCTGACCCCATATTGTTTGTACTTACTTTTAGGTATTATTTTCTACACTTTATAGATAAAGAAACTGAAGCTTAAAAATGTTAGAAAATGTGCTCATAGTTACAAGCCAGGAAACGGAAGTGTAAAGATTTTATTCATTTCCTGTGGAACTACTAAATAAAATTTGCTTTTCTTGTTTTATTTGATATATGTGTATATTGTAGAATGATTACCACAATGATGTTAGTTACCATCACCTCACACAGTTCGTGTTTGTGTGTGTGTGTGTGTGTGTGTGTGTGTGTGTGTGTATGGTAAGATCTACTGTCAGCAAATCTCATGTGTACAATATAGTATTGTTAATTATATTCATCACACTGTATTTTATTTAATTTTGAGGGGGGGGCGGGTTGGGGAGGAAGGTAGGGGCAGGTGGGCCACATCTATTGGTCTTTCATTTATCTATTTTCATGCATCTTTGTTCTTTGGCCCGTGTGGGCCTCCCATCGCAGTGGCCTCTGTTGTCGTAGAGCACTGGCTATAGGTGCATTTGCTCCAGAGCTCGGGCTCGGCAATTGGACACATCAGTCCAGCCACTCCGTGGCACATGGGATCTTCCCAGGCCAGGAATCAAACCGGCACCTCTTGACCTGCAAGGCAGTGTCCTTGACCACTGGACCACCAGGGAAGACCTCACACTATATTTTAGATCCTTAAAACTTCTTCTTCTTCTAATGGAAAGTTTGAAATCCTATTGATCAACACCTTCCCATATCCCTCATCCTCAGAGCTATACAGCTACCAGTCTACTCTGTTCCTATGAGCTCAACTTTTAAATTCTACATATAAGTGATATTATACAGTATGTGTCTTTATCTAAATTGTCTTGTTTCAAGAGTAACACAGGATTAACGAAACCAATTTGGAAAGCTGTTTGGCAATACATATATACAACGTGAACATGATCATAATGTATGATCAGGCCATCCCATGCCTGTCTTATAGCCCATAGAAGCTCTCAAACATGTTCATAGCAAAAGGCCTACAAAAGAGTATATTGTTTGTAATAGTGGGAAGTGTTAAATGTTAGTCGCTCAGTGGTATCCAACTCTTTCTGACCCCATGGAGTATAACCCACCAGACTCCTCTGTCCATGAAATTCTCTAGGCAAGAAGACTGGAGTGGTTAGCCATTCCCTTTATTAGGGGATCTTCCCAACCCAGGGAGTGAACCCAGATCTCCTGTACTAAAGGCAAATTCTTTACTATCTGAGCCATGAAATGCCAACTAATTAAATGTCCTTTAACAAGGAAATGGATACATTATATTGTAGTGAAGCACTATAGAGCAATTAAAATTAAAGGAATTGGTATATATATTTATATATCAATATAGATATATGCCAAGAATATAATGTAAACAAAATAAGTGACAGAATAATGCCTTCAATAATTTATCATTTATACAAAATTTGAAACATGAAAAATAATATTGTTTATGGGTATACATGCTGTGATAAGCCCACATGAAAAAATAAACACCAAATTAGAGACAATGGCTGTGTATGGAGCAGAAGAGAGGAACAGAATGGAACATTGACTACTTCAATTATTTATCCAGTGAAGCACATATGACAAAATATTACATACTGACCAGTTCAGTGGTAAATACCTGAGCCTTCATAATGTCACTTTTTTGGTATTGTTCTGAACATCTATCGTTATATATCAAACCATTATAAAACTCGCTGGTTTGAACCAAGAATTTATGATGATCTCTGAGCTGGATGGCATCACAGAGTCAACGGACATAAGTTTGAGCAGGCTCTGGGAGATGGTGAAGGATAGGGAAGCCTGTTATGCTGCAGTCCATGGGGTCACAAGGAGTCCTATGACCACTCCCAGAGCTATACAGCTACCAGTCTACTCTGTTCCTATGAGCTCAACTTTTAAATTCTACATATAAGTGATATTATACAGTATGTGTCTTTATCTAAATTGTCTTGTTTCAAGAGTAACACAGGATTAACGAAACCAATTTGGAAAGCTGTTTGGCAATACATATATACAACGTGAACATGATCATAATGTATGATCAGGCCATCCCATGCCTGTCTTATAGCCCATAGAAGCTCTCAAACATGTTCATAGCAAAAGGCCTACAAAAGAGTATATTGTTTGTAATAGTGGGAAGTGTTAAATGTTAGTCGCTCAGTGGTATCCAACTCTTTCTGACCCCATGGAGTATAACCCACCAGACTCCTCTGTCCATGAAATTCTCTAGGCAAGAAGACTGGAGTGGTTAGCCATTCCCTTTATTAGGGGATCTTCCCAACCCAGGGAGTGAACCCAGATCTCCTGTACTAAAGGCAAATTCTTTACTATCTGAGCCATGAAATGCCAACTAATTAAATGTCCTTTAACAAGGAAATGGATACATTATATTGTAGTGAAGCACTATAGAGCAATTAAAATTAAAGGAATTGGTATATATATTTATATATCAATATAGATATATGCCAAGAATATAATGTAAACAAAATAAGTGACAGAATAATGCCTTCAATAATTTATCATTTATACAAAATTTGAAACATGAAAAATAATATTGTTTATGGGTATACATGCTGTGATAAGCCCACATGAAAAAATAAACACCAAATTAGAGACAATGGCTGTGTATGGAGCAGAAGAGAGGAACAGAATGGAACATTGACTACTTCAATTATTTATCCAGTGAAGCACATATGACAAAATATTACATACTGACCAGTTCAGTGGTAAATACCTGAGCCTTCATAATGTCACTTTTTTGGTATTGTTCTGAACATCTATCGTTATATATCAAACCATTATAAAACTCGCTGGTTTGAACCAAGAATTTATGATGATCTCTGAGCTGGATGGCATCACAGAGTCAACGGACATAAGTTTGAGCAGGCTCTGGGAGATGGTGAAGGATAGGGAAGCCTGGTGTGCTGCAGTCCATGGGGTCACAAAGAGTTGCCCACGACTGAGTGTCTGAACTGAACTCAGTGTTCAAGGTTTGACCAGGCTCATCTGGCAGTTTTCCCTGGAACTCTTGCTGTTTTACTTAGATTGTGACTGGGGCTGTAGTCATTTAAAGATTTGACTCAGCTGGCTATTGAGGCAGCTTGTTGCTTCACATCATTGACACAACAGGTAGGATATCTGAAGCAGTTGGAGGGCTGACTGAATCTCTCTCTTCCTCTGTCCTTAGCCTCCTCTCTTAGTTAGCTTGGCTTTCCCCACAACGTGAGGGTCTCAGGAGAGCCAGACTTTTTTATATGGCAGCTGGCTTCCTCAAAGTAAACTCTTCAAGAATTAGACTGAAACTGCAAGGCTTCTTAAGAACAAGGCTTAGAAGTCAAGAGTATCACCTCAATTGCTTTCTACTGGTCAAATCAAGTTACCTATAACCCCATTATGCAAATGGGATCCACATGGGAGGCATGGTTCATTGAACAACCGTCTTTGAAGACTAGGTATCATATATACTTTTCTCTATGCCTGAAATAGACCACAGAAAAACTTAATACCAGTTTACACCACTGGTATGAAGGTTAATTTTATGTGTCCACTTGACTTGGCTACTTATTCCCAAATACTTGGTCAAAAATTATTCTAGATGTTTCTGTGAAAATATGTTTCAACCATCCAATCAGTTGAAAACCTTAAAGAAAGAAAGACTGGGGCTTCCCTGGTGGTCCAATGGGTAAGGACACCGCCTTGCAATGCAAAGGCCGCCGGTTCGATCCCTGGCCTGGGAAGATCCCACATGCCGCGGGCCGGCGGGATCCATGGTTCCAATTACCGAGCCAGAGCTCTGGAGTGCATGCGCCCAGAGCCGGTGCTCTACGACAACAGAGGCCACCGAGATGGGATGCACACACGGGCCAAAGAACAAAGATGGATGAAAATAGACAAATGAAAGACCAATAGAAGTAGCCCACCTGCTCCCTACCCTCCCCACCCCACCCCCCACCAAAAATAAATAAATAAATAAATCTTTAAAAAAAAAAAAAAGAAAGAAAGACTGACCTACCGAGAGGAAGAGAGGATTCTGCCAGGAAACCTTCAGATTTAAACTGTAACTCTTCCCTGTATTGCTAGCTTGCCAACCTATTCTATGAATTTTGAATTTCCCAGTTTCCACTGTTGTGAGAGCCAATTTCTTAAACCCAATCTCTCTCTCTCTGTCTCTCTCTCTCTCTCAGTTTCTACTGGTTCTGTTTCTCTGCAGAATCCTAATCTAACACAAGTGGCATGCTGATATAAGACTGTTGAATCTTTGGGGTACGATAAATCAGCTTGTTGCTTCATCATTGACACAACAGGTAGGATATCTGAAGCAGTTGGAGGGCTGACTGAATCTCTCTCTCCTCTGTCCTTAGCCTCCTCTCTTAGTTCGCTTGGCTTTCCCCACAACGTGAGGGTCTCAGGAGAGCCAGACTTTTTTATATGGCAGCTGGCTTCCTCAAAGTAAACTCTTCAAGAATTAGACTGAAACTGCAAGGCTTCTTAAGAACAAGGCTTAGAAGTCAAGAGTATCACCTCAATTGCTTTCTACTGGTCAAATCAAGTTACCTATAACCCCATTATGCAAATGGGATCCACATGGGAGGCATGGTTCATTGAACAACCGTCTTTGAAGACTAGGTATCATATATACTTTTCTCTATGCCTGAAATAGACCACAGAAAAACTTAATACCAGTTTACACCACTGGTATGAAGGTTAATTTTATGTGTCCACTTGACTTGGCTACTTATTCCCAAATACTTGGTCAAAAATTATTCTAGATGTTTCTGTGAAAATATGTTTCAACCATCCAATCAGTTGAAAACCTTAAAGAAAGAAAGACTGGGGCTTCCCTGGTGGTCCAATGGGTAAGGACACCGCCTTGCAATGCAAAGGCCGCCGGTTCGATCCCTGGCCTGGGAAGATCCCACATGCCGCGGAGCGGCTGGATCCATGTGTCCAATTACCGAGCCAGAGCTCTGGAGTGCATGCGCCCAGAGCCGGTGCTCTACGACAACAGAGGCCACCGAGATGGGATGCACACACGGGCCAAAGAACAAAGATGGATGAAAATAGACAAATGAAAGACCAATAGAAGTAGCCCACCTGCTCCCTACCCTCCCCACCCCACCCCCCCAAAATAAATAAATAAATAAATCTTTAAAAAAAAAAAAAAGAAAGAAAGACTGACCTACCGAGAGGAAGAGAGGATTCTGCCAGGAAACCTTCAGATTTAAACTGTAACTCTTCCCTGTATTGCTAGCTTGCCAACCTATTCTATGAATTTTGAATTTCCCAGTTTCCACTGTTGTGAGAGCCAATTTCTTAAACCCAATCTCTCTCTCTCTGTCTCTCTCTCTCTCTCAGTTTCTACTGGTTCTGTTTCTCTGCAGAATCCTAATCTAACACAAGTGGCATGCTGATATAAGACTGTTGAATCTTTGGGGTACGATAACAATTTAATGTTGTGTTCATTTAACAAGTCAATATGTTCTTGCCTTTCATATGCCATTAAATCCTTCCTCAAATAAGCAGTATGAAATCATCTTTGAATACTGAATTTTAACTTATAATAAGATATCTAATTGCCATTGTTTTTCTTAGAATGGGCGGTTTTTTGTGACACAGGTAAGAATTCATTCATGATATGTGAGCACACATATAAATGTTAAACATATGTGAGCCATAATTGAGGTTCTAGATAAATCACTCAATTTTGTCTTTTTGATTTTTAAATCAGCCAAATAATACTTGCTCATTATAGAAATTTTGGAGGATACAAACACTAGCAACCCCCCTCCAAATTATATAAAATAAAATTATTCAAATAAAACACCTTTCTAACTTTCTTTCCCCACCCCCTTTTTTTCTCTTTCTTTAAGGAGGAAAATGGATTTAATCTTTTGAAAAAAACTCACTACTCATTTTATAAACTTTATGAAAATAATATCATGAACATTTTTGCAACTGAATAAGCCTCAGTAGACAATATGTGGAATACATTGTGTATCTTATGCAATTTATTTTATATATTTACATTATTATATCAGTTTGTTACTAGTGATATAAGGAGACCCCCCACTTCAAATATATTCATAACTAAAAGAAAAATTAAATTAACCTAAAGGATATATTTATTTTACTAATTATTATAGGCAAAAATAATTTGACATTTTTGGGGCTTCCCTGGTGGTCCAGTGGGTAAGGACACCACCTTGCAGTGCAAGGGGTGCCAGTTCAATCCCTGGCCTGGGAGGATCCCACGTGCCACAGAGCAGCTGGACCGATGAGTCCAATTACCGAGCCGGAGCTCTGGAGCTCGTGTGCCCAGAGCCGGTGCTCTGCGACAACAGAGGCCACCGCGATGGGAGAACAAAGAACAAAGATGGATGAAAATGGACAAATGAAAGACCAATAGAAGTGACCCGCCTGCTCCCCTCCCTCCCCACCCCACCCCCACCAAAATAAATAAATAAATAAATCTTTTAAAAAATGTATTAAAAAAAAAGTTTGACATTTTAAATTGCTTAAAAAGCAGAAACCTTTAAAGAAAGGCATAATATCAGGCATTTTTATGTCTTTTTCATCATTTTATTAAACCTCAATACAGAATCTAACACACAAATCAGATTCATACAAAGTGAACAATCAAAGTATCACAGGTATATACTGGCTGACCATCAGCACAGCATTTGGAGCTAAATTTTCCAAACCCGGGAACACGTAACGTGACACAGTAGGAATATTATTACATTTGGCCCACAGAAGACTACAAAGCTAGACTGCTCTTCATTACCATCTGGTGGCTACTATGTGGAGTGGCATTAACCATAATTTTAAAAGAAAGTTAGAGGAACTGAATATTTTACATCAGAAGAAAGAGAACCTTAGAATTATTGATGAATGTTAAAAATGAATGAGGATAAAAACCTTACAATATATTCCTTACAATAAAAAAGTATACCACAAAAAGTTATTATTGGAAAAAAATCTATAATGGACAAAAGTTTAATATTTGATAAATATGATTTTTGAACAGCAAAAGAACTCTAAATCACCTATTTGTTTACAACACAAAAAGACAATGCAGTTTTTTTTCTTTTAGTGATAAAATAGCATAAACATTTTTGGATTTACTAGATATTTTGTTCATTCATGTATCTTTACATTCCATCTGCCAAAGAAACACCCTTTTCCATTTTATCTACCTGATAAACACTTTTATATCTTTAGAAATTTCGCTTAAATGGCCCCTCACTTGAGAAGTTTTCTCTGTGCAGTCCTGGCTGAAGGTTCAGTTGTCCATTCTGGTTCAGGTATACATCCCTACAAACCATTGTTGCTAGTCTGCTAATCGCTTACATAGTGTTCTTTATTCAAGACTGTCTGAGCTTCTCAGGAGAGGGGATGATGCCCTACTTATCATTCTAAGACCCAAGTTCTTTGCATTTAATAAATATTTATGTAAGGAATAAAACCAGCAAGTTCATTGTTATTTAGGAAATTTAAACCAAAGGAAACCTCCCACATTTTACTCATAAAAGACAATTGAAGCAAGGACAGAATGAGATTTGGGAGAAAGTAAATGTCCCTTTCAATCTTTTAAATATTCCACTTCCATTACAGAATCGCAAAGCCAAACTAGAACCAGAAAATCATCTAATCATGCCACAAAATTTTAAGTTTGAGTGTGAGACTCAGAATATTGGACTTTCCCAAGCTTCTACAACTTATTACTAGAATTAGTATCTGATCCCCTTGTCTTCTGACACTTCAACTGTCAGGCTTTTATTCCACTGGTTTAGTTCCTGGCTTATTTTAGGAGAAATTGTAGTTCTAGAGAACTAAATTCTAAAAAGTAAGCGTCCTTGTAAGAATCTGTATTCTATACTTTATCCATTACCTAGACTATATATATTTACAAGCAATTTAAGAAACCATTAATTATATTATACAAAATATAATTCAGTTAAGCTTTGAACAAAGTAGTGTGAGCTGCACCGATCCACTTATATGCATATTTTGCTTTTAGTAAATACATTGTATAGTTCTACAAGATCCACTGTTTGTTGCATCTGAAGATATGGACCTGCCCTATAGGAGGGTTGACTATAAAGTAATAAATGAACTTTTTAAAAAAAAAATTTTGGTTTCTTTTTAATTGATTGCTTATTTGTTTACTTTTCATCCTTCTTTGTTATTCAGCCTGTGGGGGCCTCCCATTACAGTAGCCTCTCATTGCAGAGTACCAGCTCTGAGCGCATGTGCTCCAGAGCACTGGCTTGTAATTGGACACACCAGTCCAGCCATTCCGTAGCACGTGGGATCTTCCTGGGCCAGGGATTGAACCAGTGCCCTTTGCACTGCAAGGCGGATTCTTTACCTACTGGGCTACCAGGGAAGCCCAATAAAGTAGTAAATGAACTTTACATGGCGTGAGGGGGTCCATGTCTCCCAACCTCTCCACCTTTTTCCATTGTTTAAGATGAGCTATGTATTTAAATATCTAAAGTGCTTGATTTTGTGCCAACAGTTCTGGGAATTTACCCTGCAATAACAGTACAGTATGCATGTCAAGATTATAAACACTAATAGGACATCATTCTTATTCTAAGACCCAAGTTCTTTGCATTTAATAAATATTTATGTAAGGAATAAAACCAGCAAGTTCATTGTTATTTAGGAAATTTAAACCAAAGGAAACCTCCCACATTTTACTCATAAAAGACAATTGAAGCAAGGACAGAATGAGATTTGGGAGAAAGTAAATGTCCCTTTCAATCTTTTAAATATTCCACTTCCATTACAGAATCGCAAAGCCAAACTAGAACCAGAAAATCATCTAATCATGCCACAAAATTTTAAGTTTGAGTGTGAGACTCAGAATATTGGACTTTCCCAAGCTTCTACAACTTATTACTAGAATTAGTATCTGATCCCCTTGTCTTCTGACACTTCAACTGTCAGGCTTTTATTCCACTGGTTTAGTTCCTGGCTTATTTTAGGAGAAATTGTAGTTCTAGAGAACTAAATTCTAAAAAGTAAGCGTCCTTGTAAGAATCTGTATTCTATACTTTATCCATTACCTAGACTATATATATTTACAAGCAATTTAAGAAACCATTAATTATATTATACAAAATATAATTCAGTTAAGCTTTGAACAAAGTAGTGTGAGCTGCACCGATCCACTTATATGCATATTTTGCTTTTAGTAAATACATTGTATAGTTCTACAAGATCCACTGTTTGTTGCATCTGAAGATATGGACCTGCCCTATAGGAGGGTTGACTATAAAGTAATAAATGAACTTTTTAAAAAAAAAATTTTGGTTTCTTTTTAATTGATTGCTTATTTGTTTACTTTTCATCCTTCTTTGTTATTCAGCCTGTGGGGGCCTCCCATTACAGTAGCCTCTCATTGCAGAGTACCAGCTCTGAGCGCATGTGCTCCAGAGCACTGGCTTGTAATTGGACACACCAGTCCAGCCATTCCGTAGCACGTGGGATCTTCCTGGGCCAGGGATTGAACCAGTGCCCTTTGCACTGCAAGGCGGATTCTTTACCTACTGGGCTACCAGGGAAGCCCAATAAAGTAGTAAATGAACTTTACATGGCGTGAGGGGGTCCATGTCTCCCAACCTCTCCACCTTTTTCCATTGTTTAAGATGAGCTATGTATTTAAATATCTAAAGTGCTTGATTTTGTGCCAACAGTTCTGGGAATTTACCCTGCAATAACAGTACAGTATGCATGTCAAGATTATAAACACAATGAATAATAGGACATCATCATTATTAGAAAAAAAAAAAAACATTTTTTTTTGGCCACACCACACAGACGAGATCGGGCGCGTTCAGGGTGGTATGGCCGTAGACACCACACCACACAGGATGCAGGATCTTAGTTCCTTAACTAGGGATTGAACCCATTGCCTCTGCAGTGGAAACATGGAGTCTTAATTACTGCACCTTTGAAGAAGTCCCCATTATTAATAAAAAATGGACCCTCAGATATTATTTCTGATTTGATTAGTAAGGGATATACTTTAGGATGAATAGGAGGTTTTTGAGATTTTCCAAACATATTTTGCTTTTTGTTTTTTAAATTTTATTTATTTATTTTTGACTACATTGAGTCTTTCTTGCTGTGTGAGGGTTTTTACTAGTTGTGGAGGGCAGGAAGCTAGTCTCTCTTTGCAGTGTGCAAGCTTCTCCTTTTTTTTTTTTAAAGATTTATTTATTTTATTTATTTTGGGCGGGGGTCAGATTGGGGAGGGAGGGGAGAGGGCGGGCCACTTCTATTGGTCTTTCATTTCTCCATTTTCGTCCGTCTTTGTTCTTTGGCTCCTGTGGGCCTCCCATCGCGGTGGCGTCTGTCGTCGCAGAGCACTGGCTCTGGGCGCAGGCGCTCCAGAGCTCTGGCTCGGTGATTGGACACATGGGTCCAGCCGCTCTGCGACACGTGGGATCTTCCCAGGCCAGGGCTCGAACTGGCGCCCCTTGCACTGCAAGGCGGTGTCCTTACCCACTGGACCACTAGGGGAAGCCCTGCAAGCTTCTCCTTGCAGTGGCTTCTCTTGAGGCAGAGCACAGGCTCTAAGGCACTAGGGCTTCAGTAGTTGTGGATCACAGGCCTAGTTTCCCCATGACATGTGGGGTCATCTTAGATCAGATATTAAACCCATGTCCTCTGCACTGGTAGGCTGATTCCTAATCATTGGATCACCAGGGAAGTCCACATCTTGTTTTTTAACCAAATCCATGTACTACTACTACTACTACTACTACTACTAAAAAAAGAGACATAGTCTTTTGAAATGTATTTTTAATAAGATACACTGGTGAGAATCCAGAACCAGTTTACTTCTTTGAATGTGTATTTCATGCCGTATCATCTAGTTCTTTTTCACCTTTAGAAATTATACTTCTAGAGAAAAAAAGGTTTTGGCATTTTCAGGCTTAACATTTATAGTTAACATACTTCTGGCATTTCCAGTGGTGTCTGGCATGTAGTTATTTGTAATTTCTGCTAAGGCATAAATATAAATAGTGGATGCTGAGAGGCCAAGGAGCAGACAGAGGCAGTCAGTTGTTTGCTCTAAGCCAAAGGTAATCCTGGGCTGAGGCCAAACACTATCTGGCTTTGTGGTGCCAGGGGTTAAGGTCTCATGGACAGAAATAGTCCCCAGGTGATTAAAACAACAACAAAAAAATGGTTCTTGGTAAAGAATAACCATCCAGTAAGATTTTAAATTTTGGTGAATGCTGAAAATGTAGCAATTTGAGTGCAGCCTCTGGAAAGGATCCCCATGATACTAAAAAAAAAAAAAAAAAGAAAAGAAATAAAACAGGAGTGAAAGCAGTCAAGCAGTGCAGACACTAAGTGAGACTAGCAAAGGTCTGCCTTAAGCTCTGCATTGTGCTGTGCTCAGCTGCTTAGTCATGTCCGACTCTATGACCCCATGAACTGTAGCCTGTCAGACTCCTCTGTCCATGGAACTCTCCAGGCAAGAATATCCCTGGAGTGGGTTGCCATTTCCTCCTCCAGTCAATCTTCCTGAACCAGGATCAAGCCCAAGTCCTGCATCTCCTACATTGCCACCTGGGAAACCCTATCTTAATGTACAGTCAGTTTTAAAAGGCTTTCTAAAGCTACGAGGACTAAAAAAATGCCTCTTTTCTTCTGTCACAACAACATTGCTTCTCTGTCTGCAAATTCTCTAAAATTAGAAGCCAGTGTCTCTGTGGTGTCTATTAATTCTTCTACCAAAGTCGTAAGATAGGTGAGCTGTAGCATATAGAGCTCAGTTAAGTGATGTTGTCATTTAATTTGCCCACTACTCAACTTATTTGGGGCTTCCTAGATGGCATTAGTGGTAAAGAATCCTCCTGCCAACGCATGAGGCAAGAAACATGGGTTCAATCCCTGGATCAGGAAGATCCTCTAGAGCAGGAAATGACAATGCACTCCTGTATTCTTCCTGGGAGAAGTCTATGGAAAGAGGCACTTGGTGGGCTACAGTCATAGGGTCACAAAGAGTCAGACATGACTGGCACACACGGGCACACACATACCCACACCCACAACTTATTTACAGCTGCATTTTAGTCCTTTCAAATAGTTTAAAAGTTCTCTTATTTCCTTTCTTCTTTCTGAAGCTTTTTTTGAAAAGCATTTGAAACTGGGAAGTATCTGATTTGAGTACATTTTGCTATGTTTTTTCATGTCATCTAATAAAAAAACAGTGATTTCTTTTTGTTTTCTCCTTGCTTGGTATAATCAAACTATTTTTCTGACTTCATCTGATGCTCTTTGAAATGGAATCCTTTCAATTGAGTTGTTTACAACAAAATTATAATGAAAACTATGTTATTGTTGTTCCCTTCCATATCAAATAATGACCATACATTTTGATTTTAGGTCAGGATTGGCTTCCAGAAATTTAATAAGTTTTGCTAACCCTCACAGACAGCCCCCTCATTATGTTATACTGAAAGAATCTGGCTCTTGGAAAATATATTTAATATGTTATGAATTATTTCATTATTCCAAAGTGTATATTCCCACAAATTTTGCAGTCAAAAATGAAACATGTATAAAAAATCATCCTGTAATAATCATAAAGGGAGAACTCTGCACTTTCATGGGTCTGATGCATCTACTTTCTGTACTTTGTCTTGCATCATGAATACAAAATCAGCCCCAAAATCAAACTGCTTCACTTGATTCTGATTACAATGACTTTAATTATGATAAAGCCCTTATCTTTTAGACAGATTGCTTCTAAAATAAGGAATTATAAAGGCCAAATGTTGAAAACTATTATCTCTGTGTTTGGCATAAGATTCTATAATTAATATGTTGCTTGCGACATACTTGACTTTGCTTGTAACACAAAATTTTGCAATATGTGAACTCAAGAAGAAACATACAATATATGAGGCAAATAGAAAAGGTAGTAAGATGATAGATTTAAATCCAATATTCCAATAGTTACGTTAAAATTTAAGTAAATATTGTAACTAAAAGACAAAGGTGCCAATTCATGTTGATGTATGGCAGAGGCCATCACAATATTGCAAAATAATTATCCTCCAATTAACACAAATAAATAAGTTTTAAAAAAGACAGATGTTGCCAGGCTGAATAACAAAAAAGTCTAAGTATATGTCATTTAATAAGACTTACTTTAAAATAAAAATACAAATAATTTAATGGTAATGTATACCCCCATGTTTTCAGGTGTCAAAATATCAGATAAAGAAAACCTAATCTCTAAGAAGCATCATTAGAAATAAAGGTGGATATTTCATATTGAAAAAAAGACAGGTACACACCAAATGATATAATAAAATCTGAATTTTCTTGGACTTCAATTTATAGCCTTAAAAACACTATAGGGAGCCCTGGTAAAACTAAGTTCTCCAATCATAGACAGATTTTAACATACTTCTCTCTATAGCTAATGAAACAGACAAAATATGTAGTAAATGTATAAATGATTTTAAATAGCACTGTTAAGAAACTGGATCTTATAAACTTAGGGAACTGCTTCACCTAACAACCGCAAAGTATATATTCTTTTCAAATGACATGGACAATTATCCCTAGCAGCTACATTATGAGGTTTAAAGCAAATCTAAACAAATATCAAGGGACTGAAATCCTATCAACTGCACTCTTTGATGATTATGAAATCAAGATAGAAGTTAATAATAAATAGATAACTAGAAACTCCATTTAGAGAAAGGAGAAAAACTAGGGAGATGGGACAAGAAGCCAGAAAAATTGGCACAATCCAGATAATGGGAAGGCTTAAGCCATCCTAAGGTGTTCATATCCTAACAGCACTGGGAGAACATTAAAGGATATGTATCTTGGGATTGATATAATTAAGGTTGTGTTTTAAAAACAGTCATTCTGGCTATGTCTATGTTGATGGAAGGTGAGAAGAGTTAGACTGGTGACCAATAGTTTGGAGTAAGAAAATATTAGAAGCCAGGAGGCTAATGAGGGGATGCTTGCAATATTATAGTTAGATGAGGCTGGTTTTCTGAACTAGAACAGTGGCATGCTACAACTCTTAGCACATCATCTCAGATATACGATGCTGCTTGATGCTCAGCCTCACAAGGATGTGATCGTTTGTGTGAGCACACACTTCTTGATGTTAGACTTCACTTAGATGCTTGGTATACTCTTCACTGAGACCTATTTGTTCTTTACACTTCCAGATGTCCATGTCCTCTTCCAGGCATCTGGCTTTTCTTTCCATTTCTGCTCCAAAGTCTATTTTCACTCCTTAGTGTCTTCTAAGTTTTGACATTTCATTGCTGCCAGGTAAACCATTCTTAGTCCTTTCCACTGGCCCCAGATGCCTCACATGTGAATACACCCTATCATTTCTGGAACTGAATCAGACTGGACCCCCTGTCTGAAGGGGAAACACTGTTGAGGACTCATGAGTCAGCTCACAACCTCACAACCAGCTCAATTATAATAAGGCTTAAAATTAAGGCACTGAACAGTGGTCATTAGGGACAAACTCTTTCCTTTCTTTTTATTTAATGTTTAAGATGTGATGATTGTTACCAGAGCAGCACAGTATAATAAAAAATAGCCAGAAAAAAAGTAACAAAATACTTTCAAAGACTACTAGAGCAGAAAGAACTTTAAAAATTATCTGGATCAATTCCCTGTGTCCTATGCCAGTGTTCCTTTAGTGGTTACACAGCAATCATTGTGTTGGACACCAATGAAGAAAATATGATAAGCAGTGAAGAAATCACCTTATTTTCTTAGTATATGCAACTAATCAATTTAAATATTGGTTCATTTCCCTCACAACATTTATTGTGGTGAAATTATCATGCATCACCATATTTTATTTTTTATGTAGCAAAGTTCCTGTTTCTTCTTCCCCAAGCCAGAATATTATTATCTGATGTTTTCTAAGTCTGACTCCCCCTTTACTTAACTGTTTGACCTTGGGAACATTGCTTCAGTATTCTGGGCTTCATATTCATAATTTACAAAATAAGGACAATGATGATACCTGTTTTATAGAATAGCTAACAAGAATTAAATGTATTCCAATTCAAAGAGTGCCTAGAACATAGCACTAACAAAGCATTGGCAATATTAATAACTAACATATTCAGTTTTTGAAACTGACACTTATTTTTAACTCCTTGCCACTGATGTAGAGAAAGTCTTTCTACAGCTAGAGGTCAAACGCTTAAAGGTGTTAAAGCATTAGGGAGTTAGCACATTGGTGTGAATAAGTTTTAGTCAAAGTGAAAATGAGGGCATTAGACAATTTTCAGTCTCAATGCTATATGGAATTGAAAGGTGCCCGGTGCACCTCCACAATGAAAGAAAATGTAGCTGAGTGAGGAAGTTTCCAAAAGAGGATACAGGAGGCTCCTGTGAACTTCAAAGACTTTCTGGTTTGCTTCAGGAGGTCAAGGAGAGGATGGGACCTCTAGTTGACCCCAGTTCCTCACCTCCTTCCACTCCTTGAAATGTGCATTCTGCCCATTCTACCCACACTGGGAGTGTTTCAAAGACACAGCCCTGAGAGAGTAAGGTTGTTGAGGACTCATGAGTCAGCTCACAACCTCACAACCAGCTCAATTATAATAAGGCTTAAAATTAAGGCACTGAACAGTGGTCATTAGGGACAAACTCTTTCCTTTCTTTTTATTTAATGTTTAAGATGTGATGATTGTTACCAGAGCAGCACAGTATAATAAAAAATAGCCAGAAAAAAAGTAACAAAATACTTTCAAAGACTACTAGAGCAGAAAGAACTTTAAAAATTATCTGGATCAATTCCCTGTGTCCTATGCCAGTGTTCCTTTAGTGGTTACACAGCAATCATTGTGTTGGACACCAATGAAGAAAATATGATAAGCAGTGAAGAAATCACCTTATTTTCTTAGTATATGCAACTAATCAATTTAAATATTGGTTCATTTCCCTCACAACATTTATTGTGGTGAAATTATCATGCATCACCATATTTTATTTTTTATGTAGCAAAGTTCCTGTTTCTTCTTCCCCAAGCCAGAATATTATTATCTGATGTTTTCTAAGTCTGACTCCCCCTTTACTTAACTGTTTGACCTTGGGAACATTGCTTCAGTATTCTGGGCTTCATATTCATAATTTACAAAATAAGGACAATGATGATACCTGTTTTATAGAATAGCTAACAAGAATTAAATGTATTCCAATTCAAAGAGTGCCTAGAACATAGCACTAACAAAGCATTGGCAATATTAATAACTAACATATTCAGTTTTTGAAACTGACACTTATTTTTAACTCCTTGCCACTGATGTAGAGAAAGTCTTTCTACAGCTAGAGGTCAAACGCTTAAAGGTGTTAAAGCATTAGGGAGTTAGCACATTGGTGTGAATAAGTTTTAGTCAAAGTGAAAATGAGGGCATTAGACAATTTTCAGTCTCAATGCTATATGGAATTGAAAGGTGCCCGGTGCACCTCCACAATGAAAGAAAATGTAGCTGAGTGAGGAAGTTTCCAAAAGAGGATACAGGAGGCTCCTGTGAACTTCAAAGACTTTCTGGTTTGCTTCAGGAGGTCAAGGAGAGGATGGGACCTCTAGTTGACCCCAGTTCCTCACCTCCTTCCACTCCTTGAAATGTGCATTCTGCCCATTCTACCCACACTGGGAGTGTTTCAAAGACACAGCCCTGAGAGAGTAAGGGGTTGTTGAGACATTTTGCATTGGACTATGTGACTGGACTCCAGTAAATATAAAGCTTTAAGATTCTGGGAGTCTTGTGCAAAATATCTACTCATTTTGCAGCCAGACAAGCTTTGCAGGTAAGTTCCCTTGCCTATTCACACTGTTGACTACCAGTCTGGAGTGGTCTGCGTTTTTCTTCAGTCTGTGAACCAACACATTGTGCTCCTTGCTGCTGCAGGAATAAACCCGCAGCTGTAATCAAGGTACTCTTTTGGCTTGGTTGTGCCGACACACACACCTAGCCCGTAACTGTGGTCCTGCCCAGGGCTGAGGGAGCAGCAATGGATATTCACCCAATCTGTGAACTGTCTGGACAGCAAATACTAAAACCCGCAGCAAGACAGATGTGGGGCTGAACCAAGGACATCTGCATTATGTGCTGCTTGCCCAAGGCTAAAAACTAGGTGCAGGAATGGGTGAGAGTAGGTTCTAACTGAGGTCAGATGGTCATGCTTGACTGGAAAGCAGAGCTGTCCCAGACACCAGGGCCAGACTGTTCCCAGGGAGATCTGTTTGAGGCACGCATACATCTCCTCTGTGGTAAGTGTGTTCCAATAACCTGTGCTGAGGAGGTCTATGAACTGGACTAGTCCTTGCTTCACTTTGCATTTTCAAACTCTTCTAACTCCAGGGTAGCTCCTAGGTTTATATTTGCTTTCTAACTAAAATGCATTTCTTGGCAAAGGGAAAAAGACCTCCCTTTTACAAGTTTTGTGATTAGTGCTTAAATGTAATTTTACATGTTTGATGAATATGTGTAAATTTTCTCCCCAACTATTCATGATTTGTAGACTTATCTCTAAACTCCTCCCAATCATTAAAGGTTAATTTTTTTTGATATTACACATACAGGAAAAGGGCACCAAAAAATTGTAAAAATACTGTATCATCGTAAACTAACATTTTGTCAAAATTGATTCAGAACTTGTAAAATAGCAATATTCAGAAACGATTGACCTCTAGTTGACCCCAGTTCCTCACCTCCTTCCACTCCTTGAAATGTGCATTCTGCCCATTCTACCCACACTGGGAGTGTTTCAAAGACACAGCCCTGAGAGAGTAAGGGGTTGTTGAGACATTTTGCATTGGACTATGTGACTGGACTCCAGTAAATATAAAGCTTTAAGATTCTGGGAGTCTTGTGCAAAATATCTACTCATTTTGCAGCCAGACAAGCTTTGCAGGTAAGTTCCCTTGCCTATTCACACTGTTGACTACCAGTCTGGAGTGGTCTGCGTTTTTCTTCAGTCTGTGAACCAACACATTGTGCTCCTTGCTGCTGCAGGAATAAACCCGCAGCTGTAATCAAGGTACTCTTTTGGCTTGGTTGTGCCGACACACACCTAGCCCGTAACTGTGGTCCTGCCCAGGGCTGAGGGAGCAGCAATGGATATTCACCCAATCTGTGAACTGTCTGGACAGCAAATACTAAAACCCGCAGCAAGACAGATGTGGGGCTGAACCAAGGACATCTGCATTATGTGCTGCTTGCCCAAGGCTAAAAACTAGGTGCAGGAATGGGTGAGAGTAGGTTCTAACTGAGGTCAGATGGTCATGCTTGACTGGAAAGCAGAGCTGTCCCAGACACCAGGGCCAGACTGTTCCCAGGGAGATCTGTTTGAGGCACGCATACATCTCCTCTGTGGTAAGTGTGTTCCAATAACCTGTGCTGAGGAGGTCTATGAACTGGACTAGTCCTTGCTTCACTTTGCATTTTCAAACTCTTCTAACTCCAGGGTAGCTCCTAGGTTTATATTTGCTTTCTAACTAAAATGCATTTCTTGGCAAAGGGAAAAAGACCTCCCTTTTACAAGTTTTGTGATTAGTGCTTAAATGTAATTTTACATGTTTGATGAATATGTGTAAATTTTCTCCCCAACTATTCATGATTTGTAGACTTATCTCTAAACTCCTCCCAATCATTAAAGGTTAATTTTTTTTGATATTACACATACAGGAAAAGGGCACCAAAAAAATGATGTAACAAAGATCCACTGCTCAGCCCTCAGTTCTGTTAAATTCTAACATTTTGTCAAAATTGATTCAGAACTTGTAAAATAGAAACAAAATATTACAGAACAACTGATTCCACCACTGCAGTTCTTCCCTCTTTAAATGTGGTTTTCTTTCCATAAATATTTGTGTATTATTATACATGTATGCAAAATAACTATCAAGCTTTTAATATTTTATATATAGTAAATTACATATATAAATTTGTTTTTGTATTAACATTATGTTTTTGAGAATGTTCATTTTTCAACATTGTCATGGTAATCAAGCCAATTAACTATAGGTTCTTAACAAACAACACTCAGCATAATAAAAGTTTCTTTCTCCCTCAGGTAAGGTCCAATGTTGTTTGCTAATTTAAATCCTGAGTGGATTTTCTCCACATACTTACTCAGGAATCCGAGCTTCTTCTATCATGTGACTCTATCTTAGACTTCGGCTTCACTGAAGCAGGAGAAAGAGAAAAACAAAGGAAAGCACATGATTTATTTAACCATCTTGGCCAAAATGTAACCCATGATGTTCCTCTTGATATTCTATTGCTCAGAACATGTCACAGTCATACTAGCTTCAAGGGACTTACTGAGTTGCAAAAATGACAATAAATGATTCAAAGCATTAATTAGAAAATGTCGCCATTAATTACTTTAATTTGTAGAGGTTTGTCTGTTGTTAATCGACATACTGTATAAGCCACAAATAGGCATCCATTAGTTTTGCAATATTTTTGCTCTCTCTGATCAACAGGATAATTCATGAAGGCTTTCTACTCATTCATATGGTCCTTTCTTATCTTCATTTACTCACTCCATTCTTCATTTATTCAAGACACATCTTTGATTTCCTATAATGTACCAGGATTTTTTGCTATAGTCTATCACATGTAATTTTCCTGGAGGACATTAACTAGCAGAGAAAATGTATATCAAGCTACCTATAGAACTATGAAAATGTTCAAATACGGGTTATAAGCACATGCTAAAACAGCTGGAGTAGTGGGGCGAATTAAATCTGGACTTTCTCAAGGGTGAAGTGGATAAAGAAAAGCTACAGTGATAGAATCCAACATGCAAAACCTTGCTTCTGTTTATACAGAAATCATGAACAGTTCAGTATTAATTAAATATCAAGCACGTGGTAGTGGAGTTCAGTGAAAGAAAAACAGTTTAAATAATAATGGCTAAAATATAAGGTTGTGGCTCCCTGTGTATCCAGATATAGCATGTTGCCTTCAACAAAATGTAAACCAGGTTGCAAAAGACTTTTTTTTTAAATGTTTCACATTTTGCCCTATAAAAATTAGTATTCCTGGATAAGGAGTGAAAAGCCAAGCCTATTATTTTTATTTTTTCCACATTACTAAAAACGTTCAAACTCTTTTAATAGTGATTTAATAGAAATTTTTTGGAAAATCATGATCAATTCAAGGCTTGAATTGATCACTAAAGTAACATACTGACACTTAGGGAACTACAAAACTGCTTAACAATTTTCTAAAGAAAAGGAAAGTCAAATCCAGAAATGTTCTTTACCTGTTCCTAGTTGACAAAATTCCTATTATGTGAAAAATTTAAAGAACCGAGCAGCGTTCCTTGGTTGATATGAGAATAGAATCAGTTTTTAAACCAGGTGTTACAATGTCAGACCTGTTATTATTAGAAAATTTAATCTTTTTTTAAAAAAATTTTGTCCTCTTTTATTGATTTTCCATTTATTTATTTTCATCTATCTTCATTCTTTGGCATGTGTGGGCCTCCCATCGCAGTGATCTCTTTCATTGCAGAGCACCAGCTCTGGGTGCATGCGCTCCAGAGCACTGGCTCTTAATTGGGCACACCAGTCCAGCCGCTCCATGACACGTGGGATCTTCTTGGACCAGGGATCAAACCGGTGCCCCTTGCACTGCAGGGCGGACTCTACCCACTGGACTACCAAGGAAGCCCAGAAAATTTAATTTTTAATAAATAGCATGGACAGCTTTAAAAGCAAGAATGAGAAATACCAGAATTAAAATGATTTTTGACTGGGGGAAGGTGTTTGGGAAGAGTGATGTTTGGAGTTGACTGATTTGGAATGAAATTCTAGGTCTGTAATTTACTGCGTGGCCTTCTGCATGTCATGTAGCTTCTATGTATCTCACTATTTCTCACCTTAAAAAGAGAGTGTTGGGTCAGACTATTAACTCCCCTGCTGGTGTTAACATCCAGTGAGTCTAAAAGGAGTATTTGGCATCATGCTTTAGATGACATAACTGTCAAAGGAAAGTTTTATGACTCTTGCAACTATTCAATAATATATACATCTTCAATGTTACTTTCATAAGTATGATGCTTTGATGATGGTTGCATTATTCATGCGTTTATTCAAACTTCTAGGAGAACTGTACTATGAAAACCACTGTAGGAAGCCACCTAAGGGCTAAATACAAAGAAATAATTGCAAACTGAGAGGAATGTGAATATATAAAATAGGAAATAATAGATTTAAATAGCAATAAAAAAACCTTTAATATCTAATAATTTATTCCTTAGACATACACACATACATATTGACCTCTGTTTGACTATTAACTCTGTAGAATATTGACAAGATTGATGACTTAGTACCTTTATGATTATTTCATGCACAGAACCTGACTAATCTCAAAACTGAAATTTTGCACACTACTATAATAACATCGCTTTAGAGCCCTGTACATACTCATTGTAGATTGCTAAAGAGAGTTTAAAATAAGATTGAAATAACTAGCTATTTTCTTTCAGAACTTAATTTGTTGTGAATTTTAGATTTCAATTATTGACCTTTCTCATTCAAAGTGTTACCTCTTACCACGTCTGCTACTATTTATCTGTACTTTTAATTTATTTCCTAAAGTGGCCTTTTTCTTTTTAATAAAGAACTACTTTTCATGTAATCTATTATTGAATATTTAATGAGATTTATGGCTTCCCTGGTGGTCCAGTGGGTGAAGAGTCCGCCTTGCAGTGCAAGAGGCACTGGTTCAATCCCTGGCCTGGGAAGATACTACGTGGCGCAGAGCGGCTGAACCGGTGTGTCCAAGTATGAGCCGGTGCTCTGGAGTGCATGTGCCCAGAGCTGGTGCTCTGCAGCAAGAGAGGCCACTGCGATGGGAGACTCACATGTGCCAAAGAATTAAGATGGATGAAAGTAAATGGATAAAAAAATCAATAAAGGAGACCACAATTAAAAAAAAATTTTTTTTTAAATACTAGAGATTTAAAATTCTAGAACATGTTTTTTATCTGTTGACTCTTGTAATTTATAATTTATATACATCATTAACTTTTTTTTCTTTTTGGCCACTTTTATTGGTCATTTATTTCCATCTTTATTCTTTGGTCTGTGTGGGCCTCACATTGCAGTGGCCTCTCCTGCTGCAGAGCACCGGCTCTGGGCACATGCACTCTGGAGCACTGGCTGGGTAGTTGGACACATCAGTCCAGCCGCTCTGCGGCACGTGGGATCTTCCCAGGCCAGGGATCAAACTGGAGCCCTCTGTACTGCAAGGCGGTGTCCTTACCCACTGGACCACCAGGGAAGCCTCATATCATTAACTTTTAAAAAGTCAAATTTATTTTCCCAGAAAGAAACTTTTAAGATTTTAAGATCTTCCACTTTTACATAGATTTCACCTTCAAATATTAGAGTGAATCAAAATAATATGAAACAGGCCTCAAAATTCACTAATTTTGGGAAAAAAATCAATTTCTTATTTGACTAATAGAAGAGTGGTTGAGGCCTCATATCGATGATATTAGTATTGTTGATCAGCAGTAGTTGATATTTTTGATCATTTCTGTTTCTTTGACATAAGTTCCTATCTTGGCTCTAAGAACACCAAATTCTCCTGATTTTCTTCCTACCTGCTGTTCCTTCTTGGTCTCTTTTTCTAGTTCTTTCTGTCTACCTCAAACTCAAAAGACTGAAAATTCCCAGGGAACCTTTAATTTGTTCCCTTTGTACCTATACTCACAAAGTTGGTGAAATTATGCAATCCATGGCATTAAATGCATTACTTTGCAGAGACTGCCATAACAAAATATCACACCACTGGGTGGCTTCAACAACAGAAATGAAGTTTTTCACAGTTCTTGAGGCTGGATGTTGAGGGTGTCTGTAAGTTTGGTTTCTCTTGAAGCTCCTCTGCTTGACTTAGAAATGGCTGCCTTCTTGCTGTGTCCTCACCTGACCTTTGTGTGAACTTGTACTGGATCTGCCTCTACTGATAAGGACATCAGTCCTATTCAGTCAGGGCCCCCCTCATTTAACTTAAATTTAAAATTTAAAGTATTAGGCCTATCTCCAAACATAATCACCTTGAGAGTAGGGCTTCAACATTAAAAAATATTGGGGGAACACACAATTCAGTCCACAACAAAATACCATCTATAAGTTGATGGCTTTCAACTTTATACCTGCAGCCAAGACTTTTTCCTTCATATGAAGTCATCTGAATAGATCAAACTTAACCTTGTCCCAAACCCACTTATGACACAGACACCCATTCCTAAATTGCCCACACATTCCACACATTCTCCATCTCAGACAATGTCAACTTTTCCAGCCTCTCAGTTCAGCGACTTGGGAGTCATCCTTAATCCCTCTCTTTCTGTCATGCAAAGTATCTCATCTGTCAGAAACTTATGTTAGTTCAAAATATATCCAGAATAGGACCGTTTCCATTGCTTCTGGCACTACTACCATATTTTTTAGACCTGGATTATTAACATAATTCCTTCTACCCTTGCCTGCCGAAGTCTACATTCTAGAGTAGCTAGAGTGATTTTGTTAAAAAGCAAGTCTGATTACAATTGTTTTCACATCAGATTCTTCCATTGCTTTTCCATCTTACTCAGAATACATCCTGTAAGCCTCTAACTCACCTTTTGTTGCTTTTTCTGCTCACACTGCTCTAACAGCATTGGCCTCCTTAAACATCCCAGAGCGTTTTCACTTTAGTATCTTTATACTTGCTGTTCGCTGTTGGAAATGTTTCTCTTTACTAGATCTATGTGGCTCACTCTGTCTCTATCCATAGCTCTTTACTCAAATGTCATATTTTCAGTGCAGTCTTCCTTGAACATCATTTCTAAAGTCTCAACAAGTCATACCCCTTCCTAAATTTTCATTCCCTGGTTTACTATTTTTTCTCCTTTAACTGTCTAAATACACAGTATACTTTACCTATTTACTTTGCTTATGGTCCATTTCCCTCAGCAGAATATAAATGCCAAGATGGCAAGATCTGCTCAGAGCTGTATACCCACTATTTATAATGGTACTTGAATCCTATTAGACATTCAAGAAATACTGTTGAATTTATTTATTTATCCATTCATTCACCAAGTATGTATTGTATACATTTTTTATGCCAAACAAAATTCTAGATGAGAGATACACACTGGTGAATTAGAGAAAAGGCTTATTTTCCTCAGAGAGTTGTATTGTATGAATGGACATCATGGGGATGAACACAGAAATCTCAGTCACAATACTGGGCCATGTGGGCACACAAGAGATTCAGTCCACAACAAAATACCATCTATAAGTTGATGGCTTTCAACTTTATACCTGCAGCCAAGACTTTTTCCTTCATATGAAGTCATCTGAATAGATCAAACTTAACCTTGTCCCAAACCCACTTATGACACAGACACCCATTCCTAAATTGCCCACACATTCCACACATTCTCCATCTCAGACAATGTCAACTTTTCCAGCCTCTCAGTTCAGCGACTTGGGAGTCATCCTTAATCCCTCTCTTTCTGTCATGCAAAGTATCTCATCTGTCAGAAACTTATGTTAGTTCAAAATATATCCAGAATAGGACCGTTTCCATTGCTTCTGGCACTACTACCATATTTTTTAGACCTGGATTATTAACATAATTCCTTCTACCCTTGCCTGCCGAAGTCTACATTCTAGAGTAGCTAGAGTGATTTTGTTAAAAAGCAAGTCTGATTACAATTGTTTTCACATCAGATTCTTCCATTGCTTTTCCATCTTACTCAGAATACATCCTGTAAGCCTCTAACTCACCTTTTGTTGCTTTTTCTGCTCACACTGCTCTAACAGCATTGGCCTCCTTAAACATCCCAGAGCGTTTTCACTTTAGTATCTTTATACTTGCTGTTCGCTGTTGGAAATGTTTCTCTTTACTAGATCTATGTGGCTCACTCTGTCTCTATCCATAGCTCTTTACTCAAATGTCATATTTTCAGTGCAGTCTTCCTTGAACATCATTTCTAAAGTCTCAACAAGTCATACCCCTTCCTAAATTTTCATTCCCTGGTTTACTATTTTTTCTCCTTTAACTGTCTAAATACACAGTATACTTTACCTATTTACTTTGCTTATGGTCCATTTCCCTCAGCAGAATATAAATGCCAAGATGGCAAGATCTGCTCAGAGCTGTATACCCACTATTTATAATGGTACTTGAATCCTATTAGACATTCAAGAAATACTGTTGAATTTATTTATTTATCCATTCATTCACCAAGTATGTATTGTATACATTTTTTATGCCAAACAAAATTCTAGATGAGAGATACACACTGGTGAATTAGAGAAAAGGCTTATTTTCCTCAGAGAGTTGTATTGTATGAATGGACATCATGGGGATGAACACAGAAATCTCAGTCACAATACTGGGCCATGTGGGCACACAAGAGATCCTGAAACCACTAGTAATAGCAAATATTCTGAAGTTAGAAATGGAAAGCATTCATGGCAACTCACAAGTATGGCAGCATTTTTAGCTTCTCTGCAGCTGTGTAGATCTTCAGTCATGTGTAGGCCTAACTCACTGTGTTTTACCATAACTATTACTCAACTACTGTCTTAGTCACTGCTCATCTTTCAGGGGAATTTGTCATTATCTGTTTGCTAACTTTTGGATGTTTCACTAAACCTATGCTCCACCTTTTTCTTCCAACAAAAGTAGGGTAGAATAGTAGTGAATGATACTGGCTTTGGATTTTGACTTTATAAGCTTGAACCCTGACTCTGTCACATCAAAGCTGAGTGACCAACAGCAAGTTGCTTTTCCCATCTGTTCTTCCTTTTAAAAAATCTGAAAAATGAAGACAGTTTTACCAGGGTTTAAAGATATTAAGTATAAATGACTTAACAAAAAACTTACCACAGTGCCAGACACATAATAAGCACTGAATACATTTATAATTTGCTTTTCATTTATAATTTTTAGAAGAAAGATGACTTATTGAAAATATCTACTTCTTCCTATTTCATCATAACCAGTCAATGTCATGACACCTCCTCTAATTCATGAATGTTTAATTTCTGTTCCTTTTGCCTTTTGTCTGTTCCTTTTGTTCCTTTTTCAGAATAATTTCTTAATAATTGCTTTTAATTTTACTACATTTAACTTAAAAATTAAGGAATAATTTGTTTTGTTCATTTATTTGCATATTACTTAATTTTGTGTCTTAATTGCCTCCTCTTATATTGATGCTCTGTTTTGCTGTGGTAATCCTTAGATAATTCTTGCCAAAAGGATTTGTTGGGGGCAAACTTTTCAGTATTGTATGTCTCAGAATGACTTTGTATTCTCAACACAACTGAATACTAGTTTGTGAGAGGACAGAATTAGCACTGAAAAATCATTTTTGGTCAAAATTTAAAAACACTGCTTCATTGATTTCTAGTACTAAATTTTTTGAGAATAATTTCAGATGTACAGGTTAATAAACTTCATTTTCATCTTATTGAAAAAGAATTTCTGGTACTAAATTTGCAGATAACAATGACACATTCCTTTTTCTATGAAAATAATATAGTTTTTCTCAAGACCATTTTGACTTTATCCAAGATGTCTTGAAAATTCACCAGAATATGACTAATTAGTGCTGTTTAGCATTTAATAAGCTTATTCAGTCATAAAACAAGTAATTTTTGTCACTTCTAGGACATTGTTATTTCTTTTGTTGCTCTCCTTTTTCCCTATTCATTTCTTATGTAACTTCCAAATCTGTTTTCAATGGTTCTTTTGTCTTTTTGCAATGGAGTCTTTATTTACTTGATTCCATTATCTAGGTCACTAAAATCTTTAACTATGTCATTCATCTATCAAATTTTCTTTTTAAAGTTTACAATTACATTTCAAATTCCTAAAGCTTCAGTTTTTTAAATTATTGTTGTTATTGTTGACCTTGGGTTTTTGCCTAACAGTTTATTCATTTTATTGGGAATCCTGTCTATACTTGAATCTTTCTTAAGCTATTATGTTTCCATAATATTTCTTACTTTCCATTAGAATTTAGTTTTTTGCTTGTGGAATTTATCCCTTTTCCTTCATGACATTGATTTCTTTTAAGATGGGCTGCACTTTGATTATCTGTCTATGGTTATATGAGAGGGTACATATTAAACAGTGCTTCATTTCTTAAACCCACATTAGAACATTTTCATGCATATGGTTAGTACGTTTCTGATTACAGGGAGTGAAGAAACCCTGCAAGTTCCAAATATTTCAACCCATATTTATTTATTTCAACCCATGTTTAGAGTTGAAGTGACTTTTGACTGAAGAAATCATTTAGCTGCTTAACATGTTGAATGATTTAGACTTTATCTCCAAGAGGGAGAGGGGTTTTTTCCACTCAGAAAATGATTCTTGAATTAACAAACGACTCTGTCACTAAATCATTTGATGATAGTCAAAATGTCTAGAGTTCCCCAATTTTTCTTCAGATTTCTCTTAAAATAATTGGAAGAATTTTGATAATAACAAAATAAAAATGATAGGTTCATAATGGATCTTCATTTAGTAATGATTAGTGTATTTAATGTGAGACAAAAAATAGAGTTTTGTTTTCCAGTCATAGCTCCTTTTTTTCCTAGTCTCATCTTCCTTTTCTGGTCTTCATTCTTCCTCCTGTCACTCCACTCTTCTTACCACAATGTTCAAATCCTCCTTGAAATATTACCATTTCCTTTACTGCCATAAACTGTGTAACCTAAAGCTTTTGTTTCCATTTTCCACCTGCCCCAACTTCTCCCAAATCCTTGAATTGAAGGTCCAGCTGAAACTTTCAACTTCTTTGAGGTGTCTTCTCTAACACGGCAGAGTAGTATGAAATGCTGTTTTCTAATTTATAACATTTTTGGTATTATATACTTGATTCCATTATCTAGGTCACTAAAATCTTTAACTATGTCATTCATCTATCAAATTTTCTTTTAAAGTTTACAATTACATTTCAAATTCCTAAAGCTTCAGTTTTTTAAATTATTGTTGTTATTGTTGACCTTGGGTTTTTGCCTAACAGTTTATTCATTTTATTGGGAATCCTGTCTATACTTGAATCTTTCTTAAGCTATTATGTTTCCATAATATTTCTTACTTTCCATTAGAATTTAGTTTTTTGCTTGTGGAATTTATCCCTTTTCCTTCATGACATTGATTTCTTTTAAGATGGGCTGCACTTTGATTATCTGTCTATGGTTATATGAGAGGGTACATATTAAACAGTGCTTCATTTCTTAAACCCACATTAGAACATTTTCATGCATATGGTTAGTACGTTTCTGATTACAGGGAGTGAAGAAACCCTGCAAGTTCCAAATATTTCAACCCATATTTATTTATTTCAACCCATGTTTAGAGTTGAAGTGACTTTTGACTGAAGAAATCATTTAGCTGCTTAACATGTTGAATGATTTAGACTTTATCTCCAAGAGGGAGAGGGGTTTTTTCCACTCAGAAAATGATTCTTGAATTAACAAACGACTCTGTCACTAAATCATTTGATGATAGTCAAAATGTCTAGAGTTCCCCAATTTTTCTTCAGATTTCTCTTAAAATAATTGGAAGAATTTTGATAATAACAAAATAAAAATGATAGGTTCATAATGGATCTTCATTTAGTAATGATTAGTGTATTTAATGTGAGACAAAAAATAGAGTTTTGTTTTCCAGTCATAGCTCCTTTTTTTCCTAGTCTCATCTTCCTTTTCTGGTCTTCATTCTTCCTCCTGTCACTCCACTCTTCTTACCACAATGTTCAAATCCTCCTTGAAATATTACCATTTCCTTTACTGCCATAAACTGTGTAACCTAAAGCTTTTGTTTCCATTTTCCACCTGCCCCAACTTCTCCCAAATCCTTGAATTGAAGGTCCAGCTGAAACTTTCAACTTCTTTGAGGTGTCTTCTCTAACACGGCAGAGTAGTATGAAATGCTGTTTTCTAATTTATAACATTTTTGGTATTATATACTAGTAATTCAGATGTGTTTACCTTATTTTTATCCTTTATTTTTTCATAATTCTGAAAATACTTTTTGAGTAAATGAATGAGCGCTAACACTATACATTTAGGTAGAAGACTATTAACCTGGATAACAGCCTCACTGTTTATAAGCCTTTTGTCTTTCAGTTAATTTCAGGTACTAAACATTTAGCCTATGAAATAAGTAAGATGAAAAGTATAAATTGTATCTACTAAGTAATAACAGTAAAATCTCTACATATAACAGAGTTATGAATGACAACATTGTAAAATGACAGTGTAAGTCAGTATCTCCATGGTAACAACCTAATAGTAATTCTCGTTCATTTTCTTCTACCCACAGGTCCACATTGGTTAGCCAGAAGTCATAACATGCCAAGTACTTTTAATTTTCAAGGTGACACCTTACAACATTCCACTTGGGGAGCACAGGTCTGTGGTGCTTAAAAAAAAAATTCTGCCTTGTTCTAAAAATTTAAATCAGTAATAACATAGAATAAATCCTAAGTCCATTTAATTTCATAGGATAATATCAAAAAAGTCATGCAATTGTTAGAAGTTTGAAAAGAATTATATGCTGGCAACATATTTTCATAACTAATAGTGCACTGGTAAAGAGTAGTATGAAGGGTCTCTGAGGCCCTTCTTCACAGTGATGTAGTATGAAGGGCCCTTCTTCACAGTGGTGAAGAACCTGACTGCCAATACAGGAGGCCCAAGAGATGCAGGTTCGATCCCTGGGTTGGGAAGGTCCCTTGCAGAAGGACATGGTAATCCACTCCAGTATTTTTGCCTGGAAAATTCCATAAACAGAGGAGGCGGGTGAGCTGCAGTCAAAGGGGTTGCAAAGAGTCGGACACAACTGAGTGACTGCGCGTGCAAAGAGTAGCATAAACTCTCATTAGACTACCTAACTTTGAATTCTGTCTCTGTCATTTCATTGTTTGTCCTAGGATATATTGTTTGACCTTGGATATGCTAGTGAACTTTCTGTCTCAGGTACTTTATTTGTATAATAGGACTACTTATAGTATCACTACCTCCTGATGATAATACCTAACATCACAAATCTTAATAAATTAGTATGTTACTTAATCTGCAAAATAAAGTGTGAAAGCATAACAAAGGATACATATATATATTTCAATAATATTGTGGCTACCTTATTATTGTTGTTGTTCAGCCACTAAGTTGAGTTTGACTCTTTGCAACCTCATGGACTGCAGCATATCATGCTTCTCTGTCCTTCACCTTCTCCTGGGGTTTGCTCAAAGTCATGTCCATTGAGTTGGTGATGCCATCCAACCATCTTATCCTCTGCTGTCCTCTTCTCTTGCCTATAATCTTTCCCAGAATCAATGTCTTTTCCAATGAATCAGCTGCCTGCATTAGGAGACCAAAGTATTAGAACTTCAGCTTCAGCATTAGTTCTTCCAATGAATATTCAAGGTTGTTTTCCTTTAGGATTGACTGGTTTAATTTCCTTGCTGTCCAAGAGGCTCTTGGGGAGCACAGGTCTGTGGTGCTTAAAAAAATTCTGCCTTGTTCTAAAAATTTAAATCAGTAATAACATAGAATAAATCCTAAGTCCATTTAATTTCATAGGATAATATCAAAAAAGTCATGCAATTGTTAGAAGTTTGAAAAGAATTATATGCTGGCAACATATTTTCATAACTAATAGTGCACTGGTAAAGAGTAGTATGAAGGGTCTCTGAGGCCCTTCTTCACAGTGATGTAGTATGAAGGGCCCTTCTTCACAGTGGTGAAGAACCTGACTGCCAATACAGGAGGCCCAAGAGATGCAGGTTCGATCCCTGGGTTGGGAAGGTCCCTTGCAGAAGGACATGGTAATCCACTCCAGTATTTTTGCCTGGAAAATTCCATAAACAGAGGAGGCGGGTGAGCTGCAGTCAAAGGGGTTGCAAAGAGTCGGACACAACTGAGTGACTGCGCGTGCAAAGAGTAGCATAAACTCTCATTAGACTACCTAACTTTGAATTCTGTCTCTGTCATTTCATTGTTTGTCCTAGGATATATTGTTTGACCTTGGATATGCTAGTGAACTTTCTGTCTCAGGTACTTTATTTGTATAATAGGACTACTTATAGTATCACTACCTCCTGATGATAATACCTAACATCACAAATCTTAATAAATTAGTATGTTACTTAATCTGCAAAATAAAGTGTGAAAGCATAACAAAGGATACATATATATATTTCAATAATATTGTGGCTACCTTATTATTGTTGTTGTTCAGCCACTAAGTTGAGTTTGACTCTTTGCAACCTCATGGACTGCAGCATATCATGCTTCTCTGTCCTTCACCTTCTCCTGGGGTTTGCTCAAAGTCATGTCCATTGAGTTGGTGATGCCATCCAACCATCTTATCCTCTGCTGTCCTCTTCTCTTGCCTATAATCTTTCCCAGAATCAATGTCTTTTCCAATGAATCAGCTGCCTGCATTAGGAGACCAAAGTATTAGAACTTCAGCTTCAGCATTAGTTCTTCCAATGAATATTCAAGGTTGTTTTCCTTTAGGATTGACTGGTTTAATTTCCTTGCTGTCCAAGAGGCTCTTAAGAGTCTTCTCCAGCTTCACAGTTCAAAGGTATCAATTCTTCATCACTAGGCCTTCTTTATGGTCCAACTCTCATATCCATACACGACTTCTGGAAAAGCTACAGCTTTGACTATATAGACCTTTGTCAGCAAAGTGATGTCTCTCCTTTTTATTTCACTGTCTAGGTTTGTTATAGCTTTTCTGTTCAAGGAGCAAGGATTTTTTCATTTCATGGCTGAAGCCACTGTCCACAGTGATTTTGAAGCCCAAGGGAAAAAAAAATCTGTCACTGTTTCCACTTTTTTACCCATCTATTTGCCATGAAGTGATGGGACTGGATGCCGTGATTTTAGTTTTTGGAAAGTTGGATTTTAAACTTTTTCATTTTCCTTTTTTGCCCTCATCAAGAGGCTCTTTAGTTCCTCTTCACTCTCTGCCATTAGGGTGATGTCATCTGGATATCTGAAGTTATTGATATTTCTCCTGGCAATCATAATTCCAGCTTGTGATTCATCCAGCCTGGCATTTTGCATGATGTACTTTGCACTCAAGTTAAATAAGCAGGATGACAATATACAGACCCTGTGGTACTCTTTTGTCAATTTGGAACCAGTCTGTTGTTCCATGGCTGGTTCTAACTGTTCCTTCTTGACCTGCATATACGTTTCTCAGGTGATAGGTAAAGTGGTCTGGTATTCTCATCTCCTGAAGAATTTTCCAGTTTGTTGTGATCCACACAACCAAAGGCTTTAGTGTAATAACAAAGTTACACAGTTTTTATAAATAAACAGTGTGGCTATATTACCAAAATTCAAATGTTGCTAATAGTGATTGTGATTAAAATATATCATAAATGAAAATTTGTACCCTTTCACCAGTTGTAAGATGAGAAACATCTAGGAATCCAATGTTAATCATGGTGAATATTGATAACAATTTTTATACTCTATACTTGAAATCTGCTAAGAAAGTAGATCTTAAATGTTCTTATTGAAAATACATACAAAAAGGTAACTATGAGGGGCTTCCCTGGTGGTCTAGTGGGTAAAGAGTCCATGTTGCAGTGCAAGGGACACCAGTTCGATATCTGGCCTGGGAAGATCCCACATGCCACAGAGCGACTGGACCCAGGTGTAATTACAAGTCAGTGCCCCGAAGCCAGTGCTCTGCAACAAGAGAGGCCACTGCGATGGGAGGCCCACACAGGCCCAAAAATTAAGATGGATGAAAATAAATAAATGAAGGACCAATAAAAGAGGCCAAAATTTAAAAAAAAGGTACCTATGTAAGATGATGGCTATATTAACTTGGCAAGCATCTCACAATGCATACATATATTAAATAATTAGTAAATATTGTAATTGAACATGATATAGGTATAGTAAATTTATATAATATATACAACATGTGTATATGTGTGTGCTTAGTCAGTCACTCAGTTGTATCTGACTCCTTGTGACCCCACTGGCTGTAACCCACCAGACTCCTTCGTTCAAAGGATTCTCTAAGCAAATACTGGACTGGGTAACCATTCCCTTCTCCAGAGGGTATATGATATATACATTATATATGCAAATTCTACAGATAGATTCAGAAAGTTGCATATTGCATGACTGTATTATAAATTGTCCTTAAGACAGATTGCAGTAATTCATCCGACCTTCAAAGTGCATGAAATTATATTTCTCCACAACACTTATGATACTTGAATTAAATTTTTTTAAAAGTAAGAAACTGGTGAATAAAAACGGTACTTCATGTATTTTTTAAATTCGTATTAATTTAGTTACGAGGTTGACATTTTTTAATGTCATGTTTTATATCTTAAAACTCTGTACCCTTCCTTTCTTTGTTATGTGTTTTTACGGTATCTAGCAATTATCTAAAATCTATATCTACATACATAAAATAATATATATTCTGATATTTGCACTTAATATTTTTAACTATTCTTGATGTCACATTTGTTTCATTCTAGCTCTTATTTCATTTTGTTTTTGCTTAATATTTTAAACAATATTTTCCCCATCACGCCTCTTTTATTTTTATATTTATTTTCAACCATCTTTTATTCTTTGGCATGTATGGGCCTCCCATCACAGTGGCCTCTCTCGCTGCAGAGCACCAGCTCTGGGCGTATGTGCTCCAGAGCACTGGCTCCTATTTGGACACATTGGTCCAGCCGCTCTGCGGCATGTGGGATTCTCCTGGGTGCGGTGCCCCTTGCACTGCAAGGCGGACTCTCCACTCACTGAACCACTAGGGAAGCCCAGTTTTTGCTTAATGTTTTATACTGGGATTTTTTTTTTTTCCCTCAAATGGCATTCTCTTCCTCTTGCTCTCCCAACAGGAGAGAAGAATGATCTTCAAAGACCAATGGCAGCTGCAGAAGCAGCACCAAGAGCCGGCTTCACGCTCAGGAGAGAACTCTGAGTCTCCTCCTCGTGGTTTCCGGTGCTCTACATGTTCAGAGAAACTTCTCTAGTAACGAACAATAGCAATGATCTTAATGTTCTATAGTGGGATTTATTTGTGTAAAAACATACAGGTATTTTTATATATTGAGTGTTGTATTCCATTAGACAACTATATATTTATTTATTCCCAATAGATAAATATTTAGATTGTTGCCAATTTCAAGCTGTTAAAAGCAACACTGCAATCAACATTCTTAGATTGCATAAGTATATCTCTAGGGTGTTTTCCTACTAGTAGAAATTCTGAGCCAAATGGAATGTGGATCTTTGACTTTATCAGACATGCACAAATTGTTTTACAAAGTTCAGATCCATTAATATCCCTCCTGAATGTACATTACATATATAAACATCTTAAAACCAGTATTTGACATTCTTAAATTTTCCTATCTGATATATTTGAAATGGTATATTATTGTTTTAGGGCTTCTCTGGTGGCTCAGTTGGTTGGTAATGAATCTGCCTGCAGGAGACCCTGGTTCAATTCCGGGAAGACCCCTGGAAAAAGAAATGGCAACTCACTCCAGTATTCTTCCTTGGAAAACCCCTTGGACAGAGGAGCCTGGCAGGCTACCATCCATGTGCTCGTGTACTCAGTTGTGTCCAATTCTTTGTGACACTGTGGTCTATAGCCCACCAGACTCTGCTGCTAATGGAATTTTCCAGGCAAGAATACTGGAGGGGGTTGCCATTTCCTCTTCTAGGGGATCTTCCTGACCCAGGGACAGAACTCATGTTTCCTATGTTTCCTACATTGGCAGACATATTCCTTTTAAGTTTATTTATTTTTAATTGAAGAATAATTGCTTTACAGTATTGTGTTTCTCTCTACCAAACATCAACATGAGTCAGCCTTCCCACTTGAACATCCCTCTCACTTCCCTCCCCATCTCACCTCTCTAGGCTATTAGGAGACTTGGTTTGAGCTCCCTGACTCATACAGCAAATTCCCATTGGCTCTCTATTTTACCTGTGGTAGTGTATGTTTCCACATTACTCTTTCCACTCCTCCACCCTCTCCTTCCTCCCGACCCCAGCCACACCCATAAGTTTCTTCTCAATTGTCTGTGTCTCCATTGCTGCTCTGCAAATAGGTTCCTCAGTACCATCTTTCAAAATTCCATATATATGCATTAGTATGCAATATTTGTTTTTCTCTTTCTGACTTACTTCACTCTGTATAATAAGCTCTAGCTTCATCCACTTCATTAAGACTGACTCAGATGCTTTTCAGACAGATTATTTCACCACTGAGCCACCTGGGAAGACCCCTTTAAGTCTTTCTCCAAACCCAAACCATAAATATATTTCCTACACAGTTTTTTTAAAGCACTGGAGTTTTGGTTTTAGATTTTAATTATGTATCCGCCTGTAACACATTTTTGTGCATGTAATAAGGTAAAAGTTTGCTTTCTTCCCCTTTATGAATAATACATTGTCCCCATAGGCTTTATTGAACAACTCCTTTCCCATCTTTCCTAAAAACAGAGGAATGTTTCTATGCTTATTAATAAGTTTGTTTGCTTGTTCTATCTTCTTTTTTACTATAAGTAAATGGATCCCAAACTAAACAGAAGCTGTTTTAGTTTCAGTGGCTCAAAAATATTGATATCTCAAGGGCCAGTGCTCCCGTATGATTCCTCTTTTTTTCTTCCAAATTTTGTCAGTTTTTTCACTCTTTATTCTCACGTTTGAATTTTAGAATTTATTTTCTCAATTTCCACTCTAAATGTAGAGTTTTTTTTTTAAAGATTTATTTATTTATTTTACTTTGGGCAGGGGTCGGGTTGGGGAGGGAGGGGAGTGGGCGGGCCACTTCTATTGATCTTTTCATTTCTCCATTTTCATCCGTCTTCGTTCTTTGGCTCCTGTGGGCCTCCCATCGCGGTGGCGTCTGTCGTCGCAGAGCACCGGCTCTGGGCGCATGCGCTCCAGAGCTCCGGCTCGGTAATTGGACACATCTATCCAGCCGCTCCGTGGCACGTGAGATCCTCCCAGGCCAGGGCTCGAACTGGCGCCCCTTGCACTGCAAGGCGGTGTCCTTACCCACTGGACCACCAGGGGAAGCCCTAAATGTAGGGATTTTAATTCAATTTGATTATATTTCTTACGATGGATAGAATTAATGTCTTCATAATATCGACTCTCCCCAGCCACATATTTTCCATTTATCTAGGTCTTGTTTTATACCCTTCAATAATATTACATAGATTCTCTATAAAGGTCTTATACTTTTTTCCATTATTCCTATTAGAATTTTTGCTATTATAATAAGTTTCCCATTATGTATATATATTTGGTAGATACTGGGTATAGGAATACTACTGACTTGTATTTAACTGTTCTTTGATTTTGAAGTGAGAAGTCTTATTTAACTTATTGTATTTTTATATGTTTGGAGACTATTGGATTTTTCTCTGTAGACAAACAGCATGTGGAAGTAAGGACAATTTAATTTCTTTATTTTCTATTATTTTTTTAAAATTATAGCCTTATTGCAATATCACATTTCTAATATAATTGAATTGCAATACCATACCTCTATATAATTAAGTAGTCCTACACATTAATGGAAGTACTTCTTTTTTTTTTTTTTTCCTTTTACACTTGGTATTTATTTATTTATTTGTTTGTTTTATTGTGGAGTTTTCTTTTTTTTTTTTTTTTAAACCTTTATTTTACTTTTAACTTTTACAGAGTTTTGTTGTTCACAGACATGCATGTTCTCAGATTAGTCACATGTATATCCCCCCCTTCCCTCCCCTCCCGACCATCACACAGCCCCCCTGAAGGATCCCCTTTTCTCACAGAGCAATGACTAGAGCTATTTTCTTCACTTATGATAGTACAGGCCTTCATGCTACTTCCCTTACGCCTCTCACCCACTGTTCCTTCCCCAAAATGTCCATATGTCCACTGTCCATGTCTGTCTTTCCGTCGCTTCACTGCATGTGCCATCATCACCATCCTACTAGATTCCATATATATGTGTTAATATACTGTATTTGTCCTTCTCTTTCTGACTGACTTCACTTTTTAGGATACGTTCTAGATCCAGCCACCTCATGAGGGCTGATTCTTCTGCATTTCTCTTTACAGCTGTGTAGTATTCCATTGTATATATGTACCAGAGCTTTTGGATCCATTCGTTCGTCGATGGGCATCTAGGTTCCTTCCATGTTCTAGCTATTGTATAGAGAGCTGCAATGAACATTGTGGTACAGGTGCTTCTTTCAGTTTTGATTTCATCAGGGTATAAGCCTAAGAGTGGGATTGCTGGGTCATATGGTGCTTCTATTTTTAGGTTTTTAAGAAATCTCCAGACTGTCTTCTAATGGAAGTACTTCTTAAGCATCATGATTAATTACAAGTATATGTTTTTAAAATAACTCTAAAATTATATATTCAGGTTTATCAACATTTTCTTTTTTCTACTTTTGTAGAAATACATCAATATAAAAGATGTTTATTAATCATTTAGTGAATGCTGAATGATTATAGGTACTTATCTATTATTTTTGACCTTTTGGCAAACACACCGCTAAATAAAATCCTGGTTGTTATTCAGAAAGAATTATTGAGGTTTATGACCAATTGGAAAGCATTTATCTCAATAAAAGCTATATAAATCTGAAAACATAGTGACCACCAAACCAATTAATCTTTTCTAAATTGAATTTGGCTACCAAAGATGACAATTTACAACTTCCAGTAGATGGATCAGTTAGCGAACTCAGTGTGGAAGGAGACTCTGTGTGCTTTCATTTTGTTGTTATACCATCAGTATAGAGTCTGACACTTACTAAATGTTCAATAAATATTTGAGGAATAAATGAATGAACACATGAATGAAATAAGCCCTCTACATATTTTATTTTCATCAGTACAGGTTTTCAAAGAGTTGTGCAACACAGATAGTTTCTCTGGTTCAACAAGAATCTGTAGCATAAGCAAATCTCTTTTACACATTAAAAACAGATTCACATGAATTAAAGAGGGTAGATAACAAATTTTGAGACAATTAAGAAACCTGATAGAGTTAATGCTGGCCCCAAAAGAAATGACCATAGTGTTTTACGTTGTCCTGAGGCTCAAAGAAGAAAAGGAAATTGATGTATATGCAGAATGTCAAAATATACACATGTGTAAATGTATATCTAATTCTTCAGGCCTCTTTCAAAAGTCTGAAGATTCTGATCTTCATAAGTATTTCATGAATCTTTCATGTTTTTGAAAACTTGCACTGATCTATCACCTCTTCTCTGTGCGAAACACCATCTAACTTTATTTCCATTTGCTTGAGGTTACCTTCTTTCTCCTTGTTTTCACTCTCTCTGGTATTTCCTCCTGGGATCTTAACTTCATAGAATAGAGCAGATAGGTCCACAGATTTTGAGTTAAAAGGTCAATTTCACCATTTCTTAGCTGTTTGGTATTAAAGTAATTATATTACTTTGATTTGTTCTAGTATCATCATCTATAAAATAATAACAATAATAATATCTACCACATTTGGATTGCTACAAGCTTTAAATGAGATCATCTATGTCATGTACATGATAACCAGCAAACAGTCCACCACTGATGAATGTTAATCATTCTTACCATGTTAATTCTATCAGAACATTTTAAAACCTAAATTTGACTCTGACCGTCCCTACTTAAAATCCTGGTTGTTATTCAGAAAGAATTATTGAGGTTTATGACCAATTGGAAAGCATTTATCTCAATAAAAGCTATATAAATCTGAAAACATAGTGACCACCAAACCAATTAATCTTTTCTAAATTGAATTTGGCTACCAAAGATGACAATTTACAACTTCCAGTAGATGGATCAGTTAGCGAACTCAGTGTGGAAGGAGACTCTGTGTGCTTTCATTTTGTTGTTATACCATCAGTATAGAGTCTGACACTTACTAAATGTTCAATAAATATTTGAGGAATAAATGAATGAACACATGAATGAAATAAGCCCTCTACATATTTTATTTTCATCAGTACAGGTTTTCAAAGAGTTGTGCAACACAGATAGTTTCTCTGGTTCAACAAGAATCTGTAGCATAAGCAAATCTCTTTTACACATTAAAAACAGATTCACATGAATTAAAGAGGGTAGATAACAAATTTTGAGACAATTAAGAAACCTGATAGAGTTAATGCTGGCCCCAAAAGAAATGACCATAGTGTTTTACGTTGTCCTGAGGCTCAAAGAAGAAAAGGAAATTGATGTATATGCAGAATGTCAAAATATACACATGTGTAAATGTATATCTAATTCTTCAGGCCTCTTTCAAAAGTCTGAAGATTCTGATCTTCATAAGTATTTCATGAATCTTTCATGTTTTTGAAAACTTGCACTGATCTATCACCTCTTCTCTGTGCGAAACACCATCTAACTTTATTTCCATTTGCTTGAGGTTACCTTCTTTCTCCTTGTTTTCACTCTCTCTGGTATTTCCTCCTGGGATCTTAACTTCATAGAATAGAGCAGATAGGTCCACAGATTTTGAGTTAAAAGGTCAATTTCACCATTTCTTAGCTGTTTGGTATTAAAGTAATTATATTACTTTGATTTGTTCTAGTATCATCATCTATAAAATAATAACAATAATAATATCTACCACATTTGGATTGCTACAAGCTTTAAATGAGATCATCTATGTCATGTACATGATAACCAGCAAACAGTCCACCACTGATGAATGTTAATCATTCTTACCATGTTAATTCTATCAGAACATTTTAAAACCTAAATTTGACTCTGACCGTCCCTACTTAAAACTGTCAGTGATTTTGGGAAGCTTAAGTCTGCATAGGTGAGAATTGTACTTCCTTGTATTCTGGCCTTTGCTTCCCTTGGCACTCCCACCACTCTCCCTCTCTCCAGCCCCTTATATTCTGCTCAGTCATTTCAAGGTTCAGCTATTTAAGAAGACCACAGGCTTTCAAGTTTCAGAGTTTGTCACAGCCTCTTTCAGGTCGACCTCTTTGGCACATTCTGTTCCCTCCTTCTGGAATTCCCCTCTCTTCCTGCTCTGGCAAAAAACTCTCCTGCAGCAACCACAGCTACCTTTCTCTGGTAGAACTACCAATCCTCCTGACACTATATAAACTACCCAGAGATATATTGAATTTACGTATGTTTGTGTTCCTCTTCCCAAGAGCCTCTGAATTTCCTAAAGTGGAAAACCCTTATTAAGTCAGCTCTGTGTCCCAGAATACCTAAACATAGTAAAAGACTTCATATTGGCTATTAAACAAAGAACAAATGCCTCGCAAAGGAACTCCTGCCTAACATGTGCTCAATGATTTTATCCAATTGTATTGATTTAATTTAATTTAATTCAAACAGCTTTTGCTCCTACAGAACTCCAGTCTACTAGTAAACAGAGGCTAGACCCTCTAGGTTTTTCATAGTCCTGTTTTGGGTTACTCACACGAGCTAACACCTGGCAATAAACAAAAACATTTCCTTTACTAGAACCTAAAAGAAAATGGGACATGTGTCCAGTAGCTCTAGAAAAAGAACTGCCTGTCTGCGGTGCTGCCTCATCTCAAGGCTTGATTCTCTCACCTCTCTAAGCTGGTGACACAAGAAAGGGGGAGAAAAGAAAAGTAGGGGAGCAGCGGAGCAAGTGCAAAAGTCCACCAGCTTCTCTTCCTTCTCCTTGCAAAGAGGAAGAGGACACTAAGTCAGATATCCTAAGAAGCCTCTCAAGAGAACCTGAACAAATAAGTCCTAAGTTTCCTTCTCTGGCTCTCCCTCTCCGCTCATTCAGTTTCCCTCTTACCTGCTCCCCCATCTCCCGCCCGCGCCCCCGTCACTTACACATCCGCGCGCACACGGGCAACCAGATAACCATCTCGCCTCCAGATTCCCAGTTCTAAGACCACCGTGACTGTCAGCGAACTGTGCCAATCACCGGCAGCCTAAACCACATCCCTAGGAACTGAGTCAAAAATTCGGGTTGGAAGCAGAAAGGAAATGAACATAGCAACCTTCAGTGCACGGAGAAAGATCCCTACACATATGCACGTAGGATCTTGAGCAAAGAAACGGCAGGGTATATTTTACTACACGGAGAACGCGGAGCACCACAAACAGGAACTTTAAAGGGGTTGAAATCTGTTGCCTGTTCCACTAGGAATATTGTTTGCAAGGCGCAAGGTGTCTTTTGGTAGTGAGCACTCTCTGCGCATGCGCAAGTCCATTCGGGAATTACTGCCCTGCCGCCGACTAAGTTGCATTCCTTGAATCTTCTCAGAAAAGACAATTCTTTAATCAGAGTTAGTAATGTGGACAGTACAAAATCGAGAGAGTTTGGGGCTTCTCTCTTTCCCTGTGATGATTGCCATGGTCTGTTGTGCACACAGGTGAGCAGCTGTTGTTGAATGTCTCTCTCTTTTTTTTTTCCCTAGGTGTTTTCTTTTTACATGCTTGCTGGATCATGTAGCTCGTAATTTAGGGGTGGGGGGTGGGGGGGTATGTGTGCTTGTCTATTTTTATGTCTGCTCGCAATTTGTGCTCATTTTGAATCCGGTCCCTACTTCTTCCCTTCAGCGCCAATGAGCCCAGCAACATGTCATACGTGAAAGAAACAGTGGACAGATTGCTCAAAGGCTATGACATTCGCTTGCGGCCGGACTTTGGAGGTAATGCTTCATCCTTTTTTTTTCAACCTGTAACCTATAGCTAGCTCTCCTTTCCTGTTGAAGATAAATGTTAAAAATAAGATTAGGAGAAGCGTGTCATTTTCGTAAGCCTGCGCTACGCCCTATGCTCTGGCCAAACACATGCGCGCGCGCATACACACATTCACATACACACACACACGCACACACACGCCGGACCCCTAGGCTTAGGTGGATGAACCCCAGGCAAAGCCGACCTTCCCCCGGCTCGACACACCCTCTGCATAGTCACTGCATCATGCGTGTGCCCACACCTGTTTTCTCAGGCTGTGCCCTGCAAGAGGGTGGAGGGATGAGGGTGTTGGGAGCCCGTTCAGAAGGTAGTGAGCGCAGGAAAGCCCTCTGTCCCTCCCCAGCCTGTGGCCACTGTAAGACTGTGTCCATAATGTGCCCCTATCCCGACAGGGCCCCCCGTGGACGTCGGGATGAGGATCGATGTCGCCAGCATAGACATGGTCTCCGAAGTGAACATGGTGAGTGGCTCGCGACTGGCCGGGCGGCCGGGCTTACGCAGATGCGAAATGGACCGGTCCCCGTGCCCTCTGCGTTTGGTTGGCGGTCACCTCGCCCCGGCCCTGGGATTCCGCTCCAAGCGCGCTCCCTCCTCTGGCACACACGCCCTGCTGGCCCTGGTTTGTATTTTCGACACACACACGGGCTACTGCGGTGTTCCGGAGGAAACGTGCTCCGCACTATTTGGGGAAGGACTGGGGACCGTGGCGCCGGCGGAGCGGGTGGGGCGGAGTCAGCGGCACTTTCGCAGGGTTTCCTTGGGTGTTGTGAGGCACAGGGCACCATCTGCCGGCGGCCGGGTGGCCTGCACCCGAGGGGCCCCGCACCGTGGTCCGCAGCCACCTCCACACCAGTTGCGATCCCCGCCTCCGGCAAGCCAGACCCACCCAGGGCCCGCCGGCAAGTACCCGAGCACAAAGATGAGGTCTCCTAGCGTCCCACATGCCCTTTTTGGAGCCCAGCAACATGTCATACGTGAAAGAAACAGTGGACAGATTGCTCAAAGGCTATGACATTCGCTTGCGGCCGGACTTTGGAGGTAATGCTTCATCCTTTTTTTTTCAACCTGTAACCTATAGCTAGCTCTCCTTTCCTGTTGAAGATAAATGTTAAAAATAAGATTAGGAGAAGCGTGTCATTTTCGTAAGCCTGCGCTACGCCCTATGCTCTGGCCAAACACATGCGCGCGCGCATACACACATTCACATACACACACACACGCACACACACGCCGGACCCCTAGGCTTAGGTGGATGAACCCCAGGCAAAGCCGACCTTCCCCCGGCTCGACACACCCTCTGCATAGTCACTGCATCATGCGTGTGCCCACACCTGTTTTCTCAGGCTGTGCCCTGCAAGAGGGTGGAGGGATGAGGGTGTTGGGAGCCCGTTCAGAAGGTAGTGAGCGCAGGAAAGCCCTCTGTCCCTCCCCAGCCTGTGGCCACTGTAAGACTGTGTCCATAATGTGCCCCTATCCCGACAGGGCCCCCCGTGGACGTCGGGATGAGGATCGATGTCGCCAGCATAGACATGGTCTCCGAAGTGAACATGGTGAGTGGCTCGCGACTGGCCGGGCGGCCGGGCTTACGCAGATGCGAAATGGACCGGTCCCCGTGCCCTCTGCGTTTGGTTGGCGGTCACCTCGCCCCGGCCCTGGGATTCCGCTCCAAGCGCGCTCCCTCCTCTGGCACACACGCCCTGCTGGCCCTGGTTTGTATTTTCGACACACACACGGGCTACTGCGGTGTTCCGGAGGAAACGTGCTCCGCACTATTTGGGGAAGGACTGGGGACCGTGGCGCCGGCGGAGCGGGTGGGGCGGAGTCAGCGGCACTTTCGCAGGGTTTCCTTGGGTGTTGTGAGGCACAGGGCACCATCTGCCGGCGGCCGGGTGGCCTGCACCCGAGGGGCCCCGCACCGTGGTCCGCAGCCACCTCCACACCAGTTGCGATCCCCGCCTCCGGCAAGCCAGACCCACCCAGGGCCCGCCGGCAAGTACCCGAGCACAAAGATGAGGTCTCCTAGCGTCCCCTCCCTTTTCCCAGGCCCTAGCACAAGGAGTGTCGGGAGCAACAGGCTGAGAGAACGGTCCCTGCGGGCTAGCTAATAAGGAAGTGCTCAAGCCGGCTTCTAGCTTGTATTGTTTCCACGTGGGGGTCGATGAATTTGTCTTGCCGCATCTTGTGAGTTTGGGTAGAAACCAAATGAGTTACTGCTTTGGTTTGCCTTAGACCCCGAAGCATGCGGAGAAAGCCTGATGATCAAAGAGACAGTGGCAAAGGGAGAGTAGGGGAGAGGGCGATAGTAACGTAGTGAACACAGCTCAATCTTTTCATTGAATAGAGTTAACATTCTTTTATTTCATTTTTTCTCCTCCTTTCTGAAGCTGTTGCAAAATGGATTGAAATCAGAGTCACTTTCTCTGTTGGCTGTTTCCAACTACTGCGGGGTAGCAGTTTTCTAGTTGTTAAGAGTTTCTAACTGTTGCTTCTTACAAGGCTAGGGGAAAAGCCTGTTGCTTTTCTAGAGCAAACCACCCAGGGAACAGCTAGATCTACGTGAGCAAAATGCCATATTCATTCCACTTACGGAAAAAAAAATATTGTGACAGCGGGAATTTAGACAGCCTGAATAATTTAAAGACTGATGCTTTTGGAGATTTTATCACTCTATACCTGTAAGCTGTAAAGACGATAGAGTGATAGGCTAAATTAATTGTCAGTTCATTTCATTTCATTACTGTTGTGTCATTTTATTTTAACATGCTAAGTTTTAAGAATTTTTTAAGAGTATGTCAGCTAGGAAATACATATATTTAAAATATATTGAGTTGGATTAGAGTAAAAAGTGTAACTATTACGTTTTTTATTTTATGGTTGTACCTTCCCCTGCTTTAAATAGCTTATTTTAAATAGTATTTTAAGTTAGTCTTTCTGATGGTGGTATTAGAAAAACAATTTCGAAATACCAGTTCACAGTGAATATTCTCTGACTTGGAAAAGATTTTGAATAGACTCATCTATAATATTCTCTCACATACAGATCACCACCACGAAGCACCAAGATGAATTACTTACAAACACTGGAAAGTGTAATAATACGGGTACATATATAAACTATACCCAGTCCACGCCATTGTGACTGCATAAATTAGACAACGAAGTAGTTTAACCATCTGTATCGGGTAGAGAAATGATGATAATATTGTTATTTATCTGGCACCTTGTAAATTACCCACACACAATATATAAAATAGGAGAACACTGGGAAAGCTTGAAAGACAAACAATGCCTTTACCAGTGGTCTGCTTTTCAGAGTACTTTACATTTTAGGATTTAAAAAATGTGTAATTTTGTTAACTATACTTACAAACAACTTTTCAGTTTAAAATGAATTGAATAGGGAAGTTGCTACTTAACCAAAACAACCACCTTAGCAAGAAAGGTCTGTATAATAAGTTGTTCAACTGAATTTGTACAGAAGCTCAGAAAAAGATACTGAATATAATTGCTGTACCATTGGAAATAGCTCTTTATGATGGAGTAATATTGAGATAGTCTATTTACTGACGGTACTACTATGTGTGTATGTACTTGATTTTTAAAAATATTCACCCAACAGATAAATACTTTACCTTTTATAGTCTACCAAATTATTCATTACCTTTCTACAACGGTGTTAGAGACATGATAGGAGAATAGAAGTCACTGAGCACAGAAAAATAATAAACCTTGATTTACCTTATTCTTTATCTGTTATCTATGACAAAGCATTGAAATACATAGATTGGAAATACATCCAAAAAAAAGAAAAAGGAAACAGGATTTTTAGGATGGAGGGTTCAATATAAGCACAATCTAGATAGTGAGCCTTGGTTAAGAGCACTGTCTATGATATGCTTTAATTTTTAGACAATAGAGTTGAAGAGTCAATGGGAAATAAGACTTACATTGAACATGTTTCAAACCTTGATAGGCAGTAACTTCTGAGATTATTTAATAGGAAGTTTTAAACAAAAATAATGACAAATGAAAAAGGATATTGAATATAAAAATAGTTTTAAAGAAAATTCAGATTAAAATCCATTACTAAAACATCACTCAATTTTATTACCATTATTATCCACCCATTATCACAACTGAGAAAAATGACATAATTGTACTTTACACTGATGGTTTTGAAAACTAGATTCTGTTCATTTTTATTCTTCTCCTATCGAAAAGAATCGAACCCAGGTCTCTCGCCTTGCAGTCAGATACTTTACCGTCGGAGCTACTAGGGAAGCCCATCTCATATTTCACTAAGTGAAATATAATTCCAGATTGGTTTCTAACATTGTCTGTTTTCTTAAAGAGTAACTGAAATCCCATCAGGAGCATTTTTTGATTCATGTCCTTCAGGATTTAAGCATATTTTTCGCAAATTTAAAAAAAGAGAGAGAGCTTTTGTAGTCAAAAATTTCTATAATCAAGAATTGTTGGTTTTGAACAGTGAGTGGAAAACCTCTGAAGAAAAAGAAGAAAAAAAAAAAAAAACTCTGAAGAATAATCCTGATGTAGGGAAAAAAACTATAATCGAGAGCAAGATTTTTCTTTCCAGGCAAAAATATTATTGATTAAACCAGGAAGGACTTCTCTTTTGGTATCATGGGACGGATTGTGCTTGTGATAGCAACTGCAATACTGTTATTTTCTAAACAGTCATCTTTAAAAAAAAAAAAACTATTGATTACCATGTATTTTAAATTAAATCTCTCGAGTCTTTTTTTAAAACAATTTCTGTGAAATTGTATACCTACACAAACAACACAAATACACACACAAAGCTGTTTTAAGAAGAATAATGATCAGTTGGAACAAAAGGAGACAGCAGCTCCCAGAAATAGCCTTAAAATAACCATGAATATCTACTAATATAAGTCCAATAAAATAATGAGCCCAACAGATAATAATAAGCAAATCTTAGAGCAGTAGATTGGGAGGAACAGGGTATTAATTACTTGCAAGCAAAAGGTTGAGCCGTTGTATTTCGAATTCCAATGACAACCTGTTCCTTCTTAGTAAAGAGGTAGTGCCTGATCATCAAGGAGAGGCTTCAACCACACAGCTCTCCATGTCTGATCTAAAGACATGATGGTCTGAGCGACTCCCCTCACCCCAGAAAATCTGACATCAACTTAGTCCTAACTCAAGATAGGTCTCAACACAAGCTGTTCCAGGAATGGATAGCTACTGTGTCCATTGTTTCCTTCCTTCATGCATTCATAGAAGCCACAGTGAATGTTCTTACAGGTATTAAAATTGACAATAAAAGCACCCCCTCACAAAACTAAAATGAGTAAATTTTCTAAAGAATACTCCAAAGAAAAACAAACTTTATATACAAAATATCCCCTATTATTAAATCTCATTATCATTTTAATATGTGATTCCAGAGTTTTCTGGTATGCACTTCATTTATGTCGAGTTACAACCATCTTGATGACACGGACGGTTTTTGATTCATGTCCTTCAGGATTTAAGCATATTTTTCGCAAATTTAAAGAGAGAGAGCTTTTGTAGTCAAAAATTTCTATAATCAAGAATTGTTGGTTTTGAACAGTGAGTGGAAAACCTCTGAAGAAAAAGAAGAAAAAAAAAACTCTGAAGAATAATCCTGATGTAGGGAAAAAAACTATAATCGAGAGCAAGATTTTTCTTTCCAGGCAAAAATATTATTGATTAAACCAGGAAGGACTTCTCTTTTGGTATCATGGGACGGATTGTGCTTGTGATAGCAACTGCAATACTGTTATTTTCTAAACAGTCATCTTTAAAAAAAAAAAAACTATTGATTACCATGTATTTTAAATTAAATCTCTCGAGTCTTTTTTTAAAACAATTTCTGTGAAATTGTATACCTACACAAACAACACAAATACACACACAAAGCTGTTTTAAGAAGAATAATGATCAGTTGGAACAAAAGGAGACAGCAGCTCCCAGAAATAGCCTTAAAATAACCATGAATATCTACTAATATAAGTCCAATAAAATAATGAGCCCAACAGATAATAATAAGCAAATCTTAGAGCAGTAGATTGGGAGGAACAGGGTATTAATTACTTGCAAGCAAAAGGTTGAGCCGTTGTATTTCGAATTCCAATGACAACCTGTTCCTTCTTAGTAAAGAGGTAGTGCCTGATCATCAAGGAGAGGCTTCAACCACACAGCTCTCCATGTCTGATCTAAAGACATGATGGTCTGAGCGACTCCCCTCACCCCAGAAAATCTGACATCAACTTAGTCCTAACTCAAGATAGGTCTCAACACAAGCTGTTCCAGGAATGGATAGCTACTGTGTCCATTGTTTCCTTCCTTCATGCATTCATAGAAGCCACAGTGAATGTTCTTACAGGTATTAAAATTGACAATAAAAGCACCCCCTCACAAAACTAAAATGAGTAAATTTTCTAAAGAATACTCCAAAGAAAAACAAACTTTATATACAAAATATCCCCTATTATTAAATCTCATTATCATTTTAATATGTGATTCCAGAGTTTTCTGGTATGCACTTCATTTATGTCGAGTTACAACCATCTTGATGACACGGACGGTAACCACCTGTCAGAAATCTCCCTCCCTGATTTCTCTAAGCCCGTGCTTCACATCCTTTCATGTGTATCTGAACCATTCTGAGATCTCAAAATGTCAAAACGCAGTTTCTTATTCAGATTCAGAGCTTTGGAACGGGGCCTGATAGCTTACATTGCCCACAACTCCCAGGTGCTGCCAATTGCTGGTAAATGGATAGGACTTTGAAAAGCAAGATTGTAATACATTATTCCAAAGTTGAACCTTATTAAGAAATGAACCTTGTTTTACTCTTAAATTTCTTTAAGGATGGTATTTTTTCAAGGTTTCAAATTAAGTTTCAAGTTAATTTCTAAGTAAACAGGTATGCTGTGCTCAAAAGCGAAAATTAGTGAAGCAATTGGTGATAAGGAACAGGACAAAGACAAAACCCTGGTTGTTAGGGCTAAACTTAGCACTGATACGTAGTCCTCCTGTGTCAGTATGTATGAGTCAGCCAATCTAAATGATGGCTATGAAAATGTTGCCAAGCAGAGTAACTCAGGCAACACTGTCCTGCTGCTTTACAGAACAGAAATGAGTTTTCTTCTTCAGAATAAAGAATATTGCAAACTGGGTTTCCCTCCACTAAGAGGCTGCAATAGCTTTGTAAAATAGCCTAAACCTACTCGTGGTGCTGTAGGTAAATTTTCTGAGGGAGTAACAAACTTCCATTGGAAATAGAGCAAATAAGTTAGTACCATTTAAAGGCATAAACAGATATCAGCTGTTAAAGGCATAAATACGCTTTTATCAGCCATGTCTCACTTTTAGGTGGTGGGTTACATATTGTACCATCTGGATATGCTAAGAGAGGAAAAAGTTCCCTTTACCTTTCTGTTTGGAGATAACAGAAAGATATTTTTATACTCTAAGCCACATCTAACCAAACCTATCCAGATTTTTTTAAGTTTGAAGTCACATTTGGAAGACTGTGTTCTTAGGATTACCTGGCCAGACTAAGCAGTAAAGTGTGTAGTACTATGAAAATAAATAGTACCTTTTGTTGAGCATATCCATCTATAAGGCATGGGTATCAAATGTTCCATATTAGTAACTAATTTTGCTGTTTGTTGTTCAGTCGCTATGTCATGTCCAACTCTTTGTGACCCCACTGACTGCAGCACATCAGGTTTCCCTGTTCTTCACTGTCTCCCAGAGTCTGTTCAAACTCATGTCCATTGGAGGCTGTGTAGTGACTTCCATTATAGATGGAGAAATTGAGACAGAGAAAAAGTTAGATTGAAAGGCTTTAAATAACTTGTTCAGAATTACCATTTTAATTGCTCATGGCATAATCATCCATTTTCCCTAGATAAATACATACCCAAAGAAAACAATAAGAAGTGTTGAATCCATGGTGGGGGCTGTGATAGAAATGTATTAAGGACAGAGTAGAACAGGCAGGTGGTTGTAGAGTCCTTGTAGGGGATGGTAGGTAGAAGGGAGACACCTGAGAAAGGTTGGGAGGCCAGTGAGTTGATGGTAACTCAGGAAAGCTGCTCCTAGTTCAGTAAAGCAGGCTTGGCCTTTATAACTTAGCACTGATACGTAGTCCTCCTGTGTCAGTATGTATGAGTCAGCCAATCTAAATGATGGCTATGAAAATGTTGCCAAGCAGAGTAACTCAGGCAACACTGTCCTGCTGCTTTACAGAACAGAAATGAGTTTTCTTCTTCAGAATAAAGAATATTGCAAACTGGGTTTCCCTCCACTAAGAGGCTGCAATAGCTTTGTAAAATAGCCTAAACCTACTCGTGGTGCTGTAGGTAAATTTTCTGAGGGAGTAACAAACTTCCATTGGAAATAGAGCAAATAAGTTAGTACCATTTAAAGGCATAAACAGATATCAGCTGTTAAAGGCATAAATACGCTTTTATCAGCCATGTCTCACTTTTAGGTGGTGGGTTACATATTGTACCATCTGGATATGCTAAGAGAGGAAAAAGGTTCCCTTTACCTTTCTGTTTGGAGATAACAGAAAGATATTTTTATACTCTAAGCCACATCTAACCAAACCTATCCAGATTTTTTTAAGTTTGAAGTCACATTTGGAAGACTGTGTTCTTAGGATTACCTGGCCAGACTAAGCAGTAAAGTGTGTAGTACTATGAAAATAAATAGTACCTTTTGTTGAGCATATCCATCTATAAGGCATGGGTATCAAATGTTCCATATTAGTAACTAATTTTGCTGTTTGTTGTTCAGTCGCTATGTCATGTCCAACTCTTTGTGACCCCACTGACTGCAGCACATCAGGTTTCCCTGTTCTTCACTGTCTCCCAGAGTCTGTTCAAACTCATGTCCATTGGAGGCTGTGTAGTGACTTCCATTATAGATGGAGAAATTGAGACAGAGAAAAAGTTAGATTGAAAGGCTTTAAATAACTTGTTCAGAATTACCATTTTAATTGCTCATGGCATAATCATCCATTTTTTTCCCTAGATAAATACATACCCAAAGAAAACAATAAGAAGTGTTGAATCCATGGTGGGGGCTGTGATAGAAATGTATTAAGGACAGAGTAGAACAGGCAGGTGGTTGTAGAGTCCTTGTAGGGGATGGTAGGTAGAAGGGAGACACCTGAGAAAGGTTGGGAGGCCAGTGAGTTGATGGTAACTCAGGAAAGCTGCTCCTAGTTCAGTAAAGCAGGCTTGGCTGGGTATAAACAGCTGAAGAAGGAGGAGCTGGAGAAGAAGCAACCAATGACGTATGTCCTGCATCTGCGTCTACTTGAGGCGGGTGGTCTTCTACCATCCTATATATATGGCTGCCCACTCAATTGAGGGAGAGCAGAGCAGAGCTTTCCTGCCTGCCTGCTTGCACGTCTTACAAGTACCCTATCCTAATAAATCCTCTTCTTGCCTATCACTCTGCCTCTTGCTGAATTCCTTCTGCGTGAAGGCATGAAGAACCTGAGCCTCAGAGGGTCCAGACGTTGGGTGAGTGCTGGATTAAGTCCCAGCTGCGTGGGTTCGAGTCCCAGACAGGGTTTTGGCTGGATTGAGTCCTGACTACGTGGGTTCAAGTCCCAAGCAGGGTTTTGGCTGGGGTTAAGCCTTAGTCACGTGGGTTTGAGTCCCAAACAGGGTTTTTGCTGGAATTCAAGCTCCAGTCACGTGGGTTCAAGTCCCAAGCAGGGTTCGATCAGATCTGGGCCCTGGGTTTAAGTCTCAAATTGAGGTAAAACCCTTTCAGTGTTCAGTGTCTTATGAAAGCTTGAAGGAGTAGTTTCTATGGAATGGCAAAGGGTTAATCCTTAAGATGAATCCTAAAAAGGAATACTAGTGTGCACCTTGTGTAGGCTGCAAATGAGAAGAAAAGAGCATGGAGTACGTGCAGTGGGGACGACAGATCATTCACTGTTGTGAGAACTTAAAGGGCACAGGGAAGATTGTCCCCACTGACTGCAGCACATCATTTGTCTTCATTCGAGGCAAACATGTCCATTGTAGTGACTTCCATTATAGATGGAGAAATTGAGACAGAGAAAAGTTAGATTGAAAGGCTTTAAATAACTTGTTCAGAATTACCATTTTAATTGCTCATGGCATAATCATCCATTTTCCCTAGATAAATACATACCCAAAGAAAACAATAAGAAGTGTTGAATCCATGGTGGGGGCTGTGATAGAAATGTATTAAGGACAGAGTAGAACAGGCAGGTGGTTGTAGAGTCCTTGTAGGGGATGGTAGGTAGAAGGGAGACACCTGAGAAAGGTTGGGAGGCCAGTGAGTTGATGGTAACTCAGGAAAGCTGCTCCTAGTTCAGTAAAGCAGGCTTGGCTGGGTATAAACAGCTGAAGAAGGAGGAGCTGGAGAAGAAGCAACCAATGACGTATGTCCTGCATCTGCGTCTACTTGAGGCGGGTGGTCTTCTACCATCCTATATATATGGCTGCCCACTCAATTGAGGGAGAGCAGAGCAGAGCTTTCCTGCCTGCCCGCTTGCACGTCTTACAAGTACCCTATCCTAATAAATCCTCTTCTTGCCTATCACTCTGCCTCTTGCTGAATTCCTTCTGCGTGAAGGCATGAAGAACCTGAGCCTCAGAGGGTCCAGACGTTGGGTGAGTGCTGGATTAAGTCCCAGCTGCGTGGGTTCGAGTCCCAGACAGGGTTTTGGCTGGATTGAGTCCTGACTACGTGGGTTCAAGTCCCAAGCAGGGTTTTGGCTGGGGTTAAGCCTTAGTCACGTGGGTTTGAGTCCCAAACAGGGTTTTTGCTGGAATTCAAGCTCCAGTCACGTGGGTTCAAGTCCCAAGCAGGGTTCGATCAGATCTGGGCCCTGGGTTTAAGTCTCAAATTGAGGTAAAACCCTTTCAGTGTTCAGTGTCTTATGAAAGCTTGAAGGAGTAGTTTCTATGGAATGGCAAAGGGTTAATCCTTAAGATGAATCCTAAAAAGGAATACTAGTGTGCACCTTGTGTAGGCTGCAAATGAGAAGAAAAGAGCATGGAGTACGTGCAATGGGGACGACAGATCATTCACTGTTGTGAGAACTTAAAGGGCACAGGGAAGATTGTCAAGAAATAAGACAGGATGTTAAAAGCAAGATGTAAGACACTGTTATTGAATGATCTCACTTATGTAAAAAGAAGCCTCTTTATATATATATATATATATATATATACACTTCTGGAAGAATATTCAAGAGATGAGTAATTGTGGCTGCCTCTTGGAAGTGGAACCAGGACTAGGAATATGACTTGGAGGGATGCTTACTGGTCTTTTTATGCCCTTTAAATTGTTTGCTTTTAAAAACTTTTACACATTTTACATTTTCACTTTAAAAAGACACACACGCAGAGAAGCAAAGAATGAAAGAGACAGAGAAACAGAAAGAAATGATGCTGAAATGTGTGTGCTAAGGTGATGAGCCCTAATCCTGAAATACAGGAAACCTGCTACAGATTTTACCAGGTAGCTACATTTTACTTTTCAGATAGCTCTTTCTGGCTTCGTGCAGAATGAAGCAGAGAAGCGTAAAACAGAGGTCAATATTTCTAGTTAAGAAGTATTTAGAGGGCATTTCAAAGTTCATACAAGATGGTAAATGTCTCTAGTAGAAAGAATAGTGGCCTTAGAAATGGAAAGGAAGAGGGAAAAAGATCTTCAAACAGAAGCCAATCAGATGGGTTTCATGACTGGTTAGATATTGGAAGTTAGTTGAGCCTAGGATGCCCTGCAGCTTCCATAGTGAATGATGGGCACATATGGCACCATCTGCCCAGGGAGGGAAATAGGAAAGGAAGTACCCACCATCTTATGCACCACTAAAGAAAATATGTTCTCAGGTTTTTTTTAGAAAAAAATATCAGAGCATGTTGTTGCAAGATACTTGTGGGAATGTGCTCAGTTCTTAAGTCGTGTCTCATTCTTTGGGACTGCATGGACTGTAGCCCACAGGATTCCTCTGTCCACGGGATTCTCTAAGCAAGAATACTGAAGTGGGTTGCCATTTCGTCCTCCAGGGGGCCTTCCTGATCCAGAGATCAAACCTCAGTCTCTTGTTTCTCCTGCCGTGGCAGGCCAATTCTTTACTACTGAGCCGCCTGGGAAGCTCCACTTGTGAGAACATCAGTGTAGAATTGGAGGTTGGCTCTATCCTGAAAAAGACTGGCTTTTTGGTGACCATTACTGTTCTGTTCACAAATAAGGCAAGTTCTACATGGAAAGATCCTGGGCCCATAAATGTGGTGACTGAAGTGAACTGGTCAGAGATACGGAAAAAGGGTGGTGGCCAAAGACAGAGAATGCAGTGCAGTCAACTTTAATCTGTAACAGTATTGTTCTTTGCGTAGGAGGACATAGACCCTGATGAGATTGAGAACTTACTTTTCAAATTCCCCCAGAGAAGTGACCTTTGTATTCTGTTTTGGTTGCTTTTATAAAACTTTTGGGGGAGTTGGGGTTGGTGGGAGACGTGCACAGCACCCTCTTACACAGCATCTGCTCTCTTCTCCGTCAAGTCCCTGAAATGATTCAGAGTCTTTCTGGAACACTGTGTTTCCATGGGAAATCACATGAAAGCAGTGTGATTTCTTGTAGAAAGTGCATTTGGCACTGAAATGAGACGGGGTATAACAGACAGTACAAATGGGGCCAACCAAAGTGGAGCTTAGCTGCCATGAAATTCTAAAGTGACTCCAAGGAACTTCACAGAAGCACTGAAACATTTGAGTGGTTTGATGGGGTTGATTTTAAACAAGGTTTCAATGGAGCCCTATCCCCACAAATGGTCTCCTGGAAAGTGGGTATCTATTTAAGCCAAGGAATACTCATAGAGTGTGTCCCTGAGTTCAGAGAAAGAAGGCAGAGAAGCAGCTAGAGAAATAGATGCAAACAGAAGAAGGTTCAGGCAGAAGGTAGCTGTTAGCAATCCCTCACAGTGGAAAGAGTATGGATTAAAGTCTTTCGGATGCAATAGGAAAGTTAGAAACCGGTCTCATTCTCATTGCTGAATGAGTTCATCAGGGAAGTTGCTAGGAGAGAATCCTGTCTGAATGGGAAGGCTTATTTGGAATCCTTCCTGAAGGCAGAGGAATAGATTTGTTGAAAGCTCAAGGTCTCTGCCTACTCTAACCCTCTGTGACTCATAGGAGGTTTTTGCTTTTATTTTTTCTTCTGATCTATTATTTTTAAGAGAATGATATGCAATTCTCTAGTCAGGAGTAATTGCTTTATAGTTTCCATAGAGACAGTTCAATGACATTTATTTGAAATTCTACCTGTGCCTAGAACATTTCCTCATGCCAGAGGCCATCATTTCTCCCTTCTCCAACCTGCAGTCTCTTTCCAACCCAAATTGCTCTTCAATAGAGTCTTATCTGCCCTCAGAGATACGGAAAAAGGGTGGTGGCCAAAGACAGAGAATGCAGTGCAGTCAACTTTAATCTGTAACAGTATTGTTCTTTGCGTAGGAGGACATAGACCCTGATGAGATTGAGAACTTACTTTTCAAATTCCCCCAGAGAAGTGACCTTTGTATTCTGTTTTGGTTGCTTTTATAAAACTTTTGGGGGAGTTGGGGTTGGTGGGAGACGTGCACAGCACCCTCTTACACAGCATCTGCTCTCTTCTCCGTCAAGTCCCTGAAATGATTCAGAGTCTTTCTGGAACACTGTGTTTCCATGGGAAATCACATGAAAGCAGTGTGATTTCTTGTAGAAAGTGCATTTGGCACTGAAATGAGACGGGGTATAACAGACAGTACAAATGGGGCCAACCAAAGTGGAGCTTAGCTGCCATGAAATTCTAAAGTGACTCCAAGGAGCTTCACAGAAGCACTGAAACATTTGAGTGGTTTGATGGGGTTGATTTTAAACAAGGTTTCAATGGAGCCCTATCCCCACAAATGGTCTCCTGGAAAGTGGGTATCTATTTAAGCCAAGGAATACTCATAGAGTGTGTCCCTGAGTTCAGAGAAAGAAGGCAGAGAAGCAGCTAGAGAAATAGATGCAAACAGAAGAAGGTTCAGGCAGAAGGTAGCTGTTAGCAATCCCTCACAGTGGAAAGAGTATGGATTAAAGTCTTTCGGATGCAATAGGAAAGTTAGAAACCGGTCTCATTCTCATTGCTGAATGAGTTCATCAGGGAAGTTGCTAGGAGAGAATCCTGTCTGAATGGGAAGGCTTATTTGGAATCCTTCCTGAAGGCAGAGGAATAGATTTGTTGAAAGCTCAAGGTCTCTGCCTACTCTAACCCTCTGTGACTCATAGGAGGTTTTTGCTTTTATTTTTTCTTCTGATCTATTATTTTTAAGAGAATGATATGCAATTCTCTAGTCAGGAGTAATTGCTTTATAGTTTCCATAGAGACAGTTCAATGACATTTATTTGAAATTCTACCTGTGCCTAGAACATTTCCTCATGCCAGAGGCCATCATTTCTCCCTTCTCCAACCTGCAGTCTCTTTCCAACCCAAATGCAGCTAGATCTACTACAAAACCCATAGGAAGCCAATAGAGTCTTATCTGTAGGCACACGGAAGAGGAATCTGCTTGGAGTAAGAATGTGTAGGGCATAAAGGTAAATCTCCGAAGTCTCAGAGAGTCTGAAAAGACAAAAAACCCAATATAACATGCTTTTCTTTCAGTTCATATAAGGTGTTTATTAATCTGTCTTCCACCCTCCACTCTCAGCACTATGTAAACTACAGGAAGTATGGATTATACCTTTTATGCTCTGTATGTAACTCTTAGCACATTATAGGGACTCAACAACATTTATTACAATTATAAAAGATTTTTCTAGTCATAAAAATGTGTTAGTAATAACGGCATTTTAATTTTCTAATTCAGAAATTAATAGTTTCTCTGTCAAGTCTACTTTATACCTTCATATATAATTTTCTTTTATATTGATCATCCATCATGAGCCATTTCCCTAGAAACAAATTTATCATTTGACACAGCCAATTTGACAGACACAAAATCATTTCATGACAAATATCAAAATACCTATATATGCATATAATGTATACACATATAAGTGTTCATTGTCTTTAAAAATTAGTGAAGTCTTCTCATTTTTCACAATGTTATCTATATGTTGGTTCCTGCACTTTCAATATTTCTGGACATGTTTAAGAAATTGCAAAGAATAACTCAATTGATGACTACAAGGTGAATGGCATTCAAATAGAAGAAAAGTAAAACATAAATGAATCATATGAAAAGGGTTTCCACAACCATTTGGAGTGATTTCGAATGAGCCAAGTTAAATTTTAAAAGATAATCAAGGAGCTTTATCAAATTTGAAAATATAAAGTAAATGATATATCTAATCCAGAAATACATATTTAATATGTATGTATATAATATCTATTATATCTATCGATCTATGTAGTCATAGCTGCTATAAATGTATCTTTACCCAAACATGAATATTTGCTTTGAAACATCAACTTTTATCTGGAATTTCCACACCCACCTAGTCATTTAACATAACCAGTAAATGTATTAAATCAACTGCCACATTAAATGGAGATAAAAGATTCCTTCCACTGATATCACCACCTCTCTGCTTGCCCCATCCGCAACACACACACACACACACACAGATGTCAATTCAACACATTCCGAAAGAACAATCTAGAGAACAAAATTCCCAGTTCAAACTGACTGTGGTGTTGAGGCTGCTGAGAGGAGGTAAGATTCACTATGAAGATTCATGTTGTTCAACTGAGAACTTTTGGCTAAATATGGGGGGAAGCGATTTTCAGAAGTTTCAAAGCTGGAAACAGAAGAGGAACAGGATGAAAAATTTGAGAGAGAAAGGTTCTCATAAAACTCGAAAGTCATATCCAGTTTTTGGCGTGTTATCAGTGCGTATCTCCTACATCCATGTCAACCTGACTTTAGGAGACACCCCTACAAGCTGTGCTATCATGGAGCGTGAAGAGAATTTCATAACCTGGTTCTCTGATATTGTGTAAGGGAGTGACTTTCAAGATATTACAGATGACATCTGCCTTACAGTGTTCAAAATACTGTCATGGGACATAGCGTAACATGGTGATTTCTAATTTTGGCTGGTTACTATACAGCTTTCACACATTCTAAAAGATTTGCATTTTAGGCTCTGCAAAATAGATAGAGATATGTGAGCCCAAACTCAAACAAAGCTAATACCATTATTCTTTTTCAACACTATTCAATCTCATTGAGTAGAGGTTTATGTCTGAGTAGAAATGTGGGACTCCTTTAGGAGTTGGGTAGGAAATACCACCATAATCAGATCTCCATAAAATTGAAGAAGTAAAACATAAATGAATCATATGAAAAGGGTTTCCACAACCATTTGGAGTGATTTCGAATGAGCCAAGTTAAATTTTAAAAGATAATCAAGGAGCTTTATCAAATTTGAAAATATAAAGTAAATGATATATCTAATCCAGAAATACATATTTAATATGTATGTATATAATATCTATTATATCTATCGATCTATGTAGTCATAGCTGCTATAAATGTATCTTTACCCAAACATGAATATTTGCTTTGAAACATCAACTTTTATCTGGAATTTCCACACCCACCTAGTCATTTAACATAACCAGTAAATGTATTAAATCAACTGCCACATTAAATGGAGATAAAAGATTCCTTCCACTGATATCACCACCTCTCTGCTTGCCCCATCCGCAACACACACACACACACACACACAGATGTCAATTCAACACATTCCGAAAGAACAATCTAGAGAACAAAATTCCCAGTTCAAACTGACTGTGGTGTTGAGGCTGCTGAGAGGAGGTAAGATTCACTATGAAGATTCATGTTGTTCAACTGAGAACTTTTGGCTAAATATGGGGGGAAGCGATTTTCAGAAGTTTCAAAGCTGGAAACAGAAGAGGAACAGGATGAAAAATTTGGAGAGAGAAAGGTTCTCATAAAACTCGAAAGTCATATCCAGTTTTTGGCGTGTTATCAGTGCGTATCTCCTACATCCATGTCAACCTGACTTTAGGAGACACCCCTACAAGCTGTGCTATCATGGAGCGTGAAGAGAATTTCATAACCTGGTTCTCTGATATTGTGTAAGGGAGTGACTTTCAAGATATTACAGATGACATCTGCCTTACAGTGTTCAAAATACTGTCATGGGACATAGCGTAACATGGTGATTTCTAATTTTGGCTGGTTACTATACAGCTTTCACACATTCTAAAAGATTTGCATTTTAGGCTCTGCAAAATAGATAGAGATATGTGAGCCCAAACTCAAACAAAGCTAATACCATTATTCTTTTTCAACACTATTCAATCTCATTGAGTAGAGGTTTATGTCTGAGTAGAAATGTGGGACTCCTTTAGGAGTTGGGTAGGAAATACCACCATCATCAGATCTCCATACCTTCTGCTTTGATTACTGGTGAAATGCAAATAACCCTGAGAGAGAGAGGAGTTAATCATGCTAGTCTTTTGTTCTTGTATTTGCATCAATGTGTCAATGAATGGTTGAATGACAGAACAGTTCTGGTTAAGAGAAAGACCAGAAGAGATTAGCAGAAAAGTTAGGAAACAGAACTTATTTCAGACTTTCCCCAGAATCAGTAGTTTCTTTACTTTGGGAATCTATACAAAACAGCTCAACACGGTCGCTGAGTGAGATGTTCTGACATGGCATTTGTGCTGTCCACACTGCATGCAAAAAGAATTTTGCTTTATCTGACAGTGATGCTCAACATTTTGTACCCCAAGATGTGAAATCAACAAATTCACTTCTATTGTCTGAAGGCATAGTGTCTATGCTAACAGGGTCAGGTGGATAATATCTCACAGTTTTAATAACCTGATGAATTGCATAGTTAAAAATCAATGTCTAGTGGGGAGCACACTGGCAATTTTTAAAGTCCAGACAGTCCCCATCTGGGGTACACCATTTTGGTTTTTCTCCTTAAATACAGTCCCCTAGAATGTGCTTCTGTCAAGTTATATTTAAATAATTTTAAATCACTTTAAAATGCCAGGATGAGGTTGTATTCTAATTTATACACTCAAATATGAATCTCATGACTTATTTAAGCCCTTTGATTCTCAGCTCCATGTAAAATGGAAATAGTAATTTCTGATCTACTTATTTCAGTGAGCAGGGAGAATCGGAAGAGATAAATCATATAAAATATATGCTCTGTATCTGTGATGTGAAACTTTAAGTTACTATATGGATGTTAAATACTGGTTCTTTCTATTATTTTACTATTCTCTTTCAAGCTGGTAATGAATTTCTCCTGTTTTAATGGCAGTATACCAGGAATAACATTAATTCACATCCTACATAATCAAATGTGATGGTATTCTTGTTTGATATTGGGATTTTCATCGAGCAGTTGAAATTCACAGTACTACTTCTAATTGTGAAACATCTTACAGATGTCATTGCGATGACATCTTACAGAAGACCTGACATAAAAAAAAAAAAAGGAAAGTTTCTCACACCTTTCCTCCTGATCATTTTCTCTTGGTTCTCACTCTGAGACTTCTCACATTTTAAAACTTCAACCTGTATATGGTCCCCCATACTGCTCTTTGGCATTCTGTGTTACTTCCTGGTCTGTGAAAGAAATGGGTTATGTGGCTTTCCATGGACTTAGCCAAGGGATTAGGGCTCTAATGACAGCTGATGTCATTTTAATTGTAGCCCCTCCACTTATAGGCCCTGTTAACTTGGTATTCATTAACTCTAGGATAATCATATAATTTATTGGCCAAACATGAATGGTTGAGAATGAAAGGGAGCACTATCAGTATTATCAAGAGGTGTAAATCAACACTGTCCTGAGAAAGCCAGAATTTGTGATCACCCTATACCACTGAAAATCTGAATTTCTTCATCTTTAAAATGGGAATAAATTATATTTCTCTTCTTAGGCCATTGAAGGGTTAATTAAGTAATATGTTGTCTGATTTTGGAAAAATATCTGTTATTTTATTCTTACTCCTCTTCCTTTTCCATCCTCTCCTCTTCTCCTTCCCCTTCCTTTGTTGAACACATGCTGTTATCAGGCACTGTTATTAGCACCTTATATGATTATCAACAATGGACTTAGGTAGAGTGGATGAGATAACCTATTAAGAATTTTTATACTAAAGTTTGAGATCATCAAAGAAAAACATGATCACACCTTTGTTTATCAAGAGTGTTATAAGAGTGAAGAGATTTGCTAGGAATTGGTAAGTGTTATTAAAAAATGGAAGATTTACTTTATTCATTTAGTCCAGGATGTCATTGAGAAAGTTGGTTATTAAAAGACAACATATTCATGGGGTCAGGTCATTATTGACCACAGTTAACACTAAGAAGGACCTTGATGATGAGATCTCACCTTATGACATGGCAGATAAAGTACTACCAAGCTGAGATGTTCAAGAGGAGAATAATCTAGGTAGGAAGGTGATAGATATTATTGGTAGGGAAAATCATACAAAGAAGTTTGTAGAGATAGTGTTACCAAAACTAATCAGACATGAATCTTAAGGTCTGGAAAATCATCTTGGAGTCTTCATAATAATAATAGTACTTAGTGGGTACTTCTACGAAACAGGTACTATTCTAAATATTAACCCACTTAAGTCATAATGAAGCCATGTGACGTATGTAACATTATTATCTCTATTTTACAGGTAAATAAGCTGAGGCATATATAGAAAAGGTAAAAACATTTACGCAAAATTTCACAATTAGTAAATGATAGAACTGTGATATGTACCTGGGTGGACTAACTTCAGAGGCTATGTGTGGTAGATAGATCACTAAGTCAGTTAGATTGTAAAACACCATTATTCTGAGAAAGAAGAGGAATTTCAAAGATTAGCATGCATTAATACTTAGCAAAATGGGTCCTAGGATGAAATGCATTAGCAATTAATATTATTTAGTCCAGAGTTAAACTTTGTCAAGGTTAAAAAGTAGCTTGATTCGTATCTTCCCATGTATAAAAATGTTTGCTCCGTTGGCTGATTTAAATCACAATCAACCTATTTGCATGCAGGGTATTACTTGAAGCATTATATCAGGTATTCATTGAAAATAGGAAGAGAGGGAATGGATTTTATGCCTCTTCTGAGAGAACTCTTAACTTGAAGAAAGAAGCAGTTTAGATTGGACATAAGGAAGAACATCTTGACTATAATGACTGAGAAGATGCTGGAAGCAGCAATGAAGTGTATCTGGGAAGAGTCCATCCTTAGAAAGCTTCAAAACAAGAAAAGATAATTACATCTGTCCTAGTTGGCTTAAAGGGCTCTTCTATCCAAAGGCAAGAGGGTGACAAGAGAAATAATACTTCTCTAATACCCTTCCCAATTGAGGAGTTTGAACTTCTAAGATTTTTTACTTGCTATTAACAATCTTTTGTAAAATCTTCAAAAATCCCCACATTTTGGTCACCTTTAGAGTATACATAATTCAAGAAGAAGATTATAATGACATACTTAGAGATAGTGACAGGGAACTTGACTGGACTATCATTAATTAACCCAATGACTCTTTCTGGAGTAACTAACTTATTGACCATGTGCTACTCAGAATGTATCTCAGAAAAATTTGCCATGTCACTAACCTTCATGGTGGTTAATGAAAAGGAGTTTCAGGAAACATTAAATCCTCAAATGCCAAGGTGTTCTGTAATGAGAACATTTTAAAAACTTTGCATGATAAGTACCTTTTGCATGGGGCAGGTTTAGTAAAATCATGTTGAACTGAATTTCAGTGGAATGCATTCAATTCAAATCTATGTATACTCTATTTAGCACACAAAAAAGAAATTCTTAATGTCAAAAATAGAAATAGTTATTAAAATATAATGAAATGTATTATGTATCAGGTGCCAAAATAAATACATGACGTCAGTTTTTACAAGAGACACCTGAAACAGCACTATTTAATATCCCTGTTTCACAGATTAAAAAAAACTTAGACCAGGAAGCTTATTTGTTTTACAGTTATTTTTAGAGCTTGAGCCTGTTTGATTTAACAGCCAGACGTCTAACTCCTTCTTTTGGGTCCTGGAACCCAATTCCAATGTGTGTGTATGGGAGAAGGGAGCCGGGACATTCCCCACACATACAACAAGCAATTTTCTGGACACCAGTTAAGTGTCCTACAACACAATTCAAGCCTAACCCTGTGTATCCACAGACAGCATCAGATTCCTCAGGTTGAGTGCTCAGTCCTATAAGACTGTCCCCTCCCTGACTTCAGATGCCAACTGCAAGACCAGGTTGTTACCTGTACTTATGACCAACTGGCTGTAAATCAGAGGTATTTACAATCTCTGCCTTGAGTATTTTTTGATAGAGGAGCTCATAGAACGCAGGGAAATATTTTATTGACTAGAGCACCCTTTATTATAAAAGGATATAACTCATGAACAATCAAATGGGAGATATGCATGCGACAAGGTGTGGGGTCAGAGCTCAGACTGTTCATATCCTCTCCAGGTTGATCCCTCTTCCCCATTTCCAAATGTTCACCAACAGGGAAGCTTTGAAACCCATCCTTTTGAATCTTTACCTTTAGAGTATACATAATTCAAGAAGAAGATTATAATGACATACTTAGAGATAGTGACAGGGAACTTGACTGGACTATCATTAATTAACCCAATGACTCTTTCTGGAGTAACTAACTTATTGACCATGTGCTACTCAGAATGTATCTCAGAAAAATTTGCCATGTCACTAACCTTCATGGTGGTTAATGAAAAGGAGTTTCAGGAAACATTAAATCCTCAAATGCCAAGGTGTTCTGTAATGAGAACTTTTTAAAAAACTTTGCATGATAAGTACCTTTTGCATGGGGCAGGTTTAGTAAAATCATGTTGAACTGAATTTCAGTGGAATGCATTCAATTCAAATCTATGTATACTCTATTTAGCACACAAAAAAGAAATTCTTAATGTCAAAAATAGAAATAGTTATTAAAATATAATGAAATGTATTATGTATCAGGTGCCAAAATAAATACATGACGTCAGTTTTTACAAGAGACACCTGAAACAGCACTATTTAATATCCCTGTTTCACAGATTAAAAAAAACTTAGACCAGGAAGCTTATTTGTTTTACAGTTATTTTTAGAGCTTGAGCCTGTTTGATTTAACAGCCAGACGTCTAACTCCTTCTTTTGGGTCCTGGAACCCAATTCCAATGTGTGTGTATGGGAGAAGGGAGCCGGGACTTTCCCCCACACATACAACAAGCAATTTTCTGGACACCAGTTAAGTGTCCTACAACACAATTCAAGCCTAACCCTGTGTATCCACAGACAGCATCAGATTCCTCAGGTTGAGTGCTCAGTCCTATAAGACTGTCCCCTCCCTGACTTCAGATGCCAACTGCAAGACCAGGTTGTTACCTGTACTTATGACCAACTGGCTGTAAATCAGAGGTATTTACAATCTCTGCCTTGAGTATTTTTTGATAGAGGAGCTCATAGAACGCAGGGAAATATTTTATTGACTAGAGCACCCTTTATTATAAAAGGATATAACTCATGAACAATCAAATGGGAGATATGCATGCGACAAGGTGTGGGGTCAGAGCTCAGACTGTTCATATCCTCTCCAGGTTGATCCCTCTTCCCCATTTCCAAATGTTCACCAACAGGGAAGCTTTGAAACCCATCCTTTTGAATCTTTACAGAAGCTTTATTACATAAGCATGATTGATTAGATCATTGGTTGTTGTAGACTGAACTCAGTTTCCACCCCCTCTCCTCTCCCTGGTCAGGAGAGAGGACTAGAAGTTCCAATCTTCTAATTACTCAGTTGACTGTACTGGGAATGAGCCCCCACCTTTGGGAGTTTTCTAAAAGTTATCTCATTAACATACAAAATGCATATTTTTCTTTTTTTCTGTCACCTTCCCTGGTGGCTCAGATAGTAAAGAATCTGCTTGAATTGCAGGAGACCCAGGTTCAGACCCTGGCTCAGGAAGATGCCCTGGAGAAGGGCGTGGAAACCCATTCCAGTATTCTTGCCTGGAGAATTTCATGGACAGAGCAGCCTGGCAGGCTATAGTCCATGAGGTCACAAAGAGTCGGATCAACTGAGCAATTAATACTTTCACCTTTCTCTTAGAAATTCAAAGGAGTCTTTATGAGGTGTTTGTCAAAAGTTGAAGAAAGTGGGGAACAGAAGGACCAATTATATATTTCTTATTATAAATTAATATCACACTCCCCTTGTTTTTTTTTTTTTCTTTTTCTTTTTGGCATGTGGGATCTTACTAATACATCCCCAACCACAGTTAGAACCTGCACTCCCTGCGTTGGAAGCATGGAATCTTAACCACTGGACTGCTAGTGAAGTCCCTCCCCTTGTCATTTTATCCAGCAATCTTTTCTTGCCATTTCAGACTTTACTCTGGGCTGAATTGTCCTGCTGAGAAGCATCTTTTATTTCTTTTGGGTCAGGTTGAGTGCTCAGTCCTATAAGACTGTCCCTCCTGACTTCAGATGCCAACTGCAAGACCAGGTTGTTACCTGTACTTATGACCAACTGGCTGTAAATCAGAGGTATTTACAATCTCTGCCTTGAGTATTTTTTGATAGAGGAGCTCATAGAACGCAGGGAAATATTTTATTGACTAGAGCACCCTTTATTATAAAAGGATATAACTCATGAACAATCAAATGGGAGATATGCATGCGACAAGGTGTGGGGTCAGAGCTCAGACTGTTCATATCCTCTCCAGGTTGATCCCTCTTCCCCATTTCCAAATGTTCACCAACAGGGAAGCTTTGAAACCCATCCTTTTGAATCTTTACAGAAGCTTTATTACATAAGCATGATTGATTAGATCATTGGTTGTTGTAGACTGAACTCAGTTTCCACCCCCTCTCCTCTCCCTGGTCAGGAGAGAGGACTAGAAGTTCCAATCTTCTAATTACTCAGTTGACTGTACTGGGAATGAGCCCCCACCTTTGGGAGTTTTCTAAAAGTTATCTCATTAACATACAAAATGCATATTTTTCTTTTTTTTTTTCTGTCACCTTCCCTGGTGGCTCAGATAGTAAAGAATCTGCTTGAATTGCAGGAGACCCAGGTTCAGACCCTGGCTCAGGAAGATGCCCTGGAGAAGGGCGTGGAAACCCATTCCAGTATTCTTGCCTGGAGAATTTCATGGACAGAGCAGCCTGGCAGGCTATAGTCCATGAGGTCACAAAGAGTCGGATCAACTGAGCAATTAATACTTTCACCTTTCTCTTAGAAATTCAAAGGAGTCTTTATGAGGTGTTTGTCAAAAGTTGAAGAAAGTGGGGAACAGAAGGACCAATTATATATTTCTTATTATAAATTAATATCACACTCCCCTTGTTTTTTTTTTTTTTCTTTTTGGCATGTGGGATCTTACTAATACATCCCCAACCACAGTTAGAACCTGCACTCCCTGCGTTGGAAGCATGGAATCTTAACCACTGGACTGCTAGTGAAGTCCCTCCCCTTGTCATTTTATCCAGCAATCTTTTCTTGCCATTTCAGACTTTACTCTGGGCTGAATTGTCCTGCTGAGAAGCATCTTTTATTTCTTTTGGGAAAAACCCAAAGGAATCAAATTTTGAATTTCAGTCCTCAAAACAAGCAGGAGCATGAGGGGTAGTTGGTATTCTGGCTCTGGTTCTGTGGGATTACTTCTCTGTACAGAACTTTCCTCTTAATCTTTTCTGATGGAAGACCAGAAAAAAAAAATGACCCTCACTAGAGGAGAAGGTTGTTTGGTGGAAGCCCAGGTTTTTGTTACCCCCTCTGTTGCTATCCTTGTCATGGTCCATAAAACAGGCAATACAGCATTTTTTTCCTGTCAGGTTTGCTTGTAAGGGTGATTTGTTTGTTTGAGTCCAAGATGAAGACACAGAAAATCTAAAATCTGCTATTCTTCTATTTACAAGATTTCCTGCCAGTGGAAAGAAAGAATTCACCTCCACCTCAGGATTCTGAAGGCAGGGATCAACCATAAGGGGGAAGCATAACAATTGGTTCTTGGTGGGGAGATTAGGCAAGCTAATTAGATGACCCATTTCTGAGTAGAAAAGGCAGAAAATGCTCAGGTGTATTTAGTTCTTATTTTTGTGACTGAACACTGAGAGAGAAATCAAACAGGAATGTGTAAAGGTCAGATCATTTCATCACTGTCCTTTCAAAAGTGGGAAATTACATTATGAAATGCAGATGGCATCTTGAGGTTAAAGTAGCAAGCTATTATTACCACATAGCTTACAGGAGGGATATTTCATTCTTCTGTCTCCCGGAGGAATATACATTTAAAAACATTTATTTAAAAAAATTAAAGACATGTATTAAAAAAATTTAAATCTATGTTTCTTCTGGCGTAGTTGAAATGATGGCAATATATCACTTAGCTTGCTTCTACAAAAACAAAAAACAAAAGATTTACTGCCGAGGGACTGTATATTTAAAAGCAGAAGACATTCATGGAACATACTTAGGGAGAAACAACTTGCTTGAAATGAACTATCTTTCTATATTTCAAAAAATGTAAAGGGAAGCTGTTCGAGAGACCACTAAATTCTACTAAAGCCATAATTTTACATTTACCTTATTTTGGTACTACATAAGGCATAGTACTGCTAATCACCAACATAGATCTTGCTGTATTTGTTCATCCCTGGGGCTTCCCTGATGACTGATGATGAAAGAAATCACCTGCAATGCAGGAGACCTGGGTTCGATCTCTGGGTCAGGAGGATCCTCTGGACAAGGGAATGGCTACCCATGCCAGTATTCTTGCCTGGAGAATGCCATGGACAGAGGGCCTTTGAGGGCTACAGTCCATGGGGTCACAAAGAGTTGGACACAACAGAGTGACTTTCACTTTTTTCACAGGTAAAGAATAATCTGTGCTCCTATGTCTCAGTGGGGAGTTTAGCAATTAAACTGTCCCTGTGGTGTCACTAAAGATTGGGTCCCACACAGGTCAGGTCAAGTCAGAACTTTATTACTTTTGGTTTAAGGATAAGACTAAGTTCCTGATGTAGGGGAATGGGTGCAGCACACAGTGGGCTTCAAGAGAGGTGGTACTTTTAGCCATCATGTGTTGCGGGGTTTGCTGAGGTCTGAAAATATATAATTTAAGAATGCCTTTCATAATTTAAATCATCAGATCAATACATTGTTTCACTACTTCTCAATCCTTTCAACTTCTGATTTTATTGGAGAGTTAGTAGAAAAGAAAGATTCATATCAGCCAGTAAATATATCTATTTTAAAAAAAGATGGTAATTAGAAAGACTCAAGAAGTTTGTTATGGAAATTCAGGTACAAATGGAAAAATAAAAGCCAGTGCAAACAGTTTAGGGAAGGAAAGAATAATTTTGATGGAATTTAATTTCAAGAAGAATCTGTCTGTCCTCATTGTTGGAAAACTGGTCTGGAAATGCCTTGCCAAAAGTAGATATTCAGCACTGGGAGAAAGACTATTTCCCACCAGATTGACTCCTTTTATGTTCAGGAGCAAATTAACAGCAAATGCACCATTTTATCCTCTGACTTCTCACATTCTCTGCTTCTTACTATACATGAAAAAACCATTTCCATTACAAACTCAACTTCAAGATCATTGATAATTCTTTCTTCTTCCACTTTTCTTCCTTTCTACCTCTTTTCTTTATATTTAAAATAAAAATTCTCTTTTACTCTTCCCATTTTGGTACTACATAAGGCATAGTACTGCTAATCACCAACATAGATCTTGCTGTATTTGTTCATCCCTGGGGCTTCCCTGATGACTGATGATGAAAGAAATCACCTGCAATGCAGGAGACCTGGGTTCGATCTCTGGGTCAGGAGGATCCTCTGGACAAGGGAATGGCTACCCATGCCAGTATTCTTGCCTGGAGAATGCCATGGACAGAGGGCCTTTGAGGGCTACAGTCCATGGGGTCACAAAGAGTTGGACACAACAGAGTGACTTTCACTTTTTTCACAGGTAAAGAATAATCTGTGCTCCTATGTCTCAGTGGGGAGTTTAGCAATTAAACTGTCCCTGTGGTGTCACTAAAGATTGGGTCCCACACAGGTCAGGTCAAGTCAGAACTTTATTACTTTTGGTTTAAGGATAAGACTAAGTTCCTGATGTAGGGGAATGGGTGCAGCACACAGTGGGCTTCAAGAGAGGTGGTACTTTTAGCCATCATGTGTTGCGGGGTTTGCTGAGGTCTGAAAATATATAATTTAAGAATGCCTTTCATAATTTAAATCATCAGATCAATACATTGTTTCACTACTTCTCAATCCTTTCAACTTCTGATTTTATTGGAGAGTTAGTAGAAAAGAAAGATTCATATCAGCCAGTAAATATATCTATTTTAAAAAAAGATGGTAATTAGAAAGACTCAAGAAGTTTGTTATGGAAATTCAGGTACAAATGGAAAAATAAAAGCCAGTGCAAACAGTTTAGGGAAGGAAAGAATAATTTTGATGGAATTTAATTTCAAGAAGAATCTGTCTGTCCTCATTGTTGGAAAACTGGTCTGGAAATGCCTTGCCAAAAGTAGATATTCAGCACTGGGAGAAAGACTATTTCCCACCAGATTGACTCCTTTTATGTTCAGGAGCAAATTAACAGCAAATGCACCATTTTATCCTCTGACTTCTCACATTCTCTGCTTCTTACTATACATGAAAAAAAAAAAACCATTTCCATTACAAACTCAACTTCAAGATCATTGATAATTCTTTCTTCTTCCACTTTTTCTTCCTTTCTACCCTCTTTTCTTTTATATTTCCTTAATTTAGTAGTCAATGGAGACTCCTCTGCCTACCATCTGTTCTGGAAAGGCAGCATGGTGGAAAAGGAATGGGTCATTACTTGGCACGCTCTGGTAGGAATGCTCTCTCTGTTAATACTCTTGCCTCTGATGTTGAGTCAAGAAAAAATGACATTCACACTTGCTAAGCCGCCGCCTTCTTTCTTAACCAAGGATGCAGAATTTATGTTTAGAGGAAAATACATCTTTGGGCTTCCCTTTGTCCTTGCTGAGAATGGAGGGGAGTGGGGAAGAAAGAGAACATTGGAATTTCAAAGGCTCTAACAATCACTCCGTGGTGCTAACGAGTGAGACCCTAAATAACTGACTCTTTGTTTAGGGGAATAGTAATGATTTTTAGGAACATACCATATGTTTAATTTAGAAGGGGCAAAAGAACTAAAATTCTCTATTAAATAATACAAAGAGAGTTGAGGACAGAAGAGATAATGGAGGACTAGGATGAAGAGGAAGACTGGAACCAAAAATGCTGAGAAACTTAACAAGTCGAAGTTCTCAGCTAGTGTTAGAGTAGCTGAAGTGAAAGTCAAAGTTGCTCAGTCATGTCTGAGTCTTTGCCATCCGATGGATGGGAGACTGCCAGGCTCCTTTGTCCACGGCATTCTCCAGGCAAGAATACTGGAGTGAGTGGCCTACCCCTTCTCCAGGGGATCTTCCCAACCCAGGGGTCGGACCCAGGTCTCCCACATTGCAGATGGATTCTTTACCCTCTGAGCCACAGAGTAGCTGAGGGACTCAACAATAGAGATTTTATTATTCAGTGTTGTATTATTTTCTATTATTATGATAGAAAATATCCTTGCTTCTTCACTTTTTCAAAAATGCCTATTTCTATAAATACTTTGTTTGAAGGTTTGGTGGTGCTGAGTTCCACATCTGGGCCAGTATGGAGCACAGACAAGAGAACAGACTTGTACTTAAGACCAGGATGATGATAAGCATTTGGAGGAAACTGGGAATCTGGCTCAGCAGTGACCATGAAAATGTACCTGGACATGTACAAAAAACTCAGGGAAAACACTGGACTTTTAATAGTATAAGAAGAAAGGCCTTGGTTTAATTGATTTCATTCTCAAAGGATGCCAGGTGGCATCTAGCTATACACAAAATGTCATTAAAACCACCACATAGGAAGCAGAAAACCTGGTATCTAGCAGGTGCTGAATAAACCTGAGTCCTTCTCTTTTCACAGAAACAATAAAGAGGGCATGCCACTATAGGGAAAGAATATGAGAAGACTTGATTGAGGGCACAGGTGGACAAGAGCATGGTAGTAAGGCAGGATCATTGTCTCCTCTCATGGAGGTTGCAGACTCATTAGTTAATATGGATATGGGTGTGTGTATTTGGGTGTGGGGCTGAAGGGCTAGGGAGAGGGGCTATCTAACAATTCAAACCCTGTAGCATATGTACAATTCATTAAAAACACATGGGTCATGAATTTAAAGTTGTTTTGCATGATTCTCAGAAACACAGAGTTTCTATTGGGGCATTTCAGGTGGCACTAGGGGTAAAGAACCCACCTGCCAATGCAGGCGACATAAGAGACAAAGGTTTGATCTCTGGGTCTGGAAGATCCCCTGAAGTAGGAAATGACAACACACCCCAATATTCTTGCTTGGAGAATCCCATGGACAGAAGAGCCTGGCTGGCTATGGTCCATAGAGTCACAAAGAATTGGACATAACTGAAGCTGCTTGGCATGATACAGAGCACTTCTATTGCCTCAGTGTGCCTTAAGACCAAGGGGCTTCCCAGGCAGTGCTAGTGGTAAAGAACCGCCTGCCAATGTAGGAAACATAAGAGATGTGGTTTCAATTCCTGGATTGGGAAAATCCTTCGGAGGAAGCCATGGCAACCCACTCCAGTATTCTTACCTGGAGAATCCTATGAACAGAAGAGCCTGGTGTGTTATAGTCAATAGGGTCACAAAAAGTTGGACATGACTGAAGCAACTTAGCACAATATGACAGGGCCTTAAGACCCTGTTTGTGCTATGGTCTTTTATGGACCAGAGGTGGTGAAGCCCAAGAATTCTGAACCAATGCTTTGAACTCATCAGAGAAACATACTCTGTTCCTGACCTCTTGCTGGTTCTGTTGATCCTTCTGATTGTATTCTGTGCTTTCTAATGTTTAGCTCAGTTCTCTCACTTTCTTCCCTGATTTTTGCGGGGACCTTCCGCAGAAAGGGAAGGCAGTGGGATTACCCCCTGGCTGAACCGGGAGATCTCAGAGAGAGGTGAGACTTTGCTGCCAGCCCCCCAGCCCGTTGGCATGCACCGGGGACAATCAGACATGGCAGGGGTTCTGTCGAGGCAGTTCCACTTTATTAATGTAAACTAACAGTTTTTATAGGCAAATGGGGGGGGTTTGCAAGGGACTTCCTATAGTTACACCAATCAAGCTAAAGGTCGAGCAGTTATGTATTTACATTGCAATAGGAACTCATGGTGAGCATGCATTGCTCAGAGCCTGGAAACCAGGGGGATCAATCAGAAGTTTTGACAATGGACTTTAGATCATGCCTTGTCTCTTCCTGTAGACATCCTTTTAGCACCAAACTGCAAATATGTGCTTAAGCTTCCCTATGCTTGCAAAGGCCCTCTTTCCTTCAGGGCCCCACAGATTTTATCATAACATCATGAATCTTCCTGCCAGTGTATCTATCTCTTTGTGCATTAGCTTCCAAAGCATTCAGTAGACTTAAATACCATGTGATTAAAACCAGCTGTCCTGATGGAAAAGCAGCTGCCCTGTGCCACCTTTGTTCTGAGCATGGAGGCCCATAGCCAGATAGACTCTGTTTGTCAAACTGCTTAGGACAAATCAACTTGGGTTATTCATTAGGGAATTGGCATACGATCAGGAAGATTCAAAATGTTAAGATAAATCCAGGGAAGTAAATGAGAGAGCTAGACAGAACATTTCCATATATGAACTAAATTGAGATGTTCAGAGAAGGCAAAAGAAAGGTAGGTGGAGAGAAATTTGGGAGCAGGGTGAGTTTAGTGGATACAGTTAACTCTAGTGAAAATCAGAGAAGAAATTTGAATATGAGAATAAGAAAAAAGAGAGGAGTAGACTGTGACCCTGGTACAGGTTAGGTTCTCTGGAAACAAGGAGATACAATTTTTCTTGTGGGGTGTATTAAAGAGTCCTCTCAGGAACAAATCCTGTTGGAGAGTGAGGGCAGCAGCACTGATCACAAGGAGGGGTGCAACTTGAATTGAGTTAAGATGTCATTGCTACAAATGGATAACTAACTACAAGGAGAATTGAGGAGGTAAAATAGTATTTTAGAATGCTCTAGAATTGAGGTATGTGGCCTGGGTCTTCATATCCCACCCATCCATTCCAACATCAACCAACCATATGATATGGGCTGTCCTTGAGAAGGAGTTGTGACTATGAGCAGGGCCAGTCTCCAGCAGGGAGATTGCTGAAGAGGGACTCACCTGAGAGATATCAGCCACCACTCCTGGCAGCTGGAGGAATGAATGTTTCAGTGCTAAAAGGCATGTGCGATCTGGACTGAGCCCCCCAGCATCTCTCTCATAGCCCTAGAGTCAGAAGACAACTGAAAGGGCTGCGTTAAAGAGAATTCCCCTCAAGGCTTTATGGAATTTGTTCTTGTACTGATTGTTTCATGTACGATGGTCTTGTCTCTTACCTAAACTCTAAATATTCTGAGCGCCAGTACCACATTTCACATAGTTTTTTCTATCCCTTAATAATTCCTTTATCAGAGTAATTGCAATCTAAGATGGATGGAAAATAGGCCCAATGTTTTACTACAGACCTGTAGTAAAATGATATTAAATAATAAAAAAATTATTTCTTCTATATTTGGGAGAAAATATAGTTGACCTCTCATGTACTATTTTTCCCTGTCATACATGCATGTAAATGCCTCCTGAGTGAACTGTTATGATGCTCCATAACAGTTATAGGCAGTCCTCATCTTGGAAACTTGAAAGAAAACACAAGGGAGACCTGCAAAATATAGATCTACAAGAGACAGTCTAGGTACTTCAGTAGAACAGCCACTGGGACAGCATTTGGAAACTGACTTCTGTTTCTTGCTGCCATGTTCCTTTTACAGGATCTTGAGAAAATCAGTTGAACGCGTTTAGATGCACTTCTATTTTCATGTAATGATTAGGCATAAATTGTTTGCTGTACCTTCTTGAATAGCAGTGAGTATTGTAACTTAAGGACTTGATGAGAATCAGTAGGTAACACCTGCCTGGTAGGTTTGATGTCTAAAAATCAGTTCAAGGGAGTTTTAATTATTAGCAATTCATGATGAAATTTCTAAAATTTACTTCATACATTGCACTGTATAGGTAATTTTGGTTTTTTAAATCAGTACCTAAAGTAGAAGAAATATACTTCATTTATAATGGTAGATCCTGAATTGTTGCACGGTCTTTTAGATTCTTCATTTCTATAGGGAAGGGTTGGGTGAGTAAGATGGTCTCATATATGTTTGGCTTCTAAACTTCATAAACATGCATCTTCCAAACTTACATTCCCACCCATCAGCCAGGAGAAATGAGATATTGATCCTTCTTGTGTCTGTTTAACAAAGCGATTTGTTTGTGGGGAAAAAAGGTATTATAGAGGGATATGAAGCATAGAATGTGGAACAGAGAATTTGGAAGAATTTCAAAATGTTCCAGGAAGAAAGTTAACCTCAAATAATTTCAGATTGCCAAACTTAATTATGGGTTGGAATTAAATGTTCTCCATTAATGCAGTTATCCATCGAGGTGAGATTGAAGGGGCTCAGTAGTGGGCTTTTTAATGATCTGTTTTGGTGTAGAAGGCACTCAAATGATAACCAAACAGACACCATTTACATGGGCATGCACTTTGTCCAAACGCTGTTTAGAATACTAATTACTTTCCCAAAATGGGATAACTTACTGGGTTTTTTTTGGTCGATCTTAAGTTAAAATGCACCCCTGACCACATGCACATATCCCATAGCAGAGGCAGAGACGCAGGCTGAAAGGTGAGAGTTTCAGACTGGCAGAGATGGGCATCATTGCTAGCATCCAAACAGATACCATTGGCCACAAGTCAGGAAAATTACCAGCTTGAAATCAGGCAACCCTTGAGCAATATTGTCTCTTTGTTCCTACTTTCTGTTATCTAAGCTTGGCCTTCCCATCCTTCCGAAAGCACTCAGTTTTCATATTTTTATACCTAAGCTTTTAGTAAAGAAAAAACAAAAGGCTGCCTTCAAAATTAGACATGAAACTCATTTATAATCATATCAAACCCACTGAGAAGCTTTAGTCTATGAGTCTGCCTAAGGGCCTTTGGCTCTGACAAAATGGAAAGGCTGAAATCCAAGAATGAGTTTTTAATAGTGAAATTTCTAATGCTGTTGATTCGTAGGCCAAGGAAATCACTGATGAACACATCTTAAGTACCTTCCAAGTGGATTGTATTGACTATGCTCTGTTGATACATCTAAATTCCATCTCTTATTCCATCCATGACCCAGCCTGGGAAACAGTGGTGGCTCCTGTCTTATTCCATAGAATTCACATTGATTGGAAACAAAGCCACAAAAACATAGGAAGATTCATTCTCCCAGAGGTCTTCAAATCTATCTCCTTTTTCTTTGTGGAAGAAGATTTAAAATCAATTATTTTCATTGTGTTCTTTTGGGAAGTTACCCTCTCTAACTCAATTTAGAAAGCATTTCTTCAAAATCAGTGTTTTTGCTTCAGTTGAGTTCGGTTGGAATAATAGATACTGTATTTACCAACCTTTCACAGCTGGGTTTCTCCAAGGACTCCTGAGAATCTAATCTGTCAGGGAATTGAGTGAGGAAGAGTAGAGTCTTTGATTACATACGAAGGTAGACATTGTACATGTTTTCTGCCAGTTCCTTTCTCTTCGGCTTATTTATTTATTTATTTTGGTGGGGGTGGGATGGGGAGGGAGGGGAGCAGGCAGGCCACTTCTATTGGTCTTTCATTTGTCTATTTTCATCCATCTTTGTTCTTTGTCCCGTGTGGGCCTCCCATCGCGGTGGCCTCTGGCTCTGGGCACATGAACTCCAGAGCTCCGGCTCAGTAATTGGACACATCTGTCCAGCCGCTCCGCGGCACGTGGGATCTTCCCAGGCCAGGGATCGAACCGGTGCCCCTTGCGCTGCAAGACGGTGTCCTTACCCACTGGACCACCACGGAAGCCCTCTCTTCAGCTTAATCATCCAAGTTAAATGTGATAAGAAATAAAACCAAAGGAACAGACGTTCACAATGGATAAATTAGTTGGGATCAGTGCCCAGAAGACTCAAACCTGGGTATAAATTGATAAGAAGGAAGGTTCTGTTTAAAATAATCCACAGATGGACTGAAAGGAAAGAAAAAGATTTGAACTGGTATCCTGAGGTGGTCTTTACCAGTTTTGAAGTGGCTGAAGTGAAGACAGAAGGAAGAAAGAGGGAAACCGAGATAGACTGGCAAATGGTTTATAAGAGCATCAGGCATGGTCCAAAACATAACTGCTCTGCTTTTACATTTCCAATCACAATAAGAGAGAGAGAAAATGTAATGAAGAACCTGGATCTCTCTCTGCTAGATTTTGTCTCTGATGAGTATTCAACCGGGGCGGAAAGGATCTAATTACTTAATGATTCTGGCCCACAGATTTTTCTATTAAATAGAAAGCATTTATGAACTTTTAAAAATACCATGTGATCCATTGAATAAAGTAATTTCTTTGTGGGAAAGCAAGGCAATATAAATAAGTATGAACCATAGAACCTGGAAAAGGGATGTTTCAGAAAAATTCCAAAATGTTCAGAGAAGAAAGGTTAACCTCAAATAATTATTAAGATGATGATTATTATCATTTAAAATAATTTTTCTAGAATATTAAGGTTAGATGTAAAACAAAGGGTTAAATATGGACATCTCACGTAAATTTGGAACCACGAGAAAAGAACCTAGATAGGACAATTCTAGCACATTTAGTGCTTAGGTTAAAGATGAGTTCCTTTGCATATTAACACAATTAGAATTTTTCTGAGAAAATAGCATACATGGTACACATTCAGTACAATTAAAGTTCAATAAATAAAAAGTTTACCCATATACTTTGTCATCATCTTGCACACCCACCCTGGCTAATTGTATCATATTTAAATTTCCAGAACGAATTCACATTTTTGTCCTCATCTCTTATGAGGAGCTGTGAGTCTGAGACCACTCCTAAAAGAAATGAGTACCCTTTGTGCAAATAAGGTCAGCAGTTTGGCGATGGCCTCACCCAGCCAGTGCAATCACAGTGAAGTTATGTGTGGTGTTTTTGCGCAGGTGTGCCACCTGCTGGAGATCGTATGCAGCATATTAAGGACTGAAGTAGATTCCTGATAATCAGGACAAAGTAATGACCAAGGGCAAAAATCTGAGCAAGAGACAAGTCTGGAGCCCACATAATGCACAGCACAGATGTTTCATGAAAATAGGCACTAGTAAAGTCCACCACCTGAAAAAACTACACAGAGCTGTAGGCCGATGACTTATGTAGGACATAGCCTGTGAGTTTAAAGAAGGCTGAGGATTCATAAGACATGACATGCTGATAGGATCTAGAGCTTCCATTTGGAGAACAAAATGTTCACTTCTGTGCAGAAGGGTCCATCATCACTCAGGAAGCTTTTATTAATCACTGACCTGTACCTAGAGTCAGGTCACTGAACAAATGAGTAAATACGAATCTATTGGGGAAAAGTCTATACGGTTTCTATAAGTGGAAATCGCACCTGACTAAACAACCTGAATTCTCTCAGGCATAAGCAGATCTTTTAAAAAATAAACAGATGCCTTGGAGACAAGGAACTACCAGTGGACGTAATTTAATTAGACACGTAGAGAGCCTTTGACAAAGTAGATTTCTAGATATACGTCACTGGAGGGGCTTTCAAAATGTTGGTTGTTCATGCATCCATGTTGGGAGATGAGTCACATGTCCAGTAGAATGTTATATTACCTAAGAATGTTTGAACTACATCTTTTGAATTTTCACTGATGTGCCCTGAGGGCCGTGCATGGCCAAGGAAGCTAATGGTGGATGCTACTTCAATAGGGCAATTCTAGGCTTATTTTATATATTGCAGTTTCTAGTAAGTTTTCATTCAAATGACTATAAAGAACTCTATCAGATTACCTTTGAAATCTCTCCTATTCTTATGAAGAATCTGTAATTGTCATTTTTATCTACCCCAATGGGTACTAAGGAACTTGGATAATTTTTCAAAACAGAAAACTATATTTAAAGCAGGAAACAAAGTATAGTATAAATGGCACATTTTCTAGCTAGAAAATAAATAAAATTGTGGTGCCTTCTTAAGATAAATTCTGAGGTCCATCTTAATAGATTAATCAATTGTTTGTTGTTTAGTTTCTAAGTTGTGTCTGACTCTTTGTGACCACTTGGATTGCAGCCCACTAGTTTCCTCTATCCATGGAATTTCACAAGCAAGAATACTGGCGTGGATTGCTATTTCCTTCTCCAGGGGATCTTCCTGACCCAGGGATCAAACCCATGTCTCCTGCATTGGCAGGCAGAGTCTTTAACACTGAGCCACCACGGAAGCCCAGATCAATCAATTCACTTGTATTCAGTGTAAAGATTGCAATATTCAGTTTTGAAGCTGAATTTAATTGATCTTAGAAAATAGTTTCCATTTAGTTGGCCCAAATAAATATCACTTTGATGTTTATGCTAAGCAAAATCAAGGAAGAGTGCTAGGAGCTAATTTAGGCTTAAAGTTCTCTACATTATGGAAGATTTAAACAGGAATCAGCTTCTAGTCCCTCCACATGCATGCTGCTAAGTCGTTTCAGTCATGTTTGACTCTTAGGAACCCCATGAACTGGAGCCACCAGGCTCCTCTGTCCATGGAATGCTCCAGGCAGGAATACTGGAGTGGATTGCAATTCCCTTCTCCAAGGGATCTTCCTGACCCAGGAATCGATCCCAAGTCTCTTATGTCTTCTGGGTTCTTTACCACTAGCACTCCCTGGGAAGCCCAGTGCTTCCACAGTGTGGCTTTATTCACCTGTGGCTGAATGGAGTGAGAAAGCATACTATTCACCCCTAAGTTTTTTGTCATATGTGACATCCTGTGGTGAGACTAAACCTTTTCTCTATTTTTGTGTGGTGAGTTCCTAGATGTTACTTCTATTAATGTAGTTTCCTCATGTTTTAGATCTAAAAGTGATTTAGGCAATAGTGACTTTGTGTAGTTCTAAAGATATTTCCTCAGTGAAACATAAAACCCAATAAAAATATAGGAAATGTCATGCTAAATAAAATCTATAATACATTGAGCCCAGTGTTCTGTCTCTGATAGACAAGGATGAGTTGTGGAAGGCTGAGTCATCCCTCTGAAATATCCATTTTAGAGACCACATCCAACTGAAGACTTTAAATAAGACCTGTGTGTTGGTGACTTACAAATACATAACTCTCGCCCTAACCCTTCCTTCACACATTTTGTCCCTCATTCAGTGCCTGCTAGTCATTTCCAATTGTAAAAATGCTCAATTTTTCAAATGTGCTATTCCACAAATGCACTTATAAGCCTTTTTTGTTTGTTTGTTTCAAATTAGTATTTCCAGTATTCTGTTTCTGTTAGTGGCACTAGTCAGTCCCACAGTATGGGCTGATTCCTCATATATGTTTTTTTCCTACTGTTTTCTGCTCTCTGCCAATAAATACACTTAAATGACAACTCTCTGGGGTCAGCCCCTTAGAAAATGACTCACAAACTCCATGCTCTTTAATGTATGAACTTCTATTTGCCAGAACTGTCTTTACGAAACAAATATGACTGCAATGGTAAACCTATATTTTACATAGATGACAATCTGTAAACCAAATATAGCATCACATAGAAAGTAAGGGAACTGGAAGATAAATAAAGACCAGGCAGACTCTGAACGTAAGACTACCCCTAAAGTCATTGTCACATGCTAAATCTCAAAGCAAGCAAACTGTTGCTTTGTCATCCAGAAGTGTAAAGAAAACCCCCCACAGGAATATCTCAGCTTCCAGGGGTTTACCTTATAATTACAGAATGAAGTCAACCCTTTGCACATTTCTGCATTTACATTGGTGAAGATTATTTGTAATTCTCTCAGTGGAATTAGTTTCCATATGTCATTTTCAGTTATAGTAAATACAAATGAAGAACTATAAAGAGACTTGGCAGTTTGGTAGAAAGCATTTCTTGTTTTGACTTTCATGTCTTTCCTGGAGCGAGTGGCATGCTTGTGACTCCTCAGGATTTCCCACCTTAACACTCATCTCTACAGGGGTCAGACTGCCAGACTGGTTTTAGGAGATTCAGAGCTTCAACTAAAATCCAATATGGAAATACCTTCGAATGAGTCATGTAAGCTGCACAAGAAAGATGGAGCTTTATAATGAATGCTCATGGTTAGCCCTCACCATTTCCCCATTTGTTCTTTATTATATTATTCATAGTTGGTTGGATAAATCATACTATCATTCATCTTAAGCATTTTGCTGTTAAAAGCAAATGTCCAATTCCAGGACTTTATGGTTTCAATTGAAGAATTAATGTCCCATGGTGAATCTACAATAAACATATTTAATCTTCTCTCCCATCATTATGAAACACAAGATTACTAAACTATAGCTATAAAATTCATTTATTCAAAAATATTTTGTTAACAATATAATAATGCTTCATATGTGCCTATTTTTCAAAAGACTCTGACATGTGATTTGAGTTTTCCATTGGACCAGAAATGTGTACATCTGTAATTAAATTGTCACCTCTCCAGAATAAAGCTTAATTCTGAAAAAAATAATTTTTCCTTAGTTTTCCCTAGTCCATTCATCCTAAGAAAGCTAACAAGTAAAATACATGCACAGAGATTTATTTGTTCGATTATCGGCCTCTTCTATGAAAATAATTCAGTCAAAGGTTTGAGGAGTCTTATAGGCAAGATAAAGAGTTGACTAAATTTGTTACTTTTTGCTTGCTAGACTCAAACAGTGAGGGAAAAGGGAACAGGCTGGAATTTGGAAGCAGTTGGGCTTTCTTAGTAGATCCGACCAAGAAAATAACTTGTTTTTCTGCTACTAGCAGCATGGATTTTCTGCAGTTCCTCAGAGTTTTGATGAATAAACTGAACTAAAAGAAATAAGTCATGTCTTGAGTGATGCATACATGTATGTTAAGTTGCTTCAGTCACGTCTGACTCTTTGCAACCCTATGGACTGTAGCCCTCCACACTCCTCTAAAGACCAAGTCCAAAATGCCTTTTCCTCATTCATTCAGGATCTACAAAGAAAGCACTTAACCCAATGTAGGAAAACACCTCATCTTCAGAGTAATTCCTCTGGGGAGGGAGTCTTCGGAGCATCTAATTTATCAGCCCGTGGTTTCTCCCCCAAATGATGATTAGTCTGTGACTACATTGCAAATACTTTCTTCTAATTCATTTTGTAATATGTACTATTTTTCCTCAGCAGAATTTGTCACAATAAATGGTTTCAGTTTAGCTCCTCTCAACTCTAAAATGATAATAGCCATTCTTATTTTTCTTTCCCATGTTGAATTCTGCATCCTGATATGATATGATACTGCCAAGGTGAATCAAAGTCATATTTATTTTCTCCTTGGAGATCTTATTGCATTATTTAGTATTATAAGGTCTTTTTATTTCTGCTGCTTTGCCCCTTATTGGGTCTCAAAGTTCTGGCCAGTCCCCTCTGATCTGATGTGACACAGCTGATAGCATTTGAACTGCATCACATTAAGGCCATTTGTAAGCCATTTATACCAAATTCCACTGAGAACAGAGCAAAAAATCCGGACAGGGTCATTTTCTCAAAAGGATTTTTCCAGTCCTGAGCTATTCCCATCAGATTTCCAGTGACTCCTTCAGGTCAAGCTTGAAGCAATGTCTTTTTTTGACAAGCCAGATTTAATTTATTGCTTGGTGTTTTTGCTGACACAATGGAAATCTGTTTCCACTAGAAAAATACTATGCTTCTCTTTGGAAATTTGGCCTACCTAGAATATTCTTTGATGGTATGTGTATTTTAAATGCCAATTTATGAAAACTCAGCAAAAGAGATGAGGCAGTTTACTCTAAAGTAGTTATGTGACATGTGTGCTCAGTTTGACCTTTGGCGATTTCATGGACTGTATTCTGCCAGGTTCCTTTGTCCATGGGATTTCTCAGGCAAGAATACTGGAGTGGGCTGCCATTTTTCTCTTCCAGGGAATCTTCCTGCCCCAGGGATCAAACCCATGTCTCCCTTGTCTCATTGGCAGGCAGATTCTTTACCATGGAGTCACCTAGGAAGCCCAGTTATATGACATAACTTGATTTAAATATTTAAACACATTCATATATCCTAATATGATTAGAATATTTTACTTTTCTTCCTCTAAAGCAAAATTTTCTCTTCCCATAATCTTCAGATTTCCTTATTATCCTTCTAATTCAAATAGAAATTGTGTATGGAAAGAGTATGCTAGTTGAAGTCAGAAGACGTGGTGTTCTCATAGTAATAATGAATCCCTGACCATATTTTGTAATATGTATTTTTCCAGCAGAATTTGTCACAATAAATGGTTTCAGTTTAGCTCCTCTCAACTCTTAAATGATAATAGCCATTCTTATTTTTCTTTCCCATGTTGAATTCTGCATCCTGATATGATATGATACTGCCAAGGTGAATCAAAGTCATATTTATTTTCTCCTTGGAGATCTTATTGCATTATTTAGTATTATAAGGTCTTTTTATTTCTGCTGCTTTGCCCCTTATTGGGTCTCAAAGTTCTGGCCAGTCCCCTCTGATCTGATGTGACACAGCTGATAGCATTTGAACTGCATCACATTAAGGCCATTTGTAAGCCATTTATACCAAATTCCACTGAGAACAGAGCAAAAAATCCGGACAGGGTCATTTTCTCAAAAGGATTTTTCCAGTCCTGAGCTATTCCCATCAGATTTCCAGTGACTCCTTCAGGTCAAGCTTGAAGCAATGTCTTTTTTTGACAAGCCAGATTTAATTTATTGCTTGGTGTTTTTGCTGACACAATGGAAATCTGTTTCCACTAGAAAAATACTATGCTTCTCTTTGGAAATTTGGCCTACCTAGAATATTCTTTGATGGTATGTGTATTTTAAATGCCAATTTATGAAAACTCAGCAAAAGAGATGAGGCAGTTTACTCTAAAGTAGTTATGTGACATGTGTGCTCAGTTTGACCTTTGGCGATTTCATGGACTGTATTCTGCCAGGTTCCTTTGTCCATGGGATTTCTCAGGCAAGAATACTGGAGTGGGCTGCCATTTTTCTCTTCCAGGGAATCTTCCTGCCCCAGGGATCAAACCCATGTCTCCCTTGTCTCATTGGCAGGCAGATTCTTTACCATGGAGTCACCTAGGAAGCCCAGTTATATGACATAACTTGATTTAAATATTTAAACACATTCATATATCCTAATATGATTAGAATATTTTACTTTTCTTCCTCTAAAGCAAAATTTTCTCTTCCCATAATCTTCAGATTTCCTTATTATCCTTCTAATTCAAATAGAAATTGTGTATGGAAAGAGTATGCTAGTTGAAGTCAGAAGACGTGGTGTTCTCATAGTAATAATGAATCCCTGACCATATTTCTTCAACTCTATCTTGGTTTATTCACCTACTGATAGTCTTCTCCTGTCGGTGTCTTCAAATATCAACAGTAGTACACTAATGACCAAAATTTACGAAACATCTCCATTTGGGTGTATGGATAACATTTCAAATTTTATATACACGTAATCTTGAGTTCACTCCAAACTCCTTCTTCCCTCAGTGTTTTCAATTTCAAAATATGGCACCACAATTGGCTTTGTAACCTAGGCCAAAAATCGTGAAGTCATCTTTGACTCTCTTATAATTCACATGTGACCCATCAATAAATTCTGTTAGGTATGCCCTCAGGTATATCTCAAATTTGACCACATCCATCACACTCATGACTACTTCATATGCAAGCCATATTATCTTCTTCCTGAATCATTACAAAGCCTTCTAACTGGTCTCCTGGCCGCCAGTCTTGCCATCCGCAAATTCATTCTCTATATAGAATCCAGAGGGCTATTTCTAAAACACCATTCATCCTATATCCCGTCTCTCTTTTTGGAGTCTTTCTTATTAAATGAAAGACTCTTTAAAGTCTATACTGCTTGATAATTTTCAAAAATTTCAGAGTTTCTCTGGTGGTCCAGTGGGTGAAGAGTCCTCCTTGCAGTGCAAGAGGTGCCAGTTTGATCCCTGGCCTGGGACAATCCTGCATGCTGTAGAGTGGCTGGACTGGTGTGTCCAATTATGAGCCAGTGCTCTGGAACCATGTGCCCAGAGCTGGTGCTCTGCAACAAAAGAGGCCACTGCAATGGGAGGCCCACACAGGCCAAGGAATAAAGATGGATGAAAATAAATAAATAAAAAACCAAGGACTTCCCTAGTGGTCCAGTGGGTAAGGACACTGCCTTGCAGTGCAAGGGGTGCCAGTTCGATCCCTGGCCTGGGGGGATCCCACGTGCTGCGGAGCGACTGGACAGATGTGTTCAATTACCAAGCCAGAGCTCTGGAGCGCATGCGTCCAGAGCCAGTGCTCTACGACAGCAGAGGCCACCGCGATGGGAGGCCCACACGGGCCAAAGAATAAAAATGGATGAAAATAGATAAATAAAAGACCAATAGAAGTGACCCGCCTGCCCCCTCCCCCCTCCAAAATCTACCAAAAAAACCTCCAATAATAGAGGCCAAAATTTAAAAAATATATTTACCCACATGATTTCTTATAATCCCATAATAACGCCTTTTACACTGAATTCTATACTGCACCTCCCTGTTCCCTCACACCACTGGTAACCACTGGTTTGTTCTATATATTTGTGTCTGCTTCCTTTTTGTTTTATTGTGAAAAGAAGGAAATTTTGCCTTTTTTGCAACAACATGGATGCACTTGGAGGACATTATGCTAAGTGAAATAAGTCAGACAGAGAAAGGCAAATACTATAAAATGTGTCATACAGTATTAAAGACATACTGTAAAGTGATTTCATACATATTGCTGATGTGTAAACAGTGTTACTCTCCTATTTAAAACCCTTGAATGGCTTACTCTCTTACTTAAACCAAAACCCAGAGATCTTATACTGGCAACCTCTCTCTCCTCTCATCTTTCTCCCTGTTACTCACTTTTCTCTAGCCCTGTTAACCTTTATCCATGTAGATATTCAATGTACCAACCACACTCCCCATTCAGAACCTAATAAGTGCTGTGGGCCTGACACATACAATTTGGGGGATGCTTTTTAGGTGAGAGAAAACAAAAATTAGACAGAAAAGTGATTATTTAGAATAAAACAAGAAATCACTGCAATTTAGAAATTTGAATAAGCTGATAAACACTCCATCGGTGTCATTACAAAGTAACTGGCTTCCACCCCTCAGTACAATCGATGTAGACATACATTCCCTGGAGGACATGGCAACCCACTCAAGTATTCTTGCAGCCCACTCAGAATCCCATGGATAGAGGAGCCTGGTGGGCTACAGTCCATGGGGTCTTAGAGAGTCAGACATGAGTGAAGCAGCTTAGAATGGACACACAGACATATACTTGGATTCCTACAGTGGGAAGTAAAATATAGCTTATATCAATAGTTTAAATCAAAAGTGACGCAAACCATATGAACCCAGTAAAATCACGCTAAATTAGTCTCAGGATCCCAGCAATGCTAATGGCTACTCCAACTACCTGACAGAAAGGACAGAAAAGGAAGGAAGGGTAGGAATTGAAGGAGACGGCGAATTTAGACTTCCCAGGGCCTTGGCAGATCTGATCAAACGAGGGATCCTAAAGCTTCAGCTCATTAGCTTAAAGGTGGGTCTGCCTCTAGGCTCTGCATTTATTTTTTCTCTTCTTGGAATGGAATGCCCTCATTTAGTTTTCTCTTTAAATGATCCTAGTTGAATGAGGACTTCCTGTCTTCTAACTAAAGCAGCAAGCCCTGTCATTCCCTCTTCTCTTCCTCTTCCTTTTCTTCATAGCATTTATGATTATTACTTGAATTTTACTATGTACCTACTTATTTATTCACTTATAGTTTGCTTCCCCTGCTAGAATGGCAGCACCATGACTGCAATTTTTTCTTTTTGCTCAAAGATGTATCCCCAGAGACTTGAACAGTGTTTGATATGTAATAGGTGTTCAGTAAATATCTGTTGAATGGAATAATGGGTGCATTATCTTTTCAAATGTTTGTGAAGACCAATGGGATTAGGGTATTTGAAAATGGTATGAGAACAGAAAAGTCTCATTGTTAGGAAGACATTAGTGATTGAGTCTTGGCATCACCAGAAGCTTGCTTCCTCCCAGAAAGGATATTTAATTGGGAAATACACAGGAAGGACTTTGGCAGAGCAAGCAGAGATTTGGCTGGGTTTTAATTATGAATTTGTTAAATTTGGCTTGTATTCTGTGAAGTGATTTGAATGCCGTTCCCATGGTTTTACCTCACCACTGGGAAAAACTGGTGACATTTTAAATGGCAGTAGATGTTGGAAAGACAAATGGCACATTAAAACCCACACACCAGCGTGCAATGCTGCCTCAAACCAATAACAATCCTTCTTAATAAAAACAATGTTTCATTCCTTGCATAATAAAGGGTTTTTTCCCTTGCACTCAAATGGACACTATTTCATGCAGACATGTGATTTTTCTCCCCTTTAGCAATAGTTGGGAAACTGCCTCCTTGTTGAAGCTATGCAATTTCTGTTATCCTAGGATAGCTCGGCAGCTCGTCACTCAACGATGATAGCTCCATTCACAAACTGACATCATGAAAACAGGAGGAAGGTAAAGAAAGTATTGTGCAAAGAACTAAGACAAGAGAAAAATAACCCTTTGGATATTTCAGCATAGAGTTCCAATGTACAGTAGAAGGCAGTGTCTTGAGATTCCCCTCTTTTAAATTCCTATTTATATGAGAATTCCAAATTGTTGGGTGCAATGAAGGTCTGCCAATCTTCTGATTAGCCAACACTGAACAACTAACTCTTGCAAACCAAATATCTAATGGTTCTTCTGCTTTGTTATCTCTAGGCTAAAAATGAGGGAGGAAAGGATGGCCCTATTTGAATTAGCTAAAAGAATGAAGCCGCTGATGAACCTGGGATCTCAGAATTATTTGAGCTTTGCAAAACTAGGTTTACCTTAGTAAAAATTGACATTGAAAAATTTATTTGTTAAGTAACATTTAATTATCCTAAAAAATGGTTTTTAATTGGGGGAAGGAAACAGGTTTCAGGTAATTTCTTAGTCGTGTGTCTCTACTCTGTGTTAGGGTAAGCGTGTTAAGTGGTGAGACTTGTGCCTCAACAGAGTGCCTTCTATTTTGATTCACCCGATTTAATAAATCAGCTGTAATATGTATGGGTCAGATGTGAAGGCTCTGAGAGCTGTTGCTTTGGTGCCCAGAACAAAGAAATCCTGATTTGGAGAGATAAAGCAATTAGCAGCAGAGAGAGATGCTGAGCCCTGGCTTCCTCCAAAAAAAGTAAAAAGATTTATCCAAGTTTGCCTTTTTATCTTTCTGAATTTTTGTTTCAACCTTATCTTATTTCTAAATTTCGCACTCTCTCTTCCCATCCTTATTTTTAGAATATGTATAGAATCACCCGGTGTAGGATTAATTTAGATCAGCTTTAAACCAGGAAACCTGGCATGAAATAGAACTCCATTCTTCTCAAACCCACATTTTCCTCTTCTCTTAACCATGTTAAAAGCGTTATCAGTCTTTCTAAGCCCTACAAATATTTGGTGTTCTCATCAAACTCTTTTTCCCCTCAATCGCTGTTTTCAAAATTTTTCTCAAATCTGCCGTATCTTCTAATTGAAGGAAGTTTCTGTTCCTCCTCTTTGAAAATAAAGTCATTTTCTAATTATTTTCACTCATTCTATTCAATCCTCCAGTGTACCTTCCAATCCAAATAGTTGTTCAGAGTCACCATTAAAAATGCATATGTATTGAAAAACCTCTGCAGAGTCATGTAAATAACTTAAATTCTAAAGTCCTCAGCCAATATTCAGTTCTTTGTACAATTTGACCCTTATCTACTTTTCTGTTGTTATTTTCTTCTTCACCCCAGTTCATACACTCAGGAGCCACACATTCTAACCACGTATGTTAGTGATGTTCCTAAAATACTTCTGTGCTTTAAAGATGTTTTTCTGACTAGAAAGATCTTCTTCCCAAGCCTGTCCATCATAGTCCTTCACAATGGTACTTCCCAGTCAGTCTAGTAATTAAGAGAGGGAATACAGATTTGATCCCTGGTCAGGGAACTAAGATCCCACATACCCCAGGGGGAGGAGGAGTAAAATAAATAAATAAATACAAACATAACCTTTTCATTGTCACCTCTTTAGACTCCACCATTTATACTCTCAAGAAGAAAAAAAAATAATTTTCCCTGTTTTCCATGGTAAATTTTATCTCTCATACAGTCCCATATCTTCCTTTCTCTTTATAGCAAAAATTGTTAAATATATTGACTATGCCCAAACCTCCAGTTTATCTCTACGCATTCATTTCCTTTTGAAGCCATTGAAATTACTCTGCTACTGCAAGACCATTCTTATCTTGATCAAGAAAAACACCCACATTGCTGTACCTAATCATCATTTCCAGGTCATCTTACTCAGCAAGAATGTTCCATTTGTCCTTCTTGAAATAGTTTATCCATTTGTCTTCCATGATACCACTCAATCTAAGTCTCTCCCTACAGTGACAACCACTCCTCAATTCCCTGTGCTGTCACCCATTATGTCTCAACTTCTAAACTTTGGAGTATCCCAGGGCCCATTTTTCAGATCTCTTTGACCTACTCCTGGAGTGACTTCACCTAGTCTAACGGCTTTAAATATCAACTTCACTCTAAGGACTCTCAGTCACAGAAATCAGGCATGAATTCCAGGCTTTTTACTCAATTATCATTTGCTATCTCCATATAGAAGTCTAATGTGCATCTCCAATTTAACATGGTCAAAAACGAATCCAAATTCCCAACCCCTACTGTGACAGACTTTTACTCCTGCCTATTTGTCTCAGGAAGAAGCAATGCCATTCTTCTAATTGCTCAGACCATCCTCGGAATGGGATCATCCTTTTTTCCACATCCCATATCAGATCTATCCACAAGCCCTAAATGCTTTGCCTTCCTACTACATTCAGATTCTGATTAGTTTTATATCTGCTGTGATTGTGAGTCCTGGAGTATGGCAAAATATTTGAACTAATTTCACTGCTTCTTTACTAAACCTCCACAATTTGTCGTGCTCCACAGAGCTGCCAGAGCTTAAAATCCAAGTCACGTCATGGGCCTCCTGTGCTCCCACATTTCAATGGCTTCACTTTTTACTGAAAATTCCAAACTTTAATTTAGCCAACAAAATTATTCTGGCCTCACCTGATTTCCTGATGTTTTCCCACTCTTCCCTGTACTCCTGTGGCCCAGGTCATACCTGCCTCCTTTCTGTTCCTCAGACATTCCATTTATTCCCTTCACAAAACCTTTGTAATGGTTTTCTCTGTCAGGAATGTGTGTATCTAGACTCCTGAATGATTTTCTCTCTCCTCTCCTTCAGGCTGCTGCTCAGATACTATTTTCTCAGTGAGGTTTTCCCTGAGGACCTTGTGTAGAATAGCCCACATTCCCCATCCAGCACCCTTCACCCCCACCCAGCACTTATCCTCATTATCTTGTTTTTACTTTACCAAGAGAACTTAACCATCACCTGAAAATACTATGTATTTACATCATTTACCTGTTTTCTTTACCTATCTCTCCTCAGTAGACAATGCTAGCCCCAAGAAGGCAGAGATTTGTGTCTATTTGGTTCTTTCTTATATTCCCAGTGCCAAAGTATGGATGGTAGTCACTAGATACATATTGAATGGACTCTTCCACTTTTAAATTCTTAATTCTTAAACTAACTAGTAGAAACATAGTACATATATAACCAGTATTTCAGCAAAGTCTAAAATTCCCATTGTATTTTAATTGGGGATGATGAAGCCAAGGTTAGACTATCTTGACAACCACTATGTGATTGTAAATGATCTTAAACAGCTCTACAATGTATGCAGGAAGTGAAATCATAATGTCTTAGTCATCAGTATTTTTTTTTATAAAAGCAAGTTGAAGTGATACAATACAAAATGTCATCTTGACTGGAGAGAAACAGAACATACTTTCCTGGTTTGAAAAAGCTTCAGATTTATTTTTTAAGTTGTACCCTCTCAAGCAAACTTTGACTTTCCAGTATATTTATTCAATCAAAAAGTTTGCTATCCATCATACGACCCAGCAATCCCATTATGAGGCTTATACCCTGATGAAATCTAAATTGAAAGAGGCACCTGTACCCAATGTTCATTGCAGCACTCTGTACAATAGCTAGAACATGGAAGCAACTTAGATGTCCCTTGACAAATGAATGGATAAAGAAGCTCTGGTACATATATACAATGGAATATTACATAGCTGTAAAAAGAAATGCAGAAGAATCAGTCCTAATGAGGTGGTTGGAGCTAGAACCTATCATAAAAGGTGACGTAAGTCAAAAAGAGAAGGACAAGTACAATATACTAACACATATATATGAAATCTAGTAGGATGGTAATGATAACACATACAGTGAAGCAATGAAAAAACAGACATGGAGAATAGACATATGGACATTGTGGGGAAGGAACAGTGGGTGGGAGACGTAAAAGAAGTAGCATGAAAACCTATACTATCATGTGAAAAAAAAAATAGCTATTGTCATTGCACTATGAGAAAAGGGGATCCTGCAGGGGCACTTTGCAATGGCCTGGAGGGGTGGGATGGGGGGATATACATATGACTAATCTGGGATCATACATATCTGTAAACAGCAAAACTCTGTAAAAGTAAAAAGTAAAATTAAAAAAAATAATCGTGTAGACAAAAATAATAAAGAAGATTGCTATCACATTGCAGTACTTAAGGGTAGCATCTTCCTGTGGGTTTACCATTTTAAGCAACTGATGACATTTACCGTAGAGATTATACATGGATTACAATTCTGGAAAGTACGTTGTTGAGGGTTTCCTTTGGTATCACAGTCTAAGGAAGAAAGTTAAGTGTTTAATATTTTATAACTCACAGTAGGTTACATGGTCAAGCTAAACATGCTTTAGTAGCAATGCTTCAAGCTACCAAAGGTCATTGCTACCAGAGAAAAATAAAATGTCAGTTTTCTACTATGTCTCCCAGCAGAGTCTATCCTATATAAGCAGCATCATAAAGGAGTAGGGTATTTTATTCCTATAATATTTAGCTAAATATATCTTTTACTATGTGATGTCATATTTGATAATATTTCTCCAATGTCTACCTGAAAATGTAGGTTTGTGTAATGATCAGGCAAAGTCATAGATTTTAATCTACTCATATATTCGTTTCTAAGAATGGTGCTTTTGCAGCACTTGGTTATGTACTGTATCACATAAAAAAAAAAGATGGATTTAATAAGCTGGTTTCTTGTGATAGGTTTCTTGAAGTCTGTGTTATTTATGTGTTGTCACCAATTTAATTAAATTAACATTCAGAAATTATACAGCCAATTTGGCAGTACTTTAAGTTAATGTAACAATTTATCTGGCATTGTTAATGTGCTTTTCAATGCTGATGGGAAACCATTATTACGTATTTACTAAACATTTCTGTTGTTTAGCACACATACAACATTTTGTCTTTCTTATGTAGACAGTTCTTATTATAAACCTATACACTGTGGCTTATCAGTAGGGCTATTAAAACACTGATACATACTGTTAACCTCGCGTATCCAAAATTAAATTAAATATACTCTTGATGGCAACATCTGTTTTAACCACATAGACTGCTTCTTTTATCCTTATTTGGTTTGAAAGTAGGTCTCTGACTCTCTTTTATTTTGGTGCATGCACGCTCAGTAAGTAACTCAGTCGTGTCCAACTCTTTGTTACTCTATGAACTACAGAGCACCAGGCTCCTCTGTCCATGGGGTTTTTCAGGCAAGAACACCAGAGTGATGGACAAGGAAATGACAACTTACTCTAGTATTCTTGCTTGGGAAATCCCATGGACAGAGGAGCCTGGCAGGCTACAGTCCATGGGATTGCGGAAGAGTTGGACATGAAAGAGTAACTAAAAGAAAACAACAAATCAGTGTCTTATATTCTAAATCATTTAGAATTAAAAAAAAATACTGGAATAGGCTGCCATTTCCTTCTCCAGGGCATCTTCCTGACCCAGGGATCAAACTGTATGTTTGTCATTAATTTTAAACTATCATTGGATTATTTCTAAATTACATAGACTATGTGTAAGATAAAACTTTCTTCAGACATAATATTATAAACAATGTTGTTCTTGTCAAACATTTTTAATGGTATTTGAACAGCAGATTTTTCTGCAAAAATCAGACAATAAGCATGTTTCACGTAGAAATACATCTTTACAAGCAAATAGGCTAAACAATAGTGTATTTTTTAAATGCCTGTATAAAAAAGAACCAAATTAAAGAACAACTACAGTATGTTCAAATATGTCTTTGAAGCTTGTATCTAAAAGTGGCACAAATTTAAAAGTTTAAAGTATCCAGCTCCTGGAATATATATCCCCCATGTAGCATGCAAGGATGAATTATGTTGGATTTCTTCACATTAAATTTTACAAAATACTTTCTGAAAGATATCAAATACATAGTCATGGAATGCCAGAGCAGAGAGATCGGAGGCAAAGGATTTTCTGTAAAATAGGGCTACTAGTACTATATTTCTCATAGAATTCTTGTGAAAATCAAACCATATCAATGCTGTAAAGTACTTAGTATGGTTCTTAGTACATAGGAAGTGCTCAATAAATGTTAGTGGTTGTTATTATTGGGTTTTCCAGGTGGCTCCGTGGTAAAGAATCCACCTGCCAATGCGGGAGATGTGGATTTGATCCCTGGTTGGGAAGGATCCTAAGAAATGGCAACCCATTCCAGTATTCTTTCTGGGATATTCCCATGGACAGAGAAGCCTGGCAGGCTACAGTCCATGGGATTGCGGAAGAGTTGGACATGAAAGAGTAACTAAAAGAAAACAACAAATCAGTGTCTTATATTCTAAATCATTTAGAATTAAAAAAAAATACTGGAATAGGCTGCCATTTCCTTCTCCAGGGCATCTTCCTGACCCAGGGATCAAACTGTATGTTTGTCATTAATTTTAAACTATCATTGGATTATTTCTAAATTACATAGACTATGTGTAAGATAAAACTTTCTTCAGACATAATATTATAAACAATGTTGTTCTTGTCAAACATTTTTAATGGTATTTGAACAGCAGATTTTTCTGCAAAAATCAGACAATAAGCATGTTTCACGTAGAAATACATCTTTACAAGCAAATAGGCTAAACAATAGTGTATTTTTTAAATGCCTGTATAAAAAAGAACCAAATTAAAGAACAACTACAGTATGTTCAAATATGTCTTTGAAGCTTGTATCTAAAAGTGGCACAAATTTAAAAGTTTAAAGTATCCAGCTCCTGGAATATATATCCCCCATGTAGCATGCAAGGATGAATTATGTTGGATTTCTTCACATTAAATTTTACAAAATACTTTCTGAAAGATATCAAATACATAGTCATGGAATGCCAGAGCAGAGAGATCGGAGGCAAAGGATTTTCTGTAAAATAGGGCTACTAGTACTATATTTCTCATAGAATTCTTGTGAAAATCAAACCATATCAATGCTGTAAAGTACTTAGTATGGTTCTTAGTACATAGGAAGTGCTCAATAAATGTTAGTGGTTGTTATTATTGGGTTTTCCAGGTGGCTCCGTGGTAAAGAATCCACCTGCCAATGCGGGAGATGTGGATTTGATCCCTGGTTGGGAAGGATCCTAAGAAATGGCAACCCATTCCAGCATTCTTTCTGGGATATTCCCATGGACAGAGAAGCCTTTTGGGCTACACTCCAAGAGGTCACAAAAGAGTCAAACACAACTTAGGAGCTAAATAATGAACAATAGTATTACTTCCATTACAAGGGCACACATAACATGCAAAAAGGTTTCAGAAACAGGAGTAACTAACAGAAGGAAGACTTCAGAAGAGGTGACATCTGAGTCTCATCTAGAACATGAAGAATAAAGTTGTCATGTAAAAATGGAAAAGAGCTAAAACTGGAAGAATTATAATTACCAACGAGGATGCAATTTTCAATTGAATTTTAAACCACTTTTCCCTTTTCTATGCACTGTACCTAAAGTAACTAAATGGCAGATGTGGCACTAGGAAAATCTCAGGATTATCTCAGCATTTAAGGGCAAATCACTTAAAATAGCTACGTTACTGAAATGGAGGAATTTCCTTCCTTTCTTGCCAAGGTCTGGTGAGGAAGAGCTGTTTTTAGAGCAAGTTTCTTCCAAAATTAAAAATGGCTTCCATGAGGATTTTCGCTGCCAGTATGAGGCTGTATGAGTCCATTCTGTTTCACTGACGAGCCACTAGCTTGCAGAGTGAAATTGGTTGAAATCAGAGAACAGGGAAATCTACCTGGGGATGTTTCTCTTGTGGCAGAAAATCAGAAGTACCCTGTGATTTTTTTCCCCTTTAGTTTCAACCAAAGCAACACTCAGATTCCACAGATACCAGCTGAATTAACTTTTGCAAATGTTATGAGAAGTTAACCTTACCTCTGAAATACACAGAAATTGGAGACACATACATGATGCTGTGAAAGTCGTTAATTTAATGGTACAATTGGAACTAAATCCAAAAGTCCAAATAGAGCTGTTTTCATGAATGCCAGGGGTGAATAGGCAGTCTATATATGTTTGGTCTTTATGTCTGTCACAACAAGTGAATCAAACAGGGGAATCAAGTGTTAAGTCTCTTCAAAATAATCAAGGAAGGTATGAAGCTTGTACCCCATAATCTGGCCAGCATGTTTGTGATATATAGACAATTTTTTTCGTGTTATATTATATATTTGGTATCTATACCAAATAGCTAGCTATCTGTCTATATACATACCTAAATAGGCATATACTGCAATGTGTAATATGACTATTTCAGTAACAAGGGAGTTTATCTTTTTAAAGATGATTTTTCTTTACAGAAATTCCTACATGCCACATGAATATGGGGCCCTAGGCAAAATTAGAAAATAGGTGAAAGCAGCTTAAGTTAAAATGGAGGGGAAAGTCAGCACTTCCATGGAGGCATCTACTGATAGTGGATGGAGAAGAAAATGGTAACCCACTCCATATTATTGCCTGGAAAATGTCATGGACAGAGAAGCCTGGCAAGCTACAGTCCATGGAGTCTCAAATACACACACACACACACACACACACACACACACACACGCAAACATATATATATGTTTATATAGGGCTTCCCTGATGGCTCAATGATGAGGAATCTGCCTGCAATGCAGGGGATTTGAGTCCCATCCCTGGGTCGGGAAGATCCTCTGGAGGAGGGCATTGCAACCCACTCCAGTGTTCTTGCCTGGAGAATCCCCATGGACAGAGGAGCCTGGCAAGCTGCAGTCCATGGCTCACACAGAGTCAGACACAACTGAAGTGACTAAGCAGCAACAGTAGTACTAGCAGTGGATAATTAATAATTAATAATTAATAATATTGGAATTAGGATTTCCAAGGGTTCATCATCTCCCTTTTACAAAAATGCAGGAGTCACTGAGAGCTGGCAGCCTATACCCCATGGAGCCTACCTGGATCAATCCAGAAACAATAGCTGTAGATGAAAATCCAGTAGTCACTGGAATTTGGAGTGAGTTTTGCTTCTTTAGTCTTTGTGTAGAAGGAGGAACTAACTTCATGTTTTTGAGTGTTTCCCAAGTCATAAATTTGTCTTAATCTTTACTCTGTTTCCTCGATGAAATGCAGCCTTGCATTGTTTATTGTATTCCAACTCCCTGGGTGGGACTGACTGTCTCCTTCAACTGACCCCAAAAGTGTAGGGCTCTGACCTTCTAATCTCGACCAGGTCCTCCCTTTCCTGCTCAAAGGCAAGTGTCTGTCCTTGTTCCTTCAGCCACTGGTGAAAGTGCTCCTGTGAAACTCTTGACCCAGTGAGCCACTTGCCTGGAAATTCCACTATCTGTCTATATACATACCTAAATAGGCATATACTGCAATGTGTAATATGACTATTTCAGTAACAAGGGAGTTTATCTTTTTAAAGATGATTTTTCTTTACAGAAATTCCTACATGCCACATGAATATGGGGCCCTAGGCAAAATTAGAAAATAGGTGAAAGCAGCTTAAGTTAAAATGGAGGGGAAAGTCAGCACTTCCATGGAGGCATCTACTGATAGTGGATGGAGAAGAAAATGGTAACCCACTCCATATTATTGCCTGGAAAATGTCATGGACAGAGAAGCCTGGCAAGCTACAGTCCATGGAGTCTCAAATACACACACACACACACACACACACACACACACACACGCAAACATATATATATGTTTATATAGGGCTTCCCTGATGGCTCAATGATGAGGAATCTGCCTGCAATGCAGGGGATTTGAGTCCCATCCCTGGGTCGGGAAGATCCTCTGGAGGAGGGCATTGCAACCCACTCCAGTGTTCTTGCCTGGAGAATCCCCATGGACAGAGGAGCCTGGCAAGCTGCAGTCCATGGCTCACACAGAGTCAGACACAACTGAAGTGACTAAGCAGCAACAGTAGTACTAGCAGTGGATAATTAATAATTAATAATTAATAATATTGGAATTAGGATTTCCAAGGGTTCATCATCTCCCTTTTACAAAAATGCAGGAGTCACTGAGAGCTGGCAGCCTATACCCCATGGAGCCTACCTGGATCAATCCAGAAACAATAGCTGTAGATGAAAATCCAGTAGTCACTGGAATTTGGAGTGAGTTTTGCTTCTTTAGTCTTTGTGTAGAAGGAGGAACTAACTTCATGTTTTTGAGTGTTTCCCAAGTCATAAATTTGTCTTAATCTTTACTCTGTTTCCTCGATGAAATGCAGCCTTGCATTGTTTATTGTATTCCAACTCCCTGGGTGGGACTGACTGTCTCCTTCAACTGACCCCAAAAGTGTAGGGCTCTGACCTTCTAATCTCGACCAGGTCCTCCCTTTCCTGCTCAAAGGCAAGTGTCTGTCCTTGTTCCTTCAGCCACTGGTGAAAGTGCTCCTGTGAAACTCTTGACCCAGTGAGCCACTTGCCTGGAAATTCCCACTGCTATCCCCTAGTTAGACCAATTAGATGCCCCTGGAATACAAAACGGCATAGACCAAACAGCAGTCTCGTATGTAGGAGTCATTCCTACAACTGGATTAGTTTACCAGCCCCAGTTTAGGCTATTGGAATCCAGCCTAGACCACTTGTCGGGATGCCAAGAATGTTGCTAGAAAGGCTCACAGCACCCCCTTTCTCTGGAGAATTACCCTTGGGCCAATGGGATTCTTGCTTGAGAGGTTACCCACCACCCTCCCAGCGGTCAGCAGTCAATGATTTTAAAGAGGCAATTTCCTGGCCTCAAGGTAGAACCAAATGTCTGGTGCAATTTGTGTTCCAGGATATGGGGCTGACTAAGGCCTTTATCCACCAGAGATGACACACTTGCTCACCTATTCTTATAAGTTCCCTGCTTTTCTTGCTTTCCTTGTCTTAAACATAGATTTCTTCCAAGAAGCCCCTTTTTATGCTCTGCTTTGGAAGCAGACCAAAGACAACTTTTCCTTTCTCCTTGGTCCAGTGCTAGGATCCCAAATCCTAGGCTTGAGACCACATCATCAGGTGACCACCTCTCGGGTCATAAGACAGGCTATAAAATCATCACAGTGTGGCATACAATCTGTCAAGCCCACTGAGCCTGTTGTTTTTCTCCACAAGTATCACCTCCTCACTAGCTCCTCTCCAAGCAAAGCTTAAACAACACAAAGCTTGTTGTACGAAATGGAAGTACCTGGAAGTATTATACCTGGAAGTATAATAGAATTCTATCAGAAACTGAAATGTACCCGAGTCCCAGAACCTGGTACATCTAACCAAGGGCATCACTGGATTCTGATTTAAAGAACTGAGTTTCTGGGGAAGTTTAATATTTGAAGGTTTTTTTTTTTTTGGCCACTTCTATTGGTCTTTCATTTATTTCCATCCTGTTCTTTGGCCTGTGTGGGCCTTCCACCGCAGTGGCCTCTCACCGCAGAGCAGCGGCTCTGAGCACATGCACTCCAGAGTGCTGTCTAGGTAGCTGGACATATCCGTCCAGCCACTCTGCGGCATGTGGGATCTTCCCAGGCCAGGGATCAAACCGATGCCCCTTGCACTGCAAGGTGGTGTCCCTACCCACTGGACTACCCGGGAAGCCTGGGAAGTTTAATATTGACTCACTTATTCCTTAGCTTATCAGGAGCTAGATTTTTTTTTTTTAATTTTTGACCTCTTTTATTATTTTTTTTTCCTTTTTTTTTTTTAAATCCATCTTTATTCTTTGGCTTGTGTGGGCCTCCCATTGCAGTGGCCTCTCTCGTTGCAGAGCACTGGCTCTGGGTGCATGCACTCCAGAGAACTGTCTCGTAATTAGACGCACTGGTCCAGCTGCTCCACGGCATGCAGGATTGTCCCTGGCCAGGGATCAAACACATCTCCCTTGCACTGCAAGGCAGACTCTTTACCCACTGGACCACCAGGGAAGCCCTAGATTTGTTTTTTGAATAGAATGGTCCTTGAAAGACTTTAGGCCACTGACTGATCTAAGAAGTTTCACACAGAGTATGCATTAAGCCATCCACTTTCCAAGGGTGACCTCATTACTAGCCACCTGAAGCAAGAGACAATGAATTAATGAACTAAAGTATAACAGGAAATATCCATAAAATAGGTATTTTCTAGTTCCATGTCATCTGCATTACATTCCTTTGAGGCAAATATATTTTGAGTAGAATGTACAATCAGCAAGTTTTCTATTATTTACAAATTGCTGAATATATCCTGTCAAAACACTCACTAAAAATACTTCCCATTCTCTCAATCATGCTAAGAAAAACACAATCACTCAAGGAAGAGTTTGCCTACAGAATATCACACCCTTCCATATAAAAATTTTTAGAGAAACCACATGAGATATTTTGCTCCACTTTCTTGTTTTGCTAAAAATTAGCTTATCGAAGATCTGCAGAGCAGTTTTATTCAGAATCTCATTAGTTCATGTTTTTATTAATGATTAGACATATTGCTGTATTATCAGACACTGGAAAAATTTAAGGGATGCATGACTAGTTGTGGGTATAGGTGGCTCTTTACCTTTTTATTTCTTTCACATTTTTCTCTTATCTCATATTCTTACCTTTTCCTACCAATTGCCACTCTCACACCCTACATTTTCACTATTTACATAGAAAATGATCTTAATTTAGATCTTTTCTAAAATACCGTCTTTGAGCAACGTTATAAGGCGACTGAAAGAGAGCAGTATATGAAGCTAGGAGGCCTGATTTTTATTTCAGCTCTTCTTCCCTTCCTGTGTGTCATCTGATTTGCTTCTTAGTCTTTCTTACATCCCTCACTTTGATCATCTGTAAAATGAGTTGGTGAGACCAGGGAGCCTGAGAATATCTTTCAGCTCTAACACCCTAGGATACTATGATTTTGTCTCTGAACCTCTCCTCCTTGTCATCCTAGCTCCAGCTTTTCTTTGTCAGTGACTTATCGGTCATTCCCTCTGGCCAGAAGTCTCTGCATGTTTTCATCCTCTAGTTATAATCTTTTCCATCCTGTGTCCAGAGTTCTATTTCTTAAGTGTACCTACTGTCTGCACAGAAAGAGACATGATCTCTCAATAAAGATCTAGGCTCCTGTCCTGTCACTAATTAGCTCTACATATATGGCAAATGGAAGATACATTCTGCTCCCATGTGTGAAATGAAATTATTAATAGTATTGTGTCAGTTTTGAAATGTTAGGAATTCAGAGGAAGTGAGAGAGAAGTGAATGTGAAGTATTAAGTGTCATAGAAAGGTAGTGTATCATGAAAAATGAACACATTAGCAGGGCCTGCTCTGTAATCTTTCCTGTGTAACTCTTGTTCTTTTTAATAAGACCTTCAACAGACACATTTCTTAATCAAAAACAATGACCCTGAAGGTCTCGTGAGCGCTCTGCCATTCTGGTAGAGGAAACAGTTAGGCTCCTAGAGAAGCTTGAAACATCTCTCCAGTCAGACTCCTATTTACAGTTTTGTGGCTACACACAAAAGAGATTTGCCTAGACGTCTGTCTTTACAGATCAAACTGCTCTAGCTACACTTAAAGAGAGTGTGAAACCCACTCAGCATGCAAGATCAGCACATCAGGTAGACATATCATTATAGTTTGAACTGTATCCAAAAGCTGGGATGAAAGAGAAGAGGACTTAACTCTAATCCTTAAGATTATGTTTTACAATGAATGGTGATCCTGAGGAATGAAATATTGTGAATTAAAAATAATCCCAGCCTAAGATGACATAATACAGCCTTTGATACTACTGAAAAACTGTCCAGAATTAAGACGCTAAGTATTGAATGGATCAACCATAGCCAAAAAATCAGATTTTTCTCTCCTCAGATTATTATGGGGATAGAGCCGTTGGGGACATGTTTATACAGACATTGAGGCACTATTCAATAGACCTTAGGACTGGTATTTAAATTCATTTTCTTCATTTACAGGATTAACGTAACCTTCAATGAGATAATACATATTAAAGTAGCTTGTAAAACTTGACACAAGGCAGGTGACTGGTTCAATTCACACATTTTTATACACACACACATTTATTTATTTATTTATTTATTTATGGATATGCTGGATCTTTTTTGCTATGCGAGCTTTTCTCTAGTTGTGGTTAGTGAGTGCTACTTTTTAGTTGCAGTGTGTGGTCTGCTCATTGTGGTGGCTTCTCATGGTAGAGCACACACTCTAGCGTGTGCAGGCTTCAATAGCTGCAGCTCCCAGACTCGCGAGCGTAAGCTCAGTCGTTGTGGCACATGGGCTTTGTTGCTCTTGAATGTGCAGAATATTCCTGTACCAGGAATTGAACCCATGTCTTTGCACTGGCAGGTGGATTCTAATGGGGGACCCTTGTGTATCATGAAAAATGAACACATTAGCAGGGCCTGCTCTGTAATCTTTCCTGTGTAACTCTTGTTCTTTTTAATAAGACCTTCAACAGACACATTTCTTAATCAAAAACAATGACCCTGAAGGTCTCGTGAGCGCTCTGCCATTCTGGTAGAGGAAACAGTTAGGCTCCTAGAGAAGCTTGAAACATCTCTCCAGTCAGACTCCTATTTACAGTTTTGTGGCTACACACAAAAGAGATTTGCCTAGACGTCTGTCTTTACAGATCAAACTGCTCTAGCTACACTTAAAGAGAGTGTGAAACCCACTCAGCATGCAAGATCAGCACATCAGGTAGACATATCATTATAGTTTGAACTGTATCCAAAAGCTGGGATGAAAGAGAAGAGGACTTAACTCTAATCCTTAAGATTATGTTTTACAATGAATGGTGATCCTGAGGAATGAAATATTGTGAATTAAAAATAATCCCAGCCTAAGATGACATAATACAGCCTTTGATACTACTGAAAAACTGTCCAGAATTAAGACGCTAAGTATTGAATGGATCAACCATAGCCAAAAAATCAGATTTTTCTCTCCTCAGATTATTATGGGGATAGAGCCGTTGGGGACATGTTTATACAGACATTGAGGCACTATTCAATAGACCTTAGGACTGGTATTTAAATTCATTTTCTTCATTTACAGGATTAACGTAACCTTCAATGAGATAATACATATTAAAGTAGCTTGTAAAACTTGACACAAGGCAGGTGACTGGTTCAATTCACACATTTTTATACACACACACATTTATTTATTTATTTATTTATTTATGGATATGCTGGATCTTTTTTGCTATGCGAGCTTTTCTCTAGTTGTGGTTAGTGAGTGCTACTTTTTAGTTGCAGTGTGTGGTCTGCTCATTGTGGTGGCTTCTCATGGTAGAGCACACACTCTAGCGTGTGCAGGCTTCAATAGCTGCAGCTCCCAGACTCGCGAGCGTAAGCTCAGTCGTTGTGGCACATGGGCTTTGTTGCTCTTGAATGTGCAGAATATTCCTGTACCAGGAATTGAACCCATGTCTTTTGCACTGGCAGGTGGATTCTTTACCACTGAGCCACCAGAGAAGCCCTATTATTCTCTTTGTTTCTATTTAGTCTCTAAATTTTATGCAATATATTTTCTCAGTGCAGTTCTATAAATATTCAAATAAGGTACATGATCTTTGTGTTCAATAATCGTAGGGTGAAAGCAGGTCTCATTATCCCAGAAGTTGTTCTGACATGGTGTCGCTGCCACCCCAACTTGTTCAGCATCACACCTCTCTTGTGTGGGGTAGGTTCACCTTCCAGAAACCAACAAGCAAATAAATGAACTGAAGAAAACCTGCCCACGATGTTATGGTCAAAAAAAGAAAAGAATCATGTTATACTTTTGAATGTATCAAATATATCTCTTCCTTCATCTTCCTCTTACTCAATGGTTAATGCATCTCAATTTATCTAATCTTAATTGATTGAATGTTTCAGACAGTATGTACTCCATTGACGTTTTCCTAATACTAGACATTAGAACACATGAAAATTCAAACAATATCTATTGGCTCTTTTGTGTAACAAACTTTCTATTTTCATTGACTGGTGGGATAAGACTCATTCTGCTCCAAGAGTGAGCTTTGTGCCAGGCAGAAAAGCCTCTGGAGAAAATGAATTTAGCTTTTCTTGGGCTCTTTTATTTGTTTTGTGATCATATATAAGTTGTTTTATTTATCTTCCATTATAAAATGAAGATGTTAATGTTTGCTTATTTTATAAAATTATTAAGCAGATGCAAATAACTTTAGATAGTATATAAAGTTATAATAAATATAAGAACTTCTACATTTAGAGTTAGCTGTACAAATGATATTGACCTATATGGTTTCACTCAACTTTAGTCATCTGATGCCACTTTTCATGATTTTTGCAATGGGTGAGGATCACTTGAGCTATTATTTACATAATATGTTATATCAACTCTATCTTGTTACCAAAATTAATTTCTTTTTTAAAAGAAACTTTGATTTTAAATGAAAAAGATCACTTTGAAACATAGAAGATGACTTCAAAAATAAGTTCAATAAAAATAATGTCATTAAAAAATAATGTCATTAAGTTCTAGCTAGATGCTATTGCCTGCTATGCCTCTGACCTATTCTCTTTGTGAAAATTGGCTATCACAGAGTATTAAAAATTGTACTCATTTTATACCAAGGATTTCTGCTAGATGTAAACAAGAAGTATTGCAGGATATTTAAAAAGAGAGTAATTTTCTTACTGTGTCATTCTCTGCTATTTCTTAAATGACTTAATATGATCTTACCTTCCATCTGTAGAACATTCCCCTCATTTGGAGAGGAATCAATGCAACAGGAAGTATAATGAGTAACAGGAGTCTGTGCTCTGCCCCTGACCTTGGCATGTCACTAATGTCCGTGAGCCTTTGTTTCTTAATTTCAACTATAGGTGCTGAGATATAGTATTTCTAAGATCTCTCTTCCCTAAAATACGGCTCAGCATATTTCATGTACATGCAGAATAGATAGCACATCATTTAGTAAATATCTTAGAATGTCTCGATTCTCATTTCTAAAAGAACAATCTTGCTCATCACCATGTTCTGTCTTTATAAAGAAGGTCAGTCTGAACTTCTATTAACATCCCCAATTCAAAAGATGGCCAAGCTTATGGGAAAATCAGGGAATTCACTTTAATACTGCCTGTAATGGAAGATTAGGTGCAATAGAGTATGTGAAATTATCAGATATTCATGAATAATAGGCTATTCTGATCTCTCTGGCTGAAGTGCTACAGAAATGTCTTGATTGATAGTACACTTTTACAAACGCAAACAAAAAGGACAGATTACCCTGCTTCCAACAAATCTTTTGAAAGCACACCTGAATAAATACAGACCTAGATGAAGTTATAATAAATATAAGAACTTCTACATTTAGAGTTAGCTGTACAAATGATATTGACCTATATGGTTTCACTCAACTTTAGTCATCTGATGCCACTTTTCATGATTTTTGCAATGGGTGAGGATCACTTGAGCTATTATTTACATAATATGTTATATCAACTCTATCTTGTTACCAAAATTAATTTCTTTTTTAAAAGAAACTTTGATTTTAAATGAAAAAGATCACTTTGAAACATAGAAGATGACTTCAAAAATAAGTTCAATAAAAATAATGTCATTAAAAAATAATGTCATTAAGTTCTAGCTAGATGCTATTGCCTGCTATGCCTCTGACCTATTCTCTTTGTGAAAATTGGCTATCACAGAGTATTAAAAATTGTACTCATTTTATACCAAGGATTTCTGCTAGATGTAAACAAGAAGTATTGCAGGATATTTAAAAAGAGAGTAATTTTCTTACTGTGTCATTCTCTGCTATTTCTTAAATGACTTAATATGATCTTACCTTCCATCTGTAGAACATTCCCCTCATTTGGAGAGGAATCAATGCAACAGGAAGTATAATGAGTAACAGGAGTCTGTGCTCTGCCCCTGACCTTGGCATGTCACTAATGTCCGTGAGCCTTTGTTTCTTAATTTCAACTATAGGTGCTGAGATATAGTATTTCTAAGATCTCTCTTCCCTAAAATACGGCTCAGCATATTTCATGTACATGCAGAATAGATAGCACATCATTTAGTAAATATCTTAGAATGTCTCGATTCTCATTTCTAAAAGAACAATCTTGCTCATCACCATGTTCTGTCTTTATAAAGAAGGTCAGTCTGAACTTCTATTAACATCCCCAATTCAAAAGATGGCCAAGCTTATGGGAAAATCAGGGAATTCACTTTAATACTGCCTGTAATGGAAGATTAGGTGCAATAGAGTATGTGAAATTATCAGATATTCATGAATAATAGGCTATTCTGATCTCTCTGGCTGAAGTGCTACAGAAATGTCTTGATTGATAGTACACTTTTACAAAGGAAAAGAAAAAAAGGACAGATTACCCTGCTTCCAACAAATCTTTTGAAAGCACACCTGAATAAATACAGACCTAGATGAAGTTAGATCATTAGTCTTGCAGTAGATGGCTTCTCAGTGATTTAGTGATGACCCAGGCCTTGATAATGTCCTCAGCTCTACAAACCGTGGTGGGCAACACCAACTTATGCTTCTCATTGCATCATTTACGCTTCACATTTTGTAGACTATTTCTAATTACACACATGAGTACACACACATGAATTATTTATTACTACAAAAGAACAGTAATTTGTAACTTGCAGTATTACTTCGTGTCTTATGAAATGTATGCTTAATGTCTTTTTGAAATGTATGCTCTTCTAAAGCTGATAATTCTATATGCCCCTCAATTTTCCCACTGATTATCATAATAAAGTAACAAACATGCCTCAAAACTTCACATTTAAGGCCTGAGGTTAGAGGCTTGTCCCAGTTAGTTGATCAGTAGTTAAAGTGGGGCTGTCCTCTCTCAGATCCTCGCTGTGTCTTTGGCTAGGCACACCAGTGTTGACCAGTGCAGTCCATCACATTGCTAGTTATCCATCCCCACCCCAAGACTCTTCATCTCCTTGTCTGACACAGAACTTACTAAGAACTGGCTTACCCCTTTGTAACTTTGGATCCCATCCTGGAAATCTTGGACCTGTTAAAGATGCTGCCCTAACTCTCACCACTTAACCACTCAATAATTGTTTGGAATTTTCCCTAAGCCTCTATTCATCTAGTCTTATTTTTTGATCAGAGATATCAGGTATGCTGATGACACCACCCTTATGTCAGAAAGTGAAGAGGAACTAAAGAGCCTCTTGATGAAGGTGTAAGAGGAGAGTGAAAAAACTGACCTAAAACTCAACATTCAGAAAACGAAGATCATGGCATCGGGACCCAACACTTCATGTCAAATAGATGGGCAAACAATGGGAACAGTGACAGCATTTATTTTCTTGGGCTCGAAAATCACTGTGGATGGTGACTACAGCCATGAAATTAAAAGACGCTTGCTCCTTGGAAGAAAAGCTATAACAAGCCTTGATAGTGTATTTAAAAAGCAGAGACATCAGTTTGCCAACAAAAGTTCATCAAGTCAAAGCTATGGTTTTCCCAGTAGTCAAGTGTGGAAGTGAGAGTTGGACCATAAAGAAGGCTGAACACTGAAGAATTGATGCCTTTGAACTGTGGTGTTGGAGGAGGCCCTTGAGAGTCCCTTGGACTAAGAGGAAATCAAACCAGTCAATCCTAAAGGAAATCAACCTTGAATATTCACTGGGAGGAATGATGCTGAAGCTGAAGCCCCAATATTTTGGCCACCTGATGTGAAGAGACAACTTATGGAAGAAGAGTCTGATGTTGGGGAAAATAGAAGGCAAAAGGAGAAGGGGACTACAGAGGATGAGATGGTTGGATGGCATCACTGAGTAAATGGACATGAGTTTGACCAGGTTCCAGGAGATGGTGACGGATAGGGAAGCCTGGAATGCTGCAGGCTATGGAGTTGCAAAGAGTTGGACACGACTGAGCGACTGAACTGAACTGATACCTCACTAGAGAGTCTGCACAGCCAGTCACTAGCTTTAGGCACCCAGCCAGCTCACTCTTGTCTCCCAAGCCCAGAGTATGAGCTGTAACAGCGTATTGCCTCATAGGAAAAATATCTCAGCTCTGAAAGAGAAAAAAAAATTAGAAAAGGAATATGGTTTGATTCTTTTAAATTAAAACTGATCATTTTTAATTCCATCAGTCCTTGCTAACATCTCACCCTTATGCTCAGAAAGTGAAGATGGAACTAAAAAGTTTGGAATTTCCCTAAGCCTCTATTCATCTAGTCTTATTTTTTGATCAGAGATATCAGGTATGCTGATGACACCACCCTTATGTCAGAAAGTGAAGAGGAACTAAAGAGCCTCTTGATGAAGGTGTAAGAGGAGAGTGAAAAAACTGACCTAAAACTCAACATTCAGAAAACGAAGATCATGGCATCGGGACCCAACACTTCATGTCAAATAGATGGGCAAACAATGGGAACAGTGACAGCATTTATTTTCTTGGGCTCGAAAATCACTGTGGATGGTGACTACAGCCATGAAATTAAAAGACGCTTGCTCCTTGGAAGAAAAGCTATAACAAGCCTTGATAGTGTATTTAAAAAGCAGAGACATCAGTTTGCCAACAAAAGTTCATCAAGTCAAAGCTATGGTTTTCCCAGTAGTCAAGTGTGGAAGTGAGAGTTGGACCATAAAGAAGGCTGAACACTGAAGAATTGATGCCTTTGAACTGTGGTGTTGGAGGAGGCCCTTGAGAGTCCCTTGGACTAAGAGGAAATCAAACCAGTCAATCCTAAAGGAAATCAACCTTGAATATTCACTGGGAGGAATGATGCTGAAGCTGAAGCCCCAATATTTTGGCCACCTGATGTGAAGAGACAACTTATGGAAGAAGAGTCTGATGTTGGGGAAAATAGAAGGCAAAAGGAGAAGGGGACTACAGAGGATGAGATGGTTGGATGGCATCACTGAGTAAATGGACATGAGTTTGACCAGGTTCCAGGAGATGGTGACGGATAGGGAAGCCTGGAATGCTGCAGGCTATGGAGTTGCAAAGAGTTGGACACGACTGAGCGACTGAACTGAACTGATACCTCACTAGAGAGTCTGCACAGCCAGTCACTAGCTTTAGGCACCCAGCCAGCTCACTCTTGTCTCCCAAGCCCAGAGTATGAGCTGTAACAGCGTATTGCCTCATAGGAAAAATATCTCAGCTCTGAAAGAGAAAAAAAAATTAGAAAAGGAATATGGTTTGATTCTTTTAAATTAAAACTGATCATTTTTTAATTAAAAGGAATTTGTAGACTAAGTCATCAATATGAATATAAAGTACCTATAGTTTCTTTCATGGAGAATAAATTGAATTAAAAGTCTCAAGGACAAACATCAATAACAGCTTAAATAAATAGAATGTGTTGGACTGAAATGTCACGCCGTTTCTATTTTAGCTTTCTGTGGGAATGCTTCTGCCAATATGTGATTCTGGCTTTGTGAGGCAAACACAGGGAAGCTGTTTTTATTTTCTAGATCTTTTAACTGGTAATTTGTATAACCTAGCACCACTGAAACCTTATTACTGTCTACATTCATATATGCCTTCAAACTAGACTTAACCTAACCTATCTCTGCATTTCAAGGACAACATCCAGTAAAAGTAAATGCAAGATACTAAAACGTTTCTGATGCCAGTTTTCTCTTTCTTGGGCACTCACTGTATTTTGATGTGCTGAATAACCAGATCTGACATCAGTAATCTTTCCCTAGAGTCAGTTTATACAATTCATAGAAGCATTTAGCATAACACTTGGTACAAAATAGAATTTTGTAATGGTAGCTATGATTAGTTTGGGGCTTCTCACACTGCCTGATTCTGAGCCTCTCATCCATCAGGCTTAACTGTTTTTTGTTCTAAGGGATTTAGAATGAGTCATAAATAGCATAGCTCTAACTCTGCCAGAACCAGAAAAAGTCCACTTCAAGATGAGGCAGGACAGTGACCCTCGATTTCCAACTTTAAACTGGCCTCTGTACCCTTGGATTCTATATGAACAGGCCAAATTCAGCTAGAATTGCTACTTACCAGCTTTGCCATGGTGGCCAAGTTATAAACCTGAGAGTCTTATATCTCTTCATTTGAGATGGCATTAGTAACTTATTAGAAGATCTGGAGTAAGATGCCTAGCTGACTCTTCCAAAATTTCCTTCTTGCTAAAATGGAGTTGGACTTGTCACTGTTAGATAATTTCTAAAATTCCACCTAGATCTAATATTTTATTTAATTTTTAGTTATTTCCAAATGATTAAAAATACCTTAAATAAAAGTCTGTAAAACAATTATATATACATATCCATATATATATATATATATATAGAGAGAGAGAGAGAGAGAGAATTATATATCCCCTTCTTGAGATTGGAAGTTTAATTAAAATAATCTGTAGTAATATTCTATATTAGATTTTGTGGCTTTTGTTTATATTTTAGTCTTTAAGATTCACAAGTAAATAAAATTCACATTGTATTAATGTAACACAATTTGCTATATTCTTCAATTTGTAGATCGTTTGTGAGACTAGAAGTACTTTTCATATTGGCACTTGACAGAGATAGAAACAGTGTATTGAACTAGTGTAAATCACAAATTTAGAACAGCAGGTTCTTTGCAAAGAAGAACAAAAATTCTCACTTTTCAGACTTTCCTGTTTTTCAAGGGAAGGGCAGATTATATAGAATTATATTAGTGATCATTGCTGCATAACAAAGCATTCTAAAACCTGGTGTCTTAAAACAGTAGTTCTTTTTCTCAAGATTCCCTGGTGGGTTGGTGATCTGGAGAACTCTCTGGCTGGTCTAATCTGGAGTCACTCCCTTGGCTGCAGTTATCTGATGATCCAACTGAAGCCTTTATCCACTTCTGCAATTTGGGCTGACTCTACCTGTCACCTTCACAACTTGGTAATCCAGGATTCCAATGAGGCCAGAGCACATGCTGCAAGGTCTCTTAAGGCCTCGGAGAACTTGGACCGTGGCTTTTGTTGGTCAAAGCCAGTCTCAAGGCCAGCATCCCAGATATAAGAAGGTGAAGAAATTGACTCCAGATCTTGATGGGAGGAGTAGCAAGTCACACTGTCAAAGGATGTGACACACGGAGGAGTTATTTACTGTAACTATCTGCCTGGCCAATATACTGTTTCATTAGAGGCAATTTGGAAAGAACTCTTTTATCCCCATGGTCTCAATATCCTTTACCCTTGATATTGCATACTCTGTTGAATGAAAATGAGTTCTTATAATTGGCTGAACTCAAAGTATTCAGATAACAGTACAGTGACCATTTTAAAGATGACCACTTTTCAGATGTTGAGAATTCTTAGTCAAATGTCTAGTTGCTTCGGGGTAAGTTTGTGGTCTATAGGAATTGGTTAATGGCTCTTTTGCATTTTAAATGGAATTTCCTTCCCCCAAATCTTTTTAGTTTCCTTCAGGAAAGTCATTGGTGACACAATTCTTAAGATATCTTATCTCAAACAACCCATATTTAAAAAAGAAAACTAAATCTTTAATGCATACTTTTGTATTAGGAGACTTTTTAAAAAAAACACATATTAAAAACACAAACAATAGAGGAAAGATAGCATTGTTGAAAATTATTAGTTTATAAAGGGAAATTACAAGCATTTAGCTCATCAGAACACTGAACTTCATCAATGAAGAAGTCAAAAGTCATTGAAGTATCAATAATGAATGTGCTAAGCCAAGCTGAAAACTAGGACAAAAATTTGCAGTGCAGGTCTATAGAGTGAATACAAATGCTCCTGTATCTGTCAGATTATACCACTCATAATTCACTGGCTCATTACCCACATCTGTGTTGTAGGATGACCCGATGTCCACAGGGGTGTCTCACGTCATCACTCAAATAGGTTCTCATTTCTTCCAAGACAGACCTTTAGTGGTCTTGTCAGGAAGAAAGACATTTCCCTTCTCTCACTTGCATTCTTGTGGCTGGACTAATAATAGAACTGACACACAGCAGATTAAAAGAATCAAATTTTAATATGCATGCATGATGGTCTTATAGAAATGGGACCTAAGAAGGGGACAAAGCAGCTTTGATATTTTCCAGAAAAAGAAAGAATACATTTGTGAGAAATTGACAGGAAAATGAAACCTGGGTTTAGAATGGTTCATTAGTGAAGAATCTAAACAGAATTTGCACTTAGGGTAGTAAATTGAAGGAGTAACAAATGCAGCCCTATCTGTGGGGATATGTGTCTTCTTCCTTCAGATGCAGGAAGTGCATCTCTCTTGTGAGAGACCTATTTCCTTCAATTAGGGAAACAGGGAGGAGGGTGAGAGTGGCTCTTTGTTTGTTTTTTCTTTTTTTAAGATTTATTTATTTATTTATTTTGAGTAGGGGTCGGATTGGGGAGGGAGGGGAGTGGGCGGGCCGCTTCTATTGGTCTTTCATTTCTCCATTTTTATCTGTCTTTGTTCTTTGGCTCCTGTGGGACTCCCATCGCGGTGGCCTCTGTCGCTGCAGAGCACCGGCTCTGGGCGCATTGCTCAGAGCTCCGTCCGGCTCGGTAACTGGACACATCAGTGCAGCCGCTCCGTGGCACGTGGGATCTTCCCAGGCCAGGGATGGAACTGGCGCCCCCTGCACTGCAAGGTGGTGTCCTTACCCACTGGACCACCAGGGGAAGCCCAAGAGTGGCTTTTGCCTTGGTTCTTAAGTAACTGATTCAAAGTAGTCCATAGCCACCGAGGCATGTTTTGGGGGGCAGCCTGCTCCAGGTCCCACAGACTTCATTGCCTGAGAGCCTACCAGATTCGCCTCAGTCTGGCTTCTGACACCTCCATGACCACTCCAGTGTATTCGAAGTGCACAAATTTCCAAGGGACCATGCTCCATCCCATGTGGAAATAGGGAAATGCTGTTTCATAGCTCATAAAACACTTTATGGATTTTTAAAGTCCCTTCAATCTTTGTCTGTATTAGTTCTCTCCAAGGGGATTATTCTTAATCCATGAGGATGGCATAAAGTCATTGCTTTAGTCATGGTTCTCCAGAGAAACAAAGGAAAGAGAATGCATATATGTATATGTGTGTGTGTGTGTGTGTGTATATATATATATATATGACATTTATTATAGGACTTGATATGTACAGCTATGGAGGCCAAGAAGTCCGACAATCTGGCATCTGCAAACTGGTTTGGAGACCCAGGGAAGCTGGTAGTGTAGTCCAGTCTAAAGATCTGAGAACCAGGAAAGAGAGGCTTGTGTAAGCCCCACGGCACCAAGGTCCAAGAACCAGGAGCTCTGATATCCAAGGGTAGGAGGAGACAGACAGCTCAGCTCAAGAAGGGAGAGAATTCTTCCTTTGTCTTTTTGTTTTCTTGGGTCTCTCAATGTATTGGATGATGCCTATTCCTGTTTGAAAGGGTAAATCTCTTTAATCAGTCTACTAAATCAAATGCTAAACTCTCAGAAATGCCTTCACAGACACACCTAGATATTAACATAATGTCTTTCTAGGCAATGTGAACCCAGTCAGTTTGACACCTAAAAGTAACTCACAGTAATTACACCAGGTTCTTGTTCCCATTGATCATTTTCCTCTCTATTCAAGGAAGCATGCAAGGACTTCTTCACACAAGCAAATGTCTCTATTGGAAATAAGCAGGTAGATTCCTCACAAGAAAAGAGACATTGAGGAAAAATGATAATTTGTTGACCTCACCAACCCAATTTAGATGAATCTCAGCTTAGGCTCAGCTAGCACTCCAGACACATGACATAATAAAACAGCATGGAAGCCCAAGAGTGGCTTTTGCCTTGGTTCTTAAGTAACTGATTCAAAGTAGTCCATAGCCACCGAGGCATGTTTTGGGGGGCAGCCTGCTCCAGGTCCCACAGACTTCATTGCCTGAGAGCCTACCAGATTCGCCTCAGTCTGGCTTCTGACACCTCCATGACCACTCCAGTGTATTCGAAGTGCACAAATTTCCAAGGGACCATGCTCCATCCCATGTGGAAATAGGGAAATGCTGTTTCATAGCTCATAAAACACTTTATGGATTTTTAAAGTCCCTTCAATCTTTGTCTGTATTAGTTCTCTCCAAGGGGATTATTCTTAATCCATGAGGATGGCATAAAGTCATTGCTTTAGTCATGGTTCTCCAGAGAAACAAAGGAAAGAGAATGCATATATGTATATGTGTGTGTGTGTGTGTGTATATATATATATATATGACATTTATTATAGGACTTGATATGTACAGCTATGGAGGCCAAGAAGTCCGACAATCTGGCATCTGCAAACTGGTTTGGAGACCCAGGGAAGCTGGTAGTGTAGTCCAGTCTAAAGATCTGAGAACCAGGAAAGAGAGGCTTGTGTAAGCCCCACGGCACCAAGGTCCAAGAACCAGGAGCTCTGATATCCAAGGGTAGGAGGAGACAGACAGCTCAGCTCAAGAAGGGAGAGAATTCTTCCTTTGTCTTTTTGTTTTCTTGGGTCTCTCAATGTATTGGATGATGCCTATTCCTGTTTGAAAGGGTAAATCTCTTTAATCAGTCTACTAAATCAAATGCTAAACTCTCAGAAATGCCTTCACAGACACACCTAGATATTAACATAATGTCTTTCTAGGCAATGTGAACCCAGTCAGTTTGACACCTAAAAGTAACTCACAGTAATTACACCAGGTTCTTGTTCCCATTGATCATTTTCCTCTCTATTCAAGGAAGCATGCAAGGACTTCTTCACACAAGCAAATGTCTCTATTGGAAATAAGCAGGTAGATTCCTCACAAGAAAAGAGACATTGAGGAAAAATGATAATTTGTTGACCTCACCAACCCATGAGATGTGTGAGAATGTATCTATAGTTCATTCAGCTTAGGCTCAGCTAGCACTCCAGACACATGACATAATAAAACATGTTAGCATTAATACTTGATTTTCAGGGTTTCCCAGAAAGGAATGTGAAAAGCTAGAATATCCAGTTTAAAATGCTGTAATTATTAATCCTACATTATCCCATAATGTTATAAAATTTTCCATTGAATAAACATTTTGAAAGAGCCTTGGAGAAATGGCATAGTGTGGTGAAAAGAGCCTGCAGTCAGATGAATCTTTATAAACAAGCATTCTCTCAAATTAGCATCATGTTTTAAGGCTTGTTTTCCTCATTTGAAGAATGAGGATAATAAAACTTAATGTAGGCTCATTTAAGGGACTGAAGAAGAAAATGTGTGTAAAGCATTCAGTATAATACCCAATAGGAGATAGCTGACTTTGGACACAAAGAAGCTACCATTGTTTTAGCAGCCTATAAACCTACTTAGGGCCTGGGAGAAAGAAGTCACTTCTTGATTATACATATATTAAAGTGGTAATTTCTATATGTGATGATATTGTATGGAAATGTTAATTTGAGTATCATTTTAATTCTTCTTTACTATGGTTGTTAGAGAGAGTGATGGAGGACAAGAAATACAAAATTGCATGAGTATCCACTCCTTGAATGCACTTCAAAATTAGGAAGTACTACTTTTTCTACTTTCAGAAAATCATGAGACCTAGAATTCCTTCAGCAGGTACTTGTTGAACACTAAGGGAGCATACCTCCTGCTCTCAAAGAAGGGAGAAAACAATAAACATTCAATACTGCACATAGGAGGCTAAGACAGCATCCAAGTCATAGACCATAGCTGGGGAGATGGGAGAGCTTCCCTAAGGAAGTGACTCTAAACTGAGACCTGGAGAAGGACTCTGCTAGCATTCCAGATATGTGACAAATTAATATGATCTAGCAATGTAAAGATAAATGGCATACAATCATACGGCATAGGCTCTAGGAATGTAAAGACCAGGAGTACTGGGCTGGGCAAAAAAGCTAATGACAAGTCCAAATGGAAGAGCCTGACATGTTTGAATGGCCAGGCTTAGAAAGTAGAAGAAAAGTGGAAAGAATGAGGCTGGAGAAGCAGAAAGCAACTATAAGAACCTGTGGGCTTAGCCTTGAACTCCAAAGAAGAGCATGTTTCTTTCCTTTGCAACCTGAGTCATTGAGATGAAAGTTGCCTGATATTACAAGGACTCACAAGCACAGGATTCTTATTGTTTTCAGTATTTAACAATGATGCATTAACCAGAGAACCACCAACTGCTATTGCCCATCCAAAAACCAAGTGGCTGACATCACTTCATCAGCTTGCATGATTTTAAAACAAGAACAATTAACTGTAATCTCTCCTGGCTGTAGCCAATGTTTGCAGCATCTGTCTTCAGAAAAATAAGATTTCTGTGTTTTGAGAAAGAGAAGGCAATGTGGTTATCCCCACAAAGCATACAGATCTTTCCCTGCTCAGCCTCTTAGTCCTTTCCCAGACCTCAACTGACTTCTTTGCCTTGTATGAAAGCCTTTTTTTTTTTTTTTTGCTTTGCTTTTCTCCTTCCAGTTCCCAATTACCAAGTTTTGGACTGTTTTTTGTTTTGTTTTGTTTTTGTTTTTGTATTTTTTGTCAGGGATGTGGAGTGGTAATTTTTATCTTCAAGCCTAGATGATAGGTATGATCTTCTCTAACTTTCTTTACTTAGTGTGATAAGTTCTAGGTCCATCCATGTTACTGCAAACAGCATCATTTTGTTATTTTTATGGCTGAATAACACACACACATATATATGTAATGCATCTTTAATCTTTCATCTTTTAATGGATATTTAGATTGCTGCCATGTCTTAGTTAAGAGTGTTGCTTTGAACATTGGGGTGCATGTGTCTTTTGAATTAGAGTTTTCGGTTTTTCTAGATGTATACCTAGGAATGGGATTGGTGGATGATATGGTATCTATAGTTTTTTTTTTTTTTTTTTTTTTTAATTTTGCCTCTTCTATTGGTCCTTAATTTATTTATTTTCATCCATCTTAACTCTTTGGCCTGTATGGGCCTCCCACTGCAGTGACTGCTCTTGCTGTGGAGCACCAGCTCTGGGCACAGGCACCCCAGAGTACAAGCTGATAACTGGATACACCGGCCCAGCTGCTCTGCGGCAGGTGGGATCTTCCGGGCCAGGGATTGAATCAGTGCACCCTGCAAGGCGGATTCTCTACCCACTGGACTACCAGAGAAGCCCAGTATTGAACATCTTTTCATGTGCCTATTGGTTAATCTGTCTGTCTTTTTTGGATAAATGTCAATTTTCTGCCCATTTTCTGATTGGGTTTTTTGTTTTCAGCTTTATGAGCTGTTTGCATGTTTTTCAAGTATTTCTTTCAGTCAATAAGTTGTCTTTGCATTTAGTTTATGGTTTCCTTTGCTGTGAAAAAGCTCATAAACTTGATTTTATCCCATTTGTTTATTTTTTTTTATTTTATTTCTTTTGCTTTGGGAAACTGACTGAAGAAAGCACAGCTGTGACTTATGTCAAAGAATGTTTTGCTTATGTTCTCTTTGAAGAGTTTTATGGGTTTGTGCCCTGTGAGAGTGTTAGTTGCTCAGTCATGCCGGCCCCTTTGTGACCCCATGGACTGCAGCCTGCCACGCTCCTCTGTCCATGGAATTCTCCAGGCAAGACTACTGCAACGGGCTGCCGTTTGCTTCTCCAGGGTTCTTCCTCAACCAGGGAATGAACTCAGGTCTCCTACATTGCATGCTGATTCTTTACCAACTGAGCCACCTAAGTAATTTAATTTTATATTTAAGTCTTTAATACTCCTGCTTTTCTTCCTGAGGCACAGAGAAATTTTCATGTGATTCACTACTAATCACACTGATGGACAAATACTGGCAAGGAGGAAGAGGTAAAGGAAAGATCGTTAAAAACTTAGATGTTTTTCCCTTTGGGGATCTCTGATCTCTGGCTGCTTTTGAACTTCTGGGGTTCTGAGATGATTCAATGGACTGTGTGGTTGAATTTTATTCCTGAAAGTAGAGCTCACCAGTCTCCCTTCCTTCCTTAGTAAATCTCCATCTGACCAGTTAATTTATTTATTTTCATCCATCTTAACTCTTTGGCCTGTATGGGCCTCCCACTGCAGTGACTGCTCTTGCTGTGGAGCACCAGCTCTGGGCACAGGCACCCCAGAGTACAAGCTGATAACTGGATACACCGGCCCAGCTGCTCTGCGGCAGGTGGGATCTTCCGGGCCAGGGATTGAATCAGTGCACCCTGCAAGGCGGATTCTCTACCCACTGGACTACCAGAGAAGCCCAGTATTGAACATCTTTTCATGTGCCTATTGGTTAATCTGTCTGTCTTTTTTGGATAAATGTCAATTTTCTGCCCATTTTCTGATTGGGTTTTTTGTTTTCAGCTTTATGAGCTGTTTGCATGTTTTTCAAGTATTTCTTTCAGTCAATAAGTTGTCTTTGCATTTAGTTTATGGTTTCCTTTGCTGTGAAAAAGCTCATAAACTTGATTTTATCCCATTTGTTTATTTTTTTTTATTTTATTTCTTTTGCTTTGGGAAACTGACTGAAGAAAGCACAGCTGTGACTTATGTCAAAGAATGTTTTGCTTATGTTCTCTTTGAAGAGTTTTATGGGTTTGTGCCCTGTGAGAGTGTTAGTTGCTCAGTCATGCCGGCCCCTTTGTGACCCCATGGACTGCAGCCTGCCACGCTCCTCTGTCCATGGAATTCTCCAGGCAAGACTACTGCAACGGGCTGCCGTTTGCTTCTCCAGGGTTCTTCCTCAACCAGGGAATGAACTCAGGTCTCCTACATTGCATGCTGATTCTTTACCAACTGAGCCACCTAAGTAATTTAATTTTATATTTAAGTCTTTAATACTCCTGCTTTTCTTCCTGAGGCACAGAGAAATTTTCATGTGATTCACTACTAATCACACTGATGGACAAATACTGGCAAGGAGGAAGAGGTAAAGGAAAGATCGTTAAAAACTTAGATGTTTTTCCCTTTGGGGATCTCTGATCTCTGGCTGCTTTTGAACTTCTGGGGTTCTGAGATGATTCAATGGACTGTGTGGTTGAATTTTATTCCTGAAAGTAGAGCTCACCAGTCTCCCTTCCTTCCTTAGTAAATCTCCATCTGATTTTTCTCAGTAGTACATGAGCTTATGGACAAAAGCTTTGGCTTCAGAAACCAAAGAACTGTGTTCTAACCCACTTTCACTTCAAAGAGCCAGTCTGAAGTATGACTATTTGAGACAATTGTCCCATTGGAAAAGTGAGAATAGTAATCCCTAATCTTTCCTACAGTTTGAATGGAGAATGTATGAAAATTATATATATATATATATATATGCATATTTTGTGTATGTTGAAAACATAGCATTAAGAGGTTTTAAATAGAAGGTTTGAAACATACAATGTTTTATAAGTAAAGGAAAAAATAATAAATTGCTTAAGGATTTCAGTATTACTTATAATCACATAATCAGACAGTTAAAAATGAGATACATGATCAGTTTTATCTGATATATATATACAAAATTACTATATGCACTATGGTTATCTTTTATACTATTAAAATCTAGGGCGATGACAGAAACTATGGAATTAAGTAATATAAAAATAAAGCTGTATTAGTAATTATAGTTAAAAAATAAATCATAGGCTTTTTGCAATTGTAATAAGAACAATTGAAAATATCCCAATTATTATCAAATTATTTGCAAGTAGTGAATTTATAGGAGAAACCACACTTCTTCCTTTGAAGATTCTGAAGAATAATTCCTGCTCATGTCATTTTAGTTCTCTCACTTGTATGACTGTTCTTCCTTCAGTACGTTTTTTTCATCAGAAAACTGCTAATGTTATCAGACTTTTTAGTTGAATATAAAAACAATTACTGTTATGATTGGGAAAGTTATTAATGTCATACATGACCCATCTGAGGAATAGGAAATTGGAAGTAGGTTGTTTACTTTTATATCCTGTTAGCAAAGAAGTTTGAATGACATGCTATTAATTTTATGAAATAGAAAATGTCTAATACAATCAGTCGTAACCAGCCTTTCCCACAATGGACGTATCCCATCCTATCTATTTTAGATTATAAAATTACATAAAATTTGTCATACAAAGCCATTTCACAGTGTTTCCTTTTAGTCATCTGAACCATTCAAAGCCAGGAATATTGCAGAACTAGAATCTCATGGTAGGCAGACAAGGTAAAGTAAAGAAGTTGGGTGAAAATCAAACTGATGGGTATTTTCCTAGCAGCTGATCTGGACAGACACAACAGTGGGCAAATTCTTGACGTATTACACAGCCCCAGTGGCTTAGGGATAAAGAAAACTCCTGCAATGCAGGAGTGCAGTAAGAGTCTCGGGCTCCATTCCTGGGTGGGAAAGATCCCCTGGAGAAGGAAATGGAATCCTACTCCAGTATTCTTGCCTGGAGAATCCAATGGACAGAGGAACCTGGCAGGCTACAGTCTGTGGGGCTGCAAAAGAGTCAGACACAACTTAACAACTAAACAATGACAAATTATAGAGCCATAGCATATTGGAATATTTTGTAGTTGGTATGATCTTATCCTGATTATCTTTTCTCTCCCTCACAAATTAAGGACAGGAGCACTGGTTTATGTTGACCCTTTTGTTGTTGTTTTTTTTTTTGCTAATTTATAATTAAAATCTAGGCGATGACAGAAACTGGAATTAAGTAATATAAAAATAAAGCTGTATTAGTAATTATAGTTAAAAAATAAATCATAGGCTTTTTGCAATTGTAATAAGAACAATTGAAAATATCCCAATTATTATCAAATTATTTGCAAGTAGTGAATTTATAGGAGAAACCACACTTCTTCCTTTGAAGATTCTGAAGAATAATTCCTGCTCATGTCATTTTAGTTCTCTCACTTGTATGACTGTTCTTCCTTCAGTACGTTTTTTTCATCAGAAAACTGCTAATGTTATCAGACTTTTTAGTTGAATATAAAAACAATTACTGTTATGATTGGGAAAGTTATTAATGTCATACATGACCCATCTGAGGAATAGGAAATTGGAAGTAGGTTGTTTACTTTTATATCCTGTTAGCAAAGAAGTTTGAATGACATGCTATTAATTTTATGAAATAGAAAATGTCTAATACAATCAGTCGTAACCAGCCTTTCCCACAATGGACGTATCCCATCCTATCTATTTTAGATTATAAAATTACATAAAATTTGTCATACAAAGCCATTTCACAGTGTTTCCTTTTAGTCATCTGAACCATTCAAAGCCAGGAATATTGCAGAACTAGAATCTCATGGTAGGCAGACAAGGTAAAGTAAAGAAGTTGGGTGAAAATCAAACTGATGGGTATTTTCCTAGCAGCTGATCTGGACAGACACAACAGTGGGCAAATTCTTGACGTATTACACAGCCCCAGTGGCTTAGGGATAAAGAAAACTCCTGCAATGCAGGAGTGCAGTAAGAGTCTCGGGCTCCATTCCTGGGTGGGAAAGATCCCCTGGAGAAGGAAATGGAATCCTACTCCAGTATTCTTGCCTGGAGAATCCAATGGACAGAGGAACCTGGCAGGCTACAGTCTGTGGGGCTGCAAAAGAGTCAGACACAACTTAACAACTAAACAATGACAAATTATAGAGCCATAGCATATTGGAATATTTTGTAGTTGGTATGATCTTATCCTGATTATCTTTTCTCTCCCTCACAAATTAAGGACAGGAGCACTGGTTTATGTTGACCCTTTTTTTGTTTGTTTCGTCTTCTAATTTTAATTTTTTTAAAAAAAGGTTTTGGCTAAGTCAAACATCATGTGGGATCTTAATTCCCCAAACAGGGATCAGACCCACTCCTGCTGCTTTAGAAGTGTGGAATACCAGCCAGAAAGTCCCTGACCCTTTCTATTAAGCTCAAGCCTTCAGGGAAATAAAAAGATCTGTCTCACTAACTATTAAAGATTAGAGAACTTAATTTAATAAAAGAGTGAATATAAGTAACTTTTATCTTGAGACTTTGAAAAGATGAGTGTACAGAATAGAAAGTATGGACCAGTGACTATTCACCCCTATGTAGTCAAGCCAGCACTTGTGTGCAGTGTGAGGCATACATGTATGTCTAGATTGGGATGCTTTTTTCTACCTGCCTCTTTTCTACTCTTTCATCATGGACTGCTTCAAGCATCACCTCTTCTAGGAGACGTTTCAAAACCATGCTTTCTATCTCCTCAAGGAGTATAAGCTTCTTATACTCTGGTCTCATTATGTATAACTCAATAATAGCACTGTGTGTGTGTGTGTGTATTAGTCACTCACTCTGACTCTTTGTGATCCTATAGACTGTAGCCCACCAGGCTCCTCTGTCCATGGAATTCTCCAGGCAACAATACTGAGTGGGATGCTATGCCCTTCTCCAGGGGGTCTTCCTGACCCAGGGATGGAACCCAGGTCACCTGCATTGCAGGCAGATTCTTTACCATCTGAGTCACCAGGGAAGCCTAATAATACCACTAATCACATCTTAGTAAGATCAGTTCATTTATTCCACAGGGCAGTTTTGTTTCTTAGGCGACCCTGGGAAGTGTCTGGAAATCCATGGGGTTCACCAGACAAGGATTCTGGAGTGGGTTGCCATTTCTTTCTCTAGGGGATCTTCCCAACCCAGTCAAATTTGAGTCTCCTGTATTGTCAGGCAGATTCCTTACAACTGAGCCACCAGGGAAGCCCATAAATAAACTATACTCCAATATGAAATAAAAATTTTTAAAAAGAAACCATTCTCATGACTCTCCCCTCTATCCAGCCTCTTGGCCCAATAGGTGGGCCATTCATTCCATTCATTCTGCTCCTTAGGGTATTCCTCGCAGTCTCCTCTCACTTCCCCATTTCCCGTTCAATACCAGGTCCTGCAGATTTTTCCTTCTCTCCCCATATCCTATCAACTAGGCATAAATTAAAATTTTTTCCTCTGACTTTTAGCTGCGCTTAGGATAAAGACTAAATTCTTCCAAGGCATTTCATGTTTCTCCCCTGCTTCTCTCCTAAGCTCACTGCACAGCCTCGCCCCTCCCTGGTCCCTTTCTGCCCTCTGGCCACATAAGCCTGGTGTTGAGTTCCTGGGCCAGTATTTTCCACTTCTGGGCCTTCCTTCACACTCTAGTCTCAGTCTGAGCTGTATTTCCTTTCTCTTGTTTTCCCTGATTAAATCTCATCCACAGTACCTGTCTGTGTTCAATTATTTCTTCTTCTGAGATGTTTCCTTTGATCACTCTCTGGGTCTCTTCTCCCCACAGCCCTTTAGCATCCCTTTCTAAAGTGGCATTTGTCACTGTAATTATGCCTTAATTTGCATGATTACATTTGCTTTTGCTCACCATTAATCTCCAGAAATTTGGAAGGGCCTTAAATGTCTTAAAAATTTATTAAACTTATGTTGAACGAACAAATACATAAAGAAAATAAAATGTGAATCTGAGATCATATTACAGGTATCAGTTGGCAAAACCTGTTTCTGACTTTATTCACAGTTTAACTGCAGTCATTGCCCTGTTATTTGGAATAATGACTGAGCAACACAGAAGATGAATGATCCACAAGTTAAGATTGTCTTAACTGGTTTTTATAGAAAATTGTTCTCTTTTCAAAATTTAATTCACAGGGCAGTTTTGTTTCTTAGGCGACCCTGGGAAGTGTCTGGAAATCCATGGGGTTCACCAGACAAGGATTCTGGAGTGGGTTGCCATTTCTTTCTCTAGGGGATCTTCCCAACCCAGTCAAATTTGAGTCTCCTGTATTGTCAGGCAGATTCCTTACAACTGAGCCACCAGGGAAGCCCATAAATAAACTATACTCCAATATGAAATAAAAATTTTTAAAAAGAAACCATTCTCATGACTCTCCCCTCTATCCAGCCTCTTGGCCCAATAGGTGGGCCATTCATTCCATTCATTCTGCTCCTTAGGGTATTCCTCGCAGTCTCCTCTCACTTCCCCATTTCCCGTTCAATACCAGGTCCTGCAGATTTTTCCTTCTCTCACCATATCCTATCAACTAGGCATAAATTAAAATTTTTTCCTCTGACTTTTAGCTGCGCTTAGGATAAAGACTAAATTCTTCCAAGGCATTTCATGTTTCTCCCCTGCTTCTCTCCTAAGCTCACTGCACAGCCTCGCCCCTCCCTGGTCCCTTTCTGCCCTCTGGCCACATAAGCCTGGTGTTGAGTTCCTGGGCCAGTATTTTCCACTTCTGGGCCTTCCTTCACACTCTAGTCTCAGTCTGAGCTGTATTTCCTTTCTCTTGTTTTCCCTGATTAAATCTCATCCACAGTACCTGTCTGTGTTCAATTATTTCTTCTTCTGAGATGTTTCCTTTGATCACTCTCTGGGTCTCTTCTCCCCACAGCCCTTTAGCATCCCTTTCTAAAGTGGCATTTGTCACTGTAATTATGCCTTAATTTGCATGATTACATTTGCTTTTGCTCACCATTAATCTCCAGAAATTTGGAAGGGCCTTAAATGTCTTAAAAATTTATTAAACTTATGTTGAACGAACAAATACATAAAGAAAATAAAATGTGAATCTGAGATCATATTACAGGTATCAGTTGGCAAAACCTGTTTCTGACTTTATTCACAGTTTAACTGCAGTCATTGCCCTGTTATTTGGAATAATGACTGAGCAACACAGAAGATGAATGATCCACAAGTTAAGATTGTCTTAACTGGTTTTTATAGAAAATTGTTCTCTTTTCAAAATTTAATTCACAGGTCACCTGCTGAAGTTTCTCGGGAACTTTTTCTTAAAAAGATACATTTGGGGGCTTCCCCAGTGGTCCAGTGGGTAAGGACTCTGCCTTGCAGTGCAAGGGGAACCGGTTTGATCCCTGGCCTGGGAAGATCCCAGGTGCTGCAGAGTGGCTGGACCCATGTGTCCAAGTACAGAGCCAGAGCTCTGGAGCGCATGCGCCCAGAGCCAGTGCTCTGCAACGACAGGCGCCACCGCGATGGGAGTGGGAGACCCACACAAGGCCAAACAACAAAGATGGATGAAAATGAGTAAATGAAAGATCAATAAAGGTGGCCAAAAAAGAGATACATTTGGATTCCATTGTAGAGAAGCTGAGATGTTTCTCATTCCTGGTGTTAAAGAAAATGTATAATAATTCATCTGCCTTCCTTTAGATGCATGTTAGTAAGAAATTTCTGAAATAGATTCTACAGACAGCTATTTCTTAATCAAAATCTCTTATAAATATGAAGTAAGAATACCTCTTGGAGTATATCCTACATAAAGTAATAAAAGTTAAGTCACTTTTATTTATTATAGTTTGCTATGGTTGCCTGTTATTTTCACATTACTTTTCAGGTCATCAGTTGGCAATGTTCCACATTATCAGTACTATCATCTCCCCAATGCAAAAAACAACAACAACAGAAAACTGTAAGCATGACCTTTAGTTTTAATTCCTCCTGCTTCCATTTTCTAATTGTGGGAAATTACAAAGTTGTAGGCAGTAATTATTTGCACCACCATTTTCTCCTAAGAACAGAAGAAAAAAACTCATGTTTTATTACAATCCCAAATTATCACTCAATTGAAAAAAGCAAAGGAATCTAAGACTCAAACACGGTTTCCTAATCAAAAATTAGCAAAATCAGAGGAAAAGTAATTTCTGTCTTTTAATGTTGAACGAACAAATACATAAAGAAAATAAAATGTGAATCTGAGATCATATTACAGGTCATTGCCCTTTTTATTTTGGAATTTTAATGACTGAGCAACACAGAAGATGAATGATCCACAAGGTAAGATTTTCTTAACTGGTTTTTATAGAAAATTGTTCTCTTTTCAAAATTTAATTCACAGGTCACCTGCTGAAGTTTCTCGGGAACTTTTTCTTAAAAAGATACATTTGGGGGCTTCCCCAGTGGTCCAGTGGGTAAGGACTCTGCCTTGCAGTGCAAGGGGAACCGGTTTGATCCCTGGCCTGGGAAGATCCCAGGTGCTGCAGAGTGGCTGGACCCATGTGTCCAAGTACAGAGCCAGAGCTCTGGAGCGCATGCGCCCAGAGCCAGTGCTCTGCAACGACAGGCGCCACGCGATGGGAGTGGGAGACCCACACAAGGCCAAACAACAAAGATGGATGAAAATGAGTAAATGAAAGATCAATAAAGGTGGCCAAAAAAGAGATACATTTGGATTCCATTGTAGAGAAGCTGAGATGTTTCTCATTCCTGGTGTTAAAGAAAATGTATAATAATTCATCTGCCTTCCTTTAGATGCATGTTAGTAAGAAATTTCTGAAATAGATTCTACAGACAGCTATTTCTTAATCAAAATCTCTTATAAATATGAAGTAAGAATACCTCTTGGAGTATATCCTACATAAAGTAATAAAAGTTAAGTCACTTTTATTTATTATAGTTTGCTATGGTTGCCTGTTATTTTCACATTACTTTTCAGGTCATCAGTTGGCAATGTTCCACATTATCAGTACTATCATCTCCCCAATGCAAAAAACAACAACAACAGAAAACTGTAAGCATGACCTTTAGTTTTAATTCCTCCTGCTTCCATTTTCTAATTGTGGGAAATTACAAAGTTGTAGGCAGTAATTATTTGCACCACCATTTTCTCCTAAGAACAGAAGAAAAAAACTCATGTTTTATTACAATCCCAAATTATCACTCAATTGAAAAAAGCAAAGGAATCTAAGACTCAAACACGGTTTCCTAATCAAAAATTAGCAAAATCAGAGGAAAAGTAATTTCTGTCTTTTAATGTATATATTAGAACCTTAAACATTGATAAGCCTTTGAATTGTCACAAATGTGCACTGATGATTATGGTAAAATTTCTCTTAAGTTACAGGTGAAATAATTTTATTTGACAATTTTATGCCCTAAAAGTCCTAATGGCAAAAAAAGGAGAATATTTTCATGTAATCTCTTTTTTATATGGATACATTCCAGTGAAATAACTGCTTTATACACTTGCCATCATTTCTACCTTGATTCAAAAGCAATTGAAAAGTAATTATCACACTGTTTTCCATCTGCCCCTAGAGTTTTGGAGGGTCTCCTGGAGGATTGTGGGTCTGGGTAGAGAGACAAAAAGAGAAAGTGAAGTCACTCAGTTGTGTCCAACTCTTTACAACCCATATACCACCCAGGAAATTCTCCAAGGAATAATACTGGAGTGGGTAGTCTATCCCTTCTCCTGGGGGAACTTCCTGACCCAGGAATTGAACCAGCATCTCCTGCATTACAGGCAGATTCTTTACCAGCTGAGCTAAAAGGGGAATCCCTAGTAGAGTGAGGGAAGATGGACAAACCCACCAAGCAGGCAAGATCTCTGTTCTAGTCTTACCTCAATCAGAGCAGTTCAGTGCACTGTAGTTGAAAAAACATGCTAGGAAACAAAACAAATTTTAAACACTGTGTTGAAAAAGTAGGAATGAAAAAAAAGTTATATTCTAACCCCATCAGTTTTAAGACTATTTAATTAATTAAAGTCTTTTACATGTGTAGTGAGACCACACTTTAGCTTAAGCTGTATTGTCTGCTGTTGCTGCTGCTGCTGCTGTTTAGTCACTTCTGTCATGTCCAACTCTGTGTGATCCCATGGACTGCAGCCTGCCAGGCTCCTTTGTCCATGGAATTCTCCAGGCAAGAGTACTGGAGTAGGTTCCCATGCCCTTCTCCAGGAGATCTTCACAACTCAGGGATTTAACCTGAGTCTCCTGCATTGCAAGCAGACTCTTTACCACTAGGCCACCAGGAAAGCCCTATATATATATATATTTATTCATTCTATATTTATATTATATATATATGTGTGTGTGTATACACGCACACACACACACACACACACACACACACATATTTGCAACCCCATGCACTGTAGTTCACCAGGCTTCTCCGTCCATGGAATTTTCCAGGCAAGAATACTGGAGTGGGTTGCCATTTCCTTCTCCCTGTATTGCCTAGTAGAATTGAAAATCTGGAATGTCTTTGTTGAACTGGTAAACCACACCTGTTCGAGGTCAGCTTCAATAAGGATTTAAGAAAATGCTTCAAGGAGAAAGAAAATCAAGCAGAAAAACCTAGTGTAGTAAAAAGTTTCTGAAAGATCAGAAGGGTTTGTCTGAGGGTTTGGTAAAAAATGAGATTGCTAAATGCAAACTTAAAAGTCATTCCACGAACTGAAGTAAGACATGGCACACAATGCTCTAGAATACCTTCGAAAAGAACATTTAACAGAGTTTACATAAAAAAAGAGAAACAGTGCAATTTCTCACTTTGATAGCACTCCAAACAACTCCAGGAACTTGAATGTCCCAGAAGCAATGGTGGGGCTAGTGAGATGCCAACAGACATGACAGACCAACAGAAGCACCACAGGCACCTGGTGTGGTGGCCATACCCACAAGGGCGACTGCAGTCTGTGGATTTGACAACACACGAACAATTCTATAGTTCCCAGAAAAGAGGATCAGGACAAGAAAAGAGGAAAAGTGCTTCACAAGTAAGGACTATCGCTAAAAAACCTGGTTCAAGGGCATGGGTGAGACCTATTCAAGGTGGGGGCTGTCATGTACATGTAAATGTGAGCAAATGGGGGACATGATGACTCCTCTGAACCCCATATCATTTGTACCTGCAGGCTGGCAAGGCCTGAGGGAAACACTGCAAACACTTATGACTCATGAAATTCATCAACTGATTCTTGATTCATACTGATCTTTTAATCTTCATTCTCCAGTCGCTTTCATTAGCTGTCACTGTTGAGTTACTCTCTCTTGAAATATCACAGATGTGGATATTAATGGATTCTTTGGAAATTGTGCTTATTCTTCAATGGAAGTGACTATTATCTTTGATTACTTAATGAGGACTTTCATTCCAAAGATCAATCACATGCATCAAATTCCATAAACCATGGGTCATCCTTACCTGGAATTTGAATGAGAATCGTTACTTTATGTTAAACTTTATCATGGGGGAATAAAATACCTCTAACAGACTAACCATATGTTTGAGGAACAATGAAAAAATCTTTGAAAATATAAAATGCTTAGAGTAGACTAATAACAAGTATTTCACTTCGTTTTTATTGAGCCTATTTTTATTCTATTCAAGGGACTTTTGTCATGGAGTCATAGAGCTGGAAACATATCTCCATATGCCATAAGGTCTGTCTTCCTGCCTTCACACAGATGGTGGACTAGCAGACTTTCAGATATCTTCAGGGATCCCTTTCTATGCTCATGCCAGCGTGAATATAAAAATCCCTATGCATGGAGAGTAAATACTACATTTTATATTGTTAGAGCCTAGAAGTCTTTGTAGTGGCTTAATCACTAAGTTGTGTCCAGCTCTTGTAACTGCCATGGACTGTAGCCTGCCAGGATCCTCTGTCCATAGGATTTCCCAGGCAGCAATACTGGAGTGGGTTGCCATGCCCTTCTCCAGGGGATCTTTCCAACCCAAATATTGAATCCATGTCTCCTGCATTGCAGGCTGATTTTTTTGTTGTTGTTACCACTGAACCACCAGGGAAGCCCAGAAGTCTTCGAAATTCCATTATTCTTCTGTTTCTCTTTCCACTGATTAGAATGGAAGCTCCAAGCTAAGTAAGTAGTGAGACAAGATGGCCAAGAAAAGACAAGGCATTGGAAGCAAGACATGGATCCTGAGGTGAGATGGACTTACCAAGTCTAACCCCACAGAGAATGAGTAGCTTTGTAAAGGGAACAAGGTGCATGCGCACATAAGAATAATGTAAGAAAAAAACAGATTGTGATAAATATCTGTGGTAGGCAGAATCATATCTCTTCACCCCAGTTCCTAAAATGCTGAAGTCTGAATCCGTAGAAGCTGTGAATATGTTACCTTAGGCAAAAGGGATTTAATAGGTGAGATTAGGTTAAGCACTTTGAGACTGGGACATACCTTGCACTACCCAGGAAATGCAGTCTAATCTCTGGATCCTTAAAACTGGAGAACATTTCTGGCAAGTTATAAGAAGGAAGAATGGTCAGAGTGAGCTATTAAGGAGATATGGCTTTGGAGGCTTTGAAGGTGAGGAAAGGTCCATTAGCCAAAGAATGCGGGCAGCCACTCAAAACAGTAATAGGCCAAGAAATGGATTCTCCCTAGAAACTTTAGAGAAGACCATCACATGCATCAAATTCCATAAACCATGGGTCATCCTTACCTGGAATTTGAATGAGAATCGTTACTTTATGTTAAACTTTATCATGGGGGAATAAAATACCTCTAACAGACTAACCATATGTTTGAGGAACAATGAAAAAATCTTTGAAAATATAAAATGCTTAGAGTAGACTAATAACAAGTATTTCACTTCGTTTTTATTGAGCCTATTTTTATTCTATTCAAGGGACTTTTGTCATGGAGTCATAGAGCTGGAAACATATCTCCATATGCCATAAGGTCTGTCTTCCTGCCTTCACACAGATGGTGGACTAGCAGACTTTCAGATATCTTCAGGGATCCCTTTCTATGCTCATGCCAGCGTGAATATAAAAATCCCTATGCATGGAGAGTAAATACTACATTTTATATTGTTAGAGCCTAGAAGTCTTTGTAGTGGCTTAATCACTAAGTTGTGTCCAGCTCTTGTAACTGCCATGGACTGTAGCCTGCCAGGATCCTCTGTCCATAGGATTTCCCAGGCAGCAATACTGGAGTGGGTTGCCATGCCCTTCTCCAGGGGATCTTTCCAACCCAAATATTGAATCCATGTCTCCTGCATTGCAGGCTGATTTTTTTGTTGTTGTTACCACTGAACCACCAGGGAAGCCCAGAAGTCTTCGAAATTCCATTATTCTTCTGTTTTCTCTTTCCACTGATTAGAATGGAAGCTCCAAGCTAAGTAAGTAGTGAGACAAGATGGCCAAGAAAAGACAAGGCATTGGAAGCAAGACATGGATCCTGAGGTGAGATGGACTTACCAAGTCTAACCCCACAGAGAATGAGTAGCTTTGTAAAGGGAACAAGGTGCATGCGCACATAAGAATAATGTAAGAAAAAAACAGATTGTGATAAATATCTGTGGTAGGCAGAATCATATCTCTTCACCCCAGTTCCTAAAATGCTGAAGTCTGAATCCGTAGAAGCTGTGAATATGTTACCTTAGGCAAAAGGGATTTAATAGGTGAGATTAGGTTAAGCACTTTGAGACTGGGACATACCTTGCACTACCCAGGAAATGCAGTCTAATCTCTGGATCCTTAAAACTGGAGAACATTTCTGGCAAGTTATAAGAAGGAAGAATGGTCAGAGTGAGCTATTAAGAGAGATATGGCTTTGGAGGCTTTGAAGGTGAGGGAAAGGTCCATTAGCCAAAGAATGCGGGCAGCCACTCAAAACAGTAATAGGCCAAGAAATGGATTCTCCCCTAGAAACTTTAGAGAAGAACCAGCCCTCCTGAAACCTTGAGTTTAGTCCAGTGAAATGTATGCAGGCTTCTGACCTACAGAACTGTACCATAATAAAACTGGACTACTTTAAGCTACTAAATTTCTTGTCATCCATTATAGCAGCAATAGAAAACCAGTATGACTAATAAGCTTGAGTCTCTCTTATTCTGCCCTTGATTGTTTACATTCTGTTCTCAAAATAGCAACCAGAGGGATCCTATTAAAACAAACAACAGGGCATTTCTCTTTTCTGCTCAGAATCCTCCAGTGGCTCCCAATTTCAGAGTGAAAGCAAAAATCCTCCTCATGGCCTCCAAGGCCCTATGCTATCTGTCCCATCATTTCCTCTGAGTTTATCTCCCTCTCTTCACCCCCTGGAGAAAGTGAATACCTTTCTCCAGTCACATTGACCACCATGCCCTTCCTAGAACTCACCCAGCCTGCTTTTGCTTTAGAGTTTAGGACTTGGGGCTTGGTATCCCAGTGACTGAAATCTCACAGCCATATGACTCACCTCCACGCCTTGTTTAGATCTTTGTTCCAGTGCAACCCATTACGAGAATATCTTAGGATCACAAATAAATTGGATGTGAAACTTCCCACTTCTACCCAACTCCACTTCAATTTTCTTGTTTTGTTTTTGTCACATCACATTTACGTGTAATATACAAACCATTGTACATATATTTTACTTATTTGCGTTGTTCATTACCTGTCTCTTTCCATTAGAACTGAAGACCTATTAGGACATGGAGTTTTTTCTGTTTTATTCACTGGTGATTCTCCAGTCTCTAGGAAGTTGTCTGGCACATAGTTAGTGCTTAATATATAAGTGTAAATAAAATGCTATTAACCTTATAGATGGTCAGAGTGGGGCTTTATTAAAGGAAATGCAGTCTAATCTCTGGATCCTTAAAACTGGAGAACATTTCTGGCAAGTTATAAGAAGGAAGAATGGTCAGAGTGAGCTATTAAGAGAGATATGGCTTTGGAGGCTTTGAAGGTGAGGGAAAGGTCCATTAGCCAAAGAATGCGGGCAGCCACTCAAAACAGTAATAGGCCAAGAAATGGATTCTCCCCTAGAAACTTTAGAGAAGAACCAGCCCTCCTGAAACCTTGAGTTTAGTCCAGTGAAATGTATGCAGGCTTCTGACCTACAGAACTGTACCATAATAAAACTGGACTACTTTAAGCTACTAAATTTCTTGTCATCCATTATAGCAGCAATAGAAAACCAGTATGACTAATAAGCTTGAGTCTCTCTTATTCTGCCCTTGATTGTTTACATTCTGTTCTCAAAATAGCAACCAGAGGGATCCTATTAAAACAAACAACAGGGCATTTCTCTTTTCTGCTCAGAATCCTCCAGTGGCTCCCAATTTCAGAGTGAAAGCAAAAATCCTCCTCATGGCCTCCAAGGCCCTATGCTATCTGTCCCATCATTTCCTCTGAGTTTATCTCCCTCTCTTCACCCCCTGGAGAAAGTGAATACCTTTCTCCAGTCACATTGACCACCATGCCCTTCCTAGAACTCACCCAGCCTGCTTTTGCTTTAGAGTTTAGGACTTGGGGCTTGGTATCCCAGTGACTGAAATCTCACAGCCATATGACTCACCTCCACGCCTTGTTTAGATCTTTGTTCCAGTGCAACCCATTACGAGAATATCTTAGGATCACAAATAAATTGGATGTGAAACTTCCCACTTCTACCCAACTCCACTTCAATTTTCTTGTTTTGTTTTTGTCACATCACATTTACGTGTAATATACAAACCATTGTACATATATTTTACTTATTTGCGTTGTTCATTACCTGTCTCTTTCCATTAGAACTGAAGACCTATTAGGACATGGAGTTTTTTCTGTTTTATTCACTGGTGATTCTCCAGTCTCTAGGAAGTTGTCTGGCACATAGTTAGTGCTTAATATATATTTATTGAATAAATAAATGACAATGATATTAGAATTAAAAGAGGTGATACCTTTAGATGTCTTGTCTCTTCTTGATCTCATAGTGGCATTTATATTCAATGGAACCCAGGTAAAAGATTTTTAAAAGCAATGTATGACTGCACACAAATCAGGACTCTTATAGTTTATCTTGGATTAGTTTGATTTAGGATTGCTCTTTATTTAATCCAAGATCTCTCAGTACTTCCAGATTATTTTTCAAAAATTTAGCAATGCACTAATGTCTGTGGTTATGAAATCTGCCTTGGCACACTGTATCACTCATTTGGTTTTGTCAAAATGGGATATGCTTAGTGGCATGTGTGCTATATTTCCACAGCATCTTCTTGAACTGAAGTGCATTGGACACAACTGCTGTAACTCATGTCTATATCAGTAAAAATTAGCATAGTAATCAGGAATGTAGTTTGTCAGCACATCCACACACACACACACAAAATTGTTTTTCAAGTGAATTTCTTTTTCCCTTCGACCTTAATTTCCATATCAGCTTCATTTAAAATTTGCCAACCCTTCCCTGGAGTTGTCTCGCTGTCTCACCCCAAATCAATATAGGTATCATTTACTTTAAAGGGGGTGATATTGATTCACTGTACCTAGCTCAAAGAGTTTATTACTAGGTTAGTCTTTTATCATAAAACTTAATTTAAGTGAATGTTGTCATTCTCACAGAGAAATAACTCCAGACTCTTCTGCTATCTGCCATTTGGAACTGCTTCTTTTGCGAATTAGGTTTCCTGCCAAATGTTATTTTATTGTTGTGTTTATTTTTTTCAAATGAGAGCCCTAACAGGATAAGGTATTGAAATTGATTTACAACATAAGGCTAAATATCCAGTTTCTTTCTTTCTTTTTAATTATTTTTTTTCTTTTGGCCATGTTACCCAATATGATGGCATGTAGGATCTTAGTTACTTAACCAGGGACGGAACCTGCAGACCCGCCTTGGAAGCATGGAGTCTTAACCACTAGACCACCAAGGAAGTCCCAATGCATTATATTGCATAGCATCCAATGGGACCACGTCCCCAAATGAGCATTAATATCCATTATCTCATGTTAACTTCACAGCACTATACAGGCATTTATAGGTTGCAAACTGATTGACTCACAGTGAGTCACATTTATATAAATTGACTAAAGTTAAATAGGGCTTCCTCGGTGATTTAGCAGTAAAGAGTCCTCTTGCCAGTGCAGGAGACCTGGGTTTGATTCCTGAGTCTGGAAGATCCTCTGGAGAAGGAAATGGCAATCCACTTCAGTATTCTTGCCTGGAAAATTCCATGGACAGAGGAACCTGGTGGGCTGCAATCCATGGGGTTGCAAAACAGCTGGACGTGACTTAGCAACTAAACAACATCAAAGTTAAATAACTGTTTAAGAATTTGGTGTGATGAGGAGGAGGGTGAGGTAGTTTTGATGTTTTACTGTATCATGTCACTTAGTGTTGTGATGCCAGTCTTGCGTTTTCCCAATGGGCCATGCTCTTTTTCTATAATTATCCCAGGTAGATGTCACCTCGTTATCTTTTTATACATTTTCAGTGACAGACAATGCAACTCTGTAGCAGCAATCCTTTCCATTATTGGTTGTGTCTTGATGTTGAGCAGCTCTGTATACTCAGAAGGAAAAAAAAAACTAAGTTCTAGTGATTTTCATTCACTGGTTCTAGTTTTGGCTTCTGGGGTAACCCAAAGTATTAATACTTCCTACTCTTGTTCACATTTGAAGATATGGGTAACAAAACCATACAGGTACAGCCTTGGGAAAGAATCTCCATCTTGGTGTAACAATTCCATTTAAGTAAATTATAGACCAGTATCTCTCAAATAGTAGGAGCATACCAACATCATGACCTCAAGCCACTGTACTTGGTGGTAAATAGGAATTTGATCATTTTTCCTTGGGTGTATTAAATAGAAAAAAGACTGAGGGTCACTGCTATGATGAGTGATTTTCATTTCTCCAAGGACAGAATATGAACCATATTGGAATCTTCATTACTCTGCTGACAGACATATTTTATGAATGTGCCCAATGGCAAGGTATTGTTACCCATTCCCTTGCTCTTTCCTTGAATTAGACAGAGATATTTACTTACTGATGGAAGTTCATAGTGATCATTAAGGCTATACCTCTCCTCTTTTTTTTGTTCTTTTTCGGTTTGGTGCTGAGCTGGACTTTCTTTGTGGCACGAAGGCTCTTCGTTGTGGTGTGCAGGCTTCTCTGCTTGTCGTACATGGGCTTAGGTGCCATACGGGATCTTACTTTCCTGATCAGAATCAAGCCTGAGTCTTATGCCTTGGAATGCCTATTCTTTACTATGAAGCACCAGGGAAGTACTCATACCTACAAAGCTCATGCTAAAAATATAGTAAAACACTTTTTTGAGTAAATTTGTTGCTCATTATCTGAGACCCTCAGACACCTTTGCCTTTATATGCTACAGAAGCAAGAAATACTTTAAAGCTAGAATTAAAAAAAAAAATTTTACTCAGCATGTTTTCATTATCCCAGGTAGATGTCACCTCGTTATCTGTTGTAGGGGGGAAAACATTGTTTTTCCAGTCTTGCTTTTCCCAATGGGCCATGCTCTTTTCTATAATTATCCCCGGTAGATGTCACCTCGTTATCTTTTTATACATTTTCAGTGACAGACAATGCAACTCTGTAGCAGCAATCCTTTCCATTATTGGTTGTGTCTTGATGTTGAGCAGCTCTGTATACTCAGAAGGAAAAAAAAAACTAAGTTCTAGTGATTTTCATTCACTGGTTCTAGTTTTGGCTTCTGGGGTAACCCAAAGTATTAATACTTCCTACTCTTGTTCACATTTGAAGATATGGGTAACAAAACCATACAGGTACAGCCTTGGGAAAGAATCTCCATCTTGGTGTAACAATTCCATTTAAGTAAATTATAGACCAGTATCTCTCAAATAGTAGGAGCATACCAACATCATGACCTCAAGCCACTGTACTTGGTGGTAAATAGGAATTTGATCATTTTTCCTTGGGTGTATTAAATAGAAAAAAGACTGAGGGTCACTGCTATGATGAGTGATTTTCATTTCTCCAAGGACAGAATATGAACCATATTGGAATCTTCATTACTCTGCTGACAGACATATTTTATGAATGTGCCCAATGGCAAGGTATTGTTACCCATTCCCTTGCTCTTTCCTTGAATTAGACAGAGATATTTACTTACTGATGGAAGTTCATAGTGATCATTAAGGCTATACCTCTCCTCTTTTTTTTGTTCTTTTTCGGTTTGGTGCTGAGCTGGACTTTCTTTGTGGCACGAAGGCTCTTCGTTGTGGTGTGCAGGCTTCTCTGCTTGTCGTACATGGGCTTAGGTGCCATACGGGATCTTACTTTCCTGATCAGAATCAAGCCTGAGTCTTATGCCTTGGAATGCCTATTCTTTACTATGAAGCACCAGGGAAGTACTCATACCTACAAAGCTCATGCTAAAAATATAGTAAAACACTTTTTTGAGTAAATTTGTTGCTCATTATCTGAGACCCTCAGACACCTTTGCCTTTATATGCTACAGAAGCAAGAAATACTTTAAAGCTAGAATTAAAAAAAAAAAAATTTCACTCACCACACTTGAAGAGACATTTCTCTGGGCTTTTCAGTAGTTTTCAAATAAGAAACTTGAGGAAAAGACTACAGGGTGAAGAAGGAATAGTGAGTGCTTCTGCAAGTGGGTCCAGAACTGTGGTATCTTGTTCTGGCAATACTCTGCTTTAATGAGCATTAAATTCATGTCTAAAAAGTCAACTAAACACTTTTCTGTAAATAAAATTCTTAGTTAGATGCCTTATTTAGTGATTACAGGAAAAGCATTTAGTTGTAAATTCACCTACATGGCTTGATTTAAAAATATTTACATTCTATTTGACTAGACAACAACAACAAACATCATATTTTGCTCTGGAAACCACATTTAGAGATTATCAGAAAGAGGAGTCTATTGAATAAAGCAGATTATGTAGATTTATTTTTCAGTTATATTTTATATTAAGGCTATATGCTTAGTTTCAAAGGCTTAAGAGATTGTTCAAGAGACTGCTATTAGTATATTATTTTCTATTTTCAGAGAATGAGGAGTTGTTTCTAATTAAAGTACAACAAAATCAAATAACTATAAAATTATTTTTAGAGGAAAAATTTTTATGGAAAATGTTTTTTTATTTAATTACTTTTAAGGATAATAACTCATGCAGGACCATGTTTAGTGTCTATTATTAATTTATAAAATTATATCTAAGAGCCTAAACCCACTGATACCGATTTCAAATGTGTTCTTTTCGGTTTGGTGCTGAGCTGGACTTTCTTTGTGGCACGAAGGCTCTTCGTTGTGGTGTGCAGGCTTCTCTGCTTGTCGTACATGGGCTTAGGTGCCATACGGGATCTTACTTTCCTGATCAGAATCAAGCCTGAGTCTTATGCCTTGGAATGCCTATTCTTTACTATGAAGCACCAGGGAAGTACTCATACCTACAAAGCTCATGCTAAAAATATAGTAAAACACTTTTTTGAGTAAATTTGTTGCTCATTATCTGAGACCCTCAGACACCTTTGCCTTTATATGCTACAGAAGCAAGAAATACTTTAAAGCTAGAATTAAAAAAAAAAAAATTTCACTCACCACACTTGAAGAGACATTTCTCTGGGCTTTTCAGTAGTTTTCAAATAAGAAACTTGAGGAAAAGACTACAGGGTGAAGAAGGAATAGTGAGTGCTTCTGCAAGTGGGTCCAGAACTGTGGTATCTTGTTCTGGCAATACTCTGCTTTAATGAGCATTAAATTCATGTCTAAAAAGTCAACTAAACACTTTTCTGTAAATAAAATTCTTAGTTAGATGCCTTATTTAGTGATTACAGGAAAAGCATTTAGTTGTAAATTCACCTACATGGCTTGATTTAAAAATATTTACATTCTATTTGACTAGACAACAACAACAAACATCATATTTTGCTCTGGAAACCACATTTAGAGATTATCAGAAAGAGGAGTCTATTGAATAAAGCAGATTATGTAGATTTATTTTTCAGTTATATTTTATATTAAGGCTATATGCTTAGTTTCAAAGGCTTAAGAGATTGTTCAAGAGACTGCTATTAGTATATTATTTTCTATTTTCAGAGAATGAGGAGTTGTTTCTAATTAAAGTACAACAAAATCAAATAACTATAAAATTATTTTTAGAGGAAAAATTTTTATGGAAAATGTTTTTTTATTTAATTACTTTTTAAGGATAATAACTCATGCAGGACCATGTTTAGTGTCTATTATTAATTTATAAAATTATATCTAAGAGCCTAAACCCACTGATACCGATTTCAAATGTGTTCTTATTTCAGGAGGTTGTTTGACTCTTTAATAAAGATACAAGGTTGCGAGCAAGAAAATGTCAGCAAAGAAAACTTGGTTCTTGAGGACCCTGGGCAACATAGTGTCATTTACCTTGGCTTTTAATTAGTATTATAAAGAGGTCTGAAATACCTTTATTTGTATACAAATAATTTTGGATTTATTTATCAATTTTGGTGCAATTTAAGTGAAATAAGTTCTTTACTCTTTGAAGTCTTTACTAATTCCTCTAGAATCAATTATTCATTTCTGTGCTCACATAATGTTTCACTGATTTAAATAACATTTTAGTCAGCCCTGCACTGTGTTTTTCCCACCATGTGTTGTGGAAAACAGAGATAGGAAGAGTAAAAGAAATAACCAATGAAAAAAATACATACTATATATGTGTGTGTGTGTGTGTGTGTGTGTGTGTGTGTGTGTATATATATATATATATATCTTTATTAAACTACTTATAGTAAAGGGTAAGAGAGAGAATTGAGTATTTATTACAGTGCATGTATATGTGTATTACAGTATTTACAGGAATAGTACAAAGAATCAACTTTTAGCTATGGGAATACTCAACCATGATATGCCAAATCTACCTGAAGATCAAAATCCAAAAAAAAAACCCTCAAAATAACTGACATTAAGAAGTAGCTCTTAGGGCTTCTGGTGGTCCAGTGGGTAAAAGTCAGCCTAGTAAGGGCATGATTTAAACCCTTCATGGCTTGATTTAAAAATATTTACATTCTATTTGACTAGACAACAACAACAAACATCATATTTTGCTCTGGAAACCACATTTAGAGATTATCAGAAAGAGGAGTCTATTGAATAAAGCAGATTATGTAGATTTATTTTTCAGTTATATTTTATATTAAGGCTATATGCTTAGTTTCAAAGGCTTAAGAGATTGTTCAAGAGACTGCTATTAGTATATTATTTTCTATTTTCAGAGAATGAGGAGTTGTTTCTAATTAAAGTACAACAAAATCAAATAACTATAAAATTATTTTTAGAGGAAAAATTTTTATGGAAAATGTTTTTTTATTTAATTACTTTTTAAGGATAATAACTCATGCAGGACCATGTTTAGTGTCTATTATTAATTTATAAAATTATATCTAAGAGCCTAAACCCACTGATACCGATTTCAAATGTGTTCTTATTTCAGGAGGTTGTTTGACTCTTTAATAAAGATACAAGGTTGCGAGCAAGAAAATGTCAGCAAAGAAAACTTGGTTCTTGAGGACCCTGGGCAACATAGTGTCATTTACCTTGGCTTTTAATTAGTATTATAAAGAGGTCTGAAATACCTTTATTTGTATACAAATAATTTTGGATTTATTTATCAATTTTGGTGCAATTTAAGTGAAATAAGTTCTTTACTCTTTGAAGTCTTTACTAATTCCTCTAGAATCAATTATTCATTTCTGTGCTCACATAATGTTTCACTGATTTAAATAACATTTTAGTCAGCCCTGCACTGTGTTTTTCCCACCATGTGTTGTGGAAAACAGAGATAGGAAGAGTAAAAGAAATAACCAATGAAAAAAATACATACTATATATGTGTGTGTGTGTGTGTGTGTGTGTGTGTGTGTGTGTATATATATATATATATATCTTTATTAAACTACTTATAGTAAAGGGTAAGAGAGAGAATTGAGTATTTATTACAGTGCATGTATATGTGTATTACAGTATTTACAGGAATAGTACAAAGAATCAACTTTTAGCTATGGGAATACTCAACCATGATATGCCAAATCTACCTGAAGATCAAAATCCAAAAAAAAAAAAAAACCCTCAAAATAACTGACATTAAGAAGTAGCTCTTAGGGCTTCCCTGGTGGTCCAGTGGGTAAAAAGTCAGCCTTGAAGTACAAGGGTCACTGATTCGATCCCTGGCCCAGGAAGATCCCATGTGTCACGGAGTGGCTGGACCAGTATGTCCAATTACTAGACAGCGCTCTGGAGCACATACGCCCAGCTCTGGTGCTCTGCACTGAGAGAGGACACTGCAATGGGAGTCCCACACAGGGCAGAGAATAAAGATGGATGAAAATAAATAAATAAATAAACAATAAAAGAGGTCAAAATTTAAAAAAACCACATGAATAGATTAATTAACTTTTTTAAAAAGAAGTAGCTCTTATTGTGGACAGAACAGGAGAAGGAAACAGTTGGGTGATTTGAGAGAGTAGCACTGATGTATACACACCACATGTGTAAAATAGATAGGACGTGGGAAGCTGCTGTACAGACAGAGAACACAGCTCAGCGCTAGTTGATGACCTAGAGGGATGGAGACAAGTAGAGGGGAGGGAGGCTTGGGAGAGAGGGTGTATGCATATACTTAGAGCTGTAAAACAGAAACTAGCACAACATTGTAAAGCAATTATTCTCCAAATAAAAAAATAGTAATAATAATAAGTAAAAAACAAGCAAGTTATTAAAATATAATGGGGAGACTTGCAAGTATTTCTGGAAAATAGGTCAGATTGCATAAAGTCAGGAAGGTGTAGCAGCAACTACATATGAGGCGATCTGAACTTCGGACACTGCATCTATCACTTAGTTACATGGGGGGATAGCGTTAAGTCAGACACAAAAGTTAGATTCCAAGAAGATTGTGACTAATTTCACACCCCGTGCTAAGGAGGTTGAATTTAGTCCTCCAAACTGTACGAAAAGTCTTGCACAGTGTTCACGTCCATGACAGTAGACGCCCGTAGGGCAGCAACTGTCTGCAATCTCATGGTTTTGAGCTCGACTCCATGCCCCAACACATAACTCAATCACAGTATATGATTAATATCCTGTAAATATTTGTGGAATTAATGTATGAGGGCATGAATTGTGCATGAAACTAGATTTTTGCCGTAGAATCAAAAGCTGGATTGCAGGAGCCTCAGAATAGAAGGAATAGGAATGCAGAGTTAAAAGTAGCTTTGCCTTGTGGATAGTTTTTAATGTGAAAAAGGAGGACAATTAGAAAAGGAACCTTAAGTGGAAATTACCATTGCTTTCTTCCATTTTGGCGGAATATATACAATATACGAGGCTTCTCAGGTGGTGCTAATGCAGGAGACATAAGAGATGTGGGTTTGATCCTTGGGTAGGGAAGATCCCCTGAAAGAAAGCATGGCAGCCCACTCCAGTATTCTTGCCTGGAGAATCCCATGCATGTACAGAGGAGCCTGGCAAGCTATAGTCCATGGGGTTGCAGAGTCAGACACGACTGAAGTGACTTACCATGCACACACATACAATATTCAATTTCTGGAGCTTTCCTGGCGGTCCAGTGGGTAAGGATACCGCCTTGCAGTGCAAGGGGCGCCAGTTCAATCCCTGGCCTGGGAAGATCCCACGTGCCGCAGAGCGGCTGGAACGAAGTGTCCAACTACTGAGCCAGAGCTTTGGAGCACGTGTGCCCAGAGCCAGTGCTCTGCAGCGACAGAGGTCACTGGCGATGGGAAGCACACGCAGGCCAAAGAGCAAAAAAGATATATGAAAGTGGATAAATGAAAGACCAGTAGAAGTGGCCCAAAACAAAACAAAACAAAAAACAACAAAAAATACATATAATTTCTGTAAGTTGCATTTAATTGAAATGCACATTACCTTTATTTTAACCTCTTTTTGGGGGGCTAAATTCCTCAATGCCACTGCAACCAACAGCTTCATTTAACAATAGAGCTAAAAAAATCACTTCTGCCTGAGATCATCTCTGCTGACCCCTATCTACGATGTTTAGCAGCTACTGTTTGGCTCTGTCTAAATGCTGTATGTGAAAACCATAAGGATGTCATGGCAGCAAACATCACAGCAAGATGAAAACACATTTCTATTTTAAGAATCAAAGCAACCAATCAATTGATGGGGAAATGTATATTTATAGAATGTTTTACATTCTGGTTTTGAAAACTTAGTCCTTGCATGTGGAGTGCTTATTTCCAAAAGAGAGTGAAATGGCAGATGGGTGCCCATTTTTTTCTTTGAATTTAAGAAAGCATTTTTACAAAATCACCTCCTTCATCTCTAAAGCATTTTTCTAGACAGAAAGAGGGAGAGTGCCATTCTTTGTAGGAACTGCAAATAAATTCCAGTCTACCATCTTAATTAGCAGATAACATAGTTTTTACTCCAGAAATGGAAAAAATAAAATGCTTGGGAGTCAACCAACACTTGGCAAGTTGTCATAACGACTTGGCTATGAAGGTACACCATAAAAGAACTCAAGAGTTTCACAAGCCTTGCTAATCTGCATTTACAAATAGGGCTGGCAGTTAAGGGAAGCAAATAAGGAGGGAAGTTGGGATTAAAATCAAGGTGTAATATTTTTCTTCTTTTGTGTATTATTCAGCCACAAACCATTAGTAACAATTAACCACATGGTATTTACTCTCAAGGATGCTCTTCCAAGAGATGTAGATCTAAGAATGAACATGATCTTACCCCTGCCCTCATGAAGTTTAAGAGATTCTTGTGAAGATGAATAAGTTCATAGGTAATCAGAATGCAGAGTCAATTACAATAAAAGGAAAGATTATAGAAAAGCATAGGAGTGGGTATGAAAAGTCAAGTTATCTCAGCCAATCTAGGGTTAAGGACTCAAAGGAAGATGCCAGAGAAGGGAAGTCTAAGTTCTAAAGACAGGTTTGGGTTATCCATTTGAATGAGAGGAACAATAGAACAGCAGAGATGAGTAAGAAAATGGCAAGTTCTGAGAGTTTCAAACTGTATAATGTGGCAGAAACATAAAGGATCAGAAACGGCTAAGATATGGGTGTGAAGGAAAAAGCAGTACATGGAGGACAAGCAACTTAAAACATCAGAGTAGGATAATAAAATCTTGCTTTAGAAATACTCCTAAAACTGGGTTGAAGAAGGCTAAGACTCAGAGGGGAGGGTCAAGAGATCTGCGGTAGTCTAAGGGAAGAATGATGATTCTCTGTCATATCCATGGTGGAGAGATCTGCCAGAATATAAAGGAGGTACCTTCAGGCAAGGGAGAGAAATGCAGGATGGCTTCTGTTTTTTCCTGTTGACAACTGAGTGAGTGGTTATATGTTCTTTGAGATCTAGAACAAGGCAGGTGAGCTTGGAAGCTTTGGTGTTTTTTGTCACCTCCTTCATCTCTAAAGCATTTTCTAGACAGAAAGAGGGAGAGTGCCATTCTTTGTAGGAACTGCAAATAAATTCCAGTCTACCATCTTAATTAGCAGATAACATAGTTTTTACTCCAGAAATGGAAAAAATAAAATGCTTGGGAGTCAACCAACACTTGGCAAGTTGTCATAACGACTTGGCTATGAAGGTACACCATAAAAGAACTCAAGAGTTTCACAAGCCTTGCTAATCTGCATTTACAAATAGGGCTGGCAGTTAAGGGAAGCAAATAAGGAGGGAAGTTGGGATTAAAATCAAGGTGTAATATTTTTCTTCTTTTGTGTATTATTCAGCCACAAACCATTAGTAACAATTAACCACATGGTATTTACTCTCAAGGATGCTCTTCCAAGAGATGTAGATCTAAGAATGAACATGATCTTACCCCTGCCCTCATGAAGTTTAAGAGATTCTTGTGAAGATGAATAAGTTCATAGGTAATCAGAATGCAGAGTCAATTACAATAAAAGGAAAGATTATAGAAAAGCATAGGAGTGGGTATGAAAAGTCAAGTTATCTCAGCCAATCTAGGGTTAAGGACTCAAAGGAAGATGCCAGAGAAGGGAAGTCTAAGTTCTAAAGACAGGTTTGGGTTATCCATTTGAATGAGAGGAACAATAGAACAGCAGAGATGAGTAAGAAAATGGCAAGTTCTGAGAGTTTCAAACTGTATAATGTGGCAGAAACATAAAGGATCAGAAACGGCTAAGATATGGGTGTGAAGGAAAAAGCAGTACATGGAGGACAAGCAACTTAAAACATCAGAGTAGGATAATAAAATCTTGCTTTAGAAATACTCCTAAAACTGGGTTGAAGAAGGCTAAGACTCAGAGGGGAGGGTCAAGAGATCTGCGGTAGTCTAAGGGAAGAATGATGATTCTCTGTCATATCCATGGTGGAGAGATCTGCCAGAATATAAAGGAGGTACCTTCAGGCAAGGGAGAGAAATGCAGGATGGCTTCTGTTTTTTCCTGTTGACAACTGAGTGAGTGGTTATATGTTCTTTGAGATCTAGAACAAGGCAGGTGAGCTTGGAAGCTGGTGTGTGGAGATGGATGGAGACAAGGAAGGAGAGGATTAGTTGAAATTGTGAAATCCGATGAAGAAATTCACGACAATGAGTTTAAAGTAAATTATTTATACAGACCTACAAATAAATATATACAAAGAAAGGACATGGGTCTTCCGTTCCTTTTTTATTAATTAATTAAGTTTGGGCTGCACTGGGTCTTGGTTGCTGTGCACGGATTTTCTCTAGTTGCTGTGCACAGAGACTACCTTTTGTTGCTGTGTGTGGGCTTCCCATTGCTGTGGCTTCTCTTGTTGCGGTGCATGGGCTCCTGGGAGCATGGGTTTCAGTAGTTGTGGAACGTGGGCTTAGTTGCCCCATGGCATGCGGAATCTTCCCAGACCAGAGCTCAAATCTGTGTGCCCTGCATTACCACATGGATTCTTTTTTTGGTGTGGGAGGGTGTTGGGAAGGACGGGGGCGGGCAGGCCACTTCTATTGGTCTTTCATTTGTCTATTTTCATCCATCTTTGTTGTTTGGCCCATGCGGGCCTCCCATCACAGTGGCCTCCGTTGTCGCAGAGCACCGGCTCCGGGTGCATGCACTCCAGAGCTCTGGCTCGGTAATTGGACACATCGGTCCAGCCGCTCCGCGGCACGTGGGATCCTCCCAGGCCAGGGATCAAACCGGTGCCCCTTGCACTGCAAGGCCATGTGCTTATCCCCTGGACCACCAGGGAAGCCCCCAGATGGATTCTTAATCACTGAACTAACAGAGGAACTCCAGGGTCCTCTATTCTTGATATTCTAGAGTTATTATTATTACTAATCTCTCATTATCAAATGTGGAAAACAAACCTATGACCTCCAGGAATATTAAAGAGATATCTTTATAGTCTTTTGGTGCTAATCTTTTTCCAAAGTAGTAGCTTTCTATAGTTATCTTGAAAAACGATGCTGCAACTTTATTGCAACCCAGATTATTTTTATTAAACTCATTTTTTGTGTTGAAACTTGTGAGTTTAATAATTACGACTTTAAAATAATTTTACTAGACTATCTTATTATATTATTCTATTTATATCGTTGTATGTGTGGTTAAAGGAGCTATGTTTGTACAATATTGTTTTTATTCAGCATAAGACAGTTTAGACTAGTTCAAGTTGTTTATAGCAAAATTCAAATCATATTTTATATTTCTGTATAGAAGCTAATCAATGGCTACTACCAAAAATCATATGGATTATACTAAAGTAGTAACAAAAGTGTTTAATAATATCATTTGTTTAGGATATGAGAGAAAGCTTGAAGGAATTGTACATAATTACCTTTGTAACTATAGAGAAATAAGCCAAGCAAATTTCTGACTACTGGTCTTCCTACATCTTATGTCTTCTGTTCTCTGTCACACAATGGTGATTGGTTGCTTTTCAGTAGTCAGAAGACCTTCTTGCAGGAATATTATTGTGAAAACTCCTCCCTTGGAACAGGAAAGTAAACACTAACTATTGTTTAACAGCTATAAAGAACACATGAAAAATTGTAAATTTTCAAGGCAGCCACTGTATGTAGCCCACAAAATTTAGCCCTAGGACATAAGCTCTACAGAAACATAGAATATCCCCTGTTTCTTTATCTTATGATGAATTCTTTATGGACCTGACCATCATCAAAATTTAGTGATATATTCAGAACCCTAGATTCTTACAGTTGTATAGAACCTCTAGAACCCTTACTACATCAGTTACCATGGGTCAATGTCTAGTGTCTACGTGATGCCTCTCTCAACTACTCATCAACTTGATTACTTGCCTGTAGACAAATTCTAGTTTATCTGTTATACTGAGATTATCAAAATATCAATGACACTCTTTAAATTGGAATTATTAATAAGGAAAATATTTTCACTAGGTATCATTGTTTTCAGCTTAATTATAATGACCTTGTGACTGACTATACTACTTTCTAGTCATGTGACATTAACCTCTCTGCACCTCAGTTTACTCATCTGTGAAATGAGTCAATAATATTAGTCTAATTCCTATAATAACCTTTTTTTTTGTGTTGAAACTTGTGAGTTTAATAATTACGACTTTAAAATAATTTTACTAGACTATCTTATTATATTATTCTATTTATATCGTTGTATGTGTGGTTAAAGGAGCTATGTTTGTACAATATTGTTTTTATTCAGCATAAGACAGTTTAGACTAGTTCAAGTTGTTTATAGCAAAATTCAAATCATATTTTATATTTCTGTATAGAAGCTAATCAATGGCTACTACCAAAAATCATATGGATTATACTAAAGTAGTAACAAAAGTGTTTAATAATATCATTTGTTTAGGATATGAGAGAAAGCTTGAAGGAATTGTACATAATTACCTTTGTAACTATAGAGAAATAAGCCAAGCAAATTTCTGACTACTGGTCTTCCTACATCTTATGTCTTCTGTTCTCTGTCACACAATGGTGATTGGTTGCTTTTCAGTAGTCAGAAGACCTTCTTGCAGGAATATTATTGTGAAAACTCCTCCCTTGGAACAGGAAAGTAAACACTAACTATTGTTTAACAGCTATAAAGAACACATGAAAAATTGTAAATTTTCAAGGCAGCCACTGTATGTAGCCCACAAAATTTAGCCCTAGGACATAAGCTCTACAGAAACATAGAATATCCCCTGTTTCTTTATCTTATGATGAATTCTTTATGGACCTGACCATCATCAAAATTTAGTGATATATTCAGAACCCTAGATTCTTACAGTTGTATAGAACCTCTAGAACCCTTACTACATCAGTTACCATGGGTCAATGTCTAGTGTCTACGTGATGCCTCTCTCAACTACTCATCAACTTGATTACTTGCCTGTAGACAAATTCTAGTTTATCTGTTATACTGAGATTATCAAAATATCAATGACACTCTTTAAATTGGAATTATTAATAAGGAAAATATTTTCACTAGGTATCATTGTTTTCAGCTTAATTATAATGACCTTGTGACTGACTATACTACTTTCTAGTCATGTGACATTAACCTCTCTGCACCTCAGTTTACTCATCTGTGAAATGAGTCAATAATATTAGTCTAATTCCTATAATAACCTTTTAGGGTTGTTGTAGGAAATAAAATGAGTTACCATAAATAAAGCCTTTAAGACAATGTTTGGCACAGAGTGATTTCTAAGAATCAGCTAATGTTTGTGTTGTGTGTGTGTGTTAGTTGCTTAGTCGTGTCTGACTGTTTGTGACACCAATGGATCTTACCCCACCAGGCTCCTCCATCCATGGGATTTTCCAGGCAAGAATATAGGAGTAGGTTGTCATTCCCTTCTCTAGTGTTTGTAGAATAGGATGCAAATCAATCTGGAGAAAAAATATAAGTAGCCTTCTATAGGTGATTCCAAATATTCAGATTCTTTTCTTAAAACTTTCAGTTCAATTCAGTCACTAAATCATGTCTGACTCTTTGCAGCCCCATGGAACGTGGCATGCCAGGCTTCTCGGTCCTTCACCATCTCCTGAAGCTTGCTCAAATTCACGTCCATTAACTCAGTGATGCCATCAACCCTTTCATTCTCTGTCATTCCCTTCTCCTTCTATTTTTCCCAGCATCAGGCTCTTTTCCAATGAGTCATCTCTTTGCATCAGGTGGCCAAAGTATTGGAGCTTCAGCTTCAGCATCAATCCTTCCAATGAATATTCAGGGTTGATTTCCTTTAGGATTGACTGGCTTGATATTCTTGCAGTCCAAGGAACTCTCCAGAGTCTTCTGCAATACCACAGTTCAAAGGCATCAATTCTTTGGTGCTCAACCTTCTTTATGATCCAAATTCCATATCCATAAATGACTACTGGGAAAACCATAGCTTTGACTACGCTCACTTCTGTTGGCAAACTGATGTCTCTGATTTTTAATGCACTGTCTAGGTTCATCATAGCTTTTCTTCCAAGGAGCAAGCATCTTTTAATTTTGTGGCCGCAGTCACTATTCACAATGATATTGAAGCCTTGAAAAAGCTGGAAAGACCCCAAATTTCATAAGAGAGTAGCTTTTAGATAGTATTTTTTGTCTGTGAAAATCATAGAGGAAACTAGAAAAAAATTAATTAAAGCTGCTGAAGGCTGAGAAATTTTTGATCTGTAATATTTTGTTTTTGTTCTTATTTTCTGTTATCTGAAACCTAGCAATTGTGTTTACAATAACCCAGATCGCCTCTCCCTTCCAATTTAAATGAACCCACTTGGAATCCACTTCAGATGCCTGGTTTTATAATTTTATATTCATGACATGCTATTCATCTTCTCTGAACTTGTCTTGCTTCCTCTGACTATCAGAATCCCCTCAGATGAATTTCAGACACTTGAAAATTAATTCTGCAAAAAGGTTAAGGAGGCCATTGAATTTTTTAAAGAATGCTTTTAACTTAGATCTCAGTAGACATCTGAATACTATCCAGGCTTCTTTCCCACTTTTTGAATAATAAGTATATCCATGAAACAAATGGGAAAGGATCGATAAAGAAGAAACTTTGAAAAACCTTCTGGAGTAGGTGATTCATGGTTTTATGTTGAAATAATTATAAAATCATCAGGTAAATCAGATCTTATAAGAATCACATTGACATGAATAGTAGATTGTGGTTTTTTCACATTTCATTACTTTTTTAATTAAAAAAAGTAAGTTTCTGGCTATGAATTTCAGAGATTCGTTCACAGTTATAACTATTACTCACAAAGAAAAAGCTAAGAGAATTTTCCCTCTAATAAAATTTTAACAAATAATCTATCACTCTTCAGCCATACTGTCATAATAATTAATTTAGAATTACATGTTATAATCCTTATGATTATTGCTTTTGGCTTGTATGAGGAGCCTTTTTAATATTACTGTTTATTATAGAAAGTAGTGAAGCAATGACATAATTTCATTTGAGGTATTACTTTAACAATATTATTTTTGCATTCCTAATAGCCAGGACGCTAAAGTACATTATGGGAAAAATAAGCCCCATTTTCCAGAGTTACAATGATCTACCTTTTCTAATATCTGGAGAGATTAACTCAGCTGCTGGAGTAAAAGCTGATGGACTTTTTAAAAAACATTTGCTTTCTGATGTGTCAGAGTGAATAAACTGTATGTTTTTGATCTACTTTGAGTATTAAGATTGTTATGAAGATTCCAATGAATTAATATGTGAAAGTTCTTTGTAAACATTAATGTACTCTAAAATTCATGGCTTTTGATGGCTTATGTAATATCATTAATAATTTTAGCAAAGTAGTGATATAATCAGATTTATTTTTTTATTCCGGTGAATGTATGGGCTTCCCAGATGGTGCTAGTGGTGAAGAAACTGCCTTCCAGTACAGTAGACATAAGAGACACAAGTTCAACTCCTAGGTCAAAAAGATACCCTGAAAGAGGGCATAGCAAACCCACTCCAGTGCTCCTTCCTGGAAAATTTCATAGACAGAAGAGCCTGACAGACTACAATCTACAGGGTCACAAAGAGTTGGACACAACTGAAGTAACTCAGCACACATGCGTGTAGATGAATGTGGTTAAAGGATGTCCCATAGTGAAGGAAGACTGCAGTCTGGCTGATGAGACAGTAAGTTATTTATAATAAAAATTATTGGCTTGTGAGTGAGTCAGTGGGAAAGAAAAGGACAGGAGAAATACTATGGAAGTAGGTAGTTTAGATGAATATTTAAGTTCCTTTTAGCATTAACATTCCATTAGAATTTGATGAAAAAGACAAACAGAAAAATAAGCCTTGCATCCATATACACATAATCTTATATGATTTCATCTAAAAGTTACAAATACCTAAACTTCAGGTAGAATTTGAGAGAGGAAAATGCTAGATAACCCAGAAGTTTAATTGCTGGTTGCTTTGGAAAAATGATGCTTCAATAGGGACTTAGTTTCTCAAAAACTGAAAATAGGACTACCATATAACTCAGCTATTCCATTTCTGGGTATATATCCAAAAGAAAAAAAGAATACAAACACTCATTTGAAAAGACACATGCACCCCAGTGTTCATAGCAGCATTATTTATAATTGCCAGGAGAGGGAAATAAGCTCTGTCCTTTAACAGTTGAATGGATAAAGAACATGCAGTATATATACACAACATTATACTACTAAGCTATAAAAAATGAAATGTTGCCATTTGTAGCAACATGGATGTGCCTGCAGGGTATTATGCTAGGTGAAATAAGTCAGAAAGACAAATCCCGTATGATATTACTTATATGTGGACTCTAAAAAATACAAACTAGTGAATACAACAGAAAAAGAAGTGGACTTGCAGATATAGAGAACAAACTAGTGGTTACTACTTGGGAGAGGAAAGAGGTGAAGGACAATGCAATGTTGGAGGATTAAAAGGCACAAACTCGGACTTCCCTGGTGGTCCAGTGGTTAAGAATCTGCCTTCCAATCCAGGGGGTGCAGGTTCAATCCCTGATGAAGGAACTAAGATCCCACATACACAAGCTGACTAGGCTTGCATGCCTCAACTAAGACCCAATGAAGCCAAATAAATAAATAAATATTAAAAAAATAATGATAAAATAAAAGGCACAAACTGTTAGGTACAAGATAAGCCATAAGAAAATGTTATAAATATTGAGAACACAGCCAATATTTTATAATAACTACAATGGAGTATAACCCTTTAAACTGTGAATCAACTATATTTTGCACCTGTTAAGTTATAAAAAGTCTTCCCTGGTAGCTCAGCTAGTAAAGAACCTGCCTGGAAATGAGGGAGATCTAGGTTTAGGTTGAGAAGATCCCCTAGAGAAGGGATAGGCTACCCACTTCAGTATTCTTGCCTGGAGAATTCCATAGTTTGTCCATGGGATCACAAAGGGTCAGACACGACGGAGCCACTTGACTTTCTTTCTTTCAAGGTATAAAAATGAAAATTTTATTCAAATTTTTTGAATTTTTCCAAAATTAATTTGGAAATGGATGGGAACCCAAGAGGTCAGGAGGTCAGGGATTATAATAGTTCTGGACTACTTCTGGGAACACAACAGTTTGCTAGGAATCTCTTTTTAAGGATAGTGGGCCAAATCTAATAGTATAAAGTATTTACCCAGATAATTGGTCAATCTTTCATCTTCCCTATGTTTCTCTTCCGCATATCCCTTAAATAGATTGTTAACTATGTACAAATCTCAAGAGACACGGCTAAACTTACCTACTTTTATCTCAAGTAAAGCCTTTTTCCCATAAGTAGTGGTAATTTCATTTTCCTGAACACAGACAACACTATCTTTTGTTAATTGAATTATAATACAACAGAAAAGATGATACGGCCTAAGTGTATGTATTTAAAATAATACTATTTTTAATACATCTTTGTCAAATCTTTGTTTAATCAAAAAAATTTTAGAAACATTGTGTTAGATAAGTTTATTATAGTTAACTGCAATAAACCATAGAGATATTTTGTTCCAAAAGGCATTGAAGGGCATCTGTTTTATAAGTGAGAAATATTTTTGTTCATTGTAAATAAGATTATATTTCATTTTTATTTGATTAAAATATTCTAAAATATCAATGAAAGACAAATTTGGGAAATCATATCTGATTAGATACTGGTAGAGTGATGGTTTATGAAATATTGTTAATTCTATCAGTAGACTCTAAAAGATGAAACAAAATTAATTCCTTAGTTAGAGAATCAATTGCCAAAATATGAAAGTACGTGAGTTTCAATTTATTCAACAAATATTTGCTGAGCTCTCACCATATGTCAGGGACTTTTTCACCTATATTTCTCAGTGGAATCTGGGTGAATTTCATTTATGAGGCAAATGAATTCTGATTACAAATGCAAATAAGATTTACAATAAAAGATTATAATATGAAGCAAAATTTTTTATTCCTATAAGAATAGAAACAGATTGGATCTAGTTACATATAATTCTCACTGTGATTTTTTAAAAATTATATATTTATCTTTAATTGTTCCTCAGAAGACTATAAGTCTGAATATTAAACTGGAAGAATTTCTAGGTAAAAATTAGTTTTTAGTTTAGTGTGTCATCTTATAGTTTTATGACTTAAAATATGGAGGTATAACTGACAGTTAACACCATTCACAACTTCTGACAAATAATTTGACTTTATTAAGCTTCTGGGGAAAAACAGTCCAAAGTGAGATGTGCCCATTAAAAAAAATAAACTGTGGGCTTTCCTAGTGTCTCAGTGGTAAAGAATCTGTCCTCCACTGCGGCAGACACAGGTTCAATTCCTGATCCGAGAAGATCCCACATGCCTTCAGACCAAAACCCTGCACACCAAACTAGAGAGTAGCCTCCCCTCACCACCACTAGAGAAAAGCCCATGCAGCAATTAAGACCCACCACAGCCAAAAAAAAAAGAAAAGAAAAAATCAGTTCCAAAACAGAAATGGAAGTTTCTGAGAGACACAAATTTATGCTTTTAAGAATATGTATTAGAGGGCTTCCCTGGTTGTCCAGTCAGTGAATAAAGACCGGCCTTGCAGTGCAAGGGGCACCGGTTCAATCCCTGGCCAGGAAGATCCCACGTAAGTGGAGCAGCTGCACCAGTGTGTCCAATTAGGAGCCAGCACTCAGGAGTGCAAGTGTCCAGAACCGGTGCTCTGCAACGAGAAAGGCCACTGTAATGGAAAAAACCAAAGAGGCCAAAATTAAAAAAAAAAAAGAATATGTATTGGAGTTGATTTCAAATTAGAATAATTTTTTTGACTCTCACTTAAGTGAGAGTCAGTGGAATTGTATACTTGAAATTGGTAAAAAGGCTGGCATTACATTGTCTATCAAAAATGCATCCTCAGAAATCTAATGCAGTCAAACAGACCCAAGGGTATTCTACTTATAGATAATTTGAAAAAATGATTTGGAGTATTGGGCATCCTATTTTCTCTTGCTTTCTTCAATGAACAGCATTCTACCATAAACCATAGAGATACTTTGTTTCAAAAGGCATTGAAGAACATCTGTTTTATAAATGAGAAGTACTTTTGTTACTATATAGCAGAAAGCACATGGGCTTTGGAGGGAGTCAGGCAGGTCTTATTTGGATTGTAAGATCTTCCCTGTGATTTGGTTCATTTATTTAAACCCTCATTGAAGCCTCATTTGTTTAACTAATACTCATAAGCCTGAGGATGAAAAGGAGATAATGCATAGGCAATGCCTGTCAATTCCTTTCCTTTTCTGTATTGGGTATCCAGTATCCATGATTCATCCATTCATTTATCTGTCCAGCTAATGAATTCAATGAACATTGATTAAAGGCATTGTGTTAAGTATGAGGAGGCAGCAGTAAAAGTCCTCCCCTTATGGAGCTTATATTCTTACTTGCAAAATGTAACTCCATTCTTACTAGGGAAGTTAATCACATGCTTGTCTCTGAATGCATAAAAATGTAAAATTAACTAAGCTAAAAATCCCATCTTTGTATCCAGCTTGCTTTTAACTCTTAGTCCCTTTCCTAGACTTAGGCTTTTTTGTCTTCTTGTCAACTACAATACTTTTTCCAATGTCTACATTAAATTTAGATGGAGCTTGAGAGGTGGGTGAGTAGAGAGTATGGAAGAGAGAATCCCTTTCCTAAAAGAAAGTGAATGTCACAGCAAGGAAAGAAAACATAAACTGTTAGTAGTAGCCTAATCAACCCACTTGATAAGGCATAACCCCATGTTAAGTGACAAATGGCCATATAACCAATGAAAATTCAAAGAAGGGAGGAATAAGTCAATAGAACTAGTCAAAATGCACTTCACAAAACAGTTGCAAATTAAGCCAGCTTAAAAGATTGGTCAACTTTAATGACATGAAAGAAGAAAATAATCATGGAAGGGTAACATTTTTTTCTCAACAGCCAATGCTCAGATCCTTAACTAGTGTCATCCCTCTAATTGTGACAAATTTTAGATGAATTAAAAACAACAACAACAACTTGTAAACCTAGCAAAGTAAAACCTGCAAATAAGGATTTTTTCTTGGTTTAATCAATAAATCCAAATTTTGCAAGTATCAGTTTTGATTACCTAGATTATTCATCCATAGAGGAGAGAGTACCTACAGTTCTGTTTTTAACAACAGGATGCATACAGTGTCTTTAGACCTCCTATGGTTAATAGGATCGACTCCTCTACGCTTTGGAGGAGTCAGGCAGGTCTTATTTGGATTGTAAGATCTTCCCTGTGATTTGGTTCATTTATTTAAACCCTCATTGAAGCCTCATTTGTTTAACTAATACTCATAAGCCTGAGGATGAAAAGGAGATAATGCATAGGCAATGCCTGTCAATTCCTTTCCTTTTCTGTATTGGGTATCCAGTATCCATGATTCATCCATTCATTTATCTGTCCAGCTAATGAATTCAATGAACATTGATTAAAGGCATTGTGTTAAGTATGAGGAGGCAGCAGTAAAAGTCCTCCCCTTATGGAGCTTATATTCTTACTTGCAAAATGTAACTCCATTCTTACTAGGGAAGTTAATCACATGCTTGTCTCTGAATGCATAAAAATGTAAAATTAACTAAGCTAAAATCCCATCTTTGTATCCAGCTTGCTTTTAACTCTTAGTCCCTTTCCTAGACTTAGGCTTTTTTGTCTTCTTGTCAACTACAATACTTTTTCCAATGTCTACATTAAATTTAGATGGAGCTTGAGAGGTGGGTGAGTAGAGAGTATGGAAGAGAGAATCCCTTTCCTAAAAGAAAGTGAATGTCACAGCAAGGAAAGAAAACATAAACTGTTAGTAGTAGCCTAATCAACCCACTTGATAAGGCATAACCCCATGTTAAGTGACAAATGGCCATATAACCAATGAAAATTCAAAGAAGGGAGGAATAAGTCAATAGAACTAGTCAAAATGCACTTCACAAAACAGTTGCAAATTAAGCCAGCTTAAAAGATTGGTCAACTTTAATGACATGAAAGAAGAAAATAATCATGGAAGGGTAACATTTTTTTCTCAACAGCCAATGCTCAGATCCTTAACTAGTGTCATCCTCTAATTGTGACAAATTTTAGATAAATTTAAAAAACAACAACAACAACTTGTAAACCTAGCAAAGTAAAACCTGCAAATAAGGATTTTTTCTTGGTTTAATCAATAAATCCAAATTTTGCAAGTATCAGTTTTGATTACCTAGATTATTCATCCATAGAGGAGAGAGATACCTACAGTTCTGTTTTTAACAACAGGATGCATACAGTGTCTTTAGACCTCCTATGGTTAATAGGATCGACACTCCTCTACTCTCTAGTCCAAAAGGTAAGGCCTGCAGACTTTTGGCAGTTTGTTCTGACAACCCTCAGTCTCTTCTACGCCAATGGCTAGGGTGGTCTACCTGACTTAGAGATGCACTGAAGTTTGCAGTTATTCTTTCATTCTGAAATACCCTGTCTCCCCAGCAACAGACGTGTTCCCTGTCATCTACAGTCTTTACCCTTATCTGCTATGATTTCCTTAGGCTAAACCATCCATGGCATACTAAGAGAGGTGTCCACATCCTCTTGCCATCCTCTACTCCCTGTACGGGTCATTCTCAGAGTACTTCTGGAGTCCGCAGAGTGTTTGGAAAAAAGTATTTGGTGCAGAAGGTGTGGGGCCCTGGATTTAATTCATTTTAAAGACAGTTCCTAAGTATTTAGGGAAAGAAGGCCTGTTTCTCTCTGGTCTCATCAGTCTCTTCATACCAAGGTTAAATATTGAAGTGTCAATGAACCAAAATGTTCGTCTCTATCTCTCCCTGTACTTCTGCGACCATCTGCCTGATCAGGATTCTGGGCATGCCATGTCAGGCATGTTGTCCAAGAATGTGCTTTTCTGTTCCTCTTCATCAAGGAGGCAGATCATTGAATTTCTGCCCAGATTTTTGGCATAGGACTTTTCTTCTTTATTATTTTGTGGCACTAGTGCCAGTTTTTTGTCTGTTTTCATGTCATTGTAGGTATTTCCATGAGAATCCTGGGAGACACTGATTAGTTGTCAAAGTCTTAGATTGTAACATGACATGAAAGAAGAAAATAATCATGGAAGGGTAACATTTTTTTCTCAACAGCCAATGCTCAGATCCTTAACTAGTGTCATCCCTCTAATTGTGACAAATTTTAGATGAATTAAAAACAACAACAACAACTTGTAAACCTAGCAAAGTAAAACCTGCAAATAAGGATTTTTTCTTGGTTTAATCAATAAATCCAAATTTTGCAAGTATCAGTTTTGATTACCTAGATTATTCATCCATAGAGGAGAGAGATACCTACAGTTCTGTTTTTAACAACAGGATGCATACAGTGTCTTTAGACCTCCTATGGTTAATAGGATCGACACTCCTCTACTCTCTAGTCCAAAAGGTAAGGCCTGCAGACTTTTGGCAGTTTGTTCTGACAACCCTCAGTCTCTTCTACGCCAATGGCTAGGGTGGTCTACCTGACTTAGAGATGCACTGAAGTTTGCAGTTATTCTTTCATTCTGAAATACCCTGTCTCCCCAGCAACAGACGTGTTCCCTGTCATCTACAGTCTTTACCCTTATCTGCTATGATTTCCTTAGGCTAAACCATCCATGGCATACTAAGAGAGGTGTCCACATCCTCTTGCCATCCTCTACTCCCTGTACGGGTCATTCTCAGAGTACTTCTGGAGTCCGCAGAGTGTTTGGAAAAAAGTATTTGGTGCAGAAGGTGTGGGGCCCTGGATTTAATTCATTTTAAAGACAGTTCCTAAGTATTTAGGGAAAGAAGGCCTGTTTCTCTCTGGTCTCATCAGTCTCTTCATACCAAGGTTAAATATTGAAGTGTCAATGAACCAAAATGTTCGTCTCTATCTCTCCCTGTACTTCTGCGACCATCTGCCTGATCAGGATTCTGGGCATGCCATGTCAGGCATGTTGTCCAAGAATGTGCTTTTCTGTTCCTCTTCATCAAGGAGGCAGATCATTGAATTTCTGCCCAGATTTTTGGCATAGGACTTTTCTTCTTTATTATTTTGTGGCACTAGTGCCAGTTTTTTGTCTGTTTTCATGTCATTGTAGGTATTTCCATGAGAATCCTGGGAGACACTGATTAGTTCCTCTCTGTCCTGACTGGGAAGTCATGCCGACTTTGATTTTTGAAACTAGACCAGCTAGGTCCAGTGTAAAGTGAAAAGCAGGGCCTCTTGTCTGAAAATTCTTGAGAAAAGACTAGGAAAACAGATTGTTAAATCAGGCAAGGCAACCTCTGAAGTGTGAAGTCCTGCATGACTGCACCCATCATGTACCCATACCCTGATGGAAACTTTCTCCAGCTTTGGATTTGATGGCATTGCTGTCTCCTGATGCTCTTTTTCTTTCTCCTCGAACCTCTTTATTCCTTGACTGACTTCTCCCATCCTTTTTCTTAATCCCCCTTAAGAGGAAATCCAAGATTATGTCTTCAGTTCTCATTGTTTTTCCACTATGTGCTTCGCAGAAATTTTCACTAGCTTCATCATCTCAATCACTCCTTTCTGAAGATGGCTCTCAGCTTACTATTAATATCTCCCATTTTGATGGATCTCATCAGTTCAAGGTCTGCATTTCTCACCACAGACATTTACACTAATAGCTAATACACTTAGAGTGGGCTCTTTCATCTCGTATCTCAAATGAATGACTCTTTCATGTAAATTGTCTTTACTCTGACTCTTTAATTATTCCCTCTCCTTGGCTTCACAAATCTAAGTAAAAGTTAACATTGGAATTTTTAGAAATTTGGGTTATTAGAATTATATATTTTGGGGATCTTCCTCAGCCAGGGATCAAACTGGTGCCCCTTGCACTGCAAGGTGGACTCTACCCACTGGACCACCAGGGAAGCCTTCCCCCTCTGGTTTTTTGAATGGGAGGAGAGTAAGACTTCACGTAAATAAGCTCTTGACAAAAAAATGAGTTGGAAAAACAGATTAAAGCATCAAAATTACTGTTTTACTTTGAGATGTTTAACTTGCATCTTCCTTAAATCTTGACTAATACATTTAATTTTCATCCTTGGCATTAAATTCTAGGAAACATCCTTGTTAAAAATCAACTGAAAATTATTTTCACATAATGCTTTTTCACATGTTGAAAAGAATCATTTTTATAATGTAGAGTGAACTAGAAAAGGCTCTTTCTGACATATCAAAAAAATTTAATCATACAAAATTACTGTGTTAACAAGATTTTATGAAACAAAATTATAATAAATAGAAATTTCTCTGATTTGGGACAGGAATTTCATTTCTCATCTCCTTAAAAATTTGATCCAATTTCACATTAATGACCAAACAAGCCACATGATACTATGCCTTTATTTGTATTGTACTTTCTCGATTTCCTGTTTTGGTTACCTGATTCTATTCTTAATGCCAATGACTATAATAGTTGGTATGTATCATTTTGCCAAGGTCAACTTCAAAACATTTTCTACATTTAACCATTCATAACATTGATGGTTTGTCTTGATAATTTGAGGAAAAGCAAGCATCAACGTTTGGAAATAATTTTGAAAATAACCCGTGTTTTTTTTTAACTATTAGGACTTTTTTTAACGTTTTTATTTTATATTGGAGTATAATCTGATTAACAATATTGTGAGAGTTTTAGGTGGACAGCCAAGGAACTCAGTCATAGGTATACATGTATCTATTCTCCTAAATTTCCATGCCCACAGGCAGGCACATAACATTAAGCAAGATTCCCTGGACTATATAATAAGTCCTTCTTGGTTATTCATATAAATATAGCAGTGTGTACACATGTATCTATTCCAAACTCCATAATTATTCCTTCCCCACCTTTTTTCCCCTGGTAACCATAAGTTTGTTCTGTGTCTATTTCTGTTTTGTAGTAACTGTTAGTTTATTTGAACATTTAACAACAAAATAAATTGCCAAGGTTGGTGTTTATTTACTAGCCAATACTTATGGGCTCCAAAAACAAAGGTTGGCTTTGAGTAAGACTTCACGTAAATAAGCTCTTGACAAAAAAATGAGTTGGAAAAACAGATTAAAGCATCAAAATTACTGTTTTACTTTGAGATGTTTAACTTGCATCTTCCTTAAATCTTGACTAATACATTTAATTTTCATCCTTGGCATTAAATTCTAGGAAACATCCTTGTTAAAAATCAACTGAAAATTATTTTCACATAATGCTTTTTCACATGTTGAAAAGAATCTTTTTTATAATGTAGAGTGAACTAGAAAAGGCTCTTTCTGACATATCAAAAAAATTTAATCATACAAAATTACTGTGTTAACAAGATTTTATGAAACAAAATTATAATAAATAGAAATTTCTCTGATTTGGGACAGGAATTTCATTTCTCATCTCCTTAAAAATTTGATCCAATTTCACATTAATGACCAAACAAGCCACATGATACTATGCCTTTATTTGTATTGTACTTTCTCGATTTCCTGTTTTGGTTACCTGATTCTATTCTTAATGCCAATGACTATAATAGTTGGTATGTATCATTTTGCCAAGGTCAACTTCAAAACATTTTCTACATTTAACCATTCATAACATTGATGGTTTGTCTTGATAATTTGAGGAAAAGCAAGCATCAACGTTTGGAAATAATTTTGAAAATAACCCGTGTTTTTTTTTAACTATTAGGACTTTTTTTAACGTTTTTATTTTATATTGGAGTATAATCTGATTAACAATATTGTGAGAGTTTTAGGTGGACAGCCAAGGAACTCAGTCATAGGTATACATGTATCTATTCTCCTAAATTTCCATGCCCACAGGCAGGCACATAACATTAAGCAAGATTCCCTGGACTATATAATAAGTCCTTCTTGGTTATTCATATAAATATAGCAGTGTGTACACATGTATCTATTCCAAACTCCATAATTATTCCTTCCCCACCTTTTTTCCCCTGGTAACCATAAGTTTGTTCTGTGTCTATTTCTGTTTTGTAGTAACTGTTAGTTTATTTGAACATTTAACAACAAAATAAATTGCCAAGGTTGGTGTATTTGCCAGCTAGTTACTTAAGCCAATACTTATGGGCTCCACAAAGACAAAGGTTGGCTTTGTTTTCCTAAGTTCTGTTTTTCCGTTCTGCTGGTGAAGTATTTGGAAGTTCATTTCTAGCCCAAGACATTCATCTCAATTATTGGAATTGGCTCCCTGCAGATAAGCCTTAATACAGAATATCATTCACTTACAAAATAGTTGCCACAGACATCTGCCAGTGCTCAACCTAGCAACAAAGATGTATAAAAACCATTTCAAATTATGTCTTCAGACAGGCAGAGAATATCACTGTACCGTAGCGTTTAGTGCTCCAGTTTGTCTTCATTCAGTCTCTCTACCTATCTAAGTCAGCAGAATTGTCACAACTAAGTCTTTTGGAACATGTACTAGTCAATTAGTTTGGTTGGTAAAGCAGGGAGACAAAAGATATGCATTTATTAAATTTTCCTTGGATTTCTGATGAGATATTATGGCTCTTTGTTCTATATTTCTTACTGTTATGATGCTGATGTTCTGGAAACTTTCTCCAGGCAAGTCGAATGAAATGTAAGCTGTTAGAAAACTCAGAAGCTTACTGCTTTGTGTATATTGGAGGATCACTACAATTTTTTCATGTTTTTGTCTTATGAGAGAAGCAAGTTCTCTGAGTTTTATAGAAATATAGTTGTTTTTACAGTCCTTGGGCATCAAAACACGTACATTAGGTATGGGGCTCTGTCACACAAAAATACTTAGAAACCTCATTTGACATGCCCCATCAGGCATCCAGGTCTTCACATGAGTAAGCCTTTCTGCCCCTGATGTCTTCTTCAGACTTTCTGATTGCTGGTGGGGCTGCTGTTTTCACTGGATGAGCCATTTGCTAAGATTCAGTTCAGATACATTTTCCTCTATGAGATCGTTTCAATAGCTTTTCTATCATATACACATTTCCACTCTCAAGCTCCTACTCAGTTATCTGTTTAAGGTCATCTTGAGCTCAGAAAATGACAATAGCTTTGTGATATCTCTGTTTCTACAGCTCAGTCGCACTGACACTAGTAGCTATTGGGCTGATTTTTGGTGTTAGGCTCCAGGAAACATCCCTAACAAAGAACCACCTGAAAATTCTTCTTACATAATTAGAGTTGGTTATGAAATACTCTTGGATTATGAAATACTTTTTATATAATATGGTATTATTATGAAGTACATTGGTAGAAAATTATTTAGACTATATAGGTTCCAGATACAACATTTTTACATTAAGGGGAACATATGTATAAGATTTGGAATATTTTAGATTAAGAAATATCGGAAAGGTTCTAGAATAATCTATGGATGCTTACTATTATAAAGTCATCTACCACAAAGTCTAGGTCTTTGTTTCCATTTATTGTGAAATTCATGAGGGTGGTTTATAACTTACTCACCTTTATAGTTGTTGCAACTAGAACAGAACCTGGCAACCAGGTCATGCTAAATAATATTTATTAAAATAAAATATATAAGATATACAATACAAACCAAAGTTAACTTTTTTATTACTGATTATGGCCTGAGTCCAAAAGAGGTATTTTAAATTTAGTCTTGGTATTTTAAGCTTATGTGGAAAAAGATGAAGATGAGTTAGTTTATAGTGAAAAATCATAGAGTTAAATGCTAGTGAGTTTAAAGGACATTTAGTCCTTTAAAATGTTAGTTTGATTTTATGTTTGCCTACTAATTTCAGTGACTCTATCTAATGAAACTCACCATTCATGGGATTCAATGAACAATTCACTGATGGGAGATTCAGCCTAAGGTCATAAAAGGCTGGGCATTCTTTACAGTCCTTGGGCAAAAACGTACATTAGGTATGGGGCTCTGTCACACAAAAATACTTAGAAACCTCATTTGACATGCCCCATCAGGCATCCAGGTCTTCACATGAGTAAGCCTTTCTGCCCCTGATGTCTTCTTCAGACTTTCTGATTGCTGGTGGGGCTGCTGTTTTCACTGGATGAGCCATTTGCTAAGATTCAGTTCAGATACATTTTCCTCTATGAGATCGTTTCAATAGCTTTTCTATCATATACACATTTCCACTCTCAAGCTCCTACTCAGTTATCTGTTTAAGGTCATCTTGAGCTCAGAAAATGACAATAGCTTTGTGATATCTCTGTTTCTACAGCTCAGTCGCACTGACACTAGTAGCTATTGGGCTGATTTTTGGTGTTAGGCTCCAGGAAACATCCCTAACAAAGAACCACCTGAAAATTCTTCTTACATAATTAGAGTTGGTTATGAAATACTCTTGGATTATGAAATACTTTTTATATAATATGGTATTATTATGAAGTACATTGGTAGAAAATTATTTAGACTATATAGGTTCCAGATACAACATTTTTACATTAAGGGGAACATATGTATAAGATTTGGAATATTTTAGATTAAGAAATATCGGAAAGGTTCTAGAATAATCTATGGATGCTTACTATTATAAAGTCATCTACCACAAAGTCTAGGTCTTTGTTTCCATTTATTGTGAAATTCATGAGGGTGGTTTATAACTTACTCACCTTTATAGTTGTTGCAACTAGAACAGAACCTGGCAACCAGGTCATGCTAAATAATATTTATTAAAATAAAATATATAAGATATACAATACAAACCAAAGTTAACTTTTTTATTACTGATTATGGCCTGAGTCCAAAAGAGGTATTTTAAATTTAGTCTTGGTATTTTAAGCTTATGTGGAAAAAGATGAAGATGAGTTAGTTTATAGTGAAAAATCATAGAGTTAAATGCTAGTGAGTTTAAAGGACATTTAGTCCTTTAAAATGTTAGTTTGATTTTATGTTTGCCTACTAATTTCAGTGACTCTATCTAATGAAACTCACCATTCATGGGATTCAATGAACAATTCACTGATGGGAGATTCAGCCTAAGGTCATAAAAGGCTGGGCATCTTGCAATTATGTAAGCAACTTTAGTCCCTTTCATGTCATGAAAGTATTTAATATTTTAAAAATTATTTTACTGTTTTTCAAAATAAATCATAATCTTATCAAAAATTATATTGATCTGTCAGTAACTATAGTATTCTCTCAGATGTCATAAAAATACTTCATCTGAAATAAAAGCAATATTCAGAATTCTATATATGACTCTTAGTCATGCATATGTGGTGACCCTTGTTGAAATACTCTCACAACTCTTTTTAAAAATAAATGTTATGTAATTAATGAAGCATGCATGCATGCTCAGAATGCATGTAAATATACACTCACATACAATCACACAATCACACAGCCTAAAGTACACAGAAAAACATGTGCATATACATATCTTCAAGTAACTCCATAAATAAAGATCAGAAACTTGTGCCAACAGACTGACTAGCTGTGCAGAAATATGCCAGGTGTATGATGCATTTCTAAGCCAAACACCTGCCTCAGATATCAGCAACCTCAACTTGCAGTTTGGGCAGGTGTCATACACACTGAAAGATAAAGAGAGAGGATTAATAAGAATGAACATGGAGCTGATTGAAATGAAATGACTAGGTAAGTGTTTGATAAAAAGTAAACCTTCATTTTTAGTAATCCATGCAAGATGTAAAAGCATATGAAAACATGCACTACCAGATTTTAAATTTTATAATATCACTGAATTAAGATACTGTGATATTAATCTCAGAGGAGGCAAGCAAAGGAATGAAAATTTTGTATATATAAACACATCTATACATGTACGGAAGTTGCTATATACTAAAGATAGCATTAAAGAAGAAAAGATTGAGTAATGAAAGGTGCTTAGGAGATTGGTTATAAATATGAGGTAGTTTAAAATTATATTTTAATTCATATTATGTACATGTCTGTGTGTTTGTGCTCAGTCATAGCCAACTCTTTGTGACCCCACGAACTGTAGTAGCCTTCCAGGCTCCTCTGTCCAGGGATTTCCCTGAAAAGAATACTGGAGTGGGTGGTCATTTCCTAGTCCAGGGGACCTTCCCATCCCAGGGATGGAAACCACTTCTCCTGTGTCTCCCACATTGTCAGGATTCTTTACCATTGAGCCACCAAGGAAGCCCATTTATATTATACCCTAAATAAATCTTACATATATATGTATGGACATATGTATATATATATATACACATAAAAGCAAAACATTCAAATGTGAAGAAAAGAGAGGCAAATATATGTGACTTCAGAAAGAAAGAAACCCATAAAATAGCCACATCAAAGTTAAGCCTTTAACTTCAACCTAAGACATCAGGAATAAAATTAAAGTAAACTTCAAGCTGAGGGAAGATTTTCAAAGTGTTTAGCAGCACATAATATTACTATCAGTAATAACAGTTTCCCTGGTGGTGCTCGTGGTAAAGAACCTGCCTGGCAATGCAGGAGATGCAAGAGATGGAAGTTCAATCCCTGGGTGGGGAAGATCCCCTGGAAAAGGGCATGGCAACCCACTCCAGTGCTCTTGCTAGAGAATCTCATGGACAAAGGAGCCTGGTGGACTACAGTCTTTAGGGTTGCAAAGAGTTGGGCAAAACTGGAGTGACTTAGCACAGTCACACATCAATCATGTATAAAACTGGGCTTCCTAGAGGGCTCAGTGGTAAAGGATCCTCCTTACAGTACAGCAGACATGGATTCTCCTCATAGAAGAATGGATAAACATGCTCATAATGAAACACTTGAAGTCAGAATGAATGATCTAGAGCTACTCTATATCAACACATATACATCTCAGGAAGTTAATTTTGAGCAAAAATATGTTGTAGAATGTATATAATGTATCACATAGCTAATATTATGTTTGAAAAATTGCAAAAGAATTATATATACATTTTAAATACATATAGTAATATTGTAGTACAAAACATACAAAATCACCTTATAGCTGCTTTGGCAACAAAATTTGGGAATAGATTCTGGGGGCATACAAGCTTCTTCAACTAAATTGTTAATTATTTACTCTAAATATTCAAAATCAACTATATCAAATTGTTAAGATGTAATAAAACTGGATGAGATCCACTCTAATTTTTTATAATTTTAAAAACAGTTCATAATGTATAATGCTGTTTATCAACTGTATTTCAATTAAAAATAAACATAAATTTAAATTCTTTAAAAATAGTTCATAATTAAAAATTATTGAAAAGAATAAAGATTATCCATGTTGGAAGGGAAGTGGTAAAATTATCATTATATACACATAACATGCATGATACTGTGTATAGAAAACCATAAACACTCCACACAAAAGCTATTAGAACTGGTAGATGAATCCAACAAGGTAGCATAGAAGATTAACATACAGAAATCTGTTGCATTTCTTACACTGCAAATGTAATATCAGAAAAAGAAAGTTAAAAAAAAATTCCCTGTTAAAATTTTGTAAAAGAAACAAAACAAAAAACAACTTAGGAATAAACTTGATCAAGGAGGTGAAAGATTTATAAACTATGAATTGTAAAACATTGACAGAATTGAATATTCAAAGAAATGGAAAGATATATCATGCTCTTGGATTGGAAAAATTAATAGTGTTAAAAGTGTCAGACTACCCAAAGCAATTTACAGATTTAATGAGATCCCTATCAAGCTGGGCTGCCCTGGTGGCTCAGATGGTAAAGAATCCACCTGCGGGGTGGGAGACCTGGGTTTGATTCCCCTGGTTGGGAAGATCCCCCAGAGGAGGGAACAGCTACCCACTCTAGTATTCTTGCCTGGAGAATTCCATGGCTCGTTCATGGCTTGCAAAACGTCAGACAAAACAGAGCAACTTTCACTTCACTATCACACTATCACAACATGTTTCACAGAATTAGAATAATCCTAAACTTTTATTTGGCACCACAAAACAAAACAAAGCAAAAAACCAGAATTAATAAAACAATCCTGAGGAAAAAGAACAAAGCTGGAGGTATAATCCTCTTAGGCTTCAGACAATACTACAAAACTATAGTAATCAAAACAGTGTATTGCTGGTATATGCATCAACAGAATAGTCAGTCCAGGAAAAAAACTCCACACCTATGGTCAGTTAATCCTAAACTAAGCTTTGAAAATAATTCTGGGGCATACAAGCTTCTTCAACTAAATTGTTAATTATTTACTCTAAATATTCAAAATCAACTATATCAAATTGTTAAGATGTAATAAAACTGGATGAGATCCACTCTAATTTTTTATAATTTTAAAAACAGTTCATAATGTATAATGCTGTTTATCAACTGTATTTCAATTAAAAATAAACATAAATTTAAATTCTTTAAAAATAGTTCATAATTAAAAATTATTGAAAAGAATAAAGATTATCCATGTTGGAAGGGAAGTGGTAAAATTATCATTATATACACATAACATGCATGATACTGTGTATAGAAAACCATAAACACTCCACACAAAAGCTATTAGAACTGGTAGATGAATCCAACAAGGTAGCATAGAAGATTAACATACAGAAATCTGTTGCATTTCTTACACTGCAAATGTAATATCAGAAAAAGAAAGTTAAAAAAAAATTCCCTGTTAAAATTTTGTAAAAGAAACAAAACAAAAAACAACTTAGGAATAAACTTGATCAAGGAGGTGAAAGATTTATAAACTATGAATTGTAAAACATTGACAGAATTGAATATTCAAAGAAATGGAAAGATATATCATGCTCTTGGATTGGAAAAATTAATAGTGTTAAAAGTGTCAGACTACCCAAAGCAATTTACAGATTTAATGAGATCCCTATCAAGCTGGGCTGCCCTGGTGGCTCAGATGGTAAAGAATCCACCTGCGGTGTGGGAGACCTGGGTTTGATTCCCCTGGTTGGGAAGATCCCCCAGAGGAGGGAACAGCTACCCACTCTAGTATTCTTGCCTGGAGAATTCCATGGCTCGTTCATGGCTTGCAAAACGTCAGACAAAACAGAGCAACTTTCACTTCACTATCACACTATCACAACATGTTTCACAGAATTAGAATAATCCTAAACTTTTATTTGGCACCACAAAACAAAACAAAGCAAAAAACCAGAATTAATAAAACAATCCTGAGGAAAAAGAACAAAGCTGGAGGTATAATCCTCTTAGGCTTCAGACAATACTACAAAACTATAGTAATCAAAACAGTGTATTGCTGGTATATGCATCAACAGAATAGTCAGTCCAGGAAAAAAACTCCACACCTATGGTCAGTTAATCCTGGGCAATGGAGGCAAGAATATATAATGGAGAAGAGTCTCTTCAGCAAGTGGTACTGGGGAAAGCTGGACAGCTTCAAGTAAATTCATGAAGTTAGAATGGAAATAATTCAATATACAAATACCATTAAACAAGATGTACTTAGACATTTATCTATGAAAATATACGTTGTATGTAGAAATGGATTTCATCTCCATGAATGTATGTGCAAACTAATTTACCTTAAGTGTAGTCATATTTGATTATTTTATGTAAGGTAAAGACAACATATGTTTGGAATTTTTCACTAGTTTCCTTACATGAATTTTTCAGTAATTTCCTTACATGAGGGGTTTATAAAAATAAATAATTATGCTAAATAAACATGTCACTTGATCTGAATATATCTCAAAACATTTATTTTCTTAAATATGTATTTTTTTAATTTTGGCCTTTTTTATAGGCTTTTATTTATTTATTTTCATCCATCTTTATTCTTTGGCCTGCGTGGGTCTCCCATTGAAGTGGCCTCTCTCGTTGCAGAGCACCAGTTCTGGGTACATGCGCTCCAGAGTGCTGGCTTGTATTTGGACTCACCGGTCCAGCCACTTTGTGGCACGTGGGATCCTTCCAGGCCAGGGATTGAACTGGTGCCCCTTGCACTGCAAGGCGGACTCTTTGCCCACTGGACCATGACAGAAGCCCCTATTTTCTTAAAGATTTAATTTTTAGCAGTTAATCTAAATTTGTTAGGAATGATCTTTTTGTGAATTGAGAAAAAAAATAGGCATTTATGTTCTCTGTTTTTGTCATCCATCTCCATGACGTCTGTATCTCTAATTCCATTCCTGACTACTGTTTCGCTCTTGGACTCCACAAATAGCCTGAAGCAAATCTTCTAGGGAAGCCCTGTCAGCATTTAATATGTGATCATTCTGTCACTGTAATATTGCCCAGGGCTGTAGCACCAAAATCACATAACTGGATTTATGCTTGACAATGGAATCATCAGTGGTCAAGGCAACACTGTTGGGCAGAGAGGTTTAAAATTTTAATGGACAATGTTGAATCTTGATTTGCTGAGTTCCTTCTGGGTGCAATAACTTTCAGACTGTTTGGTTCTTTCTTTTTTTTGCAGTCAAAGCCCGCTTTTGATACATTCAACAACTGAAAGAGTCAAAGGAAAGTTCTAAGATTTTATGAATGCAATACTTTCAAGAGGCAGATACTACCCTCGTGATTGGTGAAATAAGGAAAGAAGTTTGAATTATTAAAACTCAGACCCATGGAGGAGGAGCTCCATGGAGCTGAAACAAGGGCCTCTGAGGAGTGGGCCCTATTCAGCAGAAGCTGGTATCTCAGGGGGCAACATAATGAAGCAGCCCTAGTTAATGCAGTTGGAAAAAGAACAATAGCTGCTGTCACAGGACAAAACTGTCACTGCTGGAGTGAAGAAGCCTCGCTGAGGTGGGGCTCCCAAGAACTAGTGGACAGGGAGCTCACAGAAAACCCACAGGAAAGAACATTTTTCTCCTCCAGCCTTGCAACCGCTCTAGCTCCCTCTACTGGCAGAGAGTAAGATGAATGAACTGGTCATGCTGAAATGTGTTCAGTGGAGTCCCAGTATGAATAAGGAAAGTTGGAGTGAGAATTGAGAAACGATAGGTGAATAGCTGTCGCACTGACTATATAAACCTACCAAAGAAGGAGGCTGTCATTCTACAATGGTCAGAAAGCTGATAGCTGGACTACCCAGAATTCTCCTGAGTAACTCAAATCCTTTGGACATCCCAAACATCCTCGGGATTGTTTATTCAATGAACCCAGTATTTTAAAATATTTACTTATTTGGCTACACTAGGTCTTTGTTGCAGCACACAGGCTTCTCTAACTGTGGCGCGTGGGCTTCATTGTTCCACATTATGTGGGATCTTAGTTCCCTGACCAGGGATTGAACCAGTGCCCCTACATTGAAAGGCAGATGCTCAACCACTAAACCATCAAGGAAAGCCCTAAATCCAATATTTTCAAAATCACTTTTAAAAATGAAATGTATTTACAATCACTTTACAAGAGACATTATTCTGTGCTGAAGATGAAATAAACTCATTTCCTTTTTTCAAAGAATTTAAAATATGAAAAGGAAGATAAAACATATAATATAGGGCTTCCCTTGTGGCTCAGTGGATAAGAACCCGTCTGCCAATGCAGGAGACACAGGTTTGAGCCCTGATCCAGGAAGATCCCACATACCGCAGAGGAGCTAAACCCACACATCAACAAAGACCCATCACAGCCAAAAATAAATAAATAAATAAAAGTTTAAAAAAAAATATATATATAATATATAAATCTATAGGACAGTGAAAAGCTATACAGCCTAAGATCACAAGGGCTTCTACTAGGTCTATCAATTCTTTCAACTAGTTAATAGAAGAGGTCACAAACCTCAGGGATCACATGTAAAAAACATCTTTGAAGAGACCACATGATCTTGAAGAATGGATAAGAGGTTAAAATTAGATGTTGACATTAGAAGAGCTTTACAGAGAGAATGGCAGGTTAAATCTGGACTTGCAGGTAACAAAATTTACATTTTAAAATGGCAAAAATCACTGGATGCACATTGACTATGATGTTGATGTAATAGCACATTGAGAGGGAAGTCTGGAAAGGAAATTAAGAATCAGACTGTGGAGCCTTTTAATGCCATGCTAAGAAGCTTGTGATTTATTTAGTGGATAAGCTCCTGGAAATTTTTGAGCAAATAGGTAAAAATGCTTCACAAGATTAAGCTAATGGTTGTGCACAGGCTGAGTCAAAGGAGGAAGAACACCCTGGTAAATACTGCAGGAAAGTCAGTAATGAAGCCTGGCCAGCAGAAATAACGGAATAGGGGACCTGAACAAAATATGTATTTCTTTCCATCTATTTTTTTGTACAGTGAACCTCCATTTCTGCATAAGCGCGATGAGGAGCTAAAAATGTTTTCTATGTAGGTGGTTAGCCTCTGCTTCCACGTTCAGAATGCAGCTGTCCCTTTCCATATTTTTAAGAATTATAAAAATAGGCCAAATCAGATACAGTTTGAGTAGGAAAAAACATAGGCATGCCTTCTTATATTAAATCTCATTTCCTAATTACAATATCTTGTATGGATTAAATATTTATAATATTAATTATTAGAGTAGTAGACTGAAGAACTTTATTTAGGTCAAGCATATAGGGATATCAATATGCTCACACAGATCATCTTTTATAAAGGACTAAAACCAACTTAAAAAAAGGGACTGAAAGAGACTATAACACACAAATATATATGGAGATATGTATGAAATCATTTATTATTAGAACATTTGGATATACAATTTAAGTTGGCCTCAACTAGTTTCTATGACAAACACAATGCCCATAAAATAAACATAAAGATGGCTAAGGAAGTGTTTTCTTCATTGGTACCACAGTTTCTAAGACTTTATATTTTTCTTTATGAATCAGTTCATTAGCCATGATAGTATTTTTCTATGTATTTTTTTTCTTCTACTGTCATTCATACATGTTTTCTCATGATCTCTTTACTTATATGCTGTCTGGCACATAAATTACCAAATTTAGTCTAAACTCTTAATTTCTCTTTCAATATTTTCTTTTCCTCTTACAAGCTGTATGATCTTGAGCAAATATATAAAGCTTTCTGTGCCTCTAATCATTTCATCTGTAAAATGAGATTTAAAATATTGCCTCCCACTGTGACCAATTAAATTTAAACATTATACTATAGAGCATCTTTATAGCAAACACTAAATAAGTTAAATGAAGATGAGTACTTAGTAACCCAATAATGAAATAACTCATATAGAATACTAAAATTTAACTAATTAATCTAAAGAAGACAGGGAAAACACAAAGAGGAGGAAACAAATAGAAATCAAATAACAATAAGATCAATTTCAACTTAGCTATATCATTAATCATATTGAATATAACCATGCAAATACATGCCAATGAGAAGGCAGAGAGTTTCAGAAAAATCTCTATGAGAAATATATTTTAGATATAGGGGTGAAGATAGGTTTAATGTGTAGTGTGAGAAATACTGTTACTTTATACTCTAAAAATAACAGATCCAAAGTAGTTATATTTTAGGCTAAATGAAAATAGGCATGCCTTCTTATATTAAATCTCATTTCCTAATTACAATATCTTGTATGGATTAAATATTTATAATATTAATTATTAGAGTAGTAGACTGAAGAACTTTATTTAGGTCAAGCATATAGGGATATCAATATGCTCACACAGATCATCTTTTATAAAGGACTAAAACCAACTTAAAAAAAGGGACTGAAAGAGACTATAACACACAAATATATATGGAGATATGTATGAAATCATTTATTATTAGAACATTTGGATATACAATTTAAGTTGGCCTCAACTAGTTTCTATGACAAACACAATGCCCATAAAATAAACATAAAGATGGCTAAGGAAGTGTTTTCTTCATTGGTACCACAGTTTCTAAGACTTTATATTTTTCTTTATGAATCAGTTCATTAGCCATGATAGTATTTTTCTATGTATTTTTTTTCTTCTACTGTCATTCATACATGTTTTCTCATGATCTCTTTACTTATATGCTGTCTGGCACATAAATTACCAAATTTAGTCTAAACTCTTAATTTCTCTTTCAATATTTTCTTTTCCTCTTACAAGCTGTATGATCTTGAGCAAATATATAAAGCTTTCTGTGCCTCTAATCATTTCATCTGTAAAATGAGATTTAAAATATTGCCTCCCACTGTGACCAATTAAATTTAAACATTATACTATAGAGCATCTTTATAGCAAACACTAAATAAGTTAAATGAAGATGAGTACTTAGTAACCCAATAATGAAATAACTCATATAGAATACTAAAATTTAACTAATTAATCTAAAGAAGACAGGGAAAACACAAAGAGGAGGAAACAAATAGAAATCAAATAACAATAAGATCAATTTCAACTTAGCTATATCATTAATCATATTGAATATAACCATGCAAATACATGCCAATGAGAAGGCAGAGAGTTTCAGAAAAATCTCTATGAGAAATATATTTTAGATATAGGGGTGAAGATAGGTTTAATGTGTAGTGTGAGAAATACTGTTACTTTATACTCTAAAAATAACAGATCCAAAGTAGTTATATTTTAGGCTAAATGAAAATTCCACAACTCAAAATTATTAAATTAGCTAAAGTAGTGCTGAGAGGGAACTTCTGAGCTCTGAATGCTTGTGTTGAGAAAGAAGAAAGACCTTGCCTCAGTGATCTAGGCTTCCATTTTAAGAAGCTACAAAGAGAAGAGAAAATTAAACTGAATAAAGTATAAGAAAGGAAATAATAAAGAGAAAAGAGATAAAAACAATGAAATAGAAAAAGTCTGTACCCAAACTAAGCTTCCTAAATGAACCAAAATGAAAGATAAGACACACATTTTCAGTGTCTTTAATAAACAAAGAACTGTTACTTTGTGCCTAAAACATGCTGAAAAGAAGAAACAGTGCAAAAACTGGATATTGTATAATCCCATTTATACGAAATTCTGAAATAGGCAGGTCTAACCTAGAATATAGAAAGTCATGGAGTCGCTTTCATGAATAGTTTTCTTGTTTTATCATATTTTAGAGAGTTATCATATTTAAGTGCTTTTGCCCTTCTGGAATGTTCAGACATAACTGGGGAGGAGGGCAAAAACACTTATTTCCTGGAAGAGGAGCAGTGTCACAAATGAGGACTTACCCTCACTGTGAGGAACTTGACTTTTCTTTCTCTCTCGATCTTGACCACTGCTGGCCTTTCTTCTGCTGCTTTCAGTCTGTATCACACCAGTGTCGGTTTGACTGTTATGACTTGATTAGGTAAATTGCTTGAGTACAAAACTGTATATTTGTGAAGAATAGTAATCTACTGGCAATTTATTTATTGTGGTAAAACCTAAAGGTATTAAAGAAAAATAAAATAGCATCAGCAATATAAATATTCTCGATTAACTAAGACTTCTAATGTACTGCAAAAATGACACAGCAAATTTTTCCTACCCTTTGGAAAAAGAGATTGGGCAGCTCTTCTTACACCAGCCATAGAATTGGTCACCCACTCCACTGCAGTGTTCTTGCCTGGAGAATTCCATGGACAGAGGAAACTGGCGGTTATAACCATGCAAATACATGCCAATGAGAAGGCAGAGAGTTTCAGAAAAATCTCTATGAGAAATATATTTTAGATATAGGGGTGAAGATAGGTTTAATGTGTAGTGTGAGAAATACTGTTACTTTATACTCTAAAAATAACAGATCCAAAGTAGTTATATTTTAGGCTAAATGAAAATTCCACAACTCAAAATTATTAAATTAGCTAAAGTAGTGCTGAGAGGGAACTTCTGAGCTCTGAATGCTTGTGTTGAGAAAGAAGAAAGACCTTGCCTCAGTGATCTAGGCTTCCATTTTAAGAAGCTACAAAGAGAAGAGAAAATTAAACTGAATAAAGTATAAGAAAGGAAATAATAAAGAGAAAAGAGATAAAAACAATGAAATAGAAAAAGTCTGTACCCAAACTAAGCTTCCTAAATGAACCAAAATGAAAGATAAGACACACATTTTCAGTGTCTTTAATAAACAAAGAACTGTTACTTTGTGCCTAAAACATGCTGAAAAGAAGAAACAGTGCAAAAACTGGATATTGTATAATCCCATTTATACGAAATTCTGAAATAGGCAGGTCTAACCTAGAATATAGAAAGTCATGGAGTCGCTTTCATGAATAGTTTTCTTGTTTTATCATATTTTAGAGAGTTATCATATTTAAGTGCTTTTGCCCTTCTGGAATGTTCAGACATAACTGGGGAGGAGGGCAAAAACACTTATTTCCTGGAAGAGGAGCAGTGTCACAAATGAGGACTTACCCTCACTGTGAGGAACTTGACTTTTCTTTCTCTCTCGATCTTGACCACTGCTGGCCTTTCTTCTGCTGCTTTCAGTCTGTATCACACCAGTGTCGGTTTGACTGTTATGACTTGATTAGGTAAATTGCTTGAGTACAAAACTGTATATTTGTGAAGAATAGTAATCTACTGGCAATTTATTTATTGTGGTAAAACCTAAAGGTATTAAAGAAAAATAAAATAGCATCAGCAATATAAATATTCTCGATTAACTAAGACTTCTAATGTACTGCAAAAATGACACAGCAAATTTTTCCTACCCTTTGGAAAAAGAGATTGGGCAGCTCTTCTTACACCAGCCATAGAATTGGTCACCCACTCCACTGCAGTGTTCTTGCCTGGAGAATTCCATGGACAGAGGAAACTGGCGGGTTATAATCCATGTGGTTGCAAAGAGTTGGCTATGAGTGAGTGACTTAGCACAGAATTAAAGATTTCCTGATGCTGGTCATGAATTTCCTCAGGCATAGAAAATACTTTAATAGGCAAAATATCACAGTATACTTCTCACATATCTTATAAATATGTATTCAGTATTGTGGTGGATTTTATAGCAAAAATAAATGGTTTCTCATATTTTTAAGAGGAAAGTTGTATGACTAAAATCTGCTTTACTCCAATAAAGGGTGATTCTGGAGGTGCTGTAGCTACATTTCAGTTCTTAGCACAATCATCAGTTTCTGCAAGGTAACCACAGCATAGCAATAGCCCTAGTGTGTGATAGCTAAATGTAGAATATCTCCAGTTGAGCTAATATGTCTCATAGACTTTATGCCTTAAGCAGAGCTATTAGTAGTGATTGAATTTTCCATGAAGATAGCTTTGCCAAAAAGCAGATCAAAGGTATACAATGTCAAATTCACTCCATAGGCAGTGAACTTCCAACACCATTTATTTCCAAATATATTATTCCTTCCCACCTATCCACTTACTGCTTTCTCCCTCCTCTCCCACCCAAGAGTATGGAAATTAAATGTCCTCTTTGATTAACTGCAGGTCCATTCCAGTCTACTGTCTAGAGTATTCACCTGAAAAGAAGCATGATGGACAATTATTAGCAAAGCAGACTCAAAACTGAAGTAAATTGATGCCCTCTCACCAAAAAACAACAAATATTGATACTCACTGTCACCCTAAAAAACTCGGGGTATTTCGAAGATAAATGTGGACTTAGTCTTGTCAAGCAAATTGTATTGTATTGCATTCATTTAACAGGTAAATACTATGTCTATGAAGTGCTATAGGTTTATAATATAAAATGGCGATAAGATTGACATAGGTTCTGCTTTTAAGACACAGATGAATAAGAGAAACTAGAATTAGATGAATAATTATAAATAAGTAAGTACTACAACCTATCTGTGCAATGGGAGTTGCCATGAGTGTATTTTGAGAGTCGATTTAAGGCTAGCTGGAGAAAGAGATAATTAACTAAGGCCAAGGGGTTTCCCAGGTGGTGCTAGTGGTAAAGAAGCCGCCTGTCTATGCAAGAGACATAGTAGACTCAGGTTTGATCCCTGAGTCAGGAAGAGTCCATGGAGGAGGGCATGGCAACCCACTCCAGTATTCTTGCCTGGAGAATCCCATGGACAGAGGAGCTTGGCAGGCTACAGTCCAAAGGGTCCCAAAGAGTTGGATGTGACTGAAGCTGCTTAGCATGCACCCAACTCACAAAGAGTGATTAGAAGGAAAATTTTTTCTTGGAAAAGGATACATCAAGTGTTCAAAGACTTCTTAGGCAAAAAAAAGATGATCAACCATCCAAGAATGGAAAACCATAAAAGAAAAAAAAATAATTAAAACAGGGATATGAATGTAGAAATGGTTAGAATGACAGATAGATATAAACTGTCTAGCTTTACTTTTCAAGTGTATAAATCATTGTCTCATTTTTAAGCATCTGATTTTTGAAAAGTATATTGAAAAGCCTGCTAAAAATTTCACATCTCTTGCCTGGATGATTTTTTCCTATATAATCTCTTAACTGATCTCTATACCTCTTGTTCCTCCACAGTCCCCCTCCACACCAAGCCTTGGGTTTTCTTTCAAAAATGCAAATTTGATCACATCACTCCACTGTTTAAAAGAAGTCATGCCCTCAGACAAAAGACCACAAATCTTAACCAATGCTGGGTGGACTGGACCCTGCTCATTTCTGCAGCCTCATGTCATGGCATGCTCTTTTCCCCATGATATTTGACTTTACCTACTATGCCTTTTCTTTCAGTTTCTGGAAAACGTAATGCTCCCTTCTGCAACATGGCTTTTGCACAACTTGTCTTTTCAGCCGGAAGCCTACTTCTGCCTTACTTTTATTCTGGCTCCAGTCAACTAGACCTTCTTTGTGAAGTTTTCCTAACACCCAAACTAGGAATGATTAAATCTTCTATTACATGCGTTTCTAGAGGCATACTTCTCTTTTATGTTACCAGTTACCATTTCATTTATCTATTTAACTGTATAATCATTAATTAGTGTTTGTCTCCTGCAGTAGGTCATACATATAATGAGGGCAGGGACTCCCTATGCTCTAAGAGCCAAAAGGACAGGGATTCTTTCGTGTTTTACTCATTACTGTATCCCCAGCTCTCAGCAGTGTGCTTGATTGTTGTTCAATCACTCAGTCACGTCCTACTTTTCATGACCCAATGGATTGCAGAACGCCAGGCTTACTTCCCTGTCCTTTACTATCTCCCCAAGTTTGCTCAAACACATGTCCTTTAAATTGGTGATGCTTTTTTCTATGAACCAGTGGATGCTGGCAATTGGATCTCTTGTTCCTCTGCTTGATACTCTTAATGAAAAAAAAAAATGTTGCCCGGCCTTTTTAGTAAACAGAGGATGTTACAGCTATCAGACCTTCACATTATAGTTGCCCTGAAGGTGAACCCTGAGAGAATTCTGGATAGAAACAGGATGCCTACCATCAGTAGTCAACTGCTGCAACCACCGCCTTCCCTCCACTGTGCACCCTGAAGAGACTGAGGATGAAAAAGCTCAGGATACTGGCCTGGGGTGGCAGAGTACATATCAAAGGAATGATTTCAATGAGCCCAGACTCTTGCATCTACAAATAAAAGTGCTAAATTCCCTAACTTGAGGCATCGGGTTTTCTTTAATTAATAATCTTTTGATGTCCCCACTACCTTTGTAGCAAGCAATCCTATGTCTCCTGGCTACTCCCTTCCTTCTTCGGAGCAGTCTCTCAGAGCTATTAAAGAGGCTGTGTCCTGGTCTTAAGTCCTCAGTTTTAGTTGGCTGAATTAAGCCTTAATTTTTTTTTTCAGTCGATAGTACATAGTTGGAGCTCAATAAATATTTCTTGGTCCTTCCCTGGGACTCAGATGGTAAAGAGTCCACCTGCAATGCGGGAGACCTGGGTTCAATCCCTGCACTGGGAAGATCCCCTGGAAGAGGGCATGGCAACCCAGTCCAATATGCTTGCTTGGAGAATTCCATGGACAGAGAAGCCTGGCAGACTGCTGCCCATGGAGTCGTGAAGCAATTAGAGTCATATTAGAGTAACTAGTTTAAAGCTGAGTTTTTAATGTCCTTTAGGAGAAATTAAAGGAAACTAGCCTATTAGAGATAGGCCCATGACCTAGACTGACAAGGGGCCTAAAAGCAGAGCTGAAGGTCCATCTATGTTTCTGCAAAACCAGCTCTACTGTCCTGGTTTAACACCTCTGTGTGCTCACATTCACACAAAAACCCTGCTGTCCTTGGCCTTGGAAGAAAATTGAAAGGACTGTCTTCTGACTATTTGAGTCCAGTGTTCCTTCTGGAGAGTCTTGTTATTTTTGAGTGCAAGTAAGTTTTATGTAACATGTCCATTACTTTCGATTTCATCATTATCTGTCTGAAATGCTAGAGAGGGAGTAAGCAAATCTGCCAGAGTTTGGATGTAGAAAATATTTACTATTTTCAAATGAATGTGGTGTTGTGATGCAATGGAAGAATCAATACCTGCTGTTTGATGGCCCAGTTTATATTGATATTTCTTTTGTTGACCTGTAACATGTTTCATAAGTAATTTTGGGATTTGCACTGATTCAAAAATACAAAGTGCTAAATTCCCTAACCCCTTGAGGCAATACTGGGGTGGCAGAGTACATATCAAAGGAATGATTTCAATGAGCCCAGACTCTTGCATCTACAAATAAAAGTGCTAAATTCCCTAACTTGAGGCATCGGGTTTTCTTTAATTAATAATCTTTTGATGTCCCCACTACCTTTGTAGCAAGCAATCCTATGTCTCCTGGCTACTCCCTTCCTTCTTCGGAGCAGTCTCTCAGAGCTATTAAAGAGGCTGTGTCCTGGTCTTAAGTCCTCAGTTTTAGTTGGCTGAATTAAGCCTTAATTTTTTTTTTCAGTCGATAGTACATAGTTGGAGCTCAATAAATATTTCTTGGTCCTTCCCTGGGACTCAGATGGTAAAGAGTCCACCTGCAATGCGGGAGACCTGGGTTCAATCCCTGCACTGGGAAGATCCCCTGGAAGAGGGCATGGCAACCCAGTCCAATATGCTTGCTTGGAGAATTCCATGGACAGAGAAGCCTGGCAGACTGCTGCCCATGGAGTCGTGAAGCAATTAGAGTCATATTAGAGTAACTAGTTTAAAGCTGATTTTTTAATGTCCTTTAGGAGAAATTAAAGGAAACTAGCCTATTAGAGATAGGCCCATGACCTAGACTGACAAGGGGCCTAAAAGCAGAGCTGAAGGTCCATCTATGTTTCTGCAAAACCAGCTCTACTGTCCTGGTTTAACACCTCTGTGTGCTCACATTCACACAAAAACCCTGCTGTCCTTGGCCTTGGAAGAAAATTGAAAGGACTGTCTTCTGACTATTTGAGTCCAGTGTTCCTTCTGGAGAGTCTTGTTATTTTTGAGTGCAAGTAAGTTTTATGTAACATGTCCATTACTTTCGATTTCATCATTATCTGTCTGAAATGCTAGAGAGGGAGTAAGCAAATCTGCCAGAGTTTGGATGTAGAAAATATTTACTATTTTCAAATGAATCGTGTGGTGTTGTGATGCAATGGAAGAATCAATACCTGCTGTTTGATGGCCCAGTTTATATTGATATTTCTTTTGTGCCACCAAATCTCCAGGAACCTGTATAAATCACTGAACTTTCAGTAAGGTTAATTGTTGGGAGGATTTCAGGCCACTGTCTGTCTTCTATTTACAAGTAGGATACCTGAAAACCATTACTGATTTCCTTGGTAGAGCAAAACAGAATAGCTCACATAGTCAGAATTCCATATTTTTAAATATAATCTTTTTTTTCTTTTAATTTATTCTCTGATTTGACTACTCTGGACTACTGCCTCAGAAATAGAAGTCTAATGAGTTTTAATATATTTGGAACTTAGGTTTATTTTATTTGCTTTGATTTATTAAATCATATATTTATTGGCTCTTTATGCAGATATTGAATAAGTATAAAAATCAATTTATAAAACATGACATTGAGTTGATTTAATTGAGAAAGTGCCATTCAGTGTTTTTATTTTTAAAAGATTTATTTATTTATTTATTTTGGTGGGGGTGGGGTGGGGAGGGAGGAGGGTGGGCGGGCCACTTCTATTGGTCTTTCATTTGTCCATTTTTCATCCATCTTTGTTCTTGGCCCATGTGGGCCTCCCATCATGGTGGCCTCTGTTGTCGCAGAGCACTGTCTCTGGGCGCATGCGCTCCAGAGCTCCGGCTCGGTAATTGGACACATCAGTCTAGTTGCTCCGCGGCACGTGGGATCTTCCCAGGCCAGGGATCGAACCAGCGCCCCCTGCACTGCAAGGTGGTGTCCTTACCCACTGGACTACCAGGGAAACCCCATTCAGTTTTAACTTCTTGATTCAAAAAATAATTTTGTTTTATTTCCTATTTGAGAATGTGACTCACTGTTTATACATTACATGCTAACTTTCTCTCTTGATATTTCCCCGTTGATGTGAAAGATAGCATAATGACATGGATCCTCATCTTAGCATTACTATTAAGACTCATATCTTAGTTTTGAGAAGATATTGCATACTTGGAATTAGGACAAGATTCTATGAATAAGGAACAAAACCAATAAAAAACCCTTGGTAATTAAAAATAGTGAAAAGAAAGTGTTAGTTGCTCAGTTTTGTCAGACTGTTTGTGACCCCATGGCGTGCAGCGCCCTCTCCCCCCTCACACACGCTCCTCAATCCATGGGATTCTCTAGGCAGGAATTCTGGAGTCAGTTGCCATTCCTTTCTCCAGAGAATCTTCCTGACCCAAGGATCAAACCCAGGTCTCCTGCATTGCAAGCAGATTCTTTACTCTAGAAAATAGAAAATATCAGTTGCTCAATCATGTCCATCCCTTGTGACCCAGTGGATGGTAGCCCATTAAGCCCTTCAGTCCATGGAATTCTCCAAGCAAGAATACTGGAGTGGGTTGCCATTTCCAACTCCAGAGGAATCTTCCTCATCCTGGGTCTCGTGCATTGTAGGCAGATTCTTTACCATCTGAATCATAAGGAAGCCCATTCTTTACCATCTGAGTTTCATTAAAAAAAGAAAGCCAAAATGAGGAAAAACATAAATTCAAGAGAATTTCCCAAAATATAGTTGAGAAAGACAGAATAAACAATAAAGAAGGATTTCCTCAGTGGTCCAGTGAGTAAAGAGTCCGCCTTGCAATGCAAGGGGCACCAGTTGGATCCCTGGCCCAGGAAGATCACACGTGCCGGGCTCTGGAGTGCATGCACCCAGAGCTGGTGCTCTGCAACGAGAGAGGCCACTGCAATGGGAGGCCCACACATGCCAAAGAGTAAAGATGGATGAAAAAAAAGATAAAGAGGATTAGCCCAGGAGCTTGAAGTTTCAACTATTAGACACTCCAGAAAAAGAAAATGAAATTCTTAATTTGAAAAACTACATAACATATTCTAGAAATGAAAAAAAAGCATGGATCTGTACACTGAAAAATACTAATATATGTGTGTATATATATATATATATAAGAATAAATGACAAAAGTATCATATGGAACATCACTATGAAACTGCAAACACTAAGAATATAGCAAAGTTCTTAAAAACCCTCAGTGAAGTGGAAAACAAAACAATGACAATAAAACAAACAAAAAAATGGTAACCACTAGAGGATGGAAATCATAAGAAATCTTAAAATTTTTCTTCAACAACACAAGACTCTTTGAATAAGGAACAAAACCAATAAAAAACCCTTGGTAATTAAAAATAGTGAAAAGAAAGTGTTAGTTGCTCAGTTTTGTCAGACTGTTTGTGACCCCATGGCGTGCAGCGCCCTCTCCCCCCTCACACACGCTCCTCAATCCATGGGATTCTCTAGGCAGGAATTCTGGAGTCAGTTGCCATTCCTTTCTCCAGAGAATCTTCCTGACCCAAGGATCAAACCCAGGTCTCCTGCATTGCAAGCAGATTCTTTACTCTAGAAAATAGAAAATATCAGTTGCTCAATCATGTCCATCCCTTGTGACCCAGTGGATGGTAGCCCATTAAGCCCTTCAGTCCATGGAATTCTCCAAGCAAGAATACTGGAGTGGGTTGCCATTTCCAACTCCAGAGGAATCTTCCTCATCCTGGGTCTCGTGCATTGTAGGCAGATTCTTTACCATCTGAATCATAAGGAAGCCCATTCTTTACCATCTGAGTTTCATTAAAAAAAGAAAGCCAAAATGAGGAAAAACATAAATTCAAGAGAATTTCCCAAAATATAGTTGAGAAAGACAGAATAAACAATAAAGAAGGATTTCCTCAGTGGTCCAGTGAGTAAAGAGTCCGCCTTGCAATGCAAGGGGCACCAGTTGGATCCCTGGCCCAGGAAGATCACACGTGCCGGGCTCTGGAGTGCATGCACCCAGAGCTGGTGCTCTGCAACGAGAGAGGCCACTGCAATGGGAGGCCCACACATGCCAAAGAGTAAAGATGGATGAAAAAAAAGATAAAGAGGATTAGCCCAGGAGCTTGAAGTTTCAACTATTAGACACTCCAGAAAAAGAAAATGAAATTCTTAATTTGAAAAACTACATAACATATTCTAGAAATGAAAAAAAAGCATGGATCTGTACACTGAAAAATACTAATATATGTGTGTATATATATATATATATAAGAATAAATGACAAAAGTATCATATGGAACATCACTATGAAACTGCAAACACTAAGAATATAGCAAAGTTCTTAAAAACCCTCAGTGAAGTGGAAAACAAAACAATGACAATAAAACAAACAAAAAAATGGTAACCACTAGAGGATGGAAATCATAAGAAATCTTAAAATTTTTCTTCAACAACACAAGACTCTGGTGTAGATAGATAATAGACCATTCAAAAAATATAATGCTGGGCTTCCCTGGTGGTTCAGTGATTATAGAGTCCGCCTTGCAGTGCAAGGGGCACTGGTTCGATCCCTGGCCCAGGAAGATCCCATATGCCACGGAGTGGCTGGACTGGTGTGTCAATTGTGAGTCAGAACTCTGGAGCGTGTGCACCCATAGCCGGTGCTCTGCAGTGAGAGAGGCCACTGCGATCAGAGGCCCACGCAGGCCAAATAATTAAGATGAATGAAAATAAATAAATGAAGGACCAATAAAAGAGGCCAAAATTAAATATATATATATATATATATATATATATAATGCTAAAGTGAAGTTTGGCACAATTTCGAGTTACTGGTGCTATGCTGGAAAGGAGAATCCATTGAGCATTCCTTTGAACTCTGGAGATTTGAAATTTGAACATGAGGTAAGGAAACATAACCATAGTACACTACTTGGCTCTGCTTTTTCTCATAGTCATGAGAGAAAAGATACTGTTTATCAGTCTTTAATTTATAGATTAAATCTGTAGACAAAATACAAAAGATTTGATGATGTCTATTTGAATGCAATGTAAGTATAATCAAATTGGCCCTGTTTAGGAAGAGCAAAACTATAGCTTATGAAGATTGGGAGGTTGATAGAGCAGATGTGGAGATAAACACAGTATGTATATACTCTTACTTTACAAAATCAAGTCAAGAGACACTGTGTAGAGAATAAGTAATAGAAATATAAGAAAACATTTCAATTTCGAAGATTGCTAATAGAAGAAAGCAATTTCACAATTATATTGTGAGGAAGAGTATACTAAGTTGAGCTAAATCTTAATCTATACTAGCAAGGAGTCTGTAGATGGCATCTAAATTGATAAATTAAGAAAGGAAAAAGATAGACATATTATTGAGAAACTTGGAAGTATCTATGAAAACTGAAAATTGAAATGGTTAAAAATTTGGTCAGAAACGAGATAAGGAAAATTCTTTCATATTCAAAACATACATGGGTACATTTTAAATGCATTTAAATTCTTTTGACAAATTCTAATCAAAGTAAAATATAAACAAGCAAAACATACAAAGACCTTTCACCAAGTACTAGAAGATTAGAAAAAGCTAACATTTTTTTAAAATAAAGAGAAAAATTATGATACATAAAAAGAAATATATTTTTATAGTTTTTTATTTTGATATAACTTCAAACTTAAATATTTTGAGAATAATACCAAGAATTCTTATTTTGTTTACATTTTGCGTATCTCCTCCATTGTTTGTTCTTTATGCATACATGCACACACTTTTTTTCTGAACCATTTGTAAATATATTTGAGACACTGTATTCTTTTACCCCTAAACACTTCAGTGTATATATATTTAAGAACAAAGATATTTCCCTTCATGATCACAGCACAATTATCCAAATCAAGACATTTAACATTGACATGTTGCTATTATGTATTCCAAAAGGGTTCCTTTGAACTCTGGAGATTTGAAATTTGAACATGAGGTAAGGAAACATAACCATAGTACACTACTTGGCTCTGCTTTGTCTCATNGTCATGAGAGAAAAGATACTGTTTATCAGTCTTTAATTTATAGATTAAATCTGTAGACAAAATACAAAAGATTTGATGATGTCTATTTGAATGCAATGTAAGTATAATCAAATTGGCCCTGTTTAGGAAGAGCAAAACTATAGCTTATGAAGATTGGGAGGTTGATAGAGCAGATGTGGAGATAAACACAGTATGTATATACTCTTACTTTACAAAATCAAGTCAAGAGACACTGTGTAGAGAATAAGTAATAGAAATATAAGAAAACATTTCAATTTCGAAGATTGCTAATAGAAGAAAGCAATTTCACAATTATATTGTGAGGAAGAGTATACTAAGTTGAGCTAAATCTTAATCTATACTAGCAAGGAGTCTGTAGATGGCATCTAAATTGATAAATTAAGAAAGAAAAAGATAGACATATTATTGAGAAACTTGGAAGTATCTATGAAAACTGAAAATTGAAATGGTTAAAAATTTGGTCAGAAACGAGATAAGGAAAATTCTTTCATATTCAAAACATACATGGGTACATTTTAAATGCATTTAAATTCTTTTGACAAATTCTAATCAAAGTAAAATATAAACAAGCAAAACATACAAAGACCTTTCACCAAGTACTAGAAGATTAGAAAAAGCTAACATTTTTTTAAAATAAAGAGAAAAATTATGATACATAAAAAGAAATATATTTTTATAGTTTTTTATTTTGATATAACTTCAAACTTAAATATTTTGAGAATAATACCAAGAATTCTTATTTTGTTTACATTTTGCGTATCTCCTCCATTGTTTGTTCTTTATGCATACATGCACACACTTTTTTTCTGAACCATTTGTAAATATATTTGAGACACTGTATTCTTTTACCCCTAAACACTTCAGTGTATATATATTTAAGAACAAAGATATTTCCCTTCATGATCACAGCACAATTATCCAAATCAAGACATTTAACATTGACATGTTGCTATTATGTATTCCAAAGGTCATATTTAAAGTTTCCTCCATTGTCCCAAGGGTTCCTCAATTCAGCTGTATATCTTAGCTAACTCTATTTTTTATATTCTAGCTTAATCCAGGATCACAGATAGCAGTAGTGATCATGTCTTTTTAACTTGGGATAGTTCATCAGCCTCTGTATTTCATGATCTTGACATTTTTCAAGAGGCAGGAAAGCCATTTTATCTCTCAGTCTGAGTTTGTTTGATGTTTCCTTATGATTAAATTCAGATCATTTTTTGGCAGAGATGTTACAGAAATAAGATTGTTTCCAACAAGATCATATTGTATAGCACATGAAACTCTGCTCAATGTTATGTGGCAGCCTGGATGGGAGAGGATTTGGGGAAGACTAGATACATGTGTATGTATGGCTGATTCCCTTTGCTATTCACTTGAAACTATCACAACATTGTTTTGTTTTGTTTTGTTCTGTTTTGTTTTATCACATTGTTAACTGGGTATGCCCCAATACAAAATAAAAAGTTGAGAAAAAAAAAAGATTATGTTCTCACTGCATCCCATTGGAAGGCACCTGATATTGGTTTGTTCTATTACTGGTGATATATTCTTTGATAATTTGGTTAAGGTAGAAGCCTCCAGAGTTCTCCATTATGTTAGATTTTTCCTCTCTGCAATTGCAAAATGATTATTTGACACTATTGTTTCTTATCAAATTTGTATCCATCAGTTTTAGCATGAAAATTTGCTATTTTACAAGCTTCCCTGGTGGTTCAGACAGTAAAGAATCTGCCTGCAATGCAGGAGACCTGGGTTCAATTCCTGGGTTGGAAAGATCCCCTGATGAAGGGAATGGCTACCCACTTCAGTATTCTTGCCTGGAGAATTCCATGGACAGAGAAGCCTGGCAAGTTTTATAGTCCATGGGGTTGCAAAGAGTTGGACAGGACTGAGAGACATAACACTTTTATTATTCACTTTTACATGGTAAGAATGTCAAAGAATATTTTGAGGAATATTAATCTTTCATTTCTATTTCTGTATTCAAGAACTTTCAGTCAATATCTCAATACTTCAAGATAATTATAGGGAGATTTAAAACCACCAGTGTTGATTTCATATATTCATCACAATTTGCAATGTTTAAAATGCATTTCTCCTACATGTACATTTAGTAATTTAGCATGTTTCTGACAATAGGTTAATAATCAGTTGTTTCTAATCATACTCCACTGAATCACTACAAAGCTGAAAATAAAGGTTATATTACAAATTTCATCTGTACTTTGGAAAGGATTAATGCTATTTATCTTATCAGTACAAGTACTGGGTAATTGTACCCTCTATTTACTAGTAATTAAGGGTTAGATTTATCTCACAGGAAATATACACCATAAAACCACCCAAAAGTAGCTTGGTTTGAGGGGAAAAAAAAAGAAAAACAAGGTAATAGGTTGATGTCACAAATGTATGGATTTGAGAACAGCAACAGTAATTAGAAATAAAACTCTCAAATATGAGCAACAAAATGATAATAGATATACCTGGAGAAAAGAATAAAATTTAAATACAGAAAATTTGATTTATTGTATATACACAATTAGATTCTTTTAGTAGGCAAACAGCCTAAAAATTAAGTTCTCACTGCATCCCATTGGAAGGCACCTGATATTGGTTTGTTCTATTACTGGTGATATATTCTTTGATAATTTGGTTAAGGTAGAAGCCTCCAGAGTTCTCCATTATGTTAGATTTTTCCTCTCTGCAATTGCAAAATGATTATTTGACACTATTGTTTCTTATCAAATTTGTATCCATCAGTTTTAGCATGAAAATTTGCTATTTTACAAGCTTCCCTGGTGGTTCAGACAGTAAAGAATCTGCCTGCAATGCAGGAGACCTGGGTTCAATTCCTGGGTTGGAAAGATCCCCTGATGAAGGGAATGGCTACCCACTTCAGTATTCTTGCCTGGAGAATTCCATGGACAGAGAAGCCTGGCAAGTTTTATAGTCCATGGGGTTGCAAAGAGTTGGACAGGACTGAGAGACATAACACTTTTATTATTCACTTTTACATGGTAAGAATGTCAAAGAATATTTTGAGGAATATTAATCTTTCATTTCTATTTCTGTATTCAAGAACTTTCAGTCAATATCTCAATACTTCAAGATAATTATAGGGAGATTTAAAACCACCAGTGTTGATTTCATATATTCATCACAATTTGCAATGTTTAAAATGCATTTCTCCTACATGTACATTTAGTAATTTAGCATGTTTCTGACAATAGGTTAATAATCAGTTGTTTCTAATCATACTCCACTGAATCACTACAAAGCTGAAAATAAAGGTTATATTACAAATTTCATCTGTACTTTGGAAAGGATTAATGCTATTTATCTTATCAGTACAAGTACTGGGTAATTGTACCCTCTATTTACTAGTAATTAAGGGTTAGATTTATCTCACAGGAAATATACACCATAAAACCACCCAAAAGTAGCTTGGTTTGAGGGGAAAAAAAAAGAAAAACAAGGTAATAGGTTGATGTCACAAATGTATGGATTTGAGAACAGCAACAGTAATTAGAAATAAAACTCTCAAATATGAGCAACAAAATGATAATAGATATACCTGGAGAAAAGAATAAAATTTAAATACAGAAAATTTGATTTATTGTATATACACAATTAGATTCTTTTAGTAGGCAAACAGCCTACAAACTTAAAACCATTCTGTCAAGCTTTAGATAGATGTAATTGGACATTCCTAAAAATTTGAAGTTGTCAAGAAATAGTGATAAAATGAATAGTTTTCTCTTTTCCTAGTGTATAACACACTATGTAGAAAAGGGGGGAACAGGACATTAGTGAATGGCTGGAAATGCAATGAAGTACAAGTAAGGTTAGAACGCATCATAGATGTAATGAGTAAAGGCATATGCGTGCATGCTTAGTCACTGAGGTTGTGCCTGATTCTTTGAGAGCCTTTGACTGTGGTCTGCCAGGCACCTCTGTCCATGGAATTTTCCAAGCAAGAATACTGGAGCAGGTTGCCATTTCCTACTCTAGGGGAACTTCCCAACCCAGGGATGGAACCCACATCTCCTGTGTCTCTGGCATTGCAGGTGGATTTTTGACCCACTGAGCCATCAGGGAAGCCCAAAATGAGTAAAGGGGAGTATAGTAAAAAGAGTAAAATATCATCATTCTGCAAAAATCTAGAGCATGACTATTAGATTTTTTAATGGTAATTGTGAGATGGTACTTTTTAGAGGGGAAGATGTTGAGCTGCATTTTATCATGGTAAGCTTCAGAAACTGGCAGCACAATTGGTAGCCTGGTTAAAGAGACAGAAAGATGAATGCTTATTAACTCTAAGTAGTTTGTGTGCATGTGTGTTCATTTGTTTGTTTTACATGTATCCATGCTTTTTAGATTATTTTCCCATATAAGCCAGTGTGTAAGAAATAAGAATATCTAGTTATCTGAGGTGGCTATTTAAATACCTCCTTTTCCAACTATCTTGGTGAAGCCAAATTTTCTTCATATAATTCAAACAAAAGAACATAGCACAACACACTGAATGCAAAAAAAGAGATGAGAACCCAGCTTTCTTTTGTTTAGCCAGAATTGAAGACATATGTAAATGAAAATAGTTGAGCAAAACAAAAAAGGGGATAATAGGTTGAGAAAATAAACAGCAACAGTAATTAGAAATAAAACTCTCAAATATGAGCAACAAAATGATAATAGATATACCTGGAGAAAAGAATAAAATTTAAATACAGAAAATTTGATTTATTGTATATACACAATTAGATTCTTTTAGTAGGCAAACAGCCTACAAACTTAAAACCATTCTGTCAAGCTTTAGATAGATGTAATTGGACATTCCTAAAAATTTGAAGTTGTCAAGAAATAGTGATAAAATGAATAGTTTTCTCTTTTCCTAGTGTATAACACACTATGTAGAAAAGGGGGGAACAGGACATTAGTGAATGGCTGGAAATGCAATGAAGTACAAGTAAGGTTAGAACGCATCATAGATGTAATGAGTAAAGGCATATGCGTGCATGCTTAGTCACTGAGGTTGTGCCTGATTCTTTGAGAGCCTTTGACTGTGGTCTGCCAGGCACCTCTGTCCATGGAATTTTCCAAGCAAGAATACTGGAGCAGGTTGCCATTTCCTACTCTGGGGGAACTTCCCAACCCAGGGATGGAACCCACATCTCCTGTGTCTCTGGCATTGCAGGTGGATTTTTGACCCACTGAGCCATCAGGGAAGCCCAAAATGAGTAAAGGGGAGTATAGTAAAAAGAGTAAAATATCATCATTCTGCAAAAATCTAGAGCATGACTATTAGATTTTTTAATGGTAATTGTGAGATGGTACTTTTTAGAGGGGAAGATGTTGAGCTGCATTTTATCATGGTAAGCTTCAGAAACTGGCAGCACAATTGGTAGCCTGGTTAAAGAGACAGAAAGATGAATGCTTATTAACTCTAAGTAGTTTGTGTGCATGTGTGTTCATTTGTTTGTTTTACATGTATCCATGCTTTTTAGATTATTTTCCCATATAAGCCAGTGTGTAAGAAATAAGAATATCTAGTTATCTGAGGTGGCTATTTAAATACCTCTCCCTTTTCCAACTATCTTGGTGAAGCCAAATTTTCTTCATATAATTCAAACAAAAGAACATAGCACAACACACTGAATGCAAAAAAAGAGATGAGAACCCAGCTTTCTTTTGTTTAGCCAGAATTGAAGACATATGTAAAAATGTCTTCATTTTACAAAAATGTAGAACAACGTCACCCTTCTCACTATTTTGGTTCATTTTTGAAAATATAGTTAGTTTTCATCAAAAAAAAAAAACATGAAAAAACACTAAGTCATCATTCATGCAGACAAATCTATAGCAGTTCAGACAACCTCCAGGACATAGGAGGGAACAACACCAGGGATTTCACTTTGTGCACAGCTAGTCTAAGTGCAGAAAAAGAAGAGAAGCCACTGGAGACATTTCAGTGGTTGGAAGAGAAATAAGTCAGATCTTCTGTCATTAAAATTCAAATGATGCTCCATTCTTGTATCTCCTTCATCTTCTCTTTTCTCCATCCTTACTCTCTATTCTTTGGTGTAAGCATGTATCATTTCCTGACTCAGTCAACTAGTGGTCTCTGCTTCTAGCTTCCTAGACCTATCTTGTCTATTTTCTGTACCACTGTGCTATCACAGTGATCTTCATAAACTTCAGCTGACCAAAGCTTTCCTCTGAAAAAATTATTTACTGGCTCTCTTATGCCTTCAGATTTAAATCTAAATTATGATACAGACAAATTTACTTCTCAAAATTCTCAAGGTTCCTTTGTTATTAAACATGCTGGTTCTTCTAAAAATACTGAAACCATATCTCCTCTCTTTCTCACGTTATTAACTTCTATTTAATTCCTATTTAGGATTACTTGGGTCAAATGCCACCCTTAGGAAGCCTTCCTCTTCCTTAAAATGAGTTCTTCCTAAAGGGAGTATAGTAAAAGAGTAAAATATCATCATTCTGCAGAAACTAAGGGGGTACGGGGTTTCTTTTTCATGGTAAGCTTCAGAAACTGGCAGCACAATTGGTAGCCTGGTTAAAGAGACAGAAAGATGAATGCTTATTAACTCTAAGTAGTTTGTGTGCATGTGTGTTCATTTGTTTGTTTTACATGTATCCATGCTTTTTAGATTATTTTCCCATATAAGCCAGTGTGTAAGAAATAAGAATATCTAGTTATCTGAGGTGGCTATTTAAATACCTCTCCCTTTTCCAACTATCTTGGTGAAGCCAAATTTTCTTCATATAATTCAAACAAAAGAACATAGCACAACACACTGAATGCAAAAAAAGAGATGAGAACCCAGCTTTCTTTTGTTTAGCCAGAATTGAAGACATATGTAAAAATGTCTTCATTTTACAAAAATGTAGAACAACGTCACCCTTCTCACTATTTTGGTTCATTTTTGAAAATATAGTTAGTTTTCATCAAAAAAAAAAAACATGAAAAAACACTAAGTCATCATTCATGCAGACAAATCTATAGCAGTTCAGACAACCTCCAGGACATAGGAGGGAACAACACCAGGGATTTCACTTTGTGCACAGCTAGTCTAAGTGCAGAAAAAGAAGAGAAGCCACTGGAGACATTTCAGTGGTTGGAAGAGAAATAAGTCAGATCTTCTGTCATTAAAATTCAAATGATGCTCCATTCTTGTATCTCCTTCATCTTCTCTTTTCTCCATCCTTACTCTCTATTCTTTGGTGTAAGCATGTATCATTTCCTGACTCAGTCAACTAGTGGTCTCTGCTTCTAGCTTCCTAGACCTATCTTGTCTATTTTCTGTACCACTGTGCTATCACAGTGATCTTCATAAACTTCAGCTGACCAAAGCTTTCCTCTGAAAAAATTATTTACTGGCTCTCTTATGCCTTCAGATTTAAATCTAAATTATGATACAGACAAATTTACTTCTCAAAATTCTCAAGGTTCCTTTGTTATTAAACATGCTGGTTCTTCTAAAAATACTGAAACCATATCTCCTCTCTTTCTCACGTTATTAACTTCTATTTAATTCCTATTTAGGATTACTTGGGTCAAATGCCACCCTTAGGAAGCCTTCCTCTTCCTTAAAATGAGTTCTTCCTATGTATAGTTGAAACTTTATAGGCTTTCCTCTGTCTTACCTTCTGTCAGACTATGATTAGCTTGAGTGACTTGCACAGCCTGAAAAATAATAGTGCTCAGTAGCCTTTGTTGAACAAAAGAGAAAGTTTTAAAAAAAAGAAAAAGAATAGATGAAGACAATCTTGGGAGGCTTCAGAACAGAAAGCAGGGCAGCAATGGAGACACAGACATAGAAAACAGACATATGTATACAGGGGGAAGGGAAGAGGAAGGAGAGGGTAGAATGTATGGAGACAGTAACAAGGAAACACACACTAGCAAGTATAAAGTGACAGCCAATGAGGATTTGATGTATGACTCAAGGAACTCCAACTGAGCTCTGTAACAACCTAAAGCGGTGGGGTGGGGAAGAATGTGGGAGGGAGGGAACTTTAAGAGGGAGGGACATATATATATATATATAGCTATGACTGATTCATGTTGATGTTTGGCAGAAATCAACACAATACTGTAAAGCAATTATCCTTCAATTTAAGATAAATTTAGTTTTAAATAAAGGTAGTGGTTAAAACAAAGAATAAATGAAAATGACTGCTGAATTTATCTAGAAGATTAGGCAAGACCGTTATAGTTTTCTTGAAATGGAAAGTTTTGCAGATTCTAAGGAAATAAAAAACAATATTCTCCAATAAAAAAAGTGTGTTAGGGGCTTCCCTGGTGATCCAGTGGGTAGAGAGTCCGCTTTGCAATGCAAGGGACACTAGTTCAATTGCTGGCCCAGGAGGATCTCACATGCTGCAGAGTGGTTGGACTGGTGTGTCCAATTAGGAGCCAGTGCTCTGGAGCATACGCACCCAGAGCCAGTGCTCAGTGACAGGGAGAGGCCACTGCAATGGGAGGCCCACACAGATGGGAAAATTGAGATGGATGAAAACTTAAAAAAAATAAATAAATGAGGCCAAAAATGTTTTTCTCAAAATACTGAAACCATTTTTACCTTATCTTGTCAAATGCCACCCTTAGGAAGCCTTCCTCTTCCTTAAAATGAGTTCTTCCTATGTATAGTTGAAACTTTATAGGCTTTCCTCTGTCTTACCTTCTGTCAGACTATGATTAGCTTGAGTGACTTGCACAGCCTGAAAAATAATAGTGCTCAGTAGCCTTTGTTGAACAAAAGAGAAAGTTTTAAAAAAAAGAAAAAGAATAGATGAAGACAATCTTGGGAGGCTTCAGAACAGAAAGCAGGGCAGCAATGGAGACACAGACATAGAAAACAGACATATGTATACAGGGGGAAGGGAAGAGGAAGGAGAGGGTAGAATGTATGGAGACAGTAACAAGGAAACACACACTAGCAAGTATAAAGTGACAGCCAATGAGGATTTGATGTATGACTCAAGGAACTCCAACTGAGCTCTGTAACAACCTAAAGCGGTGGGGTGGGGAAGAATGTGGGAGGGAGGGAACTTTAAGAGGGAGGGACATATATATATATATATAGCTATGACTGATTCATGTTGATGTTTGGCAGAAATCAACACAATACTGTAAAGCAATTATCCTTCAATTTAAGATAAATTTAGTTTTAAATAAAGGTAGTGGTTAAAACAAAGAATAAATGAAAATGACTGCTGAATTTATCTAGAAGATTAGGCAAGACCGTTATAGTTTTCTTGAAATGGAAAGTTTTGCAGATTCTAAGGAAATAAAAAACAATATTCTCCAATAAAAAAAGTGTGTTAGGGGCTTCCCTGGTGATCCAGTGGGTAGAGAGTCCGCTTTGCAATGCAAGGGACACTAGTTCAATTGCTGGCCCAGGAGGATCTCACATGCTGCAGAGTGGTTGGACTGGTGTGTCCAATTAGGAGCCAGTGCTCTGGAGCATACGCACCCAGAGCCAGTGCTCAGTGACAGGGAGAGGCCACTGCAATGGGAGGCCCACACAGATGGGAAAATTGAGATGGATGAAAACTTAAAAAAAAAAATCAATAAATGAGGCCAAAAATGTTTTTAAAAACTGTGTTAAATCCCCTTTAATTTGGATCAATCGTAAAGTCTTATTTAATTTACAAATTCTTTACTTTTAATAATATCACACATGGTAGCCATATGGATATCCATAGACCCATCTGTACATACTTCATCTCTCCAAACTAAAATATCAGAGCTATTTTAATCTGGTCTTTCATGTTATTAAGCAATGGGAAGCCAACAAAAAAAATCTTTAGCATCTATATATAAGCTTACTAAGAACAGCATCATGATAGTAAAGCCTACAGTGTAGAGGGCAAAGCTTCCAACCATTTCCCCCCTACCCCAAAGTCCATCACCTGTAAAGAGAAAATCTAAAATCATCTTGCAAAGAGAGAATAGGATTAACTTCATTATATTTAAAAATGAAAGAAAAGGGATGTATGAGGTTAACTTGCTGTGAAGGTTAATTTAATTAAGTCCTGCCCTAGAGTTAACTTGGAGAGCCAAATCTTGCAAACTATTCCAAAACGACCTTAAGAAAAATGATCTGAAGAGAAGATTTGAAGTAGATATCAGGAAGTAAAGTACAAAAATGTCAGGTTACCAGGGATCAGAGAGCTAGTGGAGAAGGAACAGCAGGAGAGAGGGATCTGGAGGTGGACTAGTGAGTACCAGAAAGTGTCATGATCGTCCACTTCAAGCTTCTGCTTGGTTTCCAGCAGGTTGAGTGTGGGCTGACTGGGCCACTTAAAGAGCTGAAATCAGAATGGACAGGTGATGAGCTGTCTTAAGCAAAATTTTAGAAAACATTAGATTTTTGTCAACTAGGATGGAATGTATTATTTATTATTATAATATTATTTATTGTTGTTCACCAGACTGTCCAATACAGAAATCCACATCATGTTGAGATATATAAAATGTGCACCATTAACTGGAATTTGTCATGAAGATAATTGCCTCTCTAGTTTGAAGTATTTAACATTATTTACAAATTAAACAAAAGTCATTACAAGCAAAGAGCAACAACAACATGAATCCTAATTTCAGATAGGCTGTGACAGTCACCAAAGGCTTGTCAACGCTTCTTACTTAGTGACTAGAATTTAAGACATTTGATTATTTTACCAATCTTCCTGAAAATTGCTGGCAATGAATTCTATTTGAATTTAATCTATTTCAGTTAAATATATAGGTATGTATTTCAGTTCAACAAAATAATACAAAAACTAGTTTGACCCAGGAATCTACAGGAATAGAAATATCCATATGTACCAAAGTAACATGAATAAATTAGCTAGGTCCATTGTATTGAAGTGAGTTGTCCAGAAAGTATACCAAAAGATTCCTGGAACATAAATGGTATTTAGTCAGTATGGATTGACGGTTGCATGGATGATAAGTTGCAACTTACTATTGCTTCTCTGTGAAACAAAATTGATGAGACTTTATGTCTTCAGTTTTTAAGAAAATCCCTGCTGGGAACTTAAGGAAGAAGTAAATTTATGGATTCAGGCCACTGGAGTAACATAGATGATATTTCAAAAGTAAAAGGAGTGTGTCTATTAATCTGAGACTGATTTGGAATCAATGTCTTGAGGGTGACCTTCATTGATTAGTATCATAAGATGTTGAGTCAATTCCACTGCAGTTGATATAAATATATTTACCCAGAACTCCTTGGTCTCAGAGAATCACCTGTCCCTCTGGTTCAGTAATACTTTTTAGTTCATGTGGCTTGAATAGGGCTGACAAGGTAGGGCTTGTCCCAGACATGATTAATCCGAGCTCTTTCTCAAACTGACCAGGGTGATTGTTTGAAACATCAGCATATAACCAAAGATGGACAAGCAAGAAGCTTCCTAGGGATTTTTTGCCAGAGCTGTCAAGAAACATACTTCCTCCTTTGGGAATCAGAGGCTATATGGGCTTCCTACTGTTGGTAGTACCAGAATTCATCTTTCTGGCATATGAAGCTCTGTCACTTGAGAATGAAGACAAGCAGAGATGAGAAAAGCTGAGAGAGATGGAGTGAGGCCAAGGTATGACATCATTTGATACCTCGGTCTAGTTAAGGCCTACACAGGAAGAAGTTCCTTTGGGCCCTTCCACCTAAGAAAATAGGTGAATTTCGTTATTTCAATTTTAATGAGTTTTAATTGCATTTCTGTCATTGAAATTAAAGAAGTATAATTTTACCAATCTTCCCCTGAATCCTAATTTCAGATAGGCTGTGACAGACACCAAAGGCTTGTCAGCACTTCTTACTTAGTGACTATAATTTAAGACCTTTGATTATTTTACCAATCTTCCTGAAAATTGCTGGCAATGAATTCTATTTGAATTTAATCTATTTCAGTTAAATATATAGGTATGTATTTCAGTTCAACAAAATAATACAAAAACTAGTTTGACCCAGGAATCTACAGGAATAGAAATATCCATATGTACCAAAGTAACATGAATAAATTAGCTAGGTCCATTGTATTGAAGTGAGTTGTCCAGAAAGTATACCAAAAGATTCCTGGAACATAAATGGTATTTAGTCAGTATGGATTGACGGTTGCATGGATGATAAGTTGCAACTTACTATTGCTTCTCTGTGAAACAAAATTGATGAGACTTTATGTCTTCAGTTTTTAAGAAAATCCCTGCTGGGAACTTAAGGAAGAAGTAAATTTATGGATTCAGGCCACTGGAGTAACATAGATGATATTTCAAAAGTAAAAGGAGTGTGTCTATTAATCTGAGACTGATTTGGAATCAATGTCTTGAGGGTGACCTTCATTGATTAGTATCATAAGATGTTGAGTCAATTCCACTGCAGTTGATATAAATATATTTACCCAGAACTCCTTGGTCTCAGAGAATCACCTGTCCCTCTGGTTCAGTAATACTTTTTAGTTCATGTGGCTTGAATAGGGCTGACAAGGTAGGGCTTGTCCCAGACATGATTAATCCGAGCTCTTTCTCAAACTGACCAGGGTGATTGTTTGAAACATCAGCATATAACCAAAGATGGACAAGCAAGAAGCTTCCTAGGGATTTTTTGCCAGAGCTGTCAAGAAACATACTTCCTCCTTTGGGAATCAGAGGCTATATGGGCTTCCTACTGTTGGTAGTACCAGAATTCATCTTTCTGGCATATGAAGCTCTGTCACTTGAGAATGAAGACAAGCAGAGATGAGAAAAGCTGAGAGAGATGGAGTGAGGCCAAGGTATGACATCATTTGATACCTCGGTCTAGTTAAGGCCTACACAGGAAGAAGTTCCTTTGGGCCCTTCCACCTAAGAAAATAGGTGAATTTCGTTATTTCAATTTTAATGAGTTTTAATTGCATTTCTGTCATTGAAATTAAAGAAGTCCTGGATAATTCACCATGAATGGCTTAAATCAATGGCTCCCAAAGATTTGCAGTATAACAATAATAATAATTCAAAGACCAACTTCCTTGTACTTCATCTTCTGAAAGTGTTAGTCACTCAGTCGTGTCCAACCTTTTGTGACCCTGTGGACTGTAGCCAGCCAGGCTGCTCTGTCTCCAAGCAAGAACACTGGAGTGGGCTGCCATGCCCTGCTCCAGAGGGTCTTCCCGACCCAGGTACAGAACCTAGGTCTTAGACATTGCAGACAGATTCTCTACTATCTGAGCCTGCCCAACTATTTCTCCTCCTTCATTCACTTGTGCATCTGGTTTCTCTGCAAAGGTAAATTAACTTTTTTAATTGATCAGGATTGTGAATCTGGTTGTGAATCTATTATTTTCTCCACAGACTCTGAATTCTTCATGCAAGACTGGAAACGTCACTGAGAATAGACAGGCTTCAAGTCAGTTCCCAACAGTAAATAAATACATCAGGTCTAACATTCTTCATTTCAGCAAAGTATATATGTAGCAAAGACCTGAGAAAACTGTCTCTGTTGCTTATACGGTCCTTATCTTCTCAGTCTTGTTGTTACCAAGTACAAGCTTGCTCTGCTTGCCATACTGCAGGCCAATAAACTGGAAGCAAAGTGTTGAGGCAAGGAATAGGAGTTTATTTGGAAAGCTGGCTAACTGAGAAGATGGCAGACCATCTTCTGGGGTCTGGATACCTGGTTCTTTCACAGAACACAGAAAGAGGGAGGTGAGGAAATAAAGTGAAAAGGCCATTAATCTTGCAAATATCTCTTGGAATAGCTAGCTTTGGGAAGAGGATGTGCTAATTTCTTCCTGTAGCCATCTACAGATGAACACGGTCTTGAATGAAGGCTTTTTGCTTTAACACTCAGCAAAGGAGCAAGTTTCCTGGAGGCAAGCCTGAGAGAGATGGAGTGAGGCCCAAGGGGAAAAAAAATAAAAACATCATTTGATACCTCGGTCTAGTTAAGGCCTACACAGGAAGAAGTTCCTTTGGGCCCTTCCACCTAAGAAAATAGGTGAATTTCGTTATTTCAATTTTAATGAGTTTTAATTGCATTTCTGTCATTGAAATTAAAGAAGTCCTGGATAATTCACCATGAATGGCTTAAATCAATGGCTCCCAAAGATTTGCAGTATAACAATAATAATAATTCAAAGACCAACTTCCTTGTACTTCATCTTCTGAAAGTGTTAGTCACTCAGTCGTGTCCAACCCTTTGTGACTCTGTGGACTGTAGCCAGCCAGGCTGCTCTGTCTCCAAGCAAGAACACTGGAGTGGGCTGCCATGCCCTGCTCCAGAGGGTCTTCCCGACCCAGGTACAGAACCTAGGTCTTAGACATTGCAGACAGATTCTCTACTATCTGAGCCTGCCCAACTATTTCTCCTCCTTCATTCACTTGTGCATCTGGTTTCTCTGCAAAGGTAAATTAACTTTTTTAATTGATCAGGATTGTGAATCTGGTTGTGAATCTATTATTTTCTCCACAGACTCTGAATTCTTCATGCAAGACTGGAAACGTCACTGAGAATAGACAGGCTTCAAGTCAGTTCCCAACAGTAAATAAATACATCAGGTCTAACATTCTTCATTTCAGCAAAGTATATATGTAGCAAAGACCTGAGAAAACTGTCTCTGTTGCTTATACGGTCCTTATCTTCTCAGTCTTGTTGTTACCAAGTACAAGCTTGCTCTGCTTGCCATACTGCAGGCCAATAAACTGGAAGCAAAGTGTTGAGGCAAGGAATAGGAGTTTATTTGGAAAGCTGGCTAACTGAGAAGATGGCAGACCATCTTCTGGGGTCTGGATACCTGGTTCTTTCACAGAACACAGAAAGAGGGAGGTGAGGAAATAAAGTGAAAAGGCCATTAATCTTGCAAATATCTCTTGGAATAGCTAGCTTTGGGAAGAGGATGTGCTAATTTCTTCCTGTAGCCATCTACAGATGAACACGGTCTTGAATGAAGGCTTTTTGCTTTAACACTCAGCAAAGGAGCAAGTTTCCTGGAGGCAAGCCATTATGGATAAATTGTATCCTTTTAGTAAACAAAAGCAAGGGGAAGCAAAGGTAAAGTAAAAGAAACATATTCAACATGGAATCAGTTCTTCCCTGTAACACTTTTGCTTTTAACTCACCACCAACTTACACATTTACATTATTTATCCAACTCTGTTTATCTATCTTAGAAAAACTGAGGAAGCATTATAGTGGTTGACATTAAATCCTAGTATTTTGACATCACATCCTACAGAAAGTGCAGATCTCTTAAATCTGAAGCCCGTAATTCAATCCCAATCATCTGAAGAATTTGACAAACTATAACTCCAGGATCTCAGTCTAGCCTTGCTAGGTCAATGTCTCTGAGTCCGAGATCTAGGAATTTTCATTTTTAACCAATTTTCCCGTTGGCTTAAGTCTATAATTTGAAACGGCCATTATTGGAACCAGTACGTAACTATGACCACCAACTTAGACAAATTAAATTTGTTTATTCTTAAATGCTCAGATGTATTCTAACTTTACTATGAATATGAATCGACTGAATCTTGTTGAATTGAATCAGTGCCTGATCAGCAGCTCTGAGGAAGGGCCCGAGATTCTGTACTTTCAGCAAGTTCCCAGGTAATGCAGATAGGTTTTGTCTAGCGATATGAAAAGAATCCACAAATGTAAATAAAAAAAGCACTACTATTTTCCATCTACCCAATAAAATATAATCTATATCCGCTTGCTCTGCTTGCCATACCCTTTGAAAAGGTATATATGTAGCAAAGACCTGAGAAAACTGTCTCTGTTGCTTATACGGTCCTTATCTTCTCAGTCTTGTTGTTACCAAGTACAAGCTTGCTCTGCTTGCCATACTGCAGGCCAATAAACTGGAAGCAAAGTGTTGAGGCAAGGAATAGGAGTTTATTTGGAAAGCTGGCTAACTGAGAAGATGGCAGACCATCTTCTGGGGTCTGGATACCTGGTTCTTTCACAGAACACAGAAAGAGGGAGGTGAGGAAATAAAGTGAAAAGGCCATTAATCTTGCAAATATCTCTTGGAATAGCTAGCTTTGGGAAGAGGATGTGCTAATTTCTTCCTGTAGCCATCTACAGATGAACACGGTCTTGAATGAAGGCTTTTTGCTTTAACACTCAGCAAAGGAGCAAGTTTCCTGGAGGCAAGCCATTATGGATAAATTGTATCCTTTTAGTAAACAAAAGCAAGGGGAAGCAAAGGTAAAGTAAAAGAAACATATTCAACATGGAATCAGTTCTTCCCTGTAACACTTTTGCTTTTAACTCACCACCAACTTACACATTTACATTATTTATCCAACTCTGTTTATCTATCTTAGAAAAACTGAGGAAGCATTATAGTGGTTGACATTAAATCCTAGTATTTTGACATCACATCCTACAGAAAGTGCAGATCTCTTAAATCTGAAGCCCGTAATTCAATCCCAATCATCTGAAGAATTTGACAAACTATAACTCCAGGATCTCAGTCTAGCCTTGCTAGGTCAATGTCTCTGAGTCCGAGATCTAGGAATTTTCATTTTTAACCAATTTTCCCGTTGGCTTAAGTCTATAATTTGAAACGGCCATTATTGGAACCAGTACGTAACTATGACCACCAACTTAGACAAATTAAATTTGTTTATTCTTAAATGCTCAGATGTATTCTAACTTTACTATGAATATGAATCGACTGAATCTTGTTGAATTGAATCAGTGCCTGATCAGCAGCTCTGAGGAAGGGCCCGAGATTCTGTACTTTCAGCAAGTTCCCAGGTAATGCAGATAGGTTTTGTCTAGCGATATGAAAAGAATCCACAAATGTACATACAATTAAAAAGAATAAGCACTACTATTTTCCATTAACATATATACAGTACTAAATATAAAATACCCAGCAAGGACCTACTGTATAGCCCAGGCAACTTTACTCAATATTTTATAATCACTTATAAGGAAAATAGCCTGAAAAAGAATGTATAGATATAGATGTGGACATCCAAATTGCTGTGTGGTACACTGAAATTAACATAGCACTATAAACCAACTATACTTCAATTAAAAATAAAGAATTAGTAAATCTGGGCTATGGAAAAATAAAAGCAGAACAACAGAGATAAGAATATCACGTGGAAACACACTTTGCTTTACGCTATACAGTTATAAAAAAAGATTGCAATTTTATTTTCCTGGAACCTAAGTCATATAAGAAAAAGCACACTCTTACTCTTTTCCTAGGATGCATAAAGCAAAATGAGCCTTAAAAAGAAACACACATTCTGTGAACACTATGAGATGTAATGTATATGATAATTCTTTTGTCTGTCTTTTTCTTACTTTAGTTCTTATATCAGGTCTGAGGGCATAATAAAAAATATATAGTTGGGAAAGAATAGTTTTATTGGAGCCAAACTTTTTTTTTTATTATTTATTATTTATTTTTGTACATGTATGTTCCCAGATCATTCATATGCATATCCCTTGACCCTCCCCCCACCCAGTTCCCCCCCTCCCATCCCTCCAGACCATCGCTCCAAGTGGTTGTAGGTACTCCTATTCCCCTAGCACAATGACAATAGCTATCTTTTCTACACATGACAGTATAGGTTTCCATGTTACTCCCTCCCACTGTTCGGTCTCCACAATGTCTTTATGTCTATTCTCTGTTTTTCATGAGTTCACTGCGTGTGTTATCATGACCATCTTACTAGATCCCATATATATGAGTTAGTATACTATACTTGTCTTTCTCTTTTTGACTTACTTCACTTTTTATGATAGGTTCTAGAGCCAGCCACCTCATTAGGACTGAGTCTTCTGCATTTCTTTTAACAGCTGAGTAGTATTCCATTGTATATATGTACCAGAGCTTCTGGATCCATTCATTTGTCGATGGACATCTAGGTTGCTTCCATGTTCTGGCTATTGTATAGAGAGCTGCAATGAACATTGGGGTACAGGTGCCTCTTTCAGTTTTGATTTCATCAGGATATAGGCCTAATAGTGGGATTGCTGGGTCATAGGGTGCTTCTATTTTTAGTTTTTTAAGGAATCTCCATATTGTCTTCCATAGAGGTTGTACTAATTTACATTCCCACCAGCAATGCAAGAGGGTTCCCTTTTCTCCACACCCTCTCCAGCATTTGTTGTCTGTCGATTTGTTGATGATGGCCATTCTGACAGGTGTGAGGTGGTATCTCATTGTGGTTTTAATTTGCATTTCTCTGATAATAAGCGAGGTTGAGCATCGTTTCATGTATTTTGGGCCATCTGTATGTCCTCTTTGGAGAGGCGTCTCTTTAGATCTTTTTCCCATTTTTTGATTGGGCTGCTCATTTCCCCTGTGCTGAGTTGTCTGAGTTGCTTGTAGATTTTGGAGATTAATTCTTTGTCTGTTGTTTCATTTGCTATGATTTTCTCCCACTCTGTGGGGTGTCTGTTGAACTTTTTTGTAATTTCTTTTGCTGTACAAAAGCTTTTAAGTTTCATAAGGTCCCATATGTTCATTTTTCTTTTCAGTTCTGCTATTTTAGTTGGTGGGTCAGAGAAGATCTTGCTTTGATTTATGTCCTTGAGGGTTTTGCCTATGTTCTCCTCTAAGGGTTTGATGGTTTCTGGTCTTACATTGAGGTCTTTAATCCATTTTGAGTTGATCTTAGTGTATGGTGTCAGGGAATGTTCCAACTTCATTTTTTTGCATGTAGCTGTCCAATTCTCCCAGCACCACTTGTTAAAGAGGCTGTCTTTGTCCCATTTTATAGTTTCTCCTCCTTTATCAAAAATAAGGTACCCATAGGTGCGTGGGTTGATCTCTGGGTTCTCAATCTTGTTCCATTGATCTATAGATCTGTTTTTTGTCCAGTACCATACTGTCTTGATAACTGTTGCTTTGTAGTAGAGTCTGAAGTTGGGGAGGCTGATCCCTCCAACTCCATTCTTCTTCCTCAGGATTGCTTTGGCTATTCGAGGTCTTTTGTGTTTCCATATGAACTGTGTTATTATTTGGTCTAGTTTTGTGAAAATGTCAAAGTGGTAGTTGAATAGTATTGCATTGAATCAATGTATTTTATTGCTTCCATGTTCTGGCTATTGTATAGAGAGCTGCAATGAACATTGGGGTACAGGTGCCTCTTTCAGTTTTGATTTCATCAGGATATAGGCCTAATAGTGGGATTGCTGGGTCATAGGGTGCTTCTATTTTTAGTTTTTTAAGGAATCTCCATATTGTCTTCCATAGAGGTTGTACTAATTTACATTCCCACCAGCAATGCAAGAGGGTTCCCTTTTCTCCACACCCTCTCCAGCATTTGTTGTCTGTCGATTTGTTGATGATGGCCATTCTGACAGGTGTGAGGTGGTATCTCATTGTGGTTTTAATTTGCATTTCTCTAATAATAAGCGAGGTTGAGCATCGTTTCATGTATTTTTGGGCCATCTGTATGTCCTCTTTGGAGAGGCGTCTCTTTAGATCTTTTTCCCATTTTTTGATTTGGCTGCTCATTTTCCCTGTGCTGAGTTGTCTGAGTTGCTTGTAGATTTTGGAGATTAATTCTTTGTCTGTTGTTTCATTTGCTATGATTTTCTCCCACTCTGTGGGGTGTCTGTTGAACTTTTTTGTAATTTCTTTTGCTGTACAAAAGCTTTTAAGTTTCATAAGGTCCCATATGTTCATTTTTCTTTTCAGTTCTGCTATTTTAGTTGGTGGGTCAGAGAAGATCTTGCTTTGATTTATGTCCTTGAGGGTTTTGCCTATGTTCTCCTCTAAGGGTTTGATGGTTTCTGGTCTTACATTGAGGTCTTTAATCCATTTTGAGTTGATCTTAGTGTATGGTGTCAGGGAATGTTCCAACTTCATTTTTTTGCATGTAGCTGTCCAATTCTCCCAGCACCACTTGTTAAAGAGGCTGTCTTTGTCCCATTTTATAGTTTCTCCTCCTTTATCAAAAATAAGGTACCCATAGGTGCGTGGGTTGATCTCTGGGTTCTCAATCTTGTTCCATTGATCTATAGATCTGTTTTTGTGCCAGTACCATACTGTCTTGATAACTGTTGCTTTGTAGTAGAGTCTGAAGTTGGGGAGGCTGATCCCTCCAACTCCATTCTTCTTCCTCAGGATTGCTTTGGCTATTCGAGGTCTTTTGTGTTTCCATATGAACTGTGTTATTATTTGGTCTAGTTTTGTGAAAAATGTCAGTGGTAGTTGAATAGGTATTGCATTGAATCTGTAGATGATATTTGGAAGTATGGTCATTTTCACAATATTGATTCTTCCAATCCAGGAACATGGAATATCTCTCCATCTGTTTAAGTCTTCTTTAATGTCTCTCATGAGTGTCTTGTAATTTTCTGTGTACAATTCTTTTGTTTCTTTGGGTAGGTTTATTCCTAGATATTTGATTCTTTTGGTTGCAATGGTGAAGGGGATTGCCTCTTTGATTTCATTTTCTGATTTTTCATTGTTTGTGTATAGGAATGCCATTGACTTCTGTGTGTTGACTTTATATCCTGCGACTTTGCTGAATTCATTGATTAGCTCTAGTAGCTTTGTAACCGTGTCTTTGGGATTTTCTATGTATAATATCATGTCGTCTGCAAAAAGAGAGAGCTTGACTTCTTCCTTTCCAATCTGGATTCCTTTGATTTCTTTCTCTTCTCTTATTGCTGTTGCTAGGACTTCCAGGACTATGTTGAATAGCAGTGGTGAAAGTGGGCACCCCTGTCTTGTTCCTGATCTTAAAGGGAAAGGAGCCAAACATTTTTTATCAAACTATTTAATTCTCTAGTGACTTTGCCTCATACAAATGTAAAACTTACAATAGCTAGAGAAATGGATGGAAATACCTTGATGGAAAACCCCAAAAGAAAACTCTTAAACTTCTTTAATCCATTTTGAGTTGATCTTTGTGTATGGTGTCAGGGAATGTTCCAACTTCATTTTTTGGCATGTAGCTGTCCAATTCTCCCAGCACCACTTGTTAAAGAGGCTGTCTTTGTCCCATTTTATAGTTTCTCCTCCTTTATCAAAAATAAGGTACCCATAGGTGCGTGGGTTGATCTCTGGGTTCTCAATCTTGTTCCATTGATCTATAGATCTTTTTTTGTGCCAGTACCATACTGTCTTGATAACTGTTGCTTTGTAGTAGAGTCTGAAGTTGGGGAGGCTGATCCCTCCAACTCCATTCTTCTTCCTCAGGATTGCTTTGGCTATTCGAGGTCTTTTGTGTTTCCATATGAACTGTGTTATTATTTGGTCTAGTTTTGTGAAAAATGTCAGTGGTAGTTGAATAGGTATTGCATTGAATCTGTAGATGATATTTGGAAGTATGGTCATTTTCACAATATTGATTCTTCCAATCCAGGAACATGGAATATCTCTCCATCTGTTTAAGTCTTCTTTAATGTCTCTCATGAGTGTCTTGTAATTTTCTGTGTACAATTCTTTTGTTTCTTTGGGTAGGTTTATTCCTAGATATTTGATTCTTTTGGTTGCAATGGTGAAGGGGATTGCCTCTTTGATTTCATTTTCTGATTTTTCATTGTTTGTGTATAGGAATGCCATTGACTTCTGTGTGTTGACTTTATATCCTGCGACTTTGCTGAATTCATTGATTAGCTCTAGTAGCTTTGTAACCGTGTCTTTGGGATTTTCTATGTATAATATCATGTCGTCTGCAAAAAGAGAGAGCTTGACTTCTTCCTTTCCAATCTGGATTCCTTTGATTTCTTTCTCTTCTCTTATTGCTGTTGCTAGGACTTCCAGGACTATGTTGAATAGCAGTGGTGAAAGTGGGCACCCCTGTCTTGTTCCTGATCTTAAAGGGAAAGGAGCCAAACATTTTTGATCAAACTATTTAATTCTCTAGTGACTTTGCCTCATACAAATGTAAAACTTACAATAGCTAGAGAAATGGATGGAAATACCTTGATGGAAAACCCCAAAAGAGCTCTTAAACTCTTTTTTTCTACCAAGGAAAAAAAGACAAGATTGTCTTAGCACATTTGATCACATTTGCCAAGTATAAGGTAAAAATAGTACATTGGCAGTGACACGTAAAGCAAAATGGGCAATCAGATCACACAAGCTAGAAGTTATTTAGCTCTGACATTCAAGTTTCCCATTACTTTTGTTATTTCATTCACCCCAAGAAAAGGAACCGTCTTCCTCTTCTTCTGCTTTGGGTCATGATACATTTGCCTATTATTTCTTTAATCTAAACTGTATGATTAAGAGATCTTTTGTTTTAAAAAGAAAAACTTAACCAGCTTAAGCTAGTTTATCAAAAAAGTGGCTATTTTCTATATGAATATAGAGAAACATGTGCTATTCAAATTATTTAATAACTCCAAAATCCCTGTCTTCTTTGCATAATATTCCTCTATTATTACATAAGTATTCCTCTAATGATAATGTATAAAATATTTCATCTTCAATTCCTCAGATTGTTTGTAAGAAAAATATTTTTTAAATAAGCAAGATTGGAGGAAAAAACATCTAAAAATAAATATAGCACGGGTGCCAGTCACTTTGAATGAGTTACAGCTGTAAACGAATTAACATTGCTGCACTGGTATATTCAGCTGAACTCCAGTCCCATAAAGGGATATCAGATGCTCACCACGACTGGGTCTCAGGGAAGGGATGGGACCTGGCAATGAAAATCCATCAGGCCTTCTGCTTCATCTCTCTCTCTTTTCTTCTTTTTTCTTTTATTTTGGGGGGGTGTCGGGTTGGGGAGTGAATGCGGCGGGTGGGCCAATTCTATTGTTCTTTCATTTATCTATTTTCATCCATCTTTGTTTTTTGGCCTGTGTGGGCCTCCCATCACGGTGGCCTCTGTTGTCGCAGAGCACTCGCCCTGGGCACATGCACTCCAGAGCTCTGGCTCAGTAATTGGACACATCAGTCCAGCCACTCCGCAGCACGTGGGATCTTCCCAGGCCAGGGATCGAACCGGCGCCCCTTGCACTGCAAGGTGGTGTCCTTATCCACTGGACCACCAGGGAAGCCTTGCTTCATCTCTTGCACTTGCTCCTGTCTATCCAGCCTCTTCCTTCTTTTCACTATACAAAAGGTTCTGCTTCTTGGTCTGCATGATAATGAGAGGATGAGCAGTCACACATTCTCAAGTTAAAATCTCCAACAGAACAATAATTTCTTTACTCAAATTCAGAATTTCCAGAAGAAATTAGTTGGTCATCCTTGCTTATAACAGATGATTTTCTCCCAGTGTAGTCATTTGTGGCTAGGGATGGTGGATCTTATTTTATTTAATAAGAAAAAACCTACAAAAATTTCAAGTGGTTATTATGAATATTGTATTTTTGCTGTTGTTGTTCAGTTGCTACGTCATGTCCAATTCTGTGTAACCCGATGGACAGCAGCGTGCTAGGTTTCCCAGTCATTCACCATCCCTCGGAGTTTGCTCAGACTCATGTCTGTTGAGTCGGTGATGCCATCCAACCATCTCATGTTCTTTTGTCCCTTTTCCTCCTGCCTTCACTCTTTCCCAGCATCAGGGTCTTTTCCACTGAGTTGGTTCTTCACATCAGGTTGTGTGTATTGTATTTTTTGAAACTTATTTCTTGCCTTATTTTTATTTACTTCTTTTATCTTGACTTATTCATAGGCCTATATTATTATTTTATAAAGCTCTATAATCTTCCTGACTTTTCTGAACTTGGTAATCATATCTCAGAAATACTTCTTATCTTTATTAATAGCTTTTAAGCTAGGATTGAAGTGGCCATTTCTTGTATACATGTGAATCTCACAGGAGATGCACGTGAATTTAAATAAATACAAATATCTGTCTCACTGAACAGCATCCCAAGACCATGTGTTAGTAAGTATCTGACTATTTAAAGATGGTCCTGAGTCAATAACTCAGATAACACAGGAACAGACTCTATAACCATCTCCTCACTTGAAATGACTTATTTTATTTGCCTGACTCATGTATTAGTTAATTCAGGAGACTGTTTTTAAGGACAAAAACTAAGAGTTCAGCATCAGTTACACACTAGAATGAATGGACATAGGGGAGCCTTCACTACAGAGGGAAGACATTAAGGAAATAGGCAATTTCAATAAATGTGATCAATGCAAAATAAAGGTAAATACAAGTATGCTATAAAATCTCCACTCTTGTGAGGTAAAGAAGTTATCTCCAGATGAAGGGACATCTAAGCTGATATCATCAATTTAGGAATAAATAATTGGAAATGGTGGAGAAGGACATGACAACCCACTCCAGTAACCTTGCCTGGAAAATTCCATGGACAGAGGGACCAGTAGGCTACAGTCCATGGTGTCACAGAGAGTCAGACATGACTGAGTGACTGAACAACAATAGGAGATGGAGATGGGCATAGAGTGTAATTCAGGGTTGAAACAAAGGCAAAGAGAAGTAGAAATGCTGAAAGGAGTATTCAGGGTGTTAGTGAACAGGAGAGAGACGGTCTAAGAGGACCATGGTCCATACAACAGGGGGCAAGTAATATTTCATGGCAAGAGAGTAGAGTCTGTGATGGAGGAAGAAATGAGAGATGAGACCAGACATATGTATAGATCATACATGGTCTGAGAAATCTTATTACAACATTTGAATTTACTCCTGAAGGCAATGGGGACCCATATGAGAAAAGGGAGGACCTGATCTGTTCTCATTATGGAACATGATTACTCTGATGATAATGTGAAAAAATGAATTTGAGAGATGAGTGAATTGAGATCATGAAACCTGTTGAAATTGTACAGAAGAGAGGAGATTGTGTCCTGAACTAAGATTATGGCAATAAGTAAGAGAAAAGGATGAAGTGTACAGTTGACCTTTGCACAGCAGGCATTTGAACTGCTTGGTTTCACTTTTATGTGGCTTTTTTCAGTAGTAAAAAATGATCCCAGGTTGACTGAATGTGGACAAAGAAGAACCTTCATACAGAGCATGGAATGTAAATTATGTGTGGGTTTTCAGTTGCATGTAGGGTCAGCACCCCTAATCCCCCAGTGCTATTCAAGGGTCAGCTGTGTTTGGAAGTTGTAAATGAAGGGAATTCATAGTTGATTGGGTTGGTGGGTAATCTTGAGTGAAGGAAGAGAAGACAGTCAAAGGCAATACCCAAGTAAATTGACAACAGAGATGGTGCCTGAAATGTGAAAGGTAAATAGCTGCCACATTATGCAGTGATGTTCAGTCTCCTTTATTAGCATTTGATTGTACAATATAAGATAAATACATTTCATCTTTATCAATTTCCTCCTATTAAAATCATCTCAGTTTTATAATCACCTAGTCCTCATGAAAAGCATGATTTCTTTGACCTTCCAGCTGGGAGCCAGAATTGCGATGCATTTTTCATTATAAATTAAAAATATGCTGTGAACTGTATTCAGAAAGTCTGCACAAATACTTTTAGTAGCAATGTCGTGGACAAGAATTTTCTATGATGTCATGGAACAGAATAGAGTATTTCCCTTCCCTTTTATTTTTTTATTAATTTATTTATTTTTGATTGAAGCTTAATTACAATATTGTGTTGGTTTCTGCCATACATCAACATAGATCAGTCATAGGTATACAAATGTCTCCTCTTTCTTGAAACTCTCTCTCACCTCCCACCCCTTCCCGACACTCTAGGTTGTCACAGAGCCCTGGTTTAAATATGTATAGATCATACATGGTCTGAGAAATCTTATTACAACATTTGAATTTACTCCTGAAGGCAATGGGGACCCATATGAGAAAAGGGAGGACCTGATCTGTTCTCATTATGGAACATGATTACTCTGATGATAATGTGAAAAAATGAATTTGAGAGATGAGTGAATTGAGATCATGAAACCTGTTGAAATTGTACAGAAGAGAGGAGATTGTGTCCTGAACTAAGATTATGGCAATAAGTAAGAGAAAAGGATGAAGTGTACAGTTGACCTTTGCACAGCAGGCATTTGAACTGCTTGGTTTCACTTTTATGTGGCTTTTTTCAGTAGTAAAAAATGATCCCAGGTTGACTGAATGTGGACAAAGAAGAACCTTCATACAGAGCATGGAATGTAAATTATGTGTGGGTTTTCAGTTGCATGTAGGGTCAGCACCCCTAATCCCCCAGTGCTATTCAAGGGTCAGCTGTGTTTGGAAGTTGTAAATGAAGGGAATTCATAGTTGATTGGGTTGGTGGGTAATCTTGAGTGAAGGAAGAGAAGACAGTCAAAGGCAATACCCAAGTAAATTGACAACAGAGATGGTGCCTGAAATGTGAAAGGTAAATAGCTGCCACATTATGCAGTGATGTTCAGTCTCCTTTATTAGCATTTGATTGTACAATATAAGATAAATACATTTCATCTTTATCAATTTCCTCCTATTAAAATCATCTCAGTTTTATAATCACCTAGTCCTCATGAAAAGCATGATTTCTTTGACCTTCCAGCTGGGAGCCAGAATTGCGATGCATTTTTCATTATAAATTAAAAATATGCTGTGAACTGTATTCAGAAAGTCTGCACAAATACTTTTAGTAGCAATGTCGTGGACAAGAATTTTCTATGATGTCATGGAACAGAATAGAGTATTTCCCTTCCCTTTTATTTTTTTATTAATTTATTTATTTTTGATTGAAGCTTAATTACAATATTGTGTTGGTTTCTGCCATACATCAACATAGATCAGTCATAGGTATACAAATGTCTCCTCTTTCTTGAAACTCTCTCTCACCTCCCACCCCTTCCCGACACTCTAGGTTGTCACAGAGCCCTGGTTTAAATTCTCTGAGTCATACAGAAAATTCCCACTGGCTATTTATTTTACATATGCAACTGTATATGTTTCCATGCTACTCTTTCATTTGTCCTTTCCCTTTTAGAGTGTCCTGTTCTAAAACGTCAAGGGTTTCTGTGGATTGGTCTATCTGGATAGGAGGAACATACATACATACAAACAATTTTAGGTAAAGATTTTAGAGTAAGCCATAGGGACAAACTAATGTAATATTGTACACTCACCTTTACTATGACTTTTTCCCCGTAGAATATCACTATAGGGTAGAGGTACACATGTGCATAGCACATGGATGGAAAAAGTATTTTGGATCACATCAGATTCTGTGAGGAATTGCCTAGTTCATTGCTGCATCAGGCTGACCCTGTGTCTTGGTAGTTGTATTAGGTTTTAGTCAATAAATTCTAAATATGCCACTTATATGCTAGTTGGGTGGAAAATGTTAACAGTAATAATAATGCCAACTCACATCTATTTAAACATTTACTACAAAGTAGGCCCCTTTGTTCCTCTAGCCCATCAAGCTTGTTTCTGCGTTAGAACCTGGAATGAGCCATTGCTTCTCTCTGGAACCTCACTAAGAATAGGAAAATTTTCTATCTTGTTTATTGCTGCTTTAGCACCTAAAAGTATTTTTGCTGCATAATATGCACCTAATATATATCCCTTAGTATATGAATGAGTCCTGTTCATTAATCATTTTATCTGTGTTCGTCTATTCTCCCTGACCACACAGAAGGTAGGGACACAATAGCGTCTATATTCCACATAGGAGTTAAAACTCTAGACCTTAAAATCCCAAGTACTAAAATATTACTGATAAGGCTGACTGAATGACTGCATATATTAGTGAGTATTCAAAAGATATACAAAATTCAAAAGAGCAGATTTAGAAGGTATGTTAGTGTCCTCCACTTGCCACAAGCCAGTAACTTCAAACAATATGACAACTCTCTCAGAGTTCTGATGGCCAAAAGCTTCAAATCAAGACGTCACCAGAGCTGTGCACCCTCTGGAAATTGTAGGGGAGAATTCTCTCTTGTCTCTTCCAGCTTCTAGTGGCTCCAGGCATTCATTGGCTTGTGGCTGCATCACTCCCAGCTTGGCTTTCATCTTCACATCATCTTTGGCTCTTCTCCCTCATGTTGTTCCCATGCATGTCTCTTCCAAGGACACATCATTGGCTTTATAGATCATCTCAATAATCTATCATGATCCTGTCTCAATATCTTTAACTTAGTTCTATCTGCAGTGTCCCCTTTTCTACATAAAGCTGTATTTTCAGGTTCTAGGAATTAGGAAATGGATCTATCTTTGGGGAGGTCACCATTCCACCCACTATAGCAGGCAGGGTGCAGTAGAAAATGTAGAAGTTTGGAGCCAGGATTCCAACTTAGCTTGGATATTTACATAAATAAAAAAACTAGCTTGTTAAATCTATCTCAACCCCAGTTTTCATTTATCATTATATCTGCTTTCATGAGTTTCTAAGACTACTATGTGAGATAATGTATAGAGGGTGAATAGTTAAGTATCTGGTCCACTGTGAATGCCCAAGAAATGTTCCCATACCTTGTCATTTTGTAGGACCCTTGACCAAAAGTACTTACCTTGTTTAAGCCTTTCTTCTGAACACCAATTATATCTTTTATAGTTTTTTATTGGATATTTCCCTTGTCAAAATCTTCTGAGAAATCCACTCCTTATTGAATCATAATCAAATTTGTCAAATAAGAAAATATATATCCCTTAGTATATGAATGAGTCCTGTTCATTAATCATTTTATCTGTGTTCGTCTATTCTCCCTGACCACACAGAAGGTAGGGACACAATAGCGTCTATATTCCACATAGGAGTTAAAACTCTAGACCTTAAAATCCCAAGTACTAAAATATTACTGATAAGGCTGACTGAATGACTGCATATATTAGTGAGTATTCAAAAGATATACAAAATTCAAAAGAGCAGATTTAGAAGGTATGTTAGTGTCCTCCACTTGCCACAAGCCAGTAACTTCAAACAATATGACAACTCTCTCAGAGTTCTGATGGCCAAAAGCTTCAAATCAAGACGTCACCAGAGCTGTGCACCCTCTGGAAATTGTAGGGGAGAATTCTCTCTTGTCTCTTCCAGCTTCTAGTGGCTCCAGGCATTCATTGGCTTGTGGCTGCATCACTCCCAGCTTGGCTTTCATCCTCACATCATCTTTCCCTCTTCTCCCTCATGTTGTTCCCATGCATGTCTCTTCCAAGGACACATCATTGGCTTTATAGATCATCTCAATAATCTATCATGATCCTGTCTCAATATCTTTAACTTAGTTCTATCTGCAGTGTCCCCTTTTCTACATAAAGCTGTATTTTCAGGTTCTAGGAATTAGGAAATGGATCTATCTTTGGGGAGGTCACCATTCCACCCACTATAGCAGGCAGGGTGCAGTAGAAAATGTAGAAGTTTGGAGCCAGGATTCCAACTTAGCTTGGATATTTACATAAATAAAAAAACTAGCTTGTTAAATCTATCTCAACCCCAGTTTTCATTTATCATTATATCTGCTTTCATGAGTTTCTAAGACTACTATGTGAGATAATGTATAGAGGGTGAATAGTTAAGTATCTGGTCCACTGTGAATGCCCAAGAAATGTTCCCATACCTTGTCATTTTGTAGGACCCTTGACCAAAAGTACTTACCTTGTTTAAGCCTTTCTTCTGAACACCAATTATATCTTTTATAGTTTTTTATTGGATATTTCCCTTGTCAAAATCTTCTGAGAAATCCACTCCTTATTGAATCATAATCAAATTTGTCAAATAAGAAAATTTTACAATGAAGTACAACAAAAGTCCTTTAGAAATTATAGTTAGGCTCTGTCCTTACAAGTTTGAAATCTACATTCATTTTTGAATATCTGGAGAGAACTACAACTGCTGGGGATGGGCCATTGTTCCTTGGAGTTGCTGAGTGGAAAAAGCTAAATGGATTGTAAATACACCACTGTGTCTTCTAAGGCATTGTATCAAAAGAATAGTTTCTGTGAAACACCCGAGATGCTTATCTCAAGTCTTCATTTTGACAGTACTCCTAAAGTCTACGAAATAGGCTTTACTTAGAAAAGATTTTACTTAGAACAAAATTAAGTATGAGTATTATTGAGGATAAAGGCTTCAATAGATGGAAATAATGTAGAATTCTCAGACACATAGAACTTCAAAAATCCTTATGTAAATACTAAATTGATTAACATAAAAGCTTGGGTGGCAGAGGAGGGGTGTGTGTTCACAACTTTATAGCCAGAAATAAGAAAAGTTTGAATCTTTATATTATATATTGTCTTCAGAAACTCATATGTGTGACTAAGAAATTACTCTTAGCACTGTTTGATCAGTTTATTCACCAATGCCAACATCCAAGATTGTTACTTAATACCAATTATATTCTGGACATTGTGCATGAAAAAAAAATGGTATTAACACTGCCTTCCTGGAAGGCAGAGTCTAGGAAGGAGTACAGACATGTACATAGAGAATATTAGGTTTAATCCTAATATTCTCTAGGTTTAAGCCTAAGAGGAGCATAGAGGAAAGAAGGAGTCATTCCCTGGGGTTCCAATGCCTAGCAGAATGCCTGGCACATAGCAGCTATTCAAAGAGTAGTTCATAGATGAAAAAGTGATTGCCTTGGGGTAAGTTTCAAATAGTAGACATGTCTAAATCAAACATATTGAGATCCTAAGTGAGGCACTTTCAAGCTATTAAGAGAAGCTTTGGGTTCCTGTTATTTGAGTTGATAATATGTAGAGGCATCTGTTAGGATTGATAACAGTCTTAGCACCCACATAATTTGGCTTAGCTAAGAAATAGAACCCAGCTCAGGATCCACAATGTAATCCGGAGATCCGGAGCAACACTTTTCAAGGGACTCAGCTGCATGTTGTCTTTGCTTTATCTCTAAGGCCTGCTTTCACCCGCAATTCTTGCTAGTTTCTTTTATCCCCTGCATACTACTTCCTCTTTGTGTGTCTTTGTTTCTGTTGCATACTGCTACCTGTGTCCCTTTCTGTATGTCTGAACTTTCACAACCCAGAGTGTGTATCCAATACAGAGCATACATAATGTGCAGAATGAATATTCAAGGACAATTCAGAGCCCATCACCCAGTTTTTTTTTTAATTTCTTCTTCGCATCAGAGTGTTGCAGCTAGCCCGGGGAAGTTGTGTGATCACAGCATGGTCAAATAACTATAAAAAATAATGGCTGTGGGGCTTCCCTGGTGGTCCAGTGGGTAAGGACACCGCCTTGCAGTGCAAGGGGCGCCAGTTCGATCCCTGGCCTGGGAAGATCCCACGTGCCGCGGAGCGGCTGAACCGATGTGTCCAATTACCAAGCCGGAGCTCTGGAGCGCATGCGCCCAGAGCCAGTGCTCTGCGACAACAGAAGCCACTGCGATGGGAGGCCCACACGGGCCAGAGAACAAAGATGGGTGAAACTGAATAAATGAAAGACCAATAGAAGTGGCCTGCCCACCCCTCTCCCTCCTTCCCCACCCCACCCTACCCAAAAATAATAAATAAATAAATGTTAAAAAAAAATAATGGCTGTGGACATGACTATTCTCAGAGGACTATTTTATGTGCAATATAACAATTTAAAAAAGGGTGCCCAGTAGTATTATGGAAATGGTTGAAATAAAACAACCTCTTGGGGATAAGCTCTAAGTTATACTTCTAGTAGTTATTATTTGTTGAATGTTGAATATATAATTGTATATTAAAGTATTCTCCTAATCCTTTCACTTTACTATCTCAATTAATTCCAGACTAATGGTGAAGCCACAGGACCTTCAAAAGGTTAAGTGAACTTGTAAGAGAATTAGTAAAAGACAAAGTTTAAATTGAATTCAGAACTGTTTGACTCCAAATTCTATGTTCTATTAAATAACTGTGATACTACCTGACTATAGTTCCTAAAAGTACAACTCAGCCATGAATTTTAGAGAAACTATCACAGCCAACAGACCATCATACTTAACTCAGAAGTGGAGTATTCATACAGTGTTAGAGACCATGTACATTATGACTGCTTTGTCATGTCGTGAACAACCAGAGCCCCAAAGCTCTTCAGTTAGCTGTTTTCCTGAGTAAGCATTATTTATTCAGTTCACCTTAATATATTCAAATCTACTAAACATCTGGTGGTGTCTATGTGCTAGATACAGTGGGCATACAAAGATGAATAAGACATGGGCTATACCCTTAAAAGCTGAGAGTGAGGATACAGGTGAAAAAGCCAAATCATGACCATACTGAATAGAACAGATAAATTTTGTCTATAGTCGCAAAGTTAACAAAATAACAAAGAGCAGAATAAGGGGAAGATTTCTTTGGTTTGGATAGGGGGTTAGGGAATTCTTTGTAAAAACCTGTGTCAACTTGGGTCTTGTAGGTAAGGAGGGTTTCGATTTTTAAGAGAGAAAAAAATACAACCAAAAACAGAGATGTGGAAAAATACAAGAGGGTTCAGGAAATAGTCTTGTGTCAGCAGGAGAGTACACTTGAGTGGGCAGGTAGTCAAGGGGCACATAATGTTGGAAAAGGAGGTTGAGACAGATTATTGAGAACCTTGCTTGACAGAGAAGGGTCTGGACTTTTCTTTTGGGAGGAACAGCAACTAGAAGCAATTTTCTTCTGACAAGCAGATCTTCCCTGGAATATCAATCAGGAAACTCACAAATGCTGCCCAGTGTGACCCCACACTCAGCTACAGCCTCAGCTGCCTTCATGTACAGTTGCAATGTGGCAACCTGCTAGTATTTTCAGCCACTCGCCTGAAAATCGGGACTCATGACCAGTGTCCTCTTCAAATATTTCAAATATGAAGGCGACTGATTAAACACATACAGGCACACACGTATATCCAAGGTGATGGAGAAACAGTGAGAGGGATAAAGAGATAAAGGATGTGCTATGAGCCCAGGAAGGATTTTTATGGACTTGTCTTTCATCTTGCAGAAGAAACAAGCATGATGTAGTATGTCTATTTATAGATCGCTAAAAATGACTTTTAGTCAGGTAATCTTGCAAAATCAGGGAATGCATGTATAGCATAATGAATATTTAAATGTAATGGGAACTTCAAATCCTCCTGAAGCTAAGGTATTTCAATGGCAACATCAGAAGGGACTGATGCCAAAGGGATGAGAATCGTTACCATGGCGACTCCCAGGCTGACTCACTCACAGATAACGCCTTAAACTTGTGACATGAGAGAGATCGCTTGAGGATTTTTAACACTGTACCAAATACACAAAAACACTCCATTTTTGGCCGATTGGACTTATTGTTCACCTTAATATATTCAAATCTACTAAACATCTGGTGGTGTCTATGTGCTAGTACAGTGGGCATACAAAGATGAATAAGACATGGGCTATACCCTTAAAAGCTGAGAGTGAGGATACAGGTGAAAAAGCCAAATCATGACCATACTGAATAGAACAGATAAATTTTGTCTATAGTCGCAAAGTTAACAAAATAACAAAGAGCAGAATAAGGGGAAGATTTCTTTGGTTTGGATAGGGGGTTAGGGAATTCTTTGTAAAAACCTGTGTCAACTTGGGTCTTGTAGGTAAGGAGGGTTTCGATTTTTAAGAGAGAAAAAAATACAACCAAAAACAGAGATGTGGAAAAATACAAGAGGGTTCAGGAAATAGTCTTGTGTCAGCAGGAGAGTACACTTGAGTGGGCAGGTAGTCAAGGGGCACATAATGTTGGAAAAGGAGGTTGAGACAGATTATTGAGAACCTTGCTTGACAGAGAAGGGTCTGGACTTTTCTTTTGGGAGGAACAGCAACTAGAAGCAATTTTCTTCTGACAAGCAGATCTTCCCTGGAATATCAATCAGGAAACTCACAAATGCTGCCCAGTGTGACCCCACACTCAGCTACAGCCTCAGCTGCCTTCATGTACAGTTGCAATGTGGCAACCTGCTAGTATTTTCAGCCACTCGCCTGAAAATCGGGACTCATGACCAGTGTCCTCTTCAAATATTTCAAATATGAAGGCGACTGATTAAACACATACAGGCACACACGTATATCCAAGGTGATGGAGAAACAGTGAGAGGGATAAAGAGATAAAGGATGTGCTATGAGCCCAGGAAGGATTTTTATGGACTTGTCTTTCATCTTGCAGAAGAAACAAGCATGATGTAGTATGTCTATTTATAGATCGCTAAAAATGACTTTTAGTCAGGTAATCTTGCAAAATCAGGGAATGCATGTATAGCATAATGAATATTTAAATGTAATGGGAACTTCAAATCCTCCTGAAGCTAAGGTATTTCAATGGCAACATCAGAAGGGGACTGATGCCAAAGGGATGAGAATCGTTACCATGGCGACTCCCAGGCTGACTCACTCACAGATAACGCCTTAAACTTGTGACATGAGAGAGATCGCTTGAGGATTTTTAACACTGTACCAAAATACACATCACTCCATGCAGATGAAAAAATATATCAGCATACCATTTTTCCCCCTAAGGCTTTCCATGGCATTGCTAGACAAGACCTCTCTTGTCCTTCAGTTTCTCCCATGTCTGGGATGGGGAAATGGCTCCAAAGGAGGTGTGGAGAATTGAAGGGAACTCGAAATGTTCTTCAGAAATCAAATTCTGCATTCTACTGGTAGATATCACTTTAGTGTTCATACAGTTTCCTGATCCTTGACTTCCACTCACATTTAAGCTGGGGATTCAACTTCCCATATACTTCAGAATTACTTGTTGTAGAAACAAGTGTGTGGAGCCAGAAGTAAGTTGGAGGGATGGGAAAACACACAGAAACACACAGAAATTAAAGATGATAGAACTCTCTCTCTCCATGTCTTCTTTTCCTCTTTTATTCATGAACATTTTTTATAGGCAGCATGAAGAGATGTTTCCAAATTTACATTCCTTTTGCTGCAGTGAAAAGCAAGTACTATAGGAAACTGACTAAATATAACATGACATATATGGAGACAGGAACAGATTTTATAGGACTAATGAAAATGTAGACATTATTCATTTAGGATTTTGAAGAACCTTGAGGGAATATCTGGGTAACTGTTTCCTAAATTAAGACTTGATAATTAATAGCATCATAATCTCCTTGGAAACATCAATCAAAAAAATATAGATTTCAGGATTGTATACCTCAGAATCAAACTAAATGGTCCAAAAAGTCATGGTGGTAATTATGTACATTGAGTGGGAGAATCGTTCATCTAGCCAACCTACTCATTTTACTGAATGTAAGAGCTCCCTGACTGAGAGTTTGATTTGCCAAAGATTATCTACAGATCTAAAACCCACTTCTCCAAATTCTCAGGTTCATTCTCATTAGTAAACCAAGTTTCCCATATGAATTTTTTAAGGCAATGTATTAAATTTTTTATTTTTTATTTTATTTACTTATTGTTAATAAAACATATTTGATTTACATTATTGTATGGGCTTCCCTGGTAGCTCAGATAGAAAAGAACCTGCTTGCAGTGTAGGAGAGCCACGTTCAATCCCTGGGGCAGGAAGATACCCTGGAGAAGAAGATGGCTATCCACTTCAGTAGTCTTTTTTTTGGTGGTGGTGGGGGGTGTGATTGGGGAGGGAGGGGGGCTGGCGGGCCACTTCTATTGGTCTTTCATTTATCTATTTTCATCCATCTTTGTTCTTTGGCCCGCGTGGGCCTCTGATCGCAGTGGCCTCTGTTGTCGCAGAGCACCAGCTCTGGGCACATGCGCTCCGGAGCTCTGGCTCGGTAATTGGACACATGGGTCCAGCCGCTCCACAGCACGTGGGATCTTCCCAGGCCAGGGATCCAACCAGCGCCCCTTGCATTGCAAGGCGGTGTTCTTACCCACTGGACAACCAGGGAAGCCCCACTTCAGTATTCTTGCCTGGAGAATTTCACGGACAGAGGAGCCTGATGGGCTACAGTCCATGGGATCAAAAAGAGGGGCACAACTGAGGGACTAACACTTTCACTTTAAAATGTGTTAGTTTTGGGTATATGGTAATATGATTCAGTTATAAATAGATATATATAGATATTCTTTTTTTCAATTCTTTTTTATTATAGGGTATTACAGGATAATGCTTTTTAATAAAATTAAGGTTAGAATATGACTAATATCCTTTAGATATCCTTAAAATGAATATGGTTAAGTGTGATGCCATGATTTAACTAGAAATTTGATTGACTATAGTGAATCATTCAAGATTTCTTTTTTAGGGTTATTTCTGTTGCTGAAGACTAACTTTGAAATATATACAACCCATAGTGGGCGGGTAAGGCACACTAAATATAAATTAAATAATATAATTTAAAAGTGAGTCTTACTAGTCATTTACATCATATACTCTAAGGAAGACAACAGTTTCACAGCTTAAAAATCAAAGTTCATTCCCACAGTTTGGTAGCTTTTGATACTAAGACTATTCAGCGTCACTAATACCCCATCTCCAGTCTTGTGTGATAATGGATCAATTGCCTTGGATTCACACACTGAAAGAGCATTTTGACTCTCCACCTGTGCAAAAAGACTGATAATGCACTAAGCTTACATCTTATGCCATTGTATGGCCTCAATCTCTGAATTCACTTTGATAACCTCATTTAATCTCATAGCCATGGTGTGATGAGGGCTCATTATTCTCTCTATATTTTTCTACAACTTTATATTAGCTAATATGTTTATAACTATACTTCAGCTATTTCAAAATAATATCCAATCGAAATGCGTCAATTTTTCCCTAAATTCCAATACTTCTGAAGTACTTGCATTTTCCCCTCATCTCCCGTATCCACAACAGTGAGTTTAAATCCATTTTCTTTCCAGTCAATATTTTATCTCTACTCTTCTCTTCATCCTACCCGTACATTTTCTGCCTTGATTCAGTCTCATATTATGTTTCACTTTTATTGCAGAGTTTGTTTTGTAACTTATCTGCCTGCTTTAAGGTTTTTACTCACTCTAATCATTCAACAAATAGTTGTTGGGCACTCACTAACCTTCCGGAATAGGAAAAGGCATCCTACTCCAGTATTCTTGCCTGGAAAATTCCATGGACAGAGGAATTTAGTGGGCTACAATCCATATAGTCACAAAGAGTTAGATATATCTGAGCAACTGAATATGCACTCACTAACATGTAGGCTGTGTACTCAGCACTAGGGGATAATCAGATAGACAAACCCTCATGAGACTCACAGTCAAGTGGAGGAAATAGAAGGGCACCAACCAATTTCCTTGGAGAATGATTCAGGCTACAGTGAGAAGGGGCTGTGAAAGCAGATGAGGGTGGGGAGGGAAGACTCAGACTTCCTGGCTCCTGACTAGGTATAATTTGGCTTGCAATCTGAGGCCTACATCAGTTAGGGATGGTCAGGCAAAGAAGCAAGAGAGGAAGAGTGTATGTCCTAGGACCAGGAGAAACAGCATGTGTATGAGGAACTGGATGATAGAGTCAAAGAGGAATCAAGTTAGAAGTGTGACTAGATCTCCAACTCCTTTTCTTCCATGATTTTTCTGTGTCTACCCTCTCCCACTGGCCCATCCCATCGTTATCTGGATGTGGTTCTATTTTTTATCGGTCTCTTTCCCCTCCTGCCTCTCTCTAACCTTCTCTGCTCCCATCTCCCCACCACCCTTTGTCTCTTGCTCTTTTTTGGGCTTCTGTACAGCTCTACTTGTATACACTGTGTATACGCAACCAGATAAATGAAAACACAACAGCAAACAAACAAATAAACCAAAAAAAGAAGTGTAACTAGAAAGACAGGGACAGAGGAGGCACATCATTTGCCCTTAGGGAATTTGTATTTTTATCCTCATAACATGGAGGATCCATTAAAGTTTAACCTTGGGAGCAATACAATCATACTTTTTTTAAAAAAGAATTGGAATATCCCGTTATTGGACATACAACAAATGGATTTGAGAAGAGATTAAACACAGATGACTAGTCAGGAACCCTACTGCAGTAAATCAGGTAAGAGTCAATTTTACTTCTCTTCATCCTCCCCGTACATTTTCTGCCTTGATTCAGTCTCATATTATGTTTCACTTTTATTGCAGAGTTTGTTTTGTAACTTATCTGCCTGCTTTAAGGTTTTTACTCACTCTAATCATTCAACAAATAGTTGTTGGGCACTCACTAACCTTCCGGAATAGGAAAAGGCATCCTACTCCAGTATTCTTGCCTGGAAAATTCCATGGACAGAGGAATTTAGTGGGCTACAATCCATATAGTCACAAAGAGTTAGATATATCTGAGCAACTGAATATGCACTCACTAACATGTAGGCTGTGTACTCAGCACTAGGGGATAATCAGATAGACAAACCCTCATGAGACTCACAGTCAAGTGGAGGAAATAGAAGGGCACCAACCAATTTCCTTGGAGAATGATTCAGGCTACAGTGAGAAGGGGCTGTGAAAGCAGATGAGGGTGGGGAGGGAAGACTCAGACTTCCTGGCTCCTGACTAGGTATAATTTGGCTTGCAATCTGAGGCCTACATCAGTTAGGGATGGTCAGGCAAAGAAGCAAGAGAGGAAGAGTGTATGTCCTAGGACCAGGAGAAACAGCATGTGTATGAGGAACTGGATGATAGAGTCAAAGAGGAATCAAGTTAGAAGTGTGACTAGATCTCCAACTCCTTTTCTTCCATGATTTTTCTGTGTCTACCCTCTCCCACTGGCCCATCCCATCGTTATCTGGATGTGGTTCTATTTTTTATCGGTCTCTTTCCCCTCCTGCCTCTCTCTAACCTTCTCTGCTCCCATCTCCCCACCACCCTTTGTCTCTTGCTCTTTTTTGGGCTTCTGTACAGCTCTACTTGTATACACTGTGTATACGCAACCAGATAAATGAAAACACAACAGCAAACAAACAAATAAACCAAAAAAAGAAGTGTAACTAGAAAGACAGGGACAGAGGAGGCACATCATTTGCCCTTAGGGAATTTGTATTTTTATCCTCATAACATGGAGGATCCATTAAAGTTTAACCTTGGGAGCAATACAATCATACTTTTTTTAAAAAAGAATTGGAATATCCCGTTATTGGACATACAACAAATGGATTTGAGAAGAGATTAAACACAGATGACTAGTCAGGAACCCTACTGCAGTAAATCAGGTAAGAAATGATAATGGCCAAACTAGATCATAGAAACTGCAATTAGATATAGAAATATTTTTATAGAATAGAAGGACCAGGTTTTATTAATTTATTTAACATGGAAAGTGGGAAAAAGAAGAGTCAAGACTCCTTCTAGTCTCTAACTTAATCCACAGGAAAGATGACTATACCATTCACTGAGAATAAGAGTGGAGATAGAGGACCAGCTTTAAGTGTGGATGGGCATGGTTCTATTTGGGGTCATAGATTCTACTCGTCCCTCCTGGCCTCAGCCTTTCCCAGAATCAAGGCCTTTTCCAGTGACTCAGCTCTTCATATCAGTTGACTAAAATATAGGAGCTTCAGCTTTGGAATCAGTCCTAATGAGTATTCAGGGTTGACTTCTTTTAGAACTGACTGGTTTTCTCTACTTGCTGTCCAAGAGACTCTCAAAGTCTTTGCCAGCACAACAGTTCAAAAGCATCAATTCTCCAACACTCAGCCTCCTTCTTTTTTTTTTTTAAAGATTTATTTATTTATTTATTTTTGGGTGGGGTTTGGGTTGGGGAGGGAGGGGAGCGAGCGGGCCACTTCTATTGGTTTTTCATTTCTCTATTTTCATCTGTCTTTGTTCTTTGGCTCCTGTGGGCCTCCCATCGCGGTGGTGTCTGTTGTTGCAGAGCGCCGGCTCTGGGCGCATGCGCTCCAGAGCTCCGGCTCGGTAATTGGACACATCAGTCCAGCCGCTCCTCAGCACGTGGGATCTTCCCAGGCCAGGGATCGAACCGGCGCCCCTTGAACTACAAGGTGGTGTCCTTATCCACTGGACCACCAGGGGAAGCCGTCAGCCTTCTTTATGGTGCAACTCTCACATCTGTACATGACTACTGGAAAAACCATAGCTTTGACTATACAGAGTCTTATCAAGAAAATTATGTCTCTGCTTTTTAATACACTGTCTAGGCTTGTCATAGCTTTTCTTCCAAGAAGCAAGTGGGGTTTTTTTGTTTGTTTGTTTGATGGCTGCAGTCACCACCTGCAGTTATTTTGGAACCCAAGAAAATAAAGTCTGTCACTGTTTCCGTTGTTTTCCCATCTATTTGCCATGAGGTGATGGGACTAGTTGCCATGATCTTAGTTTTTTGAATATTGAGTTTTATTGTAATGAAATCCCACTGGCCTTCAAAGACAGATTTCCCTGGGGATTCCCAGTCCCTTTGTCAGGTCTCCAGAGTGGAAGCCTGACATGCAGTTCAGAACCTTCACGACAGTGGGAGAGCTTCTTTGGTATTATTATTTTTGGCCTCTTTTTATTGATTTTTTTGTTTGTATATATTTTCATCCATCTTTATTTGTCAGCCTGTGTGCGCCTCCCACTGCAGTGGCCTCTCTTGTTGCAGAGCACCAGCTCTGCATTCCAGAGCACTGGCTTCTAATTGGACACACCAGTCCAGCACATGGGATCTTCCTGGACCAGGGATCGAACCAGTGCCCCTTGCACTGCAAGGCAGGCAGACTCTTTACCCACTAGACCACCAGGGAAGCCCGTATTACTGTTCAGTTTGTGGATCTCCCACCTGGTGGGTTTGGGATTTGATTTTATTGTGATTGTGTCCCTCTTACCACCTCGTTGTGGCTTCTTTGTCTTCGGATATGGAATATCTTTTTTGGTAGGTTCCAGCATCCTTCTTTTGATGGCTGTTCAATAGCTAGTTGTGACGTTTGTGGTCTTACAGAAAGAGATGAGCTCATGTCCTTCTCTACCATCTTGAACCAGAAGTCCTTAGTTTTTTGAATGTTGAGGTTTAAGCCAGCTTTTTCACTCTCCTCTTTAACCCTCATCAAGAGGGTTCTTCTTCACTCTGAGATTGTTGATATCTCTCTTGACAATCTTAATTCCAACTTGTGATTCATATATATATGGGAAATATACCTGCTACCATAATTCATGACTAAGGAGATTTTTATTTGGAAATGGTAAAATACCTTAGCAAGATTTTGAATGTGAACACCGTCCCACCAAAGAAAACTACCCTATTTCCTGTGCTCCTTGAGGATTATTATGAAACAAAAAAGTTGTCTTTCTCTTAGCTAACATCTGAAGACTCATCAGGGCAGTAATAAACAATTGACTTTATTCAACATTCTTTGGATTTGTCAACAGCAAACAGATAAGAGCATGACAGCTGTATTCATTATCATCACCAGCTGATGAAGGGGAGTTCATGGATTAAACATCAGAGAGGGCTGAAAAGTCTACATTAGAACTGAACATTAATGATTATTTGGCATCCATAAAAAAACAAGGCAGAAATCAGCCTCAGACAAGAGATAAAAGCCTTGTCCTAGGAGGAAAATCATTTTGTGCTAGTGATGCATGTTTAAGTCATTGCTTGTTGTGTGGTACAGTAGAAAGAACTAGAAATTTAAAGTCAGACAGACTTGGGTTCAAATTATATCTCCAATTTTTCTAGCAGTAATTTTGGGCATTCCTTAAACTCAGATTCTCTCTGCTATAAGAAGGGAATATTAATTTCAACTTCATAGAATTGTTAAGAGGCTTAAACAATATATCATGTTGAAAGCACCTAGCAAATTGCTGGTCACATAGCTAAACATACAATAATAGATAGTGCTTGTCATTCCATAGTTAGTGGAGAAAAAAATAATAGCTTAGTTAAAGAGAAGGAAAATACATCATAGGCATTGCATTGCCCTATAACCCACTTTAAGCTACTTGATTTCCTTACTTATTCCATTATAGTTTTTACAGTTTTCTGGGACTATTATATACCTTATTTCAATTCATTTCACCAATATTATAGACAGACTGCCCATCACACAGGTAAATTATAGCTCATGTCCTTCTCTACCATCTTGAACCAGAAGTCCTTAGTTTTTTGAATGTTGAGGTTTAAGCCAGCTTTTTCACTCTCCTCTTTAACCCTCATCAAGAGGGTTCTTCTTCACTCTGAGATTGTTGATATCTCTCTTGACAATCTTAATTCCAACTTGTGATTCATATATATATGGGAAATATACCTGCTACCATAATTCATGACTAAGGAGATTTTTATTTGGAAATGGTAAAATACCTTAGCAAGATTTTGAATGTGAACACCGTCCCACCAAAGAAAACTACCCTATTTCCTGTGCTCCTTGAGGATTATTATGAAACAAAAATGTTGTCTTTCTCTTAGCTAACATCTGAAGACTCATCAGGGCAGTAATAAACAATTGACTTTATTCAACATTCTTTGGATTTGTCAACAGCAAACAGATAAGAGCATGACAGCTGTATTCATTATCATCACCAGCTGATGAAGGGGAGTTCATGGATTAAACATCAGAGAGGGCTGAAAAGTCTACATTAGAACTGAACATTAATGATTATTTGGCATCCATAAAAAAACAAGGCAGAAATCAGCCTCAGACAAGAGATAAAAGCCTTGTCCTAGGAGGAAAATCATTTTGTGCTAGTGATGCATGTTTAAGTCATTGCTTGTTGTGTGGTACAGTAGAAAGAACTAGAAATTTAAAGTCAGACAGACTTGGGTTCAAATTATATCTCCAATTTTTCTAGCAGTAATTTTGGGCATTCCTTAAACTCAGATTCTCTCTGCTATAAGAAGGGAATATTAATTTCAACTTCATAGAATTGTTAAGAGGCTTAAACAATATATCATGTTGAAAGCACCTAGCAAATTGCTGGTCACATAGCTAAACATACAATAATAGATAGTGCTTGTCATTCCATAGTTAGTGGAGAAAAAAATAATAGCTTAGTTAAAGAGAAGGAAAATACATCATAGGCATTGCATTGCCCTATAACCCACTTTAAGCTACTTGATTTCCTTACTTATTCCATTATAGTTTTTACAGTTTTCTGGGACTATTATATACCTTATTTCAATTCATCATTTCACCAATATTATAGACAGACTGCCCATCACACAGGTAAGGAGATTGAGTATCAGACTAGCTGACAAGTTTGCTCTAAGATCCCAGGACTAATGAGCAATGAATCTTTAACTAGATTCCAACTCTTAAAGTCTGTTTTAGTCAAAGACTTAACTGATAGCTCAGTTTGTTTAAACATGGTGTTAGCCTAGAGGTTTTATTCCTGGTTGAAACTAGTCTATATCCTTAATGCAAATGTACTAAAATATGAATGTTTGATATAGGTCCAAGGATGGCTGTGAAGTTATATAAGAGGAAAATTCAGCTTATCAAAATTATTAGCTTTAAAATTCACAAACTATTTTTCTATACTGCCAAAGGAATTCCTAAAGTGTTTCTTTGGTTATTATGTGGTTTATGGTTGCCAGTGTCTTTCTCTACAGCAGTATCTGCCAAGTCACTTTTTAGCCAGATCCAGTTGAAGATTAACAGAAATTTGAACAGATGCTCAATGAGGTTAAGCCACTGGAGGTGGCCGATATTGGTGTTTATGTAGCTTTTAGATTCTGTAAACCTGACTTTAGGACCTTAGTTAATGCTTTATATAAGTTTAAATTTAATTCAATATTTAGAAAATGATTGTACGAAAGAAGGAGCCTGTGGTTTCATTTTTATTTACTTTAGCAAGTTATTATATTAAGCTCCAGAGCATGGCATCATATAAGACAAAAGATGCAATAAAACACCAGTACTTGTGATATTTATATCTCTATCTACTGTCTGTCTACAGAGAGAGAAGAGGTTATTTCAGCTTCATAGAATTGTTAAGAGGCTTAAACAATATATCATGTTGAAAGCACCTAGCAAATTGCTGGTCACATAGCTAAACATACAATAATAGATAGTGCTTGTCATTCCATAGTTAGTGGAGAAAAAAATAATAGCTTAGTTAAAGAGAAGGAAAATACATCATAGGCATTGCATTGCCCTATAACCCACTTTAAGCTACTTGATTTCCTTACTTATTCCATTATAGTTTTTACAGTTTTCTGGGACTATTATATACCTTATTTCAATTCATCATTTCACCAATATTATAGACAGACTGCCCATCACACAGGTAAGGAGATTGAGTATCAGACTAGCTGACAAGTTTGCTCTAAGATCCCAGGACTAATGAGCAATGAATCTTTAACTAGATTCCAACTCTTAAAGTCTGTTTTAGTCAAAGACTTAACTGATAGCTCAGTTTGTTTAAACATGGTGTTAGCCTAGAGGTTTTATTCCTGGTTGAAACTAGTCTATATCCTTAATGCAAATGTACTAAAATATGAATGTTTGATATAGGTCCAAGGATGGCTGTGAAGTTATATAAGAGGAAAATTCAGCTTATCAAAATTATTAGCTTTAAAATTCACAAACTATTTTTCTATACTGCCAAAGGAATTCCTAAAGTGTTTCTTTGGTTATTATGTGGTTTATGGTTGCCAGTGTCTTTCTCTACAGCAGTATCTGCCAAGTCACTTTTAGCCAGATCCAGTTGAAGATTAACAGAAATTTGAACAGATGCTCAATGAGGTTAAGCCACTGGAGGTGGCCGATATTGGTGTTTATGTAGCTTTTAGATTCTGTAAACCTGACTTTAGGACCTTAGTTAATGCTTTATATAAGTTTAAATTTAATTCAATATTTAGAAAATGATTGTACGAAAGAAGGAGCCTGTGGTTTCATTTTTATTTACTTTAGCAAGTTATTATATTAAGCTCCAGAGCATGGCATCATATAAGACAAAAGATGCAATAAAACACCAGTACTTGTGATATTTATATCTCTATCTACTGTCTGTCTACAGAGAGAGAAGAGGGTTATTTCAGCATTATTTTTAAGTTGTAGAAGAACTTGAAACAACTTCAATGACCATAACAGAATGACTAATATGTTATAGTATACTGTGTAGCCATAAAATGAAATGAGTCATATCTTTACACATTGATTTGGAGGAAATTCTGAGTTTTCATTAAAGAAAGAAGATGCAATAAGCATGGATTGATTTCAGAGAACTTTCATAAATGTATGTTCTAGGGAATTGAATTAATGGCATAGATATCGAAGTAAATGGTTTTGATTTAAAATTTTTGTTGTCAAACTGGATTGGGAGAGGAAAACTCGCTCTCTTTCTATTTTACCTTCTCCTTGCAAATTCATACATTCCAATTGCCAGGTTCCAGAATTTAAGAGCTTACCATTCAGAAATCCCAACTGTTTTATGGGTAAATTGACTTTTGAAGACTGACTTAGGAACACAATCCACTTATTGTTATGTTGTCACTATGGACACATAAATGCCTGAGGTCTACACAATCCATTTACAAATGCCATATGATAGTATTACAAACAGTGCATCAGGAAAATTTTCATAGTATGCCATTTTGCACTGCATAAACACACCTTGTCCATTGGACAAATGATGTGGAATCTAATCTCCACTCCCCATCCCTTCATCTCTGTGTCCTACAGTGGGGCTGAGGTAGCAGAGGGAGGAGGAGTCATTGTGTAATTCCTACAAATAGATGTTTTTGAAGTCTCCATAAAGGAATTCCTAAAGTGTTTCTTTGGTTATTATGTGGTTTATGGTTGCCAGTGTCTTTCTCTACAGCAGTATCTGCCAAGTCACTTTTTAGCCAGATCCAGTTGAAGATTAACAGAAATTTGAACAGATGCTCAATGAGGTTAAGCCACTGGAGGTGGCCGATATTGGTGTTTATGTAGCTTTTAGATTCTGTAAACCTGACTTTAGGACCTTAGTTAATGCTTTATATAAGTTTAAATTTAATTCAATATTTAGAAAATGATTGTACGAAAGAAGGAGCCTGTGGTTTCATTTTTATTTACTTTAGCAAGTTATTATATTAAGCTCCAGAGCATGGCATCATATAAGACAAAAGATGCAATAAAACACCAGTACTTGTGATATTTATATCTCTATCTACTGTCTGTCTACAGAGAGAGAAGAGGGTTATTTCAGCATTATTTTTAAGTTGTAGAAGAACTTGAAACAACTTCAATGACCATAACAGAATGACTAATATGTTATAGTATACTGTGTAGCCATAAAATGAAATGAGTCATATCTTTACACATTGATTTGGAGGAAATTCTGAGTTTTCATTAAAGAAAGAAGATGCAATAAGCATGGATTGATTTCAGAGAACTTTCATAAATGTATGTTCTAGGGAATTGAATTAATGGCATAGATATCGAAGTAAATGGTTTTGATTTAAAATTTTTGTTGTCAAACTGGATTGGGAGAGGAAAACTCGCTCTCTTTCTATTTTACCTTCTCCTTGCAAATTCATACATTCCAATTGCCAGGTTCCAGAATTTAAGAGCTTACCATTCAGAAATCCCAACTGTTTTATGGGTAAATTGACTTTTGAAGACTGACTTAGGAACACAATCCACTTATTGTTATGTTGTCACTATGGACACATAAATGCCTGAGGTCTACACAATCCATTTACAAATGCCATATGATAGTATTACAAACAGTGCATCAGGAAAATTTTCATAGTATGCCATTTTTGCACTGCATAAACACACCTTGTCCATTGGACAAATGATGTGGGAATCTAATCTCCACTCCCCATCCCTTCATCTCTGTGTCCTACAGTGGGGCTGAGGTAGCAGAGGGAGGAGGAGTCATTGTGTAATTCCTACAAATAGATGTTTTTTGAAGTCTCCATAAAGGTAGATTAATGAGTCAAAGTATAATGGAGACCCATGCAACAGCAAAAAGGTGATTGGGAAAGAAGACAAAAGGAAAATCTCATGAGAAAAGGGGCTTTCCTTTTAGTTCAGCTGGTGAAGAATCTGCCTGCAATGCATGAGACTCTGGTTCAGTTCCTGGGTTGGGAAGATCCCCTGGAGAAGAGATAGGCTACCCACTCAATATTCTTGGGCTTTCCTGGTGGTGCAGATAGCAAAGAACATACATGCAATGCAAGAGACTGAGTTTGATCCCTGGGTTGGGAAGATCTCTGGAGAAGGGAAGGGAAAGGCTACCCACTTTAGTGTTCTGGCCTGGAGAATTCCATGACTCATCCATGGGTCGTAAAGAGTCGGAAATGAATGAGCGACTTTCACTTTCATGAGGAAAGGCAGATATAGACTACAACGACCTTAAATCAGTGATTATCAATCAGGGAGAATTCCAACTCCCCTCCTGTCATCCTGGGGACATCTGGCAATGTCTGCAGCCATCACTGATTGCTATGGCTGGGCAGCTGCTACTGGAATCTAGTGAATTAAGCTCAGAAGTACAGCTAAACATCAGAGAATGCACAGATGCAAGGCTGCACAGATGCAGCCTTCTACATCAAATAAGTATTTAATCCAAAATGTTAATAGTGCTGCCGTTGATAAGCCAAATCCTAAATCAACACACACCCTACTTAAAAAGAGACTAAAATCTTAGGAAGGTATGAAGGTTTGTTAAAAGGAGATTAGCACTAAAATCACATCTTGTCTGTTGTATTATTCTTCCTGAAAGTTAAATATTTTATTATTGTAGCCATTGTTTCATGCTAATCAATAAACTGTCATGTAATGTGTTTTTAATGTGAAAGAAAAAAAATGTCTCCTAGTCCCCAAATTTTTCTTTAGCAAAAAGTAACCTCTTTTATCAGATTTGAAGTACTGCATGCCATTTTCTAAGATTGCTGCACAAATAAGAAATCTAAATCTCTGGAGAATTTTCCCTTGATATTTTGTTCCATTCATTATTTATACAGAATTGTTACTGAGAACTCTTTCCTGAACTTTTAAATTTCAAAATATGGAAGTCACAGAGGATGTTTTCCAAAGATTTTCAGCTTCTTGTATAGATACAATCAATGGTTTTTTTAAAAGAAAGATTCATAGAACTGAATATGATATAATGCTATTTTTTAAAACAATGACAAAAAATCTGAAGTCTCCAGAGTAGGAAATGGCAACTCCCTCCAGTGTTCTTGCCTGGAAAATTCCATGGATGGAGAGGCCTGGCAGGCTACAGTCCATGGGGTTGCAAAGAGTCAGACACGACTGAGTTACTGAATGTGCATGCAGGTATAAATGTCCCTAGATGGTTGTGATAAGGACAGAGTAGAATAGGTAGGTGGTTGTAGAGTCCTAGTAGGGGATGTTAGGTAGAAGGGAGACACCTCAGAAAGGTTGGGGGGCCAGTGAGTTAATGGTAACTCAGGAGAGTTCCTCCTTGTTCAGTAAAGCAGGCTTGGCTGGGTATAAACAGCTGACGAAGGAGGAGCTGGAGAAGAAGTAACCAATGATGTATGTCCTGCATCTGCGTCTACTTGAGGAGGACGGTCTTCTACCATCTTACATATATGGCTGCCCACTCAATTGAGGGAGAGCAGAGCAGAGCTTTCCTGCCTGCCTGCTTGCACGTCTTACAAGTACCCTATCCTAATAAATCCTCTTCTTGCCTATCACTCTGCCTCTTGCTGAATTCCTTCTGTGTGGAGGCACGAAGAACCTGAGCCTCAGTGGATCCAGACATTGGATGAATGCTAGATTAAGTCCCGGCCATGTGGGTTCGAGTCCCAGACAGGGTTTTGGCCAGGATTGAGTCCTGACTATGTGGATTCACGTCCCAAGCAGGGTTTTGGCTGGGGTTAAGCCTTAGCCACATGGGTTCGAGTCCCAAACCAGGTTTTGGCTAGGTTCAAACCCCAGTCACGTGGGTTCAAGTTCCAAACAGGGTTTTGGCTGGAATTCAAGCTCCACCCACATGGGTTCAAGTCCCAAGCAGGGTTCAATCAGGTCTGGGCCCTGGGTTTAAGTTTAAAATTGAGCTAAAACCCTTTCAGTTGCATAAGCATATATAAAATATTTTCCACCGTTACTAATTAGTGAAAGAAAGTACAATGGAGGAAGTGAGATTACTGAACAATAAATATGCAAATGAATATCTATGAAGATGGTAACAATGCTTATGATAAAAAGTAGGTTATGTAGAAGGATTCTTTTAAGCAGAAGGGAAAAAATTAGATACAAAATATTGATGATGATCATGTCTGAATGGAAAATCAAACAAATAAAAATCAAACACAGATATGGTACCAAGAAAAGAAAGAAAGAAGATAGAACAAAAGAGTTCGCTGGAAACCATGGATGGAGAGGCCTGGCAGGCTACAGTCCATGGGGTTGCAAAGAGTCAGACACGACTGAGTTACTGAATGTGCATGCAGGTATAAATGTCCCTAGATGGTTGTGATAAGGACAGAGTAGAATAGGTAGGTGGTTGTAGAGTCCTAGTAGGGGATGTTAGGTAGAAGGGAGACACCTCAGAAAGGTTGGGGGGCCAGTGAGTTAATGGTAACTCAGGAGAGTTCCTCCTTGTTCAGTAAAGCAGGCTTGGCTGGGTATAAACAGCTGACGAAGGAGGAGCTGGAGAAGAAGTAACCAATGATGTATGTCCTGCATCTGCGTCTACTTGAGGAGGACGGTCTTCTACCATCTTACATATATGGCTGCCCACTCAATTGAGGGAGAGCAGAGCAGAGCTTTCCTGCCTGCCTGCTTGCACGTCTTACAAGTACCCTATCCTAATAAATCCTCTTCTTGCCTATCACTCTGCCTCTTGCTGAATTCCTTCTGTGTGGAGGCACGAAGAACCTGAGCCTCAGTGGATCCAGACATTGGATGAATGCTAGATTAAGTCCCGGCCATGTGGGTTCGAGTCCCAGACAGGGTTTTGGCCAGGATTGAGTCCTGACTATGTGGATTCACGTCCCAAGCAGGGTTTTGGCTGGGGTTAAGCCTTAGCCACATGGGTTCGAGTCCCAAACCAGGTTTTGGCTAGGTTCAAACCCCAGTCACGTGGGTTCAAGTTCCAAACAGGGTTTTGGCTGGAATTCAAGCTCCACCCACATGGGTTCAAGTCCCAAGCAGGGTTCAATCAGGTCTGGGCCCTGGGTTTAAGTTTAAAATTGAGCTAAAACCCTTTCAGTTGCATAAGCATATATAAAATATTTTCCACCGTTACTAATTAGTGAAAGAAAGTACAATGGAGGAAGTGAGATTACTGAACAATAAATATGCAAATGAATATCTATGAAGATGGTAACAATGCTTATGATAAAAAGTAGGTTATGTAGAAGGATTCTTTTAAGCAGAAGGGAAAAAATTAGATACAAAATATTGATGATGATCATGTCTGAATGGAAAATCAAACAAATAAAAATCAAACACAGATATGGTACCAAGAAAAGAAAGAAAGAAGATAGAACAAAAGAGTGAATGTGATAAAGCTGACATTTGGGCATTATAATTGGCTACCTATTCTATTTTGATAGTTCCCCAGGGACTACCCAGAGATCATTACCTACCATCTCTTTAGGAAGATAATTTGATGAAAATGCATCTTTCTGTTAGAAAAATCTAAAAATGAGGTTTCTGAGAGTGTGCTAAGGATTCTTTTTCAGGAAGGTAAGTTAAAGCTCTAAGAAATATCAGAAGTGCTTTATTCCAGAGAAAGATATTACTGTAGCCCTTAACAATTCCTCTTATTCCACCCTATTAATTTTAACAGTTCCTAAACTCTTATTCTCCTCCAACAAAACAGAACCAGGCCTAGAATTTTTGTTATTAACTGTGCCCTTTAAGCTCCATATCTGTTTCAAGATCACAAATTACAAAAGAAAACTACCTTCCTGGGCTAGAAAATTCTCACAGAATTTTGTCATCTCTTCTAAGTCATGTGTTCTTGACAGCATCTTGATTTAATCTTTCACAGTTTAGCTCACTATGTAGCTTGGCTTTTTCAAGTTGCCATGCATACCACATGTTGATTTCTATTCTGGTCATGGATTCATAGTCCAGCTCAGGATGGTCAGCCAAATCCACCACATTCTGCATTAAACTGCTTTTTTTCTACTCTTACTTCAATATTGAGGAAAATGGAAACTGTAAATCTCTTTGAACCTCTGAAAACCTTTGAAAAACTTAGGATGTCATAGGTCATGAATAATGTTGTTTTAAATGTCAGTGGTTTATGAATCATTCTTGATAAATTAATCATGAACCTAATATATTATAGAGAATTTTGAATATTGACTAACTTGTAAATGAACTTGAAAGCTGCTTGGAATAGAGATATTTTTAAAACTTCAGTATCCATAGGCTTAGGCTTCCAAAATGACACATGATATAATTCAAAATATGTCTATTAATATTTTGTAGAAAGTCATTATTCATTCATTCCTAAAGAGTAAGTTTAACCCCATATGCTTTATCATCTTCCAGAAATGTATCAATTTCCTAAATTTGTAGAAATTATGGACTCATTAATTGAGCAGCTAGAGAGTGCAAGCTTTTGATTATTAATTATTTTAGCTAACTAAGAGTCCCCATGTACATTAAAGGATAACCAATATTTCAAAATTTAAGATGAGTTTGCACTAACATACTTAGTGCTGATATCAAGTGAAAAATGAAAATCCTACCATCTCTTTAGGAAGATAATTTGATGAAAATGCATCTTTCTGTTAGAAAAATCTAAAAATGAGGTTTCTGAGAGTGTGCTAAGGATTCTTTTTCAGGAAGGTAAGTTAAAGCTCTAAGAAATATCAGAAGTGCTTTATTCCAGAGAAAGATATTACTGTAGCCCTTAACAATTCCTCTTATTCCACCCTATTAATTTTAACAGTTCCTAAACTCTTATTCTCCTCCAACAAAACAGAACCAGGCCTAGAATTTTTGTTATTAACTGTGCCCTTTAAGCTCCATATCTGTTTCAAGATCACAAATTACAAAAGAAAACTACCTTCCTGGGCTAGAAAATTCTCACAGAATTTTGTCATCTCTTCTAAGTCATGTGTTCTTGACAGCATCTTGATTTAATCTTTCACAGTTTAGCTCACTATGTAGCTTGGCTTTTTCAAGTTGCCATGCATACCACATGTTGATTTCTATTCTGGTCATGGATTCATAGTCCAGCTCAGGATGGTCAGCCAAATCCACCACATTCTGCATTAAACTGCTTTTTTTCTACTCTTACTTCAATATTGAGGAAAATGGAAACTGTAAATCTCTTTGAACCTCTGAAAACCTTTGAAAAACTTAGGATGTCATAGGTCATGAATAATGTTGTTTTAAATGTCAGTGGTTTATGAATCATTCTTGATAAATTAATCATGAACCTAATATATTATAGAGAATTTTGAATATTGACTAACTTGTAAATGAACTTGAAAGCTGCTTGGAATAGAGATATTTTTAAAACTTCAGTATCCATAGGCTTAGGCTTCCAAAATGACACATGATATAATTCAAAATATGTCTATTAATATTTTGTAGAAAGTCATTATTCATTCATTCCTAAAGAGTAAGTTTAACCCCATATGCTTTATCATCTTCCAGAAATGTATCAATTTCCTAAATTTGTAGAAATTATGGACTCATTAATTGAGCAGCTAGAGAGTGCAAGCTTTTGATTATTAATTATTTTAGCTAACTAAGAGTCCCCATGTACATTAAAGGATAACCAATATTTCAAAATTTAAGATGAGTTTGCACTAACATACTTAGTGCTGATATCAAGTGCTCCAAATGCACAGTATAACTTAACTCACATTCAGCTAACATTTCTGAGATCTTTCTATCATTGGTGCACTCAACTAGAACCTAAAAAAATATATTTTTGCCCTTGGGGAAGTTCAAAATCTAGTGGGACTGCAAAATAATTTTGAAAAAAGTACTACTATCAAAGTAGAAGAGAAGTGTTCTGAGAACTCAAAGGAGTGACTCATCCTAGAATCAGATTTCCCAGGGGCGCTTTCCTCTTCTCTCCTTCTACTGTCTTCGTGGTGAGTCTGTCCATTCTCAGGGCTGCATCTATCGCTCATGACTCACTTAGCTTTGTTCCTCCCTGAATCCTGCCTTCCTGTATTTTGTTTCCTAACTACTTACTTGGCACCTCTACATGCAAGTGCCCCTGACACCCACAACCCAAAGTAGCCTGGAAATGAGTAAATGAGTCGTCCTCAGCACCAAATCTTCCCTTCTTACTATTGTTATCCCTCTTCTCCCTTAGGACAGAAGCCCTATAGTCATCCTTGATGCCGCCTTCTCTCTATCCTCTCTTATCAAGGTCACCAAATTTTGCCTAACCTATTTCTATTTTCTCCACCTTCCCTTTAGTGCTACCTCTGACTTCTCTTTACTCTAGGGGAATGGCAGAGCTTGTGAAATTGATAACCTCCGACTCAATCATCTCTGGTGCTAGGCCACCACGAATAAAAACAGATGCAATCACTCTGAGTTCTCTGAATGTCTTAGGTGGAGGATCCGACTTGTAAATGAACTTGAAAGCTGCTTGGAATAGAGATATTTTAAAACTTCAGTATCCATAGGCTTAGGCTTCCAAAATGACACATGATATAATTCAAAATATGTCTATTAATATTTTGTAGAAAGTCATTATTCATTCATTCCTAAAGAGTAAGTTTAACCCCATATGCTTTATCATCTTCCAGAAATGTATCAATTTCCTAAATTTGTAGAAATTATGGACTCATTAATTGAGCAGCTAGAGAGTGCAAGCTTTTGATTATTAATTATTTTAGCTAACTAAGAGTCCCCATGTACATTAAAGGATAACCAATATTTCAAAATTTAAGATGAGTTTGCACTAACATACTTAGTGCTGATATCAAGTGCTCCAAATGCACAGTATAACTTAACTCACATTCAGCTAACATTTCTGAGATCTTTCTATCATTGGTGCACTCAACTAGAACCTAAAAAAATATATTTTTGCCCTTGGGGAAGTTCAAAATCTAGTGGGACTGCAAAATAATTTTGAAAAAAGTACTACTATCAAAGTAGAAGAGAAGTGTTCTGAGAACTCAAAGGAGTGACTCATCCTAGAATCAGATTTCCCAGGGGCGCTTTCCTCTTCTCTCCTTCTACTGTCTTCGTGGTGAGTCTGTCCATTCTCAGGGCTGCATCTATCGCTCATGACTCACTTAGCTTTGTTCCTCCCTGAATCCTGCCTTCCTGTATTTTGTTTCCTAACTACTTACTTGGCACCTCTACATGCAAGTGCCCCTGACACCCACAACCCAAAGTAGCCTGGAAATGAGTAAATGAGTCGTCCTCAGCACCAAATCTTCCCTTCTTACTATTGTTATCCCTCTTCTCCCTTAGGACAGAAGCCCTATAGTCATCCTTGATGCCGCCTTCTCTCTATCCTCTCTTATCAAGGTCACCAAATTTTGCCTAACCTATTTCTATTTTCTCCACCTTCCCTTTAGTGCTACCTCTGACTTCTCTTTACTCTAGGGGAATGGCAGAGCTTGTGAAATTGATAACCTCCGACTCAATCATCTCTGGTGCTAGGCCACCACGAATAAAAACAGATGCAATCACTCTGAGTTCTCTGAATGTCTTAGGTGGAAGGAATCTCATTCAGAGAGCTGGTTACAGAGGCTATGGCAGGACTGGCAAGTCAAGGAGGCCAGTGGGACACCTTGGAAATGAATCATGCTGAGTCTCATCTCCTGGCTTAGGAGTTCCTTGAGGGAGGCAGGTGAAAGGTATTGCACACTATTTTCTCCTTAGCATCTTCCATAATACAGTTTTTTCAATCTAGTCAACAATTGTGGAATGTTGACAGAATAAATTAGTCAACCAACTTGAATTATTTCCTCTTCTGATCATTTAGGTTCTAGAATATAAGACATGTAAACTGTCACTGGATGACACACAAATTTTATCACATCTTTTTTAGGAAATTGGATTAATTGTATAGAAAAAAATGCTTTCATAGGTTTAAGGAGCACAAATCTTTACAGCTTGTAAAGTAGATATGAGATCACAAATGCTGAGATTTTTGTATTGCTTGGTCTCTATTTTATATAGTGAGAGTCTCCTGCAGTTCACTGAACACAAGTTCATATGAACACAAGTTGATAGTCCAGTTGCTACATCATTGTCATATATGCCTAGGTGACTCCCTAAAATGACTCTCATTGGGATGAGCACACCACACTCAATGTTTTGGTTCACCCACAAGACTGAGTCATTCCCTAATTGCTCAAAATACTACACAAGACTGACAAAAATCTGACTACACAGATGGATAAACCAAATAAGACTATTTAGGATGGAACAAAGGTAAAACAAGATTATGTTCTCTGAGGCATAGTACAGGCTACAATTGATGAAAAAGTCAATAAAAATAAGAACTTGGTGGAGAGGGAAGATCAGATGAGAGGTATGGAAAGAGCAACAAGGAAACATACAGTATCATATGTAATAGGGATTACTACAGTGATTAAGCTGTAAGACTAAGGGAACCTATATGGAAGAGGGAAAGAGGAGGGCCACCTTCCCTTTAGTGCTACCTCTGACTTCTCTTTACTCTAGGGGAATGGCAGAGCTTGTGAAATTGATAACCTCCGACTCAATCATCTCTGGTGCTAGGCCACCACGAATAAAAACAGATGCAATCACTCTGAGTTCTCTGAATGTCTTAGGTGGAAGGAATCTCATTCAGAGAGCTGGTTACAGAGGCTATGGCAGGACTGGCAAGTCAAGGAGGCCAGTGGGACACCTTGGAAATGAATCATGCTGAGTCTCATCTCCTGGCTTAGGAGTTCCTTGAGGGAGGCAGGTGAAAGGTATTGCACACTATTTTCTCCTTAGCATCTTCCATAATACAGTTTTTTCAATCTAGTCAACAATTGTGGAATGTTGACAGAATAAATTAGTCAACCAACTTGAATTATTTCCTCTTCTGATCATTTAGGTTCTAGAATATAAGACATGTAAACTGTCACTGGATGACACACAAATTTTATCACATCTTTTTGAGGAAATTGGATTAATTGTATAAAAAAAAATGCTTTCATAGGTTTAAGGAGCACAAATCTTTACAGCTTGTAAAGTAGATATGAGATCACAAATGCTGAGATTTTTGTATTGCTTGGTCTCTATTTTATATAGTGAGAGTCTCCTGCAGTTCACTGAACACAAGTTCATATGAACACAAGTTGATAGTCCAGTTGCTACATCATTGTCATATATGCCTAGGTGACTCCCTAAAATGACTCTCATTGGGATGAGCACACCACACTCAATGTTTTGGTTCACCCACAAGACTGAGTCATTCCCTAATTGCTCAAAATACTACACAAGACTGACAAAAATCTGACTACACAGATGGATAAACCAAATAAGACTATTTAGGATGGAACAAAGGTAAAACAAGATTATGTTCTCTGAGGCATAGTACAGGCTACAATTGATGAAAAAGTCAATAAAAATAAGAACTTGGTGGAGAGGGAAGATCAGATGAGAGGTATGGAAAGAGCAACAAGGAAACATACAGTATCATATGTAATAGGGATTACTACAGTGATTAAGCTGTAAGACTAAGGGAACCTATATGGCGACTAAGCATCAACCTGGGGGGGGGGGGGGAAGGGGAAAAAGGGAGGGAGGGCTCAGGGGAGAAGGGTCAGGGATATACCTATGACGGTTTGGGGATTATGTATACCTATAAACAAGAAAACTCTGTAAAAGCATATAACAATAACTTCGTTGTACACCTGAAGCTAATGCAACATTGTAAAACAAATATACCCCAATAAAAAGAAAAAACAATTATACTTTGAACTGAAAAAGAAAAAAAGAACTTGGGCATTAACAAAAATGAGATTGCATGTATTTTCCAGATATTAAAACAAAACATGGTTAAGGAGTAAATACAACAAGCATGAACAGTTAGCATGATACTAGATGATAAGATGAAAGATTAGAAATTAATAGAAAATTTGGAGATGCAATGATGCATTTCTGCTGTGGAAAGTACTTAATGGTGACATTGATACACAAAACATTCATTTAAACAGGATGTGCCATTAGAAACACATGTTGTGTGGTTCTTTTCAATTACAACCTAAACTGGTTTATCTATCAGGCAATGTTTCACTAAAGTTTGCTTTTATGAAATGCAAGTTCTGTGAGATTTCTTTTGTTTTGTCATTCTTATAAGTACTACTTGTTGCCAGTTTATACATTTAGTCTCCAGGTTATATTTCTTGATAATCCCCATTGTGTTTGATAGGGAATTGTCTCCATAGAAATAAATATATTGTCCCTTTCCTTCCAAGATCAAGTATATCTCTACCCTTTTTTTCCCCAGTCATTTAACATCTCTAAATCTCAGATTTCATATAATACCTCCTTTCTTAAAATCAAGGAGATGGGCCAGATGCTTTGAGATTTTCTTGGATTTTTAAAATATGTATAATTATTGCTTAATGGGATTCTTATATGGATATCAATCAGAATAATCATTATGCCTTTTTTTTTTTTGGTTGGAGGAAATAAAGATGGAATCAAGTTAGCACAAAGAAAGGGAAGTTTGCTGTAATAATACAAAGAAGGTTTATAAGAGGTTGAAGTGTTGAACGTGTCCACAATATCAGGAAATTAGAAATAGGAAGCAGAAAGTTTTTATGAACTTGGCTATTCATTCTTTAACAATGTCAGATTCTCTCCTATGGCTATTTTCTGCATCTTTTTGCATTTTCTTTCTTCTCCTGTAAGCTGACATCCTCTTTTTTAAATTCAAAGTCTCTCCTCTTTTACAACCTCGTAATAGCAGTGCAGCCCTCATTCTAAGTCATGACATGTGCTCTTGGTCCTACAGCTGCTGTATCAGGTTCTTTTGTTGTTGTTTATTCCCTCAGTCTTGTCTGACTCTTTGTGACCCCATGCACTGTAGCCCACCAGGCTCCTCTGTCCATGGAATTTTTCAGGCAAGTACACTGGAGTGGGCAGCCATTACCTTCTCCAGGGGATTTTCCCAACCCGGGAATTGAACCAGCATCTACTACATTGGCAGATGAATTCTTTAGCACTGAACCACCAGAGAAACCCATTAGATCCTTTATTCAGTAGCAAATTTCTGGGAGAGGATTGTGATTGGCCCATCTCATCTTTCTGAACCAGGCATAAGTCTATCACCTGACTATGAATCACCTGGTCTTAAATTAGGTATCTACTCTTCATTCCCAAGGTGTAAGGGCAGAATCGTGTGGTATAGAACATGGGCATGTTCCATTAGAAACACATGTTGTGTGGTTCTTTTCAATTACAACCTAAACTGGTTTATCTATCAGGCAATGTTTCACTAAAGTTTGCTTTTATGAAATGCAAGTTCTGTGAGATTTCTTTTGTTTTGTCATTCTTATAAGTACTACTTGTTGCCAGTTTATACATTTAGTCTCCAGGTTATATTTCTTGATAATCCCCATTGTGTTTGATAGGGAATTGTCTCCATAGAAATAAATATATTGTCCCTTTCCTTCCAAGATCAAGTATATCTCTACCCTTTTTTTCCCCAGTCATTTAACATCTCTAAATCTCAGATTTCATATAATACCTCCTTTCTTAAAATCAAGGAGATGGGCCAGATGCTTTGAGATTTTCTTGGATTTTTAAAATATGTATAATTATTGCTTAATGGGATTCTTATATGGATATCAATCAGAATAATCATTATGCCTTTTTTTTTTTTGGTTGGAGGAAATAAAGATGGAATCAAGTTAGCACAAAGAAAGGGAAGTTTGCTGTAATAATACAAAGAAGGTTTATAAGAGGTTGAAGTGTTGAACGTGTCCACAATATCAGGAAATTAGAAATAGGAAGCAGAAAGTTTTTATGAACTTGGCTATTCATTCTTTAACAATGTCAGATTCTCTCCTATGGCTATTTTCTGCATCTTTTTGCATTTTCTTTCTTCTCCTGTAAGCTGACATCCTCTTTTTTAAATTCAAAGTCTCTCCTCTTTTACAACCTCGTAATAGCAGTGCAGCCCTCATTCTAAGTCATGACATGTGCTCTTGGTCCTACAGCTGCTGTATCAGGTTCTTTTGTTGTTGTTTATTCCCTCAGTCTTGTCTGACTCTTTGTGACCCCATGCACTGTAGCCCACCAGGCTCCTCTGTCCATGGAATTTTTCAGGCAAGTACACTGGAGTGGGCAGCCATTACCTTCTCCAGGGGATTTTCCCAACCCGGGAATTGAACCAGCATCTACTACATTGGCAGATGAATTCTTTAGCACTGAACCACCAGAGAAACCCATTAGATCCTTTATTCAGTAGCAAATTTCTGGGAGAGGATTGTGATTGGCCCATCTCATCTTTCTGAACCAGGCATAAGTCTATCACCTGACTATGAATCACCTGGTCTTAAATTAGGTATCTACTCTTCATTCCCAAGGTGTAAGGGCAGAATCGTGTGGTATAGAACATGGGCATGTTCCATTAGCAGGAACTATAGGCAGCATAGTTTCCATCACAGAAGATTCTGTAGAAGTGATGCACAATCAGTCTTTCCGGAAAGCAGCCTAAGCTTTGGAAAGAGTGGTTTTCAGAGTTCAACTAAACTGGCATAAATGTTTTATAAGGAATAGAGTGTTGTGCTTGGGACCCCTTATGAGGTATAATGTGCAATCAAATCAGTGAACTATAAACTGCAAATGTGTGCAAGGGCCTTGATTCTTTCATATATGTATGTATGTATATATACGTGTGTGTGTGTGTGTGTGTGTGTGTGTGTGTGTGTGTGATGTATCCCTGTTTTTGAGAACAGTTTGAAAATGAGGGGTTGCTTGTATGAACCTTCTGTGTAGACACAATGTTATTAGATGTTAAATCAATATTTTGTCTCTTCACTATCAAATTAGTTCGATATGTGTGCTGATGGTAGAGGCAGCTAATAAGAGACTTCCACTTTGCCAGCCCACTGTGAAGTCTTACTAGAGGTCATCTTATTAAAATATATAACTTGGTATATTTGCCTAAACCATTTAACTCTTTCTCCCTCTTCTGATGCTAGGTTCAGTTCAGTTCAGTTGCTCAGTTGTGTCTGACTCTTCACGACCCCATGGACTGTGGCACGCCAGGTTTCCCTGTCTATCATCATCTCCCAGAGCTTGCTCAAACTCATGTCCATTGGGTCAGTGATGCCATCCAACTATCTTGTTCTCCGTCATCCCCTTCTCCTGCCTTCTATTTTTCCCAGCATCAGGATCCTTTCCAATGAGTTTCACATCAGATGGCCAAAGTAATTACACTGGAGTGGGCAGCCATTACCTTCTCCAGGGATTTTCCCAACCCGGGAATTGAACCAGCATCTACTACATTGGCAGATGAATTCTTTAGCACTGAACCACCAGAGAAACCCATTAGATCCTTTATTCAGTAGCAAATTTCTGGGAGAGGATTGTGATTGGCCCATCTCATCTTTCTGAACCAGGCATAAGTCTATCACCTGACTATGAATCACCTGGTCTTAAATTAGGTATCTACTCTTCATTCCCAAGGTGTAAGGGCAGAATCGTGTGGTATAGAACATGGGCATGTTCCATTAGCAGGAACTATAGGCAGCATAGTTTCCATCACAGAAGATTCTGTAGAAGTGATGCACAATCAGTCTTTCCGGAAAGCAGCCTAAGCTTTGGAAAGAGTGGTTTTCAGAGTTCAACTAAACTGGCATAAATGTTTTATAAGGAATAGAGTGTTGTGCTTGGGACCCCTTATGAGGTATAATGTGCAATCAAATCAGTGAACTATAAACTGCAAATGTGTGCAAGGGCCTTGATTCTTTCATATATGTATGTATGTATATATACGTGTGTGTGTGTGTGTGTGTGTGTGTGTGTGTGTGTGTGATGTATCCCTGTTTTTGAGAACAGTTTGAAAATGAGGGGTTGCTTGTATGAACCTTCTGTGTAGACACAATGTTATTAGATGTTAAATCAATATTTTGTCTCTTCACTATCAAATTAGTTCGATATGTGTGCTGATGGTAGAGGCAGCTAATAAGAGACTTCCACTTTGCCAGCCCACTGTGAAGTCTTACTAGAGGTCATCTTATTAAAATATATAACTTGGTATATTTGCCTAAACCATTTAACTCTTTCTCCCTCTTCTGATGCTAGGTTCAGTTCAGTTCAGTTGCTCAGTTGTGTCTGACTCTTCACGACCCCATGGACTGTGGCACGCCAGGTTTCCCTGTCTATCATCATCTCCCAGAGCTTGCTCAAACTCATGTCCATTGGGTCAGTGATGCCATCCAACTATCTTGTTCTCCGTCATCCCCTTCTCCTGCCTTCTATTTTTCCCAGCATCAGGATCCTTTCCAATGAGTTTCACATCAGATGGCCAAAGTAATTAAGCTAATTAATGGATTTTTGTCAAATAATTTCTTATGCTAAAGTGGCAAATTATAAACCACCTAGTGCTAGCATTCCTTACACAAGTTTTGGGGGATATATTAAAAGTTCAAGTAGGCATGTTGATGATGATATTATTTTACTGATAGTAGAAGGGAAGGTATTACATTTTAAGACAGAATTCATAACTTTGACACTCTTTACATTTGAAACCAGATAATTTGTAATAGAGGATGCACTGTACAGTGTGTTAGATTGGGGAGCATCCCTAGTCACTAACTGTAGACACTAGTGTTACCAAGTCCAAGCTCATGCTGGTCATTGCACAACAAGTCAATAAATAAAGAGACAAAGCAGTGGGGCAAGGAATAGTGCCTTCATTCAGAAAGCCAGAAAACTGAGAAGATGGCAGACTAGTGTCCCAAAGAACCATCTTACTTGAATTACAATCCAAGCTTCTTTTATATTAAAAAGGGAGGCAGTGGGACTGGTTGTTGCAGACTTCTTATTGCCAGAATCCTTTGCCTTTTTTCAGCTGTCCTCATAGGTCCAGTCACCATGCTTCCAGTAAACCTCCAATAATTGTTATGCTCTGTTCTTCAACTTTTCATTTCTATATAAATGGAAAAGTGTTAAATCTTTGAAGGTCAAGCCTAGGAGGCACATCATGAAGAAAGGGCTATTATGCATTTCTCAGGCTATAGGAAACATTCTATTACAAAGATGAGAGCCGACATGACTAAGCACCTGCAACAGAGCACAAAGGTGAAAGCTGAAAGAAAAGATCCAGTAAGGAGTCAAATGATATTAGTTACACTAACATTAATTACTCTCAGTTGTGACAACCAAAACTGTCTTCAGACATCATTAAATGTTCTCTGGGAGATAAAATCATCCAGAGTTTAAAACTACTGATCTAAAACAAATGTTAGACTTTTCTGACTCATTTCACTAAGCACTATTACCCTCTAGGTCCATCTGTGTTATAAATGACAAAGTTCCATTTGCTTTATGGCTGAGTGATATTCTCTCTCTCTCTCTCTCTCTCTCTCTCTCTCTCTCTATATATATATATATATATATATATATATATATATATTTATCACATCTTTATCGTTTTATCTGCTGAGGGACACTTAAGTCGATTCTATATCTTGGAAAGACAAATAGTATATTTTATCACTTATATGTGGGATCTAAAAAGTAAAATAAATGAATATAACAAAACAGAAACAGATTCACTAATATGGAGAATAAACTAGTGATTACTAGCAGGGAGGGAGAAGAGAGAATGGTCAAGAAAGTTAGGGGTAGGAGATGAAGAGGTACAGACTACTGTGTATAAGATAAATAGGCTACAAGAATATGTTGGGAATATCACCAATATTGTAATAACCTTAAACGTAGTATAATCTATAAAAAAAATTTGAATCATATGTGGTACACTTGAAACTAATACAATACTGTAAATCAACTAAACTTCAATAAAAACAAGTAAATAAGGGGACTTTCCTGGTGGTTCAGTGGCTAAGACTCCACACTCCTAGTTCAGGGGCTCAAGGTTCAATCCCTGGTTGGGGAACTAGATCCTATATGCTGCAGCTAAAAGGTCGAAGACCCCATGTGTTGCAGCCAAGACCCAGCACAGCCAATAAATAAATAAATATTTAAAGAAAAAAATAACAGAATGTTACCTTTATTCTCCAAAAAGTTTGCTTTGATTTATTAGAAGTATTTTCTTATCTCTTTAAACATGTTTAGATTTAAAAGAATGATTTTTGGAGTCTAATGGAGCCCTACTGATTTGTTGTTGTCTGTCCTGCTTTTCCTCGATGAATCAAATTCTCTCATGCCTGAATTAGCCTGACCAATTTCATTAGCAATCTCATACCAGTTAATTCCATTAATTTGCCTCAGTGTCAAAGAATCCCCAATGGCCCATAGTCTCTAAGTCACACTTTCTCTCAAGGAGTAGCTTGCACACTTGAGAAAGCTAGTTGAACACTTGTGACACACCTGGAAGAAAAATGATTTTAGCATTCTTGGCAAAAGTATCAAAATCTTTCATTCCTTTATGAAAATTTTCCGTCCTCCCTGGAGTACTTGCACTTAGGCCTAATGAAGAATTAATAGAAAATCTATGATACCAGAGAAAAAATACAGCAATTTTAGACCTTCCTTTTCCATCTGAAAGTAGAACACAACAAATTATATCTTAAGCTTTATTATATGCAGATGTGACTGTTAATATTTATACTAGGGTGCAGATAAAAAACAATTATTTAAAATTAAGTAAGTAGTTTCCTAGAGATGTAAACTGTAAACTCTCTCAGGGAGAGTTTGCCTGTCTCACAAGATTGTGAGAATGAAATGTGATAACAGATATGAAATGCTATGAAAACCACAGAGCACATAGCATTTTCTAGAAGGAAATCAATATCATGCATGTGGTAAAATATATATAGGAAGGAGATATTACTCTGTTTTAGATCTTTCCACATTGTGCATCATTATCATCACAATTATCATTAGTTTCAAAAAGTTTTTAAGCGTATCAAGCTCACGAGTTCATATTTCCTTTTATCATAGAACCAGGCCTTAGATTAAGATTATAATCTTTGAAATGCACAAGAAGAAAAGTCCTAAAGGGTACTTGTTCCACATCACCCACTTGCCAATGTAAAATACTAGCATCCATAAATTTCCATTGAATGATTTATTGCAAATAGAGTAAATTGCTTCCTTAATTGGGAAACATTGTGTGATGCTTGTTCAATATTTACTGAGTAAGTTGTGTAGAGCAAAGATCTCAGTACATGTGTATAGTTCTCTCTTTACAGAAAACAAAACAATTTTCAGAAACGGAAGGGAAAAAGGCTACACACACACACAGATGCACACACATATGCACGCACTTAATCTATGCAGAGATTACTCAGGTTTACATTATTTTCTCTTTCTGCTCTCTATTGTTTACTTCCCACAAGCATATTTTCACTATAGCATTAGTTTTTAGAGTATTATTTGCCATTATAATCATTTGTATTTTACAATAAGTTTCTTCTCATCACACGTTAAAACTTTCTTTAATGAGGAGAATGTGCAAGGACTTTGCCCCAATGGCCCATAGTCTCTAAGTCACACTTTCTCTCAAGGAGTAGCTTGCACACTTGAGAAAGCTAGTTGAACACTTGTGACACACCTGGAAGAAAAATGATTTTAGCATTCTTGGCAAAAGTATCAAAATCTTTCATTCCTTTATGAAAATTTTCCGTCCTCCCTGGAGTACTTGCACTTAGGCCTAATGAAGAATTAATAGAAAATCTATGATACCAGAGAAAAAATACAGCAATTTTAGACCTTCCTTTTCCATCTGAAAGTAGAACACAACAAATTATATCTTAAGCTTTATTATATGCAGATGTGACTGTTAATATTTATACTAGGGTGCAGATAAAAAACAATTATTTAAAATTAAGTAAGTAGTTTCCTAGAGATGTAAACTGTAAACTCTCTCAGGGAGAGTTTGCCTGTCTCACAAGATTGTGAGAATGAAATGTGATAACAGATATGAAATGCTATGAAAACCACAGAGCACATAGCATTTTCTAGAAGGAAATCAATATCATGCATGTGGTAAAATATATATAGGAAGGAGATATTACTCTGTTTTAGATCTTTCCACATTGTGCATCATTATCATCACAATTATCATTAGTTTCAAAAAGTTTTTAAGCGTATCAAGCTCACGAGTTCATATTTCCTTTTATCATAGAACCAGGCCTTAGATTAAGATTATAATCTTTGAAATGCACAAGAAGAAAAGTCCTAAAGGGTACTTGTTCCACATCACCCACTTGCCAATGTAAAATACTAGCATCCATAAATTTCCATTGAATGATTTATTGCAAATAGAGTAAATTGCTTCCTTAATTGGGAAACATTGTGTGATGCTTGTTCAATATTTACTGAGTAAGTTGTGTAGAGCAAAGATCTCAGTACATGTGTATAGTTCTCTCTTTACAGAAAACAAAACAATTTTCAGAAACGGAAGGGAAAAAGTCTACACACACACACACAGATGCACACACATATGCACGCACTTAATCTATGCAGAGATTACTCAGGTTTACATTATTTTCTCTTTCTGCTCTCTATTGTTTACTTCCCACAAGCATATTTTCACTATAGCATTAGTTTTTAGAGTATTATTTGCCATTATAATCATTTGTATTTTACAATAAGTTTCTTCTCATCACACGTTAAAACTTTCTTTAATGAGGAGAATGTAGTGCAAGGACTTTGCCTCATGGTCTCATTGTGAAGAAATTCTCTGCAGCACTCAAGAGAGTTGGAGGTTAATGAGTATTCAGCATGAGTACTGAAAGCTGTAACCCATTGCTGATCACGTTGATCCCAGTGACAATGTTTACAACAATGTATCTTGAGCTAGTTATTAATTTTCTTACATTGAATTACAAACAAGACCCCAACAAGACTTACAAGAAAGACAAGTGCTCATTTTCATGGTTACCAGGGGTTCTTCTGCCTACCAGTTCTTTTGTAAGCATCTCTTTAAAAGTGAGCATGCTTATGAAAATGAATATGTACATTCCAAGTAGTTTGGAAGTATGATATTAATCTTTAAACAGCAGTGAACAATTTTGAAGATAGTATATTTGTTTAGCATGTTAGTTTCTAAAACACATGCACCGTAATTTTCCCAAGCAATGTTTTCAATAAGCCAGTAAAATGCTATTGTTTTTATTTTAGAAATGTGACATCGGAGATGCAATGGGTTAAGTTAGTAGCTCATGGTTACAGAGCTCTACAGGTGGTAGATTTTGGAGTCAAGGTGTTTTAGAATCTAAGACTCAGAATCTGTTCAGTCCATTGTTCTCCGAAACACTATGCTGTTAAGAACTTGAAGAGGATGCACATGAGGATGTTAACAACTGGGAAGAGAATTGTACATAACTCTGTGGGTTGTTTCTTTCTGTTTAAGTGAAGGTAAAGTGAAAGGAAGTTTAAGGCCTATAAAAGGGATATTGCATGATTAATAGTGAAGAGCAAATATACTTGTCATTGCACAAGAATGAATTAAATTATTGCAAGATTGTTTTTGAGTAAACAGTATAAGCATTCTTGAATATAGTTGTTAAAGGACATTGGAACTCACTGTTCAGAATGAATATTTAAGACAAAATCATTTGGGATATTTCAGAAATCCATAAATATCCATATAGGAGTCTAGATAAAGTGTAGTTTGCCCAGATATAAGACATGATCACAGTCAATATTTCTCAAATAGTGGTATATATAACAATGACAATATACAGAGTTGTTCAGGAGTTACGCTGTGTTTTTTAAAATTTGTTGCTAAATAGCTAAAGCTATTGACAGATAAATAGCCTTTAAAAGAAAAAGTGAACATCCTGCTTTATGATATTGGGACCCTTAAGCCTTTATGATTTTACTGCTACCTCTTATTCGTTTAATGGACAATCACATTTTGTATTAATAGAGTCCTTTTAAAACAGACAAACAAAGCTCTAAGAAAAATTTTTTTATTGACATATTTAATCTGCCTATTGGGCTTCCCAGGTGGTTCAATGGTAAAGAATTTACCTTTAGTTTTCCAAGAGAGTTCTGCCTACCAGTTCTTTTGTAAGCATCTCTTTAAAAGTGAGCATGCTTATGAAAATGAATATGTACATTCCAAGTAGTTTGGAAGTATGATATTAATCTTTAAACAGCAGTGAACAATTTTGAAGATAGTATATTTGTTTAGCATGTTAGTTTCTAAAACACATGCACCGTAATTTTCCCAAGCAATGTTTTCAATAAGCCAGTAAAATGCTATTGTTTTTATTTTAGAAATGTGACATCGGAGATGCAATGGGTTAAGTTAGTAGCTCATGGTTACAGAGCTCTACAGGTGGTAGATTTTGGAGTCAAGGTGTTTTAGAATCTAAGACTCAGAATCTGTTCAGTCCATTGTTCTCCGAAACACTATGCTGTTAAGAACTTGAAGAGGATGCACATGAGGATGTTAACAACTGGGAAGAGAATTGTACATAACTCTGTGGGTTGTTTCTTTCTGTTTAAGTGAAGGTAAAGTGAAAGGAAGTTTAAGGCCTATAAAAGGGATATTGCATGATTAATAGTGAAGAGCAAATATACTTGTCATTGCACAAGAATGAATTAAATTATTGCAAGATTGTTTTTGAGTAAACAGTATAAGCATTCTTGAATATAGTTGTTAAAGGACATTGGAACTCACTGTTCAGAATGAATATTTAAGACAAAATCATTTGGGATATTTCAGAAATCCATAAATATCCATATAGGAGTCTAGATAAAGTGTAGTTTGCCCAGATATAAGACATGATCACAGTCAATATTTCTCAAATAGTGGTATATATAACAATGACAATATACAGAGTTGTTCAGGAGTTACGCTGTGTTTTTTAAAATTTGTTGCTAAATAGCTAAAGCTATTGACAGATAAATAGCCTTTAAAAGAAAAAGTGAACATCCTGCTTTATGATATTGGGACCCTTAAGCCTTTATGATTTTACTGCTACCTCTTATTCGTTTAATGGACAATCACATTTTGTATTAATAGAGTCCTTTTAAAACAGACAAACAAAGCTCTAAGATAATCATCAGTCTTCCTCTTCTGTGAACTTGACATATTTAATCTGCCTATTGGGCTTCCCAGGTGGTTCAATGGTAAAGAATTTACCTTTAGTGCAGGAGATATGGTTTGATCCCTGGGTGGGAAAGATCCCCTGGAGAAGGAAAGGGGCGTCTACTACAGTATTCTCGCTTGGAGAATCCCACAGACAGAGGAGCCTAGTGGCCTACAGTCCACAGGGTGGCAAAGAGTTGGACACAACTGCAGCAACTGAGCACACACATGCACCACTGACGTCAGTTCTCAGGCCAAATGAGGGTTTCCATCCACACATGCTGTATAAACTACTTTTCACGACTGACATCATAATTTGCTAGAAAAATCCAGATAATGTAAGTTGATAGCCTTTAAAAGGCAAACAACACCATTCAGAAGGTATTTGCAGTTTAGAGCACATCTTTTCCTTTTAAGTGCACCATTTTTAGTTATTACTTAACAAACATACCCCTCCAAAATAGTACTATAAATACAATGTCCAGCGGTATATTTTTGTGAACATGAGTCTCTAGGCACAATGTCCCTTTACCACCTTCCCCATGATTTCATGACCTTAGCTTCAAATCTCAGAATTCAATTAAATAGATATACCCTATATTGGTGGGCTTCCCTGGTAGCTCAGCTTGTAAAGAATCCACCTGCAATGCAAGAGACCCTGGTTCAATTTCTGGGTCATAAAGATACCCTGGAGAAGGGATAGGCTACCCACTTCAGTATTCTTGGGCTTCCCTGGTGGTTCAGGTGGTGAAGAATCTGCCTACAATGCAGGAGACCTGGGTTCGATCTCTGGGTTGGAAAGATCCCCTGGAGGAGAGCATGATAAGCCACTCCAGTATTCTTGCCTGGAGAATCCCCATGGACAGAGAAGTCTGGTGGGTTGCAGTCCATGCAGTTGCAAAGAAAGGGACATGACTGAGCAACTAAGCCTGCGCGCAAGCACACTATATTGGAGTAAATGTTTCTGTGTGCTTCTAGTACTTCTAACCTGTTGGTTGCCTTTTACTTGGAGGTGCAAATATCAGCATATTCAAGTGTAAACTCACAGCAGACCTGCAAAATGGTGAGTCTCTAGGCAACCACAACATCACATGCTATAAGGTTCTTAAGAAAAAGGCTATTAGTGGATAATGATGATGGTAAAATTAAATTTTTTTGGTGTTCTTTCTTTTACAGGATTATACTCTCACCATGTATTTCCAACAGTCTTGGAAAGATAAAAGGCTTTCTTATTCTGGAATCCCACTAAACCTCACACTAGACAACAGAGTGGCTGATCAACTCTGGGTACCAGATACATACTTCCTGAATGACAAGAAATCCTTTGTGCATGGGGTTACAGTGAAAAATCGAATGATCCGCCTGCATCCTGATGGAACAGTTCTCTATGGTCTACGGTAAATAACTTTGTGTTTCATGTCTTACTATTGTTGTTCATGTCGTTGCTTCATTTTTAATTTTGGAAATGGACTGAAGGGAGAGAAGCAGGGAGGTTAACATATAGATTATTTAATCTTGATAATAGAACTAAAGTTCAGAAAATCTCTTTAGAACTGTATGAGCTAAATCTAGACAACTTTTTCCATCAAAGGTAAGTGAATTATTGCCCTGATCTTCAAATAATAAACATAGTGATAAGAATGTGTGTTTTTCTTAGATTTAACATCTGATTTACTCTTGGTTACATCTTTTTTAGGCAATTGCTGGATTATCCTAAGCAATGCAAGAGACCCTGGTTCAATTTCTGGGTCATAAAGATACCCTGGAGAAGGGATAGGCTACCCACTTCAGTATTCTTGGGCTTCCCTGGTGGTTCAGGTGGTGAAGAATCTGCCTACAATGCAGGAGACCTGGGTTCGATCTCTGGGTTGGAAAGATCCCCTGGAGGAGAGCATGATAAGCCACTCCAGTATTCTTGCCTGGAGAATCCCCATGGACAGAGAAGTCTGGTGGGTTGCAGTCCATGCAGTTGCAAAGAAAGGGACATGACTGAGCAACTAAGCCTGCGCGCAAGCACACTATATTGGAGTAAATGTTTCTGTGTGCTTCTAGTACTTCTAACCTGTTGGTTGCCTTTTACTTGGAGGTGCAAATATCAGCATATTCAAGTGTAAACTCACAGCAGACCTGCAAAATGGTGAGTCTCTAGGCAACCACAACATCACATGCTATAAGGTTCTTAAGAAAAAGGCTATTAGTGGATAATGATGATGGTAAAATTAAATTTTTTTGGTGTTCTTTCTTTTACAGGATTATACTCTCACCATGTATTTCCAACAGTCTTGGAAAGATAAAAGGCTTTCTTATTCTGGAATCCCACTAAACCTCACACTAGACAACAGAGTGGCTGATCAACTCTGGGTACCAGATACATACTTCCTGAATGACAAGAAATCCTTTGTGCATGGGGTTACAGTGAAAAATCGAATGATCCGCCTGCATCCTGATGGAACAGTTCTCTATGGTCTACGGTAAATAACTTTGTGTTTCATGTCTTACTATTGTTGTTCATGTCGTTGCTTCATTTTTAATTTTGGAAATGGACTGAAGGGAGAGAAGCAGGGAGGTTAACATATAGATTATTTAATCTTGATAATAGAACTAAAGTTCAGAAAATCTCTTTAGAACTGTATGAGCTAAATCTAGACAACTTTTTCCATCAAAGGTAAGTGAATTATTGCCCTGATCTTCAAATAATAAACATAGTGATAAGAATGTGTGTTTTTCTTAGATTTAACATCTGATTTACTCTTGGTTACATCTTTTTTAGGCAATTGCTGGATTATCTCAGGTCTACCCAGGCTCAATTGCAATGTGTCTTAGGTATTCTGTATAGCTACTGGCTTGTGAAATTATTATGAGTTGGGACACAATATTTTGAAGAAATTTGAAAATATTTGTGGTGACTGTGAGAAGATTTATAGTGATTTTATTCCCTTAAATCGCCATGTTTTCACTTTTATTCTCATGCATATGAGTCATATTAAATTAGTTGTGTTTTTTATAAGGTAGGGGTTAAGGGTCATTTTTTCCACTATGGGTTTCCAGTTATTCTAGCCCCATTTATTGAAAATACTTTGCTTTTCTCATTAGATTGTGTTGGTACCTTTGGCTGGAAAAGTGAGGGTCTATTTCTAGGTTCTATTCTGTTCCTTTGTTCTTTTGATCCATCCTTAGCATCACATTATTTCATTACCATAGCTATACAGTAAGTCATGAAGTCACATAAATAAGTCTCTCAATTCTATACTGACTAAGATTGCTTTGGAAATACTAGGTTCTTTGCATTTCTCTCTATAACCTCCAGGATCAACTTGTTGATTTCTATCCAAAAACATCTGTTGGAATTATCATTGAGAATGCATGGTGTGTTTTATTTTTTATGAATCAAGTATAAAAGAGGTGCTGTACAGTGATAGAGGTCTCTTACTAACCCTCATGTAGTTGAAAGTTTATTAAAACTTTTAGACTATAATTCAAATCAGCTTCCAGTTTTACCAAACACCTGAATTGTGACATGTTATTGTGGGAGGTGAAGAGTGGTGATTCTTTAGCCCTTGCTGTCATGTTTTGTGATCTCTTAGAGAAAATGATGAATTTTCTTATTGTTTTAGAGTATTCATAAACCCCCTAAAATCTTTTTATATAGCACTGATGCCAAACTAAAACTGTAGTTAAGAGCCCAAAGTATACAATTAACATGTACCTCATATCCAAAACAATAGCCTAGTGAAACGAATGTAGCCATGGTTAAACTTTTGAACTTATGCAAATGGTTGGGTTATTTAGTTGATAGCTTTGGTCTTCATTTGCACAGTTATGTAGCATCAGTTGATCTTGGCAAAATGATCTTTGGAATTTTCCCACTTTTTCAGTACCCAAGGAACTGTCAATGCTAGTTTAAAATCTCTGACTTGAAATCCTCTCAGAAAAATGGTGAAATAAACTAACAAGTCCCTTGAATGTATTGATATTACTACAGACAAAATCTACTGGTACAGAGCAGTGGTAGTCATTAGTGAAGGTCATACAATGGAAAGCAGTTATAATTTTTCTATTATCTATGTAGCTTCTATTGCATATATATAGTTCAGGTATAAAGTGATGAATCATCCTTGTAAAGTTTTCTAGGAGGACTCCATGAGCCAATTCAGTAGACTGAATGGCCACAATATGTGTATTCACTGTACATGATTATTCAAGAGTATATGAAAAGTTGTTTTGTTTTTTTAAAAAAAGCCACTAGATTGTTTGCAAGCAGGAATGTGGGTTGCATTCTCAGTTTACAGAGTCTCACTTTCAAGCATTTTCTAAATTATTGGCAGTCTTTACCAATGGCAATGCTGCAAAAGAAGAAAAATACTTGAGAATCATGAACTTGAACATTTGAACCTCATTTTACACTAAGAAAACGAAAGCTTAAAATAGGGAAGGGCCTGATCTAAGGGTGTAAGCAAATGATAGCATTAGCATTAAAATCTAGGTTCTTGATTCCCATACCTATGTTTTTCTCACTTCATTGCCTTTTAGATATAAAAGAGGTGCTGTACAGTGATAGAGGTCTCTTACTAACCCTCATGTAGTTGAAAGTTTATTAAAACTTTTAGACTATAATTCAAATCAGCTTCCAGTTTTACCAAACACCTGAATTGTGACATGTTATTGTGGGAGGTGAAGAGTGGTGATTCTTTAGCCCTTGCTGTCATGTTTTGTGATCTCTTAGAGAAAATGATGAATTTTCTTATTGTTTTAGAGTATTCATAAACCCCCTAAAATCTTTTTATATAGCACTGATGCCAAACTAAAACTGTAGTTAAGAGCCCAAAGTATACAATTAACATGTACCTCATATCCAAAAACAATATCCTAGTGAAACGAATGTAGCCATGGTTAAACTTTTGAACTTATGCAAATGGTTGGGTTATTTAGTTGATAGCTTTGGTCTTCATTTGCACAGTTATGTAGCATCAGTTGATCTTGGCAAAATGATCTTTGGAATTTTCCCACTTTTTCAGTACCCAAGGAACTGTCAATGCTAGTTTAAAATCTCTGACTTGAAATCCTCTCAGAAAAATGGTGAAATAAACTAACAAGTCCCTTGAATGTATTGATATTACTACAGACAAAATCTACTGGTACAGAGCAGTGGTAGTCATTAGTGAAGGTCATACAATGGAAAGCAGTTATAATTTTTCTATTATCTATGTAGCTTCTATTGCATATATATAGTTCAGGTATAAAGTGATGAATCATCCTTGTAAAGTTTTCTAGGAGGACTCCATGAGCCAATTCAGTAGACTGAATGGCCACAATATGTGTATTCACTGTACATGATTATTCAAGAGTATATGAAAAGTTGTTTTGTTTTTATAAAAAAAGCCACTAGATTGTTTGCAAGCAGGAATGTGGGTTGCATTCTCAGTTTACAGAGTCTCACTTTCAAGCATTTTCTAAATTATTGGCAGTCTTTACCAATGGCAATGCTGCAAAAGAAGAAAAATACTTGAGAATCATGAACTTGAACATTTGAACCTCATTTTACACTAAGAAAACGAAAGCTTAAAATAGGGAAGGGCCTGATCTAAGGGTGTAAGCAAATGATAGCATTAGCATTAAAATCTAGGTTCTTGATTCCCATACCTATGTTTTTCTCACTTCATTGCCTTTTAGATATACTTAAAGTCAATGCCTTCTTCCAAGTTATATAGTATTTCTTTCTCCTCTTTGGGACCAATCCAGATCTTTGTAGCTAGGAGCCCAGGAACAGATCTCAAAGAAAACACAAATCCTTCATCTATTACTCAGACTCTGATTTCTTTCTGGCATCAGTTTTCTCCAGAAGAGCCGCATATCAGGTTTTTTTTTTTTTTTTTTTTGGTTTATTTATCTGATGGTAAGTAATTTGTATCTGTTAATCCCAACCTCTTTTTTTTTTTTTTTTTAGAATTTTGACGTCTTTTATTGTTTTTTTATTTATTTGTTTTCATCCATCTTTTATTCTTTGGCTGGCACGAGTCTCCCACTGCGGTGGCCTCTCTCCTCACAGAGCACCGGCTTTGGGTGCATATGCTCCAGAGCACTGGTTCCTAACTGGACACACCGGTCCAGCCACTCCACGGCATGTGGGATCTTCCCGGGCCAGGGATCAAACCAGTGCACCCTGCACTGCAAAGCGGACTCTTCACCCACTGGACCACCAGGGAAGCCCCACATTAGTTCTAATATCTCTTCTCTCCTACCCTGTCTTTCTCTGTATTTCTTCCCTCACAGATTAGGTTTTCTTTTCCCTATATGTTATAAATATCCTAGAGAAACCATAAGGTATAAGGTATAATGAAGAAAGTAAGGCATCAGGAGTTAGAGTATCAAAATTGAGTTCAAACTACCATTTCTGACTGTCTGACCTTCAACAAGTTATATAAATTTACTGAGCCTTATTAGTTTTATCAGAAGCAACAATGGGGCCAAATAACACCTAATTCATTATGGGAAAGGTTTTATGAGATAATGACTTTGTTAATGTAGGCAGATGCTAAGTTATAGTTTTCTGAAGGTCTCATGTCTGATACAGCCTTACCAGGTACCAGAAAAGCTGTGTGGTAACAGTGGTTCTCCTACATGTGTCAGTGATCAGGACAGACATACAGTTGTGTACAGTATACCGGCTATTCTATCTTGGTAACCATTTTTCATAAGCCAGGTAGAAATTTGTCATTGTGGCAGAGTAGAAGCCCCTAGGACTTTGAGTCAAATATATGTGTGGCCTGACTAGTTTGTGCTCTCTCAAAGCCTATTTCCTCTCTCTGGATTTCAGATTACTCATCCTTAAAGTGAAAGGGATCTGACAAAATCACCCCTAAATTCTTTCAAATCTAAATTTCATTGCTTCTGTGATTCTTGATTATGGCTTGTTCATTTTCACTCCTCTGATACATTTCCTAGTCTCAGAAATAAAACCCTGCCCTTTTCTCTTTGTAGTTGCCTTTTCAGGAATAACTACTATTGTCACTTTCTAAGCCTATCCGTCTTTTTGGTAGTTTTGGCCGTACCTATTCTAGACTCAGTTTTCATCCATCTTTTATTCTTTGGCTGGCACGAGTCTCCCACTGCGGTGGCCTCTCTCCTCACAGAGCACCGGCTTTGGGTGCATATGCTCCAGAGCACTGGTTCCTAACTGGACACACCGGTCCAGCCACTCCACGGCATGTGGGATCTTCCCGGGCCAGGGATCAAACCAGTGCACCCTGCACTGCAAAGCGGACTCTTCACCCACTGGACCACCAGGGAAGCCCCACATTAGTTCTAATATCTCTTCTCTCCTACCCTGTCTTTCTCTGTATTTCTTCCCTCACAGATTAGGTTTTCTTTTCCCTATATGTTATAAATATCCTAGAGAAACCATAAGGTATAAGGTATAATGAAGAAAGTAAGGCATCAGGAGTTAGAGTATCAAAATTGAGTTCAAACTACCATTTCTGACTGTCTGACCTTCAACAAGTTATATAAATTTACTGAGCCTTATTAGTTTTATCAGAAGCAACAATGGGGCCAAATAACACCTAATTCATTATGGGAAAGGTTTTATGAGATAATGACTTTGTTAATGTAGGCAGATGCTAAGTTATAGTTTTCTGAAGGTCTCATGTCTGATACAGCCTTACCAGGTACCAGAAAAGCTGTGTGGTAACAGTGGTTCTCCTACATGTGTCAGTGATCAGGACAGACATACAGTTGTGTACAGTATACCGGCTATTCTATCTTGGTAACCATTTTTCATAAGCCAGGTAGAAATTTGTCATTGTGGCAGAGTAGAAGCCCCTAGGACTTTGAGTCAAATATATGTGTGGCCTGACTAGTTTGTGCTCTCTCAAAGCCTATTTCCTCTCTCTGGATTTCAGATTACTCATCCTTAAAGTGAAAGGGATCTGACAAAATCACCCCTAAATTCTTTCAAATCTAAATTTCATTGCTTCTGTGATTCTTGATTATGGCTTGTTCATTTTCACTCCTCTGATACATTTCCTAGTCTCAGAAATAAAACCCTGCCCTTTTCTCTTTGTAGTTGCCTTTTCAGGAATAACTACTATTGTCACTTTCTAAGCCTATGCACCAGTAAATCCTTATAGGATAGTATAGGTATGGGCATAGTTATGGCCGTACCTATTCTAGACAGAGAATCAGGAGAATGAAACTTCTTGCCTCATCCACAAGTTCATCTGTAGTGATCATGGGTTGAGACCATGCAATAATGGGTTGTGCTTTTAGCAATGATGGTGTTAACTGGATTTTCTGAAACTACCTGAAAGCCTCTTTAATCAGGAATTCTAAAGTCATAAGACCATATCATTAAAGGGAATCAAAATTTTGCTATATTCAAACTCAACATGAGATGCTCTAACTTAGTTTATATAAAACCACAAGAATAGAGTTTGCTATTTTTGTGAATGACATCAAATAATATTTTATACCTCAGAGATGGCACACGTTTATGTAGAAACTCCAAAATAACAGAGTGGTGTCTGATGAGTGTCTGGTGATTCTAGAGGAGTCATGCTACTATGCATCAGGCATTCAGCACAAAGAAAAACCCATGTCCTACTCTCAGATTTCTCTTGCTGAAACAAAATGTGTCATACCAAAAAATAACCTTACAATCATTATTATATCCTCTTCAACTTTGCCAGGAATCCAAATAAAAGATGCTTATATATGATGCATTGTAAGACACAGCAAGAGATAGGACTTATGTCCGTGACCCTGAGTCCTCCACCTGCTCCTAGCAAGGCACATAATGTCACTTCCTTTCTTACTCAAAAGGGGAGCGAAATATCAACTCCCTCAACATCACACATCAAATCCTTCAAATTCTTCTGTCTTTCCTCCCTTTCTTTCATTTAATTCTAAGGAAGTTCTTCTTTTCTTGAGGCTAATCTCTTCACATCCTCATTTAATCTTGTTGCTGGACACTCTTCAGATTTTGCTCTCTTTATTAACTCTTCCTTCTGCTGGCTCCTTCTTTTCTATGCTGTTTTCAAGCACCAGTCCTTGAGTAATTTGTGTTTCCTCTACTTCCTCACCACCCATTTACTCCATAGGCTCCAGAAGTATGACTCCCACCTGTGCTCTCAGTCTAGTCTTGACTTCTCTGGATGACTTAAGAATATTTTATTTGACCTTGACTTCAGGATTTCCAAGGATGATTTTTCATTATTCTTGTCCTTCTGTCTCGATGCTTATTCTCAGTCTAGGGTCTTTTTTTTAAAAATTTCATAATCCTATAGTGACTTCTTGCCTCATCCACAAGTTCATCTGTAGTGATCATGGGTTGAGACCATGCAATAATGGGTTGTGCTTTTAGCAATGATGGTGTTAACTGGATTTTCTGAAACTACCTGAAAGCCTCTTTAATCAGGAATTCTAAAGTCATAAGACCATATCATTAAAGGGAATCAAAATTTTGCTATATTCAAACTCAACATGAGATGCTCTAACTTAGTTTATATAAAACCACAAGAATAGAGTTTGCTATTTTTGTGAATGACATCAAATAATATTTTATACCTCAGAGATGGCACACGTTTATGTAGAAACTCCAAAATAACAGAGTGGTGTCTGATGAGTGTCTGGTGATTCTAGAGGAGTCATGCTACTATGCATCAGGCATTCAGCACAAAGAAAAACCCATGTCCTACTCTCAGATTTCTCTTGCTGAAACAAAATGTGTCATACCAAAAAATAACCTTACAATCATTATTATATCCTCTTCAACTTTGCCAGGAATCCAAATAAAAGATGCTTATATATGATGCATTGTAAGACACAGCAAGAGATAGGACTTATGTCCGTGACCCTGAGTCCTCCACCTGCTCCTAGCAAGGCACATAATGTCACTTCCTTTCTTACTCAAAAGGGGAGCGAAATATCAACTCCCTCAACATCACACATCAAATCCTTCAAATTCTTCTGTCTTTCCTCCCTTTCTTTCATTTAATTCTAAGGAAGTTCTTCTTTTCTTGAGGCTAATCTCTTCACATCCTCATTTAATCTTGTTGCTGGACACTCTTCAGATTTTGCTCTCTTTATTAACTCTTCCTTCTGCTGGCTCCTTCTTTTCTATGCTGTTTTCAAGCACCAGTCCTTGAGTAATTTGTGTTTCCTCTACTTCCTCACCACCCATTTACTCCATAGGCTCCAGAAGTATGACTCCCACCTGTGCTCTCAGTCTAGTCTTGACTTCTCTGGATGACTTAAGAATATTTTATTTGACCTTGACTTCAGGATTTCCAAGGATGATTTTTCATTATTCTTGTCCTTCTGTCTCTTTTGCTGTTCTATCACTGCTTCATTGCCTCTAGTTGTGAACTAGAGGTGTTCCTTGAATTTTGAAGAAATGATTGAATTTAAAAGCTTAAATATTTAGAATATGAAATCTTGCGATCAGAAAAATATTTTTGATTGTTTTCTGAGCATCTGTATGTGGAGACCTGCCTTGCCACTTATTCCTGAAATGACCCCTGTTTTGTATTATCTGTTTTCCCTAAAATCAGCTCTTTCTCTTTACCTAGCTGCTAACAAAAGATATAGTCCTCACAGTCAATAGACGTATACTTATAGGAATCTTTGACTCTGGACCTCTTCTGTCCTAAGATCCAATCTGTTGCTTCCTCTCTACTGAGACTGTTTCCATGTCCAAACCACTTCCATCACCTCAGTTAACAGCTCCACTCTCTGTCACTTCCTGACCAGTTTATTTTAATTTCACTTGTTCTTATAATTTTCATCATATTCCTCCTACTGTGCATGTCAGATCATATCAATTCCCCACTAAAAAAAAGAGAGACAAAACAAAAGCAAAAACAGCAATGTTACTTTTTTGTTTGTATGCTTTTATATATGTATAATTATTTTTACTTTACTTTTACAGAGTTTTGTTGTTTACAGATATATACATAATCCCAGATTAGTCATATGTATATCCCTGACCTCCTCCCTCCTCTATGCCAGTCTGAGTTCCCCTCATCCCACCCCTCCAGGCTGTCACACAGTGTTTCTACAGTCCCCATAAAATTAAGTTTTCATTCTCCTGTCTGGAAGCTAAGACCCTCTGCATATGACCAAAATGACTTTCAAACATTTCCTTTCTTTATTAAGCTTAAAGTTTTATAAGAACAACTTATTTCTCTAAATACATCTAGTACATTTCAAATTCAAATATATCCAAAAGCTGTATAGATCATATTTATACTAAAAAACAGTTAGGTCTTGATCTGAAATTTACATTTAGCTGGATATCCTGTATTTCCTGTGGCAACCCTCCAGCACTGCTGAAATGTCCTCCCTTCTTTATTCTCAAACAGCTTTCCTGCCTCCACCACTTCCTCCATCTCTCTTCTTTCCTTAAGAGTCTCTCAAACCCCATTTTTTTTTTCCAGGAGAAATTTTACAATATTCTCAATCAGATAAAAACTTGTTCTCATTTGATACCTTACTTTACTTGAATCTCCTAAAGGCCCATGAGATTTATAACTCTTTTATGAAGTTTTATCTCTCTGTATCTTGGAGTTATTTTCTCATGATGCAAACAAGTTTGTATATTGGTTGAAAATGTAAACTGTATTTCTTTCATCTTTGTATCCCCCTTCTCAGACTAAATAAATGTTTGAAAAATTGAAATGAAAATTTGTAGGATACAGAGACCTGACTCACAATAGTTGTCAGCTGCAACATTTCCTATATCTAAATGATGGCTTTTAACCAAAAAGCCATTATCACTGTTAATGACCAGATGTGTTCTGCCTCTTGTCCAAACATGATCCAGCTGGCTGAAAGACATGGTTTATCTCCCAAAGGGCCCAGTTCTATGGGTGCTAAAAAATTGTATTTATCTTTCCTTGAAGGTGGAGGGCATGGAACAACCTAATTCTGGAAAGATATTTAGTGGCATATTTAACCTCCTTAAACTGCTCTTTCTTTTGCCTTCCTCTCCTAATCCTTGTCTAGGCTTTTCTTTCAAACATCTACAAAGCTATTTTCCTGCATCTCCTATCAAAGGTGAGTTTTTCAGGGCCACATGAGAACAAGAAATGGAAGGGTAGTTTAAAGAAAAGTCTTCCCTCCTCTATCCATCACCCTCATCCAGGCTGTCACACAGTGTTTCTACAGTCCCCATAAAATTAAGTTTTCATTCTCCTGTCTGGAAGCTAAGACCCTCTGCATATGACCAAAATGACTTTCAAACATTTCCTTTCTTTATTAAGCTTAAAGTTTTATAAGAACAACTTATTTCTCTAAATACATCTAGTACATTTCAAATTCAAATATATCCAAAAGCTGTATAGATCATATTTATACTAAAAAACAGTTAGGTCTTGATCTGAAATTTACATTTAGCTGGATATCCTGTATTTCCTGTGGCAACCCTCCAGCACTGCTGAAATGTCCTCCCTTCTTTATTCTCAAACAGCTTTCCTGCCTCCACCACTTCCTCCATCTCTCTTCTTTCCTTAAGAGTCTCTCAAACCCCATTTTTTTTTCCAGGAGAAATTTTACAATATTCTCAATCAGATAAAAACTTGTTCTCATTTGATACCTTACTTTACTTGAATCTCCTAAAGGCCCATGAGATTTATAACTCTTTTATGAAGTTTTATCTCTCTGTATCTTGGAGTTATTTTCTCATGATGCAAACAAGTTTGTATATTGGTTGAAAATGTAAACTGTATTTCTTTCATCTTTGTATCCCCCTTCTCAGACTAAATAAATGTTTGAAAAATTGAAATGAAAATTTGTAGGATACAGAGACCTGACTCACAATAGTTGTCAGCTGCAACATTTCCTATATCTAAATGATGGCTTTTAACCAAAAAGCCATTATCACTGTTAATGACCAGATGTGTTCTGCCTCTTGTCCAAACATGATCCAGCTGGCTGAAAAACATGGTTTATCTCCAAGGCCTAGTTCTATGGGTGCTAAAAGATTGTATTTATCTTTCCTTGAAGGTGGAGGGCATGGAACAACCTAATTCTGGAAAGATATTTAGTGGCATATTTAACCTCCTTAAACTGCTCTTTCTTTTGCCTTCCTCTCCTAATCCTTGTCTAGGCTTTTCTTTCAAACATCTACAAAGCTATTTTCCTGCATCTCCTATCAAAGGTGAGTTTTTCAGGGCCACATGAGAACAAGAAATGGAAGGGGTAGTTTAAAGAAAAGTCTTCCAGCTCAGTTTTGGCTCACATTGAGACTCCATACACTGAAGAGTGTGTTTGTAGGTCTCTGTGCACACACCATAGAGTAAAATGTTCATATCACATCATTCTGACTGTGCGTATTCAACAAATATCCAAGAATATAAATAATCAGAGTCATCCTATACATGAAGCACTATGCTAAGTGCTCTACCTATATTGTCATATTTAATCTTTACCACAACACTGTGAATTTTGTACTACTATTACTTTAATTTTTATGGATGCCAACAGTAGGAGAGGCAACATAATTTTTCTTATCTCATAATTTATTATTAATTTTTTTAAAGCAAGTCCAAACATGTACACACATTGCATTTGGCTTGTAAATTTATCTAAATTTTCTTGCACTCTAAGTGTTTCCTATTCCTTTATTTTCCCCTAGAAAAGTTTTTTCTCAAGAAACCATGCTGTTTTTTGTGATTATATCTACTTGTTGTAAATGTCTTCTTTTATGCCCCATATGTGAGACTTGATCAGATCTGGGTTAGTTATTTTGCTGTGCTTTGGAGAGACTGCTTTATAAGCCAAGCATATTATGTACTTTTATCAGAAGATACAAAATGCCTGTCTGTCTTTGTTTTTTGACGTGAGCTTTGATGCACTCATTTGGCCACTGACAACATGCTAGTTAGGGCTTGACAAAACACGGTCCACTGTAAAAGGGAATGGCAAACTGCTTCAGTATTCTAGCTTGAGAGCCCCATGAACAGTATGAAAATGCAAAAAGATATACACTGAAAAATGAGACTCTCAGATTGGTAGGTGCCCAATATATTACTGGGGAAGAGCAGAGAAGTAGCTATAGAAAGAATGAAGAGGCTAAGCCAAAATAGAAATGACGCCCAGTTGTGTTGTATCTGGTGGTGAAAGTAATGTCCAGTGCTTAAAAGAACAATACTGCATAGGAATCTAGAACATTAGGTTTATCAGTTCAGTTCAGTTCAGCCACTCAGCTGTGTCCAACTCTTTGTGACCCCATGGACTGCAGCACACCAGGTTTCCCTGTCCTTCTCATCTCCCAGAGTTTGCTCAGACTCATGTCCATTGAGTCAGTGGTGCCATCAAGCCATCTGGGCCTCTGTCATCCTCTTCTCTTTCTGCCTTCACTCTTTTCCAGCATCAGAGTCTTTTCCAATGAGTCATCTCTTTGCATCAGGTCCATGAATCAAGGTAAACTGGATGTAGTCAAACAGGAGTTGGCAAGAGTGAACATCGATATTGTAAGAATAAGTGAACTAGGGCTTCCCTGGTGGTCCAGTGGGTAAGGACACCGCCTTGCAATGCAAGGGGCACCGGTTCGATCCCTGGCCTGGGAGGATCCCACGTGCCGCGGAGCGGCTGGACCGATGTGTCCAATTACTGAGCCGGAGCTCTGGAGCACATGCGCCCAGAGCCGGTGCTCTGTGACAACAGAGGCCACCGCGATGGGAGGCCCACACGGGCCGAAGAACAAAGATGGATGAAACTAGATAAATGGAAGACCAATAGAAGTGGCCCGCCCTCCCCCTTCCCTCCCAACCAGCACCCAACCTCCCCTCCCCAAAAGAATAAATGAACTAAAATGGGCAGGAATAGGTGAATTTAATTCAGATGACCATTATAGCTACTACTCTGGGCAAGAATCCCTTAGAAGAGATAATAATCCTCATAGTCTTTATAAGCCAAGCATATAGTATGAAAAAAATCCCACGTGAGCTTTGAAGCACTCATTTGGCCACTGACAACATGCTAGTTAGGGCTTGACAAAACACGGTCCACTGTAAAAGGGAATGGCAAACTGCTTCAGTATTCTAGCTTGAGAGCCCCATGAACAGTATGAAAATGCAAAAAGATATACACTGAAAAATGAGACTCTCAGATTGGTAGGTGCCCAATATATTACTGGGGAAGAGCAGAGAAGTAGCTATAGAAAGAATGAAGAGGCTAAGCCAAAATAGAAATGACGCCCAGTTGTGTTGTATCTGGTGGTGAAAGTAATGTCCAGTGCTTAAAAGAACAATACTGCATAGGAATCTAGAACATTAGGTTTATCAGTTCAGTTCAGTTCAGCCACTCAGCTGTGTCCAACTCTTTGTGACCCCATGGACTGCAGCACACCAGGTTTCCCTGTCCTTCTCATCTCCCAGAGTTTGCTCAGACTCATGTCCATTGAGTCAGTGGTGCCATCAAGCCATCTGGGCCTCTGTCATCCTCTTCTCTTTCTGCCTTCACTCTTTTCCAGCATCAGAGTCTTTTCCAATGAGTCATCTCTTTGCATCAGGTCCATGAATCAAGGTAAACTGGATGTAGTCAAACAGGAGTTGGCAAGAGTGAACATCGATATTGTAAGAATAAGTGAACTAGGGCTTCCCTGGTGGTCCAGTGGGTAAGGACACCGCCTTGCAATGCAAGGGGCACCGGTTCGATCCCTGGCCTGGGAGGATCCCACGTGCCGCGGAGCGGCTGGACCGATGTGTCCAATTACTGAGCCGGAGCTCTGGAGCACATGCGCCCAGAGCCGGTGCTCTGTGACAACAGAGGCCACCGCGATGGGAGGCCCACACGGGCCGAAGAACAAAGATGGATGAAACTAGATAAATGGAAGACCAATAGAAGTGGCCCGCCTCCCCTTCCCTCCCAACCAGCACCCCACCTCCCCCCCACCACACCAAAAAAGAATAAATGAACTAAAATGGGCAGGAATAGGTGAATTTAATTCAGATGACCATTATATCTACTACTCTGGGCAAGAATCCCTTAGAAGAGATGGAATAATCCTCATAGTCAACAAAATGGTGTAAAATGCAGTACTTGGTTGCAATCTCAAAATGACAGAATGATTTTGATTTGTTTCCATGGCAAACCATTCAATATCACAGTAATTCAAGTCTATACCCCAACCACTAATGCTGAAGAAAGATGCAGTTGAATGACTCTTTGAATACCTACAAGACCTAGAATTAATACAGAACAACAAAAAAAATGTCCCTTTCATCACTGTGGACTGGAATGGAAAAGTAGGAAGTTAAGAGATACCTTGAGAAACAGGCAAGTTTGACTTGGAGTACAAAATCAAGCAGGGTAATGGCTAACAGTTTTTCCAAGAGAACACACTGGTCACAGCAAACATATTCTTCCAACAACACAAGAGATGACTCTACACATGGACATCATCAAATATCTGGTCAATACCAAAATCAGATTGATATAGTCTTTGCTGCCAAAGATGGAAAAGCTCTATACAGTCAGTAAAAACTGGACCAGGAGTTGACTGTGGTTCAAATCATGAATTCCTTATTGCAAAATTCAGGCTCAAATTGAAGAAAGTAAAGAAAATCACTAGACCATTCAGTTATGACCTAAATCAAATCCCTATGATTATACAGTGGAAGTGACCAAGATTCAAGGGACTAGATCTGGTAGACAGAGTGCATGAAGAACTATGGAGAGAAGTTTACAACACTGTATAGGAGGTGTTGAAAGAAAAGAAAAAATAATGTTAGAAGGAAAAATGGGTTTCTGAGAAGGCCTTACAAATAACTGAGAAAAGAAGAGAAGTGAAAGGCAAAGGAGAAAGGGAAAAATATACCCAACTGAATGCAGAGTTGCAGAGAATAGCCAGGAGAGTTAAGAAAGCCCTAAGTGAACAATGCAAAGAAATAGAGGAAAGCAGTAGAATGAGAGAAAGACTAGTGATCTCTTCAGGAAAATTAGAGACACCAAGGGAACATTTCATGCAAAGATAGAAACAATAAAGGACAAAAATGGCAAGGATCTAACAGAAGAACAGATTAAGAAAAGGTGGCATGAATACACAGAACTGTACCAAAAATCTCTTAATGACCCAGATAACCATGATGGTGTGGTCACTCATCTAGAGCCAGACATCCTGGAGTGTGAAGTCAAATGGGCCTTAAGAAGCATTACTATGAACAAAGCTAGTGGAGGTGATGGAATTCCAGCTGGGCTAAATCAAATCCTAAAAGACAATAACGTTAAAGTGCTACACTCATTATGCCAGCAAATTTGCAAAACTCAGCAGTGGATACTGGACTGGAAAATGTCAGTTTTCATTCCAATACCAAAGAAAAGCAATTCCAAAGAATTTTCAAATTACCTTGAGAAACAGGCAGGCTTGGAGTACAAAATCAAGCAGGGTAATGGCTAACAGTTTTTCCAAGAGAACACACTGGTCACAGCAAACATATTCTTCCAACAACACAAGAGATGACTCTACACATGGACATCATCAAATATCTGGTCAATACCAAAATCAGATTGATATAGTCTTTGCTGCCAAAGATGGAAAAGCTCTATACAGTCAGTAAAAACTGGACCAGGAGTTGACTGTGGTTCAAATCATGAATTCCTTATTGCAAAATTCAGGCTCAAATTGAAGAAAGTAAAGAAAATCACTAGACCATTCAGTTATGACCTAAATCAAATCCCTATGATTATACAGTGGAAGTGACCAAGATTCAAGGGACTAGATCTGGTAGACAGAGTGCATGAAGAACTATGGAGAGAAGTTTACAACACTGTATAGGAGGTGTTGAAAGAAAAGAAAAAATAATGTTAGAAGGAAAAATGGGTTTCTGAGAAGGCCTTACAAATAACTGAGAAAAGAAGAGAAGTGAAAGGCAAAGGAGAAAGGGAAAAATATACCCAACTGAATGCAGAGTTGCAGAGAATAGCCAGGAGAGTTAAGAAAGCCCTAAGTGAACAATGCAAAGAAATAGAGGAAAGCAGTAGAATGAGAGAAAGACTAGTGATCTCTTCAGGAAAATTAGAGACACCAAGGGAACATTTCATGCAAAGATAGAAACAATAAAGGACAAAAATGGCAAGGATCTAACAGAAGAACAGATTAAGAAAAGGTGGCATGAATACACAGAACTGTACCAAAAATCTCTTAATGACCCAGATAACCATGATGGTGTGGTCACTCATCTAGAGCCAGACATCCTGGAGTGTGAAGTCAAATGGGCCTTAAGAAGCATTACTATGAACAAAGCTAGTGGAGGTGATGGAATTCCAGCTGGGCTAAATCAAATCCTAAAAGACAATAACGTTAAAGTGCTACACTCATTATGCCAGCAAATTTGCAAAACTCAGCAGTGGATACTGGACTGGAAAATGTCAGTTTTCATTCCAATACCAAAGAAAAGCAATTCCAAAGAATTTTCAAATTACCATACAATTGCACTCATTTCATATGCTAGCAAAATTATGCTCAAATTTCTTCAAGTTAGGCTTCAGCAATATATGAACTGAGAAATTCCAGATGTACAAGCTGGATTTATAAAAGGCAGAGGAACCAGAAATCAAATTGCCAACATATGTTGGATCATGGAAAAAGCAAGGAGCATCCACTTCTGCTTCACTGACTATGCTAAAGCCCTTGACTGCATGGATCACACAAACTGCAGATATTCATAAAGAGATGGGAATATCAGAGCACCTGACCTGCCTCTTGAGAAACCTGTATATAGGAAAAGAAGCAACAGTTAGAACTGTACATGGAACAATGGATTGATTAAAAACTGGGAAAGGAATATGTCAAGGCTTGTATTGTCATCCTGCTTACTTAACTTATATGCAGAGTACATCATACAAAATGCTGAGCTGGATGACTCACAAGCTGGAATCAAGATTGCCAGGAGAAATATCAACAACCTCATTTGTCCAGATGATACCACTTCAATGGCAGAAAGAGAGAAGGAACTTAAAAGAGCCTCTTGATGAAGGTGAAAGAGGATAGTGAAAATGCTGGCTTAAAACTCAACATTCAAAAAACAAAGATCATGGCATCTGTTCTATCACTTCCTAAAAGTTGAAAAAAATGTCAGATTTCATTTTCTCAGGCTCCAAAATCAATGTGGATGGGGACTGCAGCCACAAAATTAAAAAACACTTGCTCCTTGGAAGAAAAGCTACGTCAAACCTACACAGCATGTTCAAAAGCAGAGACATCACTTTGCCGACTAAGGTCCATACAGTAAAAGCTATGGTTTTTCCAGTAGTCATGTATGGATATGAGAGTTGGACCATAAAGAAGGCTGACTGCCAAAGAATTGATGTTTTGAACTATGGTTCTGAAGAAAACTCTTGAGAGTCCCTTGAACTGTAAGGAGTTCGAGCCAGTCAGTCCTCAAGGAAATCAAACCTGAATATTCATTGGAAGCACTAATGCTGAAGTTGAAGCTCCAATACTTCGGTCGCTTGATGACAAGAGATGACTCATTGACCCTGATGCTCGGAAATATTGAGGACAGAAGGAGAAGGGAACAACAGAGGAGGAGATGGTTGGATGGCATCACTGACTCAATGGACATGAGTTTGAGAAAACTCAGGGAGAAAGTAAGGGACAGGGAAGCCTGGCGTGCTGCAGCTCATGAGGTTGCAAAGAATTGGACATGACTTAGCAACTGAAAAACAATGGCCTAATCTATCCATTATAATAATTTTATGTTACAGTATTTTCTAGGGATGCTAAAACAAAATGAGTGATTTAGAAATTTATTGTCTCATAATTTTGGGATCATCAGGCTTGGTTCCTTTCAAGGGCTGTGAGAGATGGGTCTATTCCAGGCCCATCTCCTTGGCACATAGACGACTGGTTTCTCCTTGTGTCATTTCCTTCTGTGTGCATTTGTGTGTCCTCCCCCCTTTTTTTTTTTCATAAAGACACCAGTCATATTGTATTAGAACTTACACTAATGATCTACTTTAATTTGATTACCTCTGTAAAAACCTTATCTCCAAATAAGGTCATATTCTGAGATGTGACTTCAGCATACAAATTTAGGGGGACATGATGCAGCCCATAACAGTAACAATTTAAGCAACTGCTGATAATCTTTGCCTAAACATAGCTAGAGCTTACATAATGACAATATTTTACAACTCTTTCCTTAGTTATTAACTAGATTATTCTCTAAAGAATGTTTCCTCACCAACTGTTTGGTAATCTGGAGGTCAAATTGGTACAGTGCAGGCAGGATCAATGCTTGATGGTCTCCCTTTAGTAGTTTTCAAAACAAGTTGTTTCTCTAGAACCACACCCCTCAGACATGTGACCAGTTAGGTGTGGCATTTTCTTGCTTTTCTTGTGTGTTTATCATTATAAAGCCACAGCTAATAACAAGTATGTCTGCATCTGTCCACCACAGCTATTGTTATTTTTGATCCTGTTTGTCTTATCTTTGGCCAGAGGCGGCCCCTTTGAGTTGCCACCTGAGTTCTTTCAAAATAACCTCAATAGTTGCTGTTATACTCCTTGCCTCTGGCAAATCGGCTTGTATTGATACATTCTCTGTGCCATAAAAGGATAAAATACATCAAGAGTTCATATTGATATTTCTCATTCAAATTTAAAATTTTAGGGCCTTTATTCAACTTCCTTGATTTTATTTATTGTGTCTCCATTGAGCACATTATTCTTAATGTTATAACGTGGTTATTTACTTTGTCCTATTATATGTAATATATATTTCTATGTATGAAAGTAAAAGTGTTAGTTGCTCAGTTGTGTCCCACTCTTTGCAACCCCATGGAATGTATCTCACCACACTCCTCTGTCCATGGAATTCTCTAGGCAAGAATACTACATTGGGTAGCCATTCCCCTCTCCAGGGGATCTTCTTGACCTTGAACCTGGGTGTCCTGCATTGCAGGCAGATTCTTTACCATCAGAGCCACTGAGGAAGTCCTATATATTTATATATGTGCATATCTAATAGTATGTATAATTGTTTCTATACAGAAATACCAACATTATTGTTCCTGTCCTGTATTTAGCATTTTTCTTGCAAGTCATTTTTAGGAAAGTTATCCATAGAAGATGCTTTTGTTGCTTATCAATGTAGAAATGAAAATAATTGCAGAGGGCACACAGCATAAATGGGAATAGCTCTGCCAAGTGTGTGCACTTTATGAAATGTACGCAGCTTTGTCGGGTTCCCTAATACATACCAATGACTCCAGTTTCCAAAGAGATGCTTCTAAGATTCAGGTTTCGAAAATGAATCATATGTTTACCTGAAATATGGTGTGATAGGGATTTTGAGAACTCCCTTACTGTATTTGCTTACCTAGCCCTGCTTCGAATTGATTTTTGTGATGTTCTTGACACTGCCTGACCATGAGTCGTGCGTGAGAATAAAATCAATGGCTACCCTTTTTGAATATAAAAGGAAAACTGGGTTTCTGACTGTTCCTTGAGGGATCATCTCTTCTTGCCTTGTTCTTCACAATAAAGCCAAGTAAAAAGTAGAGGCGATTATCTTGATAATATAGATCCAAAAAACCCCACCACTATTGATTTTTAAAGCAGTTTGGGGGTTCCAGCTGTTTCATATTAGCTATCTGTATTGATTGCACACCCTGGAACAAAGAATTCTCTTTCTTACAGACTTTCCGTGTAGAGACAGTGATGATTACACTCTAGAGTCCTGGATCACACACTGCTGACTGTGAGAAAGGCTCAGCAAAAAAATATTGTTGAGTCGATTGCAGAGAATAAATATGTGGGCTGATGCAGAGTTTACAGAGGAGGAATGGTTGATATTGACAAATGCATTCTGTTAAGAGAAAGGAACATGTTACTACAAATGGAAGAGAGAAAAAAGCAAGGCATGCATAAGGAACAGGTAGCTTACTTTATTAGGAGTGCCTAGAGACTGTTTATAATTCCCACCAAGGAGGACAGTATTGTTATTCCCCTCACAATGTGGTTGACTTGTATTTTAGAGTTTCATCAGTGGAGTACAGAGAAAGCTATTTAAATTGTTCTCCAGTGAACAGGCTGCTATTTTGCCTCTCAAAGTTTTTATTTTTTATGTGCTTTATTCATTCATATATACATATAGATATCAAAAAATTTACAATTCAATGATTTTTGTTAGAGTCTCCTTTTTCATAAATATGGTATTATGACTAAATACTAGATGAGCAACTTACATAATTATACATCTACTGCAGATATTTTGTGGTCATGTGACCTGTGGATGGGCCATTGTGATTAAACCCTATATTAATTAGTGGTATAGATTTGTCGGGTTCCCTAATACATACCAATGACTCCAGTTTCCAAAGAGATGCTTCTAAGATTCAGGTTTCGAAAATGAATCATATGTTTACCTGAAATATGGTGTGATAGGGATTTTGAGAACTCCCTTACTGTATTTGCTTACCTAGCCCTGCTTCGAATTGATTTTTGTGATGTTCTTGACACTGCCTGACCATGAGTCGTGCGTGAGAATAAAATCAATGGCTACCCTTTTTGAATATAAAAGGAAAACTGGGTTTCTGACTGTTCCTTGAGGGATCATCTCTTCTTGCCTTGTTCTTCACAATAAAGCCAAGTAAAAAGTAGAGGCGATTATCTTGATAATATAGATCCAAAAAACCCCACCACTATTGATTTTTAAAGCAGTTTGGGGGTTCCAGCTGTTTCATATTAGCTATCTGTATTGATTGCACACCCTGGAACAAAGAATTCTCTTTCTTACAGACTTTCCGTGTAGAGACAGTGATGATTACACTCTAGAGTCCTGGATCACACACTGCTGACTGTGAGAAAGGCTCAGCAAAAAAATATTGTTGAGTCGATTGCAGAGAATAAATATGTGGGCTGATGCAGAGTTTACAGAGGAGGAATGGTTGATATTGACAAATGCATTCTGTTAAGAGAAAGGAACATGTTACTACAAATGGAAGAGAGAAAAAAGCAAGGCATGCATAAGGAACAGGTAGCTTACTTTATTAGGAGTGCCTAGAGACTGTTTATAATTCCCACCAAGGAGGACAGTATTGTTATTCCCCTCACAATGTGGTTGACTTGTATTTTAGAGTTTCATCAGTGGAGTACAGAGAAAGCTATTTAAATTGTTCTCCAGTGAACAGGCTGCTATTTTTGCCTCTCAAAGTTTTTATTTTTTATGTGCTTTATTCATTCATATATACATATAGATATCAAAAAATTTACAATTCAATGATTTTTGTTAGAGTCTCCTTTTTCATAAATATGGTATTATGACTAAATACTAGATGAGCAACTTACATAATTATACATCTACTGCAGATATTTTGTGGTCATGTGACCTGTGGATGGGCCATTGTGATTAAACCCTATCATTAAATTAATGTAGAAGGATAAATAAAAATGGCGACCACAAATCATCTAAAAGAGAACCACATCTCCTCACATCTTGGTTGAGTCTGTTATGGAATAACACAAAATGTGAATGCTTAGGAAAGAAGGAGAAAAATGAAAGAATGAAGGAAAAAGGAGGGAAGAAATGGAAGAAAGGAAAGAAGGTTAAAAGGGTGGATGGAAGAGAGACAAAAAATCAAGCAAAACCAAATGCCTTAGAATATGCTATAAATTTACGATCCTAGTTATAATATCACAAGTGACACCACTTCCGAGAATATATATTACACTTTGAAAATTATGCGTTTGTTACTTTGGAATTGTCTACCTGGACTCTTACTTCTATTCTCTTCTCGTTTAATTATACCCTGCAGCCCACTAGCAGGTTTTTTTAAAAATAAAGCACCATTTTGTGACATCTCTTTCCTGCTCAGGAACTTATTGACTCCCAATTACCCACCACACCAGGCTTCTTTCCAGACCTTCGTGACTCTTTTCAATTAGATTACCCTTGCCACACAGCCTCATTTAAGATTTTGCCCAAGCATGAAGCTTTATACCACAGTGTGGGTTTCATTTCACATCCCTAATTACTAGACTGATTCTTATTTCCTAGCCTCTGGTCAGTTGTTCCCTTCTTTTTAACTCAACAATGAAAAGTCCTTCCCTTTATTTTAAGCTGTATATTGCTCATAGTCCAAGACCTGATTGAGAGATCACTTCTTTCTTAAAATCGTCTCTACTTTACCCCTCACAGGTCTCCTCTCTGGTTATACAAAATGTGGAAAATCTTTCACTAGAGCAATTATGAAGTGTCTTCTCCAATTATCTGTTGTTTCCCATGTGTTAATCTCACCTCCCTCTTAGCTGTGTAACCATGTTGAAGATAGAATTTCTTTCTTTCTGCACAGTGTATGGTACAGTTAGCATATACTGAGGTAGCTAAGTGGTAAAGAATTTGTCTACCAATGCAGGACAAAGGGGTTCGATCCCTGTGGATGGGCCATTGTGATTAAACCCTATCATTAAATTAATGTAGAAGGATAAATAAAATGGCGACCACAAATCATCTAAAAGAGAACCACATCTCCTCACATCTTGGTTGAGTCTGTTATGGAATAACACAAAATGTGAATGCTTAGGAAAGAAGGAGAAAATGAAAGAATGAAGGAAAAAGGAGGGAAGAAATGGAAGAAAGGAAAGAAGGTTAAAAGGGTGGATGGAAGAGAGACAAAAAATCAAGCAAAACCAAATGCCTTAGAATATGCTATAAATTTACGATCCTAGTTATAATATCACAAGTGACACCACTTCCGAGAATATATATTACACTTTGAAAATTATGCGTTTGTTACTTTGGAATTGTCTACCTGGACTCTTACTTCTATTCTCTTCTCGTTTAATTATACCCTGCAGCCCACTAGCAGGTTTTTTTAAAAATAAAGCACCATTTTGTGACATCTCTTTCCTGCTCAGGAACTTATTGACTCCCAATTACCCACCACACCAGGCTTCTTTCCAGACCTTCGTGACTCTTTTCAATTAGATTACCCTTGCCACACAGCCTCATTTAAGATTTTGCCCAAGCATGAAGCTTTATACCACAGTGTGGGTTTCATTTCACATCCCTAATTACTAGACTGATTCTTATTTCCTAGCCTCTGGTCAGTTGTTCCCCTTCTTTTTAACTCAACAATGAAAAGTCCTTCCCTTTATTTTAAGCTGTATATTGCTCATAGTCCAAGACCTGATTGAGAGATCACTTCTTTCTTAAAATCGTCTCTACTTTACCCCTCACAGGTCTCCTCTCTGGTTATACAAAATGTGGAAAATCTTTCACTAGAGCAATTATGAAGTGTCTTCTCCAATTATCTGTTGTTTCCCATGTGTTAATCTCACCTCCCTCTTAGCTGTGTAACCATGTTGAAGATAGAATTTCTTTCTTTCTGCACAGTGTATGGTACAGTTAGCATATACTGAGGTAGCTAAGTGGTAAAGAATTTGTCTGCCAATGCAGGACAAATGGGTTCGATCCCTGGGACCTGCTGGCAAAGGAAAAGGCAGCCCCTGCCAGTATTCTTGCTTGGGAAATCACAAGGACAGAGGAGCCTGGCAGGCTATAGCCCATGGGGTCCTAAAAGAGTTGGACACACTTAGCGACTAAAACAACAGAATATATAGTCCTACAGTTACCGTTTTACTTATTTATTTTTAAACCTCAATCTTGCTCTTAACTATATATCCCTAACTATGGTTTTTGTGAGTTCGGCTTGGTTAAATTTTAAGGAGAAAGTTTACTGCTTGCATGAAAATAGAAATAGTATCAAAATGAAACATTTACATGAAAAATGTTAATTCTAATGCTTGAGATCCTGCTGTAGCTCATGTGTAGAGGCCTTCCAACTAAGAGTGGGTATAAAGCATGTTGAGATATGAGGAATGAATACAGTATAATGGGTGATATTTATTCTCTTTTTGCCAACTTATAAGTATGTGCATGAGTGTTTTCAGAATACTTCCTTTAGAAAGCTATATGCTTAGTTCATTCTAAGACTATGGCCTTCAAAATATTTTCACAACTTCTCTTTAGGAGTTTGATTTGAACCCTTAGCTAAATTTAAAGACTTGGCAAATCATTACCTTGACGGTGATTATTGAAAATAATCAAGAGTGGGAAATATACTTGTGAACAATACTATTGGTCAAAGCTGGGTGAAATACACACATAACTAATTTTCCTTATATTTAATTAAATAGCCATAATTATCTGTATTCCAAACCATGGTTGAAAAAGGTTTTTAGCTAAGGAGGTACACAAGTGAAATAATATTGTATCTCATCAATGGAATCAATTTTTTTACACTTTTTGTTTTATATTGGAGTGGTAAAGAACTGGCGTGCCAATGCATAAAATGTAAGAGGCGTGGGTTTGGTCCCTGGGTAGGGAAGATCCCCTGAAGGAGAGTATGGCTACTCACTTCAGTATTCTTGCATAGGGACAGAGGAAACTGGTGGGCTATGATCCATAGTGTCTCAGAAAGACATGACTCAAATGACTTTGCATACATGCACACAAAGACAACTAAAAATGCTATGACAGTTTTCACATGGACAGCAAAGGGACTCAGCCATACACGTGCATGTAGCCATTCTCTCTCAAACTCTCATCCCATCCAGGCTACCACATAACATTTGATCAGAGTTCCCTGTGCTATACAGTAGGACTTTGTTGGTTATCCATTTTAAATATAGCAGTGTGTTCATGTCAATCACAAACTCCTTAACTATCTCAAAGGGATCAATTTAACAGTCTAAAATATTTGTATTTCTTATACCCATTGTTTAACTTACATCATGTAATATTACAGACCAGAGTCAGATAGAACTATTCAACTTCTATCTTACTTCTAGCCAATCAGATAAAATAGCTAGTATGGCAGAAAGGGAAAAGGGACAAAAGAGCCTCTTGATGAGGGTAAAAGAGGAGAGTACAAAAGCTCACTTAAGACTCAACGTTCAAAATGCTAAAATCCTGGCATCTGATCTCATCACTTCATGGTAGATGGGGAAAAAGTGAAAGCAGTGACAGGTTTTATTTTCTTGGGTCCCCAAATCACTGCAGACAGTGACTGCAGCCATGAAGTTAAAAGATGTTTCCTCCTTAGAAGGAAAGCTATGACAAACCTAGATAGTGTATTAAAAAGTAAAAACAACACTTTGCTGACAAAGGTCTGTATAGCCAAAGCTATGATTTTACCAGTAGTTAGGTACAATATCTGGGAAATATACTTGTGAACAATACTATTGGTCAAAGCTGGGTGAAATACACACATAACTAATTTTCCTTATATTTAATTAAATAGCCATAATTATCTGTATTCCAAACCATGGTTGAAAAAGGTTTTTAGCTAAGGAGGTACACAAGTGAAATAATATTGTATCTCATCAATGGAATCAATTTTTTTACACTTTTTGTTTTATATTGGAGTGGTAAAGAACTGGCGTGCCAATGCATAAAATGTAAGAGGCGTGGGTTTGGTCCCTGGGTAGGGAAGATCCCCTGAAGGAGAGTATGGCTACTCACTTCAGTATTCTTGCATAGGGACAGAGGAAACTGGTGGGCTATGATCCATAGTGTCTCAGAAAGACATGACTCAAATGACTTTGCATACATGCACACAAAGACAACTAAAAATGCTATGACAGTTTTCACATGGACAGCAAAGGGACTCAGCCATACACGTGCATGTAGCCATTCTCTCTCAAACTCTCATCCCATCCAGGCTACCACATAACATTTGATCAGAGTTCCCTGTGCTATACAGTAGGACTTTGTTGGTTATCCATTTTAAATATAGCAGTGTGTTCATGTCAATCACAAACTCCTTAACTATCTCAAAGGGATCAATTTAACAGTCTAAAATATTTGTATTTCTTATACCCATTGTTTAACTTACATCATGTAATATTACAGACCAGAGTCAGATAGAACTATTCAACTTCTATCTTACTTCTAGCCAATCAGATAAAATAGCTAGTATGGCAGAAAGGGAAAAGGGACAAAAGAGCCTCTTGATGAGGGTAAAAGAGGAGAGTACAAAAGCTCACTTAAGACTCAACGTTCAAAATGCTAAAATCCTGGCATCTGATCTCATCACTTCATGGTAGATGGGGAAAAAGTGAAAGCAGTGACAGGTTTTATTTTCTTGGGTCCCCAAATCACTGCAGACAGTGACTGCAGCCATGAAGTTAAAAGATGTTTCCTCCTTAGAAGGAAAGCTATGACAAACCTAGATAGTGTATTAAAAAGTAAAAACAACACTTTGCTGACAAAGGTCTGTATAGCCAAAGCTATGATTTTACCAGTAGTTAGGTACGGATGTGAGTGTTGGGCCATAAAGAAGGCTGAGCACTGAAGAACTGATGCTTTTGAACTGTGGTGTTGGAGAAGATTCGTGAGAGTCCTTTGGACTGCAAGGAGATCAAACCATTAAGTTCTAAAAGAAATATTCATTGGAAGGACTGATGCTGAAGCTCCAATACTTTGATCACCTGATACGAAGAAACAATTCATTGGAAAAGACCCTGATGTTGGGAAAGACTGAAGGCAAAAAAGAAAAGAGGGCAGCAGAGGATGAGATGGTTAAATCTCATCATCGACTCAACAGACATGAATTTGAGCAAACTCCAGGAATAGTAAAGGACAGGGAAGCCTGGTGTGCTGCAGTCCATGGGGTCACAAAGAATCAGACACAACTTAGTGACTGAACATTCACATAGATAGCTATGACTCTAATAGAAATCCAGGGTTCAGCGCAAGATCAGGTCTCATCTAGGCTATTTTTCTCTGTCCTCAATAACTCATTTTGAGAACAGTATTTTCAATCCAGAAAAACACAGCTAAGATGGAAAAGGTCTTGGAATTCTGTCCCTATGCAGATAGTAAGGTCTAAATATGCTTTAAAGATGATCACTCGTAGATCTTTTTATCTTAAAGTCCATAGATGAGATGCTAACATAATCACTTATGTTTAAAAATGCAGGAATACAGTTTAAACTACAGTTTAAAATAGTACAGTAATTGAAGAAAATAGGCAAATGTAGAAGGAACTAGGGAGGAAACTCATTTTACCTAGACTGAAAATAAGCCAGATAAGGAAGAAATATAACACATCTGAAGTATTTGAAAATGTTATTTCAAAGAAAGCCTAGATTTACCCTGTGTTGCTTCCAACAGAAGATCAATGGCCAACATGTGAAACTGTCAAGAAACATATCAGTTCTATTTGCCCACCTTTATGAGACTAATGTGAAAAAAGCTCACCAGAAACATTTATCTTATATTAAAAATGGAATTGACTGTATTAAAAGCCTCCTTAGAAGGAAAGCTATGACAAACCTAGATAGTGTATTAAAAGTAAAACAACACTTTGCTGACAAAGGTCTGTATAGCCAAAGCTATGATTTTACCAGTAGTTAGGTACGGATGTGAGTGTTGGGCCATAAAGAAGGCTGAGCACTGAAGAACTGATGCTTTTGAACTGTGGTGTTGGAGAAGATTCGTGAGAGTCCTTTGGACTGCAAGGAGATCAAACCATTAAGTTCTAAAAGAAATATTCATTGGAAGGACTGATGCTGAAGCTCCAATACTTTGATCACCTGATACGAAGAAACAATTCATTGGAAAAGACCCTGATGTTGGGAAAGACTGAAGGCAAAAAAGAAAAGAGGGCAGCAGAGGATGAGATGGTTAAATCTCATCATCGACTCAACAGACATGAATTTGAGCAAACTCCAGGAATAGTAAAGGACAGGGAAGCCTGGTGTGCTGCAGTCCATGGGGTCACAAAGAATCAGACACAACTTAGTGACTGAACATTCACATAGATAGCTATGACTCTAATAGAAATCCAGGGTTCAGCGCAAGATCAGGTCTCATCTAGGCTATTTTTCTCTGTCCTCAATAACTCATTTTGAGAACAGTATTTTCAATCCAGAAAAACACAGCTAAGATGGAAAAGGTCTTGGAATTCTGTCCCTATGCAGATAGTAAGGTCTAAATATGCTTTAAAGATGATCACTCGTAGATCTTTTTATCTTAAAGTCCATAGATGAGATGCTAACATAATCACTTATGTTTAAAAATGCAGGAATACAGTTTAAACTACAGTTTAAAATAGTACAGTAATTGAAGAAAATAGGCAAATGTAGAAGGAACTAGGGAGGAAACTCATTTTACCTAGACTGAAAATAAGCCAGATAAGGAAGAAATATAACACATCTGAAGTATTTGAAAATGTTATTTCAAAGAAAGCCTAGATTTACCCTGTGTTGCTTCCAACAGAAGATCAATGGCCAACATGTGAAACTGTCAAGAAACATATCAGTTCTATTTGCCCACCTTTATGAGACTAATGTGAAAAAAGCTCACCAGAAACATTTATCTTATATTAAAAAATGGAATTAATGCCTTGTTACTAGTATCTCTCCAGAAGTAGATAGGCTGGTGGTAAGAAAAGAACTTGAGCTTTAAAATCAGAAGAACAAGTCTCACCATTTAATGACTGCATGTCTTAGGACTACTTACCCAGCCCCCTCTGAACCTCTCATCTTCCTTTTTTTATAAAGTGTCTGTATGGTACATCTTTCAGAATTTTGTGAGAATGACTGTGTGTGAATTAAGATGAACAATGGGATTTCTTTTTGTCTGTTTGCTTTGTTTTTCTCTTACTCTTCTCTCACGCCAACCTCTCCATTACTAAAAACATTTAGAGCTTAGATGAGTACCAATACATGTCAGATATACTACAAATGGGATTCCACCTCAAATGTGAGGTTGATGAAGTGGATTATTAGGTGTATTACAACTCCACATTTTTATACAACTAAGAGAGACATTATTCATAAAAGCATTGGTGTTGGAGACAAACAGTCTTTGGATAGAATCATGCACTGCTCCAATATATCAGCTATACAACTTTGGACATGTCAGTTAGCCTGTCTAGGCCACAGTTTCTCTAACAGAATCTTAATAGTTCTAACAGGGCATGATGGCTGATATAATTAAATGAGGAATGCATTTAAAATGCATAACAAAGGGCCTGTCATGCAGTAAGTACTCAATAACTGGTATCTATTCCTATCCTTAGGGACTGATGCATGGGCTAAGAGCCTATCTCTTTAAAGTGTTGTCCCATTTCCTTGAGAGGTGCTGCTACTTCCAGGATTAAATGGAAGGCTCTTTCGTGGCCCTTATAGAATCATTTGATGATATCTGCTCCTAGCCCTTTAGAATCTAGGTTTCTTCAGACTGGACAATGAAGAGGCATTTTGTTCTTTTCTATGCTCTAAGTTTTTTGAATCATTGGATTAGTGGAGCCAGAGAAGAATGAGGCCATTATCTTCGTGCAGGAAACTGTTATTGCTCATTATTTTCAAGTATTATGTACTTTGCTCTTTTGTGTCACAGGATAATTCTGTACCAAGGATACCGTATGTGCTGAAAATATAGAGTCACTTTTATTCACCCCATATAAAAAAAAAAGGCAATGAGGGATGCCATTTTTAGAAAAAGATATAAAGAGTCTTTGAAGATCAGCCTCCTTTGTGTCTTTTATCTAGAAATACACACACCAAATGAGATGCCAAGAGATTTGGTTTCTGCTAAGAAGCTTAAGAAAATTAGGCACTACAGTGGAAAGTATACAGCATTTATGGTTTAATACAGAGAAAATGTAGTATAATGACTTGCTTTGTTCCATGCTCCACTTTTATGTTGTTTTTATCTCCATTTTTATTTTCAAGAAATTTAAATTGTAACTACTACATGACTCTGAGAATGATGAACTGTACTCTTAACTCATTTACCTTCCCTTAAATGGATGTTTTCCTTGTTTTCCGTGTCTGAGAAGAATGAAAAGGAAACAATAGCAAATTAATTAGCTATATGATATGCCCTAAAGAAAACAGACAAGTAACATTCAGTCTCGTAGGTGTGGCACTCCAGAGCCATTTATGGAATACCCCAGGGTCTGAAATGATTTTGACCTTCAGCAACTGCAAGGCCAATGAAAAGTCACCTAAATGCTCACCACTCTGTGCACTGACTTAACTCCCTGTTGTCTTTCCTTTCCCTAATTCTAATAAGGGGGTCAAGAGTTGAGATTGGGATCCGACAAGCCTAGGCTCTGAATTATGGTGTGTCTACTGAGACTTTGGGATACATCTATTAAGAGAAGATCATGAATTCCATCTCAAGTTTGGAATTTCAGGAGATCTCTCTTTTTTTTTTTTAGAAAAGTATTACGTCTTTAATTCTGTAACTGAAATAGCAGGATCGTACAGCCTTTCAAATCTAGCTGGTCCAATATTCAGTAATAAATGGCAAAAGAATTAGAAAAAATAGATACAAGTACCTGTATAATTGAATCACTTTTCTGTACACATGAAATTAACACTACGCTGTTAATCAACTAGACTCCAATATAAAATTTTAAAAATTAAAAATAAGTGAATAAATCAATATAAAATCTAGTATTTATACATGAAAAGAGAAAAGGCAGCTTTTTAAACAAAATTGGTAAACCTTTCAATTTGAGGGGTTTACCAGGGGGGTGACTACTCTCCTATGTACGGACACATCAGTTGGGTTAATCCCAAGGTTGTGTTCAGAGCCACCAAAAGGTTTTTACTCTTCTAAATGAGTAGATGGAATCAAATGTCTCAGCTCCACTAATTGAATTTTCTGCTAAGAAGCTTAAGAAAATTAGGCACTACAGTGGAAAGTATACAGCATTTATGGTTTAATACAGAGAAAATGTAGTATAATGACTTGCTTTGTTCCATGCTCCACTTTTATGTTGTTTTTATCTCCATTTTTATTTTCAAGAAATTTAAATTGTAACTACTACATGACTCTGAGAATGATGAACTGTACTCTTAACTCATTTACCTTCCCTTAAATGGATGTTTTCCTTGTTTTCCGTGTCTGAGAAGAATGAAAAGGAAACAATAGCAAATTAATTAGCTATATGATATGCCCTAAAGAAAACAGACAAGTAACATTCAGTCTCGTAGGTGTGGCACTCCAGAGCCATTTATGGAATACCCCAGGGTCTGAAATGATTTTGACCTTCAGCAACTGCAAGGCCAATGAAAAGTCACCTAAATGCTCACCACTCTGTGCACTGACTTAACTCCCTGTTGTCTTTCCTTTCCCTAATTCTAATAAGGGAGTCAAGAGTTGAGATTGGGATCCGACAAGCCTAGGCTCTGAATTATGGTGTGTCTACTGAGACTTTGGGATACATCTATTAAGAGAAGATCATGAATTCCATCTCAAGTTTGGAATTTCAGGAGATCTCTCTTTTTTTTTTTTAGAAAAGTATTACGTCTTTAATTCTGTAACTGAAATAGCAGGATCGTACAGCCTTTCAAATCTAGCTGGTCCAATATTCAGTAATAAATGGCAAAAGAATTAGAAAAAATAGATACAAGTACCTGTATAATTGAATCACTTTTCTGTACACATGAAATTAACACTACGCTGTTAATCAACTAGACTCCAATATAAAATTTTAAAAATTAAAAATAAGTGAATAAATCAATATAAAATCTAGTATTTATACATGAAAAGAGAAAAGGCAGCTTTTTAAACAAAATTGGTAAACCTTTCAATTTGAGGGGTTTACCAGGGGGGTGACTACTCTCCTATGTACGGACACATCAGTTGGGTTAATCCCAAGGTTGTGTTCAGAGCCACAGTGCCCAAGGGGTTGTGATAAATTTGTGGTAAATTTGTACTCTTCTAAATGAGTAGATGGAATACAGAATTCTGAGTGTCTAGACCACTGCTCTCCAAAGATTCCTTTTTTTTTTTTAAACATTTATTTTATCATCTTTTGGGGGGTGGAGTGGGGAGGGAGGGGGACGGGCAGGCCACTTCTATTGGTCTTTCATTTCTCTATTTTCTTTGTTCTTTGGCTCCTGTGGGCCTCCCATCGCGGTGGCCTCTGTCGTCGCAGAGCACCATCTCTGGGCGCGTGAGCCCTAGAGCTCCGGCTCGGTAATTGGACACATCAGTCCAGCTGCTCCGCGGCACGTGGGATCTTTCCAGGCCAGGGATTGAACCGGTGCCCCTTGCACTGCAAGGCGGTGTCCTTATCCACTGGACCACCAGGAAAGCCCTCCAAAGATTTCTGATTGCACCTTTTTATCAGTTTTTTAAATTGAACATGTTCTCTCCCATATCTTCTGTATATTCTTCAGTTATACCTATTGTCCCAAGGTATGATGTAGAACCTCATTTAATTAAGGATGAGTGTGTATCTATAATTCAACTAGCATTCCTATTAGTTGAACTTTTTACACTACCTTGTCAGATTATTACTTTTATCATCTACGACTGCTGAAGACTTCCTTCAACTCAAAGAGATGTAGAAGTTGTGCCTCATCAGGCACAAGTTGTGCCTGCATTATTATAACACTCTTCAGACCAAATCATTCACTCCATTTTCTCTGGAGGAATCTTATTAGGTCATTTATCCATTGCTGAGGATTAGTTCAAGTTGACATTAGATAATATCAAGTATTATTCCATCTCATGAGTCAGAAATGAACAACAAGTCACAGAACACTGGAAATTAACTGAACACAAATGCTCTTGGTGGCCCCTGTAGTTCTTGGCTCTGAGTTAGTCAGTGAACCTTATGCAACAGTTCACATGAAAAGAGAAAAGGCAGCTTTTAAACAAAATTGGTAAACCTTTCAATTTGAGGGGTTTACCAGGGGGTGACTACCCATGTAGACCTCATTGGGTTATCCCAGGTTGTTCGAGCCCATGACACATCAGTGGGTTTAAATCCAAGGGAGCCACAGTGCCCAAGGGTTGTGATAAATTTGTGGTAAATTTGTACTCTTCTAAATGAGTAGATGGAATACAGAATTCTGAGTGTCTAGACCACTGCTCTCCAAAGATTCCTTTTTTTTTTTTAAACATTTATTTTATCATCTTTTGGGGGGTGGAGGGGGGAGGGAGGGGGACGGGCAGGCCACTTCTATTGGTCTTTCATTTCTCTATTTTCTTTGTTCTTTGGCTCCTGTGGGCCTCCCATCGCGGTGGCCTCTGTCGTCGCAGAGCACCATCTCTGGGCGCGTGAGCCCTAGAGCTCCGGCTCGGTAATTGGACACATCAGTCCAGCTGCTCCGCGGCACGTGGGATCTTTCCAGGCCAGGGATTGAACCGGTGCCCCTTGCACTGCAAGGCGGTGTCCTTATCCACTGGACCACCAGGAAAGCCCTCCAAAGATTTCTGATTGCACCTTTTTATCAGTTTTTTAAATTGAACATGTTCTCTCCCATATCTTCTGTATATTCTTCAGTTATACCTATTGTCCCAAGGTATGATGTAGAACCTCATTTAATTAAGGATGAGTGTGTATCTATAATTCAACTAGCATTCCTATTAGTTGAACTTTTTACACTACCTTGTCAGATTATTACTTTTATCATCTACGACTGCTGAAGACTTCCTTCAACTCAAAGAGATGTAGAAGTTGTGCCTCATCAGGCACAAGTTGTGCCTGCATTATTATAACACTCTTCAGACCAAATCATTCACTCCATTTTCTCTGGAGGAATCTTATTAGGTCATTTATCCATTGCTGAGGATTAGTTCAAGTTGACATTAGATAATATCAAGTATTATTCCATCTCATGAGTCAGAAATGAACAACAAGTCACAGAACACTGGAAATTAACTGAACACAAATGCTCTTGGTGGCCCCCCTGTAGTTCTTGGCTCTGAGTTAGTCAGTGAACCTTATGCAACAGTTCAGGTCGTTTTAGCAGCTATCACAGAGAAACCCCAAAACTAACTGAGCTTAATACAAAAGTCCAAAATGGTAATTCAGCGGCCGGTTCTTTCCTCTAAGAAGTGACTAAGAGAGGTGGAACTAAGATGGCAGCGTAGAAGGACGTGCACTCATCTCTCCTGCAAAATTGCCCGAATCGCAACGAGTTCCTGAAAAACCATCGACTGGAGGAGGTTGGATCTGATCACAAAAAAGATACCCCACATCAAAGACCAAAGGAGAAGCTGCAACAAGACGGTAGGAGGGGCACAATCGCGCTTTTAAAAGTTAAACCTCATACCCACCAGAGAGGCTGGGTGGACCAAATACACAAAGCCTGTTGCAGATCAAGACCTGGGAGAGGAGCAATGACGCCCACAAGGGACTGAGCCAAACCTGCTTTGGAGGGTCCAAGTGCCCCCTTAAGCTAGAAGTGCCCTTGAGCAGTCCTCGGAAGGACGGCACTCAATTCCCTTTGAAGGAGGTTACAATTAACCCGATCACAGAGCCGCCCAGTAGGACTGGAAACTGTGCGCACTGTGATCCGGGAGAGGGGAATAGTGATTCAGCATGAGACAGAGCCAGACTCACCTCTAAGTAACCTGACGTCTTCCGCGGTTGCGGGGGTCAATGGTGGCCTGCAGCGGGGTGGGGGGCACTGCGAAAGTGCTTCCCATAGAGCATGTGGGAATAAATGCTGTGTGAGAGAGATGCCATTTTCTCTACTGTAGTTTACTGCTGGTAAAACTACCTCAGGAGATTTTAATCCTCCTCTATAAGCTAGAGCCACTGATGAGCATCTGGAACACAGCAAACTGTGCTCCTCATTGTTCTAGCAGCGCTTCAGGAGCAAAATCATAGGCGCCAGTAGCATGAATGGGGCTTTCTCTGGAATTATAATAGAACACTAGGCTAAGTCAACTAGTATGGCAGACGAAATTCAAGCTAATTCTAATTAAGTTATCTGGGCTTCTGGGGGAACCATGCTTCTGCTTATTGCTATGTGCCTGCTTTCAAGCACTAGGAGGGCAGCATTCATCAGTGATTACAAGCAAACTCTCAGCAGAAGACACAACAAGGTTTAACCTGGGCTCTGTGCGAGCCGGATGCTCAGAATTAGCAAGATTCCCAAACTGGATGAATCTCAGCTTTCTTCTTTGAAACGTGGAAATTAAAAATAGTGGCCACTTCATAGGACTTCAGGGTGAAAAAGGCATATAAAATAATATATAACCTAGAACATTAGTAAAAATATAACAAATAAGTATTGTCATTATTATTAGCTGGTTTATTATTTCCATCCTAAGACTGTTCAGTAGATATAAGTGTAATGGTTTATCCATTCAGTCAATTAGCATATATGTTTGTTGAATACTTCACTCTCCAGATATTGTTGGGAAAACACTGTACTAAGTGCTGTCCTAACAAAATGTTTCAAATCATTAAAGAAAAAGGAGAGGAAGCTGCCACCATTTGGGGAAAAAAGAGTGAGGCATCTTGTTTCTAGAGTCCTTCTTCACTCATCACCCATGACTGTGGGAAACATGCTCCTCATGGTGGAATCATCTCTTCTTCATGTAGAAAATGAATTGAAATCCAAACATTGGGACTAACATCTCTGATGCTCTGAACACAGTACTCCAACTCTTGCAGTTAAGGGAAGGGGCTTTTATTCTATTCTTTTTCTTGAGAGTTCAGGTGCTAACCAAGAATGACTAACACGTGTTTTAAAAGTATCTCCTTTCACAAACACATCCAACAATAGCACAGAAGGTCAGGGGTTAAGTTACAGTCAATTGTTCTTCTTAAAGCTTTTTATGCAAATAAAGAGACTCCCTGATAGAAGGAACATACTTTTATACAAGTGTTTTGTAGTCACAGAGCTGCTCACATAGTAGAAAAGATGTCTTCCAGCAAAATATGTTCCCAAGTGAATTTGTACTGTGCATACTGTATTTTCCCATTGATTTACTTGGCTGGAAACACTGCTTTTTGGATGTAGTTGAAGCAGCACATCAAGATGTTAGATGCTTAAGTGGAGAAAAATACTTCTGATAAAATAATATGAATGTTAAAAAAAACAATAAGAATATCATAAGGTATTCACATCATAAGACAAAAATAGTAATAAATACCCTCTAAAAAGTAGCCATTTGCCTCATAATGCCTTTCTTACTCTTTCTATTCTAGAGAAGGCATGCCTCCAGTTATTTCGCTACCTTTTAAATTCTGTTTGAATCAACTTAGCATTTGTAGGTTTACAGTTAAGTGCTTATCTTTCTGAGATTTCTTTTCTTTTGAGATGTATGATTATCTTTTTAAATATCATATTAACTCCTGTATAGTTTTTAATGAGAACTAATAACTATTAGATAGTAACAGCTACTTTTATCAAGTGATATTAATTTCAAACCACAATTATAATTTAATTAATATTTGCATCCTAGGACTGTTCAGTAGATATAAGTGTAATGGTTTATCCATTCAGTCAATTAGCATATATGTTTGTTGAATACTTCACTCTCCAGATATTGTTGGGAAAACACTGTACTAAGTGCTGTCCTAACAAAATGTTTCAAATCATTAAAGAAAAAGGAGAGGAAGCTGCCACCATTTGGGGAAAAAAGAGTGAGGCATCTTGTTTCTAGAGTCCTTCTTCACTCATCACCCATGACTGTGGGAAACATGCTCCTCATGGTGGAATCATCTCTTCTTCATGTAGAAAATGAATTGAAATCCAAACATTGGGACTAACATCTCTGATGCTCTGAACACAGTACTCCAACTCTTGCAGTTAAGGGAAGGGGCTTTTATTCTATTCTTTTTCTTGAGAGTTCAGGTGCTAACCAAGAATGACTAACACGTGTTTTAAAAGTATCTCCTTTCACAAACACATCCAACAATAGCACAGAAGGTCAGGGGTTAAGTTACAGTCAATTGTTCTTCTTAAAGCTTTTTATGCAAATAAAGAGACTCCCTGATAGAAGGAACATACTTTTATACAAGTGTTTTGTAGTCACAGAGCTGCTCACATAGTAGAAAAGATGTCTTCCAGCAAAATATGTTCCCAAGTGAATTTGTACTGTGCATACTGTATTTTCCCATTGATTTACTTGGCTGGAAACACTGCTTTTTGGATGTAGTTGAAGCAGCACATCAAGATGTTAGATGCTTAAGTGGAGAAAAATACTTCTGATAAAATAATATGAATGTTAAAAAAAACAATAAGAATATCATAAGGTATTCACATCATAAGACAAAAATAGTAATAAATACCCTCTAAAAAGTAGCCATTTGCCTCATAATGCCTTTCTTACTCTTTCTATTCTAGAGAAGGCATGCCTCCAGTTATTTCGCTACCTTTTAAATTCTGTTTGAATCAACTTAGCATTTGTAGGTTTACAGTTAAGTGCTTATCTTTCTGAGATTTCTTTTCTTTTGAGATGTATGATTATCTTTTTAAATATCATATTAACTCCTGTATAGTTTTTAATGAGAACTAATAACTATTAGATAGTAACAGCTACTTTTATCAAGTGATATTAATTTCAAACCACAATTATAATTTAATTAATATTTGCATCCATTACATGAGTCAATATTATACTTCCTCTCAAAGCAAATGAGGAAATCGGAGTGCAGAGAGGTTATAAAGCTTACTCAAGGACACTTTACTGCAAAGTCCATGAGCTTTACCAGAATAGTATCTTGCATTGTATTGAAGGAGAAACAGATTCTTCTTTCATTCATTTCTTTCACGGAAACCAACACCTTTCCTCATTCTACTAAATTTTGGAAATGGAAGGCCATGTAAATATTTTCCTTTTTCCTGAATACTGCTTCTAAACAATTGAATGGCTTCCCTGTTTCTGTATCTGTCTATGCCATCTTTTTAAAATTCCTTACTAGTGTTGTCTTGTAGCCCCATGAAGTTATAGGCACCTTCCACCACAATTCACATAACTCACAGTTATAGATTTTTCATTCTCTTCTACTTTCAATCTAATGGATTCTACATCCAAATAGATAATACTGTGGAGCTCTTAACTTCTCAGTTTGATGACCTCCACCTCAATTTAACTCAAAACTTTTCAGAAAGTCTACACTTGGGCTGCATCCTTTCTTACTTTAATCTCTTCAGCCAGTTTTCCACAGGTAATCATCTGGAATTTCTGTCTTAATAGTTACTCTAGTTCTTGGCACCTTTCCAATTCATGCACATCAGACTCATTCAGTCAGGATGCCATGATTCTCCACCAAATCTACTCTCCAGAAGGCTAGTGGCCACTGTTGGTTACTCTAATAATCTACTTTTGTTGTTTCCACTCCTAGACACCAAATCATAGCTGGAGGAAACCACTGTTTATCATCCATTTTTTCTATACCTCTATCATTCTACCAAAACAGCAATGTTTTTGGTCATTAGTCATATCATATGTATCACAATGAATGGCCTTTCATCAGTCTTGTATGTGTTATGTCTCCAACTATATTATCCAAATTCTTGTCAGCAGAGGCTCTAATTTATGCATTTCTCTATCTTCTTAGCAATTGGTATATTGAAACTAATTTTATGCAAAAAAAAATTCTCTATTGCTAGATTATAACCACAATTATAATTTAATCAAGTGATATTAATTTCAAACCACAATTATAATTTAATTAATATTTGCATCCATTACATGAGTCAATATTATACTTCCTCTCAAAGCAAATGAGGAAATCGGAGTGCAGAGAGGTTATAAAGCTTACTCAAGGACACTTTACTGCAAAGTCCATGAGCTTTACCAGAATAGTATCTTGCATTGTATTGAAGGAGAAACAGATTCTTCTTTCATTCATTTCTTTCACGGAAACCAACACCTTTCCTCATTCTACTAAATTTTGGAAATGGAAGGCCATGTAAATATTTTCCTTTTTCCTGAATACTGCTTCTAAACAATTGAATGGCTTCCCTGTTTCTGTATCTGTCTATGCCATCTTTTTAAAATTCCTTACTAGTGTTGTCTTGTAGCCCCATGAAGTTATAGGCACCTTCCACCACAATTCACATAACTCACAGTTATAGATTTTTCATTCTCTTCTACTTTCAATCTAATGGATTCTACATCCAAATAGATAATACTGTGGAGCTCTTAACTTCTCAGTTTGATGACCTCCACCTCAATTTAAATCAAAAACTTTTCAGAAAGTCTACACTTGGGCTGCATCCTTTCTTACTTTAATCTCTTCAGCCAGTTTTCCACAGGTAATCATCTGGAATTTCTGTCTTAATAGTTACTCTAGTTCTTGGCACCTTTCCAATTCATGCACATCAGACTCATTCAGTCAGGATGCCATGATTCTCCACCAAATCTACTCTCCAGAAGGCTAGTGGCCACTGTTGGTTACTCTAATAATCTACTTTTGTTGTTTCCACTCCTAGACACCAAATCATAGCTGGAGGAAACCACTGTTTATCATCCATTTTTTCTATACCTCTATCATTCTACCAAAACAGCAATGTTTTTGGTCATTAGTCATATCATATGTATCACAATGAATGGCCTTTCATCAGTCTTGTATGTGTTATGTCTCCAACTATATTATCCAAATTCTTGTCAGCAGAGGCTCTAATTTATGCATTTCTCTATCTTCTTAGCAATTGGTATATTGAAACATATAACACTGCTTTAAAATGAATAAATGAACAGTTCATGGATGAATGAATGGTTGGATAGATAGAGGAATAATTGAATTTTCCTCTAAAACAATAACTTTGCTGCTCCACCTCACCCTGCTTTCACCTCACAGTGAGTCATGCACCGTAGAGATAGAACCGCTTTTAGCCCTTCACGGAAGCAATGTTAAGCCCTGTTCAGCTCAGTCCTTCCTCCAGTTTAATTGGTTTCCTTTTAACAACTGTGGTTGTACTCCTGTGAACTAGATCAGAGTACAGAAGCCAATCCAAGTTCAAGGGTCAGAAAGAACGATAGTTATACTCACTGAGGTTACCTAAACTTGGTTTTGCTCCTTGATCAGCAAGCCTTAAGGATACGGGATGGTGTGAGTAACCATAGCTCCTCCCTTAACCAGGTGCCTCCCTTAGCCATTACAATGATATACCTTAAGTTTGGTGGCCTCTGTGGTCTTTGATGCAGGATGGAATCATAAGGCCAGGGAATCCAAGATGTGCAGTTTTAAAATACTACATCTCTTACGTACCATACTTGGAGAGCAGGTCAGGGCTTGAAGATACATCCTGTTACCACAAAATGATTACTTTCCTGTACCGTGACTATGTGTTTCACTTTTTACTTCTTCATGAACCCTGGCTTGGCTTACAGGGCAGCAGGCCTAACATACACCTGCTTTCATTCCTCTAAAATAAACAGTAGATTTATTTGTAATTTGGTTTATTAACATGGTGTCTAAAAGAATGTTCTACATATGTTCACAGTATTCTTTTTATTTTCTTTGCCAATGAATCATTTTCTTAATGCCTAGCTCTGTGCCTCTGTAATAATGACCAGCCCTTAGAACATAAAAGTTAACAAGATCCTTTCAGTTATTCGCTGGGCACCCTTTCTCACACCACAGAGCTCCTCTAGCTCTTGAAGGAAAAAAAAGGTGATCTTTCTTATCTTAACCCTGTTCCTTCCTAAATATAGTCCTAGAAAGAGCTAAGACTACTGCTCCCTCTTGGAGAAAGTTTGTACCACCATTTCACTGTGGAGTAAAAGGTCATGACTTCCATAAAATTAGTCATATAAAGGAATGAGTTAAATTTCAGCCTCAAATCTAAAGCACAACATTAAAACTTCCTGGTAATATCCCTGTTGCTAAGTCATGTTCAACTCTTTGCAATCCCATGGATTGGAGCCCACCAGGCTCCTCCTCCAGAAGTCCACAAAGCTGATGCCTTCACCCAGATCCTGTAGTTTCATCTGATTCACAGAGGTTCTCTAATCACTCTCTCTCACCTTGTCTTTATTGGGTTTCTGTCTTAGTCATTACAGACATTTTTTGAATCATGTCCCTGTTTCATATTCTGATCCCTGTCTTTGTACAGCAGATGATCCATTTCCTGAGTACACTACCTTTGTTTTGTTTGCTGCTGTAACCCCAGTGACTAGATCATGGCTTGTTTATGTTGAGCACTCATGCAGGTTATTTGTTGGAAGAAACATGAGCTAGATAACCAACTTAATAAATAAATATGACTCAAAATATAAAGCTAAATGAGCATCTCCCCAGCCAAGTTAGCTACATTTAAAAAAAAAAACACCATTATGTATTTGTCATCAATGCTACTTCAGAATTAGTTCACAAACCATTTGAGAAGGTTGATTTCATTACTTTATAGTCACCATTTTTAAAAATGTCAGATGTATTTTTGTTTTCCAGATTGATAACCCATTTTACTCTGGTTTTCACCTTAAATCTAATTCACCGTCAAAAAGAATTTTATTTTGGGTTCCCGCTTATGATGCTGTGCTTGTTGAACTGCGATCAATAGTCCCTCTGAAAATTCTTATACATCAAAAATATTGTTACTCTTCAAGCTTGCTATTTGTCAGAAATTCAATATATTTTATAAGGAAAATCAAGAAACCATTGTTTTTTTGTTTTTTTAAAAGAATGTTCTACATATGTTCACAGTATTCTTTTATTTTCTTTGCCAATGAATCATTTTCTTAATGCCTAGCTCTGTGCCTCTGTAATAATGACCAGCCCTTAGAACATAAAAGTTAACAAGATCCTTTCAGTTATTCGCTGGGCACCCTTTCTCACACCACAGAGCTCCTCTAGCTCTTGAAGGAAAAAAAAGGTGATCTTTCTTATCTTAACCCTGTTCCTTCCTAAATATAGTCCTAGAAAGAGCTAAGACTACTGCTCCCTCTTGGAGAAAGTTTGTACCACCATTTCACTGTGGAGTAAAAGGTCATGACTTCCATAAAATTAGTCATATAAAGGAATGAGTTAAATTTCAGCCTCAAATCTAAAGCACAACATTAAAACTTCCTGGTAATATCCCTGTTGCTAAGTCATGTTCAACTCTTTGCAATCCCATGGATTGGAGCCCACCAGGCTCCTCCTCCAGAAGTCCACAAAGCTGATGCCTTCACCCAGATCCTGTAGTTTCATCTGATTCACAGAGGTTCTCTAATCACTCTCTCTCACCTTGTCTTTATTGGGTTTCTGTCTTAGTCATTACAGACATTTTTTGAATCATGTCCCTGTTTCATATTCTGATCCCTGTCTTTGTACAGCAGATGATCCATTTCCTGAGTACACTACCTTTGTTTTGTTTGCTGCTGTAACCCCAGTGACTAGATCATGGCTTGTTTATGTTGAGCACTCATGCAGGTTATTTGTTGGAAGAAACATGAGCTAGATAACCAACTTAATAAATAAATATGACTCAAAATATAAAGCTAAATGAGCATCTCCCCAGCCAAGTTAGCTACATTTAAAAAAAAAAACACCATTATGTATTTGTCATCAATGCTACTTCAGAATTAGTTCACAAACCATTTGAGAAGGTTGATTTCATTACTTTATAGTCACCATTTTTAAAAATGTCAGATGTATTTTTGTTTTCCAGATTGATAACCCATTTTACTCTGGTTTTCACCTTAAATCTAATTCACCGTCAAAAAGAATTTTATTTTGGGTTCCCGCTTATGATGCTGTGCTTGTTGAACTGCGATCAATAGTCCCCTCTGAAAATTCTTATACATCAAAAAATATTGTTACTCTTCAAGCTTGCTATTTGTCAGAAATTCAATATATTTTATAAGGAAAATCAAGAAACCATTCCTTCTGCTCCCTCTGCTATGACATGTGACATTGAAGACTGGTCCAAAACAGTCTTTAAAAAGCAATAAAGTATATCATTGAGCTAAAGTAGACTTCATCAGATAATAACATTTTATCAATTAACACGCTTAAAAATCATTGCTTATATCCAAATAAAATATTCAAATTCTCTTTGTGCTGAGGTCAGTAACTTCCTCACTAATATAAATTCAATTTTCTTTGTGCTTGGGAGTTATAATGTGCTACTCTATATCAGGCAAATACCCTACATAGGTAATCTCTGGTTATCCATCCAACAAATTTATTGGAGCATCAGCTGTGTGCCAGCAGCATTACCAGTTGCTGATATACAAAGCTGAATACATATATTTTAGGTGGAAAGAGAATCTAAAAACGAAATAACTGCAGTGCCCTGTACAAAGTATCCTGGAAATGGAAATGTACAAAATGAAAGAGGACCACAAACAAACAGGAGCCTAAGTCTTCCAAAGAAAATTGAGAAGAGCATAGAAGCTTTTAAAGAAGGTAAAATTTGAGCTCCGTTTTGAAGAATGCTGAAAAACTTCCCCCAAAGAGAAGGAATCAAAGAAAGGAAACAGCTATCAGGACAAGAAGAGTGCTTGGAAAGTCTTTGAGGGCATGGAGAAGGCATTGAGTGGGTGAAGAGCAGGAGTCACACCTGTGAGAAGTGGGGTCCTTATACATAGTGTTATGGCAGTGATGAGCAATCTAAGCCTTGAGTTTTAGCATTTGGGAGAATTTAAAAAGCTAAAATATAAAGCTAAATGAGCACCCCAATGCTACTTCAGAATTTAGTTTCACAAACCATTTGAGAAGGTTGATTTCATTACTTTATAGTCACCATTTTTAAAAATGTCAGATGTATTTTTGTTTTCCAGATTGATAACCCATTTTACTCTGGTTTTCACCTTAAATCTAATTCACCGTCAAAAAGAATTTTATTTTGGGTTCCCGCTTATGATGCTGTGCTTGTTGAACTGCGATCAATAGTCCCCTCTGAAAATTCTTATACATCAAAAAATATTGTTACTCTTCAAGCTTGCTATTTGTCAGAAATTCAATATATTTTATAAGGAAAATCAAGAAACCATTCCTTCTGCTCCCTCTGCTATGACATGTGACATTGAAGACTGGTCCAAAACAGTCTTTAAAAAGCAATAAAGTATATCATTGAGCTAAAGTAGACTTCATCAGATAATAACATTTTATCAATTAACACGCTTAAAAATCATTGCTTATATCCAAATAAAATATTCAAATTCTCTTTGTGCTGAGGTCAGTAACTTCCTCACTAATATAAATTCAATTTTCTTTGTGCTTGGGAGTTATAATGTGCTACTCTATATCAGGCAAATACCCTACATAGGTAATCTCTGGTTATCCATCCAACAAATTTATTGGAGCATCAGCTGTGTGCCAGCAGCATTACCAGTTGCTGATATACAAAGCTGAATACATATATTTTAGGTGGAAAGAGAATCTAAAAACGAAATAACTGCAGTGCCCTGTACAAAGTATCCTGGAAATGGAAATGTACAAAATGAAAGAGGACCACAAACAAACAGGAGCCTAAGTCTTCCAAAGAAAATTGAGAAGAGCATAGAAGCTTTTAAAGAAGGTAAAATTTGAGCTCCGTTTTGAAGAATGCTGAAAAACTTCCCCCAAAGAGAAGGAATCAAAGAAAGGAAACAGCTATCAGGACAAGAAGAGTGCTTGGAAAGTCTTTGAGGGCATGGAGAAGGCATTGAGTGGGTGAAGAGCAGGAGTCACACCTGTGAGAAGTGGGGTCCTTATACATAGTGTTATGGCAGTGATGAGCAATCTAAGCTGAGAAAATAGTCTAATGACTGTTTCTGAATTGCTTTTGTACAAGGCCCTTTCTGGGAGCAACATGGAAGATGCGGTATAGGAAGGGTGAGGCTGTGTTGGAGTTTTAGTAGCTAATTTACATTTTGAAATAGGAGTTTTGTTAGGAGCTAGACATTTTTACCCATAGACTCAAAAAGGTCTGCCTCCTGTAAAATATTAGATTATGAGTTCCTCATGGTATAGTGCCTGGTATCATTCATCTTTTTTTTCCCCACCACCTTGCAGATACCATAGATACTCAATAGATAATTTTCAGTTAAATTAAGACTGTTCTTCTTTTTTTTAATGCAGAGAGCCTCCAGGCTCTGTTGTACAACACACTTTAATACAAAGATGGAGATATCCATAAACATTTCACTGGTGTCCTGTCACCCATCTTTGGGAAGAAGGGTGTCTGCTGGTTCTTATGATCCAGGACATCTGCCCTGGAAAATGCAAGAAAGCACTTCAGTCCGCCTTGTTCTGCTCTCCCTCCTCTGTAGGATAAAGTCAGATCAAATGGCTCAACCAGAAGCAATTCTGATTTCCTCTTAGACCTGAATCCTTTAATCTTCTCAATTTACTAGGTTCAAGGAATAAAATAGTGTGAAGATGCCTGACAAAATGTCTCCCAAAAAGCAGCTAGAGTCATCACTGGGAAAATTTAGTTAAGAAAATAACTGCGTGTGTCCTATGGTACCTCTTCCAGCAACTTACTCAATAGCTGAGGTAATAAGTACTGCTCATCCATTCTCTGATTACCCTGTTCAACTCTATCTAAATTAGTTAAATCGATAGTTAATTTCAATTGATTTAGCAAACAAGAGCCATTTAATCATCATGAACTATGCACATGCTGTAAACCAACATACATTATGTGTTAATAGCTTTATGCATGTTATCTTTTTTAACCTATCCCAACAGACTTGATCATTGTCAATGTCTGCACGTATTCCCCTGTGTATGCTTTTGAAGCCATCACAATCATTTTCAAAGGCTTTTAAACACCTGACCTTGAAAGCAGAGTGAGTATACCCTTTTGAGAACTAAAGAGAAGGACATGAAACTAAACTTTAGAAAGGTTAAGGTGTATAAGGCAACCTAGGTAGTAAGAAGTGGGACTAGGATTTAAGCCCCAGCCAGTCTGACAACTAGTCCCCTTGGTTCTGAAAACTTTTCTCCTTGCTCAGTTTTACTTAGAAATAATTTGGCATATAATATTGCATTTGTTCATTGTTGTTATTCAGTTGCTGTGTCCAACTCTTTGCAACCCCATGGACTCCAGCAATATTACTCAGCCATAAAAAAAAGGATAAAATTCTGCCATTTGCAACAATGTGGATGGACCCAGAGAGTACTATGCTTAGTGAAATAAGTCAGACAGTAAAACAAATACCCTATTATCACTCACAGTGTTAGTCACTTCAGTCATGTCTAGTGTTGGCAACAGAAGTCATAGCTGCCAGGCTCCTCTTTCCCTGGGATGTCTCAGGGTGGCTAAGACTCTGCACTCCCACTGCAGGAGGCACAGGTTGACTCCCTGGTTGAGAATCTAAGATCCTGCATGCCACATGTCACAGGGATTTAGAAAAAAAAATCAAAATGCGTTCCAAACTGTAGAAAAAAAAAATCAAAATGCATTCCATACTGTAATTTAATTACTAGCCAATATGCATCTTTTTAAGGCTTTCCATCTGGTGTTAGCAGTAGAGAACCTGTCTGCTAATGTAGGAGATGTAAGAAATGTGGGTTCAATCCTTGGCTCAGGAAGATTCCCTGGAGGAGGGCATAGCAGTGCACTCCAGTATTCTTCCCTGGAGAATCCCATGAACAGAGGAGCCTGAGGGGCTACAGTTCATGGGGTTGTAAGGAGTTGGACATGACTGAAGCGACTTAGCATGCATGCATACATATGTTTTTAATTTATTATATAATTATTAAAATGTTCATACTACCTATTTCCAAAAATATTTGAAGTGACTTCTGGATTAAAATAAATTTGAACACTTACAAATAAAGCAGGACAGAGTCCACCTTAAGACATAATTTTTAAGAAAGCATAGCAGTTTTGAATTATTACTCATTCCTATTTAAATGTGGGGCTTCTCTGGTGACTCATTAGTAAAGAATTCACCAGCAATGCAGGAGACACGGGCTCAGTTCCTGGGTGGGGATGATCCCCTGGAGAAGGAAATGGCAATCCAATCCAGTATTCTTGCCTGGGAAACCCCACGGACAAAGGAGCCTGCCGGGTTACAGTCCTTGAGATCCTAAAGAGTCAGACATGACTTTGTGACTGAGCACACACGCATAATTATATGTGCTGGGTTTCTTTCTCCGTATAAATGATAGACACCTTAGAATAAAGATTATACTCTCCAAGATTATACAGTATCCATGTTGTCTCCAAAACCAAGTAGAAACTATATTTACATTATTGTAATTTTTTAAAAAAATCAAAACTGAGGACTAAAAAATTAGTATTGAATTCAATAGTCAAAAGACTGTATCAGTATTAACTACCACTAAATTTTATGAAATGAAGTTCTAAGGCACTCTTCTGACTTAAAAGTTTCATTAATTCAATAAGGAAATATTATCTCATTTAATTTTTATAGCAATCATATTTTGTGAGTACTAATTTTATTCCTGTTTTACAGATAAGAAAAATGAGATTAAAAACAGTTAAATAGCTTCCAGGTTACATGGCTAAGAAGTAGAGAAAATAGAAATTCAAAAGGAGGTTCTCAGGCTTCAGAGCCAACATGACTAATCATGTATGGAGGAAGTTGGTAATAAAAATAGAGCCAGTATGGGATAAAGAAACATGAGTGTTTCATTCTCCTCAAAACTCTATGAGAGACCTCATGAAACTTAAAAGCTTTTGTACAGCAAAAGAAATTACAAAAAAGCTGAACAGACACCCCACAGAGTGGGAGAAAATCATAGCAAATGAAACAACAAAGAATTAATCTCCAAAATCTACAAGCAACTCAGACAACTCAGCACAGGAAAAACGAATAACTCAATCAAAAAATGGGAAAAGATCTAGAGATGCCTCTCAAAGAGGATATACAGATGGCCCAAAAGCACATCGAAACCGAATTAGAGAAATGCAAATTAAAAAAGCATAGCAGTTTTGAATTATTACTCATTCCTATTTAAATGTGGGGCTTCTCTGGTGACTCATTAGTAAAGAATTCACCAGCAATGCAGGAGACACGGGCTCAGTTCCTGGGTGGGGATGATCCCCTGGAGAAGGAAATGGCAATCCAATCCAGTATTCTTGCCTGGGAAACCCCACGGACAAAGGAGCCTGCCGGGTTACAGTCCTTGAGATCCTAAAGAGTCAGACATGACTTTGTGACTGAGCACACACGCATAATTATATGTGCTGGGTTTCTTTCTCCGTATAAATGATAGACACCTTAGAATAAAGATTATACTCTCCAAGATTATACAGTATCCATGTTGTCTCCAAAACCAAGTAGAAACTATATTTACATTATTGTAATTTTTAAAAATCAAAACTGAGGACTAAAAAATTAGTATTGAATTCAATAGTCAAAAGACTGTATCAGTATTAACTACCACTAAATTTTATGAAATGAAGTTCTAAGGCACTCTTCTGACTTAAAAGTTTCATTAATTCAATAAGGAAATATTATCTCATTTAATTTTTATAGCAATCATATTTTGTGAGTACTAATTTTATTCCTGTTTTACAGATAAGAAAAATGAGATTAAAAACAGTTAAATAGCTTCCAGGTTACATGGCTAAGAAGTAGAGAAAATAGAAATTCAAAAGGAGGTTCTCAGGCTTCAGAGCCAACATGACTAATCATGTATGGAGGAAGTTGGTAATAAAAATAGAGCCAGTATGGGATAAAGAAACATGAGTGTTTCATTCTCCTCAAAACTCTATGAGAGACCTCATGAAACTTAAAAGCTTTTGTACAGCAAAAGAAATTACAAAAAAGCTGAACAGACACCCCACAGAGTGGGAGAAAATCATAGCAAATGAAACAACAAAGAATTAATCTCCAAAATCTACAAGCAACTCAGACAACTCAGCACAGGAAAAACGAATAACTCAATCAAAAAATGGGAAAAAGATCTAGAGAGATGCCTCTCCAAAGAGGATATACAGATGGCCCAAAAGCACATGAAACGATGCTCAACCTCGCTTATCATTAGAGAAATGCAAATTAAAACCACAATGAGATACCACCTCACACCCGTCAGAATAGCCATCATCAACAAATCAACAGACAATAAATGCTGGAGAGGGTGCAGAGAAAAGGGAACCCTCTTGCATTGCTGGTGGGAATGTAAACTGATACAACCTCTACGGAAGACAGTATGGAGATTCCTTAAAAAACTAAAAATAGAAGCACCCTATGACCCAGCAATCCCACTTTTAGGCCTATATCCTGATGAAATAAAAAATGAAAGAGGCACCTGTACCCCAATGTTCATTGCAGCTCTCTATACAATAGCCAGAACATGGAAGCAACCTAGATGTCCATCGACAAGTGAATGGATCCAGAAGCTCTGGTACATATATACAATGGAATACTACTCAGCTGTTAAAAGAAATGCAGAAGACTCAGTTCTAATGAGGTGGCTAGCTCTAGAACCTATCATAAAAAGTGAAGTAAGTCAAGAAGAGAAAGACAAGTACAGTATACTAACTCATATATACGGGATCTAGTAGGACAGTCATGATAACACACGCAGTGAACTCATGGAAAAACAGAGAATAGACATAAGGACATTGTGGAGACCGAACAGTGAGAGGGAAGCATAGAGGAAGTAACATCGAAACCTATACCGGCACGTGTGGAAAAGATAGCTATGGTCATTGTGCTAAGGGAATAAGAGTACTTACAATCCCTTGGGGTGATGGTCTGGAGTGGCAGGAGGGGGGATCTGGGTGGGGGGAGGGTCCAGTGATATGCATATGAATGATCTGGGAATATACATGTTGGTGAACAACAAAACTCTGTAAAATCTTTAAAATAAAGAATAAAAAAAGAAAAAAAAAACTCTATGAGACATATGATGTTATTCCATTTTACAGATGAAGAAATTAGGACTTAGAATCAGGTTCCACACAGTCTCTGAGCATTGACAGTTACTCTCTCAAAGGCTCAATTTCCTCATTTGTAAAACAGGTTAATCTCAAGAATCTCCTAGAGTTTGGAAGAAGTTTTAAAAGCATATATGTAAAATGTTTAGCAAGCAATATATCCTCTCTATATGACCTTTTATTGAAGCTATTATCTGGGTGCCTCCCCAGGAATGTCCTTCTCCTGGAATGCCCTTCTCCTGAGAGCCATCCCTTTGAAATTGTAATCATCCAAGGAAAATAAGGGCCCTATGTCCCAATCTCAATGGGAGGGTGGGAGCTTACATAACCTCCATAAGTTTCAGTTAGAAAACACAGATGGCTTAAGCAGGTCGAACAACCCCGCCGAAAAGTCCTCTTGTACTTTTCCACTAATTCACTTGGTGGCTTAAAAACTCTCCCACGTTTTCTTTCAATGGAGTTATGGTCAACCTCTCTCCCTTACTGAAAAAGTCTTGAATAAAACCCTCCTTGCCTGTTTAAAATCAATCCATCACCCTGAGTGAGTTCTATAATGAAGTAACAGTCTACACTGAAAGCATTTAGTCTAAATGTATTAAATCAATACGACAATTTTGTGTAAAGGGTGTACTGTGTACATATATATGTATATTTACATAGTTTATTTAAATTAAATTATTTCCCCATTCCACATTTCTTCACTAGTGAGTCAGGATTTTCATCATTTGACCATGATAAGGCAAGATTATGCTAAATGTGATTGGTTTCTGAGTGCCATTTTTTATGACCAAGAAAAGGTCATTAACTCCTTTTTATCAGCTAAATTCCATGCAAAATGCATTATTGCAGACCCAATATTCAAGAGTGAGATACAACAGATGATTATGTTGAAAATGACAGCATTAAACTGCACACATCTTCTCTTAAATTTTCACTAGTTTCATTAACTACAAAATGACTTGTGCTTTGACTCTGACATTCTAATCTCAAGCTCATTAATATACTCCTTTTATTTCTTGTAAAACTCATGTCAAACTGATGAAACCAGGACATAAGTTCAACAGTGCGGAATAGAACTGACGTAATTTTGTCAGATGGCCTCCTTGCCTAGAATGAGAAAACAGCCATGTATTCCAAATTTGGGATGTGTTTCCTTAGCCAGCCTAAGGATCACACATAATATGCCTATTTTTTGAGCACACCTACATTTTTTTTTTCATTGGCTAAACTCTATTTAGAATAAGTAGTTGTTTGTGCTGGTCTACTTGCTTTGACTTCCCCATAGCCATTTCCGTTATTAAAAATGAGTGAAAATAGATAAAGCTATCATTTATATTTATTGTATCTCTTCTCCTCATGCCAGAAATACTGTGTAAAACTTCTAATTTTCCTTTGGCTTGCTTTATTTTAATAATACACTGAGAATTCTAAGTTCTTATGGCAAATACTGTTTTTCCCATGATGAGTCATCAGGTGGGTGTTATTCAAACCAGCACATCAGTGTACAAAAGTTACCAAATAGAGGTATATTCTTAAACATTTAATGAAAGTTGTTTTATTGAGGATTTGCTCATAAGGACTTTTCCAAGAGACTCTGTAGGATGCAGCAAATATACTCCAAAGAGAGAAGATCTGGTAGAAGTGAGAACTTGACCTGATTGTTTCATACGTGATACACTTATCATCTCAAGGATATAGAGATCTCTGAACAGCCACAGCCAAAACCACAGATTAAGAAGTGACCTGAGACCAGGGCAGAGATATAGGTAGGCTTTGAGAGCCTCAGAGTTGTACTACTTGATATATAATGCCAGATTCTTTCTAGGATGTTAGAAAGGGTCCAAAGAAAGTGTGTGACCTTAAGTGGAAGTTTCATTAGTTTCACCAAGAACCTATCTTTTGATTCTTTACCATCTGAGCCACCAGGGAAGCCCGAGGTGGGCAAAAGTGGGTAGTAATTGTGCCTCATCTATATAAATTAACATCCCAAATTATGATTCCTGATTTTTAAATGCTCCCATAATTTAAAATTGTCTAAATGTTGGTAAAAATTAAAATTTTGGATCCTAATATTCTCATAGAATTCTATATCCACTAGGACTCAAGCCTCTAAATGCAGCACAATGATTTCATATACATTGCATGTATGCATTTATTTATACATACATACATAGAAACAGTACAAGTATTAAATACCCTAGATTCAAGACATTGTCAAAGACTCTACCAAATTATTTCATCTAATTCTCTCAGCAAGAAATGAAGAAACATATCTTTTTAAATTTTATTGTTGAGAAATGAAGACAAGCAGTTTAGGTAATTTACCTGTGGTTCCCAGTGATTTGATGGCAAACTCTAATGTCAAAGTCTGTGGTCACCCCTTCTCTGGCCCAAAAGATAATACTGTTTCTGTAGTACAGAGCAATGAAAGTAAAAGCAGACCTTAATAGACATCGCTAGCTGTGTGGAAAGCTCAAAACATGTGTAATAGTAGTGAATGTTTTAAGACTTTTAAAACAAAATAGATTGAGCGAACTGCTGTCTATTTACCGAAAATAACATACCCTAAGTGGTACCCCACCCCACTTCAAACTGGAATGTAACCTTGGAAAGCAAAGACTGTGGATTTAAATAACTGGGATGATAAACTATCAAACCAGCACATCAGTGTACAAAAGTTACCGGTATATTCAAATTAGAAGGTTTTTGCTCATAAGGACTTTTCAAGAGACTCTGTAGGATGCAGCAAATATACTCCAAAGAGAGAAGATCTGGTAGAAGTGAGAACTTGACCTGATTGTTTCATACGTGATACACTTATCATCTCAAGGATATAGAGATCTCTGAACAGCCACAGCCAAAACCACAGATTAAGAAGTGACCTGAGACCAGGGCAGAGATATAGGTAGGCTTTGAGAGCCTCAGAGTTGTACTACTTGATATATAATGCCAGATTCTTTCTAGGATGTTAGAAAGGGTCCAAAGAAAGTGTGTGACCTTAAGTGGAAGTTTCATTAGTTTCACCAAGAACCTATCTTTTGATTCTTTACCATCTGAGCCACCAGGGAAGCCCGAGGTGGGCAAAAGTGGGTAGTAATTGTGCCTCATCTATATAAATTAACATCCCAAATTATGATTCCTGATTTTTAAATGCTCCCATAATTTAAAATTGTCTAAATGTTGGTAAAAATTAAAATTTTGGATCCTAATATTCTCATAGAATTCTATATCCACTAGGACTCAAGCCTCTAAATGCAGCACAATGATTTCATATACATTGCATGTATGCATTTATTTATACATACATACATAGAAACAGTACAAGTATTAAATACCCTAGATTCAAGACATTGTCAAAGACTCTACCAAATTATTTCATCTAATTCTCTCAGCAAGAAATGAAGAAACATATCTTTTTAAATTTTATTGTTGAGAAATGAAGACAAGCAGTTTAGGTAATTTACCTGTGGTTCCCAGTGATTTGATGGCAAACTCTAATGTCAAAGTCTGTGGTCACCCCTTCTCTGGCCCAAAAGATAATACTGTTTCTGTAGTACAGAGCAATGAAAGTAAAAGCAGACCTTAATAGACATCGCTAGCTGTGTGGAAAGCTCAAAACATGTGTAATAGTAGTGAATGTTTTAAGACTTTTAAAACAAAATAGATTGAGCGAACTGCTGTCTATTTACCGAAAATAACATACCCTAAGTGGTACCCCACCCCACTTCAAACTGGAATGTAACCTTGGAAAGCAAAGACTGTGGATTTAAATAACTGGGATGATAAACTATCAAATATTCCTTCCCTAAGAATTATTTCTTAGGTGGAAAGTAGATGTTTTGTTAGACTGAACAACTCATACATGGAATTTAAGTGAATTCTCGCCATCTGGGTTGTAAGGTCAGCTTCTTTTTTTTTTTTTTTTTAACATTTATTTATTTATTTATTTTGGAGGGAGATGGGGTGGGGAGGGAGGGGAGCGGGCCACTTCTATTGGTCTTTCATTTGTCTATTTTCATCTGTCTCTGTTCTTTGGCTCTTGTGGGCCTCGCATCGCGGTGGCCTCTGTTGTCACAGAGCGCTGGCTCTGGGCGCATGCGCTCCAGAGCTCCAGCTCGGTAATTGGAGACATCGGTCCAGCCGCTCTGCGGCACGTGGGATCTTCCCAGGCCAGGGATTGAACCGGCGCCCCTTGCACTGCAAGGCGGTGTCCTTACCCACTGGACCACCAGGGAAGCCCTAATTTCAGCTTCTTAACAGTTACTTTCAAAGACTTTCAGAGGTGTGCAATGTCAATCTAGACCCAAATACTTGGGGCCAGGTCATTGCAGGGTTCACACACTAATCACCATGCCCACCAAGCACCAGGGAGAACTAGTATTGGTTCGATCCAGCCTAGAATCTTGCACACTGCTATAGGAGCAGAACAGATGGAGCAAGGAGGGCTCTGTGTATATGCAAACAAGGAAGCAAAACAGGTACAAAAAGAATAGTGGAAAAGATCTCCTTTCTCTCCTAGAATAGACCCAGATATTTCCCCAAAATCCCTTGGGGTTCTAGCTCAGCAGAGAATAGAGGTGTCTTGGGGAGAAAAGATGTGTGAATAGGGACTATAACAAGGCTCAGATATATTATTAGAGTTCTAGGAAAATATATACCCAAATGAGAGCAACTCTGGATATTATTATTAAACATTTTTATCAGAATGTTATCTTTTAAGTGAAAATTTAAATACTTCTATCAGATTATGGTACAATCAGAATAACTACATTCTGAGTATAATTTCTGTAGTTTGTCCATAGATTTTACATAAAGCTCAATGTAGAGAATTTCACTGTTTCTTTGTTGTCACTCCCACTGGAAGGCCTTGTGGGCAGTGTTCACAACACCTTATTTATAGCACTTATGTGCTTCACATGCAAACTTTCAATGTATTCTTGTTGAGTTACAGACAAGAAACTGAGGCACAGTGAGATTTAAATAATGTATTTGTACTAGCAAATTAGAACTTGTTAAAACAAAGTCTATGACCACTTGACCTGGGCTTTGAAGAGCCATATTGACCTGCAGAAGGATCTGACTATCCTCTGGAGGTGGCCAGATGTCACTAAAGTGTGAGAGTTCTCTGGGGCATCCCGCATCACCAAATGTGGAAAAATTATGGACTGTCTTCTGTGTAGTTTTGTTTTGCTGCAAAACCTAAGACTTTCCACGCATGCTTAATCTATAGGTGGTTTTATTTGAGTGAGTTGTTCACTGGATTTTATTCTTCCTGAAATATTCTATTTTATTGACTGCATTTTCCAGGCTCTGATCCCTTCCACTCTGCCCCCAATTCATTAGGGGCAATGTGGCACAATAAATATGCTACATCTGCTGGCCCATTTTTGTTGACCTAACAGAGTGGATAAATAGATCTGTTGATGTTTCTTAATATTCACAACTTAATGCAATGAAGGCAAATAGTGCTAAATTGTCCATTTTGCCAGTTGGAATAAACAGTGCGGCTGCCATATTATAGGCTCTGGGCGCATAACTGTTTCATAATGCTTTCCAAGTAGTATTATTGATAGAATATGTCTGAATATAAAAACTGTGATTCCCACCCCTGAAATATAAGGCTTCATGAGATCAGAGATCATGTCCTGTTTACCTTATTATCCCTATGCAATAGCCTAATGCCTAGTCCATAAAATATATTATGTGTTTGTAGAGAAGAATTAATATTTTACTGTTCATTCATTCTCATGGTGTGCATGCATGCATGCAATGTCTCTTCAGTTGTGTCCAATTCTGCAACCCTATGGACTGTGGCCTGCCAGACTTCTCTGTCCATGGCATTCTCTTGGCAAGAATACTGGAGTGGCTTGCCATACCCTCCTCCAGGGTATCTTCCCAACCCAGAGATCGAACCCTGATCTCTGAATGGCTCCTACATTGGCAGGTGGGTTCTTTACTACTGGTGTCACCTGGCAAGCCCTTACATTCTGAATTCAATATAAAAGCCTCCTATACTCCTGTGAGTGATTTTATTTGTAAAAGAACGTGTGAAAATTTTCTCATTCTGGGTATGTCATTCAGTGTGCCTCTCTGTTCCCTCAAGCCCAAATTTTGTAAAGCATATATTTTCCAATATAAAATGTCATCATTAATAAGCTTTGGTCACAGCATACCTCAGCTCTGCTTTTTCCCCTTCTCAGTCTCCTATTCAGATAAATCTGAATATCCTGAGGGCACATAGGGAGATGCTATCTTGTGATCAAAAATATTGCCTGGACAAGAGGGCAGGATAAAGCAGTGTTCAGAGGTATAAATATCTCTGTCTTTGTGTCACTTAACATTCTCCTGGACAGGTTATGTATTAAACTAGATAATAAAGCAAAAATGTTTTGTATAACATATATGAATAACTGCTCAAGAGAAACATAAAGAAAGGTATTTTGATGATGTCTAGAAGCATGTTTATTTGCAAATAGCAGCATCTCAGTCCTAAAGGAAAAGTGGATGATTCAGGAGAATGAAGGCAGCAGTGTCTTCTGCTGTAGTGAGGAGGGCTGGGATTCACTGCATAAATCTTAGATAGCTGACAGATACAGATCATCTGCAGTTAGAAGGTGAGATAAAGTCTATGGGAAAGAAGCAGGTGGAAAAAAATATATGGTTTGCGAATCTGTGCAAGCTCTCTTCTGATGGCTTCTAGTCCTCAGATAAATAGGTAGGTCTGTCCTCAGATGAGAGTCTTTCGGAGGCAAACTTTCAGTGTTGGGAAGATGAGGAAGAAAAAGGAAAGAATCAACCAGAAAAAAGTGGAAGGTACTTAGACTAGATAAAGTAGATTGGTCAGGCAGCATAATTAGGCCCATTCTGTCATCATAAATTTAAAGGAGATCGATCACCTTGGTTGGTTGTTGTTTTTCTCTATCCATTTTTTGCTGCACCAAAGGATCATAGAGTTAGCAGACAGAAAGAACTAACCAACGTTATACTTGAGCCAGTGTAATTCATCAAAGGCAGAGATGGGGAAGAAAATCTGAGATGTATGTAAAGGAGTTAATAATGTCTGAACTTAAAAATTAAGCTGAGAACAAAAGGAAATGATGAGATGTGGGGGAAAAGACATACTGAAAAGGATCAGGATGTTGTTGTCTTGGTGGGTTCAAAGAATTGCTGAGGGCTTCCCTGGTGGTGCAGTGGTAAAGAATTCACCTACCAATGCAGAAGATGGAAGAGGGGCTTCCAGCTTCCCTTGATGGCCCAGTGGGTAAAGAGTCCACCTTGCAATGCAAGCGGCACCGGTTCCATCCCTGGCACGGGAAGATCCCACGTGCTGTGGAGCATCTGAACCGGTGTGTCCAATTATGAGCCAGTGCTCTCGAGCACATGCACCCAGAGCTGGTGCTCTGCAGCGAGAGAGGCTGCTGCAATGGGAGGCCCACACATGCCAAAGAATAACGATGGATGAAAATAAATAAATTTTAAAAATAAAAATAAAAAAGAGACCAAAATTTTAAAAAAAGAAGAAGAAGAAGAAAATGCAAGAGATTCAGATTTTATCCCTGGGTTGGGAAGATGCCTGAGAATATAAAATACCCACTCCAGTATTGTTGCCTGGAAAATTACATGGACAGAGGAGCCTGGCAGGCTACAGTCCATGGGGTCACAAAGAGTCAGACATTGACTGAGCATGAACAGCCTATGATATCACATCCCTGGTGGCTCAGAGACACAGGTTAGATTCCTGATCTGGGAAAATCCCACCTGCTGTGGAGCAGCTAAGTTTGTGGAGCTCAGGGGCCACAGACACTGAGCCCATGTGGCACAAGTACTAAAGCCTACTCACCCTAGAGCCCATGCTCTGCAACAAGAGAAGCCATCACAATGAGAAGCATGTACACTGCAATTAGAGAGTAGACCCCACTTGCCACAACCAGAGAAAAGCTGGTGCACAGCAACAAAGCCCAGCACAGCCAAAGATAAATAAATAAAATTATATATAAAGAAAGAATTACTGGAATTAAAGCACTAGAATAACCAAATGGAAACCCAGGAGGAGGCACCTGAGGAGTATTATGTTTTCATTTGAAATGCATCACTGGTCATGACAGTCGAGACTGCAACACTGGCAGTGAGTGGCTGGTTGGGGGGTGGGGCAAATGACAAGCTCCAGGAGAAGAGGTGCTGGAACAGGCTGTGATGTTGGCTAGATCATCCAGTGGGTATTTAAAGAAGGTGAAATTGGAGCCCTACTTAGAAAGGGTTTAGTCCATAATGGAATAGTTTTTGAGAGAAGGTAGCATGTTTTTGTTTTCAGTAAAGGCATTTAACACTCTACAGCAAAAATGGCTTGTCTTTGACTCACTTTATTTACAGTTATTACACCAAAAACCAAAGCAGAGCTTTATATCTGCAGACTCTTATGTTGTGGCTATGACTGCTGGATGAGCACCATTAATAATAGAAATGTCACCCCTGAATTCAACAGCTCCTTCCCAACCAATGGATACCCAGACCTTTGCACAATGCCAGAAAATAGTTATCTACTCAATATGTGCTGTTTTAATAAAAGTGCATATGACATGCCTAAAGTCACAACTTTAGCGAAATTTATCTAATGTTAACTACATCTTTAGAAACTCATCTCTAGTATATTAATGTAACATAAAGAATTTACATAATGCAATTCACATACTTAATTTCTCCCTTTTGCATTTCCAGCAGCTAGGCTGGCTAATAATGTATTAGTCAGCTAGTGTAGTCATTACCCAGTTTTGTCATTTTAAAATCATGTCTATAATTAGACATACTACATTTCAGCAAATATAAATCATTGATATTTAATTGGAGAAATGTTTCTCTTACTTGAATAGGTTGATAACTAATCATTCTTCTTAAAATATGTCTGTAACTACCTACTCTAAAACATACATCTTTTAAATATGTTAAATCATGAAAATGAAATTTTTTGATTTTAAATTATAAAAATTTTAAAATTACCCCCCAAAATTTTAGAATTATGAAATATTGAAAAATGAAGGAGACAGTCTCATACAGCCTATTATCTTATATTTTTTAGTGTTATTTATCAAACAGCCAATACAAAAATTTTTAATAAAGTGTTAAAGTTTAAGGTCCAGGGTGCTGCAAGTGGTAAACAATTACTTGCCGATGCAGGATTAGTTTCATTTGAAATGCATCACTGGTCATGACAGTCGAGACTGCAACACTGGCAGTGAGTGGCTGGTTGGGGGGTGGGGCAAATGACAAGCTCCAGGAGAAGAGGTGCTGGAACAGGCTGTGATGTTGGCTAGATCATCCAGTGGGTATTTAAAGAAGGTGAAATTGGAGCCCTACTTAGAAAGGGTTTAGTCCATAATGGAATAGTTTTTGAGAGAAGGTAGCATGTTTTGTTTTCAGTAAAGGCATTTAACACTCTACAGCAAAAATGGCTTGTCTTTGACTCACTTTATTTACAGTTATTACACCAAAAACCAAAGCAGAGCTTTATATCTGCAGACTCTTATGTTGTGGCTATGACTGCTGGATGAGCACCATTAATAATAGAAATGTCACCCCTGAATTCAACAGCTCCTTCCCAACCAATGGATACCCAGACCTTTGCACAATGCCAGAAAATAGTTATCTACTCAATATGTGCTGTTTTAATAAAAGTGCATATGACATGCCTAAAGTCACAACTTTAGCGAAATTTATCTAATGTTAACTACATCTTTAGAAACTCATCTCTAGTATATTAATGTAACATAAAGAATTTACATAATGCAATTCACATACTTAATTTCTCCCTTTTGCATTTCCAGCAGCTAGGCTGGCTAATAATGTATTAGTCAGCTAGTGTAGTCATTACCCAGTTTTGTCATTTTAAAATCATGTCTATAATTAGACATACTACATTTCAGCAAATATAAATCATTGATATTTAATTGGAGAAATGTTTCTCTTACTTGAATAGGTTGATAACTAATCATTCTTCTTAAAATATGTCTGTAACTACCTACTCTAAAACATACATCTTTTAAATATGTTAAATCATGAAAATGAAATTTTTTGATTTTAAATTATAAAAATTTTAAAATTACCCCCCAAAATTTTAGAATTATGAAATATTGAAAAATGAAGGAGACAGTCTCATACAGCCTATTATCTTATATTTTTTAGTGTTATTTATCAAACAGCCAATACAAAAATTTTTAATAAAGTGTTAAAGTTTAAGGTCCAGGGTGCTGCAAGTGGTAAACAATTCGCTTGCCGATGCAGGAAACGCAAGGGACATGGAAGTTGGTCCCTGGAGAAACTCTATCTGCAAGAAATTTAACGTTAAGTCTGCTTTTGGACACTCACTGTTTTTGCATGGCAAAGATAGCGTGCTTGTCTGGATTGACTATCTCTCCAAATTGAAAAATTGACACTTTTTAACTTAGGGACAGTGACAGATCACCTATTCTTTGTTATTCTTTCTTTTAAACAAGAATGATCAGGAAAATAACAGAGAACATACTACTGTTTATAGTTAGAGGAAAAGGCAGTGAATTCACATAGATGGATTCAGCCAAATCAGAAATATGCTGTTTCTTAAGCTGGGTCATGGGTATACATGTTTTATTATTACACTAATAATAAATAAATGTATAAATAATAAAGTCTGTATTTGTTACAAGTATTTAAAATACATGAACTATTTTATAATGGAAAACTGTAAGAACAAAAATAATGCAACTGAAACTCTATGTATCATAGATCAAAGAAGAAAAATACCAACCAAAAATAGCATATGTACCTGTTTTTGGTGGCCTATAACAGTGCCCCTTCTTTCCTGTCTGTTCCAATCTTTTGGAAGAGTGTAAGCATCTTCTCCTTCATCCTGTTTTAGATTAACTAGCACAGAAGAGTATTTTTGTAGCCTTGAAGAATTAACATTAGGTCCTCCCATCCTAATGTAAAACATAATGCCCTCACTCCATTAGGGTTGCTCTGTCTCTAGTCTCTCCACCTTCTTCGGCACCCTGTGTTCAAAACAGGTGATAGAGATCATTGCTCAGCCTTCATTCCTTTAATAAATATTTGTTGAAAATCTCTTATGGGTAGGGAAGTACAAGTTGTGAGATCCCTTCCATCGTACGTGGATAACCCACTTTGGGTTTAGTGACTATATAAACTGTTTTAGTAGCCAACTTATTCCTGCAGAGAAATGAGACAAATGGAATACACTCTGAGAACAGACCTCGTGAAAGGAAAACAAGCACAAAATTAACAAACTGTCTCAGACAGGTCATTTCCTTTGTGTGGGGCAAGCGCTTAATTTCCAAGGAGTGGTCCACACAGCCTTCTCAACCAGGGTGAGTAAAACACTTCCCCATAATGGAAAAATCCTATCTTAGAACTCTCCCAGGAATTCTCAGGACTACTGAAATACTAGTTCTTTTGAAATGATCACCTCTTTACAAAAAAGAGAGGCAGACAATGGCTAACTGGCCAGGTGTCTGTCCATGTGAATGGGACAAGCCCCCAGTGTCCATCAGCAACAGCATCAAGGCCCCCAAAGACAGTTGCTACCTTTATTCCCTCCCTAACACAACACATGTCATTGGTCTATGAAGTGGGCACACACAAAGCTTGGAACAGAAAAGAAATGAGACCTCTGCTGATGTGGACACTCTACACTAGACCCTCCTAGAGAAAAATCCTGGTCTTGTATGTCATGCATAGGCACTCCTTGGTAGATTTTGTCATTTCAGAAAATAAACAATCTCAAGCACTCCAAACTATGAATAAATTATTTTCTCTTCCTCTCTACCCTAAGTCATTTAATGACTCCCCAGATCTATCTCTTGTCCTGCCCTCTCACAGCAGGAAGAAATTCGTGTGTTACCACTTTGGAAGGAGTTCTTCCATCTATAGACATTGTGATGCTTCACATCTGTTGGTCAAGGGCCACTAAGGGCCTCTCCCTAAATCTGAGCAAGGCTATCTATCATTTTTATTATTTCAGTCAGTAACTGAGTTTTCCACCCCCAAATCCACTTTTTTTGCTGAAAACCCAGACATATACAATGGTGATGGGCTAACAGTAGGAGGATAAAGAGGAATTTCTGAAGCGAGTGAAAAGAGAGAGGTAAAGAAATAGGAATGCCTGTTTCTGCTGTTATGACCATCATTCCTTCCTTTCAGTGACTGTGTGAACACAGAGGTGCCCTGATTGCTGGTGGCAACCCATAGTGATGGCATGGAGCATTATCTTCCCTCCGCAGTCCCACGGGCCCAACACCAGATTGCCATGCATACTGATTTTCTCTCATCCCGTGGAGACATCACAGCGGCCCCCTCACAGTGTAGGCTGGAGGCAAAGCCTCATTCCCCAGCAGGACAAATGTATGCTCCCAGCACTGTGCTTGGAACATCTCCATGCTGCTCTGAGTTTTTTCCATTTGCTCCTTCTGGGGTTGAGAACATGAAAACAAAGTCCTCAGAAGACCTTAGACAGGTCTGAAGCATAAACTAAAATGGTCGGGCTGAAAGCAGCTCAGTCATTCATCTGCACTTTGCACTCTCCTCTTGAAACCATGGCTGTAGAATATGCTGAGAAAGAGAAAATGGAGAGTCAAAGGAAGCAGATGCATCTGAATTTAAGTGGTAAATCACTGTGGTCTTCTTTATGAGATGACTAAACTATCCAAAATAGATGCTTACTTAGTGTTGGAACATGTAAGGCCTGGATTTGTGGTTGTGCACTTGGCTCACGTGGTCTTGTGTCTCTGCCCACAAGGGGTGCATCTTGTGATTTCTCTGTCTGATTTTGAAGATCAAGATCAGAAGCACAGTCAGGGAAAGTAGTGGCAAATGGTACTGACTGGGCAAATGTTCTAGCCTTTCCAGGGTTATAAAGTCACAGTGATGCTTGTACTTTAGGCCAAAGATCAAATATTGAAAGTTATTGTTTCAGTAGTTTTACTCTAGTTAAAAGGGATCTTGAGAGGCTAATTCTTCTCACTCTCCTCCCATGAGAAGTCCCCAAGTGTATCCATTAAGGAAATTGTTCATCTCATCAAGCACAGGAAATCAAGCAAGCCCTTCCTTTAACATGTTGATAAATCAACAGCCTTACATATACAATGGTGATGGGCTAACAGTAGGAGGATAAAGAGGAATTTCTGAAGCGAGTGAAAAGAGAGAGGTAAAGAAATAGGAATGCCTGTTTCTGCTGTTATGACCATCATTCCTTCCTTTCAGTGACTGTGTGAACACAGAGGTGCCCTGATTGCTGGTGGCAACCCATAGTGATGGCATGGAGCATTATCTTCCCTCCGCAGTCCCACGGGCCCAACACCAGATTGCCATGCATACTGATTTTTCTCTCATCCCGTGGAGACATCACAGCGGCCCCCTCACAGTGTAGGCTGGAGGCAAAGCCTCATTCCCCAGCAGGACAAATGTATGCTCCCAGCACTGTGCTTGGAACATCTCCATGCTGCTCTGAGTTTTTTCCATTTGCTCCTTCTGGGGTTGAGAACATGAAAACAAAGTCCTCAGAAGACCTTAGACAGGTCTGAAGCATAAACTAAAATGGTCGGGCTGAAAGCAGCTCAGTCATTCATCTGCACTTTGCACTCTCCTCTTGAAACCATGGCTGTAGAATATGCTGAGAAAGAGAAAATGGAGAGTCAAAGGAAGCAGATGCATCTGAATTTAAGTGGTAAATCACTGTGGTCTTCTTTATGAGATGACTAAACTATCCAAAATAGATGCTTACTTAGTGTTGGAACATGTAAGGCCTGGATTTGTGGTTGTGCACTTGGCTCACGTGGTCTTGTGTCTCTGCCCACAAGGGGTGCATCTTGTGATTTCTCTGTCTGATTTTGAAGATCAAGATCAGAAGCACAGTCAGGGAAAGTAGTGGCAAATGGTACTGACTGGGCAAATGTTCTAGCCTTTCCAGGGTTATAAAGTCACAGTGATGCTTGTACTTTAGGCCAAAGATCAAATATTGAAAGTTATTGTTTCAGTAGTTTTACTCTAGTTAAAAGGGATCTTGAGAGGCTAATTCTTCTCACTCTCCTCCCATGAGAAGTCCCCAAGTGTATCCATTAAGGAAATTGTTCATCTCATCAAGCACAGGAAATCAAGCAAGCCCTTCCCTTTAACATGTTGATAAATCAACAGCCTTACATATAAGGGCATCAGTGAAGTAAATGAGAACCTGATAGATATCAGGGACAGCTTCTCTACCTTTCCTCTACTCACCAATCTCCATGCACACAAATACATGTGTACACATGCTCAGGCACACAAAGGTAGTCTTATTAGGTTGCTAATGTATGAAATCCCTGTAGTTATAAACTCTACTTTTAATTCCAAGGCTTAATTTCCAAATACTCCTGAGAAATGTTGTGCAAATTTACACTGATTGATACTAGATTCATTCATGAGAATAGTTTTTATAGAAAGAAGGCACCAAGATTATAACAGGATAGAGGGAAAATGTGACAGAGAAAATAAAAGTTGCCTAGTTCCCCCATTTTCTAAGATATATACAGCTCCAAGAAACTATGATTAAGTCACATGTCTAAATGTGGTTTATAGCATTTTCATAAAATATGTTGGCTTGTAAGAATTATGACATCTTTGATGTCTAAGTATTCAGTTTTTCCTTAATGTTTTTTTTCCTTTAACGATTTTGTGCAGGGCAAACACACTTGAACATATCTTGATACTTCAAATTTTAATCCAGGTTAAGCTTTCTCTGTGTTCTGCAATATCTTCTTGCATGCATGCCTGCTAAATTGTTTCAGCATTGTGCAATTCTTTGCAACCTTATGGACTGTAGCCTACCAGGCTTCTCTGTCCATGGGATTCTCCAGGGAAGAATATTGGAGTGGGTTGCTGTGCCCTTCTCCAGGGGGATCTTCCTGAACCAGGGATCAAACCAGTGTCTCTTACATCTCCTGCACTGCCAGGTGGGTTCTTTACCACCAGTGCTGACTGAGAAGAACCAAAATATCTTCTTAAATTTGACAAAATGCTTTGTGGGGATGATCTGGAGGTCATGCTCTTAAATTTTGGTATTACAGCCTCTTGAAGTTTTTCAGATGGCAATTACCATCCAGAATAGAGCCTCGCAGTTTCTCTAGCCTCTGTTCTTTTTTTTGAGCTTCTGTACTTTTGAGAAAAACATAGTAATGCTAGAGAAGGAATATGTTCTAGCGTAGTATTAGGCTAATTCCTTTTAAAGGAGTTCTGTAAGGGAACTTTGGTAAACAAAAGGTATTTGAGGGAGATAGGAGATTTTGGTCAGAACTGTCTTTACCATTCTCCAGGTTTTTGCTCAATGTATCTGTGAGTGTTTAAAAAGATGACTAGTACAGACTATAATCCCAGAGCTAGCTAAAATCTTGTGGGCTTAGCTACAAAGGAACCATTGGGATTTTCATTATAAAAGACTTCATATGTGAGCATTAGAGCCATAGGATAAAACAGCAACAACAACAAAGTCTTAAAATCATGAATTGACCTAAAGGCTATAGGCTTTCCCTTTGCCAGGGTGAGGCTTCTTCAGTCTGTTTTATTTAGACACTCTGGTGGAAAAACACAGGTAAGAAAGAAGGATTAGTTAACCTGGCAGGTGTGAAAGAGGTCAGGTGAAAATGCTGGGTGCTAGGTTTCTGTTCTTTGTTTTAAAATTCATGGAAGCTCTAAATCCTGTCACAGTCTATAACTAATTCTAGTACAGGGTGCCAAGGGTAGAAATGCATTTCTCTACATGGGAGTTGGATGGCAGTTGATCTTCGTAAATACACAATAATGTCACATTTCTTTCAAGGATACACCTAGTCCTGTTCAACCTTTACAACTGTTACTAAAGCCAATGGCCAATAAGATATCTAAAATACATTTATCTAATCCTTATTTTCAAGTATATTTTCAGTGACTATTACTGCTGAAAAACAGAGTAGCTAATTTTTTTTTTTTTTTTTTTTACTGCTTACTGCTTATAAGGGACTTCCTAGGTGGTGCTGGCAGTAAAGAACTTGCCTGCCAATGCAGCAGAGGCAAGAGATCTGGGTTCGATCCATGGGTTGGGAAGATCCCCCGGAGCAGGGCATGGCAACCTACTCCAGTATTCTTGCCTGTAAACTCCCACAGACAGTGGCGCCTGGCAGGCTACAGTCCACAGGGTCACATAGAGTCACATGACTTAGCATGCACATACGTGATATAACCTTCACAATACCAGAGGTGTAGGTTTTATTATTTCTTGGCCTAAACATAGTAATGCTAGAGAAGGAATATGTTCTAGCGTAGTATTAGGCTAATTCCTTTTAAAGGAGTTCTGTAAGGGAACTTTGGTAAACAAAAGGTATTTGAGGGAGATAGGAGATTTTGGTCAGAACTGTCTTTACCATTCTCCAGGTTTTTGCTCAATGTATCTGTGAGTGTTTAAAAAGATGACTAGTACAGACTATAATCCCAGAGCTAGCTAAAATCTTGTGGGCTTAGCTACAAAGGAACCATTGGGATTTTCATTATAAAAGACTTCATATGTGAGCATTAGAGCCATAGGATAAAACAGCAACAACAACAAAGTCTTAAAATCATGAATTGACCTAAAGGCTATAGGCTTTCCCTTTGCCAGGGTGAGGCTTCTTCAGTCTGTTTTATTTAGACACTCTGGTGGAAAAACACAGGTAAGAAAGAAGGATTAGTTAACCTGGCAGGTGTGAAAGAGGTCAGGTGAAAATGCTGGGTGCTAGGTTTCTGTTCTTTGTTTTAAAATTCATGGAAGCTCTAAATCCTGTCACAGTCTATAACTAATTCTAGTACAGGGTGCCAAGGGTAGAAATGCATTTCTCTACATGGGAGTTGGATGGCAGTTGATCTTCGTAAATACACAATAATGTCACATTTCTTTCAAGGATACACCTAGTCCTGTTCAACCTTTACAACTGTTACTAAAGCCAATGGCCAATAAGATATCTAAAATACATTTATCTAATCCTTATTTTCAAGTATATTTTCAGTGACTATTACTGCTGAAAAACAGAGTAGCTAATTTTTTTTTTTTTTTTTTTTACTGCTTACTGCTTATAAGGGACTTCCTAGGTGGTGCTGGCAGTAAAGAACTTGCCTGCCAATGCAGCAGAGGCAAGAGATCTGGGTTCGATCCATGGGTTGGGAAGATCCCCCGGAGCAGGGCATGGCAACCTACTCCAGTATTCTTGCCTGTAAACTCCCACAGACAGTGGCGCCTGGCAGGCTACAGTCCACAGGGTCACATAGAGTCACATGACTTAGCATGCACATATACGTGATATAACCTTCACAATACCAGAGGTGTAGGTTTTATTATTTTTCTCACTTGACTGAGGAACCTGAAGGATAGTGGTAACTTATCTAAAGTGACAGAGCTAGTGAAGAGCAAACAATACCACCCATGCCATCTAACTTACAACCAAACACACAAGCATCTTAACACGGGGCCCAAGAGTTCACATTTTAATGCATTTAGAGAACAGATTTCATTTTATTGAGTTATAATTTCCATATATATATTTCCAAGATTACACTAGAAAAAAAAGCATTCTAAAGGTAAAATCTATGCAGAAGCCTGAAAGGCAATAAACCACCATGACAATGTCTTCTCTGAGTAATCTGTGATGCTTTGAGATGAACACAAACCTAACTCCTTGACAGGGAAGAAAGGAAACAGATTTTAATAGAGTTGATTAGAATTCACCAGAGTATACCAAATTTTTAACAGGATAGCTAGTCCCTATCATTTACGTTTGCCATAATCTTCTGTATCTTACATCATGTGAAAAGTAAGCATATTTCTGAATTGTATGAGCTTTCACAATTCTCATACTCTTAGTCCCTTTTAGTCTCTACATACAACTAAGGGCTTTCCAGGTGGTTCATGGTAAAGAATCCACCTGCCAATGCAGGATATGTGGATTTGATCCCTGGGTCAGGAAGATCCCCTGGAAAAGTAAATGGTAACCCACGCTAGTATTCTTGCCTGGGAGATCTCATGGACAGAGCAGCCACAACCCTTGGCGTTGCTAAAGACACAGACACAACTTAGCAACTAAAAAAAAAAATAACTGACTACAAGTTAGCTAACAGTCAACGTTTGTTTTATAAAATTCGGATACTGCAGATATTGCACGTATTACACTGATGCCTTGATCCAGTTACTTTAAATGTGCAGTATTTTACATTATGAAAGCATCCACAGCAGCCCATTATACACATTGATTTAGAAAGGGCCTCTCTCGCTTACTTGGCCAGACATTAAACTACATTTATGCAGCTTTTCACTGTAGGTCACACCTCTGAAACACATGGAACTCCAACCCATTTTGACCCGAAAGGTACCTGGTAAATTGTAATTATATATTTAACCTAAAAAGGTCAATCAATCTGATAAAATAGAGTGCAATATGGGTACAGTCTTCATATACTTTTCCTGGCTATGCCTTCTTCAAGACCTTGAGAGAGTTAACCTGTTAAGTCTATAGATCTACTTAAGGTAATTAGATAATGACTATACAAATGATTGTTCTAATTTGTACAACAACATCCATATAATTTTATTCACAGAGGCCTACAGATAAAGAACAATCCATGTGTCCATTAACAGATAAAATATGATATATACAATCAAAAATTATGCAGCCATAAAAAGGAATGAAGTTCTGATGTGTGCAACAACCTTATGAACTTTGAAAACATTATGCTGAGTACAATAACCCAGAAAAAAAGACAAATATTGTATAATTCCAGTTATATGCAATTTGTACATTAGGCAGAGACAGAAAATAGATTAGAGGTCACCAGGGGCTGAAAAGAGTGAGGAGTGGGGAATGAAGAGTTAATACTTAATGGTTACAGTTTCTGTTTGGGATTATTTAAAATTTTTAGAAATAGATAGTGGTGATAGTTACACAAAATTGTGAATACAATTAATGTCACTGAAGTATACACTTTATAATGCCTCAGATGGCAAATTTTACATAACGTACTATCTTACACAATTTTCATCACTCAAGCATTTTAATTTATATTACAAATGCTAATATCCACCACCCATCACTGTTCTAGTTTCAAAATTAAGGAGCAAGAAATGAAGGCTTTTGTCTCTGCAGACAGGAATTTTCTTTGGTTTTCACTCTAGAGAGTTCATGTCATTTATGTCCACTTGGATTGGATGTACAGTTTTCCCACACAAATCTTTTTATCATTGATCATATTGCCTCTGTTTTTAAAAGTTTATTCCTGATCTGATTGTTAATTAATAATGTCATATGCTAAACACTTACTGAATTGTACACCTAAATGAATAAATTATATGGTATGTATGCTGTCTCTCAATCAAACTGCTTAAAATATGAAAAAAATATACAGTTCTGAAGTCCAGGTGAATGTCAACCACTGAAAGAGTGGGGGTTGCGTGAAAGGATTCAGGGTCCACATGAGAGGTTGATGTGGTTCTTGAGTGAGAGCTGACACTGCCATAATCCCAATAAACAACTCAGGTTTGCCCCCCACTCCTTTCTGGGCATTCTTTCTATTCTTGAGGCATTTTGATATCTACACAAGAGGTAGATCCACTCTGGGAAGGCCATCATGACCTAAGGGCTTAAGACCAGCTACTTTGCTAAGTTCTTGGTACCATCCATGTTATACGTGATTAAGAGCTGAGGAACTGACGCGGTATGGACCCCTCCTGTCTCCTCCGATGAAACTGGCCTGAAGGCAAGGATAACACTGCCTGTCCCATCAGTTACTCAGACCTCACTTCAAACCACAGACAGGGCTGACCACCATCAGAATCTTGATAGCATTGGTTATTAGATTATGTTTATGCCTCTCCATTTTTTCCCCCTTTAAATGGTATCCCTCAATACTTTATAACCTGACAGCTTCAGCTATTTTCTTTTCACTAAAGAAAAAAATTGTCCAGAGCTATGAAATCTAACCTCAAATATTGTTAAGTTTGGATTTTATAAAGTTAACAACACTTCCTGCCACTCCCCTTTGTTAGACTATTTCTATACCATGTAACATCCACAATACCATCATTGTATTCATCATGTTGCACATTTTTTGCCTTATCTGTCTGACTCTCCAAGAAAACCGTGAACTTACCATTGCAGGGCCCATTTGCTCTTTATCTTCTCACTTGAGAGTAATGGATCTGCAGTAGATGCACCATAAAAGTTAGCTAAATCAATCAATGAATTAGAAATGGCCCAATAAATGAATAGCATTGAAAGAACCCAGCAAATTAAATCAACTCTTTACTGATTAAAAAAAATGCATTTCAGTGAAAAATCTGTTCAGTTTTGTGACGATAAGACATTTTGATCTTAGGTGCCCTTGGCCTGCAATGACTTGGAGCAGGGCTTGGGTACCCAGAGAGACTGGGCTGCATCACAACAGTGAAAGCCGTCGTAGACACTAGGGTTGCTTTTGCTTAAAATATGAAAAAATATACAGTTCTGAAGTCCAGGTGAATGTCAACCACTGAAAGAGTGGGGTTGCGTGAAAGGATTCAGGGTCCACATGAGAGGTTGATGTGGTTCTTGAGTGAGAGCTGACACTGCCATAATCCCAATAAACAACTCAGGTTTGCCCCCCACTCCTTTCTGGGCATTCTTTCTATTCTTGAGGCATTTTGATATCTACACAAGAGGTAGATCCACTCTGGGAAGGCCATCATGACCTAAGGGCTTAAGACCAGCTACTTTGCTAAGTTCTTGGTACCATCCATGTTATACGTGATTAAGAGCTGAGGAACTGACGCGGTATGGACCCCTCCTGTCTCCTCCGATGAAACTGGCCTGAAGGCAAGGATAACACTGCCTGTCCCATCAGTTACTCAGACCTCACTTCAAACCACAGACAGGGCTGACCACCATCAGAATCTTGATAGCATTGGTTATTAGATTATGTTTATGCCTCTCCATTTTTCCCCTTAACTGGTATCCCTCAATACTTTATAACCTGACAGCTTCAGCTATTTTCTTTTCACTAAAGAAAAAAATTGTCCAGAGCTATGAAATCTAACCTCAAATATTGTTAAGTTTGGATTTTATAAAGTTAACAACACTTCCTGCCACTCCCTTCGTTAGACTATTTCTATACCATGTAACATCCACAATACCATCATTGTATTCATCATGTTGCACATTTTTTGCCTTATCTGTCTGACTCTCCAAGAAAACCGTGAACTTACCATTGCAGGGCCCATTTGCTCTTTATCTTCTCACTTGAGAGTAATGGATCTGCAGTAGATGCACCATAAAAGTTAGCTAAATCAATCAATGAATTAGAAATGGCCCAATAAATGAATAGCATTGAAAGAACCCAGCAAATTAAATCAACTCTTTACTGATTAAAAAAAATGCATTTCAGTGAAAAATCTGTTCAGTTTTGTGACGATAAGACATTTTGATCTTAGGTGCCCTTGGCCTGCAATGACTTGGAGCAGGGCTTGGGTACCCAGAGAGAGACTGGGCTGCATCACAACAGTGAAAGCCCCGGGTCGTAGACACTAGCCAGTGGTCAGTGACAAGGACCCTAGCCCTTCAGGTTTACAGAAAAGAACTGCCACAAACTGAAAACAGTGAATCAAGAAAAGTATTTATTAGGAGGGAAAAAAGCACAGTACATGTGGATAGACACATGGGCAGACTTAGAGGAAGCCTGAGCCACAGCTTGAATTACTTTTATGGGATATATCTTCAGGGTCTCCTTTGATCAATCATTTTCACTTGCTTGGTTCACAGTCCATATCCAGTATATCTCAGGATCCTTCCATGTGTGTGCATGCATCTCCTAGTCAAGACACACTTACCAAAAAGGCAATTATGTAGGGAACATCTCTTGATATAACTCTCCTTTGGCCTCCCAAGAGTTTTTCTGTGCACGTGTGGTCAGGGATCTCTCCTGATTTAGAGAATAAGAAATATGTGGTCTGGGCAGGACTCAGCTTATTCCCTTAATTTTTGTCTTGGAGTTTTTCAGTCAATGGGAAAGAATCTTTAATCACGTTACTCTGAGGGGGCCCATCTACCTCCTGCCTCAGTTTCATGGGCCAATTATCACTCATATGTATGCAAACGTACCCCCTTGCAGCCTCTGTAGCAGCAATATGGCTTCCTTACTGGCTGTGTACACAAAATTGCAGTCCAAAGTCTGTAGTCATATTAAATAAGAGCAAAGCATTATTTTTCAAAATAAGCACAATTTCTTGTTGATGGTCTAGAAGAACTGGATCAGAGTCTAGTTAACTACTTCTTTGCAGATCCACAATGCTCTCTGTTTACCCTACTCATTTAAACTACTACTGAATGGATGTGCCACTAAACATAAATTAGGAAGGAAGGAATACAGAACTCCTGATAGAATGCTTAGAAATTCTGTCACTCTTGTCTAAGAATTACTGTGTATTAACTACATACTCCAGATTTTTGGCCCACTTGATTCCAATAGAAAATCTATGCAAGTTATGTACCCTTCAAGCCAGAACGTTCACTAAAGCCAAGAGCTGAGATATACACAGAGCCTGTAAAAAATGCATTTCAGTGAAAAATCTGTTCAGTTTTGTGACGATAAGACATTTTGATCTTAGGTGCCCTTGGCCTGCAATGACTTGGAGCAGGGCTTGGGTACCCAGAGAGACTGGGCTGCATCACAACAGTGAAAGCCCCGGGTCGTAGACACTAGCCAGTGGTCAGTGACAAGGACCCTAGCCCTTCAGGTTTACAGAAAAGAACTGCCACAAACTGAAAACAGTGAATCAAGAAAAGTATTTATTAGGAGGGAAAAAAGCACAGTACATGTGGATAGACACATGGGCAGACTTAGAGGAAGCCTGAGCCACAGCTTGAATTACTTTTATGGGATATATCTTCAGGGTCTCCTTTGATCAATCATTTTCACTTGCTTGGTTCACAGTCCATATCCAGTATATCTCAGGATCCTTCCATGTGTGTGCATGCATCTCCTAGTCAAGACACACTTACCAAAAAGGCAATTATGTAGGGAACATCTCTTGATATAACTCTCCTTTGGCCTCCCAAGAGTTTTTCTGTGCACGTGTGGTCAGGGATCTCTCCTGATTTAGAGAATAAGAAATATGTGGTCTGGGCAGGACTCAGCTTATTCCCTTAATTTTTGTCTTGGAGTTTTTCAGTCAATGGGAAAGAATCTTTAATCACGTTACTCTGAGGGGGCCCATCTACCTCCTGCCTCAGTTTCATGGGCCAATTATCACTCATATGTATGCAAACGTACCCCCTTGCAGCCTCTGTAGCAGCAATATGGCTTCCTTACTGGCTGTGTACACAAAATTGCAGTCCAAAGTCTGTAGTCATATTAAATAAGAGCAAAGCATTATTTTTCAAAATAAGCACAATTTCTTGTTGATGGTCTAGAAGAACTGGATCAGAGTCTAGTTAACTACTTCTTTGCAGATCCACAATGCTCTCTGTTTACCCTACTCATTTAAACTACTACTGAATGGATGTGCCACTAAACATAAATTAGGAAGGAAGGAATACAGAACTCCTGATAGAATGCTTAGAAATTCTGTCACTCTTGTCTAAGAATTACTGTGTATTAACTACATACTCCAGATTTTTGGCCCACTTGATTCCAATAGAAAATCTATGCAAGTTATGTACCCTTCAAGCCAGAACGTTCACTAAAGCCAAGAGCTGAGATATACACAGAGCCTGTAAAACATGTGAATGAACTAAAGCTGGAATGTATTTATAGAATGACAAATTAGCCACATTAAATTTAGATAGCGGAAGGGGAGTCTCTCAGGGATCTACAGACTTAAGATTTCCTCGGAGCATTTATTTGATTCTGATGTCTGGCTGTTCCATTTAAGGTAACTATTTTTACATCATGGCATTTCCCCTGCATTATTTTTGTTCTAAAATCTTGAATAAGGCTACTGGGGACTATGAAAATCTGTTAATGTCAACTCCTGAATGGAGAAAATTTTAATACTGGGAATAATAATGTTTATGGTATAAATTGATTTATACATTAATGAGGTAGAATTAGCTTTAGATATTGCTTATTATTCACTCATAATGAATTTATTAAATATTTACTGCAGCTATTTGCAAAGCAGAAAATATAGACACAGGAAAAGAGAACAAATGCATGGGTGCAAAGAGGGGTAAGGAGATGGGACAAACTGGGAGACTGGAATTGGCATATATACGAGAAGCTACTGTATAGCACAGGGGAGGAATAAAGAGGGTATCAATACAGTCTATTCATAGGACATATATTAAGTTAACCTTAAAAATGTATTCTAGGACTTCCCTGTTGGTCCAGTGGGTAAAGAGTCCACCTTGCAGTGCAAGGGGTGCCGGTTCGGCCCACGTGCTGTGGAGGTGCTGGACCCATGTGTCCAATTATAAGCCAGCGCTCTGAGTGCATGTGCCCAGAGCCAGTGCTCTGGAACAAGAGAGGCCACTGCAATGGGAGGCCCACACAGGTCAAAAAATAAAGATGGATGAAAATAAAGAAATAAAAAAAACAATAAAAGAGGCCAAAATTTAGAAAAAAAAAATGTATTCCAACATACTTAGAGTGCAGACATACCATGTGATTCCACTTATACAAGGTACCTGAAATAGTCAAATTCATAGAGTCACAGAGTACATTGGTAGATGCCAGGGACTTAGGGATGGGGAAGGAGAATGGGTAGTTAGTGTTTAATGGGAAAAGAGTTTCAGTTTAGGAAGGTGAAAAATTTGGGAAATGGATGATGGTGAGTTATACAACAAGATGAATGTACTTAGTGTTGCTGAACTGTACAGTTAAATGTGGTTAAAATAGTATGTTTTATATTATATGACTTTTACCAGAATAAAAATATATTTATTGGGATTTAACTGTGAATGCCATGCTAAGCATAAAGGACATTGAGATAATGGACACAGTTTTATTCTGAAAGAATTCACAACTCAGCAGGGAGAGACAAATAAGTTAATAGACCATTCCAATATTGAATCAGCAAAGTGGAGATAATCATAGGAGACTAATGGAACATTGCGAACAAACACCTAATCCACCCTAGGAATCATGGATGGCTTTCAGGAGGAGGTGACAGTGGGAATCAGGAGCACAGAAGAAAACAAGGGCATTCTGGATAGAAAGACATCATGTGAGAAATAGAGACATAAGCAAGCCAACCTCACTGGCAGAAAACAGATCCTTTTGGTCACTCAAGAGGTTCTTAGCTTTCAAGTTTTGGTTAAACTAGCTGCTGTTTTCTGTGCTTGGGCATGATTTGCTTTCCCCACCATCAGAGCAATTTGCCTTTTCAGGTTCGTCCTGAGAGTCTTAATCAAACCTGTTCTTGTGATTTGTATCTGGGCCTAATATGAGTTTATGGTCCCTTTATCCATTCACTCTAGCTTATCTATTCCAGGTGCCTATCTAACTGAGTAGCACCCATCAGAATGGAGCGTGTAAAACATTTTCAACTGGAAAATCTATGTAACTTTACAACTTTAAAACACATGCTTACCTCATCAGGTCACTTGCCCTCACAGCCATCTTGTGGTGTAGGCGTGATTAATGATAATACCCACTTCTAAAAGTGAAGAAAAGGAAACTCATAGAGCTTTCTGACAGAAAACACATGGCACATTCAAACTGGGTAAATCAAGATAGTCTAACATAAGGATTACTTATAAAATGTGGGCAAAGTTTAGGATCACCCATGGGGAGGAAGTGCTTCCCTGGGCTAATAAAGCAGGTAGCCAGTCCTTATTACCCTAGGTCTGGGTGTTAGTATCCTACTGCTGCTTGTAACAAATTACCACCAACTTAGTGGCTTCAAATAGCATGAATTTATTATCATAAAGGTCAAAGAGTCAGAAATACAAAATCATCATGAGGTCGACAAGGACAAGTCGCTTCTAGAGGTTCTACGAGAGAATACATGTTTGGTTTTTTCTGTCCTCTAGAGGCTGCCTCCATTCCTTGGCTCAGGTCCTCACACATCATCTTTTCTTTCCCTGTTTCCAGGTTTCCATAGTATCTATGGTACAGCAAAGTGAATCAGCTATACATATACATATATCTGGTCTTTTTTTAGATTTGCTTTTGATTTAGGTCACCACAGAGCATAAAGTTCCCTGTGCTATACAGTACTTTCTCATTAGTTATCTATTTTATGTATAGTATTAATAGTGTACCAAGTCCCTTTTATGATACAAAGCAATGGTCATGGGTTCCAGGGAAGATGGCTATCTTAGGGGGCTGTCATTCAGTTCACCCTGAGGAGAGAGGCAAGGGAAGGGAAGGTGATCAGAGCTCAGAGAGAGCTGTGTAGAGAGGCTGACTGATATAGGATGTCTCTCTTCTTCAGAGAGACACAGCTGAATGTGCAAATCCTCCAAAGAGGATCCTGAAGAATAAATACTGTCTTCATGCACTCCCGCCTCTGACCTCCTTCCTAGGTCTCCACTGGCCAAGCTCAACCAGTAGGTGGAAAGCAGTGAGAGTCCACTAACTACACCTAAGCATGTCGGGCTCCCAGATGCATGCCCAAGTGGAGCAGAGTAAAGAGAGGTCCGCAGGGCAAACGAAAGACATCCAACAACCTTCTTTCTCTAATACTCTCTTTAATTTATAATTGTTTCTATAAAAGATATATATGCTCCTTACTTTAAATGCCTAAAAGGAAAGAAGTATATAAAATAAAACAGAAATCCTACCCTAACATCCTCCATACCTTCCTCCTAACTCAACTTCGACGCCACAGGAGACACGAATGCCCCATAGGCCGAGTAGATGTGAAGAAACCAATTACACACGTTCAAACTGGGAAATCCTACTGTTTTGGGCTTGTAAACCCAATAAAGCAGGTAGCCAGTCCTTATTACCCTAGGTCTGGGTGTTAGTATCCTACTGCTGCTTGTAACAAATTACCACCAACTTAGTGGCTTCAAATAGCATGAATTTATTATCATAAAGGTCAAAGAGTCAGAAATACAAAATCATCATGAGGTCGACAAGGACAAGTCGCTTCTAGAGGTTCTCGAGAGAATACATGTTTGGTTTTTTCTGTCCTCTAGAGGCTGCCTCCATTCCTTGGCTCAGGTCCTCACACATCATCTTTTCTTTCCCTGTTTCCAGGTTTCCATAGTATCTATGGTACAGCAAAGTGAATCAGCTATACATATACATATATCTGGTCTTTTTTTAGATTTGCTTTTGATTTAGGTCACCACAGAGCATAAAGTTCCCTGTGCTATACAGTACTTTCTCATTAGTTATCTATTTTATGTATAGTATTAATAGTGTACCAAGTCCCTTTTATGATACAAAGCAATGGTCATGGGTTCCAGGGAAGATGGCTATCTTAGGGGGCTGTCATTCAGTTCACCCTGAGGAGAGAGGCAAGGGAAGGGAAGGTGATCAGAGCTCAGAGAGAGCTGTGTAGAGAGGCTGACTGATATAGGATGTCTCTCTTCTTCAGAGAGACACAGCTGAATGTGCAAATCCTCCAAAGAGGATCCTGAAGAATAAATACTGTCTTCATGCACTCCCGCCTCTGACCTCCTTCCTAGGTCTCCACTGGCCAAGCTCAACCAGTAGGTGGAAAGCAGTGAGAGTCCACTAACTACACCTAAGCATGTCGGGCTCCCAGATGCATGCCCAAGTGGAGCAGAGTAAAGAGAGGTCCGCAGGGCAAACGAAAGACATCCAACAACCTTCTTTCTCTAATACTCTCTTTAATTTATAATTGTTTCTATAAAAGATATATATGCTCCTTACTTTAAATGCCTAAAAGGAAAGAAGTATATAAAATAAAACAGAAATCCTACCCTAACATCCTCCATACCTTCCTCCTAACTCAACTTCGACGCCACAGGAGACACGAATGCCCCATAGGCCGAGTAGATGTGAAGAAACCAATTACACACGTAAAATTGTCTTCAACTATTTTCCTGATGCAACATATACAACAAATGTATTCTTTCTGCTTGGAATTCTTCTCCATTATTGTCTTCTTAAATCCTGTCCACCTCTCAGGTCTCCTCAGGTTTCCTTCCAGAAAGCTGTGCCTAACTTCCCAATATGGACACCCATTCCTATGTACTTCACACTTTTTCAGGATCTGGCATTTTCCTATAGACAAGGTACTTTTATTAGTCTGCTTAATTGATTAATGCATGTATATTTATCTCCCTATCCATTTCTGTACTCTAGGATGCCAGATACCCTCTGTAGCACCAGCAGTGGTTGGCAGTACTAGAAATGAAATGCTTTATGCTATGTGTGTACCTTAACTTAAAATTTCTATAGCAAAAGTTCAAAGTCCAGTACAAGCAGACTCATTAGTATCTGACAAATTTTTACATTTATTCTCTCTCTCTCTGGCTTACTCCTTCTTTCTCTTTCTTCCTCTCCTTCTCTGTTTCTCTCTCCTTGTTGATTTATGTCCTAAATATCTGATTTCTAATTCAAACTCTATTTTGACATCTGAAAATGTTAAATAATACTGAACTCAAGCTTGGGAATTTTCTTACTGTTTTCTTCTGCTTCATGGTAGGTTTGGGGGAGACTGTTTATCATCTGATATTGTATGCTTCACATTTCTGTTTTCTTCCTATATTAGCTTTGATTGCCATCTTCTGTTCATTCTGAAATGTCTTCTGTTCATTGTGAAATGTTCTGGGCCAGAAAAATAGTAGTGTGGGTGACTGAGCTGAAAAGAGCTTTTTTTCTGTCAGTCTGGCGAAGTACAGTTTCTAAAAGCAAAGAGCGCTTTCTTTATAGAAATACACTTTCTTTATAGAAAGTTTCAGTATGTCTTCTTACCTTGTGATTCTTTTATATTTTGGTAAGACTCTTGATTTTCATTGTTTCTCTTCCAATTTTTTCTCGTCATTGCCAAACTTTCAAGGTTATTCCTCATCTGCAGATAGAAGATCTTAATGAGGCTCCAGACTCTGATCCTGTATATGCTTTCAGTTTCCTTACCTTCTGTGCTCTGAGCTATCAAGTCTTGGTCCTGTCCTCAATATTCCCCCTCTTACGGTGGGGCCCCTTTTGTCCAGAGTTAATGGTATTTATCTTCTGTCACCCCTATGCTCCTGTTACTTTGTCTCTTGCTGCAGCATTCACACGGCACTGTTGCTGGTCTGGATATATTTTCCTGCTTATGTGTAAATTGTAGTTATGGTGTTCTGTCTCCAGGTAGATTATAGCCATAGATTGTGAGTGATTTCCTCTGTTCTCTTTGGGGATCTGTATTGTTTTTTGGTGACTGTCTGGAGAAACTTGGATTTAGAAGGGCATCTTACAGCATGGGAAATGAGAATTTGAATTGTGTTTTGAAAAACTAGAGATTAATAACCTCTCTAGTGACACATGTGGCCAGGAAAGTATTCAAGTATCAGATATTGCATTCACTCATATTTTTTATTAGTAAATTAAAAACCCTTTCCCCCAAATTGATCTCAATTTAAAGGCCAGCCACATCAACAAGAGTATCTTCTCCAAACCTTATTTTGTTTCTAAAGCCATCAGTCAACAGAGTTTCTCTGTAACAGTAAACAGCTAATCAGTGTTGTTATTGAGACTTGTAGAAGTACCCATGTATCTATTCTTTACTTCCTCCTCTGGAAGAGAACCCTGTTGTAGGTAGGCCTATGCCTGTGCTAAGTAAAGACCACACTTCTTAGCCTCCCTTAAAGGAATGCAGGGTCATAGAATATGTACTCAATGGTATGTAACTGAAAATATCATGGTGTGACTCCTACAGGGATCTCTAAAAGAAATGGGTACACTTCTATTTACACTTCCCCATTTCTGCTGGATGGAATTCCAACAAAATGGTTGGAGTTCAAACAGCCATCTTAATCTAGGAGGTAAAAATTCCACATGTTCTATATAGAAGAATCACAAGATAGAAATAACATAATTGTAGGGCTACCACATCATTTTAGGAATGCTAAACTGTAAATTACATTTAAAGGAAAGAAAACTAAGCATCTGTGATTTTTAAGTCACTGTTATTTTGTATTTCCTGTCATCATTAGCCAGACCTAATTCTAAAAGTAAGCTGGAAATCTAAAAGTAAACAGATGTAGACAACTGCTCTGTATCAACTATAGCTGCTAAATATAGTACTGAAATTACCTTTGGCTCATATGAACATATTTCAATTCTGAATCATCAAGAATAGCATTTTATTGGGCTTCCTGGTGGTCCAATGGGTAAGGACACCGCCTTGCAGTAATTCGGCTGACTGTCTGCTGAGTACTGGTTTTTTTATGAATGGGTGTTCTGTCTCCAGGTAGATTATAGCCATAGATTGTGAGTGATTTCCTCTGTTCTCTTTGGGGATCTGTATTGTTTTTTGGTGACTGTCTGGAGAAACTTGGATTTAGAAGGGCATCTTACAGCATGGGAAATGAGAATTTGAATTGTGTTTTGAAAAACTAGAGATTAATAACCTCTCTAGTGACACATGTGGCCAGGAAAGTATTCAAGTATCAGATATTGCATTCACTCATATTTTTTATTAGTAAATTAAAAACCCTTTCCCCCAAATTGATCTCAATTTAAAGGCCAGCCACATCAACAAGAGTATCTTCTCCAAACCTTATTTTGTTTCTAAAGCCATCAGTCAACAGAGTTTCTCTGTAACAGTAAACAGCTAATCAGTGTTGTTATTGAGACTTGTAGAAGTACCCATGTATCTATTCTTTACTTCCTCCTCTGGAAGAGAACCCTGTTGTAGGTAGGCCTATGCCTGTGCTAAGTAAAGACCACACTTCTTAGCCTCCCTTAAAGGAATGCAGGGTCATAGAATATGTACTCAATGGTATGTAACTGAAAATATCATGGTGTGACTCCTACAGGGATCTCTAAAAGAAATGGGTACACTTCTATTTACACTTCCCCATTTCTGCTGGATGGAATTCCAACAAAATGGTTGGAGTTCAAACAGCCATCTTAATCTAGGAGGTAAAAATTCCACATGTTCTATATAGAAGAATCACAAGATAGAAATAACATAATTGTAGGGCTACCACATCATTTTAGGAATGCTAAACTGTAAATTACATTTAAAGGAAAGAAAACTAAGCATCTGTGATTTTTAAGTCACTGTTATTTTGTATTTCCTGTCATCATTAGCCAGACCTAATTCTAAAAGTAAGCTGGAAATCTAAAAGTAAACAGATGTAGACAACTGCTCTGTATCAACTATAGCTGCTAAATATAGTACTGAAATTACCTTTGGCTCATATGAACATATTTCAATTCTGAATCATCAAGAATAGCATTTTATTGGGCTTCCCTGGTGGTCCAATGGGTAAGGACACCGCCTTGCAGTACAGGGGCACCAGTTCGATCCCTGGCCTGGAAGGATCCCATGTGCCACGGAGGGGCTGAACCGATGTGTCCAACTACTGAGCCGGAGCTTTGGAGCGCATGCGCCCAGAGCCAGCGTTTTGCAGTGAGAGGGGCCACTGTGATGGGAGGCCCACATGGGCCAAAGAACAAAGATGGATGAAAATGAATAAATGAAAGACCAATAGAAGTGGTCAAAAAAAAAAATAGCATTTCATCTATGCATTGAGCTATCTACCTTGTGTATGAATTTCCTCCATCTTCTTGTTTATGGAACTGATTCTATAAGATACTTGACTATCATCTTTAACTTACAATTACCATAATTTCTCCCAACTTTGTTTCTTTAAAACCCTCATGACTATCATAAGATTGAGTCTTAGCTATTTTATAGTATATATTTCTAATGAAAATGAATACTTTTTTCACCTATTATATTTTATAATTAGTTACTGATAGCTGTTGATTTCTGTAAATTGGTTTTATATCCAACAACCTCATTAAACTTTAATATTAATTCAAAACATTGCTTGTAGATAACTCAATTTTGTGTTTAAGATGTTCAGGAAACATCACCATAAGTTAATTTATTTATTGCCCAACAACCAAACCAAAATACTAAGCTAGGTAGATGAAGAAAATTAAAAGATGGATAAATAAATAAGGTAAACCTGAATCAGTAAAAGTTAAACTGTAAATTACATTTAAAGGAAAGAAAACTAAGCATCTGTGTTTTTTAAGTCACTGTTATTTTGTATTTCCTGTCATCATTAGCCAGACCTAATTCTAAAAGTAAGCTGGAAATCTAAAAGTAAACAGATGTAGACAACTGCTCTGTATCAACTATAGCTGCTAAATATAGTACTGAAATTACCTTTGGCTCATATGAACATATTTCAATTCTGAATCATCAAGAATAGCATTTTATTGGGCTTCCTGGTGGTCCAATGGGTAAGGACACCGCCTTGCAGTACAGGGGCACCAGTTCGATCCCTGGCCTGGAAGGATCCCATGTGCCACGGAGGGGCTGAACCGATGTGTCCAACTACTGAGCCGGAGCTTTGGAGCGCATGCGCCCAGAGCCAGCGTTTTGCAGTGAGAGGGGCCACTGTGATGGGAGGCCCACATGGGCCAAAGAACAAAGATGGATGAAAATGAATAAATGAAAGACCAATAGAAGTGGTCAAAAAAAAAAATAGCATTTCATCTATGCATTGAGCTATCTACCTTGTGTATGAATTTCCTCCATCTTCTTGTTTATGGAACTGATTCTATAAGATACTTGACTATCATCTTTAACTTACAATTACCATAATTTCTCCCAACTTTGTTTCTTTAAAACCCTCATGACTATCATAAGATTGAGTCTTAGCTATTTTATAGTATATATTTCTAATGAAAATGAATACTTTTTTCACCTATTATATTTTATAATTAGTTACTGATAGCTGTTGATTTCTGTAAATTGGTTTTATATCCAACAACCTCATTAAACTTTAATATTAATTCAAAACATTGCTTGTAGATAACTCAATTTTGTGTTTAAGATGTTCAGGAAACATCACCATAAGTTAATTTATTTATTGCCCAACAACCAAACCAAAATACTAAGCTAGGTAGATGAAGAAAATTAAAAGATGGATAAATAAATAAGGTAAACCTGAATCAGTAAAAAGTTAATATACTTTAATATACCATAAGATAATGAGTTTCTGGTTTTCCCCTGACCTTTGGCCACTTCTATTGATCTTTCATTTATCTGTTTCCATCCATCCCCATTCCCTGGCCTGCATGGGCCTCCCATCGCAGTGGCCTCTCTCGTCTCAGAGCACTGGCTCTGGGTGCATGCACTCCAGAGCTCTGGCTCAGTAGTTGGACACATCGGTCCAGCTGCTCCGCGGCACTTGGGATCTTCCCAGGCCAGAGATCAAACTGGCTCCCCTTGCACTGCAAGGCGGTGTCCTTACCCACTGGACCACCAGGGAAGCCCGAGTTTCTGTTTTTATAAATGAATATAAGAATACAAGAATCAGTAATATCCTTAAAATAACCATTAATTTTTATTCTTCATAAATTTCAATAAACTGATCAACTTAATTATTAGAATTTTTTTAGGTCACTATAGTAACTTATTTATAGGGAATAAGCCCACTTCAGGAGTTTTGTTGACACTGGGTAGATGCTCAAACAGACTAGAATGGCCTTGGTGAAGGAGTGAATCCTAGCTCTCCAAACACCAGCTCAGTCAAATTCTTCATTCATATCGGATGACACAGTTCCTATACAATTACACAAGAGGTTTGCAATGGCATAAATTATTTTAAGTGGCTGATATCACTTTCTATAAAATATTTTACCTTCAATGAGTGGTTGGTGTGCCTGTCTTCTCTTGAAAAATGGCAATGGAATATATTAGTCATAAAGAAGAATAGGCTCTCAAGTTAAAAATGGAAATAAATAGGAAAAGCAAATCATGAATAACTATCAATGGGAATATTACTTTAATATTAATTCAAAAACTTTTTTTTTAAAGTTACTGATAGCTGTTGATTTCTGTAAATTGGTTTTATATCCAACAACCTCATTAAACTTTAATATTAATTCAAAACATTGCTTGTAGATAACTCAATTTTGTGTTTAAGATGTTCAGGAAACATCACCATAAGTTAATTTATTTATTGCCCAACAACCAAACCAAAATACTAAGCTAGGTAGATGAAGAAAATTAAAAGATGGATAAATAAATAAGGTAAACCTGAATCAGTAAAAAGTTAATATACTTTAATATACCATAAGATAATGAGTTTCTGGTTTTCCCCTGACCTTTGGCCACTTCTATTGATCTTTCATTTATCTGTTTCCATCCATCCCCATTCCCTGGCCTGCATGGGCCTCCCATCGCAGTGGCCTCTCTCGTCTCAGAGCACTGGCTCTGGGTGCATGCACTCCAGAGCTCTGGCTCAGTAGTTGGACACATCGGTCCAGCTGCTCCACAACACATGGGATCCTCCCAGGCCAGAGATCGAACTGGCGCCCCTTGCACTGCAAGGTGGTGTCCTTACCCACTGGACCACCAGGGAAGCCCGAGTTTCTGTTTTTATAAATGAATATAAGAATACAAGAATCAGTAATATCCTTAAAATAACCATTAATTTTTATTCTTCATAAATTTCAATAAACTGATCAACTTAATTATTAGAATTTTTTTAGGTCACTATAGTAACTTATTTATAGGGAATAAGCCCACTTCAGGAGTTTTGTTGACACTGGGTAGATGCTCAAACAGACTAGAATGGCCTTGGTGAAGGAGTGAATCCTAGCTCTCCAAACACCAGCTCAGTCAAATTCTTCATTCATATCGGATGACACAGTTCCTATACAATTACACAAGAGGTTTGCAATGGCATAAATTATTTTAAGTGGCTGATATCACTTTCTATAAAATATTTTACCTTCAATGAGTGGTTGGTGTGCCTGTCTTCTCTTGAAAAATGGCAATGGAATATATTAGTCATAAAGAAGAATAGGCTCTCCAAGTTAAAAAATGGAAATAAATAGGAAAAGCAAATCATGAATAACTATCAACCTTTGAAAAGACAGTTGAAAACTTTCATGAGAAAGTTTTCGCTTTTTTACAGTTCAAAACAAGTCTTTTCATAGTGATTCAATTGTCATTCACTCTTCAACTCATTCAGAGTCCACGTTATTCTTTTATATCGTTAATTTAATTTTACTATATTTAATATTTTAGCATTGCTCAAGGAGAGAATAAAAGGTGTCTCTGGCCTGTGTCTGAGACCAATCATAAAGTGGCATACTACTGTTTTATATTCCACTAAGAAAAAAAATCATGATGATCGTAGAGAACATGTGATGCAAAGGTAACTCCTGACCTTCTGAAGTTTTCCCTAGAATTAACCTTGGTGATAATGTTGACACACAGAGGAACCACCTTGAATTTCATTTAACATCAGTGGGTTTACTGTATACTGTGTAAGCTGCTGCTATTTTCATTTATATACATTATTTCATTTATATACATTATATATTCATTTATATACATAATTAATTATAATAATAACTATGATTAGAGTACTATCTAGGCCAGAAGTCAAAAATCACTCGTAGCTTTCTAATAAGAAATAGAGAATTCCAATGGGAAGTGGACCTGCAGTAAGAGAGTCAACACTGCTGTAATTGAGGAGTCAACATTTTGCACCCATTGAATGATAACGTTTTTGCAAAGTCTGACAATAATACGTTGGCAACAGGGACCTTCAGCCCTTCCTGAAGGGGATATACATTTGGGACAACCACTCTGATAAGCAGCTAATTCATACCTAGTAAACTGCATTTATTCAGTCTTCAACCCAGGAAAGCTAGCCTTCAGGAGTTTTGTTGACACTGGGTAGATGCAAAAGAAATGGCCTTGGTGAAGGAGTGAATCCTAGCTCTCCAAACACCAGCTCAGTCAAATTCTTCATTCATATCGGATGACACAGTTCCTATACAATTACACAAGAGGTTTGCAATGGCATAAATTATTTTAAGTGGCTGATATCACTTTCTATAAAATATTTTACCTTCAATGAGTGGTTGGTGTGCCTGTCTTCTCTTGAAAAATGGCAATGGAATATATTAGTCATAAAGAAGAATAGGCTCTCCAAGTTAAAAAATGGAAATAAATAGGAAAAGCAAATCATGAATAACTATCAACCTTTGAAAAGACAGTTGAAAACTTTCATGAGAAAGTTTTCGCTTTTTTACAGTTCAAAACAAGTCTTTTCATAGTGATTCAATTGTCATTCACTCTTCAACTCATTCAGAGTCCACGTTATTCTTTTATATCGTTAATTTAATTTTACTATATTTAATATTTTAGCATTGCTCAAGGAGAGAATAAAAGGTGTCTCTGGCCTGTGTCTGAGACCAATCATAAAGTGGCATACTACTGTTTTATATTCCACTAAGAAAAAAAATCATGATGATCGTAGAGAACATGTGATGCAAAGGTAACTCCTGACCTTCTGAAGTTTTCCCTAGAATTAACCTTGGTGATAATGTTGACACACAGAGGAACCACCTTGAATTTCATTTAACATCAGTGGGTTTACTGTATACTGTGTAAGCTGCTGCTATTTTCATTTATATACATTATTTCATTTATATACATTATATATTCATTTATATACATAATTAATTATAATAATAACTATGATTAGAGTACTATCTAGGCCAGAAGTCAAAAATCACTCGTAGCTTTCTAATAAGAAATAGAGAATTCCAATGGGAAGTGGACCTGCAGTAAGAGAGTCAACACTGCTGTAATTGAGGAGTCAACATTTTGCACCCATTGAATGATAACGTTTTTGCAAAGTCTGACAATAATACGTTGGCAACAGGGACCTTCAGCCCTTCCTGAAGGGGATATACATTTGGGACAACCACTCTGATAAGCAGCTAATTCATACCTAGTAAACTGCATTTATTCAGTCTTCAACCCAGGAAAGCTAGCCTTAAGTTTGTATTCTCACTTGTGTTTAAAAGCAAATGCAAAGAAATGCTTATCACAGCACTGTTTTAATAGTGAAAAAAATGAAAACAACCTAAATATCCACCAATAGGAGAATGGAAAAACAAAAAAAAGATAAAATCATACAAAAACCAGTATACCAAATAATTAACAGGCATAAACAAGTAAGTAAGCTAGTTTACAAATATCAAAATGTGTAAATATTATAAAAATGTTCACTCCAAAGAATGTGTACAATATGCAACAATTCATATAAATTTTAAAATGTGAACAACCTACTACAGCTTATGAATGTAAAACTTACAGATGAAGACATTCTAGAAAATGATAAATACCAATTTCAGCAATGGATATAGAATAGCAGTGTGATAGAAAACAGGTACACAGGAATTTTCAATTCTGTAGTATTATATATCTGATATAATGAATGAATGAATACATACCTGTTATTCTATTTCCTCATATTTGATTATAATTATAATAATTCATATATTTCATACCTCAAGCTGGTAAGAAGCAGTATGTATCTCAGAATCCCATACCCTATTAAGGCCTGAGAGTTTTTGTTTCTAATTACTTTTTGTTGAAGTATAGTTGCTTCACAATGTCTGGGCATAAGAAACTTCTATTCCTGTACACACTATTTTTGTACAAGTTTAGGTAGAAAGAAAGTAGAGTTTAGGGTCAAAAAACTGGTTTCAAAACTTGGTGCTATTTGTGATTAATGAGCTGAGTGATTTCTGGAAAGTTTTTACCAACCTCTTGTTCTGCTTCACTTTACAAAGAAGAGCAGGGAACTCTACTCGGTATTCTGCAATAATATATATGAGAAAAGAATCTAAAGAAGAATAAATATATGCATAGGTATAACTGAGTTGGAGGCTTCCCAGGTGGCACTGGTGTTTTAAAAAACAAAAAACAAAAAACCCTGCCAATGCAGGAGACCTGAGAATCAGGCTCTATCCCAGGGTCAGGAAGATCTCTGGAGGAGGGCATGGCAATACATTCCAGTATTCTTGACTGGAGAATCTGATGGACTAAAGACTCCGGTGGGATAAGACCATAGAGTTGCAAAGAGTCTGACACGCCTGAAGTGATTTAGCAGCAAGCGTGCATAACTGAATCACTTTACTATATACCTGAAACTACCACAATACTGTATATTAACTACATTCCAGTAAAAATTTTAAAACTTATAAAGTGTATTATTTGTGAGCTTCTTATGAGAATCAAATGAAATTAAACATGTAAATTTTATTAGAAAATATTTTTTGGTACATTGTATAATTGTGGTGACCAGGTTAAACTGATGATAAAATATTAAAGTTCAATTTCCTGAACACAATTTTATAAAGATCCAGCTAAGCTAGTAGTCGTATAGCTTTCCAGAGTTCCACAAATGTGATATTCCCATACTCACTGCAGAAATTAGGTATGTAAGTACTTAGCCTAGTACCTCCTTAGGTACAGAAATACCTCCGGAGAGTTGAATTCCACAGTTGTATTATATATATATAAAGCACAAAAAGTAAATAATCTGATATAATGAATGAATGAATACATACCTGTTATTCTATTTCCTCATATTTGATTATAATTATAATAATTCATATATTTCATACCTCAAGCTGGTAAGAAGCAGTATGTATCTCAGAATCCCATACCCTATTAAGGCCTGAGAGTTTTTGTTTCTAATTACTTTTTGTTGAAGTATAGTTGCTTCACAATGTCTGGGCATAAGAAACTTCTATTCCTGTACACACTATTTTTGTACAAGTTTAGGTAGAAAGAAAGTAGAGTTTAGGGTCAAAAAACTGGTTTCAAAACTTGGTGCTATTTGTGATTAATGAGCTGAGTGATTTCTGGAAAGTTTTTACCAACCTCTTGTTCTGCTTCACTTTACAAAGAAGAGCAGGGAACTCTACTCGGTATTCTGCAATAATATATATGAGAAAAGAATCTAAAGAAGAATAAATATATGCATAGGTATAACTGAGTTGGAGGCTTCCCAGGTGGCACTGGTGTTTTAAAAAACAAAAAACAAAAAACCCTGCCAATGCAGGAGACCTGAGAATCAGGCTCTATCCCAGGGTCAGGAAGATCTCTGGAGGAGGGCATGGCAATACATTCCAGTATTCTTGACTGGAGAATCTGATGGACTAAAGACTCCGGTGGGATAAGACCATAGAGTTGCAAAGAGTCTGACACGCCTGAAGTGATTTAGCAGCAAGCGTGCATAACTGAATCACTTTACTATATACCTGAAACTACCACAATACTGTATATTAACTACATTCCAGTAAAAATTTTAAAACTTATAAAGTGTATTATTTGTGAGCTTCTTATGAGAATCAAATGAAATTAAACATGTAAATTTTATTAGAAAATATTTTTTGGTACATTGTATAATTGTGGTGACCAGGTTAAACTGATGATAAAATATTAAAGTTCAATTTCCTGAACACAATTTTATAAAGATCCAGCTAAGCTAGTAGTCGTATAGCTTTCCAGAGTTCCACAAATGTGATATTCCCATACTCACTGCAGAAATTAGGTATGTAAGTACTTAGCCTAGTACCTCCTTAGGTACAGAAATACCTCGCCGGAGAGTTGAATTCCACAGTTGTATTATATATATATAAAGCACAAAAAGAAGTAATAATTTGATATTATTTTCAGTCTCTCACCTGCTTCTATTAATGGCCTTGGAAAGCTTGTAAGCTATCATGCCTGAACTCATTCATTACAATCTTTTGGATTCAGTATTGTTCGCTTTTGGCTTGTGGTCCTTCCCTCAATTCCCTTTCGGCTGTTGTTCTTTAATAATGGTCCTTTGAATACTTCAGCATTTATGTTGTAACCTTCCCTGAGCCCTGATCCTCAAGCTCTTCAATCTAGTATCTGTCATCTCTATCTTATTTTATATGCACATCAACATACCTGGAACTTCAACCCTCAGGGTATAGATTTTATTTCTTTTTCTTGATCTCACTGAATCTGCTCCTCATCCCCAGTGTGCCTTTGATCTGGATCTCTTTCAATTTTCTCAGACTATCATGCCTATCAAGAATTACCTGTCTTCCTACCCAAGCCTAGATTTCATGAACAGTTATTTCAGAATTGCTCTCCTCAGAGATACAGAGTTCTTTATAATTTTCAATTTCTCTCATGCGAGCTTTTCACTTCCAAAATCTGATTAAACCCATTATGTTATTTATCCTCCTCTGTCCCCAAACCACAAAATATATCTTCAAGCTCTGCCTCTGAAGGAGTTCCTCTTCTAAAGAAACCCTCAACTGAGCTGCCATACCACCTTTTCTTATCAGATACCAAATACTCCTCAGTGTGTTGCAATCTGACTTCTCATTCCAGTATTCTTAAGCCTGCTTGTTTATGGTTTCAAAGACCTTGTACTCATCCAGTCTTCCCTGCATATATAATTGTAACTTGACAGTTTCCTACTTTTTAGCTTTCTTTTACTTTGGTGCCTCTATTTTACATTCCCCTGCATCCTTCTGGTCAGTGAAGGCAGTCTTCATACACATACTCTTTATCCTCTTCTGCAGTTGCTTCAATTTGACAGATCATCCATAATCAGGGTATCATTAACTCCCTCTCAACAGATGGTTCCCAACTCTATGACCCCAGCATAACTTCTGAATTTCCCACTTTCTAACAATTCCTTTTCCCTAGAGGTTCTACTAGCAACACAAATAACCATGCCCATTCCAGATCCTGAATCCCTCCTAAAACTTTGTCTTCTCAACTTCAGTAAATGTCATTATGAGCCAATTGTTCAAACAGGCCCAGAGACTCATGTTTATCTTTTATTTCTCTCCTATTCTACCTTTCATCCTCAGTTAGAGCATTAAAACTCTCTCCAGTGTCTGTGGAATTCTCACCCTTCTTTGGGGTTCTAATGTCTCTATTATCTCTTTATCTGGCTCTTAGAATAATATGCTGTTATCTTTTTCCTTTACCCTCTTTTGGATCCTTCTCTCCAATTATATCTAATCCAACCATTGCCAAAGGAACTGTTGGTCAAAACATGGCTCTGATTAGATTACGTCTCTATTCAGGAATCATCAGTTGTCCATGTATTACCGTTCACATTATTAAGTGTGGAATTGAAAACCCATCATGATCCAGATCCAACTCATCTTCTCTGATCTTATACAACTCCTGTCTGACGTTGTTGTTGTTGTTCCATCGTTGAGTTGTGTCCAACTCTTTGTGACCCCATGAACAGCTACACATTAGGCTTCCCTGTCCTTCACTACTTCCCAGAGTTTGCTCAAACTTGTGTCCATTTAGTCAATGATGCTCTACCAACCATCTAATCCTCTGTTGCCCCTTTCTCCTTCTGCCCTCAATCTTCCCCAGGATCAAATGTTTTGGGTTTTTTTTTAAAAAAGATTTATATATTTATTTATTTATTTATTTTGGTGGGGGTGGGGTGGGAGGGAGGGGGTTGAGCGGGCCACTTCTATTGGTCTTTCATTTGTCCATTTTCATCCATCTTTGTTCTCTGTCCCGTGTGGGCCTCCCATTGCTGTGGCGTCTGTCGTTGCAGAGCACCGGCTCTAGGCGCATGCACTCCAGAGCTCCGGCTCGGCAATTGGACACATCGGTCCAGCCGCTCCGCGGCACGTGGGATCTTCCCAGGCCAGGGATCCAACCGGCGCCCCTTGCACTGCAAGGCGGTGTCCTTACCCACTGGACCACGAGGGAAGCCCCAAATGGTTTTTCCAATGAGTCAGCTCTTCACATCAAGTGGGCAAAGTATTGGAGCTTCAGCTCCAGCATCAGTCCTTCCTATGAATATTCAGGGTTGATTTCCTTTAGGATTGACTGTTTTGATCTCCTTGCTATCCAAGGAACTTTCAAGAGTCTTCTCCAGCAACACTGTTCAAAAGCATCGATTCTACAGCATTCAGTCTTCTTTATGGTACAACTGTCACATCCATACATGACTACTGGGAAAACCATAGCTTTGACTATATGGACCTTCATCACCAAAGTGATGTCTCTCCTTTTTAATACACTCGTTTAGGTTTTTCATAGCTATTCTTCCAAGGAGCAAGCATCTTTGAATTTCATGGCTGCTGTCACCATCCATAGTGATTTTAGAGCCCAATAAAATAAAATCTGTCATTGTTTTCACTTTTTCCCCCTCTATTAGCCATGAAGTAATGTTACCAGATGCTATGATCTTAATTTTTTGAATGTTGTGTTTTTAAGCCAGCTTTTTCACTCTTCTCTTTCACCTTCATCAAGAGGCTCTTTACTTCCTCTCCACTTTCTGCCATTAAAGTGGTATTAGTTTCCATCTTGGTTCTACTACTTCACTGTTGTCATAAGTGTTGATCAAGCTCCTTATAATGCTATAAAAATTATTTGGAAGCTAGAAATACATAAGTGAGCAAGAATACAAGGTTCCTGCTCTCACAAAACTTATATATTCTTTCAATAAGTATTCATCAAGGTCTACTTGTGCCGAAAATATCTATTGCTACTTGGGTATGGGGGATACAACTGTGAATAAAACAGACAGATAAGTAAATGAATAAGCAAATGACTGATTATACAAATACAAGTATATAATATCAAATATATATAATCATAATTAGTTTCAAGATTTGATAGGCCATTCAGAGAAGACCTATCTAAACTGTTGACACTTGGGTTGAGAGCTGGAGGAAGAGCATTCTAGGAGAGGAATTAGCAAGTGCAAATGCCCTTGGCAAGAATGTCAAGAATGAGCTTGGACTTCTACAGAAATGGAAAAGGACTATGTGAGGGAGGGGTGCTGTGACTTTAGGCAAGTTATACTGTCTGCGCCTCAGTTCCTTCGCCTCTGAAGTGATACTTTACTGAAATGATACCCATAATGTACTTCATCATTCTTTATTGAGGGTAAAATGAAATAATACATGTGACATGCTTAAAAGTGGTATTAAATGCTAAATGGTAACTGTTACCACCTTTAATGCAACCACTACCCTAGGACTTGATGATACGGTCTCTTCTCCCAAGTGCTACTCCTCTCCCCATTCCAACATACCTTTTGTTCACAATGTCCCTTTCTTTAATACAGAAGTTTCATTTCCCCTCATCTTTGTTTATCAAAATATCACCCATATTTACATATCATCTCCTCCATGAATCTTGCTCTGGTTTCATCAGTCAAATGTATTTCTCATTTCTGGGCTTCCTTAATACCTTGTGAACCTTCTTTTCTAGCCCAAATGTCATTCCCCACTCCTCACTTCCTGCTGTTTCACTTTTTCTCTATTAGCTGTATAAGTGCTATGATCGAATGTTGTGTTTTTAAGCCAGCTTTTTCACTCTTCTCTTTCACCTTCATCAAGAGGCTCTTTACTTCCTCTCCACTTTCTGCCATTAAAGTGGTATTAGTTTCCATCTTGGTTCTACTACTTCACTGTTGTCATAAGTGTTGATCAAGCTCCTTATAATGCTATAAAAATTATTTGGAAGCTAGAAATACATAAGTGAGCAAGAATACAAGGTTCCTGCTCTCACAAAACTTATATATTCTTTCAATAAGTATTCATCAAGGTCTACTTGTGCCGAAAATATCTATTGCTACTTGGGTATGGGGGATACAACTGTGAATAAAACAGACAGATAAGTAAATGAATAAGCAAATGACTGATTATACAAATACAAGTATATAATATCAAATATATATAATCATAATTAGTTTCAAGATTTGATAGGCCATTCAGAGAAGACCTATCTAAACTGTTGACACTTGGGTTGAGAGCTGGAGGAAGAGCATTCTAGGAGAGGAATTAGCAAGTGCAAATGCCCTTGGCAAGAATGTCAAGAATGAGCTTGGACTTCTACAGAAATGGAAAAGGACTATGTGAGGGAGGGGTGCTGTGACTTTAGGCAAGTTATACTGTCTGCGCCTCAGTTCCTTCGCCTCTGAAGTGATACTTTACTGAAATGATACCCATAATGTACTTCATCATTCTTTATTGAGGGTAAAATGAAATAATACATGTGACATGCTTAAAAGTGGTATTAAATGCTAAATGGTAACTGTTACCACCTTTAATGCAACCACTACCCTAGGACTTGATGATACGGTCTCTTCTCCCAAGTGCTACTCCTCTCCCCATTCCAACATACCTTTTGTTCACAATGTCCCTTTCTTTAATACAGAAGTTTCATTTCCCCTCATCTTTGTTTATCAAAATATCACCCATATTTACATATCATCTCCTCCATGAATCTTGCTCTGGTTTCATCAGTCAAATGTATTTCTCATTTCTGGGCTTCCTTAATACCTTGTGAACCTTCTTTTCTAGCCCAAATGTCATTCCCCACTGCCTCACTTCCTTTAGTAGATCCTGAGCCACTTTAAGATAAAACCAAGTGTTCAATGTTGTCCCCAGCTCTAGCACCTACACATGATATTACCTTGTCCAATTATATAAATGCCTCATAAATATTTATCAAATTGATTTGGAATTGAACTAATTCTATTCACCTTGGGCTTGTCATTCCTGCATTTATCAAAAGTGACTTAATGATTTTCTATTACTTTTCTTAGAAATAATACAGGCATGTTGCCCTATACTACATAGGAACCAACACACAGTGAATTCTTATTGTTCATGGTAGTTGTATTCTGTAAAGTTCTAAAAATACCCAGCTATCAAAAACTGAGTCACTGCTCCTAGAAGTACTGCAGGGTTAGGTTCTTGTGAATCTCTAGTTGGACTTTCTGATGGCTCAGTGGTAATCAGCCTGCAACACAGGAGATGCAGGTTCAATTCCTGGGTCAGGAAGATCCTCTGAAGGAGAAAATTTCACCCTATTCTTGTGTTCTTGCCTGAAAAACTTCATGGACAAAGGAGCCTGGTGGGCCACAGTCCAAAACGTTGCAAAGAGTAGGCACACACCCCCAAATAATAGCTTTTTTGGTTTCCCAGGTGGAGCCAATGGTAAAGAATCTACCTGGTGAATAATCTCTGGTGGTTTCAATCGCTAAATTGTGTCTAACTTTTGTGGAGATAGACTATAGCCAACCAGACCCCTCTGATCATGGAATTTTTCAGGTAAGAATACTGGAGTGGGTTGCCATTTCCTCCTCCAGGAAAATAATCTCCAGTCATAACATTTTTGTCAACCAATCAATGTGTAATTTTATTTATGTTATTTAATATGTATTGATGATTAAAGACACCATAGTGAACGTATATGGTTGGCTCATTAACATTGACCTCAAAGCCAGTAGCACTGTAATGCATGCCTGAATGAAGTTTATCTAACGCACCTATCTTTCCCATGAAGCATCTCAAAGCCTTCCTGCATTTAGGATTATCAGACAGCACTTTAGCTCTATGCTTGAGGACTGTCTTAAACAGCAACATTACTAGTGAAATACAAAAATATGAAAAATATGACTCTAAATATATTACAAAAAAAGAACACTGGTTTACAGTATAAGCTAAAACAAAAAGGCAGTTCATTGAAATATTCAACCTAAGCTGGGAATGTATGTGTTGTACAACTCAAATCTTTCTCTGTTCTGCAACAGCTCACAAATAACCACAATAGCCCTGTGAGCTTTGATTCAAGGGTTACAAATAAATTTTGGCAAGTAGACAAGCTCACAAATGTAAAATCCATGAATAATGAGGTTTAACTAGATTGCCTCTGTGGTGTGCTGTTGTAGTAATGATCCCACAGTTTAGTCCTGCTTATCTGTATACTCATTGTTGTGTGATCCCCTCTTCACACTGACTCTGACTTTGGTCACATGACTTGCTTTGGTCAACCAGATGCTGGAAATATAAAGCAATCAGAAGTTTGAAAAAATTTAAGTCATAAGGGCTTGATCCCTTAAAATGCTGCCATCATGTGAAGAAACCAAGACTACTGTGCTAGAGGGGAAGGGTAGAGCAAACACCAGCGTCCCCTACGAGACCTGTGTGTGAGACCATCTTTGACCACCTAGCCAGTCAAACCACAAAATGACTGCAGCACAGAAGTCACTCCAGAAAACTCAGTAAGAAAGCTACCCAGATCAGACCATCTTAAATTGCTGAGTCACAGACTGTAAGCAAATAAAATAGTGTTTTAAGTCGGTAACTATTATAATAAGTTGTTACAAATTATTTATAATAGATATAGAATCTACTTGCAATGCAGGAGACCCTGGTTTGATTCCTTGTCAGGAAGTTCGCCTGGAAAAGGAATAGGCTACCACTCCAGTACTCTTGGGCTTCCCTGGTGGCTCAGATGATAAAGAATCTGCCTTCAGTGTGGGAGACCTGGGTTCTTTTCATGGGCTAGGAAGATTCCCTTGAAGAGGGCGCAGCAACCCACTCTAGTATTCCTGCCTAGAGAATCCCCACGGAGAGAGGAGACTGGTGGGCTATAGTCCATAGGGTTGCAAAGAATTGGACACGACTGAGCAACTAAACACACACAACTTATACAGCCTCTATAGTCCTCAGGTCTACAATTTTGAAATTTTTTTAAATTCCATATTTCAAAGAAGTCTGAAGTTTATCTGCAAACTATTCATATAATCTTAAATAATTTACTTTTCTTATATGTTTCATATTAGAATGATTCCTTCTAGATTCTCAAAGAAATCAAACGACATCTTGCCATCCAGACTCATCATAAGCAAGCAGATTTCCCATAGCTGGCAAGGAAGACCAATGATCCCAAGGCAATTTCTTATTCTTCTAATATCTCCCACTGGGAGCATTTCTGCATCAAAGACCTTCCCACCATTCACCCTTCCTTGAATAATGAGGTTTAACTAGATTGCCTCTGTGGTGTGCTGTTGTAGTAATGATCCCACAGTTTAGTCCTGCTTATCTGTATACTCATTGTTGTGTGATCCCCTCTTCACACTGACTCTGACTTTGGTCACATGACTTGCTTTGGTCAACCAGATGCTGGAAATATAAAGCAATCAGAAGTTTGAAAAAATTTAAGTCATAAGGGCTTGATCCCTTAAAATGCTGCCATCATGTGAAGAAACCAAGACTACTGTGCTAGAGGGGAAGGGTAGAGCAAACACCAGCGTCCCCTACGAGACCTGTGTGTGAGACCATCTTTGACCACCTAGCCAGTCAAACCACAAAATGACTGCAGCACAGAAGTCACTCCAGAAAACTCAGTAAGAAAGCTACCCAGATCAGACCATCTTAAATTGCTGAGTCACAGACTGTAAGCAAATAAAATAGTGTTTTAAGTCGGTAACTATTATAATAAGTTGTTACAAATTATTTATAATAGATATAGAATCTACTTGCAATGCAGGAGACCCTGGTTTGATTCCTTGTCAGGAAGTTCGCCTGGAAAAGGAATAGGCTACCACTCCAGTACTCTTGGGCTTCCCTGGTGGCTCAGATGATAAAGAATCTGCCTTCAGTGTGGGAGACCTGGGTTCTTTTCATGGGCTAGGAAGATTCCCTTGAAGAGGGCGCAGCAACCCACTCTAGTATTCCTGCCTAGAGAATCCCCACGGAGAGAGGAGACTGGTGGGCTATAGTCCATAGGGTTGCAAAGAATTGGACACGACTGAGCAACTAAACACACACAACTTATACAGCCTCTATAGTCCTCAGGTCTACAATTTTGAAATTTTTTTAAATTCCATATTTCAAAGAAGTCTGAAGTTTATCTGCAAACTATTCATATAATCTTAAATAATTTACTTTTCTTATATGTTTCATATTAGAATGATTCCTTCTAGATTCTCAAAGAAATCAAACGACATCTTGCCATCCAGACTCATCATAAGCAAGCAGATTTCCCATAGCTGGCAAGGAAGACCAATGATCCCAAGGCAATTTCTTATTCTTCTAATATCTCCCACTGGGAGCATTTCTGCATCAAAGACCTTCCCACCATTCACCCTTCCTTTCTTCCTCCCTCTCTCCCTCCTTTCCTTTTCTGTCTCCTCCTTCACATCTCCTCTTCTCCTCTACTTCTCTCTCTCTTGCTATCTGCAACTATAAGCCAAGATTCTCTGACTTGTAAGAGTTTATTTTTAACTTCTTTAACTCCCATCCCTGTTAGATTGGTATACAACTAAAAATGTCTCACTTTACTATAGGACTTCCAGTGGTGCCTACACTAGTGTTTTTCATTTGTTATGGATGCCTGTGCATGCATACAGGATAAAAATTAAGAGGAAACAAGATCTAGGACTTTCTTTTCAAAATGGAATTTGGAATGTAGGTAGAGGAGAGACATTTTGAAATAAAATACGTATATCTCTACCTGAACAAAATATAAACTGTTACTTAAAATCTTACTTATAAACTGTTTATAATATTTTCCTTTATTTATACTTTTTAAAATCATTTTATACTCAGCGTGACAAACTATAAATCATACTAGAGATTGCTGTGCCTTTATGCTCACTTCTTATAAAGAAAGAACTATGAAGGGAATTAAGAAGGACATGACATTTGGAACACTCAAGAACAGACTTGTAGACTTTGGAACTTTAGAACTCTATAAGAAAATATCCATGGTGTAGGATGCTGGGGTTCTAGCCCATGTGGCTATGAATTCATTGCTATTTTATGAATTCGTGTAGCAACCCACTCTAGTATTCCTGCCTAGAAAAGGAAAAACTGGTGGGCTATAGTCCATAGGGTTGCAAAGAATTGGACACGACTGAGCAACTAAACACACACAACTTATACAGCCTCTATAGTCCTCAGGTCTACAATTTTGAAATTTTTTTAAATTCCATATTTCAAAGAAGTCTGAAGTTTATCTGCAAACTATTCATATAATCTTAAATAATTTACTTTTCTTATATGTTTCATATTAGAATGATTCCTTCTAGATTCTCAAAGAAATCAAACGACATCTTGCCATCCAGACTCATCATAAGCAAGCAGATTTCCCATAGCTGGCAAGGAAGACCAATGATCCCAAGGCAATTTCTTATTCTTCTAATATCTCCCACTGGGAGCATTTCTGCATCAAAGACCTTCCCACCATTCACCCTTCCTTTCTTCCTCCCTCTCTCCCTCCTTTCCTTTTCTGTCTCCTCCTTCACATCTCCTCTTCTCCTCTACTTCTCTCTCTCTTGCTATCTGCAACTATAAGCCAAGATTCTCTGACTTGTAAGAGTTTATTTTTAACTTCTTTAACTCCCATCCCTGTTAGATTGGTATACAACTAAAAATGTCTCACTTTACTATAGGACTTCCAGTGGTGCCTACACTAGTGTTTTTCATTTGTTATGGATGCCTGTGCATGCATACAGGATAAAAATTAAGAGGAAACAAGATCTAGGACTTTCTTTTCAAAATGGAATTTGGAATGTAGGTAGAGGAGAGACATTTTGAAATAAAATACGTATATCTCTACCTGAACAAAATATAAACTGTTACTTAAAATCTTACTTATAAACTGTTTATAATATTTTCCTTTATTTATACTTTTTAAAATCATTTTATACTCAGCGTGACAAACTATAAATCATACTAGAGATTGCTGTGCCTTTATGCTCACTTCTTATAAAGAAAGAACTATGAAGGGAATTAAGAAGGACATGACATTTGGAACACTCAAGAACAGACTTGTAGACTTTGGAACTTTAGAACTCTATAAGAAAATATCCATGGTGTAGGATGCTGGGGTTCTAGCCCATGTGGCTATGAATTCATTGCTATTTTAATATTCTGTATGTTTAGAGTATGACACTTGGAAGTCAACTCTTACAGGGAATGGATAAGAGTGAAAAAAGTACAGGAAATAAAGAATTGAGAAGTCTCTTTTTGACAGGAGCTTCCTTTCTAGTAAAGCAAGAAGTGACATCATAATCCATAATACATTTCTCCTAAATCTCTTCTCTGTAGTCATTATCCTCTAGTTTTGAGGAAAACATATGAGACTTAAAAACAAACAAACAAACAAAACTCCACATAATTTCCTCACAGATTGGTTAAATCTATAATACTTGGTAATATTGAAAGTTGAATTATCATAGCAACAATTTAAAGACTTCATAAATGAGCCCTGCACTCCCAGAAAAGAACAATCATTCAGAAATCTCCCCTCATTATTTTGCTTTCCAAACTCCTCTCACCATTTTTTGCTCTAGGAAATGGTTAATCACAAAGAATTCTTCCCCATGTGACTCAAATAAGACTCACTGTCCACTCTTTCTCTGAATGCCAAAAGATTCTAGATGACTCCTTGTTTATCTGCCTATTGTTAAAGAAAAAAATTCTTACACTTATTAAAATGATAAGACTTTAATCAAAACTATCATAATTGGAATCAACTCTATTGTGTAAAGGGAAAGAGATTGGGCTCAACTCCAGTTCCATCAAGGAGAAAGGGAGATTTGTAGCCAACAAGCAGAATGAGGGTATCGGTAGACATAAAATTGCTATGAGGAAAACGAAGTGTCAAGGGAAGGGCGATTCATGGGACAAAACTGTCTTAACAGCATTCTTGCTGAAAATAAAACAATGACTTATATGTCAAAGGTGGGGATGAGAAACTTGATCAGATATCAAGGATGATTAACACAGAGACAAAGGTCAAAGGTCTACTTGAGAAGAGGGCTCAGAGGAGCCTAGTTCAAGTTTGGTCAAGGAATATTTTTGATCCCATACAAAATCCCAGACTGCCCTGCCTTTTCTCTTTAAGACATATCTCATTAGTGATAGTTCTCTATGCTTTCATAATCTAGGTAAAACCATCTCCTTGATCTTTCATTTATTTTGTCTTATGGTAGCATTGGCATGTTTACCTGTTTGCATTGGTGTATGTTCACCTTGGAGCAGAGGTTCTCAACTCCAGCCCAAAGGTAGGCTGCAGGATTCTATGGCTGTTGGAATCAGAGACTGAAATGCACTTGGAAGTCAACTCTTACAGGAATGGATAAGAGTGAAAAAAGTACAGGAAATAAAGAATTGAGAAGTCTCTTTTTGACAGGAGCTTCCTTTCTAGTAAAGCAAGAAGTGACATCATAATCCATAATACATTTCTCCTAAATCTCTTCTCTGTAGTCATTATCCTCTAGTTTTGAGGAAAACATATGAGACTTAAAAACAAACAAACAAACAAAACTCCACATAATTTCCTCACAGATTGGTTAAATCTATAATACTTGGTAATATTGAAAGTTGAATTATCATAGCAACAATTTAAAGACTTCATAAATGAGCCCTGCACTCCCAGAAAAGAACAATCATTCAGAAATCTCCCCTCATTATTTTGCTTTCCAAACTCCTCTCACCATTTTTTGCTCTAGGAAATGGTTAATCACAAAGAATTCTTCCCCATGTGACTCAAATAAGACTCACTGTCCACTCTTTCTCTGAATGCCAAAAGATTCTAGATGACTCCTTGTTTATCTGCCTATTGTTAAAGAAAAAAATTCTTACACTTATTAAAATGATAAGACTTTAATCAAAACTATCATAATTGGAATCAACTCTATTGTGTAAAGGGAAAGAGATTGGGCTCAACTCCAGTTCCATCAAGGAGAAAGGGAGATTTGTAGCCAACAAGCAGAATGAGGGTATCGGTAGACATAAAATTGCTATGAGGAAAACGAAGTGTCAAGGGAAGGGCGATTCATGGGACAAAACTGTCTTAACAGCATTCTTGCTGAAAATAAAACAATGACTTATATGTCAAAGGTGGGGATGAGAAACTTGATCAGATATCAAGGATGATTAACACAGAGACAAAGGTCAAAGGTCTACTTGAGAAGAGGGCTCAGAGGAGCCTAGTTCAAGTTTGGTCAAGGAATATTTTTGATCCCATACAAAATCCCAGACTGCCCTGCCTTTTCTCTTTAAGACATATCTCATTAGTGATAGTTCTCTATGCTTTCATAATCTAGGTAAAACCATCTCCTTGATCTTTCATTCATTTTGTCTTTAATGGTAGCATTGGCATGTTTACCTGTTTGCATTGGTGTATGTTCACCTTGGAGCAGAGGTTCTCAACTCCAGCCCAAAGGTAGGCTGCAGGATTCTATGGCTGTTGGAATCAGAGACTGAAATGCATGGCAATGCAAAAGATTTCACATATAGCATTCATCAAATTTCTAGGCAAATGTGTGTCCCCATAGCAATTTAAGAAGTATCAATAGATGCTTTTCATGTTTTGGTTTGTTTTGAATATAGCATGGGATTAGACATGTGACTTAGCTCTGAATGGAAGAGATGTGTTCCCTGTTCTCCATGGCAAGGGTCAAATTCACAGGTATTTCTTTCCTCTTTACTGAAAAAAAAAAAAAAAAATTGAAGAATTGGGTAAGATAAGTTAATTGTAGAAATTCTAGGTGTCTTTTCTGTGCTAATTCTAGGAGGTTAAACACAGTTTAAGTGAAGATGAAAGCAGCTCTCTTCAGGATGTGAGACAATAGAATCTCATTCCAGTTGTATGGTTTTCACCCACCCTCTTAAATTCTCATTGGCTCCATTAATTACCATTAACTCTTTCAATGTAAATTAATAGTTCATGCAACCTTTGTTTCACGCTTCCAAATAAGGTTCTCAAATACAGTGTTTATGCAGTGGTCTCAAAATACAACCACAAATATCAATCATCAAAAATTATCAAGTATCTTATTTAAATAGGATAAATCTAATTTCAAACCCCCATCCCAGTGGCCTGTGTGAGAATTCAATCTCGTACATTTCCAGGGCTACTCTCACTATCCAGGGATGGCTAACAATACAGAGATTATGTCCATACATTCAACACCTGTAGTTAAGCCTGCTGCCAAATATAATGTAATCCTCATCATCTAGCATTGCATGTTCACTGAATATTTTTTCTCCATGGTATTTATTTCAAACTGGTAAATCATCTACTTCATTTATTCTTATCTATTTCCCCACTCTTGAAATATAAGCTCTTGAGACTAGAAATGTTTCTTCTTCACTCTCCATTGTATCCACACTACTTGGTAGCAGGCTTAATGTGTGTACTAAGTCACTTCAGTTATGTTCAACTCTTTGTGACCCTATGGACTATAGCCCGCCAGGCTCCTCTGTCCATGGAATTCTCCAGACAAGAATACTGGCATGAGTTGCCATTGCCTTCTCCAGGGAATCTTCCTGACCCAGAGATCAAACCCAGGCCTCCTGCATTGCAGGCAGATTCTTTACCCTTTGAGCCATCAGGGAAGCCCAGTGTCTAAAGCAACACTTGGAACACTGTAAGCATTCATAAATTATGTGTTGAAGGAATGAACTTCCAGGGGAACTTGTCTTGGGAATTTGTGTTACTGGGATGGGGGAAAAGATTCTAAAAAGAACCTCAAATGAGGGACCATTATATGGAAATTAGCCTTTAATGTCTTAGGAATACCTTCTGAATATCCAATAGTCAAAGGGTTGTCCAATTCCCTATAATGGACCCTCATTACAACCCTCAAGAGGATTTTGTCAGACTAGGACTCTTATCAGGGCAGATTTATAAGGTAAAAGGCTCTAAGATCTCCCATTCCTACCAGTTCAGTTTACTGTTAAAAACAGAATCTCTATAACTAAGGATAACAATGTCATTCCAATGGTTTACCCACCCTCTTAAATTCTCATTGGCTCCATTAATTACCATTAACTCTTTCAATGTAAATTAATAGTTCATGCAACCTTTGTTTCACGCTTCCAAATAAGGTTCTCAAATACAGTGTTTATGCAGTGGTCTCAAAATACAACCACAAATATCAATCATCAAAAATTATCAAGTATCTTATTTAAATAGGATAAATCTAATTTCAAACCCCCATCCCAGTGGCCTGTGTGAGAATTCAATCTCGTACATTTCCAGGGCTACTCTCACTATCCAGGGATGGCTAACAATACAGAGATTATGTCCATACATTCAACACCTGTAGTTAAGCCTGCTGCCAAATATAATGTAATCCTCATCATCTAGCATTGCATGTTCACTGAATATTTTTTCTCCATGGTATTTATTTCAAACTGGTAAATCATCTACTTCATTTATTCTTATCTATTTCCCCACTCTTGAAATATAAGCTCTTGAGACTAGAAATGTTTCTTCTTCACTCTCCATTGTATCCACACTACTTGGTAGCAGGCTTAATGTGTGTACTAAGTCACTTCAGTTATGTTCAACTCTTTGTGACCCTATGGACTATAGCCCGCCAGGCTCCTCTGTCCATGGAATTCTCCAGACAAGAATACTGGCATGAGTTGCCATTGCCTTCTCCAGGGAATCTTCCTGACCCAGAGATCAAACCCAGGCCTCCTGCATTGCAGGCAGATTCTTTACCCTTTGAGCCATCAGGGAAGCCCAGTGTCTAAAGCAACACTTGGAACACTGTAAGCATTCATAAATTATGTGTTGAAGGAATGAACTTCCAGGGGAACTTGTCTTGGGAATTTGTGTTACTGGGATGGGGGAAAAGATTCTAAAAAGAACCTCAAATGAGGGACCATTATATGGAAATTAGCCTTTAATGTCTTAGGAATACCTTCTGAATATCCAATAGTCAAAGGGTTGTCCAATTCCCTATAATGGACCCTCATTACAACCCTCAAGAGGATTTTGTCAGACTAGGACTCTTATCAGGGCAGATTTATAAGGTAAAAGGCTCTAAGATCTCCCATTCCTACCAGTTCAGTTTACTGTTAAAAAACAGAATCTCTATAACTAAGGATAAGCATCAGAATGCTGAACCAGAAGCAAAAGCTCTTGAGTCCCAATCCTTTGCTCCGTTCTAAAGCCACATTGGCATTGGTGAGGCTTTAGAAGCTCCTGGAAAATTCAGAGGAGACTGGTGGGATGGAGTCCATGAGGTCACAAAGAGTTGGACACGACTCAGTGACTAACACCAGGCCTTTTATGTTAAAGCAGCAGGGCATGATGTTTAGTAAAACTGATTTTTTTCCATAAGAGAAGTTTAAAATAAATTAGCTATTTCAGGAGACTCACAGAAATATTCTATGCTTAATTCTAACCACAGGAATGCTCCATATTAGTCATTTGATTTTTCTGGGCCTCAGTTCTTTCATCTGTAAAATAAGGAGGTTGAAAAAAATAATTATAGTCATGTTAATAGTTGCCAATGGTCTAGAATCTATGACTCAGTCATAAAAACTGGAAATGTTCTGCTTTTATGATGATAAATCACTTCCTTACTGCTGCAAATATACTTAGAAGGAAATCAAAATTTCTTGGATGGCAGTGGAAATTACTCTATTATGTGGTGCTTTTTACTATTTAACAACACAAAGTGACAAAGCAGTAGTTACCTGAGAAGTCTAGGCCCTGGAGACTGGCATATCCAATGATTTGAGGGACTAGATTAGCTTTTCATATTGACCAGAGAAATACTGTAAACTTTTCTAGTATTTGAACCATATTTGTAACCATGTTTGAAGCATAATAGCAGATACTCAAGTTTATATGGAAGCCTCTTGTTAAGAGCAACACTTGGAACACTGTAAGCATTCATAAATTATGTGTTGAAGGAATGAACTTCCAGGAACTTGTCTTGGGAATTTGTGTTACTGGGATGGGGGAAAAGATTCTAAAAAGAACCTCAAATGAGGGACCATTATATGGAAATTAGCCTTTAATGTCTTAGGAATACCTTCTGAATATCCAATAGTCAAAGGGTTGTCCAATTCCCTATAATGGACCCTCATTACAACCCTCAAGAGGATTTTGTCAGACTAGGACTCTTATCAGGGCAGATTTATAAGGTAAAAGGCTCTAAGATCTCCCATTCCTACCAGTTCAGTTTACTGTTAAAAAACAGAATCTCTATAACTAAGGATAAGCATCAGAATGCTGAACCAGAAGCAAAAGCTCTTGAGTCCCAATCCTTTGCTCCGTTCTAAAGCCACATTGGCATTGGTGAGGCTTTAGAAGCTCCTGGAAAATTCAGAGGAGACTGGTGGGATGGAGTCCATGAGGTCACAAAGAGTTGGACACGACTCAGTGACTAACACCAGGCCTTTTATGTTAAAGCAGCAGGGCATGATGTTTAGTAAAACTGATTTTTTTCCATAAGAGAAGTTTAAAATAAATTAGCTATTTCAGGAGACTCACAGAAATATTCTATGCTTAATTCTAACCACAGGAATGCTCCATATTAGTCATTTGATTTTTCTGGGCCTCAGTTCTTTCATCTGTAAAATAAGGAGGTTGAAAAAAATAATTATAGTCATGTTAATAGTTGCCAATGGTCTAGAATCTATGACTCAGTCATAAAAACTGGAAATGTTCTGCTTTTATGATGATAAATCACTTCCTTACTGCTGCAAATATACTTAGAAGGAAATCAAAATTTCTTGGATGGCAGTGGAAATTACTCTATTATGTGGTGCTTTTTACTATTTAACAACACAAAGTGACAAAGCAGTAGTTACCTGAGAAGTCTAGGCCCTGGAGACTGGCATATCCAATGATTTGAGGGACTAGATTAGCTTTTCATATTGACCAGAGAAATACTGTAAACTTTTCTAGTATTTGAACCATATTTGTAACCATGTTTGAAGCATAATAGCAGATACTCAAGTTTACTATGGAAGCCTCTTGTTAAGACTTTATTTCCAGGCACAGGAATGATCAGGAAAACTAGAGTTTCTTACAGCATTTCAGCATTGTATCCACTTACCACTCTGTTGGAGTTTCAGTAAAGATTTTCCATGGCAACACAGTGATGATGGTCATAATTAGAGCACACTTCATTTTTTAAAATTTTGCATCCAAGTATCTTCAGGCTGTATGTGTAGAGAATCTTATTTTTTCTTTTTCCTTATTTTACCCAAATACCTACAGAGTAATGGCTATTATTCTTGTCTACAAAAATGGAGGAATCAGGCTACAAACGTGCCTGTGAATTTAGGTTTTGTCCATGGTTCTGGAGCTAACCGAGCTCTCATCTGTCATATGAGCATCAGCACCAAAATCTCACAACCAGAACCACGTCTCTCCACTCTTCAACACAGCAGTCATCAGCTTGGTCCTCAAAGGATGATAACACTGACTGCTGATATTTCTTTCACTGAGGTCACCAGGGAATCTTAATTGCCAATCTGGGTAACTTTTTTGAGATCTCATTCTTTTAGGCATATTTTAGACATTTACATATTGACCTATCTTTACTATTCTTTGGCTTTAGAGGTGGAACTTTCCTATTTCTCTTCTTTATTGCTCATCCGCTAACAATCTTTCGACCGTTAATCTTCTGCAGGTTTCTATACCGGCCCTCTTATCTGAGCCCTCCAGGATCACTTATTTTTGTAACTTTAAAAATCATGTTTTTGCTAAAGCTTTTGATCTATCATATGAACCCCAAACTTAATACACAAATTCGCATTAGGACTCCTTGCATGCTTTTCAGATTTAGCACTTGGTGCGTATTGTAAGTTCCAAGATGAAACTCTTGGAACAAGCTTGTTCCACCTCCAGCAAAATGCACTTCTGATATGAGTACCCACCTTTATCCTATCTTCCAGACATCTTCATCAGAAAAACTCCACTCCTCATCGCATATCCCATGGATGATGAAATTCTTCAGATTCTACCTCAAAAATTCTTCTCAATTTACTTTACTTTTCTTTTCTCCACCCCCAGTTCCTCTGCTATGACTCAGATCATCATCTCTGGTTTTGTTTTTATAACCTTTGTCTTCTTCCCATCACCTCTCTCTACTCGACGATTCTCCACACTGCTGCCAGTCACTGTCCTACAAAGTGAAGCTAATGGCATTAGTCTCTTACGCAAAGGCATCATAAGAACCTTTAGAAATTTGAAATAACATTCTTACTTATGCACTTGAACTGTGCAGGGATTGGCAATCTGACCCAACCCCTTTCTAGCATGATCTTTTGCTGCTCTGTCAAACAGCACTACTGAGGCTGAACTTCTTTAACTCTCCATTTATATACAAACTTTTTCAAGATTCTACTTGTTTGAATAAAGTCTTTGTTCATGATGCATGCAACTTTTCAATAGAGAATTTTCTTATTATTCAGGGAATGATCAGTTTCTCCTCTAAGTTCTCAGAGCTTTTCAGATCTTATATATATATAAGTGCTAACTCACCAAATCTTACTATACATATTCATTTCTGTCAGTTCACACCACTGGATACTGTTAATTTATCAATGTCTATGTACAAGATTCTTGAAAAATCTACAAAGTGACGTTTTATATATAATACCTTTTAGAAATTACAAAATAATTATATTTTATGGGGTTTTAAAACTACTCTGGTTTCAAATAGGCTAGTTAAACTTACAAGTTCTTGCACAGCAAAGAAAACCATGAACAAAATGACAAGGAAACCCAAGGACTAGGAGAAAATATTTGCATATGATATAACTCATAAGGGCTTAAGTTCTAAAATACACAGAGACCTCATATAGTTCAGTATAAAAAAATAAAAAATAGCAGAAGACCTAAATAGACATTTTTCCAAAGAGGACATACAGATGGCTAACAGGCACATTAAAACATTACCAACATCATTAATTATTAGGGATTAATGCAATTAAAAACCATACTGAGGTATTATCCCACCAGTGAAAATGGCTATCATCAAAATATCTACAAATAATACATGCTAGAGCAGATGGGGAGAAAAAGGAACCCTCCTATACTGTTGTGGGAATGGAAATTAGTGCAGCCACTGTGGAAGACAGTAAAGAGGATCTCTTAAAAACTAAAAATAGAGTTGCCATATGATCCAGCAGTCCCACTCTTTGTATATATTGGAGAAAACTGTAATTTGAAAAGATTCATGCACCCCAATGAGAAAAAACTGTAATTTGAAAGACTTTTCCCACCTCTCTACTCGACGATTCTACTGAGGCTGAAGCTAATGGCATTAGTCTCAAAGGCATCATAAGAACCTTTAGAAATTTGAAATAACATTCTTACTTATGCACTTGAACTGTGCAGGGATTGGCAATCTGACCCAACCCCTTTCTAGCATGATCTTTTGCTGCTCTGTCAAACAGCACTACTGAGGCTGAACTTCTTTAACTCTCCATTTATATACAAACTTTTTCAAGATTCTACTTGTTTGAATAAAGTCTTTGTTCATGATGCATGCAACTTTTCAATAGAGAATTTTCTTATTATTCAGGGAATGATCAGTTTCTCCTCTAAGTTCTCAGAGCTTTTCAGATCTTATATATATATAAGTGCTAACTCACCAAATCTTACTATACATATTCATTTCTGTCAGTTCACACCACTGGATACTGTTAATTTATCAATGTCTATGTACAAGATTCTTGAAAAATCTAAAAAGTGAAGTTTTATATATAATACCTTTTAGAAATTACAAAATAATTATATTTTATGGGGTTTTAAAACTACTCTGGTTTCAAATAGGCTAGTTAAACTTACAAGTTCTTGCACAGCAAAGAAAACCATGAACAAAATGACAAGGAAACCCAAGGACTAGGAGAAAATATTTGCATATGATATAACTCATAAGGGCTTAAGTTCTAAAATACACAGAGACCTCATATAGTTCAGTATAAAAAAATAAAAAATAGCAGAAGACCTAAATAGACATTTTTCCAAAGAGGACATACAGATGGCTAACAGGCACATTAAAACATTACCAACATCATTAATTATTAGGGATTAATGCAATTAAAAACCATACTGAGGTATTATCCCACCAGTGAAAATGGCTATCATCAAAATATCTACAAATAATACATGCTAGAGCAGATGGGGAGAAAAAGGAACCCTCCTATACTGTTGTGGGAATGGAAATTAGTGCAGCCACTGTGGAAGACAGTAAAGAGGATCTCTTAAAAACTAAAAATAGAGTTGCCATATGATCCAGCAGTCCCACTCTTTGTATATATTGGAGAAAACTGTAATTTGAAAAGATTCATGCACCCCAATGTTCACAGCAACACTACTTACAATAGCCAAGACATTGAAATAACCTCAATAGCCATTTATTGATGAATGGATAAAGAAGATGTGGTATACACACACACACACACACACACATATCCACACACACACATATATATATAGGAATATTACTCAGCCTAAAAAGAATACAATAATGCCATTTAAAACATAACAGATGGACCTAGAGAATATTATACTTAGTTAAATGAGTCAGACAAAGACAAATATCACATGATATGACTTTTATGTGAAATCTAAACAATCTTGTTTATAAAACAGAAATAGACTCATAGGTATAGAGAATAAACTTATAAGATTTTCCTGATGGCTCAATGGTTAAGAATATACCTGCCAATGCAGGGGACACAGATTTGATGCTTGGTCTGGGAAGGTTCCACATGCTATGGTCACTCAAGTTGTGCACCACAACTACTGAGTCCATGTCACACAACTACTGAAGTTCATGCACCCTGGAGTCCATGCCCTGCAACAAGAAAAGCCACCAAGATAAGAAGCGCATGCACCAAAACAAGAGTCGCCAGTTCTTGCAACAACTAGAGAAAGCCCATGCACAGCAACAAAGACCCAGCATAGCCAAAAGTAAATAAGTAATTTTTAAAAAGAAAACAAAATGGGCTTCCCCAGTGGTCCAGTGGGTAGAGTCCACCTTGCAATGCAAGAGGCACCAGTTCTATCCATGGCCACAGAAAATCCCACGTGCTGCAGAGTGGCTGGATCTGTGTGTCCAATTATGAGCCAGCACTCTGGGGTGTGTGCACCCAGAGCCGGTGCTCTGTCATGAGAGAGGCCACTGCAATAGGAGGCCACAGAAGTCAAAGAATAAAGATGGATAAATTTAAAAACCAATAAAGGAGGCTACTGAGGTATTATCCCACCAGTGAAAATGGCTATCATCAAAATATCTACAAATAATACATGCTAGAGCAGATGGGAGAAAAGGAACCCTCCTATACTGTTGTGGGAATGGAAATTAGTGCAGCCACTGTGGAAGACAGTAAAGAGGATCTCTTAAAAACTAAAAATAGAGTTGCCATATGATCCAGCAGTCCCACTCTTTGTATATATTGGAGAAAACTGTAATTTGAAAAGATTCATGCACCCCAATGTTCACAGCAACACTACTTACAATAGCCAAGACATTGAAATAACCTCAATAGCCATTTATTGATGAATGGATAAAGAAGATGTGGTATACACACACACACACACACACACATATCCACACACACACATATATATATAGGAATATTACTCAGCCTAAAAAGAATACAATAATGCCATTTAAAACATAACAGATGGACCTAGAGAATATTATACTTAGTTAAATGAGTCAGACAAAGACAAATATCACATGATATGACTTTTATGTGAAATCTAAACAATCTTGTTTATAAAACAGAAATAGACTCATAGGTATAGAGAATAAACTTATAAGATTTTCCTGATGGCTCAATGGTTAAGAATATACCTGCCAATGCAGGGGACACAGATTTGATGCTTGGTCTGGGAAGGTTCCACATGCTATGGTCACTCAAGTTGTGCACCACAACTACTGAGTCCATGTCACACAACTACTGAAGTTCATGCACCCTGGAGTCCATGCCCTGCAACAAGAAAAGCCACCAAGATAAGAAGCGCATGCACCAAAACAAGAGTCGCCAGTTCTTGCAACAACTAGAGAAAGCCCATGCACAGCAACAAAGACCCAGCATAGCCAAAAGTAAATAAGTAATTTTTAAAAAGAAAACAAAATGGGCTTCCCCAGTGGTCCAGTGGGTAGAGTCCACCTTGCAATGCAAGAGGCACCAGTTCTATCCATGGCCACAGAAAATCCCACGTGCTGCAGAGTGGCTGGATCTGTGTGTCCAATTATGAGCCAGCACTCTGGGGTGTGTGCACCCAGAGCCGGTGCTCTGTCATGAGAGAGGCCACTGCAATAGGAGGCCACAGAAGTCAAAGAATAAAGATGGATAAATTTAAAAACCAATAAAGGAGGCCAAAATTAAAAAAAAAATTAAAAATAAAAAGAAAACAAACCTAAGGTTACCAAAGGGGAAAGGTGAGAAGAGGGATAAATTAGGAGTTTGGGGTTAACAAATACACACTACTATATATAAAATAACAAAGTCTTACTATATAGCAGAGGGAATTATATTCAATATATCCATATTGGAAAAGAATCTGAAAAAGAATATAAAATTGGATCACTTTGCTGTACACCAGAGACTAACTCAACATTGTAACCCAGCTGTGTGTGTGTGTGTGTGTGCACCCAGCTACATAGAAACTTAAAAAATACTGTTTTCAAATAGTGAAGGTAGTGAATTTATTAGACATTTATAGCTTATAGACCTTAGATAAAAGTATTTAATGGTTAATTGAGAAATTGCATTTAGCATTACTAGTGCATTCTTGAAGAATAAACTCTATTATCTTCATTTTTGCCTGAAATATTTACTTTTTGAAATCCAAGGTTGCTATAAGATACTGCCTTAAGTGTGACTTGATAATAAGAACATTTTAACTGTAGAACATCATATTCCCTGGTTTTAACTGAAGATTTCCTTGGGAGTTATAAATTACTTTGAATGCTAACTGTGCAACTGTTCATAAGAATATAATAAAACTTAAAATGCTGAAGCATAATGCAATGTTTCTTCACCCTAAAATATGACAGAAATTCTATCACTTAAGGTTTGCTTTGCCTCTCTAAGTTCAAAAGTAAATGCTCTGTTTAATTAATTGGCTTCATTTATATTTAAAGTCCATTTTATACTTCTGCAAAATTTTTCTTTGCTTTTCTTGTTTTGTAAGACATTGATGATGGTAAAATTGATGGTTTTCACCTGTTACCTAATTCAAAAGCATTTGAAAAGGAAGAAAAACATCCCCTTTACCCTCATTAATACCTTAGATCTGAGAATCTGTTTTGATATTGCCAAGACAGACATCCGAAGGCACCCAGAAATGATTGATGATATATTGCCTATTAATTTAAAAATACTTTAATATTGTAATAGAACCCCACACAGTTAGACTTTAAAAACTTAGGAGGACATATTCATTGGAATAAGAGTCAAGATTTTAAGATATATTTATTCTTTTATGAGCATTTCAGCAAAATTAACTCTGCAGTGAGTGATATTACTTTGTAGTTTTCATGTAATTGTGCATATGGAGAGTAATTAATTTGGATTCATATTTCACATTTTACAACAAATAACAACTGAATGAAAAGCATCTAATTTATTTTTTAAAGTATAGAAGGAAATACAATAGCATACTTAAAATGATAATAGAAGAAAGAAACTCAGTCCGTTCAAGAAATGAAGGTTATTAAGGCACAATTCATATGACTGTACATATAAACTTTTTGTAAGGCAAAATGCCATAAAATAAAAATATCAGAATGGAGAAAACATAACAGGTAAACATAGCTGACAAACTTTCACTATTCAAAGTACAGAAAAAACTGAGCTTAATATATATGGTAAAAACATTTATTTAATAAATGATCAAAATAGTTCATTAATGAGAAATAGAGAACTGTGGTTTATAAATTACCTATGACTACATGAATAGGGCCAACCCTTTAGAAGTAATATGGTATAAAACAAACTCTGAGAATCCACTTAGGCCTTTGTCTGAATAGCTCTACTTCAGAGAACATATACCTCAAGAGATAACCTAAGAATGGAAAACCAAGGGCAACTGCTTATTCTAAATGAAACACTGAAAACACTCCAAATTCTAAATAATAATAAAATGGTCAAGTAATGCTAATGCATGAAAATGTGTGTGTGTGTGAGTGGAGTGTGCATATGTAGGTATATGCATATGTGTACACACACATATATCTGTATAGGTATACACACACACATATACATATATATTTTAAAGAATAATTATTTTAAGGAATAGTTATACACATAAATAGGCTTCCCTGGTAGCTCAGTGGTAAAGAATCTGCCTGCCAAACAGGAGATGCAGGTTCAATTCCTGGGTCAGGAAGATCCCCTAGAGAAGGAAATGGCAACCCATTCCAATATTCTTGCCTGGGAAATACCATGGACAGAGCAGCCTGGCAGGTTTCAGTAATAGAACCCCACACAGTTAGACTTTAAAAACTTAGGAGGACATATTCATTGGAATAAGAGTCAAGATTTTAAGATATATTTATTCTTTTATGAGCATTTCAGCAAAATTAACTCTGCAGTGAGTGATATTACTTTGTAGTTTTCATGTAATTGTGCATATGGAGAGTAATTAATTTGGATTCATATTTCACATTTTACAACAAATAACAACTGAATGAAAAGCATCTAATTTATTTTTTAAAGTATAGAAGGAAATACAATAGCATACTTAAAATGATAATAGAAGAAAGAAACTCAGTCCGTTCAAGAAATGAAGGTTATTAAGGCACAATTCATATGACTGTACATATAAACTTTTTGTAAGGCAAAATGCCATAAAATAAAAATATCAGAATGGAGAAAACATAACAGGTAAACATAGCTGACAAACTTTCACTATTCAAAGTACAGAAAAAACTGAGCTTAATATATATGGTAAAAAAACATTTATTTAATAAATGATCAAAATAGTTCATTAATGAGAAATAGAGAACTGTGGTTTATAAATTACCTATGACTACATGAATAGGGCCAACCCTTTAGAAGTAATATGGTATAAAACAAACTCTGAGAATCCACTTAGGCCTTTGTCTGAATAGCTCTACTTCAGAGAACATATACCTCAAGAGATAACCTAAGAATGGAAAACCAAGGGCAACTGCTTATTCTAAATGAAACACTGAAAACACTCCAAATTCTAAATAATAATAAAATGGTCAAGTAATGCTAATGCATGAAAATGTGTGTGTGTGTGAGTGGAGTGTGCATATGTAGGTATATGCATATGTGTACACACATATATCTGTATAGGTATACACACACACATATACATATATATTTTAAAGAATAATTATTTTAAGGAATAGTTATACACATAAATAGGCTTCCCTGGTAGCTCAGTGGTAAAGAATCTGCCTGCCAAACAGGAGATGCAGGTTCAATTCCTGGGTCAGGAAGATCCCCTAGAGAAGGAAATGGCAACCCATTCCAATATTCTTGCCTGGGAAATACCATGGACAGAGCAGCCTGGCAGGTTTCAGTCCATGGGGGTCTCAATAGAGTCAGACATGATTTAGCAACTAAACAACAAGAAGAAAAAAAAAATATATATATATATATATATACAGTAAAGTGCATATATACAGTAAAGCCAATATTAAGCATTTAGCTTGAAGCAGTTTTACAAATGCAAACATCCCTGTATCCACACTCAGATCAAGATACTGAATATTTCCAGCACTATAGAGCATGCATGCTTTGTAATCCATCCCAGACAATATTCTACCTACAGAAGCAAACACTATTTTGACTTCTGGCACCATCTATTGGTTTTGCTTGTTCATGAACTTTAAATTGAATCATATGGTCATTAACCTTTGCATTATTTCCTTCAAGTTATCATGTGTGTAAGAATCATTCGTATTATTGAATGCATGCGTGCTTCATTCTTTTTCATGACTATGTAATATTTCATGGCTATGTATGAATATATCACATTTTAAGTATCCATTTTCTATTAGTGGACATTTTGGCTCCAGGTTTTTATAATTATTTAATAAATCTGCTTTTAAATGGCTATTGGTGAACATGAAGACATATTTCTTGGATAGTTACTTAGGATATGCTTAAAAATAGAATGGTTAAATGAGAGCTAAATGTATGTTTTGATTTAGTAGTTACTGGTACACTGTTATAGGGGAAAATAAATTAGCAATATTGCTAATAAATAAATTGCTAATGCAGCTCATTGCTAAATGGCATCACTTTATTTACAGTTTTATTTTTAATATTGTTTACTTACATTACTGGATGCAACTTCTAATAGAACAACTTAGCACACTGATTCACCTAAAATTATAAGCAACAAAGTTTCACTGGTAATGACTTTACAGTATTTCAGTTCGAGAAAAGTGAATTTTTCTATAGTCCATCCATCTTCTCGGGAGAAAGGTTATCTCAGAGTCAAAAGCAGTGATTGTTTTCACGTTCCTAGTCACGCCCACCAAGTGAAGGCAGTGCAAAAGCAGTGACTTGTTTTCACGTTCCTAGTCAGTGGTAAAGAATCTGCCTGCCAAACAGGAGATGCAGGTTCAATTCCTGGGTCAGGAAGATCCCCTAGAGAAGGAAATGGCAACCCATTCCAATATTCTTGCCTGGGAAATACCATGGACAGAGCAGCCTGGCAGGTTTCAGTCCATGGGGGTCTCAATAGAGTCAGACATGATTTAGCAACTAAACAACAAGAAGAAAAAAAATATATATATATATATATACAGTAAAGTGCATATATACAGTAAAGCCAATATTAAGCATTTAGCTTGAAGCAGTTTTACAAATGCAAACATCCCTGTATCCACACTCAGATCAAGATACTGAATATTTCCAGCACTATAGAGCATGCATGCTTTGTAATCCATCCCAGACAATATTCTACCTACAGAAGCAAACACTATTTTGACTTCTGGCACCATCTATTGGTTTTGCTTGTTCATGAACTTTAAATTGAATCATATGGTCATTAACCTTTGCATTATTTCCTTCAAGTTATCATGTGTGTAAGAATCATTCGTATTATTGAATGCATGCGTGCTTCATTCTTTTTCATGACTATGTAATATTTCATGGCTATGTATGAATATATCACATTTTAAGTATCCATTTTTCTATTAGTGGACATTTTGGCTCCAGGTTTTTATAATTATTTAATAAATCTGCTTTTAAATGGCTATTGGTGAACATGAAGACATATTTCTTGGATAGTTACTTAGGATATGCTTAAAAATAGAATGGTTAAATGAGAGCTAAATGTATGTTTTGATTTAGTAGTTACTGGTACACTGTTATAGGGGAAAATAAATTAGCAATATTGCTAATAAATAAATTGCTAATGCAGCTCATTGCTAAATGGCATCACTTTATTTACAGTTTTATTTTTAATATTGTTTACTTACATTACTGGATGCAACTTCTAATAGAACAACTTAGCACACTGATTCACCTAAAATTATAAGCAACAAAGTTTCACTGGTAATGACTTTACAGTATTTCAGTTCGAGAAAAGTGAATTTTTCTATAGTCCATCCATCTTCTCGGGAGAAAGGTTATCTCAGAGTCAAAAGCAGTGATTGTTTTCACGTTCCTAGTCACGCCCACCAAGTGAAGGCAGTGCAGTGCTTGCGAGCTTTCTGTGGCCGCCCAGCACGGGTCGTCACTCTCTAGTGTGCTACCGCCTGATGAGCCAGCCTGATTGGTCCTGCTCAGTCTGAACTTCCACCAGACCCAGTGCTTAGCCCAAGGCTGTCAACTTTGTGCACATTGCTGCTGCAAGGATCTTTCCTTTTCTTGTATTTCACTTAATGAAATTAGTCACTACACATGGTGGATTAGCAGCAGCAGCAGCAGCTCATCTTCCTGGGATTTACATGAATTTATTCTCAGAGGAGAGATCAAGAAGCGACTGATTCTGTTATTGGCCTTGTTAGGAGTTGCCATCATCTGACCCTGCAGCTCTGTCTGAATAGCATGTTTGTGATTATTTATTATTTGGGACAATGATCATTCCCATTTTTGCAGGAAGCTATGTGGTGATCATTTCTATATCCTAAAATCTTCTAGGCTATTTTTAATAGAGGAAGAAGGAGAAGACGATAAGAAGGAAAACTTTTTAAAAAGTGGGCTAAAATGTCAAAACTTTGATCCCCAAACACCTCTGGAAGTCTCTATTTCTGCCTAAGTTACTATCAGGATATTTCCCTGAGCAATGGAAGCTGTGTTTTCAAATAGACTGTATCTATACCCTGTGTGTGAGTATTTAATAAATGAGAAATTCAGTTTTTCAAGAGTAGCATATGTAAACACTGTATTGATCTAAGACCGTAGCTAAAGAAGGAGCAGTCTCCCTGAATATCTACAGCAGATAAGAGCTAGATGGGAAGGAAAAGGTAATGGAGCACCCCTATCCTCTCTTCTTTCCCACCTAAAGATATTTCTGTAGTGAAAAGAGCTGAATCTAGAATCACCAAGGATGAGTTTATAAAGGTGCCTTTCCTTTCACAACTTTAGAATATACAGAAAGGCATACAAGTAATTTAAATGTTTGTGCCTTACTCTTCTCACATGTTTATATAGCAACAATACCAACCTCATAGGACTGGTGGAAATTAGATGGGGTCAGGCCTTTCAAGGGCATAGCACAGTAATTGGCACTTAGTTTATTCATATTCTAATATTCGATAATATTGTGACTGTAATTGTCCTTGCCTTTTCTCTTCCATCTCCCTCGCCCCATTCCTATTCCTTCTCTTCCAGTCTCCAAGTCTTGCATAAAAGAACCACAAATTGTACATACTCAGTAGAAAGGTCTTTATGACTAGAAAGAGACACAAATAACTCAGATATGTAGGATATATAGAATTTAGTTTTGGGGGTGGGGGGTGTAATGAATTCACATTCCTCATATCCCTTCAAATCAGTTTTGGATATTTGCAGTTCAGAAAACTGGTACTTTCCTTCTTGTGTTTTAACTCTACAACATCATTTATGGTTTTACAGATTATCTTTCTAGTGAAAAGAACTAAAAATTGTTTACATGAATTTATTCTCAGAGGAGAGATCAAGCGACTGATTCTGTTATTGGCCTTGTTAGGAGTTGCCATCATCTGACCCTGCAGCTCTGTCTGAATAGCATGTTTGTGATTATTTATTATTTGGGACAATGATCATTCCCATTTTTGCAGGAAGCTATGTGGTGATCATTTCTATATCCTAAAATCTTCTAGGCTATTTTTAATAGAGGAAGAAGGAGAAGACGATAAGAAGGAAAACTTTTTAAAAAGTGGGCTAAAATGTCAAAACTTTGATCCCCAAACACCTCTGGAAGTCTCTATTTCTGCCTAAGTTACTATCAGGATATTTCCCTGAGCAATGGAAGCTGTGTTTTCAAATAGACTGTATCTATACCCTGTGTGTGAGTATTTAATAAATGAGAAATTCAGTTTTTCAAGAGTAGCATATGTAAACACTGTATTGATCTAAGACCGTAGCTAAAGAAGGAGCAGTCTCCCTGAATATCTACAGCAGATAAGAGCTAGATGGGAAGGAAAAGGTAATGGAGCACCCCTATCCTCTCTTCTTTCCCACCTAAAGATATTTCTGTAGTGAAAAGAGCTGAATCTAGAATCACCAAGGATGAGTTTATAAAGGTGCCTTTCCTTTCACAACTTTAGAATATACAGAAAGGCATACAAGTAATTTAAATGTTTGTGCCTTACTCTTCTCACATGTTTATATAGCAACAATACCAACCTCATAGGACTGGTGGAAATTAGATGGGGTCAGGCCTTTCAAGGGCATAGCACAGTAATTGGCACTTAGTTTATTCATATTCTAATATTCGATAATATTGTGACTGTAATTGTCCTTGCCTTTTCTCTTCCATCTCCCTCGCCCCATTCCTATTCCTTCTCTTCCAGTCTCCAAGTCTTGCATAAAAGAACCACAAATTGTACATACTCAGTAGAAAGGTCTTTATGACTAGAAAGAGACACAAATAACTCAGATATGTAGGATATATAGAATTTAGTTTTGGGGGTGGGGGGTGTAATGAATTCACATTCCTCATATCCCTTCAAATCAGTTTTGGATATTTGCAGTTCAGAAAACTGGTACTTTCCTTCTTGTGTTTTAACTCTACAACATCATTTATGGTTTTACAGATTATCTTTCTAGTGAAAAGAACTAAAAATCTGTGTACAGTGATTTCTGGTGGTAGGTGGCAACAATAGAGCTTTCATGATGAAAAGGACATTTTTTTTCCAAAAGTAATTTGGGTTGAGAGGACAAGTACTAAAATGTTGAGGATGGGATTGCTATTTTCACTCCTTTTCCCTTTCCCTTAGAGTGTGTTAGTCAATTTAAGTGATTATTGTGTGCTTAGCCCTGGCTAATGACAGAAATGTTCAGTTATATGGCCTTATGCTTAGTTCTATAGGAGACCCCGTATGTCCCCAGCAGACTGTGAAGTTAGCAGACTGGCACACAAAGATATGATCTCACCTTGATCCACACCATCACTCAGCCTTCTTTTATCTTCATTATTATATAGTATGTTTAAGAGTCTAGAACCTGGAGCTTCAAATCATGGTTCCCCACTTCCCAGGGGTGTGATAACAGGCAAGTTATTTAACCTCTTTGTGCATCACTTTGCTTATATGTAAAATGAGGATAGTGATTGTAGACCTTTCTGAGGTTACTGTGAGAAGTAAACAGTCAATGTATATTGATTATACTGCCTACTGAGATTCCCAGATGGTGCTAAGAGATCTGAGTTCGATCTCTGAGTCGAGATGATCCCCTGGAGGAGGGCATGGCAACCCACTCCAGTATTCTTGCTTATATAGTCCCATGGACAGAGGAGCCCGGTGGGCTACAGTCCATAGGGTCTCAGAAAGTTGGACATGACTGAAGCAACTTAGCATTCACTAACTCACTCATACGGTCAAATACATCAAATGAAAGCATTTGCAACATTACAGCATGTAGGGTTTTTTAAAAATCTTGCAGAAAAGAACCACAAATTGTACATACTCAGTAGAAAGGTCTTTATGACTAGAAAGAGACACAAATAACTCAGATATGTAGGATATATAGAATTTAGTTTTGGGGGTGGGGGGTGTAATGAATTCACATTCCTCATATCCCTTCAAATCAGTTTTGGATATTTGCAGTTCAGAAAACTGGTACTTTCCTTCTTGTGTTTTAACTCTACAACATCATTTATGGTTTTACAGATTATCTTTCTAGTGAAAAGAACTAAAAATCTGTGTACAGTGATTTCTGGTGGTAGGTGGCAACAATAGAGCTTTCATGATGAAAAGGACATTTTTTTTCCAAAAGTAATTTGGGTTGAGAGGACAAGTACTAAAATGTTGAGGATGGGATTGCTATTTTCACTCCTTTTCCCTTTCCCTTAGAGTGTGTTAGTCAATTTAAGTGATTATTGTGTGCTTAGCCCTGGCTAATGACAGAAATGTTCAGTTATATGGCCTTATGCTTAGTTCTATAGGAGACCCCGTATGTCCCCAGCAGACTGTGAAGTTAGCAGACTGGCACACAAAGATATGATCTCACCTTGATCCACACCATCACTCAGCCTTCTTTTATCTTCATTATTATATAGTATGTTTAAGAGTCTAGAACCTGGAGCTTCAAATCATGGTTCCCCACTTCCCAGGGTGTGATAACAGGCAAGTTATTTAACCTCTTTGTGCATCACTTTGCTTATATGTAAAATGAGGATAGTGATTGTAGACCTTTCTGAGGTTACTGTGAGAAGTAAACAGTCAATGTATATTGATTATACTGCCTACTGAGATTCCCAGATGGTGCTAAGAGATCTGAGTTCGATCTCTGAGTCGAGATGATCCCCTGGAGGAGGGCATGGCAACCCACTCCAGTATTCTTGCTTATATAGTCCCATGGACAGAGGAGCCCGGTGGGCTACAGTCCATAGGGTCTCAGAAAGTTGGACATGACTGAAGCAACTTAGCATTCACTAACTCACTCATACGGTCAAATACATACTAAGGACTATGAAAGCATTTGCTATTATTATTTTCATTACAGCATTGTTTTTGAGTTGCTCCAGCTGATTTCTAAAAATTTCCCTTTCAACTTTTCAATAAAAATAGTATGTGGACATGGTAAGAAATTTGAACAGTAAAGCAGTATATACAATTAAAAGCAAAGGCAACTACTGGTAATAGTTTCTCAAATATTCTTCCATAGTGTTTCTATGCTATATTTTCCTTCCTTCCTTCCCTCTTTCCTTCCCTCCTTCCTTCCCCTCTTCCTTCCTTCTTTTCTTCTTTCCTTCCTTCCTTTCTTCTTTCCTCCTTCTGTCCTTCTCTCCCTCCCTCTCTTTCTTCTCCTTTTTCTACTTATTCTGTGTTTGTGTACTATACAGTAAAGGAGATAAAGGAAGAAGGCTGAGAGATGGTGACTTTCATCCTTATACATATGAGGAATTTAAGAGGGAAGGGAAGTTTATTAGTTGTTATTGTTCAAAGAACTGCCTTTGTAAAACATGAGCCCTAATTAAAGCATAAGCTAATGAATTTTATATATGAAAGAACTTGTCAGTTGAAAAAACTCTAGAATGGCAAATCAAGAAGGCAACTTTGAAAACATAGCTTTTTTGTTATTAAAAAATATCTCTGTAGAGTAATTATGGTAACAAAACTGCCCCATCTTCACCATCAGCATTGTCTTTTTGGGCAATCAATGTCTCTCATCTTCGAATTTCATTTCCTTAGTGTTATTTACAAATTGTTCCCTTCCAATGATCAAGCATATTCAAATGTCTTAAGGGATAACATCTCCAACACTATCCACCCTACTTTATTACAAAAACAATTTCATTTGATTGTCCCATTACTCTTACAAGGATGAAATTAAGATGATTAAATAAAACATGTAAAAATAAGTAAGGTAACCTCTGAAATACACACAAGAAAACCTACTTTAAAATGTAGAGTACATAAGGAAAAGGCTATAATAGCTATGTTTTAAAAATCTGTCAGATGGTGCTAAGAGATCTGAGTTCGATCTCTGAGTCGAGATGATCCCTGGAGGAGGGCATGGCAACCCACTCCAGTATTCTTGCTTATATAGTCCCATGGACAGAGGAGCCCGGTGGGCTACAGTCCATAGGGTCTCAGAAAGTTGGACATGACTGAAGCAACTTAGCATTCACTAACTCACTCATACGGTCAAATACATACTAAGGACTATGAAAGCATTTGCTATTATTATTTTCATTACAGCATTGTTTTTGAGTTGCTCCAGCTGATTTCTAAAAATTTCCCTTTCAACTTTTCAATAAAAATAGTATGTGGACATGGTAAGAAATTTGAACAGTAAAGCAGTATATACAATTAAAAGCAAAGGCAACTACTGGTAATAGTTTCTCAAATATTCTTCCTTAGTGTTTCTATGCTATTTTTTCCCTTTCCCTTTCCCTTTCCCCTCTTTCCTTCCCTCCTTCCTTCCCCTCTTCCTTCCTTCTTTTCTTCTTTCCTTCCTTCCTTTCTTCTTTCCTCCTTCTGTCCTTCTCTCCCTCCCTCTCTTTCTTCTCCTTTTTCTACTTATTCTGTGTTTGTGTACTATACAGTAAAGGAGATAAAGGAAGAAGGCTGAGAGATGGTGACTTTCATCCTTATACATATGAGGAATTTAAGAGGGAAGGGAAGTTTATTAGTTGTTATTGTTCAAAGAACTGCCTTTGTAAAACATGAGCCCTAATTAAAGCATAAGCTAATGAATTTTATATATGAAAGAACTTGTCAGTTGAAAAAACTCTAGAATGGCAAATCAAGAAGGCAACTTTGAAAACATAGCTTTTTTGTTATTAAAAAATATCTCTGTAGAGTAATTATGGTAACAAAACTGCCCCATCTTCACCATCAGCATTGTCTTTTTGGGCAATCAATGTCTCTCATCTTCGAATTTCATTTCCTTAGTGTTATTTACAAATTGTTCCCTTCCAATGATCAAGCATATTCAAATGTCTTAAGGGATAACATCTCCAACACTATCCACCCTACTTTATTACAAAAACAATTTCATTTGATTGTCCCATTACTCTTACAAGGATGAAATTAAGATGATTAAATAAAACATGTAAAAATAAGTAAGGTAACCTCTGTGAAATACACACAAGAAAACTAATAAAGGGATTTTTGAAGCTCACTTTTTTAGGACACAATTGTAGAGTACATAAGGAAAAGGCTATAATAGCTATGTTTTTTTAAAAATCTGTCATAGTGACATTTATTTAATAAAATTTAATGGAGTGGTCATTGTACATTTTATTAAATATACTGGTACTTCTCATTAATATGATCTAAAATGAATACTATCTGACTTTATGAGATCTGAGTACTGAATGAACAATGTTCACAAATAAAAACACAGACTATTGCATTTACAACAGGGGGCCTCTTTTTGAGATAGAGGAAAGTACTGACACTAAAGTTTTGTAAACATGATAGATCATTTCCTCTTCTGGTTTTGTCTAGGGTACATGATTAGGAAGGTTGAGTCTTGCCATTTCTGCACCAGAGAAGCTACTATCAGAGAATCCCCCCACTTTTAGTGAAAAACAAAACTGAGTGAGGCTTTCTCCATAATCCTGACATCCCTGACCTCCACCCTATGACATATTCACTGGTTCTTTAGTGTCATACCTGACATCGTCCTCTGCTGGAAGAGAGGATGATGGATTACCCATATCCATAGAGATGGATGATGGTCCTATGCCCACAGATTGGTTGTTAATTTTTGCATAATATTGGACCCAATAGTTATATTGCCAACCTCTCTTTCTTCCCTATACAAAAGCATATTCAAATGCAAAAACCTGGGAGAGACACTGTTTCATAGATAACTTTGAATCCTTCTCAATGTATGCAAGGATAAATCATAAACAAAATCTATTATTTTAAATATTTTTGTAGCAACTTTGTATGTAATCATTGAAAAGAACTAGTTTGTCATGACACTGAAAGAGAACTCACACTAGACCACATCTTAACAAGCTGCCATTTGCTTACTGATCAACTGGAGCTATAATCCATTGCCTGCTAGAGACCAATGTTCTCCATTTTCTATTTTGCTTAGGTTAAAATGGGAAGCCTTGAGAGAAAAATAGAGGCAATTTCTCTCTGTGTATTTCAAAGATAATGTGATGTTTAAATACCTGATCTTGGAGGTCAAAATACCTGAGTTCCAATCCAACTCTGTTACTTGTTAGATTTGTAATTCTGAACAAGTTACATAACCCCTTTGAGCTTCAGTTTCTTCATCTATAAAATGAGGCCAATTAAATAGAGTTCAAACCATTAACTGTTATTAGTAGGGGAAAGAGTAGTTATTCATCATTTCCTGGCATGTTTTCAGAAGAAACCTGATTATGTAAAAGCTCCTTCCTTTCTCCTAATTAATGCATCGACCCTTCTGAATAAATATTTGTACAAAGCTATTTGTTTAAAAAGTTACCATAAGAATTAGGTTGTTGTTCTCAAACACTGACCATTATCTGAACAAATAATTGTTTCAATTCAAGGAAACTAACACCAATTTGTTACCAACCAATGATCAAGTCAATCCCAGTGTCTTTGATGCCCAAAATAAATCTTGAACTTGTAGTAAACAGAACAAACATTCCAGGAAGAGATTATGGGCATGCTCCAAAACTAAGAGGCATGGCAGGAGCTCTTAAACCCAAGGATACACCAGAATCGTGTGAATGCCTTGTTAAAACACAACCTGCTGGGCCTCTTCTCCAGAGTTTCTGATTAAATAGGATTCAGAGAGTCCAAGAAATTATCATTCAAACACTTTGTAGTCGATTTTGAGGCTGTGGGCTGGGACAACACTCTGAGAACCCCTGGAACAGCACAACACACAGGGGACTACTGGGACTGTGGTTTGTTATGGATGAACTAGTGCAGTGAGCACATAACCAGAGATGGGTCAGAGGAGAAAGGACCCAGACCATCAAACACCTTGGATACTTACTGAGATCCAAGGCCAAGTTCAAAAGGTTCAGGTCTGTAGGAATGGACTGGGGAGTGGGAAGCTAGAAATCCAGTTGACCAGTCAAGAAGTGGGTATAGTAATCCAATGGAGAGAGGACAGAGGCTTGATTTAAGTCAGAGTGGGGACGAAGAGGAAATAGATCTTGATGATGTAGGTAGTAAAAGGATGGAAGAAGCACAGTTTGAAGATGCTCTTCAAGGATTCACAGAGGACTCAAAATATAAAATAAAACATACTAAATATAAACTTTCTATAAAATTGTGTTCTATTATTTCACATATGTGAATTCATAACAAAATAGAACAGGTCTGAAAGAGTTTACTAGGTTTTAATCAACTACTGACCACTTTGGTAACCTCTATCCATTTGGTTAAAAAGTTCCCAAAGAATAAGAATGATAGTTAATGAGCATTTAGCTCTGAATTTTCTCTAAGAACAGTAGCACATACTCTACTTTTAGTATTTTATTTAATTCTCACTTTATTTTATAGACACTATAGTTAGCCCCATTTTACAGATGAAGATACCATGACTCACAGATTAAATCATTTGTTGTTTCAGTTCATCTTCCATTTGTCCCCCCAAATCTGCTTTCTTTTTTTTTTTTTTCTCCTGCCTGCTTTCTGCCCCCGGAAGCTGACCTGTGTGGACAAGCTTCCAGATGGATGTAGCCTATGGGAGAACCCAGCAAGAGACTAGAGGTAGGGAACAGAGTGAAGTCAAGTTTTATTTCCTCCTCAAATGTTGTCTCACACTGGCTGTGTTCCTCAATGAAATGCCACAGATCCTCTGTATATGGCCTTGTTTACACAGCTTTCATCTTCCTGGTTCCAGGAACCCACTCTTCCCGATGACAGCTCTTCTGTTACTAGGACTGGGGTACTGCGCTATACCTCAGTTTCCTTACAAAATGCTTAGACTTTTAATTGGAGTCCCTCTATTACAGTCTCATGAAATTATTTTACTTTGAGCTTTGACTGTATTATCTCTTTCCCACTGGAAGCCTGCTTTTCTGCCCAAAGAACATGATGAAAGGGTAGGAGAGGAGAAAGGACCCAGACCATCAAACACCTTGGATACTTACTGAGATCCAAGGCCAAGTTCAAAAGGTTCAGGTCTGTAGGAATGGACTGGGGTGGGAAGCTAGAAATCCAGTTGACCAGTCAAGAAGTGGGTATAGTAATCCAATGGAGAGAGGACAGAGGCTTGATTTAAGTCAGAGTGGGGACGAAGAGGAAATAGATCTTGATGATGTAGGTAGTAAAAGGATGGAAGAAGCACAGTTTGAAGATGCTCTTCAAGGATTCACAGAGGACTCAAAATATAAAATAAAACATACTAAATATAAACTTTCTATAAAATTGTGTTCTATTATTTCACATATGTGAATTCATAACAAAATAGAACAGGTCTGAAAGAGTTTACTAGGTTTTAATCAACTACTGACCACTTTGGTAACCTCTATCCATTTGGTTAAAAAGTTCCCAAAGAATAAGAATGATAGTTAATGAGCATTTAGCTCTGAATTTTCTCTAAGAACAGTAGCACATACTCTACTTTTAGTATTTTATTTAATTCTCACTTTATTTTATAGACACTATAGTTAGCCCCATTTTACAGATGAAGATACCATGACTCACAGATTAAATCATTTGTTGTTTCAGTTCATCTTCCATTTGTCCCCCCAAATCTGCTTTCTTTTTTTTTTTTTTCTCCTGCCTGCTTTCTGCCCCCGGAAGCTGACCTGTGTGGACAAGCTTCCAGATGGATGTAGCCTATGGGAGAACCCAGCAAGAGACTAGAGGTAGGGAACAGAGTGAAGTCAAGTTTTATTTCCTCCTCAAATGTTGTCTCACACTGGCTGTGTTCCTCAATGAAATGCCACAGATCCTCTGTATATGGCCTTGTTTACACAGCTTTCATCTTCCTGGTTCCAGGAACCCACTCTTCCGCTGACAGCTCTTCTGTTACTAGGACTGGGGTACTGCGCTATACCTCAGTTTCCTTACAAAATGCTTAGACTTTTAATTGGAGTCCCTCTATTACAGTCTCATGAAATTATTTTACTTTGAGCTTTGACTGTATTATCTCTTTCCCACTGGAAGCCTGCTTGATGTAACTGCCCAAAGAACATGATGAAAGGGTAGGAGAGGTAGGCATTAAAAACCCCACAATCTGACTCTGGGCACCAAGCTTCTAGCCAGCTGTATGAGGGACTGGGGGAGAGGAGAACTGGTAAGAAATGTTTTCTCTCCCCTGTTTTGGAACGGAGTGCAGAGAAGGGCAAAGAAGGATCATCTAGTTAAATGGATTTCTGCAAATCAAGAAAATCTAAGCTTCTGAAAAGAGACTGGTGAAAATCCTTTCTTTGACCTCTTGACTGGTTCATCCTAATCGGGAAAGAAATGAAGACTCTCTGCTCGGTCCTCCACACCTCTATATGAGAATAACAGTCTGTGTAAAAATAGACAGGGTCTGAAGTATCGCCATTGCGAAGATAATAAGTGGCAGCCCTTGCTTTTTTCAACATCACACCTCACTCCGGTGCCTGCCCCTTCCATCAGCAAGACAAGCAATTAAAAGAGTGTGGTGAACAAAATGAGGCAGGATGGAGTCAGAGCACCTGTGAGGTTTCTGAAAAGGCTGTTTAACAACCTGTGCATGATGTAGGTGACGATTTTTTAACGGGCTGAAGTACAGTTAGAGAATGAGAAGAGCATTCTGGGTTAACTCCTTTTATTCTTTCAGGTTCACATCCTGTTCAGCTCAGAGAACTGATTTTCTTACAGTGTGTGGCATTGCAGTCCCAATTATGGAGGGTCCTATAGAGGGATACATACAGTTATATATCAAAAGTTAGTATACATGAAATCATCGGCAAACAGATAGATGTTCAACTTGCAGAACAGATTACAATTGTTAATCAGAGTTCAGAGAAGAGTGAGTGCTGTCTCAGTCAAGATAATAGTTCCACAGGTTTGTGATAGTTTTCATAGCAATATAATCCTGTCCTAACCATCGATAAGTTTAGGTTATGTGCCTACCATTTTACATTTAAATATATTATTTCTTTAACCCAGAACTCAAAAGCTATGAGGATGTTGCTATAAATTAAATATTCATATTTTAAAATGGCAATCGTGACTACCATTGAGAAAATAATAAGGACTTGAGAAAATTAGAACAGATGAAAGTTACTCAATACAATCTAATTTTTCTAGGAAAATACAATGCGGTGACAATACATATCCCATGTGAAGGAAGTTCAAAAATTAAAAATTCAAAAGAATAGCAATTTACAAGTCAAATTTGATTTCCTAATTAATTACAATATTTTTGTGCATCACTAGACATTCAATTTTCTGCCAAACCTCTGTGATAATCAATAATCACTATATATATGTTTTCTCTCCCCTGTTTTGGAACGGAGTGCAGAGAAGGGCAAAGAAGGATCATCTAGTTAAATGGATTTCTGCAAATCAAGAAAATCTAAGCTTCTGAAAAGAGACTGGTGAAAATCCTTTCTTTGACCTCTTGACTGGTTCATCCTAATCGGGAAAGAAATGAAGACTCTCTGCTCGGTCCTCCACACCTCTATATGAGAATAACAGTCTGTGTAAAAATAGACAGGGTCTGAAGTATCGCCATTGCGAAGATAATAAGTGGCAGCCCTTGCTTTTTTCAACATCACACCTCACTCCGGTGCCTGCCCCTTCCATCAGCAAGACAAGCAATTAAAAGAGTGTGGTGAACAAAATGAGGCAGGATGGAGTCAGAGCACCTGTGAGGTTTCTGAAAAGGCTGTTTAACAACCTGTGCATGATGTAGGTGACGATTTTTTAACGGGCTGAAGTACAGTTAGAGAATGAGAAGAGCATTCTGGGTTAACTCCTTTTATTCTTTCAGGTTCACATCCTGTTCAGCTCAGAGAACTGATTTTCTTACAGTGTGTGGCATTGCAGTCCCAATTATGGAGGGTCCTATAGAGGGATACATACAGTTATATATCAAAAGTTAGTATACATGAAATCATCGGCAAACAGATAGATGTTCAACTTGCAGAACAGATTACAATTGTTAATCAGAGTTCAGAGAAGAGTGAGTGCTGTCTCAGTCAAGATAATAGTTCCACAGGTTTGTGATAGTTTTCATAGCAATATAATCCTGTCCTAACCATCGATAAGTTTAGGTTATGTGCCTACCATTTTACATTTAAATATATTATTTCTTTAACCCAGAACTCAAAAGCTATGAGGATGTTGCTATAAATTAAATATTCATATTTTAAAATGGCAATCGTGACTACCATTGAGAAAATAATAAGGACTTGAGAAAATTAGAACAGATGAAAGTTACTCAATACAATCTAATTTTTCTAGGAAAATACAATGCGGTGACAATACATATCCCATGTGAAGGAAGTTCAAAAATTAAAAATTCAAAAGAATAGCAATTTACAAGTCAAATTTGATTTCCTAATTAATTACAATATTTTTGTGCATCACAAGACATTCAATTTTCTGCCAAACCTCTGTGATAATCAATAATCACTATATATATAGTGATAAATAGTATATGTATGCAAGAGACTAGAGGTAGGGAACAGAGTGAAGTCAAGTTTTATTTCCTCCTAGTTCAATATTTTTTTCTCACAAAGCATTTTGTTAAATTGAAAATAAGTGATACAGCAGTGCTCTGTAACATCTAGACCTAGATCTCTTTCCTCTAGGCCCAGGGTTATTAACACTTTAGTAAATTTCTATTCAACAATTTACATAGAAACAATTAATAAAATGCCTTAGTTCTCTTTTGCCTTAGAACTTAGTTCTAATCAAGTGAGTCTGTTCCAGGTCAGGCCCCTAGCCATAAGCAGCTAGCTTAGGTGGACTGCAGCCTTGAACAGGACTTTCACTGGTGCCATTGCTGTGAGCAGTTCAGTTCCCACAGCCAAACTGATCACTTAGCAACAGACATCCATCTCTGAGACAGCCACATTGAACAACCCTAGCATGCCTCTATTTGCTGTCAGCCACAGATAAATCTGACTCTCACACTGGGCAAGAGGTTTTTCTAGGCTAGAGAAATGGATGCAGAGTTACCCCCAAATTTGGAGGTTAACAATTTGGGTGATCTACTATGTTGATAAACATAAACATGGCAAATGAGGGGGGAAAACACACAAATTGTAAGCACAATGAGCAAACCAAATCTGGTCTCTAAACAACAAGTAATTTTTCCTGCATAACTTGTAAGGTATGTTTGTGCATTAGAAATACCTAATGCACATGTATCCTTTTATAAGCAAGGCACTGTTCTGATTTGAGGGGAATTTGTCATTTATTATCTTATTCAAGCTTCTCAACATCCTAATGTTTTCATTATTTCATTCAGCCAACTCAGTATCTTATAAAGTAGGTATTATCAATACCAATGTCTGTTGGGGCTAATGGAAGGTTAAATGATCTGCCCAAGGTCATGTAGCAAGTGGCTGGGACTGGATTTAAACCTGGGTCTGAAAAGTGCCAAAGCAACGTTGTGTTTCAGTGCTGCAAACCTCCCCCTCCTGGCTGGGGTCACCACCACTCCCGCTTCTGGGGACATACACACCACTGTTGGTGGCTTGCTTCCTTAACATGCTCAACTCCACCTCCTACCAAGTATTACAGAGAGGTTGAAATTTGTTCCAAATTTTAAAAATGGGGAGGATCTTTTAAAAAAAATTTTAACAACAAAAAACAAAAGGAGAATTTTTTTAAGGGGACCCAAAACTAAATCCATGAAAGGTGGATGAATTTGAAGCATCTAGACCTAGATCTCTTTACTCTAGGCCCAGGGTTATTAACACTTTAGTAAATTTCTATTCAACAATTTACATAGAAACAATTAATAAAATGCCTTAGTTCTCTTTTGCCTTAGAACTTAGTTCTAATCAAGTGAGTCTGTTCCAGGTCAGGCCCCTAGCCATAAGCAGCTAGCTTAGGTGGACTGCAGCCTTGAACAGGACTTTCACTGGTGCCATTGCTGTGAGCAGTTCAGTTCCCACAGCCAAACTGATCACTTAGCAACAGACATCCATCTCTGAGACAGCCACATTGAACAACCCTAGCATGCCTCTATTTGCTGTCAGCCACAGATAAATCTGACTCTCACACTGGGCAAGAGGTTTTTCTAGGCTAGAGAAATGGATGCAGAGTTACCCCCAAATTTGGAGGTTAACAATTTGGGTGATCTACTATGTTGATAAACATAAACATGGCAAATGAGGGGGGAAAACACACAAATTGTAAGCACAATGAGCAAACCAAATCTGGTCTCTAAACAACAAGTAATTTTTCCTGCATAACTTGTAAGGTATGTTTGTGCATTAGAAATACCTAATGCACATGTATCCTTTTATAAGCAAGGCACTGTTCTGATTTGAGGGGAATTTGTCATTTATTATCTTATTCAAGCTTCTCAACATCCTAATGTTTTCATTATTTCATTCAGCCAACTCAGTATCTTATAAAGTAGGTATTATCAATACCAATGTCTGTTGGGGCTAATGGAAGGTTAAATGATCTGCCCAAGGTCATGTAGCAAGTGGCTGGGACTGGATTTAAACCTGGGTCTGAAAAGTGCCAAAGCAACGTTGTGTTTCAGTGCTGCAAACCTCCCCCTCCTGGCTGGGGTCACCACCACTCCCGCTTCTGGGGACATACACACCACTGTTGGTGGCTTGCTTCCTTAACATGCTCAACTCCACCTCCTACCAAGTATTACAGAGAGGTTGAAATTTGTTCCAAATTTTAAAAATGGGGAGGATCTTAAATAATTAACAACAATCAGAATTTTAAGACAAAACTAAATCTGATGGAAGCGTGGATAGAGAGATTTAATAGGGGCAAAAGGGATATCTTTGAATTCTTAAAATTCCCTATTAGGTGGTCACCTTCTCTGGTAGGAGAACATGTTTTTTTAAAAAAAAGGTCACCATGAAAGGTGGATGATTAATATTGTCTTGAAAGAACAGAAACCAATAAATGTACATGTGACTCAGCACTTCACTCTGAAGATGTTCTATCAAACTACTAAATCATTTCAAAAATGCAGATTTTTCTTTCAAATTCTGGTTAATATAGAGAATGAACCCCTGAGTCTATTTCTGCCCATACTTTTACTATTACCAACATAAAAGAGGAGAAATAAAATGGTAAAAATCTTCAATGACAAAACAAATAAACAAAAATCTGGAGAGGAGACAACAGCAGGAAGGAAGGAAGGAAAGAATACAAACAAATATTTTGTAAGTAGGAAGCTAATGAAAGCTTACTGGCTAAGCTGAGAAGGGAAAGCTAAACTCTATGTGTCTATACAAGGAGATAATGATGAAGCAAAATACACAAGCCCTCCCAACCCAAAATTGACTTGAGAATGGGGCACAGTGTTCCATTAAATGTCAGGTAAACCTTAGGGTTGAAGAAAGCAGAGTAGGTGGAAAGGCTTCATAAAGACTAGTTAGACCTAGATTTCTTCCTAGAACTTTTGCAGCCAGGCAAATACTCATTCTCACTTTCAAAGGCTAGAAGAGTTTTATTCTGTCAAGAAAAGGAACCAGAGAATTTAGACTCAATATCCCCTTGTGGTGCCACAGTGAGGTACTAAACAGAAAACAGGGAATTAAAATGAAAGTCTCCTTTCCATAAAATGAAAGTCTCCCAGCTCCATTCTCACACCTCAGCTCAGAGGCCACTGGCATCCCTAAATATATACACTGCTTAAACATTTGTCTCTGAAAAAATTCAGAGAAAACTTGCAATTAGTAACACATAGGTTGGTGTCTGAATCCAAAAGGCAAATATCAAATGTAGAATTCTCACTGAGAAGCCATAGTCTTAAAATGAACAAGCAGCAAATAATAAGGGTAATAGCTATATGAAGAAATCCTTCTACATTAGAGACAGGACAGAAATGGAATTTAGGAAAAACAGCACAAGGGACAGTAAATAATTACAGTAAGAGATGTGTGTAAGAAGAGATTGTACTCACAAGACATGAATGGAATGCTATTTTTTAAAGAACAAAAAAATAGCTAATATAAAAGCTGTGTGGCTCTTGAGGGGAAATATCAGTAAAAGAATAGAAAGAACATCCATGAAAACCTCAGAGACAGTGGAATAAAAAGCCAAAAAAAAAAAAAAAAGGAAAGTGAGAAAGGAAAAAAAAGAAATTCAAATGTTGATGTGAATCATCAAAACAATTTTCCATAGAGAATGAAAAAAAAATGGAATGAAGGAAATTACCGAATTCAGTAAAGTTTCAAAGATCAGAAGAAAAAAAAAGTTTTCATATTGAGTGTCCCCTAAATTTCCAGATCAGTAAATGAAAAAGGCCCATTCCAAAGCCCACCAGAATGAAATTACAGGCTCCTGGAGCTAGATGGAATTCCTGAGAGTCCCCACAAAGGAAGCATGAGTCATATGCAAAGAATAAGGATCAGAGTGACATCTGACTTCTCATAGGCAGAACTAGAATCTAGAGTTACTTACTAGTGGAGATGTACCACAAAAAATTCTGAAGGGAAACGACTTCAACTTCTCTGTATAATAAATCTTCTCTCAGATGTAAAAGTAGAATAACAATATTTTCTGATACTCCATACCTAGAAAAATTTACCTTCATTTGTAGACTCTTTTAGATAGTTGCTGTAACTCTTGCTGTGCGTGCCTGATAAGTCGCTTCAGTCATGTCCAACTCTGTGCAACCCTATGGACTGTAGCCCACCAGACTCCTCTGTCCTTGGGATTCTCCAGACAAGAATACTGGAGTGGGTAGCCCTGTCCTCCTCCAGGGGATCTTCCAGGGATCAAATCTGTATCTCTGACATCTCCTGCACTGGCTGGCAGGTTCTTTACCACTAGCGCCACCTAGGAAGCCCTAAAGCTCTTGCTATAGAGCAAAGTGAAATAACTAAAATAATAAAATCAAGTACTAATTATAACAGCCATAGTGATATAATGATAACAATAATTAAAACGAAGCACGTGCAATATAAGTGAACCTGACAGGAAAGATGAAAAAGTTCCCTAAATAACAGTAATAGGAATGCTTAGAAAAACCAAGGAACAGAAATGGAATTTAGGAAAAACAGCACAAGGGACAGTAAATAATTACAGTAAGAGATGTGTGTAAGAAGAGATTGTACTCACAAGACATGAATGGAATGCTATTTTTTAAAGAACAAAAAAATAGCTAATATAAAAGCTGTGTGGCTCTTGAGGGGAAATATCAGTAAAAGAATAGAAAGAACATCCATGAAAACCTCAGAGACAGTGGAATAAAAAGCCAAAAAAAAAAAAAAAAGGAAAGTGAGAAAGGAAAAAAAAGAAATTCAAATGTTGATGTGAATCATCAAAACAATTTTCCATAGAGAATGAAAAAAAAATGGAATGAAGGAAATTACCGAATTCAGTAAAGTTTCAAAGATCAGAAGAAAAAAAAAGTTTTCATATTGAGTGTCCCCTAAATTTCCAGATCAGTAAATGAAAAAGGCCCATTCCAAAGCCCACCAGAATGAAATTACAGGCTCCTGGAGCTAGATGGAATTCCTGAGAGTCCCCACAAAGGAAGCATGAGTCATATGCAAAGAATAAGGATCAGAGTGACATCTGACTTCTCATAGGCAGAACTAGAATCTAGAGTTACTTACTAGTGGAGATGTACCACAAAAAATTCTGAAGGGAAACGACTTCAACTTCTCTGTATAATAAATCTTCTCTCAGATGTAAAAGTAGAATAACAATATTTTCTGATACTCCATACCTAGAAAAATTTACCTTCATTTGTAGACTCTTTTAGATAGTTGCTGTAACTCTTGCTGTGCGTGCCTGATAAGTCGCTTCAGTCATGTCCAACTCTGTGCAACCCTATGGACTGTAGCCCACCAGACTCCTCTGTCCTTGGGATTCTCCAGACAAGAATACTGGAGTGGGTAGCCCTGTCCTCCTCCAGGGGATCTTCCAGGGATCAAATCTGTATCTCTGACATCTCCTGCACTGGCTGGCAGGTTCTTTACCACTAGCGCCACCTAGGAAGCCCTAAAGCTCTTGCTATAGAGCAAAGTGAAATAACTAAAATAATAAAATCAAGTACTAATTATAACAGCCATAGTGATATAATGATAACAATAATTAAAACGAAGCACGTGCAATATAAGTGAACCTGACAGGAAAGATGAAATGAAGCAGAAGCCTGAAGATGACTGGTTTGTTGCCAAACCTGGAAAGCGATCAGTCTGCATTGAAACAGGCTGAGTAGTGAGAGATGTGAGATGTGGGCATGCAGAGAAGGGGCTGTGTGAGTGCTTAAAAACAGTATGGCTATTCATGGAACAAACAGTAATGGAATCTTTAAAACTGTATAAAAGCAGAAGTATTTTTTTTAATGAGGCAATTAATAAATCAAAGCACCCAACTTGTACAAGAAAAAAATACCAATATAGTACACTAGTAGGTTCACAGTGGGCAACGTTTTTATAAGCATAATAATACTAACCTCTAACCTAAACTGATGTGTGTGTATATATACACACATATGGATACATCAGTTTATATATACATATCAGTTTTAAAATAATGGAGTAAGTAAATGTGTAAAAATAAGTATTATTTGGTGGCTGTCATTGATTCCAGCACAGTTTCATTGGTGGTGGTGTAGTCACTGAGTTGTGTCCAGCTGTTGTGACCCTATGGACTATAACCTGCTAGGCTACTCTGTTCATGAACTGTAGCTTGCCAGGCTCTTTTATCCATGGGATTTTCCAGACAAGAATACTGGAGTGGGTAGCCCTGTCCTCCTCCAGGGGATCTTCCAGGGATCAAATCTGTATCTCTGACATCTCCTGCACTGGCTGGCAGGTTCTTTACCACTAGCGCCACCTAGGAAGCCCTAAAGCTCTTGCTATAGAGCAAAGTGAAATAACTAAAATAATAAAATCAAGTACTAATTATAACAGCCATAGTGATATAATGATAACAATAATTAAAACGAAGCACGTGCAATATAAGTGAACCTGACAGGAAAGATGAAATGAAGCAGAAGCCTGAAGATGACTGGTTTGTTGCCAAACCTGGAAAGCGATCAGTCTGCATTGAAACAGGCTGAGTAGTGAGAGATGTGAGATGTGGGCATGCAGAGAAGGGGCTGTGTGAGTGCTTAAAAACAGTATGGCTATTCATGGAACAAACAGTAATGGAATCTTTAAAACTGTATAAAAGCAGAAGTATTTTTTTTAATGAGGCAATTAATAAATCAAAGCACCCAACTTGTACAAGAAAAAAATACCAATATAGTACACTAGTAGGTTCACAGTGGGCAACGTTTTTATAAGCATAATAATACTAACCTCTAACCTAAACTGATGTGTGTGTATATATACACACATATGGATACATCAGTTTATATATACATATCAGTTTTAAAATAATGGAGTAAGTAAATGTGTAAAAATAAGTATTATTTGGTGGCTGTCATTGATTCCAGCACAGTTTCATTGGTGGTGGTGTAGTCACTGAGTTGTGTCCAGCTGTTGTGACCCTATGGACTATAACCTGCTAGGCTACTCTGTTCATGAACTGTAGCTTGCCAGGCTCTTTTATCCATGGGATTTTCCAGGCAATATGGCTGGAGTGAGTTGCCATTTCCTTGTCCGAGGGATCTTCTCAATCCAGGGATCGAAGGCTGGTCTCCAGCATTGCAAGTGGATTCTTTACTGATTGAGCCACCAGGGAAGCTCCAAGAAACTTCTGAAATCTCCTAAGTGATAGAAGTGTCTTTTACTATTCATATAAGGCCTGTTTAACTCATCCCTGAATTTATGCTAAGCAGGTAGATTTCCTAAATAGCTTTAAGATGGGGCTGGTTGGCAGAAAAAAAAACAACCAAGTGACTAGAGCACAGGAACTTTCACTCCCATCTCATGACCTCCAGAAACTGAGTTCAGTCATGTGGCTAGTGACATTAACCAATCATGCTTCATAGGGAAACTTGGATAAAATCTCTGGACAAGGGCTTCCCTGGTGGTCCAGTGGGTAAAGAGTCCGCCTTGCAGCGCAACAGGCACTGGTTCGATCCCTGACCTGGGAAGAGCCCACGTGCCGCAGAGCAGCTGAACCGGTGTTTCCAATCATGAGCCAGCACTCTGGAATGCATGCACCCAGGGCCGGTGCTCTGCAGTGAGAGAGGTCCCTGCAATGGGAGGCCCACACAGGTCAGAGAATAAAAAGATGAAAATAAATATAAATAAAAGAGGCATGATAGGGAAAAAGAAAAAAAAATGCTCTGGTCAGTGAGGCTCAGGGAGCTTCTGGGTTGGTGACCACATTTATATGTAGGAGGACGGTATGCACAGACTCCACTAGAAGAGTGCTTGAGGGCTCCTGGGCCTCTCTTTTCCCTCCTTAAGATTTTATTCCATTCATCTCTTCCATTTGGCTGTTCTTGAATTGTGTCCTCCATAATAAGACTGTAATTTTAAGTATGGCACACGCAGTAAATTCTGTAAGTTGTGTTAACAAAATTGTCAGACCTGATAGAGGGTTACAGACACTCTCAAATTTGTGGTCAGACAGGGAGAAGTGCAGGAAACTGGGAGACATCCAGGACTTGCAGTGAACATCCGCAAGTGGGAGCAAGTGAGAGCAGTTGTGTGGGACTGAGCCCGTGGACCTGTACTAATTTCAGATTTAATTGATTGTGAGACATTAAATCAATGTCATTCCCTTTGGAAATGCAGTGCTAGACATGTAGTGTTTAGAATATGAAAGTTAGCACCAGAAGAAAAAGCTAAAATGGTTCAAAGTTATCTTTCAGAAGTTGCCATTTCCTTGTCCGAGGGATCTTCTCAATCCAGGGATCAAGGCTGGTCTCCAGCATTGCAAGTGGATTCTTTACGATGCCACCAGAAGCTCCAAGAAACTTCTGAAATCTCCTAAGTGATAGAAGTGTCTTTACTATTCATATAAGGCCTGTTTAACTCATCCCTGAATTTATGCTAAGCAGGTAGATTTCCTAAATAGCTTTAAGATGGGGCTGGTTGGCAGAAAAAAAAACAACCAAGTGACTAGAGCACAGGAACTTTCACTCCCATCTCATGACCTCCAGAAACTGAGTTCAGTCATGTGGCTAGTGACATTAACCAATCATGCTTCATAGGGAAACTTGGATAAAATCTCTGGACAAGGGCTTCCCTGGTGGTCCAGTGGGTAAAGAGTCCGCCTTGCAGCGCAACAGGCACTGGTTCGATCCCTGACCTGGGAAGAGCCCACGTGCCGCAGAGCAGCTGAACCGGTGTTTCCAATCATGAGCCAGCACTCTGGAATGCATGCACCCAGGGCCGGTGCTCTGCAGTGAGAGAGGTCCCTGCAATGGGAGGCCCACACAGGTCAGAGAATAAAAAGATGAAAATAAATATAAATAAAAGAGGCATGATAGGGAAAAAGAAAAAAAAATGCTCTGGTCAGTGAGGCTCAGGGAGCTTCTGGGTTGGTGACCACATTTATATGTAGGAGGACGGTATGCACAGACTCCACTAGAAGAGTGCTTGAGGGCTCCTGGGCCTCTCTTTTCCCTCCTTAAGATTTTATTCCATTCATCTCTTCCATTTGGCTGTTCTTGAATTGTGTCCTCCATAATAAGACTGTAATTTTAAGTATGGCACACGCAGTAAATTCTGTAAGTTGTGTTAACAAAATTGTCAGACCTGATAGAGGGTTACAGACACTCTCAAATTTGTGGTCAGACAGGGAGAAGTGCAGGAAACTGGGAGACATCCAGGACTTGCAGTGAACATCCGCAAGTGGGAGCAAGTGAGAGCAGTTGTGTGGGACTGAGCCCGTGGACCTGTACTAATTTCAGATTTAATTGATTGTGAGACATTAAATCAATGTCATTCCCTTTGGAAATGCAGTGCTAGACATGTAGTGTTTAGAATATGAAAGTTAGCACCAGAAGAAAAAGCTAAAATGGTTCAAAGTTATCTTTCTAGAGAGTCAAGGTAAAAAAAAATGGGAAAGAGTAAATAAGCAGGGACTGCTTTATTTCCTTAAAATCTTTAATTTCTTTTACTATGTATATTACATTAATAAAAAGGAAATTTGATTTAAATAGGAAGTGTAAATATATTTTCTAAGAAGTAAGCAAGTCATTTTATTACTCACTAAGCTCTTCAAGTCAGAATGCCTATTACATAACCATTCATTCATTCATTCATTCATCATCTCACATTTATTACCTGACATTCTGTGCTCAGTGGGGAAGAAGGAGATTTGAGGAATGTGTAGCTTCATTGAGAAGAATCATGTGAAAAAGTAAGAGAATAAATGTAGGACAATATGTGCTATAATATTATAATACATTATTATCAATCATTATTAATATTAACACATTATAAACCAGAATTAGGTATTTTTTTCTACCTGGCAAATTTTCCTAACATATTTTGGCATAATGTGATTGATTAGGTTATGAATACAATTTGCATTATACAGATTATGATTTATCCAAAAGTCTTCAAAAATTATCAAAATGTGTATATGAAAAATCATTTTATGAGTATAGGAAAGCTTATATTTCATAAAAAACATGAACCCAAGCTATTTTATTTTCACGCCTAGCTTATCATTTGGCATCCACTTTTTAGTTTTATACTGGAATTGTGATCTGTGCGTTTGTTTTGAGGGTTTCCAAATCACTGAATTCAGTCTGATTTTATGCACTGTCCAAGGTTTACTCGGTGACATATAGGTTGCTTTCTTTTTCATCCATTTGTATCAGCCAGTTTATTACTCTTAGCTTGCAAGAATGTACAAATGCATTTTTATTCACTGTTAGTAGACATCAAAAGTGGTCAGCAAGTGCAGGAAACTGGGAGACATCCAGGACTTGCAGTGAACATCCGCAAGTGGGAGCAAGTGAGAGCAGTTGTGTGGGACTGAGCCCGTGGACCTGTACTAATTTCAGATTTAATTGATTGTGAGACATTAAATCAATGTCATTCCCTTTGGAAATGCAGTGCTAGACATGTAGTGTTTAGAATATGAAAGTTAGCACCAGAAGAAAAAGCTAAAATGGTTCAAAGTTATCTTTCTAGAGAGTCAAGGTAAAAAAAAATGGGAAAGAGTAAATAAGCAGGGACTGCTTTATTTCCTTAAAATCTTTAATTTCTTTTACTATGTATATTACATTAATAAAAAGGAAATTTGATTTAAATAGGAAGTGTAAATATATTTTCTAAGAAGTAAGCAAGTCATTTTATTACTCACTAAGCTCTTCAAGTCAGAATGCCTATTACATAACCATTCATTCATTCATTCATTCATCATCTCACATTTATTACCTGACATTCTGTGCTCAGTGGGGAAGAAGGAGATTTGAGGAATGTGTAGCTTCATTGAGAAGAATCATGTGAAAAAGTAAGAGAATAAATGTAGGACAATATGTGCTATAATATTATAATACATTATTATCAATCATTATTAATATTAACACATTATAAACCAGAATTAGGTATTTTTTTCTACCTGGCAAATTTTCCTAACATATTTTGGCATAATGTGATTGATTAGGTTATGAATACAATTTGCATTATACAGATTATGATTTATCCAAAAGTCTTCAAAAATTATCAAAATGTGTATATGAAAAATCATTTTATGAGTATAGGAAAGCTTATATTTCATAAAAAACATGAACCCAAGCTATTTTATTTTCACGCCTAGCTTATCATTTGGCATCCACTTTTTAGTTTTATACTGGAATTGTGATCTGTGCGTTTGTTTTGAGGGTTTCCAAATCACTGAATTCAGTCTGATTTTATGCACTGTCCAAGGTTTACTCGGTGACATATAGGTTGCTTTCTTTTTCATCCATTTGTATCAGCCAGTTTATTACTCTTAGCTTGCAAGAATGTACAAATGCATTTTTATTCACTGTTTGAATTCCCAGAAGAAATATAACTCTGTTATGACAAGGCTGAAACTCCCTTATCCCAAATTCTTCGGCCTCATTGTGGTTTTTGTCATGCACATATTTTTTTTAATCAACTCAAGGTGTCTTTGGCAAGCACCATTGCATGGGTGCAGAGCAGACATTCAAACATTTAATAACAAAGCAAATAAGGAAATAATGGGTCATATTAGATAGGGAAAACCACTGTTAGTCCAACAATTTTTTTCAACCTGTCTCATTTAGTTGTACCCAATGAGAGATGGGATCCAGTGGGGTCTAGGGCTGTGGCAGAAATTTGGGCAACATCCAATAGTTACGGCATGGCCTTTAGGCCAGCTGTACCTCATTCTTCCATGGTCCTTTCCCCTCTTTGTTTTCAGTACTATCTTTTTATTTTTCTTTGTTTCCCATTACTCCTGTCTTCCCCTATACCTTTATCCAGCCAAACATTTATTTAGTATGTGTGATGGTCAGGGATGATAAGGAGTATACATGTACTAACTTATTAATCCTCACTACAGCCGTATGGGATAGGTGTTACTGATTTTCACTGTACTGAGAAAGAAAACAAGGATTAGATGAACTCCCCAAATTCACGTAGCTGGCAATCGCACGGTCTTGGTTATTGCGTGTGGGCATGCTCAATCATGTCCCAATCTTCATGACCCTAGGGACTGTAGCCCACCAGGCTCCTCTGTTCATGGTAGATTTTCCAGGCAAGCAATCTGGTTATTACTATAATTAAAAAAAAAAACCAGAATTAGGTATTTTTTTCTACCTGGCAAATTTTCCTAACATATTTTGGCATAATGTGATTGATTAGGTTATGAATACAATTTGCATTATACAGATTATGATTTATCCAAAAGTCTTCAAAAATTATCAAAATGTGTATATGAAAAATCATTTTATGAGTATAGGAAAGCTTATATTTCATAAAAAACATGAACCCAAGCTATTTTATTTTCACGCCTAGCTTATCATTTGGCATCCACTTTTTAGTTTTATACTGGAATTGTGATCTGTGCGTTTGTTTTGAGGGTTTCCAAATCACTGAATTCAGTCTGATTTTATGCACTGTCCAAGGTTTACTCGGTGACATATAGGTTGCTTTCTTTTTCATCCATTTGTATCAGCCAGTTTATTACTCTTAGCTTGCAAGAATGTACAAATGCATTTTTATTCACTGTTTGAATTCCCAGAAGAAATATAACTCTGTTATGACAAGGCTGAAACTCCCTTATCCCAAATTCTTCGGCCTCATTGTGGTTTTTGTCATGCACATATTTTTTTTAATCAACTCAAGGTGTCTTTGGCAAGCACCATTGCATGGGTGCAGAGCAGACATTCAAACATTTAATAACAAAGCAAATAAGGAAATAATGGGTCATATTAGATAGGGAAAACCACTGTTAGTCCAACAATTTTTTTCAACCTGTCTCATTTAGTTGTACCCAATGAGAGATGGGATCCAGTGGGGTCTAGGGCTGTGGCAGAAATTTGGGCAACATCCAATAGTTACGGCATGGCCTTTAGGCCAGCTGTACCTCATTCTTCCATGGTCCTTTCCCCTCTTTGTTTTCAGTACTATCTTTTTATTTTTCTTTGTTTCCCATTACTCCTGTCTTCCCCTATACCTTTATCCAGCCAAACATTTATTTAGTATGTGTGATGGTCAGGGATGATAAGGAGTATACATGTACTAACTTATTAATCCTCACTACAGCCGTATGGGATAGGTGTTACTGATTTTTCACTGTACTGATAAAGAAAACAAGGATTAGATGAACTCCCCAAATTCACGTAGCTGGCAATCGCACGGTCTTGGTTATTGCGTGTGGGCATGCTCAATCATGTCCCAATCTTCATGACCCTAGGGACTGTAGCCCACCAGGCTCCTCTGTTCATGGAATTTTCCAGGCAAGAATACTGGAGTGGTTGCCATTTCCTCCTCCAGGGAATCTTCCTGACCCAGGGATCAAACTCCCACATCTCCTGCACTGGCAGACAAATTCTTTCTTACTTATACACAAGTCAGATGCTGTAGGGTACCCTTGTCAGCTCCTTCCCCACACAAGGCTTTCTGGGTCTGGTGACATTTAAAGAAACCCAACAAATTCCAGTTTTAACTAATTCACTCAAAGGGGTCAGTCCTTTGCTACAGTGCAGTTGTCAGTTTTCCTATCCGTCGTTGGATTCTTAGACCACTTCTATCTTCTGAAGCTATGTGATGAGTTTTCACAGACAAATAAGAAAAAGTCAGATTTGCCCAATCTGAATTACCCATGTGACGTGGCTGTTTTGGTTTTAGCTTTAGGGTGCCGTTTTCTTAAAGCTTACCTGTGCTTTATAAACTAGTGTGAGCAGACTGTTGCTCCTAAAATGAGGAATAATTCCTGCCTATTAGCAAGTGCGTTCGCCTCCAGGAAACCATTGAAAGTCAGTACAAATCAGAAGAGTTTCGGCAGGAACCCAAATTAACCTGCAGGAATCTTTGAGAGCTGTGAGCAGTATTACTCCCAAGCACAACAAGGTCATCCAAGCCACGATTTTGATTCCTCATCTAAAGTGGGAACGATTTTTGAAAGAGAGCTTGCCTGTTGCTTTATGTTGTGGCAAAGCAAAAAAAAAAAAAAAGAAGAAGAAGAAAATGTGACTAATCAAGGGCTAGAAGACTTGAAAACAGAAGTTTTCTGATTAGTAATGCAAAGCTGGGATCATGTCTTCTTGTATTTGTCAGAGTGGGGAACATAAAATCCTGCTAACCTATTCAGCTAGCTAAAAACGTTTCCATGACAACTGTGGGAACTTGGAACATTCAGTACTCTTGTCTTCAAAAATAACCTTTCCGTATAGGCAAGAGATTGTTAAGAGCACTAACCTGCTTCACCTTCTTGGTCCAAGAAAACTACCTGACCATTACCTTGGTCTCCTTTTACCCTGGAAAAACTTCAAATGGTCTGTTTGCCCTACAGCATAGGAATAAAAATTCAGATAACTAGCCCAGGATAAACTGTGTTTAATCTCAGTGGGTTATAGCCTTTTATGATGCACTCATTACTTTTTCCGGAGGAAAGTGAACTTACTTCTGTGTGAGGAATTACAGAGATAAAGGTTGTGCCTTCTCTCCTTTTAAAGCCAATCAAGTTGAAAATAGAAAATATACTTATCTGTTATTAAAAAAAATTTTCCTGAAAAGCCGGCAACACATGCTCATGATAGATAATATAAGAAATAGAGGGAAAAAAGCTAAGGAAAAAATAAAACACCCATTATCTCATGACCCAGAGGGCCTAACCATTGTTGAATTTTTTATATATTCTCTTTTAGTGCTTATATCATATCTCTATTTTGTTTGTTCACTGTTTTAACTGAAAATTTCTTTAAGTTTGACTCACAGAGATAACAGAGGGTTTACTGCAAAAACAAAAAAACACGTAGTAGAGGATCACTTGGGTGGCCGTGTCTCTAAGACTGACCCCATAAAAAAACGACAACAACAACAACAATAGCTTAGTGAATTTTCAGGTGTAATTAGTGTACCTTATCTGAGCACTGGCATTCATACTTCTCTAGAAAGAGGATCTGATTGGTCTGTTGGCCATTGTCCAATATTGCTTAACTTGGCTTCTTCCATTCCTGCCCAGGTCACACGTTTAGTTTCAGATATCACAAATGGCAGAAACCCCAGACACCTCATGGGCCATTTCAGCCTTCCTCATGCAGAAGGGAATCTTCAAGGTGCCTTACTAGTGTATCTTACATACATCAATGTATCATCCTAAAAGGAAGGGAACTGTAGAAGTGGTTAACCGCAGGTGCAAGCAACCAGGGGGTGGGGTGGGTGTAACAGAGAGATTAAAATAATAATTAATAAGTAAAACCTACTGAAGTTTAGCCTGCTTTACATGATTCTTTGGTGGCTCAGATGGCAAAGAATCTGGCTGTGATGCAGGAGACCTGGGTTTGATCCCTGGGTTGGGACGATACCCTGGAGGAAGGCATGGCAACCCACTCCAGTATTCTTGCCTAGAGAATCCCCATGCACAGAGGAGCCTGACAGGCAACAGCCTGTGGGGTCACAAAGAGTCGGGCACGACTGAGCGACTAAGCACCGCCCAGCACACACGTCACAGTGAGTCAGCAATTCTAAATATCAGGAATAAAATACTTCTCCGAAAATGTGTTTTGTAGCCCTCGTGTTTAAAGACTTAGTTAAGACAATGATGGATTTTGCTTATATAATGTATACTTAAGCTTCAGATTTGCACATTTTCGTTTTTACATTTTAATTAACTTTGTGACCTACATGGACGTTAATTCAAAGGATTCCCCGTATGGTTCATGACAGAGGATTAGCTACTGTGTTCCTCTCCTCTCAGAGGTAAATTTCATAGCGTTCATAATCATTCAAGCTCACTTGGAGGGCAGTTCATGGATTCAAGCCTTATGTCCTGTACACCTCTGCATTCAGGCAGTAGATTTAAAATAAACAGTGGTACCATCATGGTAGGAAAAATAAAATAAAAGAACTTAAGTTCTTCAGGTCTGTCATTCTATTGCCAATTATCCTCTGAAACAAGGAATTCAACCTTCCGGAAGTACTTCTTCATATGCTTTTGCCCACTTCCTTCCAAAAAAATAGCTCTAAAAATATTGATTTATTGCATTTTCTTCTTTGTACTGTAATATTCATTTTTAAATTCTATTTTAGTCTGCATTCTACACTGGTGTGCAATCATATAAAAGTCAATATTAGAAGAAATTTACTATTCATATTTCTGGCCATTGTTACTGTTTGCTACATTTCATGATTATCACTGAAAACAATTTTGTCCTATAGAGGAGGAAAGGTATTCAAAACGATTCATTGCAGATGTCAAGATACTTCATTGTCTATCATATTTTTAAACATTTAATCATATTAGGTTTTCATTATAAACACCATTTTACTATAATAATATTCTTTGATGCAGACATGCCAAAACTTATTTATTAATAGCAATCTGTTATTGGACAATTAGCTTGTTTCCAGGTTTCACTTTTATAAACAGTGCTATACTGAATATGTTTTATCTCTACTTTCTGACACATTTTATTTCTACTTTCTGACTTTGCATCAGTCTAATTTTATGGACTGTTCAGCGGCAGTAAACAGAGCTGAAAACCAGGACAAGAGCCCCACAATCGATTATCCTCAAACTAGATGATGTGACTCATCACTGCAGTGAACCCTAGCTTATTCAATAGTTAATTATCCACAAGATGAGTATCCATAATTTATATGACCTACCTACAGCAACATAGAAAAATTTATAAATAAAAACAAAAAAATCTGATGGTGCATTGTTTTAAAAAAGCCTTAAGAATCTTCCCTTTTTGTATACACATCTATTATTTATGTGCAGTATTCCTGAACATTTCCATCTATCATATTATGCAGAGATTCTGCCAAATAAAATCCTCCCAGACAGCTCCTAGTCATCTAGGACATCCTAATCTGCTATATTTATTCATGTTTCAATGCACACGCTAAATAAGAAATTGGCAAGATGATGCAAGGGGCTACGGATACTCAGCTAGTTCTTACGCTCAGAGTCAGGCAACATTTCTCTGGGTAGTTTATTTCCTATGAAACTTATGTGAAGAATATAATGAGACTCTAATTTACACCCACACCAAAGAAGCAGCCCTGCCCGAGAGTCACAATGCAGTGCAGTGCGAGAGGTTTTTTTTAAGAGAGACATGGCAAAGTCGTGGATAAGAGTTTGGTTCTAGTGCCAGACTGCATGAGTTTGAATCCCACTGACTAGTTGGGTAACCCTGGGCTGGTCGAGGGCTCTATTAAGTTCTGGGATAAAAGAATAAAAAAGTTATAGTCCCTGCCTGATGGAAACTTACAGTTCAGAGAGCTAGACAATTAAAAAGATCATTATGTAAGAAAATGCAGTCAATTCATCCTTGTAGACACAGAGTATCTGCCATTATTATTATAGTATTGTTGAGATTGATGTTACCACCCATAGAGGATTAAATCTCTTGGAAAGCAGACCATAGATTCACAAACATTGAAGATCTCCTCTCTGCCTCTCTCCATGTATATACATGTGTATACACACACATATATGCTTGTGTGTGTACATACATATATATTGAAGATAAATTCTTTACATGCACATACATATACACATTTGTATGCATACAAACATTTACATGCACACATAAATGTATTTTTTCACCAGAAAAATGGATGGATGCTCCCACTGACCTCCTTTACTTTGTGACCCTCTTATTATTTCTTTTCCTTCTTGCTCAACCAAGAATACCTGACTCAAATCCAACTTTGACCTCCTGCTGGTTTTCTGACCTCTGCCAAATTTACTTGACTTCACAAAGCCTCAGTTTCCCCATCTATAAAATGAAGATTAAAAGCAACATCATCTTACAAGAATTTTTTGCATATTATAAGTAGTAATATATATAAAATATTAAGCATAACACCAGGCACATGGTTAAGAATTCAATTGATGTTACAATTAGTACGTAAATTACCTCAGTCAATATAAGATCATCCATAGACTTGGGCTCATTATTATTACCCTCCCTCTGGGATTTTATAATTCTTAGAGAACAGTTATTGAACATTTAGAGAGCATATAAAATTATCTCTGCACGGAGGGGGTTGTCTTCAATGACTATCTGTGAATTATTAGATGTAGCACACTAGTTCCAATCACTGAACATGGCCTAGTCAAAGAGTTCATTTCTCCACACACCTTCATCACCCCTGTGAGTTTCATATGACCTCAGTGCTCAATTCCAGCATGTGAAGAAGGTTATTACCCACCCAATTTAAAGCCAAGTAGAAGCTTACTTGGAGAACATGTAAATAGAGACCATGTCTTAGGCACATGGGCAGGCATCACTCTTACAGGAAGTTTAAGACAGTACACTGGCTGCTCTCACTGTGGAATTCTCACCAGTGGAAGATGAGGAGGGGAACTGAAAGCCTGAGCTTTGTCCACATCCACTCAGAATGCCATGGCGATTCACCAACAGTGCTGATGGCCACCTGTACCTACTATATGGAATTGGGCCATCCCCATTCAGCTAAAGAAGACTACTTTTTCAGTCTAGGGAAGGAGGTCAAAAACTAGATTAGGTCAGTTTTCAAATCATTTTCACGCCATACTTGACATAAAACCTTGGAAAGTCCAAGAACTAAAATTTTTACAGCTTTGTTCTCTGGATCATTTTTGACAGCTTCCTTTTATACCAGCTACCTGGGCAAAGCAGTGAGGAAGGACTTCTGGGGGTTACATAACAGGATGCTCCCACTGACCTCCTTTACTTTGTGACCCTCTTATTATTTCTTTTCCTTCTTGCTCAACCAAGAATACCTGACTCAAATCCAACTTTGACCTCCTGCTGGTTTTCTGACCTCTGCCAAATTTACTTGACTTCACAAAGCCTCAGTTTCCCCATCTATAAAATGAAGATTAAAAGCAACATCATCTTACAAGAATTTTTTGCATATTATAAGTAGTAATATATATAAAATATTAAGCATAACACCAGGCACATGGTTAAGAATTCAATTGATGTTACAATTAGTACGTAAATTACCTCAGTCAATATAAGATCATCCATAGACTTGGGCTCATTATTATTACCCTCCCTCTGGGATTTTATAATTCTTAGAGAACAGTTATTGAACATTTAGAGAGCATATAAAATTATCTCTGCACGGAGGGGGTTGTCTTCAATGACTATCTGTGAATTATTAGATGTAGCACACTAGTTCCAATCACTGAACATGGCCTAGTCAAAGAGTTCATTTCTCCACACACCTTCATCACCCCTGTGAGTTTCATATGACCTCAGTGCTCAATTCCAGCATGTGAAGAAGGTTATTACCCACCCAATTTCGAAAGCCAAGTAGAAGCTTACTTGGAGAACATGTAAATAGAGACCATGTCTTAGGCACATGGGCAGGCATCACTCTTACAGGAAGTTTAAGACAGTACACTGGCTGCTCTCACTGTGGAATTCTCACCAGTGGAAGATGAGGAGGGGAACTGAAAGCCTGAGCTTTGTCCACATCCACTCAGAATGCCATGGCGATTCACCAACAGTGCTGATGGCCACCTGTACCTACTATATGGAATTGGGCCATCCCCATTCAGCTAAAGAAGACTACTTTTTCAGTCTAGGGAAGGAGGTCAAAAACTAGATTAGGTCAGTTTTCAAATCATTTTCACGCCATACTTGACATAAAACCTTGGAAAGTCCAAGAACTAAAATTTTTACAGCTTTGTTCTCTGGATCATTTTTGACAGCTTCCTTTTATACCAGCTACCTGGGCAAAGCAGTGAGGAAGGACTTCTGGGTACAAGAGAAACCACGAAGGGTACAACTGGCATTTATTTCCTCTTCACATCTATAGTTACCCTTGGTAAGACAGCAACAGAGAAGCAAATTCTCCAGAGTAGTCGAGCTTCTGGTAACCTTAGTCCAATTGCATATGCGGTACTTAAATAGTCACTCATTGCTGGGGCAAGGAAGAGATGTAGGGTAAGATTAGGCAAGGCAGTCTCTAGCAGTGGCTAAGACCATGTACTTTGAAACCAAAAAGATCTGGGTCCAAATCCTCCTTCAGCTACTGTTCACGAACTAAGCAACCTTGGGCAAACTACTCAATAGCTTTGAGCTATGACTTCCTCAGTTGATAAAGTGATGATACAAGGTTATTTTGAGAACATAATGATAATAAAAATCTTGCATAAGGAAGCAATCAGCAGATATTAGCTTCCGCTACTCTTATGGGTGGTGGATGAATGGAGGTTAAGTCAAGAAAACTTTATGGCATCTGTGTTCTGCCATGCCAACTGTGTTACTAAATTTCCAAGATTAGGAAACCACTGGATGCCTTGTCTAATGTGAGCAACTCATTTTTGTTGTGCAAATTCACACTTACAAGACCTCCCAGAAACTGTTATGGAATGAAGCACATAAAAAATTCATGTGCATTCGGCAGTTACCTCCTGATAACACTTCTCAGGGGATTGATTAAGGAATTTAATTTAAACCAACAGAACCAGTAGTATTTCTGCTGATCCCTTGTGTGGCTGTGTTAGTGAACATAAATATACATGGACAGGCTTTGGGTCGTCTGTGATTCTTACAATTATTCAGTTCAAAGGAAAGCAAACTGATTACCATATGCATGAAACTGAGAAAGAGAAAGTTCTGTTCTGTGTCAGCAGTAGGGGAAAAGGTGGTTTTTGAAATATGAATGTCTTGCTACTTTTACTTGATGTGTTTCCAATGCTTGTGTAAAGAAAATAATCACCAAAATATGACACATAGAAGCAAATTCAGTGTGTATTTTTCTTCTCAAGTTGCTGTGTTCAAACTTTGACCAAAAGTAATGCTAGCTAACATAACGCTTGCAATTGTATGCACATCCAAGGGATTAAATGCTAAATAATAATTCTTTTCGTATATTTGGTTTCATGATATATTTCATAATCATGTCTAGCATCATATTGACAAAAGTCTTTTTCGTTTTCAATACTATCTTTCATAGAAGCTTAATACATAAAATTTTTAAATATCAGAAATTCTCTGGTTAAAGTGTAGGTTAGGCAAGGCAGTCTCTAGCAGTGGCTAAGACCATGTACTTTGAAACCAAAAAGATCTGGGTCCAAATCCTCCTTCAGCTACTGTTCACGAACTAAGCAACCTTGGGCAAACTACTCAATAGCTTTGAGCTATGACTTCCTCAGTTGATAAAGTGATGATACAAGGTTATTTTGAGAACATAATGATAATAAAAATCTTGCATAAGGAAGCAATCAGCAGATATTAGCTTCCGCTACTCTTATGGGTGGTGGATGAATGGAGGTTAAGTCAAGAAAACTTTATGGCATCTGTGTTCTGCCATGCCAACTGTGTTACTAAATTTCCAAGATTAGGAAACCACTGGATGCCTTGTCTAATGTGAGCAACTCATTTTTGTTGTGCAAATTCACACTTACAAGACCTCCCAGAAACTGTTATGGAATGAAGCACATAAAAAATTCATGTGCATTCGGCAGTTACCTCCCTGATAACACTTCTCAGGGGATTGATTAAGGAATTTAATTTAAACCAACAGAACCAGTAGTATTTCTGCTGATCCCTTGTGTGGCTGTGTTAGTGAACATAAATATACATGGACAGGCTTTGGGTCGTCTGTGATTCTTACAATTATTCAGTTCAAAGGAAAGCAAACTGATTACCATATGCATGAAACTGAGAAAGAGAAAGTTCTGTTCTGTGTCAGCAGTGGGGGAAAAGGTGGTTTTTGAAATATGAATGTCTTGCTACTTTTACTTGATGTGTTTCCAATGCTTGTGTAAAGAAAATAATCACCAAAATATGACACATAGAAGCAAATTCAGTGTGTATTTTTCTTCTCAAGTTGCTGTGTTCAAACTTTGACCAAAAGTAATGCTAGCTAACATAACGCTTGCAATTGTATGCACATCCAAGGGATTAAATGCTAAATAATAATTCTTTTCGTATATTTGGTTTCATGATATATTTCATAATCATGTCTAGCATCATATTGACAAAAGTCTTTTTCGTTTTCAATACTATCTTTCATAGAAGCTTAATACATAAAATTTTTAAATATCAGAAATTCTCTGGTTAAAGTGTAGGTTAGAGGCCTGAAATCCCAGCCTTGTAGCCTTCCCAAAAGCCCTCACAGAATTCCCTGAAATGACCCTGTGTGATCCAAAAGAATGACTTGAAAGAACATAATTTGAAAACATCGTGAGTGATGCATTACTTTATTACACACCTTCACACTATTTTATTTTAAACTCTTGAAAGCCCTGTGATGAAAGTCTTAACACCCTCATTTTACAGATCGAGAAGCCAAGATTCAGCAAGGAAATATTTTTCAAGATCACTTAGCTTATGAGTTTTAGCATTTAGATGCAAAGCCAAATCTTCATGGCCCGAAACATGCTTTGTTGCTGGATAACTCTATGTTCTGTAGGGCTGACCTTCTGAACATCATAGAATATTTAACAGAATCCTTGGTTTCTACTCACCAGAAATCAGTGGTCTACTATTCCTGAAATGACAATCAAGTATGTCTCCAGATATTACCAAAGGTCTCAGGAACCCAGGTGAGGGGACAAAATGGCCCCAATGGTGGCATAATCCAGGGTAATGGATCCCAAAGAGTCTATGGATAAGACTCTAGGGGTCCTTGAACTCGGGTAGGAAAGATTTGAATTTTTTTTTTTACAGAGTTTTGTTGTTTACTGACACACATCAATCTGAATCTGCCATAGGCATACATATGTTCCCACCCACTCTGCCCAAGATTTGAATTTTTATTTTCACTAACCTCTAATAAAAATTTAACATTTCTTTTTCATAATACTTGTAAGCAATAGATCTTAATTGAATACAGAATTATCAGTACTTGTAAGTTTTAACCAGAAAATAAGCACTAATACACCAGACTTTCTATCTAGCTACAGTTAGTACAGGTAATTGAAAATAGCATTGAAAATCAGAGTAAATGTCACGGTATACTAAGAAGAAAAAACATTTTTCAAAGTATGAGGATACTTTAAAAATATTTTGTTAAACGCAATCCTAGAAGGATATACAGAAGAATGTTCACAGTTTTCTCTGAAAGATGAGATTATAGATAAAATTTCCAACTTCGAGATTTTTGCATTGCTTGAGTTTTATAACAAAAAGATATTATGTGCGAAAAAATTGTCAAGTGTTTCTATTTTTTAAAAAAAGAAAATTAGAGTTAATGACTCTAAGTACTACTTCAAAATTATGCTAGGTATTTGACCTGCTGTCAGATCTTATTTAAAAAATTACCAAAGAAGTAGATGTATATTACTATATTTCTTAAATTTTGCTAATTATATTTCACAATAATTGTTTTCTTTTATAATTCTTCTTTGCTTTTTTGCATCTATACCTTTTCTGAGAAGGTGTCCCTAGGTTTAACTTGACAGTGTGAATGGGGTCCATGACACACAGAGTTTACTCAGCCCTACTCTGAAGCTTCTGCATTTTACCCCTTATATTGGGAAGACAAGTGGTAAAGTTGTCTAGTGACTCAGAATACAGCCTCTGTTCTACCTACATTCAAATTATTGGCTATAACCTTAACCAAATTAAATAATTCTCTAAACCTCCGTCTCTTCATCTGCAAAATGAGATTAATACCAGTATGTGCCTTACACTGGCTTTTGTAAGGTTAAGTGTTTAGTAACAGTTTCTGGCACATAGTAAGCACTTAATGTTTCTTTAGTCACTAGTCCTGTCCCACTCTCTGCAACACCATGGACTTTAGCCCCACCGGGCTCCTCCGTCCATGGCATTTTCCAGGCAAGATTACTGGAGTAGGTTGCCATTTCCTTCACCAAGGCACTTAATAGCTACAAGCTATTATTATTATCACTACTTTGGTGACTTATAACATGGCCTCTTCAGAAATAATTGTCTAGTAAGTATTTTGCCACCAGCAGGGGCGTTGACAAAGCACAGAAATCTCTGAAATATATGCCAAGGGATATAAAATACTTAGTCTCTCTTCTGGTCTTAACATTTAGTCTCTCTCCTGGTGCTTAACATTTTTCATTTGTAGGAGATATATAAGAAAGTCCTTTTCTTTAGAAGGATTTGAAAGTGCTCAAAATTTCATCTGCTCCTGGACACCATGAGGATGGAAACAGCATTTATTTCGCAGTGCAGGACTCAAGGGGTGGGAACACAGCAGGAGCAATGACGACCGAAGTCAGTTGGGAGTTGCTGGACTGGGGGCACTTCAGGCCCCAGGTTTCTGCCTTTTACCTGTCCCTCAGTGCCAGTTACCAACAGCCCCTGCTGATCACACTTTTCCAATCCTGTTCGAGTCACACTTGAAAGCCTTTCTTTTCTCATGGGATGCCAATTCATGATAAATGCTCACAAAGGCATAACAATTTCAATTGCCAGACCATCTGGCTATTGGATATTTTACTGTGGCTTTTAGAGCCAAGAGCTTTACCAGTCGCCCTGTTTCTAAGGAAACAGAAGCTATGGCGACAATTCGTGACTTAGATGAACTGTCTCATCGCTCATTAAAGACGGCCTCTGGGGGTCAGCAAGCACAAGCTGTACTCCTGTTCCTGCAGCCAGAAGACTAGGTAATATGCTGCTTATCTGCAGTATTCTTATTTGCATCTTCTCTTCTGAATCACTTGCAGAACCAAACTGAAGTGTGATCTGAACACAGAAAAGTCCATGTTCTACCCACTTTTTCTGGGATCTTTCGTTAAGTGGATGAAAAGATGCGTGGATGGATGAATGAACTCCATCGTTTATTCTGTCAGTCAACAAACAAATACTGAGCATTTGAGTATCAGGTCACTTCTATGCTTAAACATTTTGGGTAAAACATCCAAGTTTCTTAGTTTAGTAAATAAACAAGCAAAACCTAATATGGGTCAAAGTACAGTCACCCTTCATAAGTGACACAACTGGGTGGATGCTGACAAGTATTCTTACATGCTACATGAGTCTGGTAGTTGCCATTTCTTCTAAGGCATTAACTTAATCACTACTTTGGTGACTTATAACATGGCCTCTTCAGAAATAATTGTCTAGTAAGTATTTTGCCACCAGCAGGGCGTTGACAAAGCACAGAAATCTCTGAAATATATGCCAAGGGATATAAAATACTTAGTCTCTCTTCTGGTCTTAACATTTAGTCTCTCTCCTGGTGCTTAACATTTTTCATTTGTAGGAGATATATAAGAAAGTCCTTTTCTTTAGAAGGATTTGAAAGTGCTCAAAATTTCATCTGCTCCTGGACACCATGAGGATGGAAACAGCATTTATTTCGCAGTGCAGGACTCAAGGGGTGGGAACGCAGCAGGAGCAATGACGACCGAAGTCAGTTGGGAGTTGCTGGACTGGGGGCACTTCAGGCCCCAGGTTTCTGCCTTTTACCTGTCCCTCAGTGCCAGTTACCAACAGCCCCTGCTGATCACACTTTTCCAATCCTGTTCGAGTCACACTTGAAAGCCTTTCTTTTCTCATGGGATGCCAATTCATGATAAATGCTCACAAAGGCATAACAATTTCAATTGCCAGACCATCTGGCTATTGGATATTTTACTGTGGCTTTTAGAGCCAAGAGCTTTACCAGTCGCCCTGTTTCTAAGGAAACAGAAGCTATGGCGACAATTCGTGACTTAGATGAACTGTCTCATCGCTCATTAAAGACGGCCTCTGGGGGTCAGCAAGCACAAGCTGTACTCCTGTTCCTGCAGCCAGAAGACTAGGTAATATGCTGCTTATCTGCAGTATTCTTATTTGCATCTTCTCTTCTGAATCACTTGCAGAACCAAACTGAAGTGTGATCTGAACACAGAAAAGTCCATGTTCTACCCACTTTTTCTGGGATCTTTCGTTAAGTGGATGAAAAGATGCGTGGATGGATGAATGAACTCCATCGTTTATTCTGTCAGTCAACAAACAAATACTGAGCATTTGAGTATCAGGTCACTTCTATGCTTAAACATTTTGGGTAAAACATCCAAGTTTCTTAGTTTAGTAAATAAACAAGCAAAACCTAATATGGGTCAAAGTACAGTCACCCCTTCATAAGTGACACAACTGGGTGGATGCTGACAAGTATTCTTACAGATGAGTAAAACAGACTAGTACAGAATAGTGCAAAGTACATTTAAAGTATCAAGAGTAAATGTTGCTTCATGAAACTTTTCGTAAATCTGTTTCGTGCGTTGTATTGAGTTGAAAAGTAAATGTATTTCTTGTTAGAGAGTCAAGTTATGAAAAAATTTGAAAGTCACTGACTGCAAAAGCCCTTATACCTCCCTCCCAAGCCCTCTAATCACTACATCAAAATTTATTTTCTAATCATGCTGCACTGCTCTGGTTCTCCAGAAGCACACATGTTTTCCTTTCACAGATCTCTTCACTGTCCATCTTAATAGAACACTGTTGGATCCTCATACCTGCTTCTGCTTTTTAAAAAACAATTCATTTGCATTTTAAAATTTTATTGAAATACGGTTGATTTACAATGTGGTGTTAATATCCACTGTATACACAGTAATGTGTTGAGGACTAGTATGAATTTTGAGATTTTCCTGGTTCAGTCATGCAAAATCCACATGCCAGTGCAGGGGATGTAGGTTTGCTATCTGGGTAGAAAGATCCCCTAGAGAAGAAAATGACAACCCACGCCAGTATTCTTGCCTGGGAAACCCCATGGATAGAAGAGCCTGGTGGACTGCAGTCCAAGGGATTGACAAGAGTTGGACATAACTTAACAGTTAAACAACGATGACTGAATTTAGTTCAATATTCGACCTACAAAATTCATGATGATGATGATGATGATGGTGTGTTAGTCACTCAGTTGTGTCCGACTCTTCGTGACCCCATAGACTGTAGCCTGCCAGGCAGGATCTTCTGTCCATGGAATTCTCCAAGTGAGAATACTGGAGTGGGTAGGCATTCCCTTCTCCAGGGGATCTTCTCAACTCAGGGATCAAAACCAGATCTCCTCCGCTGCAGCAGATTCTTTACCACCTGAGCCACAAGGAACGTCTCAAAATTCATACTAGTCCTCAACACCCTACAATGTAGGCAAGAATATCTGTCATTTTTATTTATTTTTTTCCATGTAGGAAATTATTTTTTCCCTTTTGTCTGTATGGGATTTGTACAATATAATTCTGGATGACTAATTTAATTTTCTTGTACCAATAATGCTTCTTTTTCTAAGAAATTCTAAAGGCTGGAACTAAAGAGGTTTTCCAGCTGTGTTCTCTTGTTGAGATCTTACAAACGAAAGCCAAAGTGCAACCATACTCGGTATTCCCTTTTGTTTCCTGTCTGTCAGTCCTTTGAATCTAAATCCTCTGAAGACTGGACTGTGAAAGCACAAAATAAACAGTCTCATAATTAAACAAAGATATTCTTAGAGTAGACTGCTCCCAGGGGCTAAGTAAAGCTTTAATTTTATAATGAAGGAAAGAGTTAATTGGCTTCAAAAATACTTAGCCAAAAAAATATGAAACAATGGCACTTTGCAAGGGGTGTCATATGGTAACATTTCAGAATGGACAACAGAGTTTAGACGTCAGCATCTCACCAAATAAGGGTCTCCACCATCAGGGTGTGTAAGTAGGTCTGCCTCTTTCTGAAAATGGCTTGCCAACACTCTGACACAATGTGAGAGTAGCCATAGAGAAGATTTCATTCTAGGTTCTAAAATAAAAGTAGCCTAGATTTTTCTTTTTAATTGAGAATATGAAAATAAATGATATACAGTAAAACTGGAGACTCTGCACATCATAAGGGTTGGAGCTGACTGGTATGCTGTGTTTACTACCATCAGAGGCCCTTGACTTATATAAGAGACAAGTGATCCCCAGTTCTGAGAAAGATAAAAGCTTGTTTTTCTCCAGACTGCCTTCCATAAGAGTCTCATGTTTACTATGCATAGCTCACAGGCTGTCACTGAAGTTCTGGCTCTTATTTATATAGATTTTTTTATTGTCTCAGAACTCGCTTAAATGGCTGCAAAAATCAATGGCCACATTTCCATATACAGCATATGAAGTATTATTTCACAATATATTTATAAGCATCTTGTTAATTCCACTTTTGTCTTTCAGTTTATCTAAAGCACTGTCTAGCCAACCACCAACCATTACTTTCTTAGACTACATTCTCTCCACTTTCACTGCCAGCACCAACAGTGGAAGGTTGTTTTTGCACTGAGATTAAAGGCTGGACGCTACCATCAGACTAGATTGCCTGGAAAAGGAAATGGTGACCCACTCCAGTATTCTTGCCTGGGGAATCCCATGACAGAGGAGCCCTGTAAGTTTCTTCTCAAGTTGCAAAGAGTCAGATATGACTGGAGTAACTTAGCACACACAAAGAATGGACTCTGGCATCAGTCTAAGTCCAGATCCCTACTCTTGCATTTCCTGACTGTGTGGCCTTGGCCAGCTGACTAGATCTTTATCATTCTCAGTTTCTTCAGCTGGATGTGAGAACTGAATAAGACATACAATATCATAATTTACCTGGTACCTAGTTAAGAAGTGTTCAATGTCTTTGCAGGTTTCTTTTTTAACTTCCCACTCCTAAAACAGTTTTCCTTTACTTCACTGAAAATAGTACTTTGTATTCAGATTCCACTGTTAGGAGAAGAAAGAAGTAATTCAATTAGTCATCGTGCTGGTGGTTTAGTCACTAATTCATGTCCAACTCTTGTGACCCATGAACTGTAGCCTGGTAGGCTTCTCTATCCATGGGATTTCTCAGGCAAGAATATTGAAATGGGTTACCATTTTTTTCTCCATAACTAGTCATAGTCACTATTTACAACAGACATAACTTAAATCTGTACCTAAGCTAAATTAGAAATTAATAACTGGTATAAACACCTGTTATTTCTGAGAAAAAAGTCAAATTTCAAAGAAAACATAAATAGAAAAATATGATGAATCATATGAGAGAGTTATTTACAGATTGAAATGTATAAAAAGACCAAAGTCTTAATCATCAGTTGACAAATACAATGCCCCCAAATTTGCCACCCATTAGTAACACCCAGAAACACTTGTTTTGACCTCACATGTGCTCTGCCAAAGAAATACAAATAAAACCAGTGACTGTTTGAGGAGCTAACTACCCGTGACTGTTTGAGGAGCTAACTGCCATGACACCGTTGGGACCAGACATACAGAGATATATGTTTCCTATGTGTCTCCCTCATCTCATTGGCCCAGAGTAACTTCCAAGGAACACCTTGTTGGAAGCTCAACTCTGCTCCTCATAATCACTCCATCAGTGGGGAACTCTGAGGTGACAAAGAGAGAGAGAATATATGAACATTATATGTCCTATAACTCAGATACTGAAATTCTTATATCTACTTGCACCCTTTCTTAAGCATAGGTTGCCCCATTTCTTTCCCCTTGTTTTTCACCTTTTTTTTTTAAATTTTGACCTCCTTTTTTTGGTTGATGTTTTATTTATTTATTTTCATCCATCTTTACTCTTCTGCCTGTGGGGCCCCCATTGCAGTGGCCCCCCTTCTCTTCCAGTGCACTGGCTCATAATTGGACATACCAGTCCAGCCACTCTGCAGCATGTGGGATCTTCCTGGGCTAGGGATCGAACTGGTGTTGCCTTGGCCAGCTGACTAGATCTTTATCATTCTCAGTTTCTTCAGCTGGATGTGAGAACTGAATAAGACATACAATATCATAATTTACCTGGTACCTAGTTAAGAAGTGTTCAATGTCTTTGCAGGTTTCTTTTTTAACTTCCCACTCCTAAAACAGTTTTCCTTTACTTCACTGAAAATAGTACTTTGTATTCAGATTCCACTGTTAGGAGAAGAAAGAAGTAATTCAATTAGTCATCGTGCTGGTGGTTTAGTCACTAATTCATGTCCAACTCTTGTGACCCATGAACTGTAGCCTGGTAGGCTTCTCTATCCATGGGATTTCTCAGGCAAGAATATTGAAATGGGTTACCATTTTTTTCTCCATAACTAGTCATAGTCACTATTTACAACAGACATAACTTAAATCTGTACCTAAGCTAAATTAGAAATTAATAACTGGTATAAACACCTGTTATTTCTGAGAAAAAAGTCAAATTTCAAAGAAAACATAAATAGAAAAATATGATGAATCATATGAGAGAGTTATTTACAGATTGAAATGTATAAAAAGACCAAAGTCTTAATCATCAGTTGACAAATACAATGCCCCCAAATTTGCCACCCATTAGTAACACCCAGAAACACTTGTTTTGACCTCACATGTGCTCTGCCAAAGAAATACAAATAAAACCAGTGACTGTTTGAGGAGCTAACTACCCGTGACTGTTTGAGGAGCTAACTGCCATGACACCGTTGGGACCAGACATACAGAGATATATGTTTCCTATGTGTCTCCCTCATCTCATTGGCCCAGAGTAACTTCCAAGGAACACCTTGTTGGAAGCTCAACTCTGCTCCTCATAATCACTCCATCAGTGGGGAACTCTGAGGTGACAAAGAGAGAGAGAATATATGAACATTATATGTCCTATAACTCAGATACTGAAATTCTTATATCTACTTGCACCCTTTCTTAAGCATAGGTTGCCCCATTTCTTTCCCCTTGTTTTTCACCTTTTTTTTTTAAATTTTGACCTCCTTTTTTTGGTTGATGTTTTATTTATTTATTTTCATCCATCTTTACTCTTCGGCCTGTGTGGGCCCCCCATTGCAGTGGCCCCTCTCGCTGCAGAGCACTGCCTCTGGGCACATGTGCTCCAGTGCACTGGCTCATAATTGGACATACCAGTCCAGCCACTCTGCAGCATGTGGGATCTTCCTGGGCTAGGGATCGAACTGGTGCCCCTTGCAGTGCAAGGTGGACTCTCTACTCACTGGAACATCAGGGAAGCCCTCACTTTTATTTTAAATTGACTTAATATGTCATGTGACTCAAGTATTTTAAATTGACTTAATATGTCATGTGACTCAGCCATTCTATGACCTCAGGGAGGTTATCTTATTAACAAATGTCAAGCTAGGGCTTCCCTTGGTGGTCCAGTGGGTAAGGACACCACCTTGCAGTGCAAGGCGCCCGGGTTTGAGCCCTGGCCTGGGAAGATCTCACGTGCGCGGAGCGGCTGGACTGATGTGTCCAGTGCACGAGCCCGAGCTCTGGAGCGCATGCGCCCAGAGCCGGCGCTCTGCAACGACAGACACCACGCGATGGAGGCCCACAGGAGCCAAAGAACGAAGACGAATGAAAATAGAGGAATGAAAAGACTAATAGAAGTGGCCTGCCCACTCCCCTCCCTCCTCAACCTGACCCCCGCCCAAAGTAAATAAATAAATAAATAAAATAAATAAATAAAATAAATGTCAAGCTAACCCCTCACATGACATCTGATCACATAACATTCTTTTGCGAATGTTTTATTTCTTAATACTAAAATGCTGCTCTCCTACATCTCCCTGTGAATAATCACACATGCTTATAACCCATATCATACCAATCCTGCATTTAAAGTCTTTCCAGGTCTAATTTTTGTTTCACCACTTTACTCTGTAGACAGCCTCTAAAATGGATCTCTGTGAGTCTACTTTCTAGTAATTCACTAGGGAATTAATAGGCAGTTATGTAGAATTCCCTTCTCTTGAGCATGACCCTACCTTGTAACTTAATTCAAAGTATATAACATAGCAAAAGTGATATGATGTGGGCTTCAAAGTAGGATTCAAAAGACCCATTTCCCCTTGTTTTTCACCTTTTTTAAATTTTGACCTCCTTTTTGGTTGATGTTTTATTTATTTATTTTCATCCATCTTTACTCTTCGGCCTGTGTGGGCCCCCCATTGCAGTGGCCCCTCTCGCTGCAGAGCACTGCCTCTGGGCACATGTGCTCCAGTGCACTGGCTCATAATTGGACATACCAGTCCAGCCACTCTGCAGCATGTGGGATCTTCCTGGGCTAGGGATCGAACTGGTGCCCCTTGCAGTGCAAGGTGGACTCTCTACTCACTGGAACATCAGGGAAGCCCTCACTTTTATTTTAAATTGACTTAATATGTCATGTGACTCAAGTATTTTAAATTGACTTAATATGTCATGTGACTCAGCCATTCTATGACCTCAGGGAGGTTATCTTATTAACAAATGTCAAGCTAGGGCTTCCCTTGGTGGTCCAGTGGGTAAGGACACCGCCTTGCAGTGCAAGGGGCGCCGGTTCGAGCCCTGGCCTGGGAAGATCTCACGTGCCGCGGAGCGGCTGGACTGATGTGTCCAATTACCGAGCCCGAGCTCTGGAGCGCATGCGCCCAGAGCCGGCGCTCTGCAACGACAGACACCACCGCGATGGAGGCCCACAGGAGCCAAAGAACGAAGACGAATGAAAATAGAGGAATGAAAAGACTAATAGAAGTGGCCTGCCCACTCCCCTCCCTCCTCAACCTGACCCCCGCCCAAAGTAAATAAATAAATAAATAAAATAAATAAATAAAATAAATGTCAAGCTAACCCCTCACATGACATCTGATCACATAACATTCTTTTGCGAATGTTTTATTTCTTAATACTAAAATGCTGCTCTCCTACATCTCCCTGTGAATAATCACACATGCTTATAACCCATATCATACCAATCCTGCATTTAAAGTCTTTCCAGGTCTAATTTTTGTTTCACCACTTTACTCTGTAGACAGCCTCTAAAATGGATCTCTGTGAGTCTACTTTCTAGTAATTCACTAGGGAATTAATAGGCAGTTATGTAGAATTCCCTTCTCTTGAGCATGACCCTACCTTGTAACTTAATTCAAAGTATATAACATAGCAAAAGTGATATGATGTGGGCTTCAAAGTAGGATTCAAAAAGACTCGTTTCTGTCCAACTGGCCCTTCAGGCTGTTTTTCACTTGCCCTGAGGGAACTCAGTTATAAATTACCTTGTGGAGATGCTTTTGCAACAAAGAACTGAGGGAGCAATCCAGTGAACAGTCACCAAGGAGCTGAAGTCCTTGATCCATGAATATGTGAGGAACTGAATTCTACCTGCAGCAATATGAGTGAGCTTAAGAGTAGCTTCTCCCTCAACTGAGCCTTCAGATAAGACCAAAGTCCCAGCCAACCCTTTAATTGCAAGCTTGTGAAAGGCCTAGAGGCAGAGACACCAAATTACATCAAGTCCAGATTTCTGGCCCACAAAATCTGTGAGATAGCAAATGTTTCATGTTTTAAACAACTTAAGTTTTTTCATATTGTTGTGCAGTAAGAAATAGCTAATACATTCCCTATACACATATCTACCGTAAGACCAATCACAGAGCTGGTGTGATAAGGCTGTACAACCCATGGTATTATTTGTACCTTGAAGCTAGGATTTCTATCTTGGTGATATTTTCCTAGGGTCTAGCAGTTCCTGGAATGTATTAGGTCCATGACTGAGATGTTTAGCAATCTGGAAGTTCTTTGTGGTAAGTAATACAATCATAATAACAACAGCAAGTATTTGTTGAGTCCTTCTCGAAGAGGAAATGACAACTCACTCCAGTATTCTTATCTGGAGAATCCCAAGGAGAGAGGAACCTGGTGGGCTATAGTCCATAGGGTAGCAAACAGTCAGACCAGACTGAGTGACTGAGCATGCACACGCATTCTGTCCTTGCCCTTGGAGGCAATTCATTAAATACTGTACAAGTACTATTAGCTAATCCTAATATCAACCACCTTAAAAAGAAAGAAGCTGAGTTAGAGAAAAATCAGGTAACTTGTAACTTGTCCAGCATCAAAAGCTAAAGGAGCCTAGCTGTAAACACAGGCAATCTACATAAAGTTCACATTCTCAACCACAAAAACTACATAGATATATGATATTTCTAGTAATTCACTAGGGAATTAATACATAGAAACCTTCTCTTGAGCATGACCCTACCTTGTAACTTAATTCAAAGTATATAACATAGCAAAAGTGATATGATGTGGGCTTCAAAGTAGGATTCAAAAAGACTCGTTTCTGTCCAACTGGCCCTTCAGGCTGTTTTTCACTTGCCCTGAGGGAACTCAGTTATAAATTACCTTGTGGAGATGCTTTTGCAACAAAGAACTGAGGGAGCAATCCAGTGAACAGTCACCAAGGAGCTGAAGTCCTTGATCCATGAATATGTGAGGAACTGAATTCTACCTGCAGCAATATGAGTGAGCTTAAGAGTAGCTTCTCCCTCAACTGAGCCTTCAGATAAGACCAAAGTCCCAGCCAACCCTTTAATTGCAAGCTTGTGAAAGGCCTAGAGGCAGAGACACCAAATTACATCAAGTCCAGATTTCTGGCCCACAAAATCTGTGAGATAGCAAATGTTTCATGTTTTAAACAACTTAAGTTTTTTCATATTGTTGTGCAGTAAGAAATAGCTAATACATTCCCTATACACATATCTACCGTAAGACCAATCACAGAGCGCTGGTGTGATAAGGCTGTACAACCCATGGTATTATTTGTACCTTGAAGCTAGGATTTCTATCTTGGTGATATTTTCCTAGGGTCTAGCAGTTCCTGGAATGTATTAGGTCCATGACTGAGATGTTTAGCAATCTGGAAGTTCTTTGTGGTAAGTAATACAATCATAATAACAACAGCAAGTATTTGTTGAGTCCTTCTCGAAGAGGAAATGACAACTCACTCCAGTATTCTTATCTGGAGAATCCCAAGGAGAGAGGAACCTGGTGGGCTATAGTCCATAGGGTAGCAAACAGTCAGACCAGACTGAGTGACTGAGCATGCACACGCATTCTGTCCTTGCCCTTGGAGGCAATTCATTAAATACTGTACAAGTACTATTAGCTAATCCTAATATCAACCACCTTAAAAAGAAAGAAGCTGAGTTAGAGAAAAATCAGGTAACTTGTAACTTGTCCAGCATCAAAAGCTAAAGGAGCCTAGCTGTAAACACAGGCAATCTACATAAAGTTCACATTCTCAACCACAAAAACTACATAGATATATGATATTTCTAGTATTAGGTACCCCTGATATACATCTTATATGTTTTTATTTCACACACACTCACTAGCACAATACCTTGCACATGTGCTTGTGCTAAGTCACTTCAGTCATGTCCAACTCTTTGTGACCTATGGACTAAAGACCGCCAGGCTCCTCTGGGATTCTCCAAGCAAGAATACTGGAGTGGGTTGTCATGTCCTCCTCTAGGGGGTCTTCCTGACACAAGGATGGAACCCACATCTCTTATGTCTCTTGCACTGGCAGGTGGGTTCTTTACCAGTAGCACCACCTGGGAAACCCCAGTACCTTGCATAGAAAGGATCAGTAAATATGAGTGAATGAAGAAATCAATACTAGAGGTTTTTTGTTTTGGCTGAGTTTTTATCTTCTGAGCCAAGGAGACAAGTACATCAGCCACAGAGGAATTCTTTGACCCTTCCCTGAGGACACATTATCATCTGTGATGATGTGAAACAGAGATGATTGGTCCACAGAGGCCCTTTCAATTCCCCATTCTGTCTGAGTGAAAACTAGAGATGTGCTACATTTTCACTAGCCTTTATTTCTCCCAGTTTTCCATCCTGAGACTATTGCTTTAAATGAGCTCATTCAGGGAAAAAAAAAAAAAAAAGATAATGCATTATCTCTGAAAAAAGATGCAAGTGTCACGTAGCAATCTCACTGTATCACAGTTAAAAGTCAAATCTGAAGTGGTGGAAATCACAAATAGAAAACTTTTGCTATTATTGTTGGGGATGGGGGAGGTATCTCATAGATTGTAACAGACCAAGTGAACACTGTATTCATTCTGTTCTCAATCTTCTCTCTGCAGGCTGGGAAAATTAAACTCCACCACAAGGGATTCATCTTCTATTGCTCTTTTATCTGAGCTCACTATGCTAAATTGGCTACTCCCTAAGATAGTATATGCCTTATTTTTAGTAGTTTAGTTTACCAATTAGTAGACACGACTGTTACAATTATAGAGTACTAAGCAAGTGATGGAAGCCTGGTTGTGTCATATGACAGTCTACCGGCCTTACTACCTCTCTACAGGGACTAGGCTGGTGAGTTAAATCATAACAAGAGACAAACGACCTGAAAACCTGACCCCACCAATGTTTTAACCATTTTTTGTCTTGAGAGTTTTATAGGTATCAGATTTAAACTATGTAGCTCTGTATTACCCAGAAACCAAAAGGAGATGGCAATGAATATTGGGAGCCTTCAAGGAATGAGCCTTCAGGAAACGGGACTCAGTTGTGCTGAGAGTAGGACGACATGGCTGGGAGGTAGCTGGCCTCCAGATGCGGTGGGAAATGCAAAAAAGACTGCCATCATTGACAGTTTTGTCTAGAAATACAAATCCATAGAACATGTGGAATCAGAATGAGACCTTACTGTCAAGAAGATGCTTGATTAAAATTAATGAAGGAAGAGATGGTTGAAAAGTAAACACTATAAATAATACCTGAAATTATGACTGGATATACAATACTTTTGTTGTTTAATATCTTCAGGCAAAGCACAGTCAGGACTGCTACTACCTAGAGAGAGCTCTTTGGTAAGAGTTTTGAGTAATATTCTCCTGAGGTTAATATCTATTTTGGAAAATGAAGGCACTGACAAATTTCCAGGGATTTACCATAAAGCCTACACTTCCTGAAATATTTATAGTAATAACATTTTACCTGTAAAAGTTTAATTGGGGGCAGAATCAGGATATCCTCTTACTTGACAGCTTCCCACATGTGATTCTTACAAAATTACTCTATGATTTTTTTCAAGAGGCCTTCTGGAAAAACAAGATAGTTTTGCATGTAAAAGCTTAGATACAGATGTAGAGGATACAGATATAGACTCTTTTACATTATATAAAAGACATTAAATCAGTAAGTCAGGTAACCATCAGTAAGTCAAACCCATCAAGATCAGTCAAACTGCTAACATTTTAATACAAGCTCACAGCTTATTTTCAAAATTCTCAAGGTTTTTTTGTTTATTTTACCAATTAGTAGACACGACTGTTACAATTATAGAGTACTAAGCAAGTGATGGAAGCCTGGTTGTGTCATATGACAGTCTACCGGCCTTACTACCTCTCTACAGGGACTAGGCTGGTGAGTTAAATCATAACAAGAGACAAACGACCTGAAAACCTGACCCCACCAATGTTTTAACCATTTTTTGTCTTGAGAGTTTTATAGGTATCAGATTTAAACTATGTAGCTCTGTATTACCCAGAAACCAAAAGGAGATGGCAATGAATATTGGGAGCCTTCAAGGAATGAGCCTTCAGGAAACGGGACTCAGTTGTGCTGAGAGTAGGACGACATGGCTGGGAGGTAGCTGGCCTCCAGATGCGGTGGGAAATGCAAAAAAGACTGCCATCATTGACAGTTTTGTCTAGAAATACAAATCCATAGAACATGTGGAATCAGAATGAGACCTTACTGTCAAGAAGATGCTTGATTAAAATTAATGAAGGAAGAGATGGTTGAAAAGTAAACACTATAAATAATACCTGAAATTATGACTGGATATACAATACTTTTGTTGTTTAATATCTTCAGGCAAAGCACAGTCAGGACTGCTACTACCTAGAGAGAGCTCTTTGGTAAGAGTTTTGAGTAATATTCTCCTGAGGTTAATATCTATTTTGGAAAATGAAGGCACTGACAAATTTCCAGGGATTTACCATAAAGCCTACACTTCCTGAAATATTTATAGTAATAACATTTTACCTGTAAAAGTTTAATTGGGGCAGAATCAGGATATCCTCTTACTTGACAGCTTCCCACATGTGATTCTTACAAAATTACTCTATGATTTTTTTCAAGAGGCCTTCTGGAAAAACAAGATAGTTTTGCATGTAAAAGCTTAGATACAGATGTAGAGGATACAGATATAGACTCTTTTACATTATATAAAAGACATTAAATCAGTAAGTCAGGTAACCATCAGTAAGTCAAACCCATCAAGATCAGTCAAACTGCTAACATTTTAATACAAGCTCACAGCTTATTTTCAGTCTCAAGTATTACAAATCAAGGCAAATAAAATTCACATTCTTAGTTTTCATGCTATTTTATTTTTTGGAATACACATAGACTTCACTTTACTATGGTTCTCCTTTATTATTTGTTTTTTCTTCTTTCCTTTTTTATTTTTTAAATTAAGAAAATAAGACTAGAATATACTTACCAGGAGATTTGGGAGATACAGAACAAAGTTACATATAATTCCACTATATATTATGGTTATTTTTAAGTAGATAAATTAAGATTTTTTAGTTTCAATATCAAACTCTCAAAAATTAATGGAATGAATACACAGAAAATTAGGATATAATAGACCCAAAAAGCACTATGAACCAATTCAACATAATTAAGATTTATACAATTTTCACACAATTGCAGGATACAATTCTATTCATGTTTCCATAGACTATAAACCAGGAGACACTAGAACATATGCAGGAACATAAAATAAGGTGCATAAATGTCATGGTCTAAAAGTATTGCTGGAGAAAGAAATAGCAACCCACTTCAGTATTCTTGTCTGGAGAATCCCATGGACAGAGAAGCCTGGTGGGCTACAGCTCATGGGGTTGCAAAAGTCAGACATGACTGAGTGATTGAGCACACAAGACTACTGAAATCATACAGAGTCTGTTCTCTTATAACAGTGGAATTATGTTAGAAATCAGTATCAAAAGATATTTTTAAAATAACCCACATATTTTCAAATGTCATGTGACATTTACCAAGAGAGATCTTTGACTTAATCATTGAAAGTCTCGATTAAGTTAAAAGAATGAAAAAACACAGAGGGTAACTGCAGAGAAGAAAGCATTTAAATGAGAAATTATTATCAAAGATACTTTTAAAACTCCAAGTATTTGGAAATTAAATGTCCACTTTTAAATGATGTGTGTATCTAAGAAACAATAACAAGGAAAATTAGAAAATCTTTCTAACAGAATAAAATTTATCAGAACTTGTTGCATGCACCTGAAAATGCTCAATGAAACTGAATACAGTGTGGAATACTGAATAAGGTATGAAAACAAATAATGGACACTAGCACAAAATTTTGTGAAATTTGAATACAGTCCTTCTTTATCAAGAGGTCTATGCAGTCAGAACTGTTCTCATATTAAAATGTTAACATGCAATGCATTCATCATTGCTCTCTCAAAATGAACCAATAAATACATATTAAATTTTTTTTCTTAGTTTTAATTTCAACTATCATAAATATTGATGGGATTTAAGAGTGTAAATTAATCAGACAAAAAAATTTGAGTACCATGGCTTTAGGATAGAACTGTTGTTTTTTCTATTAATTAAGATACACATATACATGTGAATTTCTTAGTCACTATTACTTCTAGAATAGTCTCAGCAAGTCCTGTAAATTATAACTTTTAACCAAAGAAATGAAATTGTATTTCACAAGGAAAAGTAAGGAGTGGAAAACTGACAGCTGTGTGTCATTTAAAAGGACTCCAGCAGTGACTTCCCTGGTGGTCCAGTGGTTAAGATTCTGTGTTCCCAAGGCAGTGGGACCTGGGTCCAAGCCCTAGTCAGGGAACTAGATCCCACATGCTGCAATTAAGACCCAGAGCAGCCAAATAAATAAATAATAATAATAATAATATTAAGGGCTACAGCAGACTAGCAGAGGTCATGAACATATATAGCTTTTACTGACAGTTACATTCTCTTAATATGTATACTTTTAAATTTTGGCCTCTTTTATTGTTTTTGTTATTTCTTTATTTTCATTCATGTTTATTCTTTGGCCTTTGTGGGCCCCCCATTGCAGTGGCCTCTCTCATTGCAGAACACTGGCTCTGGGCACATGCGCTTCAGAACTGGCTGGTAATTGGACACGGGTCCAGCAGCTCCATGGCATGTGGTATCTTCCCCAGCCAGGGATCAAACTGTTGCCCCTGGCACTGCAAGGTGGACTCTTTACCCACTGGACCACCAGGGAAGTCCAACATATTTTTAAAGTGGCAAACATAAGCACATTTATTAACATCCCCAAAGCTATAGCCACTGCATCACACCAAAAAAATAAGAAGCAAAGATATGTGCTGTGCTAAGTCAATTCAGTTATGTCTGACTCTTTGCAACCCTATGGACTGTAGCCCACCAGGCTCCTCTGTCAACAGGATTCTCCAGGCAAAATACTGGACTGGATTGTCATTTCCTTCTCCAGAGAACCTTCCCAACCCAGGGATGAAACCCACATCTCCGGTGTCTCCTGTTTTGCAGGCAGATTGTTTATGACTAAGCCACTGGGGAAGCCCTAGCAAAAGTACATAAAATTTAAATTATGCTTAGGAACCAATGTTTAAAGATTTACTTAGAAATTATGTGGGTATTCATTGATTATTTATTAATTAGCTCAATTTAGTATCAATCTAAGGCTTTAAGTTAGATATCATGAAAATTTCTTAGTCACTATTACTTCTAGAATAGTCTCAGCAAGTCCTGTAAATTATAACTTTTAACCAAAGAAATGAAATTGTATTTCACAAGGAAAAGTAAGGAGTGGAAAACTGACAGCTGTGTGTCATTTAAAAGGACTCCAGCAGTGACTTCCCTGGTGGTCCAGTGGTTAAGATTCTGTGTTCCCAAGGCAGTGGGACCTGGGTCCAAGCCCTAGTCAGGGAACTAGATCCCACATGCTGCAATTAAGACCCAGAGCAGCCAAATAAATAAATAATAATAATAATAATATTAAGGGCTACAGCAGACTAGCAGAGGTCATGAACATATATAGCTTTTACTGACAGTTACATTCTCTTAATATGTATACTTTTAAATTTTGGCCTCTTTTATTGTTTTTGTTATTTCTTTATTTTCATTCATGTTTATTCTTTGGCCTTTGTGGGCCCCCCATTGCAGTGGCCTCTCTCATTGCAGAACACTGGCTCTGGGCACATGCGCTTCAGAACTGGCTGGTAATTGGACACGGGTCCAGCAGCTCCATGGCATGTGGTATCTTCCCCAGCCAGGGATCAAACTGTTGCCCCTGGCACTGCAAGGTGGACTCTTTACCCACTGGACCACCAGGGAAGTCCAACATATTTTTAAAGTGGCAAACATAAGCACATTTATTAACATCCCCAAAGCTATAGCCACTGCATCACACCAAAAAAATAAGAAGCAAAGATATGTGCTGTGCTAAGTCAATTCAGTTATGTCTGACTCTTTGCAACCCTATGGACTGTAGCCCACCAGGCTCCTCTGTCAACAGGATTCTCCAGGCAAAATACTGGACTGGATTGTCATTTCCTTCTCCAGAGAACCTTCCCAACCCAGGGATGAAACCCACATCTCCGGTGTCTCCTGTTTTGCAGGCAGATTGTTTATGACTAAGCCACTGGGGAAGCCCTAGCAAAAGTACATAAAATTTAAATTATGCTTAGGAACCAATGTTTAAAGATTTACTTAGAAATTATGTGGGTATTCATTGATTATTTATTAATTAGCTCAATTTAGTATCAATCTAAGGCTTTAAGTTAGATATCATGAAAATTATCTTCAAGCTGACATATTACAAAACATGACTATTGAAACTTATCAGAATAATAATTCAATTTATTTGAACACAAATTGCCAGTTTTCATAATCATATTTAAGAAATATTGTGAGCTTTAATGTCAGCATATATGATCAGAATAAAATGTATGCTTGATTATATTTAATACGAATAAATTGGAAAAGACATGGTTGTTTCATATTAAGTCAAAATCATTAAACTAGGTCCATTTACCAAAGATTTATCTTAACTAGGTGAACCTGTATTCTTAAAGTGTTTCTGAGTTAACTTTCATAAGAAAATGTTTCATTTAAGTCTAGACCATTTAAAAAATATTTGAAGTATAATTTACCTTGTTTCTGGGAATTTAGGAGCATTTGATTTTTATTAATATTTATTTATCTAGTAAATCAATTAGGATAGAGTACTGTTATATCAAGACTGTATTAATATTCTCATGCAATGAGAGATAAAGGCCTTTCTGAATTGTAGATAGGAAAACACTCAGAGTGTTTATAAATTCAGACCTACACTTTTGCCACAGGTTGAGAGTAAATAGAGAAACACAAAAAGTCATGATCCAAATATCAAACAGCTGCTTTCCATTCCACTGGGCACAAGACTCTTAACTGACTTGAGCTCAAAACAGACAGATAAAACAAACAAAAAAAGACTAACAAACCAGACTCTCTCTTGTCTCTCATCCAACAGAGTACAGAACTCTAACTCTATTGTTTATTAACCTATTTACAGAAATCACTGAATGGTCAGACCATGAAACCAAATCCTCAATCATGGCTGCTACCAATGGGGAATAACTTGCTGGCTGTAAGCAAACTAGAAACAAAAACAAAACAAAAAAATCAGTAGATGAGGGTGGAAAAAAAAAGAAAGAAAAAACCGGGTTTCAGGTTAAAATGAATCAATAATATTGATATTTTACCCCTGAGAACAAAGAAAAGACATGTCTAAGTGGCCTGTGAGGTACACTTTTCTGGCAATATATTTTATCTGCTTCTTTTAGGTAAATTCATCGATCATCTTGATAAATTACCTCCAAAACTGTTTAAAGGCAATCTTAAATAAAAAGATAAAATCATGTAAAAATATAAAACAAACGTGGGTCAAAGATTTCAATAACTCATTAATTAACAAGAGAACTAGTGAGATGTTATAACTAATTCCAAGGAGAATCCAAGGAAGAGATATACTAAAAAGGCATAATATAGTGAAACTGTATCACAAATAGATGCAAACTGGAAAAACTGGCCAGTATCCACAGGGTAGTATCAATACCATTACAATTCTATGCATAAGAATTGTTTACATTACTATCATTTTCCTACAATGCACAGAATTGCAAAATAGCTCTCAGACAGTGAATGGTGAGATGACCCTGACCACTAAGCAGAACTTTCAATAATTTTTCTGGTTCTTTTTACGTGTTGGTCATTCAGTTGTGTCCACCTCTTTCTGGCCCCATGGACTGTAGCCTACCAGACTCCTCCATCCATGGAACTCTCCAGGCAAGAACACTGGAGCAGATAGCCCTTTCCTTCTCCAGGCGATCTTCCTGACCCAGGGACTGAACCCAGGCCTCCTGCATTGCAGGTAGATTCTTTACCGTCTGAGCCACCAGAGTTCATTTCAAAATTTGTCACAATTTTTTCTACAAAGGGAGAGGCAAAATCCTTTCTGAATTATAGATAGAAATGACATGAAATGTTTATAAATTCAGATCTACACTTTTGTCACAGGTCAACAATAAACTTAGAAACACAAAATTATGGTCATAATACATTTGCCTGCTTTGACAGAACAGACTTCTCTTTTGAACCCCAAACAATTCCCAACATAGAGGGATACTGTGAAAATCTGAGGAGACATATATCCAAGATGCCTAGTGCTGTTTTTTGCACTCTTATGTTTCTATCTGCACTATTAAGTGTGCATATAAATGTTTCTATTAAATATAACAATTTGTTTGCAGAAACTTGAAAGAGAAATTTTAAAAAATGATTCTTAAGAGGGAGCTGTTATTTACACTGTCTTCTATTTACACTTATTGTTGTTTAGTCACTAAGTCATTTCACACTCTGAGATCTCATGGACTTTAGCACAGCAGGCTTCCCTGTCCTTCACTGTCTTCTGGAGTTTGCACAAACTCATGTCCGCTGAGTCGGTGATGCCATTCAACCATCTCATCCTTTGTTGCCCCCGTCTAGCAGGCTACAGTCCATGTGGTCACAAAGAATCAGACATGACTGAGCAACTAATACTTTCACTTTCTATTTATATAAGTGATATTAAAAGTAGTGAATGTATTCAAATATACCATTTGCTATATTACTATATAGTGAAACTGTATCACAAATAGATGCAAACTGGAAAAACTGGCCAGTATCCACAGGGTAGTATCAATACCATTACAATTCTATGCATAAGAATTGTTTACATTACTATCATTTTCCTACAATGCACAGAATTGCAAAATAGCTCTCAGACAGTGAATGGTGAGATGACCCTGACCACTAAGCAGAACTTTCAATAATTTTTCTGGTTCTTTTTACGTGTTGGTCATTCAGTTGTGTCCACCTCTTTCTGGCCCCATGGACTGTAGCCTACCAGACTCCTCCATCCATGGAACTCTCCAGGCAAGAACACTGGAGCAGATAGCCCTTTCCTTCTCCAGGCGATCTTCCTGACCCAGGGACTGAACCCAGGCCTCCTGCATTGCAGGTAGATTCTTTACCGTCTGAGCCACCAGGGTTCATTTCAAAATTTGTCACAATTTTTTCTACAAAGGAGAGGCAAAATCCTTTCTGAATTAGAGATAGAAATGACATGAAATGTTTCTAACGTCAGATCTACACTTTGCTCACAGGTCAACAATAAACTTAGAAACACAAAATTATGGTCATAATACATTTGCCTGCTTTGACAGAACAGACTTCTCTTTTGAACCCCAAACAATTCCCAACATAGAGGGATACTGTGAAAATCTGAGGAGACATATATCCAAGATGCCTAGTGCTGTTTTTTGCACTCTTATGTTTCTATCTGCACTATTAAGTGTGCATATAAATGTTTCTATTAAATATAACAATTTGTTTGCAGAAACTTGAAAGAGAAATTTTAAAAAATGATTCTTAAGAGGGAGCTGTTATTTACACTGTCTTCTATTTACACTTATTGTTGTTTAGTCACTAAGTCATTTCACACTCTGAGATCTCATGGACTTTAGCACAGCAGGCTTCCCTGTCCTTCACTGTCTTCTGGAGTTTGCACAAACTCATGTCCGCTGAGTCGGTGATGCCATTCAACCATCTCATCCTTTGTTGCCCCCGTCTAGCAGGCTACAGTCCATGTGGTCACAAAGAATCAGACATGACTGAGCAACTAATACTTTCACTTTCTATTTATATAAGTGATATTAAAAGTAGTGAATGTATTCAAATATACCATTTGCTATATTACTGATAATTAATTAGTATAAAGTTCAGAAATAGTAAGCCAATAACCTGCATTCAAACATTTAAAAATATACAAAATTCAAGAATTGTTTAATATGAGGCATAATGTTGAAAACTGTATTATTGTGTAAATGAAATATTCAGAATTAGGTTTTATATGTTTATTCGTAATATTTTCTTAATAAATAATCAGAATTTAAGTATAAGACTTATTGGGAATAGCATTTTGAATTTACTCAGTAGAATGGTCTCTACTAAAATGCAGCTCTGCTTTTCTTTCCGTGCCAGTAGTGCTCTTGCAAACATGGTGAACGTTCCTAAAACCCGCTGGACTTTCTGTAAGAAGTGTGGCAAGCACCAACCCCACAAAGTGACACAGTACAAGAAGGGCAAGGATTCTCTGTATGCGCAGGGAAAGTGGCGTTATGACAGGAAGCAGAGTGGCTATGGTGGGCAGACAAAGCCGATTTTCCGGAAAAAGGCTAAAACTACAAAGATTGTGCTGAGGCTTGAATGTGTTGAGCCCAACTGTAGACCTAAGAGAATGCTGGCTATTAAGAGATGCAAGCATTTTGAGCTGGGAGGTGATAAGAAGAGAAAGGGCCAGGTGATCCAGTTTTGAGCTCCATATTTTTGATTTGTTATGAAGACAATAAAAATTTGAGATGATTTACTTCAAACAAATAAATAAATAAATAAAATGCAGCTCTAATTTACACGGTTTGGGGATAATAGAACTGCATCATTCGTTTATTCATTTAAATGGTGAAGGTACAAAAACAGTCTTTTGTTCAGAGTAATTAATTACCAAAGTTAATTGGAACACTCAGATTTTCCATCAATCTAAAAACTGTCATAATGAATTTCATTATTCTTAAGGGTAGTGGTGACAGGAATTACTTTAGGTTTAAACAACATAGGCAAAGCTCTATATATATCATTTCCCTTTTTTAGGAGAATATATTTTAACTTCAACAATCCATATATGTGCTCATATATGCTTCCTGAATAAAGTGTATTCAGAGGGGTCTTGTTTTGTTAATTTCCAGCTTGTGGAGTGGTGATGGAAAAGGAAGACATGTACATTTACTTATCTGAATTTCTGTTGACTAAAACTTTCTGTGCTTAAAAAGAAAATATAGGTAATTCACAGCATTATACAATTTGCTTGCACCTACCTTAATTTGTGTGCTTCAAGCAGCTTCCTGACCCTAGAAATTACCCAGCTGTCAATAGCCTGTGGCTGTTTTTCTAGCAAATGCACTCAAGATAATCTCTAGTAAGGAATTTGGTGAGGGAAATGGTTCTTTACCCCTAAATTTATATTCCAAGCAACATTGGCAAATTTTTTAATAAAGGCAGCATGCTGTTCTTTTTCTGTTTTCTTTGAGGAAGTCATGATTTCACTGTTTCCTTAAGTTATATACTAATGCCAATATTTTACACAATAATACTATGCTAGACACTGGGTTGGTCACAGGTAAATGGCTAATTTTTAGGTTATTTCCCTTGCAAGTACTTACCATCTATTCAAGATCCTAGATTTCGCAGGGAAAGTGGCGTTATGACAGGAAGCAGAGTGGCTATGGTGGGCAGACAAAGCCGATTTTCCGGAAAAAGGCTAAAACTACAAAGATTGTGCTGAGGCTTGAATGTGTTGAGCCCAACTGTAGACCTAAGAGAATGCTGGCTATTAAGAGATGCAAGCATTTTGAGCTGGGAGGTGATAAGAAGAGAAAGGGCCAGGTGATCCAGTTTTGAGCTCCATATTTTTGATTTGTTATGAAGACAATAAAAATTTGAGATGATTTACTTCAAACAAATAAATAAATAAATAAAATGCAGCTCTAATTTACACGGTTTGGGGATAATAGAACTGCATCATTCGTTTATTCATTTAAATGGTGAAGGTACAAAAACAGTCTTTTGTTCAGAGTAATTAATTACCAAAGTTAATTGGAACACTCAGATTTTCCATCAATCTAAAAACTGTCATAATGAATTTCATTATTCTTAAGGGTAGTGGTGACAGGAATTACTTTAGGTTTAAACAACATAGGCAAAGCTCTATATATATCATTTCCCTTTTTTAGGAGAATATATTTTAACTTCAACAATCCATATATGTGCTCATATATGCTTCCTGAATAAAGTGTATTCAGAGGGGTCTTGTTTTGTTAATTTCCAGCTTGTGGAGTGGTGATGGAAAAGGAAGACATGTACATTTACTTATCTGAATTTCTGTTGACTAAAACTTTCTGTGCTTAAAAAGAAAATATAGGTAATTCACAGCATTATACAATTTGCTTGCACCTACCTTAATTTGTGTGCTTCAAGCAGCTTCCTGACCCTAGAAATTACCCAGCTGTCAATAGCCTGTGGCTGTTTTTCTAGCAAATGCACTCAAGATAATCTCTAGTAAGGAATTTGGTGAGGGAAATGGTTCTTTACCCCTAAATTTATATTCCAAGCAACATTGGCAAATTTTTTAATAAAGGCAGCATGCTGTTCTTTTTCTGTTTTCTTTGAGGAAGTCATGATTTCACTGTTTCCTTAAGTTATATACTAATGCCAATATTTTACACAATAATACTATGCTAGACACTGGGTTGGTCACAGGTAAATGGCTAATTTTTAGGTTATTTCCCTTGCAAGTACTTACCATCTATTCAAGAAGTATATAAGAACAAGTTATCAGGGCTTCCCTGGTGGTCCAGTGCGTAAAGAGTCCACCTTGCAGAGCAAGGAGCACCGTTTCAATCCCTAGCCTGGGAAGATCCCACATGCCGTGGAGCGGCTGGACCGGTGTGTCCAATTACAAGCCAGTGCTCTGGAGCGCATGTGCCCAGAGTCAGTGCTTTACACTGAGAGAGGCCATTGCAATGGGAGGCCTACAGAGGCCAAAGAATAAAGATGGATGAAACTAACTAACTAAATAAATAAACAATAAAACTGGCCAAATTTGTTTTAAAAATTCATTAAAAAAATGAGTTATCAAATAAATTTATAGTTGCAAACTGTGATGAAAAATGCAAGGAACTATGTATCAGTTATAAACACCATGATCCAGTCTGTTTCAACAATATAGGAATAAACCTGACCAAGGAGGTGAAAGACCTATAAATGGAAAGCTATACAACATTGGTAAAGGAAACTAAAGGTGATTCAAAGAAATGGAAAGACATTTCATGCTTTTGGATTGGAAGAATGAATAATGTTAAAATGGCCACTCTACCCAAAGCAATCTACAGATTTAAAACAATCCCTATCAAAATACCCATGACATTTTTCACAAAACTAAAACAAATAATCCTAAAATACACAGAGAACCATGAAAGACCCAGAATTGTCAAAACAATCTTGAATAAAAAGGACAAAGCTGGAGATATAATCTTTCCAGACTTCAGTCATTATTACAAAGCTACAGTAATCAAAATAGCATGGTATTGGTATATGTGATACAGAATAGAAAGCCCAGAAATAAACCTAGACATGTAAGTATAGCAGTCAATTAATGTATAGCAAAGAATGCAAGAATATAAAAATGGAGAAAAGACAGTATCTTTCACAAGTGGCACTGGGAAAGCAGGATAGGTACATGTAAATTAATGAAATTAGAAAATTACCTAACATCATATATAAAAATAAATTCAAAATGGTTTAAAGACCTAAATATAAAACATGACACACAAAAAAACTCCCAGAATAAAACATAGGCAAAATGTTCTCTGACATAAATCATAGCAATAATTTCTTAGTCTCCCAAGGCAAAAAAAAAAGCAAATATAAACAAATCAGACTCAATCAAACTTAAAAGCTTTGCACAGCAAAGAAAACCATCAACAAACCAAGAAAACAACCTACAGAAAATGGGAGAAGATATTTGCAAGCTAATGAAACAGAGAACCCCTTAAATGTCCAAGACAATGTTTTCTACTGAAAAATGTGCACTCCTGATATATTAAGTTTCAAAGGGAAGAAGAGAGAATCTTAAACATTGTTACAAGCATACAAAAATCCCATAGCCACTGGGAAGGAGCAATGAAAATACACACCACAGTTCTGTTTGTAGTTATATTAGGAGTAATATTTCCCCACTAATTTCAAAATATTTTTATGTATTACTTTTTCAAAAAGAAAAAAAACAATCTCTGAACCCCCGCTCTTATTCTCATGGGGAGCTAGAAATTCCAAGGAGGTGAAAGACCTATAAATGGAAAGCTATACAACATTGGTAAAGGAAACTAAAGGTGATTCAAAGAAATGGAAAGACATTTCATGCTTTTGGATTGGAAGAATGAATAATGTTAAAATGGCCACTCTACCCAAAGCAATCTACAGATTTAAAACAATCCCTATCAAAATACCCATGACATTTTTCACAAAACTAAAACAAATAATCCTAAAATACACAGAGAACCATGAAAGACCCAGAATTGTCAAAACAATCTTGAATAAAAAGGACAAAGCTGGAGATATAATCTTTCCAGACTTCAGTCATTATTACAAAGCTACAGTAATCAAAATAGCATGGTATTGGTATATGTGATACAGAATAGAAAGCCCAGAAATAAACCTAGACATGTAAGTATAGCAGTCAATTAATGTATAGCAAAGAATGCAAGAATATAAAAATGGAGAAAAGACAGTATCTTTCACAAGTGGCACTGGGAAAGCAGGATAGGTACATGTAAATTAATGAAATTAGAAAATTACCTAACATCATATATAAAAATAAATTCAAAATGGTTTAAAGACCTAAATATAAAACATGACACACAAAAAACTCCCAGAATAAAACATAGGCAAAATGTTCTCTGACATAAATCATAGCAATAATTTCTTAGTCTCCCAAGGCAAAAAAAAAAGCAAATATAAACAAATCAGACTCAATCAAACTTAAAAGCTTTGCACAGCAAAGAAAACCATCAACAAACCAAGAAAACAACCTACAGAAAATGGGAGAAGATATTTGCAAGCTAATGAAACAGAGAACCCCTTAAATGTCCAAGACAATGTTTTCTACTGAAAAATGTGCACTCCTGATATATTAAGTTTCAAAGGGAAGAAGAGAGAATCTTAAACATTGTTACAAGCATACAAAAATCCCATAGCCACTGGGAAGGAGCAATGAAAATACACACCACAGTTCTGTTTGTAGTTATATTAGGAGTAATATTTCCCCACTAATTTCAAAATATTTTTATGTATTACTTTTTCAAAAAGAAAAAAAACAATCTCTGAACCCCCGCTCTTATTCTCATGGGGAGCTAGAAATTTCGGACAGTTTATGCTACTGCCTTACTTGTATTTATGTGGAGTTTTGTTTTGTCCCTCTATATAAAGCTAATGTCCTAGGCAATGAAATATTTTAATGCTCTATCTCTCTTGAATCTTATTTCATTCCTTCAAGAGTATTTGGAAATAATGCTGATTACCTTTCAGTAAATGTGTCAGTACTTTGTTCTGAGAGAAATCAACATGTGACAGAGCAACAGAACAGTTTTGCAAATAAGCTGAAAAAATGAACAGCTGCGAAAGAAGATCCATGTATTTGTTTTACCTCCTAATTCTGAGTCCTTATTTAACTATCCTGCACTTAATGATTACCAAATCATGGCATTCCATCAAAGTAAACATTTTCTTTGAATTTGACTTGTACTTAAAGTCAAATTTCTCTTGTAACTTAAGGGCTTATTATTTTAATTGCTCAGTTTGTCCACTATGGACATTGCTAATGATCAAGATAATGATAATAAAAAATGCTCTAATTTAGAGGAGGTAACCTTGTTTTTTCTGCCACTTAATTCGTATCACAACTGTTAGTACAAGATATTAAGCATGGTAGAAATTTTATGTATGCCTTTATATTCCACAGATATATGAATATAGTGATATAATTTGGGGAGTCTATTTTGAGCTCAGTGAGGCATCTATGTAAAACATAACTGAGATTAGGACTGGGTCTTTGACAAGGGTCTATTAATTACTGTTGCCCTATGAGTACTTTCTGTTCTTGCTGTTCCCCTGCCCCAGGCTGCTCAGACTTATGAACAGCTTTTCATATTCACAAAGTGGCTCATGAATCACTCTGACCCAACAGAAATGAATAAAAATGAGCCCATTTACACAACATTTGGTATGTAGCTAATTACCTGAAAATGACTGCTTGGGATTGCACTGAGAAGAATGTCATTAACATTCAGCACAAAGAGTACAAAACAGAGGGAGAAAAGAAAGCAGTACCAGAAAAAAAAAGTATGTATACATATACATATACACATATACATATATACATGTATATATATGTATATGTGTATATGTATGTGTGTGTGTGTGTGTGTGTGTGTATATATATATACATATACACATATACATATATATATATGAGAGGAGCAACAAGAAGGCTGTTGACTCAGTGTAGATTTTTTCAAAGCATCCCAAAGAGTATCTAGTGACATCATCCATGAGAGGAATGGTTAAACAAAAAGTAGCAAATGAAATGGTTAAATATGGTGTAAGTTCGACTTTATTAAATAATATACTTAGAAAAAAAGGAAGTTATTAATCAGATTGTGGTGATGAGACTATGGGACATCTTTATTCTATCTATAGTTCTCTGTGTTTTTCAGATGTTTTACATTGTTGCTGCTGTTGTTTAGTTGCTCGGTCATGTCCAACACTTTGGACCTGATGGACTAAAGTCCACCAGGCTCCTTTGTTTCTGGAATTTCCCAGGCAAGAGTTCTGGAGGGGCTTGCGATTTCCTTCTCCAAGAAATCTTCCTCACTCAGTGATCAAACCTGTGTCTCCTGCTTAACAGGTGGATTCTTTATTCTTCTTAGTTACTATGACCCTGCATTAATCTTACAATGTGCTTGTATCAGTAATCTTCCAGTAATTGTTACTGTTGTTGTTCAGTCACTAAGTCATGTCCTGGAAATCCCATGGACTGCAGCACCCCTGTCCTACATTATCTTCCAGAGCTTGCTCAAATTCATGTCCATTGAGTTGCTGATGCTATCTACCCATCCCATCCTCTGCTGACCCCTTCTCCTTTTGCTTTCAGTCTTGCCCAGCATCGGGTTTTTTCCAGTGAGTCATCTCTTCACATCAGGTGTCCAAACTAATGGATCTCCAGGTTCAGCACTAGTCCCTCCAATGAATATCTTATATGTATGCATGTATGTATTTAGAAGCATACAGTTTAAAAATAATAATGGGGATTCCTGGTGATTCAGATGGTACAGAATCTACCTGCAATGCAGGAGACCCAGGTTTGATCCCTGGGTTAGGAAAATCCCATGAGGAACAGAATAGCTACCTGCTCCAGTATTCTTGACTGGTGAATTCCATTGACAGGGGATCCTGGTTGTAAGTTAACTCACAGACTATCATACCAAGCATTGAATTTGTATATGCACATGATAATCCTCTTCTTCTTGCCAGTTCCATTCTATATACACCAACATAATACCTCTTCATGAAATACAACAAACTTAAGACATCCAAAAGGAAACCAAACATACTAATCCATTAAGTGTAGGACTGAACTCTCTCCTCCTGAGTGACTGTCATGCTTTCTTGATAATGTAACATTTCTCTAAGGTGATCTTTTTATATTTCTAGAAAAATGCCAATACTAATAGTCCCAAATGAGAGACAAGCATATTCTCCCTAGCGATTTCATTAAATCAACTGATAGTAGCTCTGTCTTCTATCTTCTGCTACCTGACAGTGACAGTCTGGAGGGGTGGGATGGGGGGTATATACATATGACTAATCTGAGAATATACATATCTGCAAACAACAAAACTCTGTAAAAGTTAAAAGTAAAAAAAAAGTCAAAAAAAAAAAAACAACAAAAATGTGACAGCAGAAAGGTTCAGTTGGATATTTTTAACTGATGTAGCTTCCATGCTTACAGTATTGCCTGATTCCTAATAAGTCCTCTATCATTTTTTTTTTTTTTTTGGCCACTTCTATTGGTCTTTCATTTATTCATTTTCATCCATATTTGTTCTTTGGCCTGTGTAGGCCTCCTATCACACTGACCTCTCTTGCTGTAGAGCACTGGCTTGGACACATCAGTCCAGCTGCTCCAGGGCATGTGGGATCTTCCTAGGCCAGGGATCGAACTGGCGCCCCTTGCACTGCAAGGTGGTGTCCTTACCCACTGGACCACCAAGGAAGTGCAAGTCCTCTATCATTTTTATACCCATTATTGAGTGGATAAAGTATGTCCTAAATACTGAGAACTAAGTGAATACAAAAAATATACAGTAAGGTCAGCTCTTAGTTTTTTAATATGTTTGACAGCTTGTGGGAGAAACTTTACTGAACCAATTGTTCTCTGTTGATCTGGCCTGAATATTATAACTGGGAAGATAATAAAACTTACCTCCTGAGTCTAGAGCTTCTGAATTTAAATCTCATTTACACTGTGTCAACTCGGAAACATATTCTATCTCTATTTATCTTTGAAATTGGCATAAAGTGGCATCAACATAACCAGGCTTATGTCAATAATAAATTGAATAATTCTTGTATGGTAGCCAGAATAACAGCAGTCTAAAGATGTCTACATCCTAATTCTTAGGACCTATAAATATGTTTCCTTAGGTATCAACAGAGACTTTCCAGATGGAATTAATATAAGGATGCTGAAATGAGATTATCTTGAATTATCCGGGGGTGAATCCAATGTAATCACAAGGCTTTTTATATTAGAAAGTCAGGAGAGTCAGAGGGTCAGGAGATGTGAGGACATAAGCAGACATTGAAATGATGGAGTAAGATGGAATAAGGGGGCCTGAGCCAAGGATGCAAAACAGCCTCTAGAAGCTGGAAAAGGCAAAGAAACAGATTCTTCCACAGAGCCTCCGGAGGGAATGCAGTCCTACTGAAACCTTCATTTTAGAACTTCAGATCTCTAGAATGTAGAACAGATCTGTGCTGTTTGAAGCCACTAAGTTTACAGTAACTTGTTGCAAGAGCAATAAGTAATATAGTATGTGTGGTACTTAGCACAATTCTGTCATACAGGATTCTAACATCATATTACCTAAGATCACTCTGCCCCTTAAAATCTAGATAAGAGTAGTTCAAACACACAACCCATTATTTGTGGGAGTCCAACACCTTCCATGGGGTTTCTGAGGCTTCCCAAGGGGCTTCATGATTTGGCCATCTCTGGCTTTGAAGTTCAGGTTTGGCTGAATTGATTTAATATATAAAATACTGTTTCATGAATGCTGTCAAGATACAGAATTCAGTCACTTTACAAGAATAAAAAGCATTCACATAAGACTTTAGTGGGCTTGAAGGTGTTGGGGAAACCTTTGTTTAAGTAAACAGAGAAAAATTTTTATTATAATAGCAGTGTAAAAATCTTAAAGTTGAATACTGTCCTTCAAAATGCTTTGCTACTTCATCATTTTGCTTTTTCACACTTAAATTCCTCTTAAATCTCACAGCAGTTTATCTCCTTTTGTTTTTTATCATTCATGTCTTTGTTTTCAGGATTTCACTTTCAAATACCAAGGTATTTTCCTAAACATAGTGGCTTAACTAAAGTAAAATCTGATGACAGTTATGAAGATAATACATATTCTTTTCATGATTCAGTAAGTGTTAGCTAAGGGAGAAAATTATGTTTTTTAAATTTAGCTTTCAAAGGTATAATTGAATAATTCTTGTATGGTAGCCAGAATAACAGCAGTCTAAAGATGTCTACATCCTAATTCTTAGGACCTATAAATATGTTTCCTTAGGTATCAACAGAGACTTTCCAGATGGAATTAATATAAGGATGCTGAAATGAGATTATCTTGAATTATCCGGGGGTGAATCCAATGTAATCACAAGGCTTTTTATATTAGAAAGTCAGGAGAGTCAGAGGGTCAGGAGATGTGAGGACATAAGCAGACATTGAAATGATGGAGTAAGATGGAATAAGGGGGCCTGAGCCAAGGATGCAAAACAGCCTCTAGAAGCTGGAAAAGGCAAAGAAACAGATTCTTCCACAGAGCCTCCGGAGGGAATGCAGTCCTACTGAAACCTTCATTTTAGAACTTCAGATCTCTAGAATGTAGAACAGATCTGTGCTGTTTGAAGCCACTAAGTTTACAGTAACTTGTTGCAAGAGCAATAAGTAATATAGTATGTGTGGTACTTAGCACAATTCTGTCATACAGGATTCTAACATCATATTACCTAAGATCACTCTGCCCCTTAAAATCTAGATAAGAGTAGTTCAAACACACAACCCATTATTTGTGGGAGTCCAACACCTTCCATGGGGTTTCTGAGGCTTCCCAAGGGGCTTCATGATTTGGCCATCTCTGGCTTTGAAGTTCAGGTTTGGCTGAATTGATTTAATATATAAAATACTGTTTCATGAATGCTGTCAAGATACAGAATTCAGTCACTTTACAAGAATAAAAAGCATTCACATAAGACTTTAGTGGGCTTGAAGGTGTTGGGGGAAACCTTTGTTTAAGTAAACAGAGAAAAATTTTTATTATAATAGCAGTGTAAAAATCTTAAAGTTGAATACTGTCCTTCAAAATGCTTTGCTACTTCATCATTTTGCTTTTTCACACTTAAATTCCTCTTAAATCTCACAGCAGTTTATCTCCTTTTGTTTTTTATCATTCATGTCTTTGTTTTCAGGATTTCACTTTCAAATACCAAGGTATTTTCCTAAACATAGTGGCTTAACTAAAGTAAAATCTGATGACAGTTATGAAGATAATACATATTCTTTTCATGATTCAGTAAGTGTTAGCTAAGGGAGAAAAATGTATGTACTCATGGGTCTTGACTTAGGCTAACCTATCCATCATCTTTCATTGTTTTCTTTGGATGATGAATCTAACATGGATTAAGGGTACAGCCTAGAGGCTAGGGGCAGCCATGGGACATTCTTCAAACAAACTCTACAAAAGGATACTGATATCAATCTTATACTGCTACTCAGGCTCCTCTGTCTCTGGGATTCTCCAGGCAAGAATACTGGAATGGGTTGGCATGCCCTCCTCCAGGAAATCCCAACCCACAAACTGAACCCAAATGTCCAGCATTTCCTGCATTGGCGGGCAGGTTCTTTGCCACTAGCGCCACTTGGGAAGCTTCCTTTTATATAGATTCTATGAAATTGTACAGTTATGCTCTACGGAGATCACATTTAAAAAGGAACTCATCCCTATAATCTTCCTATGAAAATTATAGGAAAATCTCAACCATATGTATACAATTCATTCATTTATTTAGGTCTCCTTTCTTCTTTGCAAAAATGCACACACCATATGTATATAGGCATAGGTATGGTTGTGTATGTGTGTGCATGTGTATAACTAGGTTTTAAGTTACTTAAGGACCAGGACTTCCGGGGTGTGTCTTATCAGCCATGAGAGCCATGTTGCTCTTAGACATCAAATATACATGAATTGTGATTACAGTGACTCTTAGGGTCACTGACTACGCAGCACACACCTTAATACGTAAATACTATAGCAACATGATTTCCATTCATTCTGAAGTACCAGGGGACCATAGTTTCTAACAGTCAATTATAGTGTTCTGACCTAACCTTCAAAATGTCAATAAATTGGATTATCATGTAAGTCATTCTAAATGGGAGGTAGACAGATGAATGTTATGCTGTCATGAATCTGTACGCTCTGAGGTCTGAGTTCAGGAAAACAATCATTTAAGACTTTTTCCCTTTGCTGGTTCTACTATACTATATTTTCATTTGTTATTAGCCAATAATCATATTTTCATACACTGAGAACGAACAAGTTGAAGAAAGCCCCATATGAATTTAGGTTCCTTGCTAACACTCATGACAGTCCAGGAAAACAGCCCAGTCATGAGAAAATGGAGGAATCATGGAAACCCAGGCAGGATATCTAGAATCAGGATTCTTGGATTTGCATAAATACATAAGCCAAACTGAAGTCAGTAAACAGGGTGTAAGCACTAGGATAGTGTTTCTTTACTGGATATATGGAGAGGGAAATGGCAACCCATTCCAGTATTCTTGCCTGGAGAATCCCATAGAGGCTATAATCCCTAGGGTCACAAAGAGTCAGACACAACTGAAGCAACTGAGCCCTATACGCTATTTACTGAATATAGGTGGGCCAGGGTCTCAGAGATGAATCTTACGAATCTCTCTAATAGTGGGAGTGTGAGGCATTAAAATCACAAAGGATGGGGCTTCCCTGGTGGTCCAGTGGGTAAGGACACCGCCTTGCAGTGCAAGGGTGCGGTTTGATCCTGGCCTGGGAAGATCCCACGTGCCATGGAGCGGCTGGACTGATGTGTCCAATTACGAGGGGTCTGGCGAAACTATCCTTTTTTGAAAATTATAGGAAAATCTCAACCATATGTATACAATTCATTCATTTATTTAGGTCTCCTTTCTTCTTTGCAAAAATGCACACACCATATGTATATAGGCATAGGTATGGTTGTGTATGTGTGTGCATGTGTATAACTAGGTTTTAAGTTACTTAAGGACCAGGACTTCCGGGGTGTGTCTTATCAGCCATGAGAGCCATGTTGCTCTTAGACATCAAATATACATGAATTGTGATTACAGTGACTCTTAGGGTCACTGACTACGCAGCACACACCTTAATACGTAAATACTATAGCAACATGATTTCCATTCATTCTGAAGTACCAGGGGACCATAGTTTCTAACAGTCAATTATAGTGTTCTGACCTAACCTTCAAAATGTCAATAAATTGGATTATCATGTAAGTCATTCTAAATGGGAGGTAGACAGATGAATGTTATGCTGTCATGAATCTGTACGTCTGCGAGGTCTGAGTTCAGGAAAACAATCATTTAAGACTTTTTCCCTTTGCTGGTTCTACTATACTATATTTTCATTTGTTATTAGCCAATAATCATATTTTCATACACTGAGAACGAACAAGTTGAAGAAAGCCCCATATGAATTTAGGTTCCTTGCTAACACTCATGACAGTCCAGGAAAACAGCCCAGTCATGAGAAAATGGAGGAATCATGGAAACCCAGGCAGGATATCTAGAATCAGGATTCTTGGATTTGCATAAATACATAAGCCAAACTGAAGTCAGTAAACAGGGTGTAAGCACTAGGATAGTGTTTCTTTACTGGATATATGGAGAGGGAAATGGCAACCCATTCCAGTATTCTTGCCTGGAGAATCCCATAGAGGCTATAATCCCTAGGGTCACAAAGAGTCAGACACAACTGAAGCAACTGAGCCCTATACGCTATTTACTGAATATAGGTGGGCCAGGGTCTCAGAGATGAATCTTACGAATCTCTCTAATAGTGGGGAGTGTGAGGCATTAAAATCACAAAGGATGGGGCTTCCCCTGGTGGTCCAGTGGGTAAGGACACCGCCTTGCAGTGCAAGGGGTGCCGGTTTGATCCCTGGCCTGGGAAGATCCCACGTGCCATGGAGCGGCTGGACTGATGTGTCCAATTACCGAGCCGGGGCTCTGGAGCGCATGCACCCAGAGCCGGCGCTCTGCAACGACAGATGCCACCTCGATGGGAGGCCCACAGGAGCTGAAGAACAAAGACGGATGAAAATAGAGAAATGAAAGACCAATAGAAGTGGCCCGCCCGCTCCCCTCCCTCCTCAACTCGACCCCCACCCAAAATAAATAAAGAAATAAATCTTTAAAAAAAAAAAAATGGCAAAGGATGAATTCTGTTGTTCTTGTTGCTTTTGCTTTATCATTAGGTGGTAGCAGGAGAGGGAGGTGGGCTTTGACGCATAACATAGATAGATGTTCTCATAAAGCCAGGCTTGCTGCAGATATTGACAAAGACATTGCTAGGATGTTCCTTAGAATACAAGAAGGGCTGTGGGATAATTTATGACTATAATAATGGCCATCCTTTGTGGGGTGCTTTACTAAGTATGAAGCACTGGGCTAAGAGCTTCATACCCATTATCTCTTTTAATCCTCACAGCCATCGTATGCAGTAGGTGTTTTGATTGATAGGTGGACTGAGGCTCCTAAAGATAGAGTTACTGGCCCAGTCTCACACAGCTAGTGAGCAGCAAAGACAGACTCAAATTCAGTCTGCTTGTTTTATCTTGGATTTACTTGTATTCTTTTAGGTTATTTTGACTGCATTTCTTTTATTTTGTTTACTTTTTTTAGATTTTTTTACTGCATTTCTTTTCTAATTTTTTTTTTTTAAAGATTTATTTATTTATTTATTTTGGGCGGGGGTCGGGTTGGGGAGGGAGGGGAGTGGGCGGGCCACTTCTGTTGGTCTTTCATTTCTCTATTTTCATCCATCTTTGTTCTTCGGCTCCTGTGGGCCTCCCATCGAGGTGGCGTCTGTCGTGGCATAGCGCTGGCTCTGGGCGCATGCGTTCCAGAGCTCCAGCGCGGTAATTGGACACATCGGTCCAGCCGCTCTGCGGCACGTGGGATCTTCCCAGGCCAGGGATCGAACCGGCGCCCCTTGCACTGCAAGGTGGTGTCCTTACCCACTGTGCCACCAGGGGAAGCCCCTAATTTTTTAATTGAAGGATAATTGCTTTATAATTTTGTGTTGTTTTCTGCTATATAACCGTACGCATCAGTTATAACTATATCTAGTCCCTGCCTCCTGAGTCTCGCTCTCACCCCACCCTCATCCCACTCCTCTAGGTCGTGACAGCACCAAGCTGAGCTTCCTGTGTTATACAGCAGCTTCTACTAGCATATACATGGAATCTAGAAAGATGATATGGATGAACCTATCCCAGGGAAGGAATGGAGATGCAGACTTAAGAGAATGGACTTGTGGATACAGAGGGGGAGGGAGAGAGTGGGACAAATTAAGAAAGTAGCACTGCCTGTCTTCAAAATGTTTCATCACAAAGGTTTAATGCTAGCTAATAGGCATGATTCAGGGCTAGGAAGCCTGTAAATGAGAGTCACCATCCTTATGACCTCCTTTCCTCTCTCTCACCATGACAGGATCACAACCACAGCTGCGTGTATGATGGATCTACGAAGATATCCTCTCGATGAACAAAACTGCACCCTGGAGATTGAAAGTTGTGAGTTAACTTGGACAGGGGAACAAAAAGGAGGAATGTTTACTTGACCCAATTAAATTCAACCTTGTACTGAGTAATTGGCACTGGGATATTTTCAGCTACACTATCCTGCTAACTTTTCAAACTGTCCACAATCTAGTAACATTTTCCTCTGTATTGGCAGTTGTCTTTTAGAATCATTAAGGAAAGTCCACTTCTTTTAGCTGGACAATTTACAAATTCATCCTTTCTCCTTCTCAGAATTGAGTTTCTTTCAAGACCTTCCAATCCCCAAACTGTGTTAATAAGAGGAGAAATATTTTCGTTGGAAAAGTCTTTGTGAGATTATCTTTGGCTTTATAATCTGTCTGCCTGAAGGACTGTAAATTGTTGTCTAGAAAAATCCTTGGGCTGTTTTTCATTGATTAACAATTAGAATATTTTAGTCACTAAGATTTAATCTTATTGATTATCTTTGTTTCATTGTTTTTCAGTCATCAACATGCAGACATTTGATCCCATTTATTGTGAATACTAGGCCAAGGGCATTTCCTGGCTTTCAGGGGCATAGGAAGTGCAGTAAAATTCAGAGCATTGTAATACTACTTTATGTAGACAGATATTTATTTAGACCATTTAAAACGCTTTGCAAATCTAAACTTCAAAATGGGAAAATTCCAGGCGATCCTCTAGTATTATTAAACAATAAATGTATTCCCCATTGCCTAATTATTAAGTAATTACATTCATTTGTCTAGTTTTACTGAATAATGGTAGAGGACTATATAAAGAATGCTTATGTAGGTATAGATTCAGATGTAAACACTATCTATTACCACTAGAATCTGGAATGAATAACATTCATCAGTTATTCTTTATATTCTAATTTTTAAATGTATATAAATAAGTTGGCTGAAAGGTATTAATATATGAAAGTATTAACGGTGACTTTGGGTTTAAATTCCAATGACAAGCAAATTCAAACTATAGGAATGAAATATAAACCCAGTCATTTGTTACTAATAATGTTTTATCAATAAGACAGAACTTTGGGTAAGCAAGTAAACCATTAGCAGACATGGAAAGAGAGGGATGCCCATTCACATGGGCAGCCTTTTACCCTCTGCCTCCTCCCACTGTTTGTGATGTTTCTACCTTTACTCCTGCTGGACTATATTAGGATATGACAATCTGCTAAAATTCTAACATGTTTACAGCATGTACTTAAAGAAGCAATGAATCTTGACAGATATTTGAATTGCTTCTGTGGATAAATCACAAATGCAAGAGCTATCAACATTTTCTCCCAAAAAGTATATTTTATTTTATAATGCATATTGAGTCTTTCTATTATTACAGATTTATATTTTTCTTTAAGTAGTCAATTCTCTTTATTCATATTTAGAAAATAGATCACTTTTAGGCCCATTTATCATATCATACAATGACCCAAATAAAAACTATAAATGAGGCAGAATTAAACATAACTTTTGCAGGGCAAGGACTGAGGAGGCCCATACAATCAGAGTCCAGAGTTAGCATAATATATGGTGACAGGCAATATGCAGTGACCCAGACATATGACAATCATTGAGGCAATTCAGTAAAATGCAATCAGTTGTCTGGACAGATGAAGGAGGCATAGTAACTGGGACCCTAAAATCAGTTAATATACAGGATACTCCAGAATTACCACCATCAAAATATCTACAAACAATAAATGCTAGAGAGGATATGGAGAAAAGGGAGTCTTCCTACCCTGTAGGTGGGAATATAGAGAACAGTATGGAGATTCCTTTAAAAACTAGGAATAAATCTACAATAGGACCTAACAACCCCACTACTGGGCATATACACCCTGAGAAAACCATAATATTCCATATGTACAATGGAATATTACGTAGCCATAAAAAAGAATTGAATATAAGCCAGTTCTAGTGAGGTAGGTGAATCTAGAGCCTGTTATACATAGTGAAGTAAGTCAGAAAAGAGAAAAACAAATATAGGATTTTAACACATATATGGAATCTAGAATAATAGTATTGATGGACCTATTTACAGGGAAGGAATGGAGATGCAGATATAGAGAATGGACTTACAGACACAGTGGTAGGGGGAGAGAGTGACACAGATGGAGAAAATAGCATCAGCATATGCACACTGTCAGGTGTAGGATGGACAGCTGGTGAGAAGTTGCTGTGTATGTAGCACAGAAAGCCCAGTCTGGCACTTGATGATAACCTGGAAGAATGAGATGCAGGAAGGGGAGGGAGGTTAGGGAGGGAGGAGAGGGATATATAATTATGACTGATTTGCACTGATGTATCACCGAAAGCAGCACAACACTGTAAAAAATCTTTAAATATTTAAATAAAAAATAGACAAAACCAGAAACAGAGTCACAGATGTAAAATACAAACTTAAGGTTACCAAGGGGAAAGGAGGGTGAGACGCTGGAATGACACATAGACAGTCCTGCATGTAAAATGGATAACTGATAAGGACCTGCTGTAGAGCTCAAGGAACTCTGCTCAATGCTCTGCAATAGCCTTTATCAAGAAAGAATCTAAAAAAGAGTGGACATATGCATATGAATAACTGATTCACTCTGCTGTACAGCAGAAACACAACACTGTAAATCAGTTATACTTGAATAAAATCTTTTAAAAATATATAAGACTGTAGGCAGGCTGTGATCATCATAAAGTGATCCAACAGCAGATCACAGAATTCTAGCCCCTAAAGATATCTACAAAGCAAAGCAGTAGCTAAAGCTTGTAAGAATTTGTGAAACGAGGAGTCTATGAAGTCAGAACTTGGAAGAAGGGGAAAAAAATAAAGCAGGGAACTGCCTTCTATTTGCCAGGCAAAAGCTAGATTAATGTAACACCTCCGTAAGAAAAATCATTCTAACAACATTTGAGAGATAATGTTCTTCTCTGAGGTTCAGAGAAGTCAGACAACTTACCCCAGGCCACAAAGCAAGGATAGTGGTTGAAGTGAGAATTCTAACCAAGGGAACCTATTCTCATAGAATCTTGAAATCAGCAGCTGAGCAAGGAAGCAGAACATCAGTGATTAGAAGTACAGCACCAGCCAGAACCACTCCCAGTTAAGACTGAGGGTGCTCAATCAACCAAAGACTGGTTGAAATCATCCCTGATAAAAGTTAAAGTCAATTCCAGAAGTTGAAGCATAATTTAGTTCTTTGGTCAAGGGTCAAATGATTGCAACTGCAGAGAAAATGTAGTCTGTGGATATAAGGAACCAAGTAGTCCTGATTTCCATTGGTGTTACCCTAAAAAAAAAAAGCCTCAAATGACAACATTGCTTAGCTCTAATAGTTTCCTTGACATGTATCTCTTTTTAGCAATAGATAAACCAGTGTAAAGAGATCTTAAATCTTAAGAGCAATAACTTCTAGCAACCAGGTAACATATGGCAATAATATGGAGTCCAAATGAGCTTTGCTTGTTCCTACTGTAAGTACATAATCAATATATGCTAAGTGTTAATAAATATTGAAGTCATTATTGTCGAGGTCTGTGTGCGGGTTGGAAAAGAATTTCCAGACACAAGACAGAGTGAGGGGAAAGTAGAGTTTATTAGAGTGGGGGAAGGGAGAGTCACCACCAGTATAGTTAGGTCGGCTCAAAGGAGAACCAATGCTACCAGGATAGCGGGTCAGCTCAAAAAGAACCAACTTGTTAAGCAGGGGTCTTTGATTCCTTTTATAACTAGGGTCTAAGGAGTGGCATAGGGGTCTTAAGGATCATTGTTGATTGGACAATGTACTGGGTGGGTACAGTGATGACTACAGCATGCAGTAGGGTCCAAGGCACCGGGGTCTTAAGGATTGAGTGGTGTACTATAGCCCCGGGGACAGGAGGACAATAAAGATCTTGCATTCCAAGACCCTCCTAGTTTGCCTTGTTCTTTCATCCTTGGGCACCACAATTATCTCTTTTTTAACTCTTCAAGAAGAAATATGTGTTGCATTATTTACTGAAACGTATCTCCCCGAATTGTCATTTTATGAAGACCATAATTGAGCTTTACAGTGATTACAAACAAAAGGATCTAGTGTCAATCGGGGAATAAGAATGATAAAGTACACCAATATAAGATTGAATTGATCATTTTTGTGACCAATAGAGTAGAAACTTCACCTACCTTACAACATTTACTAGTCTGTATTTTGTTTTCCATTACAATCCCAAGGATGAGAAACTCTTTTCCTTGGTTAGGTCCTTTGAGACAAATTAAAGATGTTTTGCTTTCCTTTAATGTCATCTAATTGAGTAAAATTAGGAAAGCCATAAAGCCTTGTTAAATTGAAAACCTACTTCAACTTGGAGCACATTAATAGCTTCATAGCCCTGGGATGCTACAGAATGAGTTAATAGCACATGGAAAAAATCAGTCAAAGAAGTTCGTATTAAGGGGATTTGGAATTTGAAATCAATAAAGCTATCACAGGAAGGTTTGATAGTCACAAGCCTCATGGAAATATAGAAAGGCTTTGGGAGAACAAGCCATGAAGGAGTCTAATACCTTTTGTTATGTATTTTCTGCAGCCTCTGTTGAAGAAAACCAACCCTAATTCTACTCTCTCTCTGTCAGTAGGTAGTGTCATCTCTCACTACCCACCCCCATCCCCAAACAGAAGCCACTTCAGGCCTGAAATCTCTCAGCAGTCTCCGCCCTTTTTCTAAATACCCTGACATCCTCCCCATTCTAAGTTAGCCCCCTGTATTTAAGAGTTGAAAAGGTGTTCCTCTTTTACAGGCTGATCCTGTCCCCTGTGCTCAGGACTTATTTCTTTCCTCCTCTTCTGATAATTGATTTTCTCAAGTTCACACACACCTCCACCCCCTGATTTTTCAGATCCTTAGTCTCATCCTCTCTGCTACATCTTTTCTCATAGCTTAAAAACAAGCTGAAAACTCTCGGTCACAAAACACCTTTATGCTGCCCTCACACCTCCTCTTAAGGTTTTCCTGATTCCTCTTCTTCCTTTTTCTCAAAACTCCTTGAAAGAATGGTCATATCTATGTTGTCTACTGCCTCAATTTCCTCTCAACCTACTGTAACCTGGACCCTGCCCACCCATCCCCCTTGTCCATGGACCCTGTTCTCAGATCACAAAGATCTCTTTTTATATGCCATCCTTATTCAGACTATCTCCAAATGTGCTCAGATCCCTTTTTAAGGCCCAGACTGAAAGTACATTGTACCTTTCTGGTATATATACTTTAATGTTTCAAAAGCATCTAAAACTTAATTTTCTCAAAACTCATTATCAATTTTTCTCTCACAAATGAGTTTCCTTTCCAGCTTTCTTAGTATCACTATGCAATCAGAATCCCAGAAGAAATTGTTAACACTTCCTCTCCCTCACACTCGTCCCATGCAACCTGTTTTCAAGAAACATCCATTCTACTTTCCAGATACTTATCAAACTGTCTTACTTCTGCCCAACCCACTGCCACCAATCTTCTCCAAACTGCCTGAATCCTTGGCATAGTCTTCTTATTGCTCTTCTAGCTTTCACCCTTGACTCCCCCCACCCTACCCCAACTCATTTGCTGCCCAGTAGCCAGGGTGATCTTTGCAAGATGTAAACTGGATCATACTATTCTGGCTTTAAAATAGTCAAAGACTTCTTGTCGAACCAAGAAAACTCTCCAAACTTCCTGAGTTGACTTTCAAGCTTCTGACTGACCTTTCCTCAATAATTCATTCTCATTTAAAATCATCTTTCCCTTGCTTTCTGTATTCCATTTCAATACCACAGGTTTTTTGTTCTTGTAGACCCATTTTTGTTAATATACATGCATGTATGTATATACATATATACACACACACACACACACATACATACATACATGTGTGTATATATATATATATATATATAGGATAATCTTTTTTCTGTCTCATTATCTTCACCATCTTGTTCCTCCTGGTTTCTCATTTAAGAGGCCACCTCCAACAAAAAGTTTTCCTGAGAATCCAACCTAAATTAGTGAACTCTCAGAAATCTCTCTCAAAATTTTATTTCCCATGTAACACTTAGTACTATTTGTTTGCTTCTGTGTTTATTGTTTCTTCTCTTGTGGATTAGAAAGTTATTGAAGGAAAGGCTCATTGTTTTGTTTGCAACACAGTAATTAAAACCTAGCCCAGCATCTGACAAAAAAAATCTGCAAAGTGAAAACGTATGCGAAGTTTCTTGACTTCAAACTTTTCAAGTCTTCTGAACTTTGAAAGATAAGTCTAGTCTTAATTTTCTCAGGTAAGATTTAACTCAAGAAATTTTTTACTTGCAATAAAATATTCTTTCATTTAAATAATTTTATATTCATATTTTTAAGACCACCTCAACAATTTGAGATTGTAGATGTGTCAACCAAGAGCCAGATAAGAGAAATCTAACATTTTAATTATTTTAGGAATTTTAGTAGGTTGCTAAATGTGACAAACCACTACAATTCTTTTTTTCTCCACTTGAGTCATGAACTGTCTATATCCCCCGACACACACGATAGGTGATAGATGGTGGTAGGTTACTGTGAATGGTGTCGGATTCTTAATCTCCAATGGAGAAAAATTCACATTGGGATCAAAAGACTCGGTGATGGTCACTCAGAGCTTCGTGTAGTGAAAAGTTTATTAAATAAAGGATAGGGAAAAACTTCCAGCATAGACACTGGAGGGGGGATAGAAGAGTATCCCCCTTTGCCAGTTGAAGCATGACAATTTGTATCTTCCAGTCAGTTACCAAAACAATAAATCAAAAGAATATCTTAAGGTTGCAAAGGCCCTCTAGTCTCATACCCACAATATTAACATGAGATTGATAGGTGATAGTCTCCAGGCCTCAGGGCTAGGTGAGACATTCTAATGCAAACACCCAGATTAATATAAGAGTAGAAGTTTTCAGTTTCAACACTGAACATCTTTGCCTTTATTTCTCCTTGTCCTTTCTCTTCTCCTCTTTGTCCTTGGGACTCTCTAACCTCCTCGCCAATTCTGCCTATGAACCCCTTTCATTCTGAACCCCTTTCACGTGTCAACTACAAACTGGCATTTACCAATTACATTGCCAATGTCTGGACAACATGGATGTCTGCTGTCTGCCTCTGCAGAGACCAGACCCTGTGCTGTTGAGAGCTGCTGACCTTCAATACCTCCTGAAGGAGATCAGAGTGGGGTAAAGGCACTCTGTGCTCCAGGGAATTTGGTGGGGCAGGTCTTTAGATAGGTGGGTTTTATTATCTCAGTCCTTGCATCTCCTCATATTTAGAAAAGCACTAAATCTCCTCATGGTGACATCAGATCCTCGTGACTAACTGGGACCCTTTGTAAAATGACTGTTTAATGATATTGAACTTCTCCCTCACCAAAATCCTTAAATATCGACCCTCCTCCTGCTGCCTCTTTGGAGCAGTCTCTCAGAGCTATCTGGGGTGCTGCCTCCTGGGCTGCAGTCCTAATTATTCTCCAAATAAAACTCAACCCATGTGTCAACCAAGAGCCAGAAAAAACAATTTTAATTATTTTAGGAATTTTAGTAGGTTGCTAAATGTGACAAACCACTACAATTCTTTTTTTCTCCACTTGAGTCATGAACTGTCTATATCCCCCGACACACACGATAGGTGATAGATGGTGGTAGGTTACTGTGAATGGTGTCGGATTCTTAATCTCCAATGGAGAAAAATTCACATTGGGATCAAAAGACTCGGTGATGGTCACTCAGAGCTTCGTGTAGTGAAAAGTTTATTAAATAAAGGATAGGGAAAAACTTCCAGCATAGACACTGGAGGGGGGATAGAAGAGTATCCCCCTTTGCCAGTTGAAGCATGACAATTTGTATCTTCCAGTCAGTTACCAAAACAATAAATCAAAAGAATATCTTAAGGTTGCAAAGGCCCTCTAGTCTCATACCCACAATATTAACATGAGATTGATAGGTGATAGTCTCCAGGCCTCAGGGCTAGGTGAGACATTCTAATGCAAACACCCAGATTAATATAAGAGTAGAAGTTTTCAGTTTCAACACTGAACATCTTTGCCTTTATTTCTCCTTGTCCTTTCTCTTCTCCTCTTTGTCCTTGGGACTCTCTAACCTCCTCGCCAATTCTGCCTATGAACCCCTTTCATTCTGAACCCCTTTCACGTGTCAACTACAAACTGGCATTTACCAATTACATTGCCAATGTCTGGACAACATGGATGTCTGCTGTCTGCCTCTGCAGAGACCAGACCCTGTGCTGTTGAGAGCTGCTGACCTTCAATACCTCCTGAAGGAGATCAGAGTGGGGTAAAGGCACTCTGTGCTCCAGGGAATTTGGTGGGGCAGGTCTTTAGATAGGTGGGTTTTATTATCTCAGTCCTTGCATCTCCTCATATTTAGAAAAGCACTAAATCTCCTCATGGTGACATCAGATCCTCGTGACTAACTGGGACCCTTTGTAAAATGACTGTTTAATGATATTGAACTTCTCCCTCACCAAAATCCTTAAATATCGACCCTCCTCCTGCTGCCTCTTTGGAGCAGTCTCTCAGAGCTATCTGGGGTGCTGCCTCCTGGGCTGCAGTCCTAATTATTCTCCAAATAAAACTCAACCCACAACTCTCAAATTGTTCATCTTTTCAGTCAAGACACACACACACACACACACACACCAGAACCACAATTAAATTATCAAAGGTAACAATTAGTGATATCTGGTTATTTTTCTCACTTATTCCTTATTTTTTTTAATGATTTGGAGACTTTTAACTTGGGCATTGTCTTAATGTATTCAGGTTAATGAGCCATCTATTCAATCCATCTCTTTGTCTCAGAACATTATCACTGTGTTCACTTAAACATCATAGTAATAACACAGAATGTCAACTCATAGCCATGCTTGATTATTTCCAAATTATTTTTTCCTTGTCCACAAAATACCAAGTGATAAGAAAAACATGTTGGATAAAATGGTCTAACTATGGAAAATTCCCTGGAAAAAAAGTGTTATTTACAGAGTCGAAATACTAAGTTTTATTATGTAATGTGTTCAATTAATACCTGAAAATAAGATAAGTATAGTGTCCAGACATGAGGCAGGAGCAGTTCTAAAAAGTCTGCCCTTGTAAAATCACTCACGGAGAATTGTGTCCCGTTCTTCAGTTCAGTTCAGTCATTCAGTCATTTCCGACTCTTTGTGACCCCATGGACTGCAGCACACCAGGCTTCCCTGTCCTTCACCATCTCCCAGAGCCTGCTCAAACTCATGTCCATTGATTCAGTGATGCCATCCAACAATCTTGTCCTCTGTCATTCCCTTATCCTTCTGCTTTCTATTTTTCCCAATATCAGGCTCTTTTCCAAAGAGTCATGTCTTCACAAAAGGTGACCAAAGTACTGGAGCTTCAGCTTCTGAATCATTCCTTTCAAGGACTATTCAAGGTTGATTTCCTTTAGGATTGACTGGTTTTATCTCCTTGCAGTCCAAATGACTCTCAAGAGTTTTCTCCAACACTAAGGTTCAAAGGCATCAATTCTTTGGTGCTGGGTTTTCTTTGCGGTTGCACCAAGAAAAGTCACACATTTATACATGACTACTAGGAAACCAATAGCTTTGACTGTATGGACTTTGGTTGGCAAAGTGACATCTCTGCTATTGAATACGCTGTCTAGATTCGTCACAGCTTTTCTTCCAAGGAGCAAATGTCTTCTAATTTCAAGGTCGCAGTCACCATTTGCATTGATTTTGGAGTCCAAAAAAATAAAGTCTGTCACTGTTTCCCATTGTAGGCCCATCTATTTCCCATGAAGTGATATGACTGGATGTGGTGATTTTCATTTCTTGAATGCTGAGTTTTAAGCTTTTTCACTCTCCTTTTTCACCTTCATCAGCTTTTTCACTCTTCTTTTTCACCTTCATCAAGAGGCTCTTTAGTTCCTCTTTGCTTTCTGCCATAAGGGTGGTGTCATCTGCATACCTGAGGTTATTGATATTTCTCCTGGCAATCTTGATTCCAGCTTAATGTCATATAAAGATAATTCCCTTCAGAGAATGAGCCCAAGATATTTGAGAAGAAAAGTTTAGGGAAGCAAAATAAGCATTTCTGAATGTTTTAAATGCTCTCATAGAAGAGAAATCTTACGTTTGATGTTTTCCAGTGTACTAGTCAGGATTCTCCAGAGAAACAGAACTGATGGGATGTGTATATATAGAGAAAACAAGATTTATTATACGAATTGGTTCGTGCAATGATAGAAGCTGATAAGTCCTAAAATCTGAAGGATGAGTCAGCAAACTAGGGAACTGATACAATTCCACTCTGAAGGCCAGCAGCCTTGAGATCCAGGAGGAGCCCATGATGTTCAATTTGAGTCTGAAAGCAGGAGCGAGCTGACTGTCCCAGCACAAAGATAGACAGGCAAGAGGAAGTCTCTCTTACTCTACAGAGGGTCAGTCTTTTCCTTTTAATTCAGGCCTTTGACCGACTGGGTGAGGCCCACCCCCACTGCGGAAGGCAGTCTATTCAGGGTACCTATTTAAATGCTAATCTCATCTAAAAACACCCTCACAGGAACACACAAAATAACATTTGACCAAACATCTGAGCACCCTGTGGCCCAGTCAGGTTGACACCTATAATGAGTCATCCTACCCAGAGAGCTAGACTTGAACCCATTCGATTCAGCAGGAGACATTCAATTCAAATAGCACTTTTTAAGTGGTGACCACAAGCCACTCTGTATGCAAACTGGTAATACAGCAGCAATCAAGCTGAAAGGTATCAGAAGTGGCAAGAAGGTAGATGTTGAATTGAAGAGAAATCCTATCCAATGAACAGAAGGGCGCATTCATAGAAAAAGTCCCCCCTTAAGAAAGACTTCCTCTCCTACAAAGACACTTCAATTAATTAGAAATGGCATCTACCAGTCTTAATGAAGAAGACATTTCCCATTGAGAGGGGCATTAATTATATAACCTCTTTCAGCCCTAAAATCCAGAACTCTGGGAGTTCATTCAACTTATTTACATTACCAATAAATTACTTTATGTGCTTGCCTGGAGTACTGGTTATAAAGTGATCCCGATTTATAAAGGACATTAGAACAATAAAAAACGTTATGAATACACAAGCATATACTCACAGGAAAATATGAAATGTAGGACAATTGCAAGCTAAGCCTTTGAATCATTCTTACTTTATTTCTGCCTGCCAAATCATTAATTCTGATTTGAAATAACTTAAAAATAGCATCTACAACATGCTGCACACTTTCTATTCACGGATGCTAAACACCCAAAATAACAGAAGTAAATTGAACTTCATGAATGATTCATGACTTCCCTTGCGTTATGTCCCCATTGTCAAGGAAATTAGCAGCATTGGATATCTCCTTAGATAAATTTGATTTTGCCATATTCAGTAGACTACTTAATGAAAATGAATATTTCACATTTATGTTCATAGAAATGTTAATGAATTTTAGTGCCTGTAGCTTTTTTGATCTACAGACGGGTGGGTGTAGGAAGAAGGGATTCTTTCCTGAATTTATTCCTTTTTCCAGGCTTCTTTTCTGAAATTGTGGAACAGCAGTCTTTCTGAAAAATCTCTGATCTTTAAAAGTCAGAAAATAAAAGCCAGTGGGGGAGTGGGGTTCCTTTTCTGAAATTAGTCTTACAACCAATTTGTCTATAAAGTGGGTCTTATAGCTATTCACGTCTACTTTATAGACAATTTAAGTTTATTTTCCATGCATAGCTAAGTGATTATGTAGACAGATGAGATCTCTGATTTTCAGGGTTTTCTCTGTAATTTCTGATTTCTGTAAGGTTCTTCTTGATGCTCTGATGGATAAACATTTTGCTACTGGCTTCCTTAAAGGAAGTCAAAATATGGTGTGTGGTTTTGTCTAGAGGTTTTAGATATTAACCAAACACTTAAAGACACAATTTTGAAAGAACTTTTGCTCTTCTAGAACTGGAACCCCTTCTAAACCAAAAGTTTGGTTCTCTCAGAATCCAAACTTGAGAATAATGACTACTAATATTTATTGACTATATATTATGGGTCAGGCACTTAACAAAAATCTCCTATTGAATACTCACCAAAACCCTATTTTCACCATTTTATAGAGAAGGGAATCAAAGCACCATGGTAGTTACTTGCCCAGGTCACAAAAACTATAGTGGTCCAAAGGGAATTTAAACTCAAGCAATCTGACTTGAACCACTAAGATTCACCAGCACCCCTTATACTATCCTCAGAACAGAAAGATAAAATAAAAATTTTTGTGTTTATCTTCTAACTTCCAAAATGTGGAAGTTGGCTGACTTGGGGATATGCTATATCTGAATGCAAAGCAGACACGTGAGACAAGAAAGGTTTTAATTGGTCCTTCCCTTCCTACAGAATCAGTCTCAATTCAGTTCCTGCATAAGCATTTGTTTTCTGATATTCTTGCCAATGAAACCAACACAGACATATAATTTAAGAAAAACCTTTATTTTACCAGGTCACTTCTACAATTGCAACAGATGGTACAAGAGTTAGAAATCCTTTCTCTTCTAAATGGCTACAGGTACTCTTCCCCAAGTCACTTTAGTATACTGTTAGGCTTGACTGACTGCACCAGTGCTGTAATTTCAAAGTCCATTCATTACTCATAATTGTGATGCATGAACATCTATAACCTTTGAAACGTACCTACTCTCCTGAGAGGTCTTGACTTGGTTGTTCTGTGAACCACATCCATATGCAAATCACGTGTTAATACAGATCATTTAATTTTCACGTCAGTGTCAATTTCCACATTTAAACTGCTTTATTCTTATCTTTAAGATCAAAGACTTTAGAAGGGACAATTTTTAAAATATTGATACTATGACCCTCCCACCCCAGACCAATAACATCAGAATTTATAGAAGGTGAGCCCTTCTGCCAGCACTTTTTAAGCTTCCCAAGTGATTTTAATCTTAACTTTTCCCAGGTACAACAGTCAGTTTTAAGACTGCCATGCTTTAACTTTCTGCTTTTCTCTTTTTCTTTCACCATCTCTTCTTTTTTTTTTTTTTTTTAAAGATTCATTTATTTATTTATTTTGGGCGGGGGTCAGGTTGGGAGCAGGCGGGCCACTTCTATTGGTCTTTCGTTTCTTTATGTTCATTCGTCTTTGTTCTTTGGCTCCTGTGGGCCTCCCATCGCGGTGGCGTCTGTCGCTGCAGAGTGCCCGCTCTGGGTGCACGCGCCCAGAGCTCCGGCTCGGTGACTGGACACATCTGTTCAGCCGCTCTGCGGCTCGTGGGATCTTCCCAGGCCAGGGATCGAACTGGCGCCCCTTGCACTGCAAGGTGGTGTCCTTACCCACTGGACCACCAGGGGAAGCCCTCATCATCTCTTCTAATAGATCCATTTCTCTAAATGGGGAGCAGAATGGAGACATAGAAATAAAAGAAGAAAGTACAGCAAAGAACAGAAAATAGCACAATTTCTTTAAAAGAAAAAAATCACTAAAATGATCAAAGGAAAAAATTTAAACTACAGTCTATTCCCTCTGGCAGAAGACCCCATTTTTTTTTCTTTAAAAAGTGCGTGCCTTGAAATAGGTAGGCCAATAGACCCTGCCTTTCCCTTGAATTAAGTGCTTCAATCAGATTTTCAAATCCACGTAATAATACGCTGTTACAAGATGTTACTCTATTCTAAAAACCCCAATATATATATGTCACCCATTGATAGGAATATAATCAATGAAACCTTAAATTGTATTATGATGTGGTGACAAATGGAACTATCTACTAGGGAAAGAGATGCATGGGCATCAGCTGTTTTCATAGCATCATGTTAAAGGAAAAGTTATAGTACTTAAGACTTTTTTGCCATTTTTGCTTTATTCTTATCTTTAAGATCAAAGACTTTAGAAGGGACAATTTTTAAAATATTGATACTATGACCCTCCCACCCCAGACCAATAACATCAGAATTTATAGAAGGTGAGCCCTTCTGCCAGCACTTTTTAAGCTTCCCAAGTGATTTTAATCTTAACTTTTCCCAGGTACAACAGTCAGTTTTAAGACTGCCATGCTTTAACTTTCTGCTTTTCTCTTTTTCTTTCACCATCTCTTCTTTTTTTTTTTTTTTTTAAAGATTCATTTATTTATTTATTTTGGGCGGGGGTCGGGTTGGGGAGGGAGGGGAGCGGGCGGGCCACTTCTATTGGTCTTTCATTTCTCTATTTTCATCCATCTTTGTTCTTTGGCTCCTGTGGGCCTCCCATCGCGGTGGCGTCTGTCGCTGCAGAGTGCCCGCTCTGGGTGCACGCGCTCCAGAGCTCCGGCTCGGTGACTGGACACATCTGTTCAGCCGCTCTGCGGCTCGTGGGATCTTCCCAGGCCAGGGATCGAACTGGCGCCCCTTGCACTGCAAGGTGGTGTCCTTACCCACTGGACCACCAGGGGAAGCCCTCATCATCTCTTCTAATAGATCCATTTCTCTAAATGGGGAGCAGAATGGAGACATAGAAATAAAAGAAGAAAGTACAGCAAAGAACAGAAAATAGCACAATTTCTTTAAAAGAAAAAAATCACTAAAATGATCAAAGGAAAAAATTTAAACTACAGTCTATTCCCTCTGGCAGAAGACCCCATTTTTTTTTCTTTAAAAAGTGCGTGCCTTGAAATAGGTAGGCCAATAGACCCTGCCTTTCCCTTGAATTAAGTGCTTCAATCAGATTTTCAAATCCACGTAATAATACGCTGTTACAAGATGTTACTCTATTCTAAAAACCCCAATATATATATGTCACCCATTGATAGGAATATAATCAATGAAACCTTAAATTGTATTATGATGTGGTGACAAATGGAACTATCTACTAGGGAAAGAGATGCATGGGCATCAGCTGTTTTCATAGCATCATGTTAAAGGAAAAGTTATAGTACTTAAGACTTTGCTCTTGAATCAATACACAGCAACAGGTTTTACAGGAATAGTTTTTTTGTTTGTTTTTGTTTTAGTTTTTTTTATCAAATAAAGATTCTTTTTAATTCTGCAGTGCTTTACAATTTTCAAAGTTTCACATACATGATTTCATATAATATCATAATATTCCTTTCAGCCTCACCTCTATATTGCCCATTTCTTCCCTCTCTCCACTGGCAACTGCTAGTTCGTTCTCTATATCTATGAGTCTACCTCTTTATTGATTTATTCACTAGTTTGTTGTAACTTTTTAGATGCTACATATGAGTGAAAATATATAGTGTTTTTTACAGGAATGGTTTTAGCAAACAAAAATTGAACAAGGTCTATTTCTTTCAAACTTAAAAAATGAAATGGCAAATTTTCCATTTCATGTTCATGTGTTCATGTTCCTTTCCCACACACCCTGTCCTCATAGGCACTGAGTATTCTCGCTTGATTGTGTGAAAGAGATTTGTTACAGAGCTCCTACTAGATGATTGCGCTGATTCCAAATAAACTGTGTTTCCAAGTACTGAAATGATGTAGACCTACAGTTCAGACAAGAAATTTCACTGATTAGAGGCAAAAGTTTGCCTGCTCTAACCTTAAAAACGGTCAAAGTAGAAACCAATCTCTTGTCTGATATGCTCCCTGAGGTGCTTGTCAAATGGCCATGTGAATACAGGGATCATGTTAAGATGCATTCTGGTTTAATGAGCATGAGTTGGGGCATGAGGTCTGCATTTCTAACATGTTACCAGATGCTACCTGTGCTGTGGGCTTATGAACCACACTTGGAGTAGTAAGTATCTGGAGTCAATTAACAAAAACAAGAGATATGGTGCATATAAACAATGGACTATTATTCAGTCATAAAAAAGAATGAAACTGTGCCATTTGCAAAGACCTAGAAGCTATCCTACAGAGTGAAATAGGTCATAAAGAGAAAAACAAATACTGTATAATATCACTTATATGTGGGATCTAGGAAAATGGTACAGAGGAACTTATTTGCAAAGCAGAGAGAGACAGACATCAGTGTAGAGAACAAACTATGGATAGGGGAGGTGGGATAAATCAGGAGATTGGGATTGACATATGTACACACTGGGTACATGCTCAGTCACTTCAGTCATGTCCCACACTTTGCAACCCTGTGGAGTGTAGCCCACCAGGCTCCTCTGTCTAAGGGATTCTCCAGGCAAGAATACCGGAGTGGGTGGCCATGTCCTCCTCCAGAGTCTTCCTGACCCAAGGATTGAACCTGAAACTTCTATGTCTCCTACAATGGCAGGAAGGTTCTTTACCACTAGCGCCACCTGGGAAGCCCATAAACACACCACTATATATAAAATGAGCTTCCCAGGTAGCTCAGTAGTAAAGAATCCATTGGCTGATGAAGGAGACACAGTTCAACTCCTGGATCGGGAAGATCCCTTGGGGAGGAAAATAGCAACCCACTTCAGTATTCTTGCCTGGGAAATCACATGGACAGAGGAGCCTGGTGGGCCACAGTCCATGGGGTCATAGAAGAGTCGTCAGATACAACTTAGCAAGTAAACAACAACATGTGTAACACAGATGACTAATGAGAACCTATTTTATAGCACAGGGAGATCTACTCAGTGCTCTGTGGTGACCTAATTGGGAAGACATTCAAAAAGAAGAGATGGGTATATATGTAGAGAGGATTCACTTTGCTGTACAGCAGAGATTAACACAACATTAAGCACTGTACTCCAATAAAATTAATAAAACAAAAATCCCTGTCTCACCTGTTCTCCTCCTCAATCTACTTTCCTAGTCTATTTGCTTCCTCCTGAAATTTAATTAGCTGTTGTCAATGGTTGCTCAGTATTTGATTCAAGAGAGTTTTTAAGTTTTAAATTAACTGAGGCAGAAAAATCATTTTCAGATGACCCAAATAACTCCTAAACACTGAAATCTGAACAGTTTAGACTGTGCCATTTTGCAAAGACCTTAAGAAGCTATCCTACAGAGTGAAATAGGTCATAAAGAGAAAAACAAATACTGTATAATATCACTTATATGTGGGATCTAGGAAAATGGTACAGAGGAACTTATTTGCAAAGCAGAGAGAGACAGACATCAGTGTAGAGAACAAACTATGGATAGGGGAGGTGGGATAAATCAGGAGATTGGGATTGACATATGTACACACTGGGTACATGCTCAGTCACTTCAGTCATGTCCCACACTTTGCAACCCTGTGGAGTGTAGCCCACCAGGCTCCTCTGTCTAAGGGATTCTCCAGGCAAGAATACCGGAGTGGGTGGCCATGTCCTCCTCCAGAGTCTTCCTGACCCAAGGATTGAACCTGAAACTTCTATGTCTCCTACAATGGCAGGAAGGTTCTTTACCACTAGCGCCACCTGGGAAGCCCATAAACACACCACTATATATAAAATGAGCTTCCCAGGTAGCTCAGTAGTAAAGAATCCATTGGCTGATGAAGGAGACACAGTTCAACTCCTGGATCGGGAAGATCCCTTGGGGAGGAAAATAGCAACCCACTTCAGTATTCTTGCCTGGGAAATCACATGGACAGAGGAGCCTGGTGGGCCACAGTCCATGGGGTCATAGAAGAGTCGTCAGATACAACTTAGCAAGTAAACAACAACATGTGTAACACAGATGACTAATGAGAACCTATTTTATAGCACAGGGAGATCTACTCAGTGCTCTGTGGTGACCTAATTGGGAAGACATTCAAAAAGAAGAGATGGGTATATATGTAGAGAGGATTCACTTTGCTGTACAGCAGAGATTAACACAACATTAAGCACTGTACTCCAATAAAAATTAATAAAACAAAAATCCCTGTCTCACCTGTTCTCCTCCTCAATCTACTTTCCTAGTCTATTTGCTTCCTCCTGAAATTTAATTAGCTGTTGTCAATGGTTGCTCAGTATTTGATTCAAGAGAGTTTTTAAGTTTTAAATTAACTGAGGCAGAAAAATCATTTTCAGATGACCCAAATAACTCCTAAACACTGAAATCTGAACAGTTTAGATGCTGATAGGCACCCTGGCATGTAACATTTTGGCTTACTATTTAATACACAGAAGATTCTCAGATGTAATAGGTCATTAGTACTCTTAATAATAAATACACATTAAATACACATTAAAATAATATTTGATTGAATCTGTTTACTTAGAAAGAATTTAATTTTAAGGAAGGAAAAAAATGATGAAAATATTCTATTTGATTTTCATGTCTAAAAACCAGAGGTTTTAATGAAAGAAGCATATAGTTATACCTTCACTATCTAGAGATCTGGCATCTAACAAGTCATGCTGAGGAACTCAAGTTTGCTAGACTTTAATTATTTTGATGCAAATCTTTCTCAATAGAGAATTCTAAAAATCATTTATTGCTATCTAATGATTCAGGGTCATAACTGTGATTATTTTTCATGATGTGCCAACATTCTAGCTTAATATCAAGCAAAGGGAGGTTATAAGGAATTGCACTCTGATTCTCACCATGATCTTAATTTAAGACCTACTTCTATGTGCCTTCCTTGATAAAATGATGAGGGTGCCTTTCTACATAATTAATATGTCAACAAAAAGTACATCTTTCGTCAACTAGGCATATTTTAAAGCTCAAAAAAAGGTATTTTCTGGGCAGAGTTCTCACTTTAGGTAACATAGTCTCTTCATTAGGGATCAGTAATGATCTTTATGAATCATTCATTTCAATATCTCAGCCATTATCCAGGTCCGCAGTGTCATCTCTTTATTTATTTATTTATTTATTTTTTCATCCATCTTTATTCTTTGGCCTGTGTGGGCCTCCCATCGCAGTGGCCTCTCTTGTTGCAGAGCACCGGCTCTGGGCACATATACTCCAGAACACTGACTTGTAATTGGACACACTGGTCCAGCCACTACATTGCCACGTGGGATCTTCCCCGGTCAGGGATTGAACCAGTGCCCTTTGCACTGCAAGGCGGACTCTTTACAGACTGGACCACCAAGAAAGTCCCCTCAGTGTCACCTCTTGATCACCTTCCTCCATCCCAACTGCTAAGGTGATAGATTCTTAGGTCACCTGCATTCATGCACTGTCCACTTACTGAGTTACACAGGTTTTTTAACATCTGATTTAATTTAATATCCTATTGTAGCTGTTGCTGCCATTATTTTGTCTCTTCCTCTTTGAATTTTTACATGATCTATATGCCAAAACAATGTCTTCTTCTTTAGAGGGAAGGTATTTTATGTAATTGTCATCTGACTGTAGAGAGGACATTTTAGAAAGTGTCTCCCTCAGGAAATGCAAAATGACACTCTCCCGATTGTCCTCCTGATTATTTACTTCAAACCTTTAATCTAGCAGCATCATCAAAGGGTCAAGCCTGATTTTGCTAAAATTTTCAGTTTCCTAGCTAGTATGTAAAGCCACAATACAACTAAATTTTCTTCCTAGGTCACATGAAGTTTAGGAAGAAGTATCATTCTGCTACTGTCATACCAGGTCATAGTCTTCTTAAAATTTCATGCATATACAGTATTTAAAATTCCATATTTTGTTCCATTTGGGGCTGAATGATAAAAACAATTGAATATTATAATGATTACTACTAACAATAATAGGACTAACAGTCCTAGGATATAAGTGTTTATGCTCAGTTGCTCAGTCATGTCCAACTCTTTGAGACCCCATGGACTATAGCTCACCAGGTTTCTCTGTCCATGGAATTTTCCAGGCAAGAGTCCTGGAGCCAGTTGCCATTGCCTTCTCCAAGAGATCTTCTTGATCCAGGGATTGAACCCACATCTCTTGCATCTCCTCCACTGGCAGGTGGATTCTTTACTACTGTACCATCTGAGAAGTCCAGGATGGAAGTAACAAAGGCTAAATCCAAGGATTGCTGAGACAGGATGTCTCAGACATTACATTTACTTGCCAAAATATAGACCATGAAAAAAACAGTCCACCTGGGTCAAGCCAAACTCACCTTGGTCAAGGTGAGCAGTATGTTGTGTATACCTGGTGGCATGAATGCATGCAGGAGGTTTAAACATGGCAAAGATAACAAAGGACACCAGCTCTGAGACTTACACCTCAGTTCAACAGAATTCACATGAGAAGCATCTTTTTTTGTGGAAAGTTCTTTCTAAGACAGTAATGATCTACCCTTACAAGTAAATGGTCTTCTCTGGATCAAAATTCTGAGAAAATGAAAGTGTGGGCTTGCCATCAACTAAACTGAAGGCAGCAGCACATAGAGCCCAGAAAAGTTTTTAGACATTCTAAATTTGTATTGTCTGTGAGACTTCTAGGTGGAAATATTAAGTTTACAACTGAAAGTCTAAGTCTAAAGTTCAGGGAAGAGGTCCTGTCTGGAAATGTAAATTTACAATTCATGAGCTTCTAGATGTATTTCAACCCATGCATCTAGATATCACTGAGGTAATTAGTGTAGCTGGAGAAGAGGTTCAAGTGGTGAGCCTTGGCCAAACTTAGAGTTTAGAAAGATGACGGAAACACACACATGACAGTTACTATGTGCAAGTACATTACATAGAATAATTCCTTTAATCTCGATACTATTATTGTTCCCATTTTACCAATGAGGAAACTAAATCACAGTGGCCTTATCTAATTTGTCCACATTCACATCTAGTAAGTGGCAGAGTTCAATCAGCAAAGGAGATGAGACGAGTGATCAATGAGGCAGGAGGCAGCCTAAGTGAGAAGAGTATTCAGAAACCAAGTAAAAAGTATTCTAGAAAATAAAGAGGTGATAGTCTGGCTCAAATACACATGATAAAACAAATTTAAAAAAAACAAAAACAAAGAAAAAAAATGCAATTGAGTGGACAAGATCCTGGAGCCAGTTGCCATTGCCTTCTCCAAGAGATCTTCTTGATCCAGGGATTGAACCCACATCTCTTGCATCTCCTCCACTGGCAGGTGGATTCTTTACTACTGTACCATCTGAGAAGTCCAGGATGGAAGTAACAAAGGCTAAATCCAAGGATTGCTGAGACAGGATGTCTCAGACATTACATTTACTTGCCAAAATATAGACCATGAAAAAAACAGTCCACCTGGGTCAAGCCAAACTCACCTTGGTCAAGGTGAGCAGTATGTTGTGTATACCTGGTGGCATGAATGCATGCAGGAGGTTTAAACATGGCAAAGATAACAAAGGACACCAGCTCTGAGACTTACACCTCAGTTCAACAGAATTCACATGAGAAGCATCTTTTTTTGTGGAAAGTTCTTTCTAAGACAGTAATGATCTACCCTTACAAGTAAATGGTCTTCTCTGGATCAAAATTCTGAGAAAATGAAAGTGTGGGCTTGCCATCAACTAAACTGAAGGCAGCAGCACATAGAGCCCAGAAAAGTTTTTAGACATTCTAAATTTGTATTGTCTGTGAGACTTCTAGGTGGAAATATTAAGTTTACAACTGAAAGTCTAAGTCTAAAGTTCAGGGAAGAGGTCCTGTCTGGAAATGTAAATTTACAATTCATGAGCTTCTAGATGTATTTCAACCCATGCATCTAGATATCACTGAGGTAATTAGTGTAGCTGGAGAAGAGGTTCAAGTGGTGAGCCTTGGCCAAACTTAGAGTTTAGAAAGATGACGGAAACACACACATGACAGTTACTATGTGCAAGTACATTACATAGAATAATTCCTTTAATCTCGATACTATTATTGTTCCCATTTTACCAATGAGGAAACTAAATCACAGTGGCCTTATCTAATTTGTCCACATTCACATCTAGTAAGTGGCAGAGTTCAATCAGCAAAGGAGATGAGACGAGTGATCAATGAGGCAGGAGGCAGCCTAAGTGAGAAGAGTATTCAGAAACCAAGTAAAAAGTATTCTAGAAAATAAAGAGGTGATAGTCTGGCTCAAATACACATGATAAAACAAGCTAATCAAAAACAAAGAACTGACAATTGAGTTTGGCAACAAGAAGGGCTGGGAGTGAACATCTAAATGCAATAGAGGTAAGGGAGGATATGAGAAGAGAATGAGCCCTAACATGTAAAGTGCTTGGTACAGTGCTTAACGTATTTTTACTACTCAGTAAATGCTAGTCACAACCATTCTCAAAGTACAGGGCCGTCAGCTATTTGCTCTCGGGGAATTCTGAACTGCTCCAACTCTTGTATCAACTCTAAGTACTCTCCTTCCAGTTCTGTCACATTTGTCATCACTCTGATTGTTGCCACTATTGTCAAAGTCATCATCACTCTGCCTCTCTGTCTCCAGCCATTTTCTCCCATCTCTTGGTTTTCACCTTAAAAGTTGATTTTGTACATCATGAACCAATCAAAGCCCTCTTCTCCTCTCCTCTTGAGCTGACTGATGAGACAGTGCCAGGAGCAACTGCTTGTCTCACTCTTGTTGGCTCTATTTGTTTCTTTTTAGGTTCCTAGAGGTTTCTGATTCTTTCATTATATCCAAGTGTTTACTGTGCACAAAGCATTCCTGACACTCTCAATACTTCCGGGAAGGCAAGAAGGCCATATCATAGTCCCTCATTCCTAAAGTTGCATTTGTATAAATGCATGAGTGCCATTCTCAGGAGTTTTAGATTATTAACAGAAACTAGATCATTCACCAGAAACTTTCTATGGCTATTTTAACTTAGCATCAAAGCCCAATGTACTTTTTGTCAGATTCACAAGCCAATGACTCAATTCCTTTTAGGCCAAGTTGGGATCACTTGAAAAGAACCTGTGGTCACCTTTCTCCCTAACAACGGCAGCTTAAATACAGCTACTCGTTTCAGCATACTCCTGTGCCTCTCAGTGCTAAACAGACCACTTTCCAATGAGGAAAAACTAAATCACAGTGGCCTTATCTAATTTGTCCACATTCACATCTAGTAAGTGGCAGAGTTCAATCAGCAAAGGAGATGAGACGAGTGATCAATGAGGCAGGAGGCAGCCTAAGTGAGAAGAGTATTCAGAAACCAAGTAAAAAGTATTCTAGAAAATAAAGAGGTGATAGTCTGGCTCAAATACACATGATAAAACAAGCTAATCAAAAACAAAGAACTGACAATTGAGTTTGGCAACAAGAAGGGCTGGGAGTGAACATCTAAATGCAATAGAGGTAAGGGAGGATATGAGAAGAGAATGAGCCCTAACATGTAAAGTGCTTGGTACAGTGCTTAACGTATTTTTACTACTCAGTAAATGCTAGTCACAACCATTCTCAAAGTACAGGGCCGTCAGCTATTTGCTCTCGGGGAATTCTGAACTGCTCCAACTCTTGTATCAACTCTAAGTACTCTCCTTCCAGTTCTGTCACATTTGTCATCACTCTGATTGTTGCCACTATTGTCAAAGTCATCATCACTCTGCCTCTCTGTCTCCAGCCATTTTCTCCCATCTCTTGGTTTTCACCTTAAAAGTTGATTTTGTACATCATGAACCAATCAAAGCCCTCTTCTCCTCTCCTCTTGAGCTGACTGATGAGACAGTGCCAGGAGCAACTGCTTGTCTCACTCTTGTTGGCTCTATTTGTTTCTTTTTAGGTTCCTAGAGGTTTCTGATTCTTTCATTATATCCAAGTGTTTACTGTGCACAAAGCATTCCTGACACTCTCAATACTTCCGGGAAGGCAAGAAGGCCATATCATAGTCCCTCATTCCTAAAGTTGCATTTGTATAAATGCATGAGTGCCATTCTCAGGAGTTTTAGATTATTAACAGAAACTAGATCATTCACCAGAAACTTTCTATGGCTATTTTAACTTAGCATCAAAGCCCAATGTACTTTTTGTCAGATTCACAAGCCAATGACTCAATTCCTTTTAGGCCAAGTTGGGATCACTTGAAAAGACTCTGTGGTCACCTTTCTCTCCCTAACAACGGCAGCTTAAATACAGCTACTCGTTTCAGCATACTCCTGTGCCTCTCAGTGCTAAACAGACCACTTTCCAACATTCCTTTCAACATTTTTTTTATGTGAGCTGTGGAGCACCACGCAGAAGACTGTTCAGCCTGCTTTACAGACAAGGACGGGATGTGACAAAGAATTTGGTTCACGGTTCCTCTCCCCAATTCTCAGGAAGGAAACCTCCATTATTTTATGCATTTGAAAAATTTGGCCTATGTACAGCTATAGGTAGAGTCTCCATTTCCTTAAGAGAATAAAGGGGTGGCCCAACCACTGGTAAATTTTCCAAAAATGTTCCTTTGTTGGTTTAAAACTCTTTACCTAATTGTTTGAGGAATCCAGCAGAACATTAGGGGAAAAAAACTTGGTTAATAATGCAGATGTTTATTCACCCCACACTTTCATCATTATTCCATGAAGAATAAAGTCCCTGTCCAGATAGATGTACCTTACAATCTATTATAGAAGGATATAAAAGATCAAAACAGTCACTGATATAAAATATAATGCAGGAGTATGATATGCTGTGAATAGTGTGCTGAAGGAAAGAAGGATGGGATGGAGGGATGGAGAGGTGTGTGAGGAGAGGCAGGCACACACACATACTGTTTCAGATCAGGAGTTATACAAATCCAATAATGTTAGCACAAAGAAAGATAAGCCAGAGTGTGTCTGTATTTCATAGGCACAGGTGTTGGAAGATCTGCTCAAGGCCAACAGTCATTCCCAATAGGCCCCCCCAGCGTGTTTTGGAAAGGGTCAATCATTCCTGACACTCTCAATACTTCCGGAAGGCAAGAAGGCCATATCATAGTCCCTCATTCCTAAAGTTGCATTTGTATAAATGCATGAGTGCCATTCTCAGGAGTTTTAGATTATTAACAGAAACTAGATCATTCACCAGAAACTTTCTATGGCTATTTTAACTTAGCATCAAAGCCCAATGTACTTTTTGTCAGATTCACAAGCCAATGACTCAATTCCTTTTAGGCCAAGTTGGGATCACTTGAAAAGACTCTGTGGTCACCTTTCTCTCCCTAACAACGGCAGCTTAAATACAGCTACTCGTTTCAGCATACTCCTGTGCCTCTCAGTGCTAAACAGACCACTTTCCAACATTCCTTTCAACATTTTTTATGTGAGCTGTGGAGCACCACGCAGAAGACTGTTCAGCCTGCTTTACAGACAAGGAGGGGATGTGACAAAGAATTTGGTTCACGGTTCCTCTCCCCAATTCTCAGGAAGGAAACCTCCATTATTTTATGCATTTGAAAAATTTGGCCTATGTACAGCTATAGGTAGAGTCTCCATTTCCTTAAGAGAATAAAGGGGTGGCCCAACCACTGGTAAATTTTCCAAAAATGTTCCTTTGTTGGTTTAAAACTCTTTACCTAATTGTTTGAGGAATCCAGCAGAACATTAGGGGAAAAAAACTTGGTTAATAATGCAGATGTTTATTCACCCCACACTTTCATCATTATTCCATGAAGAATAAAGTCCCTGTCCAGATAGATGTACCTTACAATCTATTATAGAAGGATATAAAAGATCAAAACAGTCACTGATATAAAATATAATGCAGGAGTATGATATGCTGTGAATAGTGTGCTGAAGGAAAGAAGGATGGGATGGAGGGATGGAGAGGTGTGTGAGGAGAGGCAGGCACACACACATACTGTTTCAGATCAGGAGTTATACAAATCCAATAATGTTAGCACAAAGAAAGATAAGCCAGAGTGTGTCTGTATTTCATAGGCACAGGTGTTGGAAGATCTGCTCAAGGCCAACAGTCATTCCCAATCATGGGCTCCCATCTTCTCCTAGCTGTAGTCCATTGCCCTGTCTTACCTAGAGTAATGAATTATCTAGATCTGCTTTTTAATAAATCACATGGGTGAAATGCTAACCATGATCATTCAATAACTTCAGGAGAGTATCACTGCCAGAAAAGATGTAGAATTAGAAGTTATCTCAGTGGGCTGGGGAAGCTGGGTTGATGTGTTCCTTGGCAATGCTTGAGATCAAGTATGACTGCAATAGTGACTTTCTGAATGGAAGTTGGCACTTCCATTCTATGTGGTCTCAGAACCATCCTAAGCTGAAACAATACAGGTTTTCTTTATTGTTACATGGAGTCTCAGCCCCACAATATGGCGCTTTCTCTCAGTCATTGCCCTGTTGACAGCCACACTGGACTAAGTCTCCCAGAGGTGGGTGTGCATATAATTACAATTTTACACTCAGTCATAGTAGAAATGCTTTAGTTCTTCGGAAGTCACAAGTGTTAACCAAGCTTTTCTCAATCTCCATTATTTCTTGCATTCAACTAAATGTGAATGTGAGTCTAGAGAATAATAACATATATATATACATACATGTGTGTGTGTGTGTGTGTGTGTGTGTGTGTGTGTGTGTGTATACATTGCTTTACATTCCTAAAGTAGAATTTGTATAGCTGTCAGGCTGATGCAGTCGCCAAGCCCAAAAGAAGTTAAATGTATTTGCCAAATACTCAGGGATAAAAAGCAGCTGAGCCCAGACTTCCCAGGTGGTCCTAATGGTAAAGAAACTGCTTGCCAATGCAGGAGACATAAGAGGCACGGATTCCATTCTTGGGTTGAGAAGATACCCTGGAGGAGAGTGTGGTGATCCACACCAGTATTCTTGCCTGGAGAACCTCAAGGGCAGAGGAACCTGACAGGCTATAGTCCCGGGGTCACAAAGACTGAAGCAACTTAGCACAGTACAAAAAGCAGTCGAGCCCAGACTAACTAATGTATGGGCAATATGAGTTGAAAATCTGTTCTTTTCACTCCAGGAAACAGTACCCTTTTGAACTAAGCTCTTTCAAAAGAACAAACTAAGACACTTTGGGAAAGGGCTCCCATCTTCTCCTAGCTGTAGTCCATTGCCCTGTCTTACCTAGAGTAATGAATTATCTAGATCTGCTTTTTAATAAATCACATGGGTGAAATGCTAACCATGATCATTCAATAACTTCAGGAGAGTATCACTGCCAGAAAAGATGTAGAATTAGAAGTTATCTCAGTGGGCTGGGAAGCTGGGTTGATGTGTTCCTTGGCAATGCTTGAGATCAAGTATGACTGCAATAGTGACTTTCTGAATGGAAGTTGGCACTTCCATTCTATGTGGTCTCAGAACCATCCTAAGCTGAAACAATACAGGTTTTCTTTATTGTTACATGGAGTCTCAGCCCCACAATATGGCGCTTTCTCTCAGTCATTGCCCTGTTGACAGCCACACTGGACTAAGTCTCCCAGAGGTGGGTGTGCATATAATTACAATTTTACACTCAGTCATAGTAGAAATGCTTTAGTTCTTCGGAAGTCACAAGTGTTAACCAAGCTTTTCTCAATCTCCATTATTTCTTGCATTCAACTAAATGTGAATGTGAGTCTAGAGAATAATAACATATATATATACATACATGTGTGTGTGTGTGTGTGTGTGTGTGTGTGTGTGTGTGTGTATACATTGCTTTACATTCCTAAAGTAGAATTTGTATAGCTGTCAGGCTGATGCAGTCGCCAAGCCCAAAAGAAGTTAAATGTATTTGCCAAATACTCAGGGATAAAAAGCAGCTGAGCCCAGACTTCCCAGGTGGTCCTAATGGTAAAGAAACTGCTTGCCAATGCAGGAGACATAAGAGGCACGGATTCCATTCTTGGGTTGAGAAGATACCCTGGAGGAGAGTGTGGTGATCCACACCAGTATTCTTGCCTGGAGAACCTCAAGGGCAGAGGAACCTGACAGGCTATAGTCCCGGGGTCACAAAGACTGAAGCAACTTAGCACAGTACAAAAAGCAGTCGAGCCCAGACTAACTAATGTATGGGCAATATGAGTTGAAAATCTGTTCTTTTCACTCCAGGAAACAGTACCCTTTTGAACTAAGCTCTTTCAAAAGAACAAACTAAGACACTTTGGGAAAGTTCCTTGACTTCCTTAGGTCTCAAAGGTATTGCTGAATGCTGAAGAAGAATAGCTTACTAAATAATGCCTAGTGCTCACTCACTCAGTAGTGTCTGTAGTAGTCACGTCTGGACTGTAGCCTGCCAGGCTTCTCTGTCCATGGGATTTTTCCAGGCAAGAATACTGGAGTGGGTTGCCATTTCCTCCTCCAGAGGATATTCTCCACCCAGAGATCGAACCCTTGTCTCTTGCGTCTCCTTTACTGGCAGCCAGATTCTTTACCATTAGACCCACCTGGGAAGCCCAAATAATACCTAGATGGCTTGTTTAAAAAACAAAACAAAACATTAATGGTTTTTCCCTAGGTGCTAACTATAACTATGTATATAAATGCATTTAGTTGAAGATTGACCTTCTCAAATTTAACATTTGAAATACTATTTCTAGTCAAGTTTCTATCAAGAAAACAGAAGAGTCATTCAATGCATTCAAGATATAGAAGATTTTAATATAGAAAGTTAAGAGCATGCATGAAGACTGGAAAAGCTGCTGAACAGAGGTGAAAGAAATCAACTGCAGTAATTTCAGCCTGGAGCACCCAAGCAGGGAAGGTGTTTCAAGGCTCAAGATCTCTGGAAAGCCCCCACCACTTATCTCTGTCTCTACAGCAAAGTAGAGCTTTCAAGAGCTTCCCAGCAAGTCGCTGTGAATTTCACATCTACCAATGAATCTGGCAGCAACTGTCCCCAGAAAATAATGGCCTCTTCTCCTCCATCTTCCAAAGGTAGTTTAAATACCTCTCTTTGGCAAACCCTAACCTGGTGAAGGAGATCCTGGGAAAATTGCTTCCAGCTTCTCTTCAGTGATACTTGGGATGGTGATGTCAAGTTGACAACAAGCAAATGAACACTGGCATTTCATAGTGATACCAGAATTCCATGTCTCACTATCTATACAAGCTCTCAAGAAGCAACTTACCCCAAAAGTACAAAAGAAAAGTCGAGCCCAGACTAACTAATGTATGGGCAATATGAGTTGAAAATCTGTTCTTTTCACTCCAGGAAACAGTACCCTTTTGAACTAAGCTCTTTCAAAAGAACAAACTAAGACACTTTGGGAAAGTTCCTTGACTTCCTTAGGTCTCAAAGGTATTGCTGAATGCTGAAGAAGAATAGCTTACTAAATAATGCCTAGTGCTCACTCACTCAGTAGTGTCTGTAGTAGTCACGTCTGGACTGTAGCCTGCCAGGCTTCTCTGTCCATGGGATTTTTCCAGGCAAGAATACTGGAGTGGGTTGCCATTTCCTCCTCCAGAGGATATTCTCCACCCAGAGATCGAACCCTTGTCTCTTGCGTCTCCTTTACTGGCAGCCAGATTCTTTACCATTAGACCCACCTGGGAAGCCCAAATAATACCTAGATGGCTTGTTTAAAAAACAAAACAAAACATTAATGGTTTTTCCCTAGGTGCTAACTATAACTATGTATATAAATGCATTTAGTTGAAGATTGACCTTCTCAAATTTAACATTTGAAATACTATTTCTAGTCAAGTTTCTATCAAGAAAACAGAAGAGTCATTCAATGCATTCAAGATATAGAAGATTTTAATATAGAAAGTTAAGAGCATGCATGAAGACTGGAAAAGCTGCTGAACAGAGGTGAAAGAAATCAACTGCAGTAATTTCAGCCTGGAGCACCCAAGCAGGGAAGGTGTTTCAAGGCTCAAGATCTCTGGAAAGCCCCCACCACTTATCTCTGTCTCTACAGCAAAGTAGAGCTTTCAAGAGCTTCCCAGCAAGTCGCTGTGAATTTCACATCTACCAATGAATCTGGCAGCAACTGTCCCCAGAAAATAATGGCCTCTTCTCCTCCATCTTCCAAAGGTAGTTTAAATACCTCTCTTTGGCAAACCCTAACCTGGTGAAGGAGATCCTGGGAAAATTGCTTCCAGCTTCTCTTCAGTGATACTTGGGATGGTGATGTCAAGTTGACAACAAGCAAATGAACACTGGCATTTCATAGTGATACCAGAATTCCATGTCTCACTATCTATACAAGTTTTCTGAAACACAACCTGAAATCTTGTGTCCTAAGTGACATAGGAAAGGAGCAATCCACATAGTCAGGGAGAGTACCTCATCATTTCCCCTCCATGTAATGAACAAATATTTGATTTCATCTTTTATGTGCAGTGAGCAAAATAGATGGGGGCCTAGTCCTTGTGGTGCTTTCATCTTGATAAAACTTTATTCTTGAATTCCACTGAAGTTGCATTGGGTAGGGGAAAGATTTATGTTGTTGAGTCATTCACAAGTTTGGGGAACATCAGGGTCTGAGATTGGCTCAGCCCTCTTAACCACCAACTTTGCAGAATCACCCAATTCAGTCATAAAACCAATCCAACAATACCCACGAGTTATCAGAGGTCATATCTTAATTTGTGACCACGCACATATATACAAATGTATACAGAACTTGTACTTACTGAAAGGGATTCTCTAGCATTGTCTTGTTTGGCCCCTACAAATCATCTTGCAGGTATAGGCAGATATTTTCTCTTTTCATTACTGAAAAAAATTAGAACACAGAGAGGGATATATTTAATGAATGATCAATGTTGGACTTGAAACTAGATCTTCATTTAGAGTCCCTCTACAGCATCCCCCTGACTCTTTTGTATTAAAAGAGCTGGACTCTGCACTTGCTAGATGTGAAACTGCAGAACTGAAAAGGTCTAGGTCTTCTAAATCACTTTTATTACCCATTTGTAATTGTTCTTCCAAGTTAAATTCCTAACTAAAGTGTCTAGAAGTGTCCTCTTCTTGGTTAATGAAAAAGTGAGCAAATCTCCCTTAGACAGAGCTCTTCTCTTTATGTACATCTTCTGCAACAGATAGGTCACTTGGTCATATCCATATCTGTGCTTCGCAAGTCTTCAAGCCCCAAGTCGCTGTGAATTTCACATCTACCAATGAATTGGAAATTCCCAGAAAATAATGGCCTCTTCTCCTCCATCTTCCAAAGGTAGTTTAAATACCTCTCTTTGGCAAACCCTAACCTGGTGAAGGAGATCCTGGGAAAATTGCTTCCAGCTTCTCTTCAGTGATACTTGGGATGGTGATGTCAAGTTGACAACAAGCAAATGAACACTGGCATTTCATAGTGATACCAGAATTCCATGTCTCACTATCTATACAAGTTTTCTGAAACACAACCTGAAATCTTGTGTCCTAAGTGACATAGGAAAGGAGCAATCCACATAGTCAGGGAGAGTACCTCATCATTTCCCCTCCATGTAATGAACAAATATTTGATTTCATCTTTTATGTGCAGTGAGCAAAATAGATGGGGGCCTAGTCCTTGTGGTGCTTTCATCTTGATAAAACTTTATTCTTGAATTCCACTGAAGTTGCATTGGGTAGGGGAAAGATTTATGTTGTTGAGTCATTCACAAGTTTGGGGAACATCAGGGTCTGAGATTGGCTCAGCCCTCTTAACCACCAACTTTGCAGAATCACCCAATTCAGTCATAAAACCAATCCAACAATACCCACGAGTTATCAGAGGTCATATCTTAATTTGTGACCACGCACATATATACAAATGTATACAGAACTTGTACTTACTGAAAGGGATTCTCTAGCATTGTCTTGTTTGGCCCCTACAAATCATCTTGCAGGTATAGGCAGATATTTTCTCTTTTCATTACTGAAAAAAATTAGAACACAGAGAGGGATATATTTAATGAATGATCAATGTTGGACTTGAAACTAGATCTTCATTTAGAGTCCCTCTACAGCATCCCCCTGACTCTTTTGTATTAAAAGAGCTGGACTCTGCACTTGCTAGATGTGAAACTGCAGAACTGAAAAGGTCTAGGTCTTCTAAATCACTTTTATTACCCATTTGTAATTGTTCTTCCAAGTTAAATTCCTAACTAAAGTGTCTAGAAGTGTCCTCTTCTTGGTTAATGAAAAAGTGAGCAAATCTCCCTTAGACAGAGCTCTTCTCTTTATGGACATCTTCTGCAACAGATAGGTCACTTGGTCATATCCATATCTGTGAGCAGTTTATTAAGTCAGATCAGTCTTAAAATATCTTGTGTCAGGCTTCCCTGGTGGTCCATTGGGTAGAGGCTGCCTTGCAGTGCAAAGGGCACCTGTTTGATCCTTGGCTCAGGAAGATCCCACATGCCAAGCAATGGCTGGGCTTGTGTGTCCAATTATAAGCCAGTGCTGTGGAGCACATGTGTCCAGAGCCAGTGGTCTACAATGAGAGAGGCCACTGTGATGGGAGGCCCGCACATTCCGAAAAGAATAAAGATGGATGAAAAATAAACGATGACTTAGAGGCAAAAAAAAAAGAGAGAGAGAAAAATATCTTGTGTCAAGGATGCTTTTAAGACACACACAAAATTGTGATAGAATCTTAGAACTAGAATAGGGGACTGAAGATCATTTAGGCCAGTTCTGTCAGATAATGATGAGAAGGAAATTCTGAAAGTGTCAGTTACGTTGAGGTCAAGATCACACAGCTAACGATCTAGAAGCAGACCTGTATGCAAAAGTCTGATTTAAAGATTCAATGAGCACATGCTATGCTGTCAGTGCGTGGAGGGGTATAGGAAACTTTTAAGAATATTATCTGGATTAAAGCCAAATTATAGAGACATAAAACAATGAAATAAAAATACAAGGCAGGAAATAAGTGAAAAATAATGGTCTGTAAACTATAATTGCTGTAAATCCCTAGAGGAACAGATCAATAATTTATTTTTAATCTCTACTGTATTCTACAAAGGATGCGAGGCACTACACAAAACATAATTTTGGTGTAAAAGGATTAGAGTAAGCAGCCATGGTGACCAAGACAAAGAGAAACTATGGGTGAAAAAATAATAAAGCAGTTGAAAAGGGAGGGACTCACAGGGAGTCATAGTATTCCTATGACTGATTCATGTTGAAAACAACAATACTCTGTAAAGCAATTATGCTTCAATTAAAAATTAAAAAATAAAAAATTTTAAAAAAATAATAAAGCATAAAAATAATAAAGCAAAACTTGTTATTAGTTGGAAGAAACAGACCCCATATTTATCAGTAAATTTTTTAATGGCCAAAGCATAAGTTTCAAATTGTCCATAAAGCCAAATCTAATTTACTATTCTGCTGTATTTCTCCATGAGATATTTAGAAGAGACTCAGAGATTTATCCATTTCTTTCATACATAGTCCATCAATGTGGTCTGCTGGCACAACAACAAGATACAATTCAGTAAGGCAATTCTATTATATCTAAAATGACGTTGTTAAAGGATCCAGCAGTCTTGTGATCTGGCTTGATTCAAAGGCATCATTGAGGGCATGTAGAGAAATGAATTAATTACCTGACCCCAAAGTATTTCTTCTAAAACATTATAAATGTGATATGGAAAGCAGAGAGCTTATGGTGCATATACTATTTGTCAAGACCCAATGGTGTATTTAGTCTGTGATGCTCACTGATGGATGCTCCACAAGCCAGTTAATCAGCCAAGCAGAGTTTAGTGTCATTAAGGGCATCTGTGAAAATGGAAGAGACAGATTATGTTTAATGTCTGTAGAGTCAAATAAGGTCAAAACCACTCTTAGAAAAAGATATATATTTATTAAATTATAATATGTCATATATTTACACTTAAATAAATGGCCTGTTCTGGGTCAAAAACAAAGCAGGCGAGGGATTACATCATTTTAGGAATGGCCTCCTGAAGGAGATGGAACTTGAACTTGGATGGACAGAGAGGCAAAGTGAGGAAATTTTTGACTGAAAGAATCACATGATTACATGGTGACGGGATTACAGATAGGAGATGAGCTGACTTGCCACCAAAATTTGAGACTTTAAAATGTAGCAACAATAGAGCTAATCTAAATATAATTCAGCTTGATTTTTTTAATGGAAATACTTCAAGCAGAAAGTGCTTTTAATTTAATATGACAGCACTGGTTTGATAGGATTTTGAGCCAATGAATTCAGTAAGTGGGTTTGTTTTGATGACCTTTCCTAATTTGTTGAATGCCATGAAAAATCCCCTGCAGACTTTCTAACGGTTCCAAAGCTAAAAATAATGACCTCACTGAAGATTCCGTCAGCTGCTCTGATTCAGAGAATGGCCGAGAGTGACTGATAGACTCTGGTTGCAAAATAAGGCTCAGAAATTTGCAGCGTGACACAGCTCATGGATACCAGAAAACGGTGTCTGTCTTACTAGGGAGCCAACACAGGGTCAGAGGGAGCCAAAAGCCCCATCTCTTTTTAAATAAAAGTTGCTATTACATCAGTGCTTCACTGTAGGCTGGCTCTGTACCAAGTATTGTGTTTCACATGCATGGCATAGTTCACATTATCCTCACAATGCCTCCATGAAAAAAACTGTATCATTAGTTTCTGGATATAGTAACAATGAAACATAAGCTTTAAAGTAACTAGCTTAAAGTTCACAGCTCATAAATGCCACAAGTTTTGAACTCAGGTGTTTCTGACTCAAAAACTAGTGTTTTTTCACCTTTACATATTACAGATTCTTGTAGGAGCTGTTGCTTTAGATTATATCACTTAAAGCACTTTGTTTGGCAGTGTAAAACACAATTACTCTTAAAAAAGTAAAATCCTTGGTGAAGAATCAGGGCATTTGAAGGTTAACTAAGGGCCTGAAGAATCATTAACCCAATCCTCTAATTCTGGATTTGAGAAGGGTAATAAACTATAAGCTTTCCACAGTTCTGCAACTAGTTAATGGAGAATCAAGCCATCCATTTCACAACACAGTGCTCCTGAACCCTGTCCCCTGCTGTCTACTCTGGGGCAGTCAAGTCACAAAACATGAGAAAAGAAATGAGCCTGGATATAAAAGGAAACCTAAACCTGTTACCATACTTAATCAGGTGCCACTGACTAATATTATATGGTTAGATTATTATATGATTTTTATATAGTTAGAAAGAATACTAGAAGCTGGCTTTCTGCCTTTTCACTGGAAACATCCTGAGGACCCAGAGAATACTACAGGATAGTTGCTCATAATTTGGGGTGGGGGTGGGGACTCATATACAGATAATTTTATGTAACCAGGTTAAAATTGAACTTACGATCTGTATTAGGCTACCACGTCTTGTGATTAGCCAAGCTTACCTTTAACGGTTCCAAAGCTAAAAATAATGACCTCACTGAAGATTCCGTCAGCTGCTCTGATTCAGAGAATGGCCGAGAGTGACTGATAGACTCTGGTTGCAAAATAAGGCTCAGAAATTTGCAGCGTGACACAGCTCATGGATACCAGAAAACGGTGTCTGTCTTACTAGGAGCCAACACAGGGTCAGAGGGCCAAAAGCCCCATCTCTTTTAAATAAAAGTTGCTATTACATCAGTGCTTCACTGTAGGCTGGCTCTGTACCAAGTATTGTGTTTCACATGCATGGCATAGTTCACATTATCCTCACAATGCCTCCATGAAAAAAACTGTATCATTAGTTTCTGGATATAGTAACAATGAAACATAAGCTTTAAAGTAACTAGCTTAAAGTTCACAGCTCATAAATGCCACAAGTTTTGAACTCAGGTGTTTCTGACTCAAAAACTAGTGTTTTTTCACCTTTACATATTACAGATTCTTGTAGGAGCTGTTGCTTTAGATTATATCACTTAAAGCACTTTGTTTGGCAGTGTAAAACACAATTACTCTTAAAAAAGTAAAATCCTTGGTGAAGAATCAGGGCATTTGAAGGTTAACTAAGGGCCTGAAGAATCATTAACCCAATCCTCTAATTCTGGATTTGAGAAGGGTAATAAACTATAAGCTTTCCACAGTTCTGCAACTAGTTAATGGAGAATCAAGCCATCCATTTCACAACACAGTGCTCCTGAACCCTGTCCCCTGCTGTCTACTCTGGGGCAGTCAAGTCACAAAACATGAGAAAAGAAATGAGCCTGGATATAAAAGGAAACCTAAACCTGTTACCATACTTAATCAGGTGCCACTGACTAATATTATATGGTTAGATTATTATATGATTTTTATATAGTTAGAAAGAATACTAGAAGCTGGCTTTCTGCCTTTTCACTGGAAACATCCTGAGGACCCAGAGAATACTACAGGATAGTTGCTCATAATTTGGGGTGGGGGTGGGGACTCATATACAGATAATTTTATGTAACCAGGTTAAAATTGAACTTACGATCTGTATTAGGCTACCACGTCTTTGAACTCAGCAGTGAACATGAGCACAAACTGCTAATTTTCATGGTTGGACTGAAAAATTCTTAAAATCATCTTAAGTGTCTGTAGGGTAGCTCCAACCTGCTACTGTCACTCAGCATTCTCATAAGTGTAACCCTCGATCTATACACAGTCTTTCAGTGCCTGGGGTGAAGCATTTATCTACATTATTAAAATGTTCCTCTGATCTTATCAAAATATGTGACTTCCTCTCTTCTCTGAACAACTGAGTATCTTCTCATTTAGAAACACACATTGTTTCTAAAGTTGGCATCAAATAATCATAAATGTTTGGTTAACTAGTTAATTATTTCAGTAATCCATTCACCAAGTACATTGCAGCCTAGCACTGGGCTAGATGATGCGTGTGTGCTAAGTCACTTCAGTCCACGCCTGGCTCTTTGTGACCCTATGGACTGTAGCTCACCAGGCTCGTCTGTCCATGGGATTCTCCAGGCAAGAATACTGGAGTGGGTTGCCATGCCTTCCTCCAGGGCATCTTCCTGATCCAGAGATCAAACCCATGTCTCTTACATCCTTGGTGAGCAAAAGTAGAAAGGATCCCTACCCTTCTAATGGAGCGTCTAGGCAGGGGAGGGAGACAGACATTTACCAGACACACTAATAAAAGAAAGTATTGCTATGCACTTGTGGTACTTTACGTTATTAGAGGGTAAATGAAGGGGAATGGACTTATGAAGGTCAAGAGAGTCTCCCTGAGGATGGGTCTATTGTCTATAGACTAAAGGCTGAGTAAGGAGATGACAAGGGCATCCTTGGTGGCTCAGTGGTAAAGAATCCGCCTGCCCATGTATTCTTGCCTGGGAAATGCCATGGACAGAGGAGCCTGGTGGGCTACAGTTCATGGGGTCGCAAAGAGTTGGACACAATTTAGTGACTAAACAACAACAAGGAGTCAATGAGGCAAAAAGGAGAAAAGACAGTCCAGACAGAAAGACCATCAAATTCATGACTCTGTGGCAGGAGTGATCCTGGTAAACAGTCAAATCATCGTGGGGACTCATATACAGATAATTTTATGTAACCAGGTTAAAATTGAACTTACGATCTGTATTAGGCTACCACGTCTTTGAACTCAGCAGTGAACATGAGCACAAACTGCTAATTTTCATGGTTGGACTGAAAAATTCTTAAAATCATCTTAAGTGTCTGTAGGGTAGCTCCAACCTGCTACTGTCACTCAGCATTCTCATAAGTGTAACCCTCGATCTATACACAGTCTTTCAGTGCCTGGGGTGAAGCATTTATCTACATTATTAAAATGTTCCTCTGATCTTATCAAAATATGTGACTTCCTCTCTTCTCTGAACAACTGAGTATCTTCTCATTTAGAAACACACATTGTTTCTAAAGTTGGCATCAAATAATCATAAATGTTTGGTTAACTAGTTAATTATTTCAGTAATCCATTCACCAAGTACATTGCAGCCTAGCACTGGGCTAGATGATGCGTGTGTGCTAAGTCACTTCAGTCCACGCCTGGCTCTTTGTGACCCTATGGACTGTAGCTCACCAGGCTCGTCTGTCCATGGGATTCTCCAGGCAAGAATACTGGAGTGGGTTGCCATGCCTTCCTCCAGGGCATCTTCCTGATCCAGAGATCAAACCCATGTCTCTTACATCCTTGGTGAGCAAAAGTAGAAAGGATCCCTACCCTTCTAATGGAGCGTCTAGGCAGGGGAGGGAGACAGACATTTACCAGACACACTAATAAAAGAAAGTATTGCTATGCACTTGTGGTACTTTACGTTATTAGAGGGTAAATGAAGGGGAATGGACTTATGAAGGTCAAGAGAGTCTCCCTGAGGATGGGTCTATTGTCTATAGACTAAAGGCTGAGTAAGGAGATGACAAGGGCATCCTTGGTGGCTCAGTGGTAAAGAATCCGCCTGCCCATGTATTCTTGCCTGGGAAATGCCATGGACAGAGGAGCCTGGTGGGCTACAGTTCATGGGGTCGCAAAGAGTTGGACACAATTTAGTGACTAAACAACAACAAGGAGTCAATGAGGCAAAAAGGAGAAAAGACAGTCCAGACAGAAAGACCATCAAATTCATGACTCTGTGGCAGGAGTGATCCTGGTAAACACAGTGCACAGAAGTACATCTAATGTGGCTGCAGCAGCAAAAGATAAGAAGACCGTGGTGTGAGTGGAAGCTGGAAATGTAGGTAGACGACTTTACCTTGGAGGATCTTACAAACGTTTTGTCCTAAAAAATAAAACTTTTTTTTTTTTAAATGAGTTTTGTCTTTATCGTAGGAAGAGTTGATCACCGGTGGATTTTTGAGCTGGGGGCAGGAGGGCTAACAGGATAAGATTTGTATTCAGAAAATCATTCTAGCTGCAGCATTAAGAACAGACTGACGAAGATGGAGAAACAAAATATATCACTTGGAAGACTATCAGAATGGAGACTATCAGAATGGAGAGAAAGACGCTAGCATGGATCACGATGGAAACGGAAAGGAGTAGACAGATACAACGGAGATTTCGAAGGAAAAAGAGATGGGATTTAGTGAAGGATTCAATATGCCTAAGAGAGGAATAAAAAACAACTCCTATGATTTCCAAGGATTTTTGCCTGGATTAGGACATGCGTGAGGACTGGATTAGGACATGAGTGAGGATGCCATTCACCCAAAATGAGAAGAATGTGAATGGTTTGGATTCTGAGCTGGGGGCAAGGGAGGAATCACAATTTTAATTATGATTTCTTGATGTATGAAGATCATGTATGCATGTATGTAGGTATGTATGTACGTATTCTTGATGTATCTGTATGGTTTGGTGCACATAGCAAGATCTATCTAAAAGATACAAATTTGTGAATCACGTGAGTATTTTTTACAATTATAGCTATAGGGCACAGGTGAATTTCCATCAGAAAGTGATGCAGAGTAAGGAATGAAGACTTAGGAGATTTGAGAAACTCCAATATTTAATGACTGCGTAGAATAAGATTAGAATGGAAAAGAGACAAGAAAGGAACAGCCAGAACAAATAGGAGGAAAATCATGGAGTGTAGAGCTGCAGAAGCTAAAAAAGGAAGTAAGGTAAAACCTGGGTTCAGCAAACTCTAACCTGAAATATATATATATATGTACATATGGCATTGTCTCATTAGTAACATTACACAAATTTCTAGTTGAGTTCAAACTAGAACAGAGCAGAGAGGATGGATTTTTAATGGCAGTTCTGATACCTCAGAAAGTTTAGTCTTTGTGATATATTTCTCTCACTAGAATTATGAAATATATCAGAATATGTTTATGCAAATACATACACATTATAGTCCTCTCACATGTAGTGATCTTTGCTTTAAGTTGTTTGTCAACCATAGAAATACATGCTGACATTGTATCTATGAAAATGCTAAGAATGGAATACAATAATCTATACTTTTCAGAATATAAGAAGCTCTTTTGCAAGATGACTGCAATATGCTTCATTGGCCTCAGCTAACTTAATCCTTGAAAAATATATACCATTTATTATTTTACATCAGTTCTTAGGTTTTCATTTAAAATACTTCCCTCTTGGGCTAAGATTGTGTGTGTGTGTGTGTGTGTGTGTGTGTGTGTGTGTGTGTGTGTGTACACATACATAAATGAGGTTTTAAGACATAAGCATGTATCTAAGTCTTTAAAAAATGGGATTTTTCAATATATATTTATTTTTAAAAACCTTTTTATATTAAACTATGGCCAATTAACCATGTTGTGACCATTTCAGGTGGAGAGCAAAGGGACTCAGTCATAGATATACACGTATCCTTTCTCCCTCAAACTCCCCTCCCATCCAGGCTGCCACACGATATTGAGCAGAGTTCCTTGTGCTATATAAGTAGGTTCTTGTTGGTTATCCATTTTAAACGTAACTATGAACATGTCAATTCTACCTCCCTAACTATCCCTTCCCCCCTTTCTTCAATTAACTTAAACTTTTGTGTATAATTTAAATATATCTGGGCTTAACTTATTACTAAGATCACAAGCCCTACAGGCCAACTCCTATAGTACACAGTAGAAAAGGCATGGGCTAAGAATCAGATGTCTCTGCATTTCAGCCTAGATTTGCTACCTAGGCATGTTGTCATTATACCATTCTCTGTCTCATTTGCTTCTTCTGTGAAATATGGACACCAACACTTACCTCACGAGGTTGCTGTAAAGAACTGCCTACAACATGTAAGTACTCAATAAATGCTAATGCCTTCTTGACATCACAATAATAACATGGTGCCAGAATAGTTGCCACCTGAAATCATAACAAATTATGACTGTAGTGTAAGCTGTTGAACTAGCATGCATGCCATCCAGACAAATAATCACATATTTCTCAATATATTCAGCGTGCTATGAACTCTGATGACATGAAAATAACAAATCAGCCCTGGGTTTATGGTCATCTCATAGCTTATGAATTGAAACCCTTTATGATCCTTGTCAAGGTAGACAGTTACCTTCCCTATGATTTGAGAGAAGAAAGCGATGGTCTCTCATGCACTAGTTTTCAGTAAAAGATGTCCAACTGAAAGAAGGCTTTCACAGAGAATTCCTTCAATAATGATGTGTTGGGTGAATGAAATGAATAGAGTGATACAGAATGAGACAAAAGTTCATGTCCATATTTTAGGAAATATATAGGAATTACAGACTATGATGATTTTTGTGAATGCACCGTTCTCTGGAAGAATCAGTGCTTTGTGGGGTTCTGCAGTTATTCATTTACTCAATAGGTAAGGTGTTTTCCTGTATTGCTTTGATATCAGGTGTCACGATGGTCAAGAAAAGAGGCACATCCCATTTCTGCCCTATAGACTTACAGTGCCAGATTGGAAAATCATAAACTAAATAAGCACAAGATTATTTCCAAAGTTAGCCAAATAGTCTTCCTAAGTGGCTGTACCATTTTGCCCACTAGCAACAAATAGAAGTTCCTTTGCTTCATATCCTCACCAGCATTTGGTGTTGTCACTGTTTTGAATTTTAGCCATTTCAGTAGCTCTGCAGTGGTATCTCACTGCTGTTTCAATTTGCCATTTTCTAATGGCATATGATGTTGAGTATCTTTTCATATGGGGCTTCCCTGTTGACTCAGATGGTAAGGAATCTGCCTGCAGTGCAGGCAACCTGGGTTTGACCCCTGGGTTGGGAAAATCTGGAGAAGGAATGGCTACCCAAGGCCAGTGTTCTTTATACCATTCTCTGTCTCATTTGCTTCTTCTGTGAAATATGGACACCAACACTTACCTCACGAGGTTGCTGTAAAGAACTGCCTACAACATGTAAGTACTCAATAAATGCTAATGCCTTCTTGACATCACAATAATAACATGGTGCCAGAATAGTTGCCACCTGAAATCATAACAAATTATGACTGTAGTGTAAGCTGTTGAACTAGCATGCATGCCATCCAGACAAATAATCACATATTTCTCAATATATTCAGCGTGCTATGAACTCTGATGACATGAAAATAACAAATCAGCCCTGGGTTTATGGTCATCTCATAGCTTATGAATTGAAACCCTTTATGATCCTTGTCAAGGTAGACAGTTACCTTCCCTATGATTTGAGAGAAGAAAGCGATGGTCTCTCATGCACTAGTTTTCAGTAAAAGATGTCCAACTGAAAGAAGGCTTTCACAGAGAATTCCTTCAATAATGATGTGTTGGGTGAATGAAATGAATAGAGTGATACAGAATGAGACAAAAGTTCATGTCCATATTTTAGGAAATATATAGGAATTACAGACTATGATGATTTTTGTGAATGCACCGTTCTCTGGAAGAATCAGTGCTTTGTGGGGTTCTGCAGTTATTCATTTACTCAATAGGTAAGGTGTTTTCCTGTATTGCTTTGATATCAGGTGTCACGATGGTCAAGAAAAGAGGCACATCCCATTTCTGCCCTATAGACTTACAGTGCCAGATTGGAAAATCATAAACTAAATAAGCACAAGATTATTTCCAAAGTTAGCCAAATAGTCTTCCTAAGTGGCTGTACCATTTTGCCCACTAGCAACAAATAGAAGTTCCTTTGCTTCATATCCTCACCAGCATTTGGTGTTGTCACTGTTTTGAATTTTAGCCATTTCAGTAGCTCTGCAGTGGTATCTCACTGCTGTTTCAATTTGCCATTTTCTAATGGCATATGATGTTGAGTATCTTTTCATATGGGGCTTCCCTGTTGACTCAGATGGTAAGGAATCTGCCTGCAGTGCAGGCAACCTGGGTTTGACCCCTGGGTTGGGAAAATCTGGAGAAGGGAATGGCTACCCAAGGCCAGTGTTCTTTCCTGGAAAATTCCATGAACAGAGGAGCCTGATAGACCATAATCCATGGGGTCACAGAGTCGGACGCTGAGCATGAAACTCCTTGTCTTTTCATACACCTGTATGCCCCCTGTGTTTCTTCTTTGGTGAGGTCTTTGTGATCTTTTGCCTACTTTCTTGAGTTGTTCATTTTTCTTAGCATTAAGTTTTAAGAGTTCTTTATATATTTTAGATCAGTCCTTTATCAAAAATGTGTTGTGCCTTTATTTTCCATTTTTTAGATGGTAATGCATTTACATACCTAAAATGCAAAAATAATATGTGAAAGTCTCACTGTCCCCCTTCCTTCCAAATTTACCTTTTTCCTTCACCATTTCTATTTGCTTCTCATTTAGCCTTCTCAGGTCTCTTAATACAAGCAAATACAAACATATATTTTACTCTTCCCATTTCCTAATAAAAGTGGCATTTCATATGCATTATTCTGCCACTTGCTTTTTCACTTAACACTGTATCTTGTGCATCCTTTCAAATCTTATCATAGAGCTCTTCCCCACTTTTGGGCATCATGTTCCAATGTGGAGATAAACTACAGTTCAGAAATTCCTTGCTGCTGACTCGTCAAGGTACCTAGTACTCCCTATCAGTGAGATTTTTTTTAAGGTTCTGTAATGAAAATTGGGTGCTTCTTAGCTTTCTCCCATTGACACCACAGGTTCCAGTTTTCTTGCATGTTATAGGACATTTTCCACTTAACCCTCTGCTTTCTAGCTTCCAGAATTTCTTTTGTTGACCACTTAATAGCATAGCACTATCACCTTCAAACTGAAGAAATGCTTCCTTGTCTAGATGTCTGTGAATAACTCCACTCTTATCTTGTATACTTCTATTGTACTTTCCCAACTTTAGTCATACTCTTTCAGAATGAAGACACTCAGTTTTTCACAAATGAAAATAATCTTGGAAAGAACTAGAACGTGGGGCATACAATTCTGCTATGGGTTTTTCCTATGGGTTTTTCTCCCTTCTATGGCTATAACTACTAGAGAACAATTTCTGTCCCTGGATTTCAACTTAGTAGGCCTGATGACTGTTTTCCTAATTTATAGTCACCATTAGCACCATCAGTCCAGATACATCAAGGCCCCTGAGGGGCCCTTATACACTTCAACTGATATAGCCATTTGGATCAACTTGTATGAGTCACAAGATGGACTTACTTTGTTAGGCTGTAGAGCTTGTGCCCTTCAATCAGAGAGAAGTCACAACTATTGCACCTTCTAGTTATGTTACCTTCAGCAAGTTATTCAACATTTCTAAACCTATGTTTCATCTATAAATTAACATGCACTACATAGGCTTGTTGTAAAAACTGTTGATAAGCTCTGTGCGAAGTCACCTCAGTAGTGTCTGACTCTTTCTGACCCCATGGACTGTAGCCCACCAAGCTCCTCTGTCCATGGGATTCTCCAGGCAAGAATACTGGGGTGGGTTCCCATTTTCTCCTCCAGGGAATTTTTCTGACCCAGGGATCAAACCTGCATCTCCTGTGTCTCCTGCATTGGCGGGTGGATTCTTTACTACTAGCACCACTTGGGAAACCCTGTTGTGAAGATTAATCACATATAAAACAGCTAGTACAAGGGCTTCCCTTGTGGTCCAGTGAGTAAGGACACTGCCTTGCAGTGCAAGGGGTTCCCTGGCCTGAGGAGATCCCACATGCTGTGCAGCGGCTGGACCGATGTGTCCAACTACTGAGCCTGAGCTCTGGAGCACATGCACCCAGAGCCAGTGCTCTGCAGCGAAAGAGGCCACTGCGATGGGAGGCCAAAGAACAAAGACGGATGAAAATGAATAAATCAAAGACCAATAGAAGTGGTCCCCCCCCACAAAAAAACCAGCTAGTACAGAGCCAAGCAATTCCCCAGCACCAGCCAATGTCCTACAGCTCAACTCAATCCTAACACTATTTCCCTGGAGATAGTGTCAGATCCTACAGATGAAGGGCTCTTCAACACCAGTCTTTTCATGTTTTTTGAGAGTCTTAATTGTACAGGAATGACTGATTAAATCACTGGCATTAGAGATTGATTCAACTGCCACCTCTTCTTCCCAGAGGTCGAAGGAAAGGACTGCCTGAAATTTTCAATCCACTAATCTCATGGTTGGGCTTCCCTAGTGGCTCAGATGATAAATAATCTGCCTGCAATGCAGGAGATCCAGGTTCAGTCCCTGGATTGGGAAGATCTCCTGCCCTGGAGAAGGGAACTGCAATTCACTCAAGTATTCTTGCCTAGAGAATTCCACGGACAGAGGATCCTGGCAGACTACAGTCGACAGGGTTGGCCACGACCCGAGGACCTAGCAGTCTTTTTAGTTAATTAAATTTAAACCTATGTTTCATCTATAAATTAACATGCACTACATAGGCTTGTTGTAAAAACTGTTGATAAGCTCTGTGAAGTCACCTCAGTAGTGTCTGACTCTTTCTGACCCCATGGACTGTAGCCCACCAAGCTCCTCTGTCCATGGGATTCTCCAGGCAAGAATACTGGGGTGGGTTCCCATTTTCTCCTCCAGGGAATTTTTCTGACCCAGGGATCAAACCTGCATCTCCTGTGTCTCCTGCATTGGCGGGTGGATTCTTTACTACTAGCACCACTTGGGAAACCCTGTTGTGAAGATTAATCACATATAAAACAGCTAGTACAAGGGCTTCCCTTGTGGTCCAGTGAGTAAGGACACTGCCTTGCAGTGCAAGGGGTTCCCTGGCCTGAGGAGATCCCACATGCTGTGCAGCGGCTGGACCGATGTGTCCAACTACTGAGCCTGAGCTCTGGGGCACACGCACTCAGAGCCAGTGCTCTGCAGCAAGACAGGCCACTGCAATAGGAGGCCCACACAGGCCAAAGAACAAAGACGGATGAAAATGAATAAATCAAAGATCAACAGAAGTGGCCCCCCCCCGCCCCCCCCCCCCCAAAAAAACCAGCTAGTACAGAGCCAAGCAATTCCCCAGCACCAGCCAATGTCCTACAGCTCAACTCAATCCTAACACTATTTCCCTGGAGATAGTGTCAGATCCTACAGATGAAGGGCTCTTCAACACCAGTCTTTTCATGTTTTTTGAGAGTCTTAATTGTACAGGAATGACTGATTAAATCACTGGCATTAGAGATTGATTCAACTGCCACCTCTTCTTCCCAGAGGTCGAAGGAAAGGACTGCCTGAAATTTTCAATCCACTAATCTCATGGTTGGGCTTTCCTAGTGGCTCAGATGGTAAAGAATCTGCCTGCAGTGCAGGAGATCCAGGTTCAGTCCCTGGATTGGGAAGACTCCCTGCCCTGGAGAAGGGAACTGCAATTCACTCAAGTATTCTTGCCTAGAGAATTCCACGGACAGAGGATCCTGGCAGACTACAGTCGACAGGGTTGCAAAGAGTCGTGTACAACTGAGTGACTAACACTTTGGCTTTTCAGTCTCATGGTCAGCTGCACTGGCAACCAGTTTCCATCCTTAGGTGCTTTCCAAAAGTGAGTACGTGAAAAAAGAACCCAGCTGTGGTGAGAACCATCATGTTGTAAATAACAAGACACTCATTTCACCTTTAAGGTTTCAAGAAATGAGGACTAAAGACTGATTATTATGATAAAGATGCTCCCATGGCTCTTATCACTCAGGAAATTCCAAGACTTTGGGGAGGTATACGCCAAGTACTATGAACAAAGATAAAGTATTTATGTGAAATATATTTTAGTCATTTGAATTATCAAATACATATTTCTTTTAAATCACATTATTGACATTTGTCTTCCCAACCAGTCTAAACTCTGTGAATAAAGTGATACTGTCTGTATTCCTCTTTTTGCCTCCTAGGTGCCAAGCAAAGTGCCTGGTTCATAGCAGAAATTGACAAACACTCTAAATGACTCTTCCAATAAAGGAATGAGCAAACAGATATGTCTCATTCACATTAATTCTCAGGATGCAAAAAAAACTTTTTTCAAGAAAACTACAGAGTGCATGTATATATTTAGGAAAGTCAGTTTGCTATTATAGGAAGATCTTATATTCCCCCAAATTTGGTCTGCAAACACTTTCGAGAGAGTAAAGTTTAAGCAATATTTCTTATCTGACCATGGTCTAACAGGTACCCACTCAATCTTGTCTACTGTATCCCCTCTAGCTGCATTTATACCTAATATTAAAAAAAAAAATGGGAAAATGCTTTGTTTAGTAGTTAGAAAGAATTTAGCATAGGTTAGATGACCTGTAAAAAAAAAAAAAAAAACTTTTATTTTGCTTTGAACTTTTACAGAGTTTTGTTGTTTACAGATATGTATGTTCCCAGATTAGTCATATGTATATCCCCCCCATCCCACCCCTCTAGACTGTCACACAGCACCCCTGAAGGATCTCCTGGTTAGATGACTTTTGTGCTGGTTTGACCTGTCAGGGAAGAGTGGGTCATAAACCTTAATAAAATGCTTTGGAAAATGCTGATCTAAATGTTGATCATTTATGTCTTAAATGGGATTTTTTCCAGAAAGTTTCCATCATGTAATGTTCAATAATAATGCCACCCAGAAAAAAAAAGAAACCATTCAAAATAATTGACATTTATTTGTTGCTGTCTTGTGGGTAAAAATCTGATAAAATCAGATTTAAAATATTGTTTCATCAGTCTTTTTGATACTCCAGAGGCTGAAAATCATTACAATAATTGCCCAGTCCTACACTACACAATGTACGTCTGATTCTCACAAACATCCCTCAAGATAAGCAATTTACTGTTATTATTGTTTACAAATGGAGAGAGACCCAAGGTAAACAAAGAAAAAACATGCCAGTCATCACTATAATGATAAGCAGAAAGGCAGGATACAAACCCTTTTCTTTCTGATTCCAAAACTTATGCTTCTCAATGAGTATGAGCTTTGGAATCAGTGAAGGGTTTTTCCATTGCAGTCATAGTGAAATATCGTCATTATGGCAGTAAAATAATGTTTGATCCCTCGTGTCACAGTTATCACAAATTTCCTAAACCGTGTCAACACATAAAAAAAGATAGGCTTAGGAATAAGTGTTTGGGAGTTGTTATAGGCGGTAGTGGTTATAGAAGCAAAGAGGGAAGATTAAGAAAGAATTGTAAAAAATAGAAGAGTTTCTGAGACAAGTGGTCCCCTGACTGTAACATCCATTCATTCGTATGTGGTAAATATTGGTCACTTTTTGAATATCCAGCATTCCTATGTCTTATGTACCCCCACCCTATGTGTATAAAACAGAGCTTCTCTTTCACTCTCAAAACAGAAAACACCTGATACTGTCCCAACACTCCTTGCATTAGAACAAGAGACAGACGGAGGTCCTACCATTCATTCTCTCATACTTGTAGAAAACATCAAATCCAAAGTGAGTGATGTAAAGAAGAAAGGAGCACAGAGAATCCATCATGACAGGAGGAGCACCATAACACAAAAGCTTCTGGAGTGTTTCTGGTCTCCTGGCTCAGTGCTGTGGATGGCAGAAGAGATGTCTGAGGCAGATGCAGTGGGGCTCATAGGATCAGTTGTATAGAATTCAATTCAGCAATGGTTTCCTGATACTCTCAGGGAATCTGTGAGCTTCCCATCATTCTTTCATTAAATCTCTTTTAACTTAGCAATTGTATGAAGAAACAAAACAAACCAGATATGTGTACATATATACAAAAAGAGAGGAACTGGTTTAGGAAAGTGTGAGGGCTATCAAGTGTGAAATCGCCAGCAAGGTCAGAGCCCCACGGGAGGATTCATATTGCACCTCAAGTCCCGAGGTGGTCTGGAGCAGAACTCCTCTGTAGGTGTCTGTTTCCAAATCCCTCTTCTTAAAGAACATTAGTCCTATTGGATTAGGATCCACACTGATATTCATTTTACTTTATGTTTACAAATGGAGAGAGACCCAAGGTAAACAAAGAAAAAACATGCCAGTCATCACTATAATGATAAGCAGAAAGGCAGGATACAAACCCTTTTCTTTCTGATTCCAAAACTTATGCTTCTCAATGAGTATGAGCTTTGGAATCAGTGAAGGGTTTTTCCATTGCAGTCATAGTGAAATATCGTCATTATGGCAGTAAAATAATGTTTGATCCCTCGTGTCACAGTTATCACAAATTTCCTAAACCGTGTCAACACATAAAAAAAGATAGGCTTAGGAATAAGTGTTTGGGAGTTGTTATAGGCGGTAGTGGTTATAGAAGCAAAGAGGGAAGATTAAGAAAGAATTGTAAAAAATAGAAGAGTTTCTGAGACAAGTGGTCCCCTGACTGTAACATCCATTCATTCGTATGTGGTAAATATTGGTCACTTTTTGAATATCCAGCATTCCTATGTCTTATGTACCCCCACCCTATGTGTATAAAACAGAGCTTCTCTTTCACTCTCAAAACAGAAAACACCTGATACTGTCCCAACACTCCTTGCATTAGAACAAGAGACAGACGGAGGTCCTACCATTCATTCTCTCATACTTGTAGAAAACATCAAATCCAAAGTGAGTGATGTAAAGAAGAAAGGAGCACAGAGAATCCATCATGACAGGAGGAGCACCATAACACAAAAGCTTCTGGAGTGTTTCTGGTCTCCTGGCTCAGTGCTGTGGATGGCAGAAGAGATGTCTGAGGCAGATGCAGTGGGGCTCATAGGATCAGTTGTATAGAATTCAATTCAGCAATGGTTTCCTGATACTCTCAGGGAATCTGTGAGCTTCCCATCATTCTTTCATTAAATCTCTTTTAACTTAGCAATTGTATGAAGAAACAAAACAAACCAGATATGTGTACATATATACAAAAAGAGAGGAACTGGTTTAGGAAAGTGTGAGGGCTATCAAGTGTGAAATCGCCAGCAAGGTCAGAGCCCCACGGGAGGATTCATATTGCACCTCAAGTCCCGAGGTGGTCTGGAGCAGAACTCCCTCTGTAGGTGTCTGTTTCCAAATCCCCTCTTCTTAAAAGAACATTAGTCCTATTGGATTAGGATCCACACTGATAACTTCATTTTGACTTAGTTACCTCTGTAAAGACCCTCATTGCTGAGATACTCAGAGTTAACACTGTAACATGAATTTTAGAGGGAACAAAATTCAGTCCCTAACAGTAGTAAAGAAAGCACCCAAAATGCACATGTAGTCTCAGGGACTTTTTGAGTTTGGATGACACATCTATACAGTATTTGAGGCCCTCCTTAATTTTTAAAAGACCAGTCTTGCCTATCGTCACCATCAAAATAGTAACCATAATATTATCCGTGACCAAAGTCTCCTATGCCTTAGCTTAGAGATGATGATACCTAGCCAAAGGACATTTTAGGTTGTGTTTCCCACGGAAGTATAAGAACTAGTTGCACTCCAGGTTCCCAGTACTTTAACCCATCAGGAGAATCAAATGAAATAAACTTCACTATGGTAAAGTGAAGCAGCTATGAAAACATTCCTCTCCTTCAAGGACTGATGGCTTTTGGCTGTACTCATAGCTCTTGCAAAGATTTCAAACCTCGAGGGGGCCAGACAGCACGGTGAGGTCTGAAGTGTGCCTCTTAGCAATGAACATCGTGATGGGAACATTTGTCACTTTTTTCATCTGCAGATTTGTTATTCAATGGTTGCAAGTGAAGGTGAGTATTTGGAAAAGCCATCTTAACTCCTCCATCTGTTATTTAACAGCAGCCAAACCATTTTGCATTTGTAGAACTCTTTGTACTTTTAACACAAAAGCTTCTGGAGTGTTTCTGGTCTCCTGGCTCAGTGCTGTGGATGGCAGAAGAGATGTCTGAGGCAGATGCAGTGGGGCTCATAGGATCAGTTGTATAGAATTCAATTCAGCAATGGTTTCCTGATACTCTCAGGGAATCTGTGAGCTTCCCATCATTCTTTCATTAAATCTCTTTTAACTTAGCAATTGTATGAAGAAACAAAACAAACCAGATATGTGTACATATATACAAAAAGAGAGGAACTGGTTTAGGAAAGTGTGAGGGCTATCAAGTGTGAAATCGCCAGCAAGGTCAGAGCCCCACGGGAGGATTCATATTGCACCTCAAGTCCCGAGGTGGTCTGGAGCAGAACTCCCTCTGTAGGTGTCTGTTTCCAAATCCCCTCTTCTTAAAAGAACATTAGTCCTATTGGATTAGGATCCACACTGATAACTTCATTTTGACTTAGTTACCTCTGTAAAGACCCTCATTGCTGAGATACTCAGAGTTAACACTGTAACATGAATTTTAGAGGGAACAAAATTCAGTCCCTAACAGTAGTAAAGAAAGCACCCAAAATGCACATGTAGTCTCAGGGACTTTTTGAGTTTGGATGACACATCTATACAGTATTTGAGGCCCTCCTTAATTTTTAAAAGACCAGTCTTGCCTATAGTCACCATCAAAATAGTAACCATAATATTATCCGTGACCAAAGTCTCCTATGCCTTAGCTTAGAGATGATGATACCTAGCCACAGGACATTTTAGGTTGTGTTTCCCACCGGAAGTATAAGAACTAGTTGCACTCCAGGTTCCCAGTACTTTAACCCATCAGGAGAATCAAATGAAATAAACTTCACTATGGTAAAGTGAAGCAGCTATGAAAACATTCCTCTCCTTCAAGGACTGATGGCTTTTGGCTGTACTCATAGCTCTTGCAAAGATTTCAAACCTCGAGGGGGCCAGACAGCACGGTGAGGTCTGAAGTGTGCCTCTTAGCAATGAACATCGTGATGGGAACATTTGTCACTTTTTTCATCTGCAGATTTGTTATTCAATGGTTGCAAGTGAAGGTGAGTATTTGGAAAAGCCATCTTAACTCCTCCATCTGTTATTTAACAGCAGCCAAACCATTTTGCATTTGTAGAACTCTTTGTACTTTTTAAAGCACTTGTACATGCTTTAGTTCATTTTATCTAAATGGTCCTTGATTGGCCTAAAATTTAAATCAGCTTCCCAATGTGCCAAGCGATCTTAGAGAGCACTTTATGAGCTGAAAAAGCATGACCCAAAGTGGAGAAATGGCTCTGAAAGCCTCCTGTAAAATCAAAGCACTGTTATTCTACACATTCACAAATAGTGAAGCTGAGTAAATCCTTAAGGGAATTGTGGGGATTATCCAAAGATTTTCATCCCTTACTGTTTACTTTGTTTTTAACACCATTTTCTGTAGGGCTAAGCTCTTAAATCCAATGTTACCTTATTAAAAATTTCAGACAAAAACATGTATCCATCCCCATTCTGCTCTTCTCTGAAGAGCCAAACCTACATATTCCCTTTACAGAAAAACTGAAGGTAATATGTTGTCAAAAGATCCTAAACTAAAAATACTTGTCACAATTAGCCAGGGCCTGAATATTTCTCCCTACACAAAGCAGATGGGTAATCTCTTTTTTAAATAAAGTGGTGATCTGTGTTTCTGCCTGTGTGCTTGCTGCATCAGACATAAAGGAAAAATGATTTTCTATTTTGTTTCATTCTGGCAGCCTATTACATTGACCAACATGGGTGGTAGAAGGAGGAATCACCTATTTGTTTATAATCACGCTTAGAGATGATGATACCTAGCCACAGGACATTTTAGGTTGTGTTTCCCACGGAAGTATAAGAACTAGTTGCACTCCAGGTTCCCAGTACTTTAACCCATCAGGAGAATCAAATGAAATAAACTTCACTATGGTAAAGTGAAGCAGCTATGAAAACATTCCTCTCCTTCAAGGACTGATGGCTTTTGGCTGTACTCATAGCTCTTGCAAAGATTTCAAACCTCGAGGGGGCCAGACAGCACGGTGAGGTCTGAAGTGTGCCTCTTAGCAATGAACATCGTGATGGGAACATTTGTCACTTTTTTCATCTGCAGATTTGTTATTCAATGGTTGCAAGTGAAGGTGAGTATTTGGAAAAGCCATCTTAACTCCTCCATCTGTTATTTAACAGCAGCCAAACCATTTTGCATTTGTAGAACTCTTTGTACTTTTTAAAGCACTTGTACATGCTTTAGTTCATTTTATCTAAATGGTCCTTGATTGGCCTAAAATTTAAATCAGCTTCCCAATGTGCCAAGCGATCTTAGAGAGCACTTTATGAGCTGAAAAAGCATGACCCAAAGTGGAGAAATGGCTCTGAAAGCCTCCTGTAAAATCAAAGCACTGTTATTCTACACATTCACAAATAGTGAAGCTGAGTAAATCCTTAAGGGAATTGTGGGGATTATCCAAAGATTTTCATCCCTTACTGTTTACTTTGTTTTTAACACCATTTTCTGTAGGGCTAAGCTCTTAAATCCAATGTTACCTTATTAAAAATTTCAGACAAAAACATGTATCCATCCCCATTCTGCTCTTCTCTGAAGAGCCAAACCTACATATTCCCTTTACAGAAAAACTGAAGGTAATATGTTGTCAAAAGATCCTAAACTAAAAATACTTGTCACAATTAGCCAGGGCCTGAATATTTCTCCCTACACAAAGCAGATGGGTAATCTCTTTTTTAAATAAAGTGGTGATCTGTGTTTCTGCCTGTGTGCTTGCTGCATCAGACATAAAGGAAAAATGATTTTCTATTTTGTTTCATTCTGGCAGCCTATTACATTGACCAACATGGGTGGTAGAAGGGAGGGAATCACCTAATTTGTTCAAATATAATCACAAAATGACAACAAAAGCATCGGCTGCTTTGACTCTCTGCAGGAAAGCTTTAAAAAAAAAAAAAAACACAAAGGAACAGACGCAGAATAATCTTGAGAATGTTCTTGTTATTCCGCTGGTGGAGTCTGTAGCTAAGGAGACATCTGTGATGGGGATAAAGAAGATGAATTTTTTTTTTTTTGAAATATTAAGTGTGGAGTAAAAATATCATTTGGGGGGATTTAAAACCTAAGAAATAACCTGATTCTTTACCTATATGTTTTTTTACATTTTATCTATTTTTAATTGAAGGATAATTGCTTTACAGTATTATGCTGGTTTCTAACACATCAATATGAATCAGCCATAGATTTACCATCTGTTTTTTAAATGATTGATTGCAGGAGTACTGCAATTTAGAGTTAATTTTTTTCCCCATTTGCTTGGTGTTAGAAAATGAAACTCAGTCTCCTAAACTATGTAAGGAAAGAACTAACTTCATATAAGAAGTATGGAAGGCACTGCTTATGTCTCTCATCCTGGTTCTAAATTAGGGTGTGCAGCCATGTTTCTGCTGAGACAGGAATGCAGATATAACCTTGCTTCAAAAACTCTTTCTGCTATTGATCTGATTATACAGTTTTATGGAGCAAATCATAACGCCATCACAGTTAGTCCTATAAATATTATCTCTCCTTTTTTTTTCATTTATGTTGGAATATAGTTACTTTACAATGTTGTGTTAGTTTCTGCTGTACACTTATATGTATAAATATATCCTCTCTTTTTTAGATTTGCTTCCCACTAGGTCACTACAGAGCATTAAGTAGAGCTCCCTATGCTACACAGTAGGTTCATATTAGTTATCTATGTTGTACATAGTGTGTGTGTGTATGTATGTATATATAGATATAGATATAGATACACATATACATACATGTCAATTCCAATACCCCAATTCATCCCTCCCTCTCCCTGACTTGGTATCCATAAGCTTGTCCTCTACATCTGTTTATCTATTTCTGCTTTGCAAATAAGTTCATCTGTACCACTTTTCTAGATTTTATATATAAGTGATATTATACAGTGTTTGTTTTTACCTTTCAGAGTTACTTCACTCTGCATGACAGTCTGTAAGTCTATCCACATCTCTGCAAATGACACAATTTCATTCCTTTATGTAGCTGAGTGATATTCCATTGAATCTGTGTATTACATCTTCTTTATCCATTCCTCTGTTGATGGATATTTAGTTTGCTTCCATGTCCTGCCTATTGTAAACAGTGCTGCAGTGAACACTGGGGTGAATATATATATTTGAATTATGGGTTTTTTCCCAGTATATGCCCAGGAGTGGGATCGCTGGGTTATATAGTAGCTCTAGTTTTAGTTTTTTGAAAAACCTCCAAGTGGCTGCACCAAATTACACTTCTGACAACAAAAAGAGGGTTCCCTTAATTCCACATCCACTCCAGCATTTACTGCTTGTAGATTTCTTGATGACAGCCATACTGACCAGTGTAAGGTGATACTTCATTGCAATTTTGATTTGCATTTCTCTAGTAATTAGTGATGTTGAGCATCTTTCCATGTAATTGTTGACCATCTGTATGTCTTCTTCGGAGAAATGTCTCTTTATATCTTCTCTCCATTGTTTGATTGGATTATTTGGTGTTTCTTTTTCTTTTATATTGAGCTTCATGAGCTCTCTGTATGTTTTAGAGATTAATGCTCTTGTTGGTTGCTTGGTATTTTCTCCCTTTCTGATGGTTGTCTCTTTATCTTGTTTATGGTTTTCTTTGCTGTGCAAAAGCTTTTAAGTTTAATTAGATTACATTTGTTTATTTTTCTTTTTTAATTTTTAGTACTCTAGGAGGTAGATCAGAAAAGATCTTGCTGCAATTTATGTCCAACAGTGTTCTGCCTGTGTTTTCCTCTGAGTCCTTTAGCTTCCAGTCTTACTTTTAAGTCTTTGATCCATTTTGAGTTTATTTTTGCGTATAGTGTTATGAAGTGCTCTAATTTAATTATTTTACATGTAGCTGTCCAGTTTTCCCAGCACCACTTATTGAAAAGACTACCTTTCCTCAATTGTATATTCTTGCCTCCTTTGTCATAGATTAGTTGATTATAGGTGTTTGGGTGTATCTCTGGGCTTTCTATCCTATTCCATTGATATATCTGTTTTTGTCACAGTACCATACTGTCTTGATGACTGCAGCTTTGTAGTCTAGTATGAAGTCAGGGAGCCTGATTCTTCCAGCTCCATTTTTCTTTCTCAAGATTGCTTTGGCTATGTTGGGCTTTTCTGTGTTATTATACAAACTGCAAGACTCTTTATTCTAATTTTGTGAAGCATCTCTCCTAATTTAATATAAAATATCTATCATTACAATGGGGAATCAAATGCATTTCCTTAGAATCTGAGATGGCATCAGGAAACTTAAAGGAGCAAAATTTCAAGGAAAACAAAGACAACAGGGTCACATGCTGCTAAGAAATCAAAATGAGGACTGAAAAAGTGAATATAGCAAAATGAGGGTAAAGGTCATGGCTATATTAACATGAACTGTTAAGCGGTGGATGAGGCTGGAGGTCAGACCAGAATGGAGTGAATGGAAGGTAAATCAATGCAGGACAACTGTGGAGAACTCTAGAAATTCTTCTGTGAAGCAGAGAGAGGGACTGGACTGCCAGCAAGAGAGAGAATGGGGGCTTCCCTGGTGGTCCAGTGGGTAAGGACACCGCCTTGCAATGCAAGGGGCGCTGGTTCGATCCCTGGCCTGGGAAGATCCCACATGCCGCGGAGCGGCTGGACTGATGTGTCCAATTACCAAGCCGGAGCTCTGGAGTGCATGCGCCCAGAGCCGGTGCTCTGTGACAACAGAGGCCACCGCGATGGGAGGCCCACACGGGCCAAAGAACAAAGATGGATGAAAACAGACAAATGAAAGACCAATAGAAGTGGCCCGCCTGCCCCCCTCCCTCCCCACCCCACCCGACCCCCACCAAAATAAATAAATCAAAAAATAAAAAAAAGAGAGAGAATGGGATACAAGAATGACCTCAGACACCAAATGCACGTCTCTAACGACATTACTTCAGAATCTGCCCATATTGGTTAAACACGTACTTGTAATATTTGAATTTTCAAAGAAGGCAGTAATTTATATGATCATAAATTTGTATAGGGTCTTAGGAGATTCTTTTTCTTTCATATAGAGACCCACTACCCTGGCCTTGGTTTTGAATACGGAGAAGCCCTATTCAGCTAGATACTCAGAAGACAGAACAGGGTGCATATAAGTGTTTAGGAAATGTCTGTCTGTTGTTTAGGAAGTAAAAGGAAGAATCATTTCTTTGTTGTTGTTCAGTTGCTCAGTCGTGTCCAACTCTTTGCAACCCTGTGGACTGCAGCACGCCAGGCTCCTCTGTCCTCCACTATCTCCCGGAGTTTGCTCAAATTCATGTCCATTGAGTTGGTGGTATTATCTAACTATCTCATCCTCTGCCACCCGCTTCTCTTTTTGCCTTTAGTCATTCCCAGCATCAGGGTCATTTCTGCTTCATTGACTAGGCTGAAGCCTTTGATTATGTGGATCACAACAAACTATAAAAAGGAAGAATCATTCCTTTAGACATGGTTATTTAAAAGTCCCCAGGCATCAACCAGTCATCATCTATTTTTATTAAGTATTTATCAAACACACACTGTGTATCAGCTCTTGTGTTTGAGGGTGAGAATATAAAAGTAAAAAATACACAGTTTTCTGACCTCAAGATGTCTATCTAATAACAGAAAAAGAATACATGCAAACAGACGTCACTAGTACATTGTAAAATGCCACACAGAAATATACGCACAAAATACTATATAGAGGGGTATATGAAGCACCAGACTGAAAGAAAAGGCTATGTGTCTAAACACTGGTGTGTGTGTGTGTGCGTGTGTGTGCGTGTGTGTGTGCACGTGCATCCATGGGATCATACATGAAATATTTCATGAAAATGAAAACTCCTGAGACTTAAATAACATTGAGTTTGTATTTACTGAAAAATTATAATGTGTCAGGTAAAGTGGTAAGCACTTTATACCCTAACAAATTTATTATTCTTATTTTAGAGGTAAAGACGTGGAGGCAGAAAGAGTTAAAGTAACTTGGTCACAGCGTAACGACATTACTTCAGAATCTGCCCATATTGGTTAAACACGTACTTGTAATATTTGAATTTTCAAAGAAGGCAGTAATTTATATGATCATAAATTTGTATAGGGTCTTAGGAGATTCTTTTTCTTTCATATAGAGACCCACTACCCTGGCCTTGGTTTTGAATACGGAGAAGCCCTATTCAGCTAGATACTCAGAAGACAGAACAGGGTGCATATAAGTGTTTAGGAAATGTCTGTCTGTTGTTTAGGAAGTAAAAGGAAGAATCATTTCTTTGTTGTTGTTCAGTTGCTCAGTCGTGTCCAACTCTTTGCAACCCTGTGGACTGCAGCACGCCAGGCTCCTCTGTCCTCCACTATCTCCCGGAGTTTGCTCAAATTCATGTCCATTGAGTTGGTGGTATTATCTAACTATCTCATCCTCTGCCACCCGCTTCTCTTTTTGCCTTTAGTCATTCCCAGCATCAGGGTCATTTCTGCTTCATTGACTAGGCTGAAGCCTTTGATTATGTGGATCACAACAAACTATAAAAAGGAAGAATCATTCCTTTAGACATGGTTATTTAAAAGTCCCCAGGCATCAACCAGTCATCATCTATTTTTATTAAGTATTTATCAAACACACACTGTGTATCAGCTCTTGTGTTTGAGGGTGAGAATATAAAAGTAAAAAATACACAGTTTTCTGACCTCAAGATGTCTATCTAATAACAGAAAAAGAATACATGCAAACAGACGTCACTAGTACATTGTAAAATGCCACACAGAAATATACGCACAAAATACTATATAGAGGGGTATATGAAGCACCAGACTGAAAGAAAAGGCTATGTGTCTAAACACTGGTGTGTGTGTGTGTGCGTGTGTGTGCGTGTGTGTGTGCACGTGCATCCATGGGATCATACATGAAATATTTCATGAAAATGAAAACTCCTGAGACTTAAATAACATTGAGTTTGTATTTACTGAAAAATTATAATGTGTCAGGTAAAGTGGTAAGCACTTTATACCCTAACAAATTTATTATTCTTATTTTAGAGGTAAAGACGTGGAGGCAGAAAGAGTTAAAGTAACTTGGTCACAGCGGCACAATCTAAAAAGTGTGAGAGTTGGGATTCAAGCTCAGTCTTTCTCCAGAACCAGAGCCTGTTCTCCGTACCATCATGTCATGTGCTGCACACTATGGATCACCATTTTCCACTGGCATACAATTAGAGATTAGACAAGCTTTGTCTGTGTTGGTAATGGGGGTGGGAAAGACAGATCCCAGACCTAAAAATCAGTTCACCTCACTTCTCTGTTTTCTAGTTTCATTCTGATCAGAGTGCTAAACCAGCTATCCCAAGGTTAAAAAGGAGATATGACTACTTTCCTCAGTCATTTTCAGTAAGCAGAAATGGGCTTGTGATAGTGTAATCCATGATTCTGGTCCCCAAACTATCAATATAGAATAGAAATAGAATAAACAACATGTTCTGTACATTTTAAAGTAAAGTTTGGTAAGGATGACCTGGAGGATAATCTTAGATTTAGGTTAATAATCCCTTCTCGAGAAAAAACAGCTCACAGAGAAGTAATGCTACTCCTTTACTAATGATTCTGAGCTAGGCTCTGTCAGACCACCTAGCACTCATGGTACTTTGGACACCATGGATGATCAATACCAATTCAGGTTGTAAAGCATATGTCAAAAAGATCATAAAAGAGGAGGTGTTCACAGTGACAGGGGCAGGTAGACATTAGGATCAATCCTGCCTAACTTCCAAAACACCAAATCAAAAAACACAAAATACTATATAGAGGGGTATATGAAGCACCAGACTGAAAGAAAAGGCTATGTGTCTAAACACTGGTGTGTGTGTGTGTGCGTGTGTGTGCGTGTGTGTGTGCACGTGCATCCATGGGATCATACATGAAATATTTCATGAAAATGAAAACTCCTGAGACTTAAATAACATTGAGTTTGTATTTACTGAAAAATTATAATGTGTCAGGTAAAGTGGTAAGCACTTTATACCCTAACAAATTTATTATTCTTATTTTAGAGGTAAAGACGTGGAGGCAGAAAGAGTTAAAGTAACTTGGTCACAGCGGCACAATCTAAAAAGTGTGAGAGTTGGGATTCAAGCTCAGTCTTTCTCCAGAACCAGAGCCTGTTCTCCGTACCATCATGTCATGTGCTGCACACTATGGATCACCATTTTCCACTGGCATACAATTAGAGATTAGACAAGCTTTGTCTGTGTTGGTAATGGGGGTGGGAAAGACAGATCCCAGACCTAAAAATCAGTTCACCTCACTTCTCTGTTTTCTAGTTTCATTCTGATCAGAGTGCTAAACCAGCTATCCCAAGGTTAAAAAGGAGATATGACTACTTTCCTCAGTCATTTTCAGTAAGCAGAAATGGGCTTGTGATAGTGTAATCCATGATTCTGGTCCCCAAACTATCAATATAGAATAGAAATAGAATAAACAACATGTTCTGTACATTTTAAAGTAAAGTTTGGTAAGGATGACCTGGAGGATAATCTTAGATTTAGGTTAATAATCCCTTCTCGAGAAAAAACAGCTCACAGAGAAGTAATGCTACTCCTTTACTAATGATTCTGAGCTAGGCTCTGTCAGACCACCTAGCACTCATGGTACTTTGGACACCATGGATGATCAATACCAATTCAGGTTGTAAAGCATATGTCAAAAAGATCATAAAAGAGGAGGTGTTCACAGTGACAGGGGCAGGTAGACATTAGGATCAATCCTGCCTAACTTCCAAAACACCAAATCAAAAAACACAAAATAATTCTATCTTATAAGCAGAGCACCTTAGTAACAGTTCTGAGATCAAGGGAAGAAAAAGCCTAATCACCTGATCACCAGTAAACTCTAATCACTGAAGATAAAAATGGTCTCAAATCACAGTCCAAACTGCATTCATGAAGAAAGGCACATGACAGAAACTTCATCCTTATGCCCTATAATGGATTGGATGTTAGTATCTGCCCCTAGAATCCATATATTTCAATCTAATCATCAAATGTGATGGTCTTTGGAGTTGGGGCCTTTGAAAGATGATTAGGCCCTGAGGAACAATCCTTAAGAAGTGAGATTTGTGTCCTTATAAAAGAGACCCTAGAGCACTTCCCTACCACTTCCACCATGTGAAGACATAACAAGAAGATGGTGATGTATGATCCAGGAAGCAGGCCTTCATCAGATACCAAATCTGCTAACACCTTCAGACATGTGGCTACAAATCTCTGTTGCCCATAAGACACTAGATCAATGGTGTTCTGTTAGAGCATCCCAATATGACTAAGACAGGACCATCACCACCAGAGAAGGGACCAGAAGAAGCTGTACTGCTCTGGGTTGGTTTCTTTTTGAGAATTCTGGAATGAGGATTTGGGGTGTGTTATCATTCAGTAAACTGTGAGGTCATTAAGTGATATTAATAGTAGAAAAGTAGCTGCAGGACAGGTACAAGGAAGAAAAACATCCATTTACTCTCTGGGTGGTCTTCATGTTGCTAAGCTTCTTGACTTCTTGTGATGACAAAAGCAAATTACAAAATAAGGGAAGAAGAAGAAGAAGATGGAGGAGAAAGGAGAAAGGAGAAAAGGAGGTAAGAAGAGAGAAGAGGAGAAGGAGGAAAAAGGAGGAAGGAGAAGGAGGAAAAAGGAGGAAAAAGGCTAAGAACATTATAATATAACATTATAACATTATAATAGAACATTATATAGAACATTATAATAAAATGATGAAAGCAGAGAAGAAATTTAAAGGGCAAATCAAAGCATGAAATTAAGTCTAAGAAAAAAGCTAAATAAAGAAAAATTAGCCAAACTATATAAAGTTCAACAAAGATAAAACCTAATGGTCAAAGAAAAGAAAACCTAAACCAGTGAGATTAAAAATATAAATCAAAACATGAAAATAAGAAGGGTAAAAGGTTAAAAATAAAACCAACACAAATAAAAAACATAAAAGGGCTAGAACTAGTGAGATAAAAAGCTGAAAACATAAAAGTCAGAGAGTTGAAAGATAAAAGACAAGTAAATCCAAGTTAAAAGCATTACTTAGAAGTTGAGCATAACATTCTTTTAAAGATTTGAAAAGTTGTTTTCTTCTTAAAATAGAATAGAAAAAGAAAGAATTTGAGACAGAGATTGAAGACAAGGGAAAAAACAAGAATCCTAAAGAATAAAGCAAAGCAAGCTAAAATAGAAATACGGAAAAATTAAGTAATCAACATATACCATGGCAACAAGAAATTCTAAAATAATATTGAGATGCTGATTTATCTCTCAGCATATGTTATTGATGTAATAAGGAAACAAAAGCAATCGACCAGAGAAGAGAAAGAGGTAAACCCCTATAAATCACACTCTGAAGATCTACACTTCCCAATATGACTAAGACAGGACCATCACCACCAGAGAAGGGACCAGAAGAAGCTGTACTGCTCTGGGTTGGTTTCTTTTTGAGAATTCTGGAATGAGGATTTGGGGTGTGTTATCATTCAGTAAACTGTGAGGTCATTAAGTGATATTAATAGTAGAAAAGTAGCTGCAGGACAGGTACAAGGAAGAAAAACATCCATTTACTCTCTGGGTGGTCTTCATGTTGCTAAGCTTCTTGACTTCTTGTGATGACAAAAGCAAATTACAAAATAAGGGAAGAAGAAGAAGAAGATGGAGGAGAAAGGAGAAAGGAGAAAAGGAGGTAAGAAGAGAGAAGAGGAGAAGGAGGAAAAAGGAGGAAGGAGAAGGAGGAAAAAGGAGGAAAAAGGCTAAGAACATTATAATATAACATTATAACATTATAATAGAACATTATATAGAACATTATAATAAAATGATGAAAGCAGAGAAGAAATTTAAAGGGCAAATCAAAGCATGAAATTAAGTCTAAGAAAAAAGCTAAATAAAGAAAAATTAGCCAAACTATATAAAGTTCAACAAAGATAAAACCTAATGGTCAAAGAAAAGAAAACCTAAACCAGTGAGATTAAAAATATAAATCAAAACATGAAAATAAGAAGGGTAAAAGGTTAAAAATAAAACCAACACAAATAAAAAACATAAAAGGGCTAGAACTAGTGAGATAAAAAGCTGAAAACATAAAAGTCAGAGAGTTGAAAGATAAAAGACAAGTAAATCCAAGTTAAAAGCATTACTTAGAAGTTGAGCATAACATTCTTTTAAAGATTTGAAAAGTTGTTTTCTTCTTAAAATAGAATAGAAAAAGAAAGAATTTGAGACAGAGATTGAAGACAAGGGAAAAAACAAGAATCCTAAAGAATAAAGCAAAGCAAGCTAAAATAGAAATACGGAAAAATTAAGTAATCAACATATACCATGGCAACAAGAAATTCTAAAATAATATTGAGATGCTGATTTATCTCTCAGCATATGTTATTGATGTAATAAGGAAACAAAAGCAATCGACCAGAGAAGAGAAAGAGGTAAACCCCTATAAATCACACTCTGAAGATCTATCCTTGGTTTCTGTTCATTCCCCCACCTCGCCAGTCCTCCAGTCTGTACTGTAGACTAGTGAGTTTGTCATACATCATGTTATAGCATGTGTTTCTTAATACAGCTCAGGTTACCCTGATTCTAAGTGCCTTCAGGGAGCTACCAGGTTTTATACCTCTTTGTAGCCCACAGTAGCACACCACCCTAGGAACTGACAGAAAATGGAAGCTCAATAAATAATTCATAGCAGAGCTTCCTTTGTCTACAGAAGGCAGACCTCACAACCTGCCAGAAATGGGAATAACATCACTGTGCTTCTCACATATGCTCATAGGGACCCTAGCCTACTCCAGAAAAGAAGTGACCTTCTGCCTGGAGAGTCAACGAATGCTGGAAAAGTTTAGTCAAGTCAATGCCATGCTTTCCTTTTCATGGGCTCTTCCTTCCAATGAATCCCTTTGCTGTGCCATTGGGCAGCTCTCTGTAATCCCCATCCTAATTCAACCTTAATATCCTTGGTGTTCATCTTGTCATGTTCCCGTTGTATATTAGGTAGGCACGGAATATGTTGCTAGAACAAATAAACCCCACAGTCTACTAGCTCAAACAAGACACTTGCTTCTCTCTTGTTTAACAGTCCAGAGGTAGGCAGGTAATCCAGAGCAAGTAAGGGGCTCTGCTCTGAAAGAATATCTAAAGATCCACATTCGTTTCATTTTTATGGCTGTGCCATCCAATAAACAATTGTCCTTACCCGCATGGTCAAGGCTGGCTAGTCAAACACAACTCTCGGTCACAGGAAGTGGGAGAAAAGGGAAGTGCAGCAGAACCAGTTTCCTTGGAGCCACCTGTTACCCCGGGTGAGATTGTCTTCCTACGGACCGTAGAATCTCAAGCTGTCAGCCATGGTTTGGGTTAGGTAAAGTAGCTTGTGCTCTGTGAGTTGATGTTCCAAGCTCAGTACCACGTGACTATGACCACCCAGAAACCTGAAGCCCTCGTTTGTCAACACCTACAAATGTGTCCCATGATTAGCACCACAATCCCAGCTTGTAGGTATACACAGCGTAAAATGAGTTAACATATAAATATCCAGTAAATTGAAGGTGTCACAGGCTGCATGCTCCCTAGCTCCAGTCTCCTGACCCTGACCTGATTGGTATTGTCAATTCCCCAATTCCTTTGGGCTCAGGCCTAATGCTCCAAGCCTGCTGTAGCTACCAGGTTTTATACCTCTTGTAGCCCACAGTAGCACACCACCCTAGGAACTGACAGAAAATGGAAGCTCAATAAATAATTCATAGCAGAGCTTCCTTTGTCTACAGAAGGCAGACCTCACAACCTGCCAGAAATGGGAATAACATCACTGTGCTTCTCACATATGCTCATAGGGACCCTAGCCTACTCCAGAAAAGAAGTGACCTTCTGCCTGGAGAGTCAACGAATGCTGGAAAAGTTTAGTCAAGTCAATGCCATGCTTTCCTTTTCATGGGCTCTTCCTTCCAATGAATCCCTTTGCTGTGCCATTGGGCAGCTCTCTGTAATCCCCATCCTAATTCAACCTTAATATCCTTGGTGTTCATCTTGTCATGTTCCCGTTGTATATTAGGTAGGCACGGAATATGTTGCTAGAACAAATAAACCCCACAGTCTACTAGCTCAAACAAGACACTTGCTTCTCTCTTGTTTAACAGTCCAGAGGTAGGCAGGTAATCCAGAGCAAGTAAGGGGCTCTGCTCTGAAAGAATATCTAAAGATCCACATTCGTTTCATTTTTATGGCTGTGCCATCCAATAAACAATTGTCCTTACCCGCATGGTCAAGGCTGGCTAGTCAAACACAACTCTCGGTCACAGGAAGTGGGAGAAAAGGGAAGTGCAGCAGAACCAGTTTCCTTGGAGCCACCTGTTACCCCGGGTGAGATTGTCTTCCTACGGACCGTAGAATCTCAAGCTGTCAGCCATGGTTTGGGTTAGGTAAAGTAGCTTGTGCTCTGTGAGTTGATGTTCCAAGCTCAGTACCACGTGACTATGACCACCCAGAAACCTGAAGCCCTCGTTTGTCAACACCTACAAATGTGTCCCATGATTAGCACCACAATCCCAGCTTGTAGGTATACACAGCGTAAAATGAGTTAACATATAAATATCCAGTAAATTGAAGGTGTCACAGGCTGCATGCTCCCTAGCTCCAGTCTCCTGACCCTGACCTGATTGGTATTGTCAATTCCCCAATTCCTTTGGGCTCAGGCCTAATGCTCCAAGCCTGCTGTAGCTCAACCAGAGCCCTTCTGCCCCCACCCTTCGCATCAACAATTATATTACGTAAGTTGATTGTTTTTAGCGAAATCAAATGGGGGGCGGCAGGTCAGGGAGGGAGGGGGCAGGCGGGCCACCTCTACTGCTCTTTCGTTTATTCAGTTTCATCCATCTTTGTTCTTTGGCCCGTGTGGGCCTCCCATCGCAGTGGCCTCTGTTGTCGCAGAGCACCGGCTCTGGGCTCATGCACTCCAGAGCCCTGGCTCAGTAATTAGGCACATTGGTTCAGCCACTCTGCGGCACATGGGACCTTCCCAGGCTAGGGATCAAACCGGCGCCCCTTGCACTGCAAGGCGGTGTCCTTACCCACTGGACCACCAGGGAATCCCGCATTATCTTTTAAGGAAAGTTAAGATTTGTTCTCAGTGCTAGCAAGAAGGAATGATAGTTAGGTCCATGGATAGAGGGGGCCAAGCTCTTGATCTTGTTATGCTGTGAACCAGCTATGTCGTCATGAGCAAAGCATAGTCCTTGTGAGCGTCAGCTTTCCCTTTCAGTGAAACGAAGGGCTGGACTCATCTTAGACATCAAATTATTCTTACAGTGTCTAGACCCCAGTTGCAGTAATTAGCTCTTCACTTCTCTTTCTTTTCTATTTATACACACACATCCTCTTTTCTACAAAAGAGGTTAATTTCCTCAGTTAAGTTTACATCCCCTAGAATTAAACCAGTAGCGGTTTGCAACAACAGTTATTAAACCAACAGGCAAGCTTATCCATATTCTCATCTGATTCTTTTTTGCTCTTAATTTCAAATTTCCTCAACTTAATTGTGTGAACTCAGCCAAGTCTTAACTCTCTCTAGGCCTTAATGTCAGTGAGAGAGCTAAATTCCAGATTCCCTCCTAATTCTATTATCCTTTTTTTTATCCAGAACTTATTCTGACTTAATCTTGCACCCTTTTAAGCATGTGTGATGAGTAGTGTCATGAAAATATAACAAAACTGAAGGTATCAGTATTCCATAAAATGGTAGTAGGAAAAAATGCTTATTTTTCATAATTTTAAAAATAATGACTGGTCATAACCAGGCAAGAAGAGGTAGTCATTTTGTGACTTTATCTTTGCAGTCTTTGTTTTACTTTTGCTGTATTTTATAGCCCACACTAAAGAAACAGGAAAATTTCAAATTTAAGTGTAGACATATCTTAGAGATGCTTCTCTTCAATTTCCTAAATGACTCATCCCAAACTGATCTCCTGTATCATAAAAAAAAAAGACACATACATATAGTTTTTATTTTTGTCCTCAAACTATACAAAAACTGTTGTTTCAAATTTGGAAAATAAGTCTTTCTGCATCCCAGTAACTCCCCTATAGTTTAATGTTAGATCAACAAAGGCTTCAGGTGTTGCTTGGAATAATGATCAGGTAAAGGTTAAATTGGTTAAAATCAAGGCTAATGATGAAAGAAACTTCACCATATTTGTGACTTCTGGACTTCTGGAAGGTGTCTGGGTACACCTGGTAATGGACAGATGTGTTCTGATCTCCAAGGTGGGTAAACATCTGGGACATTAGAGACAGACAGCAGTGCTCAGCGACTTATCTTCCAGCTTGTCTTAGCCTCCCTTTCAGAAGAAGCAAGCTGTTGCCTCTAAATTTGAGGGCTTGATCTCCCAAGGACACCATCAACCTGCTTAGAAGTGGATCATAATCACTGGGCGAGAATGAATTCTCAGACGTTCACCGAAGGAGTAGACAAAAATTGCCTCCACATTTCACTGACTCCATAATATATTCACTCTGTGTGCAGCAACCCAGGCTGTCACTAAGTCTGCATAGATGTCCAGTTAGCTGAACTGTCAGAACTTGTTGAATACAATGAAGGAGTCCTAGCCCTCTGCATGCTAATAAAGCTCCCTGTCTTATTCTTGCACCTCAAGCCAGATCCATAACCTTCTGGCCATTTTCATTTACCAAAAACTCAGTCCTCTTTAAAATTCCAATTCTCTTCCCACTCACCCCTCTTTTGCAGGAAGGAAAGGGGTGAGATCTGCACTGTCATCCTGCTTTCCTCCCAGGACTCCAGCTCTTTGCAGTCCCATGTAATATTCTGATACTCTGATGCTAGTATTCTTCTAAAATGACGAGGGGTCAAAAATCGGGGGTAAGGATACTTAAAACAAATTATACTAATGTCTTTACTTCACGATATTTTAATATCCTACTGCAATGCATTTATAAACCTCTAAGAGGATGTGCATTACCACACAATCTTCTTGAACCTGGGGACATAAGTCTTTTGGGAGTTTTTTTCTCCAGAATACCAATTAACTGTTCCAAGGAACAAAGTTTCTAAATTACTGTTATAGGTGATGAGGGATCATTAAAAGATTCAAGCTGCGAGTGACACTGTCATATCTGTATTTTAAATTAAACACCCTGAGAGATGTATTGAAGATGAATCAGAAAGGATAAAAAAATTGACTAGTGAACCCAGCTAGGAGGCTGTGGAAGCAATCCAAGAAAGAAACCATGAATAGAAGTAAGATAATAGAGATAGGAGAGGAGGAAATTTGAAAGAAGTTTTTATGTATCAGATGAGGTAAATGTATCAGTGGGAAAGCTAGGTCATTACTGCAATCAGAAACTCCCACCAAAATCTCAGTTAACACAGCAGTGGTTTCTACCCTGTTTACACTATGTCTCTATTAGAAATTGATATGGAGGAGTGGTTCTGCTCCACAGAATTACTCAGGGACCCAGCTGGTGGAGATTCTATAATCTTGTAGCAACATCATTTTGAAGAGAGTATTTCTTGGGTCATTACAGAAAGGGAAAGACAGTTCAGACATTGGCTTTGACCTGAAGCAATACTTAACGTTTCTTTGTTCTTGTTGTTACAGCCCACTAACTAGAATTAGTCATATAGCCCTAATTGCAGTGGGTTTGGGAAATATGATCTTCCCTGTGTCCAGGAATGGGAGAAACACCAGATATTTGTAGGATCATTCACAGTAATTGAGGAAAAAGAAAGAACCAAGGATGGTTCCCATAAGTGACTAGGCAAATGATAGTGTTGTGAACAGGGAGAGAGAGGGTACCAGAAGAGGGACAAAATGCTTAGGAGATGAGATGATGACCATTTTGAGGCTTATGTGAGGAATTTTCATCTGAGGATGATAGGTAGATTGTTGGAGATTTGAACTCTAAGTCTCAAAGGAGAATTATATCTGGAAATACTTAAGATTTAGAAATCATCACCAGTAGCTAAAACCAAGAGTGAAAGTGCTATTCAAGGAAAGTAGGATGTTCCCTAAGGAGCATCACAGTTTTTGATTTGTGAGAAAACTCCAAGAAGAGAGAGGGAGCCTATCAGAGACAGACAAGAAGAGAACCCAGAAATGTCATTTCAAGCAAGTGAGAGGAAGTGAGGTTCTGAAAGAAAGTAATCAACAACAACAAATACACCTAACAGATCAGATAAGATAGAAGCTAAAAAGGACCCAGTTGATTTGGGAGTTAAGAAGCCATCAACTTCACATGTAATTAATATCACATGAGATCAAGTAGTATTTGTCTTCCTGAGTCATTATTTCATTTAGCACAGTGTCCTCCAGGTTAATCCATGTGGTCACAAATCGCACTTATCTTTTTGATAATAGCTAGGTATGACGTGATATGTCCTTGTGGTGCTGAGTTGCCGTTCCCTGATGATTAATGATGTTGAACACCTTTTCATGTACGTGTTAGCCAAGTCTATGTCTATGAGAAAATGTGTATTCAGGTGCATTGCCCATTTTTTTAATTGGATGATTTGGCATTTTTCTATTGAGTTGTATGAATTCCTTGTATGTTTTGGATATTAACCCCTTATCCAGATATATGGTTTGCAAATATTGTCTCCCATCCTGTAGGCTGCCTTTTTGTTCTTTTTTTTTCTTTGCTATACATTTAAAATACTTTCCAATCTTGGCAGTTTAAAATCATACCAGGAATACATGTTTCTTCTTTGCTGAATTACCATTTAAAAAAAAACACAAGCTATTGCAGAAAGAAGTCCATGAGAGGAGGAGAGAGACAGATTCGAGCAGTATGAGGGCAGCAAGGATATGAAAGAGACAAAGAAAGTGAAGTTTTATTCCCAATCTTATTCCTCAATCGCCATGAATCATTCATTTCAGTTCAGTCACTCAGTTATGTCTGCCTCTGCAACCCCATGAACTGCAGCACAAAAGGCTTCCCTGTTCTTCACCAGCTCCCAGAGCCTGCTCAAACTCATGTCCATTGACTCAGTGATGTTACCCAACCATCTCATCCTCTGTCGTCCCTTTACCCTTTTGCCTTCTATTTTTCTCAACATCAGGCTCTTTTCCAATGAAACATCTCTTTGCATCAGGTAACCAAAGTACTGGAGCTTCAGCTTCAGCATCATTCCTTTCAATGATTGTTCAGGGTTGATTTCCTTTAAGACTGACTGGTTTGATCTCTTTGCAGTCCAAGGCACGCTTAAGAGCCTTCTCCAACACCAGTGTTCAAAGACATCAACTCCTCAGCACTCAGCCTTGTGATCTAGCTCTCACATCCATACGTATCTACTGGAAAAACAATAGCTTTGACTATACAGATTTTGGTCAGTAAAGTGATGTCTCTGCTTTTTAATATGCTGTCTCAGTTTGTCATAGCTTTTCTTCCAACAAGAAAGCGTCCTTTAATTTCATGGCTGCAGTCACCATCTGCAGGGATTTTGGAGCCCGAGAAAATGAAGTCTGTCACTGTTTCCACTGTTTGTTCATCTACTTTCCATGAAATGATGAGACTGGATGTCATGATTTTCATTTTTTTAAATGTTGAGTTTTAGGACAGCTTTTTCACTCTCCTCTTTTGCCTTCATCAAGAGGCTCTCATTTATTCAACCAATATTTAGTAAAATCTTATGAGAGTATGAACAAGACACATGAGCTTTCCACACTCAAGTTGTTCTATGGAAGACTGACATTTCCTCCTTGCTGCTTTTCTACATTATTTTAGCACTTTCAATATCATGTTGTATCATTTTTTATTCTTATCTCTCTGAAAGTGAGGGACTCATTCAGGATAAAGCCAAGGTAAAGATTTTATTGATCTGTTTATACCAAAACTCATGACAATGCTTGGGCATAGTAAGCATACAATAAACACTTCTCTTGTAAATAAAATTATTCAGTCCTCATAGCTCTATGAGATAGTTCTGATTGGCCTCATTTCATAGACAAAGTAGCTAAGACTCAGCATGGCTCCACCTTAGGAGTCATCAGAAGCGTTAAGTGGCAGAGCTGAGACCAGAATTCAGACTTTGGATTCCACGTCTGTTTCTCTCCATCACATCAGAACTGCTCTGACATCTTTTCCTTCTGGAGTGATGGATTCAAAATGACTTATGCATAGCTTTTCAATTCCTCATTCTATTCAAGATTACAGATTAGCAGTACAATCTGAGATATGAAGAGGGTAACAGACCAAAACCAGTCCACTGACTCTCACAGTTTTCACTGAGACGAGCCACTGCCTGTATGCTGCATGTGTGCTAAGTCACTTCAGTCGTGTCCAGCTCTGCCAGGCTCTTCTGTCCAAGTGATTCTCCAGGAGAGAATACTGGCTTGGGTTGCCATGCCCTCCTCCAGGGTCTTCCCAACCCAACGACTGAACCCGCATCTCTTAAGTCTCCTGTAAAGGCAGGTGGATTCTGGACCACTAGCGCCATCTGGGAAGCCCAGGTCACTTCATACTATACTATAATTCGATGACACATGTGAAATTCCTGGTTTGGGTCCAAAACAGGTCAAACATCAGCCCTTTCATAAGGCTCAACCTAGTAAGGTATAGAGTCATTTTTTGTATGGCACAAAACTAAACTTATGAATCAGTAGTATAAGTTAACAAGTAAGAAACTAGGCAGTGTGGTGGGGAAGAAAGATTTTAGAAATGCTGCCCTAAAAGATTTGTGACCATGTTCCCTAAACAGACTAAAACTCAGTGTCCTAATGATTATAATGGAAATAATCATTTCTTCCTAAATGGCAGTTGTACAGGTCAGTTTCAGGGTCCTTTGGTCAGAATCATATGGATTAAACCAAAGTATGGCTGAAAAATCTGAAAGATTAAAAGACTAGGATCAAGGATTCTTCTAGTACAGTTTTAAAATCCATGTTTTGATAGTGTGAACTTCTGGAAATTGAGCGCCCAATTATGTGATTGAAAACATCTAGATGGAGATTCTTTAGGATCTCTTAAAGCCCATCCGTTCTACTTTTTAAGCCCCAGTTTTGTTGTTTTATGAGAAGCTAACTGTGCATCTTTTGTCTTAAGATATCGTGCAGAGTAGGAAAAGATACTAGACTTCATCACCTCTGTACTTTTTCCCATATAGATAAAATATGTAAAATTTTAAATCTACAAACTAAAATGCGTCCATTTAAACTGTATAAATTTAAATTTTCATTTAAATTACTCTATCTAGTAATTTCCATATAATCACTCAAATTCGGCACTTCCGTGTAGACTTCAGGTGCAGACTCAGGAGCACCAGGGTGCTTTCTTTCTTCCTGCTCATCCCTGGACACAGACAGTGGGCTCCAACAGCACCTGAGTAAAGGCCGGGGAGCTAAGGAAATGTGATCTGGTCTGTCGGCACTGTCACTCTTCGGTGCCACTCGTCCCCCTGGGGCTCATCCTAAGCTTTAGAGGTACTTAGGGTACACAGCACCGAGGGGTCAGAGAGGGGGATGCTCTACTTTCACGCTCCCTCTGTTGGGTCCTAGGCCAGCCTCTGACCTCAGAGGTACCGGTCCTGTCTGGGTTGCAGCACACGTAAAACCAGGTCTCGCTCCAGTGGCAACTGGACGTGCTGTGAGTGCTGACCCCAGTCCCACCAAACTCCTGTAGCGCAGCAACAGGCCCAAGGCTTAGCGGGGTCTTTGAGCCCTGTCCATGCTGTGTCCTTCCAATGAGGTAAACATGACATGTCTTACTTGACCACGGGTTCTCTCCCAGGACACATCTGCCAACCACAACCTTCTGGAACCCTCCTCCCTATTAAAACCCAAGACACCCAGATGGAGTTGTTTCTAGCACTCTGCAGCTTTAACAAAGCATGCAGCAGAAGGAATGATTCTGTCCCAAATAGTGGGATGAACGATTCTTTCTACGATGCTTCCTTGCCTTCAGCATCAAGCACAGGCTTTTCTCCTACCTAGAACTTTCAAGCGGCTGTCTAGCATCATATCCCAACCCTAGAACCCAGCATGAAGGGTCAGAGACAGATGGGGCTTCCCTAATTCACATCTGACTCTTCTTTCCTCCCTGCTTCTCTTTCCCTTCTTCCTTTTCTTGAAGTGTCTTTAACTAGTGTATGTGCTGGGAAAATTGAGGGTGAAAAGAATTCTTCAGAAAGTTTGCATATGTGGGCATCCTTCTGACTTTCTGGCTAGTATCTTTTAAACCTACAAGCCAAAAATCTGCCATGCTTGATAGTCAGGTTCCCCAAGGGTCTCTTTTCCCTCTACCCAGCCCCAAGTAGTGTGTAACCACAATCTTGCTGTCTTGGCCAGAGGTGGGCATAAGGCCCATGGATTATGAGAAACGGCTTAGAATGAGATCTACGTAACATTATGAACCACTGTTACATCACTAGTACAAACAGTCTTCTCTTTACCTCTAAAGGAGCTTTATTATCAGCTATGTGCTACACAGTTCTATTCTTTTATTCCTTTTCAAATAATTTTTCCATTTAGGTTGGTATTAATGCATAATATTGAGCAGAGTTCCCTTTACTATATACCATTGGTCCTTTTGGTTATCCATTTTAAATAAAGCAGGGTTTACATGTCTATCTCAAACTCCCTAACTATCCCTCCCCTCCCCCATAATATGACCGTTCGACCAGCCACATTCTACCCTCTTAGCTATGGACCAGAGTCTCTCAACATCAGCATTACTGGCATGCTGCTGCACTGGATAATTCATGTGGAGCACTGCCCTGATTATTGCAGGACACCTAGCATCATTCTGGGCTTCCCTGGTAGCTCAGCTGGTAAAGAATCCACCTGCAATGCAGGAGACCCTGGTTCAATTCCTGGGTTAGGAAGATCCTCTGGACAAAGGAATGGCAACCCACTCCTGTATTTTTGCCTGAAGAATTCCATAGCTAGTTCCTGGTCTCTATTCACTAGATACTAGACACATGCATTCCCCAAGTTGATACAACTAAAAATGCCTCCAGATGTCGCCAAATGTCCCCTCGGCAGAGGAAATTGCCCTCAGATGAGAACAACGCTACAGACCCATCTGGAAGTAACAGGTGATGCCTGTGTAACGCTTCTAAGTAGTTTGATGATAGATCGCTTCTGAGAAGCACTTTGCAAAAACAACCTTTTTCATCTTCCCTATGAGTCAGGTACTGCTGATTATTGGCCCCATTTCTACAGATAGAAACTTGGAAGCATTCAGCTTTCCCAATCAGATCATGGCAATCTGTACTTTCATTTCCCCCTCTGAAAATGAAAATGATACTCACTGTTTTTCTTCCCTGGCATGAGATCAGGCAGTAACATTAGAACAACGCCCTTTCCTAACTGCTGTTTCCAAACTTTGACACCAGGCAACTTCAAAGATAAATTCATATTTGCCTGTCTTCCTGTTTCATGGACATCAGAAATAAAGCCCTCAACATAAATAAAATGGCAGCAAGCCACATGTTTCATCAGTGTAACTGCCAAGTTACACGGAGTGAAAAATCAATTCCAGCAAAACCAGCTATAATCTGATAGGTCTTTTTCCGTCATGCCCAGACACAATGCAATTTTTAAAACACAGATATTAATGTACCCAACAAGTCTACCACAATAACCTCCGTGACACCAATCTAGCACTTGGGAATGAGATAAGCTGGAGATACAAACAACTGTGAACTGTCAGCTCTTCAACATTCTATCCACATAGATTTCAAAAGACAAGAAATTATACAAGAACATACAATAGTTTATAAGCCACAAAGGCACATGGCCCCCTAGTTGCTAGAGTTATCCAACTTGATCCTAAAGGGAATCCAGAAGAACATGGGAAATAGTTGAGAATTACCAGAGAAATGTTCTCTTGTTGGAAAATAAAATCCACTTATATTAGATACTAGAGCTTAGACATGTATTATTATTGTAGGTTGTCTGCAACACATTTGTGAAAATCCAGGGCAGGGACTACACACTTTGAATTCATAAATGGGGAAGGCATCATTTAGAAACTGAATAGAATGGGTTTCAATACATGGTATCTGAATGTGATTGATACAGTATATGGGTCTAAAAGACATATATCATAGCTAAAAGAAATCAGGAACTAGGCAAGTTAGTTAGTAAAAATTGAAAATAAACTTTGACCTGATAGAAGGCTGATTTTTTGTTCAATGCATTTTACTGCTTTCAGCTGAATAATGATAATAAGAGATGTGAAGAATGGGTCCATTTTCTACACATAAATGTTTCTTAACTCATGTGCATGGCTAAGCTAGCATAGTCTGTACTTCTGAAGACGTAATGAAAAGATCACAACTTAAGCATTAAATATACCAAAACGATTCATTTCTTAGTCATTCTAGTAATAATTAGAGTTGCATGTATTCAAATACAAATAGGTATTTCTAGCTAAAACTATGAATTTGTGACTAGATATATTAATCAGAATTGTTCTACTGTTGTTTAACATAAATGAATTTTAAAATAAAACCTTGTGAGAATCAGTGATCCAAGGCAAAAATAGTCAGGAAAATATGTAAAACTCCTGCAACTGAAAATAAAATGTTTAGGCATTATCTTGTCTGCCTATAAATCTGGAAGGTCTTGAGTGCCCTCTACTGGTCATTCAAATAATTTTCACAGATTTGAAGTTAACATTTAGGCATTTTATAGAACATAAAAAAAAAAAAGAAAAACTGGGGTTTTATTTTTACATATTCACCTCATAATTTTTTAAAATGAAAGACCCATGGTCCTCACATAAAGAGATACCACGATTAACTACTGTGAAATTAATATGTTAGAAAGAGATGGATAAGAATTTTTCTGAGACATAAAATATTCTCCTATGGGCTCCCTGGATAAAGAGTCCGCCTTGCAGTGCAAGGGCACCGTTCGATCCTGGCCCTGGTTCAATCCCACGTGCCGCGAAGGGTGGACCATTTCTGGGGATGTATTTTTAAAATAAAATCCACTTATATTAGGCTTAGACATGTATTATTATTGTAGGTTGTCTGCAACACATTTGTGAAAATCCAGGGCAGGGACTACACACTTTGAATTCATAAATGGGGAAGGCATCATTTAGAAACTGAATAGAATGGGTTTCAATACATGGTATCTGAATGTGATTGATACAGTATATGGGTCTAAAAGACATATATCATAGCTAAAAGAAATCAGGAACTAGGCAAGTTAGTTAGTAAAAATTGAAAATAAACTTTGACCTGATAGAAGGCTGATTTTTTGTTCAATGCATTTTACTGCTTTCAGCTGAATAATGATAATAAGAGATGTGAAGAATGGGTCCATTTTCTACACATAAATGTTTCTTAACTCATGTGCATGGCTAAGCTAGCATAGTCTGTACTTCTGAAGACGTAATGAAAAGATCACAACTTAAGCATTAAATATACCAAAACGATTCATTTCTTAGTCATTCTAGTAATAATTAGAGTTGCATGTATTCAAATACAAATAGGTATTTCTAGCTAAAACTATGAATTTGTGACTAGATATATTAATCAGAATTGTTCTACTGTTGTTTAACATAAATGAATTTTAAAATAAAACCTTGTGAGAATCAGTGATCCAAGGCAAAAATAGTCAGGAAAATATGTAAAACTCCTGCAACTGAAAATAAAATGTTTAGGCATTATCTTGTCTGCCTATAAATCTGGAAGGTCTTGAGTGCCCTCTACTGGTCATTCAAATAATTTTCACAGATTTGAAGTTAACATTTAGGCATTTTATAGAACATAAAAAAAAAAAAGAAAAACTGGGGTTTTATTTTTACATATTCACCTCATAATTTTTTAAAATGAAAGACCCATGGTCCTCACATAAAGAGATACCACGATTAACTACTGTGAAATTAATATGTTAGAAAGAGATGGATAAGAATTTTTCTGAGACATAAAATATTCTCCTATGGGCTCCCTGGATAAAGAGTCCGCCTTGCAGTGCAAGGGGCACCGGTTCGATCCCTGGCCCTGGTTCAATCCCACGTGCCGCGAAGCGGCTGGACTGGTGTGTCCAATTGCAAGCCAGCACTCTGGAGCACATGCACCCGGAGCTGGTGCACTGTGGTAAGGCGGGTCGCTGCAGTGGGAGATCCACACAGGCCAAAGGAGTAGAGATGGATGAAAACAAATAAAAATAGATAAATAAAAGAGGCCAAAATATTTAAAAAAGAATCTCCTTTGACAATTAAGATGGATTCCCTTGTAGCTCAGCTGGTAAAGAATCCACCTGCAATGCAAGAGACACCTAGTTGATTCCTGGGTGGGGAAGATCCCCTGGAGAAGGGATAGGTTACCCACTCCAGTAGTCTTGAGCTTTCCTGGTGTCTCAGATGGTACAGAATCCGCCTGCAATGGAGACGTGGGTTCAGTCCCTGGGTTGGGAAAACTCCCCGGAGAAGGGAAAGGCTACCCACTCCACTGTTCTTCCCTGGAGAATTCCATGACTCGCCCATGGGTAGCAAAGAGTTGGACGTGACTGAGTGACTTCACTTTGACTATTAATACAAATAAAATGTAGATGGATAGTGGCTGTTTGTATTGGGGAACTTTGAACTGGTTTTAAAAAAAAAAAAAAAAAAAAACCACGTAAGACAATCTGGCTTCCATGGTTGGCAAGATTTTAGCATTTCTTCACCACGGATTTTGGCCATAGAGTAACCTTGACTCTCACCTTTAACCAATATGCTTGTCTAAAACATACACACACACACACACATATATTAATGCAATATACCTCCATTAGCACAGATTAAAGGAAGCTGGGCATTGTGAAGGGAAAGCTATTCTTATGAGCCTACACACCATTAACACTCAACAGAATGGAATATGCCACTCCATGTTCCAGAGGGTAAGAAAGAGAAATTCAAAGACACCTAGGCTAATGAGACTGATTCAGTCTGGGAAAGATTCTAGCCTCATATGCCATAGGAAAGTCCTCTGTAATCTATAGAAGAAGCTTGATTGCTCCAAACAAAAGTCAAAATAGACCTTACTTCCTGATTTGATAGGATTTTAAATCATTGAATCCAGAAACAGTGATAGATACAGAGATACAGTCCCTGGCCCTGGTTCAATCCCACGTGCCGCGAAGCGGCTGGACTGGTGTGTCCAATTGCAAGCCAGCACTCTGGAGCACATGCACCCGGAGCTGGTGCACTGTGGTAAGGCGGGTCGCTGCAGTGGGAGATCCACACAGGCCAAAGGAGTAGAGATGGATGAAAACAAATAAAAATAGATAAATAAAAGAGGCCAAAATATTTAAAAAAGAATCTCCTTTGACAATTAAGATGGATTCCCTTGTAGCTCAGCTGGTAAAGAATCCACCTGCAATGCAAGAGACACCTAGTTGATTCCTGGGTGGGGAAGATCCCCTGGAGAAGGGATAGGTTACCCACTCCAGTAGTCTTGAGCTTTCCTGGTGTCTCAGATGGTACAGAATCCGCCTGCAATGGAGACGTGGGTTCAGTCCCTGGGTTGGGAAAACTCCCCGGAGAAGGGAAAGGCTACCCACTCCACTGTTCTTCCCTGGAGAATTCCATGACTCGCCCATGGGTAGCAAAGAGTTGGACGTGACTGAGTGACTTCACTTTGACTATTAATACAAATAAAATGTAGATGGATAGTGGCTGTTTGTATTGGGGAACTTTGAACTGGTTTTAAAAAAAAAAAAAAAAAAAAACCACGTAAGACAATCTGGCTTCCATGGTTGGCAAGATTTTAGCATTTCTTCACCACGGATTTTGGCCATAGAGTAACCTTGACTCTCACCTTTAACCAATATGCTTGTCTAAAACATACACACACACACACACATATATTAATGCAATATACCTCCATTAGCACAGATTAAAGGAAGCTGGGCATTGTGAAGGGAAAGCTATTCTTATGAGCCTACACACCATTAACACTCAACAGAATGGAATATGCCACTCCATGTTCCAGAGGGTAAGAAAGAGAAATTCAAAGACACCTAGGCTAATGAGACTGATTCAGTCTGGGAAAGATTCTAGCCTCATATGCCATAGGAAAGTCCTCTGTAATCTATAGAAGAAGCTTGATTGCTCCAAACAAAAGTCAAAATAGACCTTACTTCCTGATTTGATAGGATTTTAAATCATTGAATCCAGAAACAGTGATAGATACAGAGATACAGACACTAAGTTAAAACGATAGGTGACTATTAAATGGATAGATAAGGGTGCCACCCTGCAAAATGCTGATGAAAGCCTTCTGATATCAATCTAAAGGAGCATTGCCAAGAGCCTGTAACAGAGATTTATCTTTGTCTCTGACATCCCACATTTATCTCAATCAAGAGAACAATGATAAAAGGCATGTTTATCAAATTTGAAGAGAACATGAAACTAAGATGGTGAGCAAATAAAGATCAAAAAAAAGGTCTCAACAGCAAGTCAAATTGAATTAGATAAAATTTAATGGGGACTGTATTAGATCTTATGTTTGAATCCAAGGGAAAAGAATAATGTGACTCTCAAAAAGTTCATTTAAACTTGTGCTCCTTTAACTAGGTAAGAAAAGTATTGCTCTTTGCTAACTAGTAATACCATGAGTGGACTAGTATGGCAGAAAGCATGTAGGAACCTCATCAGCATAAGGCCAGAAAAATGGCAGAGGAGGTCAGACAGGGTCAAACAGACTCAGCTTCAGAGGACACCGGAACAACCCACGGGGATGGCTAATGCATGTGGTCCAACCTGGCAGACAATTTCATCTTGAGAAATGCCAGGTAGGAGCCAGTTTAGAAGTCAGGGCAAGCAACAAGCAGGGTCAGGAGATCTGATGATGGCAGTGCTGCAGGGAGGAAACCAATTCTCATTCCATGTTGCAAACTGTTCCTCTGACTTCCTTTCCATTGCTTTTGTTATTATAATCACACATAATGTCTTGCCTGGAAGACCCTGGGCCTCTGCTTGATGGTGAACTAAAGTGCCTTTGTTCAGAATCCTGTCCACCTGTAGATGGTAGGATGGGAGCATTAACACTCAACAGAATGGAATATGCCATATGGAGGTAAGAAAGAGAAATTCAAAGACACCTAGGCTAATGAGACTGATTCAGTCTGGGAAAGATTCTAGCCTCATATGCCATAGGAAAGTCCTCTGTAATCTATAGAAGAAGCTTGATTGCTCCAAACAAAAGTCAAAATAGACCTTACTTCCTGATTTGATAGGATTTTAAATCATTGAATCCAGAAACAGTGATAGATACAGAGATACAGACACTAAGTTAAAACGATAGGTGACTATTAAATGGATAGAAAAAGGGTGCCACCCTGCAAAATGCTGATGAAAGCCTTCTGATATCAATCTAAAGGAGCATTGCCAAGAGCCTGTAACAGAGATTTATCTTTGTCTCTGACATCCCACATTTATCTCAATCAAGAGAACAATGATAAAAGGCATGTTTATCAAATTTGAAGAGAACATGAAACTAAGATGGTGAGCAAATAAAGATCAAAAAAAAGGTCTCAACAGCAAGTCAAATTGAATTAGATAAAATTTAATGGGGACTGTATTAGATCTTATGTTTGAATCCAAGGGAAAAGAATAATGTGACTCTCAAAAAGTTCATTTAAACTTGTGCTCCTTTAACTAGGTAAGAAAAGTATTGCTCTTTGCTAACTAGTAATACCATGAGTGGACTAGTATGGCAGAAAGCATGTAGGAACCTCATCAGCATAAGGCCAGAAAAATGGCAGAGGAGGTCAGACAGGGTCAAACAGACTCAGCTTCAGAGGACACCGGAACAACCCACGGGGATGGCTAATGCATGTGGTCCAACCTGGCAGACAATTTCATCTTGAGAAATGCCAGGTAGGAGCCAGTTTAGAAGTCAGGGCAAGCAACAAGCAGGGTCAGGAGATCTGATGATGGCAGTGCTGCAGGGAGGAAACCAATTCTCATTCCATGTTGCAAACTGTTCCTCTGACTTCCTTTCCATTGCTTTTGTTATTATAATCACACATAATGTCTTGCCTGGAAGACCCTGGGCCTCTGCATGATGGTGAACTAAAGTGCCTTTGTTCAGAATCCTGTCCACCTGTAGATGGTAGGATGGGAGAAATGAACACATCTCCTGCCTAAGGCTTGCCATTCTAGATCTTTACAAGATGAATGGCCTTTTTACTCTGCTTCCTCACCTCCCCCCACCTCTAATCTACAAAAGAACCTGGCGCCCAGACACCAGTAAGATGGTTATTCCCAAGGCACTAGCCTGCCATCTTCTCGGTCAACTGCTTTCTGAATAAAGTCACTTTTCTTGCCTCAACACCTCATCTCGGATTCACTGGCCTGTTGTGCGGCAAGCAGAGTGAGCTTGGACTGGGTAACAGCAGCAGATTTCCCACCAGTGGTAAATTTAAGAGGAACTGGATATATTTCAAATAAAGCATGGAAGGAGATTGTAGGCAGTGCACTAGAGCCCAGTTGATATCTGGGTACCAGCAAAGTCATTTTGCCATCAGGCAGTATAAGTAACATATCTACATACCATGATTTTATCAAGGGTCTTAAATTATTGGCTCCCAAATACATAAGGGAAGTTATAATATTTAAACAGATATAACATGATGTTAATAAGTTAGCTGCAATCCAGTACTTTTATTAGTGACACATAAGTTAGGTTTAACATGGGATGTAAACACATTTTAATACATTTAACATAAAGTGGGAAGATGTCACCCAAGGCAGAAGTATCTGGGATCTAAAAGTCTTTAAAAGGGCTGATCTAGTGTAGACAAGAATTAATAGATGATGCAGTATTAAGCAATCAGATATGAAGGAGCAGGTCTCCTGGAAAGTCCAAGGCAGAAGTATCTGGAATCTATCTTAGAGGAGGTCAGACAGGGTCAAACAGACTCAGCTTCAGAGGACACGGAACAACCCACGGGATGGCTAATGCATGTGGTCCAACCTGGCAGACAATTTCATCTTGAGAAATGCCAGGTAGGAGCCAGTTTAGAAGTCAGGGCAAGCAACAAGCAGGGTCAGGAGATCTGATGATGGCAGTGCTGCAGGGAGGAAACCAATTCTCATTCCATGTTGCAAACTGTTCCTCTGACTTCCTTTCCATTGCTTTTGTTATTATAATCACACATAATGTCTTGCCTGGAAGACCCTGGGCCTCTGCTTGATGGTGAACTAAAGTGCCTTTGTTCAGAATCCTGTCCACCTGTAGATGGTAGGATGGGAGAAATGAACACATCTCCTGCCTAAGGCTTGCCATTCTAGATCTTTACAAGATGAATGGCCTTTTTACTCTGCTTCCTCACCTCCCCCCACCTCTAATCTACAAAAGAACCTGGCGCCCAGACACCAGTAAGATGGTTATTCCCAAGGCACTAGCCTGCCATCTTCTCGGTCAACTGCTTTCTGAATAAAGTCACTTTTCTTGCCTCAACACCTCATCTCGGATTCACTGGCCTGTTGTGCGGCAAGCAGAGTGAGCTTGGACTGGGTAACAGCAGCAGATTTCCCACCAGTGGTAAATTTAAGAGGAACTGGATATATTTCAAATAAAGCATGGAAGGAGATTGTAGGCAGTGCACTAGAGCCCAGTTGATATCTGGGTACCAGCAAAGTCATTTTGCCATCAGGCAGTATAAGTAACATATCTACATACCATGATTTTATCAAGGGTCTTAAATTATTGGCTCCCAAATACATAAGGGAAGTTATAATATTTAAACAGATATAACATGATGTTAATAAGTTAGCTGCAATCCAGTACTTTTATTAGTGACACATAAGTTAGGTTTAACATGGGATGTAAACACATTTTAATACATTTAACATAAAGTGGGAAGATGTCACCCAAGGCAGAAGTATCTGGGATCTAAAAGTCTTTAAAAGGGCTGATCTAGTGTAGACAAGAATTAATAGATGATGCAGTATTAAGCAATCAGATATGAAGGAGCAGGTCTCCTGGAAAGTCATTCTGGATGATGTATGGGCTAAACATAGGAAGTGACCAGGCTTGACCAGCATGAGAAGCCTGAGAATCCTGATTTTGCTCCTTATGCATCTAGTCTAAGATCTGGCTGAAAATAACGGGGGGGGGGGGGGCCTCTCCAGGAATGCTTAAGAAACCATAAAACATATCTGAACTTGAAGATTTCAAATCTAAGGAGGTGACATCATTCCAAATCCGATGCTGCTTAATTTCTGAATCAGGCAAAAGTGGCTCACTGACCAGGGCAGGATTAATCTTGGGAGTGAGTCAATACAATAGGAAAAGTTGCTAGATAACTCAGAAAGAGGGATAACGGATGGGGCAGGCATGGCTGCCTCTCTCTCTGGGACTCCCTACAGAGGTGAGTGAGAAAAGAATCCCAAGTAGCCTCTAGAACAAATATTACAGCAGATCTGAAGCCACTGGAAGAATTAGACCCAGCTAGCTTTCTTATCTGCTTCAAAGATGCACTATTACAAATATGTAATAACCTTGTAATAGGAAGAATCTCCACAGCTCCTGGAGAGAGATACTGATAAATACCTCATGTGGAAGGAGCAGGAGAAAGCGGAGAGGGGCAGACTATTAAATTTATTTCAGTAGGTCAACTCAAACCTTGTTCATAAGTGTGACTTCAATTAAGTGCTAGCAATGCCTGGTGTGGGATCCCCTGGTAGCTCAGCAGGTGAAAAATCTGCCTGCAGTACAGAAGACCCAGGTTCGATCCCTGGATTGGGAAGATCCCTTGGAGAAAGGGATGGTAGCCCACTCCCATACTCTTGCCTGGAAAATCCTATGACAGAGGAGCCTGGCAGCTGCAGTCCATGAGGTCGCAAGAGTTGGACACGACTAAGCAACCAAACCACCAATGACTGTAAACAAGAAGGGAAGGCACTGACTCGTATAGCGGGGCTGTCCACTAAGCACTGCTTGTTTGCCAACAGCTAAAAGAGAAGGGGAGAACTTCTGTCCTCCAACTTCTGAACACAAGTCCTAGGTTTCTCTACGATTGGATATACGTGGATCACATGCCTATTTCCAAGCAATAAAGCTGGCCAGGAGACTGCTATGACCTAATTGTTTTAGACCTGACATATTGCCTAACCCTGAGCCAGTCACCCTAGCAAAGGCGATGGAGTTTTAATACCAATCTCAAGCCAATCAAGCCCCACACTGTGAAACGAGATAAGGCTATAGCAGCTCCACAAAGGAAAATACATTTACTTATGTCCACTAAGGATTGGGAGCTGAAATCCCTCCATTCTATAAAACACAGTTCAGTACAATTTTAGACCATCCTCCTGGCTCTATTAAGCACAGCAGGGAGTAATCTTTATTTCCAAGTTAGAAAATGCATCCAAAATCGAGTGTTTCAAACAGCGAAGAGAAACACTAGCGTCCAGATAGGTGTACCTTTCTTTGTACTAGCTCACTGCATCTTTATCCTCTGACATCAACTTAATTTTATCTGTACTTTCTGCACCACTAAGAAGTCCCCAGGGGCTGAGAGGAAATTTTAAGAGCTTCTGTGTGGATGTTGCTGAAACAATATCCTTGGTATCCAAGTGTTCAGGCTTTGAGACACTATTACAAATATGTAATAACCTTGTAATAGGAAGAATCTCCACAGCTCCTGGAGAGATACTGATAAATACCTCATGTGGAAGGAGCAGGAGAAAGCGGAGAGGGGCAGACTATTAAATTTATTTCAGTAGGTCAACTCAAACCTTGTTCATAAGTGTGACTTCAATTAAGTGCTAGCAATGCCTGGTGTGGGATCCCCTGGTAGCTCAGCAGGTGAAAAATCTGCCTGCAGTACAGAAGACCCAGGTTCGATCCCTGGATTGGGAAGATCCCTTGGAGAAAGGGATGGTAGCCCACTCCCATACTCTTGCCTGGAAAATCCTATGACAGAGGAGCCTGGCAGCTGCAGTCCATGAGGTCGCAAGAGTTGGACACGACTAAGCAACCAAACCACCAATGACTGTAAACAAGAAGGGAAGGCACTGACTCGTATAGCGGGGCTGTCCACTAAGCACTGCTTGTTTGCCAACAGCTAAAAGAGAAGGGGAGAACTTCTGTCCTCCAACTTCTGAACACAAGTCCTAGGTTTCTCTACGATTGGATATACGTGGATCACATGCCTATTTCCAAGCAATAAAGCTGGCCAGGAGACTGCTATGACCTAATTGTTTTAGACCTGACATATTGCCTAACCCTGAGCCAGTCACCCTAGCAAAGGCGATGGAGTTTTAATACCAATCTCAAGCCAATCAAGCCCCACACTGTGAAACGAGATAAGGCTATAGCAGCTCCACAAAGGAAAATACATTTACTTATGTCCACTAAGGATTGGGAGCTGAAATCCCTCCATTCTATAAAACACAGTTCAGTACAATTTTAGACCATCCTCCTGGCTCTATTAAGCACAGCAGGGAGTAATCTTTATTTCCAAGTTAGAAAATGCATCCAAAATCGAGTGTTTCAAACAGCGAAGAGAAACACTAGCGTCCAGATAGGTGTACCTTTCTTTGTACTAGCTCACTGCATCTTTATCCTCTGACATCAACTTAATTTTATCTGTACTTTCTGCACCACTAAGAAGTCCCCAGGGGCTGAGAGGAAATTTTAAGAGCTTCTGTGTGGTTATTGTTGCTAGGAAACAATATCCTTGGTATCCAAGTGTTCAGGCTTTGAGACACTGTGTGAAGTCCCTGGCTCATAAAGGGAACCTTTGGTAAATAGGTTGTTTGGGTGTGAGTAAATTGACGTTCGCTTGCTGTGGCAAAATGTTCTTGTGTAATCTTTGAGTAATAGTTTATTTCTGCGCCTCCCTTCTTTCCTTTGGATCCAGCTGTCCTTAGTGTTCCCATAAGAACTCATACTTCCACCTGAAATGGAGTGAGCATTCTTTTTTTTCCCTCAAATCATCTGTAATTATCTCAGTGCCTTGAACACTAAGCCTACAGGGTTTTAGTTAAACAAAGTGCGAGGGAGCTTGGGAATACAGACACAGACTGCTGACTGTATAAATCACTGAATACCATTAAAGTGCACACTGATTGACAGCCGTACTCCAGCTGTTACTGGGCATGGTTTTGAAGGGTTCTGCTGCCCTGAAGCAGCAGGAGAGGATGAGAGGTTTTGGCTCAACTACTGTCTTCTCCCCTCTCAATCCCAAACTCAGAACCATCTCTGGCCCTTCAACTCTAGCTATTGCTTACAGATTTCTCCCTGGAACCCTACAATTTGAAGATCAGCCTGGGATTGTAATTTATCACCTAGTTACTCAGTAAGCCTAAAATTAATAAGCAGCTTTTTGCATTTGCTCAGGGCCCAGATCCACCTGTAAGTCTCCTGTAGGAAGAATCATTTTAATCAAGAGTAAATCTAGCTCAAGAATACTGCCAAATAAATTATCAATGAATTTAGACCCCTAAGCAGCAAACAACATTCATAAATTCACTTATTCACAAATATGTATTGGATACATGAGTGAGTGAAAGTCACTCAGTCATGCCTGACTCTTTGCAAGCCTGTAGACAAGCATGGAATTCTCCAGGCAAGAATACTGAAATGGGTAGCCGTTCCCTTCTCCAGGAGATCTTCCCAACTCAGGGATCAAACCCAGGTCTCCCCCACTGTAGGTGGATTCTTTACTGTCTGAGCCACCAGGGAAGACCACTGAATACATAACTGTGGACAAAATATGTTATAGGCATCAGAAACTTGTTTAATGAATAAAAGAAGGCTTTTGCTTTCAAAACGTATATAATATAATGAGAGAAGGAGGAGATAGCAGGCAGAGATAAATACAAAGCTATGTAAACAGATGAAATATTTGCTGACTGGAGCTCAAAAGGAAAGCAGAAACCACTCGAGGCTTTTCAAAAGGGGAATTTAACAGAACTGGTTACAGAGACTGGACGAGCTGGAAAAACAGAACAGAGAGAAAAAAGGTGTTAAGGGACCAAAAGTCAGAAGCAAGCGCCCATGAACCTGAAGCTGTTGGATCCTATGTCATTCTGGCTGTAATTATCTCAGTGCCTTGAACACTAAGCCTACAGGGTTTTAGTTAAACAAAGTGCGAGGGAGCTTGGGAATACAGACACAGACTGCTGACTGTATAAATCACTGAATACCATTAAAGTGCACACTGATTGACAGCCGTACTCCAGCTGTTACTGGGCATGGTTTTGAAGGGTTCTGCTGCCCTGAAGCAGCAGGAGAGGATGAGAGGTTTTGGCTCAACTACTGTCTTCTCCCCTCTCAATCCCAAACTCAGAACCATCTCTGGCCCTTCAACTCTAGCTATTGCTTACAGATTTCTCCCTGGAACCCTACAATTTGAAGATCAGCCTGGGATTGTAATTTATCACCTAGTTACTCAGTAAGCCTAAAATTAATAAGCAGCTTTTTGCATTTGCTCAGGGCCCAGATCCACCTGTAAGTCTCCTGTAGGAAGAATCATTTTAATCAAGAGTAAATCTAGCTCAAGAATACTGCCAAATAAATTATCAATAAATTTAGACCCCTAAGCAGCAAACAACATTCATAAATTCACTTATTCACAAATATGTATTGGATACATGAGTGAGTGAAAGTCACTCAGTCATGCCTGACTCTTTGCAAGCCTGTAGACAAGCATGGAATTCTCCAGGCAAGAATACTGAAATGGGTAGCCGTTCCCTTCTCCAGGAGATCTTCCCAACTCAGGGATCAAACCCAGGTCTCCCCCACTGTAGGTGGATTCTTTACTGTCTGAGCCACCAGGGAAGACCACTGAATACATAACTGTGGACAAAATATGTTATAGGCATCAGAAACTTGTTTAATGAATAAAAGAAGGCTTTTGCTTTCAAAACGTATATAATATAATGAGAGAAGGAGGAGATAGCAGGCAGAGATAAATACAAAGCTATGTAAACAGATGAAATATTTGCTGACTGGAGCTCAAAAGGAAAGCAGAAACCACTCGAGGCTTTTCAAAAGGGGAATTTAACAGAACTGGTTACAGAGACTGGACGAGCTGGAAAAACAGAACAGAGAGAAAAAAAAGGTGTTAAGGGACCAAAAGTCAGAAGCAAGCGCCCATGAACCTGAAGCTGTTGGATCCTATGTCATTCTGGCTGTTTGAAGAGATGCCAAAAGATGTGCTGTGAAAGTCTGAAATCACCCCCACGACTCCAGCAGCGATCACCAGCAACAGCAGCACTGCCACATCATCAGAGACAGAATCCAGGGCCTTGCCTTCCCCTTCTGCTTTCCAGTCTTCAGCCCGTTTTTTCTAGGGGCATCCAACAGGAAGCCAGAGAGACAGGGAGCCCAGCCCCAGGGGTACAGAGCAAAGTTCAGAAAGCAGGATATGAGGCACAGAAACAGAGGATGAATGTCCCGCACAGGCCACAACAGAGGTTTTAATGGAAAGCTCTGGCAATCCCAGAGGAAATCTGGAGAAAATAAGTCTTCCCTAGAAGAAAAGGAGAATGGATCAATCTAGATTTTCATTGCTGATAAAAGAAGCCCATTTGGCTAGTTTAAGCAGAAAGAGATTTAGTAGAAGGAATTGGTGCTTTCAAAAGTAAAAGAAAGAAGTAGTAGGCTTGTCTAGGCTGAGCAACTAGGCATGATTCCCAGTATCATAGTGCAGACTGGCTCCATGGTGCTAAGAGCCTCACACCATCAGGAAGCGAGTGATCAGGCTGCTTCTGCCATCATGTTGACTTCAGGAACCACAGACAGCTAAAACCAGGGCTCCTGGCTCCAGAGCCATCTGTACTGTATGAGCAGCACTAACAAAATGAGTGCTCAAATGGCACCTTTGCCATCACTTAGCTTCATTAATAAAGGTATCTAAAGCTTAACTTGTTGCAGAGGAATCTGGGAAATGTAGTTTTTAGCTTTCCTGAAGCTCAGACCACATGCTAAACAAAGCCAATCCACACAGAAGGATTTAGAAAGGAATTCTGTGATGAAACATGTAACATTTCACATGACATATGCAACCTTCAAGAGGGCAGGAGCCCCGTCAGTTTTATTCACTACTGTAGCCATGGTAACTTCCCACCCACACAGAGTCTTCACTCAGTAAACTTGACACATGCGTTAAGTTAGTGCCTGGTTACAGAGACTGGACGAGCTGGAAAAACAGAACAGAGAAAAAAAAGGTGTTAATGGACCAGAAGTCAGAAGCAAGCGCCCATGAACCTGAAGCTGTTGGATCCTATGTCATTCTGGCTGTTTGAAGAGATGCCAAAAGATGTGCTGTGAAAGTCTGAAATCACCCCCACGACTCCAGCAGCGATCACCAGCAACAGCAGCACTGCCACATCATCAGAGACAGAATCCAGGGCCTTGCCTTCCCCTTCTGCTTTCCAGTCTTCCGCCCGTTTTCTAGGGGCATCCATACAGGAAGCCAGAGAGACAGGGAGCCCAGCCCCAGGGGTACAGAGCAAAGTTCAGAAAGCAGGATATGAGGCACAGAAACAGAGGATGAATGTCCCGCACAGGCCACAACAGAGGTTTTAATGGAAAGCTCTGGCAATCCCAGAGGAAATCTGGAGAAAATAAGTCTTCCCTAGAAGAAAAGGAGAATGGATCAATCTAGATTTTCATTGCTGATAAAAGAAGCCCATTTGGCTAGTTTAAGCAGAAAGAGATTTAGTAGAAGGAATTGGTGCTTTCAAAAGTAAAAGAAAGAAGTAGTAGGCTTGTCTAGGCTGAGCAACTAGGCATGATTCCCAGTATCATAGTGCAGACTGGCTCCCGCGGGTGCTAAGAGCCTCACACCATCAGGAAGCGAGTGATCAGGCTGCTTCTGCCATCATGTTGACTTCAGGAACCACAGACAGCTAAAACCAGGGCTCCTGGCTCCAGAGCCATCTGTACTGTATGAGCAGCACTAACAAAATGAGTGCTCAAATGGCACCTTTGCCATCACTTAGCTTCATTAATAAAGGTATCTAAAGCTTAACTTGTTGCAGAGGAATCTGGGAAATGTAGTTTTTAGCTTTCCTGAAGCTCAGACCACATGCTAAACAAAGCCAATCCACACAGAAGGATTTAGAAAGGAATTCTGTGATGAAACATGTAACATTTCACATGACATATGCAACCTTCAAGAGGGCAGGAGCCCCGTCAGTTTTATTCACTACTGTAGCCATGGTAACTTCCCACCCCACACAGAGTCTTCACTCAGTAAAAACGTACTCAACCAATGACACATGCGTTAAGTTAGTGCCTGGTTGTCAAGTTAAGGCTAGTAGCACAGACAACAGTCTTAATTTTAGAGTCGTCTAAGATTTTCTACTCTGTTTGTTCAAACTTTAGAATCACTTTTGTCTAGTTCCCCAAACAAAAAGCCCATTGGTATTACTAGGCACTCATATTAAGTTATAAACAAACTTATGGTGATGAGTCTTTCTATTCAAAACATAGTATGCCTTTTCATTGTTCAAGGCTTTTTTCTGTGCTTTTTCAAAAGTGTTTTAAATGTTACTTCATATGAAGTCTTGCTTCATATAAAGTCAAATGTTACTTCATATAAACTGCTAAGTTTATTACTAGATATTTCTTGTCTCTATTTTTAAAAGGGTCTTTTCTTCCATAATAAATGTTTGCTTTTATATATGGAAGCCACTCTTTCCTGTGTGGTGATTTTGTACGCCATGTATGTGCTCAGCCACTCAGTCGTGTTCAACTCTTTGCTACCCCATGGACTGGGACCCACCAGGCTCCTCTGTCCGTGGACTTTTCCAGGAAAGAACACTGGAATAGGTTGCACCCCATAATCATACTAATTCTACTGTTTGTAAAAGTCATTCAGTTAATTCCTCAGGGTTTACTGGATATACAATTGCATAATTAGTAAATCTTAATAGTTTACCTAACAGTTTTACAACTTTATAGTTCAATTTTACTTCTCTTACGTAATGGCTGGTATTTCCAGAACAATATTAAAAATAAAAGCAATGATATTGGACACTCATTTTTTTTCTTAATTTTCATGGGAATATTCTAGTATTTCCACAATAAGCATGATTCTGGTTTGAAAATTGAGATAGATATATCTTACCATGTTATAGAAATAGCCATACATTCATATTTATTGGGTGATGTTTTAATGTACTGCTGGATCTTGTTTCACTAATATGTTCCAATCCACACAGAAGGATTTAGAAAGGAATTCTATGCGACTTTATGCAACCTTCAAGAGGGCAGGAGCCCGTCAGTTTTATTCACTACTGTAGCCATGGTAACTTCCCACCCCACACAGAGTCTTCACTCAGTAAAAACGTACTCAACCAATGACACATGCGTTAAGTTAGTGCCTGGTTGTCAAGTTAAGGCTAGTAGCACAGACAACAGTCTTAATTTTAGAGTCGTCTAAGATTTTCTACTCTGTTTGTTCAAACTTTAGAATCACTTTTGTCTAGTTCCCCAAACAAAAAGCCCATTGGTATTACTAGGCACTCATATTAAGTTATAAACAAACTTATGGTGATGAGTCTTTCTATTCAAAACATAGTATGCCTTTTCATTGTTCAAGGCTTTTTTCTGTGCTTTTTCAAAAGTGTTTTAAATGTTACTTCATATGAAGTCTTGCTTCATATAAAGTCAAATGTTACTTCATATAAACTGCTAAGTTTATTACTAGATATTTCTTGTCTCTATTTTTAAAAGGGTCTTTTCTTCCATAATAAATGTTTGCTTTTATATATGGAAGCCACTCTTTCCTGTGTGGTGATTTTGTACGCCATGTATGTGCTCAGCCACTCAGTCGTGTTCAACTCTTTGCTACCCCATGGACTGGGACCCACCAGGCTCCTCTGTCCGTGGACTTTTCCAGGAAAGAACACTGGAATAGGTTGCACCCCATAATCATACTAATTCTACTGTTTGTAAAAGTCATTCAGTTAATTCCTCAGGGTTTACTGGATATACAATTGCATAATTAGTAAATCTTAATAGTTTACCTAACAGTTTTACAACTTTATAGTTCAATTTTACTTCTCTTACGTAATGGCTGGTATTTCCAGAACAATATTAAAAATAAAAGCAATGATATTGGACACTCATTTTTGTTCTTAATTTTCATGGGAATATTCTAGTATTTCCACAATAAGCATGATTCTGGTTTGAAAATTGAGATAGATATATCTTACCATGTTATAGAAATAGCCATACATTCATATTTATTGGGTGATGTTTTAATGTACTGCTGGATCTTGTTTCACTAATATGTTCCATTTATGAAAAGAATTTGGAAGTTGTTTTTTTTTTTAATTATTTCTTTATTTAGCATCACTGAGTCTTAGTTGTAGCATGTGGATCCAGTTCCCTGACAGGGATTGAACCCAGGCCCCCTGCAATGGGAGCATAGAGTCTTAGCCACCGGACCAACAGGGAAGTCTCAATTTGGAAGTTTTTATTCTTAGCTTATACTTTAGAACGGTTTTAGTAGAAGTAAAATTATCATCAGTTCTTAAATGTCTGAGTCCAGTGTTTGTTTATCAGGGGTAATATCAAGCTTTTTGTTTCTTAATTAAATGTTTTAAATTTTGTATTGGAGTATGGCCAATTGACAATGTTGCGGTAGTTTCAGTGGAGAGCAAAAGGGACTCAGCCACACGTATACACGTATTTTGATCTTCTATCTCTCTTGGTTTGAGCCTTAGCAAATGCTTTTCTTACGAGAAAATTATGCTTTATTCAAACTTTCAAGTGTATTTGTATAGATTTAAGCAAAATTGTCTTAAAATTTTTCTACCACATGGTTTACTGTGTTCTCCCTAATGATATCCTAGCTGTCCATCCTGACTCCTTTGTTTGACTGAAGTCTTCTGTGGAACAGCTTCCTCACACAGGCCCCTGGCGGAGGTGTCCTTTGATCTGCATGTATCTCCTCTGGAAGGAAGTGGTATTTACCCAGGAAATGGGGCTCTTGAGTCTCTGGGTTGCTACCCTTTTGCTTTTACTCTTAAGTTCTAAGTTGCTATTCTATAATCCCTTCCTTTCTAGAGCTGTGTATCCTTGTTTTATCCTTGGAGTCCAGGAATGATATGAGGGCTAGCTAATATAACAAGCGCCTCAATATGGAAAATTTTTCTTTTTGTGTGTTATGGCTCTCCTTCTTCCTTCAAGAATGTGTCCTCTATTCATAGACAAGCTCTCCCACATAAGCCATTCAAAGTCCTATGCTTCCCACTTCTCTGTAATTTTGTTCAAACTGTCTTGCAAGCCACTAATCTGGCTTCATGGATGGCATCTTCTCAATTTATCTAAGAATTTTTATTTTATTAAAAACTATGGGTTTTAGTACAAAGAAATAGGGAACTTTGCACTATAATCAAATATCCTTATATGTAAAGGTAAGAAATGAAAAGTTCAAACTTTTGTATGTTCCCCTCCACCAGTTCTTCTCATGGGAGGCATCAATTATGGATGTTCTACTTGTTTTCCTTCCCTAGGATGACTGGGTTTTCTTTCTTTTTTTTTTTTTTAGACATTTATTTTATTTATTTATCTTTTTGGGGGAGTGGGGTGGAGAGGGAGGGGAACAGGCGGGCCACTTCTATTGGTCTTTCATTTCTCTATGTTCATCCGTCTTTGTTCTTTGGCTCCTGTGTGCCTCCCATCGCGATGGCGTCTGTTGTCGCAGAGCGCCGGCTCTGGGCGCATGTGCCCCAGAGCTCCGGCTCGGTAATTGGACACACGGGTCCAGCCGCTCCGCGGCACGTGGGATCTTCCCAGGCCAGGGATCCAACCGGCGTCCCTTGCACTGCAAGGCGGTGTCCTTACCCACTGGACCACCAGGGGAAGCCCGATGACTGGGTTTTCTTACAAATATTCTTGTGTTTTCCTTGCATACCCCTTGGGGTTTGGACCCCACTGCCAGAGCACCCTAAACAGAAACAGTGTTCTAGGTGGAAAGCACGGTGGGCTCCAGGCAAGCTGCCATCCCCTGCCGGTGCGCAGGGTACCTCTTTCTCCCCGACTTTTAAAACTCTTCAACATCTTATTAAAGGACTGTGAAAAGAGCAGTTCCTCCAAATAGTCACACAAGTGATAGTAGCCTTCATTAAATAGTGCCCTGAAATCCTCACACCCAGCTTTCTCCCTTAATCTCACTGTTCTGGGAGCAGAGATGAAAGGGAGAACAGATTTCAGCATAGACTGTAGATTCTTCCACAATCTACAATCCTCTTCACAGTCTCCTTAAATTACTTAAAGCTCATACTTATGAGCACTGAGTTATAAAAAAGTATCATCAAAAATTCATATAATTCCTAAAATGCTCACATAAATATTAGCTATAAGCAAAAGATATTAATGGAAGTTTGTCTAACTTTTTTTTTTTAAAAAAAGGGATACTACTTTCTTGAATTTCTTGATCTTTTAATAGATCTGTACCAGTTTGTTCTTTCATTCCCTTTATTCCTCTCATTCCGTCCCTTTATTCTTTCTGTTTCTCTTTTGACAAATATGTGCTCAATTATTATACTTGTTGTGGCTACCATACAGGCAAAAATCTGTACTCAGACACCTAGAATCCAAGTCTCCCCCAATCTAACCAATGCTTGCCCACTGGTAGACACAATGAGAATAAATACGCAGCAGTGATAGCAAATATCACTGAATGATCACAGAGTTTATGTTCACTAAGCCCAGGTGTGTCCATCCACTTAAAGCAGCCACAACCAGCCTATCAGAAACAGCCCTCAACACGAGACCTCTTATGTCATCCTGATTTAAAGGAACATCATCTTATCAACAATTGCTGGCAATTTGCTCTCAGATCCCCGACTGTGTTCAAAATGAATTTCTAGGCCAACTGAACTCTATTCAGCTATCCTATTTCTTTGTTTCAGATGGCTATACTACCGATGACATTGAGTTTTACTGGAATGGAGGAGAAGGCGCAGTAACAGGAGTGAATAAAATTGAGCTCCCTCAGTTTTCAATTGTTGACTACAAGATGGTGTCCAAGAAGGTGGAGTTCACAACAGGTGAAGATGTTTCTCCCAAAATGAACTAGAGGTGCTAAGAAAGAAGATGGACCCAACCAAATGACCTTCTGATTTTTGCTTCTTCTCTTTTTCCACCTAGGGGGATATCCACGACTGTCATTGAGTTTTCGTCTAAAGAGAAACATTGGTTACTTCATTTTGCAAACCTACATGCCTTCCACACTGATTACAATTCTGTCCTGGGTGTCGTTTTGGATCAATTATGATGCATCTGCAGCCAGAGTTGCACTGGGTAATGCATTCCAGAGGGCTGGTGGGATTTCACTTCAAACAACCACCAATGATAAGCATTACAGGCCAGGGCTTCTCTCATAGAGGGTTAAAGAATGAGATTACCATAAGAGTACTTTGCAATAAAACATCTACATGTAAGCACTTACAGAGTGCATGATTTACAACATAATGTCTTTTTGTCGCTTTACCAATATAAAAATAATAATTTTGGGATGCATTCAATGCTATACAACTGTTTCTTAAAGCATATTTTAAATTCTCGTTACACTAATTTTTACTAACTTTATGACTTCTTTGATTCCTGCTTTCTTCTGGAGAGAACATTATTACATTATTCTCAAATGGATTTGAAGAAAATTAAACCTTGTAACCTTTAATAAGCTATGTCAATACTATTTTTTGAATATTAAAGACAGTTAAATTGTATCCATCTGAATCTCCCTTAAATGGCGCTCCTTTCACTTCAGAAAAGCACAGATATTCATCAGCTGTATTAATGATCTGTGATTGGGACAGAATAAAAATAGTTTCTTTCCTGGGGAACCAAATTCAGAATTAATCTTGCCAGGACTGAATAATTGCTACAAGATGAAAGGCTTTATTTGAGATTTTAAAGGATACCTTGGAAAGTTAGAATATGTAAGATCCCGACTGTGTTCAAAATGAATTTCTAGTGAACTCTATTTCTTTTGTTTCAGATGGCTATACTACCGATGACATTGAGTTTTACTGGAATGGAGGAGAAGGCGCAGTAACAGGAGTGAATAAAATTGAGCTCCCTCAGTTTTCAATTGTTGACTACAAGATGGTGTCCAAGAAGGTGGAGTTCACAACAGGTGAAGATGTTTCTCCCAAAATGAACTAGAGGTGCTAAGAAAGAAGATGGACCCAACCAAATGACCTTCTGATTTTTGCTTCTTCTCTTTTTCCACCTAGGGGCATATCCACGACTGTCATTGAGTTTTCGTCTAAAGAGAAACATTGGTTACTTCATTTTGCAAACCTACATGCCTTCCACACTGATTACAATTCTGTCCTGGGTGTCGTTTTGGATCAATTATGATGCATCTGCAGCCAGAGTTGCACTGGGTAATGCATTCCAGAGGGCTGGTGGGATTTCACTTCAAACAACCACCAATGATAAGCATTACAGGCCAGGGCTTCTCTCATAGAGGGTTAAAGAATGAGATTACCATAAGAGTACTTTGCAATAAAACATCTACATGTAAGCACTTACAGAGTGCATGATTTACAACATAATGTCTTTTTGTCGCTTTACCAATATAAAAATAATAATTTTGGGATGCATTCAATGCTATACAACTGTTTCTTAAAGCATATTTTAAATTCTCGTTACACTAATTTTTACTAACTTTATGACTTCTTTGATTCCTGCTTTCTTCTGGAGAGAACATTATTACATTATTCTCAAATGGATTTGAAGAAAATTAAACCTTGTAACCTTTAATAAGCTATGTCAATACTATTTTTTGAATATTAAAGACAGTTAAATTGTATCCATCTGAATCTCCCTTAAATGGCGCTCCTTTCACTTCAGAAAAGCACAGATATTCATCAGCTGTATTAATGATCTGTGATTGGGACAGAATAAAAATAGTTTCTTTCCTGGGGAACCAAATTCAGAATTAATCTTGCCAGGACTGAATAATTGCTACAAGATGAAAGGCTTTATTTGAGATTTTAAAGGATACCTTGGAAAGTTAGAATATGTAAGACCTGCCTGATGAATCTTGGTGTGTGGGGGTCTGCCTCACTATGTGAGGCAGAACCATTTCATTTGTCATCTTCTGAGATTATTCATACACACACATACAGGTGCACACGTGCAGAGAAGAGCATCTTCTGAGACCACGGAACTGTATCAGACAATCAGCATGCCCTTTCACCCCTAGACTAGTCATCATATCTACAGCTCTTTTCTACTGGTTGAGTACCAAAGGTTCACTGCGTCAAGTGCTGGCAGGCCTTTATCCACCTCTGAACATTCCAAGACCAAGGAAACTAGACAAAAAGCTTAGCATATCATACATATGCAACTGCATATATTATTTGAATGGGAACATGAATATGTATATATGCTGTGGTTAAAGAAAAACATTGGACAATGTCCACAGTACAGAATACGAACCGTCAAGGTCATGAATTGTGGTTATTTTTATACTCCTACCCTCAAAACTAATAATATTTTGATTGGAGATGTCAGCATATGAAGATAATGAATAAAACAGTCCTTTGAAATGTAAAACCTGAGGTATCTTAAAACCTATTTAAGCGGAAAAAAAAAAAAAATTGATTGACTGGCTCCTCTTGCTTAAAGAAACTTTAAGCCAAGGAGTAGAAGCAGAAGTGAAACTGATATATTTTTAAAGAATTGCTTATTTCTGTACAGGACATTAGGTAGAATCATATTATGGGAAATGTAAAATTTTATTCAAAGAAGTAAACAGAACCATTCATGATGGCATTTCATATCAGTCCAGACATTTAAACTCATCACTGATCTCAACCATTTAAACTTTTTGTACAGTAGTTCTGACTACCTGCTGTTTTCCTAAAATTGGGCAGTCACATCAGGGAGTCCAAACAGAATGACCTCACTGGCAAATGAGGGCTGAACTGTTTTCTTCCCTTGTCATTTCCCAACTTCCATCCCTTTGCCAGTTCTCCTTTGTCTTCAGTACCCATTTTGCATTTCTTCTCTTTACTTTTAAGGATCTCCATCAACGTTTAGGTTTTACTTTTATTTTAAAAGCTTTTGCTTCATACCTCCTTGACTTTTTGCACCCCACCTCCCCACGCTGGGTGATCTACAGTGAAATCACATCTCAGAGTTTCTGTTTACTCAGCTATAAAATGGGAACAACATACCCACCATATCATATCAGCAGGTTATTATGACAGCCACTGAATTCACAGCTGTGCTCAAACCTGTAAAATCACTATGTGTGTATGTCTGTCACTCAGTCATGTTTGATTCTCCTCAACCCCATGGATTGTAGCCCACCAATCTCCTCTGTCCATAGAATTCTCCAGCCAAGACTACTGGAGTGGGTGGTCATTCTCTTCTTTAGGGGTTCTTCCCATCAGGCATCAAACTCGGGTATCCCACATTGCAGGCACATTCTTTACCTTCTGAGCCACCTCAGAAGTCCTAAACAAGTCTGTAGTATTAGTATTACAGCACAATTTAGAATTCACTATTAATATCACTTCTTATTTTCCCCAATCATCATTTCATCATCTATGTCATCAACACAAAATATACAGACACACAAAGATTATGCTGTTAAGAATGCAGAGACGGGCTTCCCTTGTGGCTCAGTGGATAAGAACCCGTCTGCCAATGCAGGAGACACAGGTTCGAGCCCTGATCCAGGAAGATCCCACATACCACAGAGCAGCTAAACCCACACACATCAACAAAGACCCAGCACAGCCAAAAATAAATAAATAAAGTGTTTTGTTTTTTTTTTAAAAAAAAAAAAAGAATGCAGAGAGTAACATAGGAACTTACACTACCATATGTAAAATAGATAGCCAAAGGGAATTTGCGTCTTGACTCCAAGGAACTCAAACAGGGGCTCTGTAACAACCGGGAGGGGTGAGGTAAGGCAGGAGATGGGAGGGAAGTTTAAGAGGGAGGGGACATATGTATACCAATGGCTTGTCCATGTTGATTTTTGGCAGAAAACAACAAAATTCTGTAAAGCAATTATCCTTCAATTAAAAAATAATAAAATAAAAGAATGCTACAATTAACAAAGTAGACAAAGCAGAATCTTCCTTCTAAAAGACTACAGTCTTAAATTTCCTTAACAAGTTGAATTTTAGGAAGTCTTTTCCTGATTCCAAGGAGCTAACACATTCTAGTCTCTGGAATAAAGGAACTAGAGATAATATTTGGGGGAAAAGTCAGTAAGATTATATTATATTGAAAAATACATACATCAAATACTTGATGCAAATCATGAACTTTGTTTCTTCTTTCTATATCAATTCATTATGAATGTTGCATTATATTTTAAAATAGCAACCCTGACCTTGTAACCTGGGTGCATTAAGAATTTCATCCAATGAAACAGGTCTCCTCAAAACGGCCACCAACTTGCAGTTTGGTAGTAGCTACTGTGGGGATTACAGGAACAGATCTAAGAGAGACAGGACTGAGATGCTGGAAGAGGCAAGGGAAGAAGGAGGTGGCAATGTAACAGACTTTGCAGTATTCTCTTCTTTAGGGGTTCTTCCCATCAGGCATCAAACTCGGGTATCCCACATTGCAGGCACATTCTTTACCTTCTGAGCCACCTCAGAAGTCCTAAACAAGTCTGTAGTATTAGTATTACAGCACAATTTAGAATTCACTATTAATATCACTTCTTATTTTCCCCAATCATCATTTCATCATCTATGTCATCAACACAAAATATACAGACACACAAAGATTATGCTGTTAAGAATGCAGAGACGGGCTTCCCTTGTGGCTCAGTGGATAAGAACCCGTCTGCCAATGCAGGAGACACAGGTTCGAGCCCTGATCCAGGAAGATCCCACATACCACAGAGCAGCTAAACCCACACACATCAACAAAGACCCAGCACAGCCAAAAATAAATAAATAAAGTGTTTTTTTTTTTTTAAAAAAAAAAAAGAATGCAGAGAGTAACATAGGAACTTACACTACCATATGTAAAATAGATAGCCAAAGGGAATTTGCGTCTTGACTCCAAGGAACTCAAACAGGGGCTCTGTAACAACCGGGAGGGGTGAGGTAAGGCAGGAGATGGGAGGGAAGTTTAAGAGGGAGGGGACATATGTATACCAATGGCTTGTCCATGTTGATTTTTGGCAGAAAACAACAAAATTCTGTAAAGCAATTATCCTTCAATTAAAAAATAATAAAATAAAAGAATGCTACAATTAACAAAGTAGACAAAGCAGAATCTTCCTTCTAAAAGACTACAGTCTTAAATTTCCTTAACAAGTTGAATTTTAGGAAGTCTTTTCCTGATTCCAAGGAGCTAACACATTCTAGTCTCTGGAATAAAGGAACTAGAGATAATATTTGGGGGGAAAAGTCAGTAAGATTATATTATATTGAAAAATACATACATCAAATACTTGATGCAAATCATGAACTTTGTTTCTTCTTTCTATATCAATTCATTATGAATGTTGCATTATATTTTAAAATAGCAACCCTGACCTTGTAACCTGGGTGCATTAAGAATTTCATCCAATGAAACAGGTCTCCTCAAAACGGCCACCAACTTGCAGTTTGGTAGTAGCTACTGTGGGGATTACAGGAACAGATCTAAGAGAGACAGGACTGAGATGCTGGAAGAGGCAAGGGAAGAAGGAGGTGGCAATGTAACAGACTGGGGGCATTTGACAGTAAGCAGTGGGCTAGTCAATAAGATTTTAATACTTCCATCTACCTGGCTCTTTCTTTTGTGCATTATTTTTGAAAACAGTTTTCCACCCAACACTCACAGAGCATCCTATTTTATAATTCGCTCATGGACTATGTAAGGAGTTTGCAGCTTTGTCTTTTAAAGTGTCTGTCCTTTTCACTCTGTGGTTTACTGCATTACTGCCATAATCTGGGGGCACCAAGAAGAGACTGGCATCTGTCATCTCAGTCTCAGGGAAATGAACAACTGCATTCAGCTAAGCTGTGTCTTTCTGTTTCATAGGCATCACCACGGTGCTGACAATGACCACCATCAGCACTCACCTCAGGGAGACCCTGCCAAAGATCCCTTATGTCAAAGCAATTGACATTTACCTGATGGGTTGCTTCGTATTTGTGTTCCTGGCTCTGCTGGAATATGCGTTCGTAAATTACATCTTCTTTGGAAAAGGCCCTCAGAAGAAAGGAGCTGGCAAACAAGACCAGAGCGCGAATGAGAAGAACAAACTGGAGATGAACAAAGTCCAGGTAATATGTTAGATACACCTATCAAGCTTCTGAAATTTAGCAACAGTATCAGAACTCTCACAACAGAAAAAAAATATTATAAAATACTGGTCATCTTTAATAAGACTCAAACCACCCTTCATGTTACATATTTGGGAACAGAGAACTAGAGATGTTAGGTGAAAGTTTACGTATATTAATAACATACCTGAACCTGAAACTCAACTGCAAATCTATGATTCTTTTTTCTAAGCTACATAATTGTAAAACTATATGTACTTTATAAATAAATGAGAGAATTAACATGAACAAACCCTTACTCCTAAGTGGCAATAAGGCACGATAGCACTGCAGTTACAACCACAGAATGGAATCAAACAGCTTGGGGTTAATTCCCAGCTCTGCCACTTACTGGCTTTAGAACTTCAAGCAAATCAACCTATCGAACTCACTAACTTCTGCTCTCAATGTCATCAACCAGAAAATGATGACTATAGTAGACTTATCTCTCAGTTATCATAAGGACTAAATGAGTTTGGGTATTTTTTTTTTAAGTCTAGTGTCTGATATTTTATATTCTAGTATTTTTAAAGTCTAATCAAGTACACGGTAGGTACTCAATAAGTATTAAAGCTTCAATACTTTGGCCACCTGATGTGAAGAGCCAGTTCATTAGAAAAGATCTTGATGCTGGGGAAGATTGAGGGCAGGAGAATAGGGCATCAAGGGATGATACATTAAATAGCATCACCGACTCAATGGACATGAATCTGAGGAAACTCCAGGAGATAGCGAAGGACAAGGGAGCCTGGCATGCTGCAGACCATGGGCCACAAACAGTCTAGTACAACTGAGCCACTGAACACCAACAATTATCATATAAAGACACTGTCAGTATTTTTTCCTTTTCTTTTCACTGATAGATCCTATGACCTGTGCTCCTACCTGATGGGTTGCTTCGTATTTGTGTTCCTGGCTCTGCTGGAATATGCGTTCGTAAATTACATCTTCTTTGGAAAAGGCCCTCAGAAGAAAGGAGCTGGCAAACAAGACCAGAGCGCGAATGAGAAGAACAAACTGGAGATGAACAAAGTCCAGGTAATATGTTAGATACACCTATCAAGCTTCTGAAATTTAGCAACAGTATCAGAACTCTCACAACAGAAAAAAAATATTATAAAATACTGGTCATCTTTAATAAGACTCAAACCACCCTTCATGTTACATATTTGGGAACAGAGAACTAGAGATGTTAGGTGAAAGTTTACGTATATTAATAACATACCTGAACCTGAAACTCAACTGCAAATCTATGATTCTTTTTTCTAAGCTACATAATTGTAAAACTATATGTACTTTATAAATAAATGAGAGAATTAACATGAACAAACCCTTACTCCTAAGTGGCAATAAGGCACGATAGCACTGCAGTTACAACCACAGAATGGAATCAAACAGCTTGGGGTTAATTCCCAGCTCTGCCACTTACTGGCTTTAGAACTTCAAGCAAATCAACCTATCGAACTCACTAACTTCTGCTCTCAATGTCATCAACCAGAAAATGATGACTATAGTAGACTTATCTCTCAGTTATCATAAGGACTAAATGAGTTTGGGTATTTTTTTTTTAAGTCTAGTGTCTGATATTTTATATTCTAGTATTTTTAAAGTCTAATCAAGTACACGGTAGGTACTCAATAAGTATTAAAGCTTCAATACTTTGGCCACCTGATGTGAAGAGCCAGTTCATTAGAAAAGATCTTGATGCTGGGGAAGATTGAGGGCAGGAGAATAGGGCATCAAGGGATGATACATTAAATAGCATCACCGACTCAATGGACATGAATCTGAGGAAACTCCAGGAGATAGCGAAGGACAAGGGAGCCTGGCATGCTGCAGACCATGGGCCACAAACAGTCTAGTACAACTGAGCCACTGAACACCAACAATTATCATATAAAGACACTGTCAGTATTTTTTCCTTTTCTTTTCACTGATAGATCCTATGACCTGTGCTCCTACTGTGCAATTAAATTTAAAATAATGCTTTATTTATTCTTTTAGAAAGATCCCTGTAGTCTCTACTTCCATGCCATTTATCACTGAAATCATTTGACAGTTACGTGCGTTGAAATACTGGATCCAGACAAATTGTTTTGAAGATGCACACAGGGTGACAACTCAATATTCATTCATGGTTCTTAGCACTGCGAATCCTGTTCTCAATGAAACAGTGTTCCTTTCCCTCAAGGACTTAAGATGCTAACGTGGGAAGACAGGCAGTAAACAAACAAGCAAACTACTGAGAGGGTAATTTCAGGTAACAGGAAGTGCTATGAAGAAAGTAAAACAGCGAAACGGGCAAGAAAATGTCTGCGGTCAGGTTCAAGGGGACAGGGAACTTGGATCAAGTGATCAGGAAGACCCCTCTGAGGAATTAGCCTTGGATCTGACAGCTAAGGGATAGAAGTGGTAACCATGCCATGTCCATCCTAGGCAAAGAACTGTATGATGTGTTAAAGTACTGAAAGAAAACCAATGTAGCAAGAGCATAATAAGTGAGGGAGGAATAAAGCAACATGCATTGTGGCTGAAGAATCAGGGAGAGGTCAAATGTAGATCCCAAGATGTTCACACAAATATGGACATTATACACTCAAAGTATCTCCTTTACAGCTGTGTGAAAAACAACCATTAATCTGACCCAAATCATTCAATCTCTTCTACAACTGAAGAGCAAAACACTACTGATGACATTTTAAATGAATATTTAAAGGGGTTTCACTGAAGATGAATCCAAAAAATGACCATTATTTGCATCATTCAAAATTGACTGAATTTTCTGGTTATAATGCATTTTATATTTAATTGTAAAAGCAATCATCTCAAATATTGGGACTCCCTAAGCAATCAGTGGATGCTTTATCTAGGTATAAACAGCTCCCATGTATGAAACAGTTTCTACTTTCTCCCTTCCATCATTCTCCACTCAAAGCTCAATAAATTCCAACTAACATCAAGGACAAGGGAGCCTGGCATGCTGCAGACCATGGGCCACAAACAGTCTAGTACAACTGAGCCACTGAACACCAACAATTATCATATAAAGACACTGTCAGTATTTTTTCCTTTTCTTTTCACTGATAGATCCTATGACCTGTGCTCCTACTGTGCAATTAAATTTAAAATAATGCTTTATTTATTCTTTTAGAAAGATCCCTGTAGTCTCTACTTCCATGCCATTTATCACTGAAATCATTTGACAGTTACGTGCGTTGAAATACTGGATCCAGACAAATTGTTTTGAAGATGCACACAGGGTGACAACTCAATATTCATTCATGGTTCTTAGCACTGCGAATCCTGTTCTCAATGAAACAGTGTTCCTTTCCCTCAAGGACTTAAGATGCTAACGTGGGAAGACAGGCAGTAAACAAACAAGCAAACTACTGAGAGGGTAATTTCAGGTAACAGGAAGTGCTATGAAGAAAGTAAAACAGCGAAACGGGCAAGAAAATGTCTGCGGTCAGGTTCAAGGGGACAGGGAACTTGGATCAAGTGATCAGGAAGACCCCTCTGAGGAATTAGCCTTGGATCTGACAGCTAAGGGATAGAAGTGGTAACCATGCCATGTCCATCCTAGGCAAAGAACTGTATGATGTGTTAAAGTACTGAAAGAAAACCAATGTAGCAAGAGCATAATAAGTGAGGGAGGAATAAAGCAACATGCATTGTGGCTGAAGAATCAGGGAGAGGTCAAATGTAGATCCCAAGATGTTCACACAAATATGGACATTATACACTCAAAGTATCTCCTTTACAGCTGTGTGAAAAACAACCATTAATCTGACCCAAATCATTCAATCTCTTCTACAACTGAAGAGCAAAACACTACTGATGACATTTTAAATGAATATTTAAAGGGGTTTCACTGAAGATGAATCCAAAAAATGACCATTATTTGCATCATTCAAAATTGACTGAATTTTCTGGTTATAATGCATTTTATATTTAATTGTAAAAAGCAATCATCTCAAATATTGGGACTCCCTAAGCAATCAGTGGATGCTTTATCTAGGTATAAACAGCTCCCATGTATGAAACAGTTTCTACTTTCTCCCTTCCATCATTCTCCACTCAAAGCTCAATAAATTCCAACTAACATCAACTTAAGAAATCACTCCCCAACCTTCATATCATGCATCCCTCAGGCTTGAACCATGCATGCATGCTACATGCATACCTGCATGCTAAGCCACTTCAGTCATGTCCAACTCTTTGTGACCCTGTAGACTGTAGGCTCCTCTGCCCATGGGACTCTCTAGGCAAGAATACTGGTGTGAGTTGCCATGCCCTCCTCCAGGGGAATCTTCCCAACCCTGGAATTAAATCCACATCTCTTACCTCTCCTGCAATGGCAGACGGGTTCTTTACCACTAGTGCCACCTGGAAAGCCCACTGAACCACGCATATTTGTAATTAACTTCTAATTTCCTGGAAATAAAATAAATTCTGTGGATTTTCCATCTGCCAGGACTTCAATTAAAGCCAGGTACACAAGAGCTAACTAGGACCCTTGGAATGTGTCTGTGAAATGCAGATTAGGAAGATCTTAGTCTAGAAAAAAAGGAGCTCTAATTCATAGTTTTGACAAGTTTTCCAATTGATCTGGATGTATAGCAATGTTTGAGAACCACTACTCTAGAGATTCTAGCCACTTAGGTGTCCTTAGCCACGAAACGCAAACAGATCTCAGACAGTTTCCCATTCAGACATTTACTCAGTCCCTCCTTACAACTCTCTAAGGATCCGTTCTGGAAAAACAAGGGGGATATACAGTAATGAACAACAGCAACAAAAAGCCAGCTGTCCTCCTGGAGCTTACATTTCATCTGAAATTACTGAGGTATATATAGATCAATGCATTCATGACTCCTTTACAGCTGTGTGAAAAACAACCATTAATCTGACCCAAATCATTCAATCTCTTCTACAACTGAAGAGCAAAACACTACTGATGACATTTTAAATGAATATTTAAAGGGGTTTCACTGAAGATGAATCCAAAAAATGACCATTATTTGCATCATTCAAAATTGACTGAATTTTCTGGTTATAATGCATTTTATATTTAATTGAAAAAAGCAATCATCTCAAATATTGGGACTCCCTAAGCAATCAGTGGATGCTTTATCTAGGTATAAACAGCTCCCATGTATGAAACAGTTTCTACTTTCTCCCTTCCATCATTCTCCACTCAAAGCTCAATAAATTCCAACTAACATCAACTTAAGAAATCACTCCCCAACCTTCATATCATGCATCCCTCAGGCTTGAACCATGCATGCATGCTACATGCATACCTGCATGCTAAGCCACTTCAGTCATGTCCAACTCTTTGTGACCCTGTAGACTGTAGGCTCCTCTGCCCATGGGACTCTCTAGGCAAGAATACTGGTGTGAGTTGCCATGCCCTCCTCCAGGGGAATCTTCCCAACCCTGGAATTAAATCCACATCTCTTACCTCTCCTGCAATGGCAGACGGGTTCTTTACCACTAGTGCCACCTGGAAAGCCCACTGAACCACGCATATTTGTAATTAACTTCTAATTTCCTGGAAATAAAATAAATTCTGTGGATTTTCCATCTGCCAGGACTTCAATTAAAGCCAGGTACACAAGAGCTAACTAGGACCCTTGGAATGTGTCTGTGAAATGCAGATTAGGAAGATCTTAGTCTAGAAAAAAAGGAGCTCTAATTCATAGTTTTGACAAGTTTTCCAATTGATCTGGATGTATAGCAATGTTTGAGAACCACTACTCTAGAGATTCTAGCCACTTAGGTGTCCTTAGCCACGAAACGCAAACAGATCTCAGACAGTTTCCCATTCAGACATTTACTCAGTCCCTCCTTACAACTCTCTAAGGATCCGTTCTGGAAAAACAAGGGGGATATACAGTAATGAACAACAGCAACAAAAAGCCAGCTGTCCTCCTGGAGCTTACATTTCATCTGAAATTACTGAGGTATATATAGATCAATGCATAATATAATGGCAGATGATAATTATGGTAAAGAAAATGATCTGAAGCTAGCCAGGTAACAATCTGGGCAAGAGTATTCCAGGAGGGAAGAACAGCAGGTGAAAACGGCCTGAGAACTTAGGAGTGTAAAGGGACAGCCAACCAAAGGCCACTGTGGCTGGAGCAGAGAGTTAAGAAGCAGAGGAGCAGGAAATGAGGACAGGGGTGTTATAGGAGCCAGATCACATGGTGATTTGTGGATTCGGATGAGAAAATTGGATTTTCTTCTAAGACTTGGGAAGTTGCTGGAAGACTCAAACAGAAAACATGGTCTGTTTTACATTTTAAAAGGGTCACTCCAGCTGCTATCTAGACAGAAGACCACAGGGTTTTGGTCCTGGAGAAAGGAAGATAAATTATGTGGCCAGAGGTGATTCGAGGAGAAGTGATCTGAATCAGGATGCATTTAAAAGCAGAGCCATTACAACCTGCTCAAACACTGGATGGGAGAACTGAGAGAAAGAAAGGAATCCAGGACAAAATGTATCAGCTGAGTAATGTTCTGGAAAATTTGCTGATTGTTTCATTTGGTCTTGATCTTTCCCCTTCTCTATGTCCTGAGTTACATAATGTGTATTTGTTTTAGAGTTATGTAGGTTCACACTTAACCTTCTATTGCTTCTGGAAATGATGTTTCCTCTTTGGCCACTAAGTCATCAGAAGAAGCAGAGATGTGCAGATCATAGCCAAAAAACAAAGCTTTTCCAACCCTTGAGGGAAATGCAGATTAGGAAGATCTTAGTCTTCATAGTTTTGACAAGATTTCCAATTGATCTGGATGTATAGCAATGTTTGAGAACCACTACTCTAGAGATTCTAGCCACTTAGGTGTCCTTAGCCACGAAACGCAAACAGATCTCAGACAGTTTCCCATTCAGACATTTACTCAGTCCCTCCTTACAACTCTCTAAGGATCCGTTCTGGAAAAACAAGGGGGATATACAGTAATGAACAACAGCAACAAAAAGCCAGCTGTCCTCCTGGAGCTTACATTTCATCTGAAATTACTGAGGTATATATAGATCAATGCATAATATAATGGCAGATGATAATTATGGTAAAGAAAATGATCTGAAGCTAGCCAGGTAACAATCTGGGCAAGAGTATTCCAGGAGGGAAGAACAGCAGGTGAAAACGGCCTGAGAACTTAGGAGTGTAAAGGGACAGCCAACCAAAGGCCACTGTGGCTGGAGCAGAGAGTTAAGAAGCAGAGGAGCAGGAAATGAGGACAGGGGTGTTATAGGAGCCAGATCACATGGTGATTTGTGGATTCGGATGAGAAAATTGGATTTTCTTCTAAGACTTGGGAAGTTGCTGGAAGACTCAAACAGAAAACATGGTCTGTTTTACATTTTAAAAGGGTCACTCCAGCTGCTATCTAGACAGAAGACCACAGGGTTTTGGTCCTGGAGAAAGGAAGATAAATTATGTGGCCAGAGGTGATTCGAGGAGAAGTGATCTGAATCAGGATGCATTTAAAAGCAGAGCCATTACAACCTGCTCAAACACTGGATGGGAGAACTGAGAGAAAGAAAGGAATCCAGGACAAAATGTATCAGCTGAGTAATGTTCTGGAAAATTTGCTGATTGTTTCATTTGGTCTTGATCTTTCCCCTTCTCTATGTCCTGAGTTACATAATGTGTATTTGTTTTAGAGTTATGTAGGTTCACACTTAACCTTCTATTGCTTCTGGAAATGATGTTTCCTCTTTGGCCACTAAGTCATCAGAAGAAGCAGAGATGTGCAGATCATAGCCAGCAAAGCTACCAACCCTCAAATCCCCTCAAAGAAAAATCTTACAGGAATTTGATACCAAAGGACTGGGCTCTAGTAGCTCTGGCGGGAGCTAATGGTTGACAGCAACACCATGACTGCAGCTCACTGTACGAGAGGGGAGGGCCAGCGGAGGATGTGGCCGTGTGGCAGTCCAGGCTCTGCAGGTGAAGGCAGCCAGGCAGGCGGGAGAGTGTCCTTCAGTCCACTGGCCACTCTGCGGCCAGCCTCACCTCTCTCAGCTGCCTCCCCTGTACTTCAGAACCTCCCAGCAAGTGGACGTCTAACTGAACTGGCTAACAGGAAATCACCTGCTGTTTGCAAAATACATTGAACCCAGAGGTATTTCTTAAAGGAGGTTTTAAAATTGCTACTGAAAACAAGATTTTATTTTATTTTAATTACCTTGTAATGACTTCTGCTATTGAAAATATCCTGACCAATTCAATTCAGTGACTGGCAACATTTTTAACAGCCAAAAGGAGTTTTGGGGAAGGCTAGGAGCAGAAAGAAGCAGAGGGTGAATGAGATGGGAGGGGCGGAATAAAACTTAAATCCAAGCTAGGAAATGTGCACCTTCCCTTTCTACTGAGAGAAGTAACACAGCCAGCATGTCAGTGTTTCCAGTCAGGATTCTCTAGAGAAATAGAACCAATAGAAACAGAACCAACATACTTGCAAAAAGAGATTTATTTTAAGAAACAGGCTCATGAAACTGGTGATTGGCAAATCCGAAATCTCCTGAGTGTGCTGAAAACTCAGGTGGGATCTCTGTTTCAGACTTAAGACAGAACTTCTTCTCTAAGAAACTGTCATTTTTGTTCTTGAAACTTTTAAAGGATAGGATGAGGCCACACAGATCATCAAGCTGAATCTCCTGTATTTAACAGTAGCTGACTGAAAATGTCAATCACATTTACAAAATACTTCATAGCACCATCTAGACCAGTGCTTGACCATAACTGGGCACCATAGAATAGTCAAGTTGACACATAACGTTAACCATCATGCCCTTTTAACCCCTCTACTATTATTCATTCATTCAATAGACATTTATTGACTGTGCCTACAAGTGTCTAGCACTTTTCTCAAGCCTAGAGATATAGAGAATAAGACAAAACCCCTGCCCTCCTGCAGCAATATTCTAGTGAGGCATTTAGTGCGGGGAACCAGTTGGATATAAGAAGAGGGAGGCTCAGGAGTTTGGTTCTAGCCATTTGAAGACTGAGATGCCTTTTTTACATCCATAAGCTGTCCTATGAGGAGAGCATAGCAACCTACTCCAGTATTCTTAGAGAATCCCATGGACAGAACAGCCTGAAGGACTACACTCCATAACATTGCAAAGAGTCGGACACAACTGAAGCTAGCACACAAGCTGTCCTATAGTAAAGGCCCAGGATTTTTTAAAAAACCAAAATGAAATATGAATTACTTTAAAATTTTCACTCCTTATCATGAAAAACTGGGATGAGTGTAATGTTATGAAAAACATGCACAAAATCACCAAGTTAGGGTGCTGGTTAGATGCTTTTAATACATTAAAAGCTTTACAACTGCTCTGATTTCTACATCATGCTACTCAATTTTTAAAAACGAATTTTATGGGGAAGAGGGCATTGCCCGATTCCTCTACAGGTATGTATAGGTGCCAACAGTTCAAGAACCATTTACTCCTTTGATTGCTGTCACTGTCCCAAGACTCCTGCATTCTCAGAAGTTCAAAGCCAAGTACTGTAATTGATAACCACTGATTACGGGAAGGAGGAGGGTTCACCAGCCAGAGGCTGTCTCCCCCATCTCAGGGCTTTATGCAGTGAAATCCCAGGTGCACCCAAGTCCCTCCAGGATTTGGCTGTGCTGGGGGGAATTTTAGGAAGGACCTTCAGGAAGAAGATGAGAGACTCAGCATGCTGGGAGAAGGTGGATCTCATGCTCACAAGTGACAGCATTTCAAAACCTCCGTTAGAGAACGAACAACCTGAATTTGAAAGTCGCCACAGGATTTGTCCAGCAAAACATTCAGAACCAGTAGGAGATGGGACTCACCTGGTGGCTCAGACGGTAAAAGAATCTGCCCATTTATTGACACTAACGTTAACCATCATGCCCTTTTAACCCCTCTACTATTATTCATTCATTCAATAGTTTGTCTACAAGCACTTTTCTCAAGCCTAGAGATATAGAGAATAAGACAAAACCCCTGCCCTCCTGCAGCAATATTCTAGTGAGGCATTTAGTGCGGGGAACCAGTTGGATATAAGAAGAGGGAGGCTCAGGAGTTTGGTTCTAGCCATTTGAAGACTGAGATGCCTTTTTTACATCCATAAGCTGTCCTATGAGGAGAGCATAGCAACCTACTCCAGTATTCTTAGAGAATCCCATGGACAGAACAGCCTGAAGGACTACACTCCATAACATTGCAAAGAGTCGGACACAACTGAAGCTAGCACACAAGCTGTCCTATAGTAAAGGCCCAGGATTTTTTAAAAAACCAAAATGAAATATGAATTACTTTAAAATTTTCACTCCTTATCATGAAAAACTGGGATGAGTGTAATGTTATGAAAAACATGCACAAAATCACCAAGTTAGGGTGCTGGTTAGATGCTTTTAATACATTAAAAGCTTTACAACTGCTCTGATTTCTACATCATGCTACTCAATTTTTAAAAACGAATTTTATGGGGAAGAGGGCATTGCCCGATTCCTCTACAGGTATGTATAGGTGCCAACAGTTCAAGAACCATTTACTCCTTTGATTGCTGTCACTGTCCCAAGACTCCTGCATTCTCAGAAGTTCAAAGCCAAGTACTGTAATTGATAACCACTGATTACGGGAAGGAGGAGGGTTCACCAGCCAGAGGCTGTCTCCCCCATCTCAGGGCTTTATGCAGTGAAATCCCAGGTGCACCCAAGTCCCTCCAGGATTTGGCTGTGCTGGGGGGAATTTTAGGAAGGACCTTCAGGAAGAAGATGAGAGACTCAGCATGCTGGGAGAAGGTGGATCTCATGCTCACAAGTGACAGCATTTCAAAACCTCCGTTAGAGAACGAACAACCTGAATTTGAAAGTCGCCACAGGATTTGTCCAGCAAAACATTCAGAACCAGTAGGAGATGGGACTCACCTGGTGGCTCAGACGGTAAAGAATCTGCCCGCAATGCAGGAGACCTGGGGCCACTCCCTAGGTTGGGAAGATCTCTTGGAGAAGGGAATGGTAACCCACTCTGGTATGCTTGCCTGGAGAATCCCATAGACAGAGATGCCTGGCAGGCTAGGGTCTATGGGGTCGTAAAGGGTCAAATATGAGTGAATGACTAATACTTTCACTTTCACTTCAGAAGTGCTGAGGGCCAGTCATAGGGTTTGTACAGGAGAAAACAAGATTAAGGAGCTTTATTAGTAAAGATTCTGAAATTCTAAAACCTGGGATGTGATGCTCTACTGCCTGTGGAGGGACTGACTCCTTCATCAGTGTCTGGAATAGTACCCAGTGCAGATAGGCATTCAATAAACATTCATTTGATACAGAGCACAGTGATGTTGATTTAACGGTACAGTAATGAAATCAGCTTTCATGGTTGGTGCAAAAGTCAACTTATTATTTTATGTGTCAAACCACTGAAAGAGATGATTTCTAGTTAATGATAGAATGTTCAGAGGGATTTGCACAGACTAATAAACCAAGGCAATTTATAAGTATTAATACCTTTGAGTTTGCACCAAGCTTAACAAAATATCTTAATAAAATGTACCTTGTTTGTCATCACTCCTGCTTAATGAGGAGCATCTATAAGCTTCACAGGCTGATTCTAAATTCTGGCAATTTGTTTACTTTGGAGGGATTTTGTAATAATACAACTTAATGACGCATACAATATAGATCAAGGGATTCCATTTTACAAGTAATTTTTTTTAGAATGTCATGTCTTCTGCCTGGAATAGTCTCCATAATCAAAGTCTGTCAAAAATTAGAAACAAGCCCTGAGATAACCTAGTTATTTAACCAGCCAGAGGCTGTCTCCCCATCTCAGGGCTTTATGCAGTGAAATCCCAGGTGCACCCAAGTCCCTCCAGGATTTGGCTGTGCTGGGGGGAATTTTAGGAAGGACCTTCAGGAAGAAGATGAGAGACTCAGCATGCTGGGAGAAGGTGGATCTCATGCTCACAAGTGACAGCATTTCAAAACCTCCGTTAGAGAACGAACAACCTGAATTTGAAAGTCGCCACAGGATTTGTCCAGCAAAACATTCAGAACCAGTAGGAGATGGGACTCACCTGGTGGCTCGGGACGGTAAAGAATCTGCCCGCAATGCAGGAGACCTGGGGCCACTCCCTAGGTTGGGAAGATCTCTTGGAGAAGGGAATGGTAACCCACTCTGGTATGCTTGCCTGGAGAATCCCATAGACAGAGATGCCTGGCAGGCTAGGGTCTATGGGGTCGTAAAGGGTCAAATATGAGTGAATGACTAATACTTTCACTTTCACTTCAGAAGTGCTGAGGGCCAGTCATAGGGTTTGTACAGGAGAAAACAAGATTAAGGAGCTTTATTAGTAAAGATTCTGAAATTCTAAAACCTGGGATGTGATGCTCTACTGCCTGTGGAGGGACTGACTCCTTCATCAGTGTCTGGAATAGTACCCAGTGCAGATAGGCATTCAATAAACATTCATTTGATACAGAGCACAGTGATGTTGATTTAACGGTACAGTAATGAAATCAGCTTTCATGGTTGGTGCAAAAGTCAACTTATTATTTTATGTGTCAAACCACTGAAAGAGATGATTTCTAGTTAATGATAGAATGTTCAGAGGGATTTGCACAGACTAATAAACCAAGGCAATTTATAAGTATTAATACCTTTGAGTTTGCACCAAGCTTAACAAAATATCTTAATAAAATGTACCTTGTTTGTCATCACTCCTGCTTAATGAGGAGCATCTATAAGCTTCACAGGCTGATTCTAAATTCTGGCAATTTGTTTACTTTGGAGGGATTTTGTAATAATACAACTTAATGACGCATACAATATAGATCAAGGGATTCCATTTTACAAGTAATTTTTTTTAGAATGTCATGTCTTCTGCCTGGAATAGTCTCCATAATCAAAGTCTGTCAAAAAAATTAGAAACAAGCCCTGAGATAACCTAGTGAAAACCTTTCATTTTTGGATGAGGAAACTGGGTTAATAACAAAACCAAGATGAAAACAGTTGGGGCTTCCCTGGTGGTCCAGTGGGTAAGAACACCGCCTTGCAGGGCAAGGGGCGCCGGTTTGAGCCCTGGCCTGGGAAGATCCCACGTGCCGCGGAGCAGCTGGACCGATGTGTCTAACTACCGAGCCAGAGCTCTGGAGCGCATGCGCCCAGAGCCAGTGCTCTGCGACAACAGAGGCCACCGCAATGGGAGGCCCACATGGGCCAAAGAACAAAGATAGATGAAAATAGATAAATGAAAGACCGAGAGAAGTGGCCTCCCCCCCACCGCCCTCCCCCAACCCGCCCCACCCCCAAAGAAAAACTTTAAAAAAAGAGATGAGAACAGTTTTCAACTCTCAGTACTTTGTTCTGTCTGCTCCCCCTCCTCTAAGATCCAATACAAGCCCCAGCTCCTCATGAAACCTGTCCTGAACCCCAGTGATTTCTCACTTTATGAACCCCTAATCATGGTCTATACTGTGCCGTTGAACATTTGCTTAGAAACTCTCATCACTTTCAGGGCTTCCCTGGTGGTCCAGTGAGCAAAGAGTCTGCCCTGCAGTGCAAGGGGCTCCGGTTCAATCCCTGGCCCGGGTAGATCCCATGTGACATGGAGCAGCTAGACTGGCGTGTCCAATTACAAGCCAGCACTCTGGGGCTCGTGCACCCAGAGCCAGTGCTCTACAATGAGAGAAGTCATTGCCATGGGAGGCCTACACAGTTCAAAGAACAAAGATGGATGAAAATAAGTAATTTTAAAAAAATAATAAAAGAGGCCAAAATTTTTAAAAACCGTCTAATTATTAAAAATTCTCGTCACTTTCAGTACTATGTCTGTTCTCGTATCTCTATGGAGATTATTATCTCAAGGACAAAATGGATGTTTGATGATTCTCTGGACTGTTCCTCAGTCAAATCTCATGCATCACCTTATCTTCTTATCTTTCTCTAATGAATCCAAGACTTTGCACTTTGTCTCTTCAACCCTGCTATCCTCTTTAGTAACAGAAACTTCCACATGCATAACTTTTTCAAACATGGATTTACACTATATTATTTATATATGTAGACACATCTTGGACACCTAGCAGCCTTCCCCAGTGGCTCAGAGGGTAAATTATCTGCCTGCAGTGCGAGAGTCCTAGGTTCATTCCTTGGGTCAGGAGAATCCCATGGACAGAAGAATACAGAAGGCTACAGTCTGTGGGGTTTCAAACAGTCAGACGTGACTGAGACTAACACTTAACATCTAACACCTAGCACTATAGGTGGCACTTACTATGTGTATGCTCAGTCATGTCCGACTCTTTGTGACCTCATGGACCGTAGCATGTCAGGCTCCTCTGTCCAGGCAGTAATACTGGAATGGGTTGCCACTTCCTATTTCAGAAAATCTTCCCAGGCCAGGGATCAAACTCACATCTCCTCGTCTCCTGCATTGGTCAGGCGGATTCCTTACCACTGAGCCACCTGGCACACAGTAAGCAATCAATCAAGATTGGGAGAGAAGGAGAGAGAGAGCATTCTTTTTTTTAATTTTTTTTTCTTTATTTTAAAAATTTTACAGAGTTTTGTTGTTCACCAACATGTATGTTTCCAGATCAGTCATATGTATATCCCTGGACCCTCCCCCCACCCAGTTCCCCCACTCCCACCCCTCCAAACCATCGCCCCAAGTGATTGTAGGTACTCCTATTCCCTTAGCACAACGACAATAGCTATCTTTTCCACACATAACAGTATAGGTTTCCATGTCACTGTCTCCATGCCTCCCCCTCCCTATTTCTTCCCCACAATGTCCCTATGTCTATGCTCTGTCTGTTTTTCCATGAGTTCACTGCATGTGTTATCAAGACCATCATACTAGATTCCATATATGTGTGTTAGTATGCTGTATTTGGAGAGAGAGCATTCTTGAAGTTACTATCATCAGGGAAGGTACACAGCTACGCATAGGAAGTAAAATTTAAACAAAGCCTTGAAGAAAACAGAGTCAGACATGACTTAGCCACTTAACAACAGTGTGCAAAGAGGAGAAACAATGATATTTGAGATAAAGAGTATTCTGTGTTTGAATTCCAAATTGGGTACTTATTATTAAGTACTTATTTGTTAAATCTTGGGCAATTTACTTAACCGAGACTCAATTTTCCCATCTGCTGAGTTAGGATAACATTATGTGTTTCATAGTGTTCTGAAACATACTGAGATAAATTATACAGTAGGATTTGATAAATAATAGCTATTCACAACAGTATCAAAAAATTGTAACTCCTTGAATGAGGGTAAATTATCTGCCTGCAATGCGAGAGTCCTAGGTTCATTCCTTGGGTCAGGAGAATCCCATGGACAGAAGAATACAGAAGGCTACAGTCTGTGGGGTTTCAAACAGTCAGACGTGACTGAGACTAACACTTAACATCTAACACCTAGCACTATAGGTGGCACTTACTATGTGTATGCTCAGTCATGTCCGACTCTTTGTGACCTCATGGACCGTAGCATGTCAGGCTCCTCTGTCCAGGCAGTAATACTGGAATGGGTTGCCACTTCCTATTTCAGAAAATCTTCCCAACCCAGGGATCAAACTCACATCTCCTGCGTCTCCTGCATTGGTCAGGCGGATTCCTTACCACTGAGCCACCTGGCACACAGTAAGCAATCAATCAAGATTGGGAGAGAAGGAGAGAGAGAGCATTCTTTTTTTTAATTTTTTTTTCTTTATTTTAAAAATTTTACAGAGTTTTGTTGTTCACCAACATGTATGTTTCCAGATCAGTCATATGTATATCCCTGGACCCTCCCCCCACCCAGTTCCCCCACTCCCACCCCTCCAAACCATCGCCCCAAGTGATTGTAGGTACTCCTATTCCCTTAGCACAACGACAATAGCTATCTTTTCCACACATAACAGTATAGGTTTCCATGTCACTGTCTCCATGCCTCCCCCTCCCTATTTCTTCCCCACAATGTCCCTATGTCTATGCTCTGTCTGTTTTTCCATGAGTTCACTGCATGTGTTATCAAGACCATCATACTAGATTCCATATATGTGTGTTAGTATGCTGTATTTGGAGAGAGAGCATTCTTGAAGTTACTATCATCGGGGAAGGTACACAGCTACGCATAGGAAGTAAAATTTAAACAAAGCCTTGAAGAAAACAGAGTCAGACATGACTTAGCCACTTAACAACAGTGTGCAAAGAGGAGAAACAATGATATTTGAGATAAAGAGTATTCTGTGTTTGAATTCCAAATTGGGTACTTATTATTAAGTACTTATTTGTTAAATCTTGGGCAATTTACTTAACCGAGACTCAATTTTCCCATCTGCTGAGTTAGGATAACATTATGTGTTTCATAGTGTTCTGAAACATACTGAGATAAATTATACAGTAGGATTTGATAAATAATAGCTATTCACAACAGTATCAAAAAATTGTAACTCCTTGAATAAAGAAAACAATAGATATCCTGGGTGAGGACACAGTGAGTACCCTCCTTAGACTACAGCAAAACAAAGGATGGCAGGTGAGAACGGAGAGCAAGACAGAGGCCCAAGATTCAGCCACCATTTCACTCGCCAACCAGCTAAAAGCATAAAGCTATCCACGGCATCACTAAACTCACTGTGGGATGTGATGATGGCTGAGGACTACCATTCATTACTGGTTCATTCTCAGTAAAAAACCACATGAACTATGAATCAGACAAAACGTGGGTTGTAATCTTAGGTCTGGTTGGGGTGTAAATTTGAGACTGTTCTAAGCCTAAACAAAGAATATACCTGAAGCATCCACCATAAGGCTAGGCATGTGACAGACACTCAATAAATCTAGTTATCTCATCTGTGGTGTACCACCGTCACATCTCACCCTCTGTATTTCTCCTGTTTGTCTTTGCCTCTTCCCAAGCTTTTCCCTGTCTCTTTGTCACCAGGTTCATTGCTTGCCTACTCAAACCTAGGGCTTTCAACAGCATTTACTGAGATCAGTGTCATTAGGAAGCCTTTATAGAACAGTTTGGCATTGTGCTAATAGCTCTAAATTTAAACACACCGGCCTGTATTGCCCTTGGAAGTACTTTAGACTTATTTACATGAATGAGCCATGTCCCCTTTTGCAAAGTACATCAGCTTGAAGTTAAAGCCACGTCAGGTTAAGCCACAGTTACTCACAATTCCTGTAGCTCCAAAAGTGCATGTCTGGGCATAGCATAAAGAAAAAACAGGAAAGCTAAACTAGGTATCATGGAATTCCAGGAAGCAACATTGGTGACACAAAAGTCAAAGTGCAGCCAAGCATATCCTTGCAACCCATGAATCATTCCACTTCCGGCAATTTAGCCTGAGGAAATAACTATGGGTATGAACAAAGATTGGTAGTCTTTGCAAGCTTATTTATTTTTAGTTATTCATATTTTATTGAAGTATAACTGCTTTAAAAGGTCATGTTAGTTTCTGCTGCACAGCTGCATAAATCAATTAACTGTATACTTAAATCCCCTCCCTCTTGAATTTCCCTCCCAATCCCCAACTATTCCAACTCTCCAGGTCATAACAGAGCACCAAGCTGAGCTCCCTGTGCTATACAGCAGGCTCCCACCAGCTGTCTATTCAGGCCTGTTTATTTAATAGTACAAAAGCAAAGCAAGCCTTAACATCTGAAAATAGATTGATTCAGTTATGGCTTATTCATATAAGCTATGAACGCATTATGTCACAGAGGAATATTAACATGAAAAGATGACCAGGTTATACTATTAATTGATAAAAGTAGATTGTAAAACAAAATATACTAGTTGAGCTTATGTCTGTAAGTATATATGAATAAAACAAAAAGATGGGAGGTTTAGCAAGATATTAAAAATAATACACTCTGAAGGGGAAATTATGAATTGTTATTTTTTATTTTTGTTTCCTGATTTCTTTCTAGTTTTGAATGTTTCTAAGTGTAACTTTTTCTGTAGATTCAATGAATAGTAGTTTTGAAAAAATTATATAATTTAACATAAATTATAGAATATATATCCTACACACATGTACTGTTTTGTGAGTGGAGATAAATGATGAATGGATGGATTAGATTAGATAAATCACAGATGCATGGTAGATCATAGACACGCTATAGATTAGGCTGATTGACAGATGATGGATTTGATAGATGGTCCATAGATGACAAGTAGGTAGGCAGATATAGATAAATAGGTACAATTGGAAATTTAGGTGTGCTGAATCGCCCAGTCGTATCCACTCTGACCCCAAGCAGGTTTAAATGCCACCGTACATCAGCTTGAAGTTAAAGCCACGTCAGGTTAAGCCACAGTTACTCACAATTCCTGTAGCTCCAAAAGTGCATGTCTGGGCATAGCATAAAGAAAAAACAGGAAAGCTAAACTAGGTATCATGGAATTCCAGGAAGCAACATTGGTGACACAAAAGTCAAAGTGCAGCCAAGCATATCCTTGCAACCCATGAATCATTCCACTTCCGGCAATTTAGCCTGAGGAAATAACTATGGGTATGAACAAAGATTGGTAGTCTTTGCAAGCTTATTTATTTTTAGTTATTCATATTTTATTGAAGTATAACTGCTTTAAAAGGTCATGTTAGTTTCTGCTGCACAGCTGCATAAATCAATTAACTGTATACTTAAATCCCCTCCCTCTTGAATTTCCCTCCCAATCCCCAACTATTCCAACTCTCCAGGTCATAACAGAGCACCAAGCTGAGCTCCCTGTGCTATACAGCAGGCTCCCACCAGCTGTCTATTCAGGCCTGTTTATTTAATAGTACAAAAGCAAAGCAAGCCTTAACATCTGAAAATAGATTGATTCAGTTATGGCTTATTCATATAAGCTATGAACGCATTATGTCACAGAGGAATATTAACATGAAAAGATGACCAGGTTATACTATTAATTGATAAAAGTAGATTGTAAAACAAAATATACTAGTTGAGCTTATGTCTGTAAGTATATATGAATAAAACAAAAAGATGGGAGGTTTAGCAAGATATTAAAAATAATACACTCTGAAGGGGAAATTATGAATTGTTATTTTTTATTTTTGTTTCCTGATTTCTTTCTAGTTTTGAATGTTTCTAAGTGTAACTTTTTCTGTAGATTCAATGAATAGTAGTTTTGAAAAAAATTATATAATTTAACATAAATTATAGAATATATATCCTACACACATGTACTGTTTTGTGAGTGGAGATAAATGATGAATGGATGGATTAGATTAGATAAATCACAGATGCATGGTAGATCATAGACACGCTATAGATTAGGCTGATTGACAGATGATGGATTTGATAGATGGTCCATAGATGACAAGTAGGTAGGCAGATATAGATAAATAGGTACATAGTTGATAGGTAGATAGTTTAGGTGTGCTGAATCGCTTCCAGTCGTATCCCACTCTGACCCCATAGGCTGTACCTTGCCAGGCTCCTCTGGCCCTGGGATTCTCTAGGCAAGAGTACTGGAGTGGGTTGCCATTTCCTTCACCAGGGAATCTTCCTGACCCAGGGATCGAACCCATGTCTCTTAAGGCTTCTGCACGGGCGGGCGAGTCCTTTACCACTAGCTCCACCTGGACTGGTTTAGATAAGTAGATAGACGCACAGGGGACGTGAAGAACCAGATGTCTGGCAAGACCGTGTAATGAGCCCCATGCAGTATCATCAGTTACAGGTTAAGGAAAGCCAGCCAATGTCCGGGCCATTGTGCCTGAGCCTGTTTTTTTTTTTATTATTATTATCGTTCCATCAGGTTGACGCCCACGGCAACATTCTTCTCAGCACCCTGGAGATCAGGAATGAGACAAGCGGCTCAGAAGTGCTCACAGGCGTGAGCGACCCCAAGGCCACCATGTACTCCTACGACAGCGCCAGCATCCAGTACCGCAAGCCAATGAGCAGCCGCGAGGGCTACGGGCGGGCGCTGGACCGGCATGGCGCGCACAGCAAGGGGCGCATCCGCAGGCGCGCCTCGCAGCTCAAAGTCAAAATCCCCGACCTGACGGATGTGAACTCCATAGACAAGTGGTCCCGAATGTTCTTCCCCATCACCTTTTCTCTTTTTAACGTCGTTTATTGGCTTTACTATGTACACTAAGGTCTGTCCCAATGGTTCCTAAACGACTACTTTCCTCTTCTCTTGGTTTTTAACCCCACAGGTCCCTAGCAGCGATACTGCTGTGCTTTTTGAGGTAAGAGATTCAGCCATCCAATTGGTTTTAGGTCTTGCATATCAATTTTATTACTGCACCATGTTTACTTCAAAAAGAAAAACAAAAAAAAACTCTATTTTTTTCCAGTCTACTGTGGTCCAGGTTATTGGCTCTTTCAGAGCCTTGTTAATTGCCATGTTTACAAACACACACAAAGAGAGACATTAGATAGGTAGATCTTTAGCTGTTCTAGTTGCCCTGGATTTTATTATTTTTTAAATGCAAATGAAAACAGAGCCTAGCTCTCTGTGTGCATGGCCTCCTGGTAAACTGTAACAAACTCATGCTGCCAAAAAAAACAACACAATTTCCAGGATCTCAGAAGAAAAAAACAAAGCCATTGTTAAGTTACAGATTTCCAGGAAGCAGGGAACACAAAAAGGAGCTTAGAAGAAGGAAGATTCCTCCACCCTGAGATTCCCCAGGTCCACCGTAGAAGGAATCATAGCTCTGTGGAAGAGGCCGGGATCTCAGTTATGCAAACCGGGCCTGCCAACTTCGCTCCACCTTTAAGCTGGATATTCTGAAAAATGCTCTTTTTCAGACTACCAGGGAGATTTTTAAATGAATATGAGGATCCCACCTGGTAGCTAATTGGACCATTTTCTTCTCTTGTCAAGAATAAGGAGTCTTGGGAGGGCAGTAGGCATTTTTGTAAATGATTTCAAATGAGTAGTCCTGAACTTATCTCCTTAGCCTGGAATCACTTGAAGTCTGTGCCATGAAGACATGGCATCATGTTGTCCTAGTTCCTCCTTCTGAGTGTGACAGAAAGGGGGCTGGCTGGGGCAGGTGGGCTTTGAAGAAGGAGGTGGTAAGGAATTTTAGCCTGAGAAAAACATTGCCTTTTCCATGAGGAAGGCTCGCGCTCGCAAATCCCGACCTGACGGATGTGAACTCCATAGACAAGTGGTCCCGAATGTTCTTCCCATCACCTTTTCTCTTTTTAACGTCGTTTATTGGCTTTACTATGTACACCAAGGTCTGTCCCAATGGTTCCTAAACGACTACTTTCCTCTTCTCTTGGTTTTAACCCCACAGGTCCCTAGCAGCGATACTGCTGTGCTTTTTGAGGTAAGAGATTCAGCCATCCAATTGGTTTTAGGTCTTGCATATCAATTTTATTACTGCACCATGTTTACTTCAAAAAGAAAAACAAAAAAAAACTCTATTTTTTTCCAGTCTACTGTGGTCCAGGTTATTGGCTCTTTCAGAGCCTTGTTAATTGCCATGTTTACAAACACACACAAAGAGAGACATTAGATAGGTAGATCTTTAGCTGTTCTAGTTGCCCTGGATTTTATTATTTTTTAAATGCAAATGAAAACAGAGCCTAGCTCTCTGTGTGCATGGCCTCCTGGTAAACTGTAACAAACTCATGCTGCCAAAAAAAACAACACAATTTCCAGGATCTCAGAAGAAAAAAACAAAGCCATTGTTAAGTTACAGATTTCCAGGAAGCAGGGAACACAAAAAGGAGCTTAGAAGAAGGAAGATTCCCCTCCACCCTGAGATTCCCCAGGTCCACCGTAGAAGGAATCATAGCTCTGTGGAAGAGGCCGGGATCTCAGTTATGCAAACCGGGCCTGCCAACTTCGCTCCACCTTTAAGCTGGATATTCTGAAAAATGCTCTTTTTCAGACTACCAGGGAGATTTTTAAATGAATATGAGGATCCCACCTGGTAGCTAATTGGACCATTTTTCTTCTCTTGTCAAGAATAAGGAGTCTTGGGAGGGCAGTAGGCATTTTTGTAAATGATTTCAAATGAGTAGTCCTGAACTTATCTCCTTAGCCTGGAATCACTTGAAGTCTGTGCCATGAAGACATGGCATCATGTTGTCCTAGTTCCTCCTTCTGAGTGTGACAGAAAGGGGGCTGGCTGGGGCAGGTGGGCTTTGAAGAAGGAGGTGGTAAGGAATTTTAGCCTGAGAAAAACATTGCCTTTTCCATGAGGAAGGCAAGATTCATGCGCTGTGAAAAGGGTGCCTGGGCGGTTACCTGAACTGCCAAATCTTGAATCAACTCATATACATGTCTTAGCCTCCCAGAGAGCAGTATCTAAGGGTGACAAGCTGGTTGCACAGCACTAGTTTCTCAGCTACCACAGTATGCCTCTGCTCTCTGAGCTCTGCATTCCAACACACGAAACAAATGCTTCAGGAAGTGCACATATACCCATTTTGGTATCATTCCCCTTCAAGACCAGATTTCTGTTTTAAAGAAAACCTTCAAAACAGTCCATGTCACAGATAACATCACTGAGCCTTCAAGACATTGACTACAGCCCCTCACGTACAGCCTTCTCTACCACCACGACTGCTTCAGCCTTCTCTCTGCTCATGGGTTACTTTACTCATCACAGAAGGAGCACTCCCTCAAGAGCTCGACACACAACCATATCCAACTGCAGTTGAGGTTCATCTCATTTATGTCATTAAAGCCTCATTTGTGTGTGTGTGTGTTCAGCCTGAGTATATAAGAATTCTATATGTTCATCTGAAAGACTGAGGAAAACCCAAAGTTGACTAACATAAAGGCAGTTTGGGACCTGAGCTATGAATGTGGTACGAGTTGAAGTAGTAACAGGGATTACTGCTTCATATGACGATCTGGCTTTCTCCCTAAGGCTGCGATGAGGGTCCCCCACTGACAACAGCACCAATGGCTAGGGAATATAATCTTAACTGAAAAGAGGAGGCTGGATTTGTACTGGTAAATCCAAGGAGAGAGAGTTATGAGATGTTCTTTTAGAAAGCAAGAGGAAAATAGAATCCTCAAGTAAATAAATGGTTATGCTATAGATCATCCATGTTAGTAAGAATATAAAAACACTGCTTTTACCTGGACAAATCATTTCATTGGTTTCATAATAAATGAATCAGGCATGGGGACCAAATTTCATTTAGGTTTTTAGTGGTCCAGTCATAGCTCCCTAGTCAAGGCAATCTCCATCCTCTGGGGATGGAGTGATCCATTTCAAAACTCTGATTAGTCAGTTCTTTGACCGGGTGAGATGCTTTTCCTTAGTGAAATGTCCAGAGTGGAATGTGGCCATACCAGTGACTGCAAGGTTAGTATTCCCAATGACCACCAGGAACCACCATGTAGCGATTTATTTTAAACACAGAAAGGCAGACTTTGGCTGATACCCAATATGAAGGAATCATTCTGATGTCAAAACTCTTTTAAAAGTGTTTAAGGATGAAATGCTAATTCAGAAATGAAGTATCTGTTGATCCATATTCCATAGCAAAACAACTTCTCTTTGTTTACCTATGTAGATCATTCTTCTTGGAAAAGACTGAGTAATTTATAGTTTTATCATTATTATCTTGCCTTAAAACTCTGAAGAATTTGATGTTTGTAGTTTTAAATGTAAAGCATCTCTGAGAAAAAAAGAACATTTTGAATTCTTATCTCTGATCCTTTGTAAAATATAAAACTAGTAAGCCTGAATCTACTATTGGGCACAAAATGGTGTCACAGTATGCCCTCTTAGCACCCACCCACTCTCTTTCCAAGCTAAACAGTACACAGAAAAATCCTTCTCTTCCCATCTGCCTTGTCTTGCCCAAACTGATGTATATAAAACATAAAAGTTGTTAGACATTCGTAAGTTTGGGACCTGAGCTATGAATGTGGTACGAGTTGAAGTAGTAACAGGGATTACTGCTTCATATGACGATCTGGCTTTCTCCCTAAGGCTGCGATGAGGGTCCCCCACTGACAACAGCACCAATGGCTAGGGAATATAATCTTAACTGAAAAGAGGAGGCTGGATTTGTACTGGTAAATCCAAGGAGAGAGAGTTATGAGATGTTCTTTTAGAAAGCAAGAGGAAAATAGAATCCTCAAGTAAATAAATGGTTATGCTATAGATCATCCATGTTAGTAAGAATATAAAAACACTGCTTTTACCTGGACAAATCATTTCATTGGTTTCATAATAAATGAATCAGGCATGGGGACCAAATTTCATTTAGGTTTTTAGTGGTCCAGTCATAGCTCCCTAGTCAAGGCAATCTCCATCCTCTGGGGATGGAGTGATCCATTTCAAAACTCTGATTAGTCAGTTCTTTGACCGGGTGAGATGCTTTTCCTTAGTGAAATGTCCAGAGTGGAATGTGGCCATACCAGTGACTGCAAGGTTAGTATTCCCAATGACCACCAGGAACCACCATGTAGCGATTTATTTTAAACACAGAAAGGCAGACTTTGGCTGATACCCAATATGAAGGAATCATTCTGATGTCAAAACTCTTTTAAAAGTGTTTAAGGATGAAATGCTAATTCAGAAATGAAGTATCTGTTGATCCATATTCCATAGCAAAACAACTTCTCTTTGTTTACCTATGTAGATCATTCTTCTTGGAAAAGACTGAGTAATTTATAGTTTTATCATTATTATCTTGCCTTAAAACTCTGAAGAATTTGATGTTTGTAGTTTTAAATGTAAAGCATCTCTGAGAAAAAAAGAACATTTTGAATTCTTATCTCTGATCCTTTGTAAAATATAAAACTAGTAAGCCTGAATCTACTATTGGGCACAAAATGGTGTCACAGTATGCCCTCTTAGCACCCACCCACTCTCTTTCCAAGCTAAACAGTACACAGAAAAAAATCCTTCTCTTCCCATCTGCCTTGTCTTGCCCAAACTGATGTATATAAAACATAAAAGTTGTTAGACATTCGTAAGTGCCCTAAAACTGGTCCCCATTCCTGAAAGATTCAGATCATTACATTTTAAGAGGTGTTACTGTTTAACCATTATTGAGTTTTCTCTTACCCATGAAAATAGCCATAACCTCCTAAATTACCAAAGTGGCAGTAGAGGCTGAAAATTGTGTGGACATACCCCTCGTGCCAGTCATGTCCAGGAGACCCCATGTTCACAAAGTGTGATGTAAACTGTCATAGACTTAACTTATGTGGACCCAGCAGAACTCTCACTGTTCATTTGATGATGATGACTACACATTCATTTCTACCAATCATGTTTCTTGACTTAAAATATCAGGGGTGACATGTGCATTACACTCACCAGCTCTGTGAGGCAAAGATCCAGAAAAGGATGTATTTTTGGTTTGAATTATCCAGGACTGTTGCCTCCATTGCCAAATAAAAACAGCAGACTGGTTGGCAATTCTGCTGACTAAATAATATGTGTTTTCTTATATACCATCTTTATTATGCATTACAATCAATGAAGGATCTTGACACTGCAAAGAGAAAATGTGGTGCAGAGAATAAAGTTTGGTTTAGGGATCCAAGGATAGGCTTTCCTTTAAAAGCACTATGTACAATATACAGAAATGTTGACTAAATTCCATCTTTCTAAAATCAATGACTACTTTATATTCATTTCAGAAAGAGCTCAATCAAAATTTTCCAAGTGAAACAAACAAAAGATCTATTTATAATGCTAGAAAGAAAAGATCTCCAAGATTTCTTATATGGACCATTTTGAATAGTATTTTACACAGGGTGATGTACCAATTTTTTTTAAAACTCTGTAGAATTTGATGTTTGTAGTTTTAAATGTAAAGCATCTCTGAGAAAAAAAGAACATTTTGAATTCTTATCTCTGATCCTTTGTAAAATATAAAACTAGTAAGCCTGAATCTACTATTGGGCACAAAATGGTGTCACAGTATGCCCTCTTAGCACCCACCCACTCTCTTTCCAAGCTAAACAGTACACAGAAAAAAATCCTTCTCTTCCCATCTGCCTTGTCTTGCCCAAACTGATGTATATAAAACATAAAAGTTGTTAGACATTCGTAAGTGCCCTAAAACTGGTCCCCATTCCTGAAAGATTCAGATCATTACATTTTAAGAGGTGTTACTGTTTAACCATTATTGAGTTTTCTCTTACCCATGAAAATAGCCATAACCTCCTAAATTACCAAAGTGGCAGTAGAGGCTGAAAATTGTGTGGACATACTCTCTCGTGCCAGTCATGTCCAGGAGACCCCATGTTCACAAAGTGTGATGTAAACTGTCATAGACTTAACTTATGTGGACCCAGCAGAACTCTCACTGTTCATTTGATGATGATGACTACACATTCATTTCTACCAATCATGTTTCTTGACTTAAAATATCAGGGGTGACATGTGCATTACACTCACCAGCTCTGTGAGGCAAAGATCCAGAAAAGGATGTATTTTTGGTTTGAATTATCCAGGACTGTTGCCTCCATTGCCAAATAAAAACAGCAGACTGGTTGGCAATTCTGCTGACTAAATAATATGTGTTTTCTTATATACCATCTTTATTATGCATTACAATCAATGAAGGATCTTGACACTGCAAAGAGAAAATGTGGTGCAGAGAATAAAGTTTGGTTTAGGGATCCAAGGATAGGCTTTCCTTTAAAAGCACTATGTACAATATACAGAAATGTTGACTAAATTCCATCTTTCTAAAATCAATGACTACTTTATATTCATTTCAGAAAGAGCTCAATCAAAATTTTCCAAGTGAAACAAACAAAAGATCTATTTATAATGCTAGAAAGAAAAGATCTCCAAGATTTCTTATATGGACCATTTTGAATAGTATTTTACACAGGGTGATGTACCATAATTTTGTTTTTCTTTCCTAAACAAAATGTAATCAAATACTTATCCCAGAAGGTAGGGTAAAGAAATGGGCAAGCATTTGTTCCTGTTGGTTCAATCAGCAGTTACTGGGATGAGGAGGACGGAAAAACAAGCCAAAAAGATGCTTTGAAAGCAAATGGTCAATACAGACATGAAGCTATTAACGGAATGTAGAATGTTATGTAAACTCCCTTGTAAATTCTGTACATAGTTCATTGAACTGTTCCCTGTGGTGTGGTGGTCCCCAGCTTCTGGGTGGATGTCTGAAAACTCTGAGCATTGTAAATAATGTCAGCTTACAGAGCATTTGCTTTTTTTTTTTTTAATGAAGTGACATACCTAGTGATTTCGGCCCAAACCAGAATCTTTTTCACTCTGGCTCTTTCTCTGCCATTCTATGTGTGTGCAGTTGTATCATTCTGCCAGGTGCCTGTCATCACTGCCTCATGCTCCAACCCCAATGGAAGGGACTGGAGCTGCCAAGAAGGCTGCAACCCCCTGGGGCGTGGGAGCAGCACACCAGCAGAGAGAGGAACCACAGTGAGCCACGCCTGGAACTATGCCATGGAGAGTACACATGTTTCTATCAGTCATTCATGGCTACTCATATATTCAGATGCTGAATTACCGATGCTCTGGAGGGGTCAGGAATGGAAGACATGGTTAAAATCCACAGGAAACCCAAAGCTTCATATGCTCCAACAGCTTTAGCTTCTACCTTCTTTCCTTCCACAAGGTTTCCCAGAACTTCCCTTTTTTAAAAAATAGTGTTTTCTTATATACCATCTTTATTATGCATTACAATCAATGAAGGATCTTGACACTGCAAAGAGAAAATGTGGTGCAGAGAATAAAGTTTGGTTTAGGGATCCAAGGATAGGCTTTCCTTTAAAAGCACTATGTACAATATACAGAAATGTTGACTAAATTCCATCTTTCTAAAATCAATGACTACTTTATATTCATTTCAGAAAGAGCTCAATCAAAATTTTCCAAGTGAAACAAACAAAAGATCTATTTATAATGCTAGAAAGAAAAGATCTCCAAGATTTCTTATATGGACCATTTTGAATAGTATTTTACACAGGGTGATGTACCATAATTTTGTTTTTCTTTCCTAAACAAAATGTAATCAAATACTTATCCCAGAAGGTAGGGTAAAGAAATGGGCAAGCATTTGTTCCTGTTGGTTCAATCAGCAGTTACTGGGATGAGGAGGACGGAAAAACAAGCCAAAAAGATGCTTTGAAAGCAAATGGTCAATACAGACATGAAGCTATTAACGGAATGTAGAATGTTATGTAAACTCCCTTGTAAATTCTGTACATAGTTCATTGAACTTTTCCCCTGTGGTGTGGTGGTCCCCAGCTTCTGGGTGGATGTCTGAAAACTCTGAGCATTGTAAATAATGTCAGCTTACAGAGCATTTGCTTTTTTTTTTTTTAATGAAGTGACATACCTAGTGATTTCGGCCCAAACCAGAATCTTTTTCACTCTGGCTCTTTCTCTGCCATTCTATGTGTGTGCAGTTGTATCATTCTGCCAGGTGCCTGTCATCACTGCCTCATGCTCCAACCCCAATGGAAGGGACTGGAGCTGCCAAGAAGGCTGCAACCCCCTGGGGCGTGGGAGCAGCACACCAGCAGAGAGAGGAACCACAGTGAGCCACGCCTGGAACTATGCCATGGAGAGTACACATGTTTCTATCAGTCATTCATGGCTACTCATATATTCAGATGCTGAATTACCGATGCTCTGGAGGGGTCAGGAATGGAAGACATGGTTAAAATCCACAGGAAACCCAAAGCTTCATATGCTCCAACAGCTTTAGCTTCTACCTTCTTTCCTTCCACAAGGTTTCCCAGAACTTCTAAGAATAGAAATGGATGGATGGTTGATCAGGGTAAACAGTCAAATGTACAAATGATGGGAAAGAGAAAAGACAGAGATAGCCAACAAGACTGGTAACACCAACTGGCTGACTCATGCCTGAAAGATGCACAGGTAACCATGTCACTGTTTTTTAAAGGTAAAAAAGAAATATTGGTACAAATGGACTGGGGATTAAGACAAATATTTTTCAGCTGGGGGTCCGAGGTATGCTTGGTGTGTGCTAGTTAAATTTAAAAGAGAATCTGGTGATTAAATGTCCTCAAATATATTCCTCCCAAGTACTGGTATTCTTGAAAAAGTCTTCAGAATGGTGGGCTATTAGGCCGTAAGATGTGTTTCCATGCAAACTGACAGTCCTATAAAGGCTGATGGTATCTATAGAAATTCAGAAATTCCAAGCAAGGTGGAGGGGGGGCATAGATTGGTTTCTTCACAATATTTGAGAGTGAACATCGTCTTTATTGCAGGCAAGAATTTAGCAAGACAGGGCTTTTATTGCTAGCATTTTGAGTGCAAGGAGTCATCACTGTGAGACATTTTGGCTCCAAAATGTACCATCTAGGATCCACCATCAACTGAATAAAAAAATGCCCTATTGGAACTAATCCAGTCAATTTCTAGGTCTAGATCACATTGTGCTTTTGCCTAAGTCCTGCATGTTCCAGACACGTGAAATGGAACTGGACTGTCAGAAAACTTCACTAAGAGAGGCTGCAATTTCACGAACACTTGAAAGGAAATCCCTTTCAACAGACAAATTGCAAACTAGAAAATACTAAGTGCCTGGAAGGATAAGCATCATATTGAGTTTGTTTTTATTTTCCCAAAGCAAGAATTTCCTTATTTGAACTAAAGAGGTCTAACAGTTCTTTTTTTTGTTTCATTTTTCCTACTTCCCAATTCCTTGGTACATCAAGGCTCTGGCAATCATTCCTGACTGTCCTCTGTACTTCACACACCCTAGAGCAATCAACACTCATCACCAAGGCTTCAGGAGCCATTCAGTGTGGGAAAAAGGAGGTATGTTTCTTAACCAATTGGGAAAGAAAACCATTCTCAGGAACAGCTTTCCTAGCATTTCCTGTCCTGAAGACAACAGAAAAATAAATCCATAAAAATAAATCCATGGGCTTCCCTGATGGTTCAGTGGTAAGGACACCACCTTGCAGTGCAAGGGGCGCCGGTTTGATCCCTGGCCTGGGAAGATTCCACGTGCTGCAGAGCGGCTGGACCAATGTGTCCAACTACTGAGCCAGAGCTCTGGAGGGCATGTGCCCAGAGCCAGTGCTCTGCAGCGAGAGGCCACTGAGATGGAAGGCCCACAAAGGCCAAAGAACAAAGATGGAAATAAATGAAAGACCAATAGAAGTGGCCAAAAAATAAATAAATCCATAAAAAAAGAGGCGAAAAAACATTATGCTTTGCTTTACACAGGGTCACAGATTCACTGGTTTAAAACAGCCTCAGTTAGGAGCCAAAGGATAAATAAGAACAATCAGTATTGCAGTCTGGCTCCTATTTCTCCCTGGGTTTCCTTTTGAAGAAAAGCAAGAAAAGGGGAAATATTATCCACTATAATTTTTTATAGGTGAAAATTATTCAAATATGATATGCTGATGCATTCTGCGAGCTTAGTAATGTAAATCAGATTACCTCTCTTATGTTCCTTCTTTCCTGGTGTCATATGCTTCATGCCTTAGCCCACCAAAATCAATTCATTTCTTTTACCTTTCTCATTTCTAAACCTCATAAGCTGTCTTGCCCATGAATAGCAGAAAGCTTAAGCTTCTCTGGACTTATACTGCATACCTTCAATGAAATCCACAGAGAACAATGAATTTTAATAATTTCCCCAAATTCCAACTCCTATTGCCTTTGACGGGGCTGTAAAGGTAGGTTGCATCATCACAGTAGCCTCTCCTGAATTCTCTTTTCTGCTTTCCTGTCCCTTATATAAAGAGCACCCAGGTTTATCTAAACCTCCTCTCTCCCAGGCTAATTTAAAACAAAATGGAAATAAAACTCATTAGCTCAAACGTAGGAAAATTATCTACAGTGAAGTTTGATGATAAGACTCTTTTTTTTAATTGTAACCCATATGATTTTACTAATTTTTTCACACAAATATTTCATTACATTATTTAAAACCTCTTGTCAAATCATTTAAATAAGACCATCTTTTTATATTACAGATGTAATATCATGAACTCACACTGTATCAAATTTTTTCTTTAATATTTATTTGGCTGTGTAAGGTCTTGGTGGCAGCATTCAAGATCTACATTGTCATGTGAGATCTTTCATTTCAGTGCAGGCACTCTCGACTTGCACACAGGCTCAGTAGTTGTGGCGTGAGGGCTTGACTGCTCCAAGGCATGCGGGATCTTAGTTCCTGGACTAGGGATTGAACCTGCATCCTCTGCATTGCAAGGCAGATTCTTAACCACTAGAGTATCAGTGAAGTCCCTGTATCAATTCTTTTTCATCAAACTTGCTTATTCATGCACTTCTTCTGTCTTAATTGTACAGCATTTAAGCATCTATTATTATTCCTCCCAAAACATCTAACCATTTACCACTAGTTATAGACTGTCCTCTAGGAACCTGACCTACTTCCTCCCTCCATATCTGATTCCTATTAAAGATTTCCACTTCTATGTATTACCCTACCTTCAGCCTTCTAGCAGACATTAAATAGTTAGTAATTGGATAGGTCATAATGCAAACTGTCTAAATTGCTCCAGTAAAATATGTAGAACATCTTTTTTCCCCCAGACAACATTTCTACATTTTGAGAACAGAAAGTTAAATTTAAGTACAAAATTGTGGGGTGGGAGAAGAAAATCATAATGGACGGGAAATACCCTGGCATGAGGATCTAGTGGCCCTGGCTTTATGTTGTCACTGTCACAGCGCAGCTGTGCAACTTTGGACATGCCACCCAATGACCTCTAATTCCCTTTCCGGAACCAAATTTGAAAGGGAATTTTAAAGAGGTTCACTTGTACAAGAGGTTACTAGAAAGATACAGGAGTCCCATGGCTCCTGCTAACACAGCCCCACAAATTTAGTAATATTTCTTGCCACAGTCTTGGTGAGTAAGTCTGCTGTTAAAGTGAACTAATTCAAAATTTGCCTCTTTTAAAAAAAACTAAATTCTACAGTGAAGTTTGATGATAAGACTCTTTTTAATTGTAACCCATATGATTTTACTAATTTTTTCACACAAATATTTCATTACATTATTTAAAACCTCTTGTCAAATCATTTAAATAAGACCATCTTTTTATATTACAGATGTAATATCATGAACTCACACTGTATCAAATTTTTTCTTTAATATTTATTTGGCTGTGTAAGGTCTTGGTGGCAGCATTCAAGATCTACATTGTGTCATGTGAGATCTTTCATTTCAGTGCAGGCACTCTCGACTTGCACACAGGCTCAGTAGTTGTGGCGTGAGGGCTTGACTGCTCCAAGGCATGCGGGATCTTAGTTCCTGGACTAGGGATTGAACCTGCATCCTCTGCATTGCAAGGCAGATTCTTAACCACTAGAGTATCAGTGAAGTCCCTGTATCAATTCTTTTTCATCAAACTTGCTTATTCATGCACTTCTTCTGTCTTAATTGTACAGCATTTAAGCATCTATTATTATTCCTCCCAAAACATCTAACCATTTACCACTAGTTATAGACTGTCCTCTAGGAACCTGACCTACTTCCTCCCTCCATATCTGATTCCTATTAAAGATTTCCACTTCTATGTATTACCCTACCTTCAGCCTTCTAGCAGACATTAAATAGTTAGTAATTGGATAGGTCATAATGCAAACTGTCTAAATTGCTCCAGTAAAATATGTAGAACATCTTTTTCCTCCAGACAACATTTCTACATTTTGAGAACAGAAAGTTAAATTTAAGTACAAAATTGTGGGGTGGGGAGAAGAAAATCATAATGGACGGGAAATACCCTGGCATGAGGATCTAGTGGCCCTGGCTTTATGTTGTCACTGTCACAGCGCAGCTGTGCAACTTTGGACATGCCACCCAATGACCTCTAATTCCCTTTCCGGAACCAAATTTGAAAGGGAATTTTAAAGAGGTTCACTTGTACAAGAGGTTACTAGAAAGATACAGGAGTCCCATGGCTCCTGCTAACACAGCCCCACAAATTTAGTAATATTTCTTGCCACACGTCTTGGTGAGTAAGCCGTCTGCTGTTAAAGTGAACTAATTCAAAATTTGTTTATACTCCTCTAAATATATATACAGAGAGAGGTAACATATAGTTGAATCAGGAAAGCAGCAAAAAATGTTGTGACTTTAGTAATGATCTACATGCCAATATTCCCGTTTAATAGCACTGAGAGTCTGAGATAATATAAATCACCATTGGGTCTATTTTCAGATATCTGGAGAAGTTTGACCCCTTAGACCATTCTCTCTGATTCAGTCAGGAATGGTCATGAAATGCCCTCCTGAGTGAAAAATCCGACATCTAAGCAGCTTCTGAGCAGGAATATATTCACATTTTTTAAAGCGTGGATCTTCCCCATTCCAATCTCTGAATAAGATTCCCAATGAGATTTCTGCACATAGATGTTCTTTTTTTTTTTTTTTTCTTTCCTATTTTAAAAGATAAGAGTTCTTAATCATTCAAAGCTGTTAGGAGACTGCCTAGAAATTCTCCCCGTCCATCATAGGTCAGTCTATAAATGAGATGGTCTCCTTTTTGTAAAGTTAATATTCTGTCCCTTGACCTCACATATCCTACAAAAACTTCCTAGGTGCAAGTGTACTCATCACTGGGATTTCCCAGGTGGCTCCGCCTGCCAGCAGGAGAATCAGGGTCAGGAAGATTCCCTGGAGAAGGAAATGGCAACCCACTCCAGCATTTTTTTTTCTGACGTTTTTATTTTATTTGCTTATTTATTTATTTTCATCCATCTTTATTCTTTGGCATGTGTGGGCCTCCCATTGCAGTGGCCTCTCTCATTGTAGAGCACCAGCTCTGGACCACGAGGGAAGCCCCCACTCCAGTATTCTTGCCTGCACAATCCCACAGACAGAGAAGCCAGGCAGGCTACAGTCTATGGGGTCGCAAAACAATGACAACAACTCATCATTCCTCTCAAAAAAGTGAGCTAATAATTCTTTTTTATGGTTTCCTATTCTTTTTACCTGGAAATGGTTTCATATTCAATCATCTTTTTCAAACCAGAGGAAGCCACTCTTAAATCTTCAAATTTTCACCAAGTTGAGATTAGTACTCCCAATATGTGTATCAATTAGAATGCATTCAGAAGCAACTAACAAAAGACAAATCTAATTTTGATTGTTAAAAATTAAAATGTTGGGATTCCCTGGTGGTCCAGTGGGTAAGGACACCGCCTTGCAGTGCAAGGGGCGCCGGTTCGATCCCTGGCCTGGGAAGATCCCACGTGCCGCGGAGCAGCTGGACCGATGTGTCCAATTACCAAGCCGGAGTTCTGGAGCGCATGCACCCAGAGCCAGTGCTCTGCAACAACAGAGGCCACTGCGATGGGAGGCCCACAGGAGCCAAAGAACAAAGATGGATGAAAATGCAGAAATGAAAGACCAATAGAAGTGGCCTGCCCGCTCCCCTCCCTCCCCAACCCGCACCCCCCCCCAAAATTAAAATGTTATCCCCCCAAAATTAAAATGTTATCTCATAGAACAGTGAAGTGAGAAGCAGGGTAGTTACTGGGTTAATTATTTCAATACCCACTGATATCATTTAGGACCCAGGTCTCTTCCCTAACCAGTTCTGTATGTTATCAGCACCCACCGTGGTTGCACAGTGGCTACGCTCGTGCACTCACCTCAGGTGGAAGACACACGGGAAAGCTCTGCCTTGAGTTCTTTTTAAGAGCAAGGACAACTTTCCCAGAAAGTTCCCCCAACAGTTTTCTCTTTTGTCCCATTGGCCAGAGTTAGAGTACACATCCACTCCTGAACCAGTCTCTGGTAAGAGGAATGGGATCATCATGACTAGTTTACATTAACCCCAGAGCTGCTTGAGGCCTGAGGAAAAGTAATGGGGTAAGAAACAAGCTAACAAAAAGAGGGAAGATACCTAAAGTGATGGTCCACTTTCCCACCCATACTTCCTAAGATGAGCTTCACTACAATCTGTGAAGATAATGCTGACAACACCAGAATCTGGAAATAGACGCTCAAATAGGTGAAATGATTAACCCAAGATCTGACAGCTAGTTAGTGGAAGAGTTAGTATTCAACCTCAGTATTTCTTGGCTCCAAAGACAATGCTTTTTCACTCAACTACACTGCCTGGAATTAATCTTTTTACCATGATGATCAAGTGATGAGCAGGCCAAAGATAAGTGGAGAATAGGAGAAAAGAGAATCATTTCCTCATGGCTCTATACTAGGCCCCAGTAAACATTCTTGCTGTTTTTTTAACCCTCTCCCTCCATCCTTCCTCCATCCCCCACACAAAAGCCTTTCATTATTGAGAGAAAGAGCCAGAGTAGCTTGTGCCATCACTAAAGGCCTGCAGTGTGCCCCAGGTTGCCTGAGATAGTGCCAGTGTGTAATTATCAACAGATCATTTCACTCTCAAAACTGTCCATGTAGATGAGTTAGTCATGCTAACTATGAGGACTCATAATTCCCACATGTGGAGATACAGAAAATAGTAACAAGTTAAGCTGGGCACCTTGGAGAAAATGTCCTGGCTCCCTCAGGATCTTTTACTCATGTTTGGCCTCAGGGCTCTGCATCACTCACGCTCACTTCATTTCGCACCATTCCCTTCCTCAGCTTCAAGCAAGCTAATCCTCAGGCTTTCCCTTACCCTTCCACTCCAAACGTCACCTACCCTCCCAAAATGTTCTTGTTGCTCTGCCTTAAATTTTTACATTTTATCTCAATGCCTAGATTTGCCTCCTCCCAGTTCCTCCCTAATATTAGAGTATGAATCAGGCCAACATCATCCTACCATCTGTCCATGATAGAGTCTGTACCTGCTGATTTAATAACCTATGCTAAGTGTAGCCATTTCCACAGTGGATGTTACTTCAGGATTACAGATAATACCTTGTGAGACAGGTGTGCCCTACACCTTCCCCCAAGTTATGTTAGAGCCTATGTCTACAACCTCTAAATGTATTCTTTAAAATGTAGTCAAAATTGCAGTTGAGTCCAGGTTAGGGTCCGTGCCAAATGATTGCTGACACTGTTTTCACTGCTTATGACTACACAAATCCTAATACCACCATTCTAGGTCCTGCCAATCTAGCAGATCTGGACGTTGCAGACTACTTGCTGAACCCAGATGGAATGAGCTAATAAAGTCCAAGCTTTTTTCAACCTCAGTATTTCTTGGCTCCAAAGACAATGCTTTTTCACTCAACTACACTGCCTGGAATTAATCTTTTTACCATGATGATCAAGTGATGAGCAGGCCAAAGATAAGTGGAGAATAGGAGAAAAGAGAATCATTTCCTCATGGCTCTATACTAGGCCCCAGTAAACATTCTTGCTGTTTTTTTAACCCTCTCCCTCCATCCTTCCTCCATCCCCCACACAAAAGCCTTTCATTATTGAGAGAAAGAGCCAGAGTAGCTTGTGCCATCACTAAAGGCCTGCAGTGTGCCCCAGGTTGCCTGAGATAGTGCCAGTGTGTAATTATCAACAGATCATTTCACTCTCAAAACTGTCCATGTAGATGAGTTAGTCATGCTAACTATGAGGACTCATAATTCCCACATGTGGAGATACAGAAAATAGTAACAAGTTAAGCTGGGCACCTTGGAGAAAATGTCCTGGCTCCCTCAGGATCTTTTACTCATGTTTGGCCTCAGGGCTCTGCATCACTCACGCTCACTTCATTTCGCACCATTCCCTTCCTCAGCTTCAAGCAAGCTAATCCTCAGGCTTTCCCTTACCCTTCCACTCCAAACGTCACCTACCCTCCCAAAATGTTCTTGTTGCTCTGCCTTAAATTTTTACATTTTATCTCAATGCCTAGATTTGCCTCCTCCCAGTTCCTCCCTAATATTAGAGTATGAATCAGGCCAACATCATCCTACCATCTGTCCATGATAGAGTCTGTACCTGCTGATTTAATAACCTATGCTAAGTGTAGCCATTTCCACAGTGGATGTTACTTCAGGATTACAGATAATACCTTGTGAGACAGGTGTGCCCTACACCTTCCCCCAAGTTATGTTAGAGCCTATGTCTACAACCTCTAAATGTATTCTTTAAAATGTAGTCAAAATTGCAGTTGAGTCCAGGTTAGGGTCCGTGCCAAATGATTGCTGACACTGTTTTCACTGCTTATGACTACACAAATCCTAATACCACCATTCTAGGTCCTGCCAATCTAGCAGATCTGGACGTTGCAGACTACTTGCTACTGCTTTTCTTAATAGAAAAGGGACATTTTTTATTCAAAGTTTCATTTTGCCCAAGTCTGCTTTATTAAAAGCTTTTGAATCTGGATTCTATGAGGTATCTACTCTTGAAGCTGGGACTTCACTGCATAATCAGAACACTCCACTGTGAATTCTAAAGAACCCTCCCAGAGAGCATGGCACACCAAATTTCACTTCTACTAAGAAGTAAGTAGAAGGTTTAAACTGTCTAAGGGGGATGTGCAGTTCCTGACATTCACACTGTCCCTAAAGACTGCATAAAACAGATGTACAGAGAGTAACTTTTCTGTCCCCCTCCTTTCACCTGTTAACTTTCCTGCTCTTCTATTATATATATTATTTACTTATTTGCATTTCCTTATTTATACTTATTTATTTGCAAGCCTTACCTCAGAGTGGCAACCAGCCATCCCAGTTTTACTAGATGAAGTATTTTTCTACTTGTTATTTCCCCAAACACATTGAATTGCAGTGTATCTGTTTTTCTTTTTTTTTTTTAAGTTAATCAGTTTCATGTTAATCTGTTTCCTACATTCTTTTTGCACACTCACTGGATAAAGCTTGAACTATTTTGTATTTTGCAATAATGTCCCTGAGACATTTAGAGGAAAGCCCTTTGATTATTCTCACATTCTCCTGTGGAAAACAGAATTATCTATGCTAGTGGTATTTTATATTCAGAACATTCACTACTCTTCTAACTATGGAATATTTAATCCATGCCTAGATTTGCCTCCTCCCTTTTAATATTAGAGTATGAATCAGCCCAAAATCTCTCCACCATGATAGAGTCTGTACCTGCTGATTTAATAACCTATGCTAAGTGTAGCCATTTCCACAGTGGATGTTACTTCAGGATTACAGATAATACCTTGTGAGACAGGTGTGCCCTACACCTTCCCCCAAGTTATGTTAGAGCCTATGTCTACAACCTCTAAATGTATTCTTTAAAATGTAGTCAAAATTGCAGTTGAGTCCAGGTTAGGGTCCGTGCCAAATGATTGCTGACACTGTTTTCACTGCTTATGACTACACAAATCCTAATACCACCATTCTAGGTCCTGCCAATCTAGCAGATCTGGACGTTGCAGACTACTTGCTACTGCTTTTCTTAATAGAAAAGGGACATTTTTTATTCAAAGTTTCATTTTGCCCAAGTCTGCTTTATTAAAAGCTTTTGAATCTGGATTCTATGAGGTATCTACTCTTGAAGCTGGGACTTCACTGCATAATCAGAACACTCCACTGTGAATTCTAAAGAACCCTCCCAGAGAGCATGGCACACCAAATTTCACTTCTACTAAGAAGTAAGTAGAAGGTTTAAACTGTCTAAGGGGGATGTGCAGTTCCTGACATTCACACTGTCCCTAAAGACTGCATAAAACAGATGTACAGAGAGTAACTTTTCTGTCCCCCTCCTTTCACCTGTTAACTTTCCTGCTCTTCTATTATATATATTATTTACTTATTTGCATTTCCTTATTTATACTTATTTATTTGCAAGCCTTACCTCAGAGTGGCAACCAGCCATCCCAGTTTTACTAGATGAAGTATTTTTCTACTTGTTATTTCCCCAAACACATTGAATTGCAGTGTATCTGTTTTTCTTTTTTTTTTTTAAGTTAATCAGTTTCATGTTAATCTGTTTCCTACATTTTTTTTTTGCACACTCACTGGATAAAGCTTGAACTATTTTGTATTTTGCAATAATGTCCCTGAGACATTTAGAGGAAAGCCCTTTGATTATTCTCACATTCTCCTGTGGAAAACAGAATTATCTATGCTAGTGGTATTTTATATTCAGAACATTCACTACTCTTCTAACTATGGAATATTCCTGATACTCATATATTCACTGACTATGTTGCTCAACTCCCTATTTTAGAGAGATTCAGTAACTCCTTTGATAAAAAACAATGCCGCATTATCACGAAGTCAAGATGCGTGAAGGTTTTGGAAATCTAAAATGACTAAACTTTTTTTTTGACATCTTTAAATAAGCTTTTATTTTGACCAACAGGCAGCATTTTATGTCATTGTAATGGAAACCTAATAATTAATGTGAAATACTGTTGTGTTATTTTAAAGGTTAATGAAAGTGTGAAGTGGAAGCTTTAGTACTGTATCAATACAAATAAAACTGTTTCTGAGGGGCTTCCCTGGTGGTCCAGTGGGTAGGGACACCGCCTTGCAGTGCAAGGGACACCGGTTCGATCCCTGGCCTGGGAAGATCCCATGTGCCGCGGAGCGGCTGGACTGATGTGTCCAATTACCGAGCCTGAGCTCTGGAGCGCATGCGCCCAGAGCCGGCGCTCTGAGACGACAGAGGCCACTGCTATGGGAGGCCCACGCGGGCAAAAGAACAAAAATGGATGAAAATAGATAAATGAAAGACCAATAGAAGTGGCCCACCCGCCCCCTCCCTCCCCACCCCACCCCTGCCTCACCCCACCCCAAAAATAAATAAATAAATAAATCTTTAAAAGAAAAAAAAAAAAAAACTGTTTTTGAAAGAAATTCATTTGGGTTAGGGTGGCTTGCTTGAAATTCTCCTGGCTGTCCCTCATCTCTGAGTAATTATTTCACTCTTCTGATTTTACCTAAGGAGACTCAATTTGAGGCAAAGATCTTTATGTGGTGATTCAAGAGGTTTGGGAAAGCAGGAGACACTAGGCTAAAGACTGGGAAAATTACTATCTTGTCAGCAATGGAACACCTCTTTGGCTACCACCCTACCTAAAACTTGTTGAATCAAACATAAGCTGAACTTTCCTGTAAGTTTGAATTCACAGCACAGTGTACTACATAACTGGATGTTTCAATAGCAGGTGCTACATGTATACAGAACGAAATGCATACCTTCCGTTGCCTCTCAAAATCTATTACGCTAAACCCACCAAATATATTAGATGTTAAATGTTTCGTTCCTTGTGTTTTTAATCTTCACTAATCATTTTGCTGAACTATTGCCCTCCTACTGAACATGAATTAGCTAATCCATATCCTGAATGGTATTACAGTTCTTGTAAAATAAAACCACCCCTTTCTCCATCTCTATTTTTCAGCAGGCAGAGCTTTCATTACAAAGGTATATAAATTATAACATTTTGATGTCCTTTTGCTCTTTCGACATAAGCATTTGCTTCCGTATATAAGCAGAGCTAAATGACAGGAATGAGTACTTCTGGAAAGTTATAGAAATTTTAATGCGATGAGACAGGTTTAAACCATGCCAAGAAAGAAAAGGTAGACTCCTTACTTTTATAATTCAACTATTTTGTATGAGTATATGCTGTATTTTCTGATTGAAACTGCTGTTATAACGAAACTTGTGATTTTCTGTAGTTTGCTTTATACATTTGAAATCACTTTCATACAGTGTGGTTGCGTTGTATCCTTTCTGTTAGGGGATTTGATTAAATATCCTCACCATCTTGTTACTTCCTTTTTACATGCTTAAAGTCTCTGCCATTAGGCTCTCAAAGATGATTCATGGGCAAAATCCATGAAGCCTGTAGACTGTGATCTGTACACATGAAAAAAATAGATTTTCCTCTCAGCAGTGAACCAGTGACTAAGAAGCTGTTCAGTGTCTTCTGATTCCTGACCCTTCTTCCCTTCATGGCCTTTCTTCTATTCATCACTCACTGGGTAATCGTGTATTCTTGTATAATGCAAACTCAACTTCCATGCAATCAGGTATGGACACAAGAACTGCTTGTGCTCTCGATTTCAGGACTCACAGTCTCATACCCTAGCAGTCACGGGACTGTAGTTTACTCAGTATTTTGTGAATAATGTGGCTTTGCTATAAAATGACTTGCCGTTTTCTTTGCTTTGGGACTACAAGATTTTCTGTGTTGCAGCAAATGAAAGGGAGAAAACACATTTGCAGGCTGGTGTCAAAAACCATCAGATACACTTAAAAAAAGCCGTCGTGCAGCTTCTGAACTGTAGTTTATTGCTGTAAATATGTACAATTTATGTTAGCCTGTTTGTTCCTAAAACACAAATAAAACTTTTTTTATTAAAAATGCCTACATATAAAAAGTTTACTTTGTACTATGTTTAAAAACATGCAAGATTTCAGGCATATCTTTTTATAATCCTTAAAAATGTTTAGAATTCTGAATCTATTGTTTGGGAGCTTTTATTATAAAGTTTAATACAAAACAAAATCCCTTTATTTGGAAGAAATTCTTTGCAGCATTATCCAACAAATTGGGGGAAAAATACCAGCACTTTTCCAGGAGCTTATTTCTGTATCACTTTGATTTTTACTTTAATATTCTTCAAGATAACATGCCTTACAAACATTTGAACATGTGGAGTGTTTATATATTAGGAATAAAAAAAAAGAAGAAATGAAGTCTCCTTGTGTTTAAAAATGATGCATAAAATGAACTTTAATAGCATCCACTTGTGAGGTGCATTATGTTATACTTCTTTTAAAAATTTTCACTGTAAATAAGCATAGTAGAGTTGGCCTATTTGTCAGTCTTTCCTAACTTGACAGCTTCCAACCTCTGAACTCATTCTCTCCCTTCACAAGTAATATCTTGACAATAAAATAATGAACAGACAAAAGGTGTGAAGCTCATTTATCCATTAATTGGTCATTAGTGGAACAGCTTTTCAAGAAGAGTCTAAATTCCAGCCTAGAGATGGCTTTAACCTCGACCCACCAAAACAACTGAGAATCTGCACTTTATCATCAAGAGTTGTGACCTGCAGAGCTTCAGGGTTTAGACATCCTACACCTGGGTACTATTTCTAGGAGATGACGTAATACAGTGGAAGAAATAAATGGCCACCCAGTTTTATTTTAAAATAGAAAACAACAAACACATGTAGCATGTTTAGGATTTGCTGTAAGAATTCTACATATAAGAAGCTAGCATAAAGGAGGTGTTTGCGGTCTGTGTTGTCACTACTAATAGCCAATGATACGGAGAAATTGGAATCTTTGTGCACTGTTGCTGGGAATGTAAAGTGATGTCATGGTTACGGAAAGCAGTATGGAGATTTCTTAAAAATAGGCCTACCCTGTGTTTCAACAATCCCATGTCAAGGTATTTATCCCAAGTAAGTGGAAATAGGAAAAAATATCTGCACTGCTACTCTAACTGCAACATTCGTCACAATAGCCAAGAGGTGAAAACAACTTAAATGTCCTTTTATAGGCTGATTTTTTAAAATTTAAATGTGGCATATACATATAATGGAATATTTTTCCATCTTTTAAAAAAGAAGGAAACCTTGGGGACATCATGGTAAGCATATGGAACACCCTAGTTACATGACAAAGGTTGCATGGCTCCATTTATATGAAATGTCACAAGCAGTCAAATTCTTGAAGCAGAAAGCAGAATGGGGATTAAGAAAGACAGGAGGTGGGTGGAATAGGGAGTTGCTGTTCACTCGCAAAGGGTAGCGTTTCAATGCTGCCCAGCAATATATATAGAAAAAAATGTTAGTTCTTCAGTCAGAGTCATGTCCAACTCTTTGGGACCCCAAGGACTATAGTCCACCAGGCCGCTCTGCCCATGGAATTCTACAGGCAAGAATACTGTAGTGGGTACCCATTCCCTTCTCCAGGGGATCTTCCTGATCCTGAGATCGAACCTGCATTTCCCATGTTTCAGGGATATTATTTACCATCTGAGACATGTACTGTAGGCTTTAACATTTATTAAAGAGAGTAGACCTCATGTAATGTTTTTACCACAGACAAAAGGTGTGACAAACTTTGGTCATTAGTGGAACACCTTTTCAAGAAGAGTCTAAATTCCAGCCTAGAGATGGCTTTAACCTCGACCCACCAAAACAACTGAGAATCTGCACTTTATCATCAAGAGTTGTGACCTGCAGAGCTTCAGGGTTTAGACATCCTACACCTGGGTACTATTTCTAGGAGATGACGTAATACAGTGGAAGAAATAAATGGCCACCCAGTTTTATTTTAAAATAGAAAACAACAAACACATGTAGCATGTTTAGGATTTGCTGTAAGAATTCTACATATAAGAAGCTAGCATAAAGGAGGTGTTTGCGGTCTGTGTTGTCACTACTAATAGCCAATGATACGGAGAAATTGGAATCTTTGTGCACTGTTGCTGGGAATGTAAAGTGATGTCATGGTTACGGAAAGCAGTATGGAGATTTCTTAAAAATAGGCCTACCCTGTGTTTCAACAATCCCATGTCAAGGTATTTATCCCAAGTAAGTGGAAATAGGAAAAAATATCTGCACTGCTACTCTAACTGCAACATTCGTCACAATAGCCAAGAGGTGAAAACAACTTAAATGTCCTTTTATAGGCTGATTTTTTAAAATTTAAATGTGGCATATACATATAATGGAATATTTTTCCATCTTTTAAAAAAGAAGGAAACCTTGGGGACATCATGGTAAGCATATGGAACACCCTAGTTACATGACAAAGGTTGCATGGCTCCATTTATATGAAATGTCACAAGCAGTCAAATTCTTGAAGCAGAAAGCAGAATGGGGATTAAGAAAGACAGGAGGTGGGTGGAATAGGGAGTTGCTGTTCACTCGCAAAGGGTAGCGTTTCAATGCTGCCCAGCAATATATATAGAAAAAAATGTTAGTTCTTCAGTCAGAGTCATGTCCAACTCTTTGGGACCCCAAGGACTATAGTCCACCAGGCCGCTCTGCCCATGGAATTCTACAGGCAAGAATACTGTAGTGGGTACCCATTCCCTTCTCCAGGGGATCTTCCTGATCCTGAGATCGAACCTGCATTTCCCATGTTTCAGGGATATTATTTACCATCTGAGACATGTACTGTAGGCTTTAACATTTATTAAAGAGAGTAGACCTCATGTAATGTTTTTTTACCACAATTATTAAAGAAAGAAATGCACTTGGAAAAAGTTGGACAGTTTCTTACAACATTAAACACAGTTGTGGGCTTCCCTGGTGGTCCAGTGGGTAAGGACACCGCCTTGCAGTGCAAGGGGTGCCGGTTCGATCCCTGGCCTGGGAAGATCCCACGTGCCGCGGAGCGGCTGGACCCATGTGTCCAACTACCGAGCCTGAGCTCTGGAGCGCATGCGCCCAGAGCTGGTGCTCTGTGACAACAGAGGCCACTGCGATGGGAGGCCCACAAGGGCCAAAGAATGAAGATGGATGAAAATGGACAAATGAAAGACCAATAGAAGTGGCCCGCCTGCTCCCCTCCCTCCCCACCCCTCCCCACCAAAATAAATAAATAAATAAATCTTAAAAAAAAAAAAAAAAACACAGCTGTGTAAAACGAGCCAGCAATCACATTCCTGGGTACTATGTCCACATAAAAACCTGCCTGTTCATGGTTACAACAGCAGTATTCAAAAGTGTGCCCAAGACGAAAAGAACCAACTTCCTTCAACAGGTGAAAATAAATGGTTCTATATCTATGCAATGAGATACTATTCAAAAACAAATAAATTATCAAGGCAAAAAGACCTGGAAGAAAAGCATACTCCTGAGTGAAAGAAGCCAATCTGAAAAGACTATACACTATATGATCCCAACTATATGACATTCTGGAAAAGGCAAAGCTATAAAGACATTTAAAACAATTACCAGTTGTCTGGGGTTCAGAGGAAGGTGGAGAGTGATGAATAGCATTTTCAAGGTGTTAAACTATTCTGTAGAGTCAGAACAGTTACTTCACAACGGATTAAAAGTTGCATGGCTCCATTTATATGAAATGTCACAAGCAGTCAAATTCTTGAAGCAGAAAGCAGAATGGGGATTAAGAAAGACAGGAGGTGGGTGGAATAGGAGTTGCTGTTCACCGCAAAGGGTAGCGTTTCAATGCTGCCCAGCAATATATATAGAAAAAAATGTTAGTTCTTCAGTCAGAGTCATGTCCAACTCTTTGGGACCCCAAGGACTATAGTCCACCAGGCCGCTCTGCCCATGGAATTCTACAGGCAAGAATACTGTAGTGGGTACCCATTCCCTTCTCCAGGGGATCTTCCTGATCCTGAGATCGAACCTGCATTTCCCATGTTTCAGGGATATTATTTACCATCTGAGACATGTACTGTAGGCTTTAACATTTATTAAAGAGAGTAGACCTCATGTAATGTTTTTTTACCACAATTATTAAAGAAAGAAATGCACTTGGAAAAAGTTGGACAGTTTCTTACAACATTAAACACAGTTGTGGGCTTCCCTGGTGGTCCAGTGGGTAAGGACACCGCCTTGCAGTGCAAGGGGTGCCGGTTCGATCCCTGGCCTGGGAAGATCCCACGTGCCGCGGAGCGGCTGGACCCATGTGTCCAACTACCGAGCCTGAGCTCTGGAGCGCATGCGCCCAGAGCTGGTGCTCTGTGACAACAGAGGCCACTGCGATGGGAGGCCCACAAGGGCCAAAGAATGAAGATGGATGAAAATGGACAAATGAAAGACCAATAGAAGTGGCCCGCCTGCTCCCCTCCCTCCCCACCCCACCAAAATAAATAAATAAATAAATCTTAAAAAAAAAAAAAAAAACACAGCTGTGTAAAACGAGCCAGCAATCACATTCCTGGGTACTATGTCCACATAAAAACCTGCCTGTTCATGGTTACAACAGCAGTATTCAAAAGTGTGCCCAAGACGAAAAGAACCAACTTCCTTCAACAGGTGAAAATAAATGGTTCTATATCTATGCAATGAGATACTATTCAAAAACAAATAAATTATCAAGGCAAAAAGACCTGGAAGAAAAGCATACTCCTGAGTGAAAGAAGCCAATCTGAAAAGACTATACACTATATGATCCCAACTATATGACATTCTGGAAAAGGCAAAGCTATAAAGACATTTAAAACAATTACCAGTTGTCTGGGGTTCAGAGGAAGGTGGAGAGTGATGAATAGCATTTTCAAGGTGTTAAACTATTCTGTAGAGTCAGAACATGTGTTAGTTACTTCACAACGGATTAGTTCACAACCTCAGGAGCTTCCCAAGTGCAATTTGAAACCAGACCCCTAACCTCCATCCACACAGGGCAAAGAGAGAGCTAAGAATGAACCAGGTCGCTAGGCAGTGGCTTTAACAAGTAAAGCAATTTACAGGACTTGTCTTGGGCAGATAGATCTCTGCAACCCACCCAATTTCAAAAGTGTGCACAGAAGCCTTAAATGGGGTTCAGTCACATATACCATCCAGGTCGTCTAGAGACCTCTAGCATCTCTAGGCAGGATCCTTGCGGCACCTTCTGGGAGTGGAAAAAGCAAATGGAATGCACATCCCAAGGACAGGGTTGGGGGAGGAGTCTCCTGCTGCCCAGGTCCAGCTCTCAGGTCAACAGATGGTTGCATTCTCTCGATGACCTCCCTCAACATGACATCAGGCATTCGTCATAACTCAGAACTAGAATAAACCTTACTGTATACAAATTTAAATGTTAGAAGTTGGAGGATCCCAATAAAGAAGGCAGATTATGGCAAAAAATTTTGACGTATCTAACTGTACTACAAATGCATAGAACCACCTCAGGAGGGCATTGGGGAGAAAAGATACTGACCTCAGTAACTTCGAAATGAGTGGCATCTGTAAGACTTAAGGCAAAAGGAGTCTATTCTTCTAAAAAGGTAGTTCCCCACCACCACCACCAAAGGGATACAGATGAACAATTTGGATACTGCTTGTATATTCTGGAATTGAGCCACTGAGTGACTGGCTGGTGGATGGTGGGAGTCTGGTACCTCACGGCTGGAATGTGAATGTACAGAGAAGGGAGGGCAGCGGACTAGAACCACCCCTGTGGCGATGAATCAGAGGAGGAGACATCAGGACCGACTCACGTGCAGTTTAACGCACAGATGATTATGTAAAGTATTTCTAGATACACGCACATATACAGGTTAGTTTACATGCACATTTCTTCTTCAGTCAGCTGAGAGGAGCCAAAAGAAGCCACAGTGAGCACACACTTAGTTTGGTTTCTCACACCATTCTTCAATAAACTTAACCAGGGCTTCTTGGAGAAATGGTTGATTCCAAAACTAAGCAGGAAACTGACAAGACGAACATGGAGCATCCTGTATTTCCAGAAAGTTAAGGAGATAATCTGAAGTAAATAAATAAAATCCACCTCCACTGACAAGAATATACCAAAGGGACACAGGAACCAAGTGGAGAGCTCCGAACGGCCAACGCTGGAACAACTGAGCAAAACAAGGAACACTGGGTTACAGCCCAAAACATAGAAGAAATACCACGAGTTCATACTATGCAAGTAGAAGAGACAAATTTATGCAGAATTCCAAAAGATTTGTGTAAGTATTCTGACCTCAAAGAGAGGGAGCCCAATTCCTTTAGTTTGACCTACACATACCGAGTTCCTTCCAAGAAGACAGTATGGAAGAATGAGAAATACAGAATAACTTTACAATGGAAAAACATGACAAACACCTCAGCCAGGTGATCAAGGTCAATGTCAAGTCATAAACACCGTTAAAAGCATGAACCCTTGAAATGATGTAACCTAAATAGCATGTTACCTCTGTAAGCTTCCTCCCCAAAACCCATAACCCTGGTGTACACAGTAAAACAATTTTTAATTCCAATAGAGGGCCATCCTGCAAAATATCTCAGCCATATTCCTCAAACTGTCAAGGTAATCAAAAACGGGGAAAGTGTGGCAAATTACCACAGCAAGAGAAGCCTACATAGACATGACAGATATGAAATGAAACTCTGGAAAAAAGACATTAGGTAAAAACTTAGGAAATCTGAATAAACTATGGAACTTAGTTAAAAATGATGTATTGATATGAGTTCATCAATTATAACAAATGCTAATACAAAATGTTAACAACAGTGGAAACTGGATGTGGGATATATGCCATTTCTTTGTACTATATGCTTGATTTTTCTATATATCCAAAGCTGTCCTAAAAAAATAAACTATCTTTTAAAAAAGAAAGAAAAAAAGATAAGCCACAGATTAGGGGACAATACTTAAATAGTTTCAAGACATGTGATAAACACTTATATTCGGGCTATATAAAACATTCCTACAATTCAAAAATAAAAAAATAATTAAATGTAAAAATGGGCAACAGATCTGAACAGAGACTTCACCAAAGAAGATATACAGATAGTAAATAACACAAAAAGACATTCAACATCATTAGTCATTAGGGAAAGGAATATTATTAAAACCACAATGATAGACCATAACACACCTCTTAGGATAGCTGAAATTAGAAAGACTGACCATGCCAAGTGTGAGCAAGTAGGCAGAAGTGAACTCTCATAGACGGAGGTATGGAACATAAAACAGTAAAAATTAGTTTGGAAGTTTCTTGAAAATATAAACATCCACCTACTAATGTTCTAGCCATTGCACTCTGAAGTATTTACTTCTAAAAGAAAGCATATGTCCACACACAGACACACTCTAAGAATGTCCGTAACATTCTGTGTATTTTAACAATCAAAAATTGTAAAGTACCAAAAATTCCTTTAGTTTGACCTACACATACCGAGTTCCTTCCAAGAAGACAGTATGGAAGAATGAGAAATACAGAATAACTTTACAATGGAAAACATGACAAACACCTCAGCCAGGTGATCAAGGTCAATGTCAAGTCATAAACACCGTTAAAAGCATGAACCCTTGAAATGATGTAACCTAAATAGCATGTTACCTCTGTAAGCTTCCTCCCCAAAACCCATAACCCTGGTGTACACAGTAAAACAATTTTTAATTCCAATAGAGGGCCATCCTGCAAAATATCTCAGCCATATTCCTCAAACTGTCAAGGTAATCAAAAACGGGGAAAGTGTGGCAAATTACCACAGCAAGAGAAGCCTACATAGACATGACAGATATGAAATGAAACTCTGGAAAAAAGACATTAGGTAAAAACTTAGGAAATCTGAATAAACTATGGAACTTAGTTAAAAATGATGTATTGATATGAGTTCATCAATTATAACAAATGCTAATACAAAATGTTAACAACAGTGGAAACTGGATGTGGGATATATGCCATTTCTTTGTACTATATGCTTGATTTTTCTATATATCCAAAGCTGTCCTAAAAAAATAAACTATCTTTTAAAAAAGAAAGAAAAAAAGATAAGCCACAGATTAGGGGACAATACTTAAATAGTTTCAAGACATGTGATAAACACTTATATTCGGGCTATATAAAACATTCCTACAATTCAAAAATAAAAAAATAATTAAATGTAAAAATGGGCAACAGATCTGAACAGAGACTTCACCAAAGAAGATATACAGATAGTAAATAACACAAAAAGACATTCAACATCATTAGTCATTAGGGAAAGGAATATTATTAAAACCACAATGATAGACCATAACACACCTCTTAGGATAGCTGAAATTAGAAAGACTGACCATGCCAAGTGTGAGCAAGTAGGCAGAAGTGAACTCTCATAGACGGAGGTATGGAACATAAAACAGTAAAAATTAGTTTGGAAGTTTCTTGAAAATATAAACATCCACCTACTAATGTTCTAGCCATTGCACTCTGAAGTATTTACTTCTAAAAGAAAGCATATGTCCACACACAGACACACTCTAAGAATGTCCGTAACATTCTGTGTATTTTAACAATCAAAAATTGTAAAGTACCAAAACATCCATTAACGGGTGCACAGATACACAAACGACGGTGGAATTTCACAACAGAAAACTTCTCAATACTAAAATGGAAATAAACTACTGACAAGTGCTGTGCCATGGATGAACTCAAAAATAATACTGAAAGACGCCAGATCACACACAAAAAGAATATACTGTATGATTCAATTTATTTTAAATTCTGGAAAATGTGAACTAATCTATAGTGGCAGAAAGCAAATCAGTGGCTGTTCAGGAGGAAAGAGGGCAGGAGCAAATATTACCAAGGACTAGGAGGACACTTCTTTTTTTTAAAATAATATCGCTATTTTATTTTTATTTAATTAATTTATTTTTGGCTATTCTGGGTTTTCACTGCTGCTGCAGGCTCTTCTCCAGTTGTAGGGAATGGGGGCTACTCTCTAATTGAGATGAGCAGCCTTCCTGTGGCAGTGACTTCTCTTGTGGTACTCAGGCTCCAGGGCACGTGGGCTCAATAGTTGCAGCTCCGAGGCTCTAGAGCACAGGCTCAATAGTTGTGGCTCACCAGCTTAGTTGCTCCGCAGCGTGTGGGAATCTTCCCAGATCAGGGATGGAACCCAGGTCTCCTGCATTGGCAGGTGAGCTCTTTACCACTGAGCTACCAGGGAAGTCCAGAGGGCACTTTCAAGAATAATTGGTTGTTCACCATCTTGACTGACGTGATGCTTCCAACGTATTCAGTTGCTCCGTCATGTCCAACTCTGTGGCCCATGAACTGTGGCTCACCAACTGCTATGCCCAAGGGACTGTCCAGGCAAGAACACGGGAGTGGGACGCTATTTCCTACTCCAGATGCTTTCACAGGTATGTATACGTCAGTACAGCTCAGAGTGCCCACTTTAAATATGTGCAGTTTATTTAATTAACTATGCTAATATAGTGATAACATAGTGAGAGGAGGACTAAATAGAGTAAGTTTTGTTCCTTCTCAAGGAAGCACTGTGTAGAGGGTTGAAATTCAGAAGGACCTTAGATCAATCAGTGTTATTGGAAGTGCTCGTCTGCCAACTGTTACTGGTACACAACATCGTAAGGAATTTGCACAAGAAGGTAAACCAACTACGTCCATAAGCACACCTGTTAGTTCAGCAGTTTAATGGCCCAAAACTCCCAATGGAAAAAAGCACTATATTGAAAAAAAAAAAAGCACACTCTATTGAAGAACATTCTGGCACAAACTCTACATCTAATCAGCAAGCTGAAACAAACAGTTCATTAGCCTACAGACACATTTCGAGCAGCACCATCCAGATCACACGCACATTTATTATTCTCTCTAAACCTATACTCATCTGCATGATGAGAATAATAGGGATCACCCTGGACACCTCAAATAATAGTCTGATGTTCCAATGAGCTATAAAGCTTGCAAATAAAGCTTGCAAACAGCAGGTACTAATGATGGGTTATATTGCATTACGTAGAAAGTCATTTGAAATACAGCAATATATAAAGATACATATTTTTATTTGTTCAGAATGTTTGTTTTTAAAGGTTAACTGAAATTAAAAATGGTTTATTGTCCAATGAAGTTGTTAACATCTAAAACTTCACTAAGAGTGTCTAACAAATTAATAAGAGTTTACATCAAACATGGACCTACACAGTCTTAGCTGATATCTGAATAGTAATGTATACACTGTACAGTGACGTGTTCTTTTTATCAGAGCATACTCTCCTGATCAGACACAGAAATATAGAAGTACGTAACAGTGTTATTTTCATTTCTATCTATGCTCTAGTGTAAAATTTTAGTTCCCAGAATTCAAAACTCAAAAGTTCATCCAGGTTAAAATTGGGAACTGTGGCTCACCAACCTGGCCTAGGGCTCCAATGGCCCAAGGGATTGTCCAGGCAAGAACACGGGAGTGGGACGCTATTTCCTACTCCAGATGCTTTCACAGGTATGTATACGTCAGTACAGCTCAGAGTGCCCACTTTAAATATGTGCAGTTTATTTAATTAACTATGCTAATATAGTGATAACATAGTGAGAGGAGGACTAAATAGAGTAAGTTTTGTTCCTTCTCAAGGAAGCACTGTGTAGAGGGTTGAAATTCAGAAGGACCTTAGATCAATCAGTGTTATTGGAAGTGCTCGTCTGCCAACTGTTACTGGTACACAACATCGTAAGGAATTTGCACAAGAAGGTAAACCAACTACGTCCATAAGCACACCTGTTAGTTCAGCAGTTTAATGGCCCAAAACTCCCAATGGAAAAAAGCACTATATTGAAAAAAAAAAAAGCACACTCTATTGAAGAACATTCTGGCACAAACTCTACATCTAATCAGCAAGCTGAAACAAACAGTTCATTAGCCTACAGACACATTTCGAGCAGCACCATCCAGATCACACGCACATTTATTATTCTCTCTAAACCTATACTCATCTGCATGATGAGAATAATAGGGATCACCCTGGACACCTCAAATAATAGTCTGATGTTCCAATGAGCTATAAAGCTTGCAAATAAAGCTTGCAAACAGCAGGTACTAATGATGGGTTATATTGCATTACGTAGAAAGTCATTTGAAATACAGCAATATATAAAGATACATATTTTTATTTGTTCAGAATGTTTGTTTTTAAAGGTTAACTGAAATTAAAAATGGTTTATTGTCCAATGAAGTTGTTAACATCTAAAACTTCACTAAGAGTGTCTAACAAATTAATAAGAGTTTACATCAAACATGGACCTACACAGTCTTAGCTGATATCTGAATAGTAATGTATACACTGTACAGTGACGTGTTCTTTTTATCAGAGCATACTCTCCTGATCAGACACAGAAATATAGAAGTACGTAACAGTGTTATTTTCATTTCTATCTATGCTCTAGTGTAAAATTTTAGTTCCCAGAATTCAAAACTCAAAATTGTTCATCCAGATTTATTTTTTCTCTGTTCAAGTCTGGAAAGCTTCTCTATGAAATTTTACATGTTACAACCTTTCCTTTGAAATATCAGAAAAACATGGAATCTCCTGAGTTAGATGCAGCTTATACATTCTTTCAAAGTTATTTTTTTTAAGTATCACAAATTAACTACCATCTCTATCCATAATAAACATCCTTGCTATTCACATAGTTCTTTAGGCAATATTCAAGTATATTTGTGCTTGTATGTTTACATTAGCTTTCAATAAAACTGTATCTATAAAAATTTCTCAAACATTTAATAAATGAAGCAGACCAGTCATTATGAAAATATAATTTTCATGTTTCATGTTTTTAAGCATTTCATCTTTTCTTCATTCTTTTCATCTTTCATGTTTTTATGCATTTCCTGCCAACCATGTAATTTCCTTTTCTTTAGGGAAGTTGATAACGTGTGGTCTCTAATCTCAACACTGCTGCTTTCTGAGTTGGCCATTCAGGTTTTCTGAACACACGGTATTCCTCTGTGCACTGGATGTAGCAGTGGAATCTGATAATGTTGGTAGTCATCATTTCCAGTTATTTCAACTGCAGGACCACCTTCAAACACAGAGTGGGAGGAAGGGCGGGAAGCAGGTTATGCCAGAACGATGCCAGTGTTTGCTGAGTGAGATGCTTTGAAATCTCTGAAGAAGGTCCTAGAGAACTGACAAGAATAATGCACAGAAGACACAGGCCTGCCAGGATCCATGGTTCAGACTCGTTCAATGTGTATACCAAGACCTGCCACACACCCCTTCAGACATTCAGCCCCATCCAAAGGCAAGTCAGGCTACCAGTTTATTACTGGGCATCTGGAGAGTCATCCAGGCCCCGTGATGGCCGAGTGAGTGCAGAGTATGGAGGGAAGATGAAGTATACCAGGGTTTCAAAAAGGTCAAGACAAGAAGATCTTACCAAGACAGGCAAGAGATCTCAGTGGCAAGAAAGATTGGTAAGAATAACTAATGTCAGTCCTTGAGACACAATCACTGGATATAACGCTCAGCAACAGGGAAAACAACATACAAAATGCATGTAATTATTTTTTATGTCTTCCTCACCATGGCAATTTCTACTGTTCAAAATTATTTTTCTCATTAGTTAAACACTCAGAATTGTTACTGCTTTTGGCTGTTCCTTTGTAAATGTAAAGCTTTTGGTCCTTCATTCGTTTATTTTGTCTCAGGTTGATGTTTTTGTAAGTATCACAAATTAACTACCATCTCTATCCATAATAAACATCCTTGCTATTCACATAGTTCTTTAGGCAATATTCAAGTATATTTGTGCTTGTATGTTTACATTAGCTTTCAATAAAACTGTATCTATAAAAATTTCTCAAACATTTAATAAATGAAGCAGACCAGTCATTATGAAAATATAATTTTCATGTTTCATGTTTTTAAGCATTTCATCTTTTCTTCATTCTTTTCATCTTTCATGTTTTTATGCATTTCCTGCCAACCATGTAATTTCCTTTTCTTTAGGGAAGTTGATAACGTGTGGTCTCTAATCTCAACACTGCTGCTTTCTGAGTTGGCCATTCAGGTTTTCTGAACACACGGTATTCCTCTGTGCACTGGATGTAGCAGTGGAATCTGATAATGTTGGTAGTCATCATTTCCAGTTATTTCAACTGCAGGACCACCTTCAAACACAGAGTGGGAGGAAGGGCGGGAAGCAGGTTATGCCAGAACGATGCCAGTGTTTGCTGAGTGAGATGCTTTGAAATCTCTGAAGAAGGTCCTAGAGAACTGACAAGAATAATGCACAGAAGACACAGGCCTGCCAGGATCCATGGTTCAGACTCGTTCAATGTGTATACCAAGACCTGCCACACACCCCTTCAGACATTCAGCCCCATCCAAAGGCAAGTCAGGCTACCAGTTTATTACTGGGCATCTGGAGAGTCATCCAGGCCCCGTGATGGCCGAGTGAGTGCAGAGTATGGAGGGAAGATGAAGTATACCAGGGTTTCAAAAAGGTCAAGACAAGAAGATCTTACCAAGACAGGCAAGAGATCTCAGTGGCAAGAAAGATTGGTAAGAATAACTAATGTCAGTCCTTGAGACACAATCACTGGATATAACGCTCAGCAACAGGGAAAACAACATACAAAATGCATGTAATTATTTTTTATGTCTTCCTCACCATGGCAATTTCTACTGTTCAAAATTATTTTTCTCATTAGTTAAACACTCAGAATTGTTACTGCTTTTGGCTGTTCCTTTGTAAATGTAAAGCTTTTGGTCCTTCATTCGTTTATTTTGTCTCAGGTTGATGTTTTTGTAACTACAAACCATATTCTGTCTCCTGAACTTAAAGCAATTTTCTACCATTTGTCCAGTTACACAAGACAATCTTTTCTTCAAGATTATAACTATTTTTAATTATTAAATCTCTTCAGAATAGGCTAATTACAGAGTCCCAAGTTAAAAAAAGAAAAAATTATCACTAATGGGGACTGGAGCAAAACAAATTTAGCTGTTATTCCTTAAAATATAACTACTTGATAAGTTATGCTTTATTAATATAAATTAATGACTAATGCAATATCTAGAAGGAGAGATGCAGAATCTATCAACAAAGTATATTCTGTGCTTGACATAAAACATCACGAACAAAAGAAACATTAAATGTAAATGGTTAGTTTTTCTTATATTGTTCCAATGGTTGCAATCAAAAGTTAAACATTTAGAAGCACACAACAAAATTAAAACACATACCTTATTAGCTGCTTCCAAGGAATTTATTAGGTTCTGCAGCTCCTCTTTACTCATTTCAACAGAATACGGCTTGACCTCACCATTCTCTTTTATATCTAGGTGAAGGTTTAAAAATGGCATTTGTAATGTAGCAATCTTGTCACTAGAAAGTGCAAGCTGTTTAAAATAAGAAAAATAATAATTAATAAGCAGTTCAGAAAAGGAATGTATTAAATATGCATCAGAGCTTACGAACACATTAAAGAAAAAAGAGCACCCTTGTTTGCTGTGATGTATAGAGAAATATGAAAGGAATAAAAGAAATTAAACTCACGCTAAACCAGCATATATCTGAAGAACAGAAAAAGAAAAGAGTGAATAAAAGCAACAAAGTAGTTTAGAGACACTAGTTAAGATTCTGTGGTAGGAACAGAAATCTAGAGCAGTCTCATGGCTCAGAAGTACTGAATGGTCTGTAAACTACAAAACTTCGTAAAATCAAAAAAGCAAAATAAAAAAGACCTTGTGATTATGGGAGCAAAAAAAGAGAAAGAAGTACTGAATGGGTCCAATGCGTCAACAGAGAATTCTTGGAGAAGTGTAGTGATACCAAGAGGATAAAAGCCCAAGTACAAAGATAAAACTAAAAACATGGTAAATCTCAGTAATTAAGATGACTAAATAACAAGCAGCTAGTTCTCTACCAAACTGCTGACAAATGTTATCAAGATACCACTTTCGATTAGAGCCACTCAACCAAAACATGACACCTTAATCTTTTCTACCCTGTCTAAAGAGAGGAACCTAGAGGAAATGGAAGAACCATATGTTTACAATAGTAAAGCTTTCTGAAACAAGCACAGCTTCACCGGCAGATGGTAAGAGGAGTTCAGTTTTCCTGAAATCTGAGCTAGGAATACCACAATAACTGAATTTTGGAGTGCTACCACTTGCAAAAATTTACTGGGGCAATGGTAAAGGACTTCTTCCCTGACGACCAACCTAAGGATCTCGCTTGTGGTTTAAACACTGCAGAATCAAACAAACCTTCGTGTATCTCCTCCATTCTCTCTCCAAACTACAGGACTCACTTTACCTGAGATTTAAAGTAGCACCTAAAGTTTGTCCACCTCATCAATAATTCTCCTCAGTATTTTCAGTAAGTGGTTTCTCAGCCAACGAGGAGTGTACTAACTCAAAAAGAAGTTAGAGTAATTTTCAGATACCCACAGTGGTTAAATTACTGTTTCTTAGGTTGAATTCAAACCTATTTCATTGCAAATCATATACTTTAGCCCTTGTCCTATCGCTCAAAGCCACAGAGCACATATCTATTCCTTCATCCACATGACTTAAAGCTTTAGTTACTTAAATTCATTAAACTATAATGTTATTATACATGATTTAGACGTCTGCAGTGCACTTACTGATGCCCCAGTTAACAAGAAGGATGTAATCTGAATTATCTTTGATACCTTTTAAGAAAATGTATCTCAAAAACCCAGAAAATTTAGATATATAGTATTACAAAAAATAAATGTATTCAAAAAATGAAATAAAAAGCATAAAAACTCACATTCTCACCTTTAACTGCCAATCAAAATCTTGTAGCTGTGCAGAGGAAATATCAACTATTTCATCCAACAGAGTCTGCTTGATTTCATCTTTCCTACTTTTTAAGCACTTCATGATAGCTTCTTGATGAGATGAACTCAACTGATTCAACTGCTGAGATATCTAGGTGGAAAATAAGTGAAAGGGGCTTTCTATTTAGAATGTATAGAACAATTACACTCTCCTTTCCCATATGCTTTAAAATAGTAATCAGGGCTTCCCTGGTGGTCCAGTGGGTAAGGACACCGCCTTGCAGTGCAAGGGGCGCCAGTTCGATCCCTGGCCTGGGAAGATCCCACGTGCCGCGGAGCGGCTGGACCAATGTGTCTAATTACCCAGTCAGAGCTCTGGAGCGCATGCACCCAGAGCCGGTGCTCTGCGACAACAGAGGCCACCGCGATGGGAGGCCCACACGGGCCAAAGAATGAAGATGGATGAAAATGGACAAATGAAAGACCAATAGAAGTGGCCTGCCCGCCCCCTCCCTCCCCAACCCGCCCCTCCCCTCAAATAAATAAATAATAAATATTTTTAAAAAGTAATAATAAAATAAAATAGTAATCAAAGGGGAAAAAACACAAAATACTTCTATAACAATAAAAAGAATGAGATGAGGATTCATAAGCAGTAAACAAGAAATTTTAACAAATTTTTTGCAAAACAGAAAGTACAGGAAAAGAGCTGACTGATTAAGCAACATGGGAGTGAATACATTGGAAACCACTAAAGCTGGTATACCTGTATTACTATATCAGACAAAATAGATTTTAAGGCAAGAAGACTTACAAGAAATGGAGCAGGAGAGCAAAAGAGTTGTTCAGCAGAAAATACACGTGTGCACTTACTAACATAGCTTCAAAATATATAGAGCAGCAAAACTTGGTAGAAAAAGAAAAAGAGGCAAACTTACCTCTTCATCAGACAAATTTTTACCAACTGCAGCTTTGAAAAAGCTGGTAATGTCTTCCAGAACATGCATCCATTCTGTTGAATCCCAAACATTGTGATAATCCTGGTAGAGAGGGTAAGATCTGCTGCAAATGCCATCAATTACTTTGTGAAGAAGCTAGAGAGAAAAAAAAAAAAAGAGAGAGAAAGAAATAAATGTAGTTTTAAGTAGCATTATGAAACAGATGTATCTTCCTTGTAGCAAATAAAGGAGAAATTTTCTGGGGAGAAATTCATGTTATCTGCAGGAGCAGTTGAGGTTGAAATGCAACTGTCTTTAACATTATTTCATTAATTAAAGTTAGACCATCACACAAACACACACAAAAACAGACTTTCTGTAATTCTGTCCATCTTCAGCAGCTAAAATAATGTTATAGATACACTGTTGTTTCTCCCAATGTTCTGGAAAGGAAGATGGTGAGTATAAGTTTCTCCTTGGGATTCTTTAGACATCATATTTATATCAATAACGAAAAAACATGGTATGACTCTTCGATCAAAGTCTTTTTACTGTAGATCTACACGCTCCTTCTCTCCATTTTCTACAGCATCCACACTTACTTCTTTTGGTCGACTCCAAATAACCCCTTGGTGACCTCCCTACCTTAATTCCAGCAATGGAAATCCTCACACATACTTCACTGAACACACTCATTATGTCTCTGACTTCTGGAACAAAACTAGCTAGTCTAAGTCCTATTTCCACTACTTACTAGTTTTAAATATTCTGTGCCTGTTTCCTCATGTGTAAAACAAGGATATCATCTACCCACACAATGTTGTTTTAAAGATTGAAGAAGGATACATGTAAATCACTTGGCGCACTCCTGGCATTAAAAACTGCTTGTCATTGTTATCCTTATTATTACTAGCTATCATTATCATCACCATCACTACTACTGGTTCTGTGTCCCATGCCTTTAACATATATTAATTAAATACTGTATCAGCACTATTCTAGGCAAGTGATCAATATAGTTTTCTTTCTCAAAGGATATTTGAGTCTTATAAGAAGAGTACTTGAATCCAAACAATTTGGAAGTGCATTTAAGCATCAAGGAAAGATTCCAACTCCTTTATCCTGGATCATGTTCCAGTCCATTTTAAGCAAAAATGCCTCCTCTATAACATCACACATATCGGAACAGAAATGAGTGACTGTTGACCCTAATTCCAAATGACGGCCAATGCACTATGTGAACAGAATTCTTATCTATCATCAATTAGCCAACATTTTCAATTTGAAATTCATTCCAAATTCTCTACCTATACTTACCCTTATCCCAAACCGCCATCCCAGGCTAAAGTAAAGCCCAGAATTCAAACTTAAAGCTAATAAGAGTGCTATCTTTTTAGAATAGTCTTTTAAAATTAATTCACACATATGTAATGAGCCCTGCATTGCAGTTACTAAACATGCCAATGTAAATACAAAGGAAAAATAACTATAACATCTACCATTCACAGAACCCTAATTATGTACCAAACACCGTGCTGATCTTCACTACAACCCTGTGAAGTAAGCCTTGCTATTATCCCATTCTACAAACGAGGAAACTGAGGATAAATAAGATAAAGTTCTACCGTACCAGAGTCTCGGGCCATTTGTGAAAACCAATATAATCAACAGATACACGAAATTTAAGATGATAGGAGTTATAATACAAGTTTACAGAGGGTACAAAGCACAGAAGGAGGGAAAAGTGTGTCTTACAAGAACAAACACAAGCAGCTGCATAGGCACAGGATAAAAGTGTAAAACCACAGAACGCGATTTGAAAGATGACAGCATATAAAGCTAGAGAGCTGGCAGAGGCCAAATCATAAAGGGCCTGAGTAGGAAATCGCAACCCACTCCAGGACTCTTGCCTGGAAAATTCCCTGGACAGAGGAGCCGGGCAAGGTACAGTCCATGGAGTCACGAAGAGTTGGACACGACTGAGCACAGTATACACACACACACAGTGCAAAAGAGCCTAGACTTTAATCTGTTCAACAGGGAAGCAAGCTATTCACATATCTGCATTATGTTCCCCTACAACTGTGAACAGGTCAGGCAATATAAGGAGAGAAAAGGGCAGGAAGGGGAGTCCAAAGACGCCCATCTTGCATTTACTTATCAGCAGATTAAAGGGGGGTGGTAAATTGCTGGGGAAATTCAAACTAGAGGCAGCAGGGATGTGAAAAGGATGGTATGCAGAATTTTGGGCTGAAAGAGGTGCTATCACCAACCAAGACTGAGGCCAGAGCCAGAGAAGGAGTAAAGTCAGGGAGAAAGACAAAGAGCTCAGCCAAGGATATACTGCATTTGAGGTACCTGGGGTGGTATCTAAGCAGAAGCCTGATATTCAGGGAAGAGCTTTTTAGATCCAGGAGTCATCCACATACCTGGCAGTAAAGGTTATGGGCCTATCTAAGTAGTATGCAGTTAGAACAAAGACAGGAGCAGAAGGCTAATACAAGAGGCATAGTCAACAGATCTGAGCGTCAGTTTCCACTCTGCCACTTACTTGTCTGACAACTCTGGATTAAGTGACCCAAACCCTCGACTGACATTCAGAACCCTAATTATGTACCAAACCCGAAAGTGAAGTAAGCCTTGCTATTATCCCATTCTACAAACGAGGAAACTGAGGATAAATAAGATAAAGTTCTACCGTACCAGAGTCTCGGGCCATTTGTGAAAACCAATATAATCAACAGATACACGAAATTTAAGATGATAGGAGTTATAATACAAGTTTACAGAGGGTACAAAGCACAGAAGGAGGGAAAAGTGTGTCTTACAAGAACAAACACAAGCAGCTGCATAGGCACAGGATAAAAGTGTAAAACCACAGAACGCGATTTGAAAGATGACAGCATATAAAGCTAGAGAGCTGGCAGAGGCCAAATCATAAAGGGCCTGAGTAGGAAATCGCAACCCACTCCAGGACTCTTGCCTGGAAAATTCCCTGGACAGAGGAGCCGGGCAAGGTACAGTCCATGGAGTCACGAAGAGTTGGACACGACTGAGCACAGTATACACACACACACAGTGCAAAAGAGCCTAGACTTTAATCTGTTCAACAGGGAAGCAAGCTATTCACATATCTGCATTATGTTCCCCTACAACTGTGAACAGGTCAGGCAATATAAGGAGAGAAAAGGGCAGGAAGGGTGACCCAAGGACGCCCATCTTGCATTTACTTATCAGCAGATTAAAGGGGGGTGGTAAATTGCTGGGGAAATTCAAACTAGAGGCAGCAGGGATGTGAAAAGGATGGTATGCAGAATTTTGGGCTGAAAGAGGTGCTATCACCAACCAAGACTGAGGCCAGAGCCAGAGAAGGAGTAAAGTCAGGGAGAAAGACAAAGAGCTCAGCCAAGGATATACTGCATTTGAGGTACCTGGGGTGGTATCTAAGCAGAAGCCTGATATTCAGGGAAGAGCTTTTTAGATCCAGGAGTCATCCACATACCTGGCAGTAAAGGTTATGGGCCTATCTAAGTAGTATGCAGTTAGAACAAAGACAGGAGCAGAAGGCTAATACAAGAGGCATAGTCAACAGATCTGAGCGTCAGTTTCCACTCTGCCACTTACTTGTCTGACAACTCTGGATTAAGTGACCCAAACCCTCGACTGACATTTCAGCTTTCTCATTTGTAAAATCAGAGAAAAGAGTTAAGATGGCTTTTATTGATCTTAGCAGTATGAAGTTTACTACCTTCTATCGCCTCCACACTATCCCCATTGTAAATGGAACAGAGAAAAAGGTAAGGTGGAGATTTGGGACTTAGAAAAGTTGTCCATGGCATATTCCGCTATCGCATTAGCAGGCTAAGCCCTCATCCCAACTTTCACCCCTCGTAAATGGAACAGACTGGGGACTTACTCAAAGTTGCATATCATGGACATTGAAAAGTTCTCGGATCCAGATGCCGGCCCCCATGATAAAGCTGAGTTAACTTCTCAGTCAGATTCTCCTCTTATAGCAACCATTGGGTTTTCTTCCTTTCACAGTTCACAGTCAAAATTTTGCCATATGCATTTACTGTCTCCACATGTCTCTCATCTTTCAAACTAAAAATTTGCTCCCGCCAAAAACAGTATTGTAAATTGCCAGGAGCATAGTGTACAGAGGCTCCTAACCGCTGCTCACCTGTTTAGCCTCAGCCTCCCTGCTCTGCTTCTCACCCTGAACTTCAGTCTCCAGAACCACAGCAGGTCCTCAAAGCTCCTGGGGACGGGCTTTCTTCTTGTAATCTTCATGACCGCTATCCCTTGGCCTAAAACACTCTCTTCTGTCTGCCCCATTTGGTTCCTACTCATCCTTCAGGACTCAACCTAGAAACCCAGGCAGGTCTTCTGGAAGACCTTCCCTGGCCTCTTCAAATCTCAGTTGCCACCCCTCCTACAAACTCATCACCAGATAACTCAGTTTGGTTTCCTCATTAGATGACAAGGTACACCAGGGTATGGGCTGTCTCATTCCCCATTTGACCTTATCCCATAGCACAATCAGCACATAGCAGACTTCGATGACAAGTTGGCTGAACAACTCAATTCTCCTTCCTAGACTGCAGGTGCCAACGTAAATGTCATGTCTCGAATATCATGTCTCAAAATAAGGTCCACCTTGGACCACCCTACCTACAGTCTCCCAGTTTCTGGTAGCATTTATCAGGGTTTGGTTTGGTTTTGTCTTGTCACCCACAAGAGGGTTGGATACACCTCTCTAGGTCAGCAAAGTATTCTTATCTCCTAGAGGCACCGTCCCTGGTGCACGAGGAACGTTGTGGAGGTTTGCGCTAAAAACAATGAAAGAATAAAACACACACAAAAAGTTGCAAACCACCCCCTACAGCTTTCAAGCCTGTCTTGCGATTCAGCCGAGGGTCACCAGGTCCAGGCAGCTCCCAGCAGCGGTCAGGCGGGCCCCCATTCGGAAGCCGGCGCAGTTCCGCGGGCATCTGCGTGCAAAACCCCTGGAGGGGCTCCTGGAAGCCGGGGCGCGGACGTGGCGCCCCAAGCCTTGGCCTCCACCACTCTCCAGAGAACGCAGGGGCGGGCCGCCGGAAAGCACACCCGGTCCTCCTTCCTTCCTTAAGCAGCCGGCGCGAGCCCCCTAAAGGCATCCGGGTGAGGCCTCCCGTCCCGGACGTAGTTCGGCCCCGCGCAGCCGCCCCCAGCACCCTCCTCACCTGCAGACCCCGCTCTGCTGGAAGCTTCTGCAGCCGCCACAAGGGTATCCTCTCTTCCGGCTCCATCCCTGCGTGAGGCTCGGGGCTGGGTCACATGACCAGTCCCGGCGTCTCCTGCGAGCCTGGGCTCGTCCACGTGACTCTTCCGAGCCGGGCGGCGTGGACGGAGCGGGCTGGAGCCGGCAGAGCCTTTGTGCGCGTGTGCAGAGCTGGAACCCTCCCTTTCCGGGAGCAAAGTGTTTTCTGCTTTTAGCAAGCTCCGTGGTCTTACAGGAAATTAACCTTAAATTACATTCGCAAATCTCTCAGAGCAGTTGGCAACTTTGTTCAGAGTCCTTTTAAACTCTACACACTTAGAGTGCAAAAGAAGGGTAACTATTTCTTGGGTGCGCCGGGCCATTCTCCGGAATTCAGGAAATATCCTGATTTGAAATGCAAATTGATTTGAAAAGTACCCTGATTTGGAAGGTCATTTTGCCTCCTACCATGCGCGAGGTTCTTTACAGATTATCCTAAGAACTCACTGTTTTCATCCTCACTTCCAAATAATAAGATCAGGGAAGTTACTAGGGTTGTCAGATTCAGCAAATAAAAATACCAAGTGCCCAGTTAAATAGGAAATTTCAGTTAAGCAACGAATATTTTCTTATCAGTGTGCCTTAAGTTTTGCATGGGACATACACTAAAAAAAGTATTCCATGTGTGTCTGAAGCTCAGATTTAACCAGACACCTTGCATTTTATCTGTCAACCCTAAAAGTACCCCCGCAAAACCCGAGCTAAGGAAAGAGCACAGCCTGAAGCAAATGAAATTAGAACCACACACGTTGGACTAAACCTAAAACCCAGAGCGCCTTCCTGTGATTTCTCTCATTATTATAACTTTTACTTTAATCAGATGCTAGGGAATTCAGTAATGATAAGACAGCCCCTACGACCTAGAAAGTTCCAGGAGCACAGTAAATAGAAACAGAAATTACAATCTAATATAATTAATAATGAAAGTGGTGCATGCTGATAAAGCATACCACAGGGAAGTATTTTAGTCTGTGAATCATACAGAGAAAGAACTACTTAGTGACAGCCTTCAAGGGTTAGCACAAAGGCTCTTTCTCTACTTTATGCCCACTTCTTGAAATTTCATGACTCTCTCTCTTTTTCAGAATTTACCACTTTCTACTTTTTAGTATAGGTAGGTATGCACAACTGTCATTGTCCCGCTGAAGCATGATTATCTTAACACACTTTGTCTTTATGTATAGGTTCCCAAGTAATAGTTAACAAATGGGAAGGAATCTGGAAAACTACAACAGTTAGTAAATCTATCTGTTTTCTGCTTTTAGCAAGCTCCGTGGTCTTACAGGAAATTAACCTTAAATTACATTCGCAAATCTCTCAGAGCAGTTGGCAACTTTGTTCAGAGTCCTTTTAAACTCTACACACTTAGAGTGCAAAAGAAGGGTAACTATTTCTTGGGTGCGCCGGGCCATTCTCCGGAATTCAGGAAATATCCTGATTTGAAATGCAAATTGATTTGAAAAGTACCCTGATTTGGAAGGTCATTTTGCCTCCTACCATGCGCGAGGTTCTTTACAGATTATCCTAAGAACTCACTGTTTTCATCCTCACTTCCAAATAATAAGATCAGGGAAGTTACTAGGGTTGTCAGATTCAGCAAATAAAAATACCAAGTGCCCAGTTAAATAGGAAATTTCAGTTAAGCAACGAATATTTTCTTATCAGTGTGCCTTAAGTTTTGCATGGGACATACACTAAAAAAAGTATTCCATGTGTGTCTGAAGCTCAGATTTAACCAGACACCTTGCATTTTATCTGTCAACCCTAAAAGTACCGCAAAACCCGAGCTAAGGAAAGAGCACAGCCTGAAGCAAATGAAATTAGAACCACACACGTTGGACTAAACCTAAAACCCAGAGCGCCTTCCTGTGATTTCTCTCATTATTATAACTTTTACTTTAATCAGATGCTAGGGAATTCAGTAATGATAAGACAGCCCCTACGACCTAGAAAGTTCCAGGAGCACAGTAAATAGAAACAGAAATTACAATCTAATATAATTAATAATGAAAGTGGTGCATGCTGATAAAGCATACCACAGGGAAGTATTTTAGTCTGTGAATCATACAGAGAAAGAACTACTTAGTGACAGCCTTCAAGGGTTAGCACAAAGGCTCTTTCTCTACTTTATGCCCACTTCTTGAAATTTCATGACTCTCTCTCTTTTTCAGAATTTACCACTTTCTACTTTTTAGTATAGGTAGGTATGCACAACTGTCATTGTCCCCGCTGAAGCATGATTATCTTAACACACTTTGTCTTTATGTATAGGTTCCCGAAGTAATAGTTAACAAATGGGAAGGAATCTGGAAAACTACCTAATGCATGCCAGTTAGTAAATCTACTGAGGATGGGATCTGTTTTCTAGAAAAACAAAACAGACGAATGTTTACATGTTGTAACAATATTTATTAAGCATAATACTATATGCCAAACACTTTATATATCTCATCTTATTAATCTTCCCTACAACCTTGTGTGGTAGATATTATCCTAGCTTTAAAAATGAGAACTCAGACTTGGTGAAGTAATACCAACCCTGTTCAGGGTCATATAGGTGGTGTTCATGACCTATTCTTGCATCCGTGGACTGATAAGGCCTATGACCTTGAGTTATAATCTAAATGGCAAAGAATAAAAAACATTATAAACATAAAACATCAGTGAAACTTTGAAATGGCGTTCTCACATATTGCTGTTGAAAATACAGATTAGTAAAATTTTTCTGGAAGGTTGTAATTGTACCTACTCCTTGGATTCCACTCTAAGAACTCCAGTTTTAGAAATGTAAGACAGAAATGCTTCCCTCTGAGAACAATTGATTTATAAGTTACTGAAGTAAATCACTATTAATAAATTATTGGCCTAATAATTATATGGCATAAAATTAATCCACAAAAAAGTGATTATGTAAATATTTTACCAAAATACTTGGTAAAATATAAACTTGCTCACTCTACATTATTGAGTAAAAAATTAAGTTTCAGAATTACCTGTAGGGCTTCCCTAGTGGTCCAGTGGGTGAACAGTCCACCTTGCAGTTCAGGGAGCACCAGTTCGGTCCCTGGCCCAGGAGGACCCCACGTGCTGCAGAGAGGCTGGACGGATGTGTCCTATTATGAGCCAGCACTCAGGAACGCGTGCACCCAGAGCCGGTGCTCTGCAGCAAGAGAGGCCACTGCAATGAGAGGCCCACACAGGCCAAAGACTAAAACGATGGATGAAAATAAATATAAATAAAAGAGGCATGATGGGGAAAAAAAAAAACCTACTTGTACTGCACAATGCATGACATATTGCATGGATACTTCTAGAGTATGAATTCCTGGCATAGGAGTATACTAAATACCAGTTATGGTGATCTTTCACTTGGGGGATTACAGGTGACTTTGATTCCACTTGTTTTTCTAAATTTTCTATGCCAAGTTTATTTTAAATATTTTAATGGTAGTATGATAAATCAAAATTACAATCTGTTACTTTCAATTTTGGCTTGAAAATTAGCTAATTCTTACCTGAACGTATCCTATTTTTCCAACATCTCAAATGCAATCAATCAACAATACAACTAGTGTGGTAGATATTATCCTAGCTTTAAAATGAGAACTCAGACTTGGTGAAGTAATACCAACCCTGTTCAGGGTCATATAGGTGGTGTTCATGACCTATTCTTGCATCCGTGGACTGATAAGGCCTATGACCTTGAGTTATAATCTAAATGGCAAAGAATAAAAAACATTATAAACATAAAACATCAGTGAAACTTTGAAATGGCGTTCTCACATATTGCTGTTGAAAATACAGATTAGTAAAATTTTTCTGGAAGGTTGTAATTGTACCTACTCCTTGGATTCCACTCTAAGAACTCCAGTTTTAGAAATGTAAGACAGAAATGCTTCCCTCTGAGAACAATTGATTTATAAGTTACTGAAGTAAATCACTATTAATAAATTATTGGCCTAATAATTATATGGCATAAAATTAATCCACAAAAAAGTGATTATGTAAATATTTTACCAAAATACTTGGTAAAATATAAACTTGCTCACTCTACATTATTGAGTAAAAAATTAAGTTTCAGAATTACCTGTAGGGCTTCCCTAGTGGTCCAGTGGGTGAACAGTCCACCTTGCAGTTCAGGGAGCACCAGTTCGGTCCCTGGCCCAGGAGGACCCCACGTGCTGCAGAGAGGCTGGACGGATGTGTCCTATTATGAGCCAGCACTCAGGAACGCGTGCACCCAGAGCCGGTGCTCTGCAGCAAGAGAGGCCACTGCAATGAGAGGCCCACACAGGCCAAAGACTAAAACGATGGATGAAAATAAATATAAATAAAAGAGGCATGATGGGGAAAAAAAAAAAACCTACTTGTACTGCACAATGCATGACATATTGCATGGATACTTCTAGAGTATGAATTCCTGGCATAGGAGTATACTAAATACCAGTTATGGTGATCTTTCACTTGGGGGATTACAGGTGACTTTGATTCCACTTGTTTTTCTAAATTTTCTATGCCAAGTTTATTTTAAATATTTTAATGGTAGTATGATAAATCAAAATTACAATCTGTTACTTTCAATTTTGGCTTGAAAATTAGCTAATTCTTACCTGAACGTATCCTTTTTTTCCAACATCTTGCCAAATGCAATCAATAACAACCAATACACGCTGATGATAATGTTTTCCCATCCCATTGCCTAGAAGTATAGTCTCAGTTGGCTCAGATTCTGCCTTTCAGATTCTCAAAGACACTGTGAGACATGAATTACAGCTTTTCTGCCTGTGGCCATCCAGGAACCATAACCATGTACTTTAGCTTATGTTACAGTACCTCCCGGGGCCTCCCAGGTAGGTAAAGAACCTACCTGCCAATGCAGGAGATGCAGGAGAAACAGGTTTGATCCCTAGGTGGGGAAGATCCTCTGGAGGAGGGCATAGCAACCCACTACAGTATTCTTGCCTGGAGAATCCCATGGACAGAGGAGCCTGGAGGACTACTGTCCATAGGTCACAAAGAGCCAGACATGACTGAATAACCTAGCACACATGCAGGCATAGTACTTCCCATTCCTTGTAGCAGCTTCTGCTTTTGTGAGAGTAGGTTAACTTACAAAAATACCACCAGAATTTTAGCAGTATAGCATAATGTTTATTTATTTCTCCCTTAAATGTATGTCATTTTAATTCAGTTGTAGGTGGTTATTCTCCACGATCTCAAAGTTCTATTCAATCAACAGGAAAAAGCCTATGAAAGATCCTAAAAGAGATTTTTATGTGCCAGATTTGAAAATGGGGAACATCATTTCTATCCATTTCCATCAGCCAGAACCTACCCAGTTTCATTTGTAACACCTAACTGTAAGGGCATGTGGAAAATATAGTTTAGCCATGTGCCCAAGAAGAGAAACAGAGTTTGGTAAACAATTTCTCTCTACTACAATCATGCTTTTTTTAAAGACAGCTGAAAAGTTCTAATAGGTGCTGTATCAACAGTGTTGACAATCATTCTCTTTCACATTTCATATGAAACAATCATGCTTGATACCTTACTGTTAAATTAGAATATAAAACCAGACTCCAACTGTCATCTTTACCTACCTCACATTAGTATGGATTCAGGTTCATATTAAGAGGAGGATCTGAGAGGTTAGTAATTTAATTAACCCCTTGTTGGGTTATTGCCACAATCAGGTTGGATTTGTGATCCTAGAGGTTATATCTAAGAGAAATCAAGAAGATGAAACTGGCTAGTTGGCTGTTAAGGTAAAAGTCTGGGTTATACTAATTTAAAATCATTATAAGAAAAGGTAGTCTTCAGGTTTTTAGGTCCCCTGACTGTATTTTGTATTTCCACTCAGAAGACACTGACGTACTCACGCTCAAGAGACTGATAAACCAGAATGTTACACAATAGGAAGTCCTCCTCCTCAATGTAATCTCTCTTCTAAGAATTTTTTTGCCTATGGATCTTCTTTCCATTAAATGGCATTCCCTTATCATTGCTTATTATTGACTCTTAACCAAGATTTAGGAAATACTCTGCTCCAAAGGGTTACTCTGGCAATTTGTGTTCCCCATCATTGTGGGTCAAGTCTTACTAGTGAATTTCAAATGATAACTCTGTTGTCCCTAAATTCTGAGCTCCCTCCTTTCACCCATGAGCTGACATTAGCTTCAATAATTACAATTTCTGACAAACATTGAGGAATGAAGAAAAGCAATTAATTTATTATATAGAGTTGAAGGCATCCTTTAATAAAAGAAATTGTCTGTAGTTTTCCACATCTGTTTCTCAGTTCAAGCCTGCTTTTCAAGTTATCCTATGCCTTGAAGTTGACTAATTTGTTCATCTTAATTAGATATGTTGCAATATAGGTGTGCTTAGTGATTTGCATTGCAATCTATGTAAAATTATTCCTGTTCATAAATTGCTGAGAGCAAAGAGGCTTCAAGTTTAAATGAGTTTAATTACTACCTTATAACCATACAGGAAATATTTAACTGTTGGTATTGGTTCTGTTACACTGAAAGAAGTTATAGATAGCTAATTTGTAAAGATTTGGAAGATACTGGGTTCTATTTTGTCTCTATAGTCTCAGATATGACTGCCTAGAAAAAGTTTCGTATAAGTCAACTCCATAAATGTCTCATTTCATTCTGGTGAATTAACTTAATAAATGGAAAGTGTCTGTTTTCTTTTTGACCTTTATATATCATTATGAAACGGCATTCTGGAAGATAGGCTTCTCTGTCCAGAGAAATCAAGAAAAGGATGCAAACTGGATTTGTGATCCTAGAGGTTATATCTAAGAGAAATCAAGAAGATGAAACTGGCTAGTTGGCTGTTAAGGTAAAAGTCTGGGTTATACTAATTTAAAATCATTATAAGAAAAGGTAGTCTTCAGGTTTTTAGGTCCCCTGACTGTATTTTGTATTTCCACTCAGAAGACACTGACGTACTCACGCTCAAGAGACTGATAAACCAGAATGTTACACAATAGGAAGTCCTCCTCCTCAATGTAATCTCTCTTCTAAGAATTTTTTTGCCTATGGATCTTCTTTCCATTAAATGGCATTCCCTTATCATTGCTTATTATTGACTCTTAACCAAGATTTAGGAAATACTCTGCTCCAAAGGGTTACTCTGGCAATTTGTGTTCCCCATCATTGTGGGTCAAGTCTTACTAGTGAATTTCAAATGATAACTCTGTTGTCCCTAAATTCTGAGCTCCCTCCTTTCACCCATGAGCTGACATTAGCTTCAATAATTACAATTTCTGACAAACATTGAGGAATGAAGAAAAGCAATTAATTTATTATATAGAGTTGAAGGCATCCTTTAATAAAAGAAATTGTCTGTAGTTTTCCACATCTGTTTCTCAGTTCAAGCCTGCTTTTCAAGTTATCCTATGCCTTGAAGTTGACTAATTTGTTCATCTTAATTAGATATGTTGCAATATAGGTGTGCTTAGTGATTTGCATTGCAATCTATGTAAAATTATTCCTGTTCATAAATTGCTGAGAGCAAAGAGGCTTCAAGTTTAAATGAGTTTAATTACTACCTTATAACCATACAGGAAATATTTAACTGTTGGTATTGGTTCTGTTACACTGAAAGAAGTTATAGATAGCTAATTTGTAAAGATTTGGAAGATACTGGGTTCTATTTTGTCTCTATAGTCTCAGATATGACTGCCTAGAAAAAGTTTCGTATAAGTCAACTCCATAAATGTCTCATTTCATTCTGGTGAATTAACTTAATAAATGGAAAGTGTCTGTTTTCTTTTTGACCTTTATATATAATTAAGAAATGCTTTTGTGTGTTACTCATATAGTCGTGTCTTACTCTTTGCAACCCCATGCACGGTAGCCCGCCAGGCTTCTCTGTCCATGGAATTCTCCAGGCAAGAATACTGAAGTGGATTGCCACTTCCTTCTCCAAAGAAAGTTTTTAACATATTTCCTTATAGCCTATTTTCTTTCTCAAAGAAATATTCTTGTAGCTTAAGCCATCTGAGTTCTCCATTAAAGTGATCCTTGAAACAGACATTTCAGTTTAAAAAGTGCAATAAAGATTACATGTAATAGTTATTCTAGTGTAACACTAAAGAATACAGTAGACTCAAAGCTCTGAACATATTCTGTTAAACTGAAATATTTGAGTGAACTGCAGTTTTGGAACTTTGATGTAGTGCACTGTAATCCGCACTTTGTCCTCAAGGGTTTGCAGTCTTAGAATGGCCTGTCAAGTGCTCCATTAGTCTTTCTGATGAAGGTTCTGTGCCTGCAAGAGCTCCCTCTTCTCAGTTGCTACCTCTTTTAATCACTGTGCTGAAACACTCCACATCTGTGAGCTGTTAGGATTTTAGCCAATGGTTCTTAATCAAGATAGCTCATTAGAATCACCCCAGAGAATTTTTGTGTGATTGATTTTTCACTTTAAATGTGCTATACTTTTGGTTTTTACATAGCTGTGACATTAACATACCATAAATTCCTGCCATTTAAAATACAGTTTGATGGGACTTCTTAATTTTATACAGGTCTGCAATCATCATCACAATTTAGTTTGAGAATACTACCGTGGTCCCCCAGAATGTCTCTTGTGCCTCTTTATAGATAATTATGTGCCTCTGTGCTCTGTCACTTCATGAGTTAATTACTACCTTATAACCATACAGGAAATATTTAACTGTTGGTATTGGTTCTGTTACACTGAAAGAAGTTATAGATAGCTAATTTGTAAAGATTTGGAAGATACTGGGTTCTATTTTGTCTCTATAGTCTCAGATATGACTGCCTAGAAAAAGTTTCGTATAAGTCAACTCCATAAATGTCTCATTTCATTCTGGTGAATTAACTTAATAAATGGAAAGTGTCTGTTTTCTTTTTGACCTTTATATATAATTAAGAAATGCTTTTGTGTGTTACTCATATAGTCGTGTCTTACTCTTTGCAACCCCATGCACGGTAGCCCGCCAGGCTTCTCTGTCCATGGAATTCTCCAGGCAAGAATACTGAAGTGGATTGCCACTTCCTTCCCCAAAGAAAGTTTTAACATATTTCCTTATAGCCTATTTTCTTTCTCAAAGAAATATTCTTGTAGCTTAAGCCATCTGAGTTCTCCATTAAAGTGATCCTTGAAACAGACATTTCAGTTTAAAAAGTGCAATAAAGATTACATGTAATAGTTATTCTAGTGTAACACTAAAGAATACAGTAGACTCAAAGCTCTGAACATATTCTGTTAAACTGAAATATTTGAGTGAACTGCAGTTTTGGAACTTTGATGTAGTGCACTGTAATCCGCACTTTGTCCTCAAGGGTTTGCAGTCTTAGAATGGCCTGTCAAGTGCTCCATTAGTCTTTCTGATGAAGGTTCTGTGCCTGCAAGAGCTCCCTCTTCTCAGTTGCTACCTCTTTTAATCACTGTGCTGAAACACTCCACATCTGTGAGCTGTTAGGATTTTAGCCAATGGTTCTTAATCAAGATAGCTCATTAGAATCACCCCAGAGAATTTTTGTGTGATTGATTTTTCACTTTAAATGTGCTATACTTTTGGTTTTTACATAGCTGTGACATTAACATACCATAAATTCCTGCCATTTAAAATACAGTTTGATGGGACTTCTTAATTTTATACAGGTCTGCAATCATCATCACAATTTAGTTTGAGAATACTACCGTGGTCCCCCAGAATGTCTCTTGTGCCTCTTTATAGATAATTATGTGCCTCTGTGCTCAGTCACTTCAGTTGCACCCAACTCTATGGGAACCCATGGACTATAGTGCATCAGGCTCCTCTGCCCGTGGAATTTTGCAGGCAAGAATACAGCAGTAGGTTGCCATTTCCTCCCCATGGGATTTTCCCAAACCAGGGATCGAACCCACATCTTCCGTGTCTCTTGCATTGGCAGGTAGATTCTTTATCACTGAGCCATCTGGGAAGCCCAGATAGTCATGTGAAGACTTTCAAATAGTATTAGCCAAACCAAACCCCGAGCCCAACAATAGAATCTCTTTGTAGGTAAAACATCAACATTATTTTGTTGTTACAAAGCACCCAAAATGACTTTACTATAAACCAGTAAATCCACTGATTTGAACAAAACTTTGTAGAAGAGGTGAAGATCTGGAAAGTGAACTCTTACTAACCTAGAGATCTCGCCATTTTAGACCAGTGTTGTCTCAATAAAAGCAATAGCACAACAGCAAAGACCTTTAGAACAATGAGAGACTGGTGCTGGTAGTCTTTTTTTTTTTTTTTGTATTGCTCACTTTGTCTAGAATCTTCTCTCCATTCACCTGCAGCTCAGCTGCCTCCATACATATTTAGAAAGCCTAGTGAAGTCAGACACATTCCCCAGAGAATTTTAATTGCTGCCTCACCTGTGTTTCCATAACTCTTTTTAACAAACTTTGATGATCATGTTTTGCGAGATGGTGCAGCTGTTCATTTATTCTGCTTCCCCCATTGTTCTGAGAGCGCCTTGAAGAGCAGAGACCGTGAGACATTCATTTTCATATTCCAGACCGTGTCTGGCAAGAAGCAGACTTCTGGTAAGTGTGTGTTGAATTCAGAAATAGAACAGGTGATTAAAAAGAGAAAGTGGGAGAAGCTTAGACTGTGGTTCAAGCAAATCCTGACTACAAATGAGAATCAACTGAGGAGCTTTTCAAACTCCTTGAGGCCAGATTCCACCCGGGCCAATTAAGTCACAATTGCTAGGGAGGGAACTGCCTGTGCCCCCAGCAGGACTTTTTTTTCACTCCCATGTGAATCTCCTAATGTGCGCCTGAAATAGAGATCATGAGGTTAAAAACTTAAAGCAGCAGTTCCTAACCTTTTCTGGCACCAGGGATCCGTTTTATGGAAGACAGTTTTTCCACGGATTGTACTGGGGGAATGGTTTGGGGATGATTCAAACTCACTGCATTTATTGTGCACTTTATTTCTATTATTATTACATCAGTTCCACCTCAGATCATCAGGCATCGAACCCACATCTTCCGTGTCTCTTGCATTGGCAGGTAGATTCTTTATCACTGAGCCATCTGGGAAGCCCAGATAGTCATGTGAAGACTTTCAAATAGTATTAGCCAAACCAAACCCCGAGCCCAACAATAGAATCTCTTTGTAGGTAAAACATCAACATTATTTTGTTGTTACAAAGCACCCAAAATGACTTTACTATAAACCAGTAAATCCACTGATTTGAACAAAACTTTGTAGAAGAGGTGAAGATCTGGAAAGTGAACTCTTACTAACCTAGAGATCTCGCCATTTTAGACCAGTGTTGTCTCAATAAAAGCAATAGCACAACAGCAAAGACCTTTAGAACAATGAGAGACTGGTGCTGGTAGTCTTTTTTTTTTTTTTTGTATTGCTCACTTTGTCTAGAATCTTCTCTCCATTCACCTGCAGCTCAGCTGCCTCCATACATATTTAGAAAGCCTAGTGAAGTCAGACACATTCCCCAGAGAATTTTAATTGCTGCCTCACCTGTGTTTCCATAACTCTTTTTAACAAACTTTGATGATCATGTTTTGCGAGATGGTGCAGCTGTTCATTTATTCTGCTTCCCCCATTGTTCTGAGAGCGCCTTGAAGAGCAGAGACCGTGAGACATTCATTTTCATATTCCAGACCGTGTCTGGCAAGAAGCAGACTTCTGGTAAGTGTGTGTTGAATTCAGAAATAGAACAGGTGATTAAAAAGAGAAAGTGGGAGAAGCTTAGACTGTGGTTCAAGCAAATCCTGACTACAAATGAGAATCAACTGAGGAGCTTTTCAAACTCCTTGAGGCCAGATTCCACCCGGGCCAATTAAGTCACAATTGCTAGGGAGGGAACTGCCTGTGCCCCCAGCAGGACTTTTTTTTCACTCCCATGTGAATCTCCTAATGTGCGCCTGAAATAGAGATCATGAGGTTAAAAACTTAAAGCAGCAGTTCCTAACCTTTTCTGGCACCAGGGATCCGTTTTATGGAAGACAGTTTTTCCACGGATTGTACTGGGGGAATGGTTTGGGGATGATTCAAACTCACTGCATTTATTGTGCACTTTATTTCTATTATTATTACATCAGTTCCACCTCAGATCATCAGGCATTAGATCTCAAAGGTTGGGGACCCTTGCCTTAAAGGATGGCCCCAAGTTGCCCCCTTGACAAAAATAACTCTGCCCTGTTGCCTGAAATGCTTAAGTTATTGACGGCTACTTAACTGAAGAGAGCTCAGAAATACAGGTCGATTAACAGATAATCTGTTTAAAATATATGAAAAACCCTAGCAGGCTCAAGAAAGTGTATGGATCCTACACTTCCACAGAGACAGAGAGGAATGCTCTCTCTATTGGCGATCATGTCTCAGAGAGATGGCTCACAAACTCTTAGATACCCCTAAAGTGTAAAACTGGCCAGAGACTGTTTTTAAAAAGATTTACTTCTCAAAGAGGAGAGAGAGTAATTATAATAAGCTTTCTAAAGAAAATTCTCTCTGAAAATGGAAGCCGGGCTTAGTCAGGAGGAAGCCTCTCTCAAATGCTAAGCCAAGTTGGGATGCTTTAAGGTCATCTTGATCAAAAGACAAATAGATCACTGTAAAACATCAATAGTGAGAAGTAAGCCCAAAAATGCTGCCCAAGAAACACTCCCAACGAAGAGCTTTCAGCAGCCAAGTCTAGCAATGACGGTGAGGTGATTAAAAGGAGAGTGATGATAACTAGGAGAATAGTCGGGACGGGGGAGGGGCGGTGCTCCCTCGTGGCTCAGACAATAAAGGATCTGCCTGCAATGCAGGAGACCTGGATTCAATCTCTGGGTCAGGAAGATCCCCTGAGAGAAGGGAATGGCTACCCACACCAGTAGAAAGGAATAGAACTCAGGGACTTCAACCCTAATTTTCTGACTTTGTGTCTCGCATGCCTTTTGGGAAACTGAGCTGGTTTGCAGGTTTTCAAACCTATCTTCAGGCTTCCCAGGTGGCGCTGGTGGTAAGGAACACAACTGCCAATACAGGTGACATAAGAGACCGGGTTCCATCCCTGGGTCAGGAAGATTGCCCAGGAAACGGCAACCTACTCCAGCGTTCTTGCCTGGAGCATCCCATGGACGGAGGAGCCTGGCCAGCTGTACCAGTCAGACATGACTGAGTGGCTTAGCACACAAAAGGAAAAGCCAGAAAAGGACTTAGGGAATTTTTGGAAACAAATTACTTTGCAGTTTTCCTCTCCCTAGTCTGCTTGATATCTAGCAAATGCAAAAGGACAAGCTTCCTTTATCACCTTCTTCTTCCTGAAGAAACCCTGAGGTTTCCATTCCACCGTGCCCTTCCTCTGTGCAGGAAAATACCCACAGCTGCCGTTACCAACTGACCTGAAAAGATTGTTCTAGCTGGTTAATTGGTTTACTGGGTGAAGTCCATTCAAACGTCCTGTCTGTGGCCCTATTTATGTTGCTCTAAACTTGGTGTAACTATAGGAGGAAGTCTTAGGGGAATCTTCCCTGCACTTCTTCCAATATGTGAGTTATTGAGGAGTCTAATTTTAGTTTTGTCCCTGAGTCATTGGAACTTTGTCTTTGTTTTCTGTAGGTTCTGACTTTTTTTCCATTTTCTGTGCCCCTGCTTCTCCTTCCTCATGAAAGATTCGTGATACAACAGGTGCGCACTGGTTTTAGCCTTTAGTCAGCTTAACTCAGCATTCCTCAAACTCAGTTCTATGTCTTCAGGTGTATATATGTATTTTTTTCTGCCAAATTACTGTTCTTTTAATTAGCACTTAATGATATTTTCTCATTTTAGTGCAAACTAAATTTAGTTAGCGTTTCCCTGGTGGCTCAGTGGGAAAGAATCCACCTGCCAACTCAGGAAACACAGTTTCAGTTCCTGCGTTGGGAAAATCCCCTGGAGAAGGAAATGGCAACCCACTCCAATATTCTTGCCTGGAACATCCCATGGACGGAGGAGCCTGGTGGGCTACAGTCTATGGGGTCACGAAAGAGTCAGCCATGACTAGCCACTCACCACCACCAAAAACAAATTAGTTAAGAAAAACACTGGTTTTGTTTTTCTTCCTAGGAAAAAATAGATTATTTTTCAGCATATTTTCAAGTAATTGCAGTAGGGAAGGGTTTTTCTGTTTTTTTAATGAACCAATTGCCACAATGTAAAGAGCTCCTTATTATAGTATTCCATCAATAGAGGAATTATAAATTAAGTAACTTATGGTCATACAAGAGAATGCTGTATGCTCTTGAAAGAAATGAACTTATTTACTGTTAGGAAGTTTGGTTCCTCTTTAAAACCTTGAGGCCTTGGCTTCCTTGACATGAGGTTCCTCGACATGAGGCCTCAAGGAGACAGTCACTCGTGACCTCTGGGCTAAAAATTAACTATCTATACAGATAAGGAACAAACCTGGGCCCCCAGGAACTGGACACCCATGACTAAAAAACCCTCCATGACTTGAGCTACGTCGCAAGACCCCGCATACCTCAAGATTCCTGAGTCATCGTGATTGTTCTTTCACCCCTCCCTTGTTTACCTGGTCCTATATAAACCCCTTGAATCCCTTACTGAGGCGCGACTTCACTGGCCCTTCCTGGGACCTGTGAATCTCGCCCGGGAACTCCTTCCCAATAACGTTTTATTAGGAGGAAGTCAGGGAATCTTCCTGCACTTCTTCCAATATGTGAGTTATTGAGGAGTCTAATTTTAGGCCTAGTAATTTTCGTTTGAGCTGATTTTTCCATTTTCTGTGCCCTGCTTCTCCTTCCTCATGAAAGATTCGTGATACAACAGGTGCGCACTGGTTTTAGCCTTTAGTCAGCTTAACTCAGCATTCCTCAAACTCAGTTCTATGTCTTCAGGTGTATATATGTATTTTTTTCTGCCAAATTACTGTTCTTTTAATTAGCACTTAATGATATTTTCTCATTTTAGTGCAAACTAAATTTAGTTAGCGTTTCCCTGGTGGCTCAGTGGGAAAGAATCCACCTGCCAACTCAGGAAACACAGTTTCAGTTCCTGCGTTGGGAAAATCCCCTGGAGAAGGAAATGGCAACCCACTCCAATATTCTTGCCTGGAACATCCCATGGACGGAGGAGCCTGGTGGGCTACAGTCTATGGGGTCACGAAAGAGTCAGCCATGACTAGCCACTCACCACCACCAAAAACAAATTAGTTAAGAAAAACACTGGTTTTGTTTTTCTTCCTAGGAAAAAATAGATTATTTTTCAGCATATTTTCAAGTAATTGCAGTAGGGAAGGGTTTTTCTGTTTTTTTAATGAACCAATTGCCACAATGTAAAGAGCTCCTTATTATAGTATTCCATCAATAGAGGAATTATAAATTAAGTAACTTATGGTCATACAAGAGAATGCTGTATGCTCTTGAAAGAAATGAACTTATTTACTGTTAGGAAGTTTGGTTCCTCTTTAAAACCTTGAGGCCTTGGCTTCCTTGACATGAGGTTCCTCGACATGAGGCCTCAAGGAGACAGTCACTCGTGACCTCTGGGCTAAAAATTAACTATCTATACAGATAAGGAACAAACCTGGGCCCCCAGGAACTGGACACCCATGACTAAAAAACCTTCCATGACTTGAGCTACGTGCGCAAGACCCCGCATACCTCAAGATTCCTGAGTCATCGTGATTGTTCTTTCACCCCCTCCCTTGTTTACCTGGTCCTATATAAACCCCTTGAATCCCTTACTGAGGCGCGACTTCACTGGCCCTTCCTGGGACCTGTGAATCTCGCCCGGGAACTCCTTCCCAATAAACGTGCTCTGCTCGCACAGAGCCTCATCTTCTTTCTAACATTTACGACAATAGTGAGAATAGATGTAGATTTTTTTCAATTAAAAAAAGTGGAACTTGGATTCCCTGGTGGTCCAGTGGGTAAGGACACCCCGCCTTGCAGTGCAAGGGGCGCCGGTTCGATCCCTGGCCTGGGAAGATCCCACGTGCCGCGGAGCGGCTGGACTGATGTGTCCAATTACCCAGCCTGAGCTCTGGAGCGCATGCGCCCAGAGCTGGTGCTCTGCGACAACAGAGGCCACAGCAATGGGAGGCCCACACAGGCGGAAGAACAAAGATGGATGAAAATAGATAAATGAAAGACCAATAGAAGTGGCCCGCCCGCCCCCTCCCCCCAAAATAAAATAAAATATTTTTTAAAAATTTTCTAAAAAAAAAAATAAGTAGAACTTGTTTACATACCACATAACCATCATTTACAGTAAAGTACAAAAAAGCAGCATGTATACAAACATATATATAGTTTTCTTAAAAGGATCTGGAAGGTTACATAACACATACATGTAGCTTCTGGAAATTAAACTTGGAGTAATGTTAAAAAGGACTTTAGTGATTGCTATAAAAAGAAGCAAGACTGGAAACATAATCCAAAATGGTAATTAAAATTCATTCCAGGGCTTCCCTGGTGGTCCAGTGGGTAAAGAATCTGCCTTGCAGTACCAGGGACACCGGTTCGATCCCTGGCCCCAGGAGGATGCCACATGCCGAGGAATGGCTGGACCAGTGTGTCCATACCAAGCCAGTTCTCTGGAGCGCATGCACCCAGAGCTGCTGCTCCGCAATGAGAGAGGTCACTGAAAAATGGATGGCCCACATGAGCCAAAGAGCGAAGATGGATGAAAATAAATCAAAAATCAATATAAAAGAGACCAAAATTAAAAAAAAATCATTCTGAAAGGTAGGATAGTGTAAATTTGTTCTATAACCTTTATACTTGTCTAGATCACTTGAATTTTACAAAAAGAAAACAAAAAGGAAAGCAAAACCCACATGATAGATCTAAGCCAGCAGTTCAGAATAAGAGAAACTCACTAGCAAGGACCAGAGACATTCTGGTAACAGAATAAGCAGGATTTGGAAGATGGGCTGAATATCCATAGGCAGAAATGGAGGAACACAGCAGTTTGGTTGCAAGGAATCATACGAACCAAAAAGGCAGATGATATAATCCAATTTAGGTCTATATCCAAAAATCAGTAAATTTTAAATCAAAATTTGATGCCAAAAAATAAAGAAAATTTTATATAGAGTATTATGAGGAATATTTAGGTCCAAGGTGAAGCAGATAATTTTTCTAAATAACACTTGTGTTGGCATTGTGGCTAAGTTACAGAGCAGAGCAAGAGGAAACAAGAACTTGATCAGATAATTATAGTTTTAGAAGCTAAACTAACCTTGTAAGGCATCTAATTCAACTTCCTTTTATAGAAGAGGAAATGGAGGCCTTCAGGAGTTCACATCACCAGTAGTCCAGCTCAATACAAACTAACTATAACATCAACATCATTAGAACGCAGTTCAGTAAGTCTAATCATCTCTTTACTTTCTTTGATGGCAAAGCAGCGTTATCCACTTGATCTATGCTACAGATAGTAAATCTTAAAAATTTGTAGATAAGACACAGACGTTTTTATAAATTCATTTTTGTTAAATTCACTTTAATCTATTTTAGGCAAATAAAGATTATTTAAAAATTCAAAGAGATTTTAGCATATATTAAATTATGTAAATTGAGAGTATAAAAAGGTAACATAAGCTCTGTTTTAGCATCTATAAAAGCTCATTTAATGGAATGTACATTAAATCACACAACATTTTTAAGAATTCTTATATAAACTCTATGCCGATAACAGCAAATGGATTTTATGCAAAAATAACCAATTTGTGGTTTTCCTGGTGGCTCAGTTGTAAAGAATCCACCTCTAATGCAGGAGACGTGGGTTGGAGACTTGGGTTCGATCCCTGGGCCAGGAAGATCCCCTTCCCCACACTGGAGAAGGAAATGGCAACATATCCAGTATTCTTGACTGGGAAATCCCATGAACAGAAGGATCCTAGTGGGTTACAATCAATGGTTTTGCTAAGAGTCAGGCACGACTTAGCAAATAAATCACCAAATAAACTATCAAGGGATTTTGTGAAAGATCACTCAGAACCTTGCAGGCCTGAATAGCACTCTGCACATAATTAGTGGGCCTTCCTGGTAGTTCAACTGGTAAAGAATCCACCTATAATCCAGGAGACCTCAGTTCATTTCTAGGGAAGATCTCGTAGAGAAGGGATAAGCTACCCACTCCAGTATTCTTGGGTTTCCCTGGTAGCTCAGATAATGAAGAACCTGCCTGCAATGTGGGAGACCTGGGTGGAGACCTGGGTTCAGTCTTGGGTTGTGAAGAGCCGCTGAGAAGAGAAGGTAACGGCTACCCACTGCAGTAGAAATGCCTGAAGAACTCCACGGACAGAGCAGCCTGGCAGGTTACAGTCCACGGGGTGGCAAAGAGTCAGATACAGCTGAGCAGCTTTCGCTTCCACATCGTTGATGCCTTCTTTTAAGAAAAGAAACATTTAAAAAAAAAAAAATCTGATATTGTAATAGGATTAATTACCAGTCTTCTTTAGTAAAGAACTTCTCTAGGACATTTGAAATAAAATTAGACATACAGAAATTCAAGAAACAACTTTTAAGAAATATTGTTTTGGTAAAGAGAGAAATATTTGTCTTGCTCTGCACTCACTGTGGGATCAGTAACTATCTCCTTGATGACAGATGGTTCAAATTAGTTTAACATTAAGCACTATACCCTGGGTGGACTTAGGCAATCACCATTTTCAGAGGTGTCATCAATGCCAGCAGGTGCCAACAGAAACAGTCTCAGGTCCAGCAAGGGAGTCAGCCCCGTGGGGGTCTAACCAGCCTTCTTTCTGCCTCTCAGTTCTGCCTGTCTGATCCACAAAGGCAGTTGTTAGGATATTTTTTATATTCTTCCCTTCCCTTCAACTAGTACTTCAGCAGATGTCCTGAACCTCCAATTAGGAGCTCATTAACCACCTTTTGAATCAACTAGAGATAAAACGTGGGCCAGGACCCAGCATGTGAGAAATAGGAAAGGCCTGCCTCCGCCTAGTCCTTCTGTCTAGGAAGTGCTTATTTACATATCTGAGGCCCTTGCATCCACAGGGTCCTTGTTTTGTATATATTTATTTTTGGCTGCACAGGGTCTTAGTTGAGGCATGCAAGCTTAGTCATATAGAACTCAGGAAACCTTGCAGGCCTGAATAGCACTCTGCACATAATTAGTGGGCCTTCCTGGTAGTTCAACTGGTAAAGAATCCACCTATAATCCAGGAGACCTCAGTTCATTTCTAGGGAAGATCTCAGTAAAGGGATAAGCTACCCACTCCAGTATTCCTCGGGTTTCCTGGTAGCTCAGATAATGAAGAACCTGCCTGCAATGTGGGAGACCTGGGTGGAGACCTGGGTTCAGTCTTGGGTTGTGAAGAGCCGCTGAGAAGAGAAGGTAACGGCTACCCACTGCAGTAGAAATGCCTGAAGAACTCCACGGACAGAGCAGCCTGGCAGGTTACAGTCCACGGGGTGGCAAAGAGTCAGATACAGCTGAGCAGCTTTCGCTTCCACATCGTTGATGCCTTCTTTTAAGAAAAGAAACATTTAAAAAAAAAAAAATCTGATATTGTAATAGGATTAATTACCAGTCTTCTTTAGTAAAGAACTTCTCTAGGACATTTGAAATAAAATTAGACATACAGAAATTCAAGAAACAACTTTTAAGAAATATTGTTTTGGTAAAGAGAGAAATATTTGTCTTGCTCTGCACTCACTGTGGGATCAGTAACTATCTCCTTGATGACAGATGGTTCAAATTAGTTTAACATTAAGCACTATACCCTGGGTGGACTTAGGCAATCACCATTTTCAGAGGTGTCATCAATGCCAGCAGGTGCCAACAGAAACAGTCTCAGGTCCAGAAAGGGGAGTCAGCCCCGTGGGGGTCTAACCAGCCTTCTTTCTGCCTCTCAGTTCTGCCTGTCTGATCCACAAAGGCAGTTGTTAGGATATTTTTTATATTCTTCCCTTCCCTTCAACTAGTACTTCAGCAGATGTCCTGAACCTCCAATTAGGAGCTCATTAACCACCTTTTGAATCAACTAGAGATAAAACGTGGGCCAGGACCCAGCATGTGAGAAATAGGAAAGGCCTGCCTCCGCCTAGTCCTTCTGTCTAGGAAGTGCTTATTTACATATCTGAGGCCCTTGCATCCACAGGGTCCTTGTTTTGTATATATATATTTTTTTTGGCTGCACAGGGTCTTAGTTGAGGCATGCAAGCTTAGTCAGCTTGTGGTATGTGGGATCTTAGTTCCCTGACCAGGAATCAAACTTGCATCCCCTGGATTGGAAGGCAGATTCTCAACCACTGGACCACCAGGGAAGTCCTGTTTTGCATATCTTTAAAGTCTGTTTTCTTACTGTTTGCTCACAGAGGCTTTCAGAACTGTCTGGCCAATCTTAGGATCTTGTGTTCCAAAATGGGATCTCAGTGTCCAAGAGAAAGAGCTATATTGACTCTGTCTTAATTTTTAGTGTGTATTTACAGTTTAAAAACAATTGTAAATGAAAGACCCATGTACCCACCTGGTATGGTCAATTTTATGTGTCAGCATGACCAGACCACAGAACCCAGATGCTAGATCAGACACTATTCTCAGCATTTCTGCCAAGGTTAATTTTTAGGTGAGATTGATTCTAAATCAGCTGACTTTGAGTGAAGCAAATTGACCTCTGTAACATGGGTAGGCCTCATTCAATCAACTGAAAGCCATAATATAAAAAGACTGGCCTCCCACAAGAGAGAACTCTGGAAGCAGACTGCCTTTAGCCTCAGACTGCAACCTCACCTCTTCCCTGGGTCTCCAACCGGCCAACCTACCTTGCAGATTTGGAATTTACCAGTCTCCACGATCACGTGAGCCAGTTTCTTAAAAATCTTTCAGTCTCTCTCTTTCTCTCTTTATGTATTTATATACATTGTACTGGCTCTATTTCTCCAGAGAATCCTAATATAGCACCATTGAGTTTAAGAAATAATAAAACATCCTCAGTACCTTTGAAGTCCATTGTGTGCCAGCCCCCATCCCAATTTTATTGACTTTCTGTTGTAATTTTGCTTAGTAATGGAGAATATGTTTATTTATTTATTGGCTGTGTTGGGTCTTTGCTGCTGACTTTTTTCTAGTTGTGGTGAGCGAGGGCTACTCTCTAAGGTTGGAGGGCTTCTCATTGTAATGGTTTTTCTTATTGCAGAGTATAAGCTCTAGAGCACATGGGCTCTATAGTTGTAGCTTGCAGGCTCTACGACACAGGCTCAGTAGTTGTGGTGCATGGGCTTAGTACAGGATATGTGGAATCTTCCTGGATCAGGGATCAAACCTGTGTGCTGTACATTGAAAGGCAGTTCTTAATCACTGGACCACCAGGGAAGCCCTAGCAATGGATATTCTTAATTAGCAACATCACTCAAGGGCGGGATTTGCCATTTTATCCAGTAGATGACAGGAATGTCGTTAGATTTAGCCTGGCTGGAAACGTGCACTATTTAACAATATTGTACTGCTTTCAAGGGTATAGTGAAGTGATTCAGTTACACATATTAAAGTAAACATTCTTTTTCAAATTCTTCCCCATTTAGGTTATTACAGAGTATTGAACAGAGTTCCCAGTGCTATATAGTACTTGTATGCAGTCCTTGTTGGTTATCCATTTTAAATATAGCAGTGTATACATGAAAATCCCAAACTCCCAATTTATCCCCCCCAACCTTTCTCCTTCACCCCTCCCTTCCTGCCTGCCCCATAATCAAAACTTTATTCTCTAAGTCTGTGAGTCTGTTTCTGCTTTATAAATAAGTACATTAGTTTCATTTTTTGACAGATTTTGCATATAAACAATATCATGTATTTGTCTTTCTCTGTCTGAATTACTTCACTTAATAAAATAATCTCCAGGTCTATCCATGTTGCTGCAAATAGCATAATTTCATTTCTTTTAATGGTTAATATTCCATTGTACAATATTCCATATATGTGCCACATCTTTTTTATCCATTCACCTGTTGATGGATATTTAGGTTGCTTCTATGTCTTGACTATCGTAGACAGTGCTGCAATGAACTTTGAGGTGCATGTATCCTTTAGAACCATCTTTTTCTCCTGATGATAATGTCACTTTTTAATCACCACTCAAGTTGTGTATTATCTGTCAGACCAACAATACAGCAGCTAAGGCTCTGCTAGTCAGCCTGCCCAGGCTGGGGTTCTTCCCAAGAGCTCAGGACCCTCCAACTGACCCTGTTACACAGAGCAGTCTCACTCCTGCAGGCCACACAGCCTTGATTGTCAGATGGAGCTCTGTTCCTTCTCATTTTTCTTACAACAGGAAAGACTGGACTGTGCAAAGACCCCTGAAAACACCGCTTCCTTTCTACACCACTTCCTTGTTTCAGGCCTTCATTTCATCTCTCTCACTCTGCAGTACTTCCCCTATACATCACTTTTAGATGAGCTGATTATAGCACAAGTCTGACCACACCACTCTCTCCTCTTGAAACCTTCACAGTGAAGTCTTAATTCTCCTTCTCTCCTTCTCTACTGTGCACTGGTCACATAAAAATTTTTAAAAAACAAAAATAAAAAACACTCAAATGTGCCACATATCTCATTTAGTTAGATAGGTGCTTGGCACTTGGTGGTGCTCAGTAAATGCCACTCAGAAACTCAAATGTGCTTTTCCGGCTTCCCTGGTGGTCCAGTCGGTAAGGACATCGCCTTGCAGTGCAAGGGGCGTCGGTTCGATTCCTGGCCTGGGAAGATCCCACGTGCCGCGGAGCGGCTGGACCGATGTGTCCAATTACCGAGCCGGAGCTCTGGAACGCATGCGCCCAGAGCCAGCACTCTGCGGCGACAGACGCCACCGCGATGGGAAGCCCACAGGAGCTGAAGAACAAAGACGGATGAAAATAGAGAAATGAAAGACCAATAGAAGTGGCCCGCCCATCCCCCTCCCTCCCCACCCCACCCCCCAAAAAGATAAACAACAACAACGGCAACAAAAATGTAAAAAAAAAAAAAAGGTATCATTTAAAAAAAAAGAAAGTGCTTTTTCTCTTGCTTTGTACTTTTGCAGAGGCCTTTATTTTCCCATAAGGCCATTCCAGCTCATGAGCTCCATTCAAATGACATCCTATATAAAAATTTTGCTAGTTCCTTGCAAATTGGTATTAAAGTTCTGTGATGATATTTAAAGGGAGAGGGTAGAAGACAATGCTTAAGGAAAAACATCATGCTCTACTTGGAATCATCTAGCCTTTACAAGGATTTCTGTGCTAAGCCAATCAAGTGGACCTGTAATTTTCTTTTTTTTAAATGATTAAGTCCCAAGAGGTTTCAGGGTCTCTTGCTAATAAGCTTCAAGTGTGCTGCCCCACTCATTGCCAGGGCTGCCTTGGCATGATGGAACCCCAGACATGGGGATCTCAGAGCCTGACAGGCATGTGGGAAGGAGAGACAAAAGCAGCACAGTAAAGAGAAGGGGGAACAGCCCTCGAGGTACCAAGATGACTTTGTCATCAGGGAGATGTGGTTGGCTGACACCTGGAGATGTACACAGAAAGCTCAGTGGAAGGGAAAGGAAATTCAGAAGTCCTCAGCCTAGAGACCAAAACTAAAGCCATGATAATTAATGATATTATCAGGGTAGTCTTTAGAAATAGCATTTTGCTGTTTAGATGCTGTTCTGTCTGACTCTTCATGACCTGCCAGGCTCCTCTGTCCATGGGATTTCCCAGGCAAAAATACTGGAGTGGGTTGTCATTTCCTTCTCCTGGGGATCTTTCTGACCCAGGGATCATGCCCATGTCTCATGCATTGGCAGGCAAATTGTATACCACAGGGCCACCAGGGAAATACCAGAAATATCGCTTACCTCTAAAGTGAAAAAAGATGAGCCAAACAAGTCTTTAAAATCTTTTTTTGTTAATTAAAAAGAAAAAAACCTTTTTTAAAGCAGAAAGAACACAAGAAACTCCTCAGAGAAAGAGTCCCATGTAATGTGGTGTGGTTATCAGTCAGTTCTGACAACAGATAATGTGAGAAAGACACTGAATTTGACAGTTGGATTTGTGACCTTTGGAAAGTTTCAGAAGAGAAAAAGGAAATGTGTCCATAAGGGCTTAAGAAGTTAGCAAGTCTGTTAGACATGTAAGATAGTAAGGAGAGATAAAATCATAGTTTGTTCTAAAGGAACAACAGAATCAAGAGAAAGATTTCTCTCTCTCTTTCTCTTTCAATAAACTTTCTTCTCTTCCTCTTTCCTTTTTTTTCCTTCCTCTTCCTCTCAGTGTGAAGAACACATATATTCATTTGTAAATGAAATATTTGTAGGCTGAGGGGAATAGTCCAGAGGAAAAAGTAATAATTGAAAGAGAAATAATAGTTTATCACATAAACCCCTGGCCAAGAGCTGTCAGCCAGAGATAAACCAACTTCTTTCTTGAATGGAAGGACCCCTTCCCTAGAAATCTAGGATTTACACACCAAGGTGTCTTGGATCCTTCTCAGAACACTGCAAAATTGCCTGTTGTGAGCCAAGGTGGGGAAAACGAGTTTAGACTTGTGCCTGGCACTTGGTGGTTCTCAGTAAATGTTAGAAGAGGAGGGCTTGGCTCAGAATGTGATAAAGAATTGTTTAAAAATAAACAAAAAAATCTACCATCAAGAGTGTGGATTCCATTGAGTTCACTAAAGTTTTCAGAGGAGCCATTTGACTTATTTTCATCCCATTCTCCTAATGATATTATCAGGGTAGTCTTTAGAAATAGCATTTTGCTGTTTAGATGCTGTTCTGTCTGACTCTTCATGACCTGCCAGGCTCCTCTGTCCATGGGATTTCCCAGGCAAAAATACTGGAGTGGGTTGTCATTTCCTTCTCCTGGGGATCTTTCTGACCCAGGGATCATGCCCATGTCTCATGCACTGGCAGGCAAATTGTATACCACAGGGCCACCAGGGAAATACCAGAAATATCGCTTACCTCTAAAGTGAAAAAAGATGAGCCAAACAAGTCTTTAAAATCTTTTTTTGTTAATTAAAAAGAAAAAAACCTTTTTTAAAGCAGAAAGAACACAAGAAACTCCTCAGAGAAAGAGTCCCATGTAATGTGGTGTGGTTATCAGTCAGTTCTGACAACAGATAATGTGAGAAAGACACTGAATTTGACAGTTGGATTTGTGACCTTTGGAAAGTTTCAGAAGAGAAAAAGGAAATGTGTCCATAAGGGCTTAAGAAGTTAGCAAGTCTGTTAGACATGTAAGATAGTAAGGAGAGATAAAATCATAGTTTGTTCTAAAGGAACAACAGAATCAAGAGAAAGATTTCTCTCTCTTTCTCTTTCAATAAACTTTCTTCTCTTCCTCTTTCCTTTTTTTTCCTTCCTCTTCCTCTCAGTGTGAAGAACACATATATTCATTTGTAAATGAAATATTTGTAGGCTGAGGGGAATAGTCCAGAGGAAAAAGTAATAATTGAAAGAGAAATAATAGTTTATCACATAAACCCCTGGCCAAGAGCTGTCAGCCAGAGATAAACCAACTTCTTTCTTGAATGGAAGGACCCCTTCCCTAGAAATCTAGGATTTACACACCAAGGTGTCTTGGATCCTTCTCAGAACACTGCAAAATTGCCTGTTGTGAGCCAAGGTGGGGAAAACGAGTTTAGACTTGTGCCTGGCACTTGGTGGTTCTCAGTAAATGTTAGAAGAGGAGGGCTTGGCTCAGAATGTGATAAAGAATTGTTTAAAAATAAACAAAAAAATCTACCATCAAGAGTGTGGATTCCATTGAGTTCACTAAAGTTTTCAGAGGAGCCATTTGACTTATTTTCATCCCATTCTCCTCAGTACAACCCAGAATCATCAGGGAGAAAGCAGCCAGTAGAGTCCCCCCAAGTTTGTGGATGGACAAAGTGGATTTGTGGCAAGAAAAGGGGGAGCAGAACCAGAAGCTGACTGTGAGCACGCAAGAAGTCCTTGAGGTATGGAGCACAGGCAGTGACACCTCGTGGAGATGACCAACCTCGTCAGCCCAAAGTCACCAATACCTGTGAAAGTGTTCAACCTTAATTTGAGCCTTAAACCAGGGCCTAGACTTAATCAAACCTGTTTGGGACTTGAACTCAGGTGGCCGGGACTCGAACCCAGCCTAAAGCCTGTTTGGGACTTGAACCCATGTGGCTGGGACTCGAACCCAGCCTAAACCCTGTTAATTAAAATCACTCACCCAATGTCTGGACCCACTGAGGTTCAGGTTCTTCATGTCACTTTGCAGAGAAGAATTCAGTGAGAGACAAAGTGATGGGTAAGAAATGGATTTATTCAGATTCAGAGAAAGCACACTCCACAGACAGTGTGGGCCATGGCACAGCATTCTTAGCTTTTATAGGCTGGTTAATTCCACATGCTAATGAGTGGGAGGATTATTCCAACTCTTTTAGGGAAGGGGTGGAACTGTCATGGAGCCTCTGGGTGTGGCATTTAGCTTGCTGACCCAGGATCAAGGTCTGGTCTGCCATCTTGGACCCATTTGATTCTAAGGGGTTTATGCTGTGTCCTTGGGCTGTCGTTCTTTCCAAAAATTGTGCCCTTCCCCTTTCCCTCCTAATCCTTACACCTGGGAACAGAATATTTGCATCTGTGGCTTCAAAGGGTGATGTTCAGAGTTCCAGAACTTGGACCTTGTCACCTCCAGTATTGACAGGATGATGAAACCAAGCCATAAAATGGTGACAGTTCTGCGAACTTCACGTTGAACTTTAATTTTTTTGCCTTCACTTTGAACTTTGAAATCTTTTTTTTAATTTTGGTACACACCAATGTCTTGGATCCTTCTCAGAACACTGCAAAATTGCCTGTTGTGAGCCAAGGTGGGGAAAACGAGTTTAGACTTGTGCCTGGCACTTGGTGGTTCTCAGTAAATGTTAGAAGAGGAGGGCTTGGCTCAGAATGTGATAAAGAATTGTTTAAAAATAAACAAAAAAATCTACCATCAAGAGTGTGGATTCCATTGAGTTCACTAAAGTTTTCAGAGGAGCCATTTGACTTATTTTCATCCCATTCTCCTCAGTACAACCCAGAATCATCAGGGAGAAAGCAGCCAGTAGAGTCCCCCCAAGTTTGTGGATGGACAAAGTGGATTTGTGGCAAGAAAAGGGGGAGCAGAACCAGAAGCTGACTGTGAGCACGCAAGAAGTCCTTGAGGTATGGAGCACAGGCAGTGACACCTCGTGGAGATGACCAACCTCGTCAGCCCAAAGTCACCAATACCTGTGAAAGTGTTCAACCTTAATTTGAGCCTTAAACCAGGGCCTAGACTTAATCAAACCTGTTTGGGACTGGAACCCACGCGGCCGGGACTCGAACCCAGCCTAGACCCTGTTTGGGACTTGAACCCAAGTGGCTGGGACTCGAACCCAGCCTAAACCCTGTTAATTAAAATCACTCACCCAATGTCTGGACCCACTGAGGTTCAGGTTCTTCATGTTTCTTTGCAGAGAAGAATTCAGTGAGAGACAAAGTGATAGGTAAGAAATGGATTTATTCAGATTCAGAGAAAGCACACTCCACAGACAGTGTGGGCCATGGCACAGCATTCTTAGCTTTTATAGGCTGGTTAATTCCACATGCTAATGAGTGGGAGGATTATTCCAACTCTTTTAGGGAAGGGGTGGAACTGTCATGGAGCCTCTGGGTGTGGCATTTAGCTTGCTGACCCAGGATCAAGGTCTGGTCTGCCATCTTGGACCCATTTGATTCTAAGGGGTTTATGCTGTGTCCTTGGGCTGTCGTTCTTTCCAAAAATTGTGCCCTTCCCCTTTCCCTCCTAATCCTTACACCTGGGAACAGAATATTTGCATCTGTGGCTTCAAAGGGTGATGTTCAGAGTTCCAGAACTTGGACCTTGTCACCTCCAGTATTGACAGGATGATGAAACCAAGCCATAAAATGGTGACAGTTCTGCGAACTTCACGTTGAACTTTAATTTTTTTGCCTTCACTTTGAACTTTGAAATCTTTTTTTTTTTTTTATTTTGGTATTTTTTCCAAGATTCAGTAAGGATAAATACTGAAGTAATTTTTAACTTACTAAAAATATAAAGGAGAGATAGAAAGCAAAGGAAACATGTACAGCTATGTAATAGGCAATACCAGATGGTAACATTGCCTCATGTTTGCCATCTTTTCTCTGGTCGCGTCTTCTCAGGGATAAACATTCCTCTTTAATTCCCCAGATTGTATTAAATGAAGCCAGTGAGCATAGCAGACTTTTTTTTTTTTTTTAGTAAAGGTTGGGGGACATACAGCACAGAGATTTTTGTTGCTTTTCATGTGTTGCATACACAGAAAATAATACCTGTATAGTACAATGTATAGTACCTGTATAGTATAATGGGATAAAATAATTTCATCTGCATAGGACTTTCATCTGCATAGAAAATTTTATTGCATTTTAAAATATAACAGAAGCATAACAGATTTTAAAATTCTAAGTATTGGAAAAGATTTAAAAAAATTTTTTTAATATATATATTTTTATGGCCTCATTTTTTAATCATTTTTATGCAACCATAATATAATTATCAAAATAAGTAAATTATCAATCACATGATATATTTAATTTAGACACTGCCTGCAAACTTTTCCAGTTGTCCTATTAACCCCCTTTGTTGCAAGAGGAAAAATAAACATTCATTTTCATGACTGATATCCTCCTTTTTCCCAGTTCAGATAGGCTGGTTAATTCCACATGCTAATGAGTGGGAGGATTATTCCAACTCTTTTAGGGAAGGGGTGGAACTGTCATGGAGCCTCTGGGTGTGGCATTTAGCTTGCTGACCCAGGATCAAGGTCTGGTCTGCCATCTTGGACCCATTTGATTCTAAGGGGTTTATGCTGTGTCCTTGGGCTGTCGTTCTTTCCAAAAATTGTGCCCTTCCCCTTTCCCTCCTAATCCTTACACCTGGGAACAGAATATTTGCATCTGTGGCTTCAAAGGGTGATGTTCAGAGTTCCAGAACTTGGACCTTGTCACCTCCAGTATTGACAGGATGATGAAACCAAGCCATAAAATGGTGACAGTTCTGCGAACTTCACGTTGAACTTTAATTTTTTTGCCTTCACTTTGAACTTTGAAATCTTTTTTTTTTTTTTATTTTGGTATTTTTTCCAAGATTCAGTAAGGATAAATACTGAAGTAATTTTTAACTTACTAAAAATATAAAGGAGAGATAGAAAGCAAAGGAAACATGTACAGCTATGTAATAGGCAATACCAGATGGTAACATTGCCTCATGTTTGCCATCTTTTCTCTGGTCGCGTCTTCTCAGGGATAAACATTCCTCTTTAATTCCCCAGATTGTATTAAATGAAGCCAGTGAGCATAGCAGACTTTTTTTTTTTTTTTAGTAAAGGTTGGGGGACATACAGCACAGAGATTTTTGTTGCTTTTCATGTGTTGCATACACAGAAAATAATACCTGTATAGTACAATGTATAGTACCTGTATAGTATAATGGGATAAAATAATTTCATCTGCATAGGACTTTCATCTGCATAGAAAATTTTATTGCATTTTAAAATATAACAGAAGCATAACAGATTTTAAAATTCTAAGTATTGGAAAAGATTTAAAAAAATTTTTTTAATATATATATTTTTATGGCCTCATTTTTTAATCATTTTTATGCAACCATAATATAATTATCAAAATAAGTAAATTATCAATCACATGATATATTTAATTTAGACACTGCCTGCAAACTTTTCCAGTTGTCCTATTAACCCCCTTTGTTGCAAGAGGAAAAATAAACATTCATTTTTCATGACTGATATCCTCCTCAGCATTTAAGGTTGTACTTATTTCATTGCCTTAGTGTTTAAATTTGTAACATGGAATGATTTTTCAGTTTTGGGCTTATCTTACAAAGCAGAGATCTATCCCAAATTTAAATCAATCAGTTATAATCTATAATAAATTCTTATATGGTTGTTTTTTCTTTACTTTCATCCATCTTTATTGTTTGGCATGTGTGGGCCTCCCATTGCAGTGGGCTCCCTTGTTGTAGAGCACAGGCTCCGGGCGCATGTGCTCCAGAGCCCTGGCTCGCAACTGGACACACTGGTCCAGCTGCTCCATGGCATGTGGGATCTTCCCAGGCCAGGGATCGAATCAGTGCCCCTTGCACTACAAGGCAGACTCTTTACACACTGGATCACTGGGGAAACCCTGGAGAAGATTTTTAAGATGGACGTTATATACATTTTTTTAATAAAAGATTAAAATTTTTTATTGAGTATATCTTGCTTGCTTTGAAGCTTTCCTCCCTCAGTTTTTTTTTTTTTTTTTTTTAAGTTGGGATATAATTCAGGTAATATAAAATTTACTTGCTTCAAGTGTTTTTAGTAAATCTTTTAAGTGTTTTTAGTAAACTTGTACAATCACTATCTAATTTCAGAACATTTTTCTCACCCCAGTTAGAACCCTTGTGGCCATTAGCATTCACTGCCCAATCACCTTCTCTTTCCAGGCTCTGGCAACTACTAGTCTGCTTTCTGCTTCCGTGGATTTACCTGTTCTGGGCATTTCATAAAAACAGAATCGTGTAACATGTGACTTGTTTTGTCTGGTCTGTTTCTATGTGCATTTTTACAAAAGGTTTTCTTTTTGAAACAGTTACATGTAATTTTGGATAAATAACAATTTCTTCAAATTCTTGATAATTACCATCCGTGAGAAACTACTTTTACAACCATATTAGAATTCATAAGAGTGGAAGTTATATTTCAAAGGTGTGATAGCTCTTCCTTTAGTTTTACCATATGAAATTGCTGCTTTAGGAGCTGAATATTGGCAGCTGCATATGGATCAACCTCATATATCACTGGATAGTGTAATGCTGAAACTCTTTGTGATACTGTGAATGGAGTTTCAATCCAATTCAGTTTTTCACATCAAGCTCTAATTTGCAGACCATACATCCTAAGGAGCAATGGGTCCCCACAGCTGAAAATGGACATGTATGAAAAGAAAGAACTGGGAACAGAGCTGGAGCTGTGCTTCCTCACCCTCCTTCCAGCACCGCCTAACATTCCCTCAGGTTGATTGCTGTGTTCTTTGAACCTGAAATACAGGATTCCCCTTCACCAGCTGCATGGGCTCTTTTCTTTTTTGCCTACTTCTATTGATCTTTCATTTATCTATTTCCATCCATCTTTGTTCCCTGGCTGCGAGGGCCTCCTGTCACAGTGGCATCTCTTGTCACCGAGCACTGACTCTGGGCGCATGCGCTCCAGAGCTCCAGCTTGGTAATTGGACACCTCAGTCCAGCTGCTCCGCCGCACGTGGGATCTTCCCAGGCCAGGGATAGAACCGGCGCCCCTTGCACTGAGAGGCGGTGTCCTTACCCACTGGACCACCAGGGAAACCCTCCATGGCTTCTTGTTCTGTGATGAGCTCTAGACCCCATAGGTCCCGTGCAACTGCCCAGGGTCTGAGACATTATATCGCAGTACAGCTTAGCCTGCTGTCTGGGGCCTGCTCTGATTTGTAAGGCATATAGCACCACAGCAAAGGAAACAGCTTAAGAGTGGGTGTTAGCTATCACTTTCTTAAAGTCCCTTGGCCATAGCTGCTCAAGGAATTTGTCACTGGCCTTCTTCCACGTTCGGTCCAAGGTTGTATGGCATTCCTTAGAGGCCAGATCGCGTCTTCTCTCTGGGTAGAGTTACTGCTCATCCTCTCATCTGTCCAAAGCCCTCACACTCCTACATTTTCTGGCCAGTGGGGGAAATACATCATATCTAGATAAATGTACATATCCTGCTTTATCTCAGTTACACCTAAATTCAGGTACAAACAGGAACCAGAAAGTGTTTAGGGGACATATCTAGAAGTCTGGGACTACTTTGATTCTCTGCCATTACAGAGATTCCCTTTTTGATATTCTGTGAGATCACTGCATTTCACGGGATTTTAAGATGAAAAGTCAACTGTTCTCATGTGGAAGAAAGTAATTCAGCTGATGTAAAGGGGAGGAAATATAATTCCTTTTTTAAAGAATTGCACAGATAAAATTCCAGCCTAAGTTTACAATTGGTAGTAATGATGCATATATTCTTGTTTTTTTCTTAAAAATAGAGAATGTCTACTCTCATAATGGCAGTTACAATTATAGCATGGTTTTTGCCTCTCCTTGTCCCCCCAGATCGTTTAATATGCAACTTCCTTCTTCACTGAACACTATACTGAACAGTCCACAATAGAATATGGGTTCTCCGGTCTTTCACTTGCTAGCGTTGCTGTTTTGGGCAAGTTACTATATCTCTCTGTATCTCAGATTCTTATCTCTAAACTCATTAGAACAGTGCCTAACAGAATTGTTTTGCTTAGTGCTCAGTAAATATTAAGGGAAAAAAAAATTACTAAAATCAGGGCTCATTTACAAGGCAGAAGCCCTTATTGTTTGAGGTACTGAACATTGTTGTTGTTGTTGTTCCAAAAGTTAGAAAGCCAATCCTGGGAAATAGCTTCATTCAAGTATGCTTGAGTCATATTTTGCTAATAAGATAAGCAATACAGAGAATTGATGAATCATGAAAACTCAGCTTACGTGTTACTTTAGGAAATACTGTTACATGTAAAATATTTGGAGGCAAACAGAAAAACACATAGTTTCATGTGTTACATTTAAAGGATGAAAGAATATTTCTCTTTCACATCTATCTGGATATAAAATATCATTGGTCAAAGGAAGAATCATGATTACCGTTTTGTAAAGGAACAACAAAAAAATTTCTGATTAAGTTTTAAGTCACTGCTGCCATGCTAATCTTTGCGTATGTTTAAAAGGAGAAAGCAGAAGTCAGAATTGATAACTATTATATATTAAGCTCCGATATTTTGCTTTACACGTTGATAATCATTTCAGCTGTATGACTCCATGTAATTGCATACTGAGGTAGATATTATTGGATTTATTTCACCTGTGGAGCTTAGCAATGGTGCTAAGAATATACATCAAAAATGAACAGAGCTAAGATTTAAAGGCAGGTTAAACCTAGGCACTTGACTGTTACGCCATATTTCCTGTTGGTAATTAATTACGAAGTTGTTTATATTGACAACTACTAATTACAAATGATTTCCCAGTTGTAAAAGATGAAATTTCCTTACATCTATAGTATATACTTTGAGTATTTTCTCCTACAACTTCATGAGGAGATAGACACATAAAATTTGAAAGTATTTCTGAAATTACAAGAAAATAAATTTTTAAGTTGGCAATGGTGTATGGATTAATACTTACCTTTTCGTAGCCAATATATTAAAGATTTTATGGAATTTTTTTTTTAACAAAATGGAATCAACCCTATGGGAAATGTTAGATACTAGAAGGACATTTGCAAAAACAAACTGATGATTACCACAAGTTTAGTGAACCTCCAAAACCTCATATAGATGAAAAATAATCATGTTGTTCATGACATCCCTAGGACTTAGTCTTCTTATGATTGACGACAGTGGTACCTTTTGACCACCTTCATCACAGTGCAAAGATGTTACATTATTCCTGGCTATATTCCCCATGCTGTACACCTCATCCCTGTGACTCATTTCTTTCATAATTAGAAGTCTGTATTTCTTAAATTCCCTCACCCATTTCACTTATGAATTCTTAAAACTTAATCAGATATATTTAAATCAAATGGGACACATGTTCCTTGCATTCAGCCAGATGATACAGAAACAAATTGAAAGCTGGTAAAATACCCTCACTTGTCCATTTCCCCTCATTCTTCCATCCTTTTCCTCTGAGTGAACAGTTTAGTCTTAACATCACATTTTTGTTTATATTAAGTTACATTTAATATACATTTATTAAACATTTTATATTTAATATGCATTTATATCAAATATATAGATATGTATATGAACAAATTGTATTAGAAAGTGTTTTCTCCTGCTACTGAATTTTTTAACGTAAATATAATGTAGATTCTCCTCTAAGACAATTTGAACCGTAGTCTGTGATTCTCAGCCTTTGCTGTAGGTTAGAATCACTTGGAGAGCTTTAAACACATAAAAGAGATTGTTTGAACTCCATCCCCAGAGATTCAGGTTTAATTGGCTTGGGTGGGGCCTTGGCATCAAGCTGCTCAGTTGACTCCGATGTGTAACTTGTTAGGTTAGAACTCCTGGTTTAAGCAATCCAAACTGGCTGTAAATGCCAGCTCCCTGTCTGGTACGCATCCTCCCAAGAAAGCCCTCCCCTGAGATAATTTCAGCATCCTTGCTGACTCGGGAAACCTTCAAGTTTGTTTTTTAAGGAAGGTTGGCTATCACATGGGAACATTGCTTCATCTTTTATAACATGTTAGGGAGAGCCGCATGACTGTAAAAAGGGCTACTAGGGCCAGGAATTTCAGATAACAAGTGAATGAGAGTCTGCTCTATAAGACTAGGCTTATCCCAGAACTGACTAAACTTTATAAAGATTTGCCCTTGCCTGCAGAAAGAGTTTCTTGCATTGGCCATCGCAGGAAGCCACACCCAGAACTTGTTTCTCCTTGTCTGGGAGAGACACTACTCTGGAGGTGCAGGAACTCGTTTGGCTTCTCCAGATTGACCTTGCAACTCCCCTAGCCCCATGGGTCTGTCCCGATGAGCATTTCACTACGAGCAAAACATTCGTACCAACATTTAGTTTTCTTCACTCTTGCCACGTATTTAAACATTTAAGAAGATGGAAAATATATACAAAATAGAGCTATGGAGAGATTTGCCCCTCTTTATCTTTGTGGGGTTAAACACTTGGCAGCCAGTGATTCTTAACCTTTGGTCTGAATTGCCCCTGTTGGTTCTGACTTCTCAGCGTGACTTTTCCCTTCCTCAAAGCACTTAAGCAGGTCAGAAGTTTTGAGAGACCAGTTGGGTTGTTGGAATTTACTTAGAAGTAAAATATGTATTTATAAAAGTTGTGAGCTTTTAGCTAGCAGACTATGGCAACCCAAAGCCACTTTATACTGGGTGAGGGAAGGAACTGACGCTGATGGAGTGAGAAAAAAGACCAAATCGTAAGTGGGGTTTTTTTTTGTTGTTGTTTTTTCTCTTAATCTCTTTTCTATAGTTAAACAACAACATTATTTAGGTTTGACCCCTTTACCTTCCAAAAATAATTTCCAAGCGTTTTTTTAGGTAAATGAGTGAACAGAATTTCAGCAAACAAGAGCGAGCCAAACACCTAAGGAGGCAGGTTCTGAGTTTTATGAGACATCTGGGTCAGGCAGACAGGAAGCTTTGTCCACCAGCTGCAGCCTGGAAGCCCCTCCGCGGCCAGGCCACGCCCCCTTACCCTGACGTCACGAGAGGTAGGCGGTGAGCGATTGGCCTTTCGCGGAAGCTCCGACCGCTCTGCATCCCGGCGGAGAGGGGAGGAGGAGGAGGAGCCGCGGGGAAAGGAGCGCTGCCAGAGGGTTTTGCCCGCGCGGCTTGGGCTGGGCTCCGGTTCTGGCAGCGCAGTTTGGGAGCTGAGAAGTGATTTATTTTTTTATTTCTTCAAAGACAAATGGCAGGCGTAGACGCATAACCTGCATCCACTGTTCGCATCTGTGCTTGGTTCTTTTCTTGCATCTTGGGACTCTGACCGTCATGCTGTGATGTGTGCCCGGAGAGGAACTGGTAAGGGGGAACCGGCGAGCTTCTTTGACACTGACGGTTTCCCTGCCTTCCGTTTCAGTCCCCACGGTTTTCTTCTCTGTTTCTTTACTTTTCTCTGTCCTCTGCCTCTCGCCATCATTGTGTTCACGTTGGATGAAGTGCCTCAAAACTCGAGTTTATGGCTTTTGTTGAACTTAAAACAATCTTTACATCTTTTTCAGTCCCTTGGTTACAGGAGAGGGATGATTTTATCTATTCTGAATGCTGGGTTTTATGAAAAGATAGATTAGGCACACAGACTAATTGTCATTTCATGGTGAAACCGAACAGTTTAAAGCCATTTTGACTGTTTCAAACGTAATGAAAAGAATGGGGGGCGAAATTTTAGTCCAGTAAATAAACCACGGGCCGATTCCTTAGGAAGAAAAAGGTATTTGTGTTGGAGCTTGCTCAGAAATAGTTTTTACAGGAGCTCTACCAAAAAAAGCCCACATTCTTCCCGGCAAACACTGATTTTGCAGAACTTAGTTGTTGTTTGGGGCACCCTTTACGTTGCATGATAAAACCTGTAATTATTACTTCAGTGTTGGAGACACCTGGTTGGTTAGTGAAACTCTCCATGCTGGAAAGTCGGGCTCCTTGTGCCTTCAGAAATGATGTGTTTAAACTGTTCATAATCACAAGGGCATGTCCACTTGAGTACTTAGTATGTTATCTAAATAGGACCAAAGATTTTACATGCTCCTTTTCACGTAAGTTCTTTTCAAGGTGGAGAAAAACAATCTCATAGTCTGAGAGCAAGTCTCTGACTAATCAGCTTTGAAAGATCACCCACAAGGATAGGGGGCTCCTTATCCACCAGTGCATTTTATCAGGAAAATAACTCTAGATAATTATTTTAAAATTAGGCTAGGTCCCATTTCTATAAAGAGTACTATCATAAAGAGATTTGGTGGCTTATTTAGAGCCAATAAGTAACACATGATCGTTGTAACAGTAAATTCACTCAGTGCCCAGGTGTGAGCACTTACTCCTGGAGTAAGTGCCTCTGCCCACTACCTCTCCTTCTGGACTCTTCTATCTGCTTTACAAATAAGTATTACTTACCTACATTGAGACAGTTTGTTCAGAAGGAGATCATACTATGTATGTTGAAAAACAACTCTCAAACATTGAAAAACTTTCAGAGCTGTAAAAATTAACACTATGACTGCTAATTTAACATTAAATTGTATGGAAAAGGCAGAGAATCTAAGCTGTCTGAAGATGTCAGTACTGTTTAACCTTTGCATAATAAGAACAGAAGTTTATTCAATACAGTTACTTAGTGACTAAATAGAATTTGAATGGAATATTATTTTGATGTCAGTAAAATAGAGAAAATGCTCAGAATTTGATTATAATCTGGAGTAGAACAGAGATGACGCATCTGTTAAATGTACTTAGACGTAACTTTAAAAAATTAAGAGGTAAAATATGTCCAAAAAAAAAAAAAATGTCCACATATTCAAGCTGTCTCTACAAATTTTTTTTGTCTGATGTGGTTGAAGTAGTCTTTTTCATGAGGCAAAACCATGGAAAATGCTACAAACAAGATCACTTGGGGGTCCTCAAAACCCAAAGCATTAGCAGCTGAGCGGCACTCCTTATCACCTGGAAGAGGTTTGTTGTTGAGTACATTCTCTTAAAACACCGTTCCCGGGCTTCCCCTGGTGGTCCAATGGGTAAGGACACCGCCTTGCAGTGCAAGGGGCGCCGGTTTGAGCCCTGGCCTGGGAAGATCCCACGTGCCGCGGAGTGGCTGGACTGATGTGTCCAATTACCGAGCCGGAGCTCTGGAGCGCATGCGCCCAGAGCCGGTGCTCTGCGACAACAGAGGCCACCACGATGGGAGGCCCACGCGGGCCAAAGAACAAAGATGGATGAAAACAGATAAATGAAAGACCAACAGAAGTGGCCCACCCGCCCCCTCCCTCCCCAACCCGAGCCCCGCCCAAAGTAAATAAATAAATAAATCTTTAACAAAACAAAACAAAACACCATTCCCTTCCTTCCTACTGTGAAAGAGTTTCAATCTAAAATGGGTAGAATGGAAAGTCTCCTGCATGTGCCCTGAGGAAAACTAAGACTGAGAGACCGTTTTCCCTTAAGTGCCTGATTTACAGAAGTGGATAAATTGGAGTTTTCTTAAATTTTAGGGAGTTCATCAGAGGTTTTGCCTTTAATCAGTCTTAGTTTTTGCTTATGGTTTACAGAGCATTAAAGAAATGACACAGGTCAGGTTGATCTCAAAAAAAAAAAAACAAAAAACAAACCCGAACTAAGATGAGTTCTGCTTGTATGATTGATTTTGTCTGCTGAGGGAATTTTCAAAGCAGGTTTCCACTTACTTTGACTGTAAGAGGTTCTCTGTCATTCCTTTCCTCTTTTCATGTCCTGCCCATAAACACAGCCTACTCCAAATCCTGCTGACTTCCCTGGTGGCTCATCAGTAAAGAAAATGCTTGTGATGCAGGAGATGCCAGTTCAGTCCCTGGGTGGGGAAGATTCTCCTGAAGAAGGAAATGGCAACCCACTCCAGTATTCTTGCCTGGGAGACAGAGGAGCCTGGTGAGCTACTGTCCATGAGGTCGCAAGAGAGTCAGACACAATTGAGCAACTAAATAACATTTCAAACGCTCAATGGGCTTCCCTGTGGCTTGGTGTCCCAAACTGCATTTCCAGTTATTCCTGAATAAACTCATTTCTTTGAGCTTGCCTCCGTTTAGCTCTTTACTTAGGTGGACCTTAGTACTGTAGATAAAGTTATTTCATTTCAGAAACCACCTTAGTCATAGAAGCAATACTTTTCACAAAATTAATATCACTAATAGAGTACAAGTTTCATAAAAGAGTATGTATGAAAGTTAAAAGTAAAATAAAAGTTAAAAAAAAAAAATATGTATGTTCCATGAACCATAGCCTGCTAGGTTTCTCTGTCCATGGAATTTCCCCCCTTCATTTGTTTTGCTGAAATCTACTTACTCCATTTAAGGTCATTCTGAAGGAGGAAGATGAGTACAACTACAACTTTATGTAGGATAAATAATAAAAACCGTAGTATCTTGGTTATAAGGAAAGTGAAGATCAGTTTTAAATTACCAAATATGTTGTGAAGCCTTTCTTGAGTTGATAGTACTTGTAATTTCTTAGCACTATGTTTAAACATGCTTATTCTCCTTACATACTGTAATATATAGAAAGTTCTAGTAAAAATGTTTATTGTCCTTTCTTTGCTAACGTCTTTCATCTACGGGTGTTCTCAGATGTTTTCATGACAGGTACTGTCTACCAATCTGTGATGTTATTCAGCCAACAAATTAACGTTACCATGTTAGAAAAATGCCTGAATATTTTTACAAAATTATTGAAGTACAGTTGATTTATAATATCGTATTCAAGTGTACAATACAATGATTCAATATTTTATACATTATGCATAGAGTTATTATAATATCATTGACTGTTTTCCCTGTGTTGTGCATTATATCCCTGTGGCTTACTTTATAACTGGTTGTACCTCTTAATTCTCATCACCTGCTTCATCCACTCCCCGCCCCGTCCCTATCCTCTCCTGCAACCACTAGCTTGTTTTCTGTGAATCTGTTTCTGCTTGGTTATATTTGTTTTCTGGTTTATTGGATTTCATATATAACTAAGAACATAACAGTATTCGTCTTTTTCTTTCTGACTTATTTTGCTAAGAATAATAATCTCTAGGGCCATCCTTGTTACAGATGGCAAAATTTCATGATTTTTTTATGGCTGAGTAATTTTCCGTTGTGCTTATATGCCACATCTTTTTTGTTTATGGAGGAGCATATAGGTTACTTTCATATCTTCGCTATTGCAAATAATGCTTCAGGGAGCATTGGGGTGCATGTATCTTAGTGTTTTAGTTTTGGGGGATAAATGTCTAGCAGTGGAGTCTCTAAATCATATTGTAGTTCTATTTTTGAGAAAGCTTCATATCGTTTTCCAGAGCGGCAGTGCCAACTTACATTTCAATTAACAGTGCACAAGCATTCCTTTTTCTGTAAATTCTCACCAGTATTTGATATTTCTTATCTTTTTGGTGATCACCATTCTGACAGGTGTGAGGAAATATTGTGGTTTTGATTTGCATTTCACTTATGATTAGTGATGTTGAGAGTCTTTTCACATGCTTGTTCTTGCTCATGTCTTGTTTGAAAAATACCTATTCCGATTCTCTGTGCATTTTTAAGTCAGACTGGCTTTTCTTTTTGATACTGGGCTGTATGAGTTTTTCCATATATTTTGGATGTTAACCCCTAATTGGCCATATATATACAAATATCTTCTCTCATTCAGTATGTTGTATTTCTTATTTTATTAATGGTTTCCTTTATTGTGAAATAGCTTTTTCGTTTGATGTGAAAGCAAAAGTGTTAGTCACTCAGTTGTGTCTGACTCTTTGCAACGAATTTAAAATGCCTGAATATTTTACAAAATTATTGAAGTACAGTTGATTTATAATATCGTATTCAATTTAATTTTAAAACATTATGCATAGAGTTATTATAATATCATTGACTGTTTTCCCTGTGTTGTGCATTATATCCCTGTGGCTTACTTTATAACTGGTTGTACCTCTTAATTCTCATCACCTGCTTCATCCACTCCCCGCCCCGTCCCTATCCTCTCCTGCAACCACTAGCTTGTTTTCTGTGAATCTGTTTCTGCTTGGTTATATTTGTTTTCTGGTTTATTGGATTTCATATATAACTAAGAACATAACAGTATTCGTCTTTTTCTTTCTGACTTATTTTGCTAAGAATAATAATCTCTAGGGCCATCCTTGTTACAGATGGCAAAATTTCATGATTTTTTTATGGCTGAGTAATTTTCCGTTGTGCTTATATGCCACATCTTTTTTGTTTATGGAGGAGCATATAGGTTACTTTCATATCTTCGCTATTGCAAATAATGCTTCAGGGAGCATTGGGGTGCATGTATCTTAGTGTTTTAGTTTTGGGGGATAAATGTCTAGCAGTGGAGTCTCTAAATCATATTGTAGTTCTATTTTTGAGAAAGCTTCATATCGTTTTCCAGAGCGGCAGTGCCAACTTACATTTCAATTAACAGTGCACAAGCATTCCTTTTTCTGTAAATTCTCACCAGTATTTGATATTTCTTATCTTTTTGGTGATCACCATTCTGACAGGTGTGAGGAAATATTGTGGTTTTGATTTGCATTTCACTTATGATTAGTGATGTTGAGAGTCTTTTCACATGCTTGTTCTTGCTCATGTCTTGTTTGAAAAATACCTATTCCGATTCTCTGTGCATTTTTAAGTCAGACTGGCTTTTCTTTTTGATACTGGGCTGTATGAGTTTTTCCATATATTTTGGATGTTAACCCCTAATTGGCCATATATATACAAATATCTTCTCTCATTCAGTATGTTGTATTTCTTATTTTATTAATGGTTTCCTTTATTGTGAAATAGCTTTTTCGTTTGATGTGAAAGCAAAAGTGTTAGTCACTCAGTTGTGTCTGACTCTTTGCAACTCCATGGACTGTAGCTCTCCAGGCTCCTCTCTCCATAAAATTCTCCAGAGAAGAATACTGGAGTGTATTGCCATTCCCTTCTCCAGGGAATCATTTGATGTAGTCCCATTTATTTTTGCTTTGTGTTGCCCTTGCCTAAGGAGACATCCAAAAAAGAAAATATTGCTAAGACTGATGGAAAGGAGTGTCCTCCCCGTGTTTTTTTGCTAGGAGTTTTTTGGTACTAGGTTATAGCTGAAGCCTTTCACTTTTCAAGTTTATTTTTGTATGTGATGTAAAGAAATGGTCTAGCTTTCATTCTTTTACATATGGTTGTCTAGTTTTTCTAACACGCTTACTGAAGAGGCTGTCTTTTCCTCATTGCATATTCATACCTTCTTTGTCATAGATTAATCAATTGACCACATGTGTGGAGGTTTATTTCTGGTTTCTCAACTCTGTTGCATTAATCCATGTGTCTGTGTTTGTGCCAGTAGCATACTGTTTTTATTACTGTAGCTTTGTAGTATAGTCTGAAGTCAAGGAGCATGATGCCTCCAGCTTTGTTCTCAAGATTGTTTTGGCTAGTCAGGATCTTTTGTAGTTTCATACAATTTATGGCATTACTTATTCTGTGAAAAAATGCTATGGATAAGTTGATGAAGATTATCATGTATATGCAGATTGTTTTGGATAATGTGCTCATTTTAAGTGTTCTTCTGAACCATGAACACAATATATTGTTCCATTTATTTGGGTCAGCCTCAGTTTCTTTTATCAAGGTCTTACAGTTTTCAGAGTATAAATCTTTCACTTTCTTGGTTAGATTTATTCCTAGGTATTTTATACTTTTTGATGTGATTGTAGATGGGATTGATAGTGCATTATTACTATATGAAAGTGCAACATATCTTTGTGTATTAATCTTATATCCTACAGTTTTACTAAGTTCATTTATTCTGACTGATTTTTTGGTGAAGTCATTAGAATTTTCTGTATCTAGTATCATGTCATCTGCAATTAGTAAGTTTTACTACTTCTCTCCCAGTTGAATGCCTTTTTTTGTTTGTTTTTGTTTTTTTCTGATTGCTGAGCTTAGGACTTCTAATACTATGTTGAATAAAAGTAGGAGCGTGGACGTACTCATCTTATTCCTGATTGTAGAGGAAAAGCTCAGAGTTTTTCACTATTGAATATAGTGTTGGCTGTAGGTTTGTCATAAATGGCCTTAACTATGTTGACATATGGTCCTCCTATCCTAACTTTGTTGAATTATAATCTTTGATAATTTTCTAGTCCTTTAAATATAGTTTTTTCATCTTAGTATGTAAAGACTTACTACTAAATTTCCATCTTAATTTCCCATCACTCCTTAATTTTTACTTAAAACACAACCCATATTGAACTAATCAGTATTACTTAACACTGGATTATAGGGCTTTCTAGCTGCCTTGCCTTTATTCATATTTTCTTCTCTAAAATCCACAAATCTCTCCTGTCTGATTCCAGATATTTCCCAAGACTGACTTGCAATTCTTGGGCAGCCTGCCCTCTTTTCTGTCTTCCAGTCTCACATTGTGTATTCTCATAGGATATTCTATTTCCCTAGATGTATGTACTGCATGAATACCATAGTGTTAGTTTTTGTTGCTGAATTGAGTCTTCTGACCTGTTCTGGGCATGTTTATTCATTCTTAAAGTACTAGCACTGTGCCTAAAGATAGGATTAAAGAAATAAACACTAAAAGGCAAGCTCCTAGAAGGCAGATATTTTTGTCTTGTTCCCTAATTAATCTCTGTTACCTGTTACAATGCCAGGCATAATAGTGGGAGCTCAACAAACATAAGCTGAAAAAATAGTTAAGCACTTTTGGTGTGCTGGGCATAGAGTGGTACTTTGATTTCATAAACCTTTTAAAACTGTGAGGTTGAGTAATATTCCATGTATATATGTACCACATACAAGGAATGCATTTGAATAGTCCCAATGCAGTGGATGAATCTAGAGCCTATTATAGAGAGTGAAGTAAACAGAGAAAAATATCATAGGTTACTGCATGTATATGGAATCTAGAAAAACGGTACTGATGAGCCTATTTGCAGGGCAGCAGTGGAGAGGCACACATAGAGAACAGGCTTGTGGATACAATGGGTGAAGGGGAGGGAGGGATGAATTGAAAGAGTAACACTGAAACATGTGCATGACCATATGTAAGATAGATAGCCAGTGGGAATTTGCTGTGTGGAGTAGGGAGCTCAAGCCTAGTGCTGTGATAACCTAGAGGGGAGGGATGGGGTAGGAGGGGGGCTCAAGAGGGAGAGGACATATATATACACCTATGGCTGAATCATGTTGATGTATGATAGACACTGAGAGAGTACTGTAAACCAATTATTCTCTCATTAAAGAAGAGAAAAAAGTCATTTAAATGAAAAGCATTTTGAGGTATATGGTATTTCCGTTCTACAGGTGAGGGAACTGAGGCTCAGACTAAGAGCTTGTGATAGTGACTGACTGAATCTGAGTATCAGTATCATTTGAAATTTTCTAGCACCTGTGTTCTTTCTACTACCTGAGATACATTTGCAGTTTTGAAAACACCTGACTATAATATCACTTCTAATTCAAATTGATGTGTTTTGGAGGGTAGAGAGTATTTAGTAATTACTGGAATTGACCACTTACTATGAATCCAGTTTATAATTCCAGTGACACCATCTACTTCTTTTTAATACCATCTGTCATTTTCACTCGTCTCTTATTGCTGTTTAAGCCTTGGGAATATTTAAACACAGTCATCCCTCCCTGTCTGTTGGGGGTTGGTTCCAGGACCCAGTGTGGATACCAAAATCCACAGATGTTCAGGTCCCACAGTTGGCCCTTCCTAGCCTCAGTGCCGTGATTCAGCCAACTATGGATGGTGCAATATTGTATTTACTGAAAAAAAAAATCAACACATAAGTGGACCTGTGCAGTTCAAATCCATGTTTTTCAAAGGTCAAGTGTATATATGTTGAGACATTTTAAGTAATTGACATATATAATCTATGCCCACAGTACTTTAAATCATGTGCCAAAGTAATTTTTATGTGAAGTTATACTTCTCTATCAAACATTTATATCATATTTTAAGTGACCTAAATGCTTCCAGAATTGAATTTTTTTTTTTTTTTCTTAAACTGAGGTGATTTTGAGCTTCATTTATTTACTTCTGGGCTGTGGTGGAGTCTTTGTCGCTGCACTCAGGCTTTCTCTAGTTGAGGTGAGTGGAGGCCATTCTTTGTTGTCCTGTGCGGGCTGCTCCTTGCAGTGGCTTCCCTTGTGGCAGAGCACAGGCTCTAGGTGCTCAGGCTTCAGTGGTTGTGGCTCATGAGCTTAGCTGTTCCGTGGCATGTGCGATCTTCCTAGACCAGGGATCGATCGATGTCCCTTGCATTGCAAATCAGATTCTTCACCACTGGACCATCAGGGAAGCCTCCAGAATTGGATCTTTAGAAAGATTTTAGAAATTAATTCAACCTCTCATTCATTATATTGGAATATTCTTTTAATAGTTCAACTAAAATAATACCCTGTCTTCACTCATCATTTATCCAGTAATGCCAGAAACATAAAAATTTTAGTCTTTGATGTGTTTATTTGGTTTGTATTTAATAACTCAGGTTAATGATCTGCAAGAGGCCTTTGGAAAACATTTGATGTACTCTGTATAATTTTATGAGTATTAACATTCTTTCAGTGCCTAAATTCTTTGTATTTTAGCTACAAATAACTCCACTTCACAATTTATGCTTTTTCCCCCTCTTCTTTCCTATATTCTTTTAAGCATTTTTCTTTCGCTTTTTACAAATTTTGATGGTGACTAATCCAGAAAAATAATTGCCCTATTTCTTGTATATAAAAATGTAGTTTCACTAATTATTTAAATGATAATATATGCATCATTGGGGTATAAATAAATAGTATAAGATGATATTTAATGGTAATGAATTCATAGAGAATATGTACTTTGAAGCTGAGAATAAGTCTCTCCAAAGCAGACTTACAGACATAGAAAACAAACAAAGGGAAGGAGTGGGTTGAGAGTTAAATTTCATAAATTATGGAAATAACAGGTAAACGGCACTCTATATAAAGTAGGCACACAAGGATTTACTGTATATCACAAGGAATGATGGTCAATATCTTATAATAGCCTATAATAGAAAAGAATGTAAAAAAGGAACTCTGTATGACTGAATCACTTTGTTGTATATCTGAAACTAGGACAATATTGTAAATCAACCTTATTAAAATAAATTTTTTAAATGTACCAAAATAAGTCTCTTTGTGGTCTACCAGGGATCGATCGAGTGTCCTCTTGTTGTCCTGTGCTGCTCCTTGCAGTGGCTTCCTTGTGGCAGAGCATCTAGGTGCTCAGGCTTCAGTGGTTGTGGCTCATGAGCTTAGCTGTTCCGTGGCATGTGCGATCTTCCTAGACCAGGGATCGATCGATGTCCCTTGCATTGCAAATCAGATTCTTCACCACTGGACCATCAGGAAGCCTCCAGAATTGGATCTTTAGAAAGATTTTAGAAATTAATTCAACCTCTCATTCATTATATTGGAATATTCTTTTAATAGTTCAACTAAAATAATACCCTGTCTTCACTCATCATTTATCCAGTAATGCCAGAAACATAAAAATTTTAGTCTTTGATGTGTTTATTTGGTTTGTATTTAATAACTCAGGTTAATGATCTGCAAGAGGCCTTTGGAAAACATTTGATGTACTCTGTATAATTTTATGAGTATTAACATTCTTTCAGTGCCTAAATTCTTTGTATTTTAGCTACAAATAACTCCACTTCACAATTTATGCTTTTTCCCCCTCTTCTTTCCTATATTCTTTTAAGCATTTTTCTTTCGCTTTTTACAAATTTTGATGGTGACTAATCCAGAAAAATAATTGCCCTATTTCTTGTATATAAAAATGTAGTTTCACTAATTATTTAAATGATAATATATGCATCATTGGGGTATAAATAAATAGTATAAGATGATATTTAATGGTAATGAATTCATAGAGAATATGTACTTTGAAGCTGAGAATAAGTCTCTCCAAAGCAGACTTACAGACATAGAAAACAAACAAAGGGAAGGAGTGGGTTGAGAGTTAAATTTCATAAATTATGGAAATAACAGGTAAACGGCACTCTATATAAAGTAGGCACACAAGGATTTACTGTATATCACAAGGAATGATGGTCAATATCTTATAATAGCCTATAATAGAAAAGAATGTAAAAAAGGAACTCTGTATGACTGAATCACTTTGTTGTATATCTGAAACTAGGACAATATTGTAAATCAACCTTATTAAAATAAATTTTTTAAATGTACCAAAAATAAGTCTCTTCAGAGCAAATTTGGGTTGCTTAGGTCACTGGTTTTCAAGGTCTGGTCCCCAAAGCAGGAGCATCAGCATCACTTGCATTTAGTAGAATTGCCAGGTCACGGGCCCACTGCAAGGGCCATGTGTGTGTAGCAGGTGTAATCTGTGCTTTCACAAACTCTCCAGTGATTCAGACCTGTGGTAGTCTGAGGACATAGACTTAGGCTTAAGAATCTTAAATTTTCTTTATTCTTTATTACTTTAGTTTTTAAATTTTTAAATTGATGTACAGTTGATTTATAATATTCGAGTTGTTTCACGTGTACAACGGAGTGATCCAGTATTTTCATGGACTACACTCCACTTAAAGTTATAAGGGCTTCCCTGGTGGTCCAGTGGGTAAGGACACCATGTTGCAGTACAAGGGGTGCTGGTTCGATCCCTGGCCTGGGAGGATCCCATGTGCCGCAGAGCGGCTGGACCGATGTGTCCAGCTACTGAGCTGGAGCTCTGGAGCGCATGCTCCCAGAGCCGGTGCTCTGCAATGAGAGAGGCCACTGTGGTGGGAGGTTCATACATGCCAAAGAACAAAGATGGAAATGAAAGACCAATAGAAGTGGCCAAAAGAAAAAGTTGTTTTAAAATATTGATTATATTCCTTCTGCTGTTCAGTATATCCTTTGTAGCTTTTTTTATTTTTGGCAGAGTTGGAGTTCTTGTTCTTTTTGTGTATGGGGGGATATTCTTTTTTTATTATTATTATTAATTATTCTTATTTTGCTTTTACAGTGTTTTATTGTTTACAGATATACATAAACTGAAATCAGTCATAGGTATATTCTTGGCCTCTCCCACCTGAGCCCCTTTCCACTCCCTGCCCACCCCTCCAGGTTCCTTTGTAGCTTTTTATGCATAGTAGTTTCTACCTCTTAATCCCCTATCTCTTCCCTTTCCCTATTGGTAACCACTAATTGGTTCTCTATATCTGTGAGCCTGTTTTTTAATGTTCTTTTTCATTTTTTGGATTCCATGTGTAACATACAGAATTTGTTTTTCTCTGTCTAACCTAATAGCAAATGACAGAATTTCATTTTTTTAAATGGCTAAGTCATATTCTTTGTGAATGTGTGTGTGTTTTCCACATCTTTACCGATGCATCTGTTGATGGACACTTAGGTTGCTTTCATATTTTAGCTTTTGTAAATTATGCTGCCATGAACATAGGGGTGAATATATCTTTTTGAATTAGTGTTTTCATTTTCTTTAGATATATCAACCAGGAGTAGAATGGCTGGATCATATGCTAGTTTTTTGAAGAACCTCCATAGTAGTTGCACAAATTTATATTCCCACTGACAGTATACCAGGATTCTCTTTTCTCCACATCCTTATCAGCATTTATTATTTGTAAACTTTGGTGATAGCCATTCTGACAGGTATAAGATGATACCTCATTTTAATTTATATTTCTCTGTTTAGTGATGTTGAGTATCTTTTCATGTGCCTATTGGCCATCTCTGTCATCCTCGGATTTCAAAAATTAGGGTGGAATTAACTGAGTTGAATCCCAGCAAAGCACTGCACTCCATCATTCAACAATACTCTTTTGCACACTTTTTTGACTGCTTGACTCTTATCCTCTTAAAAATCAGGTTCTTATTTGATGAGTACCCATTCCCTGGATGCATAGTATACAGTCATGAAATTGGCTGGATGTTAGTTAATTTATTTAAAAAATATTCATTGGTATGTGCTGGACATTGTCCAGTTAGAGGTTAAAGCAGTTAATGAGATGATCTCATTGAAGAAATAGACCATGAAAAAAATAATTATAGCTCGTTCCTCATTTTTTTTTTTAGTTTGTTTTTCGTTCCTCTTTCTTTTGAACAATCTTTTAAAGCATATCTTTAGAATCACAATACAGTGTGTTTAACATGTTTTACACACACAAAAATGCACAACTTACACATAGATCTAAATGTTGTTCTCTTTCATGTTGAATGAAGATGACACTTTTGCCAGTTTAAAAAGATACTTTAGCTGTAGTTTTCAACATGAGTACTTATCTGGGGTCTAGCTTTATTTCAGAACTTGACTTATATGTTGAATAGTGTCTTAATGCTCTTAGTATTTGCTGCTCTGAAGCTTGGCCATAAACATGACAAAGTTTGTCTTAAGGGGATTAATCTCTGAAGTATTTCAGCCAATGAGGGAATCCCATGATCTTCCTGCCAGATCCCTCTCCTGGATTGTGTACTGTTTGAGGACAAGAACCACGGAGGTGACATACAACTTGTCATCACTTTGGTTGCAGTGCCTGGGACAGTACTTGCTGACTCAATGGGAACCTTTTGGTACCTATTTATTAAACACATGTAAGGAAAATAGATCTCTGAACAGTGAGGACAGGTTTCACTAAATAAGTCTTCTGCTTCTATATTCTGCTTCCTGAAGACCCCTGAGTTTTTTCTGGGGGGGGGGATGGGTGGGCCACTTCTATTAGTCTTTTCATTTATCTATTTTTCTTTGTTCTTTGGCCCGTGTGGGCCTCCCATCACAGTGGCCTCTGTTGTCGCAAAGCACCGGCTCGGGGCACCTGCGCTCCAGAGCTCCGATTCAGTAGTTGGACACATTAGTCCAGCCGCTCCGGGGCACGTGGGATCTTCCCAGACCAGGGATTGAACTGGCACCCCTTGCACTGCAAGGTGGTGTCCTTACCCACTGGACCACCAGGGAAGCCCACCCCTGAGGTTTTTAATTCAGTTTATTTGTTCTAAGATAGATGGACGTATGAGTTCAAACGTCATAAAGGCAGATATTTGGGTAGCCAAGGAAGACACAAACCTATGAAATCAATTGTGAGCATTCAAAACAAGGTCTTCAGCTGCTGGATGAAAACCTGTAGATATACCTGTGAAGATCCTGAAGGTATCATTGTATACACCACTTTGCAATAATTGGTGCTTTGAGCATTTTGGTGCTGAATTCTCAGAAGAAAATTTATTTAAAATGCTGTATAAATGGGAAAAAGACCTAAAGAGACATCTATCCAAGGAACACATACAGATGGCCAAGAAACACATGAAAAGATGCTCAACCTCGCTTATTATTAGAGGAATGCAAATCAAAACTACAATGAGATATCACCTCACACCAGTCAGAATGGCCACCATCAAAAAATCTACAGATAATAAATGCTGGAGAGGGTGTGGAGAAAAGGGAACACTGCTGCATTGTTGATGGGAATGTAAATTGATACAATCACTATGGAAGACAGTATGGAGATCCCTCAAAAAGTTAAGAATAGAAGCATCATTTGATGCAGCAATCTCACTGTTAGGCTTATACCCTGATAAAATCAAAAGAGACACCCGTACCCCAGTGTTCATTGCAGCAGACTATACAATAGCTAGATCATGGAAGCAACCTAGATGTCCATCAACAAAAGAATGGATAAAGCTCTGGTACATATATACAATGAAATATTTCTCAGCCACTAAAAGAAATGCAGAAGATTCAGTCCTAATGAGATGGATGAATTTAGAACCTATTATACACAGTGAAGTAAGTCAAAAAGAGATGGACAGATCCAGTATACTAACACATACATATGGAATCTAGTAAGTTCGTCCTGATAAATACACATGCAGAGCATTGATGGAAAAAAGTCATAGAGAACAGACTTATGGGTATTGGGGAAAGGAAAAAGTGGATGAGGGATATAGAAAAGGCAACATGGAACCCTCTACTATCTTACGTAAAATAACTATTGTCAATGTGCTACGGGACTAAGGGATACTACATGGGGGCTATGTGACAGCCTGGAGGGGTGAGATGGGGGGGGATGGGATATACATATGACTAATCTGGAATTATACATATCTGTAGCAACAAAACTCTGTAAAATCAAAAAAAAAAACCCAAAAAAAAGTGCTTGTGAAAAAAAATGCTGTATAAAACGTAGGAAAATTGAGAACACATAATGATTTCTATTGTGATAAAATTGTATGGAGACTTAAGGGATAAACCTTCAACCTCCTGAAAAAATAGGGTACTCAGAAGAGCTTCCTTCCTGAGAGTTTTAGAACAGTGAAATTCAAATACCTCAGCTGTTTATAAAAGTAGATTCTATCTGATTTCCTTTTTTTATGTCTTTTTTGTTGCAGAGTTATTAGCAGCCATTTTAGGGTTGCATGCCATAAATCTTAATTCAAACTGATGATTTTAGCATTTATAATAAAAGCTACAGTATCATGAAATAACTAAGCTTATATCACTTCTAGAGTTAGTGTGTGTGAGATTGTTAGATTTGGTCGCTACTGCATATAAGAGAGATTTTATTCATTCATTCATGTCTTTTCCACAAATACGTGTTGGAAGTCTGCTCTGTGTCTGATACTATTCTAAGCCTAGATTCCATCAGTGGAGAAAGGAGATAGAAATTCCTACTCTGGAGTGGGGGAAAACAAGAACTAAAATGCAAAAAGAATTAGAGACTCTTGACTTAATTCTATGAAAAATAAGAAAGGGAAAGAGAGTAGGAATTGCTCAGACAAGGCTGTGTAAGGAGAGAAATGAAGCACGTGTGGAGGAGCAGGTTGGAGAGGACATTGGCAGGCAGGTGTGCGTAGCCCTGGTGGCTGTGATTATAATTAACATGGGAACCTTTAGAGAATTTTAAGTTGTGGGGAAGGTTTTAGGTTCCAAATGTTAAACAAAGCAAGTAATAGTGGATTCAGGGGGTAGTGGAGTGATGCCAGATGGTGAGAATCCAGATATATATGGAAAGTGGTGCTGGTGCTCAGTCTGACTCTTTGTCACCTCATGGGCTCCTCTGTCCAGACATGGAAAAAAAAACCCTCTACTATCTTACGTAAAATAACTATTGTCAATGTGCTACGGGACTAAGGGATACTACATGGGGGCTATGTGACAGCCTGGAGGGGTGAGATGGGGGGGGATGGGATATACATATGACTAATCTGGAATTATACATATCTGTAGCAACAAAACTCTGTAAAATCAAAAAAAAAACCCAAAAAAAAGTGCTTGTGAAAAAAAATGCTGTATAAAACGTAGGAAAATTGAGAACACATAATGATTTCTATTGTGATAAAATTGTATGGAGACTTAAGGGATAAACCTTCAACCTCCTGAAAAAATAGGGTACTCAGAAGAGCTTCCTTCCTGAGAGTTTTAGAACAGTGAAATTCAAATACCTCAGCTGTTTATAAAAGTAGATTCTATCTGATTTCCTTTTTTTATGTCTTTTTTGTTGCAGAGTTATTAGCAGCCATTTTAGGGTTGCATGCCATAAATCTTAATTCAAACTGATGATTTTAGCATTTATAATAAAAGCTACAGTATCATGAAATAACTAAGCTTATATCACTTCTAGAGTTAGTGTGTGTGAGATTGTTAGATTTGGTCGCTACTGCATATAAGAGAGATTTTATTCATTCATTCATGTCTTTTCCACAAATACGTGTTGGAAGTCTGCTCTGTGTCTGATACTATTCTAAGCCTAGATTCCATCAGTGGAGAAAGGAGATAGAAATTCCTACTCTGGAGTGGGGGAAAACAAGAACTAAAATGCAAAAAGAATTAGAGACTCTTGACTTAATTCTATGAAAAATAAGAAAGGGAAAGAGAGTAGGAATTGCTCAGACAAGGCTGTGTAAGGAGAGAAATGAAGCACGTGTGGAGGAGCAGGTTGGAGAGGACATTGGCAGGCAGGTGTGCGTAGCCCTGGTGGCTGTGATTATAATTAACATGGGAACCTTTAGAGAATTTTAAGTTGTGGGGAAGGTTTTAGGTTCCAAATGTTAAACAAAGCAAGTAATAGTGGATTCAGGGGGTAGTGGAGTGATGCCAGATGGTGAGAATCCAGATATATATGGAAAGTGGTGCTGGTGCTCAGTCTGACTCTTTGTCACCTCATGGGCTCCTCTGTCCATGGGATTTCCCAGGCAAGAATACTGGAGTGGGTTTCACTTCCTATTCCAGGGGATCTTCCCAACCCAGGGATTGAGCCCATGTCTCCTGTGTTTCCTGCATTGGCAGGTGAACTCTTTACCACTAAGCCATCGGGGAAGGTAGACTCTGCTGACTGGCTGTATGTGAGTTTTGAGACACAGGACCCTGGATGATTCAGAGGCCTTTGGATTCAAAGTCTAGAAGGATGGAACTGGAGTCACTGAGAGGACTAATCGGTGGAGGAAGCAGATTTTGGTAGGGAGAGTATCAGGAGTTCGATTTTGTACATGGTACCATTGGAGATGTGCCCAGATGGAGATGAGCTGGCTAGTCGGCTATCAGAAGTACACATCTGGAACTTAGGAAGAAGTCTGGTCTGTGCTGGAGGGTGGTTATGTGGTGGGGAATCTGTAGAAGTTCTCTTCTAAGGACTTCTGTTTTCCTAGTAAAGTAGAAACATGATCTTTAGCCGAGAGGGGGCTGTGAAAAATTAAAAGAGAAGAATGTCTAAAGCAGTTGTCTATGAAAACGGGAAAATGAAAAGACTAGGAATGCTGGATGATTGCAGTTGGCACATCTAGTCAACTCGTAGTTCATAGTCAAGAATTTAATGGAACACTAAACCTGCTTCTTTGCCCCCGTATCTTTGCACGTGTTCTTACTTATCTAGTCCCTGGAGAAAGGAGATAGAAATTCCTACTCTGGAGTGGGGGAAAACAAGAACTAAAATGCAAAAAGAATTAGAGACTCTTGACTTAATTCTATGAAAAATAAGAAAGGGAAAGAGAGTAGGAATTGCTCAGACAAGGCTGTGTAAGGAGAGAAATGAAGCACGTGTGGAGGAGCAGGTTGGAGAGGACATTGGCAGGCAGGTGTGCGTAGCCCTGGTGGCTGTGATTATAATTAACATGGGAACCTTTAGAGAATTTTAAGTTGTGGGGAAGGTTTTAGGTTCCAAATGTTAAACAAAGCAAGTAATAGTGGATTCAGGGGGTAGTGGAGTGATGCCAGATGGTGAGAATCCAGATATATATGGAAAGTGGTGCTGGTGCTCAGTCTGACTCTTTGTCACCTCATGGGCTCCTCTGTCCATGGGATTTCCCAGGCAAGAATACTGGAGTGGGTTTCACTTCCTATTCCAGGGGATCTTCCCAACCCAGGGATTGAGCCCATGTCTCCTGTGTTTCCTGCATTGGCAGGTGAACTCTTTACCACTAAGCCATCGGGGAAGGTAGACTCTGCTGACTGGCTGTATGTGAGTTTTGAGACACAGGACCCTGGATGATTCAGAGGCCTTTGGATTCAAAGTCTAGAAGGATGGAACTGGAGTCACTGAGAGGACTAATCGGTGGAGGAAGCAGATTTTGGTAGGGAGAGTATCAGGAGTTCGATTTTGTACATGGTACCATTGGAGATGTGCCCAGATGGAGATGAGCTGGCTAGTCGGCTATCAGAAGTACACATCTGGAACTTAGGAAGAAGTCTGGTCTGTGCTGGAGGGTGGTTATGTGGTGGGGAATCTGTAGAAGTTCTCTTCTAAGGACTTCTGTTTTCCTAGTAAAGTAGAAACATGATCTTTAGCCGAGAGGGGGCTGTGAAAAATTAAAAGAGAAGAATGTCTAAAGCAGTTGTCTATGAAAACGGGAAAATGAAAAGACTAGGAATGCTGGATGATTGCAGTTGGCACATCTAGTCAACTCGTAGTTCATAGTCAAGAATTTAATGGAACACTAAACCTGCTTCTTTGCCCCCGTATCTTTGCACGTGTTCTTACTTATCTAGTCCCCTGGCATTTTTCTGAGAATATTGCTGCTATCATGAGGGTGGAACATAACAAAACAATAAAGTGATACTAATCAGGAACCTTGTGTATTTCTCTTAGCCACTTTGAACTTGTAGGTATTGGAAAAGAATATGTAGAGATTTAGATCTTATTTGGGTTGGCCAAAAAGTTCATTTGGGTTTTTATAAGATGTCACTAGGGTAAGGGTTTTTCCAAGAAAGAAGTGAAAGAGGAGCTAAGAGGTCGAGAGAATATACAAGGAAGTGATAGCAGTGTTGACCACAAAATTCAGACTGTGTAATCAGGGTAGTGTGGTGATGCAAGAAAATGAATGGGCAGTGAGAAGGTGGGGGCTGTGGGTAGCTGCTTAAAGGCCCCTATAGGGTCAGAGAATATGGAAGTCAGGTTAAAAATGAGTCATTTATTTTAAGTGTTATTTGTACATAGTGAATCATATTTCAAAGATATGGAAAGGGGCTTCCCTGATGGTCCAGTGGGTAAAAAGTCCATCTTGCAGTGCAAGGGGCATGGGTTCGATCCTTGGCCCAGGAAGATCTCACATGCAGAGGAACATCTGGGCTGGTGTGTCCAATTATGAGCCAGCACTCTGGAGCACGTGCACCCAGAGCTGGTGCTCTGCAACCAGAGAGGCCACTGTGATGGGAGGCCCACACAGGCCAAAGAATAAAGATGGATAAAAACGAAGGGAGAGTATCAGGAGTTCGATTTTGTACATGGTACCATTGGAGATGTGCCCAGATGGAGATGAGCTGGCTAGTCGGCTATCAGAAGTACACATCTGGAACTTAGGAAGAAGTCTGGTCTGTGCTGGAGGGTGGTTATGTGGTGGGGAATCTGTAGAAGTTCTCTTCTAAGGACTTCTGTTTTCCTAGTAAAGTAGAAACATGATCTTTAGCCGAGAGGGGGCTGTGAAAAATTAAAAGAGAAGAATGTCTAAAGCAGTTGTCTATGAAAACGGGAAAATGAAAAGACTAGGAATGCTGGATGATTGCAGTTGGCACATCTAGTCAACTCGTAGTTCATAGTCAAGAATTTAATGGAACACTAAACCTGCTTCTTTGCCCCCGTATCTTTGCACGTGTTCTTACTTATCTAGTCCCCTGGCATTTTTCTGAGAATATTGCTGCTATCATGAGGGTGGAACATAACAAAACAATAAAGTGATACTAATCAGGAACCTTGTGTATTTCTCTTAGCCACTTTGAACTTGTAGGTATTGGAAAAGAATATGTAGAGATTTAGATCTTATTTGGGTTGGCCAAAAAGTTCATTTGGGTTTTTATAAGATGTCACTAGGGTAAGGGTTTTTCCAAGAAAGAAGTGAAAGAGGAGCTAAGAGGTCGAGAGAATATACAAGGAAGTGATAGCAGTGTTGACCACAAAATTCAGACTGTGTAATCAGGGTAGTGTGGTGATGCAAGAAAATGAATGGGCAGTGAGAAGGTGGGGGCTGTGGGTAGCTGCTTAAAGGCCCCTATAGGGTCAGAGAATATGGAAGTCAGGTTAAAAATGAGTCATTTATTTTAAGTGTTATTTGTACATAGTGAATCATATTTCAAAGATATGGAAAGGGGCTTCCCTGATGGTCCAGTGGGTAAAAAGTCCATCTTGCAGTGCAAGGGGCATGGGTTCGATCCTTGGCCCAGGAAGATCTCACATGCAGAGGAACATCTGGGCTGGTGTGTCCAATTATGAGCCAGCACTCTGGAGCACGTGCACCCAGAGCTGGTGCTCTGCAACCAGAGAGGCCACTGTGATGGGAGGCCCACACAGGCCAAAGAATAAAGATGGATAAAAAACGAACAATGACTGTGAGAAAAGGGGATCCTGCAGGGGTGCTGTGTGATGGTCTGGTGGGGTGGGTTGGGGGAGATATACATATGACTAATCTGAGAACATATCTGTAAACAACAAAACTCTGTAAAAGTTAAAAGTAAAATAAAAGTTTAAAAAAAAATAATGACTTAGAGGCAAAAAAAAAAAATAAAGATATGAAAAGAACTTTCTATTGAACACATCTAATTTCTAAACTTAACAAATTCAAATATTTGTATTTATTAGCTTTAGTTTTTCAAATGAAGTATGCATTTAGTAATTTTTCCTTCTAAATGACGTTTGCTTTTCAAGTTCTATTCTTTTTCCCAGACCTCATGTTCTTTGGAGACCCTCTGTGTCTTCTGCCAACCTGTGGCTCAAGTGTTCCTGTCCTGTGTCAGGGCCTCCTGATAACCACAGAGGCTCTCACTGCGTCTGAGATATTTGGATTAGACTTGGGTGACCAGGTGTCAAGCTGTGTTGCTTGGGTGAGTTTCTCACTCTGAGCCTCAATTTCCTCGTATTTACGTGGAGATAATAGTATGTACTTCATTGTAAGAATTAAAGATAATGTGTGTTTATCCCTTTCACAGAACCTGGCATGTCTTTATAAATGGCGGATACTGTTATTATCTTAAGTTTATTGAATGAATCATATTTTATTAGAGTTGAATAACTGAATCTCAAAAACATGCTATTCTGTCATTTCAACAGCTTGTTATTTTAGAAACATCTAGGGTTATTAGTGTCAAAACATTGTATAAGTGATTGCTGGCATTAACATTTTAAATTTTTTAAAAGTTTTTAGTTGGAGAATAATTGCTTTGCAATACTACTGTGCTGGTTTCTACCATACAGCAGCGTGGATCAGCCATAGGTATACATACTTCTCTCTTTTGAACCTCCCTCCTTCCTCCCACTCCATCCCACCCCTTTAGATCGTCACAGAGCACTGGGTTATACAAAAACTTCTCTTTTTTTTGAACCTCCCTCAATTATGAGCCAGCACTCTGGAGTGCACCCAGAGCTGGTGCTCTGCAACCAGAGAGGCCACTGTGATGGGAGGCCCACACAGGCCAAAGAATAAAGATGGATAAAAAACGAACAATGACTGTGAGAAAAGGGGATCCTGCAGGGGTGCTGTGTGATGGTCTGGTGGGGTGGGTTGGGGGAGATATACATATGACTAATCTGAGAACATATCTGTAAACAACAAAACTCTGTAAAAGTTAAAAGTAAAATAAAAGTTTAAAAAAAAATAATGACTTAGAGGCAAAAAAAAAAAATAAAGATATGAAAAGAACTTTCTATTGAACACATCTAATTTCTAAACTTAACAAATTCAAATATTTGTATTTATTAGCTTTAGTTTTTCAAATGAAGTATGCATTTAGTAATTTTTCCTTCTAAATGACGTTTGCTTTTCAAGTTCTATTCTTTTTCCCAGACCTCATGTTCTTTGGAGACCCTCTGTGTCTTCTGCCAACCTGTGGCTCAAGTGTTCCTGTCCTGTGTCAGGGCCTCCTGATAACCACAGAGGCTCTCACTGCGTCTGAGATATTTGGATTAGACTTGGGTGACCAGGTGTCAAGCTGTGTTGCTTGGGTGAGTTTCTCACTCTGAGCCTCAATTTCCTCGTATTTACGTGGAGATAATAGTATGTACTTCATTGTAAGAATTAAAGATAATGTGTGTTTATCCCTTTCACAGAACCTGGCATGTCTTTATAAATGGCGGATACTGTTATTATCTTAAGTTTATTGAATGAATCATATTTTATTAGAGTTGAATAACTGAATCTCAAAAACATGCTATTCTGTCATTTCAACAGCTTGTTATTTTAGAAACATCTAGGGTTATTAGTGTCAAAACATTGTATAAGTGATTGCTGGCATTAACATTTTAAATTTTTTAAAAGTTTTTAGTTGGAGAATAATTGCTTTGCAATACTACTGTGCTGGTTTCTACCATACAGCAGCGTGGATCAGCCATAGGTATACATACTTCTCTCTTTTGAACCTCCCTCCTTCCTCCCACTCCATCCCACCCCTTTAGATCGTCACAGAGCACTGGGTTTGACCTCCCTCCATCATAGAGTGAATTCCCACTGGCTGTCTCTTTTACATAGGGTAATATATGTTTCAGTGCTACTATCTCAGTTTGTCTCACTCTCTCCTTCCTCCACCTTGTCCACAAGTCTGTTCTCTATGTCTGCATCTCTTTCGGTGCCCTGAAAATAGATTCATCCATACCATTTTCCTAGATTCCATATATTTGTGCTAATATGTTTAGTTTTCTCTTTCTGACTTCATTTTTTATAATAGGCTCTAGGTTTATCTATTTCATTAGAATTGACACTATTGTGCTCCTTTTTTATGGCTGAGTAATATTCCATTGTAAATATGTACCACAACTTCTTTATCCATTCATCTGTTGTTGGACATCTAGGTCGCTTCCATGTTCTAGCTATTGTAAAGAGTGCTGCCGTGAACACTGGGGTACGCGTGTCTTTTTTGATTATGGTTTCCTCAGGGTATGTGCCCAGTAGTGGGACTGTTGGGTCATAGGGTGGTTTTTCTAAAGAATCTTCATACTGTTTTTCATAGTGGCTGTGTCAATTTACATTCCCACCAACAGTGCAAGAGGGTTCTCTTTTCTCCACACTCACTCCAGCATGTATTGTTTGTAGATTTTTTTTGATGATGGCCATTCTGACCAGTGTGAGATGATACTATTATAGTTTTGATTTGCATCTCTCTACTGGTGAGCAATGTTGAGCATCTTTTCACGTGTTTATTAGCCATCTGTATGTCTTCTTTGGAGAAATGTCTGTTTAGATATTCTGCTTTTTGATTGGGTTGTTTGTTTTTCTGGTATTGAACTGCATGAACTATTTATACATTTTGGAGATCAGTCCTTTGTCAGCTGTTCGATTTGCTGTTATTTTCTCCCATTAGGAGGGTTGTCTTTTCAACTTGTTTATACCTTCCTTTGCTGTGTAGAATCTTTTAAGGTTAATTAAGTCCCATTTGTTTTTATTCCACTACCCTATCTAGAAATTGGGCCATAGAAGTCCTGCTGTGGTTTATGTCAAAGAGTGTTCTGCTTATATTTTTCTCTAAGTTTTATAGTTTCTTGGTCTTACATTTAGATCTTTAATCCATTTTGAGTTTATCTTTGAGTTTATCTTTGCGTATGGTGTTAAGAATTGTTCTAGTTTCATTCTTTAACAGGTGTCTGTCCAGCTTTCCCAGCACGAAATATTGAAGAGACTGTCTTTACCCCATTGTATATTCTTGCCTCCTTTGTCAGAGATAAGGTGCCCATAAGTGCATGGGTTTATCTCTGGGCTTTCTTATTCCATTGGTCTGTATTTCTGTTTTTGTGCCGATATCATACTCTTAATGATTGTAGCTTTGTAGGATAGTCTGAAATCAGGATGGTTGATACCTCCAGCTCTCTTCTTCTTTCTGCAGATTTTTTGGCTATTTGGGGTTTTTGTGTTCCCATACTAATTGTGAATTTTTTTTTTTGTTCTAGTTCTGTGAAAAACACCATTGATATTTTGACAGGAATTACATTGTATCTGTAGATTGCTTTGGGAAATATAGTCATTTTCACAGTATTGATTCTTCCTATACAAGAACATGGTGTATCTCTCTGTGTCATCTTTGATTTCTTTCGCCAGTGTCTTATAGTGTTCTGCATACAGGTCTTTTGTCTCTTTCGGTATTTTTATTCCTAGGTATTTTATTCTTCTATTTTTAAAATTTTTATTCATTTGTTTTTGGCTGTTCTGGTTTACACTGCTGCCACAGGCTCTTCTCTAGTTGCAGGGAGTGGCTTCTTGTTGCAGTGACTTCTCTTGTTGTGGAACTCGGACCCTAGGGCACACAGGCTTATAGCAGTTTCTGCAAATGGGCTCAATAGTTGTGGTTCCAAGGCTCTAGAGCACAGGCTCAATAGTTGTGGCTCACAGGCTTAACTGCTCCGCAGCATGTGGGATCTTCCCAGATCAGAGATTGAACCCATGTCTCCTGCATTGGCAAGCAAACTCTTTACCACTGAGCTACCAGGGAAACCCAATTCCTAGGTATTTTATTCTTTTTGTTGCAGTGGTGAATGAGACTACCTCCTTAATTTCTTTCTGATTTTTCATTGTTAATGTAGGAATGCAAAGGATTACTTTGTGTTAATTTTATATCCTGTGCTTTTACTATACTCATTGACTAGCTCTAGTAATTTTCTGGTGGCATCTTCAGGGTTTTCTAAGGATAGTGTCATGTCATCTGCAAACAGTGAGAATTTTATTTGTTTTTCATCTGGATTCCTTTCCTTTTCTTCTCTGTTTACTGTGGCTCCAAAACTATGTTGAATAATAGTGGTGAAAGTGGGCCCACTTGTCTTGTTCTCATTAGCCTTTTAATGTATGCTTTTACAGCTTTAAGAATAAAGACAGAGTAGGAACTCACTATGAATTATGGTTGAAATTTTTAAATTCCCAATAACAAAGATACATGTGCATATTTGCATCATTTCCTGTATTTTGCTAGCTTAATTCAGTTTTGAGTCAAGGCATCAGGATGGTTGATACCTCCAGCTCTCTTCTTCTTTCTGCAGATTTTTTGGCTATTTGGGGTTTTTGTGTTCCCATACTAATTGTGAATTTTTTTTTTTGTTCTAGTTCTGTGAAAAACACCATTGATATTTTGACAGGAATTACATTGTATCTGTAGATTGCTTTGGGAAATATAGTCATTTTCACAGTATTGATTCTTCCTATACAAGAACATGGTGTATCTCTCTGTGTCATCTTTGATTTCTTTCGCCAGTGTCTTATAGTGTTCTGCATACAGGTCTTTTGTCTCTTTCGGTATTTTTATTCCTAGGTATTTTATTCTTCTATTTTTAAAATTTTTATTCATTTGTTTTTGGCTGTTCTGGTTTACACTGCTGCCACAGGCTCTTCTCTAGTTGCAGGGAGTGGCTTCTTGTTGCAGTGACTTCTCTTGTTGTGGAACTCGGACCCTAGGGCACACAGGCTTATAGCAGTTTCTGCAAATGGGCTCAATAGTTGTGGTTCCAAGGCTCTAGAGCACAGGCTCAATAGTTGTGGCTCACAGGCTTAACTGCTCCGCAGCATGTGGGATCTTCCCAGATCAGAGATTGAACCCATGTCTCCTGCATTGGCAAGCAAACTCTTTACCACTGAGCTACCAGGGAAACCCAATTCCTAGGTATTTTATTCTTTTTGTTGCAGTGGTGAATGAGACTACCTCCTTAATTTCTTTCTGATTTTTCATTGTTAATGTAGGAATGCAAAGGATTACTTTGTGTTAATTTTATATCCTGTGCTTTTACTATACTCATTGACTAGCTCTAGTAATTTTCTGGTGGCATCTTCAGGGTTTTCTAAGGATAGTGTCATGTCATCTGCAAACAGTGAGAATTTTATTTGTTTTTCATCTGGATTCCTTTCCTTTTCTTCTCTGTTTACTGTGGCTCCAAAACTATGTTGAATAATAGTGGTGAAAGTGGGCCCACTTGTCTTGTTCTCATTAGCCTTTTAATGTATGCTTTTTACAGCTTTAAGAATAAAGACAGAGTAGGAACTCACTATGAATTATGGTTGAAATTTTTTTAAATTCCCAATAACAAAGATACATGTGCATATTTGCATCATTTCCCTGTATTTTTGCTAGCTTAATTCAGTTTTGAGTCAAGGCATCAGGCCAGAAGTGACTCATTTTTTGTGCATGGTCCCTTCAAAAACAGTTGAGGTATATTAAACAAGAGGTAATATTTCAGTGTCTATATATTGACATATATTTCAGTGTCTCTCTCTCTATATATATATCTATCTTGAGAGATAATACATGTGTGTGTGTATAGGCTTTATTCTCACATAGGAGAATTGAAGTAATTTTATATTTAATGTAAGTTGAGAACATAAAAATGGATAACTTTCCCTAGTGTAAAACAATGCATCTGTTTTCCCTAGTTATATTTTATATCTCTGTCTTCTTTCCAAATAAACACTTGAAAGTTCTAATTTGACTTATCAACAATGATATAAGCCTGTCACTTTTTGCTCTAGAGGGTCCCTTCCCTCAGTCTGAACTAGAGGCCGCTTCTCTGATGTAAATAGAATTGTGTCTTCTGTTTTGTTTCCCCCCACTATTAGTCATAATCTGCTTTTCAGGTCATGGTTGTTGAATCAATTAAAGCAGAGAGGCTGATTTAAGCATTCTTTTCTAGAAAGGGGTATGTCCCTGAGTAGAATGGACCTTTTCCTGTTTAGCATCCTAAAATGACAAAACTGTCCCAAAGATTTCTGAGTAGTCAAAGTGAAAGAGACTGTGACTTAGTTTTTTATATTTCCGTGTATCTCTTTCATGATAATTATCACCAATTATCAGAACTAATTGCTTTACTTCAGTGCTTTTGGTGATATATTACCCTTGCCTGGTATTTTGTTTATTTCTATAATATAGACTATGTAATTCTCGAAGATTCCCTTTTTAGTGTCATGTCATCTGCAAACAGTGAGAATTTTATTTGTTTTTCATCTGGATTCCTTTCCTTTTCTTCTCTGTTTACTGTGGCTCCAAAACTATGTTGAATAATAGTGGTGAAAGTGGGCCCACTTGTCTTGTTCTCATTAGCCTTTTAATGTATGCTTTTTACAGCTTTAAGAATAAAGACAGAGTAGGAACTCACTATGAATTATGGTTGAAATTTTTTTAAATTCCCAATAACAAAGATACATGTGCATATTTGCATCATTTCCCTGTATTTTTGCTAGCTTAATTCAGTTTTGAGTCAAGGCATCAGGCCAGAAGTGACTCATTTTTTGTGCATGGTCCCTTCAAAAACAGTTGAGGTATATTAAACAAGAGGTAATATTTCAGTGTCTATATATTGACATATATTTCAGTGTCTCTCTCTCTATATATATCTATCTTGAGAGATAATACATGTGTGTGTGTATAGGCTTTATTCTCACATAGGAGAATTGAAGTAATTTTATATTTAATGTAAGTTGAGAACATAAAAATGGATAACTTTCCCTAGTGTAAAACAATGCATCTGTTTTCCCTAGTTATATTTTATATCTCTGTCTTCTTTCCAAATAAACACTTGAAAGTTCTAATTTGACTTATCAACAATGATATAAGCCTGTCACTTTTTGCTCTAGAGGGTCCCTTCCCTCAGTCTGAACTAGAGGCCGCTTCTCTGATGTAAATAGAATTGTGTCTTCTGTTTTGTTTCCCCCCACTATTAGTCATAATCTGCTTTTCAGGTCATGGTTGTTGAATCAATTAAAGCAGAGAGGCTGATTTAAGCATTCTTTTCTAGAAAGGGGTATGTCCCTGAGTAGAATGGACCTTTTCCTGTTTAGCATCCTAAAATGACAAAACTGTCCCAAAGATTTCTGAGTAGTCAAAGTGAAAGAGACTGTGACTTAGTTTTTTATATTTCCGTGTATCTCTTTCATGATAATTATCACCAATTATCAGAACTAATTGCTTTACTTCAGTGCTTTTGGTGATATATTACCCTTGCCTGGTATTTTGTTTATTTCTATAATATAGACTATGTAATTCTACTGAAGATTTAGTTCAAAAAATTCAGTTAACAGTAAATATTAAATAACAGATGTTATTTGATGCAGAAATCCAAAATGGTTTTTTTTGCAAATCTGATTGCTCCCATCAAATGAATGTGCTAAGTCTCTTCAGTTGTGTCCAACTCTTTGCAACCCCCTGGACTGTAGCCTGCCAGGCTCCTTGGTCTATGGGATTTCCCAGGCAAGAATAAGGACTGGATTGTCATTTCTTTCTCCAGGATATCTTCCTGACCCAGGGATTGAATTCACGCCTCTTACATCTCCCGCCTTGGCAGACAGGATCTTTACCATTAGCACCACCTGGGAAGTGCCATCTAATGAATAATCCTGAGAATTATAGAACTTTACTATTCAAGATCCACTCTTTTCCCACTAAAGCAATTGACCCTTGTCACCATCAAGGCCTATATTAGATACATCCATATTTATCTTCTTTTCCAAAGATTATGTAGGATGAAGAAAAACACTGTCTTTTGTAGACAGCAGAACAGTAGTTACTAACATGTCACCCTGATGATGCAACAGAGAAACTAGCAAAGATATCAGATGGTCTCACCACCATTGTTATTACCCGTCAGATAAGGAATCGTCTCCTTGAGGTAATCAGCCTCTTATAAAGATAGTCGAATGTCAGATGACCCAGGTTGGAAACCATCCAGGTTTTATCAGGCCTCACTGTGCTTCTGGGTTGCCTGCGGCAGACAGGCAAGGACACTCATATTTTGAGTCTGCTGCAAAACATTTCCTGTCTCATTCTCAGAAACCCATAGCTGTAAAATTTCTCTCTCATTTTTTAATTGATAGATAACTTCTCTTTCTTCCAAGGTTTGGCGCATATAAGACCTTTTCCTGTTTAGCATCCTAAAATGACAAAACTGTCCCAAAGATTTCTGAGTAGTCAAAGTGAAAGAGACTGTGACTTAGTTTTTTATATTTCCGTGTATCTCTTTCATGATAATTATCACCAATTATCAGAACTAATTGCTTTACTTCAGTGCTTTTGGTGATATATTACCCTTGCCTGGTATTTTGTTTATTTCTATAATATAGACTATGTAATTCTACTGAAGATTTAGTTCAAAAAATTCAGTTAACAGTAAATATTAAATAACAGATGTTATTTGATGCAGAAATCCAAAATGGTTTTTTTTGCAAATCTGATTGCTCCCATCAAATGAATGTGCTAAGTCTCTTCAGTTGTGTCCAACTCTTTGCAACCCCCTGGACTGTAGCCTGCCAGGCTCCTTGGTCTATGGGATTTCCCAGGCAAGAATAAGGACTGGATTGTCATTTCTTTCTCCAGGATATCTTCCTGACCCAGGGATTGAATTCACGCCTCTTACATCTCCCGCCTTGGCAGACAGGATCTTTACCATTAGCACCACCTGGGAAGTGCCATCTAATGAATAATCCTGAGAATTATAGAACTTTACTATTCAAGATCCACTCTTTTCCCACTAAAGCAATTGACCCTTGTCACCATCAAGGCCTATATTAGATACATCCATATTTATCTTCTTTTCCAAAGATTATGTAGGATGAAGAAAAACACTGTCTTTTGTAGACAGCAGAACAGTAGTTACTAACATGTCACCCTGATGATGCAACAGAGAAACTAGCAAAGATATCAGATGGTCTCACCACCATTGTTATTACCCGTCAGATAAGGAATCGTCTCCTTGAGGTAATCAGCCTCTTATAAAGATAGTCGAATGTCAGATGACCCAGGTTGGAAACCATCCAGGTTTTATCAGGCCTCACTGTGCTTCTGGGTTGCCTGCGGCAGACAGGCAAGGACACTCATATTTTGAGTCTGCTGCAAAACATTTCCTGTCTCATTCTCAGAAACCCATAGCTGTAAAATTTCTCTCTCATTTTTTTTTAATTGATAGATAACTTCTCTTTCTTCCAAGGTTTGGCGCATATAAGACCTTTGATATTGTATTAGTGGATTCGCATCTTGGTTGAGAGGAATGTAATAAATCTGTCAAGGTTAGGGCCCATTGTTCTTTTTGATGAATTTTTTGGAAATGTTGGTTGAAACAGCTTGTAATGGTATGCAATCTGCAAGAAGAATCAATCTTAAAGGCCTCATCACCAACATGGGGGATTTTTGTGTGTGTAAACTAGACCTTCATTTACTATTTGAGTTAATTGCAACCTCAGAAGAGATGGTCTTTTGTGTCAGCTGTCAAGTCATTGGTACATAGCCTTGGTCTGTACTTTGAAAGGAGATGGGCTTCCCCAAACCAAATGTGTTCAGTCGCTCAGTTATATGCCTCTGCAACCCCATGGACTGAATCTCACCAGGCTTCTCTGTCCATGGAATTTTTTCTAGGCAAGAACACTGGACTGGGTTGCCATTTTCTTCTCTAGGGAATCTTCCCAACCCAGGGATGGAACCCAAGTCTCTTACGAGAAGTCTCCTGCATTGGCAGGAAGATTCTTTACTGGAAAACCCCTGAAATAGTGGATGCGAATACATATTCTCTATATTTTAAGAAATCTTCAAAAGGTAAATACATTTCTAAAAATATATGTGCCTTGCCATTCATTCAATAAACATGATTTGTTTTAACATAGGTCACAAAAGTTCAGTTTACCAGAGTTCTTTTTTTGTTGTTGTTGTTACAGAGTTTTGTTGTTTACTGGTACACATCCCCTGAATCCACCATAGGTAGTTTACCAGAATTCTTTGCCTACTTCCTGCCTACTTATTTCAGTCTTAAATCTGTGTTTATGTCAAAGTCAGTAGCTTAAGAATTTATTCAAATTCAAATTTCTGCTCGAGTCACTCAGATTTTTCCCAAACCAGGAGTGGTATCTAATAAACTGGTCACTGTTAATTTCAGTTTTACATTTTGAAATAATGTTATTTAGCATAGGGTAGTGTTTCTCAAAGTGTGTCTCAGGACCAGCACTCCCCAGAAACTTGTTAAACATGTTGATTCTTGATCCCTATCCCAGACCTGCTGACTCAGAGACTCAGCGGTGTGTCTCAAGACATTCAGATGCATCCTGGAGTTTGACATCCACAAAGAGTGTCTCAAAATGTCTATGCACAATAATGTTTTTAAGATGAGTGAGCTCATGTATATATTTCAAGTTGTTTGTTGGCTGGTTATGACCTCAGAAATTTAAAAATACTGACTGGACTCGAGGGAGTTCATTATCCTGTATTTACCTTTGGTAATCTGCCCTGCCACAAGCTGCATTAAGCATTCATTAGAGGAAACAGGGTTTTTGAGAACTGTCTGCTTTCAAGTACATTTATGTACAAGAGGGAACATAGTATGATATGTTATTTTAGGTACACTTTTATTGAATGACTGTAGCTTTTAAGATTGTCTAGAAAAAATAGACCCTAGTTGGAAATAATTTAGCTTTAAATGATTAAATTTGAGTATTTTTAATTTTATATATAAACAGGATTGTGTAGCTGTAAAGACATGCTTTTGGAATAAAAAATTGCATGCCTTGAGTTCTAGAAGCCTTCCTTCTTGTTTCTTATTCTGAAAAATGGAAATGAAACTCCACACCAAGTTGTGAAATTTAATTTAAATGACATGCAAACTAAATTTTATGAGCAGTGATAATCATTTTATAAGTATTAGTACTTACTCTCTAAGCAGTTCTTAGTTTGTGATAATTTCTGGACTTAACTGATTTTATGATTAAAATCAATAGCTTGTAGATTTCAAAACTATTTTATTATTATTATGTTTTATTTTGGTCAGTTTTATTGGTCTTTCATTTATTTATTTTCTTCCATCTTTGTTCTTTGGCCTGTGTGGGCCTCCCATCACATTGGCCTCTCTCATTGAGAGCACCAACTCTGGGCACATGAGCTCCCGAGTGCTGGCTCCTAATTGGACACACCAATCCAGCCACTCCGCGGCAGGTGGGATCTTCCCAGACCAGGGACTGGTGCCCCTTGCACTGCAAGGTGGACTCTTTACCCACTGGACCACAAGGAAGCCCCAGAACTTTATTTTTGGCTTCTGGTAAAACAAATTGGATCATGTACCAGCACTCCCCAGAAACTTGTTAAACATGTTGATCCCTATCCCAGACCTGCTGACTCAGAGACTCAGCGGTGTGTCTCAAGACATTCAGATGCATCCTGGAGTTTGACATCCACAAAGAGTGTCTCAAAATGTCTATGCACAATAATGTTTTTAAGATGAGTGAGCTCATGTATATATTTCAAGTTGTTTGTTGGCTGGTTATGACCTCAGAAATTTAAAAATACTGACTGGACTCGAGGGAGTTCATTATCCTGTATTTACCTTTGGTAATCTGCCCTGCCACAAGCTGCATTAAGCATTCATTAGAGGAAACAGGGTTTTTGAGAACTGTCTGCTTTCAAGTACATTTATGTACAAGAGGGAACATAGTATGATATGTTATTTTAGGTACACTTTTATTGAATGACTGTAGCTTTTAAGATTGTCTAGAAAAAATAGACCCTAGTTGGAAATAATTTAGCTTTAAATGATTAAATTTGAGTATTTTTAATTTTATATATAAACAGGATTGTGTAGCTGTAAAGACATGCTTTTGGAATAAAAAATTGCATGCCTTGAGTTCTAGAAGCCTTCCTTCTTGTTTCTTATTCTGAAAAATGGAAATGAAACTCCACACCAAGTTGTGAAATTTAATTTAAATGACATGCAAACTAAATTTTATGAGCAGTGATAATCATTTTATAAGTATTAGTACTTACTCTCTAAGCAGTTCTTAGTTTGTGATAATTTCTGGACTTAACTGATTTTATGATTAAAATCAATAGCTTGTAGATTTCAAAACTATTTTATTATTATTATGTTTTATTTTGGTCAGTTTTATTGGTCTTTCATTTATTTATTTTCTTCCATCTTTGTTCTTTGGCCTGTGTGGGCCTCCCATCACATTGGCCTCTCTCATTGAGAGCACCAACTCTGGGCACATGAGCTCCCGAGTGCTGGCTCCTAATTGGACACACCAATCCAGCCACTCCGCGGCAGGTGGGATCTTCCCAGACCAGGGACTGGTGCCCCTTGCACTGCAAGGTGGACTCTTTACCCACTGGACCACAAGGGAAGCCCCAGAACTTTATTTTTTGGCTTCTGTGAGTAAAACAAATACTGGATCATGTACCATCATGCAAATCTAATGCTAAGGGCAGCTTTGTTATTGTTGTTTGGTTGCTAAGTCATGTCCAGCTCTTTGCAACCCAATGAACTGCAGCATGTTAGGCTTCCCTGACCTTCACTGTTTCCTGGAGTTTACTCAAACTCATGTTCATTGAATTGATGATGCCATCCAACCATCTCATCATCTGTTGCCCCCTTCTCCTCTGGCCCTCAAATCTTTCCCAGCATCAGGGTCTTTTCCAGTGAATTAGCTCTTCAAATCAAGTGGCCAAAGTATTAGAACTTCAGCGTCAGCATCAGTCCTTTGAATGAATGAATATTCAGGGTTGATTTCCTTGTTTAATCCCCTTGCTGTCCAAGGTACTCTCAAGAGTCTTCTCCATCATCACAGTTCAAACACATCAATTCTTTGGTGCTCAACCTTCTTTATGGTCCAGCTGTCACATCCATACAAAGACAGCTTTAGACTGTTTCATAGCTATTATTTATAACTTCTTCCTTCAACAACTTTAAAAAATAGTATAAACCAATATATCTTTACTATAACAAAGAAAAGAAAGTTAACAAGTGCTTTTTATTCCCTCCTTGAGATAACCAGTGTTCACAGCTTTGTGTGAATCATTCTGCACTTTTATCCATGTCCTTTCAGATGTACAGGAACATGCACACATTCAGGCAGTTTGTATAAAGGCCAGGCCAATGGTAGATTCAGTGATGCAGTAAGAAATAAAACCTAGACCTGTGAAGCTATGGTGCAGGAAGACAATCCTTGGTTACTAATAAGTAGGCTCTTTTGTGTTGATGTGACCCTCTTCTAGCTTAAGAAATTGAAAAGGCTTTGTTCCAGGATGTTGTGACCTGGTGGGCTTCTCATTCTCCATAGTTGAGAAAACACATAATAGTCATAACTTCATGAGGAACTAGGAAGGTGATAGGAGCTACACTCACTCATGTGTGTTCTGCTGCTGCTGCTTAGTTGCTTCAGTCATGTCTGACTCTGCAACCTTGAGGACTGTAGATTGCCAGGCTCCTCTGCCCATAGAATTTTCCAGGCAAGAATACTAGAGTGGGTTACCATGACCTCCTCTAGGGGATCTTCCCAACCCTGGGTTTGAACCTGGGCCTCCTGGATTGCAGGCAGATTCTTTACCACTGAACCACTAGGGAAGCCCTCATGTGTATCCTAGATCTTTGCAAATTCTGTTTCTGATTAGGGTAGTAAACCAAAATGAAATCTTACCGTGTCCAAGTTCTTACCATTCTTTTAACCCAGGTCTGTCATTTTGGTCTGTTCTTCATCCATTATTACAGATTTTAGATGATTACATTTACATTTCTCTGTCATTTTATTCCTTGTCTGTTTCAATACATAATAGTTATCAGTCCAGGTAAATGGTTAGAGAAATGTTATTTTTAATATATGCATAATATCCCATGATGTGGATGTCATAATTTTAGTCAGCTGTTCACCAGTTGACTTTCATGATATTTCCAGGTTGTTAGTGCCAAAAAACCCCAACTACAGTATACATTCCTGTACATATAGGTAAGACTCCCCAGAGTAGAATTGCTCTCTCAATTGCTGCTCTTGTTGTTTAGTCTCTCAGTCATGTCCGACTCTTTGTGACCCCATGGACTATATATAGCTCATCAGGCTCCTCTGCCCATGGGATTTTCTGGGGAAGGTGACTGAAGTGGGTTCAACGTCATCCTCCAGTAGATCTCCCTACCCCCGCCAAAGATTGAACCTGCATCTCTGTTTCTCCTGCATTGCAGCAGATTCTTTTCCTGCCGAACCACTGGGAAAGCCCATTGTTCTGTCCGTAGTTATGGGTCTTAAAATTTTAAGAAGTGCTGTCATTGGGCATGGAGGAAGATTCCAGTGGCAGTTTCCAGTCCCATGGTCAAGGGGTTTGTTTCTCCCTATCCTCACCAGCACAGGCTGCAATTAATCATTTCAATATTTATTGGTCATATGGATAAAAACATTATCTCCATTGAGTGGCAGCCCTTTGGTGACTAGTAAGGTGGAGGGCCTCTTCATATTTATTGACCCTTTGGATTTCCTCTTTTGATAATTGCTTACTCATATCCTTTGCTCAGTTTTATTGGCCTCTTCATTTTTTTCTTTAATTTGTATGTCTAATTTGGATATTAGGAATGTTAAGTTTGCTGGTCACTGTGAGCTGCACTTGTCCCTTGATTTTATTTATGGCTTTTGCTAAACAGGATAGCTTATAGATAAATGAATAGTTAAATTATCTATCTTCACTAGCCTTCTTTTTTGCTTAGGAAAGTTTTTCCCAGCTAAGAGTAAATAAAATATCTTTCTAAATTTTCTTCTGATTAGCTTGCTGTGATTTTTATATTTAAAATTTTGACCTATCTAGAGATTTTAAAATTAAGCCTACTACATTTTAAAAATTCATTAAAATATTTGAAATAAAAGATCAGTTTTTTAAAGTGAAAATAGGAATTCAGCTTTCTTTTTTCCAAGAATGGGTATTTATTTTCAAGATGTCAGTTTATTCCAAAGTTGTTAAATTACCATTTTCCAACTTGAAATTCCACTTTTTCCATATGCTATCATCCTTTTTATACAAGATCTACTTTTGGACCCTCTGCATTGCTTTTCTATAAATAGTCACAGTTTAGTGGCTTAAAACAACCCCAGTTTACTAGTGTATAATTCTGTAGATCCAAAGTCCAGAAACAGTGAGATTGGGTTTGTTGCTCAGGTTCTCAGGATTGAGGTAAGGATGGCATTCAGACTGAACTCACCTCTGAGGACTCTGGCAGAGGATCTGCTTACAGCCTCTTTCAGGTTGCTGGCGGAATTCAGTTCCTCGTGGCTGTAAGACACAGGTCTCCGTTTCCTTGCTGACTGTCAGTTAAGGATGCTGTGTCAACCCCTTGACCACCAGAAGCTGTTCTTGTGAATTGTATTTCATTTGCTAAATTTTATTGAGGTTCTCCATCAATATTCATATGTGGAAGTGGTTTATAATTCTCTTGTGGCAGTTGCAAAGTTTATATATACATATATGATAGTGATGAATAATTATTGCAAGACAGTGTTTTTTTCCTACCACATGGTTGCCTTGTTATGAAACAGTATTACAAGTTGGGTACATGTAGCTTTTTTGAGTGGCAGCCCTTTGGTGACTAGTAAGGTGGAGGGCCTCTTCATATTTATTGACCCTTTGGATTTCCTCTTTTGATAATTGCTTACTCATATCCTTTGCTCAGTTTTATTGGCCTCTTCATTTTTTTCTTTAATTTGTATGTCTAATTTGGATATTAGGAATGTTAAGTTTGCTGGTCACTGTGAGCTGCACTTGTCCCTTGATTTTATTTATGGCTTTTGCTAAACAGGATAGCTTATAGATAAATGAATAGTTAAATTATCTATCTTCACTAGCCTTCTTTTTTGCTTAGGAAAGTTTTTCCCAGCTAAGAGTAAATAAAATATCTTTCTAAATTTTCTTCTGATTAGCTTGCTGTGATTTTTATATTTAAAATTTTGACCTATCTAGAGATTTTAAAATTAAGCCTACTACATTTTAAAAATTCATTAAAATATTTGAAATAAAAGATCAGTTTTTAATGTGAAAATAGGAATTCAGCTTTCTTTTTTCCAAGAATGGGTATTTATTTTCAAGATGTCAGTTTATTCCAAAGTTGTTAAATTACCATTTTCCAACTTGAAATTCCACTTTTTCCATATGCTATCATCCTTTTTATACAAGATCTACTTTTGGACCCTCTGCATTGCTTTTCTATAAATAGTCACAGTTTAGTGGCTTAAAACAACCCCAGTTTACTAGTGTATAATTCTGTAGATCCAAAGTCCAGAAACAGTGAGATTGGGTTTGTTGCTCAGGTTCTCAGGATTGAGGTAAGGATGGCATTCAGACTGAACTCACCTCTGAGGACTCTGGCAGAGGATCTGCTTACAGCCTCTTTCAGGTTGCTGGCGGAATTCAGTTCCTCGTGGCTGTAAGACACAGGTCTCCGTTTCCTTGCTGACTGTCAGTTAAGGATGCTGTGTCAACCCCTTGACCACCAGAAGCTGTTCTTGTGAATTGTATTTCATTTGCTAAATTTTATTGAGGTTCTCCATCAATATTCATATGTGGAAGTGGTTTATAATTCTCTTGTGGCAGTTGCAAAGTTTATATATACATATATGATAGTGATGAATAATTATTGCAAGACAGTGTTTTTTTCCTACCACATGGTTGCCTTGTTATGAAACAGTATTACAAGTTGGGTACATGTAGCTTTTGGTTTGTGTTCATCCCATACCAGTCCCTCTCTCCTAGTGTTAACATGCATTAAGAATCTTGATCTTTAAGATCTAGGGTCATATTAATTAACTTTTAAATCTGGATAAAATGCTAATGTAGTACTCAAAGCCAGGTGTACAGAATCAGATAGCCTTTGACATAGCATTTCTGGGTTAAATTAGACTTCAAGTGACCATGCTGAGCCCAGAAACATGAAGTCCTTTTCACAGTTAATCTTTTTTTAAAAATTATTTACTTTTTAATTGGAGGATAATTGCTTTATGATATTGTGTTGGTTTCTGCCATATATCAGCATGAATCAACCATAGGCATGCATATGTCCCCTCCCTCTTGAACCTCTTTCCCACTTCCCACCTCATCACACCCCTGTATAGTTTATCTGGAGTGATATTTTTTCCATCACTAACCAGCAGCAAGTGTGTTGTAATTCATATTTTTACCTGGTAGTAGTTTGCTCTTAAACTAAAAATGAAATTAACAATGGAGATTTTAATAAAACTTACGTAAACTATAGTGGGTTTTTTCTTTTTTAATGAAATACTTAGTCTTCTCCCTCCCTTTGAGGACAGAAGCTCATTCAGGAGTGAGCTATCAGATCTAAAATATTCTTTCCTATGCCAAGTGATGATAATTGACTTTTAAGCACCTAATTCTTGGTATGTTTAGAAAACTGTGTTAGGAGTGTCCCTGGTGGCTCAGTGGTAAAGGAGCTACCTGCTAGTGTAGGAGACACAGGTTCAATCCCTGGTCTAGGGAGATCCCGTATGCCACAAAGCAACTAAGCCTGAGAGCCACAACTACTGAGCCCACGTGCCACAAAACTGCTGAAACCCAGGTGCCCTGGAGCCTGTGCTCCCCTATGAGAGAAGCCACAGCAATGAGAAGCCTGCACACCACAACTCGAAAAAAGCCCTGCACAGCAACAAAGACCCAGCACAGCCAGAAATAAAAAATTATTTTTTAAAAATCGTGTCAGTTTTCAAGGGCTCGTGGCAGAATATGAGGTCAAATAATGCATGGAACCATTTGGTTTACTAGCAGAAAACAATGGCAGATCAACTCTTCGTGGAGTAGGAAAAGGCTTAGAATTATGAATGATGTTCTTGAAAGATCCTGAAAATGCTTCCCATGAAGCTGCTCATTAGAACTTTCATCTATAAGGGTGTTATCTTTATCCCTTGGGAATTCTAGAGAGTGTTGCTCACTAGTTGGTTGTGTGAAAGACTCTCCAGCTCAATGAAGAGCAAAGTTGCTAAAGCTGTGTGACCAGGTGGTTGAGTGTGAGTTACATGTGCATGAAGAAATGAAACATAAGTAACTTAGTATAGTCGTTACTATCAATACTATACATACAATTCTCAACTAACATTTCTGGAAAAATACTATAGTTGAGAGAACATTTGCCAGATTATCACTACAGTTGTTAATCTTTTCTTAGCACTTGCTGTGGTTCTCACACTGTACTGCTCTAAGGGCTTTATATTAACTCACTGAATCCTCAACAACCCTTTGATAGAGGTTAGGTGGCAAGTGGAGATGCCAGGAATTCATGTTGGTGTCTAGCTCCTGACTCTGTGTCCTTAATCACTGTTATATGCTTGTTGGTCTTACAAATTTAGTAGGACAGAATGATTTCCTTAAAAAGTCTTTCAGGCTTGGAGAAGCAGATTCCTTCTGCTAATAAAGCAGCATGGTGCATTCTGAAGCTGAAACTGAACTACTTTTGTTGCCTCAACTTTTCATCTTTCCTTTTGTTGAAGCAAAGCCAGACTGAGCCATGAAAGAGGAAACAGGGTGTTTTTGTTTCCATTTCCCATACTATGACTTTTCCGTAAATTTCTGTGATTGGCCATTTGTTGATCGTATCACTTTGGCCAAGCATTAGATTCTATGGAGTCTGGAAATAACTTAAACTGCGTTCCCTGACTTGAAAGAATATAGCTACCTGCAGCCCACTATAACAAGTGTGGTTCCTGAGTTGTGGTCAGGGTTGTGGTGGGAGTAGAGAAGGGAATGCCTTACTGTATTTCCTTGTGGATCCTTCTCCATCTCCCTCAGTCTAAGGTAAAGCCAGAAGTCTAGAGGGTGAAGAGAGGCTGGTGTGGTGAATGGGCATATCATGATCAGCCTGCCACAAAGAGAGCAGATTTACAAAGGTGTAGGGTGTAGGTTATACTTGGCAACCTCCTTGATAAGTCACTTGGGTGCTTATTAAATTCCACGTTTGTGGGCCCCATTCTGTGGCCTCTGACTCAGAATCTTTAGGGAAGGGGCCTGGGGATGCTGATTAACAGGGCCCCAAGGGCATTCTTGTTGACGGAGCTTGGGAAACACCGCAGTTTGTTCACAAACGTAGGATGAATTACGGAGTCAATGGTTGAGGATGAGATCAGATAGTATGAACGTCATTTTATGTCTTGCAGTCTTTTGTGATTGTTTGGATTTCTATTTGTATCCTACTGAATGTTGCTTACTTTGCAAGTATCATCAGATATATTGAACAGAGCATTTACTTAGACTGTACAACTTTAATTTGCAAGCATTATGTTGAAAGTTGGAGCTTCAGCCCAATTTATAAGGTTTCCAACCTTGACTCCTCATTATGTTCACAGCCAACTGAGGCTGAGGTCAGTTATGTGGGTCACATAGCTATTGAGTGACACACCTGATATTCAAACGTGGATTTATAGAGAAATTTGATTTGTCAAAAAGTGATGAGAGTGCGCGTTCTCTCAGTTAAAACTGGTGAACCAGAAAATGCAGGGCTACGATCAGGTGAAAAAACTTTGACATTTTCTACCATGTGAAAACATGTACCCAGTATTCTGTCCTTTTTTCTTTTTAAAAGAAGTTAATTATCAATATCTTATGTGAATTTATCTCTGTTTTAAAATGTTAGTCCTATATATAAAAACTGTAAAAGAATGTTTGCCAACACCATGACACGAAATACATCATTAGGTAGAAATTTGCTTAAGAGTTACTGGTTTTTGACTTATAGATTAATCTGTAAAGTCTAAGCTTTAAAATGTCATGATTCTTGATGAGGTGTGATTTATTGTGATTTGCTATTCTTTCATACCTTAAAAAAAATTTTCCTGAACATTTGTGTGAAATAGTAATAACAAAGCCTTTTAAAAGTATCTGTATGCTTTTAATTTTGCTGCAGTAGATGGATAAAGATGAAAAGGCCACCTCTGGCTTCTTGCTACTGGGGAAAGTATTACCCTCCCCTGAACCTTATAGTCCAACTGCTGTGTTTCAGTTGCCTTGTTAAAGTGGATCTATCTACTCTATCACGTATGCTTTCAACCCATGAGGAGCCACAAATGATTAGTGTCTTTCCAAAGTGTATGCTTGTGTGTGTGTGCGAAGTTGCTTCCGTCGTGTCTGACTCTTTGCGACCCTATGGACTGTAGCCCACCAGGCTCCTCTGTCTGTGGGATTCTCCAGGCCAGAACACTGGAGTGGGTCACCATTTCCTACTCCAGGGAATCTTCCCGACCCAGGTATTGAACCCGCATCTCTTGTGCATACCTACATTGGCAGGTGGGTTCTTGGTACACTAGCACCCCCTGTGTATAGAGCAACGTATTAGTGAACCTTGAAGCCAATTCAGTGCAGCTTGACTAGTATTAAAATGAGAAAGACTATGAAAGAAAAAGAGAAGAATAGAATAGAAGATGCTTGCATGACCAATAGGAAGGGCAAGAACTGCTTCGTAGGAGTTTCATTCCAGCTGTGTATGTATGTGCGTGTCTATGTTCCAAGTTGCATAATAGAATGTGTTTCCTATTAACTCTTGAAAGCACTGAGCTACAGTGACTAAGTAGATCCTTGGTCATTCCCCCTGAATCTAAGATGGTATAAATTCTAAGCTGGAAATTTGAAATTACCTCCACACCTGGTCTTTTTTTTTTTTCAGTCCCTTAAACACTAACAGCTTCTCAATCTCATATAGATCAGTCCTTTAATCCAGTCATTACTTTTCAGCCAAGAGTGGCAGTGCTGAAGGGAGGGAGGGTCATTACAAGATGATAAGTCACATAACCTCGGAAGGTAGGACAGAGACTCCCTGGCTGAGAGCGGATGCTGAAGAGGGCACTGAGCCAGTCCCAATCCCATCGTTACTGAAATTCCCTGAGGGTGAAAATTGGGCAGAGGGTAGATACTGTGAGTGAATAGAGCACCTAGTACAAGTTTAATGGGCACCTTTTAAAAGTATCTGTATGCTTTTAATTTTGCTGCAGTAGATGGATAAAGATGAAAAGGCCACCTCTGGCTTCTTGCTACTGGGGAAAGTATTACCCTCCCCTGAACCTTATAGTCCAACTGCTGTGTTTCAGTTGCCTTGTTAAAGTGGATCTATCTACTCTATCACGTATGCTTTCAACCCATGAGGAGCCACAAATGATTAGTGTCTTTCCAAAGTGTATGCTTGTGTGTGTGTGCGAAGTTGCTTCCGTCGTGTCTGACTCTTTGCGACCCTATGGACTGTAGCCCACCAGGCTCCTCTGTCTGTGGGATTCTCCAGGCCAGAACACTGGAGTGGGTCACCATTTCCTACTCCAGGGAATCTTCCCGACCCAGGTATTGAACCCGCATCTCTTGTGCATACCTACATTGGCAGGTGGGTTCTTGGTACACTAGCACCCCCTGTGTATAGAGCAACGTATTAGTGAACCTTGAAGCCAATTCAGTGCAGCTTGACTAGTATTAAAATGAGAAAGACTATGAAAGAAAAAGAGAAGAATAGAATAGAAGATGCTTGCATGACCAATAGGAAGGGCAAGAACTGCTTCGTAGGAGTTTCATTCCAGCTGTGTATGTATGTGCGTGTCTATGTTCCAAGTTGCATAATAGAATGTGTTTCCTATTAACTCTTGAAAGCACTGAGCTACAGTGACTAAGTAGATCCTTGGTCATTCCCCCTGAATCTAAGATGGTATAAATTCTAAGCTGGAAATTTGAAATTACCTCCACACCTGGTCTTTTTTTTTTTTCAGTCCCTTAAACACTAACAGCTTCTCAATCTCATATAGATCAGTCCTTTAATCCAGTCATTACTTTTCAGCCAAGAGTGGCAGTGCTGAAGGGAGGGAGGGTCATTACAAGATGATAAGTCACATAACCTCGGAAGGTAGGACAGAGACTCCCTGGCTGAGAGCGGATGCTGAAGAGGGCACTGAGCCAGTCCCAATCCCATCGTTACTGAAATTCCCTGAGGGTGAAAATTGGGCAGAGGGTAGATACTGTGAGTGAATAGAGCACCTAATACAAGTTTAAGGGCACTAAAGAGGCACAGGGGAAGGTGGACCTAGGAATATTTCAACAGTGAAATGTTTTCCGTTTGTGGAATTGTCTTTTTGGAACTGGGTGAATGGGGAAGGGTGAATTTTTTGAGATACTCCATGAATTACCTGAAGTCAGTGCTTTCTGCGTGTGGTATTTGTTTATAATCTTTTTTTTTTTATTTGGCCTGTAAGTCATCATTTATTTTTCATCCATCTTTATTCTTTAACATGTGTGGGCCTCCTATTGCAGTGGCCTCTCTCACCACAGAGCACATGCTCTGGGCACATGCACTCCAAAGCACTGGCTCATGATTGGACACATCGGTCCAGCCAGTCCTTGGCACGTGGGATCCTCCCGGGCTATGGATCGAACCGATGCCCCCCTGCACTGCAAGGTGGTCCGTACCCACTGGACCACCAGGAAAGCCCTGTTGCATCATTTCTAAGTTTGCATTCTCAAGAAATGCTATTCTGAAATTTAAAAATCTAAGTAGAATCTAGATTTTTTTTTATGAGGTTAAGGTCCCTAAAAGGATATACTCCTATGTATTAGGAGTCTAATTATAAATTCAATCTCTTCTAAAGTTTCCAGAAATGATATAGAACTGTACTAATTTCAGCCTCCTAAAAATTAAGTTTTGTCATATGATCACCTGGGATGAAATGCATGAAAAACATTTTGTGCTTCTGTTAAATATTTTACATGACCTATTGATTCATTGATAAAGCACTATCTTACCTCCTTATTCTGGGGAGATTTCCGGATATGTTATGAACTGCTGAAAGTTCTCCAAGCTCTCATTACAACTGGTAGTTTAAGAAACTGTATCTACAGTTGACCTTGAACAATGCAGGTTGGTACTGCAGGGACCCCTTGTATATTTTTTGGTAGTAAATGTTACAGTACTACTGAATCCTACTTGGTTGAGTCTGCAGATGCCTAGGAACTGTGGAGATGGAAGGCCAAGTACAAGTTCTAGGTGAATTTTCTACCATGAGGAGGGTGGGCATCCCCAAGCCCCAGTGTTGTTAAAGGTCGACTATGCCGAAATTATTTCAGAGATAGAATGTTAAAACATTATGTGTAAAGAGAGAACTATGGGGCTTCCCCTGGTGGGTAAGGACACCACCTTGCAGTGCAAGGGGCGCCAGTTCGATCCCTGGCCTGGGAAGATCCCACGTGCCGTGGAGCGGCTGGACCCATGTGTCCAATTACCGAGCCAGAGCTCTGGAGCGCATGCGCCCAGAGCCGGTACTCTGCAATGACAGACGCCACCGCGATGTGAGGCCCACAGGAGCCAAAGAACAAAGATGGATGAAAATAGAGAAATGAAAGACCAATAGAAGTGGCCCGCCCGCTCCCCTCCCTCCCCAACCCAACCCCCGCCCAAAATAAATAAATAAATAAATCTTTAAAAAGGAAAAAAAAAGAACTATGTGCTTTGGTTTAGCACTCTAAAGACAGATATTTGAGAGAGAAAACTCCAAAGGACAGCAAACTGATGGGGTGGAATTTTTTTTGTCTTCTTCCTGTTACCAATATAAAACTGATAAAACTGACTTTATGGATATTTCCTCTCACTAGTAGTAGATGCTGGGTATTATGGGTCCAGTATCCAGGCACAATTACACTCATTTGGGAGGCTATTGTGTTCTTCCCATTAAAGGGATTTTCTGCCTCTTATTTGGTTTTATTATTTGCTTTTAGATCTGTACTAATTTCAGCCTCCTAAAAATTAAGTTTTGTCATATGATCACCTGGATGAAATGCATGAAACATTTTGTGCTTCTGTTAAATATTTTACATGACCTATTGATTCATTGATAAAGCACTATCTTACCTCCTTATTCTGGGGAGATTTCCGGATATGTTATGAACTGCTGAAAGTTCTCCAAGCTCTCATTACAACTGGTAGTTTAAGAAACTGTATCTACAGTTGACCTTGAACAATGCAGGTTGGTACTGCAGGGACCCCTTGTATATTTTTTGGTAGTAAATGTTACAGTACTACTGAATCCTACTTGGTTGAGTCTGCAGATGCCTAGGAACTGTGGAGATGGAAGGCCAAGTACAAGTTCTAGGTGAATTTTCTACCATGAGGAGGGTGGGCATCCCCAAGCCCCAGTGTTGTTAAAGGTCGACTATGCCGAAATTATTTCAGAGATAGAATGTTAAAACATTATGTGTAAAGAGAGAACTATGGGGCTTCCCCTGGTGGGTAAGGACACCACCTTGCAGTGCAAGGGGCGCCAGTTCGATCCCTGGCCTGGGAAGATCCCACGTGCCGTGGAGCGGCTGGACCCATGTGTCCAATTACCGAGCCAGAGCTCTGGAGCGCATGCGCCCAGAGCCGGTACTCTGCAATGACAGACGCCACCGCGATGTGAGGCCCACAGGAGCCAAAGAACAAAGATGGATGAAAATAGAGAAATGAAAGACCAATAGAAGTGGCCCGCCTGCTCCCCTCCCTCCCCAACCCAACCCCCGCCCAAAATAAATAAATAAATAAATCTTTAAAAAGGAAAAAAAAAGAACTATGTGCTTTGGTTTAGCACTCTAAAGACAGATATTTGAGAGAGAAAACTCCAAAGGACAGCAAACTGATGGGGTGGAATTTTTTTTGTCTTCTTCCTGTTACCAATATAAAACTGATAAAACTGACTTTATGGATATTTCCTCTCACTAGTAGTAGATGCTGGGTATTATGGGTCCAGTATCCAGGCACAATTACACTCATTTGGGGAGGCTATTGTGTTCTTCCCATTAAAGGGGATTTTCTGCCTCTTATTTGGTTTTATTATTTTGCTTTAGATCATATATGTTTTAAGGATCTGATGGATTCTTGTGAGATTTTTTCCTATAAGTACAGTGACAGAGTGATGCTACATAACTGTAATCTCTTGGATTGCTGCAGGATAAATATAGAGTAAATAAATGTATTAGCTAGAATGGATTATTAAAAATATTGATTCACTAGAATTACTAAAATAGGACCAGATATTCCAGTGCTGCTAGGTAATGACTTAGATTCATAAAAGCTGTATAGAGTTTTAATATCCATAGGCACATAATTTCTAATTGCTGATTAGGTGTAATACATTACAGAAGATAATCAGTAGATATGTTCTAGGCCTGGAATGAAGCTTAGGAAAGAAGTAAGCTTAAATATTTTGCCCAAACTACTTCACTATCTTGAACACTCTTTTGCACTAGGGATTGCATTTATGTATTCACATACCTATTGCCCTACCTAGACCCTGAGATCCTGGAGATAAGGATCCAGGTCTCTGTATTTCTACCCTCCTCTACTTTGTAGCATATAACCTAGTTTTTCTGCAAATGAGGTCATGGACCACCTGAACCAGATTTAGCTGGAGAGTTGTTACCAATTCAGATTTTCAGGACCCACCCACAGATTTACTCAGATTCTCCATCAGTGAACTCCACCCTAAAATGATCAAGTAAATGCCATGACATTGATAAAGCAAGAATAGAAAGCAAGGCCTCCACACCTTGCCCTGTACACACTTGACCTCTACATTCCTCGCTTACTCAATGAGCTTTTATTGGGCACCTACTAAGTGCCAGCTACTCTGGATGTAAAATTAAATGAAGCACATTAACAGTTAAAAACAGACCAAGTTGGAAAGATTAGGTTTGAATCAGCCTTACCTACATGCTAATGACATGAATTTCAGCAAGTCACTGAACTTCCCTAAACCTATTTCCTCTTCTGCAAAGTAGAAATAATGACTGTCATAAGATATTAATATAAATACTAAATAAGATATTGCATATAAAATACTTTGCGAAGTACTTGGAATAGTATGCTCTTAATGAACATTAGCTTTTTGTTTTATTTTTTAAATTAATGAGCTCAGTGTTCTAGGGAGGGCTGAATTCCTTGGAAAATAAGAAACACTTGAACATAGGGAAAATAAGAGAGAGATTTTGTTTGTTATCAACCACCCCAAGACTTGGTGGTGTACCTTTATTGTTACTGATTCAGTTGGGGTTGGCAGTTGGGTATAGAGTAAATAAATGTATTAGCTAGAATGGATTATTAAAAATATTGATTCACTAGAATTACTAAAATAGGACCAGATATTCCAGTGCTGCTAGGTAATGACTTAGATTCATAAAAGCTGTATAGAGTTTTAATATCCATAGGCACATAATTTCTAATTGCTGATTAGGTGTAATACATTACAGAAGATAATCAGTAGATATGTTCTAGGCCTGGAATGAAGCTTAGGAAAGAAGTAAGCTTAAATATTTTGCCCAAACTACTTCACTATCTTGAACACTCTTTTGCACTAGGGATTGCATTTATGTATTCACATACCTATTGCCCTACCTAGACCCTGAGATCCTGGAGATAAGGATCCAGGTCTCTGTATTTCTACCCTCCTCTACTTTGTAGCATATAACCTAGTTTTTCTGCAAATGAGGTCATGGACCACCTGAACCAGATTTAGCTGGAGAGTTGTTACCAATTCAGATTTTCAGGACCCACCCACAGATTTACTCAGATTCTCCATCAGTGAACTCCACCCTAAAATGATCAAGTAAATGCCATGACATTGATAAAGCAAGAATAGAAAGCAAGGCCTCCACACCTTGCCCTGTACACACTTGACCTCTACATTCCTCGCTTACTCAATGAGCTTTTATTGGGCACCTACTAAGTGCCAGCTACTCTGGATGTAAAATTAAATGAAGCACATTAACAGTTAAAAACAGACCAAGTTGGAAAGATTAGGTTTGAATCAGCCTTACCTACATGCTAATGACATGAATTTCAGCAAGTCACTGAACTTCCCTAAACCTATTTCCTCTTCTGCAAAGTAGAAATAATGACTGTCATAAGATATTAATATAAATACTAAATAAGATATTGCATATAAAATACTTTGCGAAGTACTTGGAATAGTATGCTCTTAATGAACATTAGCTTTTTGTTTTATTTTTTAAATTAATGAGCTCAGTGTTCTAGGGAGGGCTGAATTCCTTGGAAAATAAGAAACACTTGAACATAGGGAAAATAAGAGAGAGATTTTGTTTGTTATCAACCACCCCAAGACTTGGTGGTGTAACTTTTATTGATTCACAGTGGGGGATTGGCAGTTGGGGTTGAGCTCAGTTGGGACAGCTCATCTCTGTTCTAGACTGTCTCATCCAGGCACACTCATGTGTTGGCGGTCAGCTGGCATTCACTGGCCTTACCCATAGGTTAATATGAGCAGTGGTTGCTAAGTGGGCCTGAGTACTCATCATCATGAGTACCACCAGCCTGGGCTGGGCGGGTGGTAGTGGCCACAGGGTTCTCAGGAGCAGTTGGAAAGGCGTTGTTAAGGGAATACCATGAGCAGCACTTTTCAATTCTCTGCTTGTGTCAGGTTTACTAGTGTTTCATTAGCCAAAGCGCGCCACGTGACCAAGCCTAGATTCAGTAGGTAGAGAAAGACTTCGCCACTTGATGGCTAAAGGGATGTGACTACAGGGATGGAAAGCATTTGTGGCCATTTCTGTAGTCTGCATGGGCCACAAATGCTTCCTCTGATCAGGCTTTATGCTGGGTGATTTACATGCCATTCTCTTAACCCTCACAATGGTCTCGACAAGGGTGGAAGTCTCATATCAAGGATGAGAAAACTGGATAGATAAATTAAGAGACCTGTACACATTAAGCACAAAGTTTGTGCCTCAAGTTCTGGAATGGCCTTTTAGGTGCTGTCTCTTGTTGCTTAGGTGATCAGCCCACAGGGCAGAAGGTGTGTGCTCTGTTTCATTAAGGTTTGGTTAAAATAGAGCTTCAGTGACTCATTTTATTCTCATGTGATATTTTGTATACTAAATAAGTCTTCCGAGGTGGCTCAGAGATAAAGACTCCATATACAGTGAAGGATATACAGGGTTGAGAAGGTCCCCTAGAAGAAGAAATGGCAACCCACTCTAGTAACTTGCCCAGAAAACTCCATGGACAGAAGAGCCTAGTGGGCTACAGTCCATGGAGTCACAAAAAAAGAGTGGGACACAACTGAGCAACTGAACAACAAAACAATACTAAATAAACCATTCAGTCATTTGTTTATACAGAAGAACATTTAACTCACTAACATTACTATTGAAGATGTTCCAGAGGTTTTATCAGGAGAGTTTTAATGGACTTTCCTTTGTTTTGCCAGATCACCCACAGCACCTGGATCTCCACGTACTGTGGACATGACTGAGCCTCTTCAGTGGGCCAGAAATCACTGGCAGCGGCTGTTCCGTGGTACAAACAGGGACGATGATGAGAGGCCATACAGCTATTCCTCGCTCCTTGCCTGCGGGTGCAGGTCCTCCCAGACCCCCAAACCGGCTGGAAAGCATCGGGTTGTTGTTCCCACATCCAGCCGTTCAAGGAGGAGTATGAAAAGTTCTCTGGAACCTACGTGAATAACAGAATACGGACGACAAAGTACACGCTTTTGAATTTTGTGCCAAGAAATTTATTTGAACAATTTCACAGGTACTCTTATTTTGGGGGAAAATTGTACAGTGTTTCTTGGCATTCTGATTGATATAAAGATTTTTAGTTTCATAACGTTGTCTGTTACCTAAGCCTAAGGCTTGCAACATTATCCTTGACAATTCTGGTTGAGTCTGTTGTGGAATGATGACCCCTTACATTCACATAACACATTAGGACTGATAAAATGCTTTCTCATGAAGATAGTATTATCTTTTATTACAGATAAGAAAACTAAGTTTTGCCCTGTAGTTGGTCCTGCCAGAACTGGATGAGGGGCTATGGCCTTTAGTCTTCTCACTCTTGCTTTTGTGTTCTTTTCATTTAAAGAGTTCTAATTCTAGGTTTTAATTTCAGTTCAAGCTTTTTCTTCTTTTAAAGGCTTATTTGGCTTCATGGGGTTGCTTAGGTGATCAGCCCACAGGGCAGAAGGTGTGTGCTCTGTTTCATTAAGGTTTGGTTAAAATAGAGCTTCAGTGACTCATTTTATTCTCATGTGATATTTTGTATACTAAATAAGTCTTCCGAGGTGGCTCAGAGATAAAGACTCCATATACAGTGAAGGATATACAGGGTTGAGAAGGTCCCCTAGAAGAAGAAATGGCAACCCACTCTAGTAACTTGCCCAGAAAACTCCATGGACAGAAGAGCCTAGTGGGCTACAGTCCATGGAGTCACAAAAAAAGAGTGGGACACAACTGAGCAACTGAACAACAAAACAATACTAAATAAACCATTCAGTCATTTGTTTATACAGAAGAACATTTAACTCACTAACATTACTATTGAAGATGTTCCAGAGGTTTTATCAGGAGAGTTTTAATGGACTTTCCTTTGTTTTGCCAGATCACCCACAGCACCTGGATCTCCACGTACTGTGGACATGACTGAGCCTCTTCAGTGGGCCAGAAATCACTGGCAGCGGCTGTTCCGTGGTACAAACAGGGACGATGATGAGAGGCCATACAGCTATTCCTCGCTCCTTGCCTGCGGGTGCAGGTCCTCCCAGACCCCCAAACCGGCTGGAAAGCATCGGGTTGTTGTTCCCCACATCCAGCCGTTCAAGGAGGAGTATGAAAAGTTCTCTGGAACCTACGTGAATAACAGAATACGGACGACAAAGTACACGCTTTTGAATTTTGTGCCAAGAAATTTATTTGAACAATTTCACAGGTACTCTTATTTTGGGGGAAAATTGTACAGTGTTTCTTGGCATTCTGATTGATATAAAGATTTTTAGTTTCATAACGTTGTCTGTTACCTAAGCCTAAGGCTTGCAACATTATCCTTGACAATTCTGGTTGAGTCTGTTGTGGAATGATGACCCCTTACATTCACATAACACATTAGGACTGATAAAATGCTTTCTCATGAAGATAGTATTATCTTTTATTACAGATAAGAAAACTAAGTTTTGCCCTGTAGTTGGTCCTGCCAGAACTGGATGAGGGGCTATGGCCTTTAGTCTTCTCACTCTTGCTTTTGTGTTCTTTTCATTTAAAGAGTTCTAATTCTAGGTTTTAATTTCAGTTCAAGCTTTTTCTTCTTTTTTAAAGAATGTTTATTTACTTATTTGGCTTCATGGGGTTTTAGTTGTAGCATGTGGGATCTTCAGTCTTTGTGGTGGCATGAAGAATCTTTAGTTGCACTATGTGGAATTTAGTTGCCTGCCTGCCCAGGGATTGAACCCTGGCACCCTACATTGGAAGCATGGAATCTTAGCCGCTAGTAGACAAGCCCCAAGTTTTTCCTTCCTGGTAGTAGGAGGGAATCAAGCCCTGAAGTAAATACAGGTGTAAACTGTAAGATTAGGTGAAGTGGATATAATTTAGTGTACTGTGTATTTATTGAAGCCATTTCATCAAGTTAGGTATTGAAGGAAATGCAAGGTTACATGGTGCTTCTTTCCTTACGGAGCATTATATTTAGTAAGGGAAACAAGATGTGTATGCAATGAAAAGACATAATGGGGGTGATGAGTGTTTTTAAGGTGCTACCAGCTAGGACGGAAGCCTCAAAAAGAGAAATACCCCCACTAGCCAGAAAAATAGAAGGGAAGTGGCTGTGAACTTAAATTATGAAGGTTAAGAGTTTCAAGGCAGAGGCTTCTGCGAAGCACATTTCAGTTGGAGGAAGGCATATGAGTAAAAGCAGAAAAGTAGTGGCATAGAGGATTTGCTAGAGGCCTAAGAAGTAGTCCTCTGGGACTAATAAATTTAGAGGCTAATTGAAGGCTGGAGAGATGTTTAGGAAGATGCTGCGTAGATCCTGGTGAGCTGTAATAGAGACCTGAATTTACAAGAATGTGGGGATGAAAAGGAGGCTAATCTATCACAGATACTATGGATTAGATGTTGGGAATTAAGTGAAAGGAGTGAAAAGATGATATAAACAAGTTGAGTTATGTTGACCAGGAGGGTTAACAGAGAAAGGAAAGACAGGAATCAAAAGAAGGTTGTCTTGAAGAGTATCTTGTTTTTGTAAATATCAGGATATCAGCATAGAGATTCTAATATCAGCATAGAGATTCTCAGCATTTATTATTATTTTTTCCAGCATTATATTCACTCCATATATATTCATTCTCATTTTTTCATTCTCTATATTTTCTGTATATACTTATGAAACAGTGGCTGTGGTTAAAGTATAGATGTGAATTTGCCGAATTAATGGATTTAACTACTATGGGGGTTTCCACTTTACATGGAGTTTGCAGCTGTGCCCATGATGGAATTAGAACCTGGAACTTGAATGGAGTTCAGGGCCCAACCCTATAGATTTGGATGAAGTCACTGAGGCCACAGAAGTAGCAAAGAGGGTTGCAAGTAGCCAAAAATCTCAGCGTAAGAGGAATTGGAATTGAGGAACAAGGAATATGTGTTGATTATTTTGAGAAGTTTGGCCCTGGGAAAAATATATGATAAAAATTCAAGGAATCATGCAAGATTGAGATCTGTTTTTTTTTCTTTTAAGGATAGAGGCTGCTCAAATTTTGGGAAAATGCTTATGTAAAATAGAGAAATAGAGGAGAAAGTTCCTTAAAAAGTGGTTCTCAACAACGTGAAAGCAGAAATGGGAAAGCAGATCTCAGGGAAAAATAAACTCATAGGCTTTTCTAATTATTTTGAGCCTTGTTTGGATCTAATGTTTAGAAAATCAAATTCTCAAAGTTAAAGTTGATTTTTAATTTTTTATTTTTTTATGACACATTAACTCTGAATTTCCTTTTAAGTTTTTTGAGTATTTTAAAAGAAAATACTACTTCCTATAATGCTTTATATTATGGCACACAACTTACAGCTGTCACACTGGAATATTGACTATGGTATATTTAATAAACAATACTTCACATTTATTCAAATATACCTAAGCCAGACGTCTACAGGGGTAATAAATTGTTCATTCAGATTTGTTAGATTTTTGCCAGCTGTGTTTTGTAGCGTCCCAGATCAACTGATAGAAACTTGTGGGAAAGCACCATGAGGTCTTTGCCTCTTTTGTTCCAGGCATTGATGTGATGTTTTAACACCTCCTTGTGTGTGTTTTGGTTGCAGAGTCGCCAATTTATATTTCCTGTTTCTAGTTGTCCTGAACTGGGTGCCTTTGGTAGAAGCCTTCCAAAAGGAAATTACCATGCTGCCTCTGGTGGTTGTCCTTACAATTATTGCTATTAAAGATGGCTTGGAAGATTACCGAAAATACAAAATCGACAAACGGATCAACAATTTAGTAACTAAAGTTTACAGCAGGTAAGTGTAACAGGGGCTGTGCAGGGAGGTACACATGCATCACTTACAAACAGGCAGAGTGTTACTCCCCTCGCTTAGGACACAAGGCAGACACTTCTAAGGATGGGTTGGTGGTTTTTTGTTGTTGTTTTTTTAAGTTTGGATTCTTTTATTATTTGGTTTTTTGTTAGTTGGTTTTTCAGGACTGGCAAGAGGAATTGGAATTGAGGAACAAGGAATATGTGTTGATTATTTTGAGAAGTTTGGCCCTGGGAAAAATATATGATAAAAATTCAAGGAATCATGCAAGATTGAGATCTGTTTTTTTTTCTTTTAAGGATAGAGGCTGCTCAAATTTTGGGAAAATGCTTATGTAAAATAGAGAAATAGAGGAGAAAGTTCCTTAAAAAGTGGTTCTCAACAACGTGAAAGCAGAAATGGGAAAGCAGATCTCAGGGAAAAATAAACTCATAGGCTTTTCTAATTATTTTGAGCCTTGTTTGGATCTAATGTTTAGAAAATCAAATTCTCAAAGTTAAAGTTGATTTTTAATTTTTTATTTTTTTATGACACATTAACTCTGAATTTCCTTTTAAGTTTTTTGAGTATTTTAAAAGAAAATACTACTTCCTATAATGCTTTATATTATGGCACACAACTTACAGCTGTCACACTGGAATATTGACTATGGTATATTTAATAAACAATACTTCACATTTATTCAAATATACCTAAGCCAGACGTCTACAGGGGTAATAAATTGTTCATTCAGATTTGTTAGATTTTTGCCAGCTGTGTTTTGTAGCGTCCCAGATCAACTGATAGAAACTTGTGGGAAAGCACCATGAGGTCTTTGCCTCTTTTGTTCCAGGCATTGATGTGATGTTTTAACACCTCCTTGTGTGTGTTTTGGTTGCAGAGTCGCCAATTTATATTTCCTGTTTCTAGTTGTCCTGAACTGGGTGCCTTTGGTAGAAGCCTTCCAAAAGGAAATTACCATGCTGCCTCTGGTGGTTGTCCTTACAATTATTGCTATTAAAGATGGCTTGGAAGATTACCGAAAATACAAAATCGACAAACGGATCAACAATTTAGTAACTAAAGTTTACAGCAGGTAAGTGTAACAGGGGCTGTGCAGGGAGGTACACATGCATCACTTACAAACAGGCAGAGTGTTACTCCCCTCGCTTAGGACACAAGGCAGACACTTCTAAGGATGGGTTGGTGGTTTTTTGTTGTTGTTTTTTTAAGTTTGGATTCTTTTATTATTTGTTTTATTTATTTATTTTCACCCATGTTTATTCTTTGGCCTGGGTAAGCCTCCCGTCACAGAGGCCTCTTTCATTGCAGAGCACTGGCTTTGGGCACACGCACTGCAAAGCGCTGGCTCATGATTGGACACACCAGTCCAGCTGCTCCATAGCATGTGGGATCTTCCTAGGCCAAGGATCGAACCCATGCCCTTGCACTGCAGGGCAGACTCTTTACCCACTGGACCACCAGGGAAGCCCTGGGGTGGTGTTTTTAATTAATATTTATTAAAGTCCTACAGTGCCTTTAATTCAGGAATCATAGGAAAATAATAATGTGTAAGCCCTTGTCAACCCAAGAGTTGATAAAGCAAAAATGCCTATTAATTTAGGCATAAGTGGAGCTGAAAGAACTAAACTTCAAACAAGGAAAGCAAGCAGATAATTTTTAATCTTGGATGTTACAATTTTAGGATACAGAAGAGGATAGAATATGAAAAATATGAACGAGTATGAAAAATTAGATGAGATATGGAAAAAGATAAGCTTCCGGTGGAGGAAAGGAATTGTGAGATAAAGAGAAGTGTATTTTTTGTGAACAAAACCAGACACCTATCAAATACTTCCTTTTGCATCAACAACAGAGGATGTTCATAATAACAGGACTTTTGAGAAGCATGTTTGCTCTGTTGGGGACTTGTATTTCCAGGATTTATCCTAGGTAGTCTAGAATAAAGTCCATTAAGGGGCGTTTCGAACTGTATAGTGTATTAGTGACTGCATTTATAAATTTCAGTGCTAGTGTCTAGAGGCAAGAGTTTATAACTCTGTGGTGTGTTCATCAAGTCATGCGTATTGTGTGTGTGGTGGGGAAATGGGAGACAGTTTACAAAATTGGGATTTTACTACATATAGTGTTCTTACTCTAATTATTTTAGCCTAGTTAACATCATAAGCATTTCCCATGTCTTTATCCACCAAGAAAGCATTTTGAATAGCTGCATTGTCCTATTGTCTGATAGGACTCTAAGGTAATTTAAACATTCCCCATATTTAAATACTTTTGAGAATGTGTATCTCAGTGAATATTCTTATACAGAATATTCTTATTATTCTTATACAGAAGTATTGAAGATCTATGACTGTTTCTCCATTATACTTAGAAATGAAATTAGTAGATCAAGGAGGAGGAATATATTTTTTGATTTATTAAAGTATAGTTGTGTTGATTTCTACTATATAGCAAAGTGATTCAGTTATAATATATTCATTTTTTCATATTTTGCTTTGTGATTTATTACTGAATATTGAATATAGTTTGCTGTGCAGTAGGACCTTGTTTATCTGTTCTATACACAATAGTTTGCATCTGCTAATCTCAAACTCTGATTCCTTCTTTGCCCCACCCCCATCCCCTTGGCAACCACAAATCTATTCTGTGTGTCTGTGAGTCTGTTTCTGTTTCATAGATAAATTCATTTGTTTCATATTTTATATTTCACATATGTATATATATTTAATCTCTGCATCCATTCATTTGTCAGTGAACACTTAGATTGCTTTCATGTCTTGGCTGTTGTAAATAGTGTTGCTGTGAACATTGGGATGCATGTGTCTTTTCAAATTATTTTTCTCTGAATATATGCCCAGGAGTAGGGCTGCTGGATCATGTGATAGCTCTAATTTTAGTTTTTAAGGAACCTCCATACTGTTTTCCATACTGATTACACCAATTTACATTCCTACCAACAGTGTAGGAGGGGTCCCTTTTCAAGTGGTGATATATTTAAGTCCTTATTTGTGTGGATTTTATGAAAGTCAATTACAAAGTTTATAAGGTGAATTCTCTGGAGTTCACTTTCATGAGAAACATATCTACTTCTTAAAAAGTAATCATTAAGAATAGGTTTGTGGGGCTTCCCTGGTGGTCCAGTGGGTAAGGACACCACCTTGCAGTGCAAGGGGCGCCAGTTCGATCCCTGGCCTGGGAAGATCCCATGTGCCACGGAGCGACTGGACCAATGTGTCCAATTACCGAGCCGGAGCTCTGGAGTGCGTGCGCCCAGAGCTGGTGCTCTGCGACAATAAATGCCACCGCGATGGAAGGCTCACACGGGCCAAAGAGCAAAAGATGGATGAAACTAGACAAATGAAAGACCAGTGGAAGTGGCCCGCCCACCCCCTTCCCTCCCCACCCCCGCCCAAATAAATAAATAAATAAATGTTTAAAAAAAGATTTGTGAAATTATCAATCTGTTTACTGCCTTACAAATAAGGTTTTGGTGTCCCTTTTTTTCATTTCAGAGTTTGGAAGGTTTATGGAGTATTCTGAAGACAAGGAGTGTGTTAATTTGACCTGAGGGGAGTAGCCCCATAAGAGGCTGTAATCGGAAATAAGGGGCTTCCCCGGTGACTCAGTGGTAAAGAATTCACCTGCCAATGCAGGAAAGGCGGGTGTGATCCTTGGGTGGAGTCCCTGGAAAAGGAAATAGCAACTGACTCCAGTATTCTTGTCTGGGAAATCCTATGAATAGAGAAACCTGGTGGGCCATAGTCCATTGGGCTGCTTAGAGTTGGACATTACTTAGCAACTAAACAACAAGAATGACAACCAGAAATAAAAGGGGATTTTGAGGCCTACTGTGGAGGGACTTCATCACCAGACTACTGCTTAGACATTGAGTAAAAGAGTTCTCCAGAGAAACAGACTCACTAGGAATAAGATTTATTAAAGAAATTGGCTCATGGGATTGTGGATGCTAAGAAGTCCACTATTTTCCATCTGCAAGCCAGAATCCCAGGAAGGCCAACAGTGTAGTAAAAGATCATAGAGTCATAATGTGGATTCCAATCCACGTCTAAGGCCTAAGAACCAGGAGTGTCCAGGTTCTCAGTGTCCCAACTCAGTCAGGCACAGAGTGAGTGAACTCAACTTTCCTTCGTGTTTTTGTTCTATTCAAGCCCTCAGTGAATTGGACGATGCCCACCCACACTGGGGAGGCCCATCTGCCTTTCTCGGTTCACCATTTTAAATGTTCATCTCTTCTAAAACACTCAGACACACTCAGAAATAATGTTTAATCAGATACCTGGGCCCTGTGAAGTTGTCTCATAGCGCATCATCAGAGATATTTTCCTTGAGTGGTAGAGAATCCATCTTTTGAGCCAAGAAGTAACATGGTAAAATTTGTGCTTTAAGGAATATAGGTCAATTTGAATCATAAGAATGGTTTCTGTATGGATCTGCCTCTACTAATCAATCCAGGCTCTACCAGGAGTACAGGAAGGGATTCATAGAAGATATCCTGTGAAGAAGGGCTCAGTGGAATTCGGTGAAATTAGGTGGCTTTTTTCAGCTTATGTAGGGTAAAAGTACCACTGATAGGAATAAGGAGCATTAAATTCATCTAAGGAAGAATTAGCTAGAAATGATAGCGAGACAGGTATCCAAGAGGAATGCCCAGTGGGCAAATAGGAATATATTAAAGAAGTTCTAGAAGGAAGGAAAGGCTACAGAGAGAAATTTTGAAGTCGTGAGTCCATTTAGAGGTGATTTTGAAGTTAGGAGTTTGACTTAAATCCTCAAGGGAGAATATGTAAAGAACTAAAAGACTGAACCTTGAGTCCAAAGATAGGCATCTATTCCAGCCTTTGGGAAAGCTTCACAGGCCCTGTTGAACAGATGCTCCTCTTCTGAGATCTCAAAGCATTTGGCATATTTCTTGGGTGAACTTCCGTGCCCTGATATAGATCCACCTTTTATGAGACAGTAATTCCTAATTTGTCAAATTAGAGATTCTTTTACAGCTTAGTTCACAAGTCAGAATAAAAGATATATAGGTTTAAAAGTCTAGTTTTATAATTGAGAGGTATATTCTGAACAAATTTAAGGCTCATGTGACTGACCAAGGGTTCAACCAGATGCTACTTTTTTTGTTTTGGGAGAAAGATAACTCAAAGCGTTGTCTTGGTACTAGAGGTCTTCAGTGTTATATGGGCCAATGATTAGGGAAGACTTCTCTCAATCAGTGATGATTAAACAAACATGTAGAAGTCTGAATTTTGTTCATTACTAATTTTAAAAAATTTTAAAAAGAGCTGGATAGGAAACAATAACATTTTTGTCTTTTTAAAGATGATGTAAGCTGTACTTAAATAAGAAAAATTAGTTCTCTTTTTTCTTAAACTCATATTTAGTCTAAAGGAACCAGAAAAAATGATGCATTGTATAGAAAAATGAAAAAGTAGTAAAAGGCCATGGTTTTTAAAGTCATAGAGCACTTTACTAACACAGTGCTATGACTCATTCAATGATGTTTAACTGCTTATTGTATGCCAGGCACTGAGAGATGAAATGTTGATATAATCCCTGCCCTCAAAAATAACTATAGGAAGTAAATTTTGCAGTGATTATATGATGAACAAAATCTGTATTTTGACCTATTTTAAGATCATTCAGTGTCAAATTTAGTAAATGGGGAAAATGTTTCTTGTATATTTTTTTAAATACAAATTCTTGTACATAAAAATTTCTAATTTGAAGAATTAGCTAGAAATGATAGCGAGACAGGTATCCAAGAGGAATGCCCAGTGGGCAAATAGGAATATATTAAAGAAGTTCTAGAAGGAAGGAAAGGCTACAGAGAGAAATTTTGAAGTCGTGAGTCCATTTAGAGGTGATTTTGAAGTTAGGAGTTTGACTTAAATCCTCAAGGGAGAATATGTAAAGAACTAAAAGACTGAACCTTGAGTCCAAAGATAGGCATCTATTCCAGCCTTTGGGAAAGCTTCACAGGCCCTGTTGAACAGATGCTCCTCTTCTGAGATCTCAAAGCATTTGGCATATTTCTTGGGTGAACTTCCGTGCCCTGATATAGATCCACCTTTTATGAGACAGTAATTCCTAATTTGTCAAATTAGAGATTCTTTTACAGCTTAGTTCACAAGTCAGAATAAAAGATATATAGGTTTAAAAGTCTAGTTTTATAATTGAGAGGTATATTCTGAACAAATTTAAGGCTCATGTGACTGACCAAGGGTTCAACCAGATGCTACTTTTTTTGTTTTGGGAGAAAGATAACTCAAAGCGTTGTCTTGGTACTAGAGGTCTTCAGTGTTATATGGGCCAATGATTAGGGAAGACTTCTCTCAATCAGTGATGATTAAACAAACATGTAGAAGTCTGAATTTTGTTCATTACTAATTTTAAAAAATTTTAAAAAGAGCTGGATAGGAAACAATAACATTTTTGTCTTTTTAAAGATGATGTAAGCTGTACTTAAATAAGAAAAATTAGTTCTCTTTTTTCTTAAACTCATATTTAGTCTAAAGGAACCAGAAAAAATGATGCATTGTATAGAAAAATGAAAAAGTAGTAAAAGGCCATGGTTTTTAAAGTCATAGAGCACTTTACTAACACAGTGCTATGACTCATTCAATGATGTTTAACTGCTTATTGTATGCCAGGCACTGAGAGATGAAATGTTGATATAATCCCTGCCCTCAAAAAATAACTATAGGAAGTAAATTTTGCAGTGATTATATGATGAACAAAATCTGTATTTTGACCTATTTTAAGATCATTCAGTGTCAAATTTAGTAAATGGGGAAAATGTTTCTTGTATATTTTTTTAAATACAAATTCTTGTACATAAAAATTTCTAATTTTTAGTGTAAGTTCAGAGTTGATACCATATGTCTGTTTGCTTTTTAAGGCTGTCCTAAAAAGTTCAAATACCGGAATCTCTCACTGAGTAGCTGCGTAGTCTTGAGGGAAATTATGTAAACCAGGTAAATTCCAGTTTATTTCATTATGAATAAAATATTATCCAACAATAGGCATAACTCCTGTCTCTAAGTGCTAAGTAAAGGTTAGCTATTATAATTATTGTCAGTTAATAGTAACCGTAATCTAGAGTCTGTTACATGATCAAGTCATTGAATCAATAATTGAGAATTTTGCAAAACGTGCTCAGTCAGTTGTGTCCAACTCTCTGCAGCCTCATGGACTATACAGTTCATGGGGACTTTCCTGACAGACTACAGTCCATAGGGATTTTCCAGGCAAGAATACTGGAATGGGTTGCTATTTCCAACTCCAAGAGATCTTCCCAGACAGGTCAAACCCATGTCTCGTGTCTCCTGCACTGGCAGACAAATTCTTTATCTGTACCACCTGTGAAGCTCTTTATTAAAAGTTGCTAATGGTAGACCTGATACAATTTTTTTCTCAGGTGTCCTTTTAGACATAGTTTGGATCTGTTTTAGATGATTTGCATATAAACTTGAAGATGAGAAGCAGTATTCTTTTCAGTTGTTTTAAGTCTAATACAAGACTATTAACTGTTTTCTATGTGGTTTGCCTTTGTTTGCTGTTGTAGAGAAAATAATGCATACATCCTGATGCCCACCCTCCATTTTTTTTGGAACAGATTATAATAATATATGGAAATAAAGGTGGTCTGTGTATTTTTATTGATTTAACAATGTATTAACTTAAATTCCTATGAAATATAAAAAAATTACTTTAAAGGACAAATTATTTCTCGGAAAATTAAGCTGAAAATATCGGAAAATTTGCGTGAAATTTTGGATGGGAATTTTGCATGGGAATTTCCATGAAAAAAAAACAAAATCTGTATTTTGACCTATTTTAAGATCATTCAGTGTCAAATTTAGTAAATGGGGAAAATGTTTCTTGTATATTTTTTTAAATACAAATTCTTGTACATAAAAATTTCTAATTTTTAGTGTAAGTTCAGAGTTGATACCATATGTCTATTTGCTTTTTAAGGCTGTCCTAAAAAGTTCAAATACCGGAATCTCTCACTGAGTAGCTGCGTAGTCTTGAGGGAAATTATGTAAACCAGGTAAATTCCAGTTTATTTCATTATGAATAAAATATTATCCAACAATAGGCATAACTCCTGTCTCTAAGTGCTAAGTAAAGGTTAGCTATTATAATTATTGTCAGTTAATAGTAACCGTAATCTAGAGTCTGTTACATGATCAAGTCATTGAATCAATAATTGAGAATTTTGCAAAACGTGCTCAGTCAGTTGTGTCCAACTCTCTGCAGCCTCATGGACTATACAGTTCATGGGGACTTTCCTGACAGACTACAGTCCATAGGGATTTTCCAGGCAAGAATACTGGAATGGGTTGCTATTTCCAACTCCAAGAGATCTTCCCAGACAGGTCAAACCCATGTCTCGTGTCTCCTGCACTGGCAGACAAATTCTTTATCTGTACCACCTGTGAAGCTCTTTATTAAAAGTTGCTAATGGTAGACCTGATACAATTTTTTTCTCAGGTGTCCTTTTAGACATAGTTTGGATCTGTTTTAGATGATTTGCATATAAACTTGAAGATGAGAAGCAGTATTCTTTTCAGTTGTTTTAAGTCTAATACAAGACTATTAACTGTTTTCTATGTGGTTTGCCTTTGTTTGCTGTTGTAGAGAAAATAATGCATACATCCTGATGCCCACCCTCCATTTTTCTTGGAACAGATTATAATAATATATGGAAATAAAGGTGGTCTGTGTATTTTTATTGATTTAACAATGTATTAACTTAAATTCCTATGAAATATAAAAAAATTACTTTAAAGGACAAATTATTTCTCGGAAAATTAAGCTGAAAATATCGGAAAATTTGCGTGAAATTTTGGATGGGAATTTTGCATGGGAATTTCCATGAAATGTTGCAAGCTTTTGCAAGAAGCATGAACATTTCTATGCAGATAATTTGGTTCTTATTCGTACTATGTTGTTTTCCACAAGGTGCTTAATTTTTTTTGAGAAATAACAAATGCTAGTATAGAAATTAAACATTTAAACCCTGTTACACCTCAATTGAGTTTAGAGTGGCTGGGACCGGTGTGTCCAATTACGAGCCAGCACTCTGGAGTGCATGCACCCAGAGTTGGTGCTCCACGACGAGAAAGGCTGTTGCAATGGGAGGTCCACACATGCCAAAGAATAAAAATGGATGTAAATTAATAAATAAAATAAGAACTTTTTTTAAATGGTGTTTCCTGAGCACCTATGAAATTTATTTAAAAAAAAAAAAAGAACCTCACATTCTTAAGATTGTCTTTAAAGTGGCAGACATTTGTAAGACTTTTAAGGTTTGCTTCAAGGATAATAGACGTGTGTTGAAAATAAAACTATTAATCATGTGACAAATTTAGGTGCCTGTGTGTTGTGGGCACTGAGCAATTTAGAGGTTTAAGCACAAAACAAAGTGCCTGCCCTCCAAGAATTTACACTGTTTTGAAAATCACCATATTGTTGTTGATCTTTTAAAAATCACCATTTCTAATCTCTCGTTGCTTGTGTGCTTAATTGTGTCCAACTCTTGTGACCATTTGGACTATACCTCCAGGCTCTTCTGTCCATGGGATTTTTCAGGCAAGAATACTGGAGTGGGTTGCTGTTGTTCTCCTCCGAGAGATCTTCCCAGACCAGGGGTTGAACCACCGTCGGCTGTCTCCTGCATTGCAGGCAGATTTTTTATCTGCTGAGCCATCTTGGATGTTAGAAGTTTAAAAATACTAGCTGATGTCAATATTTTAGCATTACCTCATAAATCCGTAGTATTTCATTATTCTTGAACTGAAACTAAATATCAGTGGTGCTCTAAGGTATTAACCTTATTTATGTATGACACTTTCCAAAGCAGTTTTTGAAATTCACTTTCTAGTGAATAATTTGGGTTTTATTTGGTGTCAGTGGTTAACTTGTTACAACTGGCAATAAAGTTCGGTATTGGAGAGGCAGACTCTGGAGCTCCCTGCCTTGTTTCAGATCCCAGGGGTGCTAGGAACCCTATGTCCTTGAGCTGGTTACCTAACCCGTCACAAACAGCATTTCTTGTTTGCAGGAGGTGGAGGAGTGGGGCATAGTGCATTCACTGTACAAACCAGATAACACTGATATAAAAATTAAATGAATGGATGAATTAATAGAGCACCCAGTAAATCTTAGCTGCTCTTGTGTCCAGTGATTATTCATGTAAATTGTTTCTAGTGTGTTTTCAGAAAAATACTAAAGAACATTGAAAAGAAGTATTAATTCATAATCCCACTTTTCTCTCCTAAGAATTGTTTCAAGTAGGAAGTAGAAGTCCACATTTTGCACTTTTTCATCTCCTTCCAACTCCCACTGGTGGAATTACTGTTAATAGTCCACCTGCTTTCTTCTGCCTTCACATTAAGCAGTAACTTCCTTCCTTGAATAGTAATCCTTTCTTCTGTGTTCTGAATTCCATTTCTTGTTACTTCTCGTTACTTCTCGATAGCCTCAACCAACACTCATTTTGTCCTCTTTCTTCTACCTTGGGCCTCTTCCCTGAATGCTGTGTGCATGTCCAGTTCTTTTTTTTCATGCCTAATTCTTTCATCCTTACTGTCCTTTGCCTTCCTTCCTTGCAGTGGCTATTTTCACCCTTTAATTCCTTTCAACTTCTGATCATGCCCTAACTCACTGCAGATCTCACTGTTTTTACTTCCACGGTTGGGATTTTTCAGGCAAGAATACTGGAGTGGGTTGCTGTTGTTCTCCTCCGAGAGATCTTCCCAGACCAGGGGTTGAACCACCGTCGGCTGTCTCCTGCATTGCAGGCAGATTTTTTATCTGCTGAGCCATCTTGGATGTTAGAAGTTTAAAAATACTAGCTGATGTCAATATTTTAGCATTACCTCATAAATCCGTAGTATTTCATTATTCTTGAACTGAAACTAAATATCAGTGGTGCTCTAAGGTATTAACCTTATTTATGTATGACACTTTCCAAAGCAGTTTTGAAATTCACTTTCTAGTGAATAATTTGGGTTTTATTTGGTGTCAGTGGTTAACTTGTTACAACTGGCAATAAAGTTCGGTATTGGAGAGGCAGACTCTGGAGCTCCCTGCCTTGTTTCAGATCCCAGGGGTGCTAGGAACCCTATGTCCTTGAGCTGGTTACCTAACCCGTCACAAACAGCATTTCTTGTTTGCAGGAGGTGGAGGAGTGGGGCATAGTGCATTCACTGTACAAACCAGATAACACTGATATAAAAATTAAATGAATGGATGAATTAATAGAGCACCCAGTAAATCTTAGCTGCTCTTGTGTCCAGTGATTATTCATGTAAATTGTTTCTAGTGTGTTTTCAGAAAAATACTAAAGAACATTGAAAAGAAGTATTAATTCATAATCCCACTTTTCTCTCCTAAGAATTGTTTCAAGTAGGAAGTAGAAGTCCACATTTTGCACTTTTTCATCTCCTTCCAACTCCCACTGGTGGAATTACTGTTAATAGTCCACCTGCTTTCTTCTGCCTTCACATTAAGCAGTAACTTCCTTCCTTGAATAGTAATCCTTTCTTCTGTGTTCTGAATTCCATTTCTTGTTACTTCTCGTTACTTCTCGATAGCCTCAACCAACACTCATTTTGTCCTCTTTCTTCTACCTTGGGCCTCTTCCCTGAATGCTGTGTGCATGTCCAGTTCTTTTTTTTCATGCCTAATTCTTTCATCCTTACTGTCCTTTGCCTTCCCTTCCCTTGCAGTGGCTATTTTCACCCTTTATTCCTTTCAGAGCTAAACTTCATGAAATAGACTATTGCTTCAACTTCTGATCATGCCCTAACTCACTGCAGATCTCACTGTCTTCTTGACTCTCCACATTAACAATTTAATATCATAACTTGATAGCAGACATCCTAATGATCACATTCTACAGGCATGGGCCCTTTGTGGTTTTTGTTACTACAGTAACTCCCTTTTTGAAATTTCCTTCTGTCTTGATTTCTGATATCTCCCTTGGGTCTTATGTAGCTTTTCAATCACCTTGAAATCTCTTTCCGTGAGGAATCTTATATCCTTACCTGGTGTCTGCTCTCCTTGCATATCTAGAATTTGCAGGTCCTATATTTCTACTCGTGAACTTCTGATCAAAACCCTCAAAATGCTGGACCTCTTCAATTATATATCCTATTTAAAATAAAACGTTTAAAACTAAATGTATTTGCCCATGATGCAACTAGTTACTTCTATACTCTGGGACATGGTAAAAGATACCCTTCACCATGAAGGTTAGAAACCATAGCATCATTCTTGGCCACTCCTTTGTGTGTAAGTCAGAATACTTGTCTGTAGTGCTCAAATATGTCTTTCTTTTTTTTTTTAAAGATTTATTTATTTATTTATTTTGGGCGGGGGTTGGGTTGCAGAGGGAGGGGAGCGGGCGGGCCACTTCTATTGGTCTTTCACTTCTCTATTTTCATCTGTCTTTGTTCTTTGGCTCCTGCGGGCCTCCCGTCGCGGTGGCCTCTGTTGTTGCAGAGCACTGGCTCTGGGTGCATGCGCTCCGAGCTCTGGCTCGGTAATTGGACACATGGGTCCAGCCGCTCCGCGGCACGTGGGATCTTCCTGGGCCAGGGATTGAAGCGGCGCCCCTTGCACTGCAAGGTGGTGTCCTTACCCACTGGATCACCAGGGGAAGCCCTCAAATATGTCTTGATTTAATCTCATTTTATTCATCCATTTTGCGACTGTCTTTTTGAACCATCTTTATCCCTCCCCTGAATTATTTCAGTATCTTTCCATTGGTTTCTTGCCATTTCTATTTCTAACTAGCCTGCCACCCAACAATCCATCCATTACTCTGTAGCAGGGTTTAGCAGGTAGAAATAGGACCATATTCTTCTATGAACCTTTAGTGATTTTCCCTTTTTTTTTTTTCTCTCTTATGAAATGAAAATCCTTATTCCTAGGAATAGCAGTAGGACTGGACCTTCAAAATATGATTCCTGCCTACCTTTTGGGTCATCTCTCTTTCTTCCCTCCATGAAAAAAGAGAGTAAACTAGTACATAAAAACACCAGAAAAAACTTAAATCATTGATTTCTCTTTCTTGGTAAACTAACAGACTCTTTAAGTAATTAACATTCTCTTAGTTGGATTCAATAAGATATTTTAGGAAGCTATATCCTGAAAATGTTCTTCGGTAGCTCTTTGGGGGACATATTTCTTGAAATAACTAATAAAATTCTGTATAGAAGAAGTATATGAGTATTGGCTTAATATGGCATTTGTATTTAATATGATGTATTCACTTTTAATATATATGCCATACAGCTTAGAATATAATTAGCTTCTAAGTTTCTTTGACAGTAAATTCAAATATTTATCTCCATAGTAGAAAGTAAATCTTTACTTTCAAAACAAGTGCATTTTTATGACAAATACCAGTTCTTTACAGATACATGTGAGGTAATAAGAAAATGAGAGAGGTCTTGCCAGTGCTTGTTGCCAGCACTGTGTGTGAAATGCTGCTTAACTAGTTATATGGTTTTCTAGGATAGAAATTTCCTATTTTACTGTAAGGAAAATACGTTGTGGAATCCAATTCATGCCACTGGTATGAAAAGGCACAAGAACTTTGGTAAAAACTTTAACACAAAGCAGGGCATACAAAGCAAGTCAACCTCAATTGATGTGCCTTCCTATTGAATATATAGAATGAAAAAAACCACACTTTTGAAAAGGGTTAAAAATTGTCATTCTCCTTTCTAGGGGTCAGCTATAGCCAACTCAGTACTGTTTCAACCAGTATTTCTATTAAATGATAATTAGGGGTGTTAACGGAATTTCCCAAGTAGCCCAAGTGGTAAAGAAATCTACCTGCCAATCCAGGAGATCCAAGAAATGTGGATTCAATCCCTGGGTCAGAAAGATCCCTTGGAATGAAATTTCTATTTCTAACTAGCCTGCCACCCAACAATCCATCCATTACTCTGTAGCAGGGTTTAGCAGGTAGAAATAGGACCATATTCTTCTATGAACCTTTAGTGATTTTCCCTTTTTTTTTTTTCTCTCTTATGAAATGAAAATCCTTATTCCTAGGAATAGCAGTAGGACTGGACCTTCAAAATATGATTCCTGCCTACCTTTTGGGTCATCTCTCTTTCTTCCCTCCATGAAAAAAGAGAGTAAACTAGTACATAAAAACACCAGAAAAAACTTAAATCATTGATTTCTCTTTCTTGGTAAACTAACAGACTCTTTAAGTAATTAACATTCTCTTAGTTGGATTCAATAAGATATTTTAGGAAGCTATATCCTGAAAATGTTCTTCGGTAGCTCTTTGGGGGACATATTTCTTGAAATAACTAATAAAATTCTGTATAGAAGAAGTATATGAGTATTGGCTTAATATGGCATTTGTATTTAATATGATGTATTCACTTTTAATATATATGCCATACAGCTTAGAATATAATTAGCTTCTAAGTTTCTTTGACAGTAAATTCAAATATTTATCTCCATAGTAGAAAGTAAATCTTTACTTTCAAAACAAGTGCATTTTTATGACAAATACCAGTTCTTTACAGATACATGGGAGGTAATAAGAAAATGAGAGAGGTCTTGCCAGTGCTTGTTGCCAGCACTGTGTGTGAAATGCTGCTTAACTAGTTATATGGTTTTCTAGGATAGAAATTTCCTATTTTACTGTAAGGAAAATACGTTGTGGAATCCAATTCATGCCACTGGTATGAAAAGGCACAAGAACTTTGGTAAAAACTTTAACACAAAGCAGGGCATACAAAGCAAGTCAACCTCAATTGATGTGCCTTCCTATTGAATATATAGAATGAAAAAAACCACACTTTTGAAAAGGGTTAAAAATTGTCATTCTCCTTTCTAGGGGTCAGCTATAGCCAACTCAGTACTGTTTCAACCAGTATTTCTATTAAATGATAATTAGGGGTGTTAACGGAATTTCCCAAGTAGCCCAAGTGGTAAAGAAATCTACCTGCCAATCCAGGAGATCCAAGAAATGTGGATTCAATCCCTGGGTCAGAAAGATCCCTTGGAATAGGAAATGACAACTATTCCAGCATTCTTGCCTGGGAAATCCCATGGGCAGAGGAGTCTGGAAGGCTACTGTCCATGGGATTGCAAAGAGTTAATGACTTAATGACTGAACACACATGCAAGGGTGGTAATATGGAGGTATAATGATTTTTTAAATGTCTGGAGATTTATTTTACTTCTTTTGGGTTTTCTTTGATTTACTCATCCTGCCTACCAGATGAGAAGCTTTCTGAGAACAGATAACATGTCTTGTGCTCTTTTGAATCCTTGATATCTGACATAGGACAGCACGCAGGAATTACTCCATTTATGAATAAGCCCATCCAGTGTTCATTTTATCCCAGAAATACTCAAATAGCATAATGGTTCAAAATCTCGTAGGAAAAAAAGAATTGAAAAGTATGTTTCAGCAGCTTAGTAACTAAATTTTCAGGTGAAGCAAGTTGTGGAATTTAAGATTTATCAGTTTTTTTGGCTTCCCCTTTTAACATTTAACAGATTAAAATCACTCTAATACTGTAAATTATAAACTAAAGTAAAAAAAAAAAGACTGTTATATGTGTTTTGGGCTTGAGATTCTTTTTAAACTTTTTTTTTTCTTCAATATTAGGAAAGAGAAAAAATATGTCGACAAATGCTGGAAAGATGTTACTGTTGGAGACTTTATTCACCTCTCCTGTAACGAGGTCATTCCTGCAGATATGGTTTTACTCTTTTCCACTGATCCAGATGGAATCTGTCACATTGAAACTTCCGGTCTTGATGGAGAGAGCAATTTAAAACAGAAGCAGGTGGTTCAGGGATATGCAGAGCAGGTAAAAAATGTGTTCTTCATTGGTGATGTTAACATTTTCTTTTCAGAAAATGACTGAAGTTGTTTTTACATGTACAGATAGAAATGTTTCAAATTTATTTTTAATTTTACAAAATAGAAGTCTAGAGGGCTCAATGCTATTCAGGTATCAGTAGAGGTGTGCTGTAGATAACAGGTGTTTCATAGATAACAAAGGTGTTTCATAGATAATAGGATATAATGACTTCAGAGTTCAGATGCTACTGTCTGACATTCATATATTTTTGGGAGTTGAATTTACAAAACTGAACAGATTTGGAAAAATTCTTTTGTAACAGAGATTGTTGTTGTTCAGTTGCTAAGTTGTGTCCGACACTCTGCAACCCCATTAATTGCAGCACACCAAGTTTCCCTGTCCTCCGCTGTCTTCCTGAGTTTGCTCAGACTCATGTCCATTGAGTCTGTGATGCCATCCAATCATTTCAAGTATCAGGGTCTTTTCCAATGAGTCGTCTCTTTGCATCAAGTGACCAAAGTATTGGAGCTTAGCATTAGTCCTTCCAATGAATATTCAGGGTTGATTTCCTTTAGGATTTGACTGGTTTCATCTCCTTGCTGTCCAAAGACTCTCAAGAGTCTTCTCCAGCACCACAGTTAAAAAGCATAAATTCTTCGGTGCTCAGCCTTCCTTCCAGTCCACCTCCCACATCCATACATGACGACCAAGAAAACCATAGCTTTGACTGTATGGACCTTATCAGCAAAGTAATGTCTCTGCTTTTTAAAACTGTCTAGTTTTGTCATAGCTTTTCTTCCAGGGAGCAAGTGTCTTTTAATTAATTTCATGGCTGCGGTCTCTGTCCACATTGATTTTGGGGCCCAAGAAAATGAAATCTGACAGTTTCCACTTTTCCTCATCTTTATGCCATGAAGTGATAGGACTGGATGCCATGATCTTCAGTTTTTGAATGTTGAGTTTTAGGCCAGCATTTTTACTCTCTTTTACCTTCATTAAGAGGCTCTTTAGTTCCTCTTCAACTTCTAATTTATTTTTCTTAGGCTTATATTTTTCTGTTTTATTAAAGCTGGAGATATCAGTTGGTCATTATTCCTAAGATCTGTAATTACTTATCTATAAAGGCCTTTCAAGACTCTCAATTTCTCATGAAACAGAGCTCTGATGTTTCATATACTGTGGTAAGGGAAACAAGGCCTTTGAAGTTCTATTAAAACAACATTATCTAATCACTGTGTGCCTTTGGGCAGGTCACTTAAACACTTTATACCTCAGTTTCTTTCTATTACAATGGAAATGATAGCATCTCCATCATAACCTTGTTGTGTGACACAGAAGAAGTAATACATGTAAAAACATCATGCAAAGTGCCTCGCAGTTTTCGTTTCCTTTCTCTAGAAGCACTTGAAATGAGGTATTTTTACTCATTAACTTTTTTTTTTTAACTTGAACTACTGTTAAGTAAGATCTCTTATACTTATAATTCAGAAATATTGTAACCTAATAGTATCCTTCTCTTTGAATTCCATCTTGTCACATTAAGTCCATCTTTCTACCTATAGATTAATTTAGATCCTCTGATGGTTACGCCTCTCAACTTCCTGTCACTGTCACGTTTGTAAGCATTTTCACACCTAAGACATTGGTAAAAGTCTTCTACCACTTGGAATTCTGTTGCATATCACTAAATACCTACTTTGAGGGTGATATCAGTTGATTAGTCAGCATACTTTACATTCAGTTAAGGATAAGCTCTCCAGAATCTAATGACCTCAATTATAATTCTGGCTCTAAAATCCTTTTTGTTTTGAAACCTTTAGCAAATTGGATCCTCTTTGTGTGTCTCTTTCTGCATCTTTTAATTAGGCCTAATTATAGTATCTACCTCAGAAGGTTATGAAGAAGAAAATAGTTAACATGTTTAAAGGGCATAATATAGATTCTAGTTCATCAACAGAATTCAGTAAATACTAATTGTTAACAAGTCAAATCACATGATTAGATAACTCACATTTTCTGCTTATCAATATTTTGAGATATATCAGTAGCATTCATCTTATTAGCCAAAAAAACTATATAAAAAGGGGGAAGGAGGTAAGATCTATGTGGGTTTTTTTTCCTTTTTTTTAAAATTTTTTACAGAGTTTTGTTGTTTACTGCCACACATCGACCTGAATCTGTTGTAGGTATACATATGTCCCCCGCTCCCAAACCTCCCCTCCTATCTGCCTCCCCATCCCACCCCTCCAGGTCGTCACAGAGCTCCTATTTGAGAGCCTTTAGTCCCACAGCATATTCCCCTGCCTCACTGCAATGTCCATAAGACTGTTCATGTCCGCCTCTCCATTGCTGCTCTTCATATTCATTTATCAGCACCATGTCTAGATTCCATATATGTGTGTCAGTATACAATATTTATCTGTCTTTCTCTGACATACTTCACTCTGTATAATAGATTCTGAATTCATCTACCTCATTAGAACTGACTCAGATGCATTTCTTTTTATGGCTGAGTAATATTCCGTTGTATATATGTATCACAGCTTCTTTATCCATTCATCTGTTGATGGACATCTAGGTTGTTTCTGTGTTCTAGCTATTGTAAATAGTGCTACAATGAATAATGGGGTACATGTGTCTCTTTCCATTTTGATTTCCTCAGGGTATATACCTAGTAGTGGGATTGCTGGGTCGTATGGTGGTTCTATTCCTAGCTTTTTTGAGGAAGCTCCATACTGTCTTCCATAGTGGCTGTATCAGTTTACATTCACTATGTGGCTTGTTTTTAGTGAATCCATGTATTACAGAATCCATGCCTATTTTTTATAAAGACACTACTTGTTTACTGTTTGGTTTCATAAAGCACTTTAAGATTATTATTTGATCTATTAGAGAATTTTGTAAGATATTGATATTTAATAGCATTTCCTAATTTTTTAAATAAAATTTGCTGAGAGATCAAATGCATGCCTGCTCAGGCTACTTATAAACATGTATGCATGCATGTGTAATAAGTTGCTTCGGTCGTGTCCTACTCCTTTGTAACCCTGTGGACTGTATAAGGTTAAAAATAATTTTAAATTGTTAACAAGTCAAATCAACATTGATTAGATAACTCACATTTTCTGCTTATCAATATTTTGAGATATATCAGTAGCATTCATCTTATTAGCCAAAAAAACTATATAAAAAGGGGGAAGGAGGTAAGATCTATGTGGGTTTTTTTTCCTTTTTTTTAAAATTTTTTACAGAGTTTTGTTGTTTACTGCCACACATCGACCTGAATCTGTTGTAGGTATACATATGTCCCCCGCTCCCAAACCTCCCCTCCTATCTGCCTCCCCATCCCACCCCTCCAGGTCGTCACAGAGCTCCTATTTGAGAGCCTTTAGTCCCACAGCATATTCCCCTGCCTCACTGCAATGTCCATAAGACTGTTCATGTCCGCCTCTCCATTGCTGCTCTTCATATTCATTTATCAGCACCATGTCTAGATTCCATATATGTGTGTCAGTATACAATATTTATCTGTCTTTCTCTGACATACTTCACTCTGTATAATAGATTCTGAATTCATCTACCTCATTAGAACTGACTCAGATGCATTTCTTTTTATGGCTGAGTAATATTCCGTTGTATATATGTATCACAGCTTCTTTATCCATTCATCTGTTGATGGACATCTAGGTTGTTTCTGTGTTCTAGCTATTGTAAATAGTGCTACAATGAATAATGGGGTACATGTGTCTCTTTCCATTTTGATTTCCTCAGGGTATATACCTAGTAGTGGGATTGCTGGGTCGTATGGTGGTTCTATTCCTAGCTTTTTTGAGGAAGCTCCATACTGTCTTCCATAGTGGCTGTATCAGTTTACATTCACTATGTGGCTTGTTTTTAGTGAATCCATGTATTACAGAATCCATGCCTATTTTTTATAAAGACACTACTTGTTTACTGTTTGGTTTCATAAAGCACTTTAAGATTATTATTTGATCTATTAGAGAATTTTGTAAGATATTGATATTTAATAGCATTTCCTAATTTTTTAAATAAAATTTGCTGAGAGATCAAATGCATGCCTGCTCAGGCTACTTATAAACATGTATGCATGCATGTGTAATAAGTTGCTTCGGTCGTGTCCTACTCCTTTGTAACCCTGTGGACTGTAGCTCCCTATGCTCCACTGCCCTGGGGATTTCCCAGGAAAGAATATGGGAGTGGGTTGCCATGCCCTCTCCTCCTCCAGGGGATTTTCTGGACCCAAGGATCAAACTGGCATTCCTTTGTGTCTCCTGCATTAGCAGGTGGGTTCTCTACCACTGCACCACTTAGGAAGCCTGTATACATCTATATGTAGGTATATATGTGTATATACATGTGTGTATGTATATACACTTAATGTCAGAAACTCCGTATATGGTTAAAGAACAATAAGAGAAGTATTTTCAGCTATTCAGTGTCTTTCAGATAAAGGAATGTGTACTGTAGGAGAACCTCTCTCTTGCAGGGAGTCCTGCATGGGTTTGAGTGTATGATTCAGACATTCTCATCACCTGAAGCTATTAATTTTCTAGGACCATTCTGATCTTATTCATTTGTAATTATGTGTGTACTTTCCTTCATTTGGGCAATTTATGACATAAATTTCATGACAAGAATACCTTAGTTTTAGCTTAACAGTTTGTGAAAGGATAAATACTTACATTTCAAGATTTAACCTTTGTGTGTTGATGTTTCAAATATATTTATTTTTAGGACTCTGAAGCTGATCCTGAGAAATTCTCCAGTAGGATAGAATGTGAAAGTCCAAACAATGACCTCAACAGATTCCGAGGCTTCCTGTGAGTGGTGTAAGACTTACCTTTACCTTTGTGGGTGTGAGTGGAATTGTATGTGGCAATTATATTTAATTAAAAAAAAAATTTTGTGTACTTATGCCCAAGTTAAATCACTAAAGGCTGTAAGTTAAGCCACTTATAAATTTAGCTTATTTTAATTGTTTGATATATACCTATGTATATTTTTGAAACAACAACAAAATCTTGGTCTTAAAGTAATCCTAGAATCTCTTTCAGTGCTATTTACATGAGGTCTGTGTTACGCCCAAGTCATATGAGTTCTTTGGAAGGAAGTGTTGGGATAGACATGGCAGCTTAAGTGACATGATAGGATGGTGTCCTTCTGTCCAATTAGAATTAGAGTAGGTGGGCAGCTTAACTGGTAAACGTTAGCTAGAGACTTTGAAATGCATTTAAGAAAAAGTATGAAAATCTAAAACAGTATCCACCTAGAAGCTTCCTGTAGCATCCACATCCCTTTCCAAGGGCAGTTAGAATTTAGGGTCTTACCTGATTCTGGCTGGCTGCTGGCACTGAAGTGCTTTATTTTTTGATCCAAGTTACTTACTCTTTTTACCTTTCCTAATGTTTAAGAAGAGTCAGTTAGACCTACTTAACAGTGGTGGTCTTGTGAGAAGATGGCAGAGAAGAAAAAAGTTCTTAAATCATCTTTTGAGACCAGAATCATTCTGATACCATTACTCAGTACCAAAGGAACTCAAAGACATTTAAGGGAAGATTAATATCCCTCAGAACATAGATGCAAAACATTTATATCTATTAATAGCAAATCAAGCCCAACAATATATATAAAGGAAAATAATAGCTCAGGAGGACTTATACCAAAAATGCATAATTAGCTTAACAGTAACAGATCAAACAATGTAATTCACAATATTATAAAACAATAATTAACAAATGAAAAATAAAAGCCAGGTGAGCATCTTCTGGACGTAGAAAAACCATTTGACAAACTCTAACTTTATTTTTGCAAACTGAAAATAGAAGGGAACCTTCTAATCTTAATGAAAGGCCTCTGTAAAAATCATATAGCTGGCATCATACTTAATAGTGAAGGATCACACATCTTTCCCCTAAGATCAAGAACAAGACATGGATATTGTCTCTTACCACTTTTATTCAAGCTTATGCTGGAGATCCTAGCTAATGTAAAGAAAATGAAATAAAATTAGCAAGTAATAAAGAAGGAAAGTTATCCTTTCTTCATAAATGGCATGCTAATCTTTGTAGAAAGCCTCAGGAAATCTATAAAAAAGCAACTGGAATTAATAACTGAGTTTAGCACTGTTGTAGGGAATAAGATTCAATATACAAAAATTGTATTTCTATACACTATCAATGAACATTCAGATACTGAAACTTTAAAAAAATCAATTTACAGTAGCATCAGAAAAAATGAAGTAATTAGGAATAAATCTAACAAAAAATATGAAAGACCTATATATTAAAAAACCCCTAAGCCTGCTTGAGGTAAACTAAAGATGTAACTACATGGAGATACATAGGTTGTTCATGAATTAAAACTCAGTATTGTCAGGGTTTGTTTCCTCAAATTGATCTATAGGTTCAGTGTAATCTCAATTGAAATACCAACAAAGTTTTTTATTTTTAGAAACTTTATCCTCCCGAGTCTGTGGTGGGTTGGATCGCTGTTCCCACTCAGATCCTTAGCCTGCTACCCCCCAGGCTGTTCCCAGTAGGGACGCTGGTGCCGCTGTGTACCACCTTTCCTAATGTTTAAGAAGAGTCAGTTAGACCTACTTAACAGTGGTGGTCTTGTGAGAAGATGGCAGAGAAGAAAAAAGTTCTTAAATCATCTTTTGAGACCAGAATCATTCTGATACCATTACTCAGTACCAAAGGAACTCAAAGACATTTAAGGGAAGATTAATATCCCTCAGAACATAGATGCAAAACATTTATATCTATTAATAGCAAATCAAGCCCAACAATATATATAAAGGAAAATAATAGCTCAGGAGGACTTATCCCAAAAAATGCATAATTAGCTTAACAGTAACAGATCAAACAATGTAATTCACAATATTATAAAACAATAATTAACAAATGAAAAATAAAAGCCAGGTGAGCATCTTCTGGACGTAGAAAAACCATTTGACAAACTCTAACTTTATTTTTGCAAACTGAAAATAGAAGGGAACCTTCTAATCTTAATGAAAGGCCTCTGTAAAAATCATATAGCTGGCATCATACTTAATAGTGAAGGATCACACATCTTTCCCCTAAGATCAAGAACAAGACATGGATATTGTCTCTTACCACTTTTATTCAAGCTTATGCTGGAGATCCTAGCTAATGTAAAGAAAATGAAATAAAATTAGCAAGTAATAAAGAAGGAAAGTTATCCTTTCTTCATAAATGGCATGCTAATCTTTGTAGAAAGCCTCAGGAAATCTATAAAAAAGCAACTGGAATTAATAACTGAGTTTAGCACTGTTGTAGGGAATAAGATTCAATATACAAAAATTGTATTTCTATACACTATCAATGAACATTCAGATACTGAAACTTTAAAAAAATCAATTTACAGTAGCATCAGAAAAAATGAAGTAATTAGGAATAAATCTAACAAAAAATATGAAAGACCTATATATTAAAAACCACTAAGCCTGCTTGAGGTAAACTAAAGATGTAACTACATGGAGATACATAGGTTGTTCATGAATTAAAACTCAGTATTGTCAGGGTTTGTTTCCTCAAATTGATCTATAGGTTCAGTGTAATCTCAATTGAAATACCAACAAAGTTTTTTATTTTTAGAAACTTTATCCTCCCGAGTCTGTGGTGGGTTGGATCGCTGTTCCCACTCAGATCCTTAGCCTGCTACCCCCCAGGCTGTTCCCAGTAGGGACGCTGGTGCCGCTGTGTACCACCTGGATGCCCATCATAGCTGCTGGACCTTCTCCCTCCATGATCTTGACCACTCAGGCTCAGAACCCCTACTAGTATAGATCAGGCAGCCTCTCTTTCCTGTAACACTTGCTCTCTGCAGGTGGCCTCCAGAGGATGCAAACCATGCACCCTGTTCAGAGAAAGAGGCAGCCATGAGGTCATAAGAACACGTTAAAAAAAAAAAAGAAACTGGGGAGTTTATTCTAAAAATTTATATGGAGATAGAAGGAAGTATTTGACTAAAACAAATTTGAAAAGGAACAAATTTGGAGGGCTAAAACCACCAAATTTTGTTTTGGGCATAGTAATAGGCTAGTAAGTCAATGGAAGAAATTAGAGTCTAGAAACTGATCCAGACATTTATGGACAACCGAATTTTTAGAAAGATGAAAAGGCAGTTTAATGGAGATGGGTTAGTTTTTTCACCAAATGATGCTGCAACAATTACACATCTATATTCAAAAAAAAAAAAAAAAAAAACTTCAATCCAGACCTCTCACCACTTAAAAAGAGTAACTAAAAATGGGTGCTCTACTTAAATGTAAACCTGAAATTATAAAACTCCTAAAAGGAAACATAGGGGAAATCTTTGGTATCTTGTGTTAGCCCAAGATTTCTTAGATACAATGCCAAAAGCATAATTCAAAAAAAAAAAAAATTCATCAGAAATAGCTTTGTCAGGGGCTTCCCTGGTGGTCCAGTGGGTAAGGACACCACCTTGCAGTGCAAAGGGTGCTGGTTCGATCCCTGGCCTGGGAAGATCCCACATGCCATGGAGCCGCTGGACCAATGTGTCCAGTTACCAAGCTGGAGCTCTGTAGCGCATGCGCCCAGAGCCGGTGCTGTGCGACAACAGAGGCCACCGTGATGGGAGGCCCACATGGGCCAAAGAACGAGGATGGATGAAAATGGACAAATGAAGGACCAATAGAAGTGGCCCGCCCGCCCCCTCCTTCCCCACCCCACACCCCCGAAAAAAAAAAATAGCTTTGTCAATATTAGAAACTTATTCTCTTCAAATGACACTTCTAAATGAATGAACACATAAGTCACAAACTGAAAGAAAACAATTTGCATATATATATATATATCATATAGGACTTGTGTTCAGAATATAGAAAGACATCTCAAAATTCAGAAATAAGTAAACAATGCAACTTTTAAAAGATCAAAAAAATTGAACAGACCCTTAACCAAAGACAATACATGGACAACAGGTATCTGTATGAAAAGATGCAAGCTAAAGCCACAGAGCTCTAACTACTAAATTGAAAAGACCAACTACACCAACTCTTCATAAAGATGTAGAGATACCAGAGCATGCATATACTGCTGGTGGGAATGGAAAAGGCTACAACCACTTTAGGAAATAGTTTGAAAGTTTCCGAAAAAGTTAAATACACATCTGCTGTATGATATGGCTATTCTACTCCTAAGTAGATAGTCAAGAGAAAACATTTATCCATATACTAACCTGGACACAAATATTTAAAGCAGTTTTAATTGTAATAGCCCCAGACTAGAAACAACACATGTCCATCAAAGGTAAATGAATAAACAAGTGAAATATCCATACAGTGAATACTACTGTATAGCAAAAAAGGAATTCACTTGTGATACATGCAAGAACATGGATGCATCTCAAAATGTTGAGCGAAAGAAGCCAGATAAATACACACACACACACACACACATTTGATTTATATAATTTCTGAAAAAAGATAATTTATAGTGGTAGAAAGCAGATAGTAGGTGCTTGGGAAGAGGGAACAGAGGAAGGAAAAATTGCAGAACCTCATAAGGAAACGTTGTGGGATGATAGGTATGTTCATCTTCCTGATCGTAGCAATGGTTTCACAAGGGAAATTTGTCAAAAACATCAGATTTTACACTTTAAATAGGTACAGTATATGTATTAATGTATGATTCTTGTTCTTCAATCAAGTTGTTTAAAATTTTAGAGTGAGAGCTGTCATGAAGGAAGTTTAGAACATCTTTAAGTAGCCCCTGATACAGTTGTTGGGCAGAAGCTATGCAGTGAGAAAAGGGAATGGGATTAGTTTAGGTATATAGATGATGCAGAATTAAATCGTCAAAAATAAGATACCAGGCAGGCAACTAAATACAAAGAATGGTTGACATTCCAGGTTAAGGTGCCAGCACAGGTAATGGTGTGAAGGGTCTGAGACCATAGTGCGTTTGTGGAGTCATAAGTGGCTTAAGTTGTTTGGAGGGTCGGTGAGTAGTATAGTAGATCATAGAGAGGCAAGGTGATGAAGAGAAGTTAGCAGGTGCTCCTGACATCAGAAACATGCTCATAAGCTTAAGATTAATTATTCTCTAGTGTTGTTTTCTCAGCTTCTCTTTACACAATTTCCTGTTGTAATTGGAAGATTTAGGGGTTGTCATTCTTTCTGACCTAGATTGTAACACCTGAGGTCCAGGTCAAAAAATGTCTTACGGGGCTTCCCCTGGTGGTCCAGTGGGTAAGGACACCGCCTTGCAGTGCAAGGGGCGCCAGTTCGAGCCCTGGCCTGGGAAGATCCCACATGCCGTGGAGCGGCTGGACTGATGTGTCCAATTACCAAGCTGGAGCTCTGGGGTGCATGTGCCCAGAGCCGGTGCTCTGCAACGACAGACGCCACCGCGATAGGAGGCCCACACGGGCCAAAGAACAAAGACAGGTGAAAATAGAGAAATGAAAGACCAGTAGAAGTGGCCCACCCGCTTCCCTCCCTCCCCAACCCGACCCCTACCCAAAATAAATAAATAAATAAATCTTTAAAAAAAAAAAATGTCTTACAATCCAGTTTATACAGACCCTCCCGGGGGGCCCTGACTCCCCTGACAAGCTCAGGCTGGCTTCTGGCACAATTTTAGACAGAAAAGACTAGGAACTCTAGTCTGACTCTGTGTGGTCTGGGATATAGAACTCTGCACAGAGTCTGAGTCAGATCGTGTATATTTAGTAGAGTCAGCCCAGATGGGTACAGTAATTTTTTGTGAAATTGTTTTTATCTTCTGAACTAGATCTTTAGCTTTTTCCAATCAGTTGTTTAAATTTTGAGTGAGAGCTGTCATGAAGGAAGCATCTTTAAGTAGCCCCTGATACAGTTGTTGGGCAGAAGCTATGCAGTGAGAAAAGGGAATGGGATTAGTTTAGGTATATAGATGATGCAGAATTAAATCGTCAAAAATAAGATACCAGGCAGGCAACTAAATACAAAGAATGGTTGACATTCCAGGTTAAGGTGCCAGCACAGGTAATGGTGTGAAGGGTCTGAGACCATAGTGCGTTTGTGGAGTCATAAGTGGCTTAAGTTGTTTGGAGGGTCGGTGAGTAGTATAGTAGATCATAGAGAGGCAAGGTGATGAAGAGAAGTTAGCAGGTGCTCCTGACATCAGAAACATGCTCATAAGCTTAAGATTAATTATTCTCTAGTGTTGTTTTCTCAGCTTCTCTTTACACAATTTCCTGTTGTAATTGGAAGATTTAGGGGTTGTCATTCTTTCTGACCTAGATTGTAACACCTGAGGTCCAGGTCAAAAAATGTCTTACGGGGCTTCCCCTGGTGGTCCAGTGGGTAAGGACACCGCCTTGCAGTGCAAGGGGCGCCAGTTCGAGCCCTGGCCTGGGAAGATCCCACATGCCGTGGAGCGGCTGGACTGATGTGTCCAATTACCAAGCTGGAGCTCTGGGGTGCATGTGCCCAGAGCCGGTGCTCTGCAACGACAGACGCCACCGCGATAGGAGGCCCACACGGGCCAAAGAACAAAGACAGGTGAAAATAGAGAAATGAAAGACCAGTAGAAGTGGCCCACCCGCTTCCCTCCCTCCCCAACCCGACCCCTACCCAAAATAAATAAATAAATAAATCTTTAAAAAAAAAAAATGTCTTACAATCCAGTTTATACAGACCCTCCCGGGGGGCCCTGACTCCCCTGACAAGCTCAGGCTGGCTTCTGGCACAATTTTAGACAGAAAAGACTAGGAACTCTAGTCTGACTCTGTGTGGTCTGGGATATAGAACTCTGCACAGAGTCTGAGTCAGATCGTGTATATTTAGTAGAGTCAGCCCAGATGGGTACAGTAATTTTTTGTGAAATTGTTTTTATCTTCTGAACTAGATCTTTAGCTTTTTTCCTGCTGTGTCCCCTATTTTCTAAAATCAACAAAAATTGAGATGTTCAGGCTCACTGTCTATATTATTGATGACTTCTCTGATCTTATTACTCTCGGGCATTGACTTTGTCTCTATTTGTGCCCATGTTGTATGCTGAGTATCAGATTTCTGTCAGAATAACTATACTGTTATTATTATACTTACCCATTTCTATATGAATCACGTCCTGTTAAACCACAGGAGCCAAGGCTATGTGAGTTTGTTTTTCTGTTCTCAGCATCCAGGTGGCTGTGCGGGGCCCATGGTGCATGCCACATAGGCTCTTGAATGGATTAAGGCTCTATGCAGACAGTCCATGTCTTACATGGAATCTGAAGGTCCCATATCCCATATCACAATGCCAAATACACGCCCATCAAGTGCAAGATGTATTTAGACTTTGGAGCTGGTACAATCAAGATAAAAGCTGGGCTTTGATATAATGGTAATCTAGAGTGATGTAATGGTGAAAAGTAAGGATCGCAGGGAAAAAAATCTTAATACACTAAGAAACTTTGGAACTGATGCTTCTTTATGTTAGGTCTGTTCCTGTAAATGTTCTAGCAATAATAAATTCTGTGTTGTTAAGGAGCCTAGTCACGGCTGGGACACATGCCTGAGAATGCTACATGGAAATGTGAGTGTTGGGATTAATTTACTCGTCTTTAAATCCAGAAAGTATTGATAGAGTTAGGTTAAACGCAAGGACACTGCTTGTTCTGACTATAACCCTATGGGTCTCTCTTTGTACATAAACCAATGTGTGTGTGTGTGTGTGTATCTCTCTATATATATATCTATATATCTATATATATATATGTAAAGGAATGTAAACACGCAACTCTTAGAAGAAAATGCTTTACAAGTTAGAGGAGTAAAATAACAAAATAGATTTGTCTGTTTTCCTACTCCTTAGAAGAGTAGGAAAGCTCTTTTTTCTTGAAGAGCTTTTTTTTTTCCCTTTCAAAGATAGCTCACTCTGTGTGGTCTGGGATATAGAACTCTGCACAGAGTCTGAGTCAGATCGTATATTTAGTAGAGTCAGCCCAGATGGGTACAGTAATTTTTGTGAAATTGTTTTTATCTTCTGAACTAGATCTTTAGCTTTTTCCTGCAGTGTCCCCTATTTTCTAAAATCAACAAAAATTGAGATGTTCAGGCTCACTGTCTATATTATTGATGACTTCTCTGATCTTATTACTCTCGGGCATTGACTTTGTCTCTATTTGTGCCCATGTTGTATGCTGAGTATCAGATTTCTGTCAGAATAACTATACTGTTATTATTATACTTACCCATTTCTATATGAATCACGTCCTGTTAAACCACAGGAGCCAAGGCTATGTGAGTTTGTTTTTCTGTTCTCAGCATCCAGGTGGCTGTGCGGGGCCCATGGTGCATGCCACATAGGCTCTTGAATGGATTAAGGCTCTATGCAGACAGTCCATGTCTTACATGGAATCTGAAGGTCCCATATCCCATATCACAATGCCAAATACACGCCCATCAAGTGCAAGATGTATTTAGACTTTGGAGCTGGTACAATCAAGATAAAAGCTGGGCTTTGATATAATGGTAATCTAGAGTGATGTAATGGTGAAAAGTAAGGATCGCAGGGAAAAAAATCTTAATACACTAAGAAACTTTGGAACTGATGCTTCTTTATGTTAGGTCTGTTCCTGTAAATGTTCTAGCAATAATAAATTCTGTGTTGTTAAGGAGCCTAGTCACGGCTGGGACACATGCCTGAGAATGCTACATGGAAATGTGAATGTTGGGATTAATTTACTCGTCTTTAAATCCAGAAAGTATTGATAGAGTTAGGTTAAACGCAAGGACACTGCTTGTTCTGACTATAACCCTATGGGTCTCTCTTTGTACATAAACCAATGTGTGTGTGTGTGTGTGTATCTCTCTATATATATATCTATATATCTATATATATATATGTAAAGGAATGTAAACACGCAACTCTTAGAAGAAAATGCTTTACAAGTTAGAGGAGTAAAATAACAAAATAGATTTGTCTGTTTTCCTACTCCTTAGAAGAGTAGGAAAGCTCTTTTTTCTTGAAGAGCTTTTTTTTTTTTTTTTCCCTTTCAAGATAGCACAGATAGCAGATACAATGACAGTCTTCCTATATATTACCAAGAAGAAACAGCTCATAGACTGAAGTCCGTTGCTTAGAAAACATACTGATCTTTTTTTTTTTTTTTTTGAAGTTTGGCTTTTTGTTATTATATTTATTATTTTTATCATTTTCATCATTTATTCTTTTGCGTGTGTGGGCCTCCCATCACAGTGGTCTCTCTCATTGCAAAGCACCAGCTCTGGGCACATGCACTCCAGAGCACTGGCTCGTAATTGGACACACTGGCCCAGCCATTCCTTGGCATGTGGGATCTTCCTGGGCCAGGGATCGAACTGGTGTTCCTTGCACTGCAAGGCGAGCTTTTTACCCACTGGACCACCAGGGAAGCCCCATACTGATCTTAATGTTGAAATTTAGTACACATTTTCACAAAATATGTGAAATACATAACTTTTGCTTATTTTAAAAAATGTTCTAATGAGTTTGCTCTGAATTTTGCCACAATAGTAATTTACTCAAGTAATTGCTTTGATTATTTTAAAACCATTTATTGCAGAAGTTTTCAAACATGGAAAAGTAGGAAGAAAAGTATAAAGAACACCCATGGGCCCTCACCCAGTTTTACCTATTTTATAACTTGCCAACTGTGTTTCAGTTGTCGTCCTACTACCTTCGCTACATGACCCTACATCACATCATTTCATGACTGTAAATATTTGACTATGACTATACAGCAGAAAAAACTGCATAGAAAATGGCTATATAACATCACTATTACATTTAAATAAAGAGCAAATTTTTTTTTAAATTTTGGCCTCTCTTTTTATTGATTTTTTATTCATTTGTTTTTCATACATCTTTCTTCTTCGGCCCGCGTGGGCCTCACACTGCAGTGGCCTCTCCCACTGCAGAGCACTGGCTCTGGGTGCATGCACTCTAGAGCGCCGGCTCGCAATTGGACACACCGGCCCAGCTTCTCCGTGGCACGTGGGATCCTCCCGTGCCAGGGGTTGAACTGGTGCCCCTTGCACTACAAGGCGAACTCTCTACCCACTGGGTAACCAGGGAAGCCCAAATTAAGAGCAATTTCTTGATAGCATCTAGTACCTAGTCTTTGTTTAAATTTTTCCAGTTATCTCAAAAAACTTTTATAGTTAATATATTGTAACCAGGATCAAAACAAAGGTTGACACATTGCATTCTGTTGATATGTCTCTAAATTTGCCTTCCCAAGAAATGGGATCATTTAGCCTGTTGAATTACCATGCTCGTGGTTGAGGCCCCCAACCAATTCTGCTCCCCTCCCCTGACCTGTCCCACCCTCCTGTGCCACTCATTGAATCTACCAGATCATTTTACCTATGGAGGTTACCACTGCAGACTTCATAGATTTGGTCAGCTGTATCCTTGGGTGATGGTTAATGCGTTTTTCCAGCCGTGTTTCCTGAAAACTGTTCAAAGACACTTGCAGAAGCTGATGAAAGAAATTGGCTATCTAGAAAATGATGATTGTATACATATGTACATACATAGACACAGGAAATTATTGTATACAGTTTCAAAGACTTCACAGATCCCCTAATGTCACAGACCTCTGTTTAATTCATCCTCATAGATGCTTAATTAAGTTCCCAGGGAGATGAACAGTTTCTCTCCCTGAACTTTGGGGACCTTGATGCCCCCCTCGGTAGTTATGTTAAGGTTGGTGTTGTCAGCCTTACCCTTTCATTGTCAAGTTCCCTACCAGCCTTCTAGCTAATGATTTTAGTAGCCACTGACTATTACTGCCTAAGAATAATCCTTGATTTCACCAGGGTCAAAATGGTAATTTTCTAATTCCATGAAGAACTTTTTCCACATCAGGTATTAAGTTATCTCAAAGTACAGTTTATATTACAGAAAATAGTCTTCTTATTTGGATTATTTTTTAGTTTTTGTAGTACTAGAAGTTGGCAAACAATGAATGATAGAAACCAGTTTAAAAACCTGTTGTGTCTTTTTTCCCAGCCAATGTGGATAACTCTGAAATAACTAAAGCAAGTGCAATCAAGATTTGGAACTTCTCTTCCGAACTGCCCAACTTTATACTCTAATCAAGAAAACTCAGAATTCATAATGTTTATTTTTACATCCCCATCTTTGGCATCTAAAAATAAATCTATATGCTGTCTTTTTTATAGAGAACATTCCAACAAAGAACGTGTGGGTCTCAGTAAAGAGAATTTATTACTTAGAGGATGCACCATTAGAAATACAGAGGCTGTCATGGGCATTGTGGTTTATGCAGGTTGGTTACATTTCTGACTTTCTACCATCATCTCCTCTGTGTTTTTCTGCAAGTTAACATTTTCCATTTATTTGAAATGAAATCTTTAGAAGCAGAAAGGATATTTGTCTTGATAACCTTAATCATTGGTCTCTGTTTTTCTAAATGGACCACAAAAGGAAACTAATTGAAAAAGTGTATTACATAACTACTTTTCATTAAATTGTCTGCCAGAGAGATTTCAAGATACGATATTTACTACCTGGCTTTAATTTGCACATTTTCTGAATATTGTGTTTCACATGTAGGCCATGAAACCAAAGCAATGCTGAACAACAGTGGACCGAGGTACAAGCGCAGCAAATTAGAAAGAAGAGCAAATACAGATGTCCTCTGGTGTGTCCTACTTTTGGTTATAATGTGTTTAACTGGTGCATTGGGTAGGTAGAATTTCATTATTCACTGACATCTTTCCAGCAGGATATTCGTTTAAAAGTATTATATTTTCAAAATGATATTTGTGAATTTAAGACTGACTTCTGTAAGGGGGAGGTTAGTTGCCAGTAAATATTTCTTCACACCTTCATGTCTCTCTTCTCTAACTTGAAAAGCATTGATTACATGTGGCCCCAGTAAAAGGGACTTGGGAAGAGATGCAGATTGAGAGACACAGGCAGGACATTGTGTACCCTTTTGAATTTGAATTTGTTTCTCAAAATAAGCAGTTGGTGTTTGACCGAAGTAAATACTTCCATCTCTCTTTCATTAGGACTAAAGTTCTATATTTGCATAATGTATACATAGCATCCTTTTGATGTCTCTGCATTTTTTAAAAGGTCGTGGCATCTGGTTGAGCGCATATGAAAACATACCTTTTTTTAATATCCCTGAGCTGGATGGACTTGTCATATCACCAGCGCTGGCTGGATTCTATATGTTTTGGACCATGATCATTTTGTTACAGGTAATTTCTATTGAGTGCATCATAGCATTTTAAGGTCTTTGCTACTTATCTAGCACTCTCTGGTTTTTCGTTCTTTCTTTTTCCCCTCTAACATTTTTGAAATTGGTTCTTCTTAGGTCTTGATTCCCATTTCCCTCTATGTTTCCATTGAAATTGTGAAGCTTGGACAGATATATTTTATTCAGAGTGATCTGGATTTCTACAATGAGAAAATGGGTTCTACTGTTCAGTGCCGAGCCCTGAACATCACTGAGGACCTTGGACAGATTCAGTATCTCTTCTCTGATAAAACAGGAACCCTCACTGAGAATAAGATGGTTTTTCGAAGATGTAGTGTGGCAGGCTTTGATTACTGCCACGAAGAAAATGGTGAGTGTTGAGTTTCTGTGAAAACCAGCCTTAATATCTGTCATTTTTGTACTCACTTAATGGTGCTATACTTATTACCGATGAGCACTCAGATGAGTACTGAGTTTCATGGTTGTCTCTCTAAAAGCTCATTGGTCAAGAGTTTGTTCTAAGAGTTACTGGGTCAAAGTCAGAGTCATCTTCTCTAATTTCTTTTTCTTTGGCCATGGTTTCTCAGAAAGGAAAGTAAATTACCAGTAGTTGTAGAACATTGGTGGTTAAATATGGTGACAGTGATGTTGCATTATAGATATTTTTGAGAATCCAGTGGAACTCTATGGACCATTTCCCTTAAAAACCATTTTAAAAATAATTCCAGAGGGATGCCAGTCTTCTCTTATCCCATCACTAGCCCATAGGTATCTATTGGTCTTTGGCTGAGAATACCTAATTCATGAAGAAATAAGATGATCCGAACTTCTGAGGCTAAGAAAGTAAATATCTAAAGTGCAAGTTTTCTTTAAAGAATTGAACTTCAGGGCTTCCCTGGTGGTTCAGTGTGTGAAGAGTCTTCCTTGCAGTGCAAGGGGCATCAGTTCAATCCCTGGCCCTGGAAGATCACACATGCTGCGGAGCGACTGGACCGGTATGTCCAATTACGAGCCAGTACTCTGGAGCACGTGTGCCCAAGAGCCGGTGCTCTGCGATGAGAGAGGCCCCTGCAATGGGAGGCCCACGCAGGCCACGGAATAAAGATGGATGAAAATAAATAAGAAACCATTAAAAGAGGCCAAAAATTTAAAAAGAGTAAGAATTGAACTTCATTAATTTTGTTATTTACAAAAGTAAATGTGCTCTTATGAAAACAATTCTGAGATGTGTTCAAAACAAGTTAACCTAGAGATGAACCACCATTAATAATTTGATGAGTATAGAACTATTTCTTTATGTATATTCTTATATATGTGAAAATAAATATTTGCACATTTACCTTTTATACGTTACGTTATAATGTTGCTTTGAAATTTGCTTTTTTTATTCCTCTATATCTCATGGGCTTTTTCTCAAGTCAGTTCACGAGTTAACATGAAGTTCATAGCATTGTGCTGTATGTGATCAAACTTAGTTTGCTCTTAGAACAGTACTTGCAATTAGCATCACTAATTGAACAAATACTTTGTGAGCTCCCAACATGTGTCATGAGTCCCTGATCTCATGTAATTTAGAGTTGGCAGGAAGATAGATAAGATGAAAAATTATGATATACAAAATGAAATTCATCATGCGGTATTTCGGGGTTTCAATTATGTCTTTTTTTTGGCCATGGTTTCTCAGAAAGGAAAGTAAATTACCAGTAGTTGTAGAACATTGGTGGTTAAATATGGTGACAGTGATGTTGCATTATAGATATTTTTGAGAATCCAGTGGAACTCTATGGACCATTTCCCTTAAAAACCATTTTAAAAATAATTCCAGAGGGATGCCAGTCTTCTCTTATCCCATCACTAGCCCATAGGTATCTATTGGTCTTTGGCTGAGAATACCTAATTCATGAAGAAATAAGATGATCCGAACTTCTGAGGCTAAGAAAGTAAATATCTAAAGTGCAAGTTTTCTTTAAAGAATTGAACTTCAGGGCTTCCCTGGTGGTTCAGTGTGTGAAGAGTCTTCCTTGCAGTGCAAGGGGCATCAGTTCAATCCCTGGCCCTGGAAGATCACACATGCTGCGGAGCGACTGGACCGGTATGTCCAATTACGAGCCAGTACTCTGGAGCACGTGTGCCCAAGAGCCGGTGCTCTGCGATGAGAGAGGCCCCTGCAATGGGAGGCCCACGAGGCCACGGAATAAAGATGGATGAAAATAAATAAGAAACCATTAAAAGAGGCCAAAAATTTAAAAAGAGTAAGAATTGAACTTCATTAATTTTGTTATTTACAAAAGTAAATGTGCTCTTATGAAAACAATTCTGAGATGTGTTCAAAACAAGTTAACCTAGAGATGAACCACCATTAATAATTTGATGAGTATAGAACTATTTCTTTATGTATATTCTTATATATGTGAAAATAAATATTTGCACATTTACCTTTTATACGTTACGTTATAATGTTGCTTTGAAATTTGCTTTTTTTATTCCTCTATATCTCATGGGCTTTTTCTCAAGTCAGTTCACGAGTTAACATGAAGTTCATAGCATTGTGCTGTATGTGATCAAACTTAGTTTGCTCTTAGAACAGTACTTGCAATTAGCATCACTAATTGAACAAATACTTTGTGAGCTCCCAACATGTGTCATGAGTCCCTGATCTCATGTAATTTAGAGTTGGCAGGAAGATAGATAAGATGAAAAATTATGATATACAAAATGAAATTCATCATGCGGTATTTCTGTACGTATATATTTGTGTGATTATTTTGATAAGTTGCATGTCTAGAATTGGTATTGCTGGATACAGAAGTATGCACATTGAGAATTTTTATAGATCCCACAAAGTTTGTCTCTAAAGCATTATGCTAATTTGTTTTCCCAACTCAGAGAAATAATGCCTATTTTTCATACCCAGCCATGGGTCAAGTTAATCTTTTTAATTTGTGAGTTTTGTATATGCAGTTAGCACTTCATTGTCTTAATGTTTTTCTGATTAGCAATATGTCTTTAGCCCTCTGAACAAGTAATCATTCCTTGACAAAGTGATCATGTCTTCCTGTTTTACAGATGAATTTTTTTGATTCTTAGTAATCTGTAGGAGGGTTTTATCTATTAAGACAGGGCTGATGTTCAGTTTGTATGTCCCTGTGTAGGTTGTGTGTAGCCAGTACCCATTTTCATTTGTGCATTTGTATTGAACCTGTTATTAAATAATTTGAATACCTACGCTGATATAATCCTTTTCTTCTATATGTGGTAAATACGTCTCTGGTTTGTCATTTATCACCGTATTAGTTTTCTGTTGCCATATACAAATTAACACAAATTTGATGGTTTCATATAGCACATACTGTTGGACAGCTTCTGTCGGTCAGGAGTCTGGATCCAGGTAGCTATGTCCTCTGAGTCTCTCACCAGGTTGAAATCTAGGGATTGGCTGGGACTGTGTTCTTATCTGAGGCTCAAGGGTCCTCTTCTTGGTTCCCTGGTTTTGGGATTGCCAGAGTCTTGAGGTGGTAGGACTGTGGCCCGTGTTTCCTTGCTGGCAGTGTGGGTCTGTTCTGAGCTCATGGAGATGGCCCACCACTTCTTGGCACTGGCCTGTCCACAGCGTGGTGGTCACTTCTTCAGGGCAAGCAGCAGAACCTCTAGTTTGCTCTTAGAACAGTACTTGCAATTAGCATCACTAATTGAACAAATACTTTGTGAGCTCCCAACATGTGTCATGAGTCCCTGATCTCATGTAATTTAGAGTTGGCAGGAAGATAGATAAGATGAAAAATTATGATATACAAAATGAAATTCATCATGCGGTATTTCTGTACGTATATATTTGTGTGATTATTTTGATAAGTTGCATGTCTAGAATTGGTATTGCTGGATACAGAAGTATGCACATTGAGAATTTTTATAGATCCCACAAAGTTTGTCTCTAAAGCATTATGCTAATTTGTTTTCCCAACTCAGAGAAATAATGCCTATTTTTCATACCCAGCCATGGGTCAAGTTAATCTTTTTAATTTGTGAGTTTTGTATATGCAGTTAGCACTTCATTGTCTTAATGTTTTTCTGATTAGCAATATGTCTTTAGCCCTCTGAACAAGTAATCATTCCTTGACAAAGTGATCATGTCTTCCTGTTTTACAGATGAATTTTTTTGATTCTTAGTAATCTGTAGGAGGGTTTTATCTATTAAGACAGGGCTGATGTTCAGTTTGTATGTCCCTGTGTAGGTTGTGTGTAGCCAGTACCCATTTTCATTTGTGCATTTGTATTGAACCTGTTATTAAATAATTTGAATACCTACGCTGATATAATCCTTTTCTTCTATATGTGGTAAATACGTCTCTGGTTTGTCATTTATCACCGTATTAGTTTTCTGTTGCCATATACAAATTAACACAAATTTGATGGTTTCATATAGCACATACTGTTGGACAGCTTCTGTCGGTCAGGAGTCTGGATCCAGGTAGCTATGTCCTCTGAGTCTCTCACCAGGTTGAAATCTAGGGATTGGCTGGGACTGTGTTCTTATCTGAGGCTCAAGGGTCCTCTTCTTGGTTCCCTGGTTTTGGGATTGCCAGAGTCTTGAGGTGGTAGGACTGTGGCCCGTGTTTCCTTGCTGGCAGTGTGGGTCTGTTCTGAGCTCATGGAGATGGCCCACCACTTCTTGGCACTGGCCTGTCCACAGCGTGGTGGTCACTTCTTCAGGGCAAGCAGCAGAACCTCTAGTTTTGAATCTCTCTGACTTCAGGGAGGTTCTGACACCTCTTTTATTTGATGAGATCCTATCACACCAAGTGGACCAGTATTGGCATTTTATTGTATTTCTTTTGAGTCTTTTTTCCTGTAAATGTTAATATATATGTTTTTTAAAACAAAATGGCATCACAGTGTGCCTTGACTTTTATAACCATTTTTCTTGAGACTTCATGATCACCTTTCCATTCTCTTATTTTTCTACTGGTTATCCTGTATTGCATTGTAATAACTGCCACAGTTTATGCAACTGGTCAACCATTAGTTTAGGTTGTCAACAGTCATTTGCAGTACTGCAGTAAACATCACTGTTGCTAACCCCTGTCCATTTGTGAGATTAGTATTTTCCAAAATTATCTGACTGTAGATCTCTATTTTTGAGAAGTATCTTACAGCAGTAATGTTTCACAAAATTTATGGTGGGAAATACTGCATTATTTTTTTATTTGTGGAATTTAAAATTTTACATTTGCGGCCTCTAAGGAGGGCTGATAGCAGCCCTCTCTCGGCCTGTCCCTGAGTATATGCACTGCTGCCCAGTGACTACTTTTCTTCTGTGGCCCCTTGTGCAGAGAAGGTACTGAGTGAGAATCCAGTGCTACCAGGACTGAACTGTCACTGATGAGATGCCTGTCTGTGAACCAGGGAGGGTTACACCACCTCAGGGAGGTGCTGACTTATGTGTCAGCACTTCTTTACCATAGATGGCTCCAGAGCTCCTGGTCTCTTGTCTCTAATGGTTTAGAAACAAGCATATGTATACAAAGACACAGCATGGGTGTGCAGACACACACACACATACATGCACACCTCTCTCTCTCTTTTTCCCTGCCTCCCTTCTCCTCCCCTCAGTATTGAAAGTGGTAATGATACGGGCTAGTTTTCCCCAGAACTTAATCCTGAGGCATTATTTTCACTGAAATGAAAATCAGTTAAGCCTTTAGAATTTTCTGGCAAAAGAATTGCCTACGAGATATTACCTTTGAAAATGTTGCTGCTGGGAAGTCACCCCTTACTCCTAGGCAGTTGAACTAAACACATCTGAGGACATTCTTGTTTTAAAGCCTTGAAGCTTATAAATTTGGTCTATGGACTAAGCATCAGCAACACCTAGGTGTATCTTAGAAATGCAGAGTCTCGGACCCCTCTTTAAAGCTTCAATTAAAATCTTCATGTAACAATATCCTCAGGTGAATTATATGCATATTTAAAAATTTTTAAGCTCCTTTAAAAGATTACTGAAGGAGAATGAATTTTTAATAAGTGTTTTAGCTTAGAATGGTTTTAGATTTATAGAAAAGTTATAAAGCTATTGTGCATTCCAGTACCCTCCCTCTGCCCAGTTTCCCTTGTCTTAGCATTTTACGTTAGTCTTAAGATTAGTTTGTCACAAGTAATGAACCTATATTGATACTTCATTATTAACTGAAATCCAAATTTTATTGAGATATCCTTAGTTTTTACGAAAGGTCTTCTTTCTGTCCCAGGACACCACATAACACTTAGGCATCATTTCCTTGCCTCTAGATTTGACAGTTTCTTGGCCTTTGCCTTTTTTGGATGACTGGTCAGATGGTAAAGAATCTACCCGCAATGCACGAGACCTGGGTTTCATCTCTGTGTTGGGAAGTTCCGCTGGAGGAGGGAATGCCCATCCACTCTAGTATTCTTGCCTGTGGACAGAGGAGCCTGGTGGGCTACAGTCCATGGGGTCACAAAGAGTCAGACAGGACTGAGTGACTAACACTTTCACTTTACTTTTCACTTCAAGAGTTCTGAGGGCACGCCATAAGGATTTTGTAGGATGTCCCTCAATTTGGGTGTGTCCGCACAGTGTGCTATGATGCAGCTTGTAACTCTGATGTACCTGGTGGTAGCATTTAAAGGTTTCTAAGAACAAGGCTTTTGGAATCAAGGCTCCTAAATCTAATTCGCATCTTCACTGTTGGCAAGCTGTGTGACTTTGGACAGGTGATGTAAATTCTCTGGACCATGATAAAAAGGATCAGTAATAGTAACAGCATCTACTTCATGGAGTGGTTAAGAGGATAAGAGAAGATAAATTATGAGAAAGTACTTGGGGGCTTCCCTGGTGGTCCAGTGGCTAAGACTGCCCACTATCAACGCAGGGCACCTGGGTTCAGTCCCTGATCAGGGAGCTAGATCCCATATGCTGCAACTAAAACCCAGCACAGCCAAATAAATAAATATATTTTTTAAAAAGGCAATAGAGCACAGCACAGAATAAGTTCTTTACGAATATTAGCTGCTAGTATTGTTGTCATAATGGTTGTTGTCAAATTAAGAGATACAGTCGTCTGTTGAGCTCATGGTCCAATATGAGAGACATGGAAACATAAAATAACATTTAAGTGTTGTACGATTAAAGTCAGTGTTGTGTTTCCATATTGTTTTGATTTCTCAAGCATGTTGGTTTTGGAGGTGAATTTGCACTGATCAGGGTTTGAGAGTTGAAGGATATTGGATAAGGAATTCTTGGAATGCTGGAAATATGAGGAATTAGAATAAAAGGCTTTGTGTCAAGGCTATGTGGATGATACAGTTGAAAGAAACTTGAGTGTGCTGCTTACAAGCAGGTGAAAGTTGGAATGCTGGAAATGTTTGAGGGACTAGTTCATAGCAAAATGTTCAGTGGAGCATATGAGTGTCCACACTGTCTTTCTGTCCTTGTGTTAGAGCCTTTGGAGAGCATATTGAAAAGTGTGATGAAGTTTTTTGTTCCATAGTCTAACACTCATTTCTTCCAGATACCACAGAAATATAAATCATAGGTTATGAAGAGGTTACTGGATGTTTGAAGAGAGGAATCAGAAGAGAAAAGAGATTCGGATTAAATAAGAAATAGTTTATGTAGTGTCTAACGTAGTACCTACCTTGAGACAAAGGAAACATTACAGACTGTTTTCTCTTACGAACTAGAAGGCAAGAATTCTTTGCCACTTTAAGACACTGATGAAACTATGTAGTATCTACTTCAGGAGACATAGTAGAAGTCTTGATGGTCATTTGAATAGATTTTGTGCATCAGTATAATAATAACTTTGTTAATCATACCTACCTTTTTAAAAAAAAATTTTCAGAGACTAAAATTACGGCTTTCAATACTGTTGTTTTCTGAATCACACTGTAACTTTACTGGTCTATTTACTTCTTGTAACTCCCCACAAAATGTGTAAAGATTGAGCTGCTCCATGTCTTTTTTTTTAATTCTTTATTTTAAAGGTTTTACAGAGTTTTGTTGTTCACAGACATGTATGTTCCCAGATCAGTCATATGCATATCCCTGGTCCCCACCCCTCCGAGTTCCCCCCATCCCACCCCTCCGGGCCATCGCCCCATGCCATTGTAAGCACTCCTATTCCCTTAGCACAATGACAATAGCTATCTTTTCCACACATGACAGTATAGGCTTCCATGTTACTCCCTCCATGCCTCCCCCTGCCTATTTCTTCCCCACAATGTCCCTATGTCTGTGCTCTGTTTTTCCATGAGTTCACTGCGTGTGTTATCAAGACTGTCCTACTAGATTCCATATATGTGTGTTAGTATACTGTATTTGTCTTTCTCTTTTTGACTTCACTTTTTATGATAGGTTCTAGAGCCAGCCACTTCATTAGGACTGAGTCTTCAACATTTCTTTTAACAATTGAGTAGTATTTCATTGTATATATGTACCAGCGCTTCTGTATCCATTCATTCGTTGATGGACATCTAGGTTGCTTCCATGCTCTGGCTATTGTATAGAGAACTGCAATGAACATTGGGGTACAGGTGCTTCTTTCAGTTTTGATTCCATCAGGATATAAGCCTAATAGTGGGATTGCTGGGTCATAGGGTGCTTCTATTTTCAGTTTTTTACGGAATCTCCATACTGTCTTCCATAGAGACTGTATCAATTTACATTCCCACCGGCAATGCAAGAGGGTTCCCTTTTCTCCGCACCCTCTCCAGCATTTATTGTCTGCAGATTTTTTGAAGATGGCCATTCTGACGGGTGTGAGGTGATATCTCATTGTAGTTTTAATTTGCATTTCTCTAATAATAAGCGAGGTTGAGCATCGTTTCATGTGCTTTTGGGCCATCTGTATGTCCTCTTTGGAGAGGCATCTCTTTAGATCTTTTCCCCAATTTTTGATTGGGTTATTCGTTTTCCTTGTGCTGAGTTGTCTGAGTTGCTTGTAGATTTTGGAGATTAATTCTTTGTCTGTTGTTTCATTTGCTATGATTTTCTCCCACTCTGTGGGGTGTCTGTTCAGCTTTTTTGTAGTTTCTTTTGCTGTACAAAAGCTTTTAAGTTTCATGAGGTCCCACATGTTCATTTTTCTTTTCAGTTCCGCTATTTTAGTAGGTGGGTCAGAGAAGATCTTGCTTTGATTGATGTCCTTGAGGGTTTTGCCTATATTCTCCTCTAAGAGTTTGATGGTTTCTGGTCTTACATTTAGGTCTTTAATCCATTTTGAGTTGATCTTAGTGTATGGTGTTAGGGAATGTTCCAACTTCATTTTTTTGCATGTAGCTGTCCAATTGTCCCAGCACCACTTGTTGAAGAGGCTGTCTTTGTCCCATTTTATAGTTTCTCCTCCTTTGTCAAAAATAAGGTACACATAGGTGCGTGGGTTGATCTCTGGGTTCTCAATCTTGTTCCATTGGTCTATAGTTCTGTTTTTGTGCCAGTACCATACTGTCTTGATGACTGTTGCTTTGTAGTAGAGTCTGAAGTTAGGGAGGCTGATTCCTCCAGCTCCGTTTTTCTTTCTCAGGATTGCTTTGGCTATTCGAGGTCTTTTGTGTTTCCATATGAACTGTGTTATTCTTTGGTCTAGTTCTGTGAAAAATGTCAATGGTAGTTGGATAGATATTGCATTGAATCTGTAGATGATATTTGGTAGTATGGTCATTTTCACAATATTGATTCTTCCGACCCAGGAACATGGAATATCTCTCCATCTGTTTAAGTCTTCTTTAATTTCTTTCATGAGTGTCTTGTAATTTTCTGTGTACAATTCTTTTGTTTCTTTGGGTAGGTTTATTCCTAGATATTTGATTCTTTTGGTTGCAATGGTGAAGGGGATTGCCTCTTTGATTTTGTTTTCTGATTTTTCATTGTGTATAGGAATGCCGGTGATTTCTGTCTGTTGACTTTGTATCCTGCGACTTTGCTGAATTCAGCGATTAGCTCTAGTAGCTTTGTAACCGTGTCTTTGGGATTTTCTATGTATAATATCATGTCGTCTGCAAAAAGAGAGCGCTTGACTTCTTCCTTTCCAATCTGGATTCCTTTTATTTCTTTTCTCTTCTCTTATTGCTGTTGCTAGCACTTCCAGGACTATGTTGAATAGTAGTGGTGAAAGTGGACACCCTTGTCTTGTTCCTGATCTTAGAGGGAATGCTTTCAGTTTTTCACCGTTGAGGATAATGTTTGCTGTGGGCTTCTCATATATGGCTTTTATTATGTTGAGATAGATTCTTCTATACCCATTTTCTGAAGAGTTTTTATCATAAATGGGTGTTGTACTTTGTCGAAGGCTTTTTCTGCATCTATTGAGATGATCATGTGATTTTTGTCTCTCAATTTGTTGATATGGTGTATCACATTGATTGATTTGCGGATATTGAAGAATCCTTGCATGCCTGGAATGAACCCGACTTGATCATGATGTATGAGTTTTTTGATGTGTCATTGAATTCTGTTTGCTAGGATTTTGTTGAGGATCTTGGCATCTAAGTTCATCAGAGAAATTGGTCTGTAATTTTCCTTTTTTGTGTTGTCTTTGCCTGGTTTGGGTATCAGGGTGATGGTGGCCTCGTAGAATGTGTTTGGAAGTTTTCCTTCCTGTGCAATTTTTTGAAAGAGTTTTCGAAGGACAGGCATTATCTCTTCTTTAAATGTTTGGTAGAATTCGGCTGTGAAGCCATCTGGCCCTGGGCTTTTGTATTTGGGTAGATTTTTAATCACAAATTCGATTTCTGAACTTGTGATTGGGTTGTTCAAAGTTTCTGTTTCTTCCTGGCTCAGTCTTGGGAGATTAATCTTCTCCAAGAAACTGTCCATTTCTTCCAGGTTGTCCAGTTCGTTGCCATAGATGCTCATAATAGTCTCTTAGAATCCTTTGAATTTCTGCATTATCTGTTGTAATCTCTCCTTTTTCGTTTTTGATTTTGTTGATCTGGTTCTTCTCTCTCTTTTTCTTAATGAGTCTGGCCAGTGGCTTGTCAATTTTGTTTACCTTTTCAAAGAACCAGCTTTTTGTTTTATTTATCCGTACTATAGTTTCTTTCATTTCTTTCTCATTTATTTCTGCTCTAGTCTTTATAATTTCTCTTCTTCTGCTGGCTTTGGGATGTTTTTGTTCTTCTTTCTCCAATTGTTTTAAGCAGAAGGTTAGGTCATCTGCTTCATATTTTCCTAGTTTCTTGAGGTGGGATTGTATTGCTATAAATTTCCCTCTTAGAACTGCTTTTGCAGTATCCCATAGGTTTTGCACGGTCGTATGTTCATTATCATTTTCTTCTAGGAATTTTTAAATTTCTCCTTTGATTTTCTCAGCAATCAGTTGGTTTTTTAGGTATGTGTTGTTTAATCTCCATGTGTTTGTGTTTTTAGCGTTTTTTTTTCCTGTAGTTGATCCCTAGTCTCATTGCATTGTGGTCCGAGAAGATGGTTGATATAATTTCAGTTTTCTTGGATTGATTGAGGTTAGATTTGTGGCCCAAGATGTGGTCTATCCTGGAGAATGTTCCGTGAGCACTTGAGAAGAAAGTGTATTCTTCTGCTTTTGGATGGAACGTCCTAAAGATATCGATGAGGTCCATTTTTTTCTAGTGTGGCATTTAAGGCTTGTGTTTCTTTATTAATTTTCTGTTTAGATGATCTGTCCATTGGTGTGAGAGGAGTGTTAAAGTCTCCTACTATTATTGTGTTATTATTGTCTGAAAGTATCTGTCTTATGTATTGAGGTGTCCCTGTGTTGGGTGCGTAGATATTCATGACTGTTATGTCTTCCTCTTGGATAGATCCCTTAATCATGATGTAGTGACCTGTCTTGTCTCTTAGAATCTTCTTTACTTTAAAATCTATTTTGTCTGATTTGCGGATTGCTACTCCAGCTTTCTTTTGATTTCCATTTGCATGGAATATCTTTTTCCAGCCTCTCACTTTCAGTCTATGAGTGTCTCTAGGTCTGAAGTGGGTCTCTTGTAAACAGCATATATATGGGTCATGTTTCTGAATCCATTCAGCCAGCCTGTGTCATTTGGTTGGAGCATTTCATCCATTTACATTCAAAGTAATTATTGATATGAATGTTCCTATTGTCATCTTCTTAGAAGTTTTGGGTTTGATTTGTAGAACTTCTCCTACTTTTGTATTTATTGGCTATATCAGGCCCTTTAACACTTGTTGTAGGGCTGGTTTTGTGGTACAGAATTCTTTTAGTTTTTGTCTGTCTGAGAAGCTTTTGACTTCTCCATCAATTCTGAATGAGATTCTTGCTGGGTAGAGAATTCTTGGTTGGAGGTTATTCTCTTTTAGCCGTTTAAATGTATCTTGCCATTCTCTTCTGGCCTGCAGGGTTTCTGTTGAAAGATCCGCAGTTAGACATATGGGGTTTCCTTTATATGCTATTTGTTGTTTGCTCCTAGCTGTTTTTAGTAATCTGTCTTTATATTTAGTCTGCGTTAGTTTGATTAGAATGTGCCTTGGTGTGTTTCTTCTGGAGTTTTTTCTGTATGGAACTCTTTGTGCTTCTTGGACTTGGTTAACTATTTCCTTTCCCATGCTAGGGAAGTTTTCAACTATAACCTCTTCAAGAATTTTTTCGTAGCCTTTCTTCCCCTCTTCTTCCTCTGGAACTCCCATAATTCTAATGTTCGTGCATTTGATATTGTCCCATAGGTCTCTCATGCTATCCTCAGTTCTTTTAATTCTTTGGGCTTTGTTCTGTTCTTCAGCCATTATTTCCACCATTCTATCTTCCAGCTAGCTTATCCGTTCTTCTGCCCCTGATACTCTACTGTTGAGATCTTCTGTAGTATTTTTGAGTTCAGCAATTGAGTTGGTTGTCTCTATTTGCTTATTTTTCATTTCCTGCATGTCTTTTCTCAATGCACTAATTTCCTCTGATATTCTGTTTTCAGTGTTTTGCCTCCTCATTAGTATAGCTTTTCTGAATTCTCTTTCAGATAATTTGTCTACCTCCTCCTCTGTCATTTGAAGCTGTGATTCTCTAGCTTGGTCCTTCATTTGTGCAGTGTTTCTCTGTCTTTCTCTTGTAAACAGCATATATATGGGTCATGTTTCTGAATCCATTCAGCCAGCCTGTGTCATTTGGTTGGAGCATTTCATCCATTTACATTCAAAGTAATTATTGATATGAATGTTCCTATTGTCATCTTCTTAGAAGTTTTGGGTTTGATTTGTAGAACTTCTCCTACTTTTGTATTTATTGGCTATATCAGGCCCTTTAACACTTGTTGTAGGGCTGGTTTTGTGGTACAGAATTCTTTTAGTTTTTGTCTGTCTGAGAAGCTTTTGACTTCTCCATCAATTCTGAATGAGATTCTTGCTGGGTAGAGAATTCTTGGTTGGAGGTTATTCTCTTTTAGCCGTTTAAATGTATCTTGCCATTCTCTTCTGGCCTGCAGGGTTTCTGTTGAAAGATCCGCAGTTAGACATATGGGGTTTCCTTTATATGCTATTTGTTGTTTGCTCCTAGCTGTTTTTAGTAATCTGTCTTTATATTTAGTCTGCGTTAGTTTGATTAGAATGTGCCTTGGTGTGTTTCTTCTGGAGTTTTTTCTGTATGGAACTCTTTGTGCTTCTTGGACTTGGTTAACTATTTCCTTTCCCATGCTAGGGAAGTTTTCAACTATAACCTCTTCAAGAATTTTTTCGTAGCCTTTCTTCCCCTCTTCTTCCTCTGGAACTCCCATAATTCTAATGTTCGTGCATTTGATATTGTCCCATAGGTCTCTCATGCTATCCTCAGTTCTTTTAATTCTTTGGGCTTTGTTCTGTTCTTCAGCCATTATTTCCACCATTCTATCTTCCAGCTAGCTTATCCGTTCTTCTGCCCCTGATACTCTACTGTTGAGATCTTCTGTAGTATTTTTGAGTTCAGCAATTGAGTTGGTTGTCTCTATTTGCTTATTTTTCATTTCCTGCATGTCTTTTCTCAATGCACTAATTTCCTCTGATATTCTGTTTTCAGTGTTTTGCCTCCTCATTAGTATAGCTTTTCTGAATTCTCTTTCAGATAATTTGTCTACCTCCTCCTCTGTCATTTGAAGCTGTGATTCTCTAGCTTGGTCCTTCATTTGTGCAGTGTTTCTCTGTCTTTTCATTATTAGGTTAGTTTTTGTTTCTTTGTGTGTGTCTCTGTGTATGAAGTTCTTTTCTCCACTGGCTTCTTGGTTGAATTCTCCCTTCCTTTGGGTTTCTGTCCTTCTAGAAGGGTTCAGTGGTTTGTGTCTTGGGTGGTGTTAGGTCTTGTTTACAGGTGAATAATCTCTAGTGTTTTATGTTCTTTGATAGTGTGGGGTCTTGGAATCAGGGCTTCTACTCCGAGGATCCTTGGTTTGATGATTGGTCAGGGGGTGTAGGTTCAATGTCTGGTTTGCTATGGTGTTCCATGATATTAGTTCAAATACTAGCATCTGAGGAACAAGAGGTGTGTCCCTGATGGGTGACAGTCATAAAAGCATGCAGATGTTTTCTAACATAGTCATAAGATATACATACATACACAGCAATAACCACATCTAACCAGTCTTACAGTGATAAAGCATAGGAAATTTTTCTGGCAAACGACACAATCAAAGATGATACTTGCCCATTAAGCTCTGAATTAATTAAAATAGTGCCTGGAAAAATAGATCCAGGGCAAGGTCCTGGCTTGGACTATTTCATTGAAAGCAATTTTAGCTAAGATATGTGTTGGGGGTGAGGAGGTGGAGAATGTATGGGTAATGAGAAGGAATAGATTCGTCTTGGAAGGATTTTATAGGGTTATGTAGCCAAGATTAGTGTGTTGTATTGTTTAGTGCAGCTGGAAGAGAATAGTGGAGACAGGAAGGTAGGAAATATTTATCTAGAGGATAGTGGTAGATAGGGGAAAGTTTTACATTTAGAACATAGAGGGAGGAAGCAGTGGCAAAGAGGAAAGAAACTTAGAAGTTTCCAAGAATTAAAAGTTTAAAAAAAATTAAAGATTAAAAAGGGAGGAAAAACTTAATAAGAAGAGACAAAAAGAAAAAAAAAAAAAAACAAAAACCAAACCTGACCGATCAAACAAATAAACAGAACCATCCACAACAAATAAACAAACAAAAAAAGCTAAATACTGTCCCTGGTTTTTATCCTCTCATCTGTCTGGTGGAAGCCAGTCTGCTCTCGATGGTGTTGTCTTGATGATGTAGCCTTTCCCTTATGGCACCGGTTGCTATGGTTTGTTTTCAGCCAAATAAGGTGTTGCTGCAAGCTCAGGTGCTGGCCGGGGCGGCAGGCTGATCCCAGTCCGTCGGGAGGGGACCGCGGCGCATGCAATCCCGTGTTGGAGGGGGATGCCATCTGCCGCGCACCTGCCCATAGCCTCCAATACCTGCCCTTCTCTCGGCTTCCTCTGCTGCAGGCGTAGCTATGGAGGTGCACGGGCTCCTCCGCCACTGGCGCGCGTGCATTGCCAGTTAGGCGTCCAAGTCCCAAAGGCAGGCACAAGCTTCCCTGTCTGGCTCGAGCCTGGTCCCTGGTCAGCAATCCGTGGGCGACTTCTCCTTCAGCTAGTCCCATACTAGGAGTGTTTGAATTTACCGGGTGCCAGGTGGAAAGTTGCGATTTTCGCCCGATCAAGCAGCGCATTTTTTGCACTGGGTGCTCCCTCCCGGCTCCAGGTCGCTAGGCAGCACTCTGCGCGTTCTGCCTGGCCCTGCTCCAGTATCGTATCTTCGCAGTGTCTTAATTTCTGCCGGCGATCCGGGCGGATTCTTGGAATTTTCGCGTTGATCGCTGCCTTCTCTCCCCCGAGGCTCTGCTCAGGCCCCCCTTTAGGGCACTTGCTGGCGCGCTCTCAGTCCGTGCGGTCTGGCATGGGGGTTAGGATAGAGGGTTCTTAGAACCGTAGCTCCGGGAAAGTTCTGGCTGTTCACGCTTCTACTCTCACGGACCTATGGAGTTCTTCTGTCGTCTAGCGGCTGGTTTGTTGGTGGTGTTTCATTTCTTGATTAGTTCTGGTGATTCTGTTGGGGAGCTGGTGAAATCTTCCCCTCGTTCCTCCGCCATCTTGGTTCCGCCTTCCATGTCTTTTTTATTTCACTCTTTAGAGTTCTGTCTACCAATGAGATATTATTTATTGAGCAAGTTAGTCCTACATTAACAGCTTAGTTGTCTGGCCTTACACTAATTCCACAGTTCCAAGGGACTGGTTTCCCTAATGATAACTATGAGAAATTCCTAAAGTATAACCTTCATGTTTCTATATGTTGTATAGTATTTTAATTAGTTTAAAATGGTATCACATTGTCAACATGTAAATTGCTTTACCTACTCAAAGGTTTGTCAGCCCAGCACTGTTGACATTTGGGGCTGGATGACTTTGTCTTTGGGAAGCTGTTTAAGAGGTTTGGAAGCATCCTTGGCCTTTGTGTGTGGCGTGCCCTCACACTCTTGCTGTTACAAGATGTGCCAATCAAATTGTGCACAGGCATTGCCAAATGTTTGCTGGAGGACAAATTCACCCCTCCGTGAGAATCACTGAGCTAACCTCTTGTATACAAGTAACTGGTAAGGACATAAAATATAGCAGATATTTGTCCGACTTTGAAGTCATGAAAGCCTGACTCTATCCTTACCTGCACTGTTTACTGTCTTACTCTCCTTAGCTGCAAAGTGGAACAGTGATAGTTTCTCTCCAGTAGCATTAAAGATAAAAACAAAGTGTATGTAGATATGACGATATATAGTTGTTTATATCTTAGCACAGCCTGCACAATTACAGGCCGTGGCCCTGGCCAGGTGGCTCAGACCAGATGGCCCAGGATTAGCAAAGAAAGCTAGAGAAAGTGTGAAAAAGGAAATAATAATAATAAAAGTTTTTGTGAAAAAAAAACGAAAACACCACGATCAACAGATTTGACTAAAAATTTTTAAAAATAGTAATAAAAATTAAAAAAATAAAGGACCTAGCAAGATGCTTGATGAAAAGGAGGTACTGTGTTAAGTGTTAACTCCCTATCCTACAACTTACCCTGAATGCTAGGGATGTTATTCATATGTCTATTCATACATTGATTCATTATTCATGTAATATTAAACAAGGACTCATTGAAATCAAGCAGGGAACGTTTACCACATGAAATAATAAAGAGAAATACATTTTAATGTTTTAGCTATATTTAGAAATAATATAGCATGAAGATTCAGAGCACTGGCTATGGAGTTTAGTAAGCCAAGTTACATTAACAGCTTAGTTGTCTGGCCTTACACTAATTCCACAGTTCCAAGGGACTGGTTTCCCTAATGATAACTATGAGAAATTCCTAAAGTATAACCTTCATGTTTCTATATGTTGTATAGTATTTTAATTAGTTTAAAATGGTATCACATTGTCAACATGTAAATTGCTTTACCTACTCAAAGGTTTGTCAGCCCAGCACTGTTGACATTTGGGGCTGGATGACTTTGTCTTTGGGAAGCTGTTTAAGAGGTTTGGAAGCATCCTTGGCCTTTGTGTGTGGCGTGCCCTCACACTCTTGCTGTTACAAGATGTGCCAATCAAATTGTGCACAGGCATTGCCAAATGTTTGCTGGAGGACAAATTCACCCCTCCGTGAGAATCACTGAGCTAACCTCTTGTATACAAGTAACTGGTAAGGACATAAAATATAGCAGATATTTGTCCGACTTTGAAGTCATGAAAGCCTGACTCTATCCTTACCGTACTGTTTACTGTCTTACTCTCCTTAGCTGCAAAGTGGAACAGTGATAGTTTCTCTCCAGTAGCATTAAAGATAAAAACAAAGTGTATGTAGATATGACGATATATAGTTGTTTATATCTTAGCACAGCCTGCACAATTACAGGCCGTGGCCCTGGCCAGGTGGCTCAGACCAGATGGCCCAGGATTAGCAAAGAAAGCTAGAGAAAGTGTGAAAAAGGAAATAATAATAATAAAAGTTTTTGTGAAAAAAAAACGAAAACACCACGATCAACAGATTTGACTAAAAATTTTTAAAAATAGTAATAAAAATTAAAAAAATAAAGGACCTAGCAAGATGCTTGATGAAAAGGAGGTACTGTGTTAAGTGTTAACTCCCTATCCTACAACTTACCCTGAATGCTAGGGATGTTATTCATATGTCTATTCATACATTGATTCATTATTCATGTAATATTAAACAAGGACTCATTGAAATCAAGCAGGGAACGTTTACCACATGAAATAATAAAGAGAAATACATTTTAATGTTTTAGCTATATTTAGAAATAATATAGCATGAAGATTCAGAGCACTGGCTATGGAGTTTAGTAAGCTGGATATAAAACTGATCTGTTCACTCCTGTGAGATGGGAAAACTTACTTTTTCCTTATTTCTAAAATGGAGGTATTGACAGTGTCTACCTTAGAAGTTGGTCCAGTGACTGAGACAAGTGACTGGCACATAGTAACATTTAGCAGTGCATGTAAGCTATAAAGTAGGTACCAATGTGTGGGGTGAATGAGAGGTCTTCAGTGTGGAACTAGGACTGAGGTAAGTAGAAAGGAGAATGACTATCCTGTGCAGAGGCACAAGTAAGAATGGAGAACTTGAGACTATGTGGGGCATAATATGTGTATCTTGTTTTAAAGCTCAAAGATCATATAGGGAAATAGTTTGTATTTTTTACGCAGAGAATATAATGAACTTGCAAAACTGTAGAACTGGTAAAAGATCTTGAAGTTGTTGGGTCCAAATCAGTCATTCTTCAAGTAAGAAAACAGAGGCCTAGAAGAGCAAGCAATTTGCCAGTAGCTGCTTAGTCTTTGGAAGAATTAGTTCTAGAACCCAGAATCACCTTGTTGCTTCTTAACTTTTCCTTGTCCTTAAAAAAACATAGACAGCAGCTATTAAAATAAATAGAATATGTGGATATTCTGCATTTTATACATTAACTTACTGAAAGCCATACTTGTTCAGTAGCTAGATTTGGCTTAAATACAAACAACTAGCAATCCAAATAAGCATATAGTTTTTGACTGTCTAATCTGTATCCCAGACATTGGATGTAATGAAAAACACGACAGACAAGGTCCCTCCTTTCATATAACTTCTATTGGAGAAAATTGCCACAAATTAATTAATTTTAAAATAAAAGATATAAAATATTGAAAAATGCTTTGCAGAGAATTAAAATGGGGCAGTTGGGCTTCCCCAGTGACCCAGATGGTAAAGAATCTGCCTGAAGTGCAGGAGACTTGGGTTTGATCCCTGGGTCAGGAGAATCCTCTGAAGAAGGGAGTGGCTACTGACCGAAGTATTCTTGCCTGGAGAATCCCATGGACAGAGGATTTAGGTTTTTTATGTTTTAGCTATATTTAGAAATAATATAGCATGAAGATTCAGAGCACTGGCTATGGAGTTTAGTAAGCTGGATATAAAACTGATCTGTTCACTCCTGTGAGATGGGAAAACTTACTTTTTCCTTATTTCTAAAATGGAGGTATTGACAGTGTCTACCTTAGAAGTTGGTCCAGTGACTGAGACAAGTGACTGGCACATAGTAACATTTAGCAGTGCATGTAAGCTATAAAGTAGGTACCAATGTGTGGGGTGAATGAGAGGTCTTCAGTGTGGAACTAGGACTGAGGTAAGTAGAAAGGAGAATGACTATCCTGTGCAGAGGCACAAGTAAGAATGGAGAACTTGAGACTATGTGGGGCATAATATGTGTATCTTGTTTTAAAGCTCAAAGATCATATAGGGAAATAGTTTGTATTTTTTACGCAGAGAATATAATGAACTTGCAAAACTGTAGAACTGGTAAAAGATCTTGAAGTTGTTGGGTCCAAATCAGTCATTCTTCAAGTAAGAAAACAGAGGCCTAGAAGAGCAAGCAATTTGCCAGTAGCTGCTTAGTCTTTGGAAGAATTAGTTCTAGAACCCAGAATCACCTTGTTGCTTCTTAACTTTTCCTTGTCCTTAAAAAAACATAGACAGCAGCTATTAAAATAAATAGAATATGTGGATATTCTGCATTTTATACATTAACTTACTGAAAGCCATACTTGTTCAGTAGCTAGATTTGGCTTAAATACAAACAACTAGCAATCCAAATAAGCATATAGTTTTTGACTGTCTAATCTGTATCCCAGACATTGGATGTAATGAAAAACACGACAGACAAGGTCCCTCCTTTCATATAACTTCTATTGGAGAAAATTGCCACAAATTAATTAATTTTAAAATAAAAGATATAAAATATTGAAAAATGCTTTGCAGAGAATTAAAATGGGGCAGTTGGGCTTCCCCAGTGACCCAGATGGTAAAGAATCTGCCTGAAGTGCAGGAGACTTGGGTTTGATCCCTGGGTCAGGAGAATCCTCTGAAGAAGGGAGTGGCTACTGACCGAAGTATTCTTGCCTGGAGAATCCCATGGACAGAGGAGCCTGGCGGGCTACAGTTCGTAGGGTCGCAAAAAGTCAGACACAACTAACACTTGCTTACATTTTATGATACAGAATGAACAGAAGGCACTTTGAATGGTTGAGAGGAGCCTGGCAGGCTACAGTCCATGGGGTCTCAAAGAGTCAGATACAGCTAACACTTCGACTTTATGATACAGAATGAACAGAAGGCACTTTGGTTGAGCAAGAGCTCTCTGAGGGGGATACCAGAGCCTAGATCTGAATGGCGTGGTCTTTGAATTCAGGAGTAAAAGCTTTATGGTCAGTTGAAGCAGCTAGAATAGGGGCCCTCAGACTGAAATGAGCTTTTTCAGTTTTCAAAATAAAGACCAGTGTGGCTGGATTTAGTGCTTAAGAGAGACCAAGAAAGTTAGGTCATCAGAGGCCAGATCATTTTGAGTTATATTCGCCACGGTAAGGAATTCAGAGTTTATTCCAAGTGAACTGTGAAACCACTGGAAAGTTTTGTGTGGCGAGTGGTCCTATCTGCTCCACCTTTTGGAAGATCGCTCTAGCTCCTGTTTCAGGAGTGAATTACAGAGGGGCAAGGAGGCCTGTCAGGAGGCTGTTGTTCTGGTCCACTTGGAAGATGATGGTGGCTTGAATTAAGGGGATGGAGATGGAGAGAAGTTTAGATATTTGGGGTATACTTTAGATGAATAATAGCTGTTGGTGATGCTTTTGATACCAGCGATAAGGAAGAAAAGAGAAATCGAGAATAATCTACGGGTGCTGTATGACGGTCTGGAGGGGTGGGATGAGGGAGATATACATATGACTAATTTGAGAACATACATATCTGTAAACAACAAAACTCTGTAAAAGTTAAAAGTAAAATAAAAGTTTTAAAAAAAAAAAGAATAATCTGTATTTTTTGGTATCAATAGCTAGGTAGATATTTAGGTGCCATTTACAAAGATGAGGAAGACCAGAGAAAGAGTAATCTTGTGGAGGACTGCAGGAAGAGACAAAGCAGTCTATATTTACCATACCAATTTTAAGATGTCCATTGTTTATTCAACTAGGATTTATTGAGTATCAATCCCTGCCCTGGGCTTTAGGGATATCATATTAACAAAAGACAAGGGGCTTCCCCTGGTGGTCCAGTGGGTAAGGAAAGCACCTTGCAGTGCAAGGGGCGCTGGTTCGATCCCTGGCCTGGGAAGATCCCACGTGCCGCGGAGCGGCTGGACCGATGTGTCCAATCACCGAGCCGGAGCTCTGGAGCGCATTCGCCCAGAGCCGGTGCTCTGCAACGACAGAGGCCACCACGATGGGAGGCCCACAGGAGCCAAAGAACAAAGACGGCTGAAAATAGAGAAATGAAAGACCAATAGAAGTGGCCCGACCGTCCCCCTCCCTCCCCACCTCACCTCACCTAAATGTTTAAACTGTTACCTAATGTAGACTGTAATTAAAAAAAAAGAAAAGACAAAATGCTCTGCCCTTTTGGAGTTTATATTCTAATGGGTGACTCAAAGAATTAAAAATAAGGTCTATGTGTCTAGAAGGTGGTAAGTGCTGAGGCAGGATACATAATGAAGAGTGTGGTTAGATTTGAGAAGAGCTTCACTGACAAAGGGACATGACTTCAAGGAGACTTAGTGGGTAAGGGAGTGAGCCATGGAGATGTCTGCTGCAAATTCACACAGATTTTTTTTTTTTAAATTTTGGCCTCTTTTATTGGTCTTTCATTTATTTCTTTTCATCCATCTTTATTCCTTGGCTTGCGTGGGCCTCCCTTCACAGTAGCCTTTCACATTGCAGAGCAACGGTTCTGGGCACACGCGCTCCAGAGCACTGACTCCTAATTGGACACACCAGCCCAGCTGCTCCATGGCATGTGGGATCTTCCCGTGCCAGGGATTGAACTGGCGCCCCTTGCACTGCAAGGCAGACTCTTTACCCACTGGACCACCAGGGAATCCCCAGAGATGATATATATATATATTTTAATTTTATTTATCTTTTTTTGGGGAGTGGGGTGGGGAGGGAGGGGGATAAGTGGGCCACTTCTATTGGTCTTTCATTTGTCTATTTTCATCCATCTTTGTTCTTTGGCTCCTGTGGGCCTCCCATCGCGGCGGCCTCTGTTGTTGCAGAGCACCAGCTCTGGGCACATGCGCTCTAGAGCTCCGGCTCGGTAATTGGACACATCGGTCCAGCCGCTCTGCGGCATGTGGAATCTTCCCAGGCCAGGGATCGAACCGGCGCCCCTTGCATTGCAAGGCGGTGTCCTTATCCACTGGACCACTAGGGGAAGCCCCAGAGATGATATATATATATATTTTACTTTTATTTATCTTTTTTTGGGGAGTGGGGTGGGGAGGGAGGGGGATAAGTGGGCCACTTCTATTGGTCTTTCATTTGTCTATTTTCATCCATCTTTGTTCTTTGGCTCCTGTGGGCCTCCCATCGCGGCGGCCTCTGTTGTTGCAGAGCACCAGCTCTGGGCACATGCGCTCTAGAGCTCCGGCTCGGTAATTGGACACATCGGTCCAGCCGCTCTGCGGCATGTGGAATCTTCCCAGGCCAGGGATCGAACCGGCGCCCCTTGCATTGCAAGGCGGTGTCCTTATCCACTGGACCACTAGGGGAAGCCCCAGAGATGATATTTTAAATACAGGACCAGATGACACCAGGAGGGAAGACTTGTGTAGGAGGTGAAGGAGGAGCTCGTGTGGCCATTCACTGCCTTTCTCATTGCTACAGTTTTTCTCAGTGGCGCAAGTTCATTAACTCAGAGTATTGGAGGAGTTTGGAAGCTAGGTTTAAAGAAGGAGATAATCATGTGAAACATCTATTTAAGAAAATACGTGACATACTCAACTTGCAGGTGTTTCATCTCAGGGAATGACCCCATGATTTCTTTTCTTTTCTTTTCTTTTTTTTTCCTTCCCCTAAGCCAAGAGGTTGGAGTCCTATCAGGAAGCTGCCTCTGAAGATGAAGATTCTGCTGACTCTCCCAGCGGCTCCCTCAGCAATATGGCGAAAGCGAGGTCCCCCAGCTGCAGGACGGTTCACAGTGGGCCTTTAGGAAGTGTCTCCTCGAATCATCTAACTGGGAGCTGTTTCGCTGTAGAAAATGGAGAAGCAGCCAGTGAAGTGCCTCATTCCAGACAGGCTGCTTTCAGTAGCCCCATTGTAAGTGTGAATGCGGGACTTGAATCTTGTCTGCCCACGATGAATGATGAAAGAACATCCTCATAATTATAATAGAGCCAAACTCTGTTGTCTTTTCTCCCTGAGAAGAGACTACTGGGTAAGTAGTGTTCAGTGTGATTGCCGCATGTTTGCAACATCCTGATTTTGGAGATAATTCAATGTCAAGAGATAGTATATCATTTCCAAAAAAATATGTTTCTGGTTGACTGAGCTGGGAGAGCTGAGCTGGGAGAAAGCTGCCTTGCTTTAACGTTCATGGCTTACTTTTAAAACCAGCAAAATTTAGCAGAGGTATCTCATTGACAGGTAAGTGTGTCTTTTGATAGGGAAATTCAAAGGCCTCTCAGTATCCCTTCAAGGCCTTTTAATCTCTTTGGAATCTTCCACCAAATCTGTGTCCTCTTCCCCATTCCTAGTCCTCCAAAGGTCATTTTCTAATATTTGTATATCAGAGCTCAACAGGGTGTGTTCTTGAGTCCTGAGGGGAAAATATGGAGGAAGGACCAGGCAGAAGATGGGAAAGAGGAAAGAAGTTTATGGGAAAGAATTAGAAATCAAAACTTTTGTTGTATTTAAAGTGACTTCCATACAATTTTGACTGCCTTGTCTACCTTCCACATTTTATTAATTCTTCATTATCCTCATCCAAGATGAGGATTTTCCAGCCAGAAGACTGGTAAGCAGTTGGTGATCTCTGGAATAGGTGACAGAAATCGTTTTGGGGAGACTTTGTGTTTCTACATTGAATTTATATAGACTTTTATAGTAAGATGTGATCTGAGTCGACCCCAGGGATCTCATTTGTCCTGGACAGGCCTTGAGGGGAATATGGCTCTTTTCAAAGTTCTAACAGATGAACAATTTAGAATGTAGGAAGATCATTTCACTGAAACTCATCCACTGCATTTTTTGTGGCTCTAAGGATATTACACTTGTTCTATCATTACCATATGTCAGTTTATTCCAAACATCTGGATTTAATTTTTCTCTAACTTCTGGATAAAAAGGAAAGAATGAGCACAACCTTTTCTCTATACTCATTTTCAGGCTATATCAGAAAAATGTATCTGTTTTCTTCTGTTTTATCAATCTTGCCCATTCCTCTGCTGATCTTTTACATTTCCCACCCATCTGAAGTTAACTACATGTTGATTCATGTTTGCTTGGAAGTCCAGGTACTAGTGACTAGTTGAGACTGTTGGCAAAACTTCCCTCTCAGTTTCCTGATCTAGCCTCACCCTCTTCCTGGAACAAAGGATTGTTTCCTAGTGTAGAGTCATTATGGGTTGTTTCTTTCTTTCTTTCTTTCTTTTTTTTTTTTTTTTTTACCATTTCCCCTGTGTAAAATTCATTCTCCCCTCACCACCTACCTATTTCTACCAGATCTGATGAAATACATCTTTCAGTATCGTTCCTTCTGAAGACTTCTCAAACTCTCTTTTCTCAGCTTCTAAGTTCTGTTCACATAGTCCCTCCTGCTCTTCAGTCCCTTAGTCCTCGGGCCACTGCTGTTTGAGAGTAAGGACTTAATCCGCTTGAATCCTTGGCATCTAAGGTCAGCGTCTCAGTGAAGTATCATTGCATGAAGGTGCTCAGCAGACTCAGTCTCCCCATTCAGTCTGTTTTGTCTTCACTTGCCTGTGCTCCGGTGTCACGTGTTCTTCTGACTATATGGGTGCTCTGGGGTTGCCGCCTTGTGTTGTGTTTTGAATCCACACCCTTACATACAGGATAAAAATGTCTTCCTTGAGATACAGGACCTCCTCTCCCTCTTGCTCTAGGCAGAAGACTGGTAAGCAGTTGGTGATCTCTGGAATAGGTGACAGAAATCGTTTTGGGGAGACTTTGTGTTTCTACATTGAATTTATATAGACTTTTATAGTAAGATGTGATCTGAGTCGACCCCAGGGATCTCATTTGTCCTGGACAGGCCTTGAGGGGAATATGGCTCTTTTCAAAGTTCTAACAGATGAACAATTTAGAATGTAGGAAGATCATTTCACTGAAACTCATCCACTGCATTTTTTGTGGCTCTAAGGATATTACACTTGTTCTATCATTACCATATGTCAGTTTATTCCAAACATCTGGATTTAATTTTTCTCTAACTTCTGGATAAAAAGGAAAGAATGAGCACAACCTTTTCTCTATACTCATTTTCAGGCTATATCAGAAAAATGTATCTGTTTTCTTCTGTTTTATCAATCTTGCCCATTCCTCTGCTGATCTTTTACATTTCCCACCCATCTGAAGTTAACTACATGTTGATTCATGTTTGCTTGGAAGTCCAGGTACTAGTGACTAGTTGAGACTGTTGGCAAAACTTCCCTCTCAGTTTCCTGATCTAGCCTCACCCTCTTCCTGGAACAAAGGATTGTTTCCTAGTGTAGAGTCATTATGGGTTGTTTCTTTCTTTCTTTTTTTTTTTTTTTTTTTACCATTTCCCCTGTGTAAAATTCATTCTCCCCTCACCACCTACCTATTTCTACCAGATCTGATGAAATACATCTTTCAGTATCGTTCCTTCTGAAGACTTCTCAAACTCTCTTTTCTCAGCTTCTAAGTTCTGTTCACATAGTCCCTCCTGCTCTTCAGTCCCTTAGTCCTCGGGCCACTGCTGTTTGAGAGTAAGGACTTAATCCGCTTGAATCCTTGGCATCTAAGGTCAGCGTCTCAGTGAAGTATCATTGCATGAAGGTGCTCAGCAGACTCAGTCTCCCCATTCAGTCTGTTTTGTCTTCACTTGCCTGTGCTCCGGTGTCACGTGTTCTTCTGACTATATGGGTGCTCTGGGGTTGCCGCCTTGTGTTGTGTTTTGAATCCACACCCTTACATACAGGATAAAAATGTCTTCCTTGAGATACAGGACCTCCTCTCCCTCTTGCTCTAGGCAGGCTGGTTCTTATCCTTCTTGGAGACTAAAAGATTTTGAAAAAAACTACAGATCCTTTGACCTGAAAAACTGGCATCTGTGTAGGATACTAGTGTGAGAGTCTGGAAGTGGAAGGGTGTTAACATGGTGCCTTTCATGGGAGAGGCAAGATGAGAGTCAGGAAATGAGATAAAAATAACACTCAGGTACAGGTAACCCTAGGGGAGAAGTAGGGTACAGTGTTGGGCTTCCCAGGTGGCTCAGTGGCAGAGAATCCACTTGCCAACCAAGAGATTCAGGTTCGATCCTGGGTTGGGAAGATGCCCTGGAGGAGGAAGTGGCAACTCACTCCAGTATTCCTGCCTGGGAATACTGTAGTCTGATGGGCTATAGTTCGTGGGGTCACAAAGAGTCAGACATGACTTAGCAGCGAAATAACGACAGGCACAGTGTTAGAGCTTGGTCAGTGTTATCTCCCAAGTGGTGGATCTTTGTTCATTATTAAACTGTGGACATTTTAAATTTTGCATTAACAAGAGTTCAAGTCACTCTCAGTTTTAAAACAGACTTAACATTCAATACATAGTAAGACTACCCAAAAGCTTTGGCAGACACTTTGAGAGAGCAAAGAGAAGTCTTAGCCATTGTTTGTTTTAATTTAGGTTCCTGGTGCAACCTAGTGTTAGTCATTCAGTCATATCCAACTCTTTGCAACCCCATGGACTGTAGCCCACTAGGCTGCTCTGTCCAGGGGATTCTCCTGGTAAGAATACTGAAGTGGGTTTCCATTCCTTTCTCCAGGAAATCTTTCTGTTCCAGGGATTGAACCCAGGTCTCCTCCATTGCAGGCAGTTTCTTTACTGATTGAGCTACCAGAGAACCCCAATTTGGGTTTCTACTGGGAAAAACAGGAAGAAATTTAGGAAGAAAGGAGGGAAAGAGAGGGAGGATAGGAGGAAGAGAGAGAGAGAGAAAGGTAAATGTGAAATTTGTGCCTGGTAAGAAGGCATTATATGATCCATGGGGGTAAATGTAAAATTTCAAATAGCCAGATATTATCTAAGATTAGGACGAAGATGTTGAACTCCCACCATCAAACAGATAAGGCTTAGTTTAATGGGAACTGTCCACATCATGTTCTCTGTTCTCTAATTAGGAGCATACAGTTTTCTATGCATTAAAAAAATGTCTAGGGCTTCCCTTGTGGTCCAGTAGTTAAAGACACCGCCTTGCAGTGCAAGGGGCGCCAGTTCGACCCCTGGCCTGGAAAGATGCCACGTGCTGCGGAGCAGCTGGATTGATGTGTCCAACTACCAAGCTGGAGCTCTGGAGCGCATGCGCCCAGTGCGGGTGCTCTGTAGTGAGAGAGGCCACTGGATGAAATGAAAGACCAATAGAAGTGTCCGCCTCAGAATGTCTATTTGAAGTCAAGTGGGAGGGGATCATGTATTTGCTTTCTAAAGGGTAACATCTTTTAAATCTTTAACTCCACCCCCTTCTTTATGGAATATAAGACCAGCAAGTATTTGTTAGTAATATAAAACAGTAAAACTTTATAGCTTTTCATGTGACAGGTACTGAGTTAGGATTCAAATGTAATTTGCAAAAAAAATTTCCTTTTGCAATGTGGGTAACATTTTAATTAAGTCACTCTCAGTTTTAAAACAGACTTAACATTCAATACATAGTAAGACTACCCAAAAGCTTTGGCAGACACTTTGAGAGAGCAAAGAGAAGTCTTAGCCATTGTTTGTTTTAATTTAGGTTCCTGGTGCAACCTAGTGTTAGTCATTCAGTCATATCCAACTCTTTGCAACCCCATGGACTGTAGCCCACTAGGCTGCTCTGTCCAGGGGATTCTCCTGGTAAGAATACTGAAGTGGGTTTCCATTCCTTTCTCCAGGAAATCTTTCTGTTCCAGGGATTGAACCCAGGTCTCCTCCATTGCAGGCAGTTTCTTTACTGATTGAGCTACCAGAGAACCCCAATTTGGGTTTCTACTGGGAAAAACAGGAAGAAATTTAGGAAGAAAGGAGGGAAAGAGAGGGAGGATAGGAGGAAGAGAGAGAGAGAGAAAGGTAAATGTGAAATTTGTGCCTGGTAAGAAGGCATTATATGATCCATGGGGGTAAATGTAAAATTTCAAATAGCCAGATATTATCTAAGATTAGGACGAAGATGTTGAACTCCCACCATCAAACAGATAAGGCTTAGTTTAATGGGAACTGTCCACATCATGTTCTCTGTTCTCTAATTAGGAGCATACAGTTTTCTATGCATTAAAAAAATGTCTAGGGCTTCCCTTGTGGTCCAGTAGTTAAAGACACCGCCTTGCAGTGCAAGGGGCGCCAGTTCGACCCCTGGCCTGGAAAGATGCCACGTGCTGCGGAGCAGCTGGATTGATGTGTCCAACTACCAAGCTGGAGCTCTGGAGCGCATGCGCCCAGTGCGGGTGCTCTGTAGTGAGAGAGGCCACTGGATGAAATGAAAGACCAATAGAAGTGTCCGCCTCAGAATGTCTATTTGAAGTCAAGTGGGAGGGGATCATGTATTTGCTTTCTAAAGGGTAACATCTTTTAAATCTTTAACTCCACCCCCTTCTTTATGGAATATAAGACCAGCAAGTATTTGTTAGTAATATAAAACAGTAAAACTTTATGGCTTTTCATGTGCCAGGTACTGAGTTAGGGATTCAAAAATCTGTAAGGTATGTCCAGTCATAAAGAAGAATGAAATAGTGCCTTTTGTAGCAATGTGGGTAGAGATTATCATATTAAGTAAAGTCAGGCAAAGAGAGGAATCATATGATATCACTTATTACTGTTGTTTAATCACTAAGTCATGTCTGACTCTTTTATGACCCCATGAACTGGAGCCTGCCAGGCTTCTCTGTTCATGTGATCTCCCAGGCAAGAATACTGGAGTGAGTTGGCATTTCCTTCTCCAGGGGATGCTCCCAGCCTAGGGATCAGACCTGTGTCTCCTGCTTGGCAGGTGGCTTCTTTAGCACTGAGTCACCAGGGAAGCCTGATGTCACTTACATGTAGAATCTAAAAAATTACACAAATGAATTATTTATGAAACAAAAATAGACTTATAAACAGAAAACAAACTTGCAGTTACCAAAGAAGAAAGGAGAAGGAATATATTCACATGGGATTAAGAGATACAAACTACTATACATAAAATATGTAAGCAACAGGGGTTTACTGTATATAGCTTAGGAACTATATTCAGTAATAAATAACTTATAATGGAAGAATTTTGGATAACTTATAATGGAAAAAGAGTGGATAACTTATAATGGAAAAAGAATTGACATAAATATAACTGAATCACCTAGCTGTATACCTGAAACATTGTAAATCAACTATTCTTCAGTTTCTAAAATAATGTACAAAAATCTGTAAGATATAACTTCCTTCCTTTAAAGGAACTTGCATTCCCAGTGGGGAGAGAAGTTCATATACATAGAATCATTTCTAGCTGGCTGGGTGGGTCTGGTTCTAGGAGTGATTGGAGTTCAGAGAAGGCAGGAGCTGTCCATCACAGGAAGAAAAAAAAAGGAGCGGAAGTCAGTTTTGAAATGGAAGGTCTCCTGGAGAAAGATTTGGATCATAGGAAAAGAAAAGAAAAGAAAAAAAACAACCTGTGATACCGTCTTAGAGATGAAAACTGTGTGTGATAACTGTATAATGTTCTCCTCAGTTCAGCAACTAAATACCTTAGTCACTTGGGATTAACTTGTTAGAGACACCAACTTTGGGGAAGAATATTGTGTTCCTGCAGCTTCATTTTGACATGGCTCATCCCTTAAGTCTTCTTCTGGGCTCCTCTTTATGTTTGTTGATGCTTTTAGGTCTTGTGTGGTCCTGAGTTTGTCACATTTCTTTTGACAGTACTTCTTATAAATACAGCTTTGCTGATCAGAACCCTGGCTTTGGTCCACTCCATGACCTCTTTTATTCTCATGGTCACAGCATAGGTTCTTAAATTCCTCAAATGAGATATTTGATTGACTTATGTCAACAGTGTTTGTCACCTAGATGGAAGTTACAAACCTTTCATTAGTCTTAGAGTAACTTCAAAATGCAGTAGAGTCCTTGTGTTCTGAAGCCAGTTACTCATCCATGTGGAGATCATCAGTACAGTGAGAGTTCCAAACCTTGTGGTTCTAAGAGTAACATTGGAAACCTAATAAACAGAAAACAAACTTGCAGTTACCAAAGAAGAAAGGAGAAGGAATATATTCACATGGGATTAAGAGATACAAACTACTATACATAAAATATGTAAGCAACAGGGGTTTACTGTATATAGCTTAGGAACTATATTCAGTAATAAATAACTTATAATGGAAGAATTTTGGATAACTTATAATGGAAAAAGAGTGGATAACTTATAATGGAAAAAGAATTGACATAAATATAACTGAATCACCTAGCTGTATACCTGAAACATTGTAAATCAACTATTCTTCAGTTTCTAAAATAATGTACAAAAATCTGTAAGATATAACTTCCTTCCTTTAAAGGAACTTGCATTCCCAGTGGGGAGAGAAGTTCATATACATAGAATCATTTCTAGCTGGCTGGGTGGGTCTGGTTCTAGGAGTGATTGGAGTTCAGAGAAGGCAGGAGCTGTCCATCACAGGAAGAAAAAAAAAGGAGCGGAAGTCAGTTTTGAAATGGAAGGTCTCCTGGAGAAAGATTTGGATCATAGGAAAAGAAAAGAAAAGAAAAAAAACAACCTGTGATACCGTCTTAGAGATGAAAACTGTGTGTGATAACTGTATAATGTTCTCCTCAGTTCAGCAACTAAATACCTTAGTCACTTGGGATTAACTTGTTAGAGACACCAACTTTGGGGAAGAATATTGTGTTCCTGCAGCTTCATTTTGACATGGCTCATCCCTTAAGTCTTCTTCTGGGCTCCTCTTTATGTTTGTTGATGCTTTTAGGTCTTGTGTGGTCCTGAGTTTGTCACATTTCTTTTGACAGTACTTCTTATAAATACAGCTTTGCTGATCAGAACCCTGGCTTTGGTCCACTCCATGACCTCTTTTATTCTCATGGTCACAGCATAGGTTCTTAAATTCCTCAAATGAGATATTTGATTGACTTATGTCAACAGTGTTTGTCACCTAGATGGAAGTTACAAACCTTTCATTAGTCTTAGAGTAACTTCAAAATGCAGTAGAGTCCTTGTGTTCTGAAGCCAGTTACTCATCCATGTGGAGATCATCAGTACAGTGAGATCACTGTTTGCTTCTAAGGCCCCAAACTCAGTGCTGAGTGCCCAAGAACAGACATCTCTAAGAAGTAACATTGGCAAAACCTGTGCATACTGGCTTCTTGAAGATTCCGGGTACCTGTTAAAACACACTTAGAAGCGCTATCCTAAAGAAACCTGTTTAAATATTGCTTAAATTTATTTTAGTATGGAACTCTTTGGAGTTTTGCTTAATATGCATAAACATTTTGAGAAAGATGTCTTTGGAAATATGCCTCCAGCACATGGCGTCTTTCACACTCGCTAGATGCCAGTATCATCGTAGCCTTCATTAATTCCATGCAACGAGGTTCCTAAGCATCAGACCTTGCCACTTTCTTTTAACAGAATTTGGCAAGGGGGTCCTCAAGGAGGGAATGGCTCTCTGAGTGACTGAGGGCCCAACACAGACTGGCTGGCTCAGTGTTACTGTGTGAGCCTCAAGAGGGAGTGCAGCCAACTGGTGAATGAGCTGTCATCAGATTATAAGTGCTTACAAGCTGTCAAACATAGCATGATTCGAATTTTGTTAAGTCACCTGTCACAGAACAACAGATGCTGTGTTTTGATAGGAATTTAAGAATGTCTTGTGACAGCAGAAAACTGGGACCTTGGAAACCACTGTGAGCCTGGTAACCTGCCTGAAAGTGTGTTATTCAAGAAGAAAAAGGAGCATTAAATTATAAAATTATGTCAGTTTCTGTTGTGCTGGTTTCGTCTCACTCATTGTCTCATTGACTTTACACAGCCACCCTCTGAGGTAGGTGTGCTTTTTTTTTTTTTTTTTTTTAATTTTTATTCTTTATTTTAAAGGTTTTACAGAGTTTTGTTGTTCACAGACATGTATGTTCCCAGATCAGTCATATGCATATCCATGGTCCCCACCCGCCCAGATCCCCATCCCACCCTCCAGACCTTTGCCCCAAGCCATTGACTTATGTCAACAGTGTTTGTCACCTAGATGGAAGTTACAAACCTTTCATTAGTCTTAGAGTAACTTCAAAATGCAGTAGAGTCCTTGTGTTCTGAAGCCAGTTACTCATCCATGTGGAGATCATCAGTACAGTGAGATCACTGTTTGCTTCTAAGGCCCCAAACTCAGTGCTGAGTGCCCAAGAACAGACATCTCTAAGAAGTAACATTGGCAAAACCTGTGCATACTGGCTTCTTGAAGATTCCGGGTACCTGTTAAAACACACTTAGAAGCGCTATCCTAAAGAAACCTGTTTAAATATTGCTTAAATTTATTTTAGTATGGAACTCTTTGGAGTTTTGCTTAATATGCATAAACATTTTGAGAAAGATGTCTTTGGAAATATGCCTCCAGCACATGGCGTCTTTCACACTCGCTAGATGCCAGTATCATCGTAGCCTTCATTAATTCCATGCAACGAGGTTCCTAAGCATCAGACCTTGCCACTTTCTTTTAACAGAATTTGGCAAGGGGGTCCTCAAGGAGGGAATGGCTCTCTGAGTGACTGAGGGCCCAACACAGACTGGCTGGCTCAGTGTTACTGTGTGAGCCTCAAGAGGGAGTGCAGCCAACTGGTGAATGAGCTGTCATCAGATTATAAGTGCTTACAAGCTGTCAAACATAGCATGATTCGAATTTTGTTAAGTCACCTGTCACAGAACAACAGATGCTGTGTTTTGATAGGAATTTAAGAATGTCTTGTGACAGCAGAAAACTGGGACCTTGGAAACCACTGTGAGCCTGGTAACCTGCCTGAAAGTGTGTTATTCAAGAAGAAAAAGGAGCATTAAATTATAAAATTATGTCAGTTTCTGTTGTGCTGGTTTCGTCTCACTCATTGTCTCATTGACTTTACACAGCCACCCTCTGAGGTAGGTGTGCTTTTTTTTTTTTTTTTTTTTTTAATTTTTTTAATTTTTATTCTTTATTTTAAAGGTTTTACAGAGTTTTGTTGTTCACAGACATGTATGTTCCCAGATCAGTCATATGCATATCCATGGTCCCCACCCGCCCAGATCCCCCCATCCCACCCCTCCAGACCTTTGCCCCAAGCCATTGTAAGCACTCCTGTTCCCTTAGCACTGTGACACTAGCTGTCTTTTCCACACATAACACTATAGGTTTCCTTGTTACTTCCTCCATGCTTCCCCCTCCCTATTTCTTCGCCACAATGTCCCTATGTCTATGCTCTGTCTTTTTTTCCATGAGTTCCCTGTGTGTGATATCAAGACCGTCCTACTAGATTCCATATATGTGTGTTAGTATACTGTATTTGTCTTTCTCTTTTTGACTTACTTCACTTTTTATGATAGGTTCTAGAGCCAGCCACTTCATTAGGACTGAGTCTTCAACATTTCTTTTAACAATTGAGTAGTATTTCATTGTATATATGTACCAGAGCTTCTGTATCCATTCATTCATCGATGGACATCTAGGTTGCTTCCATGTTTTGGCTATTGTATAGAGAGCTGCAATGAACATTGGGGTACAGGTGCTTCTTTCAGTTTTGATTCCATCAGGATATAAGCCTAATAGTGGGATTGCTGGGTCATAGGGTGCTTCTATTTTTAGTTTTTTAAGAAATCTCCAGACTGTCTTCCATAGAGGCTGTATCAATTTACATTCCCACCGGCAATGCAAGAGGGTTCCCTTTTCTCCGCACCCTCTCCAGCATTTATTGTCTGCAGATTTTTTGAAGATGGCCATTCTGACAGGTGTGAGGTGATATCTCATTGTAGTTTTAATTTGCATTTCTCTAATAATAAGTGAGGTTGAGTATCATTTCATGTGCTTTTGGGCCATCTGTATGTCCTCTTTGATAGGAATTTAAGAATGTCTTGTGACAGCAGAAAACTGGGACCTTGGAAACCACTGTGAGCCTGGTAACCTGCCTGAAAGTGTGTTATTCAAGAAGAAAAAGGAGCATTAAATTATAAAATTATGTCAGTTTCTGTTGTGCTGGTTTCGTCTCACTCATTGTCTCATTGACTTTACACAGCCACCCTCTGAGGTAGGTGTGCTTTTTTTTTTTTTTTTTTTTTAATTTTTTTAATTTTTATTCTTTATTTTAAAGGTTTTACAGAGTTTTGTTGTTCACAGACATGTATGTTCCCAGATCAGTCATATGCATATCCATGGTCCCCACCCGCCCAGATCCCCATCCCACCCCTCCAGACCTTTGCCCCAAGCCATTGTAAGCACTCCTGTTCCCTTAGCACTGTGACACTAGCTGTCTTTTCCACACATAACACTATAGGTTTCCTTGTTACTTCCTCCATGCTTCCCCCTCCCTATTTCTTCGCCACAATGTCCCTATGTCTATGCTCTGTCTTTTTTTCCATGAGTTCCCTGTGTGTGATATCAAGACCGTCCTACTAGATTCCATATATGTGTGTTAGTATACTGTATTTGTCTTTCTCTTTTTGACTTACTTCACTTTTTATGATAGGTTCTAGAGCCAGCCACTTCATTAGGACTGAGTCTTCAACATTTCTTTTAACAATTGAGTAGTATTTCATTGTATATATGTACCAGAGCTTCTGTATCCATTCATTCATCGATGGACATCTAGGTTGCTTCCATGTTTTGGCTATTGTATAGAGAGCTGCAATGAACATTGGGGTACAGGTGCTTCTTTCAGTTTTGATTCCATCAGGATATAAGCCTAATAGTGGGATTGCTGGGTCATAGGGTGCTTCTATTTTTAGTTTTTTAAGAAATCTCCAGACTGTCTTCCATAGAGGCTGTATCAATTTACATTCCCACCGGCAATGCAAGAGGGTTCCCTTTTCTCCGCACCCTCTCCAGCATTTATTGTCTGCAGATTTTTTGAAGATGGCCATTCTGACAGGTGTGAGGTGATATCTCATTGTAGTTTTAATTTGCATTTCTCTAATAATAAGTGAGGTTGAGTATCATTTCATGTGCTTTTGGGCCATCTGTATGTCCTCTTTGGAGAGGCGTCTCTTTAGATCTTTTTCCCATTTTTTGATTGGGTTGTTCGTTTTCCCTGTGCTGAGTTGTCTGAGTTGCTTGTAGATTTTGGAGATTAATTCTTTGTCTGTTGTTTCATTTGCTATGATTTTCTCCCACTCTGTGGGGTGTCTGTTGAGCTTTTTTGTAATTCTTTTGCTGTACAAAAGCTTTTAAGTTTCATGAGGTCCCATATGTTCATTTTTCTTTTCAGTTCTGCTATTTTAGTTGGTGGGTCAGAGAAGATCTTGCTTTGATTGATGTGGTAGGTGTGCTTTTTAGCATTATTCAGAAGAGGGAAATGAAGCTCAGAGGGTTAGTCAGATAAGTCAGCTGCCTGAGGCTCCTACAGAGTTATGTAGTGGATCTAGGACCTAAACCCAAACCCATATGATTTCCAACCTGTGTTCTGTTCTTGTTGAGCCTGTGCTAAAACTTACAAGCTCCTAAAGCATAAAAGGAAAGCCATGATCATTGAGTCTAACATTAGGCATCTCTGTGTTTGATTTGGTTGTCTCCATCACCTCTATTAGCTTCCTTGAAGTCAGTATGCTTTACCAGCGTACCAGGATTCCTCTAGAATACAATGGCACTTTTGGGAAAACTTGATTCAGAGGAGATGATCCCTCTTTTGAATCATCTGAGAAGTTTCTAAAGTGGTTGACTACATATTACAAAATTATAAACAGATTTCTACTGCATTAATTAAAGCTAATACTTCTAAATAAGTGTGAAAAGTACCATGCTAAACAAAATCAAGTATTGCTTCCCAGTCATCAAACTTCTTAAAGTCAGTTTGTAAAAGGAATTATACAAAAGAGAAGGGCATAGGACACAGTTGCCAAATATATTTGATGATCAGAAATCTCTTAGAGGGACCCTTGGGTGTTTGTGTTATTACTGAGGAAATGCAGATGAACTCTATTAGCCTGCTCCCCGGCACGGGTTCCCTTTTCTCCGCACCCTCTCCAGCATTTATTGTCTGCAGATTTTTTGAAGATGGCCATTCTGACAGGTGTGAGGTGATATCTCATTGTAGTTTTAATTTGCATTTCTCTAATAATAAGTGAGGTTGAGTATCATTTCATGTGCTTTTGGGCCATCTGTATGTCCTCTTTGGAGAGGCGTCTCTTTAGATCTTTTTCCCATTTTTTGATTGGGTTGTTCGTTTTCCCTGTGCTGAGTTGTCTGAGTTGCTTGTAGATTTTGGAGATTAATTCTTTGTCTGTTGTTTCATTTGCTATGATTTTCTCCCACTCTGTGGGGTGTCTGTTGAGCTTTTTTGTAATTCTTTTGCTGTACAAAAGCTTTTAAGTTTCATGAGGTCCCATATGTTCATTTTTCTTTTCAGTTCTGCTATTTTAGTTGGTGGGTCAGAGAAGATCTTGCTTTGATTGATGTGGTAGGTGTGCTTTTTAGCATTATTCAGAAGAGGGAAATGAAGCTCAGAGGGTTAGTCAGATAAGTCAGCTGCCTGAGGCTCCTACAGAGTTATGTAGTGGATCTAGGACCTAAACCCAAACCCATATGATTTCCAACCTGTGTTCTGTTCTTGTTGAGCCTGTGCTAAAACTTACAAGCTCCTAAAGCATAAAAGGAAAGCCATGATCATTGAGTCTAACATTAGGCATCTCTGTGTTTGATTTGGTTGTCTCCATCACCTCTATTAGCTTCCTTGAAGTCAGTATGCTTTACCAGCGTACCAGGATTCCTCTAGAATACAATGGCACTTTTGGGAAAACTTGATTCAGAGGAGATGATCCCTCTTTTGAATCATCTGAGAAGTTTCTAAAGTGGTTGACTACATATTACAAAATTATAAACAGATTTCTACTGCATTAATTAAAGCTAATACTTCTAAATAAGTGTGAAAAGTACCATGCTAAACAAAATCAAGTATTGCTTCCCAGTCATCAAACTTCTTAAAGTCAGTTTGTAAAAGGAATTATACAAAAGAGAAGGGCATAGGACACAGTTGCCAAATATATTTGATGATCAGAAATCTCTTAGAGGGACCCTTGGGTGTTTGTGTTATTACTGAGGAAATGCAGATGAACTCTATTAGCCTGCTTATAGTAATTTTTATTGTGGAGGGTTGATTTTAAAACAATAGTAGTGACTTGAGACGTAAAATATTTTGTTAAAATAACATGGTATGAATAACACCATCACTTTTAAAAAGAATTGCTATTCATCAGTTGCTGTTGGATGAATACTATACCCAAAGGAGAATCCTACAATAAAATATAGCTCTGCACTGTGTAGTTTCCAATAAGAAAACACTCATTCAACTAGGTTTTGGTGAAAGGCATTGCCTCTATATCTTACGTAGTTTAATAGGATAATCTCTATTCATAGTATGCATATGGATTTTCCATTTGATTTTGTTTTCTTTTCCTCATCATTCCTCTTTTATTTATATTTATTTTCATCCATCTTTTTACTCTTTGGCATGTGTAGGCCTCTCGTGGCAGTGGCCTCTCTTACTGCAGAGCACTGGCTCGTAATTGGACACACCGGTCCAGCCGCTCCACGGCACGTGGGATCTTCCCGGGCCAGGGATCGAACCAGTGCCCCTTGCACTGCAAGGTGGACTCTTTACTCACTGGCCCACCAGGGAAACCCTAATTTTTTGTTCTCTATTTCCCTTTTCTTACCTCTGATGACACCATGTATATTAAATCTTATTTGAAAGAATGAAGTTTACTGTCTCATGTTTCATAGATTCTGATTAGAAACAATGTTTCTTGTGTAAATTTAAACATATTTTTACATGCTTATCATAACAACACATCGTCTTATTGGATCTTTAGGAAACAGATGTGGTGCCAGACACCAGGCTTTTGGGCACATTTAGTCAGATTACACCTCAGCTCTTCACCCCACCTGTTGAGACTGTCCCACCACCACCGCTGGAGACTCTATACATCATTGACTTTTCATTTGCCAAAATAGTGGTTTCTGCCCCTAACCAGCCAATTAATTTTTTACTGCATTAATTAAAGCTAATACTTCTAAATAAGTGTGAAAAGTACCATGCTAAACAAAATCAAGTATTGCTTCCCAGTCATCAAACTTCTTAAAGTCAGTTTGTAAAAGGAATTATACAAAAGAGAAGGGCATAGGACACAGTTGCCAAATATATTTGATGATCAGAAATCTCTTAGAGGGACCCTTGGGTGTTTGTGTTATTACTGAGGAAATGCAGATGAACTCTATTAGCCTGCTTATAGTAATTTTTATTGTGGAGGGTTGATTTTAAAACAATAGTAGTGACTTGAGACGTAAAATATTTTGTTAAAATAACATGGTATGAATAACACCATCACTTTTAAAAAGAATTGCTATTCATCAGTTGCTGTTGGATGAATACTATACCCAAAGGAGAATCCTACAATAAAATATAGCTCTGCACTGTGTAGTTTCCAATAAGAAAACACTCATTCAACTAGGTTTTGGTGAAAGGCATTGCCTCTATATCTTACGTAGTTTAATAGGATAATCTCTATTCATAGTATGCATATGGATTTTCCATTTGATTTTGTTTTCTTTTCCTCATCATTCCTCTTTTATTTATATTTATTTTCATCCATCTTTTTACTCTTTGGCATGTGTAGGCCTCTCGTGGCAGTGGCCTCTCTTACTGCAGAGCACTGGCTCGTAATTGGACACACCGGTCCAGCCGCTCCACGGCACGTGGGATCTTCCCGGGCCAGGGATCGAACCAGTGCCCCTTGCACTGCAAGGTGGACTCTTTACTCACTGGCCCACCAGGGAAACCCTAATTTTTTGTTCTCTATTTCCCTTTTCTTACCTCTGATGACACCATGTATATTAAATCTTATTTGAAAGAATGAAGTTTACTGTCTCATGTTTCATAGATTCTGATTAGAAACAATGTTTCTTGTGTAAATTTAAACATATTTTTACATGCTTATCATAACAACACATCGTCTTATTGGATCTTTAGGAAACAGATGTGGTGCCAGACACCAGGCTTTTGGGCACATTTAGTCAGATTACACCTCAGCTCTTCACCCCACCTGTTGAGACTGTCCCACCACCACCGCTGGAGACTCTATACATCATTGACTTCTTTATTGCACTGGCGATTTGCAACACAGTAGTGGTTTCTGCCCCTAACCAGCCACGGCAAAAGGTATGTCTCTAATGCAAATGAGGGTCACCTTCTAGAAGAGAACTTTGGGTTTAAATACACTTGTTATGTGGTTTTAATATATGGATTATACTTAACAAGAGTAATAGGTAACATTTACATATCATTCAATCTGTACTCTGAATTGATGATGTTCTAAGTGACTTAATGATATATTCCCAACAGTTTCATAATGTACGTTTATTACTCTACTACTCCTCATTTTACAGGTAAGCTTAAGTAACATGTCCAGGGTCACAGGATCAATTTGTGAGAAAGACAAGACTGAACCCAGGAAGTATGGCTCAGTGCTATACCACTGCTTTGCTTCTCAGAGGGTAGCTAATGAGAGAAGTTCTCGGCAAATGTAACTCTGTTCAGTTTGTTTTAGTTTGCCCACCAAACTGAAGCTTTCTGTAAAACTTCTAAGACCTCCAACATATGCACTACATCAAGTAAAATTTAAAGTATTCCATTCATTATCATGTTTAACGATAAGTACTTTTTCATGTACCAGTTGGGTAGTATAAACTCAGTCACTGTAAAATCCAGTACATTTATAATATACCAAGGTTCTGCTGTTGCCACACAAGCTGAATCTTTCAAGTCTCTTTGTAGCTTAGAATTCATGGGAAATTCATTTTCAATTAAAAGGAGAACTTGTTTTAGAGGCTGGTGATTCACCACTGTAGACTCTTTACCCCCACTGCGGGCTCCACCCAGGAAACCCTAATTTTTTGTTCTCTATTTCCCTTTTCTTACCTCTGATGACACCATGTATATTAAATCTTATTTGAAAGAATGAAGTTTACTGTCTCATGTTTCATAGATTCTGATTAGAAACAATGTTTCTTGTGTAAATTTAAACATATTTTTACATGCTTATCATAACAACACATCGTCTTATTGGATCTTTAGGAAACAGATGTGGTGCCAGACACCAGGCTTTTGGGCACATTTAGTCAGATTACACCTCAGCTCTTCACCCCACCTGTTGAGACTGTCCCACCACCACCGCTGGAGACTCTATACATCATTGACTTCTTTATTGCACTGGCGATTTGCAACACAGTAGTGGTTTCTGCCCCTAACCAGCCACGGCAAAAGGTATGTCTCTAATGCAAATGAGGGTCACCTTCTAGAAGAGAACTTTGGGTTTAAATACACTTGTTATGTGGTTTTAATATATGGATTATACTTAACAAGAGTAATAGGTAACATTTACATATCATTCAATCTGTACTCTGAATTGATGATGTTCTAAGTGACTTAATGATATATTCCCAACAGTTTCATAATGTACGTTTATTACTCTACTACTCCTCATTTTACAGGTAAGCTTAAGTAACATGTCCAGGGTCACAGGATCAATTTGTGAGAAAGACAAGACTGAACCCAGGAAGTATGGCTCAGTGCTATACCACTGCTTTGCTTCTCAGAGGGTAGCTAATGAGAGAAGTTCTCGGCAAATGTAACTCTGTTCAGTTTGTTTTAGTTTGCCCACCAAACTGAAGCTTTCTGTAAAACTTCTAAGACCTCCAACATATGCACTACATCAAGTAAAATTTAAAGTATTCCATTCATTATCATGTTTAACGATAAGTACTTTTTCATGTACCAGTTGGGTAGTATAAACTCAGTCACTGTAAAATCCAGTACATTTATAATATACCAAGGTTCTGCTGTTGCCACACAAGCTGAATCTTTCAAGTCTCTTTGTAGCTTAGAATTCATGGGAAATTCATTTTCAATTAAAAAGGAGAACTTGTTTTAGAGGCTGGTGATTCACCACTTGCTGTGCTGTCTTCCTTGAGTGTAACTATTTCCTCTTTTGCAAGCATCCACTTAAAATTCAATTTGCAGCACAACCCAATTAAATTTTCATTTTCTATTAGATCATTTTCTCTTGGCAACTTCAGAGGTGGTCAATTTTTACATAAAAATAATTTCCTTCTCATTAAGCTTTCATTTGATCAGAAACTGTATTTTTATGAGATTTCAACTAGAAATTTGCTCTTTGAAAAGTTATGTAGTTAGAGGATAAATCACTGGATATTCTGTCTACTTATGTAACACCTTTTGATACACATCTGCAGACATCTTTTGGCGTTTTCTGCTTAAGAAATATAGTTGCCTTATCCCCAAAGAATATAATATTCTGTGGCTTGAAAGAATATATCTGTAGACATATAAGAGCCTAAGCCTCATGATATTTTAATGTAGTGAAACTATCATAACATAACTATTTGGAGAAAATTCTTTAATTCCTTAGACATTCCTAAATGAGAAAATTTTAGGATTCAATTAATTGGTCTTCGCAATTAATATTAAATTCTAAATTGAATCACTGATAACAGTTAAGATCCACAAAAAATCAGGATATGAACAAGAAAAAGATCTTTTAAAACAGAAATTTGAAATCATATTATGATGCTTATCATCTTCCATAAACTACTAGACTCTGAGAAATGAAAGAAAAAAATACATTTTGTTAGTCTTTTGATTAACTTTCTTCCAGTGTTTTAAATGTGTATTACTCATTCGTTTTTATACTCTCATCCTGTTTTTATAGCTTTTTCAATATTGTTCTATAATCTTTATAAACTTGATATTTAAATATTCTGTAACATGTTTAACGATAAGTACTTTTCATGTACCAGTTGGGTAGTATAAACTCAGTCACTGTAAAATCCAGTACATTTATAATATACCACGGTTCTGCTGTTGCCACACAAGCTGAATCTTTCAAGTCTCTTTGTAGCTTAGAATTCATGGGAAATTCATTTTCAATTAAAAGGAGAACTTGTTTTAGAGGCTGGTGATTCACCACTTGCTGTGCTGTCTTCCTTGAGTGTAACTATTTCCTCTTTTGCAAGCATCCACTTAAAATTCAATTTGCAGCACAACCCAATTAAATTTTCATTTTCTATTAGATCATTTTCTCTTGGCAACTTCAGAGGTGGTCAATTTTTACATAAAAATAATTTCCTTCTCATTAAGCTTTCATTTGATCAGAAACTGTATTTTTATGAGATTTCAACTAGAAATTTGCTCTTTGAAAAGTTATGTAGTTAGAGGATAAATCACTGGATATTCTGTCTACTTATGTAACACCTTTTGATACACATCTGCAGACATCTTTTGGCGTTTTCTGCTTAAGAAATATAGTTGCCTTATCCCCAAAGAATATAATATTCTGTGGCTTGAAAGAATATATCTGTAGACATATAAGAGCCTAAGCCTCATGATATTTTAATGTAGTGAAACTATCATAACATAACTATTTGGAGAAAATTCTTTAATTCCTTAGACATTCCTAAATGAGAAAATTTTAGGATTCAATTAATTGGTCTTCGCAATTAATATTAAATTCTAAATTGAATCACTGATAACAGTTAAGATCCACAAAAAATCAGGATATGAACAAGAAAAAGATCTTTTAAAACAGAAATTTGAAATCATATTATGATGCTTATCATCTTCCATAAACTACTAGACTCTGAGAAATGAAAGAAAAAAATACATTTTGTTAGTCTTTTGATTAACTTTCTTCCAGTGTTTTAAATGTGTATTACTCATTCGTTTTTATACTCTCATCCTGTTTTTATAGCTTTTTCAATATTGTTCTATAATCTTTATAAACTTGATATTTAAATATTCTGTAACATGTTAAGATGTTTCTAATTTGTTGTGATTGAATACATATAATTTTTAAATTGTTATTGCTAGGATGCATATAATAAAGAATATTAACCTTTTATATTTTAAGTTATTTCATCATGAAAACTGGCTCTAAGTATGCCCACTGCTAGCTGTATTAGACCACTTTATATTTTTTGCTATCAGTTGTCAAATTTCTTCCTAAATGGTTGTAGACATTCGCAATGTTATCAACATTAACACGTATTTTTCATCATGGCTCCTTTTATTTTTAATAATGTTTTTTTCAGCAGTTAAGTATGAAGCCGTGTGCTAGGTAAGGGAATGGTAACTCTTATTGTCCTTTTCGCCCCCAGTTTGACCTCATAGTTGTTACCAACTACTATTGACTGTTTTATTGAAACCTTCACCTGTTGTCTTTCCTAGGTCGGACTTTCTTCTCTGCGTGGAATACCCATTAAGTCTCTGGAAGAGATTAAAAACCTCTTCCAGAGACTGACTGTCCGAAGGTCAAGTTCACCGTCTCTTGCCAGTGGGAAAGAGCCATCTTCCGGGGTCCCAAATGCCTTTGTGAGCAGACTGTCTCTCTTTAGTAGGATGAAGCCAGCCTCACCTCTGGAGGAGGAGCTCTCACAGACAAGTGAGAGCCCCCAGAGCTCCAGTAACTCAGCTTGCCCCATAGAAATTGAAAAACAAAACAGCGATGCGAGCGTCGCAAATGGCAAGGTGGACCCCCTCCCTGGGCAGCCCCTGGCCTCCAGCTTGTGTTATGAGGCTGAGAGCCCCGATGAAGCGGCCTTAGTGTATGCCGCCCGGGCTTACCAGTGCACTCTGCAGTCCCGGACCCCCGAGCAGGTCGTGGTGGACTTTGCTGCTTTGGGACCACTAACATTTCAACTCCTGCACATCCTGCCCTTTGACTCAGTAAGAAAAAGAATGTCCGTGGTGGTCCGGCACCCTCTTTCCAACCAAGTGGTGGTGTATACAAAGGGCGCCGATTCCGTGATCATGGAGTTGCTCTCCGTGGCTTCCCCAGGTGAGGTCATGCGGGTCTGAGAGAAGAGTGATACGAAGGGCATGGTGATTACAGGGCTACTTTCAGGGGTTTTATAAAGCCAAACAAGCAGGTCTGTGAGGATCCTTCACACTTGATGAAGCTGCCTAGGATCTGGTGAGGAAGCACCTAAGTGTTGGGGTTACATAGACCAGGGTTCAAATCTGTATTCTCTTTTTTGAAAGTGAAAACCTTTGTAATTTATGCCAGAGGACACAGACATTTAAAACAATAGAAGTTACACTCAAGTTTAGATTTTCACATATTTATATAATATTAGGGTTCTCAGGTAGAGGTTTTCACATTTTTACATAGACATGTAACATTTGTTGGTAGTATAATGAGCAGATTATGGATTGAAGGAGCATAGAGTTTCATGACTTACTCCAGGCCCAGTACTCTTCATCCCTTCTGTTGGCCTGTTTTCCTCACCTTCAGATCTGTATTCTGCATTAACCATATCTTGATAAAATTACCTAGCTGTCCTGTACCTTCACCTTCAATAAGTAGGGAGTATGGTATCTTCTTTATAGGTTCCTGAGAGGTTTAATGATACATGACACTATATGCCATATCTGCAGTGCTTCTGCCCATAGCCCAGACAATGGCAAATGCTTGATGGAAGACAACCAGCGTCCTTGTAATCGTTGTTACTGTCCTTATCACTAGTGTGGAAACAGTGTTCATATTAAGTTCTTGGTGCTTTTTTCTCCCCCGGGGGAGGGGGGCGAGGGAAAGATTTATTCTGAGCAGGGGTCCCTTTTATAAATGCACATTTAGGATTCAAAACTATAATGGTCTTTGTTTGTTGGGTTAAACTACCATTGTTTATTTTTAAAAATGTCTGTTGTTGGATAAGCTGGTAGGAACACTTGTGTTTTGTGAATTGTTTCAGAGGAACCTGGTCTGGAAAAACAACAGATGATGATAAGGGAGAAAACTCAGCAGCACATCCTGAATAAAAGAATGTCCGTGGTGGTCCGGCACCCTCTTTCCAACCAAGTGGTGGTGTATACAAAGGGCGCCGATTCCGTGATCATGGAGTTGCTCTCCGTGGCTTCCCCAGGTGAGGTCATGCGGGTCTGAGAGAAGGGTGATACGCAGGGCATGGTGATTACAGGGCGACTTTCAGGGTTTTATAAAGCCAAACAAGCAGGTCTGTGAGGATCCTTCACACTTGATGAAGCTGCCTAGGATCTGGTGAGGAAGCACCTAAGTGTTGGGGTTACATAGACCAGGGTTCAAATCTGTATTCTCTTTTTTGAAAGTGAAAACCTTTGTAATTTATGCCAGAGGACACAGACATTTAAAACAATAGAAGTTACACTCAAGTTTAGATTTTCACATATTTATATAATATTAGGGTTCTCAGGTAGAGGTTTTCACATTTTTACATAGACATGTAACATTTGTTGGTAGTATAATGAGCAGATTATGGATTGAAGGAGCATAGAGTTTCATGACTTACTCCAGGCCCAGTACTCTTCATCCCTTCTGTTGGCCTGTTTTCCTCACCTTCAGATCTGTATTCTGCATTAACCATATCTTGATAAAATTACCTAGCTGTCCTGTACCTTCACCTTCAATAAGTAGGGAGTATGGTATCTTCTTTATAGGTTCCTGAGAGGTTTAATGATACATGACACTATATGCCATATCTGCAGTGCTTCTGCCCATAGCCCAGACAATGGCAAATGCTTGATGGAAGACAACCAGCGTCCTTGTAATCGTTGTTACTGTCCTTATCACTAGTGTGGAAACAGTGTTCATATTAAGTTCTTGGTGCTTTTTTCTCCCCCGGGAGAGAGGGACAAGGGAAAGATTTATTCTGAGCAGGGGTCCCTTTTATAAATGCACATTTAGGATTCAAAACTATAATGGTCTTTGTTTGTTGGGTTAAACTACCATTGTTTATTTTTAAAAATGTCTGTTGTTGGATAAGCTGGTAGGAACACTTGTGTTTTGTGAATTGTTTCAGAGGAACCTGGTCTGGAAAAACAACAGATGATGATAAGGGAGAAAACTCAGCAGCACTTGGATGACTATGCCAAACAAGGCCTGCGCACCCTGTGTATAGCAAAGAGGGTGAGGCTACCCGCGGCACCCGCTGGCTTCCTTCTTTCCTGTGTCCTACTGTTGTTTGATGAAAACGAGTGTGTATCAAACCCGGATCTGGGCGTCAGAGAAAGTTTCCAGGACACTGGCTCTCTTTTCATATAGCTTCATTATTCCTTATATATTTGTTGGTCAGAGTTTGTTCTCAAAGTATTTTGGCAGAAAAGTTTCAATAGGTCTGAGTCCTTTTGTTTGGAAACTGCAGTATGGCCAGGAATAAAAATCCCTGGATCCCACTCTCTTTCTCTGAGTACCTTACAAATATCATTCCTATGTCTTGTAGTGTAAAATGTGTTTTGAAAAGAATGGGGCTGGACACTGGCCTTAATTTTCCTCTTTAGAAGTTCTTGGTATTTTTTCCTAATTTTTGCACATCTTTATCTGTAAATCTAGGTAAATTTCCTAGATGCTATCTCGATTTTTATTATTCTCTATAGAGAATAATCCTGAGACATTGTGTTTCCTTTCTTGATAAAAAATTAATAATATAGAAGACAGAGCTCCAAGAAGTGATTTGAAGGGTGTTACTACCGAAGCCACCCTTGGGAGCCTGGGAGAAACAGAGATATGGTGTCTTTTAGGAGTAAATTGGTCAGGTTGTTTTCTGTCACTTGGCCAGTGGAGCACGGCTTCAGTATTGACCAAGTTCAGCTGCTCAGCTATAATAAGCCTGTGCAAAGCCTTACACCCTTATATTCCTCTCCCTCATTGATAAGCGAAGGCATCGCCAGCTCCATCCCTGTACCATGGCCACAACCATATCCCCGAGTGCACACACAGGTAGTGTTTCTTCCTTCTAGGTCATTGATTCAGGGTAGATCTGTGGCAGGAGAAGATGAGGAAATCTATTTAAGGTAGAGGAGGAGAGAGTCTAGTAAGGCCTAGTGCAAGGAAACGATGTGTTTATGGGCTAGGGAAGGGAGTCTGCCGTCAAGAGGCAACAAAGACTTTGTTCCTTCTTTCCTGTCCCTCGTTGTTGTATCAGTCATCCCACACGGGACGTGTTGGAGGAGAACCAAGGAAGCTGCTCTTGCCAACTCTCCTCCACAACTACCTCCCACCCATTCTGTTGTCCTCTCTCTCCCTGGCTCTGTGCCCTGCAGTTAATTTTTGCAGTGTTAGAAGCCAGAGTATCAATTTTCTCTCCTTCCTTGTGGCCTTTACCTAGTAGAGAAGATGGAGAGACATGTAGATGGAAGTACCAGTACTTTAATGGCTGTCCAGTAATTCCTGAACCATAGAGCTCCCGAGAGAACTGCAGACTCAACTGGAGTCTTAACTGAATTGGAGACTGTAACTAGGTCCTGAGATCAGTGCAGGCATCTCTCATGTGTTACCTGTTTCTAGTTCTTGGGAACTGCCTTAGGGAAAGTGGCATATATGATAGACTCTGAGGCTCTTAGTTAACCAGCTGCATGGAGAACCAAAAGCTTGCCTCACACACGGTTATAAGCACAAAGTTAAGATCAAAACAGAGCCTCTGCCTTTTCAGTGGAGTGATCCTGTCATGACAAAAGCGTAGCCCAGCGCATGTTGGATTCTCCCAAATTAAACTGCCTTGTGGGCAAGAATGACTAAATAGAGAACTTGTCTCACCCCTTTGACTCCATGTGCTATATAAAAACAAAACCAATTTCTTCCTCCATAGCAGCCTGAAGACAACGGTAAATGTACCATTGGTTCCTTCTCCAGAAATTCCACCTCGTGTTTTGTTCGGAAGAGAACTTTCTCGCTTCACCCATTTGACCTTCTCTTTCTTTTAGCTTTCACCAATAACTCACCCCATAAACCAACCATCAAATCAAAAGTGGGACTCTCCCAGCAGTCCCATGGTTAAGACTTCAAACTTCCAGTGCAGAGAGTGCTGGATTGATCCTAGTAGGTAGGGATCTACTACTAGTAGGATCCTGCATGCCACATGGCGTAGACAAAAAAAAATGTGGTCCTGATAGCTACAATACCTAATATTGAGTACCTGACACCACTAGAATCACCCTGAATTTCACTTTCAAGTGTTTCCTTTCTCCCAACTGCATAGTCCCTGGTTTAATTAAATAGATTAACCTGCTTTCATCTTACAAGATAACTAGAATTTCTCAGTGATACCAAGCCACAGGATCTATCCTTCCTTAGGGCTGTACCACTCTGATCATGGAGCTTAGGAAGTTTGCTCCTGGGTAAGGTGAGAATTCAGACCTGGTCTGAGGGAACCCAGAGAGAGGTATACCAAAAACAAGTTCATTGTTTGACGTTTTTCCAGGGTGAGTCTTGACTTTTTTCCAGGGCAGGCTCATCACACAGCCTGCCTCATAGCTTTTCTCCCCCAAACCCCACAGGTCATGAGCGACACTGCCTATGCAGAGTGGCTGAGAAATCATTTTTTAGCGGAAACCAGCATTGACAACAGGGAAGAATTACTCCTTGAATCTGCCATGAAGTTGGAGAATGAACTAACTTTACTCGGTAGGTGGACTCAGTGTATTGTCTGGTAGATTTTTGAGTTCGGGGGAGGCAGGTTGGGGAGGGAGGTGGGTGGCTGGGCCACTTCTATTGGTCTTTCATTTCTCTGTTTTCATCCATCTTTGTTCTTTGACCCATGTGGGCCTCCCATCGCGGTGGCCTCTGCTGTCGCAGAGCACCAGCTCTGGGCGCATGCGCTCTAGAGCTCCGGCTCGGTAATTGGACACATCGGTCCAGCCGCTCCGCGGCACGTGGGATCTTCCCAGGCCAGGGATCAAACCGGCGTCCCTTGCACTGCAAGGCGGTGTCCTTACCCACTGGACCACCAGGGAAGCCTTGTCTGGTAGATTTTTAAAAATGCTTAGTGTCTCTATATTAGTTATTCACTAGGTGCTTTCTTCCCCTCACTTTGATCTAATAGATACATGTGGCCCTACTCACCCTGTCCAGTGGGATTTTCCACCCAGCTTCCAATTCTTCCTGGTCCATTTTCCCCCAAAGTAGACTAGCTTTCAGTTGTGGTAGGATCAGTGTGGTTCACCTTAAGATCATATAAAAATTCAACCCTTGGGCTTCCCTGGTGGTCCAGTGCATAGAGAGTCCACTTTATAGTGCAAGGGGCACCAGTTCGATCCCTGACCCGGGAAGATCCCACGTGCCGAGGAGGGACTGGGTCGGTGTGTCTAATTGTGTATGTCTAATGGGAGGCAAAAAAAAAAAAAAAATTCAACCCTTAACATAGGGTACAAAGCCAAGTAAATACCCTTGATCAAGAGAGGAACGCTGGACTTCCCTAGTGGTCTAGTGGGTAAAGAGTCCGCCCTGCAGTGAAGGGGGCACTGGTTCGATCCCTGGCCAGGGAGCACATACCGTGGGGCGGCTGGACCAGTGTGGCCAAACCAGCGCTCTGGAGCACACATGTCTAGAACCAGTGCTCTGCAACTAGAGAGGCCACTGTAATGGGAGGCCCACACAGGCCAAAGAATAAAGATGGATGAAAATAAATAAATAAAAAGACAATAAAAGAGGCCCCCCCCCCAAAAGAAGAAAACCCTGCACAAAATAACTACAGTCTATGCAAAGAATCAAGGGTTTAAAAAAAATAAAAAAGAGGAAAGCTAGAGTTTCTTGCCAGGTATTGATAAGGTTTTTAATATATGTTGTCTTTTTGAATCCACAGTACTTATTTAGAAGAACCTTGGGGCAGAGAGCAGCTTAATGACTTGTTCAGGGTCACATGCTAGTTACTGGCAGAGCTGGGGAGAAGCTCAGTTCTATTGGTATCTCACTCCAAGGCCCCTGTTCTTTATTCTGTGCCTGAAACGGGACTAAAGAAATTTTTTCCCCTCTCTTCTTGGTTTTAAGTAAATGTTGCACACCTGACAACTCTTATTTCAGACTGAACTGCATCTTAAAATCACCTATAGCAGTTTTTAAAATACCAGTACCTACTCAGGGATTCTAATTGGCTTGTTATGTGACCTGGGTACTTGAGTTTTCCAAAGCTCCCCAAGTAGTTGCAAAAGGTAGCCAACATTGAGAAACACTGTCTTAGACTGGACATCTAGATTCTAATATAAATGCTAACACACCAAAACACCAGACTCTGAGTTCTGTTTCTCCGGTTCAGAGAAAAACAGTGATCTAGCTCGGTCTAGCCAATGGAGTAATGATCTTCCTCCTAAATCATTTCTCCATGACAGTATGAATGGTCTATAATAGATCCACATTTCCTCATCTGCAGCCCCAAACTCAACATGCTTTGTGGGTTTAGTGCCAAAACTCATTTAGCAGCAAGATCAGGCCTGATTTGATAAAGTAGTTTATCCTAATTAGTGTGATTATTGTAATTTATAAGTTTTTCTAAAGAAATATTAATATACTCGATTACCAGATATTACAAAATATGATATATGTACCAGCTTTAAAAAGTCTGCAAAGCTTTTGAGTTCCAAAACATAGCTAGTCTCAGTTGTTTCAGAAAAGGAAATTGTGGACTTATAATATGAAAGAGGCTTGGATGGCATCACTGACTTGACATGAATTTGAGCAAATTCTGAGAGTTAGTGAAAGACAGGAAAGCCTGGCATGCTGCAGTCGGGATCGCAGAGTCAGATACAACTTGGAGACTGAACAGCAACAACAGTATGAAAGGGTTTTAAAAATACGCTTTGTGGGTTACTGATGAAAACATTCTTTAAATGCCTGTTCTTACCCTTAGGAATATCATGCAATTAACAATATAAAAACTGAGGAATAATGTTGCTTAAGCAACTGAATGAAACTCCCTCAATTTACAGAGAAGAAAGCTAGCCAAAAGGAGAGCAAGTGAGTTTGATAAACTCATTGATTGCTAAGACTTTTCTCCTCAAATATTACTTTTTTGTGTATGATTTTAGTCTGAAGAGTTATACCTCATCTGGACTCCTTGAAGTTACTGGAATGGTTTGCACAGTGCAGGATTGGGTCAGCTAACTGATAGGGTTCAGTTACAGTTTAGGTGAGCTTCAGCCAGCTTTTGCTTCTTGCAAGTACTGTTGCACTTTGATTAATCTTTAGGTGCTACTGGCATTGAAGACCGTCTGCAGGAGGGGGTCCCTGAGTCTATAGAAGCCCTTCACAAAGCCGGAATCAAGATCTGGATGCTGACAGGGGACAAACAGGAGACAGCTGTCAATATTGCCTATGCCTGCAAACTACTAGAGCCGGACGACAAGCTCTTCATCCTCAATACTGAAAGTAAAGTAGGTACATGGGATTTGTCCAGGCTTCCTGTTTGTTTGTTTTTTCCCTAAAGCCAGTGGAGTGCTTGTGATTTGGTGACTGTAAGGAGAAAGAAAAATCAATCACCACTAGCTCCTTGATAATTAGTTCTGTCCAGAACTCTAGCTTGTTTAGTTACGCCAACGGCTTGGAAAATATAGTGATTCAAAGGAAAGAATTTCCATTGTATTTGCTTCTCCCCCACCCCCATATTGAATTACCGCTGAGTTGACAAGGTTTAGCCCATGATGGCACAATACTGCAAGCTGTGGGACAGGCATTTACTTGCCTTTCAAGCTGAGGGGAAGTGATGATTACTGTTGGAAAAGTTGATTTCAGAAAAGGAAATTGTGGACTTATAATATGAAAGAGGCTTGGATGGCATCACTGACTTGACATGAATTTGAGCAAATTCTGAGAGTTAGTGAAAGACAGGAAAGCCTGGCATGCTGCAGTCGGGATCGCAAAGAGTCAGATACAACTTGGAGACTGAACAGCAACAACAGTATGAAAGGGTTTTAAAAATACGCTTTGTGGGTTACTGATGAAAACATTCTTTAAATGCCTGTTCTTACCCTTAGGAATATCATGCAATTAACAATATAAAAACTGAGGAATAATGTTGCTTAAGCAACTGAATGAAACTCCCTCAATTTACAGAGAAGAAAGCTAGCCAAAAGGAGAGCAAGTGAGTTTGATAAACTCATTGATTGCTAAGACTTTTCTCCTCAAATATTACTTTTTTGTGTATGATTTTAGTCTGAAGAGTTATACCTCATCTGGACTCCTTGAAGTTACTGGAATGGTTTGCACAGTGCAGGATTGGGTCAGCTAACTGATAGGGTTCAGTTACAGTTTAGGTGAGCTTCAGCCAGCTTTTGCTTCTTGCAAGTACTGTTGCACTTTGATTAATCTTTAGGTGCTACTGGCATTGAAGACCGTCTGCAGGAGGGGGTCCCTGAGTCTATAGAAGCCCTTCACAAAGCCGGAATCAAGATCTGGATGCTGACAGGGGACAAACAGGAGACAGCTGTCAATATTGCCTATGCCTGCAAACTACTAGAGCCGGACGACAAGCTCTTCATCCTCAATACTGAAAGTAAAGTAGGTACATGGGATTTGTCCAGGCTTCCTGTTTGTTTGTTTTTTCCCTAAAGCCAGTGGAGTGCTTGTGATTTGGTGACTGTAAGGAGAAAGAAAAATCAATCACCACTAGCTCCTTGATAATTAGTTCTGTCCAGAACTCTAGCTTGTTTAGTTACGCCAACGGCTTGGAAAATATAGTGATTCAAAGGAAAGAATTTCCATTGTATTTGCTTCTCCCCCACCCCCATATTGAATTACCGCTGAGTTGACAAGGTTTAGCCCATGATGGCACAATACTGCAAGCTGTGGGACAGGCATTTACTTGCCTTTCAAGCTGAGGGGAAGTGATGATTACTGTTGGAATCTGGTGAATAGTCTCCTGCTAATTCTAAAATTAGGTTTAGGACAATCAAGCCCTCTAGTGGCAAATCTTAGATAGTGCATCTGAGAATATCAAAAATTGGAAGAACTTTAAAGGAAGGGAAACAATTTTTTTTTCTTCCTGTTTTTTATTTTTTAAAAGAGGAGTTTAAGAGGTTTGGACTCAGCCTATTTTCTCCAGTACCCACCTTCCCTCCATCTTTTTCGCTAATCTCTAACACAAATACTCTAATTAGTTACACAGGCATTTTTATTGACGATTCTTAATGTAGTGATACTAAGATGTATGTGTTGTATGATTTGCTTGGAAAACTTCCCTCCTTTCTTCCTCAGTTGTCAAACTTTATCCGTCACATTCATTCTGACATAGTAATCTGGCTCTCAGTCTTTGGAACTTCTCACCTGGATCATGTCTTGGGTCTTGGTCACAGGCTGCCATGTTTGATTAGCCGTGATTTTTGGTCAGTACTCAGTAAGTACCCAACTAGATGGTACATTTTGAGGAAAGAGAATTTGTGTTAATACAAACTGAGTTCTCCTTGGTAGTGGATGATAACCCAGGGACCCACAAGCACAACCAGCTATTAGATCCCAGTATCAGCTGGGGAGTGAGCACCAGAAAATGTCTGATTGGTTTAGTCACTAAAATGGATGTGCCCTTAAGTCTAGTAAGAACTGGATTCAAATGCTTGACCTGCCAGTGACCAGGTATGTGACCTTGGAGAGTTAACCACCTGAGTCATTTTGTTTACCTATAATGTGAGAGTAATGCCTACTTCATAGCGCTGATGTGGGTATTAAATGGGAAAATATAAATCATCATGGTGCCTGGCAGATGGAAAGGCTTCCCTGGTGGCTTACGTGGTAAAGAACTCACCTGCCACTTCAAGAGATACAAGTTCAATCCCTGGGTCAAAAAGGTCCCCTAGAGAAGGAAATGGCAACCCGCTCGAGTATTCTTGCCTGGAAAATCCCATGGACAGATGGGCCTGGAAAGCTACAGTCCATGGGGCTGCAAAAGAGTCAGACATGACTTAAGGAGTAAACAATAATGATATGTTAATAGACATCTTGATTTTTAACAACGGCAGAGTATTTTACCTTCCAAGTGTACCATTTTAATTTAACCAAACTCCAAAAGGTTTTTAAAGATAAATTTTTACAATTACATATTGAGTTTATAATGAGCATAGTTGATTCATGGGGATTTTTGAGGTGTATACGATCAGATTTGTTCCCGTGGTAAAGGTTGCAAGGTAGTTTCATCTTGAAGTTGAAGCTCTTGTTTATAGTTTGTGTGGTTAAGTCTTTGTTGTGTCTGTGTGTGCCTACACATCCATACCTACTTTTCATCTTATTGTGAGTTGAGAAATGTTTGATAAAACAGCATTTGAAATAAGAGGAGTAAATGGCCCTGAGTGAGGGGACTTTTCATGAATCAATTCTTTTAGATGAATTGTATAAACTTATGTTGTTCTAGACTTTTGTTTGGCTCTGTCCTTCGTGGTCACTTGACACTATAAGGGGCTTTTTTTCATGAAGTAATTATTTTCAAAGTAGTACCCAACTAGATGGTACATTTTGAGGAAAGAGAATTTGTGTTAATACAAACTGAGTTCTCCTTGGTAGTGGATGATAACCCAGGGACCCACAAGCACAACCAGCTATTAGATCCCAGTATCAGCTGAGAGTGAGCACCAGAAAATGTCTGATTGGTTTAGTCACTAAAATGGATGTGCCCTTAAGTCTAGTAAGAACTGGATTCAAATGCTTGACCTGCCAGTGACCAGGTATGTGACCTTGGAGAGTTAACCACCTGAGTCATTTTGTTTACCTATAATGTGAGAGTAATGCCTACTTCATAGCGCTGATGTGGGTATTAAATGGGAAAATATAAATCATCATGGTGCCTGGCAGATGGAAAGGCTTCCCTGGTGGCTTACGTGGTAAAGAACTCACCTGCCACTTCAAGAGATACAAGTTCAATCCCTGGGTCAAAAAGGTCCCCTAGAGAAGGAAATGGCAACCCGCTCGAGTATTCTTGCCTGGAAAATCCCATGGACAGATGGGCCTGGAAAGCTACAGTCCATGGGGCTGCAAAAGAGTCAGACATGACTTAAGGAGTAAACAATAATGATATGTTAATAGACATCTTGATTTTTAACAACGGCAGAGTATTTTACCTTCCAAGTGTACCATTTTAATTTAACCAAACTCCAAAAGGTTTTTAAAGATAAATTTTTACAATTACATATTGAGTTTATAATGAGCATAGTTGATTCATGGGGATTTTTGAGGTGTATACGATCAGATTTGTTCCCGTGGTAAAGGTTGCAAGGTAGTTTCATCTTGAAGTTGAAGCTCTTGTTTATAGTTTGTGTGGTTAAGTCTTTGTTGTGTCTGTGTGTGCCTACACATCCATACCTACTTTTCATCTTATTGTGAGTTGAGAAATGTTTGATAAAACAGCATTTGAAATAAGAGGAGTAAATGGCCCTGAGTGAGGGGCTTTTTCATGAATAAATTATTTTAGATGAATTGTATAAACTTATGTTGTTCTAGACTTTTGTTTGGCTCTGTCCTTCGTGGTCACTTGACACTATAATTTTGGGTAAGTTTATTCTTCATGTTTTGAGTAGAATTCCTCAGTGAATATTATTAAGTGCCTAACATGGCCCTATTTTAGGCATTATGAAGGTTTCAAAAGTAAATTAAAAGTGCTCTCTGTCTTCAGAGAGCTTCAGTGGGGAGAGTGGAAGGATGATATGCAAACCAGATCTGGATGAGGTCACTGAGAATATGAGCAGAATGTTAGCTTCCTGATGGTGGGAGTTTCCAGTTCATTCACATGTCCCCAGCACCTAGAATTTTTTCAAATACAGAGCAGTTTCTCAGTAAATAGTAAGTGAGTGAGTGAATAAATGTGTTTAATCAAAAAGAGCAAAATAATAAATATGGTTTTAAATTCTGCTGAATGTTGTGCTTTATACCAGGAGCTTTATGTGTATTATTTCACTTATTCCTCGCACGACTATATCATAGATATTTACATTTTTCAGATGAGAAGGTTGAGGCTGAGAGAGGTTATATAATTTGCCTAAAGTCAAGCAGGTAAAAAATAGAATGAGACCAAAGTGATCTTGAGATTTATAGTTTGAGAAGGTAAATTGCACAAGTAAAGAAATTTTACACCTATTTCTCAGTTGTACAGTGGAAGTGAGGTGTTATCCATCCACTTATCTCCTCCCCACAAGCTCACACAAGTCTCGCGGGAAGAGCTATGAGGTCTTCAAAAGTAACCAGTGACTCATTTCCTGGGGTTGCCTTGAAGTGGCAATTGGTAAAGCACAGCAATGATAAACTTAGCTGGATGTAGCCAACAGGGACCCCACAGGCTAACTATCTGTGCCTCTTGTTTCAAGAATGCCTGTGAGATGCTGATGGACACAATTTTGAAAGAACTTGAGAAGAACCCAGCATCTCGGGAGCAAGCATCCTTGAGTGAAAGTTTACACCAGCCTCCCGCCCCGCAGGGCTCAGGGCTGCGGGCTGGACTCGTCATCACGGGGAAGACCCTGGAGTTTGCCCTGCAGGAGAGTCTGCAGAAGCAGTTCCTGGAGCTGACTGCTCGCTGCCAAGCTGTGGTCTGCTGCCGAGCCACGCCCCTGCAGAAAAGTGAGGTGGTGAAACTGGTGCGCAGCCACCTCCGAGTGATGACCCTAGCTGTCGGTGAGTGGGATGGAGTCCAGCCCCACACTTCTCATGCTCCTGTCACACCAAGGCTGATCTCTTCCTGTCCTTTCTTCCATACATCCCTTGGCCCTTCTGTGGGGCTGTCCTTCTCTCCCCCCACTTGCCCCGTCCTTCTCCCTTCTTTCTCTCCACCCCCCACTCCCTCCTCTTTGCCCTCCATCCCCCTCTCTTTTTTGGTTTTCCAATGCATGTCCGTTTATTTTGCACTTAACAAAAGAAATCGCCTACCCCCTGCCCCATCTCCCCAAAACAGTCTCTTTTTACAAACATTTAAAAATTAAAACCAAATGAAGATAGACAAGTTAATTTCAGCACAATTATTTTTCAATGTAGCTGTCATAATTAGAGTTTAAATTTCCTGCAGGTGACCAATGTCCAAGTGACTTACAGGGAAATCCTGATTATTGGCCATATTACAAGGTAGTACAAATACTAGTACAAATTCTCATACAAAAATGGGCCGTGTGGGGCTTCCCTGGTGGTCCAGTGGGTAAGGATACCACCTTGCAGTGCAAGGGGCGCCGGTTCATCCCTGGCCTGGGAAGATCCCACGTGCCGCGGAGCAGCTGGACCAATGTGTCCAATCACCGAGCCAGAGCTCTGGGGCGCATGCGCCCAGAGCCGGCGCTCTGCGACAACAGACACCACCGCGATGGGAGGCCCACAGGAGCCAAAGAACAAAGACGGATGAAAACAGAGAAATGAAAGACCAATAGAAGTGGCCTGCCTGCCCCAACCCCTCCCCACCCCGCCGAAAAAAATGGTCCGTGTGCTGGAATAGGCTTTCAGGTTTTGGGTCAGTCTGCGGCCCTCCACCACCATTTGGCCTCCTGTTGTGAGCCAGGTGGTAGAGGCATGATATGGAAAACAATATGAGTCTCTGTTACGTATAAGATCCCCAGATCACCTGAGTTAAGGAGGGTAACGCAATTAAACATAAACGTGAAAGTCCATGAGTTGTACCTTCAAGAAAGTTAAATTCATGAATATGAACAATTCTTTCAGTCATTCAAAAACTATTGAGTGCCTTCTATGTACCAGGCACTTTTTTTTTTGCCAATGGAGAAGCAATAGTATATAAAACTGACAAAGGACCTTTTCTTAAGGAGCTTACATCTAGGAGGAGGGCAATGGAGTAAAAAGTGAAACAAAACCGAAAAGGTTTGTAAAGATATAAGATGTCAGATGGTGACAAATGCCATTGAGAAAGGAAAGCACAGTCAGGGATGCTGAGCCTGGGGGTGGGGGAAGGGGCTGCTATTTTAAGTGGACTTTTTCAGAGACAGTCTAACCGATAAGGTTGTGTATGAGAAGATACTTGAAGAAAATGATAAGGGAGCCATAGGCCATCTGGGGAAAAGACATTCCTTGCAGAGAAGAACATGAAATGCAACACCATGGACCATGCTTGGTATGTCAAACCCAAAGCAGGTTGGGCAAAAAGAAGAAGAGTTTCCTGCAGGTTAATGAAGGGCAGAGAGGTGGCAGGTGATGAGAGCATGTAAAGCCTTGGAGGTCATTAGGAATTTAGGCTTTTATCTAAAGAGACAGTGAGCCACAGGAGGACTTTGGACAGAGGAAGAACGTGAGCTGCCTTAAGTTGACCAGGATCCCATTGGCTGCTGTGTTGAGAGAAACACTGGGTTGCAAGGACATAAAGAAGACCAGTTGAGTGGCTGTTGAAATATTTTAGGGAAAAAAGGACTGTGGCTCAAGCCCAGGTGGGTGCAGAGATTGGTGTTGGGATGTGGGCAGATAATGGACATAGTTTAAAGAGTTGATGACATTTGCTGATGGGTTGGATATGTTGTAGAATAGAAGGGGTCAAGGGGGATGTTAAGGGTTTGTCTCTTAACATAAAGGACAGAACTGCTCTTTACTGCGATGGAGTCAAGGGAAGCAGGCTTTAGGTCTTATACATGTTAAGTTTGAGAAACCCATGAGATGTCAGCAATGACGCTAAGTAAGCAGCTGGAGACAGTCTCAGATTTAGCAATGAGGAATTGGTTAGAGACAAATTTTGGAATTGTTAAGTCTAATGATGATATTTAAAGCCTTGATAGTAGATAAGATCACCACAAGATGAATATAAGTGGAGAAGAAAAACAGGGTGAGATAAGTTCAGAGACACTCCAAAGTTCAGCCATTAGCAAGATGAGGACTCAGCCTTCTCTTAAAGTCTCTGATTCCACCTGATTTATTTTTAGTTTCAGGTAGCATGTGCCTTCAGAGTGCTGATCTAGCCACTGAAAATTCCCAGCTTCGTTGTTGTTGTTGATCAGTCCCTAAGTTGTATCCGACTCTGTGTAACGCCATGGACTGCAGCACACTAGCTTTCCCTGTCCTTCACTATGTCCCAGAGTTTGCTCAAATTCATGTCCATCGAGGCAGTGATGCCATCCAGCCATCTCGTCCTTTGTCACCCCCTTTTCCTGAGGTTAATTTTTGCCAGCATCCAGGTATTTTCCAATAAGCTGTTTGCATCAGGTAGCCAAAGTATTGGAGCTTCAGCTTCAGCATCAGTCCTAATGAATATTCAGGGTCCAGGGTTTTGGATAAAAAGAAGAAGAGTTTCCTGCAGGTTAATGAAGGGCAGAGAGGTGGCAGGTGATGAGAGCATGTAAAGCCTTGGAGGTCATTAGGAATTTAGGCTTTTATCTAAAGAGACAGTGAGCCACAGGAGGACTTTGGACAGAGGAAGAACGTGAGCTGCCTTAAGTTGACCAGGATCCCATTGGCTGCTGTGTTGAGAGAAACACTGGGTTGCAAGGACATAAAGAAGACCAGTTGAGTGGCTGTTGAAATATTTTAGGGAAAAAAGGACTGTGGCTCAAGCCCAGGTGGGTGCAGAGATTGGTGTTGGGATGTGGGCAGATAATGGACATAGTTTAAAGAGTTGATGACATTTGCTGATGGGTTGGATATGTTGTAGAATAGAAGGGGTCAAGGGGGATGTTAAGGGTTTGTCTCTTAACATAAAGGACAGAACTGCTCTTTACTGCGATGGAGTCAAGGGAAGCAGGCTTTAGGTCTTATACATGTTAAGTTTGAGAAACCCATGAGATGTCAGCAATGACGCTAAGTAAGCAGCTGGAGACAGTCTCAGATTTAGCAATGAGGAATTGGTTAGAGACAAATTTTGGAATTGTTAAGTCTAATGATGATATTTAAAGCCTTGATAGTAGATAAGATCACCACAAGATGAATATAAGTGGAGAAGAAAAACAGGGTGAGATAAGTTCAGAGACACTCCAAAGTTCAGCCATTAGCAAGATGAGGACTCAGCCTTCTCTTAAAGTCTCTGATTCCACCTGATTTATTTTTAGTTTCAGGTAGCATGTGCCTTCAGAGTGCTGATCTAGCCACTGAAAATTCCCAGCTTCGTTGTTGTTGTTGATCAGTCCCTAAGTTGTATCCGACTCTGTGTAACGCCATGGACTGCAGCACACTAGCTTTCCCTGTCCTTCACTATGTCCCAGAGTTTGCTCAAATTCATGTCCATCGAGGCAGTGATGCCATCCAGCCATCTCGTCCTTTGTCACCCCCTTTTCCTGAGGTTAATTTTTGCCAGCATCCAGGTATTTTCCAATAAGCTGTTTGCATCAGGTAGCCAAAGTATTGGAGCTTCAGCTTCAGCATCAGTCCTAATGAATATTCAGTGTTGACTTCCTTTAAGATTGATTGGTTTGATCTCCTTGCTGTCCAAGGGACTCTCAAGAGCCTTCTTTAGCACCACAATTCAAAAACATCAATCCTTTTTTTTTTTTTTTTTTAAAGGAGCTGGTCTTCTTGACTCCAGCCTTCTGCCTTTTTTTTTTTAACTTTTATTTTACTTTTAACTTTTACAGATTTTGTTGTTTACAGATATGTATGTTCCCAGATTAGTCATATGTATATATCCCCCCCTTCCCACCAAAAACATCAATTCTTTGCACTCAGCCTTCTTTACGGTCTAACTCTCACATCCATGCATGACTCCTGGGAAAACTGCATCTTAACTATATGGAATTTTGTCAGCAAAGTAGTGTATCTGCTTTTTAATATGCTGCCTAGGTTTGTCATAGTTTTTCTTCCAAGAAGTGAGTGACCTTTAATTTTATGGCTGCAGTCACCATCTGCAGTGATTTTGGAGCCCAAGAAAGTAAAATCTCACAGTTTCCATTGTGTACCCATCTATTTGCCATGAAGTAATGAGATCAAACACCATGCTCTTTTGGTTTTTTGAATGTTGAGTTTTCAGTCAGGTTTTTCTCTCTCTCTTTTACCCTCATGAAGAGATTCTTTAGTTCCTCTTCACTTTCTGCCATTAGAGTAGTATGGTCTGCATATCTGAGCTTGTTGACATTTCTCCCAGAAATCTTAATCCTGCTTGTGCTTCATCCAGACTGGTGTTTCCTGTGATGTACTCTGCATAGAAGTTAAATAAGCAGGGTGACAATATTACAGCCTTGACATACTCCTTTCCCAATTTGGAACCAGTCTGTTGTCCCATGTCCAGTTCTAACTGTGGCTTATAGTGTTCCCAGAATAAGCTGGTCTGATATTCCCACCTCTTTTAAGAATTCTCCACAGTTTGTTGTGATCCTATTAGCAACCTGAAAAAAAAGACAGTGCCTGTTTTCAAGTTAGTGGAATTAAGTATTTGGGATTAGGGTGGAATTTTGTTCAACTACTCGATTGAATGAGCATATAAATGAGTGAATTGTCCAAGACCCTGGATCTATATGTTCTGGAAACTAGAGCCCTTAATTATATCAATTAGGTTGAATCATGTGCCCATCTCTGAACCAGTCACTGAGGCCAGGGAACAGATGATGCTGATTGTCCAGGCCTCAGTCAGTTGCCCATCCCAAATCTGAATATTTGGGTTCATCCTAGCAAAACACATGGATTCAGAGTCCCTGGGGAGAGTCAGGATACTTTACCAGAAAACAAGGGAAGGTTGCTGGGCGGTTGGGAACAACTGAAGTTCATTACCAGCAGGAATGTACTAACTCCTCCTAAGAAGAATCCTGTGTGTTGGGAAGACAAGGAAATTTATAGCCACCATAATACTATCCATAGTGATAAGTGTGATAGAGACATGCAGGATGGTACTTGGAACCGAAGGAAGGGGCATCAAATCTAAAAGAAATATGAGCACTTCCCTTGGTGGCGCAGTGGCTAAGAGTCTACCTTGCCAGTGCAGGAGACACAGGTTTGCTCTCTGATCCCAGAAGATTCCATATGCCGTGGGGCAGCTAAGTCAGTCTGCTGCACCTACTGAGCCCATGCACCACAAGCATGAAGCTTCCACTCTCTAGAGCCTGTACTTCATGTGAAGAGAAGCCTGTGCATCATAACTAGACATTAGACTCTGTGAGCCGTAACTGGAGAAAGCGCACACATAGCAACAAAGACACAGTGCAGCCATAAACAAACAAATATTATTTAAAAATAAAAGGAATATGAAAAGGATTTCCCAGGGAAAGTGCTATCTAAGCTGAGAGCAAGAAGAATTAAAATCTAACAAGATGGGTTGAGGTGATGAGGGCAGTGTTATGGAATAGATAAACAGCAGGTGCGGGGATGGATGGAGTAGAGCAAATCTGGGGAACTGGAAGTAGAGTAAGTGACATAGACAAAGGCAAGACCAGTCCAGGTAGGGCAGTAGCATAAAATTTTCAGGTAGTTCTGAGTTTGAAATCCTTCCTGATGCAATAGGATGCCAGCTGGCATTCTTGCTTAGCTAACTTCCAAGCAACTTGGAGACATGGGATAAACTTTGAGAGATTTGTTTGTTTTCTTGACTGGCTACTATTGATTTGCACAGTTTGCATCTTTTCTTTGCTCCTCATAAGTTTCTGCGCTCTTATTTTGCCTCATGAAGGTGATGGTGCCAATGATGTCAGCATGATACAAGTGGCAGACGTTGGGATTGGGATCTCTGGTCAAGAAGGCATGCAGGTGAGTGGATGTTGTTTACCTGAATACCATGAATTTGACCTGCCCGTCCAAAGGCAGCTTCTCCATGGCCATATCTCTATGGTAGAGTGAGGCTGTCTGGAGCTAGCCCAGTAGTGGGTGACAGGACATTTATCCATTTGTTTGCTGATTATTTACTAGGTGAATATTATGGTATTTTCTGGGTAATTTTAGCTAAGTGACTCACTTGTTCAGTTTTAAAAATACAACTTATCTAAATCACAAGAACATATATTTTTAAGTGCTGCAATATTTATGACTTGACACTGATGAGAGCTAATAAAGATTTGAATGAAAAACCTAAAGAGAAAGGAAGAGGGAGAGAGAAGATAGGACAGAATGAGGCAAGTGTGATAGCCTATTTTCCTGTATGCATGTGTATTGGATAATTCACAAAATTCAGATAGACGCTTATGCAGAAGACTGCATATCATATATGGAGCAAATGCTGTTAAAGAAAGTGAAATTTGAGGCTTATGGTTTCCTGAGAACTGTAAATTGTGACGTCTCTACAAAAGATGAGAAATTCAAGTATCTCTTTTGCCTGCCACATTATTAAAAGTCAAATGAAGTCATGACTGTATACTTTCATGTTCTCCTCATGGAGAAGAAACAAATGCATCCTGTAAGGCTCAAACTTCCTTCTAAGGGAAATGCTTTCTAGGGAAAGCACACTTGCTGAAATTACATCATGATTAGTAACCAGAGAGAAGTCTTGTTTCGTTGCCTCATATTGGAACGCTGAGTGGTAACTCCAGGCAGCCCCCTACTAAGGTTCTTTATACATGGTTTTTTGGTTGGTTGGTTGGTTGGTTTTTGTTTTTGATCTGCATGTAAGGTTTAAACCATATATTTAAAAAAATTTTATTGGAGTATAGTTGACGTACAACGTTTAGTTTCAAGTATATAGCAAAATGAATCAGTTATACATATATCTACTCTTTTTCAGATTCTTTTCCCATATAGGCTATTACATAGTATTTAGTAGAGTTCCTTGAGATATGCAGTAGATCATAACTAGTTATCTATGTGATATTTAGTATATACGTCAGCCCCAAACTGCCACCTTATCCCCAACCCCTTTCCTCCTGGTATCCCTGAGTTTGTTTTCCACATGTGACTCTGTTATCTGTTTTGTAAATAAGTTCATTTATACTTTTTTTGTTGTTAGATTCCACATGTAAGGGATATATTATAACATGAATTTGTCTTTCTCAGTGGGACTTACTGCACTTACACCACACATCTGACCAGTCTGAGCCTGCCGGCGGTCAGGCTGCACTGCTGTGTCTGTTCCAGCATGTTCCGTCGCTCGGGGTGACGTTTTCTCCCTGTTGTCTCCACAGGCTGTGATGGCCAGCGACTTTGCCATTTCTCAGTTTAAGCATCTCAGCAAGCTCCTCCTGGTCCACGGGCACTGGTGTTACACCCGACTTTCCAACATGATTCTCTATTTTTTCTACAAGAACGTGGTGTGTAGCTCCAGAGAATTCCTCCTTTCCCCTCTCGCCCTTTCACTCCTGCTGGTTTAAGGGTGAAGAGGGAGGGCCCGACACTAAGCTCCCATTGCTTGTTGAAGTTTGGAAAGCAACCAGGATCGCTCCTGCTGTCTCACTAGGAATAATCTGGAAATGTGCTATGTTTCAGCTGCTGACAGCAAATTGTTAAACTTGTCCATCTGCTAGCATTTTCTATTCCTTATGCATTTCAATTCAATTAAGCCCTGTCTGATTCATTTAGAATCCAATTTTTGACCTTCCTTAAAAAGGTTATGACAAGCAGAATTATGAAATGTTCAATGCTATCTGTCAGTAGAGAATGAAAAGGCATGCTTCCATTTTTACAGGAGATTACCAAAAAAAAAAAAAAAAGAGAAAATTCTGCTGCCCCTAATAGATGTCCCCTGTGGTATACTGAAGATGCAGATACAGATGAAAATCCAGGATAGTACCTTAGCCTGTAGAGCTGGCTAGTACCACCAGATAAAGAATTCTCTGGCAAATCTATAAAATGTGTTTGTACTTGGTAGCTATTTGAGGGTCAAGGAACTTAATTTTGACTGTGTAATTCTGAAAAGGGCAGAATTTAATTAGTACGAGTTGGCTTCTAATCTTCAATGTACAGTTTACATTTCAGTTTCCTCTTTTTATAAATCTGTGTTGACCTTAGGTGGCTTCACCTAAATTCCTTCTTAGTAGGATGACTGTGTAAACTTGTCATGATTTTTTTTTTATTATTTTATTTTTTCTTTTTTTGGCCGCTTCTATTGATCTTTCATTTATTTATCTTTGTTCTTTGGCCTGTATGAGCCTCCCTTCGCAGCGGCCTCTCTCGCTGCAGAGCAACAGCTCCAGGCGCATGTGCTTCAGAGCTCCGGCTTGGTAGTTGGATACATCAGTCCAGCCGCTCCGCGGCACGTGGGATCTTCCCAGGCCAGGGATGAACCGGCGCCCCTTGCACTGCAAGGTGGTATCCTTACCCACTGGACCACCAGGGAAGCCCTGTCATGATTTTTAAGTAAACGTATTCTTGGTCTTTTAAGTCCATATGTAGCAAGTTATTAGTAAACAAAAATCCACACCACTCTGTTGAATTACCATCTTTAGGAAAACGATGACTTTGATGGGTCATTTTTGATCTGTGCATGTGTGTGTTTGTCTGTATCTCAATCAGCAGGAACATTTTTGTTGTCCTGTAGCACAGTGAACTTTTCAGGATGCTCTCAGTACTTTACTAATTAGAATTAGCACACTTACTCAAAATTGTAAACAAAAACTGAGATACTTTATGAAAATACTTGAAATGTATAATGTCTCAGTCTGAAGGTATGACTCTGGGGCAGGCTGTGATCTGTACTGTAAAATCCCAGGACTTAGTGATCCGTGACTTTTAGAGAGGACCCCCTCTCCTAGATCTCATTTTTATATCTTTGCATTTTTCTACATCTGTTAATATTATGATGTCCTGGTGGCTCAATGGTGAAGAATCCGCCTTCCAATGCCAGAAACTTAAGTTCTGTCCTGGGGTCGAGAAGATCCCCTGGAGGAGAAAATGCCAACCCACTCTATTCTTGCCAGGATGATTCTATAGACAGAGGAGCCTCAACAGATTGCACTCTGTGGGGTCATAAAGAGTTGGACACAACTTAGCAACTGAACAACAACAACTATCAAGCAGCCCCCCCCACTTAAATCCCCTAGAGCCCTTGGCTTCAAATTTTGTACAGTTTACATTTCAGTTTCCTCTTTTTATAAATCTGTGTTGACCTTAGGTGGCTTCACCTAAATTCCTTCTTAGTAGGATGACTGTGTAAACTTGTCATGATTTTTTTTTTATTATTTTATTTTTTCTTTTTTTGGCCGCTTCTATTGATCTTTCATTTATTTATCTTTGTTCTTTGGCCTGTATGAGCCTCCCTTCGCAGCGGCCTCTCTCGCTGCAGAGCAACAGCTCCAGGCGCATGTGCTTCAGAGCTCCGGCTTGGTAGTTGGATACATCAGTCCAGCCGCTCCGCGGCACGTGGGATCTTCCCAGGCCAGGGATGAACCGGCGCCCCTTGCACTGCAAGGTGGTATCCTTACCCACTGGACCACCAGGGAAGCCCTGTCATGATTTTTAAGTAAACGTATTCTTGGTCTTTTAAGTCCATATGTAGCAAGTTATTAGTAAACAAAAATCCACACCACTCTGTTGAATTACCATCTTTAGGAAAACGATGACTTTGATGGGTCATTTTTGATCTGTGCATGTGTGTGTTTGTCTGTATCTCAATCAGCAGGAACATTTTTGTTGTCCTGTAGCACAGTGAACTTTTCAGGATGCTCTCAGTACTTTACTAATTAGAATTAGCACACTTACTCAAAATTGTAAACAAAAACTGAGATACTTTATGAAAATACTTGAAATGTATAATGTCTCAGTCTGAAGGTATGACTCTGGGGCAGGCTGTGATCTGTACTGTAAAATCCCAGGACTTAGTGATCCGTGACTTTTAGAGAGGACCCCCTCTCCTAGATCTCATTTTTATATCTTTGCATTTTTCTACATCTGTTAATATTATGATGTCCTGGTGGCTCAATGGTGAAGAATCCGCCTTCCAATGCCAGAAACTTAAGTTCTGTCCTGGGGTCGAGAAGATCCCCTGGAGGAGAAAATGCCAACCCACTCTATTCTTGCCAGGATGATTCTATAGACAGAGGAGCCTCAACAGATTGCACTCTGTGGGGTCATAAAGAGTTGGACACAACTTAGCAACTGAACAACAACAACTATCAAGCAGCCCACTCTACCCCTCCTTTTAACTCCATATTTCTAACTCATATTAGAAAGGGGTGCCACCTGCTCTTGGAGAGAAGGAACGTTTATTAGTAGAAATCACATCATCAGGGAACAAGGACCCCGTGGTTTTTCTGCTCTGTAAACCTCGAGGGCCATTCACACTGAAATCCTTTCAACTTGTTTCTGCCTCTTTCTTGCTTAGCTAAACAATGAAAGGCTTGTAATGGAGACCAGGGGGGCCAGTATCAGAACCCATTTGAGTAGTTTAGCTTTCTGAGACCGGGGATCTCTCATCTTGGACGACTTTTGAGATAGTAATGAAGTCTGTAGATTCACCTTGCAGAACAGTGCCCCAAACCACTGTGTTTTACAGGTGAGAGGCATAATGCACATCCATGGACCCTAAACTAAGACACTATATTCTAAGGATTGTCATCTTCGTCCTAAAGTATTCCAGGGTATCTATGGTGCCAGTAATAATATCTTCATTAGTATGAATAAAAAGGCACTTTGTAGGTCATGAGCCATATCTAACTGGATCTCGATACTAAGACCTGACGTGGTATAATTCTCATATTCTAGACACAAACCAAATTTATAGAGGCTATTAAAATGATTTCAAGTCATATAGTCAATAGGAGGTGTCCCTACTGGCCCTGTACCACTTCACCATGAAGAAATAATCGAGGGCTTCCTCTGGTGGTCCAGTGGGTAAGGACACCGCCTTGCAGTGCAAGGGGCACTGGTAAAATCGTCTCAGTCTGAAGGTATGACTCTGGGGCAGGCTGTGATCTGTACTGTAAAATCCCAGGACTTAGTGATCCGTGACTTTTAGAGAGGACCCCCTCTCCTAGATCTCATTTTTATATCTTTGCATTTTTCTACATCTGTTAATATTATGATGTCCTGGTGGCTCAATGGTGAAGAATCCGCCTTCAATGCCAGAAACTTAAGTTCTGTCCTGGGGTCGAGAAGATCCCCTGGAGGAGAAAATGCCAACCCACTCTATTCTTGCCAGGATGATTCTATAGACAGAGGAGCCTCAACAGATTGCACTCTGTGGGGTCATAAAGAGTTGGACACAACTTAGCAACTGAACAACAACAACTATCAAGCAGCCCACTCTACCCCTCCTTTTAACTCCATATTTCTAACTCATATTAGAAAGGGGTGCCACCTGCTCTTGGAGAGAAGGAACGTTTATTAGTAGAAATCACATCATCAGGGAACAAGGACCCCGTGGTTTTTCTGCTCTGTAAACCTCGAGGGCCATTCACACTGAAATCCTTTCAACTTGTTTCTGCCTCTTTCTTGCTTAGCTAAACAATGAAAGGCTTGTAATGGAGACCAGGGGGGCCAGTATCAGAACCCATTTGAGTAGTTTAGCTTTCTGAGACCGGGGATCTCTCATCTTGGACGACTTTTGAGATAGTAATGAAGTCTGTAGATTCACCTTGCAGAACAGTGCCCCAAACCACTGTGTTTTACAGGTGAGAGGCATAATGCACATCCATGGACCCTAAACTAAGACACTATATTCTAAGGATTGTCATCTTCGTCCTAAAGTATTCCAGGGTATCTATGGTGCCAGTAATAATATCTTCATTAGTATGAATAAAAAGGCACTTTGTAGGTCATGAGCCATATCTAACTGGATCTCGATACTAAGACCTGACGTGGTATAATTCTCATATTCTAGACACAAACCAAATTTATAGAGGCTATTAAAATGATTTCAAGTCATATAGTCAATAGGAGGTGTCCCTACTGGCCCTGTACCACTTCACCATGAAGAAATAATCGAGGGCTTCCTCTGGTGGTCCAGTGGGTAAGGACACCGCCTTGCAGTGCAAGGGGCACTGGTTCGATCCCTGGCCTGGGAAGATCCCACGTGCCGCGGAGCGGCTGGACCGATGTGTCCAATTGCCGAGCCGGAGCTCTGGAGCGCATGCGCCCAGAGCCAGCGCTCTGCAGCGACAGACGCCACCGCGATGGGAGGCCCACAGGAGCCAAAGAACAAAGACGGATGAAAATAGACAAATGGAAGACCAATGGAAGTGGCCCGCCCGCTCCCCTCCCTCCCCAACCTGACCCCCACCCAAAATAAATAATAAATAAGTAAATCTTTAAAAAAAAAAAAGAAATAATCGAGAACCAGAAAGCAAGAGGATAAACACTAGTTGTGATGGCTGCCACATACCAGCACACGTCCAGCTTCTCTTCATCTAGAACTGGAATATCTCCATTTGAATCCTGGCTCTGTCTCTTATTATCCAGGTAACTTTAGGCAAGTTCCTTAGCCTCTCCGTGCCTCACTTTCCTCATCCATAAACTGAGAGCAACAATGATCATTTCCAAGTTGTTAAAAAAATTAAATGAATCATTTATAAAGCTCTTAGAACAGTACCAGTACCAATTAATTGCCTATATGTGTATGTTTGTGTTTTAATAAGACATTTACCAGAGAAAAGCTGTCAGGTCAGTTGTGATTCTCCATTCTGTAAGTGAATAAACTGCAGTGAGAGAGAGGCTGAGGTTGCACCCCTAAGGACGGCAGTGGGCAGCGCATGTGGTCGTAGCTCGCATTGCTGATTCTAAGACACGACTGTTCCTCTTTGTGTCCCTAGGCCTATGTGAACCTCCTTTTCTGGTACCAGTTCTTTTGTGGGTTTTCAGGAACATCCATGACTGACTACTGGGCCTTGATCTTCTTCAACCTCCTTTTCACGTCTGTGCCTCCCATCATTTATGGTGTCCTGGAGAAAGACGTGTCTGCAGAGACTCTCATGCAACTGCCCGAGCTCTACAGGAGTGGCCAGAGGTCAGAGGTAGGTCCTGCAGCACAAACACCCCCTGAAAAACAGCCATCAGCAAAGGCAGGCACTGTCCAGGCAGCTTGGTGCAAATGCTCTTGGTGTATTAAAAAAATGTATCTCAATCATCTGTGTTTGTCTCCAAAGATCTCTGCTAACACAGCAGATATGAAGTTACTTGCTTCTGAGATGACAAATAAAACTGCTAAAGACCTTTTCTACTAAGAAGAAATCCAGACTTCAGAGCTTACAAATAACATCATCCAGTATTTCCTAAACCCCACTGTGCCTTCTGTTGTGCAAACTCCTAAGTATTCCTGGTTCCATTTGTCTTCATGGAGCACTTTGAGAGGGAACCTGGTGGTGTTCCCATTCTGAGATGAAGAATCTGAACTTCAGAGGGTTTGAGGAATTTTTCCAGCAATCTTACAGTTAAACAAAAATGGCAGAGCTGGGATGGGAACCCTTCTTAGTCTGGTTCTAAAGCCAAAATTAAATTCTTCAGGTTCTCCTGTCATGCGAAATGGTGATATGATCTTAACGGCTCCATCTCCCTACACCCATGTCCTCCTTCCACTTACTCAACCTCTCGGTCTTGTTCATCCGTCTCTGACATGTCCCTTACAGCTGTCCCCTCTCCAGTCTTCTCTAGGCCCTCATTACCTCTTTTATTTTTTTTTTTAAGATTTATTTATTTATTTATTTTGGGCGGGGGTCAGGTTGGGAAGGGAGGGGAGCAGGCGGGCCACTTCTATTGGGCTTTCATTTCTCTGTTTTCATCCGTCTTTGTTCTTTGGCTCCTGTGGGCCTCCCATCGCGGTGGCGTCTGTTGTCGTAGAGCGCCGGCTCTGGGCGCATGCGCTCCAGAGCTCCGGCTCAGCGATTTGACACATCGGTCCAGCCGCTCCGCAGCACGTGGGATCTTCCCAGGCCAGGGATCGAACCAGTGCCCCTTGCACTGCAAGGCGGTGTCCTTATCCACTGGACCACCAGGGGAAGCCCCCCTCATTACCTCTTACCCATTGTATTATAGTCATCCATTAATTGGGCTAGCTGTCTCAAAACTGCTTTCTAATTCATCTTTTACAAAATGAATAGCACTGAGATAGTCTTAATGAATATTTATGTAATGCCTCTTATATATGCCAGGCACTGTAATAAGTGCTTAACATACGTAAATGTAATTCTCAAAATGACCCCGCAGGATAGATGCTATTGTTAACCACACTGTAAAAGTGGAAAGTCCAGCACAGGGAGGTACCTTAAGGAATCCGCCCATATCACCGAGCTCATGGGTGGTGCAGCTCAACCCCAGTTCCCAAGCCTCTGCTGTGCTGTCAAAAGAACATTGATGCTATCTTTGGTCCTCAGGTGCCTCCAGCCCCTCTGCTGTTTAATGGCCAGAAATCCAAAGTGCTCTTATAAGTGCTTAGGATTACAGGGACTGAGGTGGATCAGCAGCCTAGAGACACCTGTAAATGGACAAAGCTGAGGGGTTAGTCTGGTCAGATATTCTAGCCTTGAGAAGAAGCCTGTTGTTAAAGACCCTTTCAGTTCCAGGTGACAGAAAACTAGCTCAAATTGACTTTATGGAAAAAAGAAATGTATTGGTCCTATAGCTGCAAAATCCAGGAGTAATGGTGACAGACCATTATTCTTTTTTGAATTTTTTTTTCATACTGGAGCACAGTTGATTTACAGTGTTGTGTAGGACACCATTATTCTTAAAGCACCTGTAAATGTGCTGGTTATGACTCAGCTCAGCTTGACAGTGACAGTGTTAGTCGCTCAGTCATGTCCATCTCTCTGCCACCCCGTAGACTGTCACCCTCCATGGTCCTCGGTCTGTGGAATTCTTCAGGCAAGAATATGGGAGTGGGTTGCCATTTTCTTCTCCAGGGATTCTTCCCGACCCAGGGGTCGAGCCCAAGTCTCGTGCATTGTGGTTTGTGTCCCATGCTTTTCCCTGGGTGTATCGTTATAACTAGAATGGTCATCTTCTCATTGACCAGGCCTGGGATATAGATCATTCCTAAGGACAGAGCTTAACCACATGGACAGGATTAGGAATGAGGGCTTCCTGTCAAAGGGCTGGAAAAATTTAAATGAGACCTGCAGTAAGAAAACCGTGTGTTGGATTCACTGGACTCAGTTCTGAAGACACTGACCCTGAGCGGTACTTGTTACAAATGACAGGTTGTGTTTGACCTGAGTTTACATTCTAGTTTAGTGCTCGGTACGTGACCTTGAGAAGTTACTAACTTGCCAGTACTCCAGTTTCTTTATTTATGGAGATGATATGAAAATTAAGATAATATGTATAAAAGTTCCAGCCATATTAAGATTGCAATATAGTTGTTTTTTATCCCACTCCCAGACTTAACCAGAAATTTGAGGAAATACTGAACACGATATGATGCATTTATTTTGTCAATCCAACTTTCTTCTGACTTGAACTGCCTTTCCAGAAAGGAGACTAATGTCCAAAAATGTGCCTCCAGCCCCTCTGCTGTTTAATGGCCAGAAATCCAAAGTGCTCTTATAAGTGCTTAGGATTACAGGGACTGAGGTGGATCAGCAGCCTAGAGACACCTGTAAATGGACAAAGCTGAGGGGTTAGTCTGGTCAGATATTCTAGCCTTGAGAAGAAGCCTGTTGTTAAAGACCCTTTCAGTTCCAGGTGACAGAAAACTAGCTCAAATTGACTTTATGGAAAAAAGAAATGTATTGGTCCTATAGCTGCAAAATCCAGGAGTAATGGTGACAGACCATTATTCTTTTTTGAATTTTTTTTTCATACTGGAGCACAGTTGATTTACAGTGTTGTGTAGGACACCATTATTCTTAAAGCACCTGTAAATGTGCTGGTTATGACTCAGCTCAGCTTGACAGTGACAGTGTTAGTCGCTCAGTCATGTCCATCTCTCTGCCACCCCGTAGACTGTCACCCTCCATGGTCCTCGGTCTGTGGAATTCTTCAGGCAAGAATATGGGAGTGGGTTGCCATTTTCTTCTCCAGGGATTCTTCCCGACCCAGGGGTCGAGCCCAAGTCTCGTGCATTGTGGTTTGTGTCCCATGCTTTTCCCTGGGTGTATCGTTATAACTAGAATGGTCATCTTCTCATTGACCAGGCCTGGGATATAGATCATTCCTAAGGACAGAGCTTAACCACATGGACAGGATTAGGAATGAGGGCTTCCTGTCAAAGGGCTGGAAAAATTTAAATGAGACCTGCAGTAAGAAAACCGTGTGTTGGATTCACTGGACTCAGTTCTGAAGACACTGACCCTGAGCGGTACTTGTTACAAATGACAGGTTGTGTTTGACCTGAGTTTACATTCTAGTTTAGTGCTCGGTACGTGACCTTGAGAAGTTACTAACTTGCCAGTACTCCAGTTTCTTTATTTATGGAGATGATATGAAAATTAAGATAATATGTATAAAAGTTCCAGCCATATTAAGATTGCAATATAGTTGTTTTTTATCCCACTCCCAGACTTAACCAGAAATTTGAGGAAATACTGAACATGATATGATGCATTTATTTTTGTCAATCCAACTTTCTTCTGACTTGAACTGCCTTTCCAGAAAGGAGACTAATGTCATGTCCCTAGGCTTGTAGAACAGCCAGCACAGAGAAATCAGCTTCCAGGGAGGAAGAAATTCTTGCAGTCCTTCAGTATCATCTAATCCATTTGATCAAAGAACCAAATGGGATATCACTTAAAGAGTTTAATCTGACTGAAGGTTCAAGGCCAGGGTTCAGGAATGTGTGGTTGATAGTAATGAAGTTGTCCTGCATCCCGATCTAAGATAAATTCCAAGTCCATTGGGGAAGGAAGGGTAGAAGGGGGAGACCTTTAACATTTTTATAACTGGTGTTTCAAAAGCCCATTTCTACAGTCTGAAGATTGTAATTGGTCTTTACCGTGAAAGAGTTGAGGTCATTATTTCCTGGTGTTGAACCGTGCTATCAATTCTGTGCACATATTGTTCTATTGAGCTGGCCAGTTTTATACTACACGATAATAGCAGGCAGTGTCCCAGCATGTGGCTATTGATAAAAAGGTAACTGATTTCATTGACTTTACCTTCCAGAAGAGTTGTCCCTTCTGTGAACTTGGCCTCCGAACAAATTCTAATTTATGCTTAGGCCATTTCCTATCTTTGGTGTCATGAAAGATAACTTTCCAGGATTATAGCATCTCTCTCCTTGAAAGGAGATGGGTCTGGAAGGCTGCTGTGAGAGGTGTCCCTTCCAAAAAGGCATCGTCTATTACCTGCCTTTCATCACCCACACAACCTTCTTTCTTGGCTTTGACTTCATGTCTAGATTTTCCCTCTCAGTTTCCAGGGATCCCATGAGTTATTCCTTTATTTATGAACCTCTCATTTATCTTATCCTTGACACATCTCTACCCCTAAATCCCCACACTCACATGACATGAAGAGAGTGTACTTGTTACCTTTTGGCTTTAGGTATTTTGAGCAGCCTCTGTTCCCCTAAAAGCATAAAGTTAGCTTTTAACTTATCCTGAAATTGTTCCCTCTTGTCCAGTAACATTTTGGTGACCCTTTGGACTCTGCCACATTCTCTTCAACTATTTGATTATGTTTATTCTTAGAGTTTATGGACACTTGAATGAAGAAAGGCAGGTAGAAGATTTCATCATTTCCAATGAGAAAATTGTAACAGAAGATACAGGGAAAAGTAGACTGGAAACCATGAATCATCATCACCTTGATTTTCCAAAGGACAAAGTGATAGAAAAAAAAAAGAACAGATAGATATGAAACTCCCAAGTGTAATCTTTCAAGCAATGGAAGAATATATATGGAGATTTTGCACATTTGTAAAGCTTTAGGAGACAGCTACACATTTTCAAGAAAATTTCAACTTCTTTTTGCATTTTAAAGGAAATATAAGTATAAACATGTTAAGCAAAGGGAAGACTAGCTCAAGGATATGTCATTTTTGTCCATGGCCGACATCAGTAATAAACCATAGCACTCCATCCTTCCTGTTGGACCTGAGTGATGACTCAGAATCCTTCTGCAGAGATACTATTATTTTATCAGAATTATCCTTTACGGAAAATCTGTTTCCAATCACTTGACTGGTATATTATACTTGATCTTTTTGTAAGCTTTTGGTAGGAAACAGTTTAGCATATGAAAAGTCATGTAAGAATAGTACATATGACTAATCTGGGAACATACATATCTGTAAACAACAAAACTCTGTAAAAGTTAGAAGTAAAAGCTTAAAAAGAAAAAAAAATAATAGTTTCTTAATCCAGTAAATATTTGTCGAGTACCTGGTGTATAACAGGCACTGTTTTAATCATTTGAATAAAAACACCTAGGTTTCACTTTATGAACTTGCATTCTGTTGAAAGGAACGGAAAGTGATTAGGTAAACAAATAAGATTATTTCCAGCTGTGATGAGAGACTTCTAAGGATCCATGGTATTAATAGTAAATGATTCAGTGGATGTAACTTTTAGACTGGTCTGGGGTTTATGCCTCTATGAGGAAGTGATGTTTGAGTTAGGATATAAATAATGAGGAACTGGTTGTATAGGAGGTCTAAGAAAGATTTCTGGCAGAGATAACAACACAAGGGAAGCCCTGAGGAAAGAAGGAATTTGGTGTATTTGAGAAATAGGATGAAGTCTGTGTGTTGGGAAGATAGTAAATGAAAGTTAGACCAGAAGGGTGACCCTAGACAGCAGGGGTTTCAGTGAGTAGACTATGTAGGACCATGGGAAGGAACTTAAGATTGTATTGGAAATGGAATGGAAGTCATTGGAGGAATAGGAGGAGGGAGTGATTAAGGAGAAATCATGACCCAATTTACATTTTTAAAAACCATCTACTGCTATGGGAATATTGAATTAGGGCTAAGAGAGGAAGTAAAGAGACCAATGAGTTAGATGTTTCTCTTGTCTTCCAAAGAGAGTTGATGGTGATCTGGAATGAAGGGAATAATGGAAATAGAAGTGGGTGGATTTGGAGAAGTTTTTGGAACAGTGTTTTTTGATCAGTGGGAAATAGAAGTATAGGCTCGGTCAAAAAGTTCATTTGGGTTTTTCCATAACATAAGAAAAACCCAAATGAACTATTTGGCTAACCCAATTCCTCTTTCAGGTAAATTTAAGATTAATCCAATGATCAAAGCAATACAAGTTGAAAAGTTCCATTTTCTCACGTGAGCTGTGAACTCCTTTCATTCAATTATCATCCCTCATTCTTCCACTACTACTTAACAAACCCATTTTGTGATGTGAGACTGAAGGATTAGAGTTTTCTCTCAGAGAAACAAAAACAAGCACTGATGTATATTGTTCCTTGATTTTGCTATGACGCTTATTAATCTTTCCTCTTCCTCAACATCTGTTTAATTTTCAGGGATACCTACCCCTCACATTCTGGATCACCTTGTTGGATGCCTTTTATCAAAGCCTGGTCTGCTTCTTTGTGCCTTACTATGTGAGTCCTTGTTCACTCAAAGGATTTGTTGTTAATGAATCAGTGGTGCCTCTGTTCTCTGTCATGAGTGACAGCATTTAGAATAGGTATATGAGGGTAGATTGCTCATATCATTGAGTTATTAACGGACTAAATTATGCTTCTCTCAAAGATGGTAGGTAGTGGGCTAAATTTGAAGATAAGTGCCTCATTGAATCCTTTTGGGTTTCTTTTTAGCCCTATACTGCTTGATAATTTTCATCAATGACTTGAATAAAGTTGAAAGCCTGGCTTATAATTAGATGAGTCAAAATCAGAAAGGCAAAGTCAGAATATGAAAGCTGTTATTAGTCAGTGCTGAACTAATTCTACCAGGATGACTTTCAGAGTATTAAATTTAAGTTGTCTTCCCCAAATTAAAAAAACAAACATGGGCTTCCCCTGGTGGTCCAGTGGGTAAGGACACCACCTTGCAGTGCAAGGGGTGCCGGTTCGATCCCTGGCCTGGGAAGATCCCACGTGCCGCGGAGCGGCTGGACCGATGTGTCCAATCACTGAGCTAGAGCTCTGGAGCGCATGCGCCCAGAGCCGGTGCTCTGCAACGACAGACGCCACCGCGATGGGAGGCCCACAGGAGCCAAAGAACAAAGACGGATGAAAATAGAGAAATGGAAGACCAATAGAAGTGGCCCGCCTGCTCCCCTCCCTGCCCAACCTGAACCCCGCCCAAAATAAATAAATAAATAAATCTTAAAAAAAAAAAAAAACCTGTTATGCAGGTAAATGGAAGAAATATGACTAAATAAAGAATAGATAACGTTAATTTAAAAATTTAGACCGACACCAAGCATAAAGCAGCATGATATAACTGCCCTTCACTCACCTCCCTGCTCAGAAGAAAACACTGACTTGATCATGGATGGTTAACAAAAGTTCATTAATAAAAAGGGAAAAGGTAATAGTCTCTAAGTTAACAATTTTCATCCTTTATTCAAATAAAACTACTTGGATTCATCCAGCTAGAATATCCTAGCTGTACTGCATTTCAAGAGGAATAAGGTAAGGCAATCTTAAGGGTATTTAGAAGAGAATGACTAGAATTGTAAAATATCAGAAAACTGTGTCTGGTGAGGAATACTTTAAGGACTGAAGATATATGCCTACGAGAGGGGGTGGATATTTACTTAACCCTGGTACAAACTCAGGTTAGCCCTAGGACCTGCTTCAAAGGTTTGCAGCTCTGTTCCGTGGAATATATTTTATATTCCTCTATACCTCAAAGAGTTGGGAGCATAAGTGAAAGGGTCAGGGAAGTTGAATTCTTATATGATCAGTTATTAGGAACACTGAAGAAAGGGACTCAGCCCTCCTTTGGGCCATGGAATAAAGTGATGATACACCATTGAGTGTGCACAGCTTTCCAAGATCACCAACTTTTATCTTCCTTTTGTAGACCTACCAGGGTTCAGACATTGACATCTTTACATTTGGGAACCCCCTGAACACAGCTGCTCTATTCATCATTCTCCTGCATCTGATAATTGAAAGCAAGAGTTTGGTGAGTGGTTTTCCTGCCTCTGAAGTAGCTGGAAACTGTCATTGGGGAAATGTCTTCATGTCTAAAAGACAAATGCTAGTGAGAAGAGCAATGAGTCACTCACAGCCACTCTGGCTGGTCGTTGAGTGCCATTATGCTAAAGTTAATGTGCAGCCAAGGGGAGTGGGGAACACCTGCCTGGCTCCCTTGTAGGTACCCATAGAGTGGATGGTTCACAGTGGTGAGTCAGGCTGGAGAAACAATTATGCTTCTGTGACCAGCATTCTTCAAGACCAAGATGATGCCTTTCAGCTAAAATGAAAGCAGATGTTATGCCTTAATTCTAGTATACTGACTTTTGTAAGTGATGATTTTATGCTTATATCATAATGCCAATGAAATTATCTTTTTCACCCTCCAAAAGTTTTATCATTCATTTCATTTATACCTAGGTCTTTTTGAACTTAGTTGCCAACTTAATGATAAAGTTAAGTCTTTTCATCAAAATGACTGCAGGATAGCTATGCAACAAAGCTCATGTGAAGGATTCAGATTAAATGAGCTTTACTGTAAACCTTTCTTTGCAGAAAAAGAGCATCCCACCCATGTCTGGCGAGTGAACTGTTTATGATTATTTATGTTGCTCACTCAGGTGCATTGTCATTTTCTCTGCTGTCATCAAAGCCTCTGTCATCTCTTCCTGAACCATTACTATAACCTCCTTCATCTTCTCACCTCTACTCTTGACTCCTTTGGCCTTCTCTACAAAACAAACAGAATCACCCTTTTGAAATATAGATCATACCTTTATTTTTCTTGCCGTTGGGTAAAACCCGTCAGTGGCTTCCTTTTGTACTTGGAATGAAATCTAAAAGCCCTAAGATGCAGTCATGCCTCCTCTTCTCTCTCAACCTCATTTCCACTTATTTGTGGACTGGCACCACACTGTCCCTCCTTTTCTCAGAAATGATGAACTCATTACTGCGTCAGGGCCTTAGCATTGATCGCATCTTCTCATGGGGGCATCCCTCGTTCCCTTTTGGATCCCTGCACTTTACCCAGCTCAAATTCTTCCTTTTTTTTTTTTTTTAAAGATTTATTTATTTTGGGTGGGTGGGGAGGGAGGGGAGCAGGCAGGCCACTTCTATTGGTCTTTCATTTGTCTATTTTCATCCATCTTTGTTCTTTGGCCCATGTGGGCCTCCCATTGCGGTGGCCTCTGTTGTCACAGAGCACCGGCTCTGGGCACTTGTGCTCCAGTGCTCCAGCTCGGTCATTGGACACATTGGTTCAGCCGCTCCGCGGATCTGCGGTGGCCTTGCTGCAAGTGTCCTACCAGACTGATGTTCAGCTAAAGTTTATACCCATAGAGTGGATGGTTCACAGTGGTGAGTCAGGCTGGAGAAACAATTATGCTTCTGTGACCAGCATTCTTCAAGACCAAGATGATGCCTTTCAGCTAAAATGAAAGCAGATGTTATGCCTTAATTCTAGTATACTGACTTTTGTAAGTGATGATTTTATGCTTATATCATAATGCCAATGAAATTATCTTTTTCACCCTCCAAAAGTTTTATCATTCATTTCATTTATACCTAGGTCTTTTTGAACTTAGTTGCCAACTTAATGATAAAGTTAAGTCTTTTCATCAAAATGACTGCAGGATAGCTATGCAACAAAGCTCATGTGAAGGATTCAGATTAAATGAGCTTTACTGTAAACCTTTCTTTGCAGAAAAAGAGCATCCCACCCATGTCTGGCGAGTGAACTGTTTATGATTATTTATGTTGCTCACTCAGGTGCATTGTCATTTTCTCTGCTGTCATCAAAGCCTCTGTCATCTCTTCCTGAACCATTACTATAACCTCCTTCATCTTCTCACCTCTACTCTTGACTCCTTTGGCCTTCTCTACAAAACAAACAGAATCACCCTTTTGAAATATAGATCATACCTTTATTTTTCTTGCCGTTGGGTAAAACCCGTCAGTGGCTTCCTTTTGTACTTGGAATGAAATCTAAAAGCCCTAAGATGCAGTCATGCCTCCTCTTCTCTCTCAACCTCATTTCCACTTATTTGTGGACTGGCACCACACTGTCCCTCCTTTTCTCAGAAATGATGAACTCATTACTGCGTCAGGGCCTTAGCATTGATCGCATCTTCTCATGGGGGCATCCCTCGTTCCCTTTTGGATCCCTGCACTTTACCCAGCTCAAATTCTTCCTTTTTTTTTTTTTTTAAAGATTTATTTATTTTGGGTGGGTGGGGAGGGAGGGGAGCAGGCAGGCCACTTCTATTGGTCTTTCATTTGTCTATTTTCATCCATCTTTGTTCTTTGGCCCATGTGGGCCTCCCATTGCGGTGGCCTCTGTTGTCACAGAGCACCGGCTCTGGGCACTTGTGCTCCAGTGCTCCAGCTCGGTAATTGGACACATTGGTTCAGCCGCTCCGCGGCACGTGGGATCTTCCCAGGCCAGGGATCGAACCGGCGCCCCTTGCACTGCAAGGCGGTGTCCTTACCCACTGGACCACCAGGGAAGCCCTCAAATTCTTTTTTTTTTTTTTTTGGTTAGGTTTTAGCAAAAATGCTGCTGAAGAGCCCTTCCCTAATCACCCCTTATTTCCCTGACATTCTGTTGTTTTTAATCATAATCCTAATAATAATTTATGTTTTCACTTAATTATGTGATTATACTGTTCAGGTTTCTCTTCTACATTAGATGCAATCTCTTTGAGAACAGAGTTTATGTTTTGTTCACCACTGTCTGTCAGTATATAGGACAAGACTGGCACACATTATGTGCTCAAAAAATATTTGAATGGATAAATGATTAACCACTGTTTGGGACATATTTAGCAAGTTGGTGGTGATGCATTTTAATAGGAAATAGCCAAATGAGGTTGTAGTTTTAAATGAGGTAGGAGATTGTATTGTGAGGTGATAATTTCTGAAGTTGGGCTGAGTATTTCTGATATCATTTGCTTTGCTTATAACCTGTTATAACCATACCTTACAAGCCTAAAATGTTATAAAAGGTTAAGAGCTGCAAATACCAGATGGGAAAAGTAAAGGGAATTCTAGAACTAAAATATTTGGGATTACTTTAGTATCTATTTAATTTCATTTTTAAACACTTAAATAGGCACTTTTGACTACTACCTAAGGAAGTGTCATAAATCCTGACATCGACTGGTGTTGCAAAGGGGCTAACATGTCAAGTGTCAGTTTGGGTTCAGTGGTTATGAGCAGCAGCAATCTATTCTAGCTAATGTGAGCAAATAGAAATGTTATTTAAAAATACGTTGGGGCTTCCCTGGTGGTCCAGTGGGTAAGGACACCGCCTTGCAGTGCAAGGGGCGCCGCTTCGATCCCTGGCCTGGGAAGATCCCACGTGCCGCGGAGCAGCTGGATTGATGTGTCCAACTACCGAGCTGGAGCTCTGGAGCGCATGCGCCCAGTGCTGGTGCTCTGTAGTGAGAGAGGCCACTGCAGTTGGAGACCCACATGGGCCAAAGAACAAAGATGAATGAAAAATAGAGAAATGAAAGACCAATAGAAGTGGCCTGCCCGCCCCCTTCCCTCCTCCCTCCCCCCAAAATACACTGAAGAATCATGGTAAAACAAACAAAAAGATGTCCTGAGGATTCAGAGTGATTCCAGAGATCCAGGAAACAGAAAGCCAAGGACAAGCTTGTCAGGATGGTGCTCTGGTCTGAATTGGCTCTGGTCATTTTCTCTCTGCTCTTACCTCATTCCTTGTGTTCCAAGTTCATTCCCTGATGATAGAATTCTATTTCCTTAGCCCCAGTCATAGGCTTTGGCGAAAGAAGGAATGTTTAGTGCTGGGTGCCCTCACTAAGAGAAGGGGAGCAGAGCTAGATGCCAAGAGCAATGACTGCTGTATAAAGGGCGCATCATTAACTGATTCTCACACCGGGGCTGGGGATGGGGTAGAGCTCATGGCCTCTGGAGGTTTGTTGTCATTAAGAGTCATCATGAGATTATGATTGGTTTCCTTCACCTTTTGCTCACCATCTCATTGCGAGCCTCTCCTCCCTCCCTGTTGGGTTTTACCCAGCGTCCCTTGACTTTGACTGCATCCATTTATTTAAAGAGGTCAACTCCGTTAAGTCATAACTCATTTGCCAAAAGTACTTCTTTTTATTTTTTTTTTAAGAAATGCATTTTCATTTATTTGTCTCATTAAAGGGTAATTTTTTTTTTAAATTTTGGCCTCTTTTATTGGTTTTTTATCTATTTATTTTCATGCATCTTTATTTTTAGGCCTGTGTGGGCCTTCCATTCCAGTAGCCTCTCTCGTTGCAGAGCATCGGTTCTGGGTGTATACACTCTAGAGTGCTGGCTCATAATTGGACACACCAGTTCAGCCGCTCCACGGCACATGGGATCTTCCTGGGCCAGGGATCGAACCAGTGCCCCTTGCACTGCAAGGCAGACTCTTTACCCACTGGCCCACCGGGAAGCCCTAATTATTTATTTATTTATTTTTGTGTGGTTATTCTGAATTTTCACTGCTGCTGCAGGCTCTTCTCTGGTTGTAGGAAGCGAGGGCTACTCTCTAGCTGAGATGAGCAGGCTTCTTGTTGTGGTGACTTTGTTGCTTGAGAGAGTGCCTGAACCACGAACCCCTGGGAATGAAAAATAGAAATGAAAGACCAATAGAAGTGGCCTGCCGCCCCTTCCCTCCTCCCCCCAAAATACACTGAAGAATCATGGTAAAACAAACAAAAAGATGTCCTGAGGATTCAGAGTGATTCCAGAGATCCAGGAAACAGAAAGCCAAGGACAAGCTTGTCAGGATGGTGCTCTGGTCTGAATTGGCTCTGGTCATTTTCTCTCTGCTCTTACCTCATTCCTTGTGTTCCAAGTTCATTCCCTGATGATAGAATTCTATTTCCTTAGCCCCAGTCATAGGCTTTGGCGAAAGAAGGAATGTTTAGTGCTGGGTGCCCTCACTAAGAGAAGGGGAGCAGAGCTAGATGCCAAGAGCAATGACTGCTGTATAAAGGGCGCATCATTAACTGATTCTCACACCGGGGCTGGGGATGGGGTAGAGCTCATGGCCTCTGGAGGTTTGTTGTCATTAAGAGTCATCATGAGATTATGATTGGTTTCCTTCACCTTTTGCTCACCATCTCATTGCGAGCCTCTCCTCCCTCCCTGTTGGGTTTTACCCAGCGTCCCTTGACTTTGACTGCATCCATTTATTTAAAGAGGTCAACTCCGTTAAGTCATAACTCATTTGCCAAAAGTACTTCTTTTTATTTTTTTTTTAAGAAATGCATTTTCATTTATTTGTCTCATTAAAGGGTAATTTTTTTTTTAAATTTTGGCCTCTTTTATTGGTTTTTTATCTATTTATTTTCATGCATCTTTATTTTTAGGCCTGTGTGGGCCTTCCATTCCAGTAGCCTCTCTCGTTGCAGAGCATCGGTTCTGGGTGTATACACTCTAGAGTGCTGGCTCATAATTGGACACACCAGTTCAGCCGCTCCACGGCACATGGGATCTTCCTGGGCCAGGGATCGAACCAGTGCCCCTTGCACTGCAAGGCAGACTCTTTACCCACTGGCCCACCGGGAAGCCCTAATTATTTATTTATTTATTTTTGTGTGGTTATTCTGAATTTTCACTGCTGCTGCAGGCTCTTCTCTGGTTGTAGGAAGCGAGGGCTACTCTCTAGCTGAGATGAGCAGGCTTCTTGTTGTGGTGACTTCTCTTGTTGTCGAACTTGGGCTCTGGGGCATACGGGCCTCAGTAGTTGCGGCACACAGGCTCCACAGTTGGCGGCTACAAGGCTCCAGAGCACAGGCTCAATAGCTGTGGCTCATGGACCTAGTTGCTCCGCAGCATGTGGGATCTTCCCAGATCAGGGATTAAACTCGTGTCTCCTGCATTGGCCGGCGAACTCTTTACCACTGAGCTGCCAGGGAGGCCCCAAAAGTACTTCTTAAAGGAAAAAATTCAGGCAATAGGGCTTAGTGAGAAGGACGAACATTTGAGAAAGAAAGAATCATTGTTTTTAGAGGCATAAAGATCTTTTTTTTTTTTTTTTTTTTTTAAAAAAAAGGGTATAGCAGCTTTACAATATTGTGTTATTTTCTGGTGTACAACAAAGTGAATCAGCTATGAAAATGAACATGTTAGTCACTTAGTTGTGTCCAACTCTTTGCAGTCTCATAGACTGTAGCCTGCCAGGCCTCTCCATGGAATTCTCCAGGCAAGAATACTGGAGTGGGTTGCTATTTCCTTCTCCAGGGGGTCTTCCCGACCCAGCGATTGCACCAGGCCTATATTTACACGTATATCCTTTTGCTCTTGGACCTTCCTCCCACCCACTCCACTGCCTTTAGGTCACCAGGAGCACCAAGCTGAACTCCTCATGATATCCAGCAGCTTCTGACTGGCCATCATTTTATTTTATGTTATTATTTATTTATTTTTGGCCACGTCTATTGGTCTTTCATTTATTTATTTTAATCCATCTTTGTCCTTTGGCCTGTGTGGGCCTCCCATCGCAATGGTCTCTCCCACTGCAAAGCACCGGTTCTGGGCGCGTGTGCTTTAGACCTCTGGCTTGGTAGTTGGACACATCAGTCCAGCCACTCCGGCAGGTGGGATCTTCCCAGGCCAGGGATCAAACTGGCACCCCTTGCACTGCAAGGCAATGTCCTTACCCACTGGACCACCAGGGAAGCCCTGGCCATCATTTTACACATGGCAGTGTACATCCATCAAGACCAGTCTCCCAGTTAACACCCCTCCCCATGTCCACGTCAGTTCCCAATGTCTGCGTTGGTTGGCATAAGAATCTTAATTGAGGACTGAGCCAACATTTCCTGAGCATTTTAGTTCATGTTTGCAAACTATGAACAGTCTTTGTGACTCTTGTGAGGGTATCTATCCTGGAAAAATATTTTGCCAAAGTTAAAGAAAAACAGAAAATAGGATCTTGTTTGAGAATTATAGATCTAGAAAGTAAAAAAAGATGATTAAAAGCTGTCTTTCCCCCAAAGGATAAGATATACCTCCATGGTGTACACAGTGATTTTTAGGTGGGACTGTGCACAGCACTAAATAACCCTGACGACTGCGTTAGCTTAAGAACTACTCCTGTGTTCTGGCTTCAGTATTCTGTTTTATTCACGAAGGCTGGTTACACCGTTTACCCACCACTGAGATAGGATGTCTCTTCAACAGAGCAGATTTTGTCGGGCTGCAGAGCCATCAGAGGACATTCACTTCCCTTGCTCTTGTTGTCTTGCAGACTTGGATCCACATGCTGGTAGCCTGCCAGGCTCTCCATGGAATTCTAAATCTTTCCTTCTCCAGGGGGTCTTCCCGACCCAGCGATTGCACCAGGCCTATATTTACACGTATATCCTTTTGCTCTTGGACCTTCCTCCCACCCACTCCACTGCCTTTAGGTCACCAGGAGCACCAAGCTGAACTCCTCATGATATCCAGCAGCTTCTGACTGGCCATCATTTTATTTTATGTTATTATTTATTTATTTTTGGCCACGTCTATTGGTCTTTCATTTATTTATTTTAATCCATCTTTGTCCTTTGGCCTGTGTGGGCCTCCCATCGCAATGGTCTCTCCCACTGCAAAGCACCGGTTCTGGGCGCGTGTGCTTTAGACCTCTGGCTTGGTAGTTGGACACATCAGTCCAGCCACTCCGCGGCAGGTGGGATCTTCCCAGGCCAGGGATCAAACTGGCACCCCTTGCACTGCAAGGCAATGTCCTTACCCACTGGACCACCAGGGAAGCCCTGGCCATCATTTTACACATGGCAGTGTACATCCATCAAGACCAGTCTCCCAGTTAACACCCCTCCCCATGTCCACGTCAGTTCCCAATGTCTGCGTTGGTTGGCATAAGAATCTTAATTGAGGACTGAGCCAACATTTCCTGAGCATTTTAGTTCATGTTTGCAAACTATGAACAGTCTTTGTGACTCTTGTGAGGGTATCTATCCTGGAAAAATATTTTGCCAAAGTTAAGAGAAAAACAGAAAATAGGATCTTGTTTGAGAATTATAGATCTAGAAAGTAAAAAAAGATGATTAAAAGCTGTCTTTCCCCCAAAGGATAAGATATACCTCCATGGTGTACACAGTGATTTTTAGGTGGGACTGTGCACAGCACTAAATAACCCTGACGACTGCGTTAGCTTAAGAACTACTCCTGTGTTCTGGCTTCAGTATTCTGTTTTATTCACGAAGGCTGGTTACACCGTTTACCCACCACTGAGATAGGATGTCTCTTCAACAGAGCAGATTTTGTCGGGCTGCAGAGCCATCAGAGGACATTCACTTCCCTTGCTCTTGTTGTCTTGCAGACTTGGATCCACATGCTGGTCATTGTTGGGAGCATCCTGTCTTATTTTTTCTTTACCTTGGCTTTTGGAGCCACGTGTGTGACTTGCAACCCACCCGCCAACCCCTACTGGATTATGCAGGAGCACATGGTAGATCCCGTGTTCTACTTGGTTTGTGTTCTCACAACCTGTGTTGCTCTGCTGCCCAGGTACAGTGTTTGTTCTAGACAGTAAGCGAAATCATAGAATTCTTCAAGCAATTACTAAGAGGTGGATGGTAGACCATCCTGTTTCGTAGGGGAAAAGTTGGTGTGTGTAGTCATTACAATAACGGTTTTAACTCTTTTAGCAGAGAATAAAAGTGGCTTAAGCAAATAAATAGGTTTATTTCTCTTTCAAGGAAATGTCTAGTCTGCTTGTCAGACAACAGGGATAGGAAAACTGTGCTCCACAAGGTGATTCAAGGACCCAGATCCTTTCTTTTTGTCTGTTTTGTTGTACTGCCTCCCAAGGGTGTTGCCCTCATTTGCATGACTGAAAATGACTCAGCACCAGCACACCCTGGTCCTGGACCCCTGAATCCCTCCAGCGGGGGGAGAGAGAAGATGGAGGGCATGTAGCTTCCCAACTTTCCTCTTTTTTATTTTTATTTTTTTGTAATGATAAGACTGAGTTGTGATATACTCCATTGCTCATGTCCCATTAACTAGAACCTGGGTATGTAGACTCTCAGTGGCTGAATCTGGTGGCTTCTAAAAAGAAGGGGAGAATGGGTACTGAGGGGACATGTAGCAGTCTCTACTCCAGTTTATAATCATTGAAAACTTACCTCCCTTCTGACTTCAGTCATCTTCCCCATTAAGTTTGCTTCTCACATGGATAGAAATGGCTAAGGTGTATGCATGAGTTTGTCATCTGTAGGTTCTTTGAATTCTTTAGAGTTCTTCCTCTTTATAGTTTTATAAAATGTTTTGCCGTAAATACTATAGCAAATAATTGTTCTCCCTTTATGAACATGATACAAACATCAAAATGGTGATTTCTTATTATTCTCTAACAAGGTTGACAAGTTGGCTCATAAGCAGCTCTGAGCCATTGCCTGTTTTTATACAGTTTTATTGAAATGTAGACATACTAATTTAAGTACTGTCTAAGGCTGCTTTGTACAATAGCAGAGTTGAATGGTTCTAACACAGACTGTCTGGCTCACCAAGCCTTACTGTCTGGCCTATTGGGTGAAGGCTTGCCAAACCCAATCTGTAACATCATCATAAGAAACAATGGACACAAAGCTTTGGTTGTAGATAGACATCCCTTCTAGAAATGCATAAGAAAAACCTATCTGAGTCATTCTGTGGTGATTACAATTGTATACTTAATATCACTAGTAAACTGAGATGCTTCTGTACTGCTCACTGTTCTTACCAGCTTTCAGATTAAAAACTGACAAGATCGATTTGTTGAATTTATGAAGAAACAAAGTTATAGCTCGAAAACTTTCGTCGAGAGCATGAACAGTATAATTTTATCTAGTATTGTAGTAAGCTAAAAAAAAACAACCTCCTAACCCAGCAATCTCACTGAAAAGTGAAAGCATTAGTCGCTCAGTGATGTTTGACTCTTTGCAACCCCACGGATTGTAGCCCATCAGGCTCCTCTGTCTTTGGAGTTCTACAAGGCAAGACTACTGGGGTGGGTTGCCATTTCCTTCTCCAGGGAATCTTCCCAACCCAGGGTTCAACCCGGGTCTCCCATATTGTGGGAAGATCCTTTACTGAGTGAGCCACCAGGCAACCAACCCCACTACTGGCCATATACTCTGAGAAAACCATTAATTGAAAAAGACATATCTATCCAATGTTCATAGCAGTGCTGTTTACAGTAGTGAGGACATGGAAGCAACCTAGATGTCCATCGGCAGATGAATGGATAGAGAGGATGTGGTACATATATACAATGGAATGTTACTCAGCCATAAAAAGGAACAAAATAGTGCCATTTGCACAGAGGTAGGGGGAGATTTGTCACAGACAGGAGAGTGCACTTTGACTGTGGTAACAGAGATCCCTGGGTCACAAGCCAAGGCGTGACTACAGCCCTCAGAAGAGGCAAGGAATGAATTCTCCACTTGGGCCTCCAGAGGGAGCCTTTGCAGCACCTTGATTTTGTTGTAGTGAAACTGATTTCATTGGTCTTGGCCTTCAGAACTGAGAAGATTAGGCTCTGTTGTTCTAAGCCAGCAGCTATAGGAAATGAATACTATACGAAGACTTTACGAAGGTGTGTGCTGCTGGTATAAATACCTAAAAATGTAAAATAGGCTTTGAAATTAGATAATTGCCAGAGCCAGGAAGAATTTTGAGGCAGATAATAGACTGTCACATTTTGAGACACATAGGCTGTCAGTAGAAATATGAACATTAAAGTACTGGTGAAAATTCAGAAGAAAATAGGAAGCATGGGCAGAGAAAGCCATATCATCTTGGAAAATACATGGTCATTAATGGAACATTGCTAGAAAAGTGAATGTTAAAGGCACTGCTGGTGAGGTCTCAGAACGAAATGAGAAACCTTATTGGAAGTTGGAGGAAAGGGGATTTTTGCAGTATAGTGGCAGAAAACAGCTGACCTGTGTTCGACTGTTATGGGAAAAGCAGAATTTGTAAGTAATGAACTTGGGTTTTTAGCTGAGGAGTTTCTTAAGCAAACTGTGAATGGTTTGGTCTGGTTTATTCTTGTTGCTGATAGAAACTTAGTGACTAAACAACAACATAGAAAAATGTGAGAGGAAGGAGATTGCAGGAAGTACCATTAAGTTAAAAGAAACTAGATTTAGAAAGTTCTTAGCCTATCCAATAGATTTCAAAAGTTGCTAAAATTAGGGGGCTGTTGGGAGTATACTCTAGAGAGAAGGCCAAGAGTGTGGCTGAACAGCCAGAAGAGATTGAATGTGTGACTCATGGATCCTCTCAACCACCTCAGCACTCGCCAAAGAAGGAGGTGGGACATACAGAGCTCTGTGGAGGACTCTCTTACCTAATGGCATAAATACTCATGACATACACTGGCGACGCACAAGGCTTTTGAGAATGTTCTTGTTTAGTCACACAGTCGTGTCCTCCACTTTGTGACCCCATGACCGAAGCCTTCCAGGCTCCTCTGTCCATGGGATTTCCCAGGCAAGAATACTAGAGTGGATTGCCATTTCCTTCTCCAGGAGGTCTTTCTGACCCAAGGAGTGAGCCCGGCTCTCCGGCACTGGCAGACGGATTCTTTACCATTGAGCCAGCAGGGAAAGTCCCTAAAATACTGTCAGTTTGGCCTGAAAGGGTCAAGTTTGTAGTAGTCTGTTACAACAGCCATAGAAAACTAGAAGCTAGCATTTTAAAAAATACTGTGCTAATGTTTTGCCTGCTTTATATGTATTAACTCTCTTAATTTAACACACTGTTGACTGGGAGATTGTTGAAGAAGCTCACACCGATGACATTAACACATCACCGGTCATTAGTGTGTTAACAGTAAGACTGTAATGTAGCTCTCTTGGTAGCTTTTATTTGACAATCAGGAACTCAGTATTTTCTCAGTGCTTTATAAACATTAATTTTATATTGTTATTAAACAATGTTTTAGTTCACTTATCCTCCCTCTTCACCTCAAGAAGGGCCACCACCCTTTTCCTTTTTCTAATTGGTGAGTGTTTCTTGTGGCCCATAATGCATTTGAGGTGAATGTAATTCTGTGATGCTTTTCGTAACCTAGGTTTATATACAGAGTTCTTCAGGGATCCCTGTTTCCATCTCCAATTCTGAGGGCAAAGCGCTTGGACAGACTGCCCGCAGAGGAGAGGACTGAAGCTCTCAAGCAGTGGAGAGGGACGGCAAAGATGGATCAGTTGACATCTAAGTATGCTGGTCACTCAGCAGTGAAGTTAGAGAGAATACCCATTTCTGATCCTTCTGCTATCTTCACAGTGATGTCGGCAACTTCTTGTGCTGTTGAGCAAGAAAACTCATCTGTATGTGAAACTGCTTTAGACCCAGACTTCTCTGAAATGAAGGCCTTCAGGATGACTGGACCCTTCAAGGATTAAAAAAGGATATCCTCCTTGGAGATGCCAGTATTCCATCGAGTTTGGAAAAGGAACTTTAAAGAGGTTCCTCTACCAAACCAGCAGAACTTGATTTTTCCTTAAGGGACAAGAACATTTTACTGGGCTTGGAAAAGCCAATGCGATGGCCTACTGTTTGTAGATACATTTGTCAAGGACATTAGAGTTTGACCTGGACAGAGTTTATAGAAGTGAAATATTTAATTCAGAATCAAGTGCTTTTATGAAACTTTTTGAATTAAAAAATCATTTTAGAAATGCAAATATTTTCATTTGGGACTTATATTTATTTGATTCTCTGCTCATTTCAGTGTTCTCTGGCAGCAGGTATGCCAGCGGGTCGGTGGAGATGGATTCTCGTCTCGGCTTCCAGTCAAAAGAAAACCTGTTATGAGGTCTGCCTCTGTGCGGGTATCGTCAGTGGGGAAACAGGGGCCATAGGTAAGGAAGACCAAGTCAGCTGAGTCTTGGGGCCCCTTGGCAATTTCCTCTGTTCTAAAACTGACTATTGATAGCGTGATCAAAATGAGACAATCAAGTCTTTACAGTTACCTTAAAACTTTTCTGGTATTGCAACTTCTTAAAAAGGAGACATTATAAACTGACACTGATACAGGTGGTTCTCAGGAGAATTAGGACAAGAATGTCTGTATCTATATCCACTGATGTTGCAAATCACGTCTGCTGGCTTTAGTTGCGGCAAAGAAATTAGTTTCTACTATAACTGCCAGGTATTGTAAGATCATGTGTTCTTGTCAAGTTCTTTTAAATTCTGTATCTATTCATCTGAAAATTGTCAGCCACCTAGAACTTCTTTCATGAAATCTCCACGCTAATGTTCCATGTCTGTATCAACCTCTTCTTAATGACTATTCAACTGTTATTCTCAGGGCTTAATTTTCTACCTGTTGTCTAACTGTCCTGGTCTGATATTTTTTGTAATCTTCTAATATTATTGCAAATGGTCTTTTATACAGACTGATTTTCAGAATATTCAAAATCCCACATGGCTATCTGCTTTCTCATGATTTTTTAAAAATAAACTTAAGCAAATAACCTATGTAATAAGCTGTCATCACTCTGATAGCCATCAAATTCAATAGTAATTGGTACCAGAACTTGAAAGAAAAATCCCAAAGCACACCTTTTACCAGAATATTGTTTTGACCATTCCTGTGTGGGTAAGTCAATGATTTTATTTCCTGCTCATAGCAACTGGTATTTATTCCTTGAGATCATCATCTTCTGATAAGTAAAAATCTCAAGATAAATCCATGTATAAAAAAAGATTAGAATTTAAGGATAAGAGGAAAGAGTCCAAAAGACTTGAAGGAAAAAAGTCCAACTCCAAGATGTGAAGTATCTGTACACGTGAGTAAAGTCTTGAGTCTTCATGTTATGGGTATAAAACGTATTATCTATAATTTCACAATCTCAAGAATTCTGGAAACTGAAAAAGTTTTCATAAATTAAGCACAAATACAATGTCTTAAACAGATGTAAGGCTCTTTATTTAGTGTAATAATTCATATATTTTGCCACAAAAGTATTAAATAGATTTTATTACTATGCTAAACGTAAATATTATGCTTTTTAAAATTTTTTAAATTCTGGATTCTGAGACACTTCTGGCTCTCAGACAAAGAGATTTGGGATCTTTGTGAAGACTTTAAAGATTCTCATTTACAAGTGACTAACCCCGAAGTTTCCCAAGCTGATGTCGTCTCTTGCATTTCTGGTAGGTATTCAATGGATTTTACTAAATTTAAGGGAGCCCAAATTTGTTCCTAATAGTGAAGAAAAATTAGCAATTATATTTGTGATATAATTTACCCCAAAATATTTATAAAAGAATTGGATTATATTCCCAAAATGTGTTTGAGACATTAAAGATCCTTACCCGCTTATGAGGGCTAAGGTGTTCCTTGGATACTCAATGGATAATAAGAGATTAGCAGAAACCTCTCACTTCAGACTAATTGGAGATATCTGCCATTTAAAATAAAAGAGTATAGTCCTGGGAAAGTGAGATATAAGAAAATTTTGATGGGTGGGAAACTGAGTACCAACTATAGTAGTGGGAGACAGTTTTCTGGGGCTTGCTCCATGTTTTACATCCATTTTAAAAAATTATACCATTTTATTTGCATTAAGGGTTATTTAAAATAATTACAGTATATACATTTCACTGAACATAAGTTGAGCATAAATTGTTCATTATATGCCTATAGCAAAACTGATGCATGTTCTTAAACTTTCATACATTTGTGACCACAGTTCAGCTGGTGGATTTTACATTCTCGATAGGCTTACACAAACTACAGAACAAGACGTGAATCACGTGGAAAGCTTCAAGACAGCTTATCAGATATCACCTATGCACATACATAGAAGAGAGGACAAAAAAGATATGTATAAAATTGCAGGTAGTTTCTGGGGTTCTGGGGCAGCCCAGGCTGCTGATGGAGGGAATTCTTTGTTGTTGTTTATTTGCTGAATCGTATCTGATTCTTTGTGACCCCATAGATGGCAGCCCACCAGGCTCTTATGTCCATGGGATTTTCCAGGCAACAATACTGGGGTGGTTTGCCATTTCCTTCCCAGGAATCAAACCCATGTCTCCTACATTGGCAGGCAGATTTGTTGCTGCTGAGCCACCAGGGAAGCCCAGAAATTAAATTAGGTGCATGTGAAGATTTGTGTTTTGAAGCTTTTTTAGTGGGGAAAAAAATACTTTAACCACTAATTAAAAAATTGATGTGCATAAAGTATGTAGTACTTTAAAGCATCTTTAATTTTTAAATTATCAATGGAAAGAAATGGCAATACCAGATATTAAACATTTTTTAAGAAAAAATTACAAAATCTTTTTATTGATGCAGAAGAGTTTTACTGTGGTCTGAAATACATTACTGATGTGGATTAACATGGGAAAACTGGAAAATAATTAGGAATGGTTTTGTTTGAGACATTAAAGATCCTTACCCGCTTATGAGGGCTAAGGTGTTCCTTGGATACTCAATGGATAATAAGAGATTAGCAGAAACCTCTCACTTCAGACTAATTGGAGATATCTGCCATTTAAAATAAAAGAGTATAGTCCTGGGAAAGTGAGATATAAGAAAATTTTGATGGGTGGGAAACTGAGTACCAACTATAGTAGTGGGAGACAGTTTTCTGGGGCTTGCTCCATGTTTTACATCCATTTTAAAAAATTATACCATTTTATTTGCATTAAGGGTTATTTAAAATAATTACAGTATATACATTTCACTGAACATAAGTTGAGCATAAATTGTTCATTATATGCCTATAGCAAAACTGATGCATGTTCTTAAACTTTCATACATTTGTGACCACAGTTCAGCTGGTGGATTTTACATTCTCGATAGGCTTACACAAACTACAGAACAAGACGTGAATCACGTGGAAAGCTTCAAGACAGCTTATCAGATATCACCTATGCACATACATAGAAGAGAGGACAAAAAAGATATGTATAAAATTGCAGGTAGTTTCTGGGGTTCTGGGGCAGCCCAGGCTGCTGATGGAGGGAATTCTTTGTTGTTGTTTATTTGCTGAATCGTATCTGATTCTTTGTGACCCCATAGATGGCAGCCCACCAGGCTCTTATGTCCATGGGATTTTCCAGGCAACAATACTGGGGTGGTTTGCCATTTCCTTCCCAGGAATCAAACCCATGTCTCCTACATTGGCAGGCAGATTTGTTGCTGCTGAGCCACCAGGGAAGCCCAGAAATTAAATTAGGTGCATGTGAAGATTTGTGTTTTGAAGCTTTTTTAGTGGGGAAAAAAATACTTTAACCACTAATTAAAAAATTGATGTGCATAAAGTATGTAGTACTTTAAAGCATCTTTAATTTTTAAATTATCAATGGAAAGAAATGGCAATACCAGATATTAAACATTTTTTAAGAAAAAATTACAAAATCTTTTTATTGATGCAGAAGAGTTTTACTGTGGTCTGAAATACATTACTGATGTGGATTAACATGGGAAAACTGGAAAATAATTAGGCACAGGGTGCAATTTAATTCTTTTTTAAAAATTCCTTCTCTCCACTCTTAAGCAAGTCTTTCTTTAGCAAAGTTTAACACCTCAATATCATTGTCAGACAGAAAGAAATTTTTCCCCACAAATATTTTCCTGGTTGTTGAAATCTCAGCTAGCTGATACAGAGTGAACAAACCCCAGCTCGTGGGACAGGTCTGTGGAGACTTTTCTATAAAATTGTAACTTTGATTTAAATTCCAAATGGGTAGTCTTTTCACATGAAGTGCTAATGTTGATGTCAACAGAGGTTTGTGGTCAATGTGATTTGCTGTTTCAGCTACCTAGATAGATGGCAGAACTACGCAAACTTAAGCATGTAAATTATTTTGGCTTCTCATAAATCAAAAGTAGGTCTCGGATATTAATATTGAAATTTGCCATTGTGTTCTTGAGCTTGACAAACTTTCCTTTGGCTGGCAAAGATCAGTCAGTCTGAACCTTGGTGTCCTTTTTGTGACTGGACAACAGGGAGCTTTGTGTAACCTGTTAGCCTCGTGCCTGCACCCTTCTCTTTCCAGAGTGGACCATTTCATGTGAACGTCGTGTGTAGGCCTCCCTGGCCAATGAACAAACTCTGCTTTGGTTTTTAAAAGAATTCCATTCAACTTGAAGTTAAAGAAAAATAGAATGGAAAAAAGAAAAGCAGCATAAAATTAGAGCAAGGCAAACATGAACAGTTGCAGGGCACTGGGGAGCATCCCTAACAATGAAAAGTGCTTCCATACAGCTCTACAGGAAGGCCCCACCATCGAAAAGGCCGTTCTCTTGGAGTGTTGCTGGCAAAAGTCTCCTGGTCATCTTTGGAATTAGTTTCGGAGAAAGGTATGGATGTATATTTGTCTTTCAATCCATTTGACAAAGTATGTCACGTTGCTATAAACTCCAGGTCCCAGGACTTTGGAAAAGCACACAGAGCCCCAGGAAGTTAAACCAAATAATGTCCACCCCCAGGCTCCCAAGGTACCTGTGATGGAGAGAAGTGGATGTTAGTCACTGATATTTCAGCCCGCCCCCCAGAAGAGTTTTACTGTGGTCTGAAATACATTACTGATGTGGATTAACATGGGAAAACTGGAAAATAATTAGGCACAGGGTGCAATTTAATTCTTTTAAAAATTCCTTTTCTCCACTCTTAAGCAAGTCTTTCTTTAGCAAAGTTTAACACCTCAATATCATTGTCAGACAGAAAGAAATTTTTCCCCACAAATATTTTCCTGGTTGTTGAAATCTCAGCTAGCTGATACAGAGTGAACAAACCCCAGCTCGTGGGACAGGTCTGTGGAGACTTTTCTATAAAATTGTAACTTTGATTTAAATTCCAAATGGGTAGTCTTTTCACATGAAGTGCTAATGTTGATGTCAACAGAGGTTTGTGGTCAATGTGATTTGCTGTTTCAGCTACCTAGATAGATGGCAGAACTACGCAAACTTAAGCATGTAAATTATTTTGGCTTCTCATAAATCAAAAGTAGGTCTCGGATATTAATATTGAAATTTGCCATTGTGTTCTTGAGCTTGACAAACTTTCCTTTGGCTGGCAAAGATCAGTCAGTCTGAACCTTGGTGTCCTTTTTGTGACTGGACAACAGGGAGCTTTGTGTAACCTGTTAGCCTCGTGCCTGCACCCTTCTCTTTCCAGAGTGGACCATTTCATGTGAACCGTCGTGTGTAGGCCTCCCTGGCCAATGAACAAACTCTGCTTTGGTTTTTAAAAGAATTCCATTCAACTTGAAGTTAAAGAAAAATAGAATGGAAAAAAGAAAAGCAGCATAAAATTAGAGCAAGGCAAACATGAACAGTTGCAGGGCACTGGGGAGCATCCCTAACAATGAAAAGTGCTTCCATACAGCTCTACAGGAAGGCCCCACCATCGAAAAGGCCGTTCTCTTGGAGTGTTGCTGGCAAAAGTCTCCTGGTCATCTTTGGAATTAGTTTCGGAGAAAGGTATGGATGTATATTTGTCTTTCAATCCATTTGACAAAGTATGTCACGTTGCTATAAACTCCAGGTCCCAGGACTTTGGAAAAGCACACAGAGCCCCAGGAAGTTAAACCAAATAATGTCCACTGGCCTCCAGGCCGCTCACAGACCAAAGGCCCACCACTGTCACCCTGTGATGGAGAGAAGTGGATGTTAGTCACTGATATTTCAGCGCCTTCATGTGTCCATCCTGAGGGTAAAATAAAGCCAAACCCAACTTAACCAATATCCTGAAAAACTGCAATAAAGCTCTCATTGTCAATGTGGGAAGGGAACAACATGCTTTCTACTACATACACACAATCTTGATCTTTAAAAGAATAGAGATGGCTTGGGAAAGAACTCTTTTATTCCCATGAAATTGGAAGATGTTTGTCATTTCTTACAGGTAATCAAAATATATCAAATTTTTCAAAATTTAAGTATATCAGGACTAAGCCTCTATTAATCTCATTCTTTAATTTTAATCCACTTAATAAATGCAGAACATACCCCACATGGTATAGTCAAGGATAGGTTTCTCACCAAAAAAGTGCTAGAGAAATATTTTATAAATAACTCACTACTTTCAGAATTCTTGCTATGTGAATGAATGTATTAAGTGAAAGTAAGTAAAACTCACCACTTACTGTATTTAATAGAAAAAAATTAGCATGCTTGAATTACAGTAAAATGTATTTATAATGCATACATAGATTTCATTTGCATAGAAATTTTCACTCTTGATATTCAAGTTTAGGTGTTGCAGCTATGTTTTATTCAGTTGTTTTGTCCACATATAAAAGTAACACACTATATTCTGCATGGCCTCAAAAGAGAAGGATTTATACCCTAGAAAAGAAGTACATATGTGGACTCATGGCAGATATTTATAAGTATGCCTTGCCCTGTAAGAATTTCAAACTTGGAAGTGTGTATATGTCCTCCAACTTGGTAATGTTAGAAAATAACAGAAAAAAATGTTTACTGATGCTCTCCTAAACACCTTCGGTGTGTGTTTACTTAATCCTCATGAAATCCCTACAGGTTAATGATCATTATTACAACAATAATTATTATTTGCACATTATTACTTACCTAAGTATTTATATAATAATAATTGTTACATCTGTTTTGGAGATAATAAAACTGAGCACAGTCTTATAACCTGTTCATTAGCAGAACTAGGATTTAAACCCAGGCAGTCTGGCACATGACTGCAATTCTAAACCTATGAGGCTATTTCTTAGAAACGCTAATGTACAGCTCCTCTTAAAGCAAGGTTGTGCTGTATAGTTTTGTAGAAGTGGTGATCTTTTTTTAAATTGAAGTATATTTGATTTACAATATTGTATGTGTTCTTTCAGGTGTATAGCAAAGTGATTCAATTATGTATTTTTCAGATTATCTTCCATTATAGGTTATTGTAGGATATTCAGTTCCCTGCATTATACAGTAAATCCTTGTTGCTTGTTTGTGTATAGTAGTTTGTATCTGTTAATGCCATACTCCTAATTCATCCCTCTTCCACTCCCTTTTCCTTTTGATAACTGTTTTGTTTTCTATGTGAATCTGTTTCTGTTGTATATATAGATTCATTTTTAAGATTTGACATTTAAGTGATATTTCTCTGACCCTACTAAGTATAATATTTTCCAGGTCCATCCATGATGCTGCATTGAAAAGCTATTGCACAGCAAAGGAATTACAAAATAGCCTACAAAATGGGAGAAGATACTTGCAAATGATGAGACTGACAAGGGATCGATCTCCAAAATACACAAACAGCTCAATATCAAAAAATAGACAGGAGAGCTAAATAAACACTTCTTCAGAGAAGACCTAGAGATGGCCAAAAAGCGTATGAAAAAATGCTTAACACTGCTAATTATTAGAGAAATGCAAATCAAAACTACAATTTAGATTGCCTCACAATGGTCAGAATACCCATCGTCAAAAAGTCTACAAACAATAAATGCTGAAGAGTATGTGGAGAAAAGGGAACCCTTTGGGGATGTAAATTGGTACAATCATTATGGAGAATAGTATGGAGATTACTTTAAAAACTACGAATGGACCATATGATCCAGCAAACTACTCCTGGGCATATATCTGGAAAAATAAAACAATTGAAAAAGACATACACCCCAATATTCACTGCAACACAATTTACAATAGCCAAAAGGTGGAAGCAATGTAACTACCTATGGATGGATGGATGGGTAAAGAAAATGCTACATATATACCATTGAGTACTATTCAGACTTTAAAAAAAATGAAATTAAGCCATTTGCAGCAACATGGATGGACCTGGAGATTATCATACTAAGTGAAGTAGGTCAGATAAAGACAGATATCATGATGAATCTAAAAAGATGATACAAATGAATTTACTTACAAAACAGAAACACACCCACAGATATCAAAGCGGAAAGGTGGGGAGGGGAACAAATTGGAGTTTGGGATTAACACATACATACTACTATGTAGAAAACAGATGAACAACAGTGACCTAATGCTATCATAGCACAGGGAATTCTAGTCAATATTATGTAGTAACCTATATGGGAACAAATCTGATAAACAATGGATATATGCATGTGTGTAAATGAACCACTTTGCTGTACACCTGAAACAATATGGCAAATCAACTATACCAATATAAAATAAAAATTATTGGTATGCATGTACTTATTTCCATTTTAAACCTTATTCTAGCTGTCTTTATAGTTCTTCTGTGTCCATTCTTTTTATTTTTCCTTTTGTAGTATGCTTGAGTTCCTTTTTGTGAACCTATTGTATGTGTTTGATTTGCAGTTACTATGGAGTTTAAGTATGTTGACCCATTACTATATCTAATGCTGATAATTTTATATAAATTCAAACACATTCTCAAAGATCTACAGTTTTATACTCCACTCTTCCACATTTTGTGATTTTTGTTCTATTTTATATTTTCATGCTTGTCTTTTGCTGTTACTATAGTTAGTCATTTTTATAAAAATTTTGATTGCTTTTTAATCTATGTATTGGCATATTTAATTTATCCTCAGTTCTTTTACATATTTGCTTCTCCTATGATTTTTTATTTTCCAATAGATTGTTTCTTCTTTTCTACTTAGAGAAGTCCCTTCAATATTTCTTTTAAGGTAGGCTTAGTGTTGCTCAATTCTTTTACTTTTTGTTTTTCACTCTGTTCTAAATGGTAATCTTGCTGGGTAGAGTATCCTAGGGTTGAAAATTTTTCCCTTTAAGGACTTTGAATATATCATGATACTTCCCTAAAGGTGGTGATCTTTGTATTCATAAAGTACCAATGCCATAGACCTAACTAATGAGAAGCCCAGGTGGCTCAGTGGTAAAGAATCTACCCACCAGTGCAGGAGACACAGGTTCAGTCCCTAGGTCAGGAAGATCCCCTGGAGGAAGAAAGGGCAACCTGCTCCATATTCTTGCCTGGAAAAGCCCATGGACAGAGGAGCCTATTGGGCTACAGTTCATGCACTTGCAGAGTCGGACACAACTGAACATGCAAACCTAATGCAAGAGGTTGACTAAACCGTTCTGAAAGGCTGACTTTTAAGAAAAATTTACTGGAAACTTTCATTAGACATATTCTACTTTTTTTCATCTCATATAAAAGAATTACTAAGATACTATGTTGTGCTACATGACTCAGCAACTAAACCACCACTTATGCCAGAGTTATTGAAATGGGACATGTTTACAACATCTCTACACTTCCAGAACAGAAACTTAGCCACATAATTATTTAGCATCTATTTTTTGCTAGGACTCTGATAATATCTGTATAAGTAAGGAGCTACTTTTATCCCTAAGGGGCCAAAGTCCACTTGGGTAATGAGAAAAACTTTACATGAAAGCCAGATCTAAGGGCTATGAATAAAGGAGTCTTCAAAGGAATGAGTGATTACTTCCAGCTGGAAGGGAACACAGGATCCCCTAAAGAGTAGATGTTGAGCTAGACTTAGTGAGGCAGGTGGACATTTGTTAGTTGAAAAACATGAGGTGAAGAAGCAGCAATTCAAAAGAGGGATACAGCTAAAGACACACAATTTGGTATTTGGGGTCCCCTTTTCCTCTTCATAATATTGGGCTTCTCACCAAAGTTTGTTTGGTTTCAATATTGAGTTTCAGGATTTCTATACCTTAACTGATGACCATGGGTTCCAATATGTCCTGTTGATTCAGTTAAAGAAGACAGAGATTCTGATGAAGAATCTTGCTCTACACTTGGTAAACAGTAGCTCTTTTGTCAATTGTGTCTTCTACCAGGGGTTATGTTAGAGATCATCGGGTATGTGTTTTAAGATGCCCATGGTGCAGAACTGCCACCACCAACGAAGTCGGCAGGACCCAGTTCCTATTATATGAAAATGACTGTGCCTGTGTCTAGGTTGGGCCTTAATTTCTCTTTCAAGAATCACCTTCCATCCCCTCCCGTTAGCAGTTACTAAGAGATGGAGAAGCATTAGTTTCCAGTAGACCTCCAGGTCATGTTGGCAACAGGGAGAAATGTGTTCACGTTAATCCTTGCTTCTAGGATAGTGTAGCGACTGAGCACTTGAATTCTGAAGCCAAACTGCCTGTGTTCATGACTTCATTCTGCTGCCTTGGTGTTGGGTGGTGGTTTAGTCGCTAAGTCATGTCTAACCCTTTGTGATTCTACTGGTACCTGCCAGGCTTCTCTGTCCATGGAACTCTCAGGCAAGAATAGTGGTAGCCCGGGCTGACCAGGGAGACAACTATAACTAGCATCAAATTTTTGCTAAAGAAAAAAAACTCTGGATAAAAAATTGCCAGAGTTATTGAAATGGGACATGTTTACAACATCTCTACACTTCCAGAACAGAAACTTAGCCACATAATTATTTAGCATCTATTTTTTGCTAGGACTCTGATAATATCTGTATAAGTAAGGAGCTACTTTTATCCCTAAGGGGCCAAAGTCCACTTGGGTAATGAGAAAAACTTTACATGAAAGCCAGATCTAAGGGCTATGAATAAAGGAGTCTTCAAAGGAATGAGTGATTACTTCCAGCTGGAAGGGAACACAGGATCCCCTAAAGAGTAGATGTTGAGCTAGACTTAGTGAGGCAGGTGGACATTTGTTAGTTGAAAAACATGAGGTGAAGAAGCAGCAATTCAAAAGAGGGATACAGCTAAAGACACACAATTTGGTATTTGGGGTCCCCTTTTCCTCTTCATAATATTGGGCTTCTCACCAAAGTTTGTTTGGTTTCAATATTGAGTTTCAGGATTTCTATACCTTAACTGATGACCATGGGTTCCAATATGTCCTGTTGATTCAGTTAAAGAAGACAGAGATTCTGATGAAGAATCTTGCTCTACACTTGGTAAACAGTAGCTCTTTTGTCAATTGTGTCTTCTACCAGGGGTTATGTTAGAGATCATCGGGTATGTGTTTTAAGATGCCCATGGTGCAGAACTGCCACCACCAACGAAGTCGGCAGGACCCAGTTCCTATTATATGAAAATGACTGTGCCTGTGTCTAGGTTGGGCCTTAATTTCTCTTTCAAGAATCACCTTCCATCCCCTCCCGTTAGCAGTTACTAAGAGATGGAGAAGCATTAGTTTCCAGTAGACCTCCAGGTCATGTTGGCAACAGGGAGAAATGTGTTCACGTTAATCCTTGCTTCTAGGATAGTGTAGCGACTGAGCACTTGAATTCTGAAGCCAAACTGCCTGTGTTCATGACTTCATTCTGCTGCCTTGGTGTTGGGTGGTGGTTTAGTCGCTAAGTCATGTCTAACCCTTTGTGATTCTACTGGTACCTGCCAGGCTTCTCTGTCCATGGAACTCTCCAGGCAAGAATACTGGAGTGGGTTGCCATGTCCTTCTCCAGGGGATCTTCCTGACCCAGGGACTGAACCTGGGTCTCCTGCATTGCAGGCTGATTCTTTACCAACTGAACCACCAGGGACTCTGGCCCTCATGCTGGGTGATAATGGAGTAAACTACTTAACCTCTCTGGCCCCTTGTTTTCGACAAGGGATGATTGTGAGAATTGAGTGAGTTATTAAAAAGTATTTAGAAGAGATCCTGGAAGCACCTGATAACCAATTATTTTCAAAAAATGTTCCTGAAGAGCCACATACGAATAATAAGGAGCTTATATGGACCCACTGAACAATTACATCTCTTTGGTAAGCAGAAAGCAACTTACCATGCACGAGTCAACTGTGCCTGACTCATAACCCGCACAGATCATCCGGTTGGTGATGGTCTTCATGTCAAAGTAGGACTGACAATGTTCCAGAGAAATAATGCGCACTTCTCCCTCTTGCAACTTAAAAGGCACTGGAGGTTTTTAAAAGAAGCAATAAAATACGAGGGTAATATGACTCAAAAGTGAGACTAGCCTTAGAGGGAAATATTCCATTTTTTAAACCAAGGAAACCATATTCTTAAAATGTCATTTCGAAGCTTGTTTAGAATCAAACTTTTCCAATTAGAAGTACTGATAGCAATCCTTCCATTAATCAACTCCCTTCATTTTTTTTAAATGAGAAAATTGAGGTAGACTGATTAAGTCATGCTTTACCTTTCATGTTTTAAAAACAGGTTCTCTACTTTTGGTGTTTTGGTTGCATCACACCGCATGTAGGGATAGGTCCCCAACCAGGTATGGAACCCAGGCCTCTGCAGCATAAGCACTGAATCTTAACCCCTAGACCCATCCGGGAACTCCCTCCCTCTTACTACAGGTGGCAACATAAACCATAGCTACTACAATGAAAAGAATCAAGCCGGAGCTGTGCCCCAGATGGGAGACTGCCAGCTCTGTGACAGCTCAGCATGTGAGTCCCATTCTGCCAAAGTTCAGGTCATCTGTTTAAACAGTGTATCTCACCATATATGATTACATCAGAACTTTTAATCCTAGAAGATATGTCAGGGAGACGTCCAAAGGGAACAGTGTCCCTTAGCGTCAGCAGAGAGAATGTGTGAAACTTGTCTGAAAGTTCTTGCCTGGGAAATCCCACGGACAGAGGGGCTAGCAGGCTACAGTCTATAGAATCACAAAGAGTAGGGCATGACTTAGCAACTAACAACAACAAATAGTGGCTAACAGGACGCCGATATGTCTCATCATCCCTGAGAGCTGCCGTCCTACACTGACAGAGTTGGCATGGCCAGTGCTGACTCTGAGAAGATCTCATCTATTTCTTCTTCTAAACTTTTAATAGGTCAAGCAAAGTAAAAGTCCTTTACAGGCATCAGAGAGTCAGCAGTACAAATTTTTAAATTTTTTAAATTTACAGAAAACATCTCTGTATGTTCTCAGTGGTGAAAAACAAAGCATGTCCTCTAAGATCAGGAACAAAACAAAGATGTTCCACTCTCGCCACTATTGTTCAACATAGTTTTGAAAGTCCTAGCCATGGCCATCAGAGAAGACAAAAGGAATCCAAATTGAAAAAGAAAAGATGGCCACTGTTTGCAGATGACATGATACTATACATAGAAAATCCTAAAGATGCTATCAAAAAGCTCATCAATCGACGTGGTAAAGGTACAGGATACAAACTGATACATGGAAATCTCTTGCCTTCCTATACACTGATGACAAAGGAGCAGAGAAGGAAAGTCAAGGAAACAGTCACATTCAGCATCTCATCAAAAAGAATACCTAGGGATCAACCAATACCTTGGGAGACAAAAGAAATTACTCCGAAAACCATAAGACACTGATGAAGGACATCAAAGATGACACAAACAGATGGAGAGATACACCATGTTCTTGGATTGGAAGAATTAATATTGTCAAAATGTCTATACTACCCAAAGCAATCTACAGATTCAATGCAATCCCCTGTCAAGGCAGGGATGACTGATAGTTCTCATCCTGCATGTCAGCTCCCTGGAGAAAGTCTGAGATGCAGAGAAGGATTTCTGAGGTTGCATCTGGGTTTGGCAGGTTTTTAAGCACATGACGAATATTGATATCACAATTTGCACAGAAGGGAGAGTGACGTCTGTGCTGTTTGTGACTGTTAAAAGTGAAAATGGGAAAGGATTACCCGTGGCTAGGAAGTGCCCTTGTGTTTTCCAATTACAAGCTGCAACGCAAGTGCTCCCGAGAATACAGACTTACTTTTGTTGCCCATATGGCCCCAGCCTGTGATATAGCAGTAAGTATCAGGTTCTAAGGACTGCTCGGAGCTGGGTAAGCAGACGGGTCGGACATAGCTCGTTTCATTGATGTCTTCACTTAACTCCACTATGCTGATATCGTAGTCCACCACTGCTCGACTGTAGCGAGGATGCAGGATGATGGTTTTCACGAGGCGTGTCTGCATGAACGTCGAGGGGTGGTCTAGGTTATTGATGCCAAACACCACTTGCCAAGTGGCAGCATTCTCTCTCCTAAAAAAATAGTTGAAAACTATTGGCATCTTAAACTCAGATTTATCTTTTAAAATTTATATGATTTTTAAATAGTTTTCATAAATAATGGCTCTTTCTATGCCAATCTCCCATGTATTCTTATAAAAAGCATTTATATGATCCTTGAGCTATTGGTAAATATTGTATGGTTGTGGAAAGCAAAGCTCAGGCTTCCTGTATGGGGCTGTTCCAGAAAATAACTTTGAAAGGGAGGCAGAGTAGTTACTTGCTTCATCTAGTGGGAAAAATGATGAAAAGATGGGAAAAAGAGATGAGGAAACAACAACAAAAAAAGACATTTAAAAGCAGAGGCTAAGTAATCCCTCCAAGGAGGAGTCCGTGCTTCAGAGAAATGTCAGGTTTTCAGGGAAAGCTTCCAAAGTTTTACCCACAAATTCTAATGTGTGGTGTCAGACTTCACTGGTTTTGAACACTTGGCAGTGATAGTCTAGATAATTCCACATTAGAACACTTCCTTCCCACTTGGCTTCCAGGACTCGCCGTGCTCCAGAATTTCCTCCCATCCCTGGGACCCCTTCCCCTCTGTCAGGTCCTCCTCCTCAGCCCTCAGTGTCTGTACTGAAGTGCCCCAGGGCTCTGCCTTCAGCCGAATCATTCTCAGCTCACCCCCCTGAAGAGCTTACCTAGTCCAATGGCTTTAAATGCCACTCAAATGGCATCTGTCATTTCCAAATGTGTGTCTCCAATTCCGTCCTCTCTTTTGAGCTACAAATTGTACACCCAATAATCCATGCAACACATTTGCTTGAATGTTTGATATGGGATAAGATGTATCAGTGCTGTGTGTTTGGCAGTGTTCTAAGCACCCAGAAGTCACTCTACAGTTATTTAATATTTACAGTCACCTGTTATGCAATATTGAATCACCCTCTTATACCCAACACTGAGAGCATCAGCAAGTTTTCACTACTCCACTTTCAAATATATCCTGAGTCTTGGTGCTTCTCCATCGTAGTCCACCACTGCTCGACTGTAGCGAGGATGCAGGATGATGGTTTTCACGAGGCGTGTCTGCATGACGAGGTGGTCTAGGTTATTGATGCCAAACACCACTTGCCAAGTGGCAGCATTCTCTCTCCTAAAAAAATAGTTGAAAACTATTGGCATCTTAAACTCAGATTTATCTTTTAAAATTTATATGATTTTTAAATAGTTTTCATAAATAATGGCTCTTTCTATGCCAATCTCCCATGTATTCTTATAAAAAGCATTTATATGATCCTTGAGCTATTGGTAAATATTGTATGGTTGTGGAAAGCAAAGCTCAGGCTTCCTGTATGGGGCTGTTCCAGAAAATAACTTTGAAAGGGAGGCAGAGTAGTTACTTGCTTCATCTAGTGGGAAAAATGATGAAAAGATGGGAAAAAGAGATGAGGAAACAACAACAAAAAAAGACATTTAAAAGCAGAGGCTAAGTAATCCCTCCAAGGAGGAGTCCGTGCTTCAGAGAAATGTCAGGTTTTCAGGGAAAGCTTCCGAAAGTTTTACCCACAAATTCTAATGTGTGGTGTCAGACTTCACTGGTTTTGAACACTTGGCAGTGATAGTCTAGATAATTCCACATTAGAACACTTCCTTCCCACTTGGCTTCCAGGACTCGCCGTGCTCCAGAATTTCCTCCCATCCCTGGGACCCCTTCCCCTCTGTCAGGTCCTCCTCCTCAGCCCTCAGTGTCTGTACTGAAGTGCCCCAGGGCTCTGCCTTCAGCCGAATCATTCTCAGCTCACCCCCCTGAAGAGCTTACCTAGTCCAATGGCTTTAAATGCCACTCAAATGGCATCTGTCATTTCCAAATGTGTGTCTCCAATTCCGTCCTCTCTTTTGAGCTACAAATTGTACACCCAATAATCCATGCAACACATTTGCTTGAATGTTTGATATGGGATAAGATGTATCAGTGCTGTGTGTTTGGCAGTGTTCTAAGCACCCAGAAGTCACTCTACAGTTATTTAATATTTACAGTCACCTGTTATGCAATATTGAATCACCTCTCTTATACCCAACACTGAGAGCATCAGCAAGTTTTCACTACTCCACTTTCAAATATATCCTGAGTCTTGGTGCTTCTCCATCTGCCACTGTTACAGTCCTTATCTAAGCTATTCCTCTCTCCCAAAAGGTGGCCCTTCTTCTACTCCTAGCCCCTATAATCATCCTTCTCACAGTCACTGTGACCTTTTAAAAAATAAAATTATATCAAACTTGTTTCCTGTTCATTATTCTTTTCAGATTCTTTTCCATTACAGGTTATTACAAAAATTGAATAAAGTTCTGTGTGCTGTACAATAGGCCCTATCTTATAGTCAATATTTTAAAGTAATTATTTGTGCTCAGTCACTTATTCATGTCTGACTCTTGGCGACCCCATGGTCTGTAGCCTGTCAGGTTCCTCTGTCCATGAAATTCTCCAGACAGGGATACTGGAGTGGCTTGCCATTCCCTTCTCTGGGGCAGGGGGTGGAGGGTGTCTTCCCAACCCAGGGATTGAACCTGGGTCTCCTGCATTGACAGGCAAGATTCCTTACCATCTGAGCCACCAGGGAATCCCATAAAATAATTTATAAAATAATTATAAATGGAATATATCCTTTAAAAATTGTAAATTGCAGTGTTGTACACCTAAAACTTATATAATGTTGTACACAATTATACCTCGGGCTTCCCCTGGTGGTCCAGTGGGTAAGGACACCGCCTTGCAGTGCAGGGGGCGCCGGTTCAATCCCTGGCCTGGGAAGATCCCACGTGCCGCGGAGTGGCTGGACCCATGTGTCCAATTACCGAGCCGGAGCTCTGGAGCGACAGACACCACTGCGATGGGAGGCCCACAGGAGCCAAAGAACGAAGACGAATGAAAATAGAGAAATGAAAGACCAATAGAAGTGGCCTGCCCGCTCCCCTGCCTCCCCAACCTGACCCCCGCCCAAAATAAGTAAATATATAAATCTTTAAAAAAAAATTATACCTCAATAAAAACTGATATATATATATATATATATATATATATATATATATATATATAATACCTATATAGAGAGAAATATATCTATTTAGACATTTAGATACTGTGTTGGGAATTTCAATAACAAGCAAGCAAGACATGATCGCTGACTATACAAACTTTAGAACTGAGTTAAGATGAACAATTAAACAATTAAAAATGCAAGAAGTGCTATCTCATGATCATTACAGGATAATGTTACAGAATTGTCATTAAATAAAACTATCCCTCAAAGAACACATAATTCTTTTTCCTTCCCTCCCTCCTCTCCCTGTTCCATATTTTAGTCTAGAGGAGTAAGCACATGACCATCTGAGATGTTTGACACTCACTTGGAAATAGAACAATTATTGATTTCAAATGTCTACCTTCTAGCTTTGAGTCAGAGCTACTCAATTTTGGTTACAAAAAATACTCATCTATCTGCTTAAGTCACAAGCAGTGTGACAGTTTAGTACTCCAAATTATATGTAACAAAATGAAATAGTAGAAACTTTTCAGACTTAATTGCTATATCTGGGTTAATATAATTCTAACAGTAAACCATAAGTATCAGTAAAATTGCTAAATGTTATTAACTTATATTCAAGTAGCTTCTTGTGACACAAGCTACTGTCCTATGGCATTAATACCCACCGAAAGCCAAAAATATGCAGGAAATTCACATAGTTTTTATATTCAGTAAGGAAATTGCTCTGTTTTCATTTTTACTATCAGGGGGAAAACAAAATGTCTTTAAATGGTTTTTCCCAAGTCTGGAAAAAAAAAAAGGAAAAACAATAAACAATAACCTGTTGTTCAAAAAGCTAGATGAGGGAGAGATGTGTATAAATTCTATATTGGTATATTAAGCATGTGCTAGAAAGAATGAATCACCCTATATAGGTGGAAGCGAAAACAGGAAAGAGGACCTAGGGCTACATGAAGGCACTATGAATTTAATTTCAGTAAAGAGAAACACAGGAACAAATTATGTTCATGTGGTCATTTTAGTAAAGAGTTAAATTGGGCAACACAGATAAAAGGCCAAGTAATGCTGGTTATTCAATCATGTCTGACTGCAACCCCATGAACTGGGGCTGGTCCATGGAATTCTCCAGGCAAGAATACTGGAGTGGGTTACCACTCCCTTCTCCAGGGGATCCTCCCAGCCCAGAGATCAAACCCAGATATCCTGCACTGCAGACAGATTCTTTACCATTTGATCTACCAGGAAAGTCCAAAAATGGCTGAGGAAGGTATTGGGATCTTATAGAGTTTATAGAGAATTGGAGGCACAAGGTCTGTGGACACACTAAGTTTCAGCTTCCAATTTGCCACACTCTGCTCTAGCTTAAACATAAGCTCACCACATTTTCACTTTATTCAGTTGGCCAGGTTTGGAGATCATCTTCTACCTTTATCTTTTCTTAAGAGCACATAATTTCCCCATTTTCCATCCTGAGTTTACTTCAAATAATTTATACTTACTGTTTATCCTTTTTCAGAAAATGAAATTAATATTTATGATGAATATTTGTGATAGAAATCACTGTTTTACAAGTCTCACTCCAGAAATAGCACAGCCAAATGGTGGCTTGGAAGTCTTAATAGTTTGAACAGCATCATTGCCGTCCTACAAATCTTAGGGACCTCTTACTTTTTATGTACTTTAAATTTGCACTCACACTTTGAAATTTTTAAAAGAATTCTCTGTAACACACCCAGTGAGTAGACTTTAAGGTGAATAGAAATAAGGGCATAGGGCTTCCCTGGTAGCTCAGTGGTAAAGAGTTTGCCTGGCAGTGCAAGAGACACAGGTTCAATTCCTGATCCGGGAAGAGCTCGTTAAAAGGAAAACAAAATGTCTTTAAATGGTTTTTCCCAAGTCTGGAAAAAAAGAAAAACAATAAACAATAACCTGTTGTTCAAAAAGCTAGATGAGGGAGAGATGTGTATAAATTCTATATTGGTATATTAAGCATGTGCTAGAAAGAATGAATCACCCTATATAGGTGGAAGCGAAAACAGGAAAGAGGACCTAGGGCTACATGAAGGCACTATGAATTTAATTTCAGTAAAGAGAAACACAGGAACAAATTATGTTCATGTGGTCATTTTAGTAAAGAGTTAAATTGGGCAACACAGATAAAAGGCCAAGTAATGCTGGTTATTCAATCATGTCTGACTGCAACCCCATGAACTGGGGCTGGTCCATGGAATTCTCCAGGCAAGAATACTGGAGTGGGTTACCACTCCCTTCTCCAGGGGATCCTCCCAGCCCAGAGATCAAACCCAGATATCCTGCACTGCAGACAGATTCTTTACCATTTGATCTACCAGGAAAGTCCAAAAATGGCTGAGGAAGGTATTGGGATCTTATAGAGTTTATAGAGAATTGGAGGCACAAGGTCTGTGGACACACTAAGTTTCAGCTTCCAATTTGCCACACTCTGCTCTAGCTTAAACATAAGCTCACCACATTTTCACTTTATTCAGTTGGCCAGGTTTGGAGATCATCTTCTACCTTTATCTTTTCTTAAGAGCACATAATTTCCCCATTTTCCATCCTGAGTTTACTTCAAATAATTTATACTTACTGTTTATCCTTTTTCAGAAAATGAAATTAATATTTATGATGAATATTTGTGATAGAAATCACTGTTTTACAAGTCTCACTCCAGAAATAGCACAGCCAAATGGTGGCTTGGAAGTCTTAATAGTTTGAACAGCATCATTGCCGTCCTACAAATCTTAGGGACCTCTTACTTTTTATGTACTTTAAATTTGCACTCACACTTTGAAATTTTTAAAAGAATTCTCTGTAACACACCCAGTGAGTAGACTTTAAGGTGAATAGAAATAAGGGCATAGGGCTTCCCTGGTAGCTCAGTGGTAAAGAGTTTGCCTGGCAGTGCAAGAGACACAGGTTCAATTCCTGATCCGGGAAGATCCCATATGCTGCGGAGCAACTAAGCCTGTAAGCCACAATTATTGAGCCTGTGCTCTAGAGCCTTGGAGCTGTAGCTGTTGTGAGCCTACAGCCCGAGTTCCACAACAAGAGAAGTCACTGCAATAAGAAGCCTGCTCACCTCAACTAGAGAATAGCCCTCACTCCCTGCAACTAGACAAGAGCCTACAGCAGCAGTGAAAACCCAGAATATCCAAAAATAAATTTTTTTAAAAAAATAAAGGCATAAAGGGGCTGGCTATAAGTCAGTAAGTAGTGGGTGTCAGAGTCTTGTGGTCAAGAGTTGCTATCTCAAGGGCCCTCTGCCTCTCAGCTCCTGCTCATGAATGTCGTGTTGGAATAGCCCTTGTGACCTGATCTTCACATTATTCCAGGGAAGTCAAAGTTCTGGATTTTAGGTAAAGCATACATAGTTTGAAATGCTGGCTAAAATTTCCAAATGAACCCAACAAGCAAAAGAGATCAGAGCTGGATTCTTCTTTTAGTATAAAATTTCTGTGGTTTCCAAGTATTTCTACACATCAACAAAATCATCTTCTCACCAATTATGAGGTGTGAATAGGAACACTTATTCCATTTCAGAGAAGAGAAAGCAGTGACTCAGAGCAGATGACTCACTCATCTAAAGTCACAGAGATACTAAGTGATGGGAACAGACAAGAAAGCCTTTAAACCCCTAACCACAACCTTTATACTAACCTTCTGTGAAACAAAGAGGAGGGTCCACAGGTACTTACTGTTTTTTGAAAATGAAATTAATATTTATGATAAATAGAAAATCACTGTTTTACAAGTCTCACTCCAGAACTAGCACCGCCAAATGGTGGCTTGGAAGTCTTAATAGTTTGAACAGCATCATTGCCGTCCTACAAATCTTAGGGACCTCTTACTTTTTATGTACTTTAAATTTGCACTCACACTTTGAAATTTTTAAAAGAATTCTCTGTAACACACCCAGTGAGTAGACTTTAAGGTGAATAGAAATAAGGGCATAGGGCTTCCCTGGTAGCTCAGTGGTAAAGAGTTTGCCTGGCAGTGCAAGAGACACAGGTTCAATTCCTGATCCGGGAAGATCCCATATGCTGCGGAGCAACTAAGCCTGTAAGCCACAATTATTGAGCCTGTGCTCTAGAGCCTTGGAGCTGTAGCTGTTGTGAGCCTACAGCCCGAGTTCCACAACAAGAGAAGTCACTGCAATAAGAAGCCTGCTCACCTCAACTAGAGAATAGCCCTCACTCCCTGCAACTAGACAAGAGCCTACAGCAGCAGTGAAAACCCAGAATATCCAAAAATAAATTTTTTTAAAAAAATAAAGGCATAAAGGGGCTGGCTATAAGTCAGTAAGTAGTGGGTGTCAGAGTCTTGTGGTCAAGAGTTGCTATCTCAAGGGCCCTCTGCCTCTCAGCTCCTGCTCATGAATGTCGTGTTGGAATAGCCCTTGTGACCTGATCTTCACATTATTCCGGGGAAGTCAAAGTTCTGGATTTTAGGTAAAGCATACATAGTTTGAAATGCTGGCTAAAATTTCCAAATGAACCCAACAAGCAAAAGAGATCAGAGCTGGATTCTTCTTTTAGTATAAAATTTCTGTGGTTTCCAAGTATTTCTACACATCAACAAAATCATCTTCTCACCAATTATGAGGTGTGAATAGGAACACTTATTCCATTTCAGAGAAGAGAAAGCAGTGACTCAGAGCAGATGACTCACTCATCTAAAGTCACAGAGATACTAAGTGATGGGAACAGACAAGAAAGCCTTTAAACCCCTAACCACAACCTTTATACTAACCTTCTGTGAAACAAAGAGGAGGGTCCACAGGCATCAACAAAGGAACCGGATATTAGCCACAGAAGAGAAAATGTGCACAATGGGTGGAGGCAAACTGGTTAAGTGATAGGTGGCACATAGCAGGAACATACCTTATCTTCCCTGAATGTGTCCCCCAGATATGATGGCGAGCTAGCCTTCAATGATGAAATTACAGGAAGTGAGCAATTCTGTTATCCCAGGGTCCAAAACAGCATGAGAGAAAGACAGTCAGATATACATCCTAGGCCTTTGAGAATCAGATTTTAAAATGTTTTGAAAAAAAGCCAAGACGATGTGTCCAGAGATTTTTAAAGCAAGTACAGCTTAAACAGAGATGGGAGAGCTGGGTTCCAAATTCTGATTTGCCATCACAAATTACTATAGTAAGAAAATGAAGAATTAGCTAAAAAGTAAATGAGACAACATACGAATCTCAGAGCTTTGAAACTGGAAAGTTGATCACAGACAGTGGGATAAAATTGTAGCAACTGCCAAAAAGTATTAAGTCCTAGAAGTCTCCTACACTGTTGCTGGGAATGTAAATTGGTAGAGCCACTACAGAGAGCAGGATAGAGGTCCCTTAAAAAATTAAAAATACAGTTACCATATGATCGTGCAGTCCCACCCAAGAGGACACATCTAGAAAAACATAATTTTAAAAGATACATGCACCCCAATGGTCATTACAGCACTCCTTATAATAGCCAATACATGGAAGCAACCTAAATGTCCATTGACAGATGAATGGATAAATAAGATGTGAATATTTGCAAATGAACCCAACAAGCAAAAGAGATCAGAGCTGGATTCTTCTTTTAGTATAAAATTTCTGTGGTTTCCAAGTATTTCTACACATCAACAAAATCATCTTCTCACCAATTATGAGGTGTGAATAGGAACACTTATTCCATTTCAGAGAAGAGAAAGCAGTGACTCAGAGCAGATGACTCACTCATCTAAAGTCACAGAGATACTAAGTGATGGGAACAGACAAGAAAGCCTTTAAACCCCTAACCACAACCTTTATACTAACCTTCTGTGAAACAAAGAGGAGGGTCCACAGGCATCAACAAAGGAACCGGATATTAGCCACAGAAGAGAAAATGTGCACAATGGGTGGAGGCAAACTGGTTAAGTGATAGGTGGCACATAGCAGGAACATACCTTATCTTCCCTGAATGTGTCCCCCAGATATGATGGCGAGCTAGCCTTCAATGATGAAATTACAGGAAGTGAGCAATTCTGTTATCCCAGGGTCCAAAACAGCATGAGAGAAAGACAGTCAGATATACATCCTAGGCCTTTGAGAATCAGATTTTAAAATGTTTTGAAAAAAAGCCAAGACGATGTGTCCAGAGATTTTTAAAGCAAGTACAGCTTAAACAGAGATGGGAGAGCTGGGTTCCAAATTCTGATTTGCCATCACAAATTACTATAGTAAGAAAATGAAGAATTAGCTAAAAAGTAAATGAGACAACATACGAATCTCAGAGCTTTGAAACTGGAAAGTTGATCACAGACAGTGGGATAAAATTGTAGCAACTGCCAAAAAGTATTAAGTCCTAGAAGTCTCCTACACTGTTGCTGGGAATGTAAATTGGTAGAGCCACTACAGAGAGCAGGATAGAGGTCCCTTAAAAAATTAAAAATACAGTTACCATATGATCGTGCAGTCCCACCCAAGAGGACACATCTGGAAAAAAACATAATTTTAAAAGATACATGCACCCCAATGGTCATTACAGCACTCCTTATAATAGCCAATACATGGAAGCAACCTAAATGTCCATTGACAGATGAATGGATAAATAAGATGTGAATATTACTCAACCATAAAAAAGAATGAAATAATGTCCTTTGCAGCAATATAGATGAACCTTATCATATTAAGTCAGGCAGAAATACAAATATGATATCACTTGTATGTAGAATAAAAAAAATGATACAGGGGCTTCCCTGGTGGTCCAGTGGGTAAGGACACCGCCTTGCAGTGCAAGGGGCGCTGGTTCTATTCCTGGCCTGGGAAGATCCCACGTGCCGCAGAGCGGCTGGACTGATGTGTCCAATTACCGAGCCGGAGCTCTGGAGCGCATGCGCCCAGAGCCGGCGCTCCGTGACGACAGAGGCCATCACGATGGGAGGCCCACATGGGCCAAAGAACAAAGACGGATGAAAATAGAGAAATGAAAGACCAATAGAAGTGGCCCGCCCATCCCACTCCCTCCCCACCCCACCCTCCAAAAAATAAATAAAATAAATGTTAAAAAAAAAAAAATTCAACTATTAAAAAAAAAATGATGCAAATGAACTTACATACAAAACAGAAATGAATTCACAGACATAGAAAATAAACTTATGGTTACCAAAGAGGGGGAAGAAATTAGGAGTTTGGAATTAATGCATATACACAGCATATAAAATCAATAATTATCAAGGACCTATGATATAACAAGGGAACTATACTCAGTATTTTATAATAACCTATAAGGAAAAAGAATCTGGAAAACAATATATATATATAACTGAATCACTTTGTGGTATATCTGAAACTAACATGATATTGTAAATCAACTAACTTCAATAAATTATTTTGTGGCCATGCCGTGCAGCTTGCGGGATCTTAGTTCCCCAGCCAGTCATCAAACACAGGTCCCTGGCAGTGGGAGCACAGAATCCTAACCGTTAACACCACCAGGAGGTTCCTTATATCAATCCATCAATAGGAAAAAAAAATATGAAAAATTAAAATGAACTCTTAGCAAAACAATGTGTGTGAAGAACAAGAAAAGAGGATTTCTATCTGCGTAAATAGTTTAATATTAGTAATCAACTAAAACAAAGCAGACTATTTGAATTTTACTTCTAACATCTTCATTCAAAGAGAATAGTCTTCAAACAACATCCAGAAGATTCATCTTCCATGTGATACAACTTACAAGTGCTTAATACACTGAAATGTGGACTTGATATCTGGCCTTAGAATAAGGGAGGAGTCAGTAAAAGATCACTGACCTTCTGTATATGAGTTAACATTTCTAGTTCCACCACCAACTGGGTGGCTTACATAACAAGGAGCTATATCTCATAGCTGTTGAGGCTAGAAGACCAAGATTAGGGGGTTAGTATGGTCAAGTTCTGGAGAAGAGCCACTTCCTTCCTCACTTATAGATGGTGGTCTTCTTGTTGTCTCTTTACACTACACAAGAAGAGGGGCCAGCTTTCTTGCATTTCTTTTTTTTTTTTTCTTTTTACTTTTTTTTGGGTGTGGGGCAGGTTGGGGAGGGAGTGGGGTGGGCAGGCCACTTCTATTGATCTTTCATTTATCTATTTTCATCCATCTTTGTTCTTTGGCCCATGTGGGCCTCCCATCACGGTGGCCTCTGTTGTCACAGAGCACCGGCTCGGTAGTTGGACATATTGTTTCAGCCGCTCCGCGGCACGTGGGATCTTCCCAGGCCAGGGATCAAACTGGTGCCCCTTGCACTGCAAGGCAGTGTCCTTGCCCACTGAGCCACCAGGGAAGTCTGCTTGCATTTTTAAGTATACTTTCACTCTCATGACCTACCCATGTTCCAGGGGCCCCGCCTCCTAACACCCCCCTCTTGGGGGTTAGATATTCCACATGAGGAAATGAGGGGGACACAAATGTACAGTCTATAAAACACCTGGAGAGCTAAAACATTCAGTATCCTACAAAAGGAGAAGCTGCAAAAAGAGAGAGAGGTAGGTCAGGGGCATAAGAAATTTTGTTTTCATTGTGCTCTTGCAAGATCTCCTATTTCCACAGTGCAATGGCAATAGCTATCTTTTTCACATAGGATAGTATAGGTTTCCATGTTACTCCCTTTTTGCCTCCCACCCCCTGTTCACAGAGGGGGTGGGGAGGTGGAGGAGGGATGGGGACCAGGGATATACATATGACTAATCTGGGATTATACGTATTTGTAAATAACAAAACACTAAAAGTAAAAAGTAAAATAATAATGATAAAAAAGAAATCTTGTTGTTACTTTAAAAGAAAAGTGAAGAAAGTATTTCAAGAAGGATGTAGTTGTCAACTACTGGGGAGAGTTCCAGTAAGTCAGACACTGAAAATTCACCATTGGATTTGGCAAGATGAAAGCCAATGAAGACTTTGGTAACCGCCATTTCTGTAGTGACCTTGGTGAGACCCCAACCAGAGTGGTCTGAGCAGGATACAAGAAGTGTAAAAGTGGAGACCATGACTGCAGGAAGCTCTTAGGAGCCTTTCTGTGAATAATACCAAGATGGGACTAATACCAGTAACTGAAGAGGGAAGATGGGAAGTCAAGAGAAAGGGGTTTAAGTTGGAACACTGAGACATATCTGCTGAAGAGAATGCTCCAGCAAAAGGGGAGAAGCTGATGAAAAACAGAAATGATCATTTGAAAAACAAAGTCTTTAGAAAGATGAGTGGGAATACAGTTATCTTTAAATAGGAACAAGGACACATCCTCCACCATAACTCAAGAGAAAGGAAGGCACATGGCCACAGATACAGCTATCTTGTTGGGATTAGGGGTGCAAGACTGCAAAAGATATAATGATGTCTATTTTCTTCATGAAGAATGAGATGAGACCAGTGGGTGGTGAAGGAAATCTGGGGAGAGAGGAGACAATGTCAAATCGCTAAAATGGAAAAGTGGCTTTACTGTCAACATACACTGGATGGGTGCTACATTGTTAGGTGCACATTTGAGATTGGTGATTATACATTTGATACAAAGTCTGATCGCAGTCAGGTGTGTGATATTCTCTAGCCATGGCCAGTGGTTCAGGTGGATAGGTAGTGGCAAGACTAGAAGAAACAATAACTACAAAGGGTGAGTTTTTACAAGCCCCAGAAGCTTTGGAGATTGGCCCAAAGTTTAGGCCACCTACTGGCTGCTCCCTAGACCCAGGTATTTTCCACTGCAGCGGGGAGGATGCACAGAATCCCTCTTGAGGGGCAGGGCAGTGGGGAGCACTAAGTCAGGTCAGGGTTGCCACACTTGCTCACTCTCCACTGACGCTGGAAAACAGCACCTCCAGAGGAGGTATGGATCCCAAGTGGAGAACGTCCACTATATTTTAGTGGACATTCATACTTGATGGGAATGGATTGAATCTCTCAAGTTGACAGAATGGAAAGAACAGACCATAAATGATTAGCACAGTTTATAAGCACCTAGAAGATAGAGAAGTAACCATGAGGACATGACGTGGGCTCAGTAATAAAAGTTAGAACCAACCTCTCATTTCTTCTCCTGATTGTATAAAAACACTGTTAGATCAGTACCGGTGGGTGAGCGCCATGGTTTTATTCTGTGGGGAATGAGAAAGGGAGCTGTCCAGGAAGAGGTGAAAACACTCCTGGGTATTATTAAGAGTCCAGTGGGTGCTGAAAGTCAGACCTGAGAGTAATCTGCATCCTTAGGCAATGTTCTCAGTTCTGAAGAGCACAAATATAGGATTGAAAATGTGCTATTCACATTGACTCTTAGTTGGAGGTTTCCCTGGTGTGCAGGGCAGAAAGATGTAGGGGCAAGAAGTTGAGGGTCCTGGGGTAAGGACTGAAGTAATGACCCCAGGGTACTAGGTTATCTGGGGAAAGAAGGAAGAGAGATGAGGAAGAGGCAGAAGGACTGAGATAACAGGAGACACGCAGACAAGCAAACACAAGTCTTGTTGGGGTGAAGAGCTGGTGTGGTAGAAATCAAGACACGGGTGACCTCACAGGGTTAAGGGTTGTGATCATGTAGTAAAAGAACAGTTTTGGACTTCCCTGGTGGCCCAGTAGATGAGGACACCACCTTGCAGTGCAAGGGGTGCCGGTTCGATCCCTGGCCTGGGAGGATCTCACGTGCTGCGGAGCGGCTGGACCCATGTGTTCAATTACCGAGCCGGAGCTCTAGAGCGCATGCGCCCAGAGCCGGTGCTCTGTGAGAACAGAGGCAACCGCAATGGGAGGCCCACATGGGCCAAAAGAACAAAGATGAATGAAAAAAAAAAAAAGAATAGTTTTTCATGAAGGTTTCCTGGGAGAGGAATCAGACACTCCTGAAAATTACGAGTTGTGTGCCAGCCTAGGAAGTTCACCCTTAAGTCTTTCAGAGATGGAAGAAGGGAGGAAAGTTGCTTGTTAAATTACCCCTGAAACTCTTTGTTCCTTAGAACTGTGGAAGTTAAATTGTACCTGGGGCATCTGGGACTTCATCAGATCAACATCGTACCTCATGTTTTACATTTTCCTTCAGGATTTTTAAATACTTATCCATGGAAGAGCAAGACAGACATGTCTTTCCCCGCCCCCCGCACTCCCCCCCTCAACACACACAAACATAATTAAAAGAGACAGGCTCGCAAAGACCTACAGATGGATCACACTGGGCCTTGCACAAGTATGGGATTAGGATGTGAAGTAAATCCCATTAATTGCAGCAATTTGCGGTTCTTGTGGAGAGTAAGGCTTACAATTAGAGGTTCTCAGAAGCTTTCAGGGCCACTGGAGAGACTGTAAAGTAGAATCAAAGAGATTTGCACTCATTCAAGCAAAGACTTACTTGATGTTGGGCAATTTCTAACTTCTCATGGCTAGGCCAGGCCCAACTTGACAGTTCTGTGAAGTTTAGTTCCACGAAAGTTCAAAAGGGCCCTTGAGAGAATATCCATTTCCTTAATTATAAATACGTATTTCTTCTCTATGGCAGGGTTCCTCCTTAACTTCACAGATCTGTCAGTGGACCTGACAGAAAGTGGAAAACTGGACACCATGTATGAAAATGACAAAATGGGCTGGTGCATGAACTGAATGAACTAGCATATGAGGGATGTGGTTTCCTTAAAGAGCTGTTGGATTCATTTAGGTAATCATCTTTTGATGAATTTACTCTTGCTAGCACAATCTTCTGCTTATCATGGAGTTATAAATCAGGACTGGAAAAGACATCTGGAAACATCTGGCCCCTTCTGAAGCAATAACACTGCAGTGTATTTCTGGACACATGACACAGACTCTTCCAATCATTTAGAGTCCCTCTCACACAGTAAAGCTTCTCAAGAGGAGGTTCTGGTTTAATTTCTTACATTATATTTACCCCCAAAAGAGCAATCAAATAGTAATTTTACAATTACTTCTCATATTATATTCTAATTACTTGTTTATATGTCTGTCTCCTAGCTAGGTTAGTATTACAAGTAAGGACACATGTATTAATTTCTTGAACCTCCACATGGAAATCAGTGTATGTTCTGAGACTCTATTCTATAGAAACAAGAGTACCAACAGGTGAGTAGATTTGTATAAGAAGATGTTCTGCAGCGTTGTTAAAGTGAGAGCAAACTGGAACTGATCTGAACATCCATCAACTGGGGAATAATATTAATAGAAAAAGTTATGGTGAATTTCTGTGATGGAGTATTACTGAGCATTGAAAAGGAACAAGCTAGAGTTCTATCAACTGACTGGGAAAGGATGTCCATGATATACTGCTACTTGAGAAAAGCAACTGACAAACAAAAGTACAGAGTGTGACTTCAAATTGTAAAAATAAATGACACCCTGTGAAAATGTGTCTATAGCTGTGGGGGAACAATCACTAGGGGTTACCTTGAAGATGATGGAAAAGTATAGGAGAGAGAGAGGGGAAGGAAATGAAAAGAAGCAATCTAATGAGGTGACAGAACTGTGAGTTTTTTGCTTTAAATATTTAGTATTTATTACTCTTAAATAAAAGTAAATTATTAAAAATAAAAAGAAGAAATGAGTGGTATGGTGGCTTTTAAAACATGTCCCTAAATATTTTGCCATTCCTCTTGCTGAGAGAAGAGCTTCATGTTTCTGCCCTTTGAATCTAGGTGGAGTTATGTCAGCTCTAATCAGCCCTATAGTAGAAGTCATGTTGTGTGTCTTTGAAGACTAGATGAAAAAAAGTGACACAGCTCCCTCCTGGCTCTCTTTTTGGGACTCTTGCTCTGGGAGGGGAGGGGGGGGGCACCAAACTATGAGTCTCACCTGGAGAGAAACAAAGGCCCTTGCCAACAGGCAGCATCCATTGCCAGACTTCAGATGGCTCTAGCCCCAGAACCTTAGTACCTTCAAGCAGAGGCCAAGACATAGCTGAGCAGAGACAAACCAAGAGCTATGTCCTATCTGGATGCCTCACCTCCAAGGGTATAAAGACAGGGTTGGATTTTTTGTTGTTGTTACTATTGTAATTGCTTGGTTTGGGGTCTTTTTTCCTTGCTTCTAAACTAAAAAATAACACTTGAAACCAACAAGGACTTTTTGCAGGGATGTTAGTCAACTGGGGGATGCCTTCCCCTCTTATTTTTCTGCTCCCTTTAGGTAGCTTCCCTGGTGGCTCAGTCAGTAAAGAATCCACCTGCAATGCAGACGACCTGGGTTCAATCCTGGGGTCAGGAAGAGCTCCAGGAGAAGGGAATGTCTACCCACTCCAATATTCTTGCCTAGAGACTTCCATGAACAGAGGAGCCTGGCAGACTATGGTATATGGGGTCACAAAGAGTCAGACATGACTGAACAACTAGACCACCACCCTTTACATATATCAGATTACTTTTATGTGCCAAGTAGCTGGACCGCGGTACCCCCATATTTGGCCAAATTTTTTTCTGGATATTTCCATGAAGGTGTTTTCTGGATGAGATTAACATTCAAAATGGTGGGCCTTTCGTAAAGCAGATTACCCTCCAGAATGTGGGCGGGCCTTACCAGATCAGTTGGAGACCTTCCTAAAACAAAGACTCATCTCCAAAAGCAAGAAGAAATCTGCCAACAGTGCCTGTGAACTCAAATGGCAGCTCTCCCTGGAGTCCCCAGCCTTGCTGCCACCCAGACTTAGACTCACCAAGCCTCCCGTAACATTTGTAAATTCCCTGAAAACTCTTTCTCTCATTGGCCTGTTTCTCTGGACAACTCTGACTGAAACACATATTTTCCCTTTCACTCTGCTTCTCAAACGCCTCACCAATTCCTCTAGCCTCCTAACTTGATGGTAGTATCCAAGTAAATCCCCTCTGGTTAACTTCATATACATTTGATGAATTTAAGAGGGCTAGAAAGGAGACTAATCCTCCTCCTTCTCCCTCTTTGGGACATAAAGCCTAACCAACATACACCTATTACAAATAAATGAGCAGCACTATATAAGATGATAACAGCGAGGGTAGAAAAATCTAAGTAGATAGATAAAGGCCTGGGAAGGAGATCAGCTGTGACTTTTGTACTGAATTACAGAATGACTTCTGCCATTAAGAATGCCCAGCAACAAAAGATCAAATCCAGGCAAAAGAAAAGGTGCCACTTACCCCTCAAAGCAGTGGGCGACCGTCAGAACCCACTTCTTGGCAATGAGGACACAGCCACAAATGTGGCCACTGGGTTCACTCTGCAAGGAACACTGCCAGGGCCACCTTCCTGGACGACTTGTTCGACCCCCGAGGATCCTCTTGTTCATCCGGGCAGCAGGGCGGTGCCCACAGTCTACCAAGGAGCAAGAAAGACAGCAGGTGACCTCCTCCAAACCCAGCTTGATGCCTGCCTCTTTGCTATCATGAACCACTGATCACTTCCCTGCCCTGAGCCAGTCCAATTAAGTTCATATTCCACTGTTATACCACACATTCTCTCACCTTGTTTAGTACACAGAAGAGAAATCTTACTTCTGCTGTAACAGGACTGCCTAGATTTGGAAACAAAAATAATGGCATAACATTGTTATATATTTATTGTTCACTTCAAATGCTTTACCAGTGGAAAGACCTAGGCTATACTTAGACACAGCCAAGCTGTGGTCAGATATCACCTCAGGGTGGGGGTGTAGGAAAAATACACTTTTTTAGTATACTTGACATCATGATAATATAATTTCACATTTGGGGGAAGAGAAACTACAGTTAGCAAGATTTCCCACATCAACTTGGCTATTTCTGCCACCCAGAATACTGACTCAATGATTCTCAAAGTGGAGAGAGGAAAAGGAAGGAATTAGTCTGCTTCTCAGAACAGGTGCAAAAGGAGGCATCATGCTGCATTTTTATGCTTATGGAGAGGGTGCGTATGTTCAAAAGAAGCTGAGAAATAGTTTGAGAGAAATTAAGTATTACTTCCAAAGCTTAAAGAACAGGTAAAGGAACTGAATATTCAGACAATGGACATGAATTTGCACAAATTCCAGGAGATAGTGGAGGACAGAGGAGCCTGGCCTGATGTAGTCCATGGGTCACAGTCAGACACAACTTAGCAACCAAAAAACCAACAAATTTAGACTAGAAAAGAATCATGCAGAGACTTCTTTTCATTATCTTAAAAAACTGAAATATAGTTGATTTACAATATTGTGTTAGTTTCAGGAGTACAGTCTAGTGATTTAGTTATTTTTTTCTGATTATATTTCATTATTGGTTATTATAAGATATTGAATATAATTTCCTGTGCTATGTAGTAAATCTTGATTGTTTATCTGTTCTATGTGTACTAGTTTGTATCTGTTAATGCCATACTCCTAATCTGTCTTTCCCCTCTTCTTTTCCTCTTTGATAACCATACATTTGTTCTCCATGTTGTTGAGATTTTCAGTTAAACCGTGGATCTTTGATTAGTTGATGGGAAGAAGGAAGATTAAATTCATCTGTATAACTCTAGACAGCAGGACCAGAATCAATAGGTGGAATGTAGAGAAAGAATATATTTAGCAAAGTAAGAACTTTTTAAAAATTGGAGTTGGGCTTGAAGGAAAGCACATGGCTGTGTTTAAGCATCTATCAATGTGGCTGCATAAGAGAATTCAATTTAGAGTACGATAAGTTTAAATCACAAGGTTCTCTTCCAAGCATTGATTCAAATGCAAATTTAAAGGGAAAAAACCACTATGGGACTATCAAAAATACTGAGATGTGCTTAGATCTGTCACACAAAAAAATCCCAAGCATGTAATTTCCACATTCCTTTTTGAAGATCTACTGTATTTTCATTCCTTGCTATATGTGCAAGGGGATGTGTGTAGACAATAAACTGTATAGTACACAAAAAGCGCATTGCTTCCCATAACCTGAAGTCCTATCTCCTCCTCAATCTCAGTCTCAGTCTCCTTAATTTCTTTGTAGCACTTCCAATTATGTGAAATTCATTTTGCTTACTACTAGCTTGTAATCTCTCTATTCCCCTCTAAAATTTTGTTTTGGAGTGAGAGAAATTAAGTATTACTTCCAAAGCTTAAAGAACAGGTAAAGGAACTGAATATTCAGACAATGGACATGAATTTGCACAAATTCCAGGAGATAGTGGAGGACAGAGGAGCCTGGCCTGATGTAGTCCATGGGTCACAGTCAGACACAACTTAGCAACCAAAAAACCAACAAATTTAGACTAGAAAAGAATCATGCAGAGACTTCTTTTCATTATCTTAAAAAACTGAAATATAGTTGATTTACAATATTGTGTTAGTTTCAGGAGTACAGTCTAGTGATTTAGTTATTTTTTTCTGATTATATTTCATTATTGGTTATTATAAGATATTGAATATAATTTCCTGTGCTATGTAGTAAATCTTGATTGTTTATCTGTTCTATGTGTACTAGTTTGTATCTGTTAATGCCATACTCCTAATCTGTCTTTCCCCTCTTCTTTTCCTCTTTGATAACCATACATTTGTTCTCCATGTTGTTGAGATTTTCAGTTAAACCGTGGATCTTTGATTAGTTGATGGGAAGAAGGAAGATTAAATTCATCTGTATAACTCTAGACAGCAGGACCAGAATCAATAGGTGGAATGTAGAGAAAGAATATATTTAGCAAAGTAAGAACTTTTTAAAAATTGGAGTTGGGCTTGAAGGAAAGCACATGGCTGTGTTTAAGCATCTATCAATGTGGCTGCATAAGAGAATTCAATTTAGAGTACGATAAGTTTAAATCACAAGGTTCTCTTCCAAGCATTGATTCAAATGCAAATTTAAAGGGAAAAAACCACTATGGGACTATCAAAAATACTGAGATGTGCTTAGATCTGTCACACAAAAAAATCCCAAGCATGTAATTTCCACATTCCTTTTTGAAGATCTACTGTATTTTCATTCCTTGCTATATGTGCAAGGGGATGTGTGTAGACAATAAACTGTATAGTACACAAAAAGCGCATTGCTTCCCATAACCTGAAGTCCTATCTCCTCCTCAATCTCAGTCTCAGTCTCCTTAATTTCTTTGTAGCACTTCCAATTATGTGAAATTCATTTTGCTTACTACTAGCTTGTAATCTCTCTATTCCCCTCTAAAATGTAGGGTCTGTGTGCCCCTCGTTCACGTCTACATCCCCTCTGAGTTCAGCAGTAAACCTGACACTGAGGAGATACCAATGACTGGTTGTTATCTGTCAGATCTTAAAACCACAGCTTCTAGGAATAGGAAAAGACCAAAGACTGTCTGTCTCAATGCTTCATTTTAAAGGCATTTGAAGGTGAATGGGGGTCATGCATTTAGGTAGTAAGCGAGGACTAGAACTAGGTCCACTGACTACCAATTTAAAATGAGTCTGTCTATTTATCTGATCTAGAAGGGCTTTTCTGGAAGTTCCAGTTTGAGGAAACAAATCACTCTTTTAGAAGACTCAGGTCACTGTTCTGGAAGAAGTACTTCAGCTGACAGCTCCTCAGAAATTTGGTTACAGAGTTTGGTCTACGTGGAAAATGTTAAGACATCTAAAGAGAAACGGCCAATTTTTCAGTTCTCTTCAAAATTCTTAAGAAGTGGTTTCTCCAGCACTTACTAAAAGCTTTGGAGTCATATAAACTTGGTTTGAGTTCAGAGAACAGCCCTTAACCATCTGTGGGCTGTGCATTTGAGCAAGTGTTATGTAAATATTTTATAACTATGCCCTTATAATGTAATAACTAACTGTGTTAATTCCCTCAACTTATCTTTCTCCTGCACCCTTGCCCATAGATGACGGGAGGCAACCCTTCTTAACATGGCACGATTTTGCAGGGGGGTGGAATTTTCAAAAGTGAACTTTCAAGGTTACTTGATTATCATTTCTTTGTGTCTGATTTTTTTTCTCAGACTCTCCAAGTTTTATCAGTTGCCTTTACTTCAATTTCCTCTGTTAACCAGTTCCATGTAGCATCTGTAGGAAGTGTAGACATTAAGAATTTATCCCAAACAGGATGTGAAAAACACTCCAAGATTAGAACCCAAGTTCCTCCTCCTACACCATGGTAGCTTCTGCAATCATCATTTTAAAAAAATGTAATTAGCCAAGAGAAAAGTCCTACTTGAAAAGTTTTTACTTTGTAGCACTTCCAATTATGTGAAATTCATTTTGCTTACTACTAGCTTGTAATCTCTCTATTCCCCTCTAAAATGTAGGGTCTGTGTGCCCCTCGTTCACGTCTACATCCCCTCTGAGTTCAGCAGTAAACCTGACACTGAGGAGATACCAATGACTGGTTGTTATCTGTCAGATCTTAAAACCACAGCTTCTAGGAATAGGAAAAGACCAAAGACTGTCTGTCTCAATGCTTCATTTTAAAGGCATTTGAAGGTGAATGGGGGTCATGCATTTAGGTAGTAAGCGAGGACTAGAACTAGGTCCACTGACTACCAATTTAAAATGAGTCTGTCTATTTATCTGATCTAGAAGGGCTTTTCTGGAAGTTCCAGTTTGAGGAAACAAATCACTCTTTTAGAAGACTCAGGTCACTGTTCTGGAAGAAGTACTTCAGCTGACAGCTCCTCAGAAATTTGGTTACAGAGTTTGGTCTACGTGGAAAATGTTAAGACATCTAAAGAGAAACGGCCAATTTTTCAGTTCTCTTCAAAATTCTTAAGAAGTGGTTTCTCCAGCACTTACTAAAAGCTTTGGAGTCATATAAACTTGGTTTGAGTTCAGAGAACAGCCCTTAACCATCTGTGGGCTGTGCATTTGAGCAAGTGTTATGTAAATATTTTATAACTATGCCCTTATAATGTAATAACTAACTGTGTTAATTCCCTCAACTTATCTTTCTCCTGCACCCTTGCCCATAGATGACGGGAGGCAACCCTTCTTAACATGGCACGATTTTGCAGGGGGGTGGAATTTTCAAAAGTGAACTTTCAAGGTTACTTGATTATCATTTCTTTGTGTCTGATTTTTTTTCTCAGACTCTCCAAGTTTTATCAGTTGCCTTTACTTCAATTTCCTCTGTTAACCAGTTCCATGTAGCATCTGTAGGAAGTGTAGACATTAAGAATTTATCCCAAACAGGATGTGAAAAACACTCCAAGATTAGAACCCAAGTTCCTCCTCCTACACCATGGTAGCTTCTGCAATCATCATTTTAAAAAAATGTAATTAGCCAAGAGAAAAAGATCTATGTCTACAAAGAAGGAAAAAAGCCAAATTTTGTTGAAATACAAAGGTCCACAGCTATTCTATGGAAGCTCTTTTTTTTTTTTAATTTTGGCCTTTTTAAATTGATTTTTTCGTCTATTCATTTTCATCCATCTTTATTCTTTGGCCTGTGTGGACCTCCCATTGCAGTGGCCTCTCTCACTACAGAACACTGGCTCTGGGCACACGCACTTCAGAGTGCCAGCTCATAATTGGACACATCTGTCCAGCCACTCTGTGGCACGTGGAATCTTCCTGGGCCAGGGATCAAACCAGTGTCCCTTGAATTGCAAGGTGGACTCTTTACCCACTGGACGACCAGGGAAATCCGGAAGCTCTTTTTTGATGTGACAAACCTGTATCATCTGAAGTTAGAAAAAAAAGAATGCCCCTGATGAGAGACCTGTGCTCCGTCATCTACTCTACACAGCTCCAGTGATGGGTGTCTTACCCTTTTATCAGGAGTTCTTGCAAAGTTGTTGCATTAAGGCTCTCCCAGTTGGAGTGTAATGTCAGCCACTGCTGGTCTTGCTCCTGTTCCTCTATCAGTTTGGTCACAGATGGTTCTCTAGTAGAAGGGCAAATACCAGATAAATATTCAAAGCACAATGATGTTTGAACAAACAATATCATTATTTAGCACTCATTCTTAGAGGTAAAGAATCCGCCTGCCAATGCAGGAGACACGGTTTCAATCCCTGGCTCAGGAAAAACCCCTGGAGAAGGAAACAGCAACTCATTTCAGTTTTCTTCCTTGGGAAGTTCTGTGGATAGAGAAGCATGGCAAGCTACAGTCCATAGGGTCACAGAAGAGTCAGAAAAAGGAAGCATTACATTAACAGTCAATATCTCAAGAGACAATATTCAGTTTGCTATGTAAGTTTGCTATAGAAGGTGATCAACAAAAGGAGAAATTGCTAAAAGTATCTTGTAGCAATAAGGATCCATAATATCACAGCTATGTGAGGCACTCTTTGCTGACATGTATTTGAACATCTGAGATGTTGGAATTCTAACACAGATCATGTAAAAGTGCCAGCACATGAAAAACAAGAACAACTTTAGGCAGGGATCAAAAATAAATAAAATATATCTTTCTGGGGTATTTTTTCCACCTCTTATCCAATAGTAAATAGGTAGAGAAAATCAATGACCATTTAGTGTCTGTTCAGACAGTATAAAATTGTATGTGGAATTTTTTCAACATACTGTAAAATCTTTATGCACTAAAAATTAGGAAGGACTCTAGAAAGTAGAGATAGGAGGTAGCATCATTTTCCTGTTTACCTATATTCTCACTCAACCTTCACCAGTACTCTGCTGTGAATGCCTCAGTCAGTAATCAAGTAAATATGGTTGCCCTGTACCCAAGATTTAAAACCTTAGGTGTCAAAACTGTTGAGGTTTTTATGTAAAATATATTATACTTCATAAAATAGTTCACTTAGGCAACCCACACTTGAAGAATATCTTTTGGATCTATGCCACCTGACATTATCAAGGATAGCTGAGGTGGAGGAATTCATCTTAGACAGGAGTAAGGGGTCTTCTTCTGAATATGAAAGGAAGGATGAGAGAAGGAAGCAGGTATTCAGCTGGTTTTGGAGCTGGGGAGAGAATTCAATAGAATTCATTGAGAGAATGAAAATTGGATAATCAGACAGTCTCTACTCTTCTTTTCAAGGAGGAGGGGAGCTCCTCAGATGAAAGTTAGGGGAGGGTGGCAGGGGTACACAGTGATGAGGAAAGTGATGTGTCTATGAAGCTGCTCCCTGGTGGAGGTATCTGAAGAAACATATCAAGGTTAACTTAAATGCAAGGCAAGCAGCACCGAGAGTTCAAATGAGTCTGGAAACCTTGAAGTTACAGTAGCACCAAGTCTACAAGCTTAGTGACTTTCTTTTTTGATAAAAAAAAAAAAATTTTTTTTGCAAAAAGGGGTAGGGACCACAGGAAAGGAAGAAAAGTTAGATTCAGTGGCACTAAAAGACAAATGACCATTTCACCTGGTTGCCATTATTTAAAAGCTACTGTAATCACAAAACAGAAATTAAAAAAAAAAAAACAAAACAAAACAACTCCTCAAATACAGTTATTTTTAATAAAGTCCTCTAAAGACTTGAGGATAGGGCTTCCCTGGTGGTCCAGTGGGTAAAGATCCTGCCTTGCAGTGCAAGGGCTATTCAATTGCTGGTCCGGGAAGATCCCACGAGCCATGGAGTGGCTGCACCGGTGTGTCCAATTACGAGACAGTGCTCTGCAGTGAGAGAGGCCACTGTGACGGGAGGCCCTCACATGCCAAAGAATAAAAAGATCAATGAAAATAAATATAAATAAAAAAGAGGCATGATGGAAAAGAAGAAGAAGAAAAAGACTTGAGGATAGAATAAGAGCCAAAAATTCAAAACAAAACAGTCCTTCATAATGGATGAACTCTAATCATTTGATTTAAAAAAAAAAATGGCAAAAACTCACCCACCCTTTAAAAAGCATTGCACAAGTTTTAATTGCTTTAAAAACTTGAATGAACTGTTACATAATTAAAGACGTCACAAAACCTACTGCCAAATGAAAATCATTATTAGTTTTCCTTCACCAAAATGAGGCTCTGGCTTTTTGATACTCCCAGAAGTGCTGTACACAGAGGCACAGTGGGATGGGAAGTAGAAAAATCAGAGGCCACGCATACACTCAAGGTTTTGAGGTTTCTTTTGATATCCGCATCCTGAAAATTCCTGTAATAGAACCACCTGTTGCCTCTATAATCCAGGCATTTTACTGTCAAAAAGCCAAAGGAAGACCGGCTTCAGATCTATTTTCAAGGAGGAGAGCTCCTCGGGGGACAACAGTGATGAGGAAAGTGATGTGTCTATGAAGCTGCTCCCTGGTGGAGGTATCTGAAGAAACATATCAAGGTTAACTTAAATGCAAGGCAAGCAGCACCGAGAGTTCAAATGAGTCTGGAAACCTTGAAGTTACAGTAGCACCAAGTCTACAAGCTTAGTGACTTTCTTTTTTGATAAAAAAAAAAAAATTTTTTTTGCAAAAAGGGGTAGGGACCACAGGAAAGGAAGAAAAGTTAGATTCAGTGGCACTAAAAGACAAATGACCATTTCACCTGGTTGCCATTATTTAAAAGCTACTGTAATCACAAAACAGAAATTAAAAAAAAAAAAAACAAAACAAAACAACTCCTCAAATACAGTTATTTTTAATAAAGTCCTCTAAAGACTTGAGGATAGGGCTTCCCTGGTGGTCCAGTGGGTAAAGATCCTGCCTTGCAGTGCAAGGGCTATTCAATTGCTGGTCCGGGAAGATCCCACGAGCCATGGAGTGGCTGCACCGGTGTGTCCAATTACGAGACAGTGCTCTGCAGTGAGAGAGGCCACTGTGACGGGAGGCCCTCACATGCCAAAGAATAAAAAGATCAATGAAAATAAATATAAATAAAAAAGAGGCATGATGGGGAAGAAGAAGAAGAAGAAAAAGACTTGAGGATAGAATAAGAGCCAAAAATTCAAAACAAAACAGTCCTTCATAATGGATGAACTCTAATCATTTGATTTAAAAAAAAAAATGGCAAAAACTCACCCACCCTTTAAAAAGCATTGCACAAGTTTTAATTGCTTTAAAAACTTGAATGAACTGTTACATAATTAAAGACGTCACAAAACCTACTGCCAAATGAAAATCATTATTAGTTTTCCTTCACCAAAATGAGGCTCTGGCTTTTTGATACTCCCAGAAGTGCTGTACACAGAGGCACAGTGGGATGGGAAGTAGAAAAATCAGAGGCCACGCATACACTCAAGGTTTTGAGGTTTCTTTTGATATCCGCATCCTGAAAATTCCTGTAATAGAACCACCTGTTGCCTCTATAATCCAGGCATTTTACTGTCAAAAAGCCAAAGGAAGACCGGCTTCAGATCTATTTTTTAATGAAAACAGTCCTTAGGGAGACATTCACAGGGCAACAGGTGCTTGCATGAGGACAATTCAGCTGAAGCGTATGCACCGATGTTGGATGGGAAAATCATTGCAAAGGGTCCCTCAGTCTTTCAATTAGCAAGGTCCCTTCAGCCACCTTGAGGGATGTTTCTGCATTTCATTCATCAGCCTCCAACAAGAAAGGCACTTTAGGCTAAATCTCTCAGTTACATCAAGTGGAAAACCTAAGAAATTCATCATCAAGAAGAAGGGAGTATCATTACAAAAATTAGTTCCCTGTGAAATTCTTAAACACTAGCATGCCTCTCACACACAAAAACCTTTCAGCACTAGAAATGTCATCTTATGGCCCATTCAAAAAGACTGGTGAATCCATGTGTTCAACTTCCACCATCATACAGAATCTGAGCATCTGTGTGATTTCAACTTTTTTCCTTTAAATAATTTTTAAAATCATAAAAGTAACACTTCTACATGGAAAAAACCCAGACATTATACAATGAAAAAATATTCTTCCCATCCAAGATGTATAAAATCATCACTATAAATAGCATTTGCGTATGCCTGCCAAGCACTATCTGTAATCCTTGTATATACTCCCCTTCTTTCTTCAGTCTGTCTACATTGTTCTGTGTGGTGTTGAGGATTTCATTTAATGACTAATCTTGTAAGTCTTTGCATAGTAATAGCTAGACAATATTAATAATGGTGATATTATTAACTATTTTCTGTAGACCAAGTGCTGAAAGACTTATTTTATATTCAATCCTCTCAACAATTTTGTGAAGTATGCTTTATTATTATTTCCCATTTTGGAGATGAAAAAAAACGAGGCAAAGAAAGAATAAGTGATTTTCCCAAGGTCACACAGCTCTGGTATTGAGTCCCAGTGGTCTGGTGTCCAAGTCCCACTTCGAACACTCTGAACACTACAGAGCCCTCCCCTTATTCAGGGCACACACCATTTTCTCTCCATGGCTGCATAGGGTTCCATCACATAGATGTATATTTATTTCACCAACCCACTATTGAGGCTGTTTCCAGTTTGGAACTATAATGAAAAAGCAGCAGTTAACACTTCTAATCATTCACATTTGCCTATATGTACAAGTGTGACTTGAGAATAAATCCATAGAAACAAAACTATTGAATCAAAATGTAATTTTTTTTTGGCCAATTCTATTCGTCTTTCATTTATTTATCTTTGTTCTTTGGTCTGTGTGGGCCTCCCAATCGCAGTGCCCTCTGTCGTTACAGAGCACCAGCTCTGGGTGGATGCACTCCAGAGCTCCTGCTTGGTAGTTGGGCACATCAATGGGATCTTCCCAGGCCAGGGATCGAACTGGTGTTTAAAATCTCATCATCAAGAAAGAAGGAGTATCATTACAAAAATTAGTTCCCTGTGAAATTCTTAAACACTAGCATGCCTCTCACACACAAAAACCTTTCAGCACTAGAAATGTCATCTTATGGCCCATTCAAAAAGACTGGTGAATCCATGTGTTCAACTTCCACCATCATACAGAATCTGAGCATCTGTGTGATTTCAACTTTTTTCCTTTAAATAATTTTTAAAATCATAAAAGTAACACTTCTACATGGAAAAAACCCAGACATTATACAATGAAAAAATATTCTTCCCATCCAAGATGTATAAAATCATCACTATAAATAGCATTTGCGTATGCCTGCCAAGCACTATCTGTAATCCTTGTATATACTCCCCTTCTTTCTTCAGTCTGTCTACATTGTTCTGTGTGGTGTTGAGGATTTCATTTAATGACTAATCTTGTAAGTCTTTGCATAGTAATAGCTAGACAATATTAATAATGGTGATATTATTAACTATTTTCTGTAGACCAAGTGCTGAAAGACTTATTTTATATTCAATCCTCTCAACAATTTTGTGAAGTATGCTTTATTATTATTTCCCATTTTGGAGATGAAAAAACGAGGCAAAGAAAGAATAAGTGATTTTCCCAAGGTCACACAGCTCTGGTATTGAGTCCCAGTGGTCTGGTGTCCAAGTCCCACTTCGAACACTCTGAACACTACAGAGCCCTCCCCTTATTCAGGGCACACACCATTTTCTCTCCATGGCTGCATAGGGTTCCATCACATAGATGTATATTTATTTCACCAACCCACTATTGAGGCTGTTTCCAGTTTGGAACTATAATGAAAAAGCAGCAGTTAACACTTCTAATCATTCACATTTGCCTATATGTACAAGTGTGACTTGAGAATAAATCCATAGAAACAAAACTATTGAATCAAAATGTAATTTTTTTTTGGCCACTTCCATTGATCTTTCATTTGTTTATCTTTGTTCCTTGGCCTGTGTGGACTTCCCATAGCAGTGGCCTCTGTCACTGCAGAGCACCAGCTCTGGGTGGATGCACTCCAGAGCTCCGGCTCGGTAGTTGGACACATCGGTCCAGCTGCTCCATGGCACATGGGATCTTCCCAGGCCAGGGATCAAACTGGTGCCCTCTGCACAGCAAGGTGGTGTTCTTACCCACTGGACCATCAGGGAAGCCCCTAAAAATGTAAATTTTTGATAAACAGTATGACTTTCTGACTTTCTCCTTCAGAGAGTAATGCCAGTTTACATACTTATCAAGACTCGGTGTGTCTATATGTCTTAATTTCTATAACTACATATATAATGTAAGCTATGCTATTAAAACATACCTGGAACTTAACTACTCAAACTTTGTTTAGCCATAATTCATTTGACTTATCTTTTTCCTTATCATGTCAAGTGACAAAGAAATCCTGTTGAGTAGAGAGCAAAAGAACAACCAAAAAAACCACACCTTTCTAGCAACGACGTATCAGAGTCACTGTATCTTTAGGGTGTCCATGCAGGGAATACAATCACATGCTTCTAGAGCAACCATGAAATCATACACAGAGGAGGAAATTCAAGCCATAATCTATTCCAATATCCTCTTTTGCCAGTGTGAGAAAACTAAGATATAGAACCATCCCAAACACTTGTGGGATCCAGAACAGCAGGATAAATGGGGGTCAATATACTTATTAGTAATATGTTATTAGATAATATGTTATTTAGATATTTAGTTATTCAGATATATTAGTTATTTAGATAAAAATGGGTCAACAAGCTGTTAAAAAAATTAATCTATCTTTCCATCTTGATCAACTATCTTTTAAGTCAAATACAGAAACCCTGGACTACACACAGAAGCAAGAGAATTTTGCTAAAACATGCTTCTTGAAATGTGTGCCATGTGTCAATTTCACGTCTCAAGCTGATTTTTTGTTGTTTAATCACTAAGTTGTGTCCGACTCTTTTTGCAACCCCATGGTCTGTAGTCCACCAGGCTCCTCTGTCCGTGGGATTCTCCAGGCAAGAACACTGGAGTGGGTTGCCATTTTCTCTTCCAGGGGATCTTCCTGACCCAAGGACTGAACCTGTTTCCTGTGACTCCTATGTTGGTAGGAGTATTTTGGCCTCTGGGTGGATGCAGAGCTCCGGCTCGGTAGTTGGACACATCGGTCCAGCTGCTCCATGGCACATGGGATCTTCCCAGGCCAGGGATCAAACTGGTGCCCTCTGCACAGCAAGGTGGTGTTCTTACCCACTGGACCATCAGGGAAGCCCCTAAAAATGTAAATTTTTGATAAACAGTATGACTTTCTGACTTTCTCCTTCAGAGAGTAATGCCAGTTTACATACTTATCAAGACTCGGTGTGTCTATATGTCTTAATTTCTATAACTACATATATAATGTAAGCTATGCTATTAAAACATACCTGGAACTTAACTACTCAAACTTTGTTTAGCCATAATTCATTTGACTTATCTTTTTCCTTATCATGTCAAGTGACAAAGAAATCCTGTTGAGTAGAGAGCAAAAGAACAACCAAAAAAACCACACCTTTCTAGCAACGACGTATCAGAGTCACTGTATCTTTAGGGTGTCCATGCAGGGAATACAATCACATGCTTCTAGAGCAACCATGAAATCATACACAGAGGAGGAAATTCAAGCCATAATCTATTCCAATATCCTCTTTTGCCAGTGTGAGAAAACTAAGATATAGAACCATCCCAAACACTTGTGGGATCCAGAACAGCAGGATAAATGGGGGTCAATATACTTATTAGTAATATGTTATTAGATAATATGTTATTTAGATATTTAGTTATTCAGATATATTAGTTATTTAGATAAAAATGGGTCAACAAGCTGTTAAAAAAATTAATCTATCTTTCCATCTTGATCAACTATCTTTTAAGTCAAATACAGAAACCCTGGACTACACACAGAAGCAAGAGAATTTTGCTAAAACATGCTTCTTGAAATGTGTGCCATGTGTCAATTTCACGTCTCAAGCTGATTTTTTGTTGTTTAATCACTAAGTTGTGTCCGACTCTTTTTGCAACCCCATGGTCTGTAGTCCACCAGGCTCCTCTGTCCGTGGGATTCTCCAGGCAAGAACACTGGAGTGGGTTGCCATTTTCTCTTCCAGGGGATCTTCCTGACCCAAGGACTGAACCTGTTTCCTGTGACTCCTATATTGGTAGGAGTATTCTTTACCATTGAGCCACCTGGGAAGCCCATAGAAAGTGCATCTTTATTCAATTCAAAATTTTAAGGTAGACTAGGATTCTTAATATACTACAAGGTAAAATAAACTTCTGGGCTTTAACAAAAATTCAGTTAACAATATTACATCAACAAAAAATTAGTATTTTTAGAACCCCAAATAGTGCCAGAATATCTGAATATCAAAATGTGGAAATACGGTCAACCACTAAAGGTACATAGATGGTCTTCAGGATAGCTGGTGCCTGGGAACCAAGTACCTACAGGACTCTCCATCTCTTACCTCCACTTCCTTTAGTGAGAGGAGGAATAAGAGATGAGAAGGTGGTTTTAGTGACCTCCAGGGGACAGGCTGTCTGCAGCTCTAAAGTCAAATCCATTCATCTTTGCGACCAAAAAGGAGTCTTCTTGCCAATGTCCCCTTAAATCTTATAGAAGATATTTAAGCATCACAAAACCAATCAATATTGCCCAGGACTGAGGTCCTTTGATTTGTCCAGCTTGGGTGAGGTATTAACTACCCTTCTACCAATCACAGAAGCCAAGAAAAGCAAATCATGTACAAAGATGGCAGTTCCCTTTTGGATCCCAAGGACAGAAAGGGAAGTGAAGCAGGTCCCAAAAGGAGGAAGGGATGCAGAGAAACAATGCAATAAAAGTCTGCGACAAGTGACTTTACTTTAAATCTTTAGTTCAAAAGATTATGTCTCAGAGGCAAGAACTATGTATTCCTTTAAGGGTATACGATTGAGTAGAAACTAGACTTATGTTCGTGAAATACATGATGGGTCAATCAGTGAGTATTCAGTAAACTCAATTTACTCACTGCAGAAGGAATATCACCCTGGCAGAATTTAAACAAATGATACAGACAAGGGTTAAAACTGATAATTAATAAGGTTAATAACCTGGAATGGAAATGGAGACAACACAATGGTGTTCTATCAGATGGAGTGTCCCTCTCATGGAGCTACTTTATGTACTTCAGCGAGAGGAACAAATTACAAATGTGAAAAAATAGTTTCTGATACTGGTAAGTGCTTTGAAGAAGACAGAGTAAGCAAACAGAGTGTCTTGGTGCGTGTGAAAGCGGCCCCAAGGAGGGTTGTCAGGGAAAAACTTATCAGCAGTTGATTTACAAGCTGAGATGTGAAAGAAGAGATGGAGGTGATCCTGTTAAGGTCTAGAGATCAGCCTTCTGAACAAAGTAACAGTGAAGCTGAAGCGTGTGGGGTGGGAATGAGTTTATAGCACTGGAACATCAGTAATAAGGTCAATGTGTCTAAAGTTTAGCAGGCAAGTGGAGAGTGCTAGGAGATGGGGTCAGAGAGGGAGGCAGCCACAAGAGAATGCGTTATAGGTCAGAGTAAGAAATTAGATTTTGATTCTAAACTGTATAAATAAAAGGAAAAGGCCAGTGGGTTGGCATTTAAATAGTATCATTGCTATAAAGTCTGTCTTGGGAGTAAAAAGCAAACTAAATTGCAGTAGTTTCAAAGACAACCTGCAGAAGTTAAGTCATCACCAGCAGTCTCTGGCATAGTTCCAAAAGGAACATGCTGCCACATAAAGAGGTTGAACAGAGAACACAGGTCTTTCTGGTCTATTTCTGACAGGTTCTCAAGCTGTAAATCATGTTCTTATCTACCTAGGATCCCTTCATTCACACCCAACAGCAATGTGTTATACTGACTAGAGAAATCACGTCCCCAAAGACTCAACAGAGATTGCTTCTTCCCCATTCCAGGACCTTCTGGCTCACAATTAGCTCTGACATTTTTGGTGGAAAGGTGTGTTTTGACAGTACTTAATTCCGGAGAACTCACAGAAATCATCTCTGGTTTTATAAATCCTTATGTGAGTCTATCTTTTCATGATGAACACTTTTATGAGTAAGAGAGTAAAAAAAAAAGTGATTAATCTAGGATCTTAGTTTTATTCCACTTAGTAACAATAAATTTCCCTACACCATTGAGAAGTTTCCATTTAATTTCATAAATTATTTGTTAACCCAACTAACACAGTTTAAATTTTCTAATCAATAATCCGAATTCTTGGCATAGTTTGCTAATAGTGATCATGTGGACAAGCTCTTCAGACAACCGGTAGGTTACCTTACTCTTGCTTATCAAAGGCTCATATTCATACTCTCATGGAAGAACTTAAAAAATATTTACTCTTCCTTCAGGATGTAGCACTTTTTCAGGAAAACGATTCTTCACCCTCATCCCAGAACAGCATGTTCACAGAGAATTCTACACTCACACATTAGACTTTATGATTTTTCTTCTCAGGCAGTCTTTTAACTAGCAGCTTCTTAAGAGGGAATGTGTTAAGAATAATTCCCCATGCCCAAACCACGTCTGCAAGAGAAGCTAGAAAGCTGTGTGTGAAAGAAAATAACATTTTGAGGATTTGCTTCAGTTGACTTCTACTTAGAATACGCCAAGGATATACTTATTACTATGTGACTTTTCAAAAAGTGAAAAACACTTGGATCATGATGCCGCATGATGAATTTCCAGCACTACCACCTCCTCACTGCTATTTAAAAATCCTACAATGATAAGATCACTAGGTGATCTTTCCATTTTTTTTTTAAACCAAATTAGTTTGGACTTTTTTTCGCAACTGGTAGGCCTGCTATAAACTAGTTCATCTCTCTTTCTTGAAATTCATATCCTTTTACATGCTCCTTCATGATCAGATCACTAGGTGATTAAGACTTGCCCCCAAACTCCCATATAAAGCAATACTAAATGGGGTTTACATTTGAGACGCTGGTTGGCCACATCAATCATGGCATATTTACTGAAGAACTGGGATCCACAGTAGATCTGCTACTTATACCCAAAAGGCCTTTGCCCTTGAGTTAGGCCAACATCAATCATGGCTTTTACTATATGGTGGAAAGGTGTGTTTTGACAGTACTTAATTCCGGAGAACTCACAGAAATCATCTCTGGTTTTATAAATCCTTATGTGAGTCTATCTTTTCATGATGAACACTTTTATGAGTAAGAGAGTAAAAAAAGTGATTAATCTAGGATCTTAGTTTTATTCCACTTAGTAACAATAAATTTCCCTACACCATTGAGAAGTTTCCATTTAATTTCATAAATTATTTGTTAACCCAACTAACACAGTTTAAATTTTCTAATCAATAATCCGAATTCTTGGCATAGTTTGCTAATAGTGATCATGTGGACAAGCTCTTCAGACAACCGGTAGGTTACCTTACTCTTGCTTATCAAAGGCTCATATTCATACTCTCATGGAAGAACTTAAAAAATATTTACTCTTCCTTCAGGATGTAGCACTTTTTCAGGAAAACGATTCTTCACCCTCATCCCAGAACAGCATGTTCACAGAGAATTCTACACTCACACATTAGACTTTATGATTTTTCTTCTCAGGCAGTCTTTTAACTAGCAGCTTCTTAAGAGGGAATGTGTTAAGAATAATTCCCCATGCCCAAACCACGTCTGCAAGAGAAGCTAGAAAGCTGTGTGTGAAAGAAAATAACATTTTGAGGATTTGCTTCAGTTGACTTCTACTTAGAATACGCCAAGGATATACTTATTACTATGTGACTTTTCAAAAAGTGAAAAACACTTGGATCATGATGCCGCATGATGAATTTCCAGCACTACCACCTCCTCACTGCTATTTAAAAATCCTACAATGATAAGATCACTAGGTGATCTTTCCATTTTTTTTTTAAACCAAATTAGTTTGGACTTTTTTTCGCAACTGGTAGGCCTGCTATAAACTAGTTCATCTCTCTTTCTTGAAATTCATATCCTTTTACATGCTCCTTCATGATCAGATCACTAGGTGATTAAGACTTGCCCCCAAACTCCCATATAAAGCAATACTAAATGGGGTTTACATTTGAGACGCTGGTTGGCCACATCAATCATGGCATATTTACTGAAGAACTGGGATCCACAGTAGATCTGCTACTTATACCCAAAAGGCCTTTTGCCCTCAATTGGACTTACGTCCTAGCTCTCTATTTTTCTGCAACCTAGCAAAGTTCCTCAGCTTCTTTAATCCTCAGTTTGCTATGTAAAGCAGAAATAACAATACTACTTGTAATAATATAGATAAACTGAGATAATACATAACAAGTACTCAGAACATCCTAGCACATAATTAGGGTTCACCATTATTATTCTGTGTAACCTATACTGAGAAATAAATGGAGAATCAAATATACATATACAAATGATATACAGCATTGTAGAATAAAGAGGGATATTATGTAGTATTGATTTTTAAGTATCATGGGAAATTTGGGGTAAAGTCCAGTCAATGAGAAAGGCTTCACAGAAGTCATGAGGCTTGAGCAAGGGCCTGAAGAATTCAGATGGGAAATGCAAAAACAACACATCAGTGGAGCCAGAGACAATGGCAGGAAGGATGTGCCTACAGAATGCAGATAAAAGACCTGCCAGGGCTTCCCTAGTGGTCCAGTGGGTAAGAACACCACCTTGCAGTGCAAGGGGCTCAGATTCGAACCCTGGTCTGGGAAGATCCCACATGTCGCAGAGCGACTAGACCGATGTCTCCAATTACCGAGCCGGAGCTCTGGAGCACATGAGCCCAGAGCCAGTACTCTGCAACAACAGAGGCCAATGGGAGGCCCACATGGGCCAAAGAACAAAGACGGATGAAAATAGATAAATGAAAGACTAATAGAAGTGGCCCGCCTGCTCCCCTCCCTCCCCAACCCTCACCCCCCCCACAAAAAAATGTTAAAAAAAAACAAAAAACAAAAAACAAAAAACCTGCCAGTCTGCAAAGAGAAGGAGCACGTAAAAGGATACGAATTAGAAGAAAGAGAGATAAGCTAGTTTACAGCATGCCTAGAAGCCGAGAAAAATAGTCCAAACTTATTTGGTTTTAGAAAATGGAAAGAAATAGGACTCTGACAGAAAATACTTTATTTCTACTTAAAGTCATCCCAGCCTCTGTAACAAGTTGTCATAGGCTGGGTTACTTGTAAACAACATAGATTTATCTCCCATAGTTTCAGAGGCTGGGAAGTCCAAGGTTAAGGTAGTGGCAGATTTGGTGTCTAGTGAAGGCCCTCAGCAACAGGTGGCCATCTTGTTGTGTCCTTGCATAAGGGAAGGCTTCTGTCTCTGGGCTCTCTTTCATAAGGGCCCTAATTCCATTCCTGAGGGCTCCATCCTCACACACTAATCACCTCCCCGAGGCCCTACCTCTTAACACCATCACATTGAGGGTTAGGATTTCACATATGAATTTGGAAGAGACATAAACACTCATTCTATAGCAACTGAACATGATGTTTGTACTATAGCAGGCATGACTGTATTAGAAATTCAGTCATGCAATAGTGAGAGCTTTACAGGGAAATATGGAGGCACCAAAGATCTCTGAACACCCTTACCCTCACCAGTCACTACCCATACTTCTTTGCTTCTCTTTCAGGAAAAATTGCTCAAAAAAGTTCTATAGCTTTTGTTTCTGTCTTCCTATCATACTATCTCTTATACTTTGGCCCCCTCACTCTACTGAAATTGCTCATGTCAATGACATGCACATTGTTGACCAATAGTCATTTTCAGTTCTCATTTTACTTGTCAACAGCATTTAATAGAACTGACCATCACTTCTTCCTTTATATATTTTCTTCATTTGGTTTTTAGGACATGACACACTCCTACCACACTGGTTATTCTTTGTTCATCTCTTTTGCCTTCCTACTTCTCTTCTTTGATCCTCTTAATATGAGGGCTTAGCCCTTGGTCTTCTTATCTTCTCTCTATACATTCTCTCTATTGGTCACCCAGATCAAAAAATGAACAATATCATTTTTGAACACACTGAATGCCCACAATCAAAAATATGAACTAGTGTTGGTGAGGAGATAGAGAAACTGGAACTCTCATGCATTGCTGGAGGAGTATAAAATAATGTGGCCCCTTTGGAAAACAGTTTGGTAGTTATTCAAAAATTACACAGAGTTACCACTTGACCCAGTAATTCTAGTCTTTAAAGTATATACCTAAGAGAATTGGAAACATACGCTCACACAAAAATTCATATATAAATGTTCATGGTAACATCATTCATAAGAGCCAAAAAGTGGAAACAACCCAAGATGACCATCAATTGATGAATGGATAATCAAACTGTAGTTCCATCTATTCAACAGACAACTGTTCAGCCATAAACAGGAATGATGAACTGATACAAAATACAACATAGATGAATCTTAAGAGCATTATGCTAAGTGAAAAAAACTGGACAAAAAAGCACATATTGCATGATTTTATATGTGAAATGTGCACAATAGGCAAATACATAGAAATAGAAAGTAAATCAGTACTTTTCAGGGGCTGAGGAGAAGAAGAAATGGCTGTAGGAAGTGACTGCTAATGAACATGGGGTTTCTATTTTGAGTGATGAAAACATTCTGGAATTAGTGATGATGTTACAACAACCTTGAGAATATACTAAAAACAACTGAACTGTACACTTAAACAGTGAAGTTTATGATATCTTAAATATATCTTTAAAAAATTTAATGAAACCTACAAGGATTTGAGCTTCCTTTACCATAGTTTACATGTACAGGACCAGCAACCTGGGCTAGATTTACTACTACACAGGACTGAATCTGTCTTCCAGGTTCATAAAAGTCAATCAATAAAGAAAGCATCCTGGATTAAATAGTTTTTTCACAACAAATGAATTCTGAAGTTAGAAACTTTGTCCTGGGAGTACCTGTTAGGACAAATTATGATGTAAATCCTTATATCAGGGGCTATTAGGTAATACAATAAATGCTGTCTTTGCAGTTTTGCCCAAGACTCAGAAACATTCTTTAGAAAGATGTTTCTTCTACTGATCAACTCTAAAGGATTTGGGCATAAAATCAAATCACAACTAACTCTATAAAGGAATTGTTGCCAAAATAGTATAGCTTATTTCCAGATGATCTAACTTTTATAGAGATAAACTTATGGGGGGCCAAGAAAAACACAAACAGTTTGGTAGTTATTCAAAAATTACACAGAGTTACCACTTGACCCAGTAATTCTAGTCTTTAAAGTATATACCTAAGAGAATTGGAAACATACGCTCACACAAAAATTCATATATAAATGTTCATGGTAACATCATTCATAAGAGCCAAAAAGTGGAAACAACCCAAGATGACCATCAATTGATGAATGGATAATCAAACTGTAGTTCCATCTATTCAACAGACAACTGTTCAGCCATAAACAGGAATGATGAACTGATACAAAATACAACATAGATGAATCTTAAGAGCATTATGCTAAGTGAAAAAAACTGGACAAAAAAGCACATATTGCATGATTTTATATGTGAAATGTGCACAATAGGCAAATACATAGAAATAGAAAGTAAATCAGTACTTTTCAGGGGCTGAGGAGAAGAAGAAATGGCTGTAGGAAGTGACTGCTAATGAACATGGGGTTTCTATTTTGAGTGATGAAAACATTCTGGAATTAGTGATGATGTTACAACAACCTTGAGAATATACTAAAAACAACTGAACTGTACACTTAAACAGTGAAGTTTATGATATCTTAAATATATCTTTAAAAAATTTAATGAAACCTACAAGGATTTGAGCTTCCTTTACCATAGTTTACATGTACAGGACCAGCAACCTGGGCTAGATTTACTACTACACAGGACTGAATCTGTCTTCCAGGTTCATAAAAGTCAATCAATAAAGAAAGCATCCTGGATTAAATAGTTTTTACACAACAAATGAATTCTGAAGTTAGAAACTTTGTCCTGGGAGTACCTGTTAGGACAAATTATGATGTAAATCCTTATATCAGGGGCTATTAGGTAATACAATAAATGCTGTCTTTGCAGTTTTGCCCAAGACTCAGAAACATTCTTTAGAAAGATGTTTCTTCTACTGATCAACTCTAAAGGATTTGGGCATAAAATCAAATCACAACTAACTCTATAAAGGAATTGTTGCCAAAATAGTATAGCTTATTTCCAGATGATCTAACTTTTATAGAGATAAACTTATGAGGCCAAGAGACACAAAGAATCACATTCCCTTAGAACAGCTTCCTCAAACACCAGATATCTGAATTGAACATTTGGCAGGCATTAGGGGGCAGTCTAAGTCCTGATTTGTATTGCTGATTAAATAAATGTCCATATGTTTCTGATACTGGACATGCAAGTAGCAAAGTCAATCTACTATCATGAGAATTTAGGGGCTTGATTTATACCCTTGTCTAATCAAATAGTCATCATATTTCCAGATGGGGTGAACTCCAGAGAGTTCAAATGGGGGTAAAATGTCTATCAGCTTCAGAAGAGAGTTCTGAATCCTCTCACTGGACAAGCCCTTAGTTAAGAGCCTTGCATTTCTGCTGCTAGATGTGGAAAGCATAATTTTGGTACGAAAAAACTCTTGAGTGCAGGTGTTTTTAATCAACTGCTTCTATCATGAAAGCATTTCAGCAAAATCCCTGAAAAACATGTAATTTGGTGTAGATCTGCATTTTTAACAAACTAGTTTCAAAATATACCCCCTCAAGTAGATGAATGATCTATTTGGAGCTAAGGTATGTTTGTTTTGGAAACTAGACTACAGGGCTTTTCTCTATAAATGTTTACTGAATGAATTGATGATTTAATGAAATTATATTATCAAGGTAATATTAGAGTTGAATAGTTTTCACATACAATTTTAATAGGAATGCCATGTACTATGCTATGAGTGAAGCCTTCTCAGCTGACAGAAAGTCTGGAGTTATTTCCTTTTATGTTCTTGATTGTTTGCTCCTGTCTTCCCCACTATGTTATAAGCTCTTTGGTGATGTTATGCACGTTTGCATCCTTCACACAATGCCTGCTCCTGCATAAGGTCCATAAGCACATGCTCAGAAAGCAATGGGAGAAAGACATGGAATAGAATTAGCTGGCGTTGTTTTTTACAGTTCAGGGTTTGGATGCAGAGTCTGTTTGGCAGTATCAACGCAGGCCCGTGGAGTGGACACTCCACCCCAGAAGCTAAAGAAGGACAGCTCTTTCCTCTCTCCTCCATCTGGCGGCTGGAGTAGAGATAGATCAGTGACTCATCATGCTCAAAGGGACCCTCATTTTAGGGACTTTGAATCAAAGATGCAGGATTACTTAGAGTTAATTTGAAATACCAATGGCAGAACTGTGAGTTTTCAGCACAACAGGTGGTCTCCAAGCACAGTGGCAAGAGCAGCTTCCTAAGTATTCTATTCCTATGGTAAGAATTTGGCCTCATCTTGCCCATGACCTTTATTCCTGCCCCATCTTGACTCTTCTGATGTATGTCATTCATGAGCCATCCATGTAAACTGAAAAGTAAACTTAAAGGAAACCCAAAAGTATATTAAAAAAAAACCCTTATATTGCCTTTTGTACTCATTTCCTTGGAAGATGAATCACTTCTTATCCATTAACTCAGTCCAATAATAATTATGGCTTTTCAACCATACTGCTCTCTCTCACATTTTCCTAACCTTCTTATGAAATAGTTATTTTTTTAAAAAATTCAAATGTCTATCTAGATTTTAAATATCCAAGATATTGCAACAATTTTCCCACTATGTTAAAGAAATCGAACAAAGAGATTTATTTTAAAAGTCCAATATGCACACCATAGTCAAAGGTAGAAACCACTAAAATGGCTAATTCATCAATGAATCAATAGATTTAAAATACGGGGCTTCCCTGGCGCCTCAGTGGTAAAAAAAGAAAAAACCTGCTTGTCAGTGCCGGAGACACTGGTTCTATCCCTGCTCCAGGAAGATCTCACATGCTACAGAGTACCTAAGCCTGTGCATCACAGCTACCAAGCCTGTGCTCTACAGCCCAGGAGCTACAACTACGGAGCCCACATGCAGCAACCACTGAAGTCCATGCACCATAGAGCCCTTGCTTCACAACAAGAGAAACCACTGCAATGAGAAGCCTGCACACAGCAACTACAAAGTAGCCCTCAACTTGCCACAACTAAAGAAAATCCAGCAATGAAGACCCAGCAAAGCCAAAAAATAATAATAGACAAGACAATTTAAAAATATGGTAGGGCTTCCCTGGTGGTCCAGTGGGTAAGGACACCGCCTTGCAGTGCAAGGGGCGCCAGTTCGATCCCTGGCCTGGGAAGATCCCACGTGCCGCGGAGCGGCTGGACTGATGTGTCCATTTACCGAGCCCCAGCTTTGGAGCGCATGCGCCCAGAGCGGGTGCTCTGCGACAGCAGAGGCCACCGCGATGGGAGGCCCACACGGGCCAGGGAGCAAAGATGGATGAAAATGGACGAATGAAGGACCAATGGTTGTGGCCCGCCTGCTCCCCTCCCTCCCCACCCTACCCCCACCAAAATAAGTAAATAAATAAATCTTAAAAAAAAAAAAATGGTATATCTACCCAATGGAATATTCAGTCATAAAAAGAAATAAAGCACTGATACATGGATGCATAAAAACATTATGCTTAGTGAAAGAAACCAGATAAAGGTAATGATTACGCAACATTATGAAGATACTAAATGCCACTGAATTGTACACTTTAAAATGTTGAGTGTTATGACATGCATTTTACCACAATAAAAAATTTAAATCCAATGTCCAAAAAATTAGGAAAAATATAAAGCAGAGTATTCTAAGCATGATCCCTTCTATTTGCAACAGAACAGAGTGGTTTGTCAAAAGAATGTTGTATTTATAAAATCTTTGTAGTTCCAACTTTCCCTCGGAATACTCAGTGGTGTTACGTCATTACGTAATCAAGTTTTCATATAAGAGATAACCTGGTGTCCGGCAAGATGAAAGTAAAGCTCTTCAAAAGGTGTTTATCTCTGATCACAATCACAACCCCATTCATTTGGACACAACGAAGAAGTTGTGAAAAGTTTCAAGCTCTCTCATTACATCATCAGTTACTCAATTTTCCAAAGACGTGGGATTTCACAAGGGAAAAATGAGTTGAAGATGCTGGTATTTTCATAATTCTTCAGACTAAGGTAACAAAAATACGCTGCCAGCAGCTACTCCATAGTTGGATGGCTCATTATTATAAAATATTTCAAGTTTTCTCAGTGGAATACTGGGAAATGACATTTACTCAATCTTATTTTTTTTTAAATTTTGGCCTCTTTTTATTGTTTATTTATTTATTTATTTATTTATTTATTTTCATCCATCCCTCTTGGCCTGTGTGGGCCTCCAATGCAGTGGCCTCCCTCATTGCAGAGCACCGGCTCCAGGTGCATGCACTCCAGAGCACCAGCTTGCAACTAGACACACCAGTCCAGGCATGTGTGATCCTCCAGGGCCAGGGATGGAACTGGTGTCCCGGCACTGCAAGGCGGACTCTCCACCCACTGGACCACCAGGGAAGCCCGACATTTACTCAATCTGTGTTTACATGCTGAAATATATAAACACACACACTCACATATATATTTGAAGGCCTTTCAATTTCTGTCTTCCAATCCCAATAAGACTAGAAAAGAAAACCTTATACACCAAGAATCCGACTTTCAAAGTACTGATTTCAGTGTGTTTTTATCAAAGCCAGTCACTGTCTTTACATTCAAAGAAGCACTGTCCTTACATTCAAAGTAGAACTTTCCTGATTTATCTTTGCTGAATATATAAAGCAAATGGAAATACCAGCAACTTCAAGTTCTTTTTCTCAACTTACTGAAAAATGTGTGCTGCTTAAAGAGGAATTTTCAATAACCTCTTAGAGGGAAAATTGCTAGATTTCCCCATCTGATTCCTAGGCAGAAACCACCTTAATCCTTTTATAAATAACAAACGCATTTCATTTCAGAAGTCCCTAAAATACAATGACTTCATTTACTTTTAGAGGCTTTACCAAAGTAGGCTTTCAACCCACACTCTTCAGAGCAGGTGCCTGTAATTAAAAACAGTCTTCTCACCCGATCCACTTCCCGTGCTTTCTGGGTGTGAGAGCACTAACTCACCCTGCATTCATAAGGAAGATATCATTGCCAAGTTCTGTGAAACCCTCTGAGAAATTCGCCAGGGCTACAAACTACTGACCTTACCCTAAACCCATCTGCTTGCAGGCCAGCTGACTCAGTGTCTCCTGCCAGCCATCTGCACACACGTAATGTTCCACAGCAGATCTGTGAGCCACCAGGAAAGACGAGGCATTCACATTTGCAGAGAGGGTCACTGAGTGGAGAAAAAAGGAGGGGTACTCTAATTTAAAACATCGCTTCTCATGAAACCAACTGATAACATGTGCTTTACTTTGCTTTACTCATTTTTTGTTTCTTTTAGCTAAAAACTTTTTGGTGAATTCTTACCTTGTATTTAATACTATGTGGCAGAGGACTAGAAAATGAAGGAAGATGTGTTCTCTGCCATACAAGAACTAGAGGCTTTTAGAGAAATGGACATGCAATTCTTAACATTTCATTCTGAGTTAGAAGATGGCCAGAGGTTGCTCCTATACCTATGAGTTTATCCAATGATTTGCATAATTAGAAGGAGCTAGTTGCAACTTCATTCAAATTGTTTCCATTCAAGAAAGCCTTTAAGAATGCAAATATGAGTGATGTTAATTTCCAATTAATTTGGCATATACAGTAATTCCTCTTTTATAAAAGAGAATTGTCTGTACTTCACCATTACTTGTGAAAACATGGCATAATTAATGACTGCACTTCATGATTTGGCCAGATGATGCAATGGACTGAAACAAAGGCCAAGGGAATGGAAGGAGGAATAAGGCGGATGATAGAAGATTCAAACTCAAGATTATAAAGTGTAACATTGGAATACCAGTGGGAATCCCCTTTAGCCCTGTCTTTGTAAGAGTAGACAGACAGAAATCTTATCTGGATCTGGAGCAAGAATATAGGGCAGACGGAAGGGCCACTTTAGTATCTTATTCCAGGTGGTGTCCATGATACAAGAATGACCAACTATTGGTAACTGTTAAAGTTGGGTGGTGATAGAGAGTTTTTTAGATTATATTCATATAAGAAGTTATATGGTCATACCAATTTAAACACAAATATTTTTACATGTAAGACAGGCAATACAGAAGTCTTCTCACCCGTAATTAAAAACAGTCTTCTCACCCGATCCACTTCCCGTGCTTTCTGGGTGTGAGAGCACTAACTCACCCTGCATTCATAAGGAAGATATCATTGCCAAGTTCTGTGAAACCCTCTGAGAAATTCGCCAGGGCTACAAACTACTGACCTTACCCTAAACCCATCTGCTTGCAGGCCAGCTGACTCAGTGTCTCCTGCCAGCCATCTGCACACACGTAATGTTCCACAGCAGATCTGTGAGCCACCAGGAAAGACGAGGCATTCACATTTGCAGAGAGGGTCACTGAGTGGAGAAAAAAGGAGGGGTACTCTAATTTAAAACATCGCTTCTCATGAAACCAACTGATAACATGTGCTTTACTTTGCTTTACTCATTTTTTGTTTCTTTTAGCTAAAAACTTTTTGGTGAATTCTTACCTTGTATTTAATACTATGTGGCAGAGGACTAGAAAATGAAGGAAGATGTGTTCTCTGCCATACAAGAACTAGAGGCTTTTAGAGAAATGGACATGCAATTCTTAACATTTCATTCTGAGTTAGAAGATGGCCAGAGGTTGCTCCTATACCTATGAGTTTATCCAATGATTTGCATAATTAGAAGGAGCTAGTTGCAACTTCATTCAAATTGTTTCCATTCAAGAAAGCCTTTAAGAATGCAAATATGAGTGATGTTAATTTCCAATTAATTTGGCATATACAGTAATTCCTCTTTTATAAAAGAGAATTGTCTGTACTTCACCATTACTTGTGAAAACATGGCATAATTAATGACTGCACTTCATGATTTGGCCAGATGATGCAATGGACTGAAACAAAGGCCAAGGGAATGGAAGGAGGAATAAGGGCGGATGATAGAAGATTCAAACTCAAGATTATAAAGTGTAACATTGGAATACCAGTGGGAATCCCCTTTAGCCCTGTCTTTGTAAGAGTAGACAGACAGAAATCTTATCTGGATCTGGAGCAAGAATATAGGGCAGACGGAAGGGCCACTTTAGTATCTTATTCCAGGTGGTGTCCATGATACAAGAATGACCAACTATTGGTAACTGTTAAAGTTGGGTGGTGATAGAGAGTTTTTTAGATTATATTCATATAAGAAGTTATATGGTCATACCAATTTAAACACAAATATTTTTACATGTAAGACAGGCAATACAGAAGTAACTTGAAGGGAAGTGTTCTGTGTGTTGGAAATAGCATGGAGAAATCACCACTGACCACTTGTAAAGCAGAATAGATGAACTTGGTTAGTAAGATCCATGAAACCAGTTAGGATTCATTTAGCTTAAATGTCTGCCCAGCGCTAGAGTAAGATCCGTGAAATCACTTAGGATTCGTTTAGCTTAAGTGGCTGCCGAGAGCTGGAGCAGATGGCAGAAACAAGCAGCTCACCACAGTCCCACTCATCAGAACTGTCTACGCAGTCGGCTTCACCGTCACACCACCGGTCATGTGATACACACTCGTGATTTGCACATTCGAGTTCATCAGCCTGGCAAAATGCTGGGAGGGAACAAGAATGGAGAAGACAAACATTTTAGGAATGGATGGGATTATTAACAGGCACCTCACGGTTTTCCAACAGGAGCGTCAGAAGAGGAAAAGATGTGGTCACTGAGGCCTTCCAACAAGAGTCGATACAGAAGACTCAAGCTGCTAAGATCTCATTTCCAAGATGTCCATCCATACAAACAGCAAGCATTTAAACAGATCTATTATCTCCAAGTGACTCAGTTCTCTAGTTCTAACCACAGGATTTGGAAAGTGATACCGAAAACAACAGAAATTCCAAAGATAACACAGAACGAAAATCTAAAGTGGCTTGAGCTGGGCACTGGGCATGAGCAGACTGAAGTCACTTGAAAATGAAAACCAGCTCTGTCCACATTTATGAATAGTTTTACTTTTTTAAATCTAAAGTACTGAATGACTCTCGGAGCTACATACTAACCTTCTCTTGGTTTCTAAAAATTATAGCCAAACTCCTGGATTGCCTATCTAGCAACTATTACTTTTATCTTTTTTTAAAGGGAAAATTTGGGTTTTCTTCAGGCCCCATACCAGCCCCTGCTCCAGGAAAGAATCTTAATTTAAGTAAGAAATGGCATTTTTCTGACTACAATTGTATTTTCTGAGTACAGTTATTAGTCCAGGAATAAACAGGGCATCCAAGATCAGGGTCTTGGCCTATGGTTTCATAGGTTGTACTTTACGAGGTGGCTCCTGTCCACACTCTGCTGTCCAGGCTGCACGTCCTAGGCGGGGATAGATACTGTCGGGAAGAAACACCATCTTTTCCTATTCATTCTCCCTAAGGATGTTTCTAGACCAAGATCATTATGCATATATTTTACACATGCTTGATTGTATTCTTGGCATATATTTTTCCAACTGAAGATTTAGTTGAAAGGTCTGAAAATACAAAAAGCTTTTGATACGTATGTCCAAATTTCTCACTTATCCAAAATGAGAGATAATTAATGCCTAAAATGTCACGTTGACAAACACACAATAACTTACAGCAGTTTTTTTCATCCATGTTATCAGGGCAATCTGGAAACCCATCACAGATGACTGTGTGCTTCAAACACTGTTTATTGGATGGACATTCCCAAAGATCTCTCTCCTTACATCCTGGAGACGGAAGGAAAGTTATGTATGCTAAACATTGGAATGGATGGGATTATTAACAGGCACCTCACGGTTTTCCAACAGGAGCGTCAGAAGAGGAAAAGATGTGGTCACTGAGGCCTTCCAACAAGAGTCGATACAGAAGACTCAAGCTGCTAAGATCTCATTTCCAAGATGTCCATCCATACAAACAGCAAGCATTTAAACAGATCTATTATCTCCAAGTGACTCAGTTCTCTAGTTCTAACCACAGGATTTGGAAAGTGATACCGAAAACAACAGAAATTCCAAAGATAACACAGAACGAAAATCTAAAGTGGCTTGAGCTGGGCACTGGGCATGAGCAGACTGAAGTCACTTGAAAATGAAAACCAGCTCTGTCCACATTTATGAATAGTTTTACTTTTTTAAATCTAAAGTACTGAATGACTCTCGGAGCTACATACTAACCTTCTCTTCGGTTTCTAAAAATTATAGCCAAACTCCTGGATTGCCTATCTAGCAACTATTACTTTTATCTTTTTTTAAGGAAATTGGATTTTCTTCAGGCCCCCATACCAGCCCCTGCTCCAGGGAAAGAATCTTAATTTAAGTAAGAAATGGCATTTTTCTGACTACAATTGTATTTTTCTGAGTACAGTTATTAGTCCAGGAATAAACAGGGCATCCAAGATCAGGGTCTTGGCCTATGGTTTCATAGGTTGTACTTTACGAGGTGGCTCCTGTCCACACTCTGCTGTCCAGGCTGCACGTCCTAGGCGGGGATAGATACTGTCGGGAAGAAACACCATCTTTTCCTATTCATTCTCCCTAAGGATGTTTCTAGACCAAGATCATTATGCATATATTTTACACATGCTTGATTGTATTCTTGGCATATATTTTTCCAACTGAAGATTTAGTTGAAAGGTCTGAAAATACAAAAAGCTTTTGATACGTATGTCCAAATTTCTCACTTATCCAAAATGAGAGATAATTAATGCCTAAAATGTCACGTTGACAAACACACAATAACTTACAGCAGTTTTTTTCATCCATGTTATCAGGGCAATCTGGAAACCCATCACAGATGACTGTGTGCTTCAAACACTGTTTATTGGATGGACATTCCCAAAGATCTCTCTCCTTACATCCTGGAGACGGAAGGAAAGGTTATTTGCAGTAGTTGTGAAGGTGAAAATAACTATGGCTTTGATCAAACAATGCAAAAAAAATGACAATAAAAATGCAGGATTTCAGTTTTTCTTAACAAGTTTTGACTCCTGTATACCATGGAAAATGTAATTTTGAAAGTAGAAATGCTTGGTAATCTCCGTACTGCATTATAAATAGTACATCTCTCAAGGAGAAGATCAGAAGTGACATATAGGAAACAGGGGAAAAAAATGAAAAAACAACGTTCTTCTTTTGCTGTTCCTTTTTCCAAGGCATAAGACTCACCTCTAAAATGATGGGATACACTTTTAAGCAAATATGCCCAAATCTCGTGATCTAAATGCATATTATCTTTAAATGTAATTTCAATCAGCAAACGGGAAGGTCATCTGTGTGTTTAGCAAAAGAGGCAACTCCTATGCCAAATATCTACAAGACTAGTTTATAAGCCAGGTACAAAAGCCATTACATTTCAGTACTGGAGCCAGAAAACTAAGGTTAGAAACTTTACCAATTAATACAAGAAAGAATGTAAAGACTCTAAGCTTGAATGTCAATCTGCCTATAAACTAACAAACTCTTGCAATGAACTTAATCGATGTCATTTGACTCACAGGCATTGCATTCATACGTCCACTAAAAGACGCCCAGGGTCAAAACAAAAGATGCCCAGGGTCTAAGGTGCTCTTAACACTGGTTGGACCCATGTCATTTGGGGGCTACATTCAGGCATGAACATGCATTTCTAGACCAAGATCATTATGCATATATTTTACACATGCTTGATTGTATTCTTGGCATATATTTTTCCAACTGAAGATTTAGTTGAAAGGTCTGAAAATACAAAAAGCTTTTGATACGTATGTCCAAATTTCTCACTTATCCAAAATGAGAGATAATTAATGCCTAAAATGTCACGTTGACAAACACACAATAACTTACAGCAGTTTTTTTCATCCATGTTATCAGGGCAATCTGGAAACCCATCACAGATGACTGTGTGCTTCAAACACTGTTTATTGGATGGACATTCCCAAAGATCTCTCTCCTTACATCCTGGAGACGGAAGGAAAGGTTATTTGCAGTAGTTGTGAAGGTGAAAATAACTATGGCTTTGATCAAACAATGCAAAAAAAATGACAATAAAAATGCAGGATTTCAGTTTTTCTTAACAAGTTTTGACTCCTGTATACCATGGAAAATGTAATTTTGAAAGTAGAAATGCTTGGTAATCTCCGTACTGCATTATAAATAGTACATCTCTCCAAGGAGAAGATCAGAAGTGACATATAGGAAACAGGGGAAAAAAATGAAAAAACAACGTTCTTCTTTTGCTGTTCCTTTTTCCAAGGCATAAGACTCACCTCTAAAATGATGGGATACACTTTTAAGCAAATATGCCCAAATCTCGTGATCTAAATGCATATTATCTTTAAATGTAATTTCAATCAGCAAACGGGAAGGTCATCTGTGTGTTTAGCAAAAGAGGCAACTCCTATGCCAAATATCTACAAGACTAGTTTATAAGCCAGGTACAAAAGCCATTACATTTCAGTACTGGAGCCAGAAAACTAAGGTTAGAAACTTTACCAATTAATACAAGAAAGAATGTAAAGACTCTAAGCTTGAATGTCAATCTGCCTATAAACTAACAAACTCTTGCAATGAACTTAATCGATGTCATTTGACTCACAGGCATTGCATTCATACGTCCACTAAAAGACGCCCAGGGTCAAAACAAAAGATGCCCAGGGTCTAAGGTGCTCTTAACACTCTGGTTGGACCCATGACACTTACCAGGCTCTGAAGGGTGTGGAGGAAGAGACTACATGTATTCATCTTTGAGCCTCATGAACAGCCTGCATGTGATGGTGGTTAGCCCTCAACATCTACAAATTTTAAATGGAACTTTATTTCATATAAGGAACAAAAAATGCCTTCTTCTCAGGAAAAAGCAGTCTAGTTTAAGGTGAATGAAATGCCAAGCAGGGATGATACAGGAGTGTCTTTAAAAGATGCTATTTCTCATTCAGCCTGATACAGATCCTTCAGAGAAATGGCACAGATCATTGACTCTGATTTCTTGGAGTCTGTTATAGGAAAACAACATGCTTTAAAAAGAATTCTCATTGAAAAATTATCAAAATAAGTCTGCAGAAGAGGGATTTTTACTCTGGGTAAAAAATTAGATTTAAAGTGTTTCAGATGGCTCAGGAGGTAAAGAATCTGCCTGTAATGCAGGAGACGCAGGAGATGTGGCTTCAATTCCTGAGTCAGGAAGGCCTCCTGGAGGAGGAAATGACCATCCACTCTACTATTCTTGTCTGGGAAACCCTGTGAACAGAATAGCTTAGCAGGCTATAGTTCATGGGTCACAAAGAGTCGAAGATGACTGAGCGACCAAGCACACATGCATGCACCATTCAGAACTTCCTTGATGGTCCAGTGGTTAAGATTCCACACTTCCACTGCAGGGAGCATGGGTCTGATCTCCGCTGGAAGAATTAAGATCCCACATACCACATGGCATGCTCCCCCACCACCAAAAAAACAAGGCAACTCCTATGCCAAATATCTACAAGACTAGTTTATAAGCCAGGTACAAAAGCCATTACATTTCAGTACTGGAGCCAGAAAACTAAGGTTAGAAACTTTACCAATTAATACAAGAAAGAATGTAAAGACTCTAAGCTTGAATGTCAATCTGCCTATAAACTAACAAACTCTTGCAATGAACTTAATCGATGTCATTTGACTCACAGGCATTGCATTCATACGTCCACTAAAAGACGCCCAGGGTCAAAACAAAAGATGCCCAGGGTCTAAGGTGCTCTTAACACTCGGGTTGGACCCATGACACTTACCAGGCTCTGAAGGGTGTGGAGGAAGAGACTACATGTATTCATCTTTGAGCCTCATGAACAGCCTGCATGTGATGGTGGTTAGCCCTCAACATCTACAAATTTTAAATGGAACTTTATTTCATATAAGGAACAAAAAATGCCTTCTTCTCAGGAAAAAGCAGTCTAGTTTAAGGTGAATGAAATGCCAAGCAGGGATGATACAGGAGTGTCTTTAAAAGATGCTATTTCTCATTCAGCCTGATACAGATCCTTCAGAGAAATGGCACAGATCATTGACTCTGATTTCTTGGAGTCTGTTATAGGAAAACAACATGCTTTAAAAAGAATTCTCATTGAAAAATTATCAAAATAAGTCTGCAGAAGAGGGATTTTTACTCTGGGTAAAAAATTAGATTTAAAGTGTTTCAGATGGCTCAGGAGGTAAAGAATCTGCCTGTAATGCAGGAGACGCAGGAGATGTGGCTTCAATTCCTGAGTCAGGAAGGCCTCCTGGAGGAGGAAATGACCATCCACTCTACTATTCTTGTCTGGGAAACCCTGTGAACAGAATAGCTTAGCAGGCTATAGTTCATGGGTCACAAAGAGTCGAAGATGACTGAGCGACCAAGCACACATGCATGCACCATTCAGAACTTCCTTGATGGTCCAGTGGTTAAGATTCCACACTTCCACTGCAGGGAGCATGGGTCTGATCTCCGCTGGAAGAATTAAGATCCCACATACCACATGGCATGCTCCCCCACCACCAAAAAAAAAAAAAAGGATTAATAACAAATAAAGTATTTTCTAAATAAAGTGTTTCAACCTCTAGAATGGTCTGGCAATAAGACTCTTATCACAGATGGCACAACTAGCTAGTAGATGACAAGAGAAAACAGCATAAATCTGACTATCCACAAGAGTATGGAGAAGAACTCGGTTACGTGGAATGGGAAAAGACCACACGTGTCAATCTACTGGGGAAAAGCTCTGCATCCACATAGAGGGAAGTAATAATAATAAGAGATAACATTTATTATCCATCATAAATCCACATTCTAGATGCTAGTTCTAACTCTTAAAATAATACCACAAGGTCAGATGTACAGTCACTATCTCCTAAGAGAGAAACTAGGAGTTAGAGAAAATAAATAAATTGCTCTAAATCCAGCCAGATGGAGAAAGCTCCAGTTGGGAAGCAGGTGCCAGCCCTTGGCTGTAAGTGTACAATGAGAATACACAGCATGCGCTAGTGGTAAGAGCAAGGGGAACAGAGCTCAGAGGCAGGCATCTGGATTTGAACTCTAGCTCCAGTCTCATTAGCTGTGTAACCTTGGGTAAGTTTCTTAATTTCTCTTAACCTCCGTTTCCATATCTCTAAAAGAGTGATAACAATGCCTGGTACAAAGGGTAGCTATAAGGGTGAAATGAGTACTCTGTGGACAATAATTCCCCTTCTGTATCCTTTCTAATAAAAGCTTGTGTGGCCTAATGCCCCCTCGGTGGCGTTACGATGAGCATAAATGAAGAAGGATGAAAAGGTCAGGACAAGAGTCACATGGAAGACGGAGATGTGGCTTCAATTCCTGGTCAGGAGGAAATGACCATCCACTCTACTATTCTTGTCTGGGAAACCCTGTGAACAGAATAGCTTAGCAGGCTATAGTTCATGGGTCACAAAGAGTCGAAGATGACTGAGCGACCAAGCACACATGCATGCACCATTCAGAACTTCCTTGATGGTCCAGTGGTTAAGATTCCACACTTCCACTGCAGGGAGCATGGGTCTGATCTCCGCTGGAAGAATTAAGATCCCACATACCACATGGCATGCTCCCCCACCACCAAAAAAAAAAAAAAGGATTAATAACAAATAAAGTATTTTCTAAATAAAGTGTTTCAACCTCTAGAATGGTCTGGCAATAAGACTCTTATCACAGATGGCACAACTAGCTAGTAGATGACAAGAGAAAACAGCATAAATCTGACTATCCACAAGAGTATGGAGAAGAACTCGGTTACGTGGAATGGGAAAAGACCACACGTGTCAATCTACTGGGGAAAAGCTCTGCATCCACATAGAGGGAAGTAATAATAATAAGAGATAACATTTATTATCCATCATAAATCCACATTCTAGATGCTAGTTCTAACTCTTAAAATAATACCACAAGGTCAGATGTACAGTCACTATCTCCTAAGAGAGAAACTAGGAGTTAGAGAAAATAAATAAATTGCTCTAAATCCAGCCAGATGGAGAAAGCTCCAGTTGGGAAGCAGGTGCCAGCCCTTGGCTGTAAGTGTACAATGAGAATACACAGCATGCGCTAGTGGTAAGAGCAAGGGGAACAGAGCTCAGAGGCAGGCATCTGGATTTGAACTCTAGCTCCAGTCTCATTAGCTGTGTAACCTTGGGTAAGTTTCTTAATTTCTCTTAACCTCCGTTTCCATATCTCTAAAAGAGTGATAACAATGCCTGGTACAAAGGGTAGCTATAAGGGTGAAATGAGTACTCTGTGGACAATAATTCCCCTTCTGTATCCTTTCTAATAAAAGCTTGTGTGGCCTAATGCCCCCTCGGTGGCGTTACGATGAGCATAAATGAAGAAGGATGAAAAGGTCAGGACAAGAGTCACATGGAAGACGGTAATATGATTTTGTGAAGATACCATTCTCTCTTTAAAGTGACATTTTTTGGTGTAATTAAACTTTAAATGTATGCCTTAGAAGGAAAAGGGTATGACTCCATTCAAAATGAAAAACATGTATGGACAGGATGGGACATTCCCTGCAGCTGTAGTTTATGAGATCAAATAATTGTTGACGCCAGGATAACAGCCACCCCTGCACAGAGATCAAGGTCACAGCCACTCACAGAGGCCACAGTGTGTTGCCAAAGTGACCAATTCACCCCAGTTTGCCTGGGATTCTGCCGATTTGAGGACCAAATGTCCCTCCTTCCAAGAACCCCCCTGCAGCACCAGGCAAACCAGAATGGTTCATCACCCTAAGTGCACTAAGCATTCTGCTGGGATCGTAACTTATTATCTCATTTTCACAAAAATTCTGTGAAGCTGGCTTCCCTGTTATAAGCAGATTCCACCTGGACTGGGGAACCTTGTCTCTCCATCAAAAAAGTTGGTCTTATAGGTGAAGAGAGCAAGCCACCTTAAAACAGGTGCTTCTTGCACTTTAAGAAGCTCTCAGTTATGCAAATATAGGGTAAGTAGGTCTGTTCATCAAGGCTGTTAACTTGAAGGTACATTTGTGGGTAGGGGACATGAGATGAACACAACGACCCTCCTTCTGTCTTCTAGCCACACAGCAGGAAGCTAGTCTCCTCCACCAGCAAAGGGGCAAGAGACACAGAGGCAGGGAGACTAGCTCTTTGGAATGTTTAAGAAAACACAGGGACTTCCCTGGTGGTCCAGTGGTTAAAACTCTGTGTTCCCAATACAGTGGAGCCTGGGTTCGAGCCCTGGTCAGGGAACTAGATCCCACATGCCGCAACAAAGACCCAGAGCAGCCAAATAAATAAATAATTTTTTTAAAAAAAAGAAAGAACACACACACACACACACACACACACACACACACACACACAGTACGTCCTTCTTTGGATTCCTTAACAGTGCTTATGTATTTTTCACAAATAGGAAGAAAAAAAAGTCTTTTGAAAAACTTTTAAAGTCAAGCTGTAAACTCCACCAATATGAGAGCCAGAGGCTTTACACAGCCTAAGGGAGCTTTGATGCCAGGAAGAAGTTCAGGTTATAACGAAAAATTTGATTGCATTTTATCACCCGAGGACATCAAAGATAATGAAATGGTTTTGAATCATTTGAAGATAAACAAAAACGCCTTTAAGGACACTTGCATTTTTCTTGCCTCATTTACATAGTAGATGCTCAGTTAATGAATGACAAATTGTCACTTTAGGACAAGACATAGTACTGACTCTGTAAATCACCGTTTAGGCTTCCCTCCAATGAGGCAATGCTGGAACGATATGTTCATATTTACATGTTTCCAAACACTTGCTGAAAACATTTCTGATACCATCAGCATTTCCAGTGATTGTTTACCTGAACAACTGCACAAGCAGGGCAACTTCAACAGCAAAAGTTTACCACAGAGCAGGAGCTACTTCAAAACATTACTCATTGCTAGCTACTTAATTGCAAAAATATTTACAAATGGTGTGCTCTGGCCACCATGTTTTCCTGCTGCAGAAGTGTCAGAGAAACCCGGCATAAATTTCTAATACATCAATTCTTTTATAACTAAATTAAAGAATTACTGCTTTGAAGGGAAACCCCAATGATGTTCATTAGAAGTTCTGGGGAAGCTGCAGATGTGTGAAAGTGAATAGTTAATTGTCACGTAATTCAGTAAAGTCTGAGCATTTAAGTGCCTTCTATTCCATAACGGACGGAATAAATCAGGAACGCATGAGGCCCGAGTGAAACGCTGCTTTGCTGGAGCTGGTGCTTGCATTACCAGACGGTATGCCTAGCCATGCCCATGGAAATAATGGGACAGGCTGAGCAAGGAAGCAAAATGGGGACTGGGTGATTTCCCAGTAATTCTCTGCTATGCCGTACTGTACTGTGTGACCTCCTAGTTCTATTTTAAATGTTGTGTACTCCCAGAGCATGGACATGCCCATTCAAACCCATGCATGTGTCCTGAAAGTGACTTCACATAGAATGTCTATTATCAGTCTCTTTGGAAAACTTTTAAAGTCAAGCTGTAAACTCCACCAATATGAGAGCCAGAGGCTTTACACAGCCTAAGGGAGCTTTGATGCCAGGAAGAAGTTCAGGTTATAACGAAAAATTTGATTGCATTTTATCACCCGAGGACATCAAAGATAATGAAATGGTTTTGAATCATTTGAAGATAAACAAAAACGCCTTTAAGGACACTTGCATTTTTCTTGCCTCATTTACATAGTAGATGCTCAGTTAATGAATGACAAATTGTCACTTTAGGACAAGACATAGTACTGACTCTGTAAATCACCGTTTAGGCTTCCCTCCAATGAGGCAATGCTGGAACGATATGTTCATATTTACATGTTTCCAAACACTTGCTGAAAACATTTCTGATACCATCAGCATTTCCAGTGATTGTTTACCTGAACAACTGCACAAGCAGGGCAACTTCAACAGCAAAAGTTTACCACAGAGCAGGAGCTACTTCAAAACATTACTCATTGCTAGCTACTTAATTGCAAAAATATTTACAAATGGTGTGCTCTGGCCACCATGTTTTCCTGCTGCAGAAGTGTCAGAGAAACCCGGCATAAATTTCTAATACATCAATTCTTTTATAACTAAATTAAAGAATTACTGCTTTGAAGGGAAACCCCAATGATGTTCATTAGAAGTTCTGGGGAAGCTGCAGATGTGTGAAAGTGAATAGTTAATTGTCACGTAATTCAGTAAAGTCTGAGCATTTAAGTGCCTTCTATTCCATAACGGACGGAATAAATCAGGAACGCATGAGGCCCGAGTGAAACGCTGCTTTGCTGGAGCTGGTGCTTGCATTACCAGACGGTATGCCTAGCCATGCCCATGGAAATAATGGGACAGGCTGAGCAAGGAAGCAAAATGGGGACTGGGTGATTTCCCAGTAATTCTCTGCTATGCCGTACTGTACTGTGTGACCTCCTAGTTCTATTTTAAATGTTGTGTACTCCCAGAGCATGGACATGCCCATTCAAACCCATGCATGTGTCCTGAAAGTGACTTCACATAGAATGTCTATTATCAGTCTCTTTGGAAAACTTAATGAGAGTTTTCTCATGAATTAATACTATTGGGGCAATTAATACACAAAATACACTAATTTATTACTAACTTTTAACTTTCTTCAACTAGAACTCTTTAAAATGCCATCAATATTTCGAGTGTTTCATTGAGACTAGACAGTTTACTTGATAGTCCCAGTTAGCCTTTAATTGTGAGATTAGAGTATGGACAGAAACTTATAATTTACCTAAAAACCTGACATTTTAGGATCATCTGTATCCAATAGGGCTTTAAATTTCTTTTTCACCAAATATACTCTAGACCTTAGGCCATTTGATCTTCCAAAGCTTCTTTTTGAGACTAAGCTTTTACTTTTCTCAAATATTTAGTCCTTTATGGAAAGTTTCAGTCCAGCTACCCAATGGAACACCATGTAACCTCTGTAAACAGTCTAGAGAATCTATTTTAAGTTGCACCTCTGAATACCATAGTTCATCAAAGCCATAGCTTAGTGAAAAAAATCCAATAGTTTCTTAATGAGTCACTTACATAAGCAATGTTCAATGAGTTTTTTTATTCATTTACATAAAGACCACAAATAAAACAAGCAACAGTAGCTTCTCAAAACACTGTATGTTCCTCTCTAACAAAATTACCCCTTGTCATTGGACCATCATTCTGACAGCTCTAATCTTCTAGAAGATGCACTTATCCATATTTATCATAGCTGATAGGATTTCAGTTGACTGTGACATTTTGTCTAGATAAGAAGGACAATGTCTACTAAAGAAAATTCATTTTGGGGAGGAAGGCAATATTTCATCCTCCAAAGGTCAAAGGAATAAAATGATTTCAAAAGATGTATTGCCTCATGTGCTTTCTTTTTTTGTTGTTGTTAAAGATTTATTTATTTATTTATGGGGTGGTGGGGTGGGGAGGGAGGGGAGTGGGCGGGCCACTTCTATTGGTCTTTCCTTTATCTATTTTCATCCGTCTTTGTTCTTTGGCTCCTGTGGGCCTCCCATCGCGGTGGCGTCTGTCGTTGCAGAGCGCTGACTCTGGGCACATGCGCTCCAGAGCTCCGGCTTGGTAGTTGGACACATGGGTCCAGCCGCTCCGTGGCACATGGGATCTTCCCAGGCCAGGGATCGAACCGGCACCCCTTGCACTGTAAGGCGGTGTCCTTACCCACTGGACCACCAGGGAAGCCCCCTCATGTGCTTTCAGTGGCAAAAAGTATCAGAATTTTTAAAGCAGAATAGGTTAAATAGTCATAACCAAAGTATTCTTTGGCTAGCTCTTCAATCATGTTGCTTTACTCCAGCATATTCCTTAGTGAAATGCATTGTCTGCTTTCAATTCCCTGACATATTTTGAGGTTCCAAGTACAAAGGTTTGCAGGGAGATGAAATGGGAATTAGCGCCACTTAAACTGTTATTGGCACGTCCTGCCTTTGCAATGGTGATTCTGGAACTCACAGGCAGAAATGTCAGGAAGAGTTTTATCCTCTGCTGACAGAGACAAAAATCAGAGAGGGCATGAAAATGAATCCCAATTAAACTTCAATGTTGGAGCCTGCAGTCTGTCCTTGTGTATCTAGATGCCTGTTTAACAATATGCAAATGATACATAAGAACACCATTATTCTGACCTTAAAACAGATGACAACTGCTTTAGAATCTCTCAGTAAAAATAACCTCTTACCTTTGTGAACAGCTTCTCCTTTTACTGAAGGCTTGCACATATGTCATCAAGGTTATAAACAGAAGTGTAATTTAGTGAAAAATCAATTAAATTAACAGGAAAAACATTTTTAACTCATGTAATTTGATAAAGTAAGAAGTAAATGCCCTCACATTCAGTCCTAGTCACCTCTTACAACTATCAGTAAACAACTGACATATTTAAACATGATCCCTTATCCTAACCAGTTACTAGTGTACATTTGAGAAAAGCACCATCTCACATACATACCACAGTTTTCTTCATCAGTATCATCATCACAGTCAGCCTGGCCATCACATCTTCTGGAAGCCAGAATACATCGTCCTGAACTGCACTTGAAGTGACTAGGTGAGCATTCTGTTAAAAGCAATGGGTCATATTACTGTCAACAGACAGAAAACCCAGACCCATCAGCTAAGTTATTCATCTACGTGTGGGATGTTATGGAGAAGTTATCACTGACGATAAAGATGGTCCTCCACCAAGCTGAAGTCACCCAAGTTTACTTCGCTCTCTTCTGTCTGCCTGTCAGTATCTTTATCCTTCATCCTTGGCATCATCTCTCCAGATCAGCTGTGTTGTACCTTTATGCTTTCCAACAATTACCTCTCTTTTGTAACAGACAGTTGCTGCAGTCTGAAATGTCCCAGGAAGTCAATGTTTCTAACAACATTCCTTTCATGTGTCAAACTGTTTTCCATTCTAATCTTTCCACCTGGTGAGCAGGTCCTTGATGCCACTGCTCTACCTGATCATCCAACATGGCTAAGGTATCTGAATGCTTTGCACTTGAAGGAGCCAAGGCTTAATCTTCACCATTATCTCTAGTATAAAAGCAACTTCCATATCTAATGGGCTCTGTGATTGTGTTTACAATAAATACCAAGAATATTAAAGTCATCTCTGCAATTTATTTTTAAAATGAAGTTAGTGTCTAACAGATGGAAGAGTTTTATCCTCTGCTGACAGAGACAAAAATCAGAGAGGGCATGAAAATGAATCCCAATTAAACTTCAATGTTGGAGCCTGCAGTCTGTCCTTGTGTATCTAGATGCCTGTTTAACAATATGCAAATGATACATAAGAACACCATTATTCTGACCTTAAAACAGATGACAACTGCTTTAGAATCTCTCAGTAAAAATAACCTCTTACCTTTGTGAACAGCTTCTCCTTTTACTGAAGGCTTGCACATATGTCATCAAGGTTATAAACAGAAGTGTAATTTAGTGAAAAATCAATTAAATTAACAGGAAAAACATTTTTAACTCATGTAATTTGATAAAGTAAGAAGTAAATGCCCTCACATTCAGTCCTAGTCACCTCTTACAACTATCAGTAAACAACTGACATATTTAAACATGATCCCTTATCCTAACCAGTTACTAGTGTACATTTGAGAAAAGCACCATCTCACATACATACCACAGTTTTCTTCATCAGTATCATCATCACAGTCAGCCTGGCCATCACATCTTCTGGAAGCCAGAATACATCGTCCTGAACTGCACTTGAAGTGACTAGGTGAGCATTCTGTTAAAAGCAATGGGTCATATTACTGTCAACAGACAGAAAACCCAGACCCATCAGCTAAGTTATTCATCTACGTGTGGGATGTTATGGAGAAGTTATCACTGACGATAAAGATGGTCCTCCACCAAGCTGAAGTCACCCAAGTTTACTTCGCTCTCTTCTGTCTGCCTGTCAGTATCTTTATCCTTCATCCTTGGCATCATCTCTCCAGATCAGCTGTGTTGTACCTTTATGCTTTCCAACAATTACCTCTCTTTTGTAACAGACAGTTGCTGCAGTCTGAAATGTCCCAGGAAGTCAATGTTTCTAACAACATTCCTTTCATGTGTCAAACTGTTTTCCATTCTAATCTTTCCACCTGGTGAGCAGGTCCTTGATGCCACTGCTCTACCTGATCATCCAACATGGCTAAGGTATCTGAATGCTTTGCACTTGAAGGAGCCAAGGCTTAATCTTCACCATTATCTCTAGTATAAAAGCAACTTCCATATCTAATGGGCTCTGTGATTGTGTTTACAATAAATACCAAGAATATTAAAGTCATCTCTGCAATTTATTTTTAAAATGAAGTTAGTGTCTAACAGATGAATATTAAATTCTACAATGTAATCAAGTTTATAGATTCACCTCTGATGCAGCCCTTCTATTGGCAATCAGATAAAAACAGCAATAAAGAAACTTTTAAAGGTAACTGATCTATTCATCCATGTTAGATACAGCATTGTGATTAATTTTAAAATTAATAAAAATTAACCTTCCACTTCATCATCAGGCATCAGGCAGGTTTGATTGTCTGCATTTTCCTCTGGAAACTGATTGCAATCTGTGTCTTCTGGCCACTGTAGACCCACAATCCCAAGAACAGACTCACAGAGTTCTTTGGAATGCTCACACAGAGCTCTAAAAGAGCAAAAAAGACAACATGACAAGCAGAAATAGCGACACTGGATGTCCAGCATCTACATAGGGCTTTGGTTCCGTACAGTCGTGGGTTAGCATGTATATGTGGTGTGGGTATAAAGTGTATGTGTACCAACATATATATGGATGCACATATACATAATAGGCATTTGGGAAAGCAAAGTAAGTAATATCATTACACAGGAGATAGATTCCTGAAACACACCTTCCCCAAAAGAAGCTCCACTGCAAGAATGGAAATAGAGTTGTTCCCAGAACATGAATTCCCTTCTCCAGTTTACTTCTCTTGCTTTCTCTTCTGTCTTTCAGGCAGACACAGTCTCCAACACTTTTGTTTCAAACAAGCAAGTCCCCAGCATCACTTTAGACAGCCTGCCATCAGAAGGCATGGAATCTATACAACAACCTCAGCCCCTTCTGGTGCCCTGTGATTGGGCCATTTCATGTCCTAATATGGCTTCCCTAAGGGACTGCTTCAGCTTACATGTTGAAAAACTTGGTGCTTGCCCTAAGTCCATCTATGTTGCGCTCAAGTTGGTAAAAAAAATAAAGCTTGTTGGGTTTTATTAGGGAAAAGATACACTAAGCATTGCACTAGGTGCTTCTGTGTGTGTCGTTTCATTTGTACCCAGAATATTTTTTCTCCAAAAACCCACCTTCCTTTTTAATACCACTCCCCCACCATGTACCCATAATATTTTTAAACTGAGGTATCAGCATGCCTCAAAGATGCTTTTTATTTCAATGGGGGGAAAAAAAGTTTTTTTGCCTCAATATATATCCAAGAAATTAGTTTCAGAAAAAGTAGACATAACCAAAGTAAGCTCCCAGGAAAATATCCTATTTCCTTTAAAATACATTCTCATTTCTCAAATGTTTAAGGAGTGGTTAGCAATGGAATGGAGAAGTTTCAGAAAACACTCCACCTTGATTTAATTCTATCTAGATTTAAGACAGATCCTGGTTTAACCTAGGAATCTGGGGCAAAGACAAACCCATGGCATTTCCATATTAGGTTTGTAAAAAAGGGAAGTCCACTAGTGTTAAATAACTCTGTTAGACGGAAGGTTTTGTTGTCGATTAATAAAAAATGTATATAACTCCATTGTTGCTAATATTTAAAATTAACCAAAAGATAACTACTTTAGATGGAAGTCTCGTAGTGCCTGACTCTACCACCTTTTTTTTTTTCTACAAAATGGAAATACAGTAAGTGGCACGATAAGCTGAAGCTCCAATACTTTTGCCACCTGATGCAAAGAGCCAACTCAACGGAGAAGAGCCTGATACTGGGAAAGATTGACAGTATAAGGAGAAGAGGGCAGAAGAGGACAAGACAGTTGGCAGGCATAGCGAATCAATGGACACGAGTTTAAGCAAACTCTGAGAGACGGTAGAGGACAGGGGAGCCTGGTGTGCTGCAGTCTATAGGGCCACAAAAAGTCAGACCCGACTGAGCGACTGAACCTCCATGCACACTTGTTCTTGTAATGTGTGTGGTGCTCAGCCACAGAGACAGCAGTGCTAAAAGGTTACTTTGAGGATGAGAAGTATCCTAAAGTATTGAGCACACTATAAGGGCTCAATAATGTTAGATTTTTCCCAATAACGTTAATTTTTTTTCCTAATTCATAACTTAAAAACTGTATTTTAAGATCAATAAACAAGCTTGGTAAAAGCAACCATGTGTTACACCATGAGTGTATCATTATTCTTCCTGTAATACAAAAAATATTGTTTTACAAATATCAAAATATAAAATTCATTTTGACAGCTACTAAAAATGAAAGATGCATGTGTATATGCTAACTAAGAAATAAGACTAAAATATCTAGAAGTTCACCAAACTGTTTACTGAATAATATTTCAAGATCAGTCTCATCTTAGGCATTTTAATATGAAACGTTAAGTTATTAAAATTAAATTACATTCTCATTTCTCAAATGTTTAAGGAGTGGTTAGCAATGGAATGGAGAAGTTTCAGAAAACACTCCACCTTGATTTAATTCTATCTAGATTTAAGACAGATCCTGGTTTAACCTAGGAATCTGGGGCAAAGACAAACCCATGGCATTTCCATATTAGGTTTGTAAAAAAGGGAAGTCCACTAGTGTTAAATAACTCTGTTAGACGGAAGGTTTTGTTGTCGATTAATAAAAAATGTATATAACTCCATTGTTGCTAATATTTAAAATTAACCAAAAGATAACTACTTTAGATGGAAGTCTCGTAGTGCCTGACTCTACCACCTTTTTTTTTTCTACAAAATGGAAATACAGTAAGTGGCACGATAAGCTGAAGCTCCAATACTTTTGCCACCTGATGCAAAGAGCCAACTCAACGGAGAAGAGCCTGATACTGGGAAAGATTGACAGTATAAGGAGAAGAGGGCAGAAGAGGACAAGACAGTTGGCAGGCATAGCGAATCAATGGACACGAGTTTAAGCAAACTCTGAGAGACGGTAGAGGACAGGGGAGCCTGGTGTGCTGCAGTCTATAGGGCCACAAAAAGTCAGACCCGACTGAGCGACTGAACCTCCATGCACACTTGTTCTTGTAATGTGTGTGGTGCTCAGCCACAGAGACAGCAGTGCTAAAGGTTACTTTGAGGATGAGAAGTATCCTAAAGTATTGAGCACACTATAAGGGCTCAATAATGTTAGATTTTTCCCAATAACGTTAATTTTTTTTCCTAATTCATAACTTAAAAACTGTATTTTAAGATCAATAAACAAGCTTGGTAAAAGCAACCATGTGTTACACCATGAGTGTATCATTATTCTTCCTGTAATACAAAAAATATTGTTTTACAAATATCAAAATATAAAATTCATTTTGACAGCTACTAAAAATGAAAGATGCATGTGTATATGCTAACTAAGAAATAAGACTAAAATATCTAGAAGTTCACCAAACTGTTTACTGAATAATATTTCAAGATCAGTCTCATCTTAGGCATTTTAATATGAAACGTTAAGTCTTAAAATTACCAATTACATGTGGATATAAATGTGTTTCAGAGAACACTATGTTGGGAAATTTTTATACACATATGAAAAGATAGTCAAATACAAGAATTTAAGTACTATTAAAAGTAATTATTCACTACCATTGACCTTGCTTAGCAAAAGTGGATTTTCAAATAACTTGTTAACATAAAACTGATAGATATTTAATTAGTGATATTTTAAAAGGCATTTAGCAGAAATCTTTGGAATTATGCCAACAGCAAATCCTACTCTCTTTTGTGTCATTTGTTCAGTTCCCCAGTCATTTTGAAATTTTATTCTTTCCTGTCCCAACTCTATAGATGCCCCTCCCTTGACATTCATTTGATATTTGGTATTTATTGTTTCCTCATCTGTCCACTGTATTGATATTACTGTTTTTTCTTAAAGCTCTGAATGGCTTCTGATCCCAACATATGGTTTCCATAGTTACCACTCTCATTTAGGCAGGCACATCTGTGTATTCACCCCTTAATGGAAAACAGCCCTGAGGAGAGCAGTCCTACCTCTGTGACAGCCACCTTCTATGTGCACATTCTCTGACTACAACCCAGGACAAACATCAGAGAAGAGGAGCAAATGGTCACAGAGCAGGAAGCTAGGCTCCTGTCCTAACACCAGAGTGGTGTTTATTCTGGGGTCCCAGTCAAATGGAAGAACTTAACCTTTTTGTATATGCATCTGATCTCACTACAACCCAACCCATCACTATCCCGATCTTACAGGTAAAGGAACTGGGGCTGGAAGAAATCGAGAAAATGGTCTCAGTCTCCAAGTAGCTAGAGAAGAACCAAGACTTGAGTCTGGAGGCAGACTCTGGTGTAATACTCTTAACCCATAGGGCATGGCTTATGTCCTAAGTCCAAGTCCCGCTCTTGAAATGCTGCCCTGTATCTCACCCAAGGAGACTGAAAAACCTCAATGTCCAAGCTCCTGTCCAGCCTGAGAGGCTGATGTGAGGTCTCCAGGCCACTCTTTGTATATTTTCTAACTTTTGATGTTACCAGAAGGCAAGATCAGTCTCATCTTAGGCATTATAAATGTCTTAAAATTACCAATTACATGTGGATATAAATGTGTTTCAGAGAACACTATGTTGGGAAATTTTTATACACATATGAAAAGATAGTCAAATACAAGAATTTAAGTACTATTAAAAGTAATTATTCACTACCATTGACCTTGCTTAGCAAAAGTGGATTTTCAAATAACTTGTTAACATAAAACTGATAGATATTTAATTAGTGATATTTTAAAAGGCATTTAGCAGAAATCTTTGGAATTATGCCAACAGCAAATCCTACTCTCTTTTGTGTCATTTGTTCAGTTCCCCAGTCATTTTGAAATTTTATTCTTTCCTGTCCCAACTCTATAGATGCCCCTCCCTTGACATTCATTTGATATTTGGTATTTATTGTTTCCTCATCTGTCCACTGTATTGATATTACTGTTTTTTCTTAAAGCTCTGAATGGCTTCTGATCCCAACATATGGTTTCCATAGTTACCACTCTCATTTAGGCAGGCACATCTGTGTATTCACCCCTTAATGGAAAACAGCCCTGAGGAGAGCAGTCCTACCTCTGTGACAGCCACCTTCTATGTGCACATTCTCTGACTACAACCCAGGACAAACATCAGAGAAGAGGAGCAAATGGTCACAGAGCAGGAAGCTAGGCTCCTGTCCTAACACCAGAGTGGTGTTTATTCTGGGGTCCCAGTCAAATGGAAGAACTTAACCTTTTTGTATATGCATCTGATCTCACTACAACCCAACCCATCACTATCCCGATCTTACAGGTAAAGGAACTGGGGCTGGAAGAAATCGAGAAAATGGTCTCAGTCTCCAAGTAGCTAGAGAAGAACCAAGACTTGAGTCTGGAGGCAGACTCTGGTGTAATACTCTTAACCCATAGGGCATGGCTTATGTCCTAAGTCCAAGTCCCGCTCTTGAAATGCTGCCCTGTATCTCACCCAAGGAGACTGAAAAACCTCAATGTCCAAGCTCCTGTCCAGCCTGAGAGGCTGATGTGAGGTCTCCAGGCCACTCTTTGTATATTTTCTAACTTTTGATGTTACCAGAAGGCAACATTTTAAACACATCAACATTGCAGACAGATCCATTCTGCTGATTCACATTTTAAAAATGGTTTAAAATGCTTTTAAAAACATTTTTAAAATGCTTCTTAATCCACCAAACACATGTGATTTTCTTTGATTAAAGTCCACGAATTGGGCTTCCCTGGTGGTCCAGTGGGTAAGGACACCGCCTTGCAGTGCAAGGGGCGCTGGTTCGATCCCTGGCCTGGGAAGATCCCACGTGCCACGGAGCGGCTGGACCAATGTGTCCAATCACCGAGCTGGAGCTCTGGAGTGCATGTGCCCAGAGCCGGAACTCTGCAACGACAGAGGCCACTGCGATGGGAGGCCCACATGGGCCAAAGAACAAAGGTGGATGAAAATAGACAAATGAAAGACAAATAGAAGTGGCCTGCCCACCCCCCTTCCTCCCCACCCCCCCAAAAAATAAATAAATAAATAAATATTAAAGTCCACGAATAATTATCAAAAACAGTTCATACTCTTCTTGTTTGGTTCTTCAGTAATGACTTTTTTTTTTTTTTTTTGCAACAGACACTCTATTTTTACTTAAGGTACAGTTTACAAACATTGACATGAGCATCCCAAGTGTATAACCTGAGATGTCACAAACATATAGCCATCTGACTACTGGTTCTTCAGTAATGACTTCTTACTCAGATATTCATTTTAGAATCCGACTTCTTTACCATTTAGGCACATAATTTGTTAAACACAGAGTTTCTTAGCCAAAGAGGCATTTTGTCTAAACAAACTAAATCTTCATTCCCTTGGTTTTCCCCGAGGGAAAGTGAGGATGCCTGGGCAAGACCCCACAGTGTTACCTGCAGGGGGGGATACGCTGGTGTGTATTCTCATCACACTTTGGTACCAAGATGGTGCAAGCGAAGAACATGAGGTATTTGTAACAGTTGGTCTGAACGAGTGCAGGGAAAAGTGAAGACTCCCAGCTGATGGACGCTTCTTTTTGAGTCCCGTGGCCAAGGTAATTTGGAAAACTTGTATGGTTGTAGGGCAAATTCATGCAGAGTTCCAAAGTAATGGGTTCACACAGACCTAACAATAAAAACAAATCACACATAGAGATACATATTATAAATTTTTCTTTAAAATTTCATTTTGCTTATATTTATAACTCAACATGTAAAACAATTTACAAAATTAAAGTCTACCTCAAAACCTTACAACATTAAAGTCTATCTTACCATCCGTCTTGATTAAAGTCCACGAATTGGGCTTCCCTGGTGGTCCAGTGGGTAAGGACACCGCCTTGCAGTGCAAGGGGCGCTGGTTCGATCCCTGGCCTGGGAAGATCCCACGTGCCACGGAGCGGCTGGACCAATGTGTCCAATCACCGAGCTGGAGCTCTGGAGTGCATGTGCCCAGAGCCGGAACTCTGCAACGACAGAGGCCACTGCGATGGGAGGCCCACATGGGCCAAAGAACAAAGGTGGATGAAAATAGACAAATGAAAGACAAATAGAAGTGGCCTGCCCACCCCCCTTCCTCCCCACCCCCCCAAAAAATAAATAAATAAATAAATATTAAAGTCCACGAATAATTATCAAAAACAGTTCATACTCTTCTTGTTTGGTTCTTCAGTAATGACTTTTTTTTTTTTTTTTGCAACAGACACTCTATTTTTACTTAAGGTACAGTTTACAAACATTGACATGAGCATCCCAAGTGTATAACCTGAGATGTCACAAACATATAGCCATCTGACTACTGGTTCTTCAGTAATGACTTCTTACTCAGATATTCATTTTAGAATCCGACTTCTTTACCATTTAGGCACATAATTTGTTAAACACAGAGTTTCTTAGCCAAAGAGGCATTTTGTCTAAACAAACTAAATCTTCATTCCCTTGGTTTTCCCCGAGGGAAAGTGAGGATGCCTGGGCAAGACCCCACAGTGTTACCTGCAGGGGGGGATACGCTGGTGTGTATTCTCATCACACTTTGGTACCAAGATGGTGCAAGCGAAGAACATGAGGTATTTGTAACAGTTGGTCTGAACGAGTGCAGGGAAAAGTGAAGACTCCCAGCTGATGGACGCTTCTTTTTGAGTCCCGTGGCCAAGGTAATTTGGAAAACTTGTATGGTTGTAGGGCAAATTCATGCAGAGTTCCAAAGTAATGGGTTCACACAGACCTAACAATAAAAACAAATCACACATAGAGATACATATTATAAATTTTTCTTTAAAATTTCATTTTGCTTATATTTATAACTCAACATGTAAAACAATTTACAAAATTAAAGTCTACCTCAAAACCTTACAACATTAAAGTCTATCTTACCATCCGTCTTGAAAGCAGTGACTAGAATGCAAGCAGTAGATGAGATGACCATCAAAAGATGAATAGTATGATTCATGAGGCATCTTGATAAACCAAGATTCATCTCTGTATACATAGCTGCCAGCACATGGCCCAGCACACATGTTTCAGAAAGTCTTCCTCTTCTTTCTGCTTGGTTTTACTTACCTCAAAGAGACTCTTTTTCCTGATTCCTTTTACTCACTTTAATTAGCCATTTTCTGATTTATCAGTTACTTCTAAATTTCCCCCTCAGCTTGATAGCCATTTTTAAGATTCAATGAATTTGGCTAAAAAGGCAATTAGACGACTTTTCCTATGTGTTTTATGGCATGTCAATGTACATGGCTACAGAACTCCAGGGCAAGAGGAGGCTGAGATCCATTAGCTCTCCATTGCCAGTGTGATCCTCCCTAACCCTTAAGCTTGGCATCCAAGGCTGTTTTACACCCCAAACCACAGCCTAACTTTCTAGCCTCATTACTCATAACTATCTCATCAGAAGTATTTCCTTGGCAACACCAGACATTTTAAGAATTACCTGCCTTCGTGGGTCCTGTTAGCTTTTATTCCCTCTTCCCGTCACACACTTGTAATCACCACTTAAAAGCAATTATGATTCTAGCTGTCAGGTACACCAGGGACTTGCTTACTGGAATAATCCTTTCCCATTCTCCTCACCAAGCACATTTCTTCTTGGTTTGCAGCACTCAGCACCAACACCTCTTCCAGGAAGCCTTCCTGACCAACCACTCTTCTGCCCCCTAGTGCCTGGGCAAGACCCCACAGTGTTACCTGCAGGGGGGGATACGCTGGTGTGTATTCTCATCACACTTTGGTACCAAGATGGTGCAAGCGAAGAACATGAGGTATTTGTAACAGTTGGTCTGAACGAGTGCAGGGAAAAGTGAAGACTCCCAGCTGATGGACGCTTCTTTTTGAGTCCCGTGGCCAAGGTAATTTGGAAAACTTGTATGGTTGTAGGGCAAATTCATGCAGAGTTCCAAAGTAATGGGTTCACACAGACCTAACAATAAAAACAAATCACACATAGAGATACATATTATAAATTTTTCTTTAAAATTTCATTTTGCTTATATTTATAACTCAACATGTAAAACAATTTACAAAATTAAAGTCTACCTCAAAACCTTACAACATTAAAGTCTATCTTACCATCCGTCTTGAAAGCAGTGACTAGAATGCAAGCAGTAGATGAGATGACCATCAAAAGATGAATAGTATGATTCATGAGGCATCTTGATAAACCAAGATTCATCTCTGTATACATAGCTGCCAGCACATGGCCCAGCACACATGTTTCAGAAAGTCTTCCTCTTCTTTCTGCTTGGTTTTACTTACCTCAAAGAGACTCTTTTTCCTGATTCCTTTTACTCACTTTAATTAGCCATTTTCTGATTTATCAGTTACTTCTAAATTTCCCCCTCAGCTTGATAGCCATTTTAAGATTCAATGAATTTGGCTAAAAGGCAATTAGACGACTTTTCCTATGTGTTTTATGGCATGTCAATGTACATGGCTACAGAACTCCAGGGCAAGAGGAGGCTGAGATCCATTAGCTCTCCATTGCCAGTGTGATCCTCCCTAACCCTTAAGCTTGGCATCCAAGGCTGTTTTACACCCCAAACCACAGCCTAACTTTCTAGCCTCATTACTCATAACTATCTCATCAGAAGTATTTCCTTGGCAACACCAGACATTTTAAGAATTACCTGCCTTCGTGGGTCCTGTTAGCTTTTATTCCCCTCTTCCCGTCACACACTTGTAATCACCACTTAAAAGCAATTATGATTCTAGCTGTCAGGTACACCAGGGACTTGCTTACTGGAATAATCCTTTCCCATTCTCCTCACCAAGCACATTTCTTCTTGGTTTGCAGCACTCAGCACCAACACCTCTTCCAGGAAGCCTTCCTGACCAACCACTCTTCTGCTTTCACTCCCAGTTAGTGTCTCCACTGAGCACCATCGTGTCTTCAGGGTGTGCCTGCCCTGTGTTCGTGGCCCTCGCTATATTCTTCACTTCCTTACTTATCTCCCCACACAATTCTGAGACTTCTGTGAAATGAGACTCTATTTCCTTTTTGTAATTGTACTTTAAAAATGTCAAAATAATTCAAAATATAGTCAAAGCCACTGAGGCACTCTAAAGTCTCCAGAGTTATAATGTGAACAGGTTATGCTAATGGGGACTGAACAAAATGCTAGAGCCCAGAGAGACAAAGTGGACAGGAGCAGCTTGGGTGGCCTTCCCAGGACAAAAGGAATCTGGGAAAATTTGTGGGAAAGTGGTAGCAAGTCTCTCTTGCCCTTCTCTGTCTCTGGCAGATGTACCTCATTCCAGGAGGAAAAAGGTGATCCAGGGAGCGTCTTGGTAGAATCAGGCCAGGTCCACCAAAAACTTCATGCCTTTCTGAGATTAATGATTCAAATCAAATTTAATTAGCTGACTAAGAAGCAGTATGCAGGCAACTAGACTAGCAGTGAAACAGTAAAACAGCTCTGGGACAAATTCTCAATTTAAAGAATCTGAGGGCTTTTCAGAGACTATGCTGATAAGGAGCCTGATACTGGCCAGATTAAAAAGCTCATGGAGGGCTTCCCTGGTGGTCCAGTGGGTAAGGACAACACCTTGCAGTGCAAGGGGCGCCAGTTTGATCCCTGCCCTGGGAAGATCCCACATGCCGTGGAGCAGCTGGACTGATGTGTCCAACTACTGAGCTGGAGCTCTGGAGTGCACGTGCCCAGAACTGGTACTCTGCAGCGAGAGAGCCCACTGCAATGGGAGGCCCACACAGGCCAAAGAACAAAGATGGATGGAAATAAGTAAATGAAAGAGTAATAGAAGTGGCCAAAGAAAGCTCATGAACCCGGCTTCCTGGTAGTCCGGTCGGTAAAGAGTCCATCCCTCTTGAAGTGCAAGGAGCACTGGTTTGATCTCTGGCCTGGGAAGATCCCACGTGCCGCAGAGCGGCCTGACCAGTGTGCCCAAATGCCAGCCAGTGCTCTGGAGCACATGTGCCCAGAGTCAGTGCCCTGAAGTGAGAGAGGCTATTGCAACAGGAGGCCTACACAGACCAAGACTAAAATTTCAGGTCCTGCCCTGTGTTCGTGGCCCTCGCTATATTCTTCACTTCCTTACTTATCTCCACACAATTCTGAGACTTCTGTGAAATGAGACTCTATTTCCTTTTTGTAATTGTACTTTAAAAATGTCAAAATAATTCAAAATATAGTCAAAGCCACTGAGGCACTCTAAAGTCTCCAGAGTTATAATGTGAACAGGTTATGCTAATGGGGACTGAACAAAATGCTAGAGCCCAGAGAGACAAAGTGGACAGGAGCAGCTTGGGTGGCCTTCCCAGGACAAAAGGAATCTGGGAAAATTTGTGGGAAAGTGGTAGCAAGTCTCTCTTGCCCTTCTCTGTCTCTGGCAGATGTACCTCATTCCAGGAGGAAAAAGGTGATCCAGGGAGCGTCTTGGTAGAATCAGGCCAGGTCCACCAAAAACTTCATGCCTTTCTGAGATTAATGATTCAAATCAAATTTAATTAGCTGACTAAGAAGCAGTATGCAGGCAACTAGACTAGCAGTGAAACAGTAAAACAGCTCTGGGACAAATTCTCAATTTAAAGAATCTGAGGGCTTTTCAGAGACTATGCTGATAAGGAGCCTGATACTGGCCAGATTAAAAAGCTCATGGAGGGCTTCCCTGGTGGTCCAGTGGGTAAGGACAACACCTTGCAGTGCAAGGGGCGCCAGTTTGATCCCTGCCCTGGGAAGATCCCACATGCCGTGGAGCAGCTGGACTGATGTGTCCAACTACTGAGCTGGAGCTCTGGAGTGCACGTGCCCAGAACTGGTACTCTGCAGCGAGAGAGCCCACTGCAATGGGAGGCCCACACAGGCCAAAGAACAAAGATGGATGGAAATAAGTAAATGAAAGAGTAATAGAAGTGGCCAAAGAAAGCTCATGAACCCGGCTTCCCTGGTAGTCCGGTCGGTAAAGAGTCCATCCCTCTTGAAGTGCAAGGAGCACTGGTTTGATCTCTGGCCTGGGAAGATCCCACGTGCCGCAGAGCGGCCTGACCAGTGTGCCCAAATGCCAGCCAGTGCTCTGGAGCACATGTGCCCAGAGTCAGTGCCCTGAAGTGAGAGAGGCTATTGCAACAGGAGGCCTACACAGACCAAAGACTAGAGATGGATGAAAATAAATAAACCAAAAACCAATAAAAGAGGTCAAAATTTAAAAAAAAAAGAAAAGAAAAGAAAAATTTCATGGACCAAGTATATAGTAGGTAAGAAGTAACACTCTGAAGCTGACATAATCCTGAGGACATCTACTGGATAGAGTGAAGAAAAAGGGATGAAAGAGGCATGGGGTTCCTTCAGCTTTTCGCTTCTCTGATTTGTCAAAGAGAAGTAACATGAAATGTTTGGTTTCAGATTACACGCAAAAACTGCATATTCCTTATAAAGACAACACAAAGATGCATACAAGAAAAGCTTTCCATTCCCCACCTCCCTTTCTCTTAACTTTCCTCAAAGCCAAGACAGGTTTAATCCTTCCAGGTCTTTCACTTGTTCATATTCATACACATAAGTATTTACACACATAGGCATAGATTTGTCTATGCTTTTGCCAAAGAATAACTGCACGAGCCTCATTATTCTTCAACTTGATATTGTTGCTTGATTACCTGTCACAAGCATCTTATAAATCAGTAGATACAGCTCCACTCCATGTGCTTCCTAATTTCAATACACTTAAAAATTTAGCTCCGCCTCATGGAATCATTCATACAAGTTTGATGCTGTTGTTTTTCCCTTGTAGACACTTTTTCTTTCTCTTTGTTCTTCAACCACCCTATAAAGTTTTGACTTTTTATCAGTTTATTTCACTGAGATGATTCAAAAATGCATCCCATGGATACCTTTTCTCCCTTTTGATATGTGGAGGATGTATCACTTTTGATTTGGGATAAGATACAGGCTTTAAGTGTATCAGAGTCAAGGGAGATGAAAGGATTAAGTAATGATCATAGACTATTCTAGGGCTACCTTGGTGGCTCAGATGATAAAGAATCCACCTGCAATGCACGAGACCTGGGTTCGATCCCTGGGTGGGGAAGATCCCCTGGAGAAGGGAATGACAACCTACTCCAGTACTGTCGCCTGGAGCATTCCATGGACAGAGGAGCCTGGTGGGCTATAGTCCAGAGTTTGACAAAGAGTTGGAGACAACTGAGCAACTAACACTAACACACTATTCTGAGATTTTTACTGAATGTGTTGAGGTTGATTGAATCTTGTTTTTCGTTCCTTCATAATGGCGTTCTTCACAGAGTGATAAGCAAGATAAACTCAAGATATCTGGCAACCTCACATTCTGTGACTTATGGTAACAATAAACTTTTCACCTTACCCTTTAGACTCACACAGGAGCCTGATTTACAACAGCCACTAGAGGGCGATTGTGTCACAAGCATGGGAGGATGTTAACAAGCCACAGGGCTGTTTGCATGGTTTTCAGTGTCCAGCAGAGCATCCTGTACATAAATGAGGTTTAAACAATAGCTACTGAAAGAAAAGTCATGATGGCGTCTCAATGATAGCCCACATTTCAAACTCTGGAACAAGATTTGGTAAATTCAACCCACAGACGGGATTGTTAACTAAATGATGTTGCATCTTGGCGGCACTTGTGGTAAAGAACCTGCCTATCAACGCTGGAAACATAAGAGATACAGGTTCGGTCCTTGGGTCAGGAAGATCTTTGGAGAAGGCAATGGCTACCCACTCCAGTATTCTTTCCTGGAGAATCCCATGGACAGAGGAGCCTGGTGGGCTACAGTCCATGGGGTCACAAAGAGTCAGACATGACTCTAGTGACTTAGCACACACACAATACCTGAAGTCATTGTGAATCATGTATTAGGTGATGGTCATTTACATGAGGAAATGTCACTTCCAACATTCATTGGCATATGTATCAGTCTTAGCTTCATCTTTGCATCAAACTTTAAATGTCTATTATTTTTAATAATCTGAAGAGCTATTATAAAGTGAACACCATTGTAATCACCACTCAGGTCAAGAAACTGAAATTTTCCAAACATCATAGGTGCCCTTCCATATACCCTGTCATATGTCAACCTTCTTCTCTCACAAAGTAGCTACTGAGTTTCAGACTCATCACTTCCTTGCTCTTGTTTATAGCTTTATTACCAAAGTGTGCACCACAACCTGTGTACTATAGTCTGGCTACCCATTTTTAAAAACTTATTTTAAATCTCTTATAATATCTATGGTCCCTCCTCCATCTCTTTATTTTTCTTAATGTTTAAGTATTGAAAAATCTGAGGACTTGACCTGCAGAGTGTGCCAGTTTGGATTTTGCTGATGGCACATTCCTGGGCACATGCTCCCCCAGCCCCCTTGTTTCCTGAACACCTGAAGCCAGGAGGCTGAATAGGTTTGGACAAGACTCCAGCTGTGATGTTCTTTCATCATACGATAACTCCACCTGATTTCTTCCTGTGATGTCTACAGCTGTATGTCCATATTCAATGCCTTACCCTATTAATTCACTTGGTTATCAAATGGCAATATTCTAATTCAATCACTTACTTTTTATTTATTCTTTGGGATTGCTTTTAGAAAGAGATCTTTCTTCTCATTCTCCTATTTGCTCCTGAGAACTGAAGTCCTTAATCATTATAGCATTTGACTTTTTGACCACACCCCATACTCTCTGTTCCTTCCAACTAGAGACTGAAAAGAGAGTAGGAAATTGACAGACCATTCAGAAATTCTCGGAAGAACAAAGCTGCCCGTTTCTTCCTGAATTTAACTTTCCAGTGGGGGAGATCAAACTGCCATCCTCCCACTCATATATATGACTTTGGATTTTTTTTTATGTTCTTCCAATCCACTCAGTACAGTTTCCTTAGTATCTCTCTCATCAGCGTCCTCTTTCATCACAGATGTTCTCACTGGGTTCTCTCCATATATTTTCAGCAGACACTTAAGCATCTCCTCTTCTGAGTGTCAGGCACTGGCCTAGTCACTTGTCTCCATTCCTTCTATGTTATTAAAAGTAAATGTTGGAGAAAACACTACATGAGTAAACATGTAGAACTAAAAGTTGATGGAACCCTACTGGAAGTGCAGGAAGGTCCGTGCGGTGTGACAGGGTTCATCTGGCCATGGTGGTCATGGACACAGAGAAGAAGAGGGGGAAACATGTGCAGAACCTGCTCTCTCCACCAGGCTCCTCCAGCTGTCCGGATTGTCCACTACAAGGTACGAGCGATGGATGAGCTCCTCCACCCAGACGGAGGGGAAGTTATATCCCTGCTCCTACCCACTAAGGCGAGGACATATCTGTATTTTGCCTCCTGACAAGGTACAAATGTGTTACAGATTCTGGGCTTGCTAATGAGGTGGCTGGATCTAGAACCTATCATAAAAAGTGAAGTTAGTCAGAAAGAGAAGGACAAGTACAATATATTGACACATATATTTGGAATCTAGTAGGATAGTGATGATGGCACACGCAGTGAAGCGACGGAAAGACAGACATGGACAGTGGACATATGGACATTGTGGGGAAGCAACAGTGGGTGACAAGTGTAAAGGAAGTAGCATGAAGGCCTGTACTATCATATGTGAAGAAAATAGCTACAGTCATTGCTCTGTGAGAAAAGCAGATCCTTCACAGGTGCTGTAAGACGGTCTGGAGGGGGTGGGACAGGGGGGATATACATATGACTAATCTGAGAACATACATATCTGTAAACAACAAAACTCTGTAAAAGTTAAAAGTAAAATAAAAGTTAAAAAAAAAAAATTCTGGGCTTGAGGGCATATGACACCACCGTGATGCTTTCAAGACTCTCAGTACACAGTATCCTCTTGTACACAGTATCTGAGATGTATCGTTTAGGCTTTTTTGGTAGGCATTTCTGGGTATCTGAGATAAACCATGATCTCATCCATTAAAAAATATGAAAACCATGAAGACTTTTTCCACATCCAATTTCAGGGTCCCTGCGGTCTTGTCAGGCCACAAAGCAATCATTCCCAACTTCTGCTGCACATTGAGGTCGCCCGGGGAATCTTAAAATACTGATGCTCTCATCAGCGTCTCTTTATACAGATGTTCAGGAAAGAAATACACCCTTTCTGAGTGTCAGGCACTGGCCTAGTCACTTGTCTCCATTCCTTCTATGTTATTAAAAGTAAATGTTGGAGAAAACACTACATGAGTAAACATGTAGAACTAAAAGTTGATGGAACCCTACTGGAAGTGCAGGAAGGTCCGTGCGGTGTGACAGGGTTCATCTGGCCATGGTGGTCATGGACACAGAGAAGAAGAGGGGGAAACATGTGCAGAACCTGCTCTCTCCACCAGGCTCCTCCAGCTGTCCGGATTGTCCACTACAAGGTACGAGCGATGGATGAGCTCCTCCACCCAGACGGAGGGGAAGTTATATCCCTGCTCCTACCCACTAAGGCGAGGACATATCTGTATTTTGCCTCCTGACAAGGTACAAATGTGTTACAGATTCTGGGCTTGCTAATGAGGTGGCTGGATCTAGAACCTATCAAAAAATGTGAAGTTAGTCAGAAAGAGAAGGACAAGTACAATATATTGACACATATATTTGGAATCTAGTAGGATAGTGATGATGGCACACGCAGTGAAGCGACGGAAAGACAGACATGGACAGTGGACATATGGACATTGTGGGGAAGCAACAGTGGGTGACAAGTGTAAAGGAAGTAGCATGAAGGCCTGTACTATCATATGTGAAGAAAATAGCTACAGTCATTGCTCTGTGAGAAAAGCAGATCCTTCACAGGTGCTGTAAGACGGTCTGGAGGGGGTGGGACAGGGGGGATATACATATGACTAATCTGAGAACATACATATCTGTAAACAACAAAACTCTGTAAAAGTTAAAAGTAAAATAAAAGTTAAAAAAAAAAAAATTCTGGGCTTGAGGGCATATGACACCACCGTGATGCTTTCAAGACTCTCAGTACACAGTATCCTCTTGTACACAGTATCTGAGATGTATCGTTTAGGCTTTTTTGGTAGGCATTTCTGGGTATCTGAGATAAACCATGATCTCATCCATTAAAAAATATGAAAACCATGAAGACTTTTTCCACATCCAATTTCAGGGTCCCTGCGGTCTTGTCAGGCCACAAAGCAATCATTCCCAACTTCTGCTGCACATTGAGGTCGCCCGGGGAATCTTAAAAATACTGATGTCTAGGCCCCACCCAGTGTATCTTCAGGGACCATCAGAAAGTTACATAATATCTCATGGGATGGCAAGAACCCTTATCTTTAAGCACTAGCCTCCCAGCAACTCCAGTGGGAGAGGATGACTCCACCAGACAGAATGAACACATTCTCCAAAGTCAGGCTTTCCACTGGCGGGGAGCCGGGAAAGACAGGGCTGCTTGCTTGTGCCCCAGCAGCTAAGCAACAATGGTGCCTGAGACAGGCAAAGATATGTAAATAACTAATCACATGTTCGAGTGCATGGAGAGTCTTCTGAGTGGAGATGCTGCTTGTCCAAGTTTGCAGAGAACCAAGCAGACACCATCCTGAAGCTCTTTGAATAACAAGGAATCCTATCTTTACTCTCAACTGAAGTTAGGCATATACACTCTTTTCAATAACACAGACGTACTGGGGAGGAGTGACTAGCCCAGTGCCTGGTACTCAGAAGAGGGGTGCTCAAGTGTCTGCTCAATGTATATGGAGAGGACCTGGAAAGAACACCTGTCATGAGAGAGGAAGCTGATGAGACAGTGAGACGCTAGGGAAGCTGTGAGTGTATCTGAAGAGCATAAACAGGAAACCAAAATCATATACATGAGTGGAGAGGTGGAGAATGATTTCCCTATTGAAATGTAATCTCCAGGAAGGCTGGAAAACCATGTCTCCCTTCTTTGCCATCAAAGCGCCCATTGCCTGAACATCAGAGGCTGAGTATTGGTTGAATATGTATATGAGCCAAGTTATCTAATGCTCTTCCTACAAATTCTTTCTTTCTTTCTTTTTTTGGACAAGTTGAAAACATACTTAAAATGTTAATTTAAAATATTTAAAGTATAGAGAAAACAGGATTACATACACCTAGTGACTCCCACCTAAAATGGACATGGGCTAAAGTTACTTTCTGAACTTTTTAAAAGTCCTTTACAGTAAGTGCCATTTCCATATCAGACAGCACCCCAAATTTTAATAAAATACACACATCTGAGACAACACTGTCACTGTCCGAAATTCTGCATCCCAAGTTCAAGGTGAAGGAAAAAAATGATTCTGAAAGAGGCCCAGGGCAGACTGTGAGATAAGCATAGTCTAATTATATACATATACATACACACATCTACATCCACCTACACATATATTTCATCAGTTTAGAGTGAATATAAGGGCAGAGCATCTTAGTGGCCAGACTGGTAACTGCACTGCTCTCTCCTATGGGAACTGGAGGAAGGTTGGGGATTGTGCTTTCAGCCCAACAGTTAAGTGCTCGTGAAAATAAGCAAAAAATCACGTCAGTCTTGGTTATTAACTGGCTGTCTCCCTCACACTCCTATTCGACCCACTATTTTCATCCCTCGAGGTCCCCTAAGGGGCACATTGCTCCCCTAATCTCTACCCTGACCCAGAAAGGTCACAAGTAGAATTAGGATGTGAAAACTTGAAGGAACACAGCGACCTGAACCCTTCAGCCTTTCAACCTCCCAGCCTCTGGGCACCTTCACTGCTGGGGTCTAAGCTAAGAAGCCACACCTTCTTGTCAGCTGAAAGCTGAGAACCTCTTCTGAATCTCAAGCCCAAGTTGACAAGAAGGCCAAACATTAGTTCTAAAGAGGGCAAGGAGGGAGTTGAATATGAAAGCGGAGCCCAGAAATAAGAAACCAGTACTAGAAAATCAGTCTTTGGGGACTTTCTGGCTCACCTTATATTTCCCAGGTGAGTCTTTCTGCTCCCCCTGCCTGTTCCATCTTCCCCGATCACCCCTCCTCCTGAGCCAGTTTGGAGAGAACCGCCTGTCTACACCATTTGGAGCCTGTCCATTGTCACCAACACAAATGAACACCACATGGCCACAAGATGGTTACAGGTCAGCAAAGCTCCCAGAAGGGTGAGAATACATTATGACAACAGACTGCTGAAGGTTTATGTGGCTATTTAGAAGAGTTTCATATCTGCTTCTTGGATAAAGTCTCCAGTTGTGAAGCTGGGCTCTCCAAGGGAAGATCGATAGCATCTGTCTGCAGATGGAGCCAAGAAAATAATATATAGGAGCTGATGCTGAGTTGAAAGTCATGCCAAGGACATTAAACAACATGGATTTATAGCCCATTCATGATGGCACATTTGTTTATGATTTCAGTTAATTAAGACCACTTTGCTTCTTTTCTGCTACCACATGAAACCTTTAAAAAAATAAAACAATACATATATACATATACATACTTTGAAGGAATTCCAGACATCAGCATTTTAATGTTAGTACAAAAGGAAAATGCTGAATGCATATCCTGAAATGGTGAGAGCACTGGCCAGCGGCTATACTTACTACAGTTATTCAGACTGTTGCTGGGATCACAAACAGAGTTACCACCACATGAATCACAGGAACTGGACAGGCATCTTTGGTCTCCTTCTTGACATAGAGTCTGACCTACAAAAGGGAGAAAGGCACATTCACTTTCATCAGCATCTATTAAGGATCCAGAACACCCACTGGAGTCAAGGAAGGGCACAACCTTAATTCCTTCCAACGTCTATAAAAATATTGAATGTACACTGAGTGGCTACTTTCTGAATTTTCCTGTAACCGAATCCAACACCGTTATTCATGAAGGACTCTGTAGGAATGAACACACTAAGGGACAACCCATCCTTTAAAAACAGGCTGTTGTGGGGGCTTCCCTGGTGGTCCAGTGGGTAAGGACACTGCCTTGCAGTGCAGGGGGTGCTGGTTCGATCCCTGGCCTGGGAAGATTCCACGTGTCACGGAGCGGCTGGACCAATGTGTCCAACTATGGAGCCGGAGCTCTGGAGCGCATGTGCCCAGAGCCAGTGCTCCACAGTGAGAGAGGCCACTGTAATGGGAGGCCCACACAGGTCAAAGAACAAAGACGGATGAAAATGAATAAATGAAAGATCAATAGAAATGGCCAAAAAAAAAAAAAAAACCAGGCTGTTGTGGCTTTTAATGGAAATGATAGTATCTTATATTTACATGGGTGCATATAGCTGATGACAAAGGAAAATTCAAGTGATTTGAGGGAAAAGCCAGTATTTTCAAGACACATTTGATCCCAGCTCTAGTATTCCCTCTAAGGAAAATGCTTTCCTTAATAATAAAGAGAGCATTGACATCAGTAAGGGTACTTGATCATGGTGTGATCAGAAGCAGCTGTTATCCATCTTTTCGGTGTGTTCCGGGAAAGGAGCACTGGCCCAGCTGCAGTGACCTGAGAACTGGGTTTCTTGTTTCCAAATAAATGACAACAGTAATATCAGCCTAATGGCTTTTCCTTAAGGTATGTGGAGAGGAAACTGCTTTTCCCGTTGATTTCCTGGTCATTTGTAGATTAAATGGAAAAAGTAATAAATTACTGCCTGTTCTCTTTCTAGCTTGCCCCCATTATAGTCAATTATTTTCAGATACATCATCTGGAACCTAGAAGGTCTTGCAAGGCATTCATTTTTAAATATAAGTAACAATACAGGTACACATAACATCAGTCTTACCTATCATTCTAAGACAATATTATATTGGACTTTCTTATCTATAATCTAAGACATCTATAATCTTATGTATATTGTAAATATAATATAATCTTGTGTATATTGTAAATATAATATTTATTATATTTGGACTCTTTCTCCCTTCCAGTACCATTAATAAACAGCATTATATGTTCATGGCCTTACAAGAAAGAGATATCCCCCTTTTTGTATATGTTAGCAGATAAAACTTTTTTCCAACGTAAGCCAGGCTAAGTTTCATGAATCTAGGCACTGAGATTAAATAGCTTGATAGTTTCAATTCTAATTAGGAATATCATCACAAACAGAATCTTACAATGCCATGTGATGATTGCTCCCTGAAGATATCCCTAATGTAAAATGCACATATCCCTAATACAAAAATCAGTAAAAGCAAACTAGGGCAGTAAGAAGGAAACTTCTTATGGGAGTTTTTAGGCAGAAGGGATACGTTGGGATAAGAGGGAAGGATGGGTTTCCCAAGCAGAGAGCAAGATGTGCAAAGGGCTGGCATCACCGGAGGTTAAGGGAAACTAAACAGGAAGGCTGAGAGCAAGGTTGAGGCTGTAAGGTCTAAATCTTAGAGAGGGCCCCAAGTCCTAGAAGAAGCAGTCCCTATCCGCCCCTCCAAACTAGTCGAGCATAACCCGCCTGTGATCTTTGATGACAGTGACTGTTGTGTTGTAACTCGCTACCCTTCACTCTCAGCTCTCTAGAGGCAATGGCCTTCTCTCCCTGCTCTAAGTGCTAACTTGCTCCTTCCCACCTCGGGGCCTTTCACCAAGTGGTTTCCTGTGTTGGAAATGCTTTCTCCAGCTCTACTCTCTTTTGTTAATTCCATGCATTCTCCAGATAGTAGCTCCAGTACCTCCTTCCTCTGGTACACCACATCCTAGCACCTTGAATTTCTCTCCTAGCCTACATTCCTCCCATGGACCAGTCCTACTGTTTCACACGAGCCTGCCAGTGCCATGAGCTGCCGCCTTTGCCACGGAATTTCAAGCACCACAACATACTTCTACTATGTTGAATTCATTAGAGTGAATAAGCTAAATTCACTACAATTTTACTTTTATTTTTTTACTTTTACATTTTATCATGGAACTTTTCTTATATCTCCCACATGTAAGGAAATATTGGCAAATCCTGCCACTGCATAGTAAAGAAAACAAAATTACTTCAAATAGTATTGAATTATGTAGTGATAAAGGACTCTTTGATCAAAAAGGAGGTGCTTGGTTGACATACACACAATAACTCAAGGCTAAGAATGAAGGCCCTTCTGAATTTTCTAAACTGCTAAAACAAAACGATCCTTATCTTGGTTTCTATGGAATAAATTTGTGATTAAAACATTCTCCCTCAGTAACATGGAAACTTACATTACCATATATAATATAGATAGCCCATGGGAATCTGCTGTATGACTCAGGGAATTCAAACAGGCACTCTGAAACAACCTGGAGGGGTGGGATGGGGAGGGAGAAGAAAGGGAGGTTCAAGACGGAGGGGACATGTGTATACCTATGTCTGACTCATGTTGATTTTTGGCAGAAAACAACAAAATTCTATAAAGCAATTATCCTTTAATAAAAAAATAAAAACTTTTTTAAAAAATTTATTTAATATTTTCTGAAAAAAGGATTCTCCCATTTGGTCTGGAATGTGTTTCTGTTAAACTAGTCTAATAACAATATTTACTATGACAAATCTAATTTAGTTACAGATAACCAATCTCATCAGCTAAGGTGGAATATACACAGCCTAAGGCTTTCAGGTAGCAGTCACACGATGATAGCTTACATTTATGGATTACACTACGTCCTCTCTATGACTGAGATGACAGTCACAGAAACTGAGATGGAACAAGATTAAATTACTGGCTTAAAGTCAACCAGGGAGTAAGCAGCAGAGCTGGGGTTTGAATCCAGGCAGCTGGGCAGCAATCACCACATTCTTAATCACAAGGTTACAGTAGAAAGCGGCAAGGTCACTTGTAAACAAATGTAGGGATTTTTAAGTTAAAGGTTATTACCAGCTTGGTACTGAAAGATGCTTATACCCAAACTTGAGGCTTAAGACAATCAGCGTAGAGCTTTCTTTTCTGACAAAAAACCAATTTATTGGTTTTCCGACTTTTCCTCTGAGGGTTTCACAGACGATATCGGTCGGCTTTTAAAGTGTGTTCAAGTATATTGCTGGTAATGGGAGCCATCCAAATGCTTTTCTGCAGACGGTTATTTGGGGAAGTCATTTCATTTAATTTCAGAAGCCAATTCCTTCTAACTGAAATCTAATTGAATTAAATAATACATGCCACACTTTTCTCTTTATTGTAGTGTTTCCCCATAAAATAGCTAACTGAATCTGCGCATGTTGTTGAAGTGTTTAACCACTACTCTTCACCCTTAGGCATGAGCTTTCAGTGTAAGTTGCATGAGAATCTTATTTACCACAAGCAAAGGTTTCCGGCTGACCAGACCTCTAAGCACCAGTGCGTTGGGCAGTCTGGTATTATTTATGTGGAAATCCTTTAAGCACTAGGAAATTTCCAACTTTCTGCTTTGGACCCAAGGCTTTCCTGGTGAGGACTGTTTCTGGGGCTGGAGCACACACTTACCATCGCTACAATTCTCTTCATCACTTCCGTCCTTACAGTCTTCATCTCCGTCACATTGGAAAGAGCTGGGGATACACTGTCCATTTCTGCATTCCAACAGACCCTGGCTGTGACACGCTAGGGAACGCCAAAACAACATGCACTTTAATTATCTGGGCTTCAGTCTGGGAATCACATCCACGATTCCTGTTGATCTGGCATCACCAAGAAATGAAGTGTTCTAAGCATCTGAATGTTCTGCCTAAATGAATGAGTCATTCATTTTTTTCATCCCAAATGTTCTTAGAATGCAAGGTTTTCTTTCCAGACTTTCTCTCATCTTATTAAGTAGCACTTACCTAAAACCAATTTTTTTAGATCCTTGCATAAGTGGAAATAGTATTAATGGAAGTAGTTTTATACTGGGCTTCCCTAGTGGCTTAATGATAAAGAATCTGCCTGCCAGGGCAGCAGACCTGGGTTCAATCCCTGGGTCAAGAAGGTTCCCTGGAAAAGGAAATGGCAACTCACTCTAGTATTCTTGCATGGGAAATCCCATGGCGAGAGGACCCTGGCAGGCTACAGTCCATGGGGTCACAAAAGAGTCAGACTTGACTTAGTGACTAAACAACAATAAGAAGTTATACTAGTAATATAAAGCTACAATTTCGTAAAGGTTTACTATATGCAGTAGTTGTGCTAAGAGTATTACATGTCCAATCTCAAATCCTTTTTCCCCAGTTTGGAAAATGAAGTCAGTGATTAGTGTAAATGGATCCAAATGCTTTTCTGCAGACGATTTAGTCTTTCATTTACAGAAGCCAATTCCTTCTAACTGAAATCTAATTGAATTAAATAATACATGCCACACTTTTCTCTTTATTGTAGTGTTTCCCCATAAAATAGCTAACTGAATCTGCGCATGTTGTTGAAGTGTTTAACCACTACTCTTCACCCTTAGGCATGAGCTTTCAGTGTAAGTTGCATGAGAATCTTATTTACCACAAGCAAAGGTTTCCGGCTGACCAGACCTCTAAGCACCAGTGCGTTGGGCAGTCTGGTATTATTTATGTGGAAATCCTTTAAGCACTAGGAAATTTCCAACTTTCTGCTTTGGACCCAAGGCTTTCCTGGTGAGGACTGTTTCTGGGGCTGGAGCACACACTTACCATCGCTACAATTCTCTTCATCACTTCCGTCCTTACAGTCTTCATCTCCGTCACATTGGAAAGAGCTGGGGATACACTGTCCATTTCTGCATTCCAACAGACCCTGGCTGTGACACGCTAGGGAACGCCAAAACAACATGCACTTTAATTATCTGGGCTTCAGTCTGGGAATCACATCCACGATTCCTGTTGATCTGGCATCACCAAGAAATGAAGTGTTCTAAGCATCTGAATGTTCTGCCTAAATGAATGAGTCATTCATTTTTTTCATCCCAAATGTTCTTAGAATGCAAGGTTTTCTTTCCAGACTTTCTCTCATCTTATTAAGTAGCACTTACCTAAAACCAATTTTTTTAGATCCTTGCATAAGTGGAAATAGTATTAATGGAAGTAGTTTTATACTGGGCTTCCCTAGTGGCTTAATGATAAAGAATCTGCCTGCCAGGGCAGCAGACCTGGGTTCAATCCCTGGGTCAAGAAGGTTCCCTGGAAAAGGAAATGGCAACTCACTCTAGTATTCTTGCATGGGAAATCCCATGGCGAGAGGACCCTGGCAGGCTACAGTCCATGGGGTCACAAAAGAGTCAGACTTGACTTAGTGACTAAACAACAATAAGAAGTTATACTAGTAATATAAAAGCTACAATTTCGTAAAGGTTTACTATATGCAGTAGTTGTGCTAAGAGTATTACATGTCCAATCTCAAATCCTCATAACAAATTTGTAAAGTGGATATTATCAACCTAGTTTGGAATAAGGAAACTGAAGCATCTAGTGTATGGGTCAGGGCAGATGTGAAAGTGAGATTTTCTACCCCTAAGCCCCAACCTAACACTAGGCCCCAACCTGACATGATACAGTAACAAAATGGTACATGTGAAAGAATTGCATAGTACCTATCCCACAATAAACACTTTATTTCAAAACTTGCTTTTGACATCTGATATTTAAAAGGGATGATCTAGTGACTATTAACCTTCCAAGAACTGGTTGTCTTAATTCTATCCCTGTTGTGTTTTAGGGTATCAGAAACCCATGTACCATGTGATCTTGGCCTTCATGGAGTTAGTGACTACATACACACATATATACGTACTTGAGCACCATGTCCTTGCTTTTCTAATATCCATCAAAATACAGTCACTCTGTTTCACTATGTTCACTAGGCCAGGAGGCAGGTGATATTTCAGTTCAAACACAATTCAGGAAAAAGGAAAGCTGAGTATAGCATTTGCTAATTAATTTATATGAGTCTTCTTATGTCAAAATAAAAACCATGAAACCCACATTCCTATTTTTGCCTCAAATAACAGGTGAATTAAATAGCCACTCTCATAACTATCCACTGTTTCTACTTTAATTAGCAAAAAAACAGAAATAAAAAGTTTAATTTGTTTGAATATGCATAAAATGTACCATATTAACTCTTTGGGATCAATATTACTTTCTTTTAACACACAGTTGCTTCTCTTCAAACATTTTACTGTGTAGTGTACTTTTTAGGGTAAAAATACGGCCATCCATACTCGATTTTACTAGGTAGTGTAACAGCTACTTCAAGACTCTTAAAAAAAAATGGAAGTAGATGGTAAAGAATTTGCCTGCAGTACATAAGACCTGCATTCGATCCCTGGGTCAGGAAGATCCTCTGGAGAAGGGAATGACTCTCCACTTCAGTATTCTTCCCTGGGGAATCCCATGGACAGAGGAGCCTGGCAGGCTATAGTCCATGGGCTCACAGAGAGTCGGACATGACTGAGTAACACTTTCATTTTTTTCATAATTGATAAGACAGTATCATGTTAATTTCAAGTGTACAGCACAGTGACTCGGTTATACATACACATATACATACATATGTACCTATTCCTTTCCAGATTCTTTTCTCTTATAGGCTATTACAAAATACTAAGTATATAGTTCACTGGGCTATACAATAGGACCTTGTTGGTTATCTGTTTTATATACAGCAGCATGTATATGTTAATCCCAAAGTCCTAATTTATTCTTCACCCCCTTTCCTCTTCGGTAGCCATAAACTTGATTTCTAAGTCTGTAAATCTGCTTCTGTTTTGCAAATAAGTTCATCTGTATAATTTTTTAGATTTCACATAGACATGATACCATATGCTACTTGTCATCCTATCTAGCTTACTTTGATTAGTATGATAATACCTGGGTCCATTCATGTTGCTGCAACATTATTTCATTCTTTTTTTTTTTTTAAAAATTTACTTATTTATTTTGGGGGGGGTGGGGTGGGGAGGGAGGGGAGCAAGCGGGCCACTTCTATTGGTCTTTCATTTCTCTATTTTCATCCGTCTTTGTTCTTTGGCCCGCGTGGGCCTCCCAGCGCAGTGGCCTCTGTTGTCGCAGAGCACTGGCTCTGGGCGCATGCGCTCCAGAGCTCCGACTCGGTAATTGGACACATCGGTCCAGCCACTCCGCGGCACGTGGGATCTTCACAGGCCAGGGATCGAACCGGCGCCCCTTGCACTGCAAGGCGGTGTCCTTACCCACTGGACCACCAGGGAAGCCCTATTTCATTCTTTTTAGGCTGAACATATTACTGTGTAGTGTACTTTAGGGTAAAAATCGGCCATCCATACTCGATTTTACTAGGTAGTGTAACAGCTACTTCAAGACTCTTAAAAAAAAATGGAAGTAGATGGTAAAGAATTTGCCTGCAGTACATAAGACCTGCATTCGATCCCTGGGTCAGGAAGATCCTCTGGAGAAGGGAATGACTCTCCACTTCAGTATTCTTCCCTGGGGAATCCCATGGACAGAGGAGCCTGGCAGGCTATAGTCCATGGGCTCACAGAGAGTCGGACATGACTGAGTAACACTTTCATTTTTTTCATAATTGATAAGACAGTATCATGTTAATTTCAAGTGTACAGCACAGTGACTCGGTTATACATACACATATACATACATATGTACCTATTCCTTTCCAGATTCTTTTCTCTTATAGGCTATTACAAAATACTAAGTATATAGTTCACTGGGCTATACAATAGGACCTTGTTGGTTATCTGTTTTATATACAGCAGCATGTATATGTTAATCCCAAAGTCCTAATTTATTCTTCACCCCCTTTCCTCTTCGGTAGCCATAAACTTGATTTCTAAGTCTGTAAATCTGCTTCTGTTTTGCAAATAAGTTCATCTGTATAATTTTTTAGATTTCACATAGACATGATACCATATGCTACTTGTCATCCTATCTAGCTTACTTTGATTAGTATGATAATACCTGGGTCCATTCATGTTGCTGCAACATTATTTCATTCTTTTTTTTTTTTTAAAGATTTACTTATTTATTTTGGTGGGGATGGGGTGGGGAGGGAGGGGAGCAAGCGGGCCACTTCTATTGGTCTTTCATTTCTCTATTTTCATCCGTCTTTGTTCTTTGGCCCGCGTGGGCCTCCCAGCGCAGTGGCCTCTGTTGTCGCAGAGCACTGGCTCTGGGCGCATGCGCTCCAGAGCTCCGACTCGGTAATTGGACACATCGGTCCAGCCACTCCGCGGCACGTGGGATCTTCACAGGCCAGGGATCGAACCGGCGCCCCTTGCACTGCAAGGCGGTGTCCTTACCCACTGGACCACCAGGGGAAGCCCTATTTCATTCTTTTTAGGCTGAACATATTCCACTGTATACATGTACCACATCTTTATCCATTCATCTGTCAAGGGACATTTAGATGGCTTCCATGTCTTGATCATTTGTAAACAGTTCTGCTGTGAACCTAGGGGTTCATACACCTTTCTCTTTTTTTTGGTTTCCTCCAGATATATTCACCCAGAAATAGACAGCTTCTGAAGTTATAGTATTATCACAAACTGTGTAACTTCATCAACCCTGAAGGCTCTCTTTTGTCAGTTCTCACTCTGTTCTCTCACAAATGGTGCCTGTGAGCATGAGTGGAGGCTTGTGCTTACCTGTTCATAGATTGTCTGCAGACAAAAAGTTCCCCAGTCATTGGGAAACATATCTGCTTTGACATAGCCATGAAAGAAGGTATTTGGATAATGGGAGAGAAAAGAGCCACCTGCCTGCCCAGAGCAGCCAAGTCAAGCTTGGAAGTTCTGGAGAGAGAAATGGGGACGACAGTTACGTTACATTGTTTTTGTCCTCACACCATTCAGTTATCACCTGTACAGGCCAGGACCAAAGTGCCACATTCTGTTTAGATAGCAAACCTTGAATGTGTTTGACTGAACAGGTAGAAATGGGCAAAATGGGCGAGACGAAGCCCTCAGTGCACTCACAGCAGTTGACCTCGTCAGATTTATCCACACAGTCGTGGTCCCCGTCGCACACCCACGCGATGGCAATGCAGCGGCCGTCTCCACACCGATGTTCCTCTGTAGGGTTGCAATCTGGAGGAGGCAAGAACTCAGGAGGATGGAGAGCACCCACAGGACAAACCCTTGAAACTTCCAGTGCATAGTTCCAAGTACAAGTTAGAAAGTTCTTCTGCACTAAATACTACCTAAATAAGTACTACCTAAAAATTATTAAAGCTAATCACAAAGTCAAAAGGGTAAACAAGCAAGACGAAGAATTCGGCTGGTTCTATTGATAATTCATGAAGGGCAATTCAGAATTGAACACAGTTCTTTAAAATGTGATGGCTTGGTGGTAAAGAATGTGCCTACCATTGCCGAAGACACAGGTTCGATCCCTGGGTCAGGAAGATCCCTGGGAGAAGAAACTGGCAACCCACTGCAGTATTGCTGCCTGGAAAACTCCATGGACGGAAGAGCCTGGGGAGTTACAGTCCATGGGGTCGCAAAGATATGACTCAGATATGACTTAGCAACTCAACAGTAAGATCTTTAAAAGGTAGATTCATTCCTCCTTTTAACTGAGATATAATTGACATACAAAGTTGTATAAACTTATGTGAGATGAGTTAGAAAGAGAAACACTGTGTGATATCACATGTGGAATATAAAAAAGCTGAATTGGTATGGAGTGTAGATTGGGGGTCAGAAGGGCTGGTATGGACTGTATTGGAAAGATGTTGTTTACAGGTACAAACACGCAACTATGTCGGCGGAGTCCTTCTTTAAAAGATAAGATCAGTTTTTGGATGTAAAACAAACCCTTGATGTCACCACAGCAGAAGTTGCCCTGTGGTGGGTGTCAGTGCAACACAAGAGGGGTCTCTAGTTATATATAATAAGAGGATCAGGATCTGCAAGCATAGTTTTGCTTAAGAGCTCAAGGTTTAACCAGAGGCCACTGCCTCCAACCAGAGAAGAAACAAAACATTTTCACAGAGACAAAAAATGTTAACTCCCATTTCCATTCCACTTCTTTAGCTTTTCTTTAGTATGACTTTACGCAAGAAATAGGACATTTATATTTAAGACGTGACAAACCAGTAATTGAAAAAGCCTCTTTCTGAAAATTAAGAAACTAATCACTTGATAATTTTACCCACTGACCTCATTAACACACAATGCACTGAAAGGTTTTGATTTTAAATTTCTGTAATATAAATGAAAACCTTGATGGAAATGAGGCTACTTACCGCAGTTCTGCTCGTCACTCAGATCCCCACAGTCATCATAGCCATCACACACCAGGCTATAATTAAGGCACTTGCCTGTGTGACAGTGAAACAGATTCTCGCTGCAGTCTGAAAAACAACAAAAAAAAGGAGAAGCTGCTGATGGATCATCAGAGCAGAACAGCATGGTACAGTAGGAGACTGTCTAACAGAAGCATATCATGGGCGGAAATCAATGGTACCCCCAGCACTGGTCACAGAACGATCTCAGCCGAAGACACAGGTTCGATCCTGGGTCAGGAAGATCCCTGGGAGAAGAAACTCGCAACCCACTGCAGTATTGCTGCCTGGAAAACTCCATGGACGGAAGAGCCTGGGGAGTTACAGTCCATGGGGTCGCAAAGATATGACTCAGATATGACTTAGCAACTCAACAGTAAGATCTTTAAAAGGTAGATTCATTCCTCCTTTTAACTGAGATATAATTGACATACAAAGTTGTATAAACTTATGTGAGATGAGTTAGAAAGAGAAACACTGTGTGATATCACATGTGGAATATAAAAAAGCTGAATTGGTATGGAGTGTAGATTGGGGGTCAGAAGGGCTGGTATGGACTGTATTGGAAAGATGTTGTTTACAGGTACAAACACGCAACTATGTCGGCGGAGTCCTTCTTTAAAAGATAAGATCAGTTTTTGGATGTAAAACAAACCCTTGATGTCACCACAGCAGAAGTTGCCCTGTGGTGGGTGTCAGTGCAACACAAGAGGGGTCTCTAGTTATATATAATAAGAGGATCAGGATCTGCAAGCATAGTTTTGCTTAAGAGCTCAAGGTTTAACCAGAGGCCACTGCCTCCAACCAGAGAAGAAACAAAACATTTTCACAGAGACAAAAAATGTTAACTCCCATTTCCATTCCACTTCTTTAGCTTTTCTTTAGTATGACTTTACGCAAGAAATAGGACATTTATATTTAAGACGTGACAAACCAGTAATTGAAAAAGCCTCTTTCTGAAAATTAAGAAACTAATCACTTGATAATTTTACCCACTGACCTCATTAACACACAATGCACTGAAAGGTTTTGATTTTAAATTTCTGTAATATAAATGAAAACCTTGATGGAAATGAGGCTACTTACCGCAGTTCTGCTCGTCACTCAGATCCCCACAGTCATCATAGCCATCACACACCAGGCTATAATTAAGGCACTTGCCTGTGTGACAGTGAAACAGATTCTCGCTGCAGTCTGAAAAACAACAAAAAAAAGGAGAAGCTGCTGATGGATCATCAGAGCAGAACAGCATGGTACAGTAGGAGACTGTCTAACAGAAGCATATCATGGGGCGGAAATCAATGGTAACCTGGTCCACACCTACTGTTTCACAAGTGAGGAGACTACGGTGCAGAGAGATCCACTGACTTGCTCAAGATCATATAACAAGCTCCTGCAGAACCACTAGGACCTACTGGCTCCCAAGCCAATGCTCTGATCACTTCTTGAGAAAATGAGTTCCACTTTATGTCATCTGAAAGCTTCCTTAGAGCCAAATACAATGAAAGACATTCTCAATTCACCATCGTTCCCAATGAAGTTCATGTTCATACAGAATGAATACTTAATAGACCATGAGTAGTTATGTCTTTAAAATATTTCCTTTAAAATGAAAGTTTAGTTTTATCAGTGGCATAAATATTAACAAAGAAAAACAGTCATTTACATTAGAGTCATTACTTCTTCACACAACTTTCAACTGAAGGTTTCACAGCATGACCCTCAAATAAGAAGTACTGCCCTAGATTATGGTGCCAAGGTAAGAAAAAGTGATGTATAACCTCAGGAAGCTTACAGTTTTATGTTGGAATAAACATCAGGCAAGGAAATTTTAATAAGAAGATAGAATGTATTCTTGAGTAAACCAGAACTCTCACACTGATTCTACCATCCATCTGTGAGAACAAGTGTATTAGCTAAAATTTATGTCTGTAAACTTAATAATGAAATCAGGATAAGAGCAACTACTCAATAGAGTTAGGGGAAGATATAAACAATAAAATAATGTAAGTTGCCAAGGCAATTTAGTCGGAAAAGCCTCTTTCTGAAAATTAAGAAACTAATCACTTGATAATTTTACCCACTGACCTCATTAACACACAATGCACTGAAAGGTTTTGATTTTAAATTTCTGTAATATAAATGAAAACCTTGATGGAAATGAGGCTACTTACCGCAGTTCTGCTCGTCACTCAGATCCCCACAGTCATCATAGCCATCACACACCAGGCTATAATTAAGGCACTTGCCTGTGTGACAGTGAAACAGATTCTCGCTGCAGTCTGAAAAACAACAAAAAAAAGGAGAAGCTGCTGATGGATCATCAGAGCAGAACAGCATGGTACAGTAGGAGACTGTCTAACAGAAGCATATCATGGGGCGGAAATCAATGGTAACCTGGTCCACACCTACTGTTTCACAAGTGAGGAGACTACGGTGCAGAGAGATCCACTGACTTGCTCAAGATCATATAACAAGCTCCTGCAGAACCACTAGGACCTACTGGCTCCCAAGCCAATGCTCTGATCACTTCTTGAGAAAATGAGTTCCACTTTATGTCATCTGAAAGCTTCCTTAGAGCCAAATACAATGAAAGACATTCTCAATTCACCATCGTTCCCAATGAAGTTCATGTTCATACAGAATGAATACTTAATAGACCATGAGTAGTTATGTCTTTAAAATATTTCCTTTAAAATGAAAGTTTAGTTTTATCAGTGGCATAAATATTAACAAAGAAAAACAGTCATTTACATTAGAGTCATTACTTCTTCACACAACTTTCAACTGAAGGTTTCACAGCATGACCCTCAAATAAGAAGTACTGCCCTAGATTATGGTGCCAAGGTAAGAAAAAGTGATGTATAACCTCAGGAAGCTTACAGTTTTATGTTGGAATAAACATCAGGCAAGGAAATTTTAATAAGAAGATAGAATGTATTCTTGAGTAAACCAGAACTCTCACACTGATTCTACCATCCATCTGTGAGAACAAGTGTATTAGCTAAAATTTATGTCTGTAAACTTAATAATGAAATCAGGATAAGAGCAACTACTCAATAGAGTTAGGGGAAGATATAAACAATAAAATAATGTAAGTTGCCAAGGCAATTCAGTCGGAAAAGAATACTCTTCAACAAACGGTGTGGAGGCAATGGGATTTCAAGGATGCAAAACTGAACTCTGACCTTTACCTCAAGCCATACCAAAAATCACCTCAAAATGAATTACAGACTTCAACGTAAGAGCTAAAAGTATGAATTTTCTAGAAAAAAAACTTAGAATGAAGTCTTTCTGATGGAGGAGCAAAGAATTCTTGGATATAATAACAAAAGCATAAGCCTAAAAAATAATAAATGATATTCATCAAAATCAAAAATATTTGTTCTTCAAAGATGCTCCTTAAAAAACTAAAAGACAAGTCACATACTGAAAAAAATATTTTCAAAAGATGTATCTGATAAAGGACTTATATCCAGATATACATAGACATGTTATACTCAGTAATAAGGCAAACAGCCCAGTTTTAAGAGACAAAAGATTGGAATAGAAAGTATTCCTGAAAGATACACAAATGGCCGATAAGCACATGAAAAGGTACTCAATATAATCATTAGGGAAATGCAAATAAAATAACAGTAAGACTATATATCCCCTAAAATAACTATAATGGGTAAGACAGATAATACGAGTCCCGGCAAGGACTCTGAGAAACTGAAACTCGACATAGTTTGTGGGGATATAATCTAATCACATGACATTAGACAGCAGTTTGGCAGCTTCTTATAAACCTAACTATAGCTTTATCGTGTGTTTCATGGATTCTGCTCTTAGACATCTACCCAAGAAAACTGAAACATACACCCAAAGACTTGCCTGTGAATGTTTATAGCAGCATTATTCATAAGAGCCAAAGACTAGAAACAATCCAAATGCTTAACGACTGGTAGATGTATAAGCACAATGGGATACTACTCAGAATTAAACGTGTCAAACCACCGATACATGTGACAGCATAGATGAAGCTCAGAAACACTAAGTGAAAGAAACCAGATAGAAAAACTATATATTGTGTGACCCATTTATAGTTTCTGGATAGGACAAGTCATAGAGACAGGTGTCAGAACAGGGGTTATCCATGGCAGGAGATGTGGGAGTGAGGACTGACTGCAAATAGGTAGGAGGGAAATGCGGGGGGAAATGGAAAAGTTCTAGAAGTGGATTGTGGTTATGGTTGCACAATCCTATGAATTTACCAAAACTCATGGGTTAATTTTACACTATGTAAGTTATATACCGCAACAAAGTAAAAATGCTCCAAATACATGTAAAGGCAGTATTTAATAGAAACTAAATGTCTTAAATGTATTGTGTTGGTCAAAATATTCATTCGGGTTTCTCTGTACGATGTCATGGAAAAATCCAAGCTAACTTTTGTCTAACCCAATATTATCCTTCCCCTTAAAGTGAATTAAGTTCAAAAACAGATTCTTAGGGCTGGAAAGGGATCATGGATAATGCAACAGAATTTTAGCTGAGTGAATGGAATGAAATTTTCAGCATGTCTCAAATAGAGGAAATAGCAAGAACAAAGGAAAGAGGTGAGAAATAAAGTCACACGTGAGGATCCATCTGCTTGGCTGATGAACGCTGAGAATCTAGTGGTAAATAGAAAAGTATCCTGAAAGATACACAAATGGCTGATAAGCACATGAAAAGGTACTCAATATAATCATTAGGAAATGCAAATAAAATAACAGTAAGACTATATATCCCTAAAATAACTATAATGGGTAAGACAGATAATACGAGTCCCGGCAAGGACTCTGAGAAACTGAAACTCGACATAGTTTGTGGGGATATAATCTAATCACATGACATTAGACAGCAGTTTGGCAGCTTCTTATAAACCTAACTATAGCTTTATCGTGTGTTTCATGGATTCTGCTCTTAGACATCTACCCAAGAAAACTGAAACATACACCCAAAGACTTGCCTGTGAATGTTTATAGCAGCATTATTCATAAGAGCCAAAGACTAGAAACAATCCAAATGCTTAACGACTGGTAGATGTATAAGCACAATGGGATACTACTCAGAATTAAACGTGTCAAACCACCGATACATGTGACAGCATAGATGAAGCTCAGAAACACTAAGTGAAAGAAACCAGATAGAAAAACTATATATTGTGTGACCCATTTATAGTTTCTGGATAGGACAAGTCATAGAGACAGGTGTCAGAACAGGGGTTATCCATGGCAGGAGATGTGGGAGTGAGGACTGACTGCAAATAGGTAGGAGGGAAATGCGGGGGGAAATGGAAAAGTTCTAGAAGTGGATTGTGGTTATGGTTGCACAATCCTATGAATTTACCAAAACTCATGGGTTAATTTTACACTATGTAAGTTATATACCGCAACAAAGTAAAAATGCTCCAAATACATGTAAAGGCAGTATTTAATAGAAACTAAATGTCTTAAATGTATTGTGTTGGTCAAAATATTCATTCGGGTTTCTCTGTACGATGTCATGGAAAAATCCAAGCTAACTTTTGTCTAACCCAATATTATCCTTCCCCTTAAAGTGAATTAAGTTCAAAAACAGATTCTTAGGGCTGGAAAGGGATCATGGATAATGCAACAGAATTTTAGCTGAGTGAATGGAATGAAATTTTCAGCATGTCTCAAATAGAGGAAATAGCAAGAACAAAGGAAAGAGGTGAGAAATAAAGTCACACGTGAGGATCCATCTGCTTGGCTGATGAACGCTGAGAATCTAGTGGTAAATAGCCCAGTTTCCCAAATTCCAGCTCATTGTTCCTCCTGAAGCGAAAGTCTGCATCTCATATAATTCGTATGGATACCTCTCTGCTATAACTACCTCAAATTCTATAACAATTCATTATCAAAAACCTTGGGCATTGATTAGTCAAACTGAGTCACATGAAAATAGTATACCTGTTGTTTACATGAATTGTCAACTTCTGTCTCAAAGAGCAGTCTTCTAAAAAGAAGCTACTTAAATACTTTCAGAATCACGACATTTCAGAAATGAAATGTGGCATACAAGGCATCTGTTTAGCGCCAACATTAAGAGGGTGCTCACACATACACACATACAGAACTTTCTAAGTAACTTCTTTTCATTACCCCTGGGCCAAATAATTTTCAAATGAGGACACCCATCTTAAGGGAAAATGTAAGGACTAAAAAGAGGTGCCAGTTTTCACCTTGGCCTTACTATTCCGCCCGTTCAGCAGAGGGCGCTAACTTCTCACTCTGCAACGTACTACCAACCAAGAGGCCCCCACACACATTGGCTGAGTCAAGGAAGGTTATGATTCTCCTGCTTTGCAAGCAGAGCTGAGAAATTTGTACATCAAGATATACACATTCCCTTGGGAAATTTTCAAAGATCTTTTTGATTTTTGTTTTATTTTCATCTCTTGTGAGAAGTTTTGAATCAGCATGCTCAAATCGGCAGCACGTGGGTTTTCACCGTTGACCATCAGTGGAGAAGTACTTATCATTTGGAGAAGGCTGTCTGGAGGGGTGACAGCACAAAAAAATGCTCCAAATCATGTAAAGGCAGTATTTAATAGAAACTAAATGTCTTAAATGTATTGTGTTGGTCAAAATATTCATTCGGTTTCTCTTCGATGTCATGGAAAAATCCAAGCTAACTTTTGTCTAACCCAATATTATCCTTCCCCTTAAAGTGAATTAAGTTCAAAAACAGATTCTTAGGGCTGGAAAGGGATCATGGATAATGCAACAGAATTTTAGCTGAGTGAATGGAATGAAATTTTCAGCATGTCTCAAATAGAGGAAATAGCAAGAACAAAGGAAAGAGGTGAGAAATAAAGTCACACGTGAGGATCCATCTGCTTGGCTGATGAACGCTGAGAATCTAGTGGTAAATAGCCCAGTTTCCCAAATTCCAGCTCATTGTTCCTCCTGAAGCGAAAGTCTGCATCTCATATAATTCGTATGGATACCTCTCTGCTATAACTACCTCAAATTCTATAACAATTCATTATCAAAAACCTTGGGCATTGATTAGTCAAACTGAGTCACATGAAAATAGTATACCTGTTGTTTACATGAATTGTCAACTTCTGTCTCAAAGAGCAGTCTTCTAAAAAGAAGCTACTTAAATACTTTCAGAATCACGACATTTCAGAAATGAAATGTGGCATACAAGGCATCTGTTTAGCGCCAACATTAAGAGGGTGCTCACACATACACACATACAGAACTTTCTAAGTAACTTCTTTTCATTACCCCTGGGCCAAATAATTTTCAAATGAGGACACCCATCTTAAGGGAAAATGTAAGGACTAAAAAGAGGTGCCAGTTTTCACCTTGGCCTTACTATTCCGCCCGTTCAGCAGAGGGCGCTAACTTCTCACTCTGCAACGTACTACCAACCAAGAGGCCCCCACACACATTGGCTGAGTCAAGGAAGGTTATGATTCTCCTGCTTTGCAAGCAGAGCTGAGAAATTTGTACATCAAGATATACACATTCCCTTGGGAAATTTTCAAAGATCTTTTTGATTTTTGTTTTATTTTCATCTCTTGTGAGAAGTTTTGAATCAGCATGCTCAAATCGGCAGCACGTGGGTTTTCACCGTTGACCATCAGTGGAGAAGTACTTATCATTTGGAGAAGGCTGTCTGGAGGGGGTGACAGACTTTAAAACATATGGATTAATTTGTTTAAACAGGACCCTTCACCTTTTTGGATGATAGGACTGAGGAATCAAATACTCCCCTCAGAATCTGATTAACCTGAGAACACATCAAAAATTTCCTCTGTGAGGCCCATTCTGGGATCCCTGGATATTCATACTAAAGCACCTCATTGAATGTATTTTGTAAGTTAACACTGGTCATTAATCAACTTGACTCAAGTACCTTTTTTATGCCTCATTATTCGCACAAGTACAGGTTTAACCTTCCACTGTTATGACTTTCTTGGCTCGAAGCTTTTCTCCAACCTTAGATAACATAATTAGTTGCACTGGAAAACAACTTGTTACCTCCCTGAGGTCTGTGCAGTTAGTAAACACAGAAAACTGTAACCAGAGGTACTGCACACCCAGAAATACACAGCAAATAGCAAAGATCACAGTGCCCCCTTTTATTGGAATAAATGTTTACTTCAACTGAAAAGAGATGCTGTCAGCACAATTTAGGAGCCAAAGGATCAAAAGTTACAAAAGCTGCTTGCTGTGATTTTCTTGTTCAATAAAAGCATGATTTTGCATAACCTAAGATAGATGTTTTTTCAGATACATATCTTCTTTTCTGAATGAGAGCTTGATATAAAACTGCTACTTCTGAAGTTCTTGCATGTTAATATTTATTTCAGTGTGGCATCTTACACTGTTAACTTGTGTCCTTCAAAACTGTCATTAAATGAAAAGAGAGAGTTAAAGAACAGAAAGTCTTTTATCAAGAATTTCAATAAGCTCAGTCTCTGAGTCTATAAACCCAAATTTAGGATTTAAGTATGGATGCTCAATTTCCACCTAGAAATACCCTTTTTCGTACTACCAACCAAGAGGCCCCACACACATTGGCTGAGTCAAGGAAGGTTATGATTCTCCTGCTTTGCAAGCAGAGCTGAGAAATTTGTACATCAAGATATACACATTCCCTTGGGAAATTTTCAAAGATCTTTTTGATTTTTGTTTTATTTTCATCTCTTGTGAGAAGTTTTGAATCAGCATGCTCAAATCGGCAGCACGTGGGTTTTCACCGTTGACCATCAGTGGAGAAGTACTTATCATTTGGAGAAGGCTGTCTGGAGGGGGTGACAGACTTTAAAACATATGGATTAATTTGTTTAAACAGGACCCTTCACCTTTTTGGATGATAGGACTGAGGAATCAAATACTCCCCTCAGAATCTGATTAACCTGAGAACACATCAAAAATTTCCTCTGTGAGGCCCATTCTGGGATCCCTGGATATTCATACTAAAGCACCTCATTGAATGTATTTTGTAAGTTAACACTGGTCATTAATCAACTTGACTCAAGTACCTTTTTTATGCCTCATTATTCGCACAAGTACAGGTTTAACCTTCCACTGTTATGACTTTCTTGGCTCGAAGCTTTTCTCCAACCTTAGATAACATAATTAGTTGCACTGGAAAACAACTTGTTACCTCCTGAGGTCTGTGCAGTTAGTAAACACAGAAAACTGTAACCAGAGGTACTGCACACCCAGAAATACACAGCAAATAGCAAAGATCACAGTGCCCCCTTTTATTGGAATAAATGTTTACTTCAACTGAAAAGAGATGCTGTCAGCACAATTTAGGAGCCAAAGGATCAAAAGTTACAAAAGCTGCTTGCTGTGATTTTCTTGTTCAATAAAAGCATGATTTTGCATAACCTAAGATAGATGTTTTTTCAGATACATATCTTCTTTTCTGAATGAGAGCTTGATATAAAACTGCTACTTCTGAAGTTCTTGCATGTTAATATTTATTTCAGTGTGGCATCTTACACTGTTAACTTGTGTCCTTCAAAACTGTCATTAAATGAAAAGAGAGAGTTAAAGAACAGAAAGTCTTTTATCAAGAATTTCAATAAGCTCAGTCTCTGAGTCTATAAAAATGTTGCCTCAATTCAGGATTTAAGTATGGATGCTCAATTTCCACCTAGAAATACCCTTGTTTTCAGATAACCAAAGAGGGTAACTAGTTTGCCAGCAATTGCCCAGCTTGCTACAGTGACCTGGGTTTCTTGATGTTCTGAGGGATTTCAACTATTGACTTGTAGTTCGAAATCAGAATTTCTCAACTGCAGTCCTGCTGACAACATAGGGCTGGGAGGCTCTGTTGTGGGGAACCATCCTGCACCCTGTATGTTTAGCAACTTCCCAGCCACTGCCCATTAAACACCAACAGCACTCCCTCCAGCTCCCCAGTGGTGACCATTAAGTAGGTCTTCACACATTGCAAAGCTGAGAGCTATTGTTCCGGAATAGCCAAATATCCCTTTATTCCAAGGCCAATTTTTTTTAAAATATATGTAATTATTTTTATTTTACTTTTACAGAGTTTTGTTGTTTACAGCTATACATAAACCCAAATCAGTCATAGGTATACCCTTGACCCCTCCCACCTGAATCCCCCTTCCAGTCCATCCTCAGCCCACCCCTCCAGGTTGCTACATAGCCCCTACATAAGTTTCCTTGGTCTTACAGCATATTCACAACGGTTCTCTCTTTTACATATGGTAGTGTAGGTTTCCACGTTATTTTCCATACTTCTCATCCTCTCCTCCCTCTCTCCCCAATGTCCATAAGTCTATTCTCTATGTCTGTTTCTCTATGGCTGCTTGCATATGCATTTATCAGTACCATCTTTCTAGATTCCATATATGTGTGTTAGTATACTACATTTGTCCTTCTCTTTCTGACTTCCTTCACTTTGTATAATAGGTTCTAGATTCATCTACCTCATTAGAACTAATTCAAATGCATTTCCTTTTATGGCTGAGAAATATTTCATTGTATATATGTACCACAGCTTCTTTATTCATTCACTTGTTGATGGACATCTAGGTTGCTTCCATGTTCTAGCTTTGCCAATAGTGCTGCAATGAACACTGGGGTAACATGTGCCTCTTTCAATTTTGATTTCCTCAGGGTATATAACTAATAGTGGGAATGCTGGGTCATATGGTGGTTCTATTCCTAGTTTTTTCTTTTTTTTTTTATTCCTAGTTTTTTAAGGAGTCTCCATACTGTCATCCACAATGCCCAGGCCAGTTTTAATCCCGTCTTTTTCATCAGCTCTCTCCATGCCAGTCCAGCAACCGTGATCTGAGCTCTTCTCTCTCACACCATCTTTCTGTTGTACACAGAAATCTTCTTTCACTTTGTGACATCTATTAAACTAGGCTTCCCAGGTGGCGCTAGAGGTAAGGCAGGAGACATAGAGATGCAGGTTCTATCCCTAGGTTGGGAAGGCCCTCTGGAGGAGGACATAGCCATCCACTCCAGTCTTCTTGCCTGGAGAATCCTATGGACAGAGGAACCCGGAAGGTTATAGTCCATGGGGTCACAAAGAACAAAGAACACAACTGAAATGACTTAGCACACATACCTATTATATTGTTCTAAAAGACTATATTTTTCCTGTGTTTATGTTATGATCTCTATGCCACTTCCCTGATTAGACTAAACGTCTCTTGAAACAAGAAATCACATCTTAAGTTTCTATATTTACTAGATATCTAGAACATACTTCACACATAGCAGGATGTCATGACTATTCAATAATTGTATTGATTCCATATCATCAGATTGCCTCAAAACAGAAGTGAATTTTTCAGGCATCTGAAGCTTCTTCCACCAAATGTAGACTGAAATATTTATGTTTTTATTAATTGGCTAGAAGTTCTTTTAGTATTTATTTGCTCCCTTTTCTTAAAAAAGAAAACATAGAGGGTACAATCATTTTTGATGAGTCAGAAACTTTATTTGGAATATCAGTTTTTATTCTGTACTATTTGGGTGGCCATCTTTCTAAGATTACTTCACGGAGAGCTGCTTTTAAAAACGTTGTGCATATTGTGGTATTTCTGTCTCCACCACAATGTATCCCCTCACCTTTGGCAGGACAGGAGTGGGAGGGGTGTCAGGAGGAGGGACGGCATGGAGATTAAGATAACAACCACAATCACAACCACAAATCCTAATGCCCTTCCAAGAGTTACTGCGTGCCAGACACTGGCCTCTGCACTTGACCTCTAGTGATTCCTTATTCAGCTCAACAATTCTAGAAATAGTTACTATAAAATTATTTGTTGTCTCCATTTTATTGATGAGGACACTGAGACCCAGAGATTGAGTAACTTGCCATGTTCACAGAGGCAAGAAATAGCACAGGTTTTTCTTGGTGGCTCAGTGGTAAAGAATCTGCCTGCCAATGCAGGAGACACAGTTCAATTCCTGGTTCGGGAAGATTCCCCATGCCGTGGAGCAACCAAGTCCATGAGCCACAATTGTTGAGTCTTTGCTCTAGAGTCTGGGAACCGCAACTACTGAGCCCACATGCCCCAGAACACACGCTCTGCAACAAGAGAAGCCACTGCAATGAGAATCCCATGCACCTCAACTAAAGAGTAGCCCCCTGCTTGCTGCAACTAGAGAAAAGGCCAGGCAGTAAGGAAGACCCAGCCTAGCCAAATATAAAGAAATACAGAAATAAAGAAATAGACTCAGGCAGCCTGACTCAAGACCGTATATTATTAATCTGTGTGATAATTAATGTAATTGATCTAACATACTTTTCAACAACAAAAAAGCAGGATGTCATGACTATTCAATAATTGTATTGATTCCATATCATCAGATTGCCTCAAAACAGAAGTGAATTTTTCAGGCATCTGAAGCTTCTTCCACCAAATGTAGACTGAAATATTTATGTTTTTATTAATTGGCTAGAAGTTCTTTTAGTATTTATTTGCTCCCTTTTCTTAAAAAAGAAAACATAGAGGGTACAATCATTTTTGATGAGTCAGAAACTTTATTTGGAATATCAGTTTTTATTCTGTACTATTTGGGTGGCCATCTTTCTAAGATTACTTCACGGAGAGCTGCTTTTAAAAACGTTGTGCATATTGTGGTATTTCTGTCTCCACCACAATGTATCCCCTCACCTTTGGCAGGACAGGAGTGGGAGGGGTGTCAGGAGGAGGGACGGCATGGAGATTAAGATAACAACCACAATCACAACCACAAATCCTAATGCCCTTCCAAGAGTTACTGCGTGCCAGACACTGGCCTCTGCACTTGACCTCTAGTGATTCCTTATTCAGCTCAACAATTCTAGAAATAGTTACTATAAAATTATTTGTTGTCTCCATTTTATTGATGAGGACACTGAGACCCAGAGATTGAGTAACTTGCCATGTTCACAGAGGCAAGAAATAGCACAGGTTTTTCTTGGTGGCTCAGTGGTAAAGAATCTGCCTGCCAATGCAGGAGACACAGTTCAATTCCTGGTTCGGGAAGATTCCCCATGCCGTGGAGCAACCAAGTCCATGAGCCACAATTGTTGAGTCTTTGCTCTAGAGTCTGGGAACCGCAACTACTGAGCCCACATGCCCCAGAACACACGCTCTGCAACAAGAGAAGCCACTGCAATGAGAATCCCATGCACCTCAACTAAAGAGTAGCCCCCTGCTTGCTGCAACTAGAGAAAAGGCCAGGCAGTAAGGAAGACCCAGCCTAGCCAAATATAAAGAAATACAGAAATAAAGAAATAGGAACTCAGGCAGCCTGACTCAAGACCGTATATTATTAATCTGTGTGATAATTAATGTAATTGTGCTAGTGAGTATATTTAGTTAACTCAGTACAATGAGTTTACTATGATCCTCAAAAATAAATCAACCAATGTTACCCCAAATTCAGAGCAAGTGACTTCCAAAAGTATTTGACAGCAGTTTATGTGGCATAAAGCATGGGGACTCGTAGCAGTGATTTTTCCTGTGACAACCATTTTCCCAGAGCCTTTTTTTTTTTTTTTTAATTTTGGCCTCTTTTACTGGTTTTTGGTTTATTTATTCTCATCCATCTTTATTCTTTGGCCTGTGTGGGCCTCCCATTGCAGTGGCCTCTCCTGCTGCAGAGCACCGGCTCTGGGCACATGTGCTCCAGAGCACTGGCTTGTAATTGGACACACCAGTCCAGTTGCTCTGTGGCATGTGGGATCTTGCTGGGCCAAGGATCGAACCCATGCCCCTTGCACTGCAGGGCGGACTCTTTACCCACTGGACCACCAGGAAGCCCTCCCAGAGCCTTTTGCTAAGCACCTGCTATGTACCAGACACCATACTAGAGCTGGTTATAGAATCAAAAGATGATAGACTCTTAGGAGCAACAGAGACCCCAGACATCCTCTGGTGCAGTGGGGTTTCAAACCTGGCTGCATACTACAATCACTGGGAAAGTTTTGCAAAGGGACTGCTGCCTGGGCACCCCCAGCTGACCAACAGAACTAGAATTTTGTAGGTAGGGCTTCCTGGAGATGCGACTGTGCTGCCAGTCTTGATGATAAAGAAAACCAGGGGGTGAAAAGTAGCCTATTTCAAGCCACAGAGCTACCCCCCAAAAAAAAAAAATTTTCTGGTTGCCGTGGAGCAACCAAGTCCATGAGCCACAATTGTTGAGTCTTTGCTCTAGAGTCTGGGAACCGCAACTACTGAGCCCACATGCCCCAGAACACACGCTCTGCAACAAGAGAAGCCACTGCAATGAGAATCCCATGCACCTCAACTAAAGAGTAGCCCCCTGCTTGCTGCAACTAGAGAAAAGGCCAGGCAGTAAGGAAGACCCAGCCTAGCCAAATATAAAGAAATACAGAAATAAAGAAATAGGAACTCAGGCAGCCTGACTCAAGACCGTATATTATTAATCTGTGTGATAATTAATGTAATTGTGCTAGTGAGTATATTTAGTTAACTCAGTACAATGAGTTTACTATGATCCTCAAAAATAAATCAACCAATGTTACCCCAAATTCAGAGCAAGTGACTTCCAAAAGTATTTGACAGCAGTTTATGTGGCATAAAGCATGGGGACTCGTAGCAGTGATTTTTCCTGTGACAACCATTTTCCCAGAGCCTTTTTTTTTTTTTTTTTTTTAATTTTGGCCTCTTTTACTGGTTTTTGGTTTATTTATTCTCATCCATCTTTATTCTTTGGCCTGTGTGGGCCTCCCATTGCAGTGGCCTCTCCTGCTGCAGAGCACCGGCTCTGGGCACATGTGCTCCAGAGCACTGGCTTGTAATTGGACACACCAGTCCAGTTGCTCTGTGGCATGTGGGATCTTGCTGGGCCAAGGATCGAACCCATGCCCCTTGCACTGCAGGGCGGACTCTTTACCCACTGGACCACCAGGGAAGCCCTCCCAGAGCCTTTTTGCTAAGCACCTGCTATGTACCAGACACCATTCTAGAGCTGGTTATAGAATCAAAAGATGATAGACTCTTAGGAGCAACAGAGACCCCAGACATCCTCTGGTGCAGTGGGGTTTCAAACCTGGCTGCATACTACAATCACTGGGAAAGTTCTGCAAAGGGACTGCTGCCTGGGCACCCCCAGCTGACCAACAGAACTAGAATTTTGTAGGTAGGGCTTCCTGGAGATGCGACTGTGCTGCCAGTCTTGATGATAAAGAAAACCAGGGGGTGAAAAGTAGCCTATTTCAAGCCACAGAGCTACACATTTTAATAACACCTCTTAATTTTCAAAACTCTTCTCACTACACCACAAAATTGTTCTAGGTGGTTGGCTATCTGTCTGTTTTACTAATACTCAAGGATGAAACCAATAAACACAACACAAAATGAGTTGAGGGGCCAGAAAGCAGTCCCGATTGAGCCACTGTAATAGACAATTATCTCCCTCAGCATACCCGAGCATCTAAACTAAACATTTTCTGTCATATGAACGATTGGACAAGAATCAGTCCCAAATTTGCACTTTATGCACGTGGGCAAGTCAGACACAACATAGTTCAGAGAAAACAGATCTGGACCCATTCAGGAGTGGGTTCAAGTCTAGCGTTTTGAAGCTCTGGCAGATTCATCCATTGTCACGAGCCTCTCCTCTGCACCTGAATAAAAAGGAATAATGCCTCCTTGGCTGAAAATTAAATCAAACCATGTAGGTCAATGCTTCTAGCACAGCTGATCAGAGAGCTCACTCAAATAGTAAATTCCTTCTCTTCCTTCCTCAGAATTCAGTGCTCCTCGTGTACCTGCCAAAACACTCAGAACATGGTAAACCCTTGTGCTAATGTAAGGGTTAGGAGGGAAAGGGGCAGGGCACAATTTTTGAAAAGAATGACAGCCCAAGGACACAGCATAAACCCATTAGAATAAAATGGGTCCAAGATGGCAGACCAGACCTTGATCCTCAGTCAGCAGGCTAAATGACACACCCTGAAGCGCCATGACAGTTCCACCCCTTCCCTAAAAGAGCTGGAATTATCCTCCCACTCATTAGCACATGGAATTACCCAGCCTATAAAAGCTAAGAATGCCATGTTTTGGGGGCTGGCTGGATTCGCTCTGTGATGGCCCACACTCTGTCTGTGGAGTGTGCTTTCTCTGAATCTGAATAAATCCATTTCTTACCTATCACTTTGCCTCTCGTTGAATTCTTCTCTGCAAAGAAACATGAAGAACCTGAACCTCGGTGGGTCCAGACATTGGGTGAGTGATTTTAATTACCAGGGTTTTGGCTGGGTTTGAGTCCCGGCCGCATGGGTTCAAGTCCCAAACAGGCTTTTGGCTGGGTTCGAGTCCCGGTTGTGTGGGTTCAAGTCCCAAACAGAGTTTAGGCTGGGTTCGAGTCCCGGCCTCATGGGTTCAAGTCCCAAACAGGCTTTTGGTTGGGTTTGAGTTCCGGCTACATGGGTTCAAGTCCCAAGCAGGTTTGACTAAGTCTGTGCCCTGGGTTTAAGTCTCAAATTGAGGTTGAACACTTTCACTCCCACTGGGAATGCCCAGCAAAACTTCCTCCTCGCCTAGGGAGTACCTATGGGCTGCGTTCCAGCTCTGATTTGTATCTGTGCCCTGTGTCAGACTTAACATTATTCCTTCACTTCAGCATGGCGACACCTTCCATAAACACACATGCTGCCATGCCACAGGTTCTGCATGTTAAAGCACAGAGGTTGATGTCTTGTAAGGTCAGAATAACTGCATGCAAAGCTTTCAGTGTCTAACTACGCATTTGCATAAACAAACATTCTGAAGAGACGTATTTCCTCAATGAACCAAGCCAAATGGTTTCTGAAGTATGTTCATGAGAAAGGAAGGCCCATATCTTCTTTTTTTTTTTTTTTTTCCTTTCACTCTTTTATTTATTTATTTATTTATTTTTGTACATGTATGTTCCCAGATCAATCAGATGCATATCCCTTGGCCCTCCCCCCACCCAGGTTCCCCCCCCCCATCCCTCCAGACCATTGCTCCAAGTGGTTGTAGGTACTCCTATTCCCCTAGCACAATGACAATAGCTATCTTTTCTACACATGACAGTATAGGTTCCCATTTACTCCCTCCCATTGTTCGGTCTCCACAATGTCTTTATGTCTATTCTCTGTTTTTTCATGAGTTCACTGTGTGTGTTATCATGACCATCTTACTAGATCCCATATATATGAGTTAGTATACTATACTTGTCTTTCTCTTTTTGACTTACTTCACTTTTTATGATAGGTTCTAAAGCCAGCCACCTCATTAGGACTGAGTCTTCTGCATTTCTTTTAACAGCTGAGTAGTATTCCATTGTATATATGTACCAGAGCTTCTGGATCCATTCATTTGTCGATGGACATCTAGGTTGCTTCCATGTTCTGGCTATTGTATAGAGAGCTGCAATGAACATTGGGGTACAGGTGCCTCTTTCAGTTTTGATTTCATCAGGATATAGGCCTAATAGTGGGATTGCTGGGTCATAGGGTGCTTCTATTTTTAGTTTTTTTAAGGAATCTCCATATTGTCTTCCATAGAGGTTGTATTAATTTACATTCCCACCAGCAATGCAAGAGTGTTCCCTTTTCTCTGCACCCTCTCCAGCATTTATTGTCTGTCGATTTGTGGATGATGGCCATTCTGACAGGTGTGAGGTGGTATCTCATTGTGGTTTTAATTTGCATTTCTCTAATAATAAGCGAGGTTGAGCATCGTTTCATGTGCTTTTGGACCATTTGTATGTCCTCTTTGGAGAGGCGTCTCTTTAGATCTTTTTCCCATTTTTTGATTGGGCTGCTCATTTTCCCTGTGCTGAGTTGTCTGAGTTGCTTGTAGATTTTGGAGATTAATTCTTTGTCTGTTGTTTCATTTGCTATGATTTTCTCCCACTCTGTGGGGTGTCTGTTGAACTTTTTTGTAATTTCTTTTGCTGTACAAAAGCTTTTAAGTTTCATGAGGTCCCATATGTTCATTTTTCTTTTCAGTTCTGCTATTTTAGTTGGTGGGTCAGATTAGATCTTGCTTTGATTGATGTCCTTGAGGGTTTTGCCTATATTCTCCTCTAAGGGTTTGATGGTTTCTGGTCTTACATTGAGGTCTTTAATCCATTTTGAGTTGATCTTAGTGTATGGCGTCAGAGAATGTTCCAATTTCATTTTTTTGCATGTAGCTGTCCAATTCTCCCAGCACCACTTGTTAAAGAGACTGTCTTTGTCCCATTTTATAGTTTCTCCTCCTTTATCAAAAATAAGGTACCCATAGGTGCGTGGGTTGATCTCTGGGTTCTCAATCTTGTTCCATTGATCTATAGATCTGTTTTTGTGCCAGTACCATACTGTCTTGATAACTGTTGCTTTGTAGTAGAGTCTGAAGTTAGGGAGGCTGATCCCTCCAACTCCATTTTTCTTCCTCAGGATTGCTTTGGCTATTCGAGGTCTTCTGTGTTTCCATATGAACTGTGTTATTATTTGGTCTAGTTCTGTGAAAAATGTCAGTGGTAGTTGAATAGGTATTGCATTGAATCTGTAGATGATATTTGGAAGTATGGTCATTTTCACAATATTGATTCTTCCAATCCAGGAACATGGAATATCTCTCCATCTGTTTAAGTCTTCTTTAATGTCTCTCATGAGTGTCTTGTAATTTTCTGTGTACAATTCTTTTGTTTCTTTGGGTAGGTTTATTCCTAGATATTTGATTCTTTTGGTTGCAATGGTGAAGGGGATTGCCTCTTTGATTTCATTTTCTGATTTTTCATTGTTTGTGTATAGGAATGCCAGTGACTTCTGTGTGTTGACTTTATATCCTGCAACTTTGCTGAATTCATTGATTAGTTCTAGTAGCTTTGTAACCGTGTCTTTGGGATTTTCTATGTATAATATCATGTCGTCTGCAAAAAGAGAGAGCTTGACTTCTTCCTTTCCAATCTGGATTCCTTTGATTTCTTTCTCTTGTCTTATTGCTGTTGCTAGGACTTCCAGGACTATGTTGAATAAGAGTGGTGAAAGTGGACACCCCTGTCTTGTTCCTGATCTTAGAGGGAATGCTTTCAGTTTTTCACCATTAACAATAATGTTCGCTGTAGGTTTCTCATAGATGGCTTTTATTATGTCATATCTTCTTTAATAAACTCTTCCACTCCTGGGACATTGCTGATTGCCTTACAGAATAATGATAATACCTTCTCTGTTCAGCCTCTGAATAGAAAAATTTACTCCTTCAAACTCAATTTCAAAAAATGCAGCAGAATGCTCTTACTGTTTAAAGTGTATGGCGTCAGGGAATGTTCCAATTTCATTTTTTGCATGTAGCTGTCCAATTCTCCCAGCACCACTTGTTAAAGAGACTGTCTTTGTCCCATTTTATAGTTTCTCCTCCTTTATCAAAAATAAGGTACCCATAGGTGCGTGGGTTGATCTCTGGGTTCTCAATCTTGTTCCATTGATCTATAGATCTGTTTTTGTGCCAGTACCATACTGTCTTGATAACTGTTGCTTTGTAGTAGAGTCTGAAGTTAGGGAGGCTGATCCCTCCAACTCCATTTTTCTTCCTCAGGATTGCTTTGGCTATTCGAGGTCTTCTGTGTTTCCATATGAACTGTGTTATTATTTGGTCTAGTTCTGTGAAAAATGTCAGTGGTAGTTGAATAGGTATTGCATTGAATCTGTAGATGATATTTGGAAGTATGGTCATTTTCACAATATTGATTCTTCCAATCCAGGAACATGGAATATCTCTCCATCTGTTTAAGTCTTCTTTAATGTCTCTCATGAGTGTCTTGTAATTTTCTGTGTACAATTCTTTTGTTTCTTTGGGTAGGTTTATTCCTAGATATTTGATTCTTTTGGTTGCAATGGTGAAGGGGATTGCCTCTTTGATTTCATTTTCTGATTTTTCATTGTTTGTGTATAGGAATGCCAGTGACTTCTGTGTGTTGACTTTATATCCTGCAACTTTGCTGAATTCATTGATTAGTTCTAGTAGCTTTGTAACCGTGTCTTTGGGATTTTCTATGTATAATATCATGTCGTCTGCAAAAAGAGAGAGCTTGACTTCTTCCTTTCCAATCTGGATTCCTTTGATTTCTTTCTCTTGTCTTATTGCTGTTGCTAGGACTTCCAGGACTATGTTGAATAAGAGTGGTGAAAGTGGACACCCCTGTCTTGTTCCTGATCTTAGAGGGAATGCTTTCAGTTTTTCACCATTAACAATAATGTTCGCTGTAGGTTTCTCATAGATGGCTTTTATTATGTCATATCTTCTTTAATAAACTCTTCCACTCCTGGGACATTGCTGATTGCCTTACAGAATAATGATAATACCTTCTCTGTTCAGCCTCTGAATAGAAAAATTTACTCCTTCAAACTCAATTTCAAAAAATGCAGCAGAATGCTCTTACTGTTTAAAGGGCAATGCTCAGTGCAATGGGGAACATAATGATGAAGCCAGTGTTGGCCCACCTCAGAGGCATACATGCAGAATTTGAATATGACACTTATGGGCCATAATTAGGGGATAAATAAGAGATTCCACTGTAACTCCCATTACTGTATATAATTCTACTGAACCACTTAAAACCCCTAGTTGTAGGTGCTTTGTACAATATTAGCTCCCAAATCCATAGCAACACTCCCTAACGTAAATATGTGCTCAGACGCTCCATCATAACTCTTTGCAACCCCACAGACTGTAGCTTGCCAGGCTCCTCTATTCATAGGATTCTCCCGGCAAGAATGCTGTTATGTGTTGCCATGCACTACTCCAGGGGTCTTCCCGACCTAGGGACTGAACCCACATCTCTTAAGTTTCCTGCACTGATAGGAGGATTCTTTACCACTAATGTCACCTGGGAAGGCCAATGTAAATATACATCCTGTAGAAATGTTTTTCATGTACAATCACATACCATGGGTTTTTCTGAAGACACAATTCCAAGTCATAAAAATAGGTATCTTAGTGAAAACATTTCTAACAAAATATCAGTGATATAACTGAAATTCTATAGGATATTATGCAAAATAAATAAATGCATGAATAAGTAAATAAATAAAATTGAAGTTACATATAAACAAACAGTTTTGAGGCAATGCCAAGATAACTCGATTTTTTTTTTAAATTGGGATTTATCAGAACCTTTAGTGAGCAAATGTAGATCAGGGCTTCCAGGTGGCTTGGTGGTAAAAGAATCCACCTGCCAGTGCAGGAGCTGCAGGAGACACGGGTTCAATCCCTCGGTCAGGAAGATCCCCTAGAGGAGGAAATGGCAACCCATTCTAGGATTCTTGCCAGGAAAATCCCATGGACAGAAGAGCCTGGTGGCCTCCATTATGGGATCACAAAGAATTAGACACAACTGAAGCAACTGAACGTGCACACAGTAGATCTGAGAGACATTGTTTCTCAGACTTACTTTTTTCCCAGGCATTTTTCAAGACTCAGGTACTACAGAACACCAGTTCAGTAAACACTGACCCTAAATATTCAGCCTCCCAGTTGACTTAGAAAGAATCCGCCTGTAATGTGGGAGACCCGTGTTCAATCCCTGGGTTGGGAAGATCTCCTGGAAAACGGAATGGCTTACCAACTTCAGTATTCTTGCCTGGAGAATTCCATGGCACATCCATGGGGTTGCAAAGAGTCGGACACCACTAAGTGATTTTCACTTCACTTGACCCTAAATGCTAACACAGAATACTGCCTTTCAAAAGTTAAGGCAAATAAGCATCCTAGAAGCCTTTGTATGGAAGAAGAGTTGGCCTGCCTGGCAAACACAGAAGAGGAATCTTTCGATTGAGGCAAGCAATTGAGAGGAACTCTTACAAAGCTTTGGCAACTCCTACAGGAAGGAACACACAGCTTTTCCCATAGTAACTATTGCTGGCAATATAACCATTAAAAAGTCATTCGAACACCATGGCATATGGCCTGTTCTGGACGCAGATTCTGCAATGTATTCTTGTGACTAGTTTTTCCTTTTTTTCTGTTGCATAACTGCAAACCAATTTGGGATCTGAATATATGTTTGATGTGGACTGAATATGTGTTCCCAAAATGTGTGTGTTTGAAACCATGTACAAGCCCTGTGTCCCTATCTTTTGAAGTAAAATGCTGAATTAAGAGTTAATGATTGGGAAATGTCAAAGATATGGAAACAAAGAACAGCTTTGGGGCTAAGGAACTGGTAACAATTCAGACTATACTTCTGCCACATAACTGAATCACCAAATTCCCAGTTCCCTGAAAGATACAGATGAAGGCCTGGCACACATTTGTTAGCTATTTCCACAGGAAACACACCCCCTCCAGATGAAAACTACTGACCACAAAAACATAGATCGTAGATTGACTAAAACCAGAGACTGATGACACTTGAAACTTCACCTTGATGCCAACCAAGCCAAGAACTGTCCATGTTCTCGAACATGATAAAACCCTTCACTACCCACTCCAGGGTGGGACACACAGTTTTGAGGGCATTAGCCCACTGTAGCCCCCTTTGCCTGGCACATCAATTAAAGCTACTCTTTTCTACTTCACCCCAAACTCTGTCTCCACGTTTCTATTTGGCACTAGTGAATAGAGGCCAAGTTTCAACAACAGGTTGAAGCTATGATCCCCAACAAGACTGTATTTGGAGATACAGCCTCTGCATGCGTGCTAAGTCACTTCAGTCATGTCCAGCTGTTTAGGACTCCATGGACTGTCGTCTGTCAGACTCCTCTGCCCATAGGATTCTCCAGGCAGGAATACTGGAGTGGGTTGCCATGCCCTCCTCCAGGGGATCTTTCCAACCCAGATATTGAATCCACATCTCTTAAGTCTCATACATTGGCAGGAGGGTTCTTTACCACTAGCTCCATCTGGAATAAAGGTCATAAGAGTGGGATCCTTCTGTTGAATTGAGCTGATGCCCTTATAAGAAGAATAAGACACACCAGAGCTCTCCCTATCTCCACTCCCTGCCTTTCCTCTCCCCTTCTTCTCCTCTCTTGCTTTCCTCCCAAAGAGGTTATGTGAGTGCACAGGCATATGGCAGCTACGTGCAAGTCAGGAACAGAACTCTCATCAGAAACTGAACCCTGATGGACCTTGATCTTGGACTTTTCAGCCTCCAGAATTGCGAGAAAATATATTTCTTCTGTTTAAGCCTCAGCCTATGGTATTTTGTAAGGCATCCCAAGCAAACAAACACAATATTGCACAAGTCATCATTTTGGTCAAAACAACTAATCAAATCAATGGTAAGAAAGTGGAGGATGCTTATAGGCTGAATACCAATCCATAGATACAAAAGAGTTCATGCCGTCACTCTCTCCAGGCTGAGAGGAAGTATAAACACACAAGACATTTTGCATCTTCTGCGCCACGTGTTAAAAATCATGAAGGTAAAAAATTTTCCTATTAAAAACATCCTTTTTTTTAAAAAAGCTGACCTTTATATTCTCAAAGCTTTAAAAATAAAAACAAAAGTCCTTATCCAAACAAAACAAATGAAAAGCCTTTTCCCAATTTTAAGATACTTTAAGGAAAAACACCTCGAGCCCAATCTGTTCCAAAGCACATCTAGCTGTCAAGCCTAATGGAATCAGGCCTTTGAAAGGTGTGCAAACACATAGCTGTCCCATGGGGTGGGGGAAGGTAAACATTTGCTCACTAAAGAAAAACAGACTAATAGCAGTCCACCCAAGTGTCAGGGGTTGTCGGGACTGGACAATGGAATGGCTCTGGTTTCGAGGCCCTTGAGCAGAACCCGTGACCTGGCCCAGACAAACCCCACCCCCACCCAGGTCACATACTGCACCCAGCCTCGTCACTCCAGTCGTCACAGTCGTTGTAGCCGTTACACTGCAGCTTCCTGGGGACACAGATGCCACTGGTGCACAGAAAGCTCTCGCCCCCTCCGCAGAGCACTATAAAAAGAAGGGAGCAGAACAGCAACGTCAAAAAAAAGTAGCAAGAGTGGACCTTCCCTGGCTATTCAGCAGATGGGCTTCCCAATTTCCTCAGTTTCATTTTCACCAATTTTTTTTTCTGACTTTCCAGAGAACATTAATTGTAAAATTGCCTGGGAAGAACACAAAGAGTGTCTGCCTTTATTTTCTTCCGAAAGGAAATTCACCAGTGGGCTTTCACAGCACAAAGGAGCAGCTTCATCAACTGCACAACTTACGTGTGGAAAAATACCAAATGGGAGTATTTTTCTTAATAACTGAAAATTGTTTCAAAGTGAAATATTATTTATTGAACATTAAAAAATAACCCTCTCCTTCGACAACACTCTTCAATGGCATGCTGAGAAAGTTACAGTTACAAATAGTCAATTGATATGTGCTTGAACATAGGCAGAGAGATCCCATGCCTTGTATTTGAAATGTGTTTACTTACCTGACTTAATAAAAATGCAGTTAAAAATGTCAGACTCTATTTTATCATGAAGAACATGAAACATTAGCTAATAATAATTTTTTTTTCTTTTCTTTTCCTTAACTCATTTGCAGTTTGGTGTTCTTTAAGTATTACGGTATTCTGTTTTTTTTCTCAAAATTCAACAAATATTCAATTGTTTCAAAATTACATTAGACACAAAATGTAAAAGAAGCAGCTAGAAAGATTTTCCTAAGAGAGGCCATTACTGAAAGGACAAATTAATTCAACAAAATGGGTGCTGAAATACAATTCAATATTTGGTAATAAGCATCAAATGCCTTTTAAATGTGCATAAACTTTGACCTAGAAATCTTATTTCTGGGCCTTCATACAAAGTAAATCATTATGAATATGCAAGTTTTTATATTTAAGGATATTGATACTATCATGGTTTATAAGAAAAAACTGTGAAGTACCGATGCAATAATAGAAGACTGATTACATAAATTTTAATAGCTCCAAAATAAGGGATACTGTTACAACCATTGGAAATTATATTGTAAAAAATAATATCCTCAGCCAAAGTTCAAAATAATTTAAATATAAAAACACCATTTGGCTCTAAAAACACATAATATGATTTGGCCTAGAAAGAGGTATTAATATATCTAAGGTTGCTGTGATTATCTCTGGTGTTAGGATTGAAAGTAATTTTTATTTCTTCATTGTATTTTACTCTGTATTTTACAAATACTCTTATAATGATCATGTATTACTTTTATAATCAGAGAAAAAACCAACTAACTTTTTTCATGAGTTCCCAATTCAGAGCAACTCTAAAATAAATATAACCCTCCAAAACATGTCTGTCTCCCTTCCACAGAAGTTACGGGATCAGCCTTATGGTCAGCTGCCCTGAACTGTGTATTTCTTGATGAGATGACCCTTGCTGTCTAACTAAGGGGAACCAGGAAATATGGAAACTGAAATACAGGAAACTTCAGACTGATCACTCCAACAACTCCAACACTGAACACTCATAAGGCTCACGACACTCCTATGTTGTATGTTCCCCAGCAAAGTGGCTGGCACTCAAGAGGTTCTTATTAATGGGAAAAAGTCATCTTCATTTCAATGGATCACACTTTGGTATTGCCACAAAGCAAGTTCAGACTAAAATTTTTTTTCATGAAGAACATGAAACATTAGCTAATAATATTTTCTTTCTTTTCTTTTCCTTAACTCATTTGCAGTTTGGTGTTCTTTAAGTATTACGGTATTCTGTTTTTTTTCTCAAAATTCAACAAATATTCAATTGTTTCAAAATTACATTAGACACAAAATGTAAAAGAAGCAGCTAGAAAGATTTTCCTAAGAGAGGCCATTACTGAAAGGACAAATTAATTCAACAAAATGGGTGCTGAAATACAATTCAATATTTGGTAATAAGCATCAAATGCCTTTTAAATGTGCATAAACTTTGACCTAGAAATCTTATTTCTGGGCCTTCATACAAAGTAAATCATTATGAATATGCAAGTTTTTATATTTAAGGATATTGATACTATCATGGTTTATAAGAAAAAACTGTGAAGTACCGATGCAATAATAGAAGACTGATTACATAAATTTTAATAGCTCCAAAATAAGGGATACTGTTACAACCATTGGAAATTATATTGTAAAAAATAATATCCTCAGCCAAAGTTCAAAATAATTTAAATATAAAAACACCATTTGGCTCTAAAAACACATAATATGATTTGGCCTAGAAAGAGGTATTAATATATCTAAGGTTGCTGTGATTATCTCTGGTGTTAGGATTGAAAGTAATTTTTATTTCTTCATTGTATTTTACTCTGTATTTTACAAATACTCTTATAATGATCATGTATTACTTTTATAATCAGAGAAAAAACCAACTAACTTTTTTCATGAGTTCCCAATTCAGAGCAACTCTAAAATAAATATAACCCTCCAAAACATGTCTGTCTCCCTTCCACAGAAGTTACGGGATCAGCCTTATGGTCAGCTGCCCTGAACTGTGTATTTCTTGATGAGATGACCCTTGCTGTCTAACTAAGGGGAACCAGGAAATATGGAAACTGAAATACAGGAAACTTCAGACTGATCACTCCAACAACTCCAACACTGAACACTCATAAGGCTCACGACACTCCTATGTTGTATGTTCCCCAGCAAAGTGGCTGGCACTCAAGAGGTTCTTATTAATGGGAAAAAGTCATCTTCATTTCAATGGATCACACTGTATTGCCACAAAGCAAAGCAAAAATACAACTGATGGGTTATCTTCCAATGCTATCAATGAATCAGAGTTTCAATTTGTTGAACTTAAGTGAAAAAGTCCCTCAGTTGCAATTCTTTGCAACTCGAAGGAGTATAGCCTGCCAAGCTCCTCTGTCTATGGAATTCTCCAGGCAAGAACGCTAGAGCTGATAGCCTATCCCTTCTTCCAGACCAGAGGTTGAACCTGGGTCCTCTCAGCAGGCAGATTCTTTACCATCTGAGCCACCAGAGAAGCCCTGTTAAACATTAAGTCTAGTCAATTTGGTATGTTTCTTATGATGGTAATTCGTGTGTAGCCTTCACAATATCAACAATGGAAGTCTGGATTTCCATTATATTCCATGACTTCTGTTATCAATACAAATATTCCATGACTTCTGTTATCAATACAAATATTCCATGACTTCTGTTATCAATACAAACAGCATCTGTGGACTTCAACTGCCAAGATGGGCAACAAGCTTATGCTTTTTAGAGTCTTAGAGGACTCAGCACAGGAGAGCACTCCTCTTGCTACAAAGACTCCTAAAGAGTATACAAGAAATCAAATACAAAATGAAACACCAAAACAGTAAAGATTTTACTGGCTAGTCTATACAATAGCCTCTCTCTAGGGTTAAAAGAAGGTTTTCAAGGAATAAGCGTTTGTCCAATTGTGAGATTGTTTCAGTATTATACTAGAAAGTGCGGAAATTCCAACTGTCTGCATTTCAGCTGATGCAATGCCTCAGAAGAATGATTGCATTCTCTATGCTGTGGCTCTGGTGATTCCTTGGGAATGTGGCTTAAAGCTCGACATTAAATAGCTTCTAACATCTAGGCGTCATCTTTAAGACCCTATATACTTCCGTCAATAAAACCACTCGTGATGATCCTTGGATTGCATGTAGGAACCAGGAAATATGGAAACTGAAATACAGGAAACTTCAGACTGATCACTCCAACAACTCCAACACTGAACACTCATAAGGCTCACGACACTCCTATGTTGTATGTTCCCCAGCAAAGTGGCTGGCACTCAAGAGGTTCTTATTAATGGGAAAAAGTCATCTTCATTTCAATGGATCACACTGTATTGCCACAAAGCAAAGCAAAAATACAACTGATGGGTTATCTTCCAATGCTATCAATGAATCAGAGTTTCAATTTGTTGAACTTAAGTGAAAAAGTCCCTCAGTTGCAATTCTTTGCAACTCGAAGGAGTATAGCCTGCCAAGCTCCTCTGTCTATGGAATTCTCCAGGCAAGAACGCTAGAGCTGATAGCCTATCCCTTCTTCCAGACCAGAGGTTGAACCTGGGTCCTCTCAGCAGGCAGATTCTTTACCATCTGAGCCACCAGAGAAGCCCTGTTAAACATTAAGTCTAGTCAATTTGGTATGTTTCTTATGATGGTAATTCGTGTGTAGCCTTCACAATATCAACAATGGAAGTCTGGATTTCCATTATATTCCATGACTTCTGTTATCAATACAAATATTCCATGACTTCTGTTATCAATACAAATATTCCATGACTTCTGTTATCAATACAAACAGCATCTGTGGACTTCAACTGCCAAGATGGGCAACAAGCTTATGCTTTTTAGAGTCTTAGAGGACTCAGCACAGGAGAGCACTCCTCTTGCTACAAAGACTCCTAAAGAGTATACAAGAAATCAAATACAAAATGAAACACCAAAACAGTAAAGATTTTACTGGCTAGTCTATACAATAGCCTCTCTCTAGGGTTAAAAGAAGGTTTTCAAGGAATAAGCGTTTGTCCAATTGTGAGATTGTTTCAGTATTATACTAGAAAGTGCGGAAATTCCAACTGTCTGCATTTCAGCTGATGCAATGCCTCAGAAGAATGATTGCATTCTCTATGCTGTGGCTCTGGTGATTCCTTGGGAATGTGGCTTAAAGCTCGACATTAAATAGCTTCTAACATCTAGGCGTCATCTTTAAGACCCTATATACTTCCGTCCAATAAAACCACTCTTATGTATGGTTATATAAGATCTGGAGCAAATTTAAAACACGGCATTGCTTACACTGTTTTGATGAATGGTATCTCATGTCTTTGCTGATTCAGCAGAAACCGACTTCTTTTGTGTGGTTTCTCATTTGGAGAAGTGGCTGCCTATGGCTTTAGGACACTGAAGATTATTTCTTTATTTTTATTCTTCCTTTGGAAGTTCTTTGGATACTTATAGTTTCATTAATCAATATTACCTTTGTACAGTTAGGACAGCTTTGTACATTTTCTGTTTGATGTCTTCTTAGGCTGCATTCAGAACCTCCATTTTTGGGTAAAACTGTTCAAGTAGCGAAACATTTCAGACATATCTCCTTTAGAGGTTCCAAAGAGCCCCATAAAGTACACAGGTAGGAATTCTATCACAACTTCCTTGGGATAAGTGGTAGTTTACAAATAGAGCATCCTGTGGTTAAAACTGCAATTGCCCAAATCCATGGAGTTAAGAAAACATGGAAAACACCCTAGAGTCAGAGGCCGGGGCTCCTGGCCTGGTCCTTCACACTATACCCACTCTGTTTCCAGTGCACAGTTGATGGGCGCTCAGTTCAAGGGTACCAGGTTCAGGTCAAAGTTCAAACTTGCCTTTATTTTTCTTTCTAAACAAAAGATAAATGTCTGTCCTTCAGGTGAATTGGACCAGATGAGATGACATTCTTTGGGAGCTCTTGATTTGTTGGAGAACACCCTGAGAGAGCTCTTAACATGTTTTGGGGGAGATTTTTCAACCATAAACTTCACTGTCTTATAACAATTATCTTCCAGCTGAGCCCTTAAGATGACAAAGGGAGATTCCTTGAGGTGAAGTCATGCTATCCAATCTTAACACCATTTCCGTTAACATCATCTATAATTCTAAGACACACACACTGGGCTTTAAATCAATAGCAGATTGATTAGTGGCAGGTCAATTCACTGACTGAACAAATATTTACTAGCTCCTAGGTGCAATTCTAGCCGTCATTACAGATACAGCAGTAAAGAAAACAAAACCACTGATTCCTTGGGAATGTGGCTTAAAGCTCGACATTAAATAGCTTCTAACATCTAGGCGTCATCTTTAAGACCCTATATACTTCCGTCCAATAAAACCACTCTTATGTATGGTTATATAAGATCTGGAGCAAATTTAAAACACGGCATTGCTTACACTGTTTTGATGAATGGTATCTCATGTCTTTGCTGATTCAGCAGAAACCGACTTCTTTTGTGTGGTTTCTCATTTGGAGAAGTGGCTGCCTATGGCTTTAGGACACTGAAGATTATTTCTTTATTTTTATTCTTCCTTTGGAAGTTCTTTGGATACTTATAGTTTCATTAATCAATATTACCTTTGTACAGTTAGGACAGCTTTGTACATTTTCTGTTTGATGTCTTCTTAGGCTGCATTCAGAACCTCCATTTTTGGGTAAAACTGTTCAAGTAGCGAAACATTTCAGACATATCTCCTTTAGAGGTTCCAAAGAGCCCCATAAAGTACACAGGTAGGAATTCTATCACAACTTCCTTGGGATAAGTGGTAGTTTACAAATAGAGCATCCTGTGGTTAAAACTGCAATTGCCCAAATCCATGGAGTTAAGAAAACATGGAAAACACCCTAGAGTCAGAGGCCGGGGCTCCTGGCCTGGTCCTTCACACTATACCCACTCTGTTTCCAGTGCACAGTTGATGGGCGCTCAGTTCAAGGGTACCAGGTTCAGGTCAAAGTTCAAACTTGCCTTTATTTTTCTTTCTAAACAAAAGATAAATGTCTGTCCTTCAGGTGAATTGGACCAGATGAGATGACATTCTTTGGGAGCTCTTGATTTGTTGGAGAACACCCTGAGAGAGCTCTTAACATGTTTTGGGGGAGATTTTTCAACCATAAACTTCACTGTCTTATAACAATTATCTTCCAGCTGAGCCCTTAAGATGACAAAGGGAGATTCCTTGAGGTGAAGTCATGCTATCCAATCTTAACACCATTTCCGTTAACATCATCTATAATTCTAAGACACACACACTGGGCTTTAAATCAATAGCAGATTGATTAGTGGCAGGTCAATTCACTGACTGAACAAATATTTACTAGCTCCTAGGTGCTAGGCATTACTCTAGCCGTCATTACAGATACAGCAGTAAAGAAAACAAAACCACTTCTCCTTCATGTAGCATGCATTCTTCTGACCATCATCTGATCAAGACACTTTTACTAACTAAAGATGTTTCAGCACCAAAATTACCTCCATTTACCCATGTGACAATTAATATTAATGCACCAAGAGCAGTAAACAAAAATAGACTGCCTAAGATAGTAGTTTACATGTCCACATGATGAGGACAATTATGAATCACTTGGACTCTAGAATCCAGGGATTCTGAAGATTATATCCCCTTGAGAATGATCAGCTCTCTTCATAATTACAAACTGCTGAAATAACATCCATAGCCTGAAACAAACTTTAGATGTTCTGCAACTGCTTTCAGTCCTCTCAGTTCTCTCTCTCTGTGTATTAGGGGCAGCATGTATATAGGCAAATGCTCTCATTACTCTGCCTGCTAACTTTAAGTAATTTCATTTCAAAAATTACTCACCTGTCTCTGACTGCACAGTATCCTCATTCAACATGCCTCCGAGTCCTTGCTGAAAGTCTAAAGCTCGAGTTCAAGTCAACCCTGCCTCTGAAGAGAACAACAACCTGCTCCAGAGCAGCAGCGTCACCTAAACCTATACTAAGAGTCAGTCAGCCCTTCATTCCATATGCTGCTTAAAATTGTTACTATAAATCAACATCCTTTACAAAGCTACCGGACCATATGAAAAAGAACGAGGTGATGAATGAATTCTTCCTGGGGAGAGCATTGCATTTCCCTGTAACAGGTTGATAAAAGGACTGGGGTGAAAGTAAGAGGTGAGAGTTGTTGTTGTTTAGTTGCTAAGCTGTGTCCCACTCTTTGTGACCCCATGGACTGTGGCCTGCCAGGCTCCTCTGACCCTGGGATTTCCCAGCCAGGAACACTGAAGTGGGTTGCCATTTCCTTCTCCAAGGATCTTCCCAACCCAGGGACTGAAGCCCAAGAGGTGAGAAAGGAGATAGGAAATGCATGTGAATGCTCAGCAGTTAACTTTGTCTTTACTCTGCTTCTAAGTCATATGATCCGCAAGGCCCTTCCTTTGGTTGGACATTAAGACATCCAGAGTAGGTATGGATGGATACCTGAAAACTCTGTATGAAAAGAATGAGATCCCTATGGAGAGAGAGGAGCTAGTGCTGTTGGACAATGTCTTGGGGGGAGAGAGAGAGAGAGATTAAAAACTTGGTTGAATCTCCCTGAGGCGCAGTGTAGAGAAGATCCTTTGGAAAACAGAAATATCTAAAGGGACATTTCAAATTACTGATAAGAGGTGTACTCACTTCCCCCCATCAGCAGTATGGGATTGGCAAGAATTCTGTTATTTTGTAATATTTTCCTCTCACTTATTTAACTAATTTAGCATCCTCCTAGGAGCTTGCTTACAGAATAGATCCCTTGCTTTGTAGAGGTTATATTCTATGGAGAATATAATATCAATGAACATAAGAAGTAAGAAAATTATTATATATTAGGTCAGAAGATGGTAAGTGCTATAAAGAAAAAAGTGTACAATAGAGAGATAGGAGATGTGGGTTTGGGGGTAGGACAAATGAATTAGGGTGCCAGGGCAGAGCTCACTGAAAGCTGACATTTGAATAACACCTTCAATGATGCAGGGAGTTAATCAAACGTCAGGGGAAGACTGCAGCCCAGAAGCAAAGACCCTCAGGCAGGAACATGGCTGGCAGGTATGGGGAATGCCAAGCAGACCAAGTGGCTAAAGTAGAGATGGTAAAGGGACCAGAAACAAGGGATCAGTCAGTGAAGAAGGGGAGGCCAAACACAGGGCTTTGTAAGGATTTTGTAGTGCAGACAAAAAAAAAGAGTCATTACAAGGTTTGAAGAGTGACATGATCTGATTTAGGTTTTCAAGAATCTCTGCCTGTTGTGCTGAAAATCCTCCAGAAAGGCCAAGGAAACAGTAGGGATAACATTTAAGAAGCTACTGGAGCAATCCAGAAAGAGATGATAGAGGCTCAAGGGAGTAACCATAGAGAAGCTTAGATGTGATTATATGCTGGACATATTTTGAAAGTAGACCCAGGAGGGTTTTCTGGCCCATGAAAGTTGTGAGGGAAAGGCAAGAAGCAATGATGCCTTTATGTTTCCAGCCAGTCAGGCGACAGGAACTGCCATCTGCTGAGATGGAGAAGGTGACTGAAGGCGCAGGACTGTGGTAGAAAAGTCAGAAATTATAACTTGGACATATTGACTCTGACATATCCAGTAGACGCCCAAGTGGAAATGCTGAAGAGACAACTGGACACCTAAGTTCCAAGTCCAGGAAAGAGGACAGGACTACAACTGTAAAAGTATGAGACATCAGCCAATTGATTTAAAGTCGGTAATGCTTGGATGAGGTCATGAGGAGATGGTTAATGAAAAGAGAGACGAGTGAAACTTGGTGAGATGGTGCAGAGACGACAGAGGAGGGATGAACTATTAAACTCCACATGTAACAGTCACAGGGAAGAGGAGAAGGCAGACCAAAAAAAAAAAAGAAGAGTTCTTTCTGAAAAGGTTGAGAACAAGTGGCAAGGCTGGCAGAAGGAAACCCAGCAGGTGATGTGTTATCCTACAAGCCAAGTAAAGGAGAGGATATTCAAGGGGAGGAGGCGATCAGCTGTGCCAGAAACTGCTGGTGGGTCAGGTAAGATGAAACTTAGAAAGGGGGATGTGGGTATGTGGGTGAGAGTAGTGGGAGCACTGAGGACAAAAGTAATGGCGTATGTTTAAGAGAGAATCAGAGAAGAGGAAGTAGAGATGGTAAAGGGACCAGAAACAAGGGATCAGTCAGTGAAGAAGGGGAGGCCAAACACAGGGCTTTGTAAGGATTTTGTAGTGCAGACAAAAAAAAAGAGTCATTACAAGGTTTGAAGAGTGACATGATCTGATTTAGGTTTTCAAGAATCTCTGCCTGTTGTGCTGAAAATCCTCCAGAAAGGCCAAGGAAACAGTAGGGATAACATTTAAGAAGCTACTGGAGCAATCCAGAAAGAGATGATAGAGGCTCAAGGGAGTAACCATAGAGAAGCTTAGATGTGATTATATGCTGGACATATTTTGAAAGTAGACCCAGGAGGGTTTTCTGGCCCATGAAAGTTGTGAGGGAAAGGCAAGAAGCAATGATGCCTTTATGTTTCCAGCCAGTCAGGCGACAGGAACTGCCATCTGCTGAGATGGAGAAGGTGACTGAAGGCGCAGGACTGTGGTAGAAAAGTCAGAAATTATAACTTGGACATATTGACTCTGACATATCCAGTAGACGCCCAAGTGGAAATGCTGAAGAGACAACTGGACACCTAAGTTCCAAGTCCAGGAAAGAGGACAGGACTACAACTGTAAAAGTATGAGACATCAGCCAATTGATTTAAAGTCGGTAATGCTTGGATGAGGTCATGAGGAGATGGTTAATGAAAAGAGAGACGAGTGAAACTTGGTGAGATGGTGCAGAGACGACAGAGGAGGGATGAACTATTAAACTCCACATGTAACAGTCACAGGGAAGAGGAGAAGGCAGACCAAAAAAAAAAAAGAAGAGTTCTTTCTGAAAAGGTTGAGAACAAGTGGCAAGGCTGGCAGAAGGAAACCCAGCAGGTGATGTGTTATCCTACAAGCCAAGTAAAGGAGAGGATATTCAAGGGGAGGAGGCGATCAGCTGTGCCAGAAACTGCTGGTGGGTCAGGTAAGATGAAACTTAGAAAGGGGGATGTGGGTATGTGGGTGAGAGTAGTGGGAGCACTGAGGACAAAAGTAATGGCGTATGTTTAAGAGAGAATCAGAGAAGAGGAAGTAGCTCAGAAGGACAACTTCTTGGCTGCAGAAGAGTATAAATAAATGGGGCAATAGATTACTAGGGAAGTGGGGCAAAAAAGAAAGCTTTTTAAAATTATTATTGGCGTATAATAGTTTTACACTGTGCTTTGGTTTCTGCTGTACAACAATGTGAATCAGCCATAAGTACACATATAAAATCCCCTCCCTCATGAGCCTCCCTCCAAGCCCACCCCTATTCCACCCCTGTAGGTTATCACAGACACTGAGCTGAGCTCCCTGTGCTATAGAGAGGTCTCCACTAGCTATCAGTTCTACACAAGGTCGTCAGGGCTCCTGTCCCAATTCGTCAAACCTTGTCCGTCCTCCACTGTGTCCACAGACCATTCTGTACATCTGCATCTCCATGCCTGCCTGGCAAATAGGTTCATCACTACTATTAGAAACGTGGTTTTTAATGCTTCTATGTGAGTATATTCTTTGTGGGGAGCATGGAGTAGTATTAAGTTTTGCCTACACATTTCTCAGGTCAAACAGACAATGACTGCTCTCGAAGATACAAGGGATGGTGGATGAAGGATCATCAACATCGGGAATACATTTTCATTCTAAAAGTGAAGCCTGTTATGGTGATGCCTGTCCCTTTAACTGTATCACTGCAGTGTGACTTCCTCAGAAGTACCTATGTTCTAAGGTGGGAAATCCTTCTCATTCTCTCCTTCCTCTTCTTCATCTATGAGACACCTGCTAAACATGGCGCACACGTGCTAGTCACCTCCAACAGCTCCATCAGGGCTTATCAAACAACCCCCTATTACTTCACGACTCATGTAATTTGTATTAGCAAGATCTATGTATTAGTTTGCTTATATTCTCTCAGTTCTAGAATGTAGGTTCCTGGACAGGAGGCGCTTCATCAGCTTTTTTCACCATTGTGAACTGAGTCTAGAGTGGAATTAAATATTTATTAAATGAACAAATGAAGGCTCAGTTCTGCCCAGCAGGACTTCATGATGGTTCCACTGTGGGTTCTACCTGGACAAGCAATAGAGCATCTGTAATTTTGTTCTTATAATTGCTAGAGGAATCAACTGCTGGAGGACTATGACAGTCTGTTCCAGCAGCACACTCCCTCAAACCCATGGACAAGTTCAGTTTCTGAGCAGCATCTGTTCCTATGTTATAACAATGAGTACCAAAGGCCCTTCTATCTAAAATAGTCTTTCCCACTGACCTGTGACAGTGTGTCTAACATTCTCGCGATATCTCCACCCACAGTACCCAGTCCTCGGGCTAAACTGGTGGCTTTTAGATGAACTCCAGGGTCTCAAGGAAAGGAACTTAGGGGCCACACTGTGGATTAAGGGAGTGTCTTGAATCCCCCCACACTGCACTTCAACCAGAGAGTCCTACCATTGCCTGCTTTATGTATATGAATCCTTGTATAATTTCCTTTGAAAAATGGGTTTTTGTCGCCAAAACCAAGTTTGAAAACCCCTCCACCTTTAAGATTTTAAGGGTGCAGTTCAAGTCTAAGAGAGCTTACATTTTACTTCATTTTCTTGGTGATGCATACTTAGCTCAGAATTTATAGACTTTCGTTTTTCATTTTACTTAGACTTGAAAGAAGGGGAGGCAAGATGGGTGACTTTAGGAGTGGGACGGGTTTGGGAGGCAGGGAGTTCAGGAAAGAGCTAAAACAGAGAAACACACATGAGAGGTGAGAGCCAGACCCACAGTGAGCTCAGAGTAGCCCTATGAGAAGGTGCAGTGCGTGTGGGTCTAACCCCATTGCACTACTGGGCACGGAGTGCCTCCCCCCTCTATTCTCCTAAATCAAATTAATTTACACTTCCCCACTCAACAAAGTGGAAAGAAATATTACTCAGGCATGTTTCTGACTCAGGGAACTCAAACAGGAGCTCTATAACAACCTAGAGGGGTGGGGTGTGGAGGGAGATGGGAGGAAGTTCAAGAGGTACACATAGGTACCTCTTGTTCATGTTATGGCTGGTACGGCTGGTTCATGTTATTGGGCAGAAAACAAAATTCTGTAAAGCAATTTCCCTTCAATTAAAATAAATAAATAATGTTAAAAAACAGAACGGAGGAAGGGGGTTAGCTTTCACTTCCTCAGAGTATGGCTGAGGGGCTCATGATGCTAAGCCCTCAGGGCTTATGGTGGACAGGGTGCCTGGTCAGGTCTGGACCATGCCTGGGTAATGCAGGGCCCTGGTTGCCAAAGTCAGCTTTCCTGGCTGCCCCACCAGAACTGTTCCTCCCTGATCCCCACCCTTCCCTTCAGCAAGTGCTTCCTAGTCCCTTCTACGTGAGGGACAGGCCAAAGCCCAGGGCCCTTCCAAACCTTGGGGATGTCTCTACCCCTCCAAACTCTTCCCCCATGCCGCCCCACCCTGCATGATCACAGTCTCTGCCACGGCTGAGCTCCCTTTTCTGAGAAAAGCTGATAATACACAGATCCCTTATGTCTTCATAGTAAATCTAGTACTGTGATTTTTACATAGTAAATTCCTATATTACACAGATTTTTCATTCACTGCAGAGGAAAGCAAATGACCCCATTGGCACCTTTCAACCTCTTTGTTCCAAGGTAGTATGTGGTGGTCAGCAATGCCTGCTGCATACATGCATTTAAAGAGTTCTTCACTTAGATATTCTAAACATAGAAGTGCCACAGGATTTCTTCCTTTATGATCTACAGCAAACGTCTTGCTGCAAAGACAAGGTAAAACCAGTCCCCTCACTATAATCCAATTCAGTGCCTATTATATAACATGTTTTTATTAGTGAGAAATCATCTCTGCCAAACCAATGTTCAAAGCAAGTTCAAAACAACTTCCCCAATTAAATGTCCTTAAGACTGAGTTACTCCTTGACTCATTTTTCCCCTCTGAAATAAAGCTGTGCTTTGATTGAATGGAAACTCTGCCAGCTGGCCTTCACCTTAAATTTCTGAAAATGAGAGCTAAGTATCCTCACTGCCTGTCCAACTGCATGAAGGAAGATCTATCATTCTAGAGAAAAATCAGTCATTGTAAAATTATCTGAAAATCATTAGCAGGAAACAAGAAAAGATTTGTAACCGGAGCACTCCGATAGGAGAGGAATGGAAATAGTTTAGAAAGCAGTGCATGTCATCATTTGGCATCTCAAGAAAAATCACAGTATAAAATAGAGTTAGACAAAACCTTGCCCCGTAGATTTTAAATCTAATTAGACAGTGGAGAAAGTAGAGAAAGAGCAGAGTCAAAAGCAGGAAGTCAAGCTTTATGATCAGAGATTGGCAGAAATAGACTGCCAAGCACAAGTCTAAAAAAACTCTTTGGAAGGGGATCTTTATTCATTCAACAATTGAGAAAGAGAGAGAGGAAGAGAAAGGAAATTTTTAAAAATGAGAAAAACAATTTCCAAATGGGGTTTTCCAATTAAAAGAATATACACATTTACTACTTCAAATATTAGTGTCTAAAAGTCTCAAATAGGACTCTATTTAAGAACCATTTTTGTCAAAAACTATTGGAAAATAAAATATATGCCAGGACTCTGCTACTGATCATTTCCTGCATAAGTGCAATAATAACTTCAAGTTTCTAAGGAATGTATAAAATTTAGAAACTCAATGTTTATAGTTGACCCTCTTGTCAGGATGGGCTTCCCTGGAGGCTCAGACCATAAAGAATCCGTCTGCAATGTAGGAAACCTGGGTTCAGTCCCTAGGTCATGAAGATCCCCTGGAGAAGGGAATGGCTACCCACTCCATTATTTTTGCCTGGAGAATTCCATGGCTCATCCATGGGTTGCAAAGAGTCAGACATGACTGCGTGACTTTCACTTTCTTTTCAGTCCTCTCAGGAGTTATCAGGCAGGCAGAGATTTCTAAATTCAGAGATAATTACGCAAACATTTAGGGGAGTTCCACTTACTGAACTTGCTTTCGGAAATAAAACCTTCATCTTACAAACAAATAATTCTCACTTAGCAGTACTTCAAAGTGTTTTTGAGGTTTTCTCTAAACATATGACTATCTCAAATCACATTCTGTCATTATTCATTATGAATCATAAAATAAACACAATGATAGCACATTATATACACTACCTTTGACAGATCTCAAACAAATGTAGGATGCTTTCTATAAAAAAGTTAATGCATGCATATAAACCTACAAGAAAATAAAGGAGATCATATATGACTTGGAAAGAAAATAAGAGTTTCATGTATGCATATGGTAGTTCCTAAAAAGTTATACATATTAATATTTTTCAGATCTTTATTAAATGTGTACAACTCAGTCATGACATCTGTGGAAAGATTTAGAAGATGAACATAGAAAAGTAGCTCGAAGAGTCATTGCGGGGTATTTTTATTATTTGTTGGGCTCTGCAAATTGAACTGATATCATTTTACAGCTTCATAGTGTGCAAATGCCATTTTCAACTCAAATTTCTTTTTAATCCCAGTTTCTTTTACTTCTGTCCATTTTGTGTACTGACAATCTAAAAATCAAATTGTATATGAGTTTGCAGTACTATAGAATAAACATGTATGTTCAGGATTTACTGTGAAAAAAACTTTGAAAAATATATCTTTCAAGAACAGATAGGGGACTTCCCTGGTAGCTCAATGGTAAAGAGTTCACCTGCCAATGAAGGAGACAGGAGTTTGATCCCTGATCTGGGAAGCTCCCACATGCTGCAGAGCAACTAAGCCTGTGAGCCACAACTATTGATCCTGTGCTCTAGAGCCTCAGAGCTGCAACTATTGAGTCTCTGTGCCACAACTACTGAAGTCCGTGAACTCGAGAGCCAAAGTTCCACAACAAGAAAAATCGCCACAATAAGAAGCCTGCTCATCTCAACTAGAGAGTAGCTCCCACTCCCTGCAACTAGAGAAGAGCCTGTGGCAGCAGTGAAAACCCAGAATAGCCAAAAATAAATAAATAAATAAAAGAATAGATAGGAATAAATTAGGAGATTGGGATATACAACAATGTAAATCAATTTTATTTTTATTAATAAAAGAGCAGACTACAGGGCTTCCCTGGTGGGTAGAGAGTCTGCCTTGCAGTGCAAGGGGTGCCAGTTTGATCCCTGGCCCAGGAAGATCCCATGTGCCACAGAGTGGCTGGACCAGTGTGTCCAACTGCAAGCCAGCACTCTGGGGCACGTGTGCCCAGAGCCCAATGCTCTGCAACAAGACAAGTCACTGCAATGGGAGGCCCACACAGGCCAGAGAATACAGATGGATGAAAACAAATAAATAAAAAAACCAATAAAAAGAGGCCAAAATTTTTAAAAAGGATAAAAAAGCGCAGATCACAGTTCTACTTTAATGTCTGAAAATTCACTTCCAATTCCATGAAGACTGTACTATACCACTTTTCCATCTACCTTCCATTACTGTTAATTATTGTTAATTACTGTAACAGAGTATCCCAAAACATTATCATTATCTTAAGGATACTGTAGAATCTCATCTAGCTAGATGCAACTCCTGGGGTAAAGCTCTGCCTAAAATCCTCTATACTTTCTATCCTCATAAATGATCACAGCAAATTCGGCTCACTTTCCCTCACGTATAAGTCCATGGGAACAGCACATATTCAAATGTTCAGGGCTGAGCAGAGTTGGGAAAACCTAGATCCTTCTGGCTACCTGACCCTTCAAGCTAAAACCACCTCCTGATAATCAAGTCACTTCAATTCTAAATGCTATTATAATTAAAAGAAATGGTGAGAAAATTAATTCATATTCACCCTAATATCCATACTGATATAGATTGAGTCTATAGACAAGAAATGCAATTACTCATAACAATGATCCTAAGATACAAAAATAAAAGTCATTTTGTGGAAAAGGTACAAATAGATTTAAATTAGGCTACCTGTGCTGCTTTGAGCTACTTATTTAAGCTTTTGGGGTTTCCGTTAACTTATGTGCATTCTACTTGCCTTAGAATTGTCATTGAGCAACTCACTCAAGTATGCTGGCAGGGAAACTCCCACGGACAGAGGAGCATGGTGGGCTACAGTCTATGGGGTCACAAAAGAGTTGGACACAACTGAGCACACACACACCTACACTAATCAGTAATGGATCCAAAGTGCTATGCACTGAATCATGTGAAGTCCACCATGTTCTGTTTACTAAGACTGGGGAGTGTGTTATTTGCTTCCCAAAGACAGCCATCACAAAGTGTTTACAAAAGTCTGGTGCTTAAAAAGTTAACCTGCAAATAACTAGAGCATCTTATTCTCCAATCTTGCAGACACAATACTGCTCATTTAGACCTGGAAGTGAAGGCAACTCTATCCATCGTAACAACCAAGATAACTGGGAAAGCACATTGTCCGAAGAGATCAACACACATAGGAACCAACAGAACAACATATAGGGATAGAATTACTAACTTGTCTTTGGCTTATAGACAAAAAAGGAAGTCAATTGCTCAAGGAAAGTTGGCTTTCACTGTTAAATCGTTTTCATCCTCTTAAATGATTTACATGCTGGTGGAACACAGAGGTCCCTCAATTCTCTTTCCCATGCTTCCTCCACTTTCTACTCTGTGTGCCCTTCACAGGACAGCTATGTAAAAATCTCTCTGAGTATCCCTGGCTACCAGTATTATATCTAACAAAGCCACACAGACTAAACCTGACATGGAAAAATCAACCTTGCCTAAAAATAAATATAAGCACAATTTAATTAACTTGCATTCCAGAGTCATAGCTGCCAACTTACCCAGACTAGAAGACTTGGGTACACAATTCCCAAGGGCAAAGAGGGAGAGGGGGAAACACTAAAGTTTTCTCCCAAATCCTCCCATGTTCCTTTGTACCGGTAAACGGAAATAATGTCTCCTGTATATAAGATGCAGTTATTCCATCAGGGTGGGGTGGGGGGTGGTGGTGAGGTGGGATAGAAAGAGCCAAGGCAGAAGAGAAGAGAGGCTGAGAGAAGCTAGAATTTCAGGAAAGACAAACAGGAACTAGAAATGAACGACAACTCCAGCACCAAGGTCAGCCCTAAGTCAATTAAGGAAAGCTCTACTTAACCTCTAAAAGGAGGAAAGGCATTGCTGCAGATAACGGAAACTCAAAAACTATGTGCCTGTCACTGTAAACTCTCAGTGCTACAATCTAAGCAGTGAGATAGTCTCCTCTAAAAATACCCAACTGATCACCCTTCTGTGTTTAAATTAATCCTGGGAAACTTTGTAACACAAGTTTTGGCCAATGGTGCATGCGTTGTATGGGGTGGTGGGTGGGGGAGACTTAGCTCAGCAGGGGGTGATCTCCCTGGAGAAGTGTCCATTTTTTTCCCACTTTCAAAGGATATGGAACATGTAGTTTCCAAGCAGGGGCACAAGATGGCAGCCGTACTCAGCACACAGATGCTATGGGCACCAAAGGAGAGAACTCAGCCTGCGCTCTCACGACCTGACAGGAGGTGGAAATTCACAGGCAATTCAAGCTGGAAGACTCCTCTTTTTTAAAGGGCATCCTTTGTGTTTATAACTAGGTAAATCTGAAATCATGAAATCACACTTCTGCCAATTACTACTACAGAGGAATAAAAAGTCCTTCCTAATTGATACCTACTCATATCTTCAGCACATTTTTCTATTAGTTTTCTTCCTTATTGATTTATTGAAACTCCATTTGCTGCATCTATTTCCCCCTGGACCATCATTTACTTGTCTTCAGCTATACAAAAGGCTTATATATGTGTGAAGTCAACTGTATCAGTCTTTATAAACGTATGTGTTGTAGGCCAGAAACCCTAGGAGGGCACAGATTTATCTGTTCTGCTTCCAGCTACAGCCATCGAATCTGGAAGAGTGATGGACATATAGTGTGGGCTAAATAAACTTTGCACTCAGCCCAGAACTGATTTAGAGTAGATGGAAAATACTGTGGCTAAAACTAAGACATATATTCTGGCCAATACGTGCCCCAAATAGGCCACAGAGACAGGGAAATCAAGCCAGGTTTCCTAATAGTCAAAACCGATTTTGCCTTTTAAAATATTGTCATCAGAAGGCAGAGAGTAGAATTTCAGGAAAGACAAACAGGAACTAGAAATGAACGACAACTCCAGCACCAAGGTCAGCCCTAAGTCAATTAAGGAAAGCTCTACTTAACCTCTAAAAGGAGGAAAGGCATTGCTGCAGATAACGGAAACTCAAAAACTATGTGCCTGTCACTGTAAACTCTCAGTGCTACAATCTAAGCAGTGAGATAGTCTCCTCTAAAAATACCCAACTGATCACCCTTCTGTGTTTAAATTAATCCTGGGAAACTTTGTAACACAAGTTTTGGCCAATGGTGCATGCGTTGTATGGGGTGGGTGGGTGGGGGAGACTTAGCTCAGCAGGGGGTGATCTCCCTGGAGAAGTGTCCATTTTTTTCCCACTTTCAAAGGATATGGAACATGTAGTTTCCAAGCAGGGGCACAAGATGGCAGCCGTACTCAGCACACAGATGCTATGGGCACCAAAGGAGAGAACTCAGCCTGCGCTCTCACGACCTGACAGGAGGTGGAAATTCACAGGCAATTCAAGCTGGAAGACTCCTCTTTTTTAAAGGGCATCCTTTGTGTTTATAACTAGGTAAATCTGAAATCATGAAATCACACTTCTGCCAATTACTACTACAGAGGAATAAAAAGTCCTTCCTAATTGATACCTACTCATATCTTCAGCACATTTTCTATTAGTTTTCTTCCTTATTGATTTATTGAAACTCCATTTGCTGCATCTATTTCCCCCTGGACCATCATTTACTTGTCTTCAGCTATACAAAAGGCTTATATATGTGTGAAGTCAACTGTATCAGTCTTTATAAACGTATGTGTTGTAGGCCAGAAACCCTAGGAGGGCACAGATTTATCTGTTCTGCTTCCAGCTACAGCCATCGAATCTGGAAGAGTGATGGACATATAGTGTGGGCTAAATAAACTTTGCACTCAGCCCAGAACTGATTTAGAGTAGATGGAAAATACTGTGGCTAAAACTAAGACATATATTCTGGCCAATACGTGCCCCAAATAGGCCACAGAGACAGGGAAATCAAGCCAGGTTTCCTAATAGTCAAAACCGATTTTGCCATGGCCATAGGCAAAAGGCTACAGAGGGGTCGATTGATTTTTGTTAGCATGTGATTCTTGATTATCATTCAATATGATACTCCTCATATTGCTGAAATACTTCTCAAAACATTATAGACACAGCCTGATCTGCGTTTAATGGAACAGAATAAAAGATCTCTTGAGATGCTTTCCAAATTTAAGGTTCATGGAAATGATAGTTCGTTACTTTCAGCCAGTCACTTTCTTAACACTGACCACCAGAGGGAGACCACATCATGCAGCAAAGCACAGAGCCCCTGCTACAACGGTGACAAGTGTCCAGGGGTGACAATTTGAGAACAATTGTATGTTACACATCCTACCAATTACGTTAAAATAAGATCATGAGACCTCCCTGGCAGTCCAGGGGTCATGACTCCTGACTTCCTGTGTAGGGGTCATGGATTCTAACCCTGGTCGGGAAACTAAGATCCCACAAGGTCATACAGTTAAAAAATAAAATTAAAAATATGATCACATTCAAACTATTTTACTTGAAATATACACACAAAAATATGAATTCTCACATAACAGTTCACGCTGGATCAAAATACTTGGTGCATTTATTTCAGGATTGACTTTTTCCTTTCTCCTAACCAGTGATTTCAGAAATCCAGTTGTTAGTTTTATTTCAAGAGGTTTTAGGTACATTGTTAGAATTGTAGTTTGTACCTAATGTGATTTTATGGAATAGAAATGATTTTCAGCAGGGGATCTTATTTCCCCTGGACCATTTATTCTTAGTATACTTTTGTGTGAAGTCAACTGTATCAGTCTTTATAAACGTATGTGTTGTAGGCCAGAAACCCTAGGAGGGCACAGATTTATCTGTTCTGCTTCCAGCTACAGCCATCGAATCTGGAAGAGTGATGGACATATAGTGTGGGCTAAATAAACTTTGCACTCAGCCCAGAACTGATTTAGAGTAGATGGAAAATACTGTGGCTAAAACTAAGACATATATTCTGGCCAATACGTGCCCCAAATAGGCCACAGAGACAGGGAAATCAAGCCAGGTTTCCTAATAGTCAAAACCGATTTTGCCATGGCCATAGGCAAAAGGCTACAGAGGGGTCGATTGATTTTTGTTAGCATGTGATTCTTGATTATCATTCAATATGATACTCCTCATATTGCTGAAATACTTCTCAAAACATTATAGACACAGCCTGATCTGCGTTTAATGGAACAGAATAAAAGATCTCTTGAGATGCTTTCCAAATTTAAGGTTCATGGAAATGATAGTTCGTTACTTTCAGCCAGTCACTTTCTTAACACTGACCACCAGAGGGAGACCACATCATGCAGCAAAGCACAGAGCCCCTGCTACAACGGTGACAAGTGTCCAGGGGTGACAATTTGAGAACAATTGTATGTTACACATCCTACCAATTACGTTAAAATAAGATCATGAGACCTCCCTGGCAGTCCAGGGGTCATGACTCCTGACTTCCTGTGTAGGGGTCATGGATTCTAACCCTGGTCGGGAAACTAAGATCCCACAAGGTCATACAGTTAAAAAATAAAATTAAAAATATGATCACATTCAAACTATTTTACTTGAAATATACACACAAAAATATGAATTCTCACATAACAGTTCACGCTGGATCAAAATACTTGGTGCATTTATTTCAGGATTGACTTTTTCCTTTCTCCTAACCAGTGATTTCAGAAATCCAGTTGTTAGTTTTATTTCAAGAGGTTTTAGGTACATTGTTAGAATTGTAGTTTGTACCTAATGTGATTTTTATGGAATAGAAATGATTTTTCAGCAGGGGATCTTATTACCAGATAATCTCATTCACTAATGCCTTCAGAAGATCTCACCATGGCACCCACAGTGAAATGAAATGCTTCCCTGCCGTAGAAAAGTTGTTCTCACACGTTATATCATAAGCTGCAAACTTCTCTGCTCTATGAACTCTGAAGAAAACTGCCAATTCTTCTCCGAAACTATCCCCCTTAGAAAACTTTGTGACAACCATTCCAGGGCCGTTTACAGGTAGACAGAAAGGAGGCCAAATACTCTGTAAAATTTGGCTTGATTTGAAGGGCCCCTGGGAGATCTCACTGCCTAAACTATTTCCCAGCTGAAATTCCTCAGCTTGGATTTTATTCATTTAACCTATGCCAACAGTCCTCCATTAAAAGGCAGTTCCTGGGGACTCCTCATTTATTCAGCCAACTAAGAATTCTGGGGATTGTCTGCAGAAGGCACAGTGCTGGACATGGCAGTAACCATAAGGCCTTGTAGACACTACAGGGGAGGGTTCACTGTCAAGGATCAATACCTCCAGAGCCAGCACTTTATACATACTTACATGTTTATCTGTTTTAAAAAGATATTGAAAATTAGTATAAAAATTATGAAAAGGTGGAATCTAAAGAGTAGGCGCCAGGGAGGACATATCTGGGTAAAAAGGCTCCAGGGGACCGAGGGTCAACACAGGAGCAGCAGGGCCCATAGAAGAGGTGGGGGTGGGGGCCAGTGAACTCCATGGTAATCAGAGAGAGGCCCTCTCCTACTAAAAATCCCACCCAGGATTGGGCACCCACAACTTGAAGCTAATACTGATCAACCAGATTCTCTTTATCAAGCATCTAAAATAAATTATTCACATTCAAACTATTTTACTTGAAATATACACACAAAAATATGAATTCTCACATAACAGTTCACGCTGGATCAAAATACTTGGTGCATTTATTTCAGGATTGACTTTTTCCTTTCTCCTAACCAGTGATTTCAGAAATCCAGTTGTTAGTTTTATTTCAAGAGGTTTTAGGTACATTGTTAGAATTGTAGTTTGTACCTAATGTGATTTTTATGGAATAGAAATGATTTTTCAGCAGGGGATCTTATTACCAGATAATCTCATTCACTAATGCCTTCAGAAGATCTCACCATGGCACCCACAGTGAAATGAAATGCTTCCCTGCCGTAGAAAAGTTGTTCTCACACGTTATATCATAAGCTGCAAACTTCTCTGCTCTATGAACTCTGAAGAAAACTGCCAATTCTTCTCCGAAACTATCCCCCTTAGAAAACTTTGTGACAACCATTCCAGGGCCGTTTACAGGTAGACAGAAAGGAGGCCAAATACTCTGTAAAATTTGGCTTGATTTGAAGGGCCCCTGGGAGATCTCACTGCCTAAACTATTTCCCAGCTGAAATTCCTCAGCTTGGATTTTATTCATTTAACCTATGCCAACAGTCCTCCATTAAAAGGCAGTTCCTGGGGACTCCTCATTTATTCAGCCAACTAAGAATTCTGGGGATTGTCTGCAGAAGGCACAGTGCTGGACATGGCAGTAACCATAAGGCCTTGTAGACACTACAGGGGAGGGTTCACTGTCAAGGATCAATACCTCCAGAGCCAGCACTTTATACATACTTACATGTTTATCTGTTTTAAAAAGATATTGAAAATTAGTATAAAAATTATGAAAAGGTGGAATCTAAAGAGTAGGCGCCAGGGAGGACATATCTGGGTAAAAAGGCTCCAGGGGACCGAGGGTCAACACAGGAGCAGCAGGGCCCATAGAAGAGGTGGGGGTGGGGGCCAGTGAACTCCATGGTAATCAGAGAGAGGCCCTCTCCTACTAAAAATCCCACCCAGGATTGGGCACCCACAACTTGAAGCTAATACTGATCAACCAGATTCTCTTTATCAAGCAATGTCATAAAAGCTTTGCCTTCATTTATTTAGACAAGTATAATATATTAACACATATATATGGAATCTAGTAAGATCATACTGATGAATACACACGCAGAGCATTGATGGAAAAATAGTCATAGAGAACAGACATGGACATTGGGGAGAGGGAAGAGTGAGTGAGAGATATGAAACGAGTAACATGGCCCTATACCAGCATACGTAAAAGAGAGAACTATTGTCAACGCGCTGTGAGCTAAGGGATCTTACATGGGTCTATGCGACGGCCTGAAGGGGGTGGGATGGCAGGGATGGGATATTCGTATGACTAATCTGGGATTATACATATCTGTAAACAACAAAACTCTGTGAAAGCAAAAAGACAAAGTTAAAAAAAAAAATGGCAAAAAAAGAAAAAAAAGCTTTGCCTTCATTTACACCTAAGACCACAGCCATGAGGTGATAACCCCATCAGAGGAGGAGACCAAAGCCTGGAAAAATTGTTCACTTAACACAGCTCGTAAGTGGCAGAGCTACTTACTAAAATCCAAGCAGTTTCAGAGCACATGCATTCAATATAAACAAGGGTTCTGGATTCGTTTCCTATTGCTGTTGTAAAAAAATTATCCCAAATTGGGTGGCTTAAAACAGAAGTTTATTGTCTCACAGGTTTGCAGGTCAGAAGTCTGACATGGTTGGGCTAAAAGCAAGATGCTGGCAAGCGTGTGTTCCCTCCTGGAGGCTCTGGGGAAGAATCTGTTTTCTTGCCTTTTCCAGTTTCTAGAAGCGGGTTCCCCTTCCCCCTTCCATGGCTCTTGGCCCCCTTCCTTCACTTTGAAAGCCAGAAACATAGCATCTCTCTAATCTTGCATGGGCGTTCACATCTTCCTCTGACCCTCCTCTCCGGCTTCTCTCATCCACTAGTAAGGACTCATGTAATTACACTGGGCCACTCAGATGGTCCAGAAGAATCTCCCTGCTTTAAGGTCAGATGAACAGCACCTCTGTTTCCATCTTCAACTGTGATTCCTCAATGTCATGCAAATACATGCATTCATAGAATTCAGGGACTGGAACAGGGATATCTTTGGGGGTGGGGAGCACTATTTCACCAACACAAATGCTGTGATATTTTACTAATTTTTTCTACACCTCTTACATACAAACAACCACTCTATATGACTGACTCAGGAAGGGAGTGCCTTCTCTCCCACCTGCTGACAGCCCTCCTCTACCCATTCCCTGTGTCAGAGATGCCATGATCCAGCATCTCTCTCCAGTTACTATTCTTGGATCCAGGTTAATTCAGTCAATTCTACTGCAGGAGGAGTCCATGGTGAGGAGTCCATGGTGGCAGAGATCTTGGGCTGTGCAAGATCACTAGGGAAAAGTCACTGTTTAATTTGACTCCTATAATAAGAGTATTCAAGACACTCAAGAATGATACTCTAAAAAGTAAATGAATCTGCTATCAGGTTTTGGTACAACCAAGAGCCATTGGTACTTTAGGAGCTATCGGCCACACGTCCTTCTGAGTCTCCCAGGAGGCGACACCTGAGCAAAGAAACAGAAGAGGACAGACGCCTGACCAGAAGCTTGGTCCTGACTTCTCTCTCTTTCTCATTCATCATCCGTAGCCAAAATCCCTTTTAAAAACTCAAAAGAGCTACATGTGTGAGGGCAAATAAGCTACGGGACTCCATGCTATTCTGTAGCAGACACAGAAAAGGCAGCCAAGAGGTAGCTACAGAAAGCTGAGCAGACAGACTAGTTCTACAGCTGGGACCAGCTACATAATTTGCAGTGTTCAGTGGAAAAGTGAAGGCATGGAGCTCCTTGAAGTGGGGGAAAGGACTTTAAAAATACAAGCACATTTCCAATTATTGTATCACTTATAAAACTTAATAGCAGTATACTACCCAAAGCAATCGACAAATTCAATGCAATCCCTATCAAATTACCAATGGCATTTTCCACAGAATTAGAACAAAATCTTTTACAATTTGTATGGAAATACAAAGGACCCTGAACAGCCAAAGAAATCTTGAGAAATAAAAATGGAGCTGGAGGAATCAGGCTCCCTACCTTCAGACTATACAATCATCAAGACACTATGGTCCTGGTACAAAATAGATCTATAGATCAATGGAACAGAGCAGAAAAACCCACGTACCTTTGGTCACCTAGTCTCTGACAAAGGAGGCAAGAATATACAAAGGAAAAAAGACAGTCTCTTCACAGTGGTGCTGGGAAAACTGGACAGCTACATGTAAAAGAATGATATTAGAACACTCCCTAACATCATACACAAAAATAAACTCAAGATGGATTAAAGACCTAAATGTAAGAACAGACACTATAAAACCCTTAGAAGAAAACATAAGCGGAGCACTCCTTGACATAAATCACAGCAAGATCTTTTCTGACCTACCTCCTAGAGTAATGAAAATAAAAACAAACAAATGAGACCTAATTAAACTTAAAATCTTTTGCACAGCAGAGGATACCATTAATAAAACAGACAACCCTCAGAATGGGAGAAAATATTTGCCAATAAAGCAACTGACAGGGGATTCATCTAGAGACTGTCATAGAGAGTGAAGTAAGAAAGAGAAAACAAAAAATTTGTAAAAAAAATATCAGTCTCCCAGGAGGCGACACCTGAGCAAAGAAACAGAAGAGGACAGACGCCTGACCAGAAGCTTGGTCCTGACTTCTCTCTCTTTCTCATTCATCATCCGTAGCCAAAATCCCTTTTAAAAACTCAAAAGAGCTACATGTGTGAGGGCAAATAAGCTACGGGACTCCATGCTATTCTGTAGCAGACACAGAAAAGGCAGCCAAGAGGTAGCTACAGAAAGCTGAGCAGACAGACTAGTTCTACAGCTGGGACCAGCTACATAATTTGCAGTGTTCAGTGGAAAAGTGAAGGCATGGAGCTCCTTGAAGTGGGGGAAAGGACTTTAAAAATACAAGCACATTTCCAATTATTGTATCACTTATAAAACTTAATAGCAGTATACTACCCAAAGCAATCGACAAATTCAATGCAATCCCTATCAAATTACCAATGGCATTTTCCACAGAATTAGAACAAAATCTTTTACAATTTGTATGGAAATACAAAGGACCCTGAACAGCCAAAGAAATCTTGAGAAATAAAAATGGAGCTGGAGGAATCAGGCTCCCTACCTTCAGACTATACAATCATCAAGACACTATGGTCCTGGTACAAAATAGATCTATAGATCAATGGAACAGAGCAGAAAAACCCACGTACCTTTGGTCACCTAGTCTCTGACAAAGGAGGCAAGAATATACAAAGGAAAAAAGACAGTCTCTTCACAGTGGTGCTGGGAAAACTGGACAGCTACATGTAAAAGAATGATATTAGAACACTCCCTAACATCATACACAAAAATAAACTCAAGATGGATTAAAGACCTAAATGTAAGAACAGACACTATAAAACCCTTAGAAGAAAACATAAGCGGAGCACTCCTTGACATAAATCACAGCAAGATCTTTTCTGACCTACCTCCTAGAGTAATGAAAATAAAAACAAACAAATGAGACCTAATTAAACTTAAAATCTTTTGCACAGCAGAGGATACCATTAATAAAACAGACAACCCTCAGAATGGGAGAAAATATTTGCCAATAAAGCAACTGACAGGGGATTCATCTAGAGACTGTCATAGAGAGTGAAGTAAGAAAGAGAAAAACAAATTTTGTATAATATCACTCATACATGGAATCTAAGAAAAAAAAAGGTACAGATGAACTTTCAGCAAAGCAGAAATAGAGACGCAGATGTATAGAACAAACTTGTGGGTACCAAGGGGGTGGAAATGGGGATGGTGGAATGAAACAGGAGACAGGGATTGACCTATATGCACTATGTATAAAATAGATCACTAGTGAGAGCCCACTGTATACACAGGGAACTCTGCTCAGCACTCAGTGGTGACCTAAATGGAAAGGCAGTCTAAAAAGGGGGGCTATATATATATACACACACACATATAGTTGATTCACTTTTCTGAACAGCAGAAAGATTGTGAAGCAATTGTCCTCAAATAAAAATTAATTTAAAAAACATACTAGCAGTCATAGTGATATATGAGCAATGACAAACTTGTAAGTTGAACGAAAAATACTTTGTGAAATAATTTAAGAACAACACATTATTAATGTGATTCTTGGCTTATTATTCTGCAAACTCTTTAGCTCATCAAAATGTATACTTTTAGCAACATTATTTTCAACCTATACAATGGAAGACAGTGTAAATAGGGAAGGCAAGACTGCAAACTGTTACTTTTGATAACGATCTTTCTTCTGATGCACAACTTTAAGGTTTGTTTCCTTTTTTTTTTTTTAATTTTGGCCTTTTTTATTGTTTTCTTTTTAAATTATTTATTTTCATCTATCTTTATTCTTTGGCCTATGTGGGCCTCCCATTGCAGTGGCCTCTCTCGCTGCAGAGTACCAGCTCTGGGCACACGCGCCCCAGAGCACTGGCTCGTAAGTGGACACACCATTCCAGTTGCTCTGTGGCACGTGGGATCTTCCCGGGCCAGGGATCAAACCAGTGCCCCTTGCACTGCAAAGCAGACTCTTTACCTACTGGACCACCCGGGAAGCTCCAGGCTTATTTCTTTAAGACCATTTTATAGGCTGTGACAACACTGAGCTATATTCATGATAATTATTTTAAAATACAAATTTTACTATCTAGAGCTGATGATTCTCATTGAACCATTAATGAAAAGGTTTAACTCTTCATATGAATTAGCTCCATGTAAGTTTGAATTTAGTTTTAAACGTAAATTTATACAATGGTGTTTTAATGTTTCCTCTGATATTTCCTATAAATTGCAGAGATCATATAGGAAATCAAAAGTAACTTCAACATTTGTAAACAATTCAAAACGTCTGTTTATATAGTCTATAGCCATATTGTCAATTTTAAGTAAATTTTCATTTTATGTTATCCCCCTCATTAATACATGGTGTACCCCAAAAGAGTGTACCTCATTAATAAGGGATACACATCAAAGTACTGTTTTTTTCCATTGACAATGGCTAACTATAATTTCTCTTTCTAAGCCTATGGATATTTGTTTTGCAATGTTTCAACTTTGAAAACCAAGAAGTCTGAAATCTTTGAAGAGTTCTAATAATTGCTTGATAAGTTCTTTATTGTAATGCTTCTGTGTGTGCCTTGGCTGTGTAATAATCTACTAACAGAGTCTGCTGTCTGCGAACTAGTAGTTTCTGTCTCAAGGTTCAGATGGAGACAGAGACAAGCTCCAAGGAGAATCGACCCAGCTGGTCTCCCGGAGGAGGCCATGGGAGTCCTCTTCTTCCCCAGGGGCAAGATCACCACTGCCACCCTCAAAACCTGCTTCTGTTGTTGTTTCTGTGTTGTGGCACTACCATGGCCATCCATCTGGGCCCAGATCCTGGCCCAACCACTTTGGGGCCCTGAGGGTTCCCAGACAGTCCTCAAGCACATGCACTGTGCCCACAGGCCAATGTTCAGCACCCACACCACCTGGCCATCATGCCATTTGAGTGTGCACACATGACCATGTAGCATATCCCTGTCCCACACACGCATGCTCCATGGTCCCATCAAACCTCACTAACACAGGTATAAAGATAAAGCTGTTAATTTCAAGACAGTGACTCAGAGCATTAAGCCAAGCCTTCTAACCACAAGGTCCTGTGCCACGGCCTGGATCGCCAGCCCACCAAGCCAGCCCTGCCCCAGTCTTTTGAACGGGGAAGGAGGGTGAGATGGGGTGAAAACTTGGGACAAGTCACAACAATAAGGGTTCCAGAATCCCAGGATAATGATTAATCTTCATATGAATTAGTTTTTCCATGTAAGTTTGAATTTAGTTTTAAACGTAAATTTATACAATGGTGTTTTAATGTTTCCTCTGATATTTCCTATAAATTGCAGAGATCATATAGGAAATCAAAAGTAACTTCAACATTTGTAAACAATTCAAAACGTCTGTTTATATAGTCTATAGCCATATTGTCAATTTTAAGTAAATTTTCATTTTATGTTATCCCCTCATTAATACATGGTGTACCCCAAAGAGTGTACCTCATTAATAAGGGATACACATCAAAGTACTGTTTTTTTCCATTGACAATGGCTAACTATAATTTCTCTTTCTAAGCCTATGGATATTTGTTTTGCAATGTTTCAACTTTGAAAACCAAGAAGTCTGAAATCTTTGAAGAGTTCTAATAATTGCTTGATAAGTTCTTTATTGTAATGCTTCTGTGTGTGCCTTGGCTGTGTAATAATCTACTAACAGAGTCTGCTGTCTGCGAACTAGTAGTTTCTGTCTCAAGGTTCAGATGGAGACAGAGACAAGCTCCAAGGAGAATCGACCCAGCTGGTCTCCCGGAGGAGGCCATGGGGAGTCCCTCTTCTTCCCCAGGGGCAAGATCACCACTGCCACCCTCAAAACCTGCTTCTGTTGTTGTTTCTGTGTTGTGGCACTACCATGGCCATCCATCTGGGCCCAGATCCTGGCCCAACCACTTTGGGGCCCTGAGGGTTCCCAGACAGTCCTCAAGCACATGCACTGTGCCCACAGGCCAATGTTCAGCACCCACACCACCTGGCCATCATGCCATTTGAGTGTGCACACATGACCATGTAGCATATCCCTGTCCCACACACGCATGCTCCATGGTCCCATCAAACCTCACTAACACAGGTATAAAGATAAAGCTGTTAATTTCAAGACAGTGACTCAGAGCATTAAGCCAAGCCTTCTAACCACAAGGTCCTGTGCCACGGCCTGGATCGCCAGCCCACCAAGCCAGCCCTGCCCCAGTCTTTTGAAGCAGAGAGAAAGGCAAGGAGGGTGAGATGGGGTGAAAACTTGGGACAAGTCACAACAATAAGGGTTCCAGAATCCCAGGAGGTCACCAGTACATCCTACACCCACATATTTTCTGTCACACCCACCAAGTTCCGTCCTCTTGGAATCACCATCTAGACATGGGAACCATCACTGAAACATGGCCAGGACTGCTGTCCACCCACATGTGCTCGCCACGTCTTTCCTAACAATGAAGTTTAAGGTGGACCCAAGAATGCCAAGCTGAAGCAATCTAGCCCCTTAATACTACGTGCTTCACGACAGAAACTAAGCAGCTTCTTCAACGTTGCCTGTTTTAAAAGGGACTGGCTGCCATTTATTGCCCTCCCACAAGCTGAAGCCCAGATACACGGCTCAGCCAGTTTCAAGCATTTAGACAAGGACCATGGTTTAGGGACTGGTGAAGCAAAAATAAATGGGGAAAAAAAAATGTCTTCATGAGGCAAACCTGGCTTAGAAAACTGGAAAATTCATCTTGGGTCTATTGCTTAACACAGAAAATAAATGTTACTTTTTTAAGCCATTGTATTTCAGGATCTTTTCTGTTACAGCAGGTTAACTATTCTATAACTAATATAAATGGTTTGATTCTAGAGAGATTTCATTTCTGTTGGCTATCTGACCATAAGGAAGATCTAAGAATAAAATAGTGTGAAAATTAGGGCTTCAGGAAGAAGGTGGGCCTGTCACATCCCACTGGGGGACTCTGGAAAGAGACATTGATTTACACATATGGGCCTTCTGGTAAAGAGACATTTTGCATTTCTACCATGGCCATCCATCTGGGCCCAGATCCTGGCCCAACCACTTTGGGGCCCTGAGGGTTCCCAGACAGTCCTCAAGCACATGCACTGTGCCCACAGGCCAATGTTCAGCACCCACACCACCTGGCCATCATGCCATTTGAGTGTGCACACATGACCATGTAGCATATCCCTGTCCCACACGCATGCTCCATGGTCCCATCAAACCTCACTAACACAGGTATAAAGATAAAGCTGTTAATTTCAAGACAGTGACTCAGAGCATTAAGCCAAGCCTTCTAACCACAAGGTCCTGTGCCACGGCCTGGATCGCCAGCCCACCAAGCCAGCCCTGCCCCAGTCTTTTGAAGCAGAGAGAAAGGCAAGGAGGGTGAGATGGGGTGAAAACTTGGGACAAGTCACAACAATAAGGGTTCCAGAATCCCAGGAGGTCACCAGTACATCCTACACCCACATATTTTCTGTCACACCCACCAAGTTCCGTCCTCTTGGAATCACCATCTAGACATGGGAACCATCACTGAAACATGGCCAGGACTGCTGTCCACCCACATGTGCTCGCCACGTCTTTCCTAACAATGAAGTTTAAGGTGGACCCAAGAATGCCAAGCTGAAGCAATCTAGCCCCTTAATACTACGTGCTTCACGACAGAAACTAAGCAGCTTCTTCAACGTTGCCTGTTTTAAAAGGGACTGGCTGCCATTTATTGCCCTCCCACAAGCTGAAGCCCAGATACACGGCTCAGCCAGTTTCAAGCATTTAGACAAGGACCATGGTTTAGGGACTGGTGAAGCAAAAAATAAATGGGGAAAAAAAAATGTCTTCATGAGGCAAACCTGGCTTAGAAAACTGGAAAATTCATCTTGGGTCTATTGCTTAACACAGAAAATAAATGTTACTTTTTTAAGCCATTGTATTTCAGGATCTTTTCTGTTACAGCAGGTTAACTATTCTATAACTAATATAAATGGTTTGATTCTAGAGAGATTTCATTTCTGTTGGCTATCTGACCATAAGGAAGATCTAAGAATAAAATAGTGTGAAAATTAGGGCTTCAGGAAGAAGGTGGGCCTGTCACATCCCACTGAGGACTCTGGATGTACCTCTGGAAAGAGACATTGATTTACACATATGGGCTGTAAGTCTAATTAAGAGGCATCAGTAACCTAGTCCAGCCTAGAGATGTACTTACAACCTTGTTTCTATGAGAAAATCTCTCTCATGTTTGAAATAACTAATTTGCAAACATATCTTAGAAACAGAGCCCTGTCATTCACTAAAGGATGCTTGTAATTTTGTACCTACCTTACAGAATGGTCGTAAAGACTGACATACTACATGCAAACTATTAGTCACAGTATCTGACACCAAGCGAGTTTTGGTAAATTTAATTTCTTTGTTGTCACTGACACTATTAAAGTGACACCATAAGATGAGTAGCAAACCAAGTATGTGAAGGACGTAAACTGTCTCAGTCTTGTGGAATCAGTGGGCAACAGCGCTCTCTCCTCTGACCAACCCCAGCCCCCAACACACAGGTCTCAGGGACGAATTAAACATTCCTAATTCTCTCAGCTTCCACAAGAAGTTCTAGTAATTTTTCAGCAATAAACTGGAAATAAAATAGGACCTCAGAAAATGAGTGAGCTGTTAAAACATTTTCCAAAGTGGATAATTAGAAGTGATGGGTTAGAGAAGTGACACAGAAGGAAATGTCTATATGCCAGAAAGCAGAAACCAAGTGATTGCTTTAGCAGCACAAACACTACAATTGGAACAATAGAGAGAAGATTAGCATGGCCCCTGCACAAGGATCACATGCAAACTTGTGAAGCATTCCCCATTTTTTCTGAACTATTATTCAGCCATAAAAAGAGAGAGAGAGAGAAACAATGGGGAGACTTCCCTGGTTGTTCAGTGATTAGAACTCTGTGTTCCCAGTGCAGGGGGCTTGGGTTCGATCCCTGGTCAGGGAACTAGATCCCACATGCTGCAACCAAGATCCAGTGGAACCAAATAAATAAATAATTCCAAAAAATGAGATAATGCCATTTGCAGCAACATAAATGGACCTTGAGATTATCACACTAAGTAGTTAGACAGAGAAAGACAAATTTCATATGCTATCACTTACATGTGGAATCTTAAAAAGATGATACAGTGCTTCACTGGTGGTCCAGTGGGTAAAGAGTCCACCTTGCACTGCAAGGGGCACCGATTTGATCCCTGGCCTGGGAAGATCCCACATGCCGCGGAGTGGCTGGACCGGTGTGTCCAATTACAAGCCAGCACTCTGGAGCGCATGTGCCCAGAGCCAGTGCTCTGCGACAAGGAAGGCCACTGCAATGAGAGGCCCACACAGGCCAAAGGACAAAGATAGATGAAAATAACTAAATGCAAGGCCAATAAAAGAGGACAAAAAAAAAAAAAAGATGATACAAATGAACTTGCATATAAAACAGAAATGGACTCACAAACATAGAAAACTAATGATTACCAAAGGAGAAAGGCTATATATACACAACACAGATAATCAACAAGAGCCTACTGTGCAGCACAGAGACCTATATTCAGTATTTTGTAACAACCTGTACGGGAAAAGAATCTGAAAAAGAAAAGATATATCTGAATCATTTTACTACACACAGCATTATAAATCAACTATGTATGTATGTGTGCTCAGATGCTCAGTCATGTCCAACTTTTTGCAACCCAGTGAATGGTAGCCCCCTAGGCTCCTCTGTCCATAAACTTTTTCAGGCAAGAACACTGGAGTGGGTTGCCATTTTCTCCCCAAAGGGATCTTCCTGACCCAGGAACAGAACCTGTTTTCTGTGTCTCCTGCATTGGCAAGTGGATTCTTTGCCACTATACCAGCTATACTTCAATAAATTTCTTTTTAATTTAAATTACAATTTAAAAAAGATGAAAGCAAGAAGTGAGTATAAAAGAGAAACAGAAAGTCACCAGATTCACTCCTCTCAACACCACAAGAGCCTGGGAGTCAAAGAAGTTTACTTTCTTATGAGATTAACTTTACAATCGACAATACACAATGGATCAGGGCAAGATGACTTTTTAAGACTCAAGAAGAAAATGGGCTTCTACTTTGAGAAAAAAAATTACAAAATAAAAGCAAACAACAAAACCTTCCTGAAAGCTGTTGGGAATAAAATGAGATAATGGAAAACTCTGAGATTTAATTAAGTGTGGAGAAAATCTGGTAACAGATGAAACTGCAAAGGCAGACTTTTAATTAATTACTTATCCCTAGAGCACGGCTTTCAGAGAGTGAACAATGAATAAGACAATAACAAAGACCAGAAAGAGGGACAAAATACGTGAATATGTGCAGAAAGATTTCTTAAGTCTGGACTGGGTAGTACTTCATTTGTTCAGCATTTTTTAAAGGAAGGAAACATACCACATAGAGAAAAATTCAAAGAGCTAAAGTGTCTCCAAGATTCCTAACACCTGTCATAATTTTATTAAGGCTCAGTCAAATAAAATACTTGTTGTCCACCTTCAAAAAATTTAAAATACTTGTTGTCCAAACAGAAATGGACTCACAAACATAGAAAACTAATGATTACCAAAGGAGAAAGGCTATATATACACAACACAGATAATCAACAAGAGCCTACTGTGCAGCACAGAGACCTATATTCAGTATTTTGTAACAACCTGTACGGGAAAAGAATCTGAAAAAGAAAAGATATATCTGAATCATTTTACTACACACAGCATTATAAATCAACTATGTATGTATGTGTGCTCAGATGCTCAGTCATGTCCAACTTTTTGCAACCCAGTGAATGGTAGCCCCCTAGGCTCCTCTGTCCATAAACTTTTTCAGGCAAGAACACTGGAGTGGGTTGCCATTTTCTCCCCAAAGGGATCTTCCTGACCCAGGAACAGAACCTGTTTTCTGTGTCTCCTGCATTGGCAAGTGGATTCTTTGCCACTATACCAGCTATACTTCAATAAATTTCTTTTTAATTTAAATTACAATTTAAAAAAGATGAAAGCAAGAAGTGAGTATAAAAGAGAAACAGAAAGTCACCAGATTCACTCCTCTCAACACCACAAGAGCCTGGGAGTCAAAGAAGTTTACTTTCTTATGAGATTAACTTTACAATCGACAATACACAATGGATCAGGGCAAGATGACTTTTTAAGACTCAAGAAGAAAATGGGCTTCTACTTTGAGAAAAAATTACAAAATAAAAGCAAACAACAAAACCTTCCTGAAAGCTGTTGGGAATAAAATGAGATAATGGAAAACTCTGAGATTTAATTAAGTGTGGAGAAAATCTGGTAACAGATGAAACTGCAAAGGCAGACTTTTAATTAATTACTTATCCCTAGAGCACGGCTTTCAGAGAGTGAACAATGAATAAGACAATAACAAAGACCAGAAAGAGGGACAAAATACGTGAATATGTGCAGAAAGATTTCTTAAGTCTGGACTGGGTAGTACTTCATTTGTTCAGCATTTTTTAAAGGAAGGAAACATACCACATAGAGAAAAATTCAAAGAGCTAAAGTGTCTCCAAGATTCCTAACACCTGTCATAATTTTATTAAGGCTCAGTCAAATAAAATACTTGTTGTCCACCTTCTTAAATGAGTGCTAATGTTTAACATCTCTTTGTTGCCTCAAGGTCTTCGGGGTCTTTATAACAAGCCACAAAAATTTCTTGGTGCCAGCAGGTAGTTCCTGGTGGAGCTTGGTCCCTGTGCTAAGCTGCCTAAGATTTCTGCCTGCCTTAGGCTCTTGCCATCTGGAGTGGCTTCCCAGGTGTTGTCAGTGGTAAACAATCCACCCGCCAGTGCAGGAGACACAAGAGACTCAGATTCCATCCTGGGTCAAGAAGATCCCCTGGGGAAGAGAATGGTAACCTACTCCAATATTCTTGCCTGGAGAATTCCATGAACAGAGAAGCCTGGCAGGCTACAGTCCATGGGCTACCGAGTCGGACACAACTGAACAACTGAGCACTCAGTCAGTCACCCTTCACCATTATATATAGGCTCAAGGCCACCATCTCTACCTGTACCAGTAGCTCAACCCACCTCCATTTCCAATATTGTGCTATTAATTCTAGATCTGGGAAACCAAAAAAGAAAAAACCCAGTTGGTAGATTTGTTTCCAAAGTACAAATGCTATGAAAGACCACCTTGGGAAATACTTTTTGTAAGAATCGCAAAGACACGACGGACAGCAAGCTGTTAGGGAAAGAGCCTATTTGGGAAGAGTTCCCGGGAGAGATCCACAGGTCCAAGAGGAGGGCCAGTAAAGTCATGCCCCAAAGATGGGACGAGGAGGTTTTATTTGGGAGAAGATGGGGAAAAAGAGAAAGGGGAGGGGGTTTCTTTAGAGCAGGCGCAGAAACAAAGTCTTTGTTTAAACTAAGTGGGAAATTAGTGATGAGTCAGCCGTCCTTGAGTTGTCTGTGGGCATGAGGGTGTGCAGTTCTTGTTACTTTCCACACCTGGTTGGACAATCTTCATGGCCATGGTGAGCTCCCTATCTCCGGCCTTGAGAGACTCCCAGGCACCAGCAGATCAGAAACAGGCTGCTTGCTGCTGACCCTTCAGGGCCAGCAAGTTTGCAGCTGCAGTGTTAACCACATAGAGAAAAATTCAAAGAGCTAAAGTGTCTCCAAGATTCCTAACACCTGTCATAATTTTATTAAGGCTCAGTCAAATAAAATACTTGTTGTCCACCTTCTTAAATGAGTGCTAATGTTTAACATCTCTTTGTTGCCTCAAGGTCTTCGGGGTCTTTATAACAAGCCACAAAAATTTCTTGGTGCCAGCAGGTAGTTCCTGGTGGAGCTTGGTCCCTGTGCTAAGCTGCCTAAGATTTCTGCCTGCCTTAGGCTCTTGCCATCTGGAGTGGCTTCCCAGGTGTTGTCAGTGGTAAACAATCCACCCGCCAGTGCAGGAGACACAAGAGACTCAGATTCCATCCTGGGTCAAGAAGATCCCCTGGGGAAGAGAATGGTAACCTACTCCAATATTCTTGCCTGGAGAATTCCATGAACAGAGAAGCCTGGCAGGCTACAGTCCATGGGCTACCGAGTCGGACACAACTGAACAACTGAGCACTCAGTCAGTCACCCTTCACCATTATATATAGGCTCAAGGCCACCATCTCTACCTGTACCAGTAGCTCAACCCACCTCCATTTCCAATATTGTGCTATTAATTCTAGATCTGGGAAACCAAAAGAAAAACCCAGTTGGTAGATTTGTTTCCAAAGTACAAATGCTATGAAAGACCACCTTGGGAAATACTTTTTGTAAGAATCGCAAAGACACGACGGACAGCAAGCTGTTAGGGAAAGAGCCTATTTGGGAAGAGTTCCCGGGAGAGATCCACAGGTCCAAGAGGAGGGCCAGTAAAGTCATGCCCCAAAGATGGGACGAGGAGGTTTTATTTGGGAGAAGATGGGGAAAAAGAGAAAGGGGAGGGGGTTTCTTTAGAGCAGGCGCAGAAACAAAGTCTTTGTTTAAACTAAGTGGGAAATTAGTGATGAGTCAGCCGTCCTTGAGTTGTCTGTGGGCATGAGGGTGTGCAGTTCTTGTTACTTTCCACACCTGGTTGGACAATCTTCATGGCCATGGTGAGCTCCCTATCTCCGGCCTTGAGAGACTCCCAGGCACCAGCAGATCAGAAACAGGCTGCTTGCTTGCTGCTGACCCTTCAGGGCCAGCAAGTTTGCAGCTGCAGTGTTAACCCTTTAATAGCCTACCAACCTAATACTTTCAATGGCAGAGTGAACATCTATTTGGTTGTTCATCTCTTCTGGATTTTTACTTTTTAGTAATTGGTTGTGTTCTGAATAAGTCAGGTAGCAACCTCTGGATAAGGGAGTAGCTCACATGTATTGAAACGACTGAATTAAAATAGAAGTAGCATAGGAAAATAGGTAATTTTGCTACAGGAGAAAGAGGATGGAGCTTTACCATTGGTATTGGGTTCAAGTCCCAGTTCTGCCGCTCAGCAGCAGCGCAGACATTCATATCCACTACAGAGAGGTATTCTGAAGACTAAACAAAAATAAGGTTAAAGTGCCTGCCTCCATACTTGGCACCTGTAGAGTTCACAGAGACAGGCTTTATTATTATTTTAAAATCGTGGGACATGTATGGAAATTTGGATGTGCATCTAAAATGTGCATCTAATATGCCCAAGAGAGATTACAAGAAATCCAAAATTCAATCCTTAAGGAAAAAAATAAACTTTAACTTACTTCAGGTAAAACAGAGCTAACTAGGCTTTTGGAATTTTAAAGCTGGAAGAGACTGGCAATTCTACAGTGATGCCTCTCACTCTCCATACCAAAGATGAGGAAATTTGACTTGACCAAGGCCACAGAGTCAATAAGAATGTAGAGGTAGGACTGGAACCCAGGTTTTCTAATGTCTAATCCAAGGCTCTCAAGCAAATATGAAAAAAAGTAAAAAAGTGTTAGGAAAGAGCCTAAAGAGTTCCGGGAGAGATCCACAGGTCCAAGAGGAGGGCCAGTAAAGTCATGCCCCAAAGATGGGACGAGGAGGTTTTATTTGGGAGAAGATGGGGAAAAAGAGAAAGGGGAGGGGGTTTCTTTAGAGCAGGCGCAGAAACAAAGTCTTTGTTTAAACTAAGTGGGAAATTAGTGATGAGTCAGCCGTCCTTGAGTTGTCTGTGGGCATGAGGGTGTGCAGTTCTTGTTACTTTCCACACCTGGTTGGACAATCTTCATGGCCATGGTGAGCTCCCTATCTCCGGCCTTGAGAGACTCCCAGGCACCAGCAGATCAGAAACAGGCTGCTTGCTTGCTGCTGACCCTTCAGGGCCAGCAAGTTTGCAGCTGCAGTGTTAACCCTTTAATAGCCTACCAACCTAATACTTTCAATGGCAGAGTGAACATCTATTTGGTTGTTCATCTCTTCTGGATTTTTACTTTTTAGTAATTGGTTGTGTTCTGAATAAGTCAGGTAGCAACCTCTGGATAAGGGAGTAGCTCACATGTATTGAAACGACTGAATTAAAATAGAAGTAGCATAGGAAAATAGGTAATTTTGCTACAGGAGAAAGAGGATGGAGCTTTACCATTGGTATTGGGTTCAAGTCCCAGTTCTGCCGCTCAGCAGCAGCGCAGACATTCATATCCACTACAGAGAGGTATTCTGAAGACTAAACAAAAATAAGGTTAAAGTGCCTGCCTCCATACTTGGCACCTGTAGAGTTCACAGAGACAGGCTTTATTATTATTTTAAAATCGTGGGACATGTATGGAAATTTGGATGTGCATCTAAAATGTGCATCTAATATGCCCAAGAGAGATTACAAGAAATCCAAAATTCAATCCTTAAGGAAAAAAATAAACTTTAACTTACTTCAGGTAAAACAGAGCTAACTAGGCTTTTGGAATTTTAAAGCTGGAAGAGACTGGCAATTCTACAGTGATGCCTCTCACTCTCCATACCAAAGATGAGGAAATTTGACTTGACCAAGGCCACAGAGTCAATAAGAATGTAGAGGTAGGACTGGAACCCAGGTTTTCTAATGTCTAATCCAAGGCTCTCAAGCAAATATGAATTAATCAACACAAAGGTTGGTAAATTTTTTCTATAAAGGGCCACAAGAGTAAATTTTTTAGGTTTCACAGTGCGTAGTCTCTATTGCAATTGTTCAACTTTGCCACTGTAGAGCAAAAACAGCTAGAGATAATATTTAAGTGAAGGGACATAGATGTATTTCCATAAAACGTTATTTACAAAACAGGCTGCAAGCTGTATCTAGCACATGGGCTGCCATTTGCTGATCCTGATCTAGAGCAAACTGATAGATTCTTTAGATAAAGGAAAATGGTGGGTGTAATCATTTCAAACCAATAAAACTGTTGTCAACGAAGTAAAAAAAAAACTAAATGACAATAAGAGAACTCAGAAAGATAATCATATATATATAGATAGATATATATAGATATAGATATCTCTCTCTCTTTCTATATATATATATATATATATATATATATATAGGTTGTTATTATGAATATTTTTAAATGATGTTTGATAAGAATCAATCCCAGCCTAAAGATCAATATAAGTCTGGAGTAGTAAGCGGGATAATGCAAGAAAGAAACTAAGAAAACAGGATACCTTTCAAAGAGTGGGAATTTTAAATGATATTAGCAAAATAAGATCTATGAAGAGAACAAAACAGTAGTAAACATTAAATGACATCATTTATTTCAGTTAGAATATCTAAACACAAAACACTCAGAAATAAAGTAAAGTACTATAGCCAATCTACCAGAAAGAACAACACACCTAAAGTGTATCTGTGATCTGGACCATCTTGTGATACTGGTTCCATGACAGAATTTTCATATTATTCTTCAGACACATAAGAGAGATCTTACAGAAGAAAGTGCCCAAATGCCTTTTCTTCTCCATTAAGGCTAATGTAATTAAAAAAATTGTTGCAATATAAACTTTAACTTACTTCAGGTAAAACAGAGCTAACTAGGCTTTTGGAATTTTAAAGCTGGAAGAGACTGGCAATTCTACAGTGATGCCTCTCACTCTCCATACCAAAGATGAGGAAATTTGACTTGACCAAGGCCACAGAGTCAATAAGAATGTAGAGGTAGGACTGGAACCCAGGTTTTCTAATGTCTAATCCAAGGCTCTCAAGCAAATATGAATTAATCAACACAAAGGTTGGTAAATTTTTTCTATAAAGGGCCACAAGAGTAAATTTTTTAGGTTTCACAGTGCGTAGTCTCTATTGCAATTGTTCAACTTTGCCACTGTAGAGCAAAAACAGCTAGAGATAATATTTAAGTGAAGGGACATAGATGTATTTCCATAAAACGTTATTTACAAAACAGGCTGCAAGCTGTATCTAGCACATGGGCTGCCATTTGCTGATCCTGATCTAGAGCAAACTGATAGATTCTTTAGATAAAGGAAAATGGTGGGTGTAATCATTTCAAACCAATAAAACTGTTGTCAACGAAGTAAAAAAAAAACTAAATGACAATAAGAGAACTCAGAAAGATAATCATATATATATAGATAGATATATATAGATATAGATATCTCTCTCTCTTTCTATATATATATATATATATATATATATATATATATAGGTTGTTATTATGAATATTTTTAAATGATGTTTGATAAGAATCAATCCCAGCCTAAAGATCAATATAAGTCTGGAGTAGTAAGTGGGATAATGCAAGAAAGAAACTAAGAAAACAGGATACCTTTCAAAGAGTGGGAATTTTAAATGATATTAGCAAAATAAGATCTATGAAGAGAACAAAACAGTAGTAAACATTAAATGACATCATTTATTTCAGTTAGAATATCTAAACACAAAACACTCAGAAATAAAGTAAAGTACTATAGCCAATCTACCAGAAAGAACAACACACCTAAAGTGTATCTGTGATCTGGACCATCTTGTGATACTGGTTCCATGACAGAATTTTCATATTATTCTTCAGACACATAAAGAGAGATCTTACAGAAGAAAGTGCCCAAATGCCTTTTCTTCTCCATTAAGGGGCTAATGTAATTAAAAAAAAATTGTTGCAATATAAGGCAGGGACCAATTTACTATTGCTAAGAACTATGACAGGGGCTTCCCTAGTGGTCCAGTGGGTAAGGACACCACCTTGCAGTGCAAGGGGCACCGGTTCGATCCCTGGCCTGGGAAGATCCCACGTGCCACAGAGTGGCTGGACCGATGTGTCCAGTTGCTGAGCCGGAGCTCTGGAGCGCATGCGCCCAGAGCCGGTGCTCTGCGACAACAGAGGCCACCGCGATGGGAGGCCCACATAGGCCAAAGAACAGGGATGGATGAAGTGGACAAATGAAAGACCAATAGAAGTGGCCTACCTGCTCCCCTCCCTCCCCACCCCACCCCCCCAAAATAAATAAATAAATAAATAAATCTTTAAAAAAAAAATAGAAGAACTATGACAGATTGGAATATGTTTGCCAAGGAATATTGTTCAAGGTTCCTCTAGGGAGCCTTTGAGAGTAGTTCAAACTCTGCATCTGTTTGGCATAAGGCATCATCCCTGAAGTGAAAAGAAAGGAGAAGACTTTTCAACATATGAATTTTAAGGGAGCTATTCAAATTGTCATTTGACATACTCAATTGAAGTAAATGTAGCACTCTGTTTTCCCTAATGTTTATGTTGCTCCCTAGTAGTAAATTAGTTGTTTAGAAAGCGCATCTACCCTTGGAGGAACCAAAGAGTAACCTAATGCTATACAATGGGAATGATGCTCATTATAGCATGCCAACTTGCTCCCAACATCTGTTCCATTTATATAATGACTCATTCAGAGTATTCAGTACTAAGTGCAAACAACTGTGATCTTCCAACATTTGATTTGTCCTTGGGCTTTCACACACCTAGACTTGAGTTTTACTGTGTGATTTTGGAAGAAGAAAGGCATAAAATGAAGCTATGTCAATAAACAAGAAATTTACTTGCAACTATGTAAGTTTTTTTCCTTTTATCCAATGTGTTTTAATCATTGGCTTTTCTCCAAGGGTCTAATTTGTGATACTGGTTCCATGACAGAATTTTCATATTATTCTTCAGACACATAAAGAGAGATCTTACAGAAGAAAGTGCCCAAATGCCTTTTCTTCTCCATTAAGGGGCTAATGTAATTAAAAAAAAATTGTTGCAATATAAGGCAGGGACCAATTTACTATTGCTAAGAACTATGACAGGGGCTTCCCTAGTGGTCCAGTGGGTAAGGACACCACCTTGCAGTGCAAGGGGCACCGGTTCGATCCCTGGCCTGGGAAGATCCCACGTGCCACAGAGTGGCTGGACCGATGTGTCCAGTTGCTGAGCCGGAGCTCTGGAGCGCATGCGCCCAGAGCCGGTGCTCTGCGACAACAGAGGCCACCGCGATGGGAGGCCCACATAGGCCAAAGAACAGGGATGGATGAAGTGGACAAATGAAAGACCAATAGAAGTGGCCTACCTGCTCCCCTCCCTCCCCACCCCACCCCCCCAAAATAAATAAATAAATAAATAAATCTTTAAAAAAAAAATAGAAGAACTATGACAGATTGGAATATGTTTGCCAAGGAATATTGTTCAAGGTTCCTCTAGGGAGCCTTTGAGAGTAGTTCAAACTCTGCATCTGTTTGGCATAAGGCATCATCCCTGAAGTGAAAAGAAAGGAGAAGACTTTTCAACATATGAATTTTAAGGGAGCTATTCAAATTGTCATTTGACATACTCAATTGAAGTAAATGTAGCACTCTGTTTTCCCTAATGTTTATGTTGCTCCCTAGTAGTAAATTAGTTGTTTAGAAAGCGCATCTACCCTTGGAGGAACCAAAGAGTAACCTAATGCTATACAATGGGAATGATGCTCATTATAGCATGCCAACTTGCTCCCAACATCTGTTCCATTTATATAATGACTCATTCAGAGTATTCAGTACTAAGTGCAAACAACTGTGATCTTCCAACATTTGATTTGTCCTTGGGCTTTCACACACCTAGACTTGAGTTTTACTGTGTGATTTTGGAAGAAGAAAGGCATAAAATGAAGCTATGTCAATAAACAAGAAATTTACTTGCAACTATGTAAGTTTTTTTCCTTTTATCCAATGTGTTTTAATCATTGGCTTTTCTAAAACCAACTCCTTCAACAATGACATATAACTTGTACAAGCAATTCTATACAATAACAAACATCATTGTATACATATACAACTTCTGCAACTCCAAAGGTTCTGAGTCATTTGGGAGATGTTGGCCAAAAAGCGTTTACAAACACCTTTGCTCACCATCAGAAACATAATTAGAGCCATTGCCTGAGTATCTTAGTCAAGTATCTCTTCCTGTACATTTTTCATTATACAGCAAAGAAATTTTTTCACTTAATATGTAAAGGATCACAATCAAATGCAATGTTAAATCACAGAGAATAGTGTTTTCCATGTATGTATGTGTATATATATATGAATGTATACCTATATATGTAATCATTTTTCTACAATTATTCTACATTATTGTATAATTAATAAATCATTAGTTGTAAAAATTATAGGGCTTCCCTGCTGGTCCAGTGGTTAAGAGTCCGCCTTGTAGTGCAAGGGACATCAGTTCAATCCCTGACCCAGGAAGATCCCACTTGCCGAAGAATGGCTGGGCTGCTGTGTTCAATTACAAGCCAGCACTCTGGAGCACATACGCTCATAGCCAGTGCTCTGCAACGAGAGAGGCCACTGTGATGGGAGGCCCACAAAGGCCAAAGAGTAAAGATGGATGGAAAAAAAAAAAAAAACAACAATGACTTACAGGCAAAAAAAAATATATGTTATCATAAGTTATAAATTGTAACCATTATAATTTATAGCTAAATACACCTAAAGAAAAGCTTCAGTTTTACAATGTAGAAAATAGGCATTTATTTCTGTGCATCAGCATAAAAAAAGACAGCTTCAATTATCACACAAAAATGCAGATGCTTTACAAATATTACCAGAAATTATGTGAAAATAAGGCCACTTTTGTACTTGTTAAAGATAAAATGTTAACTCAAAGAATAATGTGTTGGAAAAAGAAAATATATTCTCTATGATACAAAGCAGAGAAATATCTATGAGCTCTGATGTTATAAACAAAATTCCTGTAAAATTACTACACTACAAACATTACAATGAAAGCAAATTTAAAAAAAAATTAAATTGGCAAAGTCCAAAACAATGCCTGCCCCTTGAAGAAGACAAGTTGTGATTAGTATGCTTAAAGGAAAAATAACGTTTTGTATGGAAACTCAGAAATCCCAGAACCATGTATTTTTCTCATTTATTTTCCATTGTAATGTCCTTCAGGGTTTTTCAAGGCAACAACAATGGCTCTAATAGACAACTCAGGCATGTAAAACCGGTACATAGTCAACTTTACCAGCTGGTAAAAAGTGCTTTTTCTCATTCATAGCTTTGACCAGGTCACCCCACCCCGGCAGCTGGCCTCACTATTGTTTTCCTTATCAAGTGCGGGCTCCTAGTTCTCCACTTCAAAGGCCCCCTCCAGTTTTCCCAGCTTTCATTTCCTCTCTAACCAGTCTGGATTCTTTCAGTGGAGAAATCCTTCATTCAGCCCTTTTATTCACTGGTCCCTTTCCTGCTTCCATACTATCTCCCACGCTTCCAAGCAGGCTCAGACCACCTTCCACAACCCTCCTCCTGAAACGCCTTGTAGTGCAAGGGACATCAGTTCAATCCCTGACCCAGGAAGATCCCACTTGCCGAAGAATGGCTGGGCTGCTGTGTTCAATTACAAGCCAGCACTCTGGAGCACATACGCTCATAGCCAGTGCTCTGCAACGAGAGAGGCCACTGTGATGGGAGGCCCACAAAGGCCAAAGAGTAAAGATGGATGGAAAAAAAAAAAAAAACAACAATGACTTACAGGCAAAAAAAAATATATGTTATCATAAGTTATAAATTGTAACCATTATAATTTATAGCTAAATACACCTAAAGAAAAGCTTCAGTTTTACAATGTAGAAAATAGGCATTTATTTCTGTGCATCAGCATAAAAAAAGACAGCTTCAATTATCACACAAAAATGCAGATGCTTTACAAATATTACCAGAAATTATGTGAAAATAAGGCCACTTTTGTACTTGTTAAAGATAAAATGTTAACTCAAAGAATAATGTGTTGGAAAAAGAAAATATATTCTCTATGATACAAAGCAGAGAAATATCTATGAGCTCTGATGTTATAAACAAAATTCCTGTAAAATTACTACACTACAAACATTACAATGAAAGCAAATTTAAAAAAAAATTAAATTGGCAAAGTCCAAAACAATGCCTGCCCCTTGAAGAAGACAAGTTGTGATTAGTATGCTTAAAGGAAAAATAACGTTTTGTATGGAAACTCAGAAATCCCAGAACCATGTATTTTTCTCATTTATTTTCCATTGTAATGTCCTTCAGGGTTTTTCAAGGCAACAACAATGGCTCTAATAGACAACTCAGGCATGTAAAACCGGTACATAGTCAACTTTACCAGCTGGTAAAAAGTGCTTTTTCTCATTCATAGCTTTGACCAGGTCACCCCACCCCGGCAGCTGGCCTCACTATTGTTTTCCTTATCAAGTGCGGGCTCCTAGTTCTCCACTTCAAAGGCCCCCTCCAGTTTTCCCAGCTTTCATTTCCTCTCTAACCAGTCTGGATTCTTTCAGTGGAGAAATCCTTCATTCAGCCCTTTTATTCACTGGTCCCTTTCCTGCTTCCATACTATCTCCCACGCTTCCAAGCAGGCTCAGACCACCTTCCACAACCTCCTCCTTCCCTTCACATGAAACCTAAACATTAAACTTGTGAGGTTAGATGGCCAACTGTTTTTGTTTCCTTGTTTTTTATTTTGAAATCTTACGGCATTTGCCCTGTACAAAAGAAACTGAGACTAGGACCCCAATGACAAATTTCTCCAGTAGTTTAGTCATTCAAGTTCAATCTGAGACCTAGATGAGGCATGACACAGAATAAAAAAACAAAGCATTCACATGATATTTAAATATAGGAAGAGAGAGGCACCCTATTACATTTTGTGACTGCTGGTTGTAGGAATTTCAGTGCCTACCGTTTGGGGGACCATGCCAGGACCAGAAGAAAGTGGGAAGGCTGAGTATTAGATATGAGAGGAACAAAGAAACAGCCCCATATCACACCATGAGAGTGATAAACTGGCAAGGAGCTGCAAAAGAGGAACAGAGACAGGACAGGAGAGGGGGACAGGGCTGCAAATGAGTACAGTATCCCAAATAGGAATAAAAATAGACCAGAGTTCAGTCAGCTGAGCGGAACAGCCCTTGGACATCTGACTTGGCACCAGATGCCCAAATGGACACACAACGTTAGTGACACGAATCACCATCTCATTAGGCATAGCTTTAAAAGTCCATTCCCCTCTCTGTAATAAACGTTACTCTGCTTATTTTGCTGCTCATAATACTAATCCTAATGAGGCTCCCAGCTGTAAGGCAAAAGGCTGGATCAATTCCATGCCCTTAAATTACTTTCTTCCTTGCTAAAAGGACCTTCATTCACTCTCCTATTCAAAAACATACACAGTATCAAGGTCATTTTGTCAAGAAATATCCTGAAATCATGAGCCTCAGTTTATATATCCACTATATTGTAGAAAATTAAATGAAAAACAAACAAATGAGACAATGCTATAAAGCACTTAACATAGTAACTGGCACCCAGCATGCATGCACTGAGTTAGCATATGTTATTACTGATGTGGTTATTGTTATTAGTACATCTATTGTTTTTAATAGATGACAATTGTCACTATAACCCAACTTGACCTGCAAACCAATAAAATCTAATTTTTAAATCAAGCCAGGTTTATTCACACATGTTTTCTATCTTCCGATAGAATACAATGAACAATGTTTTTCACGCAAACAGATTTCCAGAATCCCAGTGTGATATCATTCTAATTCTCCTTAGGCTAGCAGGCACCAACGTGTTTCATAATCAACAGGTGAAAAGAAAAGAATGAGGAAAGAGAAGAACCAAAGCAGAAGATTCAGCATTCCTTAGTCTGTTTTATAGTTAAAAGGTGAGTCCAGCCATTTCCCAAAATTCTCCTGAGTCTTAGAGGAGGATGACATCGAAATTGCTCTTGCAATTGGCCCTTTAAATGTCCTGAAGTCTGTCCCCTTTCTGTGTTCTTCCTTTGTACTTCACATTTGCCCTCCACAAGCGCATCCACCTACTTTGATTTCAGCCCAATATAGACACCAGTAAGTACTAAGCTCTTGCTCCCCCAGCTCAAACCTTTTCCTGGTACCCTCCACCCAATAACATAATCAGGAAATTTACAAGTCCAAATGGGTCTTTCTCCCAAATGGCTCTTTTCCTTGAAGGCTCTACTTTGACCAGCAGTACAACCAATGAGGCAGGAGACATAGGCGCCCCAGGGTTAGCAGCTGGAGTTTGTGCCCTGTGGACAGGCACTTCAAGATGAAGAGGAGGAGAAGCCTTGCCTGGATAAAAGACAGAGATCACATATTTCTCATTCTCAAGGTCAAGGAGACTTTCCTGACTATATATGCACTAAGGCTCCTTTGAGGTCAAAAGGGGAGTGATGTCACCCTTCCCATAAGCCTCTTCATTAGAATTCATCTTGGCTAAGAGATGAGTGCACACACACGGGATGACCCTGAGATAAACCAAATATGGACTCAGAGGCAGGCAAAGCAAGATGACGTGCCAAAGGAAACCCTGAAGAAATAACCTATATAAGTGAATCAAACAACCACAAAGGCCAGACATTCTCTCTGAGCCTGCCTGTGTATGCCTATTCACACAGGTACTTTCTTTGCTCCTAATAGACACTTGACTTGTTTCATTACTTTGTTTCTTTACTTTGTGGAAATTCATTTTTTGTAAAGCTGTAAGGGCCAGGGTCTTGTCACTGGCTACTGGTCCAGTGGCTAGGATTCCACGCTTTCACTACCATGGCCTGACTGCAGTTTCTGGTCGGGGACCAAAATCCTGCTTCAAGCCACTGTAGGCCAAGGCCACCAGAGATCACCACCACCTTCTGCCTATTCCCAACCAAGCACTTGCTTGTTATCATTCCTTCTGCCTTTTCCACTCCCCAGTGGATCACAAATCTCCAATGTCTGAGTTCTTCAGAACAGAGACTTTGCCTGTCATGTTTGCTCCTGAACCCCAGCACCAGAAACAATCCCAACACATAGTAGGCACTCCACGCCCTTTTGCTGCACGCATGAATGGGGCATAGATGATATTCTCTAACTGCCGAAGGAAGGCAAGAATACATGTCTTCAAGCTGAGTTCCCAGACAACAAGAGGAACATAAAACTCATTCTCCTTCACTTAAATTTTTCTAGTAACTTGCTCTTCTAAATAGGCTATTGCATCATATGAAACAGTTGGTTTTCTATCAGAACAACAAAATACTGTATGTTTTGTTACAATGTTCAAATGTTGGTCCCCTGGCTGTTGAGTTCTAAAGTTAAGCAAGAGACTTTCCAGTCTTCAGATTGTATCCTATAAAAATCCTCTATTCAAAACTTATTCTTAGTGGGAAGTCCTCTGAAATCCAAATTGGGGAAATTGGAAACAGCTCAGCAACTCTGAAGAATAATATTTCATAAAATCCTATGGTGTAAAAAGCCACGCCCTGTGGGATCAATGGCTGGGTAGGTGAAACAACTTCAGAAAACATTAACTCTTCCTGACCTTCCATATGCTACTCCATATGGAAGTAACTGCCAAGGACTCAAGATTTTTCAGTGATCGACCTTACATTTCATCCAGAGCATTCTGTTTTTCACATATGAGTTGCTTTTAGTGGACCAGGATCCTAAACTACAGCTATTGCTTTCTTGATAGGAAGAATGGGGTCTCACATCTTACTTAGTATTAAGTCTCCCGTCAAATCAACTTGCAAGCTTTGCTTCACAAAAATAGCAAAAATTGTGGTACAGACAACAGAAATAAATAAAAGGTCAGTGCATTCACGTCTGCTTCTGTATTTGACTGGAAGAATACAAGACTTCATGAAACAAAAATATTTTGAGGCTCTTTTATTTTTACCACTCCCTGTTCTATACTGGGCAGATCTGAACATTGTCCATTCTCTTCAGTTAGAAGACCTCCAGCAGGCAGACTTATTTTCAGTGCAAAGTCATAGCCTGAATTAAGCCACACATTCCTGACATCTTGTTGAAAGAGACTGTGAGTAAAACTCTAAACTTCTCCTTAGAGTTTAGAGTTTTAGGTCAATAGCAGCAGTTCTAAACTTAAAAAAAGAGAACTTAAAAAGAAAAACAGAAACATTCCCATGAAGAATAGAAGCGAGAAAAGCTGATGGGGCATGTACAGGAAACATGAATATCTAATCACAAATTATTAGGTCCAAGTATTTGCTTAATATATGCAGTTGTGTGTTTTATATAGATACAGGTACATATACATAGAAATGTCCCTACACAACATGTACTTTCTGTATAAAATGAACCCTTTCCTCCTTTTGTGGGCCTAACGTTATAGGTCTAATCTTTATTTTAAGCATCTGCAAGAAATGATAAAATCCTCTATTCAAAACTTATTCTTGGGGGAAGTCCTCTGAAATCCAAATTGGGGAAATTGGAAACAGCTCAGCAACTCTGAAGAATAATATTTCATAAAATCCTATGGTGTAAAAAGCCACGCCCTGTGGGATCAATGGCTGGGTAGGTGAAACAACTTCAGAAAACATTAACTCTTCCTGACCTTCCATATGCTACTCCATATGGAAGTAACTGCCAAGGACTCAAGATTTTTCAGTGATCGACCTTACATTTCATCCAGAGCATTCTGTTTTTCACATATGAGTTGCTTTTAGTGGACCAGGATCCTAAACTACAGCTATTGCTTTCTTGATAGGAAGAATGGGGTCTCACATCTTACTTAGTATTAAGTCTCCCGTCAAATCAACTTGCAAGCTTTGCTTCACAAAAATAGCAAAAATTGTGGTACAGACAACAGAAATAAATAAAAGGTCAGTGCATTCACGTCTGCTTCTGTATTTGACTGGAAGAATACAAGACTTCATGAAACAAAAATATTTTGAGGCTCTTTTATTTTTACCACTCCCTGTTCTATACTGGGCAGATCTGAACATTGTCCATTCTCTTCAGTTAGAAGACCTCCAGCAGGCAGACTTATTTTCAGTGCAAAGTCATAGCCTGAATTAAGCCACACATTCCTGACATCTTGTTGAAAGAGACTGTGAGTAAAACTCTAAACTTCTCCTTAGAGTTTAGAGTTTTAGGTCAATAGCAGCAGTTCTAAACTTAAAAAAAGAGAACTTAAAAAGAAAAACAGAAACATTCCCATGAAGAATAGAAGCGAGAAAAGCTGATGGGGCATGTACAGGAAACATGAATATCTAATCACAAATTATTAGGTCCAAGTATTTGCTTAATATATGCAGTTGTGTGTTTTATATAGATACAGGTACATATACATAGAAATGTCCCTACACAACATGTACTTTCTGTATAAAATGAACCCTTTCCTCCTTTTGTGGGCCTAACGTTATAGGTCTAATCTTTATTTTAAGCATCTGCAAGAAATGATTTTTAAATATTGCACATAGCACCACCATTTTGTGCTCATTCTGAATTCTACTAAGTTAAATGCACACAGAAATCCTCTTCTCTTAAAATGGGTATGCTATGTTTTATAACAGGACTTTCCTAGATCTCTGAACTCTTATCAGACCCAGATTACAACAGGTTCAAATATCAGCTCTGTCAAGTCCTGCCTCTGTAATACTGAGCAAGTTACTTAACCTCTCTAAATATCAGCTCTCTCACCTACAAAATGGGTAGTGTCTCGGCTAGTTCACATTGTCATAACAATCTGCAGACTGGGTTGCTTAAACAACAAATACTTATTTTCACGGTTTGGAAAGGCTAAGATTAGGGTGCCAACAGGGTCAGGTTCCCTTGTTAGTTATGCCTCTCTTATTAGTCATGTTCTCACATAGCCTTCCTTAGTACATGCTCATGGAGAGATAAAGCTCTGGACTCTTTTCTTAAAAGGACACCCCTGCTTCTCTTTAGGGTTTGCTACTTTTCTCTGTTGTTCAGTCACTTAGTCATGTCCAACTCTTTGTGACCCCGTGGACTGCAGCACACCAGGCTTCTCTGTCTTTCACTGTCTCCCAGAGCTTGCTCAAACTCATGTCCACTGAGTCGATGACACTATCCAACCATCTCATCCTCTGTGGCCTCCTTCTCTTGTCCTCAGTCTTTGCCAGCATCGGGGTCTCTTCCAAGAGTCAGCTCTTCTCATCAGATGGCCAAAGTACTGGAGTTTCAGCATCAGTCCTTCCAATGAATATTCAGGGTTGATTTCCTTTAGGACTGACTGGTTTGACACTGCTGTTCAAGGGACTCCCAAGAGTCTTCTTCAACACCACAGTTCAAACACATCAATATTTTGGTGCTCAGCCTTCTTTATGGTCTCTCACATTCATACATGACTACTAGAAAAACCACAGTTTTGCCTGTATGGACCTTTGTCAGCAAGAGTGATGTCTCTGCTTTTTAATATGCTGTACAAGTTTGTCATAGCTTTTCTTCCAAGGAGCAAGAGTCTTTTAATTTCATGGCTGTTATCACCATCTGCAGTGATTTTAGAGCCCAAGAAAATAAAGTCTGTCACATTTCCATTGTTTTTCCATCTATTTGGCATGAAATGATGGGACCAGATGTCATGTTCTTAGTTTTTGGAACGTTGAGTTTTAAGCCAGCTCTTTTACTCTCTTCTTTCATCCTCATCAAGAGGGCTTTAGTTCCTCTTGGCTTTCTGCCATTCAGGTAGTGTCATCTTCATGTCTAAGGTTATTGCTATTTCTTCACCAAGCTGAATTTCAGCTTGTGCTTCATCCAGCCTGGCATTTCACATGATGTACTCTGTGTATAAGTTAAATATACAGGGTGACAATATACAGCCTTGACATACTCCTTTCAAAATTTGAACTAATTATGACTAATCTGCAAACATGCATATCTGTAAACAACAAAACTCTGTAAAAGTTAAAAGTGAAATAAAGGTTTTATAAAAAAATTAATAAATAAATTTTTTTAAAAAATTTGAACTAGTCAATTGTTCTATGTCTGGTTCTAACTGTTGTTTCTTGACCTGCATACAGGTTTCTCAGGTAACAGGTAAGGTGACCTGGTATTCTATCTCTAAGAATTTTCCACAGTTTCTTGTGATTCACAGTCAAAGGCTTTAGTGTAGTCAATGAAGTAGATGTTTTTTTCTGGAATTCTCTTGCCTTTTCTGTGATCCAATGAATGTTGACAATTTGATCTCTTTCTCCGTTTTTCTAAATCCAGCTTGTACATCTGGGAGTTCTCAGATAACATACTGTTGAAGCTTGGCTTGAAGCATTTTGAGCATCACCTTGCTAGCATGTCAAATAAGTACAACTGTGCAAACTGTGCAGCTGTTTGAACATTGTTTAGCATTGCTCTTCTTTGGGATTGGAATGAAAACTGATTTTTTCCAGTCCTGTGGCCACTGCTGAGTTTTCCAAACGTGCTGGCATACTGAGTGTAGCACTGTAACAGCATCATCTTTTAGGACTTGAGACAGCTCAGCCTGAATTTCATCACCTCTATTTTCTTTGTTTATAGTAGTGCTTCCTATGGCCTACTTGACTTCATACTCCAGAAAGTCTGTCACATTTCCATTGTTTTTCCATCTATTTGGCATGAAATGATGGGACCAGATGTCATGTTCTTAGTTTTTGGAACGTTGAGTTTTAAGCCAGCTCTTTTACTCTCTTCTTTCATCCTCATCAAGAGGGCTTTAGTTCCTCTTGGCTTTCTGCCATTCAGGTAGTGTCATCTTCATGTCTAAGGTTATTGCTATTTCTTCACCAAGCTGAATTTCAGCTTGTGCTTCATCCAGCCTGGCATTTCACATGATGTACTCTGTGTATAAGTTAAATATACAGGGTGACAATATACAGCCTTGACATACTCCTTTCAAAATTTGAACTAATTATGACTAATCTGCAAACATGCATATCTGTAAACAACAAAACTCTGTAAAAGTTAAAAGTGAAATAAAGGTTTTATAAAAAAATTAATAAATAAATTTTTTTAAAAAATTTGAACTAGTCAATTGTTCTATGTCTGGTTCTAACTGTTGTTTCTTGACCTGCATACAGGTTTCTCAGGTAACAGGTAAGGTGACCTGGTATTCTATCTCTAAGAATTTTCCACAGTTTCTTGTGATTCACAGTCAAAGGCTTTAGTGTAGTCAATGAAGTAGATGTTTTTTTCTGGAATTCTCTTGCCTTTTCTGTGATCCAATGAATGTTGACAATTTGATCTCTTTCTCCGTTTTTCTAAATCCAGCTTGTACATCTGGGAGTTCTCAGATAACATACTGTTGAAGCTTGGCTTGAAGCATTTTGAGCATCACCTTGCTAGCATGTCAAATAAGTACAACTGTGCAAACTGTGCAGCTGTTTGAACATTGTTTAGCATTGCTCTTCTTTGGGATTGGAATGAAAACTGATTTTTTCCAGTCCTGTGGCCACTGCTGAGTTTTCCAAACGTGCTGGCATACTGAGTGTAGCACTGTAACAGCATCATCTTTTAGGACTTGAGACAGCTCAGCCTGAATTTCATCACCTCTATTTTCTTTGTTTATAGTAGTGCTTCCTATGGCCTACTTGACTTCATACTCCAGAAAGTCTGTCTTTAGGTGAGTGACCATACCATCATGGTTATTTGGATCATTAAGACCTTTTTTGTACAGTTTTTTCTGTGTATTCTTGCCAGCTCTTCTTCATCTCTTCTGCTTATGTTAGGTCCTTGCTGTTTCTGCCCTTTATTGTGCCCATCTTTGCATTTCTCTAAGCACTAATAAATAATGGTCTTCAGGTTTAAAAAAAAAAAAAAGATTAATCCTATCACAGGATCCACCCTCACAACCTTATCTAGACCCAATTACCTCCCAAAGTACTTAATACCACTCCACTGGGGGTTAGTTTCAACATTTGGATGAGGGGAGGGGGACACAAACATGCAAGCTGTAACAGAAAGAAAAGCCATAATCCTCACAGTGCTGCTGTGAAGAATAAATAAGAAAATGTCTCTAAAATGCTTAGCACAACACTTCAGATGTACTAAATGTTCAGCAAGTGTTATATATCATTATTGCTAAAGAAATTCCTATTAAACTCTATTATTAAGACTCTCGTATTTAGACTGAAAAGTCTGACCACTATTTCTTTTAGAATTTTTTTTTCTTATGTAATTTCATAACTGCCTTCACCATATTCAGTCAAGAGAAGCTTAAGTTAAAAAGTAATTGATTTTCCTTTCTACAAATCTCTATCAAAATGCCATTTTTCATAGACTAGCCCCACCAGCCTCTAACTATTCCTTCTTCACAATTACTCAGCACTTCTCTATGCTTGATACCACATACACTAATATGTGTGCATATGCATTTCTGTCACTTGTGATTCATTTGCACACTGTATGTGTCTGTTTCCAACTTTAGATGGTCACTAAAGTGGTAGAACCAGGATAGTAGCCAGGTTCAACAGTCATCTTCTAAGGTCCTTCCCTGTGTACTATACTTGCCTTTACTTGAGGCCACATGCAAGGATGAGGTCATCAGTTTTCCTTTTTCTACCTCCCCTTTCAGGATGTTCTGTTTTTCAGTTGACTTAAATAAAAACACGTCTCTTAACCATTCCAAACCTGCTATGGTATATAATCCTAAAGTGTGAAACATCTGAAGTTTCAAAGAATAGACAATTCAAACTATCTTCCCCTAACTATCTTGCATCCTCAACCCCTACATGTCAGAGAATACACTGTTCCTAAGGAAAACCCTGGAACAGCAAAGCTAAAAGGGCACAGAGAAGAAACATTAAAGGCAAGAGTGCCTATTTCCTTCAGGCAGCAAACCTGTGTCAAGCCTTTTATCTGTCTACCTAAATATGTGTCTCAAAACCAGAAACAGAAAATGAGATTCTAAGCTTCTAGTTCCAATTAACATGGAATAAGACTATTCCATCTCATTGTACACTCTGAATATTGTGAACAAAACACCTAATGCAAGTATCTTTGCTATTTGAAAAGGAAGGAATAGCACCCAGATTGAAAAGGGAAATGAAGACTTAAAATAGACTAATACAAATATGGAGCTTTTACACTGTACATCTGAAACTAATACAATGCTGTGTGTCAAATATATTTCAATTAAAAAAAGACTAATGAGAAAGTCAGTTTTCTAGTATTTTTATTTTTCTATCTATATTTTGCAGCACGGAATCAAGATGGCCAAATCGTGGTACTATGTATCAGGTATGGCGAAGAGAAACGTTCTCCCTGGTCAGAGAAATGGGAGGTAGGGGCCCTACCAAACAAAGAGAAGGGACAGTCCCCAAGGTGTCTTCTCTCTTGACCTTTCTCTGGAGGGAGATTCCAGTCCTAAAGCAGTATCCCTGCAACCTGGGAGCAGCAGCAGCCTAGGCTGCCTATTTACCCCAGAGGTGGATAAGACAGTGAAAGGATGCTCAAACTACAGCTTTTTAAACAAACAAATGAAAAAACAGGAGGAAGAGTCCCTGGGAGCTAGTGAATTTCAGGGAGGTCACAAAGAGGAAGAAGCCATGTATGAAGTTCTGAGCATACTCCCAAGGAATGCGTGCATAAAAATGAATTGAACTATAATACCAAAGACTTTAAGAAGCAAATTACAGTGTAGGCCATGGCCCAGGTACCAGACTGGCCTATGGGAGCACACATGTGGGGAGTATCCAAGAAATACAGCAAAATCTTTGAAAACTAAACTGACATTGGAACCAAAGCCAACAGAAAGTAAAACGGGACTTAAGATCTGAACCCAACTGGATCAAGTGACTATGAAACAAAAACACAAGCAGAAACCAACATTCTCCAGAAAATTTTAACAGAGCCTGAAGTCTCACAAAGTATTCAGAACAACGACGCGGTAATCCAAAATCACTTGACAAACAAAAAAGTATTCTCAGTACCCCCAAAGAAAATAGAAAAACCAACCATGAGATGGCATCGATGTTGGAATTACTTTATAATGCCTTTAAAGCAGCTGCTGCACACGTGCTCTATGAAGTAATGATCAACAGGCTTGAAACAACTGGAAGGACAAGAAACGATCAGTAGAGATATAACAGCTTCAAGAAAGAATCAAGTAGAAATTTTAAAACTAAAAAATACAAAAACTAAGGTTCTTTTTTTTTTTTAAAGAGCCACAGAATGCCAGAAGAGCGATGGCAATAGCAAAAGCCAGTGAACTTAACCATAGATGAACAGAAATTACCCAACCTGAATGAGAGAAAAGATCAGAAAAAAAAAAAAAAAAAGTAAATTCAAGAATCTGTTGCATACTTTAAAAAAATATATAACATTGATAAATCCAAGAAGGAAATGGAAAACATTTGCACAGAAAATTGAAAAATAAATGACTAAACTTTCCTAAGTCTAGTGAAAGATACAAATTTAGACTTTAGAAGCACAGCAGCCCCTAACATTGGGCTGGCCAAAAAGTTTGTTCAGCTAGTGAACAAACTTTCCTGTCAACCGGGAAATAAATTTAAGGAAAATCGTATTTAGGCACAAATCAACCAGGTAGGGTTTATCCTTGGAAGCAATGCTATTTCAATATTCAAAGAAATTTTTAAAATGTAATCACCTGGTTACCAAACTAAAGAAAAATCAAATGATCATAATAACAGAATCAGAAAAATCATTTGATAAAATTTAGTATCTTTCATAGTAAAAACTCTCAGGAGCCAAGAATATAGTTTAAGGATCCAAATGCTTATGTCAGCCCTACCGTGGATTTCTCAAAGTCAGCTGTGACATATAACATAATAACAGAAGGGACTACACAATTCATATCCATGTTCAAAAGTAAGGAAATTACACAGGTATGGTGAGTGTTCCAGGGTATTGGAGACTAAAAGTCTGTTTACCATAACAAGCAGTGAACAATAGGAAACAATATCTTTTACAGTAGCTCTAAAAGAATCCAACAAAGCATGTACAAGGTCTATATAACGAAAATGTTAATAAGAGAGCTAAGGGACATCTAATAAATGGAAAGGTAAATTAATCCATGGTTTAAAACATTCAATATGATTAAGATATCAAATTGGCATCTTCCTAAATTTATCTATAGCTTTAGTACAATTCCAATCAAATCAATGCATGAATTTTTGACAAGCTGATTCTAAACTTTATACAGAAAGGCAAAACACTAGAACTTAAAAATAAATTTTGAGCAGGAACACAGTTGAAAAATTCACACCACCAAGACATTAAGACTTATTATAAAGCTATAATAATTATGATAGCATGGCTTTGGTTAAGGGATAGACACAGAATGGAACAGAAAATAATCCAGGGAATTCCCTGGTGGTCCAGTGGTTAGGACTCTGCTCTCAAGGCAGTGGGGCCCAGGTTCGAGCCCTGGCCAGGGAACTAGATCCCACATGCCACAACTAAGACCCAGAGCACTCAAATAAATAAATAATTAAAAAAATAAAAAATCAAAGAAGAAAATAATCCAGAAATACTCACATGAATACGGTCAATTAACAGGCCAAAAGTGCAAAAGCAATTTAATGAGGAAAATATAGTCTTTTCAACAAACACTCCTAGAAAAATTGGATATAAATTTTCAAAGCTAGACTACCACTTGACCTGTACTTCACACTTTATGCAAAAATTTAGCTCATCATATTTCATAATAAAATGAAAATTACAAAAGTCTCCGGAGAAATTATGAGAAAATCTTCATGCACATAAGTAAGGCAAAGAGTTCTTTGATACAAAATAAAGAAAAATAAAATTTGATAAAATTTAGTATCTTTCATAGTAAAAACTCTCAGGAGCCAAGAATATAGTTTAAGGATCCAAATGCTTATGTCAGCCCTACCGTGGATTTCTCAAAGTCAGCTGTGACATATAACATAATAACAGAAGGGACTACACAATTCATATCCATGTTCAAAAGTAAGGAAATTACACAGGTATGGTGAGTGTTCCAGGGTATTGGAGACTAAAAGTCTGTTTACCATAACAAGCAGTGAACAATAGGAAACAATATCTTTTACAGTAGCTCTAAAAGAATCCAACAAAGCATGTACAAGGTCTATATAACGAAAATGTTAATAAGAGAGCTAAGGGACATCTAATAAATGGAAAGGTAAATTAATCCATGGTTTAAAACATTCAATATGATTAAGATATCAAATTGGCATCTTCCTAAATTTATCTATAGCTTTAGTACAATTCCAATCAAATCAATGCATGAATTTTTGACAAGCTGATTCTAAACTTTATACAGAAAGGCAAAACACTAGAACTTAAAAATAAATTTTGAGCAGGAACACAGTTGAAAAATTCACACCACCAAGACATTAAGACTTATTATAAAGCTATAATAATTATGATAGCATGGCTTTGGTTAAGGGATAGACACAGAATGGAACAGAAAATAATCCAGGGAATTCCCTGGTGGTCCAGTGGTTAGGACTCTGCTCTCAAGGCAGTGGGGCCCAGGTTCGAGCCCTGGCCAGGGAACTAGATCCCACATGCCACAACTAAGACCCAGAGCACTCAAATAAATAAATAATTAAAAAAATAAAAAATCAAAGAAGAAAATAATCCAGAAATACTCACATGAATACGGTCAATTAACAGGCCAAAAGTGCAAAAGCAATTTAATGAGGAAAATATAGTCTTTTCAACAAACACTCCTAGAAAAATTGGATATAAATTTTCAAAGCTAGACTACCACTTGACCTGTACTTCACACTTTATGCAAAAATTTAGCTCATCATATTTCATAATAAAATGAAAATTACAAAAGTCTCCGGAGAAATTATGAGAAAATCTTCATGCACATAAGTAAGGCAAAGAGTTCTTTGATACAAAAGCATATGACATAAAAAGATTGCTAAGTTAGACTTCATTGAAATAAAAATGTTTGCTGAGTGAAAGATAATGTGAAGAGAATGAAAAGACAGGCATAGGCTGGGAGAAAGTATTTACAGATCACATAGTCAATAAAAGATTTGCCATGGGGAATATACAAAACTCAACAATAAGAAATACAATCCAAGAAAAAAGTGGCCAAAGGATAAGAATGGACACTTTACCAAAGAAGGTGTACCAATGGAAAATAAGCATGTTAAAAGATGCTGATTTACTAGTGATTAACTAAATGCAAATTAAAATCACGAGGTATCTTTCTATACCTGTTAGAATGACTCACACAGAAACAACACAAATCAACCAGACAATGCCAAGCACTGGCGAGATTATGGAACAAATGGAATTCACATACATTACCGATGAGAAAGCAAAATTAAAACAGCCAGTCCAGGGGCTTCCCTGGTGGTCCAGTCAGTGAAGAGTCAACCTTACAGTGCAAGGGGCACGGATTCAGTCCCTGGCCCAGGAAGATCCCACATGCCAAGGAGTGGCTGGACCAGTGTGTCCAATTACAAGCCAGAGCTCTAGAACACATGTACCCAGATCTGGTGCTCTGCAACAAGAGAGGCCACTGCAATGGGAGGCCCACACAGGCCAAAGAATAAAGATGGATAAAAATAAATAAATAAAAAACCAATAAAAGAGGCCAAAATTAAAAAAAAAAAAAGAAAAAAAAAGAAAAAAAACAGCTTGTCTGGAAAACAGGTTGGCAATTCCTATAACATAATTAACCAATCTAGGTATTTATCCTGAAGGAATTTGCTTAAAAAAATCTTTAAGCAAATGTTTGCTGATAATATTCATAATTACCTAAAGCTGTAAACAAAAAATGTCCTTAAGGCCCTAGCTGGTAATCTTCCAGTGGGAGCAGCTAAGAGAACATGGCAACCCAGGAGTGTTGAGTCCAGGGGGCCACACAAGGAGAGGTTTGGAAAAACTTGCCTGCGCTTGAAGTAGGGGCATGGATTAAAAATAAATGTCCTAAACAGTGAGAGGGAGGCATAGAGGAAGTAACACTGAAACCTATACTGGCACGTGTGGAAAAGATAGCTATGGTCATTGTGCTAAGGGAATAGGAGTACCTACAATCACTTGGGGCGATGGTCCGGAGGGGTGGGAAGGGGGGGAACTAAGTGGGGGGAGGGTCCAGAGATATGCATATGAATGATCTGGGAACATACATGTTGGTGAACAACAAAACTCTGTAAAATCTTTAAAGAATAAAAAAAAAAAAAAAAAAAAAACAACAACAAAAAAAAACAAGTAAATGTCCTACAACAAGTAAATGAATCATCATACATTGAAATTAAATAGCAATAGTAAAAAAAATACTACTAATAGTGGATACAAGTAACAACATGAATGACTCTTAAAGGTCATCACAAGTGAAAGAAGCTGTCTCAAAAGATACGGTGATTCTATATATATGACACCCTGGGAATGCATAACTGAAAATCTGAAAGAGCAGATCAGAGGAGTGGGAATGCAGGCCTGACCACAAAGGATAACATGAGAACACATTTTGGGTAATAGAACTATTGTGTATCCTGATGTGCTGGTGGTTATATGAATCTATGCATGCATTAAAACTCATGGAATTGCACACAATACTGAATTTTATTGTGTAAATTAAGAAGAAAAGATTCTTATCACAGGAACACATACTATCACATTAATACAAACTAATAAAACAGCTTATTGCTGTCAGAATGTCACTCTAATTTGGCCAATTAGCTTGACATTGAAGATTGGCTTTACCAATTAGGCAAATTCAATGTAAACTGAATGAACCAAATTAATAGCTTCAAAGTTTTGATGCATATATTTTAAGCATATGATAGTGTGAAAACCTTTTCATTAAAAGCATAGTATTAGCGAAGATTAATTGAAATTAACAATATTTCAGTTTCCCAATTCTTTCTCAGTATGTGGAGTTAAACAAAGTGACTCTAATTGAAAGACGTTAGATAAATAAAATATATAGATGTTTGATAAATCCTGGTAAAATTATAGCAATCTTCAAAAAAAGTAAAAAAGTCCTTAAGGCCCTAGCTGGTATTGGGGCTAAGAGAACATGGCAACCCAGGAGTGTTGAGTCCAGGGGGCCACACAAGGAGAGGTTTGGAAAAACTTGCCTGCGCTTGAAGTAGGGGCATGGATTAAAAATAAATGTCCTAAACAGTGAGAGGGAGGCATAGAGGAAGTAACACTGAAACCTATACTGGCACGTGTGGAAAAGATAGCTATGGTCATTGTGCTAAGGGAATAGGAGTACCTACAATCACTTGGGGCGATGGTCCGGAGGGGTGGGAAGGGGGGGAACTAAGTGGGGGGAGGGTCCAGAGATATGCATATGAATGATCTGGGAACATACATGTTGGTGAACAACAAAACTCTGTAAAATCTTTAAAGAATAAAAAAAAAAAAAAAAAAAAACAACAACAAAAAAAAACAAGTAAATGTCCTACAACAAGTAAATGAATCATCATACATTGAAATTAAATAGCAATAGTAAAAAAAATACTACTAATAGTGGATACAAGTAACAACATGAATGACTCTTAAAGGTCATCACAAGTGAAAGAAGCTGTCTCAAAAGATACGGTGATTCTATATATATGACACCCTGGGAATGCATAACTGAAAATCTGAAAGAGCAGATCAGAGGAGTGGGAATGCAGGCCTGACCACAAAGGATAACATGAGAACACATTTTGGGTAATAGAACTATTGTGTATCCTGATGTGCTGGTGGTTATATGAATCTATGCATGCATTAAAACTCATGGAATTGCACACAATACTGAATTTTATTGTGTAAATTAAGAAGAAAAGATTCTTATCACAGGAACACATACTATCACATTAATACAAACTAATAAAACAGCTTATTGCTGTCAGAATGTCACTCTAATTTGGCCAATTAGCTTGACATTGAAGATTGGCTTTACCAATTAGGCAAATTCAATGTAAACTGAATGAACCAAATTAATAGCTTCAAAGTTTTGATGCATATATTTTAAGCATATGATAGTGTGAAAACCTTTTCATTAAAAGCATAGTATTAGCGAAGATTAATTGAAATTAACAATATTTCAGTTTCCCAATTCTTTCTCAGTATGTGGAGTTAAACAAAGTGACTCTAATTGAAAGACGTTAGATAAATAAAATATATAGATGTTTGATAAATCCTGGTAAAATTATCAGAAAATGAGACCATAAAGACTTGGGGAAGTGAAAGTCGATCAGTTGTGTCTGACTCTTTGTGACCCAAGGGACTGTAGCCCTCCAGTCTCCTCTGTTCATGGAACTCTCCAAGGAAGAATACTGGAGTGGGTAGCTGTTCCCTTCTCCAGGGGATCTTACCAACCCAGGGATGGAACCCAGGTCTTCCAATGATGGGATAATAAATTCATGAGCAAATAAAGTGCTTTCTAATTCTTATTTTTCAAAAATAGGAGGAGAATCTAACCAAGAATCTAATAATTTTAATGGTAGATTATTATTTGACGATATTAAACTGGAAACTTGTTCAAATAATTGAAGACCATTGTTATGGCAAACTTCTTTTACTCCTATATATTTAATTATGTGAATAAGTTTTCAAGGCATTACAGTCCAGAAGACAAAAAAAAAAAAACTAGAAATAAGATTGATGCCAAACCCTGTTGCATTCTACACAAACCAGATTCAAAAGAAAGCATCTCGTCTAACACATTGAGAGATGAATTTCCAACAGACGTCACATTTTAAGTTTAGTAATTATTTACAAACATGCAATAGACTTAAGTCACAATTACTACAGTAAATTAATAAAAATGTTCAACACTGTCTTAAGAGTGAGGGAAAATTTTTATAAGTAGTAATTCCTACTTTCATACATGGCTTTGTTCTGGGGCAATAAAAATTATAAGCATTAAAAAGAGAACACACCAGAATGAAATTCTGTGAGCAAATGGAAAAAGAAATAAGAGTTCAGGTGAAAAGAGGAACTATGTAATATCAGTCCAATATTAAAAGAAGAGCTTATAAATTCTGAATGGTTGTGAGCACCAAGTTCACTATGGTATTTAAATTCCACTGGACACATTTTAAAAAGTGATATAAGTGTTGCATTTTTAAAATGCCAATTATTATAATATCCTTTAGATTGTACTCTTTGTCAACTGCTTACACTCATGATTTAAAGCTTTTAAATATTATGAAAGGGATGTATAATTTTTCAAAATCCTTCTAGGGTCACACAAGCAAAAATATTTGGAAGACCATACCTCTGAATTCTATGTTACACTACTTCCTCAATATGAATTTAGCTTATTTTGTTTAAATGTGTGCAGAGGTTTAGATACCAAATAAACATATGGATTGAGCAAATGAAAATGGAGATTGCAATTACTTCCCAATTGCTGAGCTCAATGGAATTGAAGTTATGAAGATCACGATGCTATTTGGTATAATGAAGTCGAATTTCAGAAGAGACTCAGACTTTGATGTGATGATTCTGAATCACGCATTAGTTTCAGTGGGTGATCAGACTATAGAGTCCTAATTCCAGGATGTCTAAATTATGAGGAAACTGCCACATCACAGGAGCTCAATTTCAAGAAGAACTGAGTGTATATCCTGACTGAGTGTATGTCCACAAAAGGACATAGGTAGTATCCAGTCTTGGGACTTTTAGAGACAGATATGAAACAGAACTAAGGCAACATTTTTATTGTGTGGGAAAAAACAACCCGAAATTTTATTCAACTACCTGGTTCTATAAAGATGTATTTGCTGTGATTAAATGAATCACCATGGGGATATGAAGATGGAGATAGAATTAAAACAGATGATGCTTTGAGTTGTTCAGGATGTGAATCACCAGTATTCCTGTTAGAGTGGTCAACACCGTTTAGTAATTATTTACAAACATGCAATAGACTTAAGTCACAATTACTACAGTAAATTAATAAAATGTTCAACACTGTCTTAAGAGTGAGGAAAATTTTTATAAGTAGTAATTCCTACTTTCATACATGGCTTTGTTCTGGGGCAATAAAAATTATAAGCATTAAAAAGAGAACACACCAGAATGAAATTCTGTGAGCAAATGGAAAAAGAAATAAGAGTTCAGGTGAAAAGAGGAACTATGTAATATCAGTCCAATATTAAAAGAAGAGCTTATAAATTCTGAATGGTTGTGAGCACCAAGTTCACTATGGTATTTAAATTCCACTGGACACATTTTAAAAAGTGATATAAGTGTTGCATTTTTAAAATGCCAATTATTATAATATCCTTTAGATTGTACTCTTTGTCAACTGCTTACACTCATGATTTAAAGCTTTTAAATATTATGAAAGGGATGTATAATTTTTCAAAATCCTTCTAGGGTCACACAAGCAAAAATATTTGGAAGACCATACCTCTGAATTCTATGTTACACTACTTCCTCAATATGAATTTAGCTTATTTTGTTTAAATGTGTCCAGAGGTTTAGATACCAAATAAACATATGGATTGAGCAAATGAAAATGGAGATTGCAATTACTTCCCAATTGCTGAGCTCAATGGAATTGAAGTTATGAAGATCACGATGCTATTTGGTATAATGAAGTCGAATTTCAGAAGAGACTCAGACTTTGATGTGATGATTCTGAATCACGCATTAGTTTCAGTGGGTGATCAGACTATAGAGTCCTAATTCCAGGATGTCTAAATTATGAGGAAACTGCCACATCACAGGAGCTCAATTTCAAGAAGAACTGAGTGTATATCCTGACTGAGTGTATGTCCACAAAAGGACATAGGTAGTATCCAGTCTTGGGACTTTTTAGAGACAGATATGAAACAGAACTAAGGCAACATTTTTATTGTGTGGGAAAAAAACAACCCGCAATTTTATTCAACTACCTGGTTCTATAAAGATGTATTTGCTGTGATTAAATGAATCACCATGGGGATATGAAGATGGAGATAGAATTAAAACAGATGATGCTTTGAGTTGTTCAGGATGTGAATCACCAGTATTCCTGTTAGAGTGGTCAGACTGCTTACTGACCAAAATAAAATAGGCTAAGAATTATGAATTTATAATTACATATAACGAGAAAAATAAAACTTCTGCTTCATTGCTAAAAATTCCTGTACTTTATTGTCATCTGTAAGACCACACATGTGGATTTCTAACTGTAAAATGCAATAGTGATCAGAAAGTGGACATCCTTGGTATCCAGCCACTGAATGAAACAACATTCTATAAGATGCACAGGAATCAACATATGATACTGGGTTTCTGAGTTATCAACCTCCAAGCCAGACAATTAACTTGAAAAGAGAGTAAGAATGCATGAATGTAGGTGAGGAAAGGACAGCTGTGCATTTCTGTTTTAGGAATTACTTTGCAACCTCAAGCACAGCAGTATCTGGTAGAAAATAGAAACCTAATTGCAAATGATCTATAAATAAGAATTACTGAACCCAACGAGAAGAGGTATTCCTTAGGCTCAACAAACAATCTGTTTTATTTGGCACTGCTTCTTTAGCTGGCATGGGACAGAGAGAAGTCAAAACAAGACTGTGCCTCTCACAGAAAACAGAGGAAATCCACCAGATGAGCATTACTCGTGGTTCACAGATGGAAAGAGATTGTTAGGAACTTTAAATGATTTTTGAAACCTTCAAGTCTCAATTCACAGTGAAATGAAATTCAAGTCCTGAGCATGCAGTTTTTCCTGTTGTTGGGGTTTTTGAATGACATAGATCATGTGATAGACTATGATCCTAATTCCAGGATGTCTAAATTATGAGGAAACTGCCACATCACAGGAGCTCAATTTCAAGAAGAACTGAGTGTATATCCTGACTGAGTGTATGTCCACAAAAGGACATAGGTAGTATCCAGTCTTGGGACTTTTAGAGACAGATATGAAACAGAACTAAGGCAACATTTTTATTGTGTGGGAAAAAACAACCCGCAATTTTATTCAACTACCTGGTTCTATAAAGATGTATTTGCTGTGATTAAATGAATCACCATGGGGATATGAAGATGGAGATAGAATTAAAACAGATGATGCTTTGAGTTGTTCAGGATGTGAATCACCAGTATTCCTGTTAGAGTGGTCAGACTGCTTACTGACCAAAATAAAATAGGCTAAGAATTATGAATTTATAATTACATATAACGAGAAAAATAAAACTTCTGCTTCATTGCTAAAAATTCCTGTACTTTATTGTCATCTGTAAGACCACACATGTGGATTTCTAACTGTAAAATGCAATAGTGATCAGAAAGTGGACATCCTTGGTATCCAGCCACTGAATGAAACAACATTCTATAAGATGCACAGGAATCAACATATGATACTGGGTTTCTGAGTTATCAACCTCCAAGCCAGACAATTAACTTGAAAAGAGAGTAAGAATGCATGAATGTAGGTGAGGAAAGGACAGCTGTGCATTTCTGTTTTAGGAATTACTTTGCAACCTCAAGCACAGCAGTATCTGGTAGAAAATAGAAACCTAATTGCAAATGATCTATAAATAAGAATTACTGAACCCAACGAGAAGAGGTATTCCTTAGGCTCAACAAACAATCTGTTTTATTTGGCACTGCTTCTTTAGCTGGCATGGGGCAGAGAGAAGTCAAAACAAGACTGTGCCTCTCACAGAAAACAGAGGAAATCCACCAGATGAGCATTACTCGTGGTTCACAGATGGAAAGAGATTGTTAGGAACTTTAAATGATTTTTGAAACCTTCAAGTCTCAATTCACAGTGAAATGAAATTCAAGTCCTGGACAAGCTGAGCATGCAGTTTTTCCTGTTGTTGGGGTTTTTTTTGGGGGGGGGGGCGGTGCTATTCTGGGTTTTCACTGCTGTCGAAGCCTCTTCTCTAGTTGCAGGGAATGCAGGCTACTCTCTGGCTGAGATGAGCAGGCTTCTTGTGGTGACTTCTCTTGTTGTGGAACTTGGGCTCTAGGGCACACGGGTTTCAGTTCTTGTGGCACATGAGCTCAACAGTTGTGGCTTTGAGGTTCTAGAGCACAGGCTCCATAGTTCTGGCTCTCGGGCTTAGTTGCTCTGCAACATGTGGGATCTTTCCAGATCAGGTACTGACCCATGTCTCCTGCACTGGCAGGCGAACTCTTTACCATTGAACTACCAGGGAAGCCTGAGCATTCAGTTTATTAAGAATTCTTCCAAATCTTTCTATCACCAAATAGCCACAATAATAGCAAAAGCTGTTATTGCTATGGCTTCTTTTTCTTCCCTTCTCTGTGGTCACTCTCCCTAACATGTCCTATGCTACAGCCTTAAAGACTGGTGCGTAAAAGAACTGAGAAGGGATCTCTAGGGGAAAAGCATTGCAGGCAGAGTAGCTGGAGCCTTAAGAAAGAGCAAAAAGGCAAGAATTCAGAGTGAAGTCAGAAAGGTGATAGGAGCCAGATAATGTAGGCCAGGATGTCTGTGCTGTACAACTCTGGGAGGTACCGTTTACCTTGAATTCTGTGTGACTGGTGCCCCCTGAAGGGTGCGAGGCAATGATGGAGGGCCCTGAAAGTTGTAGGGATGGTGGCTTTTATATTGAGGGAGATGGGAAACTCAGAGAGGAGAGATGCTTTTGTATGGAGAATAGCGTGCTGGGGCACAGGGAGGCAGCAAGGATGCTAACAGGGAGCTGAAAGGATAATTCAGGCAGGAATTGAGATGAGCAGAGCCAGGAATGGTCACGAAGGTCATGAGCTCTGGCTGTATTATATGTGTATTTTGACAATGGAGACAGTAAGATTTCTGACAGATCAGATATTGTATGGGAGAAAAAAGAGAAGAGTCAAGGATGATCCAAGTCATTGAGCTGAAGCAACTGGAAGAATGAAGGTGTTATTTACTGAGATGGGGAGCGCCCGGAGAAGAGCAGGGGTGGGGGTGATACCAGATGACGACAATACCTAGCACCTACTATGCTTTAACAGGTCTCGCAGAAACTCGAGTGGAAATAACTAGAAAGCAGTGTGTGTATATGTGTGTGCGGTGGGAGCGTATAGGACAAACACACTGTGTGGGCTTGAGATCCACACTGGCAGATGTCAGTGCTGGGTGGTATTTCAAGTCATGAGCCTGAATTAGATCATCAAAAAGAGAAGCGATTTAAGAACTGAGCCCTGGAGCACTCCAGCATTTAAAGGTGAGGGAAATGAGGAGAAAACATCAAATGAGGCTTAAAATAGGTGGCCAAAGAAGAAAGAAACTCTACCTGGAGGTCTATAGCGTTTATCTTAGAAGAAGGAAGTAATTAGATGTGGCAAAAGCTGCAGGAGGCCAAGTTATGGGAAAACTGAGAGCTTCTCATAGAATTCAGCAACATGGATGGCAATTCCTAGAGACCCGGGGCAAAGTAACTTTGCTTGAGGGGATGGAGCAAGGACTTTGGAATACGGGTTGGAAGCCTGCGGAAGTAGAATCAAATTGGGGATGAAATACAGATTTAAGAGTCATCAGTACTTATGTAGATATAAGCAAGTATGAGGTTTCCCAGAAAAAAAATGCACAGAATGTTGAGGAAAGAGGGTTGAAACCAGAGTTCTGCAGAATACTAATATTTCAGGAGTCAGTAGAAGAGGAGGAAAGACTGGAGTGCAGCCAGAGGATGAGAAGCAGAACCAAACAGAGCCATGTTCTAGAAACCAAAGCAAAGAGAGTGCCACAGATGAAGGAGAAATGGCCAGAGACAAAAGCCTTCCACTGCAGGGTGCAGCCAGGTTTTGTCCTTCCTCCTCCACAGTCCCATGCCTCAGCCTTTCCAGGACATAGGGCTTCCAGGCCGGAGCAGATCCGATCAGTTTCAAAGGCTAAAGGAAAGGAATCCCCAGCTCCTCCCCCTCCAGTGGGGTAATTCGGAGCCATATTGTACAAACTGTACACTAGTTCCCAGGTTTTCCCATGAGATTAAGCTCCAGTTGCCCACGATGGTAGCTGATTCCTAATTTACCTTTACTGGTCACCTCCCATTCCCTGAACCACCTTCACCCCTTCATTGCTCCATGCCTCTCCTGAATACACCATCTGTGCTCAAAGCCTTGTCTCAAGCTCTGCCCCTATGCCCATCCATCTAGCTCTCCAATGGCTTTTGAGCACTTTAAAATGTCTGCCTGTCAGGACTTCTCTGAGGGCTACAATTCTGTGCTCCCAGTGCACAGGCCCCAGGTTTGCTCTCTGGTCAGAGAGCTAGATCTCACATGCCACAACGAAAGAGATCCCAGCTGCAACTAAGACTGGTACAATCAAATAATTCTTTTTTCTTATTCTGCATTCCATCTCTCCTTTCCAGTTTCTGGCTAACTACATGGTCCATACAAAACACTTCTAAATGTTTGTTATACTGAAGTGTTTACATTTTCATTAGTGTATTATAGCCTCCAAAATTATCTCAAATGCATTATTTCATTTAGTCCATAAAACAGTTCTCCCACCCAGATATTATATTCCCATTGTAAAATAAAACTGAGGAAAGAGAAGTGAAAAGGGTTTGAGAAACTTGCTTTATGACCACACAGTTATTAAATAAAACAACCAGGGCTTGAAAACAAGTCTTCAGATTTAGGTTTGGTGACCTTAAGAGAAGCAGCAATATATGAAAGAAAGAAAATGTTTTTTATACTTTAAACTGTCAATAATTTAAAAATTATAAATGTTGCAAAATTTGAAGTTCCAGGAAAATTTCATTATATTTGACTATTCATTGACTTTTTCATTGATTAATGAAAAGTGCATGACTACTTTTGGTAGCTCTACTATGCTATCAACACTCATCTTCCACTGGCAAAATATTGAGGATGAGAAGCAGAACCAAACAGAGCCATGTTCTAGAAACCAAAGCAAAGAGAGTGCCACAGATGAAGGAGAAATGGCCAGAGACAAAAGCCTTCCACTGCAGGGTGCAGCCAGGTTTTGTCCTTCCTCCTCCACAGTCCCATGCCTCAGCCTTTCCAGGACATAGGGCTTCCAGGCCGGAGCAGATCCGATCAGTTTCAAAGGCTAAAGGAAAGGAATCCCCAGCTCCTCCCCCTCCAGTGGGGTAATTCGGAGCCATATTGTACAAACTGTACACTAGTTCCCAGGTTTTCCCATGAGATTAAGCTCCAGTTGCCCACGATGGTAGCTGATTCCTAATTTACCTTTACTGGTCACCTCCCATTCCCTGAACCACCTTCACCCCTTCATTGCTCCATGCTCTCCTGAATACACCATCTGTGCTCAAAGCCTTGTCTCAAGCTCTGCCCCTATGCCCATCCATCTAGCTCTCCAATGGCTTTTGAGCACTTTAAAATGTCTGCCTGTCAGGACTTCTCTGAGGGCTACAATTCTGTGCTCCCAGTGCACAGGCCCCAGGTTTGCTCTCTGGTCAGAGAGCTAGATCTCACATGCCACAACGAAAGAGATCCCAGCTGCAACTAAGACTGGTACAATCAAATAATTCTTTTTTCTTATTCTGCATTCCATCTCTCCTTTCCAGTTTCTGGCTAACTACATGGTCCATACAAAACACTTCTAAATGTTTGTTATACTGAAGTGTTTACATTTTCATTAGTGTATTATAGCCTCCAAAATTATCTCAAATGCATTATTTCATTTAGTCCATAAAACAGTTCTCCCACCCAGATATTATATTCCCATTGTAAAATAAAACTGAGGAAAGAGAAGTGAAAAGGGTTTGAGAAACTTGCTTTATGACCACACAGTTATTAAATAAAACAACCAGGGCTTGAAAACAAGTCTTCAGATTTAGGTTTGGTGACCTTAAGAGAAGCAGCAATATATGAAAGAAAGAAAATGTTTTTTATACTTTAAACTGTCAATAATTTAAAAATTATAAATGTTGCAAAATTTGAAGTTCCAGGAAAATTTCATTATATTTGACTATTCATTGACTTTTTCATTGATTAATGAAAAGTGCATGACTACTTTTGGTAGCTCTACTATGCTATCAACACTCATCTTCCACTGGCAAAATATTAACACCAAGTACCTCAAAGAAAGAGTAATTTTCTCAAATGAATTCACAGCACAAAAGGAGAAACAGTATATGTTTTACCAAGATCTTGAGATGATAGTATTTTGGGACTAACATGCTGAAGTGGTTTTTCTTAGCAACCAAAGCTAAGAAAGCAAATAAGATACTCAGAAAAGGAAGAGGAAAATGAAAGAATAAATAGCTGAATTTTTTTTCATGGCAGCAGAGATCTATTTCTAAACTACTTTCCATATAGAATTTCAGACAAGGTAGACTAAAAGACTAGTCAGAAAGCTCAGAATGATTGATGGACCTTGACCTTTAGCCCTCTGAGTTCTCACAACCCAACTATGGAAACACTCACAAATATTTATCTTCAAAACCTCTGAGAATAGTTCCCACAGCATTATCACGTTAGCACATTATTTACTTTACAGGACCAGGAATTGATATAAGATAGAAAGGCTAAGACAACTGAGCATCCTTCCACATGAGAACAAAATATCCTCAGAGTTATGACTGATTTAAAAGACGCTACGTGAGATGAATTAAATTTACAGAGCTGTGCATTGGGAAAAGCAGCAGTTACAAGTTGTGAGTTTTGGCTCAGCTCAGTCTGAAAAGACATTTGAAAGCTCTTGTGAGAAGGAGGCTGTAACAGAGGCAAGTATTCAAGGATTAATAATCGAATCCCAGGATGGTCCAGGGATGAAAACAGAGCCAGGGGGCATATTTAAAATGATCTTGGGATGATCTTCCTGAACCTCGGTTTCCTAATTTATAATGTGAAGATGATAATACCTCAGAGCTTTACTCTGGAAGCAAGTGAACTAACAGCTGTGAAAGCACTTAGGAAGGAGAATGGAGTCCACAAGGCAGACGAGTAACCTCAAGGTAAGGTTACTGTTTCCCTGGGCAAATATCTTGAGTCAGAAGGAGAAGATTAAGCTGGGAGTCAACTTTTAACCATCATTTGTCTCACGGGCTAAGCAGACACCTGACGCCCAACAGAGGTCCACCGTGCTGAGTGCCTACCCAGAACCCTTCCTGCTTCCTCTGTGTCAAGTGAGACCCTTCATTTTTCAAATATTCAGAACACCTTTATGTAATTGACTCCACTTCTATTCCATCGACATTTAATCTGGGTTTTACCAAGATCTTGAGATGATAGTATTTTGGGACTAACATGCTGAAGTGGGTTTTCTTAGCAACCAAAGCTAAGAAAGCAAATAAGATACTCAGAAAAGGAAGAGGAAAATGAAAGAATAAATAGCTAAATTTCAATCATGGCAGCAGAGATCTATTTCTAAACTACTTTCCATATAGAATTTCAGACAAGGTAGACTAAAAGACTAGTCAGAAAGCTCAGAATGATTGATGGACCTTGACCTTTAGCCCTCTGAGTTCTCACAACCCAACTATGGAAACACTCACAAATATTTATCTTCAAAACCTCTGAGAATAGTTCCCACAGCATTATCACGTTAGCACATTATTTACTTTACAGGACCAGGAATTGATATAAGATAGAAAGGCTAAGACAACTGAGCATCCTTCCACATGAGAACAAAATATCCTCAGAGTTATGACTGATTTAAAAGACGCTACGTGAGATGAATTAAATTTACAGAGCTGTGCATTGGGAAAAGCAGCAGTTACAAGTTGTGAGTTTTGGCTCAGCTCAGTCTGAAAAGACATTTGAAAGCTCTTGTGAGAAGGAGGCTGTAACAGAGGCAAGTATTCAAGGATTAATAATCGAATCCCAGGATGGTCCAGGGATGAAAACAGAGCCAGGGGGCATATTTAAAATGATCTTGGGATGATCTTCCTGAACCTCGGTTTCCTAATTTATAATGTGAAGATGATAATACCTCAGAGCTTTACTCTGGAAGCAAGTGAACTAACAGCTGTGAAAGCACTTAGGAAGGAGAATGGAGTCCACAAGGCAGACGAGTAACCTCAAGGTAAGGTTACTGTTTCCCTGGGCAAATATCTTGAGTCAGAAGGAGAAGATTAAGCTGGGAGTCAACTTTTAACCATCATTTGTCTCACGGGCTAAGCAGACACCTGACGCCCAACAGAGGTCCACCGTGCTGAGTGCCTACCCAGAACCCTTCCTGCTTCCTCTGTGTCAAGTGAGACCCTTCATTTTTCAAATATTCAGAACACCTTTATGTAATTGACTCCACTTCTATTCCATCGACATTTAATCTGGGTTCTTCTATACTTTCTGCCTGACAGTGTGTTTAGATGGAGTTACTAATTTTTACATTTTTTCTCATATTCTCATATACAGGTATACCAGATGAGGTTTAACACTCCTTAAAGTAATACTCCTTAAAGGTAGGGAACATGGGAAGTATATTATTTATTATGACTAGAAAGTACCTTGCAAAACATCAAGCCCAAACCAGGGTTTCTTAAAGGTGGCACTACTGACTTTCGGGACCACAGTTTTTTGGGGTTCAGCAGCTGCCCTCTGCACTGCAGGATGTTTAAAAGCATAGTGGGTCTCCATCTGCTAAATGCCAGTAGTGACTCTTTCTGTCCCCAGAGTTGTGACAACTAAAATATCTCTAGACATTGCCAAATGTTCCCAGGTGGGTGTCACAAAGTCCTCTCTGGTTGAAAACCATTACCCTGGATGGATATAAACCAATATTATGGTTACTGTAATTACTTTTATTTTTTATATTACCTGGGATAATGCTCAGAACTGAATACTCAATAAACATTTACTAAGTAACTGAAAAAATGAGAAAAGGACTTCATGAGTTATATCCATAACTGGTCTTACAGCATAAACCCTAATATGATTGAGGCAATATTATATAACACATACTTTTCTAGCTGGCATGCAATATTCTTAGTATATGAACATTTTTTAAGTAACTATGTGTGTGTATGCTACAAATTATATTGTCGTGCATACACAGATAGCACAGGTAACCAAGTGGCTCTTCCCTAGCACATGATCTAGGAATATATAGCTAGTGTCCTGTTTATCCATCAAGCATGAGATGGAATCATTATTTTAAATTCCAGGAAAATTGGTGCAAACACCAATTATCAGATCCATTCTCAGAGAACGAATTCTACATGGAAAATAAAGTACAATCAAGAATTCTAAAAAGGCTGACAAATAGATGGTTTAAAATTTCTGTTCTCTCAACAGACTGAGGGACATTAGGGAGAGAGAAAAGTGGGTGAGAGAGATGGAAAGAGCAACACGGAGCCCTATACTATCTTGTTTTGGGCCACTTTTTTTGGTCTTTCATTTATTTATTTTTCATCCGTCTTTGTTCTTTGGCCTGTGTGGGCCTCCCATTGCAGTGGCCTCTCCCATAGCAGAGCACCGTCTCTGGGCGCATACACCCCAGAGCACCCGCTCGCAATTGGACACACCAGTTCAGCGGCTCCATGGCCCGTGGGATCCTCCCATGCCAGGGATTGAACCGGTGCCCTCTGCAGTGCAAGGTGGACTCTCAACCCACTGGACCACCAGGGAAGCCCCCATACTATCTTATGTAAAAGAGATAACTATTGTCAATTTGCTGTGGGACTAAGGGATTGTACATGGGAGCTATGCGACGGCCTGGAGGGGTGGGATGCAGGGAATGGGATATACATTCTAATGTATACGGAATTATACTAATATGGAATTATACATATCTGTAAACAACAAAACTCTATAAAATTAAAAGTAAAAAATAAAGAAACTTGTGATTATGAAAAAAAATTTTCTGTTCTCTCAAAACACAAGTTTTTTCATATAAATGTTTCATCAATCTTTTAATATCTTTTCCAAAAATCATCCACCTTTTGCAAGAGAAGAAGATTCATACCATCTTCTGGATACTGGACAAACCTATGTGAAGTGGCATTTCACCTGGAGCTATGAAAGAATACGGATGTTATTTTGATTTTTTAAGAACTGATACTTTGGGACCATCATGTTAAGGAACACTGATGAGTTTTTGATTTTCAAATTTTCTCAGTGGATTCTTAAATCCTATAGCAAAAGACTATGTAGTTCCAAATGACCACTAATAAAATTTTCTTGCTAAAATGGGGGAAGTGTAGCTAAAGAGTAACTGAAGAGCTTCTCTTTCATGTACACTCATTCATCATTCTGATAGTTTATTGCTATCTACAATCTTTTGTAGGGAATCCTAATTTAGCAACAGACCTCCACTAAACAGTGTGTTAAAAAGAAGTAATACAAACTCCTACTTTGGGCTAGGATGCCATAACTTGTGACAGGTCAATGTCCTCCGCCCCCATCCTGTCCCCATCTAGCAAAACTGGAAAAGTCAGCTAAAACACAAGAAACATCTGTTTAAACGCCTCTGATAGGTGATGAGACAATTAGGAGGTAAATGGCCAAGGTCCAAAGAGAAGACAATTGCAGAACAAACAGCCTACATTCTACGTACGGATGCTTTTACCCCTTGAAACTTGCCAGTTCTTGGCACAATGCTAGAAACTGAGAATCTGGACAAAAGGCCACTGCAAAGACGCAGAGAAGCCAGTAGAACTTTTTGGTAATCCTATCTCTACAGATGTAAAAGACAAAATTTGAGTTTGGGTGCTGTCAGAGGAGTGGGGAACTACAGAGAAGTGGGCCTATCATGTGGAAGGATTTCCCCTCAAGGCATCTGCTGTCAAGAACAAGAAGCCAAAGAGTTTGGCAGGAAAACTTCTGCAAAGCCAAGTGGAAATCCAGCAACCGTGCTGTTCTGTGAAGTAAAACATTACAACTTGGGACTGCCAAAGAGGAGCAGAATGCAGTAAACACCTGGGTTTCTCAGAAAAACTCACTGGAGAAATGCGCTCTTAGAATGGAAACAAAACAAATGGGAGGAAGGTGGAATCTTACCAATGCTCCTTATAAACATCGAGCAAAATCAGCTCAGTCTCTGGGTAGAGCAAGGTGGTCTGTCCCACTCTACATTCATTCTGCAACAGGCTTTAGAGCCTTCAGGTTTATCCCCGGCTGCAGACAGCAGCCCTTCCCAAGGTCACATCCTTCCCAAGAAAGACCACATCCAGTGGTGGCTTGAGATGGGGATATAAAGACCCAGCTGAATTGGCCCAACACCGAACAAGTCCCTGAGACCATATGAGCCCCAGGACTCCCCGCGGATTTAGCCAAAGCTTCAGTGTGCCTGGATCACATTTATCACACTTCTACCTCCACTGGATCCTGCCTTCTCTTTCCTCCTTTACACAAGTGCTGATACCTAATAAACACCCTGTACAACAAGCTCAGTCTCAGTGAATGCTTACAGAAGATCCAAACAGGCCCACTAAACAGTGTGTTAAAAAGAAGTAATACAAACTCCTACTTTGGGCTAGGATGCCATAACTTGTGACAGGTCAATGTCCTCCGCCCCCATCCTGTCCCCATCTAGCAAAACTGGAAAAGTCAGCTAAAACACAAGAAACATCTGTTTAAACGCCTCTGATAGGTGATGAGACAATTAGGAGGTAAATGGCCAAGGTCCAAAGAGAAGACAATTGCAGAACAAACAGCCTACATTCTACGTACGGATGCTTTTACCCCTTGAAACTTGCCAGTTCTTGGCACAATGCTAGAAACTGAGAATCTGGACAAAAGGCCACTGCAAAGACGCAGAGAAGCCAGTAGAACTTTTTGGTAATCCTATCTCTACAGATGTAGAGAGACAAAAATTTGAGTTTGGGTGCTGTCAGAGGAGTGGGGAACTACAGAGAAGTGGGCCTATCATGTGGAAGGATTTCCCCTCAAGGCATCTGCTGTCAAGAACAAGAAGCCAAAGAGTTTGGCAGGAAAACTTCTGCAAAGCCAAGTGGAAATCCAGCAACCGTGCTGTTCTGTGAAGTAAAACATTACAACTTGGGACTGCCAAAGAGGAGCAGAATGCAGTAAACACCTGGGTTTCTCAGAAAAACTCACTGGAGAAATGCGCTCTTAGAATGGAAACAAAACAAATGGGAGGAAGGTGGAATCTTACCAATGCTCCTTATAAACATCGAGCAAAATCAGCTCAGTCTCTGGGTAGAGCAAGGTGGTCTGTCCCACTCTACATTCATTCTGCAACAGGCTTTAGAGCCTTCAGGTTTATCCCCGGCTGCAGACAGCAGCCCTTCCCAAGGTCACATCCTTCCCAAGAAAGACCACATCCAGTGGTGGCTTGAGATGGGGATATAAAGACCCAGCTGAATTGGCCCAACACCGAACAAGTCCCTGAGACCATATGAGCCCCAGGACTCCCCGCGGATTTAGCCAAAGCTTCAGTGTGCCTGGATCACATTTATCACACTTCTACCTCCACTGGATCCTGCCTTCTCTTTCCTCCTTTACACAAGTGCTGATACCTAATAAACACCCTGTACAACAAGCTCAGTCTCAGTGAATGCTTACAGAAGATCCAGCTTGTGATAGTTGCAGGAGTGGTCCCAGAAAGCAGGCGATATGATGGAGTTATTAATCTGGATGACTCACAGCCGGCATGAGAGTGAATGAAGCTGCCATTATTGATGGTAGGGGAAGACAAACATTCGCTGGCATAAGGGGGTGGTCCAATTGCTAAAACCCTTATCAGAGGTGAACTGGAATAGCCTACCTACAGAAACAAATGTACTCCATGGGGTGACTTGCCAAGTGTTTGAGAAGTAACGAGGTAACTTATAAGGACAACGGATTAGATGGCTTACTGCTAAGCATCAATGTTCTAGAAAAAGAACTCCAGGCAACTGTAACTCATATGTGGAAGCCAAAGGGCCTTCCTAGTAATTTAGAAAGAGGATTTTACATACTATAGCATGAATCTGGAAAACTGAGGATAGGAAATGATTGCTAATGTAGATCCATTAAAATTAAGACCTTCTATTCCATTACAGACACTAATAAAAGAAGGCAAAGGCAAGCCACGCAGTGGGAGATCTTCACAATGCATGTATCCAACAGATGACTTCTATACAGAATTCATATAGAGCTACAAATCAGAACAATGACAACAAAAAAGAGTATGCAATCAAAAAATGGGCAAAATATTTGGGCACACACTTCACACACAAAAAAGGATGTCTAAATAACCCAAAACATCTTGGAAATTCACTAGGAAAATGCAACTTAAAACCACAAAGAGATATCACAATACTATCATCAGACTTGCTCAAGTGAAAGCAACTATCAATAGCAAGTATTGGGGAGACTTTGGAACAAACATAACTTTCACAGCTAGGTAGAATATAAATGTCCACAACCACTTTAAAAAACTGTTTGGCTGAACAAATACACAGCCAGTCCCATTAGACATGTGCAAGAGTAGTCATAGCTACACCATTCACAGTAACTGGAAACAACTCAGGTCTGCCAACAGCAAAATAGAAAAACATACTCTTATTTAGTCTCTATGTCATGTTCAAACTCTTTGTGACCCCATGGACTGTAGCCCACCAGGCTGCTCTGTCCATGAGATTTCCCAGGCAAGAATACTGGAGTGAGTTGCCATTTCCTCCTCTAAGGGATCTTCCCGACCCAGGGAATGAACCCACATCTCCTACATTGCCAGACAGATTCTTTACCACTGAGCCACCAGGAAAGCCCATAAAATATATTAGAGTATTATAAAAAATGAGATGAATGAACCACAAGAAGATGAAAAAAACAGTGAATTTCTCAGATAATATGTTGAGCAAATGAAGTGAGATTTGTGCTGATTTGTAGCACAAAGGGCATGCATACTATTGATATCAAGTTCAGAAGTTGGCAAAATTACCTAATGTGATAGAATTCTGCACAGAGGTCTCTGTGGGGGGATCAGATCCCCAGGAGGGGGCTTGGGTTTCTGGGATGCTGTTAATATTCTATTCCTTGATCTGGGTGCTGGTTACATGAGTCTGGTCACTCTGTTAAAATTTATTGTTTTATACACATTATTTGTATATATTTTTGCATGCACTTTAATGAAAAGTTTTTAAAATACAACAAAATACAGGCACCTACTTTGCTTTTCGTTTTCCTGCTGTGGTGAGAAGCAAATCCTGCTGACATTGCTGTTTTCACTTTGGTTTCTAAACTGGGAGCATTTGAGGAAATCCGGCCAAGAGGTGTTCACCATCCCCAGGACTGACTCACAGCCCTCCTGTGCAGACTCACAGAAGGACCTACAAGGAAGGAGTCCATGACTAGAAGAAAAGAGAAAGGTGAAAATTAACAATTTTACAGGCTATTTCTCAAAATAATAACTAGACTAAAGTTGGCCAAGTGTGCTACAATAATACCTTAATTTATATTCACTATAGTCAATAACCTGAATTGTCAACAACAACCTTCAACCCTGTAGCAGGGATTTCAGTCACCTCACTGTTAATGATTCTAGAGGGAATGTGATAATTCTGTAATAGACCATCTAACTCTCTCTTGTAGAAACATTTATCCCACATGAAGTTTTTGAGATACTTTGTGCTAAAGCAAATATGTCAACTAAAAAAACCAGTTCTACTTACTATCAGAAAGAGTACATTAACATGAAAATGAATGTCCCCAAAAAGGAAAGGCAGAAATAGGTCACAAAATAGGTTCATCTCATTTCCTTATCATCCCTCTGAGAAATTCAAAGTGTCTCTGAGAAGCAGACAGAGAGAACGCTGTTCTTAACCTCCACTGTCTCCCTGGATAAGAAAATGCAACATAAACAAATAGAAACCCTGAAACCTTGTATGGTAATTTATCTTTTCATTTCTACAGTATCTACTGCAAAATAGCAGAACACAAACAACTGTCCACTAGTAGTAAAGTAACAATGCCCCAGAGTTTGCATTTATCTGACATGCAATCAAACACTGCTGGACCCGAGGCCCTGTGCCATGGACAGAGATGTTACAATGTCAAGGTCATGGACTTATTTTCTTGCAAACCCAGGCAGCTTTTTTTTTACTTTGTAGCTAGGGACTGCACCTCTCACCCTGGCTGGTCATCTGGCAAAGGCATCTCAAATGATTTTTAAGAAAACTGGGAAAGAAAATATACATGTCAGTCAAAGCAAAGCACACACTTCACAAATATAGGGTCAATAAGAAATTGCAGAATCCTACAGCATCGGATCTGTAAGAAACCTGAATCAACACCTCATTCAAATCCTTCACTTGAGAAGTCTAGGGAGTTTCTGAGACACACAGTTTCCTAACAGAGGAAGCAGGAAGAGAATCCAGATGTTTTAACTTTTAACCCATGCCCTATTTACCAACCCATATCATTTACTCTCACACAAGGACCTAATAATTCGGTTTTAAGAACTCCTTGACCAAACAAACACATTTACAATTCCCCATTCATTCTTCGATAGATCACTGAAACATAAAGGAATGTGCCAGCCACTGAGTTAAAACAGAAATAATCAAGTCTATTAAAGAACCTTGAGAATGAGATCCTGTTATATATATTTTTAAAAATGTGGGAAAAGAGTACTCAACAATTACATTCAGATGCAAAAATTCTTGACCTTTTCGGAAACTTGTCTTACTTGTCTTAAAAATGAGTATATCTTTTACTGAGATACTCAGAATACTGAGAACTGAGAATCCTGATATTCATGTAACTATATTAACATGTAGCTAAATTTTTTAATAAAGGCATGGGAAGAGGTTCTGCATTTTAAAGAATTAGCTTTAGATATAAGACATAAATTACCCTAAGCAAGTATCTCAGTGGAAAGGGGACACCTGACTGCCATTCGGGAAATGTATTAGACATTCACAGAACTAAAAGTATTGCTTAAATAATATTTTTTAAAAGATTTCCTTTCTGAAATCTTATTACAGCGACCTTAGAGACTATATTTTCTCAAATAAAACTGGAGGACATGGTTGAGGAATGTGGAGAACACAGAATTCCTATGTAATTGCTTGCACTTTGCTAGGCTCTAAGTGCTACATACACTACGGTGCTACAGTAGTGTGGGTACTATTACTGCCGTCTCCAGTACCCCAACAAAGAAACTGAAGCACAGCAAATACATGAGATTTGCCCAAGATCACTGAGCTAGTGAGTGCCACAGCCGACATTCAAACCCAGGCTGAACGATTCAAGGACTATTAACCACTGTATTCCACGTGAATCCTTACTTTAGGAATGCATGCTCCACAAGTGTAACTAAGGTTAGTTCAATCCTTGGTATGCACTTTCCCAGTCAACCAACCATACACACAGCAGGTGAATTCTTTCTTCACTCTACAAACTCCTACATAAACTCCCACGAGTCAGTATTTGCCAAAGGGGCTAGGAAACACTAAGCAAGGGTGAAGGCTCTTCTCTTCCTTTTCTAGGTGAGAGACAACCCACAGTAAAGCTACCCAATGAACTCAGCCAGGCTTCAGCATTCTTCCTTTGCTTCCTTGTCCCTGACCTGTGTCCCAGGGTCCTGATTCCATCCTGCCCAGCCCACTCCAGCACCCTACCTGGACAGCCACCCCACCAGAGCATTGTGCGCTGCTGTCCTAAGTCACTTCAGTCATGTCCGATTCTTTGTGACCCCATGGACTGTAGCCCACCAGGCTCCTCTGTCCGCAGGATCCTTCAGGCGAGAGCACTACTTGCTGCTAAATATTTTCTTCCCTTCATCTCATCAAAACTACATTCCCCAAGTGAGTTGATCACAATGAGACTTTCAAAGAAGAAAAGAGGTGACAATAACAAAGAGTAGTATATAATTACAGATGGACACTGCACACCACCCCCCACCCCACCCCAGAGGTTTCTGGCATCATTAGAAGATTGCCTGCTGGAGCGAAAGAACCTCTAACTGATGGAATTCCAGGTGCCATCTACAGAGGGAAAAGTCATCCCATATTGTCAGGTGGGGAAGATCACTGTGAGGCTGAGTAGCTCTTGGGCCCAACTCTCCCAAGTGGTTCCTTGACCTTCCCTGCCTTTGTAGCCCACATATTCTTTGGTGGCTCCACGTCTTCTCTCAGAATCTCCTATGGCAAGGGTAATGAAGGTTCAGGCAGGGACCCAGCAGACTGTTTTCACTCTAAAGCTTCACCTCAGAAGCTCATTTCTTGCCACTGACTCTCACCTCAGTCATGTCATGCAGGAAAGTGTAAGCTGTTCCCCTCAACTGTTCACATTGGCCTCTCCTCACTGTCTGATTTGGGGCCAGCAGTTCACTCACATAAGACTTACCTCCCTCATTTGAAAAGCGAGGGGTTTGAAAGCTAATTTTTCATGGTCCTTTTACCACTGACATTCTGTGAATCAAAATTCTTTCTTTAACACAATGCTTCTCATAGGAGCGGTGATAATCCCACACCAGTTTTGCTAAATTTTAAAAGGTAATAGATATATATTTTTTTTTTCTCGAGACTTGATCTGGGAATATATAGAGACATTAAAATACCATTAGGCCTTCCATTCTAAATATAGGGCCTAAGAAAAATGTCTAGAGTGTCTCCAAATAGTTCTCTTAAGAGGTGTAACTATCCGAGACCCAAAGGCTTTAGATTGCCAGATGAGGACATGTGAAATAGTGATGGAGTATTAATAATCAGCAGCCCTTTCAAACACTGAGCAAAATAAGGAGCCATTTGTTCTTGCTTTGCATGAAATTCAAGTGCCTACAAGGGGCTGAAGCATTTTGTTTTTCATCACATGAAACAGTGTGATGAGACAGACCACACTATTTTGGAATGTAAGTGCTGATATCCAAGCAACAAGTAGAATGACATCAGAAAACAGTGCTCAGCAAAGGAGAGGAATCAGATTTGGCTATCAGGATACTATTTTAGAAAAGGTGATTATTTCAAATGGACATGTGAAGGGCATCTGGTGTCATGCAAAATCCCTAAAACGTTTTACAGCTTTAGCAGAAAATTGCCTGCTGGAGCGAAAGAACCTCTAACTGATGGAATTCCAGGTGCCATCTACAGAGGGAAAAGTCATCCCATATTGTCAGGTGGGGAAGATCACTGTGAGGCTGAGTAGCTCTTGGGCCCAACTCTCCCAAGTGGTTCCTTGACCTTCCCTGCCTTTGTAGCCCACATATTCTTTGGTGGCTCACGTCTTCTCTCAGAATCTCCTATGGCAAGGGTAATGAAGGTTCAGGCAGGGACCCAGCAGACTGTTTTCACTCTAAAGCTTCACCTCAGAAGCTCATTTCTTGCCACTGACTCTCACCTCAGTCATGTCATGCAGGAAAGTGTAAGCTGTTCCCCTCAACTGTTCACATTGGCCTCTCCTCACTGTCTGATTTGGGGCCAGCAGTTCACTCACATAAGACTTACCTCCCTCATTTGAAAAGCGAGGGGTTTGAAAGCTAATTTTTCATGGTCCTTTTACCACTGACATTCTGTGAATCAAAATTCTTTCTTTAACACAATGCTTCTCATAGGAGCGGTGATAATCCCACACCAGTTTTGCTAAATTTTAAAAGGTAATAGATTTTTTTTTTTTTTCTCGAGACTTGATCTGGGAATATATAGAGACATTAAAATACCATTAGGCCTTCCATTCTAAATATAGGGCCTAAGAAAAATGTCTAGAGTGTCTCCAAATAGTTCTCTTAAGAGGTGTAACTATCCGAGACCCAAAGGCTTTAGATTGCCAGATGAGGACATGTGAAATAGTGATGGAGTATTAATAATCAGCAGCCCTTTCAAACACTGAGCAAAATAAGGAGCCATTTGTTCTTGCTTTGCATGAAATTCAAGTGCCTACAAGGGGCTGAAGCATTTTGTTTTTCATCACATGAAACAGTGTGATGAGACAGACCACACTATTTTGGAATGTAAGTGCTGATATCCAAGCAACAAGTAGAATGACATCAGAAAACAGTGCTCAGCAAAGGAGAGGAATCAGATTTGGCTATCAGGATACTATTTTAGAAAAGGTGATTATTTCAAATGGACATGTGAAGGGCATCTGGTGTCATGCAAAATCCCCTAAAACGTTTTAACTACAGCTTTAGCAGAAAATTCTTGCCTCTGTAATTTTGTTGAAACGAATAACATACAAATAGAAATACTTCTACTATATGGTAACAGTGAGGTTTTTTAGGCGATTTTCACTAGGAATGCTACTCAAATTATCAATCTGTTAGTACAAAAAATTATAAAATTTACCTATACACTATTTAGCACATTTATCTACTAAATTTTCTGTATTTACAAAAAAATACATGATTTTACCTTTATTATACCCTTTGATCAACATCTCCCCATTTTCCTACCCACAAGCTTACAGATTTTATCTGCAAAAACAGTTCTGATAAAGACATAATATTCAAATTATTGAATAAGCTATAGCTACATTGTAGGCTTATATAATAGCTAATGGATTTTTAGGTTTTATGAATCACTATTTCTAACTTTTTAGTTTTTATTGAAGTATGGTTGGTGTACAACATTATATAGGTTACATGTGTACAATACAGTGATTCACTACTTTTTTTTTTTTTTAAAGATTTATTTATTTATTTATTTATTTAGGGTAGGGGACAGGTTGGGGAGGGAGAGGAGTGGCCGGGCCACTTCTATTGGTCTTTCATTTATCTATTTTTATCCGCCTTTGTTCTTTGGCTCCTGTGGGCCTCCCATCGTGGTGGCCTCTGTTGTCGCAGAGCGCCGGCTCTGGGCGCATGCACTCCAGAGCTCCGGCTCAATTGGACATGCACTCCAGAGTGGGATCTCAAATAGTCCTAAGAGCTGAAGCATTCAAATGTGAAATAGTGATGGAGTATTAATAATCAGCAGCCCTTTCAAACACTGAGCAAAATAAGGAGCCATTTGTTCTTGCTTTGCATGAAATTCAAGTGCCTACAAGGGGCTGAAGCATTTTGTTTTTCATCACATGAAACAGTGTGATGAGACAGACCACACTATTTTGGAATGTAAGTGCTGATATCCAAGCAACAAGTAGAATGACATCAGAAAACAGTGCTCAGCAAAGGAGAGGAATCAGATTTGGCTATCAGGATACTATTTTAGAAAAGGTGATTATTTCAAATGGACATGTGAAGGGCATCTGGTGTCATGCAAAATCCCCTAAAACGTTTTAACTACAGCTTTAGCAGAAAATTCTTGCCTCTGTAATTTTGTTGAAACGAATAACATACAAATAGAAATACTTCTACTATATGGTAACAGTGAGGTTTTTTAGGCGATTTTCACTAGGAATGCTACTCAAATTATCAATCTGTTAGTACAAAAAATTATAAAATTTACCTATACACTATTTAGCACATTTATCTACTAAATTTTCTGTATTTACAAAAAAATACATGATTTTACCTTTATTATACCCTTTGATCAACATCTCCCCATTTTCCTACCCACAAGCTTACAGATTTTATCTGCAAAAACAGTTCTGATAAAGACATAATATTCAAATTATTGAATAAGCTATAGCTACATTGTAGGCTTATATAATAGCTAATGGATTTTTAGGTTTTATGAATCACTATTTCTAACTTTTTAGTTTTTATTGAAGTATGGTTGGTGTACAACATTATATAGGTTACATGTGTACAATACAGTGATTCACTACTTTTTTTTTTTTTAAAGATTTATTTATTTATTTATTTATTTAGGGTAGGGGACAGGTTGGGGAGGGAGAGGAGTGGCCGGGCCACTTCTATTGGTCTTTCATTTATCTATTTTTATCCGCCTTTGTTCTTTGGCTCCTGTGGGCCTCCCATCGTGGTGGCCTCTGTTGTCGCAGAGCGCCGGCTCTGGGCGCATGCACTCCAGAGCTCCGGCTCGGTAATTGGACACATCGGTCCAGCCGCTCCACGGCACGTGGGATCTTCCCAGGCCAGGGCTCGAACCGGCGCCCCTTGCACTGCAAGGCGGTGTCCTTACCCACTGGACTACCAGGGGAAGCCCTGATTCACTACTTTTAAAGGTTATACCTGATTTATAAAAAAGTGAAAGTGGCTCAGTCATGTTGGACTCTTTGCAACTCCATGGACTATAGCCCACCAGGCCCCCCTGTCCATGGAACTCTCCAGGCAAGAATACTGGAGTGAGTGGCCTATCCCTTCTCCAGGGGATCTTCCCAACCCAGACATCGAACCCAGGTCTCCCTCATTGCAGGCAGATTCTTTACCAGCTGAGCTATCAGGGAAATCCATTCTTGATTTATAGTTATAAAATATTTGCTATAGTCCCCATGTTGTACAACATATTCCTATAGGTAACTTTATCTACTTTACTTTTAAACTACTTTTTGCTTTAAACTACTTTTTAGAGACTTACACAAAAGTTTTCAAAATGATACAGGAAGTTTCCATACGGCCTTTATCCAGGCTCCCCCAAACCAAACACTTCACACAACTACAGTACTATTATCAGAAGCAGGAAATTAACCCTGTACAATATCTTTACTTGAAAGTAAGGACCCTATTCAAGGATGACCAAGGTTTTCATTTAGGATCGCACACTGCACGTCCTTGTCACTTTATATTTCTGACAAAGTAACATTCAAGTGCATCAGAACGCTTAGGATTTTAAACTCTCTTCTTTTTTAAATTTTGGCCTCTTTTATTGGATTTTTATTTATTTATTTTCATAGATCTTTATTCTCTGGCCTGCGTGGGCCTCCCATTGCAGTGGTCTCTCTCATTGCAGAGCACCAGCTCTGGGCACATGTGCCTCAGGACGCTGGCTTGTAATTGGACACACCGGTCCAGCTGCTCCACGGCATGTGGGATCTTCCCAGGTCAGGGATCGAACTGGTGCCCTTTGCACTGCAAGGCAGACTCTTTACCCACTGGACCACCAGGGAAGCCCAGAATTCTAAACTCTTTTCCGTGGGCGAGGGGCAGTTTTTGTGAAAGGCAGACTTTAAGACGGCCCCCAATATCCCCTACCTCCTACTATTCATGCCCTGTATAATCCCTCCCCTTGAGTGTGAGCTGGCTAGTGACTTGCTTACAACCAATAGGAGGTAATGGGATGTCACCTGCACCATTAGGTTACACAGGACTGTGACTTCTGTCTTGCTGGCAGACACTCTCTCTGGTTCTAATGAAGCAAGTTGCCCTATCAGGTAGGCCCACATGGCAAGGACTTGAGGCTGTCCTCTGGCCAGGAACTGAAGCCCTCTACCCTTACAGAATTGAAATTCATCCAACAACCACATATGCCTGGAAGTGGACCCTTTCCTAGGCAAGACTTCAGACAAGACCCTAGCCCTGGCCAATACCATCAACTGTACCCATATGACACCCTGAGACAAAGGACCCATTAAGGTACTCCCAGGTTCCAGAGCCACAGGAACTCTGAGATAATAGATACGTGCTGTTTTAAGCTGTCGTATCAGTGGTGATCTGTTAAGCACTAATAGGTAACTAATATATTTCTTTTTTGATATATCACTTAGTAAGAGGCATGCTAAGTTAAATATATTATTCACTGATGAGACTTACTACAATTTTTTTTTAATTCCTAAATTTGTCTTTGTTAAGCCAAGTTGTTCAGTAAACAGTGCCCACAAAGTCATAGTAGTCACAGGGGGTAGCCAGAGCTGCAGACTTGAGTTATGAAGAAAGTGTTAATGATGGAACATCTTGCAAGAGAAGTGACTCCCGTTTCCTCCTTTTAATTATAAGAAAATTTAACCCTAAAAATATCTCATAGGCAGATGCTATGACACCCTGCCAGTGCTCCAGAATGTCTTACCTAGGCGACCTCGTCTCATAAACATGAGCCCACAGACAGCACAGGCACAGAAACCCACAAATCACACACGAGCATGCACTCATCACCACTGCCGGAAAACATGAATAACAACGGATGGCTTGTTCTTTGGGTAACAGATCAATGGCACTGGCTTCCTATGCCCACACTGTCTGGTGGGCCTCAAGAGACCTCGTGAGAGGGATGGCTTAGGTGGGGTGTAAGAGGAGCAGGAAACAGGGTCCCTTGCTTCCCACTACCCTAGGCATAGGGATGGAAAACCATGCGAGTGAACGTTTATGTGTGCCACTGTCTCACCCCAGAAGACAGATTGTGGGAGAAGTCGAGGTATTTTTTGGTCACATTAGTCTGAAATTCTTAGAAATCCAGGGCTGTGTCTGTCTTATTTTTCATTTGTAAATGAAGGGAGATGTGGAGGGTCTTGTCCTTTCATTTCCAGCAGGAAAGAAACAACTTGCTCAAGTAGGGTCACTGCAGAGCACTTAATGAAAGGTCCACTTATGAAGATACTGGAAAGGTCTAGAAAAACTAACCAGGGCAGTGCAGCCTGGGGGTACAGGTTGCTGCTGGCATCCCCAATTTAAGGAACAAGGGAAAGGAACAGTTATTGGAATTCCAAGAGAGTTGTATGGGAAGGCTGAGTGATAGGAGCCAGAGCCTCCCACAACTCCAAACTGTAACCTGGTGATGAAGAAAGGAGGGGATCATGACTCACTCTGCCTCTCTGACCCCACAGGAAGCTAGAAAGCAGCCATGTTGTTAAAAACAACCTGCAGGAAGTGCAGAGTGTACGCGCCTAGAGCCGGTGCTCTACAATGAGAGAGGCCGCTGCAATGGGAGGCCCACACATGCAAAAGAATAAAAGCATGGATGAAAATAATATAAATAAAAAAGGCATCTAAAAACACTTATTAAAAAAAAAAAAGATCAGCAGGATCCCCCAGATGTCTTAACAAAAAGCCAAGGCTGGACCTTTCAGGCCATTAACCCCGCTTCAGCTTTGAAAAGTCATAGGCCTATTATTTCAACCCAATAGGAAAGTGTGAGTTATACATCAAGGCTGCAATATCTGCTTCCTCTTGCAAACACAGAGACTTGAAGTGTACCCAAAAGGTATCCAGCAACAGCTGTTCTTCTCCTGGCCTAGGAATGGCTCATTTGTCTCTACTTGCTGATATTTTTAAGCTATTCCTTCTAACCCATATATTACTAGGGCTACCTAAATCATTTATCAGACAAATCTCTATACATAGAGATATATTTTATTAAATCAATATAATTATGGATTATCCAGTGTTATACGATACCCTTTAACTATCTCATATAGCCTATTATACACACTTGTTCTTCAGTAAGTGAAAAAATTAATGAAAGTGCTTAATTAAACTGTTAAAGTCCATTGTTACATAATATAGTTGAGTATTCTTGAAGTCTCAAAGGGACAGGTTAAAACCTGTACTACTTCTACATCCCTGTAGATCTTTTTAAGTTTAATTCTAAATGCTAAGTACTTGCTTTCTATAGGATGTGTTATATGCAATTTTCTATTATTTTAATGCCTAAAGAAGGAAATGGAAAAGCACTTCATTATTCTTGCCAGAAGAATCCCATGGACTGAGAAGCCTGGCAGGTTACAGTTCAGGGAATTGGAAAGAGTAAGACACGACTGAGCAACTGAGCACATTTACTATTTAAATAATACAAAAATAAGTAAAGCAGGGCTTCCCTGGTGCTCCAGTGGGTAAAGAGTCTGCCTTGCCATGCAAGGGGCGCTGGTTCGATCCCTGGCCCAGGAAGAGCCCACGTGCTGTGGAGCAGCTGGACTGGTGTGTCCAATTACGAGCCAGCACACTGGAACGAGAGAGGCCACTGCAATAGGAGGCCCACACAGGCCGAAGAATAAAGATGTATGAAAATAAATAATAAAGAAACAATAAAAGAGGTCAATATTTTTTTTAAAAAGGCCAAAAAAAAAAATAAAATAGTGAAATATAAGAAAATGATTGCTATAAATAACTATAAGAATTATTTGGGGCATTTTACCTTTCTGAACTGAGTTTGCTTATTGAATTTAGCTTGCAGGTCTCACACACTTTGGTCTGAAAGTACAATTATAAAATTAATTAATAAATGTAATAAAAAGTAGGGTAAGTCCCCAAAGGATATCTGAAAATTGACTATACAGTATTACTCATTATAACAGAAAATGGAAAAGCCTCATATGAGAGCGTTTCTCAGGATGAACCAGGTCAAGGGAAAAACAAATTTTACCTAAAAGTGCTCGGCAGACTCTGAAACGCTTCACTAGACTATTACAGCTGATTTAGCTGAGTGTAGAGACTGAGTTATCATACAAAGGATGATCAAAATGAGTTAAGAATCACCTGGAGGCTGAATGCACTCTGTCATTGTTTTATTTACACACTCCTGAGTCCATAGAGAAAGCAAAGAGATATAAGTGACATTGTTGAAATTAAGGAAAAATGGAATCCAACTCCAGCAGCCTTGAGTATTCTACCTAGTTTCATCCCCACGGTATCCTACATTTTTCCTGCAGTCCTTCAATATCCAGCATATGGTAGAAACACTGTGCTGTCAGGGGCACCAGTATTGCCTCTCCTTTTCGACCTACTGATAACTGCTACTGACATTTACCCAGGCTTTTTGTAAAGGCCTCCCACGGTCATTTAATCCTCACATGAACTTGGCAAAGCACAATGATTATCTCCCTTTTACAGATGCATGGACTGAAACACGCAGCTTTATAGCCAGTGGGTTGAACAGTGGCCCCCAAAAGACATGGCCATGTCTTAACCTTGGGAACCTGTGAATGTGGCCTTATTTGGGAAAAAAGGGCTTTTGTGGATATAATGATCTTATGATGATGAGTTTATCTTGGGTTATCTGCATGAGCCCTAAACCCAGTGAACGGTTTTCAGAAAGCATACACAGAGAAGAAGGCAATGTGAACATGGAGGCATATACAGCAGTGACATAGCCAGAAGTCAAGAATGCCTGAAACTACTGGAAGCCAGCATAAAAAAGGAAATGCATTCTCTCCCTGGAACCCCCAGAAGGGAGCACAGTCCAGCCAGACTTTAGACTTCTAGCTTCTAGAACTGTGAGAGAATACATTTCCATTTAAGCCACCCAGACTGTAGTAATTTGTTACAGCCGCCCTAGGAAATTAAAATCACCACCACTGCATTATAATGCCACTGTTCTGGGAACATAAAGGGTCTCTCCCCTGCCATCCCAAAGTTAGACTTATTTAAGAAAGACCTAACAGGGTTTTCTGTCTTTACTATGCAAGCATTCTCTGCAAATGCTTTCTTTCTTTTCCTGAATTCTGTGTCTGTTAATAGTGCTTGCATACTTACTTTTACAATTTATAATCTATTGTTTCTTTTCTACTGTTTTTATTTTATGGTAATATAGGCTTTTTCCAGTTAAAATAATAAATACATTTGTTCTATTCAAAACATTTCTATACATTAAATTGGTAAAATAACATGAATTTAAAAATGCAATTCATTCTCATTACTACCCTGAAAACCTTCTAACATTTTAATTCAGAAAATAATTGTGCTATATAAGATTATGTACTTAACAATGCTTTCAAATTTAAAAAGCTGTATACTATTCCAGATATTTCATAACATATTGATTTACTCTTACAGAAAATTATTGAATACTGAAATTACATTATTTCAGAAATGGGGGAGTGTAGTCAAAGGTATAAACTTATAGTTATGAAATAAATGTCATGGGGATGTAACGTGACCATAGTGGCTATGGTTAATAATATCTCATTGCATTTCTGAAAGTTGTTAAGGGAAGAGATTTTAAAAGTTCTCATCACAAGAAAAAATAATTTCTAACTATGCATGGTGACAGATGTCAACTACACTTATTGTAGGGATCACTTCGCAACATATAGACACACTGAATCTTTAGATTGTACACCCAGAACTAATGTTACATGCCCACTATATCCCCATTAAAAAATGAGCTTACAAGACACTCACTCACATGTTCTCTCCCGGGCCCCCCAAAGAAAATTCTTTCTAAGGCTACTCGATGTCGTGCTGGATAGTCTCCCTCCCTCCCTCTGCTTCTACCATTCGCTCTCCTCCTCAACCAATTCTGGGTTCCAGTGTCGACCATTAGAATCACCAGCATCTTACCCAGACCTGACTGAGACAAGACTTGAGACTTCCAAGCTGATGATTTGGGATGAGATTTTGGAGCTCATCTATTTTGCTCGTACCAAGTGCTCACCCTTGTCCAATGACTGTGGGCAAGTGCCATCGGTGGGAGGCCCTGGCAGACAGGAGGGCAGGAGGGGAGAGCAGTCAGGGCATCCATCCCTCTTCTCTCTCCCTGCAGGACCGACGACTGGCAGTGCGCTGCTCCTGGGTCTGGGGTGACAGTGCCTGGCTTGATGGGAGACCCCTTGCCCACAGCTCCTCTCCAGGTCTGCCTGCTGTTTGCCCCTCCCTTGTTCTATTAACCTTGACCACACCAACATAAATTGTCTTTTCAATAAGTGCTTTTCCATTGCCCTTTGACTGTGCTGTCTTCTGCCGGGAGACCCAAACACCTACTGACGACTACAACTGATGGCCTCCATCTACCAGTTTAAATAATTTTCTGCCATAAATAAAATTATCCCAGATTTTCCAAAAATGTCTAATTCAAAAGCATTACCACTATGATGGGTGCAGAATTTTTTCCCTCCTTTGGCAACAACCAAAACAAAAGAGGCTATCTTGGGATGACTCTCAGACACGCCGGCTGCCACTGGCTCTTATCAGTGAATCCCACTGGTGCCAAAATACCTGTCATCACCATCACTGATGCACTTGGGAAAGGCCAGGCTGCAGCCAAAAAGCATGATATGTTGATAGCAACCAAGGCGATGGAGGTACATGAAGAACTTGAGGAACTTCTCCATTTCCATGCTTTTGACAATGGAGAGGGGAGACGTCAGCGTGGTGTGGTAAGGCAGTATCTGACACTGGCTGTAGGTGATGTTCATACAGGCACCTGGGAAGGTAAGACAGCTACGTTGAGGAGAAGACACATCAGGATTATATATTTATAAGCTCATTTGATATGACAGAATAACATGTTCATACCATAAAATAAATTCTGTAAGTCAGGATGATTATACATCTACAACAGGGAACAAGCATATATAACAGCACTGTTTTTAACTGCCACAATATGGAAGTAATCTAAGTCTCCATCAATATGAAGATGTAATATATATATATATATATATATACACACACATATTATATATGTTATCTATATGGAATGGAATACTATTGAACCATTAAAAAGAATGAAATTCCACCATGTGCAGCAACATGGTTGGATTTGGAGGGTACTAGGCTAAGTGAAAAAAGTTAGAGAAAGACAAATCCTATAGAATATCATGACATGGAATCTAAAAAATACAAAACACTAGTAAATATAATTAAAAGAAGCAGATTCACAGACATAGAGAACAAACTAATTACCAGTAGGAGCAGGGTACACAGGAGTAAGGGAGTGGGAGGTACAAACTATGAGGTGTAAGACTGGCTACAGGACATATTGTATACATGGGGAACAGAGCCAATATTTTGTAATAACTGTAAAACAGAGTGCAAGCTTTAAAAACTGTATAAAAATAAAATTTTTAGAAAAGAAAGCAAAAAAAAAAAAATGTGTGTATGTGTATGATCACAAAATCAAGCTGCTAACATTCACATCTGTGTACTAGGAAAATGTGTGGAGAAAGACACGCTTAGCTAGCTGGTGGGCAATTGCTATTCTGGATTACAGCTGGGCTGGGCAATACATATAGAAAAATTTATTTTAAACATGCATATCCCTTGACTCTGTAGTATTTCTGAAAATGTATCATAAGCAAAGAATTATGGTCGTGCACATGGATTTATCAACAGGGGTCTTCATCTTTGCACAATTTATACTTTTTAAAAGAGCAGTCACCTAAACATTTAGCAAAGGAAACTGGTTTAAAATATTATGGAACAAACAACAGAATGCTCAACTAAATGAAAGATGCTTTAGAAGACAAAAGATGCTTTATTATAGATTAATAAATCATATAGAATGATGCTCATAATAAATGAAGATTATAAATCACAAAATAATGTATACCATGTTCCTGTTTTTTAAAATAGACAATTATCAAGAGTTTCCAGTCCTGCCCATGTCAATCCTGCAGGGTCAGCTCAGTGACTCTGACCTCATTTTCCTTCAAGCTGGCTCTGCTGAGCACAACTACGTCCACGGCTTCTTCTTCTCCTTCATGCCATAAATGTGCATGATAGGCCGAAAAACTAAGAGCACATTTTTTGGACCTCATCAAGCTCATAATAAATAAAAGAGTCAGAAAGGAAGAAAAACCCAAATTTAAATATTTAGACAGAATACAAATAGGCACATACACGGATCTGGCTTCGCATGAGTGCCAAGGTGGGAGTTCTGGGAATGCTTCACAAATATGACACTCAAGTCTTTCAGGAGGAAAGTTAAAGTGTGGTTCAGTGTAAGAGAACATTACAGGTCAGGTGAAGGTACAAACAGTGAACTTCAAAATGGCACAGTTCTATGTACTGTGCAAAGCCCAACACATCAGCAAAGCATGCTGATAAGAGCTGAAAGTAGATTTAGCTCCATCAGAAGTAGGAAATAATTCATGAAAAATTCAATGCCAAGAAAACATTTATTACAAATCAAGCTTGTGCCAGGCACCAAAACAAGTACTCAGATTTCCTTGTTCAAAATCAGCTCATTTTCACAACCCAGTAAAGTGATATCATCTCTATATTACACAGGAAAGCAATTCTGGAAAGGCTAAGACATCTGCGAAGGAGTGTGCAGCTATTATATCAAAATTCCAGATGATCAAACCTATGTTTCTGGAGTAACTCCCAGTTTGAGTCACTTGAAGCTAATGCAAAGGGAGTTATTATGTTAAGAATACTTTTTAAACAAGGTAATTCCTAATGGTCTAGGAAATAGAGAGGGCAAAATGCATGCAATGATATATCACAAAGTCTGTATTTATATTCATAGATAAAACACCATCTATTCTGATCATGCTATTCATTTTATATTACATTATTTTCTTTAGGAGACATCAGTTTTAGGGTTTATGTGTGCTCAGTTGCTCAGTCACGTCTGACTCTATGCAGCCGCAAAGACTGCAACCTACTCGGTTCTTCTGCCCATGGGATTTTCCAGACAAGCATACTCGGAGGGGTTGCTGTTTTCTACTCCTAGGGTTTATACACTGGATGATACACCATCTTGGATGAGGTGATCAAGAGGCTCATTTATTCCACCAAGGCAAAGAAAACACAGAATACTGAGAGATCATTTGAAAAATACAAGACAATGAGGAAAATCACACTTTGGTTGGCTACACCATGTTCATGACAGTATGAGCAGCACAAAAAGGAAAAGAGATTTCCTAATAACAAATTCCTTTAAGAAAAGAGAAAAATAATTGTCTGAAATCTTGATATACATCTCAGAATAATTGGCATGGACAAAATAATAATGTCATATTTATATAATGTTTTTCTGAGGTTTTACAAAGCATTCTTATTAGATTATAATCTTTCATTGTAAATGAAGAAACTAAGGTTCTCATAGGTTAGTAGGTAGATGGAAATATGACAGGTGGATGGACAGGATGGATAGACAAATAGGGAGACAGGGAGACAGACAAAATGTGACCTGCAGGACACCCTGTCAGTAACAGAAGGGGGACTGATTCGCAGGGTCTCCATCTCTCAGGCCAGCATTCTCCCCACCACACTACGCTGTCAATAGCACAGCAAATGCCAAAGGAATTCACAAGAGCAATAGCTCAATGTAAGGTGAATGATTAGGGAAGACTTAATGAAGGACAACTTGATTTGCTGATCAAAAGATATCTGACAGAAACGATAAAAACAGAGTACTTACTAATAGTAGGGGGAAATTACTACCAAGACAGAATCATAATTCATGTGACACAAAATGAGTGAAAAAACTTGAATCTGGGCAGAAAAGCACTTAACTGAGGATTTGCTAATAGACAACAAACAGAAATGGGAAAAAGACCTAAACTAACATCTCTCCAAAGAAGACATACAGATGGCCAAAAAAAACCATGAAAAGATGCTTGAGAGTAGCTCATTAGTATTCCTAATGTCAGGAGAAAAATGCATGTGTATATCACAAAGTCTGTATTTATATTCATAGATAAAACACCATCTATTCTGATCATGCTATTCATTTTATATTACATTATTTTCTTTAGGAGACATCAGTTTTAGGGTTTATGTGTGCTCAGTTGCTCAGTCACGTCTGACTCTATGCAGCCGCAAAGACTGCAACCTACTCGGTTCTTCTGCCCATGGGATTTTCCAGACAAGCATACTCGGAGGGGTTGCTGTTTTCTACTCCTAGGGTTTATACACTGGATGATACACCATCTTGGATGAGGTGATCAAGAGGCTCATTTATTCCACCAAGGCAAAGAAAACACAGAATACTGAGAGAGCATTTTAAAAATACAAGACAATGAGGAAAATCACACTTTGGTTGGCTACACCATGTTCATGACAGTATGAGCAGCACAAAAAGGAAAAGAGATTTCCTAATAACAAATTCCTTTAAGAAAAGAGAAAAATAATTGTCTGAAATCTTGATATACATCTCAGAATAATTGGCATGGACAAAATAATAATGTCATATTTATATAATGTTTTTCTGAGGTTTTACAAAGCATTCTTATTAGATTATAATCTTTCATTGTAAATGAAGAAACTAAGGTTCTCATAGGTTAGTAGGTAGATGGAAATATGACAGGTGGATGGACAGGATGGATAGACAAATAGGGAGACAGGGAGACAGACAAAATGTGACCTGCAGGACACCCTGTCAGTAACAGAAGGGGGACTGATTCGCAGGGTCTCCATCTCTCAGGCCAGCATTCTCCCCACCACACTACGCTGTCAATAGCACAGCAAATGCCAAAGGAATTCACAAGAGCAATAGCTCAATGTAAGGTGAATGATTAGGGAAGACTTAATGAAGGACAACTTGATTTGCTGATCAAAAGATATCTGACAGAAACGATAAAAACAGAGTACTTACTAATAGTAGGGGGAAATTACTACCAAGACAGAATCATAATTCATGTGACACAAAATGAGTGAAAAAACTTGAATCTGGGCAGAAAAGCACTTAACTGAGGATTTGCTAATAGACAACAAACAGAAATGGGAAAAAGACCTAAACTAACATCTCTCCAAAGAAGACATACAGATGGCCAAAAAAAACCATGAAAAGATGCTTGAGAGTAGCTCATTATTAGAGAAATGCAAATCAAAATTACAATGAGATGTCACCTCACGCCAGTCAGAATGGCCATCATCAAAAATCTACAGACAATAAGTGCTGGAGAGAGTGTGGGGAAAAAGGGAACCCTCTTGCGCTGTTCGTGGGAATATAAGTCAATACAGCCACTATGGAAGAGAGTATGGAGATTCCTTAAGAAACTAGAACTGGAATCACCATAGGACCCAGCAATCCCACTATTAGGCATATACTCTGAAGGAATCAAAATTGAAAGAGACACATGTACCCCAGTGTTCACTGCAGCACTTTTTACAATAGCTAGAACATGGAAACAACCTAGATGTCCATCAACAAATAAATGGATAAAGAAATTGTGGTACAGATGTATAATGGGATATTTCTCAGCCGCTAAATGAAATGCATTTGAATCAGTCCTACCTTATGAGGTGGAGGGACCTAGAATTTATTGCACAAAGTGAAGCAAGTCATAAAGAGAAGATAAATATAGTATATTAACACATACATATGGAATCTAGAAAAGATGGTGCTGATAAATGTATAGGCAGAGCAGCAATGGAGAAATAGACATAGAGAAAAGACTCGTGGACATTGGGAGCAGGCAGGAGTGGGTGAGAGGAAAGGAAAGAGTAACATGGAAACCTGCATTACCGTATGCAAAAGAGACAACCATTGTGAATATGCTGTAAGACCAAGGGAACTCACATGGGGGCTATGCAGCAACCTGGAGGGGTGGGATGAGGAGGGAGGTGGGAGGGGGTTCAGATGGGAGGGACCATGTGTATACCTATGACTGGATTGAGCTTATATATAGCAGTAAACAATAAAACTCTGTAAGAGAAAGATAAAAATAAATTAATTTAAAAAAAACATGAAGGAAATGTCTTCCTGAATTAAAGCTTCCTGCTTTAAAATATTAAAAATAAAAATTACAAAAAGGGGATTACTTTTAGGACTCTTAATTTTAAGCTTTTTATATTCAAGACATTGTATAAATTTCCTCTCATCCCTTCTGCCTCAGTGTGTGGGTCAAATATTCTTTTTTCCTAGGCTGTTCTTGCCTTTGAAATGTGTAATTCTAGTTTTGAATTTGTGAACATTCTCATGAGGGGCAAATGATTTTGCAAAAGTCAGCTACATAATAGGCACCATTTCTCTGAGGAAAAGGGAAGGGCACTTTTGGAAATGAATTCATTGTTTGTTGCTGCTCCTCTAACTTGATTTTCATAAAGAAGAGAAAAGTAGGGAATATTTTTATTCCCTGGGAATTTACTACTAACTCTAATAAAAATTAGAAGTCAGAGTTGCTGCAAAGTAAAAATAGGACCCAGCAATCCCACTATTAGGCATATACTCTGAAGGAATCAAAATTGAAAGAGACACATGTACCCCAGTGTTCACTGCAGCACTTTTTACAATAGCTAGAACATGGAAACAACCTAGATGTCCATCAACAAATAAATGGATAAAGAAATTGTGGTACAGATGTATAATGGGATATTTCTCAGCCGCTAAATGAAATGCATTTGAATCAGTCCTACCTTATGAGGTGGAGGGACCTAGAATTTATTGCACAAAGTGAAGCAAGTCATAAAGAGAAGATAAATATAGTATATTAACACATACATATGGAATCTAGAAAAGATGGTGCTGATAAATGTATAGGCAGAGCAGCAATGGAGAAATAGACATAGAGAAAAGACTCGTGGACATTGGGAGCAGGCAGGAGTGGGTGAGAGGAAAGGAAAGAGTAACATGGAAACCTGCATTACCGTATGCAAAAGAGACAACCATTGTGAATATGCTGTAAGACCAAGGGAACTCACATGGGGGCTATGCAGCAACCTGGAGGGGTGGGATGAGGAGGGAGGTGGGAGGGGGTTCAGATGGGAGGGACCATGTGTATACCTATGACTGGATTGAGCTTATATATAGCAGTAAACAATAAAACTCTGTAAGAGAAAGATAAAAATAAATTAATTTAAAAAAAACATGAAGGAAATGTCTTCCTGAATTAAAGCTTCCTGCTTTAAAATATTAAAAATAAAAATTACAAAAAGGGGATTACTTTTAGGACTCTTAATTTTAAGCTTTTTATATTCAAGACATTGTATAAATTTCCTCTCATCCCTTCTGCCTCAGTGTGTGGGTCAAATATTCTTTTTTCCTAGGCTGTTCTTGCCTTTGAAATGTGTAATTCTAGTTTTGAATTTGTGAACATTCTCATGAGGGGCAAATGATTTTGCAAAAGTCAGCTACATAATAGGCACCATTTCTCTGAGGAAAAGGGAAGGGCACTTTTGGAAATGAATTCATTGTTTGTTGCTGCTCCTCTAACTTGATTTTCATAAAGAAGAGAAAAGTAGGGAATATTTTTATTCCCTGGGAATTTACTACTAACTCTAATAAAAATTAGAAGTCAGAGTTGCTGCGTTAAGAATAGATTAAAAAAAAAATACCATAGATGTAATTACCCATAGTGTTCCTATAGACATCATTATTCACTTAAATATGTATTTTAAATAACAGTTACTTTAAGTTGAGGAACTTGAGGAGGAGAAGCTAGAAACATTTGAAGAGCAAAATTGCTTCTTGATGCAATGACAAAGCAGAAATATTTATTGTAATTAGCTCCTAAATTCTAAAACAGCATTGCTAGTAAGGCATGATTTAATAAGAAATTTTCAGAGTATGCACTGATTACAAGATAGGTCCTATTTTGAGAAAAGTATTAATATGAAAAATAAAATGTTGCTTATATTGGAGAATATGAGCTATTTCTTTTCTTTTCTTAATCTGACTCAACTTCTAGATAAAACTGGGGTTTTCTCTACTCATATCAAAGTGTTAAGATTTCTAGATACTAGAATGAGGAAAAAAAGATGGGTCTGTATTAAGAGTTTTTCTTATGCCCATTTGGCAACTAGGATAAATTATGTGTTATCTACTATTGGGATTAGGTAATATGGAGCCAGAAATTCTTATTTATATGATGTTTAATGCAAAATTAACTTAAGAAAATTCTGGCTTACACAGAATTTATTTCAACAACGGATTTTTTTTTTTTGGCCTCTTTTATTGATTTTTTAAAAATTTGTTTATCTTCATCCATTTTTATTCTTCGTCCTGTGCGGGCCTCCCACTGCAGCGGCCTCTCTCCTTGCAGAGCACCAGCTCTGTGCACATGTGCTCCTGGGCGTTGGTTCCTAATCGGACACACAGGTCCAGCCACTCCACAGCACGTGGGATCTTCCCCGGCCAGGGATTGAACTGGTACCCCTTGCATTGCAAGGTGGACTCTTTACCCACTAGACCACCACCAAAGCCCCTCAACAACGGATTCTTTTTTAAAAAATCCCTTAAAACCAAGTAAAAATCATTTATAAATAAAAGCAAAATAGTATTTACACCATAATGATATCACATAATAGTGCTATTTGACAGGAAAAATATTCTTAAATTAAAAATAATAAAATGTCAACTTTCTAAGGTACTTTGCTATGTTTTATCTAATAAGCTAACAAGAAACCTTGGCTCTTAGATGGTAAATAATCCACCTGCTAGTGCAGGATACCTAGGTTCAAACCCTGGGTCAGGAAGAGTCCATGAAGAAGGAAATGGCAACCCACTCTAGTGTTCTTGCCTGGAAAATCGCGTGGACAGAGGAACCTGATGGGGGTACAGTCCATGAGGTCACCAAGAGTCAGACATGACTGAGCTAGACTAACACAACAAACAACCTTTCTGACTTCCTATGTATGATTTCACATTTAACTGAAGGGCTACTGGTAAAGATTCCATTGAATCAGAAGGCAGTATGTTATCAGAGCATGGTTAGTTTGCCCTAACTTCCCTAAACTAACTCACTTCAACTCCTGATTTTGCTTCACAGGACCTCCTTGAGGATGCTTCTACGTCTGTTTGTCTGACTTTCAGATCTTGAGAATTCAATAGGGCTGTAAAATCGAGTTCTCTGTACACAGCCCTCTAGGGCAATTTCAGAAGAAAGTCATGGCAACCTTGGCTCTCTTCACATGTTTCCTTTTTCATTCCTTTTATCCAGTCTGTGTTTAATTTTGTTGCATTTGGCAACTAGGATAAATTATGTGTTATCTACTATTGGGATTAGGTAATATGGAGCCAGAAATTCTTATTTATATGATGTTTAATGCAAAATTAACTTAAGAAAATTCTGGCTTACACAGAATTTATTTCAACAACGGATTTTTTTTTTTTGGCCTCTTTTATTGATTTTTTAAAAATTTGTTTATCTTCATCCATTTTTATTCTTCGTCCTGTGCGGGCCTCCCACTGCAGCGGCCTCTCTCCTTGCAGAGCACCAGCTCTGTGCACATGTGCTCCTGGGCGTTGGTTCCTAATCGGACACACAGGTCCAGCCACTCCACAGCACGTGGGATCTTCCCCGGCCAGGGATTGAACTGGTACTACTTGCATTGCAAGGTGGACTCTTTACCCACTAGACCACCACCAAAGCCCCTCAACAACGGATTCTTTTTTAAAAAATCCCTTAAAACCAAGTAAAAATCATTTATAAATAAAAGCAAAATAGTATTTACACCATAATGATATCACATAATAGTGCTATTTGACAGGAAAAATATTCTTAAATTAAAAATAATAAAATGTCAACTTTCTAAGGTACTTTGCTATGTTTTATCTAATAAGCTAACAAGAAACCTTGGCTCTTAGATGGTAAATAATCCACCTGCTAGTGCAGGATACCTAGGTTCAAACCCTGGGTCAGGAAGAGTCCATGAAGAAGGAAATGGCAACCCACTCTAGTGTTCTTGCCTGGAAAATCGCGTGGACAGAGGAACCTGATGGGGGTACAGTCCATGAGGTCACCAAGAGTCAGACATGACTGAGCTAGACTAACACAACAAACAACCTTTCTGACTTCCTATGTATGATTTCACATTTAACTGAAGGGCTACTGGTAAAGATTCCATTGAATCAGAAGGCAGTATGTTATCAGAGCATGGTTAGTTTGCCCTAACTTCCCTAAACTAACTCACTTCAACTCCTGATTTTGCTTCACAGGACCTCCTTGAGGATGCTTCTACGTCTGTTTGTCTGACTTTCAGATCTTGAGAATTCAATAGGGCTGTAAAATCGAGTTCTCTGTACACAGCCCTCTAGGGCAATTTCAGAAGAAAGTCATGGCAACCTTGGCTCTCTTCACATGTTTCCTTTTTCATTCCTTTTATCCAGTCTGTGTTTAATTTTGTTGCAGTGTTCCCAAATGATATGTTTTATTCCCACGTCTTCAGTTTAAATCCTAGCTTTTTTATGCTTACATCTGCCACATTTACCTGCGTATTTTTATCCTCAATATTTACTGAAAAACTGTAACACTCCTGGTATTGTTCTCTGCTTTTTCTTGAAAGTTACTGTTTCACAGTTGAGGAAACAAGGGTTGAGTAATTTCCCACAAAACTCATATAACTAAACAAATATCCATCAGCAGATGAATGGATGAAGAATATGTACTATATATACAGCAGACTATTACTCAGCCATAAAACATAGCAGGCTTTCCCAGTGACTCAGATGGTAAACAATCTGCCTGCAAATGCAGGAGACCCAGATTCAATCCATCGGTTGAGAAGATTCTCTGGAAAAGGGAATGGTTACCCACTCCAATATTCTTGCCTGGAGAATCCTATGTACCTAAGAGCCTGATGGCTACAATCCATGGGGTCACAAAGAGTCAGACATGACTGAGCGACTAACTAAATAAAAATGAAATATGTCTTTGTGTGTGTGTGTGTGTTTTACACAATCAAGTTTTCTTATTTTGCTTTTTTGATTTTACAGAGTTTTGTTGTTTACAGATATGTATAATTCCAGATTAGTCATACGTATATCCCATCCCCCTATCCCACCCCTCTAGGCTGTCACATAGGCTCCATGCATGATCCCTTAGACCCACAGTGCACTGACAATAGTTATCTCTTTTACATAAGATGCATAGGGTTCCGTGTTGCTCTTTCCATATTTCTCACCCACTTTTCCCTCTCCTCAATGTCCATAAGTCTGTTCTCTATGACTGTTTTTGATGCTCTGCGTGTGTATTTATCAGTATGAATTTACTAGATTCCTTGAATCAGAAGGCAGTATGTTATCAGAGCATGGTTAGTTTGCCCTAACTTCCCTAAACTAACTCACTTCAACTCCTGATTTTGCTTCACAGGACCTCCTTGAGGATGCTTCTACGTCTGTTTGTCTGACTTTCAGATCTTGAGAATTCAATAGGGCTGTAAAATCGAGTTCTCTGTACACAGCCCTCTAGGGCAATTTCAGAAGAAAGTCATGGCAACCTTGGCTCTCTTCACATGTTTCCTTTTTCATTCCTTTTATCCAGTCTGTGTTTAATTTTGTTGCAGTGTTCCCAAATGATATGTTTTATTCCCACGTCTTCAGTTTAAATCCTAGCTTTTTTATGCTTACATCTGCCACATTTACCTGCGTATTTTTATCCTCAATATTTACTGAAAAACTGTAACACTCCTGGTATTGTTCTCTGCTTTTTCTTGAAAGTTACTGTTTCACAGTTGAGGAAACAAGGGTTGAGTAATTTCCCACAAAACTCATATAACTAAACAAATATCCATCAGCAGATGAATGGATGAAGAATATGTACTATATATACAGCAGACTATTACTCAGCCATAAAACATAGCAGGCTTTCCCAGTGACTCAGATGGTAAACAATCTGCCTGCAAATGCAGGAGACCCAGATTCAATCCATCGGTTGAGAAGATTCTCTGGAAAAGGGAATGGTTACCCACTCCAATATTCTTGCCTGGAGAATCCTATGTACCTAAGAGCCTGATGGCTACAATCCATGGGGTCACAAAGAGTCAGACATGACTGAGCGACTAACTAAATAAAAATGAAATATGTCTTTGTGTGTGTGTGTGTGTTTTACACAATCAAGTTTTCTTATTTTGCTTTTTTGATTTTACAGAGTTTTGTTGTTTACAGATATGTATAATTCCAGATTAGTCATACGTATATCCCATCCCCCTATCCCACCCCTCTAGGCTGTCACATAGGCTCCATGCATGATCCCTTAGACCCACAGTGCACTGACAATAGTTATCTCTTTTACATAAGATGCATAGGGTTCCGTGTTGCTCTTTCCATATTTCTCACCCACTTTTCCCTCTCCTCAATGTCCATAAGTCTGTTCTCTATGACTGTTTTTGATGCTCTGCGTGTGTATTTATCAGTATGAATTTACTAGATTCCATATATATAAGTTAGTATACTGTATTTGTCCTTCTCTTTTAGACTTACTTTACTTTATATAATAGGTTCTAGATTCATCCATCTCATTAGGACTGAATCTTCTGCATTTTTTTCTGCAGCTGAGAAGTATTTCATTGCATATACGTACTAGAGCTTCTTTATCCATTCATTTGTTGATGGACATCTAGGATGCTTCCATGTTCCAGCTATTGTGTAGAGTGTTGCAATGAATATTGGGGTTCATGTGTTTCTTTAAATTTTGATTTCATCAGAGTATAAGCCTGATAATGGGATTGCTGGGTTATATGGTGCTTCTATTCTTTGCTTTTTGAGGAATCTCCATACTGTCTTCCATAGCGGTTGTATCAATTTACATTCCCATCAACAATGCAAGAGTGTTTCCTTTTCTCCACACCCTCTCCGGCATTTATTATCTGTAGATTTTTTGATGATAGCCATACTGACTGGTGTGAAGTGATATCTCATTTTTGATTTGCATTTCTCTGATAATAAGTGACATTCAGCACCTTTTCATGTGTTTTGGGGCCAGCTATATGTCTTCTTTGGAGAGATGTCTGTTTAGGTCTTTTTTCCATTTTTTGATTGGATTGTTTTTTAGAATTAAAAAAACTCCTACCAATCAGTAAGGAAAGGACAGTCAACCTAATTAAAAATTAGCAAATTAATTAGACATTGTATGAAGAAGGATAACCAGTTATCCAAAAAAAACTGAAATGATACTAATAGAGTTTTCAAATAAACATTGCAATTCAGTTATTAAAAAAAAAAAGAATGAAATAATGCCATTTGCAGCAACATGGATGGACCTAGACATTATCTGATTTGCCAAAGTAAGTCAGACAGGGAAAGACAAATATCTGTATAATTCCAGATTAGTCATACGTATATCCCATCCCCTATCCCACCCTCTAGGCTGTCACATAGGCTCCATGCATGATCCCTTAGACCCACAGTGCACTGACAATAGTTATCTCTTTTACATAAGATGCATAGGGTTCCGTGTTGCTCTTTCCATATTTCTCACCCACTTTTCCCTCTCCTCAATGTCCATAAGTCTGTTCTCTATGACTGTTTTTGATGCTCTGCGTGTGTATTTATCAGTATGAATTTACTAGATTCCATATATATAAGTTAGTATACTGTATTTGTCCTTCTCTTTTAGACTTACTTTACTTTATATAATAGGTTCTAGATTCATCCATCTCATTAGGACTGAATCTTCTGCATTTTTTTCTGCAGCTGAGAAGTATTTCATTGCATATACGTACTAGAGCTTCTTTATCCATTCATTTGTTGATGGACATCTAGGATGCTTCCATGTTCCAGCTATTGTGTAGAGTGTTGCAATGAATATTGGGGTTCATGTGTTTCTTTAAATTTTGATTTCATCAGAGTATAAGCCTGATAATGGGATTGCTGGGTTATATGGTGCTTCTATTCTTTGCTTTTTGAGGAATCTCCATACTGTCTTCCATAGCGGTTGTATCAATTTACTTTCCCCATCAACAATGCAAGAGTGTTTCCTTTTCTCCACACCCTCTCCGGCATTTATTATCTGTAGATTTTTTGATGATAGCCATACTGACTGGTGTGAAGTGATATCTCATTTTTGATTTGCATTTCTCTGATAATAAGTGACATTCAGCACCTTTTCATGTGTTTTGGGGCCAGCTATATGTCTTCTTTGGAGAGATGTCTGTTTAGGTCTTTTTTCCATTTTTTGATTGGATTGTTTTTTAGAATTAAAAAAACTCCTACCAATCAGTAAGGAAAGGACAGTCAACCTAATTAAAAATTAGCAAATTAATTAGACATTGTATGAAGAAGGATAACCAGTTATCCAAAAAAAACTGAAATGATACTAATAGAGTTTTCAAATAAACATTGCAATTCAGTTATTAAAAAAAAAAAGAATGAAATAATGCCATTTGCAGCAACATGGATGGACCTAGACATTATCTGATTTGCCAAAGTAAGTCAGACAGGGAAAGACAAATATCATATGATATCACTTATATGTGAAAGCTAAAAAAGTTATCCAAGTAACTTATTTACAAAACAGAAATAGATTCACAGACATAGGAAAAAAAAAAAAAAACAACTTACAATTACTGAAGGGAAAACAAGGGAAGGACTAAATTAGGAGTTTGGGTTTAACATATACACACTACTATACATGACTAAATAATAAGAATCTACTCTATGGCACAGGGAACTAAATTCAATACTTTATAATAGAAAAGATTGAAAAAGATATAAATATACACACATATAACTGAATCACTTTGCTATACGTCTGAAACTAATATATTATAAATCAATGATACTCCAAAAGAAAATCAAAGCTAAAAAGGATTAATATTCACATAGCTAATAAATGCCAAAGCTTAAATTCAACTCAAGTCATCTTAACCAAGTCCAAGTCTTGCTGTGCCCATAATCCAAATATTTTAGTTGAAGATATCTTCTCCCTTGAATGTCTACCACCCTGGCTGGGGCCCCAAGAAGTCCATGGAGGCAGGTGGGTTGTTTCATTGCTCATTCAACAAATATTTATTGAATTCCTACTCAGTGTCAGGCACTGACCAAGGTGTAGAGCAAATGTGCACACTTAGTCACTCAGTCGTGTCCAACTCTTTGTGACCCTGTCTATAGGATTCTCCAGCCAAGAATACTCAAGTAGCCATTCCCTTCTCTAGGAGACCTTTCTAATCTAGAGATTGAACATGAGCCTCATATGTTGCAGGCAGATTCTTTATCATCTGTCTGAACTACTAGGGAAGCCCACAGAGTAAATGACATGATGCAATACAAAGTCCCTGCCCTTATGGAGATTTTAGTCTAGTCAGAGGCGACAGACAACAAGCGCTTACATCAATATTGTCTTGCATTGCTACACATAGTCATAGTCCTAATGCTCATTAAGAACCAAAGAAGCAGACGTGTCTCTTAAAGGAGAGACTAACATCACAGAAAATCTATACTTACTAGGACAGGACAAAGGACCACTGCTTTTGAAAGTGAACTTCCTCAAGAAATATACCAGAACGAAATATTCAAGCAGCACAAGTACGTATTGTCAATTTCAGGTGTCACTCTTTTGATTTTCAAATAATTCATATTCAAGCTCACATTTTGCTTACTGCCTTCTGTCTTCATTGTTCCTATTATAATATTTAAGTTGTCATCATTTCGTATTTACTAAAGATCCACAGCCATCAAATAAGAGCATCAAAGGGAAGCAACTCTATTTTCTCCACTAGATTAGTCATGGCAGCTCGGTTGCCCTGTGGGGTAAGAAGCCACAGCAAAAGCTCCTTCAGAGAACCATCCTTCTCGGAAGACACCAAAGTTCCCATTAGCATCTCTTTCAAAGTGCTTCTGGATCTCTTTATAATATTATCCTAATTTGCTCTCATAACAACAGGACTACTTGATAAGATCTTGTTTGTTTGTGTTCATTCTCAGCATCCTTCCAAATCCAAGGAGAGACTTTGTGCTGTGACTAGAAACCAACGGATGCCAAAGAGGATACACTCAAGAGTTAATTCACTAATGAGATGAAATAGAAAAACGTCTTCACCACATGGTTTCTTCCTAAACAAGATGGAAGCAGACATGAGAAAACAAACGATCAAAAACAAGATGTACAAGGGCACTAATGTTGATGGCTAACAAAGCTATAAATGTTTTAACAATCTACTCCTCAGAACTTATCCTGGCATGGAGAGCCATCCCATCCTGTTCTCTCCACCAGATTGATTCCTATCTTGGTTTCTGCTCTGGACTACAGTGCAGCAGTTGAAAGTAAAAATGTAGGAATCACCCTTCTATTGTGTAAACAGCAAATGTCCTGTCATCCTTAAGCATGCTCAATTCTTCTATTGAAGAAGATCTCACCATGGTAGAGAGAGAAAAGGAAGATGTTAAGGCTGGGGAAAAATCAGTAGATGGGCGGCTACACATCAAAACTACAAATAGCTCCGAGCAAACTGAGGGTAAAAATGACGGCTGAGCTGACAAGACAAGGGGCCTACTCTGTAAACTCTCAGAGTTAACGAAAAAGCCAGCTACTCCAAGACAGAAAAGCAGAAGATAGATTCTACCTTGAGTCTCAGTCCCACCCACAAAGTGTGTGACCTTGAGGAAACTTCTTAACATCTTCAAAACCTCCTAAGCGTTAAAGTAGAAACAATAGTGTGAATCAGAGGTTGTGAGGTTCTTAACGATGAAGAGCTTGACACATCTAGCTGCCTTCTGTCTTCATTGTTCCTATTATAATATTTAAGTTGTCATCATTTCGTATTTACTAAAGATCCACAGCCATCAAATAAGAGCATCAAAGGGAAGCAACTCTATTTTCTCCACTAGATTAGTCATGGCAGCTCGGTTGCCCTGTGGGGTAAGAAGCCACAGCAAAAGCTCCTTCAGAGAACCATCCTTCTCGGAAGACACCAAAGTTCCCATTAGCATCTCTTTCAAAGTGCTTCTGGATCTCTTTATAATATTATCCTAATTTGCTCTCATAACAACAGGACTACTTGATAAGATCTTGTTTGTTTGTGTTCATTCTCAGCATCCTTCCAAATCCAAGGAGAGACTTTGTGCTGTGACTAGAAACCAACGGATGCCAAAGAGGATACACTCAAGAGTTAATTCACTAATGAGATGAAATAGAAAAACGTCTTCACCACATGGTTTCTTCCTAAACAAGATGGAAGCAGACATGAGAAAACAAACGATCAAAAACAAGATGTACAAGGGCACTAATGTTGATGGCTAACAAAGCTATAAATGTTTTAACAATCTACTCCTCAGAACTTATCCTGGCATGGAGAGCCATCCCATCCTGTTCTCTCCACCAGATTGATTCCTATCTTGGTTTCTGCTCTGGACTACAGTGCAGCAGTTGAAAGTAAAAATGTAGGAATCACCCTTCTATTGTGTAAACAGCAAATGTCCTGTCATCCTTAAGCATGCTCAATTCTTCTATTGAAGAAGATCTCACCATGGTAGAGAGAGAAAAGGAAGATGTTAAGGCTGGGGAAAAATCAGTAGATGGGCGGCTACACATCAAAACTACAAATAGCTCCGAGCAAACTGAGGGTAAAAATGACGGCTGAGCTGACAAGACAAGGGGCCTACTCTGTAAACTCTCAGAGTTAACGAAAAAGCCAGCTACTCCAAGACAGAAAAGCAGAAGATAGATTCTACCTTGAGTCTCAGTCCCACCCACAAAGTGTGTGACCTTGAGGAAACTTCTTAACATCTTCAAAACCTCCTAAGCGTTAAAGTAGAAACAATAGTGTGAATCAGAGGGTTGTGAGGATCAAATCTGTCAACAGAGATGAAGAGCTTGACACAGCCTTCATATTGCTGATACTGAACTGATGGTTCACCAGCGTTGGTATCTTCAGAAAGATAAAAATATAACCATTCAAAGAGAGGCTAGGATGAGATAACTGCACTTTGCAGTAAAAGTCTAAATAAACTATTAGCATATATTCAAGTTCTCCTTTAATAAAAAATACATTTTAGTGTACATGTTGATTCCAATCTCCTTAACTAGCTCTTCCCCCAGGGTCTCCCCCTGCCAATCATAAGTTCATTTTCTAAGTCTGTGAGTCTGTTTCTGTTTCATAAATAAGTTCATTTAGACCATTTCTTTTTATATTCCGCATATAAGGGATGTCACATTTCTCCTCTGGCTTACTTCACTCAGCATGACAATCTCTAGGTTCATCTATGTGGCTACAAATTACATTAGTTCGTTCTTTTTAATGACATGTACATTCTACTATATGTAAAAATGGATAAACAACAAGGTCCTACTGTACAGCACGCAGAACTCTTCTTAGTGTTATGTGGCAGCTTGGATAGGAGGGGAGTTTGGGGGAGAGTAGACAGCTGTATATGTATGGCTGAGGCCCTTTGCTGTCCACCTGAAACTACCTTAACACTGTTCATTTGGTTATGCTCCAATATAAAGTAAAAAGTCTCAAATAAAAAAAAAAAAAAGAAATGGGGCTTCCCTGGTGGTCCAGTGGGCAAAGAGTCTGCCTTGCAGTGCAAGGGGCACTGGTTCAATCTCTGGCATGGGAGGATCCCACGTGTTGTGGAGCGGCTGGATCAGTGTGCCCAATCATGAGCCAGGAGCTCTGGAGCAAACAGAGTACGAAATAGAAAAAAAAGCTCCGAGCAAACTGAGGGTAAAATGACGGCTGAGCTGACAAGACAAGGGGCCTACTCTGTAAACTCTCAGAGTTAACGAAAAGCCAGCTACTCCAAGACAGAAAAGCAGAAGATAGATTCTACCTTGAGTCTCAGTCCCACCCACAAAGTGTGTGACCTTGAGGAAACTTCTTAACATCTTCAAAACCTCCTAAGCGTTAAAGTAGAAACAATAGTGTGAATCAGAGGGTTGTGAGGATCAAATCTGTCAACAGAGATGAAGAGCTTGACACAGCCTTCATATTGCTGATACTGAACTGATGGTTCACCAGCGTTGGTATCTTCAGAAAGATAAAAATATAACCATTCAAAGAGAGGCTAGGATGAGATAACTGCACTTTGCAGTAAAAGTCTAAATAAACTATTAGCATATATTCAAGTTCTCCTTTAATAAAAAATACATTTTAGTGTACATGTTGATTCCAATCTCCTTAACTAGCTCTTCCCCCAGGGTCTCCCCCTGCCAATCATAAGTTCATTTTCTAAGTCTGTGAGTCTGTTTCTGTTTCATAAATAAGTTCATTTAGACCATTTCTTTTTATATTCCGCATATAAGGGATGTCACATTTCTCCTCTGGCTTACTTCACTCAGCATGACAATCTCTAGGTTCATCTATGTGGCTACAAATTACATTAGTTCGTTCTTTTTAATGACATGTACATTCTACTATATGTAAAATGGATAAACAACAAGGTCCTACTGTACAGCACGCAGAACTCTTCTTAGTGTTATGTGGCAGCTTGGATAGGAGGGGAGTTTGGGGGAGAGTAGACAGCTGTATATGTATGGCTGAGGCCCTTTGCTGTCCACCTGAAACTACCTTAACACTGTTCATTTGGTTATGCTCCAATATAAAGTAAAAAGTCTCAAATAAAAAAAAAAGAAATGGGGCTTCCCTGGTGGTCCAGTGGGCAAAGAGTCTGCCTTGCAGTGCAAGGGGCACTGGTTCAATCTCTGGCATGGGAGGATCCCACGTGTTGTGGAGCGGCTGGATCAGTGTGCCCAATCATGAGCCAGGAGCTCTGGAGCACATGCACCCAGAGCCAGTGCTCTGCAACGAGAGGCCACGGCAATGGGAGGCCCACACAGGCCCAAGAATAAAGATGAATGAAAATAAATAAATAAAAAATCAATAAAAAAGAGGCCAAAATTAAAAATAAAAAGAAATGAAGGAACAACAATAGAAATAAAAAATAACTAAAATATGCTTTGTTTCATTTCTACTTATTTTACTGAAAATGAACAATTTAAAGATAAGGAATTAGATTATAAAAAATGCTTGCTAGGCTGAATGTTGGCTATCTCATATACAGCACCTTAAACCTCCCTCAATCTATGAAAATGTTCTTTTTATTCCCCTTTTACAAATGTTGAAACAGATTCAATGAGGGTGAGCAAGTCACACAGTAAGTAAGTGGAAGAGCTGAAATGAAAATTAAGTCATGCAGATCCCATAATCTATTCCTGTCCACTGTATCATTTTCAACATTGTAAATTTTCATGAATCTCTTGAGATTCCAGCAACAGAGCTGCTTCTCCATGATTAGTAAACATAGGTTGACACTTCCTTCTCCAGGGATCTTTCAGACCCAGAGATCAAACTCAGGCCTTCTGCATTGCAGGCAGACTCTTTACCATATGAGCCACCAACGTCACCCAGTAAACACTAAACCTTCTCAAAGAAAACACTGACTCTGCTGTTAAACACAGGTTAACATCCTCACCGAGGGACGAATTGGATTGGGAATACTTAGTGGTTATTCCTGGCTTCAAAGAAGGGAATCACTTGGATTGCTGTACAGCACGCAGAACTCTTCTTAGTGTTATGTGGCAGCTTGGATAGGAGGGGAGTTTGGGGGAGAGTAGACAGCTGTATATGTATGGCTGAGGCCCTTTGCTGTCCACCTGAAACTACCTTAACACTGTTCATTTGGTTATGCTCCAATATAAAGTAAAAAGTCTCAAATAAAAAAAAAAAAAAGAAATGGGGCTTCCCTGGTGGTCCAGTGGGCAAAGAGTCTGCCTTGCAGTGCAAGGGGCACTGGTTCAATCTCTGGCATGGGAGGATCCCACGTGTTGTGGAGCGGCTGGATCAGTGTGCCCAATCATGAGCCAGGAGCTCTGGAGCACATGCACCCAGAGCCAGTGCTCTGCAACGAGAGGCCACGGCAATGGGAGGCCCACACAGGCCCAAGAATAAAGATGAATGAAAATAAATAAATAAAAAATCAATAAAAAAGAGGCCAAAATTAAAAATAAAAAGAAATGAAGGAACAACAATAGAAATAAAAAATAACTAAAATATGCTTTGTTTCATTTCTACTTATTTTACTGAAAATGAACAATTTAAAGATAAGGAATTAGATTATAAAAAATGCTTGCTAGGCTGAATGTTGGCTATCTCATATACAGCACCTTAAACCTCCCTCAATCTATGAAAATGTTCTTTTTATTCCCCTTTTACAAATGTTGAAACAGATTCAATGAGGGTGAGCAAGTCACACAGTAAGTAAGTGGAAGAGCTGAAATGAAAATTAAGTCATGCAGATCCCATAATCTATTCCTGTCCACTGTATCATTTTCAACATTGTAAATTTTCATGAATCTCTTGAGATTCCAGCAACAGAGCTGCTTCTCCATGATTAGTAAACATAGGTTGACACTTCCTTCTCCAGGGGATCTTTCAGACCCAGAGATCAAACTCAGGCCTTCTGCATTGCAGGCAGACTCTTTACCATATGAGCCACCAACGTCACCCAGTAAACACTAAACCTTCTCAAAGAAAACACTGACTCTGCTGTTAAACACAGGTTAACATCCTCACCGAGGGACGAATTGGATTGGGAATACTTAGTGGTTATTCCTGGCTATTCCATGAAGTCAACCAGGTCTGGACTACATCAACTGAGGGGAATAATGTGGGTCATTCTCTAGTCTAGATAGCTCACATGAAAAGTAACATTTTGCCAGAATGAGTTCTGGGGCAAGCCAATTTGAAAGGATATCGTGTACCTTGGAAGATCTGCAAGGGGGCTACAGTAGGATAAGAAGGAACAGAAAGTTACAAACAGGCCCTCTCTATGACAATCTGGCTTCTTAACTCACTTTAAACATTTGTGAATCTGAACATATAAACTATTCTGTTTCTCATAAGAGAAAATAAAGGACACAAAAGACACACTTTCTTAATGAAGCCTTTGTGATATTTCTAAAAAGTCTTTATTGGCAAGGCAGAGAGAAGCCAGTGGCTTGTTAATTTACACACACACACACACACACACACACACACTCGTGAGTTCCTAGGGTAACACTGTGTAAATTGTCAAGAGTTTAAGAGCTAGTCACTCCTGCCAAGAGAAGCATGGGGTTTAGAATTTAGTAGTCTCTATATAATTACCGATATTCCAGATTTAACCTTCTTAACGCAATCTGAAGCCTCTTAGTGAAGTCTTTCACCAATCTTCAAGTTTATACCTATATCTATAGATACCTATATAGATGAACTACATCTGTCAATACAGATATGAAACTAGGTCACTCTCTCGTATCATTTATACACAGATCCATATGACCTGATTCTAAGATGTTTAAATGGTAGCTAAATGTTCATAACTTGATGAAACTCACTTATTCAACAAAATCAATGCTCTAACATAGTGACAGGCCTCTATTCTATTGTAAATTAATTATTTTACAGAGCTAAGTAAAATGTAACACTTCAACTGTCACATCTCCATCTGGCTGTCATTTTCTATTAATTTTAAAAGAACTAGATCTTATCCCCATATAATTATCTTAGGATTATGAATGATTAAATAACAACACTAATTCAAATTTATATGGTGCTATTCAATTTTTTAAACAGAACTTTTTGACTCTTATCCCCATATAATTATCTTAGGATGTATGAATGTACAATTAACATCCTCACCGAGGGACGAATTGGATTGGGAATACTTAGTGGTTATTCCTGGCTATTCCATGAAGTCAACCAGGTCTGGACTACATCAACTGAGGGGAATAATGTGGGTCATTCTCTAGTCTAGATAGCTCACATGAAAAGTAACATTTTGCCAGAATGAGTTCTGGGGCAAGCCAATTTGAAAGGATATCGTGTACCTTGGAAGATCTGCAAGGGGGCTACAGTAGGATAAGAAGGAACAGAAAGTTACAAACAGGCCCTCTCTATGACAATCTGGCTTCTTAACTCACTTTAAACATTTGTGAATCTGAACATATAAACTATTCTGTTTCTCATAAGAGAAAATAAAGGACACAAAAGACACACTTTCTTAATGAAGCCTTTGTGATATTTCTAAAAAGTCTTTATTGGCAAGGCAGAGAGAAGCCAGTGGCTTGTTAATTTACACACACACACACACACACACACACACTCGTGAGTTCCTAGGGTAACACTGTGTAAATTGTCAAGAGTTTAAGAGCTAGTCACTCCTGCCAAGAGAAGCATGGGGTTTAGAATTTAGTAGTCTCTATATAATTACCGATATTCCAGATTTAACCTTCTTAACGCAATCTGAAGCCTCTTAGTGAAGTCTTTCACCAATCTTCAAGTTTATACCTATATCTATAGATACCTATATAGATGAACTACATCTGTCAATACAGATATGAAACTAGGTCACTCTCTCGTATCATTTATACACAGATCCATATGACCTGATTCTAAGATGTTTAAATGGTAGCTAAATGTTCATAACTTGATGAAACTCACTTATTCAACAAAATCAATGCTCTAACATAGTGACAGGCCTCTATTCTATTGTAAATTAATTATTTTACAGAGCTAAGTAAAATGTAACACTTCAACTGTCACATCTCCATCTGGCTGTCATTTTCTATTAATTTTAAAAGAACTAGATCTTATCCCCATATAATTATCTTAGGATTATGAATGATTAAATAACAACACTAATTCAAATTTATATGGTGCTTTCAAGTTTACAACACCTTTCCCTTTCTCAGTATGGTGGTTCCACAGTCTAATTCAAATTCTCCTTTATTTGTCTGTATCTATGTGGCCTCTGACAAGTCACTAAACTTATCAGTTTTCTCATCTGTAAAGTGGAGATAAAAATATCTCTATTATGGAACTACTATGAAGATGAAATGACATTTACAAAATGTACAATAAAGTATAAGTGCTTATTATTATTATCTCATTTGTGACTCACAAAATTGGTTTTGCTTACTTGCAAAATAAAATAATGCTGGCTGGTACTTTATTTTATTCTATTTGGCCACTTCTTTTGGTCTTTCATTAATTTCCATCTTTGTTCTTTGGTCTGTGTGGACCTCCCATTGCAGTGGCCCCTCTCGTTGCAGAGCACCGGCTCTGGGCACATGCGCTCCAGAGCTCCGGCTCAGCAGTTGGACACATCGGTCCAGTCGCTCCATGGCACGTGGGATCCTCCCATGCCAGGGATCGAACCGGCGCCCCTTGCACTGCAAGGTGGTGTCCTTACCCACTGGACCACCGGGGAAGCCCTGGCTGTTTTTTTAAAAACACTGAAACACTGTTTAAAAATATTAGTTATTGAGAGAATATTTTTAAGTCTCTATTAAATAAAGGTACCGGGCTTGGTGCTGTGAAATTAAAAAATAAGAACTTAAAATCGGACCACATTTTATTTATTTAACCAAACTATAATCTACATGAAAATTACTTGTAATGAATTCTATAATGATGAGAGCATAAGAAATTGCTTAGGGGTACATCATTTTCATTGAGGTCAGGGTTTAGTGTACTATCTTTGCCTCACTTGTGGGTAGTTTTAAACTTCACTGTTCATAAAGGCAATGAGATGTCAGTGGGTTCCCCAGCCTTGTGTAGTTCTATTGAGAATTTCATTTCAGGTTTAGTGACAGGCAAAACTTAAGTCATGGTAGAATAAATGACAGGCTAGACCTGCATGCAAACTAAGGTCCGGATTATACCAGCTCAGTATTGTGGTTCTAAACAGTTATAAAACATTCAGTTAGATAACCTTTTTAACTCAGAATTCTTTAAAGTGAAAATCTGTAACAAGTCAGCCTCAAGTTGAGTTTATGTTTACCCTTTTGCTGCTGTTTAATCTTAAAAACTTCAGTCATGTCCGACTCTGTGTGATCCCATGGACTACACCTGCCAGGCTTCTCTGTCCATGCGGATTCTCCAGGCAAGAGTACTGGAGTGGGTAGTCTTGCCCTCTTCCAGGGGATCTTCCCAACTCGGGAATCAAGCCCGGGTCTCCTGCATTGCAGGCAGATTCTTTAACACTGAGCCACCAGGAAATCCCAATATATATATGTAGTTCACCAGGCCTATCCATGCATGAATACCAGAGTGGGTTGCCATTGCCTTCTTATCCTTTTACTCTATGAATTTACAAAGATTTTCACAGAAGAATAAGACTGAGATAGCGTGTCCTCATGCTCAAAAAGAAATGTTTAAAATAAAATGTATAATATTATTTTTGGAATGCATATAACACCTTTTCTTTTTTAAACAAATAAACCTTTTATCTTATTACAAGGTAATGCAATGTTTGCAAGTCAAAGTAGAACATAACCACTCAACAATAAGAGGGAGGAAGGAGTGGAACAGTCCTTGTCAGTTACAGCCTCAGCCTCCCTCCCCACCCATAACTGAAGAGTAACCATGATGTCTGAGAGGCCTCTCTCTACCCTTCTACGGCTTGTCATGGGTTGCAAAGAGTTGGAAATGACTGAGCAACTTCACCTGAAGGTGAGAGGCAGAGATAATCAAACACACAAGCATCCCTGGGTCTGCCCACACATTCAAACATTGTATAAAAGCAGTGCCTCTTCCTGGGAAACCAGGCATCCATGCACTGCATTTCAACTCCAGCTTCTACAGTGATGCATTTCTCCAGGGAAACTGCCCACACTTGGGACTGGTGAGGAGCCCATGCCCTGCCCTTATAAGTAGCTCCTTCTCTCCCAGTCAGGACAGAAACTATGGTTGTAGTCTGTGTTCCAACTGTTGTGTGGAGATGTTTGCTTCCTTGTACCTGCCTCCAACCCTGGAAAAGGAAATGGCAATCCACCCCATATTCTTGCCTGGAAAATTCCATGAACAGAAGAGCCTGACAGGCTTGAGTCCACGGGGGAGCAAAGCATCAGACACAGCTGGGCATGCACACACACACACACACACACATGCACACACATACCCACACCTGCTTCTAAATTATAGTGTACAAAGCAAGACCAGTCCATCACAAATCAGTCATTTTGAGACCTTGATACACAGTTTCTCAACAAAACAATGACTATATTGTATCTTTATTATGGATAGATTAGGGGAGTTTGTTCAGATTAAAGGTGAAGACACTTATTGGACATTAAAGTCTTTCTTTTTTATCAAGAAGATATAAGCTGGGGCTTCCCCTGGTGGGCCAGTGGGTAAGAACACTGCCTTGCAGTGCAACGGGCGCCAGTTCGATCCCTGGCCTGGGAAGATCCCACGTGCCGTGGAGCGGCTGGACCGATGTGTCCAATTACCGAGCCGGAGCTCTGGAGCGCATGCGCCCAGAGCCGGCGCTCTGCAACGACAGAGGCCACCGCGATGGGAGGCCCACAGGAGCCAAAGAACAAAGACGGATGAAAATAGAGAAATGAAAGACCAATAGGAGTGGCCCGCCTGCTCCCCTTCCTCCCCAACCCGACCCCCACCCAAAATAAATAAATAAATAAATAAATAAATCTTTAAAAAAATTAAAAAGAAGATATAAGCAAGAAACTTTGCACTAGTCTTTTTCTAGGTGTTATCAACTACAGTAGATACCATGAATACATTTATCAATAACAAAAATTAGGACTGTGTGTAAAATCTGGCCTTGAAAACTGTAGCAACTTCACCTGAAGGTGAGAGGCAGAGATAATCAAACACACAAGCATCCCTGGGTCTGCCACACATTCAAACATTGTATAAAAGCAGTGCCTCTTCCTGGGAAACCAGGCATCCATGCACTGCATTTCAACTCCAGCTTCTACAGTGATGCATTTCTCCAGGGAAACTGCCCACACTTGGGACTGGTGAGGAGCCCATGCCCTGCCCTTATAAGTAGCTCCTTCTCTCCCAGTCAGGACAGAAACTATGGTTGTAGTCTGTGTTCCAACTGTTGTGTGGAGATGTTTGCTTCCTTGTACCTGCCTCCAACCCTGGAAAAGGAAATGGCAATCCACCCCATATTCTTGCCTGGAAAATTCCATGAACAGAAGAGCCTGACAGGCTTGAGTCCACGGGGGAGCAAAGCATCAGACACAGCTGGGCATGCACACACACACACACACACACACATGCACACACATACCCACACCTGCTTCTAAATTATAGTGTACAAAGCAAGACCAGTCCATCACAAATCAGTCATTTTGAGACCTTGATACACAGTTTCTCAACAAAACAATGACTATATTGTATCTTTATTATGGATAGATTAGGGGAGTTTGTTCAGATTAAAGGTGAAGACACTTATTGGACATTAAAGTCTTTCTTTTTTATCAAGAAGATATAAGCTGGGGCTTCCCCTGGTGGGCCAGTGGGTAAGAACACTGCCTTGCAGTGCAACGGGCGCCAGTTCGATCCCTGGCCTGGGAAGATCCCACGTGCCGTGGAGCGGCTGGACCGATGTGTCCAATTACCGAGCCGGAGCTCTGGAGCGCATGCGCCCAGAGCCGGCGCTCTGCAACGACAGAGGCCACCGCGATGGGAGGCCCACAGGAGCCAAAGAACAAAGACGGATGAAAATAGAGAAATGAAAGACCAATAGGAGTGGCCCGCCTGCTCCCCTTCCTCCCCAACCCGACCCCCACCCAAAATAAATAAATAAATAAATAAATAAATCTTTAAAAAAATTAAAAAGAAGATATAAGCAAGAAACTTTGCACTAGTCTTTTTCTAGGTGTTATCAACTACAGTAGATACCATGAATACATTTATCAATAACAAAAATTAGGACTGTGTGTAAAATCTGGCCTTGAAAACTGTAAATTCTGAAACCTCTCCACTTCCTGCCTTTCTCATGTTAAGATGGATATGAAAATAAATGGAATAGAAGGTTCTGGGATAATTAGGCCATAGAAGATAAAAACGTGAAGTTTAAACATGGGAATAAATGTACAGCGTTGGAATAACCAAGAAGCTGAGTCAAGATGAATAAGGCTTCCCCAGCTTCAAATGGTGACAATACGAACCTAGAGAGGTGGAGGTCTGAAGGATGCAGTGGAAGGCAAGGAATACTCAATTTAAGAGGGGAATATTGAATCAACTCTAATAATTGTAAAATTACTGAATATGAATTTTAATAATGAGGAAATATTTAATGTAGTTTAACATACTACTCTATAAAGACTGCCTCCTCCAGGTGATTTCCTAAAACTATGAAGTAGAATATTTTAAGTACAGACTGGTTAATATCAAAATTCTCCATGCAAACAATACAGAAAACAGCCTAACTCAACTATGGGGGCAAGTTTAAGCTCTACTGCAAATGGCACTATAAAAAAAACTCTTTATAAAAGATCCTGAAAAAACTGATTAAATGTTGATAAGGTAAAAGAGAGCACATGTGCATATACCTACTAATCTCTCTATTTTCGCATGTGATTTAAAATTGCTGTATAAACTGATATTTTTGAAGAAAAGATTCTTAAATTTTGTTGACTAATCAGAAAGCCCACCCATTGTAAACCTCCAGAAATAATTGGTGAAATAAAAAAAAACATATAAATAGCTGAACTCTCCATAAAGAAAGTACATGTCAAGATTACAGAATGCAACTGAAAACAAGAGTCGCGAGTATGACATCACAGGAATGAAGAACATACGGATGAACATTTCATGAGCACCCGTTGTAATGGCTCTGTCCTGGAGAAAGTCCTCAATCTCAAAAAAGACCTGAGGCTGTGAGACCATAGGAAGTACAAATAGGAAATCTAGACCCCCACAAGAAGCAGGAGCTAAACTAGCTCAGCCACATGGTAAAGGAGATTGTCTGATTCTTCCTGGAATCTGATTTGAAACAAAAACCTTTCTTTGGGCTCTTCTTAATACAGCTCAGGCGCTCCTGTGGATTTGAATTTACAACTGCATGTGTGATCCAAGAATCCTCCAAGCCAAAAATTAGCATAAAAATTGGCCATGAGGGCTTCCCTGGTAGCTTGGTGGTAAAGTCTGGCTTACCAATGCAGGAGACACAGATTCGATCCCTGACCTGGGAAGATCCCACATACTGCCGAGTAACTAAGCCTGTGGGCCACAACTATTGAACGTGTGCTCTAGGAGCCTGGGAGCCACAACTATTGAGCCCACACGCTGCAACTACTGAAGCCCGTGCACCCTAGACCCTTGCTCTGCAACAAGAGAGGCCACTGCAATGAGAAGCATGCTCACCACAAGATAGCAGCCCCCACTTCCCCACAACTAGAGAAAAGCCCTGGTGCTACAACATAGACCCAAAACAGCCAAAAATAAATAAATTCATAAAAAAAAAAAAAAAAAATCCTGGGACAGCGATACGTTGCGGTGACTGGTCAGACCAAACACATGACTGGCCTAAGTGAAATGCCCTGAATCCAAAAAGAGTTTATAATCCAAAGCCACTAGACAAAAGAAGAATAAGTCATTAGTCACAGCCAACAGCGGTAACTGAAGTCTGAGGACTTCAGACAATCGAACAATCTGATAGAGGCTATTAAACAAGGATGAACAAAATAACTAAAGACAAAAATGTAGCAACTGAAACCATTTGAAAAGAATGACACACTATAAATAAAAATCTAGAAGACTGAAAAAGAAACCGAATATAACCACGAAAAATAAAAAATACATGTGAACATTATAATTTAATTAGCAATAATTGTATCTCAGATAAACTTCCTCAGCTAAGAATCTGCCACTGCAAGAAGTTGGACATTATGATTTAAAAGTCAGTAAACAGATTAAAATAGAATATTAGATACTGCTGAAGAGAAAACTAGAGAATTAAAAGATAAATGTGAGAAAATACACCAAAATGCAGTACAGAGATTTATAGAGGATGGATGAAAATGTCCAACATAGACATATTAGAATTTCAGTAAGAGTGACTAGAAAAATCAGGAGTGAGGATGCAGTCACAGGATTAATAGCTAAGCACTCTCCCAAACTGAAGCAAGACCTAAATCCTCAGATTTAAGGGACATATCTTGCAAACAAGATATACAAAAAGAAATACACAATAATAAACACTGAAGAAAGTGTTGAGAAAAGGGAATCCCACTATACTGTTGGTGGGAACATAAACTGATGTAGTCACATACAGAACAGTATGGAGGTTCCTTAAAAAACTACTGATAGGGCTTCCCTGGTGGTCCAGTGGGTAGAGTCCGTCTTGCAGTGCAAGCGGCACCGGTTCGATCCCTGGCCTGGGAAGATCCCACATTCCGCAGAGTGGCTGGACCAGTGTGTCCAATTACAAGCCAGCACTCTGGTCGTGCTCTGCAACCAGAGAGGCCAATGCAATGGGAGGCCCACACAGGCCAAAGAATAAAGATGGATGAAAATAAACAAATTAACAACCAATAAAAGTGGCCAAAAATTAAAACAACAAAAACTACTGATAAAAAGAGTGGCCATATGATTCAGCAAACCCACTCCTGGGCATATACCCAGAGAAAACTAATTCAAAATGATAAATACACGCCAGTGTTCATTTACAACAGCCAAGAGATGGAAACAGCCTAAATGTCCATCAACAGTTGAACAATAAAAGATGTGGTATATATACAATGTAATATTACTCAGCCATTAAAAGAAGAATGAAATAATGTCATTTTCAGCAGCATGGATGGACCTAGAGATTATCAGTTGAACAATAAAAGATGAATGACACACTATAAATAAAAATCTAGAAGACTGAAAAAGAAACCGAATATAACCACGAAAAATAAAAAATACATGTGAACATTATAATTTAATTAGCAATAATTGTATCTCAGATAAACTTCCTCAGCTAAGAATCTGCCACTGCAAGAAGTTGGACATTATGATTTAAAAGTCAGTAAACAGATTAAAATAGAATATTAGATACTGCTGAAGAGAAAACTAGAGAATTAAAAGATAAATGTGAGAAAATACACCAAAATGCAGTACAGAGATTTATAGAGGATGGATGAAAATGTCCAACATAGACATATTAGAATTTCAGTAAGAGTGACTAGAAAAATCAGGAGTGAGGATGCAGTCACAGGATTAATAGCTAAGCACTCTCCCAAACTGAAGCAAGACCTAAATCCTCAGATTTAAGGGACATATCTTGCAAACAAGATATACAAAAAGAAATACACAATAATAAACACTGAAGAAAGTGTTGAGAAAAGGGAATCCCACTATACTGTTGGTGGGAACATAAACTGATGTAGTCACATACAGAACAGTATGGAGGTTCCTTAAAAAACTACTGATAGGGCTTCCCTGGTGGTCCAGTGGGTAGAGTCCGTCTTGCAGTGCAAGCGGCACCGGTTCGATCCCTGGCCTGGGAAGATCCCACATTCCGCAGAGTGGCTGGACCAGTGTGTCCAATTACAAGCCAGCACTCTGGTCGTGCTCTGCAACCAGAGAGGCCAATGCAATGGGAGGCCCACACAGGCCAAAGAATAAAGATGGATGAAAATAAACAAATTAACAACCAATAAAAGTGGCCAAAAATTAAAACAACAAAAACTACTGATAAAAAGAGTGGCCATATGATTCAGCAAACCCACTCCTGGGCATATACCCAGAGAAAACTAATTCAAAATGATAAATACACGCCAGTGTTCATTTACAACAGCCAAGAGATGGAAACAGCCTAAATGTCCATCAACAGTTGAACAATAAAAGATGTGGTATATATACAATGTAATATTACTCAGCCATTAAAAGAAGAATGAAATAATGTCATTTTCAGCAGCATGGATGGACCTAGAGATTATCATATTAAGTGAAGTTAGAAAAATCAAATATTAATATCACACATCACTTACAGGTAGAATCTTTAAAAATGATATGAATGAACTTATTTACAAAATAGAAATAGACTCATAGACACAAGCAACAAATGTATAGTTACCAATAGGGATAGTGAGGGTGGGGAGAAAGGAGAGTAGTTTGGGATTAACATAAATACACTGTGTGTATATATATATATATATATATATATAAGACAACAAGGACTTAAGCACAGAGAACTGTATGTAATATCTTATAACAAACTATAATGGAAAAGAAAAAAAAATATATATATACACACACACACAGAGGAGAGAGACAGTCAGAGACAGATAGAATTGAATCACTTTGCTGTACACCTGAAATTAACACAACATTGTAAATTAACTACACTTCAATTTAAAAAGAAATCCACAGGGCTTCCCCTGGTGGTCCAGTGGGTAAGGACACCGCCTTGCAGTGCAAGGGGCGCCGGTTCGAGCCCTGGCCTGGGAAGATCCCACGTGCCGCGGAGCGGCTGGACTGATGTGTCCAATCACCAAGCCGGAGCTCTGGAGCGCATGCGCCCAGAGCCGGTGCTCTGCGACAACAGACGCCACTGCGATGGGAGGCCCACAGGAGCCAAAGAATGAAGACAAATGAAAATAGAGAAATGAAAGCCAATAGAAGTGGCCCGTCCACACCCCTCCCTCCCCAACCCGACCCCCGCCCAAAGTAAATAAATAAATAAATCTTTAAAAAAAAAAAAAAAAAAGAAATCCACAATATATCCATTATAGTGAAACCATGAAAGGCAAAAAAAAATTTTTTTTAAAGGATCCAAAGACAAAATTCAAGTTGTCTACAAGAAAATTAAAATTAAATTTGCATTAAAGCTTCCGATAGCATCACAAGTGTCCAGAAAAATACAAAGTTTTTTAAGTTGGTGCATGAAAAAAATGTTCCTCTATAATTCAGTACCTAGCTAAACAATAATACTGAGGATGAAATAGAGATAATAAAGATAATTCTAGATAATAAAAACTAGAAACTTCCACTGAAAGAACTTACGAGGAGTATATGTAGTTAAGGAGAAACCTGGAAAGGAGTAGTAGAAAAAGTACCCAGAAAGAAGTATTAATAGCCAGATGTAAGAAGTTATAAAGATTATCATATTATGTATACTTGAAATGTGCATTCTTGTTTCAAATGTTTGCTCAGTTGTTAGAACATGTGTTGTCATTCACTCACTAAGTCATGACCGACTCTTTGAAACTCCATGAACTGCAGCACACTGGGCTTCTCTGTCCTTTACCATCTCCCAGAATCTGCTCAAACTTATGTCCACTGAGTCAGTGATGACATCCAACCATCTCATCCTCTGTTGCCCCCTTCTCCTCTTGCCCTCAATCTTTCCCAGCATCAAGGTCTTTTCCAATGAGTCACCTCTTTACATCAGATGGCCCAGGTATAGTAGCTTAAGCATCAGTCCTTCCAATGAATATTCAGGGTTGATTTCCTCTGGGATTGACTGGTTTGATCTCCTTACAATCCAAAGGACTTTCAAGAGTCTTCTCCAACACCACAATTTGAAAGCATTAGTTCTTCGGTGCTCAGTCTTCTTTATGGCCCAACTGTCACATTTATCCATGATTACTGGAAAAACCATTGCTTTGACTATACAGACATTTGTTGGCAAAGTGAGCTCTGGCGCATGCGCCCAGAGCCGGTGCTCTGCGACAACAGACGCCACTGCGATGGGAGGCCCACAGGAGCCAAAGAATGAAGACAAATGAAAATAGAGAAATGAAAGACCAATAGAAGTGGCCCGCCCACTCCCCTCCCCCCCCCACCCCACCCCCCCCCCAAATAAAAAAATAAAAAAAACTTAAAAAAAAAAAAAAAAAAAGAAATCCACAATATATCCATTATAGTGAAACCATGAAAGGCAAAAAAAAATTTTTTTTAAAGGATCCAAAGACAAAATTCAAGTTGTCTACAAGAAAATTAAAATTAAATTTGCATTAAAGCTTCCGATAGCATCACAAGTGTCCAGAAAAATACAAAGTTTTTTAAGTTGGTGCATGAAAAAAATGTTCCTCTATAATTCAGTACCTAGCTAAACAATAATACTGAGGATGAAATAGAGATAATAAAGATAATTCTAGATAATAAAAACTAGAAACTTCCACTGAAAGAACTTACGAGGAGTATATGTAGTTAAGGAGAAACCTGGAAAGGAGTAGTAGAAAAAGTACCCAGAAAGAAGTATTAATAGCCAGATGTAAGAAGTTATAAAGATTATCATATTATGTATACTTGAAATGTGCATTCTTGTTTCAAATGTTTGCTCAGTTGTTAGAACATGTGTTGTCATTCACTCACTAAGTCATGACCGACTCTTTGAAACTCCATGAACTGCAGCACACTGGGCTTCTCTGTCCTTTACCATCTCCCAGAATCTGCTCAAACTTATGTCCACTGAGTCAGTGATGACATCCAACCATCTCATCCTCTGTTGCCCCCTTCTCCTCTTGCCCTCAATCTTTCCCAGCATCAAGGTCTTTTCCAATGAGTCACCTCTTTACATCAGATGGCCCAGGTATAGTAGCTTAAGCATCAGTCCTTCCAATGAATATTCAGGGTTGATTTCCTCTGGGATTGACTGGTTTGATCTCCTTACAATCCAAAGGACTTTCAAGAGTCTTCTCCAACACCACAATTTGAAAGCATTAGTTCTTCGGTGCTCAGTCTTCTTTATGGCCCAACTGTCACATTTATCCATGATTACTGGAAAAACCATTGCTTTGACTATACAGACATTTGTTGGCAAAGTGATGTCTCTGCTTTCTAATACTCTCTCTAGGTTTGTCATACATTCAATTGATAGTATGGTCAACCTTCCCCCCTCAAATTCATTGTCATTCCCACAAGTAAAATACACTCACTCTGACTCCAATGGCTCAAAAGTCTTAAGTCATTTCAGCATCAAAATCTAAAGTCTTACTCAGACACAGAGAACAGACTTACTACGGACACAGCAGAGGCAGGAGAGGGTGGGATGAACTGACAGCGTAGCACTGAAGTATATACATTACCATATGCAAAATATATAGCTCACAGGAAGTTGCTATTTAACATAGGGAACTCAACCTGGTGCTCTGTGATAACCTAGAGGGTGGGATGGGTGGGATGTGGCAGAGAGTGTCAAGACACTAGGAACATATATATATACACACACACACACACACACACACCCCTATGGCTGATTCATGTTGACGTGTGGTAGAAACCAACACAACATGGTAAAGCAATTATCATCCAACTAAAATAAAATTTTAATATTTAATAACTGCTTTACAAAAAATGATTTAAAAAAATCATAAGGAAGGGCTTCCCTGGTGGTCCAGTGGGTGGAGAGTATGCCTTGCAGTGCAGGGGCCACCAGTTCAAGTCCTGGCCCAGAAAGATCCCGCGCGCTGTGCAGTAGCTGGACTGGTGTATCCAGTTATTAGCCAGCGCTCTGGAGCGCATGCACCCAGAGCCGGTGCTCTGCGAAGAGAGCGGCCACTGCAATGGGAGGCCCACACGAGCTGAAGAGTAAGAATGGATGAAAAAATAATTTTTTTTAAAAAAAATCAATAAAAAGAAGCCAAAATTAAAAAAAAAAAAAAAAAGCCATAAGGAAGAGAAAACACACAAACACACGAGTCTGAAGTCTCATCTAAATGTCATCTAAATCATCTAAACATGGGTGAGACTGAAGGTATGATTCATTCTCAGGCAAAAGTCCTTTTCAGCTGTGAATTGTGAAAACTAGACAAATTATGTGATAATAAAACAAAATGAGGGGACAGGCATAGGATAGACATTTCCATTCCAAAAGAGAGAATTAATAAAGAAGGAAGGGGTGACAGATCCCTACTGAACACTAGATGGTGTCCCCACGTCTCACCTGTCTCACTGCCTCTTGTGATCACCAGAATATGACAACTTGGCCAACCCCAAAATCTAGAACAAGCAAAGACTTCTGATTTAAGGCCTTCAACTATATCCTATGACCACCTTTCCATAGTATTTTTTCTATTTTTTGCTGACTTTCAAGAACACCTAATATGGTAACATGGTTTATGGCTTAACAGCCATCTGATCATCATAAATCAGTCTTCTGAAATGTATATCCTGATGGCCTAGTGCATATCTGTAAACATATAACCACAGCAGAAATAAACTTTCTACCTTTGATTACTTAATGAACAATGTAAGAAATGGGAAGTAATTCCAAGGAGGGAATTGTACAATTTCAGATCTCCCATTTCCTGAGATGATAAAACTCTCATCAGTACCTCTAAAGGCTTATGGGCCATTCATATAATTTAAAAACAAAATGCTCTGTTCAATTTATATAAGATAATTATATTATGAATAAGCTTTTGAATCTAAGAATGAAACAGTATAACTGTATAATCTGATTAAAAATGGAAACTGCAGTACAGACCTTCCAAATAAAATTTTTATAACTGTAAATAAAACTTGATAATTAGAAAAGTGATGTATTTATTACAGAATAAAAATGGTATGAATTAGCAATTTTTTCTTTTCAAGAATAAAGAGTTAAAATGAGGGGCTTCCCTGGTGGTCCTGTGGATAAAGAGTCTGCCTTGCAGTGCAAGGGGAACCAGTTTGACTCCTGACCTGGGAGGATCCCAGGTGGTGCGGAGCAGCTAGGCTGGTGTGTCCAATTGCAACCAGTGTTCTGCAATGAGAGAGGGGCCACTGCAATGGGAGGCCCACACATGCCAAAGAGTAAAAAGATGGATGAAAATAAATGATGACTTTGAGGCAAAAAAAAAAAGAGTTAAAATGAATTGTATCTTCTTTGGTCTCTGAACCTCTCTTATACAATTTCTTAAGTTATAAATAATATATCCATGTCTCAAGTCAGTTACTAGACAATTGGCTACTTGAGGACAAGATTTCTGTCTGATCCACCATTAAGTTTACAGAGTCAAACCTCAGAGCTCGGCACACAATAAATAGCTACAAAAGAGCCAATGGCGATTCCTAGAATATTAACCTAGCCTCTCAGAAATTGAGACACTCACAAAATTTGGAAGGGTATGTAAGTGTCAGAATGAGTTTTAAACCAATCAATATAATCACAAACAAGTAGTGTAAGCTTTATCAGTTTCAACGCCTCATGCAAGTTTTGATTAATGATGCATAGCAGCAAAAAAGAAGAATAAAATGTTAACACGAGGAGGCAAGGAATGAGTTGCATCACATGTGATGCTTTTGGCTTGGAAAAGTCATTACCATACTCATTTCAACTACAAATATGTGAAAATGCATTTTCTCCAAAGGCACGAGTAACAGCAAACAGATTTCCATTGATGGGTTTCTGGCTCTCCCCACACAACTCAGGCAGAGACCTTTGATTACTTAATGAACAATGTAAGAAATGGGAAGTAATTCCAAGGAGGGAATTGTACAATTTCAGATCTCCCATTTCCTGAGATGATAAAACTCTCATCAGTACCTCTAAAGGCTTATGGGCCATTCATATAATTTAAAAACAAAATGCTCTGTTCAATTTATATAAGATAATTATATTATGAATAAGCTTTTGAATCTAAGAATGAAACAGTATAACTGTATAATCTGATTAAAAATGGAAACTGCAGTACAGACCTTCCAAATAAAATTTTTATAACTGTAAATAAAACTTGATAATTAGAAAAGTGATGTATTTATTACAGAATAAAAATGGTATGAATTAGCAATTTTTTCTTTTCAAGAATAAAGAGTTAAAATGAGGGGCTTCCCTGGTGGTCCTGTGGATAAAGAGTCTGCCTTGCAGTGCAAGGGGAACCAGTTTGACTCCTGACCTGGGAGGATCCCAGGTGGTGCGGAGCAGCTAGGCTGGTGTGTCCAATTGCAACCAGTGTTCTGCAATGAGAGAGGGGCCACTGCAATGGGAGGCCCACACATGCCAAAGAGTAAAAAGATGGATGAAAATAAATGATGACTTTGAGGCAAAAAAAAAAAGAGTTAAAATGAATTGTATCTTCTTTGGTCTCTGAACCTCTCTTATACAATTTCTTAAGTTATAAATAATATATCCATGTCTCAAGTCAGTTACTAGACAATTGGCTACTTGAGGACAAGATTTCTGTCTGATCCACCATTAAGTTTACAGAGTCAAACCTCAGAGCTCGGCACACAATAAATAGCTACAAAAGAGCCAATGGCGATTCCTAGAATATTAACCTAGCCTCTCAGAAATTGAGACACTCACAAAATTTGGAAGGGTATGTAAGTGTCAGAATGAGTTTTAAACCAATCAATATAATCACAAACAAGTAGTGTAAGCTTTATCAGTTTCAACGCCTCATGCAAGTTTTGATTAATGATGCATAGCAGCAAAAAAGAAGAATAAAATGTTAACACGAGGAGGCAAGGAATGAGTTGCATCACATGTGATGCTTTTGGCTTGGAAAAGTCATTACCATACTCATTTCAACTACAAATATGTGAAAATGCATTTTCTCCAAAGGCACGAGTAACAGCAAACAGATTTCCATTGATGGGTTTCTGGCTCTCACCACACAACTGGACAAAGATCAAAAACCTGAGGCAGCAAATTGAGTGGTCAGGCAAAAGTATTAGAATGCCCATTTTCTTTCAGAATCATCCAGTTAATTATAACTTTGAAAAACAAAACTTTTACGTGACAATTTGGTTTTTTAAAGATCATTTTTGTCCTCTGATTTGATCAGGACTGTTTTTGTAATGCTATTATCAATATGCTACTTTTCTCTCTCTCTCTCTCTCTCTCCATGGATCAAGTTTATGGGGCTGTTCTTCCTGAAGAGGAACCTGGGGTATTGAATCTGGAGAAGAAAATTTTTAGCCAAAAGCCTTTTTGACAGGGCAATTTGACTCTTGTTTGCTCTAATCATGTATTGGGTAATATTAGACCCATTACCTTTGGGGCCAGATGTCACTGTGCTGTACTGCAGGATTCATTCTGGAGAAAGGGTCTGGAAGTCTTGCCTAGAAATCTTTGTAATGGGAAGATTGGGACTGGAGCCAAAGGAGAGTAAACCATGCACTGTTCTACCATGCTTTTCAAAAGCCTAGCTCTACAAAAGATTGAATTTTCTCTCTCTGGGAGGAACCCAGTACATCCCAGACACAGAATCCTCTGCAGATGGACTGAAAAAGAAGGAAAGAAGAGTGAGGAGAAAAAAAGAGAAAGAATGAATCTATCTCTACATTCAAATTTCCTTTCTCCCTCATCTAAGAATTAAGCAGGTCTTTCTTAGAACACTACCACACCAACCAGATAAGCATGCAACAATTATTTAAATGCTTCAGATGTTCCTGCTCATATGTTGATATTAGCCAGAACCCATGTCTGAATCTCATAATTGTTCTTTAAGCCTAAAGAATATGATTTAGTATATGGAGAAGGCAGCCAACTGTATTTGAGCCTAGGAGTCTAACACTGGTGCCCAGCAGAGCACATCAGGGATGGGGTCCAGGGTCATGACCACAGTAAATTTTGAAGCAGCAAATTCCTAATGGAGAAGCTTAGGCAGATCCCTGACTCTCCCAGTTACTGAAAAGAAAAAAAAAAAAAGAAAAAACATCCATTTCCTCTAAAGCATATGTCCTTAATTATAATCCAAAGGCCTTAATGGGCTCATACATAAAATTTTGGCTGTCAATCTCCCTCCTGCATATAAATCTGGAAAAGATGAAAGCTTAATATAAAAAGATATGTGCATCCCAATGTTCATAGTAGCATTATTTGCAATAGCCAAGACTTGGAAGCAATCTAAGTGTACATCAACAAATGAATGGATAAAGAAGATGTGGTATATATACATATATACATATGTATACATATAAATACAAACATATACACATACACACAATGGAATATTATTCAGACATAAAGAATGACATAATGTCATTTGAAGCAACAATGGATGGACCAAGAGATAATCGTACTAAGTAAGGCAGAGAAAGATATATGATATTACTTATATGTGAAATCTAAAAATAGTACAAATTAACTTATTTACAAAACAGAACCAGATTCACAGACATAGAAAAGAAGCTTAGGGTTACCAAAGGGAAAGGGGTTGGGGATGAAGTGAGCATAAAGGATAAGAGATGCACATTACCATGTATAAACAACAAGGATTTGCTGTACAGCGCCAGAAACTATATTCAATACCTTATAATACATTACAATGGAAAAGGATCAAAAAATATACACATATGTATATATGTATAACCAAAGCACTTGCTGCACACCTAAAACTAACAATATTAAAAAACAGCTCTACTTCAATTAAAAGGAAACTGCTGCCTATGAAGAAATTGGATGGGAGAAAAATAGCATTTCTATTTCCATTAACCTTCGAATGAAATTTAGCACTTAAATTATCAATGTAGGCAACATTCAGAAAAACAAATTAGACATCATAGCTGTTTTCATATCAACACAGATTTACTACAGACATTTCAAAATATTATGTATGCTCATTCCTGTTGTAAAAATTAATTTAAAAAATTACAGTTATTGACCTGGGCTTCATATCATTATTTAATGTGTTAATAAATAAACACATGACAATATCATGGATTAATATTTCAATAACTAGATTTTAATAAAATTTTCTTTCTTTGTGATTCTGTGCAATCTGCTTTAAGCACTAAAGCATTATTCTGAGAAGGCACCTATAAGCTTGACCAGATTGCCAAAGGAATGCTTTGGCACAAAAAAGGTAAGAACCTCTGCCATTGAGCATCTCTGCTTTTCCTGGAGATGTGACACAGACAGAACTCAAGTATCCTAGAGCAGTATACCACAAATTGAAGAACTGTACAGGCTTTTTCACCAGAAGAAAGTTACGCAGGTGCTAACTGCGCCACCTAGGAAGGATATGTGTAGGTGCAGAGGGGCGTGCATATGCGTGGGTGTGAGCATGCGTGTGTGGTAAGTCGTTTCAGTTGTTTCCGACTCTTTGTGACCCTATAGTCTGTAGCCTGCCTAAGCTCCTCTGTCCATGGGATTCTCCAGGCAAGAATACTAGAGTGGGTAGTCGTTCCCTTCTCCAGGGGATCTTCCCAACCCAGGCATCAAACTGGTGTTTCTTGTGTCTCCTGCATTAGCAGGTAGGTTCTTTACCACTAGAGTCACCTGGGAAGCAGGTATACCTAAAACTAAATATAGACCTTTACACCTGTAGGTCTAACACTCAATAAAGTCAATATGTATAAATTAAATAGAAATGAAACTACAAAACTAGTAAGATTAAAATTAATTACATTAATGAATTAATGTTAACATTGTTCTGCTAAAACATTATAAATATGGTGCTAACTGCTGAAGTCCAAGTTCTCCTGAATTTAGGAAGCTTATGCCATCATGTATCCCCACTAAGTCAGTTTTCCTCTATTTAAACTGCCACAAAGGTGTCCTTTGTACAACATGCCAGTACAGACTTTAGTTCTACAGCGGAGAAGACTATCAAACCATCTTCTATTCCTTTCTTAATGTCTAAGAAATACAGCTTAGCAGCAGCTTTATCATAAGTAGAAGCTCAAATACAGGCACAAAAATTTAGTATCAGTACTTGTTATAAGACAGTTATCCAGGTTATCAAGGATAGGTGTACATTAATTATTTATCATTGAAATGAAAGCCTGTATTTAAAAAAATTCGTATAGAGAATTCTTGGATCCTCCAGAACACATGTGAGGTTCCTCAGGCCTTAGATGGAGAAATACTGTCCAAAAAAGCAATAGAGCAATGATAAGTTTTTGGTTCATCCACATTTACATATAACACGGATTCCCCCTCCAAACCGAGCAATAACTTACAGTCAGTAATCTACAGAGCTGTGTACATGACTCTGAGGACAGCATAAATGATTTGCAAAGAATATAAAGAAGACATCCAGGATTCCACTCTGGAAGGACTAGAAAATGTCAGGGGAAAAGGTGAAGGGACTTTATCTGATTTCAGATGTCTAATTAGACCTTCTCTTCCCATACTACCTCCTTGGATAGCTTCCTGATACAGAGTAATCCAAGTATAACCTCAGATCTTGCTCTGTTTCTCTTTGCTTCATATTCTTGCTGAACTCACTTTCAAGTTAATAGACATACTGTGTTTAAAAAAGAAAAAAAAAAAAACAGAAAACTAAGAACAAAAACAATCTTAAAGTTTTTGATTAGTGTACAAACTTTCTACACTCAGCAAATTCAAAGTGTGTGTTTGGCACATTTTGGTACAGAGTTATCAGTGTTAATGAAAACAGTTTCACTGGCATGATCCAAGTCATTTTATCTCCAGAAGAGAGACTGTCCATTGTTAGGAGAATGGCTGAAATAAATTATGGTGTAATGACAGAATGGAATGCCATTCGATCATTGCAATAATGAATTAGAGCTAAATCACTGTCTTATTCTCTTTTTAATTTATTATATTTGGCTGTGCTAGGTCTTTGTTGCTGCACTGGGGCTCCTCTCTGGCTGCAGTGCACGGGCTTCTCATTGCGGTGGCTTCTCTTGTTGTGAAGATAGGGCTCTAGAGCATGAGCTCAGCAGTTACGGTGCCCAGGCTTAGCACCTCCGTGGTATGTGGAATCTTTCCAGACCAGGTATCAATAGACTCTTCATCACCAGACCACCAGGCATGTCCTACATTAAGTATTCTTGAGTGAGAAAAACATTATGTAGAAAATTGTATGTAATAAATGTGATCTCATTTTTGGAAAAACAAAAATGACTGCAGCCTTAAACATTTACAGCCTGAAGTTGAAAGGTATGTTTTATTTGGTAGGAATTTTTAGGACTTCAAGTCCAGGAGGTAGAATCTCAAGTAACCCTGATAGACAGAACTTCTCTAAGGAAGTGAGGAGGAAGATAAGTATGAAAGCGTTGGTTTCTCATTGTATCCAACTCTACGTGTTATATAAAAGCTGTGCAACCAAGAGCAGGTAGTCTGAATGATTATTGTTAATTAAAGAAAATGAGGGCTTCCCTGGTGGTCCAGTGGGTAGAGAGTCTGCCTTGTAGGGCAAAGGGCACCAGCTCGATCCCTGACCCTGGAGGATCCCACATGCTGAGGAGCGGCTGAAATGGTGTGCCCAATTGTGAGCAAGCGCTCTGAGCACACACGCCCAGAGCCAGTGCTCTGCTGATACAGAGTAATCCAAGTATAACCTCAGATCTTGCTCTGTTTCTCTTTGCTTCATATTCTTGCTGAACTCACTTTCAAGTTAATAGACATACTGTGTTTAAAGAAAAAAAAAACAGAAAACTAAGAACAAAAACAATCTTAAAGTTTTTGATTAGTGTACAAACTTTCTACACTCAGCAAATTCAAAGTGTGTGTTTGGCACATTTTGGTACAGAGTTATCAGTGTTAATGAAAACAGTTTCACTGGCATGATCCAAGTCATTTTATCTCCAGAAGAGAGACTGTCCATTGTTAGGAGAATGGCTGAAATAAATTATGGTGTAATGACAGAATGGAATGCCATTCGATCATTGCAATAATGAATTAGAGCTAAATCACTGTCTTATTCTCTTTTTAATTTATTATATTTGGCTGTGCTAGGTCTTTGTTGCTGCACTGGGGCTCCTCTCTGGCTGCAGTGCACGGGCTTCTCATTGCGGTGGCTTCTCTTGTTGTGAAGATAGGGCTCTAGAGCATGAGCTCAGCAGTTACGGTGCCCAGGCTTAGCACCTCCGTGGTATGTGGAATCTTTCCAGACCAGGTATCAATAGACTCTTCATCACCAGACCACCAGGCATGTCCTACATTAAGTATTCTTGAGTGAGAAAAACATTATGTAGAAAATTGTATGTAATAAATGTGATCTCATTTTTGGAAAAACAAAAATGACTGCAGCCTTAAACATTTACAGCCTGAAGTTGAAAGGTATGTTTTATTTGGTAGGAATTTTTAGGACTTCAAGTCCAGGAGGTAGAATCTCAAGTAACCCTGATAGACAGAACTTCTCTAAGGAAGTGAGGAGGAAGATAAGTATGAAAGCGTTGGTTTCTCATTGTATCCAACTCTACGTGTTATATAAAAGCTGTGCAACCAAGAGCAGGTAGTCTGAATGATTATTGTTAATTAAAGAAAATGAGGGCTTCCCTGGTGGTCCAGTGGGTAGAGAGTCTGCCTTGTAGGGCAAAGGGCACCAGCTCGATCCCTGACCCTGGAGGATCCCACATGCTGAGGAGCGGCTGAAATGGTGTGCCCAATTGTGAGCAAGCGCTCTGGAGCACACACGCCCAGAGCCAGTGCTCTGCTGAGAGAGAGGCCACTGCGATTGGGAGGTCCACACAGGCCAAAGAATTATTCCTTTGATATGCATCTCACCTATATGGGGCCAGTTTCCTGTGTTTTCACATGGTGTGTTTCCTCAGGGCTCACTGCAGGGCGTGGCTACAGTCTCATGGCTGCTAGGAGACAGGTATTCTTTCCTTCCTGAGTCCCCTCTGCACTCACCAGCTCCCCATCAGTGGTGGCTGCAATCATCAATGACAGGGACAGCCTCTGTTTACTGATATGGCAGGAAATATTCCATTTCTCAAGACAGAAGCACCCCAGTGTACATACTCTGTATACACATTTGTGTATATATGTTTATGACTGTATGAACACAGAGAAAACTATAAAATCATACATACTAGGTTAACATAGGTTTAGCTGTGAGCAGAAACAGGGTAATACAATGCAAAATGATGTAGAAATTATGCAAAAAAAGGAGAGGAGAAGGAGGGGTGGGATGGGGGGATATACATATGAATAATCTGGGAACATGCATTATCTGTAAACAACAAAACTCTGTAAAAGCTAAAAGTAAAATAAAAGCTTAATAAATAAAAAAAATCATTCACCATTGTGACAGAAGAGAAAAAAAGGAGAGGAGAACATCTTTCATTTTAAAATAATATATAATATGATCATAGTTATTCATTATAAAAAGAAGAAAAGCCAACTCTCAATGTTGGAGGAAATGCAAAAGAAGAAAAGGAAGAGATAAGGAAGATAAAAGTGACCGAGGGTTAGGAAACACTTCTAGAACAGCACAGTGAGATTCTCCAAAAATCTGCTTCTCCATAAAAGACATAAAAAAACTGGTCATTGTATCCAACTCTACGTGTTATATAAAAGCTGTGCAACCAAGAGCAGGTAGTCTGAATGATTATTGTTAATTAAAGAAAATGAGGGCTTCCCTGGTGGTCCAGTGGGTAGAGAGTCTGCCTTGTAGGGCAAAGGGCACCAGCTCGATCCCTGACCCTGGAGGATCCCACATGCTGAGGAGCGGCTGAAATGGTGTGCCCAATTGTGAGCAAGCGCTCTGGAGCACACACGCCCAGAGCCAGTGCTCTGCTGAGAGAGAGGCCACTGCGATTGGGAGGTCCACACAGGCCAAAGAATTATTCCTTTGATATGCATCTCACCTATATGGGGCCAGTTTCCTGTGTTTTCACATGGTGTGTTTCCTCAGGGCTCACTGCAGGGCGTGGCTACAGTCTCATGGCTGCTAGGAGACAGGTATTCTTTCCTTCCTGAGTCCCCTCTGCACTCACCAGCTCCCCATCAGTGGTGGCTGCAATCATCAATGACAGGGACAGCCTCTGTTTACTGATATGGCAGGAAATATTCCATTTCTCAAGACAGAAGCACCCCAGTGTACATACTCTGTATACACATTTGTGTATATATGTTTATGACTGTATGAACACAGAGAAAACTATAAAATCATACATACTAGGTTAACATAGGTTTAGCTGTGAGCAGAAACAGGGTAATACAATGCAAAATGATGTAGAAATTATGCAAAAAATGGAGAGGAGAAGGAGGGGTGGGATGGGGGGATATACATATGAATAATCTGGGAACATGCATTATCTGTAAACAACAAAACTCTGTAAAAGCTAAAAGTAAAATAAAAGCTTAATAAATAAAAAAAATCATTCACCATTGTGACAGAAGAGAAAAAAAGGAGAGGAGAACATCTTTCATTTTAAAATAATATATAATATGATCATAGTTATTCATTATAAAAAGAAGAAAAGCCAACTCTCAATGTTGGAGGAAATGCAAAAGAAGAAAAGGAAGAGATAAGGAAGATAAAAGTGACCGAGGGTTAGGAAACACTTCTAGAACAGCACAGTGAGATTCTCCAAAAATCTGCTTCTCCATAAAAGACATAAAAAAACTGGAAAAAATATAAAAATCATATTTTTCATAACTTTGAAATTTAACTAAAGGTTTGCGTTAATTAGAGGAACATTTGTTCAAGAAAAACGGTGGAATCACGAACTATGTGCTTCGAGCATTTCCACTTGCCCTAATCGATCTCCTCAGCTCCAAAGGAGCTTTGAAAACCAACGGCTTCACGATCCTGGTGACTATGAAAACTAGCAGTCTAAAAGGCAATGGAGAGGAAAGAATGAGTTCCAACCTCTCCAAAATGTCTCCAGAAAACGATCACCATTCAGTATGTCTAGAAGCTCCCTGAAAAGGAGCCATTCTCAGCACTTGTCTACTTGATTTGACTCAGAGCTTCCCTATAAAAATATCTATTCCTGGAATCCTTGTTGACAACAATTTGTGGTAATTGTTTAACATCACAGTTACCTTAGGCAAGAATACCTGTTAGAAATAAGAGGTCGACAAAAACACTCATAAAGAAAACCTACAGAATGAGATGCTTGAAGGAGACTTTGAAAAATTCTGACATATTCCCTGGAAAACTAGAAGAATAGGGTTGTGCACATATTCAAGAAAAATACGAGAAGCCAGTCACACAAGCCATATATTTATTGCATGATGCCCTTTATATGAAATGTTCAGAACAGGCAAATCTAGAGACAGAAAGTAGATAGGTTTTGGAGACAGGCTGAGGGAGAGGGAAATGAGCAACAGTGGATACAGCATCCCTTGCTGCAGTCATGCAAATGTCCTAAAACTAGGTGGATAATTGCACAACTCTGTGAATACGTTTTGAAATACTCAATTATTGGGAATTCCCTGGCAGTCCGGTGGTTCAAAGTCAGTACTTTCACTGCCGTGACCTGGGCTCAATCCCTGGATGGAGAACAAAGATCCCACAAACCACTTAACATGGCAAAAAGAAAAAATACTGAATCATATTTATTAGAGGTCTAATTTTATGGTATGTGGATTATATCTCAAAAAGCTTTTTTTCTAAGTGAGTGAGAGGTAGAACACATTTTCATACAATACAGAAGGTTTAAGAGCGGGTCATCAAAGGGTATCAACAAGAGAACAAAACACTTCATGCTTTCAGCACGTTAGCCCACTCTCTTGTCCCCAGTTCTGGATTAAAGATTCTAGGTCATTTTATTTTGTGCCATATTACTTTTAACCCAAATGCTCCTGGGCAGTCAAAGAGCTTTTCCCTTTCCTTCAAATTCAATTTATGCTGCTTACATATTTATCAGAAGAAAAGATGAAAATCAAAATCCACACACAGAATGCAATCTAGAAAAACCCCTTGCTGAAAAAGAGCATTAAATAACTGCAGACCTTTTTCCTTTCCATGTTGCAACTGGTTTTCAAAATGCAGCCAATGAAACTCCAAATTTAACAGATGTCACACTAAAGCCTATTTCACAGTTACAAAGCCCAGCTCTGCCACACATAGCATAGGAGGTATTCTGATTAAAACTTTAGAAACTGCAGTATTCTATGCTTTGGCATAATATTAAGGAACCCCTCCCCAAAGGAAATGTCTTAAGGAAAGGCTATTTCCTGGTATTTTTTTTTTGCCTTGAGTTATCCCCATGGTTTTTTACCCAGGATATTGGACAAGACAGACTGCCTCGCCACTGTGTTTTTGGACTAAAGTGGACTCAAATAGCTTTTACATATGCCAGAAATTTAAAATGACATTTTAATTAGAGAATGATTTTCTTAAGGAATAAAAGCAAATTATCTGCTAGGTGTTAATAGAGATACAAGGCAAAAAGTTTAAAATGACTAATACATGATGCCCTTTATATGAAATGTTCAGAACAGGCAAATCTAGAGACAGAAAGTAGATAGGTTTTGGAGACAGGCTGAGGGAGGGAAATGAGCAACAGTGGATACAGCATCCCTTGCTGCAGTCATGCAAATGTCCTAAAACTAGGTGGATAATTGCACAACTCTGTGAATACGTTTTGAAATACTCAATTATTGGGAATTCCCTGGCAGTCCGGTGGTTCAAAGTCAGTACTTTCACTGCCGTGACCTGGGCTCAATCCCTGGATGGAGAACAAAGATCCCACAAACCACTTAACATGGCAAAAAGAAAAAATACTGAATCATATTTATTAGAGGTCTAATTTTATGGTATGTGGATTATATCTCAAAAGCTTTTTTCTAAGTGAGTGAGAGGTAGAACACATTTTCATACAATACAGAAGGTTTAAGAGCGGGTCATCAAAGGGTATCAACAAGAGAACAAAACACTTCATGCTTTCAGCACGTTAGCCCACTCTCTTGTCCCCAGTTCTGGATTAAAGATTCTAGGTCATTTTATTTTGTGCCATATTACTTTTAACCCAAATGCTCCTGGGCAGTCAAAGAGCTTTTCCCTTTCCTTCAAATTCAATTTATGCTGCTTACATATTTATCAGAAGAAAAGATGAAAATCAAAATCCACACACAGAATGCAATCTAGAAAAACCCCTTGCTGAAAAAGAGCATTAAATAACTGCAGACCTTTTTCCTTTCCATGTTGCAACTGGTTTTCAAAATGCAGCCAATGAAACTCCAAATTTAACAGATGTCACACTAAAGCCTATTTCACAGTTACAAAGCCCAGCTCTGCCACACATAGCATAGGAGGTATTCTGATTAAAACTTTAGAAACTGCAGTATTCTATGCTTTGGCATAATATTAAGGAACCCCTCCCCAAAGGAAATGTCTTAAGGAAAGGCTATTTCCTGGTATTTTTTTTTTGCCTTGAGTTATCCCCATGGTTTTTTACCCAGGATATTGGACAAGACAGACTGCCTCGCCACTGTGTTTTTGGACTAAAGTGGACTCAAATAGCTTTTACATATGCCAGAAATTTAAAATGACATTTTAATTAGAGAATGATTTTCTTAAGGAATAAAAGCAAATTATCTGCTAGGTGTTAATAGAGATACAAGGCATTATATAAGTCTTTAAAACTGACTAAGTAGGGCTTCCCTGGTGGTCCAGTGGGTAAGGACACCGCCTTGCAGTGCAAGGGGCGCCAGTTCGATCCCTGGCCTGGGAAGATCCCACGTGCCGCGGAGCGGCTGGACTGATGTGCCCAATCACCGAGCCAGAGCTCTGGAGCGCATGCGCCCAGAGCCGGCGCTCTGCAACAACAGACGCCACCGCGATGGGAGGCCCACAGGAGCCAAAGAACAAAGACGGATGAAAATAGAGAAATGAAAGACCAATAGAAGTGGCCCGCCTGCTCCCCTCCCTCCCCAACCCCACCCCCCCCCCAAAAAAAAAAAAAAAACTTTAAAAAAAAAAAAAAAAAAAAAAAACTGACTAAGTAGATATCAAATACAGAAGTGTAACTAGACATCACTAATAAAAAGTAATCAGATACCAACTTTCTGAAATGACTGTGGTTCATCTATTTATTCATTCAACAAACATTTTTATTGAGCTCTAGGAATAAAACAGTAAAAAAGAAGATTACTCTCTCTACTGTCCTGGAGCTTAAAATTTGCTGAGAAATGCTCCTGCTACTACAAAGAAAGCAGTGAAATTAAATAAGGAAGCATGAAATACTTGAAAGAACACTGGTCTAGGAGCCCCAAGTTCTGAATCTCAATTCCATGACTACTGACTAGTAAATAAGTGACATTGGATATGTCAATTTGACTTCAGTAAGGCTCAACTTCATACCTTGAAAACTGATGTATATATCTGTCCTGTGTACTTAATTATAAGGGCCACAGAGATAAACAAGGTCCTACTGCATAGCACAAGAAACTATATTCAATATCCTTACGATAAACCATAATAGAAAAGACACTATTTCTTTTGCAGTATTCTATGCTTTGGCATAATATTAAGGAACCCTCCCCAAAGGAAATGTCTTAAGGAAAGGCTATTTCCTGGTATTTTTGCCTTGAGTTATCCCCATGGTTTGTTACCCAGGATATTGGACAAGACAGACTGCCTCGCCACTGTGTTTTTGGACTAAAGTGGACTCAAATAGCTTTTACATATGCCAGAAATTTAAAATGACATTTTAATTAGAGAATGATTTTCTTAAGGAATAAAAGCAAATTATCTGCTAGGTGTTAATAGAGATACAAGGCATTATATAAGTCTTTAAAACTGACTAAGTAGGGCTTCCCTGGTGGTCCAGTGGGTAAGGACACCGCCTTGCAGTGCAAGGGGCGCCAGTTCGATCCCTGGCCTGGGAAGATCCCACGTGCCGCGGAGCGGCTGGACTGATGTGCCCAATCACCGAGCCAGAGCTCTGGAGCGCATGCGCCCAGAGCCGGCGCTCTGCAACAACAGACGCCACCGCGATGGGAGGCCCACAGGAGCCAAGGAACAAAGACGGATGAAAATAGAGAAATGAAAGACCAATGGAAGTGGCCCGCCCGCTCCCCTCCCTCCCCAACCCGACCGCCGCCCAAAATAAATAAATAATCTTTAAAAAAAAAAAAAAAAAAAAAAAAAACTGACTAAGTAGATATCAAATACAGAAGTGTAACTAGACATCACTAATAAAAAGTAATCAGATACCAACTTTCTGAAATGACTGTGGTTCATCTATTTATTCATTCAACAAACATTTTTATTGAGCTCTAGGAATAAAACAGTAAAAAAGAAGATTACTCTCTCTACTGTCCTGGAGCTTAAAATTTGCTGAGAAATGCTCCTGCTACTACAAAGAAAGCAGTGAAATTAAATAAGGAAGCATGAAATACTTGAAAGAACACTGGTCTAGGAGCCCCAAGTTCTGAATCTCAATTCCATGACTACTGACTAGTAAATAAGTGACATTGGATATGTCAATTTGACTTCAGTAAGGCTCAACTTCATACCTTGAAAACTGATGTATATATCTGTCCTGTGTACTTAATTATAAGGGCCACAGAGAGATAAACAAGGTCCTACTGCATAGCACAAGAAACTATATTCAATATCCTTACGATAAACCATAATAGAAAAGACCTGAAAAACGAAAAATAATGTCTATATGCATAACTGAATCACTTTACTGTACAGCAGAAATTAACATAACATTGTATATCAGCTACACTTCAATAAAATTTTAAAAAATAAGGACCACAGAGAAAATATTCAATCATGCCCTGAAAACTATCAAAAGCTTGATACTCACAGGCTAGCAATATTACTGAAATGCATGGAAAACTATCAAATTCCTTACAATAAATAATTTTAGTTACTGTAAACAGTCTACTGAGGGTCTCTATCATCAGACAGGCAAGCTCAAGGCTAATAGTCAAATACATTAACAAAGAAGGACACATATCCGAAGGTTCTGACCTTTCTCCATTTAAACATTCTAATTTCACCTGGATTTCCTTTACCGGTCAAATTATGTTCATATTCTCAAGCAATGTTCCAGCCACACGAAGAGAAAATGAGTTGAACAGACTCTCATCAAACTTCCAAACTGAGCAACAAGGACAAGACCATATGTTTCTTTGCTCTTCAGGGTGTGGGTTTCTCACCTGTATTTGAGTCTTAACAAATGATGGCACTTTCAAAATAGAGAAAAATTCACTTTGTAAAAGAAAATGACAATTACTGTAATTGCAACCACATTAACTGGACTGAGTTTTTGCTTAGGTTACGTCTGTCCTAAACTTCCTAAGAATACTGCAGTGTTTAAGACCTGACCAAAGAACTCCATTGATTTATTTTTTTGACTAGTAAAGTAAAGTACTCTCTACTGTCCTGGAGCTTAAAATTTGCTGAGAAATGCTCCTGCTACTACAAAGAAAGCAGTGAAATTAAATAAGGAAGCATGAAATACTTGAAAGAACACTGGTCTAGGAGCCCCAAGTTCTGAATCTCAATTCCATGACTACTGACTAGTAAATAAGTGACATTGGATATGTCAATTTGACTTCAGTAAGGCTCAACTTCATACCTTGAAAACTGATGTATATATCTGTCCTGTGTACTTAATTATAAGGGCCACAGAGAGATAAACAAGGTCCTACTGCATAGCACAAGAAACTATATTCAATATCCTTACGATAAACCATAATAGAAAAGACATGAAAAATGAAAAATAATGTCTATATGCATAACTGAATCACTTTACTGTACAGCAGAAATTAACATAACATTGTATATCAGCTACACTTCAATAAAATTTTAAAAAATAAGGACCACAGAGAAAATATTCAATCATGCCCTGAAAACTATCAAAAGCTTGATACTCACAGGCTAGCAATATTACTGAAATGCATGGAAAACTATCAAATTCCTTACAATAAATAATTTTAGTTACTGTAAACAGTCTACTGAGGGTCTCTATCATCAGACAGGCAAGCTCAAGGCTAATAGTCAAATACATTAACAAAGAAGGACACATATCCGAAGGTTCTGACCTTTCTCCATTTAAACATTCTAATTTCACCTGGATTTCCTTTACCGGTCAAATTATGTTCATATTCTCAAGCAATGTTCCAGCCACACGAAGAGAAAATGAGTTGAACAGACTCTCATCAAACTTCCAAACTGAGCAACAAGGACAAGACCATATGTTTCTTTGCTCTTCAGGGTGTGGGTTTCTCACCTGTATTTGAGTCTTAACAAATGATGGCACTTTCAAAATAGAGAAAAATTCACTTTGTAAAAGAAAATGACAATTACTGTAATTGCAACCACATTAACTGGACTGAGTTTTTGCTTAGGTTACGTCTGTCCTTTTGTTGAAAAACACTATCCTAAGAATACTGCAGTGTTTAAGACCTGACCAAAGTATTTAAACCTTCAAAATTAAATCATGAGGAAAGTATAATTTACTTGGCATAATTTGGGTTTGTAGCATTACTGTCAGGAAATTAATTTGAGTCTGTAGGAATCACTAATGAACACTAAGTATAAAAACAGTTAACACCTATCAGTGCCTGTGAAACAATGGAATCCAAAGACTGACTCTTTGAGACAAGAGAGACAGAATCATCCTGCTTTCCTTCAGACTCTGGCAAACATACACTCTGATAGGTTAATAGTCAGCTTAATCCTTCCCTTCCTGGCTCAAAATGAAAATAAATACTCTTTCCAAGACCTAAAATGTGATTCTCCCTTGGAGGTTTCGATGAAAGAGGGAGCAAGAAAGAGGAAAGTGATCAGGGATGAATGGGTTTTGTTTAATTTTCAATCACACAACCTTGTTTTAGGAGGCAGAAAGGAAGACTCAAGACCATTGCAGAGAAGCCTCTTACCAGTGACCTGGCTCTGATTATGGTGTATCAATACTGACTGGGTCGTTTCTACACTAATCCACACTCCCACTAGCATTCTGGAAGGTTAGTAACGTCACTGAAAAAACACCAGGGAGGGACAAAGTCACCTTCCAGAGCATTTCATCTACCGCCACCTAAGACCCAACCTCACGCCTTTTGTCTTCTCTCTCTCTCCCAGCCCTTTTTCTGGAATAGCTGGCAAATACTTCAATTTGTCCTCAAATAGAAGTTTTGCACATGCCATTTTCCTCCACGTATGATTATTTGTCAGCCACCGACTAGCAAAGTAAATCTCACAGTCCAAAAAAAAAAATAATGAAACAATACTAGCCGTCTGACATGTTCCAGCCACACGAAGAGAAAATGAGTTGAACAGACTCTCATCAAACTTCCAAACTGAGCAACAAGGACAAGACCATATGTTTCTTTGCTCTTCAGGGTGTGGGTTTCTCACCTGTATTTGAGTCTTAACAAATGATGGCACTTTCAAAATAGAAAAAAATTCACTTTGTAAAAGAAAATGACAATTACTGTAATTGCAACCACATTAACTGGACTGAGTTTTTGCTTAGGTTACGTCTGTCCTTTGTTGAAAAACACTATCCTAAGAATACTGCAGTGTTTAAGACCTGACCAAAGTATTTAAACCTTCAAAATTAAATCATGAGGAAAGTATAATTTACTTGGCATAATTTGGGTTTGTAGCATTACTGTCAGGAAATTAATTTGAGTCTGTAGGAATCACTAATGAACACTAAGTATAAAAACAGTTAACACCTATCAGTGCCTGTGAAACAATGGAATCCAAAGACTGACTCTTTGAGACAAGAGAGACAGAATCATCCTGCTTTCCTTCAGACTCTGGCAAACATACACTCTGATAGGTTAATAGTCAGCTTAATCCTTCCCTTCCTGGCTCAAAATGAAAATAAATACTCTTTCCAAGACCTAAAATGTGATTCTCCCTTGGAGGTTTCGATGAAAGAGGGAGCAAGAAAGAGGAAAGTGATCAGGGATGAATGGGTTTTGTTTAATTTTCAATCACACAACCTTGTTTTAGGAGGCAGAAAGGAAGACTCAAGACCATTGCAGAGAAGCCTCTTACCAGTGACCTGGCTCTGATTATGGTGTATCAATACTGACTGGGTCGTTTCTACACTAATCCACACTCCCACTAGCATTCTGGAAGGTTAGTAACGTCACTGAAAAAACACCAGGGAGGGACAAAGTCACCTTCCAGAGCATTTCATCTACCGCCACCTAAGACCCAACCTCACGCCTTTTGTCTTCTCTCTCTCTCCCAGCCCTTTTTCTGGAATAGCTGGCAAATACTTCAATTTGTCCTCAAATAGAAGTTTTGCACATGCCATTTTCCTCCACGTATGATTATTTGTCAGCCACCGACTAGCAAAGTAAATCTCACAGTCAAGAAAACAGGGAAACAAGAAAGAATATATAGACACCTGGAAAGCAAATGAGGGGCTAGCTCTTGAATTCCTGAGCATTCAATTACAGAACTGTGTGCCTGGTATTCTCACTATAAGCATCTCTGCCGCAGATGGGTTCACCATGTAACCAACTGCATAGCAATTTTGCAATGAAAGATAAACTAATGGTTGACAGTTTGGGGCTTGACAGTTTGCTTTCAACGGGGTGAAATGTGGTAGCATTTCTTTCAAGTTAGAGACAGTATTGATGGCTTTATTGAGCTGACAGATGACAATGATTTGCTTCAAGATGGTTTCTTATTTTGAAACACACTACACTAGAAGAGGCTTCCTTTGTAGCTCAGCTGGTAAAGAATTTGCCTGCCCACCCCAGTATTCTTGGGGCTTCCTGGTGGTTCAGACAGTAAAGAATCCGCCTGCAATGTGGGAACCTGGGTTCGATCCCTGGGTCAGGAAGATCCCCTGGAGAAGGCAAAGGCTACCTTCTCCAGATTCTTGCCTGGAGAATCCCATGTCTCATCCATAGGTTGAAAAGAGTCGGACATGACTGAGCAACTTTCACTTTCACACTAGAGGTGAAAGAGGCTGAGGACCTCAGTGGTGTGGAGTTGAACCCACATTTCCCACAGAATTTCATAAAGTCTATCAACAGATGTGTGACAACGTGCCAAAAACAGTGTAGAAGACTTCCACATGGCGATACAGAAGTCAGTTACAAATATGCATCCTAGGATTCGGAGATGGCCCTCTCTCTGAAAAGACTCAAGACCATTGCAGAGAAGCCTCTTACCAGTGACCTGGCTCTGATTATGGTGTATCAATACTGACTGGGTCGTTTCTACACTAATCCACACTCCCACTAGCATTCTGGAAGGTTAGTAACGTCACTGAAAAAACACCAGGGAGGGACAAAGTCACCTTCCAGAGCATTTCATCTACCGCCACCTAAGACCCAACCTCACGCCTTTTGTCTTCTCTCTCTCTCCCAGCCCTTTTTCTGGAATAGCTGGCAAATACTTCAATTTGTCCTCAAATAGAAGTTTTGCACATGCCATTTTCCTCCACGTATGATTATTTGTCAGCCACCGACTAGCAAAGTAAATCTCACAGTCAAGAAAACAGGGAAACAAGAAAGAATATATAGACACCTGGAAAGCAAATGAGGGGCTAGCTCTTGAATTCCTGAGCATTCAATTACAGAACTGTGTGCCTGGTATTCTCACTATAAGCATCTCTGCCGCAGATGGGTTCACCATGTAACCAACTGCATAGCAATTTTGCAATGAAAGATAAACTAATGGTTGACAGTTTGGGGCTTGACAGTTTGCTTTCAACGGGGTGAAATGTGGTAGCATTTCTTTCAAGTTAGAGACAGTATTGATGGCTTTATTGAGCTGACAGATGACAATGATTTGCTTCAAGATGGTTTCTTATTTTGAAACACACTACACTAGAAGAGGCTTCCTTTGTAGCTCAGCTGGTAAAGAATTTGCCTGCCCACCCCAGTATTCTTGGGGCTTCCTGGTGGTTCAGACAGTAAAGAATCCGCCTGCAATGTGGGAACCTGGGTTCGATCCCTGGGTCAGGAAGATCCCCTGGAGAAGGCAAAGGCTACCTTCTCCAGATTCTTGCCTGGAGAATCCCATGTCTCATCCATAGGTTGAAAAGAGTCGGACATGACTGAGCAACTTTCACTTTCACACTAGAGGTGAAAGAGGCTGAGGACCTCAGTGGTGTGGAGTTGAACCCACATTTCCCACAGAATTTCATAAAGTCTATCAACAGATGTGTGACAACGTGCCAAAAACAGTGTAGAAGACTTCCACATGGCGATACAGAAGTCAGTTACAAATATGCATCCTAGGATTTGGAGATGGCCCTCTCTCTTAATGAAGGGACAAATTTTAGCAAAAAAGAAAAAGCCAAGTGCCAAAGGAGGAGAAATGAACAAGCCAAAAAAAAAAGGAAACTGTATAAAAATAGTATAAACAGAAGAGTTGGAAGACAACGTGCAACTCACAAAATCAGTTATCTGTACAGTGCCACCATGAATCTACACACATTTTAAACATATTCAAAAATTTTGTATTAGCCAAAGTCTTTTTAATTTCGTATTAACCAAAGTCTTTTTAATTTTGTATTAGCCAAAGTCTTTTTAATTTTGTTATTCATTTCTCATGTTTCATTGTATCATTTTAAAATGGTCTTTATTTTTCATTCTTTTATCTTCCATGGCAAAATTACCTTACAACCAATTAATGAGGAGGCAGGAATGCTTGTAGCAAAGATGTCTAAGATAAAGATGCTAACGGTGAAAACATCTAGAAACACAGAATTGGGATACACCTGACACAAGGTACCAATAACAAAATAAGCAACTTGATTTACTTATTAATTTAACCATCTCAAAATAAGTAATCTAAAACTTTAAAGCAGAAGCGCAAACATCCAGAGGTGTTCAACACTGTTATCCTAGGGCAAGCAGCATAGATTTTTATGCCTCAGAAACATTCAATGGCCTTGGTACATGTTTGTTTCTTACTTCTGTCTCTGTCTGAATGGCTGAGCTGATGGTGTTTCATGTTTAGAAACAAGGCACTCAGCCATTCTTGCCAGATAAGGTCAGCAGAGCTTTTCCTGTGTGACCATGTGTATTTAACGACCCACCCCAGTATTCTTGGGGCTTCCTGGTGGTTCATCCCTGGGTTCAGGAAGATCCCTGGAGAAGGCAAAGGCTACCTTCTCCAGATTCTTGCCTGGAGAATCCCATGTCTCATCCATAGGTTGAAAAGAGTCGGACATGACTGAGCAACTTTCACTTTCACACTAGAGGTGAAAGAGGCTGAGGACCTCAGTGGTGTGGAGTTGAACCCACATTTCCCACAGAATTTCATAAAGTCTATCAACAGATGTGTGACAACGTGCCAAAAACAGTGTAGAAGACTTCCACATGGCGATACAGAAGTCAGTTACAAATATGCATCCTAGGATTTGGAGATGGCCTCTCTCTTAATGAAGGGACAAATTTTAGCAAAAAAGAAAAAGCCAAGTGCCAAAGGAGGAGAAATGAACAAGCCAAAAAAAAAAGGAAACTGTATAAAAATAGTATAAACAGAAGAGTTGGAAGACAACGTGCAACTCACAAAATCAGTTATCTGTACAGTGCCACCATGAATCTACACACATTTTAAACATATTCAAAAATTTTGTATTAGCCAAAGTCTTTTTAATTTCGTATTAACCAAAGTCTTTTTAATTTTGTATTAGCCAAAGTCTTTTTAATTTTGTTATTCATTTCTCATGTTTCATTGTATCATTTTAAAATGGTCTTTATTTTTCATTCTTTTATCTTCCATGGCAAAATTACCTTACAACCAATTAATGAGGAGGCAGGAATGCTTGTAGCAAAGATGTCTAAGATAAAGATGCTAACGGTGAAAACATCTAGAAACACAGAATTGGGATACACCTGACACAAGGTACCAATAACAAAATAAGCAACTTGATTTACTTATTAATTTAACCATCTCAAAATAAGTAATCTAAAACTTTAAAGCAGAAGCGCAAACATCCAGAGGTGTTCAACACTGTTATCCTAGGGCAAGCAGCATAGATTTTTATGCCTCAGAAACATTCAATGGCCTTGGTACATGTTTGTTTCTTACTTCTGTCTCTGTCTGAATGGCTGAGCTGATGGTGTTTCATGTTTAGAAACAAGGCACTCAGCCATTCTTGCCAGATAAGGTCAGCAGAGCTTTTCCTGTGTGACCAGTAAGTGATTGTGAATTAAGCGCATCTGGTGCCACGCTTAACTCATCGACCTGCAGGTTCCACAGACGTTAAAGGGCCCGGGCGTTCAGCACCTCCAGACTCACCTGTGTTTCTGGGGTGTTGGATCCCTGGGAGAGAAGCATCCATAGTCCAGGCTGGAGTGTGCTGGGTGGGGTGGGCGGCAGATGTCACAGTGCTCTCGTCATGAATTGTGTTTGGAGGGATAACATCAGACGTGTGGACTTCACTATCTGTGACCAGAGGTTCACTCCCATTTGATTTAAAATAGGATTTTTTTAATGTTCCTGAAAAGACCGAAAAAGAAATTTTAGAATATTATTAGAAATATTTATTTTAAAAAATTAGGAAAACTCTAGAGTTGCTCTCCTAGGTACACAAAGAGAAAAATGATGGCCCACAAGTCCATCCACATCACTGGGATAACCAATAGTTTCTCTTCTACCATAAATTGCATAACCCTGTGAGGAGACCATCGCTTTTCAAGAGCTAAAGGTTTAGAAACTGGAATCTCCATTCAGGTTTCCTAGTGCCCACCTCATCTAGAACCTACCACAAATAAAACGTGGCAAATCTTACCATGTTTCCTTCCTGCTATTGTGGTATCTCAATCTCACACATCATTTTACATGACTCAGTACCCAGGACACAAGCTTTCCATCTCTACCTGCCACAAAGGTTAAGCGTGCCAGCTTACCTTCAGCCTTCCATGTCTCCACACTGAGCACTAAATTTCAGTGAATTACATACAATAGATAATAAGAATAACAGGGCTCAAGGTATACCAAGACATATAGAAATCCATGAATAAGTAAAACTGTAATTCCAGCAAAACTAGATGAAGAAACTGTATCATCTCATCTTTGATCAGAAACTATAAAATATGATTCTAAAAAATAGGCATTAAAGATTATCAGCTGGTCACTATCTCAAGGTATTTATTCTTGGACAACACAAAGAACCCAGCCTAAGATTACTGGCCTTGGTACATGTTTGTTTCTTACTTCTGTCTCTGTCTGAATGGCTGAGCTGATGGTGTTTCATGTTTAGAAACAAGGCACTCAGCCATTCTTGCCAGATAAGGTCAGCAGAGCTTTTCCTGTGTGACCAGTAAGTGATTGTGAATTAAGCGCATCTGGTGCCACGCTTAACTCATCGACCTGCAGGTTCCACAGACGTTAAAGGGCCCGGGCGTTCAGCACCTCCAGACTCACCTGTGTTTCTGGGGTGTTGGATCCCTGGGAGAGAAGCATCCATAGTCCAGGCTGGAGTGTGCTGGGTGGGGTGGGCGGCAGATGTCACAGTGCTCTCGTCATGAATTGTGTTTGGAGGGATAACATCAGACGTGTGGACTTCACTATCTGTGACCAGAGGTTCACTCCCATTTGATTTAAAATAGGATTTTTTTAATGTTCCTGAAAAGACCGAAAAAGAAATTTTAGAATATTATTAGAAATATTTATTTTAAAAAATTAGGAAAACTCTAGAGTTGCTCTCCTAGGTACACAAAGAGAAAAATGATGGCCCACAAGTCCATCCACATCACTGGGATAACCAATAGTTTCTCTTCTACCATAAATTGCATAACCCTGTGAGGAGACCATCGCTTTTCAAGAGCTAAAGGTTTAGAAACTGGAATCTCCATTCAGGTTTCCTAGTGCCCACCTCATCTAGAACCTACCACAAATAAAACGTGGCAAATCTTACCATGTTTCCTTCCTGCTATTGTGGTATCTCAATCTCACACATCATTTTACATGACTCAGTACCCAGGACACAAGCTTTCCATCTCTACCTGCCACAAAGGTTAAGCGTGCCAGCTTACCTTCAGCCTTCCATGTCTCCACACTGAGCACTAAATTTCAGTGAATTACATACAATAGATAATAAGAATAACAGGGCTCAAGGTATACCAAGACATATAGAAATCCATGAATAAGTAAAACTGTAATTCCAGCAAAACTAGATGAAGAAACTGTATCATCTCATCTTTGATCAGAAACTATAAAATATGATTCTAAAAAATAGGCATTAAAGATTATCAGCTGGTCACTATCTCAAGGTATTTATTCTTGGACAACACAAAGAACCCAGCCTAAGATTACTGGGAATCTAGGCAGAAAATCTGAAAACTTTGAAAGAGATCATGCAGTTTTTTTTTTTTTTTTTGAGATCATGCATTTTTAACCCAGTCAAAAGAGACAAGAGAGGGTTTCCAGAATATAGCACTCTGTTGAGCATGCCTCTAAAATAAATGAATGTGATATTGATCCAGCATAGAAATACCCAAGGGAGATATTTTTTTTCCTAAAAGCATTACAGTGAAGCTTATAACTGGCTCTCACTTTTCTAAGCAACCCATTAAAACTAAAAGAAATATAAATAAAATGCTTAATATCAGTCTATGGAAAAAATTTCTCTACATGTGCTTGACACTTGGAAAACATTAACTACAAATCAAAATAGAAAAGCAGCTGTTTTCTAGCTAACTAAGGTCAACAGTTTCATTTGCCAAAAGATTCTAAATAAAACAGTGGAGTGTAAAAGCTAAATCATGACCATGTGGTGCAGGTAACATACTACCCAAACTGTGTGATGATGAGTAAATAGTAATTGTGGTAGATAAAAGACTTCATTTAATTGCTTTTGATTTTCAAAATAGTTTAGAATTTATTCTAAGTCAAAATATACACAATAGACTTGATCACTATGTAATACATATTTCATTCATACAGAAAAATTTACTAGATACAACTTTATTTTTCATTTATTAGTTGCTCTCTTCTTTGCTAATTTTGCCCTAAAGAGATTTTTGCACATAACATGTTTTTATCCATTAATGTGGCTGTAATGAATGTATAAGGCCCATAAAGTCTATTTATTTATCACATTAACCCTTTGAATCATCATCCAGCTCTGTTAACACACTTTGAACAAATGGTAATCTCTCAGTTATATCCTTGCGAAATTCACTTAAAGGGAGTTCCTTATCCTATGAAATACTTCAACAGTTGTACTTAACATTTGTTTGTAATTACTAGTCTTATTAAACATCTTTAACTTTTTCACCTAGCTAGAATGGCGAAAGTATTAATAATATCTGTTTACTCTAAAAATAGGCATTAAAGATTATCAGCTGGTCACTATCTCAAGGTATTTATTCTTGGACAACACAAAGAACCCAGCCTAAGATTACTGGGAATCTAGGCAGAAAATCTGAAAACTTTGAAAGAGATCATGCAGTTTTTTTTTTTTTTTTGAGATCATGCATTTTTAACCCAGTCAAAAGAGACAAGAGAGGGTTTCCAGAATATAGCACTCTGTTGAGCATGCCTCTAAAATAAATGAATGTGATATTGATCCAGCATAGAAATACCCAAGGGAGATATTTTTTTTCCTAAAAGCATTACAGTGAAGCTTATAACTGGCTCTCACTTTTCTAAGCAACCCATTAAAACTAAAAGAAATATAAATAAAATGCTTAATATCAGTCTATGGAAAAAATTTCTCTACATGTGCTTGACACTTGGAAAACATTAACTACAAATCAAAATAGAAAAGCAGCTGTTTTCTAGCTAACTAAGGTCAACAGTTTCATTTGCCAAAAGATTCTAAATAAAACAGTGGAGTGTAAAAGCTAAATCATGACCATGTGGTGCAGGTAACATACTACCCAAACTGTGTGATGATGAGTAAATAGTAATTGTGGTAGATAAAAGACTTCATTTAATTGCTTTTGATTTTCAAAATAGTTTAGAATTTATTCTAAGTCAAAATATACACAATAGACTTGATCACTATGTAATACATATTTCATTCATACAGAAAAATTTACTAGATACAACTTTATTTTTCATTTATTAGTTGCTCTCTTCTTTGCTAATTTTGCCCTAAAGAGATTTTTGCACATAACATGTTTTTATCCATTAATGTGGCTGTAATGAATGTATAAGGCCCATAAAGTCTATTTATTTATCACATTAACCCTTTGAATCATCATCCAGCTCTGTTAACACACTTTGAACAAATGGTAATCTCTCAGTTATATCCTTGCGAAATTCACTTAAAGGGAGTTCCTTATCCTATGAAATACTTCAACAGTTGTACTTAACATTTGTTTGTAATTACTAGTCTTATTAAACATCTTTAACTTTTTCACCTAGCTAGAATGGCGAAAGTATTAATAATATCTGTTTACTCTAAAATATTATGGCTGAGCAGGTAAAGAATCCACTTGCACTGGCAATGCAGGAAACATGGGAGACATGGGTTCAATCCCTGGGTTGGAAGAGGAAATGGTAACCCACTCCAGTATTCTTGCCTGAGAAATCCCATGGCCAAAGGAGCTCAGGGGGCTAGACTCCATGGAGTTGCAAGGAGTCGGACACGACTGAGTGACTAACACGTTCACTATTCTGTAAACATTGACTTTTGTAGGAAACAATGACTTGGATGACAACTTTCTAAATAATAATAATAAAAAAAGGCAGCTCCCTGGTTCTTAAACTGTCCACATCAAAGCAAGTTGGCAGAAAAAAAGATAACACATGACATATGATAGTTGCTACAGCTAAGGCCCTTAAATTATAGTTGAGAGAAAGTCAGAGACAGCAAACTTAAAGGGCCTGTCTTTAAAAGGCTGAACTCACTAGACAATATTTTCAAGCATCTCTGGAAACTGACCAATTCTCAACTCACAGCTGGTCCTCTATTATCCATTTTTTCAAAGCACAAAAAATAGAATTCAGTAAAATTAGACATCCTCAAGCTACACCACGATGAGCTATTAAAATGCTGTGAGTTATTAGCCCAGAGTAGAGGGTTCATTCTTTCAGTGTTGCCCCATCCTCTTTCACATTCCTATTTTTATAGTGCTGTGGTTAAAAATACACGCTCTCCAGTCTGACCAACTGGGTTTAAATCCCATTGCTAGCACTTACTAGCCCTGAAACTTTGGACAAACTCTCAATTGACCTAACATAAGCAAAGTAGAAGTGCCTCCCCTCAGAGGGCTGTATTAGTCAATACACATAAACACTTGGAACAGTTCCTGACACATAGTACGTTCTCAATAACTATTAGTCATTACTGCACAGTAACAGTAATGAAAGGGAATGTACTGCACAGTAATAGTAATGAAAGTAAAATTGTCTTCCTTAGGGCTCCTGAGGTACTTTTAAATAAATGCCAATTTCCTTTTGCCCTAAGTGCATCCCAGCATAAAATGGCTAAGGAAATTTTCAAAAGTGAATTACTTATCCCACTTCTGGAGTAAAATAACTGCAACTCTTTCATGCTAAGTTAGTAATAGAAGGTCACAATGTATCAGGGTTGTAAGTCTCAAGAGTGTTTCAGCTGTAACACAGCTCTGTTTAGCAATGTTTAAGAAAGAGTCTGCAATTCCAATAGCCAAGCATTACTGATCACGTATCAATACATCGAGTGGATTGAGCACTGTGGAAGGCACAATAATGCTTCCCCAGACATGTCCACAGCCCAAGTCCCAGAACCTGGGAATAGGTTACTTGACACACCTTACATGGCAAAACAGGTACTACAAACGCAAATTTGGGAATCTGAGATGGAGAAATCATCCTAGATTATCTACATGAGCCCAAGGTAGTCTGCATGTCCTTATAAACAGAAGAGGAAGGTGAGAAAGTGTCAGAGCTAAGCACTACAAAAGACTTAATAAGCCATTGCTCACTTTGAAGATGGCAAGGTCCAATTTCTTGGGCCACAACCAAGTAATTCAGGAAGCGTCTAGAAGCTGGAAAAGGCAAGGTTTCCCAATTTACTTGGCCACAGACCTTGAATTAGCCATCCTTTTTCTTTAAAAACATGCTACACCACGATGAGCTATTAAAATGCTGTGAGTTATTAGCCCAGAGTAGAGGGTTCATTCTTTCAGTGTTGCCCCATCCTCTTTCACATTCCTCTTTTTATAGTGCTGTGGTTAAAAATACACGCCTCCAGTCTGACCAACTGGGTTTAAATCCCATTGCTAGCACTTACTAGCCCTGAAACTTTGGACAAACTCTCAATTGACCTAACATAAGCAAAGTAGAAGTGCCTCCCTCAGAGGGCTGTATTAGTCAATACACATAAGCACTTGGAACAGTTCCTGACACATAGTACGTTCTCAATAACTATTAGTCATTACTGCACAGTAACAGTAATGAAAGGGAATGTACTGCACAGTAATAGTAATGAAAGTAAAATTGTCTTCCTTAGGGCTCCTGAGGTACTTTTAAATAAATGCCAATTTCCTTTTGCCCTAAGTGCATCCCAGCATAAAATGGCTAAGGAAATTTTCAAAAGTGAATTACTTATCCCACTTCTGGAGTAAAATAACTGCAACTCTTTCATGCTAAGTTAGTAATAGAAGGTCACAATGTATCAGGGTTGTAAGTCTCAAGAGTGTTTCAGCTGTAACACAGCTCTGTTTAGCAATGTTTAAGAAAGAGTCTGCAATTCCAATAGCCAAGCATTACTGATCACGTATCAATACATCGAGTGGATTGAGCACTGTGGAAGGCACAATAATGCTTCCCAGACATGTCCACAGCCCAAGTCCCAGAACCTGGGAATAGGTTACTTGACACACCTTACATGGCAAAACAGGTACTACAAACGCAAATTTGGGAATCTGAGATGGAGAAATCATCCTAGATTATCTACATGAGCCCAAGGTAGTCTGCATGTCCTTATAAACAGAAGAGGAAGGTGAGAAAGTGTCAGAGCTAAGCACTACAAAAGACTTAATAAGCCATTGCTCACTTTGAAGATGGCAAGGTCCAATTTCTTGGGCCACAACCAAGTAATTCAGGAAGCGTCTAGAAGCTGGAAAAGGCAGTAAACAGACTGGCACCTACAATCTCCTACCAGCACCTTAATTTTAGCCCCATGAGGCCTGTTTTGGACTTCTGACCTCTATGACTCTAAGTTACTGTATCTGTGTTCTTTTAAGCTACCAAGTCATTACAGCAGCAACAGAAAACTAACACAAGCATTTTGCTAAGTGTCTTACTATAGGTATCTACTGAGTTAGCCTTCTGAACATTCTATGAAACAGATGCTATAATTAACTCTTCTTAATGAAGTTATAGAGAAAAAACTGAAGCTTATGAGAGTTATTTAACTTAGTTCAAGAATTCAGTTGAGATATGGCACATACCCATAAACACACACCCACATACACTTCTCACTTTGGGCAAGGTACACAAGTTAAAAACATTAGCCATCATAGGCATGTAAAAATTTTTATTTTCCTACAAGTTTTAAATTAGTTCCTTATCTTTATATCTCTAGTCATGTGGTAACACACTTACGACTCAGTGGTAAAGAATCCACCTGTCAGTACAGTCGATGAGGGCTCGATCCCTGCATTGGGAAGATCCCTTGGAGGAAGAAATGGCAACTCACTCTAGTATGCTTGCCTGGAGAAACCCATGGACCGAGGAGCCTGGTGGGCTACAATCCATGGGGTCACAAGGAGTCAGACATGTCTTAATGACTGAGCACACACATGCATTTTCTATGTGCCAGGAACTATATACTTATTCTTTACTGAGAGTAAATTACAAAATTCAAGAAGAGGTTCTTATCAAGATGTTTACAGATTAGTTGAGGGAGACAGGCAGGTACCCTAAAAATACAAGGCCATGACAGATGCTTTGAGAATGATAATGTAGAGGATAATCTGATGACAAATTAGAGAAGCAGCTGAGATTCCATTAGAGAAAGCTAGGAGAGATTTCTTAGGATGTGAATCTTAAAAGACAATTAGGAGGTTTCCCTGGTGGCTTAGTGGTAAACAGTTCACCTGCCAATGCAAGAGACACGGGTTCAATCCCTGATCCGGGAGGGATGCTGTGGAGCAACTAAGCCTGTGAGCCACAACTATAGAGCCTGTGCACTGCAACTGTTGAGCCTATGTGCCACAACAACTGAAGTCCGTGTGCCCTAGAGACCGAGTTCCACAACAAGAGAAGTCACTGCAACAAGAAGCCTGCTCACCTCAGTTAGAGATGAGCTCTCACTTCCTGCAACTAGAGAAGAGCCCGTGCATCAGGGAAAACCCAGAATAGCCAAAAATAAATAAATAAAATTTTTTTAAAAAGTCTTTTTTTAAAAAAAGGGCAATTAGGAATTTTCTAGGCCTGAGCCAAGCATTTGTGGGTAAATTATTCCCCACAATAAGAAATAGGGAATTTTCTAGATACAGCTAAAGGGGGAAATATGTAAAAGCTGAGTAGCAAGTAATTAAACATGGCTAACACACAGGGAACTGACAAGAACAAAGGAAACAGAAGCCAGACTGTGAAGGGTATTTCTGTTAAAGCTTTGGAATTGATGTTGTGATAGAGAACTTTTGAAGAATGGCATGTAAAAATTTTATTTTCCTACAAGTTTTAAATTAGTTCCTTATCTTTATATCTCTAGTCATGTGGTAACACACTTACGACTCAGTGGTAAAGAATCCACCTGTCAGTACAGTCGATGAGGGCTCGATCCCTGCATTGGGAAGATCCCTTGGAGGAAGAAATGGCAACTCACTCTAGTATGCTTGCCTGGAGAAACCCATGGACCGAGGAGCCTGGTGGGCTACAATCCATGGGGTCACAAGGAGTCAGACATGTCTTAATGACTGAGCACACACATGCATTTTCTATGTGCCAGGAACTATATACTTATTCTTTACTGAGAGTAAATTACAAAATTCAAGAAGAGGTTCTTATCAAGATGTTTACAGATTAGTTGAGGGAGACAGGCAGGTACCCTAAAAATACAAGGCCATGACAGATGCTTTGAGAATGATAATGTAGAGGATAATCTGATGACAAATTAGAGAAGCAGCTGAGATTCCATTAGAGAAAGCTAGGAGAGATTTCTTAGGATGTGAATCTTAAAAGACAATTAGGAGGTTTCCCTGGTGGCTTAGTGGTAAACAGTTCACCTGCCAATGCAAGAGACACGGGTTCAATCCCTGATCCGGGAGGGATGCTGTGGAGCAACTAAGCCTGTGAGCCACAACTATAGAGCCTGTGCACTGCAACTGTTGAGCCTATGTGCCACAACAACTGAAGTCCGTGTGCCCTAGAGACCGAGTTCCACAACAAGAGAAGTCACTGCAACAAGAAGCCTGCTCACCTCAGTTAGAGATGAGCTCTCACTTCCTGCAACTAGAGAAGAGCCCGTGCATCAGGGAAAACCCAGAATAGCCAAAAATAAATAAATAAAATTTTTTTAAAAAGTCTTTTTTTAAAAAAAGGGCAATTAGGAATTTTCTAGGCCTGAGCCAAGCATTTGTGGGTAAATTATTCCCCACAATAAGAAATAGGGAATTTTCTAGATACAGCTAAAGGGGGAAATATGTAAAAGCTGAGTAGCAAGTAATTAAACATGGCTAACACACAGGGAACTGACAAGAACAAAGGAAACAGAAGCCAGACTGTGAAGGGTATTTCTGTTAAAGCTTTGGAATTGATGTTGTGATAGAGAACTTTTGAAGGGTCTTCAATGGGGTAGAATATTAGAATAACCACTTTGGCAATAGGGTGATGCTTGAAAGGGGCTAAGTCTAGCAGACAGAAGACTATTTCAATAGTCCAAGCAAGAAAAGAACTGAGTCAAGGCAAAAGCAGAGAAGACACAGGCAACATTTGGGAGAGAGCTTTCAGAGGCAAAATATTAAGAACATAACAAAATATGTCAGAGGTCCCTTCAAGGTTTCCAGTTTGAATTAGGGTTAAGTGAAGATACTTACGAAGATGGGAAGACTGTTATTAAAGTTATTCATCAAATATTTTCAGTTCTCTCCCATTCTACTAGGGCACATACTGGGGTACATTCTCTGCCTCATTCTCTCTCCTGACATCTTTGACACAGATCGAAGTACGAACTTCCAGTCATGAGTAAATTCTGGGGGTTTAATGTACCACATTGTAATTATGATTAATGATGCTACATTACATTTTTTAAAAAGATCCTCAAGGACTCTTTTTCTTTCCCTTTGACACGGTAACCACAAAGGTTCAAGATGGAGGCCAATCCATTAATTCAGTCCCCGAACAGGCCAAATGAGCACAGCCTCCCTGCCATCTTGCAAAGCCTTTGTTACAACAGAGAACCTGACCTTCAGTGTTGTTAAACCACTAACGTATGAGGATTACTTTTGTTACACAGCATAGCATAGCCTATGATTATACATATGACTAGCATAGCCTATGACTAATACAATAGATAATAGACAATGAAAAATAGACACTGTAGAAGTTTACTTTTGTTCCTATAATTAGTATAAATACATTGAGTATAAAATGTTATGAAACATTCAGGGGGAAATAAGTCTAAATCTGGAGCAATTTCAACATTTCCTGCAGAAGGTCTTGACAAGTTTCCCCACAAATGTGCACCTTCTTTGTGTTCCCTGATCGCGCTTTGCTTCTACCACTCAAGTGCAATTGTCTGTTTCTTGTCTGCCTCTTTAAAGTTAGGATGGTACAGTATGCATGCACATAAACATGGCTAACACACAGGGAACTGACAAGAACAAAGGAAACAGAAGCCAGACTGTGAAGGGTATTTCTGTTAAAGCTTTGGAATTGATGTTGTGATAGAGAACTTTTGAAGGGTCTTCAATGGGGTAGAATATTAGAATAACCACTTTGGCAATAGGGTGATGCTTGAAAGGGGCTAAGTCTAGCAGACAGAAGACTATTTCAATAGTCCAAGCAAGAAAAGAACTGAGTCAAGGCAAAAGCAGAGAAGACACAGGCAACATTTGGGAGAGAGCTTTCAGAGGCAAAATATTAAGAACATAACAAAATATGTCAGAGGTCCCTTCAAGGTTTCCAGTTTGAATTAGGGTTAAGTGAAGATACTTACGAAGATGGGAAGACTGTTATTAAAGTTATTCATCAAATATTTTCAGTTCTCTCCCATTCTACTAGGGCACATACTGGGGTACATTCTCTGCCTCATTCTCTCTCCTGACATCTTTGACACAGATCGAAGTACGAACTTCCAGTCATGAGTAAATTCTGGGGGTTTAATGTACCACATTGTAATTATGATTAATGATGCTACATTACATTTTTTAAAAAGATCCTCAAGGACTCTTTTTCTTTCCCTTTGACACGGTAACCACAAAGGTTCAAGATGGAGGCCAATCCATTAATTCAGTCCCCGAACAGGCCAAATGAGCACAGCCTCCCTGCCATCTTGCAAAGCCTTTGTTACAACAGAGAACCTGACCTTCAGTGTTGTTAAACCACTAACGTATGAGGATTACTTTTGTTACACAGCATAGCATAGCCTATGATTATACATATGACTAGCATAGCCTATGACTAATACAATAGATAATAGACAATGAAAAATAGACACTGTAGAAGTTTACTTTTGTTCCTATAATTAGTATAAATACATTGAGTATAAAATGTTATGAAACATTCAGGGGGAAATAAGTCTAAATCTGGAGCAATTTCAACATTTCCTGCAGAAGGTCTTGACAAGTTTCCCCACAAATGTGCACCTTCTTTGTGTTCCCTGATCGCGCTTTGCTTCTACCACTCAAGTGCAATTGTCTGTTTCTTGTCTGCCTCTTTAAAGTTAGGATGGTACAGTATGCATGACTACATTTCAAGCAGACAGGAGAATGCCTGGCACCAGCGTAGGGCTCAGTAAACACTTAATGAATGTATGAATGATGAAGGAAGTCATGGTAGAGGATGATACGGTCTAGAGAGGTATAAGTGTAAAGTGAGAAAAGAGCTTAGGATAGACACCCCCAGATTTACTAAACAGGTAGAGAAATATGAGCTTAAAGACACAAAGAAAGAACTGTCTGAAATGGAAAATCAGAAACGATAACCTCCAGGCAAAGCAGAAGATCATTTCCAGAAGAAAGGAGTAGTCAAGATTGAGCATGCTCACTGTGAATGGATGTAAACAAACAGAAAGTATAGGCTCTCAAAAGACTTGTCCAAACACATATCAGTTCAAATGCTGCTATTCAATAAAAGGACGTTGGGGCCCTGGGTCAGAAGGGATTTAGTAGTATGAAAAGAGAAAGAGGGGAAGATCAGATCGCAGTGGATTAAGGACTGGATAAACCAAAGAAATGACCTGTGGATCTTGTTAGAAAGTAAATTCAGCAGGTCTGGAGTGAGGCCCAGGATTCCAGATTCTGCATTTCACACCAGCTCCCAAGTAACACTGATGCTGCTGGTCCACAGACTACACTTTGAGTACAAAGCTTTCGACCAAATCTTCACACATTATGCATAACCTCGGGCCCAAGAAATTAAGGGAAAAATATTCTCAAGTTTGAGAACTGTATGTTTTTAAATCTTCACAGAAGGCCAACATTATTAAAGGAATTTGGAGACTTACGGAATGTGGAGTCAGATCATGAAAAAGCACAGAAAATCTTAAGGTTCTGGTGTTAAAAAAAGAAAGAAAAAAGAAGGATCTTAGTGATTTCCCATTTTAAAATGATATTCAAAACACAACCTTGTAAGTTATGAAGTACAGATTTTCATCATTCCGAATTCTTGTAAAAGCCACAGCTGTTAAGAAATTTGGTAAGAGAAAAACTATGTTTAAGTTCAATGATCTCCAGCTCATCTAGAATTTTTGAAGAGGAAAGTCACTCTGGTAAAGGAATATTTCTCTTGAATTCAATAAAAATGGACTATTTCATTTCCTATACTTCCCACCATAATGATTTCTTTCTTCTTCACTGAATGACAAAAATCGAAAATTGATTGTTCAATCAATCAATAGATTGAGGCGCCAAATAGACTGTTCATATTAATAGTATTAGGAAAACTAGGATGGTAACCTTAGGCTATTTTTCATAAGCATAAGGCTGAAACAGTTTATTTTAGGTGTGGGTAAGTGGATGAGCTTTTAAAACCAAGTCTTCCAGCCTCTTCAACAAATGGTGCTGGGAAAATTGGACAACTATATGCAAAAAAATGAAGTTGGAACATTCCCTGACACCACACACAAAGATCAACTCAAAATGGATTAAAGACCTAAATGTAAGACCAGAAACCATCAAACTCTTAGAGGAGAATATAGGCAAAACACTCAAGGACATCAATCAAAGCAAGATCTTCTCTGACCCACTTACTAGAATAGCGGAACTAAAAAGAAAAATGAACATGTGGGACCTCATGAAACTTAAAAGCTTTTGGACAGCAAAAGAAACTACAAAAAAGCTGAACAGACAACCCACGGAATGGGAGAAAATCATGGCAAATGAAACAACAAACAAAGAATTAATCTCCAAAATCTACAAGCAACTCAGACAACTCAACATTAGAAAAATCAACAACCCAATCAAAAAATGGGAAAAGGACCTAAACAGACACCTCTCCAAAGAGGACATACAGAAGGCCCAAAAACATACAAAGTGATGCTCAACCTCACTTATTATTAGAGAAGCGCAAATCAAAACTACAATGAGATATCACCTCACACCTGTCAGAACGGCCATCATCCACAAATCAACAGACAATCAGGGACTTCTCTGGTGGCCCAGTGGCTAAGACTCCTGCCTTCCAATGCAAAAGGACTAGGTTCGAGCCCTGGTCAGGGAGCTAGATCCCACAAACTGCAACTTAGACCCAGCACAGTCAAAAACAAAAAAAACAGGCAATCAATGCTGGAGAGGGTGCAGAGAAAAGGGAACACTCCTGCATTGCTGGTGGGAATGTCAATTGATAACAGCCTCTATGGAAGACAGTATGGAGATTTCTTAAAAAACTAAAAATAGAAGCACCATGCGACCCAGCAATCCCACTCTTAGACTTATACCCTGATGAAATCAAATCTGAAAGAAGCACCTGTACCCTAATGTTCATTGCAGCTCTCTATACAATAGCTAGAACATAGAAGCAACCTAGATGCCCATTGACAAATGAATGGATCCAAAAGCTCTGGTACATATATACAATGGAATACTACACAGCTGCAAAGGGAAATGCAGAAGAATCAGCCCTAATGAGATGGCTGGATCTAGAACCTATCATCAAAAGTGAAGTCAGTCAAAAAGAGGACAAGTACTATATACTAACACATATATATGGAATCTAGTAGGATGGTGGTGGTGACACATGCAGTGAAGCGACAGAAAGACAGACATGGACAGTGGACATACGGACATTGTGGGGAAGCAACAGAGGGTGGGAGGCATAAAGGAAGTAGCATGAAGGCCTGTACTATCATAAGTGAAGAAAACAGCTATAGTCATTGCTCTGTGAGAAAAGGGGATCCTTCAGGGGTGCTGTGTGATGGTCTGGAGGGGTGGGACGGGGGGGATATACATATGACTAATCTGGGAACATACATATCTATAAACAACAAAACTCTGTAAAAGTTAAAAGCAAAATGAAAGTTTAAAAAAAAAAAAAAAAAAACCAAGTCTTCAACAGTTGGCAAGAAAAGGTTACAAGCATTCTAATGAGATTTTTTGGACCTTAATTTTAGTGAAATCAAATTGAGATGAATAACTTTTGCAAAATCATTGCAGACTATATTCCAAAGCCCCATGTCTGAAGGAGTCTGGCAATAACTCCATTTTTCCTCCTTGCCACATACTCTACCCACTTCAGCCCCTGCTCCACACAGGTGTCAAAGGCACCTTATTATACTCCCTACCAGATCCATCATTCTGCTTTCCTACTCCAGTATTTCCATGGCAGAAGTCATGGTTAAACCCACAAACTGCAACTTAGACCCAGCACAGTCAAAAACAAAAAAAACAGGCAATCAATGCTGGAGAGGGTGCAGAGAAAAGGGAACACTCCTGCATTGCTGGTGGGAATGTCAATTGATAACAGCCTCTATGGAAGACAGTATGGAGATTTCTTAAAAAACTAAAAATAGAAGCACCATGCGACCCAGCAATCCCACTCTTAGACTTATACCCTGATGAAATCAAATCTGAAAGAAGCACCTGTACCCTAATGTTCATTGCAGCTCTCTATACAATAGCTAGAACATAGAAGCAACCTAGATGCCCATTGACAAATGAATGGATCCAAAAGCTCTGGTACATATATACAATGGAATACTACACAGCTGCAAAGGGAAATGCAGAAGAATCAGCCCTAATGAGATGGCTGGATCTAGAACCTATCATCAAAAGTGAAGTCAGTCAAAAAGAGGACAAGTACTATATACTAACACATATATATGGAATCTAGTAGGATGGTGGTGGTGACACATGCAGTGAAGCGACAGAAAGACAGACATGGACAGTGGACATACGGACATTGTGGGGAAGCAACAGAGGGTGGGAGGCATAAAGGAAGTAGCATGAAGGCCTGTACTATCATAAGTGAAGAAAACAGCTATAGTCATTGCTCTGTGAGAAAAGGGGATCCTTCAGGGGTGCTGTGTGATGGTCTGGAGGGGTGGGACGGGGGGGATATACATATGACTAATCTGGGAACATACATATCTATAAACAACAAAACTCTGTAAAAGTTAAAAGCAAAAGGAAAGTTTAAAAAAAACAAAAACCAAGTCTTCAACAGTTGGCAAGAAAAGGTTACAAGCATTCTAATGAGATTTTTTGGACCTTAATTTTAGTGAAATCAAATTGAGATGAATAACTTTTGCAAAATCATTGCAGACTATATTCCAAAGCCCCATGTCTGAAGGAGTCTGGCAATAACTCCATTTTTCCTCCTTGCCACATACTCTACCCACTTCAGCCCCTGCTCCACACAGGTGTCAAAGGCACCTTATTATACTCCCTACCAGATCCATCATTCTGCTTTCCTACTCCAGTATTTCCATGGCAGAAGTCATGGTTAAAGTGCTTCCCCATCAGAGACGGCTTCTCAGGCAGGGTTCCAACCCTCTCAAAGAAACTCTCTCTTCCCACGTAGGAGTAACCTCTGTGATAATCAATTGTGTGATCATTTTCTATGTACCCCTCCCTCACTAAACTAGGAGGCCCATGATGGTAGCCTGATTCAGGGCTGTGTCCAAAGCCCATAGGTGACTGCTTTGCACTTACCAGTAACTCAATCAGTGCTTGTTCAAGGAACAAACAGTATCAAACTACTGGTACAAGTTTTTATCTTTGCCTTAAATAAATAATTTAAGGCAAGTATCAGTCCAAGCTCTGATAAAGTATTTCATGGCACAAGCTGACTCCTGAAGCCGTGTGATGGCAGCAGAGCCTGCGGCCAGTTTAGTCCTTAGAAGGGAGAAATGAAAGTAGCCCTCTAAGCAGAAGAGTCCACTGGAACCTGGCATCATATCATAAATCCAACAGTTGGCCAACTTTCTTTCTAGCTACTGTATTGGCAATTAAACTATCCTATAGCAATGGCTTGCTTAGAGGGTAATGGGGTGTGGATTATCAGATTCCTAAAATGATGGGTCACAGCACACATATTTTAGTTCTTAGAGTTACAATGAGGTAAAGACAAGTTTGGTCAATTGGAGCATAAAAGAACTATTTACTAACTAGTTATTTAATAATATTCATAAGCAAAAACCAACTTTTACACTCATAATCAATATTGTAACCTATAAAAACACTTTTCACCAGAAGTTATTTCATTTGACTTCTATAACAATCCTATGAAATGAATACATTCCCCGTCTCCCAGAGAAAGCAAAGCATGTAAAAGTCACACATGTAGTAAGTGAAAGATGCTCAACACAGACCTCCTTGCATTGAGTTCTTCTAGGATTCTAATTCTTTGAGAATTCTTTCTTCTAGGTCATATGGCCCTTTTGTAAAAGGGAATGCAAAATGGTTTACTGATGGGTTAGAGATTTATCTGTTAGCATTGATTGTTATCTGTTAATTGTAACTGACTGCGATTAACGAAGAAACCCCTAGACTATTCTGATGATTCTAAGAGGGAATGAGCATGTGTAGCCAATCCCAATCAAAGAGGAGGGTCTTGCGCCATTGATTGGTTCAGTTTTAAAAACCGCCCTTTACCTCCAACTGGGGCCCTGGCAGGAAACTTTGTTCCTTGCGGGTGGTCGCTGGCGCCAGCCTAAGTAAACCTCATTTCCATCTACCACGAGCAGAGTTGGGTGCTTCACTGAGCGCGCCTCACAACACTTTCAGTATTAAACTACAGTGAAGAAACAGAAACCTAGGTATAATAATGTACCTTTCTCTCCAGTTTTTAATTCCTTTCAAAAATGTGAATCTTTATTAGAGTCCAAACCAAACTAAATTAAAGTAAAGAAAATGTTTGTAACTCCAGTTTCAGTTTAAGGCTTAAGAGAGATTTCATGGCACAAGCTGACTCCTGAAGCCGTGTGATGGCAGCAGAGCCTGCGGCCAGTTTAGTCCTTAGAAGGGAGAAATGAAAGTAGCCCTCTAAGCAGAAGAGTCCACTGGAACCTGGCATCATATCATAAATCCAACAGTTGGCCAACTTTCTTTCTAGCTACTGTATTGGCAATTAAACTATCCTATAGCAATGGCTTGCTTAGAGGGTAATGGGTGGGGATTATCAGAGTCCTAAGATGATGGGTCACAGCACACATATTTTAGTTCTTAGAGTTACAATGAGGTAAAGACAAGTTTGGTCAATTGGAGCATAAAAGAACTATTTACTAACTAGTTATTTAATAATATTCATAAGCAAAAACCAACTTTTACACTCATAATCAATATTGTAACCTATAAAAACACTTTTCACCAGAAGTTATTTCATTTGACTTCTATAACAATCCTATGAAATGAATACATTCCCCGTCTCCCAGAGAAAGCAAAGCATGTAAAAGTCACACATGTAGTAAGTGAAAGATGCTCAACACAGACCTCCTTGCATTGAGTTCTTCTAGGATTCTAATTCTTTGAGAATTCTTTCTTCTAGGTCATATGGCCCTTTTGTAAAAGGGAATGCAAAATGGTTTACTGATGGGTTAGAGATTTATCTGTTAGCATTGATTGTTATCTGTTAATTGTAACTGACTGCGATTAACGAAGAAACCCCTAGACTATTCTGATGATTCTAAGAGGGAATGAGCATGTGTAGCCAATCCCAATCAAAGAGGAGGGTCTTGCGCCATTGATTGGTTCAGTTTTAAAAACCGCCCTTTACCTCCAACTGGGGCCCTGGCAGGAAACTTTGTTCCTTGCGGGTGGTCGCTGGCGCCAGCCTAAGTAAACCTCATTTCCATCTACCACGAGCAGAGTTGGGTGCTTCACTGAGCGCGCCTCACAACACTTTCAGTATTAAACTACAGTGAAGAAACAGAAACCTAGGTATAATAATGTACCTTTCTCTCCAGTTTTTAATTCCTTTCAAAAATGTGAATCTTTATTAGAGTCCAAACCAAACTAAATTAAAGTAAAGAAAATGTTTGTAACTCCAGTTTCAGTTTAAGGCTTAAGGAGAGAAACAATTTGCTATTGCTCTTTTCCAGAGCCTGCTGCAGAAATAATTATTCAGAAAGTTCAGTTTTCTTATCTTCAGAAATCTCTTTGCCATCTTGCCTTTATGCATGCCAGAAGCCTACACAGACAAATTTAGAGATATACAACGCATCTGTGTTTGTTAGTTTAAGGCTTTTACTATCTTTTCCTAGTCAATAATCCTCTCACTATCATCTCTTCACCTTTTGAAGTCAGGGCTCCTGTTATTTATTCACAAAGGGCATTCCAGCATCTCCTGGACACCCAGGAATAACTGCACAATTTTGAAAGAGCACGAATTATAAACACGAACATTCTTAGAAGCAAGCAGAATCTAATAAGGGTTTTTTGGACCTTAATTTCAGTGAAATCAAATTGCAATGAATAACTTTTTAAAAAAAAAATTTTTGGCCACTTCTATTGATCTTTCATTTATTTCCATCCATCTTTGCTCTTTTTGGCTTGTGTGGGCCTCCCATCACAGCAGCCTCTCACTGCAGAGCACCGGCTCTGGGCACATGTGCTCCAGAGCTTCAGCTCGGTAATTGGACACATTGGTCCAACTGCTCTGATATAAAATGGTGTTATTGCTCACTACAACAGTAAACATTTCAGTTGTAAAACAGGAAATGTTTATCCGGGGAGAGATTACTTAATATATCTATACCCAATCACACTGATGGGTTAGAATTTATCTGTTAGCTGAGCGATTGTAACTGACTGCGATTAACGAAGAAACCCTAGACTATTCTGATGATTCTAAGAGGGAATGAGCATGTGTAGCCAATCCCAATCAAAGAGGAGGGTCTTGCGCCATTGATTGGTTCAGTTTTAAAAACCGCCTTTACCTCCAACTGGGGCCCTGGCAGGAAACTTTGTTCCTTGCGGGTGGTCGCTGGCGCCAGCCTAAGTAAACCTCATTTCCATCTACCACGAGCAGAGTTGGGTGCTTCACTGAGCGCGCCTCACAACACTTTCAGTATTAAACTACAGTGAAGAAACAGAAACCTAGGTATAATAATGTACCTTTCTCTCCAGTTTTTAATTCCTTTCAAAAATGTGAATCTTTATTAGAGTCCAAACCAAACTAAATTAAAGTAAAGAAAATGTTTGTAACTCCAGTTTCAGTTTAAGGCTTAAGGAGAGAAACAATTTGCTATTGCTCTTTTCCAGAGCCTGCTGCAGAAATAATTATTCAGAAAGTTCAGTTTTCTTATCTTCAGAAATCTCTTTGCCATCTTGCCTTTATGCATGCCAGAAGCCTACACAGACAAATTTAGAGATATACAACGCATCTGTGTTTGTTAGTTTAAGGCTTTTACTATCTTTTCCTAGTCAATAATCCTCTCACTATCATCTCTTCACCTTTTGAAGTCAGGGCTCCTGTTATTTATTCACAAAGGGCATTCCAGCATCTCCTGGACACCCAGGAATAACTGCACAATTTTGAAAGAGCACGAATTATAAACACGAACATTCTTAGAAGCAAGCAGAATCTAATAAGGGTTTTTTGGACCTTAATTTCAGTGAAATCAAATTGCAATGAATAACTTTTTAAAAAAAAAATTTTTGGCCACTTCTATTGATCTTTCATTTATTTCCATCCATCTTTGCTCTTTTTGGCTTGTGTGGGCCTCCCATCACAGCAGCCTCTCACTGCAGAGCACCGGCTCTGGGCACATGTGCTCCAGAGCTTCAGCTCGGTAATTGGACACATTGGTCCAACTGCTCTGATATAAAATGGTGTTATTGCTCACTACAACAGTAAACATTTCAGTTGTAAAACAGGAAATGTTTATCCGGGGAGAGATTACTTAATATATCTATACCCAATCACATGGTTCAGAACATATGAAGAGAATGCCTTAGAAGACAGCGTTTGGAGAACACCCACTTTCTAAAAGTTATCTACGTAACAGCCAAAACAGCACTAAGAAATGGTTACAAATTTTCATACAAGCAATTAAAAAAAAAATGTACCCATAAGGCATAATCCCAGGAGAAATGAAAATGCGTCCACCTAAAAACTTGTATATGCATAGAGAACAGACTTATGAACATTGGGGAGAGGGAAAAGTGGGTGAGAGATATGGGAAGAGCAACACGGAACCCTATAGTATCTTACGTAAAAGCGATAACTATTGTCAATGCACTGTGGACTAAGGGATTGTACATGGGGGCTATGTGATGGCCTGGAGGGATGGGATGGGGGAGACTGGGACATACATATGACTAATCTGGATTTATACATATCTGTAAACCACAAAACTCTGTAAAATCAACAAAGCAAAATAAAACTTGTGATTGTGAAAAAATAAGATAAATAAAAATTTTAAAAACCTTGTACATGAAGGTTCAGAGCAACATTATCATAATAACCAAAAGATGAAAACTAAAATGTCCATCAATTGATAGATTTTCTTAATGCAGTAAATCTGTACAATGGAGTATTACTTGGCCATAAGGAATGAAGTAGTGATACATATGACAACCTCGATGAACCCTGAAGATATGATGGGAGTGGAAGGGGTCAGTCACAAAGCCCACACATGGTCATATGAAATGTCCAGAAGAGGGGACTCAGCAGAGACATATAGATTAGTGGTTGCTTAGAGCTGGGGTAGGAGACACACAGAAAGATGGAAGGGTGGCCGATAGCTAAGAAACAATAGAGTTTCTTCTTGAGGTAATGAAAATATTTGAAAATTGACTGTGGTGATGACTGAATTTTCCTGTAAATATATTTAAGATTACTGAATGATACACTTATAAATGGGTGAGTTATATGGTATGTAAATTATACTTTATTAATAAAGTTACAAAAAATATAAATTTATATTTAATACATGACTAATAAATCCAATTAAAGCACTGTTTTGATAGCACTCTGCCTCTGCTCAGAGGCCTCCAAGCTCTGATGCACTTAAAAATGGGTTTTAAGCCTTTTCGCTCTCAGTCATGGGCACACTGCAGAAGGATGTTACTATCAAGTCGGATGCACCTGAGACCCTATTACTGGAGAAGCATGCAGATTACATCGCATCCTATGGCTCAAAGAAAGATGACTACTAATACTGCATGTCTGAGTATTTGAGAATGAGTGGTACTTCTCAGTCATGGGCACACTGCAAAAAAAATAAGGATGTGGTCGTATGAAGAAGAAGATACTTGGGAAGAGCAAAAAAAACACGGAACCCTATAGTATCTTACGTAAAAGCGATAACTATTGTCAATGCACTGTGGACTAAGGGATTGTACATGGGGGCTATGTGATGGCCTGGAGGGATGGGATGGGGGAGACTGGGACATACATATGACTAATCTGGATTTATACATATCTGTAAACCACAAAACTCTGTAAAATCAACAAAGCAAAATAAAACTTGTGATTGTGAAAAAATAAGATAAATAAAAATTTTAAAAACCTTGTACATGAAGGTTCAGAGCAACATTATCATAATAACCAAAAGATGAAAACTAAAATGTCCATCAATTGATAGATTTTCTTAATGCAGTAAATCTGTACAATGGAGTATTACTTGGCCATAAGGAATGAAGTAGTGATACATATGACAACCTCGATGAACCCTGAAGATATGATGCGGAGTGGAAGGGGTCAGTCACAAAGCCCACACATGGTCATATGAAATGTCCAGAAGAGGGGACTCAGCAGAGACATATAGATTAGTGGTTGCTTAGAGCTGGGGTAGGAGACACACAGAAAGATGGAAGGGTGGCCGATAGCTAAGAAACAATAGAGTTTCTTCTTGAGGTAATGAAAATATTTGAAAATTGACTGTGGTGATGACTGAATTTTCCTGTAAATATATTTAAGATTACTGAATGATACACTTATAAATGGGTGAGTTATATGGTATGTAAATTATACTTTATTAATAAAGTTACAAAAAATATAAATTTATATTTAATACATGACTAATAAATCCAATTAAAGCACTGTTTTGATAGCACTCTGCCTCTGCTCAGAGGCCTCCAAGCTCTGATGCACTTAAAAATGGGTTTTAAGCCTTTTCGCTCTCAGTCATGGGCACACTGCAGAAGGATGTTACTATCAAGTCGGATGCACCTGAGACCCTATTACTGGAGAAGCATGCAGATTACATCGCATCCTATGGCTCAAAGAAAGATGACTACTAATACTGCATGTCTGAGTATTTGAGAATGAGTGGTATCTATTGGGGCCTGACAGTAATGGATCTCATGGGACAACTACATCGCATGAATAGAGAAGAAATTCTGACATTTATTAAGCCTTGTCAACATGAGTGTGGTGGGATAAGTGCTAGTATTGGACACGATCCTCATCTTTCGTACACTCTTAGTGCTGTCCAGATACTTACTCTCTATGATAGTATTAATGTTATTGACGTGAATAAAGTTGTGGAATATGTTCAGAGTCTACAGAAAGAAGATGGTTCTTTTGCTGGAGATATTTGGGGAGAAATTGACACGAGATTCTCTTTCTGTGCGGTGGCAACTTTGGCTTTATTGGGGAAGTTGGATGCTATTAATGTGGAAAAAGGCAATCGAATTTGTTTTATCATGTATGAACTTTGATGGTGGATTTGGTTGCAGGCCAGGTTCTGAATCCCATGCAGGGCAAATCTATTGTTGCACAGTATTCTTGGCTATTACTAGTCAGTTGCATCAAGTAAATCCTGATTTACTCGGTTGGTGGCTTTGTGAACCACAGCTTCCATCTGGTGGACTCAATGGAAGGCCAGAGAAGTTACCAGATGTGTGCTATTCATGGTGGGTGTTGGCTTCCCTAAAGATAATTGGAAGGCTTCATTGGATTGATAGAGAAAAACTACGCAGTTTTATCTTAGCGTGTCAGGATGAAGAAATCAGAGGATTTGCAGATCGGCCAGGAGATATGGTAGATCCTTTTCATACTCTGTTTGGAATTGCTGGATTGTCACTTTTGGGAGGAGAACAGATTAAACCTGTTAGCCCTGTTTTTTGCATGCCTGACGAAGTACTTCTGAGAGTCAATGTTCAGCCTGAACTAGTGAGCTAGATTTAGATCCCTTGATGGAAGAGTTGCTTTATGTAGTTTTTCTGTGTTCTGACATTTCAGTAGTTGGAAGTGCTTAACAAACTTAATAAATACCACATTAATATTTCGTACACGAATTGTGTTAATTTTAATAAATAATATAATTATAGATACTGTAAATTAAATATCTTTATTATAGTTTATTCTGGAATGCTGTTATTTGAAAATTTTGTTTATGCTTCAGTGTATTTCTTCTGTATGTCTCCATAATAGTAGGCTTGAACTCTGTTTAACTGATGAAGTCTTATGTTCTGATTTTCCTGTGATTCCCTTGATGTATATAACTATAGATGATGTAAATTGGTCTCTGTCAGTGAGAATGTTACTGATAATAGAAATGATGAACCCCAAAGGAATTAAAAGATGAAAAAAAAAAAAAGTTTTAAGTTTATATGAGCATTCAACCCTGAGAATGAAAGGACATATTCTTCACAGTGAATGCAACATTCTGAGTGCTCTCAGAAAGAGACTGTTACAAATGATAGGCGCATGACTGAAGGAGCTTCCACCAGACAGTCTCCCAGATGTAACAACTACAAATTCTGGACAAAATACAGAAAAGCAACTACCGGAAGGTACAGGAAAGGAAACAGAAGCAGGGCACGTCTGGAGGGGAGGGCGTCCTGACAGAAGAGAGGGGCAGAGCTGAGTTTCAGGGTTTTGTCCTGTGTTCAACCCAGAGCAGACCACAGCGGGCATGACATGGGCACGCAGACTGAAACCCCAATGGAAAACCTGCAGTTTTCTTCTTGTCACCCTGTGACCTCTGACCATCTCTCTGCCCTTGGTTTCTGTGAAATCCAGCATCTCTGGGTTCTTTTTCTTCTTTCCTAACAGCACCTCTGGTGTCTTGATCTTTCCTCTCTCCTCGTCTGCCCTCTACACCAGCATCCTGCAGGGCTTTGCTCTCAGCTTTGAATCCGTACACTTCCTTCTCACAGATCATCTACTCCCACTGAGACTCCCATCTTCACAAACATGGGCAGGCTCCCTTCTCAGCTTCACTTTGGATGGTTCTAGCTTCAGACCAGTAACAGTGTGGTAGGAGCTAAATTCTAAAGTCAGTACAAAAGCCAAAAATCACAAAGGCTCACAATTTGCCTTGAAGTTATCTTAGGAAGGTTAAGAATTCTTCATTCCTTGGCCCAGCCTGCACTGCTGAATTTGCTCAAGATAAATGCACTTAAACTATGGTTCTACTGTATTTAGTTGTCCCTCAAGAATCTCCAACTCAACATGTCTTAACTGAACTTCCAGCCTGCCTTCCATCTACCTGCAGCCCATCCTTTGCCTTTTCTTCCCATGTTAACAGACGGCACTGAAACCAAGCTAGAAATCAGTCACCCTTGACTCTTCTTTCTTCTTTATGCCAAAATCCAGATCAGTCTTGATTCCATTCATTTTTGTGCACCAAATGCTTTAATTCCAGCTCTTATGATCTTTTACTCAGAGGATGGCCGGTCACCACATGGGTCTCCCTGCCTTCTTTCTGTCTTCCATCTCCTATCCAGGTCTTTTGCCTTTTTCAAATGCAAATACAATCAGATTTCTCCTGGCTCAGAAAGATTCTCCCATGGTAAACCACCACCCATAACAGTAGATACCACTCTTACAAATCATACTAATTTTAATGTCATTTTTCTTTAATAATGGCATCACTCACCAACAAAGGAGATCAGGATCACCAGCAGTACAATGAGAGCACAGATACATGGAATCAGGACCAGCAAGAGGAAACGAAGAATAGTCAGAGTGGTCAGCCTCTGAGAGCAGCCATCACCCATGCTACCATCGTCAGCTCTCAACACCTACAGTAGGAGAGGAAAACGAAACACAGTTTTACCATGACAAAGTCATTCAATATCTGCTCTGACATTGTAGAGTACAGTAGTCTATTTAGAGCAGCAGCATGCTTAAATTTTCCTCTGTGTACTTTAGAGCAAGAAATGAGGTTAGTCACCAAATCACACTAATAACTGAACAATCACTGAACCAGCTGCATTTGGGGCTTCTCTGCTCTTTTCCGTCTTTGATCTTTCCTCTCCTCGTCTGCCCTCTACACCAGCATCCTGCAGGGCTTTGCTCTCAGCTTTGAATCCGTACACTTCCTTCTCACAGATCATCTACTCCCACTGAGACTCCCATCTTCACAAACATGGGCAGGCTCCCTTCTCAGCTTCACTTTGGATGGTTCTAGCTTCAGACCAGTAACAGTGTGGTAGGAGCTAAATTCTAAAGTCAGTACAAAAGCCAAAAATCACAAAGGCTCACAATTTGCCTTGAAGTTATCTTAGGAAGGTTAAGAATTCTTCATTCCTTGGCCCAGCCTGCACTGCTGAATTTGCTCAAGATAAATGCACTTAAACTATGGTTCTACTGTATTTAGTTGTCCCTCAAGAATCTCCAACTCAACATGTCTTAACTGAACTTCCAGCCTGCCTTCCATCTACCTGCAGCCCATCCTTTGCCTTTTCTTCCCATGTTAACAGACGGCACTGAAACCAAGCTAGAAATCAGTCACCCTTGACTCTTCTTTCTTCTTTATGCCAAAATCCAGATCAGTCTTGATTCCATTCATTTTTGTGCACCAAATGCTTTAATTCCAGCTCTTATGATCTTTTACTCAGAGGATGGCCGGTCACCACATGGGTCTCCCTGCCTTCTTTCTGTCTTCCATCTCCTATCCAGGTCTTTTGCCTTTTTCAAATGCAAATACAATCAGATTTCTCCTGGCTCAGAAAGATTCTCCCATGGTAAACCACCACCCATAACAGTAGATACCACTCTTACAAATCATACTAATTTTAATGTCATTTTTCTTTAATAATGGCATCACTCACCAACAAAGGAGATCAGGATCACCAGCAGTACAATGAGAGCACAGATACATGGAATCAGGACCAGCAAGAGGAAACGAAGAATAGTCAGAGTGGTCAGCCTCTGAGAGCAGCCATCACCCATGCTACCATCGTCAGCTCTCAACACCTACAGTAGGAGAGGAAAACGAAACACAGTTTTACCATGACAAAGTCATTCAATATTTGCTCTGACATTGTAGAGTACAGTAGTCTATTTAGAGCAGCAGCATGCTTAAATTTTCCTCTGTGTACTTTAGAGCAAGAAATGAGGTTAGTCACCAAATCACACTAATAACTGAACAATCACTGAACCAGCTGCATTTGGGGCAGAGCAAATCATCTATTCCTGAAATGTGTCTCAGGAGTATTTGAACTTATAACAATATTTCATCTTGATTTGTTCTAAGTTATCTGCTGGTATTATTCCAAGGGGCTGTGCATTACCATGGTAGAACTCACCTTGACCTAGAACTCTAAGAGTGCCTAATACAGTGATAAAATAGTGGTGAGTGGTGTGGACAGGGCATCCTCCAGACTTCACTCTTGCTTGTCTCATTAGTCCTAACCTAAATGTGAATGAATCTAGGCAAAATAAGTTTGCAACCATTAATAATTCAGCATGATTGAATGTTCCTATGTATTATATTTAGTGGCAAGCTGGGTAATGAAAAAGAGCCCGTTCTGTTGGCCACTAACAATCTCTCAGGACACCCTCTGCTGTCTACATCACCCTGCAGCCCATCCACTGGAAAGAGAACGATGAGGTACAACAGTAATGGTTCAACAAGATAAAGTTCTTATTTTCAAATGCTTTAAATTTTGCTTAGCTCAATCTCTTGCCAGAAACAATGTCTGGAAATTCAAGTATTGCAGCTGGCTTAGGGCAGTAGCTTTTTTAACAGAGATAGAATTAAAAGTGACTTGAGTTCACTATGAGCAACTCTTCTGATCCCATCAATGAAGATGTTTCTTCTGTCTCTCCCTTGGACTTCTGACTCACCGTACCTTTTCTTCTCCGACAGTTTCAGAGCTTGAACTATAACCTTGGTGTATACAGCTCTTGAATCTCTTGAGTCCTGGCTTTCCTTTCAAGTTAGATCATAAAGTTCCTAATTTTTCAAAATGAATGAACTTTGAGAAAGAACCATATCACAATGGAGAAGTCCTAACTGATGGTCTAACATTTGATTCCTTCTGGTATGTAGCTAGTACCTGATAATTTCTCATGGATAGAAAGGCAACTTTGATTTATTCTTCTGAATTGCAAGGCATATGCGATTCTCCATTTCTGCTTTATTCCTCCTACTTCAAAATCATCTCTTGTTGTCTAACATATATTGCAAACAGTGTTCACTAAATACAGTGATGTGATGACACTCTCCATAATTTTAAGAATTCTCCATGGGAGACACTACTTGAAAGAATATGTGATATTAGGTTAAGAATGGCTTGATTTCTTAGATTAATGCCTTTACTGATCCATTCCTTTAGAATCTGGTTTTATCAACCAGCTGACACAAGATCAGAGTTAATTTACAATTAAGTAGCACCATTTTGGAGGAGGTTGTAGGAAGGACATGACCCACCAGAGGACCCATGAGCTGGACTCCGGCAATTGGAGGCTCTTCACCACCACCTCTTCTGTCTTTGGAATGTATGCTATACCCAGTGTTCCCACAGCCAAAGCCATTTTCAAAGATGCAGCCCTAAGACAGCAATGTGCTGCTGAGACCATCTGGATAGCAGACATGAATGAACCGCATTATGGCTACTATATAAGGTTCTGACAGGTGTGGAGATCTAATCACCTTATAGTCACCCAGTGCAAACTCTGCATGTAAGTCTCCCTGCTTATTAAAGCACCTAGAAATCTAGCATTGATATATCTCTTTCTTCAGTCCATCCTTGTCCTCTGTATATGGGGGCCAGTTTTCGATTTCACTCAATGTGAACTGATACACTGACACAATATTTGCTGTAACACACTAATTATAACACTGGGTGGGTGGCTTCCTTTGGGCCTAGACATAACATTAACCTGTAAAAATCCTGTGTGGAACTACTGCTCAGAGACTATAATAGAACTGACTGACTTCATTTACTCAACAAGTAGTTGCTGAACACCTACTAATTACAATAAGCATAGTGATGAACATAATAATCATCTAAGACAACTTTCCCTCCAAAGCTCAGTCTTGTGGGAGAGACAAGATATATACACACAAGTAACTACATTTCGTGGTAGCAAATGATAAACACCATGAGACGTACAGAAATTCAAAAGAGAGGAAGACAATTTTTGGCTGGAGGCTCACTTAAGACATTGTAGAGAACCAGCACTTGAACTAGTTATGATTCTCAGAATAATACCCCTGAAAAGCTCTGTTCTCATTTAAAACAGTGATGAAATACATCCAGAAAAGTAAGAAGTTATGAACTTTCTTTGACTTTCACAACAATGGAAAGATTTCTTTATTAATATGGTCACAAAAGCATTGTAGGGATGATCTTCTTGGGTTGCAAAGTGCTATCTAGAATCCTGTGGTACAGTGATGTGATGACACTCTCCATAATTTTAAGAATTCTCCATGGGAGACACTACTTGAAAGAATATGTGATATTAGGTTAAGAATGGCTTGATTTCTTAGATTAATGCCTTTACTGATCCATTCCTTTAGAATCTGGTTTTATCAACCAGCTGACACAAGATCAGAGTTAATTTACAATTAAGTGGCACCATTTTGGAGGAGGTTGTAGGAAGGACATGACCCACCAGAGGACCCATGAGCTGGACTCCGGCAATTGGAGGCTCTTCACCACCACCTCTTCTGTCTTTGGAATGTATGCTATACCCAGTGTTCCCACAGCCAAAGCCATTTTCAAAGATGCAGCCCTAAGACAGCAATGTGCTGCTGAGACCATCTGGATAGCAGACATGAATGAACCGCATTATGGCTACTATATAAGGTTCTGACAGGTGTGGAGATCTAATCACCTTATAGTCACCCAGTGCAAACTCTGCATGTAAGTCTCCCTGCTTATTAAAGCACCTAGAAATCTAGCATTGATATATCTCTTTCTTCAGTCCATCCTTGTCCTCTGTATATGGGGGCCAGTTTTCGATTTCACTCAATGTGAACTGATACACTGACACAATATTTGCTGTAACACACTAATTATAACACTGGGTGGGTGGCTTCCTTTGGGCCTAGACATAACATTAACCTGTAAAAATCCTGTGTGGAACTACTGCTCAGAGACTATAATAGAACTGACTGACTTCATTTACTCAACAAGTAGTTGCTGAACACCTACTAATTACAATAAGCATAGTGATGAACATAATAATCATCTAAGACAACTTTCCCTCCAAAGCTCAGTCTTGTGGGAGAGACAAGATATATACACACAAGTAACTACATTTCGTGGTAGCAAATGATAAACACCATGAGACGTACAGAAATTCAAAAGAGAGGAAGACAATTTTTGGCTGGAGGCTCACTTAAGACATTGTAGAGAACCAGCACTTGAACTAGTTATGATTCTCAGAATAATACCCCTGAAAAGCTCTGTTCTCATTTAAAACAGTGATGAAATACATCCAGAAAAGTAAGAAGTTATGAACTTTCTTTGACTTTCACAACAATGGAAAGATTTCTTTATTAATATGGTCACAAAAGCATTGTAGGGATGATCTTCTTGGGTTGCAAATGCACAGTGGCCTCAGTGCTATCTAGAATCCTGTGCCCAAATACAGCCCATTTAGTATTCATAAGTGAAAAATCAGTAGGGAAAGTGCTAATGGCTCATTATGTATCTTATATTAACATATCAATAAGATGAGAAGAAAATCAACATCTTATATATCAACAAGCACTTGATCTCCAGAAATGATATTCATCATCAGTGCAAATACTTTCTCCAGTGACTAGGAAACTGATTCCTTTTATGAAGGAGAGAAGAGGAAGAAATACTTAAATTCAGAGCTAAGAAATCCTTAGAGGAAACCTCAGTCCTTTTTTCATGTGTATAACTTTTCTCTTGCACTCACAGCCACTTAAGACTATCACTGGACATGCTACAATTATTCAGAGGCCCTTTGAGGTTTCTCTGAATAAAAGGCAACTCACATTCTTCATTGTTGGGTAAATAAGGCCAGATGAGGTAAACCACTAGGACTCTTAAAAACCCTCTCTCCAAGAGGCACTCTCTTCCAGGATCTAACCTCTACATACTTGAAACCTTAAGCCAAGCACAGTCACAAACATTCAATGGTACAGGCAGGGAACAATGCAACTGGCTGACCTGCACATATTTCAGCTATGCAGTTCTTATGTCTTACTAATCTTCCCTGGTGGCCCGGTGGTTAAAGAGTCCACCTTGCAATGCAAGGGGCACTGGTTCGATCCCTGGCCTTGGAAGATCCCACATGCCATGAAGTGGCTGGACCCATGTATGCAATTATGAACTCTGGAGCACATGTGCCCAGAGCTGGTGCTTCGCAATGAGACGCCACTACAATGGGAAGCCCACGCCAGCCAAAGTGAAGATTCATTTCTTTTGTCTTAGAGACTACATTTTAAAAGATATTGGCTAAGAACAAAGACAGATGAAAATAGAGAAATGAAAGACCAATAGAAGTGGCCCTGCCCGCTCCCCTCCCTCTCCAACCCCCCGCTCAAAATAAATAAATAAATAAATCTTAAAAAAAAAAAAAAAAAAAGATATTGGCTTACATAACATGAATACAATCTAGCTAACCAAAACATTTCCTTTAGGCATTGGTTCCACTGGGAGACCTTCTCATTTATCCCTTTCACATGTTTAAGACTATTATCGTTGCCTCCTAGCTTACTGGTTCAACTATTTTCACAACAGCCATTCTGCCTTTTTTTTTTTTTTTTCCCAAAGGGAAAAACAGAATAAGGTTTCCCTAATTTTTTTTAAATGTTGGCCTCTTTTATTGGCTTTTTATTTATTTTCATCCATCTTTATTCTTTGGCCGGCGTGGGCTTCCCATTGTAGTGGCATCTCATTGCGAAGCACCAGCTCTGGGCACATGTGCTCCAGAGTTCATAATTGCATACATGGGTCCAGCCACTTCATGGCATGTGGGATCTTCCAAGGCCAGGGATCGAACCAGTGCCCCTTGCATTGCAAGGTGGACTCTTTTTTTTTTAAAGGTCTTTTTTTTTTTTTTTTAAGATTGATTTATTTATCTATTTTGGGTGAGGGTCGGGTTGGGGAGGTAGGGGAGCGGGCGGGCCACTTCTATTGGTCTTCTATTTCTCTTATTTTTCATCCGTCTTTGTTCTTCAGCTCCTGCGGGCTTCCCATCGCAGCGGCCTCTGTCATCGCAGAATGCCGGCTCTGGGCGCATGCACCCCAGAGCTCTGGCTCGGTAATTCGACACATCAGTCCAGCCCCTCCGCGGCACGTGGGATCTTCCCAGGCCAGGGATCGAACCGGCGCCCCTTGCACTGCAAGGCGGTGTCCTTATCCACTGAACCACCAGGGGAAGCCCAAGGTGGACTCTTTAACCACCGGACCACCAGGGAAGCCCCATTCTGCTTCTTTTTTAAAGTATATAGTTGGCTTACAATGCTGTATTAGTTTCATGTGTATAGCACAGTGACTCAGTTATACATACGTGTGTATATACACACATACTCTTTTTTCAGATTCTTTTCCCTTGTCATTATTACACAAGATTGAGTACAGATCCCTGTGTTACCTACAAAATAGATAACCAACAAGGTCATTGCTGGTTATTTATTTCATATATAGTAGTGTATCTATATCAAACTCCTAATTTATTCCTACCCACTCCTTTTCCCTTTGATAACTGTAAGTTTGTTTTCTATGTTTTTGAGTCTATTTCTTTTTTGCAAATAAATTCATTTGTATTTTTTTTAGCTTCCATTTAGGAGTGATATCATGTCTTTGGCTTACTTTACTTAATATGATCATTTCCAGGTCTCACCACTTGCTGCAAATGGCATTATTTCATTCTTTATGGCTGAATCATATTCCATAGTGTGTGCATGTGAGAGAAATATATCACCTCTTCCTTATCCATTCATCACAACAGCTATTCTCTGACTCTTGCAGGACCTACTGTCCATTGATCCCTCTGTCTTTTCACGCTCTATCAGCCCTCTCATTTCTTCACTTCCCTACATATCTTCTTTAAAATCTTTGGACCATTATTTCAATGATACTCCTGCTAATCACTGAACCACTTTGCCCCTTTGGATTTCCTTCTCCCTCATCTTATAGAAGTCAACATGAGTTGAATCCACCAATCTTCTCCATATATCTACACTTGGACAGTTGAATATGGCTGTAAAAAGTCACCCCACAGGACTACTCAATTGCTAATTTAAATTCTCTATGCTCCTCAAACTATCTTTTCTCATTCTTCTGCCCTGGCTTTCAGAAAAAGATCCATCCCAATTCCCACCATACAGAGAAAATTAAAAGCATCAAATGGAAACTGCCTCAACAATGCCCATTTTTACCATAAAGTTTTATTGGTAGACAGTTCAGTTCATTCATATATTTATTGTTAGAGTTGCTTTCCTGCTACGTCAACAGCACTGAGTGGCTGCAGCAGAGCCAAATGGTCCACAAGGCCAGAAATACTTACTATTGGGCCTTTTGCAGAAAACATTTGCCAACTTACAGTATCACTGTATCCCTGCATTGACAGCTATTTTAATTGCTATAAATCCAATATGACAGCCAAATCAAATTATAAAGTCTTTTAAGAAAATCACATGTCACAGTATCTCTTACTAGGTCCCTTAGTGAAACCTAATGTAACCGTAGTAAACCTAATGCAATTGTTGGTGGCAAACTGGCCAAAAAAATAATAATAATTTGCCTAATTATTGCTGTAATACATGGTTAATTAATCTTCAAAAAAAAAGTTATCCAGACTTTCAATGCATTACATTGGAAGAAGAAAGGAAAGAACAAGCTTCAGGGATTCTATCCCACTTGCTGAAATAATTCATTTGTGTTTTTTTTAGCTTCCATTTAGGAGTGATATCATGTCTTTGGCTTACTTTACTTAATATGATCATTTCCAGGTCTCACCACTTGCTGCAAATGGCATTATTTCATTCTTTATGGCTGAATCATATTCCATAGTGTGTGCATGTGAGAGAAATATATCACCTCTTCCTTATCCATTCATCACAACAGCTATTCTCTGACTCTTGCAGGACCTACTGTCCATTGATCCCTCTGTCTTTTCACGCTCTATCAGCCCTCTCATTTCTTCACTTCCCTACATATCTTCTTTAAAATCTTTGGACCATTATTTCAATGATACTCCTGCTAATCACTGAACCACTTTGCCCCTTTGGATTTCCTTCTCCCTCATCTTATAGAAGTCAACATGAGTTGAATCCACCAATCTTCTCCATATATCTACACTTGGACAGTTGAATATGGCTGTAAAAAGTCACCCCACAGGACTACTCAATTGCTAATTTAAATTCTCTATGCTCCTCAAACTATCTTTTCTCATTCTTCTGCCCTGGCTTTCAGAAAAAGATCCATCCCAATTCCCACCATACAGAGAAAATTAAAAGCATCAAATGGAAACTGCCTCAACAATGCCCATTTTTACCATAAAGTTTTATTGGTAGACAGTTCAGTTCATTCATATATTTATTGTTAGAGTTGCTTTCCTGCTACGTCAACAGCACTGAGTGGCTGCAGCAGAGCCAAATGGTCCACAAGGCCAGAAATACTTACTATTGGGCCTTTTGCAGAAAACATTTGCCAACTTACAGTATCACTGTATCCCTGCATTGACAGCTATTTTAATTGCTATAAATCCAATATGACAGCCAAATCAAATTATAAAGTCTTTTAAGAAAATCACATGTCACAGTATCTCTTACTAGGTCCCTTAGTGAAACCTAATGTAACCGTAGTAAACCTAATGCAATTGTTGGTGGCAAACTGGCCAAAAAAATAATAATAATTTGCCTAATTATTGCTGTAATACATGGTTAATTAATCTTCAAAAAAAAAGTTATCCAGACTTTCAATGCATTACATTGGAAGAAGAAAGGAAAGAACAAGCTTCAGGGATGCTGAAACTGAAATAGGACTGCAACATGCATTATAAACTCTAAGGACTAACAAATACCCATAAGATTATAAAGCTAGAAAGTACAAATTTATTCCTGCTTCTGCAAAAATAGGTATAAATGATAACATATAATGTACTTAATGTGCTTAGTCGCTCAGTCATATTCGACTCTTTGCCACCCTTTGGGCTATAGCCTGCCAGGCTCCTGTGTCCATGGGGTTTTTCAGGCAAGAATACTGAAATGGGTTGCCATTTCCTTTTCCAGGGGATCTTTTTGACCCAGGGATGGAACCTCCATCGTCTGCACTGCAGGCAGATTCTTTACCCGTTGAGCCACTGGGGAAGCCCCAAATAATAGCATAAATAACACTAACTCCGTTGTATATCTCTTTATGCATGCAAGTATTGTCCTTTTCTCATTTGCATATGCCCAGAATCTACAATAAAGTCAGGAATGGATTAACACCTGTTGAGTAAATAACTGAATTCAATTACCTAAACAAAATTGCTCTGCATATAGTTATGTAAATAATTACTTTTTAAAAAATGATATATACCTTACAAGGTCTATTCTTAAATCATCCAAAAACACTTAGGGGAGAAAATATATTTGATAAAATGACAAAAATATTTCCTTTCAGGGAAAATATACTAAACTTAATTTCATCAGTTTTTCCTAGGGTCATTTATTAACACAACTGCATTCAAGTTTCCTACTATAAACTTGGAAGTCAGTTAGAAAATGTTGTGTTTTAAATAGTAAACTATCATGGGTTTATAAAACACCTTTTTCAACTCCACCTGGGTTAAGAACATCAAAAGAAGCAGCCCTGTAACTCTTAATCCCATTAATCAGCAATCCCCAGACATTCTAGGTTCATAGTACAATCAATGTCTAGGTAATATTTTTAGTGATCCTGGGCCAAAAGAAATGTTTAATGGTTCTATTTATCAAGCAGCCTGGTCCAACTATTTTATAAGGACTTATATTCTAAAAACTTAGTGAACATTTGAAAAACTACGTGTAAGTTAAAATTTTTAAATATTTTCATGCCATTTTTAAATAACCACAGTTACTTACCATCATGGGGCATGTACATCTGTTGAGCTCTGCCTAACATGTCAACCTCAGAATCAGATTGAAAACCACCCCTAACAGAGGGTAGGAGGCGTAAAGGAAGTAGCACGAAGGCCTGTACTATCATAAGTGAAGTATATAGTCATTGCTCTGTGAGAAAAGGACTAGGTGTTAGTCTTGCAAAAATAGGTATAAATGATAACATATAATGTACTTAATGTGCTATAGCTTCGACTCTTTGCCACCCTTTGGGCTATAGCCTGCCAGGCTGTCCATGGGGTTTTTCAGGCAAGAATACTGAAATGGGTTGCCATTTCCTTTTCCAGGGGATCTTTTTGACCCAGGGATGGAACCTCCATCGTCTGCACTGCAGGCAGATTCTTTACCCGTTGAGCCACTGGGGAAGCCCCAAATAATAGCATAAATAACACTAACTCCGTTGTATATCTCTTTATGCATGCAAGTATTGTCCTTTTCTCATTTGCATATGCCCAGAATCTACAATAAAGTCAGGAATGGATTAACACCTGTTGAGTAAATAACTGAATTCAATTACCTAAACAAAATTGCTCTGCATATAGTTATGTAAATAATTACTTTTTAAAAAATGATATATACCTTACAAGGTCTATTCTTAAATCATCCAAAAACACTTAGGGGAGAAAATATATTTGATAAAATGACAAAAATATTTCCTTTCAGGGAAAATATACTAAACTTAATTTCATCAGTTTTTCCTAGGGTCATTTATTAACACAACTGCATTCAAGTTTCCTACTATAAACTTGGAAGTCAGTTAGAAAATGTTGTGTTTTAAATAGTAAACTATCATGGGTTTATAAAACACCTTTTTCAACTCCACCTGGGTTAAGAACATCAAAAGAAGCAGCCCTGTAACTCTTAATCCCATTAATCAGCAATCCCCAGACATTCTAGGTTCATAGTACAATCAATGTCTAGGTAATATTTTTAGTGATCCTGGGCCAAAAGAAATGTTTAATGGTTCTATTTATCAAGCAGCCTGGTCCAACTATTTTATAAGGACTTATATTCTAAAAACTTAGTGAACATTTGAAAAACTACGTGTAAGTTAAAATTTTTAAATATTTTCATGCCATTTTTAAATAACCACAGTTACTTACCATCATGGGGCATGTACATCTGTTGAGCTCTGCCTAACATGTCAACCTCAGAATCAGATTGAAAACCACCCCTAACAGAGGGTAGGAGGCGTAAAGGAAGTAGCACGAAGGCCTGTACTATCATAAGTGAAGAAAATAGCTATAGTCATTGCTCTGTGAGAAAAGGAGATCCTTCAGGGGTGCTGTGTGACGGTCTGGAGGGATGGGAAGTGGGGGGGATATATATAGGTCTAATCTGGGAACATACATATCTGTAAACAACAAAACTCAGTAAAAGTTAAAAGTAAAATAAAAGTGAACAACAACAAAAAAAGAAAACCACCCCTACTCACTGCCTATACCAAGTAGATTCTGGCCTGGTAGAACACAGCAAGTACCAAGAACCCAGCTTTATGGAGACAGAATGACATCAAAAGGAATAGAGCACAATCTCATGTTGAAAATGTGAACTACCTCATGCTAGTATTCCATTTGGAAACTAACAAATGTCGAGTATCACTAGATTTCCCTCAAAAATTGAAAATAACCAGCTGTCTCTTTGAGTCCCTGCAGTGTCTTGGGGGTACTTTAGCACAGTTTGTAAATCATGGTTCTAGACTACTTCTCCCACATCAATCTGCATACATCCCAATCCTTAAAGAACTAATACAAATTCCATCCATTCAGGAAGCCTTCCTTGACTACCCAGACAGAAGAAATCTCTCTCTGCCTCATCCGAACTTCTGGTATGAAAAAGAGACACATTGACTCCCGGCATCTATTCTTTCCTGTGATCTTAGAAACAGAATCCTACATTTAGAATAAAAACAGCACAGGGCTTCCCTGGTGGTCCAGTGGGTAAAGAGTCCACCTTGCAGTGCAAGGTGGCAAATCTTGGCATGGGAAGATCCCACATGCCGCGGAGTGGCTGAACCTGTGGCAATTAGGAGCCAAGCATCCCCAACATGCGCGGAAAGAAATGTTTAATGGTTCTATTTATCAAGCAGCCTGGTCCAACTATTTTATAAGGACTTATATTCTAAAAACTTAGTGAACATTTGAAAAACTACGTGTAAGTTAAAATTTTTAAATATTTTCATGCCATTTTTAAATAACCACAGTTACTTACCATCATGGGGCATGTACATCTGTTGAGCTCTGCCTAACATGTCAACCTCAGAATCAGATTGAAAACCACCCCTAACAGAGGGTAGGAGGCGTAAAGGAAGTAGCACGAAGGCCTGTACTATCATAAGTGAAGAAAATAGCTATAGTCATTGCTCTGTGAGAAAAGGAGATCCTTCAGGGGTGCTGTGTGACGGTCTGGAGGGATGGGAAGTGGGGGGGATATATATAGGTCTAATCTGGGAACATACATATCTGTAAACAACAAAACTCAGTAAAAGTTAAAAGTAAAATAAAAGTGAACAACAACAAAAAAAGAAAACCACCCCTACTCACTGCCTATACCAAGTAGATTCTGGCCTGGTAGAACACAGCAAGTACCAAGAACCCAGCTTTATGGAGACAGAATGACATCAAAAGGAATAGAGCACAATCTCATGTTGAAAATGTGAACTACCTCATGCTAGTATTCCTTTTGGGAAACTAACAAATGTCGAGTATCACTAGATTTCCCTCAAAAATTGAAAATAACCAGCTGTCTCTTTGAGTCCCTGCAGTGTCTTGGGGGTACTTTAGCACAGTTTGTAAATCATGGTTCTAGACTACTTCTCCCACATCAATCTGCATACATCCCAATCCTTAAAGAACTAATACAAATTCCATCCATTCAGGAAGCCTTCCTTGACTACCCAGACAGAAGAAATCTCTCTCTGCCTCATCCGAACTTCTGGTATGAAAAAGAGACACATTGACTCCCGGCATCTATTCTTTCCTGTGATCTTAGAAACAGAATCCTACATTTAGAATAAAAACAGCACAGGGCTTCCCTGGTGGTCCAGTGGGTAAAGAGTCCACCTTGCAGTGCAAGGGGCACTGGTTCAATTCTTGGCATGGGAAGATCCCACATGCCGCGGAGTGGCTGAACCGGTGTGTGCAATTAGGAGCCAGCACACTGGAGCACATGCGCCCAAAGCAGGTGCTCAGCAACGAGAGAGGCCACTGTGATAGGAGGCCCACACAGGCCAAAAAAATTAAGATGGATGAAAATAAATAAATGAAGGACCAATAAAAGAGGCCAAAATTTAAAAAGCAAAAAAAATATGTAGCACAAAAAGACAGCATTTCCATGTCTCTTAGAGCTGTGTGAGGCCATGTGGTCAAGCTCTGGATCATGGGATGAACTTGGAAATGGTCAATGTGACTTCCAGGAAGTTTTCTCCAAAGCAGGGCCACTGTCTTTTCTCTTTCCTGTTGACTGGAATATAGATGTAATAGCTGGCGATTAAGCAACTATCGTAGACTCAAAGGTGAAAGCTGTCGGCAGAGGATGGCAGAGGAAGAGCAATAAAGAAGGAATCAGACTGCCAGATTCGTGAAGCTACCCTAAACTGCTAACTTTCAGGCTACATTTACACGGTGAAAGAATAAATTATCTCTTGCTAAATCACTGTCAATTTGTATATTCTGTCATTTAGGCTGAAGCAATTTTAACTGGACTCTGGCATTTATCATTTCCTACTTTAGACCATGGTCATATATGTACAGACAAAAATTGCTAAACTATCATCTCAAGAGGTAAAGATCTGCATTTAATTCTTTCAACAAACAGTTCTGTCATGTGTTCTGACCATTATTTTTAACCCTTGGGCAAGTAACTAGTGCCTGGAATATAATAGGATCACAATAGATGTATATTATCTCAACTAAATAAATGATTCACAATTAAAGGCCAGTAAAATTTCCCAAGAAAAGTTTTAGGTTTTTGATATATTACTTTTGATGGAAGGAAGGGTGGCGGGGGGGAAAGCCTATTGAAAGCTCTCTAGTAGCACTGACACATACACATTACCATGTGTGAATTAGATAGCTAGTAGGAAGCTGCTATACAGCATAGGGAGCCAGCGTGGTGCTCAGTGACGACGTAGTGGGGTGGAGTGGGGACGTGCAAGATGCAGCGGATCTATGTACACACAAGGCTGACTCACATTGTTGTACAGCAGAAACTACTGCAACATATGCCAATGCATAATGCAATTATACTGCAATTAAAAAATATAAGAAAGTTCTCTATACACATTTTCATCCTGATTCATGTAACCAGCAAGTTTGTTCACATTTGATGACAATTAGCAGCAACTCAGTGCAGCCACAGCAGATGATCACTCATCAGAAGCTCAATTCCTTTTAACGATGATCCTGATGTCATCAATCAGGGTAAGTTCAGAAGAAAAATTTACTACTTCGTAAACTACAAATTGGCAGTTGTCAATTATAAACTATTAAGAGTGTGACAAACAAAATTTTTTCAAATAGAGATTAGAAAGCAGCGAACCAGACAAAATACGATTGGTCCAACCTGCTTTCCCCTCATTCTCACATTTCCCCTTCTGAACGCCACATGGTAGCCCAAGTGAACTTTTCAAAATGCTCCCGTGTATGTATCACCCCCTTACTTAACATCCTCCAGAGATTTAAAAGACAAAGACCAGTTTTCCCAGTGTGTTCTAGAAGACAGCTTCTCAGACTTCAACATGCACATGAATCACGTGCAGAGAGTCTGATCCAGTAGCTTTGGGGTGCTGCTTCAGATTCTACATTTTTTAAAAACATTTATTTATTTGGCTATGCCTGGTGTTAGTTGCACTATGTGGGATCTAGTTCCTAACCAGGGATAACCCTGGGCCTTCATGGAGTTGGCAAAAATTGCTAAACTATCATCTCAAGAGGTAAAGATCTATATTTTAAAATTTGTTTCTGACCATTATTTTTAACCCTTGGGCAAGTAACTAGTGCCTGGAATATAATAGGATCACAATAGATGTATATTATCTCAACTAAATAAATGATTCACAATTAAAGGCCAGTAAAATTTCCCAAGAAAAGTTTTAGGTTTTTGATATATTACTTTTGATGGAAGGAAGGGTGGCGGGGGGGAAAGCCTATTGAAAGCTCTCTAGTAGCACTGACACATACACATTACCATGTGTGAATTAGATAGCTAGTAGGAAGCTGCTATACAGCATAGGGAGCCAGCGTGGTGCTCAGTGACGACGTAGTGGGGTGGAGTGGGGACGTGCAAGATGCAGCGGATCTATGTACACACAAGGCTGACTCACATTGTTGTACAGCAGAAACTACTGCAACATATGCCAATGCATAATGCAATTATACTGCAATTAAAAAATATAAGAAAGTTCTCTATACACATTTTCATCCTGATTCATGTAACCAGCAAGTTTGTTCACATTTGATGACAATTAGCAGCAACTCAGTGCAGCCACAGCAGATGATCACTCATCAGAAGCTCAATTCCTTTTAACGATGATCCTGATGTCATCAATCAGGGTAAGTTCAGAAGAAAAATTTACTACTTCGTAAACTACAAATTGGCAGTTGTCAATTATAAACTATTAAGAGTGTGACAAACAAAATTTTTTCAAATAGAGATTAGAAAGCAGCGAACCAGACAAAATACGATTGGTCCAACCTGCTTTCCCCTCATTCTCACATTTCCCCTTCTGAACGCCACATGGTAGCCCAAGTGAACTTTTCAAAATGCTCCCGTGTATGTATCACCCCCTTACTTAACATCCTCCAGAGATTTAAAAGACAAAGACCAGTTTTCCCAGTGTGTTCTAGAAGACAGCTTCTCAGACTTCAACATGCACATGAATCACGTGCAGAGAGTCTGATCCAGTAGCTTTGGGGTGCTGCTTCAGATTCTACATTTTTTAAAAACATTTATTTATTTGGCTATGCCTGGTGTTAGTTGCACTATGTGGGATCTAGTTCCCTAACCAGGGATAACCCTGGGCCTCATGAGTTGGCAGTGTGGAGTCTTAGCCACTAGATCACAGGGAAGTTCTGAGATTCTGCATTTCTTAAGCCAGCTCCTAGATGATGTTACCGTGGATGGCGTGAGGACCACACTTTGAGTAGCAGGATCTGGAGGCCTTCTGGGTGTGCCCCGCCCCCACCAGTCATTACACTACAACACTCGTGCCCAATCTCCTCTCCACACCAGCCACCTGGCTCTTCCCAGCTCCCCTTTATCACTCTCTACCTGGACTGGCCTCCCTCTACCCCTGATCTTCGGAAGAGTCACTCACCCTTATACATCAACTCATGACCCATGACTAGTTCTGGTCATTCTGCCCTTCATCTCAGTTATCATTTACTGGTATTTGTGTATTAGATCATGTTGATTATTCCTGCTAGACTGTAGACTCCATGAGGTCAGTAACCAAGTTGGGTTTTGCTTCCCATTGTAGCCCCAGTATTTCTAAAGGCCCTGGCTCTATAAAAATATTAAAATAATGAATCAACACTTCTGCTACACACTCTTATTGTCAGAAGAGTCTCAAAAATACAAGGAGAGCTTCTCTGGTGGTCAGGCGGGTAAAAAGTCTGCCTTGCTGTGCAAGGGACGCCAGTTCGACCCCTGGCCTCAGAAGATCCCACGTGCTGCGGAGCAGCAGGACTGGTGTGTCCAATTACGAGCCAGAGCTCTGGAGTGCATGCACCCAGAACCGTTGCTCTGTAATGAGAGAGGATGCTGCAATGGGAGGCCCACACAGGTCGAAGAACAAAGATGGATGAAAATAAATAAAGACCAATAAACGAGGCCAAAATTAAAAAAAAAAACAAAACAAGGAATTGAATGCTGCTCCATGTGCAAATAATTATTATAGTCAGTATAACAATAGTAACAACATAGCCAAAATCCCACTGAGCATTTCCTGTGAGCTAGGCATTCCTCTAAATGAATTAGATATGAAAATATTCATGATAGCTCTACTTAGCCGATGCTATTACCATACTCATTTACAGATGAAGAATTTAAGGCCCTTTGTAATTCAATTAAAATAATTCAAGCTAATCAACAACAAAAAAAGGCAGAATCAAATGTGATTGCCTTTTCTGAAACTCAGAAAGTGAGTAGAGATCCCATGACTTTTAATTTGGCTTGAATTCTAGACCATAGCTTTCAGAGCTTCCTGGAACACACCATCTACTCTCCAGCTCCGCCTGCAAAGACAAAGCTTTCTCCCACCAAGCCACACAGAGCTGACCTCAGGTGACTGTAAACCTACTCAGGACCAGATCGCATAATGCAGTCATTGCAAGGTAAGCAATAGACTTTTTCCTGAGTCTCCACACTTCTGTTCCTCCTTCTGGGTCAGACATCGTCTAATGAAGGGTGACCACTCACTGCAGCTGGCCAATGAGAGCTACATCTTAGAAACAGCCTCTCTGTGGTATTATTTCTAAAGCTCACATTTTAACTATTTTAAAAACCTTAACATAATTATCTAATAAAACCTTAATCACCTGGAATCTTTACAGAATTTTTCTATTCTCCACTTTTCAGAGACGTGAAAAATAAGAAAATAAGCAAATTACAAAAAAAAAAAAAAATTGTAACATACTGCCAGAGATGGAAGCAGAATTCCAGAAAATATCAAATCTTCTACAACTTGCATAGCTTCAAATATTTGCTCTGAGAATGACTTCCAAGTACTGGCCTTGATCATCACTATTCAAAGATGTTATTTTCATTCTGCTAGTATGCTATAAGGTAGTGCAAGAAAAATTTTCAATAGCAAAGACTGAAATAAAAAAAGAGCTTCGAGTTTACATTTAATAACAATAAGAGCAGCAGCAAAATTCCATTCCAAAGTTTTGCTAAACATACGCCATTTTGGCCTACAAGAGCTTTGGAAGTTACAATATTCACCGAACAATACCATCCACAAAAAGACTGACATTACCTTACACTTAAAAGCATCAGTGCAAATAATTATTATAGTCAGTATAACAATAGTAACAACATAGCCAAAATCCCATTGAGCATTTCCTGTGAGCTAGGCATTCCTCTAAATGAATTAGATATGAAAATATTCATGATAGCTCTACTTAGCCGATGCTATTACCATACTCATTTACAGATGAAGAATTTAAGGCCCTTTGTAATTCAATTAAAATAATTCAAGCTAATCAACAACAAAAAAAGGCAGAATCAAATGTGATTGCCTTTTCTGAAACTCAGAAAGTGAGTAGAGATCCCATGACTTTTAATTTGGCTTGAATTCTAGACCATAGCTTTCAGAGCTTCCTGGAACACACCATCTACTCTCCAGCTCCGCCTGCAAAGACAAAGCTTTCTCCCACCAAGCCACACAGAGCTGACCTCAGGTGACTGTAAACCTACTCAGGACCAGATCGCATAATGCAGTCATTGCAAGGTAAGCAATAGACTTTTTCCTGAGTCTCCACACTTCTGTTCCTCCTTCTGGGTCAGACATCGTCTAATGAAGGGTGACCACTCACTGCAGCTGGCCAATGAGAGCTACATCTTAGAAACAGCCTCTCTGTGGTATTATTTCTAAAGCTCACATTTTAACTATTTTAAAAACCTTAACATAATTATCTAATAAAACCTTAATCACCTGGAATCTTTACAGAATTTTTCTATTCTCCACTTTTCAGAGACGTGAAAAATAAGAAAATAAGCAAATTACAAAAAAAAAAAAAATTGTAACATACTGCCAGAGATGGAAGCAGAATTCCAGAAAATATCAAATCTTCTACAACTTGCATAGCTTCAAATATTTGCTCTGAGAATGACTTCCAAGTACTGGCCTTGATCATCACTATTCAAAGATGTTATTTTCATTCTGCTAGTATGCTATAAGGTAGTGCAAGAAAAATTTTCAATAGCAAAGACTGAAATAAAAAAAGAGCTTCGAGTTTACATTTAATAACAATAAGAGCAGCAGCAAAATTCCATTCCAAAGTTTTGCTAAACATACGCCATTTTGGCCTACAAGAGCTTTGGAAGTTACAATATTCACCGAACAATACCATCCACAAAAAGACTGACATCACCTTACTACTTTTAAGGTACAGCATCAGGTATAAGAGATATGTTAATATTTTTATTTCAAATAGCATAGGCTTAAATTACAAAAATCAGGCAAACTTAAAGTAGTATATAACCTGTTTCTGGGGACTTCTCCTGGTGGTTTAGTGGCTAAGGCTCTGAGCTCCCAATGCAGAGGACCCAAGTTCAACCCCTGGGCAGGGAACTAGTCCCACATGCCGCAACTAAGAGTTTGCAATGCCACAACTAAGACTCAATAAATAAATAAATTTTTTTTTTTTAAGAAAATCTGTTTCTGATCAAGACCTTAAAATGTAAAGGGTAATTTTACCTTATAATTGGTGCTATATTAAAGGTTTTCTGGAATACCAAAATGATTATATCCTTAAATATAATCATGGAGTTATATAGACTTGGTTAATACAAGATGAGAAGGTAACACAGTTTGAACTTCAGGTGCACAGATATTACTAAACAAAGAGTGCCTAATCCATATGTCAATCTGGATTTAGGAAAATTCTATTCACAGCTCTGAAGTTTATGATATGATCCAGTCAAAATAAGAAAATATTCTTAAACCAAAATGAGACTGTGCCATTTTAATGGGTGGGGCTGTAAGCAAAATTATGGCAGAATTCCATGATCCATCTGCTTACAATGCTAAAAAGCAAGAAAGACCCATCCAAAGTCAACACTATACACTGGTTTGAGGCTGAGTACCCTAGTTTTTCAGGAAGAAAAGTGGTGAACTGCACAGGCCTTCATGCTCTGCTATTACCAGAGGACTGCCTGCCATGAGGACAAGGCCACTGCAGCTGGTGTGGCCTGACCAAGGCACAGTAGCTCCCTCTAGACTCTCTGGAGATGAAAAAAGGCAGACACTAAGACTCCACCAGCTGACAGGCAGTCTGAAACAGTGTTCTGCACACAACCATCACTCCAAAATGTGATCTGAATTGTTGTTTCAGTATTAGAAATGGAGCTTCTCCAACCCTCCCCCACTCTCTGTCCACTGGGTAAAAATGAGCCAAAAGTACCCACTTACTTTAGAAGGGAAAATCTGCCCCTGCTAGGTGCTTTCCTCTCTGTTCACCAGTGAAACCACTCCTTACACGAATCAAGAGGAGATCTACTGAAGAGAAGATCAATGATCTAGCAACTTCTCAAACCAGGCGTCTCTCAGTCCTCACTCATACTAGCTTCTGCTCTACCAAGGCAAACTGTCTCCCAAATCATCCATCAGTGAATTATGCCAAACCCAAATATCTTTTGTTGTGATGCTTGTTTTTAATATCCCAAGAGGCACGAAGAACAAGCATCTGGTTTTCAGTAAGTCTTTTCATCCTATTTTCTGGCATTTAATTAAAGCATATAAAGTTCAAATAACTCATGCACTCTTTCAGAATGAAATGACTCAGTTCACACCAGAACACATGGCTCTGCAAGCTAATCCTGCCCACATTTTCTCCTTTGAAAATTAACAGCATCAGCTAGTCCTCCATCAAGTTTCCTTTTCACACATTCCAGAATGGTTGTTCAATATGGAGACTAAATACCAACACAGTATTTTTACTGTCAAGAAGACCTGGTAATAATAATCCAATATCCAGACAACATACCAATTCAGCGTTTGTTTGGAGGTAGTGCTGTTTAGTCAAAGTCTGAAACATGAGAGAAAAGACTGGAATGCTTCAGAAGCAATTTCTGATATGATCCAGTCAAAATAAGAAAATATCCTTAAACCAAAATGAGAATGTGCCATTTTAATGGGTGGGGCTGTAAGCAAAATTATGGCAGAATTCCATGATCCATCTGCTTACAATGCTAAAAAGCAAGAAAGACCCATCCAAAGTCAACACTATGCACTGGTTTGAGGCTGAGTACCCTAGTTTTTCAGGAAGAAAAGTGGTGAACTGCACAGGCCTTCATGCTCTGCTATTACCAGAGGACTGCCTGCCATGAGGACAAGGCCACTGCAGCTGGTGTGGCCTGACCAAGGTACAGTAGCTCCCTCTAGACTCTCTGGAGATGAAAAAAGGCAGACACTAAGACTCCACCAGCTGACAGGCAGTCTGAAACAGTGTTCTGCACACAACCATCACTCCAAAATGTGATCTGAATTGTTGTTTCAGTATTAGAAATGGAGCTTCTCCAACCCTCCCCCACTCTCTGTCCACTGGGTAAAAATGAGCCAAAAGTACCCACTTACTTTAGAAGGGAAAATCTGCCCCTGCTAGGTGCTTTCCTCTCTGTTCACCAGTGAAACCACTCCTTACACGAATCAAGAGGAGATCTACTGAAGAGAAGATCAATGATCTAGCAACTTCTCAAACCAGGCGTCTCTCAGTCCTCACTCATACTAGCTTCTGCTCTACCAAGGCAAACTGTCTCCCAAATCATCCATCAGTGAATTATGCCAAACCCAAATATCTTTTGTTGTGATGCTTGTTTTTAATATCCCAAGAGGCACGAAGAACAAGCATCTGGTTTTCAGTAAGTCTTTTCATCCTATTTTCTGGCATTTAATTAAAGCATATAAAGTTCAAATAACTCATGCACTCTTTCAGAATGAAATGACTCAGTTCACACCAGAACACATGGCTCTGCAAGCTAATCCTGCCCACATTTTCTCCTTTGAAAATTAACAGCATCAGCTAGTCCTCCATCAAGTTTCCTTTTCACACATTCCAGAATGGTTGTTCAATATGGAGACTAAATACCAACACAGTATTTTTACTGTCAAGAAGACCTGGTAATAATAATCCAATATCCAGACAACATACCAATTCAGCGTTTGTTTGGAGGTAGTGCTGTTTAGTCAAAGTCTGAAACATGAGAGAAAAGACTGGAATGCTTCAGAAGCAATTTCTATGATACTGTCTCTATCCCTGAAAATCTAGGTGATTTTACAAACTCATCGCCCGGTCCCAAACATATCTTCCTATCTGTAAATAATGGATAAAGAAATGCCTTGCTCCAACCACAAAGATTCCAACAATAAAATGAAATTGACAAAGCCAAAGAAAAGACAATAATGATAATAACAATGCTTCTTTCAACTTTAGAAAGCTGTAGGAGTCTTGATTTTTCTTGAACGCACAGTGTGAAATTTGAATTTCAATTCAGTTTCCCTGGAGGAAAGTTATAATCTTTGTTCAAGTGAGGTGATGTTCTCAAAGACAACATGAGAACCTTCTAAGATAAACCCCCTTTTCTTCAGATCCAGGTGGGAGGGTCAATGTCTGTGATAGTTCCTGAAGATGATCTTGAAAAGAAATAGCAAGCAACCCCCGACCTAGACAAGACAGATAAGACTCTGTGCTTTTATGAGATGACTTTGCCCCCAATTTCAAATATGTCAAAGTTATCATTTTACAACAGATATAAATCTTGAAGTCATAAAAGATTCCTTTTAAGACAGATACAATATTAGAACTCTTTCTGCATATATATATATATATATATATATATATATATATAAAAGTCCTTTTTTTTTCAGTATGTATTTTTGTTTGGAAACAATGGAGACTACGGGGAGGGGGGCGGGAGGCAGATTATACTCTCTATCCCTCAGGAAATTAAATATTTTGACATTTACCCATTAAAATATTTTGAATTTCTCATCCTTGTAAGTTACCTCGTCTCTAAGGAAATAAACTCAGTTCACACCAGAACACATGGCTCTGCAAGCTAATCCTGCCCACATTTTCTCCTTTGAAAATTAACAGCATCAGCTAGTCCTCCATCAAGTTTCCTTTTCACACATTCCAGAATGGTTGTTCAATATGGAGACTAAATACCAACACAGTATTTTTACTGTCAAGAAGACCTGGTAATAATAATCCAATATCCAGACAACATACCAATTCAGCGTTTGTTTGGAGGTAGTGCTGTTTAGTCAAAGTCTGAAACATGAGAGAAAAGACTGGAATGCTTCAGAAGCAATTTCTATGATACTGTCTCTATCCCTGAAAATCTAGGTGATTTTACAAACTCATCGCCCGGTCCCAAACATATCTTCCTATCTGTAAATAATGGATAAAGAAATGCCTTGCTCCAACCACAAAGATTCCAACAATAAAATGAAATTGACAAAGCCAAAGAAAAGACAATAATGATAATAACAATGCTTCTTTCAACTTTAGAAAGCTGTAGGAGTCTTGATTTTTCTTGAACGCACAGTGTGAAATTTGAATTTCAATTCAGTTTCCCTGGAGGAAAGTTATAATCTTTGTTCAAGTGAGGTGATGTTCTCAAAGACAACATGAGAACCTTCTAAGATAAACCCCCTTTTCTTCAGATCCAGGTGGGAGGGTCAATGTCTGTGATAGTTCCTGAAGATGATCTTGAAAAGAAATAGCAAGCAACCCCCGACCTAGACAAGACAGATAAGACTCTGTGCTTTTATGAGATGACTTTGCCCCCAATTTCAAATATGTCAAAGTTATCATTTTACAACAGATATAAATCTTGAAGTCATAAAAGATTCCTTTTAAGACAGATACAATATTAGAACTCTTTCTGCATATATATATATATATATATATATATATATATATAAAAGTCCTTTTTTTTTCAGTATGTATTTTTGTTTGGAAACAATGGAGACTACGGGGAGGGGGGCGGGAGGCAGATTATACTCTCTATCCCTCAGGAAATTAAATATTTTGACATTTACCCATTAAAATATTTTGAATTTCTCATCCTTGTAAGTTACCTCGTCTCTAAGGAAGCTGTGGCATGACCCAGAGGAGCCTCACAGACTCCCAAACAAAGCCAAACCTATTTTTCGTGTAGCACAAAGGAAGTGGTTGAGTTTGTAAATATCGTGCAGACCTAATTGACTCACTGATCCAACAATGATGGAAATGTTCCGACTTACAAAAATTCAAACAGACTGGCAGAGCAGAGAACTAGAAACCTGGCTTTCTACAGCTGAAAACAATCAAGGAATGCATACAAGACAAAATAAATTTTATGCTCTACAACAATTCATTTCAGGCATTTCAATGCAAAGTAAAACAAACAGATGTTGAAAACAGTTAACCTACTGAACCTACCTGCTGAAAGGAATCTTGCAGTTTAAAAAAAAAATGTACAAGGATTTTATGTGTTCAATGGAGCAGCAATTTCTTTTTGAATACCTGGAGTAAAAGGGTGGATTTCAAACTGAACATTCATCATACATATTGCTGTATTTCATGAATACTCTAGTTGGAAAATGCAGAGATGTGTTGATGTTTCCATTAAAAAAAAAAAGGCAAAAGAGACAGATTTCCTTAAGAGAAAGGCTGAGGTTTGAGCTGATAGATTGAGCAGACAGGGGCGAGAAAATGTGACTCTAAAGATCTAAACAGATATAGAAAAGCAAAGAGTCGTAACCAGGTCTAATACTCTTAGACCATTAGAAAAAGGAGATGTTCTTGGCAGCTACTAAATGATACTGTATAGCTGGAACCTGAAGAAATCTGACAGAGGAGGAAAGGCAAGGTCTCAAAGAATAAGTGAATTGACTGCCTCCAAGGGAGCAAGGACCTGAGAAATTACTGAAAGCTTCTTAAAGCTGCAGATAGATAGTTCATTACAAGAATAATTAGGGGGGCTTCCACAGTCGCTCAGTAGTAAGGAATCCGCCTGACAGTGCAGGAGACCTGGACTTGATCTTTGATCAGGGAAGATCTCACAAGTTATGGAGCAACTAAGCCTGCACGCCCCAACTCTTGAGCCTTTGTTCTAAAGCTCAGGAGCTGCAGCTACTGAAGTCCACACACCCTTGAGCCTGTGCTCCATGGCAAGAGAAGCCACTGCAGTGAGAAGTCTGCATGCTGCAACTAGAGTAGCCCCCTGCTCTCCACAACTAAAGAAAAGCCCACGCAGCAATCAGGACCCAGCACAGTCAAAAATAAACTAAATTATTTTTTAAAAAAGAATAATTAGGGAATCATGCCTTCAAGACTGTATAGATATACCAAGTAGCTATTGAAAATCTAGATATATTGAGCAGGGTAAGATCAAGTAAATCAAGACAATATATATTCTTCTAGAATTCTTTAGCATCAAGTTTCAGCCTGACAGTTAATATAGGTAAGTATATAAGTACTATATGTACACTTAATGCACATTATAGAAAACTGATAGAAATAAGAGAAAACATAGCAAAGATGAAACATGTTAAAAGGGAGCTAGGAAGTCCATAAAAGACTGAGTCCAAGCCTAGATTCGATGAGAACCTGAGAGAATATTTTTTGGATAGAAACTAACCATCTTGGGAGGTTTATTTGAAATGGAAGATTTTGGCAGACCCTGGATCCACTGAGTCTGTATTTCTGGCTATGGGAGCTCTTGCAGAGGAAAGAAGAGTAAGCAGGGAGACAGTGATGCCAGAAAGCAAAGAGACAGTGGAAGAGAAAATGTGACTCTAAAGATCTAAACAGATATAGAAAAGCAAAGAGTCGTAACCAGGTCTAATACTCTTAGACCATTAGAAAAAGGAGATGTTCTTGGCAGCTACTAAATGATACTGTATAGCTGGAACCTGAAGAAATCTGACAGAGGAGGAAAGGCAAGGTCTCAAAGAATAAGTGAATTGACTGCCTCCAAGGGAGCAAGGACCTGAGAAATTACTGAAAGCTTCTTAAAGCTGCAGATAGATAGTTCATTACAAGAATAATTAGGGGGGCTTCCACAGTCGCTCAGTAGTAAGGAATCCGCCTGACAGTGCAGGAGACCTGGACTTGATCTTTGATCAGGGAAGATCTCACAAGTTATGGAGCAACTAAGCCTGCACGCCCCAACTCTTGAGCCTTTGTTCTAAAGCTCAGGAGCTGCAGCTACTGAAGTCCACACACCCTTGAGCCTGTGCTCCATGGCAAGAGAAGCCACTGCAGTGAGAAGTCTGCATGCTGCAACTAGAGTAGCCCCCTGCTCTCCACAACTAAAGAAAAGCCCACGCAGCAATCAGGACCCAGCACAGTCAAAAATAAACTAAATTATTTTTTAAAAAAGAATAATTAGGGAATCATGCCTTCAAGACTGTATAGATATACCAAGTAGCTATTGAAAATCTAGATATATTGAGCAGGGTAAGATCAAGTAAATCAAGACAATATATATTCTTCTAGAATTCTTTAGCATCAAGTTTCAGCCTGACAGTTAATATAGGTAAGTATATAAGTACTATATGTACACTTAATGCACATTATAGAAAACTGATAGAAATAAGAGAAAACATAGCAAAGATGAAACATGTTAAAAGGGAGCTAGGAAGTCCATAAAAGACTGAGTCCAAGCCTAGATTCGATGAGAACCTGAGAGAATATTTTTTGGATAGAAATTAACCATCTTGGGAGGTTTATTTGAAATGGAAGATTTTGGCAGACCCTGGATCCACTGAGTCTGTATTTCTGGCTATGGGAGCTCTTGCAGAGGAAAGAAGAGTAAGCAGGGAGACAGTGATGCCAGAAAGCAAAGAGACAGTGGAAGCAAGCCCACTAAGTGTACTGGACCTACCTGAAATACACGTGGAAAATAACCAAACTCAGAAACAGGCTGAAGGCTTTCACAGTGAGGTCTCCCTAGAGCAGGAGGGAACAGAGAATAAAACAGTCTAGAAAAGAAGACACCTTTCTAATTAGTAACACAGACACTAATATGAGGAAACAACCATTCCTAGCAAGGGCTACAAAGATGGAAGGATAAGCAGGGAATCAGAGTCCTCAAAAAACGTGAAAAATGGGGGCCTCCCTGGTGGTCCAATGGGTAAAGAGTCCGCCTTGCAGTGCAAGGGGCACTGGTTCACAGGCCACAGGGAGGCTGGACGGGTGTGTCCAATTACGAGCCAGCGCTCTGGAGCACATGTGCCCAGAGCTGGTGCTCTGCAACGAGAGAGGCCACTGCGATGGGAGGCCCACACTGGCCCAAGAGTTAAGATGGATGAAAATAAATAAATGAAGGACCAATAAAAGAGGCCAAAAATTTTTTTAAATGTAAAAGATGGTGGGAGAGGAGAAATGATCCCATCAGCCTTACTTGGTGAAGGGTATCACCAGGTCTTGATCCAGAAGCAGAGACCAGAGGCACAAATGAATACCCGGGCTGAGCATGTTCTCTTCCATCAGATCCCACCTGCCTCTAATTCGTCATTCTGGTCTGCTCTCCTGCACTGAGCATCTGTGAGACATGAGGAAAAACATCAAGTAAATCAAGACAATATATATTCTTCTAGAATTCTTTAGCATCAAGTTTCAGCCTGACAGTTAATATAGGTAAGTATATAAGTACTATATGTACACTTAATGCACATTATAGAAAACTGATAGAAATAAGAGAAAACATAGCAAAGATGAAACATGTTAAAAGGGAGCTAGGAAGTCCATAAAAGACTGAGTCCAAGCCTAGATTCGATGAGAACCTGAGAGAATATTTTTTGGATAGAAATTAACCATCTTGGGAGGTTTATTTGAAATGGAAGATTTTGGCAGACCCTGGATCCACTGAGTCTGTATTTCTGGCTATGGGAGCTCTTGCAGAGGAAAGAAGAGTAAGCAGGGAGACAGTGATGCCAGAAAGCAAAGAGACAGTGGAAGCAAGCCCACAAAGTGTACTGGACCTACCTGAAATACACGTGGAAAATAACCAAACTCAGAAACAGGCTGAAGGCTTTCACAGTGAGGTCTCCCTAGAGCAGGAGGGAACAGAGAATAAAACAGTCTAGAAAAGAAGACACCTTTCTAATTAGTAACACAGACACTAATATGAGGAAACAACCATTCCTAGCAAGGGCTACAAAGATGGAAGGATAAGCAGGGAATCAGAGTCTTCAAAAAACGTGAAAAATGGGGGCCTCCCTGGTGGTCCAATGGGTAAAGAGTCCGCCTTGCAGTGCAAGGGGCACTGGTTCACAGGCCACAGGGAGGCTGGACGGGTGTGTCCAATTACGAGCCAGCGCTCTGGAGCACATGTGCCCAGAGCTGGTGCTCTGCAACGAGAGAGGCCACTGCGATGGGAGGCCCACACTGGCCCAAGAGTTAAGATGGATGAAAATAAATAAATGAAGGACCAATAAAAGAGGCCAAAAATTTTTTTAAATGTAAAAGATGGTGGGAGAGGAGAAATGATCCCATCAGCCTTACTTGGTGAAGGGTATCACCAGGTCTTGATCCAGAAGCAGAGACCAGAGGCACAAATGAATACCCGGGCTGAGCATGTTCTCTTCCATCAGATCCCACCTGCCTCTAATTCGTCATTCTGGTCTGCTCTCCTGCACTGAGCATCTGTGAGACATGAAGGAAACACAAGATAGCCCTATCCTCTTTGGCCTAGTCAGGTCTAAGTTTTTTCTATAACTAATAATCGAGTCCTATCAAATATAGAATACCTCTCAATAATTTGCCAATCCAAGAAATTCCAACTGCCCTTACCACCCCAAGGCTAGACAAGTAGTCTCTCTCCAGATGCTTTCCAGGTCTACAAACTACAAAAGTGGAGGCAAGAGTGTGGGCTCCTAGAAATGTCACTTCCCTCCTCTTGACGTGTTCTCTTCGCCAAATCTAACTACCTATGGTATCTGCAACTATTCTTTAGGCTAACTTAAACATATAGCTGCACTCACAGAAAGAGTGAAATCTTTTGGGGCAAGAAGAGACAGAGAAACTGAAATCCAGAGAAGAAAGTGTGAAAATTGATGCTGAGAGTTCTGGCTATTAGGGGTGCAGGGAGGAATGAGTTATTGGACCTCAAAATAGGCCCAGTTTACTTGGGTCTTGGATTTGGATGCTAAGGAAGGAAACAGAGCAAAAGTCTAAGCTTAGAGTTGGAGCTGAGAGCCTTGAATCAATCCAGAATGCTCAGAGGAACACATTCTCAGTGACAGAGAGACTAGGAAAAAGAAAAAGAATAGCTCATGAGAAACTTATCAGCCAAGTTGTGCTAAGAGATGAAGAAATGGGCAAGCAAATATCTCCAGTCCTCATGGAACACTCACACTCCACCAAAGAAACAGTAAACAGCTATGCAAATATTCACTTAATCCCAATTGTAATAAGTGCTATATAGACTAAGCACAAGGTAAAGTATTTGTTTTAATGCAAAAAAATGAACATCCAAAAATTGGCCTTTTTTGTTAAAATGTAACATGTTCTTTGTAAATGACATGACTGATAAGGTGTTAATATTTAAAATATATAAACAGCTCATAAAACTCAACATCCAAATAATAAGCAAACCAATTAAAAATGGGCAGAAAGACCTGAAGAGACATTTTTCCAAAAAGGACATGTAGATGGCCAACAGGCACATGAAATGATGCTCCACGTTGTTAATCATCAGGGAAATGCAAATCAAAACCTCAATGAAAAAACATAAAAAGCAATGCAAGGAACTAAAAAGAAAAATGAACATGTGGAACCTAATGAAATTTAAAAGCTTTTGGACAGCAAAAGAAACTACAAAAAAGCTGAACAGACAACCCACGGAATGGGAGAAAATCATAGCAAATGAAACAACAAAGAATTAATCTCCAAAATCTACAAGCAACTCAGACAACTCAACACCAGAAAAATGGGAAAAGGACCTAAACAGACACCTCTCCAAAAAAGACATACAGATGGCCAAAAGACCCATGAAACAATGCTGAAAGTCACTTATTATTAAAGAAATGCAAACCAAAACTACAATGAGATATCACCTCACACCAGTCAGAATGACCATCATCAACAAATCACCAGACAATAAATGCTGAAGAGGGTGCAGAGAAAAGGGAACACTCTTGCATTGGCTGAAGTATCTGAAAAAATGCCAGAGAAGAAAGTGTGAAAATTGATGCTGAGAGTTCTGGCTATTAGGGGTGCAGGGAGGAATGAGTTATTGGACCTCAAAATAGGCCCAGTTTACTTGGGTCTTGGATTTGGATGCTAAGGAAGGAAACAGAGCAAAAGTCTAAGCTTAGAGTTGGAGCTGAGAGCCTTGAATCAATCCAGAATGCTCAGAGGAACACATTCTCAGTGACAGAGAGACTAGGAAAAAGAAAAAGAATAGCTCATGAGAAACTTATCAGCCAAGTTGTGCTAAGAGATGAAGAAATGGGCAAGCAAATATCTCCAGTCCTCATGGAACACTCACACTCCACCAAAGAAACAGTAAACAGCTATGCAAATATTCACTTAATCCCAATTGTAATAAGTGCTATATAGACTAAGCACAAGGTAAAGTATTTGTTTTAATGCAAAAAAATGAACATCCAAAAATTGGCCTTTTTTGTTAAAATGTAACATGTTCTTTGTAAATGACATGACTGATAAGGTGTTAATATTTAAAATATATAAACAGCTCATAAAACTCAACATCCAAATAATAAGCAAACCAATTAAAAATGGGCAGAAAGACCTGAAGAGACATTTTTCCAAAAAGGACATGTAGATGGCCAACAGGCACATGAAATGATGCTCCACGTTGTTAATCATCAGGGAAATGCAAATCAAAACCTCAATGAAAAAACATAAAAAGCAATGCAAGGAACTAAAAAGAAAAATGAACATGTGGAACCTAATGAAATTTAAAAGCTTTTGGACAGCAAAAGAAACTACAAAAAAGCTGAACAGACAACCCACGGAATGGGAGAAAATCATAGCAAATGAAACAACAGACAAAGAATTAATCTCCAAAATCTACAAGCAACTCAGACAATTCAACATCAGAAAAATGAACAGCCCAATCAAAAAATGGGAAAAGGACCTAAACAGACACCTCTCCAAAGAGGACATATAGATGACCCAAAAACACATGAAACGATGCTCAACTTCACTTATAATTAGAGAAATGCAAACCAAAACTACAATGAGATATCATCTCACACACGTCAGGATGGCCATCATCCACAAATCAACAGACAATAAATGCTGGAAAGGCTGCAGAGAAAAGGGAACACTCCTGCATTGCTGGTGGGAATGTAAATTGATACAGCCTCTATGGAAGACAGTATGGAGATTCCTTTAAAAACTAAAAATAGAAGCACCATGCGACCCAGCAATCCCACTCTTAGGCTTATACCCTGATGAAATCAAATCTGAAAGAAGCACCTGTACCCCAATGTTCATTGCAACTCTCTATACAATAGCTAGAACACGGAAGCAACCTAGATGTCCATTGACGAATGAATGGATACAGAAGCTCTGGTACATATATACAATGGAATACTACACAGTTGTGAAGAGAAATGCAGAAGAATTAGCCCTAATGAGGTGGCTGGCTCTAGAACCTATCATAAAATGTGAAGTCAGTCAGAAAGAGAAGGACAAGTACTATATACTAACACAAATATATGGAATCTAGTAGGATGGTGACGGTGACACATGCAGTGAAGCGACAGAAAGACAGACATGGACAGTGGACATACGGACATTGTGGGGAAGCAACAGAGGGTGGGAGGCATAAAGGAAGTAGCATGAAGGCCTGTACAATCATAAGTGAAGAAAACAGCTATAGCCATTGCTCTGTGAGAAAAGGAGATCCTTCACGGGTGCTGTATGATGGTCTGGAGGGGTGGGATGGGGGGGGATATACATATGACTGATCTGGGAACATACATACCTGTAAACAACAAAACTCTGTAAAAGTTAAAAGCAAAATAAAAGTTAAAAAAAAAAAAAAACAGCAATGTGATATCACCTCACACCTGTCAGAATAGCTATCATCAAAAATAACAAATGTTGGCAAGGATGTGGAGGAAAAAGAACCCTTGTGCACTGTTGGTAGGAATATCCATTGGTGTAGCCACTGTGGAGAACAGTATGAAGGTTTTTCAACAAACTAAAAATGGAACTACCATATGACCCAGGAATTCCACTCTTAGGCTTATACCCTGATGAAATCAAATCTGAAAGAAGCACCTGTACCCCAATGTTCATTGCAACTCTCTATACAATAGCTAGAACACGGAAGCAACCTAGATGTCCATTGACGAATGAATGGATACAGAAGCTCTGGTACATATATACAATGGAATACTACACAGTTGTGAAGAGAAATGCAGAAGAATTAGCCCTAATGAGGTGGCTGGCTCTAGAACCTATCATAAAATGTGAAGTCAGTCAGAAAGAGAAGGACAAGTACTATATACTAACACAAATATATGGAATCTAGTAGGATGGTGACGGTGACACATGCAGTGAAGCGACAGAAAGACAGACATGGACAGTGGACATACGGACATTGTGGGGAAGCAACAGAGGGTGGGAGGCATAAAGGAAGTAGCATGAAGGCCTGTACAATCATAAGTGAAGAAAACAGCTATAGCCATTGCTCTGTGAGAAAAGGAGATCCTTCACGGGTGCTGTATGATGGTCTGGAGGGGTGGGATGGGGGGGGATATACATATGACTGATCTGGGAACATACATACCTGTAAACAACAAAACTCTGTAAAAGTTAAAAGCAAAATAAAAGTTAAAAAAAAAAAAAAACAGCAATGTGATATCACCTCACACCTGTCAGAATAGCTATCATCAAAAATAACAAATGTTGGCAAGGATGTGGAGGAAAAAGAACCCTTGTGCACTGTTGGTAGGAATATCCATTGGTGTAGCCACTGTGGAGAACAGTATGAAGGTTTTTCAACAAACTAAAAATGGAACTACCATATGACCCAGGAATTCCACTTCTGGGTATATATCTGATCAACAAAAGCACTAATTCTAAGGGATACATGCACCCCAATGCTCATAGCAGCAGTATTTACAAATGCCAGGATACAGAAGCAACTGAAGTGTCCAGCAACAGAAGAATGGGTAAGCGATGTGTGTGGGGGTGTGTGTACATATAATGGAATAATACTCAGCCATAAAAAAGAATGAAATAATGCCATTTGTAATAACATGGATGGACTTGGAGAGTGTTATGCTAAGTGATATAAGTCAGAGAGAAAGACAAATACTGTATAATACCACTTATATAAACTCAAAAAAAACCTAGCGAATAAAACAAAAATGAAGCTGACTCACAGATACAGCAAACAAGCTCGTGGTGACCAATGATGAGAGAGGGCCAGTATAGGAATGAGGAATTGAGATACCAAGTATTATGTGTAAGACAACCTACTGGGATACTTTGTACAACACAGAGGTTGCAGCTATTATCACTGTAAGTGAGTCTAATCTTTAAAATGGGGGCTTCCCAGGTGGCCCTAGTGGTAAGGAATACGCCTGCCAATGCAGGAGACACAAGAGACACAGATTCAATCCCTGTGTTGGAAAGATCCCCTGGAGAAGGAAATGGCAACCCACTCCAGTGTTCTTGCCTGGAGAATCCCATGGAGAGAGGAGCCTGGTGAGCTACAGTCCATGGGATCGCAAAGAGTCAGACATGACTGAACACAGCCTTTAAAACTGCAAATCACTATACTATATACCTGTAATCTATATAATACTGTACATCAATTATCTCAGAAAAAACAAAACCTCAACATGTTCAACTACAAGAGGAGAAGTTTTTAAAAATATTTCAATGACAAGGAATATGAATGAATGTTTACATGCAGACACTCAAAACTGAATTATTAGAATTATTTCAGCCATAGTAATTTACTTTCTCAGCTTACCTCACACCTGTCAGAATAGCTATCATCAAAAATAACAAATGTTGGCAAGGATGTGGAGGAAAAAGAACCCTTGTGCACTGTTGGTAGGAATATCCATTGGTGTAGCCACTGTGGAGAACAGTATGAAGGTTTTTCAACAAACTAAAAATGGAACTACCATATGACCCAGGAATTCCACTTCTGGGTATATATCTGATCAACAAAAGCACTAATTCTAAGGGATACATGCACCCCAATGCTCATAGCAGCAGTATTTACAAATGCCAGGATACAGAAGCAACTGAAGTGTCCAGCAACAGAAGAATGGGTAAGCGATGTGTGTGGGGGTGTGTGTACATATAATGGAATAATACTCAGCCATAAAAAAGAATGAAATAATGCCATTTGTAATAACATGGATGGACTTGGAGAGTGTTATGCTAAGTGATATAAGTCAGAGAGAAAGACAAATACTGTATAATACCACTTATATAAACTCAAAAAAAACCTAGCGAATAAAACAAAAATGAAGCTGACTCACAGATACAGCAAACAAGCTCGTGGTGACCAATGATGAGAGAGGGCCAGTATAGGAATGAGGAATTGAGATACCAAGTATTATGTGTAAGACAACCTACTGGGATACTTTGTACAACACAGAGGTTGCAGCTATTATCACTGTAAGTGGAGTCTAATCTTTAAAATGGGGGCTTCCCAGGTGGCCCTAGTGGTAAGGAATACGCCTGCCAATGCAGGAGACACAAGAGACACAGATTCAATCCCTGTGTTGGAAAGATCCCCTGGAGAAGGAAATGGCAACCCACTCCAGTGTTCTTGCCTGGAGAATCCCATGGAGAGAGGAGCCTGGTGAGCTACAGTCCATGGGATCGCAAAGAGTCAGACATGACTGAACACAGCCTTTAAAACTGCAAATCACTATACTATATACCTGTAATCTATATAATACTGTACATCAATTATCTCAGAAAAAACAAAACCTCAACATGTTCAACTACAAGAGGGAGAAGTTTTTTAAAAATATTTCAATGACAAGGAATATGAATGAATGTTTACATGCAGACACTCAAAACTGAATTATTAGAATTATTTCAGCCATAGTAATTTACTTTCTCAGCTTCTTTCCACTGATGGTTTCCAGTGGGTTTTTTTTTTTAATAAACTTATTTTTAATTGGAGGATAACTGCTTTACAATAATGTGTTGGCCTCTGCCATACATCAACATGAATCAGCCATAGCTTTGCATATGTCCCCACCCTCCTGAAACTCCTTCCCATCTCCCATCCCTTCCCCCTTCTCTAGGTTGTCACAGAGCCCCAGTTTGGATTCCCTGAGTCACAGAGCAAATTCTCATTGGTTAACTATTTTTCACGTGGGAGTTGTATACGCTTCCATGTTACTCTCCATTCATCCTACCCTTTATGTGTTTGCGCACACATTTTAAATGTTGGCAAACATTCAATATTTATGATGAGAGGCCCAAATGTTAAGAATTATTTAACATTTCTTAAAATTATAAGAAGTTATTTAGAAAGGCTTTTGAGCGTACAAATTTTCCTTGGTACATCCATATTTTTAAATTTTGCTTTGACGTCTTTCCACAGTTTGTATTCCCAAGTAATAAGGCATTTTAAAAACCGTAACACAGTGTTTCACAAAGAATAGTAGCCATCAATTCTCTTGACGTTCTTTCCAGTGCTGAAGTTGTCTGTACTTTGAAACAAGAGCAAACATAACTGACATTTTTTTTTAATGTACAATATTACAAATATATCTAATCTGCCCATGAAGAGGCAAACCTCTGGATCCAAATTAAGGCAGTCTAAACTAATGAAGACATGCCTTTAAATGTTTGTGTATGCTCAGTCATTTCAGACCATGGACTGTAGCCTGCTGGGCTCTTCTGTCCATGGAATTCTGCATGCAAGAATACTGGAGTGGGTAGCTATTCTTTTCTCCAGGGAATCCTCTTGGCCCAGGGATCAAACCCAGGTCTCCTGCATTGTAGGCAGATTCTTTACCTTTAAATGTTTAAACAATTACCTAATCTTTACGTATTGATTTTTATCCTTTCCAAATAAACTGCAGTGAAGAATCGTAATCGTGAATTAAATGATTATAAATAATTCTGTTTCAATGGTAGAAGACAAAAAAATATTCTACTTTTGGAAACAAAAGAGTAAATTGTGTATTAACAGTACACTAATTGTTCACTGCTTTCAAAGGAAAAAGTTGCCAAAAAGGTTAGTGATTACAAATAAACTTGGTTAGTGTAGATACAAACATAAAATTCTAAATTATCAAAACTTTCCCTTTTATAACAATTTGAAACCACTACATATTTAGAGAAAAGTTGGAAGTACAACACACGCAAATAGCTGTTTTCTGAGCCATTTGACACTTACGTTGTTAACTGGATGCCCTCTCCCTCCAGGACACGTTACTCCTACAAACAAGGACATTCCGCCACATGACCAGAGGAAATTCCACAGAAACACTGCTACTAGCTCACTCTCAGCACCTGTTCCAATACTGCCCCTAAACCAAAAGGGTCTAGCTTAGAATCAAGTATTACACCAATTCTCATGCCTCATTGGTCTCCTTCAGTCTTCCTTCCATGTCCATGCCTGGGACACTTCGTAAATTACAGGCCAGTTACTTTGTAGAATGTTCCTTAGTGGTGGTTTAAGGTTAAATTATGATATCTTTAGCAGAAATATCACAAGATTGATACTACATTCTTCTCATTGCATCCTATTGATTTGTCCCTTTACTGATGATAATCCCATGAATCACATGGTAACAATGATGTCTGCCAGGCCTCGCCACTGTAGTGTTGCTCTCCTCTACCATTCATGTAATCCCTAAGTATTTTGCAGTGAGATTCTGAAAGTATGTAAATATCCCAGCCCTTCAAAGCTTCAGCTCAGGGCTTCCCCTGGTGGTCCAGTGGGTAAGGACACCGCCTTGCAGTGCAAGGGGCGCCGGTTCGAGCCCTGGCCTGGGAAGATCCCACGTGCCGCGGAGCAGCTGGACTGATGCGTCCAATAACCGAGCCCAAAGTCTGGAGTGCATGCGCCCAGAGCCAGCGCTCTGCAACGACAGATGCCACCACGGTGGGAGGCCCACAGGAGCCAAAGAACAAAGACAGATGAACATAGAGAAATGAAAGACCAATAGAAGTGGCCCGCCAGCTCCCCTCCCTCCCCAACCCGACCCCTTCCCAAAATAAATAAATAAATAAATCTTTAAAAAAAAAAATAAAAAAAGCTTGAGCTCATTCTTTTCTTGGCGTATGCTTGGGCTCTTGGTTTATTCGGCACTTTGTCACCTGAACTACCATTATATACTCTAATACTCAAATTGCCCTCCATTTGACCAGTGGGAGCCAGGTCAAGCTAGCTTCTGTGTCCTTTGAACATGCCCACAACATTCTTTGACTGCTTTCTTGATTTCTGGAACAAGATGTTTTGGACTTATCTTGTACTTTCCTTGTCTTGCCCTTGGAACTAGCCATTTCTGAGGAGCCTGGCTTCCTTTTGTAGAAAATGATATTTAAAACCAAGATCTGGGGTCCCTTTGTTACTCATTGTACAGGGTGTGCTCATTGCTCTCAGCTTGTGGCTGTCCCCAGTCTCTTCTCAGCTGACAGAGCGGAAGAGGAAAATGTATCCAAACTGCGTGTGCCCTCATGAGTGCACACACATCCATATAGACATTTACACCCCCATCTCCAATTCCAATCCCATCAGGATTATAAATCTAGCTTTCTGCCTTTCTGTATTTTTAAGTTGTTTTTTCCAACAAGAAACCTGTCTTGTTCTAAGTTTTTTCTGGTCAGTCTCGCAGACTTCAAAGCACCTTCCAACCACGTCACCTGCAGGGATGCTATGCTCACGCTGCCCAGAGCTCCGACAGCCTGCCCCGATTACATGATGTCCACGCCTTCCTCATTCTGTTCAGCTCTGACCCCCTACCCTAGGCCCTCCTCCCTCACAGCCTTCTCACCCTACCTTGACTCCTATGTGTCTCTCAGGTCACACTTCCACGGTGATGATGTTCTCAACCCATAGGTTCAAGCTACTGTGTTACCCCTTTGGACCCCCAGCTCCACCCAATGACCAGGTTCTGGACTCAACTGAATCAAGCAAAGGGCCAGGAAAAAGAAAATCCACGAAAAGGTCTGTGGTCTACAGAAAGCAACTGATGCTATTTTTTCCCAATGTTTTCTCACTTATATCACACACCAAACAAGAATCAAATGACAAAATCTGGCTCTTGCATGCTTCTCAGCTACTTGTAAGCCAGTACTTGTGAGGATGTGTATTTTGTGTGCATTTCATGTTTTCTGCTCCAGCAGCCAGACCATCAGAAAAGCTCTGCAATCATTACTTCCCATCAGAGTTGACCTATTTCCCTGCCTCACAACAGAGCATCCATAAAGGGCCAATTTGGATAATAATGTGGTATTTTTTCTCTTTGTCTTGGGGAAACAAGGCCTAAGGGAAACAAAGGGTAAAAGGTCAAGTAGGATAAATGTTATATTTTCCCTTTGCCTTGGAGAAATGAGTGGAGAAACAAACATTCTGAAAGAAAATGCCCACAACATTCTTTGACTGCTTTCTTGATTTCTAAATGGACTTATCTTGTACTTTCCTTGTCTTGCCCTTGGAACTAGCCATTTCTGAGGAGCCTGGCTTCCTTTTGTAGAAAATGATATTTAAAACCAAGATCTGGGGTCCCTTTGTTACTCATTGTACAGGGTGTGCTCATTGCTCTCAGCTTGTGGCTGTCCCCAGTCTCTTCTCAGCTGACAGAGCGGAAGAGGAAAATGTATCCAAACTGCGTGTGCCCTCATGAGTGCACACACATCCATATAGACATTTACACCCCCATCTCCAATTCCAATCCCATCAGGATTATAAATCTAGCTTTCTGCCTTTCTGTATTTTTAAGTTGTTTTTTCCAACAAGAAACCTGTCTTGTTCTAAGTTTTTTCTGGTCAGTCTCGCAGACTTCAAAGCACCTTCCAACCACGTCACCTGCAGGGATGCTATGCTCACGCTGCCCAGAGCTCCGACAGCCTGCCCCGATTACATGATGTCCACGCCTTCCTCATTCTGTTCAGCTCTGACCCCCTACCCTAGGCCCTCCTCCCTCACAGCCTTCTCACCCTACCTTGACTCCTATGTGTCTCTCAGGTCACACTTCCACGGTGATGATGTTCTCAACCCATAGGTTCAAGCTACTGTGTTACCCCTTTGGACCCCCAGCTCCACCCAATGACCAGGTTCTGGACTCAACTGAATCAAGCAAAGGGCCAGGAAAAAGAAAATCCACGAAAAGGTCTGTGGTCTACAGAAAGCAACTGATGCTATTTTTTCCCAATGTTTTCTCACTTATATCACACACCAAACAAGAATCAAATGACAAAATCTGGCTCTTGCATGCTTCTCAGCTACTTGTAAGCCAGTACTTGTGAGGATGTGTATTTTGTGTGCATTTCATGTTTTCTGCTCCAGCAGCCAGACCATCAGAAAAGCTCTGCAATCATTACTTCCCATCAGAGTTGACCTATTTCCCTGCCTCACAACAGAGCATCCATAAAGGGCCAATTTGGATAATAATGTGGTATTTTTTCTCTTTGTCTTGGGGAAACAAGGCCTAAGGGAAACAAAGGGTAAAAGGTCAAGTAGGATAAATGTTATATTTTCCCTTTGCCTTGGAGAAATGAGTGGAGAAACAAACATTCTGAAAGAAAACCCTGTTTTTACAGATAAAAATCAGAGATTTCTAAAATTTTACTTTAAAAAATACTGACCCTATGAGCTTGTTTACTTACCATAAGGAAAATACTTTTTTCTGGAAAGAAGGTATTTCTCACCTATTAGGAAAACTTTCTGTAAGGAAGGAAGGAAGGGAGAGTTGCCAGTTTTTAGAAGTTTATGACCCCAAATAATTGAAGAATACTGCTAGGAGGATGTATTTCTTATCCAGATAGCTCTTTTATTCCTGTTATTGACATTCAGCTGGCAGAGGTAAAGTTAAAAAAAAAAAAACCAAAAAATCTGTTAGTGCCCAACATTAATTGCAGCACTGTTAATTTAAAACAGCCAACCAAGACATGCAGCAACCTAAACACCCTTCAAAAGGTGAATGGCTATATCTTTGTGAAAGAAACAAAAACTGAATATTCATTGATTTGGGAACCGTGGATTCCCAAATCAATTAAAGACAGGAAAGGTCAAGCACCATGTGGGCTCCCAGTGCAAACATTTGTTGATTCCAACCTTGATTCAATTATTGTATCTTTCTGCTTTCTGCTATTAAGTCCTCCTTTTTTAAATATCAGCATGTTAGAATTAAAAGCTGAGTTTTGGCCAAAATCTTGCTAATTGACTTTGGATTATTGCCTTTCTAGGCAAGGTCTTGGCCAAATCAGCTTTTGTCAGGCTGCCTTCTGGTGCAGGTGCAGTGAGTTGGCAGTAAATAAGGCCACATCGAGAATAAAAAAGGAAAAAGGTATGTAGTAAATACACAATGGAATATTACTCAGCCAAATAGAAAAATCATGATCGATACAGTAAATGCCCAGTTACCATCAGAAAAGTTTCTGCTCCAGCAGCCAGACCATCAGAAAAGCTCTGCAATCATTACTTCCCATCAGAGTTGACCTATTTCCCTGCCTCACAACAGAGCATCCATAAAGGGCCAATTTGGATAATAATGTGGTATTTTTTCTCTTTGTCTTGGGGAAACAAGGCCTAAGGGAAACAAAGGGTAAAAGGTCAAGTAGGATAAATGTTATATTTTCCCTTTGCCTTGGAGAAATGAGTGGAGAAACAAACATTCTGAAAGAAAACCCTTTTTTTACAGATAAAAATCAGAGATTTCTAAAATTTTACTTTAAAAAATACTGACCCTATGAGCTTGTTTACTTACCATAAGGAAAATACTTTTTTCTGGAAAGAAGGTATTTCTCACCTATTAGGAAAACTTTCTGTAAGGAAGGAAGGAAGGGAGAGTTGCCAGTTTTTAGAAGTTTATGACCCCAAATAATTGAAGAATACTGCTAGGAGGATGTATTTCTTATCCAGATAGCTCTTTTATTCCTGTTATTGACATTCAGCTGGCAGAGGTAAAGTTAAAAAAAAAACCAAAAAATCTGTTAGTGCCCAACATTAATTGCAGCACTGTTAATTTAAAACAGCCAACCAAGACATGCAGCAACCTAAACACCCTTCAAAAGGTGAATGGCTATATCTTTGTGAAAGAAACAAAAACTGAATATTCATTGATTTGGGAACCGTGGATTCCCAAATCAATTAAAGACAGGAAAGGTCAAGCACCATGTGGGCTCCCAGTGCAAACATTTGTTGATTCCAACCTTGATTCAATTATTGTATCTTTCTGCTTTCTGCTATTAAGTCCTCCTTTTTTAAATATCAGCATGTTAGAATTAAAAGCTGAGTTTTGGCCAAAATCTTGCTAATTGACTTTGGATTATTGCCTTTCTAGGCAAGGTCTTGGCCAAATCAGCTTTTGTCAGGCTGCCTTCTGGTGCAGGTGCAGTGAGTTGGCAGTAAATAAGGCCACATCGAGAATAAAAAAGGAAAAAGGTATGTAGTACATATACAATGGAATATTACTCAGCCATAGAAAATAATGAAATAATACTATTTGCAGCATCATGGATAGACCTAGAGATCATACAAAGTGAAATAGTTAGTCAGAAAGACAAATATCATGATATCACTTATATGTGGAATCTACAATACGATACAAATGACTTTATTTACGAAACAGAAATGGACCCACAGAAAATAAACTTATGGTTAGCAAAGGGGAACATAGGGGAAGGAGTTTGGGATTAAGGTGTACACATGACTATATATAAAACAGATAACCAACAAAGACCTACTGTATGGCACAAGGATCTATACTCAATATTTTCTAATAACCTATAAGGGAAAATAATCTGAGATTAAAAAAAAAAACCTAGATAGGGTTTCCCTGGTGGTCCAGTGGGTAAGGACACCGCCTTGCAGTGCAAGGGGCGCCGGTTCGATCCCTGGCCTGGGAAGATCCCACGTGCCGCGGAGCGGCTGGACTGATGTGTCCAATTACCGAGTCGGAGCTCTGGAGCGCATGCGCCCAGAGCCGGGGCTCTGTGACAACAGACGCCACCGCGATGGGAGGCCCACACGGGCCAAAGAACAAAGATGGATGAAAATAGATAAATGAAAGACCAATAAAAGTGGCCCGCCCGCCCCCCTCCCTCCCCAACCCGCCCCTCTCCAAAAAAACACAACAAAAAATCTAGATAAATACGAATGTATAGCTGAATCACTTGGCCATACACTTGAAACTAATATTACATAGTAAATCAATGATCCAGTTTTTAAAAACCTAAAAAACAAAACAACCTAAACAAACAAGCAAAAATGTTGGTGCCCTGGTGAGGAAGTCAATAGACAAACTGCGGTGGTCCCCAGAGACCCAGACCTGGGCACATGTAAGTCCTCTCCTTCCAAGAGGCCACTTCATTTCTCACCAAGGGCCCCTCCAGAAACTCTCATCTCCGTCTTAATTTCAGGAAGGTAGGGGAGCTCAACTGTACTGTGATTCAGAAAAAGGCAGAATAAAAATCAGGATAGGCCAGGTTTAGGACTATAGTTATCAGGTCTAGAATTTACATTAACAACAACAACAACAAGCTGTAAAGACCAGAGGAGGGAGGGAGGGAGCAGGTCTCTCGAGTCTGGCAGAGCTCTTCTACAGAATGAAACTGAACAAACGCAGCAGCTCTGGCTTGATCCTCCCATCTCCGCCCTGGGCCTGAAATTGGCTACCCTAAGTAGGCAGCTGGGCTGAGCTTACAGGGGCTTCCCCAGAGCTTTTTTTAACCTGGCATTTTCTGCTTATAGACTTTTCAGCAGGGCAACCCCAGGTCTGGGGGATTCATGTTGGCTGGGAAATCTGAGTAGTCAGTTGGCCTATGGCATAGGAGGTATTTTTAGCCAGGACCTTGGGGATTTCAGAATTGAAACCTACTTTAGACCTCAGGGTGGGAGACACAAGACAGAGCCAAACCAAGCCAGGGCAGTGGGTGATGCTGCAGTTTTGTAGCGATGACTCCAGAGCTTACCTTGGAAGAGGAGGCTGTGTACGCCCTGGTTGGGTAGGGCAGGCCGGCCTGGAGGTCTTCTCAGCAATGGTGGAGCACCCTCTCCGAGGAGGTGAGGCCCGGAAGTCCCGCCTTCACGCTACGTATTTGGAGAGGCTCTCCCAATAGCTGCCTGCCCACCCACCTTTCTGCTTGCCTGCTGCATTGGCATCACCTGAAACCTATTAGAAATGCACATTTGCAGCCCCATCTATTAAGTCAGAAATTCTGGCAGCAGGACTCAGCAGTGGCAGGGGGATTCTCCTGTATGAAAAAGTGCCCCCTGGTGAGGCTGAATCACTTGGCCATACACTTGAAACTAATATTACATAGTAAATCAATGATCCAGTTTTTAAAAACCTAAAAAACAAAACAACCTAAACAAACAAGCAAAAATGTTGGTGCCCTGGTGAGGAAGTCAATAGACAAACTGCGGTGGTCCCCAGAGACCCAGACCTGGGCACATGTAAGTCCTCTCCTTCCAAGAGGCCACTTCATTTCTCACCAAGGGCCCCTCCAGAAACTCTCATCTCCGTCTTAATTTCAGGAAGGTAGGGGAGCTCAACTGTACTGTGATTCAGAAAAAGGCAGAATAAAAATCAGGATAGGCCAGGTTTAGGACTATAGTTATCAGGTCTAGAATTTACATTAACAACAACAACAACAAGCTGTAAAGACCAGAGGAGGGAGGGAGGGAGCAGGTCTCTCGAGTCTGGCAGAGCTCTTCTACAGAATGAAACTGAACAAACGCAGCAGCTCTGGCTTGATCCTCCCATCTCCGCCCTGGGCCTGAAATTGGCTACCCTAAGTAGGCAGCTGGGCTGAGCTTACAGGGGCTTCCCCAGAGCTTTTTTTAACCTGGCATTTTCTGCTTATAGACTTTTCAGCAGGGCAACCCCAGGTCTGGGGGATTCATGTTGGCTGGGAAATCTGAGTAGTCAGTTGGCCTATGGCATAGGAGGTATTTTTAGCCAGGACCTTGGGGATTTCAGAATTGAAACCTACTTTAGACCTCAGGGTGGGAGACACAAGACAGAGCCAAACCAAGCCAGGGCAGTGGGTGATGCTGCAGTTTTGTAGCGATGACTCCAGAGCTTACCTTGGAAGAGGAGGCTGTGTACGCCCTGGTTGGGTAGGGCAGGCCGGCCTGGAGGTCTTCTCAGCAATGGTGGAGCACCCTCTCCGAGGAGGTGAGGCCCGGAAGTCCCGCCTTCACGCTACGTATTTGGAGAGGCTCTCCCAATAGCTGCCTGCCCACCCACCTTTCTGCTTGCCTGCTGCATTGGCATCACCTGAAACCTATTAGAAATGCACATTTGCAGCCCCATCTATTAAGTCAGAAATTCTGGCAGCAGGACTCAGCAGTGATACGTCAGGCCCTGCAGGTGATTCTCCTGTATGCTAAACCTTACTCACCTAATCACACCATCACAAACATCCTAGATAAAGGTACCAGAGTAAACCTTTATCTCTATCAAACCCACACTGTAGTACATCTTTTTAAATTAATAATTATGTTTAGCACATTTTTAGATTTACATTAAGCATATAGTTAAAGAGAGTCAGTAATTCTTTCTAAAGTATCTTTCTCCAGTGTACCTTACCCTAAGGTGAAAAGCTTTTCTCCCCTGTGCATCCTCCAGGCCAGGGATGACACCAGCTGACCATTGTTATCAAAGTTTGCAAATTGCGTTAGAGTAAGAAACAGCCCCCAGGGCTTGGGGAGGAGGGCAGTCCTGCACCGCAGCCCTAGAAATGGTTAGGGGAAGCTATGAGGAAGTCAACTGAAATTGTCTAGGATGATGTAGCCAGGAGAACACCCCCAAAAGAGTCTGGGAAATAGCATCAGATTACTTATAATGAATTAGCTTCCTAGGGCTGCTGTAACAAATGACCACAGTGGCTTATAGCAACGTGGATTTTTTTTTTTTTTTTCTCACATTTCTGGAGGTGAGAAGTCTGAAATCGGTTCCATGGGCAAAAGTCAGGGTGTCAGGGTATCAAGGTATCATCAGGGTTTCTTCCTTCGGAATGCTTTCAGAAGACGATCTGTTTCCTTGTTTTTTCCACCTGCCTGTCTGTGTTCCACGGCTGGTGGCCCTTTCTTCATCTTCAGAACCTCTCTCTCCAGGTTATATATCATCACCTTGTTGCCTTGTCCTCTGACTGACCCTTCTGGCTCCCTTGAAGGACACTATGGTCCCATTGGTTCCTCCCAAATAATCCAGAACAATCTCCCCATCTTGAAATCTTAACTAATCACAACTTCAAACCCCTTTGGCTTTAAAAGTGGCATTCACAGGTCCTGGGGATCAGGGTGTGGATATATTTGGAGGTCCATTATCCAACTTACCACAATCTACACACAGTCCTCCACACAGTCCTGTACTACCTAATATGGTAGAGACACTGGCCTCATGTGGTTACTGAGCACTTGAAAATGTGACTCATCTGAGTTGCTATGTGCTGTAAGAGTACTGAAATTTGAAGGCAGTCTGAAAACAATGTGTCAGTTGCTCAGTTGTGTCTGACTCTTTGGGCCCCTATGGACTACAGCAGCCTGCAAGGCTCCTCTGTCCATGGAATGCTCCAGGCAAGAATACTGGAGTGGGTTGCCATGCCCAGCGTCCAGGGGATTTTCTTGATTTGGGGAATGAACCTGGGTCTCCAGAACTACAGGAAGATTCTTTACCATCTGAGCCACATAATATATTTCATTCATAACTTTCATGTTGATTCTATGTTAGAATTGGGCTTTCCAGGTGGCTCAGTGGTAAAGAATTTGCAGACCAACACAGGAGATGCAAGAGATGCAAGTTTGATCTCTGGGTGAAGATCCCCTCTGGGAGGAAATGGCAACTCCAGTATTCTAGCCTGGAGAATCCCATGGACAGAGGAGCCTGGCGACCTACAGTACATGCACAGGGTTGCAAAAAGTCAGACACGACTGCACATACACACACTGTTCTTTTTCAAATGTATTTTAAACTATACACGTAGCTAACATTATATTCCTATTGGATGGTGCTGCTATAGACTCCAAAGGAAGGAGGGTGATGTTCATTTCCAATTGGTTTATTTTTGTGTTACTTAAACGTTGAAAGCAACATGTCTTTAAACCTTCTCTAGGGAGAGCAACTGACTATACAGAATTGAGATTTCAAATCAAGAGGTTGTTACTTATATATATATATCTAGCAACTTGTGTTCTTACAAAGCACTTACATAAAGTGTTATATCATTGAACCATCAATCAGAATCCTGAGAAAGGATACTATTCCCATTCTTCAGAGAAAGAAATTGAGCCTAAGCAAAATTTACAAGCTGGAGTGGAATTCAGCTAACAAGTGACACATAAGAACCCAAGCCAGGTCGGTGGGTCACAGCATCCAGAGTTGCCTTGAGCTTATCTTGACTCAGGTTTAATGATTTAACCAGGCTCACTCTACTTCCTGAGTCATTTTATATCTAATTTTCCTAAATTTCAGGGATCCCAGAATTCTCTTCACCTGAACATTTTGTTTCTTTGCCACTCTGAACATATCTTTATTATTTTTTATTTCTTAAGTGTGAACACAGAGGGGTGTGTGTCCTACCTACCCATGTGAGAAAGAGGGCTTTATCCTGTGTCAAACTCCTCCTCAGTCAGTGGCATACCTGGTACCAGACACAGACACTACCAAAAACCAAAACTGCAGGCCAATATCTCTGATGAATATAGAGGCAAAAGCTCTCAACAAAATGTTAACAAACTGAATCCAACAACGCATGAAAATGAACATACACCATGATCAAGTTGGATTCATCCCAAGGTCACAAGGACAGTTGAACATACACAAATGAATGTGGCACAGCACATCAGCAAAAAAGGCATTTGATAAAATTCAACATCCATTCATGATACCACTCTTACCAGAGCGAGCACAGAGGGGACACACCTCAACATAACCAAAAGCCAACAAACCCACAGCTAGCACAGAGGCGTGCCTGACTATCAGCTTAATGTGGACCATCTGCTGGAAGGCCCTCAGCACCAGAGACTGTCTCTCCACACCCTTTCTACCACCCACCCACACACTGCATGCCTCAGTCAAACGCTCAGACCTAACTTACCACCAGAAAAGATAGCCCCAGACAAACCTGGCCTCTGGTGAGCAGATTTCCTCTGCTTGGTTTTCCCTGGAGTTGAAAAGACCATTCTGCACTTTGGCAGAGGTCACTGTGAGGAGACATGGCAAGGACCCACAAAGAGGGAATCAGACATCAAGATCAGCTTGGATGCCCCTCACCCAGCAGTGCTTCTCAACTGTCAGAAAGGGAAGTGGAAAGGAAAAAGGAAAAGGGTACAATGAACTCATTTTTTCTGCAACATGAAAATCTAGATCTAGAAAGGCCCTTGGAAATGTCTAAGTACCTCATTTTACATGCGAGGAAACCAGGATCAAAAAGTTAACTGACTTCTATAGAGTCTCACAGCAACTCAGTATCAGACAAAGATCAGACTGAAGATCAGTCACTTCAGTCATGTCCAGCTCGTGTGACCCCATGGATTGCAGCCTGCCAGGCTCCTCCATTCATGGGATTCTTCAGGCAAGAATACTGGATGGGTTGCCATGCCCTCCTCCAGGGGGATCGTCCCAACCCAGGGGTGGAACTTAGGTCTCCTGCATTGCAGGAAGATTGCTTACCACTGAACCATCAGGGAAGTCATATATGTATATGTGTATGTGTATATATATATATATATATATATATATATATATTTGACATCCCATGAATAGCTCACCAGGCTTCTCTGTGCATGGAATTTTCCAGGCAAGAATACTGGAGTGGGTTGCCATTTCCTTCTCTAAGACAAAGACTAGAGCTCTCATTTCTGATCGTGTCAACTTCAACAAAATTGCTTTAAAGGATCACAAAGAAATATTAAATGCAATTGCACACCTTTGATTTCCAAACCACTCTAGAGGAGGGGCACCTTGCCCGCAAGATGTGGCCCTGATACAGGGTCACAAAGCTGAAAATCATGTCGTATCAAAATAATCCTTGAACATCGTTAAGAAAATGCCACATAGGAGACCAATATAACTTCTGTCAATCAATCCCACATGGTCAGTTTTTCCAGAGATGGAACAGGCTTGACAGTTGAGTACTGGATTAATTAATTGGATTGAGGTTAGAGGATGAAAAAGGCATTGATCTTTAAACACAGGATCACACTCAGGCCTGCAAGCTGGATACATATAAAAGGCACTGGAGTTCTGAAATTAACAGCGGATTCCCTTTTCTCAATTTGTGCTCTCACTCCAGGGCACTGAGCAGAAAAACAGGCAAAGTGGCTCATATGATGTCAACCCTCCTCTCTGTGCCCCTGGTATATTATATGTTCAGAGCTTAATTAGAAATGAATTTGCTTCACACGCACATGAATCTATTTTGTTCATTGATGAATCCCAAGTGCCTAGTACGGTGCCAGGCACATGTCTGTTGAATAAATGGATGCATCTACTCTTTTTGTCCAGGAGATGTAGCCGAACTGTCATAAGTGAAGGTTATTTTGTTCCAACATGTGGCTCTTAACCTCTCAGAGTGTTAGGTTTCCCTGGCCAGAAAAATTTCACATTGAACTCTACACAGAGACTATTCAGTATTCATGGGGTTCACGGACCCAAGATTAAAATTTCTTGGTGCTATCAACCTTTAAGATGCAGCTGTGACATTTTAGCAGAATGACCGTCATGGCTTTGGAAAGACTGGCATCATTTGGAGAGACTGGCATCATTTACTTTCATAGCTGCATAAGGAATTTTCTTTAAAACTCTCCCAAGCACTGGAAACAAAAGGTAGGCTTTAAATGCTCTCAGCCCAAAAGCTCAAAGAAGACCCAGGCTAAGCCCAAACTAGTGGCACCAAAATGATCTTCACAACCCACTGCTATATTTTCTGCCCTACTCTTAAGCCATCCTGTTGGTTGCCTGGCCCTTTTCTCCCAGATGTCCCTTGACCTGCTTGTGAGTGTCAGCACCGATACTGAAAGGCCAGATGGATGAGCTACAGGACCACCCTGAATCCCCAGCTAGCCTCATCCAGCATTGATGCTGCACTTGTCACCACTAGCTCTGATGGTTTGGACATGGAGAAATGTACAGCAGGACAATATTCAAACAGCTGCTGAAAGGTGAGCTGAGGGAGGCAACTGCCAGCAGGCTCAGAGGAAAACATAATTTATAGGCATCCTTCAGCAGAGCTCAGAGCTGAGCAAACACAGCCGCAGAGTCCTCAGGGATGCAGCAGACAGACACGCTGGTGCTCCAGGACAACAACAACTCTTTCTGAACATAGAGAAAGAAGTAGAGACAGGAGGCCAGGCTGGGGACAGAGACAGGCTTGGGAAAGGGCAGCTGACCCAGCCAACCAAAAGCAAGCCAGCCCATGTACTCCACACTCACGTGGAATGCACACATAATCTCCCAACCTGCACAATGATTGTCTGCCTATAGGAATAATAAATATTATGAACTGTGTGCTAAAGTAGATTTAGCAAAATTCCAGGAACAGAACAAAATCAAGGCAGGGAAAGGATTATCTATCTATGCACCTGTACCAGGTTGAATAGTGTCCCTCTAAAATTCATTTTTTCCATCAGAACTGATGCTTTCGAATTGTGGTGTTGGACAAGACTCTTGAGAATCTCCTGAACGGCAAGATCACACCAGTCAATCCTAAAGGAAATCAACCATGAATTTGAGCAGGCTGAAGGACAGGGAAGCCTGGCGTGCTGCAGTCCATGGGGTCACAAAGAGTCAGACATGACTGAGTGACTTAACACCACCAACCAAATAAAGGGTTATTGGGACGTAACTTCATGGTAAGTGAGAATAGATCCATACTGTCATTCTTGTGGAAAATGGTACAATACATAAGGGCGAGGTGAGCCTCCCTTCATTATATCAAAGTTTCTGCTCTAAAACCAGGAAAATCATCAGCCATAAAGCTCATTGTGAAGGGAAAATGATGATACATAAGCAAAAATCATCAATGTTGAAGGGAGACTTTCTAAAGATTTTGTGACTAACATATACACTTGACTGACATAATAAATATTACATATAATTTATTCTGTAAGTGTATAAATTATGCCAGTCATAGTGACACAACAGAAGGGAGTCAGCTATACATACCTACTCCTGAGAGCAAAAGAAGCAAAGGGAATTGCTAGACAGAAAACCCTTTGTCATCGAAGAGTCTGATTAAATGACCACTCAAGCAAAGGAGCCCGAGAACTCAGAACACTCCTTGGGGAAGGAGATGTTCTATCTATGCTAACACTCACCATCACTCACATGTGATTGTTGAGCACTTGAAATGTGGCTAGTGAGACTGAAAGATGAAATTTTTAATCTGATTTTGATTAATTTAAATGACCATATTAACTAAATAACCACATGTAGCAGCAGCTACTCTACTGGAGGGTGCAGCTCTAGAATCACAGAAGCCTGGCTGTGGAGATAAACTGAGAGCCTCATAAATCAGAGATGGGACCAGCTCCACAAGTACGAGTAGGGGAGGGAGTATTCACAGAAGGTATAACTACATGTAGAATATTTCCTGGACACACCTATTTCCTTAATCCTCACCGTGCCCTTATACAGATAGTCACTGATCATCCCCATTGGCTGGATGAGGAAGTCAAGGCTCAGCAAGATTCTTGGGCTTGTTCAGGGCCTTGCACCCTTTAAGGGCTAGAGCTAGAGGTCTGAATTTGGCTTTGACACCAAAATCCATACTCCAGCCTTATCACAGATTTACGTCTTGAGAATCTCCTGAACGGCAAGATCACACCAGTCAATCCTAAAGGAAATCAACCATGAATTTGAGCAGGCTGAAGGACAGGGAAGCCTGGCGTGCTGCAGTCCATGGGGTCACAAAGAGTCAGACATGACTGAGTGACTTAACACCACCAACCAAATAAAGGGTTATTGGGACGTAACTTCATGGTAAGTGAGAATAGATCCATACTGTCATTCTTGTGGAAAATGGTACAATACATAAGGGCGAGGTGAGCCTCCCTTCATTATATCAAAGTTTCTGCTCTAAAACCAGGAAAATCATCAGCCATAAAGCTCATTGTGAAGGGAAAATGATGATACATAAGCAAAAATCATCAATGTTGAAGGGAGACTTTCTAAAGATTTTGTGACTAACATATACACTTGACTGACATAATAAATATTACATATAATTTATTCTGTAAGTGTATAAATTATGCCAGTCATAGTGACACAACAGAAGGGAGTCAGCTATACATACCTACTCCTGAGAGCAAAAGAAGCAAAGGGAATTGCTAGACAGAAAACCCTTTGTCATCGAAGAGTCTGATTAAATGACCACTCAAGCAAAGGAGCCCGAGAACTCAGAACACTCCTTGGGGAAGGAGATGTTCTATCTATGCTAACACTCACCATCACTCACATGTGATTGTTGAGCACTTGAAATGTGGCTAGTGAGACTGAAAGATGAAATTTTTAATCTGATTTTGATTAATTTAAATGACCATATTAACTAAATAACCACATGTAGCAGCAGCTACTCTACTGGAGGGTGCAGCTCTAGAATCACAGAAGCCTGGCTGTGGAGATAAACTGAGAGCCTCATAAATCAGAGATGGGACCAGCTCCACAAGTACGAGTAGGGGAGGGAGTATTCACAGAAGGTATAACTACATGTAGAATATTTCCTGGACACACCTATTTCCTTAATCCTCACCGTGCCCTTATACAGATAGTCACTGATCATCCCCATTGGCTGGATGAGGAAGTCAAGGCTCAGCAAGATTCTTGGGCTTGTTCAGGGCCTTGCACCCTTTAAGGGCTAGAGCTAGAGGTCTGAATTTGGCTTTGACACCAAAATCCATACTCCAGCCATCAAGACACTCCATTCACAGCACCTTTCACCCTTGTAACGTCTTCCATTTCCACCCTCTCTGAAGAGTCTGAAACAGAAAAGTGTGTGTGAGGGTATGGCATACATGTGTGTGTGTGAGTAGATTTTGCGCAACAGGTACAAGTCTGAGGGTTACCTGAGCACTTCGTGTGGCTCCAGTATTCTCTACAAATCAGTATCTTCTAGGCCACCAGCCCCATTTTTCCACTTAATCAGGCAAGACCAGGAGGCAAGACTCTACTTGTTGACTTACTTCCTAAGGCCAAATTGGCATGTTACACGTTATGTACACGTTATGTTACACGTTATGTATAAACCTTTCTTCCTGGGATACATTTAGCACAATTCCTATCACCCAGTTTTTCTGGTCTTCAAGGAGCTCTCATTTCCTCATCTATAGCAACACTTAGAAACCTCAAGGCCACAGGGGAGACTGGAGGTAAGGGAATAAGGAACAGTGAGCAACAGGGCACCTCCAGAATGGTATGGAGATTTGCAAATACCTGTTTCAGAGAGTGGGGGTGCTAAGGCTGGGCTGCTCAGCTCCTCCCCCAAGCTCCTGTTTGTCCCTGGCCACGGAGAAGGGCAGGCACAGGCCATTAGATACAGCAAGTGTGGAAACCAGGTGAAGCCATGGTGGGAATTATGACCCTCCCAAGACAAAACCACAGCTGGTTTGTGGTGGAGGCGCCGATGCCTGCTGTGCTATTTTTAATAAGATTTCTGCAGCATGATGAAGAGGCTTTCTAATGGGACTAAGTCTGCATCCCTTAAAAAAGTTTCACTGTGTCTGGAAAGATACTTGATGAGATTAATAAAGCAATTCTCATTTGTCTGTTTAACCTCCTGGAAGGTTAACTGAGTCTTTCATCCCTATCCTCTAGGAACCCTCTGGGAAGAGCCCCTTCCCTCTAAGTAAAGCCTTACAGCCTTTTAGAGTTGTGAGATTTATGTGATTCCACACCCAAATAACTCTAGAAATAGATCATCCTGGTGCAGCTCTCGGGTTCCGGGGAAGAATTCTATGGCAATCCAGATTGCTCAGCCCAGCAATCACAGGTCTACTGCATGGTTAGTCTAATTTCTCAAGCCCCAGGAATCTGGTTGGGGGTATTAACTTCTACCCTAATTTTGCACAACAAAACTCTTGGCATCAAATAATACAAACTAGCTGGTGATTTGAGTTGTGACAAAAACTGATTTTATAGCTTTTAAAAAACGCATTGTTTCCTCCCAATCTCCCCAGATTACTTCCCAAAGTAATGCGTTGCGACATTTTTAATTTCTAACACCTTTGGTTAAAATACACATCTTTGGATCACCACTAAGTCCTGACTTGGCTCCCTTTCTAGTGGCAGTCGGTAATTCTTTGCAGAGTTTTGCTTCACATCTGTAAATTACAAGGCGGGGCGGGGGCGGGGAGCGACTGCAAACTACAAATGCACACAGACAAGTGGTCTTATTCAAGAGTGAGCTTGTCTTTGCAGTGCATTGTTCCCAGAAGCTTCCCGCGGGAGGAAAGTTCCACTTCACAATTGACAAACCAGCTCTCCTGGGAATGCCGCCGGGTCGCTTCACTGATGAGCTCACAGCTCTGGGTGCGCAGAACTCGGTCCTGGAATCAGGAGCAGCGCAAAAAGCGCCTACATCGCCATCCACCGGCCTGGAACGGGTGGCACCCGAGCAGAGAGCTCGCCTCGAGAGCTGGGGAAGAGTCCCAGAAGCAGCCGACCCAACGCCAGCTTCCTCCTACCCGCGCAGCCCTCCATCCCCGCCCAGAGCGGTCACTGGGACCGGCTCCGCGCTGCCGGGACCGCGCAGCAGCGAGTGGACTCCAGAACCCTCTTCACACCGAAGAAGGGCAGTGCGAAGGGGACCCAATTCCTAGGGGGTCAGGCCAGTGAAGACCTTCCGTATTTATCTCCCCTACCTTTGCTCTCCCGAACCAGGGGCAACGCGGTTCCTTTCCAGGAAAGGATCGGAGCCCACCGAACCCGAACCCGGGGTGAGCTCGAACCAGCACCCCCCGGTGGCCGACGGCTGGTGAGACCAGCGAGGTCGTGCTGCAAAGTTTGCGCGCAGGGAACGCATAAGTTCCTAACACCCTGCAGGTAAGACCAGTCCTGGGATGCCCACGCATCTCAGGTTCGATGATCACCGGCCCCGTGGTGGGGGGATCTGAGCGCGAATCCGAGCGATCAAAGGGACGGAGACCCAGGCGCACAGTTGGGAAAGGAAGCTTACGTCTGGGGCGGGCAAGGCTGCGCGCTCCTTCCAGAAGCTGGATGTCGGCGTAAAGAAGAAGCCTTGGACCCCCAAGGGGCTGGTCCCAAGGGCTCCTTCAGCAGCCTCCTCAGGACCCCCGACGCCGCCGAGTCCACGTGAGGCGTGGAGGACTCCGTGTGGAAGAGGGACAGTAAGGGGGTGCCTGCCGGGGACGAGGCATCCCCACTGGCAAGGACAGAGAGGTCTCCGGACCGACCTGGTTGGAGCGCTAAAGGAATCCGTACTCATGACCCTGGAAGGGTCCTGGATCCTGGGTGACTGCGATGGGTACTGGGCGGGGAGCGTGGGGCTGGGACAGCCGAAGCTCACGGATGGCGGATGGCGGGGGAAGGTGGCACCCGCGGGGAGGAGGGGGCGGGATGGGAGGGATTTACCCTGGAAACATCCGAGGTCCTCCGACCTGTGACCTGTTAGGCGGCAGGATCTTACCCGCTTCGGGCCCCCGGCTGGGCGGTAGCGCTCTTCCAGAGAGAGGGCGGGGGACTGCTTCGTGGAGAACATGTCTTTCTTGTTCCTCCGTCCACTCTTATCTTGGTTGCTTTTCTCTCCTCTAAGTGCCCCTGGGACAGGCACTAATGGATGCCCTGCTCCTCGCTGGAGAAGAGACAGGTTGAACTTCAAGGGACAGGGGCCCCACGTTTTGTCTGCTCGACAGATCCCACCCGCGGACCCCTCCCTCCCTTCACTCACGTCCCTCGGCCCCACCCATAAGAACTCTCGATGACAGATCCTCCGCATCCCCACCTCCTCGCATTCAAAGAAGTTATTCTTCAGTAGCTGGGGGGCATCCAAGAGGACTGCTGGTTCCCCACTCAGGCCCACCCCTAAAACTTAGGCCCCACGACGGTAGCAGGCAGCACGTAGAGGGCAAGACCTGAGTGGGTTGTGCGAGACAGAGTAACTTGAGAGCAGAAGAGTTCTCAGCTGTTCCAAATCTCATCACATCCTAGACTACTCTTTTGGTCGGAAGGTAGCCAAATAAAAAAGTAACTGCAGCCACTGGCAATTAAGGGCCATGCTGTTCTCTGAATAAAAACTTGTGCAAATGGAGTCTAGATTCTACGTCTAGCCTGAGCCTGCAGAGATGGGGGAATAAAGCAGGGTCAGCTTCCCTAAGCCTAGCGGTGATTTCCTGGGAAGGGCATCCACCGGCTGAGTCCTAGGGGCCAACAACTCTGTGCCTTTCTGTCACTGTCCTCCTCAGGCAGCTTCTAGGAGAGCATTGCAGGTATTTTACTTGGTAAAGACTGCCACTCCAAGCCCAAGATAGTTGTCACATGTTTGGCAGAGAAACACTTATTTGAGTTTTATTTAGGACTGATTTCTGAATCCAACCTCAGTCGGGGACGGGCAGGACAGAGAGGTCTCCGGACCGACCTGGTTGGAGCGCCCGTACTCATGACCCTGGAAGGGTCCTGGATCCTGGGTGACTGCGATGGGTACTGGGCGGAGCGTGGGGCTGGGACAGCCGAAGCTCACGGATGGCGGATGGCGGGGAAGGTGGCACCCGCGGGGAGGAGGGGCGGATGGGAGGGATTTACCCGGGAAACATCCGAGGTCCTCCGACCTGTGACCTGTTAGGCGGCAGGATCTTACCCGCTTCGGGCCCCCGGCTGGGCGGTAGCGCTCTTCCAGAGAGAGGGCGGGGGACTGCTTCGTGGAGAACATGTCTTTCTTGTTCCTCCGTCCACTCTTATCTTGGTTGCTTTTCTCTCCTCTAAGTGCCCCTGGGACAGGCACTAATGGATGCCCTGCTCCTCGCTGGAGAAGAGACAGGTTGAACTTCAAGGGACAGGGGCCCCACGTTTTGTCTGCTCGACAGATCCCACCCGCGGACCCCTCCCTCCCTTCACTCACGTCCCTCGGCCCCACCCATAAGAACTCTCGATGACAGATCCTCCGCATCCCCACCTCCTCGCATTCAAAGAAGTTATTCTTCAGTAGCTGGGGGGCATCCAAGAGGACTGCTGGTTCCCCACTCAGGCCCACCCCTAAAACTTAGGCCCCACGACGGTAGCAGGCAGCACGTAGAGGGCAAGACCTGAGTGGGTTGTGCGAGACAGAGTAACTTGAGAGCAGAAGAGTTCTCAGCTGTTCCAAATCTCATCACATCCTAGACTACTCTTTTGGTCGGAAGGTAGCCAAATAAAAAAGTAACTGCAGCCACTGGCAATTAAGGGCCATGCTTGTTCTCTGAATAAAAACTTGTGCAAATGGAGTCTAGATTCTACGTCTAGCCTGAGCCTGCAGAGATGGGGGAATAAAGCAGGGTCAGCTTCCCTAAGCCTAGCGGTGATTTCCTGGGAAGGGCATCCACCGGCTGAGTCCTAGGGGCCAACAACTCTGTGCCTTTCTGTCACTGTCCTCCTCAGGCAGCTTCTAGGAGAGCATTGCAGGTATTTTACTTGGTAAAGACCGCCACTCCAAGCCCAAGATAGTTGTCACATGTTTGGCAGAGAAACACTTATTTGAGTTTTATTTAGGACTGATTTCTGAATCCAACCTCAGTCAAGATCTAATGAAAATGTCACACATCACTCATGAGGCTATTGAATAAATCCATCTCCATTATTCTGGAGGTGGCTATGCATAGTCAACAAAAATATGTTATCAGGCACCTGCTCCCTGAATATTCTACCTGAAGAGGGAGATAACTTGGAAAACTGGGGATAGGGGAATCGTTTTGCTTCTGAAGTGAAATGAGAACAGTTGAAAATGTTGCAAGTGCATCATGCAAGAGTTGAAATAGGGAATCCAAGTAACCAGCCTGTTTTACGTTTACAGTTAGCAAGTGCAGAGCTTTCGGAATTCTGCAGTGTAATTTCAGGACTGTGCTCTTTTAAAATATTGCCTCATCACACTTGATCACCACAGGGACACTAGCCAGAAATCAAAAGCCTAAGCAATTTGTCTGCCAGCTCCACCTTGAGCAAACCTAGTCTTTCTGGGCCAATTAACTTGTTCTACAAAATGAGAGTTGGAGTCACTCCTCAAGTTTCTACAGGCATTCTGAAGCCAAGGATGAATTGCGATTTACCTCCATTCTCTTCCACTTTCTGCCCTCTGGTGGAGGCGCTACAGAAACTGAAATTAAAGCAGCTGCATCTGTGAGTCTGAACTCGCCACTACTTTACAGGCCATTCTTCAGAGAACCAAAGCTATTTGCACTAATAGTGTAAAACAGCATCCTTTAAGCTTCCTTTTAGCAAGAAAACCCAACCAGTTCTAGGTACCAGTGTCATCAGAGTGAATATCTGAGGTAGTCTTTGCATGAGGGTAAATAGCTATTTTTATATTCTTTGTAACAATTTTAATATGAGGAATCAAAACAGGTGTTAGAAACCTCATGTGAACTAATTTGAATTTGCAGAGGGCTCACAGTAATCTTCAATGACCTAGGAATTAATTCCTTTGTAAAAAATCTGCCGGGCTTCCCTGGTGGTCCAGTGGGTAGGGACACCGCCTTGCAGTGCAAGGGGCGCTGGTTCGATCCCTGGCCTGGGAAGATCCCACGTGCCGCGGAGCGGCTGGACCCATGTGTCCAATCACCGAGCTGGAGCTCTGGAGCACATTCGCCCAGAGCCGGTGCTCTGCGACAGCAGAGGCCACCGCGATGGGAGGCCCAACGGGCCAAAGAACAAAGATGGATGAAAATGGACAAATGAAAGACCAATATATGTGGCCCGTCCGCCCCCCTCCCTCCCCACCCCACCCCCCTCAAATAAATAAATAAATCTTTAAAAAAAAAAAAAGAACAAAAAAATCTGCCATCCAAGGAAATTTTCTATGGCTTATCAACTTATCTATTCTCTCAGCTAACACTCACTTAGATTTATTAGCTGTTAGATAAACAAAATAAGACTTCCTGCCCTTAGAGAGCTTTCTGGCATAATGAATACATGAAACAAACACACACAAATCCCACAAACTATGGAAAAATACAAGTAATGTAATATTTTAGGGAAGCTGAGATCTAAAGATACAAAGCCTTTAAAGTAAAAATTAAAAAACAATATATAGGGCTTCCCCTGGTGGCGCAGTGGGTGGGGACACCGCCTTGGAGTGCAAGGGGCGCTGGTTCGATCCCTGGCCTGGGAGGATCCCACGTGCCGCGGAGCGGCTGGACCAATGTGTCCAATTACCGAGCCAGAGCGCTGGAGCTCTGGAGCGCATGCACCCGGAGCCGGCGCTCTGCGGCAACGGACGCCACCGCGATGGTAGGCCCACGGGAGCCGAGGAGCAGAGATAGATGAAAATGGAGAGGTGGAAGACCAATGGAGGTGGCCCGCCCGCTCCCCTCCCTCCCCAACACGACCCCCGCCCAAAATAAATGGATAAATAAATCTTAAAGAAAAAAAAAAACAGTATATATAAAGAACAAAGCAACAAACAGGCAAACTGGACATATACCTATTGCAGGGACTTTACTTAAGATGGGAAGATAACATACCCATATCTGAATATATTCTAGCACACTGAAACACTCGGTTTATGATAAAAGGAGCCCATGTAGCCATTCTTGTTTGCTCTATGTACTGTTTCTGGGGGATTCATCCATTACTTTATAGAGTAGTCCCTGGGAAGAAGGTAGTAAGAACTGGCCCATAAAAAGTTTCAAGGGAATTTTATTTCTAGTGCCCTCATGCACGTAGTGCTTATTTTCTCTACCTCTAGGTCTGTCTGCCCATATCCTGTCTAGTTTTTCCAAGGATACTCGTGTGTGCTCCGCTGTTCAGTTATATCCAACGCTTTGCGACCCAGTGGACTGTAGCCTTCTAGGATCGAACCAGGAAACACCAAGGTCAGATGCCCCAACCTGGAAGCTAAGAGAGGAGAGGAATGCTTTCTTTCTCCAGAGTCACCAGAAGGAACCAACCCTGCTTACACTGTGGTTTTGGACATCTGGCCTCCTGAATTGTGAGAATGTATTTCTGTTGCTTCAAGTGTGTGACAGTTTGCCATGGCAGCCCTAGAAAACAAAAATCACAGCATCTATGTGGCTAAGCATGCTTCCCCCACTCTTAAGAGTTACAGCAGTGAGCAAAACAGCACCCCTCCCCTCATGGCGCTTTCCTGCTAGGGAAGGAGACAGATAACAACCAAATACAGAATTCAAAGATAGGTATTGTGCAGCACTATAAAGAAAAACCACTGTGTGAAGATAGAGAACAGCCACATGTCAGTGGGTAGGAGTGTCTGGGAAATACCTGTCTCCCCAGAGATGATTTAACTCAAATGAATCTTGGCTGTGGAACTTCAGGCTGTACTGGGTAATTCACCACTGAAACACAAGCCTTCACATTCATTGTAAAGAAAACAAAGCAAGAACAGCTTGGCAAGCAACAGACCTATGACTGCTCTACAGACCAAGGTTCTGAACACAGGAAAAGGATGGACACCCTCAAGTTTCTAGAAAGCAGAGGGGTTCCCAGCTTCTCTCAAACTTTCCCAAATTCACATCTCTTCTAGGAGGTAGGAGCCAGTACTCTGCCTTTTCCTCCTTCTACCTCATAAGTAGACCCTAAGGTCCAAGGCATGAGTTTGAGCACACTCCAGGAGATGGCGAAGGACAGAGAAGCCTGGTGTGCTGCAGTCCAAGGGGTCACAAAGAGTGGGACACGACTGAGCGATGAAACGGTTCTTGTTTGCTCTATGTACTGTTTCTGGGGGATTCATCCATTACTTTATAGAGTAGTCCCTGGGAAGAAGGTAGTAAGAACTGGCCCATAAAAAGTTTCAAGGGAATTTTATTTCTAGTGCCCTCATGCACGTAGTGCTTATTTTCTCTACCTCTAGGTCTGTCTGCCCATATCCTGTCTAGTTTTTCCAAGGATACTCGTGTGTGCTCCGCTGTTCAGTTATATCCAACGCTTTGCGACCCAGTGGACTGTAGCCTTCTAGGATCGAACCAGGAAACACCAAGGTCAGATGCCCCAACCTGGAAGCTAAGAGAGGAGAGGAATGCTTTCTTTCTCCAGAGTCACCAGAAGGAACCAACCCTGCTTACACTGTGGTTTTGGACATCTGGCCTCCTGAATTGTGAGAATGTATTTCTGTTGCTTCAAGTGTGTGACAGTTTGCCATGGCAGCCCTAGAAAACAAAAATCACAGCATCTATGTGGCTAAGCATGCTTCCCCCACTCTTAAGAGTTACAGCAGTGAGCAAAACAGCACCCCTCCCCTCATGGCGCTTTCCTGCTAGGGAAGGAGACAGATAACAACCAAATACAGAATTCAAAGATAGGTATTGTGCAGCACTATAAAGAAAAACCACTGTGTGAAGATAGAGAACAGCCACATGTCAGTGGGTAGGAGTGTCTGGGAAATACCTGTCTCCCCAGAGATGATTTAACTCAAATGAATCTTGGCTGTGGAACTTCAGGCTGTACTGGGTAATTCACCACTGAAACACAAGCCTTCACATTCATTGTAAAGAAAACAAAGCAAGAACAGCTTGGCAAGCAACAGACCTATGACTGCTCTACAGACCAAGGTTCTGAACACAGGAAAAGGATGGACACCCTCAAGTTTCTAGAAAGCAGAGGGGTTCCCAGCTTCTCTCAAACTTTCCCAAATTCACATCTCTTCTAGGAGGTAGGAGCCAGTACTCTGCCTTTTCCTCCTTCTACCTCATAAGTAGACCCTAAGGTCCAAGGCATGAGTTTGAGCACACTCCAGGAGATGGCGAAGGACAGAGAAGCCTGGTGTGCTGCAGTCCAAGGGGTCACAAAGAGTGGGACACGACTGAGCGATGAAACGGAAGATCCAGGCTTAGGGTGATCTAATCACTGTCACTCAATATAGAGGCCCCTTCCACAGACCAAGGAAGCACAGCTACTTTGCATTAGAGCTCAGACTTCTGTATCACTTCCCAGCACCCAGGGATGAGCAAACCTAACAGCTGGAAGAGTCCCTGGGTCATCTGAAATAACCTCCGTTCAGCTCAGCTGCTTAGTCAGTGTCTGACTCTGAGACCCCATGGAGGCTTCCCTGTCCTTCACCATCTCCTGGAGCCTGCTCAAACTAATGTCCATTGACTCAGTGATGCCATCCAACTACCTCATCCTCTGTTGTCCCCTTGTCCTTCTGGCTTCTATTTTCCCCAGCATCAGGTTCTTTTCCAATGAGTGGTCTCTTTGCATCATATTGGCCAAAGTACTGGAGCTTCGGCTTCAACATCATTCCTTCCAATGAATATTCAGGGTTGATTTCCTTTAGGACTGGCTGGTTTGATCTCTCTGTGGTTCGAGGGACTCTCAAGAGTCTTCTCCAACACCACAGTTCAAAGGCATCAATTCTTCGGTGATCAGTCTTCTTTATGGTCCAGCTCTCACATCCATACATAACTACTGGAAAAATCATAGCTTTGACCATACTTTGTTGGCAAAGTGATGAAATAAAGAGTCAAAAATTTTTACAGGGCATCTTTAAATACCAACACAAATACTTACCTCTGTTTAGAAAGTTTAACACGCACAGCCATAAAGTTCAAGCACCAGACTTCTTGGCACAAAGCAAGTATCTTCAATGGTCTGTTCCAGTAAAGCTCCGTTCGCAATTTAGCAAAGGTTTTACCAATTTATCTGAGTTTATTTGAATTTAATTTAAAGAGTGGAATTAACTGAACTGAAAAAAAAAAATACAAGCACTAGGTGTTGCTCAATCCCTAAAAGTGTTTAAAACGAAAAACTAAAAGATTTCAATATAAATATTCCACAAATTTCTAACAGTAAATTAATTAAACTTTTATAATGACACAAGTAAATAGGAAAATATGGCCATCATATCCACATTTTTATCTATGTCATTGTGAGGAGCTATTTGGTAACTTTTCCATTCCCTCTCTAATTGGCTTAGGTTGAAGTGAAAACGTCAACATGTACCACTTTATTTCCCTCAGGACAAATTACCATTAAGGATTTAGACAAAACTTAATTTTGACCCCTTGAAGAACTTCTTTCCTCCCCTTCCACTGAGTGCACAGCGGTGCCTACAGAGTCCTCAGGCCCCTCCTTCAGGGCAGTGGGGACAGGGAACTGCAGGCCCGCTCGCTGCCCCCCCGACCCGGCAGCTCCTCCAGCCTAGACTGCCTCCCACTCCCCACTTTTACCCTCACCTCCTTACAGTCTGCTCCACACAGCAGACAAGGCAGCAATCTTAAAAGAACAATAGCAAGCAATTATTCCCCACTTAAAACCTTGCTGCCCACTGCTACCAGAAATAAAGTCCAGTTCTGCACCACGGTCTGTCGGCCATGCTGTGGACTGGCCTGGATCCCCATGCCCTGTCACTCACTGTGTCCCAGCCACCCTGGCCCTCCTACCTGTTCCTCAGCCGCGTCAAGCATCCCCCACCTCAGTCACTTGCTGCCTTTACTCCCTCACAACTTCTCCCCCCGATCATCAAATGAAGGCCATTCGGGTCACAGCTAAAATGTCCCATCTGAGGGACTTCACCACCCGCTTCCATTACTTTTCTGGAACACTCCCCTCATCCTTTGACACCAATTACCGCACATGAAATCACATTCATTTTATTGTGTACCTATCTCCTGCCTACTCTCTTCCACTCTTTAGCAGATCCCTGATAGGATCACCACTATCTCCAGTACCTACAAAGTACCCGTCACGCAGGAAAGGCATCTGTTGACTGAATACATGAATGCATAGCTGTTTGTTTAATTAAGTTCTGAGCTACTAGCCCAGCAAATAAACAGTAAACTGTGTTATTCACTCAGTCTTCTGCTAATTAAATTCTTCCGCACAACTTGGAAAGAAAACTTAGCAAGAACAGAAGCCCAACAAACAGATGTGAACTAGGCTTCAGGTCTGTTTATTAGGCCAAGATGTTGAAATACATGAAAAGACCTTCCAATTAGTCATTTATATAAATATTCACTTTTGAGTAGAGAAAGGTAATGACTTGAGTGCAATAGCTCTAATTTAGAGCTTCTGAAACACCAACCCAGTCACAATTTTGAGAAACATAAAAAATAAATATAAAATTGAAACAAAAATATCATAAAGAAAGAAATCACTGCCTTTCTACTTTAGATACCAACTAATATTTGATTAAGGAATGTAATATTGAACAAACTGAGCCAGAGGAAACAAAATTTTAAAATCCTTTTTTGTACTTCTACCACATTTTAGTACCTGTCGATTACTATTTTGCACCAAGCATTAGAGTTTTATGCGTTTATAAAATTATAGGCTACTGAATATTTTAAATATTCTAGATTAAAAATTTGGTATGAAAAAGTTTAATAAAAATATTAATTCTACAAAAGTTAAATAGCAAAACCATTTAAACTGACTTACAATTCAGATTTGGCTTACTGATATTTCTCTATCAGCTTGTTTCATAAGAATTATTTCCAGCTGAAAAAAATCTACTGACAGGACTGTGGTAAGAAGAAACAAGAATAAAGTCCATAAAGTTTGTAAGCCTGTGCTCAGCATGTATTACTCATGAATATTAGTTTTTCTTTTATTATTACTTGGAGAAAACACATATAAGTTTTACAAAACATGCCAACTTCAGCTGAAAGCTTCTTACACAAAAAATAACCACATGTGAGGAATCTAGCCTAGCATTTTTTAAAACAATTTTATTTGCCTCTGAGGAATATACTACATAAAATTTTAATAACTGACAAAAATTCTTCACTAATAAACCAATTTCTGGGATCTAATATATAGCTTCATGTTATAATTTAAGAGGTCTTTAGAGAATATATATTTTTTAAAAAGTACAAAGTTACATGATCAGGGAAAGTACCTTTTACTAAGTAATCATAACAGTATGAAATATCTGTGTTATTCACTCAGTCTTCTGCTAATTAAATTCTTCCGCACAACTTGGAAAGAAAACTTAGCAAGAACAGAAGCCCAACAAACAGATGTGAACTAGGCTTCAGGTCTGTTTATTAGGCCAAGATGTTGAAATACATGAAAAGACCTTCCAATTAGTCATTTATATAAATATTCACTTTTGAGTAGAGAAAGGTAATGACTTGAGTGCAATAGCTCTAATTTAGAGCTTCTGAAACACCAACCCAGTCACAATTTTGAGAAACATAAAAAATAAATATAAAATTGAAACAAAAATATCATAAAGAAAGAAATCACTGCCTTTCTACTTTAGATACCAACTAATATTTGATTAAGGAATGTAATATTGAACAAACTGAGCCAGAGGAAACAAAATTTTAAAATCCTTTTTTGTACTTCTACCACATTTTAGTACCTGTCGATTACTATTTTGCACCAAGCATTAGAGTTTTATGCGTTTATAAAATTATAGGCTACTGAATATTTTAAATATTCTAGATTAAAAATTTGGTATGAAAAAGTTTAATAAAAATATTAATTCTACAAAAGTTAAATAGCAAAACCATTTAAACTGACTTACAATTCAGATTTGGCTTACTGATATTTCTCTATCAGCTTGTTTCATAAGAATTATTTCCAGCTGAAAAAAAAATCTACTGACAGGACTGTGGTAAGAAGAAACAAGAATAAAGTCCATAAAGTTTGTAAGCCTGTGCTCAGCATGTATTACTCATGAATATTAGTTTTTCTTTTATTATTACTTGGAGAAAACACATATAAGTTTTACAAAACATGCCAACTTCAGCTGAAAGCTTCTTACACAAAAAATAACCACATGTGAGGAATCTAGCCTAGCATTTTTTAAAACAATTTTATTTGCCTCTGAGGAATATACTACATAAAATTTTAATAACTGACAAAAATTCTTCACTAATAAACCAATTTCTGGGATCTAATATATAGCTTCATGTTATAATTTAAGAGGTCTTTAGAGAATATATATTTTTTAAAAAGTACAAAGTTACATGATCAGGGAAAGTACCTTTTACTAAGTAATCATAACAGTATGAAATATTCTTCTTACTACACATATGGCTCAGTTTCATTTCAATGTTGCCAAAAAAGAAAAAGATGGCTTAAAACAGTAAATGAAATAGGTATGTTAATACAAGGAAGCACAAGGAACAGCTAACATGTTACTCTGCCACCGGCTATGCCTCATGACATACCTTACAATTTCGGTCAGGCTTCTACTATTAAATAAGGTTATACTGCCACTTTCAGGATGCTAATTAAGGTAAAGCTTAACATTCTATCCTTCTAACAATAGTTGAAAGAGAATACAGAGATGAATGTGAATATATATAGTGTTCTACAACATTTGCTTTCTAATACTCCTAATTTAAAACTTATCTAAATCTAATCTGAGGTAAATCAGCAGGTCAAACATCTTTTACTCTACGCATGGGCTATGTACCATGCAAACACTACAACCACAATGGCACCCACTGGAAGGAGGTAATATTTATATTTCTGCCACAGCGTTAGCTCAACTGCCACTTCATCTCTTTTCCTGTTCTTCTTCCGACGACCTTTCAGTCTGTTTTCAAAAGCCTCCAGTTCAGCCTAAATCAAAACAGTATCATTTTATATTGTAAAGCAATCATCAATCAATTAAAAATAAATATTCTTTAAAAAGTGTCATTTTTATTAAACTTAATACACACATTGACTTGAAATTTTGCACTCAGATAAAAACAAACTGGGTGTATGTGTATCTGTGGCTGATTCAGGCTGATGTTTGGCAGCAAATAACACAACTCTGTAAAGCTATTATCCTTCAATTAAAAAAATTAAAAACAAATTGGGGAAATGTTTTAATAGTAATGGTATATAATAAATATATTAATTTGAGTTTTGAAAAATACCATCGTTTACTATTGATTCAATTCAACAAATTCAGAATTTAGGTAAGAAGAATAGGAACTAGAAAGGGGTGAAAGGCAATTTTAGACTGAAGCCCTGCATTGGACACTAAATGTAGAAACATCTGATTTAAAATACAGACACCAGTTTATAGACATTAGTTTTGTACAATACCATTAAGCTATAATTATAATACAGAGCTTCCAGCAAGTGCTGACAGATGACCTATTAGAATAGTTGGAATATTTCTAATTCTAGTTTTATACAATGCTGGCAATAAATATTAATGGCTTATGTGGAAGAAATTCAAGTAAGCAAAGAGAAAAAGCTGCCAGAAATTGATTCCTCTCTATCAAATACATTTAAAAACACAGAGTAAAAATTCTTCAGGGGAAAAATACTCCATACTTTAAAATCAAAATTTAGAAAGCAGAACTACACAAAAACTGGTTCTAAAAAACAATAACTAAAAAAAAAGGATAACTGGATGACACTCATAATAAAGTGTAGATTTTTAGTCTACTGTAAAGAACTTACTTATTAAGTTTTAATGCATGACAATATAATGATATACTGCATTGTGATTAACTAAAGCCTGATACTTATTAACTAAACACATATGTAATTTCATGCAAGATTCTATAAATGTTCATTTAAAAGAAAGAAATAGAAACTCCAGTTGATATATCTATAACATTGCTCATAAACCACATTTGAAGACCTAACATATTCAATCTTAATTTAATAAAAGTGACATTCTTCAATGAACCAGAATGTCAAAATATTTTCAAATGGTTGTTGATTTACAGCAAAAGGTCAAAATAAAACCACTGACACAGTAAAATAATTAATGCTTTAAAGATGACTCAGAGCATCAAACATGGTTTAAATTATGTTCTATATACTCTGTTTAAACAGTCAGTAAATAAATAATATATTTAAGATTTTTCTCCATAATAGTTTTGTAAAAAGGGATGGAAGGGACACCTAGACTATTCTTAAAAATTTAATCTCTCAGGATTCCAGTCAACCCATGTTTTACTATATTAGCTCTGAGAACTTATTTTTTGATATTAGGCAAATCAACTTAACAGAACGTAACACATGAGAGGTTATTTTATTCCATCTTGCTATGTGAGTTGTTTTTAATGGCCTCTCTCAAGTCATGCAAATTTCAATTTCTTCATTCATAATGGTGGCAGTTTACATACAATGTACACTACTTTATAAGCATTGAAAAATCTCAAAATGCAAACTAACAAAAAATTACACGTCCCTATGAGCAAGTTAAGCCACTCTGTGGAATAAAGCCACTCTGTGGAATACATGATCAATAGATACAATATCTGAACCAACAGGGGGTATAAAAATGTACTTGTTTTCTAGGTAATCCAAAGAACAGATAAAAATCCTGCACTCAAGAATCTAATGGGTGGGCTTCCCTGGTGGTCCGGTGGGTAAAGAGTCCACCTTGCAGTGCAAGGGGCATGGGTTCGATCCCTGGCCCGCGAAGATCCCACGTGCCGCAGAACGGCTGGACCCGTGTGTCCAAGTAGGATCAAGCGCTCTGGAATGCATGTGCCCAGAGCTGGTGCTCTGTGACAAGAGAGGCCACTGTGACTGAAGGCCCACACAAGCCAAAGAATAAAGATGGATGAAAATAAATGGATTAAAAAAAATCAATAAATGAGGCCAAAAATAAAAAAAGAAAAAAAAAAGAAAGTATCTAATGGGGAAGTAAGGAGATGTATTATTAAAACAAATTTACTGGCTAGTAACAGCCAAGTATTTAAAAGAAAGAAAAAATAGAAACTCCAGTTGATATATCTATAACATTGCTCATAAACCACATTTGAAGACCTAACATATTCAATCTTAATTTAATAAAAGTGACATTCTTCAATGAACCAGAATGTCAAAATATTTTCAAATGGTTGTTGATTTACAGCAAAGGTCAAAATAAAACCACTGACACAGTAAAATAATTAATGCTTTAAAGATGACTCAGAGCATCAAACATGGTTTAAATTATGTTCTATATACTCTGTTTAAACAGTCAGTAAATAAATAATATATTTAAGATTTTTCTCCATAATAGTTTTGTAAAAAGGGATGGAAGGGACACCTAGACTATTCTTAAAAATTTAATCTCTCAGGATTCCAGTCAACCCATGTTTTACTATATTAGCTCTGAGAACTTATTTTTTGATATTAGGCAAATCAACTTAACAGAACGTAACACATGAGAGGTTATTTTATTCCATCTTGCTATGTGAGTTGTTTTTAATGGCCTCTCTCAAGTCATGCAAATTTCAATTTCTTCATTCATAATGGTGGCAGTTTACATACAATGTACACTACTTTATAAGCATTGAAAAATCTCAAAATGCAAACTAACAAAAAATTACACGTCCCTATGAGCAAGTTAAGCCACTCTGTGGAATAAAGCCACTCTGTGGAATACATGATCAATAGATACAATATCTGAACCAACAGGGGGTATAAAAATGTACTTGTTTTCTAGGTAATCCAAAGAACAGATAAAAATCCTGCACTCAAGAATCTAATGGGTGGGCTTCCCTGGTGGTCCGGTGGGTAAAGAGTCCACCTTGCAGTGCAAGGGGCATGGGTTCGATCCCTGGCCCGCGAAGATCCCACGTGCCGCAGAACGGCTGGACCCGTGTGTCCAAGTAGGATCAAGCGCTCTGGAATGCATGTGCCCAGAGCTGGTGCTCTGTGACAAGAGAGGCCACTGTGACTGAAGGCCCACACAAGCCAAAGAATAAAGATGGATGAAAATAAATGGATTAAAAAAAATCAATAAATGAGGCCAAAAATAAAAACTGAAAGAAAAAAAAAAGAAAGTATCTAATGGGGAAGTAAGGAGATGTATTATTAAAACAAATGTACTGGCTAGTAACAGCACTCATTTGTCACCGATCACCTACAGCTCAGTAAGATGAGTGAAGACGTTCTTTTAAGGGGATGTCTTAAAATGAATGTTGCCATGCCATGACCCCACCTCCTCAAACAAAAGAGATGTTCTCTCCGGAAAATGGATGCAATTGGCAAGGAAGTCAATTGGGAATACACAAAATATCTGGGCACATACAAGGTCTCATGCTGCTTGAGAGGTTCAGGATGCCTGGACTGAAACAAATGAATGGGCAATTTTTATTTTATAGGAAGTGTATTTTCAGTCCAGAATTGAGCTGACCAGACCCTAGCTTGTATGTTTCTGCATTTCTTGTATTTGCATAAAAACTAACAATTATGCAAGTTTAGTTACCTGTTGCCTTCGTTTTTCCTCTTCAAGGGCAGCTTTGGCTTCTGCTTCTTTTACCTGTCAATAGACATTTAAAACTAAATTAACATTGTAATCACCAAACTTTATAGAGAATTTTAATATCTTTCCTCCCAGCTTCCTCTAACTTAAAAAAACTTCTCGGAGTTTCATATTGAAAATTATTTAAAGAAACATAAATGTTATACACTGAGAAGTGTTACCAGGGTACTGTCTAACAGGGTGTAAGGGGAGGCAGGGTGTTATATCTTATTCAGCTGAACAACTATAAGAGATACTAGATCACAGTTCAATACCATACACTGAATACTTTAAACTGGGCTTTTCCTATTAAGTTAGCATAAAAAATGGGTGAACAGATAAAATCCTGCACTCAAGAACCCTTTTTGGTGGTCCGGTGGGTAAAGAGTCCACCTTGCAGTGCAAGGGGCATGGGTTCGATCCCTGGCCCGCGAAGATCCCACGTGCCGCAGAACGGCTGGACCCGTGTGTCCAAGTAGGATCAAGCGCTCTGGAATGCATGTGCCCAGAGCTGGTGCTCTGTGACAAGAGAGGCCACTGTGACTGAAGGCCCACACAAGCCAAAGAATAAAGATGGATGAAAATAAATGGATTAAAAAAAATCAATAAATGAGGCCAAAAATAAAAACTGAAAGAAAAAAAAAAGAAAGTATCTAATGGGGAAGTAAGGAGATGTATTATTAAAACAAATGTACTGGCTAGTAACAGCACTCATTTGTCACCGATCACCTACAGCTCAGTAAGATGAGTGAAGACGTTCTTTTAAGGGGATGTCTTAAAATGAATGTTGCCATGCCATGACCCCACCTCCTCAAACAAAAGAGATGTTCTCTCCGGAAAATGGATGCAATTGGCAAGGAAGTCAATTGGGAATACACAAAATATCTGGGCACATACAAGGTCTCATGCTGCTTGAGAGGTTCAGGATGCCTGGACTGAAACAAATGAATGGGCAATTTTTATTTTATAGGAAGTGTATTTTCAGTCCAGAATTGAGCTGACCAGACCCTAGCTTGTATGTTTCTGCATTTCTTGTATTTGCATAAAAACTAACAATTATGCAAGTTTAGTTACCTGTTGCCTTCGTTTTTCCTCTTCAAGGGCAGCTTTGGCTTCTGCTTCTTTTACCTGTCAATAGACATTTAAAACTAAATTAACATTGTAATCACCAAACTTTATAGAGAATTTTAATATCTTTCCTCCCAGCTTCCTCTAACTTAAAAAAACTTCTCGGAGTTTCATATTGAAAATTATTTAAAGAAACATAAATGTTATACACTGAGAAGTGTTACCAGGGTACTGTCTAACAGGGTGTAAGGGGAGGCAGGGTGTTATATCTTATTCAGCTGAACAACTATAAGAGATACTAGATCACAGTTCAATACCATACACTGAAATACGTTTAAAACTGGGCTTTTCCTATTAAGTTAGCATACTAAGACTATAATCAGCTATTAAATATTACTGTTTGCCTAGAGTTCAAATTGGCCTAGGATGCCTTCTCTGGAAGGGAATCCTTAGTTTCAAACAAAACCCAAAGTTTATTCACTGACTGAGTTGATGGAGGTGATACTAGAAGTAAACTAAACAGTAAAGAATCCTAAAATCTTATTTTTGCATTATTTTAACATAATTTTCCGGAGGCTTATACTAAACTTAAGGTGAATAACTGTGTTCCAGCGCACAAACACTAACCCATACAGAGTATGGAAAAGTCTAGTACACACCAGACAATAAAAAGAACATCTGAGGGGCTTTCCTGGTAGCTCCGTCGCCTGTCACTGCAAGAGACATAGGTTCGACCCTTGATCTGGGAAGATCCCACATGCTGCAGAGCAGCTAAGCCTGTGAGCCACAACTACTGAGCCTGTGCCCTAGAGCCTCGGACTGACAACTATGGAGCCTGACAACAGGGGCTTCTGCCACAACTACTGAAGCCCCTGTGCCCTAGAGCCCAAGTTCCACAACAAGAAAAGTCACTGCAACAAGAAGTCTGCTCACCTCAACCAGAGGAGAGCCTGTGGCAGTGGTGAAAACCCAGAACAGCCGAAAATAAATGAATAAATAAAATGTATTTCTGAAATAAAAATTTAAAAAAATAGTACATCTGGGAGTTTAGGCCTATCTATACACTAGGTTTTTATCACAAAAACAAAAACAAAAAAAGATGAGACTTTAAATTGTTCCTAATAAGCACACAAAGTATTTCACAAAATAATTAAACATGACATTACCTCAGATGCTTTCCGCTTCATTTCTTTGCATGTTGTGTCACATTCTATGGAAATCTGACTTTCACGTACTTTGTTGCACTGCACTTCCTACAAATAAAATTTAAAAGAAAAACTGATTTTAAAAGATCTTCCTCAAAGTTGTAACTGTTTATTTTGCCGTAAAAAGGCAAAATTTCTGTAGCAGCTTAAGATTTGCATGTTATTTAACAGTCATGCTAATTAGTATTTCATGATAGCAAGGTAGCATAGGTCAAAAGTTTTAGGTCAAACAGTGATTATTCCTCTCTCAATCATTAAAAAAAAGTGAAGACCATAAAACTAAAATCATCCATTTGATAATTGTTCACTAAGTATCACTACCAACTTAAGCTTCAATTTCAATTTTATTCTTGGTTTTTCTTTATCGCTTCCTATTACTCTTCTAAACCTTTTAGGGAGGTGCGAGAGTAGTGCCATCCTACACAGCTAGCTGAGGCAACAGGAACATTCCATACTCACAAAGGCAGCGCTTCTCACACTTGGCGCCTGAGTACTCAAAGTGTGGCTACTCAAATCAAGGAACTGAATGTGATATATTATTTAACATTGATTCATTAGAATTATAATTTAAATAGCCATAAGTGGCTTGTGGCTAAAAACGCAATGCAGTTCTACAGAACTTGAAAGAGAGAAATTTTTCTCTCATCCATTTTATATTTTTTAAAAAAGTTTAGATGAAAGTCATTCTAAAGCTTATATCTATAGTTCACTACCCCCTTAATGAAATAATAAAAAGTATACTCTTTTATAATTAGGTGACATCAATACTATAATAATCGATTTGTGTACTATTCTGTAATAAAATATGTGGTCTTTATTTTAAATAATCCTAGTCTTTGCTTCTGCAGATCTTTTATCTTTTATTCATTCCACATTTCTTGCTGCCAGCATACTTCTGCTCTAAGTGTACCTATTTGTACCAGTTGCTCCTTTCTCACCACATCCTCAGACACTAGCTGGTCAGTTCAGATCTACCAGAGTTAGAAAATGAGATCAAATCCTGAGCAAAGTGCATAGACTTTAGCGAAACCACTTTATAGCACAGAATTTTGGTTGAGGTTGGCAATAAACACAATGTCATCCAATGATAGTCCAGACTACGGAAAAAATAATATGGACAAACATTAGAGCCAAAAATAAATACTGCTTGTTAGTGGACATTAAGTCTATTGGCCTAGAAGGCTCATCATGTCTTTTCTCTGAGTACCTGTTACATGCTAAGCACTGTATTAGGGACGGGGGTAAATAAAGTAAGGGAAAAATTAATGTGGTAAATGCCAAACTACTAATGATAGCAGCTACTACTTAATAAACATAGCAATCATGGTGCTAAAGCTATACCAGCATCATCTCTTTTATTCCTTTCAGTAAGTCTATTTGTTTACAAGGTTACGTACGTCCCTAGAATTACAAAGCTCTTAGTCATGAACTCACATAAAGTACAAAAGCCAAGAGGAACACCTAGGTCTTCCAGAAGGAGGCGAAGGAAGCAAAGAAATCCTTCCCAAACAAAGAAATGTTTGTACTGAGTATAAGGAGAATTCTAGTAAATGAAGCAATAAAGAGGAAAAGATTCTATTCTACATGAAAAAAGAAATATAAATATTGTCGCATATTAAAAGGGACAGTCAGGGGAAGAGACTGGACAAGCAGGCAAAAGTAGTATTATATTCCTCCTTTCCCCCTTTTATGGCATAACTCCACATACATACACCTTATAAAATGCTTATTTTTTTATAAGTAATGAAGAACTATTGAAGAACTTGGATTGGAAGTATTACAATTAGAAGCATGGAAATCCACCATGAAGTTGTTTTCAAAGTCTATGAATAAGCTGTTGCCAGAGTTCTAAGAGGTAGCAAATTGCACTTGGATAGTTAAGATGAGGTCTGAGAGAAAACCTGAGAAACATTCCAGATGGAAAATGATTTGAATGAGTACTGATTTCCATATATAGAGCAGTCCATTTAAATACCTAAAACTTAGGGGTCTAACTCTAGTAAAGCACACGCGTATAAATTTAAATTCATTCCACATTTCTTGCTGCCAGCATATGCTAATGTACCTATTTGTACCAGTTGCTCCTTTCTCACCACATCCTCAGACACTAGCTGGTCAGTTCAGATCTACCAGAGTTAGAAAATGAGATCAAATCCTGAGCAAAGTGCATAGACTTTAGCGAAACCACTTTATAGCACAGAATTTTGGTTGAGGTTGGCAATAAACACAATGTCATCCAATGATAGTCCAGACTACGGAAAAAATAATATGGACAAACATTAGAGCCAAAAATAAATACTGCTTGTTAGTGGACATTAAGTCTATTGGCCTAGAAGGCTCATCATGTCTTTTCTCTGAGTACCTGTTACATGCTAAGCACTGTATTAGGGACGGGGGTAAATAAAGTAAGGGAAAAATTAATGTGGTAAATGCCAAACTACTAATGATAGCAGCTACTACTTAATAAACATAGCAATCATGGTGCTAAAGCTATACCAGCATCATCTCTTTTATTCCTTTCAGTAAGTCTATTTGTTTACAAGGTTACGTACGTCCCTAGAATTACAAAGCTCTTAGTCATGAACTCACATAAAGTACAAAAGCCAAGAGGAACACCTAGGTCTTCCAGAAGGAGGCGAAGGAAGCAAAGAAATCCTTCCCAAACAAAGAAATGTTTGTACTGAGTATAAGGAGAATTCTAGTAAATGAAGCAATAAAGAGGAAAAGATTCTATTCTACATGAAAAAAGAAATATAAATATTGTCGCATATTAAAAGGGACAGTCAGGGGAAGAGACTGGACAAGCAGGCAAAAGTAGTATTATATTCCTCCTTTCCCCCTTTTATGGCATAACTCCACATACATACACCTTATAAAATGCTTATTTTTTTATAAGTAATGAAGAACTATTGAAGAACTTGGATTGGAAGTATTACAATTAGAAGCATGGAAATCCACCATGAAGTTGTTTTCAAAGTCTATGAATAAGCTGTTGCCAGAGTTCTAAGAGGTAGCAAATTGCACTTGGATAGTTAAGATGAGGTCTGAGAGAAAACCTGAGAAACATTCCAGATGGAAAATGATTTGAATGAGTACTGATTTCCATATATAGAGCAGTCCATTTAAATACCTAAAACTTAGGGGTCTAACTCTAGTAAAGCACACGCGTATAAATTTAAATTCAGAAGTTACTCATCCCTGAATATTCACTGGAAGGACTGATGCTGAAACTGAAGACCCAGTACTTTAGCCACCCGATGAGAACCACCAACTTACTGGAAAAGATCCTGATGCTGGGAAAGATTTCAGGCAGGAGAAGGGGACAACAGAGGATGATGGCTGGATACCATCATCGACTCAATGGACATGAATCTGAGAAAGCTTCAGGAAACAGTCAAGGACAGGCACACCTGGCAGGTTGCTGTCCAGGGGGTTGCTAAGTGTCAGACACAACTGAGCGACTGAACAACAATAAACTTAAATTCAGAAGTTACCCATCACGGGAAATAATCATTGGAGCTGTGAAAGCAGATGAAATATCAAGGTCCTCAATAAAAGCAAAAGATTTTCAATAAACATTTGCTGAACAGATGCATAAATGAATGACTTGAAAGAGTAGCTCAGGGAAAATCCGTAAGAATATGAAGGAAAAAAGGAGTTACAACTTTAACTGAGAAACGGAAAATCAGAAGCCAGGAAAAGAAGACATCTTCATAGGCATTCACAATGTCAACAGTAAAGTCGAAAAAAAGGAGAACTTGAGACTCTTCCTTCTGAAGTTCTGATACACAGTATGTAAGTTTGCTACCACTGAGCTTTCCAATCATTAGTTTTTGCCCCTTTTTTTTTTTACTCCATTACCACTACTTTATCTTAAAATTAACTCTCTCCAAGTCTGAATGTCATTTTATAATTTTATAAGGTTATGTATGTGATGTCTTTTTAAGGAAACATTTTCACAACACAATTCTGATGGCAAAAAACTTTCATAAATAAGAGTAACAAAGGTTACCTCCAGAAAGTAGCCAAACAAAGCTGATTTTTAAAATAAGCATTTACAGAAACAGATGTGCCAATAATGAAAAAATCCTAAGAAATAAGACCTTAAAATTAAAAGTCAAAAACTTAAAGTCAAGTAACTACCAAATTACTCTCCCCCACCCTACCCCCCAAAACCCAACAAAAATGTACATAGAAAACAATCTTCAATATCTTAAAATATTTACCTTTTTTATTCTTTTACAAGGACATCTAAGTTTCACCTTTTGGTTGCAATTAAAGGGACATTCACCAGGATGACACATTTCTTTGCATCTATGACCACAAGGAAGCTAAAATAAAACCAAAATAGAACAATTACATGTTTGTATTTTAGTCATACTCTACTTCCTCTTTCTCCCAACAACTATTTTAAGAAAAAGTCTATTATGATAGGGTCAATAAATCTTGGATCATTGGCTAAGTTCTCATTTTTTTTTCTTTTAGATATGAATTGTCTTAATTTCCAGAAATGTTCGACACTCGCCCTGGTTCCATTCCAAGCATACATTTTACGCCACTCTTGAGGTTAGTTAGAGCTCTGTCTAACTAAGTTCTGGCCAACGGAATGGAAGTGAGAGTGCCTCTGTGCCTTAAAGCTTCTCAAGAGCACACGTCCATGCTCTTCCCTTCCCAGTGTACTGGAAAGGGGAAAACCTAGAGCAAGAGTGGATCCCATGAATCAAAGAGAGCAGAGCTGCCCTGCTAACTTGGGGTCCATGGAGCACAGTGACACATCAACCTTCCCTTGCACTTTTAACGTGAGAAAGGAAGAAACTTTCCTTGTCCTTAAGCCACTGTGGTGATACAACTGCTTAGCCTTTTACTCTAAAAGGCTTGACACTCTATTAAAATATACTAAATAGGTGGCTAAACCCATTCAGCAATTGATGTAATGTCTACCTGCTCCTTGAATTTATTTACTATTTTCTAATCTCAGTCAAGCTTTCAAATGAAAGGCTTCTCTTCTTTTTTCTATTCAAATCTTCTGCAAACTTTTAAGACACAGCTTAATCATAAAAGCATGGTATCAGTTTGCCTACATTTGAATAACAATAACATAAGAAATCTATTTCTAAACTGTTGTGATAGTGCCTGTATTATCTTCAACTCAAAAAGACATTAAAATTTTTTTTTTATTTACCTTTTTTCTTTTTTAATTTTGGCCTCTTTTATTGGTTTGTTTATTTATTTATTTTTATCCATTTTTATTCTTTGGCCTGTGTGGGCCTCCCATTGTAATGGACCCTCTTGCTACAGAGCACCAGCTCTGGGCTCATACGCTCCAGAATGATGGCTCATAATTAGACACACTGGTCCAGTTGCTCTAAGGCACATGGTATCTTCCCAGGCCAGGGATTGAACCGGTGCCCCTTGCACTGCAAGGTAGACTCTTTACCTACTGGACCACCAGGGAAGCCCCAAAAAGACAGTTTCTTAAGCACTTGCTATATTTCTGTCTCTCCAATCAGAATATAAAAGACACCCAGTGGTTAGTGGTTAAATTTCAAAATATTAACTGCCTGCAACCGAATCCCAGACACCCTAGTTATGGGACCTTGGGTAAGTCACCTGACTTTTCTGTGCTTCACATCTAAAAATGGGAAGAGTTATTAATAAAGCTTTATAAAGCTACTATGAGGATTAAATGCGCTACATGTACTTAGCTATCATAATAAAAATTATTGTAAATTAGTTAAGGGCTATGGTCTTTGTCTCTTTGGGTCTCTCATATTTATTAACAAAAATATTTACAAATAGAGGACACGTCAATAAACACCTGAATTCTCCAAATTCTAATCTTTATGACTCACTAGATTGATCCTTCAAATTACTGACTCTACTGCCCACTTTAAATAAAGTCAGAATTCTTTTCCATTGTCCTCAGTCTTTCTCTAGTATACAACTAGCTTATTCTTTAATTTTTTTAACCATAATGTTCTTCATTTATACAAGCATAATTTTCTCAATATTATTTACTCGTTGGTCAACAAACTTCCACTGTATTCATTTAACAAATTGACAGTGTCAAACTACACTTCATTTTACCTTTCCACCTCCAAACACTCAACTTAGAGACGAACAAAACAGTGCTTGGAGCACCAGAGAAGAAAACTTGGAAAACATCCACAGAGACACTTCAGAAGCAGCTAAAGGGGATGGGTTAGGCGAGGAGTTAGATTCCTGAGCACCATCAGATTTCCCTTATGGGTCAGAGAAGTTCACAAAATCATTTTAAAAAGACATGAGATTATAACTAGGGAATCAGAGGAATCCACACTTTGGGATTATTTTGGGATATTTCAGGTTATACAAGTTCCTGGATTGGCAGAAGTGAGAAAAAGGGAGACAGACAAAGTGGGAATGGAGCAGAGGAGAGGCAGAACAGAAGCAGGAGGTGAGAAGCACAGAAGGAGAACATTGTGCTTAGAAAAAATAAAGTCTGGAACTTATCATGAATTGGAAAAATGAAAGTCACAAACCTGGAGGATGGACTACACAAAGAGAAAGCCTGGAATTTTATACCTCCCAGGAGGTGACGACAAATCCTGAAACTGTACAGTGGCAGGCAATGAGGCGCATTTAAGACTAAACCATCTGAAAGTAAGACACTGGCAACCTAGCTTAAGTAATTCTACTCTATGGATTTAAAAGCACTGCCTAGAATGTGGCCACCCAAGCAGGTTACAAGCATACAAGGCCAAATAGAAGGGCTCCGAGCCAAGTTGTTCTGTAGAAAACAAAATTCAATTAATGTTACTGCGAAGTGAAGAGACAACAGATTTCAGTGTTCTCTTCAACCCTTTCAATAGTTTTCCTAAAGCTAAGCTATTCTGATCACTTGAAATAAGCTAGTATTGCCAAATACTGTATAATCAAATAGGCTGCCTGTGATCAAACCCCAACTCTTTCTGAGCTTTCCCCGCCTCTGTGATCTGGAACACAGTCCGCAGCACTGAAGCTATTATTACTCTGGCCGGGGGCAGGGAGGGAACTGGGGATCAACAACTGCCTGACTATATGTGTAAGTCAACAAAAGAGTTCAAACTGACCAATCAAATTAGTCGTCTAGAATCCCTCCTGCCAAAAAGTTTAATCTTGAGATTGATTAAGCAAAACAAGGTTCTGCTACTCAAGATGCTCTGAGTCTGGGAAGCACTGGTTTTGGTGATAATCCTGATGATAATCCAATTTTTATTTCGATCTTCTCAGGCTCTTCTGCCTAGGATGACTGCCCAGCAGGAGAAAGCTTCACACGAGTGAGTGCCAGGATTCGGGGCAGAACCTTCCCCGGTGCATCTCCCCATCCTCCTCAGTTGTCCACTTCCTCCTCTTCCTTCTGTTCTTCTTCCTCCAGTCTCTTCTCATCTTCATCGTTGTCCTCATCTCTGCTCTTGTCCTGCTCTTCCGAATATGTTTTTTTTTCTTTGTCCTTTTGCTCGGATGCTTCCTTCTTGCCTTTCTGCTCCCTCCTATAAGCTTCCAGAGCTTCTTTCAACAGGGTAACGAACTGCTGAAACTCCATCTCCTCCATGGCGGACAGCACAGCACTGGCATTCAGTGTCTTGCGTTGCCCTTTCATCGTGAAGTTGTTGGCACAGGATGTGGCCTACAGCACGAAGACGCTAGCGGCGAGGGAGATGACGCTCCGGGCCTCCCTGGAGATGTTGACATCGTCCGGGAGTGCCTCCTTGATGATTCTGGTGATGACAGCATTGGGCAGGTTTAGGTCCTCAGGCCTCTCCGCCATCAATCTCCTTTTCAGGCAGCTACAGCGTCCGGACTTCCCGTGTCCCCATGATCTGACCCAGCGAGGCTTCCGTCCTGCCCCGCGTTGCCCCACATGTCCTACGGTCTATTCTTTAATTTTTACCCAAGGCATTCATACCAAAACTAAATTTGAATCACTCACATTTAATTGTTCACTAATCCCAGCACAGTGCCATGTCACTAGAATGAGTTCCACACTAGACATTCCTGGGCCACTTCAGTTTTGTTTTTCTCTACACTTAATACGAGGCCCTCAACACAATTTAACAAGTTCAATATTTATTCACTACCAAACACATGGCTCAGAGTAGCTGCTTCAAGTATTCTTTCACTTCTCTCTTACCCTCATTCCTGCCAATGCCTCTAGCCTAACTTCATAAACAGGACAAATGGCTGCCATTAGCTCACCACCTATCCTTTTTCCCCTTCAAAATAAGTCTCTGCAGCTTCTTGCTCTTTCCTTAATCTGGGAGGTAATTACACTAGTCATCTTCTCTGAAATAGTAACTAACCAGTGATTCTGAAGTGAAAAGCAAACAGGGAAACACGTCAGAATCAATAAGGGAAGATCTTTCTGACATTACCTAGACTCATGGCTACAGTGTGGTCTCTTACTGATCATTATTCTGTCTCTTCAATGTGCTGGGATGCATGGAAGGTTAAGAACCATCAGTCTAGATGTTCTTTCTTCCTCATAAAAGAGCTCACGTTCTCTCTTCACAATTTCACCAAAATCTTAAAAGTCTTTTCTCTGGCTGGACCTTCCGACTTCAAAGTATCTCTCTTTCCTCTAAACCCTTCACTTGATCCTATCATCCCCTGTAACAATTATTTCATGTATTTCCTTGACTTTCACGTCCAGTGCTTGTAGAGGCTGAAGACTTACACTGGGATGGCTGGCTGATTCACAATTCCCCCAGGAGCCATGGCCACAGCTAAAGTACCCATCCCAGTTTCCTGCCTGCGCCAAGGGAGCCCAGTGACCCAAGGTAAGCCAGATTGTCTCTCCTGATCATCTGAAATCTCAAAAGGGAGAGGTGATGGTTTGAACAGTCACCTCCCTACAGACAGACTCCTGAGTTCCTGGTGCCAAGCTCCTTGGGACCACCTAGACATGCCCTTCCCAAAATCTGGCTGAACCGCCTTTCCTTCAGATCTGTGAACTGTCCCCCAATATCCTCCAAATATATATTTTCTTTGCAATAGCAAGTTATCTCAAGTTATTTTCTGTAGATCAATAGAGAACTAAAACTCATCCAGAGGTATATTGTGCTCATATCCAACATATGTCCCATAGTCAAAGTAATGCCATTAATCCTGAAAAGGTATTCAAACTCATTGCTAGTCATGGAAATGTAAATCAAAACATGAGATGCCAGAAAACTGGCAAAAAATTAAAACTTTTGACAATACCAATGTTGCCATGGTCATGAAACAAAAGCTATAAAATCCTGATGGTAAACTGGAAAATTTACTAGTTGTGTATTATGCAACTATTTTGGAAATCAATATAACTTTAATTTGAAATTATACATTTCCTATGACCAAGCAATTATACTACAAAGAGAAATGTATGCACACAATACTACAATGTACAAATAAGAATGTTCATAGCAGTATTTTGATAACTACTCTACCTATCTACTTTCAGTAGAATAAACTACAGTATACTCATACAATGGAATAAAGGGACTATAGCCACCTGCAAGAAAAGTGACAAACATAATGTGGGGCAAACCAAATCACAAAAGTTCATACTTTTGAACTTTTAATATAAAATTATGTGAAGAATTAATTTGCTTCCAGATAGACACATAGTATAAAAACTTTTACGGTCAAAATTATATGTTAAAGCAAAGAAATAATTATTATAGAGGGTAGATGGTGGTAACATATAGCACTGACGGAGGAACTACAGTAAGAAAGGCACTTCAGTAGACTTCTGAGCTGCAACAATGCTGTATTTTTTAATCTAGGTGGAGTGACATGGTGTTCACATTTTTAGCATTTGTGATACTGTACATGTATGTTTCATGCACTTTTTTTTTTTAAACATTTATTTATTTATTTATTTTGGCGGGAGTGGGGAGTGAGGAGGGTGGGCGGGCCACTTCTGCTGGTCTTTCATTTGTCTAGTTTCATCCATCTTTGTTCTTTGGCCCGTGTGGGCCTCCCATCGCGGTGACATCTGTTGTCGCAGAGCACCGGCTCTGGGCGCATGCGCTCCAGAGCTCTGGCTCGGTAATTGGACACATCGGTCCAGCTGCTCCGCAGCATGTGGGATCTTCCCAGGCCAGGGATCGAACCGGCGCCCCTTGCACTGTCCTTACCCACTGGACCACCAGGGAAGCCCCATGCACTGTTGAGTATATAATAATTGCATTATTAAAAAAATCAAATCACATAACTGTTTTCCTGTTAGATGTGCAAGATGTATTATCTCAAAAGCCAAATTATATGCTGGTATATGATAGGATGGCAGGATGGCATCAGTGATTTGATGGACATGAACTTGGGCAAACTCCGGGAGATGGTGAGGGACAAGGAGGCCTGGCATGCTGCAGTCCATGGGGTCACAAAGAGTTGGACACAACTTGGCAACTGAACAACAACACTTCAGTAAGTCAAAACAATGGCATACCATCAAGCAATACTGTCTAGTTCAAAATGTCCCATTTTAATCCTAATAATTTAAAAAGCTCTTTAAAATTAATTCAAGAAAGCTTACATCTCAGTATTATTTGTGGATAAATATCTATATCATCATCACAGAAGCTGGCACATCCGTATCACTTACCATATACTAAGACCTTGACATGTTACTGACTCATTCACGTAGTATTTACCATTCTGGAGTATTGCTATTGACCCCATTTTATGTATGAACAATCTGAGATACAGAGGCATTAAACAATGTGTTCAAGTGAAAAACTGAAAAGCTTGCATGCGACTGATAACACCAAATTGAGAAATAATTTTTAAAAGGAGAATTGGGTATGTGGGGCAAAGGTTCAGTTCTTCATACTAAATATATATATCTTGCCTCTAAGTCATCCTTGTTTCCATCCATCTTTTTTATTATTATTATTCTTTGGCATGTGTGGGTCTCCCAGTGCAGTGGCCGCTCTCGCTGCAGAGCACCGGCTCTGGGAGCATGCACTCCAGAGCTCTGGCTCATAATTGGACAAAATCAGTCCAGCCGATCCGCGGCACATGGGATCTTCCTGGGCCAGGGATCGAACCAATGCCCGTTGCACTGCAAGGCAGACTGTTTACCCACTGGTCCACCAGGGAAGCTCTCCGTGCTATCTTTATATGTCCTGCTAGTTTAATTCAAACTTAACTGAACAGTCCAATAGATATGTGGAGTTTGTATCAGAGAAGCAGTAGAACTAGAAGGCCACCTTTACCATCCCCACCATCCCCACAGTTCACACTCAATAGACATCTACCAAGCACCCAATATGTACAACCACGGACTGATACAAAGACAAATATGACACAATCACTGCCCACAAAAAACCTCTAGTACGGTAAGGGGAGGAGAAAGCAAATAGGAATTTATCAATGCATCAGAATTTGTCATAATCCCATATTTTAAGTCTGATTCTAAGGTATCTGTAGTAGATTCAAAAGCACAGTTCTTGGTTAGAATTAACCCCACCTATGCTCGGGGGGGGAAAATGGTGAGGGACAAGGAGGCCTGGCATGCTGCAGTCCATGGGGTCACAAAGAGTTGGACACAACTTGGCAACTGAACAACAACACTTCAGTAAGTCAAAACAATGGCATACCATCAAGCAATACTGTCTAGTTCAAAATGTCCCATTTTAATCCTAATAATTTAAAAAGCTCTTTAAAATTAATTCAAGAAAGCTTACATCTCAGTATTATTTGTGGATAAATATCTATATCATCATCACAGAAGCTGGCACATCCGTATCACTTACCATATACTAAGACCTTGACATGTTACTGACTCATTCACGTAGTATTTACCATTCTGGAGTATTGCTATTGACCCCATTTTATGTATGAACAATCTGAGATACAGAGGCATTAAACAATGTGTTCAAGTGAAAAACTGAAAAGCTTGCATGCGACTGATAACACCAAATTGAGAAATAATTTTTAAAAGGAGAATTGGGTATGTGGGGCAAAGGTTCAGTTCTTCATACTAAATATATATATCTTGCCTCTAAGTCATCCTTGTTTCCATCCATCTTTTTTATTATTATTATTCTTTGGCATGTGTGGGTCTCCCAGTGCAGTGGCCGCTCTCGCTGCAGAGCACCGGCTCTGGGAGCATGCACTCAGAGCTCTGGCTCATAATTGGACAAAATCAGTCCAGCCGATCCGCGGCACATGGGATCTTCCTGGGCCAGGGATCGAACCAATGCCCGTTGCACTGCAAGGCAGACTGTTTACCCACTGGTCCACCAGGGAAGCTCTCCGTGCTATCTTTATATGTCCTGCTAGTTTAATTCAAACTTAACTGAACAGTCCAATAGATATGTGGAGTTTGTATCAGAGAAGCAGTAGAACTAGAAGGCCACCTTTACCATCCCCACCATCCCCACAGTTCACACTCAATAGACATCTACCAAGCACCCAATATGTACAACCACGGACTGATACAAAGACAAATATGACACAATCACTGCCCACAAAAAACCTCTAGTACGGTAAGGGGAGGAGAAAGCAAATAGGAATTTATCAATGCATCAGAATTTGTCATAATCCCATATTTTAAGTCTGATTCTAAGGTATCTGTAGTAGATTCAAAAGCACAGTTCTTGGTTGATCCAATATATGAATTAACACCACAACCTACTGGTTCTCAAACTGTGGTGCCAGACCACAGTATCACCCTTAAATAGTAGAAATACAAATTCCTGGGCCTCCGCTCAAGGTCCACAACATCACGAACTCGGAGGTGGAGCCTATTAACCTGTTTTAACAAGCCCTTGAAGTGATTCTGATGCACATGTGAGCTTGAAAACCACTGCTGTAGCTTTATCAATGTCAAGAGAACATAAACTAGAATGAGTTCTATTAAACACAACAATAGTCACCTGTCCACCCTGAGACTGTTCTAAACCTTAACAGCCATTTAGATTTCTCCCAACCTAAGGATCTATTTTTCAAGAAAATCCAAGGAGACACTAGCAATACCAGGGGATCCAGAATGGCCTAGAATCCAAAAATGATGAGCATAGAAATAAATTTTTAAATTGTACATTCATCTCTAGTCCCAAACAAATGTCGTAACAGGATCATAAATCATAGCCAAGGCAATGCTAAATTGCAAACTGGTGATCTCCGAATTAAATTTTATTTCTGACTGCAATCTCATCCCAAACTAGTGGGCCAGATTAAAAATAAAACATTCCCAACTTATTACCCTAAATTTGAATTTGGAAAGAAGAAAATTTATTTTAACAAGGAAAAATTTAGAAGAATTCAGAAAATTAAATTTGAAATGTCCCATGCCACTAGTTTCACTTATATAACAGAAAGGACTATTAAAATTGCTCGAAATTCCTCCCTCTAATATTACATAACCTTTAAAATTCCCAGGATCAATGACCAATAGTTCTTAAACAAAAATCCACAAAAAGTGGAGAAGGAAATAGCAACCCATTCCAGTATTCTTGCCTGGAAAATCCCATGGACAGCCCATGGGATCACAAAAGAGATGGACACGACTTAGCATCCAAACAGAAAAGGAAAAATAAAATTTATTTACTTTCAAAAAAAAAACCCCACAAAAAGTGTCCAAAGTTTTACTTAAAAGGAAATACTGTTAACAAAAAGACAAATCATGCATTGATTTCTATTTTAATTTAATCAAAGAGACAGACTACTATATTTAAGACTTTGCTGTCATCTTCTAATTCTAAACAGGATAAGAAACACTTAGGTAAGTACATAAAGACAAAGAACTGAAAGAAAAGAGGTGCTACTATTACACTTATGAGTCAAAAGAATTCCTTTATAAATGTCTACTCAAATCAAATAACCGTCACTTTCCAACCTCCAACAATAACAAAAAAGGACTATCCTAACTTGTAAGCTAGTCAGAGACAGACTGCTTTGGTTTCTCAAATTACTGCTGGAATAACTCACCAGTAATTTTTATACCTTTTTACTCTGAACAATTTTTCTGAACCACTTTTGATACATTTAGCTTGAAAACAATGCATGTATACGCAGCATCAGAATCTCTAAAAGCAAACCTTATAATGAATGCTTTATAATAATTCAAATTAATGAGCTTTAAGGTTCACATACACACACAAACAGGATCTGTTCTTTCTACTGTGGATTTACTCTCTAACCACCCATGAGCCACACAGTTCTTGATCTATTTATACTTCAAGACGAGTAAACATTAGGTCAATAATAAAGTGCTCAAAAAACTCTTCTAACGGTCATTCCTGGTCCTACTATCCCAAATTTCACAAAGAGATGTGCAACCAACCTAGCCACACATTTCTACAGATATCAATCACATTGTGCTTTCTGAGTCTACATTTCCAGTGGGTCCTGAAGAAACCTAGATGACCAAACAATAAAAGAGAAACAGTACACAAGAAATACATTGTAAAAGGTTCTCTTAAGTCTTACCTCTTTAGGACACTGATTTTTGCAACAACTAAGGAGATTCTTTTCATTTACATCAGCCGTGGTTATTTTTCTAAAGAGATGAGAAGAAGTTCTGATGATAGTCAAACGAAGTCCATTTTATAGTATGGTTTTTTTAAAAAATAGCTCACAAAACATATCCATAAAATTATCTTATTTATTTATTTCATTTTTAAAGAAATACTTTAATCCTAAAGTTACTTAACAGTTTTACGACTGAAACCTCCCAATCCTTTATCTTCCTCAAATGCCAAAATCTTTAAAAAAAGCATTGATTTCTATTTTAATTTAATCAAAGAGACAGACTACTATATTTAAGACTTTGCTGTCATCTTCTAATTCTAAACAGGATAAGAAACACTTAGGTAAGTACATAAAGACAAAGAACTGAAAGAAAAGAGGTGCTACTATTACACTTATGAGTCAAAAGAATTCCTTTATAAATGTCTACTCAAATCAAATAACCGTCACTTTCCAACCTCCAACAATAACAAAAAAGGACTATCCTAACTTGTAAGCTAGTCAGAGACAGACTGCTTTGGTTTCTCAAATTACTGCTGGAATAACTCACCAGTAATTTTTATACCTTTTTACTCTGAACAATTTTTCTGAACCACTTTTGATACATTTAGCTTGAAAACAATGCATGTATACGCAGCATCAGAATCTCTAAAAGCAAACCTTATAATGAATGCTTTATAATAATTCAAATTAATGAGCTTTAAGGTTCACATACACACACAAACAGGATCTGTTCTTTCTACTGTGGATTTACTCTCTAACCACCCATGAGCCACACAGTTCTTGATCTATTTATACTTCAAGACGAGTAAACATTAGGTCAATAATAAAGTGCTCAAAAAACTCTTCTAACGGTCATTCCTGGTCCTACTATCCCAAATTTCACAAAGAGATGTGCAACCAACCTAGCCACACATTTCTACAGATATCAATCACATTGTGCTTTCTGAGTCTACATTTCCAGTGGGTCCTGAAGAAACCTAGATGACCAAACAATAAAAGAGAAACAGTACACAAGAAATACATTGTAAAAGGTCTCTTAAGTCTTACCTCTTTAGGACACTGATTTTTGCAACAACTAAGGAGATTCTTTTCATTTACATCAGCCGTGGTTATTTTTCTAAAGAGATGAGAAGAAGTTCTGATGATAGTCAAACGAAGTCCATTTTATAGTATGGTTTTTTTAAAAAATAGCTCACAAAACATATCCATAAAATTATCTTATTTATTTATTTCATTTTTAAAGAAATACTTTAATCCTAAAGTTACTTAACAGTTTTACGACTGAAACCTCCCAATCCTTTATCTTCTACCAACAAATCAAATGCCAAAATGTCAACTGCTGCAAAAGGAAGTACAAAACACACACAAAATATCATCTACCCCTGACCTTTTTAAATAGTTATTGCTGGCATTGATACCTCTCCCTATAAATCAATCATTACTCATAATTATAATTCTTCCTAAAGCTTCTATACAAAGGTTTAAAACTCATGGTTCAATGTGTTACTTAAAATTGACTGAGAGAAAATGCTCATCCAGGTTTATTCCTAAAGAACAGCAAAAAAAAAAAAAAAGCTACTTCAACTGAGGAGTTTAGGAGCATTTGCGGGAAATGCAGTAAATAAGCTTATCGGAAAATCCTTTTTCAGTCAACTTTAAACTATTTGTTAATGTTAGAAATTGACTAACTTTGAAGTCATGAATACCAATAAATAAAACTACAGTAGATACATGAGTCAGTAATCAATGACAATCTAAAAATCCCCATCTCATTTTTCTCTTCCCCATTACTTTTCTTCTCTTTTCTCTCTTCTTTCTTTTCCTGTTCCCTTCACTAGACATAACTGCCAAAATACACCGTAAGTTTAGCCTCACTAATGTCAAAATTATTAAGTATTTGTATCAAATTAGCTATAAATGTATCCTAGATAACAAAGTCAATACTTCGGCAAAGTTTCATGTAATACTAACAAAGTTTTTATACTGGCTCTACTAAAAGTTGTATATTTTCATTCTTACAGGTAAGGAGTTCATCTCTTAAGAATTAATATTATTTTGTTCCTGTTACTCTATAACTAGAACAAGCTTTTCAAGGCCTGAATCTTTCGTAACTAATTTGTACAGAATAAATTACGTAAAGTGGAAAAGGACTAAAAGCAAAGGGAGACCTATGAAATGGAAAGTAAATGAAATTATCAGAACAAATACTGAGACTGAAGAATTCTGTATAAAACTATGAAAAAAAAATGTATTCTGTATAAAAACAAGGAAAAAAGAACTCTGGATAGCTGTGGTAATGGAAACCACCTTGATCCATCTATATCCATTCATTTCCACACCAAACTATTCAGCTCGTTAGTAACAAACAGAAATCACTCAAATTCCATGACCTCAGCAAAACTAGAAGACAGAAATTTCTACAAATTTCAAATGTCCCATAAGTAGAAAAATAAACACCAATTCCTAGCAGAGCTATTTCACAAGCTCCCCTAGCAAATTTTTATAGACAGCTTGGTACAGTTCTGGAAAAACTGAGCTATAAAAGAAGAGGGAGACATTATATGAAGACATAAAGTTGTAAAACTCATGGTTCAATGTGTTACTTAAAATTGACGGAGAGAAAATGCTCATCCAGGTTTATTCCTAAAGAACAGCAAAAAAAAAAAAAAAGCTACTTCAACTGAGGAGTTTAGGAGCGTTTGCGGGAAATGCAGTAAATAAGCTTATCGGAAAATCCTTTTTCAGTCAACTTTAAACTATTTGTTAATGTTAGAAATTGACTAACTTTGAAGTCATGAATACCAATAAATAAAACTACAGTAGATACATGAGTCAGTAATCAATGACAATCTAAAAATCCCCATCTCATTTTTCTCTTCCCCATTACTTTTCTTCTCTTTTCTCTCTTCTTTCTTTTCCTGTTCCCTTCACTAGACATAACTGCCAAAATACACCGTAAGTTTAGCCTCACTAATGTCAAAATTATTAAGTATTTGTATCAAATTAGCTATAAATGTATCCTAGATAACAAAGTCAATACTTCGGCAAAGTTTCATGTAATACTAACAAAGTTTTTATACTGGCTCTACTAAAAGTTGTATATTTTCATTCTTACAGGTAAGGAGTTCATCTCTTAAGAATTAATATTATTTTGTTCCTGTTACTCTATAACTAGAACAAGCTTTTCAAGGCCTGAATCTTTCGTAACTAATTTGTACAGAATAAATTACGTAAAGTGGAAAAGGACTAAAAGCAAAGGGAGACCTATGAAATGGAAAGTAAATGAAATTATCAGAACAAATACTGAGACTGAAGAATTCTGTATAAAACTATGAAAAAAAAATGTATTCTGTATAAAAACAAGGAAAAAAGAACTCTGGATAGCTGTGGTAATGGAAACCACCTTGATCCATCTATATCCATTCATTTCCACACCAAACTATTCAGCTCGTTAGTAACAAACAGAAATCACTCAAATTCCATGACCTCAGCAAAACTAGAAGACAGAAATTTCTACAAATTTCAAATGTCCCATAAGTAGAAAAATAAACACCAATTCCTAGCAGAGCTATTTCACAAGCTCCCCTAGCAAATTTTTATAGACAGCTTGGTACAGTTCTGGAAAAACTGAGCTATAAAAAGAAGAGGGAGACATTATATCAGGAAGAAAAAGTCCACCATGAATGTAAAAATACTGAAAAAAGTCTCGGAGATCAGTGCAAGAGACTTTAAAACATCTGCAAGAATCAAAGAGCCAGTACTGGGAAGGCAATATTCTGTAGAAGAAGGAAAAATGGGATGATGTCTTCGGGAGATCACATGACAAAGGGAAAAGGAAGCCAAAGCGAAATTTTAGCACACAGGAAGACTAAAGAAAACAATCTCTTGGGGACTTTCCTTATGGTCCAGTGATTAAGATTCTCTGCTTCCGGGCTTCCCCTGGTGGTCCAGTGGGTAAGGACACCGCCGCAGTGCAGGGGGCGCCGGTTCGATCCCTGGCCTGGGAAGATCCCACGTGCCGCGGAGCAGCTGGACCGGTGTGTCCAATTACCGAGCCGGAGCTCTGGAGCACATGCGCCCAGAGCCAGTGCTCTGAGACAATAGAGGCCACCGCGATGGGAGGCCCACACGGGCCAAAGAACAAAAGACGGATGAAAATAAAGAAATGAAAGACCAATAGAAGGGGCCCGCCTGCTCCCCTCCCTCCCCAGCCCGACCCCCACCCGAAATAAATAAATAAATAAATCTTTAAAAAAAAAAAAAGATTCTCTGCTTCCATTGCAGGGGGCACAGGTTCCATCCCTGGAGGGGGAACTAGGATTCCCACAGGCACAGCCCAAAAATAGGGAAAAAACAAATGAATAAAAAAACAGCCTCTTTTCATCACTATCACCCATCAATAAAGCAAAACTGTCCTCTTAACTCTCCCTACAAAATTTCTAAAACTAAAAACTATATATATATATATATATATATATATAGTTTTTTTTTTTTTTTCCAACATTGGCCTCCTTTATTCCTTCATTTATTCATTTTCATCCGTCTTAATTCTTCGGCCTGTGTGGGTTTCCCATCGCAGCGGCCACTCTCATTGCAGAGCACTGGCTCTGGGCACATGCACGCCAGAGCTCTTGCTCGTAATTAGACACACCGGTCCAGCCGCTCCGTGGCATACACGATCTTTCCGTGCCAGGAGTAGAACCGGTGCCCCTTGCACTGCAAGGCAGACTCCTTCCCAATGGACCACCAGGGAAGACCCAAAATTATGTATTTTTAAATGTCAACAAAATAATTTTAATATTTAAAAAGTACAAAATCTGACTTTCCAATTTAAAGCATGAGTATGGAACAAATGTGATAAATTTAATATTTACAGGCATTTTTCTGAAAGGATCTATGCTCAAAAACTCATATTACCAAATTTAATAAGTAAAACACACTTACAAAGATTCCACTTTACAGACTTAAGTAAAATGGTTAATCATACCAGTAAGTAAAATGGTTAATCAGATCATGATTAAATAGAAAAAAATGAAAAAATATTTTCCCTCTATATAATCCACAAGCAAGTCTACATATTTAAGTAAGGAAAATATTGAAGTCATATCTCAGTATGTTAAATTCTACAACAGTAACATGAACAATAAACAAAGCCTACCTTTTAAATCTGTGATTAAAAAAAATATGCCTAAGTATATGCCAGTTACTGATGCAGTAAAAGTCTAGCTGACACTGTTATTTGAATAATCCACTATAGGAATGCTTCTCCTATTTTTCTAAAAGCGCATTTTTTTCCTAACAAAATCTTATATGAAATCCCCAAATGGAAAAAAAAGTAGAACTTTCCTGGTTAAAATCAAGTATTAGATGGGGTAAAAAGTAATTCCTATTTTGGACCGTGAATTTTAAATCATTATATTAATACCTAAAAGGTGAACAGCCTGTATTTCTTGCTCTCAGATTTCTACTAGAACACCTAAGCCTCCACCTTCTAAAGACCTCACTGAAAAATATTCCTTAAAGTATGCTATAAAGGCTTCTAAATTATAAAAAGAAACCAGTTAAAATAACTGGCAGAACAAGAGTATTTCACAGTGTACTTACCTACATTCCACATAAAGACTTGTGATCTTGCAGTGACATTTTAGTCTAAGCATCTGAACACAGGGAGGACACTCTCCGGGGTGACATGGCAGAACACACGGATGAGGACATCCGGGCCACTTTGCAGAGCACTGGCTCTGGGCACATGCACGCCAGAGCTCGTAATTAGACACACCGGTCCAGCCGCTCCGTGGCATACACGATCTTTCCGTGCCAGGAGTAGAACCGGTGCCCCTTGCACTGCAAGGCAGACTCCTTCCCAATGGACCACCAGGGAAGACCCAAAATTATGTATTTTTAAATGTCAACAAAATAATTTTAATATTTAAAAAGTACAAAATCTGACTTTCCAATTTAAAGCATGAGTATGGAACAAATGTGATAAATTTAATATTTACAGGCATTTTTCTGAAAGGATCTATGCTCAAAAACTCATATTACCAAATTTAATAAGTAAAACACACTTACAAAGATTCCACTTTACAGACTTAAGTAAAATGGTTAATCATACCAGTAAGTAAAATGGTTAATCAGATCATGATTAAATAGAAAAAAATGAAAAAATATTTTCCCTCTATATAATCCACAAGCAAGTCTACATATTTAAGTAAGGAAAATATTGAAGTCATATCTCAGTATGTTAAATTCTACAACAGTAACATGAACAATAAACAAAGCCTACCTTTTAAATCTGTGATTAAAAAATATGCCTAAGTATATGCCAGTTACTGATGCAGTAAAAGTCTAGCTGACACTGTTATTTGAATAATCCACTATAGGAATGCTTCTCCTATTTTTCTAAAAGCGCATTTTTTTCCTAACAAAATCTTATATGAAATCCCCAAATGGAAAAAAAAGTAGAACTTTCCTGGTTAAAATCAAGTATTAGATGGGGTAAAAAGTAATTCCTATTTTGGACCGTGAATTTTAAATCATTATATTAATACCTAAAAGGTGAACAGCCTGTATTTCTTGCTCTCAGATTTCTACTAGAACACCTAAGCCTCCACCTTCTAAAGACCTCACTGAAAAATATTCCTTAAAGTATGCTATAAAGGCTTCTAAATTATAAAAAGAAACCAGTTAAAATAACTGGCAGAACAAGAGTATTTCACAGTGTACTTACCTACATTCCACATAAAGACTTGTGATCTTGCAGTGACATTTTAGTCTAAGCATCTGAACACAGGGAGGACACTCTCCGGGGTGACATGGCAGAACACACGGATGAGGACAACCCGGTGGCCGTGATTTACAGCATCCTTCTTCACACTGAAGGCATTCTGGGCCAGCCTGGTTAAGTACACCAAGGAAACAAATCATTTAAACACAGAACTCTTCAGCCATGAAATTAAAAGACTTGATCCTTGGAAGAAAAGCTAAGACAAACCTAGACAGTGTATTAAAAAGCAGAGACATCACTTTGCCAACAAAAGTTCATATAGTCAAAAGCTATGATTTTCCGAGTAATCATGGATGGATATGACAGTTGGACCATAAAGAAGGCTGAGCAGTGAAAAATTGATACTTTTGAATTGTGGTGTTAGAGAACACTCGTGAGTGTCCCTTGGACAGCAAAGAGATCAAAGCCGCCAGACCTAAAGGAAATCAACCTTGACCATTCATTGGAAGGAGTGGTGCTCAAGTTGAAGCTCCAATACTTGGGCCACCTGACGCGAAGTGACAGCTCACTGGAAAACACCCTGATGCTGGGAAAGATTGAGGGCAGAAGGAGAAGTGGGTGACAGAGGATGGGATGGCCGGATGACATCATTGACTCATGAATCGACATAAGCTTGAGCAAACTCAGGAAGATACTGAAGGATAGGAAGCCTAGCGTGCTCATGGGGTTGCAAAGAGTCAGCAACTGACTCAGCAAATGACTTACTCAGCAAATGAGTAAGCAACTGAACAACAGCATTTCTATGGCATGTGAGTTATAAAATTTTATATATCCTCTTAGAAGAAAGCACTTCTGCAGCTCTTAGGAATTCTTAGTTAATAAAACGGTGCCATGATTTTACTCTTCTGAAAATATTCAAATGAGTAACAGCCAGATTATCAATGGGACCATTATTCGCAAGAATTTTTTTGTCTACAACCTCATTGATCAAACAGCTTCACCTCTAAAATCGACTTGATTACATGAAGCATCCCTATTTTTATTTTCCAGTCAGTGGCAAGAAAAAAACAACAGAGAATAAAGGTTACCAATTTCCACCCAAGAAGCATGATCATCATCTAACTGAAGAAATCAGCACACTGTTAACATATAAATAAAATTACCAAACCATTCAATGTTCTAGGAATGTTAAAACACCCAAGATCCTTCTTCACACTGAAGGCATTCTGGGCCAGCCTGGTTAAGTACACCAAGGAAACAAATCATTTAAACACAGAACTCTTCAGCCATGAAATTAAAAGACTTGATCCTTGGAAGAAAAGCTAAGACAAACCTAGACAGTGTATTAAAAAGCAGAGACATCACTTTGCCAACAAAAGTTCATATAGTCAAAAGCTATGATTTTCCGAGTAATCATGGATGGATATGACAGTTGGACCATAAAGAAGGCTGAGCAGTGAAAAATTGATACTTTTGAATTGTGGTGTTAGAGAACACTCGTGAGTGTCCCTTGGACAGCAAAGAGATCAAAGCCGCCAGACCTAAAGGAAATCAACCTTGACCATTCATTGGAAGGAGTGGTGCTCAAGTTGAAGCTCCAATACTTGGGCCACCTGACGCGAAGTGACAGCTCACTGGAAAACACCCTGATGCTGGGAAAGATTGAGGGCAGAAGGAGAAGTGGGTGACAGAGGATGGGATGGCCGGATGACATCATTGACTCATGAATCGACATAAGCTTGAGCAAACTCAGGAAGATACTGAAGGATAGGAAGCCTAGCGTGCTCATGGGGTTGCAAAGAGTCAGCAACTGACTCAGCAAATGACTTACTCAGCAAATGAGTAAGCAACTGAACAACAGCATTTCTATGGCATGTGAGTTATAAAATTTTATATATCCTCTTAGAAGAAAGCACTTCTGCAGCTCTTAGGAATTCTTAGTTAATAAAACGGTGCCATGATTTTACTCTTCTGAAAATATTCAAATGAGTAACAGCCAGATTATCAATGGGACCATTATTCACAAGGATTTTTATGTCTACAACCTCATTGATCAAACAGCTTCACCTCTAAAATCGACTTGATTACATGAAGCATCCCTATTTTTATTTTCCAGTCAGTGGCAAGAAAAAAAAACAACAGAGAATAAAAGGTTACCAATTTCCACCCAAGAAGCATGATCATCATCTAACTGAAGAAATCAGCACACTGTTAACATATAAATAAAAATTACCAAACCATTCAATGTTCTAGGAATGTTAATCTCATCTTACCAAAGAGAAACACATACAGAAGCGAAAGAAAATGACTAGCGGCCTAATTTATTTTATAATGCACTTCAATGAAACAAAACCAAATTGTATTTACAAAAATTTGAACCTTAATGTAACTCAACAAAGCGCTCTTTTGTAATCATGGCTGTACTTGGGAATGATAATAAAAAAATGTTTAACCTTCATAACTTAGTATCCATGTCAATAACTCTCATCTTGTCTCACATGACATGTGAAAATAATATTCTGCAGTAAAAATTTTTAACCTTCTTTAGTAGATAGATACTACCTAAAGTATTAAATTACTAGACCAAAGAGGTGCTTTGTTGAACATTTTTGTGGTTGTTGACATAAAATTCTAAGCTATTTTTGACATATAGGGTTACAAAGAAAAGCTGTTTCAATTATAAAACATTCCTCTATAAATAATTTTTTTAAATTTTCAGATGAATATTAATTTATTCCATAAAATATTTAGTCAGCATTATATGCCAGGTATTGTCCCACACACTGGGAATACATAAGACTGGAGAGCATCCCTGGCTTAAGGAATTTACACTTAAGTAAGGATGGTAATGAAATCTAATCTATCTAACCAAGTCCATATTTAAACAAAAACTGAGGTAAGCAAATGATAGAGTTATAAGAATGCAGAGTTCCAAACAAAAAAGTGATAGGTGAAAAGCCTCTAAGATTAAGAACAAACCTGGAAAATTCAAAAAATACCAAGACCAGAAATAAGCAAGCAAGAGTGATGAGTAAAGAGGAGGAAAATATTCAAATGAGTAACAGCCAGATTATCAATGGGACCATTATTCACAAGGATTTTATGTCTACAACCTCATTGATCAAACAGCTTCACCTCTAAAATCGACTTGATTACATGAAGCATCCCTATTTTTATTTTCCAGTCAGTGGCAAGAAAAAAAAACAACAGAGAATAAAAGGTTACCAATTTCCACCCAAGAAGCATGATCATCATCTAACTGAAGAAATCAGCACACTGTTAACATATAAATAAAAATTACCAAACCATTCAATGTTCTAGGAATGTTAATCTCATCTTACCAAAGAGAAACACATACAGAAGCGAAAGAAAATGACTAGCGGCCTAATTTATTTTATAATGCACTTCAATGAAACAAAACCAAATTGTATTTACAAAAATTTGAACCTTAATGTAACTCAACAAAGCGCTCTTTTGTAATCATGGCTGTACTTGGGAATGATAATAAAAAAATGTTTAACCTTCATAACTTAGTATCCATGTCAATAACTCTCATCTTGTCTCACATGACATGTGAAAATAATATTCTGCAGTAAAAATTTTTAACCTTCTTTAGTAGATAGATACTACCTAAAGTATTAAATTACTAGACCAAAGAGGTGCTTTGTTGAACATTTTTGTGGTTGTTGACATAAAATTCTAAGCTATTTTTGACATATAGGGTTACAAAGAAAAGCTGTTTCAATTATAAAACATTCCTCTATAAATAATTTTTTTAAATTTTCAGATGAATATTAATTTATTCCATAAAATATTTAGTCAGCATTATATGCCAGGTATTGTCCCACACACTGGGAATACATAAGACTGGAGAGCATCCCTGGCTTAAGGAATTTACACTTAAGTAAGGATGGTAATGAAATCTAATCTATCTAACCAAGTCCATATTTAAACAAAAACTGAGGTAAGCAAATGATAGAGTTATAAGAATGCAGAGTTCCAAACAAAAAAGTGATAGGTGAAAAGCCTCTAAGATTAAGAACAAACCTGGAAAATTCAAAAAATACCAAGACCAGAAATAGAAGCAAGCAAGGGAGTGATGAGTAAAGAGGAGGAAAAGGTAGTCAAAATTTAGATCTTTATAAAACCTTAAGAGGCCACAGTGGAAGTGTTAGTCACTCAGTCACAAAGACTCCTTTGTGACCGCATGCATGGACTGTAGCCTGCCAGGCTTCTCTGTCCATGGAATTCTCCAGGCAAGAATACTGGAGTGGGGGCTTCCCCGGTGGTCCAGTGGGTAAGGACACCACCTTGCAGTGCAAGGGGCGCCGGTTCGACCCTGGCTTGGGTAGATCTCACGTGCCGCAGAGCGGCTGGACCGATGTGTCCAAGTACCGAGCCGGAGCTCTGGAGCACGTTCACCCAGAGCCAGTGCTTTGAGACAACAGAGGCCACTGCGATGGGAGGCCCACAAAGGCCAAGGAACAAAGATGGATGAAAATAGATAAATGAAAGACCAATAGAAGTGGCCCACCCACTCCCCTCCCTCCCCCACCCGTCCCCTACCCCCGCTCAAATAAACACATAACTATTAAAAAAAAAAAAAAAAAATACTGGAGTGGATAGCCATTACCTTCTCCTGGGAATCTTCCTGACCCACGGATAGAACCCAGTTCTCCTGCATTGAAGGCAGATTCATTACTGTCTGAGCTACCAGGGATTCCTAGAGGCCACTGTAAGGCCTTTGAATTTTACTCTAAGAGTAACTGAAAGCTACTGAAGGGTATTTGAGCAGAGAGATGACCTCTGACTTATATTTTTAAAAGATGAACCTGGCTGATGTAGCAAGACGAAAGTGGAAGTAGGAAGGTTGATTGGGAAAATATCGCAGACTCTGGCTTAAAACTGATGGTGACTTGGATGACAATGTTAGCAGCAGAGGTTACAAGCAAAAATCACATTGACAATTTACTCTGAAGACAAACCTAATATAAGACTTGCTGCGGAAGAAGGGGAACGAACGTCAGAAAGCAACCAAACGACATTCCTGTATCTTTAATCTGTACAGTTGGGTAAAATGGCAATTCAACTCTCTGAAATGGGAAAGACTAGAAGACTAGGAACAAACCTGGAAAATTCAAAAAATACCAAGACCAGAAATAGAAGCAAGCAAGGGAGTGATGAGTAAAGAGGAGGAAAAGGTAGTCAAAATTTAGATCTTTATAAAACCTTAAGAGGCCACAGTGGAAGTGTTAGTCACTCAGTCACAAAGACTCCTTTGTGACCGCATGCATGGACTGTAGCCTGCCAGGCTTCTCTGTCCATGGAATTCTCCAGGCAAGAATACTGGAGTGGGGGCTTCCCCGGTGGTCCAGTGGGTAAGGACACCACCTTGCAGTGCAAGGGGCGCCGGTTCGACCCTGGCTTGGGTAGATCTCACGTGCCGCAGAGCGGCTGGACCGATGTGTCCAAGTACCGAGCCGGAGCTCTGGAGCGCGTTCACCCAGAGCCAGTGCTTTGAGACAACAGAGGCCACTGCGATGGGAGGCCCACAAAGGCCAAGGAACAAAGATGGATGAAAATAGATAAATGAAAGACCAATAGAAGTGGCCCACCCACTCCCCTCCCCCCCCCACCCCTCCCCCACCCCCCCCCCAAAAAACACATAACTATTAAAAAAAAAAAAAAAAATACTGGAGTGGATAGCCATTACCTTCTCCTGGGAATCTTCCTGACCCACGGATAGAACCCAGTTCTCCTGCATTGAAGGCAGATTCATTACTGTCTGAGCTACCAGGGATTCCTAGAGGCCACTGTAAGGCCTTTGAATTTTACTCTAAGAGTAACTGAAAGCTACTGAAGGGTATTTGAGCAGAGAGATGACCTCTGACTTATATTTTTAAAAGATGAACCTGGCTGATGTAGCAAGACGAAAGTGGAAGTAGGAAGGTTGATTGGGAAAATATCGCAGACTCTGGCTTAAAACTGATGGTGACTTGGATGACAATGTTAGCAGCAGAGGTTACAAGCAAAAATCACATTGACAATTTACTCTGAAGACAAACCTAATATAAGACTTGCTGCGGAAGAAGGGGAACGAACGTCAGAAAGCAACCAAACGACATTCCTGTATCTTTAATCTGTACAGTTGGGTAAAATGGCAATTCAACTCTCTGAAATGGGAAAGACTAGAAGACTAGGCAATAAACCATAAAATACGCAAACATAACCAAAGACATTTTTTCCTGCTAAGTGGTACACCTGCAATAATCTCCATTTTAAAAACATGTATAGAAGATCACACTGGGATGAGAGTTACTGCACTGGAGACACTGCTTGCTGAACTGTTCCTCTCTTGTTCTATGATCATGGCAAGTCACTTGATAAGCTTCAGTTTCCCTGTCTGCAAAAGAGAGTCACATTCTTGATATAAAATTCCTTCCAGCTATCAAAGAAAAAAATTACTCAATCTGCATTGTTATCTTCCTGATCACTTCCAACATTAAATTGTGTCTTCCAGGAGAAACTATCTTAACTAAAAAATACAGGAAGTCTTGCCATAAAATATGCACTATTCATTATAAAAAAGGAATGCAGAACTGTGAACTCAAGAAGCAATACTGGGACAATTCACAATAATTCCGCTGTCAATCATATTCGCTTTTAATGACATCGTGGACATCCAGGGAGGGGAATGATTCTAACTATAAATAATGCGATGACAAGAAGAAAAGCAAAATAAACATTTGATTATCACAAATTGGAAAACTAATCTTAGTAAAATTCTTTTTCCCTCCTCATTTTACTGAAATATATTTGAAATTATACAATTTTAAGGTGTTCAACATGTTAATCTGATACATTTAAATACTGTAATATAGTGCCACTGCACCTCTATCCGTTATCCTTCTTTTTAGTAATTGGAATAATTAAGTTCTAGCCTCATAGCAGTCTGATTAAATGAAATCCTTTTGTGTGTATGTGTGTGAGTGAGAGATACACAACTGCAACTAGAAAATATTTCCCCAACATTTTTGTGCATTAACAGTCACTCAGGAATCTCGTTAAAATGCTGAGATGAGGCCAGAGATTTTGCATTTTTAACAAGACTCCAGGTGAGGGCTTCCCCTGGTGGTCCAGTGGGTAAGGACACCGCCTTGCAGTGCAAGGGGCGCCAGTTCAATCCCTGGCCTGGGAAGATCCCACGTGCCGCGGAGCGGCTGGACCCATGTGTCCAATTACCGAGCTGGAGCTCTGGAGCGCATGCGCCCAGAGCCGGCGCTCTGCGACTACAGACGCCACCGCGATGGGAGGCCCACAGGAGCCAAGGAGCAAAGACGGATGAAAATAGAGAAATGAAAGACCAATAGAAGTGGCCTGCCCGCTCCCCTCCCCCCACAACCCGACCCCCACCCAAAATAAATAAATAAATAAATCTTTAAAAAAACAACAACAAAAAAGACTCCAGGTGACACCAATGCCGTTGGTTGGCATACAACACTTTGAGTGGCAAGAGTCTCTAACACATGCAATTAGAGAAGAAACACATGTGTATATATGTATATGTGATTATGTACATGTCTATATACTTTTTCTTTTTGCTTTTTATATTAATTTATTTTTAATTGGAGGATAACTGCTTCACAATATTGTGCTGGTTTCTTCCATGTACCAACATGAATCAGCCATAGGGATACATATGTCCCTCCTCTTGAACCTCCATCCTACCCCACCCCACCCCTCTAGGTTGTCACAGAGCAGCAGGTTTGAGCTCCCTGTATCACACAGCAAATATCAGATGAATGGATAAAGAGGCTATGGTACATATACACAATGGAGTATTATCCAGCCATAAAAAGGAATGCTGGGTCAGTTTTTGTTTTTGATGAGAGATTTTCCTCAAAGAGAAAAGACTATCCTCATTACTCTATTTCTTCTTTCAAACAAAAAATATTTCATCCATGTCTGCTTGTGAAATACACACCATTTCAACTGCCATCACTCTCACACCTTTTCCCAGTTAATCTGATACATTTAAATACTGTAATATAGTGCCACTGCACCTCTATCCGTTATCCTTCTTTTTAGTAATTGGAATAATTAAGTTCTAGCCTCATAGCAGTCTGATTAAATGAAATCCTTTTGTGTGTATGTGTGTGAGTGAGAGATACACAACTGCAACTAGAAAATATTTCCCCAACATTTTTGTGCATTAACAGTCACTCAGGAATCTCGTTAAAATGCTGAGATGAGGCCAGAGATTTTGCATTTTTAACAAGACTCCAGGTGAGGGCTTCCCCTGGTGGTCCAGTGGGTAAGGACACCGCCTTGCAGTGCAAGGGGCGCCAGTTCAATCCCTGGCCTGGGAAGATCCCACGTGCCGCGGAGCGGCTGGACCCATGTGTCCAATTACCGAGCTGGAGCTCTGGAGCGCATGCGCCCAGAGCCGGTGCTCTGCGACAACAGAGGCCACCGCGATGGGAGGCCCACAGGAGCCAAGGAGCAAAGACGGATGAAAATAGAGAAATGAAAGACCAATAGAAGTGGCCTGCCCGCTCCCCTCCCCCCACAACCCGACCCCCACCCAAAATAAATAAATAAATAAATCTTTAAAAAAACAACAACAAAAAAGACTCCAGGTGACACCAATGCCGTTGGTTGGCATACAACACTTTGAGTGGCAAGAGTCTCTAACACATGCAATTAGAGAAGAAACACATGTGTATATATGTATATGTGATTATGTACATGTCTATATACTTTTTCTTTTTGCTTTTTATATTAATTTATTTTTAATTGGAGGATAACTGCTTCACAATATTGTGCTGGTTTCTTCCATGTACCAACATGAATCAGCCATAGGGATACATATGTCCCTCCTCTTGAACCTCCATCCTACCCCACCCCACCCCTCTAGGTTGTCACAGAGCAGCAGGTTTGAGCTCCCTGTATCACACAGCAAATATCAGATGAATGGATAAAGAGGCTATGGTACATATACACAATGGAGTATTATCCAGCCATAAAAAGGAATGCTGGGTCAGTTTTTGTTTTTGATGAGAGATTTTCCTCAAAGAGAAAAGACTATCCTCATTACTCTATTTCTTCTTTCAAACAAAAAATATTTCATCCATGTCTGCTTGTGAAATACACACCATTTCAACTGCCATCACTCTCACACCTTTTCCCAGTTAACCGCTCTGAAAGGATCCACAATTTCTATACTTTTATCATAAAATCAAATCCGGTATGTTAAGAAGGTCAGCACATAGAGTATAAATTAAGGGGCATATTATTACAGCCCAATACAAAGATTCAGAGAGATATACGCTTAGGGTTAAAGTTGGCTGTCTTAGGATAGGTAAGGAAAGAGAAGGGAGGAGGGTAAGAAAAAAGAGAAGTTACAGCAAGATGGAAAATATTTATGGCATAATTATTTTTTAAGAAATGTTTTAGCCATGTATATGTTCAATCCAAGGACATTACCTTTTTTTTGTCAGTGAAGGAATTCGTTTCAGTTACTTTGTGGCACTCTTTCATACATGTATGATTCTGACAATTTAAGGTTCGTCCACAAACTCTCTTACAAGAATATGGTCCTACAGCATGGCATGGTAGTGGGCTCACCTTAAAATTTAGGAAAAAAGGGAAAATTAGCAACACACACACACACATACACATACACAAACAGGAAACATGTTTCCAAAATGACTCTGTAATCACCTGAGAACAAGTTCCATTTCATGCATTTCGTTAATAATTATTACCAAAAAAAAAATAATAATACTAATCATTACCAAAATCAAAGTAACCTATCTAAAAAATCCAAAGACTAAACACCAAGAGGAAAAATATTCTATTCCTAAAAGGAAACCTCAGTAATATAATGGTTCTTTAGTGACTGCATACTCATAGGTTAATTCTCAAATAAAAGCACTGCATATTTTTAAAAAATTAGTAGATAAACTCTTGTACTCTTCATAGCACAAAAAAGACAATACACTGACTCTGTTATTTCTAATTGCCATCATACAGAAGAGGTATATATTAACAGCTCATAAGCTTTGGTTAAAGCTTGTGCCTGTAACTCACCTCATGTTTCCCAAGACATTCCCTGTAAGAAAAAAATAAAATGAAAAAATTATACATTATTCAAAAAGAATATTGTTAAAACAAAGATGCTAACTCAATCAGTATTTTAACTAAGAGTAAAAAATAAACACATATGGAAAAATAAAAAGTGATTACAGAAAGGATGGAAAAGGAAGTGGCAACCAACTCCAGTCTTCTTGCCTGGAGAATCCCTATGGACAGAGGTACCTGGAGGGTTACAGTCCACAGGGTCGCAAAGAGTTGGACATGACTGAAGCGACTGAACACAAACATAGAAAGGTTACAGGATACAAAGTTAATATACAAAAGTCAACTGCTTTCCTACATACCAGCAATAAACAACTGGAATTTGAAATTAAAAACATACCACTATTTATACTAGCACACCCACAAAGTTAAATACTTAGTTATAAATCTAACAAAATAAATACAAGATCTATATGAAGAAAACTATAAAACACTGAAATAAAAGAAGACCTAAATACATGGAGAGATATTTCATGTACATCTATAGAAAGGCACAATGCTGTTAAAATGTCACTTCTTCCCAATGTCATCTAGATTCGACACAATTCCAATAAAAATCACAGCAAGTTATTTTGTGGATATCGACAGACTGATTCTAAGATCTATAAAGAGACAAAATACTCCGGAGAGGCCACACAGTACTGAAGAACAAAGGCAGAGAACTGACACTACACTACTTCAAGCCTTACGATAAGGCTGTACAGTGACAAAGATAGTACCATACTGGTGAAGAATAAACAAACAGATCAATGGAACAAAACAGAGAGCCCAGAAACAGCCTCACACAAATACAGCCAATTAACCTTTGACAAAGGAGAAAGGTAATCAAAGGACAGTCTTTTCAACCAATGGTTGGTGCTGAAACAAAGGAACATCTACATGGAAACAATGTCTTTTTCCTTGGTCTTTTACTTCATAGCACAAAAAAGACAATACACTGACTCTGTTATTTCTAATTGCCATCATACAGAAGAGGTATATATTAACAGCTCATAAGCTTTGGTTAAAGCTTGTGCCTGTAACTCACCTCATGTTTCCCAAGACATTCCCTGTAAGAAAAAAATAAAATGAAAAAATTATACATTATTCAAAAAGAATATTGTTAAAACAAAGATGCTAACTCAATCAGTATTTTAACTAAGAGTAAAAAATAAACACATATGGAAAAATAAAAAGTGATTACAGAAAGGATGGAAAAGGAAGTGGCAACCAACTCCAGTCTTCTTGCCTGGAGAATCCCTATGGACAGAGGTACCTGGAGGGTTACAGTCCACAGGGTCGCAAAGAGTTGGACATGACTGAAGCGACTGAACACAAACATAGAAAGGTTACAGGATACAAAGTTAATATACAAAAGTCAACTGCTTTCCTACATACCAGCAATAAACAACTGGAATTTGAAATTAAAAACATACCACTATTTATACTAGCACACCCACAAAGTTAAATACTTAGTTATAAATCTAACAAAATAAATACAAGATCTATATGAAGAAAACTATAAAACACTGAAATAAAAGAAGACCTAAATACATGGAGAGATATTTCATGTACATCTATAGAAAGGCACAATGCTGTTAAAATGTCACTTCTTCCCAATGTCATCTAGATTCGACACAATTCCAATAAAAATCACAGCAAGTTATTTTGTGGATATCGACAGACTGATTCTAAGATCTATAAAGAGACAAAATACTCCGGAGAGGCCACACAGTACTGAAGAACAAAGGCAGAGAACTGACACTACACTACTTCAAGCCTTACGATAAGGCTGTACAGTGACAAAGATAGTACCATACTGGTGAAGAATAAACAAACAGATCAATGGAACAAAACAGAGAGCCCAGAAACAGCCTCACACAAATACAGCCAATTAACCTTTGACAAAGGAGAAAGGTAATCAAAGGACAGTCTTTTCAACCAATGGTTGGTGCTGAAACAAAGGAACATCTACATGGAAAAAAACAAAGAAATATTGATCTTCAGTTTCCTTGTGATGTCTTTTTCTGGTTTATTATCGGTGAAATGCTAGCCTCATTAAATGAGTCAGGAAGTGTCCATCCTTAGTAAAACACTGGTGTCAACTCCTTTAAATGTTAAGTATAACTCACCAGTGAAGTCACTGTTCTTGGGGCTTTCTTTGTGGTAAGTTTTCACTCTCTTTACTATTTATATTCAGATTTTCTACTTTGTTGCACCAATTTCAATAGGTTGTGTGTCTATGAATTTGTCCATTTATCCATGCAAATAATAACCAAAAAAGAGCAGGAGTGGCTACGAAAGTGAAATACTGACCCATTAAAACACTATCTGGAGAAAAATGACTCAAAAAAAGATACTAGAGGAGAGTTTTCAGTAGTATGCAAAATATGTTTGGAAAAGAATGAAACAAAGAGACTACGTTATAAACTCGGCCTGAAATAATGATGAACTAAAAAAAGAAAAAAAGCAAGAAGTTTCTGAAGGTACACTTTGAACTATGTGTAGCCTTTTTTTTTAAGCTAAAATTTTAATACTTACATAGGAATAGGAACTTGACATGGAGGACAAGGCAATGCAGCCTGAATAAACGCTGGTTCAGAAGGTTGTTCCCAAGGGCCTAAAGGCTGGTGCTACAAGTAAAAATGTAACAATTTTAAGTCAGAGGGATTAAATCATATGGCCAATTTAAGAATCTAAGAGAGGGCTTCCCCTGGTGGTCCAGTGGGTGAGGACACTGCCTTGCAGTGCAGAGGGAGCCGGTTCGATCCCTGGCCTGGGAAGATCCCACGTGCCACGGAGCCGCTGGACCGATGTGTCCAATTACCGAGCCGGGGCTCTGGAGGACATGCGCCCAGAGCCGGTGCTCTGCGACAACAGAGGCCACCACGGTGGGAGGCCCACATGGGCCAAGAACAAAGATGGATGAAAAATGGACAAATGAAAGACCAGTGGAAGTGGCCTGCCCACACCCCCTCCCTCCCTACCCCCGCCAAAATAAATAAATAAATAAATGTTTAAAAAAAAAAAAGAATCTAAGAGAACAGTTCCACAAATCCTCTGCTCAAGCAGGTTGAATTTTTTTCAAGTAATCAACAAATTGTGCTTACTAAAATACATTATGCCATCCTTAAATTCTATCAGATTGTTACCCCTAACACATTCATATTAAAAACCGAGGCGGAATCCAATTTTTAAATGACAGAACAAAGGCAGTATAGTTTCCTTCGCTTCTCATAAGCCAAAAAGAATAAAACACAGAATTACAAAATCCAAATTCCACCAATAAAACTTAACCTCCATTGTTTTGTTCACCATTGTCTCCCTGGAACCTAGAAGAATGCTTATCACATAGTAAGGATTCAATAAATATTCACTGAATTTGTGAATGAATCTTTGAGCAAACAAGGAGATATCTACAGCCTTTGCTGCTGTTGTTTAGTCGCTAAACTGTGTCTGACTCTTTGCAATTCCATGGACTGTAGTCAGCCAGGCACCTTGGTCTACGGGATTTTCCAGGCAAGAACTCTGAAATAGGCTGCCACTGACTACTACAATTTTATAATTCTGAACCACAATATATGAAGGAAAACTGACAAACTCACCTGTATGATGATTATAACATGATTATCACTCTGCAAAAGAGTCGGACACAAGAGAAGAAACAGCATGCACCACTCTGTACTTTCAAGCATTTATTTACTGATGTCTCTCCTTTTCTATACTCTGAGTTTCTTAAGACAAAGACCAATTCTTACTTACTTCACACCCCAGCCCCTATCACAAGGTTTAATAAGTACTTAATCATTACTTACTGTTTTACTTAGTCAAGTAAAACAGAGAAAACATAAGCCACAGAAACGCATTATCTTTTTTTTTTAATTTTTAATTATTTATTTATTTATTTATTTCCATCTATCTTTATTCTTCGGCATGTGTGGGCCTCCCATTGCAGTGGCCCCTCTCCTAGCTGAGCACTGGCTCTGGGCACATGCTTTCCAGAGCGCTGGCTCGTAATTGGACACACCTGCCCAGCCACTCTGCAGCACGTGGGATCCTCCTGGGCCAGGGATTGAACCGGTGCCCCCTGCACTGCAAGGCAGACTCTTCACCCACTGGACCACCAGGGAAGCCCTATCTCTTAATAATAATCTCTTACCTTGCCAGTTTGCTTTATTAATGCTTGATCATGACATGGAGCAGGACATAAGTGACCACATTTCTCCAAAAGCTTTTGGCAAGGTTGACGACATGGAGGACAAGAGCCAAAGTGACAACGATGTTTTTCTTGACTTGTATGATGGCAAGTTGGTGGTCGACTAAATCGTAAAGGGTAACTTTTTAAATTATTTTGATCACTGAAAAATTATATCTTAAATGCAATTACCTGTTTTTATATCTTCTGATTCCATATAGAATGAGAATATTGTGAACAATTAATATTTTAGAACATTAAAACAAAACTGAAGATACTAACAAAATGAAAAGCCAGTATGAACTTAAGTATCTACGACAGCAGAGGCAAGTCTGAGCAGAGCTTTGTACCGACCTGCACTGCTCTCTGCACTTGGGGGGTCTTGTGGTACGTTCTCGGCCACAGGGAACTGTCACTTTTGTACTACCACAGCTGCACTTCACATCTACAGTTTCTGGGCAGGGATAACAACTACCTGAAAAAGAAGTCTGAAACTTAAAAGAGAAAGTTCCATAACTATCCAAATTTCCGTCAACAACAGAATCAGTAAGTTCAGCGCATTTGCACAATGGGATATTTTATGATGAGAATAAAGTCTATATGTACGAACCTCACACATACAGTAACAATGAGCAAAAGAAATCAGATACCAAGAGTATACAGTATATGATTAATCTATGCTGTTTAAAGTCAGGATGATGACTACAAAGGACACAAAGAAACTTTTCGAAATGCTGGCAATGTTCTGTTTAACAATCCGAGATCTGGTTATATGGTCAGGTTCAGTTTATAAAAAGTCATCAAACTGTACAGTTGCCATATGTATACTTTCCTATATCTACACTGGAACTTAAATAAAAAGTTTTAGAATTTTCTTTAAAATTTGCCAAAAGTTCTATTCTAAATAACAATACACACCTGCCCAGCCACTCTGCAGCACGTGGGATCCTCCTGGGCCAGGGATTGAACCGGTGCCCCCTGCACTGCAAGGCAGACTCTTCACCCACTGGACCACCAGGGAAGCCCTATCTCTTAATAATAATCTCTTACCTTGCCAGTTTGCTTTATTAATGCTTGATCATGACATGGAGCAGGACATAAGTGACCACATTTCTCCAAAAGCTTTTGGCAAGGTTGACGACATGGAGGACAAGAGCCAAAGTGACAACGATGTTTTTCTTGACTTGTATGATGGCAAGTTGGTGGTCGACTAAATCGTAAAGGGTAACTTTTTAAATTATTTTGATCACTGAAAAATTATATCTTAAATGCAATTACCTGTTTTTATATCTTCTGATTCCATATAGAATGAGAATATTGTGAACAATTAATATTTTAGAACATTAAAACAAAACTGAAGATACTAACAAAATGAAAAGCCAGTATGAACTTAAGTATCTACGACAGCAGAGGCAAGTCTGAGCAGAGCTTTGTACCGACCTGCACTGCTCTCTGCACTTGGGGGGTCTTGTGGTACGTTCTCGGCCACAGGGAACTGTCACTTTTGTACTACCACAGCTGCACTTCACATCTACAGTTTCTGGGCAGGGATAACAACTACCTGAAAAAGAAGTCTGAAACTTAAAAGAGAAAGTTCCATAACTATCCAAATTTCCGTCAACAACAGAATCAGTAAGTTCAGCGCATTTGCACAATGGGATATTTTATGATGAGAATAAAGTCTATATGTACGAACCTCACACATACAGTAACAATGAGCAAAAGAAATCAGATACCAAGAGTATACAGTATATGATTAATCTATGCTGTTTAAAGTCAGGATGATGACTACAAAGGACACAAAGAAACTTTTCGAAATGCTGGCAATGTTCTGTTTAACAATCCGAGATCTGGTTATATGGTCAGGTTCAGTTTATAAAAAGTCATCAAACTGTACAGTTGCCATATGTATACTTTCCTATATCTACACTGGAACTTAAATAAAAAGTTTTAGAATTTTCTTTAAAATTTGCCAAAAGTTCTATTCTAAATAACAATACATTATTCACTCAAAATCATATATGCAAAATGGAGCTAAGAGTTTGGAAAATCTGTTAGCAATAATCTTTTTGGCTTAATTTCATATATACATTTATTCGAATACATTATCTTCAGATAAATTCCCCAGTGATAGTGACTTATCAGATTATTAAAAAATACAATCATGTTTCCATTACTCATGCTTTGTGAAAGACTAAATTGTAAAATCTCATTTAAGGCTGTAATTCCAAATACTTCTCTTCAAAACATTTCAAAAGGAAATAGAGTTTGAGTTTTTTACATTCTTTTGTTATGGTTTGGTAGAAATACATAAAAATCAACTGAAAAGAAATTTTTGTAAAGGGGCAAGTTCTCCCCAAGGCTTTGACATTCTCTTAAGAGCTTTCTTCCCACTCTGGTTTTCCTAGTAGGGCACCCCATTAAAAATAAAATGATAAAAAAAGAATAGAGTCTTCAACTAAGAAGCAAGTAACTCAAAACACTGCTGTCTAGGTATCAGGACCAAGCAAAAATACCAAACAGCAGCTAACCTGATAAAAAACAGATTAACAATAAAAAATAGTCTGGTTAAAGACTATGAATTCAAAACAGTTCCCCCAAACAAATAAAAGTTTAAAATATTTAATAAGTTAAATAATGACCACAGAAAAAGAGAGCAAAAAGCATGATATGGAAAAAACACACATGAATCACACATATTACCAAACCTTTACTTCAGCATTTTGTTAAGTATAATCCAGTCAAGGATAATCTTAATGGTAATGCAAACCAAGTCATCCTGACTCACCTGATCAAACTTGATTTTCATCTTCCCAAAAGAATAACTAAATGTCACATTTTTAAAAAATTAATAGTAACATTTATATCTGTTCTTACTCAGCACGCTCTATCAATTTTCCATACTTAACAATGATAATTTCCATTAATATCCAGCCATTCAAAGAGAAACTTAAACAATTTTTTTTGCCACCCTAAACTATAGCATTTATTTTCCTTTTATAAAATTAAATCTTGAGAATGAGGGATAATTACTCTGAACAGTCTTCCTACTGAACCCATTACAGACACCTATAACATACAACATGACAAGTAAACTAAAATAACTTCAGTGATACTGTTTTTTAAATGAAAAAGGAGCATACAACTACTGTGACCAGTGGATCAACAGTCCATTAATTCTAGAACCATAACCACAGATGGCCTTAATCTTAAAAGAACTCTAAGCTAAGTTTCATATATTCATATTTGCAGACAGTATGCTCTCCTTATGAGTTACATACGGTATAATTTAGATTATGAAAGTGTCTAGAATAATGGAAAATGACATAAAATAATGATTCTATGTATCTTATGTAACTGAGTATTAAACAAATAAGCTTCTTTTTTTAAAAGTACACGCTCCAACATATAATAATTGAACCTGGATCTGATCAAATTGCTAGTCCCAGTAATTACAGGAAATACAGAGGAAAATGCCAAATATTCAGCAATACCAGAGATACAATCTGCAAAATCTGGACTCTGAAACTATATAAAGAAACCTTGTTTCTTAAGTGACAAAAGAAAATAAAAAGATGGGAAAATCACAGAAAAAGAGGAAAATTATAGGTCAACAGAGTTTAGAGATACCAACTAAATACAATGTCAGTCTTCTTCAGATTTCTGAGTCATACAAACCAAAGTAAAAAATTAAAAATATTTATGAGACAACAAGATATGTGAACGTGAGATATTTAAGAAGCAGATTAACTATTTTCAGGTTGAGATGCATATTGAAGTATTTATGGAACTCACTTCAAAATAATCCAAGGAGGAGATATGTTTTCAACATCTCTCCACTAAGTATGATGCCTGTTCTATGCTTTTTCTAAATAATCTATGTTGGGTTAAGGATGCTCTCCTCTAATTATTCCTGGTTAAGTCTGCATCCTATATAGATTTTGAATTTTATCAGCTACTTTCAGACATTTACTAAAATCATCTCATTTCTCCTTTAATCTGTTAATGTGGTAGAAACATATTATTAGATTTACTAATTTTAAACTAATCATACATTATTGCATGGGTAGCTAATATCATATAGTTGGATCTGAGTGGCTAAAACTCATTTTACTAACATATTCATGAGTCATATTGGCCTGTAAAGTTCTCTTACTTTCCTTGTAAGATAACATAATGAGCTGGGCACACTACTTTTTTACATATACTATCAAATACTTTACAAAGTGATTAGACTTACATATACTTTAAATTTTCTTGTGCTAAAAATCACGTGTAAAAATCAACTGAGCCTTGTGTTTTCAAGGTGAGAAAATTCTAAACTAGGATCTAACTTCTTTAATGGTGATAGGTTTTCAACTTAAAAGTGAAGGCCATGCTCCAAACCCTAGACATGTCCTCCTTTCCCCAGCAATCCTTTATCCCATCACCTCTTTGACCTCGTCTCCTCGAGCAACTACTTCAGTCCTCCTTCAATGTTTCTGTCTCAAGGTCTCTGCAATCCCATCACCCCATCCCTATTTCCACAAGGCTTGATCCCTACTTCTCCCAGGGCCCCCCTCACATGTCATCCTATTCTGACTACACCATATAAAACAATATATATCATCTCTACTATCACGAGCTTAATTCTCTTATACTTATCACTATCTGATATTCTGTACTAACTTGATTACTATATTCTAATTAAGGGAGAATTAAAAAATAAATTCCATAAAAGCAGGTACTTTGTCAAATTGTTCACTCACACAATCCCAGTACCTGGTACTTGGTAGACACTGGAAAACAATTATTGGATGAATTAAAGACTAACATCAGAATGTTAATAAAATTCAAATTTAATGATTCAGTGATATGACTACAAAAGGAAATAACACCGTTTTAGCAATGATGAGAACCAAAAAAACTAGTTCTAAACTTTACAATTTAAAGACACTGATAAATTAGAGTAACCACAGGGAAATACTTGAGGGGTTAACAGAACTTCCCACTTCTCTGAACAGGGAGGCAATATGATATAATGAGAATTTTATTAAAGTTTGGGTTCATATCCCTTTCAGACATTTCTCCTTTTAATCTGTTAATGTGGTAGAAACATATTATTAGATTTACTAATTTTAAACTAATCATACATTATTGCATGGGTAGCTAATATCATATAGTTGGATCTGAGTGGCTAAAACTCATTTTACTAACATATTCATGAGTCATATTGGCCTGTAAAGTTCTCTTACTTTCCTTGTAAGATAACATAATGAGCTGGGCACACTACTTTTTTACATATACTATCAAATACTTTACAAAGTGATTAGACTTACATATACTTTAAATTTTCTTGTGCTAAAAATCACGTGTAAAAATCAACTGAGCCTTGTGTTTTCAAGGTGAGAAAATTCTAAACTAGGATCTAACTTCTTTAATGGTGATAGGTTTTCAACTTAAAAGTGAAGGCCATGCTCCAAACCCTAGACATGTCCTCCTTTCCCCAGCAATCCTTTATCCCATCACCTCTTTGACCTCGTCTCCTCGAGCAACTACTTCAGTCCTCCTTCAATGTTTCTGTCTCAAGGTCTCTGCAATCCCATCACCCCATCCCTATTTCCACAAGGCTTGATCCCTACTTCTCCCAGGGCCCCCCTCACATGTCATCCTATTCTGACTACACCATATAAAACAATATATATCATCTCTACTATCACGAGCTTAATTCTCTTATACTTATCACTATCTGATATTCTGTACTAACTTGATTACTATATTCTAATTAAGTGAGAATTAAAAAATAAATTCCATAAAAGCAGGTACTTTGTCAAATTGTTCACTCACACAATCCCAGTACCTGGTACTTGGTAGACACTGGAAAACAATTATTGGATGAATTAAAGACTAACATCAGAATGTTAATAAAATTCAAATTTAATGATTCAGTGATATGACTACAAAAGGAAATAACACCGTTTTAGCAATGATGAGAACCAAAAAAACTAGTTCTAAACTTTACAATTTAAAGACACTGATAAATTAGAGTAACCACAGGGAAATACTTGAGGGGTTAACAGAACTTCCCACTTCTCTGAACAGGGAGGCAATATGATATAATGAGAATTTTATTAAAGTTTGGGTTCATATCCTGACCTTGTAACTAGTTCTATGACCTTGGGCCAACAGTCTCTTTGCCTGCTTCCTCCTTACACAAGACAACACTAATGCCATTACCCTTCCAAGATCCCTGAAAGGATTAAGACATTAAGGGAGATATCCAGCATTGACCTAATCCCAAAAGACAACAGAAAACAGGTCATAAAGTCAGTAAGTCTAGACTTGAGTCAGGACCTTTGAATTTAAGTCCATGCTGTTTCCACTACCATACAGTATGTTCTAGGAAATTCATTTCATACCAACATACTCCAAATGAGTAAAGTTAACTTAGTTTTCAATGTCAAGTAACTTACGGACTTCAGAGACCCTTTCAGGTGGTCTGCAAGATTAGATATACATAGACTAGAATTTTCCAGAATCTTTGTGACAAGGGATATCACAACAGATTGAATGCAGAACCAGATATGTGAATCCAGTCAATCCCTTACTAAGCTAGACATTAAAGACATTTGCAAAAATATAAAATACCATTCTTCTCACTATTTTTTCAGAAGAGTTATTTTTCACAAAAAAGTTATTGTATTAAGATGTCATGGGTTATTACTATGTTTAAATAAAATAATAAATATATTTTAATTCTAAATATAATAAATGCCAATAGATAAGATCCACATTAACAAAAGGTCTTTGGGTCCAAAAAGAGTATAAATAGGCCTTGAGATCAAAACTTCTGAGAACCACTGGATAGAATATATCCATTCCTTTCACAAACTTAATTTCATATAAATGTCTGAAGTTCAAAATAGTACTGAAAAGCTTATGAATTAACTTAACCACTATGTGTGAAAGGTTGAGTAGAAGAAAGGAAACATCATGGCATTATATAAAAAACAAAAGTTTATATTCAGAAGGCCTGGGTTCCAATCTAGGCTACAATGCTTTACTAGATAATTTCCTAAGGAAATCACTGAATCCTCTTCGGTTTAAAAGTCCTCATCCATAAAATAAGGATACTGGCAACTACTCTAACTTATCAAGATTCTTAAGAGTAAGATAATAAATGTGAAAACTCTCTATCAACTATAAAGCACTGGGTAAATATAAACACAGAATTACAGCTGTTGTTAAATTTTACCTCTATGGCAGACAGATGGACACTTATGGTTTCTACATCCTAAAGTCCGTCCACAGTTTTGATCACAAGGTGGACAGTTTCCAGGGCAACACTGAAGGGAAAGCAATATATAAAGAACAGGTAATTTGAAATCCATACATAATATGAATGTCATTACTAGTTATTCACAGAACTCAGGGAAATCAACAAAGATTATTCAAAAGTATCAACATTCTTACATAGAATACATTATACTACAAACTTGTAAGTTTACATCTTTGCAAACTTACATTTATAAGACAATAAACTAATTTAGTGGAATCAAACTAAATTGCCTTGCACTTTAATTATTCCATAACTTAGACAAGTTCCAAAAGAGACAATTTTCTTCTACTTATTCATGCAGAGACTGACAACATTAACCACAGGAATGCATCTGGTCAAACTCTATCATCAATTTGGCAAACAACCTGCCTCTTTTACAAGTGAATTATAATAAAGCCTGTTCAATATATAAATTAGTTTGGCAGTTATTTTCAAACCAAAGAATTAAAGACTAACTAAAGGAAAGAAGCAGAGACGGACTAATTGCTTCCAGCACTCTCTATTCTGTTATTTCCTAATTTCCAACCTGTGAGAAATATAGCTGTCTAGCATTCATGAACACAAAGAAACTACTTAAAGTTCCATCAGCCATTCTAACTCCTTGACTTCTCATATTCAAACCTTGGAAAAGAAATACAGACTCTGATTACCTTAAAGAAACATGGATTTGTAACCTACTTAAGAATAAGTTTCAGTATATAAAATAGCTCAAAACAAAATAGACATTATTGAAACACAATTAAAAGTTAAAATAGGTCCTTCAACTAAGTATTTACCAAGTAATACTACGCACCTATCACTTTCCCAGGGGCAGTTAGGGAAAAAGAAAGTTATGTGGTCCATGATGTAAATAAGTCTTTAGATGTTTCTCTTTCTCACTATAATTAGTAATAATGACCAGATTTACTCTCCTGCCTTATAACAACTAGAATATCAGACAAAATATATGAAACAACAGTTCTCAGATGTTAGACAATTAGGTAGCATAGGACAGAAGCCCTATGGGAAAATAAACAAATTCAAGGTGAGTCACTACAATAGAAATTTTACCTCTATGGCAAGAACACGGTTTTAATTTAAAGTCCGTCCACAGTTTTGATCACAAGGTGGACAGTTTCCAGGGCAACACTGAAGGAAAGCAATATATAAAGAATTTGAAATCCATACATAATATGAATGTCATTACTAGTTATTCACAGAACTCAGGGAAATCAACAAAGATTATTCAAAAGTATCAACATTCTTACATAGAATACATTATACTACAAACTTGTAAGTTTACATCTTTGCAAACTTACATTTATAAGACAATAAACTAATTTAGTGGAATCAAACTAAATTGCCTTGCACTTTAATTATTCCATAACTTAGACAAGTTCCAAAAGAGACAATTTTCTTCTACTTATTCATGCAGAGACTGACAACATTAACCACAGGAATGCATCTGGTCAAACTCTATCATCAATTTGGCAAACAACCTGCCTCTTTTACAAGTGAATTATAATAAAGCCTGTTCAATATATAAATTAGTTTGGCAGTTATTTTCAAACCAAAGAATTAAAGACTAACTAAAGGAAAGAAGCAGAGACGGACTAATTGCTTCCAGCACTCTCTATTCTGTTATTTCCTAATTTCCAACCTGTGAGAAATATAGCTGTCTAGCATTCATGAACACAAAGAAACTACTTAAAGTTCCATCAGCCATTCTAACTCCTTGACTTCTCATATTCAAACCTTGGAAAAGAAATACAGACTCTGATTACCTTAAAGAAACATGGATTTGTAACCTACTTAAGAATAAGTTTCAGTATATAAAAATAGCTCAAAACAAAATAGACATTATTGAAACACAATTAAAAGTTAAAATAGGTCCTTCAACTAAGTATTTACCAAGTAATACTACGCACCTATCACTTTCCCAGGGGCAGTTAGGGAAAAAGAAAGTTATGTGGTCCATGATGTAAATAAGTCTTTAGATGTTTCTCTTTCTCACTATAATTAGTAATAATGACCAGATTTACTCTCCTGCCTTATAACAACTAGAATATCAGACAAAATATATGAAACAACAGTTCTCAGATGTTAGACAATTAGGTAGCATAGGACAGAAGCCCTATGGGAAAATAAACAAATTCAAGGTGAGTCCTACAATAGCACACGCTTAGACCTGGAAGTTTCTACGCTGTAGCACAAGGAGAAAAATCATAAGCAAAGTTCAGGGGCCTCACCAAGTTAAGGAAACAAAAATCAGAGTTCAGACACCCATGAGGTTAGAATTTGTGGAGAAATGGCAGCACAAAATGTAAAGTTTACAATATCTAGAAACCAATCAAAAGTTACCCAAGAAGAAAGAATAACCCAAAAGGAAAGGAAAAACCAATCAACAAAAATAGACCCAGAAATGACATGACAGAATGAGCAGATAAGGACATTAAATTAGGGATTTGAAGTACAGCCTATCTATCTTTATACAAGACGAGGAAAGCCTGAACATGAGGAGGACAGACAGGGAAGATATAGAAAAAGACACAACTCTAAGTCTCATCTCAGACAGTATGTTTCAATCTCCGAAAAAAAAAAAAAAAATCAGAGATTGAAACATACTGTCTGAGATGAGAAAACACAGGACAGGATAGACAATGGGATTATACTATGCAAAAGAAAATTCAGTGGACTTGAAGACAGAGGTATATAAGCTAACGTAAAATATGAAAATTAGAAAGACTACATAATAAATGGAGCATCAGTGAAGCATCAGATGCATAGGACTTTAAGTAGCAAGGCATACACATCAGTGGAGTGTGAAAAGACAGTGAGGAGGAGAAATATTTGAAGAAATGAAAGACTGAAAATATCACAAATTATGGTGAGAACTATAAAGATACAAGATGCTCAACAAAAACTGAGCTAAAGAAACATGAAGAAGGCAATACAAAGGAAATCACAAATTACTAAAAATTAATGAGAGAAAAATCTTTAAAAATTACAGAAGAACAAATATAACAAGGATAGTGAAGCAACATATTTAAAGTATGGGAAAAAACTGTCACACAGAAATTATACAGTAAAAATACTTTTCACAAACAAAGGCTAAGGAAAGCTTACAAAAATTGAAATAATTTGTGACCAGAACTGCAAGAAATGTTAAAAGGAAGCCTTTCAGATAAAAGAAAATAAAACTAGATAGAAATTTGAACCTTTATAGAATAATGAAAAGCATCAAGGATCATGAGTTTGTCCTCTGCCCAAGGAGAGGGGAAGTTGAGGGTGGGAAGAGCTCGTTACATGATGTGAGCAGAAAAGAGACCAATAAAGTCAGAGTTCAGACACCCATGAGGTTAGAATTTGTGGAGAAATGGCAGCACAAAATGTAAAGTTTACAATATCTAGAAACCAATCAAAAGTTACCCAAGAAGAAAGAATAACCCAAAAGGAAAGGAAAAACCAATGAAACAAAATAGACCCAGAAATGACATGACAGAATGAGCAGATAAGGACATTAAATTAGGGATTTGAAGTACAGCCTATCTATCTTTATACAAGACGAGGAAAGCCTGAACATGAGGAGGACAGACAGGGAAGATATAGAAAAAGACACAACTCTAAGTCTCATCTCAGACAGTATGTTTCAATCTCCGAAAAAAAAAAAAAAAATCAGAGATTGAAACATACTGTCTGAGATGAGAAAACACAGGACAGGATAGACAATGGGATTATACTATGCAAAAGAAAATTCAGTGGACTTGAAGACAGAGGTATATAAGCTAACGTAAAATATGAAAATTAGAAAGACTACATAATAAATGGAGCATCAGTGAAGCATCAGATGCATAGGACTTTAAGTAGCAAGGCATACACATCAGTGGAGTGTGAAAAGACAGTGAGGAGGAGAAATATTTGAAGAAATGAAAGACTGAAAATATCACAAATTATGGTGAGAACTATAAAGATACAAGATGCTCAACAAAAACTGAGCTAAAGAAACATGAAGAAGGCAATACAAAGGAAATCACAAATTACTAAAAATTAATGAGAGAAAAATCTTTAAAAATTACAGAAGAACAAATATAACAAGGATAGTGAAGCAACATATTTAAAGTATGGGAAAAAACTGTCACACAGAAATTATACAGTAAAAATACTTTTCACAAACAAAGGCTAAGGAAAGCTTACAAAAATTGAAATAATTTGTGACCAGAACTGCAAGAAATGTTAAAAGGAAGCCTTTCAGATAAAAGAAAATAAAACTAGATAGAAATTTGAACCTTTATAGAATAATGAAAAGCATCAAGGATCATGAGTTTGTCCTCTGCCCAAGGAGAGGGGAAGTTGAGGGGGTGGGGAAGAGCTCGTTACATGATGTGAGCAGAAAAAGAGACCAATAAAGCTTATTCTGGAAACAAAAGGAAAAAAAAGAGGTGACAGAGAAAAACAAAAAAAGAATCATGAGTTTGATAGTAAATACAAAAGATTACTTATTTTTTTCAAACTCTTTGAAAGATACCTATTTGAACCCAAACCAACATATATGATGCTTTAAAAACACATGGTTGGGGGCCTTCTCTGGTGGTCCAGTGGCTAAAGAGTCCACCTTGCAGTGCAAGGGGCACCAGTTCGATCCCTGGCACAGGAAGATCCCACATGCTGACGAACAGCTGGGCCAGTGTGTCCAATTACGGACCAGTGCTCTGGAGCACATGTGCCCAGAGCCAGTGCCCTGAAACGAGAGACGTCACTGTAATGGGAGGCCCAAACATGCCAAAGAATAAAGATGGATGAAAAATAAATGATGACTTAGAGGCAATAAATCAATAAATAAAAACGTTAAAAAAATGAGCAGTTAAGAAGAAATTATGGTTAAAAAAATTAATTTAAAAAAATACATGGGTATAAAATGTGTGCGAATCAAATAAAGGAGATAAAATGGAATCAATGAAAACCAAAACTCAAATAGAAGACACAAAAGAGGGAAAAGAAACAAAGAACAGATGGGCAAATGGAAAATAGCAAAATGACAGATTTAAATCCAATCTATCAATGATAGATTTAAAGATTATAATAAATGTAAATGTAAATGATCTACACCCAAATTAAACAACAAAGACTGGATAAAATAAAACCACTATCTAAATGCTCTCTGTAAGAAATCCATTTTAAATATAAAGATACGAATAAGTTAAAAGTAAAAGAATGGAAAAGATACACTGTATTAATGCTAAGCAAAACAAAGTTGAAATCACTATATTTAACAGATTTAAGAATAAGGTATGTTACCAGAGACAAAGGTATAATTCATAATTTAAAAAAAAAGAGACTAAAGAACTTATAAATCTACAGACTCCATAAAATACTCCTTATATTGAACCAAGTTTCTACAAGTAAGATCTGAACACGAGAAGATAAGCCTCTACAAAGCCAAATGACATTGCTAACACTGCTATATTTTAGTCAAGGTACAGAAACAGTCAAAGAACCAACTCAAAAGAATTATACACAGGAAAAAAAAGAGACCCTTGTTGTTTAGAAACCTTGGTAGGATTCCCACTAATACAAATGATAATGAAAAATATTTATTAATATTTCATATGAGAAGCATAGAATATGACTAAATATCTGAGGAACAAGTCAACAGGGTACTTATCATGGGGCCCAAAAGGAAAAGTTCAAGCGAATTTTAAAATCCGTTTTCCAAGCTTATTACCTTTCTCCTACACTGATGCTTCTGACAGTCTCGCATCTTAACACACTTAGTTTCACAAAGATAAGGTTTATGGCACGGCATTCGTTTTGTATGCTTCCCACAGCGACAATGCTTTTCCACTTCCTGGAAGAATAAAATAAGTGCTATTAAAATTGACACTTGCTGACCTAATTTTTTTCAAAACTGCTATCTCTATAATTACTGAAAAATGAAAGAGAAGAGTTTTAAGAGTCTTTTGTATGAAAGACTTTAAAAAAAAATGGGTGAAATTTCCTAAGATATTTGCTTGTTCCAAAACTACTTCACAGAATTTCCATTAGTTAATTTAGTAAAAATTTGATGCTAAATAGTAAGACAATTACAATCCCTTATATCTAATTACAGCATAATATCTACAAATCTAGTTTCAGTAAAACAAGAAAACTGGGCTATCTAGTAGCACATCAAAACTGCAATGACATCTAGGCATTTTTTTTCCATCATCACTAAGTCTAAATCATTGTTGCTTTGAATGCCTTCTGAGAACAAACAACCCCACACTAGTCTATGAAAATGACAATACTCAAACTCTTACCAAGCCAAACAACAAAAAAAGCTAACTTGACATACTGGCATACTCTGTTTCCTAATCATTAAAGTGTTAGATCATAACATGGATGTTTAAGAAAACAATTACAAAACAATCCCATTTGGCATATTATGACAGCTGTTAAAAGTAATCATTACAAGAGAGGACTAACTTGTCTACATGTTTCACAAGGACCTCGGTGACAACGCTGTGAACATCTGTGGATTCCACATTCAAGTACTTTGTCACAACTGTCTCCACAAGTTGGTACATCTTCTGTACAAGGCAAAGAAAATTCTAGAAACAGACAAAAAAAGTATTAGTAACAACATATATTATTATAAAACACTAATAATATGCTGTGTACTTCTGGCTCCCTAAAGAATGACAGATGTTTCAAACGATGAGTTTTTGCAGTTACAGAATTATTGGAAAAAGTTCCTTTAGTGAAAATAGCCACTAATATTCATAAAGTTTATGTTTATAAAAATTATTTGGCTACATTGGGTCCTAGTTGTGGTACGTGGGCTCTTTTGTTGCGGCACATGGGCTCCTGAGTTGGAGCACTCCAACTTAGCTTCTTTGCAGCACGTGGAATTTCAGTTTCTCAAACAGAGATCAAACCCATGTCCCATGCACTGCAAGGGGGATTCTTAACTACTGGACCGCCTGGGAAGTCCCAAAGTTTATGCTTTTTAAAAAGAATTTGACACAAGTTGCCCTACTCATGAAGCACATTTTTAGAAGCTAACTACTTCAGAATTATTTTTTCTAAAGAAATGAGTAAGTCCCTGGAAACCAATATGAAGATTTCTACAATATACAGAACAAGTTTTTACAAAACTGCTCTAAACAACCTCATAGGATGAAAAAAAAAAAAGATCTAGATTTAAAAACTATGAAACTGGCCTTTAACATAAATATTTTATAACAAGCGTAGGCAATAATCTTACAAATATGCATGCTGGCATTGGTGCTAAATCAAGAAAGTAAACTCCAACTGCAACCTTTCTATGCCTTTATCTCAAAGTAGCCAAAACTAAATTCACCTATAATTCAGTACAGAATAATGACAAGAGCTTATACTTATTAGGCTTCCTTTATGTGATGACCACTACAGTAAATAATTTACGTGCATTTTATCATTTAATTTTCACAATTATAAAGAACATACTATTATTGTCTCTATTTAATTTGAGAAAAGTGTAGTTTACAAAGATAGGATTTCGACTGAGATACCTAATCATCTTTTTTTTTTTTTTATTCAAATTTTAGCAGAGATTTATTCATGGGAGGAAAGAAAGAAAGAGGGGCAGGAGGAAGAACTAAATCAGGAATTCATTATGGAACACTTACATTCATCAGTCTTACTCAAACCAGATTTATATGGTGATCCTTATATAACAGAAGATTATGAATCTCAAAAAATAAACTATTATTTTCTCGCTACTTCATAGGTTTTTCTATTTCTTTGTTTTATCAGTATGCAGGGCAGTTTACTGCCATTTACTTCCCAGAATGATTTTTCCTCACTGGTCAGGGGTTGAGAGAACTGGGGAGCTGGGAGGGGGTTCAGATGGAAGTTAAAGGTACACCTTGAATGTGCTCTGATAGGTTGAAAACAGGTTCGTCTGAGATTGACAAGACCCCCATTTCAGAGGCTCAAGAAGCTTCCGCCCCAAATCTGAGTTATTATTATTATTTTAATTTTGGCCTCTTTTATTGGTCCTTCATTTATTTATTTCCATCCATCTTAATTCTTTGGCCTATGTGGGCCTCCCATTGCGGTGGCCTCTCTCAGTTGCAGAGCACTGGCTCTGGGTGCATGCACTCCAGAGCACTGGCTCACAATTGGACACACCGGCCCAGCTGCTCCACGGCATGTGGGATCTTCTCATGCCAAGGATCAAGCCGGTGACCCTTGCACTGCAAGGTGGACTCTTTATCCACTGGGCCGCCAGGGAAGCCCAAGATCCGAGTTCTTCATCTACTATGCTATATTGTCCCTTCATGTTAGGTGTGTAGAAACCTAATATTAAATTTACATTATTATCAAAACTATAAGTTCCCAGAGAAATCAAATTAGGAAAGTATAATAATTAGCATAACAAGTCATCATAATCCCATTAAAGGTTTTTTAGAAAGCCTTACTTGACTTCTGACAAGGACAGAACCTTTTCCCAGATCGAGGACAGTCTCCACAAGCTCCTACATGGCAAACCTGCTCACACGTATGATTACCACATGGCAGTGTCTTCCCACATACCTAAAAGTTAACAAAAAACTCTGAGTCATTTCTCAATCACAAATAAGCCATTTCTTTATATTCCTCCTATTATTAGACTTTCTCTCTTACATACGTATCATGCGCACGCATACACACACACTTTTCTTATATGCCAGACAGTGGATTTTTAAAATACAATAAAGGTAAAAAGAGCATGCAGTTACATGTAGTCATCCACCAAAGATTTCCAAATGGTACTAAAACCATGCCAATTCTAAGACAAGGTACAAAATCAATCCTACATATCAAAAGATTTATATGGTGATCCTTATATAACAGAAGATTATGAATCTCAAAAAATAAACTATTATTTTCTCGCTACTTCATAGGTTTTTCTATTTCTTTGTTTTATCAGTATGCAGGGCAGTTTACTGCCATTTACTTCCCAGAATGATTTTTCCTCACTGGTCAGGGGTTGAGAGAACTGGGGAGCTGGGAGGGGGTTCAGATGGAAGTTAAAGGTACACCTTGAATGTGCTCTGATAGGTTGAAAACAGGTTCGTCTGAGATTGACAAGACCCCCATTTCAGAGGCTCAAGAAGCTTCCGCCCCAAATCTGAGTTATTATTATTATTTTAATTTTGGCCTCTTTTATTGGTCCTTCATTTATTTATTTCCATCCATCTTCATTCTTTGGCCTGCGTGGGCCTCCCATTGCCGTGGCCTTGCTCGCTGCAGAGTGCTGGCTCCGGGTGCATGCACTCCAGAGCACTGGCTCACAATTGGACACACCGGCCCAGCTGCTCCACGGCATGTGGGATCTTCTCATGCCAAGGATCAAGCCGGTGACCCTTGCACTGCAAGGTGGACTCTTTATCCACTGGGCCGCCAGGGAAGCCCAAGATCCGAGTTCTTCATCTACTATGCTATATTGTCCCTTCATGTTAGGTGTGTAGAAACCTAATATTAAATTTACATTATTATCAAAACTATAAGTTCCCAGAGAAATCAAATTAGGAAAGTATAATAATTAGCATAACAAGTCATCATAATCCCATTAAAGGTTTTTTAGAAAGCCTTACTTGACTTCTGACAAGGACAGAACCTTTTCCCAGATCGAGGACAGTCTCCACAAGCTCCTACATGGCAAACCTGCTCACACGTATGATTACCACATGGCAGTGTCTTCCCACATACCTAAAAGTTAACAAAAAACTCTGAGTCATTTCTCAATCACAAATAAGCCATTTCTTTATATTCCTCCTATTATTAGACTTTCTCTCTTACATACGTATCATGCGCACGCATACACACACACACTTTTCTTATATGCCAGACAGTGGATTTTTAAAATACAATAAAGGTAAAAAGAGCATGCAGTTACATGTAGTCATCCACCAAAGATTTCCAAATGGTACTAAAACCATGCCAATTCTAAGACAAGGTACAAAATCAATCCTACTTCCTCAATTTTATTAACTCAAGAAGAAGGAAAACAGAGGGAGAGAAAACTAGCAAGAAGAGTACATATGTATTAAATCTGAAATTCAACAAATTGCTGTTAATTGAAAAAAATTCCTCCTGGTAATTAAAATTATATTAAATAGAAAAGTTTCCTAAAACATGAATATAATTCATCTGTGTTGCTATTCTTCCTCTCTTTTCATCCAACTAAACCTAATTAGCATGTCTAACTGTTTCTGCTTCTGTAGACTATACCACCCACTCTTCAAAATGCATACACACTTCAAAATGCATACACACTTACTTGATCACAGTGCCACAGTGGGCTTGCACAGCTTCTTTCAGCTACTCGTTTGCCACAAACACACTTCTGTCTACTAACTCTCGGACAGGGTGGGCAACTTCCTAAAATCAAAATGATAAATTAGCATAGAACACTATAAAAGCAATGGGGACTGCTTTCACTTTTGCTTAAAGCCAGAGCACTCTACAGGTATGAATTCTTACCTGCATGACAAGGATTTTCACATTTATGTTGTCCACAAAGCAACTTTCGTCTGCATGGCAGCTGACAAGACCATTCCTTAACACTGCACCGACGTGGGACAGCTTTTGCTTTCTTACAATAACAAGTAGTTGTGACCATCTTGGGACAAGGAGGGCAAGGACCTAGAATCCGATGGAAGGAAAAAACAAATCAGAAGTCAAAAGTTAAAACTGTCAGTTCCTACACCTATTAGTAATTTCTAAAGCTTTCCTTACTGATACTTTAAAAGGCAATCTCTTCAAATACTTTCTTATGTACACACTTAAGTTCTGAGTTCAACTTTCACAATTTTTTTTTTTGCTTCAACGTAAGAAGAAATTACTACCCACAAACAATAATAAATATAATATATAACTCACCTGGATGGCAGAGGAGTAAACACTTATGGCCACAAGGAGGTTTAAAATCTCTCTCACATACTTGGCCACACGAATGAGGTACAAGCCATGGATCTAAAGGTGGATCTTCCACTTTTCCACAGTAGCAATAGTACCTACTAGGTGTGTCAGACTGTTTGTATTCAAACCTACATTTTGGACTACAAAGAATGAAATTCCTGAAGTTAATTTCATTCATAAAAGTGACATGAGACAATATAAGTATACTTATCAATAGAGTATACACAATCACTTCTATGTTAATGTGACCTCTGTTTCACCTCTGTATTACTAAGAAACAAAATTTTACTAAAATCAACCTCAATCATGGAGAACAGCTCTGTTCAACAATTTCCTGAGATGACAGAAGTGTTCGATACCTGTTATGTCCGATACAATAGCCATTAGCCACATAGACTAGTGAGCACTTGAAATGTGACTAATATACACAACTGAGGAAGAAACAATTTTTTATTTCATAATTTCTAAGACTGTAACAGCTGCATGTGGCTAGTTGCTACCATGTTAAGCAACACATTTCTAAAAGCTAAAAAATTTTTGACTCTCGGACAGGGTGGGCAACTTCCTAAAATCAAAATGATAAATTAGCATAGAACACTATAAAAGCAATGGGGACTGCTTTCACTTTTGCTTAAAGCCAGAGCACTCTACAGGTATGAATTCTTACCTGCATGACAAGGATTTTCACATTTATGTTGTCCACAAAGCAACTTTCGTCTGCATGGCAGCTGACAAGACCATTCCTTAACACTGCACCGACGTGGGACAGCTTTTGCTTTCTTACAATAACAAGTAGTTGTGACCATCTTGGGACAAGGAGGGCAAGGACCTAGAATCCGATGGAAGGAAAAAACAAATCAGAAGTCAAAAGTTAAAACTGTCAGTTCCTACACCTATTAGTAATTTCTAAAGCTTTCCTTACTGATACTTTAAAAGGCAATCTCTTCAAATACTTTCTTATGTACACACTTAAGTTCTGAGTTCAACTTTCACAATTTTTTTTTTTGCTTCAACGTAAGAAGAAATTACTACCCACAAACAATAATAAATATAATATATAACTCACCTGGATGGCAGAGGAGTAAACACTTATGGCCACAAGGAGGTTTAAAATCTCTCTCACATACTTGGCCACACGAATGAGGTACAAGCCATGGATCTAAAGGTGGATCTTCCACTTTTCCACAGTAGCAATAGTACCTACTAGGTGTGTCAGACTGTTTGTATTCAAACCTACATTTTGGACTACAAAGAATGAAATTCCTGAAGTTAATTTCATTCATAAAAGTGACATGAGACAATATAAGTATACTTATCAATAGAGTATACACAATCACTTCTATGTTAATGTGACCTCTGTTTCACCTCTGTATTACTAAGAAACAAAATTTTACTAAAATCAACCTCAATCATGGAGAACAGCTCTGTTCAACAATTTCCTGAGATGACAGAAGTGTTCGATACCTGTTATGTCCGATACAATAGCCATTAGCCACATAGACTAGTGAGCACTTGAAATGTGACTAATATACACAACTGAGGAAGAAACAATTTTTTATTTCATAATTTCTAAGACTGTAAACAGCTGCATGTGGCTAGTTGCTACCATGTTAAGCAACACATTTCTAAAATACAGCTACACAAAAAAGCAGCATTAGCTTTCTACTGACCACCTGAACTTTATTCATGAGATATTCATTCCAATTTCATAAGGCTCATTGTTTTAAAAGTTTGATAGGGTAGTTCACAAATAAGCAAAATACATTATCGATAGCAAGCAGAAGAAATAAATCAGGTTATAGGTAAGTAATATAGCAGCAAAAACATGACTTAAAATCAAGAAGGGGAAAAATATTTGAAAATAAACAAAATATTCATATTTCTCCACATCTAATATAAAATATATATATTTCATATATGCCTAAGTCAAAGAAAAGTTCAAATACTTCTTCACATTCTCTGCTAAAACAGAAAGATTTTTAACCTAACAAGATCAAAATAAAGCAGTTTTGGGGCTTCCCTGGTAGTCGAGTGGGTAAAGAGTCTGCCTTGCAGTACAGGAGGCACCAGTTCAATCACTGGCCCGGGAAGATCCCTCATGCCGTAGTGCGGCTGGACCGCTGTGTCCAGTTGCGAGCCAGCACTCGGGAACACATGCACCCAGAGCCAGTGCTCTTCAATGAGAGAGGCCACTGCAGTGGGAGGCCCACACATGCCAAAGAATAAAGACGGATGTAAATAAATAAATAAATAAATAACCAATAAAAGAGGCCAAAATTATTTTTAAAAACCTAAAAATAAATAAGTAAATAAAGCAGTTTTGATCCTGGAAGCCAAACTAACAAATGTAGAAAATTTAATAAGATTGAATAATATATACTTGCAGTTTTGAGAGACTGTGAGAATAGAATTGAAAAGTCAATGATCAAAATGTTAGATAACAGTATTGTAAATGTAATACTAAAATATACTAATAGGAGCTCCTGAGAGAAGTACCACAATTTTGATGGATTCTTGTCATAAAGAAAAGAAATTAAAGTTGCTTAAAAAAGAAAACTAAGGACTTGATTTGCAGAGGAAAAGAGTCTGAATGATTAACTTGTTATCAAAAGAAATAGTAGTTAGGTAAGTTGGGGCAGTGGAGGGAACCATTAGCAGGAGGCCTGAAAAAATCTTCACAAATAAATCTAGTGAGCACTTGAAATGTGACTAATATACACAACTGAGGAAGAAACAATTTTTTATTTCATAATTTCTAAGACTGTAAACAGCTGCATGTGGCTAGTTGCTACCATGTTAAGCAACACATTTCTAAAATACAGCTACACAAAAAAGCAGCATTAGCTTTCTACTGACCACCTGAACTTTATTCATGAGATATTCATTCCAATTTCATAAGGCTCATTGTTTTAAAAGTTTGATAGGGTAGTTCACAAATAAGCAAAATACATTATCGATAGCAAGCAGAAGAAATAAATCAGGTTATAGGTAAGTAATATAGCAGCAAAAACATGACTTAAAATCAAGAAGGGGAAAAATATTTGAAAATAAACAAAAATATTCATATTTCTCCACATCTAATATAAAATATATATATTTCATATATGCCTAAGTCAAAGAAAAGTTCAAATACTTCTTCACATTCTCTGCTAAAACAGAAAGATTTTTAACCTAACAAGATCAAAATAAAGCAGTTTTGGGGCTTCCCTGGTAGTCGAGTGGGTAAAGAGTCTGCCTTGCAGTACAGGAGGCACCAGTTCAATCACTGGCCCGGGAAGATCCCTCATGCCGTAGTGCGGCTGGACCGCTGTGTCCAGTTGCGAGCCAGCACTCGGGAACACATGCACCCAGAGCCAGTGCTCTTCAATGAGAGAGGCCACTGCAGTGGGAGGCCCACACATGCCAAAGAATAAAGACGGATGTAAATAAATAAATAAATAAATAACCAATAAAAGAGGCCAAAATTATTTTTAAAAACCTAAAAATAAATAAGTAAATAAAGCAGTTTTGATCCTGGAAGCCAAACTAACAAATGTAGAAAATTTAATAAGATTGAATAATATATACTTGCAGTTTTGAGAGACTGTGAGAATAGAATTGAAAAGTCAATGATCAAAATGTTAGATAACAGTATTGTAAATGTAATACTAAAATATACTAATAGGAGCTCCTGAGAGAAGTACCACAATTTTGATGGATTCTTGTCATAAAGAAAAGAAATTAAAGTTGCTTAAAAAAGAAAACTAAGGACTTGATTTGCAGAGGAAAAAGAGTCTGAATGATTAACTTGTTATCAAAAGAAATAGTAGTTAGGTAAGTTGGGGCAGTGGAGGGAACCATTAGCAGGAGGCCTGATATCTTCACAAATCAAATGACTACCTGAAGGCCATGCATGGATAATGAAACTGCCAATAAAGCAAGTTAGGAGCTACGATTTTGATTTATTTTACAACTAAACAGTCCAACTAAATCAGAGCAAGTTACCAAGGCCATGGATAATCTCTCTTTCCAAAATCATCATCCGTCAGAGAAGATACCAGAAATTGGCTGTCTTTAGCCCACTTCTGGATACAGGGCATGTGAAATATACAGAAACATCCTGAACAACTCCAAACCTAAGACAAAGATATCAGATATTAACAAATATGCAACAATTTTTCTTTGATAATTCTACAATTCTTAAAAATAAGCACCGCACAGCACTACTTTCAAAAGCTAAGGATTAAAGAAAAAACCTTTCCTTCTAGCTTAATAGAAGAAATGTTCTTTATAAAAATTAATTTATACATAGAATACTTTAAAGAAAAATAATATTAATCATTCAGATTCATTCAGCTAGAAATAACCATTGCTAACATTCTGAAAAATGTTCATTTTATCTGTATATATATTTCATACTTTTTTTAAAAAATGTGGTCATACTGTAACTGACATGTAACTATGGCCTTTTCTTTTAATACAGTTTAAGCATTTACCCTTATTAAATATGTTCATACAACATGATATTTATAGCTATACAGTAGATACCACATTGATTTATATACCATAATTTAACCAATTTCAGGTTGTTGTACATTTAGGTTTTTCCACTTATAAATAAAACCACAAAAGGAATCCTTAAACACAACTATGTACATATAACCTCTGTTGCCCTACTGTTATAAAAAGAATCCATTAGTCTCCCAACTAATACTAAATTCTAAAAACTTGGGTGAGCAAAAAACTTGAATACACACACACACACATATATATACTGAATAAGCCATCAGGAACACTGAAAATAAGTCAACTTCTTAATTTGAGTTCCCCACAAAAGCAATGCCTAAGAAAAAACAGGGACGTAGAAGTAAAAGGTCAAGAGAAGGAAGAGAAAATGCCAATAAACTGCGTATTACTGAGGTGATCACCACTAAGGGCCAAAGTTCAGTCCTGTTAGAAACACTCTAAAGAACCACGTAAAACATGCCTAGGACATCTCTAGCTCCAACCGCTAACAAAGAGGAATCCGGGACACTCACTAACTCCGGGAAACAACTCACTCTCCAACTCCCTTATGGTTTGAATGTCAACCCCAAAAGTAAGACCAAGGCCATGGATAATCTCTCTTTCCAAAATCATCATCCGTCAGAGAAGATACCAGAAATTGGCTGTCTTTAGCCCACTTCTGGATACAGGGCATGTGAAATATACAGAAACATCCTGAACAACTCCAAACCTAAGACAAAGATATCAGATATTAACAAATATGCAACAATTTTTCTTTGATAATTCTACAATTCTTAAAAATAAGCACCGCACAGCACTACTTTCAAAAGCTAAGGATTAAAGAAAAAACCTTTCCTTCTAGCTTAATAGAAGAAATGTTCTTTATAAAAATTAATTTATACATAGAATACTTTAAAGAAAAATAATATTAATCATTCAGATTCATTCAGCTAGAAATAACCATTGCTAACATTCTGAAAAATGTTCATTTTATCTGTATATATATTTCATACTTTTTTTAAAAAATGTGGTCATACTGTAACTGACATGTAACTATGGCCTTTTCTTTTAATACAGTTTAAGCATTTACCCTTATTAAATATGTTCATACAACATGATATTTATAGCTATACAGTAGATACCACATTGATTTATATACCATAATTTAACCAATTTCAGGTTGTTGTACATTTAGGTTTTTCCACTTATAAATAAAACCACAAAAGGAATCCTTAAACACAACTATGTACATATAACCTCTGTTGCCCTACTGTTATAAAAAGAATCCATTAGTCTCCCAACTAATACTAAATTCTAAAAACTTGGGTGAGCAAAAAACTTGAATACACACACACACACATATATATACTGAATAAGCCATCAGGAACACTGAAAATAAGTCAACTTCTTAATTTGAGTTCCCCACAAAAGCAATGCCTAAGAAAAAACAGGGACGTAGAAGTAAAAGGTCAAGAGAAGGAAGAGAAAATGCCAATAAACTGCGTATTACTGAGGTGATCACCACTAAGGGCCAAAGTTCAGTCCTGTTAGAAACACTCTAAAGAACCACGTAAAACATGCCTAGGACATCTCTAGCTCCAACCGCTAACAAAGAGGAATCCGGGACACTCACTCTCCAACTCCCTATGGTGGAATGTCACCCCAAAGGGCATTAACTCTGCTGTACTTCTGTCCTACACCCACTTCCTGCTGAGCTAGTTCCCAAAGAAAAAGAACTGAAGTTGAAATAAAAACCATCCACACTGACAGCAAGTGTTAAATGCAGAGTATTCCTCCACGGCAGGTGAAATCAGAGTAAGCCAACCAAAGGCACCAAGGACATCTGCATCTGCTACACAATCTTACTGAATATATTTTAAATGTCCGGCTCACTCTACATGACCCATCCCTTTCACATCTGACTTGACTGCCTTTCTCTAGGCAATACTGCTACAAGAGCAGTGGATTAACTTGAGGACTAAATGGTGAGCCTATCATATGCAGTCATCACTTCTCCTTAACTGCTTTATTAATGCTCTTTAAATTTACATACATATAACTTCACCATTAGGCCAGAGTGTCTCTAAGTCCATGAGTTATCTCTGAATCCATCTCTCCCCATTAACCCCTGACACTTTCCACAGTGTCTTCAACCCAAAAGAAGCTCACTAATAAACCATAAATGTCACTGCTAGGTTTTACTTCCTTAAGGCAGGGATCATAACCATGTTTTTTTAAAACCTGCTGAAAGTAATGAAATAAAAGTTACTTAGCATTTTAGTACATGTGGGAATCTCTAAAGTACTCATGCTATAAATGCCTTATCAACATGACATATGCATTGAAACTGAAAATATTTTCATCAGTTATATTAATAGTGCTGAAATATTCATTGTTCTTTTAGCGGTATTTTTCTTTTAATGGCAGATTCCCAAAACTTGAATATTAACTTATAAACAGAATTCTCAAATGAAGTATTTTTAAACAGAAATAAGCAAAAAGAATAATAAATAGTTACAAATTATAAATGCAAAATACGATATTTGAGGGAGATAACATTAACTTAGATAAGGACAAAAACTTACTGCTTGGTTTCTTTTCACTGAAGCAATACAAATTAAGCATGTCATAGCCCCGGCTTGAAAAGCTTCATTTACATACTGTTTTGTTCGCTCTAATTCACGTGCATCTCCATCTTGAAATTAAAAAATTGAAAACTTCAAGTTAAGCAACATCTGAAAATAATGCAAACTCACCAGTAGCACCACATTATGAGAGAAATGTCCAGAAATATCAATTGCTCAGGGGTTTCCCTGGCAGCTCCGTGGTGAAGAGTTCACCTGCCAGTGCAGAAGACACAGGTTCAATCCCTGATCCAGGAAGATCCCACACTGACAGCAAGTGTTAAATGCAGAGTATTCCTCCACGGCAGGTGAAATCAGAGTAAGCCAACCAAAGGCACCAAGGACATCTGCATCTGCTACACAATCTTACTGAATATATTTTAAATGTCCGCTCACTCTACATGACCCATCCCTTTCACATCTGACTTGACTGCCTTTCTAGGCAATACTGCTACAAGAGCAGTGGATTAACTTGAGGACTAAATGGTGAGCCTATCATATGCAGTCATCACTTCTCCTTAACTGCTTTATTAATGCTCTTTAAATTTACATACATATAACTTCACCATTAGGCCAGAGTGTCTCTAAGTCCATGAGTTATCTCTGAATCCATCTCTCCCCATTAACCCCTGACACTTTCCACAGTGTCTTCAACCCAAAAGAAGCTCACTAATAAACCATAAATGTCACTGCTAGGTTTTACTTCCTTAAGGCAGGGATCATAACCATGTTTTTAAAACCTGCTGAAAGAAATGAAATAAAAGTTACTTAGCATTTTAGTACATGTGGGAATCTCTAAAGTACTCATGCTATAAATGCCTTATCAACATGACATATGCATTGAAACTGAAAATATTTTCATCAGTTATATTAATAGTGCTGAAATATTCATTGTTCTTTTAGCGGTATTTTTCTTTTAATGGCAGATTCCCAAAACTTGAATATTAACTTATAAACAGAATTCTCAAATGAAGTATTTTTAAACAGAAATAAGCAAAAAGAATAATAAATAGTTACAAATTATAAATGCAAAATACGATATTTGAGGGAGATAACATTAACTTAGATAAGGACAAAAACTTACTGCTTGGTTTCTTTTCACTGAAGCAATACAAATTAAGCATGTCATAGCCCCGGCTTGAAAAGCTTCATTTACATACTGTTTTGTTCGCTCTAATTCACGTGCATCTCCATCTTGAAATTAAAAAATTGAAAACTTCAAGTTAAGCAACATCTGAAAATAATGCAAACTCACCAGTAGCACCACATTATGAGAGAAATGTCCAGAAATATCAATTGCTCAGGGGTTTCCCTGGCAGCTCCGTGGTGAAGAGTTCACCTGCCAGTGCAGAAGACACAGGTTCAATCCCTGATCCAGGAAGATCCCACATGCTGCAGAGCAACTAAGCCTGTGAGTCACAACTACTGAGCCTGTGCTTTAGAGCCTCAGAGCCTCAACCACTGAGCCCATGTGCCACAACTACTGAAGTCCATATGCCCTAGAGCCTGAGTTCCACAAAAGAAGTCACCACAACAAGAAGCCTGCTCACCTCAACTAGAGAGTAGCCACCACTCCCTGCCATTAGAGAAGAGCCTGCAGCAGCAGTGAAAATCCAGAATAGCCAAAAATTAATAAAGAAATTAAAAAAATAATAAACTGCTCAAAATTTAGCTGAAAAAAAAACACCCTAGACATTTTCAGAAAAAAAGCAACCAGTGAACTGCTAAGAGGTCACAATGTCCAGGCAGTACATCTCTGATCTTCTCTCAGAGTACACCTGCTGTTACAGTCCTTAACTAATCTGGAGGGGGCAGAGCCATAGGCAACAGCAGCAAGATGTCAAGTAACCAGGGAAAGCATACCAAAAAGCAAAGTGAAAGCAACTGAAAAGTCAAAGCTCAGCAGAGCCACTGAGCCTAAATATAAGCACATGTCTATGAGTGTTTAAATGCGTAGGAGGCCGTGGGGTGTCTATCTGACACATACCATACTCTTAGTAAAAATCTCTTGAATGAAAGGTTCTAGATCGATACGGTATAACCTTCTTTCATTAAGTTATGCTATTTCTGCTTAAAAAGGAAGCATGACTTAGGCAAAAAAATTACTAGACCTTATTTTCTTTAAGCAATGATTAAGCATTTACTTGATAGATACTGCACTACTCACATTTCAGTAAGATTAAATAAGCTATTTTTATTTTCATTTTACAAATGAGAGAATAGAAGCACGTAACCCTTAAGCAACTTCAGTACGGTTCTAAACTGAGCCCTCCACTATGCTATGCCACAACAAGGATTTAATACAGAAGGTCCAAGAAATAACAGCACAATGAAAGGCTCCCAAAAATTCATGAAAATACTCACCAGTAGCACCACATTATGAGAGAAATGTCCAGAAATATCAATTGCTCAGGGGTTTCCCTGGCAGCTCCGTGGTGAAGAGTTCACCTGCCAGTGCAGAAGACACAGGTTCAATCCCTGATCCAGGAAGATCCCACATGCTGCAGAGCAACTAAGCCTGTGAGTCACAACTACTGAGCCTGTGCTTTAGAGCCTCAGAGCCTCAACCACTGAGCCCATGTGCCACAACTACTGAAGTCCATATGCCCTAGAGCCTGAGTTCCACAAAAGAAGTCACCACAACAAGAAGCCTGCTCACCTCAACTAGAGAGTAGCCACCACTCCCTGCCATTAGAGAAGAGCCTGCAGCAGCAGTGAAAATCCAGAATAGCCAAAAATTAATAAAGAAATTAAAAAAATAATAAACTGCTCAAAATTTAGCTGAAAAAAAAACACCCTAGACATTTTCAGAAAAAAAGCAACCAGTGAACTGCTAAGAGGTCACAATGTCCAGGCAGTACATCTCTGATCTTCTCTCAGAGTACACCTGCTGTTACAGTCCTTAACTAATCTGGAGGGGGCAGAGCCATAGGCAACAGCAGCAAGATGTCAAGTAACCAGGGAAAGCATACCAAAAAGCAAAGTGAAAGCAACTGAAAAGTCAAAGCTCAGCAGAGCCACTGAGCCTAAATATAAGCACATGTCTATGAGTGTTTAAATGCGTAGGAGGCCGTGGGGTGTCTATCTGACACATACCATACTCTTAGTAAAAATCTCTTGAATGAAAGGTTCTAGATCGATACGGTATAACCTTCTTTCATTAAGTTATGCTATTTCTGCTTAAAAAGGAAGCATGACTTAGGCAAAAAAATTACTAGACCTTATTTTCTTTAAGCAATGATTAAGCATTTACTTGATAGATACTGCACTACTCACATTTCAGTAAGATTAAATAAGCTATTTTTATTTTCATTTTACAAATGAGAGAATAGAAGCACGTAACCCTTAAGCAACTTCAGTACGGTTCTAAACTGAGCCCTCCACTATGCTATGCCACAACAAGGATTTAATACAGAAGGTCCAAGAAATAACAGCACAATGAAAGGCTGAAAAACAACCCCAAAGTACATATTACACCAAAATGACAATAACCTTACACTTACAAAGAGAAATAAACCTACAGGTCTTTATTATGTAATAAAGATTGTTCAATAGAGGTTAAGCAAGTGTCCAAGAAAACTATACTAATATCATAAATTACTGAAGTACAGAACATGACAATAAAATGAAACAAAATTTAAGGTACCAAAAAGAAAATAAACAGGACACCAGGATAATTCTTTTACTTTCTGTTATCATGTAAGTAAACCCAATACGCACAAAATCTTGCTCACCATAATATAAGTATAATTTAGGATATTAAACAAAGTATACATAAAATCATTCCCGCAAATATTTGCTGTTGTTCAGTCATGTCCAACTCTTTGCAATCCCATGGACTAGACAGCACGCCAGCCTTCCCTGTCCTTCACTATCTCCCGGAGTTTGCTCAAATTCATGTCCTCTGAGTCAGTGATGCCATAGACCATCTCATCCTGTCTCCCCTTCTCCTCCTGCCCTTAATCTTTCCTAGCATCAGTGTCTTTTCCACTGAGTTGGCTTTTCACATCAGGTGGCCAAAGTACTGGAGCTTCAGCTGAAGCATCAGTCTATCCAATGAGTACTCAGGGTTGACTTCCTTTAGAATTGACTGGTTTGATCTCCTTACTGTCCAAGGGACTCCTGAGAGTCTTCTCCAGCACCACAGTTCGAAAGCATCAACTCTTTGGCACTCAGACTTACAAACTTACTAAAGACAACTGTTCTGAACAACCATCAATGTTTGAAGAGAATGCTTAAAGGCAGACTTAATAACTGTATTCCATGTGTTTATTGTGCTTTTTGACATAGATGGCTCAAACAAATGTGTAATACTTTAAAATTTCATCTAATTTAATAGCTACCATGAAATACAGAAGATGAAAACCAGATGAATAGGCTTTAATAAATTCTAATTTTATATTTATAAAATTTATGTAAGACTTCTTAAAAAACTGTGTTAAAATTTGGCTGCAGCAATAAAGCATATTGACCAGGATGTCAAGGTATACAGCAAGGCATCTGAGGTCACGCATGTAATAAAGATCACTCTGACAAGTAAAGAAAAATGACTGAGGAGACCAAAACTGGAAACATGAAGTACCAGTTCAGAGGCAATTACAACAGATAAAGTAAAAAATGACCCTGAGCAAGTTATAGTGTCTGTCTCCGTTTTCTCATCTTTAAAATAGGTAATAACAGTAATAGCTACCTCACAGAGCTATGTTGATTTAATTCACATATTAAACAGCCGTAGGGGCCTGAATTAAGGTGATGATAGCATTTGGGGAGAAAGGTAGGGTGAATTTAAGAAATTAAGGAAGTAAAACCCAGCAGGACTTGGTGACAGACTTGAGCTGTTCTGAAAAGTCGACGTTCATGCCAAGATTCAGAAGGAAAGAGTGCAGTCTTTGGTGAGCTGTATGACAAGGGCAGAGGGGAGGGGTGACAGCAAATAAAATACACCCTGCCAACCCTGCTCCCAGACTTCTGGCTTAGGTGAGTACCTGGGGGAAATGTGGCAATACTGGTAAGAAAACAAAAAGAAGAAATAAGTTATCTTTCAACATGTTTCTGCTTCCATGGGCCAGCAAGATAAGTGATATCCATCAGGAAGCTAACCATTCAAGTCAGAAATTCTAAGGATCACAAAAGTATAAAGGCTACGCTCATACAGAAAGAACTTCTTTGGTAAAGTTCTGGTGTTCAATTCACTAATATGAAATGGGAACCATCTCATGACTCTGGCATTTACTGTACTAAAGTCAAGTGACTGGATTTCCTTACTTTGGTAGAGGCAAAGTACAGAACACAAAGGAACGGAAATCAAAATATTTATGGATGTGACATAAGACAGCGTAAGAAAAACCTGACTTAACACTCTGAGATGAAAAGCCAAGTTAAAAATTAACTCACAAATGATAAAAAGTCTTCTGGGGTTTCCCTGGTGGTCCAGTGGGTAAACAGTCCACCTTGCAGTGCAAGGGGTGCCAGTTCGATCCCTGGCCTGGGAAGATCCCATATACCACAGAGCGGCTGGACCAGTGTGTCAAATTAAGATGCAGCGCTCCGGAGCACACGTGCCCAGAGCTGGTGCTCTGCAACCAGAGAGGCCACTGTGATGGGAGGCCCATATAGGCCAAATGTTCTTGTTTTTTTTTTAAATATTACTTCCGTGTCTTTATTTATTTAATTTATTTATTTATTTTGGGCGGGGGTTGGGTTGGGGAGGGAGGGGAGCGGGCGGGCCACTTCTATTGGTCTTTCATTTGTCCATTTTCATCCGTCTTTGTTCTTTGGCTCCTGTGAGCCTCCCATCGCGGTGGCGTCTGTCGTTGCAGAGCACCAGCTCTGGGCACATGCGCCCCAGAGCTCCGGCTCGGTAATTGGACACATCGGTCCAGTCACTCCACGGCATGTGGGATCTTCCCAGGCCAGGGATCGAACCAGCGCCCTTTGCACTGCAAGGCGGTGTGCTTGCCCACTGGACCACCAGGGGAAGCCCTAGGTCAAAGGTTTAAGTGTAATCATCTTGAAGCTGAAAACTTGAAGTTACCTTCCATGAAGTCCTTTAAAAACGAATCTCTTAACCTCAAGGTTCTTCTTTATCAACTTTTACTTGGCTGAGCCAGACTTCTTAGTCAAGTTTTTTGCTTTTCTTATAGGTAGAATAAAATACACCCTGCCAACCCTGCTCCCAGACTTCTGGCTTAGGTGAGTACCTGGAAATGTGATAAAGCAAAGAAGAAATAAGTTATTTTACGCTCCATACAGAAAGAACTTCTTTGGTAAAGTTCTGGTTTGGTTCCAATTCACTAATATGAAATGGGAACCATCTCATGACTCTGGCATTTACTGTACTAAAGTCAAGTGACTGGATTTCCTTACTTTGGTAGCGGCAAAGTACAGAACACAAAGGAACGGAAATCAAAATATTTATGGATGTGACATAAGACAGCGTAAAAAAAACCTGACTTAACACTCTGAGATGAAAAGCCAAGTTAAAAATTAACTCACAAATGATAAAAAGTCTTCTGGGGTTTCCCTGGTGGTCCAGTGGGTAAACAGTCCACCTTGCAGTGCAAGGGGTGCCAGTTCGATCCCTGGCCTGGGAAGATCCCATATACCACAGAGCGGCTGGACCAGTGTGTCAAATTAAGATGCAGCGCTCCGGAGCACACGTGCCCAGAGCTGGTGCTCTGCAACCAGAGAGGCCACTGTGATGGGAGGCCCATATAGGCCAAATGTTCTTGTTTTTTTTTTAAATATTACTTCCGTGTCTTTATTTATTTAATTTATTTATTTATTTTGGGCGGGGGTTGGGTTGGGGAGGGAGGGAGCGGCGGGCCACTTCTATTGGTCTTTCATTTGTCCATTTTCATCCGTCTTTGTTCTTTGGCTCCTGTGAGCCTCCCATCGCGTGGCGTCTGTCGTTGCAGAGCACCAGCTCTGGGCACATGCGCCCCCGAGCTCCGGCTCGGTGATTGGACACATCGGTCCAGTCACTCCACGGCATGTGGGATCTTCCCAGGCCAGGGATCGAACCAGCGCCCTTTGCACTGCAAGGCGGTGTGCTTGCCCACTGGACCACCAGGGGAAGCCCTAGGTCAAAGGTTTAAGTGTAATCATCTTGAAGCTGAAAACTTGAAGTTACCTTCCATGAAGTCCTTTAAAAACGAATCTCTTAACCTCAAGGTTCTTCTTTATCAACTTTTACTTGGCTGAGCCAGACTTCTTAGTCAAGCTTTCTAATCTTAATTTCTTAGCAGCTATGGTAAATTCCTTGGAAACCATTTTGATGATGTGTACCTATGCTCAAGACGCCATCAATATCCTCAGCAACTAATCTGGATATTCATGGAAGAGTAGTTCTAGAAATGACTGTAAGCATAAAATGTAGAAAGGGTAAGAGCACCTCATTGAAAGTAATCTATTTCTACACTTAGTATCGAATTATCACAGCTATATCACTTTGCCCCTCACTCTCATAAACTAATGTGGCTGGGAGTATCCCAGATACATACAACATACAATCTTACTGTACACAGCAAACCTGAGGATAAAGATCAGAAGCTATAAAATATAAAATAAAGGAATAAAGTTAGGAAATGAAACTGATTCCAAGATACATTTAACATGATGAAAAAGAGAAAAATGAAGAATTTAAAGGAGCAGTCAAAGTCCTCAAGCTCAAGCAAAGCATCATGAGGAACAACATAACCCCACCCTTCCCACAGGGAGCATACCCCTCCCAGTATCCTAATGAGATGCCAATTGAACAACACGGAGAACTTCTAAGGCACCCTACCTGCGTTATAGGAAGACTAGCATGATAAAACATATTAACTCAAGTAGTAAAACATATTAACTCAAGTAGTAAAACTCAACTCTACAACACAAAAATGCTCATTCTTAAGATGCAAAGACTATTCCAGAAAGAGCAGAAGTGTTTAGAAAAAGTCAGGAATATATTATTTATTTGATGTTAAAATGTCAAAATTTAAAAGATCATACAATACCTGTCTGAGTAGTATAAGTTATAAATGTATTAGCAACTATCTTTCCTCTTTTTCCTTCAAAATCTTCATCCCCTTCTTCTTCAGATGAAGAGCTAAACTGTTCTTCAACAAGTTTTTTGGCTGCAGCTTGATTGGCCTTCTTGATTTCCTCAAATTTCTTTTGAGACATTAGCTCTGCTTAAAAGAAAAAAAATGTTTCTCATTGCTGCTTGTCTCTCAAAAAGCAAGACATACCAATATGTTATTAAAATACAGAGTTAAAGACCACCTTTGGTACATTCTCTTTTACTGTCATCCATGAAAAAAAAGTACTTTCAAATTTCTTGTCACATAGGTAAAGAGAATATCACAATATAAGCTTTCATTTTTGTTAAATATTCTGCAAAATGTAACAAATTGTTCTAGAGCAACTAACATATCAATTTTTAAAATCATAAACATATGATAACGTACAAAAAAACTGGTGATCAACCTCATGACAAGGAAATTACTAAAATTAATGTCAGATGTTTAAAAATGAATGGTGGGGAGGTTTTAGGAGGTAGGGGATATATCCATACACATAGACGATTCTCTGTTGTACAGCAGAAACTAACAAAACATTGTAAAGCAATTATAGTCCAATTATAAAAAAAAAAATGTTAATGAATGGTACACACTGATTCTTAAGATGTAGGAAACATACCACTGGGAGGACATCAGAAGCAGCAAAGGGAGGTGCTTTTCCAAACCATCTTCTTCCACACTACAACCCAATCTGGCCTGGCCCACCAAAAACTTTGAGGGAACAATATTCACTGTATACCCACTGTGCTTACCATCGGCTGTTTGTTTCTAAGCTAAGCTCAAGGACTTTTTTTTTAATGTTATTTTGTTTTTTTTCAAGAAGTACACTTTTTCTTATGTATTTACTTACTTGGCTGCATTAGTCCCTTGGGGTATGTGGGATCTTAGTTCCCAGACCAGGGATCAAGCCTGCATCCCCTGCATTTGAAAGCAGATTCTTAACCACTGGATCGCCAGGGACGTTCCCCTCAAGGACTTTTTTTGTCTTTATTAACATGTGGTCACAAACATATTTATTGAACATTCATGCCACACAAAACGTTGCTAACATGGAAAATATGCTTCTCACAATAACTTCATTCCAAAAAGAAATGTAAAATAAATTTTGAGTTAGTTCTCCTGCTATTCTGCTTAGCACTTCTTACTTTCTTACTTTCCTGTTAAACAACACGAAAAAAGAATGAGATTACTTCACAGTACATTCCCAAGGAGACTTAAAACTCCTCAAGACCAAGGATCATGATCATTTTCTTCAAGCATTATTAACCAGCTCCTCTGGAGAGCAACCATAGTTCAAGAAAGGAGCCACAGGGACTTCCCCAGTGGTTCAGTGGCTAAGACCCTGCACTATCAAAGCAGGGGGCCTAGGTTCCATTCCTGGTGAGGGAGGCAGATCTCACATGCCGCAACTAAGACCTGGTGCAGCCAAATGAATGAATTAAATCAATAAATGTTAAAAAAGAAAGAAAGAAAGAAAGGAGCCACAAACATACTGAACTGATCTTAATTCCTCAGTGCCTTAATTCCTCAGTACACTAGGAAGCACACTTGATGCCTGAACTGATGAGTCACCACCAATACAAACTTTCTTACTGTAGGTGGTGTATCTGTACTTAATGCTGCTTTATCTTTATTTTCCTGACGAAATGCTTTCCTTTTCTTATTGCAGCCAGCTGGGCTGGGGACTCCTCAGCGTTTCAAGTAAAACTGGAGGAAAATGTACAGCACCTACACAGGAAGCTCTGAATTCTAGGAGGAAATTAACTGGTATACGACATAGGAGTCAAAACTTTGTAAATGTCATTATGAGAAACGAGCATTTAAGAATACTTTTTTTTTTTTTTTTAAGAATAAATTTTTAAAAAGGCTAAAGTAGACAGATATAATAAAAACATTCATAACCTCACCAATGGACCAGCACAAGATCATCTCAGAGACAACTGACAAAGCAACCTTTTTCTTATGTATTTACTTACTTGGCTGCATTAGTCCCTTGGGGTATGTGGGATCTTAGTTCCCAGACCAGGGATCAAGCCTGCATCCCCTGCATTTGAAAGCAGATTCTTAACCACTGGATCGCCAGGGACGTTCCCCTCAAGGACTTTTTTTGTCTTTATTAACATGTGGTCACAAACATATTTATTGAACATTCATGCCACACAAAACGTTGCTAACATGGAAAATATGCTTCTCACAATAACTTCATTCCAAAAAGAAATGTAAAATAAATTTTGAGTTAGTTCTCCTGCTATTCTGCTTAGCACTTCTTACTTTCTTACTTTCCTGTTAAACAACACGAAAAAAGAATGAGATTACTTCACAGTACATTCCCAAGGAGACTTAAAACTCCTCAAGACCAAGGATCATGATCATTTTCTTCAAGCATTATTAACCAGCTCCTCTGGAGAGCAACCATAGTTCAAGAAAGGAGCCACAGGGACTTCCCCAGTGGTTCAGTGGCTAAGACCCTGCACTATCAAAGCAGGGGGCCTAGGTTCCATTCCTGGTGAGGGAGGCAGATCTCACATGCCGCAACTAAGACCTGGTGCAGCCAAATGAATGAATTAAATCAATAAATGTTAAAAAAGAAAGAAAGAAAGAAAGGAGCCACAAACATACTGAACTGATCTTAATTCCTCAGTGCCTTAATTCCTCAGTACACTAGGAAGCACACTTGATGCCTGAACTGATGAGTCACCACCAATACAAACTTTCTTACTGTAGGTGGTGTATCTGTACTTAATGCTGCTTTATCTTTATTTTCCTGACGAAATGCTTTCCTTTTCTTATTGCAGCCAGCTGGGCTGGGGACTCCTCAGCGTTTCAAGTAAAACTGGAGGAAAATGTACAGCACCTACACAGGAAGCTCTGAATTCTAGGAGGAAATTAACTGGTATACGACATAGGAGTCAAAACTTTGTAAATGTCATTATGAGAAACGAGCATTTAAGAATACTTTTTTTTTTTTTTTAAGAATACATTTTTAAAAAGGCTAAAGTAGACAGATATAATAAAACCATTCATAACCTCAGCAATGGACCAGCACAAGATCATCTCAGAGACAACTGACAAAGCAACCTTGCCATATCTTATTTCTTACGGTCAAATCTCAGTGATCCAGTTGAAGGATGCTTGCTTTTCTCTATCCACAAAACCCAAGAAAAATTCACCAAAACCATCCACAGGTCCTGTTGCACACCTCGCTGCCACCACTATCACCAACTCAGGAACTCGCCTCTATCATACACTCAGAATACCACCTAACTTTAACACTAGCCCAGCAGAGAAAACATTCAGAGGCCCAATTTACTCCTCTGCCTAAAAAGTGCATTTTGAAAAATACACTCCAAATACAACAATAAAATGATTCCAGGGATTATTCCCTTAGCCCCTGCACTCTTCCACTACTATGGAGAACTGAGAGCTGCGTGTGCGTTTTCTTAGTCTCCACTAAAACACTGCTTTGTTGTCGTCTGTTGCTCAGTCACCAAGTTGGGTCAGGCTCTGCCACCTCATGAACTGCAGCACGCCAGGCTTCCCTGTCCTTCACTACCTCCTGCAGTTAACGCAAACTCAGTGTCCACTGCCTTGGGTGTAGGATATTGACAAAAGGGAGGAAGTCACACAGATACATCCAGGAAAGGACAGGAAATTCGTGACTAGGTATTTATGACCACAGTGGAAAGCAGTACCACAGGCTCAAGTGCCTACAGGAAGGACATAGATAATTCAAAGTTACTGCACCAAGGCAATCAAATAAAATGGCAACTAGCTCCAGAAGTAGGAGACACAATGTGAAGTGGGAAGCCTAAATGGGATATCTGTGACTCGGTCCACCGTTGCCTCGCACAAAAACACCAAACCCACAATATTTTACAAGAAAAACTGCTAACCGGATTTTTATGAAAAGAAAACAATGCTGGCAACCAATTCAGATCTAATGCATTTGTGTTAACCAAACCAAACTATTAGGCTCAATCAGACCGCCGAGCCACAATTTGCAAACCTGGGGATTCAGTAGGTTAAAGACTGCGGGGAAGAATGCTGGACAGAGAAATAACAAAAATTTAGTATCAAGTAAAACTGATTTGATAAATGAAGTGTGGCGGGACTCGGCCGAGAAGGAGCAGCTGCCTGGAAGGTTTGAGAAGTGAGGCCGATAATAAATTCCGTAAGGAGAAGGAAGGAAGTGGACGCGGAGGCAGTTCTGCCTCGGCAGTGGCTGAGCAGGTGGGCGCACGGGGGGGTCCCAGAGCGGGAGCCACGGCCACCACCGCCCACGGAAGTCTGCGGCGCGGGCTGAGCTACCTGCCGCCGCAGGGGTCGCCGCTCCTCCGGGGCTGAGGCCAGGACCAGCCGCGCCCACCGACGCCTTCTCTCGCCCTCCTCCGGCGCCGCAGAGCCGGACTCCATTTCCTGCGGAGGGGGCCGCCGTGGCTCGGCCTCGGCCTCGGGCTCGGCCTCGACCACCGGCCACCGGGCGCCAGGAAGCTTCCATCCCTGCAGAGGGGGAAAAAAAAAAAAGAGTGGAGGGAGCGTGAGAGCTGTGGTGCCGAGTCCGGGAAAAAGGACAGCGGGGGAAGCCTGTGTGGGGACGGAATGAGGAGGGTCTCCGCAGGGCGGGGGCCGGGTTTGAAAAGGTCGCGGCCCTGCCTCTCCCAGGGGGCGAGCCCCCGCTAAGCCCGGGCTTTGGAGAGGGATAGGAGACGGAGAGGGCTAGGCAGACAAACGGACTGCAGGGCAAAGCGCATCCAGCACCGGAGAAGGAGAGTCTCGGAGAAAGAAAGCGCCTCCTCGGCCTCAAGGGGAGCGCGGTAACGGGGAGAAGACCAGACCGACCCCGCGGATCCCTCCGGGAACCACCTGCAGTAGCAAACCCCGAGGAAAGCTACGTCTGCTTACCGAGGGGCGCCCGCCTCCAGCGACTACAACTCCCAGAAGCCCAGGCCTATAACCGCAGAACGCGTGGCATCACCGGCCGCTTCCTCATCCGGGATCTTTGTTGTGCTTCGGAACCTCCTCAGAGCGCATGCGCTAAGTCCACCAGGCCGTCGAAAACTACAATTCCCGGCATGCTCTGGGTTTCAGACAGGGTGCAGAGAGAGCGAGTTAGGTGGGGAGGCAGGCGGGCCCTGAGTGGCGCAGACACAAAGTGTCGGTTGCATCAGACATGTCCGATTTTTGCGACCTTATATGGACTGTAGCCCTCCAGGCTCCGCTGTGCATGAGATTCTGCAGGCAACAATACTAGAGTGGGTTGCCATGGCTCCTCTTCCCAGCCCAGGAATCGAACCTTCGTCTCTTGCGTCTCCTGCACTAGCCGGCGGTTTCTTTACCACTAGCGCCACCTACCAGGGGTCGTAATTGACTGCCCGCCATCTTTAGCCTCTTCTTGGGCTTTCTGGTGTGGGGAAACTTGTTGCAAGATAGGAAAAGGGATTTACAAGAAAAACGCTTCGAGGAAGGGGCGGAAGGCTCTCTTCTGAATTACTAGAGGGATGTAGACGATAAATCTAAAGGCATTAGTATCAAGTCCTTTATAGTTTACAATATACTGTTCCTCAGGGAGGCAGATTTTTACCATCAGGACTGAAGGAAAAGTAATTGACAGCCAGGTCTGATTCTGACTTAGTTGTTTTCAGTAAAAGATAAACAGAAAAGGGAGAGGAGGGGGTGGGAGAAATTTTAAAAATTCAGGAGTCCATCTGGAATTGAGAAATATACTGACTGCAGTTTGGGACTACACAGCCCTTTACAATCCTTCAATTTAATAATTCCTCTACATTAATAATAATTACTAATATTAGTATAGCATTTATTTCCAGGCACTATTCAAAGAGCTCTCTCTCTCTCTCTGTGTGTGTATATATATACACACTGAGGCACAGAGAGGTTAAGTAACTTGTCCTTGATATACACTGTGTGTATATATATATACACTGAGGCACAGAGAGGTTAAGTAACTTGTCCTTGATATAACCTGGTATTGTTATCAATTCCATTTTGTAAATTAGTAAATAAAGACACAGAAAATGTTCTTATTTTCCAGTTTTAATTTTCTTATTTCCTGATTCTGCCAGGACTGCAGTTGAGCTGTGTGACTCTTGTACTATACTCTTAAAAACACCATCCTGTATTATTACTGTGAAAAAGCATTTAGGGTTTACCCAGAAATTCCAGTTACTTTTAGCAGACCTGATCAGGCAAACGGTTCACAAACTCCAGTTTCCCCTGCCATATTATATAATGATAATTGATAATCATCAAAATTGCTGTGGGATCAAAAAGAATTATATGCTCTCTGAATAAGCAGGGTGGGGAGGCAGGCGGGCCCTGAGTGGCGCAGACACAAAGTGTCGGTTGCATCAGACATGTCCGATTTTTGCGACCTTATATGGACTGTAGCCCTCCAGGCTCCGCTGTGCATGAGATTCTGCAGGCAACAATACTAGAGTGGGTTGCCATGGCTCCTCTTCCCAGCCCAGGAATCGAACCTTCGTCTCTTGCGTCTCCTGCACTAGCCGGCGGTTTCTTTACCACTAGCGCCACCTACCAGGGGTCGTAATTGACTGCCCGCCATCTTTAGCCTCTTCTTGGGCTTTCTGGTGTGGGGAAACTTGTTGCAAGATAGGAAAAGGGATTTACAAGAAAAACGCTTCGAGGAAGGGGCGGAAGGCTCTCTTCTGAATTACTAGAGGGATGTAGACGATAAATCTAAAGGCATTAGTATCAAGTCCTTTATAGTTTACAATATACTGTTCCTCAGGGAGGCAGATTTTTACCATCAGGACTGAAGGAAAAGTAATTGACAGCCAGGTCTGATTCTGACTTAGTTGTTTTCAGTAAAAGATAAACAGAAAAGGGAGAGGAGGGGGTGGGAGAAATTTTAAAAATTCAGGAGTCCATCTGGAATTGAGAAATATACTGACTGCAGTTTGGGACTACACAGCCCTTTACAATCCTTCAATTTAATAATTCCTCTACATTAATAATAATTACTAATATTAGTATAGCATTTATTTCCAGGCACTATTCAAAGAGCTCTCTCTCTCTGTGTGTGTATATATATACACACTGAGGCACAGAGAGGTTAAGTAACTTGTCCTTGATATACACTGTGTGTATATATATATACACTGAGGCACAGAGAGGTTAAGTAACTTGTCCTTGATATAACCTGGTATTGTTATCAATTCCATTTTGTAAATTAGTAAATAAAGACACAGAAAATGTTCTTATTTTCCAGTTTTAATTTTCTTATTTCCTGATTCTGCCAGGACTGCAGTTGAGCTGTGTGACTCTTGTACTATACTCTTAAAAACACCATCCTGTATTATTACTGTGAAAAAGCATTTAGGGTTTACCCAGAAATTCCAGTTACTTTTAGCAGACCTGATCAGGCAAACGGTTCACAAACTCCAGTTTCCCCTGCCATATTATATAATGATAATTGATAATCATAAAAATTGCTGTGGGATCAAAAAGAATTATATGCTCTCTGAATAAGCAGGCATTTATTATAGTATTATAGAAAAGCTTAGCAGTGGAGAACTGATGGATATAATGTGGAAGTATATGTAAATTGAGAACACATTTCAAAAGCTACTATTTGCATTATTTTCACTTTGAAATTTCAGATAACATTTGAGTGAAACAAGTTCTGTTTATCAAAAGCCTATGTGAGAAATATGTGAAGATGATAAATACTATATAATTAAGATTATAAACACTGATAAATATAATTGTATAGTTCTAATTAATCTTAATTCTTAAAAATACCGTCCTCAAGAATACAAAACAAAAGACTGGTCAACTATTGGCAACAATATGGAGCAACTGGAACTCTCATACTTACTGGTGGGAGAGGAAAGTGGTTAGAACACTTCTGAAAAAAGTTCGGTAGTGTCTATTAAAGCTAAACATGGCTCACTACTAAAGCATATGCCCAAGCAATTCCACTTCTGAATATATACCTGAAAGACATGAGTGCATAGCTTCACAAAAACTAATGTTTAAAACAGCTTTACTCATAATAGTCAAAAACTAGGAACAACCCTCATGTCAAACAACAGGATAGAAAAATAAATTATGGTATATTCATATAATGGAATGCTATACCAAAGGAAATACTGATATGTGAGGCAAGATGGACGAATCTCAAAGATATCATGTTGAACATAAGGGGCCAGACACAACAGACAACTTACTTGTGAATCAAATTGCATGAAGCTCCTAAAGAAGTAACAGAAGCCAGATTGGTGCCTACTTCTTCTAGGGATTGGAAAATTTTAACTGGGGAGAGGGATAAGATATCCTCCTGAGTGGTGGGGAAAATTCTGTCTTCATCTGGGTAATAGTTTTACTTGTGTGTACATGTGTAAACACTCAATTATATATTTATTTATTTGTGTTGAACTCTTGTTTACTTGTACTATACTCTTAAAAACACCATCCTGTATTATTACTGTGAAAAAGCATTTAGGGTTTACCCAGAAATTCCAGTTACTTTTAGCAGACCTGATCAGGCAAACGGTTCACAAACTCCAGTTTCCCCTGCCATATTATATAATGATAATTGATAATCATAAAAATTGCTGTGGGATCAAAAAGAATTATATGCTCTCTGAATAAGCAGGCATTTATTATAGTATTATAGAAAAGCTTAGCAGTGGAGAACTGATGGATATAATGTGGAAGTATATGTAAATTGAGAACACATTTCAAAAGCTACTATTTGCATTATTTTCACTTTGAAATTTCAGATAACATTTGAGTGAAACAAGTTCTGTTTATCAAAAGCCTATGTGAGAAATATGTGAAGATGATAAATACTATATAATTAAGATTATAAACACTGATAAATATAATTGTATAGTTCTAATTAATCTTAATTCTTAAAAATACCGTCCTCAAGAATACAAAACAAAAGACTGGTCAACTATTGGCAACAATATGGAGCAACTGGAACTCTCATACTTACTGGTGGGAGAGGAAAGTGGTTAGAACACTTCTGAAAAAAGTTCGGTAGTGTCTATTAAAGCTAAACATGGCTCACTACTAAAGCATATGCCCAAGCAATTCCACTTCTGAATATATACCTGAAAGACATGAGTGCATAGCTTCACAAAAACTAATGTTTAAAACAGCTTTACTCATAATAGTCAAAAACTAGGAACAACCCTCATGTCAAACAACAGGATAGAAAAATAAATTATGGTATATTCATATAATGGAATGCTATACCAAAGGAAATACTGATATGTGAGGCAAGATGGACGAATCTCAAAGATATCATGTTGAACATAAGGGGCCAGACACAACAGACAACTTACTTGTGAATCAAATTGCATGAAGCTCCTAAAGAAGTAACAGAAGCCAGATTGGTGCCTACTTCTTCTAGGGATTGGAAAATTTTAACTGGGGAGAGGGATAAGATATCCTCCTGAGTGGTGGGGAAAATTCTGTCTTCATCTGGGTAATAGTTTTACTTGTGTGTACATGTGTAAACACTCAATTATATATTTATGATTTGTGCAATTTACTGTATGTATGATACACCTCAATTTTTAAAGAATTATAAAATAAAATATAGAAAAAATAGGATATCTGAATAACCCTATTGTCCAGTCATTTTAAAAATTGTGGTTTAATTGTATTTATTTGTCCATTATGGACATGTCTTTCTGATACAGATTCTTTTTGCCAGTGAATCCATACATACCACCATAAATACACTTACCTTTAACAGATACATCTGTACTCAGGAGGCCAGTTTGCCTGTTATCAATATATTGTCCCTCATTGACTTTTCAGTACATGCTCTGTGGCAGAGGACAGAACTTTAAGTATCTCTACAGAGAGCATGATGTTCAGTTTTCTCGGCAGAGGGCACTGGAGAGGCATTGGAGGAGGCAAAACGCTCTCCAGCTATTTCCTGCCTCTGTACTGCAGGTCCGCATCCTTGCCGCCTTTGCCTGCCCTGGAGATAACCTTCCGGAGCAACCCTCGCAAGATGGAAACTGACCTTAAGGTCTTCTGCTCACACGGGTCCCCTGAGTCACCTCTCACTTTGCAGCTGATACCCGCCTCATTCCCTTCTGATATCCCCCTCATTCTTCTGTGCCTTGACTCCCACCTGCTCTGCAAGCTCACGCCACTGGTTGTTCATCATTGCACTCCAGGAAGACTGCAGAAGAGCTGTGACCAGAACAAACCAGCAGACTTCTCTGCTATCCAGTTGTCTGAACTATACCTTCTCCAGTAAGATCTGAATCAGCCTTGGGGAGGGGAGCGCTTCCAAATTTGTCCTTCCCTGGGTATTCTCCCTTGGCCCCAGAAGACCATACATGGTTTCCTTCTGGTAATTCTTTTATCAGAGCTCAATCATTCTTTACATTAAACTTGACCCCTAGTGTGGTTTCTATTGTTGATTGGACCCAGACTGATACAACCACTGATTACATTTTACTTGACCTACTGGCTATGATCCAATCACATTGACAGCAAAAATAAATAAATACAGTTAACAAGGAAGTACAGGGAAAAGCACTAAGAAGGAAATAAAGGGTCCCACATAACATGCAAAATATACCAGTTAAAATAAGGAAGATGTTCTGCCTTGTGTGGGGCAGAAGAGAATTAGAAAAATGAATAATCAGATTGACTTTTCTAGCCAGGTTAAGTGCAAATAACTTTCTAGAATAGATTTTTTTTGTTTTACTTATTAAAATTCAGAGAATTGAGTGATAAAAATAATGCCAATTTCATGAAAATAATTTTTAAACTGGGATATCAGTTTCTTTCTCTAGGAAAACCTTCAGAGACAAAAATCAAACATTTATTCATATATATGACTAAGCTGGGATCCAATATTCACTCTGTAAAAGTAAATAGTAAAATAAAAATTCTGTGGCAGAGGACAGAACTTTAAGTATCTCTACAGAGAGCATGATGTTCAGTTTTCTCGGCAGAGGGCACTGGAGAGGCATTGGAGGAGGCAAAACGCTCTCCAGCTATTTCCTGCCTCTGTACTGCAGGTCCGCATCCTTGCCGCCTTTGCCTGCCCTGGAGATAACCTTCCGGAGCAACCCTCGCAAGATGGAAACTGACCTTAAGGTCTTCTGCTCACACGGGTCCCCTGAGTCACCTCTCACTTTGCAGCTGATACCCGCCTCATTCCCTTCTGATATCCCCCTCATTCTTCTGTGCCTTGACTCCCACCTGCTCTGCAAGCTCACGCCACTGGTTGTTCATCATTGCACTCCAGGAAGACTGCAGAAGAGCTGTGACCAGAACAAACCAGCAGACTTCTCTGCTATCCAGTTGTCTGAACTATACCTTCTCCAGTAAGATCTGAATCAGCCTTGGGGAGGGGAGCGCTTCCAAATTTGTCCTTCCCTGGGTATTCTCCTTGGCCCCAGAAGACCATACATGGTTTCCTTCTGGTAATTCTTTTATCAGAGCTCAATCATTCTTTACATTAAACTTGACCCCTAGTGTGGTTTCTATTGTTGATTGGACCCAGACTGATACAACCACTGATTACATTTTACTTGACCTACTGGCTATGATCCAATCACATTGACAGCAAAAATAAATAAATACAGTTAACAAGGAAGTACAGGGAAAAGCACTAAGAAGGAAATAAAGGGTCCCACATAACATGCAAAATATACCAGTTAAAATAAGGAAGATGTTCTGCCTTGTGTGGGGCAGAAGAGAATTAGAAAAATGAATAATCAGATTGACTTTTCTAGCCAGGTTAAGTGCAAATAACTTTCTAGAATAGATTTTTTTTGTTTGTTTTACTTATTAAAATTCAGAGAATTGAGTGATAAAAATAATGCCAATTTCATGAAAATAATTTTTAAACTGGGATATCAGTTTCTTTCTCTAGGAAAACCTTCAGAGACAAAAATCAAACATTTATTCATATATATGACTAAGCTGGGATCATACATATCTATAAACTACAGAACTCTGTAAAAGTAAATAGTAAAATAAAAATTAAAAAAAAAAAGGATTCTGTATTAAACAAGAGGACTGGGTTTGTAAACCCTGTAAACTCTCATGCAGAATAATAAAAAAATATATTTATTCATATTAAATGTAAACCATTTTCTAATATTCAACTAAATAACCCATCCACCAACCAATGACTGAGTCTGGGCGCCCTGGTGGCTCAGTAGTGAAGAACCCACCAGTCAATGCAGGAGACAGGTTTAATTCCTGGTCCAAGAAGATCCCACATGCTGCAAAGTAACTAAGCCATGTGTCACAACTATTGAGTCTGTGCTCTAGCACCCAGAGAACCAAAACTGCTGAGCCCACATGCCGCAGCGCCTGAAGACTGACTGTCCTAGAGCGCATGCTCCACAACAAGAGAAGCCATTGCAATGAGAAACCCACACACTGCAACTAGAGAGTAGCTCCTGCTTGGCACAACTAAAGAAGAGCCTACACAGCAGCCAAGACCCAGCACAGCCAAAAACGAACAAATAAATAAAGTTATCTTTAAAAATTTTGTGTCTGGCAGTTACCCAATATTGCCAGGCATTACACATTTGTGCTCAGAGATATTAAAGACAGAGTAAGATGTGGATGGGGTAGAAAGAGTCACTTTATTTAGTAAGCATGGTATGAGCCACAATTTAGAAGTAAAAACAAGGAAGACACGTGTGTAAACCAAACAGAAGAAAATCCTACTGAATCCCCAGGCAAAGGTACAGGGAAAAGCACTAAGAAGGAAATAAGGCCCACATAACATGCAAAATATACCAGTTAAAATAAGGAAGATGTTCTGCCTTGTGTGGGGCAGAAGAGAATTAGAAAAATGAATAATCAGATTGACTTTTCTAGCCAGGTTAAGTGCAAATAACTTTCTAGAATAGATTTTTTTTGTTTTACTTATTAAAATTCAGAGAATTGAGTGATAAAAATAATGCCAATTTCATGAAAATAATTTTTAAACTGGGATATCAGTTTCTTTCTCTAGGAAAACCTTCAGAGACAAAAATCAAACATTTATTCATATATATGACTAAGCTGGGATCATACATATCTATAAACTACAGAACTCTGTAAAAGTAAATAGTAAAATAAAAATTAAAAAAAAAAAGGATTCTGTATTAAACAAGAGGACTGGGTTTGTAAACCCTGTAAACTCTCATGCAGAATAATAAAAAAATATATTTATTCATATTAAATGTAAACCATTTTCTAATATTCAACTAAATAACCCATCCACCAACCAATGACTGAGTCTGGGGCGTCCCTGGTGGCTCAGTAGTGAAGAACCCACCAGTCAATGCAGGAGACAGGTTTAATTCCTGGTCCAAGAAGATCCCACATGCTGCAAAGTAACTAAGCCATGTGTCACAACTATTGAGTCTGTGCTCTAGCACCCAGAGAACCAAAACTGCTGAGCCCACATGCCGCAGCGCCTGAAGACTGACTGTCCTAGAGCGCATGCTCCACAACAAGAGAAGCCATTGCAATGAGAAACCCACACACTGCAACTAGAGAGTAGCTCCTGCTTGGCACAACTAAAGAAGAGCCTACACAGCAGCCAAGACCCAGCACAGCCAAAAACGAACAAATAAATAAAGTTATCTTTAAAAATTTTGTGTCTGGCAGTTACCCAATATTGCCAGGCATTACACATTTGTGCTCAGAGATATTAAAGACAGAGTAAGATGTGGATGGGGTAGAAAGAGTCACTTTATTTAGTAAGCATGGTATGAGCCACAATTTAGAAGTAAAAACAAGGAAGACACGTGTGTAAACCAAACAGAAGAAAATCCTACTGAATCCCCAGGCAAAGGTGACAAATAGGGCTGGAGAACATTTCAAAACAGGAGAAAATTCTGATTTCAATGTTGACACTAGGTAGTTACTGTGAGCCTCAGGAGAAGGGAGATGACTTTATAAAAGGAAAATTTTTTTCAGGAAAATGAGTGTAGAAATAATAGGAAAATTTGGGCTAGGAAGAACCTTGTGAGAGAATGGCTATGTAGAATTAAATTGTAGGATTCAGTTTACAAACTCAGATGTGCAAATAATCACATTATAGCAATCATAATCTTTCAATTATCTTAATTTGAACTCTGAGTTTTATCTCCCTGGGATTGGTTCTGTAAAAGGGAATGCATAATGGTTTACTGATGATTACTGGTTAGTGATTCATCTGTTAGCATCGATTGTTTTCTGTTAATCTTTATTGATTGTAACTGACTGCAATTTACAAAGAAGCCCCTAGACTATGCTGTTGATTGTAAAAGGGAATGTGCAGGTGTGTCCAATTTCAATCAAAGGGAAGGGTCTTACGCCATTGATTGGACCAGTCTTTAAAAACCACCCTTTACCTCCAGTCAGGGCCCTCGCAGGAAACCTAGTTCCTTGCGGGTGGTTGCTGGCGCCAGCCTAACAAACCTCTTTTCCATCTACCACGAGCGGAGTTGGGTGCTTCACTGAGCATGCCTCACAACAGTTGGAAAAAAATGCATGTATTAATTCACTCAACTGACATGCACAAAGACTCTATTATGCCCAGATACTTTCTGTGTACTGGAAATAGAGCAGTACATGAAATAAAGTATCTGTCTTCATGGAACTTACATCTGAGTGGAGGAGACAGATAACAAACAAGTAAACAAATGATGCAATATCAAGCAGTGATCCGTGCAGGAAGATACAGTGACTAGGGTTTCAGTTTAGACTGGGTAAAGAAGGCACTCTACCATGGTGACATTTGAGAAGAGACCTGAATGAAGGTGTAACATCCACTGAATACTCAGAAAAGAATTTCCCAGAAAGAGGAAATGAAAACTACAAGGACCCAGGAAAGGGGGCATACTTGGCATGTTTAAGGACCAGTAAGGAGGCCAATAAAATGAAATGAGATTGAGCAGGCAGAGAGCAGCAGGGCACCAAATCAGAGGGGTGATCAGGGGCCATTCAATGTAGGGCTCTCGTGAGGATTTGGGATTTAATTGGAAGCAAGCTGAGCAAGGAAGTGACATGATCTGATGTTGTCATTAAAAGACCACAGTGGCAGCTTTACCAAAATGGACTCTTGGGAAAGGGAAGCTAAGTGGCAACAGATAGCAGTTAACAGGCTGTGTCGAGTCCCTCTGAAAGATGGTAGTTTGGATGTGCTGATTTCTAGTCAGATGCAGGATATATGTTGAAGGTTGAACTGACACAATTCACTGACAAATTAGGCAGCAGGTTTGAAATTAAGAGTCAAGAAAAGTTTTTCACCTGAGGAACTGAGCCAACAGCAGTGTCCTTTTCTCAGATAGGGAATACTAGGGAAGGGACAGGTTTGGGAGAAAAAAAAATCGTAAGTTCTGCTTAGAACACATCAAGCCTTCATTAAAAGCCAGCTCTCCTGTTTCTCTCTACTTACAACAAAATTTCTGATACCAGATGTGTGGGGTTTTCCACACAAAATAATGACTCAATTCTCAGTGAGTACCAACTGAGTCCTACATTTAATTCAGTTCTGAAACTAATTGCCTGCAGAGTGCAGATCTCACAGGTTAAGAGCTCAGCCCCACAAGACTGCCCTCCTCACTTCAGATGCCCATCACAAGTCCATGGGAAGATGCCTTGTAGAAAGGAATGGCACCCCACTCCAGTATTCTTGCCTGGAGACAGGGTAGCCTGATGGGCTGTGGTCCATGGGGTCCCAAAGAGTTGGGCACAATGGAGAGACTACCACTACCAGAATGTAAGAGATACACAGGGCAAGAAATGTGGGCAGGGCATGCCTCCCATCCCTTCTGTGATAGCACCACCCTCCTCAGTGTGCTCACCAAATTGGAAGTTCTCTGCAGCTCCTGGGTTAAGCTTTTTGATTGCTGAGGCTTCATTACAGAGATGTGATTGATTACATCATTGGATATTAGTGATTAATTCAACCTCCAGCCCCTTTTCCCCTCCCAGAAAGTCAGAGGACAGGGCTGAAAGTTCCAACTCTCTAGTCGTACAGTTGATTCTCCTGGCAACCAGCTCCCCAGCCTTAGGAACCTTCTAAAAGTCACCTCATTAACATAAACTCAGGCATGGTTGAATAACAAAAAATACTCCTTTGAGTTTTTCACTCTGGAGCTGTTTCAGGAGTCTGTGACAAAACCCAAATATAACAAAAGATGCTCCTAAAGCTCATATCACTTAGGAAATTACAAAATAACTATTTATCATAATAGAAGTTCAGTCCAGCAATCGAGGGAAGGCTAGGAAAGTGTTGGGGAGTCCCTCTGAAAGATGGTAGTTTGGATGTGCTGATTTCTAGTCAGATGCAGGATATATGTTGAAGGTTGAACTGACACAATTCACTGACAAATTAGGCAGCAGGTTTGAAATTAAGAGTCAAGAAAAGTTTTTCACCTGAGGAACTGAGCCAACAGCAGTGTCCTTTTCTCAGATAGGGAATACTAGGGAAGGGACAGGTTTGGGAGAAAAAAAAATCGTAAGTTCTGCTTAGAACACATCAAGCCTTCATTAAAAGCCAGCTCTCCTGTTTCTCTCTACTTACAACAAAATTTCTGATACCAGATGTGTGGGGTTTTCCACACAAAATAATGACTCAATTCTCAGTGAGTACCAACTGAGTCCTACATTTAATTCAGTTCTGAAACTAATTGCCTGCAGAGTGCAGATCTCACAGGTTAAGAGCTCAGCCCCACAAGACTGCCCTCCTCACTTCAGATGCCCATCACAAGTCCATGGGAAGATGCCTTGTAGAAAGGAATGGCACCCCACTCCAGTATTCTTGCCTGGAGACAGGGTAGCCTGATGGGCTGTGGTCCATGGGGTCCCAAAGAGTTGGGCACAATGGAGAGACTACCACTACCAGAATGTAAGAGATACACAGGGCAAGAAATGTGGGCAGGGGCATGCCTCCCATCCCTTCTGTGATAGCACCACCCTCCTCAGTGTGCTCACCAAATTGGAAGTTCTCTGCAGCTCCTGGGTTAAGCTTTTTGATTGCTGAGGCTTCATTACAGAGATGTGATTGATTACATCATTGGATATTAGTGATTAATTCAACCTCCAGCCCCTTTTCCCCTCCCAGAAAGTCAGAGGACAGGGCTGAAAGTTCCAACTCTCTAGTCGTACAGTTGATTCTCCTGGCAACCAGCTCCCCAGCCTTAGGAACCTTCTAAAAGTCACCTCATTAACATAAACTCAGGCATGGTTGAATAACAAAAAATACTCCTTTCAGTTTTTTCACTCTGGAGCTGTTTCAGGAGTCTGTGACAAAACCCAAATATAACAAAAGATGCTCCTAAAGCTCATATCACTTAGGAAATTACAAAATAACTATTTATCATAATAGAAGTTCAGTCCAGCAATCGAGAACGAAGACCAAAATACATATTTCTTATGATAGTACATTTACCAAAGAGATGTAAAGACTCTAATTGGGTATGAAGTCTGGAGTTTAGAGGAGAAGCAGGAGATGTATATTTGGGAGTCTTCAGTATATATATGTTCCAAGTACCAGCAGGTGAGCTCACATAGGGAGTGACTATCATGGGACACTTGGGCATTTAAAGATTCAGTGAGGAAGAAAACAAAAGGAGATGGAAGTTCAGTCAGGAAAGTGACAGAAAGCCAAGTGTCCTGAAAGGCAACTCATCCTTACCAAATGCTACCAAGAGGTCTAGTAAGTCTTGGTCTGACCATTAGAGTTGGCGATATAGGGATCATTGGTGACCTTGATAAGATGTCTCAGTGGAGTTATAGTAGCAAAACCGAACTGGATCAGCTTTAAGAAAGGACAGTAACAAAGGAATTCTACAAAAGAGTTCTACAGTAAAGAATGAATGAATAATGAGGTGTTAGCGGAAGCAGAGAGAGGGTCAAGAGTCAGGAGGCATTATTTTAAGATTTGAGCCATTGAAGGCTTAAAGATTTAAATGTAAGCCATGGCACCATAAAATTCCTAGAAAAGAACATACGCAAAAAATTCTCTGACATGAATCATAGCAGTGTGGTTCTACATCAGCCTCTCAAGGCAATAGAAATAAAAGCAAAAATAAAGAAATGGGACCTAAGCAAACTTTAAAGCTTTTGTACAGCAAAAGAAAAAAAGAAAGAAAGAAAGAAAGAAAATGAAAAAAAGAGAAAAATACATATGGACCAGGAGTAAATATTTCCAAATGATGCAACTGACAAGGGCTTAATTTCCAAAATATATAAACAGCTTACACAGCTCAATATCAAAAAAAAAGCAACCCAATCAAAAAATGGGCAAAAGACCTAAACAGACATTCCTCCAAAGAAGACATACAGATGGCTAAAAGGTACATGCAAAGATGCTCAATGTTACTAATTGTTAGACAAATGCAAATCAAACTACAAACTACAATAAGGTACCACCTCACACCAATCAGAATGGCTGTCATCAAAAAGTCTACAAATAATAAATGCTGGAAACGATGTGGAGAAAAAGGAACCCTCCTAGACTGATTGGAATGTAAGTTGATAGGAATGTAAATCAGAGCAGCCTTGACGGAAAATAGTAGGGAAGTTCCTGAAAAAGCTAAAAATACAGTTACCATAGCTCTCACAATCCCACTCCTGGGCATATATCTTCAGAAAACCCTAATTTGAAAAGATACATGTCACCCTGATGTTCGTAGCAGCCCTGTTTACAATAGCCAAGAAGTAACCTAAATGTCCAACAGAGGAATGGATAAAGAAGACACGGTATTATATATACACAAGGGAATATTATTCAGTCATAAAAAAGAATGAAATAATGCCATTTGTGGCAACATGGATGAACCTCGAGATTATCATACTAAGTGAAGTAAATCAGGCAGACAAATGCCATATCACTAACATGAGGAAAATACCATATCACTAATATGTGGAATCTAAAATATGATACAAATGAACTTATTTACAAATCAAAACAGATTCACTGACATGGAAAACAAATTTACAGTTATCAAAGGTGAAGTGAGGGGGAGGGTATCAGACAACATGGTGAATCAAGTGACGTTAAGCCTTTCCATTCAGTTAATAATCACCTAGATTTCTTAAGTGTTTCTGGACTGGAGTTCCACACTCTCCCTGCTTCCAGACCCTTCACTTACATGGGGCAACTCTATCCCCCTGTAGTCATTCTCTAGACCCACCCACCTCTAATAAAAAATATATTCTGTTCACTAAACAGAAATGCATACAGTTTTCTAAGTTCAGATGCCCTATGATCTACAAAGACAAGAGCATGTTTCTTCTTAAAACTTGCTAATTAAATATAGTCTTTTTTGATCTTTCTATAATCCCCACTGAGAACATTACTAGCTGCAAATGTCCTTACATAAGTCTTTAGTGCATTTGATTGCTTAGAGCCAATCATTTTTAAATTATAATTTTAGTTATCTTACCCCAAATGTACTCACTCCAGTAGAACTTACCCTTACTGAAGCTCATCCACTGGTTTTAAGATAGTGTTTAATTAAACACGTTAAATGTGACCAGTCCCATCAGAATACATATGAAGGGAATCTATTTATCCTCACCATTTGTTATATGATATATGTTCCAAATCTCAATATACAATTCAAAAGATAATAATGCTAATCATTGTTATGATAATTTTTTAAAGTTTAAATAAGTGATATTTACTGATTTCCTTTTGTTCACAAATCTGTCTACAACTCAAATAGATTATTTAGTTATCGGCTCCTGTTTGAAAGCCTCAAATGGAGGAGAGTGATTTTTAACTGGGCTCAGGTCTGCAATTGCCAGTATCATGGGTATACTATATTTGTTTGCAAAATATGTGTTTGAAATATGGTTAATCTATATTATATATTTGTGTGTGTGTGTGATTTATTTTTGGTCACTCTCTCTGAGCTGCAAAAAAGCAGTGGTTTTCAGATTTGGCTAGTGGGCCAGTGGAGCAGGAAAGCCTGGCAGTTCATGGGGTTGCAAAGAGTCAGCTATGACTGAGCAACTGAACAACAATAACTAGAAGAGCAGGCCTCTTCTCAGGGTAAAAGAAACAAGACTAGATCAGTGGCATTGAATCAAGAGGTCTATATTAAAGAATTTAGCACTGAAATCTAAGTTAAAAAATCTTTTTTAAAAAAGACCTATCCAGGGCTTCCCTGGTGGTCCAGTGGGTAAGGACACCGCCTTGCAGTGCAAGGGCTACTGGTTCGATCCCTGGCCTGGGAAGATCCCATGTGCCGTGGAGCGGATGTACCAACGTGTCCAACTACCCAGCCGCAGCTCTGGAGCACATGCACCCGGAGCTAGTGCTCTGCAGCGAGAAAGGCCATTGCAATGAGAGGCCCACACAGGCCAAAGAGCAAAAGATAGAAATAAATGAAAGACTAATAGAAGTGACCTAAAAAAAAAAAAAAAAAAAGACCTATCCATTATTTCAGTTCACTAAAAAAAAAAAAAAAAAAAACCTCTCAGTTTTCTACCACTGAAGCATCCTTTCTTTCCTTAATCAGCAAATTTCAAATGCCCAAATTATTTTAGACATGAAAATAAATAGAATATAATCAAGGTAAATTCTATGCTACTTCATCTCAGTATGCTTCTTTGGTAATTTTATATATTTTGTGCTTTTTAGGCACTGTGAAATTATATCTGAAAAGGAGCAGTGGAAAACCCCATAAATGTAGATCCATTAATTATCCTTATTTTTAGCAAACTAAGGAACTAGGGAAAAGGGCCTATTACACTAAAAGAATGAGTGGAAATAAATTACTTTCCTATCCTGGAGCCCCCCTGATAATAGTAGACAAATGTTTATCATTCAAATGCCTTGGGTGGCTCACCTGTCACTGTTTTTGCTACGAGTAAGCAATGAGGCCACTGAAGGGTGTCAGGGAGCACCATGGACTCTGGTGCCACCGTGATAACTGTGCTCCTTCCTCAGCATCATGAATCTTTGTGACAAACTCAGGAAACAGGTTCCCTGCTCTCTGAAGACCTAACTCAAGTACTTTCTTGGACCAGGTTCAACTGGCCAAAGTTCAATCCAGATCAAACAAGGAACCTGACTGAAGTGGGCCAGTGGAGCAGGAAAGCCTGGCAGTTCATGGGGTTGCAAAGAGTCAGCTATGACTGAGCAACTGAACAACAATAACTAGAAGAGCAGGCCTCTTCTCAGGGTAAAAGAAACAAGACTAGATCAGTGGCATTGAATCAAGAGGTCTATATTAAAGAATTTAGCACTGAAATCTAAGTTAAAAAATCTTTTTTAAAAAAGACCTATCCAGGGCTTCCCTGGTGGTCCAGTGGGTAAGGACACCGCCTTGCAGTGCAAGGGCTACTGGTTCGATCCCTGGCCTGGGAAGATCCCATGTGCCGTGGAGCGGATGTACCAACGTGTCCAACTACCCAGCCGCAGCTCTGGAGCACATGCACCCGGAGCTAGTGCTCTGCAGCGAGAAAGGCCATTGCAATGAGAGGCCCACACAGGCCAAAGAGCAAAAGATAGAAATAAATGAAAGACTAATAGAAGTGACCTAAAAAAAAAAAAAAAAAAAGACCTATCCATTATTTCAGTTCACTAAAAAAAAAAAAAAAAAAAACCTCTCAGTTTTCTACCACTGAAGCATCCTTTCTTTCCTTAATCAGCAAATTTCAAATGCCCAAATTATTTTAGACATGAAAATAAATAGAATATAATCAAGGTAAATTCTATGCTACTTCATCTCAGTATGCTTCTTTGGTAATTTTATATATTTTGTGCTTTTTAGGCACTGTGAAATTATATCTGAAAAGGAGCAGTGGAAAACCCCATAAATGTAGATCCATTAATTATCCTTATTTTTAGCAAACTAAGGAACTAGGGAAAAGGGCCTATTACACTAAAAGAATGAGTGGAAATAAATTACTTTCCTATCCTGGAGCCCCCCTGATAATAGTAGACAAATGTTTATCATTCAAATGCCTTGGGTGGCTCACCTGTCACTGTTTTTGCTACGAGTAAGCAATGAGGCCACTGAAGGGTGTCAGGGAGCACCATGGACTCTGGTGCCACCGTGATAACTGTGCTCCTTCCTCAGCATCATGAATCTTTGTGACAAACTCAGGAAACAGGTTCCCTGCTCTCTGAAGACCTAACTCAAGTACTTTCTTGGACCAGGTTCAACTGGCCAAAGTTCAATCCAGATCAAACAAGGAGCCTGACTGAAAAGAGAAGAACTGGCAATGTGACAAGAAATCCAACAGCAACCTTTTTTTTAAGGGTGAACGTTGTTAGGCTAGTGAGTAATTTTGTGGTAAATTGCTATTTCCAGAATCCTAAAGGAATGCATGGGTGAAAAATGCATTCTCCCACCTCCAATTTCATCAGGAAACCAAAAGCCAGATGTAAAATATGATTCTAGAAAGCACTGTCTCCAAATTATTTAATGTGCACTCTAAGTTAAAGTGAAAACATACAGATCACAGGCATGTTATCACCAGATAGAACCTCCTAAGACACTCAGAAGGCCTGTGTAGAAAGCAATCAAATGCAGCCTCAGAACAAAGGAAACACTGAACCAAGGGTTAAAAGTCCAGGCTTTGCCACTAAACCAGCTGTGTGAATTAATACTTAACTCCTCATTTTTTCCTCATATGAAATAATTCAAATATTCCAAAAATTATGGAGAGAATATATATTCCTATTTGTAGGTAGGTCTGTCAAATGTTAACATTTGGACTTAATTCCTTTAGACTGTTCTAAAAAATACAAAACATACAGATGGAGTCCTGTGAATTTCCCCCTCTCCCTCCCATCTCGTTCTCTCCATCCAACACAGAAGCAACCACTTTGCTGATTTCTGCTCTCATTCCCATGCTTGTTATTAAGTTGTTACATCATAGACACAGATCCATAAGCACTATTTCGTACTGTGTTGTATGTTTGTAAGTTTTGCATAGATGATATTGTGTGTACATACAAGAGTCTGGACAAATGAAAGTGTCAAGAGCCAACACCCTGGAGCCATACTGCTTAGATTCAAGGATTGGTTGTGCCACTTCCTTCTTGTGGGCCTCAGGCAAAATATTTAAACTCTCTGTACCTCTGTTTTTAGGGAAAACAAATGTTTATCATTCAAATGCCTTGGGTGGCTCACCTGTCACTGTTTTTGCTACGAGTAAGCAATGAGGCCACTGAAGGGTGTCAGGGAGCACCATGGACTCTGGTGCCACCGTGATAACTGTGCTCCTTCCTCAGCATCATGAATCTTTGTGACAAACTCAGGAAACAGGTTCCCTGCTCTCTGAAGACCTAACTCAAGTACTTTCTTGGACCAGGTTCAACTGGCCAAAGTTCAATCCAGATCAAACAAGGAGCCTGACTGAAAAGAGAAGAACTGGCAATGTGACAAGAAATCCAACAGCAACCTTTTTTTTAAGGGTGAACGTTGTTAGGCTAGTGAGTAATTTTGTGGTAAATTGCTATTTCCAGAATCCTAAAGGAATGCATGGGTGAAAAATGCATTCTCCCACCTCCAATTTCATCAGGAAACCAAAAGCCAGATGTAAAATATGATTCTAGAAAGCACTGTCTCCAAATTATTTAATGTGCACTCTAAGTTAAAGTGAAAACATACAGATCACAGGCATGTTATCACCAGATAGAACCTCCTAAGACACTCAGAAGGCCTGTGTAGAAAGCAATCAAATGCAGCCTCAGAACAAAGGAAACACTGAACCAAGGGTTAAAAGTCCAGGCTTTGCCACTAAACCAGCTGTGTGAATTAATACTTAACTCCTCATTTTTTCCTCATATGAAATAATTCAAATATTCCAAAAATTATGGAGAGAATATATATTCCTATTTGTAGGTAGGTCTGTCAAATGTTAACATTTGGACTTAATTCCTTTAGACTGTTCTAAAAAATACAAAACATACAGATGGAGTCCTGTGAATTTCCCCCTCTCCCTCCCATCTCGTTCTCTCCATCCAACACAGAAGCAACCACTTTGCTGATTTCTGCTCTCATTCCCATGCTTGTTATTAAGTTGTTACATCATAGACACAGATCCATAAGCACTATTTCGTACTGTGTTGTATGTTTGTAAGTTTTGCATAGATGATATTGTGTGTACATACAAGAGTCTGGACAAATGAAAGTGTCAAGAGCCAACACCCTGGAGCCATACTGCTTAGATTCAAGGATTGGTTGTGCCACTTCCTTCTTGTGGGCCTCAGGCAAAATATTTAAACTCTCTGTACCTCTATTTGCTCGTCTGTTAAACAGGAGACATAAAGGAACCTGTCTTATAGGTTGTCCTGGAAATTAAATGAACCGACATCTGGAAAATACTTGGGAAAGAGCCTGGCGCAAACTCAGCCTCACATCATTTTTATTTTGTTACTATTCAAACATTTTATAGACTCCATTATATGAATACATTCCAATTTATAAGTCATCTCCTTTTGATGAACATTTAAGTTGTTTACAATTTTTTTACTATTACCAACATTCTTCAACATGTCTCACTATTGAGGAATGTGGCCCATATTTGTAGTGATTATAAACACCTAAAAATGAAGTTTCTGGGTTTTAGGTCAACCCAACTTTGACCTCTAGCAGATATTATCATATTGCTTTCCAACATATGGTAAAAATGTCTACCCTCAAAGTTCCTATCAGTACATCCTCATCAGTTTTAGTGTGGTCTGATTGTCATTTCTATATTTGCAAAATGAAAGAGGTGAAAAAGATGATCCCTAGAGTGCATTTTCTGTGTTCTCTGATTCTTGTTCCTTGAATTTTCTACTTTCTCCCTTCACCTTGAAGTAAACTAGTCAGTGAATAGCAAACTGTTTATTCTGAGTCTATAGGCCTGTGTGGTATTTTATATTTTTCAATCCCAAAGGAAACCAACTCTGAACATTCATGGAAAGGACTAATGCTGCAGCTCCAATACTTTGACCACCTGATGCAAAGAGATGACTCAGTGGAAAAGACCCTGATGCTGGGAAAAATAAAAGGCAGAAGGAGAAGGGGATGCCAGAGCATGAGACAGTTAGATGGCATCACCAACTCAATGGACTTGAGTCCACTGAGCAAAGCCCGGGAGATGGTGAAGGACAGGGAAGCCTGGCTTGCTACAGTCCATGGGGTTGCAGAGTTGGACACAACCGATCAACTGAATGAACTGAACTGATTCAGAGCAATCTATAGGCTAGGACATCCAATAATATGATTTCAATAGTTATAAGGAAGAATGTCACTTAAACGGATAGTGTCCAAGTCAGGTATGCCTCCAACACTATTAAAATATATCTGTAGCCTTCAAACATTTTAAAGCAATGGATTTTTTAAAAAATAAAAGTATAAAATGAAGTTCAATATAAATGCTGCTTGCTCCTTTTTTCACCCTTTTGAAAGTGTTTTACCTCGATTTGAGACTTAAACCCAGGGCCCAGACCTAATCAAACGCTGTTTGGGACTCGAACCCACGTGGACAGGACTCGAACCCAGCCAAAACTCTGCTTAGGACTTGAACCCATGTGGCCGGGACCCGATCCCAGCAAAACCCTGTTTGGGACTTGAACTCACGTGGCTGGGACTCGAACCCAGCCAAAATCCTGGTAGTTAAAAATCACTCACCTAATGTCTGGACTCACTGAGGCTCGGGTTCTTCATATCTCTTTGCAGAGAAGAATTCAGCGAGAGACAAAGTGATAGGTAAGAAATGGATTTATTCAGATTCAGAGGACGCACACTCCACAGACAGAGTGTGGGCCATAATAGAGTGAATCCGGTGGCCCCCAAAACATGGCGTTCTTAGCTTTTATAGGCTAGTTAATTCCATGTGCTAATGAGTGGGAGGATAATTCCAGCTCTTTTAGGGAAGGGGTGGAACTGTCATGGCGCCTCTGGGTGTGTCATTCTTTTCAAAAATTGTGCCCTGCCCCTTTCCCTATCCCTTACACTTTTGCTTGCCTTTAAAACATATCTTACACACTGGTAAAAGCTTCTTGTAATGAATCTGTATTAGCACTTAGATGAACTTCCTACAAATAAGGAATATTAAAATGCTTCCATTTATGTTGTTTTTTTACAGATTACATCTGCATTTTACACTTTATTTGATCATGCTTTCATTTTAGACTAGTATGTGGTCAATACTAAAATCTGGGAATATGGATGTGAGAAAAAGATTGCCTATTGTTACCAAAGAGCCCTGATTTTACTACCTATAATTTTTATGAGGGAAAAAAAAAAACAGGTTCTGAAGGTTATAATTCTAGGACGACATTGCCTCCTAATGGTAAGAAGCTTAATCACTTCACATTTCCAAGATAGAAAAGTTGGTTTAAAAAAATTGTGCAAAACCTTTTGGTGATCTCTTCCTATATTGCATTATAATAGAGCTGGGAGGAAGGCAGAGTACTTACCAGACACACTGGCAAGACTGGGTCACGGGGTTCTGCTCTCTGTAATCTGCCACCCACGAGTCCCAGAATTCTCTCTCTCATTTCCTCTCAGATGCTGTTACTAAAGATCCTCAAACTTCAGCCAGCCCTCACTTGTCCTTACATCAAGCCGGTCTGAATATAGTTAAGATGCTAATTTCAGACAGCCAGCTGGAGTGCAGGATCAGCCTGGAATATGGATGGTCCCTGGATTGATAGAAGGAGAGCTCCTGTTTTGACATCCACATGTACGCAGGTCAGCACACTTATCATCAGTCTCACCAAAGCTACATGTTTCCTGGATTTTTAAAATTCACTCATGAAGCCAGAGCTCAGTGGTGACGTTCTGCTTAGCACTCGAGGTGACTAAAACTGGAGCCTTCACCACCACCTGTCAGAGCCTTTCCCTGGAAGAGTCATGAAAAAGCATTTGGCTAACCCCTCCTTAGCCCAAGCCTTTGCATCAAGAATCTGCTACCGGTTTCCCTGGTGGTCAAGTGGGTAGGGACACTGCCTTGCAGTGCAAAGGGCGCCAGTTCGATCCCTGGCCTGGGAAGATCCCACGTGCCACGGAGCGGCCGGACCGATGTGTCCAATTTCCAAGCCGGAGCTCTGGAGCGCATGCACCCAGAGCCGGTGCTCTGCGACAACAGAGGCCAACGCGATGGGAGGCCCACATGGGCCAAAGAACAAAGATGGATGAAACTAGACAAATGAAAGACTAGTGGAAGTGGCCCTCTCACCCCCGTCCCTCTCCACCCCCGCCAAAATAAATAAATAAATAAATAAATGTTTTTTTTAAAAAAAAAAAGTATCTTCTACCTATCTGATGTAAGCTCAGAGCTTTGGGTCAGAGGTGATCGAGTCAGAACCCTTGGAAATGTCTCTAGCCCAGATCACAAAGTGGTGAATTTCAGCCCCAGATGCTGTGGTTGGGGCCGCTTCTCCTTTGGGAGGCAGCCCTGAGCCAAGTGTGCAGTCCTTACTTATTCCTGGTAAATCTGCCAACTATCAGGAGCCAGCAAACCTTTTTACAGTGTCTTAGAGGTTTTTATAATAGACAAGAAGAAACACAAAGAGAGGAATAAACTGCAGATGAAAGAGAAGGAATAATAAGAAAGAAAAGAAAGGAAAAGGAGCACTTGTCTCAGGAAGAAGCCGATTATTTGTTACTTACGATCCACCCCCTCCAAGACTAGCCACTTCCTCTGCACTGAAGAAGTACTTGCCTGCCAATATTAAAGACATAGGGAGAATGTTGAAGGAAACATAAAGCTCTAAGGGCAACATTAGTTCAATAAATACTTCTAGAAATCAAGCCGGTCTGGAATATAGTTAAGATGCTAATTTCAGACAGCCAGCTGGAGTGCAGGATCAGCCTGGAATATGGATGGTCCCTGGATTGATAGAAGGAGAGCTCCTGTTTTGACATCCACATGTACGCAGGTCAGCACACTTATCATCAGTCTCACCAAAGCTACATGTTTCCTGGATTTTTAAAATTCACTCATGAAGCCAGAGCTCAGTGGTGACGTTCTGCTTAGCACTCGAGGTGACTAAAACTGGAGCCTTCACCACCACCTGTCAGAGCCTTTCCCTGGAAGAGTCATGAAAAAGCATTTGGCTAACCCCTCCTTAGCCCAAGCCTTTGCATCAAGAATCTGCTACCGGTCTTCCCTGGTGGTCCAGTGGGTAGGGACACTGCCTTGCAGTGCAAAGGGCGCCAGTTCGATCCCTGGCCTGGGAAGATCCCACGTGCCACGGAGCGGCCGGACCGATGTGTCCAATTTCCAAGCCGGAGCTCTGGAGCGCATGCACCCAGAGCCGGTGCTCTGCGACAACAGAGGCCACCGCGATGGGAGGCCCACATGGGCCAAAGAACAAAGATGGATGAAACTAGACAAATGAAAGACTAGTGGAAGTGGCCCTCTCACCCCCGTCCCTCTCCACCCCCGCCAAAATAAATAAATAAATAAATAAATGTTTTTTTTAAAAAAAAAAAGTATCTTCTACCTATCTGATGTAAGCTCAGAGCTTTGGGTCAGAGGTGATCGAGTCAGAACCCTTGGAAATGTCTCTAGCCCAGATCACAAAGTGGTGAATTTCAGCCCCAGATGCTGTGGTTGGGGCCGCTTCTCCTTTGGGAGGCAGCCCTGAGCCAAGTGTGCAGTCCTTACTTATTCCTGGTAAATCTGCCAACTATCAGGAGCCAGCAAACCTTTTTACAGTGTCTTAGAGGTTTTTATAATAGACAAGAAGAAACACAAAGAGAGGAATAAACTGCAGATGAAAGAGAAGGAATAATAAGAAAGAAAAGAAAGGAAAAGGAGCACTTGTCTCAGGAAGAAGCCGTATTATTTGTTACTTACGATCCACCCACTCCAAGACTAGCCACTTCCTCTGCAGTGAAGAAGTACTTGCCTGCCAATATTAAAGACATAGGGAGAATGTTGAAGGGAAACATAAAGCTCTAAGGGCAACATTAGTTCAATAAATATTCCTATGAGTATACTGTGTAGGATAACTTCTACCATCGGCATACACTGATCGAGGTCCATAGAGATATCTGAAACATCAAGCTAACAAGAAACCATGTTGGGCTTCCCTGGTGGTCCAGTGGGCAAGCACACTGCCTTGCAGTGCAAGGGGCGCCAGTTCGATCCCTGGCCTGGAAAGATCTCACATGTGGTGGAGCAGCTGGACTGATGTGTCCAATTGCCGAGCCGGAGCTCTGGAGCACACGCGCCCAGAGCCGGTGCTCTGCGACAACAGATGCCACTGTGATGGGAGGCCCACATGGGCCAAAGAACAAAGATGGATGAAAATAGACAAATGAAAGACCAATAGAAGTGGCCTGCCTGCCCCCTCCCTTCCCACTCCACCTCCCCCAATAAATAAATAATTTTTTTTTTAAAAAGTAAGAAACCATGTTAAACCACATAATTATGGACACAGATAGAAATCTGAAGTCAGTTCCAGTGATCTGTGTTAAGAATTTATTGAGCCACATTTGAGTTTAGCAGTAGAGTTGTATAACTGATTATCAGAGTTTTCCATGAGCACACACTTGTCATATAGTTCCCGTTTTCTTCTAGATCCATCCTCCCATTAACTCCTTTCTGGCTCTCTTCTCAGGCTTTAATGTATGAACTACCTAGGGCTCACTAAAATTTGGATTCTGATACAGTAGGTCTGGGGCAGGACCTGAGATTCGGAATTGCTACGAAGCTCCCATGATACCCATGCCAAACTATAGAATTTCAAGGTCTTTATCTCTTTTTCTTATTGCTGGTTGGTCAGAGAAAGAAGATAGTAGCAAGACTGCCAGGTGGTTCAGTGGCAAAGAATCCAATTGCCAAGCAGAGAAGCCGAGATGTGGCAGAGCAGAGATGTGGGTTCAATTCCTGGGTTGGGAAGATCCCCTGGAAAAGGAAATGGCAACGACTCCAGTATCCTTGCCTGGGAAATCCCAAGGACCAAGGGACCTGGTGGGCCTTAGCCCATGGGGTTGCAAAAGAGTCAAACAAGACTGAGCGACTGGGGGCTTCCCTGATAGTCTAATGGGTAAAGAGTCCACCTTGCAGTGCAAGGGTTTGATCCCTGGCCTGGGAAGATCCCATGTGCCGTGGAGCAGCTGGACCGGTGTGTGCAATTACCAGCCAGCACTCTGGAGCGCATGTGCCCAGAGCTGGTGCTCAGCAACGAGAGAGGCCACTGCAATGCGAGGTCCACACAGGCCAGAGAATAAAGATGGATGAAAATAAATGAATAAAAAACCAATAAAAGAGGTCAAAATTAAAATAAAATAAAATAAAAGACTGAGCGACTAAATCAACAACAAGACTTCCCTGATGGCTCAAGAGGTAAAGGAGTCCACTTGCAATGCAGGAGATGTGGGTCCGGAAGATTCCCTGGATTAGTAAATAGCAACCCACCCTAGTATTCTTGCCTGGAAAACCTCATGGACAGAGGAGTCTGGTGGCCTACAGTCCATGGGATCACAAAGAGTCAGACACGACTAAGCACAGCATAGACATACACACACACACACACACACACACACAATTTGTCATGCTTATGTCAATAAGAAGTTTCTTTCAACCACTTTTCCCAAGCCATGGAGTAAAATGCCTAAAGTCTTAAAACTGATTATCAGAGTTTTCCATGAGCACACACTTGTCATATAGTTCCCGTTTTCTTCTAGATCCATCCTCCCATTAACTCCTTTCTGGCTCTCTTCTCAGGCTTTAATGTATGAACTACCTAGGGCTCACTAAAATTTGGATTCTGATACAGTAGGTCTGGGGCAGGACCTGAGATTCGGAATTGCTACGAAGCTCCCATGATACCCATGCCAAACTATAGAATTTCAAGGTCTTTATCTCTTTTTCTTATTGCTGGTTGGTCAGAGAAAGAAGATAGTAGCAAGACTGCCAGGTGGTTCAGTGGCAAAGAATCCAATTGCCAAGCAGAGAAGCCGAGATGTGGCAGAGCAGAGATGTGGGTTCAATTCCTGGGTTGGTAAGATCCCCTGGAAAAGGAAATGGCAACGTACTCCAGTATCCTTGCCTGGGAAATCCCAAGGACCAAGGGACCTGGTGGGCCTTAGCCCATGGGGTTGCAAAAGAGTCAAACAAGACTGAGCGACTGGGGGCTTCCCTGATAGTCTAATGGGTAAAGAGTCCACCTTGCAGTGCAAGGGTTTGATCCCTGGCCTGGGAAGATCCCATGTGCCGTGGAGCAGCTGGACCGGTGTGTGCAATTACCAGCCAGCACTCTGGAGCGCATGTGCCCAGAGCTGGTGCTCAGCAACGAGAGAGGCCACTGCAATGCGAGGTCCACACAGGCCAGAGAATAAAGATGGATGAAAATAAATGAATAAAAAACCAATAAAAGAGGTCAAAATTAAAATAAAATAAAATAAAAGACTGAGCGACTAAATCAACAACAAGACTTCCCTGATGGCTCAAGAGGTAAAGGAGTCCACTTGCAATGCAGGAGATGTGGGTCCGGAAGATTCCCTGGATTAGTAAATAGCAACCCACCCTAGTATTCTTGCCTGGAAAACCTCATGGACAGAGGAGTCTGGTGGCCTACAGTCCATGGGATCACAAAGAGTCAGACACGACTAAGCACAGCATAGACATACACACACACACACACACACACACACAATTTGTCATGCTTATGTCAATAAGAAGTTTCTTTCAACCACTTTTCCCAAGCCATGGAGTAAAATGCCTAAAGTCTTTAAAATGACCCAGAAGCTCTAAAATATCCTGAACTCTTGACTAAATTATCAAATAAGTAATATCCACTACAGATTTAGGATTTATCTTACTTTATTGCCTTCTAATTCCTTTTAAATAATATCCAGAACATGATGTACATGGTGATTCCCAGTTGCTCCTGAACAATATAAATTGCCTGAAAGTGAGGGATACTTGTTTGCTTTTCTAAAGACTGTTACATAAAAGGACCATAGGTGAAAAAATCAGATGATATAGATACAAGTTAATTGGTTCATATCTTTGCAGGTGGTCCATCGTGAAAACTTGAAGTGTGATGATTCTTTAGCCACAGTACCTCACAAGTGAATGCATGGCTTTGTACCCTGCACGAAAGCACATTTTCCCTATGGAAAATTCCCAGCTGAGTCATCCTTGTCCACCAACTTACAGGTACCTTCATCACATCACCAAAAGGATCTTGAGACATGTACTTATGAAGAACCAGATTTTCAGTCCTGTGTAGAGTCTATGGGCCCACTTTCAGCCCCAGATCCATCAATAGCTGAAAATTCTGTGTCAATAAGTGGTTTCAGAAATTTCTCAACTTTGGTTAGTCTTTGCTTCAGTTTCTGCTGCATTGACTCATACTCAGCCAGGATCCGAGCAAACCTTGTTTGTAGGAGGTCTACTGACCCCTCCATTCGGGTGACCTTCTCTTCGAGGTCTTTAGGATCACTTCCAGCATTTGCAATGTTTATGTCCAGTAGACCATCTTTCATCAAGATTTGCTTCCCTTTCTCTTCTAGCATACCTTTGGCATCTGGGTACTCAGTTAGAGCTTCCATGAGGTCATCTTTCGAAAGACAGAACAGATCTGAGTAGCCAATACTTCTAATATTGGCTGTTCTCCGATTGCCAGCTTTGCTACCTTTAATGTTAAGGATGCTGATCTCACCAAAGTAGCTGCCATCACTCAATACCACAAATTGAGTGATTCCATCATCAGCCACCACGGCAAGTTTGCCTTCCTTGATGATGTACATCTCTCGACCAATATCCCCTTTCTTGCAAATGTAATCTCCAGGACTATAGACTTGGGGTTGTAATTTCAAGACCAACTCCACCAATAGACCAGCTTCACAGTCTGCAAAAATGCGCACCTTTTTTAATGTGTCTAAGTGAACGTTGATGGCGATCTCTGCTCTTAGTTTATCAGGTAGATATTTCAAGACTTCTCTCTCATCCACTGTTTTTTTGTTGGTCCATAGATAGTCAAACCATTTAATAACTCTCTTTCCATATCTTTGCTTACATTTCAAAATGCATGTATTGCTTGATTGCATCAATTCTTGCTTGAAATTCTGCTCTGGCTGCATTCATGTTGGAAATCATAGAACCTATGTTACCAACAATGGTGGCAAAAATTAACACTCCAATTAGGAAATCAGCCACCACAAAGAAATACTCAGAATCCCTCACAGGAGGTGGTGTTTCACCAATGGTGGTCAAAGTCAGTGTAGACCAGTAAAGGCTATATACATATTTTCTAGCCAGACGGCCAAAATCAGGATCATTAACATCAGGATAGACCCACGTGTCATTTCCAAATCCGATAGCTTTGGAAATAGAGAAGTACACACATGCATTCCAATGGATGATGATGATGATATACATAACAAGGTTAGAAATCCTGAAGATGTTTGGGTAGTTTGTCCTTGTTTCTGTTCTCTGGAAGAACTCAAACATTCGAGAGATCCTTAACAATCTGTTTAATCTAATTTCTGAATAGTTCCAGCCAAAGTTAAAATATACAGATCAGTTGGTATCACTGATAGAACATCAAGTTTAAATTGAAAGGTTGATTTATATTTATCTATGAGTTTACGCCTTCCTTCACCAATAGTTTTTTCGTTGACTTTTATGCCATTCTAAATTTTTCTAAAGTAACTCTCAACAAATTCGAGGTCATCTTTCGAAAGACAGAACAGATCTGAGTAGCCAATACTTCTAATATTGGCTGTTCTCCGATTGCCAGCTTTGCTACCTTTAATGTTAAGGATGCTGATCTCACCAAAGTAGCTGCCATCACTCAATACCACAAATTGAGTGATTCCATCATCAGCCACCACGGCAAGTTTGCCTTCCTTGATGATGTACATCTCTCGACCAATATCCCCTTTCTTGCAAATGTAATCTCCAGGACTATAGACTTGGGGTTGTAATTTCAAGACCAACTCCACCAATAGACCAGCTTCACAGTCTGCAAAAATGCGCACCTTTTTTAATGTGTCTAAGTGAACGTTGATGGCGATCTCTGCTCTTAGTTTATCAGGTAGATATTTCAAGACTTCTCTCTCATCCACTGTTTTTTTGTTGGTCCATAGATAGTCAAACCATTTAATAACTCTCTTTTCCATATCTTTGCTTACATTTCGAAAATGCATGTATTGCTTGATTGCATCAATTCTTGCTTGAAATTCTGCTCTGGCTGCATTCATGTTGGAAATCATAGAACCTATGTTACCAACAATGGTGGCAAAAATTAACACTCCAATTAGGAAATCAGCCACCACAAAGAAATACTCAGAATCCCTCACAGGAGGTGGTGTTTCACCAATGGTGGTCAAAGTCAGTGTAGACCAGTAAAGGCTATATACATATTTTCTAGCCAGACGGCCAAAATCAGGATCATTAACATCAGGATAGACCCACGTGTCATTTCCAAATCCGATAGCTTTGGAAATAGAGAAGTACACACATGCATTCCAATGGATGATGATGATGATATACATAACAAGGTTAGAAATCCTGAAGATGTTTGGGTAGTTTGTCCTTGTTTCTGTTCTCTGGAAGAACTCAAACATTCGAGAGATCCTTAACAATCTGTTTAATCTAATTTCTGGATAGTTCCAGCCAAAGTTAAAATATAACAGATCAGTTGGTATCACTGATAGAACATCAAGTTTAAATTGAAAGGTTGATTTATATTTATCTATGAGTTTACGCTCTTCCTTCACCAATAGTCCTTGTTCTAGGTAACCTAAAATAGAAAAAAAAAGGTTTGACTTTTTATGCCATTCTAAATTTTTCTAAAGTAACTCTCAACAAATTCATTGAGTTCAAAATAAGAGTTTATTTGGGTGGGATAGGGAGGAGAAGGTGAGATGTATGGAAAAATTAACATGGGGGCTTCCCTGGTGGTCCAGTGGGTAGGGACACTGCCTTGCAGTGCAAGGGGCACCGGTTCGATCCCTGGCCTGGGAAGATTCCACGTGCTGCAGAGAGGCTGGACCCATGTGTCCAATTACCGAGCCGGAGCTCCGGAGCGCATGCACCCGGAGCCGGTGCTCTGTGACAACAGAGGCCACCGCGATGGGAGGCCCACACGGGCCGAAGAACAAAGATGGATGAAAATAGACAAATGAAAGATCAATAGAAGTGGCCCGCCTGCTCCCCTCCCTCCCCACCCCACCCCCATAAATAAAATAAACAAATCTTAAAAAAAAAAAAAAAAGAAAAATTAACATGGAAATTTATATTACCATATGTAAAATAGATAACCAATAAGAATTTGCTGTATGACTCAGGGAACTCAAACAGGTGCTCTGTAACAACGTGGTGGGGAGATTGGGAGAGAGATTTGGTGGGATGTTCAAGAGGAAGGGGACATATGTATACCTATGGCTGATTTGTGTTGATGTTTGGCAGAAAATAACAAAATTCTATAAAGCAATTTTATTAAAAAATAAATTAATTTTAAAAAGAATTCATTCCAATAAATATGCTTTAGCAATGTAACAAGATATGAGTACTGATCAACATATAGCTATGAAAAATGTTCTTTTTGCAGAAAGAAAAAGTAAATCTCTATAAGTATAAAAGTGAGAGATTATTTACAATGTATATATACAACATATATACTCAAATCTCTCTAGGTCCAGCATCTTGTCCAGGTAAAGCTATCCTTTTTATGAGCAATATTCATGGTAAGCTTTCTTCATGCCCTAGCCTTGTGCTTATTTCCTCATGTCCCTCTTTTGTCAGAATCCCAGGTCCACCTTTGAAGCTTGGATACCTCCCGGCTGTTTGACTATTCTGCATTTTCTTGCCTTAGCCCTTCAACGTGAAGCATACATCCTTCAAGGCTTCATTTTCATCTCTCTTTCTTGCCCCCGCCCCGACGGGCTACCTTAGACACTGGGGATTTTCCTTTCTCTTAAATGTGTTACCATGGGTCTTGTGTATTAAACCCAGAATTTCATCATGTATTTTGCTAGGGAAATTTTTGTTTCTCTGCTCATCCTACTTACCAGAGCTGTGCAGGGAATAGAACTGAAATATGATTTCAGTGCACTGATATTAGAGAAGTCCCTATTTTAGGAAATGATTCTTAAAAATCTTTTCTCGGGCTTCCCTGGTGGTTCAGTGGGTAAGGACACCGCCTTGCAGTGCAAGGGCGGTTCGAGCCCTGGCCTGGGAAGATCCCACGTGCACTGGAGCGCTGGACTGATGTGTCCAATTACGAGCCGGAGCTCTGGAGCACACACGCCCAGAGCCGGTGCTCTGCAACGACAGACGCCACGCATGGAGGCCCACAGGAGCCAAGAGCGAAGGCAGAATGAAAATGGAGAAATGAAAGACCAATAGAAGTGGCCCGCCCACTCCCTCCCCAACCCGACCCCGCCCAAAGTAAATAAATAAATAAATCTTTAAAAAAAAAAAAAAAAAAATCTTTTTCTCATAGGTTACCTCTGAATGTGATTAGTATCAAAATGTGCTGTAAGAACATTGCCAATGAGAAGCAATGTGCTGGTGTTTAGTAACTTTAAAAGTCTTATCATCATAAGGTTGGGATTTTTTTTACCAGATTTTTAGATGATATCTCTTTTTATACCTTTTTTTTGTATGTAACATTTCTTTTGCATACAAAGAAGGGCAACCTAAAGAAAGGTGATGCCAAAAAAAAAAATGTTCAAACTACTGTACAATCACAATCATTTTACATGCTACCAAGGTAATGAATGTGCTAGAGAAGACTCTTGAAAGTCCCTTGAACAGAAAGGAGGCTAAATCAGTCAATTCTAAAGTAAATAGACCCTGAATATTCATTGGAAGGACTGATGCTAAAGCAGAAGCTCCAATACTTTGGCCACCTGATGCGAAGAGCTGACTCACTGGAAAAGACCCTGATGCTGAGAAACATTTGAACTTGCCCCTGTTTGACTATTCTGCATTTTCTTGCCTTAGCCCTTCAACGTGAAGCATACATCCTTCAAGGCTTCATTTTCATCTCTCTTTCTTGCCCCCGCCCCGACGGGCTACCTTAGACACTGGGGATTTTCCTTTCTCTTAAATGTGTTACCATGGGTCTTGTGTATTAAACCCAGAATTTCATCATGTATTTTGCTAGGGAAATTTTTGTTTCTCTGCTCATCCTACTTACCAGAGCTGTGCAGGGAATAGAACTGAAATATGATTTCAGTGCACTGATATTAGAGAAGTCCCTATTTTAGGAAATGATTCTTAAAAATCTTTTCTCGGGCTTCCCTGGTGGTCCAGTGGGTAAGGACACCGCCTTGCAGTGCAAGGAGTGCCGGTTCGAGCCCTGGCCTGGGAAGATCCCATGTGCCGCGGAGCGGCTGGACCGATGTGTCCAATTACCGAGCCAGAGCTCTGGAGCACACACGCCCAGAGCCGGTGCTCTGCGACAACAGAGGCCGCTGCGATGGGAGGCCCACAGGAGCCAAAGAACAAAGACGGATGAAAATAGAGAAATGAAAGACCAATAGAAGTGGCCCGCCCCCCCCCCCCCCCCCCCCACCCCACCCCCCCCCAAAAAAAAAAAAAAAAAAAAAAAAAAAAAAAAAAAAAAAAATCTTTTTCTCATAGGTTACCTCTGAATGTGATTAGTATCAAAATGTGCTGTAAGAACATTGCCAATGAGAAGCAATGTGCTGGTGTTTAGTAACTTTAAAAGTCTTATCATCATAAGGTTGGGATTTTTTTTACCAGATTTTTAGATGATATCTCTTTTTATACCTTTTTTTTTTTTTGTATGTAACATTTCTTTTGCATACAAAGAAGGGCAACCTAAAGAAAGGTGATGCCAAAAAAAAAAATGTTCAAACTACTGTACAATCACAATCATTTTACATGCTACCAAGGTAATGAATGTGCTAGAGAAGACTCTTGAAAGTCCCTTGAACAGAAAGGAGGCTAAATCAGTCAATTCTAAAGTAAATAGACCCTGAATATTCATTGGAAGGACTGATGCTAAAGCAGAAGCTCCAATACTTTGGCCACCTGATGCGAAGAGCTGACTCACTGGAAAAGACCCTGATGCTGAGAAACATTGAGGGCAGGAGGAGAAGGGGGTGTTAGGATGAGATGATTGAATAGTATCATCGACTTAGTGGACATGAGTTTGAGCAAACTCTGGGGGATAGGGAAGGACAGGGAAGCCTGGCATACTTCAGCCCACGGGGTCACAAAGAGTATGACACAACTGAGTGACTGAACAACAACAGTAGTATAGAAACAATAAACTAATGTCAATTTAACAAGAATACTTCTGTAAAAAGTTATCATATCCTACCCATATTATTGGTCACTAATGCTCCCCATGAACCATAAAGTTGAATTAAGGATGTATGTCCTGTTTCTTATGTCTAGTTCAGCTCTGCTAAGTACAGTGACATTTTCCTTCATGTCTCTTTCAAAATACCTCTTTGAGGTAGCAATTACCTTTTACCCAGAGAGCTGGCACAATGTTTCTGTTCTCTCTATTCCTCTTGCCTGGCATAAATCCAGTGAACAGGGTAATGGAGTGAAGCCATCCATCTGCATCCAGAAGGTTGCCTAGTAACATCCTTCTGAATCAGTTGGAGTGCCCTGAGCCTATGGGTGGGTATATAGTACTCTTGCTTTCAATAGTGCCTTTTTCTCTCAAATAAATCTTTGTGAGTTTTTAAAAGAATACTTGAAGTGATAAATTTCAAGTCATATATAGAGATAAAAGCATAACATTATTAAATATCCACAACTGAAAATATTTACCTGTCCTTATTCGTACAAACATATCAAGAAGATAGACTATATCTGATAAGTAATCAAAAACGAGCCAGTATTCTAGGTAATCAGACTGAAGTTCATCAAAACATGCTCTGTAAAAGAAAAAGTTGAATAAATAAAATGAAATGGGACTGAGTTAAATAAAAGTCTTCTTTGTATAATTTTTATCATGATGAGAAATATGAGGCTAGGAGGGGTCCTTAGAAATACATTCAATCAACCATATCTTTCTCAAATCGATTTCCAAATCTGAGGGTTGAGTTTAGTTTTCTCACACTTCTGAATTTCAACATTCTTTCCATTATACTAGTCAGCTTTGTGCAGAAGCTCCAATACTTTGGCCACCTGATGCGAAGAGCTGACTCACTGGAAAAGACCCTGATGCTGAGAAACATTGAGGGCAGGAGGAGAAGGGGGTGTTAGGATGAGATGATTGAATAGTATCATCGACTTAGTGGACATGAGTTTGAGCAAACTCTGGGGGATAGGGAAGGACAGGGAAGCCTGGCATACTTCAGCCCACGGGTCTCAAAGAGTATGACACAACTGAGTGACTGAACAACAACAGTAGTATAGAAACAATAAACTAATGTCAATTTAACAAGAATACTTCTGTAAAAAGTTATCATATCCTACCCATATTATTGGTCACTAATGCTCCCCATGAACCATAAAGTTGAATTAAGGATGTATGTCCTGTTTCTTATGTCTAGTTCAGCTCTGCTAAGTACAGTGACATTTTCCTTCATGTCTCTTTCAAAATACCTCTTTGAGGTAGCAATTACCTTTTACCCAGAGAGCTGGCACAATGTTTCTGTTCTCTCTATTCCTCTTGCCTGGCATAAATCCAGTGAACAGGGTAATGGAGTGAAGCCATCCATCTGCATCCAGAAGGTTGCCTAGTAACATCCTTCTGAATCAGTTGGAGTGCCCTGAGCCTATGGGTGGGTATATAGTACTCTTGCTTTCAATAGTGCCTTTTTCTCTCAAATAAATCTTTGTGAGTTTTTAAAAGAATACTTGAAGTGATAAATTTCAAGTCATATATAGAGATAAAAGCATAACATTATTAAATATCCACAACTGAAAATATTTACCTGTCCTTATTCGTACAAACATATCAAGAAGATAGACTATATCTGATAAGTAATCAAAAACGAGCCAGTATTCTAGGTAATCAGACTGAAGTTCATCAAAACATGCTCTGTAAAAGAAAAAGTTGAATAAATAAAATGAAATGGGACTGAGTTAAATAAAAGTCTTCTTTGTATAATTTTTATCATGATGAGAAATATGAGGCTAGGAGGGGTCCTTAGAAATACATTCAATCAACCATATCTTTCTCAAATCGATTTCCAAATCTGAGGGTTGAGTTTAGTTTTCTCACACTTCTGAATTTCAACATTCTTTCCATTATACTAGTCAGCTTTGTGAAAATATCATATGAAAACAAATGGTTCAAGCTAATATCAAAATATTGATATTTGGGGGTCATATGCATTGGTAACCAGATTCATATTGACTATTTGTACCCCAAGTGCCTCAGGAAATCACACTTGGCCCAGGGTGGCTGAGATGTATACTTTTAAGGAACCAAAGATGCCATTTGAGAAATAACCTTGCCCTAGAAAGCATAGATTCTTGATCTTTTTCCAGTCTTGGCAAAATCTTTTTCTTGTAGTCCAAAGAAAGTAAAAAGTTTCTCCCAAAATTCTAATTAAATGATTGATCAATCAAAAGCTTAAAAGTATACCCACACTCCTCATTCCATTTGGATTTCCAAGGATAATGGAAACCAAAGCATTCTTTTTTTTTTTTTTTAATTTTTGGTCTCATTTATTGGTTCTTTATTTATTCATTTTAGTCCATCTTTTATTATTTGACCTGTGTGGCCCTCCTATCCCAGTGGCCTCTCTTGTTGCAGAGCACTGGCTCTGGGTGCATGCGCTTCAGAGCACTGGCTCGTAAATGGACATACCGGTCTAGCCGTTCCACATCATGTGGGATCTTCCTATGCCAGGGATCGAACCAGTGCCCCTTGCACTGCAAGGCGGACTCTCTACCACTGGACCACCAGGGAAGCCCCCAAAGCATTCTTGATCTCACAAAAACACGCTGAGAATGATAAATTTCAAGTCATATATAGAGATAAAAGCATAACATTATTAAATATCCACAACTGAAAATATTTACCTGTCCTTATTCGAAAACATATCAAGAAGATAGACTATATCTGATAAGTAATCAAAAACGAGCCAGTATTCTAGGTAATCAGACTGAAGTTCATCAAAACATGCTCTGTAAAAGAAAAAGTTGAATAAATAAAATGAAATGGGACTGAGTTAAATAAAAGTCTTCTTTGTATAATTTTTATCATGATGAGAAATATGAGGCTAGGAGGGGTCCTTAGAAATACATTCAATCAACCATATCTTTCTCAAATCGATTTCCAAATCTGAGGGTTGAGTTTAGTTTTCTCACACTTCTGAATTTCAACATTCTTTCCATTATACTAGTCAGCTTTGTGAAAATATCATATGAAAACAAATGGTTCAAGCTAATATCAAAATATTGATATTTGGGGGTCATATGCATTGGTAACCAGATTCATATTGACTATTTGTACCCCAAGTGCCTCAGGAAATCACACTTGGCCCAGGGTGGCTGAGATGTATACTTTTAAGGAACCAAAGATGCCATTTGAGAAATACACCTTGCCCTAGAAAGCATAGATTCTTGATCTTTTTCCAGTCTTGGCAAAATCTTTTTCTTGTAGTCCAAAGAAAGTAAAAAGTTTCTCCCAAAATTCTAATTAAATGATTGATCAATCAAAAGCTTAAAAGTATACCCACACTCCTCATTCCATTTGGATTTCCAAGGATAATGGAAACCAAAGCATTCTTTTTTTTTTTTTTTTTAATTTTTGGTCTCATTTATTGGTTCTTTATTTATTCATTTTAGTCCATCTTTTATTATTTGACCTGTGTGGCCCTCCTATCCCAGTGGCCTCTCTTGTTGCAGAGCACTGGCTCTGGGTGCATGCGCTTCAGAGCACTGGCTCGTAAATGGACATACCGGTCTAGCCGTTCCACATCATGTGGGATCTTCCTATGCCAGGGATCGAACCAGTGCCCCTTGCACTGCAAGGCGGACTCTCTACCACTGGACCACCAGGGAAGCCCCCAAAGCATTCTTGATCTCACAAAAACACGCTGAGAATGATGTAACCACTCAACAACCTGTGCTGGAGAAAGGAGGTGTGTCCTGAAGAGTTCTAGGCCAAACTGTTAAGGCAGTGGACTTGGAAACTAAAATCGGGTTGAGATCCATAAAAATATATAAATACCTTGCAATAATCATGGTCCAGTTGTACATAACAGGTAGGGTGATGCAGAACAGCCAGTTGTAATATGTGTTTCCAGAGGGATCGATAACCATGACTTCCTTCTTCTCCCTAGCAGCAATTAGAAATAAAGGGGAAGGTTACCAAGAAACAAAATTATTTTTATCTCCCATATCAAATATGGTTACACCTGTCACCCACAATTAATGATACAGAAACAAGCTGGAGAAGCTCACTCCACAGTGGGAAGACAAGTTTTGGCATAAATGCATTAGTCATAAGAAACTGGTTAGTGAGGAGCAGGTCAATAGCTAAATTACTAGTCTTAAATGTAAGACTGGCCCTACTTTAGACTTTTATTAAAACCCTGCTTTACTGTAATGCTGCACATGCTGTTAACACTCCAGCTACCAAGAAAAAACAATGGCATAGATCAGGCCAAACTGGATATTCCACAGATCCCTTTGGTGGGTTATGGGTGGTAGGAGAAAGATGGTTTCGCCACTCCCCTTACCAGGTAATAAAATAATCAGAGACCACACTGTGAGGGGGAACTCATGGCTTCTTTCTCATCTGTGTGGAGAGAAGAATATAACACAGTCTAATAAAAAGTACTTGTCTTCAATCCATCACAGATTTATTCCTCATCTCAAAGCCAGCAAAAATACTTACTCCTCTTTCTTATCTTTGCCTTTCTCCTCTTTCTTTGTCTTGTCTTTGTCTTTTTCTTTCTTCTTTTTCTTATCTGGGTCTTTTTTACTTTCATTTTTATCACCTGGCTTGCTGAAAAAGTAAGACATGTAGTTGGTAAAATACAAAATTGTTCATGGGCTGAAATATGTGGGATTATTCAAGCCAAAGCCTCACCTACCTTTTCTTTTCTTTTTTCTTTTTCTTCTTTTCCTTTAGTTCTCTATAAGAAAAAGAAAAAAACAGTATCTGACTTGCATTCTTGCTCACTTTCCTCTTCATTGGGCAAGAATTCTGCACTTTGTGTTCAAAGACACACCCCATGCTCAGAGACCAGAAATCCGGTCTCCTACAGAGGGTTCAACAAAAAATAGACACATACTTAGATAATAAATAATCCCCAGGAATTATCACATGTGGAAAAGTGGAGAAAAATGGAGATGGGTAAATGCAGAAACCCAGGGAGGGAATTTTTTTTTTTAATTTTTATTTTACTGTTTACTTTTACAGAGTTTTGTTGTTTACAGATATGCATGATCCCAGATTAGTCATATGTATATCCCTCCCCTCCCACCCCTCCAGGCCATCGCACAGCATCCCTGCAGGATCCCCAGGGAGGGAAATTTAAGAAACAACAGATACAAGAGTGCACCTTCAAACTCTCAATGCATATCCAAAAAATGGTTTACTTAAAATTTCAGCTTCTTGATGTCATTTAGGTTTATACTTAAACAAGAGCCTTGAGAATTTCAAGCAAATGCCATGACATTTCTCTAGAGGGGTAACCCTGGCTGAAGCAATCAAAAAGCTCTGTGGCAACAGAGTAGAATTCTTAGAATCATTCACCAGACTTGAACTCGTCTTCTTCTATATACAGTTTCTTGAGTGGAGAGTATGTGCTTAGAGACCTCTTTTTGCAGCTGGCTTTCTCTGCCAGCAGAAAAATGGATTCTGGAGTCAGACAGAGTGAAGCATACAGTAGGTTGTAATTGTTGGCTCAGAAGTCTTGGGAAAATGTATTATTCAGAGTCAAATGAGCAAGCATCTCATTACCACTGAGATAGTCAGAGAAGGCTATTAAAGAGAAGTAGGTCTAAACATAGGCATCCAGGTATGGGTAAGAGCTGTAGAGGTTGAGAAGAAGAGGAAGGATGCTAAAGGGAAGGAAATTTTCAGGTGCAAATACATGAATGAACTTAATCTGGGTAGCAGTGGCCCAGAAAGAGTGGAAAGCTGCTACTAAGGAGAAATCTGGGATAAAACTGACAAGGAGATGGGGCATGGCACCCAAGACTGTCATGTACAAATAGGAACAGAGTCTAAATTTAGATAAGGTGGAATTTGTTGCTATGGGAGTACATTCTTACGATACAAGATTTTACACTCTAACATAAAGTCATGACAAAACGTCATGGCAGATAGCAGAAGAAGGCATCAGAAAGATTCAGAGAAGTGGTACGCTAAAATGAATATACTAATTAAGGAAAACATCCCACCAATTGCTTGTATTCCCTAAAAGGGCTCAAACGTCAAAGTCAAGTGACTCAATCGTGTCCAACTCTTGTGACACCATGACAAGCCATGGAATTCTCCAGGTAAGAATACTGGAGTGGGTAACCATTCCCTTCTCCAGGGGATCTTCCCAATCCAGGGATTAAACCCAGGTCTCCTCTATTGCAGGTGGATTGTTTTGAGTCACCAGGGAAGCCCTAAGAGGGCTAAGAGGATACTGAAATGACAGGGACTGGCTGGCGAGAGGGGCACCAGCCTCACCAAGCAGCTCATTGGTGCTGTCCTCTGCTTGCCAGGGAGATACTGAACTGGGTCTAGAGCTAGATTCCTGAGAGCAACAGGGATGACAGGATCTAGAAATCACAGAGACCACTGGCAGTGCTTCCCTCTCAGAAGAGAAGGGGGTCTGATCATCATAATTAGCACAAAGTGTAGTAGTTAAGGTCTTAACACAGAGAGAGCTAAGAAGATGTTAGTAGAATACCGTATTCCTAGATAGGTGGGCATGCCATTGGGGCTTTGCATTAATAAAAACAGAGTAGAATTCTTAGAATCATTCACCAGACTTGAACTCGTCTTCTTCTATATACAGTTTCTTGAGTGGAGAGTATGTGCTTAGAGACCTCTTTTGCAGCTGGCTTTCTCTGCCAGCAGAAAAATGGATTCTGGAGTCAGACAGAGTGAAGCATACAGTAGGTTGTAATTGTTGGCTCAGAAGTCTTGGGAAAATGTATTATTCAGAGTCAAATGAGCAAGCATCTCATTACCACTGAGATAGTCAGAGAAGGCTATTAAAGAGAAGTAGGTCTAAACATAGGCATCCAGGTATGGGTAAGAGCTGTAGAGGTTGAGAAGAAGAGGAAGGATGCTAAAGGGAAGGAAATTTTCAGGTGCAAATACATGAATGAACTTAATCTGGGTAGCAGTGGCCCAGAAAGAGTGGAAAGCTGCTACTAAGGAGAAATCTGGGATAAAACTGACAAGGAGATGGGGCATGGCACCCAAGACTGTCATGTACAAATAGGAACAGAGTCTAAATTTAGATAAGGTGGAATTTGTTGCTATGGGAGTACATTCTTACGATACAAGATTTTACACTCTAACATAAAGTCATGACAAAACGTCATGGCAGATAGCAGAAGAAGGCATCAGAAAGATTCAGAGAAGTGGTACGCTAAAATGAATATACTAATTAAGGAAAACATCCCACCAATTGCTTGTATTCCTAAAAGGGCTCAAACGTCAAAGTCAAGTGACTCAATCGTGTCCAACTCTTGTGACACCATGACAAGCCATGGGATTCTCCAGGCAAGAATACTGGAGTGGGTAACCATTCCCTTCTCCAGGGGATCTTCCCAATCCAGGGATTAAACCCAGGTCTCCTCTATTGCAGGTGGATTGTTTTGAGTCACCAGGGAAGCCCTAAGAGGGCTAAGAGGATACTGAAATGACAGGGACTGGCTGGCGAGAGGGGCACCAGCCTCACCAAGCAGCTCATTGGTGCTGTCCTCTGCTTGCCAGGGAGATACTGAACTGGGTCTAGAGCTAGATTCCCTGAGAGCAACAGGGATGACAGGATCTAGAAATCACAGAGACCACTGGCAGTGCTTCCCTCTCAGAAGAGAAGGGGGTCTGATCATCATAATTAGCACAAAGTGTAGTAGTTAAGGTCTTAACACAGAGAGAGCTAAGAAGATGTTAGTAGAATACCGTATTCCTAGATAGGTGGGCATGCCATTGACTTGTTAGGGTACTGTTTGACATTTAGAATAAAAAACAAATCAGGAATGGACAATTAGGAGGCTGAGGGTGAGGGACTCTGATAAAAAGTCACAATCTCTTGAATAGTGTCTAAACCTGAACTAGCTCTCAAAAATGAAATCAATGACTGGAGGGAAAACCAAGCTCCCATGAAGAAGGACTCTGCAATACCATGTCAAGTATATTCAGTAATAATTTCCCCAGTCCTTTCCCTAAAGAAAACCAGTGTTCATTTACTTACCTTGGTGGAAAAAAAGGTCTAGATATATTAAAGACCCCTTGGCAGAGAACCCAAGTTATTACTGAGACCCAGGGACTAAAACCTCATCATGCCCCCGCTTTCATTAAAATGAAGGGCATAGGTTGATTTGGTAACAAGTTGCAGGGCCTCCACTGGGTCTAAGGATGCCGCCTTGTGGTCATTTCTTCAGCGTCTCAAGTATAAAAAGAAGAAAGCTATTTGGTCATTAGAAGAACCCTCATCTCCGCTAGTTTCTTGGCTTATGGAATATGAGCTAACATAGTGAGGAGAATTAAGTAGAAGCCATAAAGATGCTACCTATCTGCTCGCGAAAAAACAATACTGCACCCTGGACAGAAAAGGAAATCAATCCTTAAAGACCTAATGCATGCAAGGGTGGCACTTCCTCATCACATCCCCATTGAATTCAGTGTCTGGCCCTTATTAAAACCAAATGGATCCTGGAAGATGGCAGCAGACAACTGGAAAATCAACCAAACAGTAACTCCTATTGCACTCACTGTGGTAGATGGGAAAATAATACACTCACCCAGTTCATACCAATTCCTAAGTTTCTGGGTCAGTCATTGTGAATGTGTTACTTTTAATCACTGTCAGGATAGAGGGTCAGAAACAATCCATATCCACACAGGATAGAAAATAGTATGTCATCTCCAGTATGTTCCAGGGTTATGTAAACTCTCCGCTCTACTACCATGATGTAACCTAGAGGGACCTGAACCATCTGGACATTCCTCAGAGTATCACATTGGTTCACTATATCTATATCAATGACATCATGTTAATTGGGTCCTGAAGGAGGATTATCTAACTGTGGGACAGAAGATGACTGCTGACCATGAGCTAGATCCTGTCAGAACTAACAAGTCATAAGGTTGTATCGCAATCTTTCATATGATGAAGTGTATATATGATGAAGGTATATTTGGGATGAAGTAGCTGGTTCAGCACCTTCTCCCCATGTCATCTATCACTGCTGCATCAAAGTTACTCCTCCTGCCCCGTCATGGCCATATATTGGGTTTGTATGAACAGCTGATCAGAGGCGTCAGAATATTCTAAACCTAACAGTCCTTTCCCTAAAGAAAAACCAGTGTTTCATTTTACTTTAAAACCTTTTTTTGGTGGAAAAAAAGGTCTAGATATATTAAAGACCCCTTGGCAGAGAACCCAAGTTATTACTGAGACCCAGGGACTAAAACCTCATCATGCCCCCGCTTTCATTAAAATGAAGGGCATAGGTTGATTTGGTAACAAGTTGCAGGGCCTCCACTGGGTCTAAGGATGCCGCCTTGTGGTCATTTCTTCAGCGTCTCAAGTATAAAAAGAAGAAAGCTATTTGGTCATTAGAAGAACCCTCATCTCCGCTAGTTTCTTGGCTTATGGAATATGAGCTAACATAGTGAGGAGAATTAAGTAGAAGCCATAAAGATGCTACCTATCTGCTCGCGAAAAAACAATACTGCACCCTGGACAGAAAAGGAAATCAATCCTTAAAGACCTAATGCATGCAAGGGTGGCACTTCCTCATCACATCCCCATTGAATTCAGTGTCTGGCCCTTATTAAAACCAAATGGATCCTGGAAGATGGCAGCAGACAACTGGAAAATCAACCAAACAGTAACTCCTATTGCACTCACTGTGGTAGATGGGAAAATAATACACTCACCCAGTTCATACCAATTCCTAAGTTTCTGGGTCAGTCATTGTGAATGTGTTACTTTTAATCACTGTCAGGATAGAGGGTCAGAAACAATCCATATCCACACAGGATAGAAAATAGTATGTCATCTCCAGTATGTTCCAGGGTTATGTAAACTCTCCGCTCTACTACCATGATGTAACCTAGAGGGACCTGAACCATCTGGACATTCCTCAGAGTATCACATTGGTTCACTATATCTATATCAATGACATCATGTTAATTGGGTCCTGAAGGAGGATTATCTAACTGTGGGACAGAAGATGACTGCTGACCATGAGCTAGATCCTGTCAGAACTAACAAGTCATAAGGTTGTATCGCAATCTTTCATATGATGAAGTGTATATATGATGAAGGTATATTTGGGATGAAGTAGCTGGTTCAGCACCTTCTCCCCATGTCATCTATCACTGCTGCATCAAAGTTACTCCTCCTGCCCCGTCATGGCCATATATTGGGTTTGTATGAACAGCTGATAGAGCATGATGTTTGGATAAGTCAGTCTGACATTTTGGATGTATACCAAATGAGTTCTTGTCTATAAGACAGCACTATGTAGAAGTGGCCTTAAAAGATAGTGAGGTTCATCTTACCAATGGGACAGCATCAAACACTGCAGTCATTCACTTTGTGGGAAAAAAAAGAAATAGCCCAAATTAACAATATTCAAGGATTCATGGACAGTCACAATGCACTGGCTGGTCGGTCAGGGACCTGATGAAAAAATACTGAAATATCAGGAGAAATAATTCTGGAAAATAGGCAGACTGAATGGACTTTAGGGGCATGAACACAAGGTTTTAAGATCTTGCCTCCCATGGCAATGCCCATCAAATATCAGGTAAAGGGCAAAAAAAAAAAAAAAACAAGTAGGAAAAATTGGCCTACTGACAAAGTCAGGCCCTGTCACTGGCATCTCCAATGTTGGCACAATGTGGAAATGAATGGAGCAACCATGGTGGCAGAGGTGGAGGTGATGCGTGGCTCCCACATGCGAGGGCCTGTTCACCCAGGCAAGTTAACTGCTACTATTACTGTCTAACCTTCCAGTTACAAAGACTAATGCTGTGACTCTAAAACAGCACTGTTACTTCAGGAAAGTAAGTCACTTGGTGGCAAATTAATTATACTATAGAAAGGGCATCAAATAATTCTGACTTAAATCAATATATATTATGGATGCTGTGCTCAGTCACTAAGCCGTATCTGACTCTTTCGTGACCCCATGGACTATATAGCCAACTGGGCTCCTCTGTCTATGGTATTTTCCAGGCAAGCATACTGGATTGCTATTTCCTTCTCCAAGGGATCTTCCCGATGCAGGGATCGAACACACATCACTTGTATCTCCTACGTTGCAGGCAGATTCTTCACTGCTGAGCCACCAGGGAAGCCCTATTTGATGGATACTAATTTTCTTTTTGCCTGTAGTTCATAAGGTTGTATCGCAATCTTTCATATGATGAAGTGTATATATGATGAAGGTATATTTGGGATGAAGAGCTGGTTCAGCACCTTCTCATGTCATCTATCACTGCTGCATCAAAGTTACTCCTCCTGCCCCGTCATGGCCATATATTGGGTTTGTATGAACAGCTGATAGAGCATGATGTTTGGATAAGTCAGTCTGACATTTTGGATGTATACCAAATGAGTTCTTGTCTATAAGACAGCACTATGTAGAAGTGGCCTTAAAAGATAGTGAGGTTCATCTTACCAATGGGACAGCATCAAACACTGCAGTCATTCACTTTGTGGGAAAAAAAAGAAATAGCCCAAATTAACAATATTCAAGGATTCATGGACAGTCACAATGCACTGGCTGGTCGGTCAGGGACCTGATGAAAAAATACTGAAATATCAGGAGAAATAATTCTGGAAAATAGGCAGACTGAATGGACTTTAGGGGCATGAACACAAGGTTTTAAGATCTTGCCTCCCATGGCAATGCCCATCAAATATCAGGTAAAGGGCAAAAAAAAAAAAAAAACAAGTAGGAAAAATTGGCCTACTGACAAAGTCAGGCCCTGTCACTGGCATCTCCAATGTTGGCACAATGTGGAAATGAATGGAGCAACCATGGTGGCAGAGGTGGAGGTGATGCGTGGCTCCCACATGCGAGGGCCTGTTCACCCAGGCAAGTTAACTGCTACTATTACTGTCTAACCTTCCAGTTACAAAGACTAATGCTGTGACTCTAAAACAGCACTGTTACTTCAGGAAAGTAAGTCACTTGGTGGCAAATTAATTATACTATAGAAAGGGCATCAAATAATTCTGACTTAAATCAATATATATTATGGATGCTGTGCTCAGTCACTAAGCCGTATCTGACTCTTTCGTGACCCCATGGACTATATAGCCAACTGGGCTCCTCTGTCTATGGTATTTTCCAGGCAAGCATACTGGATTGCTATTTCCTTCTCCAAGGGATCTTCCCGATGCAGGGATCGAACACACATCACTTGTATCTCCTACGTTGCAGGCAGATTCTTCACTGCTGAGCCACCAGGGAAGCCCTATTTGATGGATACTAATTTTCTTTTTTGCCTCAGGATTTTGACCAGTGCCAGTTCCAGTTCGGGTTCCTGCCACCTTATAGTTTCCCTCTCCCTTGACTGGCCTTGGCTGAAGGAAGTCTCCATGCTCAAAATTATGCCCCCTTCTTGGGGAAGCCCTCTCCAATGACTGTGCAGGCGTACAAAGCACAGTCCTCTTGCCTGACTATGGAACAGTTCAAAGGCCATCCCTTCTCCATCGCCCCTCACAGCACCACGCGGCACATCAACTCTGTTTCTGAAGTCCAGCTTCTCCCTCTGCCCCATCCAACCCTCTTAACTCCCATTAGGTGTCATTTCTGAAGGCACTCCCAATAAACCTCCATCTCAGAGACTGTCTCCAGGGAAACCTGATCTAAGACACACTGGCTCAGAATGAGAATGATTGACGATGTTTAATGATGTTGAATAAATTAATGATGTTGAATAAACTAATGGTGTTTCCTTCATTTGGTCAGCCACCCTAATCACATAGAGGTGCAATATATATATGCTATAGACATGGGTTTAAAGACATTCATACTAGTTTTAACATGGGTAGTTCCGTTTTTTTAGAAAGCAATAACCAAATGACAAAATAATAGAATATCTCTGCCATCGTATTAGATAGAGTTTGCCTAATAAGCATCTGCACTAGAACACATTCAAATGTACTTATGCCTCTTTACTGGCTTACTTTAAAAACAAAGGCTTGATTTTCTATTGAACTTACTGCTCTTTATTGCTGCTGTTGTTAACATTGAAAAGGGCAATGGCTCCAGGCAGATGTTGCTCCCTGGGAAAAGAAAAAGTACAGTGAAATCTTAGGAGTTACCATACATACAATGCCCACAGTAAGCAAACAATCTTAAAGAACAAATTCTTTCCAGTTTCCACCTATTAAAAACTAGTGCCTAGGCAATTTTTGAAAATACAGAACCTCTATGAAGCATTAATCAATGTCTATTCATCTGTGCTTACAATGCATCATATTAGCATCCACCACACCCTGAGTGAGCCAACTTGGATGTTGCTAACTCCCAGCAAGAGACCTAAGACTTAGATTGTCAGGGAAGACAAGACAAATGAAAACACGGGAAAGCTGAAGGTGGAGGGTGGGAAAAAAAACAGGAGAGGCAGGAAAAGAGGGAGAACACCAAATAAAAATAAATACATTTGACAGGAGGGAACCCTTGACTGGCCTTGGCTGAAGGAAGTCTCCATGCTCAAAATTATGCCCCTTCTTGGGAAGCCCTCTCCAATGACTGTGCAGGCGTAAAGCACAGTCCTCTTGCCTGACTATGGAACAGTTCAAAGGCCATCCCTTCTCCATCGCCCCTCACAGCACCACGCGGCACATCAACTCTGTTTCTGAAGTCCAGCTTCTCCCTCTGCCCCATCCAACCCTCTTAACTCCCATTAGGTGTCATTTCTGAAGGCACTCCCAATAAACCTCCATCTCAGAGACTGTCTCCAGGGAAACCTGATCTAAGACACACTGGCTCAGAATGAGAATGATTGACGATGTTTAATGATGTTGAATAAATTAATGATGTTGAATAAACTAATGGTGTTTCCTTCATTTGGTCAGCCACCCTAATCACATAGAGGTGCAATATATATAGCTATAGACATGGGTTTAAAGACATTCATACTAGTTTTAACATGGGTAGTTCCGTTTTTTTAGAAAGCAATAACCAAATGACAAAATAATAGAATATCTCTGCCATCGTATTAGATAGAGTTTGCCTAATAAGCATCTGCACTAGAACACATTCAAATGTACTTATGCCTCTTTACTGGCTTACTTTAAAAACAAAGGCTTGATTTTCTATTGAACTTACTGCTCTTTATTGCTGCTGTTGTTAACATTGAAAAGGGCAATGGCTCCAGGCAGATGTTGCTCCCTGGGAAAAGAAAAAGTACAGTGAAATCTTAGGAGTTACCATACATACAATGCCCACAGTAAGCAAACAATCTTAAAGAACAAATTCTTTCCAGTTTCCACCTATTAAAAACTAGTGCCTAGGCAATTTTTGAAAATACAGAACCTCTATGAAGCATTAATCAATGTCTATTCATCTGTGCTTACAATGCATCATATTAGCATCCACCACACCCTGAGTGAGCCAACTTGGATGTTGCTAACTCCCAGCAAGAGACCTAAGACTTAGATTGTCAGGGAAGACAAGACAAATGAAAACACGGGAAAGCTGAAGGTAGATGGTGGGGAAAAAAACAGGAGAGGCAGGAAAAGAGGGAGAACACCAAATAAAAAATAAATACATTTGACAGGAGGGGAACCCCTGATCCATACCAATCCAATACATACCAGCACTCCTGTTACACTCTCAGAGTAACATATTTGAAATTTCCATGAGTGCTTTTTTTTTCTGAAGGATTTTTTACCTTTTCTCTTCGCGATACTCACCCTAGTGCCTGACTTCCCTGAAGGTAGGTTGAATAGGAGAGAGCATTTTAGAGAATGACAGTTAAGCTCTCTCACACAGAGTTGTTTGGAAGAAGGATCAGAAAGGAGGAGCAAATCAGAGAGGACTCAGGCGTGAGGTCTCCTGAAGGACAGACACAGGTCTGGAGAAAATGATCAGCAAGTGTGTCTATGACTTGGAGGCTCGTGGGCATGAATTACCATCAGGCAGTGGCAGTTTCCCAAGAGAAGGAAAGGTTGAGGGACAGAAGGTATTCCCAAGATCCTGCAGAGTAGCTGGGGAGCAGTGGTGTTTGTCAAGCCCACCAGGTGAACGAATAGTACCTTTCTTTCATCTAAATAATAGTTTAAAAACAAATGTGGAGGGACCGATCACATGGCTCACCTGTGTGACAGTTGTCTGCTTCCGTGTGTATTACCTCTAGAGGAATCCCTTGCCTGCAGGTTCTCACTCTCTGATTCTTCAAATACAGAGTCACTGTCATCATCACCATCATCAGAAAAAGAGCTACGGTCCAATAAGTGGCAAAGGTGAATTAGATCAATATTTTGAACCACTGTGTGGGACGACATTTCTCACTGGAAGGACAACTGTCTCATCTCTTACCTTCTTTCTCAAACACAGACAGCAGCATTTAATAAGAGCAAGATGAAGACTGTGCAGAAGTAGCAATTTACTCCCCCAAAGAGAATTAGATACAATATATGCACCATTCAGTAAAATATGTATAATTAAGAATCTACTTTCTAGGCATTTCATATTCATATTATTTGATGCATTGATAGTGCTAATGTTTATCAGAGAGAAAGTATGATCTGTGTGTGTGTGTATGTGTGTGTGTGTGTGCGTGTGTGTGTCTGCATGCTCAGTTGTTCAGTTTTGACTGGCTCTTTGTAACCACATGGATTGTAGCCCACCAGGCTCCTCTGTCCATGGGATTTCTCAGGCGAAAACACAGGGTGGGTTGCCATTTCCTATTCTAGGAAATCTTCCTGAATGAGGAATTGGGCCCTGGGCTTTTGGGTCTCCTTTAGATGTGAAATGTCTCATGAGGAAAGGTCCTGTCAATGACAAATGAGATATTTGGCAAAGGAGCTTCTAAAGAATGATCACAATAATGTCTATGTTCATTTGTTAGACAAGTTAGGCTGTCCCAAAGTAGAATTCACTAAATTAAATAAATCACAAAGTCTGAAGTTTCAGATTAAAATTGAAATTAAGCCTAGTTAAGTTAAAGAATGATGGCTGATATTAAAAATACATTTACCTGCATGCTCCATTTTCCATCCTTCTTATTTCCTTACCAACATCTGGTCCAACCACATTGGAAATATTTACAAAAGAGCGTCGTGTGTTGATAATCATTTTCTTCATGGTTAGTTTAATGTCTGGGGAGAAGAAAGTCTTGTTAGCAGGAAGACTTTTTTTTTTTTTTTTAAAGATTTATTTATTTATTTTGGGCGGGGGTCAGGTTGGGGAGGGAGGGAAGCAGGCGGGCCACTTCTATTGGTCTTTCATTTCTCTATTTTCATCCGTCTTTGTTCTTTGGCTCCTGTGGGCCTCCCATTGCGGTGGCCTCTGTCGTTGCAGAGCCCCGGCTCTGGGCGCATGCGCTCCAGAGCTCTGGAGCTCCGGCTCGGTGATTGGACACATCGGTCCAGCCGCTCCGCAGCACGTGGGATCTTCCCAGGCCAGGGATCGAACCGGCGCCCCTCGCACTGCAAGGCGGTGTCCTTACCCACTGGACCACCAGGGAAGCCCTTAATTTATTTTTAAACCCACCAATTTAACTGATCTTTACAGTTAAAGTTACATAATTAAAAATTATTTCTAATAGTTTTTCTGCTAAATAATTTTTCAGTAATGAAATCATAGAACTCATACAAATTATTCTTTTGCTTTTTCATGACATATTTAGCTTTTTTTTAATGAGCTATTTAGTTTTTTGATGTCTAGTTACCTTGCGTAAAAAATTCTAGAACATAGCAAGTAACATTCTTGATATTCTGGTATTAAAACTGTCTTAAGAGATACCAGTATGGTTCTTGGCTTTATGAGAATATTTTATAGGTTCACTCTTAAGCATATTGCTAACTGTTAGCATAAGAGAAGTGTTTGATACATATTAGTAAAATCTCCACTTATTCATATTTTATCAATTTTTAAAATTTAAAATTGGAATGAATGTTGATTTTTATTAAGGCTCTATAGCTTTTATAGAAATAATAATACTTCCTTTTCAATTTTCCCTATTAATATACTGAGTTGCATTAATAAATTATCTTAATAATTACATAATAAAATCTTTTTGATTATGCTGTTAGTCTTTTCATATGTATTGAATTTTATCTGCTAATGTTTCATTTTTAATCTTTACATTAAAGTTTTTATGCATTAAAAGTAAATTTTGTAGTTTGAGAAAGGGTTTTTAATATCAGTAAGAGTTGATTTTTTTCAATATACTTTTCAATCTTTTGGTATCATAGGATTATTAATAAAACATCTGAAAACAATTATTTTAGAGAATTCATTTCTTTGTTGGTTTTCAAATATGAATCTTTGCATCAAAATGAAACAACTGCTTTTACAAACTAAGCTTCAGCTTTCGTTTTTAAATGAATCACAAAATTTTCTCACTGAAGTGAGGCTATAAAAAAACTTCACAAAGAAACCAGTACTATACTGTAAAGAAATTATCCTCCAATTAAAAAAAAAGACTAAAAGAAATTCACAAAGATAAAGCAAAGCAAATGATTGAAAAAATCTGATGAACAATTCAGGCAAAATAAACGTGGAAAATAAGTTATGAATGCTCAGGAAGCAATGAGGCTCTGATTTGGGTTTAAAACTGCCTCTGCCATTTATTAGTTGAATGAACTCAAGTGAGACTTTCAACATTATTTAGTCTTGGTATTTACATCTGCAAAAATCAAAATAGTATCTTTTTTCATCAAATAACAGAAAGATATGCTGTGCACCCACATGCAAACCCACACATATAAACATTAATTAACTATGAAGCAGCAGTTCTCTAAATTTAGGATGAATAGTACCTGTAAAATTTGTTTAAAATGCAGATTCCATGGCCTTTCTCTCAGAGTTTGAATGACATGGGGTACAGGAATCTACAATTGTATCAAGCACTATAAGAAATTCTACTTCAAGCTATTCTTAAATCACACTTAAAGAAACATTATTCTATGGTACTGTCCCTTGGTACACTAACCCAGAAATATTTGTATTTCTAAATACAGTAGTGAGAGAGATGAAATAATGTCACTAAAGATTTCAAGGTTAATGTTATTACCTGTCTGATATTTCAGATCTGCAAATCTGAAACATTTAGGATCAATTCTTTTTTTTTTCTTTTTTTGCTAACACCAAAAACATTTTTATTGGAGTATAGCCAATTAACAATTTTGTGGTAGTTCCAGGTAAACAGTGAAGGGGCTTAGCCATACATATACATGTATCCACTCTCCCCGAAATCCCGTCCCATCTGGGCTAGTACATTACATTGAGTAGTGCTCCATGTGTTATACAATAGATTTTTGTTGGTTAGAGGATCAATTCTTAAAGACAAAACTCGCAAACAACTAATATAACAAAAAATCAACTTCATAGCTTTTTTTATTGCTTTTTTTTTTTTTTTTGGCCTCTAAGTCATCATTTATTTTTCACTGATCTTTATTCTTTGGTCTACGTGGGCTTCCCACCGCAGTGGCCTCTCTTGCTGCAGAGCTCCAGCTCTGGGTACATGTGCTCCAGAGCACTGGCTTGTAATTGGACACACCGATTGAGCCTCTCCTTGGCATGTGGGATCTTCCCAGGTCAGGGTTCAAACTGGTGCCCCTTGCACTGCAACATGGACTCTTTATCCACTGGACCACCAGGGAAGCCCAACTTTATAGCTTTAATGAGAAATACAGATTTAAATTTGAAAAACAATGAAATTCACTATATTAATAGAAAAAAGTGACAAAACAATCACTTCAACAGACGTAGAAAAATAGTTTGAAAAAATTTAATACCTATTCATAATAAAACTTCTATTTAACCTGATAAAAAATATACAAAATCCATATAATTGACATCATACCTAATGATGAAACACTAAACATGTACCCCTTTAAGCCAAGAACAAGGCAAGGATATTCTAGAAGTATTCAAATTGTATTGGAGCTCTTAGCTATTAAAGTAAGCCAGAAAAAGAGAAGGAGGAAAAGAAGAAAGAACAAGGTTCTATCTTGGAAAAGGAAATGAATTCTTAAATCACACTTAAAGAAACATTATTCTATGGTACTGTCCCTTGGTACACTAACCCAGAAATATTTGTATTTCTAAATACAGTAGTGAGAGAGATGAAATAATGTCACTAAAGATTTCAAGGTTAATGTTATTACCTGTCTGATATTTCAGATCTGCAAATCTGAAACATTTAGGATCAATTCTTTTTTTTTTCTTTTTTTGCTAACACCAAAAACATTTTTATTGGAGTATAGCCAATTAACAATTTTGTGGTAGTTCCAGGTAAACAGTGAAGGGGCTTAGCCATACATATACATGTATCCACTCTCCCCGAAATCCCCGTCCCATCTGGGCTAGTACATTACATTGAGTAGTGCTCCATGTGTTATACAATAGATTTTTGTTGGTTAGAGGATCAATTCTTAAAGACAAAACTCGCAAACAACTAATATAACAAAAAATCAACTTCATAGCTTTTTTTATTGCTTTTTTTTTTTTTTTTTTTTGGCCTCTAAGTCATCATTTATTTTTCACTGATCTTTATTCTTTGGTCTACGTGGGCTTCCCACCGCAGTGGCCTCTCTTGCTGCAGAGCTCCAGCTCTGGGTACATGTGCTCCAGAGCACTGGCTTGTAATTGGACACACCGATTGAGCCTCTCCTTGGCATGTGGGATCTTCCCAGGTCAGGGTTCAAACTGGTGCCCCTTGCACTGCAACATGGACTCTTTATCCACTGGACCACCAGGGAAGCCCAACTTTATAGCTTTAATGAGAAATACAGATTTAAATTTGAAAAACAATGAAATTCACTATATTAATAGAAAAAAGTGACAAAACAATCACTTCAACAGACGTAGAAAAATAGTTTGAAAAAATTTAATACCTATTCATAATAAAACTTCTATTTAACCTGATAAAAAATATACAAAATCCATATAATTGACATCATACCTAATGATGAAACACTAAACATGTTCCCCTTTAAGCCAAGAACAAGGCAAGGATATTCTAGAAGTATTCAAATTGTATTGGAGGTCTTAGCTATTAAAGTAAGCCAGAAAAAGAGAAGGAGGAAAAGAAGAAAGAACAAGGTTCTATCTTGGAAAGGTCCTGAATTGGAAATGAAACTATATTTTCAGATGAAATGACAGTATTTATAAACAACACTAAAGAATCTATAGAAAAAGATTAGAACCAATAAGTGAGCTTAGTGAGGTCACAGGACAAAAAGTCAATGCAAAAAATAGTTAATTTTATTTCTGAATATCAGCAGTGAATAGTATGAAAATGAAACATGTACATTCCAACACATCAATATCTATGGCCAATTCAAAAAATACATACTATGTACAAAGTTCTTAGCCAGCTGTTTTGAGAAAGAAGCTCAGGTACGATGATGGCCCTAAAGAATTCACAGCTAGCAATGTGGAGCAAGGTAAGAGTACCAAAAAATGGGTCTCAAAAACGTTTGAGAGGGCTTCCCCTGGTGGTCCAGTGGGTAAGGACACCGCCTTGCAGTGCAAGGGGTGCCAGTTCGATCCCTGGCCTGGGAAGATCCCACGTGCCGCAGAGCAGTTGAACTGATGTGTCCAATCACCAAGCCAGAGCTCTGAAGCACGTGCGCCCAGAGCCGGCGCTTGGCAGGGACAGATGCCACCGTGATGGGAGGCCCACAGGTGCCAAAGCACAAAGACGGCTGAAAATAGAGAAATGAAAGACCAATAGCAGTGGCCCGCCCGCTACCCTCCCTCTCCAACCCGACCCCCGCCCAAAATAAATAAATAAATCTTAAAAAAAAAAAAATAGACAAATGAAAGACCAATAGAAGTGGCCCACCTGTTCCCCTCCCTCCCCAACCCGACCCCCACCCAAAATAAATAAATAAATAAATCTTTAAAAAAAAGAAAAAAAAAGTTTGAGACCCATAAAAGAAACTAAAATGTGTTAATAATTGTCAGCCACCTCTTCGATTTCTAAGATTATTTTTTCATTGTTTCACAAGTGGACATTTTAACAATATTATATCATGAGAAAAAATTGATAGCGAGAAAAGGGGGAATTTGAACACATAGACACACACAGAGGGAAGACTATGGAGATTCACAAACAAAACATCATGAGAAGATGTATCCACAAGCCAAGGGATCTGTGGGTAACAGATACTGGAAAAGAGACATGGAACAGACTTCTCCTTTGTGCCTTCAGGGGGAGGACGGCCCTACTAGCACCTTGATATGGTACTTCTGGCTTCTAGAGTTGAGATAGTAGATCTCTGTTTTTTTAAGCCACTATGTTTAGGTAAGTTGGCAATAGCAGTCCTAGGAAAGGAATGCAATGTAAAAGGGGATGCAGGGAGTCAAAACGGTTGCTATCCAGCACAGAGACTGGTCAGGCCAAGGATGCTGTGGGAGCCAGGAGAGGATATACCAAAGTTCTTAGCCAGCTGTTTTGAGAAAGAAGCTCAGGTACGATGATGGCCCTAAAGAATTCACAGCTAGCAATGTGGAGCAAGGTAAGAGTACCAAAAAATGGGTCTCAAAAACGTTTGAGAGGGCTTCCCCTGGTGGTCCAGTGGGTAAGGACACCGCCTTGCAGTGCAAGGGGTGCCAGTTCGATCCCTGGCCTGGGAAGATCCCACGTGCCGCAGAGCAGTTGAACTGATGTGTCCAATCACCAAGCCAGAGCTCTGAAGCACGTGCGCCCAGAGCCGGCGCTTGGCAGGGACAGATGCCACCGTGATGGGAGGCCCACAGGTGCCAAAGCACAAAGACGGCTGAAAATAGAGAAATGAAAGACCAATAGCAGTGGCCCGCCCGCTACCCTCCCTCCCCAAACCCCGCCCAAAATAAATAAATAAATCTTAAAAAAAAAAAAATAGACAAATGAAAGACCAATAGAAGTGGCCCACCTGTTCCCCTCCCTCCCCAACCCGACCCCCACCCAAAATAAATAAATAAATAAATCTTTAAAAAAAAGAAAAAAAAAGTTTGAGACCCATAAAAGAAACTAAAATGTGTTAATAATTGTCAGCCACCTCTTCGATTTCTAAGATTATTTTTTCATTGTTTCACAAGTGGACATTTTAACAATATTATATCATGAGAAAAAATTGATAGCGAGAAAAGGGGGAATTTGAACACATAGACACACACAGAGGGAAGACTATGGAGATTCACAAACAAAACATCATGAGAAGATGTATCCACAAGCCAAGGGATCTGTGGGTAACAGATACTGGAAAAGAGACATGGAACAGACTTCTCCTTTGTGCCTTCAGGGGGAGGACGGCCCTACTAGCACCTTGATATGGTACTTCTGGCTTCTAGAGTTGAGATAGTAGATCTCTGTTTTTTTAAGCCACTATGTTTAGGTAAGTTGGCAATAGCAGTCCTAGGAAAGGAATGCAATGTAAAAGGGGATGCAGGGAGTCAAAACGGTTGCTATCCAGCACAGAGACTGGTCAGGCCAAGGATGCTGTGGGAGCCAGGAGAGGATATACCAAAGCCTCTGCAGGGGGCTTGAGAGAAAACTTCCTGAAAAGGCAAAGCTAAAGAGATCTTGCACAACAAGCAGGCAGGCACCCACCAAGCCTCTTCAATGTGGAGCAAGATTCTAGGTAGGAGCAGCAGCAAGTGCAGAAAAGCAAGCATGTGAGAGATTAGAGTGCCTTCAGGAAAGCAGAGCAGAGTAAATCATGCAGAATACCTGTCTGTGAGTAAATGAGAAGAACAGAAGTGGAGAGGAAAGCAGGAATTAATTCACTACCTGCATTGAATACTGTGTTACCAGGGATGAGAAATCACTGGAGGATGCTAATAAGGCTATGCTTAATTTTTCAACTGGGTAAAGCAACAGGAAGAAGGTGGGGTAGAAATCTATGGAAGATTACAGGTATTACTGGGTCCCAGCTCACGCCACAGTGCACAGAGTGCTGTGATCTCTCACCGTGCCTAGTCATTCAGGTAGGAAAGAGCCCCAGAGGCCAATATATGGACTCAGCTGAAACTGGGGTTAGGAGCTTGGGTGGAGGGACGAGAGGGCAGAGACGGTAAGGAGACTGTGAGAGATAAAACACAACAGAGCTTCAGCTAGAGGAGGGAGGGGATAATAGGAAGGGAGGGTTTGTTAGGGAATTAAAGATCAGAGGGACGGATGTCTCAATAAGGCTGAACAACAGGTTTGGAGAGTAAGAGCCGAAAGTAGAGAAGGCTGCAATCAGGAAATAAAGATGCTGCACTGAAGGTTACAGCTATGGAAGTGAAGCAGCCAAGGCAAGGCAGCTTTTTTTAATCACAGAGGTAACAGCCAAGGAATCTGTGGGTAACAGATACTGGAAAAGAGACATGGAACAGACTTCTCCTTTGTGCCTTCAGGGGGAGGACGGCCCTACTAGCACCTTGATATGGTACTTCTGGCTTCTAGAGTTGAGATAGTAGATCTCTGTTTTTTTAAGCCACTATGTTTAGGTAAGTTGGCAATAGCAGTCCTAGGAAAGGAATGCAATGTAAAAGGGGATGCAGGGAGTCAAAACGGTTGCTATCCAGCACAGAGACTGGTCAGGCCAAGGATGCTGTGGGAGCCAGGAGAGGATATACCAAAGCCTCTGCAGGGGGCTTGAGAGAAAACTTCCTGAAAAGGCAAAGCTAAAGAGATCTTGCACAACAAGCAGGCAGGCACCCACCAAGCCTCTTCAATGTGGAGCAAGATTCTAGGTAGGAGCAGCAGCAAGTGCAGAAAAGCAAGCATGTGAGAGATTAGAGTGCCTTCAGGAAAGCAGAGCAGAGTAAATCATGCAGAATACCTGTCTGTGAGTAAATGAGAAGAACAGAAGTGGAGAGGAAAGCAGGAATTAATTCACTACCTGCATTGAATACTGTGTTACCAGGGATGAGAAATCACTGGAGGATGCTAATAAGGCTATGCTTAATTTTTCAACTGGGTAAAGCAACAGGAAGAAGGTGGGGTAGAAATCTATGGAAGATTACAGGTATTACTGGGTCCCAGCTCACGCCACAGTGCACAGAGTGCTGTGATCTCTCACCGTGCCTAGTCATTCAGGTAGGAAAGAGCCCCAGAGGCCAATATATGGACTCAGCTGAAACTGGGGTTAGGAGCTTGGGTGGAGGGACGAGAGGGCAGAGACGGTAAGGAGACTGTGAGAGATAAAACACAACAGAGCTTCAGCTAGAGGAGGGAGGGGATAATAGGAAGGGAGGGTTTGTTAGGGAATTAAAGATCAGAGGGACGGATGTCTCAATAAGGCTGAACAACAGGTTTGGAGAGTAAGAGCCGAAAGTAGAGAAGGCTGCAATCAGGAAATAAAGATGCTGCACTGAAGGTTACAGCTATGGAAGTGAAGCAGCCAAGGCAAGGACTCAGGTGACCACAGAAGAAAGGTGGAACAAAAGCTCTTGTGAAGCTAGGGACTCATATGTTTCAAATGCATATTTCATAGCTGTGGGAGTTGCCCAGAATGAGAGCAAGACACAGCAGGAAAGGGAAATCTGAAAGTAAGTGCCACATTATTCGATGAATGTGGAGCAGCAATGGGCAGGTCAGCAGATGCTCAAAGTGAGCTCTGGCCGGGAAGGAGTAGAAAAAGAAAAGGGTGTCCTGAAGGATTTAGAAGAGGCAGGGGAGAAATAAGAAAACGTCAGCTTCTTCCTAAGAGGGTCAGGAGCATCTAGTCTGTGCATCATCAGAATCTGTCCAAATTCTAATCATTTTTTCAGGCTTGAAGTGAAGCATATTTGTTTGTGTCGGGGAGAACGCCTCTGTGAAGCCTTTATGACTCCTTCCCATCGGATGTGATAGAGTCAGACAGGATGAGAACACACAAGTGAGAAGAATATCTATACATTGCCCATTCCCTGCATCATCAGTCTACCTCTTTCAGCCTCTGTATGTATTTTGAGACCACAGAAACAAAGGTAAGAAGTAAACACCTTAAGTGCCTGCCACAGGTCAGGCATTACACCAGTTTAGCATATTTAATCCACATCAAAATCTGAAGCACAGCTTTATCTTCTCCATTTCACAGGGGAGGATATGAAGCTCAGAGAAGTTGAAGGATTTGCTCATGTGACTTTTATTGCAGCACTGGTATGCACAAACCAGCTGCAAAGCTTACAGGTATTCCCCACGCCACAGTGAAATGTGATCTCTCACCGTGCCTAGTCATTCAGGTAGGAAAGAGCCCCAGAGGCCAATATATGGACTCAGCTGAAACTGGGGTTAGGAGCTTGGGTGGAGGGACGAGAGGGCAGAGACGGTAAGGAGACTGTGAGAGATAAAACACAACAGAGCTTCAGCTAGAGGAGGGAGGGGATAATAGGAAGGGAGGGTTTGTTAGGGAATTAAAGATCAGAGGGACGGATGTCTCAATAAGGCTGAACAACAGGTTTGGAGAGTAAGAGCCGAAAGTAGAGAAGGCTGCAATCAGGAAATAAAGATGCTGCACTGAAGGTTACAGCTATGGAAGTGAAGCAGCCAAGGCAAGGACTCAGGTGACCACAGAAGAAAGGTGGAACAAAAGCTCTTGTGAAGCTAGGGACTCATATGTTTCAAATGCATATTTCATAGCTGTGGGAGTTGCCCAGAATGAGAGCAAGACACAGCAGGAAAGGGAAATCTGAAAGTAAGTGCCACATTATTCGATGAATGTGGAGCAGCAATGGGCAGGTCAGCAGATGCTCAAAGTGAGCTCTGGCCGGGAAGGAGTAGAAAAAGAAAAGGGTGTCCTGAAGGATTTAGAAGAGGCAGGGGAGAAATAAGAAAACGTCAGCTTCTTCCTAAGAGGGTCAGGAGCATCTAGTCTGTGCATCATCAGAATCTGTCCAAATTCTAATCATTTTTTCAGGCTTGAAGTGAAGCATATTTGTTTGTGTCGGGGAGAACGCCTCTGTGAAGCCTTTATGACTCCTTCCCATCGGATGTGATAGAGTCAGACAGGATGAGAACACACAAGTGAGAAGAATATCTATACATTGCCCATTCCCTGCATCATCAGTCTACCTCTTTCAGCCTCTGTATGTATTTTGAGACCACAGAAACAAAGGTAAGAAGTAAACACCTTAAGTGCCTGCCACAGGTCAGGCATTACACCAGTTTAGCATATTTAATCCACATCAAAATCTGAAGCACAGCTTTATCTTCTCCATTTCACAGGGGAGGATATGAAGCTCAGAGAAGTTGAAGGATTTGCTCATGTGACTTTTATTGCAGCACTGGTATGCACAAACCAGCTGCAAAGCTCAAGCTCTTTCTGGCACTGATCAGAAAAGGCGTGATATGGGCACTCAGTCACTCAGACACTTGTTCGTCCCTGCCTCATGCCTAAGTGTGTGATCTTCTCCACAGAAGTGTGCCTTCTGAATTCAATCAATTATTTACAATGCAGTAACATAGACTCAAAAGGCATGTCTTTTAAAACATAGATTTCAACAAAATAGTGGCCTTGGAAGTTCTAATTTCCAGTGATATACTTTAGGAGCCCAAGCTAATTGTTAATTGTTTAGTCATGTCTCTTCTTGTTTAGTCACTAAGTCATGTCTGACTCTTTGTGACCCTATGGGCTGTGGCCCACTAGGCTCCTCTGTCCATGAGATTCTCCAGGCAAGAATGTTGGAGTAAGTAGCCATTCCCTCCTCCAAGGGACCTTCCTGACCCAAGGATTGAACCCAGGTCTCCTGCATTACAGGCAAATTCTTTACCACCTGAGCCACCAGAGAAGTCCAAAATATACTCCCCAAAACATACCTTTTAAAAAACAGTTGATTTGGTAAATAAATATAGCTTTAAATGAAGTTCTTAATAGCCACTTCTTATCAGATAACTGCCCTAAACCCTTATTTTGTAGAAATTCTAAATTCACTATTGTCCTTAGGAAACATACCAGACAAGATTTTTCTACAATTTCACTTGACTGAACAATTTAAAAGAAGGGCTTTTGTGTTTCACCCATATATATCCTCAACATTAAGAATGATGCTTCAAAATTGAAGGAGACCCCTGTACCCTAATGTTCATTGCAGCACTCTACACAATAGCTAGAACATGGAAGCGACCTAGATGTCCATCGATGAATGAATGGATAAAAAAACCCTGGCATATATATACAATGATGTACTTCTCAGTCACAAAAAGAAACACAGAAGATTCAGTCCTAATGAGATGGATGAATCTAGAACCTATTACACAAAGTGAAGTAAGTCAAAAAGAGAAGGACAAGTATAGTATACTAACACACATATATGGAATCTAGTACAATCATACTAATAAACACACACGCAGAGCATTGATGGAAAAAGTGTCCTAGAGAACAGACTTATGGACACTGGGGAGAGAGAAGAGTGGGTGAGAGTTACTGAAAGAGTAACATGGAGCCCTAAGCTAGCATATGTAAAAGAAATAACTATTGTCAATGCAGTGTGAGTTAAGGGATCTTACACTGAGGGGTATGTGATGGCCTGGAGGGGTAGAATCGGTGGTGGGGGGGAAGAGAAATTGGATATACATATGATTAATCTGGGATTATATATATATAATATATATATAAACAACAAAACTCTGTAAAAGCAAAAAGCAAAATAAAAAAAAATTAAAGAAAAAAGAATGGTGCTTCAAAACCTGCAAGTATCGAAAGATGTGTGTGAAAAGAAAGAATGAGCAAATGAATGAACACAGGTTAGAAGAAGCAGATGGGGAAGTGATGAGAAAATGAATCCACATCATCCTAGCTCACTCCTGCTCCAACTGCTTTACTAAAATCTCATACCCCACCTCCTCTATTCATCACTGTCTCCCAACCCATGAAACTTTGGTGCAGTGAATCAAAAAGACTCCAAGGAACAATCCCTTTCATCAGATAACTGCCCTAAACCCTTATTTTGTAGAAATTCTAAATTCACTATTGTCCTTAGGAAACATACCAGACAAGATTTTTCTACAATTTCACTTGACTGAACAATTTAAAAGAAGGGCTTTTGTGTTTCACCCATATATATCCTCAACATTAAGAATGATGCTTCAAAATTGAAGGAGACCCCTGTACCCTAATGTTCATTGCAGCACTCTACACAATAGCTAGAACATGGAAGCGACCTAGATGTCCATCGATGAATGAATGGATAAAAAAACCCTGGCATATATATACAATGATGTACTTCTCAGTCACAAAAAGAAACACAGAAGATTCAGTCCTAATGAGATGGATGAATCTAGAACCTATTACACAAAGTGAAGTAAGTCAAAAAGAGAAGGACAAGTATAGTATACTAACACACATATATGGAATCTAGTACAATCATACTAATAAACACACACGCAGAGCATTGATGGAAAAAGTGTCCTAGAGAACAGACTTATGGACACTGGGGAGAGAGAAGAGTGGGTGAGAGTTACTGAAAGAGTAACATGGAGCCCTAAGCTAGCATATGTAAAAGAAATAACTATTGTCAATGCAGTGTGAGTTAAGGGATCTTACACTGAGGGGTATGTGATGGCCTGGAGGGGTAGAATCGGTGGTGGGGGGGAAGAGAAATTGGATATACATATGATTAATCTGGGATTATATATATATAATATATATATAAACAACAAAACTCTGTAAAAGCAAAAAGCAAAATAAAAAAAAATTAAAGAAAAAAGAATGGTGCTTCAAAACCTGCAAGTATCGAAAGATGTGTGTGAAAAGAAAGAATGAGCAAATGAATGAACACAGGTTAGAAGAAGCAGATGGGGAAGTGATGAGAAAATGAATCCACATCATCCTAGCTCACTCCTGCTCCAACTGCTTTACTAAAATCTCATACCCCACCTCCTCTATTCATCACTGTCTCCCAACCCATGAAACTTTGGTGCAGTGAATCACGACTAAGGACAATTGAATCTGAAGATCCTGTGGCCACAAGGAAAGTGGCATGGATGTGGATCTCCCATTTTCATCAGTAATAAGTTCCAGGTCTCCAAAGTACCAGTGCTTTCTCTGTTTCAGCAATGCTTTCCACGTACAGTAGTAGGTTACACAGAAACAGTCCCACATTCACCATGGCACCGCTGAGAAGAAAAGGGGCTCGTACTTACCCATTTTGTTCTTGTATAAAAGTCTACTTTCACTTCTATCCACGTATTTCCCAATTTCACATAAACAGTCCTGACCATCTTTTTTGGCTCCCACACTGCATTTCACTCATTAATTCATTTCAAACATTTGAATATCTCCTATTGGCCAGTCTCATTTCATTTGCTCTAAAGCAGCCACTTCAGAGCCCTGTGTCCAGTGCAGTCGAAACTGGACTTTCACTTCTTTCCCAGTCAAACCAGCTCTTCTTCTGGACTTGCTCATTTCTGGTGGTAGAATCACTGTGCTCTCACGCACTTAGCTCACTGAGAACTTGGAGTTGATTGTCTTTGACCCTTTCCTCCCCACCCAGACACTGTGCCAAGTCTTACACATCCTATTTTGCAACTGCTCTCACCAGCACTCCCAGGTTTTCATTCTGATTACCACTAGGGTTTGTCAGGTGCTTATTACCACTTATCTTAGACTAAGTCTTTCAGCTGATTTATTCATCCCCAGTCTCCTCCTCTCCCAAACCATCCTGCAAAGTCCTCCCAAAATACTCTTCTTCAGGAGCATATACTAGCATATTCTTGTTTTAGAATCTTCAAAATGTCACCACTGTCTGCTGAATTAGTACCCTTTCTTCTGCAATGAAGTCCCAATCTCCCTTCCTTCCTCCCTCTTTTTCTTTTTATTCTTTCCAAAAAGACAGGATGAAATACTACATAGTCATTAAAAATAAAATACTTCTAGATGAACATATATTGGAAGTTCTTAAAGATACCATATATAGGAAAAGATCATCTTAACATGTATAATTTATATATATATATATGTATACACACACACACACACATGTGTGTGTGTGTATGTGTAGAGAAAGAGGAAAAAAAAGATGCAACCAGAAAGTGGTAACAGTGATTACCTGTGCCTGATGAAGGAGAACCAGGGCCGAGATGACTGGGCAATGTGTGTAGAGAGGGGGCTATTGTATTTTCTAAATACTGTACAACGTAAATCAATAACTTAGTGGATATGCATAGTGACCCCCATTTCAAAATGCAAAACAACATAAAATTATGTTGTCCATACTTCTACCACCAGGAATTAACAAAGTTAACTTTTGTCAAATTTGTTTCCCCACATTTGATGACATGAGGAAAACAATAGAACTGTATACAGGGGTGGGGGGAAGGGAGGAGGTTCGAGAAGGAGGGGACATCTGCATACTTAGGACTGATTCACACTGTTACATGACTGACACCAGCACAACATTGTAAAGCAATTATCTTCCAAATAAAAGTAAAACTAAAAAAAGTTTATACCAAAAGTTGAGGCCCTTTTACCAAGCTGCCACCTCCCAGTTCCAACCTTGTCTTCCCTCTACCCTCTACCCAGAAGCAACCACTGCTGTGAGTTTGGTGTATACTCTTCCAGCCCATTCCATCTTTTTACATACCTATATAAGCATCCATAACCAAAGCACAGTTTGAGACATGGGGTCTAAGTGCATATAGCAGTATTTCTTTTGTGCATAATTGTGACTTCCTATTTCATTCTATATTGTCTGTTAGTACTATAACCTGTATAGATCATATTTTATTTTTTACGTACCTTATAACCTTTCATCCCCAGTCTCCTCCTCTCCCAAACCATCCTGCAAAGTCCTCCCAAAATACTCTTCTTCAGGAGCATATACTAGCATATTCTTGTTTTAGAATCTTCAAAATGTCACCACTGTCTGCTGAATTAGTACCCTTTCTTCTGCAATGAAGTCCCAATCTCCCTTCCTTCCTCCCTCTTTTTCTTTTTATTCTTTCCAAAAAGACAGGATGAAATACTACATAGTCATTAAAAATAAAATACTTCTAGATGAACATATATTGGAAGTTCTTAAAGATACCATATATAGGAAAAGATCATCTTAACATGTATAATTTATATATATATATATGTATACACACACACACACACATGTGTGTGTGTGTATGTGTAGAGAAAGAGGAAAAAAAAGATGCAACCAGAAAGTGGTAACAGTGATTACCTGTGCCTGATGAAGGAGAACCAGGGCCGAGATGACTGGGCAATGTGTGTAGAGAGGGGGCTATTGTATTTTCTAAATACTGTACAACGTAAATCAATAACTTAGTGGATATGCATAGTGACCCCCATTTCAAAATGCAAAACAACATAAAATTATGTTGTCCATACTTCTACCACCAGGAATTAACAAAGTTAACTTTTGTCAAATTTGTTTCCCCACATTTGATGACATGAGGAAAACAATAGAACTGTATACAGGGGTGGGGGGAAGGGAGGAGGTTCGAGAAGGAGGGGACATCTGCATACTTAGGACTGATTCACACTGTTACATGACTGACACCAGCACAACATTGTAAAGCAATTATCTTCCAAATAAAAGTAAAACTAAAAAAAGTTTATACCAAAAGTTGAGGCCCTTTTACCAAGCTGCCACCTCCCAGTTCCAACCTTGTCTTCCCTCTACCCTCTACCCAGAAGCAACCACTGCTGTGAGTTTGGTGTATACTCTTCCAGCCCATTCCATCTTTTTACATACCTATATAAGCATCCATAACCAAAGCACAGTTTGAGACATGGGGTCTAAGTGCATATAGCAGTATTTCTTTTGTGCATAATTGTGACTTCCTATTTCATTCTATATTGTCTGTTAGTACTATAACCTGTATAGATCATATTTTATTCCTTTTTTTCAATTCGTATTTCCTCTATTAATGAAAAAGTGGTTCTTTTCAGTTTTTTGCTACTATATATAATAATAATGCTGCATTAAATAATGCTGCATTAAAAACCCTTTGCCTGTCTCCTTAGAATCCTGTGCAAGAGTAGTAGTTGTGTCTACATCCAGAGGTGGAATGGCTAGTTCTAGTTTCAGTTCATGAGAGCAGCTAAATTGCTGCCCACTGTTGTGGATCATTCTATACTCTGTGAGTCCTATACAGATATATAATTTCCTCCACACCTGACCAACCCTTAATATTGTCAGATTTTAGGGGTTTTTCCCCCCAACTTGATGAGACAAATTTATTTGTACTATGGCTTTTGATTAGCATTTACTGATGAAGTCGGAAAACTGTCATGTGTCTATTGGTCATCTGGATTTCTTCTTTGTAAATTATAAGTTCATATTCTTGGTCCATTTTTTTAGTTGGATTCTTTCATTCATTCAACACACATTTAATGCCTGCTAGGTGTCAGGCATTATTATTATCCCCCAAATAAATATATAACCCTGGCCCTTTATTAATCGTACATTAATTTAACCTTTCCGAATTAAGCATAAAATTCTAAAATTAGTGATCTACTAATTCATGTATTTTACCAACATGTAATACCTTAAATCATTTAGCCACAAATACTTATTTACCAGTCTATGGCTTAAAAAAAAACAATTATATCCAAATACATTGTGACTTCAAAACAACAACATAAATTAGATTCATGTAACCCAGCCTTGCATTCCAAATAAAAGTAAAACTAAAAAAAGTTTATACCAAAAGTTGAGGCCCTTTTACCAAGCTGCCACCTCCCAGTTCCAACCTTGTCTTCCCTCTACCCTCTACCCAGAAGCAACCACTGCTGTGAGTTTGGTGTATACTCTTCCAGCCCATTCCATCTTTTTACATACCTATATAAGCATCCATAACCAAAGCACAGTTTGAGACATGGGGTCTAAGTGCATATAGCAGTATTTCTTTTGTGCATAATTGTGACTTCCTATTTCATTCTATATTGTCTGTTAGTACTATAACCTGTATAGATCATATTTTATTCCTTTTTTTCAATTCGTATTTCCTCTATTAATGAAAAAGTGGTTCTTTTCAGTTTTTTGCTACTATATATAATAATAATGCTGCATTAAATAATGCTGCATTAAAAACCCTTTGCCTGTCTCCTTAGAATCCTGTGCAAGAGTAGTAGTTGTGTCTACATCCAGAGGTGGAATGGCTAGTTCTAGTTTCAGTTCATGAGAGCAGCTAAATTGCTGCCCACTGTTGTGGATCATTCTATACTCTGTGAGTCCTATACAGATATATAATTTCCTCCACACCTGACCAACCCTTAATATTGTCAGATTTTAGGGGTTTTTCCCCCCAACTTGATGAGACAAATTTATTTGTACTATGGCTTTTGATTAGCATTTACTGATGAAGTCGGAAAACTGTCATGTGTCTATTGGTCATCTGGATTTCTTCTTTGTAAATTATAAGTTCATATTCTTGGTCCATTTTTTTAGTTGGATTCTTTCATTCATTCAACACACATTTAATGCCTGCTAGGTGTCAGGCATTATTATTATCCCCCAAATAAATATATAACCCTGGCCCTTTATTAATCGTACATTAATTTAACCTTTCCGAATTAAGCATAAAATTCTAAAATTAGTGATCTACTAATTCATGTATTTTACCAACATGTAATACCTTAAATCATTTAGCCACAAATACTTATTTACCAGTCTATGGCTTACAAAACAATCCAACTCCTATAATCTCATTTAATTATGATCACAACTACATTGTGACTGTATTATGTCACCAAAACAGTAAATTACTGCTGGATAAAATTGAAAAAGGAATTGAGGAATCCAGTTTGTAAGGCTGGCAGAGTATGCAGACTTTAACATATCATCTCTAAAGAAAAACAGTTGCATATGATGCAGCTCAGAGCATGCACACCATTTAATTATTTGTTGTTCTTCAGTTGCTAAGTCCATGTGTAACTCTTTGTGACCCCATGGACTGCAATATACCAGGCTTCCCTGTCCTTCACTATCTCCCAGAGGTTGCTCAGACTCACTCCCATTGAGTCAGTGATGCCATCCAAACATCTCATCCTCTGTTGCCCCCTTCTCTTCCTGCCCTGTCTTTCCCAGCATCAGGATTTTTTCCAATGAGGTGGCTCTTCACATCAGGTGGCCAAAGTATAGGAGTCTCAGCTTTAGCATTAGTCAAAGATGATTCGACTTGTATGAGGATTCCTGTATGTTGGTGCTTTGTGGAGTAGAATTCTCTGTGAATGTCCCAAAAGATTGAGATAAAAGATACATTTGGTATTCATACATCATTTGTTATATTGACACTAAATGAGGCTTTCTTCTCCATTAGTGCAAAGCTATTCTAAAAAATGTACTCTCATCTGCCAATATGACCAATAAAATTCAAGCCTCAAAAAAAGTGCAGAATAACATGAAGTAAACTAAAAACAACAGTTACCTCTGGTGACTAAATTTCTCTGCATTGTTTGAATTTTATACAATAAGTACATATCAATTCTATAATAAAAAAGATAAATTTCAATATTTTTTCTCAGAAGATTATTAAACAACTTATAGAAATGTTCATGATATAGTGCTAAGCAGGAAAAGCAGATTGTTAAACACTATACTATCATTTTGTTTTATTAAAAATTTTGCATATGTACATGGAAAGGATAAGCACTTTAGTGGGTTTTTTTTTTTTTTTTTTTTTTTTGGCCACTTCTATTGATCTTTCATTTATTTATCTTTGTTCTCTGGCCTGTGTGGCCCTCCTATCGCAGTGGCCTCTCTCACCGCAGCATCTATTTGGCTTACAAAACAATCCAACTCCTATAATCTCATTTAATTATGATTTGTGACTGTATTATGTCACCAAAACAGTAAATTACTGCTGGATAAAATTGAAAAAGGAATTGAGGAATCCAGTTTGTAAGGCTGGCAGAGTATGCAGACTTTAACATATCATCTCTAAAGAAAAACAGTTGCATATGATGCAGCTCAGAGCATGCACACCATTTAATTATTTGTTGTTCTTCAGTTGCTAAGTCCATGTGTAACTCTTTGTGACCCCATGGACTGCAATATACCAGGCTTCCCTGTCCTTCACTATCTCCCAGAGGTTGCTCAGACTCACTCCCATTGAGTCAGTGATGCCATCCAAACATCTCATCCTCTGTTGCCCCCTTCTCTTCCTGCCCTGTCTTTCCCAGCATCAGGATTTTTTCCAATGAGGTGGCTCTTCACATCAGGTGGCCAAAGTATAGGAGTCTCAGCTTTAGCATTAGTCAAAGATGATTCGACTTGTATGAGGATTCCTGTATGTTGGTGCTTTGTGGAGTAGAATTCTCTGTGAATGTCCCAAAAGATTGAGATAAAAGATACATTTGGTATTCATACATCATTTGTTATATTGACACTAAATGAGGCTTTCTTCTCCATTAGTGCAAAGCTATTCTAAAAAATGTACTCTCATCTGCCAATATGACCAATAAAATTCAAGCCTCAAAAAAAGTGCAGAATAACATGAAGTAAACTAAAAACAACAGTTACCTCTGGTGACTAAATTTCTCTGCATTGTTTGAATTTTATACAATAAGTACATATCAATTCTATAATAAAAAAGATAAATTTCAATATTTTTTCTCAGAAGATTATTAAACAACTTATAGAAATGTTCATGATATAGTGCTAAGCAGGAAAAGCAGATTGTTAAACACTATACTATCATTTTGTTTTATTAAAAATTTTGCATATGTACATGGAAAGGATAAGCACTTTAGTGGGTTGTTTTTTTTTTTTTTTTTTTTTTTGGCCACTTCTATTGATCTTTCATTTATTTATCTTTGTTCTCTGGCCTGTGTGGCCCTCCTATCGCAGTGGCCTCTCTCACCGCAAAGCACCGGCTCTGGGCGCATGCGCTCCAGAGCTCTGGCTCAGTAGTTGGACACATCGGTCCAGCTGCTCTGCGGCAAGTGGGATCTTCCCAGACCAGGGATCAAACCGGTGCCCCTTGCACTGCAAGGTGGTGTCCTTACCCACTGGACCCCCAGGGAAGCCCCAGGATAAGCACTTTAATTTTAAACATTTAAAGTTTTTAATGGTGGGATCATCAGTGCTTTGTCTTTCTTCCTTCTATTCTTCTGTATTTTCTCCTAATTTATTTTCCTAATGAGAATAAAAAAGTACTATTTTTATTTTCATTTTTTATTTTTTTGGTGGGGGGGCAGGTTGAGGAGTGAGCGGGGCAGGCAGGCCACTTCTATTGGTCTTTCATTTATCTATTTTCATCCATCTTTGTTCTTTGGCCCACGTGTGCCTCCCATGGCAGTGGCCTCTGTAGTCGCAGAGCACCGGCTCTGGGCACATGCACTCCAGAGCTCCGGCTCGGTAATTGCACACAGCGGTCAAGCCACTCTGTGGCATGTGGGATCTTTCCAGGCCAGGGATCGAACCGGCGCCCCTTGCACTGCAAGGCAGTGTCCTTACCCACTGGACCACCAGGGAAGCCCCAGGATAAGCACTTTAATTTTAAACATTTAAAGTTTTTAATGGTGGGATCATCAGTGCTTTGTCTTTCTTCCTTCTATTCTTCTGTATTTTCTCCTAATTTATTTTCCTAATGAGAATAAAAAAGTACTATTTTTATTTTCATTTTTTATTTTTTTGGTGGGGGGGCAGGTTGAGGAGTGAGCGGGGCAGGCAGGCCACTTCTATTGGTCTTTCATTTATCTATTTTCATCCATCTTTGTTCTTTGGCCCACGTGTGCCTCCCATGGCAGTGGCCTCTGTAGTCGCAGAGCACCGGCTCTGGGCACATGCACTCCAGAGCTCCAGCTCAGCAATTGGACACATCGGTCCAGCCACTCTGTGGCATGTGGGATCTTTCCAGGCCAGGGATCGAAGTGGCACCCCTCGCACTGCAAGGCGGTGTCCTTACCCACTGGACCACCAGGGAAGCCCAAAAAGGTACTATTTTTAAATGAGTTTTTTGGGCTTCCCTGGTAGCTCAGTGGTAAAGAGTTTGCCTGCCAATGCAGGAGACATGGGTTCCATCCCTGATCTGGGAGGATCCCACATGCTGCAGAGCAACTAAGCCCAGGAGCCACAACTATGGAGCCTGTGTTGTAGAGCCTCAGAGCCACAACTATTGAGCCCATGTGCCACAACTACTGAAACCCATATGCCCTAGAGCCCAAGTTCCACAACAAGAGAAGTCACCCCAACAAGAAGCCTGCTCACCTCAACTAGAGAGTACCCCCCACTCCCTGCAGCTAGAGAAGAACTTGTGGCAGCAGTGAAAACCCAGAATAGCCATAAATAAATACATAAATAATTTTTTTCTTTAAAGATGAGATGTTGTTTGGTAGCAAAAATAATTTGTGCCACCACTTTTGCTTTAAAAAATGTTTTCCAGTTCTTGCCCAATCTCAGTATCCTCTTGTAGAGCCTGGGTTCTTTCTTAATATTTAATAGTGCTCCTAGAGTTGTGTCACCATTCAGAACAGGCTCTGTCAGCTTTGCAACAGAGAGGCAGCCAGTGCCTAAAAACAACCCTCTATTGCTTGGCAAAGCTTACGTTGTAGTTCCCCAACTCTTAATCAAATTGCCAGTGCGACATTGTCAAAGATATTTCTGAGCTTCAGTTTCCTCTTTCATAAAGTGGAGATGCTAAAATCCGCCCTAGCTACTAGAATGATTCTCTATGGGGAGTGAATGAAAAATATACACACACCAATATTGAAGGCTGTGAAGATTTATACAAATGCAAGCTGATAATATAATTATATAACCACCAAGCTCAGAAAGAGATGACAACCATCAATTTTCTTATAGAGACAAAGACAGCTAACATGCTTAAAGTTATCTTTCTTTAACCCCTCTCGCCTTGAACTATCACTTTGAGAAGTCAAATTTGTCAACACAACTATTTAATAATTATCTTTAGAGGATCGTAAACTAACTATAATCCTCATGAAGACTAAAACAGAACTGATATAATACTGTTGCTATGTGTTCTCAGAGCAAACAAACACAAGGACCAGCCAGGACTGTTCAGTCAATTGTTATCACTTCCAGAGAAAACATAGCACCTTCTCAGGAAGCAACAATTTCACTAAGGAGGGCATTATTATCCTAGTCACCATCATCACCTTCACAATTCACAGAAACTTTACCAAGGCGCCATCTTAAAGTAAAATCCCAATTAATCAAAACATAATTAATAAAATGATCAAATAAATATATTTTTCAGAATCACTTTTTTAGCCAAAACATTGTACAAAGAAACACGATGATGTAATACTGACACAAATGCCAGAAAAGTAAATGCCATAAGAGCAAAATTGCTACTCCATGTCCAATGACCAGAACCAGGAATATTTTTCCTATAAATCTGAAGTACAGATTATAACCATAAAATCATATATACTATAACCCTGGAACATCCCAAGACTTGACATAATCAAAACTAGAAGATCAGTCAAATTTTTCTTAAAGATGAGATGTTGTTTGGTAGCAAAATAATTTGTGCCACCACTTTTGCTTTAAAAAATGTTTTCCAGTTCTTGCCCAATCTCAGTATCCTCTTGTAGAGCCTGGGTTCTTTCTTAATATTTAATAGTGCTCCTAGAGTTGTGTCACCATTCAGAACAGGCTCTGTCAGCTTTGCAACAGAGAGGCAGCCAGTGCCTAAAAACAACCCTCTATTGCTTGGCAAAGCTTACGTTGTAGTTCCCCAACTCTTAATCAAATTGCCAGTGCGACATTGTCAAAGATATTTCTGAGCTTCAGTTTCCTCTTTCATAAAGTGGAGATGCTAAAATCCGCCCTAGCTACTAGAATGATTCTCTATGGGGAGTGAATGAAAATATACACACACCAATATTGAAGGCTGTGAAGATTTATACAAATGCAAGCTGATAATATAATTATATAACCACCAAGCTCAGAAAGAGATGACAACCATCAATTTTCTTATAGAGACAAAGACAGCTAACATGCTTAAAGTTATCTTTCTTTAACCCCTCTCGCCTTGAACTATCACTTTGAGAAGTCAAATTTGTCAACACAACTATTTAATAATTATCTTTAGAGGATCGTAAACTAACTATAATCCTCATGAAGACTAAAACAGAACTGATATAATACTGTTGCTATGTGTTCTCAGAGCAAACAAACACAAGGACCAGCCAGGACTGTTCAGTCAATTGTTATCACTTCCAGAGAAAACATAGCACCTTCTCAGGAAGCAACAATTTCACTAAGGAGGGCATTATTATCCTAGTCACCATCATCACCTTCACAATTCACAGAAACTTTACCAAGGCGCCATCTTAAAGTAAAATCCCAATTAATCAAAACATAATTAATAAAATGATCAAATAAATATATTTTTCAGAATCACTTTTTTAGCCAAAACATTGTACAAAGAAACACGATGATGTAATACTGACACAAATGCCAGAAAAGTAAATGCCATAAGAGCAAAATTGCTACTCCATGTCCAATGACCAGAACCAGGAATATTTTTCCTATAAATCTGAAGTACAGATTATAACCATAAAATCATATATACTATAACCCTGGAACATCCCAAGACTTGACATAATCAAAGAAAATTTTCTCCAGAGTTGGTATGTTATGCTAGTCAAGGATAAGAATGAAGACTTCCTGCAGTGGTTGGAAGCCTGAAGGTTTCCTTGCCTTTAATTTTAGGGTGCCTCACTCAAATATTTGTTTCTCGGGAAACGCATGCTGATGAAAATGGAATTTCCTAGGAAATGTACGCTGATGAGAAGTCTTTGAGGACAGTTTAAATTAAGACTCCATCTTCTATAAAATCTAGTGTGATTTCAGTATATGTATTGACTCTATTTTAAACCATGCTGTTCGCCATAGCGTTTACTTCCTAGTACACACAACTATGTTTGCATATGAATATGCCACTTTCCCAATTCTTCTCTAAGCTTCTTAAGAGCAGAGAACTTTCTTTGCTCTTCACATCCTTGGGACACAACAAATACAAACTTCTGATGGGAACAATAGTGAGTAAACATGCAAAGATGCCAATAAGTACTCAGAACCCAGCACTTGAGGTCTCTTGGATTCAAATGACACAGAAATTTTACTTTTCTTACAAATCCAACTTCTACTCAAAAGAACACAAAGTACTGGTATTTTCACTTTGAATTGGAAGATAACATAATCCAACCTTTATTAAATTAATATTTTTATTTCTCAACACTTACTGAGACTGTGCTATGTGCCTATATGGCTTGCCATGGTGTGAAGGCAAAAAGAAAAGAGGAAGGATGGAATGCTAAGACAGGCTTCCAGCAACAAAGAAGTTAATAAGAGAATCTTGTCAGTAATAAAAATCCAGTATGGGGGCTTCCCTGGTAGCTCAATGGTGAAGAGCTCGCCTGCCAATTCTCACCAATGGGCGCCATCTTACAATTCACAGAAACTTTACCAAGGCGCCATCTTAAAGTAAAATCCCAATTAATCAAAACATAATTAATAAAATGATCAAATAAATATATTTTTCAGAATCACTTTTTTAGCCAAAACATTGTACAAAGAAACACGATGATGTAATACTGACACAAATGCCAGAAAAGTAAATGCCATAAGAGCAAAATTGCTACTCCATGTCCAATGACCAGAACCAGGAATATTTTTCCTATAAATCTGAAGTACAGATTATAACCATAAAATCATATATACTATAACCCTGGAACATCCCAAGACTTGACATAATCAAAGAAAATTTTCTCCAGAGTTGGTATGTTATGCTAGTCAAGGATAAGAATGAAGACTTCCTGCAGTGGTTGGAAGCCTGAAGGTTTCCTTGCCTTTAATTTTAGGGTGCCTCACTCAAATATTTGTTTCTCGGGAAACGCATGCTGATGAAAATGGAATTTCCTAGGAAATGTACGCTGATGAGAAGTCTTTGAGGACAGTTTAAATTAAGACTCCATCTTCTATAAAATCTAGTGTGATTTCAGTATATGTATTGACTCTATTTTAAACCATGCTGTTCGCCATAGCGTTTACTTCCTAGTACACACAACTATGTTTGCATATGAATATGCCACTTTCCCAATTCTTCTCTAAGCTTCTTAAGAGCAGAGAACTTTCTTTGCTCTTCACATCCTTGGGACACAACAAATACAAACTTCTGATGGGAACAATAGTGAGTAAACATGCAAAGATGCCAATAAGTACTCAGAACCCAGCACTTGAGGTCTCTTGGATTCAAATGACACAGAAATTTTACTTTTCTTACAAATCCAACTTCTACTCAAAAGAACACAAAGTACTGGTATTTTCACTTTGAATTGGAAGATAACATAATCCAACCTTTATTAAATTAATATTTTTATTTCTCAACACTTACTGAGACTGTGCTATGTGCCTATATGGCTTGCCATGGTGTGAAGGCAAAAAGAAAAGAGGAAGGATGGAATGCTAAGACAGGCTTCCAGCAACAAAGAAGTTAATAAGAGAATCTTGTCAGTAATAAAAATCCAGTATGGGGGCTTCCCTGGTAGCTCAATGGTGAAGAGCTCGCCTGCCAATGCAGGAGACATGAGTTCGATCCCTGATCTGGGAAGACCCCGCAAGCTGCAGAGCAACTAAGCCCGTGAGCCACAACTATTGAGCCTGTGCTCCAGAGCCTCAAAGTTATAACTATTGAAGCCCATGTGCCCTCGAGCCTGAGTTCCACAACAAGGAAGTCACCGCGACAAGAAGCCTGCTCACTTCAACTAGAGAGTAGCCCTGACTCCCTGCAACTAGAGAAGAGCCTGTGGCAGCAGTGAAAACCCAGAATAGCCAAAAATAAATAAAATTTTAAAAAATCCAGTATGACAATTTTGTGTATATAAAACTCTGTGGAGTCAGAAGATTCATGAAAAGTTTACCGAAGCAGGGAATATGTAACTGGGTTTTGAAGGATGAGTAGGAGTTTGTTAAGATAGTAGTGGAAATGAGCATTCTTGGCAGAAGAAACAGCATATGAACAAGATAAGGAATGAGGAAAAGAACAAATATTTCTAGTGGTTGGGATTAGGATGCCTGGGTGTTTGTGGCCTCCCATTAGCACTCACATAATGTGGAACAGTTTTCATGAGTATCTTGCCACATTATTTTTTCATGATCCAATTATCAGTGTATTTCTGACCAGATCTGAGATCAGGTACCAATGAGCTCTGATTTTCATGTTTCCAGTTCCTTAAATAATGCCTGACTCATACAAAAAAAAAACCTCCAAAAAATGTTTTGCTTTATTTTCTTATTTACTATATTACACAAACACTACTCTCAAAACATAAATATCTACACCCTATAATCATTTTTTAAATTATATTTATTTATTTATGGTTGTGCTGGGTCTTTGTTGTTGCTGCACATGGACTTTCTCTGGTTGTGCAGTGTGCGGACTTCTTATTGTAGTGCCTTCTCTTGTTGCAGACCATGGGCTCTAGGGCATGTGGGCTCAGTAGTTGTGGCACACCGGCCCACTTGCCCCATAGCATAGGGTATCTTCCCAGACCATGAATCGAACCCATGTCCCTTGCATTGGCAGGTGAATTCTTAACTACTTGACCACCAGGGAAGTCCCACCTATCATCATTTAAATGATCATATTTAAATGCTATTTCTATAATATATACATTTCTTAGTCCTGATCACCTTTAGAACAATTTTATCAAGTTCCCAAGAAAACAATGTGCTTTAAAAAGAGGTTTTTATTAGATTTATGGGTTAATCTTGAGAGAATCAACATACTTAATATATTAAAACTTTTTAATTACCTGACAAGGGATGTCTCCTCATTTATTGATAATTTTTAAAGTCTACTGTATAGGTCAAATTCATAACTCTTTATAATTTTCATTAAATAAGTTATGCACATTTCTAGTTAAATGTGTTCTTTGTATTTAAATCTGTATCTGTAAATAAGATCCTTTTTATTATATTGTCAGACTAGTTACTACAGATTTATAGGAGAGCTGTAATATTTATTTTGCAGCCTATCGCCTTATTGAACTTCAGGTTTAATAGTTTTAAATTGATCCATTTGCATTTTCTAGGTAGATGATATCTACAGGTAATGATAAGTTTATACCTTCAAAATATATATCTTGTCTATTTTTCTCATTTTATCATGTTAAGTAGACGTTATAGAACACTGGTAAATAATAGATACTATAAACTTCTCATTTCATTCTCTAGAATGTCTCCTGTTTTTCTCACTGGTTTCAGATATATTTTCCTTATTGTGTTAAATTTTCTTTTATTACTAATTTCTTATTTTTTCAAGAATATATGTTAAACTTCACCAGTTACCCTTCATCAGGTAAAGCTACATGAATGGTTAAAGCTAAGTTGATTCGTAATTTAGAACGTCATAACATTTGAGAACTATTAGGTGTAATTATCAGCACTTTTTCTGCAATCTACAGTATCTCTGCTATCTATGTTCAAAATCTGAGCATAATGGCTGTCTGATTATGGGGAGGTATATGCTGTTTTTCCTTCGGGGGGATGTAGGAAAGTGCCAGCTGTTTGATTACTGCCATCGCCGAAACTTAAAATATGACAGCCTAATCCCCATACACTCTCACCTCAGGTGAAAGGCTCTGGCATTATGTGGACTTATCCTTTTGACCCACTGATGGGGACACAGTAGAAAACAAAACAAAGTTTCTATCTAAGACAAACACTGGCCCATAATAAGTGCCAAATAAGTCTTTGCAGAATAAATTAATAAGTAAAAATATCTAGGGAACAGTGGGGTTTTTTGGAGATAGTTTTTGGACCCCCTTTTAAAATTCTGTCCATACATTTTAATCAATTTAAGTTTCTCTTTTTAATTTAAATATAGGCATTTGTTTATATAGAAAATAATCTATTTCAACCAGACTTTTTAGCACAATTAACTACATAGCTTAAAAAACTATCTCCAAGAAAAAGAGAAGGTTTCATAATAGTTGTCTTGCTGTTATCTTCAGTTAAGGAGTTATTTGATATTTCTCCTACTTGCCATCCTTTTTTTTAGTTTCTAAGGGCTAGGGTTATTAATTTAAACTTCTCTTATTAATGTTTAACTTTATTTGGCTGTGACCAGAGAAGGTATACTTTTTTTGCCTAATTGAGATCATTTTTGCGATCGATATATATCAGTATTCCAAGAGTAAAGAAAGGCAGTGGTCCCCAGCCTTTGGCCCCAGGGACCGATTTTCTTTCCTTTTGATGTGACAAGTGGCATTTTATTGAACTTCAGGTTTAATAGTTTTAAATTGATCCATTTGCATTTTCTAGGTAGATGATATCTACAGGTAATGATAAGTTTATACCTTCAAAATATATATCTTGTCTATTTTTCTCATTTTATCATGTTAAGTAGACGTTATAGAACACTGGTAAATAATAGATACTATAAACTTCTCATTTCATTCTCTAGAATGTCTCCTGTTTTTCTCACTGGTTTCAGATATATTTTCCTTATTGTGTTAAATTTTCTTTTATTACTAATTTCTTATTTTTTCAAGAATATATGTTAAACTTCACCAGTTACCCTTCATCAGGTAAAGCTACATGAATGGTTAAAGCTAAGTTGATTCGTAATTTAGAACGTCATAACATTTGAGAACTATTAGGTGTAATTATCAGCACTTTTTCTGCAATCTACAGTATCTCTGCTATCTATGTTCAAAATCTGAGCATAATGGCTGTCTGATTATGGGGAGGTATATGCTGTTTTTCCTTCGGGGGGATGTAGGAAAGTGCCAGCTGTTTGATTACTGCCATCGCCGAAACTTAAAATATGACAGCCTAATCCCCATACACTCTCACCTCAGGTGAAAGGCTCTGGCATTATGTGGACTTATCCTTTTGACCCACTGATGGGGACACAGTAGAAAACAAAACAAAGTTTCTATCTAAGACAAACACTGGCCCATAATAAGTGCCAAATAAGTCTTTGCAGAATAAATTAATAAGTAAAAATATCTAGGGAACAGTGGGGTTTTTTGGAGATAGTTTTTGGACCCCCTTTTAAAATTCTGTCCATACATTTTAATCAATTTAAGTTTCTCTTTTTAATTTAAATATAGGCATTTGTTTATATAGAAAATAATCTATTTCAACCAGACTTTTTAGCACAATTAACTACATAGCTTAAAAAACTATCTCCAAGAAAAAGAGAAGGTTTCATAATAGTTGTCTTGCTGTTATCTTCAGTTAAGGAGTTATTTGATATTTCTCCTACTTGCCATCCTTTTTTTTAGTTTCTAAGGGCTAGGGTTATTAATTTAAACTTCTCTTATTAATGTTTAACTTTATTTGGCTGTGACCAGAGAAGGTATACTTTTTTTGCCTAATTGAGATCATTTTTGCGATCGATATATATCAGTATTCCAAGAGTAGAGGAATGGATTCTCTATGGCAGTGGTCCCCAGCCTTTTTGGCCCCAGGGACCGATTTTGTGGGACAGTTTTTCCAAGGACGGGGTAGAGGGATGGTTTGGGGATGAATCAAGTGTATTACATTTATTGTGCATTTTACTTCTATTGTTATTACATCAGCTTCACCTGAGATCCACAGTCATTAGATCCTGGAGGTTGGATACCCTGCTCTAAGGGATATAAAGGATAATTGATAGCTATCAGGTCTTTTATTTACCATGAACACACTGACGCTGTACCACTGCCTTCCCCATTCTCTTTTGTCTGCTGCTTCATCTAACAAAGACATGAGGAGTAATGTTTATAGAAAAAACACTACGTGAAAGAATGAACATATCAACAGAAAAGGTCAAGGAGTGAAAAGCCAGTTGTATGTCTTTAACAGTAGGAGCATTTTAAAAGCTTAATTTAATAATGTCTAACTTCGTTATGTGTGGAAAAGATAGCTAGTGTCACAGTGCTAAGGGAATAGGAGTGCTTACAATGGCTTGGGGCAAAGGTCTGGAGGGGTGGGATGGGGGGATCTGGGTGGGTGGGGACCAGGGATATGCATATGACTGATCTGGGAACATACATGTATATGAACAACAAAACTCTGTAAAACCTTTAAAATAAAGAATAATAATAATAAAAAAAATAATGTCTAACTTCTGAATGAATCTTGTAATCTTGGTACAACAAAAATGATAAAGAACAGCTTTAAGTTTATAAAAATAAGACTGTCAAGTAATTGACAAGGTTTTAAAACTCAAAATTGCACATGCCTATCACGGAGAAATAAAAAGAAAGCAAGGTGATTTAAATTCTGGCTCCATCACAGAGTAGTAATAGGTTACCTTGAGGGAGTTATTAAACCTCTTTCGACCATCCACCTTTAAAAGAGCGTATGCAGGTTGTTATAATAATGTTTATAAGGTACGTACCATTTAAGAACTTCTTAAATGGCTCCAATGATTTGGAGATTTTCAGGGGGTAATTTTTATTAAGGCTTATATGAATTTGGATGAATTTATATGAATTTAGACAGAAGGAACGGCAACGCAGTCCAGTATTCCTGCCTGGAGAATCCCACAGACAGAGGAGCCAGGCCAGCTACAGTCCGTGGGGTCACAAAGAGTCGGACACGACTGAAGTGACAACACATATGAATTTGACAGTGTTCCATCTTCAAATATTTTAAAGAGAAAGAAAACCCAATATATGATACTTCCTTTGAAGACAGACACATCTGCCAAAGGTATTGTTTTGACTTCTACAAATGAACTTGAAGGTAAACAAGGATGTACTATATAGCACAGATGTACTATATAGAATATTGAACTATATTCAATATCTTATAATAACCTATAATGGAACAGACTCTTAAAAAGAATATATATATGCAATATATATTCATGTTATATATATATAATTGAATCATTTTGTCGTTCACTAGAAATTAACACATTGTAAATTAACTATACTTTAACTTTTAAAAATGAACATGAAACTTACAAAAAGGTAATATTTACTATATTGTGATATTCAGATTATCAGGACCATATTGCCAGACTTTATTTAGTGTCATTTTTAACTAAAATTGTATCTTTAAGTTGTATTTAGTAGAATATTCATTTATCTGTCAAAAACACAGAGAAATCAATAAAAAACAAAAGCATCAGTTGTAACTAGAAAGCAAATAACATGGAAAACAAAGCAAATGCTGATGCTTTAAAAATCAAAACGGAGGTGTAAACATATGTGAAAATATAATTTTAATTACCACTGAGGTCTTACCTTTGGTTGCTTAAGCAATATATCTGTGTCTTCTAGAAAAAGAAGTCAGTGGTTTATCCAAAACAAACAAGGATATACTGTAAACCAGGACATGGTCAAAATCCAAGTCCTAAATTTTAAAAGAAATAAATATGCTAATCTTTTTCCTTTCTTTAAACATGCACAAAATCATTCCCATGGAAAGAAACAGTTCTGTGGCATTGACAAAGGAGGATTTTCATGAGCCAGAATTGGATTTGCGGATTTATATACAGATGAAAATAACAGCAAAGTACCATTATCCTTTGCAAGAGCCCAAGCTTATTAATATGTGAGAGAGTTAGGAACAAAATGGGTTTTCTCAGAACTGCACCTCTTAATAAATTTGCAAGTAAACTTAACCAAAGGTAATTTGGCTGATGAATTTTATTCAAGTTACATTTTCAATTCGTTCAGTGTTACAATTGGAAAGAATTATCTAGCTTTTATAGAGTATGACTAAAATTTTAAATATAGTACCATCATAATAAAAACTATTGAAATTTAAATAAGATGTATTTATTTATTCATTGATTAGTTTATTGTGTATTTTGTGGGAGAGCTGTATGTTTGAAAGCTATCTGGTCAGAAATAAAATAGGATGAGTCTGAACTTCCCTGAAAGAATAAGTCATACTTTACATATGCCAATAAGATATGCCAGTTAGTGTCCAAATATTTTTCTAATGACATAACAGCAAATTTTCCTTGGACTTTTTAATACAATATTCAATAGTTTACAATACTCACTTTTCTTCTGATTTATTACTATAGACCTCCTTAATATGCCTAGTTAGATATCTCTGCTTAGAAGTAAGGATTTTCAGAACATTATACTTGTGTAATACGAAAGACCCTTTTGTTCTTAAATTCAACGTTCATTTTGCCTGTCTCATACCAACTACGGGTACCTACCATTAGGTTGGGGTGGTACCTGTAACGCCATGTTGGGTTTATATGCAGAGGTCAAAAACACAGAGAAATCAATAAAAAACAAAAGCATCAGTTGTAACTAGAAAGCAAATAACATGGAAAACAAAGCAAATGCTGATGCTTTAAAAATCAAAACGGAGGTGTAAACATATGTGAAAATATAATTTTAATTACCACTGAGGTCTTACCTTTGGTTGCTTAAGCAATATATCTGTGTCTTCTAGAAAAAGAAGTCAGTGGTTTATCCAAAACAAACAAGGATATACTGTAAACCAGGACATGGTCAAAATCCAAGTCCTAAATTTTAAAAGAAATAAATATGCTAATCTTTTTCCTTTCTTTAAACATGCACAAAATCATTCCCATGGAAAGAAACAGTTCTGTGGCATTGACAAAGGAGGATTTTCATGAGCCAGAATTGGATTTGCGGATTTATATACAGATGAAAATAACAGCAAAGTACCATTATCCTTTGCAAGAGCCCAAGCTTATTAATATGTGAGAGAGTTAGGAACAAAATGGGTTTTCTCAGAACTGCACCTCTTAATAAATTTGCAAGTAAACTTAACCAAAGGTAATTTGGCTGATGAATTTTATTCAAGTTACATTTTCAATTCGTTCAGTGTTACAATTGGAAAGAATTATCTAGCTTTTATAGAGTATGACTAAAATTTTAAATATAGTACCATCATAATAAAAACTATTGAAATTTAAATAAGATGTATTTATTTATTCATTGATTAGTTTATTGTGTATTTTGTGGGAGAGCTGTATGTTTGAAAGCTATCTGGTCAGAAATAAAATAGGATGAGTCTGAACTTCCCTGAAAGAATAAGTCATACTTTACATATGCCAATAAGATATGCCAGTTAGTGTCCAAATATTTTTCTAATGACATAACAGCAAATTTTCCTTGGACTTTTTAATACAATATTCAATAGTTTACAATACTCACTTTTCTTCTGATTTATTACTATAGACCTCCTTAATATGCCTAGTTAGATATCTCTGCTTAGAAGTAAGGATTTTCAGAACATTATACTTGTGTAATACGAAAGACCCTTTTGTTCTTAAATTCAACGTTCATTTTGCCTGTCTCATACCAACTACGGGTACCTACCATTAGGTTGGGGTGGTACCTGTAACGCCATGTTGGGTTTATATGCAGAGGTTTTGGGGTCACAGGCCTGGTTTGAAGCTCAGCTCTGCTGTTCAACAGCTCTGAGGCTGGAGCATGATTGTGAACCTTCCGGACTTCAGTTTCAGTTTCATGAAATCTACCTTGCAGATCTTTTCTGAGGTTTAAAGTGAAATATAGTCATATTACTTCCCAAAGTATGATAAACACTTGATAAGTGACTATTAAAATTTCTAAAAGATAAATAGCAGAGTTAAACTTTATTTTATAATAATTAGTTTACTATCATTTAAGTGTGTATGTTTTCGTTTAAAAGTTGAAAATACATCTTGAAAATTCCCTGGTGATCCAGGGGCTAGGACTCCACACTTCCAGGGCCAGAAGCCCAGATTCTATCCCTGGTCAGGGCACGAAGATCCTACAAGTCACGTGACATGGCCAAGACGAAGGAAAGAAAATACACTTTCTGCTTAGGAGGTATATTAGGGTTATTTAGAGCAATCTTTTTCTAGTTTTACCTCATACACCAAAGATGCGACTAAAACAGATATACCTCAAAATAAAACGAGATGACATGATTAGGAACTAGCTCCACAAGTTTTCTCACAGATTGCCTGTTATTTGAAATATTCCTAAATGATTCAGTGAATTCAACAAAAGAGTTGGAGCAATAATGCTAATAACCTTTCTTTCCCCTGCCAACTTAGCTCCTGGATGACATCATAAAACTTCACAGAACTTGCCATTATAAAATATCTCTTCCCCAGTGAATCACACACACACCATAGGAAACTCTTCACCACTTTGGATGACTCTTTTGTTTCACCTTCCCTTACTAGATCACACTTCCTTAGCATACCTTTCCTATTCCAAAACTATAACTAAGGATGAACTTTAACTATTTGTTGTCAGTCTTGAGAAAATATGCTTCGTGAATTTATTAACAAATTTTTTTTAACAATATTCAATAGTTTACAATACTCACTTTTCTTCTGATTTATTACTATAGACCTCCTTAATATGCCTAGTTAGATATCTCTGCTTAGAAGTAAGGATTTTCAGAACATTATACTTGTGTAATACGAAAGACCCTTTTGTTCTTAAATTCAACGTTCATTTTGCCTGTCTCATACCAACTACGGGTACCTACCATTAGGTTGGGGTGGTACCTGTAACGCCATGTTGGGTTTATATGCAGAGGTTTTGGGGTCACAGGCCTGGTTTGAAGCTCAGCTCTGCTGTTCAACAGCTCTGAGGCTGGAGCATGATTGTGAACCTTCCGGACTTCAGTTTCAGTTTCATGAAATCTACCTTGCAGATCTTTTCTGAGGTTTAAAGTGAAATATAGTCATATTACTTCCCAAAGTATGATAAACACTTGATAAGTGACTATTAAAATTTCTAAAAGATAAATAGCAGAGTTAAACTTTATTTTATAATAATTAGTTTACTATCATTTAAGTGTGTATGTTTTCGTTTAAAAGTTGAAAATACATCTTGAAAATTCCCTGGTGATCCAGGGGCTAGGACTCCACACTTCCAGGGCCAGAAGCCCAGATTCTATCCCTGGTCAGGGCACGAAGATCCTACAAGTCACGTGACATGGCCAAGACGAAGGAAAGAAAATACACTTTCTGCTTAGGAGGTATATTAGGGTTATTTAGAGCAATCTTTTTCTAGTTTTACCTCATACACCAAAGATGCGACTAAAACAGATATACCTCAAAATAAAACGAGATGACATGATTAGGAACTAGCTCCACAAGTTTTCTCACAGATTGCCTGTTATTTGAAATATTCCTAAATGATTCAGTGAATTCAACAAAAGAGTTGGAGCAATAATGCTAATAACCTTTCTTTCCCCTGCCAACTTAGCTCCTGGATGACATCATAAAACTTCACAGAACTTGCCATTATAAAATATCTCTTCCCCAGTGAATCACACACACACCATAGGAAACTCTTCACCACTTTGGATGACTCTTTTGTTTCACCTTCCCTTACTAGATCACACTTCCTTAGCATACCTTTCCTATTCCAAAACTATAACTAAGGATGAACTGAATATTTTTGATTCTTAGAATGATACTAATTTGTTGTACAGTCTTGAGAAAATAACTTAACCTTAGCTTCAATTCCCTTATCTTTAAAATAGAAATATAATACCTCCCTCAGTAGGGTTTTTTGAGAGATAAATGGAGCAAGGTTATAGCATATGACACACTGATGGTGTATATGAGAGAAGACAATACTGTGTTCTCTCTCCTTTCACATTCCTCTAAACTGGAGCTTTGCGGCACACTGCTTAGTCCTTACCTGTATTCAACACCTTGAGATTGGAGTTTTGATAGCCAGGTACCTATGCCTATTAAATAACTGACAGATAAAGATACAAAGCTATTCTTTATACCTTTTTTCTAAACAATGTATTATATAATTCTAGCAGAGTGTGCCCAAATAAAATTAATTTCAGTTTTTTAATGAAAGTCTGTGTGTAGAGTACTCAGCAATGTGAAATAATAATCCGTCATATAGGCATAGAACTCTTTCCACATGTAATTCTCGAGCACCACACTGTACTGGGTGTTGTAAGGTCTGGGAACATACTTATAAGCCCTTTCCTTAGAGATTATCCACAAGAGGGAAATAGGCAGAGCAAGAGGCCCTTACAGCAGAGTGTGATAGAGAGCTGAGGAGGCACATACAAGGAAAGAAAATACACTTTCTGCTTAGGAGGTATATTAGGGTTATTTAGAGCAATCTTTTTCTAGTTTTACCTCATACACCAAAGATGCGACTAAAACAGATATACCTCAAAATAAAACGAGATGACATGATTAGGAACTAGCTCCACAAGTTTTCTCACAGATTGCCTGTTATTTGAAATATTCCTAAATGATTCAGTGAATTCAACAAAAGAGTTGGAGCAATAATGCTAATAACCTTTCTTTCCCCTGCCAACTTAGCTCCTGGATGACATCATAAAACTTCACAGAACTTGCCATTATAAAATATCTCTTCCCCAGTGAATCACACACACACCATAGGAAACTCTTCACCACTTTGGATGACTCTTTTGTTTCACCTTCCCTTACTAGATCACACTTCCTTAGCATACCTTTCCTATTCCAAAACTATAACTAAGGATGAACTGAATATTTTTGATTCTTAGAATGATACTAATTTGTTGTACAGTCTTGAGAAAATAACTTAACCTTAGCTTCAATTCCCTTATCTTTAAAATAGAAATATAATACCTCCCTCAGTAGGGTTTTTTGAGAGATAAATGGAGCAAGGTTATAGCATATGACACACTGATGGTGTATATGAGAGAAGACAATACTGTGTTCTCTCTCCTTTCACATTCCTCTAAACTGGAGCTTTGCGGCACACTGCTTAGTCCTTACCTGTATTCAACACCTTGAGATTGGAGTTTTGATAGCCAGGTACCTATGCCTATTAAATAACTGACAGATAAAGATACAAAGCTATTCTTTATACCTTTTTTCTAAACAATGTATTATATAATTCTAGCAGAGTGTGCCCAAATAAAATTAATTTCAGTTTTTTAATGAAAGTCTGTGTGTAGAGTACTCAGCAATGTGAAATAATAATCCGTCATATAGGCATAGAACTCTTTCCACATGTAATTCTCGAGCACCACACTGTACTGGGTGTTGTAAGGTCTGGGAACATACTTATAAGCCCTTTCCTTAGAGATTATCCACAAGAGGGAAATAGGCAGAGCAAGAGGCCCTTACAGCAGAGTGTGATAGAGAGCTGAGGAGGCACATACAAGGAGCCCTAAAATAAGGGGAGAAAAAGAGTTAGTCAAAAAAATTTCTGGGGTAAAATTATCTCTTTGCTGAAATTGAAAGTAAAAAGGAATTTTGTTTTCATATATATAACATACATACTAGGGTACTTTTCTGATTTACCCAAATTTAAGAGGGTAAAAGTATGTTCCATCTTGTTTTGTTTCCTCCTCCAAAAATACAATTGACTTGAACCCGTCTACCAGTGGGTATCTTTTCCTGGGACCTGCAGTAACCTTGGCTGAAGAAAAGAACATAGCCACACTAGATTATCTGTTTAGTAGGCTACTTATAGTCTGGTTCCCAGCCTTGCTTTGTCAGCTCCCTCTAAGTCTTTATAATCCTATTTAAACTGCCTCTTCCTGTAGATGCTCATTTATGTGACATTGATTCTTATGTATTTTCATTTCAAAAATTGTCTGATTTAAACGATCCTGGTTCTTGGCCCTAAATTATTAAATATTTGATAGTATGTCTTCCAGTACACCAAGACCTATATTCACAGTGGTCAATGATGTCTCTTCAGCACTTATTACCATAGCAATTAAATCTCATGTAAGTCACTGTTTAATGTCTGTCTCCTCTATAAAAAATGTACACTCCATGAGGGACAGTGTCTGTGTTACTCATTACTGTATCTTCAGTGTCTAGCTCATGCATAATCATTCATTTAACAGATTTTCAGTGCCAGGCTCCCTTCTAAGCACTGAGAAGTTAATAGTAAATGAAACTAAGTTCCTGCCTTCATGGAGGATACATTCTAATGGGGTAGGACAGCACAAAACAATAAACTAAGCAGTAAATAGACAGAAATCAGACAATGATTAATAACATGAGAAAGCAAGGCAGGGGGAGAGAAAATCATGTGGGGATAAGACAGGGTACTTTTAGATGGAGTATTCAGGGAAAACTTTGTTTAGCAGAGACCTCTATACAGGCACAGAGTTAGTCCTGTCCATTTCTGCGGGGCTGATCCTCCCTGGCAAGAAAACATGTGCAAAGCTCAAAGTCAGCATGGTCTTAGAGTCTTTAAAGACCATCTTAGAGGTCAGGTGGCTAAGTTAGAGGAAGCAAGGACAGGCAGGGAAGAAGTTAAGGTTTTAGAGGACAGATCATGTAAAGAACAGTTAGGAGGTTATGAGAGCAATTCAGTGAGAGATGGCAGTGGTTCAGACCAAGATGGCAGGCATGGAGGCGATGAGTAGATGGGATGCTATTTTGGGAGAGCAACTTCAGTGAGAGAGTGAAGCAGTGGTTCAGACCAATGATGGACTGGAGGAGAGTGAGCCTCCTCAAAAAAGTACCCTTAGTGGGTATCTTTTCCTGGGACCTGCAGTAACCTTGGCTGAAGAAAAGAACATAGCCACACTAGATTATCTGTTTAGTAGGCTACTTATAGTCTGGTTCCCAGCCTTGCTTTGTCAGCTCCCTCTAAGTCTTTATAATCCTATTTAAACTGCCTCTTCCTGTAGATGCTCATTTATGTGACATTGATTCTTATGTATTTTCATTTCAAAAATTGTCTGATTTAAACGATCCTGGTTCTTGGCCCTAAATTATTAAATATTTGATAGTATGTCTTCCAGTACACCAAGACCTATATTCACAGTGGTCAATGATGTCTCTTCAGCACTTATTACCATAGCAATTAAATCTCATGTAAGTCACTGTTTAATGTCTGTCTCCTCTATAAAAACTGTACACTCCATGAGGGACAGTGTCTGTGTTACTCATTACTGTATCTTCAGTGTCTAGCTCATGCATAATCATTCATTTAACAGATTTTCAGTGCCAGGCTCCCTTCTAAGCACTGAGAAGTTAATAGTAAATGAAACTAAGTTCCTGCCTTCATGGAGGATACATTCTAATGGGGTAGGACAGCACAAAACAATAAACTAAGCAGTAAATAGACAGAAATCAGACAATGATTAATAACATGAGAAAGCAAGGCAGGGGGAGAGAAAATCATGTGGGGATAAGACAGGGTACTTTTAGATGGAGTATTCAGGGAAAACTTTGTTTAGCAGAGACCTCTATACAGGCACAGAGTTAGTCCTGTCCATTTCTGCGGGGCTGATCCTCCCTGGCAAGAAAACATGTGCAAAGCTCAAAGTCAGCATGGTCTTAGAGTCTTTAAAGACCATCTTAGAGGTCAGGTGGCTAAGTTAGAGGAAGCAAGGACAGGCAGGGAAGAAGTTAAGGTTTTAGAGGACAGATCATGTAAAGAACAGTTAGGAGGTTATGAGAGCAATTCAGTGAGAGATGGCAGTGGTTCAGACCAAGATGGCAGGCATGGAGGCGATGAGTAGATGGGATGCTATTTTAAGACCGAGGCAGTAAGATTTGCTGATGGACTGGATGGGGGCGCATGTGAGTAAGAGTGAAGTCAAGGTCGACTTCAGATTTTTTGACTTATGCAACTAAAGAAGAGGTTGCAATTTAATGAGATAGGAAGGACAGCAAGAAGAACAGAATGGGGATAGAGGGAGACTGAGGGTTCTGTTTGGAAAATAAGGAATTAGTACATGTCAGTGCCAAAGAGCTGATTCTTAGGCAGGTTGATAGGAAGGCTAGACAGGATCTCCAAGAAGGACAAAGAAGAGGGGGAACATTTTTAGCCAAGGTGCCCTCATCTTGATTGCCACACCTATGACAATAATCTGTTTTACCTTAGACTTTCTTTCAGCCCAGAGCTAATGTTTATAACAACAGTGTATCTTGCTGGAGGACATGTTTCTCCTACTTAACTAGTATCTATGTTATCTAAAGATGTATGTTATGGGTATAGGTCTGGTAAGACCTTTACCACCCTAAAATATTCTTTTGATCTATTGTTTATAACCAACTGAAAAAGTATACTAGGTCCCACCTAAACTAGCTGCTTGGGGTCCCCTCCTAGCCCCTTCCAGTGCCTTTTGCTGGAAGCTCTCTCTATCCCTCTTTACTTTAATAAAACTTTCACTACACAGAGCTCTGAGTGATCAGAGCCAAGTCTTTTGATCCTGAGGTGAAATTTCCTCCTTTGGAGGTCACAAATCTGACACTGGTCACCATGATGTAAGGGTGAGGGAAAGGGCAGGGCACAATTTTTGAAAAAAATGACAGAGCCCAAGGACACAGCATAAACCCATTAGAATCATATAGGTCCGAGATGGCAGGCTAGACCTTGATCCTCAGTCCACAAGCTAAACGACACACCCAGAGGCACCATGACAGTTCCACCCCTTCCCCCACAGTTGGAATAATCCTCCCACTCATTAGCATATGAAATTACCCCGCCCATAAAAGCTAAGAATGCCATGTTTTCAGGGCCACTGGATTCACTTTGTGATCACCCACACTCTGTCTGTGGAGTGTGCTTTTCTCTGAATCTGAATAAATCCATTTCTTACCTATCACTTTGTCTCTCACTGAATTCTTTTCTGCAAAGAGACATGAAGAACCTGAGCTCCTGTAGGTCCTGAAACCAGGTATGGTAGGTTTTGGATAGGTCTGAGTCCCAGCCACATGCGTTCAAGTCCCAAGCAGGGTTTTGGGTTTAAGGCCCAAATCTGAGGCAGAACACTTTCAGTAAGCTATCTACCTTCATCTATCAAGTGCCTCAGTAATATCCATTGAAATGGATGAGTGAAACACTTAAACTCATTTTCCTCTATCTTTCAGTAAAAAGCTAAAAACTACCTTCATCTATCAAGTGCTTATAAGAAGAGGGGAACATTTTTAGCCAAGGTGCCCTCATCTTGATTGCCACACCTATGACAATAATCTGTTTTACCTTAGACTTTCTTTCAGCCCAGAGCTAATGTTTATAACAACAGTGTATCTTGCTGGAGGACATGTTTCTCCTACTTAACTAGTATCTATGTTATCTAAAGATGTATGTTATGGGTATAGGTCTGGTAAGACCTTTACCACCCTAAAATATTCTTTTGATCTATTGTTTATAACCAACTGAAAAAGTATACTAGGTCCCACCTAAACTAGCTGCTTGGGGTCCCCTCCTAGCCCCTTCCAGTGCCTTTTGCTGGAAGCTCTCTCTATCCCTCTTTACTTTAATAAAACTTTCACTACACAGAGCTCTGAGTGATCAGAGCCAAGTCTTTTGATCCTGAGGTGAAATTTCCTCCTTTGGAGGTCACAAATCTGACACTGGTCACCATGATGTAAGGGTGAGGGAAAGGGCAGGGCACAATTTTTGAAAAAAATGACAGAGCCCAAGGACACAGCATAAACCCATTAGAATCATATAGGTCCAAGATGACAGACTAGACCTTAATCCTCAGTCAGCAAGCTAAACGACACACCCAGAGGCACCATGACAGTTCTGCCCCTTCCCCTAAACAGTTGGAATAATCCTCCCACTCATTAGCATATAGAATTACCCAGCCTGTAAAAGCTAAGAAAGCCATGTTTTCGGGGCCACTGGATTCACTTTGTGATCACCCACACTCTGTCTGTGGAGTGTGCTTTTCTCTGAATCTGAATAAATCCATTTCTTACCTATCACTTTGTCTCTCACTGAATTCTTTTCTGCAAAGAGACATGAAGAACCTGAGCTCCTGTAGGTCCTGAAACCAGGTATGGTAGGTTTTGGATAGGTCTGAGTCCCAGCCACATGCGTTCAAGTCCCAAGCAGGGTTTTGGGTTTAAGGCCCAAATCTGAGGCAGAACACTTTCAGTAAGCTATCTACCTTCATCTATCAAGTGCCTCAGTAATATCCACTGAAATGGATGAGTGAAACACTTAAACTCATTTTCCTCTATCCATATTTACTTTAGTAAACAGAATTCCAGCTGGAGAAAGTAGAGGCTATACAGTTCTGAGAGTGGCAATACTGATAAGGAGATAAACAGTAGAACTGCCTTCCACTGCCCTTTGAGCCAAAAGTGCTTAAATTCCATCAGCACAATTTGGGGGTCCAGGACCCCATGATACTATGCCTATGATTTGGTATACACATGAAAATTTATTCTTTTCTGAGATGATCCAGTTAACATGTATCTATATATTAATAAAACATACATTTATTATATATGTTAATTCTTTATTCAGTAAACTCAGAGTCCAAAATGTGTAAAATATGCAAGACTGAGAAAATGCTATTGCCCTTATTCAGTTAAGAAAAATGGGGAGAGTTATATGGCAGACACCAGGGAAGGGAGTGTGCATAAGATCCCTTGCAATGAGAGGCAGTCTAGCTTAATGGTCAGGAATATCTGCTTTGATGTTAGACACACTTAGGTTCAAAACCCAGTTCTTCTACTTGCTAACTGTGTTACCTAGGGCAAGTTATAAAAGTTTTCTGTTTCATATCATATGATATCATTCCTATGGGGAATCAGAAAAAGGGATACACATGAATTTATATACATGCTACTATATATAAAACAGCTAAGCCTAGCTACTGCATGGCACAGGGAACTATATAATAATAACCTATAATGGAAAAGAATCTGGAAAAGAACATATGTATAACTGATATTTCTGTACATCTGACACACTGAATATTAACTATACTTCAATTTTTTTTTTTTTTAAATCATTTATTTATTTATTTATTTTGGCGGGGGTGGGGAGGGAGGGGGTGGGCGGGCCACTTCCACTGGTCTTTCGTTTGTCTAGTTTCATTCATCTTTGTTCTTTGGCTCGTGTGGGCCTCCCATTGTGGTGGCCTCTGTTTGGCTCTGGGCGCATGCGCTCCAGAGCTCCGGGCACATGCACTCCAGAGCTCCGGCTCGGTAATTGGACACATCTGTTCAGCCACTCCACGGCACGTGGGATCTTCCCAGGCCAGGGCTCGAACTGGCCCCCCTTGCACTGCAAGACGGTGTCCTTACCCACTGGACCACCAGGGAAGCCCTATACTTCAATTTTTAATTAAAACAAGCCTACTCTATTTCTTAGTTAAAAGATGTAACTAATATAGTAAACTCTCTTCCAAAAATGAGGTGCGCAACATATAGTTGTGTGTACATGTTCAGTCCTGTCCTACTCTTTGTGACACCATGGAGGGTAGCCTAACAAGATGCTCTGTCCATGGGATTTTCCAGGCAAGAACACTGGAGTGGGTTGCCATTTCTTACTCTAGAGGATCTTCCCTACCCAGGGATTGAACCTTAGTTTCCTGCATTGGCAGGTGGATACTTTACCACTGAGGTACCTGGGAAGCCCTCAATACATGACTAGATTTTTGCTAATGAGCAAACTAACTCCTTAATTATAATTTAGCTTCTCAGATAAATTTGTTTACAGGCAGAGAACACATTAATTACAGATCATAAGCATCCAATCTAAAAGCAGACCTACTGAATGAACAGATAGGATTCTAGAGTCTACCCAGTCATGGCCCTACTCCTAAGAATTGCACACACTAAGTTATCCCATTGTGTTATTGTAATTGAAATTACACAACTCTTCATAAACTTTAAATTGCTTCATAAAGCAATTTAAAATATTTATTATTACTGAACTTAACTGACCTTAAAAACTGATAGAATTTTGATTAATTCTCATATATCTAGAAGAAGCCAAGTAATGAAATTTTAGCACCTGATGTTAGCAGCAGCTGCTTAGAATATTGAAAAAAAAATTTTTTTTTTAATATTTTATTTATATTTATTTGGCTGCATTGGGTCTCAGTTGCAGCATGTGTGCTCTAGTTCCCTGACCAGTGATCAAACCTGGGCCCCCTGCATTGGGAGCACAGGGTCTTAGCCACTGGACCACCAGGGAATTCCCTAGAATATTGAAATTTTAATAGACTTTGGAGTCAGACTAATGTAGATTTGACACTGGCTCTGCCAACTAGCAAGTATTTGTTTTTTATCAGTATACTTGAAGGGATCCTTTTTAATCAATTAATGGCACCTAGAGACAATCTACCCAAAACTCTTCCCACGGGTCTAACACATACTAGAACCTCAAAGTTCCTAGAGTTCATTGTTAATTAATAATCACTGCTAGAGTATCAAATTTCTGTGTGTGTGTATTTATGTATGCTCAGTTGTGTCTGACTCTTTTCAGCCCTGTGTACTGTATCCCACCAGACTCCTCTGTCCATGGGATTTTCCAAGCAAGAATATTAGAATGGGTTGCTGTCTCCTACTCCAAGGGATCTTCCTGACCCAGGGATCCAATCTGTGTCTCTTATATCTCCAGGCTTGGCAGGTAGATTCTTTACCACTAGTGCCACCTGGGAAGCTCATAAAATTTCTACTGAAGCAACATAATTAAATACAGAAAGGCTCTAAAGAATTCAGAGTAGGGAAGGAACCCTATCACGGAGGTGAGAGGATTGTGTATTACTGACACTAATGCCAAGTTATATAGCACTTGAGTCACCATAAATTATTTTCTTTATTTCTCTGTGAAGAAACTTTGTACTGCTTGCTTGTCAATACAAGTCATAAAATGATGCTTAGATTCAGAAATAAACCATCGATGTTAAATATCATGCTCAAGGCCTTGCTTGGTGGTTCAGGGGTTAAGAATCTGCCTTCCAGTGCAGGGGAGCCAGGTTCAATTCTTGGTCAGGAAACTAAGATCCCACCTGCCTTAGAACAGCAAAGCCCGTGCACCACAGCTGCTGAACCTGAGTGCCTCAACTACAGGAGCCCACGTGCCTAGAGCCCGTGCCCAGGCAACAAGAGAAGCCATCACAAGGAGAAGCCCACTCACTGCAACTAGACAAAGTCCCTGCAGCAACAAAGACCCAGTGCAGTCAAAGGTAAGTAAATAAATAATAACAATAAATTTTAAGTTATTTTAAAAAGCAGAAAAATACGATCCTTAATCAGGAAGAAAACCACTCAATAGTTGCAGATCTGGATTTATACATACGACGAATCTGGGAACATACATATCTGTAAACAACAAAACTCTGTAAAAGTTAAAAGTAAAATAAAAGTTAAAAAAAAAACAATTTTTTTTTTAAACTAGCAAATGGTTTAAGAGCACAGACTCTGAGGCCCCAATTCACATCCTAGCTCTACCACTTACTAGCTATATGTCCACAGGCAAGTGTCTGAATCTCTGTGCCTCCATTTCATCATCTATAAGTGGGGGTTAATAATAGTTTCTATTTATTATGATAATTTAAAAAGCAAATATTTATAAAGTGCTCAGAATAATGTTTGCCCACATAAATGCTATACATGTGTCACTAAAACAAGAACTAAGTAATACTTTGGATGACTGTTGACTATCATCACCAATCTTTTTTTTTTTTTCAACTATTGCTTTATTTATTTTAATTTGGCTGCACTGGGTCTTAGTTGTGGCATGTGGGATCTAGTTCCCTGACCAGGGATTGAACCCAGGTCCCCTGTACTAGGAGCAGTCTCACCCACTTGACCACCAGGGAAGTCCCATATCATCACCAATCTTTGGTAAGTTAAAATTTTCAAGTCTGAGGTCTAAACCGAATGTTTAAATAGAAATCTAAGCTTTAAAGTAATCTACATATGGCATTAATCTCCCTTCCTCCCCAGTTTCACCTGTTTCCCTCCTGTGCCATTCCTTCTTCACCAAGCCAATCACAAGTGAAAGTGTGTTTTTTATTGTTTTGTTCGCTAAACTCAGCCTAAGAACAAGAAAAGCAAGAAAAGCAGTCACTGTTACGAAACTTCTAGGCCACAAAGTTAATAGCACCGCTCATGATTACCTAGAGCAAAGGCAGGGTAAACAGACAAGGACATTTCCTTGTCTTAAGTCCCAGAGCACAGAGGCACCCCGTTCCTGTGGTGAGAGTATTACCAGGAATTATACCCATAACGTGCTGCATAATGACCCAACTATTCAGTGGAAGGCTACCAAGCCTGCCTTCCATTGAATAGTTGGTTAAATTCATCTCATTCTTTTCCTCTGATCTCTAGGGTTAAGAGGTTATGTTGTGGGATACAATGAGTTAATACACATAAACTGACTACATGTGCATGGTGAAGCACGACTATCCTAAATGTTAGCTACTATTATTTTCTAGGAAGCAGTCGTTTCACTTTGAACATTGCCTTTCCTTTAGGGTTTAGTGCAATAACGATATGACTTAGGAAAGGGAGAGTTGAAAGTCGGGAGTTTGAAGCCGAGGGGTCGAGGGAAGAGCTGATAATAGCATAAAACAACAAACTCTCTTCTCAAGCCCCCAGAATAAACTTTACTAGGCAATCAGAGCAGAATCGCAGGGCCCACGGTTCCCTACAAAGCCGCAAACACTCAAGGAAGGGCCTTCGGAATTCCTGTGCAGAAGGTATTTCGACCCCGGAGAAGCCAGAAGGGGGCCTCAGCACACTTTCACCCCACAAAATTCCCCAGGAGTTGACCCGGCGACTTCCACGCTCCGAGAGACGTTTTACCCAGTGAGGGGTGCCTGGGTTTCTGCACTGCTTGGGTCCTGCAGGGGTCCTGGGGGGCTGCTGGCGCACCCACCACCCCAAGCCAAGGAGGGCTGATGCGCAGCCGCCGCCAGCCTGGCACTCCCCGGCTCGGGGTTAGGGTTCACCAAATATCATCACCAATCTTTGGTAAGTTAAAATTTTCAAGTCTGAGGTCTAAACCGAATGTTTAAATAGAAATCTAAGCTTTAAAGTAATCTACATATGGCATTAATCTCCCTTCCTCCCCAGTTTCACCTGTTTCCCTCCTGTGCCATTCCTTCTTCACCAAGCCAATCACAAGTGAAAGTGTGTTTTTTATTGTTTTGTTCGCTAAACTCAGCCTAAGAACAAGAAAAGCAAGAAAAGCAGTCACTGTTACGAAACTTCTAGGCCACAAAGTTAATAGCACCGCTCATGATTACCTAGAGCAAAGGCAGGGTAAACAGACAAGGACATTTCCTTGTCTTAAGTCCCAGAGCACAGAGGCACCCCGTTCCTGTGGTGAGAGTATTACCAGGAATTATACCCATAACGTGCTGCATAATGACCCAACTATTCAGTGGAAGGCTACCAAGCCTGCCTTCCATTGAATAGTTGGTTAAATCATCTCATTCTTTTCCTCTGATCTCTAGGGTTAAGAGGTTATGTTGTGGGATACAATGAGTTAATACACATAAACTGACTACATGTGCATGGTGAAGCACGACTATCCTAAATGTTAGCTACTATTATTTTCTAGGAAGCAGTCGTTTCACTTTGAACATTGCCTTTCCTTTAGGGTTTAGTGCAATAACGATATGACTTAGGAAAGGGAGAGTTGAAAGTCGGGAGTTTGAAGCCGAGGGATCGAGGGAAGAGCTGATAATAGCATAAAACAACAAACTCTCTTCTCAAGCCCCCAGAATAAACTTTACTAGGCAATCAGAGCAGAATCGCAGGGCCCACGGTTCCCTACAAAGCCGCAAACACTCAAGGAAGGGCCTTCGGAATTCCTGTGCAGAAGGTATTTCGACCCCGGAGAAGCCAGAAGGGGGCCTCAGCACACTTTCACCCCACAAAATTCCCCAGGAGTTGACCCGGCGACTTCCACGCTCCGAGAGACGTTTTACCCAGTGAGGGGTGCCTGGGTTTCTGCACTGCTTGGGTCCTGCAGGGGTCCTGGGGGGCTGCTGGCGCACCCACCACCCCAAGCCAAGGAGGGCTGATGCGCAGCCGCCGCCAGCTCCGTGGGAATCCTAACTCAAACCCCGGGCTCGGGGGCGTGGCTCGCGCGGAGGCCCCACCCCGCCCTCCCCATTGGCTGAGGCTGCCCGAGCCGGAGTCGGCGCCAGCCGGTCCGAGACCCCGCTGCTCCGCCCCAACGCGGGTCAACGCGGAGCAGGAGAAGCCCAGGTGGGTGAGGAGCTAGCTTCTGCGCCCGCGAAGCCCCATCGGGGGCCATGGGGGGACAGGTGAGACTGCCGTCCGGAGAGCCCTGCCGAGAAGGTGAGTGGTACCCCGAGCCGGAGGACTTGACGTCCAGGTAGCGATGAGACCGGGCGGGCGGTCCTGGGTGCTTGTGGCGCCCAGAAAGGGGTCCGCCGACCCTTCACGTACTCATTCATGCCTTTATTCATTGACTCAGCCGGTCGACAAATATTGATTGGTGCCTACAATATGCCAGACTCTTTGGGAATGCCTGAGTCGAACAAGACATACGTGGCTCCCCACTCCCACTCCGGAAAACAGATCCACGTAAATTATGGCGAGCTGAGTGTCGCGACGGGGTACTCCGGGTGCTGTGGGGAGACTCCCAAGTTTCATCCGAGAAGAGCGCTTCCACTGACTCAGACTTCCTTACAGAGTCCGTGGTCGACGTCATCCGGTGGGCAGAGGGCGCGTCCGTGGACCCGGCGGGCGTCCAGCCTCGCGCCCAGAGCTGGCTTGGCGAAGGTCAAGCACGATGAGGGTGGGGGGCTCTGGACACCCCCGGGGAAGGACGTTGGAAAGCCTGGGCTGCCCACTCTCCTCTTCCTTTGAGATGAAGACGCCTCCAACCTTAGTAGCCTCGCGCTCTGACGTTAGCAGAATCGCAGGCCCCGGTTCCTACAAACCCAACACTGGAAGGGCCTTCGGAATTCCTGTGCAGAAGGTATTTCGACCCCGGAGAAGCCAGAAGGGGGCCTCAGCACACTTTCACCCCACAAAATTCCCCAGGAGTTGACCCGGCGACTTCCACGCTCCGAGAGACGTTTTACCCAGTGAGGGGTGCCTGGGTTTCTGCACTGCTTGGGTCCTGCAGGGGTCCTGGGGGGCTGCTGGCGCACCCACCACCCCAAGCCAAGGAGGGCTGATGCGCAGCCGCCGCCAGCTCCGTGGGAATCCTAACTCAAACCCCGGGCTCGGGGGCGTGGCTCGCGCGGAGGCCCCACCCCGCCCTCCCCATTGGCTGAGGCTGCCCGAGCCGGAGTCGGCGCCAGCCGGTCCGAGACCCCGCTGCTCCGCCCCAACGCGGGTCAACGCGGAGCAGGAGAAGCCCAGGTGGGTGAGGAGCTAGCTTCTGCGCCCGCGAAGCCCCATCGGGGGCCATGGGGGGACAGGTGAGACTGCCGTCCGGAGAGCCCTGCCGAGAAGGTGAGTGGTACCCCGAGCCGGAGGACTTGACGTCCAGGTAGCGATGAGACCGGGCGGGCGGTCCTGGGTGCTTGTGGCGCCCAGAAAGGGGTCCGCCGACCCTTCACGTACTCATTCATGCCTTTATTCATTGACTCAGCCGGTCGACAAATATTGATTGGTGCCTACAATATGCCAGACTCTTTGGGAATGCCTGAGTCGAACAAGACATACGTGGCTCCCCACTCCCACTCCGGAAAACAGATCCACGTAAATTATGGCGAGCTGAGTGTCGCGACGGGGTACTCCGGGTGCTGTGGGGAGACTCCCAAGTTTCATCCGAGAAGAGCGCTTCCACTGACTCAGACTTCCTTACAGAGTCCGTGGTCGACGTCATCCGGTGGGCAGAGGGCGCGTCCGTGGACCCGGCGGGCGTCCAGCCTCGCGCCCAGAGCTGGCTTGGCGAAGGTCAAGCACGATGAGGGTGGGGGGCTCTGGACACCCCCGGGGAAGGACGTTGGAAAGCCTGGGCTGCCCACTTCTCTCCTCTTCCTTTGAGATGAAGACGCCTCCAACCTTAGTAGCCTCGCGTCTGACTCGCTGTACAGTCACTTGGCTGCTTAAGGTGAGACCGGAACTCGGCGCTCATTTGTAGGTTTCTCACTGCTCAGTGGTCTGGGGTTTCGACCCCTACTCCAGTCCGATGAAGTCTCCAGGCACCGCCCCTAGCCCTTTGCTACGCGTTTACAAGTCTTTCGGGCTTTCTACAGCCTCAATACCGGAGGCGCATGTAAATCTGGATGAAACTAGGGACTAGGGGAAGAGCCGGGGGATGGGGCACGGGCGGACAAGTGTGTATCAGCTGAAATGATAAGTTTTCAGTTTTTACAGAATCCAGAGGAAAGCCTATTACACATTTACCCAGAAAGGATGTAAAGACGGAGGTGGGCAGTGAGAGGCGTGGTACAAACTGCGGGCAACTTCCTAGGGTGTCTCTTCCTAGGGTGTCTCTTCCTTTGTCTCTCCCAGCTTATTCCTTGATGTGGAGAGGTTTTATTTGGTTTTGTTTTGAAGGTAAGAAGAGGCAGTTTTCAGAACTGTACCAGGAAGAGAAAGAAAAACACAAAGAAGACAAAAATGCCTGAACAATTCACAAGCCATTAGAAAGCTGAGGTTTTGAAAGTGCTAAGGCAGTTGGATCTAGAATTATTTCCTAGATAGTCATGGTTTGTCTAAAGAATTCCTAAACCAGTAAGTTCAGACCTGCTTACCCAACGATCTGTAAAGTCGCGAGTGTCGCGACGGGGTACTGAATGCTGAAGACATACGTGGCTCCACTCCCACTCCGGAAAACAGATCCACGTAAATTATGGCGAGCTGAGTGTCGCGACGGGGTACTCCGGGTGCTGTGGGGAGACTCCCAAGTTTCATCCGAGAAGAGCGCTTCCACTGACTCAGACTTCCTTACAGAGTCCGTGGTCGACGTCATCCGGTGGGCAGAGGGCGCGTCCGTGGACCCGGCGGGCGTCCAGCCTCGCGCCCAGAGCTGGCTTGGCGAAGGTCAAGCACGATGAGGGTGGGGGGCTCTGGACACCCCCGGGGAAGGACGTTGGAAAGCCTGGGCTGCCCACTTCTCTCCTCTTCCTTTGAGATGAAGACGCCTCCAACCTTAGTAGCCTCGCGTCTGACTCGCTGTACAGTCACTTGGCTGCTTAAGGTGAGACCGGAACTCGGCGCTCATTTGTAGGTTTCTCACTGCTCAGTGGTCTGGGGTTTCGACCCCTACTCCAGTCCGATGAAGTCTCCAGGCACCGCCCCTAGCCCTTTGCTACGCGTTTACAAGTCTTTCGGGCTTTCTACAGCCTCAATACCGGAGGCGCATGTAAATCTGGATGAAACTAGGGACTAGGGGAAGAGCCGGGGGATGGGGCACGGGCGGACAAGTGTGTATCAGCTGAAATGATAAGTTTTCAGTTTTTACAGAATCCAGAGGAAAGCCTATTACACATTTACCCAGAAAGGATGTAAAGACGGAGGTGGGCAGTGAGAGGCGTGGTACAAACTGCGGGCAACTTCCTAGGGTGTCTCTTCCTAGGGTGTCTCTTCCTTTGTCTCTCCCAGCTTATTCCTTGATGTGGAGAGGTTTTATTTGGTTTTGTTTTGAAGGTAAGAAGAGGCAGTTTTCAGAACTGTACCAGGAAGAGAAAGAAAAACACAAAGAAGACAAAAATGCCTGAACAATTCACAAGCCATTAGAAAGCTGAGGTTTTGAAAGTGCTAAGGCAGTTGGATCTAGAATTATTTCCTAGATAGTCATGGTTTGTCTAAAGAATTCCTAAACCAGTAAGTCAGACTGTTACTAACACGTCCACCCATGCTTACCCAACGATCTGTAAGGAAAGGGGATGTGTGAATTACCGTGCTTGTCTGAGCTTAGGGATGATTTTCCTGCTTTGCTCATATATTTAGTTCCAACAAGAAATATTCAAGCTCCATGCTTAACTGTTGTTTAATCCCTAAGTACTGTCCGACTATTTAGGAGACCCCATAGACCATAGCCTGCAAAGCTCCTCTGTGCATGGGATTTCCCAGGCAAGACTACTGGAGTGGGTTGCCATTTTCTTCTTCAGGGAATCTTCCCGACCCAGGGATGTAACTCATGTGTCCTGCATTGGCAGGTGGATTCTTTACCACTGAGCCACTAAGGAAGCTCTCCATGTTTAGTATCTGGGGTTAACTGTGGTAATTAATTCTGTGGGAGTCTGGTGGAAAAGACTTGAGAGAAATCAGAATTGTTATCAGTGGATCTTATCTGGTGACTCCATGCCTGGTGACTCAGTGACAAAGAATGCAATGCAGGAAATGCAGATGATGGGGGTTCAGTCCCTGTGCTGGGAAGATCCCCTGAAGGAGGAAATGACCACCTACCTACTCCAGTACTCTTGCCTGGAGAGTCCCATGGATAAAGGAGCCTGGTGGGCTGCCACCTATGGTGTTGCAAAGCAATCGGACAAGACCGAAGCGACTGATAACACAGTCTTCTCAGCTATGACAGCCTCCTTCAGTCTTTCTTCATCTGTAAATTGAGTATACTTCATATAGGTTAGAGTTTGAGGAATAGATGCAGGTGGGGTTATATCTGAAGCACACACTTCAGAGTCTGAGCTGACATGGGGTAAAGGATCCATTTTTCATTTGTTCACTTATTCAAAGGATGGGAGTCCCATGTGTCATACCTTGGTCTAGGTTCTATTAATAGAATAGAGGGATTTGCAAGACAGTCAGGTCCTAGATAGTCTGGGCCTAGAGGCCCAGGTAATTGAAAACGTTTTCATAATTAGGAATCAAACCAAACACTAAATTATTTGAGCCTTTGGTTTTTTGTAGGTGTCCCTCTCCATTCTCTGGCTTCTTGGATGCCATGGTATGCATTAATGATTTTGAGATTTTACTCTTAAAAAAAATCCGTATCATAAACATTTCTCAAAATTCCACCAAATGAATCTAACTTTTATGAGCAGGGCAAGCTGCATTTTCTATGTAAAATATAGCTTCTTTTATGTTACACTAAAATAGATTTTCTCCAGATTTCTACCAAAAAAGTTAAAAGCATAAGTTGTTTAACCTTCTGTAGATTTCCTAAGTGCTGAAATTCAAGTGCTTTAAACTAGTAAAAATTCTTCACTAAAGGTTGTTCAGAAAACAATATGTTATTAATTGCAGCAGTTGATGTAGGAACTCAAATGGTCAACGGCCTTCAGATTTAGCTTCCAAATACACTGATAGTGAGACGATCTTGTTTACGGATACAATTTTTTTTGACTTTTTAAAAAATCAACAGTATCTGCTCAATTTTATTTGGGTTAATTGAAATAATGAGCTTTTCACTCAATTCTATCACAGTTTATATGTAGACGTATCTGCTAGATATATCTACTTGATTTCCAGTTTTGTTCTAGATTATTTCTTATTCCTATTCTACTCTCTTATTCTTTGTTGGTGGTAGTGGTGTTAGTTTTCTCACTAAAATTGTCAGTTTCTATGAGAACAGAGACCTATTTACCTATCTTATTGATTGCTGTCTCCCCAGTTCCTAAAACAGGGCATGGCACACAGGAGTTACTCACTAAGAATTTACATGTTGATGACTATATACCTAACGTAGTGCTTTATGTGGTCGGTGTTCAATAACTTGTTTGTTGAGTGAATAAGTAAAATAGATATATGGGTATACAGTGTTTTCACAAAGCCATAATTAAATTGCAAGAGGACATTTGTTTGGTTGGCAATATTAAATTGTACAATGGATAGTGAGAGATTAGATTGAAAAGTCAGAAAACTCTTCTAAGGAGTTGAGAGCTCAGTGAAGAGGCGTTAGCCATACCAGCCACTGGCAGTTGTGGTTTAGTTGCTAAGTTGTGTCCAACTCTTGTGACCTCTGGACTGTGGCCCACATGGCTCTTCTGTCCATGAAAGAATACTAGAGTCGGTTGCCTTTGTTTTCCCCAGGGAATCTTCCTGACTGAGGGATCAAACCCTGGTCTCCTGCATTGCAAGTACCAGCCACTACTGGGACCAAGTAACAAATGGGGGTACTTAAAAGCTGTAAGGGGAGAAGTAATTTAGCCCATGAAAGTAAGAAGGGAAAAATTAGAAAATGAGGTTACGGAGATACCGGGAGGCAGGATTCCATAGGCTCTTGTAGGCTGTGGTGGGGCTTTTGGATTTTTTTTCTGAATGAAAAGGGAAGCCATTGTAGAATTTTGAAAGGAGAAATGACAAGATAGGACCTGCTTAACTAAAGTCTTCTTTCTCCAGAGCTTCTGTCCTGCTACTGTTTGACCTCATCTCCTTCTGTCTCCCTTCTCTCATCAGCCCACATGGCTGGTAAAGTGGCTTCTATCACCTCAAGCAAATTCCCACACCTGGGTGTTTGCATTTACTTTTAGCAGAGAGCTTTTTCTATTCAAAGCCTGTCTCTTAAAAAAATACTCCTTTAGGCTGCTTTTACTGCTTTCCATGGCAGTCAGCATATTGTGTTATTAGTTCACTTGTTTATTTTCTCTGTGAGAATGAAGATAAGACAGCAGGAATTTATTTCACTCATGTAACCCCAGCCTCTAGAAAATGCCCAACAGCTAGTAGATACTCAAATACATATTGAATCAAAGAATTAAAGCTGTTTTTTCAGAGAATGAAAGAGAGTAATATAATGTAATATCAGAGGTGAGTAAGCTTTAGTGCTTAGAAAGCTCTTTAAAAGCTAGGAAGGTAGATTTTTTTATAATTGTCATGAAAAGTCATGAGGAACTAAGCAGGGGAGTGATGTAATCTGATTCACACTGGCTGATATTTAGAGAATGAATTTTAGGAAATTCATTCTTTCCTTTGCTAATATGCATAGGCACTTGTATCAGTCAGCTAAGGCCTACCCTGATGGCTCAGCAGTAAAGAATCTGCCTGCAGTGCAGGAAATGCAGGTCAGAAAGATCCCCAGGAGAAGGAAATGACAATCTACTCCAGTACTGTTACCTGGGAAATTGTATGGAGAGGAGCCTGGTGGGCTGCATTCCATGGGGTTGCAAGAGTCAGCCATGACTTAGCGACTAAACCACCAAACCGCCACCATCAGTCAGCTACTGCTGTATAACATACAACCCCAAACCTAAAGGCAACAATCGTATATTCTTTTTTTTTTTTTTGGGCAGGGGGGGGGGGCAGGTTGGGGAGGGAGGGGGGCGGACGGGCCACTTCTATTGGTCTTTCATTTATCTATTTTCATCCATCTTTATTCTTTGGCCCGTGTGGGCCTCCCATTGCAGTGGCCTCTGTTGTTGTAGAGCACCTGCTCTGGGCGCATGCGCTCCAGAGCTCCGGCTGGGTAATTGGACACATCGGTCTGGCTGCTCCGCGGCACATAGGATCTTCCCAGGCCAGGGATCGAACCGGCACCCCTTGCACTGCAAGGCGGTGTCCTTACCCACTGGACCACCAGGGAAGCCCAACAATCGTATATTCTTGCTTATATGTCTGTAGGTCAGCTGATGATGGACTGATCTAGACTGGGTATGCCTGGGTGTCTCTGTATCAGGCTACATACCCACCTCGCTGTGAGATGAGTTTAGGCCTGCTGCATGTGTTTTCATTCTGCATTCAAGCTGAAGGGCCAGCAATTGCTCAGGGAAACTCTATTCTTAAAATGTATAGAGGTGCAAGAGAGTAAAGCCAACCATCATACAAGGTGGTAGACCCAATCACATAAGTACATTTGAACCCTCTTCTCACCTCTACTGATGTGCATTGACCACCGATTCACTCTCAGCCCAACATCAGGGGAAGAATACTCTGCCTTCTTGGCTTCCCAGGTGACTTCGTAGGTAAGGAGGAGACTCAGATTCCATCCCTGGATCAGGAAGATCCCCCGGGGTGGATCATGGCAACCCACTCCAGTATTCTTGCCTGGAGAATCCTATGGACAGAGGAGCTTGGCGGGCTACAGTCCATGGGGTTGCAAGAGTCAGCCATGACTTAGCGACTAAACCACCAAACCGCCACCATCAGTCAGCTACTGCTGTATAACATACAACCCCAAACCTAAAGGCAACAATCGTATATTCTTTTTTTTTTTTTTTTTTGGGCAGGGGTGGCGGGCAGGTTGGGGAGGGAGGGGGGCGGACGGGCCACTTCTATTGGTCTTTCATTTATCTATTTTCATCCATCTTTATTCTTTGGCCCGTGTGGGCCTCCCATTGCAGTGGCCTCTGTTGTTGTAGAGCACCTGCTCTGGGCGCATGCGCTCCAGAGCTCCGGCTGGGTAATTGGACACATCGGTCTGGCTGCTCCGCGGCACATAGGATCTTCCCAGGCCAGGGATCGAACCGGCACCCCTTGCACTGCAAGGCGGTGTCCTTACCCACTGGACCACCAGGGAAGCCCAACAATCGTATATTCTTGCTTATATGTCTGTAGGTCAGCTGATGATGGACTGATCTAGACTGGGTATGCCTGGGTGTCTCTGTATCAGGCTACATACCCACCTCGCTGTGAGATGAGTTTAGGCCTGCTGCATGTGTTTTCATTCTGCATTCAAGCTGAAGGGCCAGCAATTGCTCAGGGAAACTCTATTCTTAAAATGTATAGAGGTGCAAGAGAGTAAAGCCAACCATCATACAAGGTGGTAGACCCAATCACATAAGTACATTTGAACCCTCTTCTCACCTCTACTGATGTGCATTGACCACCGATTCACTCTCAGCCCAACATCAGGGGAAGAATACTCTGCCTTCTTGGCTTCCCAGGTGACTTCGTAGGTAAGGAGGAGACTCAGATTCCATCCCTGGATCAGGAAGATCCCCTGGGGTGGATCATGGCAACCCACTCCAGTATTCTTGCCTGGAGAATCCTATGGACAGAGGAGCTTGGCGGGCTACAGTCCATGGGGTCACAGAGAGTCAGTCAGGACTGAGCAACTGAGCATGCATGAAATTGCTAAATAATAACACAAACTAACCCAGTGGAATAGATGGTGAAACAATGGTTTCCTCAAATTGAAAATAGTTTGCAGTGATTAAAAATGCAGTTTTATGCATTTTTGACTTCTGAGAATCCAGATATCCTACTCCAAGTAATTGGACAATTTCTTTATTTTTGGCTGTGCTGGGTCTTCGTAGCTGCACAGGCTTTTCCCTAGCTGTGGGGATCAGGGGCTCCTCCAGTTTTGGGGCACAGGCTTTGCACTGTGGTGACTTCCCTTGCTGTGGAGCACAGGCTTTAGGGTGTATGGGCTTCTATAGTTGCGTCTCTCAGGTTCTAGAGCACAGGGTCAATAGTTGTGGTGCATCAGCTGAGTTGCCCCGTTATGTGGGATCTTCTGGGATCAAGGATCCACCTGTGTCTCCTGCATTGGCAGGCAGATTCTTTACCACTGAGCCACCAGGGAAGCCCAGAATTATTATTCTTTATGATAAATAAAACTTGAAAAAACTATTCAAAGCATTTCATCTTTGTATAAATTATAATAAATTTTCAGTGGCTTTATTTGTACTTTTTGCTTTTACTTTTCTGAAATAGAATAGTAACCTGGGCATTGGATTACTTGGCCCTGATTTTGACGGTCATGTGGTTTTGGCAAGTCACTTAATATGCTGGCATCAGTTTCTTTTTTTTTTTTTTAACCTTTTCTTTTTTTTTTTTTTGGTGGGGGGACGGAGGAGGGCAGGCGGGCCACTTCTATTGGTCTTTCATTTATCTATTTTCATCCATCTTTGTTCTTTGACCCGTGTGGGCCTCCCATTGCAGCAGCCTCTGTTGTCGCAGAGCACCAGCTCTGGGCGCAGGTGCTCCAGAGCTCCAGCTTGGCAATTGGACACATCAGTCCAGCCGCTTCGCGGCACGTGGGATCTTCCCAGGCCAGGGATCGAACCGGCGCCCCTTGTACTGCAAGGCGGTGTCCTTACCCACTGGACCACCAGGGAAGCCCGGCATCAGTTTCTTAGCTGGTCCATCAGCAATATTTATGAGCTCCCAGGATTATAAGTAAATTACTCTGGGAACGAAGATAGCTTATTATGAAACCCAAAAGTACTGAAGGGGTCTTTTAGAATCATCGAGTCAAACTCCCTCATTTTAGAGATGAAGAAACTGAAGCCAAGAGTGATGATTCAACTTGCCCAAGATTATAGACAATTAGTAATAGAGCTTAAGATGGGGAAAGGCATATGATCCTATAGAAAATTTGACTGTTTTTAAATAAGTTGTGTGTGTGTGTGTGTAAGTAAACATTCACACCTGTATATAGAAGATATATATTAAGTTGGATCATATGAAACTGCTATTTCTGTTGGGTCAAAAATTATCAAATATTATCAACTTCATTTGGTTGAACATAATTGAGAACATTAGCAGCCCTATTTGTAAGAGTAAAAACACTATAAATTACCCAAATATCCACAGACTATAAAATAGACAAATTACTGGTGAGATAGTCATAAAGTGGAATTCTATAGAACGGTGAGGAGGGGGAAATAAACCTTAAAGCTGCAGCATCAAGATTGGTAAGTCTCAAAAACAAGCAAGTTACCAGAGAATACATACTATATGATTACATTTTTAGAATGTGCAAAAATAAAAAATGAAATAATTTATTATTTAAAGGTATAATCTTATAAGGGAAATTTATTATCATTATTTTGGCCACTCCCCATGGCATGTAAGATCTTAGTTACCTGAGCACTGATCAAGTCCTGCCCCTGCAGTGGAAGCTCTAAGTCCTAACCACTGGTCTACCAGGGAAGTCCCAGAAAATCTTTTTTGTGTTTGTTTTAAGCAAGGACTATTAGAAGATCAGGATAGTTGTTACCTCCGAAGGATAATGTTCTATTTCTTAAATTGGGTGGTTGGTACATTAGTGTTTACTGAATTATTTTTTCTTTATAACTGACACATATTTCCTAAATGTTAATTATTCAGTGTTTAGAACAATATATCAAAACATTAAAGAAGTAATACATGGTCTTTGCTGACAGGAGTATAAATTGGTAGAGACACTTGCAAGGGCTAGTGGCAGTGTCTATTAAAATGAAAAAGAAGGAATGTAATAAATTTTCTGTGTTGAAAAAAGTTTGGATTAGACTCCTGGAGAACGACTTTGCTTATGAGAATCTTGAGCAGCCACCTCAGATCATGAGATCTTGAATTGCTCTGAAACCCTCCAGTGCACCTGCCCACATCTTCTGCTTCCCTCATCCCTCCAGCTCTCCACACCCACCTACCCACCAGCACTTCCTCCTTGGTTGGTACCTGCCTCCCTCTTTCATATGCTCCCCAGACATACAGCAGTTTAAGTTCTAAGGTCAGTAACTAGCCAAGAGTTTATTTTTCCTGCCATAAAACTTGTAACATTAATGTCCAGTTACAATGAGAACTTACAAAAGGCAACAGAGATTATTTGCACTCCCTTATCATCCTCTGCCCCCACACCCACTACAATGCCGGAAACATTTTGCTGTGTAAACAGCTCAGAAAGAATATTGTTTCACTGGAATGAGGTCCACCCACACTGTTTCCATAGATAAAGCTTTAGATGGTTATGTTAGCTACATTACAAGTAATACTGATGCAGCCATGGAATTTTCTGTCCAGTCCAGTCAGATGTTTTCACAAGAATTCATGTAGTTGAAAGTCTTACTACCCAGAATTCCTTGGCACTCTTAATTGAGATGAACACTGCCTGAGACAAGATTGCTTGTGGCTAGTTCATGTGAAATTTGGACTGAAATCTTAGGTTTACCTGGCATGTAAGATCTTAGTTACCTGAGCACTGATCAAGTCCTGCCCCTGCAGTGGAAGCTCTAAGTCCTAACCACTGGTCTACCAGGAAGTCCCAGAAAATCTTTTTGTGTTTGTTTTAAGCAAGGACTATTAGAAGATCAGGATAGTTGTTACCTCCGAAGGATAATGTTCTATTTCTTAAATTGGGTGGTTGGTACATTAGTGTTTACTGAATTATTTTTTCTTTATAACTGACACATATTTCCTAAATGTTAATTATTCAGTGTTTAGAACAATATATCAAAACATTAAAGAAGTAATACATGGTCTTTGCTGACAGGAGTATAAATTGGTAGAGACACTTGCAAGGGCTAGTGGCAGTGTCTATTAAAATGAAAAAGAAGGAATGTAATAAATTTTCTGTGTTGAAAAAAGTTTGGATTAGACTCCTGGAGAACGACTTTGCTTATGAGAATCTTGAGCAGCCACCTCAGATCATGAGATCTTGAATTGCTCTGAAACCCTCCAGTGCACCTGCCCACATCTTCTGCTTCCCTCATCCCTCCAGCTCTCCACACCCACCTACCCACCAGCACTTCCTCCTTGGTTGGTACCTGCCTCCCTCTTTCATATGCTCCCCAGACATACAGCAGTTTAAGTTCTAAGGTCAGTAACTAGCCAAGAGTTTATTTTTCCTGCCATAAAACTTGTAACATTAATGTCCAGTTACAATGAGAACTTACAAAAGGCAACAGAGATTATTTGCACTCCCTTATCATCCTCTGCCCCCACACCCACTACAATGCCGGAAACATTTTGCTGTGTAAACAGCTCAGAAAGAATATTGTTTCACTGGAATGAGGTCCACCCACACTGTTTCCATAGATAAAGCTTTAGATGGTTATGTTAGCTACATTACAAGTAATACTGATGCAGCCATGGAATTTTCTGTCCAGTCCAGTCAGATGTTTTCACAAGAATTCATGTAGTTGAAAGTCTTACTACCCAGAATTCCTTGGCACTCTTAATTGAGATGAACACTGCCTGAGACAAGATTGCTTGTGGCTAGTTCATGTGGAAATTTGCAGCAGTTCTTACTAAAAGAGCAAGCCTGAAAAATTCCTCAGCAAACTATCCCTGGAGTAACATAATTCTCCTTGGAATATTTAGAAGTTTTGTCTCAGAATTTAGCCTGTGTCTCTGAATCAAAGTTGGTTCATGGGCTTCCCCTGGTGGTCCAGTGGGTAAGGACACCGCCTTGCAGTGCAAGGGGCGCCGGTTCAATCCCTGGCCTGGGAAGATCCCACGTGCCGCGGAGCGGCTGGACCGATGTGTCCAATCACCGAGCCGGAGCTCTGGAGCGCATGCGCCCAGAGCCGGTGCTCTGCAACGACAGAGGCCACCGCGATGGGAGGCCCACAGGAGCCTAAAGAACAAAGACGGATGAAAACAGAGAAATGAAAGACCAATAGAAGTGGCCCGCCCGCTCCCCTCCCTCCCCAACCCGACCCCCGCCCAAAATAAATAAATAAACCTTTAAAAAAAAAAAAAAAGTTGGTTCATTTTCAAATTACAGAGATAAATGAAGTAATAATCATGAAAAGACTGAATTCAATTATTTTGCCTTCTGTTAGAACTGAACTTAATAGTTGCTTCTTCCTGTATATGTGGTAAAATTCACATAACTCATACTGCTCTGCCTGGAAGGCACAGATTCATTATTAAAGTTTTGTTTCTAAGACATCATTTAGTCAAACTATCTTTTATTGTTTATAAGCCTTCTTAACATTTTTGAGATGTAAAACTGATTTTATTTTATTGAATTCTAAAATTATGGTTAATTTTTCCTTGCTCCTGTTTGTTCAGAGTAAGTCATGTTAAGAAAATACACCTTTCCAGTGGGGGAAAAAAAGTTGGGAAGATGGTCAGCAAACCTAGTCACAGTATCACTTTGTTGGCAGCTTTTCAAATGGAGAATAGATTATAAAAAGTTTCTTAAATACTATATAATGTTTTCATTCTGTGTTTTACGATTTAGCAAAAGAAAAAACAAAAAACAGATGCTTATAATGGTCTGGTTCAGGGATTTACATGCTTATCTGAATCCTATTCAGGAAAAAAAAAAAAATGGCCTACTGATATTTAATTCATTTTTCTATTAGATTCTATTTTATTAAAGAGGAAGTGAATTAGTACATTTGAAACATTATTCTCTTTACGGAAAGTGGTCCAGAAAACTAAACCCAGCTTTAAACAAAATGAAATGACCATAATACCCCACCAAGTGGACTAGCTCAGCTTCTGTAACGTGGTGATTTCTAGTCTGATGGGGTTGCTGTGTCCTTTCCTACTTTCAGGCATCACACACACACTGATGCTTTCTGGAAGGCACACTGATGGTGTGAAAGAGCGAAGTGGATCTTGAGTGGGGGCGGGGGAGGGGAGGTTGTGATGAACTGAAGAACTCAAGTCAGGTGCACACAGCTCCTTGCCGCTCCAGCAGGCTGCTGTCGGCAGAAGCAAAGAAAAAAGCAAGTATGGCTAGATTTTTCATTTTGTAAGAGGAATCCAGACTTTCATGTGAAGTTTCTCACGCTTAAATGATGACAACTAAAGCACTTTGAAAATATTTTGAAGAATTTGTGTGTGTGAATCCAGCAGAATGACTTTGAGCCTGTGGACCACGTGCTAGATAGAGACGGCCCATCGGGCAGTAAAAACGTGTGTTAGTGTTACCCACTCGAGTTTCTCTTTCTTAGAGAAAGAAAGTAAATGTTAATGTGTCTACCTTTCATCAATGGACATTTCCCTCTTTCCTTTTTTCCAGGCTACGTGCTGTCCCTGATCTGTCCAAATGCATCCCAGGCTTGGTGTGAGATCACACGTGTGTCACGGCTGCTGGCTTCTCCTGTCCTCTACCGGGACCTGAATTCCAGCTTAACCAACCTGAGCATTTCTGCAAATACAGAGAACAAATACAGCCTTTATGTAGGTCTGGTACTGGCAATAAGTTCCAGTGTTTTTATTGGCTCCAGTTTTATCTTGAAAAAAAAAGGCCTCTTGCAACTGGCCAACAAGGGCGTCGCTAGAGCTGGTAAGAAACAGATGCAACTGACAAATTCAAGTTTCTAACTGCTGAGAGAATCCTGTTGTATCACCATGGTGCTATTAATACAAGAGTAACCTTTCACTGTCTGTATCTTAGTCCCTACCTGTGTTCTCAGCAGTTTCCTCCTGGTCTGAGTCAGTTGTGTCTTTTAGGATGAGACTGAAAAAGACTAACTCTCAAGAGGTTTAGAGTGGGATGAGTTTTTCTTCCATAGCCATAGCCCGCGATTTCAGGATTTAAGTCAGATCAGACTACCTGCCTGCTTAAAGCACATCAGAGACTTCTTTGCACTCAGAGTAAAATCCAAACATCCTTCCAGTCTCTGACCTCCCATCCTGCCTAAAGTGACCCATGCTACCTCTCCAGCTTCCTCTTCTGCTGTCCTCTCTGTTGCCTGCTTTTCTCTTGCTCTTGGAACTTACCACGTTCTTTCCCACCTCAGGAGAAGCATATTCCATCCATGGGTTGGGAAGATCTCCTGGAGAAGGGCATGGCAACCCACTCCAGTATTCTTATCAGGAGAATCCCATGGACAGTGGAGCCTTGCAGGCTACAGTCCATGGGGTCAGTAAAGAGTCGACCACGACTGAGCACAGCCTGGCTAGGGTGACTTCCCACCTCAACGTCTTTTCCTTTGCCTGGAACTCTCTTCTCCCTGCCCATCGCTTGACTGACTCATCCTTCAGACTTCAGCTAAAATATCACCACTCCAGAAAGATCTTCTTGACCATTCTCTTTGGGGAGGGCTCACTTCCCCATCCACTATCATTGTACTAAAGGTGTCCTTCTTTGTTCCTGGAATAATTTGTCATTGTACATTTATTGTTTATTTACTTGTGGTGAACAGGCTTGTTTATTGATAATGATTCAGAAAAGCAGGAACCTTACCTAGCATAGACGTTGGCACCCAATAAGTACTGTCAAGTCAGTAAATGGATAGCAGTAGAATTAAGTTATTATTTGTAGTGGCATTTCAGAAGCTGTTCGCTCTGTCTAACTATCCCTCATTAACCATTAATGAAGTTTCCTATTCATTCCTATCAAGAAAAATGTCATAAAAGAGCTAAATATTATTCTAAGGTCCATAAGGGAAAATAAACAGCTATGAACTGTGCAAACAAGTTTATAGAGGACATTGAAGGGACATTGATTAAAACTTTGGCATTTTAAAAGACAGAATAAGAGATAATCAAAAACAAGTACATACAGCAATTTATGATACAATTTTTATATGGCATTTTTTCAATCTACTAGCAAAAGGACTACGTATTCAATTGAAAGTAGGGAACAATGGCAAAAACTAGGAGAGAAAAATGTAAGAGTTCTCATTTAAACCATTTGGCAAAATAGATTCCACATAGTTTTGCATTAAATTTAAAATGAAATAATTTTTTAGAACCCTAAAAGAAAGTCTTTCTAAGCATAAAAATAAAGAAAGAAACACTTCTGTATGAAGGAAGACATTATCTGGAATGACCTAAAAAAAAAAAAATTCCTACATGAAAACCCTTTCACCTGAAACGGGAAAAGGAAATGATATGTGGGTGGAAAATTTTTCAAAATGTATGACAAAGGGTAGTTAGGATCCACAGTATATGAAGAGTTGACTACAGTTGATAAGAAAAAGATTAATACCTAACAGAAAAAAAAATGAATGGTAAAGCCCATAGACGAGAAATTTATAGAATAAGAGTTGTAAGTGACCAATAAGCATACTTAAGTAAATGTTAATTCACTGGCACCCAAAGAGATACCAGTTGTATAACAATGAACTTCTGGGTTGATGCCTACTATTTTGACAAAATTTGGTTTTTCTTTAAAAAAATAATGCCCTATGTTGCTAAGGGAATTTGAGAAATAAACAGCTTTCTCAAACATGGCTGGAAGCACTATAAGTGGGTACAAGCTTTCCTGAAAGCAATCTGGGAAAACTTAAAATGTTACTATCTTAAAATCTAATAATTCCACTTGTGGAAATTTATCTTAAGAAGTGAACAAAGCTATGGTAATAAAAACAGCATCAAATATATAGATCAGTGGAACAGAAAGTCCAGAAATAAACTCACACACCATGGTCAATTAATATATCACACAGGAAGCAAGATACAATGGAGAAAAGACAGTTTTTATTCCCATTCCTATTCAAAGAAAAATGTCATAAAAGAGCTAAATATTATTCTAAGCCATAAGGCAGATGAATTCTTATAGAGGACATTGAAGGGACATTGATTAAAACTTTGGCATTTTAAAAGACAGAATAAGAGATAATCAAAAACAAGTACATACAGCAATTTATGATACAATTTTTATATGGCATTTTTCAATCTACTAGCAAAAGGACTACGTATTCAATTGAAAGTAGGGAACAATGGCAAAAACTAGGAGAGAAAAATGTAAGAGTTCTCATTTAAACCATTTGGCAAAATAGATTCCACATAGTTTTGCATTAAATTTAAAATGAAATAATTTTTTAGAACCCTAAAAGAAAGACTTTCTAAGCAAAAAAATAAAGAAAGAAACACTTCTGTATGAAGGAAGACATTATCTGGAATGACCTAAAAAAAAAAAAATTCCTACATGAAAACCCTTTCACCTGAAACGGGAAAAGGAAATGATATGTGGGTGGAAAATTTTTCAAAATGTATGACAAAGGGTAGTTAGGATCCACAGTATATGAAGAGTTGACTACAGTTGATAAGAAAAAGATTAATACCTAACAGAAAAAAAAATGAATGGTAAAGCCCATAGACGAGAAATTTATAGAATAAGAGTTGTAAGTGACCAATAAGCATACTTAAGTAAATGTTAATTCACTGGCACCCAAAGAGATACCAGTTGTATAACAATGAACTTCTGGGTTGATGCCTACTATTTTGACAAAATTTGGTTTTTCTTTAAAAAAATAATGCCCTATGTTGCTAAGGGAATTTGAGAAATAAACAGCTTTCTCAAACATGGCTGGAAGCACTATAAGTGGGTACAAGCTTTCCTGAAAGCAATCTGGGAAAACTTAAAATGTTACTATCTTAAAATCTAATAATTCCACTTGTGGAAATTTATCTTAAGAAGTGAACAAAGCTATGGTAATAAAAACAGCATCAAATATATAGATCAGTGGAACAGAAAGTCCAGAAATAAACTCACACACCATGGTCAATTAATATATCACACAGGAAGCAAGATACAATGGAGAAAAGACAGTTTCTTCAATGAGTGGTGTTGGGATAACTGGACAGCTACATGTAAATCAGTGAAATTAGAACATTCCCTCACACCATGTACAAAAATAAACTCGAAATGGTTTACAGACCTAAATATAAGATGTGACACCATAAAGCATAGGTAAGACATTCTTGGACATAAACCATAGCCATATTTTTAGATCAGTCTCCCAAGGCACAAGAAATAAAAGCAAAGATAAACAAAAAGGACCTAATCAAACTTAAAGCTTTTGCACAGCAAAGGAAACCATCCACAAGTGTGACCAACAAGCAGTTAATATCCAAAATATACAAACAACTCATACAACTCAGTATCAAAGAAACAACCCAATCAAAAAATAGCAGAACATCTAAATAGACATCTCTCCAAATAAGACATTCAGGTGACCCATAGACACATGAAATGATGCTCAGTATCACTAATTATAAGGGGAATGCACATTAAAACTATAATGAGATGTTATCTCACCCTGGTCAGAATGGCCATCATTAAAAAGCCCACAAACAAGTGCTGGAGAGCATGTGGAGAAAAGGGAACCCTCCTACACTGTTGGTGCACAGGTAAATTGGTACACTCACTACGGAGAACAGAATGGAGGTTTCTTAAAACACTAAAAATAGAGTTACCATATGATCCAGCAATCCCACTCCTGAACATATATTCAGAAAGATTTAAAACTCTAATTTGAAAATATATATGTACCCCAGTGTTCAAAGCAGCACTACTTACAATAGCTAAGACACATAAAGAGCCAAAGTGCCCATCAAACAGATGATTGACTTAAGAAGATGGGATAATAAATATAAATGAATATTACTCAGTCATAACAATGAATGGAATCTTGCCATTTACAGCAGCATGGATGGACCTGGAGATTACAGTAATTCAGACAGAGAAAGACAAATGTGTGTGGAATCTACAAAATAATGTAAATGAATATATATATATAAAATAGACTCATAGACATAGAAAACAAACTTATAGTTACCAGAAGGAAGAAGAAAGAGGAAGGGATAAATTGCAATTATGGAATTAACAGATTCAAACTACTGTACACAAAATAGATGAGCATTAAAGATTAAAACATAAAAAGATTTACTGTATAGCATCTAGAACTATATCCAGTATCTTATAATAACCTATACTGGAAAATAATCTGAAATAATGTGTGTATATATATAACTGAATTACTTTGCTGTATACCTGAAACTACAATACTGTAAATCAACTATACTTCAGTTTTTTAAAAAAGAGAATTAAACATATCTAATCTAAGTATTATGACCCATAAAGTAATATAAATATAAAACCATAAAGAAAAGGTTGTAGGGGACAAGAATCCCACCTAGTTTTACATATCTAGATATTTATTTAATAGTTTTATATAATGAGAAGAAAAAAACTAGCAACAATATGTACAACAATCTGTATGTGAGTGTTTGTATAGTCTCATACATGTTAATAATAATAGACCAGACTTTGAATGCTTAGTTATTATTTTAGGGTTGAGAAAGCATTTGTGATATTAAGTTTTTTAAAGAAAACAGCATATGAAATCATATTTTAATATTCCAAGTTAGTTATTTGCAAATTTTATAAGGCTAAAATCATAAATAAACATGATTAATTCACATGATTAAGGTCACAAATTATAGAGTGGGATTCTCTGAATATCTTAGGAAAGGTTTTTGTCCTTTTCAGTCAACTAGACACAAATTCAATCTCTTGGTGCCAAGGTAGAGAGTAAGTAGAGTCCAGCCGGCTAATGCTGGTTATTCTCTCACTGACTATTCAAAATCTCAAAAGCTCCTAGGTCAACCATCTTCTTCCCTTTAAGGTCTTCAGTAGTTACTGATCTAATTTAAGATACATGGTTTTCTGTCTTTAGTTTTAACTGTGGCCAAAACAATGTAGGGCTTATAATACTCTGTGTTTCCACCTCTGAATGGCATAAATATAAGGTAGACAAAGAATGTCACTTTCCATATGGGTAAACAAAGGATATTGTCCACATCAAGGCATCAGCTACTGCAGCCACAGCAGACAGGGCAGCCTGAGAGGCTTCAGGATGGAGGAAAGCCAGACACTGGCCCGAAGGGATAAATTGCAATTATGGAATTAACAGATTCAAACTACTGTACACAAAATAGATGAGCATTAAAGATTAAAACATAAAAAGATTTACTGTATAGCATCTAGAACTATATCCAGTATCTTATAATAACCTATACTGGAAAATAATCTGAAATAATGTGTGTATATATATAACTGAATTACTTTGCTGTATACCTGAAACTACAATACTGTAAATCAACTATACTTCAGTTTTTTAAAAAAGAGAATTAAACATATCTAATCTAAGTATTATGACCCATAAAGTAATATAAATATAAAACCATAAAGAAAAGGTTGTAGGGGACAAGAATCCCACCTAGTTTTACATATCTAGATATTTATTTAATAGTTTTATATAATGAGAAGAAAAAAACTAGCAACAATATGTACAACAATCTGTATGTGAGTGTTTGTATAGTCTCATACATGTTAATAATAATAGACCAGACTTTGAATGCTTAGTTATTATTTTAGGGTTGAGAAAGCATTTGTGATATTAAGTTTTTTAAAGAAAACAGCATATGAAATCATATTTTAATATTCCAAGTTAGTTATTTGCAAATTTTATAAGGCTAAAATCATAAATAAACATGATTAATTCACATGATTAAGGTCACAAATTATAGAGTGGGATTCTCTGAATATCTTAGGAAAGGTTTTTGTCCTTTTCAGTCAACTAGACACAAATTCAATCTCTTGGTGCCAAGGTAGAGAGTAAGTAGAGTCCAGCCGGCTAATGCTGGTTATTCTCTCACTGACTATTCAAAATCTCAAAAGCTCCTAGGTCAACCATCTTCTTCCCTTTAAGGTCTTCAGTAGTTACTGATCTAATTTAAGATACATGGTTTTCTGTCTTTAGTTTTAACTGTGGCCAAAACAATGTAGGGCTTATAATACTCTGTGTTTCCACCTCTGAATGGCATAAATATAAGGTAGACAAAGAATGTCACTTTCCATATGGGTAAACAAAGGATATTGTCCACATCAAGGCATCAGCTACTGCAGCCACAGCAGACAGTGCAACCTGAGAGGCTTCAGGATGGAGGAAAACCAGACACTGGCCCTAAATAATGTATACCAAAGGAGTGATTCCAATGAGCCCAGACTCTTACTATACATAGAAAAGTGCTAATGTTTCGATATTCCAACGACTTTTTTTTTTTTTTTCAAAACTCCTATATATCCTGGCTCCTCCCTTACCTGTTCAGAGCAGGCCCTCTACCTGAGAGTGAAAGGAGCTAATAGACAGATTTGATAAGGAGGCAGCAGGTCCCAAGGAGGAGTGGGGGAGGAAAAATAGAGACAGAAAGGCAAAGAATTTCAATGCTGAAACTGAAACTAACTTTCTTGTCTTATGTTAATACTGTAGGCCTAAGAAGGCCTTTACATTAACCTGTCTCAGCCAGCCTTGAGCCTAGAGACCATCCTCTAGCTAAATGTTCTGTTAATACTGTGGGCCTAACAAGGTCATTTACATTAGGATGTTATACCTGGACCTGAGGTCTGGAGACAGTCCTAGCTAATCTCCTGTTAATGTGGGTGTGGGCCTACAGGGCCTTTGCAACTGTAAAATATTCTTTTAAACTACTGTTTATAAGCAACTGAAAAAGTATAAAATGCCATGCCTCAAGTGGCTTCTGCGCTACTCTTCTATCCCCCTTCCAGTGTCTATGCTGGGAGCGATTTCTCTCTATCCTCTTTTCTTAATAAACTTCACGAAGCTTTTGAGTGACCAAAGCCGAGTCTTTTTGATCCCAATGTGAATTCTTCTCCACTGGAGATCAAGAATCCAACCCTGTTCACGGTAACATGAAGAAAGCTTTAGGAGCTCTCTGTAAATTATCCGGTTAATAACTGAAAGATGAGCTATACTGATTGGCCTTAAGTCTTGCTTTTTCCAACCATATTCCAGTACCTTTTGTAGAAGTTAATTCCCCAAATCCTCTTCCTACACTTTAGAACCTAATTTTTCTTTGCATCTCTTTCCTAGGACAAGGTGGACATTCTTACCTCAAGGAATGGCTCTGGTGGGCAGGATTACTCTCAAGTAGGTCCATTAATGCTGAGAATAGCATTTGCTTGCAAAATGATGAATAAATTAGATGCAGTTGTTCAAATTGATTAATTTATCCAACTGGGAATGATGGCATTTAAGTCTGGAGGTTTTTGTGTGGGCATACAGTCTTACATATAAAGTCACATGAGTTTAGAATTAATGTTTACGCTTTATTCTTCCCACCTCCATGTTCTCGTTACTGTCTGGAAACTCTGAGAAAAACCTTACTGTCTGAAATCTTACGTTTTATGATAAACTTCTCTTGTACTTTATTCCCCCAAATAATTGGGGAACATGCTTCCCTCCCACATTTTCCGAGCTCCCAATCCCTATGTGACTATTCTGGCTATATAGAGGGGGTAACAGCCAGGACCAAGATGTGGATAAATGAAAGTCCCCTAGGGCTGCTTAGTTCAGAACAAATGGAGAGAAGATGAAGATTGTCAGCATTCTCCTTCCTCCTAGACTTTCCTGGAGGATTAAATGAGACTGGATGAGGTGAAAGCACTTTTTCAACTAATGTTCTGTCCAGAGAAAAGGCAGTGTTATAATCTCATAGGTACTTTTGCACATTTCTATCTTCCTCACTCCTCTGAACTTCCTCAAATTTCAAGCCTCAAACTTCCAGAGAAAGGACCTTATAAATAGAAGTTTCACACACTTGTCAGGCATCTCCCTCTGCAGCCAGAAGCCTTAAAACTTCCCATCAATTTTTCCTGCATCAAGTAAGACATATCAGTATTTTTGAGACCCTGTTAGAGATCTGGATATCTTTTCTTTAACAAATGGCTTATTTCAGGCTTGTTGCTGGAAAACTGGAAACCCCCTCTTGGTGGGGGTCAAAAGACACAACCAAGCCAAAGATCAGACGAAGAAAGGACTTGTTACTTGTAGCAGTTAAGGAGGTCTCTGGGCATCTTTCCCAAAGCACTATCTCCCCAAACAGCAAAACTGGGAAAGTTTCAAGCTCCAATAAAGTCCATATTCATGGAAGGCTTAGCAGAGAATTGAGTATAGAACTGGAACAAAGACTGACAAAATCCAAGCTTTAGTTGATGTGCAGAAATTACTCTCAAGTAGGTCCATTAATGCTGAGAATAGCATTTGCTTGCAAAATGATGAATAAATTAGATGCAGTTGTTCAAATTGATTAATTTATCCAACTGGGAATGATGGCATTTAAGTCTGGAGGTTTTTGTGTGGGCATACAGTCTTACATATAAAGTCACATGAGTTTAGAATTAATGTTTACGCTTTATTCTTCCCACCTCCATGTTCTCGTTACTGTCTGGAAACTCTGAGAAAAACCTTACTGTCTGAAATCTTACGTTTTATGATAAACTTCTCTTGTACTTTATTCCCCCAAATAATTGGGGAACATGCTTCCCTCCCACATTTTCCGAGCTCCCAATCCCTATGTGACTATTCTGGCTATATAGAGGGGGTAACAGCCAGGACCAAGATGTGGATAAATGAAAGTCCCCTAGGGCTGCTTAGTTCAGAACAAATGGAGAGAAGATGAAGATTGTCAGCATTCTCCTTCCTCCTAGACTTTCCTGGAGGATTAAATGAGACTGGATGAGGTGAAAGCACTTTTTCAACTAATGTTCTGTCCAGAGAAAAGGCAGTGTTATAATCTCATAGGTACTTTTGCACATTTCTATCTTCCTCACTCCTCTGAACTTCCTCAAATTTCAAGCCTCAAACTTCCAGAGAAAGGACCTTATAAATAGAAGTTTCACACACTTGTCAGGCATCTCCCTCTGCAGCCAGAAGCCTTAAAACTTCCCATCAATTTTTCCTGCATCAAGTAAGACATATCAGTATTTTTGAGACCCTGTTAGAGATCTGGATATCTTTTCTTTAACAAATGGCTTATTTCAGGCTTGTTGCTGGAAAACTGGAAACCCCCTCTTGGTGGGGGTCAAAAGACACAACCAAGCCAAAGATCAGACGAAGAAAGGACTTGTTACTTGTAGCAGTTAAGGAGGTCTCTGGGCATCTTTCCCAAAGCACTATCTCCCCAAACAGCAAAACTGGGAAAGTTTCAAGCTCCAATAAAGTCCATATTCATGGAAGGCTTAGCAGAGAATTGAGTATAGAACTGGAACAAAGACTGACAAAATCCAAGCTTTAGTTGATTGAAATCACAAAGGTCATAATCTGGGTGTGGAGGGGATTTAAATTTTGCAAAATAGCTCAAGAAAGTACCTCAGGCTAACCTTTCCACTGAATCAGAACTGGGAATCCTTACAACCCATTTATCATCTTTGCTGTTGTTACTTCTCCTGCCTGATAACAGTTTGTCCTTTTGTTCTAAGATCATTAATTACTGAAGGCTGTTCAAGGGCAAGCACCATGACCAGGCTCAGAGCACAAAATAGCTTAAGCCTAAAGTGGCCTCTCTCATGTCGAAAAGCTGTATTCAGTTCTTTTCCCCTGGGGAACCCATATCCTATCTGCTTCCAAGATGCTGAATAAAAATAATTTAAATTTGTACAGCTTTCTTCAGTTTTTAAGGTGTTTTCACATCTGTTTTCTTACTCCATTTGAGACCTTTCTGTTGTCAAGAACTCTACTGGAAAGATTCCAAATAAATATTTGGATAATTCCTTTTCCCTTTCTCTTTCTCTCTCTCTCTGTCTCTCAAATCTACCCACCCTCCACCCACACAATAGAATGAAAGTAGAAGAACATTACATGACTACATTTATAATTTTATTTCACCATGCACATGGTTTCTATAAGTATTAGAGAAAACATAAGTCTTCAATATTAGAGAGTTAACCTAGTGACATACAGTGCTTTATGAAATCAGTATTTTCCTGGAAAGCTGTCTATAATGATAAAAATATAAATAATGAGGTATTCAAGAAAGCTTATGTTGATGAAAAAATTAACTAGTTGATCTAAAAAAGAAATGGAAAATTTTATTTGAGCCAAATTGAGGATTATAACCTGGAACAGCCTCTCAGAAAGAAAACTGTTCTGCCCATTAGAGCTCAGCTGTGTAAGTTTTTCAGACGGGAGCTGTACGTTAAATGCTGTATAATGGACAGTTTACACAATCCAGAGCTGCATTTACAGAAAGTAGTGTTTCCCTTACAAGATTAACAGAGAAGCATATATCTCCCCTAAGGAGGCCTGGTTAATGCAGAGCAACACCACAAACTAAGGGGGAGGAGACCCAAATGGGGAAAAAAAATGTATGTTTACATTTTTCTTGTCTTGCCATAAAATACGAATTTCATTTCACTACTTACGATTCCAAGAAAACTACCACTGTTGGTGTTATGCACAGTCTCCTAGTTGTTCCATTCAGTCTGTTTCTATTTGTTTTATGATAGTTTGAAGCTGATTACTGCCGCAGGTCTGGCTGGGAATGGGGTGGGGGGTAGGGGATGGAGTGGATAGCAGCCAGAGGGAAAAAGAAAAAGTGTGCCGGTGTCTTTTTATCTGTCCCCAGTACAGGGACCCAGCTCTTTGAGGGATTTTCCATTGCTCTAGGAGTTAATCTCAGAGCAACTTCTCATGGAAGTCTGGAGTTCCTCAGACAAGAAAAGGGTTCTAGGAGCACATTGTTAGGACTTGAGCTACTAACATCCTGTTACTTGCTTGTAGATCATCCTCAATCCTGAGGTGCCTGACTATACAGGCCCTTAGGCTTCTCTGCCTATCCTCTGCCTGGACTGTGCCTCTCTAGAATGCATTCTAACATTTATTTTATTTATTCATCTTTTGGGGGCTGAGGTGGGGAGGGAGGGGGATGGGCGGGCCACTTCTATTGGTCTTTCATTTCTCTGTTTTCATCCATCTTTGTTCTTTGACCCGTGTGGGCCTCCCATCGTGGTGGCCTCTGTCGTCGCAGAGCGCTGGCTCTGGGCGCATGCGCTCCAGAGCTCCGGCTCGGTGATTGGACACATCGGTCCAGCCGCTCCGCGGCACGTGGGATCTTCCCAGGCCAGGAATCGAACCGGCCCCCCTTGCACTGCAAGGCGGTGTCCTTACCCACTGGACCACCAGGGGAAGCCCTAGAATGCATTCTAATATTACGAGTTGCCTTATTGTTAATTTGGACAGCAACAGGTATTCTTGAGCAAAAAACAATTCTCTGCTTACCTCAAAACCACCTCTACTAGATTTCATCAGAGTGACCAAGTATGTTTCTAGTACTAAAGTAACTAAAATCTTTACTGAAGGTCCTTTAAAATAGGTATTTCTCTATCACCACTTTTTGCATTAGTTCAGTTTGCATCACCAGGTAATTACGGTTTACCTGCAACCTTTTAATGCCAAACTTTTCCCACCTTTCCTAAAAGAAGTTAGATGATTCCTTTTCATTAGACATGAGTGTCTTCAGGATAAGACTACTGCTTTGCATTTGTCAGTTGTTTTTGTCCTATAGGATAAATATGCCTATCCTTTATATTAACCCTACTGCTTGCTTTCCAGTGGGAGCAGGAGAGGCTGCAAATTTTGCAGCTTACGCTTTCGCACCTGCCACCTTGGTCACCCCACTGGGTGCTCTGAGCGTTCTCATAAGGTATGTGAGCAATAAGGAACTTGGCTTCTGTAGAGATTTTAATACCATGACTTAACCCACAAGAAATAGCATATCTCAAAACAAAATTTTGAAAATCACAAAAATAATTTGAGAAGATTCCACAATATTCCTATTTCTAGCAGTAGAAATAGGAAACAGAGTGTCTTCCTGCTAAACATAAAGTCATTGTGTGTTTGATTTGTGATGATTCAATAGAGCCAAGCAGACCTTTTCCCCCTCTCACCTGAACAAATTGCCACAGCCCTCTTAATCCTTTCTGTTGTCATAGTGGATAATAGCCATAGTTATCAAAGGACTTTAAAAAGCATGGTGTTTGGGTTAAATTTCAACTCTCAGTAAAACTCTTGCATTGTCCGCTGAATACTTCCGTTTGGAGACATCTTAATTTCTTTGAGCCCTGCAAACAGGAGTCATTTTCCTGACAATAGATCTAGTATTTCTAGTTGGTCTTTATTATGATCCCAAATGAATGTGTTCCATGAGCCCATGAACTGTGTGTGTGTGTGTGTGTGTGTTTAACTGTTTTATTTAGTAACTAAGCAACTGTTTTGTTTGTTGTCTTTTTCTTTTCCTGGTATCTCCATTATCAACCTCTAGAAAAAAGTTTATGACTAGGTTTACCCACTGGTGGGAGTGCCAGGGCATCCGGAGAAGGGGCCACAGCGGACCTAGTGGTTGAGCAGCAGGCGGCATAGTCTGTGTCCTTGGTGGTGCCATTCTAGAACTTCCTGAGGCCTAAAACTCTTTTGAAGGTCCTTTAAAATAGGTATTTCTCTATCACCACTTTTGCATTAGTTCAGTTTGCATCACCAGGTAATTACGGTTTACCTGCAACCTTTTAATGCCAAACTTTTCCCACCTTTCCTAAAAGAAGTTAGATGATTCCTTTTCATTAGACATGAGTGTCTTCAGGATAAGACTACTGCTTTGCATTTGTCAGTTGTTTTTGTCCTATAGGATAAATATGCCTATCCTTTATATTAACCCTACTGCTTGCTTTCCAGTGGGAGCAGGAGAGGCTGCAAATTTTGCAGCTTACGCTTTCGCACCTGCCACCTTGGTCACCCCACTGGGTGCTCTGAGCGTTCTCATAAGGTATGTGAGCAATAAGGAACTTGGCTTCTGTAGAGATTTTAATACCATGACTTAACCCACAAGAAATAGCATATCTCAAAACAAAATTTTGAAAATCACAAAAATAATTTGAGAAGATTCCACAATATTCCTATTTCTAGCAGTAGAAATAGGAAACAGAGTGTCTTCCTGCTAAACATAAAGTCATTGTGTGTTTGATTTGTGATGATTCAATAGAGCCAAGCAGACCTTTTCCCCCTCTCACCTGAACAAATTGCCACAGCCCTCTTAATCCTTTCTGTTGTCATAGTGGATAATAGCCATAGTTATCAAAGGACTTTAAAAAGCATGGTGTTTGGGTTAAATTTCAACTCTCAGTAAAACTCTTGCATTGTCCGCTGAATACTTCCGTTTGGAGACATCTTAATTTCTTTGAGCCCTGCAAACAGGAGTCATTTTCCTGACAATAGATCTAGTATTTCTAGTTGGTCTTTATTATGATCCCAAATGAATGTGTTCCATGAGCCCATGAACTGTGTGTGTGTGTGTGTGTGTGTTTAACTGTTTTATTTAGTAACTAAGCAACTGTTTTGTTTGTTGTCTTTTTCTTTTCCTGGTATCTCCATTATCAACCTCTAGAAAAAAGTTTATGACTAGGTTTACCCACTGGTGGGAGTGCCAGGGCATCCGGAGAAGGGGCCACAGCGGACCTAGTGGTTGAGCAGCAGGACGGCATAGTCTGTGTCCTTGGTGGTGCCATTCTAGAACTTCCTGAGGCCATGGCAGCCAACATAGTGGGAGCATTGGATAGGTGAAAGTATCAGGGCTATAGACACTGTTAAGGAAATGTTTTAGTATTTTGACAACCCATATGGTTTTACTTGTGTGTACCAGCTAAATATCAGCCCTAAGAGCCTTCTTCTTTAGGCTCATATCTTTCTTGGAAGCTTTCATGAGCACACACGTACTAAATGTATCATGCCAGTAAGATGTAAATGATCTACTTTAGCTTTATAACAGAAGATGGGGAAACTGAAAATGAATTGAGTGGGACTTCTTAGAAGGTCATGGGAATATTTCAGATATATAGAATGCCTATTATAATGTTATAAAAGCAATTACGCAGATTTGATTAATTATCTTTTCTGAGTTTTAAAGTATCAGAGTTACAGATGTAGAAAACAAGCTTATGGTTATCAGGAGGCAAAGGGAAGGGGATGGACAAACTGGGAGATCAGGATTGACATATGCACACTACTATATGTGGGCTTCCCAGGTGGCGCAAGTGGTAAAGAATCTGCCTGCCAATGCAGGAGACACAGACACAAGTTTGTTCCCTGAGTTGGGAGGATCCCCTGGAGAAAGGAACGGTACCCCACTCCAGTGTTCTTGCCTGGAAGAGCCCATAAACAGAGGTGCCTGGCAGACCACAGTCTATGACATCACAAAGAGTTCAAACAACTGAGCCCATGCACACAGAGCACATATTACTATATATAAAATAAATAACTTATTAGGACGTACTATATAGTGCAGGGAACTTTACTCAATACTCTGTAATGGCCTAAATGGGAAAAGACTCTAAAATGTGGATATATGTATATGTATAACTGATTCACCTTGCTGTATGCCTGAAACTAACAGTGTTGTAAATCAACTATACTCCCATGAAAAATTTTTAAAAAGACAGAAAACAACCAATGACTTTTGGAGGGGAGGGAGGAGGGGGGAGGGGACAGGCGGGCCACTTCTATTGGTCTTTCATTTATCTATTTTCATCCATCTTTGTTCTTTGGCCCGTGTGGGCCTCCCATCGTGGTGGCCTCTGTTGTCGCAGAGCACTGGCTCTGGGCACATGCGCTCCAGAGCTCCAGCTCGGTAATTGGACACATCGGTCTAGCTGCTCCGCAGCACGTGGGATCTTCCCAGGCCAGGGATCGAACCGGCACCCTTTGCACTGCAAGGCGGTGTCCTTACCCACTGTACCACCAGGGAAGCCCCTACCAATGACTTTTAAAATGTTAAAAGTTTTGACAAATACAAATGGTAGAAGTTTTTATAAATACAAATTCAGTAATATATAACAAACTTCACACACACATGAATAAAGGAAGCAAGAAAGCTAGTTTTCAGTGCCACATACATATTTCACTCTGTTGACTGAGAAACAGACGGGCACACACGACAGCGTGACAACTGAGCTGCTGTGGAATCCAAAGGTAACTGAACAAGAGTGATTTTTTTTTTCCTTCTTCCCACAGCGCAATATTGTCTTCCTACTTTTTAAATGAGCGCTTGAACATTCATGGGAAAATAGGCTGCCTATTAAGTATACTAGGATCGACCATGATGGTTATCCATGCCCCGCAAGAAGAGGAAGTCGCTACTCTGCATGAAATGGAAATGAAATTGAGAGACCCAGGTCTGTAATTCAACTGAAAGAGACACTCAAATTCTGCTCCACTTTCTCTCATCATATGAATTTGTAATAATATTATTATATGCTTCCTACAAGCCTAGCTGTGGGTTGAGATAGAGTAAGGTTTGACTGAGGAGTACAAGCCTCCTGAAAAGGTGACACAATTTATTTTTGTATCCCCTCCACAGAATGAAAGGAAGATATGGGAATGAGGGGAAAGATTATACTCCAACCCAAACATTGACATCTTCCTCCTTCGGAAAATAGAAACTCAGACAATACCTGAGGCACCTTATAGTGCTGTCTGTGAGGTTCTAAGTCTGTGAAAAGTTTATTGTGAGATTTCGAAAGCCATGCATGTTGTTGCTGTTGCTGTTTTTAATCACGCTTCTCTTTCTAAAATACCTATGCTCCTAAACTCATAACTAGATTTCACAAAGACATGATCCTATTAGCATTTTCTGAAGTCTTAATTCTTTTCTCCTTCTAACAGGATTTATCTGTTTTGCTGTGATTATAACCGTGATCTCCTTGGTGCTGATCCTGGTGGTGGCTCCCAAGAAAGGACAGACCAATATATTGATCTACATTTCAATCTGTTCATTGATTGGAGCATTTTCAGTTTCCTCTGTCAAGGGCCTGGGAATTGCCATTAAGGAACTATTGGAATGGAAACCCGTTTATAAGGATCCCCTGGTCTTTGTTTTGCTGGCTATACTTGTGCTTTCAGTGACGACACAGATCAATTATCTCAACAAGGCACTGGACACCTTTAATACATCTCTCGTGACTCCCATTTATTATGTATTCTTTACATCCATGGTATTGACTTGCTCCACCATCTTATTCCAAGAATGGTACGGCATGAGTGCTGGAGATATCATCGGGACTTTGAGTGGGTTCTTCACCATCATCAACGGCATCTTCCTTCTACATGCTTTTAAAAACGTTGACATGACCTGGAGTGACCTGACATCCATGACTCGGAAAGAAATCCTCTCTCCGAATGGCAATGAAGGCAAATATGTCTTACTAGAGAATACAGAATGTTCAATCCCAGGATTTGATGAGGACATTACCTTGTATAGCAGGACCAATCAAAATCCCTAGAAATTCTGGACTTTAGTCACTAAGAGATACTTGGAGAGGAAAAGAAATACCTGATTCTTGAAAGAACTATTAGGAAAGCTGGCATTTTTTAAGTTCTAACTAATGTAGATGTGAAACCCCAATAAAAATGCCTGCATTTTTGGCCGTCAAGTTTGAAAAATCAAAGTTTTGATCCTCCTCCAGAAGACTTCTCCTGGTTTTCATTTCTGCAAACTTGAAATGTTCCCTGAACATGAACAAAGTCAGAGAGTTAAATAACTCTCCACTGAATTTCCCGTTTTTTAGTTTTGACTAGACATACCTGAGGCACCTTATAGTGCTGTCTGTGAGGTTCTAAGTCTGTGAAAAGTTTATTGTGAGATTTCGAAAGCCATGCATGTTGTTGCTGTTGCTGTTTTTAATCACGCTTCTCTTTCTAAAATACCTATGCTCCTAAACTCATAACTAGATTTCACAAAGACATGATCCTATTAGCATTTTCTGAAGTCTTAATTCTTTTCTCCTTCTAACAGGATTTATCTGTTTTGCTGTGATTATAACCGTGATCTCCTTGGTGCTGATCCTGGTGGTGGCTCCCAAGAAAGGACAGACCAATATATTGATCTACATTTCAATCTGTTCATTGATTGGAGCATTTTCAGTTTCCTCTGTCAAGGGCCTGGGAATTGCCATTAAGGAACTATTGGAATGGAAACCCGTTTATAAGGATCCCCTGGTCTTTGTTTTGCTGGCTATACTTGTGCTTTCAGTGACGACACAGATCAATTATCTCAACAAGGCACTGGACACCTTTAATACATCTCTCGTGACTCCCATTTATTATGTATTCTTTACATCCATGGTATTGACTTGCTCCACCATCTTATTCCAAGAATGGTACGGCATGAGTGCTGGAGATATCATCGGGACTTTGAGTGGGTTCTTCACCATCATCAACGGCATCTTCCTTCTACATGCTTTTAAAAACGTTGACATGACCTGGAGTGACCTGACATCCATGACTCGGAAAGAAATCCTCTCTCCGAATGGCAATGAAGGCAAATATGTCTTACTAGAGAATACAGAATGTTCAATCCCAGGATTTGATGAGGACATTACCTTGTATAGCAGGACCAATCAAAATCCCTAGAAATTCTGGACTTTAGTCACTAAGAGATACTTGGAGAGGAAAAGAAATACCTGATTCTTGAAAGAACTATTAGGAAAGCTGGCATTTTTTAAGTTCTAACTAATGTAGATGTGAAACCCCAATAAAAATGCCTGCATTTTTGGCCGTCAAGTTTGAAAAATCAAAGTTTTGATCCTCCTCCAGAAGACTTCTCCTGGTTTTCATTTCTGCAAACTTGAAATGTTCCCTGAACATGAACAAAGTCAGAGAGTTAAATAACTCTCAGAATCATTTGTTCTGGTCACAAGGTTTGGCTTTGCCAGGTGGCTGTTCATTTCTTCGGCTGCTATTCTAAGTTTCTTAGTAATTCATAGGAAAACTCAACTGTGTGCTGATAAACAGAATATCAGTCTTCACTCTCTAATGAGTCCTAGTTTCAAATTATTAAAACTGAGAAGTGACATTACTGATGCTTCCCCTCTCTCTAAAATGTCCTTCTTTCTAAACTAGGTAGCTGAAGGATAGAGTGTGTTGGAAATCTGCTCCATGGCAGGCTAGAATATACAAGACACATGTGCCCATGAAGGGCTTATAAACTGTAATCTATTGATATAGATGCTTATTACCAATTAAAATAGGAGAATGGAAGAGAGAAATAACTTAATACCTTAGGTAAATGAAACGATTTATTTTTCCTTTTCACAAAAACAAATGCACATGATTGTCTTCATGGGTTCTTTTAATTCAGACCTGAACAACATAGGACGAAATTGAGTTTCTGAAGAAGTTACAAATGATTTCAGCTTTACTTATATTCATTTTATTCTTTACTTTTATTATTATTATCCCAGAGCTCATTTTCTCTTGTTGATGTAGAGACTTTTGTAAAGTTAATTGCTACATTGTTTAAGCATTATATTGTACACTTCAATTTTTCTCAAAGGTTTAATCCCTAAGGGTTTCTCACAAACGAGAAAGAAATAGAAAAATAATTGGTTACTAATCCTTTAAAAAATATACATATCCTACCATAATAAGTGGTAGATTGTCTTTTTCTCTTGAATTTCATCCTGACCGTGCTTTCCATACATTTTCTTGTAAGTGTCTAGGGAAAATAGGAAGGTGAGTTAACTTCTTAGAGAATAAAATACCAAGATCTCAGAGACTAGTACAGGGAAATACATTTTCAACTTAAAGCCTACATAAAATTTTCCTATCTCACTCCAATTGCATGGGAGGAGTAACATTTTTGATGGTCTTTACTGTTTGTGGGTGGCTTGCTCATCACTTATTGACTTAATAGAAAAGAAATTAGCTATCTATTTCTAGACTAAACTTACTTCTCTCAAAAAAATCCTAACCAAAAACTTAAAACATTTAAAAAAAAAAAAAACCCTACAGGTTGACTGGATTTTTCTCTTCTAATATCAAATGTTATTAGTTCTGTTTGTTTGTAATCTAGCTCAAGTCTATGCTGGGTAATAGTATATTCTTTTCTTCTGAATTCTATTAAAGTGACTTGAGCATTTCTCCAGTTTCATTGAACTATGGCTGCTGTTCACAGTGATGACCTGAGATGACTGCAAAGTTCTAAAAGTGCTGGTGTCATCTCTTTAACATAGTTTAATGTTGAGTGCAATTCAGTGCCTTGTAAATTTTTGAAAAATTGATAATCCATGGAAGATTCATGGGTGATACCTCAGATCAAATATATGTTTACTCTGTTGATTGCTGTTTCACCTTAACTGTATATCAGATATATAAGCTATGAATAGAAGTTTGTAGAAATTGTGGTTTCCAAAAAGGTAATATTTGAAAATTGTAGAAATTCTTTTAAAAGTTTGAAGTTTTTCTTTTTTTTCTGTTGAAAACTGTTGCTTTCTCCAGGACACCTTCTTAGTGAGGAAATTCACAGCATTCAATCTGAGGTCAAGGTAGTTCTCCACTTGATTGAATCTTCGTGTCTGATATTTATTCAATGTCACCTGTTACAAAACTTTGCCCTTGGTCTGTGGTGCCCAGGTTGAAGGTTCTTGGAACACAAGAAACCATGTGTACCCTGGGATTGAAAATGAACTGGTGCTGACACTTATGCCCAGGAGAAAGTCTCAGAAAGACCTAATGAGTTGAAATATATTAAGAAACATTTGAAAAACTAAAAATCTCTGGTGGACATATGCACTGAAAAGCCAAAAGGTTTCAAATCAAAAACCCAGAATACTTTTTCCCAAATAGGAAGATGTCTAAGGAGGAATAAAATGCTGGATTTCTATATTCAGACTATATTAGTCTTAACTGGTAGTTTCAAATGTATAAATGTTAATATATATATACTTTATCTCACATAGCTATCTTAAGATGTATTATGTGAAAATCTGTACATGTACCATTAAGGATCACAAAGTTGACCTCAGGTAGCCACATGCAAAGCTTTTTCTAATTCTGTAAACATAATACTTTTATTTTACTTTCCAACTTACAATTTTATTCTTAGGTCAATGGTTAATGATTTCAATTTTAGTTTACATTGCAGAATGTTCACAAAACCCTCGAGGTATGGCAGGATACAATTAAGTTAATATCCATATATAAATATATATATATATATATATATATATATATATATATATGGAAGCACTCACATCATACCTGATGTTGAGCCATTCAGTATGATACATTTAGTTCTCTTTGAATCAACATTTTAATTCTCATAGTCTTAGTACTGGACAGGTAAAGGACCATTAGCTGTCAGTTTTCATAAGTCTTTTCTCAGTTTGTATTACCTTCGTTCATTTTTATAGTTCAAGTAAATGAATTCGATTAGTATACTATCTCAACAATATAAATGTCAGACAAAAATGTTTTATTTTTCTTAATAAAACCAAACTAAACACAGCCTTCGCATCCCAATAAAGCTTTGTGGAAAATAATTTATATTAATATGTATGAAATATTTTCAAATATTTTTTAAAAAACTATGATCATAAATTTTCTATTTTTCAAATGTTTATAAATACTGTTCATTTTAGAAAGTTTACCACTTTTAATGTTTCTGTATATTTTTCATTTGCAATAAAATAATGTGGTTTAATTATATTTGTTGGAGTTCTGTTTTGACTTTCTTGAAGTTATGTTTATGTCATGGCAAAAATATCTGTTTGAAATTACAAAGAATTTCGAGGTTTAAAAAAAATCTGCACTTTGCTTAACGCTTTATCATCTTCCTTGAAATTAAAATCTGTGTTTTAGAAAAAGTCTCCAGAAAACCCATCTCCCGTATAATGAACTGATCTGTCACCTAAACAAAAGGTAGGAGAAATTGTCTTATCTTTTCATAATTTTATTGAACAGTCAGTATAATGATATCTCCCCTCAGTTCAGAAATTTAAAACAAAAACAAGAAAGAAAAGAAAAAAGCATTACAACAATATTCGTAGCATTGCAAAAATCTGTACATGTACCATTAAGGATCACAAAGTTGACCTCAGGTAGCAACATGCAAAGATTTTTCTAATTCTGTAAACATAATACTTTTATTTTACTTTCCAACTTACAATTTTATTCTTAGGTCAATGGTTAATGATTTCAATTTTAGTTTACATTGCAGAATGTTCACAAAACCCTCGAGGTATGGCAGGATACAATTAAGTTAATATCCATATATAAATATATATATATATATATATATATATATATATATATATATGGAAGCACTCACATCATACCTGATGTTGAGCCATTCAGTATGATACATTTAGTTCTCTTTGAATCAACATTTTAATTCTCATAGTCTTAGTACTGGACAGGTAAAGGACCATTAGCTGTCAGTTTTCATAAGTCTTTTCTCAGTTTGTATTACCTTCGTTCATTTTTATAGTTCAAGTAAATGAATTCGATTAGTATACTATCTCAACAATATAAATGTCAGACAAAAATGTTTTATTTTTCTTAATAAAACCAAACTAAACACAGCCTTCGCATCCCAATAAAGCTTTGTGGAAAATAATTTATATTAATATGTATGAAATATTTTCAAATATTTTTTAAAAAACTATGATCATAAATTTTCTATTTTTCAAATGTTTATAAATACTGTTCATTTTAGAAAGTTTACCACTTTTAATGTTTCTGTATATTTTTCATTTGCAATAAAATAATGTGGTTTAATTATATTTGTTGGAGTTCTGTTTTGACTTTCTTGAAGTTATGTTTATGTCATGGCAAAAATATCTGTTTGAAATTACAAAGAATTTCGAGGTTTAAAAAAAATCTGCACTTTGCTTAACGCTTTATCATCTTCCTTGAAATTAAAATCTGTGTTTTAGAAAAAGTCTCCAGAAAACCCATCTCCCGTATAATGAACTGATCTGTCACCTAAACAAAAGGTAGGAGAAATTGTCTTATCTTTTCATAATTTTATTGAACAGTCAGTATAATGATATCTCCCCTCAGTTCAGAAATTTAAAACAAAAACAAGAAAGAAAAGAAAAAAGCATTACAACAATATTCGGTAGCATTGCATTACATTAAAATTCATATTTGTAAACCCTCAGTGAATTTCCTTCTAGCCCTGTGGAGCTTCAGTGGAATTACACGTCACCATGACTTTATCAGCTTCCCCCATTTTAGTTTGATTTCATGTGTGAGAAGATTTCTCAGTTGTTTCTGTGGAAATGAACTGTCTAAGGTACAGAAAGGCTTTTTTATCTGTGTCTGTTTTATAAGTGAGCAGAAATAATTTGCAATTCCCTAAATCACACTGCTACTGATTGCCAGAATGAGGACTAGAATCCAAGCTCCCCAACCCATCAAATTACCCACTCCAAGGAATGCAGGCTGACTCCCAGAAGTCTAAGGAGTCTTAGCAGAGTTAAAATGAACTGCAACCACTCTCAGCAAGCTGTGTTAGCGTATACCAAACATTTCAGTACCCTGGCTACAGTGTACAGGAAACCTCTAAGAGATGAGCCTAGGTTACGGAGACTTAAGTTTTATCTACAACAATGAACAATATATATTCCCGCCCCTCCCCCCCAAAAAAACGAAACAAAAATAAAAAACAAACAGAAATAGATTTTTGAGACAGCTGACCGCCTGAGATACCTTTTCCCACTTCAGTTACAAATCATGAAAAACCTTTCTTGAAGGAAAACTGAGTCTCAATTATTGTCATTAGTATGGAGAAAACCTCTTGAGTTGAAATGCACTTTCCTTTTTATACACAGAATTTAACCTGTGACTGCAACAGAGCAGGCAGGAATCTATGGGCCAAACTTCACCAATCTCAAGCTTGTCCACTCCTCAGGAGACAAGGCCTCACACCAGTTTTCTGCACTGGGACCCTCCACGTTGGCCCTTCATCACACTCAGCCACATGTAGGTCCCAGCAACTACTTGATGAGGGTAGGAAGCAGATGGAGGTAAGAGTCATGCTCTGAGCACCATATTCCCAGAATCCCCTCCCATCCCTGGCCTCCTGTGATCCAGCCAGGAATTCCTGACTGCCAGTATGCAACACAATCTGACCCTAAAGCTTGTGGCACTATTTATGCTAGCCAGGACATAGAAGCAACATAAGTGTCCATCAACAGATGAATAGATAAAGAAGATGTCATACATATACATAATGGAATATTACTCAGTCATAAAAAAGCAATAAAATAATGCCATTTGCAGCAACATGGATAGATCCAGATATTATCATATTAAATAATCATAGAAAAACAGACATCATATGGTATCTCTTGCGTGTGGAATCTTAAGAAAAAATGATATAAATGAACTTATTTACAAAACAGAAACAGAGAAAGAATTTATGGTTTCCAAAGGGGAAGGTGGAGGAGGGATAAATTAGGAGTTTGGGATTAAAACATACATACAATACTATATATAAAATAGATAACCAACCAGGACCTATTACACAGCGAATAAAACTCTGCTCAATGTTATGTGTCAGCCTGGATGGGAGAGGAAGTTTAGGAAGAATGGATATGTGTATATGCATGGCCAAGTCCCTTTACTGTTTACCTGAAACTGTCACAACGTTGTTAATTGGCTCTACCCCAATACAAAATAAAAAGGTTTTAAAAGAAGAATATATATATATATATATATAACTGAATCACTTTGCTGTACACCTGAAACTAACACACTGTAAACCAACTGTATTCCAAGTCAAAAAAAATTATACAGTAAAAGTATATACTTAAAAAGAAACAACTTAAAAAACACTATAGAAGACATTCACAATGCAGTCCACAAGCATTGTGAATGCCTTCTGTAAGGACTCAGCAACCATAGAAACCTAACTTAGGGCCCTGGCTGTTGAGCACCTATGGATAGTCTTTAGATCTTCTCTAGAATGGATCGGTATGAAGTATATGGCTCCTCCTTGAGTTAATTGTGCACAACAAACATTCAGAAAATAAACTCAAAAACAACTCAACAAAACAAGATTGCTTCATAGTCCAGGGATGGACAAACTAGCCCCTTCTGGCTCTCCTTGTTTTTTAATTAGCTTTTGCCTTTGTTTTCACTATAAACATTTCATCATATCACTAAAAGAGGTTAAATGAAGTATATTCAAATAAAGAGTTCACACTTCTCCCTAACCCAGAGAATGGTAAGGCTAGGTTATAATCAGCAAGTCTTGCAGGAAACAGAAATTTAATTCTTATGGATAAGTTGTGGTTTTATTTGCCCTTGTTGTCTTACTTGAGCTTAATTCCTTCTGAGTGAGCTTGCATGCACAGGAAAAGGGGCAAGGCTTTGAAAGTCTGTGATCACAGGATGTAAACTTAAGGGAGGCAGTGACTCCCTCTTTTCAACAGGTACTGAGACAGGCTTTCAAAGGGAGGCTGCTGGATAGAGTTCACGTGGGCAAAAAAGGAGGCTCAACATTGGAAGCGCAGCAATGTGGTTTCGCTGTGAGAACCAAACTGGTTTAACGTCAGGCAGACTTAAGAAATTCAGTGCAATTCAGGTTGCACACACCAGTTCTACTTCTTATGGGGAGGTGCCTGTTGATGGGAGATTACCCTGCAGCCAAGGAAAAATAAAAAGTGTGGAGGAACTGGTCAAACAAGATCAAGCATTACATTGTTTTGCTGCAGAGTGTGGAGTAGCTGGGGCTGGCTGAAGCAGGTCCCCACGACCTAACAGGTGATTTACCTTCACAACATCGGGATAATTTACACGCCGGCCAAGTGAAGATTAAACCCTTCTACCAAACACATTTGTGTGTCCTGTCTTTCTGAAAGGCCGTGACTTCAGAACTGAAAAAGAGACATAAAGGCTGGGCTCTTAAACCCATAGCTGAACTGACACACACCCAATCTGATTCCTAAGCAGATGAGAAAATGAGGCTTACTTTCGGTCAGAGGTCAACTCTGAGTTTCATTTTTCCCCCAATCAGCAGCTTTCACACAACAACAAACCCTCTTCCTAAAATATATGACCTTCCGGCTCTCTTCCTGAGAGTTCACGTAGCTCTGCATGCAGTGTGCCCCCGCCCCTGCTCCATGAGATATCAAGAGTATATCCTCAGGACATCCCCAGTTAAGATTTCATCTTCCAAGGCAAGAGTTGTGGGTTCAGTCAGTCAGGAAGCTAAGATCCCACATGCCTGTGGCCAAAAAACCCAAAACAAAACAAACAATACTGAAACAAATTCAACTGAAACCTTTAAAAATGGGGGCTTCCCTGGTGGTCCAGTGGGTAGAGAGTTCACCTTGCAGTACAAGGGGCACCAGTTTGACCCCTGGTCAGGGAAGATTCCACGTGCCACGGAGCTGCTGGACCGGTGTGTCCAATTATAGGCCAGTGCTCTGGAGCGCATGTGCCCAGAGCCAGTGCTCTGCAACAAGGGAGGCCACTGCAATGGAAGGCCCACACAAGGCAAAGAATAAAGATGGATGAAAATAAATAAATAAAAAAACCAATAAAAGAGGCCAAAATTAAAAAAAAAGACAAATGGTCCATATCAAACAACAACAACAACAAGAGGATATCCTCTACCAGGTTCTTAGCACCTTTAATATCTTAGAGGCCTGGGAGGACAGCCATCCAGAGAAGAGAAACTGCAGACTTGGGCCTCTGGAGTTCTGGCTCTTTGTTAAAAAACCATTGCATTCCCTCTGCTCCCCTTGGTTTTGATTCCCTGGCCAGGCTGGTTGCTGAAAGCAGGCCAGGTAAGGGCCCCTTACTGATACAACCCTGTTGAACAGCCATTAGCAGGCATCACTCAGCCATCTTTCTCCCTTTGTTCTACCTTTTAAAAAGTCTTCACAAGAAGGCTTGACCCAGAGAAAACATACATAACTTTATCTCGTGCAACGCTTTTGACCCTGACTGCACATTACATTCCTCTGAGAAGCCTCTTTTTGCATTCTCTGGCCTGGGCCCCACCCCAAACCAATTTAAAAAGAACATGAGAGGGTGGGGACACAGCCATGCTATTTGTTAGAAACTCCCCTGATGGTGTTAACACTCAACCAGGCTTGAGAACCACAGATCTAATCTAAGACCCCACCTCTCCAAGTCACATCCCCATGGCAAAGTTGTTTTTTTAAAATGCTGAAATGTAATATATGCACACTCTGTGGATGTGGTTGTTTTCAATTGCTTAGATTTCAACCATCTTTGAAGTAAGGTACATAAACTAGACCCAAGTACAAGCAGATAGGAAGATAGCTGCCAACAGCAAGGTCAGGAGAGACGCATCATTTAGGAATAGGGCTTGGCTTCCAGTCTTATTAACTGTCCGACTAGTATCAGCTTAAAGAAACAGAGATTTGTCTGTTTCATGGAACAAGAAGCGCAGGAGTGGGCAATTCAGAGCTGGCACAAAGGCTCCACAGCACCAGGAGAGCCTCATGCCCTCTGTGTCTTTCTGCTCCATAGACAAGCCTACCAGGTCAAACAATAACAAAAAACACCAGCCAGCTGAATTTGAACTTCAGACACAAAACACCTCAATTTAGTCTAAGTATGTCCCTACAATCTTTGGAGCGCACTTACTGTAACAAAGAGTCTGAATCCAGTTTTGATGTGTGACTGAGGACCGTTTTCAAGCCTTACCACTGCCTCCTTCCCTTCTGCCCACGACCAAGCAAGCTGGTCGGAACAGCGGCTCCCTCCTTTGGTACCAGCTGAAGCTCCAACCACAGCAGCCCAGCCCCTTCCTCTCAGCCCCACCCTCCACACCACAAAACCCCAAGGAGGAACGCCCCTCCCTGCTCTCTCAAGTTATTTTTGGGTCTGCATGGGAACCTGTTCGCTGATGTCCTGAGAAGCCCTCACTCTGTGAGTTATAAACCTTTCACGCTTACTATATGTATGACATCAGCAGTCTCAACAGCTGAACCCAGTTTGGGATCGGGGGCCACCCATTTCTGGGGTGACCACAACAGAAGAGCCTACAACACTTACATTAAAAACCTGTTTGTTGGGAACCCCCCTGGTGGTCCAATCGTTATGATTCCATGCTTTCACTGTGCATCCCTGGTCAGGGAACTAAGATTCCCGCAAGACCCGAGCGGCATAGCCATAAAAACAAAGTTGATTATCTGCAATTCAGATTTAACTGGGCCTCCTATATTCTGTCTGAGAACCCCACCCATGGGCACAGTATCTCTAGGCCTCAAAGCCATGTTCCCAGCAAAAAGAAGCAAGTTTTCCTGCTGGTGAGATTTGTTTGTTCCTTTGGGAAGGGATGCTCTCCTCAGGTGCTTCTGGCTGCATCTCATGGTGTGGAACTTTCTCATGTGGGTAAGCTTCCCACAGGGCTCCCTGGTGGCTCAGTGGGAAAGAACCTATCTGCCAGTGAAGGAGATTTAGGTTCAATCCTTGAGTCAGAGAGATCTCCTGGAGAAGAAAATGGCAACCCACTCCAGTCCTCTTGCCTAGAGAATTCCATGAACAGAGGAGCCTGGCAAGCCACAGACCATGAGGTCACAAAAGAGTCAGACACAACTTAGCGACTAAACAACAATAGGCTTGCCCAAGAGGGCCTAGAAAACTGAATTTTAAAACCTTTCCTAACAGGAAGAATAAAGGGTTATACCTGACTTTTGGAAGATAAACCTCCAAGACCTACAAGGATATATGTAACGGGTATAATACCTTTGAAACACGTCACTCACTCACAAGGTGATTTCCTTCTGAATCCAGTCAGTCTGTCGGGGAGGGAAGGCAAATGCCCTCTGGGAAGAAGGATATGGTCCAAGGACATGTACCATTGACATCAGCTGGGAGCTTGTTAGACGCATAAAACTCTGAGGCCCCAGCTCAGACCTACTGAATCAGAACCTGCATTTTAACAAAGTCCCCAGGTGATTGTACATACATTTGAGTTTGAGAGGAACTGACCTGAAAGAACACTGGTTGTCACATTTGACTGCGGTTGGAATAACCCAAGGAACTTAAAAAGTACTGCGCTAGTGATTCTGATTTAATTGCTCTAGGCGTAGCCTGACAAGGAAAACTCCCAGATGGTTCTAACAAGCCTAACAACTGTGGTTCTCAACCCTGCATGAGAATCACTTGGGGCATTTTGTTGTAAAATCACCAATACCTGGGTGCCCTCAAAGTTAAATGAGGCTGGGGAGAAGGGTGAAGAGGTGGGACTTGGGCAACAGTAGTTCTGAAGAGCCTGGTCAGGGAACTAAGATTCCCATAAGACCCGAGCGGCATAGCCATAAAACAAAGTTGATTATCTGCAATTCAGATTTAACTGGGCCTCCTATATTCTGTCTGAGAACCCCACCCATGGGCACAGTATCTCTAGGCCTCAAAGCCATGTTCCCAGCAAAAAGAAGCAAGTTTTCCTGCTGGTGAGATTTGTTTGTTCCTTTGGGAAGGGATGCTCTCCTCAGGTGCTTCTGGCTGCATCTCATGGTGTGGAACTTTCTCATGTGGGTAAGCTTCCCACAGGGCTCCCTGGTGGCTCAGTGGGAAAGAACCTATCTGCCAGTGAAGGAGATTTAGGTTCAATCCTTGAGTCAGAGAGATCTCCTGGAGAAGAAAATGGCAACCCACTCCAGTCCTCTTGCCTAGAGAATTCCATGAACAGAGGAGCCTGGCAAGCCACAGACCATGAGGTCACAAAAGAGTCAGACACAACTTAGCGACTAAACAACAATAGGCTTGCCCAAGAGGGCCTAGAAAACTGAATTTTAAAACCTTTCCTAACAGGAAGAATAAAGGGTTATACCTGACTTTTGGAAGATAAACCTCCAAGACCTACAAGGATATATGTAACGGGTATAATACCTTTGAAACACGTCACTCACTCACAAGGTGATTTCCTTCTGAATCCAGTCAGTCTGTCGGGGAGGGAAGGCAAATGCCCTCTGGGAAGAAGGATATGGTCCAAGGACATGTACCATTGACATCAGCTGGGAGCTTGTTAGACGCATAAAACTCTGAGGCCCCAGCTCAGACCTACTGAATCAGAACCTGCATTTTAACAAAGTCCCCAGGTGATTGTACATACATTTGAGTTTGAGAGGAACTGACCTGAAAGAACACTGGTTGTCACATTTGACTGCGGTTGGAATAACCCAAGGAACTTAAAAAGTACTGCGCTAGTGATTCTGATTTAATTGCTCTAGGGCGTAGCCTGACAAGGAAAACTCCCCAGATGGTTCTAACAAGCCTAACAACTGTGGTTCTCAACCCTGCATGAGAATCACTTGGGGCATTTTGTTGTAAAATCACCAATACCTGGGTGCCCTCAAAGTTAAATGAGGCTGGGGAGAAGGGTGAAGAGGTGGGACTTGGGCAACAGTAGTTCTGAAGAGCTCTCAGATTATTCTAATGTGTGAGGACCATGCCAGGCCAAGGAAGTAAAAATCTCACATCCTCTGGCCCAGTGGTTTGTGGGACGAGAGAGAGTGATGTTAGATAGATTGGAAGTGAGGAGAGAGGGCAGGTGTGCACTGCCAAGGGCAGCGAGGGGCTTTTGCTGTAATTCAGTTTCAGACTCCTGGAGGGGGCTCCCTCACAAACAGCCACTGCCCAAGTCTGGAAAGTGGCCATAGTATGATAAACTCTGCAGCACAAGGTCAAGCAGGGTGGTGGGGGTGGGGAGGGGTGGGAATGCAGAGTGGCAGGGTTTCAACTTTCGGAGCTGTTCTCCGTCTCCACGTGGTATGAACAAGACGCGGAAGTTCCCACACAGGCTCAAGATGGGACTGAGGAAGCCAGTGAACTGAGAGCAGAAGCACTGTCATGGTGCCCATGGTCCAAGAGCCAAGGTGACCCGGCAGCCTCGGCTATGACAGGGGAAGCCCAGACTGGGGGACAAATGGAAGTCAGGATAGAGCCTAAGAGGGGCCCTAGGTGCCAGCAAGAGCAGGGATGAGGTTTCAGCAGCCAGGAAGGTTTTCTGTGTCCTGACTAAGTCAGGATAGGCCAACCCACACCAGCCACCCACATGGTCTGCAAATGCCAGCAGGGCAGGCAGCAGCCAGGCTGAGAAGCAATGTTCCTGAGACCAGAGGTGCCAGGGGATGCTACTTCAACTCAGGCAGCCCTCATTCACGTCAGCACCTCGAGGTTACCTTTCCAGGGCTGACAGTCATGGTCTGTATCCGAAGAGCTGGACGGATGATTGGCCGCCATTCTGATTGGTCTGGGCCTGCACCGGGGTAGTTGGTAAATATTTTGAACATCACCCCTGGATAAAAGCCCATCCCCCCCATTCTGTGCCCAGGGGCTACCCTGGCAGAAACAGAGGGAAAGGCTAAATCTGAGAGACAAGCCCCTTCACCCAAGAGAATATTTTCATTTTTGCCCTGGACTGAAGTTACAAGATTAAGCTACATTATCCCAAGTAGGGGCACCTGAGGAAAACAGGAGTGAGAGAAAATAAAGTAGCTGCTGAGGAAGCATCTAAAGTAGTTAATTCTAATGTGTGAGGACCATGCCAGGCCAAGGAAGTAAAAATCTCACATCCTCTGGCCCAGTGGTTTGTGGGACGAGAGAGAGTGATGTTAGATAGATTGGAAGTGAGGAGAGAGGGCAGGTGTGCACTGCCAAGGGCAGCGAGGGGCTTTTGCTGTAATTCAGTTTCAGACTCCTGGAGGGGGCTCCCTCACAAACAGCCACTGCCCAAGTCTGGAAAGTGGCCATAGTATGATAAACTCTGCAGCACAAGGTCAAGCAGGGTGGTGGGGGTGGGGAGGGGTGGGAATGCAGAGTGGCAGGGTTTCAACTTTCGGAGCTGTTCTCCGTCTCCACGTGGTATGAACAAGACGCGGAAGTTCCCACACAGGCTCAAGATGGGACTGAGGAAGCCAGTGAACTGAGAGCAGAAGCACTGTCATGGTGCCCATGGTCCAAGAGCCAAGGTGACCCGGCAGCCTCGGCTATGACAGGGGAAGCCCAGACTGGGGGACAAATGGAAGTCAGGATAGAGCCTAAGAGGGGCCCTAGGTGCCAGCAAGAGCAGGGATGAGGTTTCAGCAGCCAGGAAGGTTTTCTGTGTCCTGACTAAGTCAGGATAGGCCAACCCACACCAGCCACCCACATGGTCTGCAAATGCCAGCAGGGCAGGCAGCAGCCAGGCTGAGAAGCAATGTTCCTGAGACCAGAGGTGCCAGGGGATGCTACTTCAACTCAGGCAGCCCTCATTCACGTCAGCACCTCGAGGTTACCTTTCCAGGGCTGACAGTCATGGTCTGTATCCGAAGAGCTGGACGGATGATTGGCCGCCATTCTGATTGGTCTGGGCCTGCACCGGGGTAGTTGGTAAATATTTTGAACATCACCCCTGGATAAAAGCCCATCCCCCCCATTCTGTGCCCAGGGGCTACCCTGGCAGAAACAGAGGGAAAGGCTAAATCTGAGAGACAAGCCCCTTCACCCAAGAGAATATTTTCATTTTTGCCCTGGACTGAAGTTACAAGATTAAGCTACATTATCCCAAGTAGGGGCACCTGAGGAAAACAGGAGTGAGAGAAAATAAAGTAGCTGCAGGCTGCTTATACACCTGGCAGGAGCGTGAAGAAAAAGTTCCATCCTTGATACAAGGCTAGTCTACTTCCTCTATTAAATACTGATGTGTCTATGTGGACTTACATTTCTCTGTAGATTTATTCAGGTATTTTTTCAATTAATCTGATGTCAATCCCTAACAAAATGTATTTTTCTCCATGTAAATAGAGAAAGGGAGATATAAAAAATGTATAGGTAAGTCCAGTTCTAGAAAAAAGACTTCTCCCAAAAAGAAGACTGCATGAACAGCTGAGGTTATAACCCTGCAACCAGAAGAAAAACTGATCCATCATTTTCTGGAAAAGCAATGAATTGACCCAGAATCCCAGGAAGAGAAAAGCGTACCAGACTGGATCCCCACCTCTGGAAGATGAAGCCTCTGGATAATTCCACTACTTGTATTTCATTGGGTTATTCCATGAGTATTTAGCTTAACTCTGTGTCAGGCCCTAGTTGAGGACCTGGGGATGTAACAGCGAACAAAACAAACAAAAATGGGGATAGTGAGACAGACAACAGACCTAATAAATAAGTAGGAATATGATTTCTTTTAATATAGTGTTAAGAGCTATAAACAAAAATTATATAGGAAAGGAAGACAGGAAATGCCCATGGTGGGATTATCATTTTACATATGTTGATGCAAGAAAGCCTCACAGAGAGGGTGACATTGAGTAGACGAGGAAGTAAGCTATATCGTTATGGCGGAGAAGTGCTTTTGGGACAGGGAACGGCAGGTGCAAAGGCTGGGAGTGATGAGATACTTGGGAGGTGAAAGGGGTAGTGTGGGTGAATGGAGGACTAGCAGGAGATGATGTCAGTGACGGTACTGGCACAGGTGACAGAAGGAACAGCACATTGCTTTGGTCCAAGCCAAATCTTCACCTGCACTTTCAGCTTTCACAGACAGCTTATCATAGAGGAAGCCCCTTCACCCAAGAGAATATTTTCATTTTTGCCCTGGACTGAAGTTACAAGATTAAGCTACATTATCCCAAGTAGGGGCACCTGAGGAAAACAGGAGTGAGAGAAAATAAAGTAGCTGCAGGCTGCTTATACACCTGGCAGGAGCGTGAAGAAAAAGTTCCATCCTTGATACAAGGCTAGTCTACTTCCTCTATTAAATACTGATGTGTCTATGTGGACTTACATTTCTCTGTAGATTTATTCAGGTATTTTTTCAATTAATCTGATGTCAATCCCTAACAAAATGTATTTTTCTCCATGTAAATAGAGAAAGGGAGATATAAAAAATGTATAGGTAAGTCCAGTTCTAGAAAAAAGACTTCTCCCAAAAAGAAGACTGCATGAACAGCTGAGGTTATAACCCTGCAACCAGAAGAAAAACTGATCCATCATTTTCTGGAAAAGCAATGAATTGACCCAGAATCCCAGGAAGAGAAAAGCGTACCAGACTGGATCCCCACCTCTGGAAGATGAAGCCTCTGGATAATTCCACTACTTGTATTTCATTGGGTTATTCCATGAGTATTTAGCTTAACTCTGTGTCAGGCCCTAGTTGAGGACCTGGGGATGTAACAGCGAACAAAACAAACAAAAATGGGGATAGTGAGACAGACAACAGACCTAATAAATAAGTAGGAATATGATTTCTTTTAATATAGTGTTAAGAGCTATAAACAAAAATTATATAGGAAAGGAAGACAGGAAATGCCCATGGTGGGATTATCATTTTACATATGTTGATGCAAGAAAGCCTCACAGAGAGGGTGACATTGAGTAGACGAGGAAGTAAGCTATATCGTTATGGCGGAGAAGTGCTTTTGGGACAGGGAACGGCAGGTGCAAAGGCTGGGAGTGATGAGATACTTGGGAGGTGAAAGGGGTAGTGTGGGTGAATGGAGGACTAGCAGGAGATGATGTCAGTGACGGTACTGGCACAGGTGACAGAAGGAACAGCACATTGCTTTGGTCCAAGCCAAATCTTCACCTGCACTTTCAGCTTTCACAGACAGCTTATCATAGAGGAAGTCACCAAACCCACCACTCCTGGCCTAAAATAAAGAATGTGTATAGGACATTCAGCTTTTTCTGAAGATCCTCATTTACTGCTGAAGCTTTCTCTTTGTGAGAAAGCTGACCCTAGATCACTTCAAAACGTTAAAGTGCTGGAGAAAAACAAACCTAGCCCAACTGGCACTTAATACTGGCAAAGTTGCCCGATTTATCAATCATGCTTGAGCTAATCTGCCTTAAGGAAATAGGGATCATAGCTGAACAGTTCCAGGTTGTTACTAGCGGAGATACTGGGCCACGTGTTAAATGACTAGAAAGCAAGACAATCACTAGGACGAGAAGAATGGTGGATGTTTTTTTGATTCTCATTCCTGCATCTATTATTCACTCCTGTGTCCTCTCCAGAGCTCTTGGTTTCTATTTGCAAGTGTGTGTATACTCAGTCACTCAGTTGTGTCCAACTCCTTTGTGACCCCATGGACTGTAGCTGGCCAAGTTCCTCTGTCCATGGGATTTTCCAGGCAAGAACACTGGAGTGGGTTGCCACTTTCTCCTCCAGAAGATCTTCCTGACCCAGGGATCGAACCTACATCTCTTATGTCTCCTGCATTGGCAGGTGGGTTCTTTACCACCAGTGTCACCTGGGAAACTCCTCCCATTGTTAAACCTTATGGTAGTGACTCCCACTTTCCATAGCGTCCTTTTCCCCATTTAGGGTGTGGGTTTTAATATAGTGTTAAGAGCTAAAAAAAAGGAAGACAGGAAATGCCCATGGTGGGATTATCATTTTACATATGTTGATGCAAGAAAGCCTCACAGAGAGGGTGACATTGAGTAGACGAGGAAGTAAGCTATATCGTTATGGCGGAGAAGTGCTTTTGGGACAGGGAACGGCAGGTGCAAAGGCTGGGAGTGATGAGATACTTGGGAGGTGAAAGGGGTAGTGTGGGTGAATGGAGGACTAGCAGGAGATGATGTCAGTGACGGTACTGGCACAGGTGACAGAAGGAACAGCACATTGCTTTGGTCCAAGCCAAATCTTCACCTGCACTTTCAGCTTTCACAGACAGCTTATCATAGAGGAAGTCACCAAACCCACCACTCCTGGCCTAAAATAAAGAATGTGTATAGGACATTCAGCTTTTTCTGAAGATCCTCATTTACTGCTGAAGCTTTCTCTTTGTGAGAAAGCTGACCCTAGATCACTTCAAAACGTTAAAGTGCTGGAGAAAAACAAACCTAGCCCAACTGGCACTTAATACTGGCAAAGTTGCCCGATTTATCAATCATGCTTGAGCTAATCTGCCTTAAGGAAATAGGGATCATAGCTGAACAGTTCCAGGTTGTTACTAGCGGAGATACTGGGCCACGTGTTAAATGACTAGAAAGCAAGACAATCACTAGGACGAGAAGAATGGTGGATGTTTTTTTGATTCTCATTCCTGCATCTATTATTCACTCCTGTGTCCTCTCCAGAGCTCTTGGTTTCTATTTGCAAGTGTGTGTATACTCAGTCACTCAGTTGTGTCCAACTCCTTTGTGACCCCATGGACTGTAGCTGGCCAAGTTCCTCTGTCCATGGGATTTTCCAGGCAAGAACACTGGAGTGGGTTGCCACTTTCTCCTCCAGAAGATCTTCCTGACCCAGGGATCGAACCTACATCTCTTATGTCTCCTGCATTGGCAGGTGGGTTCTTTACCACCAGTGTCACCTGGGAAACTCCTCCCATTGTTAAACCTTATGGTAGTGACTCCCACTTTCCATAGCGTCCTTTTCCCCATTTATTGGGTTGGCCAAAATGTCCACTCGGGCTTTTCACAAGAAGTTATGGGAAACCTGAATGAACGTTTTGGCCAACTCAATACATCCAAAGCACTCAGGATGACGAAGATCAATTTCCAATCATTCCTGCAAATGGTACATGAAAACTTAAACTTTAATTGTCATGACTGGTTATTTCATTTTGAATCTAAAACCCAGGACTTCAGAAAGAATGGAGCTAAATGTAATATTCTAATATCTTGGTTTTGCCTCTTTTTGTTCTTGTATAAAAGCAAGTCATCTTCTAGAAGGTGCCAGAGGTACTTTCCAAGATAAAATGAGGTTTCCTCAATTGTCTGCTTTCACCGGTACAAAGTGTGAAACTTCAGAGCTGAGATTTGGGTTCTGAATTGTCCTGAACAATGGGTCTCACTAGAAAGAGAAACAACATCAGGTCCAGTTCAAAGAAGAACTTTCTCCCATAACAGTGTTCAATATTGGAACACAGGAAACTGTGTCAAAATCATCAAATCTGTGCAAAAATAGTTTATTAAATAATATAAGGAAGATTATGAAGGACAGTTCCAAAATGTTCACATTTATGTGGCTTGGAAAGATACATTTTCCATAAAGATCTGTATAGCTCAAAAGCATGACATACTGCATGGGAGGCTCCTTTGTTCCAGGATGTGGCAGAATTTATTTTCATCTTCTACACATGAGCCACCAAAGGAAAAAAAAATGTCATTCCTCTTCTTGAAAGAAATGTCCTCAGTTAAGGATCAGGTTTTCATGTAACCTCAGGTGCTCTCAAAGAGCAACCATGATAAAGACCACTATGGAGCATATTTTTCACTTTTTTCTTCAGGCATGAGACATAAAGAATATTACAGGAAAATTCAAGTTCAGAAGTCACTCTCAAACATACATGTAGAGAAAATATTGTCAGTATTCTTAAGCTTTAGCAAATTGGAAAAGCCTGCTATCTCTGCACTGTTTCTAAGAGTCAGCGGCTCCAGAAGGACATATTCACCATCAGTAACTTCTCCCAGGGTTTCCTCTCATGATGGTCTTGCATGATGATCCTCTGGGTTGACATTCCCTTCAGTTCACCAGGTTTCTGCAATCTCTGTGAGAACCTGCAGCAGCTCAGCAAACGTCGGGCGGCTTTTAGGTTTCTGGAAAAGGGAAGTAGAGGCAGTCAGCTCAGCTTATGACTCACTCAGACATCAGCTCTTGGAACTTGCTGGCAGGACCTGGATCCAGGCTGGTTCACCATGAACAGGGAAGACAGATATTTTGGCTGATACACGGCAGGAGTGGCAGCTGAGTGAGGCAGGTGTGAAAATTTAAGAAGGCATGAGAAAATAAAATGGCTAGAGCTGGAAAGACTTTTGCCTCTTTTGTTCTTGTATAAAAGCAAGTCATCTTCTAGAAGGTGCCAGAGGTACTTTCCAAGATAAAATGAGGTTTCCTCAATTGTCTGCTTTCACCGGTACAAAGTGTGAAACTTCAGAGCTGAGATTTGGGTTCTGAATTGTCCTGAACAATGGGTCTCACTAGAAAGAGAAACAACATCAGGTCCAGTTCAAAGAAGAACTTTCTCCCATAACAGTGTTCAATATTGGAACACAGGAAACTGTGTCAAAATCATCAAATCTGTGCAAAAATAGTTTATTAAATAATATAAGGAAGATTATGAAGGACAGTTCCAAAATGTTCACATTTATGTGGCTTGGAAAGATACATTTTCCATAAAGATCTGTATAGCTCAAAAGCATGACATACTGCATGGGAGGCTCCTTTGTTCCAGGATGTGGCAGAATTTATTTTCATCTTCTACACATGAGCCACCAAAGGAAAAAAAAATGTCATTCCTCTTCTTGAAAGAAATGTCCTCAGTTAAGGATCAGGTTTTCATGTAACCTCAGGTGCTCTCAAAGAGCAACCATGATAAAGACCACTATGGAGCATATTTTTCACTTTTTTCTTCAGGCATGAGACATAAAGAATATTACAGGAAAATTCAAGTTCAGAAGTCACTCTCAAACATACATGTAGAGAAAATATTGTCAGTATTCTTAAGCTTTAGCAAATTGGAAAAGCCTGCTATCTCTGCACTGTTTCTAAGAGTCAGCGGCTCCAGAAGGACATATTCACCATCAGTAACTTCTCCCAGGGTTTCCTCTCATGATGGTCTTGCATGATGATCCTCTGGGTTGACATTCCCTTCAGTTCACCAGGTTTCTGCAATCTCTGTGAGAACCTGCAGCAGCTCAGCAAACGTCGGGCGGCTTTTAGGTTTCTGGAAAAGGGAAGTAGAGGCAGTCAGCTCAGCTTATGACTCACTCAGACATCAGCTCTTGGAACTTGCTGGCAGGACCTGGATCCAGGCTGGTTCACCATGAACAGGGAAGACAGATATTTTGGCTGATACACGGGGCAGGAGTGGCAGCTGAGTGAGGCAGGGGTGTGAAAATTTAAGGGAAGAGAACACTGAGAAAATAAAATGGCTAGAGCTGCAAACACTAACCACACATGACTATTTAAATGAACTGAAATTAGGTACATTTTAAAATTTAGTTCTTAGTCACACTAGCCACTTTTCAAGTCTTCAATAGCCAGGTATGGCCTGACCTGTTGGAAAGTTCAGAAAGCACATTTCCATCACCACAGAAAGTTCCACACATCTTCCCTAGAGTCATCCAAAGATGACTTGATACGCATGGAACAAAGGACGAGCTGGCAGAGAAGGACCTCTAGAGTCCCAAGCCCCCAGGCTCAGCCCCAATTATTCGCTATACCTTACTCTCTGTAGAAAGATGGATTTTAGTTAGAACGCAGAAGGCATATTTCCAGGAGGGACTTTTCAGGTCTTGGAGCACTGACAGTGCTGTCTTAAGGCTCAGTCAACAAAATTCTCAGCCATGCCGCCAAAGCTTGGTGTCTTTTTCCTATTTCACAGTGGGACATGGTTTGATTTTGGGTCCACAAGGAAGCTCCATGGCCTCTCTGAAATCCATGGGAAGTAGAACCACTCATGGTAGCCACATGAGTGGACCTCTCACAGAGATCCCTGGCAACAGGGTTAGTCGGGAGACACCACCTTTAGCAGCTTGGAAGCAGAAGGCATCAGTAAAAGGACAGAGCTGGAGACAACCTGAATGTGTGTCAACGCAGGAATGGGTAAAGAAGATGTGGTACATATATACAATGGAATGTTACTAAGCCATAAAAAGAATGAAATAGTACCATTTGCAGCAACATGGGTGAACCTAGAGAGTGTCACACTGAGTGAAGCAAGTCAGAAAGAGAAAGACAAATAGCATATGATAGTACTTATATGTGCGATAAAATATGAAGCAAATGAGCTTATCTGCAAAACAGAAACAGGCTCCCATATATAAATAACAGACTTGTGGTTGCCAACCAGGGGTTGGGGGAGAAAGGAATTGGGAGTTTGGGATTAGCAGATGCAAACTATTATATAAAGAATAGATAAACAACAAGATTCTACTGTATAGCACAGGGAACTGTATTCAATATTGTGTGATAAACCATAATGAAAAAGAATATGAAAAAGAATGTACATGTATGTATAACTGAATCACTTTGCTGTATAGAGGCAACTGATACAACATTGTAACTCAACTATACTTTAATAAAGTTAATTTCTTAATAAAATAGATTAAATAAAACATAAAATTAAAGGATAGAACAGAAGGATATGGGAGCACACATGAATCCTCCTTGAGACTTCAAGAATAAACAGTGGAGCTTGATGCTGTTGTTAGGTTGTGCCAGTGGTAAAGCCTCTGAAACAAGTATAAACATGCTAATATAATCATGTTTGAATCTAGAGATGCTTAAGCAACTCTTCCTTGATCCTCTTGTCAGCATCTTATTTACTCTTTTCTCTGTCTCCTGTCCACAGATACGTAACATTTCAGATGAGACTGGGCACGTCTAGGGTGGTATGGCCATAGACAATATGTAACATTTCAATAAGTATTATATTGTATGTGTATGTACAAGCATATTGCTTAATGCTGCTGCTTAGTCACTTCAGTCGCCTCCAGCTCTGTATGACCCCATGCAGCCCAGCAGGCTCCTCCACTAATGGAATTCTCCAGGCAAGAATACTGGAATGGGTTGCCAGGCCCTCCTCTATGTGAATCTTCCCAACCCAGGGATGGAATCTGTGTCTCCTGCATTGCAGGTAGATTTCCCACCACTGAGTCACCAGGGAATCCCTCAAATACATATATTTGAGAACCCATGGACTATAGCCCACTAGGCTCTCTGTGCATGGAATTTTCCAGGCAAGAATAGTGGAGTCGGTTGCCATTTCCTTCTCCAGTATTGATTAATAAAAAGATGCTTTTAAGACATCTGTTTGCTACTAACAGCTTACTTAATATTTCCTTTTCTGTCTTCCAACACATAAAAGAGTCCTTTTCTGTCCTTGCAGAGTAGTTAATCATATGTAAAGTATTTTCATACACTGAGGATCTTTACAACATTAATACTTTTGAAATGGAAACAACTATGTTACTTCTGAGACACTGAATGTTTTCATTGTTTATGAATTGGGAGTTGAGTCATTTCTTTTTCAGCCAGGAGGAAATCCTCACCCAGCTGTAGTTATTCTGGGCTGAAACTGTCAACTGGGGAGAAAGCAGAAGTGCCAGAGTGACAGAGGAGTCTATTGAAGGGGAGGGATGTGTTGAGTCAATGCCCAGAAAAGACAGAGGTGGGATGTAAACCCTTCTGGCTTTATTTTTAAGCTTGGCATTTCAAGTAAGAGAAACTGGTCTCCTGAAGCGGAGGAGATTCTTGTGACACACATGAATCCTCTGAGGGGAAAAATGCTGTTGTTAGGTTGTGCCAGTGGTAAAGCCTCTGAAACAAGTATAAACATGCTAATATAATCATGTTTGAATCTAGAGATGCTTAAGCAACTCTTCCTTGATCCTCTTGTCAGCATCTTATTTACTCTTTTCTCTGTCTCCTGTCCACAGATACGTAACATTTCAGATGAGACTGGGCACGTCTAGGGTGGTATGGCCATAGACAATATGTAACATTTCAATAAGTATTATATTGTATGTGTATGTACAAGCATATTGCTTAATGCTGCTGCTTAGTCACTTCAGTCGCCTCCAGCTCTGTATGACCCCATGCAGCCCAGCAGGCTCCTCCACTAATGGAATTCTCCAGGCAAGAATACTGGAATGGGTTGCCAGGCCCTCCTCTATGTGAATCTTCCCAACCCAGGGATGGAATCTGTGTCTCCTGCATTGCAGGTAGATTTCCCACCACTGAGTCACCAGGGAATCCCTCAAATACATATATTTGAGAACCCATGGACTATAGCCCACTAGGCTCTCTGTGCATGGAATTTTCCAGGCAAGAATAGTGGAGTCGGTTGCCATTTCCTTCTCCAGTATTGATTAATAAAAAGATGCTTTTAAGACATCTGTTTGCTACTAACAGCTTACTTAATATTTCCTTTTCTGTCTTCCAACACATAAAAGAGTCCTTTTCTGTCCTTGCAGAGTAGTTAATCATATGTAAAGTATTTTCATACACTGAGGATCTTTACAACATTAATACTTTTTTGAAATGGAAACAACTATGTTACTTCTGAGACACTGAATGTTTTCATTGTTTATGAATTGGGAGTTGAGTCATTTCTTTTTCAGCCAGGAGGAAATCCTCACCCAGCTGTAGTTATTCTGGGCTGAAACTGTCAACTGGAGAGAAAGCAGAAGTGCCAGAGTGACAGAGGAGTCTATTGAAGGGGAGGGATGTGTTGAGTCAATGCCCAGAAAAGACAGAGGTGGGATGTAAACCCTTCTGGCTTTATTTTTAAGCTTGGCATTTCAAGTAAAAGAGAAACTGGTCTCCTGAGAGATAATTTTCTGAGTACAAGTTCCTAGCACACTTACTGCCTTCATTCCTATTCTTGTGTAATCTATCAAAATTTCAAATGCCACAGGAGAGATGAAATCCAACACGCTTAGCCTTGGGAAAGCAAGACAAATTAGAGTAGGGCAAAGTAAATAAAAACACCATCCTTCTCTTTCATTGTGGAAACTGAACAAGCCTGATTCTATCCTTAGATTCTACCCAGAAGTTCTTAAAAGGAGTAAAACACGTCCTCTCTGAGACTCTAGTAACATCAAGAGTGTCTGTAGAAACAGCCTTTGGAAAGATAAGACTTAGAAAATGCACTGAATTCCTCCGTTGAAAGGCCACTTTTAAAAACAAAATGGATTAATGATTTTGTCGTGGAAGTACTTCTGGCTCTCAGGGATCATTACCAAGAAACAGATACCTTTTCCTGGCCTGACAGAGTCCTGGGGTAACATGGGTGATAATCAGTCTGCTCTCAGAAATGCCCAGCTTTACAGGAAAGTAAGGGCACTCACCTCGTGCCAGCAGCTATACATAACCTCATATACGGACATCGGTGCCAGGTGAGGTCGGTACAGTCTGAAGCCTTTAGAAATAGCTTCCACAACTTGTAAATTTGACCTATTTTCAAAAGGCATTTTTCCTTCTGTAAAAACTTCCCACATTAAAACTCCTGCAAATAAAAGACATTTAAAAAAAAAAAAAAGAAAAGAGGTTAGAGAGAGATGGAACTTGTAATTGAAAGAGCTGTTTCTAATTACAAGGCATTATTTCCCTCCTGCAGCCAGGGAGTCACAGTTGTCCAGAATGACAGTAGTTCTATCTAGGAAGCAGATTCTGTGCATCGTAGTTTTTGAAGAGGTTTAAGAACTGAATCCTGTGAAGAGAATGTTGGCTTAAAATTCAATATTCAAAAAATGAGGATCATGGGATCTGGTCCCATCACTTCATGGCAAACAGATGGGAAAACAATGGAAACAGTGACAGACTTTATTTTCTTGGGCTCCAAAATCACTGTGGATGGTGACTGCAGTCATGAAATTAAACAACACTTGCTCCTTGAAAGAAAAGCTATGACAAATCTAGACAGCATATTAAAAAGTGGAGACACTACTTTGCAGATAAAGGTCAGAGTTACAGTTTTTCCAGTAGTCATGTATAGATGTAAGAGTTGGATCATAAAGAAGGCTGAGCGCTTAAGAACTGATGCTTTCAAATTGCGGTGCTGGAGAAGACTCTTGATCTGCAAGGAGATCAAACCAGTCAAGCCTAAAGGAAATCAACCCTAAATATTCATGGGACTCAGGCTGAAGTTGAAGCTCCAATACTTTGGCCACCATATGCAAAGAAATGACTCACTGGAAAGGCCCTAATGCTGCGAAAGACTGAGGGCAAGAGGAGAAGGGGATGACAGATGAGGTGATTGTTGGATGACATCACCGACTCAATGGAATGAGTTTGAGCAAGCTCAAGGAGATGGTGAAAGACAGGGAAGCCTGGTTTGCTGCAGTCTGTGGGGTTGCAGAGTCAGACACAATTTAGCGATTAAAAACAACTACAAAGAAATTGAATATATTCCAAGTGAAAACAATGCCTTCGCTTTTACATTGGTCTTAGCTGCTTCCTGATTGGAAGAAAATGTTGGCAGCATCTTTAGTTCAAAGTATTGACAGATGACAGTAGATAACTCATGATGAACAGAGTTGGATTTGTGACCTCCAAAGGAGAAAGTTTCACTTTGTGATCAAAAGACTTGGCTTTAGTCTTCCCTGGTGGTCTAGTGGATAAAGAGTCTGCCTTGCAGTACAAAGAGCACCAGTTCAATCCCTGGCCCAGGAAGATCCCACATGCCACGGAGCAGCTGGACCCGTGTGTCCAATTATGAGCCAGCGCTCTGGAGCACATGTGCCCAGAGCCCATGCTCTGCAACAAGAGAGTTCACTGCAATGGGAGGCTCACACAGGCTGAAGAATAAAGATGGATGAAAATAAATAAATAAAAGAGGCCAAAATTAAAAAAAAAAAAAAGAAGAAGAAAAAAGACTTGGTTTTGGTCACTTAGAGCTTTGTGCAGAAAAAGTTTTGTTTTGTTTTGTTTTTTGTTGTTCTGGGGCTTACTTCTATCGGTCTTTCATTTATCTATTTTTATCCATCTTTGTTCTTTGGCCTGTGTGGGCCTCCCATTGCAGGGCCTCTCTCATTGTAGAGCACCAGCTCTGGGCACATGCACTCCAGAGCTCTGGCTCAGTAGTTGGACACATTGGTCCAGCCGCTCTGCAGCACATGGGATCTTCTCAGGCCATGGATTGAACCAGCGCCCCTTGCACTGCAAGGCAGCGTCCTTACCCACTGGACCACTACGGAAGCCCCCCAAAAAAGTTTTATTAAAGAAAAAAGGGATGGAGAAATCTTCCACTAAAGGCACTGGAAGGGGGATAGGAGAGTACCCCCAGAAACTAGCTTAGGTGAGGCCTTCTGTACTTTTTCAGTTGGTTATAAACAATAGATCAAAAGAGTGTTTTAAGGTGGTAAAGGTCTTACCAGACACACACCTACAACATACATCTTCATATAACACAGACACCAGAAGGAGCAACATGTCTTCCAACAAGATGCATGGAGATAAGATGCATTATAAACATTAGGTCTGGGCTTAAAGAAAGTCTTGGGCAAAATTTATTATGGTTTATATTGTTTTATTGATTATTGTTATAAGCGTGGCAGTCAAGGTGAAGTCATCTTTGCTAACACTGTTTGCTCCCCCTTCTCTTCCTCCTCCTTGGAAACCGCTGGCTTCCTTACCAAGTCTGTCTCTTCACCCCTTTCAGTACTGCTCACGTCTCCACACCTTGAAATCAATGAAACTTTCTGCCATTCCACAGAAAGTGACAGAATTGTGTAATCCCAGGAGATGTCATCTGTTTTCCCCTCCCACTGAAAGACAGACTGCTGTGTAGAGTCCCAGAAAATCTGGCAGGGGCTCTGTTTATAAGTAGGTGTTCAAAAATCATTGGTGAATGATTGATGAAACTCCTTCAAAGCTCTCAATTTTAATTTATGTAGTTATGCACTTATTTTACAAATATGTATTAAGTTTGGTCAGACTCCAGCCTGGATCTAGAGCCAGAGAATTCTTAAGCTTAAAACCAGTCCACGTGCTTAAGAATTTAAGAAGCTCACTGTCCAGTGAGGAAGAAAGCAAGCAGTCAGAAAGAAAGACAAGGAGTTCTCATTGCTCTACAACCACCTGATGAAGCCTTTTTGTTGCTGTCCACTGGTCTCACAACAGCTCTCCAGCAGAGCTTAAAATGTCACCTGCCCAGGTAACCACCTGTCAGTGGAGACCTAATGAGATTAATACAAGCTCAGCCTTATTGTGGGCAATAACATTGACACCCTGTGAAGTTGCAGATGTCTCTCCAAACCTAACAAGACAGCCAGAAGGAGGAGATGGCAGAGAAGAGATAGATTACTTATACATTTGGTGCCATTTCTGAGAGTTAACTCAAAGAACAAACTCCATCGACATGGGTCCATAGTATCTTTTTCAATGAAGAACATCACCCAGCATAAATATCAATCAATGAGATGGCATCACTGGTAGTCAGGCAATGAAGTCTATTCACTACACTCAAGATTCAATGATGCAGACAACTCAGCACTGGAAAAACGAACAACCCAATCAAAAAATGGGAAAAGGACCTAAACAGACACCTCTCCAATGACGACATACAGATGGCCCAAAAGCACACGAAACGATGCTCAACTTCACTTATAATTAGAGAAATGCAAACCAAAACTACAATGAGATATTACCTCACACCCGTCAGAATGGCCATCATCCACAAATCGACAGACACTAAATGCTGGAGAGGCTGCGGAGAAAAGGGAACACTCCTGCATTGCTGGTGGGAGTGTAAATTGATACAGCCTCTATGGAAGACAGTCTGGAGATTTCTTAAAAAACTAAAAATAGAGGCACCATACGACCCAGCAACCCCACTCTTAGGCTTATACCCTGATGAAATCAAATCTGAAAGAAGCACCTGTACGCCAGTGTTCATTGCAGCTCTCTATACAATAGCCAGAACGTGGAAGCAACCTAGATGCTCCTCGACGAACGAATGGATACAGAAGCTCTGGTACATATATATAATGGAATACTACACAGTTGTAAAGAAAAATGCAGAAGAATCAGCCCTAATGATGTGGCTGGATCTAGAACATATCATAAAAAGTGAAGTCAGTCACAAAGAGAAGGACAAATACAGTATATTAACACATATATATGAAATCTAGTAGGATGGTGATGATGGCACACGCAGTGAAGCGACAGAAAGACAGACATGGACAGTGGACATATGGACATTGTGGGGAAGGAACAGAGGGTGGGAGGCATAAAGGAAGTAGCATGAAGGCCTGTACTATCATAAGTGAAGAAAATAGCTCTAGTCATTGCTCTGTGAGAAAAGGGGATCCTTCAGGGGTGCTGTGTGATGGTTGGGAGGGGTGGGAAGGGGGGATATACATATGACTAATCTGGGAACATACATATCTATAAACAACAAAACTCTGTAAAAGTTAAAAGCAAAATAAAGGTTTTAAAAAAAAAAAGATTCAGTGATGCAGTAAGATCAGTTTTCCTTGCAAGTCTCTGTGGTGTGGAAAGGTTGGCTGAGTTTGTTTTCTAGATCAGTAGACTCTGCTATGGTTCTCCAGCAAGTGCTCAAAGGGAAAGGAAGAGATCCAAAAGGCAAATTTGGTGTAAGAAGGTGTATGACACCAGTTACCAAAGAAGGTTTGATGTGTTTAGAACACCTAAGGCAGAAACAGGGTTATAAGAAGATTTTACCTGGATCATATTAAGAAATCACAGCTTAAAGAGCAGTCCCTTTTTGAAAAAGTGTTTACCTAAGAGATTTGCTGCATACCTTGGCTTAGGCCTCACACCCGTCAGAATGGCCATCATCCACAAATCGACAGACACTAAATGCTGGAGAGGCTGCGGAGAAAAGGGAACACTCCTGCATTGCTGGTGGGAGTGTAAATTGATACAGCCTCTATGGAAGACAGTCTGGAGATTTCTTAAAAAACTAAAAATAGAGGCACCATACGACCCAGCAACCCCACTCTTAGGCTTATACCCTGATGAAATCAAATCTGAAAGAAGCACCTGTACGCCAGTGTTCATTGCAGCTCTCTATACAATAGCCAGAACAGGGAAGCAACCTAGATGTCCATCGGCGAGGGAATGGATACAGAAGCTCTGGTACATATATATAATGGAATACTACACAGTTGTAAAGAAAAATGCAGAAGAATCAGCCCTAATGATGTGGCTGGATCTAGAACATATCATAAAAAGTGAAGTCAGTCACAAAGAGAAGGACAAATACAGTATATTAACACATATATATGAAATCTAGTAGGATGGTGATGATGGCACACGCAGTGAAGCGACAGAAAGACAGACATGGACAGTGGACATATGGACATTGTGGGGAAGGAACAGAGGGTGGGAGGCATAAAGGAAGTAGCATGAAGGCCTGTACTATCATAAGTGAAGAAAATAGCTCTAGTCATTGCTCTGTGAGAAAAGGGGATCCTTCAGGGGTGCTGTGTGATGGTTGGGAGGGGTGGGAAGGGGGGATATACATATGACTAATCTGGGAACATACATATCTATAAACAACAAAACTCTGTAAAAGTTAAAAGCAAAATAAAGGTTTTAAAAAAAAAAAGATTCAGTGATGCAGTAAGATCAGTTTTCCTTGCAAGTCTCTGTGGTGTGGAAAGGTTGGCTGAGTTTGTTTTCTAGATCAGTAGACTCTGCTATGGTTCTCCAGCAAGTGCTCAAAGGGAAAGGAAGAGATCCAAAAGGCAAATTTGGTGTAAGAAGGTGTATGACACCAGTTACCAAAGAAGGTTTGATGTGTTTAGAACACCTAAGGCAGAAACAGGGTTATAAGAAGATTTTTACCTGGATCATATTAAGAAATCACAGCTTAAAGAGCAGTCCCTATTTTATTAAACAAAGCTCCAACAAATGAACATCGGATTCACTCACCAAATGACCAGACGTCAGATTTGCTGCTATACCTGTTGAAATGGAAGACTTCAGGAGGGGACCACTTGACTGGGAACTTGGCTCCAGAAGAACTGACATATTCATCATCCAAAACGTACCTAGGGTCATCAGATTTCAGAGCACACTGTGTTAATTACCTCTAAGTTCTGTTTACTTCTAATTCTTTTAGTTAACTCTGATTTCGAAAATACAAAGTACTTTACCACAGAAAGGTTCAGTATACCTATTCTTCTTGCTATCAAAATGAGAAAGTAGCCCTCATTGAGTTTTCTACTTAAACCAAGCCTCCATTGTGCTGATTGTACTTGAATCACAGAAAACCATAGCAATTCTTCAGTCTAAAATATGACTCACTGATTAGTTACAATACATTCTTAATTCTGCAAAGAAGCATGCTGAATGTGCTAACAATCAAGGTTATCTCTAAAAACATAAATATATGTGAAAGAACAAATTCAAAGTTTGATACCTTATTTCCTTCCTATATACATATATTTTTTGTAGGATAGAGAAGGGGAAAAATAAAAGTAACTCAACATAATACATTTGGTATGCAAAATCTCTAATGCCTTTATTCAAATGAAAATAAATCAGGAACAACTATCATCTCCTTAAAAAAAAAAAAAAACAAGACCCCTCTCTTTTTTTGAGAAGTGTATGCAGGAACATCCGAGTGTGTGAATCTGGAGAAGAGAAAGAAGAGTTAACTATCCTTAGCTTGTGCTATGTAATGGGTAACTAAAAAGTTAGTTCCGGTTTTTCTGTAGGATCGTATGGAAACCCCAAATGAACTTTTTGGCCACTCCAATAGCTCCATGAGTATGCAATATAGCATTTTTGTTAAATATGTATTCATGCTTCCCCACTTTTTCCCCACATACCTTACCTCTGTAAGATACTACTCACACTTGCCACTATATCTTTAGGCCTTATATGAAGTCAGAGGTCATTCTACTAGGGAAAGAATGAATTAAAAAAAACTTTTTTTATGTTTAAGAAAAACTCATTCTGCTTAAAGAGCAGTCCCTATTTTATTAAACAAAGCTCCAACAAATGAACATCGGATTCACTCACCAAATGACCAGACGTCAGATTTGCTGCTATACCTGTTGAAATGGAAGACTTCAGGAGGGGACCACTTGACTGGGAACTTGGCTCCAGAAGAACTGACATATTCATCATCCAAAACGTACCTAGGGTCATCAGATTTCAGAGCACACTGTGTTAATTACCTCTAAGTTCTGTTTACTTCTAATTCTTTTAGTTAACTCTGATTTCGAAAATACAAAGTACTTTACCACAGAAAGGTTCAGTATACCTATTCTTCTTGCTATCAAAATGAGAAAGTAGCCCTCATTGAGTTTTCTACTTAAACCAAGCCTCCATTGTGCTGATTGTACTTGAATCACAGAAAACCATAGCAATTCTTCAGTCTAAAATATGACTCACTGATTAGTTACAATACATTCTTAATTCTGCAAAGAAGCATGCTGAATGTGCTAACAATCAAGGTTATCTCTAAAAACATAAATATATGTGAAAGAACAAATTCAAAGTTTGATACCTTATTTCCTTCCTATATACATATATTTTTTGTAGGATAGAGAAGGGGAAAAATAAAAGTAACTCAACATAATACATTTGGTATGCAAAATCTCTAATGCCTTTATTCAAATGAAAATAAATCAGGAACAACTATCATCTCCTTAAAAAAAAAAAAAAACAAGACCCCTCTCTTTTTTTGAGAAGTGTATGCAGGAACATCCGAGTGTGTGAATCTGGAGAAGAGAAAGAAGAGTTAACTATCCTTAGCTTGTGCTATGTAATGGGTAACTAAAAAGTTAGTTCCGGTTTTTCTGTAGGATCGTATGGAAACCCCAAATGAACTTTTTGGCCACTCCAATAGCTCCATGAGTATGCAATATAGCATTTTTGTTAAATATGTATTCATGCTTCCCCACTTTTTCCCCACATACCTTACCTCTGTAAGATACTACTCACACTTGCCACTATATCTTTAGGCCTTATATGAAGTCAGAGGTCATTCTACTAGGGGAAAGAATGAATAATGGGAAACAAAAGGAAAAGAGCCATTTATATTGCTTTAAAGTTTCAAAAGTCAACTTTTCAGAGAAGAAAAATGACTGCATTCTGAATAAAATATTTGGCAAAGTGACTTATGAATATAAATGATATCTCACTACCACCACTATCCATTATGGCAGGAAAATATCCCACCCTGGGGCAGGGATGGGAGATTAGAAGGGAAAGGGAAGGCATATTAGACAGTAGGGGTGGCTGAGGGAGGGTCCTGGTCCCCATACCCTAGGAGGACTGCCCTGTTCACACTGCAGGGAAGAGCACTGCACTCTAATGAAGACCCCACTTTCCCATGTTTGGTTGGTGGGACTCAAGAGCAAAGCAGAACCTGTGCCCTCTTTCCCTAGCTGAGTCTAGGAAAGGCAGAAAGATTTCAGGAAATCCAGAAATGGCTGTGGATGTGCCTATGGAAACAGAGCCTTAGCCCCCAGGAAGGTTCTAGTCAAAGAGAATGCCAGACACGAAGGAATCTTGCAGACAGAAATTCAGGATGAGTCAGCAACCACCTGTGTGGAGAGTCGACCAAGGACAAAACAGGCCGGCGGTGGCGGCAAGGAAGCCAGTGTCAGTGGATGACAATGGGGCCAGTCAGACTGTCACCAGCATGCCAGCCCGTGAGACACACAGTTTGGACTTTGACCCTGAAGAGAGTCGGGGAGAAGCCCTGAAATCACTGGGATTACATTTCTAGCAACCTGAAGGAAAGGTGACTCAAAATGTAAACTGCACTGAGTTACTGAAAATAAAGTTAGATGATTCATCCCCTGTGCTGTAGACTTACGAGTCAGCCTCTACATTGGAAAAGAGAAACGCAGGCTAATGACAGAAATGATCTGAGCTGAGCAAACAAATTCCTTCTTTTTCTATTTCAGAAATATATAAGGAAAGCTTTTTTCTTGACCTTCTGTATATGATAAATAGACTGAGACATGATCTTTAATTTTAAGGTATTATTAAGTATTATTAATAATGACTTGACAGATCAGAATAGCTCACAGTCTGTTTCCTATACAGCTAAATGGGTACATGTCCCAAAGTTCACAATGGGTCACCTGGCTGTCCAATCTCATCAACAAACTTATCTCAGAGAAAAAAAAAGCAAAGCCAATAACATCTTCAGTTTTAGACTAATGTAAGATTTCCTCCTATGAGTGAACAAAGGAAAAAGAAGGGACTTCCCTGGTGGTCCAGTGGTTAAAACTCTGTACTCCCAACACAGGAAGCCCAGGTTTGTTCCCTGGTCAGGGAACTCATTCCCACATGTCACCACGAAGGGTTCAGGGTTCACATGCCACAACTAAGACCCAGCCCAGCCAAATAAATAAATGAATATTTTTAAAAAAGAAAAATGTACCTTGTCATGCCAAAGTCCGAAATTTTTACTATACATGTAGAACTGACCAAACAATTCCTTGCTGCCTATGGAAAGAAGCAAAAAAGAATCGAGATTTGAATACCAAGTTTTTTCTTTCCAGATTTTCTACTCTTCTTTTCCTTTGTTTCTTTGTGGCTCAGCACAACCTTTCCGAGTGAACAGCCATGCGATTTCTTGGTGATACCTGTGGATCCTACATATGATTTAATGTATCTGTCCCCGTGAGATGGATTTTAATGGTTTTTTTGAAGAAATGATAAAAAATGAAAAGAAATTTTAAGACTTTTTCCTTCTTAAAATGTGTAATCTTTCTCAAGAAGTAGACTTGATAAGTATCAGGACAAACTCAGTCTAAGAGATAATAAACTGTGAATCTTGGTTTAAAAACCACTTTGGGGCTTCCCTGGTGGTCCAGTGGGTAAAGGGTCCGTCTTGCAGGGTAAGGGACACTGGTTCGATCCCTGGCCCAGGAAAATCTCACATGCTGTGGAGCAGCTGGACCAATGTGTCCAAGTATGAGCCAGCGCTCTGCAGCACATGCACCCAGAGTTAGTGCTCTGCAAAGAGAGGGGCCACTGCGATGGGAGGCCTACGACGGCCAAAGAGTGGAGATGGATGAAAATGAATAGATAAAGGACCAATAAAAAAGAGGTCAGGGCTTCCCCTGGTGGTCCAGTGGGTAAGGACACCGCCTTGCAGTGCAAGGGGCGCCGGTTCGATCCCTGGCCTGGGAAGATCCCACGTGCCGCGGAGCGGCTGGACCCATGTGTCCAATCGCTGAGCCGGAGCTCTGGAGCGCGTGCGCCCAGAGCTGGTGCTCTGCGACAACAGACGCCACCGCGATGGGAGGCCCACAGGAGCCAAAGAACAAAGACGGATGAACACAGAGAAATGAAAGACCAATAGAAGTGGCCCGCCCGCTCCCCTCCTTCTTCAACCTGACCCCCGCCCCAAAAATTAAAAAAAAAAAAAAAAGAGGTCAAAATTAAAAAAAAAAAAAAAGAATCAACTATGAGGGGTTCTTAAAAAAAAAAGACAACACAGTGTATTTAAAACTTTATCTTCATAAATAAAAGAAGAAAAGTCCAATATGCATGAAAAAAAGCTCATTATATACCTTTAGGATAATCATTATCTATAACTGCTCATAAAACTAAGAAATTGAATTTAAAATACATTTCATTGAATGTAACTATTTACAACGATACTTTCTTATTTATTAAACTAGAGTGAACTAAATAGAGTACTATATAATGCAGAAACAATCTATTTGATGCCAAAACAATCTATTTTCAGACAGCTTTGTCAGGAAAATCATTGACTTGATTTTTTTTTTTTTTTTTTGACTTGATTTTTAACCTCACACAGCTCAATGGTTTGACAGAATTTTTCTCTTTTGAGCTAATTTGTGGTTCAGTTAGTTCAAAAACAGAAGCAAAAACTTGATATGGAGAGCCAGAAGGAGACAGGTTGGAAGATGCTGACAAACGGCAGTAGTGATCTCAAAGCGAAACCACAGGACAAGCTCTCAAACAGAGAAAATATACATTGTTAGCTAATATATTTTATGTGGCAAGTTGTGGTTTAATTGCTGAGTCGTAACCAACTCTTTTGCAACCCCATGGACTATAGCCTGCCAGGTTCTTCTGTCCATGGGATTTCCCAGGTAAGAATATTGAAGTGGGTTGCCATTTCCTTCTCCAAGTGGCATGTAGGTGGAGAAAACAGACTACAAAAATAGCCATGAGGAAGGAACCCAGGCTAGGCGGGTCTGCAAGAAGCCTCTGGAGCCGCCTTGCAGTGCAAGGCGGCGCCGGTTCGATCCCTGGCCTGGGAAGATCCCACGTGCCGCGGAGCGGCTGGACCCATGTGTCCAATCGCTGAGCCGGAGCTCTGGAGCGCGTGCGCCCAGAGCTGGTGCTCTGCGACAACAGACGCCACCGCGATGGGAGGCCCACAGGAGCCAAAGAACAAAGACGGATGAACACAGAGAAATGAAAGACCAATAGAAGTGGCCCGCCCGCTCCCCTCCTTCTTCAACCTGACCCCCGCCCCAAAAATTAAAAAAAAAAAAAAAAGAGGTCAAAATTAAAAAAAAAAAAAAAGAATCAACTATGAGGGGTTCTTAAAAAAAAAAGACAACACAGTGTATTTAAAACTTTATCTTCATAAATAAAAGAAGAAAAGTCCAATATGCATGAAAAAAAGCTCATTATATACCTTTAGGATAATCATTATCTATAACTGCTCATAAAACTAAGAAATTGAATTTAAAATACATTTCATTGAATGTAACTATTTACAACGATACTTTCTTATTTATTAAACTAGAGTGAACTAAATAGAGTACTATATAATGCAGAAACAATCTATTTGATGCCAAAACAATCTATTTTCAGACAGCTTTGTCAGGAAAATCATTGACTTGATTTTTTTTTTTTTTTTTTGACTTGATTTTTAACCTCACACAGCTCAATGGTTTGACAGAATTTTTCTCTTTTGAGCTAATTTGTGGTTCAGTTAGTTCAAAAACAGAAGCAAAAACTTGATATGGAGAGCCAGAAGGAGACAGGTTGGAAGATGCTGACAAACGGCAGTAGTGATCTCAAAGCGAAACCACAGGACAAGCTCTCAAACAGAGAAAATATACATTGTTAGCTAATATATTTTATGTGGCAAGTTGTGGTTTAATTGCTGAGTCGTAACCAACTCTTTTGCAACCCCATGGACTATAGCCTGCCAGGTTCTTCTGTCCATGGGATTTCCCAGGTAAGAATATTGAAGTGGGTTGCCATTTCCTTCTCCAAGTGGCATGTAGGTGGAGAAAACAGACTACAAAAAATAGCCATGAGGGAAGGAACCCAGGCTAGGCGGGTCTGCAAGAAGCCTCTGGAGCCAATAGAGTGTTGAATTCTAATCCTTATCAGGGAGGACAAACCACAGAGACCAGAAATGTGAGTTAGGAGGAATTGATAGCATATCCATCCATTCAAATATGTACTCAATGGCAGCTTGGGCTGGACACTGGGGAATGTGTCATGAGGCATGCAAAATAATGGTGGAGCATTGTTAAGTTTCCCTATGTGCCAGGCACTGTTTTCACCACTTACACATATTAATTCTTGTAATCCTCCCAGCAAGCCCATAGGAAGGAGGTGCTATAATTAATACCACTTGACTATTAACTAACTTATTCAAGGTCACATGGTAAGAAACAAAGCAGAGATTTCAATGAACTCTGGAGCAGGGGGTGCAATCTTGACTACACGGTGAACTCACCAGGGAAATGTTCCAAAAATGGTGATGCCTAGACTGTGATTTCATTGGGCAGGGTATGGGCTGGGTACTGTGATGTTTTTAAAGCTCCCAGTTGATTCTACAGCACACTTAAGTTGGAGAACCATTGCTCAGCAACTTGTATTCTCATGACACTGAACTGTACTTCCAAAGTCTAGGCCTTGATGTCAAGGAGTTTAGAGTTTAACATTTCTGTAAGCAATGTAAACAACTCTTACAGGAAGTAGTAAATAATAATCCCATGAGAGTTCTAAATCACACGCAGGACAAACAACGGGGTACTGGGGCCAATGAAATCATGCCTCCTTTCTTTCCCCCAAATATTCTAGCCTGAATGATGAATAATATGGTCACCTTGGTTATGACTGATGGAAGTTCAGGATTACCTCTAGGCATCAGTATCAGCGACTTCTCATAAATTCTCAAATTCTCATTGGATTTAATTTGGGAACTTAGAAATGAAACAATGAAACGGACATAGAAGGAATAGTATGAATATCATGAATAAATATGGAACAAACAGAAAATGTTTTTCAAGGGGAGGTAGCAAGGCAGGATAGGAGAGCTACTTGTTTTTGAGGCAATCCAAGCTTTGATGTCTTTTGTTTGTTTGGAGGACTGTTCTGAGCAGAACAGAATGGTTGCATTTGGACTATAGCCTGCCAGGTTCTTCTGTCCATGGGATTTCCCAGGTAAGAATATTGAAGTGGGTTGCCAGTGTAGGAGAACAGACTACAAAATAGCCATGAGGGAAGGAACCCAGGCTAGGCGGGTCTGCAAGAAGCCTCTGGAGCCAATAGAGTGTTGAATTCTAATCCTTATCAGGGAGGACAAACCACAGAGACCAGAAATGTGAGTTAGGAGGAATTGATAGCATATCCATCCATTCAAATATGTACTCAATGGCAGCTTGGGCTGGACACTGGGGAATGTGTCATGAGGCATGCAAAATAATGGTGGAGCATTGTTAAGTTTCCCTATGTGCCAGGCACTGTTTTCACCACTTACACATATTAATTCTTGTAATCCTCCCAGCAAGCCCATAGGAAGGAGGTGCTATAATTAATACCACTTGACTATTAACTAACTTATTCAAGGTCACATGGTAAGAAACAAAGCAGAGATTTCAATGAACTCTGGAGCAGGGGGTGCAATCTTGACTACACGGTGAACTCACCAGGGAAATGTTCCAAAAATGGTGATGCCTAGACTGTGATTTCATTGGGCAGGGGTATGGGCTGGGTACTGTGATGTTTTTAAAGCTCCCAGTTGATTCTACAGCACACTTAAGTTGGAGAACCATTGCTCAGCAACTTGTATTCTCATGACACTGAACTGTACTTCCAAAGTCTAGGCCTTGATGTCAAGGAGTTTAGAGTTTAACATTTCTGTAAGCAATGTAAACAACTCTTACAGGAAGTAGTAAATAATAATCCCATGAGAGTTCTAAATCACACGCAGGACAAACAACGGGGTACTGGGGCCAATGAAATCATGCCTCCTTTCTTTCCCCCAAATATTCTAGCCTGAATGATGAATAATATGGTCACCTTGGTTATGACTGATGGAAGTTCAGGATTACCTCTAGGCATCAGTATCAGCGACTTCTCATAAATTCTCAAATTCTCATTGGATTTAATTTGGGAACTTAGAAATGAAACAATGAAACGGACATAGAAGGAATAGTATGAATATCATGAATAAATATGGAACAAACAGAAAATGTTTTTCAAGGGGAGGTAGCAAGGCAGGATAGGAGAGCTACTTGTTTTTGAGGCAATCCAAGCTTTGATGTCTTTTGTTTGTTTGGAGGACTGTTCTGAGCAGAACAGAATGGTTTAGCATTTTGAGCTCCTCTCAATAATGCCAGTAGTGTTGTTGCAATACTATAAGAACCAAACCACCTCCAGCTGGAGACAGTTCAGCCCACACCGTGAGACCCACTGGGGCTGGTACCCAGCACCTGGCAGAGAGCTTGCCATATAAAGGCACTAATACATACATGACTGCTGTGTATAAGCATGTAATACATATTTGATTGTTGGTTGAAAGAAAGATGGCAAGAAGAGAAGGAGAGAGAGAAAAGAAAAGTAGTGGGATTTAGTGGATTAGTTGGCGATTAATTAGTTCAAGGCATATTTAGAGTAACATCGCTAACTTATAGCAGTAGTAGGTGACTGAAAATAAAACTACATTTCCCAACAAATTACATGAATAGGAAAATGTTTAAAAAATAACTCAAAGGATGCATTTTTCTAAGTATTAAAAGTCTTGACTTAATCATGTCTTCCTGAATATACATATGATATGCAAAATAATCAGCCAATGTGCACCATACTTACTAAATCCCTATGGATAAAGCAGTTTCTCTCCAGATACTCCATTCCTTCACAGATATCTTGGCACACACTCAGGAGCATCTCCTTGCTAAGCTTTCCTTTTCTCTCTCTGAGATAGTTAAGTAGGCAGCCATTTTCCATAAACTCCGTCACAATATAAAGGGGTCTCTTTTGTATACACACGCCATAAAGCTGAACCAGCCTCGAATGAGATAACTTCCTGTTGAAGACAAACATCGACCCGTGAGCAAAATTGTTTTTGCATTTTAAAGTATCTGAACTCGATGATATTTACACTTCTGCATAATGTTCATCATCAAGCTATGATTAAAACTAACCCAACCACAGAGAAAGTGGAAGAGTTTTCTTTCCACTTTATGCGGTAAAAAAAGTGGGGTCAAGAGGTTCATGGTATCACTTCCTAAGTCGTGGTACATAGAGAATAGTCCATGCCTCATATTCTGTTTTTCTTTTTTCCATTTTGTAAGCCTTTTGTTTCCTCTTTACTGCCACTCCTTGCCCAGTTTCTGTTCCTTAAGTTTCAACTTCCCCCATTACAGATGCTTAGACAAAAAATTCTGGGCAGATAGAAGGGATGGAAGAGTGATTGACATGAATTTTAAAAAGAAAATTAAACTATAATTAATAAACTCATTTAAAGGAAATTTTGAATTAATCTGAAGACTGAAAAACATTTACCAACATGAAATTCTTCTCTGTACTTAGGAATCACAGACACAGAGTCCTTAAATATTGCCTATTAAAAGACACACACTAAAATAAACTTTTAAAGAAATTATACAAATAAGGGTCTTCGCTGGTGGATCAGTGGTAAAGAATCCACCTGCCAATGTAGGAGACACGAAATTGATTCCTGATCTGGGAAGATCCCACATGCCTCGGAGCAACTAAGCCCATGCTCCACAACTACTGAGCCTGTGTTCTAGAGCCTGGGAGCTGGAACTACTGAGCCTACGGGTCACAAATACTGAAGCCCGCAACCTCTATAGCCTGTGCTCTGCAACAAGAGAAGCCACCTCAATGAGAAGCCTGTGAACCCCAATTAGAGAGTAGCCCCTACTCACCGCAACTAGAGAAAAGCCTGTGCATCAACAAAGACCCAGCACAGCTAAAAATAAAATAAATAAAATTTTTAAAAAATAAATGAAATAAGGTTTCTCTAGTAGCTCAGTGGTAAAGAATTCGCTTGCCAATGCAGGAGACATGGGTTCGATCCCTGACCCAGGAAGATCCCACATGCTGCAGAGCAACTAAACCTGGGAGCCACAACTATGGAGCCTACGTGATGCAACTACTGAAGCCTGTGTGCCCTAGAGCCCAAGTTCCACAACAAGAGAAGTCACTGCAACAGGAAGCCTGCTCACCTCAACTAAGTAGCCCCCACTCCCTGCAACTAGAGAAGAGCCTGTAGCAGCAGTGAAGACCCGGAATAGCCAAAAATAAAGAAAGAAAGAAATGAAATGATAGAAATTAACTTATTTACAAAACAGAAACAGACTCAGAGAACAAACTTATGGTTGCCAGTGGGGAAAGATGGGGGCAAGGGGATAGTTAGGGAGTTTGGGATCAGCACCTTCACACTGCTGTATGTAAAATGGATGACCAACAAAGACCTACTGTGTAGCACAGGCAACTCTGCTCAATGTTAGGTGCCAGCCTGGACTGGATGGGAGGGTGGAGGAGAATGGATGCATGTAAATGTATGGCTGAGTCCCTTTGCTGTTCACCTGAAACTGTCACGACATTGTTAATTGGCCATGTTCTAATATAAAATAAAAATTTTAAAAAAAGAAAAAATAAACTCTTCAGTCATCTATCTTTCAAAAGTTTATTTCTTCTGTACTATAACATTTAAAGTAGTTGTAACATATATAACATAAAACTAGTTGTTTTATGCCAACTAGTCAACTTGAATATGGAACACAATATTCAAATTGATGTTTGTAATTTTAGGAGGTGTATCATAAACTGATTTTTTTTTAGTAAAAAGTACCTTGAAATGTTACTTCTTTCATTTCTTAAAGATAATATAAGATCAATGATTCAGGGAGATTAATTACCTTAAAACAATGTGTATGAGTGATTAATTGATACATTCCCATATAATTAGCAAACAAACATTCCAGTTAGTGGGGAGAAAGATATTTAAGAAACTATAAATGATTTTAATTTGTAGATATATATACTATATGGGGCACTAGTGGTAAAGAATCCACCTGCCAATGCAGGAGACACGAGACATGGGTTTGATCCCTGGATCAGGATGATTTCCTGGCGTAGGAAATGGCCACCCACTCCAGTATTCTTGCCTGGGAAATGCCATAGACAGAGGAGCCTGACAGGCTACAGGCCACGGGGTTAACAGAGTTGGACATGACTAGCAACTGAGCACATACATGTACATATTACATGCGTAGATTTTGTCTGATTTACCTTTCTAATTCATGAGATATACTTTAATTTAGGAGATGCAGCTTACGTATGTGCTGAATAATACCAGGAAGGCAACTCTTGAAATGGAATACTAATTTGCCATGAGAAAGCCACCAAACTGATGCTCACATGGAAGCATTTGAGAATTGGAACATTACACGTTACGCGTTTGCTTAATAAGATCACTAGCAAAAGTCTACCAGAAGAAAGAACTAACCTTTATCAGGAATAAGGCAAGAACAAATAAATAAACCCTCACATGTATGGTTCAGTCTAACAAATAGGACAAATATTTCTCAAAGGCACAAAAAGATGCAAATAGAAAAAGAACACTGTTATTTGCTTTTAGACCCACTAATACTCATATGTTTCTCAGAAAAGTGTTTATGATTCATTGTAGAACAAACATGTTGTATTTATGTAAACTTGTTATTTAAATATTGTCAAACTCTGCAGTCTTCTCCTCTTCTAATTGTTCTTTTTCCCTAGATGAGCACCTCAAGTTTCAGGGAGTTTAATGTCATCTGTGGTGACCATGCTGACCTCTCTCCTGAATTCCAGACTCAATTGTGCACTTGACCCCTGGTCATACTCAGCTACCCAACAGGGCTCTCAAATCCAACATGCCCAGAGCAGAATTCCTGATTTTTCCTCCAAAACTATTCCTCAACCAGTCTCCCCCATCTCAGTAAACGGTGCCACTCTCTGTCTAAGTAATGCACCCAAAACCTTGCTTTTTAAATTTTCCTTCAGTGATTTGCCACATCTAATTTATCAGCAAGTCCTGATAATTTTATCTCAAAAATGTATCCCAAAACTATTCTCTTCTTTCCATCTCTCCCCTCTCCCCTTTCACCATCATCTTCCACCTGTTTTATCAAAAAGTCTCCTAAAAATGTATGAGATTCGAAATAGAAGTGAAACATTTCCCCTCAGAGTTTAAATTGCTCAAATTAGATGCACATATTTGAACATCTTAGAAAAAGGATTTAAATTCGAATTCCTTCTTTTTGATAGAGATTCTAGGTGAGATTTTACAGGTGAGGAAACTGAAGCTTAGAAAAGTGAAATAGCTCATCCAAGCCACACAGAGGTCAGATAATTTATCCAGGTGCGTAGATTTTGTCTGATTTACCTTTCTAATTCATGAGATATACTTTAATTTAGGAGATGCAGCTTACGATGTGCTGAATAATACCAGGAAGGCAACTCTTGAAATGGAATACTAATTTGCCATGAGAAAGCCACCAAACTGATGCTCACATGGAAGCATTTGAGAATTGGAACATTACACGTTACGCGTTTGCTTAATAAGATCACTAGCAAAAGTCTACCAGAAGAAAGAACTAACCTTTATCAGGAATAAGGCAAGAACAAATAAATAAACCCTCACATGTATGGTTCAGTCTAACAAATAGGACAAATATTTCTCAAAGGCACAAAAAGATGCAAATAGAAAAAGAACACTGTTATTTGCTTTTAGACCCACTAATACTCATATGTTTCTCAGAAAAGTGTTTATGATTCATTGTAGAACAAACATGTTGTATTTATGTAAACTTGTTATTTAAATATTGTCAAACTCTGCAGTCTTCTCCTCTTCTAATTGTTCTTTTTCCCTAGATGAGCACCTCAAGTTTCAGGGAGTTTAATGTCATCTGTGGTGACCATGCTGACCTCTCTCCTGAATTCCAGACTCAATTGTGCACTTGACCCCTGGTCATACTCAGCTACCCAACAGGGCTCTCAAATCCAACATGCCCAGAGCAGAATTCCTGATTTTTCCTCCAAAACTATTCCTCAACCAGTCTCCCCCATCTCAGTAAACGGTGCCACTCTCTGTCTAAGTAATGCACCCAAAACCTTGCTTTTTAAATTTTCCTTCAGTGATTTGCCACATCTAATTTATCAGCAAGTCCTGATAATTTTATCTCAAAAATGTATCCCAAAACTATTCTCTTCTTTCCATCTCTCCCCTCTCCCCTTTCACCATCATCTTCCACCTGTTTTATCAAAAAGTCTCCTAAAAATGTATGAGATTCGAAATAGAAGTGAAACATTTCCCCTCAGAGTTTAAATTGCTCAAATTAGATGCACATATTTGAACATCTTAGAAAAAGGATTTAAATTCGAATTCCTTCTTTTTGATAGAGATTCTAGGTGAGATTTTACAGGTGAGGAAACTGAAGCTTAGAAAAGTGAAATAGCTCATCCAAGCCACACAGAGGTCAGATAATTTATCCAGGTCCCACAACTAGCTTGGGCAGAATTGGGACATAAATCCAGATGTGACTCCAAAATCCATGTCCTTTCCATGACATTCAGAAGTGGTGTGATACTTGTCTGGGTATTGTGTATACTTACATCATCACTTTAGCCTCTTCAATAAAATCCTCTTCAGACATGGAACCTTCGTTAATGGCTTTGACAGCTACCTGGACATGCGCTCGCCACTGGCCTAAATAGACCACCCCAAACTGACCACTTCCAATCTGCTTTACAAAAGCCAACTCAGATGGATCAATCTCCCACTTTTCTGGAAAAGTAAAACATTACAAGGAAGGAAAATCATTAAAGTTTAAGAGCTAGAAAAGACTAAGGAATTATCTTGACCTATTCTCTTCTTTTTCAGCAAGGTTTAAAATGTTTATAAATGAGTGGAAGACCTGTAACCATTTTTAATACTATCCTTATGGCTTAAAAGTGTAATTCCAGAATTCAGGCTTAAATGCAATAATTTCTAAAGGAATTTTGTAGGCTGAGCCATGTCATTTAAATACATCTTCTTTCAGCAAAAATAAATAAAAGTAAAAAACTCACTTATTTGGGAACGAAATTATGGATATCAAAACACACCTTTTCTTTCCAGAGAGATTCAGAATGTAACACAGTCTTGTGTCTTTCTAAACTAAAGCTTCCATAACCAGGTGTGGGACCGAACTGTCCCCAGACTGTTTTTGTTCTGATAAGTAAACTGGTAAGGTAGCTAAAACATGGGCTCCGCCCCTCATTTCAGTTTCTTTTACCGTTTCTCTGCCTCTCCCACCCCTAAAAAGTTTTCTTGCCCTTTCTCTTTTGTAAAAAGTCTAATCAATTCACCTAATAAAAATTTTCAATATTAAGGTTCTAATTGCATTACTAAATATTTCTCATTAGACAGAGGCAAATCATTGGGGAAAAGGACTGTTTTTAAAATAATGCTTTGGAAAACTCTGAGAATCAAATCCTAACTTTTTAGTCCCATTTATATAGCAATGCCACCACCTGCTGGAACTTTAAAATAATGCATTTAAAAGAAATGAAGGGAATGTCCTGGTGGTCCAGCGAATGAGGACTCTGGGCTTTCGTGTGCCCAGGGCCCACATTCAATTCCTGGTTGGGGAACTAAGCTCTCACAAGCTGTGAAGAACATTCAAAAGAAAAGAACTGCAGGGCCAGTAGCCCTTGATACCAGGCTTTGCAAGACACTTACCTTTCCAATAGTAGGTGCGTTTTTCAAGTAACATGGGAATATATATACATGACCTTGGAATTGGCATAGATTTATTCAACAGAATACAATCATAGAGGAAAAATTGAAAAATTATACTTCATAAAATCTTATTTATCCAATACAGCCCATTAAGAGAATGAAACATAAGCCACAGACAGGGAGAAGATATTTCTGAAAACACATAATCAATCCAAGAATTATTATTTCAAAATAAGAATAAATCAATTAGGGAAGGTATAGAATCCCATTTTTAATGGTTAAAAAAAACAACAATAAACTTTTGTTAGAGTATTCTTTCACAAAAGAGAATGCCCAATGCCCAATGGCCACTGAACCTTTGAAAGGTTGATCAGGGAAATGCATATTTAAACCAAAATGAGATAATATGACACATGCAACAGATTGGAAATGTGAAACGAAATCAAGCCAAAACAAAACAAAACCCACAAGAATACCAAATATTATCAAGGACAAAGATGTGGAACAGTTGACACCCCCATACATCATTGACTGAAATATAGTTTGGAATAAGCTCTTTAGAAAATTGACTAAATCTGAGTGCTGTGCATACTCAGCAAATGTCTTTCTAATATATATCCAACATTGTTGGGGCATCAATGTAATTAAGCTTTATCGAAAGACATATAAGAATGTTCATAATAATATTATTTAAAAGAGCCAAAAATTGGTTACAACCCAGACGGCTATATAAAGAAAGATGGGAAGTCAACTGAGGTATACTCATGCAACATGGCAGTACAGTGCCACCCAGATGAACCAACCACTCCCAGCACCTGGGGTGAATTCACTCACAGAAAGGTGGGAGGAAGAAGTCAGACACGGGTGCCCAGTGTCCAATTTTGTTTATAGAAAGCAGTCAAAACCAGTCAAAATTAATCAGACTAGATTTATGAACTGTGCACTGTTCTGGATATTTAAAACTTTTTAAGTTTATTTTTAAATGAATGAGAACCATGTTTAACTTAGGTAAATTGCTAATGATAGAACTCTTAAACATGTAGTATTGATGGGGCAGAGGAATAATCTAAGTACCCATAATACCCTGAAATCACCTTTCCATCCCAATTCATAGACCAAGTCCTGTTAACTGTTACACAATAATTGTGTTATCTTTTTTTTTTTTCAGCATATTCCGAGAACCCTAATGAGATAAATTTAAGGAAATAAAGTATCACCAGATTGGGAAACAGGATTCTTTGGCTCTTATTTATTCTTTCAGATGCGCAACAACCACATTCACTAGAAAATACTTCAAATCAAACTTGATACAAGTTCTATTCCAAAAAAAAAGTGAAAAGAACAAGGCAGCTCATTTTGATAGGTTCCCCTGAGAAGAAATCATTTCCCAATCACCCACATAACCAGGGAGCGACAAGTCAAATATTCAAATAAAAAGAACTGTAATTTATAAAACAGATTCTAAATAATGTATAATGAAGTTTGAAGTAAAAGTGAAACAATTTCCCCTAAAGTTTAAATGCTCTTAGGAGTTGCATTTAAATGCATTTCCATCTCAGAAAGGAGATTCAGACTTTGAGGAGAAACATATCAACACAGACATCTCAAAAGAGAAGAGAATTTAAAGAACATAGAGGGAACATGAGGTAGACTCATTACCAAACTTGACTTTCACTTGAGCATACGTGCATACTTTACCATAGCTAAAACCAGCTGTGGCTGGCAAACAACTGCCCATCAGACCAACTGGGTAACGGAGACGGGACATGAGCCCTGAGGAGAAAGAGAAACCAACATTTCAATCCTAGCTCCTGGTACAAGAGAAAAAGCCAAATATACCAGAAGATAGCACATTTTCCTAAACAGATCAGCCAAAAGAAGTATTCTACAGCTAGTCTATTTGGGAGGAAGAAGGTCAGCCCCAAACCCCGGGGGTGAATTCACTCACAGAAAGGTGGGAGGAAGAAGTCAGACACGGGTGCCCAGTTTTGTTTATAGAAAGCAGTCAAAACCAGTCAAAATTAATCAGACTAGATTTATGAACTGTGCACTGTTCTGGATATTTAAAACTTTTTAAGTTTATTTTTAAATGAATGAGAACCATGTTTAACTTAGGTAAATTGCTAATGATAGAACTCTTAAACATGTAGTATTGATGGGGCAGAGGAATAATCTAAGTACCCATAATACCCTGAAATCACCTTTCCATCCCAATTCATAGACCAAGTCCTGTTAACTGTTACACAATAATTGTGTTATCTTTTTTTTTTTTCAGCATATTCCGAGAACCCTAATGAGATAAATTTAAGGAAATAAAGTATCACCAGATTGGGAAACAGGATTCTTTGGCTCTTATTTATTCTTTCAGATGCGCAACAACCACATTCACTAGAAAATACTTCAAATCAAACTTGATACAAGTTCTATTCCAAAAAAAAAGTGAAAAGAACAAGGCAGCTCATTTTGATAGGTTCCCCTGAGAAGAAATCATTTCCCAATCACCCACATAACCAGGAGCGACAAGTCAAATATTCAAATAAAAAGAACTGTAATTTATAAAACAGATTCTAAATAATGTATAATGAAGTTTGAAGTAAAAGTGAAACAATTTCCCCTAAAGTTTAAATGCTCTTAGGAGTTGCATTTAAATGCATTTCCATCTCAGAAAGGAGATTCAGACTTTGAGGAGAAACATATCAACACAGACATCTCAAAAGAGAAGAGAATTTAAAGAACATAGAGGGAACATGAGGTAGACTCATTACCAAACTTGACTTTCACTTGAGCATACGTGCATACTTTACCATAGCTAAAACCAGCTGTGGCTGGCAAACAACTGCCCATCAGACCAACTGGGTAACGGAGACGGGACATGAGCCCTGAGGAGAAAGAGAAACCAACATTTCAATCCTAGCTCCTGGTACAAGAGAAAAAGCCAAATATACCAGAAGATAGCACATTTTCCTAAACAGATCAGCCAAAAGAAGTATTCTACAGCTAGTCTATTTGCTTATTTTTCCCATTTGAAAAACACATCTCATAAGACAGTGTCTGCTTACTGAACACAAGTTAAAGAATCCAAGAAAATACAAAGAGGAAAAGATTCCTTACAAAATCTTAATATCCAGAGAGACTGTTATCATTTTGGCAAATGTCTTTGCAAAAATCTCTGTATATGCATTTGAATGTATATATGCATCTGATATGTTTCACAGAAATATCAACATTTTGCTCTTATCCTCTAACACTCAAGATATACTTGATATACGTCAATGACTATAAAAAGACCTTAAAATTATTTCCAAGATTTCACTCTGGTAAAATACTCTGTACTCTGGAGAGATGAGTGGAGGGCGAGAACATGTCAAGGAGGGTGAGACTGAGGTAGCTCATGGTTGGGGACTTTGATTTTTTTTTTTTTTTTTTTTTAAAGATTTATTTATTTATTTACTTTGGGCGGGGGTCGGGTTGGGGAGGGACGGGAGTGGGCGGGCCACTTCTATTGGTCTTTCATTTCTCTATTTTCATTCATCTTCGTTCCTTGGCTCCTGTGGGCCTCCCATCGCGGTGGCGTCTGTTGTTGCAGAGCCCTGGCTCTGGGCGCATGCGCTCCAGAGCTCTGGCTCGGTAATTGGACACATCAGTCCAGCCGCTCCACAGCACGTGGGATCTTCCCAGGCCAGGGCTCGAACCGGCGCCCCTTGCACTGCAAGGCGGTGTCCTTAACCACTGGACCACCAGGGGAAGTCCGACTTTGATTTTTTTTTAAGTTTTTTAAATGCAATATAATTGATGTACAATATTATATAAGTTACAGGTACGCAATATGGTGTTAACATTATACTCCATTTATAATTATGATAAAATACTGGCTCTATTCTCTTAATAGCCAGTGCTATATAATATAACCCTGTAGCTTATGTTATACATAACAATTTGTACCTCTTAGACTTCAATTTTCTTAGTGAAGTAGACAGGCAATCTGTTGATAGGCAGTGGATAATACTGGAAAGCGGGTTTTGCGGAGAACGGTAAAAGTTCAAACAGAAAACAGAAAAGAATGCTTACTCGTGACTCTGACGACCCAGTTAGGGGTGGAGCCCTCATAAAGTTGAGATTCTATAACATGTGATCCAAAGAAAAAACAGAAGAAGAATTTCCTTCACACCCTAACATTTTCCTGTAACTTCAAAGCTTTTGTTTGCCCAATATTTTTCCTCTGTGAATTACTACCAATGGTTTAGTGACAGTGTATCTCTCTGATAGGAAAAAAAAAAAAAAGTCTGTCACTCTCTTTGCAATTTCCTTATTTCTGATAAGGCTATGGATTGCCATGAACTAAACTGACCAGAAGTCAAGAAGTCAAGAACTCACAGGTTTCAACTTATAGCCTCTTCTAAATTGGACCCTCTAATGATCTAATTTGTTTCTTTCTGGAGGAGACACTAGTCACTGAACACAGATGGGGAGCCAGTGGGTTTAACGGCTACAAGCTTCAAAGATTTCTGTGGCTCAACTGTCAGAGCAAATACCTATTAATGGTTGACCTTGAGCACAACTCATGCCTGAGTTTCCTCATCTATGAGATGGAGATGTCAACAGTATCTATATCATTGGATTTCTCTGAGGATTAAATAAATAAATAGACATGAAAGCACTCAGAATCAGGTCTGGCCCAAAGTCAGTCTTCAATAAATACCAGGTGTTTCTGGATCCCGTGCCTTTCTTCTTATCATTTTTCTTCCTCTTTGTCTTATCTCTTTTCTGCTTTCTTCCTAATTAACAGCAGCCGTAGTTATGAGTTCTCTATTCATGTCTTTCATCTTTTTATTGTTTGAGTCAGCTTTCACTTTAAAAGTTATCTGTATAGGTATTTCATACACTCTAAGAATAATTTATGTATACTGTACTTTTAAAAATGCTAGGGCAATTGATAAAGCAGCAAATAAAGGTTTCCCTTACCCTCAGTCTCCTTCCCCAAAGGTAACATTAACAATCTGTAGTCTGTTATCGTATTATTAGTTTAAAAGTTATTCGTTAAACCTTAACAGAATTTTCCTAGGCACATGTGTCCGTGCAAAGGTGAGAGTATAAATATACTGTTTTGTACCTCTTTTTTGTTTAATAAACAATTTATCACTAACATCTTTTCAGGTTAACATATTCTGATCTGCCTCAGTACTTTTCTTAACCTCACCACCACACTCTGTTTCTTAAATTTTTTTCCTTGAAGGAAGAGGAAAGAAGAGTGTGAATAAGAAAGCTCACTCCTGATCTCCTGATTCTAAGGGTTTCTGTCTCTAGCCACAAATATGTCTTCCTTGACTCCATTCAGATACATTGCCACTTCCCCTCTAACCAAATGCCCAGTGACCATCAGAAATATTCAGCTGAACTCACTGCATTAGGGGATAAAAATTTCTATGGACTTATTCCTAATATATAAAACCAGTGTAATAGAAAAGTGGCAGTTTTCCAAATGGGATTTCTTTTGTCAACACAACTTTTCATTAAAAAAATCTTAAAAAGTACTGGATGTCAAAAAGTCAAAAAAAAAAAAAAAAGTCAAAACAATATAAAAGTTACAGTGGGTTCCAAATTCTATAACGTTAAGGTAAAGAGATTACTGCTGTAGTCAGAGTAGTCCAGTATAGATTTGATGAGGGCTGAAGGTCAGAGCTGTGTTGTAATTGTGATGGAACTTTCTGGAATCTTACATCTTTCCACAGATGACAGGCTTGCAAAAGTAGCCATTATTGCTAATAACAACCTAAAACTTGACTCAGAATCAGGTCTGGCCCAAAGTCAGTCTTCAATAAATACCAGGTGTTTCTGGATCCCGTGCCTTTCTTCTTATCATTTTTCTTCCTCTTTGTCTTATCTCTTTTCTGCTTTCTTCCTAATTAACAGCAGCCGTAGTTATGAGTTCTCTATTCATGTCTTTCATCTTTTTATTGTTTGAGTCAGCTTTCACTTTAAAAGTTATCTGTATAGGTATTTCATACACTCTAAGAATAATTTATGTATACTGTACTTTTAAAAATGCTAGGGCAATTGATAAAGCAGCAAATAAAGGTTTCCCTTACCCTCAGTCTCCTTCCCCAAAGGTAACATTAACAATCTGTAGTCTGTTATCGTATTATTAGTTTAAAAGTTATTCGTTAAACCTTAACAGAATTTTCCTAGGCACATGTGTCCGTGCAAAGGTGAGAGTATAAATATACTGTTTTGTACCTCTTTTTTGTTTAATAAACAATTTATCACTAACATCTTTTCAGGTTAACATATTCTGATCTGCCTCAGTACTTTTCTTAACCTCACCACCACACTCTGTTTCTTAAATTTTTTTCCTTGAAGGAAGAGGAAAGAAGAGTGTGAATAAGAAAGCTCACTCCTGATCTCCTGATTCTAAGGGTTTCTGTCTCTAGCCACAAATATGTCTTCCTTGACTCCATTCAGATACATTGCCACTTCCCCTCTAACCAAATGCCCAGTGACCATCAGAAATATTCAGCTGAACTCACTGCATTAGGGGATAAAAATTTCTATGGACTTATTCCTAATATATAAAACCAGTGTAATAGAAAAGTGGCAGTTTTCCAAATGGGATTTCTTTTGTCAACACAACTTTTCATTAAAAAAATCTTAAAAAGTACTGGATGTCAAAAAGTCAAAAAAAAAAAAAAAAGTCAAAACAATATAAAAGTTACAGTGGGTTCCAAATTCTATAACGTTAAGGTAAAGAGATTACTGCTGTAGTCAGAGTAGTCCAGTATAGATTTGATGAGGGCTGAAGGTCAGAGCTGTGTTGTAATTGTGATGGAACTTTCTGGAATCTTACATCTTTCCACAGATGACAGGCTTGCAAAAGTAGCCATTATTGCTAATAACAACCTGGGAAGGGGTTTAAATATGCTTCCAGCATGGTATTCTTAAGTCGGATTATAACTGTGAAAGGTTGTGTCCTGCTCTTCCAACAAAAAAGAGAATGAGACATTTAAGTGTAATTTTCTATTACAATGGTTTAGAGAGTAAATTTATAGAGGCAAAGAAAAGGAAGCATGATTCTTTAAGACATTTGAAATTTTATTACATTGAACACCATGTAAATTTCAAGGACAAATGTATAATGATTAAATGGCCTTTGCTTCTTTGTCATCTATCATTCTTCTAACCTTCCAGAAATGTAAAAAATCAATGTACCTTTTGCCCCCTGACTAGAGAAACAAAAAAGCATAAATGAGGAGGAGAACTGCTCAGGAGAAAGGCTGTATTTCAAGCTCTTACACATTTCTACAGGGATATTTGCTCCTGCTAATGTCTGAGCAAAGACACATTGCCTGGGGCCTGGCTCCCCAGCTTTTCCAGCCTGAACTTGTCAACTTACCAGCTGCATTATGCTGGTGATACCAGATCAATTCAGGGATGGATTCAAACAGGTGTCTTTCAGCCACATACCACTGTCCTGAGTCATTCCTCTTAATTTGATAATGTTTGATGGTAGCCTCCATATTTCTAGAGTCAATAAAATGTGAGTTTGTAAACAAGTAAAAGACCACTTTGGAACAAAGTCAGTCATTGAGCAACAGGACTCCACTTCTAAATCTCATATTCTCACTAAACGCTGAAGAGCAGATAGGATTAAACTAAACAGATGCCTCACCACTCCCAAGAAAATTCCTCAGCTTTGGTAATAGGGTCTTAGAGTCAAACGTAACAAGTCTAGTGTCCCCAAAATGTACAGCTTGCAATGGATGCTTACAAATATTTACTGAATCAGGTATTGGTCCAATGAATGAACAAAGGCACTGGGAGAGATGTGAGACAAAGAAGAGAGAAAACCAGCACAGGATATATTGATGAGCAAGTCTGCTATGGGCAAGTGGGATTTAATCCTTCAATAGAGGCAAGTGCGGAACTGAAAGGGTTTTGATGACAGGCTTGCAAAAGTAGCCATTATTGCTAATAACAACCTGGGAAGGGTTTAAATATGCTTCCAGCATGGTATTCTTAAGTCGGATTATAACTGTGAAAGGTTGTGTCCTGCTCTTCCAACAAAAAAGAGAATGAGACATTTAAGTGTAATTTTCTATTACAATGGTTTAGAGAGTAAATTTATAGAGGCAAAGAAAAGGAAGCATGATTCTTTAAGACATTTGAAATTTTATTACATTGAACACCATGTAAATTTCAAGGACAAATGTATAATGATTAAATGGCCTTTGCTTCTTTGTCATCTATCATTCTTCTAACCTTCCAGAAATGTAAAAAATCAATGTACCTTTTGCCCCCTGACTAGAGAAACAAAAAAGCATAAATGAGGAGGAGAACTGCTCAGGAGAAAGGCTGTATTTCAAGCTCTTACACATTTCTACAGGGATATTTGCTCCTGCTAATGTCTGAGCAAAGACACATTGCCTGGGGCCTGGCCCCCCAGCTTTTCCAGCCTGAACTTGTCAACTTACCAGCTGCATTATGCTGGTGATACCAGATCAATTCAGGGATGGATTCAAACAGGTGTCTTTCAGCCACATACCACTGTCCTGAGTCATTCCTCTTAATTTGATAATGTTTGATGGTAGCCTCCATATTTCTAGAGTCAATAAAATGTGAGTTTGTAAACAAGTAAAAGACCACTTTGGAACAAAGTCAGTCATTGAGCAACAGGACTCCACTTCTAAATCTCATATTCTCACTAAACGCTGAAGAGCAGATAGGATTAAACTAAACAGATGCCTCACCACTCCCAAGAAAATTCCTCAGCTTTGGTAATAGGGTCTTAGAGTCAAACGTAACAAGTCTAGTGTCCCCAAAATGTACAGCTTGCAATGGATGCTTACAAATATTTACTGAATCAGGTATTGGTCCAATGAATGAACAAAGGCACTGGGAGAGATGTGAGACAAAGAAGAGAGGAAAACCAGCACAGGATATATTGATGAGCAAGTCTGCTATGGGCAAGTGGGATTTAATCCTTCTAGGAAGCCATGAGAGACTGTGGAACACACCTTGGAGTTGTCCCACTAAAGTGCAAAGTTGCTAAGGAGCTTATTCCCTACTCCACATAGATGGAGGGTCACTGCTAAAATGCAAACTCTCAGTCCACCCCTGGGGACCACTGCAAAGTCAAAGCCAGAGGACATCCTCAGGTAGAGAGAAACAGGAAGCTTTTTGCATACGAGAGAGCTCTTTGCAGGTAAACTACAAGGTTAACCAAGGGACAGGAAGAAAGCATCAGCAGTATGTGCTACAAGTAATCAAAAAACAACTCATCAAAGCTCCTCACTTGATGCTTGAGAAAAGGAGAGTTGAAGTAACTAATCTACTATCACACACAGAGCTTGTTAGGGGATAACATTTGAACCAATTAGTTGTCCCACCTTCCAGGCCAGAAATTTTCTATGTTAGGCTCTCACTTCCATTCTCTTTGTGAGGGTGTTTCCGAAACAATGACTGTTTCAGTAAGTGTTATTTCTAAAGGGACCAAACTCACAATTGCTTACCTCTTATCTTTTATAAACACAGAAATGGTGTAGGATCCCAAATGTCTGGAATCTCTGACAATAAATGCACCTTCTTTAGACTGCAAAACAATTCATTCAATGTACATGTTTATACCTTATTTGGAAAGAAAGACACACATCTCCATAATGAAAACCAAAGTTATACTGATTTACTATAAAAGGATGATATTGCTTTTACAAGTATACACAACATTATCTCTTAAGCCTTTATATATTTAAATGTCACACCTATAAAATAAAATATAATTGGGATAAGAATTTGCAGTGTGTAAGTATTTTAAGACTTTGAGCCTGATTCTTCTGCATTTGACAACCTTGTACCCCACCATTTAGTTATTTTTGTTATACTGATGAAGATAATAGATAAAAACACCTGGTGAATAAGAAGAACTCAGACAGATGGACAGAATTTTTCTTTAAAGGAAAAGAAACAATATGGCAAATGGGGGTGAGGGAAACAGGGAGCAAGACATCTGGGAAACTGAGGAATGAGGGGAAAAGACATGGAGGGAAAGTGAATAGATTTGGAGAAGTCTTGAGAGAAGAGCAAGGAGAACAGTTTTACTTGCTCTAGAGATATAGGAGAGACATAGCAGGAGGGAATATTATTTTAATAAGTTTGATTCCTTTTTAGTTGGATCCCCACTGACATTCTTTGGGTTTCCCTAGTGGCTCAGATGGTAAAGAATCTGCCTACAATGTGAGAGATCTGGGTTTGATCCCAGGGTTGGGAAGATCCCCTGGAGGAGAATACCCACTCCAGTATTTTGCCTATGAAATCCCATTGAAAGAAGAGCCTGGCAGGCTACAGTTCGTGAGGTCACAAAGAGTCAGATATGAATGAGCAACTAACACTCTTTTTCTTACTTTCTAATAACACCCAGGTTCTAAAAACTGGATTTTTGGAAATGCCTTTTTGGCTGATACATTTACAGTGGTGAAATAGGATCATGACAAGAATTTTTATATCATATACATGAACAGAATGTATATGATATCAAAATTAGTATAAAAGCAGCTACATGCCACTTAAATATGAAAAATAGACCAATCATTTTTTACTGCAAATACAGATTTCTGCCTTCCTTAAATTGTACCCAAATCTCAAGGGAATATCTAGGTAACTGGAATGTACAAAAACTCACTCTACAGTCAATAGGCTAATCAAAACTGGGGCTTAATAATAATCCACAATGAATATATAGCAAATGGTTTATTCAAAACATCCATTTACTATGAAAGTGGTCAAACTGGGAAAGGGAGCAATGTATTTTTTTCTCTTTCTTAAAAGAATAGATGTGGTCTTTGCCAGACTATTTTAAGATGCATTTATCTAACCTTCAAAAAACAAATAACATCTATCTGATGTAAACAATTCCAGAGATTGGAAAGAGAGATTAAAATTTTCACATCCCAACTCATTCTATGATGCTAGTATAACCTTTATACTAAAACCAGACAAAGAGAACAGAAAATTAGAAGCAAGGCTCGCTTTGAACTTAACAGGAAAAATGCTAAATATGAGAAAAGGTTAACCAGCATTATATATTTTAAATGACTCACAACAAAACAAGATTCAGACCAGGCATATTTTTAAAAATAAAAACTAGAAAATATGTAAATTACACAAATATTTAAGATATAGAGGAAAAACATGTATGTATTTTAAATATCACACACACATTCTTCAGATAGAAAGATCTAAATGTGAAAAGCACATATTTAAAACATCTGAAAAATATAAAATTCCTTTATTACTTCGGGAGAGAGAGGAATCTCTTAGAGTAAACCAAACAAAACAAAAATCAGAGATCACAAAGGAAAATGTTAAGAAATTTGACATTAACATTTAAAAAATTTTATATATGAAAACAGCTTGAAGTTTTATAAAAAGCCAGAAATCTCCTAAAATATAATTGTAATATATAATTGCCAAAAAACTGGTATTCAGAATATATTTTTTATATATTTATTTATTTTTGGCTGTGTCAAATCTATAGCTGTGGCACCTGGGCTCTCTAGCTGTAGCACAGCATATGAGATCTTCATTCCCTGACCAGGGATCAAACCCACATCCCCTGCCCTGGAAGGCAGATGCTTAACCACTGGACCATCAAGGAAGTCCCCAGAATATATTTTTTAAATACAATACATATCTATCAGTCTAGGAAAAAGCAAACACACAATAGAAAAAGGAGCAAAAGATATTAACAGGTATGTAACAGCAAAGGCAGCACAACTGGTCAAAGACACATGAAAGGTTACTCAGTCGAACTGTTTACCAAGGAAATGCACATTTAAAAAAAAAAAAAAAATATATATATATATATATATATATAATTTCTCACTCAGTGAATTGGAACAAAAAACGTGCAACTACCAGCTGTTGGTAAGAATGGTCCAAGTACTCTGAATCGTGATTTGAATACACAGTACCTAGTAATGTTAAATTTGCACATATCCTCTGACCAGAGAGTTATGTTTGGGGCTGTAACTGAAAGAACTCCTTGCCCTTGTATACAAGATGACATACACAAAGAAGTTCTCTGTAGTGCTATTTTTAAGAGTAAAAAATTAGAAATGATTTGGATGTTTGTCTATAGTGTAATGCATACGTGTTGATACACACATATAATGAAATACTAGTAAGAAGTTGAAGGTATGTGTTTGATCCATGTGTATACCTATGAATTAAATGGAAAAGAAAATGGTTAAAAAAATAATCAACATACCTGTGATCTCCTTGAGGTCAAATATTAAAACATACAATAGCACTCTTGGTTGTTTATGCACGTGCATATGATGAAAGTAGGTTATTTTGTAGAAGAATGTTCCGACCAGTGTTACTATTTGTGATATCTGGATTGTGGGTATGGAGGTTTTGCTACAAAATTCCCCATTCTGCTCTTGGTAGGGAAGTCAGACTCTAACCCTATTCTGGCTTTCTCTCAGACACAGAACCTCATTGAAGAGCCTGCCCAGCCTGGTGATTCGGGCCAGATTGCCTGTGGTAAGCTTGCTTTCCACGGACCTAAGTGTCCGCTTTCCTCCTCCAGATCTGCCTGCCTGTCATCAAATCTTCTTTGGCCCATTCTGAACTAACGAATACATAACGCCACCATGCAAGGCAGATATCTCCCTTGCTGCCATTCTCCATTTCCTTGTAGTGAATGAGGGCCCTGTCATCACCCACCCCCTGGGGGGCAACCCAAACCCAGAATATATTTTTTAAATACAATACATATCTATCAGTCTAGGAAAAAGCAAACACACAATAGAAAAAGGAGCAAAAGATATTAACAGGTATGTAACAGCAAAGGCAGCACAACTGGTCAAAGACACATGAAAGGTTACTCAGTCGAACTGTTTACCAAGGAAATGCACATTTAAAAAAAAAATATATATATATATATATATATATATATATAATTTCTCACTCAGTGAATTGGAACAAAAAACGTGCAACTACCAGCTGTTGGTAAGAATGGTCCAAGTACTCTGAATCGTGATTTGAATACACAGTACCTAGTAATGTTAAATTTGCACATATCCTCTGACCAGAGAGTTATGTTTGGGGCTGTAACTGAAAGAACTCCTTGCCCTTGTATACAAGATGACATACACAAAGAAGTTCTCTGTAGTGCTATTTTTAAGAGTAAAAAATTAGAAATGATTTGGATGTTTGTCTATAGTGTAATGCATACGTGTTGATACACACATATAATGAAATACTAGTAAGAAGTTGAAGGTATGTGTTTGATCCATGTGTATACCTATGAATTAAATGGAAAAGAAAATGGTTAAAAAAATAATCAACATACCTGTGATCTCCTTGAGGTCAAATATTAAAACATACAATAGCACTCTTGGTTGTTTATGCACGTGCATATGATGAAAGTAGGTTATTTTGTAGAAGAATGTTCCGACCAGTGTTACTATTTGTGATATCTGGATTGTGGGTATGGAGGTTTTGCTACAAAATTCCCCATTCTGCTCTTGGTAGGGAAGTCAGACTCTAACCCTATTCTGGCTTTCTCTCAGACACAGAACCTCATTGAAGAGCCTGCCCAGCCTGGTGATTCGGGCCAGATTGCCTGTGGTAAGCTTGCTTTCCACGGACCTAAGTGTCCGCTTTCCTCCTCCAGATCTGCCTGCCTGTCATCAAATCTTCTTTGGCCCATTCTGAACTAACGAATACATAACGCCACCATGCAAGGCAGATATCTCCCTTGCTGCCATTCTCCATTTCCTTGTAGTGAATGAGGCCAGGGCCAGACTTCCAGCCTTCATCCCCACCAGCCCCATCTGTGCCCCCGTACTCAGCCTATCCCCTACTACTACCTGGACCTTCCCTGTGTCCTGAGCCACTACTGACACTGAAGTTTGAGTTACAGAACTGGTTTTTTCTCCCTCATATTACTAGATTTCCTCAACATTTGACATCAGATCATAATGACATGCGTACTTCTCACCTAATTTCTAGTTTTGACTATGCATTTACCCACAGCTGATATTTACCGTCAGTTGGAAACTTAAACTATGGGTAGTTTTGTTTTGTTTTGACCTAAATGAGCAGTTTTAATCAAAGTTTGATGTTCTGGCTATTTCACTCTTCCTTTGGTTCCCAAAGAATGAAAGTGCAGTCCTGTGTATTTTTCTGTATCTGTGTTTTTCATGTGTCTAACCTAATTTCAGAGTACATATAGGATTAGCACTGATGCAGAGGTATACAAGTGATTCTATTTGAAAGGAAGAATGCACTTTGGAGTGAATCATGGAGTTTTGATATGTTCGGGATGAAATCAATTCAGAAGAAAGATATTTGTGAAATTATGGTGAAAATCAGTGGAAAACATGATTTGACACAAATTCATCTAGTTCATAATACAAAATGTGTATTAGAGGTGAAGTTGTAATAATATTCTAGAACTAAAAAAACACCAGCAAGTAATAAAACTTTTTAGTTGGGTAGTCTTCACAGTGTACCTCTCTCAAAAATTTTGAAATGATCCGCAGATTTATTCATCAATAAATTACCTCTTGTTTCAATAGATGTTCTGCCTGATTTCTGGTAATATTCCTATGGTACCATCTGTAAAAGCAATAAAAATAATTTTTAAATGTTATATTTCATTTATTTCCAGAAAAAAAATCTGTTCCACTTCCTTTATTTTTAAGAACATACTTCAGAGCTAATTTTATAGAGTGATTTTTAATTCACATACACAATAATGTACTATTATGTGTTAATTAATTTATTTAACACAGTTTTATTAATTGCAAGTCAGTATCTCATTTTTTTTAAGATATCTCCCTTGCTGCCATTCTCCATTCCTTGTGCATTTCCATGGCCAGGGCCAGACTTCCAGCCTTCATCCCCACCAGCCCCATCTGTGCCCCCGTACTCAGCCTATCCCCTACTACTACCTGGACCTTCCCTGTGTCCTGAGCCACTACTGACACTGAAGTTTGAGTTACAGAACTGGTTTTTTCTCCCTCATATTACTAGATTTCCTCAACATTTGACATCAGATCATAATGACATGCGTACTTCTCACCTAATTTCTAGTTTTGACTATGCATTTACCCACAGCTGATATTTACCGTCAGTTGGAAACTTAAACTATGGGTAGTTTTGTTTTGTTTTGACCTAAATGAGCAGTTTTAATCAAAGTTTGATGTTCTGGCTATTTCACTCTTCCTTTGGTTCCCAAAGAATGAAAGTGCAGTCCTGTGTATTTTTCTGTATCTGTGTTTTTCATGTGTCTAACCTAATTTCAGAGTACATATAGGATTAGCACTGATGCAGAGGTATACAAGTGATTCTATTTGAAAGGAAGAATGCACTTTGGAGTGAATCATGGAGTTTTGATATGTTCGGGATGAAATCAATTCAGAAGAAAGATATTTGTGAAATTATGGTGAAAATCAGTGGAAAACATGATTTGACACAAATTCATCTAGTTCATAATACAAAATGTGTATTAGAGGTGAAGTTGTAATAATATTCTAGAACTAAAAAAACACCAGCAAGTAATAAAACTTTTTAGTTGGGTAGTCTTCACAGTGTACCTCTCTCAAAAATTTTGAAATGATCCGCAGATTTATTCATCAATAAATTACCTCTTGTTTCAATAGATGTTCTGCCTGATTTCTGGTAATATTCCTATGGTACCATCTGTAAAAGCAATAAAAATAATTTTTAAATGTTATATTTCATTTATTTCCAGAAAAAAAATCTGTTCCACTTCCTTTATTTTTAAGAACATACTTCAGAGCTAATTTTATAGAGTGATTTTTAATTCACATACACAATAATGTACTATTATGTGTTAATTAATTTATTTAACACAGTTTTATTAATTGCAAGTCAGTATCTCATTTTTTTTTTTAACCATATTTCAATTCAACTTTCTGAAACATACTTGGTATATATACTTTTGAATGGGTTAACCTCCTGAAAATTTCCATGACACGTATGTGGTTAAGAAGTCATCATCTTCAGTAAATACTTTCTTGACCTTTGGTTAAACCCAACTAAAACATACCCGTTTCTTTCCCCTCAGGAATATCTTATTTATATGCTTTTACATCTGTCATGTTACCTTTCCAAACTTAAAAACTTCCACGGACTTATCTGATGCTCCTAAATATGTTCTTGTTTCAGTTGCTAAGTCGTGATCAGCTCTTTGGTAACGCCATGGACTGTAGCCTGCCAAGCTCCTCTGTTCATGGGACTTTTCAGGTAAGAATACAGGAGTAAGTGGGTTACCATTTTCTTCTCCACAGGATCTTCCTGATTGAGGGATTGAACTCACAGTTCCTATCTTGACAGGCAAATTCTCTATCACCAAGCCACCTAGGAAGCTCCTAAGTATGTTACCTTGCAGTAATTTCGTAAAGTAAATGGAACAACCAATGTACAAAAAACTCCACCTCACACCCATATTAAATAATCCTAAAATACCAGAGCTTCACACAGTAATTGTGATTAGTGAACACTATAATTTAAATATATGATTTTGGGACTTCCCTAAACTTGGAAGTTCAGTGGTTAAAATTTTGCCTTCCACTACAAGGGGAGTGGGTTTGATCCTTGACTGGGGGAAACTCATGGTCCCTAAAGCAAGTAATAAAACTTTTTAGTTGGGTAGTCTTCACAGTGTACCTCTCTCAAAAATTTTGAAATGATCCGCAGATTTATTCATCAATAAATTACCTCTTGTTTCAATAGATGTTCTGCCTGATTTCTGGTAATATTCCTATGGTACCATCTGTAAAAGCAATAAAAATAATTTTTAAATGTTATATTTCATTTATTTCCAGAAAAAAAATCTGTTCCACTTCCTTTATTTTTAAGAACATACTTCAGAGCTAATTTTATAGAGTGATTTTTAATTCACATACACAATAATGTACTATTATGTGTTAATTAATTTATTTAACACAGTTTTATTAATTGCAAGTCAGTATCTCATTTTTTTTTTTAACCATATTTCAATTCAACTTTCTGAAACATACTTGGTATATATACTTTTGAATGGGTTAACCTCCTGAAAATTTCCATGACACGTATGTGGTTAAGAAGTCATCATCTTCAGTAAATACTTTCTTGACCTTTGGTTAAACCCAACTAAAACATACCCGTTTCTTTCCCCTCAGGAATATCTTATTTATATGCTTTTACATCTGTCATGTTACCTTTCCAAACTTAAAAACTTCCACGGACTTATCTGATGCTCCTAAATATGTTCTTGTTTCAGTTGCTAAGTCGTGATCAGCTCTTTGGTAACGCCATGGACTGTAGCCTGCCAAGCTCCTCTGTTCATGGGACTTTTCAGGTAAGAATACAGGAGTAAGTGGGTTACCATTTTCTTCTCCACAGGATCTTCCTGATTGAGGGATTGAACTCACAGTTCCTATCTTGACAGGCAAATTCTCTATCACCAAGCCACCTAGGAAGCTCCTAAGTATGTTACCTTGCAGTAATTTCGTAAAGTAAATGGAACAACCAATGTACAAAAAACTCCACCTCACACCCATATTAAATAATCCTAAAATACCAGAGCTTCACACAGTAATTGTGATTAGTGAACACTATAATTTAAATATATGATTTTGGGACTTCCCTAAACTTGGAAGTTCAGTGGTTAAAATTTTGCCTTCCACTACAAGGGGTGTGGGTTTGATCCTTGACTGGGGAGTTAAGATCTCGCATACCTCATGGTCAAAAGACCAAAAAGATAAAACAGATCCAATACTCTTACCAAATTCAGTAAAGACTTATTTTAAAATAAAGTTTAAAAAATGGTCCACATAAAAAAACTGTAATAAAATCTTTTTAAATTTCTTAAAACATATAAGTAAACATATGGTTTGATGTGACAGCATCTAATCAGTAAGCAAATGTTGTACAGGAAAGAGGGAGGAAACGATGGTAGAACAATAGAAAAAGAGAACACTGAAACACTTTCATTCCAAAACAAGGTTTTTAAAAGAAGTTAATCTAATATTACCATAAATATTATTTTTGTGGACAGTGAAAAGAAACTGTGTGTATGTAACCAGGCATTAAGTCAAGTGCGGGAGCCCAGTGGTGGCTGAATAAGACCCCTACCTGCCTTGACAAAGGAACCTATCTCCTCATATGGACTTCCCCTAACCTTCTACAGTAGAAACCTGCCTTTAATTAGAAGGGCCAGATTTTTGTTTTGTTTTTTTTCTTTTAATTTTGGCCTCTTTTATTTATTTATTTTCACCCATCTTTATTCTCTGGCCTGTGTGGGCCTCCCATTGCAGTGGCCTCTCTCACTGCAGAGCACGGGCTCTGGGCACATGTGCTCCAGAGTGCTGGCTCCTAATTGGACACACTGGTCCAGCTGCTCCACCGCTGTGATCTTCCGAGGCCAGGGATCAAACCAGTGTCCCTTTTTTCAGGAGTAAGTGGGTTACCATTTTCTTCTCCACAGGATCTTCCTGATTGAGGGATTGAACTCACAGTTCCTATCTTGACAGGCAAATTCTCTATCACCAAGCCACCTAGGAAGCTCCTAAGTATGTTACCTTGCAGTAATTTCGTAAAGTAAATGGAACAACCAATGTACAAAAAACTCCACCTCACACCCATATTAAATAATCCTAAAATACCAGAGCTTCACACAGTAATTGTGATTAGTGAACACTATAATTTAAATATATGATTTTGGGACTTCCCTAAACTTGGAAGTTCAGTGGTTAAAATTTTGCCTTCCACTACAAGGGGTGTGGGTTTGATCCTTGACTGGGGAGTTAAGATCTCGCATACCTCATGGTCAAAAGACCAAAAAGATAAAACAGATCCAATACTCTTACCAAATTCAGTAAAGACTTATTTTAAAATAAAGTTTAAAAAATGGTCCACATAAAAAAACTGTAATAAAATCTTTTTAAATTTCTTAAAACATATAAGTAAACATATGGTTTGATGTGACAGCATCTAATCAGTAAGCAAATGTTGTACAGGAAAGAGGGAGGAAACGATGGTAGAACAATAGAAAAAGAGAACACTGAAACACTTTCATTCCAAAACAAGGTTTTTAAAAGAAGTTAATCTAATATTACCATAAATATTATTTTTGTGGACAGTGAAAAGAAACTGTGTGTATGTAACCAGGCATTAAGTCAAGTGCGGGAGCCCAGTGGTGGCTGAATAAGACCCCTACCTGCCTTGACAAAGGAACCTATCTCCTCATATGGACTTCCCCTAACCTTCTACAGTAGAAACCTGCCTTTAATTAGAAGGGCCAGATTTTTGTTTTGTTTTTTTTCTTTTAATTTTGGCCTCTTTTATTTATTTATTTTCACCCATCTTTATTCTCTGGCCTGTGTGGGCCTCCCATTGCAGTGGCCTCTCTCACTGCAGAGCACGGGCTCTGGGCACATGTGCTCCAGAGTGCTGGCTCCTAATTGGACACACTGGTCCAGCTGCTCCACCGCTGTGATCTTCCGAGGCCAGGGATCAAACCAGTGTCCCTTGCCCTGCAAGGTGGCTCTTTACCCACTAGACCACCAGGGAAGCCCTAAAATGGCCAGGTTTTAAAAATATGATACTACTGCCCTCAAATTGAAAATGGCCTTAAAAAAAAGATGAACCACAGAGAATAGGGGAGGATTACAGATGATTCTAGTCAAAGTCAAATGACTACTGATTGCTAATGGGACCAAGAGTAACTGGGGTGTTCAACTGTGCATAGCAGTCAATACTTTTTAATTAATATTCATAGCATGGGACAGAATTTCAAGATGAGTCTGTGACCTCTTGTTGTAGAAAGAAATTCTTTCAAAATAAATAAGGCAGAGTTAAAGTCACAGGAGACCTGTTTAAGAAGGCTCTTACACTAAGCTGTGAAATACAGGTACTAAAAGGAGAATGATTATAGTTCCCTGAAATACACTAAAGCTGTGAAAAGTCAAGGCTGCATAATGACACTCAAAAAGGAAGAAATTGACATAAATTGATTTTTTCTGAATAATTTTTTTACTTGCTATCATGTTGGTGTTAATTTTGTGCTTTGTGCTTATTATAGGAGATAAATAAAATGGATTCATGGAAGTCATACTTAGGATGACTTCAAAGTAGTAACAAAAGAACCAGATAGAAGTATATAATGAATTGAAGATCCTTTAAAATAATGAAGAATTCCATCTGCATTACTATAGTGATATATAAAAGGCAGAAAAAAGAATAAATGTAACTTAGAGGAGGTTGGGACATGGTATTTCAGAATTTTATCTATTTAAATCTGATGATAAAAGTTACAGTTTTTTGTTTTGTTTTGTGTTTTTCAAATAGGTAAGGTTGTAACTTCTTCACTGAGACAGCAATGATTATACAACTAATACTGAACGATGTCGGTAGAAGCTCCAATACACAGGACTGGGGCGGAGCTTTGACCAACACACTTGTAAAAATCTACTACATCTGTGTTTGAGTACAACCATCATATATGTAGAATATATTTAAGTTCCCATGTGCCAATCTTAGATTCCTAATTAGTAAGTAACAGTATTGTGGCTTTAAGATTTAGATGTGGAAATGCTATTAGATCTAAGAAGGTTAATTTGCTTCACTTAGTGACTTTCTAACCCTAAGAAGATTAAGCATTCAATGTAGAGAAAATGAGATAAATCAGACTTATACACGCATAGCTTAGGATAATCAATGTTTGCTATTAAAATATCAATAATTTTAAGAGAATTTGGCATATCAGGTCTTTCGTCTTTGCTCTAAAATGTGTAATTAATCTTCAACTTGTTATTTGAAGCTTGAGACTAATTTTTAAAATGATATTCGCATGGTTTAGAGAACTCACTTCACCATACATACATGTTTAATTTATTACATTTCCAGGACCATGTAAGGACTTACAAAGGGCTATTACAGTTGCAAATGTGCCCTGTCAGGCATGTGAAGTACTTGTTAAAAAAAAGAATCTATTCTGTTAAATGTTTCAGAAATTTAATTAACTGAGTTTGTCAATAGGATGGATTGTTTAAGGACATTCCGTATGTTGAGTATGAATTAAAGTGATTGTTCTTTTTTTTTAGATTTATAAATAATCAAGATTTAAAAGTTCAATTTGAAGGCTTATGAAACATATTTTACATTGTATCAGTTGGTGTAATTTTCCTTTGGAGATAAATAAAATGGATTCATGGAAGTCATACTTAGGATGACTTCAAAGTAGTAACAAAAGAACCAGATAGAAGTATATAATGAATTGAAGATCCTTTAAAATAATGAAGAATTCCATCTGCATTACTATAGTGATATATAAAAGGCAGAAAAAAGAATAAATGTAACTTAGAGGAGGTTGGGACATGGTATTTCAGAATTTTATCTATTTAAATCTGATGATAAAAGTTACAGTTTTTTGTTTTGTTTTGTGTTTTTCAAATAGGTAAGGTTGTAACTTCTTCACTGAGACAGCAATGATTATACAACTAATACTGAACGATGTCGGTAGAAGCTCCAATACACAGGACTGGGGCGGAGCTTTGACCAACACACTTGTAAAAATCTACTACATCTGTGTTTGAGTACAACCATCATATATGTAGAATATATTTAAGTTCCCATGTGCCAATCTTAGATTCCTAATTAGTAAGTAACAGTATTGTGGCTTTAAGATTTAGATGTGGAAATGCTATTAGATCTAAGAAGGTTAATTTGCTTCACTTAGTGACTTTCTAACCCTAAGAAGATTAAGCATTCAATGTAGAGAAAATGAGATAAATCAGACTTATACACGCATAGCTTAGGATAATCAATGTTTGCTATTAAAATATCAATAATTTTAAGAGAATTTGGCATATCAGGTCTTTCGTCTTTGCTCTAAAATGTGTAATTAATCTTCAACTTGTTATTTGAAGCTTGAGACTAATTTTTAAAATGATATTCGCATGGTTTAGAGAACTCACTTCACCATACATACATGTTTAATTTATTACATTTCCAGGACCATGTAAGGACTTACAAAGGGCTATTACAGTTGCAAATGTGCCCTGTCAGGCATGTGAAGTACTTGTTAAAAAAAAGAATCTATTCTGTTAAATGTTTCAGAAATTTAATTAACTGAGTTTGTCAATAGGATGGATTGTTTAAGGACATTCCGTATGTTGAGTATGAATTAAAGTGATTGTTCTTTTTTTTTAGATTTATAAATAATCAAGATTTAAAAGTTCAATTTGAAGGCTTATGAAAACAATATTTTTACATTGTAATGATGATAATTTGAAACCAAAGTAGCCATAAGCATTTCTCTTTATAAAGGTTCCCCAGAGACGTCAGAAGTTCAAGTGGACTGTATTCCTTCCCCAGCAGCCCCTATCTATCTCCCTCCTTTCTCCTTTAGGCCTGAAGTCACTTCCTCAGAAAGGTCTTCCCCACTCAACACGCTCTTTTTGGGGGGGGGGGAGCAGGGGTCAGGTTGGGGAGGGAGGGGAGCGGTCGGGCCACTTCTATTGGTCTTTCATTTGTCTATTTTCATCCGTCTTTGTTCTTTGGCTCCAGTGGGCCTCCCATCGCGGTGGCCTCTGTTGTCGCAGAGCACTGGCTCTGGGCGCACGTGCGCCAGAGTTCCGGCTCGGTGATTGGACACATGGGTCCAGCCACTCCGCGGCACGTGGGATCTTCCCAGGCCAGGGATCGAACCGGCGCCCCTTGCACTGCAAGGCAGTGTCCTTACCCACTGGATCACCAGGGAAAGCCCCAACACGCTCTTTTAAATTATATCCCCTTCCCTCTTGTTTTCTCTCTGTGCCCCATGCTGTTCTTTCATAACATCACAATTTAAAATGATGCACCTATTTGTGAATTCAGGGTTGTCTATTTCCTTGTGAAGCTACAAGTTCCATGAAAACAACAACTGCTTCTGTGTATTCTGTACTGGGTTTGCACTGTAGACAACAGCTAACATCTTATGTATCCTAAGTGTGTAATAATGAAGACTGAACAAATGAAGTGACTGGAGGATTGTAACTCTGAATGCAGTGCACCCCTAATACTAGGCAAGGTGGACAAAACTGTAAATGTCTTTCCTATTAGTTTCACAGTTCAAGGAAATAATCATAATTTCTAAAATGTACTGAACAGTTATTATGTATCTAATGAGACAGGCATACTTGTCCCCAGTGTTCAGATCATTCAGAGGTTTAAAGACATTAGGTAACTTTGCCCAGAGCTGAACCATTCATCAGGGTGATGCCAGGATTTGAACCCAGATTTCTCTAATTGGTAAACCCACTCTACTGCACTGCAATGTAAGATAGTCACTTCTGGCCGGTCATTAAAACAGTGCTTGGCACACAATCAGTGGCTGATAAATTTTAATGATTCATATTGATAATCTATATTTTAATAAATCTTTTTTTAAAAGAAACTACAATAAAATTTAAAGTTAGTCTTTTCATAATTGGACTCTTTTCGTGCTATGTGCTAAGTTGTTTCATGTGTGTCCAACTCATTGCAACTCCATGGACTATAGACCTACACGCTCCTCCACCCACGGGAGTTTCCAGGCCAGAATACTAGAGCGGGTTGCCCTTTCCTTCTCCAGGGGATCTTCCAAACCCAGGGATCAAGCTTGTGTCTCTTAGGTCTCCTGCATTGGCAGGTGGGTTCTTTACCATGAGCACCACCTGAGGACCACCATAGAAGACTTTTAAATAAACATAAATCCCAGCAAAAGAAATGAGTTGATTATTTAACCTCAGAGTAGTTTAATTTGTGATCCAATATCTACAGCACAAACAAGATTCTAAAGCCAGACTGCAAGCCTGCTCTAAACAGGGGGAGAAATGAGCACATCAATTTTTAATGAAAGGAAGGAAAGAGACACTTCTAGTTATCGACCATCCATGGGCTAAACACCAGGCACGGTGTTACGTACCTTCACACAGGTCTCCTTTAATCTCCAAGAAAATCCAAAGTGAAATTAGAATGCTGGGGTAAAAAGTCTTGTTTCTGATTTTTCTTAGCAGGGTTTTCTGACCTGGCTTCAAAGAGACCTGTCTGTGCTGAGCAGCTTCAGCTGAGGCTAATCTAGAGACCCCACCCTCCAGTCCTGCTTCCACACGTGGGGCATGCCTGAGTAACCATAGTTATGGGGCTGGTTTTTAAGGAAGGTTGGATCAGCCACCTGGGGCTTTGAGTGGAGACAGGAATTTCAGGGCACAGCTCAATGACACAGGTCAACAGAGGGTTGTGACCAGCTGAGTGAAGGAGAGGAAAGAGGAGAGACCCTGTGAAGGAGCTGAGAGCAACTCAGGAAAGAGAACAGAAAGAGCTAAGAAGCGTAACTTTGCCCAGAGCTGAACCATTCATCAGGGTGATGCCAGGATTTGAACCCAGATTTCTAATTGGTAAACCCACTCTACTGCACTGCAATGTAAGATAGTCACTTCTGGCCGGTCATTAAAACAGTGCTTGGCACACAATCAGTGGCTGATAAATTTTAATGATTCATATTGATAATCTATATTTTAATAAATCTTTTTTTAAAAGAAACTACAATAAAATTTAAAGTTAGTCTTTTCATAATTGGACTCTTTTCGTGCTATGTGCTAAGTTGTTTCATGTGTGTCCAACTCATTGCAACTCCATGGACTATCGACCTACACGCCCGTCCCCCCACGTGAGTTTCCAGGCCAGAATACTAGAGCGGGTTGCCCTTTCCTTCTCCAGGGGATCTTCCAAACCCAGGGATCAAGCTTGTGTCTCTTAGGTCTCCTGCATTGGCAGGTGGGTTCTTTACCATGAGCACCACCTGAGGACCACCATAGAAGACTTTTAAATAAACATAAATCCCAGCAAAAGAAATGAGTTGATTATTTAACCTCAGAGTAGTTTAATTTGTGATCCAATATCTACAGCACAAACAAGATTCTAAAGCCAGACTGCAAGCCTGCTCTAAACAGGGGGAGAAATGAGCACATCAATTTTTAATGAAAGGAAGGAAAGAGACACTTCTAGTTATCGACCATCCATGGGCTAAACACCAGGCACGGTGTTACGTACCTTCACACAGGTCTCCTTTAATCTCCAAGAAAATCCAAAGTGAAATTAGAATGCTGGGGTAAAAAGTCTTGTTTCTGATTTTTCTTAGCAGGGTTTTCTGACCTGGCTTCAAAGAGACCTGTCTGTGCTGAGCAGCTTCAGCTGAGGCTAATCTAGAGACCCCACCCTCCAGTCCTGCTTCCACACGTGGGGCATGCCTGAGTAACCATAGTTATGGGGCTGGTTTTTAAGGAAGGTTGGATCAGCCACCTGGGGCTTTGAGTGGAGACAGGAATTTCAGGGCACAGCTCAATGACACAGGTCAACAGAGGGGTTGTGACCAGCTGAGTGAAGGAGAGGAAAAGAGGAGAGACCCTGTGAAGGAGCTGAGAGCAACTCAGGAAAGAGAACAGAAAGAGCTAACAGGAAAGTCTGATAAAGTTAAGCAGATGTCTCATGCGTCCTGTGGTCACCTCCTCCCCGCCCATCCCCTTTCCCCTCTACAGTCTCTGTTACTCCTCAAGGCTTTTAGAACTGAGGTTGCGCCGGGTGAGGGATATGCTGAGTCTGGCCTACAGATGGCTTCAAATTAGCAGCAAGGTAGTCCAAGGTGGAGTTCTCTTTGAATTTGCCTGGTTCTCAGGCAAGTACCTGTCCTAATGCCTCAACTCACACCACCTGCTGCCACCTGTGGGAATATATACTAATTGCAAAACATGTATCTAAGTTGGGGGAGGGCACCTGAGTGCTCAAACTGAAAACCTACATTTATAAAAGACTAGGAACACTCCCTGTGGCTTCCCTGGTGGCTCAGTGGTAAAGAATCTACCTGCAGTGCAGGAGAACCAGGTTCAATCCCTGGTTGGGAAGATCCCCTGGAGAAGAGAATGAAAATCCACTCCAGTATTCTCGCCTGGACAATTCCATGGACAGAGGGGCCTTGCGGGTAACAATCCATGGGGTCACAAAGAGTCAGACACGACTGAGAGACTAATACTTTTAGGATTACTCCTAGCTTTGCCACTCTCTACCAGGTGGCGCAAGTGGTAAAGAACCCGCCTGCCAATGCAGAAGACATAGGAGACAAGGGTTCAGTGACGGGGCTGGGAAGATCCCCTGGAGGAAGGCATGACAACCTACTCCAGTCTTCTTGCCTGGAGGATCCCATGGACAGAGGAGCCACCTGCACAATAATGTCTCAACCTTAGTTTCTGATCTGCAGAATGAGGGGTTACAAAGTTATCACTAAGGTTTCCATCTTCTAAATCTATTAATATAAATGTAACAAGAATGTGTTTCTAAGCAAAACTCTAGTGAACAAGTTCTTCCAGCACTGAGTCTATCTTCTTCAGTGATTTCTAAAACGTTTCAAAACATGAGCCAAAATACGTCTGTATATTAAGTCTAACTTTATACTCAGTCACTTCAGCCGTGTCCGACTCTTTGCGACCCTATGGACTGTAGCCCGCCAGGCTGCTCTGTCCAAGGGATTCTCTAAGCAAGAATACTGGAGTGGATTGCCATGCCCTCCTCCAGGGATCTTCCCGTCCCAGGGATTGAACCCAGGTCTCTTATGTCTCCTGCATTGGCAGGCAGGTTCTTTACCACTTGGGAAGCCCAAGTCTAACTTCATTAATGCACAATCAATGCCATTTTTTACTTTTGGTTGAGCTGCACAGGAAACAGGATCTTAGTATTCCAACCAAGGATTGAACTCATGACCCCTGCAGTGGAAGTGCCGAGTCTTAACCACTGGACCACCCAGGGAAGTCCCCATTTTTAAAAAAGGAACTTTTCCACCTAGGACATGCAGTAAAACAAGAGCAAAATGAGTGTTTGGTTTCATGTTGTCACTGTTAAAGTTTCCTTTAATTGGCCATACAAAGCAAAACAAAAGTAATTTTAAGAAAAAAAAGTTTCTGAATCAGCCACTTTAAGGATCAAAGATCTCTTAAGCTAAAGTTACCAAATGTGTTACTTTCTTTTCCTTTTATAGACTCCAAACAGTATCTAATAAGCTTCCCAAATGTACCTGATTTTCATGGATTAACCATGGGACATATTTTAGAGGATCACTTACTCATATAATTCTAAATTGGTTGGTTTGTTTTCAGTCACGTAGTTGCTTGGAATTAAGCCTTCATTCCTACAAAGACAAAGCAAAAAATCAAAATTTTGGTATGTTTGTGGCATTATTGTGGCAAAGATCCTTTTAAAAACTGTAAGGATGCAGGGAGAAATCAAATTCATTTGACTAATTTTTCAAAGAAAAAAGCTTTTTCAATATTCAACTAAAATCTTTGTATGATAAATACTAAGTTTTGGATTTCTAATATGAGTAGTTAAAGATATTTTTTCTGTCCCAATTATCTTTGCAAAGAGGAAAAAAGGCACTTACACGGTCACTGGGCCATCATAGTGATGAGATGGAAAACATAACAATTGCAAAGATATTGACTTCATTCTTTTTAATTGCTGCAGAGTATTCCACAGCATAGATATTCTAGTTGAATCATGCCCCTATTATGCTGTAAAAACATACTTGAATATGCCTTCTTGTGTACAAGTAAGAATATTTCTCTAAGACAGATACAAAGCAGAGAAATTGCTGGGTTGTCAATTATGTGCATCTTTCAGTAGATACAGCAAGTTGCCATTGAAGGGAAATATGCCAGTTTTTATACTCATCAGCAGGGGAGGGGTTGCTGGTTTCCCATAACTTTACCAATGCACAATCAATGCCATTTTTTACTTTTGGTTGAGCTGCACAGGAAACAGGATCTTAGTATTCCAACCAAGGATTGAACTCATGACCCCTGCAGTGGAAGTGCCGAGTCTTAACCACTGGACCACCCAGGGAAGTCCCCATTTTTAAAAAAGGAACTTTTCCACCTAGGACATGCAGTAAAACAAGAGCAAAATGAGTGTTTGGTTTCATGTTGTCACTGTTAAAGTTTCCTTTAATTGGCCATACAAAGCAAAACAAAAGTAATTTTAAGAAAAAGTTTCTGAATCAGCCACTTTAAGGATCAAAGATCTCTTAAGCTAAAGTTACCAAATGTGTTACTTTCTTTTCCTTTTATAGACTCCAAACAGTATCTAATAAGCTTCCCAAATGTACCTGATTTTCATGGATTAACCATGGGACATATTTTAGAGGATCACTTACTCATATAATTCTAAATTGGTTGGTTTGTTTTCAGTCACGTAGTTGCTTGGAATTAAGCCTTCATTCCTACAAAGACAAAGCAAAAAATCAAAATTTTGGTATGTTTGTGGCATTATTGTGGCAAAGATCCTTTTAAAAACTGTAAGGATGCAGGGAGAAATCAAATTCATTTGACTAATTTTTCAAAGAAAAAAGCTTTTTCAATATTCAACTAAAATCTTTGTATGATAAATACTAAGTTTTGGATTTCTAATATGAGTAGTTAAAGATATTTTTTCTGTCCCAATTATCTTTGCAAAGAGGAAAAAAGGCACTTACACGGTCACTGGGCCATCATAGTGATGAGATGGAAAACATAACAATTGCAAAGATATTGACTTCATTCTTTTTAATTGCTGCAGAGTATTCCACAGCATAGATATTCTAGTTGAATCATGCCCCTATTATGCTGTAAAAACATACTTGAATATGCCTTCTTGTGTACAAGTAAGAATATTTCTCTAAGACAGATACAAAGCAGAGAAATTGCTGGGTTGTCAATTATGTGCATCTTTCAGTAGATACAGCAAGTTGCCATTGAAGGGAAATATGCCAGTTTTTATACTCATCAGCAGGGGAGGGGTTGCTGGTTTCCCATAACTTTACCAATGAAATCTGAAATTTAAAATTATAAAAAGATCCCCAGGACATATTATTGAGGAAAACAAGCAAGTTTCAGAGCAATGCATAAAGTGTTATTCTTGCTGTTGTTCAGTTACTCAGTTGTGTCCAGATTTAAATAAATTAAATCTGCAAACAATGCCCTATATTTTAATACGTACATGAAAGTGCATTGAAAATGATCTGGACAGGAAGACCATTGAAAAGAATCACTAAATGAATAATGGTGCTTACTTTTGTGAAAGAGACTGGGTTGAAGGTGTGGTAAAGCAGAATTTGGGTACTATTTATCATGTTTAAATATTATTTCTTAAAAACCTATATTTGCTTATTAACCTTGAAGTTAAAAATTAGTGCTGTTTTCATATATATGGAATCTAGTAAGATGGTAATGATAACAGACACAGTGAAGTGATGGAAAAACAGACATAGAGAACTGATGTATGGATATTGTGAGAAATGAACATGGGGTGGGAGGCGTAGAGGAAGTAACATGGAAACTTATACTACCATATGTGAAAAATATAGCTATTGTCATTGTGCTGTGGGAATAGGGGATCCTGCAGGGGCGCTGTATGATGGCCTGGAAGGGTGCGACAGGTGGCGGGGGGGGGAGGATGGAGGGGGCCAGGGATATACATATGACTAATCTGGGATTATACATATCAGTAAACAACAAAACACTGTGAAAGTAAAAAGTCAAATAATTTTTTTTAAAAAAAAGGGGAAAAAAGAATGACAACAACAACAAAAAAGTGTACAATTCAATGACTTCTAGTGTATTCACAATATTGTGCATCCATCACTATAATCCCCCCCCCAAAAAATTAGTGCTGTTTCTCTTTAAGTCAGTGATGCCAACAGGCCACCTGCAGGAGTAGCTAATAACACAGTCCTGAGCCCACTAACTTCCGTGATCACTGGGACATCATTCCACTAAAAGTCTCCAGTGTATGTTGAGTCTTAATCAAGAACTGATTAAAGAGCCAAATCATCAGGAAAATATTTTTTTAAAAAAGAGGCATGTACGTGCTTCTAATCCCTAAATACTTATAACCTCAAAATCTTGACAAGGATCAGAAATCAAGGCCAGAATTCTCTTCCAGGCAGTTCACATACTCCTCAGAATTCTTATCTACCCAGGACTCCAGTCTAGCATTAACAATCTACTGCAACGGATACAAAGCAGTCTTCTGGCATCCCAGGGTATTTTTTTTTTTCCTTTCCAATTTCATTCAGAAACTACTGCAATGTTTACTTCCCAAACTAGTCATTGTAGAAATATGAAAATGAGTAAGGTACTGTTTCTGTTTCTGTCTTAGAGCTTAACAGGAAAAAATTCAAATTGCCCAAAAAAAGAAAAATAGCGTAAGTTAGAGTAAGAATGTGTGTGGTAGGAACAGTATTCTTATATACAAATAAACAAAAATTCATTAAAAATAGAACTATCATATTATCCAGCAATTCTACTGCTGAGTATTTACCTAAAGAAAAGGAAAACACTAACTCAGAAAGATACACGCTCACCGCCTCCAATATTCACAGCGGCACTATTTATAATAGTCAGGATAGGGAAGCAACCAAATGTCCACTGATGGATGAGTTGATAAAGAAAATGGGGTCTATATCTTTACAATGGAATATCATTCAGCCATGAAAAGAAGAAAATTTTTGTCATTTGCCAAAGGACCTTGAGAGCACTATGCTATGGAAGTCAGAGCTGACATGGCTGGGGGAAAGGATGGGGAGGGGGGCCGGGGGGGATAATACATATGACTAATCTGGGATTATACATATCAGTAAACAACAAAACACTGTGAAAGTAAAAAGTCAAATAATTTTTTTTAAAAAAAAGGGGAAAAAAGAATGACAACAACAACAAAAAAGTGTACAATTCAATGACTTCTAGTGTATTCACAATATTGTGCATCCATCACTATAATCCCCCCCCCAAAAAATTAGTGCTGTTTCTCTTTAAGTCAGTGATGCCAACAGGCCACCTGCAGGAGTAGCTAATAACACAGTCCTGAGCCCACTAACTTCCGTGATCACTGGGACATCATTCCACTAAAAGTCTCCAGTGTATGTTGAGTCTTAATCAAGAACTGATTAAAGAGCCAAATCATCAGGAAAATATTTTTTTAAAAAAGAGGCATGTACGTGCTTCTAATCCCTAAATACTTATAACCTCAAAATCTTGACAAGGATCAGAAATCAAGGCCAGAATTCTCTTCCAGGCAGTTCACATACTCCTCAGAATTCTTATCTACCCAGGACTCCAGTCTAGCATTAACAATCTACTGCAACGGATACAAAGCAGTCTTCTGGCATCCCAGGGTATTTTTTTTTTTCCTTTCCAATTTCATTCAGAAACTACTGCAATGTTTACTTCCCAAACTAGTCATTGTAGAAATATGAAAATGAGTAAGGTACTGTTTCTGTTTCTGTCTTAGAGCTTAACAGGAAAAAATTCAAATTGCCCAAAAAAAGAAAAATAGCGTAAGTTAGAGTAAGAATGTGTGTGGTAGGAACAGTATTCTTATATACAAATAAACAAAAATTCATTAAAAATAGAACTATCATATTATCCAGCAATTCTACTGCTGAGTATTTACCTAAAGAAAAGGAAAACACTAACTCAGAAAGATACACGCTCACCGCCTCCAATATTCACAGCGGCACTATTTATAATAGTCAGGATAGGGAAGCAACCAAATGTCCACTGATGGATGAGTTGATAAAGAAAATGGGGTCTATATCTTTACAATGGAATATCATTCAGCCATGAAAAGAAGAAAATTTTTGTCATTTGCAACAACATAGATGGACCTTGAGAGCACTATGCTAAGTGAAGTAAGTCAGAGAAAGGCAAACACCATGTGGTTTTACTTCTATGTAAAATTTTATAAAAAAAAAAATGAAAAAAACAAAACAAAAACAAACCCAGATCATAGATAAAAAGAACCTGGAGGTTGGTTACTGGAGACAAGGGTGGCTGTAGGGCAGCCAAGTGGGTGAAGGGGATCAAAAGGTAAACTTCCAGTTACAAAAAAATGAATCTTGGGGATACAATGTATAGAATGGTGACTAGCTCATAGTACCATATTGCATGTTTTAATTCCACAGTGATAACAGACTCTGTAAGATTTCAATACCTTTAGACCATGAAATTTTTGCACCTGGTCTTACATCCCTGGCTATGTTCCAGTGTCTCCTAGTTTATTGTCTAAGGGAACTTGAATAGAATTTGTTTCCTACTGTTATGTGAAAACTGTATACATTTTAATTATGTTGAATTGGTTTATAGTGCTTTTGGGTCTACTCTATCCTTCTACTTCTCTGTATTTATTCCATGAAATTCCAACTAAAAGTCTTAATTTATCTACTTAAAAACATCATAGGGTTAAAAAAAAAATCGTAGAGTAAAACTATATGTAACTTTTATATACAATGGAATACTACTCAGCTGTTAAAAGAAATGCAGAAGACTCAGTCCTAATGAAGTGGCTGGCTCTAGAACCTATCATAAAAAGTGAAGTAAGTCAAAAAGAGAAAGACAAGTACAGTATACTAACACACATATATGGAATCTAGTAGGACGGTCTTGATAACACACACAGGGAACTCATGGAAAAACAGACAGAGCATAGACAGAGGGACATTGTGGCGAAGAAATAGGGAGGGGGAAGCATGAAGGGAGTAACATGGAAACCTATACTGTTATGTGTGGAAAAGATAGCTAGTGTCATAGTGCTAAGGGAATAGGAGTGCTTACAATGGCTTGGGGCGAAGGTCTGGAGGGGTGGGATAGGGGGAACTCGGAGGGGGCCAGGGATATGCATATGACTGATCTGGGAACATATATGTCTGTGAACAACAAAACTCTGTAAAACCTTTAAAATAAAGAATAATAATAATAATAAAAAAGAACTATATGTAACTTTGTTCTGTATTTTCCAAGTCTCCTGTAAATGTGTTATCTTATTTTCATAATTTAAAAAACAAAAAAGAGAAAAAATGTAAAAAGCATTAAAAGTGAAAAAAATAGTACTGTATTGCATGGTTGAAAGTTGCTAAGACAGTAAATCATAAAAGTCCCCATCACAAGAAGGAAAAATTTGTAACTATGTATGCCAACTATGTATGCTATGTTAACTAGATTTGTAGTGATTCTTTCACCACACATACAAAGAGCAAATCATTATGTTGTGCACTTGAAGCTAATATAATGTTACATGTCAATTATACCTGAGAAGAAAGAGAGAAAGGAAGGAAAGAGGAAGAGAGGAGGTGAGGGAGGAAGGAAAGGAAGAGGAAGGGAAAAGAATGAGAGATGAAGGAATGAAGGAAGGAAGGAATGGAAACAGAGAGGGTAAGTGATTGACCCAAGAACACAAAGCAGTATGTAGCTGGATCAGGATATAAGGTCACATGTGTCTGATTTAGAGAGTCTGCCCGAAATCACAGCGCTATGATGCCCTTTCAAGTGTGGGAACAGCTTTTATTTCATTTACAAGGAAGAGGTATAAACTTTGAGAAAATGGGCCACTCAACAGAGTCTACCTCACACTTCGAACTTTAGAGACTGAATGAAGAGAAGATTGGTAGAAACAAGCCACCCGTCTTACCCCAAATGAGGCCACTTCTCAAGATAAAAAGTGAAGTAAGTCAAAAAGAGAAAGACAAGTACAGTATACTAACACACATATATGGAATCTAGTAGGACGGTCTTGATAACACACACAGGGAACTCATGGAAAAACAGACAGAGCATAGACAGAGGGACATTGTGGGGAAGAAATAGGGAGGGGGAAGCATGAAGGGAGTAACATGGAAACCTATACTGTTATGTGTGGAAAAGATAGCTAGTGTCATAGTGCTAAGGGAATAGGAGTGCTTACAATGGCTTGGGGCGAAGGTCTGGAGGGGTGGGATGGGGGGATCTGGGCGGGTGGGGACCATGGATATGCATATGACTGATCTGGGAACATATATGTCTGTGAACAACAAAACTCTGTAAAACCTTTAAAATAAAGAATAATAATAATAATAAAAAAGAACTATATGTAACTTTGTTCTGTATTTTCCAAGTCTCCTGTAAATGTGTTATCTTATTTTCATAATTTAAAAAACAAAAAAGAGAAAAAATGTAAAAAGCATTAAAAGTGAAAAAAATAGTACTGTATTGCATGGTTGAAAGTTGCTAAGACAGTAAATCATAAAAGTCCCCATCACAAGAAGGAAAAATTTGTAACTATGTATGCCAACTATGTATGCTATGTTAACTAGATTTGTAGTGATTCTTTCACCACACATACAAAGAGCAAATCATTATGTTGTGCACTTGAAGCTAATATAATGTTACATGTCAATTATACCTGAGAAGAAAGAGAGAAAGGAAGGAAAGAGGAAGAGAGGAGGTGAGGGAGGAAGGAAAGGAAGAGGAAGGGAAAAGAATGAGAGATGAAGGAATGAAGGAAGGAAGGAATGGAAACAGAGAGGGTAAGTGATTGACCCAAGAACACAAAGCAGTATGTAGCTGGATCAGGATATAAGGTCACATGTGTCTGATTTAGAGAGTCTGCCCGAAATCACAGCGCTATGATGCCCTTTCAAGTGTGGGAACAGCTTTTATTTCATTTACAAGGAAGAGGTATAAACTTTGAGAAAATGGGCCACTCAACAGAGTCTACCTCACACTTTCGAACTCTTCAGAGACTGAATGAAGAGAAGATTGGTAGAAACAAGCCACCCGTCTTACCCCAAGCGGTCTCTTGCCTTCCACCAGTGAGGATCACACTTCTCCAAGATAAGGTATTCCTCCGCTCTCTTTAAGGCTAAATCATAGGGCTCTCTGGGCAGGAAATCATACAGCGCCTTAACGAGGATCTTCTCTTCAGCACCCTCAGTGGGTGGGAGGGGAGGCAGCGGTTTGCGTTTTGATGGTTGCCCCCGGCCCCTGTTGGGCTGTAGAAACTGAGTGAGTGACAGTACTGTTGTTTAAGTGATCTGAACTAAAAAGGAATAGGGGTAGAGTGTATCTGCCTGCCGCCTCGTTTCTCCCAGCCAGCTCCACTAAAGCAGAAGCCCCGGTGGTATAAACGTAGGAAACGATTGACTACAAAACAACGTTCAGATCCAGCAACACACTCAGCATTTTGTAACTGCGCGAGATCACAAATTCTCTTGCCTGCATGGCACTGAATTTTTTCTCATGTCACAGTTCTTAGAGCCTTATTTCCTCCTTAGTAATTTCACTTTAAGGATTTTTCTCCTTTGGAAAAAGAAAACAACAACAAACAGCTTTTGCCTTTCATGTGCTGTAAGCTTGTGTTTGAGCTTAGCACACCTTCCAAGAAAACTTTTTCTCCAACACTGAACTGAAAATTAATCCTGGCCTCAAAATGACAATAGTCAGGATGGATTTCCTTCCCAGTTTCAAATTCTGCAAAGATATTGCAGAACAGGCCATTTTTGGTTTTTTTAAGGCCATTTTAATTGTTCTTTTTTTCTTTCACTTTCTTCTAGGACGTTGAGTCACCAAATGTTTGTTGAGAACTTACTAGGTGCCAAGTATGATACTGGGTTCTGTCAGGGCATGGCAGCAAAGGGCAGCTCATGAAGCACAGACTCTAAAAATGCCACTTTCTCCGACCCCTTCTCCCCTAGCAAAACAATACTCACTTGCTTCTTACTCGGCAGGTCACTGAACCATGGTCTGCGACGCTGTGTGTATTTTTCTGAAAGTTCTTCATCTTCGCTAAGGCTTATTTCGGTCCTCACTTGTCTGACATTGAAAAATAATCATGTTACAAATGATTATTTGGACTCTTAGCTATAAATCCACTAGACCATCACACACTAGTCGTAAAGTCTCTTTCCTACTGTTTTTTTGTTTAGAATATTTTCTAACTCCACTTGGGCAAGGTACTACCTCTCAGAACTTTAAAATTTTTTACTTTTTTAATCTAGGAACTAGAAATGCTAAGAGCATACAGAGTCATTATGAAATAAAATTAAGAAACCATTTGTCACGTGTGCCATACAGAGTCTGGTGAATAGTGAGGCATACCATGATGACAGTCACGATAAGGAAGACCGCCTCTGTGTCAGGCACAGTGTTTACCATTTTATATGCATCAACTCATTTGAAAGTATCTATTATTAAAAAGTAGACGGGATTAAGGAAGACCCTTTGTCAAAACAACGTTCAGATCCAGCAACACACTCAGCATTTTGTAACTGCGCGAGATCACAAATTCTCTTGCCTGCATGGCACTGAATTTTTTCTCATGTCACAGTTCTTAGAGCCTTATTTCCTCCTTAGTAATTTCACTTTAAGGATTTTTCTCCTTTGGAAAAAGAAAACAACAACAAACAGCTTTTGCCTTTCATGTGCTGTAAGCTTGTGTTTGAGCTTAGCACACCTTCCAAGAAAACTTTTTCTCCAACACTGAACTGAAAATTAATCCTGGCCTCAAAATGACAATAGTCAGGATGGATTTCCTTCCCAGTTTCAAATTCTGCAAAGATATTGCAGAACAGGCCATTTTTGGTTTTTTTAAGGCCATTTTAATTGTTCTTTTTTTCTTTCACTTTCTTCTAGGACGTTGAGTCACCAAATGTTTGTTGAGAACTTACTAGGTGCCAAGTATGATACTGGGTTCTGTCAGGGCATGGCAGCAAAGGGCAGCTCATGAAGCACAGACTCTAAAAATGCCACTTTCTCCGACCCCTTCTCCCCTAGCAAAACAATACTCACTTGCTTCTTACTCGGCAGGTCACTGAACCATGGTCTGCGACGCTGTGTGTATTTTTCTGAAAGTTCTTCATCTTCGCTAAGGCTTATTTCGGTCCTCACTTGTCTGACATTGAAAAATAATCATGTTACAAATGATTATTTGGACTCTTAGCTATAAATCCACTAGACCATCACACACTAGTCGTAAAGTCTCTTTCCTACTGTTTTTTTGTTTAGAATATTTTCTAACTCCACTTGGGCAAGGTACTACCTCTCAGAACTTTAAAATTTTTTACTTTTTTAATCTAGGAACTAGAAATGCTAAGAGCATACAGAGTCATTATGAAATAAAATTAAGAAACCATTTGTCACGTGTACCATACAGAGTCTGGTGAATAGTGAGGGCATACCATGATGACAGTCACGATAAGGAAGACCGCCCTCTGTGTCAGGCACAGTGTTTACCATTTTATATGCATCAACTCATTTGAAAGTATCTATTATTAAAAAGTAGACATGGTGTAGTGGCTCATAACATTAATTTGGATCCCAGATCTACCATTTTTGTAGTGTGGTCTTGGGTAAAACCATATAACCTTTCTAAGCTTCAGTTGCCTCATCTGTATAATGGGAATTATAAAAGCAAAAAAATAAAGAGGCTGGTTTTGAGAGTTACTTGAGCTAAACCACGTAAACATCTTAACACCGTCTGACATATAGGCTCCCATTAAATACTGGCTGTTATTAGTATCACAGTGCCCTGGAGTGTATCCTAATACATCATTTGCTGGGCATCAAAGTACAAAATACACTAGTAATTTTGGGGAGATTCTCAAATAACAGGATTCTTACCTTTAGAAGGTAAAAATTACAGAGTAAAACACAGACATGAAATAAATATCAGCAAACCAAGTCGAATGCTCTGGGAACACAGTGAAGGAACAATTAAATCCAAGAGGATCAAGGAAGGATCACAGACCTGATAGGAGATCCCTCACTAGCTTCAAATGACTGGCCATTCAACAGGGAGAAAACGGGAGGAAGGTTTCCCAGGCAGAGGGAGCAGCAGGCATAAAGAGGCACCGGGACTTGCCTTCCGAAGTTGCCCTTGGAAGACTTACCGCTTCTGGACGGAGCAGCAGCAGCAGCAGCAGCAGAAAATTGACTGGATGGTATTATCTGAAAAGCAGATCATTCTCAACTGTGAGAAAGCCATGAATCCATGATGCTGAAAAGAGGAGGCTGCTGGTGCTACTCCAAAGGAGGAAATCCCTGAGGGCACGCGTGATAGAAAGTTTTTCTCTTAATAAAACACAGGCAAACCTTGCCTGATGAATAGACCGTGCCCTTCTTCACTAACAGAAGATGAAATAAAACAACCTGGGGGGTGTTTCCTCTCGTGAATGTATCTACCTCTCAGAACTTTAAAATTTTTACTTTTTAATCTAGGAACTAGAAATGCTAAGAGCATACAGAGTCATTATGAAATAAAATTGAGAAACCATTTGTCACGTGTGCCATACAGAGTCTGGTGAATAGTGAGGCATACCATGATGACAGTCACGATAAGGAAGACCGCCCTCTGTGTCAGGCACAGTGTTTACCATTTTATATGCATCAACTCATTTGAAAGTATCTATTATTAAAAAGTAGACATGGTGTAGTGGCTCATAACATTAATTTGGATCCCAGATCTACCATTTTTGTAGTGTGGTCTTGGGTAAAACCATATAACCTTTCTAAGCTTCAGTTGCCTCATCTGTATAATGGGAATTATAAAAGCAAAAAAATAAAGAGGCTGGTTTTGAGAGTTACTTGAGCTAAACCACGTAAACATCTTAACACAGTCTGACATATAGGACTCCCATTAAATACTGGCTGTTATTAGTATCACAGTGCCCTGGAGTGTATCCTAATACATCATTTGCTGGGCATCAAAGTACAAAATACACTAGTAATTTTGGGGAGATTCTCAAATAACAGGATTCTTACCTTTAGAAGGTAAAAATTACAGAGTAAAACACAGACATGAAATAAATATCAGCAAACCAAGTCGAATGCTCTGGGAACACAGTGAAGGAACAATTAAATCCAAGAGGATCAAGGAAGGATCACAGACCTGATAGGAGATCCCTCACTAGCTTCAAATGACTGGCCATTCAACAGGGAGAAAACGGGAGGAAGGTTTCCCAGGCAGAGGGAGCAGCAGGCATAAAGAGGCACCGGGACTTGCCTTCCGAAGTTGCCCTTGGAAGACTTACCGCTTCTGGACGGAGCAGCAGCAGCAGCAGCAGCAGAAAATTGACTGGATGGTATTATCTGAAAAGCAGATCATTCTCAACTGTGAGAAAGCCATGAATCCATGATGCTGAAAAGAGGAGGCTGCTGGTGCTACTCCAAAGGAGGAAATCCCTGAGGGCACGCGTGATAGAAAGTTTTTCTCTTAATAAAACACAGGCAAACCTTGCCTGATGAATAGACCGTGCCCTTCTTCACTAACAGAAGATGAAATACTGTCACTAACACAAACCTAAGTTACTGGCACCCTGGCCACTGTGGTTTCCCTTCTCAGGCTCTTGTCTCTGGGTCTGGTTTCATGCATTTCCTCAGTCGGTGAATGATAAATGACCATTGTATTCTACTTTACCTTGATCAAGGCTAATGTCAGCTGGCAAATGTACAAAAGAGAATATAATTCCCAAAACAACGTTCTCCTAAGAAATTTGCTACCAGGAATTTTAAGTTATGTCCAACACATTTCTGCAAATATATTTTAATATGTATTTATTCAAAGTAATATAAATACATTAAATATATTTCTGATATTATATGTAATCTATTATATAATAATATAATTTAAAATGTTTAGTTTTATATTTTAAATATAAAAATACATGTACCTTTTTGGATCTCAAATTTTCTATGGATTAGGGTCCAACATAAATTGAATATTTAAGGAAAGCATTAGCTATCTAGTAAATCTGGGTCATTCTAACACTTCTTTTGTCAAGGTTGTTTTTTTTTTTTAATCTTTTTTTTTTGCCACTTCTATTGGTCTTTCATTTATTTTCATCTTTGTTCTTTGGCCTGTGTGGACCTCCCATTGAAGCAGCCTCTCTCGCCACAGAGCACCAGTTCTGGGTGCATGTGCTCCAGAGTGCTGGCTCAGTAGTTGGACACATTGGTCCAGCCACTCTGTGGCACATGGGATCTTCCCAGCCCAGGGATCGAACCGGCGCCCCTTGCACTGCAAGGTGGTGTCCTTACCCACTGGACCTCCAGGGAAGTCCTTCTTTTATCAAGTTTAATCTTTAAGTTAGATCATCTGTCCTTTTTCAAACCATAAATAAATTTTGAGTTTATCAAAAACTGTGTTCATAGAACCTGCAGTTCATAGCAGTTTTTTCTCATATGGACCCCTGAAAATCAAATATTATTAAGAAACCAGTACATTAGTACATGAGTCAGCAGCAGAAAAATTGCTGGTGGTACTCCAAACTGTGAGAAAGCCATGAATCCATGATGCTGAAAGAGGAGGCTGGTGCTACTCCAAAGGAGGAAATCCTGAGGGCACGTGATAGAAAGTTTTCTCTTAATAAAACACAGGCAAACCTTGCCTGATGAATAGACCGTGCCCTTCTTCACTAACAGAAGATGAAATACTGTCACTAACACAAACCTAAGTTACTGGCACCCTGGCCACTGTGGTTTCCCTTCTCAGGCTCTTGTCTCTGGGTCTGGTTTCATGCATTTCCTCAGTCGGTGAATGATAAATGACCATTGTATTCTACTTTACCTTGATCAAGGCTAATGTCAGCTGGCAAATGTACAAAAGAGAATATAATTCCCAAAACAACGTTCTCCTAAGAAATTTGCTACCAGGAATTTTAAGTTATGTCCAACACATTTCTGCAAATATATTTTAATATGTATTTATTCAAAGTAATATAAATACATTAAATATATTTCTGATATTATATGTAATCTATTATATAATAATATAATTTAAAATGTTTAGTTTTATATTTTAAATATAAAAATACATGTACCTTTTTGGATCTCAAATTTTCTATGGATTAGGGTCCAACATAAATTGAATATTTAAGGAAAGCATTAGCTATCTAGTAAATCTGGGTCATTCTAACACTTCTTTTGTCAAGGTTGTTTTTTTTTTTTAATCTTTTTTTTTTGCCACTTCTATTGGTCTTTCATTTATTTTCATCTTTGTTCTTTGGCCTGTGTGGACCTCCCATTGAAGCAGCCTCTCTCGCCACAGAGCACCAGTTCTGGGTGCATGTGCTCCAGAGTGCTGGCTCAGTAGTTGGACACATTGGTCCAGCCACTCTGTGGCACATGGGATCTTCCCAGCCCAGGGATCGAACCGGCGCCCCTTGCACTGCAAGGTGGTGTCCTTACCCACTGGACCTCCAGGGAAGTCCTTCTTTTATCAAGTTTAATCTTTAAGTTAGATCATCTGTCCTTTTTCAAACCATAAATAAATTTTTGAGTTTATCAAAACTGTGTTCATAGAACCTGCAGTTCATAGCGGTTTTTTCTCATATGGACCCCTGAAAATCAAATATTATTAAGACACCAGCGTACATTAGACATGAGTATTACCTCTGAGGTTAGAAAGAGCTGCATATGAATTCTAGCTGGAGGTGGGCGGGGTGCTGACTATATCACGAATAAGTCACTTTATGTCTCTAAATCATTGTTTTCTTGCCTATAAGAACAAGATAATCATGCCTACCCCCTTTGAGAAGCCTTAAGTGGCTTAAGGGCCAATGTCCAATTTTGTGGGTTTGGGCAAGCTACTTTACTGTTCTGTGCTTAAGTTTCCTCATCTGTAAAATGGAAATAATAGGATACTTAGCATGTAAGGCTACTGTGAGGATTAATTAAATGAATTAATATACACATAAAACAATGCAAGGCATATAGTAAGAGGGTAATGAAGATCTATGATCAGTTGGTTCTCGCTTACGCTGGTCTGCTATTCTCACAGCGTCTTCCACTCTAACAATGTTCGTTCTCCATTAAGCCGGCCCCTTGTACTGGCAGGGACTCCCTTCCCCCACCCTAATAAGCTCTACCTTCCTCTCAAAAAAAAAAAATCTATTATCATTATAGTGTCATTGAAAAGATGAAATTAGATATTTTCTCTCAAGTAAAGCTTCTCTCCTGGAACATAGATGAGGGAGGGGTACAAACAGAAGACACCCAGTACAATCTACCCCATCCACATCCAGTCTGTGCCCCCAGAAGACAGTGTGCAGTGGAATCCCATCAGCTACCATATTATCACCAGGGGATGCCAATTTGATCACACTCCCGCCTGAAATCCTAGTACATTAGGATTGTTACATCAGATAGAGAAATGAGGAAAAGAGTAACGTAGGATACAGTTGCAACAATTTCCACCTTTATAGCTATCCTGAGTTCAAAACTGATTATAGATGCTCTCTGTCACTATCCAAGCCTTGCGCCCTCTTGGCTCTGCTAAGACTTTGGTGGAAGGAGTCTTTCATCTGCTGGAAATGCCCAAATATTCATTTCTGTAGGAATTGGGTCCTTCATTGGTCTTAATGGGGCTGTTACAATTTTATACTGACCAGGACTATTTTCAATATGAAGAAATGAAGCTGGTGGCTACTTGTGCCTCCTGAGGTGGCCCACACACTGTCTGTGGAGTGTGCTTCTCTCTAAATAAATCCACCTCTTACCTATCACTTTGTCTCTCACTGAATTCTTTCTGGGATGAGACATTAAGACCTTGAGGTTCATTAGGCCCTGGAACCAGAACTTAGCTTCTGGAAACAGAGTCAAAATTGGATCTGGAATGTATTTGGTCATATAGTTAGAGATATCAAGAACCTGAGCTTCATTAGGCTTTGAAACCAGATACTGAAACTCCCACCAGGTGGAAGACGTTAACAGAATGTGGCCACAAGCAGGTAGACCCCAGAAGGTTGGAACCTGAAGGTTGCTGACGTGGACTCCCACGTGCCTCACCACCAACCAATCAGAAGAATGCCCATGAGCTGCTCACACCCCGCTCCTTCAACCATTACTATAAAACTCAGCCGTTTTGAGGGCATTAGCCTGCTGGTGCCCTCCTTTGCTTGGCAAAGCAGTAAAGCTATTCTTTTCTACTTCACCCTGTCCAAAAAAGAAAAAAAAAAATGAATCTAGTGAATTCCCTGAGTTTCAAAGTCCTCATTGTGAAGAATGAACCCAATTTTTTCCTGGTAATTGGGATACTCAGGCCAGCTACACTGACCCCTTTCTGTGCCCATCAACTCACTGATATGAGGAATTCTAAAATGGTGAGAGCGAAGTCTTAGCTTCCAGTGTTCCCTAAGAAAAGGATTCTTCTCTTAGGCACTGGTACCTCCAAGATCACCAAACCCAAAGTCACGGGGAAAGAAATAACAATATTCCAGTGGGTTATTAGGTGGTAAAGAGGAGCCACTTCAATCTCTACTCCTCCATTCCCAGACTCACGCATCCTGAGCTATATGCAAACATCATCATATTTGCTGCTGGTGTAAGGCATGTATTGCCTCCTATAGAACACCATTTCAACATTGTAAGATGTTGTCTCCCAGATGCCATAAGAACTGAAGCTTTAGCAGGCCATTCCTATGTTCTACCAAGCCAAGCTCTTTCTGAGTTACAGAATACATGGTAAGAATATTCAGAGACCCATTAAGCCAGCATCAGTGAAACTAAGAAAAGGCTGACTCCACAATATAGATCATCCCACAGATCTTTGGTTACATTGTCTCATTCTGTCCTCATTCTCAGATTTTCAACTACACTCTTTCTCCTCAAATCTTTCACCAATCTCCCAATTTTGTTTTTTCCACATTCGTGACTAGAAGGCTAACTTTTTGCGATTGTCTAGGAGTCAGGATAGACCATTGCCTCAGACTAACTGTCCCTAATGAGGTGGGGAGGATTTTGTTTCAACACTATCTGTCCAGCTACCTCTCAAAAAGATTGCAGCACGAAGGCTATTCCTTTCCTGTTCGTGTGGACTCAGGATGGCAATCCATCTGTAAGTCAGACCTCATGGGAAATTCCTCTTGAGGCCTCTAGTGTGAGCTGAAGCAGAAGCAGAAAGCACAGGGGCTATATGAATATGTCACCTGCTCATGAAGTTTTCTTGAGCCTTCTGGATCTGTTCACACATACCACTTTCACATATACCATTTTCATATTATTATGGATTACTCCTATGCAAGTCCAATTTTTTGGTTCAGTGAATCAGATAATAGCTCACAACAGGAAGTTTGAATCGATAAAACATTTCATGGTCCATGGTTGCAGCATTCACTCTTCACCAGTACCAAATCAAAGTTTTTTCAAATAAAAATTAGTTACCAGCCCAGAGTCAAACACTACTCCAAATTTCTGGGGATTCATGCTGTGATTCCCATAATGGGACTTTCAGAGTCTCTGTATAGCCCACACGCTGTCCTTCATCCCAGCCTACCATCAGTGATATTTGAAGTAAGGGATAACTTTTATTTCTCCTACCAATAAGCCTATTCCTGGACCTCTGACTGTATGACCAAATAAATCCCAGATCCAATTTTGACTCTGTTTCCTAGAGCCACTTCTGATACCAATTATGGTATCAGGGCTATGATACAAAACAGGATATACTTAAATTAGAATATTTTTAAAGGGTTTATTTGCAAAGAAACTAGTTACAAAAGTGTGCAAGGGGGTGAAGTAATGACAAAGAAATGTGCAGAAATCTGGGTCCAGCAATAGTGGAACTATCGGAATACCCAGGTCCAAAAGGCCCAGGAAAGTGACAGAGTGAAGTAGAGCAGAGGCCATTTTACAAGAGCAATGAGCTGCTCTAGAGGGACATTCAGCTCAGGGCAACCACACCACATCTTTCTTCCAGAGCTTCTCGTGGTTACAACGCCGCAACCAACAGCCAGAGGACTCGGAAGTTTGATGAATGAAGCCCTACAGACTACTTTTCCAGGAGAAGAATGAAAATCAAGAGGCCAAGCTCACTAAGCCGCCTAGGGGGGCAACCTATCTGTCCAGCTACCTCTCAAAGATTGCAGCACGAAGGCTATTCCTGTCCTGTTCGTGTGGACTCAGGATGGCAATCCATCTGTAAGTCAGACCTCATGGGAAATTCCTCTTGAGGCCTCTAGTGTGAGCTGAAGCAGAAGCAGAAAGCACAGGGGCTATATGAATATGTCACCTGCTCATGAAGTTTTCTTGAGCCTTCTGGATCTGTTCACACATACCACTTTCACATATACCATTTTCATATTATTATGGATTACTCCTATGCAAGTCCAATTTTTTGGTTCAGTGAATCAGATAATAGCTCACAACAGGAAGTTTGAATCGATAAAACATTTCATGGTCCATGGTTGCAGCATTCACTCTTCACCAGTACCAAATCAAAGTTTTTTCAAATAAAAATTAGTTACCAGCCCAGAGTCAAACACTACTCCAAATTTCTGGGGATTCATGCTGTGATTCCCATAATGGGACTTTCAGAGTCTCTGTATAGCCCACACGCTGTCCTTCATCCCAGCCTACCATCAGTGATATTTGAAGTAAGGGATAACTTTTATTTCTCCTACCAATAAGCCTATTCCTGGACCTCTGACTGTATGACCAAATAAATCCCAGATCCAATTTTGACTCTGTTTCCTAGAGCCACTTCTGATACCAATTATGGTATCAGGGCTATGATACAAAACAGGATATACTTAAATTAGAATATTTTTAAAGGGTTTATTTGCAAAGAAACTAGTTACAAAAGTGTGCAAGGGGGTGAAGTAATGACAAAGAAATGTGCAGAAATCTGGGTCCAGCAATAGTGGAACTATCGGAATACCCAGGTCCAAAAGGCCCAGGAAAGTGACAGAGTGAAGTAGAGCAGAGGCCATTTTACAAGAGCAATGAGCTGCTCTAGAGGGACACATTCAGCTCAGGGCAACCACACCACATCTTTCTTCCAGAGCTTCTCGTGGTTACAACGCCGCAACCAACAGCCAGAGGACTCGGAAGTTTGATGAATGAAGCCCTACAGACTACTTTTCCAGGAGAAGAATGAAAATCAAGAGGCCAAGCTCACTAAGCCGCCTAGGGGGCTGGCTGCTGCATTGAATCCCTGCCAGTCATCCTTCCAGAAGAGAATAGGGTGAATAAGAATAAGAAAGATACCCAGGACAGTAATCAATATATATTGGTTCCTTTTCCTTTCACAGAAACTGACCTTCAAAACCTAGATTCATTCATTAGTTACTTGTCTTTCTCTGATTTGGACATTGCTATTATTCGACCTTTGGGCTATGTACACCTTGGGGGTCCAGTGGAAAACATCTCGTCTCTACCAGGCAAAGACTCACCTTTACCCCCTCTGCTGTTGGATCCCTCACCTCTGATTTAATAACTTTCTTCCTCAGCCAGGAAACCATACAGTCTCCATCCCAAAGTTGATTTCTAGAGACACAAATAGAGTCCTCCCCCTACCAAATCTGCACTACCCTGTGTATTATTAGGCTTCTGGATCTCAACTGTTTCTGACTCAGTTTTCAAAATCTCACTGCTTTCCCCCTCTCTTCGGTTATTATCAAGGTCTAAGTCTTCGTTGTCTGAGTTATACCAATAGCGTCCTAACTTTCTTCTGCTTCTATCAACTCCCCCTTATGGTTTCTTTTTGGCAGCCAGAGTAATTCATTTAAAACCCAGGTCAGCAAAAAAAGAAAAAACCTAGATCAGATCATGCTACTCCTTGTTTCAGAAATTCACAATGGGTCTCCCTTTCAGTGAACGTTACAGCCAATTTCCTCACCATAGTCTACAAACCGTCCCTTATATGGTCTCCTGTTCCCTCTCACCATCTCTCCACCATGCTGGTGCTCATTCACGCCAGCCACACTGCCCACACTGCCCACATTGCCCTTACGTGCTTCCGGGCCAGGCCTGCTCTCATCAAAGGCTCTCCGCTCTTCTCTGCCTGGACCATTCTTCCCCACCTGTCAGTCTTCACTCTCTCCACTCCTTCATGTCTACGCCAGCCTCCCCTTCTCAGTGAAAAGGAGCCTGACCCACGACTATTGCTACCTGCTCTCTACCCCCTAACTTCAGGATTCCTTACTTTGCTCTATTTTTTTTTCTCTCTTTCTAAATAACATGTCTCACCTTCTAACACGCTATGCCATTTATCCTTTTTTCCCTTTATGGGCTGTCTCCTTGACTAGACTGTAAACTGGGGTTTTTGTCTATTTTGTTCACAGTTACATCCCAAGAGGCTAGAAGAGTTTTTGACACCTAATCAGCACTCAACAAGCATTTGTTGAGCAAATAAATATATGAGTGAATTGGTTTGAAGGAGCATCAAATTATAATTTCTTCAACGCACCCACCTGTCATTTGGACATTGCTATTATTCGACCTTTGGGCTATACACCTTGGGGTCCAGTGGAAAACATCTCGCTCTACCAGGCAAAGACTCACCTTTACCCCCTCTGCTGTTGGATCCCTCACCTCTGATTTAATAACTTTCTTCCTCAGCCAGGAAACCATACAGTCTCCATCCCAAAGTTGATTTCTAGAGACACAAATAGAGTCCTCCCCCTACCAAATCTGCACTACCCTGTGTATTATTAGGCTTCTGGATCTCAACTGTTTCTGACTCAGTTTTCAAAATCTCACTGCTTTCCCCCTCTCTTCGGTTATTATCAAGGTCTAAGTCTTCGTTGTCTGAGTTATACCAATAGCGTCCTAACTTTCTTCTGCTTCTATCAACTCCCCCTTATGGTTTCTTTTTGGCAGCCAGAGTAATTCATTTAAAACCCAGGTCAGCAAAAAAAGAAAAAACCTAGATCAGATCATGCTACTCCTTGTTTCAGAAATTCACAATGGGTCTCCCTTTCAGTGAACGTTACAGCCAATTTCCTCACCATAGTCTACAAACCGTCCCTTATATGGTCTCCTGTTCCCTCTCACCATCTCTCCACCATGCTGGTGCTCATTCACGCCAGCCACACTGCCCACACTGCCCACATTGCCCTTACGTGCTTCCGGGCCAGGCCTGCTCTCATCAAAGGCTCTCCGCTCTTCTCTGCCTGGACCATTCTTCCCCACCTGTCAGTCTTCACTCTCTCCACTCCTTCATGTCTACGCCAGCCTCCCCTTCTCAGTGAAAAGGAGCCTGACCCACGACTATTGCTACCTGCTCTCTACCCCCTAACTTCAGGATTCCTTACTTTGCTCTATTTTTTTTTCTCTCTTTCTAAATAACATGTCTCACCTTCTAACACGCTATGCCATTTATCCTTTTTTCCCTTTATGGGCTGTCTCCTTGACTAGACTGTAAACTGGGGTTTTTGTCTATTTTGTTCACAGTTACATCCCAAGAGGCTAGAAGAGTTTTTGACACCTAATCAGCACTCAACAAGCATTTGTTGAGCAAATAAATATATGAGTGAATTGGTTTGAAGGAGCATCAAATTATAATTTCTTCAACGCACCCACCTGTCTTGATTCCATTCAACAGGAAAATGAAAACTATATTGGGGACAGAATAAGTAGGTGCAACAGAATAACTAGTGAACAGTAAGAGTGGGGATATAAGACTAGAGTAGGAAAGTCTTTGAAATAAGGGAAGATAGGACCTTGACTGGGTAGGTAAAAGGAAATCTTACTGAATACTGAAGACAGAGAGCAATCTGGCCACAATAAAGCAGAATAAACTCTGTACTCAGCCTAGAGATCTTTGTAAGATAGTCTGGCAAGGTAAACTATGACCATCTATAGTTACAGGCTTTAGTGTAAGCTAGAATACTGAATATCATCAAAGCTAAGTATCTATAATGGTCACTTTACTCTTTGAATAACTGTTGGCATGCACATTATTCTATTTAGTTTTCTGTATGTGTGAATACAGAATAATTATAAAACTAAAATTTGTGAGTTAAAAAAAGAAAATCCCAGAAAATCAGGTAGGTCTGTGATTAGATAGTTAGGTGCCCATTCTAGGATTGAAAACGTTTTATATGTACATGATTTTTAGTGATAGACATAAAAGGTATTTTTGTTTCTCTAACTCAGCCAACTGCCTCACCTTTTACCCAGTCAGAATTATCATCTTCTGATGATAATCAGAAACCTATCCTATCATTTCCCCTTTCCAGCTTTGCTATGTCTGTGTATGAGTTCACCGTAGAAATCTTGGATTCTCTTTGAGCTGCATCCTTTATATCCAATAGCCACTGATCAGGTCAAATTGTTTGGATTTTTACTTCATCTTCCCTACTACCAGCCTAGTCCAGGCCCTTATAAGCACACACCTGCAACTGTGAATTAATTCATTTAATCTTCACAATGGCCCCATGAAGGAGGTCCTGTTTTTCAGATGAGGACTCTGAGTCCCAGAGATGCTGAGAGTCAAGGGCTTTGTAAGTGGAAAGCCAGGACTGGAACCCAGGCAGGCTCACATGAGAGTCTCTGCTCTGAACCTCTGGGAATCCAGTGCTTGTTCAGTGACTGAATGAACTGGCCAAATTCCCCACCTCTGAGCCTTGCCTTTGAGCTTGCCACCCCTCAATCCATCCTATATACTCATTTCCCTAAAAGTCTGTCTTAGCCAACCGCTTCACATCCTCAGCATCTAAAATGATTTTCTGCTGACTATAGTTAATACTACTGTATTGCATTTCTGAAAGTTGCTAAGAGATGAGATCTTAAAATTTCTCATAGTTACACTGTGACCAGGTATGGTGACTGATGTTAACCAGACTGACTGTAGTGCTCATTTTGAAGTGTACACATGTACCAAAGCACTGGGCTTTCCAGGTGGCGGTGATGAAGAACCCACCTGCCAATGCAGGAGACTGAAGAGCTGCAGGTCCAATCCCTGGGTCAAGAAGATCCCCTAGAGGAGGGCAGGGCAACCCACTTCAGTATTCTTGCCTGGAGAATCCCATGGACTGAGGAGCCCAGTGGGCTGCAGTTCATAAGGATCGCAAAGAGTCAGACACAGCTGAAGCGACTTAGCACAGCACAGCACTAAGTCACTACATTTTACAGCTACAACTAATATAGTATTATAGGTCAATTTTTCCTCAATACAAAATTAAATGGATAAAATAGACTCTCAACATATGGCAACAAGATTGTATCTTTCCTTATTTCCAGGGCCTTTCATAATCTAGCCAGCCCCACCCTGACTGTTTCTGTTCACCAATTCCTATGACACCAATGTCTTCTGTTTGCTTTTCTCACAGACACCTTGCACATTTCTGCCTCTGGCCTGAAAAGGGCTTCCATTGCATTTTATTCCCATCTAATCTTCCTTCAGACTCTGAAAGCACTGTGACCTGTCTTGCCCTGTGACTCTTAATTAAAGACCATCTTCAATGGTCATTTACATTTCTTTGTGTAGCCTTCAGCCCTCACTGGGCTTCTCAATCTCCCCATTATTGACACTTAAGACTGATGAGTTCTTTGTTGTGGGGAGCCATCCTGTGCACTGTAGGATGTTTAGCAGCATCTCTGGCCACTATGTACTAGGTGCCAGAGGCAACAGCTCGTCACCCCTCTCATATCCCCCTCCCTCTCCCAGGCGTGAAAACCAAACTGTTTCCAGGCATTCTCAGATGTCCCCTGTGGGCAAAAATCACCCTTTGTTAAGAAACACTGACCTAGATTGTCAGTTCTTCATTTTCAGCGTCTGAGGGGCATGCTTTTTGTCTTGTCTGTAACATCCACCATCAGAGGCTCATAGAGGGCAAGAATTCAGCAGGTAACTGTTAAATAACACCTCCCCAGTATCTACACCATCACATGACATTTAGGTTCTACCTGTCGGTAACTCACTCTACCACATGGTATATCTCACAGCTCAATGCTGGCCGCAGAAAAAGCTAGGCTGACCACGTCCTTGAGACTAAGTGGAACAGTAATGTGTAAGATCACACTCCGGAAGCTGTCTAGTAGGTCATGACTCTAACATTTTGTTCCAGATATTAAAAAAAGAAGGTGGAAGAGGGTAGGGAGAAAAAGAAACAGCCGTTTATCCAAAATCAAACATCAATCCATGAGAGGCTAAGCGAAATGGTTAAAACTGTTCAAATGGTTTTTTCTGTGTTAGGACAGATACGGAGTTGAGCAAACATTAGGGTCAAAGTAACCTGAAGCCCAATCATGGCTTCAAGTCAAATCACTTCCTATGGGCTTCCCAAGTGGGGCTACGGGTGAAGAATCGCGTGCCTTGGGCTTCCCTGGTGGTCCAGTGGGTAAGGACACCGCCTTGCAGTGCGAGGGGCGCTGGTTCCGATCCCTGGCCTGGGAAGATCCCACGTGCTGCGGAGTGGCTAGACCAACGTGTCCAATTACCGAGCCAGAGCTCTGGAGCGCATGCGCCCAGAGCCGGTGTTCTGCAGCCAGAGAGGCCACTGTGATGGGAGGCCCACACAGGCCAAAGAACAAAGATAAATAGATGAAAGATCAAGAGGTGGCCAAAAGAAAAAAAAAAAGAATCGCCTGCCAATGCAGGAGATGCAAGTGACGTGTGTCTGATCCCCGGGTCACGAAGATCCCCTGGAGGAGGGCACGGCAACCCACTCTAGTATTCTTGCCAGGAGAGTCCCATGGACAGAGGAGCCTGGTGGTCTGTAGTCCACGGGGTTGCAAAGATCAGATGTGACGGAGTGACTGCACACACACACCTCACTCCCTACACTATTTCAACAGTGAGATGTTTCTGTGTAATAGTGTTATTATCCCCTTTGTGCAGAAGAAACTGAGTAACAAAGAGGGTCAGTAATTTGCCCAAAGCCACAAACCCAAAGAGCAAGTGAGCACAAATTTAAGTCCACAGAGCTTGGCTGAGTCTCATGATGCCATCTTCTCTCCTTGTGGATGAGACGACCGCCCAGGATAGCAAAGGGTTATGCCTAGACCAGGGCAGCTGCTCCCTTCATTTCCCACGTTTCCCTCCCTGTGCTCCCTAGAACTCATTAAGCAAGTGTGTACTGTGTACCTACAGGGCAGACTGAGGGTAAATAGATAGAAGCAGACTGTGGTTCTCCCTCTGAAGAGAGAACAGGAAGAAGGCCAAGGAGGTCAACGCTGAGCTTCAGTCTCCCAGCTCCTGTGTTCTGAGTCCATTCTCTACCTTGTTAACCCCATTCAGATTCTAATGGGCCCTCTCCCTTTATCAACACAGCTTTCCAGACAGGCACTTATTTGTGGTAAGGTATAAATGATATGACCATGAACTGATAAAACAGTAAACATGCACGACAGTGCTTCTCTGAAAGGCATTTTCATGTCTGTAAGCATGATACACGTATGTGTCAAGGTAATCAGAGAGAAAGAGACATTGATTTAAGGAATTCGCTCGCATAATTGTGAGGGCTAGTGAGTCCAAAATCTGATGGGGCAGACTGGAGACTCAGCAAAGAACTGCAGTTTGAGCTCAAAGGCAGTCTGATGCCCTATTTTTTCCTCCTGTAGTGGAGGTCAGTCTTTCTAGGAAGACCTTCAACTGATTAGACGAGGTTCACCCACATTGTGTAGGGTGATGCTATCTAACTATCTCATCCTCTGCCACCCCCTTCTCTTTTGCCTTCAATCTTTCCCAGCTTCAGGGTCTTTACCTTAAATTAAATATATTGAACTTTCAAAGAGAAACTGCTGGTATTTGTCAGCAGACATCTGGAGAAGGAAATGGTAACCCACTCCAGTGTTCTTGCCTGGAAAATTCCATGGATGGAGGAGCCTGGTAGGCTGCAGTCCATAGGGTCACACAGAATCAGACATGACTGAAGTGACTAAGCAGTCAGCAGAAATGATACCTGGGGACTAGGAAAAGGCCTTGCCCTCTTCACTGAAGTTACAATACATGACTACATACCCACAGAGTGGATTACAAATCCAGAAACAATCTCTCAGTTATCTTTACTCTCTTCTGCAGCCTGGAATTTAGGAGGAAGATTTTTCAGAAATACTCATTTGATTTGCAAAAGCAGAAATAGACACACAGACATAGAGAACGAATGTATGGATAACCAGGCGGGGCGGGGAGGTGGGATGGTTGGGAGATTGGGGCTGCCATGTACACCACTGTGTTAAAAGAGATCACTAGTGAGAACCTCCTGTAGAGCACAAGGCACTCTAATCAGTGCTCTGTGGTAGCCTAAACGGGAAGGAAATCCACTATTCCTATAGGGAATATAGGTCTACATACAGCCGATTCACTTTTCTGTGCATCAAAAACTAACGCAACACTGTAAAGCAACTATACTCCAATACAAAAAATTTATGTGTCCTCATTCAACACAGCTTTCCAGACAGGCACTTATTTGTGGTAAGGTATAAATGATATGACCATGAACTGATAAAACAGTAAACATGCACGACAGTGCTTCTCTGAAAGGCATTTTCATGTCTGTAAGCATGATACACGTATGTGTCAAGGTAATCAGAGAGAAAGAGACATTGATTTAAGGAATTCGCTCGCATAATTGTGAGGGCTAGTGAGTCCAAAATCTGATGGGGCAGACTGGAGACTCAGCAAAGAACTGCAGTTTGAGCTCAAAGGCAGTCTGATGCCCTATTTTTTCCTCCTGTAGTGGAGGTCAGTCTTTCTAGGAAGACCTTCAACTGATTAGACGAGGTTCACCCACATTGTGTAGGGTGATGCTATCTAACTATCTCATCCTCTGCCACCCCCTTCTCTTTTGCCTTCAATCTTTCCCAGCTTCAGGGTCTTTACCTTAAATTAAATATATTGAACTTTCAAAGAGAAACTGCTGGTATTTGTCAGCAGACATCTGGAGAAGGCAATGGCAAGCCACTCCAGTACTCTTGCCTAGAAAATCCCATGGATGGAGGAGCCTGGTAGGCTGCAGTCCATGGGGTCACACAGAGTCAGACATGACTGAAGTGACTAAGCAGTCAGCAGAAATGATACCTGGGGACTAGGAAAAGGCCTTGCCCTCTTCACTGAAGTTACAATACATGACTACATACCCACAGAGTGGATTACAAATCCAGAAACAATCTCTCAGTTATCTTTACTCTCTTCTGCAGCCTGGAATTTAGGAGGAAGATTTTTCAGAAATACTCATTTGATTTGCAAAAGCAGAAATAGACACACAGACATAGAGAACGAATGTATGGATAACCAGGCGGGGCGGGGAGGTGGGATGGTTGGGAGATTGGGGCTGCCATGTACACCACTGTGTTAAAAGAGATCACTAGTGAGAACCTCCTGTAGAGCACAAGGCACTCTAATCAGTGCTCTGTGGTAGCCTAAACGGGAAGGAAATCCACTATTCCTATAGGGAATATAGGTCTACATACAGCCGATTCACTTTTCTGTGCATCAAAAACTAACGCAACACTGTAAAGCAACTATACTCCAATACAAAAAATTTATGTGTCCTCATTCAATAGCAAGGATACCTGCCTTACTACTGTGCCATGACTTTAATTATGATGAAGCTTTGTTCTATCTCCGCTAAAGGCCAAGGACAGCTGTGAGCAGGGAGACTGACCTCTGTCTTGTTTAGGGTTCCAGTTCTGCATGACAGAGGCTAGCTTCCCAGTGAATTATCAATGAGTGAGTGAAAACTGAAATCACCAAACAGCTTCCTGATGTTCCTTGTTTGGTATGACTCTTCCAGATACCTGGCACCTTTATTCACAGACTGAAGTATTGATTTATGTCAAAGTAGACAACAAGGATTATTAGATTCCTGTTCATTTTCAATTTTACAGCATCGTGCGTCTTTCAGGTAAATGAAGTGGGTAAATGAAGTCACGGCCATATGCCTACAGTGATTACAGAAGCCATTCTTTGCATTGTTTTTCTCATTAACCTGCAAAGAGAAAGTTTTTTTGCGCCTTTGTAAAATCTCCAATTTAGCAGGATCTCCTGCACACCTGGACTTTGTCAGGGGCAATTTAAAATACCCCAGAGATGGGCAATGACTGTTTGCCTGCCAGAAGGTTAGATTCAGGATTATCACACACAGGAATGAGCCGGAGCTTCCTCTCCCAAGCTTACATTTGCGCTCTGCATCTGCTTCTTATTCCCCAGCAAATGTCTTCAATTATCTGTCTTGTAACCAGCAAATCAGGAAAAGGGCATCACATCCCGGCGTAATCTCTGTGACCTTTAGGAACCGGCACAGCTCTCATTTCATCTGATATTCGCCTTCTCCCCTGGGAAGGCTTGCTCCCCCCACCTCCCATCAGTGCCGTCCTTGTTTCCATCTCTGGGCTTGTGCCTGTGGCTGCAGCCGCGCCTTGGGGTGGGGAAAGGACTCTAACAGTGCTCTGTGGTAAAAGAGATCACTAGTGAGAACCTCCTGTAGAGCACAAGGCACTCTAATCAGTGCTCTGTGGTAGCCTAAACGGAAGGAAATCCACTATTCCTATAGGGAATATAGGTCTACATACAGCCGATTCACTTTTCTGTGCATCAAAAACTAACGCAACACTGTAAAGCAACTATACTCCAATACAAAAAATTTATGTGTCCTCATTCAATAGCAAGGATACCTGCCTTACTACTGTGCCATGACTTTAATTATGATGAAGCTTTGTTCTATCTCCGCTAAAGGCCAAGGACAGCTGTGAGCAGGGAGACTGACCTCTGTCTTGTTTAGGGTTCCAGTTCTGCATGACAGAGGCTAGCTTCCCAGTGAATTATCAATGAGTGAGTGAAAACTGAAATCACCAAACAGCTTCCTGATGTTCCTTGTTTGGTATGACTCTTCCAGATACCTGGCACCTTTATTCACAGACTGAAGTATTGATTTATGTCAAAGTAGACAACAAGGATTATTAGATTCCTGTTCATTTTCAATTTTACAGCATCGTGCGTCTTTCAGGTAAATGAAGTGGGTAAATGAAGTCACGGCCATATGCCTACAGTGATTACAGAAGCCATTCTTTGCATTGTTTTTCTCATTAACCTGCAAAGAGAAAGTTTTTTTGCGCCTTTGTAAAATCTCCAATTTAGCAGGATCTCCTGCACACCTGGACTTTGTCAGGGGCAATTTAAAATACCCCAGAGATGGGCAATGACTGTTTGCCTGCCAGAAGGTTAGATTCAGGATTATCACACACAGGAATGAGCCGGAGCTTCCTCTCCCAAGCTTACATTTGCGCTCTGCATCTGCTTCTTATTCCCCAGCAAATGTCTTCAATTATCTGTCTTGTAACCAGCAAATCAGGAAAAGGGCATCACATCCCGGCGTAATCTCTGTGACCTTTAGGAACCGGCACAGCTCTCATTTCATCTGATATTCGCCTTCTCCCCTGGGAAGGCTTGCTCCCCCCACCTCCCATCAGTGCCGTCCTTGTTTCCATCTCTGGGCTTGTGCCTGTGGCTGCAGCCGCGCTCGGTGTGGGGACGGATTTCCACCAGGGGGCGCTGAAAGGGAGAAAATGGGAGCTCCAGGCATCAGCTCCCAGCCCCTCTCAGTCCAGCAGATAAACCCGAGCACAGGAGCGCCTGGATGCCTGCACTACCGGAAGCAGAGCTGGCACATTCCTTCCGTTTCTAATGTTCTCAGGTTTGTGTCTGTATAACCTCACGTTCATCCCCAGGCATTTCCGATGGCAGAGTTTCGTTTTAAATCAGAGCGTCGAGTGAAATTCATTCCTCCTGAGTTTGCTTAGAACAACTGGCAGATGGCTGGTGATTTTTATTTGAAAACATGAATAACTGGCTTGTTTCAAGAGCTGCCCCAAGTCAAAGACGAGGCTAGTGGTTTTAGGTCGAGGAATTTTAGGGCAGCTGCACTCACAGCTGAAGAACTTGGGGAATGGAAACGTCTGGAAAACCTTGGCTTTGGAAAAATGGCTATGGGCCATTGAAGCTGATCCTCTAAATCCACTACAAGAAATGCCTTATTTATTTATTTTTTTTTTACCAGAAATTTACAGAGAGGCCACACCTCCTCATGACTGCAATAAATTCCCACCATTTAGATCTGTTTCTTAAGGGACCTTTGAAGACTACATTTTAATTAACTCCATGTCATCTGGTAGGTGTGACACATACCTCTGAGCAGACACCAGAAAAGGCTTTCTGTATACCAAACCAAGAATCTACACCAATGAGGGAAAGCCAGAAAAGCAAACAGAAAAAGAGGGCAAGAGGGAGAGAGGAGGAAGAAAGAGCCAGAAGTACATGGAGTTTTTTACAGAAATACCTGAGTGCAAGGGGTGCTGGTTCGATCCCTCGCCTGGGAAAATTCCACGTGCCACGAAGCGGCTGGACCGATGTGTCCAGCTACCGAACCAGAGCTCTGGAGCACATGCGCCCAGAGCCGGTACTCTGCAGCGAGAGAGGCCACTGCGCTAGGAGGCCCACACAGGCCAAAGAACAAAGATGGATGAAAACAGATAAATGAAAGACCAACAGAAGTGGCCAAAAAAAAAAGTTACCCTTGATACAAACGTATGAGCACCAAAGGTGACAGATGGGAGGAGGGATAAATTAGGGGTTTGGGATTCACATATAGACAATATATATAAAATAGATAATCAACAGGGACCTACTGCATAGAGCACCGAGAACTCTGTTCAATATTCTGTAATAACCTATATAGGAAAGAATCTGAAAAAGAATGGATATATAGGGATAAGGGGTTTCCAGCTGGCACTATTGATAAAGAATCCACCTGCCAATACAGGAGATGTAAAAGACTCAGGTTCGATCCCTGGGTCGGGAAGAGCCTCTAGAGGAGGGCATGGCAACTCACTCCAGTATTCTTGCCTGGAGGTCTACAGTCTACAGGGTCACAAAGAGTTGGACACAACTAAAACCACTTAGCACACACAAATATATGTATAACCGAATCATTCTGCTGTACACCTGAAATTAACACAGCACTGTAAATCAACTATAACATGCAATTAAAAATTTAAAAGTTTTTAAAAGATCTGGGATTATACCTAACTGTAAACTACAAAACTCTGTAAAAGTAAAGTAAGATAAAAATAATTATTACAAAACTTTTTTGGGATTAAATTATCCTTGTGTTGTGTGTGGGCCTCAGATATAACCAAACCAACCCCATGAGAATTCCCACCATTTAGATCTGTTTCTTAAGGGACCTTTGAAGACTACATTTTAATTAACTCCATGTCATCTGGTAGGTGTGACACATACCTCTGAGCAGACACCAGAAAAGGCTTTCTGTATACCAAACCAAGAATCTACACCAATGAGGGAAAGCCAGAAAAGCAAACAGAAAAAGAGGGCAAGAGGAGAGAGGAGGAAGAAAGAGCCAGAAGTACATGGAGTTTTTTACAGAAATACCTGAGTGCAAGGGGTGCTGGTTCGATCCCTCGCCTGGGAAAATTCCACGTGCCACGAAGCGGCTGGACCGATGTGTCCAGCTACCGAACCAGAGCTCTGGAGCACATGCGCCCAGAGCCGGTACTCTGCAGCGAGAGAGGCCACTGCGCTAGGAGGCCCACACAGGCCAAAGAACAAAGATGGATGAAAACAGATAAATGAAAGACCAACAGAAGTGGCCAAAAAAAAAAGTTACCCTTGATACAAACGTATGAGCACCAAAGGTGACAGATGGGAGGAGGGATAAATTAGGGGTTTGGGATTCACATATAGACAATATATATAAAATAGATAATCAACAGGGACCTACTGCATAGAGCACCGAGAACTCTGTTCAATATTCTGTAATAACCTATATAGGAAAGAATCTGAAAAAGAATGGATATATAGGGATAAGGGGTTTCCAGCTGGCACTATTGATAAAGAATCCACCTGCCAATACAGGAGATGTAAAAGACTCAGGTTCGATCCCTGGGTCGGGAAGAGCCTCTAGAGGAGGGCATGGCAACTCACTCCAGTATTCTTGCCTGGAGGTCTACAGTCTACAGGGTCACAAAGAGTTGGACACAACTAAAACCACTTAGCACACACAAATATATGTATAACCGAATCATTCTGCTGTACACCTGAAATTAACACAGCACTGTAAATCAACTATAACATGCAATTAAAAATTTAAAAGTTTTTAAAAGATCTGGGATTATACCTAACTGTAAACTACAAAACTCTGTAAAAGTAAAAAGTAAGATAAAAATAATTATTAAAAGAAAAAAGACATCCTTGATTCCAAGTTTATGCTCTTTATATATCTGAGGCATTAAATTATCCTTGTGTTGTGTGTGGGCCTCATTTGATATCAAAAGGGACCTCCTTTCATCAAAATGACAGAAAGAATACGGTTTCCTTTTGGTATTAAAATATCCATTCTTCTATACTATCTTATGGAAGAGATAACTACTGTCAAGGTGCTGTGGGTCTCAGGGATCGTACATGGGGGCTATGCAACAGCCTGGAGGAGTGGGATGCGGGGGATGGGATATACATATGACGAATCTGGAATTATACATATCTGTAAATAACAAAACTCTGTAAAATCAAAAAAGCAAAATAAAAACCGTGATTATAGGGGGAAAAAAATCCGTTCTTCTAAGAAATAACAGTCACCAGAGATGTGAGTGTTTTTTTAAATGTATTGACAACATAAGTAAGCAACTCTGTGTTAGATCCCAAACTGGTTGTTGGTCATTATCCTGTCTGTGAGAGCTTCGAGGAAGGGGAGTAATTCCACTAAGGGATTCCTTGGTTCCTAACAGAACATAGGCAGCCAGCTTGTGGGACAGTAAGTGATTCTCTGGGGGAGGGCAAGGACAGGGCTGGTCTGGCCGGCCCCAGGGGTGCTGTGTCAGGGGAAAGGGCGAGGAGCCTCTGGAAGTTCAGGGAGCTGCAAGGGGCCCTGGACCCCCGGGGAGACGGTGCTCCGGGAGCAGACACTGAAGGGAAGGCAGGGTCTCCCTGAGGATTGACGCTCTGCAGTTCACAGCTTCAGTCAGCAAAGCCGGGAGCACCAAACAGTCCATTGATAAAGAATCCACCTGCCAATACAGGAGATGTAAAAGACTCAGGTTCGATCCCTGGGTCGGGAAGAGCCTCTAGAGGAGGGCATGGCAACTCACTCCAGTATTCTTGCCTGGAGGTCTACAGTCTACAGGGTCACAAAGAGTTGGACACAACTAAAACCACTTAGCACACACAAATATATGTATAACCGAATCATTCTGCTGTACACCTGAAATTAACACAGCACTGTAAATCAACTATAACATGCAATTAAAAATTTAAAAGTTTTTAAAAGATCTGGGATTATACCTAACTGTAAACTACAAAACTCTGTAAAAGTAAAAAGTAAGATAAAAATAATTATTAAAAAGAAAAAAAAAGACATCCTTGATTCCAAGTTTATGCTCTTTATATATCTGAGGCATTAAATTATCCTTGTGTTGTGTGTGGGCCTCATTTGATATCAAAAGGGACCTCCTTTCATCAAAATGACAGAAAGAATACGGTTTCCTTTTGGTATTAAAATATCCATTCTTCTATACTATCTTATGGAAGAGATAACTACTGTCAAGGTGCTGTGGGTCTCAGGGATCGTACATGGGGGCTATGCAACAGCCTGGAGGAGTGGGATGCGGGGGATGGGATATACATATGACGAATCTGGAATTATACATATCTGTAAATAACAAAACTCTGTAAAATCAAAAAAGCAAAATAAAAAAACCGTGATTATAGGGGGAAAAAAATCCGTTCTTCTAAGAAATAACAGTCACCAGAGATGTGAGTGTTTTTTTAAATGTATTGACAACATAAGTAAGCAACTCTGTGTTAGATCCCAAACTGGTTGTTGGTCATTATCCTGTCTGTGAGAGCTTCGAGGAAGGGGAGTAATTCCACTAAGGGATTCCTTGGTTCCTAACAGAACATAGGCAGCCAGCTTGTGGGACAGTAAGTGATTCTCTGGGGGAGGGCAAGGACAGGGCTGGTCTGGCCGGCCCCAGGGGTGCTGTGTCAGGGGAAAGGGCGAGGAGCCTCTGGAAGTTCAGGGAGCTGCAAGGGGCCCTGGACCCCCGGGGAGACGGTGCTCCGGGAGCAGACACTGAAGGGAAGGCAGGGTCTCCCTGAGGATTGACGCTCTGCAGTTCACAGCTTCAGTCAGCAAAGCCCCGGGGAGCACCAAACAGTCCAGTCCTGGAAGCCCTTGTTTCCTCCAGGAAAGAATGGTATTCCTTCTCCCTTCTCAGCTAGTGTGAGGAGGACTTTGCAAGCCTCTTGTACACAACTCCTCCATCCCCAGGCCTCAGAGCAGTGTCTCCTAGGAGCCTACGGTCTATGAGCTCCAAGTTCACAAGCAGTTCATTGACATCACATCCCGGACATCTGGCCAGCCTGGTGACCGCCAGACCCACTGGCAGCCTGCACTGGGCTGTGCCCTCTGAGGGCAGGAAGAGGACAAACGCCAGCCAACGGGCTTCACTGCACAGCAGAGCATCTGCTGGTCACACAGTGGAAACCTCATGGACGCAGCACCGGACAGTGGCTACTGCTGGCCCTACTGCTACAACTTTTACCCAGCTGCCGAGGGATAAAACGAAGTGATTTAGAAACAAAAGGAAAGATACGTATTCTAATGTCCACATTAACGTTAAGCCTCTTTTTCAGAAAAGAGGATCAACTACAGCCTGAGGCAAAATGACCAGGTCTTGTTTAGGTCCCTGGTTCCCCTAGGTTTTGCCTCTGAATGAGGTATCTACTGTTGGATTCCAAACCTAGAGGCAGGAACCATCTATTATCTCAGCTTCTGTGAGTCAGGAGTCCATGCACAGCTTAGCTGGGTGTCTCTGAATCCAGTTGGGGTGTCCCCGAAGCTCGTGACATTGTTGTAAAGGGCAGCTGGGCTGAGCTGGAGAATCTATTTTCAAGTTCGCTCACACAGCTGTCGCTGGCCTTGGTGGCACGGTTTGTGAGAATAGGGATTCTCTATAGGTTATCCAAGAATGCTCATGCATGGCAGCAGGTTCTCGAAAAGACAGGGAGCCTGAGAGTGCTAAGACAGAAGCTGCAGTCTGCAGCAAGCTCACTCACCAGGAACACTCCATCCATCCCAGCTGCCTCACTCCATTCATACCTGAGGAGAGGGATCACGCGTGGTGTGAGCAGCAGGAGGGGGCCGTCCGGGGCCACCTGAGAGATGCCTGGGCCACCCCCCTCCTTATCTGCATACTAATTGGCAAAGAAATAACAGAAAACAAGACCTTAAAGGGGCGGGTGTGGGACTCAAGCACAACAAGGACTAGAGAGGGTTTTGACATCAGAGGAATGGCAGTGTGATCAAGGGGTCCTTACCTCACCCCTTCCCCAGATCAAAGTGTGAGTCCAGAAAACTGCCTTTTAGCAGTATCTCAGGCACACTTCAGACACCTTAAGACTTAAGAACCACTCCATGGTTATTTTTCTTTTTACTTTATCAACTGGAAAAAAAAAAAATCAGGTGACGATGAGGTGGAGGGGAGGGAGGTGGTCAGCGTGTTGAACCTTCAGCCCTTCTCCCTGGTCCAGGTCCCTAAATGATCCTCCTGGGCTGGGCCTGTCCTCAGAGCAGCTATCAGCTGTTTCCCAGACTGGCCCTGCCGCCCCCAGACTCTGCCCCTCGTCAGTGTGACCGACACTCACCTTCCACAACCATCGTCTCCCGCCCTCCAGCAGCCTAGGAGGCCAGACGGCTAGGACAGCCCTTAAAACAACCAAGGTATTTCTCAAATGACGCTGGCCCAGCAAACATCTCTAAACATGGTTTTGATTAGTAGCAACTCGCCGAGGCACCTCTTGATTTTCTCTCATCAACAGTGAGCACTCATTTGTTTCACCCGGGAGAAAACAGAGCCACATAGAAGTGCAATTTGTGGAATAAATCAATTCCATCCCACCATGGAATCAAATTATCAGAAGCTGGAAAGGATAGCGATGGTTCATTAAATCCATGTCTTTCCAGGTCAGACAGAATGATCCTCAAAATAGCCCCACCAAAAGGTGGCCTCTTATTCCCTTCTTTGGGCAATTTAGTCCTTGTCTCAACCTTCACTGTTTATTTCATATGTAACTGAACCCTTTCCATTATATACAGCCTTTCCTCTAGTTCTGATATCAGGAGACATGAAGAACAGAAGCCTCCACATGGCTTTTAATAAAAGGTTCTAATGAAGTCACTTCTCATCTTTGTCTTGTCGCTGGGAGAGGGATCACGCGTGGTGTGAGCAGCAGGAGGGGGCCGTCCGGGGCCACCTGAGAGATGCCTGGGCCACCCCCCTCCTTATCTGCATACTAATTGGCAAAGAAATAACAGAAAACAAGACCTTAAAGGGGCGGGTGTGGGACTCAAGCACAACAAGGACTAGAGAGGGTTTTGACATCAGAGGAATGGCAGTGTGATCAAGGGGTCCTTACCTCACCCCTTCCCCAGATCAAAGTGTGAGTCCAGAAAACTGCCTTTTAGCAGTATCTCAGGCACACTTCAGACACCTTAAGACTTAAGAACCACTCCATGGTTATTTTTCTTTTTACTTTATCAACTGGAAAAAAAAAAAATCAGGTGACGATGAGGTGGAGGGGAGGGAGGTGGTCAGCGTGTTGAACCTTCAGCCCTTCTCCCTGGTCCAGGTCCCCTAAATGATCCTCCTGGGCTGGGCCTGTCCTCAGAGCAGCTATCAGCTGTTTCCCAGACTGGCCCTGCCGCCCCCAGACTCTGCCCCTCGTCAGTGTGACCGACACTCACCTTCCACAACCATCGTCTCCCGCCCTCCAGCAGCCTAGGAGGCCAGACGGCTAGGACAGCCCTTAAAACAACCAAGGTATTTCTCAAATGACGCTGGCCCAGCAAACATCTCTAAACATGGTTTTGATTAGTAGCAACTCGCCCCGAGGCACCTCTTGATTTTCTCTCATCAACAGTGAGCACTCATTTGTTTCACCCGGGAGAAAACAGAGCCACATAGAAGTGCAATTTGTGGAATAAATCAATTCCATCCCACCATGGAATCAAATTATCAGAAGCTGGAAAGGATAGCGATGGTTCATTAAATCCATGTCTTTCCAGGTCAGACAGAATGATCCTCAAAATAGCCCCACCAAAAGGTGGCCTCTTATTCCCTTCTTTGGGCAATTTAGTCCTTGTCTCAACCTTCACTGTTTATTTCATATGTAACTGAACCCTTTCCATTATATACAGCCTTTCCTCTAGTTCTGATATCAGGAGACATGAAGAACAGAAGCCTCCACATGGCTTTTAATAAAAGGTTCTAATGAAGTCACTTCTCATCTTTGTCTTGTCGCTGGGGAGAGGGGGACACAGGTTAGTGCTTCTTAGCTCTTACAGTCACTCTGTCTTTACATGGAGATCCAGACTTAATACAGTTCAGGTAGGTGCAAGTGGGATAATCTGTTTCTTTCTTTTCTTTCTTTCTATTTTTTTTAAACAAATCCTACCAACAAGTGTTGGGTCCTATGAGGTGATTTCCTTTAAACCCATGACATTTAAAACGTTGCAATCAATGTTTCCTACTGCCACTTAACAATCAGAAACGCAAAAACTGTTGTCAGCTGGCCCTGACTGCTTGATGCTGATGTGACTTAGCCTCGTTTTAATAGTTATGCAGAAGTCAAATCAGCAGTTCTCTCCCCAGTTTTTAATTTCTTGCATGAGAAGGCTCTCTGAGTCTTTGAGGTAAATTCATAAGCATTTCCAAGGGTTATACCTGGGTCTGAATAGTTCTCCAAAGCAACTCTAAAATGAAGTTTGTGAAGAACCTGTCATGTTAACGTACTGTTTCTCTATTGCACTGTGTTGGGAGGTAGGCAAAAAGAGGGTTCCCGTTGTACAGAGGGGGACCCGGTATGAAGAAGCTGCCAAAGGTGAGCCTCTAAGGTTGCAGCAAATCCTCAACGAGAACTTGATCCCCTACACTCCTGCCCTGAGTTTTCTATACTAAATATTCTAACACAAATACTGGTCACATGTCTACATACGAAGGTAGACTTAAGAATCCTATTTTGTTTTCTTTCGTTCTTAAGGCTGAACATTTTCTAAAATGACATCACCACCATGGTTACTTAAATAACAACAGCAACAACAACAACAACAACAAACCCGGTCACAACATCTGCGGAAATTATCCTCCAGACATCACCATTTCTGGCATTCAAGAGTGAGCACCATGCCCTGAACCAGCCCTGAAGAGAAAGGACCAGCCGTGTTACTTACAGGTGGAAAGAATCATGCTGCCTTGGGCGGGGAGCACACACAGAGTCTTCAGGTCTTCGGCGACGCTCCTGTCACAAAAACACATCTTTCAACTGAAATCATAGCTCACCCAAGATGTTTCTCACGGACAGAGCTAACCCCACCTATTTTCCTGTTCTAAAAACCTCAGCCAAGTGTGTGAATGACAACCCGATGGCCTATGTAAGAGAAAGTCGAATAATCTTCATCCAGACCTCGGAGGGGAGCTGCTACTCGCTCCTCCTTCCTGACTGTGTGGGTGACTCCAGCAAACCCCATTTTCAAGAAATCACAAGATGTGGGTCAAAGGGACCTTAAAAAGAGCATGGATTCAAACTGCCGTCTCTGGACAGAGAAGGAAATGGAGGCACAGGTGGGCGAAGGGGCAGAGTTTGTGGTTGAAACAGAATCAGAGCGTCCATGTTTGAAGGACCCTGTCTAGAAGGGTCTGGCCTCTGGCACAGGACTAATGCACTGGGCATCCTAGGGGGAAGCTTCTTTTGTGGGGAGGATGGAGAAGCAACCCATCCCCAGGTCACTGGGGCATGGCAAGAAATAAAAAAATCATCAAGAATAAAAATGCACTTAGGAGCGTCACTGTATCCCACCGAAAAACAACCAGACGTACATACGCTGAAGGGAACAGCCGCTGTGAAGACACAGCCGATTCGCGGGCCCTTCCTATTTCCTGCTTGATAAGATCTCTAGCATTCTGGGTGGATTCTTCTATTTTTACTTCTCCTTTTGCCGTCGCTGGGGTTTTAGATAAAAACTTTTTTTCTAAAGTTCTTGTGAACAGTTGAAAGATGTTTGAAGAAGCTGTTCCCACATGTTGCATGCATCTTGTTTTCCCGTCAAAACTGTCTGTCATTGTTGGCACAAGGGCTGTACCTTCTGCTTTCTCATCAAAGCCACCTAGCACTTTAACTGTAGCTCCTCGGGTCTCCAGGGAAGTGTGGGATGCGGCTGGGACCTGCGGGAGGAAGGAAGGAGACAAGCACAGCAGTGACAGTAGGGTAGAGCTCACATATGGCCAACGCCTTGAGTGAGCTACAGTTAACAGATGTGCACGTGGTTGTGATGGGGATGCTATTAAACAGGAAGGTGAGGAGGAAGGTGGGAAACAGACTGTGACACGACTCAGGATAAATATTTTACATTTTTTTCATTATAAGGGGAACAGGGAAGGGTAGAAGACAGCCTTCTGGGGATGAACTGATCAGACTAGAAAGATTATTCTCCAGGGTCATGTGATAGTGCTGCTCAGAGGAGCCAGCCACAGTTTCTGTTCCTTAAAAGGTCTTGATTTTCCATACACATAGCATCTATAATAATTTTTTTAACCATTTAAAAGCATATATTGAATGAAATGGTTCTAGTACTACTGCTAGAGTATTCAAGCCAGTGCAACCAACAAAAGAGGCTGGATGGGTCCTCCCCCTTGACTTTGCCTGCTCTCACCTCTAGATCCTCAGAATAAACAAATGGAAATGAGCAGTCACATGCAGAGAACAGGCTGTCCGGGTTCTCACAAGCCGGCCTGTGAGAGCAGCAGCCCCTCCCTGGTTAACGAGACTTGAAGATGATAGAGGAAGTGGGCCTTGAGTGCGTAGTTTAAAAAGACAATCAGATATGGAGGCCTCAGCTCATTCTTGGAAGCATCATCCATAACAAATCCTTTGGGATCCCGAGTCCTGCTGCCCACAGGTTTCTTTAGGTCCCACATAAATGAATAGGATGTTTTAGTGTTTCAAAGGCACAAACCACAGAGGTGCCTTTCTGATGTCCCACAGTCAACAGGGAGTCCTGGAGGAAGCAGGCAGCCAGGTAACAGTACTTGTGCTATTCTGAGGCCATGGGCTCATCTTCTCGCCTGTTACTTGCTTAGGGAGCCAGAGGGAGTAAACTCCTGTACGTGGCACTGCTCTCTTGTGAGCTGTTTCCTTGGCAACACTGTGGTTGACCCTCCTCCGCTATTCCTGGGGAAGGTTCTGTAGGATGTTGTTGACCAAGACAGCTTGCCACCAGGTACTAAGTAGCTTCTTCACGTAAGAGCTACTATGTGAACAGTACTCAAGGAGTGTTCACATGATAGTCCATGGTATGGGGGAGACCACAGCCCCTGGCATAGATGAATTCCTGAAGAAAGGCCCTATGTCTTCCTGGGCTTTCTAGACCCTCAAAATCAACAATCCTGTGTGAAGCCATACATGACCTCTGCTTTCATGATGCAGACTGTGTTTCTCTTCCCTGGGTTCATGAGGAAATGAGGCTCTCATTCCGACGGTGTCTACGTCAGAAATTCCAAGAGACAAAAACCCACTCAAAGAAACTCAATCCCAGAGTATATTATAAAGTTATAACAGACAGTATCTCTGATGCATGAACCCAGGTCCAAGCAGGCCTCCTGAAAGCCCTCTGGGAGACAACTCAGTACACCATGCTCTCCGTTTTTCCTGGCCGTTCCTTGGATTCTGCCAGACCTTGGCTTGTTCCTGGGTCTTGCAGGCAGCAGGGAAACATTGCATTGAATATCACTGATCCTTCTGCTTCAGAGTACACCTTCACTTATGGCATTTACTCCAGGGACAGAGTCTTAGGACACAGAAACTAACTGAATGCTGCCAGTTCAATTTTCCATCCGAATACAGTCATCTGTGGATACCATGGGCAGGGCCTTCTGACTCTTTGCGACCCCATGGACTGTAGCCCACCAGGCTCCTCTGTCCATGGAATTCTCCAGGCAAGAATACTGGAGTGGGTTGCCATTTCCTTCTTTGGGGATTTTCCTGACCCAGGGCTTGAACCCAGCTCTCCTGCGTTTTAAGCAGATTCTTAGCCACCAGGGAACCCAGTTCAATTTTGTATCCAATTCCAATTAGCTGTGGATATCATGGGCAGGACCACTTAGCCCAACACAGGCCCTGCTGGGGGCTTAAGCAAATAGGCACCCCAAACATGGCTACTCACGCGAGGGGAGGGCATGAGCAATAGAAGGGTCCAGACATTTCTCTTCAGTAGGGAATATTTGAGCCTCAGGAGACAAGGAATTGACAAGACAATCGCTGTCCTAAGAAAGTTATCTCATATATTACAGAATTAAATGTTTCAATTAAACAACTCATAAAGTCAACTATACCCCAATAAAAATTAAATTAAAAAAGACCACTCGTGTTTCTTACAAATATATAACTTTATATATTATGTATATTTACAGTATGTACAGCATACAAATATGTTTTAATGAAATATTAATGGCAATCTTGAAAACAGATATTTCAAAACAAACGATGGGTACTGATCCATCCAGAACTCACATTCTAGACATGCCCCTGCCCAGATTTTTGTAGAAATCACAGGGAAGAAGGAGTGGCTGGAATGTGGCTCTGACACCCCTGCCCCTCCCAATGACCCTGGCCTCCCGCTGACACCAGTTAACATGACCCCATGTGCACCCCTGAAATTCAGGCGATCCTGGGGCCTGGGAACCATGCCTGGCACACAGTGGGCATGCCAGTACTTGTGGAATGAATATTAGTAGGTGTTTTTAAGCACCACTTCTAAGGCCACCCTTCCATAATCCAGAAGATTTGGTCACGGAGCTATGGCTGGTCGTGAAGCAAATGCCTCAGCTGTTTCCACTTTATAAGTAAACCAATGTACCTGTCCAAGTGCTAAATAAATTAAGAGTCCTCCACAAAGTGCCACTCTGTCCTCATGCTTTGGAATCTGGAAGCCATCAGTCACAGCACCGCTTGTCTCCCAAAAGTTTCTTCGCATTCAACTAGTTCATCTATCGTGCGCAGCAAATCTTCAAACGATGGCCTTCCCTCTGGTTTCTATGATTCAAAATCAAAGAGAAGCAGTGGGTTCCAGAACCCATCCCTAAAAAATGACCTTTCACTGCTCACGCGCAGGCGGCATGGCAAACCAGGACAAGGGCCTCTTTGCTCCAGGACTGGAGCAGACCTGCCTCTCCACCCAGGTCTCACTGACTCTGCACGTGTCGCTGCTACACTCAGCGTCCTGCCGCACGGCTTCTGTATCCCACGCAAGAACCCAAGAGAGCCTAACAGCCTACGAAACCCAGTCCTGCTCACTTGCAGTGAGTGTCCTCTACAACCGCCTCACCCCCATGGCCTTGCTTCCCAGTCTTATTTCCCACAGAAGACCTCACAGGAGTCCTAGGCTCAGAGGACACTCTCCATCCTCGTATACACACATGGAATTCACTACCAGCACCCTAGCTTTGCTCACACTATCCCTTCTCTACCAGTACCGCTTCTAGGCCAGAAGGCCTCTGCCCGTCCCACTCAGTGCTCTTAGAAGGCCAATGATAGCAAGTGACAGAGGGCACAGGCTTTGGAGTCCGACAAGACTCTGCTTCTCTGAAAAGAAGTGGCCTTGGGCAGGGGTCAACATAGTCTCATCCACATTTTGGTCGTAGCCAAAGTATCCATGTTTCAAAGGGTTACTCTGAGGACTAATCAAAAGTACTTAGTGCCGTGCCTGGTACGTAATGCCTGTGAGCTGATGTCACTTGTTGTACAATTTTCGCTGTGGAACCATGCCTGGCACACAGTGGGCATGCCAGTACTTGTGGAATGAATATTAGTAGGTGTTTTTAAGCACCACTTCTAAGGCCACCCTTCCATAATCCAGAAGATTTGGTCACGGAGCTATGGCTGGTCGTGAAGCAAATGCCTCAGCTGTTTCCACTTTATAAGTAAACCAATGTACCTGTCCAAGTGCTAAATAAATTAAGAGTCCTCCACAAAGTGCCACTCTGTCCTCATGCTTTGGAATCTGGAAGCCATCAGTCACAGCACCGCTTGTCTCCCAAAAGTTTCTTCGCATTCAACTAGTTCATCTATCGTGCGCAGCAAATCTTCAAACGATGGCCTTCCCTCTGGTTTCTATGATTCAAAATCAAAGAGAAGCAGTGGGTTCCAGAACCCATCCCTAAAAAATGACCTTTCACTGCTCACGCGCAGGCGGCATGGCAAACCAGGACAAGGGCCTCTTTGCTCCAGGACTGGAGCAGACCTGCCTCTCCACCCAGGTCTCACTGACTCTGCACGTGTCGCTGCTACACTCAGCGTCCTGCCGCACGGCTTCTGTATCCCACGCAAGAACCCAAGAGAGCCTAACAGCCTACGAAACCCAGTCCTGCTCACTTGCAGTGAGTGTCCTCTACAACCGCCTCACCCCCATGGCCTTGCTTCCCAGTCTTATTTCCCACAGAAGACCTCACAGGAGTCCTAGGCTCAGAGGACACTCTCCATCCTCGTATACACACATGGAATTCACTACCAGCACCCTAGCTTTGCTCACACTATCCCTTCTCTACCAGTACCGCTTCTAGGCCAGAAGGCCTCTGCCCGTCCCACTCAGTGCTCTTAGAAGGCCAATGATAGCAAGTGACAGAGGGCACAGGCTTTGGAGTCCGACAAGACTCTGCTTCTCTGAAAAGAAGTGGCCTTGGGCAGGGGTCAACATAGTCTCATCCACATTTTGGTCGTAGCCAAAGTATCCATGTTTCAAAGGGTTACTCTGAGGACTAATCAAAAGTACTTAGTGCAGTGCCTGGTACGTAATGCCTGTGAGCTGATGTCACTGTTAGCTTTCAAAAGTCACTTTGGTATCTAATCTCTTTGGCTGTTGTTTAGTTGTTAAGTCATGTCTGACTCTTTTGCAACCCCCTGGACTGTAGCCGGTCAGGTTCCTCGGTCTATGGGATTTGGATTTCCCAGTCAAGATTACTGGAGTCGGTAGCCATTCCCTTCTCCAAGGGATCTTCCCGACCCAGTGATCGAACCCATGTCTCCCGAATTAGCAGGTGGATTCTTCACTGAACCACCAGGGAAGCCAATCTCTTCTATGAGGTGATATTACCACACATGGGGAAGGCAAGCTCCAAAGCTGTGAGTAAAGAGACCCGAGGAAGTTGAGGCTTGGAGAAAGAAACCCCCTCAGGTGTTGGAGTATTACTCCAACAACACAAGAGGTCCACCCAAAGAAGAGTTGCTTCTCCAGATTTGTTCCCAGAGTCTCCAGCTCAGGCAACCATGGCAGGATATTTGCCAGGAAGGGGAGTGCAGCAGCCTGAATTTACTATCTTAAATATTAGCCTTTTCCACTTCTTCACATCTACTGCCCATTATACAGGCTGAGTTGAGATCGGCCTCCTGTTTAACACTCTGAAGTCATATAAAACATGTGCTCATTCACGAGGATCTAAAGATCACACATTTTTAATCTAGCAAGCCTAGATCCCTGAATTTTTAGAGGAGGAAGAAAGCACCCCAAAAATGTCATACCTCCTGCCAACATCTCCATCCTCGTATACACATGGAATTCACTACCAGCACCCTAGCTTTGCTCACACTATCCCTTCTCTACCAGTACCGCTTCTAGGCCAGAAGGCCTCTGCCCGTCACTCAGTGCTCTTAGAAGGCCAATGATAGCAAGTGACAGAGGGCACAGGCTTTGGAGTCCGACAAGACTCTGCTTCTCTGAAAAGAAGTGGCCTTGGGCAGGGGTCAACATAGTCTCATCCACATTTTGGTCGTAGCCAAAGTATCCATGTTTCAAAGGGTTACTCTGAGGACTAATCAAAAGTACTTAGTGCAGTGCCTGGTACGTAATGCCTGTGAGCTGATGTCACTGTTAGCTTTCAAAAGTCACTTTGGTATCTAATCTCTTTGGCTGTTGTTTAGTTGTTAAGTCATGTCTGACTCTTTTGCAACCCCCTGGACTGTAGCCGGTCAGGTTCCTCGGTCTATGGGATTTGGATTTCCCAGTCAAGATTACTGGAGTCGGTAGCCATTCCCTTCTCCAAGGGATCTTCCCGACCCAGTGATCGAACCCATGTCTCCCGAATTAGCAGGTGGATTCTTCACTGAACCACCAGGGAAGCCAATCTCTTCTATGAGGTGATATTACCACACATGGGGAAGGCAAGCTCCAAAGCTGTGAGTAAAGAGACCCGAGGAAGTTGAGGCTTGGAGAAAGAAACCCCCTCAGGTGTTGGAGTATTACTCCAACAACACAAGAGGTCCACCCAAAGAAGAGTTGCTTCTCCAGATTTGTTCCCAGAGTCTCCAGCTCAGGCAACCATGGCAGGATATTTGCCAGGAAGGGGAGTGCAGCAGCCTGAATTTACTATCTTAAATATTAGCCTTTTCCACTTCTTCACATCTACTGCCCATTATACAGGCTGAGTTGAGATCGGCCTCCTGTTTAACACTCTGAAGTCATATAAAACATGTGCTCATTCACGAGGATCTAAAGATCACACATTTTTAATCTAGCAAGCCTAGATCCCTGAATTTTTAGAGGAGGAAGAAAGCACCCCAAAAATGTCATACCTCCTGCCAACATCTCAGCATCACCTCGTATACGTATCTGGATGCCAACTTTGGCTGGTGGAGTCGGTGGCCACGAGTAACCATGGTTACCACTTCATAGTTGGTGTTTTTCTCAAAGGGCATTCGGCCTTCAGTGAACACTTCCCACATTAAGACACCTGGAAGACGAGAAGGATTGCCAAATGATGTACCTGCCTCCTCCACGGGGCAGGGTGGAGGGGAGGTGGAACGTGAGTCTTACCAAATGACCAGACGTCTGATTTGCTGCTAAAGCGGCTGTAATTAAACACCTCAGGGGGACACCATTTCACAGGAAACTTAGCCCCGGAAGAACTCGTGTACTGATCATCCAGAACATACCTAGAATTAAGACACTGTGTTATCATCTGTATTTTGTACATGCTCTTTAATTTGTTTTTCCCCCCTTAGAATCGAAAACACAGATGACTGAAGTTTAACAAGCATCCGGTTGAGGCTATTTGCCTCTGCAGCCACGCCTCTGCATTGCCGGCTTCCTCTGAGTGCTTAAGAAGGAAATACTGTAGCATTCTATCGGCACTTTCACTTTTCTGTTTTTCTTTTTTATAAGGCAGTGGAGCAACACACAATAAAAGAGTTTGTAAACTTCCTTTTTTCTTTTTTTTTTAAATAAGCAATTTTGTTCTTTAAACCAAGTTTTACCCAAAGGCCCCACCTGTAAAACATCTAAAGCCGAGCAGCTCTAAGGAAGTGGTGCCAAGCGCTTGGAACGTTGTGTGTTTGCCCCCGATTCCACAGAGCACAACTTAAAAACTGTAGCAAATAAACTGAAATGATGTATGCCCATGGTGGTATATATGTGTATATACTATGACCTCTCTCCTCTTAACATACACACTCAAAACAACACTATGTAACTTTTCTAGGGGAGCAAACATGTTCTTTAAGAAAGACACAAGCTCATAACACCGGTTACCCCTGGGGCGGATCCTTAACTGGGGTGGCAAATATGGGTTCTTCAGCCTTGTTTATAATGTGTTCCATATGCAGTTACAAGAGGAAGGCATTTGGGTAGTATAGGGACATGCAAAGTGAGTTTCTACAAACTCCATGGGAAAATATTCAAATACTTGCACAAACTTCCTTTGGTGTATAGACAAAGATGGGGCCAATGCCACTGTGGGTGCCTGTCCGTCAGAGCGCCTGAACTGAGTGCAGAAGGCATGTTTTAGAAGCAGAGGTCCCCAGCCTCTGAGATCTAAGGCCTGATGATATGAGGGGGAGCTGCTGCAATAATAACAGAAATAAAGTGCACAATAAATGACTCGCCCTGAAGCCACCCCCACCCCATCCATGAAAAATTACCTTCCACAACACTGGTCCCTAGTGTCAAAAGATTGGGGCCGCTGTTTTAGAGGGGCTGATGCAAAAGCACAGGTGTTTGCTGCTAATTAATAAACACCTCAGGGGACACATTTCATTCCACAGGAAACTTAGCCCCGGAAGAACTCGTGTACTGATCATCCAGAACATACCTAGAATTAAGACACTGTGTTATCATCTGTATTTTGTACATGCTCTTTAATTTGTTTTTCCCCCCTTAGAATCGAAAACACAGATGACTGAAGTTTAACAAGCATCCGGTTGAGGCTATTTGCCTCTGCAGCCACGCCTCTGCATTGCCGGCTTCCTCTGAGTGCTTAAGAAGGAAATACTGTAGCATTCTATCGGCACTTTCACTTTTCTGTTTTTCTTTTTTATAAGGCAGTGGAGCAACACACAATAAAAGAGTTTGTAAACTTCCTTTTTTCTTTTTTTTTTAAATAAGCAATTTTGTTCTTTAAACCAAGTTTTACCCAAAGGCCCCACCTGTAAAACATCTAAAGCCGAGCAGCTCTAAGGAAGTGGTGCCAAGCGCTTGGAACGTTGTGTGTTTGCCCCCGATTCCACAGAGCACAACTTAAAAACTGTAGCAAATAAACTGAAATGATGTATGCCCATGGTGGTATATATGTGTATATACTATGACCTCTCTCCTCTTAACATACACACTCAAAACAACACTATGTAACTTTTCTAGGGGAGCAAACATGTTCTTTAAGAAAGACACAAGCTCATAACCCCGGGTTACCCCTGGGGCGGATCCTTAACTGGGGTGGCAAATATGGGTTCTTCAGCCTTGTTTATAATGTGTTCCATATGCAGTTACAAGAGGAAGGCATTTGGGTAGTATAGGGACATGCAAAGTGAGTTTCTACAAACTCCATGGGAAAATATTCAAATACTTGCACAAACTTCCTTTGGTGTATAGACAAAGATGGGGCCAATGCCACTGTGGGTGCCTGTCCGTCAGAGCGCCTGAACTGAGTGCAGAAGGCATGTTTTAGAAGCAGAGGTCCCCAGCCTCTGAGATCTAAGGCCTGATGATATGAGGGGGAGCTGCTGCAATAATAACAGAAATAAAGTGCACAATAAATGACTCGCCCTGAAACCACCCCCACCCCCATCCATGAAAAAATTACCTTCCACAACACTGGTCCCTAGTGTCAAAAAGATTGGGGGCCGCTGTTTTAGAGGGGCTGATGCAAAAGCACAGGTGTTTTGAAAACCAGGCACAGAAACATCAAGCATGAGATTGGAGGCTTGTCTGGCAGATACAGAAAGTCTTCACAGAATGAAACCAGAGAGTGCTGGGTCATTACTGCCCGACAGCCGGCAGCTCCGGACCCATATCTGACAGCTGTGGCTTTTCAAACCTCCCTCGGCCTGAGTTTCCTTAGGAGAGAGACCCGGCTGCACGACCTGGCCTTTCCTGCTTTATAACTGCTCCTCATGCGGGCCATGAGCTAACCACTCCTGAGCAGGCCAAATGTGTCCCAGAGCTACGCTTTCAGACTCACTGTTCCTGCCACTATTTTACCCTCAGACTTTCACCTCGTTGACCGCTGCCTACCTTTTTTCAGATATGCTGGTTTCAAAGAGCCTTCCAGAGCGCCACACCTAAATGAATGACCATCACTCCTGCCCCACACCGCCCTCAGTGCCCACCTGCCCACAGCTCCAGCTTATCAGGATCACAGGGGTTGGCAAACGTTTTCTGTAAAAGGTTCTATAAGGAGTATTTTAGGTTTGCAGGTCTTTGTCGAATGAGGTCACACGACACACCTGCGAACGAGTCTTATCCGAATAACACTGTATTTACGGACACTGACATTTGACTTTCAGATCATTTCCACATGTCATAATGTATTTTTTAAGTTTTTTTTTTTTTTTTGTCCCCAATCATTAAAAAAATGTGAACACCGTGGGTGGCTCACAGGTCGGAGAAACGGGTGCCAGGTCAGCTGTGGCCAGGAGGTCGAAGTTTATGAATCCCCGCGCTGGCCCCTCACCCCGCTGTTTCCCCTCTTAGTGCTTCTCAGGTCCTGCACTTCTCTCTCCACCTGAGTTTAAGCTGCACATGGGCAGAGACTCGAGTGTCTTAGCCTCTGCTAGGGTTCAGTCTCTAATGCTGTGCCTGGAACACCACAGGCATCTCATTTTTTATGGATGGATGTACAGATGAAAAGAAAAGACCCTGATGCTGGGAACAATAGAAGGCAAAAGGAGAAGGGGATGACAGAGGGTGAGATGGTTGGATGGCATCACTGAGTCAAGGGACATGAGTTTGAGCCAGCTCCGGGAGATGGTGAGGTACAGGGAAGCCTAGTGTGCTGCAGTCCATAGGGGCACAAAGAGTCGGACACGACTGAGCGACCAAACTAAAGTGAACCATAAGGATGAACGAATGCTTGACAGAAGAAAGGAGGGAAGGGAAGGACAAATGCTTTTGAAAGGTCTTTTCTAACACACTACTAAAATTACAAAAATTAAGAGAATAAAGGGTTTCCCCTGGTGGTCCAGTGGGTAAGGACACCGCCTTGCAGTGCAAGGTGCGCCGGTTCGATCTCTGGCCTGTGAAGATCCCACGTGCCGCGGAGTGGCTGGACCGATGTGTCCAATCACCGAGCCGGAGCTCTGGAGCGCATGCGCCCAGAGCCGGCGCTCTGCAACGACAGACACCACCGCGATGGGAGGCCCACAGGAGCCAAAGAACAAAGACGGATGAAAATGGAGAAATGAAGGACCAATAGAAGTAGCCCGCCCGCTCCCCTCCCTCCCCAACCCGACCTCCGCCCAAAATAAATAAGTAAATCTTTTAAAAAGAGAGAGAGAATAAAAACATTACAGATGTGGGTGTTCTAGGAACTTTAACCCCAAACACATTTCAATCAAAAGATTCTAGAAATTTAATCCGCACCCAGGAGAAAGGAAAGCTGTTTAACAGGCTACAGTACCACCTAGTGGAGAGAACGATTAACACCGATTAACACGAAGTACACAGTACAGTTCTTTTTCATACATTTATTTTTATCTCAGGACTGTTAATGGGATTTCTTTTTTTGCTTTATCAGTGCAGATTATTTTCATGTTTATCAATTCTGTAATCTAACATGAATATCAACTAAAGCCACATAATGAGGCATTAAGTAATCCTAATTTCTCAACAGTTTACCTGAGGAAAAATCAAAACCAATAGTAAAAGGACAAATTCAGCAAAGAAATCTTTAAAAAATATAGATCATCTAATTTATTTTCTAATCTTATATAAAAAACACAAAGAAGCAGAAAAATCAATCCATATATGAATGACCAGTACTACTGTTTTGCTAATGGAACAAAAGTTATTTCAAAACAGCTCTTAAATAGGCTTCAGAGGAAAAAGCTGACACAAACAGTAAAGAAAAAGTCAAGTATTTTGAAGGTAAAGGCCACAGGCTTCATGTTATCGAAACTTTGGAAAAAATGGTCACATATACTCAGCCTTACCTCGCCATTCCGAAATCAGATACTTTCACAATTCCTGCCTCATTTACTAGACAATTTCTGGCAGCCTGGAAAACAACATTAAAATGGTAGGTAAGTTACAAAGTTCCACAATAAAAACAGAAAAATATAAGTTCTGTGGACAGTAAGTTTAGTGTAATCCAGTCAATATTTGCAGAGGTGTCTTGTATAAAAAAATTTTTTTACCCCTATGGAAATGTCTCCAACGCATACGTGGAAGAATGCGCCAGAAGATAGGCCAGAAGTCTCGTATATAAACAAGGCATTATTACATAATCTTTGTCAACTGTCACAGCTAATGACTAACAGAAGGGTCAGCCAGCTCTTTGCCCTCCCATCTCTATTCTTATTAAACTACCTGGTTTTCTTGTGGGTAGTAACAACATCTCTTAAGGTCCTTAATTCGGGTTCTTACTAAGTGAACTGTATAACACACAGCTATCAGAGGGATGCATGAGAAATCTTTCCACCCAGTGGCTTTTGCTTAGTGCTTGGTCTTCCCTACCCCAGACAGTCAAAAGAACAGTCCTGCGGAACACAGTTGGCTTTGTCAGTTATGACAAATACTACTGTAGATTATTTAGATTTTCTTGCCCATTCTTAAAGGTTACAAGGTTCAAGAAAAGAGTTTGGAATAAAACACAGTATCTCTTACAGGAAGGACATGACAACAACCATTTAAAATGCTATAGCCCACAGGTTAAGAATGTATTTGTCTTCCTGATGCTTCAGGATTCTGTGCTGTGTGCATGGCAAAGTCCACTCAAGTGAGGCTATTTCCTGTGGAATGCATTTTAAGTGTTCCTTTTAAAGTACAAGTTAATGCCCATTCCATGGGTTATCTCCATTTCCCTGTAAAGATACACTATCAAGCCTTTACACACGACAATCCCCAGGATTCCTCCCCCAGGAGACAGAACTATCAAAATCTTCTCTTAAGGGATGACGAAAACCTACCCTAAGGATGTCAGTATCATAGGCACAAACCTATCAAAATTGCCTTCACCAAGATGTGGTATGCGTAGAGAGGGGCAATCTGTCATATCCACACAGATAACGGATTTCCATCAGTTTTAAAAGTATAAACAAGAGGAAGGTACTAAGTTCACGAAGTTTCAATATGACAAAGACATGTTCTTTATCATCACTGCACATTATAATAACAATAATTGATGTTACACATACCACACCTTCCTTTTTAAGATTTTTATTTATGTATCTATTGGCTGCACTGGGTCTTTGTTGCTGTTTGTGGGCTTTCTCTAGCTGCGGCAAGTGGGGGCTACTCTCTGGCTGTGATGTGCGGGCTTCTTGTTGCGGTGGCTTCTCCCGCTGCGAAGCTCAGGCTCTAGGGCTCGTGGGCTCAACAATTGCCGCTCGCGGCCTCCAGAGTGTGGGCTCAGTAGTGGCAGTGCTCAGGCTTAGCTGCTCCGCAACATGTGGGATCATCCCAGACCAAGGGTCAAACCAGCGTCCACTGCATTGCAAGACAGATTCTTAGCCACTGGGCGACAAGGGAAGTCCCCCATATCACATCTTCAAATGTGCAGAGTCCCCATCATAAAATGTAGTCTTAAAAATTTTTGTGGGGAGTTCCCTGGTGGTTCAGTTGCTGGGAACGTGCCTGCCAATGAAGGGGGCATGGTTTGATTCTTGGTCCAGGGAGATCCCACATGCCATAGAGTAACTGAGATCATGAGCCACAGTTACTGAATCTGTCTTTTAAAGCCCCTGTAGGGCAACTACTAAAGCCCACATGTCCTAGAGCCCGTGCTCTGCAGCAAGAGAAGCCACTGCAATGAGAAGCCCATGTAATGCAGCTAGAGAGCAGGCCACACTTGCCACAACTAGAGAAAGCTACATGCAGCAGTGATGACCCAGGGCAGCCAAAATAAATACACATATTTTTAAGTTTTGTGAAAGAAAAGCCCAGGACCAGATGACTTCACTGGTGAATTCTACCAAACACTTAAAGAAGAATTAACATCACACCTGAGTTCTCAAGCTCTTCCAAAATATTTTAAAAGATACACTGCCAATCTCATTCCATAAGGTTAACATTACCCTAACACCAAAGCAAGATAAGGACACAACAAGAAAATAAAATTATAGGCCAATATCCCTGATAAACATAGATGCAAAAATCTTCAATAAAATATTACAACAGAATTCAACAGCACATTTAAAATGATCATATGCTATGATCCAGTGGTATTTATCCTTGAGATACAAGGATAGTTTGACATGTGCAAATCGAAAAATGCAATAGACCGCAGCAACAGAAAGATAAAAATCACATGGTCATCTCAATAGACACAGAAAAAGCATTTGATAAAATTCAACGTCCTTTCATTGCATGATTAAAACTCTCAACAAGTTAGGCATAGAAGTAATATATTTCAACATAATCAAAGAGATGTATTATGCCCACAGCTATGTCCAAGCTCACAGCTAACAACATACTCAATGCTGAAAAGTGAAAAGCTTTTCCTCCAAGATCTAGAACAAGACAAGGATGTTCACTTTTGTCACTTCTATTCAGCACAGAGGAGAGGAGAGGAGAGGTCCTAGCCAGAGCAATTAGGTGAGGAAAAGAAAATGCATCCAGATTGGAATAGAAAAGTAAGACTGCCGCTATTTGCAGATGACATAATCTTATATATAGAAAACTCTAAAGACCTCACTTAAAAAAAAAAAAAAAACACAATTAAAAGTAAAAAAAGAATTCAGTAAAATTGCAGGATAGAAAATAAACATAGAAAAATCAGTTTTGTTTCTATACACTAACATTGTACTGAGAGAAAATAAGAAAGCAAGTGAATTTCAATAGCATCAAAAATATTAATATATGTAGGAATAAATTTAACCAAGGAGGTAAAACAGCAGTACACTGAAAACTGTAAGACCCTGATGAAAGAAACTGAAGAAGACACACATAAGCAGCAAGATAGCCCGTGTTCACAGAGTGGAAGAATTGATATTGTTAAAATATCCATAAAACCTAAAATGATCTACAGATGAAATGTAATCCTATGTAAATTCTACTGTATTTTTCATAGAAATATATAAAACAATCCTAAAATTCATATGAAAAGACTTTGAATAGCCAAAAAAAATCTTGAAAAAGAATAAAGCTGGAGGTATCACACTTCCTGATTTTAAACCAGATTACAGAAATAGAATAATTGAAACAGTATGGTACTGTTACCATACTGAGACGTTGATCAATGGAACAGAACACAGAAGTCAGAAATAAACCCATGCATATATGGTCAACTAATCTTTAACATGGGCACCAAGAACACACAATGGGGAAATGATAATCTCATCTATAAATGGTGCTGGGAAATTCAAATATCCATCTGCAAAATAATTAAATTGGACCCCAACCTCACACCATACACAAAATTAACTTATTTTTCTTTTTTTAAACTTTATTTTACTATTAACTTTTACAGAGTTTTGTTGTTTACAGATATGCATGTTCCCACATTAGTCATATGTATATCCCCCCCTTCCCAACCATCACACAGCACCCCTGAAGGATCCCCTTTTCTCACAGAGCAATGACTAGAGCTATTTTCTTCACTTATGATAGTACAGGCCTTCAAGCTACTTCCTTTACGCCTCCCACCTTCAGTTCCTTCCCCACAATGTCCATATGTCCACTGTCCATGTCTGTCTTTCCGTCGCTTCACTGCGTGGCCATCAAATTAACTTTTGGATATGACACCAAAGCACAGGCAATAAAAGCAAAAATAAACTAAGAATACATCAGACTAAAAAGTTTTTTCACAGCAAAGGAAACAATCAACAAAATGAGAAGGCAAACTAAAGAATGGGGAAAAATATTTGTAAACCATACATCTGATAAAGGGTTTATATCTAAAATATATAAGTAACTCATTCAACTCAATAGCAAAAAAACAAATATTCAATTGATAAATGGGCAGAGGACAGAACACATATTTCATCAAAAAAGACACATGAGGGAATTCCCTGCTGGCCTACTGGTTAGGACTCCACACTCCCACTGCAGGGGGCACGGGTTCAATCCCTGGTCAGGGAACTAAGATCCTGCATGCCATATGGCACAGCCAAAAAAAAAAAAGACACACAAATGGTCAATACCTACATGAAAAGGGGCTCATCACCACTAACCATCAGAGGCATGCAAATCAAAACTACAATGAGATATCACCTCGCACCTGTTAGAATGACTGCCAACAAAAACACAAGATGACAAACACTAGCAAGAAAGAAAAGGTAGAAAAAGAGGAATGCTTGTATGCTGTTGGCAGAAATGCAAATTGGTATAGCCTAGAGTATGGAAAGCAGTATGGCGATTCCACAAGAAATCAAAAATAGAACTACCATATGATCCAGCAATCCCGCTTCTTGGTATATATCTGAAGGAAACAAAATCAGTATCTTAAAGAAATATCTGCACTACTATATATATATATAGCAGCATTATTCATAATAGTCAAGATATGGAAACAACCTAAGTGTCCATCAATGGATGAATAAATAAAGACAGTGTGGTGTGTGTATATATACGTGCATACAGAATGGAACATTATCTAACCATTAAAAAAAAAAAAGGAAATCCCATCAGTTGCAACAACGTGGATGAATCTGGAGTGAACAATGTTAAGTGAAACAGGTCAGCCAGAGAAAGACAAATACTATATCGTATTACTCATAATTTTCCTGGAGAATCCCATGGAAAGAGGAACCTGGAAGGCTACGGTCCATGGGGTTGCAAAGAGTTGGACACAACTGAGTGACTAAACACAGCACAGCATCTTATAATGGAATCCGGAGGGGGTGGGAGAAGAACAGAACTCCTATAAAGAGAGAGTATACTGGTGATTGCCAGGGGTTGGGGAAGAGGGGAAATGGAGAGATACTGGTCAAGGATACAAACTTACAGTTATAATTTCTAAGGATCTAAAGTATAGCATGATGATTATAGTTAATAATAGAGTGTTGTATACTTTAACAGGGACTAATGGTTCTGCCGGCATACTGAAAATAGACACATTGGGGAAGAACAGGCAGAGAAGAAAAAGGGAAAAAAAAAAGAATGGAGGAGAAAGGGAGACACAATAAGAGAGAGGAAAAATTAAGAAGTGTCACTATCATAACTTAGAACCAGTGAAAGAGTACTGTTTCTGGTATTTTCCAAAGTTGTTAACATGGGCCTCCATCTCTTTCCCAGTGAAGAAAATGAGCTAAGGGTTTTTGTTATGCAACACTTTCTGCTTCTAGCATGTGCAATGGAAAAGAACTAAGGATTCAGTCGAAGGATGAGTCAACCCTTAACTTCCCCATTTATCACCATATGCAAGTCTTTTTCACTTCTCTGATGCTCATTTTCTTATCTTTAAGACAATGGTGCTCAGAGTATCTGTTATACCTAGTTACCTCATGGATAGCTAGTCATAACAGACTATGAAGATGAAATATCAATGCATAGTAACTAACTTGGAAATACTACCTATGTAATTATACACCACATATATTAGATTTCATAAAGATCTTTCTGTTAAAACTATACAGAAAATTACACTGATCACATTTTAAAATAATGGTGAAATCCTGTTGAGAACAACACGTGGGTATGAATAAGTCATTGCTCATTGGCTGACCCAGACTGCAAAGGCACATGGCCACTGACAGGTATGCAAGTGATTAGATTACCAGGTCTCTGTGGATGAAGCTGTTTCTCTCCAGGTACTCCATCCCTTCACACACATCTTGACACATGCTCAGCAGCACGTCTCTACTAAAATGGCCTTGTCTCTGTCGGAGGAAATTCAGAAGGCATCCCTTCTCCATGAACTCAGTAACAATGTAAATGGGTCTCTGCTGGGTGCACACACCATAAAGCTGTACTAACTTCGGGTGTGTCAGTTTCCTGAGAGGGAAGCCATGCATACACAGAATTACTGCAGGGAAAGAAACCACCAGGGGTGTTAGCCAGTGAGGGGTCACTTCTGAATACAGAAAGAGGAACCGGAAAAAACACAGAACTTACATCATCACTTTAGCTTCTTCTATGAAGTCTTCCTCACACATGGCGCCTTCCCTAATCGCCTTGATGGCAACTTTGTACTGAGCTCGCCACTTGCCAAGCCTCACCACTCCAAACAGTCCACTCCCTAACTCCCTCATAAAGGTCAGCTCCGAAGGGTTAATCTCCCATTTTTCTGTGAGACAGAAGGGGGAAGTGGTAAAATTGAAGCAGGAGACGAGCAGCAATCAGTGAGAAGCAAAGAAATCATAACCAAGCTCAATCTCAAAGTTATAAGGAAATACAATTACTAATAAAACAAGAGCAGACTTGTAACTGCATGTAAACTACAGAAGATTGGATTTCTGCTCTCTAGGGAGGATGGATCTGTTCTCAGCTGTCACAGGAAAAGCAAACAGAACTGAATGAGGAAAGAAGATGCTGCATAATCAGCTAGTAATGGAGCTTGAAAGTTAAAGGTACTTTTTCTTTTCTTTTTTTTTTTAAACAAAAACCTCCTCCTTTACCATTCCACTCCCTCGAGGTTTTTTTTGTTTGTCTGTTTGTTTTTTAAGTCCATCAAGTTGGAAGGAGATTAACCTGTTTTAAAGGCTTTCACCAGTAGCACAAAGACAATCAAGTTAGATGTCTTCTCTGTTACCCTTCCTCTTTACTTTCTCCTGAGTAGCCAGTTAAGTCCAGTAAGAAATAAGATTCTGATTTAATTTAGAGGTAACATGGTAATGATTATTTTTCAGTGATGGGCAGTTTTTTGTGCCTAATTATGAATAATAATGAAAAAAGAAAACTAGGGTTACTATGGCTATAAGTATAATCATCTAACATTTCACACTACAAACAGTTCCACTATGCAAAGTTCTACACATCTAAACTGGTATTGCGACCATGAGTTCTTTTCAAGGAAAATGAGCGACACGACTACAGAAGGAGTTACCATAGCTGAATCCTGCAGTGGTCGGTGCATTCTTCCCCTTCGGGCTAATGGGGTACCTCAGTCTTGTGACAAGTCCTAGAAATCAAAAAGAGAAGTATTGCAGTTGAATTCACTCTGAATCATTCTAAGCAGTAAATCACTAAACTAGCAACTCACTCAGAAAAGTCATTCATGTATTCACTGAGTGATCATCTTTCGTGTGTACATACAGCCCTGGGCTATTTGCTAGCAAAACGTAGAGGAAGACAGGAAGGAAGATGACCCTACTGTTGTTGAAACCAAGTGTGTGTGCCTGATGCACAGTGAGGGCAAACCAACCAAAATGGCAGAGTCTGGAGCAGAAAAAGGTTTATTGCAGGGCCAAGCAAGGAGAATGGGTAGCTTGTACCCAGAAGACTCAAACTCTCCAATGCTTTCCAACAAGGCCTTTTAAAGACAGTGTTCAGGGTGGGGTTCATCTGATGCGTGATCTGCTCATGGACCTTCTTCTGACTGGTTGATGGTAGGTGACAGGGTGATGTGTCAGGAATCTCAGTCACTGACCTATTTCCAACCAGTCTGGGGTCTACCAAAGGTGGTCAGCATGTGGTCACCATCCTTCACTTGGGTGGGGGCCTAGTTTTGCACAGCAATTCAAAGAAATGCATCAGACTGTTATCTGTACCCCTTCAGGAGGAAATAGGAGTCCCGTGACTCTCATCATTAACTGCTTGAGTCTGTTCTTGGAAACTCAGGAATAGGAAACCCAGATGGGCTTTTGCACCCAAGAAGGCCCTACAGAGTCACAGCTCTCTGAGTTGACAATTCCATATTTTTAAAAATATACAGATGTTTTATTCATTCAGTATTTTTTGAAGTGTTTATCTGGCATCATGATAGTATACTGTCTTTGCAAACACTTCAAAGGATGTTAAAACATTTCCAATGATTATTATCAATTATTCTATCACATTTTTTTTCCAGTATTAGATTTTAATTATAAAATGGAATTACAGTGATTCACCTGATATAACTGCATATGTAATCTTACCATAAAAACTCGCCTCTACAATATGAGCAACTGGGAATACCAGGCACTGGAAATCAGAGAGGTACACTAAATCCTTTAACTTAAGGTGCTTAAGTACTAAATAAGAAATCCTAGGCATTTTACCTATAGATACCTGTAGCACAATGTATTCCCTCTAATATAGCATATCTCATACTAATTTCATATTATCATGTACTTCTCTGTCTCCCTCACCAGATGGTAAGATCAAAAACCATCTAGCTTACCACAGTCTCCCTATAGTCTGGCACAGTTCCTGGTATGCAGTAGGCAATTAACACATGTTTCTAAAATTAATTAACTGAGATAATGGTGAAGAATAAAACTCATACAAGAACAAAGAGAAATAGGGTGTGTGTGCCTGATGCACAGTGAGGGCAAACCAACCAAAATGGCAGAGTCTGGAGCAGAAAAAGGTTTATTGCAGGGCCAAGCAAGGAGAATGGGTAGCTTGTACCCAGAAGACTCAAACTCTCCAATGCTTTCCAACAAGGCCTTTTAAAGACAGTGTTCAGGGTGGGGTTCATCTGATGCGTGATCTGCTCATGGACCTTCTTCTGACTGGTTGATGGTAGGTGACAGGGTGATGTGTCAGGAATCTCAGTCACTGACCTATTTCCAACCAGTCTGGGGTCTACCAAAGGTGGTCAGCATGTGGTCACCATCCTTCACTTGGGTGGGGGCCTAGTTTTTGCACAGCAATTCAAAGAAATGCATCAGACTGTTATCTGTACCCCTTCAGGAGGAAATAGGAGTCCCGTGACTCTCATCATTAACTGCTTGAGTCTGTTCTTGGAAACTCAGGAATAGGAAACCCAGATGGGCTTTTGCACCCAAGAAGGCCCTACAGAGTCACAGCTCTCTGAGTTGACAATTCCATATTTTTAAAAATATACAGATGTTTTATTCATTCAGTATTTTTTGAAGTGTTTATCTGGCATCATGATAGTATACTGTCTTTGCAAACACTTCAAAGGATGTTAAAACATTTCCAATGATTATTATCAATTATTCTATCACATTTTTTTTCCAGTATTAGATTTTAATTATAAAATGGAATTACAGTGATTCACCTGATATAACTGCATATGTAATCTTACCATAAAAACTCGCCTCTACAATATGAGCAACTGGGAATACCAGGCACTGGAAATCAGAGAGGTACACTAAATCCTTTAACTTAAGGTGCTTAAGTACTAAATAAGAAATCCTAGGCATTTTACCTATAGATACCTGTAGCACAATGTATTCCCTCTAATATAGCATATCTCATACTAATTTCATATTATCATGTACTTCTCTGTCTCCCTCACCAGATGGTAAGATCAAAAACCATCTAGCTTACCACAGTCTCCCTATAGTCTGGCACAGTTCCTGGTATGCAGTAGGCAATTAACACATGTTTCTAAAATTAATTAACTGAGATAATGGTGAAGAATAAAACTCATACAAGAACAAAGAGAAATAGGGGAATGTGAACACTGAAAAATAACAAAATAAAAGATAAGAAAAAGTTCTTGGGGGAATAAGTAGATATGATATTAGTTCATTAAATATAAAACACAAAGTTACTATATGATTTAGCAGCAAATCCATTCTTAGATAAGCATCCCCTGACAAACGAAAAATGTTTCCATGTAAAAACCTGTGCATTTAATTTTATAGCAGCATTAATGAAAATAGCCAAAATGTAGAAACAACCCAAGTGTCCATAAGCTAATGAATGATGCAAAATGGATAAACAAAATCTACACAGTGGACTATTATTCATCAATAAAAAGAAATGGAGTACTTATACACACTGTAACATATTACGGTCAAAGAAGTCAGTCACAATAGATGACACAGTGTGTGGTTCTATTTACATTAAAAGTCCAGAATAGGCAAATCTGTAGAGAGAAAGGAGATGAATGGATGCTTAGGGCTGTACTGATGGAGGGGTTAGGAGGTGACCGCTAATGGGCTCCAGATTTCTGTGTGGAGGATGTTGTAAATAATCTTAGATTAAGGTGACACTTGGCACACCTCTATAAATATACTAATTTACTGACCACTGAGTTGTACACATCACACAGATGAACTTTTAGGTGTGCAAATTATATCTCGATAACTGTTTCTATCATTATCGGAGGAAAGTGAAGACAGCACAGCAGTCTTGACAAAAGCCTTTGATAAAGTCTCAAAAGTTAATTTTCTGTAAATTGAACTGGATGCTTGGCTAATCTCTACTCAGTTATATCTTTGAGGTCAAGAGCTAGAAATCTTTCTATATCATCCTGTGGTATTGGAAAAGACTTCTGAGAGTCTGTTGAACTTCAAGGAGATCAAACCAGTCAATCCTAAAGGAAATCAACACTGAATATTCATTGGAAGGACTGATGATGAAGCTGACGTTCCAATGCTTCGGCCACCTGATGCAAAGAGGAGACTCACTGGAAAGGACCCTGATGCTGGGAAAAACAGAGGCAGAAGGAGAAAGGGACAACAGAGGACGAGATGGTTGGATGGCATCACTGAGTCAATGGACATGAGTTTGAGCAAACTCTGGGAGATGGAAAAGGACAGGGAAGACTGACATGCTGCTTCCCTGAAGATGAAGCACAGAAAAGCCAGCTGTGCGGCGTCACAAAGAGTCGGCCATGAATGAGTGACTGAACTGACTGTGGAGCCTCAGTGTGCAAAACTGTCATCTGTCTGGTTTTGGTTTCGGTGTCTGGTTTATTCCTGCTCTGGTGGTAAGTGTAGCAGAGATTCGGGAAGATGGAAAACTTGTCTGGGACACTATTACCACAGTCTCTGAAAGCCTCGAACACAGACCTAAACCCACGCTGCTCATCTGGCAGCTGCTGCAACAACTCTGACATGACATCTACTGGATTCTAGTTTGTTGCTGTTAAAGGAAAAACTATTCAATGACACAATAGATGAATTTTCTATTTACATTAAAAGTCCAGGATAGGCAAAGCTGTAGAGAGAAAGGAGATGAATGGATGCTTAGGGCTGTACTGATGGAGGGGTTAGGAGGTGACCGCTAATGGGCTCCAGATTTCTGTGTGGAGGATGTTGTAAATAATCTTAGATTAAGGTGACACTTGGCACACCTCTATAAATATACTAATTTACTGACCACTGAGTTGTACACATCACACAGATGAACTTTTAGGTGTGCAAATTATATCTCGATAACTGTTTCTATCATTATCGGAGGAAAGTGAAGACAGCACAGCAGTCTTGACAAAAGCCTTTGATAAAGTCTCAAAAGTTAATTTTCTGTAAATTGAACTGGATGCTTGGCTAATCTCTACTCAGTTATATCTTTGAGGTCAAGAGCTAGAAATCTTTCTATATCATCCTGTGGTATTGGAAAAGACTTCTGAGAGTCTGTTGAACTTCAAGGAGATCAAACCAGTCAATCCTAAAGGAAATCAACACTGAATATTCATTGGAAGGACTGATGATGAAGCTGACGTTCCAATGCTTCGGCCACCTGATGCAAAGAGGAGACTCACTGGAAAGGACCCTGATGCTGGGAAAAACAGAGGCAGAAGGAGAAAGGGACAACAGAGGACGAGATGGTTGGATGGCATCACTGAGTCAATGGACATGAGTTTGAGCAAACTCTGGGAGATGGAAAAGGACAGGGAAGACTGACATGCTGCTTCCCTGAAGATGAAGCACAGAAAAGCCAGCTGTGCGGCGTCACAAAGAGTCGGCCATGAATGAGTGACTGAACTGACTGTGGAGCCTCAGTGTGCAAAACTGTCATCTGTCTGGTTTTGGTTTCGGTGTCTGGTTTATTCCTGCTCTGGTGGTAAGTGTAGCAGAGATTCGGGAAGATGGAAAACTTGTCTGGGACACTATTACCACAGTCTCTGAAAGCCTCGAACACAGACCTAAACCCACGCTGCTCATCTGGCAGCTGCTGCAACAACTCTGACATGACATCTACTGGATTCTAGTTTGTTGCTGTTAAAGGAAAAAACTATTCAATGACACTGTCCAATGGTCCAGCAGGCTTCATTCCGGACCACAGTGATAGGTACAGGGACCACAGCAGAGGGAGTTCTGAATGCGGAGGGTGGTAGGGGGAGAGAGACGCAGCTCCAAATGCAGCACGGGCAAATAAGAACTTACAGTCCAGGAGAAGGGTGGGGTTCAGTGGGTGAAAAAGTACCAAAAGAAATACAAATGCAGGGAGGGGTAGAGGTAGTTCTGCCTAAGCCAATCTCAAAAGAATTTTGCAGCAAGATTATTCTTGCTGAAGATAAGCCAGGGTGCCAGACATCACCAGGGGGACGGTGGAAGATGAGGAACTTGATCAGATACTGAGGGTGCTTGCATATAAGATCTCAAGGGTCAGGGGTTATGGTTAAAATAATTTAGCAGGGATATTGCTAAAATTGGGATTTATAAGAAAATTTACAGATGGACCTTGGAGATGGTTCCAGAGCCTGTCTGGTCAAGCAAAGACTCTTTGTCAGCACCAAGCATATGAATCACAGAAATGTGAACATTTCCCACCTACGATAAAAATAACTCACATTTAAGGTCAAGACAGGCCTTCTTTAGAGTCATTATTTCTGATTTTTCTTTGTATATGAAGAAGTTTGAATAAAGTGTCAGTCACTCATTCACATCTGACTCTTTGTGACCCTATGGATATAATTTCCTTAATATGCAATCATTTAAAATCAATCACATGTGACAATTAACTCCAATATAAACCTGCTCAAGGAAGAACCCATCACCATGTGTGATCATATTTGAAACAGGTTTTAACAGCTCACTTACCTGCTGCATTGTGTTTATGATATTCAATAATCTCAGGAATTGAACCAAAAGCATGTTTTTCTGCCAGATAATACTTCTTTGGTGACGTCAATGTTTCCTTTATATGGTAATGCCTGAAACCTGATGCACCTTCTCTATAACAAAACCCCAAATGTGTTAGAACCAAGTTGGAATAATATAACTTCACCTGTAAGACAATTTTCCACCAGGGTCACTACATATAGTAGTTTTAATACAGTTTTTTTCCCCCCATGTTCTTCTTCGCTTCATCTTTCAAATGAACAGATAGGAGTTACAAAATGGTCACTGATAACACCCTTGGTCTCTTGCATGAGACTGTGAAAGAGAATGTCTACCAACTCCATTTACCAATAGTTAAAACTCTTAAAATAGCTATTAGCTGGCTACTGCTTTTTGTCCCTGCTGTTGGTGTTACAAATGTCCATTGGACCTCTACAAGTGAATAAACTAGACTTCAAAATATGTACAACTTCTGTTTCAGTTATCTTTCTGTAACACAGATCTTGAATCATCTCTTGCTGAAAGTCCTTTCCAGAGAACCCCTGCTGCTGTGAAGATAAAGCTCAGACGCTCTGACACAGACATGACCTGTCCCTCTATGTTTCCCTCTCGAGTTCTCTCTCCTCTCTTCCTCCCACGTCCTCTGATGCTACCATCCAGCTACAATACACTCCTCAGCTCACCATGTGCTCCCTCACTTTTGGGTCCGGGCAACTTCCTGTGTCAGAAACACTCGTTCCCTTCCCTCCAACTCCATCAGGTCTCAGACTGGATGCCACTAGGCAATATTAATAACTAACTCAGATGTGCCTGGGCAATGTATGCCTCTATCTTGCCACCCACATGCTCTGCCCTCTCTGGCCAGCACTCACTCATAGATACCATCAACTGCCTGTCTGCTTCTCTGAAAGAAGCCCCCACTAAGTGACCAGAGGACTGGCTGTGTCTGCTTTGCTCAGCGTGGTAGCCTTAGTACCTAGCACCGTGCAAAGTAATTATCTATGGAATGTTGCTAACATTTCTATGTGGGCACATGCTTACTGAGTCATCTCCGACTCTTTGCAACTCCAAGGACTATCTACAGTCTACCAGGCTCGTCTGTCCGTGAAATATTCCAGGTAAGAATACTGGAGTGGGTTGCCATTCCTTTCTCTAGGGGATCTTCCAGACTCAAGAGATTGAACCGGAGTCTCTCTGCATTGGCTGGTGTATTCTTTACCACTGCACCACCTGGGAATCCCCAAGGTCTCAATAGCCATTCTCAACAAACATATATATGGAAAATGATGAGGAAACTTGCTAAATACAAATATAAAAATGGTATAGACTTTAGAAATCAAGTTCATATTTTTAAATGCTGAACTTCCTGCAGATGTCTTTGTTCAAAAATTAGGAATCCATGCAAACTATATAAAATCTTCATACAAAAATTCTGAATTAAAAGAGAGAGAGTTTACTTACCCTCCAAACTTTGTATAGAGGGAGACTGTGTACATGCCTGGTTGACTGGAATCTCTTACCATAAAACCACCTTCTTTATCCTGAAATTCAAGTTGAAGAAAAAGATTTTTTTCAATCCAATAACAGATATCAATGCTGTAAAGAAGATCTAAGAACCCAATCTTGTGATTTTATGATTGGATAATATCCTCTGCCAACTTATTGGAAAAGACCCTGATGTTGGGAAAAATAAAAGGCAGAAGGAGAAAGGAACAAAAGAGGACAAGATGGTTGGATGGCATCACTGAGTCAATGGATATGAGGCTCCGGGAGATGGTGAAGGACAGGGAAGCCTGGCGTGCTGCAGTCCATGGGGTCACAAGGAGTCAGTCATAACTGAGCGACTGAACTGAACTGAAGCACAGGTTTAAAAGATGGGGAATCATTACTAAAGAGAATAACTAGGTCATGAATGCAGAGAATTGTAGAAGTCATCTTCTACTCCAACCTCTGTGCCTTACAGATGCAAACAGCAGACTAGAAAAGTCCTGGCTAGACCTGGGCAGATCTCCTCATTCAGTCTACTGAACCTAAGTCTACTAAGTCTTCTACTTAGTTTCCTCTAGATTTCACCCTTCCAGTGTATTTTTTTTAAGTGTAAGAATTTTAGTACACTTCTAAAAGCAACTAACTACTGTGTTAAAACTTCATTTATAAAAGAGAACATGTAATATTGATACTAAAATTATTTTAAAACAAACAACTTCAAGCAAAAAGATAAAACACGTATAAGTACTAACATTAATGTGAAGTGTGAAGTGTTATTTGCTCAGTCATGTCCAACTCTTTGCAACTCCATAAACTGTAGCCTGCCAGGCTCTTCTCTCCATGCGATTTTCCAGGTAAGAATACTGGAGTGGGTTGCCATTTAACATAGCAAATGATAAATCAGTAAGAAACAACGAAGAAAATGTGGCCAGGTATAACTATTATCCACTGTTATGAGTTTGTTGCAATGAGTTTGAGCAAACTACGGGAGATAGTGAAGGACAGGGAAGCCTGGCATGCTGCAGTCCATGGGGTCACAAAGAGGCAACCAAAACAACAATGGGTTTGTTTCCCCCCTTGAAAACACACGCACTGGAGTTCTAACTCCTGGTATTTCAGAATGTCACCTACTGAGGAGATTTCCAAAGGAAATCAAGTGAAAATGAGCTCATGGACCTAAGGGCCCTAATCATATGTGACTGAAGTCCTTATGAAAGAGATTTTGGACAAAGAGCCAGATATGTATAGAGGGAAAAATGACAGAGAGAAAGGGAGAAAGACCTGCCCTGTATCCCTCTCTCACAGACCTCAAAGGAGCCCAGCCCTTTGGATTCCAGGTTTCTAACTTTCGTATCTGTGAAACAATAAACTTCTGTTTGTGGCACTCACTGATAGCACTCAGTCTATGGTACATTGCTTACAGTAGCCTCAGAAAACAAACATAGCAGTCTTCACTTTTACATGATTTAAAAAAAAAAATTGTATTTATATCTTAGTATTATTTTAGGCTTTAGAAACAGAGGTAGGTGGAATTACTAATCAGGGATTCATTACAATTGATTTTGTGTTGAAATCAAACCCACAAAACAAGTACAAACACTTACTTCACTTCTAAGGAGTTGCTCCGCTTTGCTCCTATTCATATTTCTGCAATACCATCTGAACAGAAAAAGATATGTTGAAGACCTCAGGTTTTTTCACTGTTCTTTCCTCTTTTTAGAATTAGCAAGGTAATACTGCTCATCAATGACAAACAATAAATAAGAACAAAGGTATCATTCATAATCTCTATAGTAGAGACAACTACTAGTAACATTAGGATATACATACTTGCAGGCTTTTTTCTACCCCTATTTTTAAAAAGACACATATGCATGTCAACAGTCTTATTTTCATTGTTAAAGTGGGATCAAACTATACTTGCTATATCAGAACCTGGATTTTTTTTTCACTTAACAGTATATCATACACATTTTTGCAACGCAATATGGTTCACGGTCTGGATGTGCTGTAATTCATTTAAGATCTTCTTCATTAAAAAAATGATTTCTATTTTTTCACTATTATAATAATTGCAAGAATGAACCTTACTCCAAAGACTCAAAATATGCAGGAAATATCACTACAATATTTTCTTTAATTCAAATTAAATCTAATCCCGAGCCCCCATCCCACTAACAGGCTGTGGATTTCATCTGAAGTTACTATGAAGGCTCCCCTAGTGAATTTCACAAAGGTCCTTAGTGTTGAAAGAAACAGAACAAAACAGAAGAGAGCTACTACTGGACCAAAGGAAATCAAGTGAAAATGAGCTCATGGACCTAAGGGCCCTAATCATATGTGACTGAAGTCCTTATGAAAGAGATTTTGGACAAAGAGCCAGATATGTATAGAGGGAAAAATGACAGAGAGAAAGGGAGAAAGACCTGCCCTGTATCCCTCTCTCACAGACCTCAAAGGAGCCCAGCCCTTTGGATTCCAGGTTTCTAACTTTCGTATCTGTGAAACAATAAACTTCTGTTTGTGGCACTCACTGATAGCACTCAGTCTATGGTACATTGCTTACAGTAGCCTCAGAAAACAAACATAGCAGTCTTCACTTTTACATGATTTAAAAAAAAAAATTGTATTTATATCTTAGTATTATTTTAGGCTTTAGAAACAGAGGTAGGTGGAATTACTAATCAGGGATTCATTACAATTGATTTTGTGTTGAAATCAAACCCACAAAACAAGTACAAACACTTACTTCACTTCTAAGGAGTTGCTCCGCTTTGCTCCTATTCATATTTCTGCAATACCATCTGAACAGAAAAAGATATGTTGAAGACCTCAGGTTTTTTCACTGTTCTTTCCTCTTTTTAGAATTAGCAAGGTAATACTGCTCATCAATGACAAACAATAAATAAGAACAAAGGTATCATTCATAATCTCTATAGTAGAGACAACTACTAGTAACATTAGGATATACATACTTGCAGGCTTTTTTCTACCCCTATTTTTAAAAAGACACATATGCATGTCAACAGTCTTATTTTCATTGTTAAAGTGGGATCAAACTATACTTGCTATATCAGAACCTGGATTTTTTTTTCACTTAACAGTATATCATACACATTTTTGCAACGCAATATGGTTCACGGTCTGGATGTGCTGTAATTCATTTAAGCTCTTCTTCATTAAAAAAAAATGATTTCTATTTTTTCACTATTATAATAATTGCAAGAATGAACCTTACTCCAAAGACTCAAAATATGCAGGAAATATCACTACAATATTTTCTTTAATTCAAATTAAATCTAATCCCGAGCCCCCATCCCACTAACAGGCTGTGGATTTCATCTGAAGTTACTATGAAGGCTCCCCTAGTGAATTTCACAAAGGTCCTTAGTGTTGAAAGAAACAGAACAAAACAGAAGAGAAGGCATCCTGGGTTTTCCAGACCTACTGGTTTCAGCACAGTCCTAACCCCTGGCAGCCTCTTCAGGTGTGCAGCAGAAATCCCCCCAGGGCCTAGCGGCAGTGCCTGCCCTCCCCACTCTGGCTAAGCCTCTGCATATCAGCACTCCTTTTTAATCCTCGGGATATTTCTCCTAAGGAAAGATGGATATGGCCATCTCCCAACTTCATCCTCAGAGGTACTCTCCTCCCCTTCCTTCCCCCAGCCCAATCTCTCCATGGGATTATGAGCAAGTAGACCAAAGAAGATGAACTCCAACTGTAAGGTGCATTTTATTTTTTTGGCCTAGTAACATCTGGGATATTAGTTCCCTGACCAGGAACTGAACCCACGCCCTCTGTGTTGGAAGCATGGAGCCTTAGCCAATGAACCACTAGGAAAGTCCCTCAAATTGTCAGCTTTAAACTTGGGGTTTTGTTTTCTGTTGTTTTGTTTTGGATGGCTTTTCATGGGCAGAAAACCCCCTACCAGCCATATTTCCTGAGGATTCCAATATTATGAAACTAACTTGGCCCCCTCCAAACGTGTGAATTTTCCATCATTGTTTCAGTCTTTTATAAGAGGACAAGCACTTGCTTCGGCCCAGCAAAGACCTCGAGACAAGCAAACACAAAGGCTTTCCCTGACTGAGGAAGAGAAAAATACAAAGAAAAAAACACAAGATTTTTTTTTTTCTCCTTTTTTTTAAGAGTGAGAGGAAAGTAAAGTTTATTCGAGTGGAGGAAGGGAGAGTGGCTGCCAGTGCAGTGGGCCATCTTAAGGGAGAAACTGGGAGACGCTGTAAGAACAGTGGGCCGGCTCAAGGGAGAGCTAACCTATAAGATCACTTTTTCTCTACATTCTTTTATGCAAGTTGTAGCTGCCAAACACAAATTATAATCTCAATGCAAGCTGGTAATTTATTTTATTTGGAATCTGAAATGATTAACCAGGCCTCAGAATTGTGGATATTAAGATCTCATTGCTGTGGACTCCACTGTATTAACTGCGACCATATTCAACAAAGTTACAGTTCTGATCAATTTCTAAAAGCAACTGAGAAATAAAATTAATGAGGAGGTGACTTCCCTGTCAGTCCAATGGTTAAAACTTGCCTTCAGAGGGCTTCTCTGGTAGTCCAGTGGGTAAAGAGTCTGCCTTGCAGTGCAAGCAGCAACAATTCAATCCCTGGTCCGGGAAGACCCCACGTGCTGCGGAGCAGATAGACAGATGTGTCCATTACGAGCCAGGGCTCTGGAGCACATGTGCCCAGAGCCAGTGCTCTGCGGCGAGGGGGGGCCACTGCAATAGGAGACCCACACAGGCCAAAGAATAAAGATGGATGAAAATAAATAAAGAACCCATAAAAGAGGCTAAAATTAAAAAAAAAAAAATCTTTAAAAAAATACAAGAGGAGACCAAAATGAATTCTCTCCTAGCGCTTTCTTGTTGATAGCGGAAATATTTACCTTCTTAAAAACAGTCATAAAAACAAATTAGGAAAAGTAACTAGAACTCTCATTACATATTATAAGCCAAAGGGCCTGAATGACTGAAAATATTTACCTCTCTTAACACAGGCAGAAAACCCCTACCAGCCATATTTCCTGAGGATTCCAATATTATGAAACTAACTTGGCCCCCTCCAAACGTGTGAATTTTCCATCATTGTTTCAGTCTTTTATAAGAGGACAAGCACTTGCTTCGGCCCAGCAAAGACCTCGAGACAAGCAAACACAAAGGCTTTCCCTGACTGAGGAAGAGAAAAATACAAAGAAAAAAACACAAGATTTTTTTTCTCCTTTTTTTTAAGAGTGAGAGGAAAGTAAAGTTTATTCGAGTGGAGGAAGGGAGAGTGGCTGCCAGTGCAGTGGGCCATCTTAAGGGAGAAACTGGGAGACGCTGTAAGAACAGTGGGCCGGCTCAAGGGAGAGCTAACCTATAAGATCACTTTTTCTCTACATTCTTTTATGCAAGTTGTAGCTGCCAAACACAAATTATAATCTCAATGCAAGCTGGTAATTTATTTTATTTGGAATCTGAAATGATTAACCAGGCCTCAGAATTGTGGATATTAAGATCTCATTGCTGTGGACTCCACTGTATTAACTGCGACCATATTCAACAAAGTTACAGTTCTGATCAATTTCTAAAAGCAACTGAGAAATAAAATTAATGAGGAGGTGACTTCCCTGTCAGTCCAATGGTTAAAACTTGCCTTCAGAGGGCTTCTCTGGTAGTCCAGTGGGTAAAGAGTCTGCCTTGCAGTGCAAGCAGCAACAATTCAATCCCTGGTCCGGGAAGACCCCACGTGCTGCGGAGCAGATAGACAGATGTGTCCAATTACGAGCCAGGGCTCTGGAGCACATGTGCCCAGAGCCAGTGCTCTGCGGCGAGGGGGGGCCACTGCAATAGGAGACCCACACAGGCCAAAGAATAAAGATGGATGAAAATAAATAAAGAACCCATAAAAGAGGCTAAAATTAAAAAAAAAAAAATCTTTAAAAAAATACAAGAGGAGACCAAAATGAATTCTCTCCCTAGCGCTTTCTTGTTGATAGCGGAAATATTTACCTTCTTAAAAACAGTCATAAAAAACAAATTAGGAAAAGTAACTAGAACTCTCATTACATATTATAAGCCAGCAGGACCTGAATGACTGAAAAATACTCTCTCACTAATCACAGGAGATCCAAACCCACATCTTCACAGAATAAGCAACGGAGGTTTAATCTCACACTGAGATGCAAGATATCAGTAAAGCTAGGCTGTGGTTTTCAAGAGGAATTAGCTATCATCTATTCAAAGAAAGAAAGAGGTTCTTTCCTCCCTTAGTATATTCAAGCTCCTAGGAAGGGACAAAAAACATAAGGAAAGGAAAGGAATTGAATTCACAGCACAAATCCTGTTCTAACTTCATCTTTATGGCATCTGCAAATTCCCCAGAAAGGATGCTTTCTCTCCTTAGAAGAGAAGCTCAGACACTAAAGGGTATGCTGAAGGAAGGAAAGGAGGAAGGAGTGATGAGTCAATCAAAAGATGTATCAATTCATGAGTATTCCCTAACGGTTCTCTGCAGCTTCTCTCCCTCTTCTATGATACCTATCACTGGGCAAGGAGGAAAAGACAAGAGGTGGCTCTGCTGAATGCTGAACGCACGCAGAGGGGAAGAATGATCCAGGCCAGGGGGGAATGTGAGGGAGCACACGTGGTAAACAGGAGAACTGCCCTGTAGACCCCAGCATGCACATCTCTCATAAGTCTGGCACAGAAATGCCTGTGGAGAGGTCAGTTAGCTCACCTTGATGAAGGAACTATATGCCTCTAGAAACAACGCCCAGGATGTGTAACTTGTCGTTGTATTCTTAGATATCAAAAGTTTAATGGGGAGGGCTTCCCTGGCAGTCCAGTGGGTAAAGTGTCTGCCTTGCTGGGGCACTGGTTCGATCCCTGGCCCTGGAAGATCCCACATGCTGTGGAGTGGCTAGACCGGTATATCCAGTTACAAGCCAGCGCCCTGGAGTGCATGTGTCCAGAGCCAGAGCTCTGCAACAAGAGACCACTGCGATGGGAGGCCCACACAGGCCAAAGAACAAAGGTGGATGAAAATAAATGGATAAAAAAATCAATAAAAGAGGCCAAAATGTAAAACAAACAAACAAACATAAAAAATGCTTAATGGGAATGAGGGTTTCAGACTGATTGGTCACTTCAAACACTCCAAAGGGACAGGACTTCACAGTGGTGCCTGATTCAAGGGGAAAAGCAGATTTGGGAACACAGTCCTTTCTGGAAAGGAAGGCTCCTGGCCAAGCTTCTTGGGAAGTCATAAAGTAGAAGCAACAGGTATAAATTAACAAAAAAATGAAAACAACCAATCAACCAAAGAGCTACACCTCTTGCTGGTTCTGTTTAGCCTTTGGCTCCTGAATCCCCCATGCAGTCTTGTCCCAGACTTTTCCTGTCTAAGGGCCCTTGCATTCTTGTCACCTTCTTCTATTAATATGTTTCCACCAAGAACATCTTATGGACCACTGCAATGAAGCCAGTGTCTTTCCTGCAGCACTTCCTCTGATCCTGTCCTCCTGCAACTGGGATGGCGAGGTGGGGAGGTGAGAACCAGGGTACTGATGCCCCAGGAAGCTGCAGATTGGCAGTCCTGAGTCCAGCCCAGTGGCCAGTCTTTGCTTGGGACTTCTCCTGCCCCCCAAAAAGCAGAAGGGCTCCTGACTCAGCATCTGGCAAAAGGTTTTAACCTTGGAAATATTTAAGATGGTATTACAAGATTGTTCAGTCACTCAGTCATGTCTGACTCTTTGTGACCCCACAGACTGCAGTACGTCAGGCTTCCCTGTCCTTCACTATCTCCCAGAGTTTGCTCAAACTCACGTCCATTGAATCAATGATGCCATCCAACCATCTCATCCTCTGTCATCCCTTTCTCCTCCTGCCTTCAGTCTTTCCCAGCATCAGGGTCTTTTTCAGTGAGTCATTTCTTCTCATCAGGTGGCCAAACTACTGGAGCTTCAGCCTTAGCATCGGTCCTTCCAGTGAATATTCACGACTGTTTTCCATTAGGACTGACTGATTTGATCTCCTTGTTGTCTAATGTACTCTCAAGAGTCTTCTCTAGCACCAGAGTTTGAAAGTGCTTAGTGCTTCAGTGCGTGCGTTCTTTATGGTTTAATTTTCACATCCGTACCGACTACTGGAAAAACCATAGCTTTGACTATACAGACCTTTGTCGATGAGCTTTAGCAAAATCCAGGACAAACTGTGGCATACAAAGACAGGAGGACTTCACAGTGGTGCCTGATTCAAGGGGAAAAGCAGATTTGGGAACACAGTCCTTTCTGGAAAGGAAGGCTCCTGGCCAAGCTTCTTGGGAAGTCATAAAGTAGAAGCAACAGGTATAAATTAACAAAAAAATGAAAACAACCAATCAACCAAAGAGCTACACCTCTTGCTGGTTCTGTTTAGCCTTTGGCTCCTGAATCCCCCATGCAGTCTTGTCCCAGACTTTTCCTGTCTAAGGGCCCTTGCATTCTTGTCACCTTCTTCTATTAATATGTTTCCACCAAGAACATCTTATGGACCACTGCAATGAAGCCAGTGTCTTTCCTGCAGCACTTCCTCTGATCCTGTCCTCCTGCAACTGGGATGGCGAGGTGGGGAGGTGAGAACCAGGGTACTGATGCCCCAGGAAGCTGCAGATTGGCAGTCCTGAGTCCAGCCCAGTGGCCAGTCTTTGCTTGGGACTTCTCCTGCCCCAAACAGCAGAAGGGCTCCTGACTCAGCATCTGGCAAAAGGTTTTAACCTTGGAAATATTTAAGATGGTATTACAAGATTGTTCAGTCACTCAGTCATGTCTGACTCTTTGTGACCCCACAGACTGCAGTACGTCAGGCTTCCCTGTCCTTCACTATCTCCCAGAGTTTGCTCAAACTCACGTCCATTGAATCAATGATGCCATCCAACCATCTCATCCTCTGTCATCCCTTTCTCCTCCTGCCTTCAGTCTTTCCCAGCATCAGGGTCTTTTTCAGTGAGTCATTTCTTCTCATCAGGTGGCCAAACTACTGGAGCTTCAGCCTTAGCATCGGTCCTTCCAGTGAATATTCACGACTGTTTTCCATTAGGACTGACTGATTTGATCTCCTTGTTGTCTAATGTACTCTCAAGAGTCTTCTCTAGCACCAGAGTTTGAAAGTGCTTAGTGCTTCAGTGCGTAGCGTTCTTTATGGTTTAATTTTCACATCCGTACACGACTACTGGAAAAACCATAGCTTTGACTATACAGACCTTTGTCGATGAGCTTTAGCAAAATCCAGGACAAACTGTGGCATACAAAGACAGGAGGAGTTAGCCCTCAGAACAGGTTTTTCCTCTCTCATGTAGCCAGGGTTAGCACCCTGCCATGTGGAATCCCCAACCTCCAGACAGCCAGTTGAGGGGAGTCCCCCATAGCAAGTACACTTCATAATGCAGAAGTAGAGTCAGGCACCCCCCAAAACGCACGACAATGAATCACAAACTTCCTAAAACTTTTATTTATAATCCCATGAGTCATAGGAGGAGTTCTCACATTCAGATAAGGATTAACTGATTTCCAAACATTTCCCTCCTGAAATTATCAGTCACTTCTCTATCAGATCCCTTTAAAACCAGGTCCAAGTTTCTACCTTTAAGCACCTTCCCTACTTCTAAAAATGTGCTCTGTTTTCCTAAGAGGTATTTCAGAACAAAAACACTACTTTAGCCACATGTTACCTACTTGTAAAACAACTTTGAGGGGGTCACACCACCATGGGCTACCACTTTTGAATGTGTTAATCTTTTTCTAGACTTCTAAGGTATGTGCCTCTTACAGGAAGTGACATGGACAGAGGAAACAGCTCTGTGTTGGTGGTGGTGGTGGTGGTGGTGTTGTTTTTAAAGAAGGGAATGAAGCATCAATACCCCACCTCAGGACGACCACAAAACAGTACTTGGTATATGCGAGCCTCTCACTGACGTCTGGCCGCACACTGCTAGCAGGTGTATGAACAGCAGCCCACTGCCTTCTTCTGCCCCAAAAAAATTCACAACTGGCCTCTCTCATCCCTTTCTCCTCCTGCCTTCAGTCTTTCCCAGCATCAGGGTCTTTTTCAGTGAGTCATTTCTTCTCATCAGGTGGCCAAACTACTGGAGCTTCAGCCTTAGCATCGGTCCTTCCAGTGAATATTCACGACTGTTTTCCATTAGGACTGACTGATTTGATCTCCTTGTTGTCTAATGTACTCTCAAGAGTCTTCTCTAGCACCAGAGTTTGAAAGTGCTTAGTGCTTCAGTGCGTAGCGTTCTTTATGGTTTAATTTTCACATCCGTACACGACTACTGGAAAAACCATAGCTTTGACTATACAGACCTTTGTCGATGAGCTTTAGCAAAATCCAGGACAAACTGTGGCATACAAAGACAGGAGGAGTTAGCCCTCAGAACAGGTTTTTCCTCTCTCATGTAGCCAGGGTTAGCACCCTGCCATGTGGAATCCCCAACCTCCAGACAGCCAGTTGAGGGGAGTCCCCCATAGCAAGTACACTTCATAATGCAGAAGTAGAGTCAGGCACCCCCCAAAACGCACGACAATGAATCACAAACTTCCTAAAACTTTTATTTATAATCCCATGAGTCATAGGAGGAGTTCTCACATTCAGATAAGGATTAACTGATTTCCAAACATTTCCCTCCTGAAATTATCAGTCACTTCTCTATCAGATCCCTTTAAAACCAGGTCCAAGTTTCTACCTTTAAGCACCTTCCCTACTTCTAAAAATGTGCTCTGTTTTCCTAAGAGGTATTTCAGAACAAAAACACTACTTTAGCCACATGTTACCTACTTGTAAAACAACTTTGAGGGGGTCACACCACCATGGGCTACCACTTTTGAATGTGTTAATCTTTTTCTAGACTTCTAAGGTATGTGCCTCTTACAGGAAGTGACATGGACAGAGGAAACAGCTCTGTGTTGGTGGTGGTGGTGGTGGTGGTGTTGTTTTTAAAGAAGGGAATGAAGCATCAATACCCCACCTCAGGACGACCACAAAACAGTACTTGGTATATGCGAGCCTCTCACTGACGTCTGGCCGCACACTGCTAGCAGGTGTATGAACAGCAGCCCACTGCCTTCTCTGCAAAGTAATGTGACAGCGTGCCTCAGACGTCTTAAGAAATTCACAACTGGGCTTCCCTGGTGGTCCAGTGGGTAAAGACACCACCTTGCAGTGCAAAGGGTGCCAGTTCGATCCCTGGCCTGGGAAGATCCCACGTGCTGCAGAGTGGCTGGACGGATATGTCCAATTACCGAACCGGAGCCCTGGAGCGCATGCGCCCAGAGCCCGTGCTCTGCGACAACAGAGGCCACTGCAATGGGAGGCCCACATGGGCCAAAGAACAAAGATGGATGAAAACAGAGAAATGAAAGACCAATAGAAATGGCCTGCCCGCCCCTTTCCCTTCCCAACCCACATCCCCACACCAAAAAAAAAATTTTTTAAAACTTCACAACTAGCCGCTAGCCCAGAACCTAGGGTTTTAGAGATCCAGTTTAAAACAACAAGCAAAAAGAGGTAGCATAGTATGTCTACATAGTAAATATGCTGAAACAACATCACACCACACAAATGAAAAAATTATTATATAAATTATTGCACATCCATGTACCATTTGCCTGGGTGTACCCCTTAAGGCCTTGCACGGTGCTTGATATATGCTAAGGTCTCAGTAAATCTTTGAAAAATTCATGACTGAATATAACATAACTATGAAAATGTTTTTGAAGAACATTTAATGGCATGAGAAAATACACTCATAATATACTGTTAAGTGAATTCATCAGGATATATAATAGTATATATATATATAGCATGATCCTATTTTTAAAAAAATAGTAAAAAGATCAATAGGAAATATACAAATATTGATAGAGGTCAATGCTAGTTGATTTATGATTTTTTTCTTATTAACGTTTTTCATATTTTCAAACAATTTTAAAATAATAATCACATATTATTATTACAGTTAGAAAAACTAAACAACTGCTTTTTTAAAAAAGGCCACTCTGAGGTTTCCTTGGTAGTCCAGTGGGTAAGGACACTGCCTTGCAGTGCAAGAGGCGCTGGTTCGATCCCTGGCCTGGGAAGATCCCATGTGCCACAGAGCAGCTGGACTGATGTGTCCAACTAGCAAGCCGGAGCTCTGGAGCGCATGCGCCCAGAGCTGGTGCTCTGCAGCGATAGAGGCCACTGCCTCAGGATGGGAGGCCCACATGGGCCGAAGAACAAAGATGGATGAAAATGAATAAATGAAAGACCAATAGAAGTGGCCAAAAAAAAAAAAAAAAAAAAGGCTACTCTGGGGGAAGAAAGGCCATTCTGAGAAACTGTATTTTGATTTCTTAAATGAGTGAACAACATGCTGTATTCATCTAAGCTGTGATTTGTTTAAAATTAATTCAGTTATATTCATTTCTGTAACTTGATTCACACATAGTACCTTCAGGTAGAGTGTATTACAGAAACTAATTTTCACATCTTTTACCATCTTAGACAACTGAGTTAAGGATAAGCTAGTATCACCTTCTAAAGATAATGGAAGATAACCATTAGTCTCCCAAATGCCTTACATAATTAAGAAAATAAAAAATAATGTCTGGTTCTCCACATTCACAAAATAATCTTTTACTTACTCATATTGATCTAAGTTGTTTGATTTCTTTCCTGTCACATAATTGCTTGGGATATATCCTTCACTCCTAGAAATAAGAAAAATACTTTAGGAAAACTGAAGTTATTTACTGAGACAGTATCAAGAGAAAAACTACTGCCTTTCTGGAATAATTATAATATTGCCTAAAGCTTGTAAGAAAGATTAGCTAACCCCCAACAGGTTAATATATCAATAATATTTGATGCTTTACAAAGGACTTCCTCATTGGATTCTTACAAAATTTCTGAAGTAGGTATACATTCTTGTACCCACTTTTTGGTTGGGAAACCAAGACTTAGAAAAATTGAGAGAATTTCTCAAAGATTCAAAGTTAGCCGACAATATGGCCAAAACATGAATTCTGAACTTGTGACTTGGTTCTGAGCCCATCCTAACATTCGATGATGCTTCTCTGAAAGTCACAATTTCTTGGGATGTTTTAAAGGAACCACTGCTTCAGAAAAGTTGAAATGTTGGATGAAAACAACCATCACTCCAATACTTCAAAAATCTCTGCAGTGCCTGATTCACAGAGAGCAAGCCCTAGCCTCTATATCAGTCTCATCTGGTCATTTGTTCAAAAGACAAATTCCTGCATCATACCTATGACATCTGAATTGAGAAGGCCTGTGGGGCCAGAAAATCTTTGATTCTACCCTAGATGACTCTTCTACGCATTACAGTTTAAGGAGCAATCACAGCGATCACAAATTCTTGAAGCAGAGAATTGTATATATCTATAAAACTTCAAATTGAGTAAAAACATTGTAATCTTTAATATGAATTTGAACTAGTTGTAAGAACTCATAACACAGCATACATAAACATGCTGTATTCATCTAAGCTGTGATTTGTTTAAAATTAATTCAGTTATATTCATTTCTGTAACTTGATTCACACATAGTACCTTCAGGTAGAGTGTATTACAGAAACTAATTTTCACATCTTTTACCATCTTAGACAACTGAGTTAAGGATAAGCTAGTATCACCTTCTAAAGATAATGGAAGATAACCATTAGTCTCCCAAATGCCTTACATAATTAAGAAAATAAAAAATAATGTCTGGTTCTCCACATTCACAAAATAATCTTTTACTTACTCATATTGATCTAAGTTGTTTGATTTCTTTCCTGTCACATAATTGCTTGGGATATATCCTTCACTCCTAGAAATAAGAAAAATACTTTAGGAAAACTGAAGTTATTTACTGAGACAGTATCAAGAGAAAAACTACTGCCTTTCTGGAATAATTATAATATTGCCTAAAGCTTGTAAGAAAGATTAGCTAACCCCCAACAGGTTAATATATCAATAATATTTGATGCTTTACAAAGGACTTCCTCATTGGATTCTTACAAAATTTCTGAAGTAGGTATACATTCTTGTACCCACTTTTTGGTTGGGAAACCAAGACTTAGAAAAATTGAGAGAATTTCTCAAAGATTCAAAGTTAGCCGACAATATGGCCAAAACATGAATTCTGAACTTGTGACTTGGTTCTGAGCCCATCCTAACATTCGATGATGCTTCTCTGAAAGTCACAATTTCTTGGGATGTTTTAAAGGAACCACTGCTTCAGAAAAGTTGAAATGTTGGATGAAAACAACCATCACTCCAATACTTCAAAAATCTCTGCAGTGCCTGATTCACAGAGAGCAAGCCCTAGCCTCTATATCAGTCTCATCTGGTCATTTGTTCAAAAGACAAATTCCTGCATCATACCTATGACATCTGAATTGAGAAGGCCTGTGTGGGGCCAGAAAATCTTTGATTCTACCCTAGATGACTCTTCTACGCATTACAGTTTAAGGAGCAATCACAGCGATCACAAATTCTTGAAGCAGAGAATTGTATATATCTATAAAACTTCAAATTGAGTAAAAACATTGTAATCTTTAATATGAATTTGAACTAGTTGTAAGAACTCATAACACACATGCATAAACATACAAGGGTCTATATATGTTACACTGAGAAAGGCCTAGAAGCAAGGCCGATCTAGCAGCAACTAGGATCCTAGCACCCCAAATGTTGTCTTTAAATATTATTTTGTATGAAAAGAAGCCAGAACTCCTTGGGGAAAATGGCAAATGTCAGGCCAGACCAGGAAAAACACAAGATGAAACTGAACTATTTTTACTCAGAAAGCAGGGAAGCTGAAAAAGAAAGGCTAAAAGGGCTCCTATCAAAAACAGCTACCACTGATCCAAGATGAGACAACTCAGCCAAGAAGAAGAAGGACAGAAGCAGAAAGAAACCAAATATACAAGCAGTCATGCTGCTGCGGCTGCTGCTGCTGAGTCTCTCAGTGTGGTTGACTCTGTGCAACCCTATCAACTGTAGCCGCCAGGCTCCTCTGTCTGTGGGATTTCTCAGGCAAGAATACTGGAACTTTTGGCCATTTCCTTCGCCAGGGGATCTTCCTAACAGAGAGAGTGAACTCCCATCTCCTGCACCGATTGGCAGGTGGGTTCTTTACCAAACGCATCCATAAAAACACTTTAAAAAGTACTGGTTACCACTGTTATCACAAAGGAAGCTCAGTCATTAGAATTAGAAAAATCACCATTTTGCTCTCCTTAGTAAAATAATGGATGTAAGTAATAATCATCCATGGATGCTAAAATTACTAAGTGAAACATTGATGAAGAACTTTATAATGGAAGAATAAGGCTGACACCTGAACCACTGAGTAACCCTGGCACCCTTAGAGGCGGAATAACCAGATATACGGAACATAAATATGTATTAAATGATACCATGTGGCAGCAAATAGCTTAATCTAGATTGTGGCTCACTTAATAGAGAAAATAACCTGGTTTTACCAATAATGTTTACCAATAATGCTTCATTTTTGTTTATCAAAAATGAAAACAAAAGGATAGGGATTGTTACAGAATAAAAGACACGAGACATATTGGCCAAAATACACTGTGTGGACCTTGTTTTCATCTTGAGTAAACTATCAAAATACACACTGGAACTAATCAAGAGAAACTAGAATTACACAGTTGGTACTATCCTTAAGCCTGGGCCAGAAGGGCCCCTGTTCTGACCTCACACTTTCGAGACAATGCTAAACTCCGTGACCTATCAGCCCTCCCCTGGGCCATCGTCTGGGTAACCAGGGTCCCAGAATCCTATACCCATTGCCAAGCCCCACATGGGTCTTTCCAAGGGTGTTTGTTCTCTGAAAAGCAAATAATGTTGCTCGTGTGTACCCCTCCGGCCCAGGTCCAGGAAGTGACCATGCTGGAGTGTGGCTTTTTTTTTTTTTTTCAATTTTTGTTTTTTGTCGGTGGGCGGGGGGGCACTTCTATTGGCTTTCATTTATTCATTTTCATCCATGTTTGTTCTTTGACCTGTGTGGGCCTCCCATTGCAGTGGCCTCTCTCACTGCAGAGCACCAGCTCTGAGCACATATGCTCCAGAGTTCTGGTTCAATAGCTGGACACATCGGTCCAGCTGCTCCGTGGCACATGGGACCTTCCCAGGCCATGGATCAAACCAGAGCCCCCTGCACTGCAAGGCAGTGTCCTTACCCACTGGACCATCAGGGAAGCCCTGGAGCATGGCTTTGTAAACCATCTGGACAGAGTTTGGATGTACAGCTAAGAGATGCACATGATGCATGTGAGATGGAGCTGGAGACAGAAGGGAGACTCCCCGGGTGGCTGGCCAGCCCTCTGAGCACTGTTACTTTGCTGGAACGCCAAGCCCATCCTTGCTTTCCTTGTCATTTTGAAGTATTTGTCAAGTTGGAGGATGAACTTGTTCACTAGTTTGTCCTTACACCTGAACCACTGAGTAACCCTGGCACCCTTAGAGGCGGAATAACCAGATATACGGACTAAATATGTTTTTCCATGTGGCAGCAAATAGCTTAATCTAGATTGTGGCTCACTTAATAGAGAAAATAACCTGGTTTTACCAATAATGTTTACCAATAATGCTTCATTTTTGTTTATCAAAAATGAAAACAAAAGGATAGGGATTGTTACAGAATAAAAGACACGAGACATATTGGCCAAAATACACTGTGTGGACCTTGTTTTCATCTTGAGTAAACTATCAAAATACACACTGGAACTAATCAAGAGAAACTAGAATTACACAGTTGGTACTATCCTTAAGCCTGGGCCAGAAGGGCCCCTGTTCTGACCTCACACTTTCGAGACAATGCTAAACTCCGTGACCTATCAGCCCTCCCCTGGGCCATCGTCTGGGTAACCAGGGTCCCAGAATCCTATACCCATTGCCAAGCCCCACATGGGTCTTTCCAAGGGTGTTTGTTCTCTGAAAAGCAAATAATGTTGCTCGTGTGTACCCCTCCAGCCCAGGTCCAGGAAGTGACCATGCTGGAGTGTGGCTTTTTTTTTTTTTTTCAATTTTTGCTTTTTTTCGGGGGGCGGGGGGGCACTTCTATTGGCTTTCATTTATTCATTTTCATCCATGTTTGTTCTTTGACCTGTGTGGGCCTCCCATTGCAGTGGCCTCTCTCACTGCAGAGCACCAGCTCTGAGCACATATGCTCCAGAGTTCTGGTTCAATAGCTGGACACATCGGTCCAGCTGCTCCGTGGCACATGGGACCTTCCCAGGCCATGGATCAAACCAGAGCCCCCTGCACTGCAAGGCAGTGTCCTTACCCACTGGACCATCAGGGAAGCCCTGGAGCATGGCTTTGTAAACCATCTGGACAGAGTTTGGATGTACAGCTAAGAGATGCACATGATGCATGTGAGATGGAGCTGGAGACAGAAGGGAGACTCCCCGGGTGGCTGGCCAGCCCTCTGAGCACTGTTACTTTCTGGCATGGAACGCCAAGCCCATCCTTGCTTTCCTTGTCATTTTGAAGTATTTGTCAAGTTGGAGGATGAATTATATCTTGTTCACTAGTTTGTCAGCTTACCTTATAAATATTTAAATATATGATATCTGAGCTCTTATTTGTATTCTCCTTCTGGTCCTGAAAATGCTGGGAGAAAGTCTACGGATGATTAATTTTTTAATTATTATTATGATGTTGGGCTTCCCTGGTGGCTCAGGTGGTAAAAAATCTGCCTGAAATCAGGAGACATAGTTTCAATCCTGGGTCAGGAAGATCTATCTCTGGGTTGGGAAGATCCCACAGAGAAGAGAATGGCTACCCATGCCAGTATTCTTGTCTGGAGAATTCCATGGACAGAAGAGCCTAGAAGGCTTCAGTCCATGCGGTTACAAAGAGTCAGACACAACCGAGCAACTAACACACATACACATACGATAATGACAAAGCAGTTATTTGAAAAAATCTTTAGCAGTTAGACCTGGGGGTGAAATGACAGGATGATCTGAATTTATTTTTAAATACTCAAAAAAAAAAAAGTTGGGAAGATTTTAAAATTAAGACTGGCCAACTTCTGAAGTCAAATGACAAAAGGCTCCATTACATTATTACATATATTTTGGGTATTTGAAAATATCTACAATTAATAAAAAAGGAACAATCTTCTTGTCTGGCAAATGAACAAACAAAAAAAGCAGTGATGAGCTTCTTGTAAACATAGATGGACAGGTTTCCATAAAGGCATGAATACAGAGCAAACCAGCACTCAGAAGATGTACCACTGCTGAGAAGTGAGCAGCAGACATGGACCCTGTCCACTCTGGGGGCTTCCACCGCTTCTCCAGCCGTGACCCTGGAACTGGGGGTGGGGAGGAGGTGAAAAGTGGATTTGGATGGAGAGAATGCTCTCATCAGGACAAAAGTCCTCCTCTTCTTACTTGCACGAACACAGAATAAAAACAGGAATGTTTCAGGGCTAAGCACAGGATCAGAGCTTTCTTAATGAAGTCTATGATACTCCTCCCCTATGTTTACCCACATTTACCCATTATTTACCAATAATAAGGCTGAAAGGACTATTCTCTTTAAATCCAAAAGTATCTTGTATAAATAATGCTTATTTTTAAACTTCTTGAATGTATGTACGTTAGACAAAAACACATACGTACATACATTTAGACAGACACACACACACATTCTCTCTAAGAAGAATCTAAGATTACTTATTTATCTTGGGGGTATGGGGTGGGGGGAGAGGAAGAGACCTAAAATGTTATTTCCTCAAAGATCTAAGCAATCCAATTTAAACATACAATGGACGAGAAGGAGACCAGTGTAACAGATTCTAATTTTTGGAAAGAAGAGGTTGATTCATTTACATTTATTGAGTCACTAAGAATATATTGTGTTACTACAAAGTAATACTGCATAGTTTCATTTATGGCTGCCAAACTATTATCATTACCTATTTAGCTCCCAGCCACATCCCGTGTATCATCCACAGAGAGGGAATACCTACCCGTATTTATCTCTTGCTCTCCACCAATGAACATCGTTCTTTTCCAATACGATATACTCTTGGCCTCTTTCTAATCGGAGATCATGTGCTTCTGTCGCTTGGAAATCATACATGGCAACAACTATTTCTTCACTATTATCTTCTTCAGGAGGAATTGGTGGGGGTGGCCTTCGCTAAGAAAAGGAAAGCACAGGTGAAAATTGAATCTTCTGTTTGAAACTGGGTGTGAAGGCAAACATGAAACGATGAACACACTGCCACAGAATAAATCCTACCTAAAATAATCGGGTGATGCCTCGCCCGTAAGTTTGATGATGTTGGTGCTACTGGGCCTCTCACGAGTTTGAGAATACAGGACGAGAGTAAAAGCTGCCTTTAAATATCAAAAGTCTTCTTCTCAGTGTCAGGACTAGCTTTCCAGAGAGAGGCAAGGGTAGCAGGTGGGTCAGAACGAGGAGGACTAAAGGCAAGGCCTCCATTTAATGGCTCAGAGAGGAAAAGCAGACCCACTTCCATCAGGTCTCATACTGAAGGAACTGGTCTTCATGTCCACTATGTGCAAGGCACACTCTTAGTACTGAGTTGGCATACTTTTTCTCACTTATTCCTTTTTTTTTTAATTGAAGTATAGTTGATTTACAATGTTCTGCCAGTTTCTTTTCTGGCATACAACAAAGTAATTCAGTATATATTTTTTTATATTGTTTTCCATTATGGTTTATCACAGAATACTGAATATAGTTCCCTGTACTATATGGTAGGACCTTGCTGTTTATCTATTTTATACATAATAGTTTGTAACTGCTAATCCCAAACTTCTACTTAAGCCCCAACCTCACCTTTCTTCTAAGGTAAACCATAAGTTTCCTACATCTGCGAGTCTGTTTCTATTTTGTAAACAAGTTCAGTTGCATCCTGATTTATTCTTAGTTCTCATACCATAAAGTAGAGCATATAGTTTCCATTTTATAACTAAGGAAACAATGGCTTAAAGTCACTCATATCAGATTCCTGCTGCATCAGGTCCCTTCCATGTCCAAAGCACGTGTTTTCTTGCATTCTCCACTATTCACAGGCATATCACTACACCACTAGAGTCCCTCCTCTGTCATATGACTGTGGTCTTAAGACTGAAACATTCCTTTAAAGTCCCACATCTCTTGAATAATTCTCAAAGCCAAGTATCGGCAGATTGCCAGATGATAACAGGGCCCCATACATGGCAACAACTATTTCTTCACTATTATCTTCTTCAGGAGGAATTGGTGGGGGTGGCCTTCGCTAAGAAAAGGAAAGCACAGGTGAAAATTGAATCTTCTGTTTGAAACTGGGTGTGAAGGCAAACATGAAACGATGAACACACTGCCACAGAATAAATCCTACCTAAAATAATCGGGTGATGCCTCGCCCGTAAGTTTGATGATGTTGGTGCTACTGGGCCTCTCACGAGTTTGAGAATACAGGACGAGAGTAAAAGCTGCCTTTAAATATCAAAAGTCTTCTTCTCAGTGTCAGGACTAGCTTTCCAGAGAGAGGCAAGGGTAGCAGGTGGGTCAGAACGAGGAGGACTAAAGGCAAGGCCTCCATTTAATGGCTCAGAGAGGAAAAGCAGACCCACTTCCATCAGGTCTCATACTGAAGGAACTGGTCTTCATGTCCACTATGTGCAAGGCACACTCTTAGTACTGAGTTGGCATACTTTTTCTCACTTATTCCTTTTTTTTTTAATTGAAGTATAGTTGATTTACAATGTTCTGCCAGTTTCTTTTCTGGCATACAACAAAGTAATTCAGTATATATTTTTTTATATTGTTTTCCATTATGGTTTATCACAGAATACTGAATATAGTTCCCTGTACTATATGGTAGGACCTTGCTGTTTATCTATTTTATACATAATAGTTTGTAACTGCTAATCCCAAACTTCTACTTAAGCCCCAACCTCACCTTTCTTCTAAGGTAAACCATAAGTTTCCTACATCTGCGAGTCTGTTTCTATTTTGTAAACAAGTTCAGTTGCATCCTGATTTATTCTTAGTTCTCATACCATAAAGTAGAGCATATAGTTTCCATTTTATAACTAAGGAAACAATGGCTTAAAGTCACTCATATCAGATTCCTGCTGCATCAGGTCCCTTCCATGTCCAAAGCACGTGTTTTCTTGCATTCTCCACTATTCACAGGCATATCACTACACCACTAGAGTCCCTCCTCTGTCATATGACTGTGGTCTTAAGACTGAAACATTCCTTTAAAGTCCCACATCTCTTGAATAATTCTCAAAGCCAAGTATCGGCAGATTGCCAGATGATAACAGGGCCCCCAGTGATAATTTCTGATACATTTAAATCAGGATTGTTTGACACACACAAAAAATCAAGTGAGCCATAGTCCATCCATCTCTGAGACAATCCATATAGGAGGCAACATCACACATAAACACACTTGGTAAACACACATTTCCAAAAGTTAAGGGCTTCCCTGGTGGCTCAGACAGTAAAGAATATGCCTGCAATGCAGGGAGACCCAAGGCTAGATCTCTAGGTTGGGAAGATCCACTGGAGAAGGGAATGGCTACCCACTCCAGTATGCTTGCCTGGAGAATCCCATGGACAAAGGAGTGGCAGGCTATGTATGGTCCATGGGTCACAAAAAGTTGGACACAACTGAGTGACTATCACCTCCAAAAGTTAAAGGACATCTTACTTTCTTTCTTTCTGGTGCTGGTGCTGGAGGTAGTGCTTTTCTTATACCTAGAAACAACAACACAAAAGGTCAAAATGCCATCTAACAATGATCTATAGTTTTAAGAAAAAGCAAACATAGCAAGAAGTCCACTCTGACTCTCTCACTCTGGTGCATGTTGCTTGTCATACGATTTTAGAACAGATTTTTAAGATGTTATTAAGCTGGTTTGTATTTCTGCTTCCTTGAACAGACTGTAAAATACCACAGGGATCGAGGCCATGTCTTATTCACAGTAAACAAATGGGATTACAGCAGAACCAAAAAGCTTCTGCTCAGCAAAGGAAACTATCAGCAAAATGAAAAGGCAACCAATGGAAAGAAAGAAAATATTTGCAACCCACATATCTGATAAGGGGTTAGTATCTAAAATATACAAGGAACTCATACAACTCAACAGTTAAATAACGACTCAATAAAAAGCAGACAAAGGACCTAAACAAACTTTGTTTTTTTAAAGAAGACCTACAAATGGCCAATAGGTACCTTAAAAGGTGCTCATAACTAATCACGAATCATTAGGAAAATGTAAATCAAAACCACAATAAAATACCACCTCAAACATATTAGGATAGCAGTTATAAATCCACATGTGATAACCAATGCTGATCAGGATGTGAAGAAAAGGGACCCTTGTGCACTGTTACTAAGCCAAGTATCGGCAGATTGCCAGATGATAACAGGGCCCCCAGTGATAATTTCTGATACATTTAAATCAGGATTGTTTGACACACACAAAAAATCAAGTGAGCCATAGTCCATCCATCTCTGAGACAATCCATATAGGAGGCAACATCACACATAAACACACTTGGTAAACACACATTTCCAAAAGTTAAGGGCTTCCCTGGTGGCTCAGACAGTAAAGAATATGCCTGCAATGCAGGGAGACCCAAGGCTAGATCTCTAGGTTGGGAAGATCCACTGGAGAAGGGAATGGCTACCCACTCCAGTATGCTTGCCTGGAGAATCCCATGGACAAAGGAGTGGCAGGCTATGTATGGTCCATGGGTCACAAAAAGTTGGACACAACTGAGTGACTATCACCTCCAAAAGTTAAAGGACATCTTACTTTCTTTCTTTCTGGTGCTGGTGCTGGAGGTAGTGCTTTTCTTATACCTAGAAACAACAACACAAAAGGTCAAAATGCCATCTAACAATGATCTATAGTTTTAAGAAAAAGCAAACATAGCAAGAAGTCCACTCTGACTCTCTCACTCTGGTGCATGTTGCTTGTCATACGATTTTAGAACAGATTTTTAAGATGTTATTAAGCTGGTTTGTATTTCTGCTTCCTTGAACAGACTGTAAAATACCACAGGGATCGAGGCCATGTCTTATTCACAGTAAACAAATGGGATTACAGCAGAACCAAAAAGCTTCTGCTCAGCAAAGGAAACTATCAGCAAAATGAAAAGGCAACCAATGGAAAGAAAGAAAATATTTGCAACCCACATATCTGATAAGGGGTTAGTATCTAAAATATACAAGGAACTCATACAACTCAACAGTTAAATAACGACTCAATAAAAAGCAGACAAAGGACCTAAACAAACTTTGTTTTTTTAAAGAAGACCTACAAATGGCCAATAGGTACCTTAAAAGGTGCTCATAACTAATCACGAATCATTAGGAAAATGTAAATCAAAACCACAATAAAATACCACCTCAAACATATTAGGATAGCAGTTATAAATCCACATGTGATAACCAATGCTGATCAGGATGTGAAGAAAAGGGGACCCTTGTGCACTGTTACTAGGAATGTAAATTGGTGTGACCACTGCAGAAAATAATATAGAAACTCCTCAAGAAGTTTAAAAATAGAACTACCATATGATCCAGCAACCCCACTTCTGGGTATACACACAAAGGAAAGGAATCAATACCTTGAGGAGGTAATCTGCACTCCGATGTTCACAGCAGCATTATTCACAACAGCCAAGGTGAAGAGACAACCTGAGCGTCCATCAACAGAGGAATGGACACAGCACGTATGGATGTGCGTGTGCGTGTGTACACACACACACACACACACACACACACACACACACAATGGGACATTATTCAGCCTTAGAAAAAGAAGGAAATGCTATCATCCGTGATGACATGAAGTTGGAGGCCATTATGTTAAGTGAAATAAGCCACACAGAGAAGGACAAATACCACATGCTGTAACTTATACGGGGAATCTTAAAAATATAAACTGATAGCAGAAAAATGGTTGCCAGGGGATGAGGGGTGGGGAGGTGAGGAAAATACAGATGTTGGTAAAAGAGTATAAGCTTTCAGTTATAAAATGAATAAGGTATGTTAATTATTACTATATATATGTGTGTGTATGAGTACGTGTGTGTATGTGTGTGTGTGTCTGTGTGTGTGTGTGCGTATCACGGGAAAAAAGGCAAATGAGGCCTGAGGATCCAGTGTATAACATGGCTCTGTGGTATATAATTGAAATTTACTAAGACAGCAGAACTTAATGTTTTCATACATACATACACACATACACGCACAAAGGTAAACATGCAAGGTGCTAATTACCTCAATGAGAAGAACCCTTTCCAATGGATAAGTATATCCAATCATCTCACTCTAAAATTTAAATATGCTACAATTATACCTTAGTGAAGCTGAAGAAAAGGAAGAGAAAAGCTGGGGACAGGGCTACCTTAGGTCCACACGTACCTTACAAAAATGTGAAGGCCATATTCAACCAACAGCAAAATCAAAACCATGTCACTTTTGCCCTATACCAGTAATATGTACATCCTCAGCACAATATAATTACAGATTAAAATGAGTACTTACTACTTTCAAAAAGATTATATTTTTCACATCCAGGGGCTAGTTTTTCAGTTTGTCTGCAACACTGATAACTTCCGTCTGCCCAAAATTTAGGATGATATTTAATCATGATATTATTGTTGTTCTTTATTTCTGTAATTCATAGACACATCAAACAATCAGTGAAAGAAGACAGAGATGACAGAATGTTTCCTTAAGCAACACTGTTGACCACTCTTTCTCAAATTTGTTGTTGTTATTTAGTTGCTAAGTTGTGTCTGACTCTTTTGTGACACCCTGGACTGCTTATTATGAGGACATCCTCTTAACATATAATCAAGCATTCAGATAAACACGAAAGTCAGCTCACCACCACTCTGTTCTTCAGAAAAAGCAGTGGGGATTATGCAGGACAAATGACAAAAGATCACACTTAACATTCAAGTCAATTCTTCTATATCATATCTGGACTACATAGAAAATTTCTTGGAAAATACTGAATCCTGTTATTATAAAAGCCCAAGGCTCAGTCACCTCCACATGTATTGCATTAGATGAAAGAGTGTATTTCTCTAAAAATATGTATATGCCAGTAGAAGGAACCAGATTATAAAAAAAAGGAAGTTATTGCCAACGTGTGTGACTTACAGGAAAAGAATGTCCTTGGAGAAATATTTATTGTACGTTAAAAGATTATAAATACAAGATATTTCTGTCTTAATGATAACAATGTTATATTCTAAAATTACATACTGATTAATACTTCATTATATGCATCTTACCTTCTTTTAACTTCTTCACCCACTGGTCCCTGCTTTGTGCACTAGGTGCAAAAATGTAGAGTGTGTTAGCATCGTGCACAACCTGAAATAAAACAAAAGATGGAACTCGTGAGAAATGCTGGGGACAGCGCTACCTTAGGTCCACCCTTACAAAATACACTACCCCAAAAGTGTGAAGGCCATATCAACCAACAGCAAAATCAAAACCATGTCACTTTTGCCCTATACCAGTAATATGTACATCCTCAGCACAATATAATTACAGATTAAAATGAGTACTTACTACTTTCAAAAAGATTATATTTTTCACATCCAGGGGCTAGTTTTTCAGTTTGTCTGCAACACTGATAACTTCCGTCTGCCCAAAATTTAGGATGATATTTAATCATGATATTATTGTTGTTCTTTATTTCTGTAATTCATAGACACATCAAACAATCAGTGAAAGAAGACAGAGATGACAGAATGTTTCCTTAAGCAACACTGTTGACCACTCTTTCTCAAATTTGTTGTTGTTATTTAGTTGCTAAGTTGTGTCTGACTCTTTTGTGACACCCTGGACTGCTTATTATGAGGACATCCTCTTAACATATAATCAAGCATTCAGATAGACACAAAAGTCAGCTCACCACCACTCTGTTCTTCAGAAAAAGCAGTGGGGATTATGCAGGACAAATGACAAAAGATCACACTTAACATTCAAGTCAATTCTTCTATATCATATCTGGACTACATAGAAAATTTCTTGGAAAATACTGAATCCTGTTATTATAAAAGCCCAAGGCTCAGTCACCTCCACATGTATTGCATTAGATGAAAGAGTGTATTTCTCTAAAAATATGTATATGCCAGTAGAAGGAACCAGATTATAAAAAAAAGGAAGTTATTGCCAACGTGTGTGACTTACAGGAAAAGAATGTCCTTGGAGAAATATTTATTGTACGTTAAAAGATTATAAATACAAGATATTTCTGTCTTAATGATAACAATGTTATATTCTAAAATTACATACTGATTAATACTTCATTATATGCATCTTACCTTCTTTTAACTTCTTCACCCACTGGTCCCTGCTTTGTGCACTAGGTGCAAAAATGTAGAGTGTGTTAGCATCGTGCACAACCTGAAATAAAACAAAAGATGGAACTCGTGAGAAATGCTTAGACAGAGCACTCCTGCCAAGCGCAGAGCCCTTGGTATCATAGGAACCAATAAAGGATTCTGAAACTCTTTAAGCAAAAGTCAGTTACTTCCAGTCCAAAGAACCTGGGTTCCCTTCTTACAAAAGCACGTCTATTTCGTCATGTCTACATCAAGTGGATTTTGCAAAAGACTGTGCTTTTACAGGAGGAAAAAAATGTACAGAGGCCAGGATGCTTTGCCAATCTTGGTGTTTCTTGTGATCTAAGTAACTAAAGTTTCTTAAATAAACCTAGTGTGACAGGTGTTATTACAATTAAGTGCTTTTCTGAATAATATTTTAAATGAATGGACTACTCTTTCAACATAACTCAGTGGGTAAAGAATCTGCCTGCAATGTAGGAGACGTGAGAGATGCAGGTTCAACCTGTGGGTCAGGAAGGTCCCCTGGAGAAGAGCGCGGCAACCCACTCCTGTACTCTTGCCTGGAGCATCCTATGGACAGAGGAGCCTGCTTGACTGCAGTCCACAGCGTCGCAAAGAGTCGGACACGACTGAAGCGACTTAGCACAGAACAGCAATCCAATCATTACTAATCATTAAGATATTAGTATATCCATTTTACAGAGGAGGAGACTAAGCACTATCCAAGACGCTCCAATTCTAGATAACCCGTCGAGGCACCACTCACATAGTACTGCAAATGGTGCCCCTTCAATTACCTGCCCATCAGCATGTGGCTGGTCAACCAGAAAGCCAGGAACTTACCTCCAGAGTCCAAGCTTAATTTTTTTTGTACTCTTGTTGCAGGGTGTCTTCCAATCACCAGATACTAAGCAAACTAGGTATAGGATGGGTACCTCTACCAGGCTTGACTTCCCTCCCGATTCCGAAGCTGGCAGAATACAAGCCATTCTCCAGATGCAATTCTGGGAGGCTCAGAGTTCAAACTTTTAACCACAGTATTTCTTTTAGAGTTACCAACAGTAGATAGTCTTATTCCTAGTATCTACAATATTAAAATCAAGCATGAGAAGCTAAACTCAAGAATTTTGGTTGTGTCTGTCCCTTCACCCTTGTTGGTCAGTCACAAGGCAGAAATACCCTGATTGGCTGGAAAGAGTCATCTGGCTAGAAACCTCTCTTTACTAGGTCCAGAGCTACTAGATTGAACACAGATGGCTCTTTCGTAAATAAATGGCTGTTCCTGACCACAGTCAGTAGATAATCCTGAGAAATAAAAGTCATCCTTTTACGGCAAGACAAGAGAAATGTAAACAAAAACTTCTCTGCCCTTCAGCCTCCTCGCTCCACCACGCTCCACCACCGCACACAGTGTAACTCTACTATGCAAAATCAAGCCTCCCCTAGGCAGAAATACCTGCTCAACCCTGAAGAGCAACCTTCTAGCAGCAGAAAGACAGCATCTAAAAAGATTCCTCCCTGATTTTGTAAGAGGTCACATGCCCTGCAATGATGCTGCTTAGATCTGGATTCTGTAAAACTGTCTATAAAATGTCACAAGACATTCAGCCCTCGGTCTCAAAAAGCTTTCACATCATGAACTGTGCCTTGACTTCTAAAGAGTGAAACAGTTCTCAGAGCTTTCTGAGATTCTAATCCTCTAATCGGGCTCGAATAAAGTTTCCGTTTCTTTTTCATATTCTTTTACTACTTGGGTTGTTACATAAGACTGAGCAGAGTTCCCTGTACTCAGTAGGTCCTTGTTGGTTAGCCATTTAAAATACAGCAGGGTGGGGACTTCCCTGGTGATCCAGTGGTTAGGACTTCACCCACACTCTCATGGCTGAGGGCCCAGATTTGGTCCCTCATAGGGGAAGCAATATCTCACAGGCTGCATAGCACAGCCAAAAGAAAAAAAAAATACACACACATGGCAGTGTATCATTCCCCAAAAGAATAGATACATGTATATATAGATAGGCAGATATAATGGAATCACTCTGCTGTACACCAGAAATTAACACAACATTGTTAACCAACCATACTCCAACATAAAATAAAAAGTTTTAAATATTTCAACAATCCCTTCTCATTCATTTTAACCAAATAAACGCAGCCTAACAGCAATGGGAACACAGAACAAATACTGTTATATTCCTTTCAGTGATTGGGACTTTGCTGGGATTACGTGAGATAACAGAAATAAATCTGAGAAATAGCTTTTTATTATAAGACAGAAAATGAGATGTAATAAAGAGGTAAAGATCAAGTGCCAAGAGGGATGTGACATGTATGTTGCCTCATTTGGCCCAAGTTTTTCATACCTGTGTCGACATAAAAAAGATGCACAATGTGAGAGTTGCAAGTTAAGTTTTATTTGGGGCAAAATGAAGACTGGAGGCCAGGAGAAAGCAGCTCAGACAGCTCTGAAAAACTGCTCCAAAGAGGCGGGGGGATGGTCAGTATATACGTGATGTTTGGTGAAGAGAGAGTACACATAGTCAAACACATAGTTTTTTTATTTATTTATTCTTTATTTTAAAGGTTTTACAGAGTTTTGTTGTTCACAGACATGTATGTTCCCAGATCAGTCATATGCATATCCCTGGTCCCCACTACCCCAGTTCCCACCATCCCACCCCGCTAGACATCGCCCCAAGACATTGTAAGCACTCCTATTCCCTTAGCACTATGACAATAGCTATCTTTTCCACACATAACAGTATAGGTTTCCATGTTACTCCCTCCATGCCTCCCCCTCCCTATTTCTTCCCTACAATGTCCCTATGTCTATGTTCTGTCTGTTTTTCCATGAGTTCACTGCGTGTGTTATCAAGACTGTCCTACTAGATTCCATGTATGTGTGTTAGTATACTGTATTTGTTTTTCTCTTTTTGACTTACTTCACTTTTTATGATAGGTTCTAGAGCCAGCCACCTCATTAGGACTGAGTCTTCTGTATTTCTTTTAACTACTGAGTAGTATTCCATTGTATATATGTACCAGAGCTTCTGTATCCATTCATTCGTCGATGGACATCTAGGTTGCTTCCATGTTCTGGCTATTGTATAGAGAGCTGCAATGAACACTGGGGTACAGGTGCTTCTTTCAGTTTTGATTTCATCAGGATATAAGCCTAATAGTGGGATTGCTGGGTCATAGGGTGCTTCTATTTAGTTTTTAAGGAATCCAAATAAACGCAGCCTAACAGCAATGGGAACACAGAACAAATACTGTTATATTCCTTTCAGTGATTGGGACTTTGCTGGGATTACGTGAGATAACAGAAATAAATCTGAGAAATAGCTTTTTATTATAAGACAGAAAATGAGATGTAATAAAGAGGTAAAGATCAAGTGCCAAGAGGGATGTGACATGTATGTTGCCTCATTTGGCCCAAGTTTTTCATACCTGTGTCGACATAAAAAAGATGCACAATGTGAGAGTTGCAAGTTAAGTTTTATTTGGGGCAAAATGAAGACTGGAGGCCAGGAGAAAGCAGCTCAGACAGCTCTGAAAAACTGCTCCAAAGAGGCGGGGGGATGGTCAGTATATACGTGATGTTTGGTGAAGAGAGAGTACACATAGTCAAACACATAGTTTTTTTATTTATTTATTTATTCTTTATTTTAAAGGTTTTACAGAGTTTTGTTGTTCACAGACATATATGTTCCCAGATCAGTCATATGCATATCCCTGGTCCCCACCCCCCAGTTCCCCCCATCCCACCCCTCTGGACCATCGCCCCAAGCCATTGTAAGCACTCCTATTCCCTTAGCACAATGACAATAGCTATCTTTTCCACACATAACAGTATAGGTTTCCATGTTACTCCCTCCATGCCTCCCCCTCCCTATTTCTTCCCTACAATGTCCCTATGTCTATGTTCTGTCTGTTTTTCCATGAGTTCACTGCGTGTGTTATCAAGACTGTCCTACTAGATTCCATGTATGTGTGTTAGTATACTGTATTTGTTTTTCTCTTTTTGACTTACTTCACTTTTTATGATAGGTTCTAGAGCCAGCCACCTCATTAGGACTGAGTCTTCTGTATTTCTTTTAACTACTGAGTAGTATTCCATTGTATATATGTACCAGAGCTTCTGTATCCATTCATTCGTCGATGGACATCTAGGTTGCTTCCATGTTCTGGCTATTGTATAGAGAGCTGCAATGAACACTGGGGTACAGGTGCTTCTTTCAGTTTTGATTTCATCAGGATATAAGCCTAATAGTGGGATTGCTGGGTCATAGGGTGCTTCTATTTTTAGTTTTTTAAGGAATCTCCAGACTGTCTTCCATAGAGGCTGTATCAATTTACATTCCCACCAGCAATGCAAGAGGGTTCCCTTTTCTCCGCACCCTCTCCAGCATCTATTGTCTGCAAATTTCTTGAAGATGGCCTTTCTGACGGGTGTGAGGTGATATCTCATTGTAGTTTTAATTTGCATTTCCCTAATAATAAGCAAGGTTGATCATAATTTCATGTGCTTTTGGGCCATCTGTATGTCCTCTTTGGAGAGGTGTCTCTTTAGATCTTTTTCCCATATTTTGATTGGGTTGTTCGTTTTCCCTGTGCTGAGTTGTCTGAGTTGCTTGTAGATTTGGGAGATTAATTCTTTGTCTGCTGTTTCATTTGCTATGGTTTTCTCCCACTCTGTGGGGTGTCTGTTCAGCTTTTTTGTAATTTCTTTTGCTGTACAAAAGCTTTTAAGTTTCATGAGGTCCCACATGTTCATTTTTCTTTTCAGTTCCGCTATTTTAGTAGGTGGGTCAGAGAAGATCTTGCTTTGATTTACGTCCTTGAGTGTTTTGCCTATATTCTCCTCTAAGAGTTTGATGGTTTCTGGTCTTACATTTAGGTCTTTGATCCATTTTGAGTTGATCTTAGTGTATGGTGTCAGGGAATGTTCCAACTTCATTTTTTTGCATGTAGCTGTCCAATTTTCCTAGCACCACTTGTTGAAGAGGCTGTCTTTGTCCCATTTTACAGTTTTGCCTCCTTTGTCAAAAATAAGGTACCCATAGGTGCGTGGGTTTATCTCTGGGTTCTCAATCTTGTATTTGTATGTTAGCTTTTTTCTTTTGACTTACTTCACTTTTTATGATAGGTTCTAGAGCCAGCCACCTCATTAGGACTGAGTCTTCTGTATTTCTTTTAACTACTGAGTAGTATTCCATTGTATATATGTACCAGAGCTTCTGTATCCATTCATTCGTCGATGGACATCTAGGTTGCTTCCATGTTCTGGCTATTGTATAGAGAGCTGCAATGAACACTGGGGTACAGGTGCTTCTTTCAGTTTTGATTTCATCAGGATATAAGCCTAATAGTGGGATTGCTGGGTCATAGGGTGCTTCTATTTTTAGTTTTTTAAGGAATCTCCAGACTGTCTTCCATAGAGGCTGTATCAATTTACATTCCCACCAGCAATGCAAGAGGGTTCCCTTTTCTCCGCACCCTCTCCAGCATCTATTGTCTGCAAATTTCTTGAAGATGGCCTTTCTGACGGGTGTGAGGTGATATCTCATTGTAGTTTTAATTTGCATTTCCCTAATAATAAGCAAGGTTGATCATAATTTCATGTGCTTTTGGGCCATCTGTATGTCCTCTTTGGAGAGGTGTCTCTTTAGATCTTTTTCCCATATTTTGATTGGGTTGTTCGTTTTCCCTGTGCTGAGTTGTCTGAGTTGCTTGTAGATTTGGGAGATTAATTCTTTGTCTGCTGTTTCATTTGCTATGGTTTTCTCCCACTCTGTGGGGTGTCTGTTCAGCTTTTTTGTAATTTCTTTTGCTGTACAAAAGCTTTTAAGTTTCATGAGGTCCCACATGTTCATTTTTCTTTTCAGTTCCGCTATTTTAGTAGGTGGGTCAGAGAAGATCTTGCTTTGATTTACGTCCTTGAGTGTTTTGCCTATATTCTCCTCTAAGAGTTTGATGGTTTCTGGTCTTACATTTAGGTCTTTGATCCATTTTGAGTTGATCTTAGTGTATGGTGTCAGGGAATGTTCCAACTTCATTTTTTTGCATGTAGCTGTCCAATTTTCCTAGCACCACTTGTTGAAGAGGCTGTCTTTGTCCCATTTTACAGTTTTGCCTCCTTTGTCAAAAATAAGGTACCCATAGGTGCGTGGGTTTATCTCTGGGTTCTCAATCTTGTTCCATTGGTCTATAGTTCTGTTTTTGTGCCAGTACCGTACTGTCTTGATGACTGTTGCTTTGTAGGAAAGTCTGAAGTTAGGGAGGCTGATTCCTCCAGCTCCATTTTTCTTTCTCAGGATCGCTTTGGCTATTTGAGGTCTTTGGTGTTTCCATATGAACTGTGTTATTCTTTGGTCTAGTTCTGTGAAAAATGTCAATGGTAGTTGAATAGGTATTGCATTGAATCTGTAGATGATATTTGATAGTATGGTCACTTTCACAATATTGAAAACACATAGTTTTCCAGGAGGTTTCTGCTAGTCTTGTGAAATAATCATCAGTATGAAGGATTTTAGTGCTTTTCTAGACATAAGGAGATACAAGAATCGGGCTCATAAAATTGGCTCCTGAAAACATCTAACTATCTGAAGATCTGTGCTGCCAATGTTTCCTCAATCATGGAGTGCCTCATCTCTGCTCTCCCCTCCTCTCAGAGGGTGCTGGAGGTCAGCAGCTGCAGCAGCACATGATTTAGTCTTGTAGACGACATCTGTGATATTGTGATTTATAATAACAAATACAGATTTGCTCTCTGTCCTGATTACTGGCACAAAACTCCTAGAAAACCCTTGAAACTCCCTGTGCTGAGAATAAGGGTGTCTTTTGTTATGCTAATGAGGTTGCAACCCGAGGGGCAGGGTTGGCTGCCAGTGAGGTCAACCCTGGGATCCGAGAGCTGGAACCTGAAGTCCCAATGCCCTCCACCTTTGAGGAAGAGACAGGAGCTGGGATTGAGTTCAACCATTAATGGCCAATATATAATCAATTGTGCCTAAGTAATGGAGCCTCTATAAAAACCCAAAAGAAGAGGGCTCTGAGAGCCATCTGGTTGGTAAACATGAGGAAATGTCCACAGATAAAATAAAGACAATTGTTTTATATATATACACACACATACATGTTTATACATACGCACACAGTGGAACATGATTCAGCTTTAAAAAAGAAAACCCTGCCACTTGCAACAACACGGATAAACCTGGAGAGCTAAGGGAAATAAACCAGACACAGAAAGATAAACACTACATGAGCTCAGAGGTAGAATTTTAAACACACTCATAGGAACAGCAGCAGAGTGGTGGCCAGGCACAGGGGGAGGGAGCAATGGGGAGATGTCGGTCAAAAGGCACAAGCTGCAGTTATACAAGAGGAAGGAGGTCTGGAGCTCTAAAATACAGGACGGCATGGGGCCAACAGGTAGCAACAGTACGTATCTGAATTTTGTTAAGAGGGTAGATAACTGTTATCACCACTGCAAAAGAAAAGAAGGGAGAAGAAAAAAAAATGGTGACTATGTGAAGTGATGGATATGTTTACTGGCTTGATGGCAGCAATCATCTCGCAATGTTGACATCTATCAAAACATCGAATTGTACACCTTAAATATATTGGTTCTTAGGTGTCAATTACATTAATACCTCAACAAAGCTGAAAGAAATCAGCCAACAAACCAATGACAGGAAACTTCAGTGTCAAATAGGAAGCATGACTAAAAGCCCAGAATTTCACTGTCAAAAAAACATGCCGGCTCACCTGAAAGGGATATTTGTTTTGACAGGGAATGACACCATCATCGTTCTTCACTATTTCCACACACTTGATTTTTGACACGTCAATAAATCCCTTTCTGTACTTTTTCTGTTAAAAAAAGAGAGAACCATTCCAATCATAAAGGGAAAAAGTTATTAATAGTAGTATTTGTTTTAAAAATCACTGATTCAAAATGTCACAATTTCCATAATAACTATCTAAATCATGTCTCCCTTTACTGCTAAAACTATTCAAAATCAAAATAATTAAGTCCTTCAGTTTCCAAAGCTGAAACTGTTTTGTCCTTGCCCTCCCCAGAAAGGTCTAGAACTGAGAAAATGGATCCCTTTGATTGCTGCCTTCCTCTCAGATGCACACCTCAACTTCTTGATGACAGGCAAAACTCATAACCCCAAAAAGAAAGCATCAGAGACCACACCAAGCAAAATTCCAGGCACGCAATCGCAGATGCAAACTCCCACCGGCGACATCTTCCACTCCAGCACACAGAGTTCAGGAAGACGTGAGGAGGACAGAGGGCCCTCACGTAAAGCCTCCATTCAGATTCTAGATTTGAATTTTCTTTTCCTTTCTCCCTTCCCTATTGCCCTGCCTTCCTGCTCAGTAAAAATCTCCCTACAGCAGGTAACGAATGACTACCAAGACGACGCCCTCCAAACCACAAACCCTCTGAGCATCATCATCTCATATCTGAGACTCTATCCTAGGGAAAAATCCAGAAGAATACAAAGCAGTATGTGCAACGATAACTTGATACAGTGTATACATTAAAAATGATTACAAACACAGTATAGAAATAAAAAGTGTTTACTGAATAATATGAACTGATGCATCCCATATAAAAAGCTGCATAAAGACTAAGGCTTCTGTAGGAGAGGGAGTACACAGTGATAGGACAAAGACTAGAAGGAGAGAAATTAAGGTGAAGAACTCTGTAGTTTTGGGGGTGACCCAGCCACCCCTTGGTCCTGGTCATCCCAAATGGCTTCCTCCAGTACTCTGGAACTCCCCTCTGGCCACAACCACTGGGGCCCCTAGCCTGCTCCCTTTAACCAGCTCTGTGTCTCACTGCCATCATGGGACTTTCAGACCTGCCCACCCTCCAGACTATGCATGCCCGTCTGACCTCTGGCCAGCATTTTACCAGAGCACCCATCCTCCCTCCTCCCTCCCCAACCCTTTGCTCCGCTTCCCGATACCAACCCCTGACATTCCCATCAGCCCCCAGCACCACCTACATCTTGTCTACTCCTCCAAGCCTGGCAGCAGCAGGTCATGAAACACTCCTAACTGTCCCCCAGCGATGAACCAGGTCGTCACTGCTGTCCGCGGCTCTTCTGTGTAGAGAACCTGCTGGCGTCCGTGGAGGCCACCAGTCTCATCAGAGCTACAACCACTTCCCTTCCCCTAATCCCAGTGGACCAGCCCACTCCCCACCTCACATAGAAGAGGGCAGCAAGCACACCCCCAACTTCTTCCTTCTGCAGGTCTAAAGCACCCTAAGATTTACCCTTTTATCGTCTCTTTATCCTGTCTCTACAAGAAGGTTAAAAGAACCTAACAGCCAAGGACACGAGAGACAGCACTTAACAGACGTCATTTCTTTTTAGGTTCACCAAATTCTCACTTTACAGAGGAGGAAACTGCCGTTCAGCCAGGTTAAACAAGGATCCCGAACTGACCCTAAAGTTCCCTCGACCTTGGATGCGCCAGTGGCAAACAGGTGACAAAATGAATGGCACCAAGTCCCAGAGGGGGCAACGTGGATTCTGAGCGTGGCCTGAGCTTCGGCCACAGCAGGGGGAGGAACCCTCTCGCGGGCCACACTCTTCCAAGGCCTTTGCTTCTTCTGCCTATAAATCAGCAGCGGTCCCCGACCTTTTCTGACCCCAGGGGCCAATTTCATGGAAGACAAACTTTGCACGTACCAGGGGTGAGGGGGTGGTTTTAGGCCGATTCAAGTGCATTATATTTACTAGGTACTTTATTTCTGGTCTAATGTTGCCACCGACCTGACAGGAAGTGCCACTCTGCAGCCTGGAGGTTGGGGACCCTGCCGTAGACACCTTCAGACCTCTGCCATCCTTACCAAGGACCTTCTTGTGGCTCTGCTACTGCCTTTCCTGAAATAGAGAGGATTACACCTCCGGCCTTCACTTCCTTCCCACCCACTCCTTCTTAACCACGTGCAATCTGCTTGCCTCCCCTCTCACCACAGCTGCTAAAGCTGTTCTCAAAAACACCTTCAATGACCAAACCCAACCAATGGCCTTTGTTCCAGTATCTTCTGCTCGGGCATTTGGGGATGCTGCTACGCTCTTGCCCTGCACTGACCCTGACTTCAGGTCACTCTGGTTTTCCTTCTGCCCTTCCACGCTGTTTCTCAAAGAAAAACACCTGTTCTATGCCAACAATTGTATTAAGGAATACACCAAGCTCAGGGTCAGAAACTCACTTCCTGAACATACCATGCAAATACTGTGCCATCTAATTTGCAGATTCTCTGTGAGGTAACAGTAATTAGACACAACTTACAGAAGGGGGAACCAAAAATTAAGTAACTTTGCCCAAGTTTACCTGTAGGAGAGACATACCCAGGAACACAATAATACTTAGTAAGTACTGGATGTAAAAAGATGCTAAGAGAACCAAGAGGCTACAAGGAAACAAGCCCTATATGATCATTTCAGAAAACAAATTCTGATAATATGATAGGAAGGGAATGAACATCAAGCACGTGGGATGAAAAACATTCCAGAATGACCTCAGTTGCCTCAACTGTAAAATGGGAATAATAATAGTACCAATTTCATGTTGTTCACTCAATCATGTCCGACTCTTTGTGACCCCATGGACTGTAGCACTCCAGGCTTCCCTGTCCTTCATCATCTCCCAGAGTTTGCTCAAACTCATGTCCATTGAATCGATGATGCCATCCAACCATCTTGTTCTGTCATCCCCTTCTCCTCCTGCCTTCAATCTTTCCTAGCACCTGGGTCTTTTTCAGTGAGTTGGCTCTTCACATTAGGTGGCCAAAGTATTGGAGCTTCAGCTTCAGCATCAGTTCTTCCAATGAATATTCAGGGTTGATTTCCTGTAGGATTGACTGGTTTGATTTCCTTTCAGTCCAAGGGACTCTCAAGAGTCTTCTCTAGCACCACAGTTTGAAAGCATCAGCTTTTTGGCACCTTCTTTATGGTGTAACTCTCACATTCATACATGACTACTGGGAAAACCATAGCTTTGACTATATAGACCTCCCACCCCCCTCCTTCTTAACCACGTGCAATCTGCTTGCCTCCCCTCTCACCACAGCTGCTAAAGCTGTTCTCAAAAACACCTTCAATGACCAAACCCAACCAATGGCCTTTGTTCCAGTATCTTCTGCTCGGGCATTTGGGGATGCTGCTACGCTCTTGCCCTGCACTGACCCTGACTTCAGGTCACTCTGGTTTTCCTTCTGCCCTTCCACGCTGTTTCTCAAAGAAAAACACCTGTTCTATGCCAACAATTGTATTAAGGAATACACCAAGCTCAGGGTCAGAAACTCACTTCCTGAACATACCATGCAAATACTGTGCCATCTAATTTGCAGATTCTCTGTGAGGTAACAGTAATTAGACACAACTTACAGAAGGGGGAACCAAAAATTAAGTAACTTTGCCCAAGTTTACCTGTAGGAGAGACATACCCAGGAACACAATAATACTTAGTAAGTACTGGATGTAAAAAGATGCTAAGAGAACCAAGAGGCTACAAGGAAACAAGCCCTATATGATCATTTCAGAAAACAAATTCTGATAATATGATAGGAAGGGAATGAACATCAAGCACGTGGGATGAAAAACATTCCAGAATGACCTCAGTTGCCTCAACTGTAAAATGGGAATAATAATAGTACCAATTTCATGTTGTTCACTCAATCATGTCCGACTCTTTGTGACCCCATGGACTGTAGCACTCCAGGCTTCCCTGTCCTTCATCATCTCCCAGAGTTTGCTCAAACTCATGTCCATTGAATCGATGATGCCATCCAACCATCTTGTTCTGTCATCCCCTTCTCCTCCTGCCTTCAATCTTTCCTAGCACCTGGGTCTTTTTCAGTGAGTTGGCTCTTCACATTAGGTGGCCAAAGTATTGGAGCTTCAGCTTCAGCATCAGTTCTTCCAATGAATATTCAGGGTTGATTTCCTGTAGGATTGACTGGTTTGATTTCCTTTCAGTCCAAGGGACTCTCAAGAGTCTTCTCTAGCACCACAGTTTGAAAGCATCAGCTTTTTGGCACCTTCTTTATGGTGTAACTCTCACATTCATACATGACTACTGGGAAAACCATAGCTTTGACTATATAGACCGTTGTCGGTAAAGTGATGGTTCTGCTTTTTAATACACTATCTAGGTTTGTCATAGCTTTTCTTAGCCACTTCCTAAGTACTATCGGATAGTTATGAGAGTTACATGAGCTAGGATTCACAGAACGCTGTGAAAAGTGACCTGTAATATGATATCTATGAGTGTTTGCTACATAAAATAAATAAGCAGGGAAAAAAAGGGTGGTTAGTGTAGCTGAAGTACAGGAAACACAAGGCAGGTAGCAGGGCCAGCTTGTAAAGAACCTGGCGCATGTTGCTGAGGGGTCCGAGTAGACAGAGCCACCTACCCTGTCCCTGGGCTTATGCCAGTTAGCGGGCAGAAGAAACTAAGTTTTATCCTCCTATTAATAAGTCACACATGTTCATCATAAGGACCTTAGAAAATACTAATAGCACCAAGAAAATCAGATGACCCTTAATCTCCCAACCCTGGAGAAAATTCTTATTGACATAATGGAGTTTTCTAGACACTGCTCTGGGGTCTTTTACCACCTGCCAGTTCTCTTAGTTCTTGAGCAGCAGACGGTGGTCAGCTTAGAGGACGCCCACCCCCACTCACCACCTGTCCCTGCAACTAAAAGATGCTGACAGATGCCACACAATCTACACAGGAAAACTGGTCTATGCTCCTTCAATCCGTGTTCCATGATATATAATCTATTGTACTATACCAATATTTGGGTGTATTAATCCAAATACCACTATACTAGTATTGGGTTTATTAATCCAAATATTTGGGTTTAGTCATTAAACGTTGCTATGAAACTTGCCAATAAAGGTTCACAGTTAAACTGGTTATTCATGATTCTCCCTACCCTGCCAGCAAACACTGGTCAGGCACCAAGCACAGAACTGGGTGCTGCCGTCTCAATGTCATGGAAGGAGGTTCACAGCCCCCTCCAGAGGAGTTCACAATAATATGGCAGGTGGAAGAGGAAGAGCGGAGTGACCAATAATCAAATAAAGATGAAGCGCTGTGTCAGGGTATGCTGTGGAGTAAGCCAGGAAAAGCTGGGAACATTTCAGGGAGGAGCTGGTATTTTGATATGGTTTTTCAAGGGTAAGTAGGAGGGGTTTTTTTGAGAAAAAAAGTGGAGACGAGAATTCAGGCCGCAAAAACAACAAAGTACTTAGGGAACTGAAATTAATTGTGGCTGAAGTTCAAGGTGGTTCAGGGGAAGTGTAGGAAAGGACATCAACATGGCTATTGGAGTCCAAATTAGGAAGAGGTAAGTAATGGTAATTTCTTCCATTTGTAGACCCGCTTAAATGCAGAAGCTAGAAAGAGAGACAGATGAAATACCACTTACAAAAAGCCACACATCAACTGAAGGGCAGAACTGGAAATTAGATGAAAGAGAACCTGCCCTGGGGAAAGTTTTACAAGACACACTATTTTCCTTTCATTTCCAGAATTAAAAGACTTTAAAAATATATCAAATAGCAATCCTAAATTAAAATTTTAGTTTGTATACAAACATCCATGGCAGGCCTAAGGTTTATTCACAGAACACCCCCAGGTCCTCCTCTCTACACCCCTCTCTAAAGGCATCCTAAGACCCCTTATGTGCAGTAAGAGCTCCTTGCCGTTACTGCAAGGGTTCCTCCCTTTTCCGCTATATCACAATTTTTATTCCTAACGTGGCTCTTTCCAGCTGCTTGCCACAGAAGAAACTTACTGGATGAATCACCAATGCACTTGAAAGGACCTGAGGGCAGGGACTTGAGCTTTGGAGGCAAGCCACTCCTGAGTCCAGCCTCCCTTCAATCCGTGTTCCATGATATATAATCTATGTACTATACCAATATTTGGGTGTATTAATCCAAATACCACTATACTAGTATTGGGTTTATTAATCCAAATATTTGGGTTTAGTCATTAAACGTTGCTATGAAACTTGCCAATAAAGGTTCACAGTTAAACTGGTTATTCATGATTCTCCCTACCCTGCCAGCAAACACTGGTCAGGCACCAAGCACAGAACTGGGTGCTGCCGTCTCAATGTCATGGAAGGAGGTTCACAGCCCCCTCCAGAGGAGTTCACAATAATATGGCAGGTGGAAGAGGAAGAGCGGAGTGACCAATAATCAAATAAAGATGAAGCGCTGTGTCAGGGTATGCTGTGGAGTAAGCCAGGAAAAGCTGGGAACATTTCAGGGAGGAGCTGGTATTTTGATATGGTTTTTCAAGGGTAAGTAGGAGGGGTTTTTTTGAGAAAAAAAGTGGAGACGAGAATTCAGGCCGCAAAAACAACAAAGTACTTAGGGAACTGAAATTAATTGTGGCTGAAGTTCAAGGTGGTTCAGGGGAAGTGTAGGAAAGGACATCAACATGGCTATTGGAGTCCAAATTAGGAAGAGGTAAGTAATGGTAATTTCTTCCATTTGTAGACCCGCTTAAATGCAGAAGCTAGAAAGAGAGACAGATGAAATACCACTTACAAAAAGCCACACATCAACTGAAGGGCAGAACTGGAAATTAGATGAAAGAGAACCTGCCCTGGGGAAAGTTTTACAAGACACACTATTTTCCTTTCATTTCCAGAATTAAAAGACTTTAAAAATATATCAAATAGCAATCCTAAATTAAAATTTTAGTTTGTATACAAACATCCATGGCAGGCCTAAGGTTTATTCACAGAACACCCCCAGGTCCTCCTCTCTACACCCCTCTCTAAAGGCATCCTAAGACCCCTTATGTGCAGTAAGAGCTCCTTGCCGTTACTGCAAGGGTTCCTCCCTTTTCCGCTATATCACAATTTTTATTCCTAACGTGGCTCTTTCCAGCTGCTTGCCACAGAAGAAACTTACTGGATGAATCACCAATGCACTTGAAAGGACCTGAGGGCAGGGACTTGAGCTTTGGAGGCAAGCCACTCCTGAGTCCAGCCTCCCTCTACCTTCTCTGGGTCCCTCTGCCTGCAGGCATATGACCATTTCACTAAGAATATAGGATGATTTCACTGCTCCTTTCACTAACCCCTAAGTAGGAACAGAGACAAGGGACAAAGGTGCTCCCTACAGTGGCTGGTACAGGGAAGTCACTACCTAAATGGCAGCATCTACTATTAATTCGTCTTACAATAACCCTGGGAAGTTGTTAGGAAACTGAGAAGCTGAGAGGTAAAGAGTGACTAAGAGGCTGAGCAAGAACTGAACCCAGATCTCTCAAAATCACAGAAACTTTTACCTGACTCCCGGTCTCTCAAGTCTGAATATTTGTAGATGCATATTTTAGAAAATTAAAATTATCTTCCATCAAAAACTAATAGTTAGGGCTTCCCTGGTGGTCCAGTGGGTAAGGACACTGCCTTGCAGTGCAAGGGGCGCCGGTTCGATCCCTGACCTGTGAAGATCCAACGTGCCATGGAGTGGCCAGACCGATGTGTCCAATTACCGAGCCGGAGCTCTGGCGTGCATGTGCCCAGAGTTGGTGCTCTGTGACAACAGAGGCCACTGCGATGGGAGGTCCACATGAGCCAAAGAACAAAGATGGATGAAAATAGACAAATGAGGGCTTCCCCTGGTGGTCCAGTGGGTAAGGACACTGCCTTGCAGTGCAAAGGGCGCCGGTTCAATCCCTGGTCTGGGAAGATCCCACATGCCGTGGAGCGGCTGGACTGATGTGTCCAATCACCGAGCCGGAGCTCTGGAGCGCATGAGCCCAGAGCTGGCGCTCTGCAGGGACAGACGCCACCGCGATGGGAGGCCCACAGGAGCCAAAGAACGAAGATGGATGAAAATAGAGAAATGAAAGACCAATAGAAGTGGCCCGCCCGCTCCCCTCCCTCTCCAACCCGACCCCCGCCCAAAATAAATAAATAAATAAATCTTTAAAAAAAAAAAATAGACAAATGAAAGACCAATAGAAGTGGCCCGCCTGCTCCCCTCCCACCCCACCCCACCCAAAATAAGTAAATAAATAAATCTTTAAAAAAGCAAGCAAACAAACAAACAAAAAAACTTATAGTTAGCAAACGGCTGGCTGTAAATTCCTTAAGGGCAAGCATCTGTGCTTTTCAAATCTCTGTCATGGTTCTTCGGTATCTCTGTGCCTTGTTGCTGGTAGAAGGAAGCCAAAATCAGTCGTCAATCAATATGGCTGAGCGAAGAACTGGTCATGATAGAATATAGTGAATGTCAAGAGCAAGCTCTGATGCTGCCCATCTGCTGAGGACTGTAAGAATTAAGAGTTTTACTTATATATTACTATGTACAATGTATCTTTTGTCTGCATTTCTGTCAACAGCCATCTTTGGGTTTATATTTATGGTCTTTTTAAATTGTTGTATCCTTCGGAGAAAACAGAGTTTGACTGAACCCTGAACAATTTAATTGGACCAAATGGAGTCCTAACAATAGAAGGGCAGTGAGTGTGCACATGGGCACTGGGGGCACCGCTAATGGTAACTCAGCAAGGCCTCCCAGCATTATGACAGCTCTTGTCACCCCATTTACAGAGGAAGAAATCTAGACTTGCAGGGTATAATTAACTGGCCCAAAGCCATACAACAACCGGGACCTTAACTCTGTCTAATTCCAACCCTGAATTCTTAAGTGCCGTGGGCATACATGTGTGCTGAGTCACATCAGTCATGATGAGTCTGACTCTTTGTGACCCCATGGACTGTAGCCTGCCAGGCTCCTCTGTCCATGGGATTCTCCAGGCAAGAATACTGGAGTGGGCTGCCATGCCTTCCTCCAGGAGATCTTCCCAACCCAGGTACTCTTTAATAACTTGATATCATTTAATAACTTGATATCATTTAAATGAGTACAATCAATGGAAATTTCTCATGCTAATAACTCCTAATAAGTATAAGATCAAAGCAAGGTCACCAATTAAGTGCAAACAAAACTGGATAATAAATAAACCACTTACTTCAGTGTGATGGGCTGGGCTGTTTGCTGGAATTGAATCCCTCTCCCCAAACTATGAAATTAGAATGCCATGGACAGGGTTTCCCAGGTGGTCCAGTGGGTGAAGAGTCCACCTTGCAGTGCAAGGGGCACCGGTTCAATTGCTGGCCTGGGAAGATCGCATGTACCGCAGAGCAGCTGGACCCGTGTGTCCAATTAGGAGCCAGCGCTCTGGAGCGCATGTGCCCAGAGCCAGTGCTCTACAGCAATAGAGGCCACTGCAGTGGGAGGTCCACAGAGGCCAAAGAATAAGGATGGATGGAAATAAATAAGTAAAAAAACACTAAAAGAAGCAAAAATTTAAAAACAAAAAATGCCATGGACAGAGAAGCCTGGTAGGCTATAGTCCACGGAGTTGCAAAGAGTCAGATATGACTGAATGACTGAACACACTCACATCACACCACAAACCAGTTCTCTGGCATCCACAGGCTTGTACTACCGCGTACCACCCACAGCCTCTCCCACGCCTCTCTTACTTCCAACTACTAGGAGTCCCTGTCTGCACGCACACTGCCATTCTATTTGCTCTATTAAGACTCCATTTAGTCCAATTAAATTGTTTAGTGTGCATTCAGCCTCTGTTTTCTCCAAAGGACATAACAATTTAAAAAGACTATAAATACAAACCCAAAGATGGCTGTTGACAGAGAATTCAGACATATGAATATAAAAATAAAATTCCTAAATCTTGACCCCATTTACAGAGGAAGAAATCTAGACTTGCAGGGTATAATTAACTGGCCCAAAGCCATACAACAACCGGGACCTTAACTCTGTCTAATTCCAACCCTGAATTCTTAAGTGCCGTGGGCATACATGTGTGCTGAGTCACATCAGTCATGATGAGTCTGACTCTTTGTGACCCCATGGACTGTAGCCTGCCAGGCTCCTCTGTCCATGGGATTCTCCAGGCAAGAATACTGGAGTGGGCTGCCATGCCTTCCTCCAGGAGATCTTCCCAACCCAGGTACTCTTTAATAACTTGATATCATTTAATAACTTGATATCATTTAAATGAGTACAATCAATGGAAATTTCTCATGCTAATAACTCCTAATAAGTATAAGATCAAAGCAAGGTCACCAATTAAGTGCAAACAAAACTGGATAATAAATAAACCACTTACTTCAGTGTGATGGGCTGGGCTGTTTGCTGGAATTGAATCCCTCTCCCCAAACTATGAAATTAGAATGCCATGGACAGGGTTTCCCAGGTGGTCCAGTGGGTGAAGAGTCCACCTTGCAGTGCAAGGGGCACCGGTTCAATTGCTGGCCTGGGAAGATCGCATGTACCGCAGAGCAGCTGGACCCGTGTGTCCAATTAGGAGCCAGCGCTCTGGAGCGCATGTGCCCAGAGCCAGTGCTCTACAGCAATAGAGGCCACTGCAGTGGGAGGTCCACAGAGGCCAAAGAATAAGGATGGATGGAAATAAATAAGTAAAAAAACACTAAAAGAAGCAAAAATTTAAAAACAAAAAATGCCATGGACAGAGAAGCCTGGTAGGCTATAGTCCACGGAGTTGCAAAGAGTCAGATATGACTGAATGACTGAACACACTCACATCACACCACAAACCAGTTCTCTGGCATCCACAGGCTTGTACTACCGCGTACCACCCACAGCCTCTCCCACGCCTCTCTTACTTCCAACTACTAGGAGTCCCTGTCTGCACGCACACTGCCATTCTATTTGCTCTATTAAGACTCCATTTAGTCCAATTAAATTGTTTAGTGTGCATTCAGCCTCTGTTTTCTCCAAAGGACATAACAATTTAAAAAGACTATAAATACAAACCCAAAGATGGCTGTTGACAGAGAATTCAGACATATGAATATAAAAATAAAATTCCTAAATCTTGCAGTCCTTGGCAGATGGGCAGCCTCAAAGCTTACTAGTAACATTCACTATATTCTATCATGACCACTTCACTCAACCACATTGATTAAAGATGGATTTTGGCTTCATTCAACCAATGAAGAAGCAAGGGGCAGAGATACCAAAGAGCCATGACAGAGATTTGAAAAACACAGTTTCTTGCCCTGAAGGGATTTACAGCCAGCCATTTACAAAGGTCAAGGAAAGGAACAATGAAGTTGACAATGAAAGTTCAGATGGGTCAATACTGAAAGGCTACAGAGTTCTCTACCATCTCTGGAAAAAGAAAGAAAATGATGTATTCTACTAATAAAATCTCAAATGAATAAAAAGGCCTATTTCACACGCGAAGGTTATTTTCCTTTTCCACTCAGAACAGAGTTAAAAGAATGGGCCTCAAGAGCAACAGGACACATTAATCATAAGAAACAGGAAAAACCTCAGGATGGATATGACTTGTTGTGTATGTGGATACTGGGAATAATTTTATTGTAGAGCTTTCTGGTATCAGGAGAAGTAGAATAAATAAAGTCATTTCCAACTTGGTATTTCTATGATGAAACGTCCCCTCTTTACTAAGTACTAAATTATAGCGAAAAGCTAGAAGAAAACTAAACCCTAGATTTTCCATGTTCATATTTTTTCCTCCCTTTTAATCAGTTCATAATAATAACTGACACAGGTGCTTTATAATTTACAAAGTGACTTTAACCAAACAAAGAAATAAAAAGAGTACATTAAGAAGCCAGTAGTTACATACAGGAACATGGCTTAATGATGAAGACTGTGGTTTCTAACATAACATCCAGAATAAAAATAGGATAAATTATAAGGAATCTGAAGACAAACAATATCAGTTCCAAAGTCACATAATAATTTTCATATAATATTGTGCTGATCTAGCTAATTATAAGGTTTCTGGAGACTGTTTCTCACTGCATTCAAAGTTAAAGTTTTTATTTCCTGAGTAACCATTTCCTCTTATGACTTTTCTATACTTCTGGCAATCCTTTTCCCAACTTGCTTCTGTGACCCAAGGGCACTTTCTAAAACTGATTCTAGGTATGCCTAACAATTTAAAAGACATAATACAAACCCAAAGATGGCTGTTGACAGAGAATTCAGACATATGAATATAAAAATAAAATTCCTAAATCTTGCAGTCCTTGGCAGATGGGCAGCCTCAAAGCTTACTAGTAACATTCACTATATTCTATCATGACCACTTCACTCAACCACATTGATTAAAGATGGATTTTGGCTTCATTCAACCAATGAAGAAGCAAGGGGCAGAGATACCAAAGAGCCATGACAGAGATTTGAAAAACACAGTTTCTTGCCCTGAAGGGATTTACAGCCAGCCATTTACAAAGGTCAAGGAAAGGAACAATGAAGTTGACAATGAAAGTTCAGATGGGTCAATACTGAAAGGCTACAGAGTTCTCTACCATCTCTGGAAAAAGAAAGAAAATGATGTATTCTACTAATAAAATCTCAAATGAATAAAAAGGCCTATTTCACACGCGAAGGTTATTTTGCTTTTCCACTCAGAACAGAGTTAAAAGAATGGGCCTCAAGAGCAACAGGACACATTAATCATAAGAAACAGGAAAAACCTCAGGATGGATATGACTTGTTGTGTATGTGGATACTGGGAATAATTTTATTGTAGAGCTTTCTGGTATCAGGAGAAGTAGAATAAATAAAGTCATTTCCAACTTGGTATTTCTATGATGAAACGTCCCCTCTTTACTAAGTACTAAATTATAGCGAAAAGCTAGAAGAAAACTAAACCCTAGATTTTCCATGTTCATATTTTTTCCTCCCTTTTAATCAGTTCATAATAATAACTGACACAGGTGCTTTATAATTTACAAAGTGACTTTAACCAAACAAAGAAATAAAAAGAGTACATTAAGAAGCCAGTAGTTACATACAGGAACATGGCTTAATGATGAAGACTGTGGTTTCTAACATAACATCCAGAATAAAAATAGGATAAATTATAAGGAATCTGAAGACAAACAATATCAGTTCCAAAGTCACATAATAATTTTCATATAATATTGTGCTGATCTAGCTAATTATAAGGTTTCTGGAGACTGTTTCTCACTGCATTCAAAGTTAAAGTTTTTATTTCCCCCTGAGTAACCATTTCCTCTTATGACTTTTCTATACTTCTGGCAATCCTTTTCCCAACTTGCTTCTGTGACCCAAGGGCACTTTCTAAAACTGATTCTAGGTATGCCTTATCATAGGCTTACTCGCTAAGTCATGTCTGACTCTTGTGACCCCATGGATTATAGCCTACCAGGCTCCTCTGTCCATGGGATTCTCCAAGCAAGTGTACTAGACTGGGTTGCCATTTCCTTCTCCAGGGGATCTTCCTGACCCAGGAATCGAACCTGGGTCTCCTGCACTGCAGGCAGATTCTTTAGCAACTGAGCTACAAGGGAAACCCCATGTCTTATCATAGTTGAAAGCAAAACTTAACTTAACGTAAGTATTTTCAAGTAAGTCGACAAGTGATTTACCTAGTCTAGTTCTTAAAGTTAGTAAAAGCTGGAATGAGTTACATAGAAATCAACATATATAGATCCTTTACTTCATAAACTTCATGTGACAGACATCCAAATTCAGTAAATACCAGAATTAATCAAGTCAATCCAAAGACTCTGAATGCCAGGGAGCAGAGGTGATGCTGACGATCTTGACTGCACATCTGTTCTTCCTGGGTGCCCAGGCAGGCTGCATTTTCCCATCTCCATTCATGTGGGTGAGACCGTGTGCCCAAGTTCTCAGCAAAGGAGTGTAAATGAAACTAACATGAACCAGACTTTATTAGACTATACATGAATTTTTCAGTTTTTAAAACGGAATTAATTAATACTACTAATCAACTCACGCAAACACTACACTCACAAACAGAAGATCATGGAGTCACCTGCTATACTAAATTTTGATTAACCCGCTACCCTCAGATTAGCAAAGCTCTCTTACTCTCATACATCTGCTAGAACGTTCTTCCCAGGTTCACCTGGAATCTTACTGGGAGACAAATTCCACTGAAAAGGCAGGATTTTAAGATAGTGGGATGTCAGAAGCCTCTTTAGCAAGAACTAAAGAAATATGGGACACCCTTCCTACAGAAACTTTGTAATCTAGATAGTAAATAAGACACATGATGTCTTATCAGAATTAATGAGGACAAACGCTCTGGTACATATATACAATGGAATACTACACAGTTGTAAAGAGAAATGCAGAAGAATCAGCCCTAATGAGGTGGCTGAATCTAGAACATATCATATCATAAAAGTCAGTCAGAAAGAGAAGGACAAATACAGTATATTAACACATACATATGGAATCTAGTAGGATGGTGATGATGGCACATGCAGTGAAGCGACAGAAAGACAGACATGGACAGTGGACATATGGACATTGTGGGGAAGGAACAGAAGGTGAGAGGCGTAAAGGAAGTAGCATGAAAGCCTGTACTATCATAAGTGAAGAAAATAGCTCTAGTCATTGCTCTGTGAGAAAAGGGGACCCTTCAGGGGTGCTGTGTGATGGTTGGGAGGGGTGGGAAGGCGGGGATATACATATGCCTAATCTGGAAACATACATATCTGTAAACAACAAAACTCTGTAAAAGTTAAAAGTAAAATAAAGGTTAAAAAAAAAAAAGAAGAACTAATGAGGATTCCCAGTCAACAGTTATTTTAAATTCCTGGCAAGAAAAAGAGGAGTATTCACAGACAAAGACAATCCAGGTCCTCAGATCTGCCTAACAGCCACAACTTCAAGAGACAATGGGGAGTGAGTGATTCCACTGTTAAGATAAAAGGACTGGGTATCTCTGCCTACTTGTAAAGGCTGCCAAATAAGAGGTGATTAGAAACGGACTGGCCAATCAAAGCCGTGGGAAGACTGTTTTTCAAAAGTGACTTGAAATATAAAGTCAGAAGTTATTAGGAAGGAAGCTTGACACATTTCAATTAACCTTTTTTTTTTAAAAAAGATTTATTTACTTATTTATTTATTATTTTGGGGGTGGGGTGGGGAGGGACGGGGTGGGCAGGCCACTTCTATTGGTCTTTCATTTATCTATTTTCATCCATCTTTGTTCTTTGGCCCGTGTGGGCCTCCCGTCACGGTGGCCTCTGTTGTCACAGAGCACCAACTCTGGGCGCATGCGCTCCAGAGCTCCAGTTCGGTAACTGGACACATCGGTCCAGCCGCTCAGCGGCACGTGGGATCTTCCCAGGCCAGGGATCGAACCGGCGCTCCTTGTACTGCAAGGCGGTGTCCTTACCCACTGGACCACCAGGGAAGCCCTTCAATTAACTTTTATAAACATTTATGTGAATGATGTGTACAATTGGTTAGACTGCTAGCCGTTCTTCACCTACATGAACTTTTTTTTTTAACTTACATGGAATACTCAACAATATTTTAAGTATTGTTTAATATTTTAACAAGGCAGCATCAGTGTTAGAACAAGTGAAAGCACACCTTCACTGTCAGGCATTGTATTTAAAGGCCAGCTTCAAGGCCCCATGAAAATTAACTAACCTCATTTCGTCTCTGTTTCCTCATTTGTGAAGTGGGGATATTAAAATAACCTATCCTAGTTTATTTGAGGATTAATTGTGATATATTCATAAAGCACTTTAGCACAATATCTGGCCCATCACAATCATTAGTATGTTACTGAGCTTTTCGCGTTTAGATAAAAGATTTCTAAAATGTTTCAGCACTTAAATGCTTTTTCCGCACCAACGGATCCTTAATTTTTTCAACCATATAATTTCTAATTTTGTTACAGAATTCAACAAGAACAAAGGATTTACCAGAGACCTTTAAAAAATTTTACATTGTATCTTTAGGTAACACAGCAATATTTCTCCACTCTCTCCATAGAGGTATTCAATAAACACTTCAAAAATCTAGCAGTTGACAATTAAGCTTAACTATACTGCATAAAGAAGAAGAAAATGGCAACCCACTCCAGTATTCTTACCTGGAAAATCACATGGACAGAGGAGCCTGGCAAGCTATAGTCCATGTGGTTGCAAAGACCCAGACACGACTAAGCAACAAACACCTTTTTTTTTTTTTTTTTCATTTTCATAGGACACAGAAGCAGCCTAAATGTTCATCAGCAGAGGAATGGATAAAGATGTAGTACATACGTACACTGGAATATTGAGTGCTCAGTCACTCAGCCGTGTCCAGCTCATTGAGATCCCTTGAACTGTACCCCCATGTGCTTATGCCATAAGATTTTTCAGGCAAGAATACCGAAGTGGGTTGCTATTTCCTTCTCCAGGGGATCTTCCTGAACCAGGGATCGAACCCACTCTCCATAGCCTGTAGCAGCAAGCTAAAGCAGCAGGCAGATTCTTTACCACTTGGGTTCCTGGTGGTTCAGACAGCAAAGAATCTGCCTGCGACGTGGGAGACTTGGGTTCAGTCCCTGGCTACAGTCAGTGGGGTCATAAAGAGTCAGACACGACTGAGCAACTAACATTTAGTCACTTAGTCTTCTTTACCACTTGAGCCAGCTTGGAAGCCCTACAATGGAATATTACTCAGTCAAAAAAAGAACAAAATAGTGCCATTTGCAGAAACATATATGGACCTAGAGACTGTCACACTAATTAAAATAAGCCCCAAAATACCTCATTTCGTCTCTGTTTCCTCATTTGTGAAGTGGGGATATTAAAATAACCTATCCTAGTTTATTTGAGGATTAATTGTGATATATTCATAAAGCACTTTAGCACAATATCTGGCCCATCACAATCATTAGTATGTTACTGAGCTTTTCGCGTTTAGATAAAAGATTTCTAAAATGTTTCAGCACTTAAATGCTTTTTCCGCACCAACGGATCCTTAATTTTTTCAACCATATAATTTCTAATTTTGTTACAGAATTCAACAAGAACAAAGGATTTACCAGAGACCTTTAAAAAATTTTACATTGTATCTTTAGGTAACACAGCAATATTTCTCCACTCTCTCCATAGAGGTATTCAATAAACACTTCAAAAATCTAGCAGTTGACAATTAAGCTTAACTATACTGCATAAAGAAGAAGAAAATGGCAACCCACTCCAGTATTCTTACCTGGAAAATCACATGGACAGAGGAGCCTGGCAAGCTATAGTCCATGTGGTTGCAAAGACCCAGACACGACTAAGCAACAAACACCTTTTTTTTTTTTTTTTTCATTTTCATAGGACACAGAAGCAGCCTAAATGTTCATCAGCAGAGGAATGGATAAAGATGTAGTACATACGTACACTGGAATATTGAGTGCTCAGTCACTCAGCCGTGTCCAGCTCATTGAGATCCCTTGAACTGTACCCCCATGTGCTTATGCCATAAGATTTTTCAGGCAAGAATACCGAAGTGGGTTGCTATTTCCTTCTCCAGGGGATCTTCCTGAACCAGGGATCGAACCCACTCTCCATAGCCTGTAGCAGCAAGCTAAAGCAGCAGGCAGATTCTTTACCACTTGGGTTCCTGGTGGTTCAGACAGCAAAGAATCTGCCTGCGACGTGGGAGACTTGGGTTCAGTCCCTGGCTACAGTCAGTGGGGTCATAAAGAGTCAGACACGACTGAGCAACTAACATTTAGTCACTTAGTCTTCTTTACCACTTGAGCCAGCTTGGAAGCCCTACAATGGAATATTACTCAGTCAAAAAAAGAACAAAATAGTGCCATTTGCAGAAACATATATGGACCTAGAGACTGTCACACTGGGAGATGTAAGTCAGACAGAGAAGGATGAATATCATATGATATTGCTTACATGTGGAATTGAAAAAATGATACATATGAACTTACTGGCAAAACAGAGTTACAGATACAGAAAACAATCTTATACTTATCAGGAGGGACAGGGGGAAGGGATAAATTGGAGATTGGGATTGACATATATACCCTACTCTGTATAAAATGGAAAACTAATAAGAACACAATGTACAGCACAGAGAATTCTACTCAATACTCTATAAGGACCTATATAAAATCTTTTTAAATAAATACAAGATTTAGAAAACTTAACAACAACAAAAGAAAAAAACTGGTATAAAAATGAAGCAAAAAAATCAGTTTAAAATGGGTCATAAGCAGGCAATCAAATCAGTTTTCAATAAAATGAAGGCTCTGCCTTAGTATTTATTTTGATTTAGAAACAACTTATCTATCCACCTGATTTACCTAGTACCAAATTACTTCTGGTTAGGAAATAAAATTAAATTAATACCTTCCCCCAAATCTGGTGCCCAGTCTTCCCCTCTTCTCTCTTCCTTTCTTATCACCTGCTTCTTTGACACAGGCAGGGTAAAGATCACCAACTGGACGGTCAGGAAAGACACGCCCACCTCCTCCGCAGCACCTGGTACGTGGCAGGTGCCCGATGACTTTTGCATAAGTGCATGAATGAGTGCTTCCCAAGTGGTCCAGAGTTAAAGAAGCCACCTGCCCGTGCAGGAGATGCAGGAGACTCGGGTTCAGTCCCTGGGTCAGAAAGATCCTCCAAAGTAGGAAATGACAACCCAGTCCCGTATTCTTGCCTGGACAATCCCATGCACAGAGGAGCCTCGCGGGCTTCAGGGCAAGGGATCACAAAGAGTTGTACGTGACTGAGAGACTGAACATGAATGAATGAGAACATGAATGAATGAACAGGAGAGGATTCAGCTAAGTGGGAGGAGGCCTTCTTTGGATCTGATTTCACAGTATCTTGTCACAGCCGTCACTTTTTCTAAAACTGGAGGACAACTGTTTTACAATGTTGTGTTAGTTTCTGCTGTACAACAATGGGAATAAGCTATATGTATACATATATCCTCTCCCTCTTGAATCTTCCTCTCACCCCATCCCATTCATCTGGGTCATCACAGAGCACCAAGCTGAGCTCCCTGGAATACAGCAGCTGCCCACTAGCTGTCTGATTCTCTATGCTGTTTCAGAGAAGCGTTTCAACTAGCTTTATTCCTGCCGCTGCTGTCTCAGACATACGCCATGCCAAGTGGGCACAGGCATGCCACAAATCGCCAAGAACTAAGAAGCCCTTTTTCTGCCCTCCGGTTCAAACAAAGCACATGGCTGCAAGTGTGACGACAAATGAACAGAGTAACGGTCACATTACAATTCTCAGAAATGCAACTCTGTTAAGGGACCCCCTCCTCAACCACAGGGAGGGTACTCATTGGACATATTGTTGCAAATCTCTGTCATTTTTGTTTCTGTGTTTAAGCAAAAAAAGAGAAGGAAGAGGATAGGACTAGTACAATATACTAACATATATACTAACACATATACTTCCGTATATATGGAATCTAGTAGGATGGTGATGATGGCACATGCAATGAAGCGACAGAAAGATAGACATGGACAGTGGACATATGGACATTGTGGGGAGGAAAAGTGGGTGAGAGGCATAAAGGAAGTAGCATGAAGGCCTGTACTATCATATGTGAAGAAAATAGCTATAGTCATTGCTCTGTGAGAAAAGCAGACCCTTCACGGGTGCTGTATGATGGTCTGGAGGGGTGGGATGGGGGGATATACATAGGACTAATCTGAGAACGTACATATCTGTAAAGAACAAAACTCTGTAAAAGTTAAAAGTAAAAAAAAAGAGAGAGAGAGAGAGAGAAGGAAGAGGATAAAAGAAGGAAAGCCCTTTAATTTAGCTTTCAGTTTTCACATTTCTATGGTTAACAGCGACAATCAGAACTTTGCTCCTAGACTAGGGGTTTCGTGTACATATGCATGTATGTGACAGATGTTTGCACACACATGTTACGAGGCTCTCCAGTGAACACTTAATGTGTTCAGGGTTTTTTTACTTTTTACTTTTACAGGCTTTTTTTTTTTACAGATTTTTATGTTCCCCGATTTGTCATATGTAAACCCCCACCCCCCCCCCGAATCCCAGACTTCCCGGCCCTCCCACAGCCCCCCTGTTCAGGTTTTTTATGATATTTTATATCTTATGAAAGTTACTAGAATCACAAAACATGATCCATGGCCCAGCCCTGAGCTCCCTGGAATACAGCAGCTGCCCACTAGCTGTCTGATTCTCTATGCTGTTTCAGAGAAGCGTTTCAACTAGCTTTATTCCTGCCGCTGCTGTCTCAGACATACGCCATGCCAAGTGGGCACAGGCATGCCACAAATCGCCAAGAACTAAGAAGCCCTTTTTCTGCCCTCCGGTTCAAACAAAGCACATGGCTGCAAGTGTGACGACAAATGAACAGAGTAACGGTCACATTACAATTCTCAGAAATGCAACTCTGTTAAGGGACCCCCTCCTCAACCACAGGGAGGGTACTCATTGGACATATTGTTGCAAATCTCTGTCATTTTTGTTTCTGTGTTTAAGCAAAAAAAGAGAAGGAAGAGGATAGGACTAGTACAATATACTAACATATATACTAACACATATACTTCCGTATATATGGAATCTAGTAGGATGGTGATGATGGCACATGCAATGAAGCGACAGAAAGATAGACATGGACAGTGGACATATGGACATTGTGGGGAGGAAAAGTGGGTGAGAGGCATAAAGGAAGTAGCATGAAGGCCTGTACTATCATATGTGAAGAAAATAGCTATAGTCATTGCTCTGTGAGAAAAGCAGACCCTTCACGGGTGCTGTATGATGGTCTGGAGGGGTGGGATGGGGGGATATACATAGGACTAATCTGAGAACGTACATATCTGTAAAGAACAAAACTCTGTAAAAGTTAAAAGTAAAAAAAAAGAGAGAGAGAGAGAGAGAAGGAAGAGGATAAAAGAAGGAAAGCCCTTTAATTTAGCTTTCAGTTTTCACATTTCTATGGTTAACAGCGACAATCAGAACTTTGCTCCTAGACTAGGGGTTTCGTGTACATATGCATGTATGTGACAGATGTTTGCACACACATGTTACGAGGCTCTCCAGTGAACACTTAATGTGTTCAGGGTTTTTTTTTTTTTTTTTACTTTTTACTTTTACAGACTTTTGTTGTTTACAGATATGTATGATCCCAGATTAGTCATATGTAAACCCCGACCCCCACCCCGAATCCCAGACTTCCAGGCCATCGCACAGCACCTCTGTTCAGGTTTTTTTTATGATATTTTATATCTTTATGAAAGTATAAATAACTAGAATCACAAAAACATGATCTCTAATCCAGAGGTACTTGGGAGAGATAAGCTCTGTGAGTTTCTGGTGGGTGAGAATTATAGACAGCAAATGGGGCAAAATAGAAAATGCAGTTTCTGGTGGGTGGTGGGGTCAGTGAGTAATGCCAACGCATACAGCCACATACCCTGTGGCTTTTGCATGTGATATGAACCTACTTCAGCAGCAAAAGTAAGGGTATGATTTCCACCCACACTCTCAGTATCCCGATCGTGGCCAAATGGATTGATGAAATGATCATCCAGAGAAACAGCAGCCCTGGGGGTGGGAAGCCCCCGTGGTCACTGTCCCACAGCCTCACTCTGGAGGCTGACCCACGAGACCTAGGCAGGACTGGGTCTCCGAGCAGGGGGAACATTAGGAGGCTCACAACCTCTTGGGAACTTTATCTCTGCACTGCCCACACCAGAGCACGTCCTCTACTAAAAAAAACCTCTCTGCTTATCTGATGTGAGTGGACCGCAAAGGTGCTTGCAGGCAAGCATGATTTGGAGATATGATTTCTTTAAAGTAAACCGAGCTGTGCTAAGGTCCTGCAAAACCAGAGCATTAACTTGGTCTTTAAATAAATGTCTACCGGACCGTATATGAGATTTTTTTTTAGTTTTTTCCAGTGTTAAAATGGAATCACCCTGCAGTCTGTTTTCTAAAATGCCTTTAGAATACTCAACTGCACGTAGCTTCTCTAGAGTGCTTGTTGCCCTTGAGAAAGCAACATCCCTCTTTTTTTCCAGTCAAGATAATTAGTCATGCTGGGAAAAGTTCCTTGCTTTTGGTTCTAGGAGGCCTAGGGAGCGGGAGGGAAAGGGAGGAGACTGAGGAGGTGGATGTGGGAGGAGGAATCACAGGGCACAACACCAGCAAGAAAAGGAAAACGGGGGCTTCCCCTGGTGGTCCAATGGGTAAGGACACAGCCTTGCAGTGCAAGGGGCGCCGGTTCGATCCCTGGCCTGGGAAGATCCCGCGTGCTGCGGAGCGGCTGGACCGATGTGTCCAATTACCGAGCCGGAGCTCTGGAGCGCATGCGCCCAGAGCCAGTGCTCTGTGACAACAGAAGCCACCACGATGGGAGGCCCACACAGGCCAAAGAACAAAGACGGATGAAACTAGACAAATGAAAGACCAGTGGAAGTGGCCTGCTCACCCGCCTCCTCTCCCTCCCCACCCTGCCAAAATAAATCAATAAATAAATGTTTAAAAAAAAAAAAGAAAAGGAAAATGGGTATCTTCCATTGAGGAAAAAATGAACTGCCCATCGATTCTCCCCAGAGTAAGATATTCAAAGAGAAATGCACAGAATTGCCCAGTTCCATGGATTCTGGAGGCCTAGTGGGTGCCAATCATTGCTTTTGCTATAGTTTCTATAGGAATATCCTCTGTGTTACAATTAATTTACAGAAAACTTTGGTAGCACAACGTCTTGGGAACTTTATCTCTGCACTGCCCGCACCAGAGCACGTCCTCTACTAAAAAAAACCTCTCTGCTTATCTGATGTGAGTGGACCGCAAAGGTGCTTGCAGGCAAGCATGATTTGGAGATATGATTTCTTTAAAGTAAACCGAGCTGTGCTAAGGTCCTGCAAAACCAGAGCATTAACTTGGTCTTTAAATAAATGTCTACCGGACCGTATATGAGATTTTTTTTTAGTTTTTTCCAGTGTTAAAATGGAATCACCCTGCAGTCTGTTTTCTAAAATGCCTTTAGAATACTCAACTGCACGTAGCTTCTCTAGAGTGCTTGTTGCCCTTGAGAAAGCAACATCCCTCTTTTTTTCCAGTCAAGATAATTAGTCATGCTGGGAAAAGTTCCTTGCTTTTGGTTCTAGGAGGCCTAGGGAGCGGGAGGGAAAGGGAGGAGACTGAGGAGGTGGATGTGGGAGGAGGAATCACAGGGCACAACACCAGCAAGAAAAGGAAAACGGGGGCTTCCCCTGGTGGTCCAGTGGGTAAGGACACTGCCTTGCAGTGCAAGGGGCGCTGGTTCAATCCCTGGCCTGGGAAGATCCCACGTGCCATGGAGTGGCTGGACCGATGTGTCCAATTACTGAGTCAGAGCTCTGGAGCGCATGCGCCCAGAGCCAGTGCTCTGTGACAACAGAAGCCACCACGATGGGAGGCCCACACAGGCCAAAGAACAAAGACGGATGAAACTAGACAAATGAAAGACCAGTGGAAGTGGCCTGCTCACCCGCCTCCTCTCCCTCCCCACCCTGCCAAAATAAATCAATAAATAAATGTTTAAAAAAAAAAAAGAAAAGGAAAATGGGTATCTTCCATTGAGGAAAAAATGAACTGCCCATCGATTCTCCCCAGAGTAAGATATTCAAAGAGAAATGCACAGAATTGCCCAGTTCCATGGATTCTGGAGGCCTAGTGGGTGCCAATCATTGCTTTTGCTATAGTTTCTATAGGAATATCCCCTTTGTGTTACAATTAATTTACAGAAAACTTTGGTAGCACAACGTCCTGATTGTGAACATTCTACAAATAAATTATAAAATCAACCTCTTCCACTAACTGGGCATGCTTCATGCATCAAGAAGTTCTGCTGCTATGTTCTGAGGTGTGAATTAAGATTCTAAAGAAGATGGGGACTCTGCTTAAAAATGATGCAAATGAACTTATATACAAAACAGAAATAGACTCACAGACAAAGAAAACAAACTCATGGCGAACAAAGGGGAAAGATAGGGGGAGAGAAAAATGAGATGTCTGGAATTAAAATATACATGCTACTCTGTATAAAATAATCAACAAGCACCTACTGTTATAGCACAGGGAACTATGCTCAATATTTTATAATAAGAGAAAATAATCTGAAAAGGAATAAAGATACATACATGTCTGAGTCCCTTTGCTGTACACCTGAAACTAACACAACACTGTAAATCAACTGTACTTCCATAAAACCCAAACAAAAGAAAAGGTGAGGACTCTGTCTTTTGGAGATGGATACTGAAGCATCTGTAGGAGAAACGATGTAATTTCTATAAGACACTGAGATGGGGAAATGTGCTACAAGATAACAAGTCGGGGGTGGGGAGCACGACCTGGGGTTACGTGGCCGGGTGCTGGGTACCTAGGAGTCACTGCACTATTCCGTCCACATTTGAGTGTGTTTGAAAAGTCTAAAACAATGCTTCCTCTCATCACATTTTTAAGAACCCCAATCAAAGCAGTGGTGGTGGTTTAGTTGCTAAGTCGACTGGTTTCGTTGGTGCTTTAGTCTTGACTCTGTGATCCCATGGACTGTAGCCCACCAGGCTCCTCTGTCCATGGGATTCTCCAGACAAGAATCCTGGAGTGGGTTGCCACTTCCTTCTCCAGGGGATCTTCCCATCCTAGGGACTGAACCTGGGTCTCCTGCATTGCAGGCAGATCAAAGCAATAGTTGGATATATTTGCAAAAATTTCTGGGGAGAACACAGAAAGTGTCCATTATACACCAGTAAAAAGTAGAGATGGGCAAATTGCTTAAGTGCTGCTAATACAGTTTTAGCTATCCTTGTGGTACTGTGTACCCTGGATTCAGAAGAAGAATCAACACCATCCCTGATGTTCACACAGTCCCCTGATGCTCTGAGAGGTCTCATTTACTCAATTCCTTGCATTCATCAATCTCTAAGTGCTCCAAGTTTCATTATAAAACTACCAATCCCACTGATAAAAAGAGTTATTTAGCATCTGCATTTTATAATTAGGTAAACGGGACACCGAAGTTAAACCAACTGACCAAGGGCAAATGAAGACGATACCTCCAGACTGCACTCTTCTCCTGTTTATTGGTTATCCCAGCTGGGGGCCATCGTTAAACTGTTCATCCTGAGTTTGCCACTGCTAATACGATTAATTCTCAAATAATATAACAAAATTAACCCCTGTTGCAGAATATAATGCCCATTCTAAGAGATGTTCCTCAATACCAAATATAACATCCCCACAGTCCAACAACCAGACTATACTTACTGTGAGCCCACCAGACCTGTGAGGGGGTATTACCTGTTTGACTTTCTCTTCCTTATCCCCTCAGCTCCCTTTGGAGCACAGAGGGACCACAACACCCCACCTAGACAGCAACCAGCGTTGCAAGGCTTTCAAGGAACGTGTAGGAGTTCCTGCAGTAAATGACTCCAGTGAGCATATCTGAAACCTCCATATGACCAAGCACAGGCTTTTAAGTGGATTCAGAAAGAGAGGTGGCTTTTCTCAGCAATTCACAAAGGTAATATCAGGTCAAACCATAAGAGACTGCCCTTTTTGAAGTCAAAAATGATCAAATACTGGTAATTTCAGATGGTTCCATTTAAAACATTTTGTGCCTTTAGAACGTGTTGGTCCTACTCATGTACCTCACACTCAAATGAAAGCAGCCTGCACTTTTTCTAACTTCTACACATCATCATGTATAGTTAGTCGTGAGACTCTCGTGGGGTACCTGACGCCCATAATAGGTGGTCGGGGATGGGCACATAGGTGGTCGGGGATGGGCACCTGCCCCACAGGGCTGCCACCAGCACCCAGCACAGAAGGAACTCAATGGACATCTGACATGGACAACCCAGGAAAACACTGGAATTTGAATGAGATGTAACCTAACCAAACTGCTTCCGTGGTGGCTCAGACAGTAAAGAATCTGCCTGCAATGAGGGAGACATGGGTTTGATCCCTGGGTTGAGAAGATCCCCTGGAGAAGAGAACAGCTACCCACTCCATTATTCTTGCCTGGAGAATTCCATGACTCATCAATGAGTTGCAAAGAATAAGACACAACTGAGTGACTTTCTCTTAAGCAAATGAAAACATCAGACAGTTAACCTGGAACAAGCACAATTATGTTAAATCACACACTACCTCAGTTGCCAAATTGATAGCTATTTCTCTGTTGCATGTTTCACAGATATCACAGTTGTGACCAAATACAATTTGTAAACTTTTCATTCTTAACTATGAAAGGAAATATTTAGAGGTCACAGTGAAGAGTTAATGTCTCCAAATGAAAAACTCTCACATTCCACACACAGGATATTAAACAACGTCTGGAATTAACCCAGATATCCTCAGACCTTTCGTGTACCTCCCCTACACCCCCACCCCTCAGCTCTCACAGCTGCATTTATGTAGCACGGGCTCCTGTTCTCAGGAATTTCCAGCTGATTGAGAAGAGAGGATTACTCATACGGCAGGGTGGAAAGTTCTTTCCCAAACAAAATGTAGTGGGATACAAAGGAAGAAAAAGTTGATTCTTTCCGAAGAAGAGTCAGAGAAGGCTGCCTGAAGGAGCTGAGCCTTGAATCATGAATAACGGTTTTCCAAGCAAAGAAAAAGAGTACTACCAACAACTAGAACATCATAAGCAAAGGAGCGCAGGTACAAAAGAGCAAAGCAAATCTACAGATGTCGGTGTACTTGCGCGCTCAAAGAAACTGCGGGGGGCAAGTGGAAGAGACAGGAGATGAGTCTGGAAGGGTGAGAAGGAACCAGATTATGAAAGACTCTGATACAGAGCTAAAGGGTTGCACTTAATCTTCAAGGAAATGAGGAATCGTGACGAGTCACAGCCTTCAATGATTACATTCTGGCATGCAATAGCCCAAGCTGCTACAAACAGCAAACTGGAACCTCTCTGGTGGTTCAGTGGTTAAGACGCCAAGCTACGGACATCTGACATGGACAACCCAGGAAAACACTGGAATTTGAATGAGATGTAACCTAACCAAACTGCTTCCGTGGTGGCTCAGACAGTAAAGAATCTGCCTGCAATGAGGGAGACATGGGTTTGATCCCTGGGTTGAGAAGATCCCCTGGAGAAGAGAACAGCTACCCACTCCATTATTCTTGCCTGGAGAATTCCATGACTCATCAATGAGTTGCAAAGAATAAGACACAACTGAGTGACTTTCTCTTAAGCAAATGAAAACATCAGACAGTTAACCTGGAACAAGCACAATTATGTTAAATCACACACTACCTCAGTTGCCAAATTGATAGCTATTTCTCTGTTGCATGTTTCACAGATATCACAGTTGTGACCAAATACAATTTGTAAACTTTTCATTCTTAACTATGAAAGGAAATATTTAGAGGTCACAGTGAAGAGTTAATGTCTCCAAATGAAAAACTCTCACATTCCACACACAGGATATTAAACAACGTCTGGAATTAACCCAGATATCCTCAGACCTTTCGTGTACCTCCCCTACACCCCCACCCCTCAGCGCTCACAGCTGCATTTATGTAGCACGGGCTCCTGTTCTCAGGAATTTCCAGCTGATTGAGAAGAGAGGATTACTCATACGGCAGGGTGGAAAGTTCTTTCCCAAACAAAATGTAGTGGGATACAAAGGAAGAAAAAGTTGATTCTTTCCGAAGAAGAGTCAGAGAAGGCTGCCTGAAGGAGCTGAGCCTTGAATCATGAATAACGGTTTTCCAAGCAAAGAAAAAGAGTACTACCAACAACTAGAACATCATAAGCAAAGGAGCGCAGGTACAAAAGAGCAAAGCAAATCTACAGATGTCGGTGTACTTGCGCGCTCAAAGAAACTGCGGGGGACAAGTGGAAGAGACAGGAGATGAGTCTGGAAGGGTGAGAAGGAACCAGATTATGAAAGACTCTGATACAGAGCTAAAGGGTTGCACTTAATCTTCAAGGAAATGAGGAATCGTGACCGAGTCACAGCCTTCAATGATTACATTCTGGCATGCAATAGCCCAAGCTGCTACAAACAGCAAACTGGGACCTCTCTGGTGGTTCAGTGGTTAAGACGCCAAGCTACCACTGTAAGGACTCAGGTTCAATCCCTGGTCGAGGACATAGATCCCACATGCCATAATTAAAGATTCCACGTGCCACAAAGGAGACTGAAGAGTCTGTGTCACAACTAAGACCAGACGCAGCCAAATAAATAAATGATAATACTAACTAATATAAAATAATAATAAAAGGACAAACCGTTTTTACTTTGTATTACATACGTTACACCTCATTAGACTAAGAACCAGCAGGACTCTAACAAGAGCTTACTGCTTAAAAGGCAAAGCCTCTGGAGTCAGAACGCCTGCGTTTGAATCCCAGCTCTTCCGCTTTCCCGCTGTGCCTCCTCGGACGAGTGACCTCGCCCTCCTGAGCTTCAGTGCCTTTAGCCGTGCCATGGGATGAACGGTAGCACCACAACCTCGTGAGCTTGTTGCAAGAATTAAAGAGCCCACTCATGTTAAGTTCTCAAAACAAAGCTGACAAATCCTCAATGCTTGCTAAATTTAGCTATTGCTACTGTTTTTAAACAATAGTAGTCATTGGGAAAATAAAGGAAAAGTTTCTAGTTCTATTAAAGGAAAAACCTTCAAACCTACCTTCTAGTTTCCAGGAAACATCTTCTGAGAACTGATACCAATTTTTTTTTTCTTTTTTTGGGCGGGGGTCGGGTTGGGGAGGGAGGGGGTGGGCCACTTCTATTGGTCTTTCATTTATCTATTTTCATCCATCTTTGTTCTTTGGCCTGTGTGGGCCTCCCATCGTGGTGGCCTCTGTTGTCGCAGAGCGCCGGCTCTGGGCGCATGCACTGCAGAGCTCCGGCTCGGTGATTGGACACATCGGTCCAGCAGCTCGGTGGCACATGGGATCTTCCCAGGCCAGGGATCAAACCGGCGCCCCTTGCACTGCAAGGCGGTGTCCTTACCCACTGGACCACCAGGGAAGCCCCCTGATATCAAATTTGATTGTATCTTAGAAAATAAAATGGCATGAATGAGATCCTTCCCTGGGTCACAGTATCAGTTCCCTAAAATCACAGAGGGACATAATAGAAGTGACCAGCATTTACCGACATCCACTCTTTTCGCCCAGAACAAGAGATTAACCTTTAACTTGTAGGTCTGATAACTCTGATTTTTAAAAGGATGGTTGATGCTTCATGTGACTGTACTATTTTTGCCCTGTGAGGCTATTTTAGCTCTACTTACAGTACAAAACCAATACTGAATCAGCAAGTGACTGTATTAGCACTTCCTTTTTAGCGTAGAAACAGTTGATCCCTGGTAACGCACAGCCTTTCACACCACAGCAGAGAGCATCTTCGGCCAAACACTGCTCTTCCTTCAAAGCACACTATGGACAGCAGTATGACAAAGGCACGCTTTTACCAGTTTCTCAGGCTTTCTCGAGGGCTAATTCCTTTTGTTTTAACATAAAGATGACTAGAAGCCTGATCCTTATGTGTGAATCAGACAGCCTCAGCTGGACTCCTGGCTCTGCAGCCTCGGGTGAGACACCAACCTCCTTATCCTTCAGGTTCCTCCTCGGTAAAATGGGAGCGAGAGCTGCATCTGCCTTCGAAAGTCCAGAGGACTAAAGTTAATGCTTGCAAAGCACATAAGACCATGACACGATAAACACTACAGAAGTGTTTGATAAGTTAGGTTCTACTGAAATTAGCCTAAATTTGTTTTTTTCTAGTAGTCATTGGGAAAATAAAGGAAAAGTTTCTAGTTCTATTAAAGGAAAAACCTTCAAACCTACCTTCTAGTTTCCAGGAAACATCTTCTGAGAACTGATACCAATTTTTTTTTTCTTTTTTTGGGCGGGGGTCGGGTTGGGGAGGGAGGGGGTGGGCCACTTCTATTGGTCTTTCATTTATCTATTTTCATCCCTCTTTGCTCTTTGGCCAGTGTGGGCCTCCCATCGTGGTGGCCTCTCCCATTGCAGAGTACTGGCTCTGGGCGCATGTGCTCCGGAGCTCCGGCTCGGTAATTGGACACATCGGTCCAGCCGCTCCGCAGCACTGGGATCTTCCCAGGCCAGGGATCGAACCAGTGCCCCTTGCACTGCAAGGCGGTGTCCTTACCCACTGGACCACCGGGGAAGCCCCGATATCAAATTTGATTGTATCTTAGAAAATAAAATGGCATGAATGAGATCCTTCCCTGGGTCACAGTATCAGTTCCCTAAAATCACAGAGGGACATAATAGAAGTGACCAGCATTTACCGACATCCACTCTTTTCGCCCAGAACAAGAGATTAACCTTTAACTTGTAGGTCTGATAACTCTGATTTTTAAAAGGATGGTTGATGCTTCATGTGACTGTACTATTTTTGCCCTGTGAGGCTATTTTAGCTCTACTTACAGTACAAAACCAATACTGAATCAGCAAGTGACTGTATTAGCACTTCCTTTTTAGCGTAGAAACAGTTGATCCCTGGTAACGCACAGCCTTTCACACCACAGCAGAGAGCATCTTCGGCCAAACACTGCTCTTCCTTCAAAGCACACTATGGACAGCAGTATGACAAAGGCACGCTTTTACCAGTTTCTCAGGCTTTCTCGAGGGCTAATTCCTTTTTTTTTTTTAACATAAAGATGACTAGAAGCCTGATCCTTATGTGTGAATCAGACAGCCTCAGCTGGACTCCTGGCTCTGCAGCCTCGGGTGAGACACCAACCTCCTTATCCTTCAGGTTCCTCCTCGGTAAAATGGGAGCGAGAGCTGCATCTGCCTTCGAAAGTCCAGAGGACTAAAGTTAATGCTTGCAAAGCACATAAGACCATGACACGATAAACACTACAGAAGTGTTTGGTAAGTTAGGTTCAACAAGGACTTGCTGCATTGCACAGGGAGCTCTGTTCAACGTCATGAGGCAGCCTGGCAGGAGGGGAACGGGGGGAGAATGGACACATGTAGATGTGTGGCTGAGTCCCTTTGCTGTCCACCTGAAAATGTCACATTCTTTTTTTTTTTAAAAAAGATTTATTTATTTATTTATTTTGGGTGGGGGGGGGGTGCGGAGGGAGGGGAGCAGGCAGGCCACTTCTATTGGTCTTTCTTTTGTCTATTTTCATCCATCTTTTTTCTTTGGCCCGTGTGGGCCTCCCATCGTGTGGCCTCTGTTGTCACAGAGTGCCGGCTCTGGGCACATACGCTCCAGAGCTCCAGCTCGGTAATTGGACACATCGGTCCAGCCGCTCCGCGGCACGTGGGATCTTCCCCGGCCAGGGATCGAACCGGCGCCCCTTGCACTGCAAGGCGGTGTCCTTACCCACTGGACCACCAGGGAAGCCCACAACATTCATTATTAATCAGCTATCTTCCAGTATAAAATAAAAAGCTTTTTTAAAGCCTACAAAAAAAAGTCCCAAAGTCCTCTGCTCCTAAGCCCAGAAGGCAATTTTGATTTTCACTACACAAAACAATGTGCCAGAATGACCAGGAAATGATTCAGAGGACAACATTTTCCATTGTCTGATTTTTAAAGTGGATATCTATCTTCCTCCTTATGGTGGTTTTTTTTTAGACTCAACAGACAGAAGAGTTTGAAATATTGTAGATGCATGAAAATGAACCACAGTATTTACACATATTTTTTCCATTTACAGATAAGGAAACTGAGACTCAGAGAATTTTGTCTACTGACCAATGTCACAGCCAATGGATGACAGATCTAGGATTCAGAGCAAATAGCCTGGATTTAAAGCCCACTGCACATCTCCTTGGGAAGTTACCTCCTTCTGGGATAAAGAAAATGAAATGCATTAGATTACTCTCACTTTTTGAGTCAGTATCTCCGATCCTTATGTGTGAATCAGACAGCCTCAGCTGGACTCCTGGCTCTGCAGCCTCGGGTGAGACACCAACCTCCTTATCCTTCAGGTTCCTCCTCGGTAAAATGGGAGCGAGAGCTGCATCTGCCTTCGAAAGTCCAGAGGACTAAAGTTAATGCTTGCAAAGCACATAAGACCATGACACGATAAACACTACAGAAGTGTTTGGTAAGTTAGGTTCAACAAGGACTTGCTGCATTGCACAGGGAGCTCTGTTCAACGTCATGAGGCAGCCTGGCAGGAGGGGAACGGGGGGAGAATGGACACATGTAGATGTGTGGCTGAGTCCCTTTGCTGTCCACCTGAAAATGTCACATTCTTTTTTTTTTTTAAAGATTTATTTATTTTATTTTTGAGGTGGGTGAGGTGGGGAGGGAGGGGAGCAGGCAGGCCACTTCTATTGGTCTTTCATTTCTCTATCTTCATCCGTCTTTGTTCTTTGGCTCCTGTGGGCCTCCCATCGCGGTGGCATCTGTCGTTGCAAAGCTCTGGGCACATGCGCTCCAGAGCTCCGGCTCGGTAATTGAACACATCGGTCTGGCCGCTCCGCGGCACGTGGGATCTTCCCAGGCCAGGGATCGAACCGGCGCCCCTTGCACTGCAAGGCGGTGTCCTTACCCACTGGACCACCAGGGAAGCCCACAACATTCATTATTAATCAGCTATCTTCCAGTATAAAATAAAAAGCTTTTTTAAAGCCTACAAAAAAAAGTCCCAAAGTCCTCTGCTCCTAAGCCCAGAAGGCAATTTTGATTTTCACTACACAAAACAATGTGCCAGAATGACCAGGAAATGATTCAGAGGACAACATTTTCCATTGTCTGATTTTTAAAGTGGATATCTATCTTCCTCCTTATGGTGGTTTTTTTTTAGACTCAACAGACAGAAGAGTTTGAAATATTGTAGATGCATGAAAATGAACCACAGTATTTACACATATTTTTTCCATTTACAGATAAGGAAACTGAGACTCAGAGAATTTTGTCTACTGACCAATGTCACAGCCAATGGATGACAGATCTAGGATTCAGAGCAAATAGCCTGGATTTAAAGCCCACTGCACATCTCCTTGGGAAGTTACCTCCTTCTGGGATAAAGAAAATGAAATGCATTAGATCTGCTTATTTCAAAATTACTTCTCCAGTCCCAACCTCTCACTTGTTTCTGAGTCAGTATCTCCGACTAGCTAGCAAGACACTTGGTTTTGTTTTTTTGTTTTTTGGTTTTTTTTCCACATTTTAAGACACTTGGTTTTATATCTTTCATTTACATCTGAATCATGATTCAGAATAAATTCATCACATCCATCCTTGAACCTCAATCCCATTCAGTCATTCAACAACCATTTATTTTCTACCACAGGTCAAGTACTGGGTTAAGCAATGCCTTCACCTGCCTTGTGTTAGATTAGTTAAGAGAAAGACTGAAGACAATTGTACTAATAATTTACTAAATTATTAGTGGTAAAAAAATAAAAGCTCAAGGTGATATTATACATGGAAAACTAATTTAACCTGGAAGGCCAGTGAGGTTGTACTGAGTAAGTGATATTTAAGCTGAAACCTGAAGAAGTCAGCCAGTCAAGGGAAGGGAGGCATGGATCCTGACAGAGGATATAGCTAATGTACATGCTCCTGAGGCAGAAAGGAGCGAGGTGCCTGAAAGGCAAGACTGGTGACCTGGAAGGTTAGAAGTGAGGAGGATAAAGAAATACAGATGAATGTAGGCAGATGGGCAAACTGCTGGCCCAAAGGCCTGTTGAGGATTTTTGAGATTTAAACTGGGGATAATGATTAGTTTCTAAAGGGTTTTAAGCAGGGGAAGAACAAGATCCTATTTGAGTTTTTAAAAGTTCACTATGGGGCTTCCCTGGCGGTCCAGTGGGTAAGGACACCGCCTTGCAGTACAAGGGGCGCCAGTTCGATCCCTGGCCTGGGAAGATCCCACGTGCCGCGGAGCATCTGGACCGATGTGTCCAATTACCGAGCCGGAGCTCTGGAGCACATGCGCCCAGAGCTGGTGCTGTGCGATAACAGAGGCCACCGCGATGGGAGGCCCACACGGGCCAAAGAACAAAGATGGATGAAAATGGACAAATGAAAGACCAATAGAAGTAGCCCACCTGCTCCCCTCCCTCCCCACCCCACCCCCACCAAAATAAATAAATTTTAAAAAAAATTCACTGGCCAAGATGTACCATAGTCTAGCGAGGGCGAGAGTAGAAAAAGGAGTCCACTAAGACACTGCAGAGAGTCTCCTAAGACACGGCAGAGATCCCTAGCTGTCTAGCTACAATATCCACTTCTCAGCAGTGATGGAACCCTAACTTTTAGTTGGGCATATTGATATTAAGAATGAAAGACTACGTCTTGGCTTCCTTTGCAGCTAAGTATGGTCATGTGGCCAAGTTCCAGTCAATGAGAATGAGGTTCAAGTCTTACACAGAACTTAAGGAAAGGCTGTTAAAGGAAATCAACTCAGGTAAGAGAAGTACCTTCTTGCTTTCCTTTGTTCCTTCTTAAACCTGAAATTTCGAAAAGATGGCTGGATGATAAAGACGATTCAAGATCCCCATGCCGAATCTACCATACCAGTTTAGGACAGCCTGCTTCCAGCCTTTGTCCTTTCTCCACATTGAAAGAGAAAAAAATGATATTATATTTAAGCTACTATTAGTTACAGGTTTCTTGTGCTATATATAGCCTAACTCAATCCTAAATTACATAAAGGCTACTATATTTACCCAAGAAGAGGCAGGGATGGTTTGGATCATGGAGGTGGTAGAGGTAAGACAAAGTGGCAGGACTGAGGTTATATTCAGAAGACAGAATCAACAAAATCTGTTGAGAGTCCAGACATAACAAGAGGGTAAAGGTGAAGGGTAAGGTCAGACTGATTTCCAGATTTCTGGCCCAAGCAGCTGGGTAGATCATGGTACAATCAGTGAGGCAGAGATGGTGGGTATATCCTGAGTTTTCTTTTCAGACAGTTTGAATTTGAGGTGGCTGTGGAAACTCTTAGACCTCAGAATAGACATGAGGCACAGAAATACGGTAGAAGTGTCATTAACACATAGATGCCAACCAAAGCCACGGGAATGGATGATGTCTCCTAAGACAAGCACAGAGTAAGAAAAGAGGCCTTAAGGCAGAACTGTGAGGAACCTGGACTCTTGAAGGAGGCAAGAAGAAGTAGCCAGAAAGGAAGCAACAATACCTTGGCGTTCACACCAGGAGATGAACGCTGTTACCCACTGTATGAAATAAGGGGCTAGGAGTTAGGGAGTTTGGGATGGACATGCACACACTGTTATGTTTAAAATGGACAACCAAGAGGTACCTACTGGATAGCACAGGGAACTCTATTCAGTATAATATAATAACCTAAACGGGACAAGAATCTGAAAAAGAATAGATACATGGATCAATATGTATAAATACAGAAATAGAAGAAGGGCTAGGGGCCATCAAAGAGGCACAGATCACTCCCAAGTGGCATTGTAAGCACAAGAAAACAGGATCTAAAAGACACAGATGGGCCAGGACACAGAGAAGACGAAGAGTAAGGAACAGGAGACGCAGAATGCTCTGAGAGACCGCTAGGCAGGGAGGAAGCTCTGAGACTGGAGAGAGACATGGGAGGGGGCTTCATTCAGGGGCTGGTGGGAAGATCATGCCCTCCCCACCCCTACCTCAAGAATCAAAAGCCCAGTTAGTGGTTCCTCCACTCACAGAGTCAAAGAGGGCAAGGCACCCTGGTTTGTTCCAACATGGGCAGGCTTCATCCACCACACTGGAAATCCTTTCAAACAATTTTCTTAAAATTGTCAGTGTCCGTTAAATAACATTTTAAAGGAGTGAAATTCCTTTTCAAACATAAGGTAGAGGTAAGACAAAGTGGCAGGACTGAGGTTATATTCAGAAGACAGAATCAACAAAATCTGTTGAGAGTCCAGACATAACAAGAGGGTAAAGGTGAAGGGTAAGGTCAGACTGATTTCCAGATTTCTGGCCCAAGCAGCTGGGTAGATCATGGTACAATCAGTGAGGCAGAGATGGTGGGTATATCCTGAGTTTTCTTTTCAGACAGTTTGAATTTGAGGTGGCTGTGGAAACTCTTAGACCTCAGAATAGACATGAGGCACAGAAATACGGTAGAAGTGTCATTAACACATAGATGCCAACCAAAGCCACGGGAATGGATGATGTCTCCTAAGACAAGCACAGAGTAAGAAAAGAGGCCTTAAGGCAGAACTGTGAGGAACCTGGACTCTTGAAGGAGGCAAGAAGAAGTAGCCAGAAAGGAAGCAACAATACCTTGGCGTTCACACCAGGAGATGAACGCTGTTACCCACTGTATGAAATAAGGGGCTAGGAGTTAGGGAGTTTGGGATGGACATGCACACACTGTTATGTTTAAAATGGACAACCAAGAGGTACCTACTGGATAGCACAGGGAACTCTATTCAGTATAATATAATAACCTAAACGGGACAAGAATCTGAAAAAGAATAGATACATGGATCAATATGTATAAATACAGAAATAGAAGAAGGGCTAGGGGCCATCAAAGAGGCACAGATCACTCCCAAGTGGCATTGTAAGCACAAGAAAACAGGATCTAAAAGACACAGATGGGCCAGGACACAGAGAAGACGAAGAGTAAGGAACAGGAGACGCAGAATGCTCTGAGAGACCGCTAGGCAGGGAGGAAGCTCTGAGACTGGAGAGAGACATGGGAGGGGGCTTCATTCAGGGGCTGGTGGGAAGATCATGCCCTCCCCACCCCTACCTCAAGAATCAAAAGCCCAGTTAGTGGTTCCTCCACTCACAGAGTCAAAGAGGGCAAGGCACCCTGGTTTGTTCCAACATGGGCAGGCTTCATCCACCACACTGGAAATCCTTTCAAACAATTTTCTTAAAATTGTCAGTGTCCGTTAAATAACATTTTAAAGGAGTGCAGGGGAGAGTGTGGGGTCACGAATTTCATTTACTCAAATCAACATAAGCAGTCAAAAACGAATGACTTTTCTATATCAACAGTTAACACTAACAGAAAGGGTACTGACTTTTCTTCAAAGCCCCCTCCATGGCAGATCGTTTTGTAAACTCATCGAGTGCACGTTTTAAAGCAATTCTCTCAGACTTCCCTGGTGGCTAGAATTCCATGCTCCCAATGGAGACGGTGTGGGTTGATCCCTGGTCAGGAAACTAGATCCCACAAGTGGCAACTAACCGTTCACATGACTCAACTAAATATCCCACGTGCTGAAACTAAGACCCTGTGCAGCCAAATGAATACATTAAATACATAAATGTTAAAGGCATTCTCTCAACTGATTCCCACAACCACCCTGTGGGATAGTAACTATCATTGTCCCCATTTCACAGATGAAAAAACTGTGGCACAGAGCAGTTAAATTCACTCAGCCAGAGTCATAGTGAGTAATAGAGTCTGGGACTGGAACACTGGCCATCGGACATTAGAATCGGCGCTTCTTCTTTTAGTTAGAAAATTTGCTTTTCTTAAACCCCTAAAAGAACATTTCCAGCCATAACATTAAGTTGATTAGTGGAAAAAATAATTATGTAAGGTCATAGGCAGGAACACAGCGATGGCACTTGAGAGCTGAGGGGAATGGCCCAGGAAAGGTAAGTTGTCTTCTTTCTTTAACTGATCTGTCTGGTGACTCAGAATGAAAGGAACCAGGTTTTAGATCTCGATCTGCCTGAAAAGAGAAGCGAAGAGTAAGGAACAGGAGCAGAATGCTCTGAGAGACCGCTAGGCAGGAGGAAGCTCTGAGACTGGAGAGAGACATGGGAGGGGGCTTCATTCAGGGGCTGGTGGGAAGATCATGCCCTCCCCACCCCTACCTCAAGAATCAAAAGCCCAGTTAGTGGTTCCTCCACTCACAGAGTCAAAGAGGGCAAGGCACCCTGGTTTGTTCCAACATGGGCAGGCTTCATCCACCACACTGGAAATCCTTTCAAACAATTTTCTTAAAATTGTCAGTGTCCGTTAAATAACATTTTAAAGGAGTGCAGGGGAGAGTGTGGGGTCACGAATTTCATTTACTCAAATCAACATAAGCAGTCAAAAACGAATGACTTTTCTATATCAACAGTTAACACTAACAGAAAGGGTACTGACTTTTCTTCAAAGCCCCCTCCATGGCAGATCGTTTTGTAAACTCATCGAGTGCACGTTTTAAAGCAATTCTCTCAGACTTCCCTGGTGGCTAGAATTCCATGCTCCCAATGGAGACGGTGTGGGTTGATCCCTGGTCAGGAAACTAGATCCCACAAGTGGCAACTAACCGTTCACATGACTCAACTAAATATCCCACGTGCTGAAACTAAGACCCTGTGCAGCCAAATGAATACATTAAATACATAAATGTTAAAGGCATTCTCTCAACTGATTCCCACAACCACCCTGTGGGATAGTAACTATCATTGTCCCCATTTCACAGATGAAAAAACTGTGGCACAGAGCAGTTAAATTCACTCAGCCAGAGTCATAGTGAGTAATAGAGTCTGGGACTGGAACACTGGCCATCGGACATTAGAATCGGCGCTTCTTCTTTTAGTTAGAAAATTTGCTTTTCTTAAACCCCTAAAAGAACATTTCCAGCCATAACATTAAGTTGATTAGTGGAAAAAATAATTATGTAAGGTCATAGGCAGGAACACAGCGATGGCACTTGAGAGCTGAGGGGAATGGCCCAGGAAAGGTAAGTTGTCTTCTTTCTTTAACTGATCTGTCTGGTGACTCAGAATGAAAGGAACCAGGTTTTAGTTCGTTCGTGGCCACTGGGTCTGTTCTCTTCCAGGACTGTCCCTCTAAAGCAGAGCCCCTTGAATGGGCTTGTAACAGCTGGACACAGTGCAGATGACTCACTCTGTGCCCGTAAGAACAAGAGGAGGTGTGACCCCAGCATGTGACCCTGACAGAGGAAGTCAGGTGGAGGAAACAGTTCCAATTTTAGTCAGAGTTCACAGAAGTAAAAGTGAGCCTGAGGCAAGGTGTCTGGGGCACTGGGAGAAAAGAACCACTGTTTCCACTGGACCTTCCGAGAGGCAGCAGGCACTGATACGTCAGAGCAGGGGCTGTGGAGCTACCCAGAGATATCTGGACTAAGGAGTCGTAAGTCATGGCGATCGGGACGTTCTGGCTGAAGCCAGAGACCCTTTCAAGCCCAGAGGCCTTAGAGATGACACAGACGCACAGGGTCAATGAGGATTTGCATAACTCGGGGCACCATTATGAGCAAACAGCTCCTATCAAGCTCGATGCAGGTGTTGGAAGGGCAAGAGGGATGAAATGATATGCAGACATGGTATCTGTCCTTTCTCAACTTTCTTCCCTCATTCTGCATTTGTCTAGTGTGCAGAAAAGAGTTAATACAGCCCGCTGGAGACAGTTGTTCTGAGCAAGGCCCACTTGCCTTTCTGCAGTTGGCCTGGGTCGGCGTTTAGGAGCTCAGATCTTGGAAAGGTCCCGTCATTCCCGGCACAGGAAAGAACGGCTCACGGGCAGTCCAGTGGTTAAGACGTCATCACGCACACACTGCAAGGGGGAGCTAATATCCCACATGCCACAGAGTGGGCAAAGAAAATAAAGCATGGCTCACTGGGTCTAAACTGTCTGTACAATCTGGTTTATGCTGAACACCTGCTTGCCTTCTGGAATCTGGAATTTAGGCAGCAGGTGCCAATCTAACCAGCCAGTCCCCTAATGCATCCTTAATGAGCTTCCTGTTAGGCCACAGTGCACATGGCATTGACTCACTGCTGGAGATTTAAGTATCCTCTGTGTCACTCCACTGAGAAAAGACTCTTGCAAGCTCATGCCTGGCTTCCTCGGGACTTCACCTCATGTGCCTTCTCTCTTTGCTGATTTTACTCTGTATCCTTCTGCTGTAATAAATGAGAGTCCTAAGCACAGTAACATGCTGCATCCAATGAGGGCCCCCAGCAATTAATCAAACCCAGGTGGGTAGTCTTTGAGATTCCTTCATTTCTTCAAAACAGTTGGTAAACTGGAACGAACTTTGAAGTAAGAATGACTGGACTTAAATCTCCAGGTTGGCACTGAGCTGTGAATCACTGAGTTGGTTAGCAGTTCCCTAAATCTTGCATTTCTAGGAAAATAAATAAGAAAGTAAAACCTGCCTCAGAGGACTGTCATGAAGATTAAGTACATGGGAGATATCCAATGAGGGGCTTCCCTGGTATCTCAGTGGTAAAAAATCTGCCTGCAATGCAGGAGACCTGGGTTCAATCCCTGGGTGCGGAAGATGCCCTGGAAGAGGGCATGGCAACCCACTCCAGTACTCTAGACTGGAGAATTCCATGGACAGAGGAACCTGGTGGGCTGCAGTCACAGGGTCGCACAGGGTCAGACATGACTGAGGCGACTAAGCAGGAGCAGCCGACACTCAATGAACATTACATGTTTTTGTCTTCAGACTATGTGGAGGGACCCCTCCCAATGGACAAGGCCCAACCTCCACACACCACGCAGCCCTAATGAGCCTCACTTCACCAGCACCCTATGTGGAGGGACCTCCAGACATCGGCGTTTAGGAGCTCAGATCTTGGAAAGGTCCCGTCATTCCCGGCACAGGAAAGAACGGCTCACGGGCAGTCCAGTGGTTAAGACGTCATCACGCACACACTGCAAGGGGGAGCTAATATCCCACATGCCACAGAGTGGGCAAAGAAAATAAAGCATGGCTCACTGGGTCTAAACTGTCTGTACAATCTGGTTTATGCTGAACACCTGCTTGCCTTCTGGAATCTGGAATTTAGGCAGCAGGTGCCAATCTAACCAGCCAGTCCCCTAATGCATCCTTAATGAGCTTCCTGTTAGGCCACAGTGCACATGGCATTGACTCACTGCTGGAGATTTAAGTATCCTCTGTGTCACTCCACTGAGAAAAGACTCTTGCAAGCTCATGCCTGGCTTCCTCGGGACTTCACCTCATGTGCCTTCTCTCTTTGCTGATTTTACTCTGTATCCTTCTGCTGTAATAAATGAGAGTCCTAAGCACAGTAACATGCTGCATCCAATGGGGGCCCCCCAGCAATTAATCAAACCCAGGTGGGTAGTCTTTGAGATTCCTTCATTTCTTCAAAACAGTTGGTAAACTGGAACGAACTTTGAAGTAAGAATGACTGGACTTAAATCTCCAGGTTGGCACTGAGCTGTGAATCACTGAGTTGGTTAGCAGTTCCCTAAATCTTGCATTTCTAGGAAAATAAATAAGAAAGTAAAACCTGCCTCAGAGGACTGTCATGAAGATTAAGTACATGGGAGATATCCAATGAGGGGCTTCCCTGGTATCTCAGTGGTAAAAAATCTGCCTGCAATGCAGGAGACCTGGGTTCAATCCCTGGGTGCGGAAGATGCCCTGGAAGAGGGCATGGCAACCCACTCCAGTACTCTAGACTGGAGAATTCCATGGACAGAGGAACCTGGTGGGCTGCAGTCACAGGGTCGCACAGGGTCAGACATGACTGAGGCGACTAAGCAGGAGCAGCCGACACTCAATGAACATTACATGTTTTTGTCTTCAGACTATGTGGAGGGACCCCTCCCAATGGACAAGGCCCAACCTCCACACACCACGCAGCCCTAATGAGGCTCACTTCACCAGCTACTCCCTTCACTGTAGTGCTGAGTGGAGTCAGCTCATGACAGATCATGAGAGTCTAGTGTGCACATCATTTCCCTGCTTCACTTTCAATGACTTGGTAGTGATCAGAAATCTGCCATGGGAAGAGTGCTTAAACCACAGAAATTGGCAAACACCAAAAAATACGGGTTTCCCTCTTGACCTCCAGTTGCTAAACATTTACAAGTATACCACTGAGAAAACTGAGTAAAGACAAAGTTCCTGCCAGGCAGCTTTATTGCCTAACCAAAGAGACCAAGCATATATGCATTTTAAAAAGCAATAGGTGACATGAAAGGATGCTCAGCAGTAAGAGAAATGCAAATCAAAACCACAGTGAGATGCCACTTCACCCCAACTAAGAGGACTTCATTCAACAAGGGAGCTTTTAACAAAGGTGTTAAGAAGGATAACCTTCTTAACCGGAACCCTCATTCACTACAGGTGGGAATGTAAAATGTCACAGACACTTCAGAAAACAGTCTAGCAGTCCGTCAAAATGATAAACATAGTTACTCAATGACCCAGCAAGAGAAATGAAAATACATGTCTACACAGTAACATGTCCTTGGATATTCCCAGCAGCTCCACTCAAAACAGCCACGAGGACCAATAAGGGATTAGTCTCCAAAATTCACAAACAGCTTATGATGCTTAACAGCATCAAAACAAACAGCCCACTCAAAAACTAGGCAGAATACCTGAATAAACATTTCTCCAAGGAGGACATACAGATAGCCAACAGGCACATGAAAAGATGTTCAACATCTCTAATTATTAGAGAAATGCAAATCAAAACTACAATGAGATATCACTTCAAGCCAGTCAGAAGAGCTATCATCAAAAAATCCAGAGGGCTCCCCTGGTGGCACAGTGGGTAAGGACACTGCCTTGCAGTGCAAGGGGCGCCGGTTCGATCCCTGGCCTGGGAAGATCCCACGTGCCGCGGAGCAGCTGGACCCATGTGTCCAACTACCAAGCCGGAGCTCTGGAGCGCATGCACCCAGAGCTGGTGCTGTGCAGCGAGAGAGGCCACTGCAATGGGAGGCCCAAACAGCCCAAAGAACAAAGGTGGATGACAACAAATAAATGAAGGACCAATTAAAGGGCCAAAATTAAAAAAAAAAAAAAAATCCAGGAACTTCCCTGGTGGTCCAGTGGCTAAGATTCTAGCTCCCAATGCAAGGGGCCTGGGTTCAATTCCTGGTCAGGGAACTAGATCCCACATGGCACAACTAAGACACAGTTCAGCCAAATAAATAAATAAAATAAATTATTTTTTTAAAAATTCACATAAAGCATAGAGAGGGTGTGGAGAGAAGGGAACCCTCCTAAACTACTGGTGGGGATGTAAACAGGTACAGCCACTACAGAGAACAGTATGGAGGTTCCTTAAAAAATTTAAAACAGAGCTACCATATGACCCTGAAATCCCACTCCTGGGCATATATCCAGAGAAAAACATGGCCTGAAGAGATAAACACTCCCCAGTGTTCATAGCAGCACTGTTTGCAATAGCCAATACATGGAAACAATCTAAATGTCCATCGACAAAGGAATGGATAAGGAAGAAGTGGTGCATAATATATAATGGAACTATTACTTAGCCATAGAAAGAATGACATAATGCCATTTGCAACATGGATGAACCTAGAGAGTATCATACTAAGTGAAATAAGTCAGACAGAGAAGGAGAAATATCCTATGACATCTCTTATATGTGAAATCTAAAAAGAAATAATACAAATAACTTACTTACAAAGCAGAAACAAAGGGCTTCCCGGGTAGCTCAGTGGGTAAGGACACTGCCTTGCAGTGCAAGGCGCCGGTTCGATCCCTGGCCTGGGAAGATCCCACGTGCAGCGGAGCGGCTGGACCGATGTGTCCAACTACCAAGCCGGAGCTCTGGAGCGCATGCACCCAGAGCTGGTGCTGTGCAGCGAGAGAGGCCACTGCAATGGGAGGCCCAAACAGCCCAAAGAACAAAGGTGGATGACAACAAATAAATGAAGGACCAATTAAAGGGCCAAAATTAAAAAAAAAAAAAAAATCCAGGAACTTCCCTGGTGGTCCAGTGGCTAAGATTCTAGCTCCCAATGCAAGGGGCCTGGGTTCAATTCCTGGTCAGGGAACTAGATCCCACATGGCACAACTAAGACACAGTTCAGCCAAATAAATAAATAAAATAAATTATTTTTTTAAAAATTCACATAAAGCATAGAGAGGGTGTGGAGAGAAGGGAACCCTCCTAAACTACTGGTGGGGATGTAAACAGGTACAGCCACTACAGAGAACAGTATGGAGGTTCCTTAAAAAATTTAAAACAGAGCTACCATATGACCCTGAAATCCCACTCCTGGGCATATATCCAGAGAAAAACATGGCCTGAAGAGATAAACACTCCCCAGTGTTCATAGCAGCACTGTTTGCAATAGCCAATACATGGAAACAATCTAAATGTCCATCGACAAAGGAATGGATAAGGAAGAAGTGGTGCATAATATATAATGGAACTATTACTTAGCCATAGAAAGAATGACATAATGCCATTTGCAACATGGATGAACCTAGAGAGTATCATACTAAGTGAAATAAGTCAGACAGAGAAGGAGAAATATCCTATGACATCTCTTATATGTGAAATCTAAAAAGAAATAATACAAATAAACTTACTTACAAAGCAGAAACAAAGGGCTTCCCGGGTAGCTCAGTGGTGAGGAGTTTGCCTGCCAATGCTGGAGACACGGGCTTGATCCCTGATCCGGGAAGATCCCACATGCTGCGGAGCAACTAAGCCCGTCAGCCACAACTATTGAGCCTGTGCTCTAGACCCTCTGAGCCACAACTGTTAAGCTCATGTGCCAGCAACTACTGAAGCCCATGTGCCCTAGAGCCAGAGTTCCACAACAAGAGAAGTCACTGCAACAGGAAGCCTGCTCACTTCAACTAGAGAGTAGCCCCCACTCCCTGCAACTAGAGAAGAACCTGCGGCAGCAGTGAAAACCCAGAATAGCCAAAAATAAATAAATAAATAAATAAATTTTTTTTAAAAAGCAAAAAGTGACTCAGAGACTTAGAAAACAAACTTATGGTTGCCAGCAGTGGGCAGAGGGGAGGTGGAATAGTTACAGAGTGTGGGAAGGTCATGAACTCACTGCTATATTCAAAATAGGTAACCAAGAAGGACTTATTGTATAGCACATGGAACTCTACTCAGTGTTACATGTCAAGATAGATGAGAGGGTTTTGTCTGGGAGAATGGATGCCTATATATGTATGGCTAAGTCCTTTCACTGTTCACCTGAAACTACCCTGACGTTAATTGGCTATAATCCAATACAAAATAAAAAGTTTAAATCTGAATAAAAAAAGAACAAAATAACCACAAACTGGAAACAACTCAAATATCCAACAACACAGAAGTTAATAAACCAAATGTGGCATATCCTCATAATGTAACTATTACTTAGCCATAGAAAGAATGACATAATGCCATTTGCAACATGGATGAACCTAGAGAGTATCATACTAAGTGAAATAAGTCAGACAGAGAAGGAGAAATATCCTATGACATCTCTTATATGTGAAATCTAAAAAGAAATAATACAAATAAACTTACTTACAAAGCAGAAACAAAGGGCTTCCCGGGTAGCTCAGTGGTGAGGAGTTTGCCTGCCAATGCTGGAGACACGGGCTTGATCCCTGATCCGGGAAGATCCCACATGCTGCGGAGCAACTAAGCCCGTCAGCCACAACTATTGAGCCTGTGCTCTAGACCCTCTGAGCCACAACTGTTAAGCTCATGTGCCAGCAACTACTGAAGCCCATGTGCCCTAGAGCCAGAGTTCCACAACAAGAGAAGTCACTGCAACAGGAAGCCTGCTCACTTCAACTAGAGAGTAGCCCCCACTCCCTGCAACTAGAGAAGAACCTGCGGCAGCAGTGAAAACCCAGAATAGCCAAAAATAAATAAATAAATAAATAAATTTTTTTTAAAAAGCAAAAAGTGACTCAGAGACTTAGAAAACAAACTTATGGTTGCCAGCAGTGGGCAGAGGGGAGGTGGAATAGTTACAGAGTGTGGGAAGGTCATGAACTCACTGCTATATTCAAAATAGGTAACCAAGAAGGACTTATTGTATAGCACATGGAACTCTACTCAGTGTTACATGTCAAGATAGATGAGAGGGGTTTTTCTGGAAGAATGGATGCCTATATATGTATGGCTAAGTCCTTTCACTGTTCACCTGAAACTACCCTGACGTTAATTGGCTATAATCCAATACAAAATAAAAAGTTTAAATCTGAATAAAAAAAGAACAAAATAACCACAAACTGGAAACAACTCAAATATCCAACAACACAGAAGTTAATAAACCAAATGTGGCATATCCTCATAATGTAATATTATTAAGTTATAAACAGGAATGAGACCTGGGTATATATCCGAAAAAACAAACATACTAATTTGAAAAGATATATGCACCGCAATGTTCACAACAGCATTATTTATAATAGCCAATATATGGAATCAACCTCTCTCATCAACAGATGAACAGACAAAGAAGATGTGGTCCATATATACAATGGAATACTATCCAGCCATTAAAAAAAAAAAAAAAAACTTTGCCATTTTCAGCTTACATGGACAGATTTAGACAGCACTATACTAAGTGAAATGAGTCAGATGGAAAAAGATAAATACTGTGCAGGGGAATGGGGACTGACCGCTTAATGAGAACAAGGGTGGGTGCGGTTTTTTTTGTTTCAAAGACCCACTGCTTTCCTTTGTTGGCTTTGCTTGTATCAGTCTTTTGGATTTCCTAATGTTTAGTCTACTCTTTTACACTGGAGTAGACTAAATGGTAGTGAAACATTTTGCATCTTTAAAAAATTAACTTTCTTTATTATGATGATATGGGCTGCCCTGGTGGCTCAGATGGTAAAGAAGCTGCCTACAGCGTGGAAGACCTGGGTTGGATCCCTGGGTTGGGAAGATCCCCTGGAGAAGGGAAAGGCTACCCACTCCAGTGTTCTTGTTTGGAGAATTCCGTGGCTTGTCCATGGGTCACAAAGAGTCAGACATGACTGAGTGACTTTCACTTTCACTGGAAGTCTTTCCCTTTGAACTATTTAATGACCCTTCTTGATAATTTCCAGCTAGTTTCCAGATTTTTTTATCTTGAGGAATGACCAAAACTACATGAAGCTGTTCAGATATTAATTATGCATTAATAATTCTGCAGCAACTGGATTTATATGATCCAATACAAATTTTCAAATGACTTATAATGACAAGTCAGCATCATTATAATGTGTGTGCTCAATCCTTTCTGACTCTTTATGAGCCTATGGACTACAGCCCACCAGGATACTATTTCCATGGGATTCTTCAGGCAAGAATAAGTAGGTTGCTATTTCCTCCTCCAGGGGATCTCCCTGACCCAGGAATTCAGCCCACATCTCCTGTGTCTCCTGAACTGGCAGGCAGATTCTTTACCACTGAGCTGCCACCCGGGAAGCCTATATCATAATAAGAACAATAGTTAATTTTTTTAACATGTAAAATATTTTCCCTACCATTTTTTAAGTAGACATCCACTACTATATAAAACAGGTAAGGCAGATGCTACTCCCCCTGTCCCACCTACACTGTTTTATGCATAAAATTACTGGAGTTCAGAGCAACTAAGTGACTACTCGGTTCCATAGACCAAATACACCCAAGACCTTGGGTTTACTGACTCCTCATTCTTACATTTGATAGTCTTTGAAACTATCCAAAGTTAGAGGCAGACTTCCTTGGTGGTCCAGTGGTTAAGAATCTACCTGCCAATGCGGGGGACACCGGTTCAGTCCTTGGCCTGGGAAGATTCCACACGCTGAGAGCCAGCTAAGCCTGTACACCACACCTAGTGAAGCCTTCATGCCCTGGAGGCCCTGCTCTGCAACAAAGCCACTGCAATGAGAAGCCAGCACACCACAGCTAGAGAAAGTCCGAGCGCAGCAACGAAGACCTACTACAGCCAAAAAACACCAAAAGTTAGAGGTGGAGTGCAAGACATTATGTGTAGAGTTAATTTCAATTCATAGACTAGTCAACAAACCAAAACATAAGACAGAAGCAACATTGTAACAAATTCAATAAAGACTTTAAAAAAATAAATTCCCAGACTAGAAACTATGAGCAAAGAATGTAACTAAACTTCCTTCCAAATAAAAACAAAAATATTTCTAGGGGTATGGCAGTATCCTCTTGGTGGTAATGAAAGCTACAAGTTGATCTACTAAGTCAGTTTCATTTAGATTTCTTTTGTATGTTTGTGAATCTTAGAGCTAAAATTTTAATGCAATTTAGGAACTAGGGGATTATCTCAGAATGTATGGAAAGCAGCTCACTTTTACCTTCAAAACATGTCTTTACAATGTCTTTAAAAATGTCTGAATGGATTTTGTTTTTATGTAAAGGAAGATAAACTATGTATTCTAAGTTTTATTGTGCTTTCTTTTTGTTTGTTTTTTCTGTTTGTTTGCCCTGATCACTTTATGATACCGATTTCTCCTACCCTGCATCCCCCACCTCTGGCAACCACCAATCTGTTGTCTATATCTATAAACTTGGCTTTTCTTTCAGATACTACATATTTAAAAAATCACTCTATATATCTTTCTCTAACTGATTTTCACTGGCAAGTGCCCTTGAGGTCTATCTCAAGTATTCAAGTGCTGGTCATTCAGTTGTGTCCAACTCTTTGAGACCCCATGGACTGTAACTCACCCAGTTCCTCTCTCCATGAGATTTTCCAGGCAAGAATATGGGAGAGGATCGCCATTCCCTTCCTCCATGGGATCCTTCCGAGGGATCAAAGCCAGGTCTCCTGCATTGCAGGCAGATTCTTCTTCACCATCTGAACCACCAGGAAAGCCCTGAAGTCTACCTACACTGTTGCAAACGGCAAGATCTCACTACTTTTTTTTAATGACTGAGTAATATTCCTTGTCTGTCTGTCTGTGTGCATAACAATTTATTTATCTGTTCATTCATTTATGGATATTTAGACTGTATCTACACCTTGGCTATTTTTTTTTAAAGATTTATTTATTCATTTATTTTGGGCGGGGTCGGGTTGGGGTGGGGAGGGAGCTGGGGGGCTACTTCTATTGGTCTTTCATTTCTCTATTTTCAGCCCCTTTTTTTTTCTATTTTGTTACCCCTGGCATGGCTCAGAGCTCCGGCTCAAGCAACATTGTAACAAATTCAATAAAGACTTTAAAAAAATAAATTCCCAGACTAGAAACTATGAGCAAAGAATGTAACTAAACTTCCTTCCAAATAAAAACAAAAATATTTCTAGGGGTATGGCAGTATCCTCTTGGTGGTAATGAAAGCTACAAGTTGATCTACTAAGTCAGTTTCATTTAGATTTCTTTTGTATGTTTGTGAATCTTAGAGCTAAAATTTTAATGCAATTTAGGAACTAGGGGATTATCTCAGAATGTATGGAAAGCAGCTCACTTTTACCTTCAAAACATGTCTTTACAATGTCTTTAAAAATGTCTGAATGGATTTTGTTTTTATGTAAAGGAAGATAAACTATGTATTCTAAGTTTTATTGTGCTTTCTTTTTGTTTGTTTTTTCTGTTTGTTTGCCCTGATCACTTTATGATACCGATTTCTCCTACCCTGCATCCCCCACCTCTGGCAACCACCAATCTGTTGTCTATATCTATAAACTTGGCTTTTCTTTCAGATACTACATATTTAAAAAATCACTCTATATATCTTTCTCTAACTGATTTTCACTGGCAAGTGCCCTTGAGGTCTATCTCAAGTATTCAAGTGCTGGTCATTCAGTTGTGTCCAACTCTTTGAGACCCCATGGACTGTAACTCACCCAGTTCCTCTCTCCATGAGATTTTCCAGGCAAGAATATGGGAGAGGATCGCCATTCCCTTCCTCCATGGGATCCTTCCGAGGGATCAAAGCCAGGTCTCCTGCATTGCAGGCAGATTCTTCTTCACCATCTGAACCACCAGGAAAGCCCTGAAGTCTACCTACACTGTTGCAAACGGCAAGATCTCACTACTTTTTTTTAATGACTGAGTAATATTCCTTGTCTGTCTGTCTGTGTGCATAACAATTTATTTATCTGTTCATTCATTTATGGATATTTAGACTGTATCTACACCTTGGCTATTTTTTTTTAAAGATTTATTTATTCATTTATTTTGGGCGGGTGTCGGGTTGGGGAGGGAGGGGAGCGGGTGGGCCACTTCCATTGGTCTTTCATTTCTCTATTTTCAGCTGTCTTTGTTCTTTGGCTCCTGTGGGCCTCCCATCGTGGTGGCGTCTGTCGTTGCAGAGCACCGGCTCTGGGCGCATGCGCTCCAGAGCTCCGGCTCAGTGATTGGACACATCAGTCCAGCCGCTCCGTGGCACGTGGGATCTTCCCAGGCCAGGGATCGAACCGGCACCCCTTGCACTGCAAGGCGATGTCCTTACCCACTGGACCACCAGGGGAAGCCCTACACCTTGGCTATTGTAAATAATGCTGAGATTAACACTGAGGGGTGTAGATCTTTTCAAACTAGTGTTTTAATTTTCTTCAGATAAATATCCTAAGATGGAACTTTTGGATCATACGGTAGGTAGATCTATTTTAAATTTCTTTTTTTTAATTTTGGTCTTTTTTATTAGTTTTTTATTTATTCATCTTCATCTATCTTTATTCTTTGGCCTGGGTCGGCCTCCCATTACAGTGGCCTCTCTCGTGGCAGAGCTTTAGCTCTGGGCGCATGCACTCCAGAGCGCTGGCTCGTAATTGAACACACCAGTCTAGCTCATAATTGAACATCCCGGGCCAGGAATCAAACCAGTACCCCTTGCACTACAAGGCAGACTCTTTACCCACTGGACCACCAGGGAAGCCCTATTTTTAATTTTTTGAGAAACTTCCATATAGTTTTCTATAGTTGCTGCACCAATTTACATTCCCCCAAACAGTACACAAGCGATCCCTTTTCTCCACACCTTCACCAGTTTGTTATTTTTTGTCTTTTTTAATAGCTATTCAGACAGGTGTGAAGTGACATTTCTTTGCAGTTCTGATTTGCATTTCTCTGATGATTAGTGATGTTGAACTTGTTTCCATGTACCTGTTGGCCATCTGTACTTCTTCTTTGGAAAGTATGTCTGTTCAGACCACCTGCCCATATTTTTTGCCATTGAGTTGTATGAGTTCTTTATATATTTTAGATACTAACTCCTTAACAGATATATGATTTGTAACTATTTTCTCCCATTTAGTATGTTGCCCTCTCATTTTGTTGATGGTTTCTTTTGCTATACAGAAGCTTTTGGCTTGATGAAGACCCATTTGTTTATTTTTGCTCTTGTTGCCTTTTCTTTTGGTGTCAAATTTTTAAAAATCAGCAAGGCTTATATCAACGAGCTTACCACCTAAGGATTTTTGCATCTGAAGTTATCAGGGATATCGGCCTGTACTTTTTTACTTGGGCAACCTCATCTGGTTTTGATAAGGGGATAATTCTGGCCTTGTGAAATTAGTTTGTAACAATTCCTCCCTCTTCCATTTTTTTTTTTTTTTTTGGAAACTTCCAAAAAACAGAATGAAAAGAGAGATAAAGCAGCAGAAATCTTATCTGAAAATATAATGGCTAAAAAATTCCTTAAACCCGGAGAAGGAAACAGACATCCCGATGCAGGCAGCTCAAAAAGTTCCAAAAAATATGAATTCAAAGAGACCAACACTGAGGCACACTATAATTAATTAAAACGTTAAAAGTTAAAGGCAAAGAAAGAATCTCAAAAGCAACAAGAGGAAAATCACTTGTTATATACAAGAAAGCTCTCATAAGACTATCAGCAGATTTTTCAGTGGAAACTTTGCAGGCCAAAAGAGACTGACTCAATACAGCCAAAGTGTGGAAAGAAATAAACTTCCAATCAATAACACTTCATCTGACAGAGTAATTCAGACTTAAAGGAGAGAACAAGAGTCTTCAGAAAGACAATGCAGAAGGTATCACCATCACTAAACCAGATGCAGAATGGGCTTATTTAAACTGAAAAGAAAGGTCACTAATGAGCAACAAGAAAAGAGTCAAAGAATAAATCATGGGAAAGATAAATATATAGTAAAGGTAACTGATTAATCACTTATAAAGCTAGTAATGAACGTTAAAAGACAAAAGTAAAAAAAAATAACTACAATTCCAATTGCTAGCTAAAAGGCACACAAAAGAAAGAGAAATAAAATGCAGCAACAGCAAACAAAAAGTGAGGGAAGGGCTTCCCCTGGTGGTCCAGTGAAGGGCTGCGGTCAAGGGCTATTTGAGTTCTTTATATATTTTAGATACTAACTCCTTAACAGATATATGATTTGTAACTATTTTCTCCCATTTAGTATGTTGCCCTCTCATTTTGTTGATGGTTTCTTTTGCTATACAGAAGCTTTTGGCTTGATGAAGACCCATTTGTTTATTTTTGCTCTTGTTGCCTTTTCTTTTGGTGTCAAATTTTTAAAAATCAGCAAGGCTTATATCAACGAGCTTACCACCTAAGGATTTTTGCATCTGAAGTTATCAGGGATATCGGCCTGTACTTTTTTACTTGGGCAACCTCATCTGGTTTTGATAAGGGGATAATTCTGGCCTTGTGAAATTAGTTTGTAACAATTCCTCCCTCTTCCATTTTTTTTTTTTTTTTTTGGAAACTTCCAAAAAACAGAATGAAAAGAGAGATAAAGCAGCAGAAATCTTATCTGAAAATATAATGGCTAAAAAATTCCTTAAACCCGGAGAAGGAAACAGACATCCCGATGCAGGCAGCTCAAAAAGTTCCAAAAAATATGAATTCAAAGAGACCAACACTGAGGCACACTATAATTAATTAAAACGTTAAAAGTTAAAGGCAAAGAAAGAATCTCAAAAGCAACAAGAGGAAAATCACTTGTTATATACAAGAAAGCTCTCATAAGACTATCAGCAGATTTTTCAGTGGAAACTTTGCAGGCCAAAAGAGACTGACTCAATACAGCCAAAGTGTGGAAAGAAATAAACTTCCAATCAATAACACTTCATCTGACAGAGTAATTCAGACTTAAAGGAGAGAACAAGAGTCTTCAGAAAGACAATGCAGAAGGTATCACCATCACTAAACCAGATGCAGAATGGGCTTATTTAAACTGAAAAGAAAGGTCACTAATGAGCAACAAGAAAAGAGTCAAAGAATAAATCATGGGAAAGATAAATATATAGTAAAGGTAACTGATTAATCACTTATAAAGCTAGTAATGAACGTTAAAAGACAAAAGTAAAAAAAAATAACTACAATTCCAATTGCTAGCTAAAAGGCACACAAAAGAAAGAGAAATAAAATGCAGCAACAGCAAACAAAAAGTGAGGGAAGGGCTTCCCCTGGTGGTCCAGTGGGTAAGGACACCGCCTTGCAGTGCAAGGGCTGCCGGTTCGATCCCTGGCCTGGGAAGATCCCACATGCCACGGAGCGGCTGGACTGATGTGTCTAATTACCAAGCCGGAGCTCTGGGGCGCATGCGCCCAGAGCCGGCGCTCTGCGACGACAGAGGCCACCATGATGGGAGGCCCACAGGAGCCAAAGAACAAAGACGGATGAAAATAGAGAAATGAAAGACCAATAGAAGTGGCCCGCTCACCCCCCAAAAGATTAAAAAAAAAATGTAAAAAAAAAAAAAAAGTGAGGGAGGAGAAAGTAAAAGCCATGAGATTTAGAATGTGACTAAACTTCAGTTGTGATTAAAGGAGGCTGTTAAAGATATGTCACTATATGGAAGCCTCATGGTAACCATAAAGCAAAAATCCATAGTAAAATAAACAGAAGATAGTGAGAAATGAATCTAAGCATACTACTAAAGAAAGCCATAAAATCACAAAGGAAGAGAGCAAGAGAAGAAAGGAACAGAGAACTACAAAAAGAGCTAGAAAACAATTAACAAAATAGCAATAAGTACATGCCTATTAATAACTAAATGTAAATGGACTAAATTTGCCAATCAAAAGATACAGTGTGGTTGAATGGATTTTTTAAGAAGACCCATCTATATGCTGCCATGCGGAAGGTCGGAAGGTCTTCCTCCTGGGTCCTCCAATATTCTTGCCTGCAGAATTCCATGGACAGAGGAGCCTGGCGGGTTACCATCCAGGAGTGTCACAAAGACAGGGGGTCACCATCTGTGATTAGTGACTTACTAGGAGAATAAAATTATTATGCTTATTGTTAAAGAATAAATCATGGGAAAGATAAATATATAGTAAAGGTAACTGATTAATCACTTATAAAGCTAGTAATGAACGTTAAAAGACAAAAGTAAAAAAAAATAACTACAATTCCAATTGCTAGCTAAAAGGCACACAAAAGAAAGAGAAATAAAATGCAGCAACAGCAAACAAAAAGTGAGGGAAGGGCTTCCCCTGGTGGTCCAGTGGGTAAGGACACCGCCTTGCAGTGCAAGGGCTGCCGGTTCGATCCCTGGCCTGGGAAGATCCCACATGCCACGGAGCGGCTGGACTGATGTGTCTAATTACCAAGCCGGAGCTCTGGGGCGCATGCGCCCAGAGCCGGCGCTCTGCGACGACAGAGGCCACCATGATGGGAGGCCCACAGGAGCCAAAGAACAAAGACGGATGAAAATAGAGAAATGAAAGACCAATAGAAGTGGCCCGCCCGTCCCCCTCCCTCCCCACCCCACCCCCCAAAAGATTAAAAAAAAAATGTAAAAAAAAAAAAAAAGTGAGGGAGGAGAAAGTAAAAGCCATGAGATTTAGAATGTGACTAAACTTCAGTTGTGATTAAAGGAGGCTGTTAAAGATATGTCACTATATGGAAGCCTCATGGTAACCATAAAGCAAAAATCCATAGTAAAATAAACAGAAGATAGTGAGAAATGAATCTAAGCATACTACTAAAGAAAGCCATAAAATCACAAAGGAAGAGAGCAAGAGAAGAAAGGAACAGAGAACTACAAAAAGAGCTAGAAAACAATTAACAAAATAGCAATAAGTACATGCCTATTAATAACTAAATGTAAATGGACTAAATTTGCCAATCAAAAGATACAGTGTGGTTGAATGGATTTTTTAAGAAGACCCATCTATATGCTGCCATGCGGAAGGTCGGAAGGTCTTCCTCCTGGGTCCTCCAATATTCTTGCCTGCAGAATTCCATGGACAGAGGAGCCTGGCGGGTTACCATCCAGGAGTGTCACAAAGACAGGGGGTCACCATCTGTGATTAGTGACTTACTAGGAGAATAAAATTATTATGCTTATTGTTAAAAAATATATCTGTTATCTGGGAAAAGCCAGATGCAAGAGTATAAACTCTGAAATACATTATACAAAAAAGAGAGAAGTGGGTGATAATGCAAGTTACTTATAACGACAATTGCTGATCCTTGGAATGGCACTACTATATGCCAGGAACTGTCCTAACGACTTCATATACAGAGGCTCTTTAGTTCCTCTTTGCTTTCTGCCATTAGGGTGGTAGGTTATTAATACTTTTTCCCAGCAATCTTGATTCCAGCTTGAGCTTCATCCAGGCCAGCATTTCACATGATGCACTCTGGATAGGAGTTAAATAAACAGGAAGACAACATACAGCCTTGACGTACTCCTTTCCCAATTTTGAACCAGGTCACTGTTACACATATGGTTCTAACTGTGGCTTCTTGACCTTCATACAGCTTTTCAGGAGGCAGATAAGGTGGTCTGGTATTCCTGTCTCTTTCAGAATTTTCCACAGTCTGTTGCAATCTACACAGTAAAAGGCTTTAGTGTAGTCAATGAAGCAAAAGTAGATGTTTTTCTGGAATTCCCTTGCTTTTTCTATGATCCAATGGATGTTGGCACTTTGATTTCTGATTCCTCTGTCTTTTTAAAATCCAGCTTGTGCACACAGAAGTTCTCAGTTCACGTATTGTTGAAGCCAAGCTTGGAATATTTTAAGCATTACCTTGCTAGCATGTGAAATGAGTGCAATTGTATGGTAGTTTGAACATTCTTTGACATTCTCCTTCTTTGAGATTGGAATGACTGAGGTCACACAGCTAAGAAGTAACAAACTGAGAAACTGAACGCAAATGATCTGGCTCCAGAGTCAAGAGTCTACTCTCTTAACTCACAATAATTCAGTTAATTCAAAGATGGACCTCAGACCACAACAGAAGTTCCCTTCACTTCCCTAGTGAAGAAGGGATAGAAAACTGCTGATAAAATGTTCTAGAACTTCTTGAAACACATTTATCTTATCCAATGATATTGCTCTTGTTTCCTACAGATAATACCTACCCTTAGAAAAGTGACTAGGACTTATGGAAAAAATTTGCTTATTGTTAAAAAATATATCTGTTATCTGGGAAAAGCCAGATGCAAGAGTATAAACTCTGAAATACATTATACAAAAAAGAGAGAAGTGGGTGATAATGCAAGTTACTTATAACGACAATTGCTGATCCTTGGAATGGCACTACTATATGCCAGGAACTGTCCTAACGACTTCATATACAGAGGCTCTTTAGTTCCTCTTTGCTTTCTGCCATTAGGGTGGTAGGTTATTAATACTTTTTCCCAGCAATCTTGATTCCAGCTTGAGCTTCATCCAGGCCAGCATTTCACATGATGCACTCTGGATAGGAGTTAAATAAACAGGAAGACAACATACAGCCTTGACGTACTCCTTTCCCAATTTTGAACCAGGTCACTGTTACACATATGGTTCTAACTGTGGCTTCTTGACCTTCATACAGCTTTTCAGGAGGCAGATAAGGTGGTCTGGTATTCCTGTCTCTTTCAGAATTTTCCACAGTCTGTTGCAATCTACACAGTAAAAGGCTTTAGTGTAGTCAATGAAGCAAAAGTAGATGTTTTTCTGGAATTCCCTTGCTTTTTCTATGATCCAATGGATGTTGGCACTTTGATTTCTGATTCCTCTGTCTTTTTAAAATCCAGCTTGTGCACACAGAAGTTCTCAGTTCACGTATTGTTGAAGCCAAGCTTGGAATATTTTAAGCATTACCTTGCTAGCATGTGAAATGAGTGCAATTGTATGGTAGTTTGAACATTCTTTGACATTCTCCTTCTTTGAGATTGGAATGACTGAGGTCACACAGCTAAGAAGTAACAAACTGAGAAACTGAACGCAAATGATCTGGCTCCAGAGTCAAGAGTCTACTCTCTTAACTCACAATAATTCAGTTAATTCAAAGATGGACCTCAGACCACAACAGAAGTTCCCTTCACTTCCCTAGTGAAGAAGGGATAGAAAACTGCTGATAAAATGTTCTAGAACTTCTTGAAACACATTTATCTTATCCAATGATATTGCTCTTGTTTCCTACAGATAATACCTACCCTTAGAAAAGTGACTAAGGTTGATGTATGAAAGTAAAAGAATTGCTCTGCTTAAAAACAAATTTTGAATTCCATGTTTGACCTTTAGCATCAAGCTGTTTATCTTTTTCCAAGAAAATTCAAATTGTACTATAATCAATCCGAGTCAGGACTGAGTTAACGTAAAACTCAGCTTACTTAACAATTTAGAAAAGTATTACACTAACTTACTTATCTACTATTTTAAAAAGCACTTAACTTCTTACTGCAGTAGATTTTAGGGGTTCTCTTCAGCTGTGACACTGTTCTCTACTTGGGATAAACTACAAATGTGAATAAATTTATCTAGAATTGAGTTACCTGTGAGTTTTCTCTGTGAGGAAGCATTTAGCTACTCATACTTTGAAATGAATTATTTAAAGTTAAATAAAATGAACTATTTAGCCAAACCAATTTTAACGTTCTGAGGAGTTACAACTTCAGTTTAGCTCTTTCCATTTTATTCATCTAAGCATTCACAAGAATGTGTTCTTTCTGTTTATCTTTTCTGTACAACTCTAATTTACTTAAATACATAGGCTTCCCGCCACCTCACAGGGGTGGAGTGAGGAAAAAGAGTAAACACAATTCAACTGCTAAAAGAACACCCTTTTAAAGTCTTCTATATAAAGCTAAAGAAGGGAAGAAGGAAGGAAACGTTCGTATAGAGGCGGTCAGTGAACATACGTTTAAGGAAGTCCCCTCTTATGGGAAGTAGCACAGCGTGGTTTAACAGCATGCTAGCCAGAAAGATAAGACATCTTGGTTCACCTAGGCAAATGGGATGCCAGTTCAGAGAAAGTACATGACTTGGTTGTTTCTCCCCAGTGACTTCACTTATGAAGTAAAGGTGGAGAAACATGTTGTTATCTACACATACACTTTATGGAGATGCTATGGAGAACAGAGCATTAACTCACAATAATTCAGTTAATTCAAAGATGGACCTCAGACCACAACAGAAGTTCCCTTCACTTCCCTAGTGAAGAAGGGATAGAAAACTGCTGATAAAATGTTCTAGAACTTCTTGAAACACATTTATCTTATCCAATGATATTGCTCTTGTTTCCTACAGATAATACCTACCCTTAGAAAAGTGACTAAGGTTGATGTATGAAAGTAAAAGAATTGCTCTGCTTAAAAACAAATTTTGAATTCCATGTTTGACCTTTAGCATCAAGCTGTTTATCTTTTTCCAAGAAAATTCAAATTGTACTATAATCAATCCGAGTCAGGACTGAGTTAACGTAAAACTCAGCTTACTTAACAATTTAGAAAAGTATTACACTAACTTACTTATCTACTATTTTAAAAAGCACTTAACTTCTTACTGCAGTAGATTTTAGGGGTTCTCTTCAGCTGTGACACTGTTCTCTACTTGGGATAAACTACAAATGTGAATAAATTTATCTAGAATTGAGTTACCTGTGAGTTTTCTCTGTGAGGAAGCATTTAGCTACTCATACTTTGAAATGAATTATTTAAAGTTAAATAAAATGAACTATTTAGCCAAACCAATTTTAACGTTCTGAGGAGTTACAACTTCAGTTTAGCTCTTTCCATTTTATTCATCTAAGCATTCACAAGAATGTGTTCTTTCTGTTTATCTTTTCTGTACAACTCTAATTTACTTAAATACATAGGCTTCCCGCCACCTCACAGGGGTGGAGTGAGGAAAAAGAGTAAACACAATTCAACTGCTAAAAGAACACCCTTTTAAAGTCTTCTATATAAAGCTAAAGAAGGGAAGAAGGAAGGAAACGTTCGTATAGAGGCGGTCAGTGAACATACGTTTAAGGAAGTCCCCTCTTATGGGAAGTAGCACAGCGTGGTTTAACAGCATGCTAGCCAGAAAGATAAGACATCTTGGTTCACCTAGGCAAATGGGATGCCAGTTCAGAGAAAGTACATGACTTGGTTGTTTCTCCCCCAGTGACTTCACTTATGAAGTAAAAGGTGGAGAAACATGTTGGTTATCTACACATACACTTTATGGAGATGCTATGGAGAACAGAGCACTCCAAGCATGTATGCAAAATCCCTCTACTTTTGGGAAATCTGTGCTTTGCAAAGTCTATCAACAGAGGATAACTCAAGGGTGAGGGAAGTTCAGTGTCCAAGGGAATCCAGAAAAGCATCACCAAGTGCAAACAACAGTGGCAAACAAGGATAAGAACTCTAGGTGTCAAGAAGCCCCCTTTGGGATTCCTTGGTGGTCCAGAGGATAGAGTCTCCCTTGTGGTTCAAGAGGCACTGGTTCGATCCCTGGCCCAGGAAGATCCCACATGCCGCGGAGTGGCTGGGCCACTGTGTCCAATTACAAGCCAGCTCTGGAGCCCATGCGCCCAGAGCTGTGCTCTGCAAGGAGAGAGGCCCCTTAGATGGGAGACACACACATGCCAAATAAAGTTGGATGCAAATAAATAAATAATTTTTAAAAAAGAAGCCCCCTTTGAAACAAACTCGGTGCAGTATAGGAAACTCTACCATTATGAATCCATAAAAATAAAAACTATAACTTAATCAGGCTGTAAGTTAAAAGAAACCAGGATCATTCATCTTTCAGTTCACTCATCCCTACCACACTCTGGGTGTGTGTATGTGTGCTCAGTCGTGTTCAGATCTTTGCAACACCATGGACTATAGCCCACCAGGTTCTTCTTCCATGGAATCTTCCAGCCAAGAATACTGAAGTGGGTTGCCATTCCCTCCTCCAGAGGATCTTCCTGACACAGGGATCAAACCCCTGTTTCCTATGTCTCCTGCACTGGCAGGCAGGTTCTAATAGCGCCACTTACATACTCACTAGATCTTTGCTGTACAAAGGATGAATAATTGAAAACAAATGAGCTGACTTCCATGTAACAAATAACTGTACAGAGAGACTCTCTTCTGCCAAAAAAATCAATATTTTTATCTCTATATATATATTCCTCTAAAATGAGGAAAATTCACATATTACAATTTCATGAGCAGGGAATTATACCTAACCATGTTACCTTTTGGAGTGGCAAATAAAATTAAGAAACAGCTATGCTTATGGGATTACTTAGAATAAAGACAGAACTTTTCCAAAAGCCTTCTCACATACAACTAGGATGATCGCAGAGAAACTCCTTTCTCACAGTCTATCATTACATAATGATTTCATTTAGGTCTTAGCTTACTCTTAAATTTTATTTAACAACTACATTGTATAGATTTTGTGTAATTTTTCATTTTAGGTGCTTACCAGTGTGGAATCATGCAAATATTTTAAGCAGTTCTCTAAGATTAAAAACAAAGAATGTAAATGGCTTCCCTGGTAGCTCAGTGGTAAAGAGCTCACCTACCAATGCAGGAGACATGGGTTTGATCCCTGATTCAGGAAGATCCCACACGCTGCAGAGCAACTAAGCCAGGGAGCCACAACTATTGAGCCTGTGTTCTAGAGCCTCAGAGGTGCAACTACTGAAGCCCGTGTGCCCTAGAGCCCGAGTTCCACAAGAGAAGTCGCCGCAACAAGAAGTCTGTTCACCTCAGCTAGAGAGTATCCCCCACTCTCTGCAACTAGAGAAGAGCCTGTGGCTGCAGTGAAAATCTAGAATAGCCAAAAATAAATAAATCAAAAATTTTTTTAATTATAAAAAATAAAAGAGGTAAATGAGCATGGTAAAAAGAATAGAACAATGTTTTTAATTATATTAAACAGCAATCATAAATCATCCTGAGATGCTATTTATCTCAGAAGTACAGTATATTCACAAAACTCAAAGGTTAATAATGCCAGGAATTCTCTTAATAAAGTAATTGAATTACTGATAATCACTAAATAACCCATGTGTTCCTAAGTATCCTTCTATAGGTGATTCTCTATGTGTACCTGACCAGCACCAACCAGAGGCTAAACCATGTTCTAAATGGGTTTAGAAACAACTCAACATGTAGTTTCACTTTCTCAAATGGCCATGTGATTTCTTCTGACAGTTCATACTCTGGGTGTTTACAATAATCTCCACATATTTGTTTGGGAGAAAGGTTTATACTAATAAATATTAAATAAAAACATAGCTTTGATTCTAAATCTCCTCAATGACTAAAGTGGAACAAACTGCATAATAAATAACTATTACAGTGTCTCTAAAGATATTTTTGCTTACCTCAAATATTAACTAATCATCACTGCTGTAATTATTACTAGCAAAAACTTTTCTGAGCACCTAATGGGTACAAGGTATCATGTGACATGTTGAAATTAAAAGGCAACAACCTCTTCCCTCAAGGAGATTGTTACGTAGTTGGTGATTTTAAAGAGGCAATAATAATAAGACACATAAATTTAACAGTAATCCTGAAAGGGCTGGAATTTACAACGGGCTGAAGAACGGGGAGATTGCAGGGTGGGAGAGTGAGGAGGTGAGCAAGGTCCCTCAAGGGTAAGTCAGACAGAGAAACATTGTATGATATCACCTTTAAGTGGAATCTAAGAATTTACAAAACAGAAACAGATTCACAGACATACAACACAAACTCAGGGTTTCCCTGTTGGTCTAGTGGCTAAGACTCTGAGCTCCCAATGCAGGGGGCCCAGGTTTAATCCCTGGTCAGGGAACTAAGCTCCCACACGCCACAGCGAAGACCCGATGCAGCTAAATAAATAAATAAATATTTTAAAATAATAAGAAAAGGAGTGTACATTTTAATAAAAAGAAAACAAATTTATGGTTACCAAAGGGGACTTGAGGGGGCATAAATTAGGATTTGGGGATTAACAGATTAATAGATAAACAACAAGACTCTACTGTACAGAACAGGGAAGTGGTCAATATCTTATAATAACCTATAATGGACAAGAATTGAAAACAATATGTACACATATATCTACGTATAAACATATATATGCACATACACACACGACTGAATCACTCTGCTCTTCACCAGAAACCAACACTGACGCTGATAATGCTGAAGCTGAAGCCCCAATACTTTGGCCACCTGATGTGAAGAGCCGACTCATTGGAAAAGACCCCGATGCTGGGAAAGACTGAGGGCAGGAGGAGAAGGGAATGACAGAGATTGAGATGTTTGGATGGGGTTATCAGCTCAATGGAAAGGAGCTTAGCCAGCTTTGGGAGATGGCGAAGGACAGGGAAACCTGGCGTGCTACAGACCATGGGGCCACAGAGTTGGACACGAACGAGCAACTGAACAAACACAAGAAACTAACACAACACTATCAAATATACTTCCATTTTAAAAATAAAATATTTTAAAAGTTTAAAAAAGAGAACCTGAGATGGGACTTGGATAAACCTAAGCAGAACTATTAGTTACAGCAAGAGCAAAGCTTCAAGGGTAGAAAAATGACACGTATTTTTAGGCAAAGGGGTCTGAATACTCACCAGATGGAGTTCATTTTGTGAACAACCATATTACTTAAGGTGTATAAGTGCTCTCACTTACTTGGGCCACCCAAACAAGTCCTTTTCAGAACCAATGCAGTGTGCTCAGAGAGGCTGATCTGAATTCTGGCCCAGGTTCAACAACCAGTGTGCTAGGCGACCTGGAGCAAACCATCTCCTTGTCTTCAGTTTCCACAAGTGAAAAACTTGGAGGTTATTCTTTAATGTCCCTTCAGGCTCTAAAATTTATGACTCTTCCTCATTACTAACAAATAAGCAATCCCCATGGACGGGTAACTATCAGTACATAAATCTATATAGGTCTAGAACAGTATAGTTCCACAGACACACTAAACCCTCTTCCACCCAAGCGCTGTGGCACAGGATATTCCTACAGCGTGAATGGACTCTTTCTGCAAAACACTACTCATATTCCAACCCATGGCCAAGGAGACACCTTTCCCGATCCTTCCCCAGTTCCACCCCATCTCTTGCCAAAAATCTATACAGTCTACATGTATACTACCAACGCTTTCTCTACTCATGTACTTGGGTCTCTTTTTAACTGTCCCTCAGGATAAGTACTAGCATCTCCATCCCCATCAACACTTACTAGAAACAACGAAGTACAGAACTGGCTTCCAAGAGTTTAAGCATCCCCAGCCCATGATGCAAAGGAGAACAAAACTCAACTTACAAAAATCATGATGTCAAATACAGTTCTTTCTTTAAAAAATTGCAACAAGTGACACACACTTCCAGTTAAGACAACTTTCTTTCAAGACAGGCAGGTGAGAAAGAGGGTGGGAGAAACTGTTGTTTGGTTTAACCACACTGCCATTTCCCAAATGGTTTGGGAATGGTTCTTTTCATAATTGCCTTCAGTGCCTACAGTTTCTTGAATATATTCAGTGCTAAAATAGCTACATGAAACTCTGATGGAAATTTTCTTTTTTTGATAACACTAAAAACTGGTGAATGCTATGATTAGAATAAATTAGGTAGTACTATTTCTGAACAGAAATGCCAATTTTTCCTATAGCCTTTGTCTTTCTCACCCTGATGCAAATAATTAATGAATAAAGCCAGATCCAAGAGTATTTTTGAGATCTAGAATTCTTTTATTTTTCTACTCTGTGACAGCATGAGGACCAAACCTTTAATTAAACTCCCTTTTAATTTTTAGAGATTACTCATATTGTACTATTGTCCATAAAATGCTTTACAGACTAATAGTTGTTTAACACAGAAGAATGAAAAGTTAAAATTGAGGAGGAGGAGCAAGAAAGGGAAACAGGAACAAGTAATTTCTACTCATCCCAGCGGACCAGGCTAAAATAATTTTTCACAGGAAGGTTATTCTTTAATGTCCCTTCAGGCTCTAAAATTTATGACTCTTCCTCATTACTAACAAATAAGCAATCCCCATGGACGGGTAACTATCAGTACATAAATCTATATAGGTCTAGAACAGTATAGTTCCACAGACACACTAAACCCTCTTCCACCCAAGCGCTGTGGCACAGGATATTCCTACAGCGTGAATGGACTCTTTCTGCAAAACACTACTCATATTCCAACCCATGGCCAAGGAGACACCTTTCCCGATCCTTCCCCAGTTCCACCCCATCTCTTGCCAAAAATCTATACAGTCTACATGTATACTACCAACGCTTTCTCTACTCATGTACTTGGGTCTCTTTTTAACTGTCCCTCAGGATAAGTACTAGCATCTCCATCCCCATCAACACTTACTAGAAACAACGAAGTACAGAACTGGCTTCCAAGAGTTTAAGCATCCCCAGCCCATGATGCAAAGGAGAACAAAACTCAACTTACAAAAATCATGATGTCAAATACAGTTCTTTCTTTAAAAAATTGCAACAAGTGACACACACTTCCAGTTAAGACAACTTTCTTTCAAGACAGGCAGGTGAGAAAGAGGGTGGGGAGAAACTCTTGTTTGTTTTAACCACACTGCCATTTCCCAAATGGTTTGGGAATGGTTCTTTTCATAATTGCCTTCAGTGCCTACAGTTTCTTGAATATATTCAGTGCTAAAATAGCTACATGAAACTCTGATGGAAATTTTCTTTTTTTGATAACACTAAAAACTGGTGAATGCTATGATTAGAATAAATTAGGTAGTACTATTTCTGAACAGAAATGCCAATTTTTCCTATAGCCTTTGTCTTTCTCACCCTGATGCAAATAATTAATGAATAAAGCCAGATCCAAGAGTATTTTTGAGATCTAGAATTCTTTTATTTTTCTACTCTGTGACAGCATGAGGACCAAACCTTTAATTAAACTCCCTTTTAATTTTTAGAGATTACTCATATTGTACTATTGTCCATAAAATGCTTTACAGACTAATAGTTGTTTAACACAGAAGAATGAAAAGTTAAAATTGAGGAGGAGGAGCAAGAAAGGGAAACAGGAACAAGTAATTTCTACTCATCCCAGCGGACCAGGCTAAAATAATTTTTTCACAGGAAGGTGATCTTCTGCCTCTAATGATGACCATAAGCATGAAAGCAGCATAAATATAAAAATTTTTATATCTGATTTCATGTTTGTGGACTCTCATATATAGTCACTGCGTATTCATGATATAGTTGGCATTTTACCACAAAAGGAAGTATTTCCTCCATATCCTTTTTTCCTTGCACCATGAACATTTAGAAACTTTATACCTTGACCTACTAAGCACAATGCATGAACAGGGATTAGATACTAGATTGTGGAGAGGAGGTTGAGAAATAGCTATGAAGACATCAGTGATTGACCAATGAATGAAATTTGACTAGGGACTCTGGACCAGATAAGAGTATTATATCAGTGCTACGTGTCTTGATTTTGAGTCTTGTAATGTTGTTCTAAAAGAGAATGTCCTTACTTTTAGGCAAAATACAGCAATCTATTTAGTGGAAAAAAGGGACTGTCTATATGGGACTTCCCTAGCAGCCCAGTTAAGACTTCGCACTTCCACTGCAGAGGGCACGGTTTCCATCCCTGGTGTGACCCCCCAAAAAAATTAAAGAAGGAGACTGTCTACAGCTTATTCTCCAATGGTTCAGAAAATATGCGTATGAAGAGAAAGAGACCAAGGAAGAGCTCAAGAGAGTGGACAGAGCAGATGGGGCAACCACAAGCAACGTGAAGCTGATAAAGGCTACCTGAGAGTTCCTTGTACCAGTCTTGCTACTTTTCTATAAGTCTGAAACCACAGCAAAACTAAAAGTTACAAAAACATTTTATGAGTGTGATAGAACAAATGGTATCCTGTCCCTCTGTCTTAAGTTGGTTTCTGCTTCCTAGAGAAAAGAGAAGAAAAAAAAAAAAAAAAAAAACAACAGTGAATACTGTTAAATGAAAACAGACAAGTTGGCAAATTAAGAGTGTAAAGCAGACCTCAGGACCTCAGACCTGCATCTTGGCTCTTTGAAGTGATGAGGAAGATCAGATCCAGGAATAGTGTTAACACAGAAGAATGAAAAGTTAAAATTGAGGAGGAGGAGCAAGAAAGGGAAACAGGAACAAGTAATTTCTACTCATCCCAGCGGACCAGGCTAAAATAATTTTTTCACAGGAAGGTGATCTTCTGCCTCTAATGATGACCATAAGCATGAAAGCAGCATAAATATAAAAATTTTTATATCTGATTTCATGTTTGTGGACTCTCATATATAGTCACTGCGTATTCATGATATAGTTGGCATTTTACCACAAAAGGAAGTATTTCCTCCATATCCTTTTTTCCTTGCACCATGAACATTTAGAAACTTTATACCTTGACCTACTAAGCACAATGCATGAACAGGGATTAGATACTAGATTGTGGAGAGGAGGTTGAGAAATAGCTATGAAGACATCAGTGATTGACCAATGAATGAAATTTGACTAGGGACTCTGGACCAGATAAGAGTATTATATCAGTGCTACGTGTCTTGATTTTGAGTCTTGTAATGTTGTTCTAAAAGAGAATGTCCTTACTTTTAGGCAAAATACAGCAATCTATTTAGTGGAAAAAAGGGACTGTCTATATGGGACTTCCCTAGCAGCCCAGTTAAGACATCGCACTTCCACTGCAGAGGGCACGGTTTCCATCCCTGGTGTGACCCCCCAAAAAAATTAAAGAAGGAGACTGTCTACAGCTTATTCTCCAATGGTTCAGAAAATATGCGTATGAAGAGAAAGAGACCAAGGAAGAGCTCAAGAGAGTGGACAGAGCAGATGGGGCAACCACAAGCAACGTGAAGCTGATAAAGGCTACCTGAGAGTTCCTTGTACCAGTCTTGCTACTTTTCTATAAGTCTGAAACCACAGCAAAACTAAAAGTTACAAAAACATTTTATGAGTGTGATAGAACAAATGGTATCCTGTCCCTCTGTCTTAAGTTGGTTTCTGCTTCCTAGAGAAAAGAGAAGAAAAAAAAAAAAAAAAAAAACAACAGTGAATACTGTTAAATGAAAACAGACAAGTTGGCAAATTAAGAGTGTAAAGCAGACCTCAGGACCTCAGACCTGCATCTTGGCTCTTTGAAGTGATGAGGAAGATCAGATCCAGGACAGTAGAATAAGAAAATAGATATGAATCAAGAGTGGGAGAAGAGACAGAGAGGAAATTGAGACACAAGACAGGAAATTGATACAACCTTACTTCAGAAACAAGGAAATTCAACTGCCAACGAGAAAATGAGTTTCCATGGGAAAACAGAGTTGAGAATTTTCAGAGCCAAAAAAAACCCCTAGTACACTAATCACTGTACTGTTTATGGAATATTTAGAGATGTCCTTTTTTTACAAGCTGGCAAATTTTCTGTTACCTTCTAAAGTCTGATGCCAATGCCTCTGACTGTCCTGCAGTAAAAGAAACTATTTCTTCCACACACACACACCATTCCCCCAACAGAATTCCAGAAAGTGCCACAAGCTAAGTTGGTTCAGTTGTGCCTGACTCTTTGCAATGACTCGTTGCTCCTCTGTTAATGGGGATTCTCCAGGCAAGGCTACTGGAGTATGTTGCCATTTCCTACTCCAGGGGATCTTCCTGACCCAAGGATCGAACCTGTGTCTCTTAAGTCTCCTGTATTAGCATCTCCTGTATTACGTCTCCTGTAGTACCATCTGGGAAGTCCCCTCGAAAGTGCTAGAAGATAATAAATCTTCAGGTAGCAATCAGAAGGATCCTGTAAACTTATGCTTTCCCCTGGGAGTCCACCGAGTCAAGGGATACAACTAAGGGAGAAACAGTCAATAATCTCACAACCTGACATGCTCTTCTCATATGCCTCTATCATTAGCTTCAAGTCCAATGGGCGACACAGTAATGTAAACAAAGTCAAGCAACCAAGAGGTCACAGTAAAAATATGGACAGGGCACAGAGGGCTGAGGGAGGCTGGGGGCTCCACCACTGGTGGGAGGATTGAAGAAAAGGCTTCCGAGAAGGCGGAGGTTGAACTGAATCAGAAAAGATGAGAAGGGCTTCTCCTGGTGGTCCAGTGGGTAAGGATACCGCCTTGCAGTGCAAGGGGCGCCGGTTCGATCCCTGGCCTGGGAAGATTCCACGTGCCGTGGAGCGGCTGGACCGATGTGTCCAATTACCGAGCCGAAGCTCTCGGCCGCATGCGCTCAGGGCAGGTGCTCTGCAACAACACAGACCACCGCAATGGGAAGCCCACAGGAGCCAAAGAACAAAGATGGATGAAAATAGAGAAATGAAAAACCAATAGAAGTGACCTGCCCATCCCCCTCCCTCGCCACCCCACCCCCAAAAGATAAATAAATAAATAATAAATGTTAAAAAAAAAAAGAAAAGATGAGAAAGTATTCACTAGACCACTCACCTCACTTTCTGATGGATAAAATAGATAGTGGATAGATAGATTCTGACAGTTGCGTAGAGGCATGTATCACTCCAAGTTGATTAAACGATATTTTTTTGGGGAGGGGGCAGACTGGCCACTTCTATTGGTCTTTTCATTTATCTATTTTCATCCATCTTTGTTCTTTGGCTCCTGTGGGCCTCCCATCGCAGTGGCCTCTCTTGTCGCAGAGCACTGGCTCTGGGCGCATGACTCGTTGCTCCTCTGTTAATTCTCCAGGCAAGGCTACTGGAGTATGTTGCCATTTCCTACTCCAGGGGATCTTCCTGACCCAAGGATCGAACCTGTGTCTCTTAAGTCTCCTGTATTAGCATCTCCTGTATTACGTCTCCTGTAGTACCATCTGGGAAGTCCCCTCGAAAGTGCTAGAAGATAATAAATCTTCAGGTAGCAATCAGAAGGATCCTGTAAACTTATGCTTTCCCCTGGGAGTCCACCGAGTCAAGGGATACAACTAAGGGAGAAACAGTCAATAATCTCACAACCTGACATGCTCTTCTCATATGCCTCTATCATTAGCTTCAAGTCCAATGGGCGACACAGTAATGTAAACAAAGTCAAGCAACCAAGAGGTCACAGTAAAAATATGGACAGGGCACAGAGGGCTGAGGGAGGCTGGGGGCTCCACCACTGGTGGGAGGATTGAAGAAAAGGCTTCCGAGAAGGCGGAGGTTGAACTGAATCAGAAAAGATGAGAAGGGCTTCTCCTGGTGGTCCAGTGGGTAAGGATACCGCCTTGCAGTGCAAGGGGCGCCGGTTCGATCCCTGGCCTGGGAAGATTCCACGTGCCGTGGAGCGGCTGGACCGATGTGTCCAATTACCGAGCCGAAGCTCTCGGCCGCATGCGCTCAGGGCAGGTGCTCTGCAACAACACAGACCACCGCAATGGGAAGCCCACAGGAGCCAAAGAACAAAGATGGATGAAAATAGAGAAATGAAAAACCAATAGAAGTGACCTGCCCATCCCCCTCCCTCGCCACCCCACCCCCAAAAGATAAATAAATAAATAATAAATGTTAAAAAAAAAAAGAAAAGATGAGAAAGTATTCACTAGACCACTCACCTCACTTTCTGATGGATAAAATAGATAGTGGATAGATAGATTCTGACAGTTGCGTAGAGGCATGTATCACTCCAAGTTGATTAAACGATATTTTTTTGGGGAGGGGGCAGACTGGCCACTTCTATTGGTCTTTTCATTTATCTATTTTCATCCATCTTTGTTCTTTGGCTCCTGTGGGCCTCCCATCGCAGTGGCCTCTCTTGTCGCAGAGCACTGGCTCTGGGCGCATGCGCTCCAGAGCTCTAGCTCAGTAATTGGACACATGGGTCCAGCCACTCCATGGCACGCAGGGTCCTCCCAGGCCAGGGATCGAACCAGCAGCTCTTCACTGCAAGGCGGTGTCCTTACCCACTGGACCACCAGGGAAGCCCTGCTTAAACGGTATTAACAAAGATCCGGTGTGAAAGAGTAACTACAGGTAGAAGACAGCTAGGGATGGAGGAAGCAGAGAGCGAAGACAAGGGAGAATTGGCATCAAGTACCTTGTATTTCAATCTAAGTAAGGAGTTTTAACTTGATCCTAGAGCACATGCAAAGCTACACATTGTAAATATCCCTCTGGTGGCAGTAAAGTTGAAAGATGAAGATTCAGAAGTAGAATCAACCAAGGCACTGATCCACCAGGAGAATGAAGTTGGGAGCTGAAATAAGATTCTAATAAAAGGAGAATTCATGGGACTTGGTAACAGACTGGACGTGGGTTGGGTAACAGTCATGGTGAAGCAGGAGTTAAGGATGTAAAGAGACAGTATCTATGAAAGTAATTTCTAAACTACAAAAACAACTGAATAAAGTCCGGTTAGACAGTGGCAGAATCAGACAGAAACCCTAGTTTTGCCTGATGTTAATTTTCTTCTATCACAGGAATTTTTTAAAAAAGCCATAATTGAAAGCAATATAAAAATACCTTCAAAACTTTTTTATTCTACTTTTTAACTTTATTTTAAATCAAAATTATATATGCATATTTAAGATGTACAACATGGGGCTTCCCCGGTGGTCTAGTGGGTAGAGAGTCTGTCTTGCAGTGCAAGGGGCACCGGTTCAATCCCTGGCCCAAGAGGATCCCACATGCCCCTGAGCAGTTGGACTGGTGTGTCTGGTTACAAGCTGGTGCTCTAGATTGCATGAGCCCAGAGCTGGTGCTCTGCAGCGGGAGAGGCCATGCAGTGGAAGGCCCACACATGCCAAAGCAAAAAAGATGGATGAAGGGCTTCCCCTGGTGGTCCAGTGGGTAAGGATACCGCCTTGCAGTGCAAGGGGCGCCGGTTCGAGCCCTGGCCTGGGAAGATCCCACGTGCCGCGGAGCGGCTGGACTGATGTGTCCAATTACCGAGCCAGAGCTCTGGAGCGCATGCGCCCAGAGCCGGCACTCTGCAACGACAGACGCCACCGCGATGGGAGGCCCACAGGAGCCAAAGAACAAAGACGGATGAACAGAGAGAAACAAAAGACCAAGCTCCCCTCCCTCCCCAACCCGACCCCCGCCCAAAAATAAATAAATCTTTAAAAAAAAAAAAAAGATGGATGAAAATAAGTGTGTGTATATATATATATATATATATATATATATGTATATATATATATATATAAAGAGGCATGATAGGGGGAAATTCTTTAAAAAAAGATGCATAACAGGATCATTTACTATACATATACATAGTGAAATGATGACTACAAACTAACATAGTATCTCCTTAAATAGTTACCCTTTTTTTAAATTTTTTTAATTGAAGGATAGTAGCTATACAGAGTTGAGCTGTTTATCACCAAACATCAGGCTGAATCGGTCACAGGTACACATACATTCCCTCCCTCCTGAACTTCCCTCCCATCGTCCTCCCCATTCCCCACTCTAGGTTGTTACAGAGCCCCTGTTTGAATTCCCCTAATTTTACAGCAAATTCCCACAGCTTATCTATTTCACATATGGTAATGTAAGTTACATAGTACACATGAAATAAAAAATTTATCATACTATAGAGAGATTTAATAATTTTTTTCCCTAATTTCCCCTGCAGATTTACATACAACTTGAAACTTCTGTATTCAGACATCTCAAAAATAGAAATCTTGCCATTCCTTGTTTTCTCACTTTCATTTAATAGGCCATTTTTCTGATTCTACTCTAGTCCTGTTCTTCCCTAGATTCCATCTCAAAACTACGTGGAGGCTCCAACAGAATATTAGGTAATCTAGTACTGTGTCATAAGCATATGTCATTTAGTTCCCTAATCAGAAAGCAAGATCACAGTTTCCTTTGTTCTGTGTTATTACAAGAGCAAACAACATAAATTGCCAGTAAGATCTTTTATCAGTTCACTAAAAGAGACAGATATATGAGCTGGTTGAGAAAGGGGAAGAAGGACAAACCAAACAGTGAACCACAGCAGGGACCAAAACACACATATTCCAACAGCAGACTTGGAAGGAACAACTAAATTTCTCATCATCTAAAACAGAAATCCTTAGCACACCTACAAAAGTACAATAAACTGCACTTTGGGAACAGGAAAATTTTCAAGAAAGGCTTTTTGCCATCATATCGAAGCAGTTGAGATATATATAGAATACCAGGAGGGGATTGATGTCTGACTCACATTGTGACTGAGAGGTTTTTTTTTTTTTTTTTTTAATTTTTTGACATGGGCCATTTTGTCTCCATCATGCCCTCATTTATTTATATTTATTTTCATCCATCTTTTTTTTTTTTTTTTTGGCCACTTCCATTGATCTTTCATTTATTTATCTTTTGTTCTGTGTGAGCTTCCCATCACAGTGACCTCTGTTGTCGCAGAGCAGCGGCTCTGCGCGCATGCGCTCCAGAGCTCTGGCTTGGTAGTTGGACACATCAGTCCAGCAGCTTTGCGGCATGTAGGATCTTCCCAGGCCAGGGATGGAATCGGCGCCTTTTGCACTGCAAGGCGCTGTCCTTACCCACTGGACCACCAGGGAAGCCCTAATTGAGAGTTTGAATAAAGGGCAAGTGTCTGTTAACAGCTCTAAAGAAACCAGGTAGCTACCAGGTCAGTCAGTAGCCCACCCACTGTTCCTCTTTCAAAAACAGAACCATGAAAACCTAAAACAAATCCATCTGAGACTACCCCAGGATGCCCTCATGGTTTTTCCAATCCACTTAGAGTTTCACATTTTTCAACAAAGTATCATTTTTAAAATTCCTGGTGATTCTCACGGGCTACCCACATCACAGTCCTTCTTCGATCACGGCTTCTAGGGAAGCCAAGGGAGTTGGGAACAAGAACATGCATCCATGGAAAACAGAGAACTAGACACACTAACGCAAACAGGGAAGAAATAAGAGGGTCTCCATTGCTCTCTTTATTCTGCTTAAACTAAAGCAATGAGGGCATTTTGAACTCTACATCACTTCGTGTCACCAGCTATCATCTTCAAAGTGACTTCACAATTGCCATGTATTTCACCTGTATTAGTCCATATTTCTAAGCAGGTAAGGTAGGTTTTCAAGGCATCTTTGGTTAGTAAAGGACCACACTTTCCCACATTTACCATTATATTTTTATTCTTTTCTTATTGTATTACTCAAATTATAACAAATCATTATCATACAGCAAAAATTTAACATTTATTTTAGATTTATTAACATTTATTTTAGATTTTAAATAATTCATATTTCTAGCCTTTCCTGAAACCCTTTTGGAATCCTGACTTCTTCAGATTTAATAAATGCAATATAGTGCACAGACCACACATAACACTCCTACCAAGAACTGGGACAGCCCAGCATAAACACATCCACCAACATAACGACTAAAAATAGCTTCATCTAAGATCAGGTTTTACAACTGACTTTTTGAAACCTGGGGCTCAGCATTTAGGAAGGTGGACAAAGGACAGAGTTACATGAACCCACAGAATCACACAGATCACAATGACAAGGCACAGTAGAAATTACAGAGTTGAGGACCACCAGTGAAAAGCAATGCAATTCTGTCTGTACTGGGAAACCAAAACACAGAGAAATCCATTGGAGAAATTACTGGAAGCAAAACTGAGTAAAATAAAAAGGAGCAAATCCATTTCCGAGGAAGGTGCTCCAGGAAAAAAAGCAGAATAAAATAAAATAGAAAATCCAGATCACCGACAATCTACTATAAACAACTAGGCAATGGCCTGTGGTAAACAAAGGCAACCCAGTCTCTGCAGCCATCTCTTGGAGCCAAAGAAAATGCTTAAAAGGGAGGAACATGGCTGGGCTTGCAATATTAGATGATGTGTTCCCAATACAGCAGGAGAAAAAGGTGGGTGAGAGGCCATTCTACATTCATGCACCTCACCTAGTGGCAGAGCCAAAGGATAGACCACGGAAAAGCAGGAACTGGCCGACAACAGGGCCACCAGACTACCCACTCACTGACCAGGTTCTTAGTGCGCCACTGTCCCCTGCTCCTACCCACGGAGCTTTGTATGAGCTGCTCATCACACACAAAAAAAAGGCTGAACAATTCTGTTGTCAGTCAACTTCACCAAATCACTAACCAGTTTTAAGTCACTTTCACTGAATAATGAAGAAATATTCATATGAAGTTGTGGATACACAGTTTGTATGCACTAAAGAAGACTTTGATACATAATACAAGTTTATGGGAAACAACCATACTAAATGAATTCCATAAAGATCTAAAACTGACGTAGGACTTTATTTTCTCTACCAGATTAATTCAGTAGGCCAACATAAAATGTATACCCATGTATCCTAAAGCCATAATGAACAGACTTGTGGAAAATGTCTGTCCATATCCTAAACGTTATCTCTCAAATCCAAATGATAACAAATCATTGCCTTAACTTCACTAACCAGAAGCTTACTCCATAAGATTTGGAGGGTGTGAGGAATGTCACAAGATAGTATCAACACAGAAAGCAGCAAAGTAAGGTTTGATTGTCTCCTACCTCTGGTCGACTCGTACCAGCATTTAGGGGGGAAACTTACATGGAATCACACAGATCACAATGACAAGGCACAGTAGAAATTACAGAGTTGAGGACCACCAGTGAAAAGCAATGCAATTCTGTCTGTACTGGGAAACCAAAACACAGAGAAATCCATTGGAGAAATTACTGGAAGCAAAACTGAGTAAAATAAAAAGGAGCAAATCCATTTCCGAGGAAGGTGCTCCAGGAAAAAAAGCAGAATAAAATAAAATAGAAAATCCAGATCACCGACAATCTACTATAAACAACTAGGCAATGGCCTGTGGTAAACAAAGGCAACCCAGTCTCTGCAGCCATCTCTTGGAGCCAAAGAAAATGCTTAAAAGGGAGGAACATGGCTGGGCTTGCAATATTAGATGATGTGTTCCCAATACAGCAGGAGAAAAAGGTGGGTGAGAGGCCATTCTACATTCATGCACCTCACCTAGTGGCAGAGCCAAAGGATAGACCACGGAAAAGCAGGAACTGGCCGACAACAGGGCCACCAGACTACCCACTCACTGACCAGGTTCTTAGTGCGCCACTGTCCCCTGCTCCTACCCACGGAGCTTTGTATGAGCTGCTCATCACACACAAAAAAAAGGCTGAACAATTCTGTTGTCAGTCAACTTCACCAAATCACTAACCAGTTTTAAGTCACTTTCACTGAATAATGAAGAAATATTCATATGAAGTTGTGGATACACAGTTTGTATGCACTAAAGAAGACTTTGATACATAATACAAGTTTATGGGAAACAACCATACTAAATGAATTCCATAAAGATCTAAAACTGACGTAGGACTTTATTTTCTCTACCAGATTAATTCAGTAGGCCAACATAAAATGTATACCCATGTATCCTAAAGCCATAATGAACAGACTTGTGGAAAATGTCTGTCCATATCCTAAACGTTATCTCTCAAATCCAAATGATAACAAATCATTGCCTTAACTTCACTAACCAGAAGCTTACTCCATAAGATTTGGAGGGTGTGAGGAATGTCACAAGATAGTATCAACACAGAAAGCAGCAAAGTAAGGTTTGATTGTCTCCTACCTCTGGTCGACCCTCGTAGTAGGTCAACATAGACTTCGTGAGCACAAAAAGTCTCTCTTTGTAGTTTAAGGGCGACGTCTTCTTTTTCTGCTGTGATCTTTTAATAAGAATCTCTTCCAGAATAGTGTTAAAATTCATCTCGGTCTTCTGATCACTGTTTCTCCTGCCATTGAAGATCCCAGTGTTCTAAAGTGAGAAAATAAAACAGCTGAAATACAACACAGCACATTAACTATCCAAGGACACCGGTCATTCCAAATTACGAAAAGAGATTTTACTCTGACAGCTGGAGCCGAAGAATATCACTCTAGGCCCCCGGATTGGATGTGCCCAGGGCATGAAAGCTCAACCTCCTCTTCTTCCCCAGCCCTATCCTGTTCCTCCATGTCCCAGGATTTCGTAAGAAAACCTAACCCAGGTTTGCTGTGATGATGATACACTCCTCTGTCCCTCCCCGCCATCCCTTGGCTTGCTGGCGCACTCTGCTGCTCTTTGATTGGAGGGAAGCAAATATCGCAGACGGAAAAGTACATTTCATCACCTGCGTGGCTGGTTTAGGCTGATATTTCACTTGCTTCAGGATCTTGGTACATAAAACAGATAAGCAGACAGGCATGGCAGACTTGTGAACAAAACGAATTACCACCGTGGAGGACAGCATTCAATCTCCAGCTCTAACAAGGATGTGATCTTTTTTGCTTTTCTTTTTTTTTAGACAAAGGTATTTCTAACTTTATAAGTTATTTTTTACTTATTTATTTTTGACTGTGCTGGGTCTTTGTTGCTGTGTGTGCTTTTTCCTCTCATCATTGCAAGCCAGAGCTACTCTGTAGTTACGTTGTGTGGGTTTCTCATTGCAGTGGCTTCTACTGTTTCGGAGCCCGGGCTCTAGGGTGCGTGGGTCCAGCAGTCATGGTGCATGGGCTTAGTTGCTCCATGGCATGTGGCATCTTCCCAGACCAGGGGCTGAACCCATGTCTCCTGGATTGGCAGACGAATTCTCATCCACTAAGCCACCAGGGAAGCCCAAGGATGTGATTTTGATAAGCATCCTCACCGCCAGAAATACAAGGATGTTCTCCAAGACCTACACCACCATGGTCCACGTTCTCTTCCCTGCAGCTCTTGTCTCAATCACAGGAGCAAAGGATACCCACCCAGTGATAACCAACTCTCCTCAGCTACCCTACCCTACAGGGCTGCTGCTCAGGGCGGAGTTCATCTGTATAAGCTCCGTATTTAGAGCCCCCAGACCTAGAATATCCAAGCCTAGACTAATAAGCCTTCTAAATGCCAACAAAATTTCACTTCATGAAAGCCAAAGATACTCAGAAAAGGCGTGGACATTTTTATCTGAGACAAGTTAAACGGACAACAGCCCTTTCTTTCCTTCCCTTCACCACACCCTGACAAGAAGTCATTGTGTATCAAATCACAGAGGCAGAGACTCCGCCAGTGGTCCAGTGGCTAAGACACTGGGCTCACAATGCAAGGGACCTGGGTTTGATCCCTGGTCAGGGAGTGAGATTCCACGTCCCACAAGTTAAGGTCCTACATGCCACAACTAAGACCTGACACAGCTAAATAAGTAAGTTACATATTTTTTAAAAATCAGAGGGAACAGGAGTCATGTGAAGCAAGTAAGTGATTATCACAGAGAGCACAACCGGGAACTTGACACTGAGACTGCCAGTGAGAAATTTATGAACTGTTCGGCCAACCCAATATCATCCTCAACCCCATATGACCCAACCCCAACCTGACACCTTGGCAACTCCCTCTTACTGATTTTTCACTATCCAATCAGGCTCTCTGTTTTCTGTAAAGTTACTTTACAGCAGCTTAACTGTGGGGCCCTGAAGGAAAGAGGGCTTTTGCAAGCATAAGGAAACTTAAGCACACATTTGCAGTTTGGTGCTAAAAGGACGCTGACAGGAAAAGACAGGGCGAGACAGGGCATGATCTAAGGTCCATTGTCAAAACTTCTGATTGATCCCCCTGGTTTCCGCGCTCTGGGCAATGCCGGCTCACCGTGAGTTCCTATTGCAATGTAAATGCGTGGTTGCTCGACCTTTAGCTTGATTGGTGTAACTATAGGAAGTCCTTTGCAAACCCCCTTTCGCTTTGCCTATAAAACTGTTAGTTTACTCTAATAAAGCGGAACTACTTCGATGGAACCCCTGTCGTGTCTGATTGTCCCCTGCCTTCAGCCAGGGGGCTGCGGGGCGGACAGTTCAAGATTCGCCTTTCTCCGAGATCTCCCGGTTCCACCGGGAGTAATCCCTGCTGCCTTCCCTTTCTGAGGAAGGTCCCCGCACTTAACCTCTGTACATTAGTTTCTTTCATTCCTAAAATATGGAGGTAAATACCACTATGAGGTTTAACAAAATGTGGGAGAGAACTTACTTATTATGAAACACTATGCAAATATCTACTCTTGTTACTTTTTAATTCCAACGTTCTTTTCCTAGCTTAAAGAATTACAATCTGGGCCATGACAATAGTTTTCCAACTGGTCTTCCTTTCACCCACAGCTCCTGCCTCATTTGATTCAAACTACATGCTCCTTATTCCCACTGGATCAACCTTCAAAGATGCCACTTTGCATCATGCCATCTCATTCACTGGAAATCCTCCATGCTCCCTCAAATCCTCCTCATTACCTGCAGGATAAAGTCAAAATTCTTTAGCCAAAACACTGGAGATTGTCCACAATCTAGCTACAACCTAATCCAATCTTTACTCTCTCCAAACACTCCACAGTCCACTCAAAAGTCAGCATTCATTCCCTCTCCTAGAGAATCCCCTCTCTCTACCTATGAAAACTCTACTAGCCTAAAAGTCACCTTCCTGAGGAAGCTTCTCCTGAGGATTAATTAAAAACCAATTAATTAAAAACCGTCCATTTTCTGGGTCCATGACCTCTCACCCGTCACAGAGCTCATCACTGCCTTCCATGTTTTAGAGCAACTGATGCACATATTCTAATTCTCCCCTAGATTCTAAGCTCCTAAGGGAATAGTTCTCAACTTTAAGCACATATCTGAATCACATTGGGAGGTTTCTTTAGAATGCAGACATCCAGAATTCAAAACTAGGTATTTTGCACATATCTGGAATCACTATCTTAAATGAAGAGAATGAGGTTTCTAGAATGCGCCCCTATTCGCAATGTAAATGCGTGGTTGCTCGACCTTTAGCTTGATTGGTGTAACTATAGGAAGTCCTTTGCAAACCCCCCTTTTCGTTTGCCTATAAAAACTGTTAGTTTACTCTAATAAAGCGGAACTACTTCGATGGAACCCCTGTCGTGTCTGATTGTCCCCTGCCTTCAGCCAGGGGGCTGCGGGGCGGACAGTTCAAGATTCGCCTTTCTCCGAGATCTCCCGGTTCCACCGGGAGTAATCCCTGCTGCCTTCCCTTTCTGAGGAAGGTCCCCGCACTTAACCTCTGTACATTAGTTTCTTTCATTCCTAAAATATGGAGGTAAATACCACTATGAGGTTTAACAAAATGTGGGAGAGAACTTACTTATTATGAAACACTATGCAAATATCTACTCTTGTTACTTTTTAATTCCAACGTTCTTTTCCTAGCTTAAAGAATTACAATCTGGGCCATGACAATAGTTTTCCAACTGGTCTTCCTTTCACCCACAGCTCCTGCCTCATTTGATTCAAACTACATGCTCCTTATTCCCACTGGATCAACCTTCAAAGATGCCACTTTGCATCATGCCATCTCATTCACTGGAAATCCTCCATGCTCCCTCAAATCCTCCTCATTACCTGCAGGATAAAGTCAAAATTCTTTAGCCAAAACACTGGAGATTGTCCACAATCTAGCTACAACCTAATCCAATCTTTACTCTCTCCAAACACTCCACAGTCCACTCAAAAGTCAGCATTCATTCCCTCTCCTAGAGAATCCCCTCTCTCTACCTATGAAAACTCTACTAGCCTAAAAGTCACCTTCCTGAGGAAGCTTCTCCTGAGGATTAATTAAAAACCAATTAATTAAAAACCGTCCATTTTCTGGGTCCATGACCTCTCACCCGTCACAGAGCTCATCACTGCCTTCCATGTTTTAGAGCAACTGATGCACATATTCTAATTCTCCCCTAGATTCTAAGCTCCTAAGGGAATAGTTCTCAACTTTAAGCACATATCTGAATCACATTGGGAGGTTTCTTTAGAATGCAGACATCCAGAATTCAAAACTAGGTATTTTGCATTGGTCTGGGGTGGGATCCAGGGCATCATGATTTAATGTGCAGGCAGATTTGAGAGCCACTATCTTAAATGAAGAGAAACTGAGTTCTGACACCAACTCTTTATACCATTCCTAGTGCCTCTCAATAAGCAGCTGGATAATAGTTCCAATTGACCCCTTATCCTGAGCTGAGAAGACAGAGGACAAAGCTCTTGTTTTTCTGCATCTAAACTGGTCCTCCTTATTTTATTTCTAATTTTTTTAAAGATTTATTTATTTATTTATTTATTTTGGAGGGGGTGGGGTGGGGAGGGAGGGGAGCAGGAGGGCCACTTCTATTGGTCTTTCATTTGTCCATTTTCATCCATCTTTGGTCTTTGGCCCGTGTGGGCCTCCCATCGCGGTGGCCTCTGTCGTCGCAGAGCACCGGCTCTGGGCGCATGTGTTCAAGAGCTCTGGTTCAGTAATTGGACATATCAGTCCAGCCGTTCCACGGCACGTGGGATCTTCCCAAGCCAGGGATCGAACCAGCGCCCCTTGCACCACTTCCCTGGTGGACCTTACCCACTGGACCACCAGGGAAGCCCCCTCCTTATTTTAAACTAAAATCTTCATACTTTGTTCATGAGAAACTGTCAGTGTGTAAATACCACTTATTTGGAAATCATCTTTATGCAACATACTGGGTTGGCTAAAAAGTCTGTTCAGGTTTTTGTAACATCCTTTGGAAGACCGGAATGAACTTTTCAGTCAACCCAATAGTTCAATGCAGGGTAAAGATGATGACTTATAAGAACAAAGTGTGGGCTTCCCTGGTGGTCCAGTGGGTAAGGACACTGCCTTGCAGTGCAAGGGGTGCCGGTTCAATCCCTGGCCTGGGAAGTTCCCACATGCCGCGGAGCGGCTGGACCAATGTGTCCAATGACCGAGCCGGAGCTCTGGAGCGCATGCACCCAGAGCCAGTGCTCTGCGACAAGAGAGGCCACTGTGATGGGAGGCCCACATGGGCCAAAGAACAAAGATGGATGAAACTAGACAAATGAAAGACCAGTGGAAGTGGCCCACCCACCCCTCTCCATCCCCACCCCTGCCAAAATAAATAAATAAATAAATGTTAAAAAAAAAAAAAAGAACAAGGTGTAAGGCAATAGCAAGCCATCCCCTGGAAAACAGGTCAAATACTAATAAGTAGTTCCCAGCCCTGTGGGCAGGTCCACAGTTACCAAATGAAAGGCACACTTTGGGAAAGCCCAGGAGAAAAAGTGGGGCATAGCTCATCTGCAGTGCTAGAGGCAAAAGATCTCAGCATCAAGGACATGGGGAAATATTTCATCTTCAATGTGTTGGAAAAAAAAAAACTATCTGATTTGTATGAGAGATTAATAGCCGTATACAGAATCATACCATTTGAGTCAAAAGGAATCTTAGCCATGAGCTAATTTATTTCACTTATTTTACAAATTAAGAAGCTGAGGTTTAGAAAGTTTAGTGACTTGCCCAAGGTCACATGAACCAAAACCAGAAAAGAAGTCTCTAGGTTCCAGGGAAGGGCATTCTCCAGCATTCTGTACCATACCACTAAAATTCATTATTGTTAGATGAACAGTAAACATATGAAAAGATGTTCAATATCACTAATTATTAGAGAAATCAAATCAAAACTACAATGAGGTCTCACCTCATACCAGTCAAAATGGCCATCACCAAAAAAATCTGCAAACAATAAATGCTGGAAAGGATGTGGAAAAAAGGGCACCCTCCTACATTGTCAGTGGGAATATAAACTGATACAACCATTATGCAGAATAGCATAGACAGTCCTCAAAAAAAAAAGGAAAGAAAAACACTAGGAATAAATCTATTATATGTCCCAGCAACCGTACTACTCAAAATATACTCTGAGAAAGCCATAATCAAAAAAGACATATATATCCCAATGTTCATAGCAACACTAGTTACAATATCCAGGACATGGAACACTCCCAACCTAGATGTCCATCAACAGATGAATGGATAAAGAAGATGCAGTACATATATATATATGGGAATATTACTCACCCATAAAAAAAGAACAAATTTGCCTCAGTTCTAGTGAGGTGAATAAATCTAGAACCTGTTATACAGAGTGAAGTCAGAAAGAGAAAAATAAATATAGGGGTAGGAAGAGAGAGGATGTAGGTGTAATTATGGTTGACTCACACTGTTGTACAGCAGAAACCAACCCAACATGGTGAAAGCTTTATAATAAACTTAAATAAATGAAAAAAAGTTCATTATTTTAATAATCCATTGGTCAATGGGAAATCCTGGCCAAGAGAATTCATATATATGAAGCAAAGTTCTCCTCATGTGGATTTTCAGTTAAACATGGAGAGCTGAATGTACACATTAGCCAAGGCTCCCTCTTGAAATCCTAGAATTAAGAGAAGATATTGCATAAAACAAGTTAAGGATAAAGAGCCAAAAAAGAGAAAAATTGGTGATAAAAAGATAGATATGAAAAGCTCAGCAGAAGAGTTAGAATATAAAGTTGAGGAAATATCCCCCCCAAAATGAAACAAAAGCCAAAAAAAAATTTAAAACTGGAGAGGAAATATAATTTTCTGGATTCATCTAGAAAATTCAGCATCTGAAAAACAGGAGGTCAGGGGGGAGAAAACAGTGAGAAACCAAGCACAGAAGAAATTTAGGAAAATTTGCCCAAGTTAAAGATTACCAGATTGAAATAGAACCAAATCAGCATACCTCATAAAATTTCAAAATCATGGGGACAAGCAGAAGATGCAGTAAGGTTTCACAGAAAATATCAAAATTCATAGCAGTAATCATTAAGGGACTACTTGAAGCTAGAAGACAATAGAGAAATTTTCTGAAGAAAATTGCTTTCTAACCCAAGATTCTATACTCAACCCAACTATCAATACGATGACAAGAGAATAAAGACATTTTTCAAACATGCAAGGCTAGTTACAATATCCAGGACATGGAACACTCCCAACCTAGATGTCCATCAACAGATGAATGGATAAAGAAGATGCAGTACATATATATATATGGGAATATTACTCACCCATAAAAAAAGAACAAATTTGCCTCAGTTCTAGTGAGGTGAATAAATCTAGAACCTGTTATACAGAGTGAAGTCAGAAAGAGAAAAATAAATATAGGGGTAGGAAGAGAGAGGATGTAGGTGTAATTATGGTTGACTCACACTGTTGTACAGCAGAAACCAACCCAACATGGTGAAAGCTTTATAATAAACTTAAATAAATGAAAAAAAGTTCATTATTTTAATAATCCATTGGTCAATGGGAAATCCTGGCCAAGAGAATTCATATATATGAAGCAAAGTTCTCCTCATGTGGATTTTCAGTTAAACATGGAGAGCTGAATGTACACATTAGCCAAGGCTCCCTCTTGAAATCCTAGAATTAAGAGAAGATATTGCATAAAACAAGTTAAGGATAAAGAGCCAAAAAAGAGAAAAATTGGTGATAAAAAGATAGATATGAAAAGCTCAGCAGAAGAGTTAGAATATAAAGTTGAGGAAATATCCCCCCCAAAATGAAACAAAAGCCAAAAAAAAATTTAAAACTGGAGAGGAAATATAATTTTCTGGATTCATCTAGAAAATTCAGCATCTGAAAAACAGGAGGTCAGGGGGGAGAAAACAGTGAGAAACCAAGCACAGAAGAAATTTAGGAAAATTTGCCCAAGTTAAAGATTACCAGATTGAAATAGAACCAAATCAGCATACCTCATAAAATTTCAAAATCATGGGGACAAGCAGAAGATGCAGTAAGGTTTCACAGAAAATATCAAAATTCATAGCAGTAATCATTAAGGGACTACTTGAAGCTAGAAGACAATAGAGAAATTTTCTGAAGAAAATTGCTTTCTAACCCAAGATTCTATACTCAACCCAACTATCAATACGATGACAAGAGAATAAAGACATTTTTCAAACATGCAAGGCTTTAAATTTTTATTGCCTATTCACCCTCTTCAAATTGCTACCTGAGGACACACTCTATCAAAATAGAAAACTAGGACTTCCCTGGTGGCCCAGTGGGTAAAGAGTCCACTTTGCAGTGCAAGGGGCGCCAGTTCGATCCCTGGCCTGGGAAGATCCCACGTGCCACGAAGCAGCTGGACCAGTATGTGCAATTAGGAGCCAGTGCTCTGGAGTGAATGTGCCCAGAGCCAGTGCTCTGCAACCTGAGAGGCCACTGCAATGGGAGGTCCACACAGGCCAAAGAACAAAGATGGACGAAAACAAATAAATTAAAGACCAATAAAAGTGGTCAAATTTTTTTTAAAAAAATAGAAAACTAATTCATAAAATACACGGAATCTGGGAAACAAGGGTTTCAAAATAAAAGAGATATAGAGAATCTCCCAGATGATGACGAAGGGAAATCTAAGATGACAGTGAACAGCAGACTGAGAATCACCAGGCCAAATTAGATCAAGGTAAAACGTTCTTGGAAGGAATTCTTCCAGGAGATGAACCTGAAGGTGTTGACAGATTTATAATACATTAGTTAAAATGTAGCAAACCTAAAAATAATGAATCAACTTAGGGAAAACAAGAAATTGTGCAGAAAAGGAAAAATAATTACAGTCTGCTACAGAGTTCATCTATAGAGAACATCTAGAACATGATAATAAAGCAGATAATAAGACATGATCTTACCTTTAAGATCAAATCAGTAGATCTTAAAGGAAATCAACCCTGAATACCTTTTTTTTTTTTTTTTTATCTTTTTGGGGAGTGGGGTGGGGAGGGAGGGGGACGGGCGGGCCACTTCTATTGGTCTTCCATTTCTCTATTTTCATCCGTCTTTGTTGATTCATAATATTGTGTTAGTTTCAGGTATACCACAAAGTAATTCAGTTATGCTCTTTTCTGATTATCTTTCATTGTAGGATTTTACTGAATACAGTTCCCTGTGCTATATAGTATATCCTGTGCCTTACCTTGAACACCAATATTCTGAGTACAGATGCTGTTCAGAGTTCATGGTTTCACCAATGAGAAACCCAAACCACCAAGAGATTATATTCTCTGTCCAGTGTTACAAACCTAAGTACCAGACTACTGGATCTGTTTCATGGTCTAGCAGTTTTAGCCAAAAGATGTAAGAACTCTTTCTCATCATAGAAAATTCTCCCTGAAAAAAATAATATATATAAATATTTAAGTGGCTATTAAAGCTACCAGCCTACTCTTTGCATCCTTTTGTAACATTTTTAATCAAGAGAACACAGGTGATTACCGTATTTGGTGTTACCAAATAAGAGGATGGTAAAGGGTATAGTAAATAGGAAACAGTCTAGTTATCAGGGTAGAGAAAGGATAAACTCCTTACAGGAAGGAACAGAGTGATTTCAGGTTGGCTGAAATCTAAGTTAAGCCACATAAAACTGCCACTGTTCAGCAATATTTTGCCTACAAAATCAACAGCATGTTATTCAATCTAATACTTGTCAATGCACTAGGATCAGTCATTGTCAATTTAGAATTTTACATCAGAACACATTGCCTTTTTTGAGAAAATAATGATTTACAATTAATAAAAACGTTCTTGGAAGGAATTCTTCCAGGAGATGAACCTAAATTGAGTTTATAATACATTAGTTAAAATGTAGCAAACCTAAAAATAATGAATCAACTTAGGGAAAACAAGAAATTGTGCAGAAAAGGAAAAATAATTACAGTCTGCTACAGAGTTCATCTATAGAGAACATCTAGAACATGATAATAAAGCAGATAATAAGACATGATCTTACCTTTAAGATCAAATCAGTAGATCTTAAAGGAAATCAACCCTGAATACCTTTTTTTTTTTTTTTTTTTTTTTTTTTATCTTTTTGGGGGGTGGGGGGGGGGGGGGGGGGGACGGGCGGGCCACTTCTATTGGTCTTCCATTTCTCTATTTTCATCCGTCTTTGTTGATTCATAATATTGTGTTAGTTTCAGGTATACCACAAAGTAATTCAGTTATGCTCTTTTCTGATTATCTTTCATTGTAGGATTTTACTGAATACAGTTCCCTGTGCTATATAGTATATCCTGTGCCTTACCTTGAACACCAATATTCTGAGTACAGATGCTGTTCAGAGTTCATGGTTTCACCAATGAGAAACCCAAACCACCAAGAGATTATATTCTCTGTCCAGTGTTACAAACCTAAGTACCAGACTACTGGATCTGTTTCATGGTCTAGCAGTTTTAGCCAAAAGATGTAAGAACTCTTTCTCATCATAGAAAATTCTCCCTGAAAAAAATAATATATATAAATATTTAAGTGGCTATTAAAGCTACCAGCCTACTCTTTGCATCCTTTTGTAACATTTTTAATCAAGAGAACACAGGTGATTACCGTATTTGGTGTTACCAAATAAGAGGATGGTAAAGGGTATAGTAAATAGGAAACAGTCTAGTTATCAGGGTAGAGAAAGGATAAACTCCTTACAGGAAGGAACAGAGTGATTTCAGGTTGGCTGAAATCTAAGTTAAGCCACATAAAACTGCCACTGTTCAGCAATATTTTGCCTACAAAATCAACAGCATGTTATTCAATCTAATACTTGTCAATGCACTAGGATCAGTCATTTAAAGCCCTCAATTTCAGAATTTTACATCAGAACACATTGCCTATTACACATTTTATCATAGGTTTATGACAAACTTAATGTCTGTTTGCAATTTCAGAAACCTAGCATGATGAAACATCAGACTGACAATTATCTGAGAAATCAAATGTTGTATGCCTGCCAATGGTTTCTGTGGGTTCTATACCAATTCAAAAGTACCTAAAATGGGGCTTCCCCGTTAGATGAGTGGTAAGAGTTCGCCTGCTAATGCAGGAGACACGAATTTGATCCCTGATCTGGGAAGATCCCACACATTATGGAGCAACTAAACCCATAAGCCACAACTTTTGAGCCTGTGTTCTAGAGCGTCGGAGCTGTAACTATTGAGCCCATGTGCTGCAACTACTGAAGCCTGTGAGCCCTAGAGCCCAAGTTCCACAACAAGAAAAGTCACCGCAACGAGAAGCCTGCTCACCACAACCAGAGAGTAGCCCCCACTCCCTGCAACTAGAGAAGAGCCTGTGGCAGCAGTGAAAACCCAAAATAGCCAAAACTTTATTTAAAAAAAAGGTAATTAAAATGGGTAGAGACTATATATGAACAAACCTTACCCTGTTCTCTTCTACAACACAAACTCTTAGCTTAAGCTCCAATTTTCTTTTGTAAAAGGGAAATTGAACAGCAGAAGCACAAGCCAAAAGGGAAAAATGCTTGTCTAGAAAAAAACTACATTAGGCTCCCCATTTAACATCTAGCAGTTTTAGCCAAAAGATGTAAGCTCTTTTTTGAATCTAAAAATAATATATATAAATATTTAAGTGGCTATTAAAGCTACCAGCCTACTCTTTGCATCCTTTTGTAACATTTTTAATCAAGAGAACACAGGTGATTACCGTATTTGGTGTTACCAAATAAGAGGATGGTAAAGGGTATAGTAAATAGGAAACAGTCTAGTTATCAGGGTAGAGAAAGGATAAACTCCTTACAGGAAGGAACAGAGTGATTTCAGGTTGGCTGAAATCTAAGTTAAGCCACATAAAACTGCCACTGTTCAGCAATATTTTGCCTACAAAATCAACAGCATGTTATTCAATCTAATACTTGTCAATGCACTAGGATCAGTCATTTAAAGCCCTCAATTTCAGAATTTTACATCAGAACACATTGCCTATTACACATTTTATCATAGGTTTATGACAAACTTAATGTCTGTTTGCAATTTCAGAAACCTAGCATGATGAAACATCAGACTGACAATTATCTGAGAAATCAAATGTTGTATGCCTGCCAATGGTTTCTGTGGGTTCTATACCAATTCAAAAGTACCTAAAATGGGGCTTCCCCGTTAGATGAGTGGTAAAGAGTTCGCCTGCTAATGCAGGAGACACGAATTTGATCCCTGATCTGGGAAGATCCCACACATTATGGAGCAACTAAACCCATAAGCCACAACTTTTGAGCCTGTGTTCTAGAGCGTCGGAGCTGTAACTATTGAGCCCATGTGCTGCAACTACTGAAGCCTGTGAGCCCTAGAGCCCAAGTTCCACAACAAGAAAAGTCACCGCAACGAGAAGCCTGCTCACCACAACCAGAGAGTAGCCCCCACTCCCTGCAACTAGAGAAGAGCCTGTGGCAGCAGTGAAAACCCAAAATAGCCAAAACTTTATTTTAAAAAAAAGTAATTAAAATGGGTAGATACTATATAGGAACAAACCTTACCCTGTTCTCTTCTACAACACAAACTCTTAGCTTAAGCTCCAATTTTCTTTTGTAAAAGGGAAATTGAACAGCAGAAGCACAAGCCAAAAGGGAAAAAATGCTTGTCTAGACTTTAATCATAATAAAGCGTACATTCTAGGCTCCCCATTTAACATCATAAATATGAGCTACTCCAGGATCAGGCACATTTTCAGCTAGCTCTCAGATGAGAGTTTAGCCTGCAAGTCTTCTTTACCTATTAGACAAAGGCACCTAGGGATAAACAGTATTTTCTTAAAGTTTTGACTGTGTCTCCTTCCAGGAAGTTGCTGTGAATCAGGCTACAAAGTTTTGAGTACTTTGTTGACCTAATGAACCTAGGTCTAGATTATATGCAAAAGGTCAAAAGGCAAAAGTTACAGAGGTCAGCTGGCTTATCTCTCCTGGGTATGTAGTTCCTGTCCAGGCCATAGTCATATGATGAGTGATCAATGATGTCAGACCGAGGGGCAAGAGAACCTGGAAACAGATGTGCCGTACTGCACTAGAGATGGTGGCTTCTTCCTGTCCATATAATACAGCTATATGCAATGATCTAACATGCAGTCTTTTTTTTTGGAGGCAGGGTGGGTTGGGGAGGGAGGGGGGCAGGTGGGCCACTTCTATCGGTCTTTCATTTTATCTATTTTCATCCATCTTTGTTCCTTGGCCCGTGTGGGCCTCCCATCGCAGTGGCCTCTGTTATCACAGAGCACCGGCTCTGGGTGCACGCGCTCCAGAATGCAAGCTCGGTAGTTGGACACGTTGGTCCAGCTGCTCCACGGCACGTGGGATCTTCCCAGGCCAGGGATCGAACTGGCGTCCCTTGCACTGCAAGGCGGTGTCCTTACCACTGGACCACCAGGGCAGCCCTAACATGCACTCTTTAAGACAGGTTTGGGTTTCACAGTGAAGGACTCCACTGTGGTCTTTGGCTATGATTGTACTTGTGGGCCTCCTGGCTGATAAAAAGCAAGAGGAAAAAAAGAGGGATGAAAACAATGGATGGAGAAAAGTTTTGAGAAAAGCGGCCATATGCAATATCGTTACGAGAAACTCAGGTTCACCTCTTGGCAGGTATCCAGCCAGAAGACATTACCAAACTAAGAGCAGAAGAAAGGATCTGTTACTTGCAGCAACAGTGTCTCCCCAGACAGCAGAAGCACAAGCCAAAAGGGAAAAATGCTTCAACTTAATAATAAAGCGTACATTCTAAACATCATAAGTATGAGCTACTCCAGGATCAGGCACATTTTCAGCTAGCTCTCAGATGAGAGTTTAGCCTGCAAGTCTTCTTTACCTATTAGACAAAGGCACCTAGGGATAAACAGTATTTTCTTAAAGTTTTGACTGTGTCTCCTTCCAGGAAGTTGCTGTGAATCAGGCTACAAAGTTTTGAGTACTTTGTTGACCTAATGAACCTAGGTCTAGATTATATGCAAAAGGTCAAAAGGCAAAAGTTACAGAGGTCAGCTGGCTTATCTCTCCTGGGTATGTAGTTCCTGTCCAGGCCATAGTCATATGATGAGTGATCAATGATGTCAGACCGAGGGGCAAGAGAACCTGGAAACAGATGTGCCGTACTGCACTAGAGATGGTGGCTTCTTCCTGTCCATATAATACAGCTATATGCAATGATCTAACATGCAGTCTTTTTTTTTGGAGGCAGGGTGGGTTGGGGAGGGAGGGGGGCAGGTGGGCCACTTCTATCGGTCTTTCATTTTATCTATTTTCATCCATCTTTGTTCCTTGGCCCGTGTGGGCCTCCCATCGCAGTGGCCTCTGTTATCACAGAGCACCGGCTCTGGGTGCACGCGCTCCAGAATGCAAGCTCGGTAGTTGGACACGTTGGTCCAGCTGCTCCACGGCACGTGGGATCTTCCCAGGCCAGGGATCGAACTGGCGTCCCTTGCACTGCAAGGCGGTGTCCTTACCCACTGGACCACCAGGGCAGCCCTAACATGCACTCTTTAAGACAGGTTTGGGTTTCACAGTGAAGGACTCCACTGTGGTCTTTGGCTATGATTGTACTTGTGGGCCTCCTGGCTGATAAAAAGCAAGAGGAAAAAAAGAGGGATGAAAACAATGGATGGAGAAAAGTTTTGAGAAAAGCGGCCATATGCAATATCGTTACGAGAAACTCAGGTTCACCTCTTGGCAGGTATCCAGCCAGAAGACATTACCAAACTAAGAGCAGAAGAAAGGATCTGTTACTTGCAGCAACAGTGTCTCCCCAGACAGCAAGACTAGGGCTGGAGCAAAGAGGATTCAGCACAGAACTGGGGAAAGGCTGACAGACTCCAGGCACGAGTTGACTGAAGTCAGGAAGGGTCAGCAAAGATCACCATCATCATTCCTTAAGTTCCAGTGGATCTGGAAATTAAACCCTAGAAAGGGTCTGTATTCTGCACAGCTCAAGAATGTGCTTCAGGCTAATTCCTTACCTTTGAAATAGTACAACTGATACATTCTGGTTAAGTTATCTCCCTAGCCTGATTATAGCTGTTTGATTTTGCCTTCTTTTGCTCCCATAATATCATTAACTACTGAGACCTAGTGTTCTAATAAGCACTGTGGCCAGGCTTAAATCACAAAATGGCTTAGGCCCATGAGGGAGAGAACCCCACTCTTGAGTCGTTTAGTCACTAAGTCATGTCCCACTCTTTGAGAACCCATAGACTGTAGTCCACCAGGCTCCTCTGTCCATAAGATTTCCCAGGCAAAAGTACTGGAGTGGGTTGTTATTTCCTTCTCCAGGGGATCTCTCCGATCCAGGGATCAAACCTGAGTCTCCTGAATTGGCAGGCAGATTCTCTACCACTGAGCCACCAGGGAAGCCATAAATACCTCAAAGCATCAACAAATCTATTTACACTACAGGAGATTCATAGTTAAGTGATTCTAGAGAGAAGCAAAAGTTGTCATGACAGAAAAATTACTCATTGATCAACTGACCACATAGACTCCAAATATTCCTTCCACATTACTAGGTTCTGCTTCTTCGTGGGTCATTCAGTCACATCAAATGAGGGAATGCAACACTCAACAACATCAAATATTCAAAGATGAGGTGTGGGGCTTCCCTGGTGGTCCAGTGGGTAAGGACACCCCCTTGCAGTGCAAGGGGCACCAGTTCGATCCCTGGCCTGGGAAGAACCCACATGCCACAGAGCAACTGAACCGATGTGTCCAACTACTGAGCCAGAGCTCTGAAGCACACGTGCCCAGAGCCAGTGCTCTGCAACAAGAGAGGCCACTGCTATGGGAGGCCCACACAGGCCAAAGAACTATGAAAAAAGCCAACAGAGCAGAAGAAAGGATCTGTTACTTGCAGCAACAGTGTCTCCCCAGACAGCAAGACTAGGGCTGGAGCAAAGAGGATTCAGCACAGAACTGGGGAAAGGCTGACAGACTCCAGGCACGAGTTGACTGAAGTCAGGAAGGGTCAGCAAAGATCACCATCATCATTCCTTAAGTTCCAGTGGATCTGGAAATTAAACCCTAGAAAGGGTCTGTATTCTGCACAGCTCAAGAATGTGCTTCAGGCTAATTCCTTACCTTTGAAATAGTACAACTGATACATTCTGGTTAAGTTATCTCCCTAGCCTGATTATAGCTGTTTGATTTTGCCTTCTTTTGCTCCCATAATATCATTAACTACTGAGACCTAGTGTTCTAATAAGCACTGTGGCCAGGCTTAAATCACAAAATGGCTTAGGCCCATGAGGGAGAGAACCCCACTCTTGAGTCGTTTAGTCACTAAGTCATGTCCCACTCTTTGAGAACCCATAGACTGTAGTCCACCAGGCTCCTCTGTCCATAAGATTTCCCAGGCAAAAGTACTGGAGTGGGTTGTTATTTCCTTCTCCAGGGGATCTCTCCGATCCAGGGATCAAACCTGAGTCTCCTGCATTGGCAGGCAGATTCTCTACCACTGAGCCACCAGGGAAGCCATAAATACCTCAAAGCATCAACAAATCTATTTACACTACAGGAGATTCATAGTTAAGTGATTCTAGAGAGAAGCAAAAGTTGTCATGACAGAAAAATTACTCATTGATCAACTGACCACATAGACTCCAAATATTCCTTCCACATTACTAGGTTCTGCTTCTTCGTGGGTCATTCAGTCACATCAAATGAGGGAATGCAACACTCAACAACATCAAATATTCAAAGATGAGGTGTGGGGCTTCCCTGGTGGTCCAGTGGGTAAGGACACCCCCTTGCAGTGCAAGGGGCACCAGTTCGATCCCTGGCCTGGGAAGAACCCACATGCCACAGAGCAACTGAACCGATGTGTCCAACTACTGAGCCAGAGCTCTGAAGCACACGTGCCCAGAGCCAGTGCTCTGCAACAAGAGAGGCCACTGCTATGGGAGGCCCACACAGGCCAAAGAACAAAGATGGATGAAAATAAATAAATAAAAGACCAACAGAAGTGACCCAAAAAAAAGATGAGGCGTTTTCAAAAAGTCAATAATGAGACTAATGTTGGAGAACTGCTCCTTTCACACTCAATGCCACTGGCAAATGAGAATCTTGCAATTAGTTAGCTCGTAAAAATAAAATAAAATTCACAACATTGTAAACCAACTATATCCAAAAAAAGATTAATCAATTAATGCACTGAAATGAAACAATCAAAAATGATATCAAAAATGATACTACACTTACAATACTAAAATACACTGCACCACACTATTTTTTGCTCCCTTTCCTACTTGCACCCTCTGCACTATCCATTCTTCCCTTCTTCCCAGATGTATGGGCTAGAGACGATAGTGCCCAGCCTTCCTGACAGTGAACTGTGGCCACCTAAGTTAAAGCCGAAGGGATGTGTGCAGAAGTGATATGTGGGTTAACTTCAACTTAAAGACAAGACCCTCGCCCCAGATTTAGGGCATTTTCCACCTTCTCACCAGTTGGAAAGTACACATGGTAGACCCAACTTTACACAGTCAACACATCACTGTAGAGAGTAGGGGAGAAAGAAGATGGAACCTAGTCTTTGAATAACGTCATGGATCAGAGCTGCCCTATCAGCATAGACTTGCGGTCCTACTTTGGGAGAGATTAACACATTTCTATCTGACTTTAGAAATGACATATGATGGTTTCTTTGTTATAGTGATTTAACCTTATTCTACTTCATGGATTCACACCCTTGCAAAACCTGATAAACTTTATAGTATTTTTCAAAAAACGACCTTCTTTAGATCTGTGCTGACAAATGCAAATTGAAGGAAGTCAAAAATCTTTATCAGGGCTTCCCTTGTGGCTCAGTGGATAAGAACCCGTCTGCCAATGCAGGAGACACAGGTTCGATCCTTGATCCGGGAAGATCCCACATACTGCAGAGCAGCTAAATCCACACCTCAACAAAGACCCAGCACAGCCAAAAATAAATAAATTAAAAAAAAAAAAATCTTTATCATTCATTTTCATCAGAAAAATAATTTCAAGAAAACAACTCATGTTTGAGTCCCTCTTTGTTCAAAGAGTTCACACTTATAATCTAAATGGTACCACATATGTCTATATTAAATAAAGAAATGTGTTTGCACTTTATTTTTCATCATAAAGTCTGAATCATAAGGGGCTTTTTTGTTTGTTTATTACCTAATATGAAATGTAAGTGGATTCACTCTAAGTGACAATATTCTGGCACTATTTCTGATACATAACAAATATTTCCCTTTCTGCTTCTTGCCAGTTCAGAAGGACACAATAACCAGTGCAAATAGGCATGAATAACAAATTTCTCAAGTTAGTTTTCAGAAACTTTTATGAAGAGAAAACATGGAAGTAATTTGGAAATTATATATAAACCAATCTATACCAAAATGTGTTCCTCAACCACATTAGTCTAAATTATTTTTAACAAGAAACATTCATCTATGTCAACATATTATTTCCCTATTGTTTCTGAAAAACAGGAATAAAGAACCCAGGCCATTATTGCATTTGGTTGTCTTTACAAAAAGCAACCTGCTTTAACAAAATATTCCAAGAACAAAAACAGTGAGATTAAGGAGGAGCCAAGAGCTCCTTTAAAAATGTGAAGAGACATCTCTTAAATCTGTGAGAGAGCTGTAGCAACGTGACTGCTAGCTGTATACTGGTGATATGTAAGTTTGTGGTAGATTTATTTGACGATAACAAAATAGTGTTAGGTTGTTTTGGAATGTTTTGATGTGATTGTGAATTCTATTTTTAAGAGTTATTATCTTCTAGAGATACATATTAAAAAAATTTTCAGAGAAAATAATGCTTGAGATTTGCTTCACAATCTGGTAAAGGGGGTATGGGGGTATAGACAAAATAAAATCGTTCATGAGTTGATAACTGTGGATGCTGAGTGAGGCACAAAGGAGTTCATTGCCCTTTATTTTTGTCTGTGTTTGAAATTTGTCATCATAAGAACTTTTGAAATATATTTAAAGGAACAGCAAAGTTTTCCATGTCCCTGTCATCCAACCGTTTGGAATTGGTAAGAAATAGAACAGAAAAGGATGAAAGGAGGAAGAGAAGGGAAGGCGGCGGGGAACATGGCAGCCAAGTAAAAGTAGAAAAAGGTGAGTGGGCTCTCATTCCTCGAGGACATTATTACCGCACTACCCAGCTCATCACAGAAGCTCCTCCAACGATCCCAGTGATTCATTGGGTCAGCAGAGCCTCATGATGATGTACTGTGATACCATCCTTCCTGGACAAACAGGAGTGAATATGTGGTTTCCAGGACCAAAAATACAACCAGAGTCTGGGCAACATTTGTCCTTATTGTGACTCCTCTTCGTCCTTCTATTCCCTTTCCTTTCCCCTGTCCAAATTTAATGAAAGCAGAAGTTAGCTTTTCAAGTCTAAAGCACAATAAAAAGAAAATTCTGTGCAGAGCAACAAAGCACCAAAGCCTAGTGGGCAGTCAGATACAGTGAGTATACCCAACCTGTAGCCTTTTTATAAAAGAACTATTAGAAAGTACAACCAAAGATGAGCATCACAACTAAACCTACAGAACAGGCTAAAACAAGAGGCAAATTTGACCACAGAATTATTTACCCTTACTTCTAAGGCTGGTGGAGCTCAGTTTAAGAATTCCCCAAACTGAAATACCAGCTGTTATATACCTGATCACTAAGGGGACAAAACTAAACACATAAAAATACAAATACTATAGAAAGCATTCTTATACGTCACTTGAAACAATTAAAAATTGTAAACTACATTCAAAAAGTATCATGAATATAAGCCATGATCTAATTACTATGGAATTACTATGGAATCCAGTGATTTTTTTTATGGGATTATAATTAGCATGCATTATTATATTAGTTTCAGGTATACAACAATGACTCAGTATTTTTATACATTATGATATGATCACCATAAAAGTCTAGTTATTATCTGTCAGTATACAAAGTTATTACAGTATTACTGACTATATTTCCTATGCTGTATGTTACTTTCCCATGTCTTAATTGTTTTATAGCTGGAAGATTGAACCTCTTAATCCCCTTCACATTTTTTTTCCATCCTTCCCCCTGCCTCCCCTCTGGCAACCACCAGTTTGTTTTCTGTATCTGTGACTCTGTTTTGATTTGCTTGTTCATTTGTTTGGTTTTAGACTCTACCTAAGAGTAAAGTCATACTATTTGTTCTTCTCTGTCTGATTTATTTCATTTAGCATATTACCTTTCAGGTCTATCTATTTTCCTGCAAATGGCAAGATTTCATTCTTTTTTTATAGCCAAGTAGTATTCCATTGTATTTATATACACTACATCTTCCATTCATCTATCAGTGAACACTTAGGTGGCTTGCATAACTGAGTTACTGTAGACAATGCTTCAGTGAACACTGAGGGGTATATGTCTTTTTTAGTTAGTGTTTTTGTTTTCTTCAGATAAAGACCCAGAAGTAGAATTGTTGGATCATATGGTAGTTCTATTTTTAACTTTTTGAAGAAACTCCATGCAGTTGCACCAATTTACATTCCCACCAACACAGCAAAAGGATTCCCTTTTCTCAACATTTGTTGTTTCTTCTCTTTAGATAAGGGCCATTCTAACAGGTGTGAGGTGATACCTCATAGTGGTTTTGATTTGCATGTCCCTGGTGATTAGTGACACTGAGCACTTTTCTATGCCTTGTTTGTATATCTTCTTTGGAAAAATGTCTATTCAGGTCCTCTGCCGATATTTTAAACAACTTTTTTTTTAATTTTGGCCTTCCTATTGGTCCTTCATTTATTTATTTTCATCCATGTTAATTCTTTGGCCTGTATGGGCCTCCCACTGAAGCAGCTCTCGTTGCAGAGCACGGGCTCTGGACGCATGAGCTCCAGAGCTCTGGCTTATAACTGAACACACCAGTCCAGCCCTCCTCGGCACATGGGATCCTCCCAGGCCAGGGATGGAACTGGTGACCCTTGCACCGCAGGGCGGACTCTACCCACTGGACCACCAGGGAAGCCTCTGCCAATATTTTAATTTGGGCTTTTATTTGTTTTTTGATATTAAATTGTAGGAGTTCTTTGGATATCAACCCCTTATCAAAGTGGGCTGTATTTTTGTTTTGTTGGTTGTGCAAAGGCTAAGCTTGATGTCTTAATCCCCTTCACATTTTTTTTCCATCCTTCCCCCTGCCTCCCCTCTGGCAACCACCAGTTTGTTTTCTGTATCTGTGACTCTGTTTTGATTTGCTTGTTCATTTGTTTGGTTTTAGACTCTACCTAAGAGTAAAGTCATACTATTTGTTCTTCTCTGTCTGATTTATTTCATTTAGCATATTACCTTTCAGGTCTATCTATTTTCCTGCAAATGGCAAGATTTCATTCTTTTTTTATAGCCAAGTAGTATTCCATTGTATTTATATACACTACATCTTCCATTCATCTATCAGTGAACACTTAGGTGGCTTGCATAACTGAGTTACTGTAGACAATGCTTCAGTGAACACTGAGGGGTATATGTCTTTTTTAGTTAGTGTTTTTGTTTTCTTCAGATAAAGACCCAGAAGTAGAATTGTTGGATCATATGGTAGTTCTATTTTTAACTTTTTGAAGAAACTCCATGCAGTTGCACCAATTTACATTCCCACCAACACAGCAAAAGGATTCCCTTTTCTCAACATTTGTTGTTTCTTCTCTTTAGATAAGGGCCATTCTAACAGGTGTGAGGTGATACCTCATAGTGGTTTTGATTTGCATGTCCCTGGTGATTAGTGACACTGAGCACTTTTCTATGCCTTGTTTGTATATCTTCTTTGGAAAAATGTCTATTCAGGTCCTCTGCCGATATTTTAAACAACTTTTTTTTTAATTTTGGCCTTCCTATTGGTCCTTCATTTATTTATTTTCATCCATGTTAATTCTTTGGCCTGTATGGGCCTCCCACTGAAGCAGCTCTCGTTGCAGAGCACGGGCTCTGGACGCATGAGCTCCAGAGCTCTGGCTTATAACTGAACACACCAGTCCAGCCCTCCTCGGCACATGGGATCCTCCCAGGCCAGGGATGGAACTGGTGACCCTTGCACCGCAGGGCGGACTCTACCCACTGGACCACCAGGGAAGCCTCTGCCAATATTTTAATTTGGGCTTTTATTTGTTTTTTGATATTAAATTGTAGGAGTTCTTTGGATATCAACCCCTTATCAAAGTGGGCTGTATTTTTGTTTTGTTGGTTGTGCAAAGGCTAAGCTTGATGTAGTCTTATTTGTTTATTTTTGCTTTTGTGGCTCTAGCAACATACCAAAAAATATTACTAAGACTGATATCAAAAAGATTACTGCCTATGTGTTCTCGTAGTTTTATGGCTTCAGGTCTTACATTCAAGTCTTTAATCCACTTTGAGTTTATTTTTGAAAATGGTGTAAGGAAAGCAATATACAGGGGCTTCCCTGGTGGTCCAGTGGGTAAGGACACTGCCTTGCAGTGCAAGGGGTGCCGCTTCGATCCCTGGCCTGGGAAGATCCCACGTGCCGCGAAGCGGCTGGACGGATGTGTCCAATTAGCAAGCAGAAGCTCTAGAGAGCATGCACCTGGGGCCGGTGCTCTGCAGCAACAAAGGCCATTGCAATGAGAGGCCCACACAGGCCAAAGAACAAAAACAGATGAAAATAAATAAATGAAAGACCAACAGGGTGGCCAAAAAAAAAAAAAAAGTTTTTAAAAAAAGAAAAGAAAAGCAATATACAATAAATCTGCTCCATTTCTATATATCAACAAACTATCAGAAAGAAAAATGTATTAAACAATCCCCTTTAAAACTGGAATAAATTTAATTGATGAGAAAAAAGACCCATACTCTGAAAACGCTAAGACACTGAGGAAAGAAACCGAAGACAAATAAGTGTAAAAATGTATGATGCTCACAGATTAGAACAAACCAGTATCATTTAGATGTTCGTGCTACCCAAAGCAATCTATGGATTCAATGCAGTCCGTATCAAAATACCAATGACATTTTTCCTAGAACTAAAACAAATAATCCTGAAATTTATTTGGAATCACAAATGACCTCAAATAGCCAAAACAATTTTACAAGAGAAGAACAAAGTTGGGGTACAACACTTCCTAATTTCAAACTATACTACAAAGTTACAGTGCCATAATTAAAACTGCATGGCATTAACTCAAAAATAGACACAGATCAATGGTACGGAATAGCCAGTCCCAAAATAGCCCTACACCCATACAGTCAATTAAATTGTAGGAGTTCTTTGGATATCAACCCCTTATCAAAGTGGGCTGTATTTTGTTTTGTTGGTTGTGCAAAGGCTAAGCTTGATGTAGTCTTATTTGTTTATTTTTGCTTTTGTGGCTCTAGCAACATACCAAAAAATATTACTAAGACTGATATCAAAAAGATTACTGCCTATGTGTTCTCGTAGTTTTATGGCTTCAGGTCTTACATTCAAGTCTTTAATCCACTTTGAGTTTATTTTTGAAAATGGTGTAAGGAAAGCAATATACAGGGGCTTCCCTGGTGGTCCAGTGGGTAAGGACACTGCCTTGCAGTGCAAGGGGTGCCGCTTCGATCCCTGGCCTGGGAAGATCCCACGTGCCGCGAAGCGGCTGGACGGATGTGTCCAATTAGCAAGCAGAAGCTCTAGAGAGCATGCACCTGGGGCCGGTGCTCTGCAGCAACAAAGGCCATTGCAATGAGAGGCCCACACAGGCCAAAGAACAAAAACAGATGAAAATAAATAAATGAAAGACCAACAGGGGTGGCCAAAAAAAAAAAAAAAGTTTTTAAAAAAAGAAAAGAAAAGCAATATACAATAAATCTGCTCCATTTCTATATATCAACAAACTATCAGAAAGAAAAATGTATTAAACAATCCCCTTTAAAACTGGAATAAATTTAATTGATGAGAAAAAAGACCCATACTCTGAAAACGCTAAGACACTGAGGAAAGAAACCGAAGACAAATAAGTGTAAAAATGTATGATGCTCACAGATTAGAACAAACCAGTATCATTTAGATGTTCGTGCTACCCAAAGCAATCTATGGATTCAATGCAGTCCGTATCAAAATACCAATGACATTTTTCCTAGAACTAAAACAAATAATCCTGAAATTTATTTGGAATCACAAATGACCTCAAATAGCCAAAACAATTTTACAAGAGAAGAACAAAGTTGGGGTACAACACTTCCTAATTTCAAACTATACTACAAAGTTACAGTGCCATAATTAAAACTGCATGGCATTAACTCAAAAATAGACACAGATCAATGGTACGGAATAGCCAGTCCCAAAATAGCCCTACACCCATACAGTCAATTAAGCTATAGCAAAAGAGACAAGAATATACAATGGAAGAAAAGAAAATTTTTTCAATTAATGGTGTTGGGGGGCTTCCTTAGTGGCTCAGGGATAGAGAATCCACCCACCAATACAGGATACATGGGTTTTGATTCCTGATCTGGGAAGATCTCACATGCCATGGAGCAACAAAGCCCATGCACCACAACTATTGAGCCTGAGCGCTAGAGCCCTGGAGCTGCAACTACTGAGTTCATGTGCCACAACCACTGAAGCCTGGGTGCCCGAAGCCTGTGCTCCACAACAAGAGAAGCAACCACAATGAGAAGGTTGCACACCGTAACTAGAGAGCAGTCCCTGCTCACCACAACTAGAGAAAAGCCCATGCAGCAATGAAGATCCAGCACAGGCAAAAATAAATTTTAAAAATTATTTTTTAAAAAAGAAAAGAATAGGGAGTTCCTGGTGGTCCAACGGCTAAGTCTTTGCGTTCCCAATGCAGGGGCCAGGGTTCCATCCCCGGTCAGGGAACTAGATCCCATATGCCACAACTAACAACTGGTGCAGCCAAATAAGTAAAATAAATATTTTTTGAATAATAAATTAGATGCCTTTCTTAGGCTCTGATTGGTACTAAAAAATAAAAAAATAAAAATAAGTAAACAGTGTTGGGAAAACTGGATAGCTACACATTGAAAGAATGGACCTGGACCTTTCTCATGCACACTTTCGCTAATAAAGTAAATTGATAATGTATTTCCCTGTTCTTTGCTCTATTCATCATTGCCATTATCTAAACCACTTATGACATGTAATACTGCTGTTTTTTAAAAACAGATGCAAATTCACTGGCACTCCTCCCATGAAATCTGAATGGGATTTTTACTCCTTCAACTAATATAGTACAGCAGAAGGGATACCACATAATTTCTGAGGCTAGGCCAGAAAAGTTAAGCAGCTTCTGCCTTGTTCTTTTCAGACATCTCATTCTTGGGACAATTTTTGACCTCCAAATAGCCAAAACAATTTTACAAGAGAAGAACAAAGTTGGGGTACAACACTTCCTAATTTCAAACTATACTACAAAGTTACAGTGCCATAATTAAAACTGCATGGCATTAACTCAAAAATAGACACAGATCAATGGTACGGAATAGCCAGTCCCAAAATAGCCCTACACCCATACAGTCAATTAAGCTATAGCAAAAGAGACAAGAATATACAATGGAAGAAAAGAAAATTTTTTCAATTAATGGTGTTGGGGGGCTTCCTTAGTGGCTCAGGGATAGAGAATCCACCCACCAATACAGGATACATGGGTTTTGATTCCTGATCTGGGAAGATCTCACATGCCATGGAGCAACAAAGCCCATGCACCACAACTATTGAGCCTGAGCGCTAGAGCCCTGGAGCTGCAACTACTGAGTTCATGTGCCACAACCACTGAAGCCTGGGTGCCCGAAGCCTGTGCTCCACAACAAGAGAAGCAACCACAATGAGAAGGTTGCACACCGTAACTAGAGAGCAGTCCCTGCTCACCACAACTAGAGAAAAGCCCATGCAGCAATGAAGATCCAGCACAGGCAAAAATAAATTTTAAAAATTATTTTTTAAAAAAGAAAAGAATAGGGAGTTCCTGGTGGTCCAACGGCTAAGTCTTTGCGTTCCCAATGCAGGGGCCAGGGTTCCATCCCCGGTCAGGGAACTAGATCCCATATGCCACAACTAACAACTGGTGCAGCCAAATAAGTAAAATAAATATTTTTTGAATAATAAATTAGATGCCTTTCTTAGGCTCTGATTGGTACTAAAAAATAAAAAAATAAAAATAAGTAAACAGTGTTGGGAAAACTGGATAGCTACACATTGAAAGAATGGACCTGGACCTTTCTCATGCACACTTTCGCTAATAAAGTAAATTGATAATGTATTTCCCTGTTCTTTGCTCTATTCATCATTGCCATTATCTAAACCACTTATGACATGTAATACTGCTGTTTTTTAAAAACAGATGCAAATTCACTGGCACTCCTCCCATGAAATCTGAATGGGATTTTTACTCCTTCAACTAATATAGTACAGCAGAAGGGATACCACATAATTTCTGAGGCTAGGCCAGAAAAAGTTAAGCAACTTCTGCCTTGTTCTTTTCAGACATCTCATTCTTGGGACAATCCTGCTTGGAATGTAGCCACCATAATGAGAGAAGCTTCTGCCTAAAAGAGAAACCACATACAGGTGTCCCAAGGCAGAATTCCTGCAGCGCCCAGTCTTCAAATTATCCTAGCTCAGCAGCCAGACCTGTGAGTCAGAAAACCCTCAGATGATTCCAGCTCTGAGCTGTTCAACTTGCTCCTAGCTATCAAGTTTCCAAGATAAGAGAACAGATGTTGTGGCGCAGACATTCCCATTGTGCCCTGTCCAATACTTAGCCTACAGAATCCATGAGTGCAATAAAAGAGTTGTTGTTGTGTGCTGGTAAGTTTCAAGGTGGTTAGTCACACGGCAGTACATAACTAGGACATAGAATGATTACACTGTATCACTCCTGACCACCTCATCCTCATTTCATTCATCTCTAATCCCTGTCAACCCTCCTCCTTCCCTCAAATGTTTCCTCTTCTTCACGCATTCATCTTTTCACCAGGTTCAGCTGATGAACCAAATATGTCCACGGACTCGAATAGTTTCAGACTTTCATATATAATCATTCATTCTGACATTTACTGCAAAGCCAAGATGTGTAAGAACTATGCATGAGGCACTGAGGTGGTTACAAAGGTGAGCAGGACGTGGTCTTTGCTCTAGGCAGGCATTGGGAAAAGTGATTTTAAAAAAAGAGCTACAATGCAATGTTGAGGGCTATAGAAGTGATATGGACAGAGTGTTCTGGAACAGTGATAGCCCCTAAAAATGACTAACATGTGATCACTAAAGAGGAACAAATACCCCTCTTCAAAATACAGTGCACCACGTCAATGAGAATATGATCTATGAGCAGAATTTTGACAGATGACTAGATGTACATCAACACATGAATAGAAGTATTAATAGATGTTAATATTCTGGTCTGTATAATCACTTCCATATAGAATAGACATGAAAATGTTCTTACCAAGTTGCTTGATTTCAATCTGAATCACAAACAGGAAATAAAACAGTTTAAAATGCCATGTGTTCACTTTGTCATTTACAGAAGTTGTGTGCTGATTCTCCATCATGAGATTTAATTTTGCATATTTTGCTAGCATAGAAAAGAAGTTAGAGAGAAACGCGGCAGCCTTGGTTACAGAAGAATGACTCTTTTATTTTATATATATATATATATATATTTTTTTTTTTTTTTTGGCCTGTAAGTCATCATTTATTTTTCATCCATCTTTATTCTTTGGCCTGTGTGGGCCTCCCATCGCAGTGGCCTCTCTCATTGCAGAGCACTGCCTCTGGGCACATGCGCTCCAGAGCGCTGGCTCGTAATTGGACACACGGGTCCAGCCATTCCTTGGCGTGTGGGATCTTCCCAGGCCAGGGATCAAACCAGTACTCCTTGCACTGCAAGGCAGACTACCCACTGGACCACCAGGGAAGCCCCAAGAATGACTCTTTTAACTACATATATTCTTAACTTGACAGACCAAATGCATTCCAAGTATATGGCTGAAATTAAAATAAATTTTAACTAGAATAACATTTCTATTTGAATTCAATTACAGAGTTAAAAATATGTTTCCATGGGGGAAAACATTTAGTCAATACACATGTTACAAATTCGTGGAAAGAAACAAGGCCATTCTGAATGTTAAAGAATTGAAAAATGGAACTTCCAGAATTTGTCCACAGCTTGAACTGAAAGTTAGTAGTTACAGAACTTTCACTACATCACCAGCCTACTGTTTTCACCCTACTATTCTCCAGAGCAAATGGTTCCCCCAAGCATTCCCTGACCATACAAAGATGCTGAAGCTGGATACTTCTCCTTTAGAGGTGATAGCTAAGCATTAAATCTTAATGTCATGTTTTACCAACACATGGTTGTATATTTCAGTGTGCCTGAAAATTCCATTTGAAAAATTATGTTCTGTAAAATAAACCGATGCCTAATATTTTCCAGTGCTATGTGAAATTGTAAAAATCAACTTTACACAAATAAGCAATACTGGGACTTCCCTAGTGGTCCAGTGGTTAAGAATCTGTCTTCCAGTGCAGGGGATGTGGGTTCTATTCCTGGTTGGGGAACTAAGATCCTACATGCTACAGGGCAACAGAGCCCTCGCACCACAACCACTGAGCCTGTGCCTCTAGAGCCCATACACCGCCACAGGAGAAGAGTGTGCACCGCAAGGACAAAGCCCAGGCTCTGCCACAAAGAGCCCAGGTGCCGCGATGAAGACTCACCATAGCCAAAAAAAAAAAAAAAAAAAAAGGCAACACTGATCCTTGGATAGCCACAACAGAATAAATTAGTTGATATCTATGTATGTCTGTACACAAACGTTACACAGACACATACATCTCCATTCTATTCCACCACAATTTCTCAAAAGCATTACCACATATCCCCCTCTATTCCAAATACTCTGTCTTAACAAACAAATCAACCAAAAGACAGTATAATATTTGGCACAATCTAGCCACCAGTGCTCTGCCTGAAACACAACAGGTGTTCAATAAGTACTGGATGGCTTAACGATTTCACTCTATTGAAGCCTCGATGGTATTTCCTTCAGAAGCCAGAGTTCAAAGAAACAGAAGCATCTGCTTCAGATCCTTCACCATTTCTAGTTTCTCTTGCTGTCACTGGACAGACCTGCAGGAAAAAAGTCTTTTTCAAAAGTACATATACCTGTACTGAAAATCCTCAGGGTCTTTGTCTTTGAATCAGAGATCAACAAAAAACGAACAAGATCTTTCTGTCCTCTGAGATGTTCCTGAGGATTAACTCTGCCCAATGCAAGAGATTCTCTTTTTTTCTGACAAGGTTGGCAGCTCAGCGCTTACTCAACCCAGAGTCTCACCCATCTCTGATGTTGGGAAATGAAGATGCTTCCTCCAAGCTCTCTTGCTCTGTCTCTTCAATGTGGCAGGTCTCTGTCCACCACTACTTCACATCCTTTGTTACTATATAAAAGTAAGCCTCATGGAGTAAAAGAACTTTCTCTGACCTTAGCTGACAAAGCAACTGAAAGCAAAATTCACAAACTCTGAGGCCTTATGATGTCATCTCTAAGATGAATGCACCAAAGCTGAAGAGCTCTAACATAGCTTTTAGCCCTAAAAGTCTATGTAGCTCAACATTTTGCAAAATCAACTTTACACAAATAAGCAATACTGGGACTTCCCTAGTGGTCCAGTGGTTAAGAATCTGTCTTCCAGTGCAGGGGATGTGGGTTCTATTCCTGGTTGGGGAACTAAGATCCTACATGCTACAGGGCAACAGAGCCCTCGCACCACAACCACTGAGCCTGTGCCTCTAGAGCCCATACACCGCCACAGGAGAAGAGTGTGCACCGCAAGGACAAAGCCCAGGCTCTGCCACAAAGAGCCCAGGTGCCGCGATGAAGACTCACCATAGCCAAAAAAAAAAAAAAAAAAAAGGCAACACTGATCCTTGGATAGCCACAACAGAATAAATTAGTTGATATCTATGTATGTCTGTACACAAACGTTACACAGACACATACATCTCCATTCTATTCCACCACAATTTCTCAAAAGCATTACCACATATCCCCCTCTATTCCAAATACTCTGTCTTAACAAACAAATCAACCAAAAGACAGTATAATATTTGGCACAATCTAGCCACCAGTGCTCTGCCTGAAACACAACAGGTGTTCAATAAGTACTGGATGGCTTAACGATTTCACTCTATTGAAGCCTCGATGGTATTTCCTTCAGAAGCCAGAGTTCAAAGAAACAGAAGCATCTGCTTCAGATCCTTCACCATTTCTAGTTTCTCTTGCTGTCACTGGACAGACCTGCAGGAAAAAAGTCTTTTTCAAAAGTACATATACCTGTACTGAAAATCCTCAGGGTCTTTGTCTTTGAATCAGAGATCAACAAAAAACGAACAAGATCTTTCTGTCCTCTGAGATGTTCCTGAGGATTAACTCTGCCCAATGCAAGAGATTCTCTTTTTTTCTGACAAGGTTGGCAGCTCAGCGCTTACTCAACCCAGAGTCTCACCCATCTCTGATGTTGGGAAATGAAGATGCTTCCTCCAAGCTCTCTTGCTCTGTCTCTTCAATGTGGCAGGTCTCTGTCCACCACTACTTCACATCCTTTGTTACTATATAAAAGTAAGCCTCATGGAGTAAAAGAACTTTCTCTGACCTTAGCTGACAAAGCAACTGAAAGCAAAATTCACAAACTCTGAGGCCTTATGATGTCATCTCTAAGATGAATGCACCAAAGCTGAAGAGCTCTAACATAGCTTTTAGCCCTAAAAGTCTATGTAGCTCAACATTTTGCAAACTCATTCCCTATATAATCACTGTATTAAACACAGAAAATCTGACTATACAGAAGGCAAGCCTATATCTTCTGACACATTAACTCTCAACATTTTAATAGGTCCCCTGGAGAAGGGATAGGCTACCCACTCCAGTATTCTTGAACTTCCCTGCTATCTCAGTAAACAATCTGCCTGAAATGTGGAAAACCTCAGTTTGATCCCTGTGTTGGGAAGATCCCCTGGAAAAAGGAAGGGCAATCCCTTCCACTATTCTTTTTTTGTGGGGGGTGGGAGGGTGGGCGGGTTGAGGAGGGAGCAGGGTGGGCGGGCCACTTTCATTGGTCTTTCATTTCTCTATTTTCATCCATCTTTGGTCTTTGGCCCGTGTGGGCCTCCCATCGCGGTGGCCTCTCTTGTCGCAGAGCACCAGCTCTGGGCGCATGCGCTCCAGAGCTCCGGCTCTGCAATTGGACACATCTGTCCAGCGGCTCCACGGCACGTGGGATCTTCCCAGGCCAGGGATCGAACCGGCGCCCCTTACACTGCAAGGCGGTGTCCTGACCCACTGGACCACCAGGGAAGCCCCCTTCCACTATTCTTGCTTGGAGAATCCCATGGGTCACAAAGAGTCAGACACGACTGAGCAACTTTTACTTCACTAACTGACAGAGCTGCAAAAGACATAAACAATGGTCTTTCACACATTATCCTAAAGATTTCTTTCCCCACATCACCTTCCATTTATCTTATTTCAAAAGTTACTTACATGAGAACTTCTGGTTTAAGCTGAATTATTTAGTAGAAGGAACCTAACTTTTTTTCTATTGAAATATGGTTGAGGGCTTCCCCTGGTGGTCCAGTGGGTAAGGACACCGCCTTGCAGTGCAAGGGGCACCGGTTCAATCCCTGGCCTGGGAAGATCCCACGTGCCGCGGAGCGGCTGGACCGATGTGTCCAATTACCGAGTCAGAGCTCTGGAGCGCATGCGCCCAGAGCCGGTGCTCCGTGACGACAGAGGCCACCGTGATGGGAGGCCCACAGGAGCCAAAGGACAAAGACGGATGAAAAATAGAGAAATGAAAGGAGAATAGAAGTGGCCCGTCCTTCCCCTTCCCTCCCCACCCCACCCCCCAAAAGATAAATAAATAAAAATTAAATGTTAAAAAAAAAAAAAGAAATATGGTTGATTTACAATGCTGTGTTAGTTTCACGTATACAGGAAAGTGATTTAGCTATACATATACATATATATCGTCTTTTTCATATTCTTTTCCATTACAGGTTATGACAAGATGTTGCATATAGTTCCCTATACTATATAGTATAGCCTGTATTTTATCTGTTTTATATATAGTAGTGATAGCTTGGATCTGCTAATCCCAAAATCCTAATTTATGCCTCCCCTACCTCCTTTCCCTCTTGGTAACTATAAAATTGTCTTCTACATCTGTGAGTCTGTTTCTGTTTTGTAAATAAGATCATTTATTTTATATTTCAGATTCCACTTATAAATGATATCATATGATATTTGTCTTTTTGTTTGACTGACTTCATTCAGTATGACAATTTCTAGGTCCATCCACATTGCTGCACAACGCATTATTTCATTCTTTGTGCAGCTGAGTGATATTCCACTGTATCTACATACCACCTCTTCTTTATCATTCACCTGTTGATGGACATTTACACTGCTTCCATGTCTAGGCTCTGGTAACTACTGCTGCTATGAACACTGGAGTGCATGCTATCTTTTGAACAAGAGTTTTCTCCATATATACGTCCAGCAGTGGGATCGCTGGTTGTTTTTGTTGTTCAGTCACTAAGTTGTGTCAGACTCTTTGCGACCCTCTGCAGCATGCCAGAGTTCCTCATCCTTCATTATCTCCCAGAGTTTGCTCAAACTTATGTCCACTGAGTTGGTGGTGCTAGATCACGTGGTAACTCTATTTTTAGTTTTTTAAGAAACCTCCATACTGTTTCCCATAATGACTGTACCAATTTACCTTTCCACCAACAGTGTAGGAGGGTTTCCTTTTCTCCATACCCTCTCCAGTATTTACTGTTTGTGGACTTTTTAATTATGGCCATTCTTACAACTGTGAGACAATATCTCATTGTAGTTTTGATCTGCCTTTCCCTGATAATTAGTAATATTAAGCATCTTTTGATGTGCCTATGAGTCGCCTGGATGTCTTCTTTGGAGAAATGTCTATTTAGGTCTTCTGCCCATTTTTTGATTGGGTTGTTTGTTTTTTTTATTATTGAATTGAGTCAGCTGTTTGTATATTTTGGAAATTAAGCCCTTATCAGTCACATTGTTTCCAAATATTTTCTCCCACACCATAGGCTGTCTTTTCATTTTGCTTATGATTTCTCTTGCTGCACAAAGGCTTATATTTTTGATTAGGTCCTATTATTTATTTTTGCTTCTATTTCTATTGCCTTGGGAGACCGACCTAGGAAGACATTTCTATATACTTTATGTCAGAGAATGTTTTGCCTACAGGCACCTGAATTTCTGAGTCTGACTGACCTGGCTCTAAATCTGAGCTCTGCCATTTATTAGCTCCATACAAGTTACTTAATTCTTTTGACACTATTTCCTTACCTACGTAATGAGGATAATGATACCAATCTTAAAGGAGTATCATGAGGTGTAAATCAGAAAAATGTACATAAAGCTTCTTATACACAGTAGTCAGTTGGGTTTGCCATATCTTTGTTCTGAACTGATACACATCTACACATTCAACAACTGTCAACTGAGCATCTGCTAAGTACATTATCAGGATCTGGGACACAAAATAAAGATCAGACACAGCCAAGAAGGTGTCCACACTAGGAAAAAGGACATATATGACACAAGCTAAAGATGTCACTAACCATGTGATGAGTGCTATACCATAGATGCATACAAGCTGCAGCTGCCCAGAGGTAGGAGGTAGAAAGATCATCAGAGATGATGTCTGAGCTGGGCTAAAGGCTGCGTAAGTTGTCACCCATGGAAGATGGTGCCACAAGGGCTCAGCCCCACTAAATGCAAAGTGAGTTTGAAGAATAACAAGCAGGAGAAACAGCTTCTATTAATTTAAACAGATTCTATTTCAATAATTCTTTCTCTCCCCCATTTCCACCCAAACACAGGCACATACTCCCAAAGGAGAGAATGCTATTTCCGCTATCAAAATCCAAAATGACTCATTTCCAGTCTTATATCATTTGCTCATTCATTGTTTTAACCAAATAATGCTTGCTTAAAATTCATCTCTATCAGGCTTCCCTAGTGGTCCAATGGGTAGAGAGTGCGCCTAGCAGTGTAAGGGGCACCAGTTCGATGCTCGGCACAGGAAGATCCCATGTGCCAAGGAGCGGGGCTGAAGCAGTGTGCCCAATTAGGAGTCAGCTGTTTGTATATTTTGGAAATTAAGCCCTTATCAGATTTCCAAATATTTTCTCACACCATAGGCTGTCTTTTCATTTTGCTTATGATTTCTCTTGCTGCACAAAGGCTTATATTTTTGATTAGGTCCTATTATTTATTTTTGCTTCTATTTCTATTGCCTTGGGAGACCGACCTAGGAAGACATTTCTATATACTTTATGTCAGAGAATGTTTTGCCTACAGGCACCTGAATTTCTGAGTCTGACTGACCTGGCTCTAAATCTGAGCTCTGCCATTTATTAGCTCCATACAAGTTACTTAATTCTTTTGACACTATTTCCTTACCTACGTAATGAGGATAATGATACCAATCTTAAAGGAGTATCATGAGGTGTAAATCAGAAAAATGTACATAAAGCTTCTTATACACAGTAGTCAGTTGGGTTTGCCATATCTTTGTTCTGAACTGATACACATCTACACATTCAACAACTGTCAACTGAGCATCTGCTAAGTACATTATCAGGATCTGGGACACAAAATAAAGATCAGACACAGCCAAGAAGGTGTCCACACTAGGAAAAAGGACATATATGACACAAGCTAAAGATGTCACTAACCATGTGATGAGTGCTATACCATAGATGCATACAAGCTGCAGCTGCCCAGAGGTAGGAGGTAGAAAGATCATCAGAGATGATGTCTGAGCTGGGCTAAAGGCTGCGTAAGTTGTCACCCATGGAAGATGGTGCCACAAGGGCTCAGCCCCACTAAATGCAAAGTGAGTTTGAAGAATAACAAGCAGGAGAAACAGCTTCTATTAATTTAAACAGATTCTATTTCAATAATTCTTTCTCTCCCCCATTTCCACCCAAACACAGGCACATACTCCCAAAGGAGAGAATGCTATTTCCGCTATCAAAATCCAAAATGACTCATTTCCAGTCTTATATCATTTGCTCATTCATTGTTTTAACCAAATAATGCTTGCTTAAAATTCATCTCTATCAGGCTTCCCTAGTGGTCCAATGGGTAGAGAGTGCGCCTAGCAGTGTAAGGGGCATCAGTTCGATGCTCGGCACAGGAAGATCCCATGTGCCAAGGAGCGGGGCTGAAGCAGTGTGTCCAATTAGGAGCCAGCGCTCTGGAGCACATGCACCCAAAGCCAGTGCTCTGCAATGAGAGAGGCCACTGTGATGGAAGGCCCACACTGGTTGAAGAATAAAAGATGGATGAAAAAATAAATATAAAAATAAAAGAGGCGGGCTTCCCTGGTGGTCCAGTGGGTGGAGAGTCTGCCTTGCAGTTCAGGGAGCACCAGTTCAATCCCTGGTGCAGGAAGATCCCACGTGCCCCGGAGCGGCTGGACTGATGTGTCCAATTATGACCCTGCACTCTGGGGCGCATGCGCCCAGAGCCAGTGCCCTGTAGCAACAGAGGCCACTGAGATGGGAGGCCCACATAGGCCAATGAACAAAGATGGAGGAAAATAAATAAATAAAACACCAATAAAAGAGGCATGATGGAGGGAAAAATAAATAAAAAAAACAAAAAAGTAATCCACACACATACACAAAACCCATCTCTGTCAAGCGCTGTGAGACGAATACAGCAGTGCAATGGAAAACACAGGCCCTGTAGTCTAGAAATTTACACACGACTAGAGTTTCTCTATAAAGCTTTAAAGAGCCCTCTCCTGCAACACCCTTTTCAAGTATCACACAGAGGGCAGTGATGTTTACAGGTTCTTCATATTGAGATTATTTGTTTACAGAAAATGAGAGCTAAGTACTCCATTAATTAGAATCACGGGGTCCAAACCTCTCTACTGATAACAGAAATGTCAGAGTCCAAAAACGCTGAGTCGACAAATACTACTTCTCTTTCTTTGTTCATTAACACCATTATTGGTATCTTTTTTTTTTTTTTAAAGATTTATTTTTTTTAATTTATTTTGGGCGGGGGTCAGGTTGGGGAGGGAGGGGAGCAGGCGGGCCACTTTTATTGGTCTTTCATTTCTCTGTTTTCATCCGTCTTTGTTCTTTGGCTCCTGTGGGCCTCCCATCGCAGTGGTGTCTGTCGTCGCAGAGCGCCAGCTCTAGGCGCATGCGCGCCAGAGCTCCGGCTCAGTAATTGGACACATCGGTCCAGCCGCTCCGCAGCACGTGGGATCTTCCCAGGCCAGGGATCGAACTGGCGTCCCTTGCAGTGCAAGGCGGTGTCCTTACCCACTGGACCACCAGGGGAAGTCCCATTATTGGTATCTTAATTTTAAAAACTTACCATTTACCGTAGCTATTTTTTAAAACTTAATTTAAAGGTATGTTGTTTTCTTTAATGTTATTCAAAAAATTAAGGTTTCACACACACAATCACACAGTCCTTTAGCACTTAAAATTGCTTTAAGTAGCCTGTTCACCTCAACTAGAGAGTAGCCCCCACTCCCTGCAACTAGACAAGAGCCTATGGTAGCAGTGAAAACCCAGAATAGCCAAAAATCAATCAATCAATCAATCAATCAAAATGAAAAAAAAAAAGAAAAAAATTGCTTTAAGTGTCATGTGTTTGCTCTTAGTTTTACCATTTTATTTAATTTTCACAGGGTTACTATCAATTACTAAGACATTAAAATGTTCAAGAGTCCCAAAGCAAGTACCACTTTATAAATAAATAAAAGCAAAGAAAGCATAACCAGTATACTAATAATTACACAACTAGAAATCTAGTCTCCTTACTCCCAGACTTTATAATTGTGGCTACGTGAAAAAGCTGACAAACTATATTAAAAAAATTACTTTAACTGATTTATAGTTTCTATCCTGGTGTACACACAGAGAGAAATTCAAACACCTTATGATAGAATCACAGGAACAATAGCAGCACTGTTCACAATAGCCAAGACATGGAAACAACCTAAATGTCCCACAGACAGATGAATGGATAAAGAAGTGGTACATATACACAATGGAATATTACTCGGCCATAAAAATGCCCCCAAAATGCCATTTGCAGCAACACAGATGGACCTAGAGATTACATACTAAGTCAGTCAGGAAGAGAAAGCCAGGGCCAGGTGGAAGGGGGACAGACTGTTGAGGGAGGGGATGTATGCACACTTCCGGCTGATTCACACCGCTGCACAGCAGAAACCAACACAACATTGTAAAGCAGTTATCCTCCAATTAAAAATCAAAGAGGAAGAAAAATAAACAAATACTATATGATATCACTTATGTATGAAATCTAAAATATGACACAAATTTATCTATGAAACAGAAACAGATTCACAGACATAGAGAACAGACCTGTGGCTGCTAAGAGGGAGAAAGGATGGCAGAGAGAGAGAATAGGAGTTTGGGATTAGCATGTGTAAACCATTATGCACAGGATGCATAAACAACAAGGTCCTACTCTATAACACATGGAACTATGTTTTACATCCTGTGATAAACCACAATGAAAAGAATGTGAAAAAGAATGTGTGTGTGTGTGTGTGTGTGTGTGTGTGTGTGTGTGTGTGTAACTGAACCACCCTTCTTTACAGTAGAAATTAACAACAACTCTGGCAATCAACTATACCTCAATTTTTAAAAATACATGAACACGAGAATTCCCTGACAATCCAGTTGGTTAGGATTCCACGCTTTCACTGCCAAGGGCTCAGGTTCCATCCCTGCTCTGGGAACTAAGATCCTACAAATCATATGGCTCTGCCAAAAAAAATGAATAAAATTTAACCAAGGATGTACCAGACCTGTACAATGGATACTACAAAACGTTGTTGAAAGAAATTAAAGATCTAAATAAAGGGAAAGAGAACAGTTAGAACATTACATGAAACAACAAACTGGTTTGAAATTGGGAAAAGACTACATCAAGGCTGTTGATTGTTACCCTGTTTTATGTAACTTATATGCAGAGCACATCATGTGAAATGCTGGGCTGGATGACTCACAAGCTGGAATCAAGACTGCCAGGAGAAATACCAACTTCAGATAGGCAGATGATACCACCTTAATGGCAGAAAGTGAAGAAGAACTAAAGAACCTCTTGATGACGGTAAAGGAAGAGACTGAAAAAGCCAGCTTGATAGTAAGAAAAAAAAAAAAAAAACTAAGATCATGGTCTCCGGTCCCATCACTTCATAGCAAATAGATTGGCAAACAGTGGAAACAGTGACAGATTTTATTTTCTTTGGCTCCAAAACTACTGTGGATAGTGACTGCAGCCATGAAATTAAAAGATGCTTACTCCTTGGAAAAAAGGCTGTGACGTTGCAGCTCTCTATACAATAGCTAGGACATGGAAGGAACCTAGATGCCCATCAACGAATGAATGGATCCAAAAGCTCTGGTACATATATACAATGGAATACTACACAGCTGTAAAGAGCAATGCAGAAGAATCAACCCTAATGAGGTGGCTGGATCTAGAACGTATCATAAAAAGTGAAGTCAGTCAAAAAGAGAAGGACAAATACAGTATATTAACACATATATATGGAATCTAGTAGGATGGGGATGATGGCACATGCAGTGAAGCGACAGAAAGACAGACATGGACAGTGGACATGTGGACATTGTGGGGAAGGAACAGTGGGTAAGAGGCGTAAAGGAAGTAGCATGAAGGCCTGTGCTATCATAAGTGAAGAAAATAGCTCTAGTCATTGCTCTGTGAGAAAAGGGGATCCTTCAGGGGTGCCGTGTGATGGTCGGGAGGGGAGGGAAGGGGGGGATATACATATGACTAATCTGAGAACATACATATCTGTAAACAACAAAACTCTGTAAAAGTTAAAAGTAAAATAAAGGTTTAAAAAAAAAAAAAAAAAAGGCTGTGACGAACCTAGACAGCATATTAAAAAGCAAAGATACCACTTTGCTAACAAAACGCCATATAGTCAAAGCTATGGTTTTTCCAGCAGTCATGTATGGATGTGAGAGCGGGACCATCAAGAAGGCTGAGCACCAAAGAACCGGTGCCTTCGAACTGTGGTGCTAGAGAAGACTCTTAAAGAGTTCCCTGGAGAGCAAGGCGATCAAACCAGTCAACCCTAAAGGAAATCAACCCTGAATATTCACTGGAAGGACTGATGCTTAAGCTGAAGTTTCAATAGTCTGGCCACTTGTTACAAACAGCCAACTCACTGGAAAAGACCTTGATGCTGGGAAAGACTGAGGGCAAGAGGAGAAGGAGGTTAGCAGAGGATGAGATAGTTAAATAACATCATCGTCTCAACAGACATGAGTTTGAGCAACCTCTGGGAGATAGCGAAGGACAAAGTGGCCTGGTATGCTACAGTCCACGGGGCTGCAAACAGCCGGACATGACTCAGCAACTGAACAACAAATGTCTTAGGACACTATAAAGGAAGTGCAAAGATAGCCCATTTTCTCCCAATGGGAAAAACTATTTCCAAATGATATTCCTGGTAAGAGTCTAGTATACAGAACACTTACAACTGAACAATTAAAAAAAATTTAACAGGTAGACTTAAATAGACATTTCTCCAAAGATGTACAAAAAGCTAACAAACATTTGAAAAAACGCTCAACATAACTAGTTATTAGGAAAATACAAATCAAAAGCACAATGAGATCCTATTACACACACACACACACTGGGATGACTATAATCCAAAAAAAGGAAAACAAGGGTTGAGAAGACAATGGAGAAACTGGAACCCTCATACACTGTTAGTGGGGATGTAAGGTGGTGCAGCCACTGTGAAAAACAGTTTGGCAGTTCCTCAAAAGTTAAACATAGAGTTAAGCTATGACCCAGCATTTCCACCCCTAAGTATATACCCAAGAGAACTGAGAACATGCTCACAAAGAGGCTTGTATACTAATGTGCACAGCGGCATTAGTCATAAGAGCCAAAAAGTGGAAACAACCCAAATGTCCATACACTGATGTAGAGATCTATATATACCCACGCAACCAAGTGTTATTCCCCATAAAAAATAATGAGGCACTGATACGTAGTACATAGAACTATGTACAACACAATTGAACTTCGAAAACATCATATTAAATGAAAGAAGCCAAGCACACAAGGCCACATATTGTGTTGATTCCATGTATAGCCCATGTCCAGAAGAGGCAAACCCATGTTTGAGAGGCAGAAAGTAGATTACTGTTTGGATGCGTGATATATGATATCACTTACATGTGAAATCTAGAAAGATGATACAAATGATCGTACATAGAAAACAGAAACAGACCCACAGACATGGAAGACAAACTTACGGTTGCCAAAGGGGAAAGGTGTAGCGGGGGGAGATATATTAGGAGTTTGTGGTAACATACATACAGTAGTATACATAAAGTAGATCATCAACAAGGACCTACTGTATGGTACAGGGAACTCTACTCAGTATTCTGTAATAATCTATAAGGGAGAAGAATCTGAAAAGGAATACACACACACATATATGCATACATGTATGTATGTACTGTATACCTGAAACCAACATAAAACTGTCAATCAACTATACCTCAAAAGAAAGTCAAAATTAAATTTTTAAAAAATGATGCAGGCTTTATGAAAAAACAAATTGTTTCTTTCTCTCTTTTGTTAACCCACAGAGTTTAATTCCCTGAAGTTGAATGCATATATGCTACAAATGCTACTACACACTGATAACCAGCGCACTAAATGTGGAGCTTCTCAAAACCCAGGGAACAAAACACAATGCTTCATAGGATAGTAATGTTTATCATAAGATACACACAAATTGATCAAAAGAAAAACACCCCCTGTCACTAGAATGACCTGTCTGTCATTCTAAGGACAAACTAGTTTATGGGATCATAAGGGACAACGAAAGATACTACATAATTCATCTCGAATAGAAGTTAGGACACAAATTATAAAAACTTTCCTCATTTGGTTTTTTTATATTAACACTTAATAATAGCTTAGTAAATAAAGCCTTATAAAAACATTTCTCTCTGGGCTAAGCTAGATAGGCTATTTTCTTGTTGACTCAAAAAGTAGAAGTAGATGGGAATTCCCTGGCGGTCCAGTGGTTAGGACATGGTGTTTTCACTGCCAGCAGCCTGAGCTCAATCTTTGGTGGCAGAACTAAGATACCATGACCCATGTAGCAAGACCAACAAAAGAAAAACAAAGAAATAGGAATATAAAATTAGGCAAATAGCTATGATCCTTGAGCAATATCTGTTAAACACTACTACCTTAAGCTCATTTTCAACAAAAGTTTAAATGAAATTCAGACTTACTCTTTAATATGTGAAAGAAATGTAAACACTACATGAATAAATAAGTATCAGTATATTCATCATAAAAAATCTGAAGGCTAAGCATTTTCTGATATACCTTCCTGAAAGATCTACGGTAACAGAAAACACCAACAGTTCCAAACATCGACAGCTTCACACCTGAGATTCTGACTTCATCTGATTTCGACTTGCTTCTTGACTTCCTGGTATTTCTGCTAACTCGAATTGAGCAGTCCTCAGACTGCTATATATAAGAACTACTAAGACCCTAGCAGACACACACACATATATGCATACATGTATGTATGTACTGTAACCAAACCATAAAACTGTCAATCAACTATACCTCAAAAGAAAGTCAAAATTAAATTTTTAAAAAATGATGCAGGCTTTATGAAAAAACAAATTGTTTCTTTCTCTCTTTTGTTAACCCACAGAGTTTAATTCCCTGAAGTTGAATGCATATATGCTACAAATGCTACTACACACTGATAACCAGCGCACTAAATGTGGAGCTTCTCAAAACCCAGGGAACAAAACACAATGCTTCATAGGATAGTAATGTTTATCATAAGATACACACAAATTGATCAAAAGAAAAACACCCCCTGTCACTAGAATGACCTGTCTGTCATTCTAAGGACAAACTAGTTTATGGGATCATAAGGGACAACGAAAGATACTACATAATTCATCTCGAATAGAAGTTAGGACACAAATTATAAAAACTTTCCTCATTTGGTTTTTTTATATTAACACTTAATAATAGCTTAGTAAATAAAGCCTTATAAAAACATTTCTCTCTGGGCTAAGCTAGATAGGCTATTTTCTTGTTGACTCAAAAAGTAGAAGTAGATGGGAATTCCCTGGCGGTCCAGTGGTTAGGACATGGTGTTTTCACTGCCAGCAGCCTGAGCTCAATCTTTGGTGGCAGAACTAAGATACCATGACCCATGTAGCAAGACCAACAAAAGAAAAACAAAGAAATAGGAATATAAAATTAGGCAAATAGCTATGATCCTTGAGCAATATCTGTTAAACACTACTACCTTAAGCTCATTTTCAACAAAAGTTTAAATGAAATTCAGACTTACTCTTTAATATGTGAAAGAAATGTAAACACTACATGAATAAATAAGTATCAGTATATTCATCATAAAAAATCTGAAGGCTAAGCATTTTCTGATATACCTTCCTGAAAGATCTACGGTAACAGAAAACACCAACAGTTCCAAACATCGACAGCTTCACACCTGAGATTCTGACTTCATCTGATTTACGACTTGCTTCTTGACTTCCTGGTATTTCTGCTAACTTCGAATTGAGCAGTCCTCAGACTGCTATATATAAGAACTACTAAGACCCTAGCAGATGTCTTTTTCAGTATTATTTCCACCATATCAGAAAGCTGTAAAAGGAGAGAGGTGACAGATGTGGTTCTCAGTTCACACTAAGAACTGCACAAGCAGATACTAATATTTCAAACTAGTAAAACAGCAGATTCACAGCTACTGAACAGAAATCTCCCAAGGCTGAGAAGACTCTCTAAGACAGGGTCCTACCTTCTTCACATCGCCATCCTCACCCACCACACGCTGAGCACAGATTCCAGGAAGGCTGATGAAAACAGCTGCTTAAATACCACCAAATGTACACACAAACTTCTACAAAATGCACTTTAAATTATCATTCATTTAATATCTTTGCTTTACATTATACTTTCAAATTGAAGTTACCTTATCTTGTCATAAAAAAATCAAAAAAGGTAAAACTTTTCTCTCTCAGCTGGAATTCCAGAATGCATGCCTGGTCTGCAATCTACCAAATGTATCAAAACATCAAGTCATACTAGTATAAGAATCTGGGCAATGTCATTCATATTGTCTTCTTAGCTCTACCCAGGAAGTGCAGAACTTGTTATCCATGTCAAAATCTACGAAACTGTATTAATTAGCTCTTCTATTATTATAGGAAACACGGAGGGCTTCTCTGGAGGTCAAGTGCTTCCACTGCAGGTGAAGGGGTTCAATCCCTGGTTGGGGAACTAAGATCCCGCATGTCAGGCGACACAACCAAAAGATAAAACTTAGTTAAAAAGAAGAAACACTGAGCACCACCTGCATAAGATTAGGCAAATAGCTATGATCCTTGAGCAATATCTGTTAAACACTACTACCTTAAGCTCATTTTCAACAAAAGTTTAAATGAAATTCAGACTTACTCTTTAATATGTGAAAGAAATGTAAACACTACATGAATAAATAAGTATCAGTATATTCATCATAAAAAATCTGAAGGCTAAGCATTTTCTGATATACCTTCCTGAAAGATCTACGGTAACAGAAAACACCAACAGTTCCAAACATCGACAGCTTCACACCTGAGATTCTGACTTCATCTGATTTACGACTTGCTTCTTGACTTCCTGGTATTTCTGCTAACTTCGAATTGAGCAGTCCTCAGACTGCTATATATAAGAACTACTAAGACCCTAGCAGATGTCTTTTTCAGTATTATTTCCACCATATCAGAAAGCTGTAAAAGGAGAGAGGTGACAGATGTGGTTCTCAGTTCACACTAAGAACTGCACAAGCAGATACTAATATTTCAAACTAGTAAAACAGCAGATTCACAGCTACTGAACAGAAATCTCCCAAGGCTGAGAAGACTCTCTAAGACAGGGTCCTACCTTCTTCACATCGCCATCCTCACCCACCACACGCTGAGCACAGATTCCAGGAAGGCTGATGAAAACAGCTGCTTAAATACCACCAAATGTACACACAAACTTCTACAAAATGCACTTTAAATTATCATTCATTTAATATCTTTGCTTTACATTATACTTTCAAATTGAAGTTACCTTATCTTGTCATAAAAAAATCAAAAAAGGTAAAACTTTTCTCTCTCAGCTGGAATTCCAGAATGCATGCCTGGTCTGCAATCTACCAAATGTATCAAAACATCAAGTCATACTAGTATAAGAATCTGGGCAATGTCATTCATATTGTCTTCTTAGCTCTACCCAGGAAGTGCAGAACTTGTTATCCATGTCAAAATCTACGAAACTGTATTAATTAGCTCTTCTATTATTATAGGAAACACGGAGGGCTTCTCTGGAGGTCAAGTGCTTCCACTGCAGGTGAAGGGGTTCAATCCCTGGTTGGGGAACTAAGATCCCGCATGTCAGGCGACACAACCAAAAGATAAAACTTAGTTAAAAAGAAGAAACACTGAGCACCACCTGCAGAGAAAGAACACTTACAAAGAGGTCTCTGTCTCTCCTCTACAACAGTAGCTGAGTGAGCCTAATACGGAAGCATTCCAACTGCCCAGAGTTAACAACAGAACTCATATTCTTTCCTATCCTGGCTGATGACTGAAACTATTCATTTCAATCGTAAATATACCTGCTTATGCCAAAGTCAGAAAGAAAAGAGAGCACACAAATACACCTTAAGAAGGTAACACACTACGTTTATTCTAAGGTCTTAATCCTATCCTCTCTTGCCATCTCCAACATCCCTGGCCTACAGTTTCCCCTCTTTGGTGCACCTGATACCTCTCTGCTGGATCATCCCCTTTGGTACATTCCCCCAGATAAATTTTTGCACTGACCCTCAGTCATCTCCAACTACCATCTCATCTCTGAGTTCCTTTATGGCAAAAGCTCTTGAAAGACAGGATTAGGGTTGCTCACCCTGTTCCTCGATTCATGTGCTTTCCTCAAACTGCTCCAGATGGGTTTCTGTTTCCATCAGGCCACTAAGACTGCAAGTGTCAAAGTTACCAAGAACAGTCTTGTTGCCAAACCCAGTGGCCACTTCCCAGTTCTTATTTCCCCGGACGACCTAACAATGTTAAGACAGTTGACCATTTTCTCTTTGAAATGCTTAGCTTCTGTTGGTTCTCTGTAACAGCAAAGTTTCCCAGATTTTTCTCCAAGATCTTAGAGGCTTCACCTTCTCAGTTTATTTAGCTGGCTTCTATTTCTCTGCTTTACCTCTAAACACTGGTGTGCACCAGTGATCTATCCTGGGCTTGCTTTCCTTCTTCATCTATGCACCCTCCTTAGATGTGGCTTCATCCAGTTTCATGACTTGAAATACCATCTGTATGGTGATAACCTTGACATTTCCATCTTTAGCCCTGTTGCCAAGCACCTCAGATTTACATATGCAACTGCAATCCTGGTATCTTTATTGGAATATATAACAGGTATCTCAAACATAACATGGCTACAATAGAGTGCTATAATAGTCCACAAAAATTTGCTCTTTATTTAGCCTTTGCTGTCTGAATAAATGGCCTCACCATCTCAGCTGCTTAGCCAAATCAAAGAGGTCTCTGTCTCTCCTCTACAACAGTAGCTGAGTGAGCCTAATACGGAAGCATTCCAACTGCCCAGAGTTAACAACAGAACTCATATTCTTTCCTATCCTGGCTGATGACTGAAACTATTCATTTCAATCGTAATATACCTGCTTATGCCAAAGTCAGAAAGAAAAGAGAGCACACAAATACACCTTAAGAAGGTAACACACTACGTTTATTCTAAGGTCTTAATCCTATCCTCTCTTGCCATCTCCAACATCCCTGGCCTACAGTTTCCCCTCTTTGGTGCACCTGATACCTCTCTGCTGGATCATCCCCTTTGGTACATTCCCCCAGATAAATTTTTGCACTGACCTCAGTCATCTCCAACTACCATCTCATCTCTGAGTTCCTTTATGGCAAAAGCTCTTGAAAGACAGGATTAGGGTTGCTCACCCTGTTCCTCGATTCATGTGCTTTCCTCAAACTGCTCCAGATGGGTTTCTGTTTCCATCAGGCCACTAAGACTGCAAGTGTCAAAGTTACCAAGAACAGTCTTGTTGCCAAACCCAGTGGCCACTTCCCAGTTCTTATTTCCCCGGACGACCTAACAATGTTAAGACAGTTGACCATTTTCTCTTTGAAATGCTTAGCTTCTGTTGGTTCTCTGTAACAGCAAAGTTTCCCAGATTTTTCTCCAAGATCTTAGAGGCTTCACCTTCTCAGTTTATTTAGCTGGCTTCTATTTCTCTGCTTTACCTCTAAACACTGGTGTGCACCAGTGATCTATCCTGGGCTTGCTTTCCTTCTTCATCTATGCACCCTCCTTAGATGTGGCTTCATCCAGTTTCATGACTTGAAATACCATCTGTATGGTGATAACCTTGACATTTCCATCTTTAGCCCTGTTGCCAAGCACCTCAGATTTACATATGCAACTGCAATCCTGGTATCTTTATTGGAATATATAACAGGTATCTCAAACATAACATGGCTACAATAGAGTGCTATAATAGTCCACAAAAATTTGCTCTTTATTTAGCCTTTGCTGTCTGAATAAATGGCCTCACCATCTCAGCTGCTTAGCCAAAAATCAAAGAGTTGTCATTGATTCATTCCTCTCTCTCATACCTCAGTTCTAATCCATCAGCATGTTCTTTCAACTGTGGAAGTAGAAATGTTAGCCGCTCAGTCATGTCTGACTCTTTGCAACTCCATGGACTCTAGCTTGCCATGTTCTTCTGTTCATGGAATTTTCCAGGCAAGAACAATGGAGTGGGTAGCCATTCCCTTCTCCAGGGCCTCTTCCCAACCCAGGGATCGAACCTGGGTCTCCTGCATTGCAGACAAACTCTTCATCACTGAGCCACCAGGCTCCAAAATATTCTAAGCATAAACATTCAAGTCTCCACACTTTTCCCATTAGTGCAATAGACAGATGGCACTGATGGCCAGGGAGCTAGATCCCACACACTGTAATCAAGAGCTTACACGCCACAGCTAAAGATCCCACATGCCCACATGCCACAGTGAAGACTGAAGATCCTGCATGCCACAGCTAAGAGCTGGCAAGCCAAATAAATAAATATTTTTTATAAAATCACTCTGCTTCATTTCAAAGCACAAACAAGAATGTGTGAACACCTTAACTCAAAGCTTCCCACATTATTTCTGAAGACTAAGAACCTGTCAGATGATACCAATCCACAGTCTCACAAGGGCAAGGGTTGATTTTATTCTCTACTGCAGGCCTAGTGGCCAGCCAGCTAGCCAAATCATACTATCACAATATGTGTTGACTGCATGCTTGCTGGATGAACAAATACGTTTGGGAAAACCTGGGTTAAACAATGTCAAACTGATTCCTTGTGTGTGTTTCTCAGAACCTTTTAAGACATGAATAGGCTCGGTGAATCGTACAGAACACCTTCCAATCTTACTTGATCATAGAACTCATTCTGTTTCCCTTGAACCTAATTAACATTAACAATTGTATGGTGATAACCTTGACATTTCCATCTTTAGCCCTGTTGCCAAGCACCTCAGATTTACATATGCAACTGCAATCCTGGTATCTTTATTGGAATATATAACAGGTATCTCAAACATAACATGGCTACAATAGAGTGCTATAATAGTCCACAAAAATTTGCTCTTTATTTAGCCTTTGCTGTCTGAATAAATGGCCTCACCATCTCAGCTGCTTAGCCAAAAATCAAAGAGTTGTCATTGATTCATTCCTCTCTCTCATACCTCAGTTCTAATCCATCAGCATGTTCTTTCAACTGTGGAAGTAGAAATGTTAGCCGCTCAGTCATGTCTGACTCTTTGCAACTCCATGGACTCTAGCTTGCCATGTTCTTCTGTTCATGGAATTTTCCAGGCAAGAACAATGGAGTGGGTAGCCATTCCCTTCTCCAGGGCCTCTTCCCAACCCAGGGATCGAACCTGGGTCTCCTGCATTGCAGACAAACTCTTCATCACTGAGCCACCAGGCTCCAAAATATTCTAAGCATAAACATTCAAGTCTCCACACTTTTCCCATTAGTGCAATAGACAGATGGCACTGATGGCCAGGGAGCTAGATCCCACACACTGTAATCAAGAGCTTACACGCCACAGCTAAAGATCCCACATGCCCACATGCCACAGTGAAGACTGAAGATCCTGCATGCCACAGCTAAGAGCTGGCAAGCCAAATAAATAAATATTTTTTATAAAATCACTCTGCTTCATTTCAAAGCACAAACAAGAATGTGTGAACACCTTAACTCAAAGCTTCCCACATTATTTCTGAAGACTAAGAACCTGTCAGATGATACCAATCCACAGTCTCACAAGGGCAAGGGTTGATTTTATTCTCTACTGCAGGCCTAGTGGCCAGCCAGCTAGCCAAATCATACTATCACAATATGTGTTGACTGCATGCTTGCTGGATGAACAAATACGTTTGGGAAAACCTGGGTTAAACAATGTCAAACTGATTCCTTGTGTGTGTTTCTCAGAACCTTTTAAGACATGAATAGGCTCGGTGAATCGTACAGAACACCTTCCAATCTTACTTGATCATAGAACTCATTCTGTTTCCCTTGAACCTAATTAACATTTCACAGAGTTGTCGTATTCTACAGAACAGTTGGAGAAATATCTTAAGCTTACACAATTTTTTTTTCAGTCATGCTGTGCAGCTAGCAGGATCTTAGTTCCCTGATCAGGGACTGAACCCAGGCCCAAGCAGTGAAAAGTGCAGAGTTCCAACCACTGGACGATCAGGGAATTCCCAAGTTTACACAATTTAAGTCATTTCTACCATCATGATATAAACATCTTACACTTTATACATTACAGTAATTAAAAGGCCAGGTGTACTCTGATTCACATCTAGTATGCGGTGGTTTTACCCCAGAAACCTGCCCCTCTGAATCGCCCATCATCAGGCAGGACCTCACTCTCTCCCACCTCCTCAGCATCAGGTGTCCTACTGGTCTCTGTGCCTGGCTCCCTGAGTCCTCGCATCCAGGCTGCTCCACAAGTCCTTCCACTCTCCTGCCTCTCTACATCCTTAGTCTTACCATGAACTTCCTTCAACTGCTTTAATTACAACTCTTGCCCTTTTATAATCAACCCAACAGGTTTTAATCATATAATTTACACTATCATCCTATGCCTGAAAACTTCAAAGTACTTCTCCCTTTAATAATAAGGGCTGGTCTTTTTTGCTTGCATTCTCCACAATGGATCCTCTTTAGGGTTATTCCTTAATCTTAAATTCATAGAATCATGTCCAACTCCATTTGGGCCCCCCCTGAAAACTTCAAGTTCTTAATACCTGTCAAAGCACAAACAAGAATGTGTGAACACCTTAACTCAAAGCTTCCCACATTATTTCTGAAGACTAAGAACCTGTCAGATGATACCAATCCACAGTCTCACAAGGGCAAGGGTTGATTTTATTCTCTACTGCAGGCCTAGTGGCCAGCCAGCTAGCCAAATCATACTATCACAATATGTGTTGACTGCATGCTTGCTGGATGAACAAATACGTTTGGGAAAACCTGGGTTAAACAATGTCAAACTGATTCCTTGTGTGTGTTTCTCAGAACCTTTTAAGACATGAATAGGCTCGGTGAATCGTACAGAACACCTTCCAATCTTACTTGATCATAGAACTCATTCTGTTTCCCTTGAACCTAATTAACATTTCACAGAGTTGTCGTATTCTACAGAACAGTTGGAGAAATATCTTAAGCTTACACAATTTTTTTTTCAGTCATGCTGTGCAGCTAGCAGGATCTTAGTTCCCTGATCAGGGACTGAACCCAGGCCCAAGCAGTGAAAAGTGCAGAGTTCCAACCACTGGACGATCAGGGAATTCCCAAGTTTACACAATTTAAGTCATTTCTACCATCATGATATAAACATCTTACACTTTATACATTACAGTAATTAAAAGGCCAGGTGTACTCTGATTCACATCTAGTATGCGGTGGTTTTACCCCAGAAACCTGCCCCTCTGAATCGCCCATCATCAGGCAGGACCTCACTCTCTCCCACCTCCTCAGCATCAGGTGTCCTACTGGTCTCTGTGCCTGGCTCCCTGAGTCCTCGCATCCAGGCTGCTCCACAAGTCCTTCCACTCTCCTGCCTCTCTACATCCTTAGTCTTACCATGAACTTCCTTCAACTGCTTTAATTACAACTCTTGCCCTTTTATAATCAACCCAACAGGTTTTAATCATATAATTTACACTATCATCCTATGCCTGAAAACTTCAAAGTACTTCTCCCTTTAATAATAAGGGCTGGTCTTTTTTGCTTGCATTCTCCACAATGGATCCTCTTTAGGGTTATTCCTTAATCTTAAATTCATAGAATCATGTCCAACTCCATTTGGGTTCCCTCTTCCCATCCTACCATCTGTTTCCAACAGTTCAAGGAAATCGATGTTTTCATTTCCCCATGCCTTTGTTTGAGTTCTCTCTGCCTAGAAAAGCACTGTTGAAATCCTACTCGTTTGTTAAGGTCCTGATCATCTCTTATACAGAGTGTCCCTTATATTCCACTCTGACCATGATTAGCTACTCCCCTTAAGTACCTCAAGGCAACTGCACAACTTATCACATGCTTATAAAGCTGGTTGTACATATGAAGGTACAAACAGCAGAGCTGGGAGAGAAAACCATGAACCAGGTGAACCTATCAAGTAGAATGACCAAGAGGTCGGTGACAAAAGGAGACACAAGTCGGGTATTTGCATGAATAGCTTGAAGGCTTAAAGGAGAAAGGCTTTCAGCATGACCTGGAAGGAGCAAAGGGAAGCCAGGAGAAGGCTACAGCAGAGAGCTGCAGAGAAGGGAGGGTTCTCACTCTGTGAGGCAGCTGGGGTGTGGGAATGCTGATTCACAATGGAACAATGCCCTCAGAGGCCTCCGGAAAGATGTGGGCAGGAAGCCAGGAGAAGGATGGAAGCTCAGAATCACAGGGGAGTTGAGAGAACAGAAGAAGACAGTTGATCAGAAAGGCTGGCAGCCAAGGAAACTGGGGATAAGATGCAATGCTCTGGCCTCAACTGGCTGAGATCCCAGAGAGAGTCAGGGGCCAAACGAGTAAAGTATTCAACAGTCTTTGATCAACATTCAAACAGGTGTCCTACTGGTCTCTGTGCTTGGCTCCCTCTGGCCTCGCATCCAGGCTGCTCCACAAGTCCTTCCACTCTCCTGCCTCTCTACATCCTTAGTCTTACCATGAACTTCCTTCAACTGCTTTAATTACAACTCTTGCCCTTTTATAATCAACCCAACAGGTTTTAATCATATAATTTACACTATCATCCTATGCCTGAAAACTTCAAAGTACTTCTCCCTTTAATAATAAGGGCTGGTCTTTTTTGCTTGCATTCTCCACAATGGATCCTCTTTAGGGTTATTCCTTAATCTTAAATTCATAGAATCATGTCCAACTCCATTTGGGTTCCCTCTTCCCATCCTACCATCTGTTTCCAACAGTTCAAGGAAATCGATGTTTTCATTTCCCCATGCCTTTGTTTGAGTTCTCTCTGCCTAGAAAAGCACTGTTGAAATCCTACTCGTTTGTTAAGGTCCTGATCATCTCTTATACAGAGTGTCCCTTATATTCCACTCTGACCATGATTAGCTACTCCCCTTAAGTACCTCAAGGCAACTGCACAACTTATCACATGCTTATAAAGCTGGTTGTACATATGAAGGTACAAACAGCAGAGCTGGGAGAGAAAACCATGAACCAGGTGAACCTATCAAGTAGAATGACCAAGAGGTCGGTGACAAAAGGAGACACAAGTCGGGTATTTGCATGAATAGCTTGAAGGCTTAAAGGAGAAAGGCTTTCAGCATGACCTGGAAGGAGCAAAGGGAAGCCAGGAGAAGGCTACAGCAGAGAGCTGCAGAGAAGGGAGGGTTCTCACTCTGTGAGGCAGCTGGGGTGTGGGAATGCTGATTCACAATGGAACAATGCCCTCAGAGGCCTCCGGAAAGATGTGGGCAGGAAGCCAGGAGAAGGATGGAAGCTCAGAATCACAGGGGAGTTGAGAGAACAGAAGAAGACAGTTGATCAGAAAGGCTGGCAGCCAAGGAAACTGGGGATAAGATGCAATGCTCTGGCCTCAACTGGCTGAGATCCCAGAGAGAGTCAGGGGCCAAACGAGTAAAGTATTCAACAGTCTTTGATCAACATTCAAACATAGGCTGATGAGTAATTTTTCTAATGTCTACAAAGAACAGATTGCCCTAATGTTCCATTCATGGCACAATCCTCATCCCTGTGTGTGGGCTACGGGGGTAGCGGATTGGGGGGAGGAATGGGGAGGGGCTGGGTGTGGAATCTCCCTCCACTAGGTCAGGGCTCACAGACTGAAAAGAGCAGAAGTCAGCTGAACATGTATAGTCTAGAGGAATCAAAGATCTCCAAGCACAGAGCAGACCACAGTAGGCACCGAGACCCAAGAAGCAGTGAATACATCCAGAGGGTAGGCAGAGAATGGGAAATCCACGACAAAAATATCTTCTGAAAAGTCTGTCTATTAGACAGCGTTTGCAGTGGCAAGTAACTAGATTTGGGCACAACAGCCAAAGGAATGTATTTGCTCACGTCACCAGGATGTCCCAGAAACTTCAGACACATCTGAATGCTGGAGTTCAAGTGCCGCTGTCTGCACTCTCACCACCACTCAGCGCTACTTCTCTGCATCCGGGCTCGTTCAATCCTCCTACTTCAAACAGCTGCCTCCATGGAGCCCAAAGATGGCCACCAGGAGCTCCAGGTTATATCAGTCCAGCCGCCAAAACTCCCAGAGGAAAAGAAGGCCTCCTTTCCTGCACTGGAGCAGAACAGGAGCCTGACTGAGTGAGTCTGGGCCACGTGCGGACCTCTGACCAATCAGCTGGATCAGGTGAGGAGGCACTTCTCAGACTGGCCAAAGCCGTGTCACATGACCATCCCTGGCATTGGTGTCAACCCCATCCAAACCACATGGACCGTGGACAGAGAAATTCCCCAAAGGAAAGGAGTCTGGGCAAAGACATAATACAGGCAGTGTGGTCACTTGTTAGTCAGGTCCCAGACACCAAAAGAGAAGCCCAGCCTTGTCACTTAAAGTATTAGAAGGACTTTGAAGTCAGACAGAACTGGTTTTAAATTTCAGCTTTGACACCAACGAGCTGTGTAACGTCAGGTAAACTACTTAATTTCTCAGTGCCTCAGTTTCCTGCTCATAAAATGCAGTCATGGTACCAGCCTTCTAGAAATATTAGGAAAGGTTAAATGAAATATTGCACATGAACAGCTAAGCACGGTGCCTCACATACAGTGATCAACAAATGGTAGCTATTATCAGTAATAATAACAATCATGACAATTATTATTTAGAACAAGGGTACCACATGAAAGGTGAGCTATGACGAGGTGAGAGAGAAACAGCCAGTGCAGCACTTGGATAAATCAGCCTCAAGTCAAGACCAATTAAGGGCAACTCAGGCTACAAAACAGGGCCCCTGAATGAACTCTGAGATGGCAATGCAAATTAACAAATGTGTCCAGCACCTATATACTGTGCGCCAGGCACTAGGGATACGATCATGAATGAGACACATGGCTCCAAGGTAAACTACCATGAAAAATGACTATGGCTCCGTGCCATGATTTTGGGGGTGGGAGAGGTTGATTGAAGCTGCTTCCTTACTTTCAGTCATAGGCTGTGGGCACTGGAAAAGTGTTGTGCATACAAGAGAAAAATGCCAGGCCCAACAGCTGGAATGCTAGGAAGGTATACAAGGACTACACCACTGTCCCCCTCCCCCTAAAATGCCTTTGCATGGATTAGGAAAAAGTAGCTCTTCCTTTAGAAACTTCACTTCCACTTTCCAAAAACCTGTCACAGTGAACACATCTACTAAATCTTCTGTGTGAATGACATCCCCGAGTTCTGCAGTGGGGAATCTGCACAACTTCCCTGCCTATACCCATGGCTGTCATGGGTATAGGCAGGGAAGATGTCATGGGGACATGAAGGGGCCAAGGAATACAGTAGGGATAGAGAATCTAGAGTCCCCAGGCTCTTGGAGACAGAGAGTAACTTTTGCCATGGAAGTGCTCCATTCAACATGGTAGACACTCATAAAGAGCTATTAAGCATTTACTATTACAAGTGAGGACTGATTTTTTTTCATTTTAATTAATTTTCACTTAAAATTTAAAACTGAAGTGGTATAAATATGTGTCTTAACTTTCTTTTTTAATATTTATTTATTTATTTGGCTACACTGAGTCTTGGTTGAGGCATGTGAGCTTAGTCAGCTTGTGGTATGTGGGATCTTAGTTCCCTGACCAGGGATCGAACCTGCATTCCCTGGATTGGAAGGCAGATTCTTAACCACTGGACCATGAGGGTAATCCCCAATTTGTATCCTGATTTTGCTGAGCCTTCATCTTACTTTATTCACTGTACTGCATAAGATATTCTATCGAATTCCTTTGTGTTATAGTATACTGTATTGCTCACATCAAGTTCCTGAGTTGATTCTGGTATCCCATTAATAATTTCTTTTTTTTTTTTTAAGATTTATTTATTTATTTATTTTGGGCGGGGGTCGGGTTGGGGAGGGAGGGAAGTGGGCGGGCCACTTCTATTGGTCTTTCATTTATCTATTTGCATCCATCTTTGTTCCTTGGCTCCTGTGGGCCTCCCATCGCGGTGGAGTCTGTCGCTGCAGAGCACTGGCTCTGGGCGCAGGTGCCCCAGAGCTCCGTCTCGGTAATTGGACACATCAGTCCAGCCGCTCCGCGGCACGTGGGATCTTCCCAGGCCAGGGATCAAACCGGCGCCCCTTGCACTGCAAGGCGGTGTCCTTACCCACTGGACCACCAGGGGAAGCCCCATTAATAATTTCTATATGGGGTTTCCCTGGTGGTCCAGTGGGTAGAGTCCGTCTTGCAGTGCAAGGGCGCCAGTTCAATCCCTGGCCTGGGAAGATCCCATATGCTGCAGAGCGGCTGGACTGGTGTGTCCAATTACCAACCAGCATTCTGGACCACATGTGCCCAGAGCCAGTGCTCTGCAGCAAGAGAGGCCACCACAATGCAAGGCCCAAACAGGCCAAAGAATTAAGATGGATAAAAATAAATAAATAAATGAAGGACCAATAAAAGAGGCCAAAATTTAAAAAATAATTTCTATATGATTATGTGGTAAAATTATATTTTTCATATATGGGGTTACACAAAATATACTGTTAAGATTAATTTCACTTGTCTTTTGCTTTTTTTAAAGTGGCATCGAGAAAATTTTTAACTTACATATCTGGCATACAGAATATTTCTTTTTTTAAGATTTATCTATTTCCTTGGCAGCATGGGTCATAGTTGAGCACAAGTGATCTTTAGCTGCAGCATGTGGGATCTAGTTCTCTGACCAGGAATCAAACCAAGGCCCTCTGCACTGGGAGCGTGGAGCCTTAGCCACTGGACCACCGGGAAAGCCCTCAAAGAATATTTCTATTCACCAGTGCTGCTGTGAAGGTATCTTAGGCTCCATAGTGCTAAAGGGGCTTAGAATGATACCTAGAGGACCTGGTGGCTTTTAGCTTTGTTTGAAGCAGACCTCCCTTTTCTTTCAAGGCTGTCCAACTCTGTCGACCAGGGGATACAACAATGGAGAGAGAGCGCAAGAAGGTAGCTCAGTGTGGACCATTCAGGAGGGCTTTCAGATTTACACTCTGGACTCACCCTGTATTGTTCTGAACTCTGGCTCTACCACTCAACCAAATTTCCCTGAGTCTCCTTCAGGCTCTTCATCTGCATAATGCCAAAATAATCCCGCCCACTTTACAGGGGTTGTTGGGAGGGTTAAATGAGACAATCCAATGCACAGAGCTGAACACGGAGCCTGGCACATCTTATGTGCTCAATTAACAGCCACTGGGCATTATCTGGAAATAAAGAAGGTGCAAATGAACAACCTTCCTGTACAATAGAGCTTGTGGTATAATAGGACATATCATGCCCATATGTCTCCTAAGCATTTATCTTTCTAGACCAAAGAGTTGAACAACAAGTATTTTACTTAATCCTCTAAGCTGCTGATTAATATATTTGCTTCTTTCAAAGTCCATTATGTTTTTGGTCCACTGATGAAGCAACATTTTTTTTTTTTTTAAACTTATTTTTTTAATTTTTTTATTTTTGGCTGTGCTGGGTCTTTGTTGTTGTGTGGGTTTAACTGCTCTGTGGTATGTGGGATCTTCCCGGATCAGGGATCGAACCTGGGTCTTCTGCATTGGCAGACGGGTTCTTATCCACTGAGCCACAAGGGAAGCCCATGAAGCAACTTTTGATGCTGAAGAATCATGAAAACTGGTAAGGTAGCATTTCTGAATTATGTGTAGCAACAGCTAAAATGTAGCTAGCTTTTTTGTCCCAAGGCATGTTTTAACTTACATATCTGGCATACAGAATATTTCTTTTTTTAAGATTTATCTATTTCCTTGGCAGCATGGGTCATAGTTGAGCACAAGTGATCTTTAGCTGCAGCATGTGGGATCTAGTTCTCTGACCAGGAATCAAACCAAGGCCCTCTGCACTGGGAGCGTGGAGCCTTAGCCACTGGACCACCGGGAAAGCCCTCAAAGAATATTTCTATTCACCAGTGCTGCTGTGAAGGTATCTTAGGCTCCATAGTGCTAAAGGGGCTTAGAATGATACCTAGAGGACCTGGTGGCTTTTAGCTTTGTTTGAAGCAGACCTCCCTTTTCTTTCAAGGCTGTCCAACTCTGTCGACCAGGGGATACAACAATGGAGAGAGAGCGCAAGAAGGTAGCTCAGTGTGGACCATTCAGGAGGGCTTTCAGATTTACACTCTGGACTCACCCTGTATTGTTCTGAACTCTGGCTCTACCACTCAACCAAATTTCCCTGAGTCTCCTTCAGGCTCTTCATCTGCATAATGCCAAAATAATCCCGCCCACTTTACAGGGGTTGTTGGGAGGGTTAAATGAGACAATCCAATGCACAGAGCTGAACACGGAGCCTGGCACATCTTATGTGCTCAATTAACAGCCACTGGGCATTATCTGGAAATAAAGAAGGTGCAAATGAACAACCTTCCTGTACAATAGAGCTTGTGGTATAATAGGACATATCATGCCCATATGTCTCCTAAGCATTTATCTTTCTAGACCAAAGAGTTGAACAACAAGTATTTTACTTAATCCTCTAAGCTGCTGATTAATATATTTGCTTCTTTCAAAGTCCATTATGTTTTTGGTCCACTGATGAAGCAACATTTTTTTTTTTTTTAAACTTATTTTTTTAATTTTTTTATTTTTGGCTGTGCTGGGTCTTTGTTGTTGTGTGGGTTTAACTGCTCTGTGGTATGTGGGATCTTCCCGGATCAGGGATCGAACCTGGGTCTTCTGCATTGGCAGACGGGTTCTTATCCACTGAGCCACAAGGGAAGCCCATGAAGCAACTTTTGATGCTGAAGAATCATGAAAACTGGTAAGGTAGCATTTCTGAATTATGTGTAGCAACAGCTAAAATGTAGCTAGCTTTTTTGTCCCAAATCCTACACTGAATCAATGTTTTCAGTTAAGAATTTACAGTAACATCTGGGGCTTCCCTGGTGGCCCAGTGGATAAGGACACCGCCTTGCAGTGCAAGGGGCGCCAGTTCGATCCCTGGCCTGGGAAGATCCCACGTGCCGCGGAGCGGCTGGACTGATGTGTCCAATTACCGAGACGGAGCTCTGGGGCACCTGCGCCCAGAGCCAGTGCTCTGCAGCGACAGACTCCACCGCGATGGGAGGCCCACAGGAGCCAAGGAACAAAGATGGATGCAAATAGATAAATGAAAGACCAATAGAAGTGGCCCGCCCGCCCCCCTTCCTCCCCAACCTGACCCCCCACCAAAAAAAAAAAAAAAGAATTTACAGTAATATCTGAATCTCTTGAGTAAAAGCTAGAACATTCATTTGTATGTACACATGGAGTCATTTTACCTAAATGCTTTCTTGACTACTTCCTGACATTTTGCATGGACTTGAGACTAGAAATTTGGCTTTTTAGTATCCCAAAAGGTTCGCATTGACTGTAAACTTGGAGTTTACACTATATACACCCTCTGTTTTAGAAAGAGTAATAAATAAACTAGCTTACTCCCATCTGTAGTCTGAGAAATGTCCATCTATGCTTAACTTCTGTTCTGTCTTCCAGTCCCCTCCCCATTCCCAACTTTTTAAAAACATTTATCCCAGCCTTCCACTGACTCAATTCATTTAATAGCTTTTGTGTGGAGTCTCCTCAAAACTGCTTTGTGGGCTTCCCTAGTGGTCCAGTGGGTAAAGAGTTCACCTTGCTGTGCAAGGCACACCGGTCAATCCCTCGCCGGGGAACATCCCACGTGCAGAGGAGCAGCTGGACTGGTATGTCCAATTGCAAGCCAGCACTCTGGAGCGCAAGCGTCCAGAGCCGGTGCTCTGCAAGAGAGGCCACTGCAACTGGAGACCCACACAGGCCAAAGAATAAAGATGGATGAAAATAAACCAATAAAATCAATAAGAGGTCACAGTTTGGAAAAAAAAAAAAAAAAACTGCTTTGAAAATCAGTTTTATCCCTAGCTTCCCTACGTAATATCCTTCCAGAACTCTAGTGAATTTGTCAAACATGATTCCTCCTTACAAAGGAGTATCCTACTCCCCAAAAAGTTGTATCTGCTTAAAAACTATAAAATCCATATACATACACTTATGCAGAATTTGTTTTAGATTCTACTTGCTCCACAAAGTTCAAGAAAAACTCCACAGACAGCACAGTAAATTTATCTTCTGATTCTCAACAAGCCACTATCTTCTAGGAGGCTCATTTTTTTTTATCTGTAAGATGGGCATAATATACATGTTAAACTGCTTCAGTCGTGTCCAACTCTGTGTGACCCCATGGACTGTAGCCCGCTGGCCTCCTCTGTCCATGGGATTCTGCAGGCAAGAATACTGCAGTGGCTTGCCACGCCCTGCTCCAGGGGATCTTCCCACATCTCTTAATATCTTCCACATTAGCAGGCAGGATCTTTATCATTAGTGTCACCTGGGAAACCCATAATTTAGATGTCCTTTGCTAAATACAGCAGGCCATCTCATTACTCATGAATGTATATAAAACACTCTGGGAAAAGCTCAAAGTCCTTTACAAGCAATAGACCATGAATCTTTCTGAAGTGGACTGTTAATTAGGTGGTATTATGCTTTGTTTAATCGTTGGAAAACCCAAAGCTTGGAAACACAATACCATGTCACAGCTGACTTAAAAATCTAGCCTAAACTGTAAACATTAGACAGAAAGACGTCGCAGGGTGGGGGGAATCTGAATAGGAATCCTCACTGTTCTAGCTCTTTATCAAGAAACTACATTACTGCAAAATTCTCTCCTGTTACTGGCTGCCCTGCCCCTCATATTTCCTCCTGTGGCCCAGGAATGGGGAAATGGGTGAGAGGGTTGGAATTCCCTGCTGAAAGCATGCCTTCCCCCACTTTCAGAAAGGTTCATGAACCCTAGACCAGGTACTAAGGGCAAATTTAGTTTCACAGATCTCGTAACAATTTCTCCATGTTTTGTTACTGACCCCTGGAAATTTTTCCTACCAGACCTCCAACAAAATAAAAAAAGGCTGTTGACATTTATCAGTAGGAACACAGCCTCTGCAAATTAACCTGCCAAACTACTGCAGCTTCACTATCTGACCTACAACTGGGAACAAGGCATGGCCTCCGCCACTCCAGAGAAACCTTACATCTTCACACAAAGGAGATACCGTGGATCGAAAAGGGCAAAAAAGAGGTCATGGAAACTTTATATAGCCAGTGAGCTTTCACAAATGATTACTTTGTACCTGCGGACAATGATTAATAGAAACTAGAAATCCTTTGGTCCCAGAGTGGTATTTTGAAAAATATTAATACTTCCTGAGAAAGTGATTTCTAAAAGGGAAAGACAAAGAGCAACACTACTTACTTAAAGACGAGCAAACAACAAAAAATATATGTCCAACAATTAGGGAGTAGTTCAAAAATATCATTGCATGTTAACAAGACAGTTTGTCATCAGGCTATTGAAAATTATTATTCCTATAAGAAAATGCCTATTTTGAATACTGTTACCTAATTATAATTTTATAAAGTACATCTATACATATATATGTGTGCATGTGTGTTATATATATAAAGATTATACAGATAGGTATAAAGGTTATAAAATTTGGAATTACATAAACGGTTGCATACAATGCTCCTTAGGTTACCTATCTCCTAGGAAGCTGTAGAAAGGTTTGTAGAAGTGAACCCAAAGTGGTATTATGCTTTGTTTAATCGTTGGAAAACCCAAAGCTTGGAAACACAATACCATGTCACAGCTGACTTAAAAATCTAGCCTAAACTGTAAACATTAGACAGAAAGACGTCGCAGGGTGGGGGGAATCTGAATAGGAATCCTCACTGTTCTAGCTCTTTATCAAGAAACTACATTACTGCAAAATTCTCTCCTGTTACTGGCTGCCCTGCCCCTCATATTTCCTCCTGTGGCCCAGGAATGGGGAAATGGGTGAGAGGGTTGGAATTCCCTGCTGAAAGCATGCCTTCCCCCACTTTCAGAAAGGTTCATGAACCCTAGACCAGGTACTAAGGGCAAATTTAGTTTCACAGATCTCGTAACAATTTCTCCATGTTTTGTTACTGACCCCTGCAAATTTTTCCTACCAGACCTCCAACAAAATAAAAAAAGGCTGTTGACATTTATCAGTAGGAACACAGCCTCTGCAAATTAACCTGCCAAACTACTGCAGCTTCACTATCTGACCTACAACTGGGAACAAGGCATGGCCTCCGCCACTCCAGAGAAACCTTACATCTTCACACAAAGGAGATACCGTGGATCGAAAAGGGCAAAAAAGAGGTCATGGAAACTTTATATAGCCAGTGAGCTTTCACAAATGATTACTTTGTACCTGCGGACAATGATTAATAGAAACTAGAAATCCTTTGGTCCCAGAGTGGTATTTTGAAAAATATTAATACTTCCTGAGAAAGTGATTTCTAAAAGGGAAAGACAAAGAGCAACACTACTTACTTAAAGACGAGCAAACAACAAAAAATATATGTCCAACAATTAGGGAGTAGTTCAAAAATATCATTGCATGTTAACAAGACAGTTTGTCATCAGGCTATTGAAAATTATTATTCCTATAAGAAAATGCCTATTTTGAATACTGTTACCTAATTATAATTTTATAAAGTACATCTATACATATATATGTGTGCATGTGTGTTATATATATAAAGATTATACAGATAGGTATAAAGGTTATAAAATTTGGAATTACATAAACGGTTGCATACAATGCTCCTTAGGTTACCTATCTCCTAGGAAGCTGTAGAAAGGTTTGTAGAATGTGAAATGATGATAGAGATGATGGAAAGGGGAGCTCACCAAGATTCTCTCTGGAATAGTTTTGGGGTCATTTTTATTCCCTTTTTTGTAAGCTTCAGTCCTGTTCCGTTTTCAACAATGAATATATAAATTTCTATAAAATGACTTCTTTTTAATGACAGCAGAGCAAGTCCAGAGAGCACACTGAGAGCAGAGCCATCCAAGTGGCAGGCAGAGCTCCATCCTTGGTCTAGGGGAGGAGAGGCAGATGTGTCACCAGCCCTGAGCCTCAAAACCTTCAGCTGTGACGATAGAACCTATGAATAAGAATTCTTCTGGGCTTCCCTGGTGGTCCAGTGGGTAAGGACACTGCCTTGCAGTGCAAGGGGCACTGGTTTAATACCTAGCCTGGGAAGATCCCACGTGCCATGGAGCGGCTGGACTGGTGTGTCCAATTATGAGCCAGTGCTCTTGGGGCACATGTGCCCAGAGCCAGTGCTCTGCAACAAGAGAGGCCACTGCAATGGGAGGCCCACACAAGCCAAAGGATAAAGGTGTATGAAAATAAACAAATATAAAACCAATAAAAGAGGACAAATTTAAAAAAAGAATTCTTCTTTTTAAAATTTTGGCCTCTTTTATTGGTTTATTTCTCTATTTCCATCCATCTTTATTCTTTGGCCTATGTGGGCCTCCTATTGTAGTGGCCTCTCTGGCTGCACAGCACGGGCTCTGGGTGCATGTGCTCCAGAGCACAGGATCGTAACTAGACACACCGGTCCAGCCGCTTTGCCGCACGTGGGATCTTCCCGGGCCAGGGGTTGAACTGGTGTCCCTTGCACTGCAAGATGGACTCTTTACCCACAGGACCACCAGGGAAGCCCTGAATAAGATTTCTTAAGGCAGTGCTTCTATAACTGGCCTAAATATGTGACAAATAAGTTCAAATCCTTAAAAAAAAAAAAAGAAAAAAAAGATAAAAGCATTCATACCTAAAACTTACGTATCTAACCACACTCAAAATTCAGTTTTATTGTATTTCTGTTTCTCTGCATGCTTAAAAGATCAATCATATTTATCACTCAAAGCAGGAAATAAAAAAGAGAGTCAACTGTCTTCTGTGAAACAAAAATAATCCCAATGGTAAAAACGAACTTTACTGCATGCTTAAATTATGTTTTCAGAAAAATAAACACTGAAATCACTACTTTTAGAGTTAAAAAAAAAACACACACACAATTTAACTTTGAAAGTATTCACAGGGCACTCTCGCAAGCTGTGGTTTAAACTTACTATTGGGGAATATATGAGGACATGACAGTTTCTAAGGAGAGAGCTAATAGAAAGACACTGTTGGAATTCTACTCAGGATAAAGACAAGACGTTAGAAGTTTTCCTGATTAAATCACACTAGAACTTCACTAAAACTAAAACTAAAGGGTATAGGATACTTGACAGAGTTCTATTTGATAAGTCTTTCATGTAGCAGATGACAGTTTAATTTTATTTTGATACTTCATAGTATCAAAGCATTTCCAAAACTCTCAATCTAAAACAAAAAATGAAAAAAATTAAATAAAAATAAACTATAAATACAAAATATTTATATATATTTATATTTTATGTAATATTTTATCTAAATATATATAAAGTATAAAATATAGTTACAAAAGGAAATACATATAAAATACTGAAATCCAAAAAGCTCTTCCTTCCTCTTTTAGAAATGTAAAACAGAGCAGAAACCTAATATGCACACACTTCTCTCTCTTCCTAAGTCACTGTTTTTAGCCATAAAAATCAAGACAATCATGACACGATGCTAAGAAATATATGGGTGAAGAATAATGATAATTGTAAGTAGAATTAATGCTGTCCTTCCAAGAATGGTTTCAATGAGGATTATTTCTAAATAAAACACTTGGGAAAAACAATCTACTCGGGAACTCTTACATTGATACTCTATGCTTTCAGTCCATACAGCCAAAGAGAAGTGAAAGTCTAATCAAAAATTCAGTGAATTTACAACATTGTTAATAAGCTACACCCTAATACAAAATAAATAGGGTTTTAAAAAATAAAAATATAGTAGATTAAAAAAAGAATTTAATGAATTTAACTATTGGGTACAACTTGGATAATTATGACTATATTTTTTAAAACAGCCAAGTGTTCACAATTACCTGGAAAATTCATCCGGTACAATGATTTAGCATTTATTTGGCAGGTGCTCTTTCCTGGGAGAAGACAAAAGTCTTCTCACCTGAAGACACATTTCAGGGAAGGAGACAAAAAGAACTTACATGACTTACTTCACACATTAGAGCAAAAAAGTATGCTGCTTGTAAAAAGAGGGTGCAATGTCTTCAAAGGTTTAGAAAAGGGAAGGATGCCTGAGGAGGCACAGAGGAAGGCGTGGGCACTGCAGGTGTCCCCCTGGCCAAGCTTTTGTTCACAGTGGTCCCTAGTGGGTTCCAGCTGAGCAAGTGATTCCTAACCATCCCATCCTTCGCTGTCATCCTTCAGAATGGCTGCAGCCTCTGCTCCCCTGTTCCAATGTCGGCACCGGTGTTTCCTGTACTCTCAATGCATAGCCATCATCACAAGAGTACAGAGCTTTGCTTTTTCTGTGCAGATAAGGTGGTATGTCGGCAATACTCTTCCTACTTCAGTGGAAGCTCACTCTTGCATCATGCCTCTATGTATAACCAGAAAGTCATGTTGGTATTGTCAAGCTACTGAGATAGAAAGCTGGAAGGTCACACTGCATGAAGGGAGCCTGAGGAATGACTCAGCTGGTTAAACAGGACTGGGAAAGTTGTGATCATCTGTGTGGAGCAGGGTAAGTCAATCATCTCTGCTTCCCCCGGTCCCAGCCAGAAACAGGTAATCGATAACTTGTAAGTAGAATTAAATGCTGTAAGAAATATATGGGTGAAGAATAATGATAATTGTAAGTAGAATTAATGCTGTCCTTCCAAGAATGGTTTCAATGAGGATTATTTCTAAATAAAACACTTGGGAAAAACAATCTACTCGGGAACTCTTACATTGATACTCTATGCTTTCAGTCCATACAGCCAAAGAGAAGTGAAAGTCTAATCAAAAATTCAGTGAATTTACAACATTGTTAATAAGCTACACCCTAATACAAAATAAATAGGGTTTTAAAAAATAAAAATATAGTAGATTAAAAAAAGAATTTAATGAATTTAACTATTGGGTACAACTTGGATAATTATGACTATATTTTTTAAAACAGCCAAGTGTTCACAATTACCTGGAAAATTCATCCGGTACAATGATTTAGCATTTATTTGGCAGGTGCTCTTTCCTGGGAGAAGACAAAAGTCTTCTCACCTGAAGACACATTTCAGGGAAGGAGACAAAAAGAACTTACATGACTTACTTCACACATTAGAGCAAAAAAGTATGCTGCTTGTAAAAAGAGGGTGCAATGTCTTCAAAGGTTTAGAAAAGGGAAGGATGCCTGAGGAGGCACAGAGGAAGGCGTGGGCACTGCAGGTGTCCCCCTGGCCAAGCTTTTGTTCACAGTGGTCCCTAGTGGGTTCCAGCTGAGCAAGTGATTCCTAACCATCCCATCCTTCGCTGTCATCCTTCAGAATGGCTGCAGCCTCTGCTCCCCTGTTCCAATGTCGGCACCGGTGTTTCCTGTACTCTCAATGCATAGCCATCATCACAAGAGTACAGAGCTTTGCTTTTTCTGTGCAGATAAGGTGGTATGTCGGCAATACTCTTCCTACTTCAGTGGAAGCTCACTCTTGCATCATGCCTCTATGTATAACCAGAAAGTCATGTTGGTATTGTCAAGCTACTGAGATAGAAAGCTGGAAGGTCACACTGCATGAAGGGAGCCTGAGGAATGACTCAGCTGGTTAAACAGGACTGGGAAAGTTGTGATCATCTGTGTGGAGCAGGGTAAGTCAATCATCTCTGCTTCGCCCAGCCAGAAACAGGAACTTGGTGCACATTCCAAGAAAAGGCATGAGCGCTGAAACAGGAAGAAAAGAAGCGGCTCCTGATACGGCAACTATGTGATAAACATCCCCAGAAGGAAATGATGATAACTTCCCCAGAAGATCACATGGTCACCAATGACACCAGGCCCATCTCCCAGCCTAAAATAATAGACTTATAGAAGCTAAGCTTCCCTGAAAGGTAAGACCTTCAGAAGCCAAGGTAACAGAATGAGTCCTCCCAGACAAAGTCAATTTGAGAAGTAGGAACCAGGACTCTACGACCAGTAAGCTATACTCTGCTCAAGCTAGGGCTGGAGAGAGGTTTTTGCCTTCTATGACCACTGGAATCAACAGGTAGTGGACCCTTAGAGTGGCATACGAAGAAATCGGGCGCCTAAACTGGGCTAGGTAAGAAAACACACGCAAGCTAGTTAGAAAATGTTTACTCGGACTTCCCTGATGGTCCAGTGGTTAGGACTCCATGCTTCCAATGCAGGAGCCGCGGGTTTGATCCCTGGTCAGGGAACTAGGATCCCACATGCTACATGATGCGACCAAAAAGAAAAAAATGAAATAAAAGAAAAAAAAAAAATGTTTACTGTGGGTAAAAGCAAGAAAAATGGCAGCACACTGCCGTGGCTTAACCACACTCAGAGGTTAAGAAAACCATCCCCCTGTCTCTCAGCAGGGGGTGGTTAAGAAAGCTACATCCCAAGCACTAAGGGCAGGCTGAACAAAACCCCCTGCTTTCTCTCCCCACCTAAAAGCCCAATAAAGTGAGAATTGAGGGACAAATCCTCAAGGACAGGGAGAATGAGAGAAGAGACAACAGTAAAGATACTTTGGTGAGATGAAGGGAAGCCAAGAATCACCCTCATTTATACTTCGGGATGTCAAAATGCTAAACAAGTCAAGGTAATGGCATCCTCCATAGAGGGAGGGGTTTGCTTTGCTTAGTCTCTCGGTCACATTTCACTCTGCGACTCCATGGACTGTTGCCTGCAAAACTCCTCAGTCCATGGGATTCTCCAAGCAAAAATACTGAAGTAGGTAGCCTATCCCTTCTCTAGGGTGACTTCCCAATCCAGGGCCTGAGTCCAGGTTTCCCACATTGCAGGTGGATTCTTTACGAATGATTGAAAATAAAAACTGAAAGCCTCCTAAGGAAGCAATTAGATCTCCCAGGTCTCTCCAGCCACTCTGAGCAGTTCGATGATTGCCCCTTCTTCTACCCCAGTGAAAAAACACCTGGAGTTTCTTTCCTAATCTTCCCCAGAGGAGTTACATGAACATGGAACTACCCTAAAGAGAGCAGAAAAGAGGAGGTTTCTGATTGGAGTACATCAGACACAGCTCAGGAATTTTAATACCACGTGGTGGGGTGGGGGGGGGGGGATTATATGAACATGCAGATGCTGAGACATTCAGCCTTCTCCATTTAGTTCCCAAATCACTGGCAGCCAGGCTCTTCCCACCATCCAGGAAAAAGACTGGAAGAGCTTTTTCTGAGGATCCTCACTAGCCCAAAAGGTACTAATATCTGCGTTTCCCCCAAATCACCCAATAGTGAATTTCCCAGTCAACAAGCCACCACATCTTTAGCTTTTTAATCCCTGACTCATATGTGAGTAGATAACCTAGGGTATCAGAAATACAAGGAAAGGATTTACCTGGTGGTCCAGTGGCTAAGACTCCATGCTCCCAGTGCAGGGGGCCTGGATCCAATCCCTAGTCAGAGAACGAGATTCCACATGCCACAACTAAAAGATCCTATATGCCATGCCTGAAGATCCCAAGTGCCAGAACTAAGACCCAGCACAGCCAAAAAATAAATAAATGCATCAAAAAAAAAAAGAAATACAAGGAAAGCCTCTAATATGAAAGAGACCTAAACAAACAGACAATAGCAACCTGGGGCAACTGAGTCAGGAAGAAAAAAACTTAAAAAAGAAAAAAAAAAACCTCCTCAGACAAGAAATCATAAAACAAAATCAAGAAACGACATCAAAGGGGTTTTGATTTTGACCCACAAAATCAAGGAACAACCCACACATAAACACATACGTGTATATTATTCAGGGAACCAAAAGGCTTTAATTTTAAATAGGATTATACACGTGAAAAACTCAGTGGAAGGAGTTCATGATAATACTGAGAAAATCTCCCCAAAAGTAGAAACGAGAAATAAGCAGACTCTTTATCATCTGAGCCACCAGCGAGGCCCAATAAACTTGAAGGAAATTCTATAAACTTCCTTCTACAAACAGGTTTGCAGACAGCTTACAGACAAAAATTAAGGAATTAGAATAATTCTGAATTTCAACAGCAACACTGCAATCTAGAAGGTGGTGATGGAACAAGCCTTCAGATTTTTCATCCTGTAGGTCTATAATCGAACTATCCATTATCAGTGGGAAACAGATATTTTCAGCACTTATTGTACAATAAATAGACAAAATAAAAATCAATAAAATAAATAGAAAAGAATACACGCCCTGTGCAGCCTCCACCAGGAAACTCCTTGAGGATGGGCTGTACCAGAACAAGGGAGTCTACGAGATGAGAAAGGCATGTGCTACAGGTAACAGGAGATTTGATAAGGAGAAACATGATGGGGATTCCCGGGATGATGACAAAGGGAGGGACCCAGGGTGACATCTGTGTCCACATGTAGAAGACAACCAGCCCAGGCACGTCATTAGGTTCAGGGACACCTTCTTCGGGGGAAAATGAAACTGACGGAATACTTGCTGCATCTGAAGGAACAACAGAAAACCGTTCAAAAGCTTTGGGCTGAATTAATGATGAGTACTTAAACAACTAAGCCAGTGAACAGAAAAGCAATTCTTGAATCCAAATAAATGAAAAAGTTGTGCTTGGCTTGGCTATGAATACGGATCTAACCAAAATTACTGTTTAACTCCTGCAAGGATGGGAAAATAAGGAAGTGTGGTTAGGCGGGGGTTAGAGAAGAGAGCCGAGTCACCATCTTCCACAGCGGGAAGTCAACAGATAATGTCTCAAACTGAAAAATGCAACCACAAGAATCACTTACAAGGAATAAATGTCAAAATAACCAGCTCAGGGAATCACAAGTGTTTATTTCTGGAGAAGGAAAAAATGTAACGTAGATTAAAAGTTTTAAACTAAGAAACAGAGAGAGAATATTACAAAACAACAAAAAAATATTGGTTTCTCTGCCCTTTTTTTAAATTTGTGTTTGCTTTGTTTTCCTAATAAACTGGGGAAATTCCGTCCATTTTCCCTAAACAAAAGAAAAATATCATTTTATACATCAAGACCACAAAGCTGCGGTCTCCTAAGCTCTGAACAGTCAGATTTAATGGGAAAGTTAATAGTTACAATCTGATTCCTAAAAGACAAGAAGAAAAAGTGAAGGCAAATACCAGGCCTCTCTCCTCTGCAATCTAGAAGGTGGTGATGGAACAAGCCTTCAGATTTTTCATCCTGTAGGTCTATAATCGAACTATCCATTATCAGTGGGAAACAGATATTTTCAGCACTTATTGTACAATAAATAGACAAAATAAAAATCAATAAAATAAATAGAAAAGAATACACGCCCTGTGCAGCCTCCACCAGGAAACTCCTTGAGGATGGGCTGTACCAGAACAAGGGAGTCTACGAGATGAGAAAGGCATGTGCTACAGGTAACAGGAGATTTGATAAGGAGAAACATGATGGGGATTCCCGGGATGATGACAAAGGGAGGGACCCAGGGTGACATCTGTGTCCACATGTAGAAGACAACCAGCCCAGGCACGTCATTAGGTTCAGGGACACCTTCTTCGGGGGAAAATGAAACTGACGGAATACTTGCTGCATCTGAAGGAACAACAGAAAACCGTTCAAAAGCTTTGGGCTGAATTAATGATGAGTACTTAAACAACTAAGCCAGTGAACAGAAAAGCAATTCTTGAATCCAAATAAATGAAAAAGTTGTGCTTGGCTTGGCTATGAATACGGATCTAACCAAAATTACTGTTTAACTCCTGCAAGGATGGGAAAATAAGGAAGTGTGGTTAGGCGGGGGTTAGAGAAGAGAGCCGAGTCACCATCTTCCACAGCGGGAAGTCAACAGATAATGTCTCAAACTGAAAAATGCAACCACAAGAATCACTTACAAGGAATAAATGTCAAAATAACCAGCTCAGGGAATCACAAGTGTTTATTTCTGGAGAAGGAAAAAATGTAACGTAGATTAAAAGTTTTAAACTAAGAAACAGAGAGAGAATATTACAAAACAACAAAAAAATATTGGTTTCTCTGCCCTTTTTTTAAATTTGTGTTTGCTTTGTTTTCCTAATAAACTGGGGAAATTCCGTCCATTTTCCCTAAACAAAAGAAAAATATCATTTTATACATCAAGACCACAAAGCTGCGGTCTCCTAAGCTCTGAACAGTCAGATTTAATGGGAAAGTTAATAGTTACAATCTGATTCAAGGAAGGACAGGTTGAGCCAGAGCAGAGATGCAAAGGCAAGCCCGGGGAAGAGGCATGTTTGGAGGTGAAGGCAAATACCAGGCCTCTCTCCTCTAAGGTTCTTTTCAGCAAAGCTATTCTCATGGCATAATCCCCTGGGACAGAATAATCTTAGAACTGCCAGTGACCGTGGACTAATTTCACTCCCTTCTAACAGACTCCCATGCCCAATTTATGACCATAATTCATCCACTCCACAACAGTTCATCTGGGTTCAACTCCATTTGCTCCACTTGGCTGTGTAGACTGGATAAAAGGAGAGCCCAGTAAGGCTCTGAACCAGGTGACCCGGTCATCAACAGCATCTATGTATTAAGCTGGGGGTCAACAGCCCTGTCAACTATGTGGACTCTCCATGCCCTGAACAATAAGACAATTCTCCCTAGGGGTGGAATCCCAGGGAGGGGTGGGGTAGGGTGGGAGCCAAGGAGCTGGAAGAGCTGCGGTGGGGAAGGGAGGCAGCACACAGATCAACCTGGAGGAACCTGGCAGCAGAGCAGGCCTGGAGCACAAGGCCCAGCCTGCCAGCCTTCTGCACACACAGAGGAAGGCGGAGGAAGGTCTCTACCAGCAATTCTTCCCCAAGCAAAAAAGTGATCAGATACAGCCACAATCTCACCAGCCACCAGGACAAGGCTCAACCTAGGAAGCAAAGGTCACCTTTCTCTTTCACTATGATTTGATAAAACCCTGTCCTTGAGTAACTAGCTGCTGAGAAAACATGATGCCAGAATATCTTGATACAGAATAAGCAGGTAAAAAGGTTGACAGTGCTGGAACATATATTAATAGTCTATTTCTTAAAGATGTGAAAATTCTCATTCAAGAATCTCTGTGTGGCAAACTAGAGCACAACACTGATTCGCATGTGTTTGCAACGCTTTCCCTATACAGTTTTACAAACCCAAATGTAAACAACCTCTGGGAAGAACAGTAATTATTAACATAAAGACAGTCAAGGCAAAAATATAGTCATTTTCTAAAGCCAAAAAAATTGACAATGAGAAAGTTAATAGTTACAATCTGATTCAAGGAAGGACAGGTTGAGCCAGAGCAGAGATGCAAAGGCAAGCCCGGGGAAGAGGCATGTTTGGAGGTGAAGGCAAATACCAGGCCTCTCTCCTCTAAGGTTCTTTTCAGCAAAGCTATTCTCATGGCATAATCCCCTGGGACAGAATAATCTTAGAACTGCCAGTGACCGTGGACTAATTTCACTCCCTTCTAACAGACTCCCATGCCCAATTTATGACCATAATTCATCCACTCCACAACAGTTCATCTGGGTTCAACTCCATTTGCTCCACTTGGCTGTGTAGACTGGATAAAAGGAGAGCCCAGTAAGGCTCTGAACCAGGTGACCCGGTCATCAACAGCATCTATGTATTAAGCTGGGGGTCAACAGCCCTGTCAACTATGTGGACTCTCCATGCCCTGAACAATAAGACAATTCTCCCTAGGGGTGGAATCCCAGGGAGGGGTGGGGTAGGGTGGGAGCCAAGGAGCTGGAAGAGCTGCGGTGGGGAAGGGAGGCAGCACACAGATCAACCTGGAGGAACCTGGCAGCAGAGCAGGCCTGGAGCACAAGGCCCAGCCTGCCAGCCTTCTGCACACACAGAGGAAGGCGGAGGAAGGTCTCTACCAGCAATTCTTCCCCAAGCAAAAAAGTGATCAGATACAGCCACAATCTCACCAGCCACCAGGACAAGGCTCAACCTAGGAAGCAAAGGTCACCTTTCTCTTTCACTATGATTTGATAAAACCCTGTCCTTGAGTAACTAGCTGCTGAGAAAACATGATGCCAGAATATCTTGATACAGAATAAGCAGGTAAAAAGGTTGACAGTGCTGGAACATATATTAATAGTCTATTTCTTAAAGATGTGAAAATTCTCATTCAAGAATCTCTGTGTGGCAAACTAGAGCACAACACTGATTCGCATGTGTTTGCAACGCTTTCCCTATACAGTTTTACAAACCCAAATGTAAACAACCTCTGGGAAGAACAGTAATTATTAACATAAAGGCAGTAAGCATCTAGAGTTGACAAGAGAATGTACTGATCAGATTAACCAGAGTATTAGGAAAGGGTGGGTTTTTTCTAAACAATGAAAATGTTTCTAAACCAAAAAAAAAAAAGTTTTCAGATACATAATGAGAATATTATACGCATTTTTCTTTTCTCCATATAAATCATGACACTCCATGGTATACGTGATTCTCTACAATTGAGCTACCAGCCTCACAAACCAACCTGTTAAACCCTAAATGTACTTGGAAAACCCACTGGTTTGTTGGAGTTGTTTTCTCCTCTCCAGCTCTTTAGGGGAGAATCATCAAGAAAAAAGTGAGTTCTCAGAATTTCCTAAGAGGAAAAAAAATGGGCACTCACTGGAAAAACACAAGAGTATATGTTCAAAACACTTAACTATTTTGGATAAGCTTCAAACCCACTTAGCCAGGAGTCATCCTGTTGCTCCAACAAAACACTGAGATCTACCCTTCTAATCAAGTCTTCCAGTTTCCAAAGAATGGCAACAGATGAGACTGCTTCCGAACCTGATACACAGCAACTTGTTCTTTCATGAAAACAAAACAAAAGGAAATGTAGGATCCGAGGGTAAGCGCACACCCCCGAGTGAAGCCCCTAGTTTTCCTAACATACATATTCAGCGACTCCCTACTAGCAACATTCAAACACAACTTCCCAGATGAAAAACTTTGAGGTTGGTGAGGCGAGGCACTCAGACACGTGCACCTGCGGAAAGTTTCTGTTGATTCTGCCAACTTTCAATCAAGCCTGCGTGGACGCCCAAGGATGGAGAGGAGTAATCATGTCCGCAGCGCAGCTGGAAAGGGAATCCAACGCAGAGGCGGGGCGGCCTCGGTCCGAGACTAGAGGAAAGGGGCGGGCGCTCCTGGGGAGAAGCCAGCGCCGGAGCTCGGGAAGCGGAGAGGCTAGGGCCCCAGGGAAGCGCGGCTACGTGGGGATGTGCACCTGTCCCTTCGCGGTACACAGGGGACGAGAGTCCTCACCTGGCGCCGCTCACGGCGGCGCGGGGGAGAAAACAAGTCTTCCTGGTTCCACGAGGGTCAGCCTCTGGGCTTGTGGAAGCCTCCTCTGGCCGCTCGCATCCCCAGCCACCCACCCTTCCCCGCCCGGAGTCGCGCAGGCCCCGGGCCGCCCCTGCCGGCCCGAGGCGCCCTTACCTGGCTGGAGCGCGCCTGCAGCGCGGAGCGCGGGACACTCTGCAGTCCGCCGGCGCCGCGGAGTCCTGCGCCCGGCGCCCCGGCCCCGCCTCCGCCCGCCCCGGCCCCGCCCCGCCCGGCCCGCGAGCGCTCCGCCCCCGCTCGCGGAGGCCTGCGGCGGCCGGTTCCCACGGCACTGCCGCGGCGGAGAGCAGAGGTGGGAGTGGGTCGGATACGCGGCCAGACTCTCGAGACCCAGCCGGAGTTTCGGGGGAATCGCGGGAATGTCCCTGGTGCCCCTGGACGCTGGAACCTCCTCCTTCCTGCCCCTCCCCCGCAGTCGCCCCGCGGGGACGCGGACACCCCTGGCCCAGGGCGGCCCCACGCTTGTGCCACCTGAGGGTGACCGGGGACTCTGTCGGAATTAGGAACCGCACCTCCCCTTCCGCTAAATGGTGGCGAGTCAGGTGGATGACGCGGTGAGGTGGAGCAAAGCAACGACTTGTACCGAAAGAATAACTTTTTCTGTCCAGCCTCAAGCAGCAGAGCGTGTCTGATACACTTACAGGTCACGTGGCCTCACTACTAATGTGTGTGTGTGTGCGTGCGCGCGCTCTGTCGCTCGGTCGTGTCTGGCTCTTTGCGACCCCATGGACTGTGGCCCGCCAGCCTCCTCTGTCCGTGGGATTTTCCAGGCAGGATTACTAGACTGGGTTGCCATTTCCTCCTCCAGGGGATCTTCCTGACTCGGATATGGAACCTGTCTCTATTAGGGCTGCATTGTTTCAGCAGGCAGATTCTTTACCACTAAGCCACCTGGGTAGTAACACGTTATTCATTCAGTAAGGGTAGAAAATTGTCCTTAGGTAAGACTTTCTTGGTCCCAGGCACTCTTCTAAGTGCCTTCCCTGTATTACCATCCCTATGCAGTGTATTTTAGCAGAACACTGCCCCGTTTAGAGGAGAATGGATACAGGGGGGAATCACCCTACTATGTACCTGAAACTGTCGTAATATTATTGATTGGCTACACTGCAGCATAAATAAAGTACCCAATTTTATGTAGGGTGAAAGTGAGGCACAGAGAACTTCACCTGCACCCAACAATAGATCGAAAAGCTGGAGTTCAAATCCCTCTAGTCTGCCTCCTGATTTTGAGCTCTAAACCACAGCTCTCCAGGCTCACCACATATGAGTGTTCACCATGTCCCATAAGCTGTTAGAGGCCCGAGAAATACATGGATTCTTCCCTCCAGGAGCTTTTAGTCTGGTGGGGCAAGAAGGACAGGCGGTTATCAATAAGCAAGTGAAAAAAATGAAGCCATTGCACATACAAGAAGCACCCTAAAATACAGCCAGGTGATGGAATTGAAAGTGTGGGGGAGTGGAAGGTGACCGTGGTCGCCCTGGACGCTGGAACCTCCTCCTTCCTGCCCCTCCCCCGCAGTCGCCCCGCGGGGACGCGGACACCCCTGGCCCAGGGCGGCCCCACGCTTGTGCCACCTGAGGGTGACCGGGGACTCTGTCGGAATTAGGAACCGCACCTCCCCTTCCGCTAAATGGTGGCGAGTCAGGTGGATGACGCGGTGAGGTGGAGCAAAGCAACGACTTGTACCGAAAGAATAACTTTTTCTGTCCAGCCTCAAGCAGCAGAGCGTGTCTGATACACTTACAGGTCACGTGGCCTCACTACTAATGTGTGTGTGTGTGCGTGCGCGCGCTCTGTCGCTCGGTCGTGTCTGGCTCTTTGCGACCCCATGGACTGTGGCCCGCCAGCCTCCTCTGTCCGTGGGATTTTCCAGGCAGGATTACTAGACTGGGTTGCCATTTCCTCCTCCAGGGGATCTTCCTGACTCGGATATGGAACCTGTCTCTATTAGGGCTGCATTGTTTCAGCAGGCAGATTCTTTACCACTAAGCCACCTGGGTAGTAACACGTTATTCATTCAGTAAGGGTAGAAAATTGTCCTTAGGTAAGACTTTCTTGGTCCCAGGCACTCTTCTAAGTGCCTTCCCTGTATTACCATCCCTATGCAGTGTATTTTAGCAGAACACTGCCCCGTTTAGAGGAGAATGGATACAGGGGGGAATCACCCTACTATGTACCTGAAACTGTCGTAATATTATTGATTGGCTACACTGCAGCATAAATAAAGTACCCAATTTTATGTAGGGTGAAAGTGAGGCACAGAGAACTTCACCTGCACCCAACAATAGATCGAAAAGCTGGAGTTCAAATCCCTCTAGTCTGCCTCCTGATTTTGAGCTCTAAACCACAGCTCTCCAGGCTCACCACATATGAGTGTTCACCATGTCCCATAAGCTGTTAGAGGCCCGAGAAATACATGGATTCTTCCCTCCAGGAGCTTTTAGTCTGGTGGGGCAAGAAGGACAGGCGGTTATCAATAAGCAAGTGAAAAAAATGAAGCCATTGCACATACAAGAAGCACCCTAAAATACAGCCAGGTGATGGAATTGAAAGTGTGGGGAGGGGAGAACACAGATCTAGCTGTCCTGGAGGCTTCTCAGAGGAGGTGACAGTGGAGGTGGGAGCTGAGTGGTAGCTCAGGCGGTCAGCCTGAAGAAGAAGCACGGGCGAAGTCTTGTGAATTAATCATCCCACCGATGCTTGTTGGAGACCTCAAAGCATGCCTTCCTATATTATAATCTCTCTTTTGATCATACCGTCACCCTGAGAAGAAGTCTGACAAGATTCCATTTTACAGGAGGAAAAAATAATCTAATGGTTAATGATATGCCTAAGGGTGGGGTGGGGGGGTGGGACGAGGGCAGAGGTTTGAACCAAGACTCTCTGATTTCAGATCCTCTTTCACTCAGGTGAGGGCCTTGAGTATGATGTCTCAATAAATCCCGTAAAATTTCTCGTGTGAGCTTGCCTCTTCTCAGCCCCAGTCTCTTCTGCCTCCTGTTGACTAGTTAAAGAATTTCCTTCACGCCAACCAACTGTTCTTTGAGGAAGCGGAGGTCAGGAACCTTCTGAAAGGATTCAAAATGTGTGTGTGTGTGTGTGTGTGTGTGCATGTTGCATGACTATGGTAATAAAGTTGGTTTCTCTCAAGAAAAATGCTCACATGTATAAGGGTGATTACTTAGAATTTTCATCAAATTGACTGATCCAAAAAAGGTAAAAGTCACTGTCTTAAGAGTTTAGCTGATACTTGGAGTGACTAAAAGAACTGATTTTCAACTCACTTTCCCTGGGCTAGCTAGGTGACTCTGGTGACTCCTGTTTCTGACTTGATGGAAATCAGGCTCTTTAGGTTTATGAAGGTTGATTGAAAGGGGAAACAAAGCCAGATCCTCACATAGCGCCTTCATAAACCCCTTCTCTCCTCGTACTTGGAAAAGATCTGTATTGTCACTGTCTGTTCTAAAGAAGACCAGAGACTGATCTGTATACAAAACAACTGGATAAACGTAACTCTTTTAGCTTCCATAACATTCTACTGTTTCCTAAGAAAGCTGTCTTTCTATTACCAAACAGCATAAGCAGGTGGCTAATACGTCTATATCATCATCAAAATCAACAGAGAATACTGGTATAGTTTCCAGCAAAAACAGTGTCAGAAGGAGAGACTGTGAGAGAGCTTTTAAAAAAAGTGTTTTAGATGGAGGGAGAACACAGATCTAGCTGTCCTGGAGGCTTCTCAGAGGAGGTGACAGTGGAGGTGGGAGCTGAGTGGTAGCTCAGGCGGTCAGCCTGAAGAAGAAGCACGGGCGAAGTCTTGTGAATTAATCATCCCACCGATGCTTGTTGGAGACCTCAAAGCATGCCTTCCTATATTATAACCTCTTTGATCATACCGTCACCCTGAGAAGAAGTCTGACAAGATTCCATTTTACAGGAGGAAAAAATAATCTAATGGTTAATGATATGCCTAAGGGTGGGGTGGGGGCGGGACGAGGGCAGAGGTTTGAACCAAGACTCTCTGATTTCAGATCCTCTTTCACTCAGGTGAGGGCCTTGAGTATGATGTCTCAATAAATCCCGTAAAATTTCTCGTGTGAGCTTGCCTCTTCTCAGCCCCAGTCTCTTCTGCCTCCTGTTGACTAGTTAAAGAATTTCCTTCACGCCAACCAACTGTTCTTTGAGGAAGCGGAGGTCAGGAACCTTCTGAAAGGATTCAAAATGTGTGTGTGTGTGTGTGTGTGTGTGCATGTTGCATGACTATGGTAATAAAGTTGGTTTTCTCTCAAGAAAAATGCTCACATGTATAAGGGTGATTACTTAGAATTTTCATCAAATTGACTGATCCAAAAAAGGTAAAAGTCACTGTCTTAAGAGTTTAGCTGATACTTGGAGTGACTAAAAGAACTGATTTTCAACTCACTTTCCCTGGGCTAGCTAGGTGACTCTGGTGACTCCTGTTTCTGACTTGATGGAAATCAGGCTCTTTAGGTTTATGAAGGTTGATTGAAAGGGAAGCAAAGCCAGATCCTCACATAGCGCCTTCATAAACCCCTTCTCTCCTCGTACTTGGAAAAGATCTGTATTGTCACTGTCTGTTCTAAAGAAGACCAGAGACTGATCTGTATACAAAACAACTGGATAAACGTAACTCTTTTAGCTTCCATAACATTCTACTGTTTCCTAAGAAAGCTGTCTTTCTATTACCAAACAGCATAAGCAGGTGGCTAATACGTCTATATCATCATCAAAATCAACAGAGAATACTGGTATAGTTTCCAGCAGAGTGTTAGAGACAGTGTCAGAAGGAGAGACTGTGAGAGAGCTCCAATTTCATTTACAAGAAGGTGTATAAACTAAACTCAGGATGTGGTAGGCTTAAGAAAATTCCACCTGTACTATTTCTTAGGTGAAACGGACAATAGCTTTAATAGGAAACGGCATACATATATGTATGGCTGAATCCCTTCACTGTTCACCTGAAACTATCACAGCATTGTTTGTTAATTGGCTATAGCCCAGTACAAAATAAAAAGTTCAAAGAAAAAAAGATCTTGCTGCAGTTTATGTCTGAGTGTTCTGCCTATGTTTTCCAGTAAGATTTTTTTTCAGTGTTTAATCTGTTTTGAGTTTATCCTTGTGTATGGTGTTAGGGAGTGTTCTAAGTCCATTCTTTGACATGTAGCCCTGTAATGGCATGTATGGGAAAAGAATCCAAAAGAGAGCGGATATCTATATGTGTATAACTAATTCACTTTGCTGTGTACCTAGACATATCATGGTAAATTAACTATACTCCAATAAAACATTTTAAAAAGCAAAAAAAAGAAAAAAGTATACAACATCAGGCTTGTGTTACTTAAAGTTGTAGGTTAGGCCTCTTCAAAAGAAGGAGTCTGGTGATGGATCTAAAAAGATTTCTTCCTCTTCCTCCAAAGAGAAGATTCAATCGTTATTACTGCCTTCTTTATTTTAATAATGTTTAAATACAGAGGGGGAAAGGGCATCTATGACTTCTTCGAGACAGGGACACCCTTCTTACTATGTATCCACATGGCTTCTATAAAATTTATATGTTTAGGTGAGAACTATCAGGTTGACATAATATTAGTTTCTTGAGGAAAGAAAATGCCTCTTTTTAGCTTACAAATCAATTCCACATTGTGCCTAAGAAGACATGAAGAATCAATTAGGAAAGTTTGTAAATAAAGTGGCGTTTTAGCGCTTGGAGCATCTCCCACTCTTTGTACATCTCTGGCTTCCTTTTGTAACTTTCTTTCTCACCATTGCCCAGGCCCATCCTAGATGAATAGTAAATGTTTGTGAAATAAATGACTGTGACGAAATGATGTTACACGTAGCTGGCTAATACGTCTATCAAATGCAGAAGGTGTTAGAGACAGTGTCAGAAGGAGAGACTGTGAGAGAGCTCCAATTTCATTTACAAGAAGGTGTATAAACTAAACTCAGGATGTGGTAGGCTTAAGAAAATTCCACCTGTACTATTTCTTAGGTGAAACGGACAATAGCTTTAATAGGAAACGGCATACATATATGTATGGCTGAATCCCTTCACTGTTCACCTGAAACTATCACAGCATTGTTTGTTAATTGGCTATAGCCCAGTACAAAATAAAAAGTTCAAAGAAAAAAAGATCTTGCTGCAGTTTATGTCTGAGTGTTCTGCCTATGTTTTCCAGTAAGATTTTTTTTCAGTGTTTAATCTGTTTTGAGTTTATCCTTGTGTATGGTGTTAGGGAGTGTTCTAAGTCCATTCTTTGACATGTAGCCCTGTAATGGCATGTATGGGAAAAGAATCCAAAAGAGAGCGGATATCTATATGTGTATAACTAATTCACTTTGCTGTGTACCTAGACATATCATGGTAAATTAACTATACTCCAATAAAACATTTTAAAAAGCAAAAAAAAGAAAAAAAAGTATACAACATCAGGCTTGTGTTACTTAAAGTTGTAGGTTAGGCCTCTTCAAAAGAAGGAGTCTGGTGATGGATCTAAAAAGATTTCTTCCTCTTCCTCCAAAGAGAAGATTCAATCGTTATTACTGCCTTCTTTATTTTAATAATGTTTAAATACAGAGGGGGAAAGGGCATCTATGACTTCTTCGAGACAGGGACACCCTTCTTACTATGTATCCACATGGCTTCTATAAAATTTATATGTTTAGGTGAGAACTATCAGGTTGACATAATATTAGTTTCTTGAGGAAAGAAAATGCCTCTTTTTAGCTTACAAATCAATTCCACATTGTGCCTAAGAAGACATGAAGAATCAATTAGGAAAGTTTGTAAATAAAGTGGCGTTTTAGCGCTTGGAGCATCTCCCACTCTTTTTTGTACATCTCTGGCTTCCTTTTGTAACTTTCTTTCTCACCATTGCCCAGGCCCATCCTAGATGAATAGTAAATGTTTGTGAAATAAATGACTGTGACGAAATGATGTTAATCACGTAGACCTCATCAGTCTTGTGTAGTCTGTTCCTGCATGAACATCACTTCCTTGTGGTGGTATGCTATGTCTGCCTCTCTTTCCATCACGTACTGAAAATACATGTACAAAGTACAACGGTTGCTTCTTTGGAATTAAATACATGGAAGGAAAGAATTTCACACTGGACACAAAATCAAAAATTATACTCCTGGGAATAGCTGAGAAGTAGATCATTCAAAAGAGGGAAAAAGCATCATGCACAAAGAATGTATATAAGATCATTACTCATAATAATAAAATAAATGTCCTGTAATAGGGAAATGTTTAAGCAAAATACATCATCAGTATGGAATGTGAGGCTGTCATTAAAAACAGTATCTATATCAATAAAATAAAAACATAGAGGAAAACTTAAAAACATTAAATTTGAAAAGTAGAACACAGTGTTTTATATATCCTGCATGTGTGTGTGCTTAGTCGTGTCTGACTCTTTGCTACCTCAAGTATTTATAGATGTAGTCCACCAGGCTCCTCTATCCATGGGATTTCCCAGGTAAGAGTATTGGAGTAGGCTGCTGGATTCGCCCTCTGTGATGGCCCACACTCTCTCCATGGAGTTTGCTTTTTTCTGAATCTGAATAAATCCATTTCTTACCTATCACGTTGTCTCTCACTGAATTCTTTTCTGCAAAGAGACATGAAGAACCTGAGCCCCATTAGGTCCTGAAACCAAACCAGCTCCAGCTCATCGTCAACACCATTGGGAACATCTTCCATGCTGTTTCTTTGTGACAACTCTTGGGTACTAACCACCGGTTGGGAGACTACTTTGGAAGGGATAACATCTACAATTTTAGTTCCATTCAACACCAAGGAAACAACGTGAAGGAGAACTGGCAAAGTGATTTTACTCAGATGCCCAAGGCAGGAGAATACAAATATTCATTGGTGAAGGAAGACGCATTCACTGGATGGGTAGAAACTTTTCTCACATGGACAGAGAGGCATCAAGTGTAATAAAGAACTGGCTTAAAAAGATAATCCCATGTTTCAGATTATGTCAATCTATTCAAAATGATAATGAACTTCTCCTAGATTTAGGAACTATTTTGGGAAAATGGTTTGGGTTCTCAAAATCATGGCTGTAATTTTGGAACAGGAGGTATGAGACCTCTATGATTCTTTGTATGCTCATATGTGTGTGTGATAGATGTATGGTGTTGCCAAAATTAATTCATAAAAGAGTTCTAATTGACTTAAAAGAAATTAATTACTTCTATAAATACTCAGAAATATAAAATAATCTGGCCAAAATGAATTTCAGGCTCATGTTATCTGGAATATATTCAGGATAAAACTGATAATTGGTATGGAAAGTGGTTTAAGCTTGTTGGTGTGATTAATACAGACAAAGAGTTACTCATGATCATGTAACTCATGATTTTCTACGATTAAATTAAATTTAGTTGGGTGTGTAATGGATTTCAATGGGAATGGGCTAAGACCAGACTGGATTTGGGCTCTCCCTCCAAACTATTCTTAAAATGCTGCTTTTGACAAACAGATTGTGGTAAATTTCTTTGCCTTTAAATGATTTGTACTTGCTTTGGGGATTATTATATAACTTTGGTTAGGGAATAAGTATTGCCTCACAGTGACTTTTTTTTTTTTGCCTCTGAGTCATCATTTATTTTTCATTGATCTTTTGTCTTTGGCATGTGTGGGCCTCTCATTGCAGTGGCCTCTCTTGTTGCAGAGTGCTGGCTCGTAATTAGACACACTGGCCCAGCCGCTCCTTGGCATGTAGGATGTTCCCTGGCCAGGGATCAAACCAGTGCCCCTTGCACTGCAAGGCGGACTCTTTACCCACTGGACCACCAGGGAAGCCCTCACAGTAACTTTTGGGTACTAACCACCGGTTGGGAGACTACTTTGGAAGGGATAACATCTACAATTTTAGTTCCATTCAACACCAAGGAAACAACGTGAAGGAGAACTGGCAAAGTGATTTTACTCAGATGCCCAAGGCAGGAGAATACAAATATTCATTGGTGAAGGAAGACGCATTCACTGGATGGGTAGAAACTTTTCTCACATGGACAGAGAGGCATCAAGTGTAATAAAGAACTGGCTTAAAAAGATAATCCCATGTTTCAGATTATGTCAATCTATTCAAAATGATAATGAACTTCTCCTAGATTTAGGAACTATTTTGGGAAAATGGTTTGGGTTCTCAAAATCATGGCTGTAATTTTGGAACAGGAGGTATGAGACCTCTATGATTCTTTGTATGCTCATATGTGTGTGTGATAGATGTATGGTGTTGCCAAAAATTAATTCATAAAAGAGTTCTAATTGACTTAAAAGAAATTAATTACTTCTATAAATACTCAGAAATATAAAATAATCTGGCCAAAATGAATTTCAGGCTCATGTTATCTGGAATATATTCAGGATAAAACTGATAATTGGTATGGAAAGTGGTTTAAGCTTGTTGGTGTGATTAATACAGACAAAGAGTTACTCATGATCATGTAACTCATGATTTTCTACGATTAAATTAAATTTAGTTGGGTGTGTAATGGATTTCAATGGGAATGGGCTAAGACCAGACTGGATTTGGGCTCTCCCTCCAAACTATTCTTAAAATGCTGCTTTTGACAAACAGATTGTGGTAAATTTCTTTGCCTTTAAATGATTTGTACTTGCTTTGGGGATTATTATATAACTTTGGTTAGGGAATAAGTATTGCCTCACAGTGACTTTTTTTTTTTTGCCTCTGAGTCATCATTTATTTTTCATTGATCTTTTGTCTTTGGCATGTGTGGGCCTCTCATTGCAGTGGCCTCTCTTGTTGCAGAGTGCTGGCTCGTAATTAGACACACTGGCCCAGCCGCTCCTTGGCATGTAGGATGTTCCCTGGCCAGGGATCAAACCAGTGCCCCTTGCACTGCAAGGCGGACTCTTTACCCACTGGACCACCAGGGAAGCCCTCACAGTAACTTTTGATGTTACCTAACTAAAAACTAACTTTGGGATGTCTTAGAGGGTCCCTGAGGTATCACAAACAGAAATTATATAACAGGATTATTTGGCATGTTATATTAAATGTAATTATTTATAATTCTGGTTATTGAAACCAACATTTATCATACACTGTAATCAGATGTTCGACCATGTCTTTTGAGTCTTTTGTCATTTAGATATATTTGTACCCTGGTGTTGATACAAAATGTGCGTCATTATCAAGAAAATCCACAGAAGGGCTAAGGAACCCAGTTACTACTGCTCTACATCAAGATGATGGCTATATAGGGATTTCAACCCATATGGACTAAAACTAGGAGTTGTCCTGCCCCTGGGGCCCCTGGATTAGGTACCCAGAGATTTTTACACCCTGATAGTCAGGGTCAATGCCTATGGCTTTGAAGCAGTTTGAAGAATGACCTTCACCCTTCTGCCTCCCATAAGAATATGGGAGTAAAATCCCTGAGGGAGGAACATAAGGGTTAGGGAAAGAGGCAGGGCACAACTTTTTGAAAGAATGACATAGCCCAAATACACAACATAAGCCCATTAGAATCAAATGGGTCCAAGATGGCTGACTAGACCTTGATCCTCAGTCAGCAAGCTAAATGACACACCCAGAGGCGCCATGATAGTTCCTTCCCTTCCCCAAAAGAGTTGGACTAATCCTGCTTTTGACAAACAGATTGTGGTAAATTTCTTTGCCTTTAAATGATTTGTACTTGCTTTGGGGATTATTATATAACTTTGGTTAGGGAATAAGTATTGCCTCACAGTGACTTTTTTTTTTTTGCCTCTGAGTCATCATTTATTTTTCATTGATCTTTTGTCTTTGGCATGTGTGGGCCTCTCATTGCAGTGGCCTCTCTTGTTGCAGAGTGCTGGCTCGTAATTAGACACACTGGCCCAGCCGCTCCTTGGCATGTAGGATGTTCCCTGGCCAGGGATCAAACCAGTGCCCCTTGCACTGCAAGGCGGACTCTTTACCCACTGGACCACCAGGGAAGCCCTCACAGTAACTTTTGATGTTACCTAACTAAAAACTAACTTTGGGATGTCTTAGAGGGTCCCTGAGGTATCACAAACAGAAATTATATAACAGGATTATTTGGCATGTTATATTAAATGTAATTATTTATAATTCTGGTTATTGAAACCAACATTTATCATACACTGTAATCAGATGTTCGACCATGTCTTTTGAGTCTTTTGTCATTTAGATATATTTGTACCCTGGTGTTGATACAAAATGTGCGTCATTATCAAGAAAATCCACAGAAGGGCTAAGGAACCCAGTTACTACTGCTCTACATCAAGATGATGGCTATATAGGGATTTCAACCCATATGGACTAAAACTAGGAGTTGTCCTGCCCCTGGGGCCCCTGGATTAGGTACCCAGAGATTTTTACACCCTGATAGTCAGGGTCAATGCCTATGGCTTTGAAGCAGTTTGAAGAATGACCTTCACCCTTCTGCCTCCCATAAGAATATGGGAGTAAAATCCCTGAGGGAGGAACATAAGGGTTAGGGAAAGAGGCAGGGCACAACTTTTTGAAAGAATGACATAGCCCAAATACACAACATAAGCCCATTAGAATCAAATGGGTCCAAGATGGCTGACTAGACCTTGATCCTCAGTCAGCAAGCTAAATGACACACCCAGAGGCGCCATGATAGTTCCTTCCCTTCCCCAAAAGAGTTGGACTAATCCTCTCACTCTTTAGCATGTGAAATTACCCAGCCCATAAAAGCTAAGAAAGCCATGTTTTCAGGGCCACTGGATTCTCTCTCTGTGACGGCCCACACTCTGCAGAGTGTGCTTTTCTCTCTGAATAAATCCATTTTTGACCTATCCAAAAAAAAAAGAATAATGGAGTGGGTTGCCATTTCCTACTTTATACATATCCTATGATTCCAACTAAATAAAAAATTATGTGGGAAGAAAATTGATGGGTTGATAATAAAATTATGAAGAGTTATTGAGGGGTGTTCCTGTGTGCCAGACTGTTTGAAGTACATGAGAGCAATTCATTAATTCTCACAACAACTGTGTGAGGCACAATAGCTTTAATAGAAAACTGCGTGCAGTTCTTCTTTGCATTTTATAGATGAGAGAACTAAGGCAGAGATCTAAGTGTTATAATTTGCCCGAAGTCACACAGCCAAGATATGACTATAACGTTGTATGACTGTGGAGTTTGCAGCTTTAACCATGCAAAGCTGCCAGGGAAAATGTAAGGTTTGAATCATGGTTCTTTTTTTTTTTAATTCCTGATATAATATTTTAATGTTAATTTAATAGTAAGCAAAAACAGATTACAGAGTCAGAAACAAAGATACAGAAGTGAAACCAGAAGAAAAGACAGATAAAAAGGTAAGATGAGGAACATATTGAGTGAAACCATACGGGCTTGGCCAGTTTATGTTTTGGATCAGAATCTAAATAGTGTTCCCAATGACTCATACTATATCAACAAATTCATAGTTTATGAGGATTGAGATAAAAAGACCCATGTCACATAGAATGTGAAGAAGGTTATATTCAGTATTATTAGTATATTCTGCCCAGATGGTTTTATGTACTGTCTCATCTACCTAGAATGGTCTATCCCCACAACTTTTTGAAACCACTTCCTTTTCAGTGGTGGTTGTTGTTGTTTAGTCACTAAGTCATGTCCGACTCTTTTGTGACCCCACGGATTGTGGCCCACCAAGCTCCTCTGTCCCTGGGATCTCTCAGGCAAGAATACTCGAGTGGGTTGCCATTTCCTTCTCCAGAGGATCTTCCTGACCCAGGGATTGAACCCTTGTCTCCTGCGTCTCCTGCATTGGCAGGTGGATTCTGTATTACCACTAAGCTTTCGATGGCGGCAATTATGAAAATGTGACCATCACTGCATGAGCAGGAAGTTAAGACAACACTGGTGAATAATCCCTACAAACCTCTCAGTTATGGCAATACTTAACATTCTGATGGAAAGGTCAGTCATTTAAAATGTATTAAAGTATAAAACCCTTTTATTATTACTATTTACCTATTTTTGGCTGCACGAGGTCTTCGTTGCTTTTGCAGGGGCTTTCACTGGTTGCAGCAAGTGGGAGCTACTCTTTGTGGTGGTGCTCGGGCTTCTCACTGCGGTGACTTCTCTTGTGAAGCACAGGCTCTAGGCACATGGGCTTCAGAAGTTGTGGCACACGGGCTTAGTTGCTTCTTGCCATGATTAACGCCAGGAAAGATGGCTAAGGCTTTGTTATAATTTGCCAAGTCACACAGCCAAGATATGACTATAACGTTGTATGATCAGGAGTTTGCAGCTTTAACCATGCAAAGCTGCCAGGAAAATGTAAGGTTTGAATCATGGTTCTTTTTTTTTTTAATTCCTGATATAATATTTTAATGTTAATTTAATAGTAAGCAAAAACAGATTACAGAGTCAGAAACAAAGATACAGAAGTGAAACCAGAAGAAAAGACAGATAAAAAGGTAAGATGAGGAACATATTGAGTGAAACCATACGGGCTTGGCCAGTTTATGTTTTGGATCAGAATCTAAATAGTGTTCCCAATGACTCATACTATATCAACAAATTCATAGTTTATGAGGATTGAGATAAAAAGACCCATGTCACATAGAATGTGAAGAAGGTTATATTCAGTATTATTAGTATATTCTGCCCAGATGGTTTTATGTACTGTCTCATCTACCTAGAATGGTCTATCCCCACAACTTTTTGAAACCACTTCCTTTTCAGTGGTGGTTGTTGTTGTTTAGTCACTAAGTCATGTCCGACTCTTTTGTGACCCCACGGATTGTGGCCCACCAAGCTCCTCTGTCCCTGGGATCTCTCAGGCAAGAATACTCGAGTGGGTTGCCATTTCCTTCTCCAGAGGATCTTCCTGACCCAGGGATTGAACCCTTGTCTCCTGCGTCTCCTGCATTGGCAGGTGGATTCTGTATTACCACTAAGCTTTCGATGGCGGCAATTATGAAAATGTGACCATCACTGCATGAGCAGGAAGTTAAGACAACACTGGTGAATAATCCCTACAAAACTCTCAGTTATGGCAATACTTAACATTCTGATGGAAAGGTCAGTCATTTAAAAATGTATTAAAGTATAAAACCCTTTTATTATTACTATTTACCTATTTTTGGCTGCACGAGGTCTTCGTTGCTTTTGCAGGGGCTTTCACTGGTTGCAGCAAGTGGGAGCTACTCTTTGTGGTGGTGCTCGGGCTTCTCACTGCGGTGACTTCTCTTGTGAAGCACAGGCTCTAGGCACATGGGCTTCAGAAGTTGTGGCACACGGGCTTAGTTGCTTCTTGCCATGTGAGATCTTCCTGGAGCAGGGATCAAACCCATTCTCCTTGCATTGGCAGGCAGATTGTTATCCTCTTTGTCACCAGGGAAGTCCTTAAACCCTTCTAAACAAGAGATTTTCAACAGAAGTCATTATTAAGGCCAATTATAAATGGGAGAGAATGCACTCGTGCCAAGTTGCTTCAGTCCATGTTCAACTATGTGCGACCCTATGGACTGTAGCCTGCCAGGTTCCTCTGTCCATGGGATTCTCCCAGGCAAGAATACTGGAAGGGGTGACCATACCCTCTTCCAGGAGATCTTCCCAACTCAGGGATCTTCCCAACCCAGGAATCTAATTCCTGTATTTTAGGGCTCCTGCACTGGCAGGCAGGTTCTTTACCAGTAGCGCCACCTGGAGAGCAAAAATATGCAAAGAAAGTTAAAGTTTCTATGTTTCCCTCTAACTGGTAAAATGATGATTCCAAAAGTTATGTCTATGTAATGAATCAGTAAGGGCTTCCCCCGGGGTCACTAATGGTAAAGAACCCTCCTGCCAATGCATGAGACAGGAGAGGTGATTTCAGGCCCTGGGTTAGGAAGATCCCCTGGAGGAAGGCCTGGCAGCCCACTCCACAGTTTTCTTGCCTGGAGAATCCCACAGACAGAGGATCCTGGCAGGCTACAGTTTACAGGGCCACACAGAGTCAGACACGACTGAAGTGACTTAACACGCAGGCACACACAATATATCAGTAAAACCTAGAGCAACAGCTTAAAAAGCTATGGAAAGAAATATGCAAAAAACACTGGATTTAAACTGAAATAGAATTCTTAAAATATCCCTCAAGTGTTCATGAATCATTTGCTGAGATACGCATATCCTGGGTCATAAAACAAACCACAACAAATTAAATAATTGAAATCATATAGCATGTGTTCTCAGATAACAAAAAAGGAAAAAAAGCCCCCAAATAGTGTTTCCTTTTGGGTGAGCCATTTTCAAAGGCTGCACGAGGTCTTCGTTGCTTTTCCAGGGGCTTTCACTGGTTGCAGCAAGTGGGAGCTACTCTTTGTGGTGGTGCTCGGGCTTCTCACTGCGGTGACTTCTCTTGTGAAGCACAGGCTCTAGGCACATGGGCTTCAGAAGTTGTGGCACACGGGCTTAGTTGCTTCTTGCCATGTGAGATCTTCCTGGAGCAGGGATCAAACCCATTCTCCTTGCATTGGCAGGCAGATTGTTATCCTCTTTGTCACCAGGGAAGTCCTTAAACCCTTCTAAACAAGAGATTTTCAACAGAAGTCATTATTAAGGCCAATTATAAATGGGAGAGAATGCACTCGTGCCAAGTTGCTTCAGTCCATGTTCAACTATGTGCGACCCTATGGACTGTAGCCTGCCAGGTTCCTCTGTCCATGGGATTCTCCCAGGCAAGAATACTGGAAGGGGTGACCATACCCTCTTCCAGGAGATCTTCCCAACTCAGGGATCTTCCCAACCCAGGAATCTAATTCCTGTATTTTAGGGCTCCTGCACTGGCAGGCAGGTTCTTTACCAGTAGCGCCACCTGGAGAGCAAAAATATGCAAAGAAAGTTAAAGTTTCTATGTTTCCCTCTAACTGGTAAAATGATGATTCCAAAAGTTATGTCTATGTAATGAATCAGTAAGGGGCTTCCCCGGTGTCACTAATGGTAAAGAACCCTCCTGCCAATGCATGAGACAGGAGAGGTGATTTCAGGCCCTGGGTTAGGAAGATCCCCTGGAGGAAGGCCTGGCAGCCCACTCCACAGTTTTCTTGCCTGGAGAATCCCACAGACAGAGGATCCTGGCAGGCTACAGTTTACAGGGCCACACAGAGTCAGACACGACTGAAGTGACTTAACACGCAGGCACACACAATATATCAGTAAAACCTAGAGCAACAGCTTAAAAAGCTATGGAAAGAAATATGCAAAAAACACTGGATTTAAACTGAAATAGAATTCTTAAAATATCCCTCAAGTGTTCATGAATCATTTGCTGAGATACGCATATCCTGGGTCATAAAACAAACCACAACAAATTAAATAATTGAAATCATATAGCATGTGTTCTCAGATAACAAGGAAAGCAAATCAGAAATCAATAAACAAAGATTTCCAGCAAAACTTCCAAACACTTGGAAAATAAACAACTTACTTGTAAATAATCCATGAATCAAAGTATATATTAAGGAAACACACAAAAATATTCTGAACGGAATAAAAACAAAACTACAACATATCGGGCTTCCCTGGTGGTCCAGTGGGTAAGGACACCGCCTTGCAGTGCAAGGGGTGCCGGTTTGATCCCTGGCCTGGAAAGATCCCACGTGCCATGGAGCAGCTGGACCCATGTGTCCAATTACCGAGCCGGAGCTCTGGAGCGCATGCGCCCAGAGCCGGTGCTCTGCAAGGACAGACGCCACCACGATGGGAGGCCCACAGGAGCCAAAGAACGAAGATGGATGAAAACAGAGAAATGAAAGACCAATAGAAGTGGCCCGCCCACCGCCCTCCCTCCCCAATCCGCTCCCCCCAAAAAAAGAATTAAAATAAAAACTACAACGTATCAATATTTGTGCATACAGCTAAAGAGTGTTGAGAGAAAATTTTATAGCAGTAAATGCCTACATTAGAAAAGAGGAAAAGTCTCAAATACAAAAGCTCCCACTGCCAAGAACCTAGAAAAGGAAGAAAAGCAATAGAAATCCAAATAGGAGGAATAACGAAAATAAAAGCAGAAATCAGTCATTCAATAATAAAGATAGAAGCACAAATCAGTGTCATTCAAAACAGAAACAATGGAGAAAATCAGTGAAAGACCTGCCAGAAATTTAGTCCTAATTCAATAAAAAGAGGAAGGCCTGGCAGCCCACTCCACAGTTTTCTTGCCTGGAGAATCCCACAGACAGAGGATCCTGGCAGGCTACAGTTTACAGGGCCACACAGAGTCAGACACGACTGAAGTGACTTAACACGCAGGCACACACAATATATCAGTAAAACCTAGAGCAACAGCTTAAAAAGCTATGGAAAGAAATATGCAAAAAACACTGGATTTAAACTGAAATAGAATTCTTAAAATATCCCTCAAGTGTTCATGAATCATTTGCTGAGATACGCATATCCTGGGTCATAAAACAAACCACAACAAATTAAATAATTGAAATCATATAGCATGTGTTCTCAGATAACAAGGAAAGCAAATCAGAAATCAATAAACAAAGATTTCCAGCAAAACTTCCAAACACTTGGAAAATAAACAACTTACTTGTAAATAATCCATGAATCAAAGTATATATTAAGGAAACACACAAAAATATTCTGAACGGAATAAAAACAAAACTACAACATATCGGGCTTCCCTGGTGGTCCAGTGGGTAAGGACACCGCCTTGCAGTGCAAGGGGTGCCGGTTTGATCCCTGGCCTGGAAAGATCCCACGTGCCATGGAGCAGCTGGACCCATGTGTCCAATTACCGAGCCGGAGCTCTGGAGCGCATGCGCCCAGAGCCGGTGCTCTGCAAGGACAGACGCCACCACGATGGGAGGCCCACAGGAGCCAAAGAACGAAGATGGATGAAAACAGAGAAATGAAAGACCAATAGAAGTGGCCCGCCCACCGCCCTCCCTCCCCAATCCGCTCCCCCCAAAAAAAGAATTAAAATAAAAACTACAACGTATCAATATTTGTGCATACAGCTAAAGAGTGTTGAGAGAAAATTTTATAGCAGTAAATGCCTACATTAGAAAAGAGGAAAAGTCTCAAATACAAAAGCTCCCACTGCCAAGAACCTAGAAAAGGAAGAAAAGCAATAGAAATCCAAATAGGAGGAATAACGAAAATAAAAGCAGAAATCAGTCATTCAATAATAAAGATAGAAGCACAAATCAGTGTCATTCAAAACAGAAACAATGGAGAAAATCAGTGAAAGACCTGATTCCTTTCAAGATCATTAAAATTGTCAAGCATCCTGAAAGACTGTCAAGGATTAAAAAAATAAAAAAGAAAATCCAAGTTACCAATATCAGGAATGAACAGTGGAGTATCACTAAAGACCATTCAGACACCAAAAAGATAATAAAAGAACACTACAAACAACTCTGTATACATGAATTTAACAAGTCAGATGACCAACTCCTTAAATAGTATCGTCACAATTCATTCAATGTGAAATAAACGCATGGAAAAGCCTTATTACTATTAAGAAATGGAAGATGTAATTGTAATACTCCCCAAATAGATATTTTCACTGGTCAATTCTAACAAATGTTTTGTTTTGTTTTGTTTTTAACTTTTCTGGTGGAGGGGTAGGGTGGGAAGGGAGGGGGGACGGCGGGCCACTTCTATTGGTCTTTCATTTATCTATTTTCATTCATCTTTGTTCTATGGCCTGTGTGGGCCTCCCATCACAGTGGCCTCTGTTGTCACAGAGCACCGGCTCTGGGTGCATGCGCTCCAGAGCTCCGGCTCCGTAATTGGACACATCGGTCCAGCGGTTCTGCGGCACGTGGGATCTTCCCAGGCCAGGGATCAAATCGGCGCCCCTTGCACTGCAAGGCGGTGTCCTTACCCACTGGATCACCAGGGAAGCCCCTCTAACAAATGTTTAAAAAATTAATACTAATTCTTCATGACCTCTTTTAAAAAATAGAAGAGGGAAGGACTCTTTCTAATTCATTTAATGATGCTAGTATCAGTTACCCTGTGCCAAAACCAGAAAAAGATAGTATCAATAAACTACAGACCAATATCCACACAAATATAGACACAACTGTCTTTAACAAGATATTAGCAAATTAAATTTAGTAATACAGAAAAAGAATTATGCACTATTACTGATCAAGGTTTAGTGTAGGAATGCAAGACTGGCTTAATATTTAAACAAGAAATTTTGCATTGTGGAAAACATTCTGCCATTCCTCAAAAAATTAAACATAGAATTTCCATGTGTGTGCGCTAAGTTGCTTCAGTCAAGGATGACTCTTTGCAACCCCATAGACTGTAGCCCGCTAGGCTCCTCTGCTCATGGAATTCTCAAGGACCTCCTCCAGGGAATCTTCCCAAACAGAGATCAAACCCACATCTCTTATGTCTCCTTTACTGGCAGGTAGATTCTTTACCACAATTCCTCTTCTAGGTATGTATCCATAAGAAATGACAACAGGTGTTCAAATACTTATCCATAAATGTTCATGGCACCATTATTCAAATAGCTATAAAATGGAAACCACTCAAATGTCCATCAGCTGGTGATTGGATAAACAAAATGTGTTATATCTATACAATGGAATATTATTATTCGATTACAGGGGCTTCTGCATTGGCTCAGTGGTAAAAGAAAATCTGCCTGCAATGCAGGAGATGCAGGAGGTGCCATTTCAATCCCTGGATCGGGAGGATCCCCTGGAGAAGGATATGTCAATCCACTCCAGTATTCTTGCCTGAAAAATTCCAAGGAGAGCGGAGCCTGGTGGGCTATAGTCCAAAGGGTCACAGAGTCGGACTCGACTGAGCAACTTAGCACACACACACACACTGTTAAAAGGAAGGAATTACTGATACGTACTACAACATGGATGAACAAAAGGCTACATGTTGTATTCATTTCGTTAACATGAAATGTCCAGCATAAAATAATCTATAGAGATTTTAAAAAGTAGATTAATGGTTGCCACTGGACACGACGTAGCAACAGAACAATAACAAAGTCCAAATTGTAGAATTTTTTTTGAATAACTATAATAAAGCAATGTAAATTGCTACTGATAGTATTGTAATATATTTATTTTTTAATGAAATCTTCCTATTAGTCTTTTCAGCTCATAGAGTTAATTATTTAGTCCATCCCTCTTCCAAACTCTCTTCTGTGGGGAAACAAGCCGATGGAGGTTTTTGCAGCCTTGGCTGAGCTATGAGAAAAACATCTTGGAATGAGAAAAAACAACTATGAGAAACAGAAAGAAGTCAAAAACAAGTTGATTCGATTCACATGGGCTCATTAGCTGTGGCCATACTGATCAACAAGAACAGGTGGGAGATCTGCTGTGCACTTTGGAACACGGGTCAGTGCACATTAGAACGCTGCCTACGCACACAGAACACTCCTTAACTTCTTGTTGGTCTAGTTGCCCCTGAGCTGCAGCACGCCCTTTCCATTAAGGAAATCATGTAAACAGCCTAGACTCACCGGGTAATTATTGACTAGAGCTGTGAGTGAGTCCCAGTTTGTGCTGATTGTATTATTCCCTGCAAATACCCACATGCTTAAGCTCTCAATAAAAGCGGACTAGGGAATGTGTTCGGGGTCTGGGCCCAAGAGGTCCTGAGCCCTCTTTTCCCAGTTTCCATTCTCTCTCTCTCTCTCTCTCTCTCTCTCTCCCAAACTACCTGCTATTATTCCCCTTTCCATACCTCACCCCACCATGGTGTCCCTCACATATCCACCTGTTTCTTAGATGCACAAGGTCTTCCTTAGGCAACATGTGCCTGACAGCTTTCTCTTATACAGGACAGTTCAGAAATGCCAGAAGTGTTTATAATCTGCTCGCTAATACACTCTTCACTCTTTGATTGCCTTCGTTCATTTCTTTCCTTTCTTGGATCACCTCCCAAATAAATCATGTGCATTGAAATCCTTAAGTCCGATGAGCATTTACCTTAGCCTAAGACACCTATTCCAGGAAAGAAAGACCCAGAATATTGTCTTCAAAAACATAGCCTCCAGGACTTCCCTAAGTCTGTTAGCTGAAACTATATACTTTCAAAGCAAGGGGCACGGGTTCCATCCCAAGTCAGGGAACTAAAATCTCACATGCTGTTTGGTACAGCCAAAAAATTAAAATAAAATACTTTTCCTTACTCAAGAGGAAAGTAAAGATTGGCTGTGTTTCTAGCCCATTGAAAAGAATTAACCTGGTTCATTTTCAATGGAGAAACAAGGTCTAGTTTTGTTTGGGGTTTTTTTTTTTTTTTTTGGCCACTTCTATAGGTCTTTCATTTGTCTCCATCTTTGTTCTTTGGCTCGTGTGGGCCTCCCATCACAGTGGCCTCTGTCGCTGCAGAGCACCGGCTCTGGGCGCATGCGCTCCAGAGTTCCGGCTCGGTAATTGGACACATCAGTCCAGCCACTCCACAGCATGTGGGATCTTCCCAGGCCAGGGATCGAACCGGCGCCTTTTGCACTGCAAGGTGGTGTCCTTACCCACTGGACCACCAGGGAAGCCCCCAGGAAATCCCCAAGGTCTAGTTTTGAATGGAGAAGGAAAAAGGCGAAGACAGAGGCATCTGAAATTGCAAAGTGTATTCCTTCCCCTCACCTCTGAATTCATCCAAGTCTCAATTTCCAGTAACTTTACACCACCGAAATTGCTCTCTACCCTGACCTTCCAGTTAACTCTTCCCAGGGTAACTATGATGGAGGGAATTGTGCCACCCTACCCTCCACCCCACCCTTGAAAAATTATACTTATGAGCCCTAATCTCTAATGCGACTGTACTGTATTTGGAGTTAGGGCATTTCAGAACATAATTTAGGTCAAAGAGGGTGGGCTATATTATATGGACTAACGTCCATATAGGAAGAAGAACAGGGCTTCCCTGGTGGTCCAGTGGGTAAAGAATCTGCCTTGTAGTGCAAGGGGCACCAGTTTTATCCCTGGCCTGGGAAGATACCACATGCCTCAGAGCTGGATGGGTGTGTACAATTGGAAAGACCCAGAATATTGTCTTCAAAACCCCAAAAAAAGTGCATTGAAATCCTTAAGTCCGATGAGCATTTACCTTAGCCTAAGACACCTATTCCAGGAAAGAAAGACCCAGAATATTGTCTTCAAACATAGCCTCAGGACTTCCCTAAGTCTGTTAGCTGAAACTATATACTTTCAAAGCAAGGGGCACGGGTTCCATCCCAAGTCAGGGAACTAAAATCTCACATGCTGTTTGGTACAGCCAAAAAATTAAAATAAAATACTTTTCCTTACTCAAGAGGAAAGTAAAGATTGGCTGTGTTTCTAGCCCATTGAAAAGAATTAACCTGGTTCATTTTCAATGGAGAAACAAGGTCTAGTTTTGTTTGGGGTTTTTTTTTTTTTTTTTGGCCACTTCTATAGGTCTTTCATTTGTCTCCATCTTTGTTCTTTGGCTCGTGTGGGCCTCCCATCACAGTGGCCTCTGTCGCTGCAGAGCACCGGCTCTGGGCGCATGCGCTCCAGAGTTCCGGCTCGGTAATTGGACACATCAGTCCAGCCACTCCACAGCATGTGGGATCTTCCCAGGCCAGGGATCGAACCGGCGCCTTTTGCACTGCAAGGTGGTGTCCTTACCCACTGGACCACCAGGGAAGCCCCCAGGAAATCCCCAAGGTCTAGTTTTGAATGGAGAAGGAAAAAGGCGAAGACAGAGGCATCTGAAATTGCAAAGTGTATTCCTTCCCCTCACCTCTGAATTCATCCAAGTCTCAATTTCCAGTAACTTTACACCACCGAAATTGCTCTCTACCCTGACCTTCCAGTTAACTCTTCCCAGGGTAACTATGATGGAGGGAATTGTGCCACCCTACCCTCCACCCCACCCTTGAAAAATTATACTTATGAGCCCTAATCTCTAATGCGACTGTACTGTATTTGGAGTTAGGGCATTTCAGAACATAATTTAGGTCAAAGAGGGTGGGCTATATTATATGGACTAACGTCCATATAGGAAGAAGAACAGGGCTTCCCTGGTGGTCCAGTGGGTAAAGAATCTGCCTTGTAGTGCAAGGGGCACCAGTTTTATCCCTGGCCTGGGAAGATACCACATGCCTCAGAGCAGCTGGATGGGTGTGTACAATTATGAGCCAGAGCTCTGGAGTGCATGCACCCAGAGCTGGTGCTCTGCAATGAGAGAGGCCACTGCAACAGGAGGCCCACACAGGCCAAAGAATAAAGATGGATGAAAATAAATAAATAAATAAATAACCAATAAAAGAGGCCAAAATTAAAAAGAATAAAGGTTTTTAAAAAAAAAAAAAAAAGAAGAAGAGGAAGATACACCAGGAAAAGAGCTGCAGAAAGATAAGGCCAGGAGAGGACACAGCAAGGAGGTGATCATGTGTAAGCCAAGGTGAGGGGCCTCAGGAGAACCAGACCTGCCAGCATGTTGATCTTAGACTTCCAGACTCCACAATTCTGAGAAAATAAATTCCTATTGTTTGAGTTGGTCAGTCTTGGATCTTTACGGCAGTCCAGGCAAACTAATATAACAGCCGTCAACAAATGGGGGGCAATATCTGAGGCATATATGAAATTTTCCACCTCCAGAACTTTGAGCAGATAGTTCTAGAAGGAACTGAGCATGCTGCCCTGAAATATTTTAGCCAAATCAAAGCTCTGTTTTCCAAAGCATTGACCTCCAAAACACACCCTCATGTTGACTTTTCCAAGTCTCCCCACTATTTTATTGTTTCCTCTGGTCACTCCAAGTATGTTGTTATTGTTATTTAATCAACTAACACACATAGACACATACAATTGATAAGTTGTGTCTGACTCTTTACAACCCTATGGACTGTAGCCTGCCAGGCTCCTCTGTCTGTGAGATTCCCCAAGCAAGCATGCTGGATTGAGCCAGAACTTCACCACAAATTGCTCTCTACCCTGACCTTCCAGTTAACTCTTCCCAGGGTAACTATGATGGAGGGAATTGTGCCACCCTACCCTCCACCCCACCCTTGAAAAATTATACTTATGAGCCCTAATCTCTAATGCGACTGTACTGTATTTGGAGTTAGGGCATTTCAGAACATAATTTAGGTCAAAGAGGGTGGGCTATATTATATGGACTAACGTCCATATAGGAAGAAGAACAGGGCTTCCCTGGTGGTCCAGTGGGTAAAGAATCTGCCTTGTAGTGCAAGGGGCACCAGTTTTATCCCTGGCCTGGGAAGATACCACATGCCTCAGAGCAGCTGGATGGGTGTGTACAATTATGAGCCAGAGCTCTGGAGTGCATGCACCCAGAGCTGGTGCTCTGCAATGAGAGAGGCCACTGCAACAGGAGGCCCACACAGGCCAAAGAATAAAGATGGATGAAAATAAATAAATAAATAAATAACCAATAAAAGAGGCCAAAATTAAAAAGAATAAAGGTTTTTAAAAAAAAAAAAAAAAGAAGAAGAGGAAGATACACCAGGAAAAGAGCTGCAGAAAGATAAGGCCAGGAGAGGACACAGCAAGGAGGTGATCATGTGTAAGCCAAGGTGAGGGGCCTCAGGAGAACCAGACCTGCCAGCATGTTGATCTTAGACTTCCAGACTCCACAATTCTGAGAAAATAAATTCCTATTGTTTGAGTTGGTCAGTCTTGGATCTTTACGGCAGTCCAGGCAAACTAATATAACAGCCGTCAACAAATGGGGGGCAATATCTGAGGCATATATGAAATTTTCCACCTCCAGAACTTTGAGCAGATAGTTCTAGAAGGAACTGAGCATGCTGCCCTGAAATATTTTAGCCAAATCAAAGCTCTGTTTTCCAAAGCATTGACCTCCAAAACACACCCTCATGTTGACTTTTCCAAGTCTCCCCACTATTTTATTGTTTCCTCTGGTCACTCCAAGTATGTTGTTATTGTTATTTAATCAACTAACACACACATAGACACATACAATTGATAAGTTGTGTCTGACTCTTTTACAACCCTATGGACTGTAGCCTGCCAGGCTCCTCTGTCTGTGAGATTCCCCAAGCAAGCATGCTGGATTAGATTGCCATTTTCTTCTCCAGGAGATCTTCCTGACCCTGGGATCAAACTTGCGTCTCCTGCATTGGATGGTAGATTCTTTACTGATGAACCACCAGGAAAGCCCTATCACTCTAAGTATACTGTCTAAATAAAAATGCTTATCACAGCTCGTCTTTGGGGAGAACCCAAGCCAGGAGAGGGCCTGCTGCTAGACTCAAAGTAGGATCTGGTTCTAGGAATGGCAGCTGTGAGCCCCATTCATGCATTGCACTCAGGGTGAACACTGGTAGCTCCTCCAAGTAAACTCAGGAAACTAACCAAGGGTCTACTCCATCCACCACAGTCTTGCCCAGTCGAGTACCAAAAATAAGCTTTTACAGAAGAAATAATGGAAGTGAAGTCAACATCCATCCAAGGACTCAGTAGGGATCTCTTCCCAAAGTTCCGGGGACAGGCCTGTGATTTTAGTGTGAGTCCGTGGAGGGGAGTCAAAGGGATTGAATAATAACTCAGATTTGATTTCCTGCCAGGTGGACAGAGGAGGGCTCAATGCTGATGACATTTGCTTTAAGGACTATGATACGTTTTATATTCTGGTAGTATGGACTCATTAATAGCTGCAACTGGGTTGCATTAGAAACTGAGATCAAGGCATGTTCCACATCATCTCCCATCAGTCCCCACCCTGAAGTGCTCAGCCAAATTAATTTCAAATTAAGGAGATTGTGTACTACATGTTTTTATAAAATGGAAGAAACAGTTTTGCCTCTTCTGTTCTCTTTTCCCTGAGGAATAATTTAAATACAAAAGAAATAAAAGGGTTATAAAGAACTCCCTTTTCCTGTGCTTGTTTTTCCAACATTGCATGTTATTTCATAACATTGATAACACAATATGATGACCAAAAACAAGCTAAACGTCTTTAGTCCAACTTAATTCTTGGCTTCCAAACAATAGTGGGAACAAAGCCCATTAGAAAATGTGGTCTGCCAGACACACTACTTTTAGCGAGTTGGTTAGAACTGATGGCAACCTTCTCAGTCTTTTTCAAAGGTAAAAATTAACAACTTTCTTTTTTAAAAGAATTTCTTTCCCTCTTTGCTAGTTTTAACGTTCTCCATATTAAAGTTTTCAGATCTCTACTAGAAATTGTCCTCTGTGAGATTTCTTCTTACTTGCCTATGCGATTTCATGAAAATAGCATCTAATGTAGGTACTACAATAGTGCCTTGCACCTAGCTGGTAAGGCTCTCATCAAATTGCCAAGTAGGTAAATAAACAAATAAATTTCTTTTTGTAGAGGAAGATGGTTAATGAACTCAATTCTATTTGTAAAACTGCCTACATTCTCATACTGTTTTTCTGTTCTTTATATTCCCTGCATTTTTAACTTTAACAGAAAAAGATGATTTTTTTTTTCTCTAGTAGAATCCTTATATTCTAAACAGAAAGTTCGTGAACATCCTTCCATAATAATGCAGCTCTAGATCTCAGGGGCTGATAAAAACATTCAAAAGGACAGCTTAGTACATCATCAACGGTCCCAAGTGTAAGCTTTTTGAGTAAGTGTGTCAACTACAAATTGGCACTTGTCATGGGCACTTGCCATCTACCTATCTACCTCTACAAGGATTAAGTCATGTGCTGCTGCAGTTGCTGACCTTCAAAATTCCTTTGAAAGGAGTTCAGGGCGAAGAACAGAAATGAGGCATCAGTGCTCATTTTGCAGTGGGGGGCAGGGGGTTCAGATCCTTAGATATTTTCAGGGAGCTGATTTTATGAGCTCAATTCATATATCTCCTCATATCAAAAAAAGCACGAAAATCCTTTATGGTGACTAGCAATGGCTTTGTGGACAAGTAGAAATCTTCTGGATAAATATGTGCTTCATTGCATGTGTACCCTTTTCACCAAAAATCACATATATACTGACCTTTTTCTTCCCTGCCTCTTTGGAGCTGTTCCTCCAAGCTATCTGAAGTGCTGTCTCCTGGGCTGCAATCCTCATTTTGCCCCAGTAAAACTTAACTCGTGACTCTCCACTTTGTACATTTTGTTTAAGTTAACAAGTGTCAGTTACAACATAGACAGTATGACTGCTGCGGGCACCGATGGAGAGGAAACCATGCAGGACAAGAAGTGGGGTTTCTCTCTTTCCTTGAATGAATCGCTACCTCCTAACGTGATGGAGAAAACGAGCCTTGTATTTACTATGAAACAGAAGCATTAAGGATACTCAATAGAACCCAGAAAATCATACTCTGAAATGTATCAATGACTCTAGTCAAAGAACCTTAAGTAAACAGGCACCTTGAACAAACGTCAATTGTCATATTTACATATCTAAAGACCAACCTGAACTGATACATTTTTTCACTCGCTTTCCCCGCCCCCAACTTAAATAAATCTACCTAATAAGGAAGCTTCAGGAAACCCAAAGTGCAAATAGCGGTCATTTCCTCCTCTATCCGCCTTCAGCCCCAGACTCCTACAACAGCAAAGAAAAGATGATTTTTTTTTTCTCTAGTAGAATCCTTATATTCTAAACAGAAAGTTCGTGAACATCCTTCCATAATAATGCAGCTCTAGATCTCAGGGGCTGATAAAAACATTCAAAAGGACAGCTTAGTACATCATCAACGGTCCCAAGTGTAAGCTTTTGAGTAAGTGTGTCAACTACAAATTGGCACTTGTCATGGGCACTTGCCATCTACCTATCTACCTCTACAAGGATTAAGTCATGTGCTGCTGCAGTTGCTGACCTTCAAAATTCCTTTGAAAGGAGTTCAGGGCGAAGAACAGAAATGAGGCATCAGTGCTCATTTTGCAGTGGGGGGCAGGGGGTTCAGATCCTTAGATATTTTCAGGGAGCTGATTTTATGAGCTCAATTCTTATATCTCCTCATATCAAAAAAAGCACGAAAATCCTTTATGGTGACTAGCAATGGCTTTGTGGACAAGTAGAAATCTTCTGGATAAATATGTGCTTCATTGCATGTGTACCCTTTTCACCAAAAATCACATATATACTGACCTTTTTCTTCCCTGCCTCTTTGGAGCTGTTCCTCCAAGCTATCTGAAGTGCTGTCTCCTGGGCTGCAATCCTCATTTTGCCCCAGTAAAACTTAACTCGTGACTCTCCACTTTGTACATTTTGTTTAAGTTAACAAGTGTCAGTTACAACATAGACAGTATGACTGCTGCGGGCACCGATGGAGAGGAAACCATGCAGGACAAGAAGTGGGGTTTCTCTCTTTCCTTGAATGAATCGCTACCTCCTAACGTGATGGAGAAAACGAGCCTTGTATTTACTATGAAACAGAAGCATTAAGGATACTCAATAGAACCCAGAAAATCATACTCTGAAATGTATCAATGACTCTAGTCAAAGAACCTTAAGTAAACAGGCACCTTGAACAAACGTCAATTGTCATATTTACATATCTAAAGACCAACCTGAACTGATACATTTTTTCACTCGCTTTCCCCGCCCCCAACTTAAATAAATCTACCTAATAAGGAAGCTTCAGGAAACCCAAAGTGCAAATAGCGGTCATTTCCTCCCTCTACCTCATCCGCCTTCAGCCCCAGACTGCAGCCTCAGCTGCCAGCACAGCCCCCTGCTGTTGGCCAGGAGATAAATCCTCCTCTCCTCAGGCAGGGCCTCTTCTAGGGGGTCCCTGGTGTAACTCCCAGCATGCTGTGCGAGCCGAGCCCTGGGAAAAACAGGAGCTCTAACCGGAGGTATTCGTCTGGAGCAGCACCACACAGCCAAGGTTCAGTGAGCGCCACAAACACAGGCCACCATGTTATCAAAAATGTTCTAATAGTCACATTGAAAAAAGTAAAAAGAAACAGGCAAAATTAATGTTTATAGCATGTCTTAACCCAGCTTATTCAAAATAGGGTCTTTCTGTCATGTGATCTATACAAAAAAAAAATTATTGAGGCATTTGATATTATTTTTTTCTAATATGCTTTCAAACTTGGGTGTGTATTTTACAGCATATTTTCATTTGGGTTAGCCAGTTCCAAATATGTCCATCTTGGACAGCATAGGTCCAGAGCCTACTGTGGGAGAACACTCACGGAGGGGTAGGAAGGGAGAATGGCACTGCCTAAAATACCCTAGATGTACACTTTGTGAAGCCCTACCATTAGAGTTTCCACAGCCTGAGTTCATGAAATGAAGGAATCCCTCGTCCTCTTACACCAAGCAACATTGCTTGGTTAATCCTAAAACTATCCACAGTTTCCTCAGAAATCTTTCAGGGACCTCCGGACTAGGGATTGATTCTCCTGTCTTAAAACTGGAACAGATCCATCAGGATTTACTTCAGTGTGAATTGTGACTCCTTTGGCCACTCCTTTTGCTGAAGCTATATAAAATTCTGTACCAGTGACTGAAAGATACCTTGTCAGTTAGTGGGTTTTAGTTTTCCCCTTTTCTCCAGAAAAATTTCTGTGATCATATAATTGAGACTTAAAACACTGTTGATTGCCAGTGAGCTCTCTGTAGTGTTTCTGCTGTACTCTAATATGATTTTATTTCAGGCCATGTGCATAGTCAACATGGAGTGTGAAAAAGACTGGATAAAGCATCAAGCCATTTAAAGAAAGTAGCCTCACTACATGTAAAAATAGCCTACCTTCTGTCATCTTGAGGGAGGAGTGTTTAGTCGCACAGTTCTGCTCTCTGAATCCACTGACTACAGAAACACTCCACTCTGTTTCCACTGACAATACAGGTCTGGCCTAAATATGCCAGTTCTATTTTTTTTTAATGTTTCTTTAAATAAACAAAACAGTATTTTAATATAAAAATATATTTAAACATATCAAAAAAATGGAATTCCCTTGTAGCTCAAGCTGATAAAGAATCCATCTGCAATGTAAGGGACCTGGGTTCACTCCCTGGGTTGGGAAGATCCCTTTAAAAAGGGAAAGACTACCCACTCCAGTATTCTTGCCTGGAGAATTCCATGGCTCATCCATGGGTCACAAAGAGTCAGACACTACTGAATGACTTTACTTTCGCTAAATGTAAAAAATAATTAAATTTGAATTTTCTGGCATTTGTGGGCCAATGAATCATAAAGTCAAAGAATTACATCCCTTTAGGAATTCTCTGGCAGTCCAGTGGTTAGGTCTCTGTGCTGAGGGCCTGAGTTCAATCCCTGACTGGGGAACTAAGATCCTCCAAGCTGTACAACACAGTCAGAAAAAAAAAAAAAAAACCTTGATAGAGGATTAAAGGGTTAGTTAGAGGCCCTCCAGGCAAACCTCTCATACTGTAGATAAGGACAGTTTTTCATATAAATATCCATAAGCCTTGATCTGAATTTTAATCCAAAAACTTTAAAAAATCAAGAGATTTCAAAATATTTCTGTTCCTAAGAAATGAATAGAAGTTTAAAAATCATAAAATTTAATTTATTTAATTATCACTCATTGGAAGTATCCCATATGATAAGAAGTCTGATAGACAAAGACAAATTATTTTACCTTATTTATATTTACTCCAATATATTGTTATATATTATGACAGAGGTTTGTATAACTTGAAGTACTTTCAATAAATAACTAATAGCTTAGCTGACATAGTTTATAATATATGAGGATACTTTTCCTTGTGGTTAACCACAATAATAACTTAGGCTAAATGACAAACTAAAACATTAGCCAGAGGTATAAGAAACATTACAGAAATACAGCAGAAGATATTTAATGACAGATGGAAGGAAGACTTTCTGACCGAGAAAGCTATTGAAACACTAGAATGGCTTACCACAAGAGAATGAGATCGTTATCTATAAAGATAGGATATTTTTTCATTATTCAAGGTCTGTTCAAGGAAATGTGCCTGCAAACAATGAAAGACATTTCTATTTTAGTTTTGGTACATTCATTTCTTTCCAACTTATGAAAGTAACCACAAGTATTTTGGAAAACAAAGATAAAATCTCACCTATAATCCCTCTGCTCTAAATGTAACCTAGATTATTAGCAATTTAGTTGTATTCATCCTTGTCTTATTTTCAAACAGACATTTTCATTTTATACAGCTTTAATTAAAGCATAATTACATTTTTCCTATTTGTCACTTATGACTATTTCCTCATGTAAAACATAATATTCACAAACAAAAAAGAACAATAAAAGGAAAAAAGTATAATATTCATGAGTCACATAATGGGAACATTCTGTGAGGTTTTGGTCCATGTATTTTGTTCTCTGAACCTATGACCATCTCTCCCCTTTGGGCTACAAGACAAGAGTCTGCCATCTGGGTAGGGTCAGGGCAAAGATCAGTTTTTAGTGTAAGGGGAAGAAAAATACACTGAATTCTAGCTTCCTAAGTTCAAAAGAATGTCCAAATGTAAGGTCTTTTAAAAATTATTCTGAAAGCAAATGCGGCAGATAAGTCAGTTCCTTCCTCATCACCAAAATCCAAAACAGAAATGTTCCCCAAACCTGGGAAGGGTGGGGAAGAAGAAATGAAAGAGAACGCGCAGGGTTTGGAAGTTAATCAGATCAGCTCCTCCCATCTCAGCTTCTATGTGTGTTGGGTGAGGAAAAGACTGGAAGAAAGCCTAATGGTCCTGCCTGGCATTCGAGTCATTCTTTCAAGATGTGGTGGAGTTGAGGGGGGAGCTGGGAGGGGCTGGTGGGACCCCACCAGATCCAAGATTTCCACAATGCTTGCTTGAAGATTGCCATGCAAAAGGCTTCAGTGAGCATCAGTAGTATCACTTGGAATCAGCAGGAACTCCAGGTAGAAGGGGCAGAAGGCGGATATATTCCTTCTCATACACATTCAAAAAAGAGAAGTACATGAGCCAGGACCTGGTGGGTACAATGTGGGGGTTTTTTTTGTTGCAAAGTTGTGTCTGACTCTTTGCAACCTCATGGACAACAGCACACCAGGTTTCCCTGTCATTCACTATGAGTTTGCTCAAACTCATGTCCACTGAGTCAGTGATGCCATCCAACCTCCTCTGTTGTCCCCTTCCCTGCCTGCCCTCAATCTCTCCCAGCATCAGGTTCTTTTCCAGTGAGTTGGCTCTTCACATCAGGTTGCCAAAGTATTGGAGCTTCAGTCAGCATCAGTCCTCCAATGAACATTCAGGGTTGATTTTCTTTAGGATTGACTGGTTTGATCTCCTCGCTGTCCTAGAGGCTCTCAAGAATCTTCTCCAGCACTAGATTCCATAGAATCAATTCTTTGCTACTCAACCTTCTTTATGGGCCCACCTCTCACCTCCATGCCCGTCTACTGGAAAAACCATAGCTTTGACAATATGAACCTTTGTTGGTAATATGGGGGCTATTCTCTAGTAGAGGGACCTGCCCCTCTGTTACTCTCTCTTTAGACAAAGTGGGCATGAGAGTGTCATGGGGATACATGGACCTCTTAGGCAGTCTGAACTTAACAGCCAGGAGTTTTGAGCAGTTTTGAGCAGTTTTGCTAAGGAAGTGGCTCCCAGAATCTGAAGACTTCATGGGAAGATACAGCACCTCCCACTGCAGAAAGAGGGGAACCCAGTAATTATTATCCCAGGACTCACCAGCCATATTTATCTCCACAAATATCAAAGGTTTAATATTCTCTATGTTATTTATTTTTAATTTTTAGGCCACACTGTGGGGCATGCCAGACTTAATTTCCTGACCAAGGATCAAACCCATGCCCCCCACATTGAAAGACCAGAGCCTCAACTACTCTTATCATGGAAATCTAAACTCTTGCTATGAAGAAGGATGAGGGTGATTTAATCGCTCAGTCGGGTCCGACTCTTGTGACCCTTGGACTAGCAAGCCAGGCTCCTCTGTCCATTATCCTGGGATTATCCCAGCAAGAATACTGGAGTAGATTCCTATTTCCTTCTCCAGATGTGAAGCATATGGAATTGCTAATTTGAGACTGCTTATAGAAAGAAAACTAAAAATCTTTAAATGGCACATATAAGCACTCAATATTTATTCAGTAAGTGACTGTAAGGACAATAGAGTATAATAATTCCATTTGGGGTGGAATTATTTACCTAATACTTATAATGAATGTAGTTTGTGGAAGTGTTGCTCCATGAAATAAGCGTAGATAGTATACTTAATCTCTATTTTGAGTCAATCAGTGTTCAGTTATTCATTATTTATCTATTTTAAAAGTTTTCTATTATAGTTTCAACCTACACTATTTTAGTGAAAATTTCCAAATGTTTATATTATGATAAAAAGACACAGTTCTGCTCAAAACCTACCTTTTTTGCAACTCTTACTAATTCTCCAATAATGCAGTGGTTTGTAAAAAATAAATAAATAAGTATTTTCCTGAATGTATTCTGAAGCAATTCACAGATAAGTTTTTAAGTTTACTTTTCATCTTCATTTAATGCTAGAAATAGCTCTCAGATTAATAGCTAGCTACTAACTGTATATGGTAAGATGTCTAGCAAATTACGCTGTACTAAATGGATACCAATGGATCAACATTCTATTGGATACTGATAAATATTATCACATTTGACATTTTAGCTATAGAGTAGGGTCAACCAATTTAAAATCTTATCTGTAAGAAAGTAAAAAAAAAAGTTTAAATGCTTTTAAGTGTGTAAATTATACAAGCTAAGTCTTATCAAGCACAATTTGTAGTAAATATCAAAAGCCCTAAAAATTTGTATACCATTTGACCCGGGGTACCTGCGTGCCAACAAACGATTCATAGACACGTGTAAGAAGTTATTAATGATTTTCATCAATGAACAATCATAAACAATCAGAAATGATTAGGTACATTTCTCTCTATATATATATGACACAACTCAGGCAGTGTACATAAGTATAAGGATCTTTTAAATACAATGATGTTTTAGAAGAATATTTACTGATAAAGTAAAATGCCACACCAAGAAGGAAACAGTGAAAAATATATTTATAAAGCGGATGGACTTTATGATCTGATCTTTGGTTAAAATGTAAATATATATGCATAGAAAAGAATATATTCCAGGGCTTCCTTGGCAGTCCAGTGGGTAAGGACACCGCCTGCAATGCAAGGGATGCCGGTTCGACCCCTGACCTGGGAAAATCCCATCTGCCATGGAGTGGCTGGATGGGTAACTCTGGAGCTCATGCGCCCAGGGCCGGTGCTCTGCAGCGAGAGAGGCCACCGCGATGGGAGGCCCACACAGGCCAAAGAACAAACATGGATGAAAATAAATAAATGAAATACCAATGGAAGTGGCAAAAAAAAAAAAAAAAAAATTTAAAAAAAAGAATATATTCCAAAATGTTAATAGTTATTACTTCTTGGTGGTATGCCTATAGATTTTCATAGTCTTTACTTTCTGTATTAAAATATTTTCTGTAATTATTATTCATTGTTTCTATGATCAAGCTTTCAAAGTTACTATTATTTATTTTTATTCATTAATATTTTTTTTTGACCACACCAAAAAGCTTGTGGACCTTAGTTCCTGGATCAGGAATCAAACCTGGGGACTGCTGAGTGACAGCCCTAACCACTGGACTGCCAAGGAATTCCCAGTTATTATTATTTTTTAAAACTCTCATTGTTAACAATTTTCTGGCTTAGTGATTTTCAATAAGAAAAGAAAATCCAATAGCCTGAAATACAGTCTTTAGCACGGGTTAGAAAAATTATCATAAAAAATGGAGAAAGCCTCACATATAAACATTAAAGAAAGCATTAAAAGAAAGTGATCACTTGGGCCAATTTTCTCTTTGCCCCGCCTCTCTGAAACATGGGTCTCTATCTATAGAGAAAGTGGAAGTTGGGGTGTAATTTTTAGTATTGGTGATGACTAATAGGTTGTTCTTTAATTTTGCTTTAAAAGCGATTTCATAATAAGGAGAATTCACCCAGGATTTTAAAGCTTGGGTTGATTCAGTTAGGTAGTCTTAGGGGAAAGGAATTTTGCTAGTTCTCACAGTCCTTAAAAGGGAAGCTGTGTGCTACCTTTTTCTTCCTGGACGAAGCAAAGTAACTATTATATTAGCTTTGTACACATCCCACTATTCAAACATTCAGCAAGGTGTGGTTCAGTATGAAGCATTTCACATGGGTATGAAAAACAGCTAATGATCCAGTCCTTGCAGGGAAGAAATTTCTTAACAAATGGCAGAGCATTAGGCATCAGGTATTACAAAATCCCAGCTGTTGTCCACAGAACTAGCAAGATGTTTTGAAAATATCCTGGCAACTCTTACTCAATAATGTGACTCAAAACAATATTCCTCGAGAGAATGGATATGTGTATATAGATGGAGAGTCCCTTCACTGTTCCTCTGAAACTACCACAACACGGTTAATCAGCTACACCCCAATACTAACTAAGAAGACTTTTTAGAAGAGACTTAAAGTGTCTTTTCTTCTTTTTAAAGAGTAGCATATACCAGGTTATCAATATTCCCCATTAGGAATAATGTAGATAATAGTTGTTAAGAAACAAAAGTTCATCTACATATTTTAACTCCTGCCTTTTTCCAGACAAAACAAAAACTGATATTAAAACTACAAGTTGATGAAAATCTCCTTCATTTACCCCAGGGAAGGTATTTCCCTAAAGTGCAGCTTCTTATGACCAGTTTTAAGATTCTCAACTATGTCCAAACTCTAAGAATTTGTCTCAGTTTCTTCTGCGTCAGTAGGCATTATAAAGGATATGAAACCTGGGAATGTTTAGCACAGAGAACTAGGTCTCATCAAGGTATATTAATGCTAGTATACATTAGTTCTAAGTAATGTGATTTCCCGGCCTTCATGACAAAAAAACAAATGAAACTATGGTTACTAATTATAGCTACATTAAATTTAAAATGTATATCCAAAGCACTATAAACGAAATTGCCAAGTTACAGATGGGAGAAAGTACAAGGCATAGAACAGAGGATTAAAATTCGTAATAAATAAATGAACAAGAAAATCACCAACAACCCAATAAAAAATAACTGAAGGACATAAACACACATAACACAGAGAAAGAAAACCTAATATCAAAAACATGGGGAAAAAGCTCTGCATACTACTAAATAAGAAATTCGAGTTTAAACAATAAGGAGATAATAATTCACATGCTTCCAGTTGGAAACAAAGTAGATAGCCTGATGAAATGAACTACAAAAGAAGATCTGAGTTGTTGATAAGAGTATCAATTGGTATAAATATTTGGAAAATGATTTGTCAATAACTAGTAAAACTGAGGGCTTCCCTGGTACCTCAACTGATAAAGAAGACCTGGGCTAGATCCCTGGGTTGGGAAGATCTCTGGAAGAAGGAATGGCAACCCACTCCAGTATTCTTGCCTGGAGAATCTCATGGATAGATGAGCCTGGCAGGCTACAGTCCATTGGGTCACAAAGAGTAGGAATGACTAAGCAACTAAGCACAGCACAGTAAGACTGAAGATGTGGTTACACCATGACTCAGATTTTTTTTTTGACTAGGGAAAAATTTGCTCACATACACCAATGAAGAATGTACAAAAATGTATACTACATCACACTTGGAGGCAGCAATAAATAAATTAAGATAAAATAAAAACAGTAATTTTTCATCAATTGGGAAATAAATAAGCAATAGTGGTTATTCATACAATGGATTTCCATAGAATAGTCAAAATAAGTCAGATGTACGTGTATCAAGGTGGATAAGTTTCAAATAGATTAAGCAAAAATGAAAGTTTATAGAGATATGATGCATGCAGTATGATACAACTTGTAGTCAGTATAATCTAATTATGTATGCACAAAAGTGCTACACTGATGTATAGTATTAATATATAAGAAGTCAAAGATATATATTTATAGCATGAACTCCCGCATGGAAAAGACACATTGACGATAGGAAATGGCCAACCCGGGGAAAGAAAGGTTCTAAGTAATGTGATTTCCCGGCCTTCATGACAAAAAAACAAATGAAACTATGGTTACTAATTATAGCTACATTAAATTTAAAATGTATATCCAAAGCACTATAAACGAAATTGCCAAGTTACAGATGGGAGAAAGTACAAGGCATAGAACAGAGGATTAAAATTCGTAATAAATAAATGAACAAGAAAATCACCAACAACCCAATAAAAAATAACTGAAGGACATAAACACACATAACACAGAGAAAGAAAACCTAATATCAAAAACATGGGGAAAAAGCTCTGCATACTACTAAATAAGAAATTCGAGTTTAAACAATAAGGAGATAATAATTCACATGCTTCCAGTTGGAAACAAAGTAGATAGCCTGATGAAATGAACTACAAAAGAAGATCTGAGTTGTTGATAAGAGTATCAATTGGTATAAATATTTGGAAAATGATTTGTCAATAACTAGTAAAACTGAGGGCTTCCCTGGTACCTCAACTGATAAAGAAGACCTGGGCTAGATCCCTGGGTTGGGAAGATCTCTGGAAGAAGGAATGGCAACCCACTCCAGTATTCTTGCCTGGAGAATCTCATGGATAGATGAGCCTGGCAGGCTACAGTCCATTGGGTCACAAAGAGTAGGAATGACTAAGCAACTAAGCACAGCACAGTAAGACTGAAGATGTGGTTACACCATGACTCAGATTTTTTTTGACTGGGGAAAAATTTGCTCACATACACCAATGAAGAATGTACAAAAATGTATACTACATCACACTTGGAGGCAGCAATAAATAAATTAAGATAAAATAAAAACAGTAATTTTTCATCAATTGGGAAATAAATAAGCAATAGTGGTTATTCATACAATGGATTTCCATAGAATAGTCAAAATAAGTCAGATGTACGTGTATCAAGGTGGATAAGTTTCAAATAGATTAAGCAAAAATGAAAGTTTATAGAGATATGATGCATGCAGTATGATACAACTTGTAGTCAGTATAATCTAATTATGTATGCACAAAAGTGCTACACTGATGTATAGTATTAATATATAAGAAGTCAAAGATATATATTTATAGCATGAACTCCCGCATGGAAAAGACACATTGACGATAGGAAATGGCCAACCCTGGGGAGGGAAAGGAAAAAAGATGAAAGCTTGCCTTAGGTGTATCCATATTCTTTATTTGTATAGAGAAAAAGCCTTCTGAAGCAAAGATGATAAGATGTTAACATCACTGAAATTCAGGTAGTGGGTAAATGGATGTCTATAATATTATTTTCTGTATGTTTGAAATATTTAATAATTAAAATAATTTTATTTCATTTAAGTTATTATTAAGGAAAACATTTCTTTATATTTGGAAAAATACAAAAGTAGAGCACATGGATCTTGTAAGATTCAAGTTTATTAACAGAGTTAATTTCATCCATGTGATAAGTTTGTGATACGGTAGTCTGATCCAATTAATTCCACAAAAACTTCCTTTTTCAAGTTTATATTGGATCTCCAAGATGAGTGTGACAATTAAAACTTAAAGGACTTCCCAAAATTTCTTTGACCTTATATATATACGTACATAGGTAAAAACATGATAACTAATAGTCGGATGGTATACTTGAAAGTTGCCAAGGGAGTAGATCCTAAAAGTTCTCATCACAAGGGTAAAATGTTTCTTTTTCCTTTGTTTCTTTGGCTGTTTTTGTATCTCTGTAAGATGATAGATGTTAACCAACTTATTATGGTAATTATTTCACGAAACATGTAAGTCAAACCATTATGGTGTACATCCTAAATGTATACAGTGCTACATGTCTGTTATATCTCAATAAAACTGAAAAGAGAAAAAAAGGTTTAAGCAGTGAGAGACTTACTTGCTCATTCTTACTTCTAGAAAGTTTGTGTTATTTGTGCAAATTGTTTGATTTTGTTTCACATGGTTTCTTTGGGTTGCTGGCTTAAGCTATTTTATTTTCTCTGGCACTGTATATATCTTATGAATGCACAAACAAATGTATTATTATAATTATAATACATTAAGAGAATCCAAACTTGGGAATTCCTTGGTGGCCCAGTGGTTGGGATTCTATGCTTTCACTGCTGAGGGCAGGGGTTTCATTCCTGGTTCAGGAACTAAGAGCCCACAAGCCCACTAATATTCTGCAAGCTGCCGAGTGCAGCAAAAGGGGGAAAAAATATGAGGTGAACTGATGCCATCATTTGGTAACCATCTTAATAGTTATTGGCTTAGTCAAGAATCATCAGTGTAATCTGGGAACATACATATCTGTAAACAACAAAACTCTGTAAAAGTTAAAAGTAAAATAAAAGCTAAAAAAAAAAAAAGAATCGTCAATGGATTCTAAAACTAGTGGATGAAACTTTAATGAGAAATAGGATATAGTCTCAAAATATCTCCCCACCAACTTTTTTTCAGTTAAAAAGAGAAAAATCAGTGACTTTACAGTGGAGAAACCAAGCAAACATCTCTTTAAGACAGGGATTGATAACTAATGTAACATACATGTCATGGCTACTGGCACACATAAATGTCATATGAACTGGTGTCTGACTGATACAAGACACTGAGAATACACCACTTCTCTGCTAGTCCTGTTCCAAATGCATAACTTGAGTCTAAGCATGAGGGACCACCAGACTAACTCAGACTGAGGGACATTCTACAAAGTAACTGACCTGATGCTCTGAAAGCATCCAAGTTATGAAAGATAAAGCCTGAGGAATTATTCCAGATGAAAGAAGACGAAAGCAACATGGAAACTAATGTAATATGTGATACTGAATTGGCTCAGATCCTGGACCAAAAAACTATTTTTCTTTTGCTATGAATGACACCATTGGATAATTGGTGATTTTGATTAATTTGTTCCAAATTTTTGCTTTTATTAAAAAGCCTCAGGGCTACCCTGGTAGCTCAGTGGTGAAGAATTCACCAGCTTGCTCATTCTTACTTCTAGAAAGTTTGTGTTATTTGTGCAAATTGTTTGATTTTGTTTCACATGGTTTCTTTGGGTTGCTGGCTTAAGCTATTTTATTTTCTCTGGCACTGTATATATCTTATGAATGCACAAACAAATGTATTATTATAATTATAATACATTAAGAGAATCCAAACTTGGGAATTCCTTGGTGGCCCAGTGGTTGGGATTCTATGCTTTCACTGCTGAGGGCAGGGGTTTCATTCCTGGTTCAGGAACTAAGAGCCCACAAGCCCACTAATATTCTGCAAGCTGCCGAGTGCAGCAAAAGGGGGAAAAAATATGAGGTGAACTGATGCCATCATTTGGTAACCATCTTAATAGTTATTGGCTTAGTCAAGAATCATCAGTGTAATCTGGGAACATACATATCTGTAAACAACAAAACTCTGTAAAAGTTAAAAGTAAAATAAAAGCTAAAAAAAAAAAAAGAATCGTCAATGGATTCTAAAACTAGTGGATGAAACTTTAATGAGAAATAGGATATAGTCTCAAAATATCTCCCCACCAACTTTTTTTCAGTTAAAAAGAGAAAAATCAGTGACTTTACAGTGGAGAAACCAAGCAAACATCTCTTTAAGACAGGGATTGATAACTAATGTAACATACATGTCATGGCTACTGGCACACATAAATGTCATATGAACTGGTGTCTGACTGATACAAGACACTGAGAATACACCACTTCTCTGCTAGTCCTGTTCCAAATGCATAACTTGAGTCTAAGCATGAGGGACCACCAGACTAACTCAGACTGAGGGACATTCTACAAAGTAACTGACCTGATGCTCTGAAAGCATCCAAGTTATGAAAGATAAAGCCTGAGGAATTATTCCAGATGAAAGAAGACGAAAGCAACATGGAAACTAATGTAATATGTGATACTGAATTGGCTCAGATCCTGGACCAAAAAACTATTTTTCTTTTGCTATGAATGACACCATTGGATAATTGGTGATTTTGATTAATTTGTTCCAAATTTTTGCTTTTATTAAAAAGCCTCAGGGCTACCCTGGTAGCTCAGTGGTGAAGAATTCACCAGCCAGTGCAGGAGACATGGGTTCAATCCTTGATCCAGGAAGATCCCATATGCTGCAGAGCAACTAAGCCTGTGAGCCACAACTATTGAGCCCATGTGCTGCAACTATTGAAGCCCGTGTGCCCTAGAGCTTGAGTTCCACAAGAGTCACCGCAACAAGAAGGCTGCTCACCTCAACCAGAGAGTAGCCCCCACTCCTTGCAACAAGAGAAGAGCCTGTGGCAGCAGTGAAAACCCAGAATAGCCAAAAATAAATAAATAAAATTTTTTCAAAAAGCCGCAGGATGCAAATTTAGTCTACAATACTTCTAAGTAAGTGTTTCCACATTTTGATGAGAATAAAACTGTTAAAAATGTTTCAGTTTCATCCTGCTACTGCATAAGAAAGACCCGAGTCAAAGAGATAGCTCTCCATATTCTGCTATCAAGAATTACAAACAAGTCTGTCATAGTAAGACTGGCAGAGAAATTTTAGTATATATATATATATACACAGATAGATAGATAGATGCCTTATCTTCAGAGTCCATATCATAAATTTGAGAACTATTGGCAGAAATCCATTCATAGATCTATTTGACTGTAAAGCTGAAAAAGTGAGAAAGATGATTGATGAAGTTGTTAGTGACTTTGGGTTTCACTGCTCACATCAGCTTCTAGAATTGTACTAAAACACAGCAGCAGTCAGTCAAGCACCTTGGCTTTGATGTAATCTATCAAGTTTTAACTTTGTGGAATTGTCATGAAGATGAGTGTTATGCCTTCCAGTCTGGAGAGAGCATTCTTCATAATTTTGATGTAGTCACTGGAGTATTTTTAGCTTTAGTTAAAAGTGAGTTCATTCTTCATATACTGTGTGACTTGAAGTTAATTACCTGGCTTCTTTGAGCTCAAGAGTTTTAATTTGTTAAATGGTAAGATCAGACTTTCTTAACTCTGAAATTCTTTCCCAATCTAGCTGCAAAATGTTCTAGTTCTTTAATCAATAGCCAGATTATCAATAAAAGTGACATATTTCGGGGCTTCCCTGGTGGTCCAGTGGGTAGGGACACCACCTTGCAGTGCAAGGGGCGCCAGTTCGATCCCTGGCCTAGGAGGATCCCACGTGCTGCGGAGCGGCTAGACAGATGTGTGCAATTACCGAGCTGGAGCTCTGGAGCACATGCGCCCAGAGCCGGTGCTCTGCGACAACAGAGTTCCCCGCAATGGGGGGCCGAAGAACGAAGATGGATGAAAATACATAATGAAAGACCAATAGAAGTGGCCCGCCCGCCCCTCTCCCTCCCCAGCCCACCTCTCTCCCTCCCCAACCCGCCCTCCTCAAAAAAAGAAAAAAGTGACATATTTCTTCTAAGACTGAAACAGAAAACTATCTTCTTCAAAAGCAATTCCTTATGTTAGGTTGTATTATAAAATATCTTTGGTGCATAAAAATGTCTCCTTAAGAACAGAACAGACTTCTATACTGCTAAAATGTAAAGCATTACAGCTTTCCTCTCTCATGCTGGCAAAAATCCTTAAGTTTAACAATAGATCTTATTGGCAAATCTGCAGGAAAGCAGGCATTTTCATACATTGCTGGTGGAATGCAGGGCTATCAGGAGAATTTGGCAGTATCTAGCAAAATTACATATGCATTTGACTTTGGACATCATATCATCTCCTCTCTATAAAGTGTATCTGAAAGATAGCCAGAAATATGAAATGATGTATGCATAGGTTATTGACTGTAGTATATTTGTAATCAGAAAAGGTTAGAAACCATCCAAATGTTCATCCTTTATGGAACAACAGTACCTCCACACAATGAATCCTACGCTGCCTTAGCATTCACCATTGGACTCACCATACGGATGGACTACTGCTTCATAAATGATGAGCATTTTCAAAATGCTATGGCATCTGTGCCGTATGCAACATTTTGTGTAAGAAAGAGGACTATAAATATGTGTGCATGATTTTTTAAGTAAAAATAGAAGGCAAACCCAAAACTGATTTTGTAAAATGGCTACCTATAGTGAAAGGAAAACCCCAGAAGGAAGGGATGGCAAATAAGTTTATGAGAAAATCCTTGGGGGGCTTCCCTAGTGGTCCAGTGACTAAGAATCCACCTTGCAGTGCAGAGGACACTGGTTTGATACCTGACCCAGGAATATCCCACAGCCATGAGGCAACTAAGCCTGTATGCTACAGCCACTGAGCTCACATGTCTTACAGCCCGTGTACAACAAAAAGAAAAGCCACTGCAATGAGAAGCCTGCTTCCTGCAACCAGAGAAAGCCCATGTGCAGCAGTAAAGACCCAGAGCTGCCAAAACTAAAACATAAGACAAAATAAAAATTTGGTTTTTAAAAAAAGATCCTCAACAAGGTATATCGGTAGGGAATTTGAAATCAAAACAACAATGAAATACCAACACACATATATTACAACGGCTAAAATCCAAAACACTGACCACACCAAATTCTGGGAGGATGCGGAGGCACAGGCACTTGTTCATCTCTAGTGGGAAGGCAAAATGGCACAGCCAACTGTGGAAAACAGTTTGGCAGTTTCTTACAAACTGAGTTTCTTCTTAGCATATAACTCAGCAATGATAACCTTTAGTATCTTATTGGCAAATCTGCAGGAAAGCAGGCATTTTCATACATTGCTGGTGGAATGCAGGGCTATCAGGAGAATTTGGCAGTATCTAGCAAAATTACATATGCATTTGACTTTGGACATCATATCATCTCCTCTCTATAAAGTGTATCTGAAAGATAGCCAGAAATATGAAATGATGTATGCATAGGTTATTGACTGTAGTATATTTGTAATCAGAAAAGGTTAGAAACCATCCAAATGTTCATCCTTTATGGAACAACAGTACCTCCACACAATGAATCCTACGCTGCCTTAGCATTCACCATTGGACTCACCATACGGATGGACTACTGCTTCATAAATGATGAGCATTTTCAAAATGCTATGGCATCTGTGCCGTATGCAACATTTTGTGTAAGAAAGAGGACTATAAATATGTGTGCATGATTTTTTAAGTAAAAATAGAAGGCAAACCCAAAACTGATTTTGTAAAATGGCTACCTATAGTGAAAGGAAAACCCCAGAAGGAAGGGATGGCAAATAAGTTTATGAGAAAATCCTTGGGGGGCTTCCCTAGTGGTCCAGTGACTAAGAATCCACCTTGCAGTGCAGAGGACACTGGTTTGATACCTGACCCAGGAATATCCCACAGCCATGAGGCAACTAAGCCTGTATGCTACAGCCACTGAGCTCACATGTCTTACAGCCCGTGTACAACAAAAAGAAAAGCCACTGCAATGAGAAGCCTGCTTCCTGCAACCAGAGAAAGCCCATGTGCAGCAGTAAAGACCCAGAGCTGCCAAAACTAAAACATAAGACAAAATAAAAATTTGGTTTTTAAAAAAAGATCCTCAACAAGGTATATCGGTAGGGAATTTGAAATCAAAACAACAATGAAATACCAACACACATATATTACAACGGCTAAAATCCAAAACACTGACCACACCAAATTCTGGGAGGATGCGGAGGCACAGGCACTTGTTCATCTCTAGTGGGAAGGCAAAATGGCACAGCCAACTGTGGAAAACAGTTTGGCAGTTTCTTACAAAACTGAGTTTCTTCTTAGCATATAACTCAGCAATGATAACCTTTAGTATTTGCCTAAATGTCCCAGAAAAACCTGCACACAAATGTTTATAGCAGCTTTACTTCTATCTGCCCAAACAAGGGCACAACCAAGATGTCCCTTAGTAGATGAATGGATAAATGAATTATGGTTCATCCAGACAATGGAATAGTATTCAGCAATAAAAAGAAATGAGCTATCACACCACAAAAAGATATGGAGGAAACTAAAAAGCATATTGTTACGTGAAAGAGGCAAATATAAAATGACTACATACTGTATGATTCCAATTATATGACATTCTGGAAAAGGCAAAACTATGGAGACAGTAAAAAGATCAACAGTTGCCAGAAGTTCTGGGGGAGGAAAGGATGAGGGAAATGAAGCATAGGAGGTTATCAATGCTTGATAAAATCATTAGGTAAAATATTGATGAGTGGTCTTATTATTATATATAGTGATGGATCAGATTGACCACATTTGAACTCATTAATAAACAGTTGTTGAAGTTTAGTCACTAAGCTGTGTCTAACCCTGTGACCCCACAGACTATCGCCCTTCAGGGTCCTCTGTCCATGGGATTCTCCAGGCAAGAATACTGGAGTGGATTGCCATTTCCTTCTCCAAGGGATCTTCCCTACCCAGGGACAGAACCTACATCTCCTGCATTAGCAGGCAGATTCTTTACTACTGAGTCACCAGGTATGCCCCTATGTGCTATACTATGTTTATTAAATCTGAAAAATTCAGGATCCCCAAACGATTTCAAATATGACTAGAAATACGAATGATTTCAAAATCTGAAATATATTTTAAGGGAAACATTGATAAGTTTTTGCTGTATGATAATGATTTGCTATAATTTGAATAATATAAAAAGAACAGAAATATAACAGTAAACATGGCAAAATGTGGTCTTTCTTTTTACTAAACCCCAAAGCCTCAGAAACCTGCCTTAACCTGCTTTAAACAGTGGACTGATACAGTTGAAATACACTGCAATTGTTAAGCCACTTTGAAGATAATAAATGATAACACAAAAGTGATACAAAGTTAAAAGTGCCCTCTTGCTTTAGCTTATAACCAGTATCATGTGCCTTTTGGTGGGAAACAATAGGAAGTATACAACATTGTGTATGAGTATCTTTGCCTAAACTGGAACACTTCCTAACATCATATACAAAAATAAATTCAAAATGGATTAAAGACTTAACTGTAAGGACAGAAACTACAGAGCTCTTAGAGGGAAATACAGGCAGTACACTCTTTGACATACATCACAGCAAGATCCTCTGTGACCCATCTCCTAGAGTAACAGAGATAAAAACAAAAATCAACAAATGGGACTTAGGTAGAGTGCTCAGTCGTGCTGTGTGTGCCAGTTCTGACTCCATATTGGAAACTGTTTCTTTGACTTGCTTCTCATTGCTTTTGTTATTATAATCATACAGAATGGTTTGCCTCAGAGAATCCTGCCCCTCTGTCTTTGTTCAGAAACCTGTCCTCCAGGAAAGGGTAGGAAGGGAGAAATTAACATATCCCATGCCTGAGGATTGTCATTCTAGGAAATGTTTGCAGAATTAATGACCTTTTTAAAATTTATTTATTTATTTTTTATTTATTTGTTTTTTTTTGCATTAATGGCCTTTTTACTTTGCTTCCTCACCTCCCCCGATCTCTGATCTATAAAAGAATCTGTCACCCAGACCCCAATAAAATGGGTTTTTGGATGCGCTAGCCTGCTCTCCTCTCAGTCAGCTGCCATTGGCCGGTCGCGTGGCAAGCAGAGGGAGCTTGGACTCAGTAACAGTGATGGACTCTTTGTGACCCCCACAGACTGTAACCCGCCAGGATCCTCTGTCCAAGGGATTTCCAAGGCAAGAACACTGGAGTGGGTTGCCATTTCCTTCTCCAGGGGACCTTTCCAACCCAGGGATCGAACACACGTCTCTTGTGTCTTCCGCACTGGCAGGAAGATTCTTAACCACTAGCTACCTGGGAAGCCCTTAATTAAACTTAGCTTTTGCACAGCAAAGAAAAAAATAAATAAAATTAGAAGTCAACCCTCAGAATGGGAGAAAATAATTGCACATGAAACAACTGACAAAGGATTAATTTCCAGAATATATAAGCAGCTCATACAGCTCAACATCAGGAAAACAAACAGCACAATCAAAAAATGCGCAGAAGACTTAAACATACATTTCTCCAAAGAAGATCTACAGGTGAATAATAAACACTTTAAGGATGCTCAACATTGCTCCATAGTAGAGAAATGCAAATCAAAGCTACAATAAGGTATCGCCTCACATGGCCAGAATAGCCATCATCAAAAAAATCTACAAATGATAATGTTGGAGAGGGTGTGGAGAAAAGAGAGCCCTCTTGCACAGTTAGTGGGAATGCAACTTGATACAGCCACTATGGGAAAAAAACTAGTAGACCTATCATATGCCCCAACAATTCTACTTCCATATTGATGGTTTCTTTGGGGCACTTTTGCTTTTTCCCATTGCTTTTGTTATTATAATCATACAGAATGGTTTGCCTCAGAGAATCCTGCCCCTCTGTCTTTGTTCAGAAACCTGTCCTCCAGGAAAGGGTAGGAAGGGAGAAATTAACATATCCCATGCCTGAGGATTGTCATTCTAGGAAATGTTTGCAGAATTAATGACCTTTTTAAAATTTATTTATTTATTTTTTATTTATTTGTTTTTTTTTGCATTAATGGCCTTTTTACTTTGCTTCCTCACCTCCCCCGATCTCTGATCTATAAAAGAATCTGTCACCCAGACCCCAATAAAATGGGTTTTTGGATGCGCTAGCCTGCTCTCCTCTCAGTCAGCTGCCATTGGCCGGTCGCGTGGCAAGCAGAGGGAGCTTGGACTCAGTAACAGTGATGGACTCTTTGTGACCCCCACAGACTGTAACCCGCCAGGATCCTCTGTCCAAGGGATTTCCAAGGCAAGAACACTGGAGTGGGTTGCCATTTCCTTCTCCAGGGGACCTTTCCAACCCAGGGATCGAACACACGTCTCTTGTGTCTTCCGCACTGGCAGGAAGATTCTTAACCACTAGCTACCTGGGAAGCCCTTAATTAAACTTAGCTTTTGCACAGCAAAGAAAAAAATAAATAAAATTAGAAGTCAACCCTCAGAATGGGAGAAAATAATTGCACATGAAACAACTGACAAAGGATTAATTTCCAGAATATATAAGCAGCTCATACAGCTCAACATCAGGAAAACAAACAGCACAATCAAAAAATGCGCAGAAGACTTAAACATACATTTCTCCAAAGAAGATCTACAGGTGAATAATAAACACTTTAAGGATGCTCAACATTGCTCCATAGTAGAGAAATGCAAATCAAAGCTACAATAAGGTATCGCCTCACATGGCCAGAATAGCCATCATCAAAAAAATCTACAAATGATAATGTTGGAGAGGGTGTGGAGAAAAGAGAGCCCTCTTGCACAGTTAGTGGGAATGCAACTTGATACAGCCACTATGGAGAACAGTACACAGATTCCTTAAAAAACTAGGAATAGACCTATCATATGCCCCAACAATTCTACTTCTGGGCATATACTCTGCGAAAACCATAATTGAAAGAGATGTGTGTACCTCTCAATGTTTATTGCAGCACTGTTTATAACAGTTAAGACATAGAGGCAGCCTAAATGTCCACTAACGGATAAATGGACAAAGAAGTTGTAGTACATATATACAATGGAATATTACTCAGCTGTAAGAAGGAACACATTTGAGTCAGTCCTAATGAGGTGGATGAACCTAGAGCCTGTTAAACAGAATGGAGTGAGTCAAAAAGAGAAAGACAAGTATCATATATTAACTCATAATAGAGATTTGGAAATATGGTACTGATGAACAGCAGCAATGGAGACATAAACAGAGAACAGACTTGTGGACACAGTGGGGGAAAGAGGGTGGAGTGAATCAGGACAGTAGCATGGGAACATTGATATTACCATTCATAAAATAGATAACCATTGGGAATCGCTGGGATTCAGGGAGCTCAAACTGAGTGCTCTGTAATGACCTAGAGAGGTGGGATGGGGTGGGATGAAGGAGGGAGGTTCAGGATGGAGAGGAAGTATGTATGCCTATGGCTAATTCATGTTGATGTGTGGCAGATAGAGAAACCAACACAATATCATGGAAAAATTATCCTCCTGTTAAAAATGAATAAATAAACAAGCCTGAATCTAAACGAAGCCTCTCCCAGTGAAGAAACATTCACATCTTTTTTCCTGTGCTAGTCCCAGAGCCTGTAAAGGTTAACCCACTGGGGCTGGCTGGGGGAGAAGACGAAAGCTCGTCCAGAAGGACCTGTCTGAGGATCATAAGCATTTCTAAACAAAGCAAAGAGGGGAATAAATGACCAGTTGAAAAACAGGTTGTATTTTTTTTCCAGGTATGAAGAAAGGACAAAGCACACATAACGGAATCCAACGTGGAGGATATCAAAAATGAGATTTTCTTGTACAGATTACCTGTTCAAATTAGCATACAATCATTTCAGTCTTTCTAAATAAAAGATTTGGGGTTTTTAACCTAAATAAATGAATAAACCAACCCTGTAAGTCTAATCCCAAGTTTATAGAAAATACAATTCCATACTTACCAAATGACAAAATTGGGCAAGTGTGATCTTAGCAAGCCTGCAGAAGATGGAGAAGGCTTGTAGGCATGCAATCCTTAAGCTATGCTTCTCGCCACTAGGTGGTGTCTCAATGTTTATTGCAGCACTGTTTATAACAGTTAAGACATAGAGGCAGCCTAAATGTCCACTAACGGATAAATGGACAAAGAAGTTGTAGTACATATATACAATGGAATATTACTCAGCTGTAAGAAGGAACACATTTGAGTCAGTCCTAATGAGGTGGATGAACCTAGAGCCTGTTAAACAGAATGGAGTGAGTCAAAAAGAGAAAGACAAGTATCATATATTAACTCATAATAGAGATTTGGAAATATGGTACTGATGAACAGCAGCAATGGAGACATAAACAGAGAACAGACTTGTGGACACAGTGGGGGAAAGAGGGTGGAGTGAATCAGGACAGTAGCATGGGAACATTGATATTACCATTCATAAAATAGATAACCATTGGGAATCGCTGGGATTCAGGGAGCTCAAACTGAGTGCTCTGTAATGACCTAGAGAGGTGGGATGGGGTGGGATGAAGGAGGGAGGTTCAGGATGGAGAGGAAGTATGTATGCCTATGGCTAATTCATGTTGATGTGTGGCAGATAGAGAAACCAACACAATATCATGGAAAAATTATCCTCCTGTTAAAAATGAATAAATAAACAAGCCTGAATCTAAACGAAGCCTCTCCCAGTGAAGAAACATTCACATCTTTTTTCCTGTGCTAGTCCCAGAGCCTGTAAAGGTTAACCCACTGGGGCTGGCTGGGGGAGAAGACGAAAGCTCGTCCAGAAGGACCTGTCTGAGGATCATAAGCATTTCTAAACAAAGCAAAGAGGGGAATAAATGACCAGTTGAAAAACAGGTTGTATTTTTTTTCCAGGTATGAAGAAAGGACAAAGCACACATAACGGAATCCAACGTGGAGGATATCAAAAATGAGATTTTCTTGTACAGATTACCTGTTCAAATTAGCATACAATCATTTCAGTCTTTCTAAATAAAAGATTTGGGGTTTTTAACCTAAATAAATGAATAAACCAACCCTGTAAGTCTAATCCCAAGTTTATAGAAAATACAATTCCATACTTACCAAATGACAAAATTGGGCAAGTGTGATCTTAGCAAGCCTGCAGAAGATGGAGAAGGCTTGTAGGCATGCAATCCTTAAGCTATGCTTCTCGCCACTAGGTGGTGCTTACTGGCTTTTAAGGAATTTACTGTATTGTCTTCCTCTAAATTCTTATGTCCTTTAATTACTCCCCTTCCTCATTGGAGAAAGAAACTAGACTCTAGCCCAGAGAAGTCGTCATCCAGACCCAGGCAGTCATACCTGCTTTCTGCCTGTCTCGCCATGTTGGTATTGAGGACACATCTGGGAAGCTCGCTGTTTCCTCAAAGCCGTTTATTTTATTCAGTTCTTTATCAAAATCTTTCTCTAATACTGTATTAAGGATATTTTTTCTGAAGAATGTTTTTCAATATTCAGTAGCTTCATTCTCTAATTTTTAGTTTAGTTTGAGATCAGGGTTATAGAAAACAGTGCAAAGAAATTCTATACACCCTTCACCCAAGACCTGGATTCCATTCTTATTAATATTTCACCATTCTCTCTCCTTTTCTCTCTTTCTCCCTCACTGCCCTTCTCACTATCTCACCTGTATAAATATATGAGACAGAAAAGATGTATAATTTTTCCCCATTGGCCTTATAAACACGGGCACTACTCTACAAAACGACAGCGTCTCTATCAAAGTGAGGACCATTTCTCAGACTTTCCTTGTTTTTTATAATCATGCTATTTTTGAGGGTCAGGTACTTTGCATGAACTTCAGTTTGTTTTTCTTATTATTTCCTCATGATCAGATACAAGTTACAATTTGGGGGGCAGAAATATTACAAATGTGGCACTAAGTTCTCAGTGTATCATATCCATAAGCACACAATATCAGTGCATCTTCTTACTGGTAAGACTGTGTATGTTCAGTCACTCAGTCACGTCCAAGTCTTTGCGAGCCCATAAACTGTAGCCCACTAGGTTCCTCTGTCCGTGGGATTCTCCAGGCAAGAATACTGGAGTGGGTTGCCATTTCCCTCTCCCAGGGATCTCCCCCACCTAGGGATCAAACTTGCATCTCCTGTGCCCCCTGCATTGGCAGGCAAATTCTTTAACCTTGTGTCACCTGATTAGCTGACATTCAACCATAAAGAAACCAGGCTTCCCTGATGGCATAGGCCCAGGAGTCTGTGCTCCACAGCAGGAGAGACCACTGCAATGGAAAGCTCAGGCACCACACCTAGAGGGTGGCCCCAGCTCACTGCAGCTAGAGAAAAAGCCCTTCCAGCAATGAGGACCCAGGACAGCCAAAAACCAAAAAATAAGTAGAAGTTACTAAAAGAAAAAAGAGAGTGTGCCTATCTCGTTTTGATAGTACACCTTAAAGGGTAGGATAAGACACGAAAATCAAATGATAAAAAGGGAGATAAAGGGAAAAGAGAGAGGAAGAATATTTACTTCTAAACGTCTATCTTTTTACACTGGGATGTGAGGTGATCTTTAGCCATTTTGATTTCCTTGGAACCTGTTAGTCTTGTCGAATGTACACATCTAGAGAAATAGAAAATTCTAATTTCTAAGACACTTTGGTGATGTTGGACTTTCAACTTTATCTCTCGGTAGGAAGGTGAAGAGAATTCAATTGTGGAGGATGGGCACTCTGGAGCTTCCTCCCTGTCTTTCTCTTTCACCCTTCACATCTAATCAATCAACAAACCCTGCCGTTCTGCCTTGTCTCTCCACCTGTCACCACCTCTTCAACCCTGTTAGCTTCTCCAGTGAAGGCTGTCATCCTTCACTTGAATAAATACAAGAACCTCCCAACATACCTCTCCCAAATCATCTTTTGCACAGAGTAATCTGCGTATAACACAAATGTAGTCGTCTCATATTCTTGTTTAAAAACCCACAAGGGGGCTTCCCTGGTGGTCCAGTGGGTAAGGATACCGCCTTGCAGTGCAAGGGGCGCCAGTTCGATCCCTGGCCTGGGAAGATCCCACGTGCCGCAGAGCGGCTGGACCGATGTGTCCAAATACCGAGCCAGAGTTCTGGAGCGCATGCGCCCAGAGCCCGGTGCTCTGCGACGACAGAGGCCACTGCGATGGGAGGCCCACATGGGCCAAAGAACAAAGACGGATGAAAATAGATAAATGAAAGACCAATAGAAGTGGCCCGCCCGCACCCCTCCCTCCCCAACCCGCCCCCACCAAAAATTAAATAAATAAATGTTTAAAAAAAAAATAAAAAATAAAAACCCACAAGGATGCCACACTGCCTACAGAATAAGGGTCCTTATCCAGAAGACAAGGGTCTGGAGACCTCTTTCCCACCTGTAATGTACTTGTTGTAATGTACTGTAATGTACTTGTTTCTGTCCCGAGCCACATACTTCCATATTTGTAACTACTGCCCAAACACGGTTTTGTTTCTTGCCTCTAATGTGCTCATTCCTACTATCTAGGATATCTCCCTCTCCTCCCTGATAATGGTCTTAGTTCCTTTTCAAAAATAGTAAATTTCCCCTCTTCGGGGGCAATAAGGTACTTCCCTGTCCCATAGATAAAAGGTTTGCTCATCCGATCTCTTTGGACAAGGAATATGTGAGCGGAAGTTATGTTTATCTGTTCCAAGCATAAGCTCCAAGAGTCAGAATATGGCTTGCTCTACTCTTTCCCCCACCCTCACCCCCACCAGCTGAGGCTATGAGATAAACCAGAGACTGCTTCACCAGCCCGGGTTCTAAAGTGAGGACAGTGTGTACGATCTTCAACAGCCGTGAATGAGAAGTAAACCTCTGTTGCTGTGAGCCACTGAGATTCTGGAGTTATTTGTTACTGCAGCATTAAGAATCATATCTTGACTAATACACTGGCCATCTCCTAATCGTTCTTTCATACGGGGGGCTACCTCCACTAAGGTTCCGTAGTAGACATGTGGCTGCCCAATACTTGATACAAACAAACTTCCTGTTTGGAGAAGCTGCTATTGCGTATGTTTTGGCAGGAGGCAGCTTCTACCTCCCACTGGGAAAGCTAAAAAGGACTACCCTTGTTCTCCCAGATTCCTCCCAGCTAGAAAACAGGCATGTGCCCTAAGGTCAGCCAGTTGGAAACTCTCAACTCAGGATTTTGAGTCTCAATACAAAGAAGACAAGATGTACAGACTGTATTAGGAGAATGAAGAAAGGAAAGAAGCAGAGGAGACTCTTTTAAGCAGCATGTGTGTTCCTCAAAATTCAGAACAATTACCTGGTGATGATTAATGAGACATTCAAATCAGATTAGCGTTCCAAATGACTTAGATATCACTCTGCCAAGTATGGGCTGCCCTGATGGCACTAGTGGTAAAGAACCCACCTGCCATGCAGGAGACGTAAGAGATGCAGGTTCAATCCCTGGGTTGGGAAGATCCCCTAGAGGAGGAAATAGCAACCCACTCAGTACTCTTGCCTAGAGAATTCCACGGTCAGAGGAGCCTGGTGGGCTACAGTTTACGGGCTCACAGAGTCAGGTATGACTGAAGCAACTTAGAACAAAGAAGCAAGGGCAGGAGATTATAGCACTATTTCTGTTGCTGGTGGCAGCAGCCGGTGTCCAGGGGAGTCACAGGAGTGAGAGCAGAGTCGGGCGTGTAACAGTGAGAGTCCAGCAGTGACAAGATAGGCAGACTGCTCCAGGTGTGAGCTGGCTGTCTTCCAGACTGCCAAGTTCCTTCATTTTTCCTCATTTCCTGAGCCTGCTTCTCTAATTTTCCTAACAATGCTCTGATGTGCTTAACATCCTTCCCACCAATCCATTTTCTTCTTAATGATCATGGGAAAAGCAGACGGCAAAAGGAGAAAGGGACGACAGAAGACGAGATGTTTGGATGGCATCATTGAGTCAATGACCATGAGTTTGAGCAAGTTCCAGGAGATGGGGAAGGACAGGGAAGCCTGTAATGCTGCCCTCCATGGGGTCGCAAAGAGTCGGACATGACTGAGCAACTGAACTGAACTGAAACTATCAAACAATGGGACTAAAATTGCTTACACTAAACATCATTGTCTTACAACTTTACAGGTTCTTCACTGATAAAAGTTACTTGGGGTCTGTATCTCTCTATCATACCTATATTTATATATGAAAAAGAGTTTCAACTGTTTAATGCTCCATGATTGTGAGTATCAAATAAAATAGCAAGTTCCAGGCTGGCAGAGAAGAAACCTGTGGCAATGTTTAAGAGAAAGAGGGAATCAGTGAAACACTAGACTGTGGCCACACTCCACTTTAAAATAATTCACTCTTCTGTAAAATATTCAGGGATTTTAATATTTTAGCAATATACAAGGTTCATGCTTTTCAGGGTAGATTCAAGAGATGAATATAACTTAGAAGGAGAGGGAAAGGAGATGAGAGTGGAGGGGGAAATGGCTGTGTTTCATCTTTGTTGTAGGCCGTAGAAAGAGACAACTGATAAATGGCAATTTGGAGTTACTATACTCTTCTTTTAACTTCCATTTCTTGTCACCTTTTTTGGCATCTTAATCCACTTTTTTGTAGTGCTTGGTTATTTTTTATACTGTAACCAGGGATGGCAGAATTTTTTCAAGCTGATTTCTCGAAAGAAAAATTACATCATCATTATAGAGAATATTTGGCTGTATCTATTTAGTTTGAAGATGCACAGACCATGTGACCCAGAAATTCTTTCTGTAGATGTATACCCTAGAGGAACTCTTGCATGTGTGCTCAGGAAGACCTGTCCAAGAATGTACTTGCAGTATTGTTGGTAATAATCTCTATTAGTAGTACAATGAATAACTGAATTGTGGCCTAGTCATTGAACAAAATACCATGTTTTACTGCAAAGGAATGAACTACGGCTTCATGCATTATTATGGAGGAATCTTACAAATACAAGGTGGAAGGGAAAGGAATGTTGCAGAAGAAACACAGTATAACAAGGTAATGATAGGTGAAATCATGTGGCACAGTCATGCACATACTCTGGAGTCAGATTCCTGAATTCAAACCCATCTCTACCATTTACTACCGGTGTGACCTTGGCAAGTAACCTCTGTTGGCCTCAGTTTCCTTATTTGTGAAGTGTGCATAGTAATTGTTCAACTTCATGTGACTGTTACGAAAAGAAAAAAAGTATTAAGTACTTTTAAGTACTTAGTACTAAAATACTAAGAAGAATACATAGCACCATTATTTTTCAGACAGTGTGTACTCAGCTTAAAATCATACAGAAAATGCTATGTACTTCACAAATATGTATACTTATAAAAGTACATAGTCATGAATGGGAATGAATATACAAATTAATAATAGCAGTTATCTGCTAGACAGAGAAATATGTCTCGAACCATGGTAGATAGACATTATTTTTTGTTATTATAATCCTTATGTCTCTGTGTGTGACTGAGCTATCTCATGGTAAATTTTAAATCAAATAAACAAAGTTTAACTTTTAAAACTATATACACAGTAGAGCCATATTTCCAAAAGAATTGGAAAATAGAGAAAAACTCACCCCAGATTATACCCTTAACTCACAATTTTTAAGAATTATGTGTAATTCTTTAAACATCTGACTAAGGTTGAATATTATTTCTGTAACATTATTCATAATAGCCATAATCAACCCAAATGACAATCAGCAAGTAAATGGAGAAACAAAATGTTGTACATTCACACAATGGAAGGGAGTTCAGCAATGAAAAAGCAATGAAATGTTGATATATGCTACAACTTGGATGAAATTCAAAGACATTATGCTCAGTAAAAGGAGGCAGACACAAAGACCACATATTGCATGATTCCATGTATATGAAATGTCTCAGAAAGGCCAAAAAAGTGCCAAAAATAGATTAGTGGTTGCCTGGAGCTATGGTGGAGGAAACAAGGAGGGCCTGCAAATGAGCACAGGATTCTAAGGTGGTGACGGAAGTACTCCACAACAGAATGGTGATGATGGCTGCACAGTTACGTGTATTACTTTGTGTGTTATTAAAATTCAGTGAATTATACACCTAAACTGGGTGAAGGTTATGGTATATAACTTATATGTCCAAGTAAACACCTGTTTTTTTTAAAATGGCCTTTAAAGAAGAGACACTTGTGCTTGGGGAGAGGGAGGCATATAAGGCCCCCTTATTGACAGTCATGCACATACTCTGGAGTCAGATTCGACAACCCATCTCTACCATTTACTACCGGTGTGACCTTGGCAAGTAACCTCTGTTGGCCTCAGTTTCCTTATTTGTGAAGTGTGCATAGTAATTGTTCAACTTCATGTGACTGTTACGAAAAGAAAAAAAGTATTAAGTACTTTTAAGTACTTAGTACTAAAATACTAAGAAGAATACATAGCACCATTATTTTTCAGACAGTGTGTACTCAGCTTAAAATCATACAGAAAATGCTATGTACTTCACAAATATGTATACTTATAAAAGTACATAGTCATGAATGGGAATGAATATACAAATTAATAATAGCAGTTATCTGCTAGACAGAGAAATATGTCTCGAACCATGGTAGATAGACATTATTTTTTGTTATTATAATCCTTATGTCTCTGTGTGTGACTGAGCTATCTCATGGTAAATTTTAAATCAAATAAACAAAGTTTAACTTTTAAAACTATATACACAGTAGAGCCATATTTCCAAAAGAATTGGAAAATAGAGAAAAACTCACCCCAGATTATACCCTTAACTCACAATTTTTAAGAATTATGTGTAATTCTTTAAACATCTGACTAAGGTTGAATATTATTTCTGTAACATTATTCATAATAGCCATAATCAACCCAAATGACAATCAGCAAGTAAATGGAGAAACAAAATGTTGTACATTCACACAATGGAAGGGAGTTCAGCAATGAAAAAGCAATGAAATGTTGATATATGCTACAACTTGGATGAAATTCAAAGACATTATGCTCAGTAAAAGGAGGCAGACACAAAGACCACATATTGCATGATTCCATGTATATGAAATGTCTCAGAAAGGCCAAAAAAGTGCCAAAAATAGATTAGTGGTTGCCTGGAGCTATGGTGGAGGAAACAAGGAGGGCCTGCAAATGAGCACAGGATTCTAAGGTGGTGACGGAAGTACTCCACAACAGAATGGTGATGATGGCTGCACAGTTACGTGTATTACTTTGTGTGTTATTAAAATTCAGTGAATTATACACCTAAACTGGGTGAAGGTTATGGTATATAACTTATATGTCCAAGTAAACACCTGTTTTTTTTTTTTTAAAATGGCCTTTAAAGAAGAGACACTTGTGCTTGGGGGAGAGGGAGGCAATGTTATTTTAGTTTATAGACATGAGCGTGGATGGATATAAACTTGAGAAAGGCCCCAGAACTCTATCCCCCTTAAACTATGTCAGTAAAAACCCTCCAGGTAGATTGAGACGGAGGCTGAAAGCAAAGAAACCTCTCTGTCCGGGTTTCTGGGAGGAGGCCACCTTGTAGGAAGGCCCTTCTACACCTGGTACCGCCAGAGTAGACGGAATAGTCATGGTGGCACCATTAGGCAGAGAGAAATCTGAAGACAGTGCTCCCAGTTCTTCAAGTTCTGTGGATGGTTTGCAGGAGATTCAGAAGTTCCTGTACGTCCCAATTTGGGAACAGTGAGCACCGAGTCCTGGCAAAGTCAACTGAAAGAAACTTGGAAACTGGGCTCCCCTGGTGGTCCAGTGGGTAAGGACACCGCCTTGCAGTGCAAGGGGCGCCGGTTCGATCCCTGGCCTGGGAAGATCCCAAGTGCCGCGGAGCGGCTGGACCGATGTGTCCAATTACCGAGCCGAAGCTCTAGAGCGCATGCGCCCAGAGCTGGTGCTCTGTGACAAAAGAGGCCACTGCAATAGGAGGCCCACATGGACCAAAGAACAACGATGGATAAAAATAGATAAATGAAAAACCAATTAAAAAGTGGCCCGCCCGTGCCCCTTCCTCACCAACCCGCCCCCTCCAAAAAAAAAAAAAAAATTAAAAAAATAAAATTAAATTAAATAAAAAATAAATAAATAAAAAAGAAACTTGGAAATTATGATCCTGGGACCAAATACCATGTGTATGTTGATGACCCTCAAATTTATATGTAACTCTAAGCTCTAATCTCCAATGACCAATTTGATATCCTCCCTTGGATACTCCAGAGAAATATACAGCTATGCATAGCCCCAAATGACAGTCTTGATCTCTACAGCCCCAAAGTTTCTCCACCCACCACCTTCCCAGGTTGCCACCCCCAACCACTCCACTGATCCAGTCCCCCCAGTACACAGGATCCACGTTCCCTATCTCCACTGCCACCACTTGCTTTGGCCGCCATCATTTCTCTCCTGGGTAAAGCAACTACCTCATAACTGGCCTCTCTGTTTCCAGTTTTGCTTTCCTCCAACCTATCCTTCATACAACAGCAAAACTTGTTTTCTTAAATGTAAATTGGGTCCTGTCACTTATGTTCTTAAGACTCAGCAGTGGCTTCTCATTGTTCACAGAGTAAATCCCTGAATAATCTGGCCTAAGGCCTCACCTGGCATTCTTCCCTCTCCTCGCTACATTTATTCACATTTGTTCCTCTCTCAGTTTTCACATTTCCTAAGTTCTCCCCATCTCAAAGCTTTGGCAATTACTGTTCCTTCAATTTATACTCATCTTCTGCTTTCTCATTCTTCACATTTCAGTTTAAATATGCCTCTCCCAAAGTCACTGTCTGCAATTGCTCTTTGTAAAGTAGCCTCCCTTTTTATTCCCTTCCTTCATCTCCTTTTTGTTTTCTTCACAACACTTTTCACAATTCACAACTCTTATACGTTGTTTGACTTATATTTTAGGCTATTTCTCTTATGTGAATTGAACTTCTATGAATACATGCTACTTAGCATTGCAGCCCCAGCATCCAGCACAATACCTGGAATGGCTCAACAAAGATTTGTTGAATGAAAACACCTGAAATTAGAAAACCACCTGAATACTTACCCCTATTGTTCGATTTTCAAAAAGGAACAGATTTTCTTGACCGTATTGAAACAGAACAGGACCCTCTGGTCCTTGCCTCCCATGTCCTCCACCTGTCTTTTGTCTATGAAAAAACTTTAGTCAAAGGATAAGTTTAAATAGGAAAGTGAGAAAATATAGAAACAAAGGAAAATAGGGCAGAACAATAATGGTTTAGTCAGTAAGCAAAGTCAAGGACCTTCAGTTCTTTCTCAAGGGTTATAAACAATATTCAGGGCCATAATTTGTAAGCTACCTTGTGGATATTGACACCTTCACAAGGTGGAAGAAGTTAGCCATATGATGACCAGACTGTCATGATGTAAGTCATGACATAAGCTACTACAGTTCTAAGAACTGGCCTCAAGGAAATGGGAACAAAACGGACCATGGAACTGAAGAGTAACTGTACTTAAAACAATCCAGATAATGCTGATCAGACCAACTTCAAGATGACTGTCAGAGCTGACTATTGTTTCTGCAGGTAGCCCCCTCCTCCATGGATAACAATGCCTGCCCTTTGATTGTTGAGGGAGGAGGAGGCCTCTGGACCAGACACTGTCTCCCTCCCATCCCCGCACTTCCCCTCCAGTTTTTGGCATCCAAAAGAAATCAAGCTTTCCTTTCCACCGAGCTTTCCTCTTTATCAGCTTTTGAGTGGTAAGCAGCCAGACCCTACTTTCTGTATTTTCATTACAAAAAATAGGAGCCCATTTAAGTACAAATCAAAAGGAGATTCACTGTGGAAACACAGGGCTCTCTCGGGAAGCTGAAGGGCACAGGTAAGGAGATGTCTTAGGAAAAAACTCAATGCAGAAACTGGGGTACTGTAGGGAAGTCAGAGATTTTACTCTATTTGCAAGATGAGAAGTTTGCCTACCACGGTTTCATTCTGACAGAAGACAAAATGTTCCTGAGCCGGAGACAAAGAACAATATACCATTCATACTCATAGCAGTAGCCAGAGTATCAGCATTTGCAGTGCCCACTGAGCTCCACTGCCCACAGGGTAACACAAAGAGAGTCAGGTGATCCTTACACACCCAGTGGGAAAAACCCCAAGTTTAGAGAACCCAAATCATTTTATTTCTTTATTTATTTATGTTTGGCTGCACTGGGTTTTCACTGCTGGATGCAGGCTTCCCCTAACTGAAGCGAAAGTGGGTTACTCTCTAGATAAGGTGTGAAGAGCGTCTCATTGCGGCAGCTTGTCTTGTGAAGTGCAGATTCTATGGCGACCAGGTTTCAGTAGTTGTGGCCCATGGGCTGAGTTGCCCCATGACATGTGGAAATTGCCCACACCAGGGATCGAACCTGTGTCCTCTGCATTGGCAGGTGGATTCTTAACCAGTGGACCTCCAGGGAAGTCCAAGGAAACCCAAATTTTTTATAATGAGCAGGATGCATTCCTGACCTTGGCCCTGAGAGGAAACACTATTTTTATTGTTTGTTGTTTAGTTGCTAAGTCATGTCCAGCTCTTTGCAACCCCATGGCCTGCAGCATGCTGGGCTCCTATGTCCTCCACTGTCTCCCAGAGTTTGCTCAAATTCTTTTGGAGCTTCATCTTTAGCATCTGTTCTTCCAGTGAATATTCAGAGTTGATCTCCTTTAGGATTGACTGGTTCCATCTCCTCGCAGTCCAAGGGACTCTCAAGAGTCTTTTCCAACACCACAGTTCTAAAGCATCAGTTCTCAGCCTTCCTCATGGCTCAGCACTATAAAGAAGGCTGAGCACCAACTCTCACATTGGTACATGACTACTGGAAAAACCGTAACTTTGACTATACGGAACTTTGCCGGCAAAGCGATGTCTCTGTTTTTTAATACACAATTTTTATAGTACTGGATAGTAAACAAACCGGCTCTTTTCTACAGAGAGACATTATCTCTACTTTCCAAGCTGGTGGTATAAAAGTCCTTGGAAAGATAATCCAGAACAAGGGCGGCAGTGACTCACTCACAAGATAAGCAGAAATACCAAAGGTCCAGGGAGAAATGTTTACTTCCACGTAGGTGAAAGGGAAGACAATGAGCTAAGCAGAAGAAACAGTATATACATCTCTGAAGCATGACATGATAGTTTTCAGAATGGTTATGGCAATAGGTGCAGCATTTTCACAAGTAAATTCAGGGAGTATTTACTAGTTTGTATCTTATAGAACCTTACCATTAGAACCTATTTTTCTTAAAAAAAAAAAAAAAAAAAAAGTATAGAATATTTTGAAAAGAATATTAATGTGTTTTCATAACAATTGGTATGGAGGAGACCAATTTAAATTCCTAGCAATTATGCACTTTAAATAATTCTTTAAAAACAATTTCCTTCTTTAAATTTTTTCTGTTTCTTAAAGAGTAGATTGGGGCTAAGGGTCAAGAATTGTTTTATGTTTTTCCTGATGAACTACTCTGATTTTGTATGAATAAAAACAAAACCTGAGGGCTTCCCAATGGTCCAGTGGGTAAATGTCCACCTTGCAATGCAAGGGGCACTGGTTCAATCCCTGGCCTGGGAGGATCCCACATGCCGTGGAGGCTGGGCTGGTGTGTCTAATTGTGAGCTGGCCCTCTGGAGCACATGCACCCAGAGCTGGTGCTCTGCAGTGAGAGAGGCCACTGCAATGGGAGGCCCACACAGGCTGAAGAATAAGGATGGATGAAGATAAATAAATGAAATTCCAAAAAAAAAAAGAAAAAATAAAACTTGAAACATTTACAGCTATCTTTAAAAGAAACTAAAGGCCGTACTAAGAGACTTAAAATACCCTCATTTAATCCCCTATAACCATTTCAGGTTTTTAAAAATCAGTTTGTACATGAATTTGAAGTTGTGGTTACACAGAATTCTGTGGATAAAGACAGGCATACAATATTAGGAAATAAACCAGTAGTCAAAACTTACTGCTACCAGAATAACCTGATTTCTCTCCTATCAGTGATTATAGGAAGGTAGAGTGTAAGTAAATCAATTGTTTCTTTGCTGTTTTTTCAGTTATACTTAGTGACACATTTGTCTTAGATGAGGAAACTATAAAATACTGGGCTTTAATCAGCTTAATTCACTTTATAGAGAACTCAGCATAGCAATTAAGTGCTTAAATACTAGCTATAGTAGAAAATGGTCCACAAATCAATGTCAGGACCAGGATTTTCAACCTCAATGAAGGGTGAATATTTACAAGCACCATTTTCATTAATTTGGTGTTAGCACTGAAGCCATGTGACTCAGACTGGGACTTGAATGCACGGTCTTTTAGCTGAGATCACACCTGATCTCAGGACGTAATGACGCTCCGGTTCTTAATGTCTCATAGGAGAAAGACTTCAGCGAGAGACAGATAGGTACGAAGTGGATTTGTTTAGAGAGAAACACACTACATAGAGTACCAGCTATCTCAGAAGGCAAGAACGGCACCAGGATAAGGTGTTGTCAGCTTTTATAGGGGCAGGCAATTTCATAAACGAATGGGTGTGAGAAGTGTTTGAGGGAAGGGGTGGGAATTGCCTGAAATTGGGCCCTGCCCCACCCTTGACCTTAGAAAGGTCATGGTGCCTGTGGGCGAGTCATTTAGTCTACAGATGTGTTCTATGGGCAAACGATGAGGCTCCAAATCTAGAGGAAGTCACCTCTTCCACCATCGTGGACCTATTTGATCCTAATCAGTTTGTGTCATGTCCTTTGTCTACGTCATTCTTTTAAAGTTTGTGCCCTGCCCCCTCCCCTCCTGTTTCAGTACTTCGTTGTTGTCTAGTTCTGAAATTTGGGCTTCCCAGGTGGCGCTCGTAGTAAAGAACCTGCCTGCTAATACAGGAGACATAAGAGATCCGGGAATTTGAGATATTTCCTTTTTCCCTTGTTTGTCCCATTTCTAACATAAGAGAAATTAGAACTTATTTCAACCATAATTAGCATTTAGAGTTCATCTGTACTAACAAATTGAAATAGAACAAATTACACATTGTTTTTCATAAAATTAAATATACTGTCAAACTAGAGAAATATTTCAATCAACAAAGATTCCTTAGAAACTATATTCAGGGCACTAAGCATATTTGATGAGAAGAATGAGAAAAGTGAAAGCAACATCAGCAGCACAATTCATATTCTTTAATATGCTTATTCAGAATATGAAATGCCCTTAATCTTCCATCATTATTTTAGAATTTAGTTACTACTTAGAGAAGTGAGTTTTAGTGCAGTGCTATTTAAAGTTTGGAACTATTTGCAACAGGTGCATGATAAGTACAGAGATTGAGACTAAGCATTTTGAAACTTTAATAGCAATATGTATAATTTTCAAAGTCTAAATAAAAAAATTAAAATTTTTTTCTAATCAAAAATTTAGGTTTTAATTTTATATATCTTCTTAAATTTTTCTAGGAATTCACTCTTTAAAAAGTCTATTTCTGCTACAGATTGAAAAAGAAAACTCGTCCTTACCATGGATAGCTTTAGAAGTTCTATTTTACTATAAATCACTGTAAAATCATCTGTTAGTACTATTACTCTCAGGTGATTCCTGATCACTCTAGCAGTCTGGTAGGATTATAGATAGTTTACAAAATATGCTAGATTACTATTACATAGATGTTAAAAACTCAAAATGTTTGAGGTACTTGATGAAGTTGACATCCTAACTGTTGCTTTTCTACCCATGATACTCTGGACATTTTATAGGGTTCTCTTCACTTCTGCTCATTCCACCCCCACCTCAGCTTGTTCTCCTGCCATGGACTAATCTTAGTTAGCCTAATAATATGTGAGTCTAATATTATGTCACCCAAGAATCTGGGATTGAGACACTGAGAGACTGAGTGATTAGGTCACAGTAGGCGCACAAACTGAAATGTCAACAGTTGTCACAACACCAAAAAGCCACATGCAAACTGATGTTCAGAAAGCAATCAGCAGCCATGAGTAAGCAGAAGTTTTGAGAGAGAACAAGTGGAAGGAGCAACTGGCAAACATGTAAGGAGCAGAGACAAGAAAGCTCTGGAGAGAAACAGCTCATGACACTCTTCTCAATAGAACAAATTACACATTGTTTTTCATAAAATTAAATATACTGTCAAACTAGAGAAATATTTCAATCAACAAAGATTCCTTAGAAACTATATTCAGGGCACTAAGCATATTTGATGAGAAGAATGAGAAAAGTGAAAGCAACATCAGCAGCACAATTCATATTCTTTAATATGCTTATTCAGAATATGAAATGCCCTTAATCTTCCATCATTATTTTAGAATTTAGTTACTACTTAGAGAAGTGAGTTTTAGTGCAGTGCTATTTAAAGTTTGGAACTATTTGCAACAGGTGCATGATAAGTACAGAGATTGAGACTAAGCATTTTGAAACTTTAATAGCAATATGTATAATTTTCAAAGTCTAAATAAAAAAATTAAAATTTTTTTCTAATCAAAAATTTAGGTTTTAATTTTATATATCTTCTTAAATTTTTCTAGGAATTCACTCTTTAAAAAGTCTATTTCTGCTACAGATTGAAAAAGAAAACTCGTCCTTACCATGGATAGCTTTAGAAGTTCTATTTTACTATAAATCACTGTAAAATCATCTGTTAGTACTATTACTCTCAGGTGATTCCTGATCACTCTAGCAGTCTGGTAGGATTATAGATAGTTTACAAAATATGCTAGATTACTATTACATAGATGTTAAAAACTCAAAATGTTTGAGGTACTTGATGAAGTTGACATCCTAACTGTTGCTTTTCTACCCATGATACTCTGGACATTTTATAGGGTTCTCTTCACTTCTGCTCATTCCACCCCCACCTCAGCTTGTTCTCCTGCCATGGACTAATCTTAGTTAGCCTAATAATATGTGAGTCTAATATTATGTCACCCAAGAATCTGGGATTGAGACACTGAGAGACTGAGTGATTAGGTCACAGTAGGCGCACAAACTGAAATGTCAACAGTTGTCACAACACCAAAAAGCCACATGCAAACTGATGTTCAGAAAGCAATCAGCAGCCATGAGTAAGCAGAAGTTTTGAGAGAGAACAAGTGGAAGGGAGCAACTGGCAAACATGTAAGGAGCAGAGACAAGAAAGCTCTGGTTAAGATGTAAATCAGCTCATGACACTCTTCTACTCAAAACCCTCCCTTTTGAACATATGTATACCTCTGGCTGATTCATGTTGATGTTTGGCGGTAAACAACAAAATTCTGTAAAGCTATTACCCTTCAATTAAAAAAATCAAAAATTAAAAAGAAAGACAGAATCAAAAAACCTAACCTCCTCTTCTCATTTTAGTTGGAGTAAAGGCCGAAGTTCTTACAAGTACCCTGTAGGCCCAGGAGAATCTTTCCTCTGTTCCTCTGACCTCCATCTCCCAAAACTCTCCCCATCACTCGCTTCAATTAAGCAAGAGACCTCCTTCTTCCTTGAAGCCAGCCACATTCTTGCCTCAGGGCCTTTGCACTTGCTCTTCTGTGGGCATGCTCTTCTCAAGAAGCCTGCCTGTTGTGCTCTCTCACCTCCGTCAGACCTCTGCCCAGATGTCATCTCCGCAAGCCTTTCCCTGACCACTCTAAAATTGTAGTCCTACCCCTACCCATGCTCTTTATTCTCCCTCTAATTTATTTTCTTCCATAGCATCCTCATCATACAGCGTATTCTACGCTTTACTTATGTGTTTATTATCCGTCACTAAAATGTAAGCTCCACGAAGTCAGGTCTTTTTCTTCTGATGTTTTGCGATATGCCCAATGCCTAGCACAATTCCTGGTACATGGTTTGTGCTCAATATATGTTTTGGACAAATAAGTTAAGTGACTTGTTTAAAGAGGTGGAGGATGTTGTATTGCTTTTTTTTTTCTTTTTTTTTTTTTTTGTATTGGTTTCTTTTGAAACATAAATGACAGTCCTTGTGATCATATATAGTCCTTCTTTGTCTTCTCTTGTACTGGGTCTTTGCTGCTGCATGTGGGCTTTCTCTAGTTGTGGCAAATGGGGGACTAATCTTCATTGAGGTTCACGGGCTTCTCACTGCTATGGCTTCTTTTATTGCAGAGTACCGGCTCTAGGCGTAGGGGCTTCAGTAGTTGCAGCTGGAAGGCTCTAGAGTACGGGCTCAGCAGTCGTGGCACACAGCGTTATTTGCTTTGAGGCATGTGGGATCTTCCTGGACCAGGGATAGGACCTGTATCTCTTGCATTGGCAGGTGGCTTCTTATCCACTGTATTTGAGGGGTGTCCTTGCCTTGGCTTCTTACTTAGTAGTTCTGTTTCCCAACTGGCTTTACCTATCGTCAGATATTATAATACAAGTTTTTAATAGCTCCTTGTTTGAACTTTTAATTTATTTATTTGGGTTGCGCTGAGTCTTCATTGCTGCCTAGGCTTTCCTCTAGTTGTGGGGAGCAGGGACTACTCTCTAGTTGTGGTATGCAGGCTTCCCATTGCAGTGACTTCTTGTATTGTGAGGCACAGGCTCTAGGACATGGGGGCTTTAGTAGTTGCAGCTGGCGGGCTCTAGCGTATGGGCTCAGTAGTGGTGGTTCCAGGGCTGTAGAGCATAGGACCAATAGTTGTGGTGCACAGGCTTAGTCGCTCTACGGCATGTCAGATATTCCCAAACCAGGGACTGAACCCACATTTTCTGCACTGGAAGGCAGATCCTTACCACCGTGTCATCAAGGAAGCACCCACTGCCCAATTTTTACTTTTAATTTCTGTTTCTTAAGCATGTCAATATTTTCATGGTTCCAAGGTCAAAACCATGTTACAAGAGAAACTCAAGACAAATTCTATTTTGTTGATGAAAAATTAATCAGTCAGTCTAAAGAAATGGAAAATATGATTCAGGCCAAACTGAGAGTCTCTGGGAATGGCTCCTTGGAAAGCTCTGAGAACTGCTAAACACCTATTAGAAGTCAAACACAGTTATGTAAATATTTTTGAGATAAGAAATGTTAAATGATATATTATTGACAGCTTACACAATCCAAATCTGTCAGTACCAAGTGGTAGCTCATTGAGACCCTCTTAAAAGATTCAGAAGGAATGTTATCTTTAAAGGAGTTGTCTTCTTGGTGCAGACAGAATGTTGCTCTTTACAGATGAGCAGGTATGTCTGTCGATGGGGAGACTTGGTTGATGCACAATACAGATATACAATGTACAGTGGGGGAGAGAGGGGGCCAGAGAGCAGATACAAAACTTCTCATGTTTAAATGTTTTTATCTTGCCTTAAAATATGAATTTTATCTCACAGTTTCTAGTCTGTCCACTCTGCTTCCTCCTTTATCATTTGGTCACCACTTTTTATCGCTTTTTGAGTTTAGTCTTCCATTGTTTCTTTCTGAAAATATAAGCCTATATGAATCTTTCTTCTCTCCCTTGCTGCGGTTGACACCAAGCACCATTCTGAACCAGTTCTCTTGGAGACATGCAGAGATCTTCCTCTTCCCCTTGTTCTGGGGCACAGTCCTTCATCGTGTGACTGCTTCATGATTTCCTCAACTAGCCCTGTACTGACCACATTGGGGTGGCTCTCAGTCGATGGCATACAAATAGTAAATTGCCTTGTGTGTATTTCTGCTCACTTTTTTTAGTTGACTTTTGGATTAGATAGATTCTTACGAGTGAGATGAGTGGATAACCCTCTTTTTAAACTGAGATGGTTCAAGTGGTTTTCTGTTGATTACAACCAACTGGTCAAGGTTATAATAGTTACCTATCCCCGAAGGCCCATCTGAAATCATTCTTCTCTCAGGCAGAGGGAATCTACTTCTATTCCCTTAGTATTTTCTCTTTCTCTCTCTCTCTCAAAAAAATCAGATGAAAAACACAGAAAAGCCCTGTATTCTCTCTTGTCCATATGGTTCACAAGACACTTTGCACATTTCCTGGTATGTATAGTTATCCGTGTACATTTCATCCCCTTGATTGATCAATTAGCTGCTGCAGAGTAAACACAGTCCTTATAGCCTTTTCCTTCTCTGGCCCTTAACAGTGTACCTTGAACTAGTAACAATGACTGAATGAATATGAACAGTGTAATCCAGCATACAACAGTGCCCCATATAAAACTGTCCATTTAGAGTTAAGCCTTACTAAGACTTCCCTGGCATTCCAGTGGTGAAGACTTCACCCTTCAAATGCATGGGGCACAATTCCATCTTTGGTTGGGAAACTAAGATCCTACCTGCCACAGTGACTGGCCAGAAAAACAAAAAAAAAAGAAAGGGAAAAACAGCAATAGATTTATGCCTTATACAACTTGCCACAATGAATCCCATGTCAACTGAAGAGCTGGATGTAAACAGTCTAAGAAACTCTAAACAAAAAAGATGTGTGTTTGGAGGTCCGAGAAAGGGCTGCTTGAATTTTGTGACTTTAAGCAAGACTGGCCTGATAAAACTGAGCCTGGACCCCACTAGCACATTATCTTGTATCCTCTCACATAGCTCCTGCTCATATTCTCTGTTCATGGTACTAATCCTGTTGGTTCACTGCTGGGCTGACCCGACAAGGAATGACTGAATGTTCTTGCTTAAATATAAGGCTTCAGAGCCAAGCCCATTGCTACAGTCACATGCAAGGTCAGGCAACTACATTATCGTACTCAGGGAGCACATCAGCTTCTGTGTGGAGATGGTGGCCTTTATAAGCCTTTTGACTAAGTGTAGGAGTTGTTTTTTCTGCCTGGACTCTTAATAGGATAAAAGGGCCTTTTGACTAAGTGTAGGAGTTGCCTTACGATGTCCTTTAATGAATGGTTCAAGTTTCTGTTGATTACAACCAACTGGTCAAGGTTATAATAGTTACCTATCCCCGAAGGCCCATCTGAAATCATTCTTCTCTCAGGCAGAGGGAATCTACTTCTATTCCCTTAGTATTTTCTCTTTCTCTCTCTCTCTCAAAAAAATCAGATGAAAAACACAGAAAAGCCCTGTATTCTCTCTTGTCCATATGGTTCACAAGACACTTTGCACATTTCCTGGTATGTATAGTTATCCGTGTACATTTCATCCCCTTGATTGATCAATTAGCTGCTGCAGAGTAAACACAGTCCTTATAGCCTTTTCCTTCTCTGGCCCTTAACAGTGTACCTTGAACTAGTAACAATGACTGAATGAATATGAACAGTGTAATCCAGCATACAACAGTGCCCCATATAAAACTGTCCATTTAGAGTTAAGCCTTACTAAGACTTCCCTGGCATTCCAGTGGTGAAGACTTCACCCTTCAAATGCATGGGGCACAATTCCATCTTTGGTTGGGAAACTAAGATCCTACCTGCCACAGTGACTGGCCAGAAAACAAAAAAAAAAGAAAGGGAAAAACAGCAATAGATTTATGCCTTATACAACTTGCCACAATGAATCCCATGTCAACTGAAGAGCTGGATGTAAACAGTCTAAGAAACTCTAAACAAAAAAGATGTGTGTTTGGAGGTCCGAGAAAGGGCTGCTTGAATTTTGTGACTTTAAGCAAGACTGGCCTGATAAAACTGAGCCTGGACCCCACTAGCACATTATCTTGTATCCTCTCACATAGCTCCTGCTCATATTCTCTGTTCATGGTACTAATCCTGTTGGTTCACTGCTGGGCTGACCCGACAAGGAATGACTGAATGTTCTTGCTTAAATATAAGGCTTCAGAGCCAAGCCCATTGCTACAGTCACATGCAAGGTCAGGCAACTACATTATCGTACTCAGGGAGCACATCAGCTTCTGTGTGGAGATGGTGGCCTTTATAAGCCTTTTGACTAAGTGTAGGAGTTGTTTTTTCTGCCTGGACTCTTAATAGGATACACCCACTCATGGTGCAACATGATGATGTAGCTCTGAATGTGTCTGAAGTGGAGAAGTAGAAAAGCGTCTCTTTTATTGTGCCTAGTGGAGAGGTTGGAGAAACTTATCGCCTCGCCTTCCACAGAGCCTGCAATCCTATCTTTGCCCTTAGTACCCATACCCTGTCTCTGCCAGGAACATGACAATCGACACCACACTCTTTCCTATTGCCAATGCACAGAAGAATTTTGGTGGTTTTCTCAAGACTGGTTTACAAAAACATCACATCATCATTGGGGTCCAATATTCAAAAACCAGAGGATGCTTAAGAAGAACTGCGAACTGATAACTGTGAGTCCCTGAAGGTTGCTGAAATACCTGTCCACACCTCCTGATCAACGGATAGAGGGCTGAAAAACAGAACAAAAGTGCAAGCCATCTGGGAGAAAGGCGATGGCAGAAAAGAGGAAACAAGTCTCCCAATAATGCTGGGGCAGACAACCACGCCTACAGACAGAGCAGCTCTGTTTGAGCTGGGAGCTACCTCTTCGTGTGCAGGTGTCCTATCTGCAGTAAACCATACCCACTGATAACAGGGGAACCACCTGTGCCATGCCCGGCTACTCATCTCTTCCCTGCCCAACACCCTACCCTCATTTCTCTTGACAAGGTGCAGATGTGAGATGAGGGCTATCTGGTTTCCAGGAACTTGGGGGAGATGGAATCTCTTTAAAAATCTTGATCAGGGAGCTCTGTAGAGTGGGCCCTGGTCCAGCATATCTGGTTACCAAGCTAAAAGCCTGGACCCCACTAGCACATTATCTTGTATCCTCTCACATAGCTCCTGCTCATATTCTCTGTTCATGGTACTAATCCTGTTGGTTCACTGCTGGGCTGACCCGACAAGGAATGACTGAATGTTCTTGCTTAAATATAAGGCTTCAGAGCCAAGCCCATTGCTACAGTCACATGCAAGGTCAGGCAACTACATTATCGTACTCAGGGAGCACATCAGCTTCTGTGTGGAGATGGTGGCCTTTATAAGCCTTTTGACTAAGTGTAGGAGTTGTTTTTTCTGCCTGGACTCTTAATAGGATACACCCACTCATGGTGCAACATGATGATGTAGCTCTGAATGTGTCTGAAGTGGAGAAGTAGAAAAGCGTCTCTTTTATTGTGCCTAGTGGAGAGGTTGGAGAAACTTATCGCCTCGCCTTCCACAGAGCCTGCAATCCTATCTTTGCCCTTAGTACCCATACCCTGTCTCTGCCAGGAACATGACAATCGACACCACACTCTTTCCTATTGCCAATGCACAGAAGAATTTTGGTGGTTTTCTCAAGACTGGTTTACAAAAACATCACATCATCATTGGGGTCCAATATTCAAAAACCAGAGGATGCTTAAGAAGAACTGCGAACTGATAACTGTGAGTCCCTGAAGGTTGCTGAAATACCTGTCCACACCTCCTGATCAACGGATAGAGGGCTGAAAAACAGAACAAAAGTGCAAGCCATCTGGGAGAAAGGCGATGGCAGAAAAGAGGAAACAAGTCTCCCAATAATGCTGGGGCAGACAACCACGCCTACAGACAGAGCAGCTCTGTTTGAGCTGGGAGCTACCTCTTCGTGTGCAGGTGTCCTATCTGCAGTAAACCATACCCACTGATAACAGGGGAACCACCTGTGCCATGCCCGGCTACTCATCTCTTCCCTGCCCAACACCCTACCCTCATTTCTCTTGACAAGGTGCAGATGTGAGATGAGGGCTATCTGGTTTCCAGGAACTTGGGGGAGATGGAATCTCTTTACAGATCAACACAATGGTGGACTCTTGTGCATCAGGGAGCTCTGTAGAGTGGGCCCTGGTCCAGCATATCTGGTTACCAACGTGTCCCAAGGCTAGAAACTCACAACCCAGCCAGGCAACAGCATCACTGGCCCTTTAAATGCAACTCTTCCTCCCACACAACCTGCTACAAAGCCTGCATGCACTTAGTGTTATAGAATCATCCTCTCATCTACTGTTGAGACCACTCCTCCTGCTCTCATGTGTTTCCCTGGCTGTATACTTTGTTTTTTGATAGCTGCTTTGGTCTGCCATATTTCAGGACCTGTTTGAATTTTCCTTCTCTCATGTATAGGCCTAGAACTCTTGCCATTAAATTCTGACCTTTAAATCTTCATGCTTTGTTGATTGTAACGGTAGTACTACCGCCCTGGGTAAAAGACTCCTTCTGCCAGTTTCTTCCCAGTAAAACTCCCACAAGCTGGACGTGTATACCAGCTTTTCCAGTCAGAAGCTCAGATGCTGACGCTTCGTATAAATAAAGTGCTGACTAGGGGTGGGAGGGACATGGTCTTCAGGACTCTTCCACCTCCTCTCAAGTGTCTGGAGTATTATCAGAGTAAATGGCTTACTAGGAAGTCTTTTGAGCAAGAGATGGAGGAATTGCTTCCCTCTCTTAAAGAACAGGTTGTTCCCATGTATTGAGGGCCAGAGGTGCTGAGACTGCAAACCTGGCAAACTTGCTCTTAGAGCAAGAGGTCTAACTTGTTGGGTAATCATGACAGCAATAATCCTTGTTCCCAGTCCCTACTCCAGATGGTAGCTGACTGAGGTATCGATACTCTTGCCACGAAAACAATGCAGAATTCATCTTGGTCATGAACTATTAGATTATGAGTGCAGACTCTAAAGTCAGATCACCTGGGTTCAAAATGCGCTCTACTATTTCTGGGAAATTATTTAACATTTCTGTCTTCCCTTCCTCATTTGCAAAATAGGGATGATGATGCTAATAGCTGCTGCCTCAAACCCCGGCTACTCATCTCTTCCCTGCCCAACACCCTACCCTCATTTCTCTTGACAAGGTGCAGATGTGAGATGAGGGCTATCTGGTTTCCAGGAACTTGGGGGAGATGGAATCTCTTTACAGATCAACACAATGGTGGACTCTTGTGCATCAGGGAGCTCTGTAGAGTGGGCCCTGGTCCAGCATATCTGGTTACCAACGTGTCCCAAGGCTAGAAACTCACAACCCAGCCAGGCAACAGCATCACTGGCCCTTTAAATGCAACTCTTCCTCCCACACAACCTGCTACAAAGCCTGCATGCACTTAGTGTTATAGAATCATCCTCTCATCTACTGTTGAGACCACTCCTCCTGCTCTCATGTGTTTCCCTGGCTGTATACTTTGTTTTTTGATAGCTGCTTTGGTCTGCCATATTTCAGGACCTGTTTGAATTTTCCTTCTCTCATGTATAGGCCTAGAACTCTTGCCATTAAATTCTGACCTTTAAATCTTCATGCTTTGTTGATTGTAACGGTAGTACTACCGCCCTGGGTAAAAGACTCCTTCTGCCAGTTTCTTCCCAGTAAAACTCCCACAAGCTGGACGTGTATACCAGCTTTTCCAGTCAGAAGCTCAGATGCTGACGCTTCGTATAAATAAAGTGCTGACTAGGGGTGGGAGGGACATGGTCTTCAGGACTCTTCCACCTCCTCTCAAGTGTCTGGAGTATTATCAGAGTAAATGGCTTACTAGGAAGTCTTTTGAGCAAGAGATGGAGGAATTGCTTCCCTCTCTTAAAGAACAGGTTGTTCCCATGTATTGAGGGCCAGAGGTGCTGAGACTGCAAACCTGGCAAACTTGCTCTTAGAGCAAGAGGTCTAACTTGTTGGGTAATCATGACAGCAATAATCCTTGTTCCCAGTCCCTACTCCAGATGGTAGCTGACTGAGGTATCGATACTCTTGCCACGAAAACAATGCAGAATTCATCTTGGTCATGAACTATTAGATTATGAGTGCAGACTCTAAAGTCAGATCACCTGGGTTCAAAATGCGCTCTACTATTTCTGGGAAATTATTTAACATTTCTGTCTTCCCTTCCTCATTTGCAAAATAGGGATGATGATGCTAATAGCTGCTGCCTCAAAGGACAACTGTGAGTTTTAAATGAATGATTACGTATCACAAAAGTGGTCAATAATTGTTAACTACTATTTTTTTGTTGTTCTGTTTTTGGTTTTTTTCGGGGGTGGGGAGGGCACATCTTGTGGCATATGGAACTTCTCTGGTCAGAGACTGAACTAACAGTCCCTGTGGTGGAGGCATGGAATCCTAACCACTGGTCTGCCAGAAAAGTCCCTTATTAGTTACTATTAATATTGGGCTCATTCAGAGAGATCTAGATATTTACAGGTTTATACTTTCAGGGTATATATAACTTGTTTACATAAGGGTGATGATGAATAAGAAAGGACATTTCTAGATGTGCTCCAGTAAATTGAATAGTTGACGATGTCTTTCAATCTGTGTAATATTTCAGGAGTATTCTAAAGACTCAGGAATGGGATTCTTCACAATTTCTTAGATAGAAGAGTAACTGTGTAAGTATCTCTAGGACAACTTAATTTGCTTAAGCTTAATCCAGTCCTTTATTCATAGTCTATTATCTCTCTAGCATCTCTACATCAATCTTTAGAATAATTTATTTAATTTAATTAATTAATTTATTTACAGAGGTATTTATTTTATTTTTGGCTGCTCTGGCTGTTGCAACACACAGTCTTTTCTCTGGTTGCAGAAAGAGGAACTACTCCTTGTTGTGGTACATGGGCTTCTCACTGAGGTGGCTTCTCTTGCTGCAGAGCACAGGTTCAAGGGCACGAGGACTTCAGTACCTTTGGCACACGGGCTGAGTTGCTCCATGGCATGTGGGATCTTCCCAGACCAGGAATCGAACCTTTATCTCCTGCATTGACAGGCAGATTCTTTACCCCTGATCCACCAGGGAAGCCCAAAATAATCTATTTTAAATCCTAGATAGATGGTATGATCGCAGAAAACAATGCAGAATTCATCTTGGTCATGAACTATTAGATTATGAGTGCAGACTCTAAAGTCAGATCACCTGGGTTCAAAATGCGCTCTACTATTTCTGGGAAATTATTTAACATTTCTGTCTTCCCTTCCTCATTTGCAAAATAGGGATGATGATGCTAATAGCTGCTGCCTCAAAGGACAACTGTGAGTTTTAAATGAATGATTACGTATCACAAAAGTGGTCAATAATTGTTAACTACTATTTTTTTGTTGTTCTGTTTTTGGTTTTTTTCGGGGGTGGGGAGGGCACATCTTGTGGCATATGGAACTTCTCTGGTCAGAGACTGAACTAACAGTCCCTGTGGTGGAGGCATGGAATCCTAACCACTGGTCTGCCAGAAAAGTCCCTTATTAGTTACTATTAATATTGGGCTCATTCAGAGAGATCTAGATATTTACAGGTTTATACTTTCAGGGTATATATAACTTGTTTACATAAGGGTGATGATGAATAAGAAAGGACATTTCTAGATGTGCTCCAGTAAATTGAATAGTTGGATGTCTTTCAATCTGTGTAATATTTCAGGAGTATTCTAAAGACTCAGGAATGGGATTCTTCACAATTTCTTAGATAGAAGAGTAACTGTGTAAGTATCTCTAGGACAACTTAATTTGCTTAAGCTTAATCCAGTCCTTTATTCATAGTCTATTATCTCTCTAGCATCTCTACATCAATCTTTAGAATAATTTATTTAATTTAATTAATTAATTTATTTACAGAGGTATTTATTTTATTTTTGGCTGCTCTGGCTGTTGCAACACACAGTCTTTTCTCTGGTTGCAGAAAGAGGAACTACTCCTTGTTGTGGTACATGGGCTTCTCACTGAGGTGGCTTCTCTTGCTGCAGAGCACAGGTTCAAGGGCACGAGGACTTCAGTACCTTTGGCACACGGGCTGAGTTGCTCCATGGCATGTGGGATCTTCCCAGACCAGGAATCGAACCTTTATCTCCTGCATTGACAGGCAGATTCTTTACCCCTGATCCACCAGGGAAGCCCAAAATAATCTATTTTAAATCCTAGATAGATAACTGGAACTTATACCAAGTTAGAGATTTGGATGATTCTTAACAAGCTTTCTCCTATCCTTGAAGGGTAGGTTCTCTAGAATACCATGGATATTCAGAAGTGGTTCACAGTCTTCTTTTCCAATTTCACTGTCCTGCTGATGTACTACTTAAAAAAAGGAAGAAATAATACATTTTATTTAACAGGCTTATCTTCCCTCTTGCTGCTGCAAAAAGGATGAGAGATTAGGAATTGTTTCATTTGAGGCTACGAGAGTAGCCTCCTAATTAAAAGCACGAGAGTCTTTTAAAGTTCCTGAGAATGCCTCTTTTTTTTTTTTATTTTAAAGGTTTTACAGAGTTTTGTTGTTCACAGACATGTATGTTCCCAGATCAGTCATATGCATATCCCTGGTCCCCACCCCTCCAGACCATCGCCCCATGCCATTATGAGCACTCCTATTCCGAGAATCCCTCTTAATGTTGCGTGTTCCATGGCAATAAAGAAGAGGCCCTATGATAGACCAAAAGAAGGTAAATCTTGGGGAAGAACATTAGTGACGATTAGGTGAGAGAGAACATGTAGGAAAGGATTAGCCTGGTGTGCCTGTAATGACAAAATGGATGTACTAAATAGTCAAGGTTTCCTCCAAGAATTTGAGCATTCTTTAAACAAATGCAAATATTTCTATAAGCATCCAGCAGTTTCTAAACTCCCTTTGGGCATATGCTCATACACATACACACACATACTGGTTCAGGATTTTAGGACTGCTACTTTAGTCCACTGAGTAATAGCTTTTACTTAAATACTTTTTGTGGTTTGTAATATTTTCCACTTCGTCAGGAGTTTCGCAAAGAACTAATAGGCAAGTAGAAACGAGTCATGGAAAGGGCCACACCTGCTTAGAAAAGAAGCAACTCCTTCATTCAGGCATAAAGCAAGCTTACCTTTGGCACAGGCTGAGTTGCTCCATGGCATGTGGGATCTTCCCAGACCAGGAATCGAACCTTTATCTCCTGCATTGACAGGCAGATTCTTTACCCCTGATCCACCAGGGAAGCCCAAAATAATCTATTTTAAATCCTAGATAGATAACTGGAACTTATACCAAGTTAGAGATTTGGATGATTCTTAACAAGCTTTCTCCTATCCTTGAAGGGTAGGTTCTCTAGAATACCATGGATATTCAGAAGTGGTTCACAGTCTTCTTTTCCAATTTCACTGTCCTGCTGATGTACTACTTAAAAAAAGGAAGAAATAATACATTTTATTTAACAGGCTTATCTTCCCTCTTGCTGCTGCAAAAAGGATGAGAGATTAGGAATTGTTTCATTTGAGGCTACGAGAGTAGCCTCCTAATTAAAAGCACGAGAGTCTTTTAAAGTTCCTGAGAATGCCTCTTTTTTTTTTTTTTTATTTTAAAGGTTTTACAGAGTTTTGTTGTTCACAGACATGTATGTTCCCAGATCAGTCATATGCATATCCCTGGTCCCCACCCCTCCAGACCATCGCCCCATGCCATTATGAGCACTCCTATTCCGAGAATCCCTCTTAATGTTGCGTGTTCCATGGCAATAAAGAAGAGGCCCTATGATAGACCAAAAGAAGGTAAATCTTGGGGAAGAACATTAGTGACGATTAGGTGAGAGAGAACATGTAGGAAAGGATTAGCCTGGTGTGCCTGTAATGACAAAATGGATGTACTAAATAGTCAAGGTTTCCTCCAAGAATTTGAGCATTCTTTAAACAAATGCAAATATTTCTATAAGCATCCAGCAGTTTCTAAACTCCCTTTGGGCATATGCTCATACACATACACACACATACTGGTTCAGGATTTTAGGACTGCTACTTTAGTCCACTGAGTAATAGCTTTTACTTAAATACTTTTTGTGGTTTGTAATATTTTCCACTTCGTCAGGAGTTTCGCAAAGAACTAATAGGCAAGTAGAAACGAGTCATGGAAAGGGCCACACCTGCTTAGAAAAGAAGCAACTCCTTCATTCAGGCATAAAGCAAGCTTATCACAAAAGCAACACCTGATGAGCTAGTTGGGCTAACTGTGATGCATACCACAGACACCTCCCAGCTTTACTCAGCTCCATGAGGCTCATTTTTAGAGTGACTATTTAAAAATATGCTCTAATAATTTTGAATCACCAGAAAAGACAGTATTGTAGTTAATCTGAAAGAGAAAGCTAGTTTTAGGATAGAACGGTAACATTCTCGCCCTCATATTTGTCAGAGAAAACCGAAGATTTTCTCTCCTCAGAAATTCTTTTTCTTTTTTCAGTTAATTATTTTCATCTTGCTTTATGTGTTTATGTAGTTTTGTTGTTTACAGATATGTCTAATCCCAGATAAATCCTATGTATATCCCAGATCCCTTTCTCCTGTCCCAGTCTCCCCATCCCACCCCTCCAGGCCGTCGTCTCCTCAGCAATTCTTAAGGGCTATTGGCACCCAGGACGTGGAGGATGACCCCACCTTGGAAGAGGACCTATGTAGTGTGACATGCTGCTCTTCCAGAAGAGGAAAATATAATTAAGGAAATTAGCCACTCAACATTATTAGCAACTTTCACTTTAATGATCTAAAACATAAACACACTTATCTGAAATCCACTTGACCTAAATCCACTGATTCATTCAACATTTATTAACCATATAGTAGGTGCTAGAAAAGACGACTCGTTGGAAAAGAGCCAGACTCTGGGAAAAACAGAAGGCAAAAGGAGAAGGGGACAACAGAGGATGAGATAGTTGGATGGCATTACTGAGTCTTCAATGGACATGAGTTTGAGCAGGCTCTGGGAGACGGTGAGGGACAGGGAAGCCTGGCGTGCCACAGACCATGCTGCAGAAAGTCAGACACTACTGAGCAAATGAACTGAACTGTATAGTAGAACCGTATTCTAGGCACCAGGGATACATCAGTAAGTCCTGCTTCCACACAGGTCACATGCTGCTGGGGAGAGAGACAATAAACAAAGAAAAAAATAGATGATGTATTGGAGGAAAAATTAAAAGGCTAAGAGGGTAGGCAATGATGAGGACGCTATTTTGTGACGGTCATAATAGTGAGGATAGTGGACGTAGGTGGTGATATTTGAGCTGAGACCTGAGTGAAGGGAGAATAGGGGAATAGTGTGGAGGCATACCACAGACCTATTTACTCAGCTCCATGAGGCTCATTTTTAGAGTGACTATTTAAAAATATGCTCTAATAATTTTGAATCACCAGAAAAGACAGTATTGTAGTTAATCTGAAAGAGAAAGCTAGTTTTAGGATAGAACGGTAACATTCTCGCCCTCATATTTGTCAGAGAAAACCGAAGATTTTCTCTCCTCAGAAATTCTTTTTCTTTTTTCAGTTAATTATTTTCATCTTGCTTTATGTGTTTATGTAGTTTTGTTGTTTACAGATATGTCTAATCCCAGATAAATCCTATGTATATCCCAGATCCCTTTCTCCTGTCCCAGTCTCCCCATCCCACCCCTCCAGGCCGTCGTCTCCTCAGCAATTCTTAAGGGCTATTGGCACCCAGGACGTGGAGGATGACCCCACCTTGGAAGAGGACCTATGTAGTGTGACATGCTGCTCTTCCAGAAGAGGAAAATATAATTAAGGAAATTAGCCACTCAACATTATTAGCAACTTTCACTTTAATGATCTAAAACATAAACACACTTATCTGAAATCCACTTGACCTAAATCCACTGATTCATTCAACATTTATTAACCATATAGTAGGTGCTAGAAAAGACGACTCGTTGGAAAAGAGCCAGACTCTGGGAAAAACAGAAGGCAAAAGGAGAAGGGGACAACAGAGGATGAGATAGTTGGATGGCATTACTGAGTCTTCAATGGACATGAGTTTGAGCAGGCTCTGGGAGACGGTGAGGGACAGGGAAGCCTGGCGTGCCACAGACCATGCTGCAGAAAGTCAGACACTACTGAGCAAATGAACTGAACTGTATAGTAGAACCGTATTCTAGGCACCAGGGATACATCAGTAAGTCCTGCTTCCACACAGGTCACATGCTGCTGGGGAGAGAGACAATAAACAAAGAAAAAAATAGATGATGTATTGGAGGAAAAATTAAAAGGCTAAGAGGGTAGGCAATGATGAGGACGCTATTTTGTGACGGTCATAATAGTGAGGATAGTGGACGTAGGTGGTGATATTTGAGCTGAGACCTGAGTGAAGGGAGATAGTAATGAGTGTGTGGAGGAATTGACTCTAGATGCAATAGCAAGTGTAAAGTTCCTAAAGTAGAAATCTAGTGCAGGTGTGAAGAACATCAGAAAGGCCAGTGTGGCCGGAGCAGAGTGATGCAGGGCAAGAATAGGGTACTCAGTGAGGTATCTGCAGAAGTCGCCAAGTATCCAGTCTTACAGGCCAAGGAAAGGACCTGGGATTGTCTTTTTTATGTGCTGAGAATCAAGTAGAGGATCCCTAGCAAAGGAGTGACCTGACCTGACTTGCACAAAGGATCCTCTGGCTGCTATGTGCCTCACAGACTGTAAGCAGAAAAATGGAACAGCCCATTAAGAGAGCTTCACAAGAAAAGATGGCAACTTGAATTCGAGTTGTACCAGTGGTGATGTTAGGGAGTATGGAAGCTTATTTTGAATATAAGACCAGCATGATCCGTGAAAGGATCAGAGATTAAGGCCAATTAGGTGATGCTAGTGGTAAAGAGCCCTCCTGTCAATGAGAGAGAAGTTGAGAGATGTTGGTTTGAGTCCTGGGTAAGGAAGATCCCATGGAGTAGGAAATGGAAACTCACTCCAGTATTCTTGCCTGGAGCATCCCCTGAACAGAGGAGTCTAACGGGCTACAGTCTATAGGGTTGCAAAGAGTTGGACGTAACTGAAGCAACCTTGCGTGCATCCACCACGCTGGTGGTATAGCTAGAATCTGCCATCCAGTCTTCTGGTGATCCATTCACTTCTTCACGTTACACCAACCTCTCCTTGCCCCGAGAACTTAATGTTATACGAACTATACTTTTCAAGGAATATATTTGAAAGGTTCTTGTTACAGAACCTGGCTCATTGGGATCTATTTTCCAAACCAGTAAATGCAAGTGAAAGTGCTGTATGTGAAGCAACCATGACGGTTAACCCTCTGGTGACTAATTCACATGTGCCAGAGGCAGCGATGCTATTTAGATATGCTTTGTACAGATAACAGATACTGCCTCACAATTATTGTGATGCAAAGACATTCTTTGACTAGGTGTGCATAGCTAAGAAAAACAGTCTATTTATAGTTAGCAAACATGAGAAACACTTTAATGTTTTTTGTTTTTGTTTTTTGCTATGAATAAACATCTATCTGGTCATTGAGCTGTCTGAATTTACATTCCTCATAACTTTCAACCAACCAAATATGAATGTCCACTGCATCAGACATTCTAGACCTGGAAAATTAAAACGAATGATCCCTTTTCATCAGACACATGACAAAAACAACTGAAAGTGACTTAGAAAAAGAAGCAAATTTTTCAAAAGTGCAAATACCTGTTGAAAATGATTGATCAGGTAATGGTAATCAATGGACATAAATTTGAGAAAACTCCAGGAGATACTCAAGGACAGGGAGGCTTGGCATGCTGCAGTCCAGTGGGTCGGAGAATCTGACAAGTCTTAGCAACTGAACAACAGTAAACAGAACAACTAGAACTTTGTGGCGTTGTCAGGAAAAGGTTTCCTAGATGGGTAAGAAGGAGTTTTAAGAAAAAGAATCAGACTTGGCAGGTAGATATTTAGTGTAAGAAAAATACAGCACAGGAGGTCTAAAGGGTAGAAAAAGCTAGTAAGACAGGGCATGAGTCCACACCCAGGTGTAATAGGACTGGATCATTATTAGCAAAGGGTGGAGGAGGCAATTAGAGGTAACCGATAGTTCACAACTGACATCTAAACAGCAGTGAATGTGATCAAAGAGCATGTGTGTGTGTGCTCAGCTGTAACCATTCCCCCCTGGTGGTATAGCTAGAATCTGCCATCCAGTCTTCTGGTGATCCATTCACTTCTTCACGTTACACCAACCTCTCCTTGCCCCGAGAACTTAATGTTATACGAACTATACTTTTCAAGGAATATATTTGAAAGGTTCTTGTTACAGAACCTGGCTCATTGGGATCTATTTTCCAAACCAGTAAATGCAAGTGAAAGTGCTGTATGTGAAGCAACCATGACGGTTAACCCTCTGGTGACTAATTCACATGTGCCAGAGGCAGCGATGCTATTTAGATATGCTTTGTACAGATAACAGATACTGCCTCACAATTATTGTGATGCAAAGACATTCTTTGACTAGGTGTGCATAGCTAAGAAAAACAGTCTATTTATAGTTAGCAAACATGAGAAACACTTTAATGTTTTTTGTTTTTGTTTTTTGCTATGAATAAACATCTATCTGGTCATTGAGCTGTCTGAATTTACATTCCTCATAACTTTCAACCAACCAAATATGAATGTCCACTGCATCAGACATTCTAGACCTGGAAAATTAAAACGAATGATCCCTTTTCATCAGACACATGACAAAAACAACTGAAAGTGACTTAGAAAAAGAAGCAAATTTTTCAAAAGTGCAAATACCTGTTGAAAATGATTGATCAGGTAATGGTAATCAATGGACATAAATTTGAGAAAACTCCAGGAGATACTCAAGGACAGGGAGGCTTGGCATGCTGCAGTCCAGTGGGTCGGAGAATCTGACAAGTCTTAGCAACTGAACAACAGTAAACAGAACAACTAGAACTTTGTGGCGTTGTCAGGAAAAGGTTTCCTAGATGGGTAAGAAGGAGTTTTAAGAAAAAGAATCAGACTTGGCAGGTAGATATTTAGTGTAAGAAAAATACAGCACAGGAGGTCTAAAGGGTAGAAAAAGCTAGTAAGACAGGGCATGAGTCCACACCCAGGTGTAATAGGACTGGATCATTATTAGCAAAGGGTGGAGGAGGCAATTAGAGGTAACCGATAGTTCACAACTGACATCTAAACAGCAGTGAATGTGATCAAAGAGCATGTGTGTGTGTGCTCAGCTGTGTCTAACTCTTTGGGACCCCGTGGACTGTAGCCCACCAGGCTCCTTTGTCCATGGGATTCTCCAGGCAAGAATGCTGCAGAGGGTTGCCATTTCCTTCTCCAGGGGATCTTCCCAACCAGGGATTGAACCTGCATCTCCTGTGTCTCCTGCGCTGGCAGGTAGATTCTTTACCATGGCGCCACCTGGGACAAATTGTAAATGAGTACCACCGAGGACACATTTTTTAGTCATACTTCTCTCAGCGTTAATCAATTTTGTCCACATGTTTATTAAGTATTTTCCATACACAACTTTTTAAAGTCGAGACATAATACGGAAAAGTTATTCTGCAGAAAATGATACAAAAAACAAATTATGCATCAATTAATAGACAAAGTTGAGAGAGGAGCAGTTTTCTATCCCGGCTTCCACGCCAGCGTGCTGAAAACAGCCGCGAAGCCGGGAAAATTGTTCTAGACAATGCCTCTATCTAATGCACCGTGTCTCTTTAGTAAACGCTCAACAATTTATGGTTATTCTTTTGACCTTAGACCTCTTTTAACCATTTGGGATTCTGCTTTCTCATTTTCAAAGGAAGAAACGGGTCACGGAAAGTATGAGGTTCCTGCCAGCCCTGACAATCTCTTATTTCAAGGAGGTATCGAATAAATATTTGCTGAACAAACACACGAAGTAAACAGTCCTACGCGGCCAGGCTGAGGGCCCACCAGAGAACCAGCCTGGAGGGAGAACAGAATCGGACGCTGGACCCTCCAGCGGCTGTTGACTCAACGCCAATCCGTGCGGCTGAGTCTCAATTTGCAGCCTTAGTCCCACCCGCCGCCTGCTCCACACGCCCCTCCCGCGCCGCCTCCGCTACGCTCCAAACACGCCCCTTCCGGCCTAAGACCCGCCCCCGGCCCCGTCCCACTGGCCTCGCCCATGGCCCCGCCCCTCCGCGAGATCGGCGCGGGGTTCTCTGCGCCCGTCGGCGGCCGGTCCACCCCCGACGCTCTGAGGTCACCCACTGGGCCGGGCCGAGGTGGGCGGAGGGACGGAGGGAAGATGGCGGCCGAGGCCGGATATTGGCGCCGCCTCCCCCAGTCCTGGAGCCGGCGCAGATGAGGCGGCTCGGCTGGGGCCGGAGGCACTTGGGAACCGGAGCAGGGGGTACCCTGGCGGTGGGGCCTGGCCCTGCTGTATGTCGGCGTCTCGGCTCGAGTGAGCGGCGGCGGCTCTTCCCTCCGGCTCTTTCCCTGTCGCTGTGAGTCCGAACGGGTGGAGGGCGGCAGAGGCGGCGGGTGCAGGATGGAGGACGTTAACTCCAACGTGAACGCGGACCAGGAGGTGCGGAAGCTGCAGGAGCTGGTGAAGAAGCTGGAGAAGCAGAACGAGCAGCTCAGGAGCCGCTCCGGGGCCGTGCAGGGCGCCGGCTCCTTCGGGCCCGGCAGCCCGGTGCGGGCCGGCGCGTCCACTCCCTCCTCCGGCACCGCGTCTCCTCGGGCCCTCCCCTTGGGACCCAGCGCCAAATCGGGCAGCGGGGCCGGGTCGGGCCCGAGGCGGACGAGTAGCGAGGAGCTGCGGGACGCCACCTCCTTACTGGCAGCGGGCGAGGGCGGCTTGCTGGACGAGGTGGAGCCGCTGCGGCCCGACGAGCTGGAGCGCCTGTCAGGCTGGGAAGAGGAGGAGGAGAGCTGGTGAGCGCGGGGCTCCGGGCCGGGGCTGGGCGGGGACGGGCCGGGGGGCGGAGAGCGGCTTCCGAGGGTCCCCGGGTCTGACACCTCGCTTTGTGCGGGATCCGCTCCTGACTCATGGTTTTCTTGCTTTGCCCGCGGAAAGGTCAGCGAGATGGCGGCTTGCGAGAGGAACAGAGTTTGTAGCGAGTGCCGGTGCCTAGTCTCAATTTGCACCTTAGTCCCACCCGCCGCCTGCTCCACACGCCTCTTCTGTTCCGCCTCCGCTACGCTCCAAACACGCCCCTTCCGGCCTAAGACCCGCCCCCGGCCCCGTCCCACTGGCCTCGCCCATGGCCCCGCCCCTCCGCGAGATCGGCGCGGGGTTCTCTGCGCCCGTCGGCGGCCGGTCCACCCCCGACGCTCTGAGGTCACCCACTGGGCCGGGCCGAGGTGGGCGGAGGGACGGAGGGAAGATGGCGGCCGAGGCCGGATATTGGCGCCGCCTCCCCCAGTCCTGGAGCCGGCGCAGATGAGGCGGCTCGGCTGGGGCCGGAGGCACTTGGGAACCGGAGCAGGGGGTACCCTGGCGGTGGGGCCTGGCCCTGCTGTATGTCGGCGTCTCGGCTCGAGTGAGCGGCGGCGGCTCTTCCCTCCGGCTCTTTCCCTGTCGCTGTGAGTCCGAACGGGTGGAGGGCGGCAGAGGCGGCGGGTGCAGGATGGAGGACGTTAACTCCAACGTGAACGCGGACCAGGAGGTGCGGAAGCTGCAGGAGCTGGTGAAGAAGCTGGAGAAGCAGAACGAGCAGCTCAGGAGCCGCTCCGGGGCCGTGCAGGGCGCCGGCTCCTTCGGGCCCGGCAGCCCGGTGCGGGCCGGCGCGTCCACTCCCTCCTCCGGCACCGCGTCTCCTCGGGGCTTCCCCTTGGGCCTCAGCGCCAAATCGGGCAGCGGGGCCGGGTCGGGCCCGAGGCGGACGAGTAGCGAGGAGCTGCGGGACGCCACCTCCTTACTGGCAGCGGGCGAGGGCGGCTTGCTGGACGAGGTGGAGCCGCTGCGGCCCGACGAGCTGGAGCGCCTGTCAGGCTGGGAAGAGGAGGAGGAGAGCTGGTGAGCGCGGGGCTCCGGGCCGGGGCTGGGCGGGGACGGGCCGGGGGGCGGAGAGCGGCTTCCGAGGGTCCCCGGGTCTGACACCTCGCTTTGTGCGCCGGGATCCGCTCCCTGACTCATGGTTTTCTTGCTTTGCCCGCGGAAAGGTCAGCGAGAGTTGGGGTTCGAGGCTTGCGAGAGGGAACAGAGTTTGTAGCGAGTTCTCCTTTGGGTTGGGTACCCTCTGGTCTTTGGGCCCCGTTGGGGTCCGAGGGCTGGCACAGCCTTGGAAGGGCTGCTCGCCGTCGGAGGAGTCGGAGATGGGAAACTGCTTTGTAGGAAGGGGTCTTGCTTTGTGTAAAATACTGGCTTTCGGACGGTGGCCTGGGCATTTTGGGGGTCGGGGAAGGGTCTGCTTGATGAGGTGTCAGCCGATGCCGGGAGTACACCAGGGTAATCGAGGTCAGCGTTTTGGATCAGTGGGAAGTTGGGTACATTTCTGGCGGCGGTGGGGAGACCATGTGAATCAGCCACCCCCCTTGGGTAGTGGGGTGAAGCTTGCTTTGTGTGAAGAGGCCGGAGGATGGTGCTGCTTTGTGTAAGAGCCAACGGTGGAACAAGAGCCCCCACTCTCATTTTTTTAAACAAGAATTGGGTCTGGCATTTTCCGAAGCTGTGAAGTAACACTTATCTTTCGTTTCCATGTCATCCTAAAGGCAGAGAAAAAGAGCCCTATTTAAACATCTAAACCGATTGTATTGTCATAAGCTACTTGATAAAACTGTGACCCACGGCATAATACCATTTCCATATATAGAGAGGACAGGAGAGGCAGTTTCCTTCGTGTTTTGTTGCAATTGCATAAAAGTATCTATGGGAAATTCTTCGTTTGCCTTTCTCCTTTTTAAAGTTTTAATTTTTTAGCTAACGTACCTCTGTTCTTTGTTGACATTGAAACTTCTAACTTAGTGAAATTGAACAACTTCATAGACTCTGGTTTTGCAGGGCTGCAACTTTTACAGTGTCCTGAAGTAGTTAGGAGCTTTGCCTGGATTCAGGCCCTGGCTCTGCCCCGCACAGCTGTGCGACCTTGGGCAAGTTACTCTGAATCTCACTTTCTTCCTCTTATTTGATGAAGAAAATAGTCCCTTATTAAAACAAGAGTTCTTTACAACTTTGTAGAGTTGTAAAGATTATATGAGGTAATCCATGTATCCTTTTAGCATGGGTTTGGTATATAAGCTCGCTGAGACCAACTGCTGTTACTCTTAAGCCTAGTTGTTAAAATCAAGAAATACTGAATGAGTGTTTCCAGGATCTTGTGGGAGATCTTTAAATTTGATCCCTGTTCGTTAAGGCAGTTACAGTCTTGTTGGGAGCCAAGTTTTATGAAGGAATAAAAAGAAATTGGCTAGGAAATACACAGTGAACTGCTTAAAAAAGTGACAAGGGCCAAAAGTACTGAGTGTGCTCAGAAATTGGGAAGAAAATAATAGGCTAATAAAGTAGTTGGGGGAAAACTTTTGAGGAGAGGTGGAGCCTGAGGGTGGAGGGAGTGGGATGGGCTTTTACGCCCTGACAATTGCTAGAGCAGAATCAGAGGTGTTTGTTACTCTGAGTTAGAAAGATTTGTAATACAGAGATACTCTTTAATATATGATATCAAGCCTTTATTTTATTGCCAAGTGATATCAAATATAATTAGAACTATGATAGTGACAGTTTTCGTATTAGTGTGAAGTCACGTCCTCACAGAGGAATCCTAGGTATGTATGCACATGAAAAGAAGTGAGAATCATCTAAATACCATCACGTGCCTCTTCTAAGTGATGATGATAGTGATGCTCTTAATAATAATGAGGATTAGCTGCATTCATCTGCCCATTTTAGATTACATATTCTTAGAACACATTGACTCCACTTGGAGAGGCTGATTAAGTCTTTTCCTGCTTTGGTTTCTGAGCATAGGGTTTGTTCAAGTGAAGTAAGTCTTTAAAAGACTGTGCCAGAAGGTTCTTTTTGCCAGTTGGTTCCTGCTTACTGTGTTGATCCTGTTTACATATCTTTATATTATAGATGTCCTCCCCTTTTTCTGAAAGGATTTGTGTGAATTGAAAGTTTGAGAATCATGTTTAGAGTGCTTTGGAGTATGTGTATGGAGTACGAAGGGGTGGTGGGTGTTAGTAGCAGTAAGAGGATTTTAGTCAAGAGTTTTTCTTAGGAAACTGAAAAATTACATTCTGTATCCTATACCCATTTCTTTCTTTTTCATTTAGAGGGATGCTTTTTCCCACATGTATACCACAAAATGCCATTTCTGAAGGTGTTAGTAGATATTGTGTGAAAAAAATAATTGTTAGTCTGAGATCAGATGTATCTGGGGAGAAGGTTTCTTTTATTCTGGACTTTGTTGATATGCTAATATGTATCGAATATAGTAAATCTCTAAGTGGTATGGTTTGTCCCCTAAACTTATTTGAGCTCCCAAGGAACTAGTTTCTGCGCTTAGAAACCAGTATTGTACTTAGTGGAGAAGGAAGTGGCAACCCACTCCAGTACTCTTGCCTGGAGAATCCCACGGACAGAAGAGCCTGGTGCGCTACAGTTCATGGGGTCGCAGAGAATCGGACACACATACACACACACAGCATTGTACTTAGAGCAGTGACTGTCACTTTTTCTTTTTCCAGACACTGCTTCATGATAAATACATTGTATACCATAGTTTGTTACACACATGTATGTGCACAATTGAAACAAAAGTTTCACAAAACTATGCTTGGTGTATTTGGTAAAGAGCTAATATTTTCTGTTTCTTAAGGAAGAAAACGCGGGTTACAATTCAGAGCTGATTTGGTGATCCATTAATGGTAATTATTAGCTTGAAAAATACTCTTGAACAACTCAGAAAAATCTAGAGAAGAGAACTAACATTATTGTGTATCCCAGTGTGCCACGCAATGCCAGCCAACTTATAAACAATTTTATACTTAATTGCACTTAATTTGTATACATTTATGAGATAGGTATCATTTTCTAGGTAAGGAAACTTAGAAATTTTCTCTCTAAGCATCAAATAAAAGACAGTAAATAATGGAGCCAAGATTGGAATCCAGGTCTTTTGACCTCATAGCTTATGCTGTGCCCACTTATTTTGGTTTCTCTCAAGTATAATTCCTTTTCCACATGAATAGTCCCTTGCAGTATTTGAATACTACCATCATAAGCCTACTGACTCCTCCCCATCACACGCTCTGAGTGTTCTCATCTCTTATTCAGTGTAAAACAACCCGTTTGTTTAATCATTCCTTTTTGTTGTTATTTTGTCCCTAAGTCATGTCCAGCTCTTATGCAACCGCATGGACTGCATCTTGCCAGTCTTCTCTGTCCATGGGATGCTCTAGGCAAAAACACTAGAGTGGGTTGCCACTTCCTTTTCCAGAGGATCTTTCCAACCCAGGGATCACAACTGCCTCTTCTGCATGGCAGGTGGATTCTTTTGTGGGGGGATGGGGGGAGGCGGTTTGGGAGGAAGAGGGGCAGGCGGGCAGGCCACTTCTATTGGTCTTTCATTTGTCCGTTTTTCATCCATCCTTGTTCTTTGGCCCGTGCGGGCCTCCCATCGCAGTGGCCTCTGTTGTCGCAGAGCGCCGGCTCTGGGTGCATGCACCCCAGAGCTCCAGCTCGGTAATTGGACACATGGGTCCATCTGCTCCGCGGCACGTGGGATCTTCCCAGGCCAGGGATTGAACCGGCGCCCCTTGCACTGCAAGGCGGTGTCCTTACCCACTGGACCACCAGGGAAGCCCCGCTCCACATTTTTTATACATAGGTTGTTAAACTAAGTCTTCCTAAGCCTGGTTTTCTATAATTAATTTTTTAGCTTAAATATTAGGTTTTTATATTTCATTTTGCTAATCTTGAATTAGGCATTTAGCATTACCTAATTCTTGCAATTTTCTTTTTATTTTCATACTTTGTAGATATACCTGCTGGGTCTTCATTCAGGTTGTTGATAAAAATATTAAAATGATAGAATAAAGGACCCTGGAATAAGCAGTTCAACTAGACTCCCTCCAGATTAAATCATTAGTCAACACACATTGTGATTGTTCAGTAACTATTAGTATTACTTGTTACAATCAGGCCCATATGCCCTTTTACCTGTATGGATATTATGAAAGATTTTGCCAGATGGCTTGCTGTAATTAGGCTATATAGTGCCTACAGAGTTCTTACCTACAATTAAGTAAACTTACCAAAATAGAAATTGCAGTTAATTTGATTTGACTTGTTCATGGTGAATCTTCTGTTTTTTTTTTTCCTTTTCTAACTTTACATTTTATTTAACATCATTTTAAATTTTGCAAGGATTCAGTCTGATCTGGAATTTCTAAACAGTGCTTGTTTTTCTCTTTAGAAATTTTATTTTGTCCCTAAGTCATGTCCAGCTCTTATGCAACCGCATGGACTGCATCTTGCCAGTCTTCTCTGTCCATGGGATGCTCTAGGCAAAAACACTAGAGTGGGTTGCCACTTCCTTTTCCAGAGGATCTTTCCAACCCAGGGATCACAACTGCCTCTTCTGCATGGCAGGTGGATTCTTTTGTGGGGGGATGGGGGGAGGCGGTTTGGGAGGAAGAGGGGAGCAGGCAGGCCACTTCTATTGGTCCTTCATTTGTCCACTTTCATCCATCTTTGTTCTTTGGCCCGTGTGGGCCTCCCATCGCAGTGGCCTCTGTTGTCGCAGAGCGCCGGCTCTGGGTGCATGCACCCCAGAGCTCCAGCTCGGTAATTGGACACATGGGTCCATCTGCTCCGCGGCACGTGGGATCTTCCCAGGCCAGGGATTGAACCGGCGCCCCTTGCACTGCAAGGCGGTGTCCTTACCCACTGGACCACCAGGGAAGCCCCGCTCCACATTTTTTATACATAGGTTGTTAAACTAAGTCTTCCTAAGCCTGGTTTTCTATAATTAATTTTTTAGCTTAAATATTAGGTTTTTATATTTCATTTTGCTAATCTTGAATTAGGCATTTAGCATTACCTAATTCTTGCAATTTTCTTTTTATTTTCATACTTTGTAGATATACCTGCTGGGTCTTCATTCAGGTTGTTGATAAAAATATTAAAATGATAGAATAAAGGACCCTGGAATAAGCAGTTCAACTAGACTCCCTCCAGATTAAATCATTAGTCAACACACATTGTGATTGTTCAGTAACTATTAGTATTACTTGTTACAATCAGGCCCATATGCCCTTTTACCTGTATGGATATTATGAAAGATTTTGCCAGATGGCTTGCTGTAATTAGGCTATATAGTGCCTACAGAGTTCTTACCTACAATTAAGTAAACTTACCAAAATAGAAATTGCAGTTAATTTGATTTGACTTGTTCATGGTGAATCTTCTGTTTTTTTTTTTTTTTTCCTTTTCTAACTTTACATTTTATTTAACATCATTTTAAATTTTGCAAGGATTCAGTCTGATCTGGAATTTCTAAACAGTGCTTGTTTTTCTCTTTAGAAATTTTATTTCCTCTCATCCTGGTTCTTGACCCCTACTTAATATTTTGGATCAACAGATTTGGGGTCAGCAATAATTCAGTGAATACAATTTCAGTTATTTTCTGTTACTCGTAAGAGTAGACCTAAACCTTTTTCAAGCTGCCTTTCTGCTTACTCTCTATCACTTTGATTCATTTGCACTGTAGTTTCCCTCAGATTATATCTCAACAATTCCAAGGTTATATTTTCAGTATGGCCAGCTGTATAACATTGTTGTGCGTCAGATCCCCCAAACCCTCCCAGCCTGCATGACTGAGTCTCTGCACTCACAGAATAGCAGATCCTTACCGCCAGTTCCCCAGCTCCTGGCAGGTACTGTTCTCTGTACTCTTCAGGGACCCTTGTATTTCCATAGGAATTTTAGGGTCAGCTTGTCAACTTGAGCAAAGAAAATTAACTGAAATTTTTATAGGAATTGTATTAACTCTATAGATCAGTTGGGGATTTTAACCGTTGAGATCCTTATAATATTGATTTTTTATTTTTCAACTGTATTTTATAATTTTCAGTTTAAAGTGTTATATTTCTTTTTATTTTTAGTCATTTTATTTGTTCTTGATGCCACTGTAAATGGAATTGTTTTTTTAATTTGATTTTGGGACTCTTCATTACTACTGTATAGAAATACAGTTGAGTTTTGTGTATTGATATCATTGTCTCTTGCAGTCTTGCCAGGGTTGTTTAGTAACCAGGCTTTTTTTGGTATGAATCCTTAGGATTTTTTGTGTATAAGATTATGTCATCTGCTAATAGAGATAATTTTACTTCTTTTTTTCCAACCTGCTTTTTTGTTTCATCTTCCTGCCTAAATGCCCTGAAACGACAACATGCAGTGTCATGGTGGATACAGGGAGTGAAGGTGGGGAGCCTTCAGTGTGATTTTTATTGTGCCTTTATTCTTAATAATTGCCAACAATTATTTATTGCAGTAACGCATGATAGATACTATACTGAGCACTTTATATTACTGTAATTCATCTTTTTTTTTTTACCACAAACTTTTATTTTTTTAATTGAAGGATACTAGCTTTACTGAGTTTTGCTGTTTACTGCCAAACATCAACATGAATTGACCATAGGTATACTTACGTTCCCTCTCTCTTGAACTTCCCTCCCATATCACTCCCCATCACACCCCTCTACGTGGTTACATAGCCCCTGTTTGAGTTCCCTTAGTCTTACAGCAAATTCCCATTGCTTATCTATTTTATATATGGTAATGTAAGTTTCCATGTTACTCTTTCCATACATCTTATCCTCCTTCATAGGAGGATAATGTCGATAATAATGTCCATAATAAGTCTGTTCTCCATGTTCATTTCTCCATTGCTGCTACATTCATCAGTACCATCTTTCTAGATTTCATATATATATGTGTTAGTATACAGTATTCATCTTTCTCATTCTGATATACTTCACTCTGTATAATAGGCTCCAGGTTCTTCCACCTCATTATAACTGACTCAGATGCATTCCTTTTTAGGGCTGAGTAATATTCCATTGCAAATATGTACCATAGTTTCTTTATCTGTTCATCTGCTGATGGACATCTAGGTTGCTTCCCTGTTCAGCTGTGTAATTCATCTTTTTAATACAATATGATCAGTGCATTATTAATCCCCATTTTAAAGATGAGCAAATTAAAGCTTAGATTAAATAATTCACTTATATTCACTCAAATATATGGACAAGCTAGGATTGGAATGGTTACTCTAACTGTACTTAAACATTTTCAACCCTTGTGTGTGTGTGTGTGTGTGTGTGTGTGTGCACGCGTGTGTGCTCAATTGTGTCTGACTCATTGTGACCCACTGGACTTTAGCCCATCAGGCTCCTCTGTGCATGAAATTTTCCAGGCAAGAATACTGGAGTGGGTTGCCAGTTCCTACTCCAGGGGATCTTCCTGACCCAGGAATCGAACCCATGGCTCTTGTGTTTCCTGCTTGGCAGGGAGATTCGTTGTCACCTGGGAAGCCCTTACCTAATTCTGATTATCTGTTTTTTGTTATTCTTCGTAGATTTGTACTATTATTCACCTTTACCTATTTATAATCCCTCTAATTCTTTCTTGATCATTATTCTTTAACAGCCTGAACCCTGGGTACATTTTTATTAATTTCTTTATTGAATGACCTCTTTTGGTACTTACTATTGTGCAAAAGTGGCCTTTGAAGCCCCTGTGTGTGACCATGTATGTAGCTAAGAGCCATGACTGAAACTCAGTAGCCTGAGATGAAATCCTTGCTCCCACTCTTGTCAGCTGTATGACCTTGTCAACCACTTACTCTCTATGCTTGAAACTCTTCATTGTCTGTAAAATAGTTAATTATTATACCAACTATATAGAATTAAAAATAAAATATGTAAAGCATTTACACCAGTTCTTGGCACAAATTAAAAACATAAATGTTCGCTTTGTCATCCTTATCACCATTTTATTTTAGTTCTAGACTGGTCTGTCTTTGCTGTCAGCTTAAAGAACTTTTTGAAAATTTTAAACATATACAGAAGTAGAATGAACAATGAAACGAACCTCTACTTATCGCTTAAATATCTTTTTTGTTTTTTTTTTAAGATTTATTTATTTATTTATTTTGGGCGGGGGTCGGGTTGGGGAGGGAGGGGAGCAGGCGGGCCACTTCTATTGGTCTTTCATTTCTCTATTTTCATCCGTCTTTGTTCTTTGGCTCCTGTGGGCCTCCCATTGCGGTGGCGTCTGTCATGCAGAGCACCGGCTCTGGGTGCGTGTGCTCCAGGATGCTGGATCGTTATTGGACACACGGGTCCAGTCGCTCTGCGCGGCACGTGGGATCTTCCCAGGCCAGGGATCCAAGCGGCGCCCCTTGCACTGCAAGGCGGTGTCCTTATCCACTGGACCACCAGGGGAACAGGGGAAGCCCCTCGCTTAAATATCTTTTAACACCAACTCATGTTATTCTTGTTTCATCTATGTCCTTAAAACCTCCAACTTCTGGACTGTTTTGAAGCAATTTTCACCTCAGACATCATATTTAATTACCAAATATTATAGTAGAAGGTATGGACTCTTTTTAAACCTAATTACAATGCCAGTTCCCCTTCCCTATAAAAATAATCCTTTACTATCAAGGGTGTTCAGCATGTTTTTAGATCAGATTTTCGAAAAAGTGCTTCATACGTTTATGTGTAGAATTTTCATCCTGTTTTGTTAGACAGTCTTGAGTTGAAATGACCTCTTTCTTCCAATATTTTGATTATTTTAATATCACCAGTTAATTTGTTGGTGATGTTGGAATAGGTCCATTAGTTCTTTTCGTTTGTTCCCCAGCCTTTTGAGAAATTAGTTGTTGAGGCAAATCAAGAATTTCTTCGGTGAAAAAAATTTTTCTCTGAGGTGTTCACTGTGCAGGGTGATGTTTTCAGCAGGCGTCTAAATACTCGACATGGTCCCAGATCATGTTACAGCTTTTATTTGAGCTTTTATTTGTACTGGAACTGAAATTTGTATTAGTTAAGTAACATCATTCCTATCTTTCTTTGGCCTATTGGCCTGTAATCAGCTCTTATAATAGCATCCTTATTTTTATAATTATTTAACATTTTTAGTTCACTTTAGTTTTACCCAGCTTAAAGAACTTTTTGAAAATTTTAAACATATACAGAAGTAGAATGAACAATGAAACGAACCTCTACTTATCGCTTAAATATCTTTTTTGTTTTTTTTTTAAGATTTATTTATTTATTTATTTTGGGCGGGGGTCGGGTTGGGGAGGGAGGGGAGCAGGCGGGCCACTTCTATTGGTCTTTCATTTCTCTATTTTCATCCGTCTTTGTTCTTTGGCTCCTGTGGGCCTCCCATTGCGGTGGCGTCTGTCATGCAGAGCACCGGCTCTGGGTGCGTGTGCTCCAGGATGCTGGATCGTTATTGGACACACGGGTCCAGTCGCTCTGCGCGGCACGTGGGATCTTCCCAGGCCAGGGATCCAAGCGGCGCCCCTTGCACTGCAAGGCGGTGTCCTTATCCACTGGACCACCAGGGGAACAGGGGAAGCCCCTCGCTTAAATATCTTTTAACACCAACTCATGTTATTCTTGTTTCATCTATGTCCTTAAAACCTCCAACTTCTGGACTGTTTTGAAGCAATTTTCACCTCAGACATCATATTTAATTACCAAATATTATAGTAGAAGGTATGGACTCTTTTTAAACCTAATTACAATGCCAGTTCCCCTTCCCTATAAAAATAATCCTTTACTATCAAGGGTGTTCAGCATGTTTTTAGATCAGATTTTCGAAAAAGTGCTTCATACGTTTATGTGTAGAATTTTCATCCTGTTTTGTTAGACAGTCTTGAGTTGAAATGACCTCTTTCTTCCAATATTTTGATTATTTTAATATCACCAGTTAATTTGTTGGTGATGTTGGAATAGGTCCATTAGTTCTTTTCGTTTGTTCCCCAGCCTTTTGAGAAATTAGTTGTTGAGGCAAATCAAGAATTTCTTCGGTGAAAAAAATTTTTCTCTGAGGTGTTCACTGTGCAGGGTGATGTTTTCAGCAGGCGTCTAAATACTCGACATGGTCCCAGATCATGTTACAGCTTTTATTTGAGCTTTTATTTGTACTGGAACTGAAATTTGTATTAGTTAAGTAACATCATTCCTATCTTTCTTTGGCCTATTGGCCTGTAATCAGCTCTTATAATAGCATCCTTATTTTTATAATTATTTAACATTTTTAGTTCACTTTAGTTTTACTGTCTCTGTGCTTTCATCCATGTACTTTTAGATTCCTATATTTTTATAAAGCGAAATAATTTTAGTCTAATTTTCCATAAATCCACATTTTCTTCAGTAATTTTACCTGAAACACACTTTTACTGAAAAAAGAAAACCTTAGGTCTCAAAAAACAGAACCCTCTTGAAATGATTTTTATTAGAATTTCTCAAGAGCCTCATATAAAAGAATAAACAAGTGAATATAATACACAAAAAATCTTTATGTTGCTATGTAAAATACTCAGTTGTTGAAGGGGAAGGTTAGGACCTGACCTCTCCAAGTCTCCAGATTATTTCGTCCATTTGTACTGTGAATTGCACTAATTGAAAAGGAATGGCTTCCTTGGTGGTCCAGTGGGTAAGGACACCGCCTTGCAGTGCACAGGGCGCTGATTTGATCCCTGGCCTGGGAAGATGCCGTGTGTCGTGGAGTGGCTGGACCAATGTGCCCAACTACCAAGCCAGAGCTCTGGAGCACTTGCGCCCAGAGCAGGCGCTCTGCAGCGAGAGGGGCCGCTGTGATGGGAGGCATGCTCAGGCCAGAGAACAAAGATAAATAAATAAAAGATCAATAGAAGTGGCCAAGAAAAAAAAAAGCCCCCCCAAAACAGAAAAGGGCTTACATGTGGGCAAAAGGGGGGTGTATGTGTGAAATACTTTCTGAATGAGTTTTAGATGTTTGTTCATCTACTCTGCTGCATAGTTGTAGACAAGGTTTTTTCATGTCGTTTAATATCACCAGTTAATTTGTTGGTGATGTTGGAATAGGTCCATTAGTTCTTTTCGTTTGTTCCCCAGCCTTTTGAGAAATTAGTTGTTGAGGCAAATCAAGAATTTCTTCGGTGAAAAAAATTTTTCTCTGAGGTGTTCACTGTGCAGGGTGATGTTTTCAGCAGGCGTCTAAATACTCGACATGGTCCCAGATCATGTTACAGCTTTTATTTGAGCTTTTATTTGTACTGGAACTGAAATTTGTATTAGTTAAGTAACATCATTCCTATCTTTCTTTGGCCTATTGGCCTGTAATCAGCTCTTATAATAGCATCCTTATTTTTATAATTATTTAACATTTTTAGTTCACTTTAGTTTTACTGTCTCTGTGCTTTCATCCATGTACTTTTAGATTCCTATATTTTTATAAAGCGAAATAATTTTAGTCTAATTTTCCATAAATCCACATTTTCTTCAGTAATTTTACCTGAAACACACTTTTACTGAAAAAAGAAAACCTTAGGTCTCAAAAAACAGAACCCTCTTGAAATGATTTTTATTAGAATTTCTCAAGAGCCTCATATAAAAGAATAAACAAGTGAATATAATACACAAAAAATCTTTATGTTGCTATGTAAAATACTCAGTTGTTGAAGGGGAAGGTTAGGACCTGACCTCTCCAAGTCTCCAGATTATTTCGTCCATTTGTACTGTGAATTGCACTAATTGAAAAGGAATGGCTTCCTTGGTGGTCCAGTGGGTAAGGACACCGCCTTGCAGTGCACAGGGCGCTGATTTGATCCCTGGCCTGGGAAGATGCCGTGTGTCGTGGAGTGGCTGGACCAATGTGCCCAACTACCAAGCCAGAGCTCTGGAGCACTTGCGCCCAGAGCAGGCGCTCTGCAGCGAGAGGGGCCGCTGTGATGGGAGGCATGCTCAGGCCAGAGAACAAAGATAAATAAATAAAAGATCAATAGAAGTGGCCAAGAAAAAAAAAAGCCCCCCCAAAACAGAAAAGGGCTTACATGTGGGCAAAAGGGGGGTGTATGTGTGAAATACTTTCTGAATGAGTTTTAGATGTTTGTTCATCTACTCTGCTGCATAGTTGTAGACAAGAGTTTAATACTGCATATATATGCATAAAGACCGTATTATCTAATCAGTATTTGTTAGTTAAAATTATTTGTCAGCATTCAGAGGCTTGTTGCTTTTTTATTTTTTCCTCTTTTTCTTTGAGAGATTTTTTATTGCTGACATAACCCCTTATATCTGTAGAGGAGATAACAGATTGAGAATAAAGACTTTAGGGAAAATTCAAAAAAAAAAAAGACTTTAGGGAAAATAGATACAAGTTGTTTGACTCCTTGTGGGGCTCTTAGGAACTTTTGCAGAACATAAACTCATAGAAAATAAAATCAGAAATGGACTTTGAGATCAGGTGGTCTTACCTCTTTTTTAAAGCTGCTTTAATACTCAAGCTGTCCAGGGGGGATGGTTATTTCTTCTTTTCTTAAAAAATTTTTTTTGAATTTTTATTTACTTTGACTGGGCTGCATCTTCACTGCTTTGTGCGGGCTTTCTTTAGTAGTGGTGAACAGGGGCTATTCTCTAGTTATGGTAACTTCTTTTGTTGCATAGCACAGGCTCTAGACCCACAGGCTTCAGTGGTTGCAGCTCACAGGCTTAATTACTCCTTAGCAGATGGAATCCTTCTAGACCAAGGATCGAACCTGTGAGGGGATTCCTATCCACTGCTCCACTAGGGAGATCCCCTTAAAAGGTTTTGAGATTGGAAATCTTAAGTTGTTCTTCATATCCTGGTAAATTGATTTTACTTTAAATCAACTTTATGTTTATGAAGACTCTAACTCACACTGGCTTTTCATCAGCAAATTTTAGTCATAAACTTCCCTAACTCAGAGATTAATAGGTATGTGGTTTGTACTTACTGTATTTTTTTTTTTCTTTCATAGTCCTTCACTTTTGAGAATGGACTTTATCATCTAACCTTTTTGTTTAACATATATTTTTTAGGGGACTATTTGTAGAATTTGTAATTTAATATGATAAGCCCAGGCTTATACAGCAGTTTTATTTATATGCTTGGCATCATTTATAATTGGATAGTGGCTTACTGATTAACAACTTCAGGTTTTGTGTTCTAGATTCTTCTGTATCTAGGAGTTGTTATTTTAAAGTAACATGGTTCGGGGCTTCCTTGTGGTCCAGTGGGTAAGGGCACCGCCTAGCAGTGCAGGAGGCAGTGGTTCGATCCCTGGCCTGGGAAGATCCCACGTGCCGCGGAGCGGCTGGACCGATGTGTCCAATTACCGAGCCGGAGCTCTGGAGCGCATGCGCCCAGAGCCGGTGCTCTGTGACAACAGAGGCCACTGCGATGGAAGGCCCACACGGGCCAAAGAACAAAGATGGATGAAAAGAGATAAATGAAAGACCAATAGAAATGGCCCACCCGTGCTCCAGTCCCTCCCCACCACCCCAATAAATAAATAAATAAAATAAATAAAGTAACATGGTTCGTGTGTGTGTTTTAAATGAATCAGAAGTTATATGTCTAGATGAACATTTTATTCCCTTCTTAGCACTGGTTTCCCAATGATTCTAACATGGCTTTACCTTTGTGCGGGCTTTCTTTAGTAGTGGTGAACAGGGCTATTCTCTAGTTATGGTAACTTCTTTTGTTGCATAGCACAGGCTCTAGACCCACAGGCTTCAGTGGTTGCAGCTCACAGGCTTAATTACTCCTTAGCAGATGGAATCCTTCTAGACCAAGGATCGAACCTGTGAGGGGATTCCTATCCACTGCTCCACTAGGGAGATCCCCTTAAAAGGTTTTGAGATTGGAAATCTTAAGTTGTTCTTCATATCCTGGTAAATTGATTTTACTTTAAATCAACTTTATGTTTATGAAGACTCTAACTCACACTGGCTTTTCATCAGCAAATTTTAGTCATAAACTTCCCTAACTCAGAGATTAATAGGTATGTGGTTTGTACTTACTGTATTTTTTTTTTTCTTTCATAGTCCTTCACTTTTGAGAATGGACTTTATCATCTAACCTTTTTGTTTAACATATATTTTTTAGGGGACTATTTGTAGAATTTGTAATTTAATATGATAAGCCCAGGCTTATACAGCAGTTTTATTTATATGCTTGGCATCATTTATAATTGGATAGTGGCTTACTGATTAACAACTTCAGGTTTTGTGTTCTAGATTCTTCTGTATCTAGGAGTTGTTATTTTAAAGTAACATGGTTCGGGGCTTCCCTTGTGGTCCAGTGGGTAAGGGCACCGCCTAGCAGTGCAGGAGGCAGTGGTTCGATCCCTGGCCTGGGAAGATCCCACGTGCCGCGGAGCGGCTGGACCGATGTGTCCAATTACCGAGCCGGAGCTCTGGAGCGCATGCGCCCAGAGCCGGTGCTCTGTGACAACAGAGGCCACTGCGATGGAAGGCCCACACGGGCCAAAGAACAAAGATGGATGAAAAGAGATAAATGAAAGACCAATAGAAATGGCCCACCCGTCCTCCCCTCCCTCCCTAACCCACCACCCCAATAAATAAATAAATAAAATAAATAAAGTAACATGGTTCGTGTGTGTGTTTTAAATGAATCAGAAGTTATATGTCTAGATGAACATTTTATTCCCTTCTTAGCACTGGTTTCCCAATGATTCTAACATGGCTTTACCTTTTGCTGTTGTTTGTTTAAGGAACAAATTGTTAGAGCTGGTATGTGTGAGCAGTCCAATGTTAGAACAGTTAGAGACACAGTAATGCATTTTCTTGCTTTCTTAAAAAGTTGAATTTGACCAAGAAGGGCCATGTGGTTGGTAAAATATAATCATTATTGTGTGAGAATTTATTTATACCAAGTATTGTGTAAGGCATTTTGTGCATGTTAAATCATTTAATCTGTTTTGAGTTAAAGTTTTGTTATCTCCATTTTTTTTCCAATTAGGGTAGAATATACAAAACAAAATATTTGACCATTTTAGTCATCTTCAAGTGTACGATTCAGTGGCATATTAAACACACTTACGTTGTTGTGTGATCAGCTCTACCATCCATCTCTAGAACTTTTTCTTTACAAATTGAGATTCTGTGTAGACATTACCTCCCTATGCCCCTGTTCTCCCTGCCCTCAGCGCCTCGCCATCGCCATCCCGCATCCTGCGTCTCTGCTCTAGGTACTTCTTCTCTTATAAGTGGAATCGTGTGATATTTATCTTTCAGTATCTGGCTTATTTATTGTTGTGTCTTCAAAGTTTATCTCAGTTGTATTAATAGCAGGTGTCACATTATCAAAATTTTACAAGTAAGGAAATTCAACTCGAAGTCACACAGCTAATAGTGTACATCGAGATTCATATCAAGCCTGAAAACCTTGCCTGATAAATAGCATTTGATCTTGATTTATGTAACCTGTAGATAGATGTTTTTTTTTTTTTTTAATTTTTGCCTCGTTTATTGGCTTTTTATTTATTTATTTTCATCCATCTTTATGCTTTGGCCTGTGTGGGTCTCCCATTACAGCGGCCTCTGGTTGCAGAGCACTGACTCTGGGCACATGCGCCCCACAGCACTGGCTGGTAATTGAATACACTGGTCCAGCCGCTCTGCGATACATGGCATCTTCCAGGGCCAGGAATTGAACCGGTGCCCCTTGCACTGCAAGGCAGACTCTATACCCACTGGACCACCAGGAAAGCCCAATAGATTAATTTTTAGATTTATTCTTTATAACTCTGGAGATTGTCACTAGGAAATAAACATTAGAGGTGAGCAAAAATAGTTAATATAAGGAAAATGTTCTAGTGGAGCTGTTTCCTAGACGGTATGGACTGCCTTTAAAAAGTGTTTGGAGTAATCTTTAGCAATGAAAGTTAATTGGTGGCAAGGGATGTTAGAAAGAGGTAAAAGTTGAATTTGGTTACTTCCGAACGTTCTTTTATTTTTAAAAAAAATTTTGGCGGCTTTTATTGTTCTTTTATTTATTTATTTTTATCCATCTTTATTTTTTGGCCTCTGTGGGCCTCCCATTGCAGTGGCCTCTCATTGCAGAGCATCGGCTCTGGGCGCATGTGCTCCAAAGCGCTGGCTATTAATTGGACACACCCGTCAGGCCCCTCTGTGGCACATGGGATCTTCCCAGGCCAGGGATCCAGCCGGTTCCCCTTGCACTGCAAGGCAGACTCTTTACCTGCTGGACCACGAGGGAAGCCCCTGAGTGTTCTTTTAAACTTTTTTTCTGTGATTAAAATATTGTAGAACGTAAGATACCTTCTTGTGGGAATGCAAGATACCTTCAAGACAAAGTGCTAAACTTAAACGTGGGAGAGATCTTTAACAATGTAAGCATTGTTTTCTTTTCATAAATCTGTGGCACATTTCTCTGACTGTCCTTGGTAATGGCAGATTCTTTTTCATTTGAGGGTAGGTTTGAGTTTTGAAAACTGTTAAAAGTCATTATTATGCCTAGTGAATAAAAATGGATTAGGAAGATATGTGAAACCCTCAGCAGTCTTAACTCCAGTTTACCTTTTTCCTAGATTTACTTGCTATTGTCAGAAAATTTCATGAACATTCAGGCTTGCAACCTTTTAATGTTTGTTCTGTACAGAGCATCTTTTTTCTCTCTGAAATTCTAAATTTCCCACTTGCTTTGCTTACAGCACTGGCTGGTAATTGAATACACTGGTCCAGCCGCTCTGCGATACATGGCATCTTCCAGGGCCAGGAATTGAACCGGTGCCCCTTGCACTGCAAGGCAGACTCTATACCCACTGGACCACCAGGAAAGCCCAATAGATTAATTTTTAGATTTATTCTTTATAACTCTGGAGATTGTCACTAGGAAATAAACATTAGAGGTGAGCAAAAATAGTTAATATAAGGAAAATGTTCTAGTGGAGCTGTTTCCTAGACGGTATGGACTGCCTTTAAAAAGTGTTTGGAGTAATCTTTAGCAATGAAAGTTAATTGGTGGCAAGGGATGTTAGAAAGAGGTAAAAGTTGAATTTGGTTACTTCCGAACGTTCTTTTATTTTTAAAAAAAATTTTGGCGGCTTTTATTGTTCTTTTATTTATTTATTTTTATCCATCTTTATTTTTTGGCCTCTGTGGGCCTCCCATTGCAGTGGCCTCTCATTGCAGAGCATCGGCTCTGGGCGCATGTGCTCCAAAGCGCTGGCTATTAATTGGACACACCCGTCAGGCCCCTCTGTGGCACATGGGATCTTCCCAGGCCAGGGATCCAGCCGGTTCCCCTTGCACTGCAAGGCAGACTCTTTACCTGCTGGACCACGAGGGAAGCCCCTGAGTGTTCTTTTAAACTTTTTTTCTGTGATTAAAATATTGTAGAACGTAAGATACCTTCTTGTGGGAATGCAAGATACCTTCAAGACAAAGTGCTAAACTTAAACGTGGGAGAGATCTTTAACAATGTAAGCATTGTTTTCTTTTCATAAATCTGTGGCACATTTCTCTGACTGTCCTTGGTAATGGCAGATTCTTTTTCATTTGAGGGTAGGTTTGAGTTTTGAAAACTGTTAAAAGTCATTATTATGCCTAGTGAATAAAAATGGATTAGGAAGATATGTGAAACCCTCAGCAGTCTTAACTCCAGTTTACCTTTTTCCTAGATTTACTTGCTATTGTCAGAAAATTTCATGAACATTCAGGCTTGCAACCTTTTAATGTTTGTTCTGTACAGAGCATCTTTTTTCTCTCTGAAATTCTAAATTTCCCACTTGGTTTGCTTCCTCTTAGATGTTACCTATCACTGTTTATGTATCTTTTTGGAATATGTGTAACATCATAACCTCATACTTTGGTCTGTCTTGTCTAGATTGTGAGCATTTTAAGGAGAGAGAACAGTATCATTTTCATCTTTGTGAATCCGAACAGGCTCTCTGAATCTTGTGTGTAGTAAGAGTTCAGTTACATTAAACTGAATCAATCTGATTGTAATGATAAGTTGAAATGAGGTGAAGATGAAAATAATGAGACCAGATTTTTTGAATGACTTGAATGATACCAAGGCTGGTTACAATAAGGAATTTCACACGTAGTCTGCATAATGGCAGTATTGAAACTGTACTCTCCCATGAATGAATTAAAGAAAATACTATCAAGATAGTGTCTGATTTTAAAAATCAGTTGTAAAAAATTGTTTCTTTAGTAGGATAAAAATTATACATTGTTTTATACTTCTGTATTTTTTATGAGTTCTCAGTTTTCTCTTATGAGCACAAATTGCCTTTAAATATCCTACTGATAAATCCTACCAATTTAAGTCAGTTTCCTTAATCTAGTCACATAGAGTAGTGATAATAACACAACATAATGGACATTTAGGTTACTTTCATGTCTTGGCTATTGTGAATTGTGCTGCAGTGAACATTGGAGTGCATGTATCTTTTCAAAGTATGGTTTCTTCTAATATATACCTAGAATGGGATTGCTGGATTATGTTAGTTCTGTATTTAGCTTTTATAGAACTTCCATACTGTTGTGCATAATGGTGGTATGAATTTACATTCCCACCAACATTGTAGGAAGGTTGCGTTTTCTCCACACATTCTCCGACATTTATTGTTTGTAGATTTTTTTTATTATTTACTTATTTTCGTCCATCTTTATTCTCTGGCCTGTGTGGGCCTCCCATTGCAGTAGCCTCTCTCATTGCAGAGCATCAGCTCTGGGTGCATGTACTCCAGAGCACTTGGCTTGTAATTGGACACACCAGTCCAGCTGCTCTGCTGCATGTAGGATCTTCCTGGGCCAGAGATTGAACCAGTGCCCCTTGCACTGCAAGGTGGACTCTTTACCCACTGGACCACCAGGGAAGCCCTGTAGATTTTTTCATGATGGCCATTCTGACTGGTGGTGTGAGGTGAGGTTGATACCTCATAGTAGTTTTGATTTGCATTTCTCTAATAATTAGTGGTACGGAGCATCTTTTTGTGTGCTTTTTGGCCATCTATATGTCTTCTTTGGAGAAATGTCTATTTAGATTTTCCATGCCTTTTTTTCCCACCCATATACCCATATTTTAATTGGGTTGTTGGTTTTGTTTTATTGAGAGGCATGAGTTGTTGATATATATGGAAATTAATCCCTGTTGGTCACATCACTTTCAAATATTTTCTCCCATTCTGTGGGTTGTCTTTTGGGGGGGAGGGGGAGGGCGGGCCACTTCCATTGGTCTTTCATTTATCTGTTTTCATCCATCTTTGTTCTTTGGCCTGTGTGGGCCTCCCACCGCGGTGGCCTCTGTTGTCACATAGCACCGGCTCTGGGCACATGCGCTCCAGAGCTCCAGCTCGGCAGTTGGGCACATCGGTCCAGCCGCTCCGCAGCACGTGGGATCTTCCCAGGCCAGGGATTGAACTGGCGCCCCTTGTACTGCAAGGTGGTGTTCTTACCCACTGGACCACCAGGGAAGCCCTGTGGGTTGTCTTTTTTATGATTTCCTTTGCTGTGCAAAATCTTTTAAGTTTAATTAGGTTCCATTTGTTTATTTTTATTTTCATTAGGAGGTAGATCGAAAAGATATTATTGTGATCTGTAGTCTGTTTTTTCTGGCGGGGGGCATGCGAAACTTTTTAATATTGCAAGGATATCAGATAAGGAATTCTAAAGCTTGTAGTTCACATTTTGTGAACCTACTGGGCGGCTGATACTGCTTGCTCTCCTCAGTCTCATTTTTTGGACTTCTGCATGCGCATCCCTGTGCCAAACTTTCTGGAGTACCTGCTGGTGCTGATGGCCCAGTAGCCCAGAAGGACTTCTTCTTTTCACCTAGGTCCCTGCCCCCTTGTCATCTGTTGGGAGCATGCTAAATATCTATACCAGTACATTAGTTTAATTTTGACATTATTTTTTAAACAATAATTTGGGTAGTAAGTAGCATTAAGTAGTGTCTTCATGTAAATGGCTTGAATTATATTAATAATTATAAACTGTTCCTCATAATGGTCTTCTGAGATGCTTAGTGATAAAGAATCCTCCTGCCAGTGCAGGAGATATGAGTTTCGATCCCTGGGTTGGGAACATCCCCTGGGAAATGACAACCCATTCCAATATTCTTGCCTGGAGAATCCCATAGCAACTAAACCAGAAAACAACAAGTTCCTTACAGTAATGACTTGTACTAGCCAACGCACTCTGCATGTTGACTCCTGATATGATAGTTTCGTGTAAAAAAAAAAAAAAAAGCAAACTTGTAAAAACATTTAGGCTTTAATTCTTTTAGTAATGTAAGTTCTTATTTTGCCTATTTACTCAAAATCACATCTGCTGTGATCTTTCATTTGGGAATCTAATGGACACCTTTAAGAACAAACTAGATTACTTAAGAGGAAAGCTCACAGAATGCAAAACATGACTTCCCTTATGGCTCAGTGGTGAGGAATCTGCCTGCATTGCAGGAGACCCGGATTCCATCCCTGGGTCAGGAAGATCCCCTGAAGAAGGAAATGGCAACCCACTCCAGTATTTTTGCCTGGAGAATTCCATGGAGGGAGGAGACTGATGGGCTGTAGTCCATGGGGTCACACAGAGTCAGACATGACTGAAGTGACTAAACAGCAGCATTAAAGAAGTATAGTGAGGAAAATAAAAAGTGATTATGTCTCCTTGAAATGTGAGAAATAATAGAAGCAAAACAATGCAATACCACGAAGTTTATGAAAATACTTAGAGAGGGATAGTGTTTAGTTGAAATTTAGAGGTTTAGAATTCATGAGAATGAATCAAACCGTGTCCCACTACTACGCTTTTACTAGAAGGAAATCCCTCCCACGCACAACCCTCTACTACTCGTTTTAAGAACTTCTGCTCATCTGCCTGAGAGAGTCAGAAAGTACCCAACCATGTGTGGCTTCTTCTTTTCACCTAGGTCCCTGCCCCCTTGTCATCTGTTGGGAGCATGCTAAATATCTATACCAGTACATTAGTTTAATTTTGACATTATTTTTTAAACAATAATTTGGGTAGTAAGTAGCATTAAGTAGTGTCTTCATGTAAATGGCTTGAATTATATTAATAATTATAAACTGTTCCTCATAATGGTCTTCTGAGATGCTTAGTGATAAAGAATCCTCCTGCCAGTGCAGGAGATATGAGTTTCGATCCCTGGGTTGGGAACATCCCCTGGGAAATGACAACCCATTCCAATATTCTTGCCTGGAGAATCCCATAGCAACTAAACCAGAAAACAACAAGTTCCTTACAGTAATGACTTGTACTAGCCAACGCACTCTGCATGTTGACTCCTGATATGATAGTTTCTTTAAAAAAAAAAAGCAAACTTGTAAAAACATTTAGGCTTTAATTCTTTTAGTAATGTAAGTTCTTATTTTGCCTATTTACTCAAAATCACATCTGCTGTGATCTTTCATTTGGGAATCTAATGGACACCTTTAAGAACAAACTAGATTACTTAAGAGGAAAGCTCACAGAATGCAAAACATGACTTCCCTTATGGCTCAGTGGTGAGGAATCTGCCTGCATTGCAGGAGACCCGGATTCCATCCCTGGGTCAGGAAGATCCCCTGAAGAAGGAAATGGCAACCCACTCCAGTATTTTTGCCTGGAGAATTCCATGGAGGGAGGAGACTGATGGGCTGTAGTCCATGGGGTCACACAGAGTCAGACATGACTGAAGTGACTAAACAGCAGCATTAAAGAAGTATAGTGAGGAAAATAAAAAGTGATTATGTCTCCTTGAAATGTGAGAAATAATAGAAGCAAAACAATGCAATACCACGAAGTTTATGAAAATACTTAGAGAGGGATAGTGTTTAGTTGAAATTTAGAGGTTTAGAATTCATGAGAATGAATCAAACCGTGTCCCACTACTACGCTTTTACTAGAAGGAAATCCCTCCCACGCACAACCCTCTACTACTCGTTTTAAGAACTTCTGCTCATCTGCCTGAGAGAGTCAGAAAGTACCCAACCATGTGTGGCTGTTAAGGGTTGTTTGATTTGAAAAGTGTGAATGGTTAGCCAGACTAAGTGCACAAATAACTTATGAGCGTGATAAACTTGAGGAATGGAATATAATAGATGCTATCAAGTTAGTGAGGAAGTTTTAAGTATATCTATTTAGTGCCTAACTAGTATTACATTTTGTAATTATAGAGATTATATTGTATGTCTGTACTAATAACTAGTAGATACAGAAAGAGTAATTTAATAGTTTTTAGGATTTGACTATCTTTTCAGTGAGCCTGCTAATTTCCCCCTTAGCAGGGAGATAATGAATCTTGCATTGACTTGCAGTAGTGAAACTCCTATTTGCCTGCCATTGGTTATTTTTAGCTTGGGCTGATCTAGAGAGGATTAATAAAACAATCCCCCCAAAGAGATGAATCCTAGAAACCTGAATCTGGAGGTTTGGAAAATAGGATCTTTAGGTTTCAATGGTAATAAAGCCAGTGACTGAGAGAGCTCACAACCAGTACTTTGTGAGGTACAGTCCTGTTGAGCACCATGCCTGGCCAGTGGCAGCTGCCACGTAAACCTTTGTTTACATGACTGATTGTGGCTTGAGACTAAGCCTTCAAGTGCTTAAAGTTTAACTTGGAGGCAAAATGAGAACAGAATTAAGTTCTCTCTGAAACCAGCAATCGAAGTTCATAGAAGAAAGATTTATATGAACTTGAATGTGAGAGCTGGGACTTAAGATTTGGGTGCAGATGGAAGGGTATTACTTGCTGTTCTATCTGAATCACAAAGTGCAGGGAAATTAAGAACCTCATTTGACCAGGGTAAAGCGAAGCCTTACCCTGAGTATGTAAGTTTGTTAGGGAACAAGTAAGAAAGTAAGAATCATTGGAATAGAGACCATACTGTGGATGATCTGTGAAATATAGGAGGTTTTTGAGTGTTGGAATATCCTTAACAAAATGGTGTTTTGGAAAGATTCGTGGAGCTGTAGTATGTAGGTAGGAACAGAAGGCATAGGCATCTTTGTGAGCTAGAAGGCTGAGTCTAATCATTACCATACTCTTGGATCCAGAAACACATAGCAAAACTGGAATTGAAACCACAGTACTGAGTCCATGGTGATAGTCTTTCCATTTCATCCCAACCACTTAACAATTGATTGCAAGAAAACAGTTATATCAAGCTAAATGATTAAAGGTTAGATTTATTTAATTCCTCTTACAGAATATCTACATTGTTTAAAAATATCGTTTTGACCATAGTAACTTTCTCATATGAGAGAATTGACAGCTTTAGCCAAATATTTCTTTGTTGTGAGAGCTGTCCTGTGTATTATATGTTGTCTAGCAACAGCCCTGGCCAAGCAAAAATGTCAGACACTGCCAGGTGTTTTCTGGGGGCAAAATCACCCCAAGTATTGCATTAAAGCATACTTACAGTGTCTGTTTAACCCGAAATATTGAGTGCTGTATTACAGGGATAAGTATCTTATTTTACTAACTTTGCTTCATTTACATTTCGAAGTCATAAGATAGTAATATTCTGAAAAAAAATTTTTTAAAGCCAGTGACTGAGAGAGCTCACAACCAGTACTTTGTGAGGTACAGTCCTGTTGAGCACCATGCCTGGCCAGTGGCAGCTGCCACGTAAACCTTTGTTTACATGACTGATTGTGGCTTGAGACTAAGCCTTCAAGTGCTTAAAGTTTAACTTGGAGGCAAAATGAGAACAGAATTAAGTTCTCTCTGAAACCAGCAATCGAAGTTCATAGAAGAAAGATTTATATGAACTTGAATGTGAGAGCTGGGACTTAAGATTTGGGTGCAGATGGAAGGGTATTACTTGCTGTTCTATCTGAATCACAAAGTGCAGGGAAATTAAGAACCTCATTTGACCAGGGTAAAGCGAAGCCTTACCCTGAGTATGTAAGTTTGTTAGGGAACAAGTAAGAAAGTAAGAATCATTGGAATAGAGACCATACTGTGGATGATCTGTGAAATATAGGAGGTTTTTGAGTGTTGGAATATCCTTAACAAAATGGTGTTTTGGAAAGATTCGTGGAGCTGTAGTATGTAGGTAGGAACAGAAGGCATAGGCATCTTTGTGAGCTAGAAGGCTGAGTCTAATCATTACCATACTCTTGGATCCAGAAACACATAGCAAAACTGGAATTGAAACCACAGTACTGAGTCCATGGTGATAGTCTTTCCATTTCATCCCAACCACTTAACAATTGATTGCAAGAAAACAGTTATATCAAGCTAAATGATTAAAGGTTAGATTTATTTAATTCCTCTTACAGAATATCTACATTGTTTAAAAATATCGTTTTGACCATAGTAACTTTCTCATATGAGAGAATTGACAGCTTTAGCCAAATATTTCTTTGTTGTGAGAGCTGTCCTGTGTATTATATGTTGTCTAGCAACAGCCCTGGCCAAGCAAAAATGTCAGACACTGCCAGGTGTTTTCTGGGGGCAAAATCACCCCAAGTATTGCATTAGAGCATACTTACAGTGTCTGTTTAACCCGAAATATTTAGTGCTGTATTACAGGAATAAGTATCTTATTTTACTAACTTTGCTTCATTTACATTTCTAAGTCATAAGATAGTAATATTCTGAACATTAGAAAAAAACTAAAATGATTGTGTGATTTATTGTACAAACTTGGACATTATTTGAGAGTCACAGGAGCACTGAGATGCCACAACTACAGATGTAAATGAGGAGTTATACCTGGACCATTTGAGATGAACAGTCACCATAAAACATTTCAGAACCAGTAATCATAAGACATTTATTGAGTACTTACTATGAGTAGAGCACAGTGTTAAGATGATAAGGAGTAATCATTAAGAACTGTGGCAGTTGGAGTGCCTCATGAAAAAAGGAAAGTCTTGAACTGGTCTTGAGGTAAGGCTTGAGTTACACAGGGAAAATAGAAAGGAAATTCTTTTCCCCCATAGTGAAAAGAGCTGTAAACAAAGACATATCTGTGGTTTGACAGATCTGTGAAGTGAACATTCATTTGGCCATTTTGGTTAGAAAGGGTTGTTTTTTACTGGGGTACATGTGAAAGAAGATCCCGGATGTAGTTTTGCATCAGAAACAGAATCTTGAAAATTAGTCTGGGAACTGTATCCAGTGAGAAAGTTTTAGAGCTGTGAAACAGTGCTTATCCTGACTTGTGTTTTAGAGAGCTAAGTGATAGAGGATAGAGAAGAGATTGGAAAGTCGAAAGTCTGGTAGGTATGGGGAAAACCAATTTAATGAGTCAGTATGATGTGTTGATTGCATATATGGAGAGAGAAAACCATCAAGGTATAGTATAAGAATCTTCATTTGTTGACCGGACAAATAATGGTGTCATTTTAGCTTTGTTTGGGGATATTTGATTTTGGGACAGTCTCTCGAGGTAAGTAAGCACTTAGAGCTCTGTAGCTGACACCTAGAAAACCATTGATTTAAATTTGTTAAAAATATCGTTTTGACCATAGCCAAAACAGCTTTAACCAAATATTTCTTTGTTGTGAGAGCTGTCCTGTGTATTATATGTTGTCTAGCAACAGCCCTGGCCAACAAAATGTCAGACACTGCCAGGTGTTTTCTGGGGGCAAAATCACCCCAAGTATTGCATTAGAGCATACTTACAGTGTCTGTTTAACCCGAAATATTTAGTGCTGTATTACAGGAATAAGTATCTTATTTTACTAACTTTGCTTCATTTACATTTCTAAGTCATAAGATAGTAATATTCTGAACATTAGAAAAAAACTAAAATGATTGTGTGATTTATTGTACAAACTTGGACATTATTTGAGAGTCACAGGAGCACTGAGATGCCACAACTACAGATGTAAATGAGGAGTTATACCTGGACCATTTGAGATGAACAGTCACCATAAAACATTTCAGAACCAGTAATCATAAGACATTTATTGAGTACTTACTATGAGTAGAGCACAGTGTTAAGATGATAAGGAGTAATCATTAAGAACTGTGGCAGTTGGAGTGCCTCATGAAAAAAGGAAAGTCTTGAACTGGTCTTGAGGTAAGGCTTGAGTTACACAGGGAAAATAGAAAGGAAATTCTTTTCCCCCATAGTGAAAAGAGCTGTAAACAAAGACATATCTGTGGTTTGACAGATCTGTGAAGTGAACATTCATTTGGCCATTTTGGTTAGAAAGGGTTGTTTTTTACTGGGGTACATGTGAAAGAAGATCCCGGATGTAGTTTTGCATCAGAAACAGAATCTTGAAAATTAGTCTGGGAACTGTATCCAGTGAGAAAGTTTTAGAGCTGTGAAACAGTGCTTATCCTGACTTGTGTTTTAGAGAGCTAAGTGATAGAGGATAGAGAAGAGATTGGAAAGTCGAAAGTCTGGTAGGTATGGGGAAAACCAATTTAATGAGTCAGTATGATGTGTTGATTGCATATATGGAGAGAGAAAACCATCAAGGTATAGTATAAGAATCTTCATTTGTTGACCGGACAAATAATGGTGTCATTTTAGCTTTGTTTGGGGATATTTGATTTTGGGACAGTCTCTCGAGGTAAGTAAGCACTTAGAGCTCTGTAGCTGACACCCAGGAGAAAAATTAGGACTAAAACCATTAGAACATCTTATATGCCCAGAAAGTGATGATTGATTTTGATGAAACAGAAGACGTCTTCAAATTAAACATAAGTTTCTGGAAATTCGCTGGCAGCCATTCGTCAGGACACATTGCTTTCACTGCTGGGGCCAGGTTCGATTCCTGGTTGGGGAACTGACATCCTGCAAGCTTCATGGCACGGCTTAATAATAATAAAAGTTTCTGAGCTTCCCCGGTGGTCCAGTGGGAGGGGAGTCCGCCTTGTAGTGCAGGGGATACCAGTTCCATCCCTGGCCCTGGGGGATCCTGTGTGCCACAGAGCTGCTGGGCCGGTGTGTCCAGTTGCCGGCCGGCAGTCTGGGGCACATGTGCCCAGAGCTGGTGCTCTGCGAAGTTGGGGGGCTGCTGCAATGGGAGGCCCACACGTGCCAGGGAATAGAGATGGATGAAAATAAATGATGACTTAGAAGTAAAAAAAAAAAAAAGATTTCCGATAAGCATAGAATAAAATAGTAGAAACAAATATATAGTTGTATCTTGTGAAGCAGCAGCTGATAAAAGAACTTGTGGTGTAGTGTGGTGAGTTCAGTTTTCACGCTTAGAATGTATAGTGTGCATTTTCAGGTCCTTATGTCATCCTTCTAGCTCTGGTAATTAATACAAGTTAACGTAGAAAAAACTAGTAGCAAAGGGAAGAAAGTGAAGGGGCTGGAGAATAGGTTAAATTTAATCTCTTAAAGACAGTGGGATAATATGATTACAGTCACTTGGGGGAGATCTTGGTTAGTTACTCTGTGTATTTTGAAAGGAACAAATAGGGGAGAAATGGATATGAATTAAAACAGAAAACCTGCAGTTCTGCTGATCTTACAACTGGGGTACCCATATAGTACATCAGAAATAACTGTAGATTTCCGTGATTGCAATTTTTCAGGAAAAAAAAATGCACTGCTCCATTATGAATTCTTTACCATTATTTCCTTCCTTCATTCTGCAATGTGGTGTTTCTTTTCTGCTGTGTACCAGGGAGTTATATTTGGGAATAATGGTGGCCATAGAGATGACGTGATTTCTGGCCTTGAGATGCTTGGAGTTCTATATGATAGAGAGTTTAATAATTATATATAACTTGTATATACACAGCTACAGGCTTGAACAATGGAGGACTAGATTGGACAATGTAAAATACTTTCCTCTATCCCCCTAAAATGTATTTTATGCATTCTAACCATCTTGGTGCACAGTACACTTTAATAAAAAGGAATCCTCCATATTCACTCTTATCTTTCTATGTAAGTCAAAAGAAAAAAGAGGAGAATGTCTGGACTGATCTTAATGTTAACTTCAGATCTAAAAGCAGAGTATTATGCACTATTCACTCTTCCTGTTCTGGCATGTAACATAAAGATATTAACACTTTAATTACCTGATATTTTAGGTTAATTTATTGTTGAGGTTAAATTCATATATTTGAATGTAAGTACACCTTAATGTGTTTTGGTTTCTTCTATTTCTATTTGATTCATAGTTTCTCAAAATGGACACAATATTATAATTTTATAATAATTTAAACATCTAACTTCAAAACCTATAGAAATACTGCAGATGGGAAATTCTCTGAGAGTACTGTTGCTTAATATTTACTGTGTTGATAAATCTTTGTTGCCAGTGTTTAGTGAATTCTAACTGGCTGCTTTACATCTTTTCTTAAATGTTTTCGCAGAGACCTTTCCAACACTAAGAAAAATATATATTAATTTAAAAACCTAAACTTAGTTGACAGACCATTAAAATCAGTATGCATTATTATTATGCAGGATTCGAAGGATATATAATTTGCTAAAAGTTATGACCTTTTAGCTGAACCATAGTTTCTATAGCTAAAATCCTGTTAAAGGCATTTCACAGATAAGGTTAGGTGTTAACAAGCAAAATACTCTACTAAGAGAATCAATATGGACCACACACATATTTCATATAATATAGATATGATACATGCCATTGCTACAGTTTGCAGCATCTGGTATAGTTTTAGACTTCCAGTTTTCCGGATGTCTTTTTCTCAAAAAGAAAGAACTCATTTCTGATTGCTGCCCTCCGAGTTGGTCTCATTGTGACTGATGTTTTCTAGCAGTACATAATTATGCCTCAACACTAGATGTTTGTCTTTTTAAAGAAGTAATTTCCAACCTCAGTTTTGTGGCATCCCAAGAAATATCAAGATTGTTTTGTTTTTCTTAAAATTAAAACCCCCATGCCATACCAGAATGAGAATCAAAGAAATGAAAATAGAAACGTAGTATGTCACTGTTTAAAAGTTTGAGATTTACCCCGGCTTGAACAATGGACTATTGTTAAATACTTTCCTCTATCCCCTAAAATGTATTTTATGCATTCTAACCATCTTGGTGCACAGTACACTTTAATAAAAGGAATCCTCCATATTCACTCTTATCTTTCTATGTAAGTCAAAAGAAAAAGAGGAGAATGTCTGGACTGATCTTAATGTTAACTTCAGATCTAAAAGCAGAGTATTATGCACTATTCACTCTTCCTGTTCTGGCATGTAACATAAAGATATTAACACTTTAATTACCTGATATTTTAGGTTAATTTATTGTTGAGGTTAAATTCATATATTTGAATGTAAGTACACCTTAATGTGTTTTGGTTTCTTCTATTTCTATTTGATTCATAGTTTCTCAAAATGGACACAATATTATAATTTTATAATAATTTAAACATCTAACTTCAAAACCTATAGAAATACTGCAGATGGGAAATTCTCTGAGAGTACTGTTGCTTAATATTTACTGTGTTGATAAATCTTTGTTGCCAGTGTTTAGTGAATTCTAACTGGCTGCTTTACATCTTTTCTTAAATGTTTTCAGAGACCTTTCCAACACTAAGAAAAATATATATTAATTTAAAAACCTAAACTTAGTTGACAGACCATTAAAATCAGTATGCATTATTATTATGCAGGATTCGAAGGATATATAATTTGCTAAAAGTTATGACCTTTTAGCTGAACCATAGTTTCTATAGCTAAAATCCTGTTAAAGGCATTTCACAGATAAGGTTAGGTGTTAACAAGCAAAATACTCTACTAAGAGAATCAATATGGACCACACACATATTTCATATAATATAGATATGATACATGCCATTGCTACAGTTTGCAGCATCTGGTATAGTTTTAGACTTCCAGTTTTCCGGATGTCTTTTTCTCAAAAAGAAAGAACTCATTTCTGATTGCTGCCCTCCGAGTTGGTCTCATTGTGACTGATGTTTTCTAGCAGTACATAATTATGCCTCAACACTAGATGTTTGTCTTTTTAAAGAAGTAATTTCCAACCTCAGTTTTGTGGCATCCCAAGAAATATCAAGATTGTTTTGTTTTTCTTAAAATTAAAACCCCCATGCCATACCAGAATGAGAATCAAAGAAATGAAAATAGAAACGTAGTATGTCACTGTTTAAAAGTTTGAGATTTACTGCTTTAAAACTTTTCTTCCGTCTGTTCTACTTGCTCTGCTGTTTTGTATTCACCATGTTGTGTTTTGCTGGCATACCAGAAGTTTGTGTCTGTATTCTACCCTGAAGCTGCTGTCATTTCAGGGCTTGTAAACTGTTCTGTTCTGAGACTTTATTAATGAATTTGCCTTGGAAATAATTATCAGTGTTATTTACTAAAATTTCAAAAAGACAAATTACATATAAACTGAAGATACTTTTCTTCAATTGCGTTGTGGTTTTTTTTCATTGTAATAGTGGGATCCATTACAACTTTATATTTTGTGGTTCATAGGACTTAGAAGAAAGCAGGGAACAACCGGAGGCCATTAGAATTATTAGTGTATTGAAGTCTTTACAAGAATCTTTTGCACTTTTAAAAATAATGGTATTAGTCGGAAAAGTATGACAGTTAAGAGCGATTGTTCTGAAGCTATCCTGGTTTTGCCACTTAACAACTGTGTCACCTTGGGCAAGTCATTTATCTCACTGTGCTTCAGTGACCTCGTTTATTAAACGGGGATTGTAATAATACCTACCTCACAAGAGCTGTGCTTCCTTGGTGGCTCAGTGGTGCCTGCAACACAAGATAGGCGAGTTCAGTCCCTGGGTTGGGAAGATTCCCTGGAGGTGGAAATGGCAACCCACTTCAGTATCCTTGCCAGAGAAATCTCATGGACAGAGGAGCCTGGCAAGCTACAGTCCGTGGGGTTACAAAGAGTCAGACATGACTGGGTGACCAAACAACAACAACACAATCTTAATAGTTTATTGAATTATATTTAGGGGTGGGTAAGACTAAAAATCCTGGACTTACCAGGTGGCACAGAGGTAAAGAATAAACCTGTCAATGTAGGAGACACAGAAGACGCCAGTGTGGTCCCTGAATTGGAAGGTTTCCCTGGAGTAGGAAATGGCAGCCTGCTCCAGAATTTCTTGCTGGAAAATGCCATGGACAGAGGAGCCTGGTGGGCTGTATTCTGTGGGGTCCTAAAGAGTCAGACACAGCTGAGCCCACATGCACAAGACTAAAGATACTTTAATTAATGACAGTTTTTAAATCCATGAAATAATAAAAGTAGAAACAAATTTATAGCCTCAAAGTGACCACTTTGCTTTTGCTTACTTTGTTATGTTTCCTTTATCTTTTTTTCAGCTGGATTCTTAAAACCATTGTAGTCATTGCTTTTTTGTTCAGGGTTTATGTGGGATCAAATATTTAATAGTTTGGAAATGTCATTACTGTTGCAGGGAATATACATTGAGCTTTGTGGAGACAGAGGCTCCATTCTTTTGCCTTGGATATGCCTTACTCAGTAAATAGACAAGGATGAGGTATTAAAATCTGATTTTCCTTAGCCTGTAAAAGTTTTCACACCAATCTATAGAAGTTTGTCAGTAACAGTTTTAATACAACTTTTATTTTTACTTTAAGTTAAATCGTTATTCTTAGCTTTATTAGCCAACTTCCAGCTGACTGCAACATGAAAAATGATTATCGTGGTTATCATAAATTCGACAAAGTATCTCCAGTTTCCCATCCCACCCCATCTTTTAATTATGTGTCTGCTACGTGTATGCATAGAGAAGTCAGGAGAGACCTCCTGCAAACTGTAGATAATAATAACTTGAGAATTGGTTGGGAGAAGGAAATTATTATCACTATTTGTTGTTTAGTTGCTCAGTCGTGTCTGACTCTTTGTGACCCCATAGACTGTGGCACACCAGGCTTCCCTGTCCCTCACCATCTCCCAGAGTTTGCTCAAACTTATGTCCACTGTGTTGGTGAAGCCGCCCAACCATCTCATCCTCTGTTGTCCCCTTCTTCTCCCGCCTTCAGTCTTTCCCAGCATCAGTGTCTTTTCCAATGAATTGGCTCTTTGCATCAGTTGGTCAAAGTATTGAAGCTTCAGCTTCAGCATCAGTCCTTCCAATGACTATTCAGGGTTGATTTCTTTTTGGATTGACTGGTTTGATCTCCTTGCTCTCCAAGGGACTCTCAAGAGTCTTTTCCAGCACCACAGTTCAAAAGCATCAGTTCTTTGGCACTCAGTCTTCTTTATGGTCCATCTCTCACAACCATACATGACTACTGGAAAAACCATAGCTTTGACTACATAGACCTTTGTCAGCTAAGTGATGTCTGCTTTTTCATACACTGTCTAGATTTGTCATATCTTTTCTTTCAAGCAAGCATCTTTCATTTCTTGGCTGCAGTCACTGTCCACAGTCTATATTTCTGAATATATTACCAAAGTTTTTACTTTTCCCAAATAGTTATATTCTTAGTTTTTATTATTATTATTATATAGTCATATTATACAGGTATGTGTGATGTATAGGCCAAAGTATGATTTGTAATGATCAGTTTCATAATACTCATATTCTTATTATTCACACTCTTACATCTTTACTAGTTCTCTTACTATTAACAATATACATAAATTGCATTTAATGGTGTTTAATTCCTTTGTATTGATTATTCTAAGAGAAAAAGCAGTTTATTTCTAACAGATTTTTAAATACCTTTACTGAGATAGAATTTGCATACATAAAATTCACCTGTTTTTAATATTGAGTGGTTTCTAGTATATTTACAGAAAAAGTATAACTGTGACCATAGTCTTCATTTAGAATATTTAGACCATAATCTCCCAAAGAATTCTTGTACCCATTAGCAGCCACTGCCCATCTCTCTCTCCCTACCCCCTCCCATCTCTGGGCACCTCTAATCTACATTCTATCTCATAGATTTGCCTATTCTAGACATTCTCTATGAATGGTATCATAAAGTATGTGGTCTTTTATGGCTGACTTCTTTTACTTATTTTAGAATTTCTGAGGTTTATCCATATTGTAGGATTTTTATTGCCCCTAACAGTTTTTACACGTCTATTTTTAACTTATAGATACCAACTTAAAAACTTGAAATAGGACAAAATGAATAAAGTTTCTTATAATTAGAGAAAGGTTAGAGGTGAAATTTTCTTTTGGTGGGTGCGTCTAGATCATGAAAGATGCTTTGGTAAAACACCTTTCTTCATACATAGTGGTGGTTCAGCATCAATCCTTCCGATGAATATTCAGGGTTTACTTCCTTTTGGATTGACTGGTTTGATCTCCTTGCTCTCCAAGGGACTTTCGAGAGTATTCTCCAGCACCACAGTTCAAAAGCATCAGTTCTTTGACTCTCAGTCTTCTTTATGGTCCATCTCTCACAACCATACATGACTACTGGAAAAACCATAGCTTTGACTACATAGACCTTTGTCAGCTAAGTGATGTCTGCTTTTTCATACACTGTCTAGATTTGTCATATCTTTTCTTTCAAGCAAGCATCTTTCATTTCTTGGCTGCAGTCACTGTCCACAGTCTATATTTCTGAATATATTACCAAAGTTTTTACTTTTCCCAAATAGTTATATTCTTAGTTTTTATTATTATTATTATATAGTCATATTATACAGGTATGTGTGATGTATAGGCCAAAGTATGATTTGTAATGATCAGTTTCATAATACTCATATTCTTATTATTCACACTCTTACATCTTTACTAGTTCTCTTACTATTAACAATATACATAAATTGCATTTAATGGTGTTTAATTCCTTTGTATTGATTATTCTAAGAGAAAAAGCAGTTTATTTCTAACAGATTTTTAAATACCTTTACTGAGATAGAATTTGCATACATAAAATTCACCTGTTTTTAATATTGAGTGGTTTCTAGTATATTTACAGAAAAAGTATAACTGTGACCATAGTCTTCATTTAGAATATTTAGACCATAATCTCCCAAAGAATTCTTGTACCCATTAGCAGCCACTGCCCATCTCTCTCTCCCTACCCCCTCCCATCTCTGGGCACCTCTAATCTACATTCTATCTCATAGATTTGCCTATTCTAGACATTCTCTATGAATGGTATCATAAAGTATGTGGTCTTTTATGGCTGACTTCTTTTACTTATTTTAGAATTTCTGAGGTTTATCCATATTGTAGGATTTTTATTGCCCCTAACAGTTTTTACACGTCTATTTTTAACTTATAGATACCAACTTAAAAACTTGAAATAGGACAAAAATGAATAAAGTTTCTTATAATTAGAGAAAGGTTAGAGGTGAAATTTTCTTTTTGGTGGGGTGCGTCTAGATCATGAAAAGATGCTTTGGTAAAACACCTTTCTTCACTATGCAGTACATAGTGGTGGTGGCACCTAATAAAGTCTATGACAAGTACTTAAGGAAGGTTCCCTAGAAGAAGTGATGTTTAAGCTGAGACTCAGTAGAAAGTAGGAATGGGCTGGCTGAAGTTGGACAAGAGTCGGGAGGGTAAGGTAAACACAAAGTGGAATTGAGCTTCTCTAAGGCAAGGGGAACAGCATATACAAATGACGTAGAAGAAAAAGTGTTGAGCTTTCAGGAATAGAAATTCGTACCATATGGCCGTTACTTAGATTGGAGTGATGGAAGAGGGTGAGAAATGTAGCTGAAACAAAAAAAGATCCACAACAGTTAGATCATTGCTTTGTTTCAAGGTCATAGGAGCTGTATTTTGGAAAAGACAATAAGGGCAAAAGGCAACTGCATAGGAACTTCCCTGGCGTTCTAGTGGTTAGGAATCTGTCTGCCGGTGCAGGGACACAGGTTTGATCCCTGATCCAGGAAGATCCTGCGTGCTGCAGAGCAGCTCAGCCCAAGCACCACAACTGCTGAAGCTCCTAGAACCCATGTTCCCCAGCAAGAGAAACTGGTGCAGTGAGAAGACCCCACAGCACAACAGAGAGAAACTCCCGCTCACTGCAACTCGAGAGAGCCCATGTAACAGCCAGTAAGTATATAAAAGAAAAAGACACTGGCATAGAATTTTCAGAAGAGGAGTATTAATAGATTCATATTTTAGAAAACAATTCAGCTCTAGTACATGAAGTGAATTGGAAGGGCGTGAGATCAGAGACTTTGAAATTTTAAAGAGACTTCTTTTTTGGGGGAATCCTTTTGGCCATTCTTTGTCTTTACATTTCCATGTAACTTTTAGAATCAGATTCTCCATTTCTATGAAAATGTCTGCTGATGATTTTTACAGATTGCAGTAATTCTGTTGATCAGTTTGGAAGAATTGACATCTTGACAATATTGAGCCTTCAGGTCTATGAACATGGTACCTCTCTCCATTTCTTTAATTTCTCTCAGCAATGCTTTATTGTTTTCATCATACAATCTTGCAGCTCGTTTGTTAAATTTATTCCTAAGCATTCTTTTTGATACTGTTATGAATGTAATTGTCTATTTCATATTTGAATTGTTCGTCAGTATATAGAGGTACAGTTGGGAGGAGGAGCAGTTGATTTTACATCCTGTGATATTGCTAAGTCTATTTGGTTTTGTTTGCTTTCAGTAGATTCTGCAAAGGATTTCCTATGTACAGGATTATATTGTCTGTGAAGAAGACAATTTTACTTTTTTTTTTCTTTCCCATATGGATGCCTTGAATTTCTTTTTTTTGCTTTGTTGCAAAGCAAGATACTCCGGTACCACACTGAATAGAGATGATAGCGTACATCCTTAACTGCGTTCCCAGTCTTAGGAGAAGGATTCAACCTTTCACCGTTAGGTCTGTTTTCTGAAAGAGTGTGTATAGGCTTGGCATTATTTTTCCATAGTATTGATAACATTAATAATCGGGCATCTGGGCCTGAGCTTTTCTTTGCAGAGAGATCCTCATTATTAATTCGGTTTCTTTTTCTTTTTTTTTTAAAGTGAGACAGAATAGAGTTTTACTCCATGATTTCATTGATAACAAGTTCAAAAACAGAAAACAAATCTGTGCTGATGGACAACCTAATAATGGTTACCTTTGGGGCTGGGATGTCTAGGAGGAAACACAGACATTCTGGAGTGCTGCTGACATTCTGTATCTTGATCGAGGTAGCCCTTACATTTTGTAAAATTTTATCAAGCTGAACATAAGATTTGTACACTTTTCTACATTTATATTAGGGGTGTGGAGAAAATAGTCTTTGTAGCCTCCTGGAGCTATACAAATTTGGGGTTAATATTAATACTGCTTGGTACTTGCACACATCCAAGTAACCATGAATTCAGGAAAATCAAAAGATGGCACAGGGGGAAAAAAATGAAATATGTCTGTTGTAAACAAGAATTACACACTCAGGGTAATTTAAAAAAAAATCTCAATATTGATTTAAGCAAAAAGGAAGTGTTTGTACATCTGCTTGGAGTATGTGTATGTGTATCTGTCTTTAAATGCAGGATAACAGCAATACAGGTGACATTTACAAGTGCAGAATTAGAAGAAAGACTTTACAGAACTTTCATTTCTGCTTCACTGAAAGCAGAGAACGATGTGATAGGGCAGGAATTGACAAACTTTTATTGAACAACCATTTATTTTTAAAATTATTTTTAAACTTATTTTTCCCATCATGCCTCTTTTACTTATTTATTTTGATATTTATTTTCATCCATATTTTATTCTTTGACACGTGTGGGCCTCCCATTGCAGTGGCATATCTGGGTGCAGATCACCACCTCTGGTCGCATGCGCTCCAAAGCGCTGGCTAGTAGTTGCACATGCTGGCCCAGGCTCCTGGCGGCATGTGGGATCTTCCGAGGTCAGAGACCAAACCAGTGCCCCCTGCACTGCAAGGCGGACTCTACCCACTGGACCACCAGGGAGGCCCCAATTTCTTTTTATAAATCTCTTCAGAGTCTCTATTTCTTCTTGAGTTCCATTTGATAGGTTGTACCTTTCTAGAAATTTATCTGTCATGCCTATCTGTATTTTGTTGGCACAAAGTTGTTTGTGATATTCCTTAACAGTTCTTTTAGTATTGGTAGTGTTTGTAGCAGTGCTCACTCTTTCTTTCAGACTTTGGTAATTCATGTGAAAGAAGTCAGACACACAGAACACATTGTATGATTTCGTTTATATGAAATGTCTAGAAAAGAACATGGAGCTCAAAGCACATTAGTTAATGCGTAGGGCTTGAGTTAGAAATGGAAAATGGTTTCTTTTTAGGGTGATAATAAATGTTCTAAAATTACACGGTAGTGGTGGTTGGTGTAACTAAGTACTCAACTTACCAAATTGTACAATGAATTTTGTGGTACAGGAATTGCATAAGTAGATTTTATGGAATTTAAATTACATCTTGAAAAAGTTGTTTTAAAAAAAGTTGTAAGGTACTTTTAGCATCTTATGGATACAGAATCTACTGTAAATTAAATGAATAAAGCATCAATAATTCAAAATCAATTAAAACATCATGATCTCCCCTATACCACATGAATGGTAGCTTTTCTGTTTTTGTCAATGGCACTATAATTCTTTCAGTCACAAAAAGCTAAAGACTTAAGACTACTTTTGGATTCCTCCATCTTTTCTTATTTCCTGTCCTCATCATTAATCTGTCACCAAGACTTACTGATCCTACATGTATAAACTGCCTTTCTCCCTACATCCAGATCCTATATTTAACCCCTTTACTGGCAATAGAGAATGCTCTTGCCAGTTGAGTAATGTTGCAAACTGTCCATTCCTAGAGATGAAAAGAGGGAAACTGATTCGTTAAGTAACCCCTGCCTGTGTCATCTGTCTTCCACCACTCTGTTCTCTTCTTTCAGTGCCCATCACTAAGATGATCACTAAAAACAGAGCACTTTAGCGCATATGATATTGGCACCAAATTATTTTTCAGTCAGGGAACCTTTGGTTGACATTTCCCGGTACTTTTAAACCTGTCAAAGGACACATGAGTTGTTTGCATGTAGGTTGTAACTGGATGCTTCTTGACCAAAACCAAGATGTTTTCCTAACCCAGAATTTTAAAGAAAACCCCAAAGAAAAGTACTTGCAGTAATTCTACATATTTACTCCCTTGCTCATCTCTTACAAACACATAGACTTCTTCAAAATAACTGCCTACTGAAGACATTTTTTTTCACTCAGATGCTTTTGAATTTTTTAAATAATAATATATAGTTTAATTAAAAGGGACTATTCTGATGGACATAGCCAATTTATTGACAGCTAATATAATTTATACTAGGTTGAGATTATCAAGTTTTTCCTTGTCAATAAAACTTGAAAAATATTACTTCATTACCCTATTCCTGTTAAAATTAAGTCATAGAAGCCTAGTGGGGGAGCTGAGCTTCCACCTCTGTCCAGCACCAATAAGACGAGGCAGTGGGAAATATTTCGTCTCCCTTTCCCCACCCTTTATGTGTCAGTGTGTCAGTAGGGCCAACAAAGGAGTTGATTTTACACCCCGTCCATCTGGAAGTGTAATAAACTTCACTTAAAAGTGTCATAATTTGGAAACCACTCTGGTTAGAGTACAAGTAACTTCACATTTTTCCTATAGAGGCATATTTGAAATTAACACCAGTTGAAAGAATCTGAACTAATCTGAGGAAAAACAAATGAAGTAGGAAATTTAAGTATGCCTGTGTCCTATCTTCTCACCTTTCTGTTTTTATCTACCTTCTCCAGGAGCTTATAAAATATATCTACTTTCTTCTTTACTAAAATGGAAGTAATTTAATAAATTGAATCATATTGTTATTAAAGGTTTTTTAAGGTACTGCCTTTTTTCTGACATGCCATCATTTGAAAAGAGGGCTACAGAGTGGGTACTGCTTAAATAAAAGGAATGAATTACTAGTGATACATTTTTGTGTGGTTTGTGGTAGGAAGGGAACTGGGAATTAGAAAGCAAGGTATTTATCTGCCATCTAGACAAGACTTAATGATATGATTATGTTAGGAAGTTGAGAACTACTGAAAACAGAATCAATTGTTGTAAAGACATGTTTCTTCATAGTTTTTGGAGTGAGAGTAAAGAAAAATAAGGTACATTTTAGGACTGGACGGTTGGCTTCCTTTGAGTTCATTTATAGTTGAGATTTGGGTTTATAGTGATGGTTATAGTGTCATTTTCTTTCTGTGCAGAACGCAGATGTAGGTGATTTTAAACATACTCCATCATTTTTACTCCTCATCCTCCAATTTAAATCTGTTCAAAGGATCCTCATTTTATACCCTTGTGCTTAATAACTAACATTGGCCTTTTGCTTGTTTGTTTTCTTCTAGGCTATATTCATCACCAAAGAAAAAACTTACACCAATGCAAAAATCAGTTAGTCCTTTAGTTTGGTGCAGGCAAGTTTTGGATTACCCAAGTCCTGATGTTGAATGTGCTAAAAAGTCTCTTATCCACAAACTTGATCAAACTATGTCAGGTATGTCTATAATTTTATTTGTAAATTCATGGGCCCACCTCTGTCCAGCACCAATAAGCGAGGCAGTGGGAAATATTTCGTCTCCCTTTCCCCACCCTTTATGTGTCAGTGTGTCAGTAGGGCCAACAAAGGAGTTGATTTTACACCCCGTCCATCTGGAAGTGTAATAAACTTCACTTAAAAGTGTCATAATTTGGAAACCACTCTGGTTAGAGTACAAGTAACTTCACATTTTTCCTATAGAGGCATATTTGAAATTAACACCAGTTGAAAGAATCTGAACTAATCTGAGGAAAAACAAATGAAGTAGGAAATTTAAGTATGCCTGTGTCCTATCTTCTCACCTTTCTGTTTTTATCTACCTTCTCCAGGAGCTTATAAAATATATCTACTTTCTTCTTTACTAAAATGGAAGTAATTTAATAAATTGAATCATATTGTTATTAAAGGTTTTTTAAGGTACTGCCTTTTTTCTGACATGCCATCATTTGAAAAGAGGGCTACAGAGTGGGTACTGCTTAAATAAAAGGAATGAATTACTAGTGATACATTTTTGTGTGGTTTGTGGTAGGAAGGGAACTGGGAATTAGAAAGCAAGGTATTTATCTGCCATCTAGACAAGACTTAATGATATGATTATGTTAGGAAGTTGAGAACTACTGAAAACAGAATCAATTGTTGTAAAGACATGTTTCTTCATAGTTTTTGGAGTGAGAGTAAAGAAAAATAAGGTACATTTTAGGACTGGACGGTTGGCTTCCTTTGAGTTCATTTATAGTTGAGATTTGGGTTTATAGTGATGGTTATAGTGTCATTTTCTTTCTGTGCAGAACGCAGATGTAGGTGATTTTAAACATACTCCATCATTTTTACTCCTCATCCTCCAATTTAAATCTGTTCAAAGGATCCTCATTTTATACCCTTGTGCTTAATAACTAACATTGGCCTTTTGCTTGTTTGTTTTCTTCTAGGCTATATTCATCACCAAAGAAAAAACTTACACCAATGCAAAAATCAGTTAGTCCTTTAGTTTGGTGCAGGCAAGTTTTGGATTACCCAAGTCCTGATGTTGAATGTGCTAAAAAGTCTCTTATCCACAAACTTGATCAAACTATGTCAGGTATGTCTATAATTTTATTTGTAAATTCACCCCTTTGCTTTCTTTAATCAAAAAACAGATAAGTGTTGAGCAGTATGTTTTTAGGAAGGAGTTCTTTGCTTGATGGTATTTTTCATATCATATTGTATGTGCTGTCATGAGTTTTTGCCATATGCTCATAACTGTTATTTGCTTAATATGTTCTTTAAAAAAAAAAACTGGATTTTTGTTTAGTTTCATCCTAAAAAATATCTGTGAAATAATGAATTTTATGTGACAAGTTTTTTTCTAATGCAAGCTTAAAAAATGATTATTTTAAAATATGTTTTGCCATCTAAAATCATCTAACTAGCTTCGGAGAAATTCTGATGTGATAGAAAGGCACAAAGAACCAAAGAGACCTCATTCTCACTTTATCACTCTATCACTTAGTTGCTTGTGACTCTGCAAATATTTAACTCCATTGAGCTCAGTTGTTTGTTTTTTTTTATAACAATGATGAACCTTGAGTTATTTAAGGATTATATGTTTATGAAAGAGCCTTACATGTTTTTCTGGTTCATTGTAGTGATTGGTAAGTATATTCATGCCCCTCATTTTTTTGTTTTTTTAACTTGGCATTTTAGGTGTAAATTGCTTTTATGCTGTATTGTTTCATAGCATTCACAAAGCTAACAGAATCTATGTGTCACTATTTATAGCATTTAATGTAGCATGCTAGTATGTTGAAAATATAGGAAAAATATTGACTCTTGGCATTACTGTCAGTCTCTTAAGAATATCAGTTTCCAGGAATTCCCTTGTGTCCAGTGGCTAGTACTCAGCGCCTTCCCTGTCGGCACCTGGGTTCAGTTCCTGTTCAGGAGACTAAGATCCTGCAAGCTATGTGGCAGGCTGAAAAAAACAAAAACAGACAAAAAAGAATAATAGTTTCCAGGAAAACTCATGTAGTAAAAGATTTATGCAAGATTAGTAATTCTAAATAGGTCTTTGTTTTTTGCTTTGTGTTTACTTGGCAGCTAGGTCCTTAAAATTTTTTTGGCTTTATTGTTGAAGTACATGCTCTCTTTTTCATGGTGTAAGCTGCAAATGATCAGGGGAGGCATTGCGAACCCACACAGCTAAACTGGCATATAGTAAAGTGTAGTTTGTCTGTAAGGAGCAATGGTTATTTTAAGAAAATAATGTATGGGGTAGACACAGTGGGAGAAAACCAACACTATTACATTTCCGAAGTAGTAATTGGAGTGAGTAGCTTTTTGCTTTGTTATAACAAAGATATTAAAGGTAGTAGAAGCCTATTAAGAGACACTGTTAACTCTTGAACCCAAACTAGGTATAATCAAGTACTGGCATTCCTTTTGACGTTTTAAATAATGAATTTTATGTGACAAGTTTTTTTCTAATGCAAGCTTAAAAAATGATTATTTTAAAATATGTTTTGCCATCTAAAATCATCTAACTAGCTTCGGAGAAATTCTGATGTGATAGAAAGGCACAAAGAACCAAAGAGACCTCATTCTCACTTTATCACTCTATCACTTAGTTGCTTGTGACTCTGCAAATATTTAACTCCATTGAGCTCAGTTGTTTGTTTTTTTTTATAACAATGATGAACCTTGAGTTATTTAAGGATTATATGTTTATGAAAGAGCCTTACATGTTTTTCTGGTTCATTGTAGTGATTGGTAAGTATATTCATGCCCCTCATTTTTTTGTTTTTTTAACTTGGCATTTTAGGTGTAAATTGCTTTTATGCTGTATTGTTTCATAGCATTCACAAAGCTAACAGAATCTATGTGTCACTATTTATAGCATTTAATGTAGCATGCTAGTATGTTGAAAATATAGGAAAAATATTGACTCTTGGCATTACTGTCAGTCTCTTAAGAATATCAGTTTCCAGGAATTCCCTTGTGTCCAGTGGCTAGTACTCAGCGCCTTCCCTGTCGGCACCTGGGTTCAGTTCCTGTTCAGGAGACTAAGATCCTGCAAGCTATGTGGCAGGCTGAAAAAAACAAAAACAGACAAAAAAGAATAATAGTTTCCAGGAAAACTCATGTAGTAAAAGATTTATGCAAGATTAGTAATTCTAAATAGGTCTTTGTTTTTTGCTTTGTGTTTACTTGGCAGCTAGGTCCTTAAAATTTTTTTGGCTTTATTGTTGAAGTACATGCTCTCTTTTTCATGGTGTAAGCTGCAAATGATCAGGGGAGGCATTGCGAACCCACACAGCTAAACTGGCATATAGTAAAGTGTAGTTTGTCTGTAAGGAGCAATGGTTATTTTAAGAAAATAATGTATGGGGTAGACACAGTGGGAGAAAACCAACACTATTACATTTCCGAAGTAGTAATTGGAGTGAGTAGCTTTTTGCTTTGTTATAACAAAGATATTAAAGGTAGTAGAAGCCTATTAAGAGACACTGTTACTCTTGAACCCAAACTAGGTATAATCAAGTACTGGATCCTACTTAACACTGTTTAGAAGTAGTTGAGCTATTTCCAGTTTGAACCCTACAAGTCCTAAACCTCTCTTTTCCCAGGCTGAAGGGAAATTTTTTTAAAATGTGTTTTTTGATAAGGTGTATCTTCCTAGGAACTTAGCTGTTGTATTCCAGCACAACAGTTTCTGCTCTGTCACACTCAGCTTCTCTTCAGTGAACTACCAATTGTTCCTGACCTTCTTGTTTTTTTTTTTTTTTTTTTTTAATGATAATGCATTATCTTTCTTATCCTGTCTTATGCTCAATACAGTTCTTTTCAGTCTTTAAGGTCTTCCCTTCTCTGTTTTCTGCCCATCTTGTTTTTTGGTGGTGGTAAGATTTAATATAAAACTTGCCACTTTAACCATTTTTAAATATACAGTTCAGTGACATTAAGTACATTCATACAGCCATCACCACTGTCTATTTCTAGAACTTTTTATCATCTCAGCTATAATAGAATGGAGAAAGCCAAAAGTGAACGTAGGATGCTTTTGAGGATGGTTGATGATGATAGGTGAACAGTGTGTACTGGGGTAAAGGGGTGTAGTTGACATGAAAAGGTGTGAAAGGAAAAAGGAATGAACCAGACATGAGGAAATTCGGGAGAAGAAAGTATCAGCTTGATTTTTAGGTTTCCAGCCTGTGTGATAGGGTGAATGTTGTTATCATTCTCAGAGGACCCCAGAAATAGAATTTGGTTTAGCTCAAAAAGAATGAGTTTGGGTTTGAACATGTTGGTTCTGGGGTGCATTTGCTATATCCTCAGGGGAGACGTGAAGTGGGCAGACTATATGGGACTGAAGATCTTGAAAACTTAGGCCTGAAGATGTAAATAATGGGGATTTGGGGAAGATAGATAATAACTATTATTATGGATATGATTGAAATTTCTCGAGAAAAATAATATGGTTTAGAGAGAAAAAGATAGAAGAGTTGAGAACTTGAAGTGCTGGTAATTAAATAACCAAATAAGGAATACACTTCAAAGGAAATCAGAATAAAGAGGAAGGAATGAACACCCCTGTTTCTCCTCAGGTTGATATATTGAGATTAGGCTACCTGCTACACACTAAATATGTTTAAGGGTGTCTTGTTTCACAGTGGATATGTATAAAACTGTGCTACTGACCAGCTTACTGTACTATCCAACTAAACAGAAAACATGTTTGCCCTCTTCCAAAACCAGTGCTCTGCCTATAGGCAAACCAGAAACTTCAGAACCATCTTGTTTTTTTTCCCTTTAGTAATCCTTTCTAGTTTTTAATATTTATCCCCCTTTTTGGTCACTTTTATTAACCAATTCAGTTTAATCTTTTTAACATTAGAGTTTCTACCAGTTATTTTTCCTGCATTGATTAGATCGTATTATTCTTGCTCGTAAGTCCCTGATGGTGTTAATTGCTACTGAACCCATTCAGACTCCCAAGCATAGTATTCCAGGCCTCCTGTGACCGCAGCTGGTTTTTCATGTTTTGTCCCTCACCGTGTACTTTACCTTTCTAGATTACTATTAGTCCCTGGACACAGCATGCATTTTCAAGACACAGCTTTAGTTTGTTATAAACACAGATGAAACCATATACTTTCCCTAGTTCTAGAGTCCTACCAAATTTTTACTCACTTGTTTAAGATTGCTCCACTTCCTCTTCTTCAAAAAGCCTTACCTACTTTCTCTTGGTTGTAGTGAATTATTCCTGTCTTATCATTTCCATTAGCCTTTTTGCGCCTTTATGATAGTACTCATTTCATTTTGCCTTGAAATCATTGCTTTTTCTGCCTGCAGTACTTGGCTGTAGGCCTGTTGAGAAAAAGTGCTACGTCACGTTTGTGTGTATGTTCTACATAGGACTTTGGTGATGGTCATAAACGTGAATAAGCGGAGGATGTTAGAATAGAGTGGAGGAAAGAAAAGAAATATTTTTAAAAATTTGTTTGGCTGGCTGCTCTGGGTCTTGGTTGCAGCACATGGGGTCTTCCTTAAATCATGTGGGATCTTTCCTTGAGAGGCACAGATTCTCTAGTTGTGTGCAAGCTCAGTAGTTGCAGCATGTGGGCTCAGTTGCTCCATAGCATGTGGAATCTTCCTGGACCAGGAATCAAACCTGTGTACCATGGGTTGTAAGATGGCTTCTTAACCACTGGACCACCAGGAACGTGCCCCCCAATATATTTTAGGTATTAATTTTTCTTACATACAGTTGCATTTGAGATCTTTCGTACTACTTTTATGATTTTATATAGTACAATTTTTTTACCTTTTTTTGGCAGTAGTATTCTCCTTGGCCCAGAAAATTGGGGGAGGGGGTGGGGGGTGGCTTTTTTTCTTTTTAAAAAAGAATTCTTGCATGTTTGACTTTAATATGACCTAAGTGGTCAGTATTGTCTTATTTTTTCTAAAATCTAAACTTTGGAAAAGGTTTTCTTTTAATTTTGGCCTCTTTTTTTGTTTGTTTATTTATTTATTTATTTTTATCCATCTTTATTCTTTGGCCTGTGTGGGCCTCCCATCGCAGAGGCCTCTCGTTGCAGAGCACTGGCTCTGGGAGCATGCACTCTAGAGCACTGGTTTGCAGTTGGACACACCAGTCCAGCCGCTTCATGGCATGTGGGATCTTCCCGGGCCAGGGATCAAACTGGTGCCCCTTGCCACTGCAAGGCGGACTCTTCACCCACTGGACCACCATGGAAGCCCTGGAAACGTTATTTTAAAAACTCATTATTGCATAATTTTTGTTGTTGTTATTAGCGGTATATATTAGAAAACTGAGAAAACACAAATGTGCTTTTATATTCATTTTATTTTTAAAGGTCATTCAAGGTTGATACAGTGGGAATAAACTCTCCAACAAGATAGAAGCAGCTTACTTTAGTAGTAAATAATTTATTGAGGAGATGTTCTTCCTGTGGTATTATTGGATTGGCCAGAAAGTTCATATGGATTATTCTGTAACATCTTAACAACATTTTTGTTTGAGGTGGTTCCTGTTTTATTTCCCTAACAAAATTTAAGGTAGTGGAGATTTTTTGTTTCAATTATTAATGTGATATATTCTCCTTCCCACTGTAGAAATGTTTCTGTATTTTAAATTGAGATCATGATTACTGAATTGCCTAATAGCTGTTTTGAAATGTTATTAGACTTCTGTTCGATTTGATTTTTCCTCTTGTCATTAATGCAGCTCTCAAGAGGCAGAATTTGTATAATAATCCCTTCAACTCCATCAGTTACACCAGTCCTTACAGTCCAAATGCCAGTAGCCCATATAGTAGTGGTTTCAACTCTCCATCCTCAACCCCAGTGCGACCTCCTATAGTCAAACAGCTAATACTTCCTGGAAATTCAGGTAAGGAAAATGGATTGGAGTAATTAAGAAATAGTTTTTAACTTACTATCCTGCCTCAGAAAATAACTTATCAGTAGCTCAGGTTCTTTTATTTATGTAACCTCTAGCTGGTTAGAGAAGATATCTTCAAGGAGCTACTTAGCACCAGGTAGTGCTGCACTAGGCACCAGGGATACAGATAAGCCAGGAGGCTTCTATAAAGTTTTCTTTAGCATGAATGTAAGTTTTTTTAATGTGGCTTGATTAAATAGGGCCACAAGCTGGATTCTGTTAACAAATAAAAAACTTTGATCTGCTGTATTTCTTTAATATAAAAAAATTCATTCAGGTACTATTTGAAATTGATCTTGTACTTTTCCTATTATGTGTACTACATTCTTTTTGATAATATAAATATTAACTGTTTTTATGTGCCATTCATGTTAGAGCTGATTCTTACGGTGAAAATTTTAGAAAACTGAGAAAACACAAATGTGCTTTTATATTCAAAAGGTTGATACAGTGGGAATAAACTCTCCAACAAGATAGAAGCAGCTTACTTTAGTAGTAAATAATTTATTGAGGAGATGTTCTTCCTGTGGTATTATTGGATTGGCCAGAAAGTTCATATGGATTATTCTGTAACATCTTAACAACATTTTTGTTTGAGGTGGTTCCTGTTTTATTTCCTAACAAAATTTAAGGTAGTGGAGATTTTTTGTTTCAATTATTAATGTGATATATTCTCCTTCCCACTGTAGAAATGTTTCTGTATTTTAAATTGAGATCATGATTACTGAATTGCCTAATAGCTGTTTTGAAATGTTATTAGACTTCTGTTCGATTTGATTTTTCCTCTTGTCATTAATGCAGCTCTCAAGAGGCAGAATTTGTATAATAATCCCTTCAACTCCATCAGTTACACCAGTCCTTACAGTCCAAATGCCAGTAGCCCATATAGTAGTGGTTTCAACTCTCCATCCTCAACCCCAGTGCGACCTCCTATAGTCAAACAGCTAATACTTCCTGGAAATTCAGGTAAGGAAAATGGATTGGAGTAATTAAGAAATAGTTTTTAACTTACTATCCTGCCTCAGAAAATAACTTATCAGTAGCTCAGGTTCTTTTATTTATGTAACCTCTAGCTGGTTAGAGAAGATATCTTCAAGGAGCTACTTAGCACCAGGTAGTGCTGCACTAGGCACCAGGGATACAGATAAGCCAGGAGGCTTCTATAAAGTTTTCTTTAGCATGAATGTAAGTTTTTTTAATGTGGCTTGATTAAATAGGGCCACAAGCTGGATTCTGTTAACAAATAAAAAACTTTGATCTGCTGTATTTCTTTAATATAAAAAAATTCATTCAGGTACTATTTGAAATTGATCTTGTACTTTTCCTATTATGTGTACTACATTCTTTTTGATAATATAAATATTAACTGTTTTTATGTGCCATTCATGTTAGAGCTGATTCTTACGGTGAAAAATTTTAGAAAACAAGAGTTTCAAATACATCTGTATTAGAAATATTGTTAATAGTGTTGGAATTTTTAAACTCTTCGTTGGAATTTGATCATGTAAAAACATTTCCTTAGAAAGAAGTTATTAGGTTGGTATAGAAGTAATCATGGTCTTGCAGCGTTGAACTTTTTCCATTTAATATTGGAATACATTCTTAATAAATGTTATGTTATACACCATTTTATTTTTTTTATTTTAAACTTTTATTTTACTTTTAACTTTTACAGAGTTTTGTTCTTTACAGATATGTATGTTCCCAGATTAGTCATATGTATATCCCCCCCTTCCCACCCCTCCTGACCATCACACAGCACCCCTGAAGGATCTCCTTTTCTCACAGAGCAATGACTGTAGCTATTTTCTTCACTTATGATAATACAGGCCTTCATTCTACTTCCTTTACGCCTCCCACCCTCTGTTCCTTCCCCACTGTGTCCATATGTCCACTGTCCATGTCTGTCTTTCCATCGCTTCACTGCGTGTGCCATCACCATCCTTCTAGATTCCATATATATGTGTTAATATATCGTATTTGTCCTTCTCTTTGTGACTGACTTCACTTTTTATGATACGTTCTAGATTCAGCCACCTCATTAGGGCTGATTCTTCTGCATTTCTCTTTTCAGCTGTGTAGTATTCCATTGTATATATGTACCAGAGCTTTTGGATCCATTCGTTCGTCAGTGGGCATCTAGGTTCCTTCCATGTTCTAGCTATTGTATAGAGAGCTGCAATGAACATTGGGGTACAGGTGCTTCTTTCAGATTTGATTTCATCAGGGTATAAGCCTAAGAGTGGGATTGCTGGGTCATATGGTGCTTCTATTTTTAGTTTTTAAAGAAATCTCCATACTGTCTTCCATAGAGGCTGTATCAATTTACATTCCCACCAGCAATGCAGGAGTGTTCCCTTTTCTCTGCACCCTCTCCAGCATTGATTGTCTGTTGATTTGTGGATGATGGCCATTCTGTACACCATTTTAATGTGCATTTCTCACTTCATGTTTTTCTACTGAATGGTTTAACTTGCTGTGTAGTTTACATTAGACTATGGCAATGACCTTAGACAATAAAAGCAAATGCAAGTGATTTTCTTATTCTAGTTCTCTACAATATAAAGATTATAAAGACAGAATTGGGTCATTAACTTGTTCTAAAAAAACAAGAGTTTCAAATACATCTGTTTAGAATATTGTTAATAGTGTTGGAATTTTTAAACTCTTCGTTGGAATTTGATCATGTAAAAACATTTCCTTAGAAAGAAGTTATTAGGTTGGTATAGAAGTAATCATGGTCTTGCAGCGTTGAACTTTTTCCATTTAATATTGGAATACATTCTTAATAAATGTTATGTTATACACCATTTTATTTTTTTTATTTTAAACTTTTATTTTACTTTTAACTTTTACAGAGTTTTGTTCTTTACAGATATGTATGTTCCCAGATTAGTCATATGTATATCCCCCCCTTCCCACCCCTCCTGACCATCACACAGCACCCCTGAAGGATCTCCTTTTCTCACAGAGCAATGACTGTAGCTATTTTCTTCACTTATGATAATACAGGCCTTCATTCTACTTCCTTTACGCCTCCCACCCTCTGTTCCTTCCCCACTGTGTCCATATGTCCACTGTCCATGTCTGTCTTTCCATCGCTTCACTGCGTGTGCCATCACCATCCTTCTAGATTCCATATATATGTGTTAATATATCGTATTTGTCCTTCTCTTTGTGACTGACTTCACTTTTTATGATACGTTCTAGATTCAGCCACCTCATTAGGGCTGATTCTTCTGCATTTCCCTTTGCAGCTGTGTAGTATTCCATTGTATATATGTACCAGAGCTTTTGGATCCATTCGTTCGTCAGTGGGCATCTAGGTTCCTTCCATGTTCTAGCTATTGTATAGAGAGCTGCAATGAACATTGGGGTACAGGTGCTTCTTTCAGATTTGATTTCATCAGGGTATAAGCCTAAGAGTGGGATTGCTGGGTCATATGGTGCTTCTATTTTTAGTTTTTAAAGAAATCTCCATACTGTCTTCCATAGAGGCTGTATCAATTTACATTCCCACCAGCAATGCAGGAGTGTTCCCTTTTCTCTGCACCCTCTCCAGCATTGATTGTCTGTTGATTTGTGGATGATGGCCATTCTGTACACCATTTTAATGTGCATTTCTCACTTCATGTTTTTCTACTGAATGGTTTAACTTGCTGTGTAGTTTACATTAGACTATGGCAATGACCTTAGACAATAAAAGCAAATGCAAGTGATTTTCTTATTCTAGTTCAAAAGGGGTCATACAATATAAAGATTATAAAGACAGAATTTAAAAAAAAAAAGGGGGGGGGGTCATAAAACAGCTGAGACAACTTGTAGCATCATCAGTGCATTTGGCCCAAAAACTGTTAACGAACGTACAGTGCAGTAGTCGGTCAAGAAGTTTTGCAAAGGAGATGAGAGCCTTGAAGATGAGGAGCCTAGTAGCCAGTCATTGGAAGTTGACAAAGACTAAAGGAGAGGATCATTGAAACTGATCCTCTTCCAACTACACAAGAAGTTGACAAAGAACTCAGTGTCTACCATTCTGTGGTTATTCAACATTCGAAGCAAATTGAAAAGGTGAAAATGTTCAATAAGTGGGTGTCTCTTGAGCTGACTGCAAATCAGAAAAATTGTCGTTTTTAAGTTTTGTCTTGTTCTGTGCAACAACGAAAGATTTCTCGAATGGACTGTGAAGAGCAATGAAAAGTGAATTTTATATGGCAACCAGTGATGACCAGCTCTGTGGTTGGACCAAGAAGAAGCTCCAGAGCACTTCCCAAAGCCAAAATTGCACCCAAAAAAGGTCATGGTTCCTGTTTGGTGGTCTTCTGTCTGTATGATTCACTACAGTTTTCTGAATGCCGGTGAAACCATTACATCTGAGAAGTATGCTCAGCAAATTGATTAAATGCACTGAAAGCTGCAGTGCCTGCAGGCAGCGTTGCTCAACAAAAGGGGCCCAGTTCTCCACAATAGTGCCTGACCACAGGTCACATGATAACGCCTGACTGGACATCACACAACCAACGCTTCAAAAGTTGAACAAGGGCTTCCCTGGTGGTCCAGTGGGTAAGGACTCCACCTTGCAGTGCAAGGGGCACTGGTTCGATCCCTGGCCTGGGAAGATCCCACATACTGGACCAGTATGTCCAACTACTAAGCCAGAGCTCTGGCGCATGAGCCCAGAGCTCGTGCTCTGCAGCAACAGAGGCCACTGTGATGGGAGGCCCACACAGGCCAAAAGAACGAAGATGGATGAGAATGGAAAAAATGCAAAAAAGTTGGCCATTCTGTACACCATTTTAATGTGCATTTCTCACTTCATGTTTTTCTACTGAATGGTTTAACTTGCTGTGTAGTTTACATTAGACTATGGCAATGACCTTAGACAATAAAAGCAAATGCAAGTGATTTTCTTATTCTAGTTCAAAAGGGGTCATACAATATAAAGATTATAAAGACAGAATTTAAAAAAAAAAAAGGGGGGGGGGTCATAAAACAGCTGAGACAACTTGTAGCATCATCAGTGCATTTGGCCCAAAAACTGTTAACGAACGTACAGTGCAGTAGTCGGTCAAGAAGTTTTGCAAAGGAGATGAGAGCCTTGAAGATGAGGAGCCTAGTAGCCAGTCATTGGAAGTTGACAAAGACTAAAGGAGAGGATCATTGAAACTGATCCTCTTCCAACTACACAAGAAGTTGACAAAGAACTCAGTGTCTACCATTCTGTGGTTATTCAACATTCGAAGCAAATTGAAAAGGTGAAAATGTTCAATAAGTGGGTGTCTCTTGAGCTGACTGCAAATCAGAAAAATTGTCGTTTTTAAGTTTTGTCTTGTTCTGTGCAACAACGAAAGATTTCTCGAATGGACTGTGAAGAGCAATGAAAAGTGAATTTTATATGGCAACCAGTGATGACCAGCTCTGTGGTTGGACCAAGAAGAAGCTCCAGAGCACTTCCCAAAGCCAAAATTGCACCCAAAAAAGGTCATGGTTCCTGTTTGGTGGTCTTCTGTCTGTATGATTCACTACAGTTTTCTGAATGCCGGTGAAACCATTACATCTGAGAAGTATGCTCAGCAAATTGATTAAATGCACTGAAAGCTGCAGTGCCTGCAGGCAGCGTTGCTCAACAAAAGGGGCCCAGTTCTCCACAATAGTGCCTGACCACAGGTCACATGATAACGCCTGACTGGACATCACACAACCAACGCTTCAAAAGTTGAACAAGGGCTTCCCTGGTGGTCCAGTGGGTAAGGACTCCACCTTGCAGTGCAAGGGGCACTGGTTCGATCCCTGGCCTGGGAAGATCCCACATACTGGACCAGTATGTCCAACTACTAAGCCAGAGCTCTGGAGCGCATGAGCCCAGAGCTCGTGCTCTGCAGCAACAGAGGCCACTGTGATGGGAGGCCCACACAGGCCAAAAGAACGAAGATGGATGAGAATGGATAAATGAAAGACCAATAGAAGTGGCCAAAAAAAAAAAGTTGGACAAATTGGGCTACAAAGTTTTGCCTCATCTGCCATGTTCACCTGACTTCTCATCAACCAACTACTACTTCTTCAAGCATCTGGACAACTTTTTGCAGGGAAAACACTTCCACAACCAGCAGGAGGCAGAGAATGCTTTCCAAGGGTTCATCAAAAGCTGAAGCACAGGGGCTTCCCTGGTGGTCCAGTGGGTAAGGATGCCACCTTACAGTGCAAGGGGCGCCGGTTTGATCCCTGGCCTGGGAAGATCCCACGTGCCGCGGAGTGGCTGGACCGATGTGTCCAATTACCGAGCCAGAGCTCAGGAGCGCATGCGCCCAGAGCTGGTGCTCTGTGGCAACAGAGGCCACTGCGATGAGAGGCCCACAGGGGCCAAAGAACAAAGAGGATGAAAATAGAGAAATGAAAGACCAATAGAGGTGGCCCGCCCACCCCCTTCCCTCCCCAACCTGTCCCCCGCCATAAATAAATAAATATTTAAAGAAAAAGAAAGCTGAAGCACAGGTTGTTTTTTTTTAACATTTATTTTATTTATTTATTTATTTATTTATCTTCTTGGTGGAGTGGGGAGGGAGGGAGATGGGCGGGCCACTTCTATTGGTCTTTCATTTCTCTATTTTCATCCGTCTTCGTTCTTTGGCTCCTGTGGGCCTCCCATCGCGGTGGCGTCTGTCCTTGCAGAGCACCGGCTCTGGGCGCATGCGCTCCAGAGCTCCGGCTCGGTAATTGGACACATCAGTCCAGCCGCTCCACGGCACGTGAGATCTTCCCAGGCCAGGGATCAAAGCGGCGCCCATTGCACTGCAAGCGGTGTCCTTACCCGCTGGACCGCCAGGAAGAAAGCACAGGGTTTTTTTGGTTTTTTTTCATCTTTTTTTTTATTATTAAAGCACAGGTTTTATGTTACAGGAATAGACAAACTTACTTCTCGTTGACAAAAATGTACCGATTCTGATGGTTCCTGTTATGATTAATAAAAATGTGTTTGAGCCTGATTAAATTATTTACAATTCACAGCCTGAAACCACAATTACTTTTTCACCAACGTGAAAGAGTCTTTTGGATATGTATATTTCTTATTCCACTGATCTTCTATTCTCCTTTGGTTTAGAGTGATAAAATGTGTTTTTTAAACCCTATCATTTTCTTCATACTATCTTTGTGCTTCACTACTAAACTTCAGAGAACTCCTTGGATCCTCATTACTAGTTAGGCAAAGGAATTTCAAATGAGCTTAAGTGTTCTTTTTTGGTTTGTTCCTAAATCGCAAAAAATCCTGATTTTCCTCAAAGGGAATTTTCAAAATGAGGGTAATGCGCGGTTTGATCCTGGCCTGGGAAGATCCCACGTGCCGCGGAGTGGCTGGACCGATGTGTCCAATTACCGAGCCAGAGCTCAGGAGCGCATGCGCCCAGAGCTGGTGCTCTGTGGCAACAGAGGCCACTGCGATGAGAGGCCCACAGGGGCCAAAGAACAAAGAGGATGAAAATAGATAAATGAAAGACCAATAGAGGTGGCCCGCCCACCCCCTTCCCTCCCCAACCTGTCCCCCGCCATAAATAAATAAATATTTAAAGAAAAAGAAAGCTGAAGCACAGGTTGTTTTTTTTTAACATTTATTTTATTTATTTATTTATTTATTTATCTTCTTGGTGGAGTGGGGAGGGAGGGAGATGGGCGGGCCACTTCTATTGGTCTTTCATTTCTCTATTTTCATCCGTCTTCGTTCTTTGGCTCCTGTGGGCCTCCCATCGCGGTGGCGTCTGTCCTTGCAGAGCACCGGCTCTGGGCGCATGCGCTCCAGAGCTCCGGCTCGGTAATTGGACACATCAGTCCAGCCGCTCCACGGCACGTGAGATCTTCCCAGGCCAGGGATCAAAGCGGCGCCCCTTGCACTGCAAGGCGGTGTCCTTACCCGCTGGACCGCCAGGGGAAGAAAGCACAGGGGTTTTTTTTGGTTTTTTTTTTTCATCTTTTTTTTTTTTATTATTAAAGCACAGGTTTTTATGCTACAGGAATAGACAAACTTACTTCTCGTTGACAAAAATGTACCGATTCTGATGGTTCCTGTTATGATTAATAAAAATGTGTTTGAGCCTGATTAAATTATTTACAATTCACAGCCTGAAACCACAATTACTTTTTCACCAACGTGAAAGAGTCTTTTGGATATGTATATTTCTTATTCCACTGATCTTCTATTCTCCTTTGGTTTAGAGTGATAAAATGTGTTTTTTAAACCCTATCATTTTCTTCATACTATCTTTGTGCTTCACTACTAAACTTCAGAGAACTCCTTGGATCCTCATTACTAGTTAGGCAAAGGAATTTCAAATGAGCTTAAGTGTTCTTTTTTGGTTTGTTCCTAAATCGCAAAGAAATCCTGATTTTCCTCAAATTATAGTTTTCTTGTTTGGGAAATGTAGATGCTTTTATTCAAGGGAAAAGATGATGGTGCTTGCTAATGACTGAATGGGAGGAGAAAATGCCACATGATAATCCATCTATTTATAGAGCAGGTTCATTGGCTATCTTGGGAAAGTTGAAATCCTCTAGCATGTAGTATTGAGCATTAACTACTTGCCTGGTATTGTTCTGAAAACTTAATTGTTTCATAAAAATATAGATAAATTACAGCTATAAGAAAATGTGTTTTATATTTGTCATTGTGTATGAAGGAGTCTCTATAGCCATCTTTATTCTTAATCAGGTCAATTTTTAATTTTAACATCTTGGAATATTATAAACAAAAAAGACAGAATAACAGTAAACTAAATCCAAAGATTTAATGTCAAGTTAATTACAACAGATGTTTATTCAATTTTTGTTTCACTGAAGCTTGAATCTTTTTCTTTTTTAAGGTAATTTAAGAAGTTCATCAGACAGAAATCCTCCACTCAGTCCTCAGTCCTCTATAGACAGTGAATTAAGTGCTTCAGAGTTAGATGAAGATTCAATTGGATCCAATTATAAGTTAAATGATGTAACTGATGTGCAGATTCTAGCTCGGATGCAAGAAGAAAGTAAGTATTTTAATTGTTAAAGTTGAGGTCTTTCATTACTATATAATTTTGTTGTTATTATAGAATATGTTTTACAGTGTTGTGCAATAGTAGTGTAATAAGAATAGAGATGTTGACATTTCAGAGGCTTTTCAGCATGTGGACTGGTTTGTTCATTAACTTGTTTTTAGAGTCTGTTGTATCCAGAGCAGTTTGCTGTGTGAGTGGTAAAGAAAAGCAGGCTGTGCTCTGCTGCTGTGACTGGAGGTCATAGCCTGCCTGTTACTCTGTGCTATAATGTACTAGTGGAGTTCTCACCCTGCTGCTGTGTGTTTTCTTAGTGTAGATTAGGCTTTCTCAGCTGTTCTTTTGTTATTACCCACTCCCACCCCCACCAAGGGCTTATTTACACCTTTTTTCTTCTAATAAATGTTAATACTACAGGGCGTCCCTAGTGGTCCAGTGGGTAAGGACACCGCCTTGCAGTGCAAGGGGCACCGGTTCAATCCATGGCCTGGGAAGATCCCACGTGCCACGGAGCGGCTGGACCAATGTGTCCAGTTACCGAGCCGGAACTCTGGAGCGCATGCGCCCAGAGCCAGTGCTCTGCAACGACAGATGCCACCACGATGGGAGGCCCACACGGGCCAAAGAACAAAGACGGATGAAAATAGAGAAATGAAAGACCAATAGAAGTGGCCCGCCTGCTCACCTCCCTCGCCACCCCACCCTCCTCAAATAAATAAATAAATCTTTAAAAAAAAAATGTTAATACTACAGATATACTATGTATCTCTTTGTGTGTACTCTAAGGAACACAAACTATTATGATATCTAAGGTTTTTTTCACATCCTCAAAATCAATTTTTTCTCCTTGGAGGCAAGTATATCATCTTTCTAGAATATATTGTGTAGTCTGTTAAGAAAAAGCAAAAACGACCTTTATGGGAAAATTGGAATCATGACATTAAGTTAAGTGAAGCATGTAATGTTGCTTTTTTTGCACAGTGGTCCTCGCAGCTTTTTTGGTCACAGATACTTTTGAGGATCTGACAGAAGTGTTGTCCCCTGTGAGTCCCAAAATACAGATGTGCACACAGTTTTTCATACTATTTCAAGGACTCATCCTGTCATCTGAATGTAAGATGATGATGACTGTATTATTCTCGCCTGTACATTTTTTATTGTTTTTTTTTTTTAATTTATTTATTTTCATCCATCTTTATTCTTTGGCCTATGTGGGCCTCCCATCGCAGTGGCCTCTCTCCTGTAGCAGAGCACTGGCTCATAATTGGACACACCAGTCCAGCCACTCCACGGCACATGGGATCTTCCCGGCCCAGGGATTGAACCGGTGCCTGTTGCACTGCAAGGCAGACTCTTTACCCACTGAACCACCAGGGAAGCCCTCACCTGTATGTTTTATTGTATGGACTTAACTGTGAAGGAAGCAGTCTCACTAAAGTGATCTCTTTAAGCTTTACAGGAAGCACAAGTGTAGATTAGGCTTTCTCAGCTGTTCTTTGTTATTACCCACTCCCACCCCCACCAAGGGCTTATTTACACCTTTTTTCTTCTAATAAATGTTAATACTACAGGGCGTCCCTAGTGGTCCAGTGGGTAAGGACACCGCCTTGCAGTGCAAGGGGCACCGGTTCAATCCATGGCCTGGGAAGATCCCACGTGCCACGGAGCGGCTGGACCAATGTGTCCAGTTACCGAGCCGGAACTCTGGAGCGCATGCGCCCAGAGCCAGTGCTCTGCAACGACAGATGCCACCACGATGGGAGGCCCACACGGGCCAAAGAACAAAGACGGATGAAAATAGAGAAATGAAAGACCAATAGAAGTGGCCCGCCTGCTCACCTCCCTCGCCACCCCACCCTCCTCAAATAAATAAATAAATCTTTAAAAAAAAAATGTTAATACTACAGATATACTATGTATCTCTTTGTGTGTACTCTAAGGAACACAAACTATTATGATATCTAAGGTTTTTTTCACATCCTCAAAATCAATTTTTTCTCCTTGGAGGCAAGTATATCATCTTTCTAGAATATATTGTGTAGTCTGTTAAGAAAAAGCAAAAACGACCTTTATGGGAAAATTGGAATCATGACATTAAGTTAAGTGAAGCATGTAATGTTGCTTTTTTTGCACAGTGGTCCTCGCAGCTTTTTTGGTCACAGATACTTTTGAGGATCTGACAGAAGTGTTGTCCCCTGTGAGTCCCAAAATACAGATGTGCACACAGTTTTTCATACTATTTCAAGGACTCATCCTGTCATCTGAATGTAAGATGATGATGACTGTATTATTCTCGCCTGTACATTTTTTATTGTTTTTTTTTTTTAATTTATTTATTTTCATCCATCTTTATTCTTTGGCCTATGTGGGCCTCCCATCGCAGTGGCCTCTCTCCTGTAGCAGAGCACTGGCTCATAATTGGACACACCAGTCCAGCCACTCCACGGCACATGGGATCTTCCCGGCCCAGGGATTGAACCGGTGCCTGTTGCACTGCAAGGCAGACTCTTTACCCACTGAACCACCAGGGAAGCCCTCACCTGTATGTTTTATTGTATGGACTTAACTGTGAAGGAAGCAGTCTCACTAAAGTGATCTCTTTAAGCTTTACAGTGAAAAAAGATCCTTAAAGCACAGAGTGTGGGGTCTTGACAGTTGACTGAGGTAATGGAGCAGTGCTATGATTCAAAAATGTTCTGTTTATGTCTTTTCATATAAGTTTTATCAAACTATAACATTAAGAAATTGCAGAATGCTTGTTTCTTACTCTGCTAATTCTTACCCGTTTTCACACATCTTCCCTTAGAAAGATAGAAAGGTTTGGTGCTTGTTTTATCTGTCTTTAGCCCTAGAAATCAGTAACATGTCACCCTTCTATAACTTTGCAGATACAGCTCCTCAGTCGGAGTATGCTTTTGTCAGCTAATGAGGGGTTATTATCATGGACATGAAAAAAGTATAAAGAATGCTGCCTAAATGTCACTTAGAATAAACTTACTCATTTCTCTGAACCCTGATTTTTTCAATTGTGCTATTTTGTTAGAAATTCAACCAGTTATTTGCCATAGTTTTCGTATTGTATGTTGGTAACACATAATAGATATTTTACCTTTACTTTTAAGCCCTTCACATGCATAAATATTTCTTTTCCTGGTAAATTTTTAAAAAATAGATGCTGAAATTGTGTGTGATACCTTCTTGAAAATAGCAGCTTTTTTTGTTTAAGAGAATGATTTTCCTTTCTGCAACATTGTTTCTTCAGGTTTTTTGCTAATACAAATGTACAGTAACAGGGCTTCCCCTGGTGGTCCAGTGGGTAAGGACACCGCCTTGCAGTGCAAGGGGCGCCGCTTTGATCCCTGGCCTGGGAAGATCCCACGTGCCGCGGAGCGGCTGGACCGATGTGTCCAATTACCGAGCCAGAGCTCTGGAGCGCATGCGCCCAGAGCCGGTGCTCTGCAAGGACAGACGCCACCACGATGGGAGGCCCACAGGAGCCAAAGAACGAAGATGGATGAAAATTGACAAATGAGAGACCAATAGAAGTGTCCCGCCTGCTCCCCTCCCTCCCCAACCCGATCCCCGCCCAAAGTAAATAAATAAATAAAATCTTAAAAAAAAAAAAAATGTACAGTAACAAATTTGGGCTGTTCTCTGCTTTAAGCTCCCTCATTTTTATGATGAAAAAAACACAGTCCCAGAGTGGTGGTGACCTCCCTAAGACCTCTTTTTCAGTGGAGAACCTGCATCAGGATCTGGATTTTTTCTTTTCTAAAACAATACTCTTTTCACTGATCTGTTGTTTTTTGCTGAGTGACACTAAGTAATTAGTCAGTTATTACAATGGTCCCAAACCTGACCAAAGGGCTGGATGGGCCCTGGAACTCTCTCATAGGTACCCTGGTGCAATACTCTTTCGCTACTTTGGGGAACCATATTGATAGCACTTTCTGGGTATGACTGTATAACTTAAAAGTTTGAGTACTCCTTGGGAACAGATCTTTTGAACTAAACTGCCAGTGCTGCTGCTTAGTCACATAAGTCATGTCCGACTCTGTGTGACCCCATGGACTGCAGCCTGCCAGGCTCCTCTGTCCATGGGATTCTCCAGGCAAGAACACTGGAGTGGAGTGCTATGCCCTTTTCGGGGGATCTTCCCAACCCAGGGATGGAACCCAGGTCTCCTGCATTGCCGACAGATTCCTCACCAGTGAACCATCAGGGAAGCTGCATTTATATATATATATAGATAGGTATATATGTGTGTATATATATGTGTGTGTGTGTGTGTGTATATGTATATTTATATATGTGTGTGTGTATATATATGTGTGTGTATACATATATATATATGTGTGTGTGTATATTTGAGACCCCATGGACTGTAGCTTGCCAGGCCTCTCTGTCCATGGAATTTTCCAGGCAAGAATACCAGAGTGAGTTGCATTTCCTTCTCCAAAACTGCCAGTAGTTAGCAGGATTTCCTCAGTTTCCAGAATCCCTAAATTGTGTACTCTTTTTCAGTTGTAATTTTTTTCTCATTGATTATGCGTCAACATTTGTTTTTAACTCTAGAAGCTTTTACACTATTTGAAAGGTTTCTTAGGTTGCTTGGGTGTTTCTGGAGGTATCAAGATTAATAAGAGACTCGTTTGAAAATTTTCACTTGATTAGAGTTAAAACTTATTTTACTGAAGTCGCTTAGGTTATGACATTACATTTGTGCCCAAGTATTGAATTCCTGAGAGTGGCATAGAAGTTTCCTTCACCATCTTCTTGAATAAGATTAATCCAAGGCTTCAGTATCCACGGGGTTTATTTACTCAGTGATGTATTCTTTACACTGTTTGGAGAGTAATTGTTTTCCTTTTATATTCCTTTAATGTTAATCTCAAATTTGGATTACTGTCTTTTAAAGTAGAAATACTTTTAAGTTCAAAAGAGTAGAAGTCTTTTTAAATGTAGATTTTGTACTCAAGAAGAAATATGGACATCGGGTAAAAGTTTATGAATTTCCTTTAATTTAAAAATAACCTTTTAGATGTAGTATATGCGTTCTTATGTATGGGAAAGTCTGAGATGAATTAAGTGAAAGCGAGTTTTCCTTTACATGCTGTATCCTGTTTGAATTTCTCAGTGATCATCTTGTTGCTTTTAAACCTTAAAAATATTTAAATATTTAAAAATAAAACTAAAGAAATGAAATAACGCATTCATTATTGTCAGGTCTCCGGCAAGAATACGCAGCCACGGCGTCTCGGCGCAGTTCTGGTTCATCTTGCAATTCTACAAGACGGGGTACTTTTAGTGATCAGGAGCTTGATGCACAGAGTTTAGATGATGAAGATGACAATATGCATCATGCAGTATACCCTGCTGTTAACAGGTTTTCACCATCACCACGCAATTCACCTCGACCATCACCTAAGCAGTCACCCCGAAATTCACCTCGTTCTCGATCTCCTGCTCGGGGAATAGAATATAGTAGAGTGTCCCCACAGCCCATGATTAGCCGCTTACAGCAGCCTCGCCTTTCACTTCAAGGCCATCCTGCAGATTTACAGACGACCACTGTTAAGAATGAAGGTAACCAGAATGTTTGAAGGAAAATTGTCCCTCGTGTTTCCACACAAAAGTAGCACAGTTTTTACCAGGGCTTTGTATTTTAGATAAGTAGATCAAGAATTTAGACATTTTATTAATCCTTAGTAAATACAAAAATAAAGGAGGAAGTGAATTTAATTTGACTTATGTTAGTTTTGCTTTGCCATACTCATGAAGGTCATCTGTGTTTAGATTTTGAGTTAAGTAATTCTTGGTCTTTTAAAAGGTTCTAACCCATTTATAGAAACTATATTGAGTTATTTTTATAAGACATGTTATTTTCCGGTTAGGTCTTCTAAAATACACAGAACACATAAAGAATGATATTTGAATGGTAATTAATATTTTAATTTTCTCCATCCAAAAGAATGTTTTGATTTTTTTTCTTTTGATTAAAATTCTGCTGTCATAGAAAAATTAAGACGCAGTCTTCCAAACCTGTCCCGCACATCTAATACACAAGTTGACTCAGTGAAAAGCAGTAGAAGTGACTCAAATTTTCAAGTGCCAAATGGAGGAATACCTCGCATGCAACCTCAGGCTTCAGCCAGTAAGTATTTCTTATGTATCAGTTATTTAAAGAAAAATGAAAGGTATAGATTTTAATTTTGTGCTGAATAGCTGTACTACACTATAGTAAAATGTAGTGCTTATTAGTTGCTATAAGATGATCATAGCTATATTAAAATTTGTCCCTATTAAATATCCAGTTGTGTCAATCCTTAAATATATATGAAACTGTGATCTCTCTAGAATTTTTAAAATAAGTAAGTTCTAACTGTTTAATGTATAAATATATATGCCTTAAAAGCCTTATGTTCTGCAGTACTGAATATTTACAATATCAGAATTTGGGGGTGGGGTGGGAATAGTCCTGAAGCAGACCACTTTAAAACCGAAGAAACTTCCTTACTAGAATATTAATAAAAACACTAATGGTCCTATAAAAATCCAACTAAAGAAATGCATGTTAAATTCTTAATAAATAAAATAACTCTAGCAAAGGTAGAATTTTATTTAAAAAAAAAAAAAGGTTGAAGGTAGCTGATGGAAGAGTTGAAATTGTTGATTTAAGAAGGCATAGCCAGCATAAACAAGGATCAGAGAATCATGCAGAAAGAATTTCTAAGACAAAGTGGCCACACTGAGCCAAGAAGTGATGTGGAAGTAGATGGGCATTCTGTACTTTACAGAATGATTTAAAAAGAATTGAGCACTTTCCAGAAAGTATTACTTATTAACTAGGGTAGACATGAGCATGTACTCAAACCAGTTTTAAACAACTGTCAGAGTTACTTCTACAGTTTTAGAAATGCTCAATATCCATGCCTTCTTTTCCACAGTTCACATCAATTTTGTAGTCTGATTCATTCAGTTCTTTTGTAACATGTTTGCTGTCAGTGGTTAAAGTGGTCACTGTAATGTGTTCCTTCGTTTCCTCAGAGCTGTGAGGAATAAGTGATAGAAATGTGAGGTTATTGACTTATTTATAACTTGTTTATTGAGTAACACAACTTTGACAGCATTCAACTCTTTGTAAGGCCCCTTGCATTCTTCCTTGGCTCTGTTGTGTTTAGCTGACACCATGTACTTTTTGTTATTTGGTGGCTTAAAAATTCACTGAAGAAAAAAATTCACTTGAACCGAAATGACTTCTGCGATAATTGATAAATTTTCCTTATATACCCATTGCATATGATACTGTTTATGTTATAGAGCTCACAGTGTACTATACCATACATTCATAATTCTGTTTAATCCTCTGAACAATTCTATGAAGTAGGTTCAGTTACTAATACATTTTTACAAGTTAGGAAATTGAAGCTTTGAAAAGTTATGTAACTCAACACCTGCTGATTCCCTAGAATTTTTTCCCCTATAGATGAAATATTTTTTCTTTTCCCTCAGAAGTTGGTAATAAAGGAAAAATACATAAAGAAGCACTGAGATATTAATCACTAACTTACTTTTAAGTGGAAGATATGTATACAGTTTAGTAGTAATATATTTAAGTATTTGAATAATGTATAGGCAGAAGAAAAAGTAAGGTACCATCCTTTTTAAAAAATTGCATAAGCTTGTTTATATTTGTAGCTGTGGTGAGACTTGTTTATGATGAAAATGTCAAAAACATTTATTTTGGTGTAGAATCACTATCTTCAAAATGTATTTGGAAAGTAGAATATTAGCAGATTTAAAGTTTGATCAAGTTTATTTTATAAAAATATTTAAAACTTTGGAGTTCTGTGGCATTCCAGTGATCAAGACCTGGCATTTTCACTGTCGCGGCTTCAGGTTGGGAAACTAAGATCCCACAAGCCCAATAGTGAGGCCAAAAAAGAAAAAAAAAAAAAACTTTTTGTTCTTGAAGTCAGTATATTATGAAGCAAAATAAAATGTTACCAACCTTCTGAAAAATTTACATATATTTTGATACATAATATATGTGTTTTAATTAGTATGTATATAGATGTACTATTATATATCAAAATAAAAAGGCTATTATTATAATCATATACAAATGTTACATTGGCAGGTTACATTACCAGTGTACCAGTTACAATGTACCAATTACCATGTACAATTACAATGTATCAATGTTACATTGGTAGACTTGAATAGCAGTTTAAATATTTTATACAAACCAGTTCATCTATTTGCTGAATTTTGTTTTCTTTTAAGTATTTTTCCAGCTCTTAAGTGGTAAAGCTTTGGTTCTTACTTGCTGGTCTGCATGAACCTAACTTTGCAAGGTTGCTATTATTTCCACCTAAGGGACCACTTCTTTTGCCTTGTTACTATGCCAATCGCTATTTTTATATGCTTATTTGCTATGGCTGCATTATTGTGGATGCTGGCATTAGAATATGAATATTATGAGAGTTCTAATATGCTTTCATTTTGGTAGTTGTTACCAATTCTTGGCTTTTATATTTGGAAAATGTAACTTAAAAAGTTTAAGAAAACCAGAGCATTGCAGAGATCATGAATACATGTAATTTTCTCAGTTTCTCCAGTTAAAGGAAGGAATGTTTGTCAGGGACAGAGTGTTGCAAAAAACTAGTGTAGTGCTTGCTTTCTAAGACCACTAGAGAACAAGTTTAGTAGAAGGTTTAATTGCCAGAAAAATGGAGTTCAGAAATAAGCAAAGAAAAGGAAGAAAACCCTAAAACAGTCTGCTAGTTTTAAAAACGTGGTGCATGTTTACTTTCACATGTATTATCTCACTTGAACCTCACAACATCCGATTTTTTATTTTTATAGAGAGGGAGCAGAGATCCATATAAATTATATGTACAACTAGGGAAGTGGCAAAACCAAGCCAAATTACTCCCTTGTCTCAACTCCTCTGTGGGTGTCCTGATTTCCTCCCAATTACTGTTTGAATTACATCATGCTGACCTAACCTGCAAATAAGAAAGCATCTTGGGAAATATCCTTGGATAACTCTGTTGGAGCGTGATTTGAGATTGAACTATAAACACTTTGTGAATTACCACAAAAAAGTAAAATGAGCCTTTGTGACAAACTGTCCATGTTTGGTTACATGTAACTAAATAGAAGGAGTATATTTGCATATGATACAGAGCATACGGCCAGAGGAGAGATGTATAGGATCAGTATTGTCCTGGGGACTCTCCTGAGGAGGGAGGATTCAGGGGAGTTGTCAGCTTATGCATAGCCAGTCTGCACTTAGGCCCAAGGGGAAGGAATTCTCATCCAGATTTCACTTGTAACCAAAACACTAAAAGGTTATGCTCAGATTTTACATAATCATGAAACGTAAAGTTGAAGTAAAATAAGTCATGATGAATCTGTGTATGTAAAAATTAGTGAAATACTGGTGGAACTTCTGTTTAAGGATAAGTAGTATAATTATGTTGAGTCAGTTATCACAAAGACATTTTATATTAATAAGTGTAGTTTTTCTGCCCTTTGCTTCTGGAAATGTTGATTGAATACATCTGGGATGGGGACCCAGCATATCTGGTTTTTTTAGAAGTGTCTCAGCTGACCCTGGGCCATAGTTAAGTTTGGGAAACACAGAATTGGATATCAGCTGTGGAGGATCTTGAATACTTAGTTTAAATCTGGATTTTGTCAGTCACTTATGTGTTTCTTAATTATTCAAGAAATAATAAGATATTTATTGGGCATATGTTATATTCCAAGAACTGGAAATACAAATGTAAAGAGACAGCTCATGCCCTTCAAAAGCAGGAAGTGTTAGGTAGGAACTGATGTGGACACAGGAGAGGCATTGCACTCAGAAGTGTGATGCGGTTTGCAGGAAAGTCATTGGAAGGTCCCGCAGCCAGCTCTAGAGGTGTGGAGAGGAAGGAAGTATAGGTTTTCCCAACAGTGGGACCAGTAATGAAATCTTAAGATTGGCACCCTGATGATAGTGGTTTGTGTGACAAAAGTGTGGGTCATAGGATGGTTAGTGGATGCGGTGATGAGAGATGTGAGTTAGGAGATAGATTGTGGCAATTTTAAAATACTGTTTTAGAATTCCTGGCAGTCCAGTGGTTAAGACTCTGCACTTTCATTGCTGAGAGCCGGTTTCTGGTCTGGGAACTAAGATCCCACAAGCTGTGCAAAGTGGCCAAAAAATAAATGGATAAATAAAATATACTAAGGAATTTAGATTTCATCTTATAAGCATGGCAAGCCATCATAGGCTTTTAATCAGGGTTCCTTCTTAAGGATTTGAGTCTGGTAGCAATGTGGAGAATCGATTAAAGTTCTAGAAGGATTTGGAAACTTCTACTTTATCATTTAAAAGTGATCCTGGGGACTTCCCTGAGGGTCTAGTGGTTGGGACTTTGTGCTTACACTGCAAGGGACATGAGTTTGATCCCTAGAGGGAAACTAACATTCCACAAGCCACATGGTCAAAACAAATAGTAATTCTGTCATTAGAAAATGGATCTAATTAAGATTGATAATTCAGACTAAAAATCTAGTTTTCTTATTTGGGTAACATTTTGTAACTTTGTGAGATCTCATGAAAATCATTCATTTTGTTCTGTCTGTAGCAGGCAAATTTAGAGTATACTGCCTGATCCTGTTTGCAGTCTGATTCTTTGAATTGCCATTGGACAGTTATCATTTGTCTGTAGGTGCTTTTCTTGTGACATCACCCATGAAATCTGAGGGATAAATAAGGTCCATTGGAGTCATTATAGCTGTTAATTTAAATAAGATCTTTCCATTACAATTAATTGTAGATGGTATTTTATACTTAAACCCTTGTTTAAGAAATCTTAATGGAGAATAGACATTGTGAATTGACGGTGTATGTACACTTGGTTACCTCTTGCCCTCACTTGGCTCCCCTGCATCCACTGTGGCCTACTTCTCTTCTTCAGGTCTACCAGGCACACTCCTACCTTAGGTCCTTACTGCCACTTTTCCTTCTGTCTAGAATGCACACTCCAGATATCTCTATGGCTCATTTCCTCTCTTCCTTCAGGTCTTTGGGCAAATGTCATCTCAGGAGAAATATTTCTTAATCACCCTGTTTATAATTGCATCTTACATCTCCTACTTCTTGTCCCCCTTTCCTTCTTAATTTTCTCCTTAGCAGCTGTTACCATCTGGCAGGCCTTGTATTTTACTGTTTGTTTATTGTCTGTCTCCCTTTCCCTAGACTCTTAGTTCTGTGGAAGTAGAAACTTTGTCTATCTAGCCAGTCATGAATCCATTATTCCTAAAACACTACCTGGAATAAAGTGGACAATTGTTTGAAGGAAAGTAGGAATGAATGGGTGAATGAAAATATGAATGGTAGAAAGTATGTATGAAAAAAAATGTAAATGAAGACTATTCAGTGATGATAGCACCCTATATTTCTGTGGGGTAGATGTGAGGTAATACATTATAAAATTGATGTTTTTTGAGATTTGGAGAATTTTTTGTTAGTCTGCCTGACCATATATTTAATTCAAACTGGCATACAGCATTATTTAGTTGCAGTAGTGTGTTAAAATTGAAATCAAATGGGCTTGTTACTTTTTAAAATGCTTCCTATTAGACATCGAAAAAAATCTAGTTTTCTTATTTGGGTAACATTTTGTAACTTTGTGAGATCTCATGAAAATCATTCATTTTGTTCTGTCTGTAGCAGGCAAATTTAGAGTATACTGCCTGATCCTGTTTGCAGTCTGATTCTTTGAATTGCCATTGGACAGTTATCATTTGTCTGTAGGTGCTTTTCTTGTGACATCACCCATGAAATCTGAGGGATAAATAAGGTCCATTGGAGTCATTATAGCTGTTAATTTAAATAAGATCTTTCCATTACAATTAATTGTAGATGGTATTTTATACTTAAACCCTTGTTTAAGAAATCTTAATGGAGAATAGACATTGTGAATTGACGGTGTATGTACACTTGGTTACCTCTTGCCCTCACTTGGCTCCCCTGCATCCACTGTGGCCTACTTCTCTTCTTCAGGTCTACCAGGCACACTCCTACCTTAGGTCCTTACTGCCACTTTTCCTTCTGTCTAGAATGCACACTCCAGATATCTCTATGGCTCATTTCCTCTCTTCCTTCAGGTCTTTGGGCAAATGTCATCTCAGGAGAAATATTTCTTAATCACCCTGTTTATAATTGCATCTTACATCTCCTACTTCTTGTCCCCCTTTCCTTCTTAATTTTCTCCTTAGCAGCTGTTACCATCTGGCAGGCCTTGTATTTTACTGTTTGTTTATTGTCTGTCTCCCTTTCCCTAGACTCTTAGTTCTGTGGAAGTAGAAACTTTGTCTATCTAGCCAGTCATGAATCCATTATTCCTAAAACACTACCTGGAATAAAGTGGACAATTGTTTGAAGGAAAGTAGGAATGAATGGGTGAATGAAAATATGAATGGTAGAAAGTATGTATGAAAAAAAATGTAAATGAAGACTATTCAGTGATGATAGCACCCTATATTTCTGTGGGGTAGATGTGAGGTAATACATTATAAAATTGATGTTTTTTGAGATTTGGAGAATTTTTTGTTAGTCTGCCTGACCATATATTTAATTCAAACTGGCATACAGCATTATTTAGTTGCAGTAGTGTGTTAAAATTGAAATCAAATGGGCTTGTTACTTTTTAAAAATGCTTCCTATTAGACATCGAGAAAATCCTATCAGCATTGATAGCATTAAGCAATAGAGATAAAGAAAAATTCTCCTTAATTCTTTTTGGTGATGTATCACGTAATATGTTTACCAACCCAATGATTGTTTAAACTTTGATCAGACTTATGGTTTGAGATCTCTCTTTTGGGGCATATAAGAGTGGTAGACCCTAGAGGTGTATGAAGTTCGACTTTCACATGAGTAGAATGACTTTTTAAGAACCCCTTAAATAGGTGACTGGCCTCGTATAAGCCATAGTGTGAGCTTTAACTCTGGACAACTCTGAACTAGTTAGTTACTGGTTTGAGAATTTCACTGCAGTACATAGATGAGGCGAAGAAAGCTTAGAAATCCTCCTTGAACCCTTGAAAACCAGGTGCTCTGACCCCTCCACATCCCTCAGTCCCAACACCCCCACACCCGCCACCCACCCTCTGTGCACATGTGCACAGCCAGCTCTGTTGCTCTCCTAGGTCTGAAGTGCAGTTAGTTAAATTCTCTAGCAAGATGGTGCTGAACGTAGTAAAGCAGCTAGACTGTTGACTTCCATGAGGACCTGCCTGGTTCTGAGTTTTCTTCTCCTTTTTGAGTATGAGGATTGCTGTTTCATGTTAGGACAGTTCATCTAACAATAACTGCTTTGCCAAAGTCTGCTTTTTTTTGCACTGAACAAGTACTACATTTGTTTATTTGTTTGTTTTCTGTACTGTGTGCTTGTATTCATCACTTTACTTATTAGCTTTGTATTCTTTGCATCCTGTAGCATGTTTGCTGGTGGTTTGTTTTCTCTTTGGTATTTTGATCAGTTTACATACTATAGATTTTCTCATCTGTAAGAAACAGTTCCTTAAAGTATGCACTTTGCACTAAGATCTCCATTCCCTTTCTTTTCTAACTTAATGCACTAAGCATCACTTTAGATTCCTCTCATTTTAGGTTTCTAACATATTCTCACCTTATCTGTTTCTTGATCAGTTTTCAAGTTTGTATTAAAATATTCAAATTTACAGAAGCTGTAGCCTTTATCTTATCCTTCCAGGCAAATATTACAGTTCCTTATTTTTCAACAGCTTCGCAAAGGCTGAAAAATTTGCCTCGTACCTCCCTCAAAGCCAAACAGTTGCTTCAAACTTCATCTACAAAAAGAGGTAACTACAGCCTCTTACTAAGTTTTAAATTTCAGCAAATGATCAAGTTAGTTAAGTCTTTTACCTTTTGGCATACTGAGTCAGTAATATCTGTAGGGCATGTTTTAGTCTCTTTTTTCTTTAATAATAAAATAATATGGATTCATTCTCTGTTACTCGGATAAATCCAGAAGAAACTAATTTTCTACAGAGGTATGTATTAAGTTGCAGTTCTGAAAGGAATGAATGATAATAGCATTTCATATAAGAGAATTTATCATTTTTTATTACTAACCTAAAACTGAGAATCATTGTTTTAATTTTATTAGATAAACTAATGTATGCTTTAAAATGTATGAAATGCCAGGCATTTTGTATGCAGTATTATTTCTTCTGATTTTGGTTTTTGGATGTACTTATCTGTAGGATGAAATGGACATGTTTTCGTATTAGAGATTGATTGATGTTAGAGCAGAGTTGTGGTTAACTAATGTTGTTTGGAATGTTTATGGAATGGTAGCTTTTGTAAGAAAGGACAAGTAGAGGGAATATTTATTTGAAGGTTGACATCAAAGCTATCATGTTGGTTCCAAAAGATTGAATGTATGGACAGCTAGAAAGAAGTAGAATTGGGAGAAACACTGTGGGACCAGCAGGAATAAGAATGAATGGGACTTGCCTTAATAGCCCTTGCTTCCATTTCTTGGGGCATGGGTTTGATTGCTGGTACGCCCCCCCACCCCCACCCACCGGTTGAGGAAGTTCCCAATACTGAGCAACTCCCCTGCCAAAAAAAGAGAATGAATAGAAACCTCAGAGGATATGGGACAGAATAAACATAGGCATTGAGGAAAAATATTTTCCCTGTCCAGGACACATAGGTTTCCTAATAGCTTCAGCTTCAGAACTCAACAAATATCTAAGAGAGCAAACCCAGGTCTCTGTTGCAGGCAGATTCTTTACCGGCTGAACCACCATTGCAAACATATATACACATTTCTTTGTTGTGTCTCAGTCTGTTTTGGGTATTTTCCCAACTTTGGTAGAAACATCATCAAGTCAGCATTTAGGCTTTTTTTTTTTTTTTTTTTTTTTTACTTTTTAAACTATTTATTTTCACCAGAGTGATTTTGTGAATTAAGTTTTGATTTTTAAATACAGGGCCTATGTATATGTGATTTATTACCATTCTTCTGGGGTTTTTTTTCTACTTTTTAAAATTATTATTACTCTTTATTTTAAAGGTTTTACAGAGTTTTGTTGTTCATAGACATGCATGTTCCCTGGAACATATATGCAAATCCCTGGTCCCTCCCCTCCCAGGTCCCCCTATCCCACCCCTCTGGGCCATTGCACCAAGCCTAAGTACTCCAATTCCCTTAGCACAACGACAATAGCTATCTTTTTCACACATGACAGTATAGGTTTCCATGTTACTCCCTCTATGCCTCCCACCCACTGTTCGTTCCCCACAATGTCCATATGTCTATTCTCTGTCTGTTTTTCCATGAGTTCACTGCGTGTGTTATCATGACCATCTTACTAGATTCCAATTTTATACTGTAGCCCTTTAGATTCATTGATTGATGTTAGAGCAGTTTAACAGGGATTTGAATGGTAGCTTTTGTAAGAAAGGACAAGTAGAGGGAATATTTATTTGAAGGTTGACATCAAAGCTATCATGTTGGTTCCAAAAGATTGAATGTATGGACAGCTAGAAAGAAGTAGAATTGGGAGAAACACTGTGGGACCAGCAGGAATAAGAATGAATGGGACTTGCCTTAATAGCCCTTGCTTCCATTTCTTGGGGCATGGGTTTGATTGCTGGTACGCCCCCCCACCCCCACCCACCGGTTGAGGAAGTTCCCAATACTGAGCAACTCCCCTGCCAAAAAAAGAGAATGAATAGAAACCTCAGAGGATATGGGACAGAATAAACATAGGCATTGAGGAAAAATATTTTCCCTGTCCAGGACACATAGGTTTCCTAATAGCTTCAGCTTCAGAACTCAACAAATATCTAAGAGAGCAAACCCAGGTCTCTGTTGCAGGCAGATTCTTTACCGGCTGAACCACCATTGCAAACATATATACACATTTCTTTGTTGTGTCTCAGTCTGTTTTGGGTATTTTCCCAACTTTGGTAGAAACATCATCAAGTCAGCATTTAGGCTTTTTTTTTTTTTTTTTTTTACTTTTTAAACTATTTATTTTCACCAGAGTGATTTTGTGAATTAAGTTTTGATTTTTAAATACAGGGCCTATGTATATGTGATTTATTACCATTCTTCTGGGGTTTTTTTTCTACTTTTTAAAATTATTATTACTCTTTATTTTAAAGGTTTTACAGAGTTTTGTTGTTCATAGACATGCATGTTCCCTGGAACATATATGCAAATCCCTGGTCCCCTCCCCCCCTCCCAGGTCCCCCTATCCCACCCCTCTGGGCCATTGCACCAAGCCTAAGTACTCCAATTCCCTTAGCACAACGACAATAGCTATCTTTTTCACACATGACAGTATAGGTTTCCATGTTACTCCCTCTATGCCTCCCACCCACTGTTCGTTCCCCACAATGTCCATATGTCTATTCTCTGTCTGTTTTTCCATGAGTTCACTGCGTGTGTTATCATGACCATCTTACTAGATTCCATATATATGTGTTAGTATACTGTACTTGTCTTTCTCTTTTTGACTGACTTCACTTTTTATGATAGGTTCTAGCTCCAGCCACCTCATTAGGACTGAGTCTTCTGCATTTCTTTTAACTACTGAGTAGTATTCCATTGTGTATATGTACCAGAGCTTCTGTATCCATTCATTCGTCGATGGACATTTGGTTGCTTCCATGTTCTGGCTATTGTAGAGAGCTGCAATGAACATTGGGGTACAGGTGCTTCTTTCACTTTTGATTTCATCAGAATATAAGCCTAATAGTGGGATTGCTGGGTCATAGGGTGCTTCTATTTTTAGTTTTTTAAGGAATCTCCAGACTGTCTTCCATAGAGGCTGTATCAATTTACATTCCCACCAGCAATGCAGGAGTGTTCCCTTTTCTCTGCACCCTCTCCAGCATTTATTGTCTGTCGATTTGTTGATGATGGCCATTCTGACAGGTGTGAGGTGATATCTCATTGTTGTTTTGATTTGCATTTCTCTAATAATAAGCAAGGTTGAGCATCGTTTCATGTGCTTTTGGGCCATCTGTATGTCCTCTTTGGTGAGATGTTTCTTTAGATCTTTTTCCCATTTTTTGATTGGGTTGTTCTTTTTTCTGGTGCTGAGTTGTCTGAGTTGCTTGTAGATTTTGGAGATTAATTCTTTGTTGTTTCATTTGCTATGATTTTCTCCCATTCTGTGGGCTGTCTGTTCAGCTCTTTTGTAATTTCTTTGCTGTACAAAAGCTTTTAAGTTTCATTACGTCCCACATGTTCATTTTTCTTTTTAGTTCCACTATTCTTGTAGGTGGGTCAGAGAAGATCTTGCTTTGATTTATGTCCTTGAGGGTTCTGCCTATATTCTCCTCTAAGAGTTTGATGGTTTCTGGTCTTACATTTAGGTCTTTAATCCATTTTGAGTTGATCTTTGTGTATGGTGTCAGGGAATGTTCCAACTTCATTTTTTTGCATGTAGCTGTCCAGTTTTCCCAGCACCACTTGTTGAAGAGGCTGTCTTTGTCCCATTTTATAGTTTCGCCTCCTTTGTTAAAAATAAGGTACCCATAGGTGCGTGGGTTTATCTCTGGGTTCTCGATCTTGTTCCATTGATCTGTAGTTCTGTTTTTGTGCCAGTACCATACTATCTTGATGACTGTGGCTTTGTATTAGAGTCTGAAGTTAGGGAGGCTGATTCCTCCAGCTCCGTTTTTCTTTCTCAGGATTGCTTTGGCTATTCGAGGTCTTTTGTGTTTCCATATGAACTGTGTTATTCTTTGGTCTAGTTCTGTGAAAAATGTCAATGGTAGTTGGATAGGTATTGCATTGAATCTGTAGATGATATTTGGTAGTATGGTCATTTTCACAATATTGATTCTTCTGATCCAGGAACATGGAATATCTCTCCATCTGTTTAAGTCTTCTTTAATGTCTCTCATGAGTGTCTTGTAATTTTCTGTGTACAGTTCTTTTGTTTCTTTGGGTAGGTTTATTCCTAGATATTTTATTCTCTTGGTTGCAATGGTAAAGGGGATTGCCTCTTTGATTTCATTTTCTGATTTTTCATTGTTTGTGTATAGGAATGCCAGTGATTTCTGTGTGTTGACTTTGTATCCCACGACTTTGCAATCTTTGTAATAGTGTCTTTGGGATATTCTATGTATAATATCATGTCATCTGTGAATAGAGAGAGTTTGACTTCTTCCTTTCCAATCTGGATTCCTTTTATTTCTTTCTCTTCTCTTATTGCTGTTGCTAGAACTTCCCGGACTATGTTGAATAATAGTGGTGAAAGTGGGCACCCTTGTCTTGTTCCTGATCTTAGAGGGAATGCTTTGAGTTTTTCTCTATTGAGGATAATGTTTGCTGTGGGCTTCTCATATATGGCTTTTACTATATTGAGATAGGTTCCTTCTTTGCCCATTTTCTGAAGATTTTTTATCATAAATGGATGTTATACTTTGTCGAAGGCTTTTTCTGCATCTATTGAGATGATCATGTGATTTTTGTCTTTCAATTTGTTGATATGGTGTATCACATTGATTGATTTGCGGATATTGAAGAATGCTTGCATGCCTGGGATGAACCCATCTTGATCATGATGTATGAGTTTTTTGATGTGTCGTTGAATTCTGTTTGCTAGGATTTTGTTGAGGATCTTGGCGTCTGAGTTCATCAGTGAAATTAGCGTTTAGGCTTTTGACACAACCCTGGTAGTCTCTGGTAGCGTCCTGATAAATCAGAATGACAAGATAGGCTCATCTTGTTGTATCCTGCCACAGACCTGGATTTAGTTATTTCTCCAAAAAAACGTGGTTTCTTTTGGTAGGAAATGGAATCTCAAAACAAAATCTTAGTTTTAGTTGTGTTCTTTGCTATCTTGCTGCTCATTATTTCTAAGTCTTTTCAGTTACTAGAACTGTGTATTGCATTGAATCTGTAGATGATATTTGGTAGTATGGTCATTTTCACAATATTGATTCTTCTGATCCAGGAACATGGAATATCTCTCCATCTGTTTAAGTCTTCTTTAATGTCTCTCATGAGTGTCTTGTAATTTTCTGTGTACAGTTCTTTTGTTTCTTTGGGTAGGTTTATTCCTAGATATTTTATTCTCTTGGTTGCAATGGTAAAGGGGATTGCCTCTTTGATTTCATTTTCTGATTTTTCATTGTTTGTGTATAGGAATGCCAGTGATTTCTGTGTGTTGACTTTGTATCCCACGACTTTGCAATCTTTGTAATAGTGTCTTTGGGATATTCTATGTATAATATCATGTCATCTGTGAATAGAGAGAGTTTGACTTCTTCCTTTCCAATCTGGATTCCTTTTATTTCTTTCTCTTCTCTTATTGCTGTTGCTAGAACTTCCCGGACTATGTTGAATAATAGTGGTGAAAGTGGGCACCCTTGTCTTGTTCCTGATCTTAGAGGGAATGCTTTGAGTTTTTCTCTATTGAGGATAATGTTTGCTGTGGGCTTCTCATATATGGCTTTTACTATATTGAGATAGGTTCCTTCTTTGCCCATTTTCTGAAGATTTTTTATCATAAATGGATGTTATACTTTGTCGAAGGCTTTTTCTGCATCTATTGAGATGATCATGTGATTTTTGTCTTTCAATTTGTTGATATGGTGTATCACATTGATTGATTTGCGGATATTGAAGAATGCTTGCATGCCTGGGATGAACCCATCTTGATCATGATGTATGAGTTTTTTGATGTGTCGTTGAATTCTGTTTGCTAGGATTTTGTTGAGGATCTTGGCGTCTGAGTTCATCAGTGAAATTAGCGTTTAGGCTTTTTGACACAACCCTGGTAGTCTCTGGTAGCGTCCTGATAAATCAGAATGACAAGATAGGCTCATCTTGTTGTATCCTGCCACAGACCTGGATTTAGTTATTTCTCCAAAAAAACGTGGTTTCTTTTGGTAGGAAATGGAATCTCAAAACAAAATCTTAGTTTTTAGTTGTGTTCTTTGCTATCTTGCTGCTCATTATTTCTAAGTCTTTTCAGTTACTAGAACTGTGTATGTGTAGGGTTGTGTATTTTTTAAGGTTGAGTGCCTTGATTTCATGCTGATACTTCCTATTCACATTTAGGGCTTTAACCTATTTTAACTTTTATCTGTCTTTTATCCTGCTGTGAGAAGCCTATCTCTTAGAAACACATAGAAATAGAGTATCGTGTAACCTTTTTTCTCCCATGTTTTGCACAGAATCTTCTGGGGATAAATAACATTAGTGTAATACACCACACAGTATGGTTACTAAAAACAGTTTATAGAACTTTTCCCATAAATAACTGTTCCACATTCTCATTTATATGCCTCATTTAAATAATATCTGGTGCTTACTACCAGTCTGTTGATGTTGTCTCACCAGTCAGTTTTCTTGTTTAAACCTTGTCCTCTAGTAGATTCCTTCAAAATGAGTTATGGGAAAGGTATCCATTCCCTCGATTTCTGCATATTGATGGCAGCTTGTCTGCTATTTTTATATTTGAAAGTCAGCTAAGTGTGAGCTCTTTGGCTCACATTTTCTTTCCCTGAGTATCTTAAATACATGACTCTGACGTCCCAGATAGTGCTAGTGGTGAAGGACCTGCCTGACCAGTGCAAGAGATGTAAGAGATGCAGGTTCGATCCATGGGTCAGGAAGAGCCCCTGGAGAATTCCATGCACATAGGTGCCTGGCGGGCTACATTCCACGGGGTTGTAAAAAGTCGGACACGACTGAGTGTCTGAGCACACTTTTTACCATCATATTATTATTATTATTATTTTTAGTTTTCCCCACCCCCAGTCATGCCTCTTTTTTATATTTATTTTCATCCATCTTTTATTCTTCCAGCATGTGTGGGCCTCCCATTGCAGTGGCTTTTCTCATTGCAGAGCACCGTCTCTGGGTGCATGTGCTCCAGAGCACTGGCTTGTAGTTGGACACACTGGTCCAGCCGCTCTGCGGCACGTGGAATCTTCCCAGGCCAGGGATTGAACCAGTGCCCCTTGCACTGCAAGGCGGACTCTCCACCCACTGGACCACCAGGGAAGCCCTATTCATTATTTTCATCTGTATGTCCTAAGTCTTTTTCTTCTCTTTATAGTTCAGTAGTTGAGGAGAACTCATGTCTGTGTTGGACCTTCTGAGTTGATTTCACTAGAGATGTGATATGTTATTTCAGTTTAAAGTTGCAGAGTTTTAAAAATTTTAGACAAGTTCTTTGGGATTATAGTTCTTATTATTGTATTCTTTTGGATTGGTTTTCTCTCTCTGCAGGGACTCTTGTACACATACTGGGTGTTCTTTGCCTTTCCTTCTATATTTGTTGCCTTCTCTTGAATCCTTTTCATCTTTCTTAATTTCTTCTTGGTTCTGTAAAAGTTTATTTTTATTGTTTATTTCTCTTAAAGCATAGTCTGTTGTGTATGGTGACTCTTGGGTTTGTTCTTAGATTTTATCTAATTCTTTTCTGTGTTCCACCGTCTCACTTTTGAGTGTTTTTCATTCTTATTTATGTTCTTTCATATCTTGTAATTTTCATCTTTTTGTGTGCATAGTGGACATGGTATTTGGCAAGGTCTCACCATTAATGGAAGTATTATTCTGTTCTTTATTTTTTTTCTCATATAATAACTTATACATGAGATTTGGCCTCACTCTTTCTGCTGCTGATTTTTCAGTGAAATTGGGTTTTTGAATGGTTAGAAAGGGAGTTCTAAGAGAGATTTCTAATTTATGGCCATAGTGCTCCCTCTTCTGTTGTTTTAGGGAACTGGTTGAAAGCAGGGCTGCTTGTTTTCTGAAGTTGCTTGCTTTTGTTCCCCTCCTGTTTAAAATTCATCCTTTTAAAGTGTACAAAGAAAGTGGGGGGCTAATACAATTGCCCCTTCAACAGCATGGATTTGAATGGTATGGGTTCACTTATACATGGATGCTTTCATTCTGTGTGTGCTGCAGCACTACATAATCTATAGTGTCTGTAGCAGTTGAAGCCACAGATGCAGAATCCCGCATACAGAGGGCCAGCTGCAAAGCTATATGTGGATTTTCCACTCTGCGGAGGGTCAGCACCTCTAACCCCCTGAAATACTCAAAGGTCAATTTATAGAGTTGAGCAACTGTTAACTAACCACTGTCTCATTTTGGAGACTTTTATCACTCCATAGGAAGCAGCATGCCCATGAGCAGTCAGTCCCCATTCCCCACTCCATCCAGCCTCTGGCGACCACTCATCTTTCTGTCTCTGGATTTGCCTGTGCTGAAGATTTCATATCAGTAGAATCGTACAATATGTGATCTTTGCACTTGGCTTCTTTCATTTAGCATCATGTTTCCAGAGTCCGTCATATTGTAGCATATATTAGGGCTTCATTTCTTTTTATTACCAAATAATATCCCATTGTATGGACAAACAGATTTTGTCTGGACATTTGAGTTGTTTCTGCTTTGTACCTGGTGTGAATAATGCTGGTAATGCTGCCGATGTTGGTTGGTAGCTTATTTATTATCTGTCAGTCTTTTTGTATGTATGGAAGAAAAGCTAGTGAAGCCCAGAGGTTTCTTCTGTCTCTAAGTTTAATAAATACTCTCTTGATAACTATATGCTTAGAAAAATAACAGTAAGTACTGTACATTAATGAAGAAATCAAAGGCTCCTACTTGTCAGTCGTTAAAAATTTAATATACTTTGTTGTTGTATCTTATAAAACTTGCATAGGATAGTAGCCCCACAAAAAAACTTTCTGAGTCTAGTTGAAAATTAAAATAGTACAAATGGTATTTTAACTTCACTCCCAGAGGTGTTTCTCTTTTGGTGTTACTGAGAGGTAAAGAATACCAGTCTGAGAATCAGGAGACCTGGATTCAAGGCCTCACTTTCCTGTTTACTTGCTCAGCTGATTTCTGTGGTTATTTACGGTAGAGTTACTTCTCTATAAAATAGCAGGGCTGTAGTAGATGGTGACTGGTATCTCTTTTAATAAGGACTCTTTAGCTTTGTAATGAGGCAATCAATTTACTTCTCTCTGGTCTTTCACAACCAGAAATTATTTTAAAGTACTTATTAGTAACCTGTTACCATCATGTATGGTACATGGACCATTGAGTGAGTGAAATGGCAAGTGTAGCTAGGATAATTGACAGGTAAGTATTTTTGTCCTTGCTCTTTATTTATTAATTAATTGAATGGCATATATATAGTTTGTAATTAATTATTTTTATCTTGCTTTTACAGAGTTTTGTTGTTTATAGATATATGTAATCCCAGGTCAGTCATAGGTGTATCCCTGGCCCTCCCACCTGGGCTCCCTCCCTGTCCCTGCTCAGGCCGTTGCCTGGCCCCACGTAAGAGCCCTTAGTCCCACAGTGCTTTCACAATGGTTATCTCTTTCACATAGATAATATAGGTTTCATGTTATGTAGAATCGTACAATATGTGATCTTTGCACTTGGCTTCTTTCATTTAGCATCATGTTTCCAGAGTCCGTCATATTGTAGCATATATTAGGGCTTCATTTCTTTTTATTACCAAATAATATCCCATTGTATGGACAAACAGATTTTGTCTGGACATTTGAGTTGTTTCTGCTTTGTACCTGGTGTGAATAATGCTGGTAATGCTGCCGATGTTGGTTGGTAGCTTATTTATTATCTGTCAGTCTTTTTGTATGTATGGAAGAAAAGCTAGTGAAGCCCAGAGGTTTCTTCTGTCTCTAAGTTTAATAAATACTCTCTTGATAACTATATGCTTAGAAAAATAACAGTAAGTACTGTACATTAATGAAGAAATCAAAGGCTCCTACTTGTCAGTCGTTAAAAATTTAATATACTTTGTTGTTGTATCTTATAAAACTTGCATAGGATAGTAGCCCCACAAAAAAACTTTCTGAGTCTAGTTGAAAATTAAAATAGTACAAATGGTATTTTAACTTCACTCCCAGAGGTGTTTCTCTTTTGGTGTTACTGAGAGGTAAAGAATACCAGTCTGAGAATCAGGAGACCTGGATTCAAGGCCTCACTTTCCTGTTTACTTGCTCAGCTGATTTCTGTGGTTATTTACGGTAGAGTTACTTCTCTATAAAATAGCAGGGCTGTAGTAGATGGTGACTGGTATCTCTTTTAATAAGGACTCTTTAGCTTTGTAATGAGGCAATCAATTTACTTCTCTCTGGTCTTTCACAACCAGAAATTATTTTAAAGTACTTATTAGTAACCTGTTACCATCATGTATGGTACATGGACCATTGAGTGAGTGAAATGGCAAGTGTAGCTAGGATAATTGACAGGTAAGTATTTTTGTCCTTGCTCTTTATTTATTAATTAATTGAATGGCATATATATAGTTTGTAATTAATTATTTTTATCTTGCTTTTACAGAGTTTTGTTGTTTATAGATATATGTAATCCCAGGTCAGTCATAGGTGTATCCCTGGCCCCTCCCACCTGGGCTCCCCTCCCTGTCCCTGCTCAGGCCGTTGCCTGGCCCCCACGTAAGAGCCCTTAGTCCCACAGTGCTTTCACAATGGTTATCTCTTTCACATATGATAATATAGGTTTCCATGTTACTCTCTCCACGCCTCCCGCCCACTGTTCATTCCCCACAGTGTCCATATATATGTTCTCTGTCTGTTTTCTATCGCCTCACTGCATGTATTATCATTACCATCTTACTAGATTCCATATATGTGTGTTAGTATACTGTACTTGTCTTTCTCTTTTTGACTTACTTCACTTTGTATAATGGGTTCTAGAGTTATCCATGTCATTAGGACTGAGACTTCTGCTTTTCTTTTTACAGCTAAGAAATATTCCATTGTATATATGTGTCATAGTTTCCTTATCCTTTCATTCATTGATAGACATCTTAGGTTGCTTCCATGTTCTAGCTATTATAAAAAGTGCTGGGATGAACATTGGGGTACAGGTGTCTCTCGATTTTGATTTCATTAGTGTATATGAATGGCATATATATTTTAACAAATATTTTGCTACTCATTAGTCATGGTGGCCAATGTTTGGCATTATGTGTATTTTTATTGCACACTGTATGTTTACTGGATATTTACATATTTTGAAAAATTATACAATTAGTATAGTTTGGTTGACATATAACTAAAGATAATCACTTGAAGTGTCTAGTATACTGCAAGATAGTGCTATTAAGATAGATTGTTTGTTAAATATTTTATATTCAGTGAATATCAAGATGAATACAGTATACAGTTTACTCAATTTCTCCTTTTTAAAGTTAAGTGCCTGCTGAATTGTCTAAGCCTTGATTAGAAAACAAACTTACCATTTTTATTAAGTGCTTATTAAAAGACAAAAATGACTAAAAAACAAGAATCCTCCTATCACTCACCATTCCATTTTAGAGATGACTTCGAATCACAGTTAACATTCTTAGTTATATATCCGTTTTCTAAGTAGAATTCTAATTCTTGCTTGGAGCAGGTAACATTCCTTCATTTTGTGCCTTGGTTCAGGGGTATTTCTTGATATCCAAAATGAGTAAAGAGAAATTATATCTTCTTGTCATAATTAGTTTGGACAATAGAGCCTAATTTATTTAATCCCTGTATTTTAGTTTATCTACAAGAACTGCTTAGGAGACTGTCCTGAGTTGAATATCTTTCCAGAGAACTGAACTGTAGGCTGAAAGGCACCCTATTCCTTGAATATGGGAGACATGGATATGATTTGTCTTATAAATCCTGTAATATTTTGCATTTTATCAATGATTTGCTTACATATTACTCATTTGATTCTCACAGCTGACCTGTGATATTTTCTCAGATTTGTTTTATTAGGTTTACATCTATATACTTTCTCCCTTTTGGGTTACAGTGCAAGTGTTATTGCATTTAAAATTTTTATTTCCATGCACTTATTGCTGGCGTATAGAAATATAATCAGTTTTCGTATGTTAATCTTCCATTTTGTGACTTACCTGGAGCTCAGAATTTCTGGAAGGTTTTTGTTCTTTAGGTTGTTTGTAGATTCCTGGGGATTTTCTCTGTAAACAATCATGGAGAGTTTCTCTTTGTAATCTGTTGTTGTTCAGTTATCTAGTTGTGTCCAAGCTCTTTGCAACTCCATGGACTGCAGCATGCCCGGCCTCCCAGTCCGTCACCATCTCCCGGAGCTTGCCCAAGTTCATGTCCAGTCAGTGATGCCATGCCACCATCCTCTGGCACCCTCTTCTGCCCTCAGTTCCTAATTTTGGTTGACATATAACTAAAGATAATCACTTGAAGTGTCTAGTATACTGCAAGATAGTGCTATTAAGATAGATTGTTTGTTAAATATTTTATATTCAGTGAATATCAAGATGAATACAGTATACAGTTTACTCAATTTCTCCTTTTTAAAGTTAAGTGCCTGCTGAATTGTCTAAGCCTTGATTAGAAAACAAACTTACCATTTTTATTAAGTGCTTATTAAAAGACAAAAATGACTAAAAAACAAGAATCCTCCTATCACTCACCATTCCATTTTAGAGATGACTTCGGAATCACAGTTAACATTCTTAGTTATATATCCGTTTTCTAAGTAGAATTCTAATTCTTGCTTGGAGCAGGTAACATTCCTTCATTTTGTGCCTTGGTTCAGGGGTATTTCTTGATATCCAAAATGAGTAAAGAGAAATTATATCTTCTTGTCATAATTAGTTTGGACAATAGAGCCTAATTTATTTAATCCCTGTATTTTAGTTTATCTACAAGAACTGCTTAGGAGACTGTCCTGAGTTGAATATCTTTCCAGAGAACTGAACTGTAGGCTGAAAGGCACCCTATTCCTTGAATATGGGAGACATGGATATGATTTGTCTTATAAATCCTGTAATATTTTGCATTTTATCAATGATTTGCTTACATATTACTCATTTGATTCTCACAGCTGACCTGTGATATTTTCTCAGATTTGTTTTATTAGGTTTACATCTATATACTTTCTCCCTTTTGGGTTACAGTGCAAGTGTTATTGCATTTAAAATTTTTATTTCCATGCACTTATTGCTGGCGTATAGAAATATAATCAGTTTTCGTATGTTAATCTTCCATTTTGTGACTTACCTGGAGCTCAGAATTTCTGGAAGGTTTTTTTGTTCTTTAGGTTGTTTGTAGATTCCTGGGGATTTTCTCTGTAAACAATCATGGAGAGTTTCTCTTTGTAATCTGTTGTTGTTCAGTTATCTAGTTGTGTCCAAGCTCTTTGCAACTCCATGGACTGCAGCATGCCCGGCCTCCCAGTCCGTCACCATCTCCCGGAGCTTGCCCAAGTTCATGTCCATTGCGTCAGTGATGCCATCCAGCCATCTCATCCTCTGGCACCCTCTTCTGCCCTCAGTCTTTCCCATAAATCTTTTAGGTTGGTGCAAAAGTAATTGCCATTTCAGACCATGAATTTTAAATCATAACTAGGTTCAAACACATCTTTTTAAATCAAAATACCAACCATTACATTCAACACATTTTTGCCAACGAGAAACAAGTTTGCTTATTCCTATAGCATAAAAATCTTTGCTTTGGAATTCTGTGAACTCTTAGAAAGCATTTTCTGCCTTCTGTGGTTGTGGAAGCGTTTTCCCTGCAGAAAGTTGTCAAGATTTTTGAAGAAGTGGTAGTCAGTTGGCGAGAGGTCAGGTGAATATGGGAGATAAGACAAAGCTTCATAGCCCAATTTGATCAACTTTTGAAGTGTTGGTTGTGTGATATGCAGTCAGGCGTTGTTGTGGAGAAGAATTGGGTCCTTTAGTCCTTTCTGCTGACCGGTGCTGACTGCAGGTGTTGTGGTTTTCGGTGCATCTCATAGATTTGCTGAGCATACTTCTCAGATGTAATAGTTTCATCGGGATTCAGAAAGCTGTAGTGGATCAGACCTTCAGCAGACAACCAAGCAGTGACCAGAACCTTTTTTTTTTTGGTGCACATTTGGCTTTGAGAAGCACTTTGGAGCTTCTTCTTGGCTCAGCCACTGAGCTGGTCATTGCCAATTGTCATATACATCCAGCTTTCATCATACATTCTCCCTTTTGGGTTACAGTGCAAGTGTTATTGCATTTAAAATTTTTATTTCCATGCACTTATTGCTGGCGTATAGAAATATAATCAGTTTTCGTATGTTAATCTTCCATTTTGTGACTTACCTGGAGCTCAGAATTTCTGGAAGGTTTTTGTTCTTTAGGTTGTTTGTAGATTCCTGGGGATTTTCTCTGTAAACAATCATGGAGAGTTTCTCTTTGTAATCTGTTGTTGTTCAGTTATCTAGTTGTGTCCAAGCTCTTTGCAACTCCATGGACTGCAGCATGCCCGGCCTCCCAGTCCGTCACCATCTCCCGGAGCTTGCCCAAGTTCATGTCCATTGCGTCAGTGATGCCATCCAGCCATCTCATCCTCTGGCACCCTCTTCTGCCCTCAGTCTTTCCCATAAATCTTTTAGGTTGGTGCAAAAGTAATTGCCATTTCAGACCATGAATTTTAAATCATAACTAGGTTCAAACACATCTTTTTAAATCAAAATACCAACCATTACATTCAACACATTTTTGCCAACGAGAAACAAGTTTGCTTATTCCTATAGCATAAAAATCTTTGCTTTGGAATTCTGTGAACTCTTAGAAAGCATTTTCTGCCTTCTGTGGTTGTGGAAGCGTTTTCCCTGCAGAAAGTTGTCAAGATTTTTGAAGAAGTGGTAGTCAGTTGGCGAGAGGTCAGGTGAATATGGGAGATAAGACAAAGCTTCATAGCCCAATTTGATCAACTTTTGAAGTGTTGGTTGTGTGATATGCAGTCAGGCGTTGTTGTGGAGAAGAATTGGGTCCTTTAGTCCTTTCTGCTGACCGGTGCTGACTGCAGGTGTTGTGGTTTTCGGTGCATCTCATAGATTTGCTGAGCATACTTCTCAGATGTAATAGTTTCATCGGGATTCAGAAAGCTGTAGTGGATCAGACCTTCAGCAGACAACCAAGCAGTGACCAGAACCTTTTTTTTTTTGGTGCACATTTGGCTTTGAGAAGCACTTTGGAGCTTCTTCTTGGCTCAGCCACTGAGCTGGTCATTGCCAATTGTCATATACATCCAGCTTTCATCATACATCACAATCTAATTGTGAAATGGTTCAGTGTTGTATAGAATAAAAGACAACAACACTTCAAAATGACAATTTTTTTGATTTGTGGTTGGCTCATGAGGCACCCACTTATCGAGCTTTTTCACCTTTACAGTTTGCTTCCAATGACAAATGACCGTAGAATGGTTGGTGTTGAGTTCTTCAGCAGCTTCCCATGTAGTTATAAGAGGATCAGCTTCAGTGACAGCTCTCAATTGGTTGTTGTCAACTTCCAGTGCCACTACGCTCCTCATCTTCAGTATTCTCATCTCTTTTCAGAACTTCTTGAAACACCACTGCACTGTACCTGACTTGTCTCTGCTACTTTATGACCCATTTTTAAATCAAATAAGAAAATCACTTGAGTTTGCTTTTTGTCTTAACATAATTTCCGTAGTCTAAAATATAAAATAAACAGCAAATAATATATCATTAGCAAAAAGCACAAAATAAGAAATGTTCAGGGCTTCCCCTGGTGGTCCAGTGGGTAAGGACACCGCCTTGCACTGCAAGGGGCGCCGGTTCGGGCCCTGGCCTGGGAAGATCCCACGTGCCATGGAGCGGCTGGACCGATGTGTCCAGTCACCAAGCCGGATCTCTGGAGCGCATGCGCCCAGAGCCAGCGCTCTGCAGCGACAGACGCCACCACGATGGGAGGCCCACACGGGCCAAAGAACAAAGACGGATGAAAACAGAGAAATGAAAGACCAATGGAAGTGGCCCGCCCACTCCCCTCCCTCCCCAACCCGACCCCTGCCCAAAATAAATAAATAAATAAATCTTTAAAAAAAAAAACAACAACAACAACAAAAAAAGAAATGTTCATTAAAATGATGTATACCATAACCACACTTATTAAGAATTTATTCCAGTATCAAAGCAAATTTCAACAATGTAAAAACCATAGTTATGTTTGCACCAAGCTAATATGTGTCCAGTTTTTTCTTATTTATGGCACTGGCTAGAACTTCTAGCACTGTGTTGCCTAAGAGTGGTGAACCCCCTCTAGAGCTGTTCATTCAAATTTTTGGGAGCCACTGAGCTGGTCATTGCCAATTGTCATATACATCCAGCTTTCATCATACATCACAATCTAATTGTGAAATGGTTCAGTGTTGTATAGAATAAAAGACAACAACACTTCAAAATGACAATTTTTTTGATTTGTGGTTGGCTCATGAGGCACCCACTTATCGAGCTTTTTCACCTTTACAGTTTGCTTCCAATGACAAATGACCGTAGAATGGTTGGTGTTGAGTTCTTCAGCAGCTTCCCATGTAGTTATAAGAGGATCAGCTTCAGTGACAGCTCTCAATTGGTTGTTGTCAACTTCCAGTGCCACTACGCTCCTCATCTTCAGTATTCTCATCTCTTTTCAGAACTTCTTGAAACACCACTGCACTGTACCTGACTTGTCTCTGCTACTTTATGACCCATTTTTAAATCAAATAAGAAAATCACTTGAGTTTGCTTTTTGTCTTAACATAATTTCCGTAGTCTAAAATATAAAATAAACAGCAAATAATATATCATTAGCAAAAAGCACAAAATAAGAAATGTTCAGGGCTTCCCCTGGTGGTCCAGTGGGTAAGGACACCGCCTTGCACTGCAAGGGGCGCCGGTTCGGGCCCTGGCCTGGGAAGATCCCACGTGCCATGGAGCGGCTGGACCGATGTGTCCAGTCACCAAGCCGGATCTCTGGAGCGCATGCGCCCAGAGCCAGCGCTCTGCAGCGACAGACGCCACCACGATGGGAGGCCCACACGGGCCAAAGAACAAAGACGGATGAAAACAGAGAAATGAAAGACCAATGGAAGTGGCCCGCCCACTCCCCTCCCTCCCCAACCCGACCCCTGCCCAAAATAAATAAATAAATAAATCTTTAAAAAAAAAAACAACAACAACAACAAAAAAAGAAATGTTCATTAAAATGATGTATACCATAACCACACTTATTAAGAATTTATTCCAGTATCAAAGCAAATTTCAACAATGTAAAAACCATAGTTATGTTTGCACCAAGCTAATATGTGTCCAGTTTTTTCTTATTTATGGCACTGGCTAGAACTTCTAGCACTGTGTTGCCTAAGAGTGGTGAGAGTGTGTATCCTTGCCTTGTTCCTGATCATGGAGGGGAAGCATTCAGTCCTCACTGTTATATCAGCTATAGGTTTTTTGTAGGTGCTGCTAATCAAGTTGAAGTTCCTTTTCCATGTTTTTCTGAAAATTTTATCATGAATACGTGTTGAATTTTGTCAGGTGTTTTTTTCATCTATAAGTAGGCTCATTTAATTTTTCTTCTTTAGCCTGATGTTGATTGATTCTCAAATATTGAACCAACTTTGCATCCTGGAAAAAAACCCACTTGATCATGGTACATAATTTTTTATATATCACTGAGTTCTTTCTATTAATGTTTTGCTAAGAGTTTTATGTCCATATTCCTGAGGGATATTGGTCTTCAGGTTTCTTTTTTGACAGTCTTTTTCTGTTTTGGTATCATGGTTGATATTACTTTTGTACAGTGAATTCTGATATATTCCCTCCTCTTCTGTTTTCTGGTAGGGAGTGCATAGAATTGGTGTTAATTCTTTAAACATTTGGTAGAATTTTTCGTTGAAACCATCTGTGCCTGGAGGTTTCTCTTTTAAGAGGTTTTTGGATTATGAAATCAGTTTGCGTAACAGTTATACAGCTATTCAGTTTATCTGTCACATACCCAGTGAGTTGTGGTAGTTTGTGCGTTTTGAACAGTTGGTTCATTTCATCTAAATTGTCAGCTGAACGTGTGTAGGGTCGTTCTTAGTACTTCTTTACGATCCTTTCGATGTCTTCAGCATCTGCAGTGATAATATCATTTCACTACTGATACTAGTAATTTGTATTTTCTCTCCTTTTTATTTTTGTCAGGCTTATCAATTTGGAAAGAACTCTATTTCATTGATTTCTCCATGTTTTTCTATTTTCAGTCTCATTGATTTCTGCTTTTATTTTCTTCTGCTTGCTTTGAGTTTATTTTTACTCTACTTTTTCTAGGTTTTTGAAGATAGGAACTTAGCTTACTGATGTAAGACTTCTTCCTAATTATGACCCACAAACTTTGGTATTTTGTATTTTAATTTTTACTCCTTTCCAAATATTATAAAATTTCTATTGAAATGTATCATTTAGTTTTCAAGTGATTTTTAAAATCTTTTTGTTACCTTTTAGTTACTGGTTTCTAGTTTTATTGTTAGAGAAAGTACTCTTTGTAATTTCAGTTTTTTATTGAAGTTTGCTTAATGGCCCAGGGCATAGTCTGTCTTGGCTTATTCTGTGGACACTTGAAAAGAGGGTGTATTCTGCTGCTGTTGAGTGGACTGTTCTATTAATATAACTGTCACTTAGATCCTGTGATTGATGGTGGTGATGTTGAGTTCTTACGTGCCCTTGCTTGTTTTCTATCTGATTCTATTAGAGTAGGAATGTTGAAATCTCCAACTATTGTGGGTTTGTCCATTTTTCCTTTCACTTCAGTTTTTCCTTCCTGTGTGTATAGCTCTCTTCAACACATACACATTTAGGATTGGCTGGTCTTGAAACTTGAACCTGCTTTCATTCTGTCACCCCTCCTTGTCCTGGGCAAATTTCTTTTTAATTATCTGATGTTAGCATAAACATCATGCTTTGCCTTTTTTGTATTGTTGGCATGATATATCTTTTCCCTCCCTTAACTTTCAACCTTCCTATATTTTTATATTTGAAGTGAGTTTCTTACAGACAGCGTAAGATTAGGTTATATTTTAAATGCACATCTGCCAAATTTGTCTTAATAATTGGTAGAGATGGACCATTTACACTTCATGTAATTACTGATATGCTTAGGTCTGCCATTTTATTTATTATTTTCTCTCTGTTTTTCCTGGTTTTTATTTCTTTTTCCTGCATTGCTGTGGACTACTTGAACATTCTTTAGAATTCCATCTTGGCTTATATGTAGTGGTTTTTTCCTTCCAGTTTTATTGAGATGTAATTGGCATGCATATAGCACTGTATATATTTAAGGTATACAACAAAATGATTTCCATACATCTTAAAATGATAACCAAAGTAAGTTTCATGAACATCCATCATCTCATGCAACTACAAAACCAAAAAAATTTCCTTTTGGTGAAAACTCTTTTAAGATTCACTCTCTTTTAACAACTTTCATATATTACATACTCAATGTTGGTTATGTTAGTTATGTTCAGTCAATACATTACATCCATGGTACTTATTAATTTTATAATTGGAAGTTAGTACCTTTTGACCAACTTCATCTAATTCCTCCTCTCCACTATGGCAACTACAAATGACTTATATATAGTGTTTTTGAGTGCATATATTTGCATATTTATTGTAGTTGGTAATTGTTGCATTACATTACCTTTGTGTAACATATATACATATCAGAGTCTGTTGATAGTATCATTTTATCAGTTCAAGTATGTAAACCTTACCTTTTTTCATGTACCTTTACCCTAACCCCATTTATAATTGTCTTAAATATTTACTTTGAATAATATTTCCAATAATATTAGTACTGTAAGTTTTTCTTCAACCTCCAAGTATAATTTTGAAGACTCAAGGAGAGGGAAACCCTATGTGTCTGCCTATATTTTTGCTTACCTTGTTCTTTGTTCCTTTCTGGTATTCCAGGTTTCATCTTTCTGTCATTTTCTTCCTGTTTATAGAACTTGTTTAGCTGGGTTCTTTTGGTGAGGGGGCAGGGAATGGGTTTGCCTGCCACAGACTGTCTTGCTTTTCTTGTCTGGGAAGGTCTTGATTTTCCCTTAATTCTTCCAGGATATTTTCTCTGGGTATAGGTAGTTCTTGTGTGACATTTCCTTTAACTCTTGAAAAATATGTGCCACTTTCCTTCTAACCTCTGTGGGGAATGATGAGAAATCCACTGTTGTTAGAATTCATTTTCCCCTATAGGTTATGTGTTGTTTCTCTCTCTGATGTCAAGGTTCTTTCTTGTGTTTCATTTTCAGAAGTTTAGCTATGATGTGTCTTAACATAGATTGCTTTGAATTTATCTAGTTTGGTGTTCTCTTAGTTTTTTGAATCTGCAGGTTATGACCTTTAGCAAATACGGTGAGTTTTCCTATATGGAAGTCATTATTTCCCATAGTACTTTTTTTATTATTATTATTCTTTATTTTAAAGGTTTTACAGAGTTTTGTTGTTCACAGACATGTATGTTCCCAGATCAGTCATATGCATATCCATGGTCCCCACCCAACCCCCATAGTACTTTTTGTCCTCTATTTCTCCTTTCTTCCTAGTACTCCAGTGTCATGCAGGTGTAAACCTTTTCTTGTAGCACCACAGGTCTCTGAAAATTCTGTTCATTTTTTCTCTTTTTTTATTGAAGTATTAATAGTTGATTTACAATGTGTTAATTTCTGTGTGACCTACTTTTTCCCCCATGCAACTACAAATGACTTATAAAACATATATTTGCATATTTATTGTAGTTGGTAATTGTTGCATTACATTACCTTTGTGTAACATATATACATATCAGAGTCTGTTGATAGTATCATTTTATCAGTTCAAGTATGTAAACCTTACCTTTTTCATGTACCTTTACCCTAACCCCATTTATAATTGTCTTAAATATTTACTTTGAATAATATTTCCAATAATATTAGTACTGTAAGTTTTTCTTCAACCTCCAAGTATAATTTTGAAGACTCAAGGAGAGGGAAACCCTATGTGTCTGCCTATATTTTTGCTTACCTTGTTCTTTGTTCCTTTCTGGTATTCCAGGTTTCATCTTTCTGTCATTTTCTTCCTGTTTATAGAACTTGTTTAGCTGGGTTCTTTTGGTGAGGGGGCAGGGAATGGGTTTGCCTGCCACAGACTGTCTTGCTTTTCTTGTCTGGGAAGGTCTTGATTTTCCCTTAATTCTTCCAGGATATTTTCTCTGGGTATAGGTAGTTCTTGTGTGACATTTCCTTTAACTCTTGAAAAATATGTGCCACTTTCCTTCTAACCTCTGTGGGGAATGATGAGAAATCCACTGTTGTTAGAATTCATTTTCCCTATAGGTTATGTGTTGTTTCTCTCTCTGATGTCAAGGTTCTTTCTTGTGTTTCATTTTCAGAAGTTTAGCTATGATGTGTCTTAACATAGATTGCTTTGAATTTATCTAGTTTGGTGTTCTCTTAGTTTTTTGAATCTGCAGGTTATGACCTTTAGCAAATACGGTGAGTTTTCCTATATGGAAGTCATTATTTCCCATAGTACTTTTTTTATTATTATTATTCTTTATTTTAAAGGTTTTACAGAGTTTTGTTGTTCACAGACATGTATGTTCCCAGATCAGTCATATGCATATCCATGGTCCCCACCCAACCCCCATAGTACTTTTTGTCCTCTATTTCTCCTTTCTTCCTAGTACTCCAGTGTCATGCAGGTGTAAACCTTTTCTTGTAGCACCACAGGTCTCTGAAAATTCTGTTCATTTTTTCTCTTTTTTTATTGAAGTATTAATAGTTGATTTACAATGTGTTAATTTCTTCTGTACAGCAAAAGTGATTCAGCTACACATATATGTGTGTGTGTATATATATGTATACATTTTTTTTAAATTCTTTTTAATCATGGTTTTTTTCACAGGATATTGAGTGTAGTTTCCTGTGCTGTGCAGTAGGGCCTGGTTGTTTATCATTCTATATATAACGGCTTGCCTCTGCTAATCCCAGACTCTCGATCTATTCCTCCCCCCACTTCTTCCCCCTTGGCAACCACAAGTCTGTTCTCTGTGTCTGTTTCATTAATAGGTTCGTTTGTGTTGTTTTTTTATATTCCACATATAAGTGATATCATATGGTACTTGTTTTTCTCCTTCTAACTTATTTCACTTAGTCCGATTATCTGTAGGTTAATCTATGTTGCTGCAGATGGTATTATTTCATTCTTTATTTACCATTGACTGTCATTCCATTGTATATATGTAACATGTCTTGTCTGTCCGTCCATCTGTTGATAGACATATGGGTTGCTTCCGTGTCTTGACTGTTGTGGATAGTGCTGCTGTGAACATAGGGCTGCATGTGTCTTTTTGCACTGTGGTTTTGTCTGGATTGTTGGATCATATGGTAGATCTATTTTTAGTTTTTTGAGGAACCTCTATATTGTTTTTCATAGTGGCTGTATCAATTCACATTCCCACCGACAGTGGAGGAGGGTTCCTTTTTCTCGACATCATCTCCAACATTTGTTATTTTGTAGCTTTTTAATCATAGCCTTTCTGATGGGTGTGAGGTGATACCTCATTGTAGTTTTGATTGGCATTTTTCTAATAATTAGTGATGTTGAGTATCTTTTATGTATCCATTGGCCATCTGTATGTCTTCTTTAGAGAAATGTCTATTTAAGCCGTCTGCCTATTTTTCAGTTGGTTTGTTTGTTTTTGTTGTTGTATGAGCTATTTGTATATTTTGGAAATTAAGCCGTTGCCAGTGTCATCATTTGCAGATATTTTCCACCATTCTTTAGGTTGTTTGTTCATTTTGTGTCTAGTTTCCTTTGCTGTACAAAAGCTTGTAAGTTTGATTATGTCCTATTTGTTTTTTTTTCACTCTGACTTTTATTGCCTTGGGAGACTTTTTTTAAGTCTCTTTTCTCTCCACAAGCTGAAGGTTGCCAAAACTAATAATGTGTTCAGCTACACATATATGTGTGTGTTATATATGTATACATTTTTTAAATTCTTTTTAATCATGGTTTTTTTCACAGGATATTGAGTGTAGTTTCCTGTGCTGTGCAGTAGGGCCTGGTTGTTTATCATTCTATATATAACGGCTTGCCTCTGCTAATCCCAGACTCTCGATCTATTCCTCCCCCCACTTCTTCCCCCTTGGCAACCACAAGTCTGTTCTCTGTGTCTGTTTCATTAATAGGTTCGTTTGTGTTGTTTTTTTATATTCCACATATAAGTGATATCATATGGTACTTGTTTTTCTCCTTCTAACTTATTTCACTTAGTCCGATTATCTGTAGGTTAATCTATGTTGCTGCAGATGGTATTATTTCATTCTTTATTTACCATTGACTGTCATTCCATTGTATATATGTAACATGTCTTGTCTGTCCGTCCATCTGTTGATAGACATATGGGTTGCTTCCGTGTCTTGACTGTTGTGGATAGTGCTGCTGTGAACATAGGGCTGCATGTGTCTTTTTGCACTGTGGTTTTGTCTGGATTGTTGGATCATATGGTAGATCTATTTTTAGTTTTTTGAGGAACCTCTATATTGTTTTTCATAGTGGCTGTATCAATTCACATTCCCACCGACAGTGGAGGAGGGTTCCTTTTTCTCGACATCATCTCCAACATTTGTTATTTTGTAGCTTTTTAATCATAGCCTTTCTGATGGGTGTGAGGTGATACCTCATTGTAGTTTTGATTGGCATTTTTCTAATAATTAGTGATGTTGAGTATCTTTTATGTATCCATTGGCCATCTGTATGTCTTCTTTAGAGAAATGTCTATTTAAGCCGTCTGCCTATTTTTCAGTTGGTTTGTTTGTTTTTGTTGTTGTATGAGCTATTTGTATATTTTGGAAATTAAGCCGTTGCCAGTGTCATCATTTGCAGATATTTTCCACCATTCTTTAGGTTGTTTGTTCATTTTGTGTCTAGTTTCCTTTGCTGTACAAAAGCTTGTAAGTTTGATTATGTCCTATTTGTTTTTTTTTCACTCTGACTTTTATTGCCTTGGGAGACTTTTTTTAAGTCTCTTTTCTCTCCACAAGCTGAAGGTTGCGGCCAAAACTAATAAGAATAGAATTTTTAAAGTTTTTTAAAAAGTTCTATCTCTTCTAAAAATCTTTTAATTCTCACCTCCTGTTTATATATTTTTTATATCCTTAAGCTTATATATTATAGTTTTTAAAAGTCCTTGCCTGGTAACTCAGTCATCCTTGTGACTTCTTAATCTGTTTCTCTTGACCAATTTTGGTTATCATTTTACTGTTTCTTTATATGTCTGCTAGTTTTGATTGGTTAGTAGACATTGTGAAATTGTGAAATTTTATGTTTATGTTTTGTAGTGGTTTTGTTCTCTAATTTTAAATAGTGTGGACCTTGTTCTTGTAAACCGCTATTATAGATCAGTGTGATCCTTATAGCAGGGATGAGCAAACATCTTCTTAAAGGACCAGATAGTAAATATTTTAGGATCATATTTTAGAGTGACATGGTCTCTGTTGTAACTATTAACTACACTTTGTAGCTGGAATGCAGCCCTAGACAATATATAAACATACGAGTTTTGCCATATTCTAATAAAACTTTACTTACAAAAACCTTTTACTTTAAAAGTAAAATAAAAATTTAAAAAAACAACGACCAGTAAATGTGAAGAAAGGAACAATTTCAACTGTAAAAAAAAAAAAACCAGCCTTAACTAATTGTGTCTGCAACAGCCCTATTTCCAAATAAGGTCACAGCCACAGGCTGTGGGGAAACAGACCCCAGTGATGGTTTTTGTGGCTTTGGCTGAGCCAGGAGAAAAGTAAATTGGGAATGAGAAATATACTAGAAAGATGTAAGAGAAAAACAAGTGATGTCATTCACATGGCTTATTAGCTGGGAATATACTGATCAGCAACAGGTGGGAGGTCTGCTATGGACTGTGGAACGCTGGGTCTGTGCAGCCTCCTTAACTTCTCGCTGATATAGTTGCCCCCCAGCTGCAACACGCCCTTTCCATCCTCAGAGCCACGAGAATAATCATTGAGTAGGGCTGTGACTGAAACCAGCCTGGGCTAATGTCATTGCCTGTTAACACCTGGAGGCTTCAGCGCTGAGTAAAAGTGGACTGGTGAATGTGTTCAGGACTTTGATCCAAGAGGCCTTGAGCCCCCCCTGTTCCCATCCTTTCTCTTAGTTAAAAAAATTTTTTTTTTTACTTTCCCATGGGTGGTATCTTGCTGACTTTAGTGACTTTTTGTTGAGTTTTGTTAGAGTGTATTTAGAGTAGTTTTATTCTAGAACTAGTTTATTCCTTTTAGAGTATTCCCAGATTGCCCATGATGTTTGACAAGGATTCTCTGCCCTAATTGGTTGAAACTCAGATGTGTCCTAGTCCTGTATAGGCTTTGGAAACTGTTCAGCTTATAATACTCCAAGTCACCTTTTCTTGGTTTTACGGAGCTTCACTTGGTGCATGCACAGTTAAGTGTTCAGGCAAAGGTTCGAACAGACCTGAGTTATAGGGGTCTTCGGGAGCACTTCCGTCCTGTTAAGGTGTGCCTTGCCCGTTAGATTCCAATTTTTTCTCCTCACCTCAGCAAGGTAACATTGATCTGCTCTGGATCCTCCTCCTTACTCTGTAATCCAAAAAATCTTCCCCCGCCTCCTTCAAAAAAAGAAAAGACCCAGAGTACCCTAGAGCTCACTACATTTATCTTCCTTCTCTTGGGCATTACAGTCCTGTCCTGTCTGTTGTCCAATGTTTAAAAATCATTCTTTTGTATCTTACTCAGTTCTAGAGGTGCTTACAGCAGGAGTAAAGCCTGTGCTGTTTTCAGCATAGTTGGGAGCTACTATTGTGTTTTTGTCTTCTTTATTTGTCCAGTGATGGTTTTTCTGGCTTTGGCTGAGCCAGGAGAAAAGTAAATTGGGAATGAGAAATATACTAGAAAGATGTAAGAGAAAAACAAGTGATGTCATTCACATGGCTTATTAGCTGGGAATATACTGATCAGCAACAGGTGGGAGGTCTGCTATGGACTGTGGAACGCTGGGTCTGTGCAGCCTCCTTAACTTCTCGCTGATATAGTTGCCCCCCAGCTGCAACACGCCTTTCCATCCTCAGAGCCACGAGAATAATCATTGAGTAGGGCTGTGACTGAAACCAGCCTGGGCTAATGTCATTGCCTGTTAACACCTGGAGGCTTCAGCGCTGAGTAAAAGTGGACTGGTGAATGTGTTCAGGACTTTGATCCAAGAGGCCTTGAGCCCCCCCTGTTCCCATCCTTTCTCTTAGTTAAAAAAATTTTTTTTTTTACTTTCCCATGGGTGGTATCTTGCTGACTTTAGTGACTTTTTGTTGAGTTTTGTTAGAGTGTATTTAGAGTAGTTTTATTCTAGAACTAGTTTATTCCTTTTAGAGTATTCCCAGATTGCCCATGATGTTTGACAAGGATTCTCTGCCCTAATTGGTTGAAACTCAGATGTGTCCTAGTCCTGTATAGGCTTTGGAAACTGTTCAGCTTATAATACTCCAAGTCACCTTTTCTTGGTTTTACGGAGCTTCACTTGGTGCATGCACAGTTAAGTGTTCAGGCAAAGGTTCGAACAGACCTGAGTTATAGGGGTCTTCGGGAGCACTTCCGTCCTGTTAAGGTGTGCCTTGCCCGTTAGATTCCAATTTTTTCTCCTCACCTCAGCAAGGTAACATTGATCTGCTCTGGATCCTCCTCCTTACTCTGTAATCCAAAAAATCTTCCCCCGCCTCCTTCAAAAAAAGAAAAGACCCAGAGTACCCTAGAGCTCACTACATTTATCTTCCTTCTCTTGGGCATTACAGTCCTGTCCTGTCTGTTGTCCAATGTTTAAAAATCATTCTTTTGTATCTTACTCAGTTCTAGAGGTGCTTACAGCAGGGGAGTAAAGCCTGTGCTGTTTTCAGCATAGTTGGGAGCTACTATTGTGTTTTTTGTCTTCTTTAATTTTTGGTCACTTTCATTTATTCATTTTTATCCATCTTTGTTCTTTGGCCTGTGTGGGCCTCCCATTGCAGTGGCCTCTCCTGTAGCAGAGCACCGACTCGGGGCGCATGCGCTCCAGAGCGCTGGCTCGTAATTGGACACACTGGTCCAGCTGCTCTGTGGCACGTGGGATCTTCCCGGGCCAGGGATCAAACCAGTGCCCCTTGCACTGCAGGGCGGACTCTTTACCCACTGGACCACCAGGGAAGCCCCTATTGTGGTTTTAAAATATATATATCTTGACTTCACTCTAGACTAGGTTTTCTGGGGGTGGTACCTGGGCTTCCCTCCCTTTTAAAGTTCCTTGGGATTTTGACACACAGTCAAGCTTTCTGTCTATTCATATCCTCGGCAAACCAGTGGAGGCTGAGAGAGAACAGGGTGACTCTGGTGACTCCTCTGTTCTGTCTTCCCTTCCCCTTCCCGCCATTGACCTGCCCCTTCACCCCCAGCATTCTTTTTAGGTTAAGCATGTCAGTATTTATATACGTATATATTATATTTAGCCATACATGGGCGTTTGAAGAAATAGAATAAATAGGAAAGGATGAGTGTATCCCTCAGGACATCTGAGCTTACAATGCTAAGGGACTACCACAATAATAAAATTCATCCGAAGTCTTATTTTGACCTAAATTGATTCAATTGTACATTTAATTCTTCCATGTATCACTATTGGTTTTAATATGTCTTTTACCTAACTATGTAGCAGGATAGACCTTCCAGCAAAATGTACCATCTTCATCCTATGACTTCACATACCTCTTGATATGCCCCTAGAGTTTAACTTCCCTATTGGTTGAAGCACAACAATAGAAGCAGGTTACGTTTTTAAATTTTAAGTTATACTGTGAATGAGACAGGACTGAACTCTTCAGATACTTGATACATAGTTACATAAATGTTTCTTTGAGGAGAAAGTGTTTGAAATTCTTGTCACAGGCATCTAGAAGTCAGCACTTTTTCATCTCTAGAATTGTGGCTTGGGTTGGTTGCCACACTGAAACGGAGGGCTGCAGTGCCTTTTCGGGTGTTGTGGATTTCTAGCTGACCTAGTTAAAACACTGTTGTCAAGGATAGTTACACAGTCCTCTGAGTAAGGACTTGGTTACTTAAGAGCTACCAGTGATCTTTATATCTATCTATCTATCTATATGTGTATGTATAATACCTTAGAAATAGTCTTTACTCCTTGCATTTCTATAGAGTGAGTTCTCAGGAATACAGATGTACTGGTGCCCAGTCATAAAGCACCAGTTTCCCTTGCACTTGGTTTCCACTGAAAACACTGATTTTTCTTTGCCATTCTGCAGTACCTTCTCCAGGCAAATTCCGCTCCCCTGCAGCACCATCTCCTTTGGCTCTCCGGCAACCAGTAAAAGCATTTAGTAACCATGGCTCTGGTTCTCCTGGTAGCCAAGAAACGATACAACTCATGCAAACCACTTCCTCCCCTGGGCCTCCCATGGTTCAGAACACAGTCCCAGCAAACCCTCCCAGCAATATCAACAGCACTACTCTAACCAGACCTGCAGGGACAGCTGTGATGAGAAGTGGCTTGCCCAGACCCAGTGCCCCTTCTGCTGGGGGTATACCAGTGCCTCGCAGCAAACTTGCACAGCCTGTTCGCAGGTAAGTGGCAAATCCTCTCTTTGGACCTTTGTGAGCAAAGGAGAGTGGGTAGATGGGAATTACCCTAAACTTGAGTCATTACCATTTAAATAAAACAGTTCCTGTTTTAAGGAATTCTCACTTGGGATACTGGGGTATCGCTTTGGTTCATATTTAATTTGCTTAGGTGCCAGATATGATTAAGCATTGGTGAACTCCTAGGAAAAATTGTTAGAATCACTCATTTGGTTGGGATATTTGTTGATTTTTTTAAATTTAATGATATTCAATAAAGATATTAAAAGCATAATAGAACCTTGAATGAGATTTAAGATTAAACTTGTAGCTGTCAGATCTGAGTATATAATTCAGGAGGCTGGTTTTCAAATATCCCTACAATTCAGAATCTTCTGTGGAATTTGTGTAGAAATATAGAGGTTAAGTTTTGCCCACAAAGAGTAGATATGGTGGGAAGCCGAATCTGTAAGCATGATGTTTTTAAATGTTCTGAGCCTAGCCAGGTTGGGAGGCATGTATATGTAGTTCTAGCTGTACGTTTCAGGAATGTGCTTACCACCATCAGTGGGTGTTGAATATAATTGAACTTAAAGTGTTTTTTTATTTTATTTTATTTATTTATTTTGGGTGGGGGTTGGGTTGGGGAGGGAGGGGAGCAGGCGGACCACTTCCATTGGTCTTTCGTTTCTCTGTGTTCATCCGTCTTTGTTCTTTGGCTCCTGTGGGCCTCCCATCGCGGTGGCGTCTGTCGTTACAGAGCACCGGCTCTGGGCGTATGCGCTCCAGAGCTCCGGCTCGGTAATTGGACACATCAGTCCAGCCACTCCGCGGCACGTGGGATCTAACCAGGCCAGGGATCAAACCGGCGCCCCTTGCACTGCAAGGCGGTGTCCTTACCCACTGGACCACCAGGGGAAGCCCTAAAGTGTTTATTTACATCAGAAAGTGAGTTCATGCCATAAGCATTGAAACTGAGTTAATCATACTACTTTTATTCTAAGATAGTATATTACATTTTTGAGTTCAGTAGAGTAGAGCAGTTTTTCAATCACTAGGTTGGGAAGATCCCCTGAAGGAGGAAATGGCAGCCCACTCCAGTATGCTTGCCTGGAGAATCCTGTGGACAGAGGAGTCTGGTGGGCTTCAGTCCATAGGGTTGCAAAGAGTCAGACATGATGTGACCCAGCATGCACGCACTTTACTTAGCTTCTACTATAGCATCAAAAGTGTAGGTACTGGGCTTCCCTGGTGGTCCAGTGGGTAAGGACACGCCTTGCAGTGCAAGGGGCGCCGGTTTGAGCCCTGGCCTGGGAAGATCCCACGTGCCACGGAGCGACTGGACCGATGTGTCCATTCAGTGAGCTGGAGCTCTGGAGCACATGCGCCCAGAGTCGGTGCTCTGCGACAACAGAGGCCACCGCGATGGGAGGCCCACACGGGCCAAAGAACAAAGATGGATGAGAATGGATAAATGAAAGACCAATAGAAGTGGCCCGCCCGCCCGCCCTCCCTCCCCAACCCGCCTCCCCATCCCGCCCGCCAAAAAAAAAGTGTAGGTACTGTTATTTTTATTTTTCAGGGATAATATTAAAATTTAATGAGGTTAAGTAATTTGCCTGAGACTTCAACTAGTAAGGCCTTCAATTCCAATGTGTCTGACTTCAGGGTCCTTACAAGCACTGTCCCATTCTGCCCCTCTAATGAGGGCAACACTACACTGCCAATGCCACATTCATCAGTTTGCCCCTCAAGTAAGTCATAAGTTTGGTGACCCATTTGGTTGGGAAAGACAAAACAATCTTTTCTCTTACTGTCGTGGCTACAAAAAAGAGCTTAGTGCAGTCACCGATGCCCAGTAAAACTTCAAAGTTGTGGACATGCCTGGTGCAGAATGGTTTTGCTGATAGCTGTTCAGAGCTTTGATCTCAGCAGTGCCCTGGAACATTGAATCGTGACACAGCCTACAAAGTAATTGATATGTTTAGAAGATAGCGTGGTCATGTTCCATGAGACTTTATAAATCATTTTATAAAATTGCTTTATTTCAGATCCTTGCCAGCTCCTAAAACCTACAGCATGAAAGATGACAGTTGGAAAGATGGCTGTTATTGACCAGCAAAGACAAGAATGCAGAGGTCCACAGCTTCATGGATCCCCCTTCACCAGGCTAAAAGACAACTTTTATATGCAGACTGTTCAGATAAGACTCCTGGGGTTTATAAAATCCCAGCCCTCTCTGTCTTAATTAGCACAAACTGACAGAGATGATCAAGCAGCACTTTAATGACATTTAACATCAGATGTGTTTGGTAATCATACAATCACTCTCCATGGAATCACTTTTAGTTTTATTTAATAGCAACAAAGTTGATTTTTTAATATTTGACAGAGGCCAATATCTGAGCAAAAACCTAATGGATGCCAAAGAGAAATGCCCATCTGTAACTGAAAGAGTACCTTTGTGCACAAGGTGAATTCAAGCTATCCAAAACTTCACGTTCAACCGAATTTACTGTATAAATAGTATCAATAAATATTTGTGTTAATGAGAACTAATATTCTGACTAATTATCTAAAATGTTTCACTAGTACTCCAGGAAACTAGATTGAGATGGAAGGGGACAGGGTGGGAAGAAAGCCTGGGTGAGAGATTTAAAACATGATACCTAAATTTGGGAGAATCTTCAGTGTAGGTTTTTTTAATATTAAAATTTAATGAGGTTAAGTAATTTGCCTGAGACTTCAACTAGTAAGGCCTTCAATTCCAATGTGTCTGACTTCAGGGTCCTTACAAGCACTGTCCCATTCTGCCCCTCTAATGAGGGCAACACTACACTGCCAATGCCACATTCATCAGTTTGCCCCTCAAGTAAGTCATAAGTTTGGTGACCCATTTGGTTGGGAAAGACAAAACAATCTTTTCTCTTACTGTCGTGGCTACAAAAAAGAGCTTAGTGCAGTCACCGATGCCCAGTAAAACTTCAAAGTTGTGGACATGCCTGGTGCAGAATGGTTTTGCTGATAGCTGTTCAGAGCTTTGATCTCAGCAGTGCCCTGGAACATTGAATCGTGACACAGCCTACAAAGTAATTGATATGTTTAGAAGATAGCGTGGTCATGTTCCATGAGACTTTATAAATCATTTTATAAAATTGCTTTATTTCAGATCCTTGCCAGCTCCTAAAACCTACAGCATGAAAGATGACAGTTGGAAAGATGGCTGTTATTGACCAGCAAAGACAAGAATGCAGAGGTCCACAGCTTCATGGATCCCCCTTCACCAGGCTAAAAGACAACTTTTATATGCAGACTGTTCAGATAAGACTCCTGGGGTTTATAAAATCCCAGCCCTCTCTGTCTTAATTAGCACAAACTGACAGAGATGATCAAGCAGCACTTTAATGACATTTAACATCAGATGTGTTTGGTAATCATACAATCACTCTCCATGGAATCACTTTTAGTTTTATTTAATAGCAACAAAGTTGATTTTTTAATATTTGACAGAGGCCAATATCTGAGCAAAAACCTAATGGATGCCAAAGAGAAATGCCCATCTGTAACTGAAAGAGTACCTTTGTGCACAAGGTGAATTCAAGCTATCCAAAACTTCACGTTCAACCGAATTTACTGTATAAATAGTATCAATAAATATTTGTGTTAATGAGAACTAATATTCTGACTAATTATCTAAAATGTTTCACTAGTACTCCAGGAAACTAGATTGAGATGGAAGGGGACAGGGTGGGAAGAAAGCCTGGGTGAGAGATTTAAAACATGATACCTAAATTTGGGAGAATCTTATAAATTATTTTTGCAGATCCATTAGAAAAAATTTTTGGCAGATTCGTTAGAAACATTGTCATTTTGCTTAATCTTAAGTTTTGGATGTAGCTCACATATCAGCACTGCCAGATAGTGTTCCGCCCTGCATCCATCATGTTGCATTGATACATCGGACTTCTGTGTGTTTGTTTTGATTGCCAAAAGGGCTTAATATCACTTGTACAATCTCTCTAAACTATAGCTCCTGGCTCAGGAAAGATAGCCTTGCTGTGGAAGCCAGCTTCTTCACATGCTGTTATCTGTTACAGAACTAAGAAATCCTGTTTTTATTAGCAGGTTTCCATGATGGGAAGGAACAAGTAGTATGTGTCTTTATTCTTGACAATAAATAACACCACCTCAGTGCTTACAACCTGGAACAAATCATGCAGTAAGGGGGTGGGAGGGGAATCTATGCACTCGTGTACAAAAGCTTTGGTGACAACAGTTGTCTTGTGAATTGATCTAGCAGCCATTGTGTGGTGAGAAGTTATAGCCTGCTGAATCCTACTAAAGTTGATCCACTTTAAACTGAGCAACTGTTTCAAAACACCCTTTGAAAATATTGTCCCTTTTAGATTCTGTCTGACATCAGGCTTTTTTTTGCATTTCTGGGAACAAGTGAAACCTTACTATATATGACTCAAACCTGTTAAACACTTGCTCTGTGGTGGCCGTTGTGTAGATCCTAGAAATCACTAATTTTGGTTTTATTTGACTATTACCAGGCTAAGACTTCCGTCTTCAGCAGACTTCTTATTTTTCATGGTGAGGTCTGTTATTAAATATTTAATTTGTACAGCTATAAAATATTGGCAGTTGGGTCAGTAAAGGATTTTAGATATTTGAACATAAGTTCATTTTCTGTTAGTCAAAGACATTCTGTAAGTTGGCAAAAGAAACTGAGAAGGAAATGGGAAGCTTATATTCAGGATGGCACTGAGGTTGATAGACTGAGAGAATGATTAAACTTGTGAAACCAAGACTGCTGTTCTGCCATGATAGGCACCTTGGTAGTCTTTATTAGCTCAATGGTAGAGAGTCACTCAGTCCGCACAGCAGCTGGAGATTTAAACTGCCAGAGCTAATGTATTTTGGTGTATAATGCAAGGAAGAAATTTTATCCTTGGATTTGAGGGTGATGGGGATGGATCAGGAAAGGAAGGCGCCAGAATTCCACATGATGACAAATTTTAAAATGTTGCTTTTTCAGAGGAAGATAATGCATCTGTTTCAGAGAAAGGGGTATCTCTTGTAAAAATCTAAGTAAGTAAAAGAAAGAACTAATCACTGTCTCTTTTAAACCACATATACACAAAAGAAAAACTAGGTCTCAGTTTTCAGTGCAACGTTGAAAAAAAAAAAAAAAAAATGCTGCAATCTAATAACTAAAAGGGATTTTAACTCTATTACAAAACACCCATTACATTTTTAAGTTAGATTATCTATTTCAAAAGGAATGTTCAGGTTATTTAACTTTGTTTTTTAATGGCTGCATCAGAAAAAAGAAGTATTATTTTTAAATTGAAATTTTCATCATTCAAGAACATATTTGGATCTGAGTTGGGTAAAGTATTATTTTACCTGCTGTTGTACTACCACAGACTATTGGCTTTTAGTTTCCTAAAGAGAAAAATTGTCTTTTTACTAGAAAGCCTTTGTGTATTGCCAATTTTTCTATTTGGGAAAAATCTAAGGATTCGCTGTGGTTAGTCTTACAGATGAAATGTGATTTGATAAACTAGTGCCTATGATTTTAACTTATGTTTGATATATAGTAGTAAGGGTTTTATGAATGTTGATTATTTTTTTGTGCCAACAGCCCAGAATTGTCACTTATATGTAAGCAGAATGCTGTGAGCTCTGCTTCCAAAGTTATTTAATTTTCTCAGTGTTCGAATGTTATTTTTTTGTAAGTGTGTTAATAAAAGTGTAAAGAATTGGAAAAATATAAATATTCTTAAGCATTTGCTGGATCATTTTTCTACAAAACTTGTTTGTATAATATAAAACACTCTGAAGGGTTGGTTTTTTTTGGTTTTCTTACCCTGGAAATCACATTTTGTAATACTGGGGACCATTCATAATTGTCAGATACTTTTTAAAATTATTATCTCAGTACATCACTTTTATAAAAAAAAAAAGTTTTTCTGAAGGAAATTAGATACATATGTGTCCCCAGATGTTTGTATAACTCTAGAATGATCTAGACAATGTATATTTAACTTTTTATTGAATGTACAGGCATCCATTTTTGACATTACGCATGGTCCTTTTAGATCACATGAAGTTTGATTTGCAAACATTTCTATAGCTGAACTTGTATGTGTGGTTGCCTCCTTAATAAACAACCTGACCATAATGTTATTATTAAATTTATATTTGTTTTTTCAAGTGTTTTATTAATTTCTGAATATGGTAAGATTCACCCTCTTCCCCACCAGTTGCCTACAATAGGTAATAATAAATATTTCAGTTGATTTTTTTAAAACACAAAGCAAGTCTTATTGCCCTTTCAGACTTGATCTCTGTGAAATTGGAATTTATTGTGTTGTATTCTCTCTGTCCTAATTATTTCATATGTGGATCTGAGTTGGGTAAAGTATTATTTTACCTGCTGTTGTACTACCACAGACTATTGGCTTTTAGTTTCCTAAAGAGAAAAATTGTCTTTTTACTAGAAAGCCTTTGTGTATTGCCAATTTTTCTATTTGGGAAAAATCTAAGGATTCGCTGTGGTTAGTCTTACAGATGAAATGTGATTTGATAAACTAGTGCCTATGATTTTAACTTATGTTTGATATATAGTAGTAAGGGTTTTATGAATGTTGATTATTTTTTTGTGCCAACAGCCCAGAATTGTCACTTATATGTAAGCAGAATGCTGTGAGCTCTGCTTCCAAAGTTATTTAATTTTCTCAGTGTTCGAATGTTATTTTTTTGTAAGTGTGTTAATAAAAGTGTAAAGAATTGGAAAAATATAAATATTCTTAAGCATTTGCTGGATCATTTTTCTACAAAACTTGTTTGTATAATATAAAACACTCTGAAGGGTTGGTTTTTTTTGGTTTTCTTACCCTGGAAATCACATTTTGTAATACTGGGGACCATTCATAATTGTCAGATACTTTTTAAAATTATTATCTCAGTACATCACTTTTATAAAAAAAAAAAGTTTTTCTGAAGGAAATTAGATACATATGTGTCCCCAGATGTTTGTATAACTCTAGAATGATCTAGACAATGTATATTTAACTTTTTATTGAATGTACAGGCATCCATTTTTGACATTACGCATGGTCCTTTTAGATCACATGAAGTTTGATTTGCAAACATTTCTATAGCTGAACTTGTATGTGTGGTTGCCTCCTTAATAAACAACCTGACCATAATGTTATTATTAAATTTATATTTGTTTTTTCAAGTGTTTTATTAATTTCTGAATATGGTAAGATTCACCCTCTTCCCCACCAGTTGCCTACAATAGGTAATAATAAATATTTCAGTTGATTTTTTTAAAACACAAAGCAAGTCTTATTGCCCTTTCAGACTTGATCTCTGTGAAATTGGAATTTATTGTGTTGTATTCTCTCTGTCCTAATTATTTCATATGTGGATTATTTGGGGGTAAAATGTGTAGTTTACTCAAAACTGGTGTGTTCCTTGAACTTTTTAACTTGCTGTGAATTGTTACCTAGTTAGAAAAAGATAGCATACATAAAACTAGCAAGAAAAACCATTATGGAAGAGGATCCAGGGACTTTCCCTGGTGGGTCAGTGGTTAAGAATCCCCTTCAAATGCAGAGGACAGGGGTTTGATCCCTGGTCGAGGAGCTGGGGTCCCACATGCTGAAACCCGCGTGCCATACGAAAGACCTGTATGACACAACAGAAATTCTATGTGCTGAAACTAACTGCAGCCAAATAAAAGGTATCCAGGAGGGGAAATTCGTATCTTTTCAAAAATATGCATATTTGTTTAATTGGTCATGTGCACCTTTCTCATGGATGAATAGGGGGAAGAAAGAATTGTACACTGTTTTATTAGTTCCCTGCATCCCTTTTGGAAGCTTTTACTGTTCTCTGTGTTAAAATTAGTCTCACTAATGAGTCATAAAGAAATGATACTTTTCATGCTTGACTTTTCTCCCAAGCCAGCCTAAAAACTTAAGAATCTTTATTTTTAAGAATCATTTAAAATTAAATCTCGTCGTACTTGTAAATGAATGAATGAAAAGTTTACTTACGCTTATTATATACCCAGTGCAACAGGGAAACATATGTGGTGGTTCTTGTGAATTATTTGCTATATCCAAGTTTAGCTTTGGACTACAAAAGCAGAATAAATGATAGTGAAACTAACTTGGAAGGAGATAGTGAACAGTGTGTTCACATGAGCATGAAGCCAGATTTAGCAGCCCACTAACTTATTTTGAATGACCTTAAGTAAGGCTGAGCAGACTAATGGTCCTCTGTTTACTGGTAAAAAAATGGAATAGGTTTTACTCAGGGACCTCACTTACAAGTCAGTTAAAAGTGCTAACTGTGTACTAATTTCAAACCAATTCTTTACACTGGTGTTTGCTTTTTGAAAGGAAGGGAAAGAAAGCATTATTTCTTCTGATTTTGAAAATAATAGGCTCATTACTTTTTTTATTTAACTGAAAATATGAAGAAATATAAAAGGGGAAATGTTCCCACACTTCACTTTTGGATCCTGCAACCTCTCCTTCCAGAAATAAACATTTAAGTGCTGGCCATAACATGGTTATAAAATGCATACATTGCCCACATTTCAGAGGTTCGCTGTATGCCCCTTCACTTTTATGAAAGACCTATTTTTACCTCTTTTTGCTAACCAAAAGGAATCCAAAGACAATTTTGGCTTTTACAAAAGACGGTGAAAGCAAAAATAGCGTTCAGTGTTTGTTTTGCAGGGAACAGTGAGCCCCATACCATGAAGCCCCTTCACCAGGAACGACTCAACATCTCAGCATCAAGCCACCAGCACTTGTAACCATGTGAGCATCTGTGCTTTACTCCTTGTATTTTGTGTGTCTGTTAGCAAGATATGTCCCCAGATAATGCTTCACTTTATGCCATTTCAGCCCAGGAAAGTTTCATAGAAATGCTCCCACTTTCAGGAGTGGGGGAAACCTGTATTAAATGGAAAGGTAAGGAGTTTTCTGTTTAAGAGGAGAAAATACTTTTTACTGAACAATATTGACATGAATTTGCTGTTGAGCTGAGGTGTGCATTAACTGCTTATTGAAAGCTTGATACATTTCTCTGTTCCTGATTGCAGATGTTCCTTGCTTAAAAATATATACATATATATATCTTTATAACATCAGTTGGCTTTTGTTATGAAAAATTATGTTTCTTATAGAAAAGTAGAGGAATAGTGTAAATTATAAAGAAGAAAACCAACTTGATTCCGTAGGTAATCATCCACTTAAGTTTAAGGATATTGTCTTTTTCCCTGCTGATGAAATTGAGATCATATTCGTGATTGAACCTGTAACTTTTTCTTAACTCTTATGAGGACCACCATCATTCAGATGGATTCTGCTAGGGGAGAAAGAAGTTCCGGAAAAAATACACAAATATTCCCAAACTTTACCAAATCTGTATTCTCCTATTCTTCATTGATGCTTAAGCCACACCCCACCCCAACAACCTACAAGCCCTGTATTGACAGTACTGATTGAATACAATTCCAGTTTCAAAACAAAGTCCCTATGAAGAAACAGGCACAAGCAAATAAAGAGTCAGTCTAGAGTTCTCAAATTTTAGAATCATCTGGCAAGCTGCTAAAATGCAAGTTTCTACACCCTACCCCAAGTGCACCTATTTAAAAATAGAACGCTGGTCCCAAGAACAAAACATCTAGGGGTAGTATTCCCCAGCCCAGGTCAGGTGCCTATTGCTGGGCTCATTGACTATGGCAGGTGACTGGGGCTAAGTTAAAACCACGTAGCTCTTGTGAAAACCATATGGATAGAATGAGGGAAGACCATCTTCCTTAAAAGTGGTGTTGTCCCCAGGAAGCAGGCCTTGTCTTGAGCAAATAAAACCATAAATGTGTCAGTGCATGTCATATGGGATGGTTGTTCCATGTCAGTGCTCACGTTTCCTCACTCCATCTGTGGTGAGAAGCTAGGCTCTGATAGTACTGGAGCCCTCGGTTCACATTCACACAGGCCAGTATCATTCCTGACCTTGAATTCCACAAAACACCTCAGTATCCTTTTAAGTTCCCCTTAGTGCACTGATTGGTGGTCTCAGGTGGCTCTAGTAGTAAAGAATCTGCCTGCCAGTGCAGGAGACAAGGGTTCAATCCCTGGGTCATTAAAATCCCCTGGAGGAAGACATGGAAACCCACTTCAATAGTCTTGTCTGGAGAATCCCATGGTCAGAGGAGCTTGGTGGGCTACAACCCATGGACACGACTGAAGTCATTTAACAGCAACAATACACAGATTTATTTAAAGCTAAGGTTCTGTCATCTGCCACCTGAAGAAAGAATCAAATTTATTCAGAAATCCCTGGGTTTTCTTTTTCCCTGCTGATGAAATTGAGATCATATTCGTGATTGAACCTGTAACTTTTTCTTAACTCTTATGAGGACCACCATCATTCAGATGGATTCTGCTAGGGGAGAAAGAAGTTCCGGAAAAAATACACAAATATTCCCAAACTTTACCAAATCTGTATTCTCCTATTCTTCATTGATGCTTAAGCCACACCCCACCCCAACAACCTACAAGCCCTGTATTGACAGTACTGATTGAATACAATTCCAGTTTCAAAACAAAGTCCCTATGAAGAAACAGGCACAAGCAAATAAAGAGTCAGTCTAGAGTTCTCAAATTTTAGAATCATCTGGCAAGCTGCTAAAATGCAAGTTTCTACACCCTACCCCAAGTGCACCTATTTAAAAATAGAACGCTGGTCCCAAGAACAAAACATCTAGGGGTAGTATTCCCCAGCCCAGGTCAGGTGCCTATTGCTGGGCTCATTGACTATGGCAGGTGACTGGGGCTAAGTTAAAACCACGTAGCTCTTGTGAAAACCATATGGATAGAATGAGGGAAGACCATCTTCCTTAAAAGTGGTGTTGTCCCCAGGAAGCAGGCCTTGTCTTGAGCAAATAAAACCATAAATGTGTCAGTGCATGTCATATGGGATGGTTGTTCCATGTCAGTGCTCACGTTTCCTCACTCCATCTGTGGTGAGAAGCTAGGCTCTGATAGTACTGGAGCCCTCGGTTCACATTCACACAGGCCAGTATCATTCCTGACCTTGAATTCCACAAAACACCTCAGTATCCTTTTAAGTTCCCCTTAGTGCACTGATTGGTGGTCTCAGGTGGCTCTAGTAGTAAAGAATCTGCCTGCCAGTGCAGGAGACAAGGGTTCAATCCCTGGGTCATTAAAATCCCCTGGAGGAAGACATGGAAACCCACTTCAATAGTCTTGTCTGGAGAATCCCATGGTCAGAGGAGCTTGGTGGGCTACAACCCATGGACACGACTGAAGTCATTTAACAGCAACAATACACAGATTTATTTAAAGCTAAGGTTCTGTCATCTGCCACCTGAAGGAAGAATCAATTTTTCAAGTGTTTTTTAAATTGGCACATTAAATATGTACAGAAAAGTATACAAAACAGATACTCAGCTGAGTGAATTATCAAGTGACTACATGTGTAACCACCACGCAAGCAAGAATTAGACGACTCAGGGCATCCAAACAACTCCTAATCCCATCTGCCAATCACTACTTCCTCCTCTTCAAAGATGACAGGTATCCTGACTTAGGATAACAGGTATCCTGACTTCCAACACTATAATTTGGTTTTGCCTGTTTTTGAACTTTATCCAAATGTAACCAGAGAAGCTGAAGCTCCAGTACTTTGGCCATCTGCTGGAAAGAGCCAACTCACTGGAAAAGACCCTGACGCTAGGAAGGATTGAGAGCAGAAGAAGGGGGCAACAGAGGATGAGATGGTTGGATGGCATCACTGACTCAATGTACATGAGTTTGAGCAAACTCTAGAAGATAGTAAAGGACAGGGAAACCTGATGTGCTGCAGTCCATGGGGTTGCAAAGACTCAGACACAACTTGGTGACTGAACAACAAACCAGACACTGGTTTTTTTTTTTTTTTTTTCTGCCTGTCATTTTTGATTAAAGGCTAAAAATAGTATTTCAATCTCAAGCACTAAACAGCAAAGATAATGTGAGACTGACCCATGTTGATGTCACCGTAGTGTGTTCATTCTCCTTGCCTTACTGTGTGCCATTGTGAAATATGTCACGGTTTGTCCATTCCAACAGTAAAGGGCAATTGGGTTTCCCGTTTAAGTCTCTTAGGAATAATGCAGATTTGGACTTCAGAGATAATTAATATAGAGTAAGCTCTCAAAACCTTTTTTTCTCCCTAAAAATTTTGGACAAAAGGCAAAAGGTACCTACCTGAGGACACAGAAATACAAACAAAAGCCAGGGGCTTGGGAGGAGAGTCAAACCTAAATTAGAGACCCGTAGAAGAACGAGGATTTTTCTCCCTTTTTACCTTGGCCTTTGCTCAGAGAGGGCACCAGCAGAGCTGTCATGATGGCTTCTATGATAGGTTAAATCAGAGGAAGTTCTGAAGGAAAACCAATGAAAGGAACCCCACCCCACCAAAAGGGGGTGAGAAAAAAAACGAGAACAAAAAAAAAAAACCCCATTGGAAGCCAGAACTTGTAAAGGACTTTTATTTTTGCTTTTCTTTCATGATTTGTCACTGGTAAGCACCCCAGTTAAGCCCTGGTAGCAAGCAGTGCCAAAAGTGAAAATTGATGGGAGCCCTGTTTTTCTGACAGAGAAAGTGGGGAGAGAACCACTGTAGTTTGAAAAGTGAGGATAATCCCCATTTTTCTCTAATTTTTGCTCTAAAGGTAAACAGCTGTGGCCACTGCACAGTGATAGTGATGGAGTTAAAATTCTGAAAGAACCTTTGTATCTGATCAGAGGACAGAGCAAAGGTACCCTTTAAGGAATTGCGAAGAGAGCCAGAGAAAGGGGTCCTTTATTATGTTTTGATTAGTGGTAAGTGCCAAATTTGCCCCTGAGCTACACATTCTCAGACCCGAAGCAGTACAGCAAAGCCTTTGAGAACTGCACGAATTTAAACCACTAAACATGACACTTACTGGACAGTGCATATGTGAGTTAGATCCCACATGGTGTAACAAAGCCTTTGTAAACCAAACTGACTGTGGAACTATAGCCTGCAGAAGATGGAACAGGAGTTGCATTCTGAGCCTATTTGAGTTGCTTGTTTAAACAAAATCAACATTCTGCAGAACATTTTAACACACCCTAGCATCTAAAGTGTAATCCTCACAGTATCTAACATAAAATCTATTTCTCGACTTACAAAGAACCAGGAAATGAGATCAGTTCTCAAGAAGTAAGGCAACAAATATCAACACCAAGGTGGTCCAGATATTAGAATTATCAGACGTCTTAACATGAGACAAAGAAAAACACCCCTGAGAGAAATGGAACCTGGATCTTAACAAAGTAGAAAAAAAAAAATTTAATGGAAATTTTAGAACTGAAAAGATAATCTGAAATTTTTAAAGTGTGTTAGCTGGGTCCAGTAGCTAACTGAAAATGGCAGAAGAGCTAGGGATACTGAAGAGATATCAATAGAACTTATTAAACCTGGAGAACAGAACAATCAAAGATAGGAAAAATAAGCAGAGCCTCAGGAACCAGAGGACCGATACCAAAAGGCCCAATGTATTTCTTTGGAATCTGGTAGTAAACTAGCTCTCAGGAAAAAACTCATGTGTAGGGACTTGTGTGATGGTCTGGTGATTAAGAATCTGCAGGGAACATAAGCTTGATCCTCAGTCTGGGAAGATCCCACATGCTGTGGAATAACTAAGCACATGAGCCACAACTGCTGAGCCGGTGCTCTAGAACCCATGCTCCTTAGCAATACTCCTGTTGCCTTTGCCTCTTCTATGTGGAGCCTTATAGTAAGTCCTCTACATAGAACGTGTTCCATTCCGAGAGCATGTTCATAAGCTCAGTCCAGCACAGCAATGTCAGGATCCCAGAAAGGAGGAGAAACAGAGGTACGGAACAATTATTTGAAAAAGTAATGGATAAAAGTTCCCAAATTTGATGAAAGGCATAAATTTATGGATTTCAAGAATCTCAGTGAACTGAACCTACCTGGGTTGATAACAAACTCAAAACCACACCAACACACATAATTAAGTGAATTAAACGGCTTAACTCAAAAAGGAGAAACTCAGAAGTGCACTCAGAGACCCATTGTAATTAAAATGCTGACAACTGGAGATAAAGCCAAAAAACCTTGAGAACAGCTAGATTGAAACATTGTATGGTGGAACAATTTAAATGATGACGGATTTCTGTGAGGCCAGAACATAGTGAATAAGGTCTTTAAGATTCTGCAAAAAGAGAATAATCAACTCAAATTTCTACTCATTGAAATTTTTCTTTTCGTAATCACAGCAAAGTAGAGACATTTACAGGTGAGGGGAAAATTGAGAATTGATTGCCACAGACTTGAAGAAAATGATGCCAGAGGGAAATTAAGAACTGCTAAAATGAAGGGAAAATGCAAAATGTTAATTATATGGGTAAAATAAAAGTTTCCTAAGTTCTTTAAAATATGTATGACTGTTGAAAGCAACAACAATAACTTTGTCAAAAGAAGTTTTCAGTGCATTTAGCAATAATACATATGACAGCTATTAAAAAATCGAGTTGTAAGCCTTACAAGCCTGTAGAGTTGTAAGACTTCTATATTTTAATTAAGTGATGAAATACTAACTATAAATAGACTGTGAGAGGTTAGGTATGTATATCATAATCTCTAGAATGTGGCATCTGGTCCCATCACTTCGTGGCAGATAGATAGGCAAACAGTGGAAACAGTGACAGACTGTTTCCTTGGGCTCCAATATTCACTGCAGATGATGACTGTAGCCATGAAATTACTTTTCTTGCTCCTTGGAAGAAAAACTCTGACAAACCTAGACAGTATATTCAAAAGTAGAGACATCACTTTGCCAACAAAAGTCCATATAGTCAGAGCTACGGTTTTCCCAGTAGTCATGTATAGATGGGAGAGTCGGACCATGAAGAAGATTGAGTGCCAAAGAATTGATGCCTTTGAACTGTGGTGTTGGAGAAGACTCTTGAGAGTCCAACTGCAAGAGCAAAATGTAAGGGGGTGGAACAATTATTTGCAAAAGTAATGGATAAAAGTTCCCAAATTTGATGAAAGGCATAAATTTATGGATTTCAAGAATCTCAGTGAACTGAACCTACCTGGGTTGATAACAAACTCAAAACCACACCAACACACATAATTAAGTGAATTAAACGGCTTAACTCAAAAAGGAGAAACTCAGAAGTGCACTCAGAGACCCATTGTAATTAAAATGCTGACAACTGGAGATAAAGCCAAAAAACCTTGAGAACAGCTAGATTGAAACATTGTATGGTGGAACAATTTAAATGATGACGGATTTCTGTGAGGCCAGAACATAGTGAATAAGGTCTTTAAGATTCTGCAAAAAGAGAATAATCAACTCAAATTTCTACTCATTGAAATTTTTCTTTTCGTAATCACAGCAAAGTAGAGACATTTACAGGTGAGGGAAAACTGAGAATTGATTGCCACAGACTTGAAGAAAATGATGCCAGAGGGAAATTAAGAACTGCTAAAATGAAGGGAAAATGCAAAATGTTAATTATATGGGTAAAATAAAAGTTTCCTAAGTTCTTTAAAATATGTATGACTGTTGAAAGCAACAACAATAACTTTGTCAAAAGAAGTTTTCAGTGCATTTAGCAATAATACATATGACAGCTATTAAAAAATCGAGTTGTAAGCCTTACAAGCCTGTAGAGTTGTAAGACTTCTATATTTTAATTAAGTGATGAAATACTAACTATAAATAGACTGTGAGAGGTTAGGTATGTATATCATAATCTCTAGAATGTGGCATCTGGTCCCATCACTTCGTGGCAGATAGATAGGCAAACAGTGGAAACAGTGACAGACTGTTTCCTTGGGCTCCAATATTCACTGCAGATGATGACTGTAGCCATGAAATTACTTTTCTTGCTCCTTGGAAGAAAAACTCTGACAAACCTAGACAGTATATTCAAAAGTAGAGACATCACTTTGCCAACAAAAGTCCATATAGTCAGAGCTACGGTTTTCCCAGTAGTCATGTATAGATGGGAGAGTCGGACCATGAAGAAGATTGAGTGCCAAAGAATTGATGCCTTTGAACTGTGGTGTTGGAGAAGACTCTTGAGAGTCCCTGAAACTGCAAGGAGATCAAACCAGTTAATCCTAAAGGAAATCAACCTTGAGTACTCCTTGGAAGGACTGATGCTGAAGTTGAAGCTCCAAATACTTCGGCCACCTGATGCAAAGAGATGACTCAGTGGAAAAGACCCTGATGCTGGGAAAAATAGAAGGTAAAGGGAAAAGGGGATGACAGAGGATGAGATTCTTGGAAGGTATCACTGACTTAATGGACACAAGTTTGAGCAAGCTCTAGGAGATGGTGAAGGACAGGGAAGCCTGGCACGCTGCAGTCCATGGGGTCACAAAGAGTCAGACACAACCAAGTGACTGAACTGAAGGGAAAGAAAATAGATAAGTTTTAATTTAGTTCAAATAATCTAAAAGAAGGTGGGAAAAGTAAAATAGAAGAATAAAAATAGGACAAAATACATATTGAAATGGAAGACTTGAATCCAGTCATACCAATAATAACGTTAACTGTACAAAATACCAAAATAGATTGTCAGATTGCACTAGAAGACGCAACTATATACTGTTATAACCCCAGTAGACACACAGGAGTCCTTACATATGAGGAAGGACACAAAAGAGGGAGAACCAGAGAGATGGCAGCATGAGGAGTCAGCTCAACACTGCCAGAGGAATGGAGCTGTGCGCCAAGGACTGCTGGCCATCTCCAAGTAGCACGTTCTCCCTAGAGCCTGGTAAAAAGGCCTACTGAGGTTAGGTATGTATATCATAATCTCTAGAATGTGGCATCTGGTCCCATCACTTCGTGGCAGATAGATAGGCAAACAGTGGAAACAGTGACAGACTGTTTCCTTGGGCTCCAATATTCACTGCAGATGATGACTGTAGCCATGAAATTACTTTTCTTGCTCCTTGGAAGAAAAACTCTGACAAACCTAGACAGTATATTCAAAAGTAGAGACATCACTTTGCCAACAAAAGTCCATATAGTCAGAGCTACGGTTTTCCCAGTAGTCATGTATAGATGGGAGAGTCGGACCATGAAGAAGATTGAGTGCCAAAGAATTGATGCCTTTGAACTGTGGTGTTGGAGAAGACTCTTGAGAGTCCCTGAAACTGCAAGGAGATCAAACCAGTTAATCCTAAAGGAAATCAACCTTGAGTACTCCTTGGAAGGACTGATGCTGAAGTTGAAGCTCCAAATACTTCGGCCACCTGATGCAAAGAGATGACTCAGTGGAAAAGACCCTGATGCTGGGAAAAATAGAAGGTAAAGGGAAAAGGGGATGACAGAGGATGAGATTCTTGGAAGGTATCACTGACTTAATGGACACAAGTTTGAGCAAGCTCTAGGAGATGGTGAAGGACAGGGAAGCCTGGCACGCTGCAGTCCATGGGGTCACAAAGAGTCAGACACAACCAAGTGACTGAACTGAAGGGAAAGAAAATAGATAAGTTTTAATTTAGTTCAAATAATCTAAAAGAAGGTGGGAAAAGTAAAATAGAAGAATAAAAATAGGACAAAATACATATTGAAATGGAAGACTTGAATCCAGTCATACCAATAATAACGTTAACTGTACAAAATACCAAAATAGATTGTCAGATTGCACTAGAAGACGCAACTATATACTGTTATAACCCCAGTAGACACACAGGAGTCCTTACATATGAGGAAGGACACAAAAGAGGGAGAACCAGAGAGATGGCAGCATGAGGAGTCAGCTCAACACTGCCAGAGGAATGGAGCTGTGCGCCAAGGACTGCTGGCCATCTCCAAGTAGCACGTTCTCCCTAGAGCCTGGTTAAGGAAAGAGCCTACTGAGGCCTCGATGTTAGCCCAGTGAAAGTTGTTTCAGACTTGACTGCAGAATTGTGGCATTATAATAAAGAAATTTATGTTGTCTGAAGCCCGCTGAGTTGTGGCCGTTTGTTACAGCAGCAACAGGAAACAGGTAAGCCTCCAATCAGCTGTCTAGGCATTTACCTTAAGAAACTGCAGAAAGAAGCCAAAGGAGAAAAAATGAAGAACAGAGTTCAATGATACTGAAAAAGCAATCGAGGAAATCAGTGAAGTCCAAGTACTTTGGTACCAACTTTCAAGACGTGTGCATGCATTTCTGTTAGGTATGTGTTCTTAAGTGGAGTTGTTAGAGTGTTGTGCATGTGGTCAGCATCAGCAGATGTTTTTGAAGCAGTTTTCCACAGTGGTGTGCCAGCTCCCGTTCCTACCCTCAGTGTATGAATGCTCCCATTGCTCCACACCCTCGCCAGTGTTTGGTATTGACAGTCCTTTTTACTTTATTTTTACCCTTTTCCCTTTACTTTAGTCATTCAGAGTATGTTGTGATATTTTTGTGGGTTTAGTTTTCATTTGATAATTTATGAGGTTGCATACTTTTTCATACGCTCATTCATCATTTGGGTATCCTCTTGTGAAGTTTGTTCAAATAGGTTGCCTGATTTTCTTTTGTTTTTTTCTTTAAATTTTGTTTATTTATTTTGTTTTTGGCTATTCTGAGTTTCCACTGTTTCTGCTGGCTTTCTCTCATTGTAAGGAGTGGAGGCCACTCTTTAGTTGAGGTGAGCAGGCTTCTTGTTGTGGTGACTTCTCTTGCTGTGGAACTCGGGCTCTAGGGCACACAGGCTTCAGTAGCTGCGGCACATGGGCTCCATAGTTGCGGCTCCGAGGCTCTAGAGCACAGGCTCCATAGTTGTGGCTCATGGACTTAGTTGCTCCGCAGCATGTGGGATCTTCCCGGATCAGGGATCGAACCTGTGTCTCCTGCACTGGCAGGTGAACTCTTCACCACTGAGGTACCAGGGAAGCCCTGTTTTCTTTTTATTTGAGTGCAGTTGCTTTACAATGCTGAGTTAGTTTCTGCTGCACAATGAAGTGAATCAGCTATATGTATACATATGTCTCCACCCTCTTAGATCTCCCCCTGACCTCCCACCCCCAACCCTCTAGATTGTCACAGAGCACTGAACTGGGCTCTCTGTGCTTTATAGCCGCTTCCCCCTAGCTGATCTGTTGTGCGCGTGGTAGTGTATCTATGTCAATTCTAATCTCCCTCTTCAGCCTATCCACCCTCCTCTTCCCCACCTGTGTCCACGTATCTGTCTCTACCTCTGCGTTGATATTCCTGCCCTGCAAATAGGTTTGTCTGTGCCATTTTTCTAGATTCTGTATATATGCATTCATATACAGTATTTGTTTTTCTCTGACTTTTTTTTTTTTCTCTGACTTTCTATTCAGCTTTTTCAAACTGACTCGTAGGAGTTATCCTGGACAAGTAAATATAGATAGTTTTTAGTAAAGTTTTTCATGATTCTTTTTAATGAATGGTCTGAAGTGATATCCCTTTCATTTCATGTATTGATATTTGGAGATTTGTACATCCTCCCTCTCCCACCTCTCTTCTCTTACCAGTTTTACCAAGCATATCTCAATTTTATAATTGCAGCCATTAATTTGTTGTGTCCCAAGGCCCAATCCTTGGTCCATTTCTCTGTCTATACTCACTTGAGAATTCATGGCTTAGAAATACTCTATTATATATCAGGAAGTCAGACGCATCTCCTGAACTCCAGATTTACACACCCATCTGCTGATTCAGTATCTTCACTTGGGAAACCAATAGAAATCTGAGGGTGTACGTGGGCAAAAATAAACTTCTGATCTTGCAAGCCTGCATCCATCTTGGCTGATGACAACAGGCTGAAAACTTTGGAGTCATTCTTGATAACCCCTCTCTCTCCGTGTCTGTCTCTCTCACACACACACAATATAAACTTCACAAGAATAGACATCTCGGTTTGTTTATCATTATACATCAAGTGCCTAGAACAGTGCCTAGAACATTGTAGAGACTTAAACATTGAATGAAAACATTGTTGGTAAGAAGCTCTTGAGAGAGCAATTTGTAATGGTGAACAGAATTTACAATGTAGATGAACGTGTAGATCAGGTGATTTCCAAAAATGCATCTTCCAGCTGCACATATGCTGGTATAGTTGTGACTATAAGACATACAGTGTTGCTTGTGCTGAATGCTGAACTTAAATGACAACCAATAGGACTCAGCTTAAATTATGATACATTTATTCACTGAAGTAACATGCAACCATAAGGAAGACCAAGATACAATGTATCTCAGTCTGTATGCTCTGAACAATGATGTGGCGTGATACCCAAGACACAGTATTTTTATTTTATAATACACTTATTCTCTTAGAGGTGTTTATTGAAAAGACTGTCCTTTCTGTACTGTGTATTTTGGGCTCCTTTGTTATAAATTATTTGACCACATACATGTGGGGGTTTTCAGGGCTTTCTGTTCTACTCCATTGATTTCTGTGCCTGATTTTAATGCCAATACTAATTCCTTTGATTATTATGGTTTTGTAATACAACTTGAAATCAGGGAGTATGAGGCCTCTAGTTTTGTTCTTCTTTCTCAAGACTGCTGAGGCTACCCAGAGCCCTTTAATGGTTCCATACCTATTATAGGATGGTTCTATTTCTGTGAAAAATGCCATTGGAACTTTGGTAGGAATTGCATTGACTCTATAGATTGCTCTGAGTCGTATGGACATTTTAACAATATTAAATCTTCCAACCCATGAACACAGACTGTCTTTCCATTTATTTGTGTCTTCTTCAATTTCTTTCATCCATATCTGATGAAAATCTTTTCCTCATGCTTTCATAAACAGAAAATGCTGATTGTGGTGGAATAGTGCTTAACAATTTAAGCTTATCAGTAAAATCAATGACTGTATTCTGTGTTCAGTAGATGTGTTTCTTCTCCTATTGCCAGAAATCCGGTGCTGAAGCCACCCCTACAAAGGTGCTGTCTTTTTTTCCCGTGGAACCCAAATCAAATTATCCTAACTATTAGAATTACATATAAGAGTAGCCAGTAAGTTCTAAACTCTTAGCTATGTCTGTTTCTACTTCGATGCCAATTTTCTGTTTGTCTTTGGGACCATTACTTCACAGGCCTCCTTTGGCATTCTTATTAATTTTTTACTATGTTCAAAAGCCAGAAACCTGATATCCAGTAACTGGGGAGGGTCTTAGGGGACGGGGAACGTGCTGCTAACTCTAGTGCCCATCAAGGCTAGTGAAGTGGACAGATAGCACAGGAATTGAAGGCCTTGCATTTTATACTCATTCATACTCATTAATCCTGATTATATTAAAATGAGTATAAAGAACGTAAACCCACAGAAACCTGCTCATTCAGTCCTGGGTTACCAGCTCACCAGCCCTGCACACTCTTACATGAACCCCCCGCCAGGTCCAAAGCTCCTTCTCTCTTCAAGGGCATTATATTACTGAGGTTGTTTGCCATTTTGTTAGTAATTAGCTGTGTCTTTCTGTGGGTTATATTTAAGCTATGATGTTTAATATTATTAAAAAAAAAAAAAAACAACTCTTAAGGCTTCTTGTGTTAGCACTGAGAAGTCAAGATGCTATTTTCTACTCTAAACACTAGAGGGCGATCTTGTTTCTCTTGAAGCGTTTTGAACAGCGATTCTCAGCTCTGGCTCTGAGTTCAATTTATTTTCAGTACAAAGATTTTCATTTATAAAAATGAAGGTCTTAACAATATCTCTATTTTTTTAGACTGCTGAGGCTACCCAGAGCCCTTTAATGGTTCCATATTTATAGGATGGTTCTATTTCTGTGAAAATGCCATTGGAACTTTGGTAGGAATTGCATTGACTCTATAGATTGCTCTGAGTCGTATGGACATTTTAACAATATTAAATCTTCCAACCCATGAACACAGACTGTCTTTCCATTTATTTGTGTCTTCTTCAATTTCTTTCATCCATATCTGATGAAAATCTTTTCCTCATGCTTTCATAAACAGAAAATGCTGATTGTGGTGGAATAGTGCTTAACAATTTAAGCTTATCAGTAAAATCAATGACTGTATTCTGTGTTCAGTAGATGTGTTTCTTCTCCTATTGCCAGAAATCCGGTGCTGAAGCCACCCCTACAAAGGTGCTGTCTTTTTTTCCCGTGGAACCCAAATCAAATTATCCTAACTATTAGAATTACATATAAGAGTAGCCAGTAAGTTCTAAACTCTTAGCTATGTCTGTTTCTACTTCGATGCCAATTTTCTGTTTGTCTTTGGGACCATTACTTCACAGGCCTCCTTTGGCATTCTTATTAATTTTTTACTATGTTCAAAAGCCAGAAACCTGATATCCAGTAACTGGGGAGGGTCTTAGGGGACGGGGAACGTGCTGCTAACTCTAGTGCCCATCAAGGCTAGTGAAGTGGACAGATAGCACAGGAATTGAAGGCCTTGCATTTTATACTCATTCATACTCATTAATCCTGATTATATTAAAATGAGTATAAAGAACGTAAACCCACAGAAACCTGCTCATTCAGTCCTGGGTTACCAGCTCACCAGCCCTGCACACTCTTACATGAACCCCCCGCCAGGTCCAAAGCTCCTTCTCTCTTCAAGGGCATTATATTACTGAGGTTGTTTGCCATTTTGTTAGTAATTAGCTGTGTCTTTCTGTGGGTTATATTTAAGCTATGATGTTTAATATTATTAAAAAAAAAAAAAAACAACTCTTAAGGCTTCTTGTGTTAGCACTGAGAAGTCAAGATGCTATTTTCTACTCTAAACACTAGAGGGCGATCTTGTTTCTCTTGAAGCGTTTTGAACAGCGATTCTCAGCTCTGGCTCTGAGTTCAATTTATTTTCAGTACAAAGTGAATCCGTGTGAGATTTTTGCATTTATAAAAATAAAATGAAGGTGACATGATGACTAAATGCAATGCAGTATCTCCTGAAAGGTAAAAAGGACATAAGGCAAAAATAAGAGAATCTAAGTAAGGTATGGACTTCAGTTATTAATAATGTTAGTATTTGTTCAGTAAGTGTGACACCTATACCATACTAATGTAAGATGTTAGCAGTAGGAGATAGTAGGCATAGTGTTGTGGGAACGTAGTACCTTTGTAACTGTTCTGTAAGTCTAAACTATTCCAAAATAAGTTTACTCTAAAAATACATCTTAGGGGACTTTCCTGATGGTCTAGTGCAGGGGTCGAGGTATGATTCCTGGTCAGGGAGCTAAGATCCCATGTGCCTCATGGCCAAAGAACCAAAACATAAAACAGAAGCAATGCTGTAACAAATTCATTAAAGACTCTGAAAATGGTCCACATCAAAAAAAAAAAAAAAAAACTTTAAATACATTTAAATATATATACAATAAATATATATTTGAAAGTGAAACCAGAACCTAATTTCCCATCTGTTTCTTTTCAGAACCATGGAAAATACTTTTAAAGCAATATATTTGCAAGACAAGTAGAATATGGAAAAGAGGGATTTTTCTAAATGAGCTATAAATATATAAGAATATAATTAAATAGGATTATATACATTTAAAGAAACCTAAGAGAAGTCTGCTGAGTTTTCTTGAAGGGCTATCAGAGACTCCCTCTCTGATATGTGATGCTATGTAGCAACCCACCTAACAAGAATGCCCATCTATCCCAGCCAGCCCTCTCTCAGGCTTTCTAAGTTTCTACATCTCATAGGAAATCTTAAGTTTCTCTGTTTTTTCTCTCAAACTGCAAACGCACATCCCTGGATGCACAGCTCCTTTCCCTCCTCTGGCCTTCCTCTTACTCCCTCTTGAGGACCTATGTATTCCTCCCTTCAGATAGTGCAGCCCACCTTCTTATCTAGAGCCTCCGACTCCTTCCCAGTGGTGGGAGGACTTGGGGGTCTGTGGTGGTCAGCAGAGTGTCTGTCAGCATTTTCCTCCACTTGGACATGAGGTTGCATGTCCCTGTCCCTTGCTTCAGCCAGTGAAACGTGAGCAGAAGTGACATGTTATTCCTGGACAGAAGCCTTTCAGAGCTCACCTATCACTGCCCACTTTCCCTTTCCCTACTGCAGAAAGCACTGTTCCAGGTGGTGAGGATGCCCCCGCTTGCAGGCTTAAGTGCGGAGTGCCAGACGACCCACAGGACGTACGTACAGTGTGAGAAAGGAAAATATCTTTGTGATTATAAGCTGCTAAGATTTCAGCTTATATATGCTGAGCAACATAACCTTGACCATCCAGCAGCTCTCCCAGCAAAACATACTGTACTCGTCCCTGTTTTGCATGTGAACAAAGGGGAGACTGGGAGACCAAGATCACTTAGCCACAAAGGAGTAAAGCCAGCAAGCGTGGCTCTAGCATCTGTGCCCTTCCTAACCATCCCTTAAAGACTCTCAGAGAACAAGCACCAGGAAGCTGCAGGAGTCTGCCTTCCCTTTCCTTCCCCTGGACAGACATCCTGCAGCCGTCTGCCCGTCTGCCCAGGTTGCTCCCTCTGCCTCCTGGATCGCTTCTGCCCAGAGACGAGCCTGTGTGAGGCTCCTTCCCTGGGTCCGTGGCTTTCCTTTCTTAGTTTACCCTCTTGTTTGGCTGAAGCTTTCTCAGAGGGTCATAGGAAAGGATACATGAAAGGTTCACTTTTGGAGGTCTTGAATTGAAAAAAAAAATTTTTTGTTTTCCTTCATTGGGATGGTTAATGTTAGGTGTCACCTTGGGTGGGCCTTAGCACCCAGATATGTGTCCAACAGTCGTCTTTTTTTTTTTTTAATTTTTTTTTTGCGATGTATTCTTTTTTTCTCTCTTTTTTAAAATTTTGACCTCTTTTATTGGTCTCTCATTTATGTGTTTTCATCCATCTTTGTTCTTTGGCCTGTGTGGGCCTCCCATTGCAGTGGCCTCTCTTGTAGCAGAGCACCGGCTCTGGGCGCATGCGCTCCAGGGCACTGGCTCATAGTTGGACACACTGATCCAGCTGCTCTGTGGCACGTGGGATCTTCCCAGGCCAGGGATCAAACCGGCGCCCCTTGCACTGCAAGGCGGTGTCCTTACCCACTGGACCACCAGGGAAGCCCCTCCAACAGTCTTCTGAATGTTTCTCTGAGACTGTGTTTAGATGAGATTAACATTTAGGTGTCTGCTCTGTCCATCTCTGCCTATCTGCAGTGATGCTATCAGCCAGGAATGCTGGAGGCCCTCAGGTGGTCTGGACTACTTTCGGAGAGGCCCCCGCTGACCTTTCCCTGACTGGAGCCAGTGTTGTGGACTGTCCCTTGTGGTTCTTGCTATGACCAGAAGACACATGTAAGCAAGCACCATGAGGGCATTTTGAAGAATAGGATGTATTACTCACCAGTCCCGGAGGAGACAAGGCACACCCAATGGCCACACTCAGAGGTCAAAGGTAGACAAAGAGGGAGGAGGCACGGCCCAGAGGCTCTGCCCTAACTGGGGTCTGAGAGGGAGGTGATAGTCTGTGTCTAGTAATGCTGGGTGGTCTGCTTGTGCTTAAGACGACTGAGAAACTGACTGGAGAAGCTTGAGTACAAGAGTGGGATTTGTCTTCCCTTTAGTGGGGCTTAGTGGGTCTCCCTGGACCCCAGGATCGTTGTCTTTTCACTCTAACTGCCAAGTCGTGGGAGCCAAATGGGGCGAAGACGGCGAGGGTAGAACGTTGTGTGCACACATTCACCTACCGTTCCTGCTCGTTGTGTTTGTACCCTCAGCCATGTCTCCTGTCCCCTACTACAGCCTTTCACCCTCTCCAGAGAGGAAACCTCTGCTCCCCAGGAGGTTGTCTAGAGGCCTAAAGTAGGGACTAGATCTGGACAGATGAGACTGGGCGTGTTCAGGGTGGTGTGATCCTAGACCGGGGGCTAGATCTGGACATTTAACTCCTCCTCTTTCTCCTCTTCCTACTTCTTCTCTGATAAAACAAATGAACAAACAAAACTTTATTGAGATATCATGCACATACAGAGAAATGCACAGATTTTCAGAGTGAACCCAGCCACCTAACTGCTTCTCAAGCAGTCCTAACACCTCGCTTCATGCCATCTTGGTGAAGGAAGGAGTACTGCCCATTCTTGAGCCCGGGGAGATTCTAGCATGTAAATTGAGTTAGTAGTGGCACCAAACCCCAGTCTGAGTTCAGGGACTGCTTTTGGTTACTAGTTCTCTCAGAAGACATATCTTTCTTTCCCTTTTTTTAACTTTCCTAGAGCCAGGATTGAGACAAACAAGTTGTGTTTTTTCATGCTTTACCTTTGTTAACGGGCAGAGAGTTCTGTCTTCCCTTTGTGAGGCGATTGTGGCCTTTTGGGTTCCTGACTTTGTGTGAGGTTCTCACTTTCAGCTCCCATCTCTGGTGTCCTGTCTCCCAGCAGCCCCCACCCAACCTCATCCCCAGAATTTGGGGTTCCTAGTTTTGCGAAATGTCTTTGGTAAAGCACATCAGCACTGGTTTATCATTTTGTGTTTCTGATTTTCAAAGGATAGTTATTGTATTTAATTCAACAGTTTTGGTATTTTATCACTAGAGAGGGCTCTTTTAGGATATGTATTCCACAGTATTGCTGGAAACAATTCATCTTGTTAAATCCTGTTCATCTTTACCGGCTTAATTCAAAGGTCACCTCTTATATAAAAGCCTCCCACGTTCTCCTGGAGGAGTGGACCTGCCTCTGAGCTTCCGTGGTCCCTGTGACACCCCTCTCCAGGGCTGTGACTCACTTGGAAGGCTGCTTTGTCTGTGTGCTCACCTCTCTCTCCACCACCAGTTGTGAGCTACTCAGGGAAAACACTTCCAGATGCACCTCCTAGCATCAGCATCTAGCAGAGAGCCTGCCACCTGAAGGGTAATTGGTACTCACTGAATTAAAGTTCAAATTCTGATGTGGCTCCAGTCACATGCGAAAGGAGATAGGCTTCACTGGTAGCTCAGACAGTAAAAAATCTGTCCGCAGTGTAGGCGACCTGGATTTGACCCCTGGGAGGACCACCAGGGAAGGTCTCCTGGAAAAGGCGTAGGCTACCCACTCCAGGATTCTTGCCCAGAGGATTCCATGGCTCGTCCATGGGCTTGCAAAGAGTCAGACGTGACTGAGTGACTTTCACTGCACTTCAGTAAACATCCACATATTTAATGCAGACCCATACCAGGCACCTCCATTCTGTCTCTGAAACATGCCACGCTTGTTCTCCTCCCAGGGTCTGCAGTACTGTCCTTCTGCTGGGAGCATTCTTCTGTCGGGTGTTTACATGGTTACGGCCCCTCTTCTTCAGATCTCAACCTGACTCTACCTCCAGAGAAGAGGCTCCACTAGCCACCCCCACCCACATCCCCATAGTCGCCTGTTTTCGCTTCCTAATAGTATTGATTACAGTGTATAATTCTATAATAAACTACAGTTAACTTTCTTATTTGTGTTTAAAAAACAAAAGCATAAATGCCATCCATGTAGTAGCATCTGCAGAACCTAGATAGCCTAATAGATACAGGTGCAGAAGGTTTTAGACAGTGAATAATTGTCCCTGACATACTCATTGAAAGTTTTATTTGATCAAAACTCAATCTTCTTTAGGACACAAGAGTCAAATAGAGGCATCTTTTACAGTGCATTGACCTAAGAAATGCTTGTGGCCAAAATGATGTGTCCTTTTATATTTGCTTCAAATTATTCTAAGAATAAAAAATCCTGGTAATTGCTGTTGAGTACATGGAGGTTCACTGTGTTAGGCTCTCTACTTATAAGTAAGCTTGAAATTTTTCCGAACAGTATTTAAAAGAAACAATAAAATGAATTCAGCTAAAGGAGGTCTTCTTTTGGACCACTTTTGAGATTTTCCTAAGGCTGCTGTGGACAAGTAGTAGTATCTGCCTCTTTCTAGGCTAGAGTCACCTAAGTCATACTCTGATTCTGGGACCCTGCCTGGTCACTTCATCATGTGTTAGGGCAGATTTAGCCTTGTTTCCTAAGTACAGCCCAGCTTTTTGTATACCTCACACAGGCTTTGCTCCCTCAAGTCACGGAGTTAGGTTGGATCCTTCCAGGTAGGACTGATTAAAGTTCAAACGAGTGCTCCGTCCGCAGGAGGCTACCCACTCCAGGATTTGACCCTGGGAGGACCACCAGGAAGGTCTCCTGGAAAAGGCGGGCTACCCACTCCAGGATTCTTGCCCAGAGGATTCCATGGCTCGTCCATGGGCTTGCAAAGAGTCAGACGTGACTGAGTGACTTTCACTGCACTTCAGTAAACATCCACATATTTAATGCAGACCCATACCAGGCACCTCCATTCTGTCTCTGAAACATGCCACGCTTGTTCTCCTCCCAGGGTCTGCAGTACTGTCCTTCTGCTGGGAGCATTCTTCTGTCGGGTGTTTACATGGTTACGGCCCCTCTTCTTCAGATCTCAACCTGACTCTACCTCCAGAGAAGAGGCTCCACTAGCCACCCCCACCCACATCCCCATAGTCGCCTGTTTTCGCTTCCTAATAGTATTGATTACAGTGTATAATTCTATAATAAACTACAGTTAACTTTCTTATTTGTGTTTAAAAAACAAAAGCATAAATGCCATCCATGTAGTAGCATCTGCAGAACCTAGATAGCCTAATAGATACAGGTGCAGAAGGTTTTAGACAGTGAATAATTGTCCCTGACATACTCATTGAAAGTTTTATTTGATCAAAACTCAATCTTCTTTAGGACACAAGAGTCAAATAGAGGCATCTTTTACAGTGCATTGACCTAAGAAATGCTTGTGGCCAAAATGATGTGTCCTTTTATATTTGCTTCAAATTATTCTAAGAATAAAAAAAAATCCTGGTAATTGCTGTTGAGTACATGGAGGTTCACTGTGTTAGGCTCTCTACTTATAAGTAAGCTTGAAATTTTTCCGAACAGTATTTAAAAGAAACAATAAAATGAATTCAGCTAAAGGAGGTCTTCTTTTGGACCACTTTTGAGATTTTCCTAAGGCTGCTGTGGACAAGTAGTAGTATCTGCCTCTTTCTAGGCTAGAGTCACCTAAGTCATACTCTGATTCTGGGACCCTGCCTGGTCACTTCATCATGTGTTAGGGCAGATTTAGCCTTGTTTCCTAAGTACAGCCCAGCTTTTTGTATACCTCACACAGGCTTTGCTCCCTCAAGTCACGGAGTTAGGTTGGATCCTTCCAGGTAGGACTTTGGTTCAGTCCACCCACTTGAAGGATGAAATGGTTGGATGGCATCAGGGATTTAATGGACATGAACTTGGGCCACCTTAATCTGGGAGATGGTGAGAGACAGGGAGGCCTGAAGTGCTACAGTCCATGGGGTCGCCAAGAGTTGGACACGACTTCACCGGTTAACACGTCTTCTAAAGGGTGTGCACCTGCTTAACCCTACGCCTCGGGACTTCCCTGGTGGTCCAGTGGGTAAGACTGAGTTCCCAATGCAGGGGACCAGGGTTCAATCCCTGACTAGGGAACTAGATCCCACATGCCGCCACTAAGATCTGGTGCAGCCAAATAAATAAATGTTAAAAAAAAGAGAGAGAGAGAGATGGTGGTGGAATCCAGTTTAAAAAAACAAAAAAACCTACGCCTCCACTGAAGTCATGTGTGTGCTTGGAAAATGGGAAGGAGGCTGAGGCTGTAGGTGAGACAGAGCACAGTGCAGTGGGGTCTGGAGATGAGGCAGCACCAGAGGGTGACAGGAGAGGGCAGGCCTGAGAAGGGGACATAAAGGTGAAAAAGAGCAAAGTGGAAATCCTCAGCAGTAGCTTGGACTAGCTTTGATGTCCACTCCAGGGTCTGCTTTGCCCAGAATTGGTCTGAAAAGATGCAATTCCTAATGTATCTTGGTGACAAATCTTAGAGGAAGGAGGCTGCGTCCTGGGACATGAGCTTCTTACCAGACAAGGAACACAGAGAAACAGAGCACAGATTTCTCCTTCAATTCTAGAAATGTCTTTAATCTCTGTGGCCCAGAGACCACACCGCCTTTCAATGTCTAATTTTAAAAAGAAACAATAAAATGAATTCAGCTAAAGGAGGTCTTCTTTTGGACCACTTTTGAGATTTTCCTAAGGCTGCTGTGGACAAGTAGTAGTATCTGCCTCTTTCTAGGCTAGAGTCACCTAAGTCATACTCTGATTCTGGGACCCTGCCTGGTCACTTCATCATGTGTTAGGGCAGATTTAGCCTTGTTTCCTAAGTACAGCCCAGCTTTTTGTATACCTCACACAGGCTTTGCTCCCTCAAGTCACGGAGTTAGGTTGGATCCTTCCAGGTAGGACTTTGGTTCAGTCCACCCACTTGAAGGATGAAATGGTTGGATGGCATCAGGGATTTAATGGACATGAACTTGGGCCACCTTAATCTGGGAGATGGTGAGAGACAGGGAGGCCTGAAGTGCTACAGTCCATGGGGTCGCCAAGAGTTGGACACGACTTCACCGGTTAACACGTCTTCTAAAGGGTGTGCACCTGCTTAACCCTACGCCTCGGGACTTCCCTGGTGGTCCAGTGGGTAAGACTGAGTTCCCAATGCAGGGGACCAGGGTTCAATCCCTGACTAGGGAACTAGATCCCACATGCCGCCACTAAGATCTGGTGCAGCCAAATAAATAAATGTTAAAAAAAAGAGAGAGAGAGAGAGAGAGATGGTGGTGGAATCCAGTTTAAAAAAACAAAAAAACCTACGCCTCCACTGAAGTCATGTGTGTGCTTGGAAAATGGGAAGGAGGCTGAGGCTGTAGGTGAGACAGAGCACAGTGCAGTGGGGTCTGGAGATGAGGCAGCACCAGAGGGTGACAGGAGAGGGCAGGCCTGAGAAGGGGACATAAAGGTGAAAAAGAGCAAAGTGGAAATCCTCAGCAGTAGCTTGGACTAGCTTTGATGTCCACTCCAGGGTCTGCTTTGCCCAGAATTGGTCTGAAAAGATGCAATTCCTAATGTATCTTGGTGACAAATCTTAGAGGAAGGAGGCTGCGTCCTGGGACATGAGCTTCTTACCAGACAAGGAACACAGAGAAACAGAGCACAGATTTCTCCTTCAATTCTAGAAATGTCTTTAATCTCTGTGGCCCAGAGACCACACCGCCTTTCACATTTCACCTGCTCCAGGGAGCCAGGTCATGGTGTAAGCCAAGCTTTGGCCCCGGATGCTAAATAAATGTTAGTTGGAAGTGGTCCGACCAAATCTAACCACACCTGTGCACAGCTTCCAGCAGGGAACCTTTAGCCTTGGTGTACAGAGAGAGGGGTTTATTAAAAATGCAGGCCAATCCTCCCCTCAGAGGTTCAGATTCATTAGCTCAGTTGCAGGATCCTCATATCTGATCTGATAAGAGGGAATCACTCTTATAAAATTGGCTTTTAGGAAATTGTAGGGAAGGAGCAAATTAGCCCAGATGTTGAGCCCAGGCTCTCTTGCCCCAGGCCCTCTCGATCTCACCCCACATTTTGTGAATAATGATTATACAACAGCTGAGATTACTCATAACATTGCGCGTGTGCTTTAGGAGGTACTCGCTTGGCTATGAGCTACTTTTGTTCTTTAAGCATGTATAAGTTTCACCTGAAAAACCCTGGAGGCGTGGTGGTTATGACTGCTGCCGCACCAGCCAGGAGAGAACAGACACGTCTGCAGTTCCTATGGCTCCTGGAGGTTTCTTCCAGCTTCCCCGCTTGAGTCTGGCCTACCCTGGGTTCCGTTGACAGGGTGCACCAGGAGATACAGCAAGACAAAAATAATCATAATAACTACCAGTTACTAAATGCCTGCTGTGAGCTAGGCACTCTGCTAATACCTGATATGTATTATTTTTCCTAAGCCTCACAACAGAGCACCAGCTAGTCCAGTACAGTCAGTAGATGAGGACACAGACGCAGGGCAGCTGAAATTTGTAAGTGGTGAATCATGGACCATAAATCCAGTGGACTCTGGTTTCAAAGCCAGTGCCCTTTCATCAGACTGAAAATCCTCTGTTGATTCCCTGATATCTTGCTACTCAAAGTGTGGTCCTTGGAGGACGTATCTCCTGGGAGCTTGTTGGAAATGAAGGATCTTGAGTCCCACCCCAGACCCTGGGAATTGGAATCTGTCTTAACAGGATTTCCAGGTGATGCCTTATACACATTAAAATTTGAGAAGCACTTTTCTCATCTATTCTATTTATCTATTTTTTATCCCATCTCATGTCAAAATAAATTAGAAGCATAGTTTCCTATTGCATATATTATGGAAATACTTTAAGTCTAGGCACTGTGACTGATAATGGTTTATGAGGTTTAACTAATCCATTTAGATTTAACTGAATCCTTTTTGGTGGCTTGGTTACATTTTGTTGTTTTCTTTCCCGGCCATGCTGTGTGGCTTATGGGATCTTAGTTCCCCTGCAGGGGACTGAACCAGCGTTCAGCAGTGGAAGTACCAAATTCTAACCACTGGACACCAGGGAATTCTGTGAACTGTATTTTATGATTCTCACCCAAACTATTACAACTATCTCCTATTTGATTTCTCTGCCTTCAGTCTCTCTCATCTTCTATCCATTTTGCAAACACTTTTTTTCTTCAAAGCAGTGGAACACCTCATTAAAACAAAAGTTTGGTGAAAGAGCTACAGTAATAGAAGTGCTGCTGCTTTGGACAAGGTGTGTTTTGCATGTGTGTGTGTGGTGGGGATGGTCCAGGCTCTGTTGTCCAGGCTCCAGCAGGTCTCAGCCATGATCCATTATGAAGCACACTGTCAATAGTTGAAGTACCGAAGTTTGTGATAGATTTAGTTTAAAAATCACTTGCATTTCAGTAAGCTTTCCTGAAGATGAAAGTCCCCCATATCAGTTCCATGCAGGAAAGTGGGATGATGTCAGCAAAGGTCGAGAGTCATGGATTCAGGCTGGCTTTCAGGTTGCTGCCAGAGTTTTATTAAAAATATCACCCTCTTTGCTTAGGAACTCAGTCCCTCACAGCTTAGAGATTTAAGACCTTGGGAAAAGTGGAGTCCTGACCTTCCGTGCCTGCCTCTAGTCCCTCGTGGGCCCGGTAGCTCTTCCTGCCTTTGTGCTCTTTGCAGGTTGCTGGTACTCTTGGCTGGGCCCTGTCTCATCCTTTGACATTTGTTGTAAGTTGCAGAAATCTCATCTTAATCACATTTGTACCCTCAGGGCCTGAAAAGCAGTGGAACAACAAGATATTCTTCTTTTTCTTAAACTGAAGCATAGATGGTTTACAAGCTTATGTGTTTCAGGTGTACAGCAAAGGGATTCAGATATATATACATATATTCTTTTTTCAGATTCTTTTCTATTATAGGTAATTACAAGATATTGAGTATAGCTATCTGTGCTATATAATAGGCCCTTGTCATTTATCTATTTTATATAAAATAGTGTGTATGTATTAATCCCAAACTCCTCATTTATCCTGCCCTCTCCTTCTTCCCCTCTGGTAACTATAAGTTTGTTTTCTATGAGTCTATTTCTAATTTGTAAACAAGTTCATTTATACCATTCTCTAGATTCCTCACATAAGTGATATCATATGATATTTGTCTTTTTCTGTTTACTTACTTCACTTGGTATGATAATCTCTAAATCCATCCATGTTGCTGCTAATGGCATGATTTCATTCTTTCTATAGCTGAGTAATAGTCCATTGTGTGTGTGTGTGTATATATATATATATATATATATCTCACATCTTCTTTATGCATTCAGCTATTGATGGACACTTAGGTCGCTTCTATGTCTTGGCTATTGTAAATAGTGTTGCTATGAACTCTAGGGTTTTTCTTCCTTTTTAAAAGGAGCAAACCAAAGAAACCTACCTTATATTTCAGATCTCATTTTTTCCCCTTTGTTCAAGGTGACACTTAGACATACTCCTTTGAGTAAAAATAACATGATCCTTGGGGCTCTGACTTACCATAAGGATTTTACAAGTTCTAGTTTTTTTGTATGAGCAGGAGTTATTTATGTTGATTCCCTAAAGAAGCAGCTGTACTGTATCACCCCAATCATTTTACGTTTGTGTGAGACACCCATCAGAAATTTCCTTCTTCGTGCTAAACCCAGCAGTACACAGAGTCAAGCTTTTTAAACAGTAATCCATTAGTCTGGAAATAGGAAGTGACAAGAGGTAATTGATCTGTTTCAATTTGCTCTGACAGGGGACAGCTTTTACTCTTTGCCCCTGGCCATTTTGGTGTGTGTTTTTTTACCCTGTCTCATCCTTTGACATTTGTTGTAAGTTGCAGAAATCTCATCTTAATCACATTTGTACCCTCAGGGCCTGAAAAGCAGTGGAACAACAAGATATTCTTCTTTTTCTTAAACTGAAGCATAGATGGTTTACAAGCTTATGTGTTTCAGGTGTACAGCAAAGGGATTCAGATATATATACATATATTCTTTTTTCAGATTCTTTTCTATTATAGGTAATTACAAGATATTGAGTATAGCTATCTGTGCTATATAATAGGCCCTTGTCATTTATCTATTTTATATAAAATAGTGTGTATGTATTAATCCCAAACTCCTCATTTATCCTGCCCTCTCCTTCTTCCCCTCTGGTAACTATAAGTTTGTTTTCTATGAGTCTATTTCTAATTTGTAAACAAGTTCATTTATACCATTCTCTAGATTCCTCACATAAGTGATATCATATGATATTTGTCTTTTTCTGTTTACTTACTTCACTTGGTATGATAATCTCTAAATCCATCCATGTTGCTGCTAATGGCATGATTTCATTCTTTCTATAGCTGAGTAATAGTCCATTGTGTGTGTGTGTGTATATATATATATATATATATCTCACATCTTCTTTATGCATTCAGCTATTGATGGACACTTAGGTCGCTTCTATGTCTTGGCTATTGTAAATAGTGTTGCTATGAACTCTAGGGTTTTTCTTCCTTTTTAAAAGGAGCAAACCAAAGAAACCTACCTTATATTTCAGATCTCATTTTTTCCCCTTTGTTCAAGGTGACACTTAGACATACTCCTTTGAGTAAAAATAACATGATCCTTGGGGCTCTGACTTACCATAAGGATTTTACAAGTTCTAGTTTTTTTGTATGAGCAGGAGTTATTTATGTTGATTCCCTAAAGAAGCAGCTGTACTGTATCACCCCAATCATTTTACGTTTGTGTGAGACACCCATCAGAAATTTCCTTCTTCGTGCTAAACCCAGCAGTACACAGAGTCAAGCTTTTTAAACAGTAATCCATTAGTCTGGAAATAGGAAGTGACAAGAGGTAATTGATCTGTTTCAATTTGCTCTGACAGGGGACAGCTTTTACTCTTTTGCCCCCTGGCCCCTTTTGATTTTGTGTGTGTGTTTTACAGATTTCTTACCTTTTTTTTTTTTTTTTCCATTTCAATGGGGAGCAAATTTTAGATTATTTTAAATCACAAATATAGACCTCTCCATCTCAACCTCTTCTTTCCTATTATAACTAAATATAGAAATTAGGCAATATCAATGTCTCCCTCCCCTGCCTGGCTCCGTCTCCACATTCTGCTCAGCCTTCTGTATGCTGTTGTCCCCTCCCCCACAGAGATTTTAATTTTGTTAAAACGTTTTTACTGCAGCTGTGACTCAAGCAGCTCAGCTAGCCGCAGAAGCACAATGTCACTTAATATTCCAGCCCACAGCCCAGACAGTTTCCCATCAGGTCATTTGGAGCAGAGCTGTAGCGATGGCTTTATGACAATGATTGGCAACACCCTGCTGCGGAAACCAGACAGCCGGAAGCCTACCAGTGTGCTCTGCACGCATTCCTGCTTTCACACCAGACAGCAGATCACAGCCGACTTAACCACAGTGTGTGTGGTCACCAGCCGACGGTATGAGACTAAAGCCACTGTCTTGAGTGTGTTGGTCGGTATTAGATTAAAGGCACTCTCTTGACTGTGTTGGTTGGATAAGGCACAGCCATTCATTAGCCCATCACCCATTCATTCAGCTATATTCAGTGAGCCTCTCTCAAGACAGGAACCATGATAAGGCAGTACTCAGGACACGAAAGAGCACTAGCTCAGCTCCCCCTGCTCCAGACCTGGGACCACCGGAGAAGGTAGATGTCAAAAAACTACTACAGGCAGGGGCAGCCATAATGGTAGCCTAGGGAAGCAGAGAAGATGACCCCTGAATCACAGGAAAGGCGTTCCAGAGCCTCATGGAGGAAGTGAGACTTGAAGTGAATTTTGGAGGATGCACCAGCTATTACCAGATGAAGAAAAGGAGGTGTATGTCTGGTTACAGAAATTTTCTTCTTCGTGCTAAACCCAGCAGTACACAGAGTCAAGCTTTTTAAACAGTAATCCATTAGTCTGGAAATAGGAAGTGACAAGAGGTAATTGATCTGTTTCAATTTGCTCTGACAGGGGACAGCTTTTACTCTTTTGCCCCCTGGCCCCTTTTGATTTTGTGTGTGTGTTTTACAGATTTCTTACCTTTTTTTTTTTTTTTTCCATTTCAATGGGGAGCAAATTTTAGATTATTTTAAATCACAAATATAGACCTCTCCATCTCAACCTCTTCTTTCCTATTATAACTAAATATAGAAATTAGGCAATATCAATGTCTCCCTCCCCTGCCTGGCTCCGTCTCCACATTCTGCTCAGCCTTCTGTATGCTGTTGTCCCCTCCCCCACAGAGATTTTAATTTTGTTAAAACGTTTTTACTGCAGCTGTGACTCAAGCAGCTCAGCTAGCCGCAGAAGCACAATGTCACTTAATATTCCAGCCCACAGCCCAGACAGTTTCCCATCAGGTCATTTGGAGCAGAGCTGTAGCGATGGCTTTATGACAATGATTGGCAACACCCTGCTGCGGAAACCAGACAGCCGGAAGCCTACCAGTGTGCTCTGCACGCATTCCTGCTTTCACACCAGACAGCAGATCACAGCCGACTTAACCACAGTGTGTGTGGTCACCAGCCGACGGTATGAGACTAAAGCCACTGTCTTGAGTGTGTTGGTCGGTATTAGATTAAAGGCACTCTCTTGACTGTGTTGGTTGGATAAGGCACAGCCATTCATTAGCCCATCACCCATTCATTCAGCTATATTCAGTGAGCCTCTCTCAAGACAGGAACCATGATAAGGCAGTACTCAGGACACGAAAGAGCACTAGCTCAGCTCCCCCTGCTCCAGACCTGGGACCACCGGAGAAGGTAGATGTCAAAAAACTACTACAGGCAGGGGCAGCCATAATGGTAGCCTAGGGAAGCAGAGAAGATGACCCCTGAATCACAGGGAAAGGCGCGTTCCAGAGCCTCATGGAGGAAGTGAGACTTGAAGTGAATTTTGGAGGATGCACCAGCTATTACCAGATGAAGAAAAGGAGGTGTATGTCTGGTTACAGAAACACATTCATAAAAGCAAGAGACTGATGATGGCCATGCTGTTCACTGAGGTCAAGAAGAGGAGTCTGGGATGAAGAGAATGAATTCTAGTTTTGTAGTGGATTTGAGACTAGAAGTAGAGATTTGAGAGTCAGTCTCTACAGTTCTGGGCTAAAGGCAAGTGAATGAATGAAGTCATCTAAGAATGTAGAATCAGAGGGAAAAAGAGTCCCTGACTGAATCCTAGCAACAGCAAGGAAGTGACAAGGAACACACAGGAGAGTCTGAAGAAGAGTACAGATGCGAAAGAGAAGTTGCGGTGGAGAGAAGGTACTGTTTTTAAAGAAGCTGTCTTCCTCATTTTCACAACCCTAATACCAGACATTTACCCAGATGTCTGATAAATAAATGACTTTAGACATTATCCAGTTCAGTCATATCCCCAAATGAGAAAACTAGAGCCAAAGGTTACATAATTAAGATAGCCTATCCTATTTTCATTTTTGTTACGATGTATCTAGGTATAGAATTATTTCTATTTACCTTTCTCAGGACTCACTATGCTTCCTGAATCTGGAATCATCTTTTTCCAAGTCTGGAATATCTTTATTATATTTTGAAATATTACGTCTTATGCCTCCATCTCCAGACTCCATAAATCCTTCTGGAACGCCCACTAGATGTAATGGAGGTTTTCCATGATTCTGTTGTGGATTTGTCTGTGTTTTTAAAAGGATGTTTGATATGTTTTATGCAACACATCTGGGTGTTTCTTGTAAAAGAAAGATGTTCAGCCTGCCTAATCCATCATATTATCAGAAAGCGGAGGCGGGTGTGACAATCACTATACATCTAATTGCTAATTTACATCCATTCCCAGTTCTCTGACGTAGGCTTTAGAACAAAAGTTCATTTGCATATTGGACTCCAACTGGTCTAATATCCAAACATCCGATACCCAAAGTATTTATTTATTTACTTTATTTTTTGGTAGAATCTTAGTTTCCCAGTCAAGAGTCAAACCCATGCCCCCCGCACTGAAAGCACAGCTTCTTAACCCGTACCCCTCCAGGGAAGTCCCTACCCAACGTATTTAAAACCTCGTCTCAAACTTGCTACTTTGCCTATGTTCTGTATCTCAGTTAATGTTATTACCATCCACCCAGTCTTCCAAATTAGAGCCTAATTTTGCCTTGAGTCATCTCTCTCCGGCACCACAATTGTATCTTTTCTCAATTTCCATGCATGTTTTCCAGAATAAGCTGCCATTATTTTCCACTGACATTATCATAACAGCCTCCTAACTTGGCTCACTATTCTTATGCCCATTTCTGTCCATTTATCCTAAGCTTCTGGAATTGTCTTTCTGAGTCTTGAATCCGGACATGTCATTTCCCTGCATAGAAAACTTTCTGCCATCCTCAGAATAAAGATCAAGATTTTTACGTGGCAATAAAAAAATTTTAAAAAGGCCCTACATAGGCCCTACATAATTTACCTCTTCCACCCATCTTCCCATATCTTTTACCTTCCCTTGCCACTTTGCATACACTCTCTGTGCCTCTGTGGAAGCCGTGTCCCCGTGTCTTTGTTCAAGCTCTTCTTCTCTGGAATGTCCTTGCCTTCCTTCACACATTGAAAGTCTAAGCATTTGTTGGTTAATGAGGGTTCGACTCCACAGCCAGAATTCATCACCATCTCTGTTTGAACTTGAATATATATAGTTCATCACGATATGCCTTGGACTGCAATTGACTGTTTGCTTAGGTGGAGCAGCCAAGTCCTTAAGAATATGAAACAGGTCACACGTCCACCTCTATCATCCTATTGTCTTACAAATGGCTGGGAGATTAATACTCAGGTGTTGAACTGGAGTCATTATGAGGTAATATTACAGGACTTCTCTGGTCATCCAGTGGGTAAGATTCCCTGGTCAGGCAATATTACAAAAAGAACTCTGAAATTTTCAGAATCCATGTCTACTAGTTATAGACAATTCTAAAGAATCTAGAATAATGGGAGAAGCGGATATACATGTATAAATACATGTATAAACATACACTGTAAAGATATATATATCATACATACATGTATACGTATATGTCTCACATATATTACAGAATATCAGATTTTCTGAAAAGTCATTTATAGTTGACCAGAGAGTCAAAATAAGTATGACAAAAATACTAGCATCAATTTCTACTCCCACCTCTAGCCCCCTAAGTCCTCTCAGCGTGATTTTGAGACGTAGTGAGGGAAGCAGTGACCTTATCTACTCTCACACAATTAATATTCCACACCAAGTAGGGCAGTGGCTAGCAATGACAGAGGCTGGAAAGCAGCACCTAGGGGTAATAATTCTCAGGTCTTTTGGATTCTAGACTAATTCAATATTGAGAGTAAGAAAAGAATGTGTGAAATATAAAATTGTTCAGACCTCACGATCTCAATATTGAATCCGGACATGTCATTTCCCTGCATAGAAAACTTTCTGCCATCCTCAGAATAAAGATCAAGATTTTTACGTGGCAATAAAAAAATTTTAAAAAGGCCCTACATAGGCCCTACATAATTTACCTCTTCCACCCATCTTCCCATATCTTTTACCTTCCCTTGCCACTTTGCATACACTCTCTGTGCCTCTGTGGAAGCCGTGTCCCCGTGTCTTTGTTCAAGCTCTTCTTCTCTGGAATGTCCTTGCCTTCCTTCACACATTGAAAGTCTAAGCATTTGTTGGTTAATGAGGGTTCGACTCCACAGCCAGAATTCATCACCATCTCTGTTTGAACTTGAATATATATAGTTCATCACGATATGCCTTGGACTGCAATTGACTGTTTGCTTAGGTGGAGCAGCCAAGTCCTTAAGAATATGAAACAGGTCACACGTCCACCTCTATCATCCTATTGTCTTACAAATGGCTGGGAGATTAATACTCAGGTGTTGAACTGGAGTCATTATGAGGTAATATTACAGGACTTCTCTGGTCATCCAGTGGGTAAGATTCCCTGGTCAGGCAATATTACAAAAAGAACTCTGAAATTTTCAGAATCCATGTCTACTAGTTATAGACAATTCTAAAGAATCTAGAATAATGGGAGAAGCGGATATACATGTATAAATACATGTATAAACATACACTGTAAAGATATATATATCATACATACATGTATACGTATATGTCTCACATATATTACAGAATATCAGATTTTCTGAAAAGTCATTTATAGTTGACCAGAGAGTCAAAATAAGTATGACAAAAATACTAGCATCAATTTCTACTCCCACCTCTAGCCCCCTAAGTCCTCTCAGCGTGATTTTGAGACGTAGTGAGGGAAGCAGTGACCTTATCTACTCTCACACAATTAATATTCCACACCAAGTAGGGCAGTGGCTAGCAATGACAGAGGCTGGAAAGCAGCACCTAGGGGTAATAATTCTCAGGTCTTTTGGATTCTAGACTAATTCAATATTGAGAGTAAGAAAAGAATGTGTGAAATATAAAATTGTTAACAGACCACGGCCTCACGATCCTACGAAACCAGCATTCATTGTTACTCCACCAGCACATATCATTGCTTACCAAGGTTAAATGAGTAAGAGGTTGTTTTTATGATTTTCTTGTGTAATGGGCAGAATGCTTCAAATTATTCCAAGAGAACCAACTTTGGAGAAAGTTTCAAAATAACTCTTCCTAAATTCAAAAATGTTAGTGTTTTTTCTACTTTGTATAGCATGATGAAAAAAAGTATTTTTAATTGAAATCCAAACTGGTGGTGTCTAATTTTAATGAAACGGGTTTTTAATCTCATTTTTGTTATTGATTGTGTCTGCTTAATAAGAGGTCATCTTTCAGGTGGGAGCCTTTAAAAATACCACTGGAGCTTTTCATGTTTAGATCAAATAAATTCTCAGTTTAATATCCTGCTAGAGCTTTGTAGATATTGTTTATTTCTTTTCAGTTTATCAGATGAGAAATGCATTCTGATATAAGCCTTTACACCATACAAAGGCTACTCTGTGAAGTCCCCGGGAAAGTCATCTATATGTCAAAAATGCACTGAAATATTAGAACTTAAAGAAAGCAACAGACTTCTCACCTTTCAGGTTAGTTGACAATGATAGGAACATTGAAGACCAGGTGAAAACAAGGATGGGACTGGTTAAAGAACGGACATTTGGGCTTCCCTTGTGGCTCAGTGGATAAGAACCCATCTGCCAATGCAGGAGACACAGGTTCGATCCCTGATCTGGGAAGATCCCACATACTGCAGAGCAGCTAAACCCACACATTAACAAGGACCCAGCACAGACAAAAATAAATAAATAAAAGTGAAAAAAAAAAATGGACGTTTAGCAGAGGAAAGAAAAAGCCATCTTCTCATGAAAAGCAAACCCCTGTTGTTAAATCACTGAGGACGTGAGGGGGACGCTGCCGGCCCTTTCGACACAGACTTTGAGATACCACGCAGAGGAGGACCTGGATTAAATCAACTCTCAACTGACGCCTCCTGTCAGGACTAGGAAGTGCGCATTGAATCACGTGATCGGAGAGCAGATGGGATGGTGTTTTTACAAAGATGACTGCTGAATGAGATCTGACGTGTTATCAGAGCCAGCAGGATAGGCTGGAGAAAGTCACCCAAGGACACAAGGAATCAAAGCCTCGAACAATGTGGCAGAAAGTTTGGAAGCACAGGTTGCACAAACTAGCACTGAGATACCAAGCTAGGTGACCTATCAGCCAGTCTAACTGTATTCAGTGACAGTAAGATCAGCTCTTGGTGTAGAAAGCTGGTCATACCTTGATGACAGATTACACTATATTAACAACGGCTTATATTGTGCAACAACTGAACAGAACGCATTCTTCCTCTGGCTGCATGAGACTGGACTGCAATCCAGGAAGATGAGTTATACAGAAACCAACCAAATAAGAGCCAAATGCCACCTGTAAAGTTACTGAATAACCAATTCCCAGTTTTTTCCCCACTTAGGTGAAAATGGCTTTTGCTTGGCGAAAAGGAAAGACAGGTTAGCTCACACAGCGAGGAGTGTTGTTGGGAAAGACCAAAACAGGGACCTGGCCCGCCTGCATTTTCTTTCTTCACCTCTCAGCAGTATTTATTTAGGGTTTTAGTTTTGGCTTTATTCTCCCATGCTGGGTGGTTTTACAAAATGGAAGTATGATTAGTTTCTGGGTACACAATTTCTCAACTTCTTAACAAGTGAAGAAAGGGTTTTTCCCGTGATTCTCATTTTTTTTTTCAATTAAAAAAAATATCAGAAGGGTTGGATCCATTTCCATTTTCTGGACCAGTCACTGATGTTAAGAGGTTGGTGCCTAATGCGTGCATGCTAAGTCGCTTCAGTTGTGTTCAACTTTGTGCAACCCTAGGGACTGTAGCCTGCCAGGCTCCTCTGTCCATGGAATTCTCCAGGCAAGACTACTGGAGTGGGCTGCCGTGCCCTCCTCCAGGGGATCTTCCCGACCCAGGGATCAAACCCAAACTTCTTACGTCTAACTTGCATTGGCGGGCGCCACCTGGGAAGCCAAGAGTCACATTATATACACTGTATTGCTTACAAATTAGCCTCTGAGAGTTAAATGGGAGGAAAATAAGAGATGATGACTGTGCACGGATGGCATTGCCGGTCACTGAGTACAGTGGATCCGAGCCCAGAGAAGAGGATCTGCAATGCCCGAGGTCTCAGTGCTTGTTATGGCCTGAGGGCCTGGCGCGAAGGTCCAGAGAGTCATTTCATATAACCTGACTCTGAAATACAAGCTGGTCACTTCCCCTGGTGCTCAGATAAAAGAAAACAAAAACAGCCCTTTGTTCCCATAGTAGGGGGATGTGTCACTGTGGCCCTCATGAGAATAATTATACTGTTATGTGTATTTAAAAAATATTCAGTGGGCTTCCCTGGTGGTCCAGTGGGTAAGGACACCGCCTTGCAGTGCAAGGGGCGCCGGTTCAATCCCTGGCCTGGAAAGATCCCATGTGCCGCGGAGCGGCTGGACCGATGTGTCCAACTACCGAGCCGGAGCTCTGGAGCGCATGCGCCCAGAGCCGGCGCTCTACAACGACAGACGCCACCGCGATGGGAGGCCCACACGGGCCAAAGAACAAAGATGGATGAAAATAGACAAATGAAAGACCAATAAAAGTGGCCCACCTGCTCCCCTCCCCACCCACCCCTCCCCCACCAAAATAAATAAATAAATAAATCTTTAGGAAAAAAAAAAAACCTACCCTCTGTCTAGGATTTCTCAAACTCTATTAAGAGGACCTCAGGGCCCATCCCTCAACCAGTCCCTGACAACTCAGAGATGAGGTCCTTTAGGAGGGTATGGCTTCCATTTTCTGGACCAGTAGAGGGGGCCTAATGCGTGCATGCTAAGTCGCTTCAGTTGTGTTCAACTTTGTGCAACCCTAGGGACTGTAGCCTGCCAGGCTCCTCTGTCCATGGAATTCTCCAGGCAAGACTACTGGAGTGGGCTGCCGTGCCCTCCTCCAGGGGATCTTCCCGACCCAGGGATCAAACCCAAACTTCTTACGTCTAACTTGCATTGGCGGGCGCCACCTGGGAAGCCAAGAGTCACATTATATACACTGTATTGCTTACAAATTAGCCTCTGAGAGTTAAATGGGAGGAAAATAAGAGATGATGACTGTGCACGGATGGCATTGCCGGTCACTGAGTACAGTGGATCCGAGCCCAGAGAAGAGGATCTGCAATGCCCGAGGTCTCAGTGCTTGTTATGGCCTGAGGGCCTGGAGCGAAGGTCCAGAGAGTCATTTCATATAACCTGACTCTGAAATACAAGCTGGTCACTTCCCCTGGTGCTCAGATAAAAGAAAACAAAAACAGCCCTTTGTTCCCATAGTAGGGGGATGTGTCACTGTGGCCCTCATGAGAATAATTATACTGTTATGTGTATTTAAAAAATATTCAGTGGGCTTCCCTGGTGGTCCAGTGGGTAAGGACACCGCCTTGCAGTGCAAGGGGCGCCGGTTCAATCCCTGGCCTGGAAAGATCCCATGTGCCGCGGAGCGGCTGGACCGATGTGTCCAACTACCGAGCCGGAGCTCTGGAGCGCATGCGCCCAGAGCCGGCGCTCTACAACGACAGACGCCACCGCGATGGGAGGCCCACACGGGCCAAAGAACAAAGATGGATGAAAATAGACAAATGAAAGACCAATAAAAGTGGCCCACCTGCTCCCCTCCCCACCCACCCCTCCCCCACCAAAATAAATAAATAAATAAATCTTTAGGAAAAAAAAAAAACCTACCCTCTGTCTAGGATTTCTCAAACTCTATTAAGAGGACCTCAGGGCCCATCCCTCAACCAGTCCCTGACAACTCAGAGATGAGGTCCTTTAGGAGGGTATGGCTTCCATTTGGACTTTATGACGAGAGCCGTTGGGCATGCAATTCCCTGCCCCTTCCCCCTGCACTGCTCTCCAAAGGAGGGTCTGTCTCCCAAGAGAAGAGGGGAGGAGCTCTGGGGAGTGAAACAATTGGTCTGGCTCAGCGGCGTGACTATTTGGCCGTATGTGTTGAGTGACTACAGCACCTTCCTCCACTTTGACATCTTGGCGTCCACCTCTGTCCACTGGTCCTCCCTGGGGCTGTCTGCACGGCTCCCCGGCCCCCTTGAGAGGCACTCTGTTGTCCAGTTAACTCGTACTTCATCCCCAGGCCACTTCCTGCTGTCATGTTTGTGTCCACCGATGTCTTCCACTCTGTGAGACTGGAACTCAGCAGCAGAACGTGTTTAATCAGAAACAGCAACAGCCGCGCTTCTCTCCACCTGGAACCAGGCCAAGTTCCTCCGGAGGAGGAGGGGCCTCGCTCGCTCCTCTTCCTCAGTGCCCAGGCAGCAGCCCTGGCCCTAGCCGACCCCTCCGCTTTCCCCATCCAGTGGGTTCCCTGTGATCTGAGGGCTGCTATTCACCACGTGGAGCTCCTAGCCCCCAGGAGCCACCACTCCATTTCAGTTTTCTAATAGTCCTCTTTCTCCAAGTAACGATGCCTAATGAGATATTTGGGACATTCATGCTAAAAACTTTATTATTTACCCGATATTCAAGTTTCACTGTGCATCCTATACTTTGATTTGCTACATCTGGCCACTCTACAGTAAGGCTTCCATAAGTAGGACCTCTGCCCGCAGAGTCCACCAGGCCACCCAGACGTTCCTGAGCAGGTTTTAGTGTACCAGGAGTGACACCACCAGGAGTGAAAATCCCAGCCCTCACCGGCTTGAACTATTCAGGCTTTCATGCCAGTTCTACAAATGGCATACGGCTACCCTCCAGTTTTCCAAAGTTCACTTCACACTCCTTCACGTTTACCAAAGGCCTACATATTAGCCCTTGTTTTTGCTAACCAAAACCAATTCAAAGAGGATTTTCACTTTCAGAAGAAAAGTGAAAATAGCGTTGGGTTTGCAGCTAGCCATTACGGAGGCATTGCATGCCCCAAGCAGTGAATGGTCCCTCCAAAGCCCTTCTTAGGAACGACACTCAGCATCTCAACATCAGGCCGCCCAAGTGTTAAGCTGAGTCTCAGCATCTGTGCTCTGTCTCAATGGATTTTGTACATCCATGTCAAGATGCATTCTAAGGTAATTGCTTCTTTGCTTTATGCCATTTGGATTTATCAAAAGTTTCATAGGAACTTCTGCTTTGGGAGAGTGGGGAAACCTTGACTGCAGGCCAGCATTTTAAATGTAGAATGTATTTTGGAAACAGAAAATAGTGCCTGGTTGTGTTTGTCATTAGTGAGTTGTTGAAGTATAATTAACACCGTTAGAGATTGACATTTATCCTGTAAAATAGGCTTAATTGTATAAATCAGGCATAATCACCAGGCCATGTTGCTCTTAGATACAAACCAGCTGAGATGAATATTCTAATCATCTCTTCCCTTTGATGGATTCAATTAAAAGAAATATTTCATGCTTCCTTTTAAAAAAAGTGGTCAGAGGTTGTTGTAACTCAAGTTGCTTCAAGGAATTTAGAAAACTTACCTGTTCTATTAGTGAAAACACAGTATTACTATATAGTTGATCTACTTGTTGGACAATTTCTGTTTTGAGAGTAGAGACAAAGCAACATAAGGACACAAAAATCACCCATCATCCAATATTTTTTATACATTGGTCCAGTCTTTTTGAATGCAAATATATAAATATTTTTAAAGAAATTGGGACCAAACTATATGTACATTCTGCTATATGTTATTTTCTTCATTTCAGATTATTAAGTTTTTTAATAGCAGTATACTGTTCCATTATATGAATAAAGCATAATATGCTCAATCAATTGCATATTGCTGAATAGTTAGGTTCTTTCTAATTTTTTTCTGTTGCTATACTCTTATTTTACCTTCCTGTATAAATTGTCTGCAACTCAGATGATATATCTACGTCAGCAGGGTGAGCACCTCTTGTTTCTGCCTGCCCAGTACCCATTTTTCCCCAACCACCCTTTCAGAAGAAAAGTGAAAATAGCGTTGGGTTTGCAGCTAGCCATTACGGAGGCATTGCATGCCCCAAGCAGTGAATGGTCCCTCCAAAGCCCTTCTTAGGAACGACACTCAGCATCTCAACATCAGGCCGCCCAAGTGTTAAGCTGAGTCTCAGCATCTGTGCTCTGTCTCAATGGATTTTGTACATCCATGTCAAGATGCATTCTAAGGTAATTGCTTCTTTGCTTTATGCCATTTGGATTTATCAAAAGTTTCATAGGAACTTCTGCTTTGGGAGAGTGGGGAAACCTTGACTGCAGGCCAGCATTTTAAATGTAGAATGTATTTTGGAAACAGAAAATAGTGCCTGGTTGTGTTTGTCATTAGTGAGTTGTTGAAGTATAATTAACACCGTTAGAGATTGACATTTATCCTGTAAAATAGGCTTAATTGTATAAATCAGGCATAATCACCAGGCCATGTTGCTCTTAGATACAAACCAGCTGAGATGAATATTCTAATCATCTCTTCCCTTTGATGGATTCAATTAAAAGAAATATTTCATGCTTCCTTTTAAAAAAAGTGGTCAGAGGTTGTTGTAACTCAAGTTGCTTCAAGGAATTTAGAAAACTTACCTGTTCTATTAGTGAAAACACAGTATTACTATATAGTTGATCTACTTGTTGGACAATTTCTGTTTTGAGAGTAGAGACAAAGCAACATAAGGACACAAAAATCACCCATCATCCAATATTTTTTATACATTGGTCCAGTCTTTTTGAATGCAAATATATAAATATTTTTAAAGAAATTGGGACCAAACTATATGTACATTCTGCTATATGTTATTTTCTTCATTTCAGATTATTAAGTTTTTTAATAGCAGTATACTGTTCCATTATATGAATAAAGCATAATATGCTCAATCAATTGCATATTGCTGAATAGTTAGGTTCTTTCTAATTTTTTTCTGTTGCTATACTCTTATTTTACCTTCCTGTATAAATTGTCTGCAACTCAGATGATATATCTACGTCAGCAGGGTGAGCACCTCTTGTTTCTGCCTGCCCAGTACCCATTTTTCCACCACCTTTAGGGAATCCCTGACCCAAATCTGAGTTCATGTGTCTCGTGTGGGGATGTTACAACCCCCGAGTTCAAGGGAGAGCATTCCACCTCGCAGCTACAACGTCTTTTTTGAGGATGGGCACAGTACCTCTACCTGGCTCAAATGTATTGGCAGGACGTTTATGAAAATTATTGGGAAGTAGGCGTTCTTTTTCCATGGGTGGTTCTGAGCTGGTTGGTATTTCTGGAACTGTTCAATCCCCTAGGGAGAAAGTGAACATTAAAATGAAGATGACGTAAAGGAAAGTAGAGCTAAGAAATGGACAGAGACTGAGTCCTCACTGTGACCCGGGAAGCTGCCACGGCAGGAGATTTTTCATTCTCATGAGTCACTGAATTCCCTTTTTCGCTCAAATCAATTTGACTCAGGGTTTCTGGCACCTCACTTCAAATAATACTAATTAAAAAATAATGTCCAACAGGACTGTACTATCAAATTGGTTTCCTCAGAAGTTGTATTAAATACCCCTCAAAGATGTGGTTGTATTGCATTTCCACCATTGACTATTGTTACTTTGAGACTCTATTAGACTTTTTTATTTGAAGCTCATATTTTAATGTTTATTTAAATATTAGTGAGCTAAAAATGTTTCCTATTTAATAAATGGAATTTGCCTATTGTAAATTTTATCTTTGGCTATTTTTCTTTTTTTTAATTTGGCCTCTTTTATTGGTTTTTTATTTATTTATTTTTCATCTATCTTTGTTCTTGGGCCTGTGTGGGCCTCTCATTGCAGTGGCCTCTATCGCTGCAGAGCACCAGCTCTGGGCGTGTGCGCTCCAGAGCGCTGGCTGTAATTGGACACATGGGTCCAGCTGCTCCATGGCACATGGGATCTTCCTGGGCTGGGGATTAAACCGGTGCCCCTTGCACTGCAAGGCAGACTCTTCACCCACTGGACCACCAGGGAAGCCCTGGCCTATTTTTCTGTATCAACCTATGACCTATAGATTGATTACATGATTTTCACTTTGATACTTGTGGAGTGTTGTTTTTTTCCCTGCAACTCAGATGATATATCTCGTCAGCAGGGTGAGCACCTCTTGTTTCTGCCTGCCCAGTACCCATTTTTCCACCACCTTTAGGGAATCCCTGACCCAAATCTGAGTTCATGTGTCTCGTGTGGGGATGTTACAACCCCCGAGTTCAAGGGAGAGCATTCCACCTCGCAGCTACAACGTCTTTTTTGAGGATGGGCACAGTACCTCTACCTGGCTCAAATGTATTGGCAGGACGTTTATGAAAATTATTGGGAAGTAGGCGTTCTTTTTCCATGGGTGGTTCTGAGCTGGTTGGTATTTCTGGAACTGTTCAATCCCCTAGGGAGAAAGTGAACATTAAAATGAAGATGACGTAAAGGAAAGTAGAGCTAAGAAATGGACAGAGACTGAGTCCTCACTGTGACCGGAAGCTGCCACGGCAGGAGATTTTTCATTCTCATGAGTCACTGAATTCCCTTTTTCGCTCAAATCAATTTGACTCAGGGTTTCTGGCACCTCACTTCAAATAATACTAATTAAAAAATAATGTCCAACAGGACTGTACTATCAAATTGGTTTCCTCAGAAGTTGTATTAAATACCCCTCAAAGATGTGGTTGTATTGCATTTCCACCATTGACTATTGTTACTTTGAGACTCTATTAGACTTTTTTATTTGAAGCTCATATTTTAATGTTTATTTAAATATTAGTGAGCTAAAAATGTTTCCTATTTAATAAATGGAATTTGCCTATTGTAAATTTTATCTTTGGCTATTTTTCTTTTTTTTAATTTGGCCTCTTTTATTGGTTTTTTATTTATTTATTTTTCATCTATCTTTGTTCTTGGGCCTGTGTGGGCCTCTCATTGCAGTGGCCTCTATCGCTGCAGAGCACCAGCTCTGGGCGTGTGCGCTCCAGAGCGCTGGCTGTAATTGGACACATGGGTCCAGCTGCTCCATGGCACATGGGATCTTCCTGGGCTGGGGATTAAACCGGTGCCCCTTGCACTGCAAGGCAGACTCTTCACCCACTGGACCACCAGGGAAGCCCTGGCCTATTTTTCTGTATCAACCTATGACCTATAGATTGATTACATGATTTTCACTTTGATACTTGTGGAATGTATTTTTCCTCTGGATTTTAAACTATAACATTTACCTTTTTTTGATTATAAAATATATTTATGTATAATTTTGGAAAACACAGTAAAGCACAAAGAAGAAAACAAAAATCCCTTTGAATACTACCACTCAGATACAATATACACTGGAGAAATTCCCTCTGAGTTTACATATATATGAAATATATTAACTAGATATCAATGTATGTTAATATGTGTTTATAGCTTTATCACTTATGAGATTATGTCAACAAGGAATTTCTCTTTTATCATTAAATATTCTTCAAAATGGGTCTTGGACTCACTGAATAAAGTCATGAGCTCATATTTCAGAAAAAAAGTATATAGATTAAAAAAACCTGATACATTATTTCAGGAGGGTCTCAAATTTATCCGTGGACTCTAGATTAGGAACTCTGTACAGATGATTCTTGGTATCTGCCTAGCAGTCTCTTGTCTTAGTACATATTTATTTATTTATTTTTATTTGTCTCTTTAATTGAAATATAGGTGATTGACAATGTTTCAAGTGTGCAGCAAAGTGATTCAGTTACATATACATATATATATATATATCTTCTTTTTTAAGATTCTTTTCTAGTGTATATTACTTCAAGATACTGAATACAGTTCCCTGTGCTATACAGTAGGTCCTTACTGTCTATCTATTTTATATATAGTAGGTTGTTGTTATTTAGTCACTCAGTTGTGACCCCATGGGCTGTAACCCCTCCTAGCTCCTCTGTCCATGGGATTTTCCAGGCAAGAATGCTGGAGTGGGTTACCAATTCCATTCTTTTTTTTTCTTTTACTTTTGGCCTCTTTTATTAGTTTTTTATTTATTTATTTTCATCACCTTTTTTATTCTTTGGCATGTGTGGGCCTCCCATTGCAGTGGCCTCTCTCGGTGCAGAGCACCAGCTCTGGGCGCGTGCACTCCAGAGCGCCAGCTCCTAACGGGACACACTGGTCCAGCCCCTCTGTGGCATGTGGGACCCTTTCGGGCCAGGCATCAAACCCGTGCCCCCTGCACTGCAAGGCAGGCTCTTTACCCACTGGACCACCAGGGAAGCCATACCATTTCCTTTTTTAGGAGATCTTCCTGACCCTGGGGTCAGGAGATCAAACTCACATCTCCTGAATTGCAGGCAGATTTTTTTACCACTGAATCGCCAGGGAAACCCTATATATAGTAGTTTATACCTATTAATCCCAGTTCCTAATGGGTTTGTTCTCTATGACTGAGACTCTATTTCTGTTTTGTAAATATATTCATTTGTATCATTTCTTAAGATTCCACATATGAAAGTGGTATCATAATATTTCTTTTTCTGACTTCGACTTCACTTAGTGTGATCATCTCTAGGTCCATCCATGTTGCTGCAAATAGCCTTATTTCTTTCTTTTCAAGGCTGACCAATATTCCATTGTATGTATGCTGTGTGTATCACATCTTCTTTACTCAGTCATTTGTTGGTAGACATTTTGGTTGCTTCTGTGTCTTGACTGTTGAAACAGTGCTGCAATGAGCACTGGGGTACATGCATATTTTCATCTTAGGGGTTTCCTCTTTCCAAATACATGCCCAGGAATGGGACTGCTGGATCATATGGCAACTCTATTTTTAGTTATTAAAGGCAATTCCTGTTTAACTACATCATATCTGGTTTAAGAGGACAGACTTTGGGATCTAAATGCTTCGGTTCAAAAAGTCTTGCTCTATCCCTCCTAGGATGTGACTTGGCAAATTCTTTCAACTTGGCAAATTTCTGACCTCATGATGCCTGTTATAAAGAATAAATGAAATAATCCATGATTAAAAGCTTAGTAGATTGTCCTGTATCGTAAGCACTCAATGTAGCACTCATTATTTAAAAAAACTCCCTGGATGTTTCCTTAGGATAAGCACCCAGAAATAGAACTGCTAGATCAAAGGAGATGTGCATTTTTAGAACTACGACCATCTACACCAAGTTTTTTCTAGAAAGGATGCACCACTAGCAGGATGAGAGGCTATGCAGTTGATGGACTCCTTGCCACCATAATATGAGTCATTTATGTCAGTCTTTTCTAACAGTGAAAAATGGCATCTAATTACTTCAGTTTCATTTCTTTGCTTTTTGTGAGCTTATGTATCTATTTATATTATTTGCTTTTTTCTTCTCTTGTAGTGTTCCTGTTCATTTGTAAAACCATTTTATAAAATTAATGACATCAGCTCTTAGTTATAAGAATTGCAAATATTTTTCTCATTTTATACTTTGGTTCTAATTTTTTAATGTTCTTTTGACTCAAAGTTAGAAATTTGTATGGAGTCCTATCTACTGAGCTTCCCATTATGATCTCTTCTGTTACTTTTTTGCTTAGGAAGATTTTCCCTAAGAGGAGGTAAATACCTGCTAATGTTTTTCTCCAGAATTTTGTTCCATTATGGTTATTAATATTAACTCTTTAATCCATGTGGAATTAATTTTGGTGTATGGGGTGCAAGAAGCCTCTGAACTTATTTTCCCCCTGACGGCCTGTTTTCCACTTATGCTGTCCTCTCTCCGTGTATGTGTTCTCTCACTTCTGGGTGGGCCAGGCCCTCCTTGGTGACAGTGAGGGTAAAGGTAGGAAGCAAAGTGAGTCACTTACCAGTATTATAGCACCTGGAGAGCCAGCTCTCTTTTCCTAATCCTAGGATTTTCTTCTATGTAGTGAATGAGATCAGAAGGAAAAGGGGAGACAAGAGCATCTGCTTTCTTTACAACCATGCCAGCAGGAGCAACTACAGGTATGCGGGTCCTAAGAAGTCCTTGAGGCTGCAGGTTGAGTGCAATCCTGCTGATTTACAACTGACCCATCTCTTCGGCTTTTCAGTCTTCACCCACTGTACGAATTGTCTCCCATACCCCCCCCCCCCAAACCCCAAGAGGAGCTAGCTGGATGGGTTGGCCTGCCTCTAGTTCCTGCTTGCTTAATTTGATTGTAGCTTTTAATACTATTAGCACAAATTGGAGTGGTATCTGCAAAGTCAAGCTTCAGCTCACCCTCTGCCATTTGCAGTCTTGGCTTATCTCATCCTGTGGTTTCAAGAATGTAAAGGTTCTGTAGTGCCTCCTCCTTATCATGTCTGTTTGTCCACACGTCTCCCCTGGATATACTCACTTAACCCAAGTATTTGGGCAGCATGTGTCATTGTTTGTCTGCACATAAGCCGAAAGAAAACTTTGAATCTTTTTGGTCACATTCTATTCCCTTCAAAGCTCTACAGATATTACTACATTGTTTTCTTATGTCTATGGTCTGGGGCCAATATGGGGGTCTATTATTTTCCAGAATGCTTGCAAAAGCACTTCCCTCATGGATTTATGGTCCAACAGAGAGGAAATATTTATTTGTGAGAAAGAGTGTGATATACCAAGAATATAATCATATTTGTCATGTATGTGCATGCTAAGTCACTTCAGTCGTGTTCAACTATTTGTGACCCCATGGACTGTAGCCTGCCAGACTTCTCTGTCCTTGGGATTCTCCAGGCAAGAATGCTGGAGAGGTTGCCATGCCCTCCTCCAGGGGATCGTCTTATATCTCCTGCATTGGCAGGTGGGTTCTCTACCACTTGCACCATCTGGGAAGTCCCACACATCATATCCTCTGCCATTTTCATGAGATTTGGGGATGAGAAAAATCTAAGCATATAAGTTCAGTGCACCATTGGGAAATGGAAGTCACCCAGTCTCCTCTGATGTTAAAAATGGGGTAGGGGCAAGTTTCCAGGAGGAAGACTTGACTCTAGGATCTTGGCTCCACACAGACTAACCCTGAGCTAAGACTCCAGCCTAACAGTGCCCACTGTTGGCCTTCACAGCTCAAGTGGCTATCACTTTATGGGCACTGTAGTCAGCGGGTGCCTTGCTTTCTTTACAACCATGCCAGCAGGAGCAACTACAGGTATGCGGGTCCTAAGAAGTCCTTGAGGCTGCAGGTTGAGTGCAATCCTGCTGATTTACAACTGACCCATCTCTTGACTTTTCAGTCTTCACCCACTGTACGAATTGTCTCCCATGCCCCCCCCCCCCAAACCCCAAGAGGAGCTAGCTGGATGGGTTGGCCTGCCTCTAGTTCCTGCTTGCTTAATTTGATTGTAGCTTTTAATACTATTAGCACAAATTGGAGTGGTATCTGCAAAGTCAAGCTTCAGCTCACCCTCTGCCATTTGCAGTCTTGGCTTATCTCATCCTGTGGTTTCAAGAATGTAAAGGTTCTGTAGTGCCTCCTCCTTATCATGTCTGTTTGTCCACACGTCTCCCCTGGATATACTCACTTAACCCAAGTATTTGGGCAGCATGTGTCATTGTTTGTCTGCACATAAGCCGAAAGAAAACTTTGAATCTTTTTGGTCACATTCTATTCCCTTCAAAGCTCTACAGATATTACTACATTGTTTTCTTATGTCTATGGTCTGGGGCCAATATGGGGGTCTATTATTTTCCAGAATGCTTGCAAAAGCACTTCCCTCATGGATTTATGGTCCAACAGAGAGGAAATATTTATTTGTGAGAAAGAGTGTGATATACCAAGAATATAATCATATTTGTCATGTATGTGCATGCTAAGTCACTTCAGTCGTGTTCAACTATTTGTGACCCCATGGACTGTAGCCTGCCAGACTTCTCTGTCCTTGGGATTCTCCAGGCAAGAATGCTGGAGAGGTTGCCATGCCCTCCTCCAGGGGATCGTCTTATATCTCCTGCATTGGCAGGTGGGTTCTCTACCACTTGCACCATCTGGGAAGTCCCACACATCATATCCTCTGCCATTTTCATGAGATTTGGGGATGAGAAAAATCTAAGCATATAAGTTCAGTGCACCATTGGGAAATGGAAGTCACCCAGTCTCCTCTGATGTTAAAAATGGGGTAGGGGCAAGTTTCCAGGAGGAAGACTTGACTCTAGGATCTTGGCTCCACACAGACTAACCCTGAGCTAAGACTCCAGCCTAACAGTGCCCACTGTTGGCCTTCACAGCTCAAGTGGCTATCACTTTATGGGCACTGTAGTCAGCGGGTGCCTTGACCACTGGCTCCTTTGTATGCGGGGAGGCCCGTTTTCTTCACAGATGTATCCAGGGACTCATATAAAGTCTTTCTGTCAACACTCCCAAGAACTCTGTATTTGATTTGTTTTCCAGATAAACCTGTCTGAAACAGGGAATCTCACCACCGTATTTCTTTTCAGCCTTTAAAGCCCTAAAGCTAGGACTCCACTTAAAACACTCCATAAATCTATGGCCACTGAAGCAGCCTCTCCCCATCTGCCAATAACTCCCCCAAAACATATTTTTCACAGAGGCTGTTCTTAGCCGAGCTCTTCCCCGAACCGCTTCAGCACCACATCGCGGCGCACACTGAGCCAGGTGCTTGTGGGTTTGGCTGATGAGGCAGAGATTTCCCTGTGTTTCGGATTCCTGGTGTGGAAAAATCGAGCTAACGGTGGTGCTGCGAGAAAATCAAATGAAATAAGGCACACACGCTTGCACAAGACTCGGTCAAACCCCACCAATATTGTCATTACTTTCTACTTTAAGTCAGAACACAAACATCGCATTTTAAAATGGTAAGTTAAAGCCAGGTATTACGTGTTGTTGCTACCAGAGAGCCGCCCCTAATAAGTCGGACATCCGTCGCGATGCTCAGGGTTGCAGGCTCTTTGAATAGCATATGATGTATGTGCCTGCATAGACCAGCGCTCTCTCTCACTCGCTGGCTCTCATGTGTCTGAATCTCCAGATTTCATTATCAAAGCGCAGAGCCCATCAGAGAAGTTGATCAGCAGCCAGGCACGGGTTGTTGTTGTGGTTTTTTTTTTTTTCTGTTTTTTTCCCCTCTTCTTATCCTTTGTCAGGTCTTTGTTCCGCCCCTGGCTACACTCTTACAGAACCACTTACTGGTGATTAAAAGGAGGGGACTCGGCAGCGGAGGCGGGACCTGCGGGCGCGGGGGCCCAGCGATTGGGTTCACCCTCGGGGGCTGCGTTTTCTTAAGTGCCAGCCGGCGGGCGTCGGCCGACCCCCACCGCCACCCCCGCCCCGCGCCGAGGAGCAGCCCTCCGCCCCGAACGTCAGCGGCGCGCAGCAGAGCCTTGCCATTGCGTCCCGACGGGCGGACAGACAGACCGACGGCGGCAGCGATCGAAGGCGCAGGGAGCCGCGCGCGCGGCGGGAGAGAAGAGACCGCGCCCGGCGGGCAGGAGCCAGACCCGCCGCCTCCCCCGGGAGCGCCATGGACGGCCCCGACAACGCCACCCTGCTCTTCGGCCCCGACAACGCCACCCTGCTCTTCGGCCCGTCCTCGCTGCCGCCGGACAACTACACCCTGGTGCCCAGCGCCAGCAGCCTGCGCCCCGGCCCGGACGCGCCCCTCGCGCCGGCCGCCAGCGCCGGCCCCAGCCCGGGGCTCAGCGTGGCGCCCGGGCCCGGCGGCAGTTTCAGCCCCGGCCCGGCCCCGACCCCGGCGCCGACGGCCGGCAGCTTCGCGGGCGGCCCGACCCCCGGCCTGTTCGCTCGGCCCGAGGCGGCCCGCGAGCCCCCGTTCTGGGACACGCCGCTGAACCACGGGCTGAACGTGCTCGTGGGCGCCGCGCTCTGCATCACCATGCTGGGCCTGGGCTGCACGGTGGACGTGAACCACTTCGGCGCGCACGTCCGCCGGCCGGTGGGCGCGCTGCTGGCCGCGCTCTGCCAGTTCGGCTTCTTGCCGCTGCTGGCCTTCCTGCTGGCCCTGGTCTTCTCCCTGGACGGCTCGGCCGCCGTGGCGGTGCTCCTGTGTGGCTGCTGTCCCGGCGGGAATCTGTCCAACCTCATGTCGCTGCTGGTGGACGGCGACATGAACCTCAGGTACGGAGCTGGCCGGCCCGTAGGCGTCTTTCTAATCCCCGTCAGCGGCGTTTGCAGCCACGGGTTCACGACCCAGGAGGGAGAAAGGAGAGGCGGAGAAAATGAGGCGCGGAAGAGGGGAGAAGAAACTGGAGACGATGGGGACGCCCGGGTTGTGGAAATCCAGGCAGACGCGGAGAGGTAGGGGTGGAGGGAGAAGGTCTAGACGAGGACGGGGGTGCTCTGAGGTCTGGGGGTCTCGTCCACAGCTCTCTCCCCGCCCTCCCTGACCGCTGGGGCTGTCAGGGCAAGTCTGTGGGCCCCGAAGACAAAGGAAACTGGGAAGTCTGAAGCCAGGACTTGCGGGAAATGTAAAAGCAAAACAGGACTGTTGGCTCCAATAAAGAAAGTAATCTTATCATCCATAAAATTGTGATCGAGGTCAGTCCAGCAAGTGGCATCCACCAGCTTTACCACGTCTGTCAGGGTGCTTTGGAGGATTACAAAAGAAAACAAAAATATTCCTTGTCCTCACAATTCCTTGCCTTCTGGCTACCTCCAGAAGGTAGCCAGCTCAGTAGACTGTATAAAGCAGAGAGCAGCTCTCCTGAGATTCGTTTTTCCTCTGGTCTAGAGTTCATGTTTCGGTTGGGCTTGGACAGGCTGCTCCCTTGGGATGAAGCAGGTTCACCCCTGGCTTCACGCTCAGGGGCTTGCTGTACCCCCTTTTCTCCTCTACCCAATGTGGCTGCAAGACTCTTTGACTCAAAGCCATTCCAGCCTCTGTCCATTTCCTTTTCTGCAGCATCATCATGACCATCTCCTCCACGCTCCTGGCGCTGGTCCTGATGCCCCTCTGCCTGTGGATCTACAGCCGGCCTTGGCTCAGCACCCCCCTGGTGCAGTTGCTGCCCATCGGGACAGTGATCTTGACTCTCTGCAGCACTCTCATCCCTATTGGCCTGGGCGTCTTCATTCGCTACAGATACAGCCGGGTGGCTGACTACATTGTGAAGGTAAAGGCACTCTTCCCATTGTGTACTTTACCTAGAGCATCTCGGTCCCTCACGGCTGGCCGCCGTGGCGTCTTTTTTAATCGCCCCGCCCACGGCGACATGAACCTCAGGTACGGAGCTGGCCGGCCCGTAGGCGTCTTTCTAATCCCCGTCAGCGGCGTTTGCAGCCACGGGTTCACGACCCAGGAGGGAGAAAGGAGAGGCGGAGAAAATGAGGCGCGGAAGAGGGGAGAAGAAACTGGAGACGATGGGGACGCCCGGGTTGTGGAAATCCAGGCAGACGCGGAGAGGTAGGGGTGGAGGGAGAAGGTCTAGACGAGGACGGGGGTGCTCTGAGGTCTGGGGGTCTCGTCCACAGCTCTCTCCGCCCTCCTGACCGCTGGGGCTGTCAGGGCAAGTCTGTGGGCCCCGAAGACAAAGGAAACTGGGAAGTCTGAAGCCAGGACTTGCGGGAAATGTAAAAGCAAAACAGGACTGTTGGCTCCAATAAAGAAAGTAATCTTATCATCCATAAAATTGTGATCGAGGTCAGTCCAGCAAGTGGCATCCACCAGCTTTACCACGTCTGTCAGGGTGCTTTGGAGGATTACAAAAGAAAACAAAAATATTCCTTGTCCTCACAATTCCTTGCCTTCTGGCTACCTCCAGAAGGTAGCCAGCTCAGTAGACTGTATAAAGCAGAGAGCAGCTCTCCTGAGATTCGTTTTTCCTCTGGTCTAGAGTTCATGTTTCGGTTGGGCTTGGACAGGCTGCTCCCTTGGGATGAAGCAGGTTCACCCCTGGCTTCACGCTCAGGGGCTTGCTGTACCCCCTTTTCTCCTCTACCCAATGTGGCTGCAAGACTCTTTGACTCAAAGCCATTCCAGCCTCTGTCCATTTCCTTTTCTGCAGCATCATCATGACCATCTCCTCCACGCTCCTGGCGCTGGTCCTGATGCCCCTCTGCCTGTGGATCTACAGCCGGCCTTGGCTCAGCACCCCCCTGGTGCAGTTGCTGCCCATCGGGACAGTGATCTTGACTCTCTGCAGCACTCTCATCCCTATTGGCCTGGGCGTCTTCATTCGCTACAGATACAGCCGGGTGGCTGACTACATTGTGAAGGTAAAGGCACTCTTCCCATTGTGTACTTTACCTAGAGCATCTCGGTCTCCCACTCACGGCTGAAATGGTGGGAGGTTTGGGAAAGACGGATAAGAAAGAAAAGGACTGGGCAGTTCTTGCATGGATACACTTAAAAAAAAAAAAAATGCCCCAAAGATAACTTCCATTCCATTTTTTGGAACTTCAAAAAACAACAGCTTTAGTTAATACACTAGGTTAATTAAAAACAGCATAAGAGAACTTTAGAAGATTCCTTTAAAGTGTTTTATTAATTTTTTAAAAGTAAGTTTACACTAAAAAGACCAAAGGTAATTTAAAAATTGCATTGTGGAATATAATAGAAAACACAAACTATTGGCCTTAAAAGGACAAACTAAAATTAGGTCCTGGGTAAATAATGCAGAATATATTACCATTATTAAATATATGTGTTTCCTTTTCCTTCCTTAAAACTATATATCATATAGTTTATAAAGCTAATGAAAGGATGAGATTGGTATTATTTTGGGCAAAATTACAAGTGTTTGTTTATTTTTAAAAAGTAATGCTTTTTGTAGCAGTAGAGATTTTGTAATAGTTGACTGGAGAAAAAATTTAAATATTTGTAAATTAAGTTTTCTTTGAAAACTCAAAAACAGTAGTACATAAGAGTAAACCATGAACAGGATTCTCATTTCAGGAAGTTAATTAAATAAAATACCTAACAAATTACTGTAAAATGTATATGCAAATTCTTTTAGAAAACAAAAAGAGTCACAATGTTTCAATTACATAGACTTAAGATGACATAATCTTCCGTGTTTACCTATTTATTAAAGTAATCTGATTATACAGAGGGCCTAACTTTAATTTGAAAAATAGAGGGCACTTTTCAGTACATGTATCCAGCCTTGAGTAAAAATAAATATGCTCTGTAATAAACCTATGTTCTCTGAATGTAATAATTGCAGGTGGATTCTTTACTATCTGAGCCACCAAAGAAGCCCAATAAATATACACATACATGTAAATGTAAATAATTGTTATGCTATACAGACTATGCCTACAGCTCATCTTGAGAGCATTAAGAACTTAGTAAGTTTGATTATTAAGATAATAGTATTAATGTGATGGCATTTACTATAAAACCTTAGGAATTTTAAGAGAAAATAAATACCCTATTCCCATGCCAAAAAATAGATAATATATTTAAATAACAGACAATTCAATAAGATTGTGTAACTTAAGAGTTAAAGCTGAAGCTATTTCTTAACCAGCATACTCATAAGATCTGCCTCATAATATTTTTATACTTTTGCACACACTTTAAAATGAGCTTTCAATGTCAGTGCTCACCCCAATGGTTTGAAATGGTTCAGAGTCACTGTTTCCACAGTGAAGAATCAGATTTCCTGTCAAAGCCTTTGAAACTTAATATAAGAAAAGTTTTGATTGGTACATTTGTAGTGTGAGTATCTTATTATTTCAATATCATTTCGGGTAGATTTTTGACCAGCCCAAATAACTGTTTAGAGTATATGCCAATCCCACAGACTCTGAAGGATTATCCTCCCACATACCTAGGGAACCAGAAATAACATTTAAAGCCCACTGGATCTGTTGTCTCCCTCACAAACACCCGCCCAACTCTTTGCCCCACTGAAAAAACGTGAAGAACAAGGAGAAAAATTTCTAGGTTTCTGCCTTACTAAGTTACAAGTCTGTCTGTCTTGTATGAGTGAAAGGTATCAGTCAGACATCAAGATGACATCAAGATGGCACACTGTTTCATACAGTCAATTGTTTTGTATCATCTAAAAGTCTTCTATTATATATAGTAATTCCTAAGCATCATTAGAGAATTATAGGTGGGAAGTTTCTCATCAACAGATAAAATGGAGGGAGACGCAGAATTACAAAGAATTTCTCACATCTCATGTTTACATTTTTTCTTTCCTCTAACCTGAGTTCGTAATTGCTTGGGCATTACTAACAATTTTCTGAGATATGAAGTATTTTGAAGGTTAAAAATATCAGACAGTTGCATAAATAGCCTTTTATCTTTTGTGTAAAGTTAGAACTAATTTCTCATGGAAAACATGGGGTCCTATTCAGCGAAAGTAGTATCCAACTGTCCACTCTAGTCATTAAACTCTACCAGGTGTACCGGGCTCAGTTCTAATTGCCCAGCTTTTTAAGAGGCACATTCACAAATTAAATGAATGCTCAGAACAGTCGGGCTTCCCAAGTCGTGCTAGGGGTAAAGAATTCGCCTGCCAATGCAGGAGACTCAAGATCTCTGGGTCGGGAAGATCCCCTGGAGGAGGAAATAGCAACTCACTCCGGTATTCCTACCTAGAAAATCCCATGGACAGAGGAGGCTGGTGGGCCACAGTCCTTGGGGTCGCAAACGGCCAGACACGACTGAGCACTCTGAACAATCAGGACTCCAAAACAGAGCTATGGTCTGAAAACCAGGAACAATCTGCACCCAGAGAAGAATAAGCTTCCCCTCATAACTGTTTTTTAAACATCTGGAGGCTGTTTTTAGGAGGAGGAGTCTGTCTGGTCTGTGTTGTTCTTGAGTGCCTCTCCAAGACAAGGGCTAGCAGTTACAGAAGGCACATTGTCACTAGACATAAGGACAGGTCGCCAAACAATTAGAGCTATCTGACATGGCCTGGATGTCTCCTGAGGTGATCTACCCATCCTCAGAAATACTCTGTCAAAAAGATTTAATGGCAAAGATCTTCATTCTGTGTGGGAGATCAGACCCGATGGGTCTCCTCTTCCAAGAGCCCAGGGCCCCTTGCTTGAATTCCTCTGCAGCTATCCTGTTATTCCTGTGTTTAGGCCATGCATGCTGACATGTGCTCAGTCTTAGTTCCCCCACCAGGGATTGAACCTTTGTCCCATGTTTTGGGAGCACGGAGGCTTAACCACTGGACCACCAGAAAGTTCCTGTCTTATTTTTGATGGTGTGTTTATCTGTTTTCTTTTACTAGATTTCCCTGTGGTCTCTGCTGATGACCCTGGTGGTCCTTTTCATATTGACGGGCACCATGTTAGGACCCGAACTCCTGGCCAGTATCCCTGCAGCTGTTTATGTGGTAGCGATTTTTATGCCTTTGGCAGGCTATGCCTCGGGCTACGGCTTAGCCACTCTCTTCCATCTTCCACCCAACTGCAAGAGGACAGTGAGCCTGGAAACAGGGAGCCAGAACGTGCAGCTCTGTACCGCCATCCTGAAACTGGCGTTTCCACCACAAAACATAGGAAGCATGTACATGTTTCCCCTGCTGTATGCCCTTTTCCAGTCTGCAGAAGCAGGGGTTTTTGTTTTAATATATAAAATGTATGGAAGTGGAGTAATGCACAAGCAAGATCCTCTAGATGAAGATGAAGATACAGATATTTCTTATAAAAAACTGAGAGAAGAGGAAATGGCAGACACGTCCTATGGCACAGTGAAAGCAGATAATTTAATGATGATGGAAACCACTCAGACTTCGCTCTAAATATGGAGATGCACAGGAGAGTTTATCTTGCTGAAATCCTCCTTCATATTTATGGTCTGTGGTAGTGTCTATGGTTTACATTCAAGAACAACAACCGGTTCACATCATTATACATGTAACAATTTTGACCTGCCCACCATAAGGTTGCGTTGGTATATTAACCAAGCGTTGACGTAAATTACAAATCGGTGTTGTCATATCACTTGCACCTGGGACTGCTAGGTTGCTGCCTGAACAAGTGTGCTTTTTGGTTTTCACCGTTACTAAACTCTATGACTGTTTCAAATATGTTAAACAGGGTCTTGGAAATGTAGAGTTTGGATGGACTATCTTCTATGAGTAAAACCGTGTTATATTTGTAAAGCATAATTAAGTTGAATGTAATTGTTAAAACAAAGTGTGCTTGCTCAGCTTATAAATACTTGACACTGTAAAAATTTGACCTCTATCCCCAAACAGGTCAATTAAACAATGAAATATAATATTTTATTGTCCACCCTGTATCAGAGGAAAATGAATGTACTGATCTGATATCTATGTTTAATGAACAGCCAACATCGTTCTAGTGGAGAAGGTATTTGCTTTTCAACTGGGGACTGGCATGGTCTTCCCGTTTATGTAAACACAACCTAAATCAGTTTTTCTTTGCAAAAATTCTTTGGTTAGGAAAATCCGTAGAAGGACAATTCGCCCCAAAGCAACCCCTCGTGGTATTCGACCGCCCCTCCTGGTCACCATTTGAGGCGGGCGAGGGCCGGAGGAGGGGAGGGCGGCGGGGAGGGCGGGAGTTCTCCAAGGGAGAAACAATTAGCCTAGATTCGGATGCCCTGGAGTGCTTTCGCTCTGCACTTACTGAAAAGGTTCAATGCGCAGATTTCTCAGGGCAACTCCGAGATGATTAAATAACCCGTAATCTGAGATCGTAGACCCAAAGCAGTTCTCCCAGACCTCCGCAAGTTTGCTCATTAGCCAGAGGCAACCAGTTTAGCCTCAGCTTCTGCGGCGGCGCGGACAGTCACCGGGGGATAAGGACCACCTGGCTCGGCTAACCCTGGGGATAGTTCTCCTGGTATCCTTCTCACCTGCGGCAAGTTCACTAACCGATGAGTTCTGCGTCGCAAAGCAAGCCTTCTTTACAGATGATCGAAGGGTATTTGTGCCGACCCCCAGGAGGTGGACTATACCCAGCCCCCAAGGCCGAGGGGGGAACCCTTCGGCGGGGACGCGGGGACGCCGGCGGGGGGCGGGAAGGGTGCGGGGCCCACGCGGCGCGGCCCGCGGAGGTGGGGCCGGCGCCCGGCTGCCCCCTGGAGGCCGGCTACTTAGGGCGCGGGGCCGAGCGGCCGGCGGCAGGGCTGCGCGCATGGCTGCGCTGGGGGACGACGTGCTGGATGCTTACACGCACCCAGCGTGCGCGCTGTACTCGTACCCGCGCCTCTACCCGGCCGCCGCCAAGGGCAGGGGCGGGGCGGGCGGGCGGCCCCGGGCCGGCGGCTGCCCTCCCGCGCCCTCCGCCGCTGACGGCGCGGCCTCGTCGTCGCTCCCGGGCTCCGGGCAGCGGGCGGCCGCCGAGTACGTCCATAGCTACCAGCGGGCGCAGCTCATGGCCCTGCTGTCGCACGCGGGCCCGGGCCGGGCCGGCACTCGGAACGCGGCCGTGCAGGTGAACCCGCGCCGCGACGTCTCCGTGCAGTGCTCGCTAGGGCGGCGGACGCTGCTGCGCTGGGTCCGCGGGTCCGGCCCGGGCCCGGCCCCCGAGGGCGCGGCGGGCGGCGGCTGCGCGGCCTCCCTGCAGGGCGCCGGCCGGCGGCCCGTGCGCTTCCTGCGCAGCGTGGCGGTGTACTCGCCCGTGGCCTCCCGCCGTCTCGCCACCCTCCTGGACGGGGCCGAGGCCGCGGCGGGCGAGCAGAGGCCCGCGGAACCGGAGGCGGATCGAGGGTCGCCCCCGGCGAGGCCCCGAGGCCCCGAGAAGGGAGCGGCGTCGGCGAGGAAGGCGCCGCAGCGGCCGCAGCCCGAGGAGAACGAGGCCCCCGCCGCGGAGCCGGGGAGCCGCGAGCGGCCCACGCCTGGGCCCGGGGCCCCGGACGCCGCCGGCGAGACGTTGTCGCCGCGGGGCCCCCAGCCGGGGAAGGACCGCCTGCGCTTCCAGGTGAGTCCCGGGTCGGCCGGGAAACTGGCCGGCGAGCCCCCGGGGGCTGCGTTGGCTCCTGTCCCCGCCCCCGGCCGCCCCGGACACGTGGAGCCGCGCGCGCGCTTAGGCGTGGACACGTCTGCGGGCCTTTGGGCCGCTGCTGCTATCTTTCTTCCGTCAGAATTAAACTAGTGTAGCTTGCATGTTGCCAGCTCCACCCCGGCGGCGGTAGAAAAGCTCTTGACATTCTTATTCCGAGAATATTTGTTGTACCCAGCTGTAGACAGCAAATACACTGTGTGTAGACTGGATGATCTAGGATGGGTCTTGGAACATGGGAAGGTGAACTTTATTGGTAAGGACAGTCGATCCCCGAGGATCCTCCTCTCACTTTCGAATTCACTGTGTCAGAGACTGTAACCATTGGCTACTGGGGAGCCTGGTTTGGATTTTCCCCTTGCACTTAGGACGCACGCGTATTCAGAAGTCAACTGGTTCTGCTGGGGCTTACGCGCTACTGTGCTTTACTGCCCATGAGCCGCAGGTTTGGAGGACCAGGTGGTACTTGCTTGTACTCGCTCCAGGTAAAGAGTTGGAGCGCACTGAGGGGTTGTACCCCAAGAGACAGGAAAGGTATGATAGGTAGTAAGAAGCCTGGAGGAGTCCTTTTGGGGCCTCTTCCAGGCCCTTCAGGGCTGTTTGGGGGGTGGGTTGAGAGAAGCCAAGAAAGTGAGTCGAGTTTATATACGAGCTATGGCTGTTCCAGACTGTGTTGGTCTTCACGTTTAACTTTTCGGGGCTTCAGCTGGCTCACCTGTGAAAATTGCTCAGCGTCCTCCAAGTTACTTCCAATTCTAGAGGCCTAACTTGAAAAACTTGTTTATTGTTTCTTACAGAGAAAAACTTAAGAATGAGGTAATACTCTTCTGTTCATATTGTGTATGAATTATGGCTTACCCCTATTTTCAGTTCTTGGCACCATTCTTGGTGGCAACTTAACAACATAGAGAAAACTTTTTTTTTTTAAAAGGTGTTCGCCCAAGATAATTTTAGGGTGCAGAGTCTTATTCCATTTAACCACTTCATTTTTGTGTACTAAGATCAGACCTACTCTACAGAGAGAAACCCTCCCACTAGAATCCCAGGATTCAGGACCCCTGTGTGTTTGACTTTCCTCTTGCCTGTCTGGGAAAACACCTGCTTAGAAAAACTAATTATTTGCTTTTTGAATCAAGTTAATGTGGAACACAAACTTGTGTGGGCCCATGCTTTTCTATTTAATATTGATTAAGCCATTAACTTTCCTAATTATTACCTTGTGGAGAACAACGTGAGCCTGATTCTACTTTCCTCCATGATCTGGAGTGGAGTTGCCAGATTTTAAGTATCAGATCTTTTCCAGCCTTCTGAGATGAAGGCGGATTCAGATGGCCAGTTGGTTAAACTCTGCTGTCCTTTTGGTCAGTTCTTAGAGCAGAAGTATGGCTACTATCACTGCAAGGACTGCAATATCCGCTGGGAAAGTGCCTACGTGTGGTGTGTTCAGGGCACTAACAAGGTAAGCAATGCCCTTCACCGGCGTCCTCCTGACCAAAGGTTCGGGAGGGTTTCGGCTTTAAGTTTTTCCTTTTGCCCATCGCAGGTCTACTACAAGCAGTTTTGCCGAACGTGCCAGAAGTCTTACAACCCTTACCGAGTGGAGGATATCACCTGCCAAGTAAATTGAATGTTTACATCTTAAATGTGAACGAGACAGTGATGAGAAGGCTTAAGAGTAGTTCCTTTTTTTTACGTTTATTTTTGTTATTTATTTGGTTGCTCCTGTGCTTAGTTTGCAGCACGTGGGATCTAGTTCCCTGACCAGGTAATGAACCTGGACCCTCTGCATTAGGAGTGCAGAATCTTAGCCACTGGACCACCAGGAAAGTCCCGGGAGTAGTTTCTTGAATATATTTCCTAAAAGAGCCTAGGTTGCCAGTGACCTGAGGTTCTGCTTTCTTTCTGGAAGGAGTTATAGAAATAAAAGTCAGCGGGGAAACCAGGTCTAGTATTAGTTTCTTCTTGAGCTTGCAGACGTTGGTCATGTGAACGTGTCTGGAGACTGTTGCCTCACTTGGAATATGGAAGCATGTTTGCTCTACCTGACACTCAGTCCAATGTAAGAGACAGGTCTTCTGATCTTTACGTTTACTAACAGGACGTAGTAAAGGTAGTTTCAAATGCATTTCGTGAAGACTTTCCCCCTTGGATTCAGGACCCCTGTGTGTTTGACTTTCCTCTTGCCTGTCTGGGAAAACACCTGCTTAGAAAAACTAATTATTTGCTTTTTGAATCAAGTTAATGTGGAACACAAACTTGTGTGGGCCCATGCTTTTCTATTTAATATTGATTAAGCCATTAACTTTCCTAATTATTACCTTGTGGAGAACAACGTGAGCCTGATTCTACTTTCCTCCATGATCTGGAGTGGAGTTGCCAGATTTTAAGTATCAGATCTTTTCCAGCCTTCTGAGATGAAGGCGGATTCAGATGGCCAGTTGGTTAAACTCTGCTGTCCTTTTGGTCAGTTCTTAGAGCAGAAGTATGGCTACTATCACTGCAAGGACTGCAATATCCGCTGGGAAAGTGCCTACGTGTGGTGTGTTCAGGGCACTAACAAGGTAAGCAATGCCCTTCACCGCGTCCTCCTGACCAAAGGTTCGGGAGGGTTTCGGCTTTAAGTTTTTCCTTTTGCCCATCGCAGGTCTACTACAAGCAGTTTTGCCGAACGTGCCAGAAGTCTTACAACCCTTACCGAGTGGAGGATATCACCTGCCAAGTAAATTGAATGTTTACATCTTAAATGTGAACGAGACAGTGATGAGAAGGCTTAAGAGTAGTTCCTTTTTTTTACGTTTATTTTTGTTATTTATTTGGTTGCTCCTGTGCTTAGTTTGCAGCACGTGGGATCTAGTTCCCTGACCAGGTAATGAACCTGGACCCTCTGCATTAGGAGTGCAGAATCTTAGCCACTGGACCACCAGGAAAGTCCCGGGAGTAGTTTCTTGAATATATTTCCTAAAAGAGCCTAGGTTGCCAGTGACCTGAGGTTCTGCTTTCTTTCTGGAAGGAGTTATAGAAATAAAAGTCAGCGGGGAAACCAGGTCTAGTATTAGTTTCTTCTTGAGCTTGCAGACGTTGGTCATGTGAACGTGTCTGGAGACTGTTGCCTCACTTGGAATATGGAAGCATGTTTGCTCTACCTGACACTCAGTCCAATGTAAGAGACAGGTCTTCTGATCTTTACGTTTACTAACAGGACGTAGTAAAGGTTGACGACTTTACAAAAATGCATTTCGTGAAGCACATACCTATAAATATTTGGTAAAAGCACAAGTTTCTGAAAGTTTTTTTGTTTTGCCTGCGAGTTCAGAAAGGGATTTGTTTTAAAGTCAGCTTAAGTTGCATGGCTTCATTGGGTTAAGGGGTAGCAGGCTTGCTTCTTTCTCTTAACTGTGCACGGCTGGGTGATAAAGGACTGTGATAAAGAGGGAAGAGGGGACTGAACGTGGCTGTTACTACACCCCTGGTGGGCTTGGCTGGCCAGTGGAGGCGGCTTCTTCAGTGCCCTGGACTCACCGTGGGCACTGGAAGCATGGACACTGTAGAGTGGGCGGAGAGAAGTCACATATGCAAAACTTAGACTAATCTAGGTCTTGAGAGTAGAGCAAGCTCGAAAGCAGAGAGATGTCTGACGAGGAAAGTGAACTTACGACTCTGCTCTGGGCCCAGAGGTTGTTGCTCCGCCTTCTGCCTCAGCTCGAGGCCCTCTGGGGCAGGGAGAGGGCCACGGTCAGCCACCGGGCCAGGCCTGCTGCTAGCTCCCGGCCCCCCATCTTTGTTCTTGTCACATTCCTCTCCTGCCTGCTGGCTCTCTACCCTTCAAGGGTAGCAAAAGACTCCTAAACTTTTTTCAAAAGAAAGCATCACAATTCAGAATCGAATCCTGCGCTGTGTGGGAGCCAGGAGTGCCTGATGAAACGCTCCCTTCCTCCCGTCCTTGTCCTCGCGGGGAAGGTATGCAGGCAGAAAAAGGCTAGCGCAGGACCTTGCTTAGTGCGCCTTCAGTTTGTGTTTGAATGGACTAGAAAAGCAACTTTGAAGTTCCAGGACATCGCCAAGGCTTTATCTTCTGTGTCCATGTCTCCTTGGATTTTTTTTTTCAGAGTTGTAAACAGACTAGATGCTCCTGCCCAATGAAACTTCGTCACGTGGACCTCAAAAGGCCCCATCGTCAAGATTTGTGTGGGAGATGCAAAGGCAAACGCCTCTCCTGTGACAGCACTTTCAGTTTCAAATATATCATTTAAACGAATGTGAAAAAAATAAAACCCAGGTCCTGCTGAACGTGTTAGTAGAGCAGACAAGTGAGCTTTTCTCCTCTGTGTTCCTCCTCCCTGCCGCTCCCTCAAAAAGACCTCATGAAAGGCTGTATTTGACGAAGTTGTCAAATAAAAGCATTGCAAAACAATTGATACACTGTGTAAAATCCTTAGGAGAGCCTGTCTTAACAGTTGGAGGCTGCTATGTTAGTATTTGTCCATTGCTTATGGAACAGCCAGGCTCTGAACTAGGCTTGTCACTTGCAAATAGTATGGAGGGGCTCACCGATGGGCGGTTTACTGCCTGTAGGTCTGATGTCTATAAGAAATTAATTGAATAAAAAATGTTTATTGAAATGAGCATTCTTCTGCAGGAGGTGGAGGCAGAGCTAGGCCTTGATGTTTGGGGGGTGACAAGTAACTGAGTCAGAACCAGAGTGGATAGCCTCCAGATGATCTCAGTTTATAGCAGGTGCTAAGGGAGAAGAGCTCTGGGAAATTGACTTGCCAGTAATGATGATGTCCCAAACAATGGGACAGGTGTGGACTGGAATGGGGTGGGGGAGTTGAAGGTGATTTTAGATGTGAAACAACTTCAAATGGACTTCAGCTTGTAATATAAAAGTTTTTCTAACTGTACTTAAAAGATGAAGTTAGAGGCAGCTTTAGTTTCTGTCATTGCGGACTTGAAATTCTGTAAGTGGAACCTGTCAGGCTGTTTAACACAGGATTCTAATTGCTTTTACCAGAGAACACGTCATGGACCTTGCTCCCTTCCTCCCGTCCTTGTCCTCGCGGGGAAGGTATGCAGGCAGAAAAAGGCTAGCGCAGGACCTTGCTTAGTGCGCCTTCAGTTTGTGTTTGAATGGACTAGAAAAGCAACTTTGAAGTTCCAGGACATCGCCAAGGCTTTATCTTCTGTGTCCATGTCTCCTTGGATTTTTTTTTTCAGAGTTGTAAACAGACTAGATGCTCCTGCCCAATGAAACTTCCACGTGGACCTCAAAAGGCCCCATCGTCAAGATTTGTGTGGGAGATGCAAAGGCAAACGCCTCTCCTGTGACAGCACTTTCAGTTTCAAATATATCATTTAAACGAATGTGAAAAAAATAAAACCCAGGTCCTGCTGAACGTGTTAGTAGAGCAGACAAGTGAGCTTTTCTCCTCTGTGTTCCTCCTCCCTGCCGCTCCCTCAAAAAGACCTCATGAAAGGCTGTATTTGACGAAGTTGTCAAATAAAAGCATTGCAAAACAATTGATACACTGTGTAAAATCCTTAGGAGAGCCTGTCTTAACAGTTGGAGGCTGCTATGTTAGTATTTGTCCATTGCTTATGGAACAGCCAGGCTCTGAACTAGGCTTGTCACTTGCAAATAGTATGGAGGGGCTCACCGATGGGCGGTTTACTGCCTGTAGGTCTGATGTCTATAAGAAATTAATTGAATAAAAAATGTTTATTGAAATGAGCATTCTTCTGCAGGAGGTGGAGGCAGAGCTAGGCCTTGATGTTTGGGGGGTGACAAGTAACTGAGTCAGAACCAGAGTGGATAGCCTCCAGATGATCTCAGTTTATAGCAGGTGCTAAGGGAGAAGAGCTCTGGGAAATTGACTTGCCAGTAATGATGATGTCCCAAACAATGGGACAGGTGTGGACTGGAATGGGGTGGGGGAGTTGAAGGTGATTTTAGATGTGAAACAACTTCAAATGGACTTCAGCTTGTAATATAAAAGTTTTTCTAACTGTACTTAAAAGATGAAGTTAGAGGCAGCTTTAGTTTCTGTCATTGCGGACTTGAAATTCTGTAAGTGGAACCTGTCAGGCTGTTTAACACAGGATTCTAATTGCTTTTACCAGGAGAACACTGAGGCCCTGGGGCTGGGGTTGGGGTTGACGGGAGGGATTCTAATGAAATCAGAGAGCTGTTGGTTTCCAGGTTACAGAAACAACATAATTGGAACCAGGTGCTAATTATGCCTCCTTCCAGTTTTCTAAACCATCCCACTTAAGTTAACCCTTACTACCTTAGAGCAGCCACGTATGTAGTTAAGTCTTAACATCTTGGATGCTTGTGTGTAGACAAATACGGGGAATAAAAAACTAAAATGAGGGCTTCCCCTGGTGGTCCAGTGGGTAAGGACACCGCCTTGGAGTGCAAGGGGCACCGGTTCGATCCCTGGTCTGGGAAGATCCCACGTGCCGCGGAGCGGCTGGACCCATGTGTCCAATCACCGAGCCGGAGCTCTGGAGCGCATGTGCCCAGAGCCGGTACTCTGCAACGACAGGCGCCACCGCGATGGGAGGCCCACAGGAGCCAAAGAACAAAGACGGATGAAAATAGAGAAATGAGAGACTAATAGAAGTGGCCCGCCCGCTCCTCTCCCTCCCCACCCCCCCCCCCCCCCCCCCCAAAAACTAAAATGAATTGGAAATCTCTAGAACCCTTCATAGTTGGGGGAAAGCCTCTAACCCCATGGCCTGGTGTTTGTAAAAGTGCAGATTCCTAGGCGCCAGTGCCCACTGAGTCACCTGGAAGTGAAGCATTTAATAGGAACCCCAGATGTTGCTTATGGAATTTAAGTGTGGAAACCACAATTGAGTCAGCCCTGCAGTTACTATGGAAAAACAGCTGTGCCCTCTGCCCTGAGAAAGCTTCCAGTGTAGTAGGTCCGTGGTCATGGATTCCCGCATAGAGCCGCTGTCATGCACAATGAAAGAGCCGCTAAGCAGCACCTGGTAGAAAACAAAGGATCTGACTCGGGAAGGGAAGGCTTGCCTAAAAACATGGCAGTACCGCTGAGCTAACATGTTTGGATGAGCTGAATTAAGCAAAAAGGAAAGACTAGAGCTTTTCTAGACTAAGCTGACACACGCAAAGGCCCAGTGGTAGAGAAAGCCAGGAGCCACAGCGGCAGGCTACTCCAAAGGACAGGGATGGGGGTGGTGGCCCAGGCTGGGACGACTGGTCTTCATCTCTCATCCGTGAGGATCCACTGAAAAGTTCTAAAGCTGTGATGGGGCATAGTGACAGATCCACCTTTAAAATATAATCACTCCAGCAGTACCGTGTATGCTCGTAAACCTGTAAGGAGTCTTGTAAAGATCAAAGGGTGGTGGGGCCAAAGAAAAATGAAGGACGAGAACCCTAAGGTGTGGGCGAAGGTGATGTGTTTTGTATTATTAATGCTGGTAACTCCCGATGAGGTCAATGGTAGGTACAGAGATAGGAAACCAATTTGACTTACTTGGCATGCAAGGGCTACATAATATTCACGCTAAGCATTTGATGAATGAATGTGGAACAATAGCATATGCCTACAGTGAGCCCCGGGACAAATTCAATTGTTATTAATATGACTGTAAATCATTCTTTAGGCTTAACATTGTTTGCCATTAATGTTCCTAAGAGAGCAGTTTAACCCTATTTGATGGCTGAGGAAAGTTTACTTGGTGGCTGTTTCATTGAACAAAGTGGTACAAGAACTCGTGATGAGTTACGGTCATAAGGGTCTGGCACCAAGGCACTATCCAACTGTATAGTTAGAAATTTATAAAATGTGATTTTTCTCTGAGTGAGATTGAGAAGTCTAGAAGGAAATGTCCCAAAATGCTGTACTCTTTGAGGCTCAAGAGAAGTGATTCTAGTTTTGTTCATGTTTTCTGCATTTACTAAAGTGACAGTGGAATACTTCAACAAGTTAAAAATAATAATGCCATAAAGTATAACCACATATATATACGTTGGCTTTTATTTCGTCTTGTAGAGGGCATGCTGGTGGATGAGAAGTTCTCCGAGACAAAAAGGAAGGACACTCACTCTGGCTCTGGTGAGTCTGTCCCAAGAGATTCGACTGTCTCCTGAATGTATGGTGGATGTAGCATGCATGCATGTGGGGATATACCGTACGCTCCTTCCTATATCACTGAAAGTAGAAAATGTTTTCTAAATAGGGTATACTTTTGGAGAAACCACTGTATCTCTTGTTATTTTATTAACTTGCTATTTAAAAATGATAAATTTAGTGGGCAAAAGATAAAGGTTGTATGAGCAAAAAACTGGACTATGACTGAAACTAAAGACGTTTAATAAATTAAGCATTTAACGTATTTTGTTAATGAATGCAACCTTTGGATCCAGAGGACAAGGAGCAAAAAAGTATAGGTTTTAAGACAATCTGATCTGCCAAAGCGCAATCCTAGTGACTTTCCACCCTGTTTTCTGCATGCATGTTCATCTTTATTACATGATCAGTGGACTTGGTTACACATGAATAGGAAAAGGAAATTTCAGCTGTTTGTAAGGTTTGGTTTGGATTGTCAGTTGAACTGAATCTGTTCTTCCCTTTTGAAGGACAAGTTATTTTTTAAGAATAATGAAGGCAACATTTGAAAAGTTCCCTAACGAGGCACACTGTAATCACCCATCCTTTCTTAAAATACAACACAGACCAAGAGCTACAATGATTTTTATTTTAACAAAAAGGATATAAGGACGGTGAGAAAAATAGGGAATGGTGAGATAGGATGTAAAGTGGGTGTGTCTCCAGACACTGCCGCTCTCTTCCTGCCCGGCACCCAGAAGTTATTAAATAATTTATAAAGGACACCATTTACAGTACCAGAACACCATCAAAATAATTGTTTTTTTATCAGGGTCAGAAAATACAGTGATTATGAATGTGCTGTGACCAGTTACAGGATGTTATAGGTAACAGAACTCGAGTCAGCAGTCCATCGGTGTGCACAGTGCCCTCAGTTAATGCACTTGAGCATAATTACATTTCTGGCAGGGTCCGCACTGCCAAGAAAAGGCAAAGCTAAGCGTTTCATGTCTACATTCTAAACTCTGGAATCCCAGAGCCCAGTTTCAAATAAAAGTCACAGTGGATAAGAGATGCATATAAAAAATACAAGGTGTTCCTTCGATTCAAGAGGGATTGTGGGACTACATTCATTTCTTTTACAAAACGCTGTTTTTAAAAAAAGGACAGAGAAATCCCAGTTCATGTTATGCTACAGACGTGGACAGGGAGTGAGTATATTGCGTGTTTTGGTTAAGTCAGTCTTCAGGCTTCCTTTCACCTTCCCCCACACAGTCTCAGGTTCCTTTAGGGGCGATAACCGTGTTTAGTTTTTTTTCCCGGCATCCATGTTAAAATTAAAGACGTTTAATAAATTAAGCATTTAACGTATTTTGTTAATGAATGCAACCTTTGGATCCAGAGGACAAGGAGCAAAAAGTATAGGTTTTAAGACAATCTGATCTGCCAAAGCGCAATCCTAGTGACTTTCCACCCTGTTTTCTGCATGCATGTTCATCTTTATTACATGATCAGTGGACTTGGTTACACATGAATAGGAAAAGGAAATTTCAGCTGTTTGTAAGGTTTGGTTTGGATTGTCAGTTGAACTGAATCTGTTCTTCCCTTTTGAAGGACAAGTTATTTTTTAAGAATAATGAAGGCAACATTTGAAAAGTTCCCTAACGAGGCACACTGTAATCACCCATCCTTTCTTAAAATACAACACAGACCAAGAGCTACAATGATTTTTATTTTAACAAAAAGGATATAAGGACGGTGAGAAAAATAGGGAATGGTGAGATAGGATGTAAAGTGGGTGTGTCTCCAGACACTGCCGCTCTCTTCCTGCCCGGCACCCAGAAGTTATTAAATAATTTATAAAGGACACCATTTACAGTACCAGAACACCATCAAAATAATTGTTTTTTTATCAGGGTCAGAAAATACAGTGATTATGAATGTGCTGTGACCAGTTACAGGATGTTATAGGTAACAGAACTCGAGTCAGCAGTCCATCGGTGTGCACAGTGCCCTCAGTTAATGCACTTGAGCATAATTACATTTCTGGCAGGGTCCGCACTGCCAAGAAAAGGCAAAGCTAAGCGTTTCATGTCTACATTCTAAACTCTGGAATCCCAGAGCCCAGTTTCAAATAAAAGTCACAGTGGATAAGAGATGCATATAAAAAATACAAGGTGTTCCTTCGATTCAAGAGGGATTGTGGGACTACATTCATTTCTTTTACAAAACGCTGTTTTTAAAAAAAGGACAGAGAAATCCCAGTTCATGTTATGCTACAGACGTGGACAGGGAGTGAGTATATTGCGTGTTTTGGTTAAGTCAGTCTTCAGGCTTCCTTTCACCTTCCCCCACACAGTCTCAGGTTCCTTTAGGGCGATACGTGTGAGTCCAGCATCCATGTGTAAAAATGCATTTGCATCTCTCTTCTTGAATTTGCAGGCTTCAGGGCCTGCACATCATAGAGTCTACCATCAATGACCACAATGTTTTTTCTTTAGCTTTGTACCCCTCTTCTTGTTTAACAGTGCATTGCACAAATGTACAAGAAAATACCAGTTTTCATCTATACAGTTTCTATAATAATTATGGAGTAAAATAAGTTAACTTTGCTAATGAGAAGAGCTGACAGGCAGCATACATTTTTATTTTACATTTTAAAGTCTCTGCAGGCATCTACTTTGGTTAGTTATCAACAATCGTAACATTAAGCACTGATCAGAGAACTGAGCAGCATTCCAATAACGTTAACAGATATATTATTTCTTTTCGCAATACTGGGAGGGCCCAGTTTTAAAATATTATTAAAATGTCCTAACATTTACACACTAGGAAGAGTTAGATCTAATAAAATAAAATTTTTTCAAAAATAATCTTGCAGTGCTCTTTTAGGCATGCGCTGAGACCTCATCACCAAACATCCACACCTTGAAAATAGGCCTGTCACACGTACACACATCTCTGCTCACACACACACAGTTTCTTACACAGACCCAAACACCACCACCCCCCGCCCTTACCCCACGTGTTGGAAAAAAACAAATGGTTTTTTGCAAATAAGTCTTTCGTGTCTATCTATCCGAATGGATGTTCTTCATGTAGATGATTAAGCATCAGTTGTCGATTACGCTTGGGACTGCGAGAAACCCAAGCAGCCCCCACAGGTCTTCAGCTAAAACGAACCAGCCTCGATTTCAGCCTCATTTCACCTGTTTTCCACTGTCTCAGTATTAGAGGCCATTTTTAAAAGTCACAGGGGAAAACAAAAAAGGTGTTCCTTCGATTCAAGAGGGATTGTGGGACTACATTCATTTCTTTTACAAAACGCTGTTTTTAAAAAAAGGACAGAGAAATCCCAGTTCATGTTATGCTACAGACGTGGACAGGGAGTGAGTATATTGCGTGTTTTGGTTAAGTCAGTCTTCAGGCTTCCTTTCACCTTCCCCCACACAGTCTCAGGTTCCTTTAGGGCGATACGTGTGAGTCCAGCATCCATGTGTAAAAATGCATTTGCATCTCTCTTCTTGAATTTGCAGGCTTCAGGGCCTGCACATCATAGAGTCTACCATCAATGACCACAATGTTTTTTCTTTAGCTTTGTACCCCTCTTCTTGTTTAACAGTGCATTGCACAAATGTACAAGAAAATACCAGTTTTCATCTATACAGTTTCTATAATAATTATGGAGTAAAATAAGTTAACTTTGCTAATGAGAAGAGCTGACAGGCAGCATACATTTTTATTTTACATTTTAAAGTCTCTGCAGGCATCTACTTTGGTTAGTTATCAACAATCGTAACATTAAGCACTGATCAGAGAACTGAGCAGCATTCCAATAACGTTAACAGATATATTATTTCTTTTCGCAATACTGGGAGGGCCCAGTTTTAAAATATTATTAAAATGTCCTAACATTTACACACTAGGAAGAGTTAGATCTAATAAAATAAAATTTTTTCAAAAATAATCTTGCAGTGCTCTTTTAGGCATGCGCTGAGACCTCATCACCAAACATCCACACCTTGAAAATAGGCCTGTCACACGTACACACATCTCTGCTCACACACACACAGTTTCTTACACAGACCCAAACACCACCACCCCCCGCCCTTAGCCCACGTGTTGGAAAAAAACAAATGGTTTCTTGCAAATAAGTCTTTCGTGTCTATCTATCCGAATGGATGTTCTTCATGTAGATGATTAAGCATCAGTTGTCGATTACGCTTGGGACTGCGAGAAACCCAAGCAGCCCCCACAGGTCTTCAGCTAAAACGAACCAGCCTCGATTTCAGCCTCATTTCACCTGTTTTCCACTGTCTCAGTATTAGAGGCCATCATTGCAAACATTCTTAGACTTCTTTTCTTTCCTCCAGAAAATAATGGATTCGTATGCATCACTTTTAGCCCTTTTCTTTCACATAGGTAAAGTCATTTTAAAAAATTCTTTCTTCATACAGTTATTGTGGGAGGTATTGGCAGCCATTAAATGATTAGGTTTTTGTCCCCTTCAGATGTGGTTTTGACATTCTTTTACCTTGAGAAAGTTTGACCTTAGTTACACTGGGTGGTGGATGCTGCCAGAAAAGTTGTCTGTGAACTCTGCAAGGGTCCATAAAAGGTGCTTGTTGATATTCTTAATCATCTTCAGTTGAGTCTCGTCCTGAAGGCCTCGAGGCTCAGAATCCAGTGCTCACCAAATTTCCAATGGGTTTGGCCTGTGCTAGGAGCTGGTATGACTGCACCGTGCGCAGAGAGTCTCTTATTTCTAGATTAAGTTCCATCAGTTTGTAGTTGGCTTCTGACATGTCCAGGTCAGAGCCTATGACTGCAAAGCTTCCCGTCTGGCCCAGCGTCTGGTGATGGAAATAGATATGTAACAGCGTCTGGACGGGGTCATCTTCACAACTGCCGAAGATGTCATTGGGCCACAGAGATCTGAAAACACACAGTATTTTTAAGTCCCGAGACTCAGAAATCATTACAGATGAAGTACTTTTAAGTTAATACTTACAAAAATAATTTCCTTATGAATCCCTGAGGCTATATTACTGAAAGCAGTACTGAGAATGACTGAGAATGACAATAGTCTGAAATTGGTGTCATTTCATTGATAACTATACAAAAGAAGCTCATATTTTCCTTTCACAAAAATAATAACATTGAGACACCAAACCAAAGACCAAAACCCCATCATTATAAAACTTCCGGTTAGGCTTAGGCATCTTCTATAAATCCCTTTACATTTTACCTGAAAGCTTTGACTTGTGCTACAGCTGATATAAATTCCTTATTTTTCAAAGTTTCAATTAAAGAATGAATGGCAGTTTCTATAGTAGTTTGTGCAGCTTTGGAAATGTCAATTTCTTCATTTTCTGAGGCAGACTCAGCCTCTTTAAGGATACTTTCCAACTGGGCAAGTTGCTCTGACATGTTGAAGACCTAAAATAAATAAATATATCTTAAAAGGATCAATTTGTACATTCAGTAACACTAAGAGCATTTACTCAGCAGTGAAATTATATCTGATGATGGCAGTATTTTCTCCTAAAGATTATTTTCAATTGTTAAACTTAGTCCTTATGGACAGTTAATATTTCAAGTTCTCGATTCAGCTGGGGGGAATTTCAGCTGCCAAACGGTAGTCTTTAAATACTCTTGATAAAACAACAGATTATCTTAAATGTAATAAATGTCAATACATTGTAGTGAGTCAAACAAAAGGTTGTTTATATTGGTTTACATTTTAGCAAGTGATAATGTGATATATACCTCCATCTTGGATAATAAAAATACATTTATGTAACTATTTTGTAACAGGAGGCCTGGAAGTATGGGAGGATCGTGAAAAATAATTTGACAGTAATGAGAAGTCTTTATATTTTAAAGGGTTATTTCTCCAGGGTATTTTCTGTAAACCAGTTCAGTCGCTCAGTCGTGTCCAACTCTTTGCAACCCCATGGACTGTATTACATACACATGTAAATGAGTATGATGTATTTAAAGTAAATATAACCATTTTAGAAAATTTACGGGTCATCTTCACAACTGCCGAAGATGTATTGGGCCACAATCGAAAACACACAGTATTTTTAAGTCCCGAGACTCAGAAATCATTACAGATGAAGTACTTTTAAGTTAATACTTACAAAAATAATTTCCTTATGAATCCCTGAGGCTATATTACTGAAAGCAGTACTGAGAATGACTGAGAATGACAATAGTCTGAAATTGGTGTCATTTCATTGATAACTATACAAAAGAAGCTCATATTTTCCTTTCACAAAAATAATAACATTGAGACACCAAACCAAAGACCAAAACCCCATCATTATAAAACTTCCGGTTAGGCTTAGGCATCTTCTATAAATCCCTTTACATTTTACCTGAAAGCTTTGACTTGTGCTACAGCTGATATAAATTCCTTATTTTTCAAAGTTTCAATTAAAGAATGAATGGCAGTTTCTATAGTAGTTTGTGCAGCTTTGGAAATGTCAATTTCTTCATTTTCTGAGGCAGACTCAGCCTCTTTAAGGATACTTTCCAACTGGGCAAGTTGCTCTGACATGTTGAAGACCTAAAATAAATAAATATATCTTAAAAGGATCAATTTGTACATTCAGTAACACTAAGAGCATTTACTCAGCAGTGAAATTATATCTGATGATGGCAGTATTTTCTCCTAAAGATTATTTTCAATTGTTAAACTTAGTCCTTATGGACAGTTAATATTTCAAGTTCTCGATTCAGCTGGGGGTAATTTCAGCTGCCAAACGGTAGTCTTTAAATACTCTTGATAAAACAACAGATTATCTTAAATGTAATAAATGTCAATACATTGTAGTGAGTCAAACAAAAGGTTGTTTATATTGGTTTACATTTTAGCAAGTGATAATGTGATATATACCTCCATCTTGGATAATAAAAATACATTTATGTAACTATTTTGTAACAGGAGGCCTGGAAGTATGGGAGGATCGTGAAAAATAATTTGACAGTAATGAGAAGTCTTTATATTTTAAAGGGTTATTTCTCCAGGGTATTTTCTGTAAACCAGTTCAGTCGCTCAGTCGTGTCCAACTCTTTGCAACCCCATGGACTGTATTACATACACATGTAAATGAGTATGTGTATGTATTTTTTTTAAAGTAAATATAACCATTTTAGAAAATGTACTCATTTCCTTGGTGATGGTTCTGGCACCAGTGGCTGACATGGGGAAGATACTAAAACCCCTACCTTGGAATCGATTTATGCCGTGATGTCTAACACTTGCAGTGTTCTTGAGGTGTTAATTCTTGTGTGAGTTACTGAGATCATAGGAATCCTACATGGACAGGACATTAGGGGGTTTCATAATACAATTTCGTCTTTATTGAATTGACGTGTTTTGCTTGATTTTTGATTACAGGTGATACACTGCTGCTACTGCGACCTTTAAGGTCTCGACCCTTTTAAGACTGCTGGATACCGGCTGTCAGATTCAGTAACCGGTCCTAAAATAGCACATCATTTAAAAAACTGGCAACACTTAACTAGGGAGAGAAAACATCCACTGTCCATGATCGACTTTCGACTTCAGTGCTCCAACAAGGGAATGTGTATGTATTTTAATTTTTTAGAATCAGTTACTAATTCCTAGTGCAATTGAATATTTACCTCTGCTTCATTTTTTATTGTGTTTACTTGGTTGATAAGTTTACAGTAGGCTTGGAACAGAAGCAGCAACTGAAAATGCAATTTGTATAACCTTCGGCAGAGTTCCAGTTCCTAGAAATAAATAACACTGTGTTAAACTTAGGTGTTATTTTCCATATTTGATTAGACAGCATATTTCCAATACAAGTTAATAAGTTTTTAAATTGTTTTGAGGTTTTTCTGCAGTAAGCAAGTTAATATGGTATGAAGTTGACGGAAAGACAGATTAAAGATGGTCTGAAGACTGGGATTAATAAAAATTTAAAGATTACTGGTTACATAATTTTTAGTGTGAAACATTTTCACGTTAGACTAACAGAATTTTTTGGCAGGCAATAAACAGAATGCTTTAAAAGATTCACTAGAACTTAAAACTTTAACTTCTTAATGAAAAGAGTTTACAAATTCATATATTTTTGCCACACTGAGATATACATCTCATTGCATTTATCAACAAGCGCTTGATAAAGCAAAAAGTAAAACTCTGGATAACCTCTCCTCTAAAAAGAATAGTTTTCTTTTTAAATGAATTCTTTTTTCTATAAAGCAGTTTTGGAATCTCACTGAAACAAGACAATGAAATTAACAAATGCACTTGCATTTTAAAACTAAGAAATTGTAAGGAAGATTCGTTAGAGATGTGTAAAAAACGGTGATGGTTCTGAACTACGGGAATTTGGAATCGATTTATGCCGTGATGTCTAACACTTGCAGTGTTCTTGAGGTGTTAATTCTTGTGTGAGTTACTGAGATCATAGGAATCCTACATGGACAGGACATTAGGGGGTTTCATAATACAATTTCGTCTTTATTGAATTGACGTGTTTTGCTTGATTTTGATTACAGGTGATACACTGCTGCTACTGCGACCTTTAAGGTCTCGACCCTTTTAAGACTGCTGGATACCGGCTGTCAGATTCAGTAACCGGTCCTAAAATAGCACATCATTTAAAAAACTGGCAACACTTAACTAGGGAGAGAAAACATCCACTGTCCATGATCGACTTTCGACTTCAGTGCTCCAACAAGGGAATGTGTATGTATTTTAATTTTTTAGAATCAGTTACTAATTCCTAGTGCAATTGAATATTTACCTCTGCTTCATTTTTTATTGTGTTTACTTGGTTGATAAGTTTACAGTAGGCTTGGAACAGAAGCAGCAACTGAAAATGCAATTTGTATAACCTTCGGCAGAGTTCCAGTTCCTAGAAATAAATAACACTGTGTTAAACTTAGGTGTTATTTTCCATATTTGATTAGACAGCATATTTCCAATACAAGTTAATAAGTTTTTAAATTGTTTTGAGGTTTTTCTGCAGTAAGCAAGTTAATATGGTATGAAGTTGACGGAAAGACAGATTAAAGATGGTCTGAAGACTGGGATTAATAAAAATTTAAAGATTACTGGTTACATAATTTTTAGTGTGAAACATTTTCACGTTAGACTAACAGAATTTTTTGGCAGGCAATAAACAGAATGCTTTAAAAGATTCACTAGAACTTAAAACTTTAACTTCTTAATGAAAAGAGTTTACAAATTCATATATTTTTGCCACACTGAGATATACATCTCATTGCATTTATCAACAAGCGCTTGATAAAGCAAAAAGTAAAACTCTGGATAACCTCTCCTCTAAAAAGAATAGTTTTCTTTTTAAATGAATTCTTTTTTCTATAAAGCAGTTTTGGAATCTCACTGAAACAAGACAATGAAATTAACAAATGCACTTGCATTTTAAAACTAAGAAATTGTAAGGAAGATTCGTTAGAGATGTGTAAAAAAACAACTGCTAGCTATACATATTAATTATAAAAACCTCATCTTTGTAGGACTAAAACATTTCATGGATTAGGGCTATGCAAAACTAAAGCACATACTACTCTTAAAGCAGTCCACGATAAAACATTGCTAGGTCACAAATGGCAAATGAAAACCAGATTGTCTGACATGGATAAGTAGTCTATAAATTAAGACAGGTCACTTACTGCTAGAATTTCCATTTGCTAAGCAAGAAGGTGATCGGGTCACAAAAAATACAAAGGAAGAAAAAGACCAAGAATTAGTGTAAGAAATCATTTTAACTAGGGTCACAGATGTCCCAGGCAAACTGAAGAACATTTAATTACACCCCAAAGAAAAATTTATGATGCTATTTCCAGAATAAACTTTTTAGACATTTACTGTAATGATCCAGGGTGTTTTTTACTCTTTGCCAAATAACAGCTAAAATTACATTTAGGCTATAGATTTCTTCTGCAAAAGCTACAAAGAATAAAATCAAGCTAGTTGGATGCTGGGAAGGTTGCTGATTGAAAGTAGTCTTCTATCTGACTTTTTATAGGCTTGAAAAAGGAAAAAGGCCAAGTGTAACAAATTTCTGTTAGTAAAACTTCTAATTAGAAAATAAGAAACAAGTTACTCCCACTTCTCAAAAGAGATCTGGCATATAATTTTCTATAGTAAGTATTTGCCCCTGAGACTGTTGTCTCTGGCATGGCTCATTCTGGGTTTTCCCTTTGCTGCAACTGGGATTAATAAAATTTAAAGATTACTGGTTACATAATTTTTAGTGTGAAACATTTTCACGTTAGACTAACAGAATTTTTTGGCAGGCAATAAACAGAATGCTTTAAAAGATTCACTAGAACTTAAAACTTTAACTTCTTAATGAAAAGAGTTTACAAATTCATATATTTTTGCCACACTGAGATATACATCTCATTGCATTTATCAACAAGCGCTTGATAAAGCAAAAAGTAAAACTCTGGATAACCTCTCCTCTAAAAAGAATAGTTTTCTTTTAAATAAATTTCCCTTTTTCTATAAAGCAGTTTTGGAATCTCACTGAAACAAGACAATGAAATTAACAAATGCACTTGCATTTTAAAACTAAGAAATTGTAAGGAAGATTCGTTAGAGATGTGTAAAAAAACAACTGCTAGCTATACATATTAATTATAAAAACCTCATCTTTGTAGGACTAAAACATTTCATGGATTAGGGCTATGCAAAACTAAAGCACATACTACTCTTAAAGCAGTCCACGATAAAACATTGCTAGGTCACAAATGGCAAATGAAAACCAGATTGTCTGACATGGATAAGTAGTCTATAAATTAAGACAGGTCACTTACTGCTAGAATTTCCATTTGCTAAGCAAGAAGGTGATCGGGTCACAAAAAATACAAAGGAAGAAAAAGACCAAGAATTAGTGTAAGAAATCATTTTAACTAGGGTCACAGATGTCCCAGGCAAACTGAAGAACATTTAATTACACCCCAAAGAAAAATTTATGATGCTATTTCCAGAATAAACTTTTTAGACATTTACTGTAATGATCCAGGGTGTTTTTTACTCTTTGCCAAATAACAGCTAAAATTACATTTAGGCTATAGATTTCTTCTGCAAAAGCTACAAAGAATAAAATCAAGCTAGTTGGATGCTGGGAAGGTTGCTGATTGAAAGTAGTCTTCTATCTGACTTTTTATAGGCTTGAAAAAGGAAAAAGGCCAAGTGTAACAAATTTCTGTTAGTAAAACTTCTAATTAGAAAATAAGAAACAAGTTACTCCCACTTCTCAAAAGAGATCTGGCATATAATTTTCTATAGTAAGTATTTGCCCCTGAGACTGTTGTCTCTGGCATGGCTCATTCTGGGTTTTCTTCCCTTTGCTGCAACTAAAGTTGTAAGTTACCATAATTAGTGCTGAACCAGAAGGTAAAATATTGAGAGCAGTTGTGTGTTTTAAATTGCACTTCAAATGAAATTTAGTAAACCTCAGAGATTCAACCCAGCTAGGTTTAAATCAAACAGCCAGTTAATGGAATATTTAAAAATTATTACATGAAAATATCTACAGCAACTCAGACCTAGTCTCATTAAAGGAGAAGAATACTTCTAATTAAAACAGCAGTCGTCAAAATGTAAACAGTGCTTCTAAAAGTCCCCTTTGCAATCTGCTTTTCTAAATAGTTCCCTCTGAAGCACTGTTTATATAAGATTTATTCCTATCAATTTAGAAGGGATTTGCTGAGCATAGGTGAACTTTAGCTCTGAACTGCTTACCATAAGGTATGTGATAGTCATTCTGTGAATATTAGCTGAGCACAATCCAATGTCAAACATATTACCATATCTAAATTTCCAAGGTTTTACTTCATACAGTTTTATATGGAAATTAAGAACTATTTAAGTCTTAAATATTTTCATTTCTATTAGCATAAATAAAAACTGACTCTACTGACACATATCCATATTATCCACTTTGGGATGTAATGGAAAATAAGTCACTGATAAAATTTACAGTCATCTCAACTGTAGGAAAGAACACAAACAGAATCAATTTCTTAGCTTTGAGTTATTGGAAATCATACTAAATGTACCTTTAAAAATACTGCTTTTTAGTATACTGAAATTTGCACACACATAATTTTCTCATTTTTTAAAAAAATAAATTTAATTGTGTGCTTATTAGGCAAATGGCTATTCTGGTAATATAGGAACAGACAGTATATAATATTGTATAAAAAGAAACCTCTGCTTTCAAGGAGCTGAAGGTCAAAGGAGAGCAGAGATGTAAGTCTATATTTTTTGACTTTTATAGGCTTGAAAAAGGAAAAGGCCAAGTGTAACAAATTTCTGTTAGTAAAACTTCTAATTAGAAAATAAGAAACAAGTTACTCCCACTTCTCAAAAGAGATCTGGCATATAATTTTCTATAGTAAGTATTTGCCCCTGAGACTGTTGTCTCTGGCATGGCTCATTCTGGGTTTTCTTCCCTTTGCTGCAACTAAAGTTGTAAGTTACCATAATTAGTGCTGAACCAGAAGGTAAAATATTGAGAGCAGTTGTGTGTTTTAAATTGCACTTCAAATGAAATTTAGTAAACCTCAGAGATTCAACCCAGCTAGGTTTAAATCAAACAGCCAGTTAATGGAATATTTAAAAATTATTACATGAAAATATCTACAGCAACTCAGACCTAGTCTCATTAAAGGAGAAGAATACTTCTAATTAAAACAGCAGTCGTCAAAATGTAAACAGTGCTTCTAAAAGTCCCCTTTGCAATCTGCTTTTCTAAATAGTTCCCTCTGAAGCACTGTTTATATAAGATTTATTCCTATCAATTTAGAAGGGATTTGCTGAGCATAGGTGAACTTTAGCTCTGAACTGCTTACCATAAGGTATGTGATAGTCATTCTGTGAATATTAGCTGAGCACAATCCAATGTCAAACATATTACCATATCTAAATTTCCAAGGTTTTACTTCATACAGTTTTATATGGAAATTAAGAACTATTTAAGTCTTAAATATTTTCATTTCTATTAGCATAAATAAAAACTGACTCTACTGACACATATCCATATTATCCACTTTGGGATGTAATGGAAAATAAGTCACTGATAAAATTTACAGTCATCTCAACTGTAGGAAAGAACACAAACAGAATCAATTTCTTAGCTTTGAGTTATTGGAAATCATACTAAATGTACCTTTAAAAATACTGCTTTTTAGTATACTGAAATTTGCACACACATAATTTTCTCATTTTTTAAAAAAATAAATTTAATTGTGTGCTTATTAGGCAAATGGCTATTCTGGTAATATAGGAACAGACAGTATATAATATTGTATAAAAAGAAACCTCTGCTTTCAAGGAGCTGAAGGTCAAAGGAGAGCAGAGATGTAAGTGGAAGGCTTTAATGTACAGAGGTTTTAGCTTTTACTCAGTCAAAAGTCTCAAGCTATTTTAATTGACATAGACTTCTTAGATGGAATTCCCTGTCTTCAGATAGAAGGGGTATAATAAATACTTGGGGGCTTCCCTGGTGGGCCAGTGGGTAGAGAGTTCGCCTTGCAGTGCAGGGGGCACCGGTTCAGTCCCTGGCCCAGGGAGATCCCACATGCTGTGGAGCAGCTGGACCAGTGTGTCCAATTAGGAGCCAGTGCTCTGCTACAGGAGAGGCCACTGCAATGGGAGGGCCACACAGGCCAAAGAATAAAAGATGGTTGAAAATACATGTAAAAATAAAAGAGGCATGATGGGGGGGGGGGGGGGGGGGAATAAAGGGCTCTGATGCCTTGTTTGAAAAAAAAGTACTCAAGGAAATAAGTTTAATAAATATATCATACAGTAGGATTTCTCTCAGTAAAATCAAATTTAAAAAATAAATAAATACTTGGTCTAACCACCTGATTTACATTACAAGAAAAACAGTCTGTTACTTGTTTAAGCCATAGTGGCAAAGACAGAATTAGAACCAAAGGATCCATTTCTAGTCTGGGATTAACTCCTTATCTTGCCTTGTTTCTTTCTTTACACAGATGATGTGACATTTTCTTTATGACAGAGCAGGATTTGGAGTCAGCCTTTTAGGCCTGAGTTTAAGTCTTAAATATTTTCATTTCTATTAGCATAAATAAAAACTGACTCTACTGACACATATCCATATTATCCACTTTGGGATGTAATGGAAAATAAGTCACTGATAAAATTTACAGTCATCTCAACTGTAGGAAAGAACACAAACAGAATCAATTTCTTAGCTTTGAGTTATTGGAAATCATACTAAATGTACCTTTAAAAATACTGCTTTTTAGTATACTGAAATTTGCACACACATAATTTTCTCATTTTTTAAAAAAATAAATTTAATTGTGTGCTTATTAGGCAAATGGCTATTCTGGTAATATAGGAACAGACAGTATATAATATTGTATAAAAAGAAACCTCTGCTTTCAAGGAGCTGAAGGTCAAAGGAGAGCAGAGATGTAAGTGGAAGGCTTTAATGTACAGAGGTTTTAGCTTTTACTCAGTCAAAAGTCTCAAGCTATTTTAATTGACATAGACTTCTTAGATGGAATTCCCTGTCTTCAGATAGAAGGGGTATAATAAATACTTGGGGGCTTCCCTGGTGGGCCAGTGGGTAGAGAGTTCGCCTTGCAGTGCAGGGGGCACCGGTTCAGTCCCTGGCCCAGGGAGATCCCACATGCTGTGGAGCAGCTGGACCAGTGTGTCCAATTAGGAGCCAGTGCTCTGCTACAGGAGAGGCCACTGCAAGGGGAGGGCCACACAGGCCAAAGAATAAAAGATGGTTGAAAATACATGTAAAAATAAAAGAGGCATGATGGGGGGGGGGGGTGGGGAATAAAGGGCTCTGATGCCTTGTTTGAAAAAAAAGTACTCAAGGAAATAAGTTTAATAAATATATCATACAGTAGGATTTCTCTCAGTAAAATCAAATTTAAAAAATAAATAAATACTTGGTCTAACCACCTGATTTACATTACAAGAAAAACAGTCTGTTACTTGTTTAAGCCATAGTGGCAAAGACAGAATTAGAACCAAAGGATCCATTTCTAGTCTGGGATTAACTCCTTATCTTGCCTTGTTTCTTTCTTTACACAGATGATGTGACATTTTCTTTATGACAGAGCAGGATTTGGAGTCAGCCTTTTTAGGCCTGAGTTTAATTCTGTTTACTTACTGATTTTAGATAAATTAGCTTCTCTGAGCCTCAGTTTTAGTTTGTATATATATTTCCTCCTTTATTTATTTACAAATATTTACTGATTGCTTAGTATTTATTCTCTGAATAATGGTGATAATTACAGCATGTTAAGAGTTGGACACTACTGAGCGACTAAGCACAGCATCTACCAGACAGAACTGTATGGACAGTAATAATGAATGGGAAATGCTCAGCACAATGCCCGGCAAATAGTTAACATTTATTGAGCATATACTGCTATTTTCTCAACATTTCAGTTTTGTAAAACTTCAAATTTTTATCACAGTAGTGCAATAACTTTTACAGGGAGTAGAAATCTATGATAGTCTGATGTTATAAAAGATTAGAATTCTGAGGGCAAATGCAGAAGCTATTGATTGATTAACGCATGTTCTCCATATGAAGTTACACTTCAATCAGAATAATTTGTTGGTCTTAATTTTATCCTCAGTTTTATCCTTAATTTTATCCTTAATATGTGTGTTATATGTATGCATTTTTCTATAAGGAAACACATTATTATTTTCACTGAATTTTACTAGCAGAAACCATAATTTATCCAACTAGAATTTCATCTTTGGAAGAACTAATATGATATATAACATTACTCAGGTTTGCTTTCTTGACCAGACAGTTTATCTGTAGAATACTAATGCAGAATGAAAAACATTTTTAAAGAGGTAGATACAACTTAAGTCAACCTGGACTATCCAGATATTCATCGAGCTTACAGATGGTTGTCACAAGCTGGTTCTTTTAATGAGGGGGGGTTTAAAGGGCTCTGAAAAGTACTCAAGGAAAGAAGTTTAATAAATATATCATACAGTAGGATTTCTCTCAGTAAAATCAAATTTAAAAAATAAATAAATACTTGGTCTAACCACCTGATTTACATTACAAGAAAAACAGTCTGTTACTTGTTTAAGCCATAGTGGCAAAGACAGAATTAGAACCAAAGGATCCATTTCTAGTCTGGGATTAACTCCTTATCTTGCCTTGTTTCTTTCTTTACACAGATGATGTGACATTTTCTTTATGACAGAGCAGGATTTGGAGTCAGCCTTTTTAGGCCTGAGTTTAATTCTGTTTACTTACTGATTTTAGATAAATTAGCTTCTCTGAGCCTCAGTTTTAGTTTGTATATATATTTCCTCCTTTATTTATTTACAAATATTTACTGATTGCTTAGTATTTATTCTCTGAATAATGGTGATAATTACAGCATGTTAAGAGTTGGACACTACTGAGCGACTAAGCACAGCATCTACCAGACAGAACTGTATGGACAGTAATAATGAATGGGAAATGCTCAGCACAATGCCCGGCAAATAGTTAACATTTATTGAGCATATACTGCTATTTTCTCAACATTTCAGTTTTGTAAAACTTCAAATTTTTATCACAGTAGTGCAATAACTTTTACAGGGACTAGAAATCTATGATAGTCTGATGTTATAAAAGATTAGAATTCTGAGGGCAAATGCAGAAGCTATTGATTGATTAATGCATGTTCTCCATATGAAGTTACACTTCAATCAGAATAATTTGTTGGTCTTAATTTTATCCTCAGTTTTATCCTTAATTTTATCCTTAATATGTGTGTTATATGTATGCATTTTTCTATAAGGAAACACATTATTATTTTCACTGAATTTTACTAGCAGAAACCATAATTTATCCAACTAGAATTTCATCTTTGGAAGAACTAATATGATATATAACATTACTCAGGTTTGCTTTCTTGACCAGACAGTTTATCTGTAGAATACTAATGCAGAATGAAAAACATTTTTAAAGAGGTAGATACAACTTAAGTCAACCTGGACTATCCAGATATTCATCGAGCTTATCTATTGAATGTTATTAAGCTTCGGTCACAAGCTGGTCGTTCATTTTTATTAAAGTGAGTTTTTCATTACCAAGCCAATATTCCATTAAATCTAACATTTACAAAGATGGTTCTGATAACAAAAATGAAAAATGTTACAAATATTCTTTACTTTTAGGAAGAGCAAATAGGAACATTATTTTACCTGATACAGAAATATAGCAGAACGAAGAAGAAACTCACCTGTGCATCTGTGTTTATCCTATACATGTCTTCTTTGGCACCAAACGTCCTCTTACAATTGTCTAACCACTGAAGAAATAAGTAACAGTGAAATTTTTAATATAGTGATTGCACAGTCCACAAATGAAACTGGTACTAACAGCCTGCACATGGAGAACAAGAATCTTAAAAAGTTAGCTTGGATTTCTAGGACTGGTTGTAGATGCAGACTTTCATTTGAGCAGACTCGTCTGCTTGCAACAAACTCAAGCAGAGGGTGCTTTCTATGTGGCTACATGCACACACCAGGCACAGTTTATTAATGGAAGCACAACCAGCTGTCTTCTATTCCAGGGAATTGTGGCGCTCCATTTCAGTAAAAAATATTCCTTTTGCAGATTTTCCTGGCAATCTTCACAACTTATACTGGACCTTTGTCAAATATAAGATGGAGAAATGAAAAGCGGGTTTCCCTTCTTGTCAGTTTAATAAAGGCAACTTACAATTAACCAGGTCTGTTTGCTTCTCACAACTGTACTTCTTGGAAGATGTGTGTCATTTTTTAGTAAGCGAAATAACTGAAACAGAAACTAAAATCCATTTAAAATCTTTTTTTTTTTCTTCTTCCTTTTTTGGACAGCAACATATGACAAACACATTATCTCCAATGAGACCCTGGATGCAGAAGCTGAATGTGGATCTTCCTTATGCAGAGGCTAGTCCTAAAGGTATTTATTTAAGGTACCTTTTCCTTGGCCAGATAAAAAGAAAACAGTAGTGTTGTGGTTTAGGGGGAGTAAAACACTGGAGTTATAGAATTTCCAAATGGGAGTGAAAGCTAAAAGCCTTCAAGCTAAAGTACCTAGATTTCGACAGTTTGATATTAATATTATCAGTTCTTTTGACATTTTTGAGAGATTAAACATACTAAAATTACAATGTAATATATAAAATATATAGGAAGTATATGTAATATGAATTATATTTGAAATTATATATATATATATAATTAGGACATTTTTCATTATGACTTTGAGAAAAACTATGAGCTACACTGTTTATTCTTTGAAAACCTCTCATTACTAGACATTTGAAATTCTCAATTGTACCTTATCCATCTACATGCAAAGAATGAAAATTAGGTGTCTCTGTTGTCTCAAAACAATCTCTTTGACCTTCTGGCCCTTTTATCCCAGCCCCTCAGCCTGCACGGGCCCTCAGGCTGTTTACTTGACAGCATTTCAAAAGAAAAACATGTTAAGCTTGCCTGGTGAGATGTAGCTGCTGGCAGCCATCGTCAAAAGGGAGCCAGCAGATGGCTTTATATCAGCAAAACTCAGTTGACATCTATCATGGAATTTGTGCATTAACCTCTGTTCACACAAAATGCTAAAATGCCTATACGTGTCATCATCATCATCCCAAGTCCATCCCAATTTGTCCAATATACCGATACTTTAAAGCACAACCAGCTTTTGGAAGCACAACCAGCTGTCTTCTATTCCAGGGAATTGTGGCGCTCCATTTCAGTAAAAAATATTCCTTTTGCAGATTTTCCTGGCAATCTTCACAACTTATACTGGACCTTTGTCAAATATAAGATGGAGAAATGAAAAGCGGGTTTCCCTTCTTGTCAGTTTAATAAAGGCAACTTACAATTAACCAGGTCTGTTTGCTTCTCACAACTGTACTTCTTGGAAGATGTGTGTCATTTTTTAGTAAGCGAAATAACTGAAACAGAAACTAAAATCCATTTAAAATCTTTTTTTTTTTCTTCTTCCTTTTTTGGACAGCAACATATGACAAACACATTATCTCCAATGAGACCCTGGATGCAGAAGCTGAATGTGGATCTTCCTTATGCAGAGGCTAGTCCTAAAGGTATTTATTTAAGGTACCTTTTCCTTGGCCAGATAAAAAAAAACAGTAGTGTTGTGGTTTAGGGGGAGTAAAACACTGGAGTTATAGAATTTCCAAATGGGAGTGAAAGCTAAAAGCCTTCAAGCTAAAGTACCTAGATTTCGACAGTTTGATATTAATATTATCAGTTCTTTTGACATTTTTGAGAGATTAAACATACTAAAATTACAATGTAATATATAAAATATATAGGAAGTATATGTAATATGAATTATATTTGAAATTATATATATATATATAATTAGGACATTTTTCATTATGACTTTGAGAAAAACTATGAGCTACACTGTTTATTCTTTGAAAACCTCTCATTACTAGACATTTGAAATTCTCAATTGTACCTTATCCATCTACATGCAAAGAATGAAAATTAGGTGTCTCTGTTGTCTCAAAACAATCTCTTTGACCTTCTGGCCCTTTTATCCCAGCCCCTCAGCCTGCACGGGCCCTCAGGCTGTTTACTTGACAGCATTTCAAAAGAAAAACATGTTAAGCTTGCCTGGTGAGATGTAGCTGCTGGCAGCCATCGTCAAAAGGGAGCCAGCAGATGGCTTTATATCAGCAAAACTCAGTTGACATCTATCATGGAATTTGTGCATTAACCTCTGTTCACACAAAATGCTAAAATGCCTATATGTGTCATCATCATCATCCCAAGTCCATCCCAATTTGTCCAATATACCGATACATTTGAAAAAAAATTAAATTGCTTAATGACTTACTCTTACTAAATATAACTTTTTCTACTGTATGCCTATGATACGGTATGGGGGGCACTATTCAACATAGTTATTTATAATTTTTATTCTGTTACAAGACAAGCCCCAAACCTACTGTCCTGTGACTGCATAATGGTCTGAAAAGCACAGGGCCACACCTTCCCAGTCCGGGTACACGAGTCACACTAGACAGTCTGTGTAGAGAACACCCTCCAGTTCACAGGTAATCAGTCTTCCTATCACGATGGATATTTGTTACTCAGGGCTCCAATAAAGGTTAAAAATAACTGGCGAGGTTTGGCATCTGGGTGTGATGGCATAGCTTATATAAGGCCTGTCCTCAAAGGACAGCTATGGAAGTTGAGTAAGAACTAGCTGAAAAAGAACTAGGAAGTCAAAAGAACTGATAATGTTAATAAATATAAAACTCCTATTATGGAGTTAGAGAAACGTACCAAAGGGAGTCCTACTTGGAGCATCATGCGAGGGGATTTGCTCATTCACGTCCAGGGGCTTAGAAGCTGAGCAAAAAGCGGTGGCTTACAGTCAGAATGGGCTGGGAACACAGGGCTCACACAGATAGTGGGGTGTGGAGGCTCAAGATCCTGGACAGAAGGGAGCTACAGAGAAGGGAGCCTAGCAGGCTGCGTGCACTTTCCCCTTGGGGCATTCGTTTCTGTGTTTATCACGTGCAGGAGGAGAGGCTAAGAAAGCTAGCCTCTGGGAGGCTGAATGGTAAACAGAGGTTTTTTGGTCTTACGGTGCTGGGGAGACAAAAACTGTTCAATTCCTGCCAAGAGAGCGGGATCCTGATAAATACCCCAGGCTCTCACTTGTGATTCTTAGAAGACTTAAGGAATATAGAAGAACGTACTGATACAACTAAAAAACTACTAGAGGGGAAAAACTGAATAATGAAAAATGGTTGATAGAAAAGAAGGAAGAAAAAATTAACAGAAGGGATGGGATAAGAAATAGTGAGACAGTAGCTTAGGAAGGAATCAAATTCATTCTTCTTTTCCATATAAGTATGTAAATTGATTTAGCATAATTTACTGAACAGAACATTCTATTGCAATAGCACCTGTGCCGTAAATTACATGGTTATATATGTGGGAGTCCGGTATGTTCTGTGGGTCTATTTGTCTAGTCTCATGCCAGCACTATAATCTACGATTTTTTTGGGGGGTGGGGGGCGGGTTGTGGGGGTGGGTTGGGAGGGAAGGGGCTGGGTGGGCCACTTCTATTGGTCTTTACTTTATCTATTTTCATCCATCTTTGTTCTTTGGCCCGTATGTGGGCCTCCCATCGCAGTGGCCTCTGTTGTCGCAGAGCACCAGCTCTGGGCGCATGCGCTCCAGAGCTCTGGCTCGGTGATTGGACACATCAGTCCAGCCGCTCTGCGGCACGTGGAATCTTACCAGGCCAGGGCTCAAACCGGCGCCCCTTGCACTGCAAGGCGGTGTCCTCACCCACTGGACCACCAGGGGAAGCCCCTAATCCACGATTTTTAATACGTCTTACTGCATGTAGGTCAAAAGTGACCACTTCTTGGAAATCACAGGTCTGGTTTGCATCCATTCTGTTAGACCTGCATGACTTTGGGAAGTCTCTTTAATTACCCATACTTTTATTGATAGCTGTAATTTAAGCTCTACTTTTGTTACTAATTCTTTATGCACAGTTTTTGTGCTTTGTATCCCTATCTAGAATAGGGAATAAGAACTAGGGTTTACACTTCATTCTTCATAGGTGTTTACATGTGATAGATATTTAGAACTTACTAAGGAAAGGCCCATGTCCTAGGGGGGAAAATACCTGCAGTATGTAGTTTGTGTGTAAAGGAGAAGCATTTCTTTTATCTTTAAGTTTTTCTGGCCCTTACCAGTGAAAATATACCAGATTCGCCCTCTGGGCAGAGAGCTACAGTGTTGTGCAGTACCAGACTAGAGTTAAACATTTTTGTGCTGGCTGTCTCTATAATCCATGACATGCTCATTTCTCCCTTGGCTTGCCCATGTACACACACACACGTCACAGGAAGAAGGTCCCCACTTTCGTCACAAGTAGCAGGTTTCTTCGATCACAACATCATCATGTATTTCTCAAGGAAATAGTGCTTCTCTATTCCCATTTGCAATGCTGACCGCAGTTCTACAGTCTCCACACAGCAGCTTTGTGTAAAGCGAGTTTTCCATTGTGCTCTTAGGCTCTTAGGTCGTGTTACTCACTCAGTCATTTCCGACTCTATGTGACCCCATGGACTGTAGCCCGCCAGGCTCCTCTGTCTATGGAATTCTCCAGGCAAGAATACTGGAGCGGTAGCCACTCCCTTCTCCAGGGGATCTTCCTGAGCCAGGAATCGAACCTGGGTCTCCTGCATTGCAGGCAGACTCTTTTGAGTTCTGAGCCATCAGGAAAGCCCTCTTGGGCTCTTAAGAGGGCCAATTTTTAAAGCTAATGCTAGGAATTTACTGGACAGAGAGCTCCACATCTCCACCATTCTCAGTATAACCCTGAGGCCAGTGGCTAAAAGGTCCTATTTTCCCTCTAGGCTATTCTGCCAGGTCAGCACACAGAGTGTACAGGGAGCACGTGAGAACTTTTTCTTACGTGGTTGAAAAGAGACTGACCTGCTCAGCTGCTTCTTTTTTGGCATTGTATGTATCCAGGTGCTCCTGCAGCTCCAAAACACTGAACTTGAGTGTTTCTAGCAAATCACAGGACATCAGCTGTCAAAGTGGAAACACAATGATCCAGGTCACCATTTCTTGATCACAATCCTGAGGCCAAAAACTGGGGTTATGGGTTAGAGAGTGTTCAACTGAAGCCAGCATCCCTTACTGTCTGCTGGCCTGTACTAAGGACTGACCTTTCACTGAATCAGAGGAAGATGTGGTGCGATTTCAGGAATGTCGGAAGGATAAGCACACCCTCCAGTGCTCCCCCAGACTGGCTCAGGCCAAAAAGGTGTGTTCTGTCAGCACATGCCTTAATGGTAACACCCCTGAAGCTTTTTAAACCTGTTCCTTAAATATCTTAATATGTAATCTACAAATGTGCTTGGAGACAAGTGGGGAAGGCCAGGAGTTCTGGGTTCTTCATAGCGAAGTGGTGGGGAGAGTGGGGCGTGTGAGTGGCCCTTTCCTGTGCGCTTCTGTTCAGGAATCAGGGGAAGTATGCATCTCTAAGCATGACTCTAGCTTCCCCATCCAGGACTCTGTGAAAGGTGAGGGCGGGAAGAAGTCAGAATCAGAAATAGTTACAAGTCACTGTATGTAAGTACATGGGAATTCTGTTTTGCTAGATATTTATAATCAGGTTGAAAATATGAACCTTTATAGACTTTAAAATTCTGAATTACCTTTAAAAAGACTATTTACTGAGTGATGCTATTCCAGTGTACTTTTTATAATACGGTAAGCCCTCGTGTAAAAACTTACTGTTTCAGCATCCACAAAGACAGTCGGACATTCTGAACACATCATCATCACTGCCAGTGAGCTTTTAAATTTGGTACCAATGCGTTGCAGACTCTCACCAAGAAAGCTGACTGCCTCATTAGTTATGTCTCCAAACTTTCTTCGAATTGACTGTAGAGAAAACATAAGAAAAATGTACCTCATATGAAAGCTTTTTTTGATCTTTTAGTAAAAAAGCATAATTTATAATTAGAGCAACCTTTTATTTTGAAACTATGATTGCAGTGATATATGTGGAACTCTAAAAATTGATGTGTAAATCTTTATTTTTAGACACTTCTTTAGAGGTTCTCTGGTGGCTCAGATGGTCAGGCATGCTGTAACGCAGGAGACTTGGGTTCAATTCCTGGGTCGGGAAGATGCCCTGGAGAAGGGATAGGCTAGCCACTCCGGGATTCCTGCCTGGAGACTTCCATGGCTCATCCATGGCATCGCAAGAGTCGGACACAACTGAGAGACCTGACTTTCACTTACTTTAGGAAACATGATAATTTCTAAAAATGATCAAAGATTTAAAGTATTCCTGAAAAAATAAACTAATGATCTAGCCATTTGTCTCCCCATTCCTAAGATTTTTTTTTCATTAGAAAAGATAGAACGAATACATGCTGTATAGACCTGGAGATCAAGTCCTCACATGGGTGAAGAATTTCTAAAGTTAAATTCTACCTAAGTGGAACTTTCAATAAAAATAGTTTTCTCTCCTTGGCTATGGGCTGCCTTCTCATTTAACTGAAGCCATCAAAATGCATCAAGGGTAATATCTTCTCAAAACTCAACAGTCATTCCCATGAACCCATCAGTGCCTGAACTACAGTGAACAGTGAGCCAGATCATATATCAACAGTGTGATCACTATATGGATATAGTTGATGTGTACCTACATGTATGTGTGTAGCACCACTAGGTGTCACTGTGATGAATTTAAAACAAAGTATAAGCCATACTCTTAGACATGGAGAAATTTATATCTCTGGAAAGAAAAACTATAAATAGAACACTGAGTAGCAATGTAACACTACAGAATTAAGTAAATAAATGCTCCAGTTCATCAGCTCTGAAGAACTCCCAGGAGGGAGAGACTGAAGGCAGGGGAAACTTCAGTGAGAGTATGTACTGGGCTGAGTCATCTAAGATGAGCAAAATTTGCTTAGGTGGGAGGTAGTCAGGAAAATGATGATTAAATGGTGGCATTTCTTTCTGCCTTGGTTTACCTAGCTATAGAATGCTAAAAATATATCTACATTATTTAGGTCTGTTGTAAGAATTACGTAAGGTAAAACATTTAACCTAGTACCTTGCATAGAGTGAGTACTCAATAAATGTTAGCTCATATTATTTTTTAGGGAAGGAAGCAACCCTGGCCAAAATTTGTAAGGTCCTCACACAAAAAGTTCATTCTCTGGTGGCTCAGATGGTCAGGCATGCTGTAACGCAGGAGACTTGGGTTCCCGGGGGAGAAGGGATAGGCTAGCCACTCCGGGATTCCTGCCTGGAGACTTCCATGGCTCATCCATGGCATCGCAAGAGTCGGACACAACTGAGAGACCTGACTTTCACTTACTTTAGGAAACATGATAATTTCTAAAAATGATCAAAGATTTAAAGTATTCCTGAAAAAATAAACTAATGATCTAGCCATTTGTCTCCCCATTCCTAAGATTTTTTTTTCATTAGAAAAGATAGAACGAATACATGCTGTATAGACCTGGAGATCAAGTCCTCACATGGGTGAAGAATTTCTAAAGTTAAATTCTACCTAAGTGGAACTTTCAATAAAAATAGTTTTCTCTCCTTGGCTATGGGCTGCCTTCTCATTTAACTGAAGCCATCAAAATGCATCAAGGGTAATATCTTCTCAAAACTCAACAGTCATTCCCATGAACCCATCAGTGCCTGAACTACAGTGAACAGTGAGCCAGATCATATATCAACAGTGTGATCACTATATGGATATAGTTGATGTGTACCTACATGTATGTGTGTAGCACCACTAGGTGTCACTGTGATGAATTTAAAACAAAGTATAAGCCATACTCTTAGACATGGAGAAATTTATATCTCTGGAAAGAAAAACTATAAATAGAACACTGAGTAGCAATGTAACACTACAGAATTAAGTAAATAAATGCTCCAGTTCATCAGCTCTGAAGAACTCCCAGGAGGGAGAGACTGAAGGCAGGGGAAACTTCAGTGAGAGTATGTACTGGGCTGAGTCATCTAAGATGAGCAAAATTTGCTTAGGTGGGAGGTAGTCAGGAAAATGATGATTAAATGGTGGCATTTCTTTCTGCCTTGGTTTACCTAGCTATAGAATGCTAAAAATATATCTACATTATTTAGGTCTGTTGTAAGAATTACGTAAGGTAAAACATTTAACCTAGTACCTTGCATAGAGTGAGTACTCAATAAATGTTAGCTCATATTATTTTTTAGGGAAGGAAGCAACCCTGGCCAAAATTTGTAAGGTCCTCACACAGTAATGAAAATGCCAAAGGATTGAACCCTTTGTGATAAACGTCTTATGATACCGACTGGAAGCTCCTTAAAGGCGGGAACCCTGCTTTAATATTTCTCTGGTGTCCCTGAAGGTGCCTTAGCCTACTCCACAAAACTGACCAGATGTTATTTTGAAGTTGTTCTGTAGTTACCTTAGGTTGACCAGATGTTAACTCTGAAGTCTTGTAATTTCCTTAGGGGACCTAGCTGAATAGTCATTGTATCATGTCCTAGCAGTGCTACCATGTCAAAGTGTAAATTTAAATATTAAATAAGATATCTACTTTAAATATCTTAGGGAAGCAGAAATCCTTAAAGGAAATCAGCAGGAATTATTAACATTTGAGATACTGATTTTAGAGAAAACCCCTTAACTCTGTCAGGTAACTTAATGGGAATTCAGAAACCTTAAGCCTGACCGACCTGAAACAGCCTAGAGAACACGTGGAAGGTAAACACCGCGCAGGCGCCGTCGGTGTCAGACAGCATCTGGTTGACGTGGCAGCGCCAGGCCTCCTCCTCGTCGTCATAGGCCACCGGCTGGAACGCGGCTATGATGGCAGAAAGAAACGGTGATGGCAGAGGCGACGTCTGCACTTCCGGAAAGCCATCCTGCTCCTCGTCGTCTTGACTGTGAACACAGAGCATCGGAATACGAGCTTAAAGGGATACACTCGATTGCTTAGAGTAAGTCCTCTAACAGATTATTGTTTACTCACACACATACACATACTGGTTCAGAAAATGTGCAGCCCCTGAACTTTGAGAAAGTACAAAGAAGCAGATTTTCTTAGTCATCCTGTGCCTTCTAGCATCTTTTTTCTTCCTTAGCCTCTTTGCGTTTAGAAATCTAGTGTCACACAGCCACCGTAAAAACAATGCAATCCCACAGCATGCCAGGGCTATGGAATAATTTCAGTAATTTCTACGAATAATACAGATTAGATTGCTTTCCTTTTAAATGGTCAATTTGGGGAGGCTTTTTATTTGAACAGGCCCAAACTGATGAGGGTAATATTTTTAGTTTTTGTCACGTACTTTTGTGTCAAGGGCTATATATTAGGTGCCCTATATGGATTGTTTTCACTCAAGTCTTCACAGCAACTCTATGACAGGTAAGCACTATTATTACCCTGATTTTTATCAAGGAGGGAAAGAAAGTTGTGAGGTTAAATGACGTGCTGAGGCTACTGGATAGGAAATGACAGAGGCAGAACCTGAAGCCAGGACTCTGGGACCAGACCCAGTGTCACCAAGCCACGACACATGCCACCTGCCAGCAGCATAGCAGTAACAGAGCTGACTCGCAGAAACAGGAGATCCCGCCGTTCCCTTTGAGGAATTTATAATCCCCACAGCCAGATAACATATACACACAAATGGGACAATGGAAAAAAAAGGGAGATGTATCTGGTATTTGAGTTGAGCATCCTATAAAGAAATAGTTTGACTCTGGGTCTTAAAGATGAAGAAGCGTTTGGAGCCACACTCGTTAAAGAAACATGTTACTCAAGGTCCTAAAGTTGCATATTTTCATATTACAGGGAAGCTCCACAAAGCTGTATAGTAATTACGGAGTAATCCATATCGAAGAGAGACCTGAAAACACTGGGGAAAAAAGATCAAATTGAAGCAGACACTTGAAGCGCAGACTTGAATTCTACTCAAAAAGTTTTAATTTTTAAGATGTAACTGTGGTGGTTGATTTTAACAAAACGTATCCTGTAAAGTTCAGTAATATGCCTCTGTATTTACTAAGGATGTTATATTTATTGTTTCAACTTCAGTACTTGGGCAAAGTTCACTCTCTGTCTGCAGCCTGTTAGAAAGCCAGATAACTGAGGATCTACCCCTGCGGCATTCCTGGCATCTCAGAACTCAGGTATGATCAACGAGTAGGTGACTGCATAGGCTACTGTCATATCCAAGTCAGGGACGTGAACAACATGTGTCTCATCTGAATATATACTTTCAAATACAGGTGAGCATTCTAGATAAACTGAGAGTGAAAAAATCTCCTCATGTGCTGTATATGTTAACCCACTATTATACTTGAAGTATACATGAAAAGCTTTTATTGCAGGAGTAAAACTCTGATATACTTGATTACTGAATATTAATTTTTGTGTAAAAATAATTATACAAGACCTTCAAATTGTTGAATAGGGAACAGACACACTGATAGAGAGCACATTAAATTAGATGCCTTTATAAAGAACATTATTTTGAGCCACATTTTAAAAATAATAACAAAATAGTAGATATAGATTATATCATAATTCTCATAATTAAGAAACTGCTTGGTATTTAAGTGACATAACAGCCATCAAAATTTCCTTTAAGAACTTTATGTAATAACTGATCATTCAATTCTGTCGGCCTGTGAGTGGAAAAAAGTCTTGTGTGAGAGTTCCTCGTATTTTGTGATAATTCTGAAGGCACGTTCTGTAGACATTTAAAAGGAGCACTCTACCATTTGACAGAATATATATCAGATTTGTTTTGGTATCACAGAAGTTCATTCCCTAATTTTCACACTTGGTTCCACCCATGGCCCAATTATTGATTTAACACTTGGCCATTGGGCCTTGTGCCAAAATAGCGATTTGGTGTATTTCTAAATGTAGAATGCCCCTCACTACGCTCTGAGAATGGCCTACTTGTTTTTCTTTAAGTGAACTGCAGTAACAGAGTCAACCCATTGCTGTAACTCATTTTACCTTTAAAATGTACACAGAGGGCTTCCCTGGTGGCAGTGGGTAAGAACACTGCCTTGCAGTGCAAGGGGCGCCGGTTCGATCCCTGGCCTGGGAAGATCCCATGTGCCGCGGAGCGGCTGGACTGATGTGTCCAATTACCGAGCTGGAGCTCTGGAGTGCATGCGCCCAGAGCCAGCGCTCTGCAACGACCAACAGACGCCACCGCGATGGGAGGCCCACACGGGCCAAAGAACAAAGATGGATGAAAACAGATAAATGAAAGACCAAGAGAAGTGGCCTGCCCACCCCCTCCCTCCCCAACCTGCCCCCCAACACCCTGCCAAAAAAAAAAGTACACAGAAATGAAAGTTGTTTCATGATTCAATGTCTTAGATAAACTGAGAGTGAAAAAATCTCCTCATGTGCTGTATATGTTAACCCACTATTATACTTGAAGTATACATGAAAAGCTTTTATTGCAGGAGTAAAACTCTGATATACTTGATTACTGAATATTAATTTTTGTGTAAAAATAATTATACAAGACCTTCAAATTGTTGAATAGGGAACAGACACACTGATAGAGAGCACATTAAATTAGATGCCTTTATAAAGAACATTATTTTGAGCCACATTTTAAAAATAATAACAAAATAGTAGATATAGATTATATCATAATTCTCATAATTAAGAAACTGCTTGGTATTTAAGTGACATAACAGCCATCAAAATTTCCTTTAAGAACTTTATGTAATAACTGATCATTCAATTCTGTCGGCCTGTGAGTGGAAAAAAGTCTTGTGTGAGAGTTCCTCGTATTTTGTGATAATTCTGAAGGCACGTTCTGTAGACATTTAAAAGGAGCACTCTACCATTTGACAGAATATATATCAGATTTGTTTTGGTATCACAGAAGTTCATTCCCTAATTTTCACACTTGGTTCCACCCATGGCCCAATTATTGATTTAACACTTGGCCATTGGGCCTTGTGCCAAAATAGCGATTTGGTGTATTTCTAAATGTAGAATGCCCCTCACTACGCTCTGAGAATGGCCTACTTGTTTTTCTTTAAGTGAACTGCAGTAACAGAGTCAACCCATTGCTGTAACTCATTTTACCTTTAAAATGTACACAGAGGGCTTCCCTGGTGGCAGTGGGTAAGAACACTGCCTTGCAGTGCAAGGGGCGCCGGTTCGATCCCTGGCCTGGGAAGATCCCATGTGCCGCGGAGCGGCTGGACTGATGTGTCCAATTACCGAGCTGGAGCTCTGGAGTGCATGCGCCCAGAGCCAGCGCTCTGCAACGACCAACAGACGCCACCGCGATGGGAGGCCCACACGGGCCAAAGAACAAAGATGGATGAAAACAGATAAATGAAAGACCAAGAGAAGTGGCCTGCCCACCCCCTCCCTCCCCAACCTGCCCCCCAACACCCTGCCAAAAAAAAAAAATGTACACAGAAATGAAAGTTGTTTCCTGGAAAGAGGGTCGTATTTGGGAGGGGACAGAAGCGTCACCTCATCACTGTGTGTGTGACACCGTATTCTCACCTTGACAGCCCGGAGAAGTCCGCCTCTTCTTCCTCACACCGCTCATCCAGCTCCTTCAGAGCCAAGGTGACGTCCTCCTCACAGACCGAGCCGGGGTCGCTCTCGGGACCTGGGGGCTCTGGCAGGTCTGTCTCCTCCAAATCGAGGATCCCCTGACACACCAGAGAATCCTGCTGTTCTTGAATAATATACGACCCATCATCTTCAAAGGCAGTAAGAACCTGTTCTTCCTTTAATACTGAACTTGTATCCTGAAAAACAATCACATTTTTTATGGACTTTTAAAACATTAAAAAAGGAAATTTTACCAACACAGAATAAATGACTGTTGCCACCAATCTACATGTATTGTATTGGGCAGTCTTCATTTACATGGTTTGATTTTTGGAGTTTTTGGACTCTGGTCATAAAAAGAATTCTGTTTTTTAACAAAAATAGTTTCAGGTTTAAAACATTTTGAAATTAAAGTATATCACTGACTGTCACACAGAAACAACATCAAGCAGATCTTTGTTTTCTTAATAGGACTTAGGTGTTTGCTTAGAAATAAAGCCTTTGGTGAAATAGTCTCTCTTATGCATATTCTTATTCTATATAAGGGAAACTTTATATGACTACTATAAATTCTTATTTGAGATGTCATTTCTTTCATTATGTAAGAACCTTATATCCAGTGACTTCTAGATACACAAAGGGACAATGGTTAACCTGTTGGTCCTTACGGGGCTACCTGTGAATCAAGAACAGGTCCTGACCAATCAGGATGCTGCTAAACAGAAACCACGAGGACAGCCTGACTGGAGTGAGCTGAACAGCCAGGATGTGTGAGTTGCTCTTGGGTAATAAGACCACAGTAACTCATTTAGGTTTGAGTACTGAAACTGCTTTATCACTTAGTTTTCAGAAAACACTGGGAAGTTTTAGACGGTGGTGCTTTTCAGAATTAAATGAACTTTAAAATCATCTATCAGTGAGGGAAGTAATAGTGGAAATGTGTGTTAGGCTCCTCTGTCCTTGGGATTTTCCAGGTAAGAATATTGGAGTGGGCTGCCCGGCCTTCCTCCAGGAAATCTCCCGCTGGGATCAAACCCACGTATCTCCGTCTCCTGCATTACAGTTGGATTCTTCACCACTGAGCCACCAGGGAAGGCTGGGCCTTAATTTACTCTGTAAATTCATGTATAAAATGATGGATTTTGACCAGATTGTGGGCTAGGCAGACTGGGATAAATTAAATAATTACAATTAGTGTGTAAACTAATAATGGGCTTAGGGCAATACCCAAATCACAATAATATACAGTAGAATATGGTAAGTGTAAGGTGTGAGTGACTCAGATGGGGTGGTATCAGTGCAACTGCATGTTTCTGTTCCCTCGAAATTCATATGCAGGTTCCCTGAGCCCCAGTGGGGTGGCTATTAGAGATGGAGCTCTTGGGAGGTGACGAGGCCATGAGGATAGAACTGTCATGCATGAGATTAGGCCCTTAAAAGAAGAGGTTGAAGAGCTGTCCTGTTCCTTTCCACCAGATAAGAACACAACAAGCAGACAGTGGAGGGATGGCACCTTGATCTTGGAGTTTCTGGCCTTTAGAACTGTGAGAAGTGCATTCCAGTGTTGATGAGCCCCTCCCCCCAGGCGATGGTGTTTTGTTACAACAGCAGAGGCTAAGATAGACTTGGACGGTATTGAGGGCACAGAATCATGGCAGGAAAACACAAGGTGGCCTAAGGAAACACTGGCCTGGAGATAGTTACGCAGGGCAAGTACAGACTCTTTGAGTCTTCACAGGACAGTACTTTATAAATAACATAGCATAATCATTCCTTAATTGCTCTAAGAGTTAAATAAATACACTTGACTTAAGGTTGCCATGTGAATTGTTTTCTTAAAAATTTGGCCATTAAAGGAGTAAGAATTCATTACTTGGAAAGATACTGTAATAGTGCCAAAGACACTGCTATACCTAGAATTTTTATCACTTATTTTGAAAACACTGGGAAGTTTTGGGTGGTGCTTTTCAGAATTAAATGAACTTTAAAATCATCTATCAGTGAGGGAAGTAATAGTGGAAATGTGTGTTAGGCTCCTCTGTCCTTGGGATTTTCCAGGTAAGAATATTGGAGTGGGCTGCCCGGCCTTCCTCCAGGAAATCTCCCGCTGGGATCAAACCCACGTATCTCCGTCTCCTGCATTACAGTTGGATTCTTCACCACTGAGCCACCAGGGAAGGCTGGGCCTTAATTTACTCTGTAAATTCATGTATAAAATGATGGATTTTGACCAGATTGTGGGCTAGGCAGACTGGGATAAATTAAATAATTACAATTAGTGTGTAAACTAATAATGGGCTTAGGGCAATACCCAAATCACAATAATATACAGTAGAATATGGTAAGTGTAAGGTGTGAGTGACTCAGATGGGGTGGTATCAGTGCAACTGCATGTTTCTGTTCCCTCGAAATTCATATGCAGGTTCCCTGAGCCCCAGTGGGGTGGCTATTAGAGATGGAGCTCTTGGGAGGTGACGAGGCCATGAGGATAGAACTGTCATGCATGAGATTAGGCCCTTAAAAGAAGAGGTTGAAGAGCTGTCCTGTTCCTTTCCACCAGATAAGAACACAACAAGCAGACAGTGGAGGGATGGCACCTTGATCTTGGAGTTTCTGGCCTTTAGAACTGTGAGAAGTGCATTCCAGTGTTGATGAGCCCCTCCCCCCAGGCGATGGTGTTTTGTTACAACAGCAGAGGCTAAGATAGACTTGGACGGTATTGAGGGCACAGAATCATGGCAGGAAAACACAAGGTGGCCTAAGGAAACACTGGCCTGGAGATAGTTACGCAGGGCAAGTACAGACTCTTTGAGTCTTCACAGGACAGTACTTTATAAATAACATAGCATAATCATTCCTTAATTGCTCTAAGAGTTAAATAAATACACTTGACTTAAGGTTGCCATGTGAATTGTTTTCTTAAAAATTTGGCCATTAAAGGAGTAAGAATTCATTACTTGGAAAGATACTGTAATAGTGCCAAAGACACTGCTATACCTAGAATTTTTATTGGTATTAACTTTTACCTGTGTATCAGTTGGAACATACTATGCTGAAGTGACCCACCAAATTTCCTGGTTTCTGAATTTCTTTTCATAAGTGTACACCTGTGTTTTGTTACTTGTTCATGAATAGTAATCTGAAAATATAGGCTTCATCTAAAATTATTATAGAATGCTGAAACTTTCTAGTCACACCTAGAAGAGAAGCACTTTTTGGCTAATGGAATGAATTCACCGTTATATGTAGATGGTGAGAATCAAATTTTCTTGAACATTACCTTATTACACAATGACTGTCTCTCTCTCTCCCTCTCACACATAAAGACGCTTACATTCAAAGTGTAATTTTCTATAAGGAATAATTTCTGCCATACATGAATTGGTATCTAAACTATTATAAATACTAGAAGAAATCCTCTGTGGAGGTTCCTCTGGTACATGCAAGGATATAATCCCTTCCAGAAGGAATTCCCCATGCAAGAATACCAGAGTGGGTTGCCATTCCCTTCTTTCAGGGGATCTTCCCAACCGAGGGATCAAACTCTGGTCTTCTACATTGCAGGCAGACAACCTGAGCTCTGAGTTTTCTGTCTTGAGGTGGAATGCTTTAGCCGATTATGTCTACCTAATATTAACGTAATTTAAGGGAAGAAATTCAAATAAATATTTCAAGGGGTTTTTCCCTTCAGTTCATAAAATATTTCATCTACTGAAATTAACCACTTTCCTCATCTTAAGAAATTGCTTTACAGCAGAGTATGTACGGTATCTGTAACTCAGATATAACTTTATATAATAGAGTTATGGTTTTATTTATTAGTGCTTTTATACTTTCTTTAAAGGGGCAATTTTGGGTACCTTGGTACTATTTGTCACAGCAGGGAAACGAATTGGGCTTACGATTCAAAAGACACAAATCTGACTCCTTCTCTTGTGGACAGCCATTCTTCTGGTGAATTTTAACGTCAATAGAATCATTTCTAGGGCTTCCTTGTGGTCCAGTGGGTAAGGACACCGCCTTGCAGTGCAAGGGCTGCTGGTTCGACCCCTGGCCTGGGAAGATCACACGTGCAGCGGTTAAAGGAGTAAGAATTCATTACTTGGAAAGATACTGTAATAGTGCCAAAGACACTGCTATACCTAGAATTTTTATTGGTATTAACTTTTACCTGTGTATCAGTTGGAACATACTATGCTGAAGTGACCCACCAAATTTCCTGGTTTCTGAATTTCTTTTCATAAGTGTACACCTGTGTTTTGTTACTTGTTCATGAATAGTAATCTGAAAATATAGGCTTCATCTAAAATTATTATAGAATGCTGAAACTTTCTAGTCACACCTAGAAGAGAAGCACTTTTTGGCTAATGGAATGAATTCACCGTTATATGTAGATGGTGAGAATCAAATTTTCTTGAACATTACCTTATTACACAATGACTGTCTCTCTCTCCCTCTCACACATAAAGACGCTTACATTCAAAGTGTAATTTTCTATAAGGAATAATTTCTGCCATACATGAATTGGTATCTAAACTATTATAAATACTAGAAGAAATCCTCTGTGGAGGTTCCTCTGGTACATGCAAGGATATAATCCCTTCCAGAAGGAATTCCCCATGCAAGAATACCAGAGTGGGTTGCCATTCCCTTCTTTCAGGGGATCTTCCCAACCGAGGGATCAAACTCTGGTCTTCTACATTGCAGGCAGACAACCTGAGCTCTGAGTTTTCTGTCTTGAGGTGGAATGCTTTAGCCGATTATGTCTACCTAATATTAACGTAATTTAAGGGAAGAAATTCAAATAAATATTTCAAGGGGTTTTTCCCTTCAGTTCATAAAATATTTCATCTACTGAAATTAACCACTTTCCTCATCTTAAGAAATTGCTTTACAGCAGAGTATGTACGGTATCTGTAACTCAGATATAACTTTATATAATAGAGTTATGGTTTTATTTATTAGTGCTTTTATACTTTCTTTAAAGGGGCAATTTTGGGTACCTTGGTACTATTTGTCACAGCAGGGGAAAACGAATTGGGCTTACGTATTCAAAAGACACAAATCTGACTCCTTCTCTTGTGGACAGCCATTCTTCTGGTGAATTTTAACGTCAATAGAATCATTTCTAGGGCTTCCCTTGTGGTCCAGTGGGTAAGGACACCGCCTTGCAGTGCAAGGGCTGCTGGTTCGACCCCTGGCCTGGGAAGATCACACGTGCAGCGGAGCGGCTGGACCGATGTGTCCAATTACTGAGCCGGAGCTCTGGAGCGCATGCGCCCAGAGCCGGTGCTCTGTGACAACAGAGGCCACTGCAATGGGAGGCCCACATGGGCCAAAGAACAAAGATGGTTGAAAATAGATAAATGATAAAAAGATAAAAAGACCAATAGAAGTGGCCTGCCCGCCCCCCTGCCTCTCCAACCCTACCACCCCCCGAAAAAAAAATTACTTAAAAAAAAAAAAAAGAATCATTTCTAAATGAAATAGTATGTTTCAAAAATATCTCCCTTTTCATTTTAAAAATGTATCCTCGGGAACCTGACAGTGCCTCTGAAGTAGGCCCACCGGATACTGTTGGGTAAATGAATGTCTTATCTGAAAGAATACAGTTACCAATATGTATGGGAATACATATGAATTCATATTCATTTCCAATAGATATAAATGACCTCCGGGAGGCAGCTGACTCACTTACTATGATTACAGCTATTTTAATGAGCAAAAATAAAAGATTTCTGTTTGTTAATTATACAAAATTAAAACACAGGACCACTAGCCATACTGGTTGTGTTACAAAGGTATTTCTCGTATCAGTCTATTTTCCACTGTTACTAATGAGGATGTCTGCTGACTTAGAACATGCTATGAGCCACCTCAGCCACCACGGATGAGATTATCAGTGAGTAGCTAAGCTCAGCCGACAGCCTCCCAACACGGACAGGACCACAGCTCTTGAGCGCCATCACCTCCCCGTAAACATCTTCCTGCCCACGTGCTCCGGCAGTCATGGCCCCTTGTCTCCTATTAATGCGCTTCTGGCTTGTCTCCTCATCTCAGCCTGTCTGATCCTCCCTCCACACCTCTGTCAGAGACTTTACTAAAACACTGGGCAAACTATAACCTTCCTTGATAACAGACTGCAAGCTCCATGGGCCAGGCCCAGGTTCTAGAACTAACTTTCACTTTTTCCACAGAAAAGCCGAGATGGAAAAAAATAAACACAGTCAGATCATGTCCTTCTGCTTAAAATCCTTCAGGGGTTACTTGCTGGGTGGCCTCTAAGATCGCCCTAGAGAGCACCTGGCCTGCAGCTGCTTCTCTCCCAGCTCCACTCTCTCAGGTCCCTCTTCTTCCAGCCCCACAGGCTGGCGTTTCAGCTCTTCAGACACACAAGGGCCTTTTCCGCTCCTGTTTCCTGGGCCCTGGACTCCCTTCCTCCACACCTACAAGGACTGGTTCCTTCTCATCACCTGCTTCACCTCACATGCCACCCTACCTAAGTTTCTCCCTCACCAAGTCCATATTCTGGTTAGATTTTCTTAGTACGAGTAGTAAAGAATCACTTTCTGACATATCACTGATACTCCATCTAGTTTGCCTGTTTACCATGTCTCTCCTACTTGAATAAGGCTTCATGAACCAGAGGCCTTGCATTAGGCCCACGGATACTGTTGGGTAAATGAATGTCTTATCTGAAAGAATACAGTTACCAATATGTATGGGAATACATATGAATTCATATTCATTTCCAATAGATATAAATGACCTCCGGGAGGCAGCTGACTCACTTACTATGATTACAGCTATTTTAATGAGCAAAAATAAAAGATTTCTGTTTGTTAATTATACAAAATTAAAACACAGGACCACTAGCCATACTGGTTGTGTTACAAAGGTATTTCTCGTATCAGTCTATTTTCCACTGTTACTAATGAGGATGTCTGCTGACTTAGAACATGCTATGAGCCACCTCAGCCACCACGGATGAGATTATCAGTGAGTAGCTAAGCTCAGCCGACAGCCTCCCAACACGGACAGGACCACAGCTCTTGAGCGCCATCACCTCCCCGTAAACATCTTCCTGCCCACGTGCTCCGGCAGTCATGGCCCCTTGTCTCCTGTTAATGCGCTTCTGGCTTGTCTCCTCATCTCAGCCTGTCTGATCCTCCCTCCACACCTCTGTCAGAGACTTTACTAAAACACTGGGCAAACTATAACCTTCCTTGATAACAGACTGCAAGCTCCATGGGCCAGGCCCAGGTTCTAGAACTAACTTTCACTTTTTCCACAGAAAAGCCGAGATGGAAAAAAATAAACACAGTCAGATCATGTCCTTCTGCTTAAAATCCTTCAGGGGTTACTTGCTGGGTGGCCTCTAAGATCGCCCTGGAGAGCACCTGGCCTGCAGCTGCTTCTCTCCCAGCTCCACTCTCTCAGGTCCCTCTTCTTCCAGCCCCACAGGCTGGCGTTTCAGCTCTTCAGACACACAAGGGCCTTTTCCGCTCCTGTTTCCTGGGCCCTGGACTCCCTTCCTCCACACCTACAAGGACTGGTTCCTTCTCATCACCTGCTTCACCTCACATGCCACCCTACCTAAGTTTCTCCCTCACCAAGTCCATATTCTGGTTAGATTTTTCTTAGTACGAGTAGTAAAAGAATCACTTTCTGACATATCACTGATACTCCATCTAGTTTGCCTGTTTACCATGTCTCTCCTACTTGAATAAGGCTTCATGAACCAGAGGCCTTTGTCTATTCCCCACGGTGCCATATACCCAGGGCTAGGACAGAGCCCAGCACATGGTAGGGGCTCAATAAATAAATATGCTTAATGACTGACCACTTGGGTGCCCCATATTTCCTACCCAGGTATCTGGTACAGGGCTGGCACATAATAGGCATCTTTGGAAAGAATGAAAACTCACACCTTCCTATCATTTCAAATAAAGTCTGTCGTTAGTGGAACCCAGCAACCCAGCATGTCTGGACCCATCCATCTCTCCTCTTGCTGCTGCGCCTCCTCTTTAGACAGAATGAATTCCTGCTGTCGCCTGCACATACCGTGTTATTTCGCATGGCCGTGTCCTCCTGCACCATATCCCTCTGCCTGCAATGTCTCAACTGCCACAAAGCCCATCCTTCGCCACATAACCTTTGATGCACAGTGCATCGGTTCTCGTCCGAGTTTTCACAAAGTCTCGAGCATATCTTGTTACGGAGCTTCTCATACTGACATGTAGTGCCTTTTTAAAAAAACCCTCTCTGTCTCCCTAAAGAGACAACAGACACTCTGAGGGCGGGGTTGTGCCTTGCCTGCTCATCTTTCTAGCACCTAACGGAACGCCCAGCATCTAGTCAATCTCAATGAATATTTGCTGAATTAGCTAAGCTTCAGCCATGCTAAATATGAGCATTTAAAAAATTTCCCAAAAGCCTTCATGTCAAAATACATCGGCTTACGGGGAAGATGGATGACCCACTGTTAGTGTAATAAAAACGGGAGATTTCAGCTTACTCCAGCATTTTAGTCAACTCACTGAATATAGCATTTTCCTGATACTAAAGCATAACAGTACATATGACACACAAGGCCTTTTCCGCTCCTGTTTCCTGGGCCCTGGACTCCCTTCCTCCACACCTACAAGGACTGGTTCCTTCTCATCACCTGCTTCACCTCACATGCCACCCTACCTAAGTTTCTCCTCACCAAGTCCATATTCTGGTTAGATTTTTCTTAGTACGAGTAGTAAAAGAATCACTTTCTGACATATCACTGATACTCCATCTAGTTTGCCTGTTTACCATGTCTCTCCTACTTGAATAAGGCTTCATGAACCAGAGGCCTTTGTCTATTCCCCACGGTGCCATATACCCAGGGCTAGGACAGAGCCCAGCACATGGTAGGGGCTCAATAAATAAATATGCTTAATGACTGACCACTTGGGTGCCCCATATTTCCTACCCAGGTATCTGGTACAGGGCTGGCACATAATAGGCATCTTTGGAAAGAATGAAAACTCACACCTTCCTATCATTTCAAATAAAGTCTGTCGTTAGTGGAACCCAGCAACCCAGCATGTCTGGACCCATCCATCTCTCCTCTTGCTGCTGCGCCTCCTCTTTAGACAGAATGAATTCCTGCTGTCGCCTGCACATACCGTGTTATTTCGCATGGCCGTGTCCTCCTGCACCATATCCCTCTGCCTGCAATGTCTCAACTGCCACAAAGCCCATCCTTCGCCACATAACCTTTGATGCACAGTGCATCGGTTCTCGTCCGAGTTTTCACAAAGTCTCGAGCATATCTTGTTACGGAGCTTCTCATACTGACATGTAGTGCCTTTTTAAAAAAACCCTCTCTGTCTCCCTAAAGAGACAACAGACACTCTGAGGGCGGGGTTGTGCCTTGCCTGCTCATCTTTCTAGCACCTAACGGAACGCCCAGCATCTAGTCAATCTCAATGAATATTTGCTGAATTAGCTAAGCTTCAGCCATGCTAAATATGAGCATTTAAAAAATTTCCCAAAAGCCTTCATTTCAAAATACATCTGCTTACTGTGAAGATGTATGACCCACTGTTAGTGTAATAAAAACGGGAGATTTGGGACTCCGTGGGAATCCCACGTGGAGGTGGATCTCTACACTGCCAAAGGTCTTTTCCTGGCTGCGGTGCCCAGTGGAGCGTCCACTGGTATCTGCGAGGCCCCGGAGCTAAGAGATGGGGACGAACAGCATTACTTGGGCAAAGGTGTCCTGGAGGCAGTGGACCACATCAACACCACCATCGCCCGGCCCTCATCAGCTCAGTGAGCCCTGCTCTTTGCTGGGGTGGGGACCAGGGTTTTGGAAGGAGGCCTGGATTAGGGAAGGCCTTCAACGTGATCAATGGTGGCTCTCATGCTGGGAACAAGCTGGCCATGCAGGAGTTCATGATCCTCCCAGTGGGGGCTGAGAGCTTCCGGGATGCCATGCGACTCGGGGCGGAGGTCTACCACACACTCAAGGGCGTCATCAAGGACAAGTACGGCAAGGATGCCACCAATGTGGGAGATGAAGGCGGCTTTGCCCCCAATATCCTGGAGAACAGTGAAGAAGGTGGTCTGCTCATCGCTGACCTGGGAATAGCCCCCGGACAACCTTCACAAGACCTCTCCCCCGCAACAGCCCTCCACCTCTGCTATGAATTTTTGTCTCTCCTTCCTCCTTGCCCACCCTTCCTGCTGATGACCTCGCTGTATATCATCCCCAGCACTGGAGCTGGTGAAGGAAGCCATCGACAAGGCTGGCTACACCGAGAAGATCATCATTGGCATGGACATCGCTGCCTTGGAGCTTTTCTGTGATGGCAAATATGACTTGGACTTCAAGTCTCCTGCTGATCTTTCCCCATGCATTGCCAGGGACCAGCTAAGAGCTCTCTACAAGGACTTTGTCAGGGACTATCCTGGGGTGTGAGGACAATTTCCCTTTGGCCTATGGCTTTCAGAAAGGCAGTCGGGACTTCCTTGGTATCTCCTTGTTAAAGAGTTCGCCTGTCAATGCTGGAGACATGAGCTCGATCCCTGATCCAGGAAGATCCCACATGGTGCAGAGCAACTAAGCCCGTGAACCACAGCTATCGAGCCTGTGCTCTAGAGCCTCGGAGCTGCACCTATTGAGCCCATGTGCCGCAACTACTGAAGCCTGTGAGCCCTAGAGCCCAAGTTCCACAACAAGAAAAGTCACTACAACAAGAAACCTGCTCACCTCAACTAGAGAGTAGCCCCACTCCCTGTAACTAGAGAAGAGACTGTGGCAGCAGTGAAAACCCAGAATAGCCAAAAATAAATAAATAAATAAAAATAATAAAAAAGAAAAAAAAAAAAAAAAAAACGGGAGATTTCAGCTTACTCAGATAATAAGATCTAGTAACTAGATTGGTCTAGTTCTGATAACTACATTAATTTGGTTAGCACTGAAAAAATATAGCATTTTCCTGATACTAAAGCATAACAGTACATATGAAAGAGCTATAGCAATTAGTTTTTTCTTCTTATTTTAAGAGGCATCTACATAATAATCTTAAAAAAAAATAAAACAACTAAGAAAACTAATACTTACTTATTTTTTGGTCAGTCATTAGGTTGGGCTCTGGCTTACTTCTCACAGGCCTTGCCAAAAACAGGACACTAGTCTTCCATAGTCTTTCTAAAAGGTTTCATTTAACCAACTGCTAACACAGCTGGCCTGAGGTTTTCATCCCAATTACAGCACCAATCACAAAAAACCCAAATACAAAGCAAAAAAGAGAAGAAAAAACCAAAATAACAAAAAAAACAAAAGCGGTCCTTCCCAGCGCCAGAAGAAGATGCTCCCATCCCCGGAGAAGCACCGGTACATTAACCTAATCACATTTTGCAGCATAAAATGCTCATTAGAAACACTCATAGTTATTTTTAACCTGTAGGTCATTTCCTTAATCCATCAATGTATTTTTTTTTTCAATGATCAGATTTGACTATTGCACTTGGACTAGATCATTTAACCAACAGGTTAGAAATACTGCAAACAAATCAAATAATTAGCATATCAGATGAAAAACTCTTTTTGGAAAGAAAAGCCAAGGGGTATAACGGATTGCTAAAAGGAGCCCAGATTGGCCATGCACCAGCCCCCATGTCTCCCCACCTCAGGCAGCTGGCTGTTAGCATTATCTAGAGAAGCTTCCAAACTGGCGGGCTCATCTCTGATTTGCAGCGCTTCTTCTGTGGAGAGGCTGCCTGTGGAATCTTGAGACTGAAGAAGTAAATCAGAATGGTCTGGCAGGGTTTCGCTGCGCCGAATCGTTGTTTAACTAAAAGGAGAGACAGTGAATTAGCTAAGCTTCAGCCATGCTAAATATGAGCATTTAAAAAATTTCCCAAAAGCCTTCATTTCAAAATACATCTGCTTACTGTGAAGATGTATGACCCACTGTTAGTGTAATAAAAACGGGAGATTTCAGCTTACTCAGATAATAAGATCTAGTAACTAGATTGGTCTAGTTCTGATAACTACATTAATTTGGTTAGCACTGAAAAAATATAGCATTTTCCTGATACTAAAGCATAACAGTACATATGAAAGAGCTATAGCAATTAGTTTTTTCTTCTTATTTTAAGAGGCATCTACATAATAATCTTAAAAAAAAATAAAACAACTAAGAAAACTAATACTTACTTATTTTTTGGTCAGTCATTAGGTTGGGCTCTGGCTTACTTCTCACAGGCCTTGCCAAAAACAGGACACTAGTCTTCCATAGTCTTTCTAAAAGGTTTCATTTAACCAACTGCTAACACAGCTGGCCTGAGGTTTTCATCCCAATTACAGCACCAATCACAAAAAACCCAAATACAAAGCAAAAAAGAGAAGAAAAAACCAAAATAACAAAAAAAACAAAAGCGGTCCTTCCCAGCGCCAGAAGAAGATGCTCCCATCCCCGGAGAAGCACCGGTACATTAACCTAATCACATTTTGCAGCATAAAATGCTCATTAGAAACACTCATAGTTATTTTTAACCTGTAGGTCATTTCCTTAATCCATCAATGTATTTTTTTTTTCAATGATCAGATTTGACTATTGCACTTGGACTAGATCATTTAACCAACAGGTTAGAAATACTGCAAACAAATCAAATAATTAGCATATCAGATGAAAAACTCTTTTGGAAAGAAAAGCCAAGGGGTATAACGGATTGCTAAAAGGAGCCCAGATTGGCCATGCACCAGCCCCCATGTCTCCCCACCTCAGGCAGCTGGCTGTTAGCATTATCTAGAGAAGCTTCCAAACTGGCGGGCTCATCTCTGATTTGCAGCGCTTCTTCTGTGGAGAGGCTGCCTGTGGAATCTTGAGACTGAAGAAGTAAATCAGAATGGTCTGGCAGGGTTTCGTCTGCGGCCGAATCGTTGTTTAACTAAAAGGAGAGACAGTGAAAGAAGGAATTCATTTCGGAGTTGGAGAGGATCACAAAGGCCACAAAAAACATTCTCAGTCGTAAGATATTTCAGGGCCATAGTTAGGAAGAGCGTCTTCGACTTCCTGAGATCACCGCTTCCCCTCTTTTCAGTCTAGCAGAATGGGTGCCATTAAGGCAAGTAGCTAGCCCATGAGCAGACGTGAAGTCTCCATTAACATGGGTTACCCTGTGCTGAATAGAAACTGCTAAAGTGGAAGAGCTCTCTGTGACCTTCATCTAAAGTTGTAATCTTCATCTAAAATTACTTTTACGGTAATGTCTCCTGTTTTCAGCGTGGCCTAAGGATTCATGAAGGCAGGGGCTCTTTCGCCTCCCAGGGGCTTTGATGCCAAGCACCCAGTGGATTCTCAACAAGCAGTTAACTGGGAAGCAGAGGCTTGCGTCTGAACTGGCCATTTACACACTGAAGCACAAATTAATACCACAGAACATCAGTAAGACAATAGGATTTAGGACAATAAAGCTGAAATGGCAGGTCAGCATTACGTCTATATCCTTTGCAAACTAGAAGTAATTAATTAGAAGAAAATGCTACAACTTTTCCTCTTTTAAGTAGGGATACACATTTTTCTCAGGTCAATATTTAACATAAGGGGCTTCCCCTGGTGGTCCAGTGGATAAGGACACCGCCTTGCAGTGCAAGGGGCGCCGGTTTGATCCCCGGTCTGGGAAGATCCCACGTGCTGCGGAGCGGCTGGACCTATGTGTCCAATTACCCAGCCGGAGCTCTGGAGCGCATGTGCCCAGAGCCGGTGCTCTGCAACGACAGACGCCACTGCGATGGGAGGCCCACAGGAGCCAAAGAACAAAGACGGATGAAAACAGAGAAACGAAAGACCAATAAAAGTGGCCCGCCCGCTCCCCTCCCTCCCCAACCCGACCCCCACCCAAAAATAAAATAAATAAATATTTAACATAAGAAAAAGCAAGTGCATCGTTTAGAGTATGTTAAAACAGAAACTAATCCTTTCTCTCCTGTGAGGGAGCACCTTCAATTTTTTTTTTTTTTTTTTAAATCTCACTACCACTATAACTGGGGTTGGCCTTATAAAGAGACATTTCTGCCCTAAGGCTCTCACGGAAGCTCACCTCTGTTCAGCACTCACCAGACTGTCTTCCCCATGAAATGTCCCTGAAGTAGGTGCTACCAGGAGTCCCGTTTTAGGGGAGAGGGTAGATGATCACCACATTTACACAGTGGGTTGATGGCACAGTGCCAGCCCCAAGCCCCTGGTCTGGCTCCGGGAGGGCCTCATTCAGTGAGTTGCTGTGGCCAGCAAGTCATCATTCCTTTCAGTGCACACAGTGCTGGGGAGGAGCAAGCCTTAGGTTGACTGCCTGGCCAAAGCACTTTTACGGTAATGTCTCCTGTTTTCAGCGTGGCCTAAGGATTCATGAAGGCAGGGGCTCTTTCGCCTCCCAGGGGCTTTGATGCCAAGCACCCAGTGGATTCTCAACAAGCAGTTAACTGGGAAGCAGAGGCTTGCGTCTGAACTGGCCATTTACACACTGAAGCACAAATTAATACCACAGAACATCAGTAAGACAATAGGATTTAGGACAATAAAGCTGAAATGGCAGGTCAGCATTACGTCTATATCCTTTGCAAACTAGAAGTAATTAATTAGAAGAAAATGCTACAACTTTTCCTCTTTTAAGTAGGGATACACATTTTTCTCAGGTCAATATTTAACATAAGGGGCTTCCCCTGGTGGTCCAGTGGATAAGGACACCGCCTTGCAGTGCAAGGGGCGCCGGTTTGATCCCCGGTCTGGGAAGATCCCACGTGCTGCGGAGCGGCTGGACCTATGTGTCCAATTACCCAGCCGGAGCTCTGGAGCGCATGTGCCCAGAGCCGGTGCTCTGCAACGACAGACGCCACTGCGATGGGAGGCCCACAGGAGCCAAAGAACAAAGACGGATGAAAACAGAGAAACGAAAGACCAATAAAAGTGGCCCGCTCCCCTCCCTCCCCAACCCGACCCCCGCCCAAAAATAAAATAAATAAATATTTAACATAAGAAAAAGCAAGTGCATCGTTTAGAGTATGTTAAAACAGAAACTAATCCTTTCTCTCCTGTGAGGGAGCACCTTCAATTTTTTTTTTTTTTTTTTAAATCTCACTACCACTATAACTGGGGTTGGCCTTATAAAGAGACATTTCTGCCCTAAGGCTCTCACGGAAGCTCACCTCTGTTCAGCACTCACCAGACTGTCTTCCCCATGAAATGTCCCTGAAGTAGGTGCTACCAGGAGTCCCGTTTTAGGGGAGAGGGTAGATGATCACCACATTTACACAGTGGGTTGATGGCACAGTGCCAGCCCCCAAGCCCCTGGTCTGGCTCCGGGAGGGCCTCATTCAGTGAGTTGCTGTGGCCAGCAAGTCATCATTCCTTTCAGTGCACACAGTGCTGGGGAGGAGCAAGCCTTAGGTGGCATGCAGACTGCCTGGCTCAAATGCACTTACTGGCTGTGTGTCCTGGGACAAGCGACCTAGTCTATAGAGCTGCAACCACCAGACTTACCTGGTGTAATGAAGGGGAGAGGTACAGAGACTAATCCAGCTACAACACCCTGACCAGGGCCTGGTGTATCTCAAACACTCAGCAAGAGGTAACTCACGTAACTGCTGCACTTGAAGCTGCTGCCTGGTCTTTACCAGCTGATTCCTCATCACACGGGCCATGGTGGCTGACCCACACCTCTACGCTCTCCTCATTCTGCCGTCTTCAAGTTCCCACCTAGCTACCACTGCAAGTTTAGTGTGCCCCTCACTCCATATTCTGAATGGAAAGACTACACTTGTAGCCTTCGTTTCCTCATCTCTCTCTGAATCTCTTTTCCTCTTGATCTCTGCCGTCCACCCTTGGAACGTAAATCAGAACCTCCATATAACTGACTCAGTCTCACAAAGGAAGCAAAGTTGTGCTCTCTCTTTCCATAGTGACAAGGAAAGAATAGTAGGTGGAGAATTAAGCAGTGCTGGTGTTCACACTGATACCAAAACATGTATTGTTCAAGGCGAAGGTCCCTAAAAGTGACTCGCCTAGCTCACTGCTACTATGAAAGAAGTAACAGAAAATACGTCTCAGCAGCTAAGGGGTGCTCTGTGTGCTAAGTCGTGTCCAACTCTTTTGTGACCCTAGGGACTGTAGCCCACCAGGCTCCTCCATCCATGGAATTTTCCAGGCAAGAATATTGGAGTGGATTGCCATTTTCTCCTCTGGGGATCTTCCTGACCCAGAGACTGAATCTGTGTCTCCTGCGTCCCGTGAACCAGCAGGCAGATTCTTTACCACTAAGCCACCCTACTACCACTATAACTGGGGTTGGCCTTATAAAGAGACATTTCTGCCCTAAGGCTCTCACGGAAGCTCACCTCTGTTCAGCACTCACCAGACTGTCTTCCCCATGAAATGTCCCTGAAGTAGGTGCTACCAGGAGTCCCGTTTTAGGGGAGAGGGTAGATGATCACCACATTTACACAGTGGGTTGATGGCACAGTGCCAGCCCCCAAGCCCCTGGTCTGGCTCCGGGAGGGCCTCATTCAGTGAGTTGCTGTGGCCAGCAAGTCATCATTCCTTTCAGTGCACACAGTGCTGGGGAGGAGCAAGCCTTAGGTGGCATGCAGACTGCCTGGCTCAAATGCACTTACTGGCTGTGTGTCCTGGGACAAGCGACCTAGTCTATAGAGCTGCAACCACCAGACTTACCTGGTGTAATGAAGGGGAGAGGTACAGAGACTAATCCAGCTACAACACCCTGACCAGGGCCTGGTGTATCTCAAACACTCAGCAAGAGGTAACTCACGTAACTGCTGCACTTGAAGCTGCTGCCTGGTCTTTACCAGCTGATTCCTCATCACACGGGCCATGGTGGCTGACCCACACCTCTACGCTCTCCTCATTCTGCCGTCTTCAAGTTCCCACCTAGCTACCACTGCAAGTTTAGTGTGCCCCTCACTCCATATTCTGAATGGAAAGACTACACTTGTAGCCTTCGTTTCCTCATCTCTCTCTCTGAATCTCTTTTCCTCTTGATCTCTGCCGTCCACCCTTGGAACGTAAATCAGAACCTCCATATAACTGACTCAGTCTCACAAAGGAAGCAAAGTTGTGCTCTCTCTTTCCATAGTGACAAGGAAAGAATAGTAGGTGGAGAATTAAGCAGTGCTGGTGTTCACACTGATACCAAAACATGTATTGTTCAAGGCGAAGGTCCCTAAAAGTGACTCGCCTAGCTCACTGCTACTATGAAAGAAGTAACAGAAAATACGTCTCAGCAGCTAAGGGGTGCTCTGTGTGCTAAGTCGTGTCCAACTCTTTTGTGACCCTAGGGACTGTAGCCCACCAGGCTCCTCCATCCATGGGATTTTCCAGGTAAGAATACTGGAGTGGGTTGCCATTTCCTCCTCTGGGGATCTTCCTGACCCAGAGACTGAATCTGTGTCTCCTGCGTCCCGTGAACCAGCAGGCAGATTCTTTACCACTAAGCCACCTGGAAAGCCCAAGAGGTGCATGGTGTCAAATGTTTAGTTTCGTCATAAATAATGGAACGCTCCAACGCTGCTACAATTTTGTGTTTTCATTTCGTGTACATGTTGCCCCCACTGAAATGAAAATCAGAACATTGAGCAACAGCAATTACTAAGTTGGAAGTGAAGACCAAGAGGAGACCGGCAGTCACTGTATAAAAAGCTAAGCGTACCATCTGCGTGCGTGAGAGGATCTGGCTTGCCGTGAGTGCTGCTTCTTCTTCTGAAGACTCGTCCGTGTCCTCCTGATTCGTCAGGTTCAGGCTGGGCGTGCTGCTGGAACACTGGTACTCCTGGAGGGATGGCGTGTCCCCTTTGTCAATACTGTCCAGTGAGCGCCTGCGGACTCCCCAGTTGAAATTGTCCATACTTTCACCCTGGAAAAGCAAGGCCTTGTTACTAAGACCTCGAACACCAGCTTATAAATATAGGAAAGGTAAACTAAGGAAGCATACACCAAGATGAAAAATACTTAATGCTTCGTCTTATGCAGAGTTTCAATCAGCCCTTCAGTTTCTCGAAACTTGTAAAACATCATTCAATATTTATAATATTTAAAGAGACCAAAATATGTGGTTGATGACCTGTATTAACAAGAATTCTCTTGACTTTCTATCTAGTATTACTGGGAACCAACTATGTCTACTGTCTAGGCCATGTCTACTCTAATACACAAACACAAATGAGACCACAAAGAAGACAAACACATCACAGATGACAACAAATAAATAATCCACAACACCAGGCTGCAACTTACCTGCAGCTCCTGGTTAGCAAAAAGGAAAACACACAGAATTAGAAAGAACGAAGACAAACATGTAAATATACACTACACTTTTGGGGAAAATTCTTTGATTTCTCAAACCCAAAGACTGATTCAAGCTCTGGATTAAGCTTTGTGCAGGAAGCCAGCATGTGATTCTTATTTTTTTATGCAGCATATATTGTGAAAAAAAGACAGACACTTAAAACAACATTTCTATGATACACTTCGGCAACACGAACTATAGGAAATCTTTAAAATTTACATAGATTTAATACTGGATACAATGTAAAACTGACTTAAAATGCCCACATTCAATTGACAACATACAGGGTCACAATTATTTTAGACTGTAGCATGGTTCTAGCTAAACCCAATGGTCCTTTTTTGCTACAGAGGAGTTCAAAATCAACATCACAGTTAGCAAAACGTAACTCTTGTCAACTCTAAAAGGTCAACAGGAAGTAAGAAAAGTTTCTACTTTGCCCCACTTAAAGATTTATATAAGTTATGTTTCTCTTATTCCAAGCTGATCCTCCTTTGATAAGAATATAATTCTTATACTCTTTCTTAAGCCCTGATGACAAATTACAGTGAGTTAGCTAACTAAATATGACTTATGTGTGTATTTCTTTATCAAGAGGGACTATCCAGAATAAAGGTTTTCAGATTTTTTTTTTTTCCTCCCTTAACTGAAACAGAGGACTACTTTCAAATGAAAGTTACAATGGAAATTAGCTGTGCAAAAGTGGTAACAAGCCAAGACCAGAGCTGTGGCAACAGCATTTACTGAGTGAATGAACACACGCTGTGGGCTTTCAAGGCTAGGGGATATTTTAGAAGTTTCATCAGCAGCTATGTTTATTTATAGCAAAGTATTTACTATTACCACATTCAAAACAGGAAAATCTTTAGGTTTTTAGAAAATCTCTTCTCTCTTGAGCTGGCCTAATTATGAGACATAAATTAGTACCATCCTGAATGACTGTGACTTGAATGAAAGACAGTACTACCATAAGCATCTTTAATTCATTCTAGGGTTCTATTCAAAAGACATATTTATTGCTAGGAATATTTCAGAGTCCTAGATAAACTTGAAGGCAGTTACAGTGATCTTGAAAAAAATCCGAAACAAACAAAAAGCAAACAGAAAGAAAGAGGCTGACCATTACAAAAATGTCAAGAGCCTACCTTTAGAGATTCTAAATTCTGAACTGAAAAAAGCAAATAGCCACAGGAGACTTTAGAAGTGGCTCATGCCCATGAGGGTAGGGCAGTGGGTCCCTTGAACCAACCACACCTCCTTGCCTGATTGTCTAAGTTTGTCCTATTTCCTACAACCTGTTTTCCAAACTGGAAGTGACAGCAGTTTTAGAGGGTGCTGACCTGCTCTTTCTGGAAAAAAACAAAACAATAAAAACAACTGAAATGAAAGAAATAGAAAATATCAGTGTACACAGAATATGGGTGCATATTCTTGAAACTTTTAAAGGTCTCTCTCTTTCCCTCTGTATACACTTGGATGATATAAGATGCATTAGCAATGGCCAGAGTTTATAAACAAAGGTTCCAAGCCACTACCCTGTAGGAGACTGAGTAATACTTGCTCCTGGGCTCCTGTGAGCCTGTCCAGTGGTGCCTGGGAGCACGCGCACGGTGAACAGTGGCTTAGGAGCCTGTGCCACCAGGGTCATATCCTCGGGCTGACGGAGTGGCGGTGGCTGAAGCATACAGGTCAGCCTCCCTAGGCTGGTTTCCTAGCAACCACCGGCAGTGTGATGTGGTAGAAGTCGTGACAGTGCATCCCTCCACCTCACCTACATGAGCCAAAGGAAGCATCCCTTCAAAGGACTGGTGGATGCATATGAGTTACACAGTGACTGGAACACCTTTGGACAGAGATGCCTTTACACGGTATAGACATGAACGTTTCATTTTTCAGCATATGTTTATTTATAGCAAAGTATTTACTATTACCACATTCAAAACAGGAAAATCTTTAGGTTTTTAGAAAATCTCTTCTCTCTTGAGCTGGCCTAATTATGAGACATAAATTAGTACCATCCTGAATGACTGTGACTTGAATGAAAGACAGTACTACCATAAGCATCTTTAATTCATTCTAGGGTTCTATTCAAAAGACATATTTATTGCTAGGAATATTTCAGAGTCCTAGATAAACTTGAAGGCAGTTACAGTGATCTTGAAAAATCCGAAACAAACAAAAAGCAAACAGAAAGAAAGAGGCTGACCATTACAAAAATGTCAAGAGCCTACCTTTAGAGATTCTAAATTCTGAACTGAAAAAAGCAAATAGCCACAGGAGACTTTAGAAGTGGCTCATGCCCATGAGGGTAGGGCAGTGGGTCCCTTGAACCAACCACACCTCCTTGCCTGATTGTCTAAGTTTGTCCTATTTCCTACAACCTGTTTTCCAAACTGGAAGTGACAGCAGTTTTAGAGGGTGCTGACCTGCTCTTTCTGGAAAAAAACAAAACAATAAAAACAACTGAAATGAAAGCAATAGAAAATATCAGTGTACACAGAATATGGGTGCATATTCTTGAAACTTTTAAAGGTCTCTCTCTTTCCCTCTGTATACACTTGGATGATATAAGATGCATTAGCAATGGCCAGAGTTTATAAACAAAGGTTCCAAGCCACTACCCTGTAGGAGACTGAGTAATACTTGCTCCTGGGCTCCTGTGAGCCTGTCCAGTGGTGCCTGGGAGCACGCGCACGGTGAACAGTGGCTTAGGAGCCTGTGCCACCAGGGTCATATCCTCGGGCTGACGGAGTGGCGGTGGCTGAAGCATACAGGTCAGCCTCCCTAGGCTGGTTTCCTAGCAACCACCGGCAGTGTGATGTGGTAGAAGTCGTGACAGTGCATCCCTCCACCTCACCTACATGAGCCAAAGGAAGCATCCCTTCAAAGGACTGGTGGATGCATATGAGTTACACGAGTGACTGGAACACCTTTGGACAGAGATGCCTGGTGACACGGTATAGACACCTAACGGTAAGGCAATTGGGGCTCTTGAAGTTAGACATTTATAACAATGTTAGGATGAACATTTCTGTGATCTGTTTGATGTAAATTTTTTTTTTTGATAGGTAAGAAATGGATTTATTCAGATTCAGAGAAAGCACACTCCACAGACAGAGTGTGGGCCATGGCAGAGCAAATCCAGTGGCCTGATGTAAACTTTTCAGGTTTAGGAGACTGTGGCTTATGGGTCTGACGTCAGCTCTATGAATAGGTCCCCAGTTGCCTGACATAACCGGTTTTTTGTTTTTTTGGTTTTTTTTTTCAGAAACTGGCAAATGTCCCAACTTGGACCAATGAGAAGTGACAAGAAGTGTGCGGAAACCCTTAGGAGAGTAACTGTTTAACTTCTTCACTTTCCTGAGAGCCTTTCTGGAAAGGAGCCTCGCTTCCTCTGAACAATGCTGTGAATGGACATAACCAAGATCGTCTGAGGTGAAGCCGACTTGCAGAGAAGGGAATAGCCCAGAGAAGGTAGAAAAACAGCCAGAAACTCCACTGAGCTTTGCCTAAAGAAGCTCTGACTCTGAGTTTTTTATGAACATGTAAATCTACATTTTGAGTTGGATTTTCTATTTAGAAAGCATTCAATCTGACACAACTATCAATTTCTCTAAACTGAATCAATTGCAAGGAGCAAGTCCTTGGTATGGAATGAAATGAGGCATTTGAGAGAGCTGGCTCTCTGAAGAAGAAAGTGATGAGTAATATCCTCGGCAGGATCTCAGCCACAGGAACGCGGCTGAGTGCCCCAAAGGCACCTTGATTGTCAATTTGGGTTCAGGGCCACCCTCTTCAACGCTGTCTGATAGGTTTAAATGTAACTTTTATTATTCTGCTGCACATTCATTTGTGTGGCTCATGCAAACATATAAGTCTAAGCACACCTTCAATTTAAAAAATACTTTTGAAAAAAATCCTTTTTACCCTCTAGCTTTAAAGACAGGGATGAAAAAAATTAATGTTCCATTTATTTCAGGCTTACTCTGCTACTGACTAACTGTACTAATGATATTTAGTTCCCAACTTAGATTTTTTACCTTTCAACCTTACGCTGCCCTTAATAAGGAAAGATCCTGTGGTTAAATCCTTCATTCTTGTGCAGTTGTAGCTATTCTATAAATATTATAAAAGAAAGCCCACATCCTTACCTCTGCATCTTCCAACTCAACATCTAAAAAGTCAAAATCCTTAAAAACGCCAAACTGTTGTTCGCTGCTGGTATCTTCCACAGCTACTTCTTCTTCTTGAATTATATCCTCTGTTGCAGAAATGAGGCTGGTCTGTTGGTCACCGACTTCTAAATCCTCGTTAGAAGAAAATACAACCTGACCCCCAGTCAAAAACAAAACAGAACAAAAAAGGCCATCCATCAGCTTTGTCACTCAATGGGACACCAGTACCCAAAGGGCCATCACAGGCCTCGTCTGTCAGTGAGCTCAGAGCTTTAATCTGGACAAATGTCTGGCTAGGTGGTAATGCATTAGCGAAGTGGCCAAGTGTCACAAAGGCAAGTGATAGTTTTTTCATTTTTAGTCAATACCAGTCAGTAAGGAAGGTTAAGTTAGAAAAGGCAAAGGCAAGGAGACACAGTAATTTCTGTTTCTTCATGGACTAACCTTTTTAAGATTTAACTTAAGATTGTTAAGACCCTTTAATCAGGTTTTCATGATTACTCACGGATGGATTCTTTGGAAGGCCAGACTCTGGACCACAGAGAGACAGTACATTCATTAGCTTTTCTCTTGTTCTTCGCTAAAGACAAAGAAAAAATTGCAACCATTAAGATTACTGATAAAAATCAGGTAAACTCTCACATTCTCACACATACAGTCAAATGGATGCTTCTGTTCTCTGAACTTTTATGTACCTGTGATAACTGTGGCCTCTTCCAGCTAACAGGCACAAGGGCGTTAGAGTTAGAGCCGGAGGAAGTGGAGGACGTGCTTCTCGTCACTGCGATCACTTTCGGCTTCCCATTCCTTCCCGCGGCACTGTGCTGATCGCCATATTTATTTCCAATAATTGGTGTCTACACAGAAATAAAAGGCCAGTGTCTGATTCACACAGTTCAACATAGGTCAGTTAATAGTGTATAATTTTTTTAATAAACAACCAAAAATCCAGCGTAAGGAGAGAGATTACTCAGCAAATGTAGATACTACAAAAATCAAAGTAATGATGATACTTTGCTTTATTAATTTAATAGTAAGATTTCACTTTATTGGAAATAAGTCTCTTTTGAGGAGACTGTTGGAGAACTTATTTCTACTTTAAAGACAGACCTTCTTTCTTTAAAAACCTCCATCTTACCTTTCCCCCTCTGAATATAAAATATGTCCTCTTTGAAAGCTCAGAAATACAAAAATGATTAAAAAAATAATCACCTGTCATTTCCCCACTCAGATTTAATATTAGTCAGTTAACATTTTGGTGTTTTTTTTTTTAAATGTATATTGTTTAAGTATGCATCTATAAAGTGCTTTTGTGAATATTCAAGATAAGTAACAACTTCAAAGTAAAAGCTACCTATATAATGTCTTATTACAAATTTAATATATAACATTTCAAAATTTCAGTAAAATTCCATGATCCAAAACTTTGAATGATCCAAAACACGTATACATACTTGGCTTGGTGAAGTGTCTCAGATTTGCCCTGGAATATAATTTTAAGCTCACCTGCATGTCACACAAGTCCCCTTATGACTTGGTTCCCACTGTGTCCTCAACTTCAACTTCCACCACTCGCTCCTGAACTCCACACTGAACTTTTTTCCCCAGATAGGACACCTTTATGGAGCTTTGTGTTGGCACATGCCACCTTCTCTGCATGGAACACGCACCAAGCAAGCCCCAAGTCACTTTGAGGAGCGCTTCCACAGTTCCAAGCAGGCCGATGCTGATGCCACCACCACCTCTGGGTAACTACTCTTGGTCATTTACCCAGTGATGTTGATTTGTTTTTTGTCTGTCTCCCATTGCTATATGAGAGTCTCCAGACTGAGCGTGGGTCACTGCTGTTCCTCTAGCATATCTTCAGTGCCTACACATAGCAGGTACTTGGAATTGTTGATGAAACACATTGAAATTAAGTATTCGATATATATCAAATGTTTTGAGGATCCATATCACACTTCAAACAAAATAAATGTTACACTATCAATTTCCGACTCAGAAGAATGGCAGAGTTAGCTTCTCTAGCATATTCCCATGCTGTGTACTCCATGTTGGAAATTCTCAGATGATATTAACTAAACATTAGCAATAAATATACTTTATATCTTTTTTTTTTTTGGCCTCTTTTCATGACTTTTTTATCCATTTATTTTCATCCATCTCTACTGTTCCACCTGTGGAGGCCTCCCACTACAGTGGGCTCTCTTATTGCAGAGCTCTGGCTCTGGGCGCATGTGCTCCAGAGCACTGGCTCGTAATTGGACACACCGGTCCAGCCACTCTGCGGCACGTGGCATCCTCCCGGGCCAGGGATCAAACTGGTGCCCCTTGCACTGCAAGGCGGACTTTTTACCCACTGGCCACCAGGGAAGCCCCATGCTTTATATCTAAAAAAACACAAGTAAATAAGCTTTGGATAAATTCTAATACCGAGACTAAACTACAATTTAAAAAAAAAAAAAAACTGTATTATTCTATTCAATTAAAAAGTGAGTAGATTTTCAGTTGTCACTTTTCTTAACTCCTTCCTACCCTGCAACATACTTGACCAATAACTTCCCTCTTGAAACATTCTTGCTGGTCTGTCTTCCCTCCTGTTGCCAGAATGATCTTCTTAAAACGCAAATCCTACTACTTCCTAGTCCAGCTAAAAATCCGCGACAGCTCCTACTTCTTCAAGATACAACCGTCTCGTCAGACAAGATGCCCTGATCCTGTTGCTTTCTCTGCCTTCGGCTTCCTCTCTCGTCACACTACTCCCTCCTCTGTACTCTATGCTCAAGGCCGGCCAGGCTCACTGGAATTCTCCAGAGCACCATGCTTCCTCACACTGACAAGCCTTCATTCACACATGCTGCTTTTTCTTGGATTAGGTGCTCCCATTCAGCGGATTAAGTTAGATGTGCATGCTATACATTCCTATAAAACTTCAAACATCCAACCAAAGCATTTAAAACAGGCTATTAGCCTATCCCCATGCTGAGAGTAGGCCTTCTCCCCACACCCACTGCATCTTCAGGACACCTATCACAGCATCTGCTGTTGAGGATGAGCCCAATCAATGCTTGATTAATGACAGGATGAAGAGAGGAACACATAAAAGTTTCTAATAGCGCACCTTCACCCATCCCTGAGCATCTTACCTCAGAGATATCAAAATGAAAATCCAAGGTCTTCCCAGGCAACTCCTTGGAAACATTATTAAAAATTTTAGTGAAGGATATTTCAGGGAGCCCATATCTCCTCCGTAGGTCTTGGGGATGTCATTGGGCACAACAAGGCTTGCTGAGCGGGACACCACCAGTTTTAAGATATTAAGGGCTTCCTTCCAATAAGGACTCTGGTTTCAAAAAATAAGAGATGTATAAAAGTTACAAATGCATACGTAGCTAAGGACAAAAACTTATTGTACACTGTAGACAGTGAAAATATTATTTCCATAAAAATTTCTTGGCAATTCTTCATCTTTACTTAGAAGTCCTTAACAGAGGAACTTGGGTTACAGAAAGATGGAAAATATGTTATTCTTTTTACCGTTAAATGTGTGAGATGTAATACCCATTACAATGCTACCAACTCAGAATATTTTGTATTTTTCTAAGTAACTGCTTTATAAGTATTATTAATCTAAAAACTCTAAAACAGTAACCTGGCAGTAGGGGTAAACTAAGGGGTCACATGTATTTGAACTTCCTAGGTGAATGAAGTGCATGGCCCCAAGACTCCCTTCAATGTTTTAAGTCTTGGTGATAAACCATTTTTAATACATAAGATTTCTTTGGCATACAAATATTAAAATATTTTTAAATTTAGGTTTTTCTTAATGATGCAAGCCCCAGATAATAAGCATACGTGCTGGGCTTCCCTGGTGGTCCAGTGGGTAAGGACACCGCCTTACAGTGCAAGGCGCCAGTTCGATCCTGGCCTGGGAAGATCCCACGTGCCGCGGAGCGGCTTCATGCGTGGATTAAGGTTAAAGAATGTGCATGCTATACATTCCTATAAAACTTCAAACATCCAACCAAAGCATTTAAAACAGGCTATTAGCCTATCCCCATGCTGAGAGTAGGCCTTCTCCCCACACCCACTGCATCTTCAGGACACCTATCACAGCATCTGCTGTTGAGGATGAGCCCAATCAATGCTTGATTAATGACAGGATGAAGAGAGGAACACATAAAAGTTTCTAATAGCGCACCTTCACCCATCCCTGAGCATCTTACCTCAGAGATATCAAAATGAAAATCCAAGGTCTTCCCAGGCAACTCCTTGGAAACATTATTAAAAATTTTAGTGAAGGATATTTCAGGGGAGCCCATATCTCCTCCGTAGGTCTTGGGGATGTCATTGGGCACAACAAGGCTTGCTGAGCGGGACACCACCAGTTTTAAGATATTAAGGGCTTCCTTCCAATAAGGACTCTGGTTTCAAAAAATAAGAGATGTATAAAAGTTACAAATGCATACGTAGCTAAGGACAAAAACTTATTGTACACTGTAGACAGTGAAAATATTATTTCCATAAAAATTTCTTGGCAATTCTTCATCTTTACTTAGAAGTCCTTAACAGAGGAACTTGGGTTACAGAAAGATGGAAAATATGTTATTCTTTTTACCGTTAAATGTGTGAGATGTAATACCCATTACAATGCTACCAACTCAGAATATTTTGTATTTTTCTAAGTAACTGCTTTATAAGTATTATTAATCTAAAAAGTCTAAAACAGTAACCTGGCAGTAGGGGTAAACTAAGGGGTCACATGTATTTGAACTTCCTAGGTGAATGAAGTGCATGGCCCCAAGACTCCCTTCAATGTTTTAAGTCTTGGTGATAAACCATTTTTAATACATAAGATTTCTTTGGCATACAAATATTAAAATATTTTTTAAATTTAGGTTTTTCTTAATGATGCAAGCCCCAGATAATAAGCATACGTGCTGGGCTTCCCTGGTGGTCCAGTGGGTAAGGACACCGCCTTACAGTGCAAGGGGCGCCAGTTCGATCCCTGGCCTGGGAAGATCCCACGTGCCGCGGAGCGGCTGGACCGATGTGTCCAATTACTGAGCCGGAGCTCTGGAGCGCATGCGCCCAGAGCCGGTGCTCTGCAACAACAGAGGCCACCGCGATGGGAGGCCCACAGGGGCCAAAGAACAAAGATGGATGAAAATAGACAAATGAAAGACCAACAGAAGTAGCCCGCCTGCTCCCTTCCCTCCCCACCCCACCCCCCCCACAAAAGAAAAAATAAATAAATAAATCTTTATAAGCACACGTGCTGTGCTAAGCCAGTCCTCTCCGTGAGCCCTGAGCTGTAGAGGGTGAACCTCCCCCTTATTTATGGTGGCTATGTTTCTGAGTTCTTTTTCTGCTTTTAATTTTGTATGTTTCTACAACATAATTTAGGCATTTACATGACAATTATAGGTGCAGATGAGTCAATGTCTAAGAATTCAGAACATTTCTCTTTTATCACCTACTGAAAAGAATGATATAAAAAAATGAGTTCTTATGGTCCCAACATCACACCTCAACCTTGTATCATCCATATTGTCTCACAGTTAACAGTGCTGAGTCAGGTGAAATGTTACTAAAAAGGAAGTGAGAAATCCTTAGCAGAACTGAGTTTTCTGATTTTAATACCATCTTGATAGGAAGACATCTAAAACAGAAAATATTAGTAAAAATGTCCACATGATACTATGACAATTTAAGCACATCACGGTAGAAAGTTGTTTATCTTTCACAAAATCAGATTAAACAGACATCACCTTTTTTTTTCTTATGGGAATAATGAGGAGCTCTGGGCATTGTAAAATGTGTAAGCCTCTTCGCAGATGTTCCTGTACATTATACTGGTAGCTATGTTCTGAATGTAAAAGAACGCCCCCTTCTGGTTTACTTGCTGGCTGAGTCCTACCATTCAGATTCAGCTGTATGTCATTCACATTGAGACCATTTTTGCATCTCATAAATGTTCCTGAATACATGATTGATGAACTACTTCTCCTACTCTCAGACATTTAATGTGTTATTGCATTTTTAGGACTATAAATTGTTTTGAGATGAACACTTCTATATACAAGAATCGTGATCACTCACCTGTACATATTTGCCAATGATCTTTATGATTTCCAGATTAAACTGCTTGACTGGGGCAGTCGAGAGGTCAATATGACTCAAAAGACTATAGATGATCTGTAGTAATGACTGCTGCATACTGGACAGTCCTTTTTCTAGCAGCTAAAAGTAATATTAAAAGTATACTTGGATCAGGTGAGAGAAAATTCCACTGTATTTACATTACTGAGACTGAAAACTGTAATATGTTTAACTTAATAGTTTATGGTTAGAATATCAGAAATCCAAAGAATGATGAAAGTAAAAAGGCAATGTCTATCACTGTTACTTGTCCTTGTTTCAGGAAAGAGAATTGGAAAGTTTTTTTCTTCTTAATCTTAGTGTTTTCTTTCATATCCTTAACTAATTTAGTTGAACACCATTTAAGTTAAGAGAAAAAGTGTTATACCACCATCACCGAAGAATAACTAACTACCCTCAAGCCACTCACACCAGCCGGTCTGACTACCTATATAATCCTGGACGAGGTTCTTAACTTCTCTGAGCCCTAATTTTAAAAAAATATTTTATTATTTTTTTTTTTGGCTATTGTGGGTTTTCACTGCTGCCACAGGCTCTTCTCTGGTTGCAGGGCGTGGGGTTACTTTCTAGTTGAGGTGAGCAGGCTTCTTGTTGTGGTGACTTCTCTTGTTGTAGAATTAGGGTCCTAGGGCACACGGGCTTCAGTAGTTGTGGCCCACGGGCTCAACAGTTGTGGCTCAGAGGCTCTAGAGCACAGGCTCCATAGCTGTGGCTCACGGGCCTAGTTGCTCCACAACGTGGGATCTTCCCAGATTAGGGATCAAACCCGTATCGAACCCATGGGTGCTGTACTGGCAGGTGAACTCTTTACCACTGAGCTACCAGGGAAGCCCTGAGCCCTGATTTTTTAAAATAAGTTATACCACTTTCCTGCTAGGGTTTGTGGGACAATTATTTATGCATAGTTTTAAATACATGTAAGTAACTTTAGTACTGTTGTGCACGATAATCTGAGAATCATTAATAATCACAGAACAATGATAACATATACTAATAAGAGTAACATTTGGGACAAAGTTGTACATAACTGTTATTGAGAGTCATATACAAGAATCGTGATCACTCACCTGTACATATTTGCCAATGATCTTTATGATTTCCAGATTAAACTGCTTGACTGGGGCAGTCGAGAGGTCAATATGACTCAAAAGACTATAGATGATCTGTAGTAATGACTGCTGCATACTGGACAGTCCTTTTTCTAGCAGCTAAAAGTAATATTAAAAGTATACTTGGATCAGGTGAGAGAAAATTCCACTGTATTTACATTACTGAGACTGAAAACTGTAATATGTTTAACTTAATAGTTTATGGTTAGAATATCAGAAATCCAAAGAATGATGAAAGTAAAAAGGCAATGTCTATCACTGTTACTTGTCCTTGTTTCAGGAAAGAGAATTGGAAAGTTTTTTTCTTCTTAATCTTAGTGTTTTCTTTCATATCCTTAACTAATTTAGTTGAACACCATTTAAGTTAAGAGAAAAAGTGTTATACCACCATCACCGAAGAATAACTAACTACCCTCAAGCCACTCACACCAGCCGGTCTGACTACCTATATAATCCTGGACGAGGTTCTTAACTTCTCTGAGCCCTAATTTTAAAAAAATATTTTATTATTTTTTTTTGGCTATTGTGGGTTTTCACTGCTGCCACAGGCTCTTCTCTGGTTGCAGGGCGTGGGGTTACTTTCTAGTTGAGGTGAGCAGGCTTCTTGTTGTGGTGACTTCTCTTGTTGTAGAATTCGGGTCCTAGGGCACACGGGCTTCAGTAGTTGTGGCCCACGGGCTCAACAGTTGTGGCTCAGAGGCTCTAGAGCACAGGCTCCATAGCTGTGGCTCACGGGCCTAGTTGCTCCACAACGTGGGATCTTCCCAGATTAGGGATCAAACCCGTATCGAACCCATGGGTGCTGTACTGGCAGGTGAACTCTTTACCACTGAGCTACCAGGGAAGCCCTGAGCCCTGATTTTTTAAAATAAGTTATACCACTTTCCTGCTAGGGTTTGTGGGACAATTATTTATGCATAGTTTTAAATACATGTAAGTAACTTTAGTACTGTTGTGCACGATAATCTGAGAATCATTAATAATCACAGAACAATGATAACATATACTAATAAGAGTAACATTTGGGACAAAGCATTCGCTTTACAGACTGGAAACATACTGTCCAATAGACTGTACCATGCCAGTGTCAGACCTTACAACCCCATGGGTCAGTCTTCAGGGAGAACTAGTGTTATTCCAGTGTTGAGCTTTATGGTGGCACAAAAGTGAAAGCTGGACTACGGCACTTAGATTCAGAGGCCATCAGGTCTTAGGTCTGGCTTTATGTTGGCTCCTGTCCTAAAGGGACAAGGTAAACCTAGTGATGCACATTCATTCAGGTCAGGAAGCTCTCAGGCAGAGAGCTCCACTGTCAGCTCACTTAAACATAAAGGTGATGGGAGCAAACCGATCAAAACCAACACCTTAAAAATTCACACCATCGGGTTTCCCTGGTGGTCCAGTGGGTAAAGAGTGCGCCTTGCAGTGCAAGGGGCACCAGTTTGATCCCTGGCCCAGGAAGATCCCACATGCTGTGGAGTGACATGTCCAATTACAATCCAGCATTCTGGAGCGCATGTGCCCAGAGCCGGAGTTCTGCAGTGAGAGAGGCCACTGCAATGGGAGGCCCACACAGGCCAAAGAACAAACATGGATGAAAATAAATAGATAAAAAAAATCAATAAAAGAGGCCAAAATTGAAAAAAAAAAATTCACACCACCTGGAGCACTTTACGATAGTCACCCTCAGTGACCTGGCTCAGTTAAACAGGACTGTGAGTACTTAAGTACTTAAGCTTACTGAGTTATGAATAATTTCAGTCTCTGACAGTGTGTTAGGTTTACTCTCTAGAGGTACTGTAAGCTGACAAACATCTTTAGTGTCTAGGAATTTCTTCCTTTTGAAGGTCTCCAGTATTCTCTATTCAGTAATTTACTTTTCTAGGCATGGAGCTACATCTTCAACAAATACAGCAGACTTTTGAATAATACAAATTTGAACTGTGTGGGTCTGTCTACATGCAGATTTTTCTATACTGCAGCACTACACAATTCATAGTTGGTTGAATCACGGATAGAGGGCTGACTGTAAGTTATACTTGAATCTGACTGTGTAGAGTGTTAGCACCCTTAACTCCTATGTTGTGCAAGCTCAACTGTGTTAACTTTTTATGCTGTTCTGGGACTAGTTTTAAATTTAAAATTACTATTTAACCCCCCACGCTATTCTTTGTAACTCGGTAAAGAATCTGTCTACAATGTAGGAGACCTGGGTTCAATCCTGGGTAGAGAAGATTCCTGGAGAAGGGAATAGCAACTGGTACGCCTATGGCAATGCTGTACCATGCCAGTGTCAGACCTTACAACCCCATGGGTCAGTCTTCAGGAGAACTAGTGTTATTCCAGTGTTGAGCTTTATGGTGGCACAAAAGTGAAAGCTGGACTACGGCACTTAGATTCAGAGGCCATCAGGTCTTAGGTCTGGCTTTATGTTGGCTCCTGTCCTAAAGGGACAAGGTAAACCTAGTGATGCACATTCATTCAGGTCAGGAAGCTCTCAGGCAGAGAGCTCCACTGTCAGCTCACTTAAACATAAAGGTGATGGGAGCAAACCGATCAAAACCAACACCTTAAAAATTCACACCATCGGGTTTCCCTGGTGGTCCAGTGGGTAAGAGTGCGCCTTGCAGTGCAAGGCACCAGTTTGATCCCTGGCCCAGGAAGATCCCACATGCTGTGGAGTGACATGTCCAATTACAATCCAGCATTCTGGAGCGCATGTGCCCAGAGCCGGAGTTCTGCAGTGAGAGAGGCCACTGCAATGGGAGGCCCACACAGGCCAAAGAACAAACATGGATGAAAATAAATAGATAAAAAAAATCAATAAAAGAGGCCAAAATTGAAAAAAAAAAATTCACACCACCTGGAGCACTTTACGATAGTCACCCTCAGTGACCTGGCTCAGTTAAACAGGACTGTGAGTACTTAAGTACTTAAGCTTACTGAGTTATGAATAATTTCAGTCTCTGACAGTGTGTTAGGTTTACTCTCTAGAGGTACTGTAAGCTGACAAACATCTTTAGTGTCTAGGAATTTCTTCCTTTTGAAGGTCTCCAGTATTCTCTATTCAGTAATTTACTTTTCTAGGCATGGAGCTACATCTTCAACAAATACAGCAGACTTTTGAATAATACAAATTTGAACTGTGTGGGTCTGTCTACATGCAGATTTTTTCTATACTGCAGCACTACACAATTCATAGTTGGTTGAATCACGGATAGAGGGCTGACTGTAAGTTATACTTGAATCTGACTGTGTAGAGTGTTAGCACCCTTAACTCCTATGTTGTGCAAGCTCAACTGTGTTAACTTTTTATGCTGTTCTGGGACTAGTTTTAAATTTAAAATTACTATTTAACCCCCCGCCCCACGCTATTCTTTGTAACTCGGTAAAGAATCTGTCTACAATGTAGGAGACCTGGGTTCAATTCCTGGGTAGAGAAGATTCCCTGGAGAAGGGAATAGCAACTGACTCCAGTATTCCTGCCTGGAGAGTCCCATGGACAGAGAAGCCTGGCAGGATACAGTCCATGGAGTCACAAGAATTGGACGGGACTTACTGACTGAAGCACCATTATATTTTAGCTCCTAATATTACTTCCTAATATAATATGTACAATATATATTACTTCCTAATGGAAGTGAAACATATCACCAAAATAAAGACTTGCCCAGCAGAAATGGCTTTGCATGCCACACAATTATTCTGGAAAGAATTTCAAAGCCAAGAGCTAATTCTGTATAAACAAAAATGATAACCATTTCCTAGGCTCAATACCATGAAAAATTTTTTTTTTCCCTTTTGAAATAAAGGTAAGGTTTTTATCAGTTTGAGTTCTGTGTCACTTAAAGACAGTGAATGAGGAAATACATTCAAAAGCCCATTTTCTATTTTAAAAGGTTCAGCTTTACATCATTTGGTGTTCATACTACTTAAGGACAGTGAATGAAGAAGTAAACATTGAACATGGAAAAAAAACCTTTATGAAAAATTTCTTCATAAGATATTATCTATATATTTTTTCTTTTAAAAAAGATGTTATCTCTATTCAAAATATGGAGGCTGCTCTAGAAACAAATCCTCTTGAAAATTCTGCCCCAGAGCAGTTGAAATATCCTTTTATGGGGGTAAGTTTACCTCTGCAAGGTAAGTCACAAGACTAACGTGGTGTCTGAGAAGGAGTCATGCAGGTATCTACACACCACGGGTCCATGTTCTGACACATATCTTTGGCTCAAGTGTAATTTACTTTTCTGGACTAGTTTTAAATTTAACAATTACTATTTAAGTTGGTTGAATCAGGGATAGAGGGCGGACTGTAAGTTATACGTGAATCTGAATGTGTAGAGTGTTAGCACCCTTAACTCCTATGTTGTGCAAGCTCAACTGTGTTAACTTTTTATGCTGTTCTGGGACTAGTTTTAAATTTAAAATTACTATTTAACCCCACGCTATTCTTTGTAACTCGGTAAAGAATCTGTCTACAATGTAGGAGACCTGGGTTCAATTCCTGGGTAGAGAAGATTCCCTGGAGAAGGGAATAGCAACTGACTCCAGTATTCCTGCCTGGAGAGTCCCATGGACAGAGAAGCCTGGCAGGATACAGTCCATGGAGTCACAAGAATTGGACGGGACTTACTGACTGAAGCACCATTATATTTTAGCTCCTAATATTACTTCCTAATATAATATGTACAATATATATTACTTCCTAATGGAAGTGAAACATATCACCAAAATAAAGACTTGCCCAGCAGAAATGGCTTTGCATGCCACACAATTATTCTGGAAAGAATTTCAAAGCCAAGAGCTAATTCTGTATAAACAAAAATGATAACCATTTCCTAGGCTCAATACCATGAAAAATTTTTTTTTTTTCCTTCTGAAATAAAGGTAAGGTTTTTTATCAGTTTGAGTTCTGTGTCACTTAAAGACAGTGAATGAGGAAATACATTCAAAAGCCCATTTTCTATTTTAAAAGGTTCAGCTTTACATCATTTGGTGTTCATACTACTTAAGGACAGTGAATGAAGAAGTAAACATTGAACATGGAAAAAAAACCTTTATGAAAAATTTCTTCATAAGATATTATCTATATATTTTTTCTTTTAAAAAAGATGTTATCTCTATTCAAAATATGGAGGCTGCTCTAGAAACAAATCCTCTTGAAAATTCTGCCCCAGAGCAGTTGAAATATCCTTTTATGGGGGTAAGTTTACCTCTGCAAGGTAAGTCACAAGACTAAACGTGGTGTCTGAGAAGGAGTCATGCAGGTATCTACACACTACGTTGATCCAGTTCGAACAATCTCTGGAGTACGTGTGTGTACTGTATAGGCTCATCATATGAGCCAGGTTGACAAGCGTTGGGCATTTTTCTTCTGCACAAACCTAAACAAACAAAAAGTCATTCACTTAAAGACATTAAACATGATTTTATATTCAATTCATTTAATGAAATAATTTAGGTATATATAGTGAAGTATTCATGCATTTTATCTCAATACAGTAAAGAAGTTAAAGAGTAAAGGAGAAAGCACAAGGCATTTTGAGGAAATGATTTAGATAATATGGAAATATAGTTAGTATGTCAAGCACGTCCATGGGTGTTACGCAGTACAGCTTTCTTTTCAGTCCACTGTTCTATAAAAATGTCTTTCATTAAAACCTAAACATTTTTGTCAATCCACGTAGCATTTTGTAAGAAGAGTTTTGTTTCGTAAAAGCCATATACGGTTCAGCATACAAGAAGCTTAACAGGCAGACTCAATCTGGGGATCCTCAGGGAGGTTCAGAGCTTCTGTTGCCAGAGAAGACATGCTTTAGTCTCGAGGTGTTTTGGTTACCTCACTAAAGCAGTCAGCTGCAGAAGCCTCAACATGCGCGATACAGTCAAAGGACTTCATTGGAGGGCTCATCAGAACGCTTGAGTCCTGCATCTCCAGCGTTCAGGAAATCAGCGAGCGCTCACGGTCCTCGCCCATCATTTATAGGCTAGAACAAAGTGTGCTGACTTCTCAACAGTTGGCTTGATGTGGCAGTACAGTGTCTGTATCAACACATTTATTGGCTACCTTCTTTGTCCGTTCTGAGTCATTAGTGAGTGATTTTCAAGGACACCTCAACAATGAAAAAAAACCTTTATGAAAAATTTCTTCATAAGATATTATCTATATATTTTTTCTTTTAAAAAAGATGTTATCTCTATTCAAAATATGGAGGCTGCTCTAGAAACAAATCCTCTTGAAAATTCTGCCCCAGAGCAGTTGAAATATCCTTTTATGGGGGTAAGTTTACCTCTGCAAGGTAAGTCACAAGACTAAACGTGGTGTCTGAGAAGGAGTCATGCAGGTATCTACACACTACGTTGATCCAGTTCGAACAATCTCTGATGCGTGTGTGTACTGTATAGGCTCATCATATGAGCCAGGTTGACAAGCGTTGGGCATTTTTCTTCTGCACAAACCTAAACAAACAAAAAGTCATTCACTTAAAGACATTAAACATGATTTTATATTCAATTCATTTAATGAAATAATTTAGGTATATATAGTGAAGTATTCATGCATTTTATCTCAATACAGTAAAGAAGTTAAAGAGTAAAGGAGAAAGCACAAGGCATTTTGAGGAAATGATTTAGATAATATGGAAATATAGTTAGTATGTCAAGCACGTCCATGGGTGTTACGCAGTACAGCTTTCTTTTCAGTCCACTGTTCTATAAAAATGTCTTTCATTAAAAACCTAAACATTTTTGTCAATCCTACGTAGCATTTTGTAAGAAGAGTTTTGTTTCGTAAAAGCCATATACGGTTCAGCATACAAGAAGCTTAACAGGCAGACTCAATCTGGGGATCCTCAGGGAGGTTCAGAGCTTCTGTTGCCAGAGAAGACATGCTTTAGTCTCGAGGTGTTTTGGTTACCTCACTAAAGCAGTCAGCTGCAGAAGCCTCAACATGCGCGATACAGTCAAAGGACTTCATTGGAGGGCTCATCAGAACGCTTGAGTCCTGCATCTCCAGCGTTCAGGAAATCAGCGAGAGCGCTCACGGTCCTGCGCCCATCATTTATAGGCTAGAACAAAGTGTGCTGACTTCTCAAGAGTTGGCTTGATGTGGCAGTACAGTGTCTGTATCAACACATGTTTGGGAGGCTCTTACGGGGCAAATGCACCTTCTTTGTCCGTTCCCTGAGTCATTAGTGAGGATGTTCCTTAACTTCCTCCAAGGACACCTCAACAATGAAAAAGGCCCAGGCTAGTCTTACGTCCTTATTTATCATGAAAGACTAGCTGTAATGAAAGTTCTTTTAGTTTTCCCTTTTTTTCATTTTGCTCCCTTATTTTTCCATCTTACTGATGTTTTTTATGTGTTTTTATAACCTGCCTAGAGAATTTGATAAAACAGAGTATTACCTTTTAAAATATATATAAATTTTCAACTTTCAGATGACTGTGACTGACTTCTATGCTTATTCATCATGCAGACAGTTATCACTGGATAGGCTCATGATATGAAGGCATGCGAGACTGCAGACACTAACACAGAACTTTGGAAATTATTTTATAAAATCATTAAAAGCAGTTGTTTTCATGCATTAGCCTTTTACTCATAAAATAGACACCAGGAAGAAAAAAGAAAAAAGTGTATTTCAAAATACTTGGACTTTACTTATATTTAGGATATAATTACTTGTATTTCAAAATATAATCATTTTTCACACTAGTTGATAAATGCATATAACTTTACAATTACACAATTTGTAATTCTTCAGCAAAAATGTTTTATAGTCTGAAGTGAATTCTTTAATCTTATCCAGAAGAAGACACAACAGAATTCTTAGCTTCTGAAAGAAATTTTTTTTGAAAGAATGATTTTTAAAAACATAGTTTTTTGAAAAGAATGACAGTTCTTTGAAATACAGGCTATGCAATTTTATGGTAAAGCAAATGGCTTAAGATTTAATTTTAGAATTTTGGAATTACAGGTTAAAATAAGAGCCAAAAAGAGTTACGTTTTATAACAAAACTTTTTTAACATCCTATTTTTGCCATAATGAATAGCTAGAAAGGACAATATTTGTTCTAAGTGTTGCCTCATTTTGAAAGGCTGTGCTCTCCAAGGGCACAAGCAGTAGCAGCAGTGATATTTGCATAATGAGGAAGCACATAATGGCAGAAAATCACTCTCAACAGTTGAAGTGAGAGAATAATTAAGGAATCAATTTAGTTTACATCCTGCAGGTTGCTGAAAGCCCACAGAGGGAATCTTTGCACACTGCTCAACAGGAAGAAAACAGACTTCACAGCAGTGCATGACTCACAGAAAGCCATGTATTTGATTTTTTAAAAAACATAAAAGCTATTTGGGACGTTCCCGTGCTTTGCCTTGGTCACGACAGAGGCGGCTTGGAGCTCAAGGGGCTCCCACTGGCCTGCCCGCCACGCTGTGCATCTCACCTGCCTCAGCACTAAGCCAATTACTCAACACACTACAGCTGCCAATCTCAAACGCTTGTACTTCTTCCCTCATGAGGGGATTTAATGCCGTTTATTTTCTTAAAATCCCCAACATAAGCCAATTTTTTTTCCTTATATTTTCTTTCTTACATCTCATGTAGGAAAACAAAAACCCTTTGTTTACATTTTCCTAATGGTGTATAATCAGAATATTAATGAGTCACTTTAATAAATTATTTAAAAAATCACTTTTAGACCTCATTAATGCAAATACACGTTGTTGGGCTTTTTAGTGCAGACCATCATTTTCAAAACTGAGATGTGTTTCCATTAACTGTGATGATGGCTCTTTTTTAAACACATGCTTTAAAATGGTTAAGAATTTCTCCACATCTATTTAGAAATTTAAATAGGAATGGATTCAACAGCATATTTTATTAAATATTTTCTTTTCATTAACTATTGTCCATCAAGATAATGAAAATGTTCTTACTCTTGTTGCTGTGTGATAATTGCATTTGTAGTAGTTTTTCACTCCACTGGCACCCAGAGGTAAATCTGCACTTACCAGTGTTGAAATGTGGGCCAGGGAGAAGGGGTGTTTTGTTTGCTTTTCTAGAAGCCAGCTCTTTCTGTTTACTTATGTGCTGCTTGTTACCTGAATCACAGGTTTGAAAAAAGCTACTTACAGAAAAGGCTCTTTCAGAGAATTTTACTTGCTTGTTCCCTTATATTGCGAACTTCTCTGATTGTTTTCCCCAGTACTTTAACCAGGTTACTTTCCTTATACTACTACTGAATCACTTCCTCTAGTTCACCTAATTTCCTGTTATATGTATATTACTCATAAATTCATGTAACTCCTTGTAACTGCTCATATTTTCAGCTTGAAAAGTCTTGTTTCCAAGACTCATTGTGACAAAATAAATAAATACACAAAATCAAATTAGTTCAGAATTAAGTTTAAGCAGAAGGCAAGGTATCTGCAATTTCTTGTTCTTAAGAGGAAATTATTCAATATATGAAATGCAAAATCATATTCTTTTACAATTAAGAGCTATAAAACGTTTTTAAACAAGGTTTGTCCACAGATGATTTAAAAATAGCTACCTGCTTGTTGAGAAATGTATGATGGGAGCAAAAGAGTTAAATAAAGAAAGAAAAAAAGAGTGAAGGGAACAGAGAGAGACGATGAAGAAAATGTTAAATGGCAAACATAAAGGGAGAACACTTCAGAATCAAAAACTATGCCCTCTTCTTCCTCATGTAGGAAAACAAAACCCTTGCATTTCCTATGTATAATCAGAATTAATTTAAAATTTTTCACTTTTAGACCTCATTAATGCAAATACACGTTGTTGGGCTTTTTAGTGCAGACCATCATTTTCAAAACTGAGATGTGTTTCCATTAACTGTGATGATGGCTCTTTTTTAAACACATGCTTTAAAATGGTTAAGAATTTCTCCACATCTATTTAGAAATTTAAATAGGAATGGATTCAACAGCATATTTTATTAAATATTTTCTTTTCATTAACTATTGTCCATCAAGATAATGAAAATGTTCTTACTCTTGTTGCTGTGTGATAATTGCATTTGTAGTAGTTTTTCACTCCACTGGCACCCAGAGGTAAATCTGCACTTACCAGTGTTGAAATGTGGGCCAGGGAGAAGGGGTGTTTTGTTTGCTTTTCTAGAAGCCAGCTCTTTCTGTTTACTTATGTGCTGCTTGTTACCTGAATCACAGGTTTGAAAAAAGCTACTTACAGAAAAGGCTCTTTCAGAGAATTTTACTTGCTTGTTCCCTTATATTGCGAACTTCTCTGATTGTTTTTCCCCAGTACTTTAACCAGGTTACTTTCCTTATACTACTACTGAATCACTTCCTCTAGTTCACCTAATTTCCTGTTATATGTATATTACTCATAAATTCATGTAACTCCTTGTAACTGCTCATATTTTCAGCTTGAAAAGTCTTGTTTCCAAGACTCATTGTGACAAAATAAATAAATACACAAAATCAAATTAGTTCAGAATTAAGTTTAAGCAGAAGGCAAGGTATCTGCAATTTCTTGTTCTTAAGAGGAAATTATTCAATATATGAAATGCAAAATCATATTCTTTTACAATTAAGAGCTATAAAACGTTTTTAAACAAGGTTTGTCCACAGATGATTTAAAAATAGCTACCTGCTTGTTGAGAAATGTATGATGGGAGCAAAAGAGTTAAATAAAGAAAGAAAAAAAGAGTGAAGGGAACAGAGAGAGACGATGAAGAAAATGTTAAATGGCAAACATAAAGGGAGAGAACACTTCAGAATCAAAAACTATGCCCTCTTCTTCCTCAGGGATTCTGCACATGTGACTTCCCTGGCTGGTAAACGTCTACCCTCTGCTCTGCTCCTCCTCCTCATTCAGGGATCTTATTTTGGTTGTTCTTCTTCAGCCTTCAACGTCAGCTTAGATATGACTTCCTCATGGCAGATTTCGCTGAATGTGTCCCTAGAATATTCTACCCTCCTCTTGCCAAGTCACCAGATCCCTGGTGATTACACTCCTTCTAGGGCCCACAGGGTTATGCATTCTGTCTGCCTTGATGATCACTGTATTTTATCAGTGGAACCTGATCCAGTGCTCAGTACAGAGCTGGTAGTAAACAAATGAATGACTTAGAAACGGACAGGTCGAGGGTCAAGTAGGGAAATGGAACAGAGACTCAAGGCTCAGAGGAGAGTTAATCTAAACAAATCATTTTATTCACTGTCGATGAGCAGTTTTAACTTATCATTACTTCATGTATGCATAAAAAAATAAAAATTTAGATGCAAAATTCACATGGGAAGTGACAGTAAAAGGATTTTGAAGAGATTCCCCCCTTATGATAGACTCTAGAGAAATTTCCCTCCAGTGTTATCATTCAGCATAACATTTGCTTACCTTTGCTATGCGACTAGCTGTTTCTTTGCAAAACTGAGTTGGGCTGTCAAAATGCTGGATTAAGTGAGGCAATAAGCAAAGGATGTTAAGAGGAAAGCCTATCAAAAAAAAAAGCAAACAATAACCAATTTTATTGTACATGATTTTAAAAGTTAAAAGGTATTTTTGTTTGTTTGTTTTTTAATGGTTCACCGAAACCATTTTCTTTTTATTTCCTGGGGTACTTGATCTTCTTTAAAAACACTGTTTTCTTTTACTTTTACCAAAGAATTTATGCTATCTTACATATTAAGAAAACCCTGTCTGTGGAAAAGCAGAGATTAGTAGATTTCAAAACAAATGATTAGTTTACATTTTACTACATTAAAAAGGCAAAACAAAAAACAAAAATATGTTTGCACCATTCTCGTTACATCACCTGACAACTGGGAAGGATCCACCAATGCGTGTTTGGAAACAGCAATGAGTTTACTCAGCAGGTGCACGGTCATTTCCTGTGTGGACACTGAGGTAAAGCCCTTCAGGAAGAGCTGCTGAAGGCCTGGGAAGTTACTCCACTTCAGCTTGCTTTGTACGCTTTCGATCTTCTCTCGACTCTCCGATTTGTCCAAAGGCAGGTGGATCAGCAGTTTGTTGAGGAGCCTGAGAGCCAGGAGGTATTCATATTCGTAATCTGATTCTAATAAAGATGCTGCTATCCAAAAAATGGTGGCCATTAAGTTGGCGGGCTCCGTCGTGGGCTGCACATCATACACTGCTTTCTCTCTCAGAGAGGAAAGGCTTCGAGTCCTCGCTAAGCTACTGCCATGGTTGATGCGTCCGTCCATGATATCCAGGGTGTTACTCCGCCGCCGGTCACCTCTTCGGTCACCAATTAAACTTAACCGCAAAGAGTTACTTCTTGTGTTACTATTGTATCCCAAATAGCTGCTGCTATTGATGGGACTTGTGCTTAGATTGAGTTGTCCAGTGCTTTTCCTGTTAGCTGCATACTTGTTTCCCATTAGAGGATCATGGTATGAGGTTCTTGAAAGAAAAGAAAAAGAAAGATGAACCCATGCACAGTCTCTTCTTTTGCTACAGAATTATACTCTTGAAACACTGAAAAACGGTAACTGTTACTACGAAAAATCATTTTAAAGTATATCTGATTTAATACCTGAAACCAATGCAACATTGTAAATCCACTCTACTCCAAGAAAATTAAAATATTAGAAAAAATAAAAGTATGTCTGACTTGGCTGAATCCAATTTCAGTTCTCTCCTCCCTATGCTGAAAGTACAGCAGTATCTTTTCTCTGTGCCAGCTGTTTCCTCTGGGCTTGATGAGGTTTGATTTGAAGGGAAAATTCTGCTATAGCTGTTGCTGGCAATTTTCAGCTCTGGAATTTAGTGAACATTACAGCCATAGGCCAGGCCTTGTCTGTCCCATCTCCAGACTCAACAGTTCTAATGGCCTTGTTTCTATCAATTCATATTCCTTCCAAAAGAACCAAGCTTGAAATTTAACTTTGATTTCTCCTACTCCTTCATATCTAGTTATCAGTGATTAAGAAATAATTATGGAATACTTTCTACATGTGCCAGTGATATGCACAATGCTAGGAATACTGAAGTCCATAAAAATGGATAAAGTATAGCCTGCTGGTTGCTGTTATTGAAATATTAAGAGCACACTGTGAGAACACAAAGGACGGAATGCTTAGCACTCCCCTGGTGGCAGTCACACATGCTCAGCTGGGAAGGTCCTGAGATGGGGCTTGAAGGATAAATCAACGCAGAATTGACAAAGAGGAGAAAGCTGGAAGAGAGGCTGGTCAAGGGAGAAGGACCAACAGGTGGAAGGTGTGAATCCTGAGGAACTTGGCCTGCTGAGGGGACACGGGGTTGCTGAGTGTGGTGAGAACAGAGCCTGTTACTTGGGCTGAAGCCGAGAAGCATGGCAGAAAGGTCTCTGACCAGATGGCAGAGGCACAGCATTGCCACCTATGAGCCCTGTGACGTTTCACCCATCCTCACTGAGGATTTTCCCACTGGCAATCCATCTGAATTTGGGGGTATCAATCTCACTGCCAATACTAGACCAATATAATATTATGCCTATTTAGCTACTGAAGTGCTGTATACAAATCCACCAGTCATCAGGTTTTTCAATTCTTACTGAGAAAGGGCAGAAAGAAGATCATAATGCTTCATGCTTTCGGCTAAAGTATCAATTGCAGATTCCAAAGTGAGAAGAAGCTCAATCACGAATCCCTAGGGAAAAAAGGGCAGATTTTAATGAATGATGCTCTGGAAAGAAGAAACTGCAATGCACTTCATGATGAAATTTTAAAATAGAACAAACTCCACATTAACCTTACAAAATGATTCAACTCTTGAGCCACACAGTATTGCTGATGGATGAAAACACAGCAAACTAATGCTATAGATTGATCATAATGGCGATGCAACCCACCCCAAATTGCCAGGGCCAGAAATCAAGGAGCCATCCTCATTTCTTTCTCTCACATCTAAACTGAATCCATCAGCATGTCTTGAAAATACTACTTGAAAAATTATCCTAAATCTTTCTCTGCTTCCATAGCTTCCTTTAATCCAACTATCACCATTGTGGCCTGGGGTCTTAGAAAGAGCCTCTTAACAGACCTCTCTTGCTTTCCTAGGGATTCCATGTAGCCACCCGCAGAGTGAATTTTTAAAAAAGCAAATCACATTCATCACCCTCCTTTGAAAGCCTACAGTTTCCCCTCAATTCAGAGTAAAATCCTACCTCCCACGAGAACCTCCTCTTGGCCTCACATGATCCGGACCTGCCTGTCCATCAGTCTCCTGTCTCTGGAGTCCCCATTCCGGACCAAACTGCCAGCCGAGATGGGGCTTGAAGGATAAATCAACGCAGAATTGACAAAGAGGAGAAAGCTGGAAGAGAGGCTGGTCAAGGGAGAAGGACCAACAGGTGGAAGGTGTGAATCCTGAGGAACTTGGCCTGCTGAGGGGACACGGGGTTGCTGAGTGTGGTGAGAACAGAGCCTGTTACTTGGGCTGAAGCCGAGAAGCATGGCAGAAAGGTCTCTGACCAGATGGCAGAGGCACAGCATTGCCACCTATGAGCCCTGTGACGTTTCACCCATCCTCACTGAGGATTTTCCCACTGGCAATCCATCTGAATTTGGGGGTATCAATCTCACTGCCAATACTAGACCAATATAATATTATGCCTATTTAGCTACTGAAGTGCTGTATACAAATCCACCAGTCATCAGGTTTTTCAATTCTTACTGAGAAAGGGCAGAAAGAAGATCATAATGCTTCATGCTTTCGGCTAAAGTATCAATTGCAGATTCCAAAGTGAGAAGAAGCTCAATCACGAATCCCTAGGGAAAAAGGGCAGATTTTAATGAATGATGCTCTGGAAAGAAGAAACTGCAATGCACTTCATGATGAAATTTTAAAATAGAACAAACTCCACATTAACCTTACAAAATGATTCAACTCTTGAGCCACACAGTATTGCTGATGGATGAAAACACAGCAAACTAATGCTATAGATTGATCATAATGGCGATGCAACCCACCCCAAATTGCCAGGGCCAGAAATCAAGGAGCCATCCTCATTTCTTTCTCTCACATCTAAACTGAATCCATCAGCATGTCTTGAAAATACTACTTGAAAAATTATCCTAAATCTTTCTCTGCTTCCATAGCTTCCTTTAATCCAACTATCACCATTGTGGCCTGGGGTCTTAGAAAGAGCCTCTTAACAGACCTCTCTTGCTTTCCTAGGGATTCCATGTAGCCACCCGCAGAGTGAATTTTTAAAAAAGCAAATCACATTCATCACCCTCCTTTGAAAGCCTACAGTTTCCCCTCAATTCAGAGTAAAATCCTACCTCCCACGAGAACCTCCTCTTGGCCTCACATGATCCGGACCTGCCTGTCCATCAGTCTCCTGTCTCTGGAGTCCCCATTCCGGACACTGCAGCCACTCAGGACTGCTCGATGCTCCTTTAAAGAGCCCGCTGCCTCTGCGCCAGGGCCTCTGTGGCTGTGGGTCCTACTTCCCCTGCTCCCTACTCCAGATGGTAGCGGGGCTCACTTACTCATTCACATGTGTGCTCAAAACTCATCTTCTAGACGATCCTAAATGTAAAAAATCCTCTCCCTTATCATTCTTCAATCCTATCTCATTATTTTCACAGTATTCATCATTAACTAAAATTGTGTTATACATTATTGGTGGATTAAAAGACTTGTTTCCCCTGTGAAATGAGAGCTCCATACTAGGAACTCTATGGTGTCCACCACTGTATCCTCAGTGTCTAAAACAGTGTTAATAAAATCATAAGTCTGTACAAACTGTTGTAGTATTTCACTTAATTTATCTTACAAGATGAAACCGATGTTCTACTTTACATCTAACTTTAAATTCACAGAATAATATCCAGGTGTGTGTCTAAAGCGGTTTCTGATAGACACCATCTAAATTCAATTTGTATGTTATAAAACATGAATCACACAACCCTATTTTGGATTCTGCCTAGTAGCAGCTGACATCCGTAACTCTCTATAACGCGATCTCGCTCCACCGGCTGTGATGTACACTTGGTAACAGGTCCCAGACAGTGAGGAGCTGCTCAACACCTGCTGAGAGAATGGAAAGAACTACCTGGGCGTCTTCTCCTGGATCCCCGACAGTTTCCACAAGTCTGGAGAGAACGTCAGAAAGCGTAGTTGCAGAGAGAGGCTGCTTTAGGGCCCTGAAAATCTGAAAGGATCTCCCAGCATAGTGTCGAGAAGAACAAGAAAGTGCGGTCTGCAGCGCAACCTCGCTAAGATGATGCTCCAGATGCATTCCTTCTGGGAAAACAAAGGAGACGAGTAAGTGCTTCTTGTTTCTCAGGATATCTACATATGGGGAGACGACAGAGGCTAGGCGCCACATGCAATCCCGTGCCAGCACAGTACCTGGCAAACTGGGTGGGAACTAGAATTCTGTAAGCCAGTGCTTTTCCTTTTCATAATATTCTATTTGCCCTTTAGATGACTCTTACTTTAATGTCCAGGGAAGCAACCCCTGAGAGCCAGGTCTCTCAACCCCAGCACGACCGTCCCTTTGGCACGACAGGTCTCTGGTGAGAGGGCAGTCCTGCGCCGTGCACTTGTGGAGCCAGCCCGACTCCTGGGTAATGCAGCACCAGCAGTAACGAACCACTGGCTTCCCGCTCCCTACCGGGGACAAAAATGTCCCCAGACATTGCAAAATGTCCCAAGAAGCTAAGACCCCCTAGCTCAGGACCACTGTTTTAGACACATTTTACGATAACTTTCAGGAGGTGTTCCATTTTAGATCATAGAAGCCCATACTAGCATAAAAAATAATTTAAAAGCTTGTTATCTCTACATATATTGCTTCAATATAATTGTTTCATGATAAACTATTGTATTGTTATTTATAGCATCATACACCAAACTAAGGAACCTAGAATGTTGAAGTAGTATTTTTTGATGAAACCCGATGTTCTACTTTACATCTAACTTTAAATTCACAGAATAATATCCAGGTGTGTGTCTAAAGCGGTTTCTGATAGACACCATCTAAATTCAATTTGTATGTTATAAAACATGAATCACACAACCCTATTTTGGATTCTGCCTAGTAGCAGCTGACATCCGTAACTCTCTATAACGCGATCTCGCTCCACCGGCTGTGATGTACACTTGGTAACAGGTCCCAGACAGTGAGGAGCTGCTCAACACCTGCTGAGAGATGGAAAGAACTACCTGGGCGTCTTCTCCTGGATCCCGACAGTTTCCACAAGTCTGGAGAGAACGTCAGAAAGCGTAGTTGCAGAGAGAGGCTACTTTAGGGCCCTGAAAATCTGAAAGGATCTCCCAGCATAGTGTCGAGAAGAACAAGAAAGTGCGGTCTGCAGCGCAACCTCGCTAAGATGATGCTCCAGATGCATTCCTTCTGGGAAAACAAAGGAGACGAGTAAGTGCTTCTTGTTTCTCAGGATATCTACATATGGGGAGACGACAGAGGCTAGGCGCCACATGCAATCCCGTGCCAGCACAGTACCTGGCAAACTGGGTGGGAACTAGAATTCTGTAAGCCAGTGCTTTTCCTTTTCATAATATTCTATTTGCCCTTTAGATGACTCTTACTTTAATGTCCAGGGAAGCAACCCCTGAGAGCCAGGTCTCTCAACCCCAGCACGACCGTCCCTTTGGCACGACAGGTCTCTGGTGAGAGGGCAGTCCTGCGCCGTGCACTTGTGGAGCCAGCCCGACTCCTGGGTAATGCAGCACCAGCAGTAACGAACCACTGGCTTCCCGCTCCCTCCCGGGGGACAAAAATGTCCCCAGACATTGCAAAATGTCCCAAGAAGCTAAGACCCCCTAGCTCAGGACCACTGTTTTAGACACATTTTACGATAACTTTCAGGAGGTGTTCCATTTTAGATCATAGAAGCCCATACTAGCATAAAAAATAATTTAAAAGCTTGTTATCTCTACATATATTGCTTCAATATAATTGTTTCATGATAAACTATTGTATTGTTATTTTTTTTTATAGCATCATACACCAAACTAAGGAACCTAGAATGTTGAAGTAGTATTCTTTTGTCTTTTTTAAAGATCTATTTGATGTGTATCACTTTAAAAGTCTTCACTGAATTTGTTACAGTATTGCTTCTGTTTTTATTTCTATTTTTTGCGGGGGAGGGGGGTGGGGGGGTGCCACCAGGCATGTGGGATCTTAGCTGCCTGACCAGGGATCAGACCCACATCCTGAACATTGAAAGGCGAAGTCTCAACCACTAGACCACCAGAGAAGTCCTCCAAGTAGCATTCTTATTTCCAAGTAGTAATTTTTTTTTTTCAACCAAAACAAAAATGTTATCACTAGAAAACAGAAAAAGAAAATCTAATACTTTTGAATTTAGACATGTCAGTTATCAACGTTTTGCTCAACGTTATCAGATATATGGATATCACATGAAAAGATCTGCTGGAAAGTAAATATTATCTGAAACATTTATTAAAAGATACCTGAGCTGGACTGCTTAAAAACAGAAACCACATGTTTTAAAAATGTGGTTAACTGCTCAGCGCTCTTTATGCTAGGATTCTTGGCAGAAACGTCCTCATGGTTCCAAAGGGGCCCTCTTTTTCTGAAAAGAGAGAACAGATGTGATTCCTCTTTTTTTTAATTTTATATTAAGCTTTACTCACACTCACTTAAAATGCGCTTTTGCAGAAAGGATAGTAGTTGCATAAGTCAAACAGCACGTTACACAGTCTACTACTACTGTTTCAGTTCTTCTTGGATACACAATGGTCCAGGCAAGTAGCAGAAGATCCAAGCTACATATAATTTCAAAATCTTCCATCAGGAAAAGCTCTCAGAGTTAATAGGAAAAGATGGCAAATTTTAGCAAGTGAGAAGACTATTGGTTACCGCTTAGGTATTAAAGGTCTTAAATTAATAAGGCTACACTATACTGAGATTGTAATGCAATGAAAATTTATCAGCTATATCTACAGAAAGTAGATTAGGACAGAGTAATGTCCAGTTGATTCTTTCTTTAAATTATCTGTGTATTTACTAGCTTGGTTTTTAAGGGTTCAGCCCCTTATTACCACAGGCCAAAGAGCACTGAAAAAAAATGCGGTCACGTTGCCTCTAGTCCCTCACCCCTCTAATTCATCATGTACTTCTCTATGAGGCTGATTTTTCTCAACATATTTATTTAATTGGGCCCTCCTCCACACTCCCCATTCCAGCTCAAAGATGTTCGATAATGCTTCCTTTCTTGAAAGATCTATAACCTCGGCCTTGGGCTTCATGGTTCTCCAGTCTGAATTCTCCCAAGCTTTCCTGTCTAGAAGCTCCTCAGCACTGCACCCAGGCTGGGTCACTCTCCAGTCTGAGACCAGCCTGTGTAAGTAACAGTCATGCCCGCTCTTGGCAAGTCTGTGATTTTGCTCTTTCTGTGGTATGCTAGCCCTTTCCTCCCAATCTGTGTTTCTTCTTTACTTACAGTGTTTTGCAGAGTTGCCATAAGTAAATACTTGATGACTGATGGCTCAAGAAAGCAGAATATACATTCAGCTAATACTGTACTCTCTTTGGGCACTTTGTATTCAGACATGATTGAGGCCCTCCTCACATATAATCGTGTGAGCAAAAGAACAAAGTCTCTGGTTGCATGAAACTTTCTAAATACTGCACAAGAGAAACCTGTCTGTTCCAAATCAAGGACACTTTGAAAACAAAAATAGGGTTCGCTGAAGCTGACAAATGAAACGACGACTTAGCACAGGTGAGTGGCCGGAATGAGAAGAGCGGCGAACGTTACCTTGAGGTAATGAATTCCATGAGGGTTTTGACTTTTCCGTCCTGCTCTACTGAGATGTCAACCTCGTTGAGAAGGGTGGTGTGCAGATGGGAAATGGCAGCGCTGTTATTTCCTAAGCTGATGCTAGAGGAGGTAGAACTTGAGCTGAGCCCTGAGTCGGTCATGGGGGAGGGCTGGTAATCAGGTATAAAATCACTAACACCTGCTGAAAGAGACCCATGGGCGTGAGCACTGGATGTGAAACCACCTCCCACAATATCTACAGAATTAAGGTATGGGCACTTACAGATTAGACTGGAATGTCTACAGTAAGTGACTTTCTGAGCAAACACTGTTTTCATAGCCTCTTATTAAAACGTAACGATTTGGATTTACAATGCGGTCCTGCACTGCCATCTGCTGAACAAAGTTGGAACGGACGGTTTCCTGAGATGTTGGCCTATTTCCTCAACATGCATTAAAGGATAAAATTTCTACACTGTGACTTTTAATTTCTTATGTTGAGGATTCTATGCTTTCTGCTTCACTTCACTTAAACAGAGACAGCTTTAAAAGTCTGTTTGTAATATTTATATTATGCCAATTATTAAAGAATTCTAAAGGTTATTATTAATGCCTGTATTTATAAAATGACAAAAGAAGCCTTAAAAACAAACAGCAAATACAAATGATGGAATTCTGAATAGAAATGCTTTAGCTTAAAAACCGCAGTAAACTTTATTCCATTCACCTTTAAATCACAGTTCAAAAAGGTGACTAAGTTTTCTCACTAACTGCAGGGTTTTAAGTAAACAATAGGGCTTTAAATAAGTAATTTTAAAATGCATTAACCCTGTAGTTGGCATTCTATAATTAGGACAAAAAAAGCAATTTTAATTTTTAAACACATATAATCGTGTGAGCAAAAGAACAAAGTCTCTGGTTGCATGAAACTTTCTAAATACTGCACAAGAGAAACCTGTCTGTTCCAAATCAAGGACACTTTGAAAACAAAAATAGGGTTCGCTGAAGCTGACAAATGAAACGACGACTTAGCACAGGTGAGTGGCCGGAATGAGAAGAGCGGCGAACGTTACCTTGAGGTAATGAATTCCATGAGGGTTTTGACTTTTCCGTCCTGCTCTACTGAGATGTCAACCTCGTTGAGAAGGGTGGTGTGCAGATGGGAAATGGCAGCGCTGTTATTTCCTAAGCTGATGCTAGAGGAGGTAGAACTTGAGCTGAGCCCTGAGTCGGTCATGGGGGAGGGCTGGTAATCAGGTATAAAATCACTAACACCTGCTGAAAGAGACCCATGGGCGTGAGCACTGGATGTGAAACCACCTCCCACAATATCTACAGAATTAAGGTATGGGCACTTACAGATTAGACTGGAATGTCTACAGTAAGTGACTTTCTGAGCAAACACTGTTTTCATAGCCTCTTATTAAAACGTAACGATTTGGATTTACAATGCGGTCCTGCACTGCCATCTGCTGAACAAAGTTGGAACGGACGGTTTCCTGAGATGTTGGCCTATTTCCTCAACATGCATTAAAGGATAAAATTTCTACACTGTGACTTTTAATTTCTTATGTTGAGGATTCTATGCTTTCTGCTTCACTTCACTTAAACAGAGACAGCTTTAAAAGTCTGTTTGTAATATTTATATTATGCCAATTATTAAAGAATTCTAAAGGTTATTATTAATGCCTGTATTTATAAAATGACAAAAGAAGCCTTAAAAACAAACAGCAAATACAAATGATGGAATTCTGAATAGAAATGCTTTAGCTTAAAAACCGCAGTAAACTTTATTCCATTCACCTTTAAATCACAGTTCAAAAAGGTGACTAAGTTTTCTCACTAACTGCAGGGTTTTAAGTAAACAATAGGGCTTTAAATAAGTAATTTTAAAATGCATTAACCCTGTAGTTGGCATTCTATAATTAGGACAAGAAAAGCAATTTTAATTTTTAAACACAATTATCTTCTAGGTAATTTATTATAAAACCAGATGATAGTGATGAATGAAATAAATCAGTTAGGAGAAAAGAAAATACAACTTCAAAAGTAAAACAATTCACATCAACAGTGAAATAAGTTCTATGTTGAAGTCTCATTAATTTGGATCTCACTATTTCGAAAATACATAATTTGGAATTTATTAGACTCCAAGATATATAACATTTTAAATACAATCAGTCTAACTGAGTGAATACAAAGTTTTTAAGTATCTTCCTTTGTTATTTTTTCAGATCTTGAGAGTAGGGGGAATCTAACACATGTTTGCCATCTTTTTCATAACCGGTGCTCAACAAATTAAGCCACTTTTAACACTTTCATAACAAAGATTCTTAAAGGCAATAGAGATTCTAACACTCCAAGTTTAATTCCTTCTCTTTTGAATTAATAAATAATGTCACTGGTACTTAAAATAATAAAACCACATTAAAAAATATTCTCAAGTATTTCAACTTCAGTTGCCTTTCTCTACTGCAAGACTCCAGATGAACAAAGTACAGTTCTATGTTCAAACTACTTTTAAAGCAAATACCTGTGAAAGTATAATCTAAGTGTGCAATTTGTTTGACGGTAAGCACCCTGGGCTCATTGAACTCCTTGTTCCTGAGAAGGACAGAAGCAGCAGTTCGGATGTTACTGTTGGATCCCATCACGATTAACAAGTGCAGAAGCAGGCGTTTGCAATGTTCGTACACCTCAGGGTGGCAGTGGTCAAACCCTAAAGAGAATGACAGAAAATCACCATCACTGAAAGGAAATGAGGAACAGTCTTGCTACCAAAAAAATGTATGTTTTGAAAAGCAGAAATTACAGCTTTGTGAAAGATGACCTACCACATCAAGTTTTTTATTGGCCTACAGTTCATTTACAATTTTACAACGTCCTATGGTCCTGTTGGATGCAGAGAATCAGGACAAGTTTGCAATGGGTTTTATGTCTAAAATGCAAAGCTTAAAACCGGCAGTTAAACTTTATTCCATTCACCTTTAAATCACAGTTCAAAAGGTGACTAAGTTTTCTCACTAACTGCAGGGTTTTAAGTAAACAATAGGGCTTTAAATAAGTAATTTTAAAATGCATTAACCCTGTAGTTGGCATTCTATAATTAGGACAAAAAAAGCAATTTTAATTTTTAAACACAATTATCTTCTAGGTAATTTATTATAAAACCAGATGATAGTGATGAATGAAATAAATCAGTTAGGAGAAAAGAAAATACAACTTCAAAAGTAAAACAATTCACATCAACAGTGAAATAAGTTCTATGTTGAAGTCTCATTAATTTGGATCTCACTATTTCGAAAATACATAATTTGGAATTTATTAGACTCCAAGATATATAACATTTTAAATACAATCAGTCTAACTGAGTGAATACAAAGTTTTTAAGCATCTTCCTTTGTTATTTTTTCAGATCTTGAGAGTAGGGGGAATCTAACACATGTTTGCCATCTTTTTCATAACCGGTGCTCAACAAATTAAGCCACTTTTAACACTTTCATAACAAAGATTCTTAAAGGCAATAGAGATTCTAACACTCCAAGTTTAATTCCTTCTCTTTTGAATTAATAAATAATGTCACTGGTACTTAAAATAATAAAACCACATTAAAAAATATTCTCAAGTATTTCAACTTCAGTTGCCTTTCTCTACTGCAAGACTCCAGATGAACAAAGTACAGTTCTATGTTCAAACTACTTTTAAAGCAAATACCTGTGAAAGTATAATCTAAGTGTGCAATTTGTTTGACGGTAAGCACCCTGGGCTCATTGAACTCCTTGTTCCTGAGAAGGACAGAAGCAGCAGTTCGGATGTTACTGTTGGATCCCATCACGATTAACAAGTGCAGAAGCAGGCGTTTGCAATGTTCGTACACCTCAGGGTGGCAGTGGTCAAACCCTAAAGAGAATGACAGAAAATCACCATCACTGAAAGGAAATGAGGAACAGTCTTGCTACCAAAAAAATGTATGTTTTGAAAAGCAGAAATTACAGCTTTGTGAAAGATGACCTACCACATCAAGTTTTTTATTGGCCTACAGTTCATTTACAATTTTACAACGTCCTATGGTCCTGTTGGATGCAGAGAATCAGGACAAGTTTGCAATGGGTTTTATGTCTAAAATGTAGTCATCTCTTAGAAACCATTACTCGGTTCCCTATAAGTAGATGTAAATAAACTTATAGCAGCAAGCATTTTTTGTGCCTAGAACACAACAGAAAGTCAGTAAATGTTTGCTTACTGAAGGAAGTAATATATATCATATGTGTACATACCAGAAAAATTTAGGAGAAGATGGCTATTTTGACTTGCTTCAGGCAAGCAATCCTACAAATATGAGAAGTCCTCCTGAGATGTGATGGATCCCACGTGCTTGTCACAGAGGGCACAGTGGAGGTTTAACTGTAACAACCAGACTGTCCACAATCTAACTCTTCTGGGGAATAGTTAGTACCCATTTCAATTTTTCATTTCCTCTGAAAGTTCCCAATCCTAAAGGTAAATTAATTTGACTCTTGATGCAGGCACAGAATCTTTCCTGCTGGAAGGTATGTATATTTTTCTGTGCAGTAGAAGAGACTGTATGATAGAAATAGGAATGGGAATGATAGACTTGCTTGGGGTTAAAAGAAAGGCTAGGAATAACTCCCCTCCAGGCCATGAGAATCACATGGAAATAACAGAAAAAATAGGAACAGAAATATGCAGAAACTTTCTTGAATCCATACCACCTTTCCCACTGAGGGAACCAATATGGAGGTTCCTCAAAAAACTAAAAATAGATCTATTGTATGATCCAGCAATTCCACTCTTGAGTACACATCCAAAGAAAAGAAAAGTGCTAGGAAAGACACATGCACCCCAGTGTCCACTGCAGCATTATTTACAATAGCCAGAAACAGAAGCAACCTGAGTGTGTATCAACACACAAATGGGTAAAGAAGAGGTGGTATATATACACCATGGAATGCTACTGAGCCATGAAAAAGAATGAAATAATGCCCACCTGTAGCAACATGGATGAACCAGGAGGGTATTATGCTTAGTAAAATAAGTCAGACAGAAAAAGACAAATACTGTGTGTTATCACATATATGTTTTGAAAAGCAGAAATTACAGCTTTGTGAAAGATGACCTACCACATCAAGTTTTTTATTGGCCTACAGTTCATTTACAATTTTACAACGTCCTATGGTCCTGTTGGATGCAGAGAATCAGGACAAGTTTGCAATGGGTTTTATGTCTAAAATGTAGTCATCTCTTAGAAACCATTACTCGGTTCCCTATAAGTAGATGTAAATAAACTTATAGCAGCAAGCATTTTTTGTGCCTAGAACACAACAGAAAGTCAGTAAATGTTTGCTTACTGAAGGAAGTAATATATATCATATGTGTACATACCAGAAAAATTTAGGAGAAGATGGCTATTTTGACTTGCTTCAGGCAAGCAATCCTACAAATATGAGAAGTCCTCCTGAGATGTGATGGATCCCACGTGCTTGTCACAGAGGGCACAGTGGAGGTTTAACTGTAACAACCAGACTGTCCACAATCTAACTCTTCTGGGGAATAGTTAGTACCCATTTCAATTTTTCATTTCCTCTGAAAGTTCCCAATCCTAAAGGTAAATTAATTTGACTCTTGATGCAGGCACAGAATCTTTCCTGCTGGAAGGTATGTATATTTTTCTGTGCAGTAGAAGAGACTGTATGATAGAAATAGGAATGGGAATGATAGACTTGCTTGGGGTTAAAAGAAAGGCTAGGAATAACTCCCCTCCAGGCCATGAGAATCACATGGAAATAACAGAAAAAATAGGAACAGAAATATGCAGAAACTTTCTTGAATCCATACCACCTTTCCCACTGAGGGAACCAATATGGAGGTTCCTCAAAAAACTAAAAATAGATCTATTGTATGATCCAGCAATTCCACTCTTGAGTACACATCCAAAGAAAAGAAAAGTGCTAGGAAAGACACATGCACCCCAGTGTCCACTGCAGCATTATTTACAATAGCCAGAAACAGAAGCAACCTGAGTGTGTATCAACACACAAATGGGTAAAGAAGAGGTGGTATATATACACCATGGAATGCTACTGAGCCATGAAAAAGAATGAAATAATGCCCACCTGTAGCAACATGGATGAACCAGGAGGGTATTATGCTTAGTAAAATAAGTCAGACAGAAAAAGACAAATACTGTGTGTTATCACATATATGTGAAAGCTAAAAAATAAAACAAACTATTGAATATGGCAAAACAGAAGCTGACAAACCAATATAAAGAACCAACTAGTAGTAACTAGTGAAAGAGGGATGGGTGGGGGATGGAAGAAGCAAATATAGGAATACGGAATTGAGATAGTAACTACTGTGTATAAAAGTTACAAAGGGGCCTCCCTGATGGTCCAGTGGGTAAAGAGTCCGCCTTGCAGTGCGAGGGGCACCTGTCTGATCTCTGGCCCAGGAAGATCCCATGTGCCGTGGAGCAGCTGGACTGGTGTGTCCAACAATTACAAGCCAGTGCTGTGGAGGCATGCGCCCAGAGTTGGCGCTCTGCAATGAGGGAGGCCACAGCAATGGGAGGCCCACACAGGCCAGAGAATAAAGATGAATGAAAATAAATAAATAAATAAATAAACAATAAAAGAGGCCAAAGTTAAAAAAAAAAAAAAGTTACAAAGATATATTGTACGGCACATGGACTACAGCTGATATTTTATAATAACTATAAATGGAATGAATCATTTGTACACCTAAAATTAATACTGCAAATCAACTACACAATAAAAAAATTAAAATACAACCTATAAAAAACAAGCACAAGATACTGCCTTTGAATGACCACAGAAATACACAATGAAGGAACTGAGCACCAAATATTTATTACCTATAAAAATTGCATGAAGAAGAAGATGGAGGTAGCTTCCCCATTCTACCTTCACACTGTGATCAATGATGAGATCCGTCAAGAGGATCACGGCTATGTTACACCTATGACAAACAAGAGCGTTATTAATGTTTCACTAGAGGAAACCTACAGAAAATCTCACTCAAATTATCTGAAGATTTTGACATTGTATTTTACGGAAAAATACAATTTCTCAAGAAAAAAAAAAAGAAGAAAAGAAATACAGCTGAGGAAACCGTTCAGTGACAGCTTTAGAAACAACCTATTTGCTAAGGGCTCCTCCAAGTCAAGGGCCGTATTTTCTTCGTCTTCAACCCTGAGACCTGGCACACTGCTTGCCACGTAGTAGGTGTTCAGTACATGTTGGGTACATTAATACATTTGGAAAGAATGCAGTCACTGGTCTGTCATTTTTGCTCTGTAGGAGATCAGCTTAACTCAAATTAAAGAGTGCCTACCACCATACAATAGGATTTTTTCGTTGTAATAACTGGGTCCCAGAAAGGTCAAGTAACTATGCCAGACACCCAGAAAAGCAGCAGCAGCAGAATTAGATTTAAGACTATTAATTAACAGTGAGAAGTCTGCGTTTTTTAGATTTCTTAAAATCTAAATACACGGATCAAATGTGTGGCAGATAAAAGAGAAGAAGGTTGCTTGTGTTCTGTGTTGTCAGATAGCGTAGAGAAAGCTGGAAGTGTTAAGCAGCGTATGGAGTAGGAATGACGCTGTGGTCCACCTGTGAAGAGGTAATCCAGGTGATGACGTTTCAGGCAAGTAATCCACCAGTGGTGACCAGCAGCCTCCAGCTGGTGGGAAGGGTAGTGGCTCTCCTTGATTATGCTCCATCACTTTCAGTCGCCAATTAGAATAAAGTGGCATTGAGTCACCTATCAAAATAAAATGATCTCATTGTCTACACCATCTACTTTCTGCCAATATAAGCAAACTCTAGTAAGACACCAACTACTTATAGCACTGGAAAGTGATAAAAAAGAAAATTTCCCACTATTTTGACAGATGTTGGCTAGGTAGACCTCGGTACAAATATGATCAGATTAAGCAAATCAGAGAGAAAAACAGCTACCAGTTCAGAGTTCTTTCTTTTAAATCAAAGCAAAACTATCATGATTCCACAATTGATGTCCAAGCTATGAGACCACATTCAAGGTAAAGCTGCCTTGTAACAAGGGCCTTTTGGTAAGTTACTCAGTTCTAGATTTCTGGAGGGCCAATACAAACCCATCTTCACAGGAGATCTGCTCTACCGCAGTGGGGCTGCAGGGTGCAGAAAAAAAGGCCATCAGGAAATGTGAGTTCTGTGTGACGTGCGTAAGTCACTTAACCTCTCTGGACCTCAGTTCCATCATGTGCAAAATGTGGAGATTGGACCAGATCATCTTCAGGGTCTCTTGCAGTCTGAGGTTTATGCTTCGATTTCACCCTACCTTAGTGTTACAATGAGACTCAGACAGATTATTCACTTTGCAACTGCAAGGGAGACTGTTTCAATAAAACGTGAATCCCGCCAAAGATCAAAAAAACAGTCTGTGGCCAGTGTGTCTGTTCTATGATGCTCCTGCAGAATCAATTCTCATATTCCTTTTAATGAACCTACAGGGAACCTGTGCTTTTAAAACATATTTCCCCCACTTAATGTTGCTCCTTAAATTCAAGACATTTCAGGTATGTTGGAACACCACTAGTGGCAGTTAAATACTCTTCTTAAAAACAATTTACTGGAAGAATATGTTTATTAACATTAATATAATGATAATACACCTGGCCTTTGTAGTTATTAAAAAAAAAGACATTTGAAATGTATTACTTTTTTCTTCTTCATAAGATCCTCCAGAGCTGCTACTGTATCGAGACTCTAGTCTGTGATGTTGACGATTTAAATGACTGTTTAGTCCACTGTAGATGTCTAGGTGCACATAGCTGTAGGAATGATCAGCAAAGTTAGTCGCAGTTCATCGTAAAGTGGTAGGTGCACTTTAAGCTTCACTGTCTACTTAAAACAGAATGCAGTACACAAATTACTAACTGAAGTTTACTAGATATATATTAATTTCTACATTACAATTCAAACACTTAAGCTTTGAAGTCCATTCTTTCTACCTGAGATTTTTCTTCAATTATTGTGATAATAATGTTCTAGCGTAACCTGTTCCATATATAACAGCTAAGAGTAAATATCCATCTAGAAAAGTTAAACAAGGTAGCAACACAAAAAAGGGACTGACCATACTCTACCTATTCATCCACTGGTGCATATTTAAAAACCTAGCATGCCAGCATCTTTAATGTGAAAAATTTCCAATATGGAAATACATTTCTTTACTAGACTATTAACACAAGGATATATACATTCCAATGCAGAAAATTATCATTTATTCTGACAATAATCACTATATGTCAGAATGAAAGTTTAATGAAGAACAGAGAAGTGCTTACCTCTCTTCAATACTCTCTTTTATGGGCTTATTATCAAGACTGCCATCTGTGGGAGCTACCATTGTATTGCTACTAGAAGTAGTTCCTATAATCAGAAATAAAACAGTATCTATGAATATAAAGCCTAGGTCAGCTTAATAAGAACAAAGGATTTCATATTATAGACGTCAACTCCACTAATACGAGAAAAAGGTGATTTTAAAAAGGAAATGTACTCTTAATGACCAAGAGAGTAAGGAGACAGACAGCAACAAAGTCAGGGATGCTGGCAAACAGGTGGATGAGAAGTAATGAAGTATTAAGGAGGCTGAATCCAGAGCTATTAGTGAAGGAAGCAAGAAACTTCTGTATCTATATTGTTGAATCTCCAAAAGGCTTGGGAATTAGTGGCATTAAGTACCTCTGGAAGCAGGGGTTGAAGGAGGTGCTAAAAATGGCAAGAATGGTTGGAAGTGTGTTTCAGAAGGAGCTGGTCCCCAGGAGTGACCTCTCTAGTTATGGAGTAGCTGTATCTACCCGCTTCCAGAAGTCTTTTCTGATGACAGTAAGTTAGAGACGTTCTGGACTAGGGCACACCACACACAGGTGGAGGAGGAAGCACTTGATGGAGGATATGGGGACTAAGTGAAAATACGGACGCATATGTAAACCTGAGACTATGTATCTCCCTGCAGCCTTATCTTACAGGGCTACAAGGCTGAAAAACTCTGTGCAAGTGTGTGTATCTATGGATTATATCTATTGGCACAGGCACAGACACCCCCCACCCCCCCGACACCCCTACATCATCCACCCTAGGCAGAGGATTAGAAGAGCTTTCTCTGGGGAATCTGAGTAGTGCATGAGAAAGACTATGGATACTTACAACAAAGGACAAAATCAGCAAGTTCCATATATACCTACAGAACGTCCAATCAACTCTTTGATCTGTCACTGTTTTATGAAAAGACAGATCTAGAATTTGTAGGTTTTTGAAGAAAGCTTTTACAAAGACAAATCAAAACAAAGGAACAGCAATATAAAGAAATTAGGAACTTTCCCAGGTAGAAAGCTTTCTCAAATACAGAAGAAGATAGTCCAACCATGCAACGTGAATAGGACGCTCCTAAAAAATTTTTAATTAAAAAACTCTTTAGAATTAAACACATTTAACAGATAGGAAAATTCAATAGAAGCTTTATTAGAAACCTCCTAGAAAGGATAACAAAAAAGATGAAACCAGATGGCAAAAATAAATGATAAGATATCGTATGAAAGACTTAGAATTATACAATGTTATTAACATCACAATAGCATTTAATATAAATGGAATGACAAAGATTTCATATAAATTTAATCTAAAATAGCCCAGATATTATACTAATTTTCAATGGATGTAGTTTCAGCTCAAAATATTACACTAATTATAATTATACGGATATACATAAAAGTATATACACTCATATGATTGAATACTATGCAGAATATATGCCCAAATAATTATAAAATGAACCTACACAGTAATTTCAGTAAGAGAACATTTCCTGTATTTACATATTAATTATATTCATTCATAAGTGCATCTGTTGTAGACAGACAAATAGGGATATATTCCTGTTCTGAATAAGTGTGTAAACATGTTTCCCTTTATCACACTGGGCATCCTTACACTGTCAAACTTCTCTGCTCACATGAGGACTTACAACGTTTTGTCACGTTAATCACACCCATGACTCGTGTTTGCCTGTTTTCTCTCTGATGTTTAAAGCAAGCACTTGCTAAAATGAACAGTGCTGGAAAGCTGCTTTTTGGATACAGAGAAATCAGTTTTCAGTGACGTCTCACCTGAGGTGACGGAAGGGATTTTATAGCTGGAAGTGATGCGGTAATACGGGGGGTTATCCATGTGAGTGACCCCTGAGCTGACAGGGTCGGTCAGCTGGAGTTCACTCACCAGCTCTTCGAGCAGCTGCACTGTTTTGTCTCTACCTAAGTAGACAATGACTTTCTTCACCTGTCACAAAAGAGGCCGTTTGGGAAAGAAAAAGCATAACTTTTATCACATAAACTTGTCTCGCGGCAAATTTTATCAGAGTATGTTAAACTTAAATAAGTGGTAGATGAATGAGCACAATCTAAATCGAAATAGGCAATGATCAGCAATCAGACATTAATCAGCTTTATAAGTAAAGAACTCTTCTATCTTCTCTCTAGCCCTCAACATCATATTGAATTAGGATGAACTAGATGTATTTCTTAATGGTATCCATAAAGTCATCACTACCTTTACTTTTTTGTTTATAGAAAAGCAAAAGATAATCAACTGCCTTTCTATAAATCAACTTCTTTTTCAGCGGAAAAGATGAATTAGGATTAGTACCATCCTAAGATGTTAACTCAGATTTTTATTCAGCCAGCCTTCAACTCAAGATTTATCTTTTTTTCCACCTTTCCTATTCTCTACATTCAGCCAGCAAGATGGAATGGTGATTCAGTGTGAGGATCAAGAACTAAAGCAGCAGAATTCCAGCCTCAGCTGGGGTAGAGATACAACTCTTAGTAGTTATGGAATCTGGAAAGTCCCCACAGTTTCCTTTTCTGCAGTTAGGAACAACAGCACCTACTTCATACAGCTGTTGGGATTAAGTAAATTAAAGTTTATAAAGCAGCTTTTTAAAAATATATATATTATTTATATTTATTTGGCTGCACCAGGTCTCAGTTGTAGCATGTGGGCTCTAGTTCCCTGACCAGGGATCAAACCTGGGCCCCCTGCACTGGGAGCACAGAGTTCTAGCCACTGGACCACCAGGGAATTCCCTATAAAGCAGTTTTAAAGTGCTTTGTACATAATATGAGTTAAATGAGTGAAAAGACTTTCAGTGACGTCTCACCTGAGGTGACGGAAGGGATTTTATAGCTGGAAGTGATGCGGTAATACGGGGGGTTATCCATGTGAGTGACCCCTGAGCTGACAGGGTCGGTCAGCTGGAGTTCACTCACCAGCTCTTCGAGCAGCTGCACTGTTTTGTCTCTACCTAAGTAGACAATGACTTTCTTCACCTGTCACAAAAGAGGCCGTTTGGGAAAGAAAAAGCATAACTTTTATCACATAAACTTGTCTCGCGGCAAATTTTATCAGAGTATGTTAAACTTAAATAAGTGGTAGATGAATGAGCACAATCTAAATCGAAATAGGCAATGATCAGCAATCAGACATTAATCAGCTTTATAAGTAAAGAACTCTTCTATCTTCTCTCTAGCCCTCAACATCATATTGAATTAGGATGAACTAGATGTATTTCTTAATGGTATCCATAAAGTCATCACTACCTTTACTTTTTTGTTTATAGAAAAGCAAAAGATAATCAACTGCCTTTCTATAAATCAACTTCTTTTTCAGCGGAAAAGATGAATTAGGATTAGTACCATCCTAAGATGTTAACTCAGATTTTTATTCAGCCAGCCTTCAACTCAAGATTTATCTTTTTTTCCACCTTTCCTATTCTCTACATTCAGCCAGCAAGATGGAATGGTGATTCAGTGTGAGGATCAAGAACTAAAGCAGCAGAATTCCAGCCTCAGCTGGGGTAGAGATACAACTCTTAGTAGTTATGGAATCTGGAAAGTCCCCACAGTTTCCTTTTCTGCAGTTAGGAACAACAGCACCTACTTCATACAGCTGTTGGGATTAAGTAAATTAAAGTTTATAAAGCAGCTTTTTAAAAATATATATATTATTTATATTTATTTGGCTGCACCAGGTCTCAGTTGTAGCATGTGGGCTCTAGTTCCCTGACCAGGGATCAAACCTGGGCCCCCTGCACTGGGAGCACAGAGTTCTAGCCACTGGACCACCAGGGAATTCCCTATAAAGCAGTTTTAAAGTGCTTTGTACATAATATGAGTTAAATGAGTGAAAAGACTTTCAGTGGTATGCTTTCCAAGTATGGTTTAGTAATATGTTCTTCCACATGTTAAAAAAATGTAGGTAAAATGCTTGTATTGTGCCTGGCCTATAAGAAATGCTTAAGAAATGATAATTAAGAAGTCATTATTAATGGAGGGGTGGGATGGGGGGGATATACATATGACTAATCTGGGAACATACATATCTGTAAACAATAAAACTCTGTAAAAGTTAAAAGTAAAATAAAAGTTAAAAAAAAAAAGAAGTCATTATAATTATCATGAAAAAAAGCTTTTTAAAATTTCCAGCAAACGGCTATTCCTTGAATTTAATTTTGGCTTCTTGGAATTACCACTTCATGCTGGTTTCTAGGGCCAGCCCCACTCACTCACTCATTCATCCAATTAAGAGGGACTTTTTGCGTGTCAGACACTAGTCTAGGCTCTGGCAAGAAGGCAATCAACTAAATAAACAAAAATTCCTGCTCTTTTTTTTTTTGCTGCAGTGCATGTCTTTAAGGTCTTAGTTCCCTGACCAGAAATTGAATCCAGGCCACGGCACTGAAAACACCAAGTTCTAAACATTAGATAACCAGAAATTCCCAAAGATTCTTGCTCTCAAGAGCTCACAATCTACTGGATTGATTGAGGCAAAAGTAATGCGGCAAATAGGTAAAATACATGTTAAGTTTGATGATTAGTGCTAGGAAAATCAATGAAAAAGGGAAAGAAAAAGAGGAGTGTAGGTGTTGGGGCGGGGCATGTGCAGATTCGGACAAGATGACCAGCAGAGGTACCAATGGGAAAACAAGATCTTAAGGTGGTGCAGGAATGAGCACTGTGATTGGGGAGAGAGAGGAAAGCAAATGCCAATGTCCCGGGGTGGGATGTCTGGAATGAGAGCCAGGGCACAAGCAAGCCTGCGTGGCTCAAGGAAAGGGGTCTGTGGGGAATATTTGGACACGTGGTCAGAGAGCTAATGTGGGATCATACTGTACACTACACATCCACCTTTCTCCAAGTGCTTCTCAGTGCACACTAATCTCATGACATGCCTTCGGAACAAGGCTTTCAGTAATCGAGTTAACTTGGGGAAATGAAGAGTAAAGCAAAGCTACTCAATGCTTTGCTTAAGAACTTTCAGAGCAACATTCTGCTTAAGGAGATGCTACCCCGTGACTAATGGTTCTTTCTACATAAACATGTGTGTGTGTGCATATGTGTGCATGTGTGTATTCAGTTTAACCTTCATGTCTAATAGTTTCATATTCTTCTGAAATTGAGATTTAAGTAGTGCTCTTCCTCCAAAAGGTAAAGACTGTGACATGCTTCACTGTGTGTCATTTATCATGATTTTCCTTGTTTCCAGAAGCCTTAGGGCTTGATGCCAATAGGTACTGATTGCTCACTTCTCACCCCACTCATATCGTAATGACAGTTCCTGATAGGTATTCCTTGAATTTAATTTTGGCTTCTTGGAATTACCACTTCATGCTGGTTTCTAGGGCCAGCCCCACTCACTCACTCATTCATCCAATTAAGAGGGACTTTTGCGTGTCAGACACTAGTCTAGGCTCTGGCAAGAAGGCAATCAACTAAATAAACAAAAATTCCTGCTCTTTTTTTTTTTGCTGCAGTGCATGTCTTTAAGGTCTTAGTTCCCTGACCAGAAATTGAATCCAGGCCACGGCACTGAAAACACCAAGTTCTAAACATTAGATAACCAGAAATTCCCAAAGATTCTTGCTCTCAAGAGCTCACAATCTACTGGATTGATTGAGGCAAAAGTAATGCGGCAAATAGGTAAAATACATGTTAAGTTTGATGATTAGTGCTAGGAAAATCAATGAAAAAGGGAAAGAAAAAGAGGAGTGTAGGTGTTGGGGCGGGGCATGTGCAGATTCGGACAAGATGACCAGCAGAGGTACCAATGGGAAAACAAGATCTTAAGGTGGTGCAGGAATGAGCACTGTGATTGGGGAGAGAGAGGAAAGCAAATGCCAATGTCCCGGGGTGGGATGTCTGGAATGAGAGCCAGGGCACAAGCAAGCCTGCGTGGCTCAAGGAAAGGGGTCTGTGGGGAATATTTGGACACGTGGTCAGAGAGCTAATGTGGGATCATACTGTACACTACACATCCACCTTTCTCCAAGTGCTTCTCAGTGCACACTAATCTCATGACATGCCTTCGGAACAAGGCTTTCAGTAATCGAGTTAACTTGGGGAAATGAAGAGTAAAGCAAAGCTACTCAATGCTTTGCTTAAGAACTTTCAGAGCAACATTCTGCTTAAGGAGATGCTACCCCGTGACTAATGGTTCTTTCTACATAAACATGTGTGTGTGTGCATATGTGTGCATGTGTGTATTCAGTTTAACCTTCATGTCTAATAGTTTCATATTCTTCTCGTAAATTGAGATTTAAGTAGTGCTCTTCCTCCAAAAGGTAAAGACTGTGACATGCTTCACTGTGTGTCATTTATCATGATTTTCCTTGTTTCCAGAAGCCTTAGGGCTTGATGCCAATAGGTACTGATTGCTCACTTCTCATCCCACTCTAATATCGTAATGACAGTTCCTGATAGGAAACACTATTAACATCTCACCACTTCCTGTTCAGTATCATCTCTAATCCTCCCAGACAGTAGTGGTTCCAAAGTTATCCACTCTCAGGACTCTGCAGCGTTCCCCTGTGGCCCTTCCCCTGACTATACGTTACTAACCTACTGATTTATTCACTGAATAAATTAGGCGTAGGTTCAGAGAATAAAATCTGTAGTGTCCATCAGACAATAATGCCCAGAACCGAGAAGAGGACTTGGCCTGTAGTAAAACCAGGTAATATTTGTTACATGAATCAACAAATGAATCAATGAAAGAATCCATGTGCTATTTCTCGATTGTTCTCTTAGCTCCTGCTTTGCCTCTGCTGATCTATTGCTGCCTAGATCCTGACATCACAACACTGGGTAAAATATACATAAATAAAAAAGGAAATGAACTTCAACACATACGTAAGGCAAGAGGCTTGGTTCACTGTTCACTCCACAAATGCTGATCAAAAAGTGCAATATTATTTTCAGGTTTTTCGGCCAGCCATCTGCGAGTGTGGTCCACACGTTCTCCACCTCCGACCAGGCCAGCTCATCACCATACTAGATATAGGAAACACAGCACACGCTTCAGCAGCACTTCAGTAGCGACTATCCGTTCAACACCAAACTCATACCATCATGAAACACAAGGAAATAATGCTTTGACAGACAGTTTTCATCTTTTTCATGCTATAGAGAAATAATAATTTCTTTCAACAAATCTAAACACAAAAATCATTAATCACACGATTTTAGCTCCACCCTTCCCCCAAATTTTTGTATCTGATATGAAGGTTTTTTTTTAAGAACAGAACTTATTGATAACACATACTTGTTTAGATTATCTAATCTCTTCGTCTGTTTTTAACCCGTTTACTCTTCCTAATTCGTAATTCTGTACAGCAACTGAAAACACAAAGGTGTGTTACCTTTGCTGTCCATGATATTCGGGTAATTCTGTACAGCTAGTCACCATGAGGTTTGTTTCCAGAAGCCTTAGGGCTTGATGCCAATAGGTACTGATTGCTCACTTCTCATCCCACTCTAATATCGAATGACAGTTCCTGATAGGAAACACTATTAACATCTCACCACTTCCTGTTCAGTATCATCTCTAATCCTCCCAGACAGTAGTGGTTCCAAAGTTATCCACTCTCAGGACTCTGCAGCGTTCCCCTGTGGCCCTTCCCCTGACTATACGTTACTAACCTACTGATTTATTCACTGAATAAATTAGGCGTAGGTTCAGAGAATAAAATCTGTAGTGTCCATCAGACAATAATGCCCAGAACCGAGAAGAGGACTTGGCCTGTAGTAAAACCAGGTAATATTTGTTACATGAATCAACAAATGAATCAATGAAAGAATCCATGTGCTATTTCTCGATTGTTCTCTTAGCTCCTGCTTTGCCTCTGCTGATCTATTGCTGCCTAGATCCTGACATCACAACACTGGGTAAAATATACATAAATAAAAAAGGAAATGAACTTCAACACATACGTAAGGCAAGAGGCTTGGTTCACTGTTCACTCCACAAATGCTGATCAAAAAGTGCAATATTATTTTCGGGTTTTTTCGGCCAGCCATCTGCGAGTGTGGTCCACACGTTCTCCACCTCCGACCAGGCCAGCTCATCACCATACTAGATATAGGAAACACAGCACACGCTTCAGCAGCACTTCAGTAGCGACTATCCGTTCAACACCAAACTCATACCATCATGAAACACAAGGAAATAATGCTTTGACAGACAGTTTTCATCTTTTTCATGCTATAGAGAAATAATAATTTCTTTCAACAAATCTAAACACAAAAATCATTAATCACACGATTTTAGCTCCACCCTTCCCCCAAATTTTTGTATCTGATATGAAGGTTTTTTTTTAAGAACAGAACTTATTGATAACACATACTTGTTTAGATTATCTAATCTCTTCGTCTGTTTTTAACCCGTTTACTCTTCCTAATTCGGTAATTCTGTACAGCAACTGAAAACACAAAAGGTGTGTTACCTTTGCTGTCATGTACATCAGATTATTCAAAACCATGGCAGTGGCTTGTGGGGATCCCCAGCCTTCTCCTCGTAACCAGCGCCGGCTAGTCACCATGAGTTCTCGGTCTTTTAAGGAATCATCTTCATCTTCGTCATGTCGCCTTGCCGTGGGCAGCGGTTTTAAATCCACCAGCTCGATGTTGTTCATCCATGGCAACAGGTAGTGCAGCATCACTTGCCTCCCGGCAGGGTGAGCTGTCTGAATTCTCTGGCTTATCTCTGTAATTAAGGACACAGTCAAAGAAGGAACAACTGATGTAACTGTGCTTTCCTTTGATTTGTAATGAATTTAAATGTAATTTTTAAATTCAACTTTTTAATTCTGAAAAACAAACAAACAAACCAGATTTTACTCAAAAGGAGCTACGTCGTGGAGTTTCTATGCAAAATCAACATATAGTCAACAAATTGCTCAGTCCAGTGCCTTGCACACATTTATGCTCACTTCTAACTTTTTACAAGAACTCCTTCTGTGAACAAGCCAATGTTACTGCCATGAGTATGACATATAAAACCTGGAGCTCTGAATGAAGAGATCCTAGCCAGGGGGTTGAAGTATGCATGGGAGCCAGGGTCGTGCCAGCACCCACTGCTATCCTGGCCATTTCTATGACCTCTGAGATCAGAGGACTCCTCTGTTTTCTGTGCTAGAGCGTCTGGGAAAAGCCCAGCAGCAGAATTAGTGGTGACAGTACTTACTTATCTGCTTCCCCAGTGGCGCTAGTGGTAAAGAACCTGCCTACCAGTGTGGATGTAGAGACCTGGGTTCCATCCTTGGTTCAAGAAGATCCCCTGGAGGAGGGCATGGCAACCCACTCCAGCATTCCTGCCTGGAGAGGCCCACGGACAGAGGAGCCTGGTGGGCTACAGTCCATAGGGCTGCAAAAGCCACACGCAGCTGAAGCGACTTAGCACGCATGTGGTTACTACTTGGCCTGGATGACCACGGCGGCCATCCTGAAGGGGCTGACAGGACTGCGGGAGCTGGGAAGAAGGAGGAGGTGAGGTTGCTGCCATTCACCAGTGCAAACCTAACGTGTGCACTGCTTTAAACACCGAACGTTAGGAGAATCTAAGCTGCTTTCTTCCCCAATCAGATCAATTAGGGGTGGGACTCAAACTATCTCCCTCGCTAAACTAGGAACTGTGGAAAGATGAGCCAGGGAGGCGGAGGCCTCTGTGCTTTTGAGATTGAATGGAAGAAAGGATTCACTTCAGAGCCCTGTGATCCCCGGTGTACCAATTTTGGTGCATTTCCAGCACTACGATCAAAACAAGATCTTGCTGCAGATGAGGAGCAGAAAAATGGGGGGAGAGTCTTTTGTATTATAAGTAAAAATTTTCAGTTGAAGGATGAAGCACTATGGGGGCATCTGCTATAGTGTGTTCATCGACCAGAAGGCTCAAGCTGGATGAACCTCTAATTATCTTAAGTCTGAGTCCTGGGAGACACAGATATATAGGACATCTTGCCTGACACATAGCCACATGCTTTAGAAACTCCTGCCAGGAGTATATGCTGGCCCCAAGGAAAGGAAACTGGACCAGGAAGCAAGGTCGGTTCCTAGCAACAGCTCTGCTCAAGGCAGTGTAGGACCCTCCCCTATGATTAGAGATTTTACTTACAAAAAGAAACCTGTATCCTATCCCTGCCAATTTTTATTATTAAAGACAGATCAATACACAATACTAGAAGACTTAGGAAGTTCTATGTCTACTAAAGGAATATTTTCAAATTGCCTCTGAAGTCCTCTCCAACTTTTCCTATTTTTTTTTTTGACTGCGGTGAGGTGGAGAAGGGAAGTCAATGGTAGAATCCTTTTAGATTTTTAATAGGCAATCTCAGTATCATGGTAGATCAGTATTAAGAGTTCATACTAAAGGAAAAACTTCTCTTGTATAAAAATGAGCTTTGTTTTGATTCAGCGTTAAATTTCATCAAAGTAGTTTTTCCAAAATGCTAAAGAAAAACTACCAGCCAGTTCAGCAGTCATACCTGAGAATATGGCCAGAGTTAGCTCAGGATAGGCCCTTGCTAGTTCTTCGGAGAGCTGATAGTAGGAGACGGAATACAGATGGGGCAGCGGAGACAGCTGGCTAAGCACGCCATCTGCTCTCTGGATCTCCAGCTTGTGAGCATAGCGAAACATCTTCGGTTCCAGGATCTACAGGAAGGGAATGCATCCATTTAAGATTCTGTGGGTCCTCTGAATTTCAGCTATAATTAAAAACATAAACTCTCCCAAGAAATACTCCAGTTTAAAAGTTACAGAATCACATGTTGTGAAGTATCTCAGATGCTAATATCCAATTCCCAGAAATATTTGCAAAAGATCTGTAATTTAAAAAAAATTCCAAATGACTACTCCGATAGATGGGTATAAGGATTAATTTATCATTCTTTCTAGCATTTAGGACAAAAGAAGTACCCATACCATCTCGATAAGATATGTAATTCTTTACAAGGCTTCACATTCCTTGTGTTGAATGCCAGTTAACAATTTGAAAATAACTTCAGCAACTTAATATACAATTACCTGAAGAGGATTTACCACTTTTCCAATTCAAAACTATGACTATATAAAAACATGTATATGTGAAAAACAATTCTTCAAACCTATCTTGCTCAATCATAGATCAAATATGGAATATAAATAAAAGTCTTTTGATATTATATGATACAAAAGCTATACTACTCAACTTTCTTACATTAGAGTATTAATTCCTAAGATGGTCCCTCAGTACCACTTCAAACCTTTTGTGAAAAATGTGCATCTCCTTGAATCGCATTGGTTAAGAAGGAAGAACCACATCCTACTATCAATGGACATAACCATATATCAATGCTTGGGAGGTGAACTTTGTAGGTTATCTATCTCAGTCTAATAAAAAAGACTTAATGAAGGTTATCATAAAAGAGCTAATTAGGGGCTTCCCTGGTAGTCCAGTGGGTAAAGAGTCCACCTTGCAGTGCAAGGGGCACCAGTTTCATCCCTGGCCTGGGAAGATCCCACATGCCGTGGAGCAGCTGGACCAGTGTGTCCAACTGTGAGCCAGCGCCTGGAGCACATGTGCCCAGAGTCTGTGCTCTGGGGCCCCAATGGGAGGTTAGCTCAGGATAGGCCCTTGCTAGTTCTTGGAGAGCTGATAGTAGGAGACGGAATACAGATGGGGCAGCGGAGACAGCTGGCTAAGCACGCCATCTGCTCTCTGGATCTCCAGCTTGTGAGCATAGCGAAACATCTTCGGTTCCAGGATCTACAGGAAGGGAATGCATCCATTTAAGATTCTGTGGGTCCTCTGAATTTCAGCTATAATTAAAAACATAAACTCTCCCAAGAAATACTCCAGTTTAAAAGTTACAGAATCACATGTTGTGAAGTATCTCAGATGCTAATATCCAATTCCCAGAAATATTTGCAAAAGATCTGTAATTTAAAAAAAATTCCAAATGACTACTCCGATAGATGGGTATAAGGATTAATTTATCATTCTTTCTAGCATTTAGGACAAAAGAAGTACCCATACCATCTCGATAAGATATGTAATTCTTTACAAGGCTTCACATTCCTTGTGTTGAATGCCAGTTAACAATTTGAAAATAACTTCAGCAACTTAATATACAATTACCTGAAGAGGATTTACCACTTTTCCAATTCAAAACTATGACTATATAAAAACATGTATATGTGAAAAACAATTCTTCAAACCTATCTTGCTCAATCATAGATCAAATATGGAATATAAATAAAAGTCTTTTGATATTATATGATACAAAAGCTATACTACTCAACTTTCTTACATTAGAGTATTAATTCCTAAGATGGTCCCTCAGTACCACTTCAAACCTTTTGTGAAAAATGTGCATCTCCTTGAATCGCATTGGTTAAGAAGGAAGAACCACATCCTACTATCAATGGACATAACCATATATCAATGCTTGGGAGGTGAACTTTGTAGGTTATCTATCTCAGTCTAATAAAAAAGACTTAATGAAGGTTATCATAAAAGAGCTAATTAGGGGCTTCCCTGGTAGTCCAGTGGGTAAAGAGTCCACCTTGCAGTGCAAGGGGCACCAGTTTCATCCCTGGCCTGGGAAGATCCCACATGCCGTGGAGCAGCTGGACCAGTGTGTCCAACTGTGAGCCAGCGCTCTGGAGCACATGTGCCCAGAGTCTGTGCTCTGCTACGAGAGAGGCCACTACAATGGGAGGTCCACACGGGCCAAAGAACAAAGCTGGATGAAAATAAATGAAAGACCAATATAAGGGGCCAAAATTAAAAAAATAATAATAATAATAATAAAAGAGCTAATTACTTTTCACTTCTCAAAAAAAGGCCAAAATGACTCAATAAAATATTATTTTTGTCTGCTGAAGAAAAACATGAATGCACACATAGGCCCTAACCACTCAACTTTTATAAGTACTCACACAAAGAAGCACACTCACAGCTGAGTGTGGGGGATTACTACACATAATCCTCTATAATACACTCTGAATAGTCTGCATTATTTATAGACTTCAATGAGCCATTATTATCTTAGTCTTCTACTTCTAATGGTGACCAGGAACTATATCAAACACCTCTATTAAAAATAAAGCTGGGCTTCCCCTGGTGGTCCAGTGGGTAAGGACACCGCCTTGCAGTGCAAGGGGCACCGGTTCGATCCCCGGTCTGGGAAGATCCCACGTGCCGCGGAGCAGCTGGACCCATGTGTCCAATTACCGAGCCAGAGCTCTGGCGCGCATGCGCCCAGAGCCGGTGTTCTGCGACAACAGAGGCCACCGCGATGGGAGGCCCACACAGGCCAAAGAACAAAGATGGATGAAAAACAGACAAATGAAAGACCAATAGGAGTGACCCACCCACTCCCCTCCCTCCCCAACCCGACCCCCGCCCAAAAATAAATAAATAAATAAATCTTTTAAAAAATAAAAAATAAAGCTGAGTATCGGCATACTTTCAAGGCAATAGACCACTGGGCTTCATTAAATCTCCAGTAAAAATATATTTTAGTTAACATTTGTTTACAAACCTGTAAAAGTTGCATAGCAACTTCATAGATACTTCGAGAAGAATCCGCAGCTTTAAACAGTATCAGATTGAGGAGCATCACGGTGTCACACTGATAATCCCTAGGGACAAAGTTCACATGTTAGGTGAATCATGTTGAGAGGCCTTCACACCAGTTAATAAACACGAAATAAAGGGAAGCATGCACATATGCAGGGGCTAAGCCTATGAGGTGACCTTAATTTACAAAAAAAAAAAAGGGCACTAGATATGACATGGAATCTGTTCGGTTAGATTTTGTTAGAGCTTAAGGAAAGAAAACACTGGTTTATTAGTATTTGTGAGTTCAAAAGGACACATTTTCTTTTTTTTAAGAGAAGCTGAATAAAACAGGAAAGACAGTAGAAGCCAGAGTACCTGTTCTGGAAAACATTAGCGATGGCTTTAAAACAACCAGCCGCCACTCTCTGGGAGCCAGTGTAACAGCGGTCCACCGCCCAGTACATCAGGTTGCTCTGGTCCGGGTTCAGCTCCAGCAGTAAAGTAACTGCCTCACAGCCCAACTGATGAACCTATGTCAAGGTCACAAAAGTACACAGGACAGAGAGAGGCATATATTTATTCACCTACTTCTCTTACATTTTAATTAAAAATAATACAGGACATACATGCACTGTATTTCATCACAAGGCTCAAGTCTCCTGTTATTCCGCTCTTTCTGATTTTATTCAATCAGCACAAAAACCAACATGGAAAAATTAAACTTGGTCACCTGTGTTTTTATATAAGACTCTTAATAGTACAATTCAATTTGCCAGCAGAGCTCTGGAGGTGGTTGATGAATATGAACAGTGATTAAGTGCTTTCAGGAAAATGAGTGATTAACCTCTCCAGTTATTTTTATAAGATTTTATAAGATTTATCCTTTTTTTTTGATAGCCCAACACAAAATTTATTCTGAGGGGAAAAAACATTAAGTCCTATTTTAAACTATTAAGTCTGTGTGTACACAGTAAGAATAAAGAGGGGAAAAAAAGTGATTAATTGGAGAGTGATCAAAAAAATGAAACAAATAGCATATTTCCTCCACTGAGCTCAAAGTATTCCACAATTATATTCTTTTATGGACTTAAAACCCTATTGTGAGATATAGAATTAATATAGTAGTATGTATAGAAGAGGGAAATTAAAATTATTCAAGTGAGTACTAAATAAAAATTAGAAATCTCTTAGCTTATGGTAACCTATTTAACCTTACGTAATATGTTTTTGGCCTATAATTCTAACCTATCTTATTTTAAAAAGATGTGTTCAGTGAGCCATACAATAACTCTAAATAATGCAGTGTGTGTGTGTGCTCAGTGATGTCCAACACTCGGAAACTTCAGTGACTGTAGCCCACCAGGCTCCTTTGTCTATGAGATTTCCCAGGCAAAAATACTGGAATAGGTAGGTTGCCATTTCCTACTCCAAGGGATCTTCCCAATCCAGGGACTGAACCAATCACATGTCTCTTGTGTCTCCTGCACTAGCAGGCAGATTATTTACCACTAGTGCCGCCTGGGAAGCCCCAGAACAACGCAGTGACAATTTATTATAGAATTTTAAGGGAACTGTCACAATTACCTTTTTGTCCAGAGAGTCCAAAATGTTATCCAACCATTTGTACAAATAGCCATCTGATGAAAGTCCTACATTATCTGCAACAGGGCCACAACAGAGTACAGCAGACATAGCCTTCAAACAATAATATTAGAATTACATTTAAAACATTTCAGAGGATAAATGCTGGTTGCTTAATGAGAAGAGGCAGGGTATTTTAATCATGCTTATGTAGCCACAATATCTTTAATTTTTTTCTTTACAAAGAAAAGATTAACAGTAACTTTTGAAACTAAGAAATGTACTATGAACAGTATGCAAATATCATGATATTAATTAGACATGGAGTTTGAATAGTATGGGAGGGGAAGAAAAAAATGAAAAGACCATTGAGAAAGTACTTAAGTAGGAAACAAAAATGAGTATTTTTTTTGAGGTAATCCTCAGTTAAGAAAATGGCTTCCGGGGCTTCCCCTGGTGGTCCAGTGGGTAAGGACACCGCCTTGCAGCGCAAGGGGCACCGGTTCGATCCCTGGCCTGGGAAGATCCCACATGCCGCGGAGCGGCTGGACCGATGTGTCCAATTACCGAGCCAAAGCTCTGGAGCGCATGCGCCCAGAGCCGGTGCTCTGCAACGACAGACGCCACTGTTATGGACTTAAAACCTTGTGAATATAATTTAATAGTAGTATGTATAGAAGAGGGAAATTAAAATTATTCAAGTGAGTACTAAATAAAAATTAGAAATCTCTTAGCTTATGGTAACCTATTTAACCTTACGTAATATGTTTTTGGCCTATAATTCTAACCTATCTTATTTTAAAAAGATGTGTTCAGTGAGCCATACAATAACTCTAAATAATGCAGTGTGTGTGTGTGCTCAGTGATGTCCAACACTCGGAAACTTCAGTGACTGTAGCCCACCAGGCTCCTTTGTCTATGAGATTTCCCAGGCAAAAATACTGGAATAGGTAGGTTGCCATTTCCTACTCCAAGGGATCTTCCCAATCCAGGGACTGAACCAATCACATGTCTCTTGTGTCTCCTGCACTAGCAGGCAGATTATTTACCACTAGTGCCGCCTGGGAAGCCCCAGAACAACGCAGTGACAATTTATTATAGAATTTTAAGGGAACTGTCACAATTACCTTTTTGTCCAGAGAGTCCAAAATGTTATCCAACCATTTGTACAAATAGCCATCTGATGAAAGTCCTACATTATCTGCAACAGGGCCACAACAGAGTACAGCAGACATAGCCTTCAAACAATAATATTAGAATTACATTTAAAACATTTCAGAGGATAAATGCTGGTTGCTTAATGAGAAGAGGCAGGGTATTTTAATCATGCTTATGTAGCCACAATATCTTTAATTTTTTTCTTTACAAAGAAAAGATTAACAGTAACTTTTGAAACTAAGAAATGTACTATGAACAGTATGCAAATATCATGATATTAATTAGACATGGAGTTTGAATAGTATGGGAGGGGAAGAAAAAAATGAAAAGACCATTGAGAAAGTACTTAAGTAGGAAACAAAAATGAGTATTTTTTTTGAGGTAATCCTCAGTTAAGAAAATGGCTTCCGGGGCTTCCCCTGGTGGTCCAGTGGGTAAGGACACCGCCTTGCAGCGCAAGGGGCACCGGTTCGATCCCTGGCCTGGGAAGATCCCACATGCCGCGGAGCGGCTGGACCGATGTGTCCAATTACCGAGCCAAAGCTCTGGAGCGCATGCGCCCAGAGCCGGTGCTCTGCAACGACAGACGCCACTGCGATGGGAGGCCCACAGAAGCCAAAGAACAAAGACGGATGAAAACAGAGAAATGAAAGACCAATAGAAGTGGCCCGCCCGGTCCCCTCCTTCCCCAACCCGACCCCCGCCCAAAATAAATAAATAAATAAATAAATCTTTAAAAAAAAAAAAAAAAAAAGAAAATGGCTTCCAATTTTGGTAGACTCTGGTATGCTTCTACATTATATTTTACGTATTAAATAAGCTTCCAGTATAAGTGTTTGAATACAGCAGGCAAATGTATATTCTAGTACTGTCAGGCACTCTGAAGAAATTCCTATCCTTTCTATAACACCCAGCACTGAGAGACAAAAAAAATTTAACTCCACTCTTAACCTAAGAGAAAAGAAATCCGATTTTTAGGTAAATACCTTCAGTGCACAGTACTGATGTCTGTTAATTTGCATATTCCTATCACTGTATCTGTCCAAGGGCGTAAACATGATGCTAAAAGGACCTGCCCAGTGACTGAACAGCATAAACAGACTGTGACGGAGGCTCTGCTGAGGAAAAATACTTCTTCTCTGGTGCACTGTAAATAAAAAATAAGTGGAAAACATTATTTCCATTTCTTTTTCCCTTAATATACATGTCAATTTACTTGTTATTGAATATAATAAAAAAAAAAAGAAAGCAAAAGTTTTCATTTTAACCCACCCCCAACACCTGTAGTAATAGAAATTATTTACATATATGCAAACCGCAGGACCAGAGTTGCAGTGTACGTTATCACGTTAAGTGAGATGCACCATTATGTGAAATATGGCTTCTTGGCAAAGAGAACTGCCCAGCAGTCATGATGCCGCCTGCAGGCTGACACACACAGCTGCGCATCAGGACCCTGCTTCTCCCTGGGCTGTTGCTGGCTACATGGTAACCTTGGCCAAAACATTAACACAACAAACCCCTACATCATGGTTCACTGGTAAGAGAGGGCTCTGCACTATATAAGCTATTTTCAGCTATAAATTGATCATTACATGGACTTCTGATTTATCACAACAGACATAACAGACAACAAGGCAGCGGATCTACTTGCAGTAAAGTGTGAGACCTTGAGTTCAAACCCATTCTGCTGCCTTTTGCTGCTGGTTTAGATGAACTCCATGGATTCTTTCAACTTAAAAAAAAAAAACCTATTCTATAAGCTCTCTGCACCAATCCTTGTTGAAGAAACTCAACAGTATCATAATGAACCAAAGTGGAACATGGAAACAAGTCCTGACTACTGGACTAAATTAAATCTTTACATTATGAGCTCCAGATCAGACAATTTAGGAAACTATGTTCTTCCCTTCTATATAGCATCATTTGCCCCTCAAGTTTCAAATAGTACCCTGACATATTTTTTAAATGTTCACAAGCTGCTTGTCAACTTAAGATTTTCATAGATCAGGGGGGAAAAATTATGATAGTTCCTTAATATTCATTTATGGTTTGAGGAGCTAAAACTCATACCTGGAACATTCTGAATGATATTCGCCACTAAGGCACTGAAATGGCATCGTATATCCTTCAAGGTGTCGGAGTCCTTCTCATTTTCTGCTTCTAGGAGCTGTCTAGTTAAATCTACATACTCCAATAAAGTATTGTTGAGGAAATGGGTTTCACTATCAAGGCCACCACTTGCACTGAAAATATAGAAGAAAATACATGTCAAAGAAAAATATGATTTTGAACTATAATTTAAGTCAATGTTATTTTCTCCATCAAAATATACTGCTTGTCAAAATAAAGATATAAGCAGACACATGGGGACAGAGAGGATCAGTTTAGAAGGTAGAAAGGTTAATTGTATACATTTACACAGGTGCCCCACATAGACATATTATGCCTTTATTATTATTATTTTTAAAGATTTATTTATTTATTTATGGGGAGGTGGGGAGGGAGGGGAGCAGGCGGGCTACTTCTGTTGGTCTTTCATTTGTCTATTTTCATCCATCTTTGTTCTTTGGCCCGTGTGGGCCTCCCATCGCGGTGGCCTCTGTTGTCGCAGAGCACCGGCTCTGGGCACATGCGCTCCAGAACTCTGGCTCGGTAATTGGACACACCGGTCCAGCTGCTTCGCGGCACGTGGGATCTTCCCACATCAGGGATCGAACCGGCACCCCTTGCACTGCAAGGCGGTGTCCTTACCCACTGGACCACCAGCGAAGCCCCATATTATGCCTTTAGCATCATCAATCAAATATCCATCAGGTACTTATTCTCAGCAAGTAATAGGTATTATTGGTATAACTGAGGATACAAATTTCAAACTTGCAGTAAAGTCCTTGATTTGGGGAAGAACCATTTTCAACAGTTAATCATAATTTGAACCAAAGTGGAACATGGAAACAAGTCCTGACTACTGGACTAAATTAAATCTTTACATTATGAGCTCCAGATCAGACAATTTAGGAAACTATGTTCTTCCCTTCTATATAGCATCATTTGCCCCTCAAGTTTCAAATAGTACCCTGACATATTTTTTAAATGTTCACAAGCTGCTTGTCAACTTAAGATTTTCATAGATCAGGGGGGAAAAATTATGATAGTTCCTTAATATTCATTTATGGTTTGAGGAACTAAAACTCATACCTGGAACATTCTGAATGATATTCGCCACTAAGGCACTGAAATGGCATCGTATATCCTTCAAGGTGTCGGAGTCCTTCTCATTTTCTGCTTCTAGGAGCTGTCTAGTTAAATCTACATACTCCAATAAAGTATTGTTGAGGAAATGGGTTTCACTATCAAGGCCACCACTTGCACTGAAAATATAGAAGAAAATACATGTCAAAGAAAAATATGATTTTGAACTATAATTTAAGTCAATGTTATTTTCTCCATCAAAATATACTGCTTGTCAAAATAAAGATATAAGCAGACACATGGGGACAGAGAGGATCAGTTTAGAAGGTAGAAAGGTTAATTGTATACATTTACACAGGTGCCCCACATAGACATATTATGCCTTTATTATTATTATTTTTAAAGATTTATTTATTTATTTATGGGGAGGTGGGGAGGGAGGGGAGCAGGCGGGCTACTTCTGTTGGTCTTTCATTTGTCTATTCTTCATCCATCTTTGTTCTTTGGCCCGTGTGGGCCTCCCATCGCGGTGGCCTCTGTTGTCGCAGAGCACCGGCTCTGGGCACATGCGCTCCAGAACTCTGGCTCGGTAATTGGACACACCGGTCCAGCTGCTTCGCGGCACGTGGGATCTTCCCACGTCAGGGATCGAACCGGCACCCCTTGCACTGCAAGGAGGTGTCCTTACCCACTGGACCACCAGCGAAGCCCCATATTATGCCTTTAGCATCATCAATCAAATATCCATCAGGTACTTATTCTCAGCAAGTAATAGGTATTATTGGTATAACTGAGGATACAAAAATTTAAGAGAATTCAAATAAGAGTGCTGGTTTTTGAATCTCCTAACTTTGGACCTTGGGAGTTGCTTCAAGAATCTGTACAATAAGACAATAAATGCTGGAGAGGGTGCGGAGAAAAGGGAACCCTCTTGCATTGCTGGTGGGAATGTAAATTGATACAGCCTCTATGGAAGACAGTATGGAGATTCCTTAAAAAACTAAAAATAGAAGCACCCTATGACCCAGCAATTCCACTACTAGGCCTATATCCTGATGAAATCAAAAATGAAAGAGGCGGGCTTCCCCTGGTGGTCCAGTGGGTAAGAATACCTCCTTGCAGTGCAAGGGGCGCTGGTTCGATCACTGGCCTGGGAAGATCCCACGTGCCTCGGAGCGACTGGACCAATGTGTCCAATTGCTGAGCCGGAGCTCTGGAGTGCATGCGCCCAGAGCCGGCGCTCTGCAACAACAGACGCCACCGCGATGGGAGGCCCACAGGAGCCAAGGAACAAAGACGGATGAAAACAGACAAATGAAAGACCAATAGAAGTGGCCCGCCTGCTCCCCTCCATCCCCAACCCGACCCCTGCCCAAAAATAAATAAATAAATAAATCTTTAAAAAAAAAAAAAATGAAAGAGGCACCTGTACCCCAATGTTCATTGCAGCTCTCTATACAATAGCCAGAACACGGAAGCAACCTAGATGTCCATCAACAAATGAACGGATACAGAATCTCTGGTACATATATACAATGGAATACTACTCAGCTGTTAAAAGAAATGCAGAAGACTCAGTCCTAATGAGGTGGCTAGCTCTAGAACCTATCATAAAAAGTGAAGTAAGTCAAAAAGAGAAAGACAAGTACAGTATACTAACTCATATATATGGAATCTAGTAAGATGGTCATGATAACACATGCAGTGAACTCATGGAACAAAGAATAGACATAAGGACATTGTGGAGAACAAACAGTGAGAGCGATGCATAGAGGAAGTAACACGGAAACCTATACTGTCATTTGTGGAAAAGATAGCTATTGTTATTGTGCTAAGGGAATAGGAGTGCCTACAATAACTTGGGGCGATGGTCCAGAGGGGTGGGAGGGGGGGAACTGGGTGGCTGGAGGGAACAGGGATATGCATATGAATAATCTGGGAACATACATGTCGGTGAACAACAAAACTCTGTAAAATCTTTAAAATAAAGAATGAAAAAAGAAAAAAAAAAAGAATCTGTACAATAAGATTCTCTTTAAGGCCTGGAGCTCTCTGACTGCAAGGAGGTCGCTGGTCAGAGTCACAGATCCTGGATTCTAGTCTTGTTCCATCAGTTATTGATAAGCATGTGACCAGTAGTTACTTGAGAGTATTTACCAGTAGTAACTTAGTTCACTTTTCCTTGTTATATTTATTTGAAAAATACCTCTAAAATGTATGACTTCAAAAGTAAAAATCTTCTTTCAATAGCTGCAAAGAATTTTTTATACACATCCTAAAGCCTTGAAAATAACAGTAAGGAGCCACTGTGATATGACAATATATTAAGATATATCAGTTTATAACTACAAAAATATGTTGAACATATTCACAGTGAAACTTTTTCCTGTATTCTGTAAATGAATGTTTTTAAACTCTGCGTCAACACTTCTTAGTGGCTGGGGAACCAACCTGGTAGATTGTAAGCTGACCCAGAAAAACTGAGTACCTACTATGCACCAGGCAGAGGGGATCAACTGAGTGAACAAAGCAAAGATCCCTGCCTTCTGGCCATTCAGAATTGATTTTTTTTCCCCTTAAGCAAGAAAACAAAAAGTTCATAAAAGTGATAAATTTACAGTGATTTTCCTTGGGGGGAAAAAACAAATCCAAAAATAAAGCATGCATTGTATTACTAACATTACAAGAAAAGCAATTAAAAAAAAAATTCAGACGTGTATTAGGTTAATTGTTTTGCATCAGGCTCAGCAAATGTCAAATTCACTTTGGCTAACTTGAACTTGTTTTATTTTTGTGGAGAACCAAAGGGGGGGAACAAAGAATGATGTTTCTTTTTTTAATTTTATTTTCATTTGCTTTTCATTTATTATAATAGTAAATCAATGATTAAAATTCTCTTTGATTAAAGCTATATTTTGAAAGCACTTGTCAAAATCATTCAATGCTAAATATAAAAGAAGTAAGGCACACCGAAAAATAAATGATCAGGACAAATGGTAAAGTACCAATACATACTATACTTGTTTGATTATTAACATTCATTCCCTCAGGATCTTTTCTGGAAATGATCAGATTCACTTTTTTTCTCTTTCAATGATCAGGCAACACCGTTACCTCTCTAAGGAAACAGTTATTTCCCCACAGAAAGCTTACGGAATGTTCCTCGAGGGGCTGGTCTTAGTGTCAACAGTAACACCATGTTTGGGGTTTTATTTGTAAAGAGTGGATATAGAAATTCTATTTTGGGATTTCATAATTTTTCTCAGCACAACAGATTAACAGTTGATTGGAGTAAATTTGCAAATCTTATAATGTTTAGCCTTTAAATATATGATTTTTACAACTCTAGAAGAAATATACCTTAAGAACAAGGTAAGACATAGTTAAAGCAGATAGATACTGCCTCCTCCCCAGAAAAAAAATGGTAGCTGTCCACTTGCCTAGATTACTAGACCTCAAGAAATATTAAAATCACAAGGGACATTATACTCGATTTTTGTCTGAAGCAATCTGTGCCAGTGGTAGATCTTCAATATATTTTTTTAGCCATGGGTTAATGTACTAGATGCATCTTTAGTAAATAATGTTTATAGTGATGCAAATTTGTCTTTGTTACAAAGGTACGTATCTGTTTTTATACATTTCCTAAGAGAAAAAAAATTATGTTCCCTAATAAATCCAGTTTTAAAAACCAAGATCCAATACCTACCTGTGACTAATGACTCCAGCATCTGCCAGCAGTTCAAATATTCGTACCAGTTGTACTCGTAAAATATCTCGACGCCTGCGCCGTTTCATATTCTATTTCAAAGACAACAAGTATACGAATTAAAAATTTTTCAAGGAAGTTGGCAGGAAACTTACTGGTGTAACGTGGAAGGAATACTGTGAATGCCTTAAGAGTTTGGGGCTCATTGTTTTGCTTGTGCAAGCTGGATTTTAGACAGTCTGAGGGCTGTTACATCAAAAAGGTGTGTATGGATAATTTGAAATTAATAAGAAAAATAAAATCAAATGACATTTTACCTAGTAAGAAGCTTATGAGGAGAGAAAGAAAATTCTACAGTTACTTAACAGTTACTTTTTGGTCAGATTTGCTAATCCGTGCACTTTAGAGGAACTGAAACTGTTAGTAAACTAGTCCCTTGGGGCGATAAAGAACCCCTAACATGCTCCCAATAATATGGCAGAAGGGGCAGGGAAAACATCACAAAGAGGACTAAAGAAATCCCACAGACTCCACTCACACTGTGACTTTTCACTTGATGGTTACTTGAGAGACAAAAATGCAAAACACATTTCTTTGATGACTGTGGTATGAATACATCTGTCTGTCTTCCTAGGGCCTAAGTACGAATGCCTAGAAGAATACTTATGACATCTCAACTTGATTCTGCTTTCAACAGGAACAAACATAATGGTAAGATACAATGAGTCTCCTATATCATTGGCTTCTTGAGCTCATCATTTCATCCATGATGTAATACACAGCAATTAGGAATTACTCTTTCAGTTTCTTGTCCACAACCCAGTTTTCTGCCTTCCAAAATCAAACCAATCTGTGGATAACCAATCCATTAAATGTACTATTTCTTTGAGCTCTTATGAACTTTGCTGCAATTCATATTGAATGAAATGGTTTCTTAACGGTGCTTGAGGATTGTTGCAAAGTTTTAGATGACCTGCTTTCATTCTGTGTCCCCAGAAAGATGGTGAGTCTAATGCTTTCGAAATGTATCACACCTTCAAGATACATCACTGTGCATATCTATTCACTTGCTATAATGGCTTTCTGTCCTGAAATTGATAAGTATAAATACTGCTACTTAATTTTATTTCCAATTCCACTTTAATGAATCCTTTTGTACTGTAGCCAACATGATTAGTCTGAAACAAAGACCTAATCAATTACAAAATGGAGATACTATCCCTATTCCACAGGGTTGAATTAGCAAAAAGGAAGTGAAGGATTCCACATGCGTTTATAAGGTCCCTATACAAAGTAGCCACTGGCACTTTCTGCCTCTCTTGCTGAAGGTTCTCAGAGGATCTCCAACATTAATAACAGTGACTCTCATTCAGTTTTCCACATCAGACTCATCAAAGGTGCTTAAGAAAACAGATTCCTAGGCTCTATTCCAGGGAATCTCATTGAACAGGCCCAGTAATCTATGATCTTTTGCAAGCTCTTGGGTTACTTCTCAGATTTCCCTGCCCTATGAGGACCACCGGTCCACTGGATTAAAGCTGAAACCAGAAGTCTTTCACGTGACATTTTCTTTCTTGTTTTGCAGCCTAACATTTTATCACTTTTCCGTAACATAATTACAAATAAAAATGGGCAATGTCCAAATGCTTCTAAAATAAAGTTTGCAAATGCTATTCCCTCTACCTAGAATGTCTTTTCCTTGCTTGTCCACTTGGGGAATATGCTTCAAAATTTCACCTCAAATGTTACTGCTTCAACTATAAAGCATTCTCTTATGCCACAGGCAGAATCAGAGGTTTTCTTCTCTGTATATCATACAACTGTTTATCTGTTATCTTATTTATGTACATAATACATTGTTCTAATATAGATTACACATCATCTGTCCCACAAGACCTGCAGCTTCTGAAAGCTGTTCAGAACCTGATGTATATATGTGAGGTTCTAGACCTGGGATTGGAAGAATGCAGCCCTCAGGCCACATCTGCCCATTCATTGCTGCCTGTAACTGTACTAGAGAACCATACCTGCTTGTTTAGCTGTCTAGGCAGCAAAACTAAGAAGCTGCAACAGAAACAGGATGGCCTGCAAAGATGGAAATGCTATCTGGTCATTTATAGAGAAGATCAGCAGACTCTACCCACCCTCATTTCAGGTCGAACAATAGAACATCTGTATTACAGATGGGTTTCTGAGTAAGACCTCTTGGCAGGAGGTGAGGGGGTGGGGGGAAGAGTTCTACACATTTTAAAAATGTTGAAAATGGCAACAGATTTATTGACTTCTGAATTTCTATCTTTTGTTAAGAGTGTATAGAATATAGAAGCCAATTTTAAGTGTTTGCCAAATATTTAATGATCTAAAACTACACAGCTTACCTCTGGCCTTCGTTCAAGTGCTTCTTTAATTATGGGATGTAATTCCTCTATTAGTTCCCTAGAAGAAAAATAATATACATTCTTTTAATTAATAGCCAAACATATGACATATAGAAATATATAAATATTAATATAATGATATAAAACTGACAAATGTTAATACTAATTCTACTGTTTTAAACACATTTTCTTTGTTTGTTATTTGTTTTTGTTGGGTTTTCTTTGGCCACACCACACAGCTTTCGGGATCTCAGTTCCCCAACCAGTGATCAAACCTGGGCCTTTGGCAGTGAAAGCACGGAGTGCTAACCACTGGACTGCCAGGGAATTCTCTGCTTTATTTTGACTGTGAAATAACACAGGCATTCTGTAGAACATTTGAAAAACATAAAAAATGGTATTCTAATTTATTCTAAATTGTAGAGATAAATACTATCTGTTCACTCATCTTGCAGTTTACACAGTTGAAACTTTAACATTCATAAAATAGTGTTTTTCTTCTTAAACACAAGCATAAGCACTTTCACATGCCATTAATTTATAATACTATAGTATAGGGTTGAATATGACAATTTTCCTAACTATTTTCAGTTATTACTGGATTCATTCAACTTTTTTTTTTTTTTAAAGATTATTTATTTATTTTGGGGGGGTAGGGTGGGGAGGGAGGGGAGCAGGTGGGCTACTTCTATTGGTCTTTCATTTGTCTATTTTCATCCATCTTTGTTCTTTGGCCCGTGTGGGCCTCCCATCGCGGTGGCCTCTGTTGTCACAGAGCGCCGGCTCTGGGCGCATGCGCTCCAGAGCTCCAGCTCGATAATTGGACACATCGGTCCAGCCGCTCCACGGCACGTGGGATCTTCCCAGACCAGGGATCGAACTGGCGCCCCTTGCACTGCAAGGCAGTGTCCTTACCCACTGGACCACCAGGGAAGCCCTCAACTTTTTTTTTTTTGCCTCTAAATCACTGTTTATTTTTTATCCATCTTCATTGTTTGGCCTGCATGGGCCTCCCATTGCAGTGACCTCTCTGGTTGCAGAACACTGGCTCTGGGCGCATGCACTCCAGAGCTCTGGCTCGTAATTGGACACACCAGTCCAGTCGCTCCACAGCACGTAGGATCTTCCTGGGCCAGGGATCAAATTGGTGCCCTTTGCACTGCAAGGCAGACACGCTGGACCATCAGGGAAGCCCCCCAATTTTATCTAATTTTTAAAATAAATACTGTCCAATGAACATCTTTACACATTAATCTGACTTGATTTCTGATTATTTCCATAGGATTAATCCTCACACTTGAAATAAATGGGTCAAAGATATGAACTTCATGAAAATAATCTTTTTTTTTTTGCTTATATCCTGATTTTAAATTGCAAATGTACTCATTTCTATTTATGGGGATTTGTTTAAGAAATTGAGATAATTTTTGTACCTCACTGTTTTCTATTATCACAACAGTATATTTACGTGTCATAAAATCTTCTAGATACATTATGATTTATTAACCTATTCTCAGTTGTACATGTTACCTTGGAGACAAAACCTCAAACATCACACCATATCAATAGAGGATAGCCTCAGAAGACTAAATTCAGGATCCAGGACTTTCCTCCCGGCACAGTGGATAAAAATCTGCCCAACAATGCAGGGGAGGTGGATTTGATGCCTGATCCGGGAAGATTCCATGTGCCCCAGAGCACTAGGCCCGTCCTCCACCACTACTAAAGTTGGTACACGCTAGAGCCTGCATGCCGCAACCACTGAGTCTGCATTCTTCAACTCGTGAAGCCTGAGCACGCGAGAGCCTGTGCTCCTCAAGAAGAGAAGCCACGCCATGGCAATAAGACGACCAGGCACTGCAGCAAAGAGTGGCCCACACTCGCTGTAATTAGAGAAAGCTGGCGCAAAGTAAGGAAGACCCAGCGCAGCCATAAATAAATATTTTTAAAAATTCAGGATCCAGGGCTTCCCTGGTGGTCCAGTGGGTAAGGACACCGTCTTGCAGTGCAAGGGGCACTGGTGTGACCCCTGGCCTGGGAAGATGCCACGTGCCACGGAGTGGCTGGACCGATGCGTCCAACTACTGAGCCGAAGCTCTGGAGCGCATGTGCCCAGAGCCGGTGCTCTGCAACAAGAGAGGCCATTGTGATGGGAGGCCTACACGGGCCAAGGAACAAAGAAGGATGGAAATAGATTAATGAAATACCAATAGAAGTGGCCAAAAAAAAAAAAAAGTCAGGATCCAGCTAGCAATAATAAAGTAGAAACTCAAGCAAAAATGAAGAATTCACTTTAAAGCTATCAAAAACATCAAGAATGACATAAAATATGTACATAATTATTTCTTTAAAGACTAGTCACTCTTGAACAAAGAGGAAACTAGTTTTAAGCAACAGATCAAGACTGTAAACAGAATCACTATGTAAATAAATCACAAAGGAAAATGTTACAGCTTTACATGGCATTTTACAATCTTTAGAACATGTTTATGTATGATTTTCAAAATCATTCTTTCAAGAAAATAGGGTAAATGTTAAGCAAAAAGAGAAAATAAAATAATAAATTAAATAAATGACCCAATAAATGTTAAATGGCTGGTTAGCTGGTGGGAGTCAGGACTGATATGCAGCTATCCTGGTGATAAGCATACTACCTCACCTTCTCAACAAGTAGCCACACTTACTATTTTAGTGCATAGAGAAAACATTTAAAGATAATTACCTAAACGCTCCTGGGTTGGTCCTGCCAAGACCTAGAACAAGGGATTCTGTGATTTCCATGCTCTCAGAGCGCATCATTGGAACTATGTGCTTAAACAAGGATGAAGGGGATGGGATGCCAATAATCTGGAAAAAAGATATTATATTTATAGCAGTCACTAATGATAGTACATTCACCTAAACTGTCATTTCAACAATATTTGGTCACGGACAATGGAATGATGACATTTAACAATGAATTCATCTGTGACGTACATCATCTAACAAGGTTAAATGGCTAACAAAGTTAAGTTCATTAACAGAAGTGGGATTTGCAGGCCTCTTATGAACGTAAGACACTCACTATCATATAGTACAGGCTGACTCTCTCCCTCAGCCTATTTCTTTTGATCTGTAAAAAGAAGCTTAACAAAAAACACCCACTATTTCTAAAAGGATCATCAGTGCTAAACAGCCAAGTGTTAGGTTTGGTCAATTTCCTTCAAACATATGATAATATTCTATTTCATATCATGAAGATCATAATCACTGTTCTTAGCCTGTTATTTGTACCACTACATAATTTAGGGGCACTCTAAAAGCAAAACTTTATCTATTATTGGTTCCAACTAAGAACCCATAAAACAATGGCTTGGCCCAAAAGTTTGTCCAGGTTTTCATAAGTTGCGATGGAAAAACCTGAATGAATTTTTTGGTCAGCCCAACAGTGATAGCATTGTCTTGAACCATTTTCAGCACCAGACTACATAACAAAAGTGCACACTTTTCTGTCAAGTTATTTTAATGACCTGAAACGGACATTTTAAAATGTGACTCCTACGTTGCCATTCGGATTCAGTGGCAGATCCAAACGCCTTACTTTAGAGTCAATGCTGTAGCCACTGTCAGGGGTGGACGCCAGCGTCTCGGGGGGAGAGCACCTCACAGAACCCGCGGGCGCTGGAGACGCTGCGGAGGTGGCCGCGCTGCAGCAAAGAAGCAGGTAGTTCCTCCACAGGCCAATGTACGAGTCACTGCTCGCAGTGGTATTCACTTTCTTAGCATTGATGGGGCTACTGAGAAGAAGAGAAACACGCAGCTGTAAATAATACAACGTGTTTTGAAAAGTTTCTTTTAAACTAAAGCTTCTCTGTCCATGGAATTTTCCAGGCAAGAATACTGGAGTGGGTTGTCATTCCCTTCTCCAAGGGAATCTTACCGACGCAGGAACAGAATTCAGATCTCCGGCATTGCAGGCAGATTCTTTACTGTCTGAGTCACCAGGAAGCCCAACTAAAGCTTTCACCTTTAGTGGAAATAGTTAGCAATGAATTCATCTGTGACGTACATCATCTAACAAGGTTAAATGGCTAACAAAGTTAAGTTCATTAACAGAAGTGGGATTTGCAGGCCTCTTATGAACGTAAGACACTCACTATCATATAGTACAGGCTGACTCTCTCCTCAGCCTATTTCTTTTGATCTGTAAAAGAAGCTTAACAAAAAACACCCACTATTTCTAAAAGAATCATCAGTGCTAAACAGCCAAGTGTTAGGTTTGGTCAATTTCCTTCAAACATATGATAATATTCTATTTCATATCATGAAGATCATAATCACTGTTCTTAGCCAGTTATTTGTACCACTACATAATTTAGGGGCACTCTAAAAGCAAAACTTTATCTATTATTGGTTCCAACTAAGAACCCATAAAACAATGGCTTGGCCCAAAAGTTTGTCCAGGTTTTCATAAGTTGCGATGGAGAAACCTGAATGAATTTTTGGTCCAGCCCAACAGTGATAGCATTGTCTTGAACCATTTTCAGCACCAGACTACATAACAAAAGTGCACACTTTTCTGTCAAGTTATTTTAATGACCTGAAACGGACATTTTAAAATGTGACTCCTACGTTGCCATTCGGATTCAGTGGCAGATCCAAACGCCTTACTTTAGAGTCAATGCTGTAGCCACTGTCAGGTGGACGCCAGCGTCTCGGGGAGAGCACCTCACAAAACCCCGCGGGCGCTGGAGACGCTATGGAGGTGGCAGCGCTGCAGCAAAGAAGCAGGTAGTTCCCCCACAGGCCAATGTACGAGTCACTGCTCGCAGTGGTATTCACTTTCTTAGCATTGATGGGGCTACTGAGAAGAAGAGAAACACGCAGCTGTAAATAATACAACGTGTTTTGAAAAGTTTCTTTTAAACTAAAGCTTCTCTGTCCATGGAATTTTCCAGGCAAGAATACTGGAGTGGGTTGTCATTCCCTTCTCCAAGGGAATCTTACCGACGCAGGAACAGAATTCAGATCTCCGGCATTGCAGGCAGATTCTTTACTGTCTGAGTCACCAGGGAAGCCCAACTAAAGCTAAATTTCTATCACTTTAGTGGAAATAGTTAGCATAAAGTTTTTATCACTATTACTGGATCTTTGTGGAATAAGATATAATTAATAACAGACTGAAATGTAAACATTATAGGATCATTTTAACAATCTATTATTTCTGTGGGTACAGTCAATTTTTTTTTTTTTTAATTTTGGCCTCTTTTATTGGTTTTTTATTTATTTTCATCCATCTTTATTCTTGACCTGTGTGGGCCTGCCATCGCAGTGGCCTCTCTCATCTCAGAGCACTGGCTCTCGGCGCATGCGCTCCAGAGCTCCGGCTGGGTAGTTGGACACATTGGTCCAGCTGCTCCATGGCACATGGGATCTTCCTGGGCCAGGGATCAAACCAGTGCCCCTTGCACTACAAGGCAGACTCTCTACCCACTGTACCACCAGGGAAGCCCTACAGTTAATATTTTATCAGGTCACATTTTATAACATATTATATGTGTTCAATGTAGGGGCAAAAAAGTGAAAGCGAAATGAAAGTCACCATTAATCCCAAACCAAAATAAGCTCTGTATATTCTTTTACACATATTCAATTCATACACATGCATAAAGGCATATATATATATATATTTTTTTTTTAATTATTTATTTTTTTGGCCACTTCTATTGATCTTTCATTTATTTCCATCTTTGTTCTTTTGACCTGTGTGGGCCTCCCATCACAGTGGCCTCTCTCGTTGCAGAGCACTGGCTCTGGGCGCATGTGCTCCAGAGCTCTGGCTCAGTAGCTAGACACATGGGTCCAGCCGCTCCGCGGCACGTGGGATCTTCCCAGGCCAGGGATCGAACCAGCGCCCTTGTGCTGCAAGGCGGACTCTCTACCCACTGTACCACCAGGGAAGCCCTACAGTTAATATTTTATCAGGTCACATTTTATAACATATTATATGTGTTCAATGTAGGGGCAAAAAAGTGAAAGCAAAATGAAAGTCACCATTAATCCCAAACCAAAATAAGCTCTGTATATTCTTTTACACATATTCAATTCATACACATGCATAAAGGCATATATATATATATATTTTTTTTTTAATTATTTATTTTTTTGGCCACTTCTATTGATCTTTCATTTATTTCCATCTTTGTTCTTTTGACCTGTGTGGGCCTCCCATCACAGTGGCCTCTCTCGTTGCAGAGCACTGGCTCTGGGCGCATGTGCTCCAGAGCTCTGGCTCAGTAGCTAGACACATGGGTCCAGCCGCTCCGCGGCACGTGGGATCTTCCCAGGCCAGGGATCGAACCAGCGCCCCTTGTGCTGCAAGGCGGTGTCCTTACCCACTGGACCACCAGGGAAGCCCTGACACATCTCTTTTAATTTACAAAAACTGAGTAATATTGTTTCATTGTTTTGTATCTGCTTTTTATACTTAACATATGTATTTAAACATCCTCCATGTAAACTGGGCTTCAGTGGTGGCTCAGATGGTAAAGAATCCTTCTGCAATGTGGCAGACCTGGGTTCAATCCCTGGGTTGTGAAGATTCCCTGGAGAAGGGAAAAGCCACCCACTCCAGTATTCTTGATTGGTGAATTGCATGGCTTGTCCATTGGTTTGCAAAGACTCGGACATGACTGAGTCACTTACGTTAAGAATAAACAATACAAGCTTCCCCTGGTGGTCCAGTGGATAAGGACACCGCCTTGCAGTGCAAGGGGTGCCGGTTCGACCCCTGGCCTGGGAAGATCCCACGTGCCGCGGAGCGGCTGGACCAATGTGTCCAATTACCGAGCTGAAGCTATGGAGGGCATGTGCCCAGAGCCAGCGCTCTGCAACGACAGACGCCACCGCGATGGGAGGCCCACAGGAGCCAAAGAACAAAGACGGATGAAAATAGAGAAATGAAAGACCAATAGAAGTGGCCCGCCCACTCCCCTCCCTCCCCAACCCGACCCCCGCCCAAAATAAATAAATAAATAAATCTTAAAAAAAAAAAAAAGAATAAACAATACACACAATTTCACTGATTCATCAACAGTTTCTTAGTACCTCAAACAAACAAATAAACAAACAAACAAAAACTTCAGAGCACTGTGACAGTGGTAAAAAAATAAAAAACATAAACAAAACCTGCTAAAAAAGTCACTGCCATCATGTGTGCTGGGGGGGATATACAATACAGAAATAAAACAATGTCAGACAGTGCTGAGACTGATGAAGAAAACTCAAGCAGAAAGAGGATATAGGGAATGGTGGTAGGAGAGAGACTCATAATTTAAAATATGGTAAAATAAAGGATATTAAATAAATTCATAAATGTTATACAAGGTGGCAAGGGTCAATATTTTAAAAGTGACATTCAATACATAATATTTGAGAATCTATATGAAAATTTAGTTAACATGTATATATACACGTATATAAATAGCAAAGGCAAAACCAGAAAATGTATATATGTTTTTTCAAACAAATTCTCTTCTAGATTTAAGAGTAAGACTCACCTACAGTTTATGAGGCCTCGGTCAACTCTCCATCACATTGTCAGTTACTCTCAGCTCTTTACTGTTATGCTCAGACCCTCACTGAACGCAGTTTCCCTTCACTCCTCACCCTTTATCTACAGACCTTTCTATACCCACTTCCATACTCATCCTCAACACAAGTTATACCCACGTCCATACTCATCCTCAACACAAATTGCATACTGAGCAATGTGATATTAAGTAAATGGACAATTACAATTTGGTGAGACCAAATTATACAGATTGAATGAAAGGAGTATGAGACTACATCCGTTGTCATTTTCATCCCCCTCCTTAGCACACAAGGACGTTACTGCATGTCGTTTATGGGATTTCCAATTTGTAGATTTTGCCAAGTGCATACATTATGAAGGCTGACAGGCCATATACTGTAAAATTTACACCAGGAAAATCACTTACTTTATATCAACTTGTGGGGATAACAACTGAAGTCTTGTGTAGGCAAACATCCAAGCATAGCTCACAGCTGTAGGACAGTGTTTTGGAAGGTTTTCTTGCTTTAAAAAACTGGAGAGACTTATAATCCATGGGTCTTGGCCCTGGGTCACATGTGCAAATATCCATATGTGTGATGGACTGATCACATCAAACTGGTGGCTGATGGGAGAGGAGTTCCACTCTGCTAAGGTCTGCAAATCGATTGAGCTCGGGCAGTACAGCAAGGTAGTCTAAGCAGAAAAAAATACTCATTGCACATTTCAACAACTTCTAAAGCTTTACCACATCGATTGCTTTAAACTATAAAAGTAGCCTACTGGTAGTTTCTAGAACAGAGACTCTTAAACAGGGATAAAATGAGGTCAAAGATACATTTAAGGGGGTAGAGAATTCCCCAAACTGCATATAAGGTTTTTGTGCACATTCGGTTTTTCTAGAAGAGTTTCCATAATTTTTATTATTCTTAAAAAGATCTATAAACCAAAAAGGTTAAGAACCACTGTTTATGTAATTCTTACATGAATATGCAACTCACAGAATACTCAAGATGCTAGAGAACTCAAAAATGAGTCATTGACTTTCATGCTGATGTGCACTACATATGAGTAAGTAGAACAGACTGGACAATGGGCTCCTCTCCAGAGGCACACATTATCAAATATCTGTTCAATAACAGTCGAAGCTTTTATGCTCAGGAGATAAAAGACTTACCTTCAGAGAAAATTATTTATGATTCAAATGACAACAAAGAATGGAGTCTTAAAAACTGAACAGAGGCACGATTCACTAGAGCATTCAACAGATATTTACAGAGTACCCACTCTGAGTCAGGCACTGCCTTAGGCACTAGAAGAGAGTCACCCACTTCTTGCTGGCAATTCATGGTTAATAATAATCTAAAACAGAATTCTTTAAATTCAACAGAGTTATAACCATAGCTTAGGCTTATAAAATTTGATTATTATCTCTCTTGGTTACATATGACTTGAGTCGTAAGAGTCAAGTAGAAAGCACAGAAATCTCTTGTGCAGGTATTCCAAAACAGGAAGAAAGTAATTTCAGTTAGTAAAGTTTGAAAAGTTTGAAAAACATCAGTTTTGAAAACCTGACTGACAGCCTTTCTTCTCCAAACTAAATTAAGAAAGATGGCATACGTTTTCTTAGTAATGTATGTGTTGACCAAGTGTTTTTCTTCATTTTAATGAGTCAAAGTATGTATGTTGTGGTATTGGGTATGACTCTTTTGTGACCTCATGGACTGCAGCCTGCCAGGACCCTCTGTCCATGGAATTTTCCAGGCAAGAATACTGGAATGTGTTGCCATTTCCTGCTCCAGGGGATCTTCCCAACTCAGGGATTGAACCTGCATCTCCTGCACTGGCAGGCAGATTCTTTACCACTAAGCTGCTACGGAAGCCCCAAGTGATATGTGACTCAGGCATAAAATACTGTATATTTACTCCATGCACTTGAATTTCTGCAGCAAAGCAAACAAATACATTTACTGAAGATGCAGAGTGCAATTTTTTTTGCTTTGAATTTCAACAGGAAAATTTTCCATAGCCCTTTAACCAGCATATATAGGTCAAGAATATTATATGCCGTAATAAATAGCAAACAGTAGTCACGTGCAACTTCAGATTTAATAGAAACTTCTCAGATTTTACAAGAAGATTTTACAACTTCTTAGATTTTTCAAGACTGGAATTTTACAAAGATAATATATTTCTATTTTGTGGGGAAGATTACTGACTAGTGGCACTTGTGTATGCTACTTGTGGAAACTGTTCTTTTTTTAAAACACTTTACCACCTTCAAAAATATTTCCTAATCTTGACATTTATAAAAGAAGTTAAGGTATGTAGGTACATCTCAAATTCCAAAACACAGCTGAATAGCATGAAATCATTAGTAAAGTTTGACAGTTATTCTTACATCAGTTTTGAAAGCTTGATAGATGACCTTTCTCCTCCAAACTAAACTAAGAAAGATGGCATAAGCTTTCTTAGTAATGTATGTGTGGACAAAGTGTTTTTCTTCATTTTAATGAGTTACCTGATCGGCCCCAGTGAGATGAATGAAGCTCTCAAGAATGGATGGGCTCAGCCTGTCCATTACATCTATGGCTAATTCATCATCACCCTATAAAAAAGACATTACACATCTATCAAAGTTTAAGAATGATTAAGAAAAGCAGCCAAAGCTAGATAAACATTACAAACTCACTTTAGGCCTATCTGTTATAAATGGAACCAAGGGCAGGCAGGTGAGCTTAGAGCCTGTCAACATGAAGGCCTGTACTATCATAAGTGAAGAAAACAGCTATAGTCACTGCTCTGTGAGAAAAGGGGATACTTCAGGGGTGCTGTGTGATGGTCGGGAAGGGTGGGAAGAGGGGGATATACATATGACTAATCTGGGAACATACATATCTATAAACAACAAAACTCTGCAAAAGTTAAAAGCAAAATAAAAGTTAAAAAAAAAAAAGTAAAATGATACCTGGATGGTAAAAACAGAAATGGAATAAGGATGAACAAAGGGGTAGTTTTTAAGTACTTTCATTAGTTAGCTGAATGAGATATCTAAATCTTACCTTAGGTATTTCCAAAAGTGCAAATAAAGCCCGGATTTCTCGAAGAACACTGACAGCCAGTCTCCTGGTGGCGGGTCGACTGCTACAGAGAGTGACAAGGGCAAAGCCTTCGACCACATGGAACACACTGGAACACGGGCTCCTTTCCAGAGGAGGGGCATGAGAAGCTCCATTAACTACACCGTGCTTGAAGAATAAACACAAGTGAAAAACATATGCGTATGTATGCATAGACATTGCAGTAAAACAACTAGCAAAGAGGGCAAATCCTCAACAGGTCTGCCTCGGCTCAAGAAATTTAAGCAACACTTAAATTTCTAAAAATGTCATAGTCATATGGTGAAAAATCATTTAATTGGCAGTCTGAAACACATGAATGCATACTGTACCTAAGTTCTATCATTCTCTGACTGCTTTGCAAAAGCCTTAGCGTTGACACTGAATCACTGCTGGTCTAACAGTTCTAATGGAAGACGAGGAACTGAATGGCATCCTTTGTCCTCAAACTGTGGACCAGCAGTGCGGCATCGCCTAGGAGATGGCGAGCTGCAGGCTCACTGAAGATGGAGAAGCTGAGTTGGCTTACACGATCCAGCTCTAAGAGTCAAGGTTCTATGCCTTCATAAATTAATAATTTGAGCACCTTTTATGGTTATAAAGCATACTCATATTATATATATGAAATTGGTACCTTTGATAAGCAATCAAATATCTCAACTGAAAGGCTACCAGTATGTTTTCATTATATCAGCTTTAAATCTATTGGAAACAGCTTATATGTGAGTTAGAACTGCCTCTACTCTGTATTCATTAAAACCTAATTATTGGGCTTCCCTGGTGGTCCAATGGGTAGAGAGTCCGCCTTGCAATGCAAGGGGCACCTGTTCGATCCCTGGCCTGGGAAGATCCCACGTGCCATGGAGTGGCTGGACTGGTGTGTCCAATTATGAGCCAGCGCTCTGGAGTGCATGCGCCCAGAGCCGGTGCTCTGCAACGAGAGAGGCCACTGCAACAGGAGGCCCACACAGACCAAAGAATAAAGATGGATGAAAATAAATATAAGAGGCATGATGGGGGAAAAAAAAAGTTAAAAAAAAAAACAACAAAGCTAATTATTACCAAAGGAAGAAATGTAGAAAGGTTAAACACATGGATGTTATATATTTAATATATAAACTATAGGAAGGCTCTGTTTAAGGGGTTACAAACACTTTGAAAGAAAGTAAAACTAATAAAGGTCAAGAATATTATAACATTTAGTTTTTGAGAAAGTCAGTATGTTTTAACATGATCATTGGTCATTTGCCACAAAGGACATGATGAAAGAGTTTGGTACCTGTGAGTCCTGGTTTTTGTTATGCATTTGGGTTGCTTGTTTCCAATGATTTATTAATTGTACCAACATCTTTACAGCATTATCGAGAAGCGTGGGATGGACATCAGTCACCTCACGAACAATAAAATAAACAAATCCTGAAAGAACATCCTCCCGCCAATCTGGAAAATCAAGCATTAGTGCCTGCAGAGTATTGAAAGCCAGAGCACGAAGTTCTTCATCCATATGAACTGTGAGCCTACCAAGAACAAAACTCCATTAGCAAACCTCAAAAACCTTCTAAAGAGCTTTATCAGCGAAAACTTAACACTAAGAATTTAAAAATATACATCCTCTCAATTGAGTCTTAAGAAATAAGAAGATAGGAACCAATGGTCACTTTTTGTGCTGTATTTGTCATTATGCTAATCTGCATTCATTTATTTAAAGTCACATGACACTAGTTGGTACTCTTATAATAATTCAGAATACATTTGATCATAATTTGAATGTTGTACTTTAGAAAACGCAGATTGATGAACCAGAATTATATTTAAAAAATTCTTAAAATGCCTTATGCTATTCTGTCATCAGTCCAACGCAAGCCCAGTCATTCACCACCTTAGCACTAGCTCACATTTATTTAGCCCTTTATTAACAGTGGAGAGGACATGGTTTACTTCGATCGTTCCTTTCATGCTGCTGGGCTTACAGTTGAACATAAGATACAAGTCAAGATGGAATGAATTTAACAGAAACAATTCTTGAAAATGAAAATAAATTTAGGCCTAACTTCATAAATGGGGTACACCTAGAAAGAAAACTTTTTTTAAAAAGTATCTGACACATGCAGTCTTCAAGAGAGTTTATGGGGCTTCCCCCGGTGGTCCAGTGGGTAAGGACACCGCCTTGCAGTGCAAGGGGCGCCGGATCGATCCCTGGCCTGGGAAGATCCCACATGCCGCAGAGCGGCTGGACTGATGTGTCCAATTACCGAGCCGGAGCTCTGGAGCACGTGTGCCGAGCCGGTGCTCTGCGAAGACAGAGGCCACCGCGATGGGAGGCCCACACGGGCCAAAGGACAAAGATGGATAAAAACAGATAAAATGAAAGACCAATAGAAGTGGCCCGCCCCCCCGCCCCCAAAAAGAGAGTTTATGTTCAGTAAACTATAGGAGAGGCTATATATAATTACCCTTTAAAGACATTAATACAATATGAGGACATGATTGTAATATTAGTTACAGGATTTTTGATGGGACTTAGAAAAGAGAATGATAAACAAGAAAATCATATTTTCTTAAGAGATGACTCTTAAAGAGTGAAGAGATGACTGCAGCAATAAAGCCACAAATACCTGGTGCTATATGAGAAAGAGTTTCTATTGGGGGCTGCAGAGAATTATTTATATGATTGACCATCAAGACACATGCATTAGAGTCAGAAATAGCCTGAATGAATAAAGGTAAGTTGGTGATTTAAAAATACGCCACAGTGACATGCCTGGGCAGCTGGAAAGATGAAGTTATCCTCAATGAGAGAAGAAGAAAGTGGGGTGATATCACAGTCTACACCTTGCTGAACTCAGTTCTGGTCTTCACTAAGCTAACGTTCAACTAATAATGCCTTACGGCTGTTTAATACAAAGGCCTGGAAGTGAGCCACGGAGAGGCAGCAGTTACAGCAGCACGTGGGGAATACCACATGGGTCACACCCAAAATCTCTACTCCAGAGTTGGGTCTCTGCTAGTGGCATCAAAGGAGGACTGCAGGAAAGGAAAGTAACCAATTTCACGCTGCTGGCTTTAAAGGTCATTTTCAATATCCCTTAAATCCATGAATTCCCACCTCTCTGTGTGACTTGGGACATATCCATGCAGAGAAAGAGGCCTGACTCATTTAAGGCAGGAGAACTAATGAACCTTCCCTAGAGACAGCAGACAGGTCTGCAAGCTTACAATGGATCTTTGTTTTGTTTGCTTGCTTGCTTTATTTCTAAGTAAATAAGATTTAGACATCACAATTCCAAATGATAGGAGCTGGGGACAAAATAGGCAGATCCTAGAATCTTTCTTTCTGCCTAAATAAGTTAATGAATGAGTATCACAGAGGAAAGAAGCCAAGTTAATAGCAAAACCAACTGTCAATCACGGCCTAGATATTCGCTCCTTTGCTCGGCGGCTCCATTCCTGCCCCTTGCCGATGGTAACTTCACTTTGGTGGTGATATGGACTGCCATCCACAAAGACAGCATACCCCACTGATGAAGTTTAATTTTCTTTCCAAGTATATCCCATGTATGAAGTGAGTTAAACTGAGGTGGGAGGATTAAGAGCCGAAATGAATGATAGTTGTTTACTGCTTTCCCAAGGAATAACATTACAAATAATTAAACTTATTTTCCTTCCCTAACGCTGACAGGAACTTTATAACTCTCCAATCTGATTGAGAGCAAGAGTTATGAGACAGAGTGGTAAGGGATGAATTTATCTCACGGTGCAAAGTTTCAAAGCAACCCCTTTCTTCTCCTCATCCAATACCATTCAGTCTCGAGCTGCAACCTACAACAGCTGAGGACAGGTAGTGTCTGGGTGTGTGAAATGCTAGGTAAGGAGGCAGGAAAGGCTGCTGGAGCAGTCTAGTAACTGTTTATTCACTGTGAATTTAACTTAAGACTTAGTAGTATGTGTCCAACAAGCAGTAAACATCCTCCAGTCTGGCGGGTGTCCCCCACTTTATGGATAGTCTTTGTGCCTGGTTTTCCATCCAGGGCAGGGCCAGGCCAACTATGGCACAAGGGCCAAACCCAGCCAGGCACCTTCACAGGTGGCTGCTTCTTCACTCCAACGGGAGTGAGAATAGCTGTGACAGAGGCCTTGTGACTCACACACAAGTCACTGTCTTGTCCTTTAAGAAAAAAAAGTCGGGGCTTCCCTGGTGGTCCAGTGGGTAAAGAGTCCGCCCTGCAGTGCAAGGGGCACCGGTTCGATCCCTGGCCCAGGAAGATCCCATGTGCCACAGAGCGGCTGCTGGACTGGTGTGTCCAATTACAAGTCAGCGCTCTGGAGTGCGTGCACCCAGAGCCGGTGCTCTGCAATGAGAGAGGCCACTGCAATGGGAGGCCCACACAGACCAGAAAATTAAGATGGATGCAAATAAATAAATGAAGGACCACTAAAAGAGGCCAAAATTATAAAAAAAAAAAGAAAAAGAAAAAGAAAAAAAGTCTGCTGACTCCTTATTTAAAGAGAATCCCCAGTATATCAACAAAGCAATTTTGCTTAAGGCCACCACCTCAACAGTGAATCACTTTCAGGAACGGGTATTTAAGTTTAGATGTCGTGTTACAGTTACTCTTTTTATAGAGGCTAGTGAGTGAAGAGATTAAAAACTTGAACCCTATGGGCTCTGCAATAAGAGAAAACAGTGAAATTGAGACCCGGTCACCACCCTAGGTGCTAAAGGAAGGACTACAGAAGCTAATTGCCCAGTGAATGTCATCACATGCTGATAATTCTCATATGTTACGAGATAATGTGTTCTATATATCCCAAGAAACAGTAAACACTAGATGGAAAGGCAAGGAATTTAAAAATAAATTAAAACCACAAGAAGTTTAAAAGTTAAAAAATGAGTAAGGGAGACTGTGTTAACAAAACATAAAGACAAAATGTGAATCTAGAGAGTTATCAAATAAAGGATTGAATATGGCTTTATCACTACCTTCCTTTTTTTAGTGATAATAGTAACAGGGTGCATTAGAAATTCAAAGGGACTGAAAGACACAGAAGCTAACCTCACAAACAGTAATTCTCACTCACCTCGCTAACAGTTCAATGAGGTCAGTTCTACTCATGCCGTCAGGAATCAGCCTTGGAATAGCAGCAATACAAGTCCTAAACAAATCAATTTTGGGTTTTCTTTCCCCCCTGGAAAACATATCACAAGACTTAATAAGAAGGATCTAACATACATCAGACAGTGAAAGAAAACTTGGAAAAATTATTACTGAAAACAGGACCCCACCTCCAAAAGTATAATGTATTTAACATAATGAAAAGAGTATTCACAAACCCAGTAAATAATTATCAGTTTAGAAATACAAGAGAATATATAGATAATTCAGGAAAAAACCCCATAGCTAGCAAGCAAAAAAGGTTTTCAGTAATTAGCAATTAATTATAAAATAGATAACTAATAAGGACCTACTGTAGAGCACATGGAACTCTATTCTGTACTCTGTAATAGCCTACATGGGGAAAGGATTTAAAGAAGAGTGGATATATCTATGTGTGTAACTGATTCACTCTGTTATGCACCTGAAGCTAACACAACACTTCAGTAAGCCAGTTAAATTCCTTTAAAAAAAGAGTAAAAACAAGTATAATAAGTATTCAAATAACAGATAATAAGCAAATTATGTATAGGTGGCACCGCAGTTTTTAAAGGTGGCACTCCTGTCAATGCAGGAGACACAAGAGATGTGGATTCCATCCCTGGGTCAGGAAGAGCCCCTGGAGCAGGAAGTGACAGCTGACTCCAGTGTTCTCGCCTGGGAAACGCCATGGACAGAGGAGCCTGGCAGGTTATTGTCCACTGGGCGGCAAACAGATATGACTGAGTGACTGACCCATACATTTACATAATTTATTAATTATTTCAAATAAATGAAATCTATAATTTAAATATTTAACTTTTTATAATATTTACTAAAATAAATACTATTGACATGGAATAATCAAATATTAGTTATTTGGGAGGCCTATACAATTAAAAATTTTTCTTTTGTTAAATACCATTTACTAACAAGAGTTTTAGAAAATAGACATTCTCATATACCACTGTTGGTACTGTTTATTCTTGTCTTTTCATTTTACTTCAGAATGCACACACAAACACACAAGCGTATTTTCTATGTAACAAAATATGTGAAATTGTGGAAATCCTGGTTCCTCCAAAGGCTTGATACAACTTAATTCTTCTATATTTTCTGCTAGTTATTCAATTTTTATTTTAAATATGTAATCTTTTATGTACTGACTTTTACTTTGGTCTATATTTCAAGGGGAAGCAGCTAATTTATTTCACCCAAATTGTTCATCAGATGGCCCAATAAAACAATTCTTACACAGAAAAAAAATTGGGATGTTCTAAGAGTTCTAAGGTCAGTGTTCATTATAATGGTAATGGACTTACTTATTTTTAGTGATTTTATATATAGTCAATCTTCACTTATAGCTTTGTTCCAATATGCATGAATTTCAATTACCACGATTCAGTTGAATAATACCAGTTCCTCAACAGTGTGGTTCAATTTTCTGTTACCAGACATTAACTGCAAGTTACAGCCAAGCTTCCCTATTAGCTCGTGCGTGTGTGCACGCATGCTGAATTGCTTTAGCTGTGCCGACTCTTTGTGACACTATGGACCATAACCTGCCAAGCTTCTCTGTCCGTGGGATACGCCAGGCAAGAACACTGGAGTGGGTTTGCATGCCCTTCTCCAGAGGATCTTCCCAACCCAGGGATCGGGCCTTTGTCTCTGGCATCTCCAGGATTCGCAGGCAGATTCTTTACCACTAGCACCACCTGGGAAGCCCTCCCTATGAGCTCTTCAGTCTATAAATCAGGACATAAAAAACATGTGTATCATAACCAGTGACTTAATCACTATTTTTTCAAAGTCTGTCATAATTGGTTACATGTTATTTGGTTTACATGACAAAAGCATGTTCCTGTGTTGATTCTTTGTCTCCAGTGGTAAACTCAAGTGACAGTGGACAAAAGTGGATAATCAAAAGTATAACTTGGGCCTTCCCTGGTAGCTCAGTGGTTGAGAGTTCGCCTGCCAATGCAGGAGACACGGGCTCGATCCCTGATCTGGGAAGATCCTACATGCTGTGGAGCAACTAAGCCCGTTAGCCACAACTATGGAGCCTGTGTTGTAGAGCCTCAGAGCTGCAACTACTGAGCCCGTGTGCCACAAGTACTGAAGTCTGTGTGCCCTAGAGCCCAAGTTCCACAACAGGAGAAGTCACTGCAACAAGATGCCTGCTCACCTCAACTAGAGAGTAGCCCCTACTCCCTGCAACTAGAGAAGAGCCTGCAGCAGCAGTGAAAACCCACAATAGCCAAAAGTAAACAAATAAATGCATTTCTTTAAAAAGAAAAAAAAAAAAGAGTAACTCTTCCAACAAAGATTAAAGTATAGCAAAGGGGGAAAAAAGTAACACTGGAAGTGAAATTTGAATCAAACATTAATGGAATTACAGAATAAACAGTTGACCAGGGCATGCTGAAACTGAAGACCCTACATATGCAGCCAGAGGAACTCAGTGAAGGCACACTTATGGACATGAACCAGGAAAGTATGACAGAAAGGGTGAAGATTTCCCAAAGAAAGTAGTGCAGGAGAAAAAACATCACATTAGAGAAAGCCTCAGATGCATGAGCATATACTACTATTTAGTAACCACACATTAATGGAGAGATCCAATATCCAATTCAGTAAACTAAGACCTACAATGCAGTTATTAATACCATAAAAATATTCCTCGTGTAAAGAATACATAAATACCTTCTAGCAAGTAAAAGAAATTGCTGCCATAAAATATATCCTCCCGAGGAGGAAGTTCCTAACGGTAGGGAAAAAATCATGGGCGGGCAAGCGGTGCTGGCGGTGAGGTAGGGGGTGAGGTGAGGTACAGTTTCTCACACAAAAAGTTATTCATACATTACTCCCCTATGTACCCTCAGTTCCCAGGAGGTTTTCGGGGTTTTTTCTTTGTTGAACAAGGCCCTGGAAACAAGACCACTTGTTGGACTTAATAAACCAACTATGTCCACATACCTTTGGGGTAACTAGGATTTACCCATAAATGTCTCATCATCAACAATGAACTGAATGGATCCAGGATGACTTGCTATCTCTGTTGGTTTGACAGCAGTTGAAAGAGTAAAACGGAGCTTGTGGAAGGGATTGCTGTATTAAAAACTACAGCAGATGGCAATCGGGGGGGAACTTCGGAAGGAAAAGGATGGGAACAAACAAGAAGCAACCCTCTATACTAATGATAACTGAAATAGTAATGAAGAGAAATAATTGACTACGCACGTAATCATATCTTCGGGCTCCTTATTAGACATCTGCACACTAGTCATGCACATTGGTCTCCCAACTTCTTTGTCCAAATGTCTCAGAATGCTATCTAATGCTTTTCTCACTTGAGGATAATAAACGGACATTCCTGGAGGGAAAGAAAAACCACCTCAGTTATAAAATGTCAAAAATTAGATACAGAAAAATTAGAGTTATTCCCTGTAAAAAATAAAAGGCTATCAACCTTTGATTGGCATTAGCTTACTGATGTTACAAAAGAGGGAATTCTAACTTGACATATTCTTCTCCCTGATGATTAGCTCCATTATACAGGAGAAAATGTATAAAAATTATGCACACAAGTGAAATTCATTTGAAGGAAGAACAAAGTGCAGTAAATAAGATCAGGTAAGAAAATATTTAACCAGAAGATTTCTAACATGAAAACTTACAGATATTACAAAAAAATGTACTCATTTTTTATTCATTCTGTACAATGGAATATAACCAGGCAAATATATATATGCATACACTTACATAGGCAAATATATACATTTTACATTTGACAAATGTTCACAAAAGAACATGAAACTGTATTATTTATTTATTCCACTCAACACTAACCTATGACTTTTGCCTCTTCATCTGTCAAGGTTTTATTGAGAAAAATTTTCTTTACACGCAGGGTGTTTCCTGAGGGAAGGATAACGCCTGTCGTTGGCATTGGTGGCTCACCGTCTTTCTGCTGCAAACTGTCTGCTATTACAAGGAAGACTCTGAGGCCTATGTTCATTCTCTTCAGAGGAAAAAGTTTCAAAATCAACAAGTCAGAGGATCAGAATATTCCTTTCTGTTTCATGCTAAAAACATCTCATCAAATAACACTGAGGGATGGGAGGAAGGAGGACAGAAGAAACATGAACCTTTCCGTCCACAATTTTTTCAACTAGCCCAGACACTGCAGTTGAACATCAAATTTCCAAACGCCACTCTTTCATTTCTGAGGTCAACTGACTCTCCTGTTTCCTAGCTTATTTCAAAACTTTATCATCCCTTCCTCAACTCTACTACCCTGATACTGTACCCTCCCTTCTCCAGGCAGACAATCTGTCTCCTGCTTTACAGTAAAAAAAAAAAAAAGAAAAAAGAAAAAGACCCCACCAACCTGCCTCAATTTCTCACAAAACACACTTACCTATTTATACCTGCACCTTTCCTTCCTCTCTTTTGCTCTTGTTTCAGTCAAGAGGTGCTGGTATTCCTAGTTATTATATAGAACCCCATCTGCTCTTGCATTATTGGGAAATCACACTACAAATTATTCCTTCTCTTTCTTGCATCTTCAACGTTTCCCTGTTGCTTGAACATAACCAATTCCTGTTAACCATATTTAACTAGCATAATGGAACAATCCCTTCCCATAATACTTCCCTCGCACTCATCAGTGACTACACTGCTCAAAACAGTGCATGTTCTTCCTGCATTCTGACTTTTCAGCAGCATGGGACACTGCCGAATACTCCTTCTTCTCTGAAACACTCCCTTCCTTTAACACACCTGTGCCACTGTGGCTGTGCCGTCCCTACTGGCATTTTAGATTTACTCTCCTTTCTCTGGGTCTTAAATGTTAGGCTGCTTCAAAGCAAGTTCCTAGGCTCCCCGCCTATTCATTTATTTCCCCCTTTTTTTTTTTACCGTTATGTGTTCTCTCTCAAAGTAATTTTATGTATTTACATGCCTTACTACCACCTGTATCAGACGACCCCTAATTTTAAGCCTCACTTCTCCTCTGAACTTGAACGCTCAGCTCAATCTGACACTTCTATTTGGATGTTAAAAATATGCCTCATAGTTTCCATGATCAACCCAAATGCACTTCCCCGACAAAATCAGTCTCTTCTCAGTGTTTTTTTCTCAGTAAATGACCTCTCTATCCACACCACACCATCTCAGCCCAGGCCATCACTATTCATACCTACACCCATAGTCTCTAAAAGGGCATATGCATCCCATGGGTGTTCACTGGAACAGGGAGAAAATAAAACTTTCCTTTATCTACTTTTTTATCTAAATAAGATCAAGGTTTTCATATTTACTTTTTATATATGACATAATGCTGGCGATATCGGTTTAAATATCAAAAGGTCATTTCACACAGTCACAGAAGACATTTTGAAGGAGTGGGAAAATTCCACATGGGTTCACAGAAATGTCCTCACTTATTCATTCTTTCTGAGTTTAGTAATTTGCATGATTTGATTAAGTGGATTAATAGATAATTTTATCTGGCTTTAACTAAACCAGCTCTCACAAACTTAAAAAGATTGCTAGAAAGAAAATACAGATCAAAGGTAATCCTAAGAAAATAAGCCTGTAGAAAAACAACAATAAAATAGCATAACTGACATTTTTTCTACGCTGAGTATGAGAGTTTCAGTGAGGAAAAAAACTCAGCTTCAGGTATAAACTTGTTCAATGAAGAGAAGAATATTTTTGAAAATGGCTGATCAAGAAATTGTCTTTCATGACATGACTTTTGTTGCTAAAAGCCATGTTAAGCATGTCGTCTACAGAAAAAACAGTCATTTCTGCTCACTTTAAAAATCTGGAAATAATTATCAACCTATCTTTAAAATCCTACAAATAAAAAGCTTCAATTACTTTCCAGCTCATTTGTTAACTACTCAATATTTATCTTCAAATTTAATTATGAGAAGGACCAGGATAAATATTTAAAACAAATATGAGAAAATATAAGATTTCTTTTGCCTTTTTTACATATTCTCCAGTATCATTAGATTTCAATAAGCAATTAGTTCACAACATATTTTTAAATAATCCAAAAATTTAATGTTTAAAGGATAAATAGAAGTTTTCTAGGGAATAACAGGACCAAAGAAGTAGGAAATAACATTTATTTTAATTTGTCTTTAACTAGGAATGAACCTGAGAGTTCTGATTCCAGAAACTGTACTCTTAAAAAAAATAACAATTTTTAAAAATTATATAGCAAAGTAAATTACTGCAAATTTTTCACCTCTGGATTGATGGTGAAAGTTTTAGTGGACTTTCCAACACTGAGAAGATCAAATATTATTTCTTTCATTGCAAAATCCAAACGTTCCTAGAAAAAAGAAAACCAATCAATAAATTCTTGTATGTTTCTACCACTATGGGCATATTTTGGAGATGTCTAGACCACAATAAAGCAAGTCTTCTGATTCTGAAGTGCATATAAAACTGTATATCTTTATACTACATTGTAGTCTATTAATTGTACAATAGCACTATGCCTAAGAAAACAATGTACAACCTTGCCTAAAAAATATATTATTGCTTAAAAATTACCAACCATTATCTGACAACACTCGGTTGCCACAAATTCTCAATTTACGAAAAAAAGAAAACAAAAACAAAACCCAAAAATGCATTATCTGCAAAGCACAATAAAGCACAGGGCAATAAAACGAGGCTGTGCCTGTATATGTTAGGATCACGTTAAGACTTACACAACTCATGTCCATAACACATGTCTGTGCCCATAAGAATTCCTGAGTCTAGGTGGACAAAACTACATACGAATTACTGTTAAAAGTATATGATTATATACATATGATTTAACTATCGAATGATTAGTTTAATACCCAAACCAGTAGGACACAAGTTTTAAACACTCATTTGCCAAAATCATACTTAGGATCTAAGTAGAGGAATTTCACAAACAGTGATGAAAGCAAGCCCTGGAGGACAGCTATGTCACAGGCCTGGCGAGCAGGAAGGTCAAAAGGGGACAGAAAGAACAGGGCTCCAGGAAGGTAATTTTCAAGGGAGAAGGAAAGTTAACTAAGAGAACATGATGTATGAGGGGAGCTCTATGGTTCCGCAGGCGTGCTGGGGTGTGGTGATCAGTCCGAGAGTGGGTACAACCCTAGGGAAGGGGTTGAAATAAGTTTTCTGAACCACAGATAAAAGCACAGTCTGCTCACATTCACCTTACTGACATGTCTATACTTAGCTAATTATCATTAATTTGATACTTCTATTAATAGAAATGTATCAATTTTTAAAAACATTCCTTATTTCTTCAGTCAAAAATAAATACATTAGGGGTCATCATTGCTGTCAATAGTTTTAGTTCAAAAAGAACCCAGTGGGGCTTCCCTGGTGGTCCAGTGGGTAAGGACACCGCCTTGCAGTGCAAGGGGCACTGGTCTGATCCCTGGCCTGGGAAGATTCCACGTGCCGCGGAGCAGCTGGACCGATGTGTCCAATTACCAAAGAACAAAGATGGATGAAAATAGGGCTTCCACTGGTGGTCCAGTGGGTAAAGACACCGCCTTGCAGTGCAAGGGGCGCCAGTTCGATCCCTGGCCTGGGAAGATCCCACATGCCGTGGAGCAGCTGGACCGATGTGTCCAATTACCGAGCCGGAGCTCTGACGCGCGTGGGCCCAGAGCTGGTGCTCTGCGAAGACAGTGGCCACTGCGATGGGAGGCCCACAGGAGCCAAAGAACAAAGATGGATGAAAATAGAGAAATGAAAGACCAACAGAAGTGGCCTGCCCATCCCCCTCCCTCCCCACCCCACCCTCCAAAAAGATAAATAAATAAATTTAAAAAAAAAAAAGATGGATGAAAATAGACAAATGAAAGACCAACAGAAGTGGCCCGCCCGCCCCCTCCCTCCCCACCCCTCCCCGCCAAAAGAATCCAGTGACTTTCCCAGAACCACAATGCTTTTCCTAAATTGAGAAAGTAACCCTACCTAGGCTTCTCTAGGGTTGATATCTCCAAAGACGATGTGGGTTTGCTTACTCAGCTCCATTTAACCCTCTTCAAAGAAACTTCCTTCCTTTACTGCAGAGGCTGGAAAGCTAACATGGCATTTCCCAGGATGCTATGAACAAACAGGCTTCAAGATGTGACTGAGGCCCAGGGAAGTGGGGTACAGGAGGAGGAGGACGAGGACAGGGAGAAGGGAATCTATTTTACTGGTGGGAATCAGGGTAGCAGCATGATTTTGAGGTTCCTGGGTGGGCACTTCCTAATCTGGCAGCTTTTTGACTGTGGCAGAGACAGCAGCTTCCTTGGGAGCCCAGTGGTTCTTCTGGTTTTTCATTTAGACTAGAATCTGCTTCTTCAGTCCTATTAGGCATTCTGTGAATGATCTATATTCCTTAAAAAACCTTTTGGGGGACTTCCTTGTTGGTCCAGTGGTTAAGACTCTACCCTTCCATAGCATAGGCCACAGGATCAGTCCCTGGTCAGGGAACTAAGATCCCACATGCCACACGGTGGCCAAAAAATAAATAAAAAATAGAAAGACCCCTTTAGGTTCAACTAGCTCTAGTGGATTCTAGTGTCTGTACCTGAGAACCTAGATTAATGAAGATTATGAAAACAGTGTTCCAATATCTTTCAAGATACTCAGGCACTAATTAGTACATAAACTAAGAGTAGGGTTTTGAGATTTTCTTAACTCTTCCTAAATTAAGTCCTTGCACTTATGGGTTTCCTTTCCTTTTCCAAGTATGTAGATCAATGATTTAAACATATTTTACACACACATAAAATCATTAGCATCATTTTTTACCTTTTAAAGCATTCTTTTACCCCACTATTCAGTATTAATAAATATTTTGTTACCATGCTTTTAAACGTGTAACAAATTTTGTGACTCTAAGTCACTCTTACAACTTTCACGTATGGGCTTCCCGGGTGGCTCAGTGGTAAAGAACCTGACTACCAATGCAGGAGACCTAGGAGATGTGGGTTCAGTCCCTGAATGGGGAAGATCCCCTAGAGAAGGGCATGGCAACCCACTCCAGTATTCTTGCCTGGAGAATCACATAACAGAGGAGTTTGGCCTCCTATAGTCCATAGGGTCACTAAGAGTCAGACACAATCGAAGTGACTTAGCATGCACAACTTACATGCATATATGTATTATGAGGTTAGTCACTCACCTGAGCAATGAACTGAATAATCTTCACAAATATATTAAGAGGTGTATCACGAGGAACCACACTTCGTGAACCTTTTGGGAAAAGTGCCGACACTATGCTCATAAGACGACTATAAGGAAAAAAGATTTTGTCATGAGAGGATAAGATCAACAAAACACTGGCAAAATATCCTTCCAGTTTGTCAAGATCATTTATACTCCTCCTCAAGGTATTTATCATGTTAACTAAAATTCATTGGTGTGGTATTACCATTTTTTTTTCCAACCAAGATGTTATTTTAAATACTCTTTAAAACAAAGGCACTCACCTTTGAGTTACAGTGTTGCTTTCACATTTTATTCTAATGACATAGACCCACAATAACCTATACAAAGATTCCAGTGCAACTCGAGACATTTTAGGATCTTTATTCTGTTTAGAAACACAAGAGAATAAAAATAAGTTGATTTATTAAAGTATTTGCAATCATTTAAGATAAATTCTATTCTGTCAACAACTAAAAGCTCTCTCTATTCCCTTTTTTATTCAATACAAAACAGATTTTAATGTGTAAGTATATGTTTGGTATATGGTAAGTACAGAGAGCTCAAAAGCAACCATAATAAGGAAACTGAGTCATTCCTTGTATTCTCAAAAGAGTAAATACTAGAATTATGTTAATATTTCTAGGAACTCTAAAATTACACATACTTCCACTTACCTGATGGTTATTGGGTCCCACAACAATACTGATTTAAGGTTGACAGGATTATTCATCCTTGCCATAACTGACTACATCTCATACACAGTTAATATTCAGAACACCAAATGTTGTTATAGATATTTCCACTTATGAAACAATGCAAAATATTACTAAGTGATTATACTTGAAAGAAGGAATATGGAATGGGGGATTGAGACCAGACTCTGAAAGAAGGAATGACCAGCCAGGCGCCATCCTTGGACATTGCTATATTGTTTGGTGAAACAGTTTCCTCATCTCTAAAATGGAGATTAGGGTACAAGGTGGCCTATACCTACCTCACAAAGGCAATAATTATATTATGTGAGAAGAACTTGGAACACTGCCTAGCACATTTTAAATGCTCAGTGCATGTTAAGTGCTTACCTTTAATTTAGAACATTATTATTTAAAATGATAGAACTATGCATTTTACTCAGTTTGATCAGCAAACCTTTTCTAAGTATGAGCTATTAAAAAAGGCGAAGTTCTCAAATGACAAGTCATGTAGTGAGATTTTATTGTAAATTTTGAAAATTACCTAATAATCATCTTTATTAGGAGAAACAATTTATGCATCTGTTAATTATGATGCATTCAGTTCTATAAATTAGCACCTATTTAATTTGGTTTGAGGGATTTGCTATTGGTAAACAATTATTTTACATGTAACAAAGGACAAAAGGGAGCTTTTAAGTACGAAATAGTTTAGCCATTCTGTCTTGTTTTCTCAGACTACAGAATAATAGAATATGCTACATATGATTAGAAGCAATGCAAAAATGTCATCAGTGAAGATTTTTTTTAAAAGAAGACAATCACTAGAAAATATAATTTTTCACACCTATATACAGTAAGGTTTGATATAATTGAGAATGGAATATCAACTATTCAGCTGGTAGGAGTCTAAAACTCAATCTCTCTACTGTCAAATCCATGATTTCAAATTTCAACTACACTTCCCAAGTCGTTTCCTATTAATTTGTTACTAATGTAACTAAAGTAACAAAGTTATACACAGTGTGTGTTACTAATGCACCAACCAAGCTTTTAGTAATACTTTTTTTTCTATCAAATACCAGGTCTCAGATACCAAAATAAGAGTTCAGTTAGTTTTATGTACAGTACAAATAATACTTTCCATATTTTCAAAATATTAATACTATAAATCAATATATAAATTATATACTAAAAATGTTAAGTCAATTCCACATTAAAATTCTTCTTATATAAATGGTCAATAAAGTACCTAGGTTATCTTACGTGCTGAAGTATCTGACAAGAAATAAAGTTTAATTTTCAAACTTTCCAAGATGCACTACTGTGTTTTATAAAGCAGATTTATTTTATAACAAACAAAACCAAACAACAAGATAAAAAGTGATTAAAAATCATACAATTGTTTCTTGGGTCACTGAAATGCTGCTATACATGTCTGAATAATGAAAACATCCTCAATCGATCTAATCCTTAAGTCAAGATATATAATTTCATAGTTAAAATTTTGGTCTAATTTGAATAATCAGACATTAATAAAGTTCAGTGTTATTAACATATAATAAAGTTTTCATGTCATGTTCTTGAGCAGAAATCATTATAAGGTTTCTTCTCTTTATTCTACTGTGAACAACAACAACCAAAGTGATTTATTTAAAACTCAAACCAGTAGGATTGAAGTTTTAAACTGCTGCATCAAAATCATAGTCAAAGTTGGAACTACTGTTTCCTTAATTTCACTGGAAAATGTTTTTAAAACTATCATTTATTTTTTAAAAAGCCTGTATCAGAAGGCATCATGACAGCTAATGTAAATTAAACAGAGTATATTAAAACTGAAGATGATGGCTAAAAATCAATATTCGGTATCACGTCTACTAAATTCATCTTCTTGGGGGCACAACAGTATTTAACCTTCAGTAGAATGTTCCTGCTGTGTGTGCCTCTTCTATCACAATACAAGAAGCAGGTTTGAATAAATACATTGGACATGCAATGCAGCAATGGGGAAAGGGGACCAAAAAAAAAAAAAAAAGAAAAGAAGCCACATTTAAAGGAGATAAAGCAATATTTTACTTTGTAACATCAACACAACTCACCTGGAGAGTTTCTATTTGTTTTCTGATACTGTTGTTAGATGGCATCTAAATAAAGCAATGTGAGACAGCAAACATAAACATGAGATGCAGCACATGCAGGTTAGATGAAAATAAGCACAAAACAAGACAGCTCTCCACCAAGGTCTCTATTGAGGAGAAATCTGAAATTTCCAAGACAGTGGCTGAAAATGCTGAAGGGAAAAAAATTCTATACTTTGGGCATTGTGAGATACATCTACAACACTGAAACTGAGAGTAAATAGTTAAAGTTTTAGCTGTCTAACTTTTCCTCTAAAAGTACTGCATTTAATTTTAAGCAAGTGTCCATTTTTAAAAGAAAAAAAGCATACACTGTAGAAAAAGATATTTACATTATTTTTACATGGCACCTACTCTTATTCCTCTCTCTCTTATTATTCTTTAGCAACATTAATATCGTTTTTCATGTAACAACCTCAGCTGACATAAACACAGGGGAATGGGAAACTACCAACTTAAGTTTGGGAGAAAAAAGAGCAGATTTAACATTTTCAATGAAAATGAATTGATGGTTTCTCATGGTATTTATAAACCAAAAGACTAATGCCCATTTTTCATGGTCACCCATGCCAAAAACCAGTATGATAAACTTTTTAAAATTGTGCAGTATTTTAAAGTATCTTGAAAATGTATCATATTTATTCTTATGAATCTAGGGAATAATGCCTTTTTAACACCCCAGAATTAAAGCCAAAGATACATTTTAAAATATTGAAGTACAGCAATATTCTTTATAGTATACTATAAGGTAACATGGTAGACCAGAAAGAACAAAAGCTATGGAACTGGAAGGATTTATATACAAATCCTATCTCTATCAGCCTCAGTTATAGCAAAAATTAAATGAGATCCTGTACTTAGAAAATCTATCCATGGTAAATGTTAATAAAAATCCATTTTAAGAAGTAGTAGGTCTAATAAACAAAGTGCTAAAGATTTTTTTGAGATCAAGCGACTACTTCAATCTCAAAGCAAAATCAATTTAGGTAAGACCTTCATCTTGGGCCAGTTTTCCCTATATACAAATCAAATTAAGTTGTACCTGTCACAACTGATTGCTAGCATAGTTCTTCTCTGAATGCTCAACTCCTGACCTCAACTATGCAGCCTAGCCACAGTATCTAAAACTTAACAATTGGGAACCAAATCACGAAATTTCTGCTGAATAGAGCCTTAATGTAAGTTAAGGGTTAATGGTCAAGACAACTATATTCCAAATATTCATGCTAAGTGGCTCTTATCTCCTTTAGCCTGGCAGATTGACACAGCCATTAATGAAAATGGACAATATGCCAGAAATGTTTAACAGGAGGTAAGGGTTCAAAGAAAATAGAGCATTTTAAAATGAAAGCCTTAAGACAAAAAAAAAAACCAACAGTTAAGGTGCTGCGAAAGAACTGCAAATATGTTAGGTGGAAACGTATATATATAAAAACATTCCAACAAGCAACAGAAAAGTATGAGTTGTCATGGAACAAAGCAACCTCCCAGAGATACTTAAAATATGTGTCTTAAAATACATTATTAAAAGTCTGAAGAATCATACTACCCAGAAAATGATCAAGTTCTTTTTAATACCTAAATCTCTACAAATTACCAAAAGTAAGGACAGAAAACAATATTATATACTTAATTAAACAAAACTTATGGTTGCATGGCATAAAGAATTTAACCACTTTGACTGATCCTGGGAATTCTCATAAATAGAGCAAAGAGAACACATCAATTCTCATCCAAATTTGAGTAACATCAATATATGTATATCTAGGAGGAAAAGAGCCAAAAATACTTCTTGGAGACCTATTTTTAGGTATACTTTACTAGGAAATCAAAGTATTTTTCAAAATCATATGTAAAATCACAAAAAAAAGATACATAGGATAATGTCCAGTAAATCAATTCTGAAGTGAGGAGGAAAAAGAGCCGGTCCTATTTCTCAAAATATCGTGATTAGCTGTAGGACTAGAGATAAGTCCTTTAATTTCTCTGTGCCTTGAGGTCATTGTCTCCAAAGTTAGTTTTCAATCTTAACCCTAACTCAGAGGAACAACAGAAAACAAAAAGCCACGTCATCTGTGTTTCTACACCATATATAAGGGTATATTCAAATATATTCATTGATGCATCAAAATGGTCCTCGAATCAAGCAGATGAGGCAGGACATGCAGATGAGGAACATTCCCATGTTCTGTGTCAGATAGTAACTGGGCTTGTCTCCACAGAAGAAAAGAAGATCCTGTGAGATCCTTCAACGGAGCATCCTGGAAAGATCATGATCCTGTACCTCAACAGTCTTGCTCTCAATACTAGGAGACTGGATATGGATGTGCCAAACAGTGCTAATAACAATTAATTATCCCTTCATTCAAGTCAGAACATTCTAGGAGCTTTCACAGCCGTGTGGGTCCAGAACTAAGCGTTTAGATTTGGCCAGGCATACTTACACTAAATGTGCTTTTAGTGATATTTTATCATCAAGGCTTTTTTTCACATTATTCAGACTTGAGCCAACATTACTAAATTTTCTCAAAGGAAAACACAAAATAAGTATTTGGAGAACTTTATAAGATTAACTAATACTCTGAAATTCTAAAGCAATTTGTTTATTAACAAGCACTGTTAGATCCAAGAAAATATAAACAGTCATTAAAAATGTATAGTTCTACATTTATTAAGACTAAGTTTAATCAGTTTATTCATATCTATGATTCCTTATAGAAAAAATGACGTAGAAGGAAAGTAATATGGTAAAATATCTCTATTCAAATGAACTATAGTACTAAAAGTTTTATTATATACTGTTCAATATACATGCATAAGTGAATGCACTATAGTCAGTATTTACAAGTCAGAAATGAGATGAAGTCTTACCTTTAAATGTGACAAACAGTTCTGTAGGAAAATATGCCAGTTATTTAAAAAAAACTGTTTCTGACTGACACATAAAAGGCAGGTAATTAATGGATATAGAGCCTAGAGGAGAGGGGGGAAAAAAGAATAAACATTTTTCATAAAAATAGCACTGGACTTGTAACTTATATTTTATTCACTCTCATAAACACAAAAAAATTCTATTAGCAGTTTTCCCATTTGTAATAAAAAATACAATCTCAGGGAATAATCTAACAAAGAATGACAAAGGGCAATTTTTCTATGAGAATAATATCCTGATCTATCACATCTCCCAAAGTTAGAAATAATGCTGTTACTTCTCCCTAGACTCATTACTCCTCTAACCAGCGCAGTGGCCCTGTGATCATAGGACAGACCAACATGAACATTTCAGGTTTCAACTCTTCAGGTGACTTTCAAGAGTGTGTGCTCCAGTCGTTCAGAGGATACATTCAAGTGCTCCAGGGCCCACTTTTCTATCCCACTTTCCTCATGTGAAAAGTGGAGGGCGCTCATCACACACATTCTATAGCATTTCGAGGCTTAAAGTAAGACAGAGACTGTAAAGCACCTGCCTCGGTGCCTGGCCTAATCACTGCAGATTATTATTATAATGCCTTTATCTCAAGTGGTCAAGCATTTTGCCCAATTCTCCACACTTTCTCCAAGCCGCATACAAATTCACAGAAAAATCTCAGAGTTACTGAGGTTAACTAGTGGGAAAAAGCTTCCTTAAATCTCTAAATAAAAGAGACGTAATTAGACAATCGCTCCTCAATTATATGCTTCAGGATACAAATTATAATGTAAAACTAAGGACTTTATGATTTAATATAACACCATATTTACCTTTTCCTTTATTCTAATAACAAGATTTAAAGCATCTGTCAAAACCAAGAATGGGGCTTCCCTAGTGGTCCAGTGGGTAAGGACACCGCCTTGCAGTGCAAGGGGTGCCGGTTTGATTCCTGGCCTGGGAAGATCCCACGTGCCACAGAGTGGCTGGACCGATGTGTGCAACTACCAAGCCGGAGCTCTGGAGTGCATGTGCTCAGAGCCGGTGCTCTGCAGTGAGAGAGGCCACTGCGGTAGGAGGCCCACACAGGCCAAAGAACAAAGATGGATGAAAACAAATAAACGAAAAACCAATAGAAGTGGCCAAAAAAAAAAAAAAAAAAACAACCAAGAATGAACTCTGAATAACCTACCAAATACAGAGCTAGTAAAATAAAGAATATACAATTTTTTTTTAATATATAGTTTTTAAAAGGGCAGGATAAAATTGGTAAAATTTCCCCTTGTGTTTATACTCTGGATATTTTAAATTTTCAGTTTGTAAAATTCTCTATATACTAAAAAAAAAAAAAAAAAAAGCTCTACTAAATTCATAAATCAATTCCTAAAACTCCAAATAAATATATGAGGGTTTGAAATGTTTCTCATACCAATGAATGCTTCTTTCTGGAACTCAGTTCAAAAGTAGTCTGATAAAGCATCTCCACAAAATTTTTCAAGCAGGGAACATTCACTTCATTTTTCACAGCCTGGGTTTAAAAAGATGAGTATAAAAACAAACAAAATGGCTATAAACATTATATCAAACTATACAAGGATTGCAAGAAGTTTCATAAGTTTGTAATGAGGTAATAACTCACTGTGTATTTAATGGAAGTTCCATAATGTGCCAAATGATCAAATGCTAAAGTAAATAAGACGAACCAGGTCCCTGCCCTGGGCGAACAAGCAGAGACTAGACACAAGTGAACCAGCCATGAATGCGTGGTACGAAAGGAGCTCTAAGAAATTCTCTGTGCTCTTAGAGACTCAGAATCAGCCTCAAAGGAAAAACTCAAGGAAGTAACGTCTACACTGAATTCAACATTTCTTTGCCTAGCATCCCCTGTAACCTCTCTGGCCTTATCTCCCACTGCTCTGGCCCAGACACTGAGATCCAGCCACACTAACTTTCTCTGTTATTCCTAGAACACACCAAACACGCTATTGCTTCAGGATGAATGCACTGGTTCCTGCTGCCGAAGAAGGTCTTCCCTTAGATCTGGCTGGCTTTGCTCTTGCGTTCCTTCAGTTCTGGTCAAAGATCAAGGTAGGAAAGGCTCTTTGTTCATTGTTCCACTCTAAGTCTAAGAGGTCCTGACACACAGAAAGCACTCGGTACAGATAATGAATTAATAAGTAGAGTTCAACTGAAAAAGAAGGCTGGGAGGTTACTAAAGGGGCAAGAATGTTCCAGACAGATGGAGCTCCATGTGCAGAGGCAGGTGTTACAGGCTCCACTGTCCCAAAATTCAAACATTGAAGCCCTAACCCCACATACCTCCTAATGTGACCTTATAAGAAAATGGGTCATTGCAGATATAGTCAGTTATTATTTGCAGGATGAGTTCATATTGGAGTATTTGTGTGTGGTGGCGGGTGGAGGAGTCTACTCCTACATGACTGGAGTCCTTAAAAGGTTGGGGAGAAATAAAAATACAAAAAAAAAAAAAAAAGGTAGGGGTAGGGGAGGATTTGAATACAGACATGAGCACATGGAGAAAACCATATGAAGATGAAGCAAGCCTGTGACGATGAAGCAGAGATCAGGGTGAAACTTCTACAAGACAGGAAATGTCAGAGACTTTCAGTAAACTATCAGAAGCTAGGGAAGAGGCATGGAACAGACCTTCCTCAGAGCACCTGGAACAAAATCAGCTTGCCAGCATCTTGGTCTCATACATCTAGTCTCCATAACTGTGAGACATTAAATTTTTGCTGTTTAAGCCACCTAGTTTGTGGGAGGTTGTTTGGGCAATCCTGGTTAACAAATAAACTAAAACAACAAACATGCTGAAAGAAGAATCAGCAATAGTCATGATGGACCACAGTCAAGAGCCTGTAGGAAGCTACAATCTGCTCTACTTGATGAATTACCTTAAACACTACAACATACTCTCAGATATTTTATTTTAAAAAAGATTTTTCAGACAAGGGGGAAGCAAATATGACAATTTAGCATGGATACGCAGTAATTCAAACCATTTCTAGAGAAAAAAAATTGAAAAATTACACCAATGATGACAGACTAAGCTGGCATGGCTTTATAAATGAACGTCTGTTTTCCTTTTGGCAAAATGAACCTATTCTCATGGTTAAAAATGGAGGTGGGAGTAGGAGTGGGGGGGCATCTGACTCAAACTACTTATAAACTTATGATTCATGACTTCTGTTTGTACTTATTTAAAAATCCATCAAATACTTAACTATAAGTATTCAAAACTTTAAAAATGGGGAGAATGATCTCAACAGATATTCCTGCCAAAGAAAATATACAGATAGCAAGTAAAGATAGGAAACAATTCTCAAAATCATTAGTCCTGAGGGAAATGCATATTAAAAACTACAAAGAGACACCATGACACATCTACTAGATTGGCTAAAACTAAAAAGAATAGCCAAGGCCAGAGATGCTAAGGACAGAGAGGAACAAAACTCTCACATACTGCTGTGTATGCGTTCAGTGTTCTTTTAATTAAAAGACTGATCCGTGCTCTTCTGCTATTTGCCTAAGAACCAATTTCCCAACACCCATACCACATTCAATTTTCACTTTATTGGTTACGAGTTTACCAGAAAGTAAGACTATATCATGTGGTCACTTGTCAGTGAAGACAGACTTTTAAATACAACATAAAAATAAAAATGGACTTACAGCAGCTACAGGGATAAGAATCTCCACAAATAAGCCAGCAAGTGCATGTTTTATATCTTTATCTTTTACTTCTAAGAAATACTGAGCACATTCCTTGAGAAGGGGAAAAAGACAGATTAACAAAGGAGAAAGATGAAAGAAATGTTAGTATCACCATTTTGTAAACGCTCTGCAATTTTATGAAAAAACTAAGTTCAAAATCATGCTCAAATTTAAAAAGAAAGTTAATTCACACTTGTGACAATTTAACGCTTGGGATGACAAATTAATAACTATCATTAATTTACATTTACTTTGTTTCTTTTAAAAATGTCATGAAAAACAAAAACAACCATTGTTAGGCTAATTCTAATTCTGCAAGTGAGAAGGGTAGGTCACCTGCATGAACTGAAATGATGCTTCAAAATCTTCCACGGGATACATTTTCACTCGGAAAAATTTCATTCCCATTATTAAGCTGATGACACTTTGTACCACGTGTGGACTTTGTTCCTTCTGTCGCAGTTCTTTTAATTCAGTCACAAACTTCTTCCTCACAGCCTGAAACCTTTAAAGTGCATGGATTTGAGACTTTCAGATAAGTGGAAAACACTCGTGTTCCACATGATACTTAAGGTTAAAATCAAAATGCGTTTTACCGGAACATCATCTCCTTTCTCTGCCCTCCTCAAATTACCAGAAAAACATACAGATGATAGTTATTCTAAATTTGCTATTCATTTATTTTTTTTTAAATCAAAAATGCATTAAGGAGAAATTCTTATTTCTTATTAGGAGTAGAAGTTCATATTATTATAATACCATTAACACAGTACTACTACCAATAGATAATTATCATAAAAATAAGATCTACCCATAAAACATTCACATGTAAATCAGAGAGTGACTCTAAATTTTAAGGCTCCTTTTCATAAAGTCTGCAATGTGAGTTCCAAAAATTGTTGATGCTCTTCTGCTATTTGCCTAAGAACCAATTTCCCAACACCCATACCACATTCAATTTTCACTTTATTGGTTACGAGTTTACCAGAAAGTAAGACTATATCATGTGGTCACTTGTCAGTGAAGACAGACTTTTAAATACAACATAAAAATAAAAATGGACTTACAGCAGCTACAGGGATAAGAATCTCCACAAATAAGCCAGCAAGTGCATGTTTTATATCTTTATCTTTTACTTCTAAGAAATACTGAGCACATTCCTTGAGAAGGGGAAAAAGACAGATTAACAAAGGAGAAAGATGAAAGAAATGTTAGTATCACCATTTTGTAAACGCTCTGCAATTTTATGAAAAAACTAAGTTCAAAATCATGCTCAAATTTAAAAAGAAAGTTAATTCACACTTGTGACAATTTAACGCTTGGGATGACAAATTAATAACTATCATTAATTTACATTTACTTTGTTTCTTTTAAAAATGTCATGAAAAACAAAAACAACCATTGTTAGGCTAATTCTAATTCTGCAAGTGAGAAGGGTAGGTCACCTGCATGAACTGAAATGATGCTTCAAAATCTTCCACGGGATACATTTTCACTCGGAAAAATTTCATTCCCATTATTAAGCTGATGACACTTTGTACCACGTGTGGACTTTGTTCCTTCTGTCGCAGTTCTTTTAATTCAGTCACAAACTTCTTCCTCACAGCCTGAAACCTTTAAAGTGCATGGATTTGAGACTTTCAGATAAGTGGAAAACACTCGTGTTCCACATGATACTTAAGGTTAAAATCAAAATGCGTTTTACCGGAACATCATCTCCTTTCTCTGCCCTCCTCAAATTACCAGAAAAACATACAGATGATAGTTATTCTAAATTTGCTATTCATTTATTTTTTTTTAAATCAAAAATGCATTAAGGAGAAATTCTTATTTCTTATTAGGAGTAGAAGTTCATATTATTATAATACCATTAACACAGTACTACTACCAATAGATAATTATCATAAAAATAAGATCTACCCATAAAACATTCACATGTAAATCAGAGAGTGACTCTAAATTTTAAGGCTCCTTTTCATAAAGTCTGCAATGTGAGTTCCATGGATGGCAGACTGGAGCTACACATTTGTTTAAAAAGATAAACCACACACAGATGACTGATTATCACTAAAAATTATCTGCTTACACTGTAGGAAAACTGAAACAGATGCGTGGGCGGACACTGGTCTTACAATTAATAAGACAGAGGATCAAAATGCTTTCGAAGGATTGAGCACCATCCCGGATTCAAATGACCCCAGCTACTTAATAAAAGCTATTAAGCTTTCTTTTCCTTACATTTGCAAAAAGATATCTGATAGGTTGTTCATCAATAATACTTCATTTAGCCCCTCTATATATTATGGAATGACTGAAGAGTTTACTGCTCATGCTACTTGGGGGAACCAGTTCTTCAAAGTTAAAATGACAAACAAAGCATACTTCCCAATGGTCACTGAGTACATATTAATATTAATTATGGATATAATTACATATTAAGAAATGTGGATACATGATAGCAAGTATAACTTATCTATTTCCATTTTGATCTTGGAAAATACAGCACCATTTTCCATTAAAGTATTTGGCATTTTATAAAGAAAATATAATGTGAACAAAATTTCTCCCATGGTAATAATATTAGAATCTAAAGAATTTTTGTTATTAAATTACTCATAATAGTTACTAGTCACTATAATTAAAGGAAATGTATAGACAACATTCTAAAATACTCCTAGCCTTTCTCTTTCCCCTTCCCTCTTCCCCACCTCACCACCTTTCCTTTCAAATGGTGGTGCCATCAGCCCAACCTAACGTGGGTCTGGCCACGTCTTTGCTCCCGCTCACTGCGTGAATGGGTGGAAAACATCTCATGATTGCTCTGAGTGGCATTTCTCTTACAACTAGGCCAGTGAGTATGCTCAGTTGCTCAGTGCTGTCCAATTCTTTGCAACTCCACAGACTGTAACCCGCCAGGCTCCTGTGTTCATGGACTTTTCCAAGCAAGAATACTGGAGTGGATTGCCATTTCACACTCCAAGACCAGTGAGGCAGAACATTTCATAAATTTACTTTATGTTCGCAATCCTTTACTATAAACATTTTCATTTACTATCCTTATCATCCTAGATTTAACTTAGCTATGATGTAGGCTTCTTCTGGATCCAACTTGCTCATGTATTCTTTCACATTTCTAACCTGCATTCCTAATCAAAAATTATTTTCCAGTAAAAATTAAAATATCATGAATTACTGTGCCATAAAAAGAAATTTATCATTGTTCATGTTTTGGTAGCTATATTCCTGGGACACAGATTAAGGTAAATGCAATATTAAAAACTTATTGTCTATGTCTAAATCATTTCAAATATTTCAACTGTGTCCTAAGTTCTATATAGCACTGGGTATACAAGGGTCTTCAGTAAATTACAAAGGATAAAAAAAAATACTAAATTAAAAGATAGTAAATATCAAATACTAAATAAAATATATTACCCAATATTAAAATCACATATTAAACATTAACAATAACTGTGTTTGCAGTCACAATTTTAAAAGGTTTTTAGATGATGATTTTAGGGTCAAAGACTAACTCTTTAAATAGCACCCCCCAAAATCTAAACTGATCCTTTTTTCCTAACTGATTTCCTAGTAGCAACAAAGAAAACTGAAAATCTTCCATACTCTTTAAAGCCAGCACAAGATACTACAGACAAGCATCTTTTTTAGTGTTTATGATAATTACGGTTTAATACAATCCAATGCATGTAACTCCTAATGAATAACCTTTTTATGGAGTACTCTAGTATCTTTTATCTTCCCTTTTTGCTATGTCTTCTACCTCTTCAAAATTCTGTTCAGTATTAAACAAATTAAGATGGTTAGGAGGAAGATACTGCATTGCTATTTCAGTAATAAAAGCACTGAACTAGAAACTATTAAAAGTAATTATCAGCTTCGACAAGAGTTCTAAAAGAAAGATTTTTAAAAATACTTCTCACAGAACTGTGAAACATAGTGAATAAAGTAATGAACTGACTATTCTTGGCAATTTCTGACTTCCTCAATTCAAGTTTCATGAAAAACATCAAATAAATGAAAAGCAATTGTAGAATTGAGGCATGGGTGTCCCTTAAACGTCCTGTAAGAACAGAGTAGCAAAATAATGAAAAGTGAACCAGATTTCACAATAACTCTACAGGAAACAAAAATAACAGAGCAAAAGCAGTTAGTATCTCCTCTATTAGTAATGAGATATTCTAAAACATATCAAAACCAGTGATTTATGAAACTTACTTTGATTGGGCAAGAACGCCTATCACTTCTGCATATTCCTGGGACACAGATTAAGGTAAATGCAATATTAAAAACTTATTGTCTATGTCTAAATCATTTCAAATATTTCAACTGTGTCCTAAGTTCTATATAGCACTGGGTATACAAGGGTCTTCAGTAAATTACAAAGGATAAAAAAAAATACTAAATTAAAAGATAGTAAATATCAAATACTAAATAAAATATATTACCCAATATTAAAATCACATATTAAACATTAACAATAACTGTGTTTGCAGTCACAATTTTAAAAGGTTTTTAGATGATGATTTTAGGGTCAAAGACTAACTCTTTAAATAGCACCCCCCAAAATCTAAACTGATCCTTTTTTCCTAACTGATTTCCTAGTAGCAACAAAGAAAACTGAAAATCTTCCATACTCTTTAAAGCCAGCACAAGATACTACAGACAAGCATCTTTTTTGGTGTTTATGATAATTACGGTTTAATACAATCCAATGCATGTAACTCCTAATGAATAACCTTTTTATGGAGTACTCTAGTATCTTTTATCTTCCCTTTTTGCTATGTCTTCTACCTCTTCAAAATTCTGTTCAGTATTAAACAAATTAAGATGGTTAGGAGGAAGATACTGCATTGCTATTTCAGTAATAAAAGCACTGAACTAGAAACTATTAAAAGTAATTATCAGCTTCGACAAGAGTTCTAAAAGAAAGATTTTTAAAAATACTTCTCACAGAACTGTGAAACATAGTGAATAAAGTAATGAACTGACTATTCTTGGCAATTTCTGACTTCCTCAATTCAAGTTTCATGAAAAACATCAAATAAATGAAAAGCAATTGTAGAATTGAGGCATGGGTGTCCCTTAAACGTCCTGTAAGAACAGAGTAGCAAAATAATGAAAAGTGAACCAGATTTCACAATAACTCTACAGGAAACAAAAATAACAGAGCAAAAGCAGTTAGTATCTCCTCTATTAGTAATGAGATATTCTAAAACATATCAAAACCAGTGATTTATGAAACTTACTTTGATTGGGCAAGAACGCCTATCACTTCTGCATATAAATCTGCAATAATATGCACATTCCCAGTGTTGGTTCCTGAATACCTAAAACAGCAAAGGAACAAACATATTATTTCACTAAATTTTTCTACAAACTCTATTTCTTGATAAATTTGAAAATTCCGGGCTTCCCCTGATGGTCCAGTGGGTAAGGACACCGCCTTGCAGTGCAAGGGGTGCCGGTTCGAGCCCTGGCCTGGGAAGATCCCACGTGCCGTGGAGCAGCTGGACCTATGTGTCCAATTACCGAGCCGGAGCTCTGGAGCGCATGCGCCAAGAGCCAGTGCTCTGCAACGACAGACGCCACCACAATGGGAGGCCCACAGGAGCCAAAGAACAAAGACGGATGAAAATAGAGAAATGAAAGACCAATGGAAGGGGCCCGCCCGCTCCCCTCCCTCCCCAACCCGACCCCCACCCAAAAAAAAAAAAAAAAGAAAATTCCTTATCAGGGTGTTGTATACATTTTCTCTGAAGATTCATTTATAGGATGATAAAAATCACATGAATTTTCTTCTATCTCTACATTAATTTGCCAGGAAATTTAACTTGATTTCTTATACATCCAATCAATGGTTTTAAGAATTATTTTTACAAAATCCTTCCCATAGGCATCTTGTATGGATGGAAAAAATACAGGAAGATAATAATTTTGAACTCCAGTAATGGCTGATGAGAATTCAAATTAACAGTCTAAATCTAGACTGCAGATAAAAGCAACAATATCGTAAGTATTTTACTTACCCTTCCTTATGTTTAAAGTGCTTAAAAGCTAGGTTTAGAACTTCGTGAACTAAGGGATCGGGCACAGGATGAACAGGGATCTAGAAAAAAAAAAAAATCAAGCATGTGCTAAATAGGTTTTAAGTCCTTTGTGAGTATTCTCATCATTTCAACTAACCAAATCCAATAACTAATTTTAATTTTCATAATATAATCTACTATACTTACTGTTCATCTTCCTCTATTTTCTAAGAATGGTATTATTCTTCTCTAACTAAACAGATCAGTGTGTTCAGTTGTGAAGTTGTGTCTGACTCTCTGCAACCCAATAAGACTACAGACCACCACACCCCTGTTTACTGGGATTTTCCAGACAAGAATACTGGAGTGGGTTGGCAGTTCCTCTTCCAGGGGATCTTCCTGACCCAGGGATCAAACCCGTGTCTCGTGCATTGGCAGGTGGCTTCTTTAACACTGAGTCCCTAGGGAAGCCCAATATCTACTTTACCATCTGGGCCACCAGGGAAGCCCTCAGCATCTACTCTAGCAAGCTCCAAATTCAAGAATATTAGCTTCTTAACTACAAGCTTTAAACTATGGATTATGCAGCTGAAGTAACAGTCACTGTTATTACTACAACTGTCACTGTCAGAAAGCTAAAAAGGCACTGCTGGGTAACCTACTGTGACACCTATGGGAAAGGAACCTCTGACTGAGCCAGGCCAACACTTCATACAGTCTGAGTTTCTACCCTACTGGTATCCACAAAGGACTCCAACTTTCCCAACAATTTAAAATTACTTATGGTTTTATTAGTATTCAAAAGTTTTCATTTAAATGGTTTTTTTTTTAGTTCTCTTAAAAATTTCACATTACTTCCTAATATGGAGAAACACATCAAAACATTAAAACCAGAAAGTAAATTCCTGCCCCTTCTCCCATACAGAATCACACTGGTATATATCTACTTGCAAGTTTTTTCTCACACACACTCACCCACACAACTTTATTTTCACTTCATGGAATGATGCATCTTTCCCTGTCAGTACTTAGCACTCTTCCTTATATGACTTAGCAGTCATGCAATACTCAGTATATATCATAATTTATTTAACGAGCTTCCTATTAATGAACATTTCATTTTAGATTTTCAATATTTAATATTTATGATGTTTACAATAAACACCTTGTGCATTTAACATTATCTACTGTTATAGCTTTGTGGGAAAGAGTCCAAAAGAAGAAACAGAAGAGTTAAAGATTAGCCAAGTCATCGCTGGTGTAGATTCTAGTTCTTTATATGTAGGGGTCTGTTTCTGAGCTCTCCGCTCTATCCATTTATTCACATCTATACTAAAATCATGCTGTCTTGATTAAAAGAGCTTATTTATAGGCTCTGATATCTGGCACTGCAAATCCTCTCTTATTTTTTTTTCAGAGACAGCTTGGCTATTGTTCTTCCCCATTCAACGAGGAACCATCTTTTCAAGTTTCACAAAAACCATTACAGATCAATTTGGGGATAAGTGAATTTTTATACATTTGCACGAAATATCTTCCCACTTCCTTAAAGGCTTTCAGGAAAGTTTTACAATTTTCTGTTTTTGCTACTTAAACCATTTTTGGGCCACCAGGAAGCCCTCAGCATCTACTCTAGCAAGCTCCAAATTCAAGAATATTAGCTTCTTAACTACAAGCTTTAAACTATGGATTATGCAGCTGAAGTAACAGTCACTGTTATTACTACAACTGTCACTGTCAGAAAGCTAAAAAGGCACTGCTGGGTAACCTACTGTGACACCTATGGGAAAGGAACCTCTGACTGAGCCAGGCCAACACTTCATACAGTCTGAGTTTCTACCCTACTGGTATCCACAAAGGACTCCAACTTTCCCAACAATTTAAAATTACTTATGGTTTTATTAGTATTCAAAAGTTTTCATGTAAATGGTTTTTTTTTAGTTCTCTTAAAAATTTCACATTACTTCCTAATATGGAGAAACACATCAAAACATTAAAACCAGAAAGTAAATTCCTGCCCCTTCTCCCATACAGAATCACACTGGTATATATCTACTTGCAAGTTTTTTCTCACACACACTCACCCACACAACTTTATTTTCACTTCATGGAATGATGCATCTTTCCCTGTCAGTACTTAGCACTCTTCCTTATATGACTTAGCAGTCATGCAATACTCAGTATATATCATAATTTATTTAACGAGCTTCCTATTAATGAACATTTCATTTTAGATTTTCAATATTTAATATTTATGATGTTTACAATAAACACCTTGTGCATTTAACATTATCTACTGTTATAGCTTTGTGGGAAAGAGTCCAAAAGAAGAAACAGAAGAGTTAAAGATTAGCCAAGTCATCGCTGGTGTAGATTCTAGTTCTTTATATGTAGGGGTCTGTTTCTGAGCTCTCCGCTCTATCCATTTATTCACATCTATACTAAAATCATGCTGTCTTGATTAAAAGAGCTTATTTATAGGCTCTGATATCTGGCACTGCAAATCCTCTCTTATTTTTTTTTCAGAGACAGCTTGGCTATTGTTCTTCCCCATTCAACGAGGAACCATCTTTTCAAGTTTCACAAAAACCATTACAGATCAATTTGGGGATAAGTGAATTTTTATACATTTGCACGAAATATCTTCCCACTTCCTTAAAGGCTTTCAGGAAAGTTTTACAATTTTCTGTTTTTGCCTTTGGTTATTCTTAAGACAATAAACATATGAAGAGATGCTTGCTTTTATTGGTAATAAGAATGAAAATACACAAGGTATCATCTTACCCTTACTTGACAGGGAAAAAAAAAAAACGAAGTCTGACAATACCAAATAGCAGAGAGAAGGTCAATGAATGAGGTCTCACAAACACTACTGGTCAAAATTTAAGTCAATTTTTTACATATAGCCTGCAATCTGGTGAAGACCACAGTGTGCAACCACATGGCACTTGGGAAGGACTATTTTGAGCTGAAGGCAATGGAGAAACAGCAGGTGCCGAAAAAGCACCCTATGCTCCTCCTTTCTGCCTGAAAGCAGTCTCCTCTTCCCTTTCCCATTAGAAGAGAACCACCACCGTTACTAGAAACACAAAGTTGGCACTGAGATGCAGCTGCACAAAGAAGCCTTATTACACAGTCCTCATCGTCCACTGGCTCCCCCTACATATTTATCTTCCTAGGATCTACCACCTCTAGGAGTCCAGTCCCTTCTCCTTGTCCTGTCACTTCTACACAATGTACTGTTCTTTGTTAAAACAGGTTCTCATGTTCAACCCTTCTTTTCTGTGATGGCCTCAAGATGCATATGTAGCATTTTCTTCTATTAATCTTAACCTCTGTTAGTTTCATCCGCAGGGCCCCTGCTACTAAACCTAAGAGGGAGGGGCTCCACCACACTAGCAATTACACACAGTATAAGAAAACAATGGGGGGCCCACTGGTGGACAAGAGGGTAGAGAGTTCACCTTGCAGTGCAAGGAGCACCGGTTCCATCCCTGGCCAGGGAAGATCCCATGTGCCACGGAGCGGCTGGACCGGTGTGGCCAATTACTAGCTCCTGCTCTGGAGTGCATGGCCCAGAGCCTGTGCTCTACAACGGGAGAGGCCACTACAATGGGAGGCCCATACAGGCCAAAGAATAATGATGGATGAAAATAAATAAATTGAATAAATGTTTTTTAAAAAGAAAGAAAATAATGACATTTAGCTACAAACTTCATAGATTAACCTGAGTAACATAATACTGAGTGAACGAAATACATCCCAGAGGACAAGAAACAGTATAATACAATTATTTAGAAAGTTCAGAAAACAAGAAAAATTTTATTCAGACACATAGGAAAACATTTTTTCAGAATTAAGGGAATAACTGACATAGAAGTCAGTATGATGGTAAGGAAGTAGCCAGGGAGTGAAATAGAAGATTTACATAATTAGGCTTAAATTTTAGGTAATATTTGAGTTCTCAGACTCAGGTGGTAGGCTCACAAGCAACCTTTATACTGTAAATAAACAAATATGTAGGCAGTCGTGCAGAGATCAATGACAGAAGCGTGCCTTGAACCAGGATCATGATCTATCCTATTCTGCCCTTCTGGGTCCAATCAGAACCAAACACACAGGAATTCTACGTGTACTTATATTTGTTAATAATATTAGTTTATAGAAACACCTCATAAATAAGATTAAATTGTAATAAAAATGTTAAATACAACCAAGAAAGCCACAAACTACACTGGGGATAATAAGAGAGAATTGTAACTACTCAGAGATGGTCAGAATGATTTTTGTGAATCTGATGAAAGGATTTAGATTTAAAACAAAGGTAACATTTCTTACAAAGATTAACCAGGTATTTTATCAGAAGGAAGTTGAATCTCAGCCTTAATAATAATGATCAGGAACTAGTTCAAAAGCAATGAACACAAAACAGACATTAGATGAGAATAAAGATAATTAAACTGAAATAAGGGGCAAGACTTATAAGGAACTATTAGTTTGCATTTACACATCTTAATGAGAAAGTGACCAAATTCACATCACACTAAGGAGAGCTCTGGGATATTTTTAAATTTGTTTTTCCATTGGAATATAGGTGCTTTACAATGTTGCGTTAGTTTCTGCTGTACAATGAAGTGAATCAGTTATATGTATACATATATGCCCTTCCTCTTGGCTCAGATGGTAAAGAATCTGCCTGCAATGTGGGAGACGGGTTTGATACCTGGTTGGGACGATTCCCTGCTGGGCATGGCAACTCACTCCAATATCCTGCCTGGAGAAGCCCCATGGACAGAGGAGCTTGGCAGGTCCTTGTGGTCACAAAGAGTCAGACACGACTGAGCAACTAATACTTTCTCTTCCTCATGAGCCTCGCTCCTACTCCCCCAACATCCTACCTCTCTAGGTCATCAGAGCACCAAGCTGAGCTCCCTGTTCTATATAGCAGCTTCCCATTGTCCATCTATTTCACACACGGTAGTGTATATATGTTAATGCCACTCTGTCAAATGGTCCCACAGTTTTAGTATTTTTGTAACACTGTCTCAAGCAGAGGGAGGTTGACATGACTCCAAAAGGTTCATGGTGAAACCCTGACTCCAGGACCAACGGCCACAGCCACATCTTGGCTAGGTGGCTCAGTATTTACTATTGACCAGAGGAAATCAGAAAGAAGATGCATCTCACATTGCCTAGAAATGGGTTCTCTCCTAAAGGCCTATACCTGAAACTCAACTAGAGGAAAATGCACGAGGGACATCCCTATACTACCCATCACAAAATCACATAGGGCTAAATAACCAGCTATGATCCAAACTCTTTCAAGGTCTCAGACAACGTTTAAAAAATAACCTGACCTTACAGGAAAGAAATGAGGTTTATGTATCAGTTTGCAGAAGCTGAGACTTTTAAATGCCCTGCTGATAACCAAGAAAAACCTAAATGAGTTCCACATAGCACACTTGAAGAGCTCAGACTGCAGAACAGTCCCGACCCTTCTACACTATTGGTAAACTGAAACCATAAATCCAGGGTTTCTCTTGCAATTAGGGATAGTTTAGGAAGTATACTTGAGGAAGGAATTTTATGACTGATCGCATAACTATAACAAGCTTTTCGATCTTTTATAGGCAGATACAGGCTAATGTTATACTTCACTATAGAAGTGCAATATTAATAATCGTACCTCACTGATACAGGAGCTTTGGAATACTGGCTGGTCAATTACATATGATCTTGGCATGGCACTCTTTTATGTGGTACCTTGAGTACCTCTTCTTAGGGTTATACTATTCATCTCAGACTAACAACTTATTGACCAGAGACCTATTAATATGTCTTTTGTTACCCGAAAACTGTTGACCAGATATCTTTGTTATTGACCAGGAACAAGTCAATAGTCACTTATATATAACAAACCACCAATTGGGTATTAGCTTCTGTTAAAAAAAAACACACACACAAAAAAAACCCTGGCCAATAATAGAACAAAAGAAGAAGAAACTAAATCCAGTATCTCCAAAATGCTCTCTTAAATTCACACCAAGCTGCTCAACTTATTCTAAGTAATAAATTATAATCAAATCATTGTATAATATTTAAAAATATTTTCTTCATTAGAGTGATAAAAATTATAGAAAGACCATAGTCTTTTGTCACTCTAATGAAGAAAAACCAAGCTTCTCTTTTTACTAGTTATGTAACCTGGAGGAAGTTCCCACTTTTTTTACATGTGAAAACTGTAGATAATAGATTAGAACCTCATAATTACCAGAACCGAAAGGATGCAAAATTGAGAGAATATATTACAACAGGAGATTGATTCTTGTTCTCCCACTTTTTCCACCCTCCTCTAAAAAGGACTAGGACAAATTCTTACCTCCTAGAAATGTAGGGCAGATGAAGGAACCAGAATATAGGATGCAGACGCTGAGGACAAGGCCTGGTAGGGGAAATGGCAATAACCCAGGGTCCCTTAGGAAGCACAGAGGCAGATGTATTCGGCTAGCCTAATCTTCCCCGGATTGGGCCAAACAAAATAGAACCCAATGCTAACAAAAAGGTTACTCAAGTCAGTGCTGTCATCCCCTACGTCCCAGTTGTGGTCTTTAGTCAATAAGTCATGTCCGACTCTTTGCGACCCCACTGACTGGAACATGCCAGGCTCCCCTGTCTTTCGCCATCTTCCAAAGTTTGCTCAAACTCATGTCCATTGATTCAGTGATGCCATCCAACCATTTTGACCTTTGTCACGCCGTTCACCTTTTGCCTTCAATCTTTCCCAACTCAGCATCTTTTCCAATAAGTCAGCTCTTCACATCAGGTGGCCACAGTATTGGAGCTTCAGCTTCAGCATCAGTCTTTCCAATGAACATTCAGGGTTGATTTCCTTTAGGACTGACTGGTTTGCTCTCTTTGCAAGTCCAAGGGACTCGCGAGTCTTCTCCAGCACCACAATTCAAACGCATCAATTCTTCGGCACTCAGCCTTCTTTATAGTCCAGCTCTCTCATTTCATACATGATTACTGGAAAAACCATAGTTTTGACTAGACGGACTTTAGTGGCAAAGTGATGTCTCTGCCTTTTAATTTGCTGTCCAGGTTTGTCATAGCTTTTCTTCCGCGGAGCAAGCATCTTTTAATTTCATGGTTGCAGTCACTATCCACAGTGATTTTTAGAGCCCAAGAAAAGATAATCTGTCACTGCTTCTACTTTTTCTCCTTCTATTTGCCCTGAAGTGATGAGACTGGATGCCATGATCTTAGTTTTTTTGAATGTTGAGTTTTAAACCAGTTTTTTTTTAACTCTCCTCTTTCATCCTCATCAAGAGGCTCTTTAGTTCCTCTTCATTTTCTGCCATCAAATCCCAGTAAGCCCCTCTGATTATCCCATGAATGGTTAAAACTAAATAGATACCTACCACTAGCTGACGCCAAACTTTAGCCAGGAACAGGCTGTATCTGGATCAAGCAGCTTGATCTGGAGATACAGATTCTCCAGAGCTCACACTGCTAATCAGGCAGACTGGCCAAAGCCGACTCAATGACCCTGCAATGATGCAACACTGCATCTGACACGAGTGAACTCTTGTGCTCCATTCACTGTACTGTGTTGTGGTTTTACCATAGTGACTTTCTCACAGGGATATCTGGTGTACTTTAAGCCAGAGATATGAAACACAAGTTAACCTATACCCATACTTTCTCCTCTGTAGTCTTTATTGGCTCCAGTTATGCCACAAATCTAACAATGACAGCTAGGGACACTACTCAGAAAAGCTTTGAGCTCTTTATTACTACCTTAATACTGGACTGCCGACACTTCTCATGTATCTGGCGGGGAGGTGGTGGGGGGGAACATTTCTTAGGCATTTAATGTACATTATTTATAACACTACAGCAACGTTACATGGTAGCATTTGTCACAGATGAGAGGACTGAAGTTTAGAAGTTGGAGCATACTTCTCCCGAATACACTGTATGCCCAACTTCTGATCTAAGAAAATGCATTTAATAAAAGGAACAAATGAGGAAAGAAACTTTCAGTCTTGACAAGAGATACAGAAACAAAAGCAAGAGAACAAATATTATCTCACTTTTTACTTTTTTGGAAGGAAGAAAAGAACAATCTCAAAAAATTTTAAGAATGGGCACTATCAGAATATTTAGGCATTCTTGAAATTCCTACTCCCCCCCTTATTTACAATAATAATAAAAAAATTCCCAGGTTTCCCTGGTGGTCCAGTGGGTACAGAGTCCACCTTGCAATACAAAGGGCACCAGTTCGATCCCTGGCCCTAGTAGATCTCACGTGCTGTGGAGCGGCTGGACCGGTATGTCCAATTACAAGCCAGTGCTCTGGAACACATGCGCCCAGAGCCAGTGCTCTGCAAGGAGAGAGGCCACTGCAATGGGAAGCCCACACAGGCCAAAGAATAAAGATGGATGATGATAAACAGAAACCAATAAAAGAGGCCAAAATTAAGAAAAAAATTCCCAAGCCTGAAATAGATACCTACCACTAGCTGACGCCAAACTTTAGCCAGGAACAGGCTGTATCTGGATCAAGCAGCTTGATCTGGAGATACAGATTCTCCAGAGCTCACACTGCTAATCAGGCAGACTGGCCAAAGCCGACTCAATGACCCTGCAATGATGCAACACTGCATCTGACACGAGTGAACTCTTGTGCTCCATTCACTGTACTGTGTTGTGGTTTTACCATAGTGACTTTCTCACAGGGATATCTGGTGTACTTTAAGCCAGAGATATGAAACACAAGTTAACCTATACCCATACTTTCTCCTCTGTAGTCTTTATTGGCTCCAGTTATGCCACAAATCTAACAATGACAGCTAGGGACACTACTCAGAAAAGCTTTGAGCTCTTTATTACTACCTTAATACTGGACTGCCGACACTTCTCATGTATCTGGCGGGGAGGTGGGGGGGAACATTTCTTAGGCATTTAATGTACATTATTTATAACACTACAGCAACGTTACATGGTAGCATTTGTCACAGATGAGAGGACTGAAGTTTAGAAGTTGGAGCATACTTCTCCCGAATACACTGTATGCCCAACTTCTGATCTAAGAAAATGCATTTAATAAAAGGAACAAATGAGGAAAGAAACTTTCAGTCTTGACAAGAGATACAGAAACAAAAGCAAGAGAACAAATATTATCTCACTTTTTACTTTTTTGGAAGGAAGAAAAGAACAATCTCAAAAAATTTTAAGAATGGGCACTATCAGAATATTTAGGCATTCTTGAAATTCCTACTCCCCCCCTTATTTACAATAATAATAAAAAAATTCCCAGGTTTCCCTGGTGGTCCAGTGGGTACAGAGTCCACCTTGCAATACAAAGGGCACCAGTTCGATCCCTGGCCCTAGTAGATCTCACGTGCTGTGGAGCGGCTGGACCGGTATGTCCAATTACAAGCCAGTGCTCTGGAACACATGCGCCCAGAGCCAGTGCTCTGCAAGGAGAGAGGCCACTGCAATGGGAAGCCCACACAGGCCAAAGAATAAAGATGGATGATGATAAACAGAAAAACCAATAAAAGAGGCCAAAATTAAGAAAAAAAAAAAATTCCCAAGCTGAATTTCCAAAAAGAAGGGAGAGGGAGAACCCTATTTCAGTTTACAGAGAAAAAGTTCCACTTTCATGGAGTAGTAATCCCGTCTATAATATCAAGAACTTTTCAGATCTGTAGTCACTAAAAGCAGCTCATATTCTACGTGAAGTTTTAAGAAGACTATAATCGCACCAAGTTTATTCCAAAGCTATTTCCCAAATCTAACGCTTTCGGCACATCATGAAAGTGGAAAACCACAAAATGAGGTTAAGGTATGGATACTGGGGAGTTGCCAACCAGGTTCATTCATTGTGTAAATGACCAGCCCTCAATGAAAAGGAGACTGAATAAACTCATGAAAAAGTTTGTTCAGTTTGCTGAATAAACTCAGCAAAATCACAAATAAACCCATAACCCCGCAACATCTAAAATGCCAATGCTAAATCTGAAAATCCTAAAGATCCAAGAACTTGAAGTGGCTCATAAGTCTGCTTTCCTAATCTTGTTTGTTTCAATGATAAATGTATGGCTAAAATTCAATATGAAAAGTAATCTGCTTCAAACATTCTAAATGCTACAGTGCTATTTAAACATGTTTTTCATTAAAGATTCTAAAGCCACTGGTGCTAGTACTTTGAAATTTGTAGTCTGCCGTGACCCCAAAGTTACTCCTCACTTTCTTGAAAAATAAAATTAGTCCTTTATCATCTTGAATTAATTTTGTTCCCATGGTGAATCACACTGACTTCATCACGTTTTGTTCCCTTACATTTATATAATCTCAATCCTTTGTCAAATTGTTATGATTTAAACTTTAATTTTATAAGATGCTGGTCATTTCACCTAATTTCATATCACTGATTTTACCACTAAGAATAATTTTCTTTTTGGCCAATTCTATAGATCTTTCATTTATTTATCTGGTAGAATCTCACGTGCTGTGGAGCGGCTGGACCGGTATGTCCAATTACAAGCCAGTGCTCTGGAACACATGCGCCCAGAGCCAGTGCTCTGCAAGGAGAGAGGCCACTGCAATGGGAAGCCCACACAGGCCAAAGAATAAAGATGGATGATGATAAACAGAAAAACCAATAAAAGAGGCCAAAATTAAGAAAAAAAAAAAATTCCCAAGCTGAATTTCCAAAAAGAAGGGAGAGGGAGAACCCTATTTCAGTTTACAGAGAAAAAGTTCCACTTTCATGGAGTAGTAATCCCGTCTATAATATCAAGAACTTTTCAGATCTGTAGTCACTAAAAGCAGCTCATATTCTACGTGAAGTTTTAAGAAGACTATAATCGCACCAAGTTTATTCCAAAGCTATTTCCCAAATCTAACGCTTTCGGCACATCATGAAAGTGGAAAACCACAAAATGAGGTTAAGGTATGGATACTGGGGAGTTGCCAACCAGGTTCATTCATTGTGTAAATGACCAGCCCTCAATGAAAAGGAGACTGAATAAACTCATGAAAAAGTTTGTTCAGTTTGCTGAATAAACTCAGCAAAATCACAAATAAACCCATAACCCCGCAACATCTAAAATGCCAATGCTAAATCTGAAAATCCTAAAGATCCAAGAACTTGAAGTGGCTCATAAGTCTGCTTTCCTAATCTTGTTTGTTTCAATGATAAATGTATGGCTAAAATTCAATATGAAAAGTAATCTGCTTCAAACATTCTAAATGCTACAGTGCTATTTAAACATGTTTTTCATTAAAGATTCTAAAGCCACTGGTGCTAGTACTTTGAAATTTGTAGTCTGCCGTGACCCCAAAGTTACTCCTCACTTTCTTGAAAAAATAAAATTAGTCCTTTATCATCTTGAATTAATTTTGTTCCCATGGTGAATCACACTGACTTCATCACGTTTTGTTCCCTTACATTTATATAATCTCAATCCTTTGTCAAATTGTTATGATTTAAACTTTAATTTTATAAGATGCTGGTCATTTCACCTAATTTCATATCACTGATTTTTACCACTAAGAATAATTTTCTTTTTTGGCCAATTCTATAGATCTTTCATTTATTTATCTTTGTTCTTTGGCCTGTGTGGACCTCTCATCGTAGTGGCCTCTCTCGCTGCAGAGCACTGGCTCTGGGTGCGTGCGCTCCAGAGCTCCAGCTCAGTAGCTGGACACATCGGTCCAGCCACTCTGCGGCACGTGGGATCTTCCCAGGCCAGGGATCAAACTGGCGCCCTTTGCACTGCAAGGCAGTGTCCTTACCCACTGAACCACAAGGGAAGCCCAAGAATAATTTTATTTAAAAAAAGAACTAGCTTTATAATCTTCAGCAAGTCACTGCAAATAATAATATTTATGTATTAAGATGAAAACAATAGAGAGCATTTATTGGACACTTCTCATGTCCCAGGTGTGATACCTAAGTGACTCCATTTTGAAAAAGCCCTCCATTTTAGACATCCAGGAATTCCCCGAAAAGCCAAAAGAGCCAAGACCACCCCTCACCTGATGTGAGGAACCAATCACTAGAAAGAAGGGAAGTGCCTAGAATTCCAGAGTGCTGACCTATACACTGCAACCAATCAAAGTAAGACACACGAGCCTAAGCCAACAGTTAACCTATCAAGTGTGCCCATGACTAGAAATCTCCAACTACCCGCTCCCTGCAGAAATTTGTAATAAAAGCCTCGCCCAACCTTACTCAGGGCTCCCATCCCACGGCCACTGTGTCGGTGTGAATTGGGGTCCCTGCTCGAGCTTGAAAATTTTTATACTCAATTCTAAATGCTACAGTGCTATTTAAACATGTTTTCATTAAAGATTCTAAAGCCACTGGTGCTAGTACTTTGAAATTTGTAGTCTGCCGTGACCCCAAAGTTACTCCTCACTTTCTTGAAAAATAAAATTAGTCCTTTATCATCTTGAATTAATTTTGTTCCCATGGTGAATCACACTGACTTCATCACGTTTTGTTCCCTTACATTTATATAATCTCAATCCTTTGTCAAATTGTTATGATTTAAACTTTAATTTTATAAGATGCTGGTCATTTCACCTAATTTCATATCACTGATTTTACCACTAAGAATAATTTTCTTTTTTGGCCAATTCTATAGATCTTTCATTTATTTATCTTTGTTCTTTGGCCTGTGTGGACCTCTCATCGTAGTGGCCTCTCTCGCTGCAGAGCACTGGCTCTGGGTGCGTGCGCTCCAGAGCTCCAGCTCAGTAGCTGGACACATCGGTCCAGCCACTCTGCGGCACGTGGGATCTTCCCAGGCCAGGGATCAAACTGGCGCCCTTTGCACTGCAAGGCAGTGTCCTTACCCACTGAACCACAAGGGAAGCCCAAGAATAATTTTATTTAAAAAAAGAACTAGCTTTATAATCTTCAGCAAGTCACTGCAAATAATAATATTTATGTATTAAGATGAAAACAATAGAGAGCATTTATTGGACACTTCTCATGTCCCAGGTGTGATACCTAAGTGACTCCATTTTGAAAAAGCCCTCCATTTTAGACATCCAGGAATTCCCCGAAAAGCCAAAAGAGCCAAGACCACCCCTCACCTGATGTGAGGAACCAATCACTAGAAAGAAGGGAAGTGCCTAGAATTCCAGAGTGCTGACCTATACACTGCAACCAATCAAAGTAAGACACACGAGCCTAAGCCAACAGTTAACCTATCAAGTGTGCCCATGACTAGAAATCTCCAACTACCCGCTCCCCTGCAGAAATTTGTAATAAAAGCCTGCGCCCAACCTTACTCAGGGCTCCCATCCCACGGCCACTGTGTCGGTGTGAATTGGGGTCCCTGCTCGAGCTTGAATAAACAGTTCCTCTTGCTTTTGCATTGGGCCTGACTCCTGTGGTGCATTCGGGGGGATTCTACGACTTGGGTACAACACCAGGCTCATGATTCTTTTATAAATGAGGAAAGAATTAGTGAGTAGAAACTTGCCAAAATTACACAAGTAAATGACACAGTTGGGATAAAAACGCTTGCTGGGGCTACCTCCCAAAGTTTACTAGAATGACCAGCTGGTACAAGGGATACAGAGCTCTTTGTGCATTTTGAAGAGTTCTAAACGTATGATTATGACACATGATAATGTGTAATAAAGACATGACAAATCATTCAAGAAACAATTTATAGTACACGAAGTTAGGACTAACACACAAGTAACACTTCCCTTTTAGACAGACTCAACCATGTATCAATATTTCAATACTCCTAGAGCCATCTACCTCATCAAAATAAAACTGCATCACATTTTAATATATGTATGCCATGTGGGACAAAAGTCAAAGTCATATTAAATTCAAGATTACCACTATTGATTACTCTCTGGATTTATTAAACCCTACATCACTTTGACATGGAAAAAATTGGGTTTGTTTGTCATGATAATTCAGCAAGTTCTATTGACTTTCACTCTGCTATAGCTGTGCTAGTTCTGAAGAAGCTAAAAAGACTTGCCTTTCACTGGGAAAGGGAAAACCCAGATAGGATTTTAAATAATGTACATCTATGCTTTTGGTGATATATTTTATTCTTTGATGGGTACATTTGAATGAAGATATAAGGATAATGGTAAAACAGTGAAAGGCGATACAAGTAGTGGTACAGAAGAAACTAACACAACATTGTAGAGCAACTATGCTCCAATTGAAAAATATTTTTAAAAAGAAAGAAAAATGTTAAGTAGAAATGGAACTGTCAGTTAGAAGATTATATAAAAGAACCCAAAACAAGGATGACTTCTGAGAGTCACTGTATCTCCCACTTTCACATTTTGAGTCCCTGTGAACCATGGATCTGAAAGGATTTTGTACAGAGGATCTGAAAAATGAGCCTGAAAGAATGATCTTAGGTTTACAGACCCTGATTTTTTTTATCCTACTAGAAGAGTTACCCGAACTACTATTTTTTTTTAAAGGAACGAGAGGAAAAGGAAGATGAAGACAAAGACAATGGGGAGGGGGAAAGGACAAGAGAGAAGGAGAGGAAGGGAAAAAACACTTCAAGGGTTTGTCTGTCAAAACTCAAGTTTTGAAGTGAGTGCAATTACAGGCAACTTTTAGATGAGAAGAGAGATCAACTGCTAAGTGGAAGAATGACATGACAAACACAGGGCAACAGGCATAAGAGAGCCAGATGAGGGAGGAGCCTGAAAGTCAGTGCACAAAGTTTGCACTTTCTTCTGCTGGAAGAAGAAATCCCTCTGTGATATACTTAGAAATGCAAATGCTGATTTCCATATCCCTCAGAGGACCTACAGTTAGCATACACATTTAGCTAGCAATCCGCCTCAGTGAGCCTTAGCCCAAGTCCATTTGTAGTATGGTGCTTCCGGTCCTTGGCTCCTTCTATATCCCTACTCACTCTAGCCTTAGGATCCCAACAAAACTGAGAGATCACAGAAAGCAACTCTGGCTTTCAGAAAGCACAACTTTCAGAGGAAATTTCTTTGCCACATGTATTAAATAAATACGAAAGGTACCAAGTTAAACTGATTTCCTTTTACCTGCCACATGTTATTTTAAAAAATAGTTCTGAAGAAGCTAAAAAGACTTGCCTTTCACTGGGAAAGGGAAAACCCAGATAGGATTTTAAATAATGTACATCTATGCTTTTGGTGATATATTTTATTCTTTGATGGGTACATTTGAATGAAGATATAAGGATAATGGTAAAACAGTGAAAGGCGATACAAGTAGTGGTACAGAAGAAACTAACACAACATTGTAGAGCAACTATGCTCCAATTGAAAAATATTTTTAAAAAGAAAGAAAAATGTTAAGTAGAAATGGAACTGTCAGTTAGAAGATTATATAAAAGAACCCAAAACAAGGATGACTTCTGAGAGTCACTGTATCTCCCACTTTCACATTTTGAGTCCCTGTGAACCATGGATCTGAAAGGATTTTGTACAGAGGATCTGAAAAATGAGCCTGAAAGAATGATCTTAGGTTTACAGACCCTGATTTTTTTTATCCTACTAGAAGAGTTACCCGAACTACTATTTTTTTTAAAGGAACGAGAGGAAAAGGAAGATGAAGACAAAGACAATGGGGAGGGGGAAAGGACAAGAGAGAAGGAGAGGAAGGGAAAAAACACTTCAAGGGTTTGTCTGTCAAAACTCAAGTTTTGAAGTGAGTGCAATTACAGGCAACTTTTAGATGAGAAGAGAGATCAACTGCTAAGTGGAAGAATGACATGACAAACACAGGGCAACAGGCATAAGAGAGCCAGATGAGGGAGGAGCCTGAAAGTCAGTGCACAAAGTTTGCACTTTCTTCTGCTGGAAGAAGAAATCCCTCTGTGATATACTTAGAAATGCAAATGCTGATTTCCATATCCCTCAGAGGACCTACAGTTAGCATACACATTTAGCTAGCAATCCGCCTCAGTGAGCCTTAGCCCAAGTCCATTTGTAGTATGGTGCTTCCGGTCCTTGGCTCCTTCTATATCCCTACTCACTCTAGCCTTAGGATCCCAACAAAACTGAGAGATCACAGAAAGCAACTCTGGCTTTCAGAAAGCACAACTTTCAGAGGAAATTTCTTTGCCACATGTATTAAATAAATACGAAAGGTACCAAGTTAAACTGACTTTTACCTTTGATTAGCACATGTATCTATTTCACATATTCAAAGTTATTTTTAAACAAAACTAAAAATAAGCGTCTTCACATATATTATAAAAACGAAGACAAGGTATAAATGATTATATAATTCAAATATTTTTAAATTGGTTATGTCAAACAATCAAACCAATTAACTTTTGTATCTTACATTTGCTTTTTCATGTCATATTACGTATCCTATTCCATTTTATACAACAAAAATAAAAGTCCCTATCCAAACATGTCATATGCAAAATACAATTTTTTTTTTAGGTGGCCTGATTTTTTTTTCCCCCAAAACATTTGAGTGTGCATGGCTGGAAATAATATGGATCACTGTTGAATGCTGTATAAATAAAGACTACATGCTATGAAAACATTCTTTCAAATCAGTACAGGTATTTTTACATCTACTTGTACTGATTGTGAATGGTAAACATATATAACATGATATCTGACACCGTGTTACAAATTTATACCTTTACTATCTATGCCATTCAGATGGTGAGCTCAGGAGTGCCATGTCTAGGACATTGCCACCCCAGAGTGGGCATTCTAATATTCACTGAATGAATAAACTTAAATAACTCATTACCTTGAAGTCGCCTCACTTGTCTGAAAATCACTTGACAATTCTGATCACTCCTATTTCTCAACTATCACTGCAGAATTATTACATATTGCAATTCAGGCTTGAGGGCTTGGAAGAGAATTTCTTCAAAAATGGAGGTAAAAAATGACTTAAGCAGGTGAATGACAGGCAGACTATACTTGTAGCTAAAAGCCCAGGTTTAACACAGTTTCTGTTCAGCTCCATTTTACTAACATGATTTCATGTCTCGGATGGCAAAAGAAGGTAGAAAAAATGGGGAGTGACAGGTACAGGATATGCAACCCTCAGGCAATTGAAAGACGTACAGTTAAATCACAGGAATTGTGCTTCTGTGAGCCAGAATTTTAGATATAACATCCTATATAAGGTAACGAAAATACAAAAGCAAAATCAGCAAAAAATAAGAAATACAGACTTTGTAGAAATGAAACAGCTTACCTGCTTTAGAACTTCAACTAAAACTAAACAAAAAATGAAATCTACTGCTAAGTCTCTCCTTTCAAGAAGATAATCTCTTTCACGTTGCTGTTCATCCCTGAAACAAGAATCTCAAGTTAGGATTGCATTATGAAAAGAGCTCTTGGTTGGTGAAAGAGAAGTTGCTCAGTTGTGTCCGACTCTGCAACTCATGGAATTCTCCAGGCAAGAATACTCTGTCAACTCATTTACATTTTGCTTTTTCATGTCATATTACGTATCCTATTCCATTTTATACAACAAAAATAAAAGTCCCTATCCAAACATGTCATATGCAAAATACAATTTTTTTTTTAGGTGGCCTGATTTTTTTTTCCCCCAAAACATTTGAGTGTGCATGGCTGGAAATAATATGGATCACTGTTGAATGCTGTATAAATAAAGACTACATGCTATGAAAACATTCTTTCAAATCAGTACAGGTATTTTTACATCTACTTGTACTGATTGTGAATGGTAAACATATATAACATGATATCTGACACTGTGTTACAAATTTATACCTTTACTATCTATGCCATTCAGATGGTGAGCTCAGGAGTGCCATGTCTAGGACATTGCCACCCCAGAGTGGGCATTCTAATATTCACTGAATGAATAAACTTAAATAACTCATTACCTTGAAGTCGCCTCACTTGTCTGAAAATCACTTGACAATTCTGATCACTCCTATTTCTCAACTATCACTGCAGAATTATTACATATTGCAATTCAGGCTTGAGGGCTTGGAAGAGAATTTCTTCAAAAATGGAGGTAAAAAATGACTTAAGTAGGTGAATGACAGGCAGACTATACTTGTAGCTAAAAGCCCAGGTTTAACACAGTTTCTGTTCAGCTCCATTTTACTAACATGATTTCATGTCTCGGATGGCAAAAGAAGGTAGAAAAAATGGGGAGTGACAGGTACAGGATATGCAACCCTCAGGCAATTGAAAGACGTACAGTTAAATCACAGGAATTGTGCTTCTGTGAGCCAGAATTTTAGATATAACATCCTATATAAGGTAACGAAAATACAAAAGCAAAATCAGCAAAAAATAAGAAATACAGACTTTGTAGAAATGAAACAGCTTACCTGCTTTAGAACTTCAACTAAAACTAAACAAAAAATGAAATCTACTGCTAAGTCTCTCCTTTCAAGAAGATAATCTCTTTCACGTTGCTGTTCATCCCTGAAACAAGAATCTCAAGTTAGGATTGCATTATGAAAAGAGCTCTTGGTTGGTGAAAGAGAAGTTGCTCAGTTGTGTCCGACTCTGCAACTCATGGAATTCTCCAGGCAAGAATACTGCCTTTCCCTTCTCCAGGGGTTCTTTCCAACCCAGTGACTGAACCCAGGTCTCATGTACTGCAGGCAGATTCTTTATCATTTGAGCCACAAAGGGAAGCCTAGGAATAGTGGAGTGGGTAGTCTATCCCTTCTCCAGGGGATCTTCCCAATCCAGGAATCAAATTGGGGTCTCCTGTGCTTTGCAGGTGGATTTTTTACCAGCTAAGCTACAAGGGAATTCCACTTGGTTAGTACTTCATGTTATTTACTGAATTCCTAGTGTACATGGTGTCCCAGGGCCACTATTACAGGTTTTTGTAATAACCCAACATAAATATTTGATGGTCCTGTGTTCTCTTTTTGTACAGTAGGAACTTATATGAGAATCTCATGATTATATCTCTCAGAATTTAAACCTAATCTAAAAGAATTAGGGGGACTTCTCTCACAGTCCAGTGATTAGGACTGCACTTCCAGGGCAGGGGGTGTGGGTTCAGTTCCGGGTCAGGGAGCTAGGATCCCATATGCCAGTGGCACAGCCAAAAACTGAACAGAATTTGTTTCCTACTGTTGTGTGAAAATTGTATAAATCTTAATTATGTTTAATTAGTTCACAGAACTTTTCAGGTCTACTACTTCTTTTACTTCTCTGTATATTCATTCTATCAATTTTTGAGAGTTTGATGTTGAAACTCCAATAGAAAATCTTAATTTAACTACTAAAATACTGTAATATATAGTGGAATGTTATGTAACTTTGTTCTGTCTTTTCCAAGTCTCTTGTCAATATGTAATAAAACTTTTATAATTAAAAAAAGGTTAAACATACAAACGGGAAAAAACTTGTAATAAATAGTAAATCAGACTTAAAGTAAAAAAAAAGAATAAGAGGAAGAAAACGAAAATACAGTGCCAGGTCATTTTTCCACAAATCTAAGCTGGAAAATCACAGGTGCCATCTACTGAAGTCCAATTCTAAACGACAGGCCATCATCTAAACATAAATATATATTTTACTTAAATCCATGATCTCCCTGGGAAATTTGAAAAAGGCAAAGATGAGTTCTAAGATTTAACACAAAGAAGAGTCTCTGGCACAAGAATATAAGGTTTGGGCCATCTTCCTATATAACAACAATTGTTTCCCTTCACAAACCACGTGAAGAGGACTTTCTCTAAATGTTTTCTTAACTTCATCATTGACTGTTAAAGCTCCTCACTGCACTAACTGAGATGCGGTTTGGCACGCTAGCCCCAGTGGTGACTCCTGTACGGCAGGAGTAGGGCAACACCTACTTTAACCGTTACCTTCCTTTGATTTACAGTTTAAGTATGGACTATCTCTTCCCTTTGCTACCCCTTCATAGCAAAAGTAACCAAACAATAACAGTTCTCAGCGAGCAACACTGCTTCCTCTTCCCCAGAAGTGCTTCAAGCCCAGGCAGAAAAGTAAAAAGTGAGCCACTTACCCCTTAGATTTTGTGCTGGACCTAGGCCGATATTCATAAGATTCATCTTCAGTTCCATTCTGGCGTTTGTACCAGTCAAACAAGGTGCGGAGTAAGGAAGGGAGACAGTGCTCTGCTACTGAGCTCATAGAGCTTATCAACTGAAAACACAAGATGTTACCGATAAGACACATCAGAGCGTCACGCTCCTAGCTCAACTTGCCATCACTTAGAAATGAGCAGTATTTCTAACATAAATTAACACTAAACCTAGGAAGTCAAAAGCAGTAAATGTGTTTTAAAATAAAAACAAGGGCTGGGAGTCTAGCCAAGTAATAAAATGAGCTACGTTTCACTGGCTACTAAAATTTACTCAAATCCACTCAGTTTAGCTCAGTGGCTTTCCATCTTTTTCCTGCCGCCATAAGCTGTTCACAGGTTTGTAAAACACGACCGTCACTAACCTCCCTTATCACACACAGGACACCTCCGGGTGAACTGTTACATGCAACATGAAATCACCCCCCCGTTCCTCTCTGCTTCAGATGAGTGAAATGCTTTCCCTGGAGTCCTCTCTGCTTCAGAGGAAGAAAACGACAGTGCCAGGTCATTTTCCACAAATCTAGCTGGAAAATCACAGGTGCCATCTACTGAAGTCCAATTCTAAACGACAGGCCATCATCTAAACATAAATATATATTTTACTTAAATCCATGATCTCCCTGGGAAATTTGAAAAAGGCAAAGATGAGTTCTAAGATTTAACACAAAGAAGAGTCTCTGGCACAAGAATATAAGGTTTGGGCCATCTTCCTATATAACAACAATTTTTTCCCCTTCACAAACCACGTGAAGAGGACTTTCTCTAAATGTTTTCTTAACTTCATCATTGACTGTTAAAGCTCCTCACTGCACTAACTGAGATGCGGTTTGTACGCTAGCCCCAGTGGTGACTCCTGTACGGCAGGAGTAGGGCAACACCTACTTTAACCGTTACCTTCCTTTGATTTACAGTTTAAGTATGGACTATCTCTTCCCTTTGCTACCCCTTCATAGCAAAAGTAACCAAACAATAACAGTTCTCAGCGAGCAACACTGCTTCCTCTTCCCCAGAAGTGCTTCAAGCCCAGGCAGAAAAGTAAAAAGTGAGCCACTTACCCCTTAGATTTTGTGCTGGACCTAGGCCGATATTCATAAGATTCATCTTCAGTTCCATTCTGGCGTTTGTACCAGTCAAACAAGGTGCGGAGTAAGGAAGGGAGACAGTGCTCTGCTACTGAGCTCATAGAGCTTATCAACTGAAAACACAAGATGTTACCGATAAGACACATCAGAGCGTCACGCTCCTAGCTCAACTTGCCATCACTTAGAAATGAGCAGTATTTCTAACATAAATTAACACTAAACCTAGGAAGTCAAAAGCAGTAAATGTGTTTTAAAATAAAAACAAGGGCTGGGAGTCTAGCCAAGTAATAAAATGAGCTACGTTTCACTGGCTACTAAAATTTACTCAAATCCACTCAGTTTAGCTCAGTGGCTTTCCATCTTTTTCCTGCCGCCATAAGCTGTTCACAGGTTTGTAAAACACGACCGTCACTAACCTCCCTTATCACACACAGGACACCTCCGGGTGAACTGTTACATGCAACATGAAATCACACCTGCTTCCTTCCCCTGGCCAGTTCCTCTCTGCTTCAGATGAGTGAAATGTTCTAAAATGTTACCACTAGAAGGGATAAAGAGATGCAGAAATACAAGACTACAGCACGGTAGAACTATGGGAAAAACTCCACTTCATTCTGTGCTGCTATGACACAGAACAAAGAATTCTAATTACACCATTAATTTGTGAGACAAATAAACATACTAGAAATGTGTTCTATACGTGCTTTTCAAGTTTAGAATATACAAATGGACAGCGCAAAAATATAGGGAGTGAGATGGACACCTGCCACTCAATGTGAGGCATCCCCTAACCTATCTAATGAATCTGATAAAATTCATTCTATTTGTTTTCTTACAAAAGCAAACTACCAGGGAAATCCCTGGCAGCCCAGTGGTTAGTCGTGCTTCCACTGCTGGTAGCCTGGGTTTGATCCCTGGTCAGGGATCTTAGTGTGTGCCTGTATAATATACATGTATATATTTCTATAAAACTGACTACCTGCTCCGGACAGAATCTAATGTATAAAGATATATAGGACCACTAAACAAAATACAGAAATTTCTTAATACTGGATGTATTTGTATTTGGATCAGATGCTTAGGATAAACATTTTCCTTTCAGGAAAAAAATTCCCCCCACATTGGCATACCTGATCAAACTGAAGATCTTCACCCCTCTGAAGAGATCGAGATAACGGTTTCTCCTACAATTAAAAAAAAAAGTATACACAAAATATCAAAAATGTTACATATAGTAAACAGTTGAGACTGCCAAGTAATAAAATGGAGCTCCTAGCTCAACTTGCCATCACTTAGAAATGAGCAGTATTTCTAACATAAATTAACACTAAACCTAGGAAGTCAAAAGCAGTAAATGTGTTTTAAAATAAAAACAAGGGCTGGGAGTCTAGCCAAGTAATAAAATGAGCTACGTTTCACTGGCTACTAAAATTTACTCAAATCCACTCAGTTTAGCTCAGTGGCTTTCCATCTTTTTCCTGCCGCCATAAGCTGTTCACAGGTTTGTAAAACACGACCGTCACTAACCTCCCTTATCACACACAGGACACCTCCGGGTGAACTGTTACATGCAACATGAAATCACACCTGCTTCCTTCCCCTGGCCAGTTCCTCTCTGCTTCAGATGAGTGAAATGTTCTAAAATGTTACCACTAGAAGGGATAAAGAGATGCAGAAATACAAGACTACAGCACGGTAGAACTATGGGAAAAACTCCACTTCATTCTGTGCTGCTATGACACAGAACAAAGAATTCTAATTACACCATTAATTTGTGAGACAAATAAACATACTAGAAATGTGTTCTATACGTGCTTTTCAAGTTTAGAATATACAAATGGACAGCGCAAAAATATAGGGAGTGAGATGGACACCTGCCACTCAATGTGAGGCATCCCCTAACCTATCTAATGAATCTGATAAAATTCATTCTATTTGTTTTCTTACAAAAGCAAACTACCAGGGAAATCCCTGGCAGCCCAGTGGTTAGTCGTGCTTCCACTGCTGGTAGCCTGGGTTTGATCCCTGGTCAGGGATCTTAGTGTGTGCCTGTATAATATACATGTATATATTTCTATAAAACTGACTACCTGCTCCGGACAGAATCTAATGTATAAAGATATATAGGACCACTAAACAAAATACAGAAATTTCTTAATAGTGGATGTATTTGTATTTGGATCAGATGCTTAGGATAAACATTTTCCTTTCAGGAAAAAAATTCCCCCCACATTGGCATACCTGATCAAACTGAAGATCTTCACCCCTCTGAAGAGATCGAGATAACGGTTTCTCCTACAATTAAAAAAAAAAGTATACACAAAATATCAAAAATGTTACATATAGTAAACAGTTGAGATTCCTGGGTTGGTTTTGTTTTTGTTTCCTTTTGTAATTAGATGGTTTTAAGGAGAGGCTCTGGTCTACTACTAATACAAACAAAATTTAATTTACTTAATTCAGAAAAGTGTACACAGCATGATCACATCTGTCAGTCTTCCTACTTGCCTTGCCTCCTCTCCCACATGGAAGTACGTGACTAACTAAACGTAACAGGTGTCCCAGATAATGTTCAAACGTATTACGACTGATGAGGTTTTTTAGGATGACTTTCGAAACTTCCTACATTAGGTTTTATTACTGAGTGTTTATCTGAATCATGTATCACAGAAAAACCAGTGCCATTCTTCAATGAGAAAAATGGGAATGCAGAAATATGTATATTTTGAAGCTTATCTACCCAAGAGCCCCAATTTCCTCCTCTCATTTATAACTAATCATCATGGAAATAAACTCACAAATGTATTTTCCAGTGGGATGTAAAAATTCTTAATCTAACAATGACAGAATCAGGTTTCTAACTAATGAGTCAGTAAAACACCTAAATTTCACGGCGCTTAACTTTCTTAAAGGCTGTGGCACATCCTTGGCACTTGACACCTTATACGCTGCAGACAAGTCTTCTATCTTTAAAACCAACTACTATGCACTATAAACATGCAACATGATAATGATCCCATCCCATAGTATATGCCCAGTTAACTAGCTCTAAGTCTCGTAGCAGATCCAGTAAAATATTGTTTCTATAAGTATCTAAAAGCTTGAAAACTACTGAGCTATCCTAATGTGAATTGTGTGTTTAAGACCTGATCTAGTATGTAGGAGAGATATAAGCTGTTTCTCCCCAACTTATCTGACTTACTCGATCTCCATTGCTCGATCCCTCTTTCACTATAATATTAAATTTAAAGGTTTTCAGCAATATTTTGAGGAACATTGATCTAGGTAGTTTATCATCTACATAGGGTATTTATACAATAAAGTAACAACCAAGCAGACTAAAAGAGAGCAATAACCTTTCCAGAAGGTTTTCATGTTTCATTTACACTGCTTTTTATACTCAACATTTTTCATTTCTCAATAAACTCACACTTTCTCAAAGATTTCTGAAGATCTGACATCCTCACAGAGGTTTCCCTGAACCAAAAAGTGAGAGTGAGCTGTTTTTTTCATAATAAGAACTCAGAAATGATGTGTGAATGCAAAAGAATACTCATGTTATCATCAGTTAAAAAAAAAAAATGAAAGAAGTGTACTGTACTAAATATAAATTACTAATCAAGGACTTTGTATTAACCTCTCAGTTTTGATTATAGCATGGTTGAGGACGACCTAATCATTGCTCAAGCAGATGTACTTTCAATATAAGATTTTGAAAAGAAAAACTATTTAAAAATATGCTTATAGTACATGCAACCCATTATCATGACTACTAAAAAGAATACAAATCATTCTCCCATCCAGTCTAACTGAGCTGGGTCCTACTTAGCTTCTGAGATTAGATGAGACTGGGAGTGTTCAGGGTGTTACGGCCACAGACCAAATTATTCTCTATATTCATGAACAGATGAATACAAAGACTGATACACAAGAACGTTCACAGTGCTATTTTTTTTTCCAGTGGCCTAAAATTGAGGTTAAGTCCCAAACAGCTTATCCACAGACTGGTTAAAAAAAAAAAAACCTGTAGCACTTTCTCTAACTGAAATAGTACTGAACTGTTAGAAAGAATGAGACGACTACACATGGGCTGACAACAGAACAATCCTGATTGTTTAAATAAAAACAGGTACAGAAAAATGCATATATATAAAATCTCACAGTTGTGATTTTTTTTTTAAAGGATGGAAGGTGCTACAGAGTGATAAATAACAGGCATGAAAAACAGTAGACTAAAAACTATGGACAGTGCTTACCCTGATCCAAAATGAAAGGAATGGTTACTATGTTTATTACACAGCCTTTAAAACAATTTCCACTTTTTATAATGTCATTATTTCATAATTATAATAGATTAATAACGAATCTGAGGTTCATAATCCTTTATATTCTAATCTGACCCTTTAACTAGTATCTCTGTGCAGAGTCCCAACAGCAAAAAGACTCAAACCTTTCGAAGGTTTTCATGTTTCATTTACACTGCTTTTATACTCAACATTTTTCATTTCTCAATAAACTCACACTTTCTCAAAGATTTCTGAAGATCTGACATCCTCACAGAGGTTTCCCTGAACCAAAAAGTGAGAGTGAGCTGTTTTTTTCATAATAAGAACTCAGAAATGATGTGTGAATGCAAAAGAATACTCATGTTATCATCAGTTAAAAAAAAAAAATGAAAGAAGTGTACTGTACTAAATATAAATTACTAATCAAGGACTTTGTATTAACCTCTCAGTTTTGATTATAGCATGGTTGAGGACGACCTAATCATTGCTCAAGCAGATGTACTTTCAATATAAGATTTTGAAAAGAAAAACTATTTAAAAATATGCTTATAGTACATGCAACCCATTATCATGACTACTAAAAAGAATACAAATCATTCTCCCATCCAGTCTAACTGAGCTGGGTCCTACTTAGCTTCTGAGATTAGATGAGACTGGGAGTGTTCAGGGTGTTACGGCCACAGACCAAATTATTCTCTATATTCATGAACAGATGAATACAAAGACTGATACACAAGAACGTTCACAGTGCTATTTTTTTTTTTTCCAGTGGCCTAAAATTGAGGTTAAGTCCCAAACAGCTTATCCACAGACTGGTTAAAAAAAAAAAAACCTGTAGCACTTTCTCTAACTGAAATAGTACTGAACTGTTAGAAAGAATGAGACGACTACACATGGGCTGACAACAGAACAATCCTGATTGTTTAAATAAAAACAGGTACAGAAAAATGCATATATATAAAATCTCACAGTTGTGATTTTTTTTTTAAAGGATGGAAGGTGCTACAGAGTGATAAATAACAGGCATGAAAAACAGTAGACTAAAAACTATGGACAGTGCTTACCCTGATCCAAAATGAAAGGAATGGTTACTATGTTTATTACACAGCCTTTAAAACAATTTCCACTTTTTATAATGTCATTATTTCATAATTATAATAGATTAATAACGAATCTGAGGTTCATAATCCTTTATATTCTAATCTGACCCTTTAACTAGTATCTCTGTGCAGAGTCCCAACAGCAACAGGTAGCTTCCAGGGAAAGCAACAGAGTTTATTGAAAAGATTTTGACAACATAACAATGATACTGAAATATTTTAATAATTTGCAACTGAAGATGGCCTTCTCTCCCAAACAGTCCCTATCCTTGTAGAGCCAAAAGTCCAATGACAGAGCAAAGAAAATATATACTATCTTGAACTTTAGGATAGGAAGCTGCAATGTGTGCGGAGGTGGAGGAACTTCTGAATGACCACCAAGAGGAAGATACTTGAGTCACAATCAGACAGAAGGGGCCGAGCTTGCCATGCAGCATGAAGAAAAGATAATCCAGTCAGTACCTTGGAAGTGAAGGACTTCAGTACTCTCAAAGTGTGAATGAAGGTGAAGTTAAAAATAAGAAGGTTGAGGGCTTCCCCTGGTGGTCCAGTGGGTAAGGACACCGCCTTGCAGTGCAAGGGGCACCGGTTCGAGCCCTGGCCTGGGAAGATCCCACGTGCCGCGGAGCGGCTGGACGGATGTGTCCAATCACCGAGGCAGAGCTCTGGAGTGCGTGCGCCCAGAGCCGGCGCTCTGCAGCGAAAGACGCCACCGCGATCGGAGGCCCACAGGAGCCAAAGAACAAAGACGGATGAACAGAGAGAAACGAAAGACCAATAGAAGTGGCCCGCCTGCTCCCCCCCTCCCCAACCCCACCCCCGCCCAAAAATAAAAAAATAAAAAAAAAAAAATAAGAAGGTTGAATGAAGGTGAAGTTAAAAATAAGAAGGTTGAGGGATTTCCCTGGTGGTCCAGTGGTTAAGAATCCACCATGCAATGCAGGGGACACATGTTCAATCCCTGGTCAGGGAACTTAAGATCCCATATGCGAAGGGGCAGCTAAACCCATGCGCCACAACTAGAAAATAAGCCTGTGCACCACAACGACGATCCAGAGCAGCCAAAAAAAAATTTTAAATGAGTAGGCTGGTACTGTACTGACCTGTTTTATAGGTGGTTTTTATTAAAAAAAGAAAACTAAAAAAAAGAGGTTTTTTTTGAACGAGGCTGGCTGAATGATTATTTAGGAAAAGTTTAAACTCTCTCTCATTTCCCTAGTATCTCTGTGCAGAGTCCCAACAGCAACAGGTAGCTTCCAGGGAAAGCAACAGAGTTTATTGAAAAGATTTTGACAACATAACAATGATACTGAAATATTTTAATAATTTGCAACTGAAGATGGCCTTCTCTCCCAAACAGTCCCTATCCTTGTAGAGCCAAAAGTCCAATGACAGAGCAAAGAAAATATATACTATCTTGAACTTTAGGATAGGAAGCTGCAATGTGTCGGAGGTGGAGGAACTTCTGAATGACCACCAAGAGGAAGATACTTGAGTCACAATCAGACAGAAGGGGCCGAGCTTGCCATGCAGCATGAAGAAAAGATAATCCAGTCAGTACCTTGGAAGTGAAGGACTTCAGTACTCTCAAAGTGTGAATGAAGGTGAAGTTAAAAATAAGAAGGTTGAGGGCTTCCCCTGGTGGTCCAGTGGGTAAGGACACCGCCTTGCAGTGCAAGGGGCACCGGTTCGAGCCCTGGCCTGGGAAGATCCCACGTGCCGCGGAGCGGCTGGACGGATGTGTCCAATCACCGAGGCAGAGCTCTGGAGTGCGTGCGCCCAGAGCCGGCGCTCTGCAGCGACAGACGCCACCGCGATCGGAGGCCCACAGGAGCCAAAGAACAAAGACGGATGAACAGAGAGAAACGAAAGACCAATAGAAGTGGCCCGCCTGCTCCCCTCCCTCCCCACCCCACCCCCGCCCAAAAATAAAAAAAAAAAAAAAAAAAAATAAGAAGGTTGAATGAAGGTGAAGTTAAAAATAAGAAGGTTGAGGGATTTCCCTGGTGGTCCAGTGGTTAAGAATCCACCATGCAATGCAGGGGACACATGTTCAATCCCTGGTCAGGGAACTTAAGATCCCATATGCGAAGGGGCAGCTAAACCCATGCGCCACAACTAGAAAATAAGCCTGTGCACCACAACGACGATCCAGAGCAGCCAAAAAAAAATTTTAAATGAGTAGGCTGGTACTGTACTGACCTGTTTTATAGGTGGTTTTTATTAAAAAAAGAAAACTAAAAAAAAGAGGTTTTTTTTGAACGAGGCTGGCTGAATGATTATTTAGGAAAAGTTTAAACTCTCTCTCATTTCCCTCATCCACTCTTACTTAGCAGGCTGGCCATCTCTCCATCCTACCCACAGGCGAATCACCCTTCTTAGGAAAGGGCAAAACTGAAAAGCTGACTGGGTGATACTATAGTTGAAAATGAGGTACCATCTTGAAGACAGGAGCTTAAGTAAAAAGGCGTACGTTAAACATAAAAAAAAAAAACCCTGTTATCTTCTGCCACTACATCCCTTGAATGCTAGCAGCCAAGCGTAAACGCTCCCATTTGGGCAGGTGAAGGACCCCTCTCAGGGGATTCTGACTAGCTCCCAGCCAAAGAGCTGACCTTGATGGTTCAGATGACTACACACTGAAGACCACAGTCAAAAAGGCCGCTCCATGTACAGGGGGCTTCCAATCAGCTGTTCAGAGCCTCAATCATAATAAATAAAATATAACATGTTTCCATAAACATGGGAGGAGAAGGGGAAAACTAACAGAAAAAGGCAGTTTGGAGGAAATAAGAGACCAGAAACTCTTTAAAATACAAAGATACTTAATATCATCAAAAAACAGTGAACAGTACAGAATCGTAAAAAAATATTGGTCCTAAACCAAATACATACAGTCTAAATCAGCAGGTGATTGGTTAAAGCCCTTTTCTTTTTAGGTCACTGGCAATCTGAAACAGTAACAGGTAAGTTCCAATGTGCCCAGATGATTATCCAGGATTGATCTACCTCCTTTTAGGAAGCAACCTAAGGTATTGGATTGCACAGCTTGAAAGCTGCAATGTTAATCAATGGTTGCCCCTCCTTCTTGAATCTCACTTCTAAGATAAAAATGAAAACTGTGGCTAAAGTCAAGCTCAGCTAACCTTTGAATCTTTCAGTTTCCTTGAATGTGAAAATGACTCAGTTGTGTCTGACTCTGTGACACCGTGGACTGTAGCCTGCTAAGCTCCTGTTAATGGAATTCTCCAGGCAAGAATACTGGAGTGGGTATTCCCTTCTCCAGGGGATCTTCCTAACCCAAGGATCAAGCCCAGCTCTGCTGCATTCCAGGCAGATTTGTTACCATCTGAGCCACAAGGAAAGCCTTAATCTCCTTTTATCATGGCTTCTAATATGAGAATGAAAAGGCCAGTTCTCTCATTTTAATGGTTGGTTACATTCTTTTAGCAGAAGCTTTTCATATAGGTGCTTCTAAGTTTTCAGGTAACCTACCGTCCATCTGGCCATGAGACATGCTAGACTCCTCTTATGTAACAATTTGTGGATGCTGTTTTCTTTAAAAAAAAAAAGAAAGAGTTTCATTAATGAATTCGAGAGTCATCTTGAATTGAGGTATATTACTGCAAAGAGTACAAAATAAATTTCAAAACAAATGAGATCACAATAAGCACACTGGAAGCTATAATAAAAACATCATGACAATATTAGATGAAATGTACCTTCATTATCTAATCGTGATGCTGGATGGATGATACACCATTTACTCAGACTTGGACATAAACGAACCAAAGCTGGCAAAGATCTGATTTAGACCGGCAGAAATTATGCTGGTATATATGAGTGCAGGGAGTAAACTCTGTAAAATATGATGGGGATTTTCTCAGCCAGTGTTTGTCCTTCTCTGCCATAGTCTAAAACATCTAGGGTTTTCCTGGTGTGTGAGGAGAAGGAGGAAGGACTGCCTCTTCTCTCTTAAGTGTGAAGCCGTAGAAATACCTACTTTCTAATGGAATCCTAAGCACTACTCACCATAACTTAACAATCTCACTTTAAATTACATAGTGGATGTTTCTGGAATGAATGAGTGAGTAAAACAGTCAGCATCAGACTATTTTGAAAGAACTATTAGAAGCTCTGGCTAACACAATGAAACTATGCTTTATTAGAAGAAAAAAGGGTACAGGCCACAGCAGTGTCGTCAAGGCTGAGTTCAATTTAAAATACAAACTTTTACTAAGAGCCTACCACCAAGCACAGTGCTGCAGGGAGGCCTGGTTCTTAGTATCAAGCAGCTTAAGTCAGTAAAGATAAACATGTAAACAATAAACCATAATATGATGGTGTCAGAATCTAGGACAAAGTTCTGAAGGTAAAACAAAGTTATCAAGGTAAAACAAAGATTTATTTAACTTAGCAAAGGATCACTGTGTTAGAGGGAACATGTGGGAAGCTGGAAGGATGCGTAGGGGTTTAAAAACAGAGGAGTTAGAAGCATTTTAGATGAAGGGAAAAATAAAAACAAATACATCAGAACAACAGAATATATAGAGGATACTTTCAAGTGTCTGTCACAGCATATCCAGGATAGGAGAACCATGAGACATTACACAAGCTATAACAGTAAGCCTGCGAAGAGGCTGAAATGACTCACCAAGAACTTGAATTTAATCCACAGCAATGAAAAGGAAGCAAGAGTTCTAAAGCAGAAAGGCTTTAGATATTTGTGTTTTATTGATATTTGTGATTTAGATGAGGGACAGTCTGGTGAGAACAAGGAAAATGGAAAGGTGATGGACCATTTCTTGATTGGTTAGAAGGCTAATACAGTGGTCTAATATGACAGAACTTGGTGTCGAGTTAGGTCAGTAATACTGGCATTGGTAGAAAAGGAAAGAGAAAGATATATAATTGCTGTATTACAGACTCAAAGTAGGTAATTTCACTCACCTTCTTTTGACTATTTTACTCTCAAGATTTTAATTTCAAAACATTGAGTCAGTGATGCCACCCGACCATCTCATCCTGTTGCCCTCTTCTCCTCTTGCCGGAGAAGGAGGAAGGACTGCCTCTTCTCTCTTAAGTGTGAAGCCGAGAAATACCTACTTTATAATGGAATCCTAAGCACTACTCACCATAACTTAACAATCTCACTTTAAATTACATAGTGGATGTTTCTGGAATGAATGAGTGAGTAAAACAGTCAGCATCAGACTATTTTGAAAGAACTATTAGAAGCTCTGGCTAACACAATGAAACTATGCTTTATTAGAAGAAAAAAGGGTACAGGCCACAGCAGTGTCGTCAAGGCTGAGTTCAATTTAAAATACAAACTTTTACTAAGAGCCTACCACCAAGCACAGTGCTGCAGGGAGGCCTGGTTCTTAGTATCAAGCAGCTTAAGTCAGTAAAGATAAACATGTAAACAATAAACCATAATATGATGGTGTCAGAATCTAGGACAAAGTTCTGAAGGTAAAACAAAGTTATCAAGGTAAAACAAAGATTTATTTAACTTAGCAAAGGATCACTGTGTTAGAGGGAACATGTGGGAAGCTGGAAGGATGCGTAGGGGTTTAAAAACAGAGGAGTTAGAAGCATTTTAGATGAAGGGAAAAATAAAAACAAATACATCAGAACAACAGAATATATAGAGGATACTTTCAAGTGTCTGTCACAGCATATCCAGGATAGGAGAACCATGAGACATTACACAAGCTATAACAGTAAGCCTGCGAAGAGGCTGAAATGACTCACCAAGAACTTGAATTTAATCCACAGCAATGAAAAGGAAGCAAGAGTTCTAAAGCAGAAAGGCTTTAGATATTTGTGTTTTATTGATATTTGTGATTTAGATGAGGGACAGTCTGGTGAGAACAAGGAAAATGGAAAGGTGATGGACCATTTCTTGATTGGTTAGAAGGCTAATACAGTGGTCTAATATGACAGAACTTGGTGTCGAGTTAGGTCAGTAATACTGGCATTGGTAGAAAAGGAAAGAGAAAGATATATAATTGCTGTATTACAGACTCAAAGTAGGTAATTTCACTCACCTTCTTTTGACTATTTTACTCTCAAGATTTTAATTTCAAAACATTGAGTCAGTGATGCCACCCGACCATCTCATCCTGTTGCCCTCTTCTCCTCTTGCCCTCAATCACCTTTACTACCCTAGTAATATTCCTGGTTTTTTTTTTTAACTGAAGTAAAAAACTGTTGTTTCAAAAAACTTTTAACCCTTCACATTTACTCAAAACATTCATTCCATTTTAACTACGCATCAAGTTCTACTGATTCTATTTTTGCTATTTACTTCACTTTTTTCTGCAGCCACTTCTACTGTTAAAGTCCTAGTTTAAGGCTCTTTTCAATCTGAATTATATACAATAGCTGAATAGTCTCTGCCTTTCATCTAACCTCTTATTGTCCAACCAGTGTATTATCTACCATAACAGTCATCATGATTCTTTAGAATCCAACCCAAACATTTGCTTTGGTTTTTTTCTTTTCCTTCCTTCTTCCTCACTGTAAGTGGAGATATTCATGCTTTTAGGTATCTTCATCTTCTGTAAGTTCAAACACTAGTTCTTTGTAAGTTTGGTTACTGTTACATCACAGACTATTTTAGAGTTTTATTTTCCCTTATGCTTCATCTGTCTCAACAATTCTCATTTTTGTTCTTTGGCTTCCTGTAGCAACTTATCTACATGGATTCTAGAGTAATTACTGCTTTTTAAATGACCACTTATCATCGCCTATCCCTTAATTTTTTAAGATTTTATATTTTACAGCAGTTTTAGGTTCACAGTGAAACTGAGCAGAAGGGAACTTAGCCTATTCCCCGCTGCCTACACATGCATAGCCTCCATCATTATCAACATTCTGCACTAGAGGGGTGCTTTCATTGCAACTGATGAACATATATTAACACACCCTAATGATCAAGTCTACAGATGGCACCACGGTTTACAACAGGTGCAGTATATTCTATGGGTTTGGACAAACCTATAATGAGGTGTACCCACCATTTCTGCATTATACAAGAAACATTCACTACAATAATTTTATTGAACATGTGGTCTAATATGACAGAACTTGGTGTCGAGTTAGGTCAGTAATACTGGCATTGGTAGAAAAGGAAGAGAAAGATATATAATTGCTGTATTACAGACTCAAAGTAGGTAATTTCACTCACCTTCTTTTGACTATTTTACTCTCAAGATTTTAATTTCAAAACATTGAGTCAGTGATGCCACCCGACCATCTCATCCTGTTGCCCTCTTCTCCTCTTGCCCTCAATCACCTTTACTACCCTAGTAATATTCCTGGTTTTTTTTTTTAACTGAAGTAAAAAACTGTTGTTTCAAAAAACTTTTAACCCTTCACATTTACTCAAAACATTCATTCCATTTTAACTACGCATCAAGTTCTACTGATTCTATTTTTGCTATTTACTTCACTTTTTTCTGCAGCCACTTCTACTGTTAAAGTCCTAGTTTAAGGCTCTTTTCAATCTGAATTATATACAATAGCTGAATAGTCTCTGCCTTTCATCTAACCTCTTATTGTCCAACCAGTGTATTATCTACCATAACAGTCATCATGATTCTTTAGAATCCAACCCAAACATTTGCTTTGGTTTTTTTCTTTTCCTTCCTTCTTCCTCACTGTAAGTGGAGATATTCATGCTTTTAGGTATCTTCATCTTCTGTAAGTTCAAACACTAGTTCTTTGTAAGTTTGGTTACTGTTACATCACAGACTATTTTAGAGTTTTATTTTCCCTTATGCTTCATCTGTCTCAACAATTCTCATTTTTGTTCTTTGGCTTCCTGTAGCAACTTATCTACATGGATTCTAGAGTAATTACTGCTTTTTAAATGACCACTTATCATCGCCTATCCCTTAATTTTTTAAGATTTTATATTTTACAGCAGTTTTAGGTTCACAGTGAAACTGAGCAGAAGGGAACTTAGCCTATTCCCCGCTGCCTACACATGCATAGCCTCCATCATTATCAACATTCTGCACTAGAGGGGTGCTTTCATTGCAACTGATGAACATATATTAACACACCCTAATGATCAAGTCTACAGATGGCACCACGGTTTACAACAGGTGCAGTATATTCTATGGGTTTGGACAAACCTATAATGAGGTGTACCCACCATTTCTGCATTATACAAGAAACATTCACTACAATAACAACCTTCTGTGTCTGCCTATTCACCCCACCTCTACCCCTGCCCAACCTCTGGCAACCACTGATCTTTTCCTATCTCCAGAGCTTTGTCTTTCCCAGAATGTCACAGCTGGAACGGTACAGTAGGTACCCTTTCCAAACTGGCTTCCATATTTTTTTCAAGTTATATTATTTTATTTGGAAAATCTATAATGGTTAAGTCAAGAAAACAGGTTTACAGGTCAGCGTTACTCACCAAGGGTTCAGCCATTACAACTTCAATTTTCTTTTCAGCTTGAACAGCAAATTCTGCAAAGAGGCTCTTGATGACATATTCACCAGGCTTGACATCTGGGTCAATTGTAATGCTTGACATGATGATATTCTTTTTCCCCAAAGTGGAATGAAAATTGGAAGAAGTACAGTACTTATTCACTTTGCTGACTGGTGCTGAAGCTAAAAATACAAAAATCAAAAGAATTTTACTTTAATAATTAACTCAGTTAGGTCAACCATAATCACACAATTTAATATATATCCTGCCCCGAAACCCCATCCAGATCTCCCTATCTGTATTACCAAACTCTTATTTTTTGTCAGTTACACCTGTTGCCTTCAAAATATGCTGCCTGCATAACTATAATTTCATTTTATTATGTGCTATTTTTCTGCCAACCCTGCTGTTGTGAATTCTGTAAGAACAGACACTCACTTTTGTTTTTTTGTTCCCTGATGAATTTCAAGTGCTTAACACAATGCCTGGTATATACTGGGAATACAATAAATATGTACTGAATGAATAAATGAATTCTAAACAAAGTTATGTGCAGTGAAGGAAATACATGTGGATAAATGAAATACAAACGGGGTTAAGAGGCTGAAATACACTATTTTGGAGAGAAGGTTCAAGGAAGACGTTTGAAGAAGCCACATTTGAACTCACCTCTAAATGATGAAAAAGAGGAAGCAAGGCAAAGCACCAGGAACAGAAAGTACAAAGTTGAGTATGAATGTCTGACAACAAAACAAAAAGGACCAGTGTGGCTGAAGCTCAAGGGGTGGAAGAGAGGTGGTGGGCAATGTGAGACGAGGTAAAAATCACCAGTCAAGGATCAAAGGTTTAGAATGCTGTAAGGAAGTCAGATTTTATTCTCAATGTGATTAAAATTAGGTGGAAAGTGTTGACTTGGAGAGGAAAAAGGATCTGGCTTCTCTTTAGAAGACCTCTGGCTCCTCTGGAGAAAGAATCAGAAGAGGGCAAATGCAGAACCGGGGGAGCCATGACTGCAAACGACCACAGAGATGGTCACAGCTGGAGCTAACAGGATGCCAAGGGCACAGGAGAGGAAGATCTGCTCGATGCTAGTGGGCTTGATACCCCCAAGGGAGGCAAGGCCCTCACAATGGCTCCTAGAACTTTGCTCTGAATCATTCAGAGAGAGGAGGACGACAGTGTGCCTGGCGAACAGTACACAGAGCCAAGTGTGGCACAAAAAGCCCACACACCCTGCCTGCTTTTATCTCCACCTGCTCTGTTTCCTGACCGCCTGGGCAGCCTACCTGGCTTTTACCTACAGTTCGTCCAGCTGCCTTGATCTTCCTATCTGCTGTATCATACAGACCTTCCCAGTCTCTAACTTTGGCTTGGGACATCCCCTTTGGCCTTGAATATGCATGGAGGACCTGCAAGAAGTGTACCTCTTGACTTCAACCCGATCTCTGGACACTGCCCTTTCAATATAATGTCCTAGAAATAACTCCCTCCTTGAAACAGGAAGCAGAACACAATTTTCCAAACAATTTCTGTTTATGTGTGTGGTACATGACCACAGGACAGTAAACTTAATATAAAGAAATACATTCTCAACTCATAAGGAATTGTTCTGTCAACTAAAGAAAGAAAACCCTACATTACCAAATATAGCATATGTCAAGATATCAAAAGTGATGGTGATAACTCCAAAAGAAAATTCCAGAAAGTAATACAACATCTGGCAATGGCAGTCATTTCAGAGAAAATAATCTGCAAATTTAAAAAATATTTTTGAAAGACTGAACCTCTAAATGACAAAGAATGGATTACTTTCAGGTTCTATTCATTATCTTTGTTTATTTATTTATTGTTTTTGTATATAACAGAATATTTTCCTCCAACGTTAAGATTAAAAATTAGTCATGCAAAATGCCTATATATTCAAAATAATATAATCTAAAGACTATTTTAAATGGTTAAGCCTGCATTTAAAATAAATATTTTTACATCACATAAAATTAAAATACAATACATATTGTATTCTAACACTAAAATTATATAATAAAAACAATTCAAAATAAAAATTCACAGTCCTTTGAACACAGTGCATGCTATTTATTTTGAACAATGACATGTTTTGTTTACTCTCTTTCATAATCCAACATTGTGTATTATAAAGGACAGAATGTGTTAACAAATGTCATTGTGGGGAAAGGAGACCTTAAATTTAAAAGGTTTATTTTGGATCATTAAGAATACTCAGTATTTTATATCCACATTATGTTGGATAACCCTGGGGAATCATAAAATAAGCTACTCAGATAGTTTCTAGAATTTTAATTCACATTTTAAACATAAAAATTAGAATAAAACATTAAAAAATATTTGACTTATGATAGTAGATGTAAAATATATCTTATCCTTTAATTAAGATTCATAAAGTCATAAGAGAGTTACAAACTTTATTTGGCTTTAGCTTTCCAATAAATGGTTTAAACAAGAAGCCTGAAGATCTTGGTACTTGAATTCTAGACTTTGATTAGGTATAAACTTAATGACATTTTAACTTTTACAGTCTCCTCAAAAAGAAAAAGCTTTAGTTAAAATGACCTCTCAAATAAGTCACCTTTACTTGTACTTCCTAAAAAGGATAAAAAGAAATTAAGCACAAACAAATATTCCTACGTATTACAACTGCATATTTCAAGATATTTGCCAATACAACCAAAACTTTTAGGGAAACCTGTATTTATCTTCCAAATAAAGGTTTATCTTCCAAATACCTGCATTATCTTCTAACATAAAAAAAAAATTCAATTTGAAAAAAAAAATCAAGGTTTTACTGTTTAAGAGTTAATCAGGCGGCGCCAGTGATAAAGAAGGGGCCTGCCAAAACAGGAGACACAAGAGACACAGGTTCATGGAGTTCGATCCCTAGGTTAGGAGGATCCCTGGAGAAGGAAATGGCAATCCACTCCATTATTATTGCCTTGGAAATGCCACAGAGGAGCCTGGCAGGCTACCGTCCATGGGGTCACAAAGGATACAACTGAGTACCTAACACACAGACAAGTTTACCCCCATCCACAAAGTTCTAATGAAATCAGTTAGAAAAAGACCCACAACACCAACTGAAAACTGGACAAAAGACACGAAGAAACAAGCTACAAAAGATAAAACAGAAGAAGCCAATAACCGTGAAAATATTTAACCTCACTGATGTTTTAAAAATTAATAAAAATTAGATACCATTTTTCATATACCAAAGTAGCTTCCCCCAATTTTGCATTTCACTATAATGCTCAGTTTTGGTGAAAATAGGTGAATTTTTCTTATATTCTGCTAGTAATTAAAAAAAAAAAAAAGGTGGGCTTCCCCTGGTGGCCCAGTGGGTAAGGACACCGCCTTGCAGTGCAAGGGGCACCGGTTCGAGCCCTGGCCTGGGAAGATCCCACGTGCCGCAGAGAGGCTGGACTGATGTGTCCAATGACCAAGCTGGAGCTCTGGAGCGCATGCGCCCAGAGCCGGCACTCTGCAACAACAGACTCCACCGCGATGGGAGGCCCACAGGAGCCAAAGAACAAAGACGGATGAAAATAGAGAAATGAAAGACCAATAGAAGTGGCCCGCCTGCTCCCCCCCCTCCCCAACCCAACCCCCGCCCAAAATAAAAAAATAAATAAATCTTTAAAAAAAAAAAAAAAGGGATGGTCACTCTAAGCAAGGTTAAGAAGGTTAGTTTCTCCATTAACCAGATTAACTTGAGGTCACCAGACTGCTTGAGTTAAATATTTTATAAAGTTAAATAGTATTATTTCTTTATATTCTATTGAATTTTTTTGAAAATTTTATATAAGCTATCAACAAACTAATTTTGAAGATTATATGAAGAGACAAATGACCCAAACTAGCCAACACAATACTGAAGAAGAACAGAGTTGGAAGACTGTCACTTCTTGACTCCAAAACCTATTCTAAATGCTACAGTGAATAAGAGAGTGTGGTTCCAGTGAAAGAATACATGAATAGACCAGTGGAACAGAACAGAGAGCCCAGGAATAGACTCACAACAGAGTCCAAGCCCGAGAAAGGAGCCTGGCAGGCTACCGTCCATGGGGTCACAAAGGATACAACTGAGTACCTAACACACAGACAAGTTTACCCCATCCACAAAGTTCTAATGAAATCAGTTAGAAAAAGACCCACAACACCAACTGAAAACTGGACAAAAGACACGAAGAAACAAGCTACAAAAGATAAAACAGAAGAAGCCAATAACCGTGAAAATATTTAACCTCACTGATGTTTTAAAAATTAATAAAAATTAGATACCATTTTTCATATACCAAAGTAGCTTCCCCCAATTTTGCATTTCACTATAATGCTCAGTTTTGGTGAAAATAGGTGAATTTTTCTTATATTCTGCTAGTAATTAAAAAAAAAAAAAAGGTGGGCTTCCCCTGGTGGCCCAGTGGGTAAGGACACCGCCTTGCAGTGCAAGGGGCACCGGTTCGAGCCCTGGCCTGGGAAGATCCCACGTGCCGCAGAGAGGCTGGACTGATGTGTCCAATGACCAAGCTGGAGCTCTGGAGCGCATGCGCCCAGAGCCGGCACTCTGCAACAACAGACTCCACCGCGATGGGAGGCCCACAGGAGCCAAAGAACAAAGACGGATGAAAATAGAGAAATGAAAGACCAATAGAAGTGGCCCGCCTGCTCCCCTCCCTCCCCAACCCAACCCCCGCCCAAAATAAATAAATAAATAAATCTTTAAAAAAAAAAAAAAAGGGATGGTCACTCTAAGCAAGGTTAAGAAGGTTAGTTTCTCCATTAACCAGATTAACTTGAGGTCACCAGACTGCTTGAGTTAAATATTTTATAAAGTTAAATAGTATTATTTCTTTATATTCTATTGAATTTTTTTGAAAATTTTATATAAGCTATCAACAAACTAATTTTGAAGATTATATGAAGAGACAAATGACCCAAACTAGCCAACACAATACTGAAGAAGAACAGAGTTGGAAGACTGTCACTTCTTGACTCCAAAACCTATTCTAAATGCTACAGTGAATAAGAGAGTGTGGTTCCAGTGAAAGAATACATGAATAGACCAGTGGAACAGAACAGAGAGCCCAGGAATAGACTCACACAAGCAGAGTCAACCAAAAGTAATCCCTGAGAAAGGAGCAAAGGAACGGAAAAGGGATACTTTTCAAAAATAGTGTTGAAAGAACTGGACATCAGCACACTAAAAAAAAAAAAAAATCTAGATACAGAACCTACACCTTTTACAAAAAGTAACTCAAAATGGCTCATAGATCTAAATGTATTTATACACACACACACACACAGAAAAAACCCCCAAAACCAAAAAACCCTGTGCCCAGATGTTTATAGTTGCTTTATTTCTACTTCCCGAAACTCAGAAGCAACCAAGATATCCTTCGATAGATGACTGAACAAACTGTGGTACATCCAGACAAAGGAATATTGCTTAGTGCTAAAATGAATGATACAGTTGTGAAAAGACTTGGAGGAAATGTAAACACATATTACTAAGTGAAAGAGGTCAATGTGAAAAGGCTATATGCCGTATGATTCCAAGACTATGGAGACAACTTAGACATGTGACTGGCAGCGGCTGTAGGGAGCGAAGGATAAGCAGATGGAACACAGAGGACTTTCAGAGGCATGGTACTCTTTTGGATGACACTGTAATGCTGGACACATGTCATTATACATCCGTCAAAATCCATAGAAAGCACAACACCAAGACTGATATTGTAAACAATGGGCTATGATGCATCCATGTGGGTCCATCAGTTTTAACAAATGCATTACATTAACAGAAAATGCCAATAGGAGAAATGGGCAGAGTGGGGAGCGCAGGAGAAAGGGGTACATAGGAACTCTTGTGTACTTTCTGCTCAAATTTCTATAAACTTGAAACTGCTCTTTATATTTAAAAAAAATTCTATTAATTTTTTTAGAAAATAAAGAAAGGTCTATTCTACTCCTGTCAGCCAGAACTAAAGGTGCCTGGGAAGAGTCACAATAAACAACAGCCCAAGCCAAAGCTTATAACAATAATGTACTTGGATTAAACTCAGAGGGAAAAGAAAAAACCAAAAAACAACAGTTTTTAAGTCAATTAAAATGTCAAAAACACAAATGAGATTATACGATAGGCAAACTGAAAGTAGAATCAAAGGTAGCAGAATCAGTATTAGGGAACAAATAAAAATTTCAACTTCTGAGGAAGTTGGTTGAATTCATGTTATCTTTCAACCATCTACTCAAAGTAAAACTGTACATTTGAAAGCAACTACTTCTGAAGAGAAAAAAAGAAAGTATAAGTAATGTGTATGTTGAACATGTTAAGAGAAACAACATAAAAGCATCATATGATGGCTTCAGTGCACAAAGGCAGTTGGTACATAAGGTGAGGAAAGTACACCTCAAAATTCTTTGAGGAATGAAAGAATCTCACACCAGACACCATTCACTTCTAGAAACAGTCACAGCTCAGCTCAGCTCTAGTAGGCAGATCCTACACTCCCAAGACACGAGAGCAGGCTGACCCCAAAGGGCCCACCTCATCCTCCAAACATTATTTAATATTTATTAAGGTATTTTGTATAGTATCTTATTTTATGCTAACAGAAAAAAATCTTACTTCAAATGATAAGCTGGAAAATGGCTCTCTTTAAAAAAAACGCCAGTGTCCTGATTTGTAGCCTTTGCTAATTTCCACTGTGGAAATACTCCCCTCATGGCTGATTTCAAGCCACTGATAATTTAACAACCAGCTGGTAAAATTCCTGGAAGGAACTAGATCCAAAATATCACATCAAGTTACTGTTCATAGATGACCAAGGAAACTGTCTTCTAATTAAAGCCGACTGTCCCATTTGAATGGAATGTAAACTTAGGTCCTTAGTTTAAGAAATTTCAGACCAGTGGCTTTATGTCCTCCATAACTGTCCAATTTTGACATGTCTATTTTTCATCTTTAAAAGTCTGTAACATTAACATACTACATAGCATTAACTATACTACCTAAGCGAATATGCTCAGAATAACTATTTCACAAGTCAAATATTTTTGTTGCATCTTCAAATTCATTTACATAAAATGGGCTAAAAAAGAAAAAGCATACCCATTTTGACCAGACATATAATTAACTTCTTACCTAGAGTCAGCCAGAACTAAAGGTGCCTGGGAAGAGTCACAATAAACAACAGCCCAAGCCAAAGCTTATAACAATAATGTACTTGGATTAAACTCAGAGGGAAAAGAAAAAACCAAAAAACAACAGTTTTTAAGTCAATTAAAATGTCAAAAACACAAATGAGATTATACGATAGGCAAACTGAAAGTAGAATCAAAGGTAGCAGAATCAGTATTAGGGAACAAATAAAAATTTCAACTTCTGAGGAAGTTGGTTGAATTCATGTTATCTTTCAACCATCTACTCAAAGTAAAACTGTACATTTGAAAGCAACTACTTCTGAAGAGAAAAAAAGAAAGTATAAGTAATGTGTATGTTGAACATGTTAAGAGAAACAACATAAAAGCATCATATGATGGCTTCAGTGCACAAAGGCAGTTGGTACATAAGGTGAGGAAAGTACACCTCAAAATTCTTTGAGGAATGAAAGAATCTCACACCAGACACCATTCACTTCTAGAAACAGTCACAGCTCAGCTCAGCTCTAGTAGGCAGATCCTACACTCCCAAGACACGAGAGCAGGCTGACCCCAAAGGGCCCACCTCATCCTCCAAACATTATTTAATATTTATTAAGGTATTTTGTATAGTATCTTATTTTATGCTAACAGAAAAAAATCTTACTTCAAATGATAAGCTGGAAAATGGCTCTCTTTAAAAAAAACGCCAGTGTCCTGATTTGTAGCCTTTGCTAATTTCCACTGTGGAAATACTCCCCTCATGGCTGATTTCAAGCCACTGATAATTTAACAACCAGCTGGTAAAATTCCTGGAAGGAACTAGATCCAAAATATCACATCAAGTTACTGTTCATAGATGACCAAGGAAACTGTCTTCTAATTAAAGCCGACTGTCCCATTTGAATGGAATGTAAACTTAGGTCCTTAGTTTAAGAAATTTCAGACCAGTGGCTTTATGTCCTCCATAACTGTCCAATTTTGACATGTCTATTTTTCATCTTTAAAAGTCTGTAACATTAACATACTACATAGCATTAACTATACTACCTAAGCGAATATGCTCAGAATAACTATTTCACAAGTCAAATATTTTTGTTGCATCTTCAAATTCATTTACATAAAATGGGCTAAAAAAGAAAAAGCATACCCATTTTGACCAGACATATAATTAACTTCTTACCTAGATCCTGGCATACCTTCACTGATTTGTCTTCTTTCATAAACCTAAAGAAAAATGTCTACTTTTCTTCATCGGGGAATCTCTCCAATTCGTATTCTGTGCCTAAGTGTCCAATCTATGTGAATGAAATCATTTTCCTCACCGCTGCGTCCAACTTTTTTGCTTCTGGATGAATTTCAACGGACAGAAAAATTAAGACTTTTGCTTCTTCTTTGGACAGCTGTTCATAAAATATTTATTTATCCTAGGCTAAACTATTCCCATTGAAAATAACTTCTAAACATAGAAGTCCTATGACATCTCTGGAACATTTCCAATGTTTTTTATTTTAATCTGCTACACAAATATCATTTATTATAAAGACGAAAAAAATGATCTATCATCTAAATAATACATTACTCACTCAGAGTCTCCCTGAGGTTATTATTTTTGAACCTTCAGAATCTTGGCTAATAAACTATTCTATAAATTTAGTAATAATGTGGTATTTTAAAAATATGTATGGACCTATATGAGTCAGAAGACTAGAGCCCTAGGCTTGATTTGGCTACTATCATTATAATCTTGGTCAAAATACTTAAGCTCTCTAAACTTTGCTTCTCTTCCGAAAGTGACTGAAGTGAGTTTTATCTCAACTGTGAGCATCATATCAGAAGCAACAAAAAAAAGTTGTTTTCATTTTTGTTCTCCACTCTTCTGCCCATAAAAATATTTGCTGCCAATGAAAAACCTATTGTGGCAAATTCTTCTCCTCTGGCCAGGGTACCAGCACAGACAGCCCTAAAGTAAAAATACTAGGTTGGTCAAAAATTCATTCAGCTCATGCAAAAACCCAAATAAACTTTCTGGTAATCCAATGTGTATGAAGACCAGAATCTTACAGTAAACATATCCAGTTGTTTCTTCAGTAAATGTACCTAGACCCCAGGCCTGGCAGAGCAAACAACTGCATATGATTGTGTAGCCATTTTTCTTTTATTTCCAAGAAAGCAAGCAGAATCTAAATAGGCGGGCTGAATTCTCTATAGCCCTGAGGCTGATATAATGTAAACAGACCAAGAACAAAGGGACTTCCTCCTAATATCTTGACTGGCTAATAACTAAAGAGGCCCACAGAGGCTGGGCCTGCATTTCCCGCCATCACTCTTGGGATTACACTTTAAAACAGTACTATAGCTGTATGGCTCCCACACTTAATTCGCTGACATAGAAATATAACTGCACATTTACTAGTATCCAGCAGTCTGAGATGAAAGGAACAAAATATTTACCATACAGCAACAAATAGTATTATACGTTTCAAAACACCAACTCTATTTCAATTAAAACAGGAACTCAACAAAGATGCTGATTCTTGCCTTATCATTCAATATCATCCCAAAGTTTATGGAATAAATGAACACAATAATACAAGAAAATAAAATCATTATTATAAATATTGAAAAAGAAGACATGAAATTTCTTCTTTAACTAGCAGTTATCATGTAGAAATTAAAATGGATAAAAATTTACTTAGAAATACAAAATACATAGAGATAAGTTTAATCAAAAAGCATAGAACTTACACAGAGGAAACTATAAGAACTTCTAAAAGAACATAAAAACAAGGCCTGAACAATGGGAAGGACATACTTAAAGATAAAAGCATTTGTTAACATAAGTGTCAAGTCTCAGAAAATATACTGACTAGTACAATTCCAATTAAGATTTCAGTATCATTTTATTTAGGTTGTATTAAATAAAACTATCTTGACATATACTAGGAAGAATAAAATCCAAGAAAAGCCAAAAAGAAAATCATTTAAAAAGAATACAAACACTCTTGTCTAAATCAGAAGATAACTATAATCAGAATATAACTATAATCAAAATACATATTAAAATATAATATAAAGTGTTCAACATCACTAATCACCAGATAAAGGCAAATCAAAATCCCAGTGAGGTATCATCTCACACCTGTCAGAATGGCTAGCACCAAAAAGACCACAAGTAACAAATATTGGCAAGGATTATGGAAAAAAGGAAACCCCTTGTACACTATTGGTGGGAATGTAAATTGGTGCAGCCACTGTGGGAAACAATACAGAGGTTTCTCAAAAACCTAAAAACAGAACTACCATACAGCTATACCATATATCTAACATATAACTGGGTATATAGTAAAAAAAAAAAAAAAAAAAAACCTAATTCAAAAAGACACATGCACCCTGATGCTCACAGCAGCATTATTAAATGTGTCACAATGCTAAAAAGAAAAACTGGGTGTACTGTTGAAAAGGTACAGCGCAACTAACACTTAACACACTGCTGATAGAAACGGCCTGTCCAACTAAGTACAGTCAGGTAGGGTGGACAAAGCAGGAGTGTTCTGGCCCCTGTAGCAGAGCACGGGCAGATATAAACTTCTCTGATCTTTAGGCTTGCCATGCAATTTCCTGATAAGTTTAACTTTGTATGATCTACCCCACAAGGAGAGCAAAGAATGGTCTGCCAGCTCCAGCATTAATGTTCAGTCACTTGGCTTATTTCTCACTATAAATTAGTAAATTGGCACACACACAAGCTTGTCTCTATCAAGACTGTAACAATTCAAACCCTGAAAAAGGCTGCACACCCACTCTCGGCATTCTCGCAAAGTCAGATTTTCAGACCTGACGCTGGTCTTTGCTGGCCTTCTCTGGCAATTCCTTAAATCAGAATCAGACTCTTTGGAGGGAGGCCCAGGCATCTGTATATTTCTGAAAACTCCCCAGCCTGACTCTACTGGGGAGCCAGGGTGAAAGCCACTGCCTTCCACTGTTCCTTCTAAAGCAGAATGTTGGCTCCATAAAATAATTTTATTTAAAAAGTTTCAAAAACATGATTAAAAAAAGTTTCAAAAATACGATAAACAAGAAAAACTACTTACATAACACCACAGATAATATCCAACAGAGTTAAATGAACGTATGTCACAGGGACAAAGCTCTAGAAAGCAGAATGAAGGACCTTTCATAGAGTAACTCAAATATCTAATTTTCAAAAGTTACACATAGCTCTCCCAACTCATCCTAGAAATTTTGAACTGATTTTTCTCTCAGGATTTTGGCCTCTTCACTTTACTCTGTCAATGACCCAAACCACATATCTTGGTGCTCAATCAATCCTCTGTCTTTCATCATCTGTGACGTCAAAGCACAAATTTCAATGATGTAAACTTTATTAATGATCTAAACTTCCAAACTATCACTAATTTCACCCAGTGCCCTATATTTCATATCTAGTCTAGCCATCAAATCCTATCACTACTAAAAGTAATCACACTTCCTTTTTCTGCATAGCTGAATTTTAAGTTCAGGTCCTGACAACACTCTATGTAAACTCCTCGGAAGTTTTTCTTCACAGTCATCCCTGCCTGTTAGCTGATGAAATATCAACTTCACACAGCAGCTGAAGGGACTACTTTATATTTGAACCACACATGTGTGTGTGCTAAGTCGCTTCAGTCATGTCCAACTTTTTGAGACGCTATGGACTCCTCTGTCCATGGGATTCTCCAGGCAAAAATACTGGAGTAGGTTGCCATGGCCTCCTCCAGGGAATCTTCCCAACGCAGGGATCTAATGTGAGTCTCTTATGTCTCCTGCATTGGCAGGAAGATTCTTTACCACGAGAGCCACCTGGGAAGCCCATATTTGAACCATACTAGGCCCTTATATGAGCTTCCCTGGGTGGCTCAGTGGTAAAAGAATTCACCTACAATTCAAGAGATGCAGGAGACATAGGCTTGATCCCTGGGTCAAGATCCAATATTCTTGCTGGAAAATCTCATGAACAGAGGAGCTTAGCAGGCTTTGGTTGGTGGGGTCACTCTTTTGGTTGGTGGGGTCCAACTCTTTGTTGGACACAACTGAGGCCACTGAACACACTTGCAAGCCCATATATCAAAACATGGTCATGGGGCTTCCCTGGTGGTCCAGTGGGTGAAGAGTCCACCCTGCAGTGCAAGGGGCGTCGGTTCGATCCCTGGCACGGGAAGATCCCACATGCCGCGGAGTGGCTGGACCGGTGTGTCCAATTACGAGCCAGTGCTCTGGAGCGCATGCACCCAGAGCCAGTGCTCTGCTACAGGAGAGGCCACTGCAATGGGAGTCCCACACAGGCCAAAGAAAAAAGATGGATGAAAACCAAATAAATGAAAAGACAAATAAAAGTGGCCAAAAAATTAAACAAAAAACAAAACAAAACAAAACAAAAAACACGGCAATGCAGTGCTTCTGTACTCTGCAAAAAAAGTTACCACTAACCTTTCAAGAATATTACTAAAGCCATTTTATTGGTCATCATCATTTTTTTATCTCCTTACAATAAGAGTGGTTCATATGTATACACTGCTCCAAAATTTTATGTGAATTTTCGTTTCTTTTTTCAAAACAATCTTTTTAAGGGCAGCTTTAGGCTCACAGCTAAATCGAGAGGAAGGTACTGAGACAACCCGTATCCTTCCTGCTCCCACACATGCATCCTTCCCCATAATTTATATCCTCTAGTATACTCGCTGCAGTTCAGGAGTCTACACTGACACATCATCATCACCCAGAGTCTACATCAGGGTTCACTCTTTGTATTGTACAGTCCATAGGTTTGAACAAATGGATCCATCATTACAGAATAGATTCTTTTCCTTAAAAATCCTTCAGGTACCACCTACTCATCCCTCCCTCTCCCCAAATCCAACCCCTGGCAACCATCTTTTTTACTGTTTCCATAATTTTGCCTCTTCTAGAACATCACAGTTATGTAGCCTTTTCAGACCGGCGTCTTCCACTTAGTAACATGCAATTACGGTTCTTCCATGTCTTTTCATAGCTTGATAGCTCATTTCATTTTAGCACTGGATAATGTTCCATAGTCTGGATAAATCGTTTATTGATTCATTTACCTACTCAAGGACAGTTTGGTTGCTTCTAAATTTCAGCAATTATGGATAAACTTGCTATAATCACCAGTGAAGCTTATTTTAAACAACAAAGATCCACTGAATGCATCTAATCTAAAGCTCTTGTTATTATGTTACAGTTACTACATCGCATGTAAATGAAATTAATAGACTGTTCAAATTTTTCAAAAATCTTTTTTTTTTTTTTGCCACTAAGTCATCATTTATTTCTTTTCTTTTTATTTTTTTTCATCATTTATTGTTCATCCATCTTTATTCTTTGGCTCCTGTGGGCCTCCCATCGCAGTGGCCTCTCTCGTTGCAGAGCACCGGCTCTGGGCGCATGCGCTCCAGAGATCCGGCTCGGTAATTGGACACACCAGTCCAGCCATTCCTCAGCATGTGGGATCTTCCTGGGCCAGAGATCGAACTGGCATTGCAAGGCAGACTCTTTACCCATTTGGACCACCAGGGAAGCCCCAGTTGTTCAAATTTTATGAATGCCTTTGCTAACTACTTTCTGTATCCCATGCATCAGTAGATAAAACTGAAAATAGAACTTCTAAAACATGTCATATGATTTTCTACTATGAACTATCATCACATTTATAATTCATTATCTTCTAGTAGAAACAGAGCTGACAATTCAGATTTGGTTTCTATAGCCTTCCCCATTCAAAGGGATTTCCCTTTTTGTAAAAATCCTTAAAATTTCACTCATAATAGCAAGAATTTCTAAAAACCAACTAGTGGGTCTAAAAATTGTCAGAATTTCACTAAACAGGCACTGTCCTGTGAAGATCCTGCATTAGTAGATTAGGAGGAGGGAATAATCAAGAGAACACAGTCCATTCCATCCGGCATAAGGTTAAGTAACTATGTCTTTTCAATGTGATACTGAGCATATAAACATGGTTACCTCCAAAAAAGAAGTCTAATGGTTTGGCCAGTAGTGAAACAATCTAGAACTCAATGATTCAGGTCTAAGTCCTGTAACAGGCCAGACACCTGTCAGATGTCAAATTTAAAATGTTTAGCAATCAGAACAGAGGCCCAGTGGGAACAGCTTCTGGCTGCAAACACCAGTGCAGTCATACAGATGCATTACACAACACTGAAGGTGATGAGAAAGCTAGTGATGGGGCAGAATTTGGTCCCTAAAGGAGTTTTTGCTGTTTAGTCACTAAGTCGAGGCTGACTCCTTTTGTGACCCCATGGGCCATAGTCTGCCAGGCTCCTCTGTCCATGGAATTCCCCAGGAAAGAATACTGGAGTGGGTTGCCGTTTCCTTCTCTAGGGGATCTTCCAGACCCAGGGATCAAACCTGCCTCTCCTGCATGATCTTCTGACTGGCAGATGGATTCTTTATCACTGAGCCACCTGGGAAGCCCATTTAAGAAGTCTGATAACAGGGTTTCCCTGGTGGTCCAGTGGGTAAGGACACCGCCTTGCAGTGCAAGGGGCACCAGTTAGATCCCTGGCCTGGGAAGATCCCATGTGCCCTGGAGCAGCTGGACTGGTGTGTCCAATTACCGAGCCAGAGTTCTGGAGCGCATGTGCCCAGAGCTGGTGCTCTGCAACAAGAGAGGCCACTGCAATGGGAGTCCCACACAGGCCAAAGAACAAAGATGGATGAAAATAAATAAATGAAAGACCAATAAAAGTGGCCAAAAAGTATTTTAAAAAATAAAAAGAAGAAGTCTGATAACATGTAAAAAGCACTAGGGAGATACAAGAAAGAATAGTAGATATGGTATTAATAGTAAATAGATACCTAATGCAAAGTCTAAGGATCTATGTGGCCATGCACCTAAGGAGGCAGGTTTAATCATTAAAAGGGCATGTCAGCAGGACTTAATTCTCATCAAGTTTTCCCTTTGTTTTCAGATGAGAACTTCATTCTCTTAAGGGCAAAGCAGAGTCTCATATTTGGAGGAAATGGAATATCAAGAGTTTCACAAGGCAAGGCTCAGCAAGGAAGAAGTACCATTAACAGAGGTGGAACCCTGGACACGAGAAAGGGTAGTAGCCTAGACATGGGAACTGATGAACAAAACCTGGCCAAAACTCAGTGAGGTTAGGCTGAGTTGTCTAGACTAGTAAGCTTAGGTTCTCCCCAAACCAAAGCCCTACCTGAGCACAGGATTGGGTCCAAGATCTAAGACTGAGCCTACACATGACAACAACAGAAGGTACAAATGAGAAAATGCTGTGACATCAGGGCTTACGGAATAGTGGATCTGAAACTTCCCATAGATATGACATTGCCCTTAATCAATACTCTCAGACACCTGTGAATCCTGTGACCCTCTGTATTGAAGTTTCTTAATTTCAAATTCCAAGCCTCATTATTAGACTATGTACCTTTATTCTAATATTCACCAATGAAGAGAATGTTAAAGAAATCACGCAACCAAATACTTAATGAGTTAGACAGCTGCCTACCTGCACTTCTCACAACACAAAGATAAAGTGTCTCTTTCATCAAATGAAGTCAACTTAGCTTAAGGAGTTAAAACACTGAAAATATAATTGGAGAAAGTAGGTCCATGATTCCAAAATTCCGTGATAACTGAAGCTAGACACTCCAAACTCAGGGGCCATCACACAGCATTCACACAGTTCCTTTAACAGCAGAGTGAGCTGGCTGCCTTGTCTAGGCTTCATTTTTAACAAGAGAGGCCACTGCAATGGGAGTCCCACACAGGCCAAAGAACAAAGATGGATGAAAATAAATAAATGAAAGACCAATAAAAGTGGCCAAAAAGTATTTTAAAAAATAAAAAGAAGAAGTCTGATAACATGTAAAAAGCACTAGGGAGATACAAGAAAGAATAGTAGATATGGTATTAATAGTAAATAGATACCTAATGCAAAGTCTAAGGATCTATGTGGCCATGCACCTAAGGAGGCAGGTTTAATCATTAAAAGGGCATGTCAGCAGGACTTAATTCTCATCAAGTTTTCCCTTTGTTTTCAGATGAGAACTTCATTCTCTTAAGGGCAAAGCAGAGTCTCATATTTGGAGGAAATGGAATATCAAGAGTTTCACAAGGCAAGGCTCAGCAAGGAAGAAGTACCATTAACAGAGGTGGAACCCTGGACACGAGAAAGGGTAGTAGCCTAGACATGGGAACTGATGAACAAAACCTGGCCAAAACTCAGTGAGGTTAGGCTGAGTTGTCTAGACTAGTAAGCTTAGGTTCTCCCCAAACCAAAGCCCTACCTGAGCACAGGATTGGGTCCAAGATCTAAGACTGAGCCTACACATGACAACAACAGAAGGTACAAATGAGAAAATGCTGTGACATCAGGGCTTACGGAATAGTGGATCTGAAACTTCCCATAGATATGACATTGCCCTTAATCAATACTCTCAGACACCTGTGAATCCTGTGACCCTCTGTATTGAAGTTTCTTAATTTCAAATTCCAAGCCTCATTATTAGACTATGTACCTTTATTCTAATATTCACCAATGAAGAGAATGTTAAAGAAATCACGCAACCAAATACTTAATGAGTTAGACAGCTGCCTACCTGCACTTCTCACAACACAAAGATAAAGTGTCTCTTTCATCAAATGAAGTCAACTTAGCTTAAGGAGTTAAAACACTGAAAATATAATTGGAGAAAGTAGGTCCATGATTCCAAAATTCCGTGATAACTGAAGCTAGACACTCCAAACTCAGGGGCCATCACACAGCATTCACACAGTTCCTTTAACAGCAGAGTGAGCTGGCTGCCTTGTCTAGGCTTCATTTTTTAAGGAAGATTCCTCTAAGGGATGAGAGGGTACCTAGAAACTCAGGAGTAGGTGATTTCAGGGGTGGAGGAAGGGTTGCGCCACGTAGCTTGCAGTCTGAAGTGGCCCAACCAGGAATCGAACCCCTGAGCAGTAAAAGCACAAACTCCTAACCACTAGACCGCCAAGGAATTCCCTAGGTGACTCTTTTGCACTATGACCAGTGAATTGATCTTTGAAGTTAATGTCAATGAGAACATAAATTACCCGACCAAATTCATTTTATAAAACCCTAATTAAAAATGTCCTTAACCTCCCATATCTAACCCAAGATCCATTGTTCTTAGTCTTAACTAGTTCCCATACCCAGGATTACATAATCATATTTTGTAAAGCATTTACAAGAGTACTCACTGACCCACCCATGTGGTAGGCATTACACACATGTTTGCTGAGGAACAAGCAGGTGTTTATCTGTTCCACCCTCATCTCACCTCTGGTCTAGTGTAGAAGTGAGTTAATGCAGCTTCCAGTGCATGCTGCCCTCCTTTCTCTCTCCTCTCTTTTCTGTCCCCAGCCCACGAAAAAGGGAAGTCTAGTGAAACCATCCCAACTACCGTCACAAAGTCCATCAATGGCTTCCCATTTGTTTTAGGTTTAAGATCAAAATCTATGAGAAGGTCTTCAGGATACCACATGGTCTGGCCCCTGCCAACCTGCCAGCTTCTTCCATCACTTTCCCCCTGCACCCCTCTGCTCCAGCCAAACTGGTTGCATTTCCCCAGTCCTGGCACATCCTTTTGCCCACCCGGTGCTCCCTGAGACTGTCAGCTGTTTCTTCTTTCACATTTCACTAAAATTGCACTATATCAGGGAAATCTTTAAATTGAAACATAAAGGATTAAAAGAAGTTAGGTGGATCAAGTCAGGGTGTGTGCATGTGAGGTTTTTCTGGGGCGGGGGGGGGAGAGGGGCAGTATTCTCAGTGCACTTTAACTTATCTGAGCCCTCATCTACTCATCTGTAAAAACATAATTTATAAACTGACGATAGATAAACAAAATGTAGTATAGCCATACAACAGAATAGTACTCAGCCATGAGAAGTAACAATGTACTGATACATGCTACAGACGGATGAACCTTGGAAATATGGTAAGTGAAAAGACAGTTATAAAACAACATCTGTAGTATGATTCCATAAATGTGAAATGTCCAGAAGAGGCAAATCTATAGAAAGAGAAGTAAGATTATGAGTATGCAGTTTCCTTCTGGGGTAATAAAGATTTTCAACAATTAGAAAGTGGTGATTGTTTAAATACAATTCTGTGAATACACTAAAAACTACTGAATTACATACTTTCAAAGGATGAATTTTATGGTATGCATATTATTTTAAAAAAACAGCAATAATTGTTTCCCTCAGATTTTAAGGATTACAAGAGATTTAATTAAAGTACGTGTATGTCATTGTACACACATGCATATATACACAATTATATACTATGTGCTTAACACATGCCAGACTGTTAAGTACTTCAATAACTGGTACATAATATTTTGAGAAAATGACATGGATTTTAACTGAAATTAGATGAATGCATAATTGTGCTTTTAGGATTTCACTTTTACTATTTTTGCAATCCAGGAAAAACATCTGGGCATTAAAAACTCTGTTAATGAATTTTTACATTGTGCAAAAATCCAAGTAAATTATGCAAATTAATTTCTTAACATACCTTATCTTATTCACATTTTAATTTATAAAATTGTGGTTAAAATAAGTCCATTTATTTCTTCTATGTCTATAAAATAAAAATGGAATTCTTTGAAACACTGTCACAAAATTATGAATGCAAAGTAAATTCTATAAATTTATATATGAAGTAGCATATGGATAATAATTATATTATAAACCCGGTGCCCCTGAGACTGTCAGCTGTTTCTTCTTTCACATTACAATAAAATTGCACTATATGAGGGAAATCTTAAAATTGAAAAATAAGGGATTAAAAGAAGTTGGGGGGATCAGGCCAGGGTGTGTGCATGTGGGTTTTTTCGGGGGGGGGGGGGGGAGAGGGGCAGTATTCTCAGTGCACTTTAACTTATCTGAGCCCTCATCTACTCATCTGTAAAAACATAATTTATAAACTGACGATAGATAAACAAAATGTAGTATAGCCATACAACAGAATAGTACTCAGCCATGAGAAGTAACAATGTACTGATACATGCTACAGACGGATGAACCTTGGAAATATGGTAAGTGAAAAGACAGTTATAAAACAACATCTGTAGTATGATTCCATAAATGTGAAATGTCCAGAAGAGGCAAATCTATAGAAAGAGAAGTAAGATTATGAGTATGCAGTTTCCTTCTGGGGTAATAAAGATTTTCAACAATTAGAAAGTGGTGATTGTTTAAATACAATTCTGTGAATACACTAAAAACTACTGAATTACATACTTTCAAAGGATGAATTTTATGGTATGCATATTATTTTAAAAAAACAGCAATAATTGTTTCCCTCAGATTTTAAGGATTACAAGAGATTTAATTAAAGTACGTGTATGTCATTGTACACACATGCATATATACACAATTATATACTATGTGCTTAACACATGCCAGACTGTTAAGTACTTCAATAACTGGTACATAATATTTTGAGAAAATGACATGGATTTTAACTGAAATTAGATGAATGCATAATTGTGCTTTTAGGATTTCACTTTTACTATTTTTGCAATCCAGGAAAAACATCTGGGCATTAAAAACTCTGTTAATGAATTTTTACATTGTGCAAAAATCCAAGTAAATTATGCAAATTAATTTCTTAACATACCTTATCTTATTCACATTTTAATTTATAAAATTGTGGTTAAAATAAGTCCATTTATTTCTTCTATGTCTATAAAATAAAAATGGAATTCTTTGAAACACTGTCACAAAATTATGAATGCAAAGTAAATTCTATAAATTTATATATGAAGTAGCATATGGATAATAATTATATCTATGATCTTACATTGCAGATATATAACTAAACAGATCTCAGTACTAAATCTTGACTTGTCTTATCAATTTTGGGGAACTAAGCCAATCTTTAAAATGATAACATCCTCACTACACAGCTGGTTTAACAGAATGTTCCTGATTCCATTTTTAAAAGAAGTAATGCCTAAAAACGGTTGGCACAAAGACAAAATCCTGAATTTAGGCCATATGAATGTCACTTCATTGTTGTTACTGAAAGAAATAAGCTCAACTATAATCAAACTTCAGCAGCACCGCATCAACATTCTGCCAGCTAAGCAGGCCGGCCTTGAACCCAGAGGGCCTTTGGCAAATAATATAAAATGTAGCATTTAACATTAATATAGATCATGGCAAATGCACCTGCATGAAACGTTAGTATATTTAATGATAAAGAATTATAATATATACTGCTATTAAGCTATTTTCAATAACAAAAATCAGACCTTTCTTTTTTTCTTTGGAGGATGGAGCAATATTTGAAATATACAATTTACTTCACGGAAAAGTACTTTCCATTTCTTTCTTCTTCCCAAAACCTATTAATAAATGAAGTTTTTCTCAGTTGTTCCAAGGAATTTACTAAACAGAATTTAGACAAATATTATTATTTTTTTAATCACTGAGGTATCTTTTATGCATTCCTACTTCATGAACTGTTCCCCTGAGAGACATCACTGGTATAATAATAACCACATAGTCTAAGAGGACTCATATATTTATCCTCCTACCTTCTTTCCTATTATTAATCTATTCCAACAAAAATGTCTGCGGCTCTAAGCTTTATCTTAGTTGCTTATACATCTATCAGAAGGTAACTCAGCATTAAGTATACAAAGAAGAACAACGCCACAACCAACCTATGCCGTTCAGGACCTTATACTCAAGTAGCAGAGGAAGACAAAGAACAGTGTGGCTAGTGTAGGAACTTTTAATTCCATTTATTTCATTTTAATTTATAAAATTGTGGTTAAAATAAGTCCATTTATTTCTTCTATGTCTATAAAATAAAAATGGAATTCTTTGAAACACTGTCACAAAATTATGAATGCAAAGTAAATTCTATAAATTTATATATGAAGTAGCATATGGATAATAATTATATCTATGATCTTACATTGCAGATATATAACTAAACAGATCTCAGTACTAAATCTTGACTTGTCTTATCAATTTTGGGGAACTAAGCCAATCTTTAAAATGATAACATCCTCACTACACAGCTGGTTTAACAGAATGTTCCTGATTCCATTTTTAAAAGAAGTAATGCCTAAAAACGGTTGGCACAAAGACAAAATCCTGAATTTAGGCCATATGAATGTCACTTCATTGTTGTTACTGAAAGAAATAAGCTCAACTATAATCAAACTTCAGCAGCACCGCATCAACATTCTGCCAGCTAAGCAGGCCGGCCTTGAACCCAGAGGGCCTTTGGCAAATAATATAAAATGTAGCATTTAACATTAATATAGATCATGGCAAATGCACCTGCATGAAACGTTAGTATATTTAATGATAAAGAATTATAATATATACTGCTATTAAGCTATTTTCAATAACAAAAATCAGACCTTTCTTTTTTTCTTTGGAGGATGGAGCAATATTTGAAATATACAATTTACTTCACGGAAAAGTACTTTCCATTTCTTTCTTCTTCCCAAAACCTATTAATAAATGAAGTTTTTCTCAGTTGTTCCAAGGAATTTACTAAACAGAATTTAGACAAATATTATTATTTTTTTAATCACTGAGGTATCTTTTATGCATTCCTACTTCATGAACTGTTCCCCTGAGAGACATCACTGGTATAATAATAACCACATAGTCTAAGAGGACTCATATATTTATCCTCCTACCTTCTTTCCTATTATTAATCTATTCCAACAAAAATGTCTGCGGCTCTAAGCTTTATCTTAGTTGCTTATACATCTATCAGAAGGTAACTCAGCATTAAGTATACAAAGAAGAACAACGCCACAACCAACCTATGCCGTTCAGGACCTTATACTCAAGTAGCAGAGGAAGACAAAGAACAGTGTGGCTAGTGTAGTGATTACAGGGATAAAACCCCTGAAGAACAGAACAGGTGAAGCACTTAGTATCTGACTGACTCAAGAAAGGACAGGCCTTCAGACATGAGTTAGAATTCCCTGTGAAGTCGACAAAGGCATGAGGTGGGTAGGAGGTGCATTAGAGGCAAAGGCAGGAAGGCACAGCAACATGCGCCAGGAACCAGGTGAGTACGGCAAGAGGAGACCGACAAGGCGAGCAGGGGCTACAGGACGAAAGGCTTCACCACACAGGGCACAGGACAGCCGTGCAGTAAGGAGGGGAGAGACTCTAGGGGCAGACATTTCGAAGGAGCCCCTGGCAGCAATGGGGAAGATGAAGAGAGGACTGGGAAAAAGTTATGGCAACACGCCAGGTGACAATGAAGGCAGAAGACTGAGCAATGAAGAGGCCTGAACAACAAAGGCAGAGGCAAGATAAGGGAACAGAAGGCAGCAGAGACCGAGGATGCTTCAGAAGGTAGAATGCTAAGTCTTAGTGAGAGACTCAAGGGGCTGAGAGGGGTCTGTCTCACCCAGATTTCTGGCTCAGGGAGACTGTGGGTGGCTGTACCGCCTACCACTGTGGGGAACATCGTATCATTCAAAACTAAATTCCAATCACTGCCTTTTCTGCTAAGTCTTCTCTGCCTTCCGTGGTTCAGTATGTTCCCTTCCATCCTTGTACTCCTTGCATCTGTTGTATACACCAAATATTTGGTAAGTCAGAGATGGGAGAGATGCAGGTGCAGTCCCTGGGTTGGGAAAGTTCCCTGGAGAAGGGCATGGAGAATCCAGTATTCTTGCCTGGAGAATCTCATGGACAGAAGAGCCTGGTGGGTTATGGTCCACAGGGTCACAGAGTCAGACATGACTAGAGTGACTGAGCACGCACGCAATGCATATGCAACACCTTTCATTTAACTTCCTTACTGTGAACTTTGCATGTGTAATTTCTCTGAGTAAGCTATCAAGAGAAGTCCATCATAAGGCTACAGAGCAGTAGATACTCAATAAACGTTGGCTGATTCAAGTGTTAGTATTATGAAAACTTACTAGGAAGAGACAGGTAGCACCCCTGTCCTTTCCTAGTGTCTTAAGAGTATCCCCTCTCTCTCTTTAAATACAGTAGGCCTAGGTGAAGACTAAGACAACCACAGATGCAGGTGAAATAAGAAACAGTCTCCCACTTTCTAGCACTAGGGCAGACATGGTTAGGGCCTTACTGAAAGTGAGATCTGTCAGTTCTTTCAATAGTTACCTACTGTTTTATAACTATTAAAGAACACCTTCAAGAGGTCTGTACTATGAACGTCCAAGGGCAATGGGATGCCCACAAACCGAATTATAATTTTACTAACAGCGAAACAGCAAAGGCTTTACCAATCAGGTTCAATCCTAGATTCACAGGATATGACTACATTTGATTTGGCTCTCACTGGTTATACAGTTCAGGCAATGACATGTAGACATGCTTACATGGTAACAAAATAACCACATAGTTCACCAGCATCTAACCAAACTAACATTTTACAGGACAAGCTGCTATGACATCATCTAATATACACTGTTTCTGTATAAGAGCCCATTTATAGCTTCATTCTCGCTATAAAGCTGCCTTACTGTTTTCAAAAAAAAATACATGTTAAGTATGGGAGAAGAAGGGAAAAGGAGAGGGAAAGAGAAAAAAAACAATAACCAGAGTCTAGTTTATTTTAGTAAAAATGTATTCTATAGTATCCTTTAAAGTAGTATTTAATTTAAATTAGTCAGTCATTAAAATTCTCCCAATACTTTAACTATGTATATTCACTTAGAAACTTTCCTCATACTAAGATAATTTTCTGCCATCTGGCACAATAATATCTCCATATGGAAGCATTACTTACAGATCAAAAATAAAAGAAAAACAGAGATTGTAAATGCAGTATATTTGGCATAATACAAATCTCAAGTTATATTCTATAAAGTTCTATTTTAAAAGATCCCCTCCATATCAACATTTGTTTTTTTATATTATTTGATTACAAAACAAAACTACATCAAATATTTTGGTTAGAGAGTTAGCCTGAAAAAAAAATTAAATTTAGTCTCTCATATTTTATTCATTAGTTTGCTCAGACACCAAACAGCACAGTTGGGAGCAAGAACAATTGGGTTCTAATTCTAGTTCTTTGCCACCGTATGACCTTGGAAAAGTCACAGTTTTTCTATACTTCAGCTGCCTTTGGGCAAAACAGACATTATAGCAGAATCTCTGCTTGCTTACTTCCTTAATCTGGTATCATTTTATGAAGACACTTTCCACAGGAAAACCAAAGAAAAGAAAAACAGACTACAATAATAAATTATTTCCATAAGTGCTTTGAGATCATCAGAGAAAAGTGCCATTGGAAATTACTGGAAAGAATGAACAAAACCAGTATTTCTTCTAAGTCTGCATATTAGGAAAGGAGTGAATAGAATAAGATCTCAGTGGTAATAACTTACTTGGACTCTGAATGTTTTAATGACTTACTTGGACTTGGAAATACAAAAGTGCATCATCTTGAATGCTCTTTATCCTAAAAATCACTACATGTGAAAATCACTCCATGTAACTTCAATTATAAGACTAAGGGAAAGTTACCATCATTGCATCACCCTGTCTGATGCCTTAAGACAGCTGACGCTGCTTCCAACTAACATTCTGTGCAAGCAGAGCTATGGAATAGTACTGGTATCCAATAACCCTGCAGACAGAGACCAGAGTCTATTTGTCATCTTTATTCCCCATTTTTGACCAACGGAGAGAAACTCTGCCAGAATGACACAAATTAATAAGAAAAGCCCAGGCTGGTCAGAGAATATTAAACTACCCATTTTACAGCTGCCAGCCTGGGCACATCCAGGTCGTTCTATCTACCTTATTGATGACTATTCAAGAAAGTATTCATGTTATTCTCCACAGCTTTAATTCTATCTGGATGGGGCTACGGAATTAGCATGCAAGGAATGGCAATGATCATACCTCAGCATTTCTCCTGTTTAGGCAAATATACTTACAGCTGCTGCTCCAAGACTTTAACAAGGACTTTATGCTAATCTCAAAAAACACAGAATCCTGTAGACTCAACATTGTGTCCCAACTGGCTGCAACAGCAGCGGCGTAGCAGCAGCAATGGATTTGTTGATCTCTCTCTCAGCCGGTCCCTTCTGCTTTCACGGGCAGCAAGAACAATTGGGTTCTAATTCTAGTTCTTTGCCACCGTATGACCTTGGAAAAGTCACAGTTTTTCTATACTTCAGCTGCCTTTGGGCAAAACAGACATTATAGCAGAATCTCTGCTTGCTTACTTCCTTAATCTGGTATCATTTTATGAAGACACTTTCCACAGGAAAACCAAAGAAAAGAAAAACAGACTACAATAATAAATTATTTCCATAAGTGCTTTGAGATCATCAGAGAAAAGTGCCATTGGAAATTACTGGAAAGAATGAACAAAACCAGTATTTCTTCTAAGTCTGCATATTAGGAAAGGAGTGAATAGAATAAGATCTCAGTGGTAATAACTTACTTGGACTCTGAATGTTTTAATGACTTACTTGGACTTGGAAATACAAAAGTGCATCATCTTGAATGCTCTTTATCCTAAAAATCACTACATGTGAAAATCACTCCATGTAACTTCAATTATAAGACTAAGGGAAAGTTACCATCATTGCATCACCCTGTCTGATGCCTTAAGACAGCTGACGCTGCTTCCAACTAACATTCTGTGCAAGCAGAGCTATGGAATAGTACTGGTATCCAATAACCCTGCAGACAGAGACCAGAGTCTATTTGTCATCTTTATTCCCCATTTTTGACCAACGGAGAGAAACTCTGCCAGAATGACACAAATTAATAAGAAAAGCCCAGGCTGGTCAGAGAATATTAAACTACCCATTTTACAGCTGCCAGCCTGGGCACATCCAGGTCGTTCTATCTACCTTATTGATGACTATTCAAGAAAGTATTCATGTTATTCTCCACAGCTTTAATTCTATCTGGATGGGGCTACGGAATTAGCATGCAAGGAATGGCAATGATCATACCTCAGCATTTCTCCTGTTTAGGCAAATATACTTACAGCTGCTGCTCCAAGACTTTAACAAGGACTTTATGCTAATCTCAAAAAACACAGAATCCTGTAGACTCAACATTGTGTCCCAACTGGCTGCAACAGCAGCGGCGGCGGTAGCAGCAGCAATGGATTTGTTGATCTCTCTCTCAGCCGCGGTCCCTTCTGCTTTCACGGGCAGCAGAGTTTTGGCCCACAGAGCCTCGGCTTCATTACCATGCAGTCTCGCAGTGACGCACAACGATAGTGGAAACGCTGCTGAATGCAGATGAACCATCCAGTTGGATAAAGGCTTACAAGTTTATCACAAGTGCCCTGAAGGACACCCTCACCTTTCCTGCTGGAGAGATCCACGTGGCCGCAATTATCAGCTCTGTTTATGTCCCGGTTATCAGTTTTGATGAGCTGTGACTCCGACTGCTTCCAGTGGAGTCACGACTGCTCGTAAACACACAAGGATAGCGCTCTGCCCTTGGATGCCAACTTTTCTCACTAGCTCAGAGCCTCGGAAGTCTGAAACGAATCTGGGTCCAGCATTAAGATGTTTAAGTCTCTTCCTATCACAGCCGACCCTCTCCACCGCCAAAAAACATCGGAGGGATTTCTCCCATCTAGTCAGTTTCTCTAGGTGATTTTCGTAGTAAATTCTCTCCCCGGCTCTACATGCCCAGGCAATAAGCAGTGCCTCTCTCAGCGGGCTTAGGATGATGCAGAGTCCACTGCCTCACTTAGCCCGCCGGGGAGAACGCCTGGCTAATGGAATGAAAGGATGATGTAATGAGCACCGTAGCTGAGCTTCCATCAGCCTCTAAAACTGCTCGGCTCAGGACAAAGTTTCCTCTGCTACAGGCAACTTATTCAAAAGAGAGAATTCTATTATAATAATGGGATTATGTTAGGACAGAGGGTCTTCTATTCTTAACACAGCACCTAATTCCCCTCAAACTCTTAATAGTCAGAATAACAGTGAATAGCGAGAAACTCTGGCTGATTAAAATGCTCGTTTTAAAAACTTTATAGATGCTATTTTAAAATGGAAAGCTGACACTATTGAAAACCCGGCTGCCATTGTAGAAATATTCTAAAATCATACCTGACTTAGCTAATCGCTGCTGCTCCAAGACTTTAACAAGGACTTTATGCTAATCCCTGTAGACTCAACATTGTGTCCCAACTGGCTGCAACAGCAGCGGCGGCGGTAGCAGCAGCAATGGATTTGTTGATCTCTCTCTCAGCCGCGGTCCCTTCTGCTTTCACGGGCAGCAGAGTTTTGGCCCACAGAGCCTCGGCTTCATTACCATGCAGTCTCGCAGTGACGCACAACGATAGTGGAAACGCTGCTGAATGCAGATGAACCATCCAGTTGGATAAAGGCTTACAAGTTTATCACAAGTGCCCTGAAGGACACCCTCACCTTTCCTGCTGGAGAGATCCACGTGGCCGCAATTATCAGCTCTGTTTATGTCCCGGTTATCAGTTTTGATGAGCTGTGACTCCGACTGCTTCCAGTGGAGTCACGACTGCTCGTAAACACACAAGGATAGCGCTCTGCCCTTGGATGCCAACTTTTCTCACTAGCTCAGAGCCTCGGAAGTCTGAAACGAATCTGGGTCCAGCATTAAGATGTTTAAGTCTCTTCCTATCACAGCCGACCCTCTCCACCGCCAAAAAAAACATCGGAGGGATTTCTCCCATCTAGTCAGTTTCTCTAGGTGATTTTCGTAGTAAATTCTCTCCCCGGCTCTACATGCCCAGGCAATAAGCAGTGCCTCTCTCAGCGGGCTTAGGATGATGCAGAGTCCACTGCCTCACTTAGCCCGCCGGGGAGAACGCCTGGCTAATGGAATGAAAGGATGATGTAATGAGCACCGTAGCTGAGCTTCCATCAGCCTCTAAAACTGCTCGGCTCAGGACAAAGTTTCCTCTGCTACAGGCAACTTATTCAAAAGAGAGAATTCTATTATAATAATGGGATTATGTTAGGACAGAGGGTCTTCTATTCTTAACACAGCACCTAATTCCCCTCAAACTCTTAATAGTCAGAATAACAGTGAATAGCGAGAAACTCTGGCTGATTAAAATGCTCGTTTTAAAAACTTTATAGATGCTATTTTAAAATGGAAAGCTGACACTATTGAAAACCCGGCTGCCATTGTAGAAATATTCTAAAATCATACCTGACAAATTATATCTTATGTTCATATCAGGAGAAAAATGTCTTGATCTCACAATTAGTTTACCATTATTCTGAAGGTCAGTTGTGGGGGGTATTTTTCCATATGTGGCAATACATTTGTACTGATTCATCTATATACTTCTGTAGCCTTTAAATAGCACAAGAAGTAAATTCCACGATCAACATCATAAATGAACAGATTAATTTACAGCCAAAAGGCTAGGTACTGTATTAAAAGCTAAAGGAATATCCTTCTATGCATAAGTATGAGACATTAAGGGGAAAAGATAATCCTACTCATTAAGACACATAAAGTGCTAACAGTATTATTGAGAATGTCATTTAAAGCTTGTATTTCTTCAGAGCAGTCCAGGAACTCTGGAATAAGTCTGCAGCCATTCCTACCCCTGAAATTCAAACCAGGGCTACAAAGGCTAATAATCATACTGTTCTTTTGGCACATCTTCTGGATCAGATACAGCTCAGGATCAGGGAAGGTTTCCCCTGGCCCAATGGAATGCAAATACCTCAAAGAGTTGCATGAACAAAGGGCATTCCATAGTCCAAAAACACTGCACACAACATCCATTCCTGTACATCAACAGTGTATGTCAACCACCAAAAGGTTCTCGGTTATACACAAAGCAGTTCAATTTTTCTCTTTAATTAAATATTCCCCAAAGTGCTTTGACAATATAGTCTTCTCTTCATCAAACGGTCGTAAACAGATTCAGAGAATAAGCTGACCTAGACCCAAACAAACTACACCAGTAAATGCCAAGACACAGAACTGCAGCATGTCAGTTGGGAGAACAAGTCAGGAGACATTTCACAAAAATAATCATAAGCCTAAGACAAAAGAGAGAATTCTATTATAATAATGGGATTATGTTAGGACAGAGGGTCTTCTATTCTTAACACAGCACCTAATTCCCCTCAAACTCTTAATAGTCAGAATAACAGTGAATAGCGAGAAACTCTGGCTGATTAAAATGCTCGTTTTAAAAACTTTATAGATGCTATTTTAAAATGGAAAGCTGACACTATTGAAAACCCGGCTGCCATTGTAGAAATATTCTAAAATCATACCTGACAAATTATATCTTATGTTCATATCAGGAGAAAAATGTCTTGATCTCACAATTAGTTTACCATTATTCTGAAGGTCAGTTGTGGGGGGTATTTTTCCATATGTGGCAATACATTTGTACTGATTCATCTATATACTTCTGTAGCCTTTAAATAGCACAAGAAGTAAATTCCACGATCAACATCATAAATGAACAGATTAATTTACAGCCAAAAGGCTAGGTACTGTATTAAAAGCTAAAGGAATATCCTTCTATGCATAAGTATGAGACATTAAGGGGAAAAGATAATCCTACTCATTAAGACACATAAAGTGCTAACAGTATTATTGAGAATGTCATTTAAAGCTTGTATTTCTTCAGAGCAGTCCAGGAACTCTGGAATAAGTCTGCAGCCATTCCTACCCCTGAAATTCAAACCAGGGCTACAAAGGCTAATAATCATACTGTTCTTTTGGCACATCTTCTGGATCAGATACAGCTCAGGATCAGGGAAGGTTTCCCCTGGCCCAATGGAATGCAAATACCTCAAAGAGTTGCATGAACAAAGGGCATTCCATAGTCCAAAAACACTGCACACAACATCCATTCCTGTACATCAACAGTGTATGTCAACCACCAAAAGGTTCTCGGTTATACACAAAGCAGTTCAATTTTTCTCTTTAATTAAATATTCCCCAAAGTGCTTTGACAATATAGTCTTCTCTTCATCAAACGGTCGTAAACAGATTCAGAGAATAAGCTGACCTAGACCCAAACAAACTACACCAGTAAATGCCAAGACACAGAACTGCAGCATGTCAGTTGGGAGACAAGTCAGGAGACATACACACGGATATTTCATCATAGTTTTTCCACCTCTACTGCACTAAGCCTATTAGTCTTACACAAAACTTAAAAGCTGCTTAATACTATTTGTCCCACCAAAGTAACCAGGGTTTATTCTCAGTAAACCTTTATAAACAATAACCAGCAAAACTATCACACAGAATATCAGAGTAAGATCATTTTTTATAGGGGATAGGGGCTAAATAATAGGTGATTTTTTTTCATAATCTTAAAAAAGATGATTTTCTTCTGCTTAAGTTTCATATAAAAGAATAAATCAGAGCTTAAATCTTCTTATATCTAGTCAATCTATTACTGGGTATGTACAGCCAAAGCAAATCAATAGTTTGTTTGAGACAGAGCTGCATAAAAATTAATTTTAGGGCTTATTTTGGAAGCTCCATTTACACTGGGACTTCCTTGTAAACAGAGGGTGAATGAAAAGGACACTTTCCATTTATATGGAGAGCAATTCACCAGACCCATGTGGACAGAGGCTGGGTTCTGAATATTATCCTGAAACATAAAAAATAAACTAAGTAGCATTATTATTCCAACTATTACAACTTTAACAAACTCAAAGGACTAAGTATTTCCTTTTTAACCCTTGCCAAGTGTTCATCACCCAAACTGCTGAGAATTATATATGCCCTCAACAATTTTTTCAGAAGACTGGGGCAGTCTCACTTTATCCAAATGCTTTCTCAATCCCTCAATTGCTAATCGAAGCTTTATATTACACAAATAATAATACCCCTATCATCTTCAAGTGATTTCTCTATCCTTAATCTATCAATTAATCACAAAGCCTAGAGCTTACTGCAAGCCTGACAAAAGACTAGTCAAAACGTCAGTCAGTCTTCTACTTTATTCTTTCTATAAATTCTTGATTCTCCAAGTTGTATCATTCATACATATTTTCTGTCTCATCACCATAAAAAGATAGCTGCACAAGTCATTTCTTGATGGCATATTCTTGGCAAGGCAGAAAAATCTATTTTGGATAATTTCCTTCAACAACTCCTCTCCAGCATTTAGATAGTAATATTAAAGACTGTTTTAAGACTAAGGACGTTTAAAAGAAATTCACAATTTCAATATTATCAGCCTTTGCTGAGGTCCTCTTGGCAGGGGCCAGAGGACTGTAAAGCTGTACAAAAGGATGCAGGGCCAGTCCTCTTGTCCCCAAGGAATTAGAAAGTAGGTGCCCTTCTTTCTTTAATCAATTTCCATTTGATTCTGTCCTTTTCAGTACCCCTATCACACAGAATATCAGAGTAAGATCATTTTTTATAGGGGATAGGGGCTAAATAATAGGTGATTTTTTTTCATAATCTTAAAAAAGATGATTTTCTTCTGCTTAAGTTTCATATAAAAGAATAAATCAGAGCTTAAATCTTCTTATATCTAGTCAATCTATTACTGGGTATGTACAGCCAAAGCAAATCAATAGTTTGTTTGAGACAGAGCTGCATAAAAATTAATTTTAGGGCTTATTTTGGAAGCTCCATTTACACTGGGACTTCCTTGTAAACAGAGGGTGAATGAAAAGGACACTTTCCATTTATATGGAGAGCAATTCACCAGACCCATGTGGACAGAGGCTGGGTTCTGAATATTATCCTGAAACATAAAAAATAAACTAAGTAGCATTATTATTCCAACTATTACAACTTTAACACACTCAAAGGACTAAGTATTTCCTTTTAACCCTTGCCAAGTGTTCATCACCCAAACTGCTGAGAATTATATATGCCCTCAACAATTTTTTCAGAAGACTGGGGCAGTCTCACTTTATCCAAATGCTTTCTCAATCCCTCAATTGCTAATCGAAGCTTTATATTACACAAATAATAATACCCCTATCATCTTCAAGTGATTTCTCTATCCTTAATCTATCAATTAATCACAAAGCCTAGAGCTTACTGCAAGCCTGACAAAAGACTAGTAAAAACGTCAGTCAGTCTTCTACTTTATTCTTTCTATAAATTCTTGATTCTCCAAGTTGTATCATTCATACATATTTTCTGTCTCATCACCATAAAAAGATAGCTGCACAAGTCATTTCTTGATGGCATATTCTTGGCAAGGCAGAAAAATCTATTTTGGATAATTTCCTTCAACAACTCCTCTCCAGCATTTAGATAGTAATATTAAAGACTGTTTTAAGACTAAGGACGTTTAAAAGAAATTCACAATTTCAATATTATCAGCCTTTGCTGAGGTCCTCTTGGCAGGGGCCAGAGGACTGTAAAGCTGTACAAAAGGATGCAGGGCCAGTCCTCTTGTCCCCAAGGAATTAGAAAGTAGGTGCCCTTCTTTCTTTAATCAATTTCCATTTGATTCTGTCCTTTTCAGTAGCATTTTAAGGATTCATGGAAGTGGTTACCTGCATTATATTTCTAACTAGAAGGTAGATAAAGGTATAGCCTAATAAACTGAGAGAATGTGTACCAGGAAAAATTTTCAATAATTCAGTAAAAAATATTCCATTTAGACATAAAATCCAAATAAAATATTCTTTAATAAAAAAACAAAGTTAAGACTTAACTGACTATATCATATGATACAATCCAAGAAAATTTAACGTTCCACCAACCAAAAATAACATAAAAAATCTTCAATTATTAACATTTTTTCAATTACAACACTTTGGCCACCTGATGCAAAGAGCTGACTCACTGGAGAAGACCCAGAGACTGAGAAAGACTGAGGGCAGAAGGAGAAGGGGACAACAGAGGACGAGAAGGCTGGGCAACTCAGTTGCATCACTGAGTCAATGGACACGAGTTTGAGCAAACGCAGGGAGATGGTAAAGGACAGGGAAGCCTTGCATGTCACAGTCCATGGGGTCACAAAGAGTCAGACATGACTGAACAACTAACTGAACTGAATTAATATTCTTAGGAAGAGTACAAATATAATGGATCATGCCTTATATTAACACCTTTTAAAATATCTCAGAAATTATTAAACTGTTATCCAAACAACCATAGTATGGAAAGAACAGAAACTTGGCAAGTTTTTCTACATAAAATGTCAAATATGCTATCATTCCTAGAGTCTTCCACAGTCCCCACAGATTTCAACCTCTTTGTAAAGTCCTCATCAGTTCTGGAGTTTAGAAAAGAGATTGAAAAGCTTTAGGTATGGAAGGAAAGATATTCTTGGGCCCATCAGGTGATTAACACCACACATGAAATGTAAAACAGAAAAAACAAAAATGGCTGTAAAACTCACTTCCTATTTTGCTTTATTGTACTAAATAATACAACAAAAAATAACAATAATTATTTATGAGTATAATAACAGTAGCCAACATTTACTCTTTAGTGCACTTAATTCTACTTTTTTCTTTCTGTATTTCCCAAATCGTCTACAATGAACTGGATTTAACATTTTAAAAATTTATTACAAAAAGAAACCAGAGCTCCTTGGACAAATGACTGATTCAAGGGCTAGAGCACAGAACACACAGGATAAGCCTGGAACATCTTATAAGGCCAGAAAGTCTTCGACCTCGAAACATAAACTAACGTGGGTACGTCAAAGGGGGACGGGAGCCAAGTGATAGAGTTGCCAGTGGCCAAAGCAAACACTTGGAGTAACAAAATAAACAATGTAGCTTTGGAATACAATCCAAAGCATAAAACAAATATCTATTGAGGTTATACTTACATAAATAAATGATTAAGTAAATAAAAGAGAAGAGACAAATCTCATACTGTACATACAGAAGTGTTAACCTACCACTGACTGATAGTCTTTGAAAGGTCTGCTTATAAGACAGGCCCTGGCTAGTATCAAGGAACTTAAATTTTAAAAGGGGCCCGCCATTCCCAGAACTGGTAAGAACTGCTCAATTGTGCCTACATTTTTGGTACAAATAATACAGTTTATGTGAAACAACTGTTTTCCTGCAGCGAGTCTAAAACTGGGTACATGTCATATCATTAGCCCCAATAAAAATCCTGGAATATAAGTTGATAATGAACTTCTTTTCTATGAGGAGAAAACAGAAGCTATATATATATATATATACACACACACATACATATATATATAAACTCAGCAGAACACTCAGGGAAAAAATATACAATATCTAAAAGGTCGGACTAAGAGAAGACCAGACTCTATAGAAGAAAAGATAGGCAAGCTTGCAGAAACGGAAATATTAACACTGCAAGTACAGTTTAAATCATAAAACAACGGGGAAAAATGCACAGTCTCAGCGACCTTTGGAGCAATATCAAATAGTCTAATATCTGTTGGAATATGCCAAGGCACACCGTAAGCAAACTGCTGAAGACCAATAACAAAGAGAAGAATCTCAAGAGCAGTTGAAGAAAATGATAAATTGCACACAGAGGAACAAAGATAAGAATGAACACAGATGTTTCATCTGAAACTGCGCAAGGCAGAAATTGGAACGATATCACTGAAAAGCTTAAAACTGATGACCTATATCTGGTGAGAGCATCTTGCAAAGATTCAGCAAAACTTTTCTGAGACAGACAAAAACTGAAAGAATCAGTAGATCTTTCACCAACATCACCAGCAGATCTACATACAAAAAAAGAAGGTTCTTTAGGCAGAAAAAAAAAATATATATATGATGAAAACCTGAATCCAAACCAACCTGTTGAAAACAAGCAATGGAAAGGGTCAGAAATCGTACATTTGAAGGAAGGAGAAGACCTTTTATTTTGTGTTTTAAATTTCCTTTATGTTAATAGGCTGCTTAAAGCAAAAGGGGTTAACAATCTACAACAACAAAATCAGGTTTATACTGTACATAAAGATAAAACACCTGACTACAATAGTACAAAGGATGAAGAGGAAAAACAAATACAGTTTCATGATCCTACATGCTACATAAAATACACTATTATTTGCAAGTAGACTGCGATAAGGTAAAATTCACTTTGTAAAGCCCAGAGTAACTAATTTTTAAGAGAGAGATAATAAGCCAACAGTAGAATAAATTAGAATACTAAAAAGCATACAACTAAATCCAAAAGAAGGCAAAGGAGGAGGGAAAAACAGGAAACAACCACAAGATAGATTTAAACCCAACCATGTCACTAATTAAATATATATGGTCTAAACACTGTATGGAAGCATCCTGCCAAATACAAAAAGGATAATTTAGTGAATAAAACAAAGCTTGTGCCCTTGGGAAGGTTAGGATCTCATGGTGGTGATGAAGAGTATGTGACAAGTGTGGGTGTGTGTCTCTACGTACATATATACAAATATAAAATAACCAGTTATGATTAAGTGCTGTGAAGGTAATACAGGGGGTGCAGTGATAGAGAAAAATCAGAGAAGCTTACTGAGATAGGGTAATCAGAGGATGGCCACTCAGAGGGAATAATATGAAACCTGTAATCTGTTGAGCAGTGGATCTTCTTCTGAAGAATCAATCTTTATACTTAATTACCCAAAGCAGTCAGAATGAAATCAAAGTAAGTCGGATTGACCAGGGTTAGAGCAACAGAGTCCTACCTACTTGCCTGAGGTTTAAAAATCCTTGAAATACCCATAGGTCCCTATAAGAAACTGAGGTCAGTAACTGAAAAGCTTAAAACTGATGACCTATATCTGGTGAGAGCATCTTGCAAAGATTCAGCAAAACTTTTCTGAGACAGACAAAAACTGAAAGAATCAGTAGATCTTTCACCAACATCACCAGCAGATCTACATACAAAAAAAGAAGGTTCTTTAGGCAGAAAAAAATATATATATGATGAAAACCTGAATCCAAACCAACCTGTTGAAAACAAGCAATGGAAAGGGTCAGAAATCGTACATTTGAAGGAAGGAGAAGACCTTTTATTTTGTGTTTTAAATTTCCTTTATGTTAATAGGCTGCTTAAAGCAAAAGGGGTTAACAATCTACAACAACAAAATCAGGTTTATACTGTACATAAAGATAAAACACCTGACTACAATAGTACAAAGGATGAAGAGGAAAAACAAATACAGTTTCATGATCCTACATGCTACATAAAATACACTATTATTTGCAAGTAGACTGCGATAAGGTAAAATTCACTTTGTAAAGCCCAGAGTAACTAATTTTTAAGAGAGAGATAATAAGCCAACAGTAGAATAAATTAGAATACTAAAAAGCATACAACTAAATCCAAAAGAAGGCAAAGGAGGAGGGAAAAACAGGAAACAACCACAAGATAGATTTAAACCCAACCATGTCACTAATTAAATATATATGGTCTAAACACTGTATGGAAGCATCCTGCCAAATACAAAAAGGATAATTTAGTGAATAAAACAAAGCTTGTGCCCTTGGGAAGGTTAGGATCTCATGGTGGTGATGAAGAGTATGTGACAAGTGTGGGTGTGTGTCTCTACGTACATATATACAAATATAAAATAACCAGTTATGATTAAGTGCTGTGAAGGTAATACAGGGGGTGCAGTGATAGAGAAAAATCAGAGAAGCTTACTGAGATAGGGTAATCAGAGGATGGCCACTCAGAGGGAATAATATGAAACCTGTAATCTGTTGAGCAGTGGATCTTCTTCTGAAGAATCAATCTTTATACTTAATCCCCCAAAGCAGTCAGAATGAAATCAAAGTAAGTCGGATTGACCAGGGTTAGAGCAACAGAGTCCTACCTACTTGCCTGAGGAGATTTTCAAAGAATCCTTGAAATACCCATAGGTCCCTATAAGAAACTGAGGTCAGTAACTGGATGCTATAGAAGAGCTCTGACCAGGAGTAAGGTCAGACAGACCAACCTGACTGGTGAGGTGGAGAACGGACTTGAGGAGAACACAGTGAAAGTCTATGGGTTATCTAAATTACTGAGGTAAGAGGCAAGGACTAAAAAGATAAATAGTATACATACTTAGGGCTTCCCTGGTGGCTCAGACAGTAAAGAATCGACCTGCAATGCAGGAGACCTGGGTTCAATCCCTGGGTTGGGAAGATTCCCTGGAGGAGGGAATGCTTACCCACTCTAGTATTCTTGCCTGGAGAATCCTCGTGGACAGGGAAGCCTGGTGGGCTGCAGTTGATAGGGTTGCAAAGAGCTGCACACAACTGAGCGACTAAGCACTGCACAGCACAGCATACATGCTTAGGGGCTTCCCACGTGATGCTAGTGGTGAAGAATACACCTGCCAATGCAGGAGATGCAGGAGACACAAGAGACACTAGTTCGATCCCTGGGTCGGGAAGATCCCCTGGAGAAGGGAATGGCAACTCATTCTAGTGTCCTTGCCTGGAAAATGCCATGGGCAGAGGAGCCTGGCTGGCTAGTCCACAGGGCCACAAAGAGTCAGGCACAACTAAGCACATATATACTTAGAATGATTCAGAAACGGGCAATAAAAACGGGACTAGGAAGACATATTCCATTTTTTCTGAATAGGTACTTCTTAATGCATCTGGTGACTGATAGTATAGAGGGAAAAAAAAAGAGGTAAAGCTAAAGTACTCAAAGTAAGTCACTCTTCTTGATGTGGCCTACCCCTTGCTAGTCCACATCAAGAAGAGTTTGGGCAACATAAATTTCAAATCCCAAAAAGACATCAAGTCTAGAGGTAAGAGATGGACAGAGATAGAAGAAAGTAGATAATCGAGTTTTGTAAGTTCTCCAGCTTCTTCTCCATTTGTGAGGGGGGTAAACAGAGTTCACTATTCAGTACATGCTGAGCCAACAATAGCCACAAATGAACTAATTCAGCTGAAATGACGGAAAATAAAAACAAGCAAGACACAATCATTTAAATACAGCACTATGAAAGAGCAAACGAAATAAACAAAAGAGTAATGAGGAGGCTCTTCTGAAATACAAGGAACAGAATTCCATCTAGATTTCCGGAGAGAAAGGATCTAGGTCATGACCCAACAAACTACTTATCTTAGAAGTACAAATCAAGTTGCTGAATTAATGGTCATAGCTATAAAAAGGTCTCTAATAAATATAAGTTTCAGACAGATGTCACAGATTGGATTAATATATTAGCATATTCACAAGTTAGCAACATAAAACCAATAAAGAAGCATTTTAACTAAGCTCAGTAACTTAGGGAGTGGTTACCTATACAGCAATTATATTATTCATGAACGCCACAAGGTATAATTACTGTTACCTTCCTGACAGGGTACTAATTAATAGCCCAACTTATTCCTAGCTTTTGATTTAAGTTCTTTTTATGTATTTCACACGTAAAACAAAAAATTGCTTCCTCTGCTTAAAATGAAGTAGTCCAGACCCTGTAATCATACTTTCTTCTCTGTCCTCAAAAACTATACCAGTATGCTATCATTTGGCCCACTGCTAAGACATTACTATTCCTTGAATTAAAAAAAATCTACTTCTGAATCTATTTAAATATGATTCCTGAGATCTTAAGAATTCTAGACATCGGAAATTTAAAATTAATTTTTTTAAAACGGGCAATAAAAACGGGACTAGGAAGACATATTCCATTTTTTCTGAATAGGTACTTCTTAATGCATCTGGTGACTGATAGTATAGAGGGAAAAAAAAAGAGGTAAAGCTAAAGTACTCAAAGTAAGTCACTCTTCTTGATGTGGCCTACCCCTTGCTAGTCCACATCAAGAAGAGTTTGGGCAACATAAATTTCAAATCCCAAAAAGACATCAAGTCTAGAGGTAAGAGATGGACAGAGATAGAAGAAAGTAGATAATCGAGTTTTGTAAGTTCTCCAGCTTCTTCTCCATTTGTGAGGGGGGTAAACAGAGTTCACTATTCAGTACATGCTGAGCCAACAATAGCCACAAATGAACTAATTCAGCTGAAATGACGGAAAATAAAAACAAGCAAGACACAATCATTTAAATACAGCACTATGAAAGAGCAAACGAAATAAACAAAAGAGTAATGAGGAGGCTCTTCTGAAATACAAGGAACAGAATTCCATCTAGATTTCCGGAGAGAAAGGATCTAGGTCATGACCCAACAAACTACTTATCTTAGAAGTACAAATCAAGTTGCTGAATTAATGGTCATAGCTATAAAAAGGTCTCTAATAAATATAAGTTTCAGACAGATGTCACAGATTGGATTAATATATTAGCATATTCACAAGTTAGCAACATAAAACCAATAAAGAAGCATTTTAACTAAGCTCAGTAACTTAGGGAGTGGTTACCTATACAGCAATTATATTATTCATGAACGCCACAAGGTATAATTACTGTTACCTTCCTGACAGGGTACTAATTAATAGCCCAACTTATTCCTAGCTTTTGATTTAAGTTCTTTTTATGTATTTCACACGTAAAACAAAAAATTGCTTCCTCTGCTTAAAATGAAGTAGTCCAGACCCTGTAATCATACTTTCTTCTCTGTCCTCAAAAACTATACCAGTATGCTATCATTTGGCCCACTGCTAAGACATTACTATTCCTTGAATTAAAAAAAATCTACTTCTGAATCTATTTAAATATGATTCCTGAGATCTTAAGAATTCTAGACATCGGAAATTAAATTTAATTGCCTGAAATAATTTTTAAAGATATAGCTGGTAAAAAAAAAAAAAACAAATACAAAACACCAGTTTTTAGATTTATATTTTTTACAATATACACAATGTATATTCATTGCCCCAAAAGAAACTAGAATTCTTAATACTAAGATACTTTCATTGTCAATACATGGTATACAGATGCATTGAGAAGAAAAAAAGTAGATACATTACAATCGGTCAACACCACCGAGAAAGAAGAGGCAAAATGCTATGAACCATGACTGAGGGTGAACTTAAAATGTATCATCCAAAGTAGAACCTTTTTGAATCTCAAAACAGGCACTAACTATAAACACTATGTCAAAACAGAGATGTAAACCAGTTATAGGTCAAGGTCAATGGAGACCAAGGGTCACTTTATCCATGAAACACCATCACAAAGCAAAGGCTCACAACTTCCTGCCAACACTTGCCTTTCTGAATTTTTCTTACACTGTCAGTAGCACAATATGTTTTCAATTAGAAGTTTTCATTGTTAGAACAACTTTTAATATCACTCTCAGTTTTAAAACCAAAGAGTGAGTTGGCAAGGCTGTAATAAAGAATAAGAAAGGAAAGGAAATCTCAAACTGCAGAGGCAACCAAACCTCAAGACAAAAGCAACACTTGGGAGGTAGAAGATTAGCAATTTTAGGAAGATAAAGAGATTGGCCTGTGTAATTAAACGGGCAAGCCCCAAACCCAGGAAAATATTTACACATTATCAAGTGTAATCATAACATACTATATTAGAAACTAATTTGGAAGAACCTACTTCCATAATCTTATTAGTCTTTAAAACCTCATTCTAACTCTTGTAAATAGAACCCACTTCTTTATTAAGATCCCCTAGGTCATTCTTAAAGCCCAGTAAAGTTTAAGAAGAGCTAGTTTTAAGTCATATTAATATAGAAACATCATTACCTTGCTTATGTCAACTTTTAGCACTATCTTATTTAAAAATAATAGCACATATTTATTTAAAGATAGAGATTAAGAAAATTCAGAGCCCTAAGAAACAATAAAGATAAATTTTCTGCATTCCTTACAAAAAAGTTTTTAGAGTTTTTAAGTTTATCACGTAGGCCAGAAATATATGCCAGTTTATACTTCTTGAGAGCAGTAATAAGAGATGGTTGACGGCTTATCTAACCTTAAACAACCACTCTTCAGAAGCAGAAATTCTACCAAAGTCTCTGTGTGTGTGTTCACTCATATCCAACCCCTTGTGGCCCAAGGAATGTAGCCTAGCACACTCCTCTGCCCATGGAATTTTCCAGGCACAAATACTGGAGTGGGTTGCCATTTCCTACCCCAGGGATCTGCCTGACCCACAGATTGAACCCATGTCTCTTAAGTGTCCTGCAGGTGGATTCCCTACCACTAGTGCCACGTGGGAGGCATCAAAAGTCTGAGTAAAAGTAGAATTTAAAGCTTAGTTAATTGATAATAATTTACATCTATAATATCTACAATTATTTTATATTATTGTTTCACAGTTTGAATAAATCAATGATATAATATTCACTCTACTGATACAGCATTTAGAAAAACAGTTCTCAAGGACAGACTGATCCTCATCTTGATCACCATCTTTCTTTTATTTTTGTATTTTTTTTTTTGAAGTTATTTTTTGGAGGGGGAGGGAGGCAGGTTGGGGAGAGAGGGGGTCGGGCGGGCGGGCCACTTCTATTGGTCTTTCATTTGTCTATTTTCATCCATCTTTGTTCTTCGGCCCATGTGGGCCTCCCATCACAGTGGCCTCTGTTGTTGCAGAGCACCGGCTCTGGGCGCATGCGCTCCAGAGCTCCGGCTTGGTAATTGGACACATGGGTCCAGCCGTTCCGCGGCACGGATTACCATCTTTCTATAAAAAATCCTTGTCTTTCTAAGAAATCTACAATGAATTACCTTTAGAGCTAATTCAGTCTACTTAAACAATGACTAGGCTTAATAAATTTTGTGACTAAAGAAAGTCAAAGTGCATATTCTATCCATATATGTAGTAAGATGGGGTGCTGAAGGTGGGTAGAAGGTACAGGTACAGCCTCATGGACAATGAGTTCCTTTATGGAAAGGTCCATAAAACAAAATGACAAAAAGCAACTATTTTAGAACTCCACATCAGGAAAGGGCATACAGGAAATCCGTTAAGCCAATAATTATTATCTATAATGAATACACTGGGCTTCCCTGGTGGTCCAGTGGGTAAGGACATCACCTTGCAGTGCAAGGGGCACCAGTTTGATCCCTGGCTTGAGAAGATCCCACGTGCCGCGGAGCGGCTGGACCGATGTGTCCGACTACCAAGTCAGAGCTCTGGAGCGCGTGCGCTCAGAGCCAGTGCTCTGCAGCGACAGAGGCCACTGCGATGGGAGGCCCACATGGGCCAAAGAACAAGTATGGATGAAAACACATAAATGAAAGGCCAATAGAAGCAGCCCCCAAAATAAATAAATAAAAATGAATACACCATCTGGCATTCCACAAACAGGGTGTCACAGATTTCTTTTTTTCACTGAAGAATCTTTAGAGATCTTGTAACATAATCCCTTAAATTTTATTTATTTATTTTTTTTTAAACCTTTATTTTACTTTTAACTTTTACAGAGTTTTGTTGTTCACAGACATGCATGTTCTCAGATTAGTCACATGTATATCCCCCCCTTCCCTCCCCTCCCGACCATCACACAGCACCCCTGAAGGATCCCCTTTTCTCACAGAGCAATGACTAGAGCTATTTTCTTCACTTATGATAGTACAGGCCTTCATGCTACTTCCTTTACGCCTCTCACCCACTGTTCCTTCCCCACAATGTCCATATGTCCACTGTCCATGTCTGTCTTTCTGTCGCTTCACTGCATGTGCCATCATCACCATCCTACTAGATTCCATATATATGTGTTAATATACTGTATTTGTCCTTCTCTTTCTGACTGACTTCACTTTTGATGATACGTTCTAGATCCAGCCACCTCATCAGGGTTGATTCTTCTGCATTTCTCTTTACAGCTGTGTAGTATTCCATTGTATATATGTACCAGAGCTTTTGGATCCATTCGTTTGTCGATGGACATCTAGGTTCCTTCCATGTTCTAGCTATTGTATAGAGAGCTGCAATGAACATTGGGGTACAGGTGCTTCTTTCAGTTTTGATTTCGTCAGGGTATAAGCCTAAGAGTGGGATTGCTGGGTCATATGGTGCTTCTATTTTTAGTTTTTTAAGAAATCTCCAGACTGTCTTCCATAGAGGCTGTATCAATTTACACTCCCACCAGCAATGCAGAAGTGTTCCCTTTTCTCCACAGCCTCTCCAGCATTTATTGTCTGTCGATTTGTGGATGATGGCCATTCTGACGGGTGTGAGGTCACGGAATCCTGGGGTACCAAAAGGGGCCGTTGAGAAGATCCACTGCGCGGAGCGGCTGGACCGATGTGTCCGACTACCAAGTCAGAGCTCTGGAGCGCGTGCGCTCAGAGCCAGTGCTCTGCAGCGACAGAGGCCACTGCGATGGGAGGCCCACATGGGCCAAAGAACAAGTATGGATGAAAACACATAAATGAAAGGCCAATAGAAGCAGCCCCCAAAATAAATAAATAAAAATGAATACACCATCTGGCATTCCACAAACAGGGTGTCACAGATTTCTTTTTTTCACTGAAGAATCTTTAGAGATCTTGTAACATAATCCCTTAAATTTTATTTATTTATTTTTTTTTAAACCTTTATTTTACTTTTAACTTTTACAGAGTTTTGTTGTTCACAGACATGCATGTTCTCAGATTAGTCACATGTATATCCCCCCCTTCCCTCCCCTCCCGACCATCACACAGCACCCCTGAAGGATCCCCTTTTCTCACAGAGCAATGACTAGAGCTATTTTCTTCACTTATGATAGTACAGGCCTTCATGCTACTTCCTTTACGCCTCTCACCCACTGTTCCTTCCCCACAATGTCCATATGTCCACTGTCCATGTCTGTCTTTCTGTCGCTTCACTGCATGTGCCATCATCACCATCCTACTAGATTCCATATATATGTGTTAATATACTGTATTTGTCCTTCTCTTTCTGACTGACTTCACTTTTGATGATACGTTCTAGATCCAGCCACCTCATCAGGGTTGATTCTTCTGCATTTCTCTTTACAGCTGTGTAGTATTCCATTGTATATATGTACCAGAGCTTTTGGATCCATTCGTTTGTCGATGGACATCTAGGTTCCTTCCATGTTCTAGCTATTGTATAGAGAGCTGCAATGAACATTGGGGTACAGGTGCTTCTTTCAGTTTTGATTTCGTCAGGGTATAAGCCTAAGAGTGGGATTGCTGGGTCATATGGTGCTTCTATTTTTAGTTTTTTAAGAAATCTCCAGACTGTCTTCCATAGAGGCTGTATCAATTTACACTCCCACCAGCAATGCAGAAGTGTTCCCTTTTCTCCGCAGCCTCTCCAGCATTTATTGTCTGTCGATTTGTGGATGATGGCCATTCTGACGGGTGTGAGGTGATATCTCATTGTAGTTTTAATTTGCATTTCTCTAATTATTAGTGAAGTTGAGCATCGTTTCATGTGCTTTTGGGCCATCTGTATGTCATCGTTGGAGAGGTGTCTGTTTAGGTCCTTTTCCCATTTTTTGATTGGGTTGTTCGTTTTTCCAGTGCTGAGTTGTCTCAGTTGCTTGTAGATTTTGGAGATTAATTCTTTGTCTATTGTTTCATTTGCTATGATTTTCTCCCACTCTGTGGGGTGTCTGTTGAGCTTTTTTGTAATTTCTTTTGCTGTGCAAAAGCTTTTAAGTTTCATGAGGTCCCACATGTTCATTAGTCTTTTTAGTTCCACTATTCTAGTAGGTGGGTCAGAGAAGATATTGCTTTGATTGATGTCCTTGAGGGTTTTGCCTATATTCTCCTCTAAGAGTTTGATGGTTTCTGGCCTTACATTTAAGTCTTTAATCCATTTTGAGTTGATCTTTGTGTATGGTGTCAGGGTATGTTCCAACTTCATTTTCTTGCATGTAGCTGTCCAATTTTCCCAGCACCATTTGTTGAAGAGGCTGTCTTTGTCCCATTTTATATGTTCGCCTCCTTTGTCAAAAATAAGGTACCCATAGGTGCGTGGCTTTATCTCTGGGTTCTCGATCTTGTTCCATTGGTCGATATTTCTGTTTTTGTGCCAGTACCATACTGTTTTGATGACTGTTGCTTTGTAGTAGAGTCTGAAGTTAGGGAGGCTGATCCCCCCAGCTCCATTCTTCTTCCTGAGGATTGCTTTGGCTATTCGAGGTCTTTTGTGTTTCCATATGAACTGTGTTATTCGTTGGTCTAGTTCTGTGAAGAATGTTATTGGAAGTTTGATAGGGATCGCATTGAATCTATAGATGACATTTGGTAATATGGTCATTTTCACAATATTGATTCTCCCGACCCAGGAACACGGAATATTTCTCCATCTGTTTAACTCTTCTTTAATGTCTCTCATGAGTGTCTTGTAATTTTCTGTGTACAGTTCTTTTGTTTCTTTGGGTAGGTTTATTCCTAGATATTTGATTCTTTTGGCTGCGATGGTGAAGGGGATTGCCTCTTTGATTTCATTTTCTGATTTTTCATTGTTTGTGTATAGGAATGCCAGTGATTTCTGTATGTTGATTTTGTATCCTGCGACTTTGCTGAATTCGCTGATTAACTCTAGTAGTTTTGTAACCGTGTCTTTGGGATTTTCTATGTATAATATCATGTCATCTGCAAATAGAGAGAGTTTGACTTCTTCTTTTCCAATCTGGATTCCTTTGATTTCTTTCTCTTCTCTTATTGCTGTTGCTAGAACTTCCAGGACTATGTTGAATAAGAGTGGTGAAAGTGGACACCCTTGTCTTGTTCCTGATCTTAGAGGAAATGCTTTGAGTTTTTCACCATTGAGGATAATGTTCGCTGTGGGCTTCTCATATATGGCTTTCACTATGTTAAGATAAGTTCCTTCTATGCCCATTTTTTGAAGAGTTTTTATCATAAATGGATGCTGTACTTTGTCAAAGGCTTTTTCTGCATCTATTGAGATGATCATGTGATTTTTGTCTTTCAATTTGTTGATATGGTGTATCACATTGATTGATTTGCGGATGTTGAAGGATCCTTGCATGCCTGGGATGAACCCAACTTGATCGTGATGAATGAGCTTTTTGATGTGTTGCTGAATTCTGTTTGCTAGGATTTTGTTGAGGATTTTGGCATCTAGATTCATCAGTGAAATTGGCCTATAATTTTCTTTTTTTGTGATGTCTTTGCCTGGCTTTGGTATCAGGGTGATGGTGGCCTCGTAGAATGTGTTTGGAAGTGTTCCTTCCTGGGCAATTTTTTGGAAGAGTTTTAGAAGGACAGGCATTAGCTCTTCTTTAAATGTTTGGTAGAATTCACTTGTGAAACCATCTGGCCCTGGGCTTTTATTTTTGGTAGGTTTTGATCACAAGGTCGATTTCTGAGCTTGTGATTGGCTTGTTCATAGTTTCTATTTCTTCCTGGTTGAGTCTTGGGAGGTTAATCCTCTCCAAGAAACTGTTCATTTCTTCCAGGTTGTCCAGTTTGTTGCCATAGAGTTGTTCATAATAGTCTCTTATAATCCTTTGGATTTCTGCATTATCCGTTGTAATCTCTCCTTTTTCATTTTTGATTTTGGTGATCTGGTTCTTCTCTCTTTTTCTTGATGAGTCTGGCCAGTGGTGTGTCGATTTTATTTTCTGATTTTTCATTGTTTGTGTATAGGAATGCCAGTGATTTCTGTATGTTGATTTTGTATCCTGCGACTTTGCTGAATTCGCTGATTAACTCTAGTAGTTTTGTAACCGTGTCTTTGGGATTTTCTATGTATAATATCATGTCATCTGCAAATAGAGAGAGTTTGACTTCTTCTTTTCCAATCTGGATTCCTTTGATTTCTTTCTCTTCTCTTATTGCTGTTGCTAGAACTTCCAGGACTATGTTGAATAAGAGTGGTGAAAGTGGACACCCTTGTCTTGTTCCTGATCTTAGAGGAAATGCTTTGAGTTTTTCACCATTGAGGATAATGTTCGCTGTGGGCTTCTCATATATGGCTTTCACTATGTTAAGATAAGTTCCTTCTATGCCCATTTTTTGAAGAGTTTTTATCATAAATGGATGCTGTACTTTGTCAAAGGTTTTTTCTGCATCTATTGAGATGATCATGTGATTTCGTTCTTTCAATTGGTTGATATGGTGGATCATATTGTTTTATGTGCGGATATTGAAGAATTCTTGATTGCCTGGTATGAACCCGACTTGAGCGTGATGTATGAGCTTTTGATGTGTTGCTGAATTCTGTTTGCTAGGATTTTGTTGAGGATTTTGGCATCTAGATTCATCAGTGAAATTGGCCTATGATTTTCTTTTTGTGATGTCTTTGCCTGGCTTTGGTATCAGGGTGATGGTGGCCTCGTAGAATGTGTTTGGAAGTGTTCCTTCCTGGGCAATTTTTTGGAAGAGTTTTAGAAGGACAGGCATTAGCTCTTCTTTAAATGTTTGGTAGAATTCACTTGTGAAACCATCTGGCCCTGGGCTTTTATTTTTGGGTAGATTTTGATCACAAGGTCGATTTCTGAGCTTGTGATTGGCTTGTTCATAGTTTCTATTTCTTCCTGGTTGAGTCTTGGGAGGTTAATCCTCTCCAAGAAACTGTTCATTTCTTCCAGGTTGTCCAGTTTGTTGCCATAGAGTTGTTCATAATAGTCTCTTATAATCCTTTGGATTTCTGCATTATCCGTTGTAATCTCTCCTTTTTCATTTTTGATTTTGGTGATCTGGTTCTTCTCTCTCTTTTTCTTGATGAGTCTGGCCAGTGGTGTGTCGATTTTATTGACTTTTTCGAAGAACCAGCTTTTTGTTTTATTTATCTTTACTATTGTTTCTTTTGTTTCTTTTTCATTTATTTCTGCTCTGATCTTTATGATTTCTCTTCTTCTGCTGGCTTTGGGGTGTTTTTGTTCTTCTTTCTCCAGTTGTTTTAAGCGTAAGGTAAGGTCGTCTGTTTGAGATTTTCCTAGTTTCTTGAGGTGGGATTGTATTGCTATAAACTTCCCTCTTAGAACTGCTTTTGCAGTATCCCATAGGTTTTGCACTGTCGTGTGTTCATTGTCATTTTCTTCTAGGAATTTTTTTATTTCTTCTTTGATTTCCTCAATGATCAGTTGGTTTTTTAGGTATGTGTTGTTTAATCTCCATGTGTTTGTGTTTTTAGCGGTTTTTTTTCCTGTAGTTGATCTCTAGTCTCACTGCATTGTGGTCCGAGAAGATGGTTGATAGAATTTCAGTTTTCTTGAATTGACTGAGGATTGATTTGTGGCCCAAGATGTGGTCTATCCTGGAGAATGTTCCGTGAGCACTTGAGAAGAAAGTGTATTCTTCTGCTTTTGGATGGAAAGTCCTAAAGATATCAATGAGGTCCATTTCTTCTAGTGTGGCATTTAAGGCTTGTGTTTCTTTATTAATTTTCTGTTTGGATGATCTGTCCATTGGTGTGAGAGGAGTGTTAAAGTCTCCTACTATGATTGTGTTGCTGTCAATGTCTTCTTTTATGTCTGAAAGTGTTTGTCTTATGTATTGGGGTGCTCCTGCGTTGGGAGCGTAGATATTTATGATTGTTATGTCTTCTTCTTGGATGGATCCCTTAATCATGATGTAGTGACCTGCCTTGTCTCTTAGAATCTTCTTTACTTTAAAATCTATTTTGTCTGATATGAGGATTGCTACTCCAGCTTTCTTTATTTCCATTGGAGAGTTTTGGGGGAAGGAAAAAACAGGCATTAGCTCTTCTTTAAATGTTTGGTAGAATTCACTTGTGAAACCATCTGGCCCTGGGCTTTTATTTTTGGGTAGATTTTTGATCACAAGGTCGATTTCTGAGCTTGTGATTGGCTTGTTCATAGTTTCTATTTCTTCCTGGTTGAGTCTTGGGAGGTTAATCCTCTCCAAGAAACTGTTCATTTCTTCCAGGTTGTCCAGTTTGTTGCCATAGAGTTGTTCATAATAGTCTCTTATAATCCTTTGGATTTCTGCATTATCCGTTGTAATCTCTCCTTTTTCATTTTTGATTTTGGTGATCTGGTTCTTCTCTCTCTTTTTCTTGATGAGTCTGGCCAGTGGTGTGTCGATTTTATTGACTTTTTCGAAGAACCAGCTTTTTGTTTTATTTATCTTTACTATTGTTTCTTTTGTTTCTTTTTCATTTATTTCTGCTCTGATCTTTATGATTTCTCTTCTTCTGCTGGCTTTGGGGTGTTTTTGTTCTTCTTTCTCCAGTTGTTTTAAGCGTAAGGTAAGGTCGTCTGTTTGAGATTTTCCTAGTTTCTTGAGGTGGGATTGTATTGCTATAAACTTCCCTCTTAGAACTGCTTTTGCAGTATCCCATAGGTTTTGCACTGTCGTGTGTTCATTGTCATTTTCTTCTAGGAATTTTTTTATTTCTTCTTTGATTTCCTCAATGATCAGTTGGTTTTTTAGGTATGTGTTGTTTAATCTCCATGTGTTTGTGTTTTTAGCGGTTTTTTCCTGTAGTTGATCTCTAGTCTCACTGCATTGTGGTCCGAGAAGATGGTTGATAGAATTTCAGTTTTCTTGAATTGACTGAGGATTGATTTGTGGCCCAAGATGTGGTCTATCCTGGAGAATGTTCCGTGAGCACTTGAGAAGAAAGTGTATTCTTCTGCTTTTGGATGGAAAGTCCTAAAGATATCAATGAGGTCCATTTCTTCTAGTGTGGCATTTAAGGCTTGTGTTTCTTTATTAATTTTCTGTTTGGATGATCTGTCCATTGGTGTGAGAGGAGTGTTAAAGTCTCCTACTATGATTGTGTTGCTGTCAATGTCTTCTTTTATGTCTGAAAGTGTTTGTCTTATGTATTGGGGTGCTCCTGCGTTGGGAGCGTAGATATTTATGATTGTTATGTCTTCTTCTTGGATGGATCCCTTAATCATGATGTAGTGACCTGCCTTGTCTCTTAGAATCTTCTTTACTTTAAAATCTATTTTGTCTGATATGAGGATTGCTACTCCAGCTTTCTTTTGATTTCCATTTGCATGGAATATCTTTTTCCAGCCTCTCACTTTCAGTCTATGAGTGTCTCTAGGTCTGAAATGAGTTTCCTGGAGGCAGCATATGTATGGGTCATGTTTTTGGATCCATTCAGCCACTCTGTGTCTTTTGGTTCGGGCGTTTAGTCCATTGACATTCAAAGTAATTATTGATACAAATGATCCTATTGTCATCTTCTTAGATGTTATGATGGATTTGTTTCGTGGATCTTCTCCTTTTATACTTGTTTTCTATATAAGTCCCTTTAACACTTGTTGTAAGGCTGGTTTGGTGTGACTAAATTCTTTTAATTTTTGCTTGTCTGTAAAGCTTTTGATTTCTCCAACAATTTTGAAGGAGATCCTTGCAGGGTAGAGGATTCTTGGTTGCAGATTATTCTCTTTCAGCCGTTTAAATGTGTCCTGCCATTCCCTTCTGGCCTGCAGAGTTTCTGTTGAGAGATCAGCTGTTAAACGGATGGGCTTTCCCTTGTATGTCACTAGTTGCTTTTCCCTTGCTGCTTTGAGAATTCTATCTTTGTGTTTAATTTGTGTTAACTTCATTAATATGTGTCTTGGTGTGTTTCTTCTCGGATTGATTCTGTTAGGTACTCTTTGTGCTTCTTGGACTTGATTGACTATTTCTTTTCCCATGTTGGGGAAATTTTCAACTATAATCTCTTCAAAAATTTTCTCATAGCCTTTCTTTTTCTTCTTCTTCTGGAACCCCTATAATTCGAATATTGGTGCGTTTGATATTATCCCAGAGGTCTCTGAGGCTGTCCTCTGCTCTTTTCATTCTTTGAGCTAGAGTCTGTTTTTCAGCAGTTACTTCCACCATTTTATCTTCCAGCTCACTTATCCGGTCTTCTGTCTCAGATACTCTGCTCTTGATTCCTTCTACCGTGTTTTTCAGTTCAGCAATTGAGTTGTTTGTCTCTTAGAATCTTCTTTACTTTAAAATCTATTTTGTCTGATATGAGGATTGCTACTCCAGCTTTCTTTTGATTTCCATTTGCATGGAATATCTTTTTCCAGCCTCTCACTTTCAGTCTATGAGTGTCTCTAGGTCTGAAATGAGTTTCCTGGAGGCAGCATATGTATGGGTCATGTTTTTGGATCCATTCAGCCACTCTGTGTCTTTTGGTTGGGGCGTTTAGTCCATTGACATTCAAAGTAATTATTGATACAAATGATCCTATTGTCATCTTCTTAGATGTTATGATGGATTTGTTTCGTGGATCTTCTCCTTTTATACTTGTTTTCTATATAAGTCCCTTTAACACTTGTTGTAAGGCTGGTTTGGTGTGACTAAATTCTTTTAATTTTTGCTTGTCTGTAAAGCTTTTGATTTCTCCAACAATTTTGAAGGAGATCCTTGCAGGGTAGAGGATTCTTGGTTGCAGATTATTCTCTTTCAGCCGTTTAAATGTGTCCTGCCATTCCCTTCTGGCCTGCAGAGTTTCTGTTGAGAGATCAGCTGTTAAACGGATGGGCTTTCCCTTGTATGTCACTAGTTGCTTTCCCTTGCTGCTTTGAGAATTCTATCTTTGTGTTTAATTTGTGTTAACTTCATTAATATGTGTCTTGGTGTGTTTCTTCTCGGATTGATTCTGTTAGGTACTCTTTGTGCTTCTTGGACTTGATTGACTATTTCTTTTCCCATGTTGGGGAAATTTTCAACTATAATCTCTTCAAAAATTTTCTCATAGCCTTTCTTTTTCTTCTTCTTCTGGAACCCCTATAATTCGAATATTGGTGCGTTTGATATTATCCCAGAGGTCTCTGAGGCTGTCCTCTGCTCTTTTCATTCTTTGAGCTAGAGTCTGTTTTTCAGCAGTTACTTCCACCATTTTATCTTCCAGCTCACTTATCCGGTCTTCTGTCTCAGATACTCTGCTCTTGATTCCTTCTACCGTGTTTTTCAGTTCAGCAATTGAGTTGTTTGTCTCTGTTACTTTTTTGGTAAGTTCTTGTATTTCTTTATTCAGTGTGTTAGTTGTATCTTGCAATTTCTCTGAAATTCTGTTTTCAGTGTCTTTGATCATCTTTACTATCATTCTTCTGAAATCACTTTCAGAAAGTTTGTCCAAATTCTCTTCATTAATTTGATCTTGTGTGTTTGTGAATTGTTCCTTCGCTTGTGTGGTATTTCTCTGCCGTTTCATTGTTATTATTAATTTTTTAAAACTGATTCTGTTTGGGATTTCCTTTTCCCAGACTTTGAGTTACGTCTGTTGGTGTTTGTTGTTTGGATGGGGCTTCTATTCTGGGTGATGCTGGTGATTGGGTGATGTCAGGACTTGTATACAAGTGATTACCTTTGCTGGCGTTCTCACTTGTATACTGCTCGTTAGTGTTATGCGTTCTCTAGTATTGTAGAGTTTTGGAGTCAGTGCACCCTCCTTAAAACCCCGGGGCTTGTTGCCTGACCAGGGAATGAAGATTTCACGGCTGGTTTGTTATGGCATTAAATGATATTAAAACATATATATGCAAATGAGAAACAGAAGGTATACCTTTGACAAATGGCAATTTAAAAATTATGCAAGTACTATCTAGCGTATTGAATTATACACATAAACATATACAGCTATAACATAACCCAAGCATCCCAATCAAAAATACAGTACAATACGTTAGCACGGCGAATAGAGAAATCCAAGAATGATATCCACAAGTTAATAAGCAAACTAAGTAGAGAACCAATTGGAGAATAATGCTAGAGCAGGATCCCCGTTGGAGATAAGGCAATGAGGACAGAACAGACTAAGAAATATAGTGGGGAAAGGGAAAAAGAGAAAGGGAGGATAGAAGAGAAATATAGAATAATATTGCAAAGTTAAATATAGGGAGATAAAGATTTGTATGTATTAGAATTTAGTGCTATAGGGAAGGAGCTTAAGAGAAAGCAAAGAATTATAGAGAAGGTAGTAGTACAAATGAAAAATTTTTTAAATATTAAAAGATCTAAATTTTATAGAAAAATATAGAAAAACAAAGCAAAAATAATAAAAACAAACAAAACCCCCACAGAACCTTAAAAGGCCATTGGGGAACCAGAAGTTTATACCAAAATAAAATGTGTGGTTTAAAAGGAAAAAGGAAAAAAAAAAAAAAAAAAAATTTGTGTAAACTTGAATATATTCAGTCTTACTGATAAGATTAGTAGCTTCAATAGAAATCAGTGAAGGAAATGAACACACCCACTCTCTCTCACACACACACCCAAGAAAAGAAAAAAAAAAAAAAAAAAAAAACGGTGGGTGCGCTGAGTGGGTCTGGAAAAAAGAGAGAGAAAAAAAATTGAAACAAAGTAATACAATACAAAAAATGAAATTTTAAAGTCCAGCAGTAACTCCAGCTTCAGACAAAACCTGAAAATAGTGTTTATGTTCTTCTGTCTCTTGCTGACTATTCAGGAATTATCAGTCTTTTTCTTGCCTCTGGCAGTGGTTGGATCTGAAGACCTCTTTGACTGCTTGTTTGTTTAGGCCTATTCCAGAATTAAAAGGCCCGCCCAGGCTGGCCCTGGGAGTTTCTTAATCCAAATCCCTTTTCTTGCTGGGTGGAGCTAAATTCCCTCCCTGTAGCTTGACCAGCAGCCCTGCAGTTTGACCAGCAGCAAACTACAGTAGGGAAAATGGCGTCTGTCTCACAGAGGATTTATTCCCACACGCTCTATGGGAAGCACTTCCACAGTGCCCCCGACCCTGCTGCAGGCCACCGTCGACCCCTGCCACCGCGGGAGACGTCAGGTTACTCAGAGGTGAGTCTGGCTCAGTCACATGCAGGATCGCTATTCCTCTCTCCCGGATCACAGTGCGCAGAGACTTTCCAGTCCTCTCCGGCGGCTCTGTGATCGGGTTAATGGTAACCTCCTCCAAAGGGAACTGAGCGCCGCCCTTCCGAGGCCTGCTCAAGGGCACTTCTAGCTCAAGGGGGCACCTGGACCCTCCAAAGCAGGTCTGGCTCAGTCCCTTTTGGGTGTTAGTGCTCCTCACCGGGTTTTGATCTGCAACAGGCTTTGCGGCTTTGGCCCGCCCAGCCTCTCCGGCGGGTATGAGATTTGACTTTTAAAAGTGCGATTGCGCCCCTCCTACCGTCTTGATGCGGCTTCTCCTTTGTTCTTCGATGTGGGGTGTCCTTTCTGTGATCAGATCCAGCCTCCTTTCGTCGATGGTTTCCCAGGAACTCGTCGCAATTCAGGCGATTTTGCAGGAGAGATGAGTGCACGTCCTTCTACGCCGCCATCTTAGCTCCACCCCTCCCTTAAATTTTAGATGAGACAACTGAAGGAGGATAAAGCATATAGTTGGATCCCAAATCAAATTAATGACCGTTTACTGATACCTACTATGGACAGCACACTATTCCAAGGGTTGGAGAAAATAAGTACAACAGTGGACCCCTTCTTTAAGCGGTTCGTTCACTATTTCCCAGGTAAATCACCTGCATGTAGCTCTCTGATGTTAGCAATACCCTTTTCCACGCTCTAGCTGAGGGCTGGAACACTCAGGCCCCCAGCCCAAGTCTGGAGCACCGCCTGTTGTAAATAAAGCTGTACTGAAACAGAGTCACACACATTCCTCCCCACGTCACCCAGGCTTCTTTGCTCAACAGAGTCAGAGCTGAGCAGCGGTGACAGAGACTCATGGCCCAGAGATCCTAAAATATTTACTACCTGGCCCTCACCAGAAAGAGCTTGCCAATCTCCATTCCAAATCATCTTTTGCTTGACTTGAAGGATTTTTTTCTCCTTTTTTTCCTTTTCAAACTAATGGAAGGCTCGTTTTGCCTCAGGAACCACTGCCCACTGAGCAATGTGCTAGATGGTTTTGAAGGAAAAAGTCAGTGAGCTAAATATGGTAACTGACAGCAGCTCTCCCTAACAAGTGAAAACTTGCTCTGGCACATAAAGGACAAGAATCAGAGGACAGGAAGACTAACTTTCAACCAGCATTTAATAACTGCTTACTGAGTGCATGGGGCTAAGCTCTGGGGCTACTCATATAAATAAGACCAACTCAGTTCTCAAAGAAGTCACTATCCAGAAAAAGAATCAATGCTTTTATATTAAATGGCATAAAAGAAGCTAGTGGACAAAGACAGAGAACAATTAACTGAGGTTAGGGGTGAGAGAAACTCGTTAACCCCAACAAAAGTCACACAGAGACTTCTATTGCCCCTGCAGAGTTCCAGCTGCAGGAAGCACGCAGGTTTGGAAGCTTGTAAGTATGGATGGTGGGCTCAACCCAAAGGACAGAACATAAAAGGTGGGTGGAGGTAACCCTTGGACTGTATGTTGCTTCCTGAATTCCCTTTATAGCACTCTGTTTGTTTAACCTTTCTAGTATATCCTTTTTAGTTACATTTTAAATTTACATTCAGCTTAGTATTTTGCTTATCCCCCTTTGTTTCAACTATTTTACCTTAGATACTCTTATCTCCTTCCTTCATTTCCTAAGTGAGAAAAAGCAGGGAGGGGTGATGATCAAAATGAGTCAGCAGGAAGGTCTAGTAACTGAACAATTTAACCAGCCCAGCCTCAGAGTGGAGGTGGGTCCAGGAGTCCTGGAGTGCAAGGTCTCACCCTTTAGTTGATGAAATTGGAGGTGGTCAGTGACAGTCCCGGGGTAAGAGAGGAGCGCTAAAGCAGCAGGACCACGTGGGAAAGGGATGCAGCTGTGGCTGATAGGAGAAACTATAGTATTCAGACAACTGGTATCACCAGACTAGATCAGCACCAGTTTCGTGATTAGGAAAACAGCAAAGAAAGTGGGATAGAGAGGAAATCATTCCAGGACGCTTAAAAATGGAGACAGGTGCATCTCTATTTTGGTTAAGTTTCTTGCAAATCCTTTCTAAAAGGACTTTAGAGGAGGACTTCTAAAAGTCTTTCCAAAAGCCAAAGAAGTTAAGAACCTGACCCTAATTCTAGCCACACTTAACTGCCCCAATTTTCAAAAATACACATCCATGTAACTTGAGGAGACAGTCCAAAATGACCCTTCTTAAGAAGTGTCAGGCTAACTTTAAAACCAACCAAAAGCTACTGAAGTAAAACTGTTACATCAACTTTTAAAAACCTCTGTTGGGATTACACATATCTGTAAACAACAAAATTCTGTAAAAGTAAAAAGTAGCATAAAAATAATTATTAAAAAAAAAAAAAAAAACCTTTGTATCCAAATCACAAGACCATTTGGCAGTAGCTGTTTGGAAGAATACACATTATAGACAAAGAAGGAAAGCACAAGAGAAGGTGTTGCAACCCAAGCTCCCATGAACTGTCATGTAGCTATAAATCACACGCTAAAATGGTGCAGAATTATGTACAATGAAAGACCTAGATCCAAATTCCTAGAATGTTTTCTATGATGGAATGCTCCAAAGATAAATTCTAGTTAAATCTGATTCATCTCCATCCAAGTCAAAAATCCAAAAGTCTTTGTAAACAATAATTGCCACCATGTACTGAACAATGCATCAATTTCATTGCCATTTTTGGTAATCTTGAAAACAGTGTTATAAAGATAACATCATTCAAAATGACAGGTGAGGTCAACTAGCCTAGAGAGATTAAGCAGCCTGTTCAAGGACACACAGCCAGTCGTCAGTGGTGCTCAGCTCAGGCTGTTTCAAAGCCCCACTCCATTCCATTCTCAATACTTCACTACCACACCTGGAGGTCCTTCCCGTATCTCTCCTCTATGATGAGAATTCTCACAGACTTACAGAAGGCATGAATGTAACCCATCCATAAGATGCTTCTCCTACAATACTCCAATGAATACTGCCTAAAAAGTATCCCAAATGCCCACTTTAGTAAGGCATCCTATGTGACTTCAGGACACTATGAAAGCCCAGCACTTCTAAATCCCGTCTGTATAAACAAGAATAATTCTTGAACTTCTTCACACACTTACACAGTGAGGACAAGGTATCATTTGGGTCAAACAAGAAATTCCAAAGGAGACTGATTATGATTTGGAGCTCAAGTTCTTCCATGATACCACCTTGCCTAAGAATCTTCTAGCAACATTTGAGTTTCAAAGGATTCTCAAATCTCCTTTGGTCTGTTTAACATTTGAAGTGGCAAATGAAAAAGTTCAACTCAATTTTCTCCCAGGATCTTTTCTAAATGCCTTATTAATAACCCAGTCTTTGATGAACACTTACAACACTCTTTACTTATCTCATGCTTAGTCACTAAGTCGTGTCTGACTCTTTTTCAACCTCATGGACTGTAGCCCACCAGGCTCCTCTGTCCACGGAATTTTCCAGGCAAGAATATTGGAGTGGGTAGCCATTCCCTTCTCCAAAGGATCTTCCTGACCAAGGGGTCAAACCCACATCGTATCTCCTGTGTAGGCAGACTGTACACTTCTAGTCTACCTGGGAGCCCCCCATCTAATCTCTTCTAAAAATAAACTGGTCTGCCATGCTATTCCTCTATCTAATACATTGTGTACTGAACAAGAAACAAGCTATTCAGGAGATAAAAGTAACCACTGAGAGCAACACTTAGACAAAGACAAAACTAAAGATCACTTTGAAACTATAAGTAGCATAATTTCATTGCCATTTGGTAATCTTGAAAACAGTGTTATAAAGATAACATCATTCAAAATGACAGGTGAGGTCAACTAGCCTAGAGATTAAGCAGCCTGTTCAAGGACACACAGCCAGTCGTCAGTGGTGCTCAGCTCAGGCTGTTTCAAAGCCCCACTCCATTCCATTCTCAATACTTCACTACCACACCTGGAGGTCCTTCCCGTATCTCTCCTCTATGATGAGAATTCTCACAGACTTACAGAAGGCATGAATGTAACCCATCCATAAGATGCTTCTCCTACAATACTCCAATGAATACTGCCTAAAAAGTATCCCAAATGCCCACTTTAGTAAGGCATCCTATGTGACTTCAGGACACTATGAAAGCCCAGCACTTCTAAATCCCGTCTGTATAAACAAGAATAATTCTTGAACTTCTTCACACACTTACACAGTGAGGACAAGGTATCATTTGGGTCAAACAAGAAATTCCAAAGGAGACTGATTATGATTTGGAGCTCAAGTTCTTCCATGATACCACCTTGCCTAAGAATCTTCTAGCAACATTTGAGTTTCAAAGGATTCTCAAATCTCCTTTGGTCTGTTTAACATTTGAAGTGGCAAATGAAAAAGTTCAACTCAATTTTCTCCCAGGATCTTTTCTAAATGCCTTATTAATAACCCAGTCTTTGATGAACACTTACAACACTCTTTACTTATCTCATGCTTAGTCACTAAGTCGTGTCTGACTCTTTTTCAACCTCATGGACTGTAGCCCACCAGGCTCCTCTGTCCACGGAATTTTCCAGGCAAGAATATTGGAGTGGGTAGCCATTCCCTTCTCCAAAGGATCTTCCTGACCAAGGGGTCAAACCCACATCGTATCTCCTGTGTAGGCAGACTGTACACTTCTAGTCTACCTGGGAGCCCCCCATCTAATCTCTTCTAAAAATAAACTGGTCTGCCATGCTATTCCTCTATCTAATACATTGTGTACTGAACAAAAAACAAGCTATTCAGGAGATATAAAATGTAACCACTGAGAGCAACACTTAGACAAAGACAAAACTAAAAAGATCACTGATTAAGGAAATCCAGTGAGTAACAGTTAGCATCTCCTTTTCTTTTCTAGGAAATATAAACAGCCTCTAAAACTCAACCAAAAGGCACTGGGAATTTTATATAATAAGTGCTATGTTTTGGTTTGCTCCTGCTAGTGAGCTGTGCTGAACACCTCGAGAGGTATACCAGCGTTCTATTTGAATGTTTATATCCCATAAAGTCATTAGCACTTTGTAATGAAATGAAAATGGTGTCTTAATGTGAGTCTCAATTGTTTCTGTATAAGTCATATGAAATAGCTATGTATTTAATCTGCTCATCTAACCAGAGTGTTACAAAAATAATTATCAATAGTTCATTAAAGAGTAACAGAGGATCTGAAAGAGATACAGACATACTGGATCTAAAGTATTTTCCTATTGAACTACAGCTCTAATTAAAATGAAAGCACCAAAAAAAAAGTATGTATATATTCCTTAGTGGAACAAACTTGATAGATACACTAGTCTTTTAAAATATTTTATAATAAAGATTCAAAAACATCAAACACTGTAGTAAGGTGGAGTAGAAGGCCAATGCCATGACTGTATTATTCAGTAGCCAAGAAATCTCAAATAATTTGGTTAAGCCTCTCTGACCTTTAAACCTTTGCATAACAATATATCTCACTGGGATTTCATGATGACTTGGATAACATCTGCTCGTTCAACCAATATTTATTGAGCAACTATTATATTCCAAACCCTGAAACACATCAGTAGACAGAGCAAAGTCCATGCTCAACTTGTATTTCATTTAAGGGGGGAAAGAGATAGGTATGCACTAAATGGGTAGACAAATGAGACCATTTAAGTTACCAGTAAATCAAAGCAAGAATACAAGACCCAGAAGACACAAGGTGCCCAAAGAATGTTAGCACATACTTAGTTCTGCTCAGTGTCTCATTATCTCTGTTCTTAGTGAATTATAAAACTCAATCATAATATATTTACACTTATTATTGACTACAAACAGAACAAAAACAAGCTATTCAGGAGATATAAAATGTAACCACTGAGAGCAACACTTAGACAAAGACAAAACTAAAAAGATCACTGATTAAGGAAATCCAGTGAGTAACAGTTAGCATCTCCTTTTCTTTTCTAGGAAATATAAACAGCCTCTAAAACTCAACCAAAAGGCACTGGGAATTTTATATAATAAGTGCTATGTTTTGGTTTGCTCCTGCTAGTGAGCTGTGCTGAACACCTCGAGAGGTATACCAGCGTTCTATTTGAATGTTTATATCCCATAAAGTCATTAGCACTTTGTAATGAAATGAAAATGGTGTCTTAATGTGAGTCTCAATTGTTTCTGTATAAGTCATATGAAATAGCTATGTATTTAATCTGCTCATCTAACCAGAGTGTTACAAAAATAATTATCAATAGTTCATTAAAGAGTAACAGAGGATCTGAAAGAGATACAGACATACTGGATCTAAAGTATTTTCCTATTGAACTACAGCTCTAATTAAAATGAAAGCACCAAAAAAAAAGTATGTATGTATTCCTTAGTGGAACAAACTTGATAGATACACTAGTCTTTTAAAATATTTTATAATAAAGATTCAAAAACATCAAACACTGTAGTAAGGTGGAGTAGAAGGCCAATGCCATGACTGTATTATTCAGTAGCCAAGAAATCTCAAATAATTTGGTTAAGCCTCTCTGACCTTTAAACCTTTGCATAACAATATATCTCACTGGGATTTCATGATGACTTGGATAACATCTGCTCGTTCAACCAATATTTATTGAGCAACTATTATATTCCAAACCCTGAAACACATCAGTAGACAGAGCAAAGTCCATGCTCAACTTGTATTTCATTTAAGGGGGGAAAGAGATAGGTATGCACTAAATGGGTAGACAAATGAGACCATTTAAGTTACCAGTAAATCAAAGCAAGAATACAAGACCCAGAAGACACAAGGTGCCCAAAGAATGTTAGCACATACTTAGTTCTGCTCAGTGTCTCATTATCTCTGTTCTTAGTGAATTATAAAACTCAATCATAATATATTTACACTTATTATTGACTACAAACAGAATGAACAACAAAATTAAGATTGATTCCATCAGAATAAAAATAACCCAGTCCTGGAGATAGAAGGACTATGCAGCTGTCACAACAAGCCTGTGGAAACATGCTGCCTGATTCTCAGGATCTGACTCATAACTATGCCCAATTTTCATTCTCCTTCCACGGTCAGACAACACTGTACTATATTCTGAATCAGCGAAGGTCATTTTCTTCACGCCAAGTTTTATTTCTGAAAATAAATATTAATATTAGTAGAACTGGCATGAATAATGTCTATCAGTAAAATCAGCCTTTGATCATATAATTAGGATTCTACATAAAAAGTCTATGGATATTTAAGCATTTATGAACAAGATTACATAACATGAACATGTGAGTAGTTCAGTTCAGTTTTCTTAATAAGGAAGTAGATTAGCAAATAAATGATTTACTTCTTTATAACAAAACTGCAATATTATACAGCCATATAAAGTCAAGTTCCTTTACTGTAAATTATAACTGTTGGTTAACCATTTAATCAAAAAGTTCCATTACAGTAGGAATCAAGAGGAGAAAAATCAGTGGGTCTACTAAAAGTTTTAACTTAAATAGAAAACCCATGTTTATTCCCTAGCCTTTTGGTGGGATGCCAAGTCCTTATCTCTTATAGTGAATTTGCTGATTCTCTATTGTCCTTCTCATCTAAAATCCAGCCTGTTGACATCATTGATGATATCCAGTTTCAAATTCTTCAAAGTGGAGTGGGATTTCATGATGACTTGGATAACATCTGCTCGTTCAACCAATATTTATTGAGCAACTATTATATTCCAAACCCTGAAACACATCAGTAGACAGAGCAAAGTCCATGCTCAACTTGTATTTCATTTAAGGGGGGAAAGAGATAGGTATGCACTAAATGGGTAGACAAATGAGACCATTTAAGTTACCAGTAAATCAAAGCAAGAATACAAGACCCAGAAGACACAAGGTGCCCAAAGAATGTTAGCACATACTTAGTTCTGCTCAGTGTCTCATTATCTCTGTTCTTAGTGAATTATAAAACTCAATCATAATATATTTACACTTATTATTGACTACAAACAGAATGAACAACAAAATTAAGATTGATTCCATCAGAATAAAAATAACCCAGTCCTGGAGATAGAAGGACTATGCAGCTGTCACAACAAGCCTGTGGAAACATGCTGCCTGATTCTCAGGATCTGACTCATAACTATGCCCAATTTTCATTCTCCTTCCACGGTCAGACAACACTGTACTATATTCTGAATCAGCGAAGGTCATTTTCTTCACGCCAAGTTTTATTTCTGAAAATAAATATTAATATTAGTAGAACTGGCATGAATAATGTCTATCAGTAAAATCAGCCTTTGATCATATAATTAGGATTCTACATAAAAAGTCTATGGATATTTAAGCATTTATGAACAAGATTACATAACATGAACATGTGAGTAGTTCAGTTCAGTTTTCTTAATAAGGAAGTAGATTAGCAAATAAATGATTTACTTCTTTATAACAAAACTGCAATATTATACAGCCATATAAAGTCAAGTTCCTTTACTGTAAATTATAACTGTTGGTTAACCATTTAATCAAAAAGTTCCATTACAGTAGGAATCAAGAGGAGAAAAATCAGTGGGTCTACTAAAAGTTTTAACTTAAATAGAAAACCCATGTTTATTCCCTAGCCTTTTGGTGGGATGCCAAGTCCTTATCTCTTATAGTGAATTTGCTGATTCTCTATTGTCCTTCTCATCTAAAATCCAGCCTGTTGACATCATTGATGATATCCAGTTTCAAATTCTTCAAAGTGGAGTGGGAAGTTTAAGGGAACCAAGAGCAAAATCCTTCCAATCTTGTATATTCCTCTGGCCTATGTCTAATTTAAAAACACATTTCTTGAGGAATTCACTCTTGTCGAATACAACCAATTTTGTTTACATCAAAATAACTTTCTTTTCAGTATCAGACTTTAGTGAGTTATGTGATACCTGTGATACACATGATCACAATAACATGTATAATTGGCATAAACAAGCTTGGTTGAAAATACAACAAGTCTTGGTAAGCTCACAACTGAACCTGCTAGGAGCCGAAGCAGCAGCAAGGGATTTGAATGGTGTGCAGTGTACTACAGGCAACTGTTAACATACTTTTACACAGAAATAGAAGATTTCTGGTAAATCCAGTGGGTTGTTTGGGAATTTCTCTCAAACTTTTAAAACAAAAAGGTTACTTAATATTTAGAGAAAGTTTAAAAATAAAAAAAATTAACAAAAGCAAAGAAAAATGTTCTTCAAAATATCAGGCCCTGAAAATACACATATTTTTGTTAAAGAAACCATAAGCATCTATAAATACTTCTGGAGTTAAAAGCAACAAGGTAAATTTCTATCTACTGCAAACTTATTCTTAATTTGTCCTCCTGCAAAAGTATAAATACCAATCCATAGGACTGATCCAATCCAAAATTCCTTAGAAATAATATTTTAAATTTTGAATGAACAATTAAAGAAGTTGGAAACAACTAACCCAAGTACAAAGCTATGAGATTACATACAGTTTTTCTCTAAAAGAATACTTCCTTCTTTGCACTACTGATAGGAAATCTCTTCATACTCTAGGTTTTTCCTTTCATTAAATAAGAAAAACTAACACTCTTTAGAAGAACTGTATCCAGTTTTTTGCATCACATCTGGATAAACTACTGCATTATCTCTATCCCAGAACCACTAGCAAACAGGAGGTAAAATTATTTATCTTAGCTGGTGCATTACAGTAGGAATCAAGAGGAGAAAAATCAGTGGGTCTACTAAAAGTTTTAACTTAAATAGAAAACCCATGTTTATTCCCTAGCCTTTTGGTGGGATGCCAAGTCCTTATCTCTTATAGTGAATTTGCTGATTCTCTATTGTCCTTCTCATCTAAAATCCAGCCTGTTGACATCATTGATGATATCCAGTTTCAAATTCTTCAAAGTGGAGTGGGAAGTTTAAGGGAACCAAGAGCAAAATCCTTCCAATCTTGTATATTCCTCTGGCCTATGTCTAATTTAAAAACACATTTCTTGAGGAATTCACTCTTGTCGAATACAACCAATTTTGTTTACATCAAAATAACTTTCTTTTCAGTATCAGACTTTAGTGAGTTATGTGATACCTGTGATACACATGATCACAATAACATGTATAATTGGCATAAACAAGCTTGGTTGAAAATACAACAAGTCTTGGTAAGCTCACAACTGAACCTGCTAGGAGCCGAAGCAGCAGCAAGGGATTTGAATGGTGTGCAGTGTACTACAGGCAACTGTTAACATACTTTTACACAGAAATAGAAGATTTCTGGTAAATCCAGTGGGTTGTTTGGGAATTTCTCTCAAACTTTTAAAACAAAAAGGTTACTTAATATTTAGAGAAAGTTTAAAAATAAAAAAAATTAACAAAAGCAAAGAAAAATGTTCTTCAAAATATCAGGCCCTGAAAATACACATATTTTTGTTAAAGAAACCATAAGCATCTATAAATACTTCTGGAGTTAAAAGCAACAAGGTAAATTTCTATCTACTGCAAACTTATTCTTAATTTGTCCTCCTGCAAAAGTATAAATACCAATCCATAGGACTGATCCAATCCAAAATTCCTTAGAAATAATATTTTAAATTTTGAATGAACAATTAAAGAAGTTGGAAACAACTAACCCAAGTACAAAGCTATGAGATTACATACAGTTTTTCTCTAAAAGAATACTTCCTTCTTTGCACTACTGATAGGAAATCTCTTCATACTCTAGGTTTTTCCTTTCATTAAATAAGAAAAACTAACACTCTTTAGAAGAACTGTATCCAGTTTTTTGCATCACATCTGGATAAACTACTGCATTATCTCTATCCCAGAACCACTAGCAAACAGGAGGTAAAATTTATTCATGCTGAGTTGCATGTAATCAATGTATAGACTGGTAGGAATCATGAGGGGTTTATTCTCATATACAAATTTAGTATCAAATTTTGAGATTAGAGAATAGGACTCTATTGGTAAACTGAAATCTAAAAACCAAATCTTTTTTACAGATATTTCCAGAGAAGTCTCTTAAATTAATTTTAATAGTCATTCCCTAAAGTTGAGTTTTAAAGCGAGGCAAAAGTAATTCCTGTAATTACAAAAGACCTGTAGCCTCTGAAATTTCAAACAACAGATTCTTCAGTTGTTTCTGTTCCATAATTTTGCTTTATTTTGACTGATTAGTAAAAAGATATACAGTAAAGAAAGCTCTTTGCTGGCAAATCAGATGCTTCTTTGCAAATTAATACAAATTATAAAATGCCATTATTATACTTTGTAACATATACGCTACGTTCAAACCGTGTAAGACAGTCTTTAAAAAAGCAGCAATATTAAATTAATGGGCATAGCATATTACATTTAAACCCAGGTCCCTTATATACACTGTGGTACAATGAAGAAAGCAATTACATGATTTAAGACTGGAAAGCTACAAAAATATAACAAGAACAACAAAAAAGACTGGAAAGCTAAAGAATAAATTTTTTAATAACTGCACATACCAATATATTCATATTGTTCATTTAGTATATCTATCTATACTGTTATGTCATGCATATTTATACTGCAGAACACAAAACTAAGTGCTGAATGATTTACAGATTTTAATTGAAATTAAAGAGTCACTAACAAAAGATAAGGGCTCTGACCACAAAAGAAAAAATTATTTAACTTGATAAATAAAGGGATGGAAGGGGAAAAAAAAAAAAAGGGTCACTAACCATTAGTGGTCCACATACATTTTATCCACCCCAATGAGTGAAGAATATTAAAAAAAAAAAAAAAAAAACCCTAATATCAGTATATTCTGGATAACAGCATTTATTTCTTCTTAAAACTTAAAAGTTTGGTTTCTTCTAAATACAGCTTTATTTTTTAAACTAACAAGAGATAGGGAGAATACAAAGAAATAGGGATATTGGTCCAGGCCAGTGGCAGCGGAGGAAGGGTCAGTGCCAAGGTCTCCCCACACCCAGCCCGAGATGCCCAAACTCACAGATTAAAGAAATAGGGATATTGTCCTGGGGAGCTTAAATTCTAAAACTTTCGAAGGTTAACTTGGCATTGCTTATCAAAATTTTAAATATACATAGAAATGTATACTAAGAAGGAATCATAAAAAGCATAAGTAATATGAAAAATAGATAATAAAGTAATAAATGGATATATATTAAATTACTTCTACTAAATAAAAATTAAATTCACTCTAAGTGTTCCTCAATGAGAAAATCATTGAATAAATTATCACATAATGGAGTGCACTTTCAATGAGAAAGATAATTATGATGTATTAAATGAAAAAGCAAGTATCATAACAGTTTATATAGTAACTCTCACTTTTAAATTCTATAAATAAAAATGTATATGTGCACATTAAATATAGATGGAAAATAGCTATAAGAATATATATCAAACCTAAAGAAGATTTTATAGAAAATCTCTTCATTCTACTATTGTATTAATTTATATAAGCAGTTTTATCTTCCCTATAATAAAAATTCATAATTATACAGAACACCTAAACATTTTAAGTGTTTTAGTCACAATTTTAAAGCAGACATTTTTTTCATCATCTTCCTAAAGCAATTTTTAAAAAATATTTTCTAGTTAATTTATGCAAACCTGATTTTTCTCCTAACATGAGTGCCATCCTCTCAAACTTTAAAAGGTATTATATTCAACTTAGAAGAATTACAGGAAAGAAAGATACTATGACACAAAATAATTCACCATTATATTCAAAGATATTTTTTTATATTTCAGTCCAAATATTCCTTATCTTTAGAACAAAAGAATGGGATTTCTTTTCTTTTTTAATTCTTTATTTTAAAGGTTTTACAGAGTTTTGTTGTTCACCGACATGTATGTTCCCAGATCAGTCATATGCATATCCCTGGTTCCCACCCCGCACCCAGTTCCCCGCATCCCACCCCTCCGTACCATCGCCCCAAGCCATTGTGAGCACTCCTGGGATTTTTTAATTTAAGTGATTTCTGTAGAATTACATAAAACAGTATCTTATTTTTCACTCATATACCCTGCAGGTGGTAACAATAACATTTTTTTCAATAAACATAATCCTTTATCACAAAAATATTTTCCAAGATCACTAAACTGTTAACTTCATTAATAGCTTTATCTTGATCTATAGCAATCAATATTTCTTCATCTAAGCTCACAGCAAAAATTTTGATACTAAAAAAATTTAGGCCAACTACATTTTGACTCTATTTCTAAAAATGCTTAAACTGAATTTTCAAAATAAAGATTTATGCTCACTAGAATTTGTATTTTTAAAAAATTTTTCATTTTTCTTAAATACTTTTTAATTAAAGGACTGAAAATACACTTTTACTTTACCTAGCTGTTGACGCTGATATCTGTCATGACTGTGACGGACATGGATCCCACCTTGCTCATCTACAGCCTTCTCTGATGAAAGCAAAATACGATGTTTCAGTTTCAGTAATCTTGGAGAACTTTCCTGAAAACTCTCTCCAGGGTCCAAAACCCCATCTCCCGAAAGAATGGGGGGAACAACTCGCTTCAGAAAGTCCATTTTAAGGTTCTTCTGCACTACTGGACCCACAGGTGCACAGAAAGGTATTCACACCAACTTCCTTGATGAGAAGGTAAGGCCCACTATTTGTGTCAAAGAGCAAAGGAACGTCATGTGAGCTTGGGTGGGTCGACTGCCAGCTGTTTTGAAGCTGATTTTTAGGACGTTTGCTGTTCATACTGATAAGAAGTGAAACAGCTACTGACTATGGAATTGCACTTCATATATACGTATGCATGTACACATAGAATGGGTGGTAACAGCAATACCGACACTATAAAATGCTTAGCATCTATCAAGTGCAGCATTTAGACGTTGAAAACCTACACTGTGATAATGTTAGGACAAATTTACTTTGGTCTGAGGTGTGTCTTTACTTTTAAATACACTTAGCAGCTTAACTGTGAAACAGTAACTTGTATTCAAAAGATAATTCTTATCATTTTGAAAATTCACTAAGAGACTGCAGGAACATCAAGTTTTACAGGAAATGAAAAGAAGTAATTTAAAACAGTATCTTATTTTTCACTCATATACCCTGCAGGTGGTAACAATAACATTTTTCAATAAACATAATCCTTTATCACAAAAATATTTTCCAAGATCACTAAACTGTTAACTTCATTAATAGCTTTATCTTGATCTATAGCAATCAATATTTCTTCATCTAAGCTCACAGCAAAAATTTTGATACTAAAAAAATTTAGGCCAACTACATTTTGACTCTATTTCTAAAAATGCTTAAACTGAATTTTCAAAATAAAGATTTATGCTCACTAGAATTTGTATTTTTAAAAAATTTTTCATTTTTCTTAAATACTTTTTAATTAAAGGACTGAAAATACACTTTTACTTTACCTAGCTGTTGACGCTGATATCTGTCATGACTGTGACGGACATGGATCCCACCTTGCTCATCTACAGCCTTCTCTGATGAAAGCAAAATACGATGTTTCAGTTTCAGTAATCTTGGAGAACTTTCCTGAAAACTCTCTCCAGGGTCCAAAACCCCATCTCCCGAAAGAATGGGGGGAACAACTCGCTTCAGAAAGTCCATTTTAAGGTTCTTCTGCACTACTGGACCCACAGGTGCACAGAAAGGTATTCACACCAACTTCCTTGATGAGAAGGTAAGGCCCACTATTTGTGTCAAAGAGCAAAGGAACGTCATGTGAGCTTGGGTGGGTCGACTGCCAGCTGTTTTGAAGCTGATTTTTAGGACGTTTGCTGTTCATACTGATAAGAAGTGAAACAGCTACTGACTATGGAATTGCACTTCATATATACGTATGCATGTACACATAGAATGGGTGGTAACAGCAATACCGACACTATAAAATGCTTAGCATCTATCAAGTGCAGCATTTAGACGTTGAAAACCTACACTGTGATAATGTTAGGACAAATTTACTTTGGTCTGAGGTGTGTCTTTACTTTTAAATACACTTAGCAGCTTAACTGTGAAACAGTAACTTGTATTCAAAAGATAATTCTTATCATTTTGAAAATTCACTAAGAGACTGCAGGAACATCAAGTTTTACAGGAAATGAAAAGAAGTAATTTAAAACTATGCTGTATTATGAACATCCCAATGTACTTTTTATTTTTATTTCATTCTTTGCTATTGTGGTTCTGCTTTATACCTTTTGGTGGTTGTTTCATTTATAAGTTCATCTTTTCTAATATATATGTACTTTTAAGCACACACACAAAAAAACTCTTCATTATAATCAATCTTACGTATCTAAAGTAGCAAAGAAAATCTTGGGATGAATTACTAAAAATTTAAAAAGATAATTTATAATATATGAATCTAAGAAAATAAAATTGAACAGCTTAAAGTATAAATATTTAATTCAATAAACCCAATAATCAACTTTATAAAATTTCTTTCCAAATAACTGAGCATCCTACTAAATATTTTAAAATAGCAAGAGTAACTGATCCTACTACCTTACTATAATCCAGAAGCATGGCAAATATGCCAGTGAAAGGTACCTATGTAAGACTTTAATATCTTTTCTCCCTTCCTTTGTCTGCCCTCTGGTGGGGGTACTAAGTGACCACAAAAGAAATGAAAACAAACAAAAAGGAACAGATAAGACATAAACTTCCCTAAAGTAATCAAATTGATAACTTAGAAGGATACAAATTTTAGTCAAAAAACAGTATTCACTTAGTGAAACACAATCTTATTCTTCCAATACTCAATACGAAGAGAATGATCTACATATATTAAAAGATGAAACATAAAATTGTCTACATAGGTATCACAGAAACTGTTGAAAAAAACACAATCTTATTTCATACTGATAAGAAGTGAAACAGCTATGACTATGGAATTGCACTTCATATACGTATGCATGTACACATAGAATGGGTGGTAACAGCAATACCGACACTATAAAATGCTTAGCATCTATCAAGTGCAGCATTTAGACGTTGAAAACCTACACTGTGATAATGTTAGGACAAATTTACTTTGGTCTGAGGTGTGTCTTTACTTTTAAATACACTTAGCAGCTTAACTGTGAAACAGTAACTTGTATTCAAAAGATAATTCTTATCATTTTGAAAATTCACTAAGAGACTGCAGGAACATCAAGTTTTACAGGAAATGAAAAGAAGTAATTTAAAACTATGCTGTATTATGAACATCCCAATGTACTTTTTATTTTTATTTCATTCTTTGCTATTGTGGTTCTGCTTTATACCTTTTGGTGGTTGTTTCATTTATAAGTTCATCTTTTCTAATATATATGTACTTTTAAGCACACACACAAAAAAACTCTTCATTATAATCAATCTTACGTATCTAAAGTAGCAAAGAAAATCTTGGGATGAATTACTAAAAAAAATTAAAAAGATAATTTATAATATATGAATCTAAGAAAATAAAATTGAACAGCTTAAAGTATAAATATTTAATTCAATAAACCCAATAATCAACTTTATAAAATTTCTTTCCAAATAACTGAGCATCCTACTAAATATTTTAAAATAGCAAGAGTAACTGATCCTACTACCTTACTATAATCCAGAAGCATGGCAAATATGCCAGTGAAAGGTACCTATGTAAGACTTTAATATCTTTTCTCCCTTCCTTTGTCTGCCCTCTGGTGGGGGTACTAAGTGACCACAAAAGAAATGAAAACAAACAAAAAGGAACAGATAAGACATAAACTTCCCTAAAGTAATCAAATTGATAACTTAGAAGGATACAAATTTTAGTCAAAAAAAAACAGTATTCACTTAGTGAAACACAATCTTATTCTTCCAATACTCAATACGAAGAGAATGATCTACATATATTAAAAGATGAAACATAAAATTGTCTACATAGGTATCACAGAAACTGTTGTAATATAAAAACAAGCAAATTTCCAGTCTGAATTGCTGGGTTTTTAATCCTAATTCTTCTGCCACAAAAATAATGAAATCAACTATTCTCTATTGAATTCACTTAAAAGATGTTAAATATATACATAAAGCATTAATATCCTATAAAGGTTCAGAGAAGATTTGGGGGATTTAATCATGCAAATCCTGTTTCATGGAATTGTATGGTAAAAAGGGGGGGAAAAAAAACAAGGATGTCAAGTAAAGGACTCAAATTTCTTGCAATAAAGCAGGACTTTACCAACTAGAAAATAAAACACTGACTTTTAAAAAATCCTTCTCAGAAGGAGATTCTGTCTTAATCCTGGAGCATAAAAGGATACAAATTCAGATGTCATCAGCCTATTGCCTACACACTGAAAAAATAAACTGTTTAGAACCATAATCCACATCCTTTAATAATCAGAAGTTACCACTGTATCTTCAGGGATTTTGGATTTTTGGTTTTTTTCCATCTCACCTCATTCATTCATTTTTAAACTGAAGGATAACTGATTTACAGTATCATATTAGTTTCAGGTAAAGATTCAGTATTTTTATACGGATAATTCTGAAATGATCATCAAGAAAAGCCTAGTTACCACCTGTCACATACACAGAGCTATTACAATACTACTGACTATATTCCCTATGCTATATGTTACATCTCCATGACTTATTTTATAACTAGAAATTTGTACCTCTTAATCTCTCTCACCTAACTCATCCATATTCCCACACCCTCTGGCAAGCTCCTGTTTGTTCTCTGTATCTATCAGTCTGTTTCTGTTTAATGTGTGTTCCTTTTTTGTTTTTGAGATTTCACATGTAAGTGAAATCACATGGTATTTGTCTTCGTCTGTCCCACTTAACAGAATACCCTCCAGAACCACGTCATTCTTCTGTTTGTTTCCTCTTTACGGATATAGTCCCACATTCTTTAAAAGCATGTGGTTTTTCTCAGGTCCCTTTGTAGGTCTTCTTTATCTGCGGAGCCCAGCAATACAGCAGTACACAACAAACACACGCTGATTACGGAGGGCCAGTTACCTTCATGTTTGCTCATGATACACAAGACCACCACGTAAGTCACTGTTAATCTCACTGTTGTAAACTGCACATTCAATTGGAACAAGGAAGGGCAAGATTACATGTTATAGAAGACATCAAAAGATTTTTCTCAGATTTCCTTTATTCAACAAACATTTGCTGAGAAGTTTCTTTAATATCCTGTGCATGATGCAAAAAAACCAAGGATATGTCTTCATTCCCAAGACACTTAACTCTCGCAACTACAAGACCTCCTGTCTTGCTTGCTTGGTCAAGGCTTCGTTGAGCCTGCAATACACTTCAATTTCCTTTGTCCAATAACCTCCTCTCTGTCTAGGTGTGGAGCCCTAATAAAAATCACTGGAGGACCCACCCTAAGACATACAGCAAGGGAGAAAGCATGCATAAATTTAAAAAAAAACTGTTTAGAACCATAATCCACATCCTTAATAATCAGAAGTTACCACTGTATCTTCAGGGATTTTGGATTTTTGGTTTTCCATCTCACCTCATTCATTCATTTTAAACTGAAGGATAACTGATTTACAGTATCATATTAGTTTCAGGTAAAGATTCAGTATTTTTATACGGATAATTCTGAAATGATCATCAAGAAAAGCCTAGTTACCACCTGTCACATACACAGAGCTATTACAATACTACTGACTATATTCCCTATGCTATATGTTACATCTCCATGACTTATTTTATAACTAGAAATTTGTACCTCTTAATCTCTCTCACCTAACTCATCCATATTCCCACACCCTCTGGCAAGCTCCTGTTTGTTCTCTGTATCTATCAGTCTGTTTCTGTTTAATGTGTGTTCCTTTTTTGTTTTGAGATTTCACATGTAAGTGAAATCACATGGTATTTGTCTTCGTCTGTCCCACTTAACAGAATACCCTCCAGAACCACGTCATTCTTCTGTTTGTTTCCTCTTTACGGATATAGTCCCACATTCTTTAAAAGCATGTGGTTTTTCTCAGGTCCCTTTGTAGGTCTTCTTTATCTGCGGAGCCCAGCAATACAGCAGTACACAACAAACACACGCTGATTACGGAGGGCCAGTTACCTTCATGTTTGCTCATGATACACAAGACCACCACGTAAGTCACTGTTAATCTCACTGTTGTAAACTGCACATTCAATTGGAACAAGGAAGGGCAAGATTACATGTTATAGAAGACATCAAAAGATTTTTCTCAGATTTCCTTTATTCAACAAACATTTGCTGAGAAGTTTCTTTAATATCCTGTGCATGATGCAAAAAAACCAAGGATATGTCTTCATTCCCAAGACACTTAACTCTCGCAACTACAAGACCTCCTGTCTTGCTTGCTTGGTCAAGGCTTCGTTGAGCCTGCAATACACTTCAATTTCCTTTGTCCAATAACCTCCTCTCTGTCTAGGTGTGGAGCCCTAATAAAATCCGGGGACCCAGACTCCCTTTCAGCATCAGCTTCTGGAGGACCCACCCTAAGACATACAGCAAGGGAGAAAGCATGACACTCTGGTACCCATTACTAGCCAAATCCATGAGGACAGAATGCCATAAATACATCACGTTGCTATTTCTAAGATCTTTGGTTGACTGTCAACACCTTGAACTCTTTCTGTAATAGTTAAAGATTTTAAAAATTATAACAGTGGCTAGTCACTCAAAGACAGCATCTAGAAATCTTTTGAGACCTCGAAGTCACATTTCTCCTTTAAATATTATAATCTTACCGTAGAACTCAAGACAGTAATTTCTTGGTGGTAAACTGGATCATCTAATCCTGACTGTGGGACTCTTGCGCAGTTTTGAGAAATAAGCATTTAGGTGTTAATCATCCAAGATTCGAATAAATGGCTTCAGCTCTGAAGAAAAACAAAATATGAGATGGATACATTAGATATATTGATAGTGAGTGCCTCTGTGTGTGCCTCATATCCACCCTTATATATGAATATATTATATTCCAGGATCACCTGGTGCTACAGTTACCTCTTTTACTTAACGATGTTTTCTATTTTTTCTAAGCTTCTATTATGAAAATTTTCAAACTAATACAAAATTATTGAGATTACTATGATGAGCCCACCATTATTAACTCAAGAGATACAACTCCTGTTGCAGTCACATCTCCACGCACCCTCTCACCAAGCCCTATCCCAGCACTCAGATCATTCTGAAGCAAATTCCAGGCATTATACCACTTCATCTGTTGCTCATTCTGTATGTATCTCTCTAAGACAAAGATCTGCTTTTTAATCATAAGGCAATATCATTATAATCCCAATCAGTGCTCAGATATCCCCAACTGTCTCATAAGCGTCTTTTTAAACAGTCTGCTCTAATTCAGACCTAAACAAAAATCTATACAGGTAATTGTTACTGTCTCTCTTAAATCCCTTTTAACCTATAGGATTTTTGCCATCCCTTCTTCTCTTCGCTGTGACAAGCAATGTTTTTACTAGCCAATGACTGAAAAAATACATTAATATCTTAACTGTTCAATAATACATTAAATCCATTTTCATTTTATTCACTAAAATAATCAAATTTGCAAAATAGCTCATCTGTCCACTAGGCCTAATATTATTCAGTCTACAGACAGTATTCCTGGTATATGTATTTCAAAGTCCAATTATAATAACTCTGAGCATGTCCTGGAATGTGAACTCCTAGACCTTATATGTAACAATGAGGTGATTACTAAAAATGAAACCAATGATCAGAAGGAGTTATCCTTTAACCGCATATAAGGCCTCACACATAGTCATGCACATTTCATGTTTTTAGTAACATGAAAGGTCAGTGCATTTCTCTACAGCTAAATAGGCCACATTTTTGTCATTAAAATGCAAATCAAATCACATCTGGTTTCTTACTATTTTTTTTTCCCATTTAATGAATTTAATCCCCAGTCCAAAATAAAGAACTACTTCCTGAAATACTAACTATGTACTTAAAATTTCTTACTCTGAAATGCCTTTAGCCAAGTTAGAAAAATATAAAAATATAAAGGTAAAAATAGAAAGCATAATCAACTAAATCATGACTAAAGACAAACCTTTGAAGCCCCAATACTGGTAAATATGAAAACACTAATTTCTTATAAATATATTTCTTCAAAATCGATTACCATTCAGACTTACAGAATTTTTAACTGCCCCACCAAGTATTTCTGAATCTAGTAACAACATGGTATCTACAATTCTGCCATAGTTTTCGATACTTTATTTCAGGTTCATGGAATCATTTCTCCATCAAAGCAAATAAAGCTATGTGACAAAGAGCATTATCATTTCTGGCAGACAGTGATCAGAACACAGTCATATGCTGGTCTGTATTTAATAAAATTTATACTATTTTCCACTTTGTCTTCTAGGACAAAACAAAAACAAGCACTTCTGGGGTGCCAGCGGGCCGCGTGGCAGAGAGTCGGGAAACATTCCCTGACACCATACACAAAGATAAACTCAAAATGGATTAAAGGCCTAAATGTAAGATCAGAAACCATCAAACTCTTAGAGAAGAATATAGACAAAACACTAAATGACATAAATCAAAGCAAGATCTTCTATGACCCGCCTACTAGAATAGCAGAACTAAAAACACGAATTAACATGTAAAGACCTAATGACACTTAAAAGCTTTTGTACAGCAAAAGAAACTACAAAAAAAGGTGAACAGACAACTCACAGCGTGGGAGAAAATAATAGCAAATGAAACAACAGACAAAGAATTAATCTCCAAAATCTACAAGCAACGCAGACAACTCGACATCAAAAAAATGAACAACCCAATCTAAAAATGGGAAAAAGACCTAACTAGACATTCCAAAGAGGACATACAGATAGCCAAAAACACATGAAACGATGCTCAACTTCACTTATTATTAGAAAAATGCAAATCAAAACTACAATGAGATATTACCTCACACCAGTCAAGAGTGGCCATCATCAAAAAATCTACAGACAATAAATGCTGGAGAGGGTGTGGAGAAAAGGGAACACTCTTGCATTGCTGGTGGGAATGTAAATTGATACAACCTCTATGGAAGATAGTCTGGAGATTTCTTAAAAAACTAAAAATAGAAGCACCATACGACCCAGCAATCCCACTCTTAAGCTTATACCCTGATGAAATCAGATCTGAAAGAAGCACCTGTACCTCAATGCTCATTGCAGCTCTCTATACAATAGCTAGAACAGGGAAGCAACCTAGATGCCCATCAACAAATGAATGGATACAAAAGCTCTGGCACAGGGCTTCCCCTGGTGGTCCAGTGGGTAAGGACACCGCCTTGCAATGCAAGGGGCGCCAGTTCGGGCCCTGGCCTGGGAAGATCCCACGTGCCGTGGAGCGTCTGGACTGATGTGTCCAATTACCGAGCCAGAGCTCTGGAGCACATGGGCCCAGAGCCAGCGCTCTGCAACGACAGACGCCACCGCGATGGGAGGCCCACAGGAGCCAAAGAACAAAGACGGATGAAAATAGAGAAGTGAAAGACCAATAGAAGTGGCCCGCCCGCTCCCCCCCCAAAAAAAATAAATAAATAAATAAATATAAAAAAAAAAGTGAAGTAAGTCAAAAAGAGAAAGAGAAGTATAGTATACTAACATATATGGAATTTAGTAAGATGTTAATGATAACACACGCAGTGAATCGCTGGAAAAACAAACATAGAGAAGAGACTTATGGACATTGTAGGGAATGAACAGGGAGCAGGAGGTGTAGAGGGAGTAACATGGAAACTATACTATCATGTGAAAAGACAGCTATTGTCATTGCGCTGTGGGAATGGGGGATCCTGCAGGGGCGCTGTGAGGGGATGGGAAGGGGGAGATTGGGAGGGGGGTGGAGGAGGGATGGAAGCCAGAGACAGACATATGACTAATCTGGGATTATACATATCTATAAACAACAAAACACTGTAAAAGTAAAAAGTAAAATAAAAATTAAAAAAAAAAAAAAACAAGTACTCCTGGAGGACAAAGAAGTTTTAGGAATGCTGCAAACATTTCACCTAGGACTGATTTCTACCACAGTGTCTAGACCTTTCACTTGGCTTCATTTTTGATTATCCTTCTGTTCAGACATAGCAAGGGCAAATGCCATGTGTTTTATATGCGGTTTCTCTTCTTGTAAACAGTGTCAGAGCACTGTGTCATTTGAAGGCTTCCCAAAGTTTGCCTGGAATTTTCAATGCTTCTCTAGAAGATATAAAGACAATTTTCTACTTTCACTTTTGATAACATAAACAAACATATCTTTAGCTACCCTGGAAAATATCTAGTTATTACTTCTCTGGCTTTCTTCATAGTTTATACTCATTTTGAGCAGGAATGGGTTTTTGTTTTCTTCAGGGGTGGTTTGGGTTTTTTTAGTGATGGGTTTTTTTGGGCGGGGGTGGTAAGGAATGTCACTGTACTTTTATCTGGTCTCTGTATCTACTACCTAAAATGGAACATTTTTATTTCACTTAATTTGAAGAACAGTTCATCTACAAGAAAAGTAAGGTTTTTGTTTGTTGTTTTTTTGGTTACACTCCACAGTATGTGGGTCTTTAGTTCCCCAACCAGGGATGAACCTATACCCTCTGCACTGGAAGATGGAATCTTAACCACTGGACCCTTGAGGAAGTCACAGGAATAATAAGTTTTATTACTACTTTTGAGATAGTCAAAGTCAGAAAGGTAAGCTAATTGTGGCTATGGTATACATACGACCAATGCTGTTTCTTATTTTAAAAGAATGAGGTCATAATAAACACAAGTGACACAAGGGGGTTAGTTGGTATTTGACAACACTTTAAAAAAGACTGTAAAATAGTCCATATGGCACCAGTTTTAAAGGGCCAAGGTTTTAAATCTGTGGCAAGACTAATGATCTAGAACCTTACATATGTAATAAAGAGAACAGTGGCCCAGTTCTGGCACTGGGAAGGATTCTCAGATCAAATGAGGTCCTTCAGGGACAACCCTGCTTCACTTCAGTCTAGAAAGCAAAACAGAAAGTTGATTGGGTACTCAGGTACCATATTAACCTCATTTCCTTACTGAAAAAAATTACGAGAAAAATCAAGAAAAGAAATGCCACAAATCTAATGCATCCTAATTATAGTAAAACATTTCATATAAAAATCTGATATACACTGATACAGAAAACTATAATCTTGAACAAAGAGAGCAGAAATTAAGAATAAATCAACTTCAGCTGATGCTCAGTGTAAGTATTCTCAATATTTATGGGTTTGGAACACTTCAGAATTTGAAAAGGAGAACGAGAAGCTATGGTGCCATGCACAAGGTAGATTAACACTCAATAAAAAAAGAGAATAACTTAAAAAAAAAAAGGGACTGAATCACATCATCTCTAAAGTCCCTTTTACTCAAACAATAGTCAAACTTGTAATAGTTATACGTGTAAAGTGTTCACTGTATTAGAACAGGCACTGTTCTAATTACATATGTTGAGTCATTTAATCTTCACAGCAAACCTATGAGGCAGGTACTATTATTATCATTTTATTGTTATTTTATTATTTTTATTTTAATAAAGCTTTTATTTTAAAGCTTAAAAAAGAATAACTTATTATTATATAATTAACTAAAAAGCTGCTTTATAAGGAAGTGGAGTTCCTGCTCACTGGGATTTTAGGCAAAGATTGTTAGAAATGTTATAGAAAGGGTTATACAACTGGGTCAAAAGACTAAGCTAAATTACATCATAGATTCCAACTTGAAACCCTAAATTTCACTTTAATACATATTTTGTACTTATTCTTGAAAATTGGAATGTGTGATGATCTAAAGATTCAATCATATTTCAGTTAAAGAAAGGAACCACACTGTAAGATATTAAATCTATAAGGGAAATTTTCTGTCCTATTAAAATTACTCTAGGAATACTGGAAGACCTCTTTAAATGGTGCAATAAATATCAAATAAATTAGAATAATCATAACTTCTATTGATAATGGCAAAATAAGTACGGAAAATGGAAAATGAAATAATCTTTTTAATCTGCCAAATATTATGGAAGATATGAAAAAGTCTATGCACAAAGAATCAAGTGCAGGCAACAAATGATTACTCAAATTATCTTCTTTGCCTGGCTGACAGAAGTCATTAAAATAAAGAATTTATAGTCATCCCTTTAATTAAGGAGGGAAATTAATGATACATAAATCAACTCTGACTCCACTGTACTAATTTTTAGAAATTCATTTTTCTCTTACTTTAGAAATGTTTTAATTTTTACAATTTCTAAAACAAACATGCACATTAATCTTCTGTCATTCATTTTAACCTTCTCCCAAATTTCAACTTTTAAGAAGCACGAACTTTTATGATGCTGACTTCAATATAACCTGCTAAAAATGCTGTATAATGACACTGAACTAGAATAATTGGGTTGACTGCAAAAAGCTAAATCTCTTGCTGATAAAGCAATGTTCTCTGCAGGTAAATTTTTCTGTATTTTGTTGATTTTCGATTTTAGCCAAAATAGCAGTTGTTGCCATACTGCTTGTTTTAATGAACACAATTAGCAAAATTTTCCATTCACAAACTCAAGGTCAAGTTTTCTATAAGAGTTTCATTCACTGAATCATATGAAAGCAGCATCAAAGTGTCATTTTCTAATAAACTGTATTATTGTGATATTTAATTAACTAAAAAGGCTTTTATTTTAAAGCTTAAAAAGAATAACTTATTATTATATAATTAACTAAAGCTGCTTTATAAGGAAGTGGAGTTCCTGCTCACTGGGATTTTAGGCAAAGATTGTTAGAAATGTTATAGAAAGGGTTATACAACTGGGTCAAAAGACTAAGCTAAATTACATCATAGATTCCAACTTGAAACCCTAAATTTCACTTTAATACATATTTTGTACTTATTCTTGAAAATTGGAATGTGTGATGATCTAAAGATTCAATCATATTTCAGTTAAAGAAAGGAACCACACTGTAAGATATTAAATCTATAAGGGAAATTTTCTGTCCTATTAAAATTACTCTAGGAATACTGGAAGACCTCTTTAAATGGTGCAATAAATATCAAATAAATTAGAATAATCATAACTTCTATTGATAATGGCAAAATAAGTACGGAAAATGGAAAATGAAATAATCTTTTTAATCTGCCAAATATTATGGAAGATATGAAAAAGTCTATGCACAAAGAATCAAGTGCAGGCAACAAATGATTACTCAAATTATCTTCTTTGCCTGGCTGACAGAAGTCATTAAAATAAAGAATTTATAGTCATCCCTTTAATTAAGGAGGGAAATTAATGATACATAAATCAACTCTGACTCCATTGTACTAATTTTTAGAAATTCATTTTTCTCTTACTTTAGAAATGTTTTAATTTTTACAATTTCTAAAACAAATATGCACATTAATCTTCTGTCATTCATTTTAACCTTCTCCCAAATTTCAACTTTTAAGAAGCACGAACTTTTATGATGCTGACTTCAATATAACCTGCTAAAAATGCTGTATAATGACACTGAACTAGAATAATTGGGTTGACTGCAAAAAGCTAAATCTCTTGCTGATAAAGCAATGTTCTCTGCAGGTAAATTTTTCTGTATTTTGTTGATTTTCGATTTTAGCCAAAATAGCAGTTGTTGCCATACTGCTTGTTTTAATGAACACAATTAGCAAAATTTTCCATTCACAAACTCAAGGTCAAGTTTTCTATAAGAGTTTCATTCACTGAATCATATGAAAGCAGCATCAAAGTGTCATTTTCTAATAAACTGACGAATGAGTATGTCTTGTTTAGAATCATTTTCCTTTTACATTTCTACAGCATTACATTTCTGTAATATTTCTAACCCATTCTAATTCAGTTAGAAAATTATCGTATAAGATGCCCTACCTACTATCTACTCTTGACTAAGAAGAAAATTTTTGGACAAGTGTAGAAACAGTAAGATATCAGCCTAACTAAATCTGCAATTTTCTCCCATGCCTAACTTCTAAAACCTCATTGTTGTAACTATGTATGCCACACATGAATTTACAAAAATTGCACCATTAACAAATATTGAGCAGAATTAGGTGTCGAGAATCAGGGACAGAGGAGGGAACAGAACAAAAATAAATCCATAGGCTCACAGGGCTCACTTTCCAGTAGGAACTTAAATTTTAGGGAGTCATTCCTTTGAGAATCTGAAAAAAGTTTTGTAGACCTCTCCTTCCAAAATGCAGATACAACTAATCTTGCAGGGTTATGAACCTTCATAATCCAAATACTAATTATGTATTAAGACTCCTTGAGAAAAATTCCCCTTAAGTTTATTTTCTCTATCTACCATTTATAGTTGACAGTATCATAATATTACTGTTCATAGTATTAAGAAGTAATACAATGGACATTGTGGGGAAGGAACAGTGGGTGAGAGGCGTAAAGGAAGTAGCAGGAAGGTCTGTACTATCATCTGTGAAGAAAATAGCTATAGTTATTGCTCTGTTAGAAAAGCAGATCCTTCAGGGGTGCTGTATGACGGTCTGGAGGGGTGGGATGGGGGGAATATACATAGGACTAATCTGAAAACATACATATCTGTAAACAACAAAATTCTGTAAAAGTTAAAAGTAAAATAAAAGTTTAAAAAAAAAAAAAGAAGTAATACAGGGCTTCCCTGGTGGTCCAGTGGATAAAGAGTCCGCCTTGCTGTGTAAGGGGCACTGGTTCAATCCCTGGCCCGGGAAGATACCGCATGCGGAGGAACAGCTAGACTGGTGTTTCCAATTACGAGCAGTTGTTGCCATACTGCTTGTTTTAATGAACACAATTAGCAAAATTTTCCATTCACAAACTCAAGGTCAAGTTTTCTATAAGAGTTTCATTCACTGAATCATATGAAAGCAGCATCAAAGTGTCATTTTCTAATAAACTGACGAATGAGTATGTCTTGTTTAGAATCATTTTCCTTTTACATTTCTACAGCATTACATTTCTGTAATATTTCTAACCCATTCTAATTCAGTTAGAAAATTATCGTATAAGATGCCCTACCTACTATCTACTCTTGACTAAGAAGAAAATTTTTGGACAAGTGTAGAAACAGTAAGATATCAGCCTAACTAAATCTGCAATTTTCTCCCATGCCTAACTTCTAAAACCTCATTGTTGTAACTATGTATGCCACACATGAATTTACAAAAATTGCACCATTAACAAATATTGAGCAGAATTAGGTGTCGAGAATCAGGGACAGAGGAGGGAACAGAACAAAAATAAATCCATAGGCTCACAGGGCTCACTTTCCAGTAGGAACTTAAATTTTAGGGAGTCATTCCTTTGAGAATCTGAAAAAAGTTTTGTAGACCTCTCCTTCCAAAATGCAGATACAACTAATCTTGCAGGGTTATGAACCTTCATAATCCAAATACTAATTATGTATTAAGACTCCTTGAGAAAAATTCCCCTTAAGTTTATTTTCTCTATCTACCATTTATAGTTGACAGTATCATAATATTACTGTTCATAGTATTAAGAAGTAATACAATGGACATTGTGGGGAAGGAACAGTGGGTGAGAGGCGTAAAGGAAGTAGCAGGAAGGTCTGTACTATCATCTGTGAAGAAAATAGCTATAGTCATTGCTCTGTTAGAAAAGCAGATCCTTCAGGGGTGCTGTATGACGGTCTGGAGGGGTGGGATGGGGGGAATATACATAGGACTAATCTGAAAACATACATATCTGTAAACAACAAAATTCTGTAAAAGTTAAAAGTAAAATAAAAGTTTAAAAAAAAAAAAAAGAAGTAATACAGGGCTTCCCTGGTGGTCCAGTGGATAAAGAGTCCGCCTTGCTGTGTAAGGGGCACTGGTTCAATCCCTGGCCCGGGAAGATACCGCATGCGGAGGAACAGCTAGACTGGTGTTTCCAATTACGAGCCAGCACTCTGGAGGACATGGCCCAGAGCTGATGCTCTGCAACAAGAGAGGCCACTAAGATGGGAGGCCCACATATGCCAAAGAATAAAGGTGGATGAAAAATAAACGACGACCTAGAGGCATTTAAAAAAAAAAGCAAGCAAGAAAGATGTAATACAGTCATCCCTCAATATCCAGTGGGTATTGGTTCTGGACTCCTTGTGGAAGCCAAAAGCATCAGATGCTCAAGACCTTTATATAAAGTCCACAGTATTTGCAAATAACCCATGCAAATCTTCCCATAGGCTTTAAGCACTCTCTGGATTATATAATTCCCAGGAATGGTAGTCATTCAGTTGTGTCTTGACTCTTTGCAATCTCATGGACTGCAGCCCGCATGTCCTCTGTCCATGCAATTCTCCTGGGCAAGGATACTGGAATGGCTTGCCATTTTCTCCTTTAGGGGATCTTCCTAACTAAGGGGACCAAACATGGGTCTCTTGCATTGCAGGCAGACTCTACCGACTGAGCCACACAAATGCTATGTAAGTTGTAAATACAATATTAATGCTGTGGTGAGCAGTAAATTCAAGTTTTGCTTCTTTGGAACCTTCCAGAATTTTTTTTCTGAATAATTTCAATCCAAGGTTGGTTTAATTTGTAGATGCGGAAGCCTCAGATACAGAGGATCCACTGTGCTATTTCTTACCCATTAAAATACTTAAAGCCCGGCTTCCCCTGGTGGTCCAGTGGGTAAGAACACCGCCTTGCTGTGCAAGGGGTGCCAGTTCAATCCCTGGCCTGGGAAGATCCCATGTGCCGCGGAGCGGCTGGACCGATGTGTCCAATCACGAGCCAGCACTCTGGAGGACATGGCCCAGAGCTGATGCTCTGCAACAAGAGAGGCCACTAAGATGGGAGGCCCACATATGCCAAAGAATAAAGGTGGATGAAAAATAAACGACGACCTAGAGGCATTTAAAAAAAAAAGCAAGCAAGAAAGATGTAATACAGTCATCCCTCAATATCCAGTGGGTATTGGTTCTGGACTCCTTGTGGAAGCCAAAAGCATCAGATGCTCAAGACCTTTATATAAAGTCCACAGTATTTGCAAATAACCCATGCAAATCTTCCCATAGGCTTTAAGCACTCTCTGGATTATATAATTCCCAGGAATGGTAGTCATTCAGTTGTGTCTTGACTCTTTGCAATCTCATGGACTGCAGCCCGCATGTCCTCTGTCCATGCAATTCTCCTGGGCAAGGATACTGGAATGGCTTGCCATTTTCTCCTTTAGGGGATCTTCCTAACTAAGGGGACCAAACATGGGTCTCTTGCATTGCAGGCAGACTCTACCGACTGAGCCACACAAATGCTATGTAAGTTGTAAATACAATATTAATGCTGTGGTGAGCAGTAAATTCAAGTTTTGCTTCTTTGGAACCTTCCAGAATTTTTTTTCTGAATAATTTCAATCCAAGGTTGGTTTAATTTGTAGATGCGGAAGCCTCAGATACAGAGGATCCACTGTGCTATTTCTTACCCATTAAAATACTTAAAGCCCGGCTTCCCCTGGTGGTCCAGTGGGTAAGAACACCGCCTTGCTGTGCAAGGGGTGCCAGTTCAATCCCTGGCCTGGGAAGATCCCATGTGCCGCGGAGCGGCTGGACCGATGTGTCCAATCACCGCGCTGGAGTTCTGGAGCGCATGCGCCCAGAGCCAGCGCTCTGCAACGACAGCCGCCACCGCGATGGGAGGCCCACAGGAGCCAAAGAACAAAGACGGATGAAAATAGAGAAGTGAAAGACCAATAGAAGTGGCCTGCCCGCTCCCCTCCCTCCCCAACCCGACCCCCGCCCAAAATAAATAAATAAATAAATCTTTAAAAAAAAAAAAAAATCTTAAGGCCTTCAAATTTCAATAGAATGTGTTCTATTATTATTAATTTGTGCCTCTAACAAATTTCTAGACTGTCAGAGTATGCTTAATCAATGTTGATTTTTTTCAGGAAAAAAAAATTATCCTAACCTCTTCAAGTGGTTTCATAAGTAAACTTTCTGATTTCATTAATTATTCTCTGGACCTGCTTAAGTTAAAATCCCACTTCCTCTGCTCAAGTCTTCAGCTGAAGTCTCCAGAGATGTCATCCACAGTCCTTGCAAGAACATATATATGCTCAAGAGAAATCATAATAAAACCTTAACCTTAACAAAAACCATCAATTACCCTCAAATTTTTGTTCTTGCTTTTCACAAAAAGAGTGGTCCCCTAGTAAAAAGCTTTTTTATTTAAAAATACAACATCTAAAACTAAGGTTATTAATGTCTTTTATACCTATAATCTAACTACACATTGGAAATTGCTCTACCTAATTATGAACCTAAGGTACTAAAATGCCAAACAGTGAAGAAAATTCACAAAAATCTGATGTGGATATTTTATATGTCATATGAAACAATTTATACTAAAGAGGTCTCAAGGCAAATCCAAATTTTAAGTTAATCAGAAAAATTAGCAGAAAAGTAGCTGTGCAAGATCACAGAGCAAGTAAATGGCCACAATTTCATCTCCAAAGTCTGCCTTTTCTCTGTTTAGTCTGTAAACTTGAGAGGCCTTGCTTTTGAAAGGAAAGCACAATTCCCACTGGTGTTTAGATGACCTATTTCTGCCAAATTTATAACGTCAAAATGATTTGTCTAAATGCACGGAAGAGGGTTTCCCCTGGTGGTCCAGTGGATAAGGACACCGCCTTGCAGTGCAAGGGGCGCCGCTTCGATCCCTAGCCTGGGAAGATCCCACGTGCCGCGGAGCGGCTGGACTTACGTGTCCAATCGCCGAGCCGGAGCTCTGGAGCGCATGCGCCCAGAGCCAGCGCTCTGCGACAACGGACGCCACTGCGATGGGAGGCCCACAGGAGCCAAAGAACAAAGACGGATGAAAACAGAGAAATGAAAGACCAATAGAAGTGGCTCGCCCGCTCCCCTCCCTCCCCAACCCGACCCCCGCCCAAAATAAATAAATAAATAAATCTTTTAAAAAAATAAATAAATAAATGCAAGGAAGAGTAATCATCTGTTTGGGCTTCCCAGGTGTCACTAGTGGTAAAGAATCCGCCTGCCAATGCAGGAGGCGTAAGAGACATGGGTTCCACCCCTAGGTCAGGAAGAGCCCCTGAAGAAGGAAATGACAACCCACTCCAGTATTCATGCCTAAAGAATTCCATGGACAGAGGAGCCTGGTGGGCTACACTATCAGATCATCTGTTACCTGAAGTCCCATAAGCTGGATCAAAAGCTTTTAAAATGTCTATGCTCTTTTGTCCTAATAATTCCACTTCTAAAGCTTTTTCTAGGAAGATGATCAGAAATGCAGACATTTATTCACAATGATATCTTTGTACTATCATTCCTATGAACAGAATACTTCAGGGAAAGGCAAGACAAAAACAAAGGACCAGTTGAAAAAAAATCATGGTATATTCACTAGATGAAATACTATCCACCAATTAAAACTCACTAATATGCCATAATATCCATCATATGTTTTTAAGTAAAAAACAGTATTTATGGTACCTTCATAATTGTTGGAGATAAAATTTCATTTAGAAACAAAGAATAGGGGCTTCCCTGGTGGTCCAGTGGGTACACAGTCCGCCTTGCAGTGCAAGAGGCACCAGTTTGATCCCTGGCCCGGGAAGATCCCACATGCCATTGGAGCAGCTAGATGGCTGTGTCCAATTAGGAGCACTGGAGCACAGGTGCCCAGAGCCAATGTTCTGCAACGGGAGAGGCCACTGCAATGGGAGGTCCACACAGGTCAAAGAACAAAGATGGATGAAAATAAATAAATAAAAAACCAATAAAAGAGGCCAAAATTTTTTTAAAAAATTCTATCTCAAGTAGTTTGATATACACTTGACCTTATTCCTTACTGACCTCTACAGGACATAGACACTTACTAAGTATTCAAAACTGCCAATTTCTCTCCTTTCTCCATGGGTACTTAAAAGTTATTAACTGAGTTTTTCATTGTAACTTTTCTATTGTGTCTTTTGATACAACTGTTTTCTAAGTATTTCTCTTTTTCCACTTAATTCTAAAGATGTTCACTTTTCCTTTATATCACTCTAACATCCCAAACACAATTTGATGTTCATAACTTCAGTACATTCCTAAAAAAGATTCTTAAGAATGCAGAAGAATCAGTCCTAATGAACCTAGAACTTACTATACAAAGTGAAGTAAGTCAAAAAGAGAAAGACGAGTACAGTATACTAACACATATATATGGAATCTAGTAAGATGGTAATGATAACACATGCAGTGAAGCAATGGAAAAACAGAGAACAGACATATGGACATTGTGGGGAATAAACAGGGGGTAGGAGGAATAGAGGGAGTAACATGGAAACCTATACTATCATATGTGAAAAAGATAGCTATTGTCATTGCGCTGCGGGAATAGAGGATCCTGCAGAGGCGCTGTGCAACAGCCTGGAGGGGTGGGATGGGGGATTGGGAGGCGGGTGGAGGAGGGAAGGGGCCAGGGATATACAGATGACTAATATGGGATTATACATATCCGTAAACAACAAAATTCTGTAAAAGTAAAAAGTAAAATAAAATAATTATACAAAAAGAAAAAAAACATTCTTAAGATTCGAATTCATATGTCTAGAAATAGAAGTCCCTGTCTTTGACAAATATATCCTGAAATATTTACAGATGATGGGTTATAACAGAGAAACTACATCCAAATATAAGCGGGAACTGGGGAAAGGGAATGGGGAAGAGTTAACACAGAGTGGACCAATGTCGAAACTGAGGAATGGGTACATGAACATTCATTTCATTAATCTGTTTAAATATTTGTCATTAAATATTTAAATATTAAATTTAAAGCTAAAACACAATATTTCTATAAATACAAAATAAACATGCTTATGTAGATATGTCAGTATATAAATCTTTAAATATAAATGTTAAGTATTAAATATCTTCAAGAGAAATTGTTTTTAAAATAAATGTTTAAGAGATAAAATTACTAAAATCTATAAAATAGTTATAAACATCTAGCATAATAGTTATAAAAAAAATAACAGGACCAAAAATATTTAAGCCAAATTCAAAAGTGAAGTAAACAACTACAGTATTTAGAATCTCCCAATTACACTTGCCAGTAAGTCCCACAGATAAAAACATACTACAATGCCTTTTTCCAAACCATGGCTTCAGCATACCATGCTGATTCTCCAAGACAATATTGGTATTTATATTGTGCATTACAAGAATACAATTATGCCTCTGTATGTGCCCACATGAATATTTGATAAGTAGTTTTATTATGTACTAGTATTAAATAATCCAAATTCTCTTAGTGCTTAAATCATATCTTGGTATCAAGTTAGGCACAACATAAATAATACTTACAGATTTAACAGTTGGGTCTAAAGTGTTTATTTGTACCCAGAGGCATGCAAGCAACACCAGTGTAATGAAAATGCTACCTCGCTGTACATCTTCATGTATTGTGGGAAAATGTCACCTGTATCTTTGTCTAACTACATAGAAAACACTTTATCTTGGAGTCAGGTCACGATGGCAAGGGAGTAAAGAAAAAAGAATAAGCAATATACCTAGGGATAAAAGAACCAATGGCTATTCCCCAAGTTTAAAGCAAGGATGAAAAAGACAAACTAGAGACATGTTTTCTAAACTCTATTCACTGCAGTTAAAAAAAAAAAATAGTGCATTTTACGTAAATGAACTTTTCATACATGTTATATAACAGCCATATATATATATATATATACACACCCACATGATACATTTGAAATAATATGCAATACACTTTGATAGCCTCCCACCTATTTTTAAAAAGTGTTATGCTCTACTTACTACCCAATAAAATACCTTGGCTTCAGTTTCAAATGCCTGAACTAACAAATTGGCCTGAGAACAAACAAAAACTCCTCCTGTAACTCCTCCTGCTTACCAGAGAAGATGAATTCGTCTCAACCCTGTCTAGAAAGTGACATCAGTATTTGTCTGGGATGAGGAGGAGCAGGGGACAGGAGACACTGAAGTGGGCAGGAATCAAAGGACCATTGCTTCAACACACACAACTCCCCTCTGAGAGAAGAATCTCTTAAATCTCCTCCTGTTCTAAAATTCTGTGCTTCTGAGAGACAGCATGGAGATTATGAGTCCCTAAAGAGCAAGAAATTCATTTTACATCTCCCACAGCACCTAGTAAGCCAGCTTTCATAAAAATAATAAAGCACTAAAGATTAAATTCAACTAATAGTATGCAAAATAAGCATAAATGCAAAGATTTCTGTCATTTAAATGTATGTTTTCCACATTCTATTAAATGAAAAATCAGTACTATTGTATATTATTGTAAAACTCATAAGCATAAAATTGTTAAAACTATATATATATAGTATAGGTATATATATGCGTGTGTATATATTAACATACATGTCACAAAATACTATTAATAGTCATGTTACTTTGTCCATAAAAGGTATAAAAACAACTCACAGTGAAATCACTCTAAAGTTCAGCATCAAATTTAATTACTAACTTTTAGTTTCAATAATACTTTTTTTAGTGAAGTAAGTCAGTAAGAGAAGGATAAATATTGTATCCTAACACATATGTATGGAATCTAGAAGGGTGGTACTGACATATTATATACGTAGAGCAGCAATGGAAAATCAGACACAGAGAACAGAGACTTGCGGACATCAGGGAGAGGGAAGAATGGGTGAGATGCATGGAAAGAGTAATACAGAAACTCACATTACCATATGTAAAAGAGACAACCAATATGAATGTGCTGTAGGACTAAGGGAACTTACACAGGGGATATGCAACAGCCTGGAGGGGTGGGATGGGGAGGGAGATGGGAGGGAAATTCAAGCGGGAGGAGTCAAGCGTACACCTATGACTGATTCAAGTTTACGTAGAGTAGTATGCAACAAAACTCTATAAAGGGAAAATAAACATAAATTTAATGAAAAAAAAATACCTTTTTTGCCCTGCCTCCTTAATAAAACTATTAATGAGCAAAGAAATAAGCAATGGACCCAGTATAGAAGAAAAATAACAGTAGAGGACTGGACACGTAGAACTTTTATAACTCAGCCATGATTCTTAGTATTGTAAAGTCTACCAGCTCTTGACTAAATAGTCTCCTCCGCTTTTGTATGAGAAGGAATAGTTTTCCCAAAAAATAAAAAAGTCAATGAATGACATTCAAGATTTTTCCTATATACATCAACTTTCATGGCTTAATTGAAGTGCAGGAGGGAAGACGAAAAAGGAGCCTATATCAGACTTTCAATTTCAAAGTCAAATAAAATATTTTATAAATAAAGACAATAAGGTCAACTCTTACCCCTTTTATACTGTTATAAAATGCCATATGATGCAGTGAGACACCTTTTCCAGGACAAACTGAAACCTGTAACACACTTCAGGCTTTCTTTCCATAAGCTTTACACAAAATTCCCGTTTTTCTGAGGTTCTGAATTATTTGAAACAAAAAAATTCAGAATTTTACCAAAATTAACATAACTTCTGAAGTTTAAGAGGAAAGTGTCTACAAATATGTTTTTGTTATTTAAAAGAATGATGTATTTTAACAGGCCAATTCTAACTTTCTAGTTCTAGTTAACACATCTCACTTTTTCTTGAATTTCTGAATTTTAATTATTACTACCTGAAATCGACCTTCCCTGGTGGCTCAGATGACAAAGAACATGCCTGCAGTGTGGGAGAGCCATGTTCGATCCCTGAGTTGAGAAGACTCCCTGGAGAAGGGAGTGGTTACCCACTCCAGTATTCTTGCCTGGAGAATCCCATGCACAAAGGAGCCTGGTGGGCGACAGCCCATGGAGTCACAAAGAGACATGACTGAGCAACTGTCTCTCTCTCTCTCACACACACGATTAAGCATGCCTTTAATAACATTCATGGAGAAAAAGACTTTAATTGTTCCTTGAAATAAATAAAGGAAACTGAGAATTTGCACTGGAAGAGAAAGCAATAAGAACTGGAGTACAGGATACAGGGTAGAATGAGCCTGTCTAGAGATTTTAAGGAAGTAGAGAGGACCTGGAACAACAGAGCTGAATCAGTTAATGTTGAGGAGTCTCCACAAGCCACAGTGAAATGGACACTTAACACACAGACTGAGGATCAACCCCAAGCACCCAGCATCTGCACTAGTGACACTAACCCAGACACAACTGCCACCAACCAGGAGCTTATCAATCAGCTGGAAGAGAGACACACAGGACAACCCTTCTAAGATGCTTTGAGAGAAGTTACCTAAATATGCTCAGGCTACTACTGGGTACCAGGGAGACAGTCATTGATTTCCCTGAAGGACGGGACAGGAAAGACTTTGCCAAAGAAGTGGTGCTCACAGTCTCCGTTGCCAGGGAGGAATTGGAGCTATATCTACAGCTACATGAAAGGTTTTTTGCTTCTCTTTGAGGAGCTGCCTAGCAGCTGACAGAAGAGCCAGTTAAGTGACATATGGCTTAATAAACATGACTTTTTTGCTGTAGGCCTCTGAGACATGACTCCCCATTGTGACAGGCTCCAAAGTCAGGTGCTACCACACACCCTCTGAATTGTATGGCAGTGCCTAGCTTTATTACCCTGGGATTGCCTCCTCCCTGTGTTTATGAAAGAAAGCATTGTGTCATGTAAGATCTACCCTGACTGGCAATTCGCCTCATTCTAGATATTTATAAAGGATAATAAGCAATTTATTCAGATCAACATTCTCTGTACAGAAAATAACACATTTCAAAATTAGCAACAAAACAACATTCCAAATCAGTTTGGTCACTATGGATGACCATACAGACCATGCCACAAAGCTTCAATCTTTCACATTCCAGGACATTCAGTAACTCTAAAAAGGACGCGCACACAAAAGTCAAGAAGCACCACCTCACCCGTATGCTGTATTCTTCACAGTGGTTAAGTCAGTCCAGACAAATTACAAACACAGGAGGAGAGAATTCGGAATGGATTCACTGACCCTGAGAAACAGTGCTCTAGAAGTCCAAATGAATAACAATCAGTAATTACTAAGGGTCTACCATATATGCAAAAATGGGTTAGGTGCTGAACAAACGTTACTTCGTTTTAACTCAGACAGACCCACGATGTCTATAAATGTTCAATGATGCAGCTGTGGAAACTGACAAGACTGGTAAAGAAACGGAGAAATGCTGAACGTCTGGATTCTTCTATATTTTAAAAGAATAAGTTCTTATGAGGAGTTATTTGAGATAAAAGTTCTCGAATTAAAATGCAATTATGAAGCATAATTAGCACATAATTTACCTTAAATATTTGATAAAGAAAGACTATATTTGCCTATCAGAAGTAGAATATGGGGGAAAGGGAGAAATCATATTACGGCTAAAAATCATAGAGATACTTAATTAAGATGAAATTCAATCCTCTTCTGCTAATGTCTCACTATTAATTGAAAGGACCAAGAACAATTTCATAAAGGAAAGTAACATTTCTCTGTCTCAGCCAGAATTCTTAAAATAATCTTTGACATGTTTTCCCAAAGATGTTTAACTTTGATAAAGTTAATTTTTAATGATAACTTTTAATTATCACAGTTTAAAGAGTGATGATTCAATCATCTGCAGAATTCTCTGTCTACAATTTCTGCATTACAGAGAAAGCCTGACCAAGTATGCAAGTATCAACTGCTCTATCTGTGGTTTAACTGATACTTCCCTTCACTCCATCTAAATCATCCTTTTCCTCCTGGGTCCCTGCATGTCTCTCTTCCTTTATTCCTGCTCTATATTGAGACAATTTTTAGTCCCTGGCTCAGTGGATTCAGGGTCACTGGAATTACACTTTTTGAATGTTGACTGTGGACCAACTTCCTGATTCAGGTTATACTCTTGTTAAGAATTTTAATACACATTCCAATCATATTAAGCTAGATATAAATGCTAACTAGAATATGTACCAGAATAAAAGCAAAAAGGCAAAAAGAAAAAACACTTTAGCCTCTCTAGAAGCCTAACACCAGGTACAGTGTAATAAATGAAAACAGACACAATTCTACTATCTACCTTCACTGAGCCCCAATGTATTATGAAGCTAGGCAGTGAAGGACAGAAACAATGAATAAGATATAAACCTTAAGGTATCAGTAGTGTGGTGTGACTCATCCAGCTCTACAACCAGCCCTCTAAAGTGTCCTAGAAGGAAAGTGTTCTAGAAAGTTTCAATATGATAAAAATGGAGTTATTATAAAACAACAAAAGCTTACCTTTTAATATATCAGGCTTTTGAATTAATGTAATGACTATGTCTGAAGCTGTAATATTCATGTTGGACTTAAAATGAGAGAGGAGTGCTCGCTTCGGCAGCACATATACTAAAATTGGAACGATACAGAGAAGATTAGCATGGCCCCTGCGCAAGGATGACACGCAAATTCGTGAAGCGTTCCATATAAAAAAAAAAAAAAATGAGAGAGGAAATAAGATGTGGAGAATTGACTGGGGAATTGAGTCATTTCTCCCACCTCACCAGGTTTTTTCACCTGCACTTAGTTACATAAATCCTAAGTGGAATTCAGTATTTCACTTATGACAATTTTATCTTTCAAGCCTTTCAAAGCATAAGTTACATGAAGCCTGTCAAAGCATAAGTTACATGAAACATTGTCTTATAGATAGTTTTAAAAATAAAGTCTTTTATCGCTCTAAACTTAAAGATCACAGTACCAAATGATAATCTGATTCTAACCTATAATCACCTACTCAAGTTAGTATCTCATGGTGATATTTTAAAACTCATATTCCAGAAATTAAGACTTAATGTCCTAGTTTAATCTTGAGCAAACTCATTTAAAATTTCCACCAAGACAAGTTTTACCTTAAAATAATACAACCAAAATACTTCCCATTAGTTAACATTGCTGAAACACCAAAAATTTGAAATGTTACTTTAGCAAATTGAATTTAAAAATAGCTTTAAAAGGTCTAGTTTCTACTGCATACCCAATGACAAAATTAAATTTTAGTATGAAAGCAAAATTATTATAACCTCCCATCCTTTTTATTGTATCAGTATGTAATAACAGAATTTAACTCAAGAAGTGACACCAAGAGACTTAAAAGTTAGATTTGTATCTAAAAAGTCACATGTTAAGACAAATCTGTATAAACCCCATTTCCATTTTAAGTTCAGAGAAATGACCTCATATAAGAAGTCAACACAATGTATGTAGCACAGTTACACAATACTAATCTATAGTAACTCACAAACCTTAAGGTATCAGTGGGGAAAGTCTAAACCGTTGTCCTAGAAGGAAAGTGTTCTAGAAAGTTTCAATATGATAAAATGGAGTTATTATAAAACAACAAAAGCTTACCTTTTAATATATCAGGCTTTTGAATTAATGTAATGACTATGTCTGAAGCTGTAATATTCATGTTGGACTTAAAATGAGAGAGAGTGCTCGCTTCGGCAGCACATATACTAAAATTGGAACGATACAGAGAAGATTAGCATGGCCCCTGCGCAAGGATGACACGCAAATTCGTGAAGCGTTCCATATAAAAAAAAAAAAAAATGAGAGAGGAAATAAGATGTGGAGAATTGACTGGGGAATTGAGTCATTTCTCCCACCTCACCAGGTTTTTTCACCTGCACTTAGTTACATAAATCCTAAGTGGAATTCAGTATTTCACTTATGACAATTTTATCTTTCAAGCCTTTCAAAGCATAAGTTACATGAAGCCTGTCAAAGCATAAGTTACATGAAACATTGTCTTATAGATAGTTTTAAAAATAAAGTCTTTTATCGCTCTAAACTTAAAGATCACAGTACCAAATGATAATCTGATTCTAACCTATAATCACCTACTCAAGTTAGTATCTCATGGTGATATTTTAAAACTCATATTCCAGAAATTAAGACTTAATGTCCTAGTTTAATCTTGAGCAAACTCATTTAAAATTTCCACCAAGACAAGTTTTACCTTAAAATAATACAACCAAAATACTTCCCATTAGTTAACATTGCTGAAACACCAAAAATTTGAAATGTTACTTTAGCAAATTGAATTTAAAAATAGCTTTAAAAGGTCTAGTTTCTACTGCATACCCAATGACAAAATTAAATTTTAGTATGAAAGCAAAATTATTATAACCTCCCATCCTTTTTATTGTATCAGTATGTAATAACAGAATTTAACTCAAGAGGTGACACCAAGAGACTTAAAAGTTAGATTTGTATCTAAAAAGTCACATGTTAAGACAAATCTGTATAAACCCCATTTCCATTTTAAGTTCAGAGAAATGACCTCATATAAGAAGTCAACACAATGTATGTAGCACAGTTACACAATACTAATCTATAGTAACTCACACAAAGTGACTTAGCCTCATTTGTAGAAAGAAAGGGAGAAAGGGAAAGAGGGAGGGAATAAGGAGAAGAAACCTGTTAGAATTTTAAAGGATGGAATACATAATAACACTACCTTTCTCTTAACAAAAGAAACTTACTAGCTGGCCCCAATCCACAAACCAAATCACATATGAGAATCAAGCATCTTCAACTCAGTCAACAAGCTAGACCACTACATTTAACCTAGCAAGACACCTGGTCAGAAGCTGGCCCCATGGAGTTTGAGGGAGAATGGCTTACTTGTACATGTATGACGGAGTTCCTTTGCTGTCTACCTGAAACTATCACATTGTTAATCAGCTATACTTGATACAAAATAAAAAGTTGAACTAAACAATTAATATGGGGTAGGGGGAAGCAGTTTTTAAAAAAAGAAAAGAAAAAATTAATAAAGAAAAAAGAAGATGGCCCCCAGACAACATACCTGAAAAATAGCTCAGGTAAAAGCAGAGTATATTTAGATGTGCTACATAGGCAGAAATTTATTGGCCACTCCTCCACCACCACCATGGAAACTGTATATTTATGTTCTAAATGCCCCAGTAAGTCATAACAATTCTCTGATATTGTCATATAAACATTTTTGCCAAACAAGTGCAGAGAGTTTAAGGATTATCCAATATTCACTAAACTGTAAAGACTGTTTCAAAAAGCAAGTCTTCTTTTAATTTTTTTCAAAAGGCAATACTGTTTGTAAATGAGGTCACTCCCTGAAGGTTCAATGCAAGATATTTTGCAAATTGAATTTAAAAATAGCTTTAAAAGGTCTAGTTTCTACTGCATACCCAATGACAAAATTAAATTTTAGTATGAAAGCAAAATTATTATAACCTCCCATCCTTTTATTGTATCAGTATGTAATAACAGAATTTAACTCAAGAGTGACACCAAGAGACTTAAAAGTTAGATTTGTATCTAAAAAGTCACATGTTAAGACAAATCTGTATAAACCCCATTTCCATTTTAAGTTCAGAGAAATGACCTCATATAAGAAGTCAACACAATGTATGTAGCACAGTTACACAATACTAATCTATAGTAACTCACACAAAGTGACTTAGCCTCATTTGTAGAAAGAAAGGGAGAAAGGGAAAGAGGGAGGGAATAAGGAGAAGAAACCTGTTAGAATTTTAAAGGATGGAATACATAATAACACTACCTTTCTCTTAACAAAAGAAACTTACTAGCTGGCCCCAATCCACAAACCAAATCACATATGAGAATCAAGCATCTTCAACTCAGTCAACAAGCTAGACCACTACATTTAACCTAGCAAGACACCTGGTCAGAAGCTGGCCCCATGGAGTTTGAGGGAGAATGGCTTACTTGTACATGTATGACGGAGTTCCTTTGCTGTCTACCTGAAACTATCACATTGTTAATCAGCTATACTTGATACAAAATAAAAAGTTGAACTAAACAATTAATATGGGGTAGGGGGAAGCAGTTTTTAAAAAAAGAAAAGAAAAAATTAATAAAGAAAAAAGAAGATGGCCCCCAGACAACATACCTGAAAAATAGCTCAGGTAAAAGCAGAGTATATTTAGATGTGCTACATAGGCAGAAATTTATTGGCCACTCCTCCACCACCACCATGGAAACTGTATATTTATGTTCTAAATGCCCCAGTAAGTCATAACAATTCTCTGATATTGTCATATAAACATTTTTGCCAAACAAGTGCAGAGAGTTTAAGGATTATCCAATATTCACTAAACTGTAAAGACTGTTTCAAAAAGCAAGTCTTCTTTTAATTTTTTTCAAAAGGCAATACTGTTTGTAAATGAGGTCACTCCCTGAAGGTTCAATGCAAGATATTTATAAACCTGTACTTGAAACTTACCTCTTTTATAAGAGAATTCTATGAGGGATCTAGTACTTGGAATGCTCCCTAATCTCTAACAGTTCAACAAACATCTACTGAGTTTTTATCAGTTACAAAAATGAAACACACACAATTCACTGTAGTCCAAATAAATACAAAAATAATTCTAATATTTACACAGGCTACAATGAATCTTAGAACTGACATCAGCAAAGGTTAAATGTCTCTGGGTCGGAAAGATCCCCTGGAGAAGGGCATGGCAACCCACTCCAGTATTCTTGCCTAGAGAATCCATGGACAGAGGAGCATGGTAGGCTACAGTTCAAAGGGTCGCACAGAGTCAAACAGGACCGAGCACACATGCTCCTCTTTAGTATAAACTGGATTTGGAGACTTACTTCTAAGAAAAGAATGCAATAAAATACTGATATTCACAGGAGTGTTATTCACAGCAACCATAAGGAGGAAATAAATGTCCATCAATGGATAAATGGATAAACAAAATGTGGTACATATACAGGCATGGAATACTGTTCAGCCCTTAAAAAAAAATGAAATTCTGACACATGTTGTCATGTAGATGAACCTTAAAGACATTGTGCTACATGAAGGAAGTTAATCACAGTAAGACAGATACTGGATGATTCTGCTTATGAAGTATCTAGAGTAGTCAAATTCATAAAAACAGAAAGGAAAACAGTGGTTGCCAGGGGCTTTGGAAGAGGATACTAGGGAGTTAGGGTTTAGTGGGTAGCATTTCAGTTTGAAAGAAGTTCTGGAGATGGATGCTGGTGGTGACTGCACAAGAACATCCGTGAACTTAATGCCAAGGTACCTGATGCAATGTATAGAACTATACACCTAAAAATGATTAAAGTCGACATTTTCAAGTATATACTTTACTACAATTCAAAAAATAAATAAAAGAATGCAGCATATAGGTTGGGCTACCACTCAAAGAACAAGTTACTAAGATGGCCATGAGCTCCATCTTGGATACTCTTTCCTCCCTTGTTCCAAGCTAATAACCAGCTGCCATGTTGCTAGCTGCCCCATGCATGCTAAGTCACTTCAGTCGTGTCCAACTCTTTGCGACCCTATGGACTGTGGCCCACCAGGCTCCTCTGTCCATTGGATTCTCCAGGCAAGAGAGAGGAGTTGGTTGAAGTGTCCTCCTCCAGAGGATCTTCTCAACCCAGGGATCGAAGCCATGTCTTCTGCAGCTCCTATACTGCAGGCGCATTTTTTACCACTGAATCACTGGGGAAGCCCCATGGAAAGGCATAAGCAACCGGTCTTCAGCCAGCACCCAGAAAGGACCTGAGACCTATCAATGATGATATACGTGTGCTTGAAGCACCTCCAGAGGGCTCCTCTGTGCATATACCCAGGGACATATGCATCCCAGCTAACACCCTGACTATAGCCATAGGAATGACCCTGAGCTAGAGGTACTCAGTTAAGCTATATCCCAAAGAAACTGACTCACAGCAATTGTGAGATAATAACATTTGCTGTGTTAGACCACTAAGTTGTGGGGTGTTTTGTTACACAGCAATAGATAACTAACACACACCAGTCTTTGAGTACATAGTCCTAGGAAAATGAGTCCTAAGTCCAAAACTGAATGCAAATTCCATTGCTGGACTACAGCCAAGAGATAAAAGTACATGTGCAGACCAAAAGATGCATACAAGAGTGCTCATAGCAAGTTAAATCTAATAGTCCCTAACTAGAAGCAATTCGAATATCCACCAACTAGAGAATGAATAAATAAACTGTGGCATTTCATACAACAGAATATTTACTACACATAAATGGGCTAAAAAAAAAAAAAAATACTGCTCCATACAGCAACATGGTTAAATCTCAAAGATATGAGAAAAGAAGGCAGATAGAGACAAAATGCTAGTACTGCTATTCTGAGACTATTATGTATAAAATGGGGGTGCTATAAATGAATAATTATGAAATATTCTAACTGTATTCTTAGTATCACTGGAAGTAGAATTCAAAAATAAATAAAAGAATGCAGCATATAGGTTGGGCTACCACTCAAAGAACAAGTTACTAAGATGGCCATGAGCTCCATCTTGGATACTCTTTCCTCCCTTGTTCCAAGCTAATAACCAGCTGCCATGTTGCTAGCTGCCCCATGCATGCTAAGTCACTTCAGTCGTGTCCAACTCTTTGCGACCCTATGGACTGTGGCCCACCAGGCTCCTCTGTCCATTGGATTCTCCAGGCAAGAGAGAGGAGTTGGTTGAAGTGTCCTCCTCCAGAGGATCTTCTCAACCCAGGGATCGAAGCCATGTCTTCTGCAGCTCCTATACTGCAGGCGCATTTTTTACCACTGAATCACTGGGGAAGCCCCATGGAAAGGCATAAGCAACCGGTCTTCAGCCAGCACCCAGAAAGGACCTGAGACCTATCAATGATGATATACGTGTGCTTGAAGCACCTCCAGAGGGCTCCTCTGTGCATATACCCAGGGACATATGCATCCCAGCTAACACCCTGACTATAGCCATAGGAATGACCCTGAGCTAGAGGTACTCAGTTAAGCTATATCCCAAAGAAACTGACTCACAGCAATTGTGAGATAATAACATTTGCTGTGTTAGACCACTAAGTTGTGGGGTGTTTTGTTACACAGCAATAGATAACTAACACACACCAGTCTTTGAGTACATAGTCCTAGGAAAATGAGTCCTAAGTCCAAAACTGAATGCAAATTCCATTGCTGGACTACAGCCAAGAGATAAAAGTACATGTGCAGACCAAAAGATGCATACAAGAGTGCTCATAGCAAGTTAAATCTAATAGTCCCTAACTAGAAGCAATTCGAATATCCACCAACTAGAGAATGAATAAATAAACTGTGGCATTTCATACAACAGAATATTTACTACACATAAATGGGCTAAAAAAAAAAAAAATACTGCTCCATACAGCAACATGGTTAAATCTCAAAGATATGAGAAAAGAAGGCAGATAAAGACAAAATGCTAGTACTGCTATTCTGAGACTATTATGTATAAAATGGGGGTGCTATAAATGAATAATTATGAAATATTCTAACTGTATTCTTAGTATCACTGGAAGTAGAATTCTCAGCTGGAAAATATAGATAGAAAATAAAAAACATTAAAAATCTGATAGCACTGAAATTGAATTAGAAGTATCAATATGAATTCATGATATACTCTATCCTAAAAAAAAAAAAAATTTTTTGCCCCTAATTCTGACTACTGAAAAGGCCTAGAAACAATGGTCAACCCACCAGCAACGAGAACCCTACAGCCCAAACTAGTCTTGAAATTTCATTCTCCAATAAAGGAATCAAGGTTCCTAGCAGACCCTGCTGACACCAGGTGTGGGGAGGAAATGTATATGATAAGCCTGGAACTCCTTGTTATACTAAATAATCAAGAAGCTATCAAAAATTACTAGAGCCACATCAAAATATCTCAGTAAGCAACTTTAAAAGAATCCCACTGGACAAAGATTAAATAACTTATGCATTAACAAGGGTAAATTATCATAAATATTTATTTTAATTCCAATACGTTTACATTTAAGAGTCTATAACAAATATGGAGCTGAAGGGGAAACCTAATTAACTGTAACTGTTGGAGAAAGCTAATACAACTAAGTCATTATTTTGAAACTGGTAAGCCAAGGGAAACTGTCAAGCTTTTGTCCAACCATTCCTACATTACGACAACCACATGATATAACCACATGATAAACAGTACACAAGGAATAGTTTCTCTTTATAGACCACTTCACCTGATAAATAAATAGTAAAGTTATAATATTAAAATTTCACTGTTTTGCAAATCTTAATAATTTAATAGACCTCAAGCATGGAGTCCATCAGCTGTTTTTGTAAATACAGTTTTACTGGAAGACAGCCATGCCCATTCATTTACATTGTGTCTACCGCAGCCTTCTCATTACAACAGCAGAATTTAGTAGCTGCAGCAGAGGAGACCAGATGGTCCACAAGGCCTAAAATATTCACTATCTGCCTCCTTACAGAAAAAGTTTGCCAACCTCTGATCTCAAGCATGGAGTACAAATGACAACTAAGCAGCAGAAAAAGAAAGACAACTAGGCTTTGTGTGCACCAAACAGATACTTGCCCAAAGACAAAGACTTGCTAAAAGATTCTGAACTTGAGTCTGTGCAAGATGTTAGATCCAACTACCATTTAACTGGAAACACAAAGATCAGATGAGTATGCTTGATCACAGGAATATAATCAAGTACGTACACATCCACAAGACAAATAAATTTTAAAAACAGGAAGGGAGGGAAGGTTGAAAGCTTAAGAGAGAAAAAAAAAGCAATTGCACTGGGGAAAGGGCTTGGGCAGACCCTGATCCTATCTATCAACTACTTTGAGAATGGGTAAGGGGAGTAGCCCCACGATCCAGCAATTACTGCAGGGGGCACGAATTTCATCTCTGGTTCAGGAACTAAGTAAGATTGTGCATGTCATGTGGTTTGGCCAATAAATAAACAAATAAAATGTGTGAGAATTACACAATTAACATTAACTGGACACTTGATTATACTGGAATTGCTTTTTTTGACAATGGTATCAGTTATGTTTTTTAAAAGCTCTTTACTTAAAGGTTATGTACTAAATACAGATAAATTTTATGATGTCTAGAATCTTCTTTAAAATAGTATAAGAATGCCTAAGAATTTTCTTTAAAATAGAGGGAAGTGGATGAAAGAGAGACAATGTGGCCATGACATGGTAATTACTAAACCTGAATACAAGAGGATTCATTACACTAGTCTGCTAACTTTTATGTCTTAAAATTTCCATAATAAGAAGATATAACATTTCCCCTTTAGGACTGAAAAATTCCCAAATTAAAAAAAAAAAAACAAAAAACAGGTCAGGAAGTATGTTAGATAGCCCCCAAAGGCAACGTGACTGAGACAAGGTGTGGGCTGTTCTAAAGGAAGGGTAAGAAGCCAATCTCGAAAAGAATCACTTTAGAGATCAAGTAAATGACTGCCTAGTAGAAAAGCCAAGATCACCAACAGCAGAATTTTAGTAGCTGCAGCAGAGGAGACCAGATGGTCCACAAGGCCTAAAATATTCACTATCTGCCTCCTTACAGAAAAAGTTTGCCAACCTCTGATCTCAAGCATGGAGTACAAATGACAACTAAGCAGCAGAAAAAGAAAGACAACTAGGCTTTGTGTGCACCAAACAGATACTTGCCCAAAGACAAAGACTTGCTAAAAGATTCTGAACTTGAGTCTGTGCAAGATGTTAGATCCAACTACCATTTAACTGGAAACACAAAGATCAGATGAGTATGCTTGATCACAGGAATATAATCAAGTACGTACACATCCACAAGACAAATAAATTTTAAAAACAGGAAGGGAGGGAAGGTTGAAAGCTTAAGAGAGAAAAAAAAAGCAATTGCACTGGGGAAAGGGCTTGGGCAGACCCTGATCCTATCTATCAACTACTTTGAGAATGGGTAAGGGGAGTAGCCCCACGATCCAGCAATTACTGCAGGGGGCACGAATTTCATCTCTGGTTCAGGAGCTAAGTAAGATTGTGCATGTCATGTGGTTTGGCCAATAAATAAACAAATAAAATGTGTGAGAATTACACAATTAACATTAACTGGACACTTGATCATACTGGAATTGCTTTTTTTGACAATGGTATCAGTTATGTTTTTTAAAAGCTCTTTACTTAAAGGTTATGTACTAAATACAGATAAATTTTATGATGTCTAGAATCTTCTTTAAAATAGTATAAGAATGCCTAAGAATTTTCTTTAAAATAGAGGGAAGTGGATGAAAGAGAGACAATGTGGCCATGACATGGTAATTACTAAACCTGAATACAAGAGGATTCATTACACTAGTCTGCTAACTTTTATGTCTTAAAATTTCCATAATAAGAAGATATAACATTTCCCCTTTAGGACTGAAAAATTCCCAAATTAAAAAAAAAAAAACAAAAAACAGGTCAGGAAGTATGTTAGATAGCCCCCAAAGGCAACGTGACTGAGACAAGGTGTGGGCTGTTCTAAAGGAAGGGTAAGAAGCCAATCTCGAAAAGAATCACTTTAGAGATCAAGTAAATGACTGCCTAGTAGATCCAAACTTAGTTATGTGACCTTTTCCAACTGCATCACGCAGCTAGAACTAGGAAATACGTATTTGGCAAATTAATTTAGGATTGAGATTTGGTCAGGGTCTTCAGAATGTTAAAAAGGCAACAGAACATAAGATGCTGCAAATATGATCATGAGGTTTCAGTTTTAATTAGAAAACCAAGAAAATGCCAAGAAACAAGTCATAATAAAGACAAAGAACAGATAAAGGGTTATGATCATAAGAGGAGACTCCAAAGCCTCAGAAATACAACTCAGCGATGAGGCAAGATATAATGGGCTCTGAAACCCTGGGGCTCCAGGTCTGGTGAGCTAGTAATGCTGGTTTACTCATAGGTTGCAGCTACCTGCCAAGCTCACCCTTCTTCAAAGCTCAATTTAGAAGGTATCTATATTTTTTTAAAGGGTTCCAGGATTAGAATCACTAATGCAAAATCCAACAATCCTGGAAAATATGTAGGTGAAAACAATGGATACTAGACAGGTCAAGGAAACATGATGAAAGTCACTAACACAAAAAGAAAGGGAACAAAGAGTTAAATGAAGGAGAATTCTAGAGGTCAAGAGAAGAGAATGATAAAGACTATGAAGAAAGAACAAAGAATAAGAGAAAAATATCACAAAACACAATGATTAATTGATAGTGGAGACCTTATTCTAATCCCACAATTCAAAGAAAGTAGTCTTTGGATAGGTTAGGAAAGAAAAGGTTACGAAAAAGACAAACATCTATCAATTTGTTCATTATAATCATAAAGTGTTGGATGAATGAAAGCACCAGAAAAACCTTATAAATCATTTAGTTACTCGGCTCATTTCATAGATGAGAAAATCAAGGCCTAGGAAGACTAATTAACTTGCACTCGAAAATAATATACAATTAATGGTTAGAATCAGAGCTAAAGTGTACCTCATTCTTTATTCAACCTCATCATCTAACCACACGGTTATTTGATGACCTACCTCTTCTACAAGGCTAAACATCACAGTATATTTTTACTCATAAATAAAAATTTGGTAACTGTTTGTTGACTGACACTCAAAATGAGTTTTCAATATTTTACATCAGTAATTTTAAGGGTTTCCCACTTCAGCCACTTGTTCTGCTCAGTTTTACTCCTCTGAACCCCACCCCCTAAAATGCGTTTTGAGTGAATCTCAGAGATGTTCACAAAACATATTGGCTAACTAGCACCTATGCTTCCAAAAAAATGTTAAAAATATGAAAAGGGACACACAGTGCCATGCTATAAAAAGAAGAGCTAGCATTACATCTCTCTTATTAACTCTACAAATGTGCACATAACTTAAAACTGTTAGGAAGAGGATCTCCTGACCCAATGGACTCTAAATACCCATGTAGGTATGATAAGATAGCAACAGGGACAAACACCTCAGCATTAAAATAAGAAAACACAGAGCAACAGACCTATGCAAAATTCTCAACCCCAAGTTTCGGTTTACTCATAGGTTGCAGCTACCTGCCAAGCTCACCCTTCTTCAAAGCTCAATTTAGAAGGTATCTATATTTTTTTAAAGGGTTCCAGGATTAGAATCACTAATGCAAAATCCAACAATCCTGGAAAATATGTAGGTGAAAACAATGGATACTAGACAGGTCAAGGAAACATGATGAAAGTCACTAACACAAAAAGAAAGGGAACAAAGAGTTAAATGAAGGAGAATTCTAGAGGTCAAGAGAAGAGAATGATAAAGACTATGAAGAAAGAACAAAGAATAAGAGAAAAATATCACAAAACACAATGATTAATTGATAGTGGAGACCTTATTCTAATCCCACAATTCAAAGAAAGTAGTCTTTGGATAGGTTAGGAAAGAAAAGGTTACGAAAAAGACAAACATCTATCAATTTGTTCATTATAATCATAAAGTGTTGGATGAATGAAAGCACCAGAAAAACCTTATAAATCATTTAGTTACTCGGCTCATTTCATAGATGAGAAAATCAAGGCCTAGGAAGACTAATTAACTTGCACTCGAAAATAATATACAATTAATGGTTAGAATCAGAGCTAAAGTGTACCTCATTCTTCATTCAACCTCATCATCTAACCACACGGTTATTTGATGACCTACCTCTTCTACAAGGCTAAACATCACAGTATATTTTTACTCATAAATAAAAATTTGGTAACTGTTTGTTGACTGACACTCAAAATGAGTTTTCAATATTTTACATCAGTAATTTTAAGGGTTTCCCACTTCAGCCACTTGTTCTGCTCAGTTTTACTCCTCTGAACCCCACCCCCTAAAATGCGTTTTGAGTGAATCTCAGAGATGTTCACAAAACATATTGGCTAACTAGCACCTATGCTTCCAAAAAAATGTTAAAAATATGAAAAGGGACACACAGTGCCATGCTATAAAAAGAAGAGCTAGCATTACATCTCTCTCTTATTAACTCTACAAATGTGCACATAACTTAAAACTGTTAGGAAGAGGATCTCCTGACCCAATGGACTCTAAATACCCATGTAGGTATGATAAGATAGCAACAGGGACAAACACCTCAGCATTAAAATAAGAAAACACAGAGCAACAGACCTATAGCTAGAATCCATGGCTCTTTTCACTTACCATGAAAGTTCTAGTTTGGCAGTGAAATTGCTCTTTATTTTCACAGCTTTTTTATTTCTAACATTTTATCATTTCACAAAACTGTTTTCATCCCAAATCAAACTACTTCTAGTAAACTCAGTTTTATAAGTTTACTTACTGAAATAACCACTAAAAGTGGTAATCACCTGTAGAAGTAAATACGTACATATATTTTTAAATTTTGACCTCTTTTTATTGGTTTTCTATTCATTTATTCTCATCCATCTTTATTCTTTGGCCTGTGTGGGCCTCTCACTGCAGTGGCCTCCCTCATGGCAGAGCACCGGCTCTGGATGCATGCGCTCCAGAGCACTGACTCGTAACTGGACACACCGGTCCAGCAGCTTCTCAGCATGTGTGATCTTCCCAGGCCAGGGATCGAACCAGTGCTCCCTGCACTGCAGGGTGGATTCTTTACCCACTGGACCACCAGGGAAGCCCTGTAAATACATATTTAAATCACTGTTTAAAAATACTTGAAGTAAAAATCTCTAATTATGAAATAAATGTAAACTATGGAAAGTGGTTTAAGCTTGTTGGTGTGATTAATACAGACAAAGAGTTACTCATGATCATGTAACTCATGATTTTCTAAGATTAAATTAAATTTAGTTGAGTGTGTAATGGATTTCAATGAGAATGGGCTAAGACCAGACTGGATTTGGTCTCTCCCTCCAAACTCTTCTTAAAATGCTGCTTTTGACAAACAGATTGTGGTAAATTTCTTTGCCTTTAAATGATTTTTTGCTTTGGGGTTTCTGCCTCATTTTACTCCTCTGAACCCCACCCCTAAAATGCGTTTGAGTGAATCTCAGAGATGTTCACAAAACATATTGGCTAACTAGCACCTATGCTTCCAAAAATGTTAAAAATATGAAAAGGGACACACAGTGCCATGCTATAAAAAGAAGAGCTAGCATTACATCTCTCTTTATTAACTCTACAAATGTGCACATAACTTAAAACTGTTAGGAAGAGGATCTCCTGACCCAATGGACTCTAAATACCCATGTAGGTATGATAAGATAGCAACAGGGACAAACACCTCAGCATTAAAATAAGAAAACACAGAGCAACAGACCTATAGCTAGAATCCATGGCTCTTTTCACTTACCATGAAAGTTCTAGTTTGGCAGTGAAATTGCTCTTTATTTTCACAGCTTTTTTATTTCTAACATTTTATCATTTCACAAAACTGTTTTCATCCCAAATCAAACTACTTCTAGTAAACTCAGTTTTATAAGTTTACTTACTGAAATAACCACTAAAAGTGGTAATCACCTGTAGAAGTAAATACGTAATATATTTTTACATTTTGACCTCTTTTTATTGGTTTTCTATTCATTTATTCTCATCCATCTTTATTCTTTGGCCTGTGTGGGCCTCTCACTGCAGTGGCCTCCCTCATGGCAGAGCACCGGCTCTGGATGCATGCGCTCCAGAGCACTGACTCGTAACTGGACACACCGGTCCAGCAGCTTCTCAGCATGTGTGATCTTCCCAGGCCAGGGATCGAACCAGTGCTCCCTGCACTGCAGGGTGGATTCTTTACCCACTGGACCACCAGGGAAGCCCTGTAAATACATATTTAAATCACTGTTTAAAAATACTTGAAGTAAAAATCTCTAATTATGAAATAAATGTAAACTATGGAAAGTGGTTTAAGCTTGTTGGTGTGATTAATACAGACAAAGAGTTACTCATGATCATGTAACTCATGATTTTCTAAGATTAAATTAAATTTAGTTGAGTGTGTAATGGATTTCAATGAGAATGGGCTAAGACCAGACTGGATTTGGTCTCTCCCTCCAAACTCTTCTTAAAATGCTGCTTTTGACAAACAGATTGTGGTAAATTTCTTTGCCTTTAAATGATTTGTACTTGCTTTGGGGATCTTTATATAACTCTGGTTAGGGAGTAAGTATTGTCTCACAGTGACTTTTTTTTTTTTTTTTGCCTCTGAGTCATCATTTATTTTTCATTGATCTTTTGTCTTTGGCATGTGTGGGCCTCTCATTGCAGTGGCCTCTCTTGTTGCAGAGTGCTGGCTCGTAATTAGACACACTGGCCCAGCCACTCCTTGGCATGTAGAATGTTCCCTGGCCAGGGATCAAACCAGTGCCCCTTGCACTGCAAGGTGGACTCTTTACCCACTGGACCACCAGGGAAGCCCTGTAAATACATATTTAAATCACTGTTTAAAAATACCTGAATTTGAGGGGTGGGAAGGGGGGATATACATATGACTAATCTGGGAACATGCATATCTGTAAACAACAAAACTCTATAAAAGTAAAATAAAGGTTTAAAAAAATTAAAAAAAAAACCCTGAAGTAAAAATCTCTAATTATGAAATAAATGTAAACTATAATCTTGTGGTATCAGTATGTGCCACTTGTGTCTCCTTCAAAATAAAAATAAAATTATAAAACATCAATATATAATACAGAGCACATAAAGTACACACACAAAAAGGTGCTTACATATTTCTGTATTCTTCATACATATTATATATTATACTAGACCCAGATTATAATAAGGAAAACAGTTCTGAAGACTTCAAAAATTTAGTATTACTGCTATTCTTAGATGTGATCTTTTAAATAACCACACATACACAAAAGAGTAGGTGCTACTCATGTGTAAAAGACAATGCCACACAAAAAAGGGAAACGCAATTCACATGAAAGTTGTTTTACAAATTCCTCTTATTGCTTTTTAAAAGTACAATACATAACCACTTACCACTTAGAAAGGGTTGTTGAGGCACAGAGTTTGTAGAAAAGACACATTTGGAAAGGATCCATCTAGAAGCTTTTTCAATCTGGAGCTTGTACTTTATAGGCACGCAAGTGGGCACACTGGTGCAAAACAGTAGTGATTCACAATGTACAAAGCAGAACGTGGAATGTTAAAGGCTGAAAGACAAAGCAAAAAAAGAGAGAGAGAAAAGAAATTAGTTACAAATAATAACCATGTTTAAAACAACAGTTGTAACATTTTAGCAAGTCTCATATAACATATATCATTACTGAACTTAGTTTTGGGGTTTTTTTTTTTTTTGAACTTAGTTTTTATAACTTGAGAATTTGCCCACAAAGAACTTACTTACTAAAAAAAAAAAATCCAACTGTATAGGAAAGAATCTACCTGGAAATGAAAAAAGAAGAAAATGAGAAGCTGTCTTTTAAAGGATCTTATTTAAATTTTTCATAATCCCTAACATTTTTTTATCAAACATATTGTGAATGTCCTCACCATCTAAGCATAATTATCTGCTTCTTGATGATAAAGGGCCATCATCATTAAAGTTCTTCAACAGTACTTGAGGATATGTACTTTATGGAATAAGGACCTAGAACCCTTTGCAAAAGGTATCCTAAGGCATTCTGAGAAATGCACACTCTCTATTGCTGGTGGAAGTATTAATATCTACAAAATCAAGACTGCATATATTGTTTGACCCAACAACCCTCCTTCTGGTACATTTTCCTGCAGATATAATTGCACATTCACAAAATAAAGTATACAGAAAGATTACTGTGAAATAATCTGTAAAAGAGAAACACTGAAAATAATCTAAGAGGATTGGTAAAATTACATATGATAGATACATCATGAGGAATATGATGCAACTATGAAAATGAATAAGGAAGCATTCTGTGTATTCCCATGCAAGCAAACATCACCAGAATATATATATATATATATATATATGTAAATATATATATATAATGTTTAGTTTGTGTTTTTAAAAAGGCGAGGGAAATACCTCCCTGGTGGTCCAGTGGGTAGAGTCCACCTTGCACTGCAAGTGGCACCAGTTTGATCCCTGGCCCAGGAAGATCCCACGTGCTGCAGAGCAGCTGGATTGGTGTGTCCAATTACCAGCCAGTGCTCTAGAGCACATGCGCCCAGTGCCAGTGCTCTGCAACCAGAGAGGCCGCTGCAATGGGAGGCCCACAGGGGCCAAAGAATAAAGATGGATGAAAATAAATAAATAAAAAACCAGTAAAAGAGACCAAAAAAATTTTTTTAAAGAGGGAAAAAAAGGAAGTAAGGATATCTATTTTTATTAGCTAAATTTTATTAAAAAGCATTGTAAAGATCCATAAAAAATCGGTAAAATAAAAGGGGAGGGAGGTGGAAGGTAAAAGGGGATTGGACCGAAGGGAATAAAGGGCCATAAGGAAACAGGGATGGAAGCTAAGATTTCAAAAGGTCATATAATATTCAAACAAAATAAAATTAAAAACAAGTTTCCCAAATAAACTTAATTTTTACTCTTTTACCCCTTTTCTTAAAAATATGAGCCATTATTTGATCAGTATAACAAGGCGACTCTCCTGGAATGGTGAATGGCAAATTACTTGCTATCCTTCAGAGAAATCCTTCTGTAACCTACTGGTAGTAATTCCACATATACTGAGTGCATACTATCTACCAGTAATACCTGCATCAGCGAACAAACCCAATAGATCCCTACTTGAATGGCCTTAAAACTCAACTGTTGCCCATTTATTTACTGCTAGCAAATCTAAGAGGAAATCCTTCTGGTACATTTTCCTGCAGATATAATTGCACATTCACAAAATAAAGTATACAGAAAGATTACTGTGAAATAATCTGTAAAAGAGAAACACTGAAAATAATCTAAGAGGATTGGTAAAATTACATATGATAGATACATCATGAGGAATATGATGCAACTATGAAAATGAATAAGGAAGCATTCTGTGTATTCCCATGCAAGCAAACATCACCAGAATATATATATATATATATATATATGTAAATATATATATATAATGTTTAGTTTGTGTTTTTAAAAAGGCGAGGGAAATACCTCCCTGGTGGTCCAGTGGGTAGAGTCCACCTTGCACTGCAAGTGGCACCAGTTTGATCCCTGGCCCAGGAAGATCCCACGTGCTGCAGAGCAGCTGGATTGGTGTGTCCAATTACCAGCCAGTGCTCTAGAGCACATGCGCCCAGTGCCAGTGCTCTGCAACCAGAGAGGCCGCTGCAATGGGAGGCCCACAGGGGCCAAAGAATAAAGATGGATGAAAATAAATAAATAAAAAACCAGTAAAAGAGACCAAAAAAATTTTTTTAAAGAGGGAAAAAAAGGAAGTAAGGATATCTATTTTTATTAGCTAAATTTTATTAAAAAGCATTGTAAAGATCCATAAAAAATCGGTAAAATAAAAGGGGAGGGAGGTGGAAGGTAAAAGGGGATTGGACCGAAGGGAATAAAGGGCCATAAGGAAACAGGGATGGAAGCTAAGATTTCAAAAGGTCATATAATATTCAAACAAAATAAAATTAAAAACAAGTTTCCCAAATAAACTTAATTTTTACTCTTTTACCCCTTTTCTTAAAAATATGAGCCATTATTTGATCAGTATAACAAGGCGACTCTCCTGGAATGGTGAATGGCAAATTACTTGCTATCCTTCAGAGAAATCCTTCTGTAACCTACTGGTAGTAATTCCACATATACTGAGTGCATACTATCTACCAGTAATACCTGCATCAGCGAACAAACCCAATAGATCCCTACTTGAATGGCCTTAAAACTCAACTGTTGCCCATTTATTTACTGCTAGCAAAGGTACAATAAGAAAGGAATAAGTACATATTGCTAGAGGAAAAGTAAATTTGACAACCACTCCAAAAAGTAAATCTGTCAATATGTAGCAAGGACTACTACATTCTTAATGCATTCATAGTTATTGCATTCATAGTTATTGACTCAGTAACTACATTTCTGAGAACCCAAAATGCAGAGAATGTTATATACAAATGTTTTTACATTATTTATAAAGAAAAACTGTAAGAAATATAAATGTCTGAAATAGAGAAAATAATTGGCTGCATTACGGTTTATTCAGCAGATGGAACATTATGCTACAGTTAACCTAGAAGTAATTTGTAGTTAAATATGTTAGATTGACCACAAATATTTATCCCTACTCCATCTCTGGCTCCTTGGAAATAACTGTAAAATTTTAAAAACTAATAAAAATAAGAACACAAAAGTCAAAGAGAACAGAAGAGGCATTCTTTGATAGGATAAAATTAAAATACAATTTAAAAAATGAGGAAATTGTTGCTGTTAAACTACAACAAAAAAGGGAAGGACTCAAAATTATATATAATTTTAGCCATATTTTTAAAATTACATTTAAAACATGGAGAAAAAATAACCTACTAAATATTATTTCTAAATAGTAACTTTAAAATAAATGACTTTTTCTTTTATGCTTTTCTATCTTTTCCAAAGTATCTATAAAGGGCATTTATTACTGTTACAGCTAGAAAAATAAAATCATTTTAAAACATATATATGTATCGTGAGGATGGCTAAAATCAAAATTAAAAAACAAAAAAATGTTTCCCAAATAAACTTAATTTTTACTCTTTTACCCCTTTTCTTAAAAATATGAGCCATTATTTGATCAGTATAACAAGGCGACTCTCCTGGAATGGTGAATGGCAAATTACTTGCTATCCTTCAGAGAAATCCTTCTGTAACCTACTGGTAGTAATTCCACATATACTGAGTGCATACTATCTACCAGTAATACCTGCATCAGCGAACAAACCCAATAGATCCCTACTTGAATGGCCTTAAAACTCAACTGTTGCCCATTTATTTACTGCTAGCAAAGGTACAATAAGAAAGGAATAAGTACATATTGCTAGAGGAAAAGTAAATTTGACAACCACTCCAAAAAGTAAATCTGTCAATATGTAGCAAGGACTACTACATTCTTAATGCATTCATAGTTATTGCATTCATAGTTATTGACTCAGTAACTACATTTCTGAGAACCCAAAATGCAGAGAATGTTATATACAAATGTTTTTACATTATTTATAAAGAAAAACTGTAAGAAATATAAATGTCTGAAATAGAGAAAATAATTGGCTGCATTACGGTTTATTCAGCAGATGGAACATTATGCTACAGTTAACCTAGAAGTAATTTGTAGTTAAATATGTTAGATTGACCACAAATATTTATCCCTACTCCATCTCTGGCTCCTTGGAAATAACTGTAAAATTTTAAAAACTAATAAAAATAAGAACACAAAAGTCAAAGAGAACAGAAGAGGCATTCTTTGATAGGATAAAATTAAAATACAATTTAAAAAATGAGGAAATTGTTGCTGTTAAACTACAACAAAAAAGGGAAGGACTCAAAATTATATATAATTTTAGCCATATTTTTAAAATTACATTTAAAACATGGAGAAAAAATAACCTACTAAATATTATTTCTAAATAGTAACTTTAAAATAAATGACTTTTTCTTTTATGCTTTTCTATCTTTTCCAAAGTATCTATAAAGGGCATTTATTACTGTTACAGCTAGAAAAATAAAATCATTTTAAAACATATATATGTATCGTGAGGATGGCTAAAATCAAAACAAAGATAGTAACAACTGTAGGCAAGTGTATGGCTGGAACCCTCTTCACAAACTGCTGGCAGGAATACAAAATGATACAGTCACTCTGGAAAACAGTCTGGCAGTTCCTCAGAAGTAAAACATGACCGAATCATTCCTTTCCCAGGTAAGCAGCAATAGAAATTACAAAAAAAATACGTCCATGGAAAAATGTATGTACAAATGTTCGCAACAGCATTACCTGTGATAACCACTATACTATACTACAGAAACTGTTGTAATAGCATCATTTGTATTACAGCCAAAAGTTAGAAATAATACAAATGTTGTCAACTGATGAATGGATACATAAAATGTGGTATATCCATTCAGTGGAGTCTGCCATAAAAAATACTGATATAACATAGATGAATACTATAACATAGATGAATCTGAAACAATTATGCTAAGTGAAAGAAGCCAGTCACAGAATACTACATATTACATTATTTCATTTATATAAATAGACAAGTCCATCAATATAGAGAAAATAGATGAGGGGTTGACTCCAGGCAGAGGGAGGAGATGGGAAGCTAATGGATATAGGATTTCTTTTAGAGGATGATGAAAATATTCTAAAATCAACTGTGGTGGTGGTCGCATAATTCTGTCAACATACAAAACACTCAAATTGTTCTCTATCAATTGGTGCCTTGCACGGTATGTGAATTATATCTCATTAAAGCTACTACATTAAAAAATATATACACACAGTCTATAACTCCTTCACCACTAAACAATATTTCATATATTATTCCTTCTCATCTTGCAACACGACATAATTGGAAAAGCATTAGATTTAAGATAAAACCAGAGTCTTGCTAATCCTTAAAACCACAGACAGGGGCTTCCTTGGTGGTCCAGTGGGTAAAGAGTCCACTTGCACTGCAAGGGGCACTGGTTCCATCCCTGGCCCGGGAAGATCCCACATGCTGCGGAGCAGCTGGACCAATGTGTCCAATTACAAGCCAGTGCTCTGGAGCGTATGCACCTAGAGCCAGTGCTCTGCTACAGAAGAGGCCACTGCAATGGGAGGCCCACACAAGCCAAAGAACAAAGATGGATGAAAATAAATAAATAAAAAAACAATTAAAAAAAAAACAAAAAAAAAAACCCCACAGACAAACCATAACTCTCAAGTTTCAATTTCCTTTTGCAGCAAAGGGGGAATCCTCTCTGGTACACTATCTCATTTTTCTCCCAACAACTGAGCTGCACGCCTACCAAGAGTAAGTTATCTTACATTTGTTCCAAAATCCATTTATGCCCATTGTATTTACTTCAGTTATATAATTTAGTTAAATACTACACCAAAAATGAATGCAAAGAGAAAATATTTTGTCTCTGAAAATTAAGTTGAGACCTTCGAAAAAGGCAAGTCACTTTTAAGATACCCTAAAGAGAAGGCCTCCACTATACATCAAAAGATTGACGACACACAAGCATTTATACACTTAACTGTCAAGTATTTAAGGCACGTAAGATTCTTCACCCCTGCATAACCATCTCTATGTAACCATCCCAACCACTGGCTGATTATACAATCAATATTATATAAGAGAGACTCTCTTCCATGTAATTTACCTTATAAAAGATGAACAGAAGTACACTATTATTATTTTTCTATCTCACACTCTAAAAGCTGATGGCTGACCTATCGAGCTGTCTCTTAAAAAGGCTGAAACTGTTCTATCCTTCATATATGAGGGCCACTGTAGTTTTGTACTGTCTACAGCTCATCCCTCAAGCCGAAAGAAGATGGCCAATGAAAACACTCCGAATTCAGTTCAAGGCTGCTCAAGTCTCTCTCCCTGTGCTCTTGAACCCTCTGAACCCTCCTTTCTCCAAGTCAAACCTACATTCAACCTGAATATGCAGATGACCATTAAGGGAAAAAAATGTTAAATGCACCATAGATTTTAATTTACTATACATTTGGGCCTCTACTTCCTCACCTCTCAACTCATCAAGTCAGTCATTTACACTCTGACCTCAACCACAGCAATACTAAAATGCCCTTCCATCAGAAGGGCTCTAAGTGGCCTCTAACCTCTCCTCTCTCACTTCTCTGATGCACCTCAGATTCTGTTGCCAAGTACAACTTTCACACTGGACCATCTTGAACACAGAACTCCCTGGCTTGATATTTAATTGGAATTCCCAATGCCTACAGAATAAAGTCCAGAAATTCCTTATCCTCAGAGTTGAGGTTGTAATGGACAAGAAGAAACTGTTAGGTCATCTCCCTAATGTCCTCTAGGCAGGCTGAACTCTGCTCTGGGCAAACATGCCCAACTCCTTCCTACACCCAGATCTTTCTTCCATCTGGAATGCCCTCTCTTTGTTTTTATGCATTAAATTGCTCCAATTCTTTTTTTTTTTTTTTTTTTTTTTGGCTCCACTGAGTCTTAGTTGTGGCATATGGGATCTAGTTCCCTGACCAGGGATCAAACCTGAGTCCCTTGCATTGAGAACCCGGAGCCTTAACCACTGGACTACCAGGCAAGTTCCTAAAGTCATTCTTAAAAGTAGAAAATCACTTTTTAAGTCACAGGCTTGGGTTTCTCAACTATAAGAACTTGAAGGACTTTTTATTAGGATTGTAAATATTAGAAATATTACGTTATTAAGTATAAAAATAGAACAAAAGCCAAAAGACAGTACAAAACAAGTGTTGTTACTGTTGTCCATTCTACATAATGTGGGCTCAATACATTAGTTTTTAAACTCATGTGCGAAAAAAAAAAAATAGTATTTTCCAGCCATACCATAAACTTTGCTCTCAAAGCAAAGTTTAAGATCTGACATGTTAAGGAAGTGTCAGATATCCATAAGATCTTACGGAAGTTAAGAGGATGAAAATTTCTGACCACCTGTGGTTTTCAGTTTCTGGGAATTTCACATTGATTTAAGATGTAAGAACAGCCACCACTACTTCATGACTTGGTCAAGAACAATTTGATTTATAGTCACTTCACATATATGTAAGTCATTTTGCCGTACCCTTTACACTTATATAGTGCTGTGTCAATTATATCTCAAAAAAAAAATAGAAAGAAAAAATTTAATTCACTGACAGCTACCAAAAATGGACAGAAAGGAAGCCTTACCAATACAGAATAGCTTTCTCATTTACTTTTTTATAAAATTGTTTAAAATAGTCATAACATATGATTGACCGTCTTCACCATTTCAAGCACACAGCCCATGGCCCTCAGCACATTGACACTGCTGTACAATCACCGCCACAGTCCATCTCCAGAGCCCCTTTATCTATCTTTCAAGACTGGCACTCTATTCACTCAACAACCACTCCTCTTCCACGTCTTCCTGCCAAGGTCCATCTCCAGAGCCCCTTTATCTTTCAAGACTGGCACTCTATTCACTCAACAACCACTCCTCTTCCACGCCTTCCTCCCAGGCCCTGGCAACAGGCATTCTACTGTCTGTTTCTATGAGTCTGCCTACGCTAGGTACCTTATTTAAGTGAAATTATACAGGACATGTCCTTCGATGACTGGTTGATTAAACATGAGGCCTCTTCGAGGTTCCTTTGTGTTATCACTTTCTTTTTCAACAACCATCTCTAAACCACAGAAAGGACATGGCTTAAACATAGTCTAGTTTAAACTCCTAGTTTTAACACATTCTATCTTACGTGGCACTAGCCTGCAGATCTGGATGACTCAAATTACAGAAAGAAAAGGAAAGCAGAATAATCTGGCACGACACCAGGTATTAAACCAGGTGCATGTCACACCCAGTGAAATCCACCCTGCTCTAAAGAGATAACTTATTACTATTCTCAGCTGGTAAATGATAAAAAGCTGATTCAGAGCACCTCCCATGTCACTGCCCTCTTTCCACTTTGTTTTTATCATAGACTGTATCACTGTCTAACATACAAACGTGTACGCACATTTATTTCCTTATGCGAAAATTATACGTAGGCTAAAAAAAAAAGCTGAGAATAACGTTTATGTAACAAAGTTATATTTATAATACAACACAGCTTAGAAGGTGAACATTTTATAATCTCTAGCTTCTTTGAGATGCTTGCCCATAGGTACATTCCGTAGATACTCAGAAGTTGGGAGGTTTTATTATTGCTGAAGATATATTTAGATTTTTCTTTTTTTTGAAGCAAGTATGGGAGGTGGGGGACATTAGAAGACAGAAGTAGACGGTAAAATTCCAACTGAAAAAATCCAAGGGTTCAAGAAGGCTGGTCTTCAGTAAGTCCAAATCTACCAAATCTACCATTATAACATCTTCTACAAATTTTGCTCTTTTAAATAAAACTTCACCTGAGGACTCTTCACCAAGCAAGAATTTGCAATGGGAAGGGAGATACTAGGTTGTGACAGATGGTCTAGCTATCCTTGAATATACTGCCACTATAATATTAGCCATAATATTTACATAATATTTACATTACTATGGATTTCCTTCCGCTTCAGAGTGAAAAATATTCCCACCAACCTGTGTTGCTACATTTTCCTCCTTAAAATTGGTTAAAACTTTTAACTACATTTCCAAAAATTAAAAATTAGACACCTAACTTCTAAATTTCATAAATTACATGTTTACATAATTTAAATGACAAGGATCTCCACAATTAGAAGAATTTTAATATGTTCTGAAGAGAAATCAAAAAAGGTTAAGGGCTCCCACTAAATAAATTTGCACTTGTAACAAAAGTCTACATTTCCCATTAGTTTACTGTTTTCATAAAATAATTTCTTTTCATCATAGTCTAAAAAATGTTACAAAAGGACTACTGTATTCACAAAACAATTTTATCTTCACTGATGTAACAAGTCAGTGGTTTCCTTTTTGTGGTAAACAATGCCCTTAGGAAACACGTTCCCTGTTAAATGTCTTTCACATATTTTTAAATACACAATTGGGCCAACTTCCTAATAATCACCATTTACCAGAAATGTGAAGATAAAAATCTACCAAGATACACAATAAGACTAAGCTCGCCAAAAAGGAGGAAAACAAAAGAGAATTACAAAGTCTCCCTGAAGAGGGTGGGGTAGAGAAAGCTTCCAACCCAACCCCAATCACCTCTGGACTGCTTTTAAAAATGGTATGTTTATGTGCTGACGGGCAAATTATCTCACAGCTTTTTTCTCCGTTCCTAAGGGATCATGCCCATCAGCAGATAGACATACCAGAGTGATCAGTCACCTTCAAGAGAAAAAAAGGCTTTCCCTGGTGGCTCAGATGGTAAAGAGTCCGCCTGCAACGCAGGTGATCTGGGCTTGATCCCTCGGTTAGGAAGATCCTCTGGAGAAGGGCACGGCCACCCACTCCAATATTCTTGCCTAGAGAATCCCATGGACAGAGGAGCCTGGCGGGGTACAGTTCATGGGGTGGCAAAGAGTCAAACACCACTGAGCAACTAAGCAAGCAATCTCCTTGACCACAAAGCCCCTGTCATTACTGGCCTGTTTCTCTGCTCCCCTTTACAATACAAGTCCTCCAGACAATAGTCTCTAGTCAGTATTTCAGCATCTCCCTTCTTCACTCCCTTCCCTGGTCTCTTCTCTGCACAGGACTGCTGCCAGCGTCACTGACGACCCCACACCTCATGAAATCCAAAGCTCAACGATCAGTCCCCATGATGGCAGACTCAGCAGCAGCAGTCCTCTCTCTCTTGTTTTTGAAAGCCTTCTTCACTTGGATGGCAAGAGGCCACACTTCCTAGTTCTCTCCGCCTCCTCAGGAGCTGCTTCTGCTCTGCCTGTTTCCTGACACAAAATGTTGGCGAGCCTAGGGCCAGGCCTATCCCCTTTTCTCCACTGACATTTTACCTCTAGACCTTATAACCTGGCTAGAGGTCTTAGGTTCAAACTTGGAATGTGTCAGCATATAGATGGTATCTCTAGCCCAGACATCTCTCTACTGAGCACTCACCTTGCAAATCCACATACCTGTCTACACACCTACTGAGACATCAAACACAACTCTGAATACAGCCCCTAAGGCTTCACCTACTCCCAGCACAGCACCTCAGTAAATACTACCATCATTCTTGCTGCTTAGCCCAGAAGTCTGGCAGTCACTTTTAGTCTTTTCTTTACCTCACACCTCAAAATGGTAGATTAGGGGGTGCTCCCTGAAGAGGGTGGGAGAAAGCTTCCAACCCAACCCCAATCACCTCTGGACTGCTTTTAAAAATGGTATGTTTATGTGCTGACGGGCAAATTATCTCACAGCTTTTTTCTCCATTCCTAAGGGATCATGCCCATCAGCAGATAGACATACCAGAGTGATCAGTCACCTTCAAGAGAAAAAAAGGCTTTCCCTGGTGGCTCAGATGGTAAAGAGTCCGCCTGCAACGCAGGTGATCTGGGCTTGATCCTCGGTTAGGAAGATCCTCTGGAGAAGGGCACGGCCACCCACTCCAATATTCTTGCCTAGAGAATCCCATGGACAGAGGAGCCTGGCGGGGTACAGTTCATGGGGTGGCAAAGAGTCAAACACCACTGAGCAACTAAGCAAGCAATCTCCTTGACCACAAAGCCCCTGTCATTACTGGCCTGTTTCTCTGCTCCCCTTTACAATACAAGTCCTCCAGACAATAGTCTCTAGTCAGTATTTCAGCATCTCCCTTCTTCACTCCCTTCCCTGGTCTCTTCTCTGCACAGGACTGCTGCCAGCGTCACTGACGACCCCACACCTCATGAAATCCAAAGCTCAACGATCAGTCCCCATGATGGCAGACTCAGCAGCAGCAGTCCTCTCTCTCTTGTTTTTGAAAGCCTTCTTCACTTGGATGGCAAGAGGCCACACTTCCTAGTTCTCTCCGCCTCCTCAGGAGCTGCTTCTGCTCTGCCTGTTTCCTGACACAAAATGTTGGCGAGCCTAGGGCCAGGCCTATCCCCTTTTCTCCACTGACATTTTACCTCTAGACCTTATAACCTGGCTAGAGGTCTTAGGTTCAAACTTGGAATGTGTCAGCATATAGATGGTATCTCTAGCCCAGACATCTCTCTACTGAGCACTCACCTTGCAAATCCACATACCTGTCTACACACCTACTGAGACATCAAACACAACTCTGAATACAGCCCCTAAGGCTTCACCTACTCCCAGCACAGCACCTCAGTAAATACTACCATCATTCTTGCTGCTTAGCCCAGAAGTCTGGCAGTCACTTTTAGTCTTTTCTTTACCTCACACCCTAACATCTAATCCACCACCAACTTCTGTCAACCCTACTTTCTTAAATCTGACCACCTTGCAAATTTGCTACCACCTAGTCACAGCCATCATCATCTCTGACCCAAATAATTTAAGTACCTCTTAAATGAACCCCATCTATCTACTCACTCCCTAATCCTCCACAGTCACTAGAGTGATCTTTTTTTCCTTTTGGCTGCACCACACCACAGAACTTACGGGATCTCAGTTCCTCAACCAGGGATTGAACCCGGGCCAAGCAGTGAAAGTACCAAATACTGAACACTGGACTACCAAAGAACTCCCAAAGTGATCTTTTTAGAATGTGAATTTACTCACTTCACTCCTGAGGCGAAGAGAGGACTCACTGAAAAAGACCCTAATGCTGGGAAAAACAGAAGGCAAAAGGAGGAGACAATAGAGGACAAGATGGTCAGATGACATCACTGAGTCAATGGCCATGAGTTAGAGTGGGCTCCGGGAGATCGTGAAGGACAGGGAAGCCTGGTGTGCTGCAGTCCACGAGGTCACAAAGAGTCAGACATGATTGAGCGATGAACTGACTGTGCTCAAAAACCCTCCATTGGTTTTCCATCAAATGCAGGAAAATATCCTGGTTTCATTTAAGCTTCCTTTCCTCTGTGGTCACTGCACCCAGCTCTCCTGCTATTCCTCAAGTTTAACAAGCCCACATCAGGGCCCGTGCACTTGCTAATCCCTCCACCTGGAAAGTGCCTTCCCTTGAGTATGACTTGCTCCCTCCTTCTAGAGGTCTTAAAGGGCCTAGGGCCAGGCCTATCCCTTTTCTCCACTGACATTTTACCTCTAGACCTTATAACCTGGCTAGAGGTCTTAGGTTCAAACTTGGAATGTGTCAGCATATAGATGGTATCTCTAGCCCAGACATCTCTCTACTGAGCACTCACCTTGCAAATCCACATACCTGTCTACACACCTACTGAGACATCAAACACAACTCTGAATACAGCCCCTAAGGCTTCACCTACTCCCAGCACAGCACCTCAGTAAATACTACCATCATTCTTGCTGCTTAGCCCAGAAGTCTGGCAGTCACTTTTAGTCTTTTCTTTACCTCACACCCTAACATCTAATCCACCACCAACTTCTGTCAACCCTACTTTCTTAAATCTGACCACCTTGCAAATTTGCTACCACCTAGTCACAGCCATCATCATCTCTGACCCAAATAATTTAAGTACCTCTTAAATGAACCCCATCTATCTACTCACTCCCTAATCCTCCACAGTCACTAGAGTGATCTTTTTTTCCTTTTGGCTGCACCACACCACAGAACTTACGGGATCTCAGTTCCTCAACCAGGGATTGAACCCGGGCCAAGCAGTGAAAGTACCAAATACTGAACACTGGACTACCAAAGAACTCCCAAAGTGATCTTTTTAGAATGTGAATTTACTCACTTCACTCCTGAGGCGAAGAGAGGACTCACTGAAAAAGACCCTAATGCTGGGAAAAACAGAAGGCAAAAGGAGGAGACAATAGAGGACAAGATGGTCAGATGACATCACTGAGTCAATGGCCATGAGTTAGAGTGGGCTCCGGGAGATCGTGAAGGACAGGGAAGCCTGGTGTGCTGCAGTCCACGAGGTCACAAAGAGTCAGACATGATTGAGCGATGAACTGACTGTGCTCAAAAACCCTCCATTGGTTTTCCATCAAATGCAGGAAAATATCCTGGTTTCATTTAAGCTTCCTTTCCTCTGTGGTCACTGCACCCAGCTCTCCTGCTATTCCTCAAGTTTAACAAGCCCACATCAGGGCCCGTGCACTTGCTAATCCCTCCACCTGGAAAGTGCCTTCCCTTGAGTATGACTTGCTCCCTCCCTTCCTTCCAAGGGCTGCAAAAGAGGCCTTCCCCACCATGCTATCTGAAATAACCAACACCTAGGTTAGTTGCTAGGTTACCATGGTTGGTTGCTCTGCCACCCTTTGGACTGTAGCCCCAGGAGGCTCCTCGGCCTATGGGATTTTTCAGGCAAGAATACTGGAGTGGATGGCCATTTCCTTCAGGGGATCTTCCCAACCCAGGGATCAAACCCACGTCTCCTGCATTGCAGGCAGATTCTTTACCCGATGAGCTATCGGAGATGCCCAACCAACACCTATCACACTCTAAACAAACTTAATTTTTCATCATAAGAGTCTATCATCCAATAATTGTTTAATGTTTGCATACCTGACTAAAAAGGAAGTTTCAGGAGGGCAGAGGCTATCATTTATTTAATCCTCAGCACCACCTCCTAGCTCACAGGTACATAATAAATATTGATTAAATAAATGTTAAAGATAATATATGACAGGCACAAACAAAAACAAAACAAAAACCAATATATAGACTTTCAAACATTTTATTGAACAAAGTGAGTATTAACCACTTTATAAGGCTCTGTAACTCTGAGAGATGGTGAGGGACTGGGAAGCCTGACGTATTGCAGTCCATGAGGTTGCCAAGAGTTGGACCCGACTTGGTGACTGTAGCATTTAGAGGAGATAAGGGTAGCACAGAATGAAAGAAGAAAAGAACTGAACTTCTTGTCTTCAGAACATATAGACTCAATATATTTGTTAATACATACATTTTAGTAAATCAGGAGGAGACAATAGAGGACAAGATGGTCAGATGACATCACTGAGTCAATGGCCATGAGTTAGAGTGGGCTCCGGGAGATCGTGAAGGACAGGGAAGCCTGGTGTGCTGCAGTCCACGAGGTCACAAAGAGTCAGACATGATTGAGCGATGAACTGACTGTGCTCAAAAACCCTCCATTGGTTTTCCATCAAATGCAGGAAAATATCCTGGTTTCATTTAAGCTTCCTTTCCTCTGTGGTCACTGCACCCAGCTCTCCTGCTATTCCTCAAGTTTAACAAGCCCACATCAGGGCCCGTGCACTTGCTAATCCCTCCACCTGGAAAGTGCCTTCCCTTGAGTATGACTTGCTCCCTCCCTTCCTTCCAAGGGCTGCAAAAGAGGCCTTCCCCACCATGCTATCTGAAATAACCAACACCTAGGTTAGTTGCTAGGTTACCATGGTTGGTTGCTCTGCCACCCTTTGGACTGTAGCCCCAGGAGGCTCCTCGGCCTATGGGATTTTTCAGGCAAGAATACTGGAGTGGATGGCCATTTCCTTCAGGGGATCTTCCCAACCCAGGGATCAAACCCACGTCTCCTGCATTGCAGGCAGATTCTTTACCCGATGAGCTATCGGAGATGCCCAACCAACACCTATCACACTCTAAACAAACTTAATTTTTCATCATAAGAGTCTATCATCCAATAATTGTTTAATGTTTGCATACCTGACTAAAAAGGAAGTTTCAGGAGGGCAGAGGCTATCATTTATTTAATCCTCAGCACCACCTCCTAGCTCACAGGTACATAATAAATATTGATTAAATAAATGTTAAAGATAATATATGACAGGCACAAACAAAAACAAAACAAAAACCAATATATAGACTTTCAAACATTTTATTGAACAAAGTGAGTATTAACCACTTTATAAGGCTCTGTAACTCTGAGAGATGGTGAGGGACTGGGAAGCCTGACGTATTGCAGTCCATGAGGTTGCCAAGAGTTGGACCCGACTTGGTGACTGTAGCATTTAGAGGAGATAAGGGTAGCACAGAATGAAAGAAGAAAAGAACTGAACTTCTTGTCTTCAGAACATATAGACTCAATATATTTGTATACACTACCTTACATACATTTTGAGATGTAACCTAATGGTTCCAGAAAATAATAACTTTTAAACTGTTTCGTCTTGTCAAATACTTGAATCAACCTGCATCTAAACAAAGCAACAATTCTCAGAGGATAACCTGGGAATACATATTTGACGAGATTTCTGTTCCAGTAATCCCTAAAATAACTTAATCTACATAAAAAAGAAAACTTGAGCAATACTGGAAATTAAAAGGGGGTATCACCCCACCCCTGAAATTTTGAGTTTCCACAAAGATATTTCAGGGTAAGAACAAAGGAAAGGAGAAGCAAGCTGCCCTTACATCAGCCATTGATGGGCTGTGCTCTGAGAGTTGTTTTTCTTTTTTTTTTATAATTTCAAGGCTTAATAATTATTAGTTCCTTGCACAGTACTCTACTTAAAACAAGAATTAATCAAATAGTAAGTATGTGAAACTGCAGCACCACAAAGACTGAGCCATATTACTAGTGGAATCAAACATTAGAACAGTCTTGGAACAGGTAAGGAAGATATACAGAAGCCTGGGTCATGGCTGTACACCTACTGATTTCATCCATGACTTGTATTATACACTGTGAGACAGTACAGATACTGGATGCAGATGGTTCAACAGCAGAATGGCACTTGATTTGCTCTTAATAGAAACAACATAAATGCAACTGACAATTTAGAGACACACAGTGGCCTTATTCACATGCTGAAAATCAGGTTGTGTCCGTCTAGTCTACACGCCGTTCATTGTGTGATCTGGTGATGAGTAAAACACACAGTGCAGGATTCTTTCTTGGTTGATACTGCAATACCACAGGGTATGACTGATACAAAGGGCCATCCTGAGAGCCGACCTGGAAGCTGAGCAGTTCAGACACTGAAAGTTTTCACCTCTCAATCACCATCTTGTCATGTAGATGAAGTCCACAGAATGGTCCTTCCCTATAATTTCACCATTGCACAGCACATCCAACTCATAAGAACTTGGAAGTTTTAAACTTAGAAATTTTTTAGTAGTTTCCTGTAGAACACTGGATGAATTTCTTCACCAAACCCTTTACTATATTGTCCCAATTGCCCATTGTTTCATAAACAGTCTAGACATTTAGCAATTTGTGGGTTACTTCTAGGATAGTCTTAATTATCTTGGTTTTCATTACCTTCTTCATCCCCTTTAGGTTTGTCAACCTTTGACATAACACCTTGTCCCTTTTCTTGAGGCTTATTCTTCTTCCAAAATTCAGATTCACGCTTAAGTTCTTGTTCTCATAGGCCAGAAACCAACTTAAATATCATCTCCTCTAATGTGTTATCCAACTTCAACATTTCTAATGAGTTTGTCTCATGAACCTGATTGCCACACCTTGGACAATCAATGCTATCTTCAAAGTGCTGGACAATACCAAGTCTTGCAGAAGGTATGAAGGCATTCTATCACTGTAGTTGACTGATCAGAACCTGTGCTCTGAGAGTTGTTTTTCTTTTTTTTTTATAATTTCAAGGCTTAATAATTATTAGTTCCTTGCACAGTACTCTACTTAAAACAAGAATTAATCAAATAGTAAGTATGTGAAACTGCAGCACCACAAAGACTGAGCCATATTACTAGTGGAATCAAACATTAGAACAGTCTTGGAACAGGTAAGGAAGATATACAGAAGCCTGGGTCATGGCTGTACACCTACTGATTTCATCCATGACTTGTATTATACACTGTGAGACAGTACAGATACTGGATGCAGATGGTTCAACAGCAGAATGGCACTTGATTTGCTCTTAATAGAAACAACATAAATGCAACTGACAATTTAGAGACACACAGTGGCCTTATTCACATGCTGAAAATCAGGTTGTGTCCGTCTAGTCTACACGCCGTTCATTGTGTGATCTGGTGATGAGTAAAACACACAGTGCAGGATTCTTTCTTGGTTGATACTGCAATACCACAGGGTATGACTGATACAAAGGGCCATCCTGAGAGCCGACCTGGAAGCTGAGCAGTTCAGACACTGAAAGTTTTCACCTCTCAATCACCATCTTGTCATGTAGATGAAGTCCACAGAATGGTCCTTCCCTATAATTTCACCATTGCACAGCACATCCAACTCATAAGAACTTGGAAGTTTTAAACTTAGAAATTTTTTAGTAGTTTCCTGTAGAACACTGGATGAATTTCTTCACCAAACCCTTTACTATATTGTCCCAATTGCCCATTGTTTCATAAACAGTCTAGACATTTAGCAATTTGTGGGTTACTTCTAGGATAGTCTTAATTATCTTGGTTTTCATTACCTTCTTCATCCCCTTTAGGTTTGTCAACCTTTGACATAACACCTTGTCCCTTTTCTTGAGGCTTATTCTTCTTCCAAAATTCAGATTCACGCTTAAGTTCTTGTTCTCATAGGCCAGAAACCAACTTAAATATCATCTCCTCTAATGTGTTATCCAACTTCAACATTTCTAATGAGTTTGTCTCATGAACCTGATTGCCACACCTTGGACAATCAATGCTATCTTCAAAGTGCTGGACAATACCAAGTCTTGCAGAAGGTATGAAGGCATTCTATCACTGTAGTTGACTTGATCAGATACCCTTTACAGATATAGCAGTTGATGTAAGCCTTGAAATCTTTCACCAAGAGTTTCCTTTGGGTAGCCTTTGTGGTTAGCTAGGACTGGCTCTAGTAGTGCAGGGTATAAAGTCAATGAAAGTCTGATCCCAGAAGCTGGCGTGGAGTTCCCAACTGGATGTCCGAAGCATGAGAACTAACCTCCAGACTTCTCAGGAGATCACAGGTCATCACTCCTTTTGGTGGTTCTGCTTTCCCATATTTGTATCTCCTGTACGGGCAGGCAGATTCTCTACCATTGAGCCGCCTGAGAAGTTTGTGTTTCTCTGAGAGCTGTCTACTCCACCGAGGTGCACCCCAAAAGACAATCTTCCGTCTCTCTCTCCACCAAATTCACTGGGCTAAATACTAACTGCAACCTTCAATAGACTCTGACTATCCTTTTAGAGAAGGAGAAGACAGAATAAAATCTCATTCAAAGACAGAGTCTGTCCTATTTATCAACACAGAATAGGGTGTATACAAAACAGTCACCAGTCTTAGGAGAACTGGCAGATACAGAACTTATCAAAATGTTCTAAATTCCATGGATAATGATCTTGGCAGAATTCTAAACAAGGAGGTAAGAGGTGAAACCATCTGCTTTTCTAAGATACTCACTCTTTGAGGGGCATGAAGCAGCAGTCAGGCTTACCAAAGGAATCTCAACAATCAGAGTTAGGGACCTGAGGAGACTCCTTTTCTCAAAAAAATAAATAAATAAATAAACAACCACCACCAACAACAACAAATCTATCTGTAGAAACAATAATAATAAAGATATAGGGGATATTAACAATACCCACTTTCCCTCTCCTAGTCATTCCTTCTCCCTCTTGAAGTCAAGCATGATCATGTGATTTGTGCTGGTGAATGAAATTTGAGTAGAACCGATCCACTGATTAGACAGAGATTATGATATGAAAATGCAGTGCCAAACCCGCAGAGTGAAGACGACTTGCCCTAAAAGCATGGTCTTGACATGAATGAGAAACGTCTGCATTTTAAGCACAAATTATTGAGGACTGTTTTCACTGCAGCATAAGTTAACCCAACTTGATTATTTTAAAATTCCAATAAAATTAATTCAGCAAATCCAGAAAATCAGATAAGGAGAAAAATATTTCATAGACAGAAAAACATACACACATGACTAGATAATGAGAAATGGCTTTCATAGGAATAGAGTCAATGAAAGTCTGATCCCAGAAGCTGGCGTGGAGTTCCCAACTGGATGTCCGAAGCATGAGAACTAACCTCCAGACTTCTCAGGAGATCACAGGTCATCACTCCTTTTGGTGGTTCTGCTTTCCCATATTTGTATCTCCTGTACGGGCAGGCAGATTCTCTACCATTGAGCCGCCTGAGAAGTTTGTGTTTCTCTGAGAGCTGTCTACTCCACCGAGGTGCACCCCAAAAGACAATCTTCCGTCTCTCTCTCCACCAAATTCACTGGGCTAAATACTAACTGCAACCTTCAATAGACTCTGACTATCCTTTTAGAGAAGGAGAAGACAGAATAAAATCTCATTCAAAGACAGAGTCTGTCCTATTTATCAACACAGAATAGGGTGTATACAAAACAGTCACCAGTCTTAGGAGAACTGGCAGATACAGAACTTATCAAAATGTTCTAAATTCCATGGATAATGATCTTGGCAGAATTCTAAACAAGGAGGTAAGAGGTGAAACCATCTGCTTTTCTAAGATACTCACTCTTTGAGGGGCATGAAGCAGCAGTCAGGCTTACCAAAGGAATCTCAACAATCAGAGTTAGGGACCTGAGGAGACTCCTTTTCTCAAAAAAATAAATAAATAAATAAACAACCACCACCAACAACAACAAATCTATCTGTAGAAACAATAATAATAAAGATATAGGGGATATTAACAATACCCACTTTCCCTCTCCTAGTCATTCCTTCTCCCTCTTGAAGTCAAGCATGATCATGTGATTTGTGCTGGTGAATGAAATTTGAGTAGAACCGATCCACTGATTAGACAGAGATTATGATATGAAAATGCAGTGCCAAACCCGCAGAGTGAAGACGACTTGCCCTAAAAGCATGGTCTTGACATGAATGAGAAACGTCTGCATTTTAAGCACAAATTATTGAGGACTGTTTTCACTGCAGCATAAGTTAACCCAACTTGATTATTTTAAAATTCCAATAAAATTAATTCAGCAAATCCAGAAAATCAGATAAGGAGAAAAATATTTCATAGACAGAAAAACATACACACATGACTAGATAATGAGAAATGGCTTATAATCATAGGAATAGAGCATTTTAGTGGAATGTCCCTTCAAAAATTAATAATTTCATCTTAATTTTAAAAGTTTTAGAATACTAGGCTATCTCTAAAAGGATGCACAAGAAACTGATAATACTGGTTGCATCGGGGGAAGGAAACTGTACAGTAACAGAAAAAGGGAGCAGAGACTTCTGGTTTTCATTCTGGCATGAAGGATACCACTTCATCTTCTAAAAAAAGTTAAATGATAAACAAACTGAGAAAGCAACACTCTTCTTATATTCAAAACCACTACTCCCAAATTTGGAGACAGGCACAGATGCAGAGAACCATAACCTACGGAAACAAAAACCCATGAGCAGAGGCTTCCATGGGAGCCAGTGCAGAGGTAAGAAAACCTGAACTGTAATTGACAAATTGAGAAATATCACTGTAGACAACTTGGAGAGTTAAAAACTCCAAGGGGACCAATACTAGGGGGGAACCCCTTTCTTGTGAGTTCCAAGAGCCCCACCTGGTTCTAACATGTGTGTGTGTTTATGCTCAGTCATGTCTGACTCTTTGTGACCCCATGGACTATAGCCCACGAGGCTCCTCTCTCCATGGGGTTTTCCAAGCAAGAATACTGGAGTGGATTTCCATTTCCTCCTTCAGGGAATCTTCCCAACCCAGGGATCAAACCTGAGTCTTTTGTGTCTCCTGTCTTGGCAGGTGGATTCTTTACCACTGGGAAGCCCCACTTGGTTCAAACAGTGAATTATCAAAGAAAAATCTCATATTTCTGGCAAGGGGAGGGGAAAAATATTTTGAAATACTCCAAAGCATTCAGTTCTTAACAAAATCTGCCCTCAGGATAAACTACGAAACTATTTAACCAGAGTCACACTGACCTAGGAGAAGGGAAATACCCAACTCCAGCTTCCTCTGGCCATCCTGTACTACCACCTAAGATGAGAAACAAACTGAGACGCACCCGTGAAGTTCACAGTGTGGAGGAACAGACTGACTAATATGCAGCAATCTAATCATGGGGTACGGACACACCTCCTCTCCTTCCACACCTCACCACTACATTACTGAAGGCCTATTTAAGTCAGTCTCTTCTGCTTGGTACTATAAGCTCATGTCTAACTACCAAGAAAATATTACAAGGCATACTAACAGGAAACCAAAACAAAAACTGAAGAGACAGAGCAAGCATGGTAACCAAGTTCAGATATGGCAGGATGTTGGAGCTTCCAACCTGGGAATTCAAAACAATTATGATTAATAAGCTAATGGCTCTTAGTGGATAAAGTAGAAAGCATGCAAGAAAAGATGGGCAATGGAAGCAAAGATGGAAATTCTAAGAATCAAAATGAAACTCTAGGATCAAAAACACTGTAGCTGAAATTGTAATAGAAATAAAGAGAGCCACTGACAGGCTAAGGAAAGGCTGTGAGTTTGAGGGTACAGAAAAACCTGAAAAGAAATAGAACACTAAAAAGTAAAGAGAAAAAAGACTGAACAAATAAAGCAGAATATTCAAAAACTGTGGGACAATTACAAAAGATCTAACATGCATGTAATAAGAATGGGAGAAGAAAGAAACAGTAATGAATGACAATTTCCCCAAATTAATATCAGATACCAAATCTACAGGTCCAGGAAGGTCAGAAAACACCAAGCAGAATACAAGCCAAAAAAAAAAAAAAAACCACCACACCCAGGAAATATCATATTTGAAATCAAACATAAATTTTTAAAATCCTGAAATAAGTCAGAAAGAGGCAAAAATAAACATTACCTATAGAGGAACAAAGATAAGAACTACCCACCTTCTTTTGAGAAACCAAGCAAGCAAAGAGAGAGTGGAATGGTATATTTCAAATGTTGACATAGAAACAAACAGATCTAAAATTTCTGTACCCTCAAAGTTACCCTTCAAAAATGAAAGAGAAGAAAGACTTTCTCAAACAAAAGTTGAGAAAATTTGTTGCCTTCCAAGAAATATAAGAAGTTCCTAAGCAGGAAAGAAAATGATGTACAACTCAGGAAAACTCAGATCTACATGAAAAAAAAAAAAAAGGAAGACCACTGAAGAAAGAATAAGAGAATATAATATACAAATTTTTACTGTTTTTAGTCTTAACTGATCTAACAGACAACAATTTGTTGAAATAGCAACATATTCAATTATGTACATGAACTGAAGGACAGTATTAATATAGGGAAGGGAGGGGAGAATCAGAACTTTTTTTACTTTAAGGTCTTCTCTCCACTCATGAAGTAGTATACTGTATTTGAAAGTAGATTTGGATTAGCTGTCAATAAACTACAGAAAACTATAGAAAAATGACTATAGAAACTATGGAAAAATGACTAAAACCAGTTGAAAAAGAAGTATAATTGCTATGCTAACAAAGGCAAGAAAACAGAATTAGATGAAATACTCAAAACTATAAAAGGCAGAAAAAGACTAGAAGGAAAAGACAAGAACAAGGGCAACAAATAAAAAATAAATATGACAGGGCTTCCCCTGGTGGTCCAGTGGGTAAGGACACCGCCTAGCAGTGCAAGGGGCGCCAGTTCGATCCCTGGCCTGGGAAGATCCCACGTGCCGCGGAGCGGCTGGACCGATGTGTCCAGTCACCGAGCCGGATCTCTGGAGCGCATGCGCCCAGAGCCAGCGCTCTGCAGCGACAGACACCACCACGATGGGAGGCCCACACGGGCCAAAGAACAAAGACGGATGAAAATGGAGAAATGAAAGACCAATAGAAGTGGCCCACCCGCTCCCCTCCCTCCCCAGCCCGACCCTCGCCCTAAATAAATAAGTACATAAATCTTTAAAAAAAAAAAATTAAATGAATGGGGAAAGATATACCTCCATGCTAAAATAATAAAAGAGTCACTACTCATTAAAAAGCAAAGAAAGTTATTAGGGATATAGAGGGGATTATGCATGCACGCTCAGCTGCTTCCAACTCTTTGTGACCCCTTGACTCTAGCCTGCCAGGCTCCTCTGTCCATGGGATTATCCCAGCAAAAATACTGGAGTGGGTTGCTGTTTCTTCCTCCAAGGGATCCTGCCAATCCAGGGACTGAATTTGCATCTCCTGTGGCTCCGACATTGGCAGGCAGATTCTTTACTACTGAGCCACCTGGGAGGCCCACAGAGAGGATTACAGAATGATAAAGGGGTCAGTTCTCCACGAAAACATGATAATCCTCAATGTGTATCAACCTAACAAGAAAACGCCAAAGTATGCGAGGCAAAAACTGACAGCACTGCAAGGAGAAACAGATGAACCCACTATTATAGTTGGAGATTTCAAAACTCTCTCAGACAACAATTTGTTGAAATAGCAACATATTCAATTATGTACATGAACTGAAGGACAGTATTAATATAGGGAAGGGAGGGGAGAATCAGAACTTTTTTTACTTTAAGGTCTTCTCTCCACTCATGAAGTAGTATACTGTATTTGAAAGTAGATTTGGATTAGCTGTCAATAAACTACAGAAAACTATAGAAAAATGACTATAGAAACTATGGAAAAATGACTAAAACCAATTGAAAAAGAAGTATAATTGCTATGCTAACAAAGGCAAGAAAACAGAATTAGATGAAATACTCAAAACTATAAAAGGCAGAAAAAGACTAGAAGGAAAAGACAAGAACAAGGGCAACAAATAAAAAATAAATATGACAGGGCTTCCCCTGGTGGTCCAGTGGGTAAGGACACCGCCTAGCAGTGCAAGGGGCGCCAGTTCGATCCCTGGCCTGGGAAGATCCCACGTGCCGCGGAGCGGCTGGACCGATGTGTCCAGTCACCGAGCCGGATCTCTGGAGCGCATGCGCCCAGAGCCAGCGCTCTGCAGCGACAGACACCACCACGATGGGAGGCCCACACGGGCCAAAGAACAAAGACGGATGAAAATGGAGAAATGAAAGACCAATAGAAGTGGCCCACCCGCTCCCCTCCCTCCCCAGCCCGACCCTCGCCCTAAATAAATAAGTACATAAATCTTTAAAAAAAAAAAATTAAATGAATGGGGAAAGATATACCTCCATGCTAAAATAATAAAAGAGTCACTACTCATTAAAAAGCAAAGAAAGTTATTAGGGATATAGAGGGGATTATGCATGCACGCTCAGCTGCTTCCAACTCTTTGTGACCCCTTGACTCTAGCCTGCCAGGCTCCTCTGTCCATGGGATTATCCCAGCAAAAATACTGGAGTGGGTTGCTGTTTCTTCCTCCAAGGGATCCTGCCAATCCAGGGACTGAATTTGCATCTCCTGTGGCTCCGACATTGGCAGGCAGATTCTTTACTACTGAGCCACCTGGGAGGCCCACAGAGAGGATTACAGAATGATAAAGGGGTCAGTTCTCCACGAAAACATGATAATCCTCAATGTGTATCAACCTAACAAGAAAACGCCAAAGTATGCGAGGCAAAAACTGACAGCACTGCAAGGAGAAACAGATGAACCCACTATTATAGTTGGAGATTTCAAAACCCCTCTCTCAGAAATGAATAGGTACCGCAGTCAGAAAGTCAATAAGGACATGGTTGAACTCAACAACACTGTCAATCAACTGGTTATAACTGACCTCCATAGACTACTTCCACAACAGTAGAATACATATTCTTCTCAAGCTCACATATAACATTCACCAACAAATTTAAAAGAAGAGAAACTTCACACATCTACTCTCAGGTTGCAATGAAATTAAACCAGAAATTGATGACAAAGACAATAAAAAATCTCAAAATACATGGAGATTAAACACCATACTTCTAAATAACATGAGTCAGGGCTACCTCTGGTGGTCCAGTGGGTCCGCCTTGCAGTGCAAGGGGCGCCGGTTCGATCCCTGGCCTGGGAAGATCCCACGTGCCGCGGGGCGGCCAGACCGATGTGTCCAATTACCGAGCCGGAGCTCTGGAGAGCATGTGCCCGGAGCCGGCGCTCTGCGACGACAGAAGCCACCGCGATGGGAGGACCACAGGAGCCAAAGAACAAAGACGGATGAAAATGGAGAAATGAAAGACCAGCAGAAGTGGCCTGCCCGCTCCCCTCCCTCCCCAACCCGACCCATCGCCCAATATAAATAAATAAATAAATCTTTTAAATAAATAAATAACATGAGTCAAAGAACTCTCATGAGAAATTTGAAAAATACTTCGACTAAATGAAAATAAAAACACAATTACCAAAATTTGTGGAAAATAACAAAACGAATCCATAGAAGAGAATTTATACTAATAGTACTGAATGCATATTAGAAAAAAAGATCTAATAATCAATAAACTAAGTCTGCATTTTAAAAAACTAGAAAGAGCAACCTAAAAATTTGCAAAATAATGAAATTAAAAACAAATAAAAAAAATAATTGCATCTCCTGTGGCTCCGACATTGGCAGGCAGATTCTTTACTACTGAGCCACCTGGGAGGCCCACAGAGAGGATTACAGAATGATAAAGGGGTCAGTTCTCCACGAAAACATGATAATCCTCAATGTGTATCAACCTAACAAGAAAACGCCAAAGTATGCGAGGCAAAAACTGACAGCACTGCAAGGAGAAACAGATGAACCCACTATTATAGTTGGAGATTTCAAAACCCCTCTCTCAGAAATGAATAGGTACCGCAGTCAGAAAGTCAATAAGGACATGGTTGAACTCAACAACACTGTCAATCAACTGGTTATAACTGACCTCCATAGACTACTTCCACAACAGTAGAATACATATTCTTCTTAAGCTCACATATAACATTCACCAACAAATTTAAAAGAAGAGAAACTTCACACATCTACTCTCAGGTTGCAATGAAATTAAACCAGAAATTGATGACAAAGACAATAAAAAATCTCAAAATACATGGAGATTAAACACCATACTTCTAAATAACATGAGTCAGGGCTACCTCTGGTGGTCCAGTGGGTCCGCCTTGCAGTGCAAGGGGCGCCGGTTCGATCCCTGGCCTGGGAAGATCCCACGTGCCGCGGGGCGGCCAGACCGATGTGTCCAATTACCGAGCCGGAGCTCTGGAGAGCATGTGCCCGGAGCCGGCGCTCTGCGACGACAGAAGCCACCGCGATGGGAGGACCACAGGAGCCAAAGAACAAAGACGGATGAAAATGGAGAAATGAAAGACCAGCAGAAGTGGCCTGCCCGCTCCCCTCCCTCCCCAACCCGACCCATCGCCCAATATAAATAAATAAATAAATCTTTTAAATAAATAAATAACATGAGTCAAAGAACTCTCATGAGAAATTTGAAAAATACTTCGACTAAATGAAAATAAAAACACAATTACCAAAATTTGTGGAAAATAACAAAACGAATCCATAGAAGAGAATTTATACTAATAGTACTGAATGCATATTAGAAAAAAAGATCTAATAATCAATAAACTAAGTCTGCATTTTAAAAAACTAGAAAGAGCAACCAAGTGCAAAGAGAAGAAAAATAATAATAAATTAGGCCAGAAATTAATGAAATTAAAAACAAAATTAGCAGAGAAAAATTAATAAAACCACAAGCTGATTGTTTAAAAAAAAAAAAATCAGTAAAATCTGCAAATCTCTAGCTAGGCTAACCAGGGGAAAGAAAAAAAAAAAAAGACACAAATAGTCAATAACAGAAATGAAAATGGATATCACTACAGACCCCATGAACATCTAAAAGAATGAAGAAATACTGTAACAAGTCTATGTCCACAGATTTGATAACTTAGATGAAATGGACCAATTCTTTCAAAGACACAATCTGCGAAAACACTCCCAAGAAGAAACAGACAATCTGAGTAGGCTTATTTGAGAAATTCCGTCAATAATAACATTCCAACACAGAAAGCACCAGGCCCTTTACAAAAATTAACTTAAAATGTGTCACAGACCTAAATGTAAAATGCAAAACGATAAAATTCGTCATCAAGAACATTAATAGAAAACCTAAGTAACCCTGGGCATGGCAATGACATATTAGATACAGCACCAAAAGCACAACCCATGAAGGAAATGGTAAGGATACTGATAAACTGGACATCATTAACATTAAAAACTTCTACTCTGCAAGAGACACTATCAAGAGAATAAGAGAACAAGCTACAGACTGGGAGAAAATATTTACCCAATACACATCTAATAAAGGGTTGTTGGGGGAAGAACTCTTAAAATTAAACAAATGACTCACTTTAAAAATGGGCCAAGCACCTTAACAGACATCTCACCAAGAAAGATATTCAGATAGCATATAAGCACAGAAAAAGATATGTCACAGAATATGTCATCAGGAAAACACAAATTTAAACAATAATGAGATACCACTGCACACCTACTAGAATGGCTACTTTCAAAATAATGATGATACCAAAGGCTAGAGGAGGTGGAGCAACAGGCATTCTGATACACTGCTGGTAAAATGCAAAATGATACCATCACTATGGAAATGTTTGGCAGTTTCTTACAAAACTCAACATACTCTTACAACTCAGCAACTGTGCTCTTTGGTAGTCACCCAAGCTGAAACCATGTCCACCCAAAAACCTGCACATGGGTGTTTACAGCAGGTTTATTCATACCTGCCAACCAAGACGTCCTCCAGTGAGTGAATGGATAAACTCTGGTACACCCAAACAATGGAATGTTTTTCAGCACTTAAAAGAAATGAGCTATAAAGGCACAGGAGGACATGGAGGAACCTGAAATGCATGATGCTAAGTAAAGAAAGCCAATCTGCAAAAGCAACAACCTGTACATACTGACATTCTGGAAAAGCCAAAAACTATGGTGACAGTGAAAAAAGATCAGTGGCTGCCTGGGGGTGGGGTGGGGGGATGGGCAGGCAGAGTACAGAGGATTTTAGGACAGGGCAAATACTCCATATGACACTATAATGGTGGCTATGTATCATATATATGTGTGTGTGTGTGTGTATATATATGTATATGTATATATATATGGGTGAATATATATCACTCCAAATCCATACAGCACACAAAAAAAGTGTTAGTCATAACACTAAAAAGTTGGCCATAATGAAAACTATGGATTCTGGGTAATTATGATATTCAATGGAGGTTCATCAATTATAAGAAATACACCTCCATGATGGGGAATGTTGTTAACAGGAGAGGCTATGCTTGAATGGGAGAAGGAATATATGGAAGTATCTGTGCTTTCCTCTTAATTTGGCTACGAACCTAAAACTGCTCTCTGAAAACAAAATCTTTATAAAAAGTAAAGCCTTTAAAAGGGTTTTTTTTTTTTTAGTTTAAAGAAAAAAAACCTTGCCTTTCATAATCTGACTCCAATTATTTCTACAAATTATTTCTTCCAATTATTTCTACACATCTTAAAAATCAGGTTTTCAGCTTTAATTGCCATTAAAACAAAATTTATTTAGAAATGTTTAAATAACATATGTATCACTATATCAAAGATAATGCCCCACAGTTTTGACTTACTAGAAACCAATCTTCTCATTACAATTAACTTTTGAATATAAAATTCATTTTAGCAACTATTTGGATTTTATGAAATAATTTTACACAAAAAGGGAAATGAGACATTTCCAGAAACTGATTTTATACGGCCTGTGACAGAAATCAATGTACAATGCAATAAATTGAATAAAACTTTTTAAAGTATGGGCTTATAGGCATTTTTAAAGTGAGAGATTCATAGTTTTCATTAGCTTCTCAAAGGGAGCCAGCACTTAGATAAGATTGAGAATGGCAAGCTTTAAGGTATCAGTTAAATCAAGACATTCAGCTACTATTTAATGGGGGCTTCTACTACCATTAATCATGAAATCCTCTCCAACATTCATCCTGTATCAGCTATCCTTTCCAAGGATATAAAAAGAAAATAATTTTTTGTCACTCAAGTATTTAGGGAAGCTCTAGGAAATACCATAAGAAAGAGGAGAAAAGGAAGTCAATTAAATTACCCCAATAATCATTGTTTTTAAAAATGCTACATTCACATATGGCTGATAGGATCCTAGAAACTAACTGGGCTACATGTGTCAAGACATTTAAATGTCTATAACCTCTAATTCAATGAAGGGGAATTGACCAAAAAGAAATAATCTAAAATCTGGTAAAAAAAAAAAAAAAAAAAAAATTGCAGAAAAGATGCTTAACTGCATATAGTTAAGAACACAGGCTCCAGATCCAGCTTGCTAGGATTTACTTATAAACTATGCAATATAAAGCAGTCCCTTAACCTCTGTTTCCACTCTTATTTTTCAAAAGGAGAATAAAAGTACTTATTTCAGGAGGGTTTTGTGAAGACTAAATGAATATATATTAAGTGTTCAGTGTACAATAAGCCCTCTATGATCATGTGCTACATAAACCTACTAAGCAGCAACCAAGTGTCAGGCACTGTCCTCGGCAGTCGAGATACATCAATGAACAAAAGAGAAGAATCCTGCCCGTCTTATAGCTTACATGCTAACAAGGGGAGACAATAAACAATAGAAATCATAATAAATTATGAGGAGGCATGAAAAGATGAGAGAAGCTACAGGTGGGAAAAATTTTGACTTACTAGAAACCAATCTTCTCATTACAATTAACTTTTGAATATAAAATTCATTTTAGCAACTATTTGGATTTTATGAAATAATTTTACAAAAAGGAAATGAGACATTTCCAGAAACTGATTTTATACGGCCTGTGACAGAAATCAATGTACAATGCAATAAATTGAATAAAACTTTTTAAAGTATGGGCTTATAGGCATTTTTAAAGTGAGAGATTCATAGTTTTCATTAGCTTCTCAAAGGGAGCCAGCACTTAGATAAGATTGAGAATGGCAAGCTTTAAGGTATCAGTTAAATCAAGACATTCAGCTACTATTTAATGGGGGCTTCTACTACCATTAATCATGAAATCCTCTCCAACATTCATCCTGTATCAGCTATCCTTTCCAAGGATATAAAAAGAAAATAATTTTTTGTCACTCAAGTATTTAGGGAAGCTCTAGGAAATACCATAAGAAAGAGGAGAAAAGGAAGTCAATTAAATTACCCCAATAATCATTGTTTTTAAAAATGCTACATTCACATATGGCTGATAGGATCCTAGAAACTAACTGGGCTACATGTGTCAAGACATTTAAATGTCTATAACCTCTAATTCAATGAAGGGGAATTGACCAAAAAGAAATAATCTAAAATCTGGTAAAAAAAAAAAAAAAAAAAAAATTGCAGAAAAGATGCTTAACTGCATATAGTTAAGAACACAGGCTCCAGATCCAGCTTGCTAGGATTTACTTATAAACTATGCAATATAAAGCAGTCCCTTAACCTCTGTTTCCACTCTTATTTTTCAAAAGGAGAATAAAAGTACTTATTTCAGGAGGGTTTTGTGAAGACTAAATGAATATATATTAAGTGTTCAGTGTACAATAAGCCCTCTATGATCATGTGCTACATAAACCTACTAAGCAGCAACCAAGTGTCAGGCACTGTCCTCGGCAGTCGAGATACATCAATGAACAAAAGAGAAGAATCCTGCCCGTCTTATAGCTTACATGCTAACAAGGGGAGACAATAAACAATAGAAATCATAATAAATTATGAGGAGGCATGAAAAGATGAGAGAAGCTACAGGTGGGAAAAAATGGAAAAAGTAGAGAAGAATCACAGAATGACAAGTGCCAGAGGTGGCAAGGGTTACAATTTTTAGTCAGAATACATCTTGTTAAAAAGGTGACATTCGAACACAGATTTGACAACTCAGCCAGGTAGCCGTCAGGGGTAAGCATGTTCCACCCATGGGAAGACCAATCACAAAGACCCTAAAACAGGTACACGCCTAGGACATCAGAGTAAGATCAAGGATGATTAGAGCAGATGAGTAAGGAAGAGAGTCATAGGAAAACAGGATCAGAGAGGTCACAAGGAACCAACTCGAAGCTCCGAGGTAACAGGGGACCCTCTCAGATAGGGCCTGTAGGCCACTTGCTCCGGGCAGCACTGCAGGGTTTGCAGAGGAGTAACATGACTGTCATGTGTTTGAAAGGATCTGTCTGGCTACTGTGCTGAGAACAGAGGACAGGAGGGAAGCACTGACACAGGAGAACTCTCAGTCTGAGGCTATTTGTGACTGAAGCGTTAGCAAAACCCTTGTCTTTGAGCATGAGAAATTGCTCTTGTTCATCTTCTAGCTCTGTTCCCCCGGAAACCATACAGGCAGAATGCCAGCTGTGTTACTAGGCAACATTGCTTATGGTAAAAATAACCATTGGTAAATTGTTTGGGACTGAGGCAAACAATAAATACCTGGAGAATGGCTGTAATGTTGGCTTGCCTTAGTGCAGTGGCTCCTATAATTGGGCAAGTACCTTGGAGGGCTCCTGGAAGCTATGTTCATGGGTTGTTACATAACATAATGGCTCTTGCGGAACATGGGGCTCTTAAGCGAAGTTAGTTACATCCCATGTGAGTCTCATTACTCATACCCAAGTTTCCCTTAGAAGAGAGGAGAGGCACAAACAATGGTGCTGGTTGTTCTCTTTCTGGACTGCTACAGGGATTCCTACCAAAGAGAGTATCTGATTCTTGTCTGCTGGTAAGTTGTGCTATCTGTCCTATATCCTCTTAAGCAAATCTGACATCAAATGTGGCCTATGACAACCCATACATCTGTCTAGGGGAACCCTAAGAAAATTCCCTGGGCAGCCACTGCTCTGTTGTGGTAACCCAGGCCAGAAATGGCAGTGACTTGGACCAGGATCACAGTGGTATCAATAGGAAGAAGTATAAAATTGCAAATATAATCTGAAGGGAGAGTTTATAGGACTGAATGATGAACAGGATGCGGATGTGCATATTCTATGTGCATATAATAAAGTTAGGGATAAGGACCAGATCTTCTGGCCTGAACAATTGGGAACATAGAGTGAAAAAACTGGGGGCAGGGAAAGAAGTGGAAATCAGGAGTTCAATTTTAGACAAATTAATTTTGAGTTGGGGGTCATTCATCATTACACTTTCTTCTCAATGACCCAAAATGGCTGCAACAGCTCCATGTATCATGAGCTCATGTGACCACATCCAAAAGAAGGGGTGTGCCCTCATAAATTTAGGGAAACCAGACTCCCAGAGGACTTCCTGTATATGTCACGATGCCCAAAAAAATCGTTGGCAAGGAGAATGATACTAACAATATTGACTTAGGCTGAGCAACATTTACCAACTGCCCCCCTTGGGGTGGGGAGGAGCCTATGAAGCATGTGAACACTAAATACCTGAACAAACCTGACAGAGAATGACTAATAGGTGCAGTGTCTGTCACGGTATTGTCAAGGGCTTTGAATGAACCATCCACAGATATTAACATCACTCAGAATAAAAGATAAGTAGCTATAGGTATAAAATAAATGAAAAAAAGAAGTGACCTACTGTTTCATAAAAAAGACATCTAGACAAATTCTGTGAAATTTCATAATCAAAAAGAAATTATTCTAAATGATTTGAGGAAAAACAAACAAGAATTAAGAATGTGACTAAAACCAAACTTGCAGTTGTAAAACATAGAACAACATCTTGAAAACTTCCAGAGTAAGTAATTTTGACCTAGACTTTAACACCCAAATGATCAATCAAGTGAGAAGGCAGAATAAAGACATTTTCATACATGTAAGAACATTACTTGAGGGTGTTCCTTAGCAAACAAGAATGAAAACCGATAAACTGGATGTGAGAACGCAAGAAACAGTGGAAATCATCCAAGAGTGAAATGAAAAAGAAATCCCAGAATGGCAGCTGTGTGCAGGACAGGACTGGACAATAATTTATTATATTTAAAACAGAAAATTAGTGTGCTCCATGAAAGGAAGAAAGGAATGGATTCTGGTCAAAAGACAGAATAACTAAGAAGCTGGCTTAGTAAGAGGAATGCATGTGTTTCTTTTCTTAATAATGGAAGAAAAACAAAGTCACACAACAGAAAATTCCAGCAGAATGTCTATCTACAGCTTTTCCTCCTTGCTAAAGGAATTTTTTTTTTTTTGTAAGGTATCAGGTGAGAAACACAGGATTAGAGAAGGCAGCCCATCCCCCAGATCCATGGGATAAATCACTACAGGTTTAAACTAGCCCTGGAAATCCAGTTCTCCTTGGCCAGCAATTGGCTTGAGCAACTGAGATGAAAGAAAAACTCAACTAGCACGGCCTGAAAGTCCTGCAACAGCTCCATGTATCATCAGCTCATGTGACCACATCCAAAAGAAGGGGTGTGCCCTCATAAATTTAGGGAAACCAGACTCCCAGAGGACTTCCTGTATATGTCACGATGCCCAAAAAAATCGTTGGCAAGGAGAATGATACTAACAATATTGACTTAGGCTGAGCAACATTTACCAACTGCCCCTTGGGGTGGGGAGGAGCCTATGAAGCATGTGAACACTAAATACCTGAACAAACCTGACAGAGAATGACTAATAGGTGCAGTGTCTGTCACGGTATTGTCAAGGGCTTTGAATGAACCATCCACAGATATTAACATCACTCAGAATAAAAGATAAGTAGCTATAGGTATAAAATAAATGAAAAAAAGAAGTGACCTACTGTTTCATAAAAAAGACATCTAGACAAATTCTGTGAAATTTCATAATCAAAAAGAAATTATTCTAAATGATTTGAGGAAAAACAAACAAGAATTAAGAATGTGACTAAAACCAAACTTGCAGTTGTAAAACATAGAACAACATCTTGAAAACTTCCAGAGTAAGTAATTTTGACCTAGACTTTAACACCCAAATGATCAATCAAGTGAGAAGGCAGAATAAAGACATTTTCATACATGTAAGAACATTACTTGAGGGTGTTCCTTAGCAAACAAGAATGAAAACCGATAAACTGGATGTGAGAACGCAAGAAACAGTGGAAATCATCCAAGAGTGAAATGAAAAAGAAATCCCAGAATGGCAGCTGTGTGCAGGACAGGACTGGACAATAATTTATTATATTTAAAACAGAAAATTAGTGTGCTCCATGAAAGGAAGAAAGGAATGGATTCTGGTCAAAAGACAGAATAACTAAGAAGCTGGCTTAGTAAGAGGAATGCATGTGTTTCTTTTCTTAATAATGGAAGAAAAACAAAGTCACACAACAGAAAATTCCAGCAGAATGTCTATCTACAGCTTTTCCTCCTTGCTAAAGGAATTTTTTTTTTTTTGTAAGGTATCAGGTGAGAAACACAGGATTAGAGAAGGCAGCCCATCCCCCAGATCCATGGGATAAATCACTACAGGTTTAAACTAGCCCTGGAAATCCAGTTCTCCTTGGCCAGCAATTGGCTTGAGCAACTGAGATGAAAGAAAAACTCAACTTAAGTCACTGAGACCTACAGGAAAGTCATCTGGGGAGCTTCCTTCAAGGAAAGCTTCAAAGACTTTCCTTGAAGGTAAAAAGAAAGTCGATGGTCAGGGAGAAGATTCTGCCTTTTTAGCATTATTGGGCAACCGCTGAATTTGAACATGGACTTTATATCAGATAATGGCACTGGGTTGTGGTAGATACGACAATTTACCCCATATCCACAAGACTCACTACCAGGTGTGGGAAATGTGGTTAAGTGGTAGGCTTCATCCAAGTTGGCTTCAGCCCTCAAGAGAGGGTCTTGCTATTCTCTGGAGGGCTCCCAACCCGTAAGTGAGAAAGGAAAGGTACAAGCGAGGCAATTTCTTCCCAACATACAACTCCCCTAATGAACAGTCTTAACTCCAGGTCAGCTCCTTGTACTGAGAGACAGGGTGTCAGTACAAACTGACAGTGCCGCCTGCCCGATGCTGCTTCCTTTTTTCACTTGTATACAATCCTAATTCTGGCTCAGCATCTGCTCCCCCGAGATTTCAACCTGTAACAACTGCATTTCCTGAATTTAATCATTGTTCCATGATCACATCTTTTCTTCTGTGATATGTGATGAAGTATTTCAGAGTAAAGAATCATCACAACCTCTGCAACTTTCTCTCAAAAGAGTCACCAAAATAAAGACAACTGGACCTAGACAAAGAGAGGCAAAGAAAGGAAAAGACAAGGATATCAAAATGTGTATAACTGATGAATTTAGGTGAAAGGCCATTCGTATTATTATTTTCACAACTTGAGGTTTTAAAATTTTCAAAAATATATTTTAAACGGGGGAAGATTCAAAAGAAGCACCATCCATCCGATTCCCTTCGTCCTGTCTTTTAGTAACTGGGAAAAAAAAAAAAAGAAGAGGCCTGGAGCTACAGCAGCCACAGGCAATAAGAGAAAGGTCAGAACCATCAGATATGTCACCTGTGGGTGGATACCCTGTAAAATGCTGCCAAAAACCACCACAAGAACATACCAGGAAAAACAAAAAAAGCTATTCAAGGAAGTAGTGATTCAAGTGTGAAAACATATACATGTGACATGATTTTGAACAAGAGACAGACGAAAAGAGGAGAGAAATGAATCAATTTGTCTTTGACTCTAGGAATATCATCCTTCTATTGGCAAGGCATCGTGACACTGGCATGCGGAGAGAGAAGTGTAACCAGAAACTCACCACTGATGTCTGCAATGAACACTTACGTGATAATTCAAAGGTGTAGGACCAACATAAAGCACCAACGACTTCATTAAGGTTACAGAATGAAGTGTAACATGGTTGCCACCTTTCAGGATAAAAGACAGAGTCGATGGAAGCCGCGAGACGGAATGGGGAAGGGCAAAAGAAAAGAAGTAGAAGAGCAGGATTTCCATTTTGATTCCCAGAAGGAAATCACTACACATACTCCACTTGACTCATGTTTAACAGTCGTTGAGATAATTCACATACAATAAAATTCATGAATTTGGTTGTAAGAGTTCTTTATATGCCCCACATACAGATATTTTCTCCCATTTTGGTGGGCTTTCTTTTACATTCATGGTATCCTTTGAGCCACAAATATTTTTCATTTTGGAAGTCAATTTACCTAGTTTTCCTTTTGTTGCTTGTGGTTGTATCATATCTAAGAAGGCTTTGCCGTAGTTTGATTCAATAAGAGTAAAGAATCATCACAACCTCTGCAACTTTCTCTCAAAAGAGTCACCAAAATAAAGACAACTGGACCTAGACAAAGAGAGGCAAAGAAAGGAAAAGACAAGGATATCAAAATGTGTATAACTGATGAATTTAGGTGAAAGGCCATTCGTATTATTATTTTCACAACTTGAGGTTTTAAAATTTTCAAAAATATATTTTAAACGGGGGAAGATTCAAAAGAAGCACCATCCATCCGATTCCCTTCGTCCTGTCTTTTAGTAACTGGGAAAAAAAAAAAAAGAAGAGGCCTGGAGCTACAGCAGCCACAGGCAATAAGAGAAAGGTCAGAACCATCAGATATGTCACCTGTGGGTGGATACCCTGTAAAATGCTGCCAAAAACCACCACAAGAACATACCAGGAAAAACAAAAAAAGCTATTCAAGGAAGTAGTGATTCAAGTGTGAAAACATATACATGTGACATGATTTTGAACAAGAGACAGACGAAAAGAGGAGAGAAATGAATCAATTTGTCTTTGACTCTAGGAATATCATCCTTCTATTGGCAAGGCATCGTGACACTGGCATGCGGAGAGAGAAGTGTAACCAGAAACTCACCACTGATGTCTGCAATGAACACTTACGTGATAATTCAAAGGTGTAGGACCAACATAAAGCACCAACGACTTCATTAAGGTTACAGAATGAAGTGTAACATGGTTGCCACCTTTCAGGATAAAAGACAGAGTCGATGGAAGCCGCGAGACGGAATGGGGAAGGGCAAAAGAAAAGAAGTAGAAGAGCAGGATTTCCATTTTGATTCCCAGAAGACGAGAAATCACTACACATACTCCACTTGACTCATGTTTAACAGTCGTTGAGATAATTCACATACAATAAAATTCATGAATTTGGTTGTAAGAGTTCTTTATATGCCCCACATACAGATATTTTCTCCCATTTTTGTGGGCTTTCTTTTACATTCATGGTATCCTTTGAGCCACAAATATTTTTAATTTTGACGAAGTCCAATTTACCTAGTTTTCCTTTTGTTGCTTGTGGTTGTATCATATCTAAGAAGGCTTTGCCTAACCCAAGGTCACTAAGATTTATTCATATTTTATTCTAAGAGTGTTGTAATTTTAGACATTACATTTAGATCTGCAATCCATTTTTGGTTGGTTTTTGTCTATTGTGGGAGGAAGGGATTCAAACTCATTTTGCAAGGGGACCTCCATATACCTCCACACTGCTGAACAAACACTTCTTTTCCTACTGAATGGTCTTAGTACCTGAGTTAAATTAAAAAAAAAATAGCTGATCATAGGACTTATTTCTGGACTCTCGATACTGTCCAACTGATTTATATGTACTGACACCTTTTTAAATTAAGCTAAAATCCACATAATACAAAATTAACCGTTTTCAAGTGTACAAGCCAATGGCATTTAGTATATTCACAGTGTTTTGCAACCAACACCACCTCTTATCTAGTTCCAAACATCTTCATCACCCCAAAAGGAAACCCATACACACCAAACAGTCATTCCCCATTCTCCATGACCCTGGCAACCACTAAATTGATTTATGTCTAAGGATTTACCTGTCCCGGATAGATCGTATCAATGGATTTATATAATATGTGATCATCTGTGTCCAGCTTCATTCACTAATCATAATGTTTGAGGTTCCTGCACTTTGAAGCATTTATCAGTATTTCATTTTTTTCATAGCTGAATATATATGCATATGCCACGTTTTGGTTATCCATTCATCAACTGATTTACATTTAGGTTGTTTCAATCTCTCAGATAATATAACTGCTGCTATGATCATTCCTGTACAAGTGTGTGTGTGTGAATACCTGTCTTTGATTCTTTAAGGTACATACACCAGAAAGGGACACTAGGCTCATATCACAATTTTTAGTTTAACTGTCAGAGGTCAAGCTGTTTTCTACAGTAGCTTTTCTACCCTAAACTCCTACCAACAATGTGCCAGTGTCCCAGTTTCTCCACGCGCTCATCAAAACTTGGTATTTTCTGTTTTCAGACCCATTTCCAAAGTCACATCCAGAACTCAACACAACACTCCAGATATAGTCTGGATAGCACAGAACAAAGTTGGACATCTTTCCTCTTGTGAACTACCTCCACCAGTAATCCAGACAATGATTCACTGAAGCCTTTTTTATAGGCACTTTACATTTTAAATCCACACTGAGTTTACTACAGTAGTTAAAATACAGAAGTTGCTTGTACTCAACCACATTTCCCTCACCCCTATAATTATGTAGCTACTTTCTGAACGCCTATACAAGACTTCACATCAAAACCCATTAAGTTTTCTTCTTAACCTTGGCCCACCACTTCAGTCAGAAATATTTTCCCAAAAGTTAACCGTGAAAAAACTCATTCCATCTAAAAATCTGATAAACATGGTATAAATGTTTTCACTCACATCATTACAAAAATATGGACAGTGACTTTCAGGTTGTCACTGGAAATTTTTCTCCAGCTGTCACTAATTCATTATTAATTTTTAGAGGTGCTACTCAAACAATCACATTTCCACCTAATTTTATGGCCATCTAGTTCAGAGTCTTGTCAACAAAGAGAAATTTCATAACATGTTTGGCTGAAATTCAGTTATACTAGATTCAGTCTCTTGACCCACAGCCTAATAAGTCTATCTAAAAAGCAGGGTTAGTCTGGGCTTCCCTGGTGGCCCAGGGGGTAAGGACACTGCCTTGCAATGAAAGGGCCGCCGGTTCGATCCCTGGCCTGGGAAGATCCCACGTGCTGCGGAGCAGCTGGATTGATGTGTCCAATTACCAAGTCGGAGCTCTGGAGCGCATGCGCCCAGAGCCAGCGCTCTGCTACAACAGAGGCCACTGTGATGGGAGGCCCACACGGGTCAAAGAACAAAGATGTATGAAAATAGAGAAATGAAAGACCAATAGAAGTGGCCCGCCTGCCCCTCTCACCCACCATCCCCCCAAAAAAATGAAAAGCAGGGTTAGTCTAACATAACTGTCTTTAGCGAGCCCATGTAATACCTTCCTTCAAAAATGTAATTGTAGTCAGTGTTCTTAGTACTTACAACACAGTGAACTCAGATAAGATCATATTAGGTTTCTAATCATGTTTTAAAATTTAAACAATAAAATTCAATGAAAAAGCAATATATGTCACATAAGGCAATATGGATCACTCAACACAGGGACTAAAGGTATCTCTGGTGGTGTACTTCACATCATCAAGACAAGTATGTTGTCAATTTACTGTACTTTACATTTATAAATTTTTTAAATTCTAAGAGTCTCTCCTCAGCCATAAAAAGTTCAACAGGAAAAAAATATTTCTCTCTCATGTGTTCACAAAAATTAAAGAATAATAAAACAATTAAACCAGTAAATTTAATCAATAAGTTTTGTGTTTCTAATAACATAGATCATTTTATTGAAACTAATTTCCCCAAGTTCAAAAATCTCTTTTATAAAGCTTTCTGAGACTGTTCCAGTCTAAAATAGCTGCTACTTTGCCCTTTCATGATACCTACTTCTATTCCTATCACTTGCTTTGCCACTCAATCATCTGATGCTTGGTAATTACTGTTGTTAACGGTTTGATAATTATTATCTACAACACAGTCCTGCCGCAATCTTTTCTAACTTCATCACAACCAACATAGAAAAGGTAAGCACTCCAATTCTTTTATTAATTTACATCGCATATATTATAAACCTATAAAGAATTAAGGTGAAACAGTCAGATTCACATCTTAGGATCTTCTGGTTCTTCCCCTTCTAAAAAGGAAAAACTAGGTACGGAGAAAGAGATGTTGAAGTATCAAAGGTAAAATCCAGCGGGTCGTGTTGAAAGAATGTTTACTGAACTCCTAAAATGTATCAAGTAAGCACTCTTATCAGTTTCCTATTGTTGTAGTCACAAATTACCAAGAACTTAGTGATAACAGATAAACACCTTACAGTTCTGGAAATCAGAAGCCCAAAACAGGTCTCACGAGGCTAAAATTGAAGTATCAGCAGAGCTGTATTCCTGCCCAGAAGTTCCAAAGAGAATCTAATTTCTTCCCTTTACTGGTTTACAGAAGCTACTCACATCCCTTCAGAACCCTCCCTCTTCTGTCCCCCAAGCCAGCAATGCCCAGGCTACTTCTTTCTCAGGATGCCATCTCTCCCGTTCTGACTCCACAGCCTCCTGCTACTTCTGCTAAAGTCCTTGTGATTACATTGAGTCCACCTGTTTTGAAAACCCTCACAACTCCACCTGTGCGTGTAGAGGAGGAAGGGGGTATAAAACAAAATGTACAAAAGGGAGGCTTTTTTTGTTCCTACATCAACCAGACAGCATCCCTAACTCATGAATCTGAGCAAACTCTGGGAGGCAGTGGAGGACAGAGGAGCCTGGAGTGCTGCAGGCCTTGGGGTAGCAAAGAGTCAGAGATGATAGCAACCAAACAACAATGACGCATCAAATAAAATCACCTCTCCAGTCATTACTTTATACTGGAGATTTCTGTGCATGATTTGTTTTAAAAAGGGGGGGCGGGCTAAATCTCTACAAACTACGCTACATTCCATTTAGGTTTCATTATATAAGAAGAGGTCGTTAGAAACAAGGCTAAAACTATGTGAAAAGGTGACACCCTGGATGTGAAAAATTCAACAATTTATGTCTTTGAATCATCCCTTATCTATTTTAAATGGATCACAGAGTTTAAGTTTGTAGATTCTTTCCCAATTTGTACAGTTTAGGCTCTACAGAGGTGAACATGTGAATTATTTTAACAACTATTCAGTATTCAGATACATTCCCCCAGATGTAATATATCGGATTACAGGTTATCAACAAGTTAATATGTCTTGATACATATAACACATTAGTTTTCAGGAAACCATCAGCCATACAGGAACATACCTTCTTTAAAAAAAAAAAAAAAAAAGACTATTGAGGTGATAACTGACTTCCAGGTGTCTCTTCTCATCTAATAATGAACTCTTAGCATGCTCCTTGGCCCTTCCCTAAACACCTGGGCAAACATAATTTTCTTTTCATGTCCTGAAAAATGGCTACAGATACAGGATGGAGATTAGGAAAGCGATACGTGATTGACAGCAGATGCCTTGGTGCTGTTAAAACGGCTGGCAGTCTTGACTGAACTTAGACCTCTAGAGGAGACATTTGCAAAACTTCCTGGGTTACGGCCTCTGTTTTGAATATCTGACAAACCTAGGGACTTCTCGCTAGAAAAATGCACATGAACACATACTCAAAACTTTTCATATAACTTATTTTATTGCATTTTAAGTTGACTCCCATTACAGACCATATAAAACCAGTCTTTGCAAAGATATCTGCGGGTCTCAATTTTTGGGTTTTTTTTACCAGAATTTGTTACACTCAGGAATGAAATTCCAAGTATGCAATAAAACAAACCAAACTTTACCATTATTTTCAACAAACAGATGCCCAAATAGTGATGGCTGTTGGCTTCAGTGCCTCTGATACCAAAGCACAGTCCTAGGAGAAAATCTACCTCTTTTGCAGAATTCTCCAGGGAGATCTGGGAAAAACACAGGTGTAAAAGAGAAAGCTCAGGTCTAGACAGTAAGAGTGTTCCCTAAAACAGTAACACTGTATACTTGCACATATTTATAAATACAAAAAGGCATGGCTTCAAAAATCGAGAAATAAGATAAACGTAAATACTTGAATTAAAAAAAAAAAAAACCACACCGAATCTACTATGTTCCTGCTACTTAGTCATGCAATATGTATTTAAGTTCAAAGTGGAGTAAACCACACCCTCAAAAGATGGATTCTCAGGCCCATTAGATAAAAAAGAAAATCCTAGAAGATATACATTACATGTGTGTTCTCTTGAGTTTGAAATTGGAGCTTTGCTAAGATTCAGTATATGAGGCTGACACCAGCACCCTCTCTTGGTGTCTTGCGTCAGGCTGCTGAGAGCATTTCCTAGGCTGGATAGCCCAGCTCTGGCTCACTGGACTTCCCGCCTACCTATGGGCAACTAGAAAAGAAGCTTCTTAGTTTCCTGGGGACAAACAGTTGTGGAACTATGAGATTGCTTCACAGCATCACCCTGGCATCCACCTCCCAGCTTCCTGGGTAAAGAGAAGCAGGCGAGCAGAACCTGAGTGGCACAGGTATTTGGATCTGACATCCTAACCCTGGAACGCAACTCAGGGTCTATCCTGCAGTTTCCAAAGTGTCCAGAGAGAAGTATTAATACAGCCATGGCGGAGGGGGCTCAAGTTCTGGATTCCACCGCAGCTCCCAGGATGCCCTCTGAGCTGCCCTGGTGGGTTACCCCGGGACAGATCCCCTAAAAGCTGTTCTGTGCTTCTGACAATCCTGTAAACTCTCATACATTGTATGAAATCTCTTCTAGTTTAAAATATCCTGAAAAGTTTTTGTTTGTGATGCTGGAGACACACATAGTACTGCAGGAGATGAAAGTCCCCTCAGGGAGAGATGGCAGTTTCATACCCTGGAGGGGTTGTCTGTGATGTCCTCACCTGTTTGCTTTCAGCAGATCACAATTTGCTGCCGAGGGCATGGGCCCAAGCACGTAGATCTGCAGATCTCAGTAGAATTACGCTATCAGTAACAGATGGATTTTTTTTTTTTTTAACTTTGTAAAGAAAGGCAGATTACACATAGTATTAATGAAGCAAAATACAAGGAACCAATAAGACAATGGGAAAGCTGACAGCTGCCTGTTACCAATGAAAAGTGCTTTATCAATAACTGCAAGGTAAAAACATGATTATCTTATAAAATATAAACTATAAAACTTTTAGAAGAAAATACAGGGTAAAAAAGTCTTTGAGACTTAGGACTAAGTGAAGAGTCCACAGACACAATACCAAAAATACTATTACAAAAGAAAAAATGCGGGACTTCCCTGGTGGTCCAGTGGCTAAAGCAGAAGGCCCAGGTTCGAACCCTGGTCAGGGAACAAGATCCCACATGCTATAACTAAAACCTCAGGCAGCCAAGTAAATAAATAAATATTTTTAAAAAGAAAAGAAAAAGCAATGATTAAAATGCACTACACAAAATTTAAAACTTTCCTGCCTATATCAAAAAACAAATCTGTTAAGAGGATGAGGAGACAAGGTGTGGATGGGAAGAAAATCTGTGCCAACCACAAACCTAACAAAAGACTTTTATCTCGAATACACAAAGAACTCAAACTCATCAGTGAAAAACAAACCACCTTATTTGCTCATTTGGGAAACAATCTGCCCATTAGGGAAAGGCAAATTGAAACTACAATGAGACATCATTACACAACTATTAGAATGACTAAAAATTATAAAAAACAGTGAAACAACCCAATTCTGGCAAACATATAGAGAAGCTGGATCTTTCGTACACTGCTGTTGGGAATATACAGCCACTCTGGAAAACAGCCTGGCTGTTTCTTGTAAAAATAAACAGACACTTAACAACGCAACCCAACAATTACACTCATGGGCACTTACACCAGAGAAGTGAGAACTTATGCTCACATAAAAGTCCTGCTTACAAATGTGCACAATTGCCTTAATCGTCACTACCAGAAGCCAGAAACTACTCCTATGCTCTTCAACAGGTGAAGAGCCAAACTATGGACCATGACACATCCATACCCTGAACCTTACTCAGTACTAAAAAGAACTGCTGGTGCACAGGACAGCCTAGATGGTTCTCCAGGGCACTGGATTAGGTGAAAAAAGTTCACCTCAAAAGGTTACATACAGTACAGTTCCATTTATGTAACACGCTCAAAATGACACAATGACAGAGATGGAGAACAAATGACTGGTTGCCAAAAAAATAGGGAAGGGGAAAGTGGGGAATGGAGACAGTGAGCTACCTGACGGAGTTTCCTGGCAGTGATGGAACAGCAACCGTATCTTTGGACTGTGGTGGTTAACCAAAACCAGACATGAAATGTTATCAAATTACGTAGAACTATACACAAACATATACATGAATGAGTGCATTAAAAGGTGGTCCAGTGGCTAAAGCAGAAGGCCCAGGTTCGAACCCTGGTCAGGGAACAAGATCCCACATGCTATAACTAAAACCTCAGGCAGCCAAGTAAATAAATAAATATTTTTAAAAAGAAAAGAAAAAGCAATGATTAAAATGCACTACACAAAATTTAAAACTTTCCTGCCTATATCAAAAAACAAATCTGTTAAGAGGATGAGGAGACAAGGTGTGGATGGGAAGAAAATCTGTGCCAACCACAAACCTAACAAAAGACTTTTATCTCGAATACACAAAGAACTCAAACTCATCAGTGAAAAACAAACCACCTTATTTGCTCATTTGGGAAACAATCTGCCCATTAGGGAAAGGCAAATTGAAACTACAATGAGACATCATTACACAACTATTAGAATGACTAAAAATTATAAAAAACAGTGAAACAACCCAATTCTGGCAAACATATAGAAAGCTGGATCTTTCGTACACTGCTGTTGGGAATATACAGCCACTCTGGAAAACAGCCTGGCTGTTTCTTGTAAAAATAAACAGACACTTAACAACGCAACCCAACAATTACACTCATGGGCACTTACACCAGAGAAGTGAGAACTTATGCTCACATAAAAGTCCTGCTTACAAATGTGCACAATTGCCTTAATCGTCACTACCAGAAGCCAGAAACTACTCCTATGCTCTTCAACAGGTGAAGAGCCAAACTATGGACCATGACACATCCATACCCTGAACCTTACTCAGTACTAAAAAGAACTGCTGGTGCACAGGACAGCCTAGATGGTTCTCCAGGGCACTGGATTAGGTGAAAAAAGTTCACCTCAAAAGGTTACATACAGTACAGTTCCATTTATGTAACACGCTCAAAATGACACAATGACAGAGATGGAGAACAAATGACTGGTTGCCAAAAAAATAGGGAAGGGGAAAGTGGGGAATGGAGACAGTGAGCTACCTGACGGAGTTTCCTGGCAGTGATGGAACAGCAACCGTATCTTTGGACTGTGGTGGTTAACCAAAACCAGACATGAAATGTTATCAAATTACGTAGAACTATACACAAACATATACATGAATGAGTGCATTAAAAACCATGAACTCTGAATACGGCTCCTTAACAGCACTGTACCAGGGTCAGTTTTCCGGTTTAATGTTGTTATAAATATATTGTGTTGATATTACAACTGAGGGACACCGAATGAAGGTTACCCAGAAGTTCCTATAAGATTTTTGTAACTCGATGTGACTTTATGGTTATTTCAAAATAAAAAGGTTTTTTAAGTGATGGCATTCAATCATCTTTATCTCTAAAATGACTAATATTTTAGATGGAATCAAAAACCTAGAAATAATTTTAAATTGTTCTAAAATATTGTTCATTTCTGTCTCATTATTTTTATTAATGTCTTACTGTGTGCATAATATTACAGTATAGAGTTTACAAAAAACATACACATACTGGGAATGCAGACATATTTTTCTATGCCGCTAGAGTACGACATGAAAGCTCTGCAGATTTCTGTTACAGAGGCTATACTAATCAAATCCTCTGTCTATTAAATTTCTTACTTGGGCAAACATATGTTGTAACAGGAAAAACATAGGTTTGAGAATCAAAAAGAACTCAAATTGTATCCATAGTATAAAACAGGTCACAATATCATCCTCCTCTGTGAAATGCAGACGTTGTATTAGATCAATAACAAGGACAGTCCAATTCTAAAAATACTATGACTCCATGAGTTCTACAACAGGAGAAGGTTAAACAACCATAAACAAATGGTCTAAAACTAAAACTCTAAAACTCTAACCAGTATTTACTGAAACTATACTATGGGTTCAGTACTGCCAGGAATGTTAAATAAAGACATAGTCTAAGTCATCATCAATACAAACTCAGAAATGTGCATCTACAAAGATAATTTTAGCTCAAAGAAAAGAGATTATCAAAAGATCTTATTTAAATATAAACAGATAACAGGCACATGGGATATTTGACATGCAACCTCACCATTTTTTAAAGCCTCTAATTTCTTCCCATGGAATTATATTAGGTTCTGACTTGCAACCAACAATACACCAATGCATACAGGTGTCATGGTGTACAAGTTTGCAGGTTAGTTTCTCACAAGAGGTAGACTATCAAGACATCCACCAAAGAATTCCTTTTCATCCACTTGAGTTAGACTTCATAAGATGGAATTTTAAGACATTCATTATTCAGGGGAAGTTAAACATCTACCAGGTGACTATACCACCCTGTCGTACAGCCTTCTGCTAGGCAGAAATACCACCTACCCGAAACAGAGTACAAAGCTAGGAAAGAAGACAAGCATCTTCTAAGCAGTAAAAGTCAACATAACAAGGTCCTAGCACTGAAGGTCCATGCACAGGAAGTTCCTTGGTTTCTCTCCCAGAACCTTCTATCATTTTTACCCACCACTCAACAAATGGCTAGTGGTTCTAGTCTCATATTGCACAGAGAATACCAAATCAGTAAGGTGAGTTAACTACAACAGGTGGGTGTAATGAGAGCGAACAAAAAGACACAGTTAACAGTAAAGCAAGTCTACCCCTCAAACCAGACATGATTTAGGAAGGAATGGTTTCACCAACAAATGAACAAAATATGGTGATCTGTATATTGCGGACTTTGGCGACTAACGACTGAGGATTCTGCAAATACATCATTAAGAGTTTACTGACACCCTAAACACCAAAATAGTCATTCTTTTACTAGTATTAGAGACAGCATTATCCATCTTTTTTAATGGATAAAAAATTTGAAAATCACATTTAAATTATCTTTCCAGCATTCTTTAGCATCAAACTAATGTTTGTTACCATAAAATCGACACTCCCTCCCCCCCAAAAAGAGGACAAATAAAAACAAGCAGTCTTGAGAAGTTGAGATATGCTGAAATTCATGCAGGCAACAAGGTATACCTGTGACTGTTACACAGCCTGAAAAATGAAGCTGCATTGTGGTAAATGAACAAACTAATACCCCCAGATGTCCTTAAACAAAAAAAACCCCACCACTTCAACCTCTCTGAAATATGGTCATTCTAAACACAAATGTATCTCACAACTGCTGTCATTCGACAAGACTTAGCTGGTAAAAATTTACATTGACATTTCCTAGAAAAATCAGGAGTGCAGCAATATCAAAGTGTCTTAGTTTGATCAAAAATGGTCATTCAAAAAAAGAAAAAGTCATTCAAAACACTTTTAAAAAAAAAAAAAACATTTTATTTATTTTTTGGGGGGTAGGGTGGTGGGGGCGGGGCGGGTGGGCCGCTTCTATTGGTCTTTCATTTGTCTATTTTTTTTTTTAAACTTTTTTTTGGCTGTGCTGGGTCTTTGTTGATGTGTGGGTTTAGCTTCTCTGCGGTATGTGGGATCTTCCTGGATCAGGGATTGAACCTGAGTCTCCTGCACTGGCAGACGGGTTCTTATCCACTGAGCCACAGGGAAGCCCCCATTTGTCTATTTTTCATCCATCTTTGTTCTTTGGCCAGTGTGGGCCTCCCATCGCAGTGGCCTCTGTTGTCACAGAGCACCGGCTCTGGGCGCATGCGCTCCAGAGCTCTGGCTCGGTAATTGGACACATCAGTCCAGCCACTCCGTGGCATGTGGGATCTTTCCAGGCCAGGGATCGAACCAGCGCCTCTTGCACTGCAAGGCAGTGTCCTTACCCACTGGACCACCAGGGAAGCCCTCAAAACACTCTTAAAAAAAGAGAAAAGGGTTTCCCTGGTTGCTCAGTGGTGAAGAGTTCACCTGCCAATGCAGAAGATGAAAGTTCAATCCCTGATCTGGGAAGAGCCCACACAACTAAGCCCATGAGTCACAACTATTGAGCCTGTGCTCTAGAACCTTGGAGTCACAACTATAGAGCCCATGTACCACAACTATCGAAGCCTGAGTGCCCTAGAGCGTGAGTTCCACAACAAGAGAAGTCACCTCAACAAGAAGCCTGCTCACCTCAACTAGAGAGCAGCCCCCACTCCCTGCAACTAGAGAAGCAGTGAAAACTCAGAATAGCCAAAAATAAATAAATAAAATTAAAAAAGAAAAGAAAAAAGAAATGACCAGAAGCCTGTAAAACTACAAAGGATAATGACAGAAAATTCTCAAAAATAAATCATATACTTTTACTTTATAAGATAGTACATATAAAGTACTTACCATATTACTTATTAAGTATGTGGCTACTATTATTATTAACAAGCTGGAAAATAAGGACTGGAAAGCTGATGAAAATATCTATGATTATAGTGGTCTGGTAACCAATAAACACTTAAGTTCCTACAAGGTCACCAGCGGGGCAATACAAGTTCATCACAACCAACTTACACAGCAAGTTTATTTATCTCTGATCCAGTAAATGACACATTGCATAACACTTTCTAAACCAGTAAGGTAAACATTATGTTACATTCCGCAATGATTAAAACTTACCAAGTATTTTTAGCTTCGTTCAAAGTACTGTCCTTTATTTAAGTTCAGTATGTAGAACTGGATAAATTAGTCACTTGCAGAGAGTCACCAAATGATAAAATAAGTATTGGAAAAAAAGGCTCACCAAAATGAGGGTTTTTTTTTTTTTCCTTTCAAACTGAGTCTTGTGATTTTTACAGGAAGGAGAAAAAAATCTCTGTTCCCCTTTCTTTCCAGGCTTAGGTAGGATAAGTATTTAGATAAATTCCCTATTAAAGAAAATCTTCCTACACTTGGAGGATCATTAAAGGACCCACTCTACTCCTAGGATTTGTGCACATTAGAGGGACAGATTTATAAGAAATGCACACTTATTACAATGTTATTCTTCATTTATATGACATATCAGAACAGCAAATGTATAGAGATGGAATGTATGTCAGCAGTCGCCTAGGGCTGAGGAAGAAGGAATGCGGTGCTGAAAGAGTTCTAAAATTAATTGTGATAAGTAAGTGAAAGTCGCTCAGTCATGTCCAACACTTTGGAACCCAAGGTAAAGCCATGGAATTCTCCAGGCAAGAATACTAGAGTGGGTAAGCCTTTCCCTTCTCCAGGGGATCTTCCCAAGGGGAATGAACCCAGGTCTCCTGCATTGCAGGCAGATTCTTTACCACCTAAGCCACTAAGGAAGTCAAAGAATACTGGAGTAGGTAGCCTATCCCTTAAAGGGAATATCTTGGTTGCGATAGAAGTGCATAACTCCAGAATATACTATAAATAGGGGAATCTAAATAGGGGAAAATAGTAATCTAAATAGTCTAAATAGGGGAATTGTATGGTATGTACATTATATCTCAATTAAACTGTTATTTTAAATTTTTAAGTCTTTTCAAAATTCGACAAATCACACTTTAAGCAGTACAAAACTCCATCAGATGTATCCTCGGTCAGATAGTCTTCCTAACCTTGCTGACTCCAATCACTGCCAATCCTACAAGGCCACTTTCTTAACAATCCAATTTCTTTCTCCACAAATATAAAGATCAAGCAGTAGAATAGGCTTGTGAGGGAAAGAGGCAGTCCGTTTTGTAAAAGTTAGAAATACTTCACCCTATATTTTAATACAAGTGAAACAATTATTTTCAGGACATACAAAAGAAGAACCTGATAAAGGTATCTGTTTACTGTAGCATTTTAAGTTTAAAAGAATGTGCTACTATATCAGCAAACTATCAATCACCTACTAGGATACAGATACAATGTCATAATGGAGTCCATGAAACGTATGACCCTGGAGGGTATAAGGAAAGACACATCAACAATTGCATCATTTCAGAAATATTCTGCCTCATGGGAACAGCAGTGTTTTGACATTACCAAAAAAAAAAAAAAAATGCTAGAGCCCATAGATTTACCTTAACAGGTTCCAATGGATCCAACATACCTCCTATGGAGTACCAGGTTTGTTTGCTTTGAAAGAAACTATACCAAATAATAAACAAGGGTGAATAACACATCTAAGAGTACACTCGGTGTACACTACCTTTAACTCACACGCACCACTCTATTTAAGGATCCTACTCAGAGAAGCTTGTGGTGCACACATCTCCTTTCCTCAGTGCCTACATGGTACACAAATCAGGTGCAGTTCTCAACAAAAACTTGCTGAATACACAGAGATTCCTCCCCTGATTAGTCTTACTGGCTACTTGCAGCTGGGCTTTCCATTTAGGAACCTCTGGATAACCTTTTTCCCTTCTACGCTGGCTTACAGAAGCACTCTCAACAGCAGAATCTTATCACCTTCTTCATCAGCCTAAACTATAGCTCCCTTTTTATAATGAGCAACATTAAGGGTAGAGTAAAACCTCTGCAGGTGAACTGATCAGGAACAAATACCTCCTTGCATACCTCCTGGGGCTACAGTGAGCAGTGCCAGTTGGCAGCCTCAGGGCAATTTTTAATGCTCTCTAGAGATGAGAAGAATCAAGAAAGGAGAAGAGATTAGGCTTACAGTATGCACTCCAAAAACATTTTAGAGTAAAGATACTTAAAATGTTCAGGCACATAGATTATGACCATTTCTGAAATGATTGTTGATTCTTAAGGTCCATAATTGCAGACTATGTTCTGAACACAAAACTATTGGTGGGAAGTTTGTTTCTTAAGAGCAGATAAAATAATGACAATTACTGAACCTGGAGAAATTAATAATAATCATTTACTTTACTATACAAAATAAATAAGCATATAAAATTGATTACTTTTCACCATTTCCAGTGAATGTAACTCACTAAATAAAATTTTCAAGTATGATAGTTTAAATCACTCCTATCTGAAGGTAATTTTAAAAGAAGAGAAAAAAAACTAGACTTAAAAGTCAAACCATGACCAACAGTGATAATGTGATGAAGGCAATGTTATGGGGGGTATGTGGCTTCTAAATTATACATTTTCTTTCATAACAATTTTCAAAGAGCAGGTGAAACAAAAAGTTTTTACGCTATGACATTACCAAAAAAAAAAATTTTTTGCTAGAGCCCATAGATTTACCTTAACAGGTTCCAATGGATCCAACATACCTCCTATGGAGTACCAGGTTTGTTTGCTTTGAAAGAAACTATACCAAATAATAAACAAGGGTGAATAACACATCTAAGAGTACACTCGGTGTACACTACCTTTAACTCACACGCACCACTCTATTTAAGGATCCTACTCAGAGAAGCTTGTGGTGCACACATCTCCTTTCCTCAGTGCCTACATGGTACACAAATCAGGTGCAGTTCTCAACAAAAACTTGCTGAATACACAGAGATTCCTCCCCTGATTAGTCTTACTGGCTACTTGCAGCTGGGCTTTCCATTTAGGAACCTCTGGATAACCTTTTTCCCTTCTACGCTGGCTTACAGAAGCACTCTCAACAGCAGAATCTTATCACCTTCTTCATCAGCCTAAACTATAGCTCCCTTTTTATAATGAGCAACATTAAGGGTAGAGTAAAACCTCTGCAGGTGAACTGATCAGGAACAAATACCTCCTTGCATACCTCCTGGGGCTACAGTGAGCAGTGCCAGTTGGCAGCCTCAGGGCAATTTTTAATGCTCTCTAGAGATGAGAAGAATCAAGAAAGGAGAAGAGATTAGGCTTACAGTATGCACTCCAAAAACATTTTAGAGTAAAGATACTTAAAATGTTCAGGCACATAGATTATGACCATTTCTGAAATGATTGTTGATTCTTAAGGTCCATAATTGCAGACTATGTTCTGAACACAAAACTATTGGTGGGAAGTTTGTTTCTTAAGAGCAGATAAAATAATGACAATTACTGAACCTGGAGAAATTAATAATAATCATTTACTTTACTATACAAAATAAATAAGCATATAAAATTGATTACTTTTCACCATTTCCAGTGAATGTAACTCACTAAATAAAATTTTCAAGTATGATAGTTTAAATCACTCCTATCTGAAGGTAATTTTAAAAAGAAGAGAAAAAAAACTAGACTTAAAAGTCAAACCATGACCAACAGTGATAATGTGATGAAGGCAATGTTATGGGGGGTATGTGGCTTCTAAATTATACATTTTCTTTCATAACAATTTTTCAAAGAGCAGGTGAAACTGGTGATAGGAAAATACTGCTTTTTCCTTTAAACATTCGTATACACTTTTCCCAAACAATACAATTTAAACTTTTTTTTATTGCTTATGGTTTTACAGAATCTATTTGGCTAATAAAACTGCTCAAGCATTTTAGGCAACAGTAAGGGGCGAGGGGTGGGGGGATAGGTTCCAATATTTGTTAATGCTTTTCACCAAAATCCACAATCTAATGAAGCAATACACATATCACTATGCCAGAAGTCAGAGTATGGCTTGAACTGAAAAGGACTTTACAGGAGCAAGTAAAAGAGTCTTGGGATTAGAGTAGCAGAGTTTGCAGACAAGGTAACATTTGAACTGTGTTAGATGGATGATCCCTCTGATGAGGTAACAATAACTAAAATTCAGAGTACATGCTCTGCCCGCCCCCAATATTTTACAGATTAAAAAAGTTTGAGTAGTGGGCTTCCCTGGTGGTCCAGTGGGTAAGGACATCACCTTGCAATGCAAGAGGCGCCAGTTCGATCCCTGGCCAGGGAAGATCCCACGTGCTGCGGAGTGGCTGCACCCAGGTGTCCAATTACCGAGCCGGAGCTCTGGAGCGCATGTGCCCAGAGCTGGTGCTCTGCGACAACAGAGGCCACTGAGATGGGAGGCCCACACTGGCCAAAGAACAAAGATGGATGAAAATGGATAAATGAAAGACCAATAGAAGTGGCCCCTCCTTCCCCAACCCGCCCCCCCCAAAAAATAAATTTAAAAAAGTTTGAGTAGTGAACATACACCCCAAACATACTTTCTTTTATTTATTTTTTTTTGGTGTTAATCACATGACATAATTTTTTAATGCAGTACAAACTTTTCCAATCATGGTTACATAATATTCAGCCACTAATAAAAAATATGGAACGCTTCACAAATTTGCATGTCACCTTTGCGCAGGGGCCATGCTAATCTTCCCTGTATCATTCCAATTTTAGTGTATGTGCTGCCGAAGCGAGCACTGTCTTTTATTTTTAAAACATACATTAGGGCTTCCCCTGGTGGTCCAGTGGATAAGGACACGGCCTTGCAGTGCAAGGGACGCCGGTTCAATCCCTGGCCTGGGAAGATCCCACGTGCTGCGGAGCGGCTGGACCCATGTGTCCAATCACCAAGCCGGAGCTCTGGAGCGCATGCATGCAGAGCAGGTGCTCTGCGACAACAGAGGCCACTGAGATGGGAGGCCCACACTGGCCAAAGAACAAAGATGGATGAAAATAGATAAATGAAAGACCAATAGAAGTGGCCCCTCCTTCCCCAACCCGCCCCCCCCCAAAAAATAAATTTAAAAAAGTTTGAGTAGTGAACATACACCCCAAACATACTTTCTTTTATTTATTTTTTTTTGGTGTTAATCACATGACATAATTTTTTAATGCAGTACAAACTTTTCCAATCATGGTTACATAATATTCAGCCACTAATAAAAAATATGGAACGCTTCACAAATTTGCATGTCACCTTTGCGCAGGGGCCATGCTAATCTTCCCTGTATCATTCCAATTTTAGTGTATGTGCTGCCGAAGCGAGCACTGTCTTTTATTTTTAAAACATACATTAGGGCTTCCCCTGGTGGTCCAGTGGATAAGGACACGGCCTTGCAGTGCAAGGGGCGCCAGTTTGACCCCTGGCCTGGGAAGATCCCACGTGCCGCGGAGCGGCTGGACTTATGTGTCCAATCACCGAGCCGGAGCTCTGGAGCGCTGGCGCTCTGCGACAACAGAGGCCACTGCGATGGGAGGCCCACACTGGCCAGAGAACAAAGATGGATGAAAACAGAAATGAAAGACCAATAGAAGTAGCCCGCCCGCTCCCCTCCCTCCCCAACCCGACCTCCGCCCAAAATAAATAAATAAATAAATCTTTTTAAAATAAAAAAATTAAACATACATTATAAGAATTTGCTACATAAAGAAAGGAAAACTTTCCCACCTAACTTTCCATCATTCCACTATTCCTTTATCATTTGGGCATGAATCCTGTGTCACTGTTACGATGCACCTGTTACTGCAATGAGATACCAATGATCATTTTCCTATGGATGATAATTTTGCATCTTCCCATTAATCTCCATAACTCTGAGAGTAATGACTGTCATCCATTTCTACTTTATGTTTCCATAATACTCCTCAAATAAATGGGTACTCACTCAACAGATGCTAACAGATTAAACCTAGTTCTAATAATTGGAACAACAAGCAATCACCATCACGAAAGACATCTGTGGAACAGATACATTAACAACTCACATTTTTGTACACTAAACAAAAAGCATCTAGATTAATATATTTTGCCCTAGACACTAAGTCAACTGCAGTTCTTTTGTGTAACTTGTGCAGAAAGGCATTTTTAAAAAAAATAAGTCTCTCAAGCAGCCTCTATAGAACATTATCCTTTTCTGTCACAAAGACCTACGTCAATGAATGCATTCACTGGGCTCTAGAAACATATTAGGTGACAGAGTGAATTTGCACAGAAACAGAGGACAGGCCTATTTCCCAAGGATCTCAAGGGACACCTCACAATTCAAGAAATGCCTTGGCAATGTGTATATTTAAGACAATGTGTTTAAAACCACATAAAGAGCTCACAGGAAAAATACGTATTCCAGGAAACATAGACTAGATATTTCAAAGATAGTTCTGAGTGTTTCCTTTGTGTGTAATCTTTTAAAAGTTCAAGAATTCTCTCCTCCATTGTTTAAATAATCTGGTAAGTACACAAAAATAGAATTTGGAAATTTGCTTTAATCTTCTATTTTCTATTATGAGATGGAAAGGAAGATTTAGCTAGCAAGCTTGCCTGACAGATCACCAAAGGAGAGGATCAAAGAGAAGAAAAGGGAGGACTAGGTGTAACAATGCCAGATACCATCAAGATTATTAGGACAGATCATGCGTTTGTGTGTCTACACTTCCCAAATTCAATACGAAGAGTAAAGTATCTCTCAAACATTATTTTCTGAAATTGACTTTTAGTTTCCCAACTATAGTTTCTCTGTTACTGCTGAGCCTGTGAATTTATAAGACTTCACACCACTCACAAAGTTAATAAACTCTATAAAGTTTTTCGTATTGGTTAAAAAAAAACCACTGAGCCAGAGGTTCCAAAAAACTCACTTTTCTAAAATAACAGCAGTTTTACAAAATAACTCATAATGGAAGAAAAGACAGGATGCAATGCTACCTTTGATAATCAGTAGCCAAAAAAGAAAAAAAAAGACTACAGAATAACACACCCACCGCAACTTTGTTTATAGGCTTGTAACTGGCACATGCAAGTACTCTACAAACTATTGCACAAGAAGAAACTGTCAAAAACGAATGCTCATGAAAACATTTCTTTTCTAAATAAGTTTTCTAGCAAGGATGTATTGTTTGTAACTTTTTTAGCAAGTATTAGCAGGTACAGAAAAGCACTAACGCTTAAGATGGAGGAAAGAAATTTCTTAACGTTTATCAATAGTACAAGCTGCTGTTACTAATTATAATACCTATGGGTTCAGTAGCAGAAATTAACTTTACGGAAAATACCTATTTGACAGAATAGTTTATTTCTATCAAAAGTCTATTTTTTTCCTCTAATCCTATAGGCTCTAGCAACCTTAAGCTTTTTGTTTGTTTTGCAATTTATTTTCCGTCCAAAAGAAGCTCCGCCAGTAAGTCAGTAATACTTTCCACAGTTCAAAGGTTAAGGCAAATTCTGCTCTACACTGAACTCTTGCTTATCATCAGTAGCACCCTCCTAAAGAGCTCACAGGAAAAATACGTATTCCAGGAAACATAGACTAGATATTTCAAAGATAGTTCTGAGTGTTTCCTTTGTGTGTAATCTTTTAAAAGTTCAAGAATTCTCTCCTCCATTGTTTAAATAATCTGGTAAGTACACAAAAATAGAATTTGGAAATTTGCTTTAATCTTCTATTTTCTATTATGAGATGGAAAGGAAGATTTAGCTAGCAAGCTTGCCTGACAGATCACCAAAGGAGAGGATCAAAGAGAAGAAAAGGGAGGACTAGGTGTAACAATGCCAGATACCATCAAGATTATTAGGACAGATCATGCGTTTGTGTGTCTACACTTCCCAAATTCAATACGAAGAGTAAAGTATCTCTCAAACATTATTTTCTGAAATTGACTTTTAGTTTCCCAACTATAGTTTCTCTGTTACTGCTGAGCCTGTGAATTTATAAGACTTCACACCACTCACAAAGTTAATAAACTCTATAAAGTTTTTCGTATTGGTTAAAAAAAAAAAACCACTGAGCCAGAGGTTCCAAAAAACTCACTTTTCTAAAATAACAGCAGTTTTACAAAATAACTCATAATGGAAGAAAAGACAGGATGCAATGCTACCTTTGATAATCAGTAGCCAAAAAAGAAAAAAAAAGACTACAGAATAACACACCCACCGCAACTTTGTTTATAGGCTTGTAACTGGCACATGCAAGTACTCTACAAACTATTGCACAAGAAGAAACTGTCAAAAACGAATGCTCATGAAAACATTTCTTTTCTAAATAAGTTTTCTAGCAAGGATGTATTGTTTGTAACTTTTTTAGCAAGTATTAGCAGGTACAGAAAAGCACTAACGCTTAAGATGGAGGAAAGAAATTTCTTAACGTTTATCAATAGTACAAGCTGCTGTTACTAATTATAATACCTATGGGTTCAGTAGCAGAAATTAACTTTACGGAAAATACCTATTTGACAGAATAGTTTATTTCTATCAAAAGTCTATTTTTTTCCTCTAATCCTATAGGCTCTAGCAACCTTAAGCTTTTTGTTTGTTTTGCAATTTATTTTCCTTCCAAAAGAAGCTCCGCCAGTAAGTCGAAGTAATACTTTCCACAGTTCAAAGGTTAAGGCAAATTCTGCTCTACACTGAACTCTTGCTTATCATCAGTAGCACCCCTCCCTTTTTTTTTTTTCAAATTATCCTGACCTGAGGGAGGTTAACGCTCCCTTACTATACAAATCCACGAAAGAAGCGATTTTAGATGCCTGGAATGAAACTGGGATGGAAGGAAAAGACCGACAGCGATTAAGAACCATTTCGTCCTAGAACTGAGCCCGTCTTCAAAACGCAGGAAACGAGGTTCTGCCCAAAGAACCTGCCGCCCGCCCAGAAGCCACAACTTCCATCAGTAGGAAAGAAAAGTTACAAAGAAGAGCTCAGCACCCAGGCAGCCTGAGTGAGTGCGGAGACTTGAGAGCTGCAAAGACGCTCCCTGGCCCCGACGGCCCGCGGGCGGCGACTGCGGCGTCGGTGGGGCCAATTCCAACTCCGGCTGGTTCTGAGTCTAGGGGTGCCCGGCGCCCGCAGCCGCACTCCTCCCCACGACCGCGAGCAGTGGGCGGAAAGACCAGAGGAAATGAAAAGCAGGACAATGCTGGGCCTGGCTAGCGACTCTGCGCGTTCCGCGGTCCCCAGCGCCTCTTTTCGCCCGGCGTCGCCAGCTGCCGTGCTAAGTTTGTTCCTCAGCCCTGCCTTCACCGCCAGGGCGGTGGACCAGAGGCCGCCGACACCCTCCGCCTCGCCGCCGCCTTCCTCCCCGCGGGGCGGCTCCCGCGAGTCCGCGAGGACGCGGTGCGCGCGAGCAGAATTGGGCGCGCGAGGAGAAGGGGGCGCGCAAGGAAGCAGCGCGCGCACCGGGAGCCGGGCGCGCGGGGGAGCGAGGCGAGCGGCGCTCCCCGAGGATCGGCTGCCGCTCCGGCGAGTTTTCGGTTGAGATGGGGGCTGCGCCTCGGCTTAGCGTCCGTTATGAGTCTTAGCCCGGCGGTGCAGGTTGCCAGCCATCCTGGCCCGCCTCCCCCTCGGCTCCCATCAGAAAGACAGCGGGTGAGGGCCGGCGACCTCGCTTTAGCCAGGGCTGTGCCCGCCAATCGGCAGGCATCCCAGCGCCTGGCCCTGGAAGAGAAAGTGAAATGAAGCGCCTTTCCCCAAGCAACACCTACCCGTCCCCAGTCCAAGTGCAGCTGCCTCGCTCCGCTGGCGCCACCGGTCCCCGCCCTCGGGCCCCAGGCTCCGTTCTCTTGACAATGGCGCGTCCCCTTTAAGGAATAATCCGATCGGAACCTATCTGTGGTTAAACCTCCCTCCGACTCCTGATTTTAACCGGATTTCTCTCTCTCTCCCCGAGCCCGACGGGCGCCCGGCGGTGCTGCGAGCTCTTCCCACCTCTTCCCCGCCCCGCCCACTCCCTAGCCTTCCTGATTGGCGAGAAACACTACAACAGGAACAGCAGTTCTCAAACACCACTGGCCAGAGCAGCCGCCGCTCAGAATTACCCCCACCTTCACCCCGCCCCTTTTCCTGGGTTGGTCCTACCTCTAATCATTCTCGGTCTTCTACTCTGTCGTTGCTTTGGAGAACTGGCTGTCAAGGCTTACCCTCCCGCCCCCGGAAAGCGAACTTTATTTTTATTGGTAAAAGGACATCTTCCTGTATACATGATTGGACAAGGAAGGAGTTAGTCTGCACGCCCATTATTGCTTGCTCTACCGGGGTTCGAGAAAGACAACTGCAAAGTCCTCCTCCCCACTTTACCTAGTTCGAAGCGCCTTTCCCTTTAAATATTGGTAGGGGTCGTAGACAAACTCTTAGCCTGTATTGGGGAACGACGGAAAGGGAGAGGAGAAATTTTCAAAATCTCTTGATGGGTAACATATCGGAGAACTGGAGCTAGGATCCTGCGGAATTTCATCCGTCGATCTACTGAATGAAGTGGTTAGAATGAGTTAGAACACTTGAAATTCTAGCACTAACTCCTGAAATGTAATCAACAAGTTTTCACTCACTGTCCACTCCACCCCTACGCTCGATCCGACTGGCATTTTGCTACGGTAAAGAACTTTAATAAAGATATCTGCCAACCTAGAGGTGTCCTTGTTTGTTCCACAAATGTTCATTTAAATCGCCTCCATTTAAAGTTCCGTTTAATTCATGTCCTCTGTTGTTATCTCGGGGTTTGTCACAAGAGCTAAGTTATTCTTCTAAAAAGACTGAATAGATACCCACCCACTATGCCAGCCTCCAAGCCTCCGAAGTTGAAGTCCTTACCTCTTGCTAGAACTGGCGGGGGCGAGAGGGGGAGGCAAGTTGAGCTCAGTTGGGCACCAGAAGGCTATTCCATGAGAGAACCGGGAATCTGGCACCGGAAGCTTAACCCTGCAGCAAAATCTCACGCTTGGAAAGAGGAGGAATTCTTCAGTAACCTGATAAAGTCTGCGTTAGGAGTGCCCCAGTTTTCCATGGGAGCTATAATAACTGGAAGGGTTGTACCTACTAAGATTCGGTACTCGAGTGCTTTGGTACCATCTATTAATGTTAGAGAGAAACAGTTAAATGTTCTGCCTCTCTTTGCCAATGAACGTAAGACTTTGGACCTCAGGATGCGTTTGCACTGAGAGCCCAGCGGAAACCAGTGGTGCCAGCGCTTGGCAGTACCCCAGAAAGGATTTAGGACAAAAAGAGGGGGATAAACATCATATTAGATAGGAATTTTCAAAGAATTCAGGGGGGAGAATCTCTTAGGGATACCCTAAATATGGAAACCTGAGAAAAATGAAATATTGTAGGTGGTTTAAGTGTTTTATTAGGGGCAAGACAACTGCAAAGTCCTCCTCCCCACTTTACCTAGTTCGAAGCGCCTTTCCCTTTAAATATTGGTAGGGGTCGTAGACAAACTCTTAGCCTGTATTGGGGAACGACGGAAAGGGAGAGGAGAAATTTTCAAAATCTCTTGATGGGTAACATATCGGAGAACTGGAGCTAGGATCCTGCGGAATTTCATCCGTCGATCTACTGAATGAAGTGGTTAGAATGAGTTAGAACACTTGAAATTCTAGCACTAACTCCTGAAATGTAATCAACAAGTTTTCACTCACTGTCCACTCCACCCCTACGCTCGATCCGACTGGCATTTTGCTACGGTAAAGAACTTTAATAAAGATATCTGCCAACCTAGAGGTGTCCTTGTTTGTTCCACAAATGTTCATTTAAATCGCCTCCATTTAAAGTTCCGTTTAATTCATGTCCTCTGTTGTTATCTCGGGGTTTGTCACAAGAGCTAAGTTATTCTTCTAAAAAGACTGAATAGATACCCACCCACTATGCCAGCCTCCAAGCCTCCGAAGTTGAAGTCCTTACCTCTTGCTAGAACTGGCGGGGGCGAGAGGGGGAGGCAAGTTGAGCTCAGTTGGGCACCAGAAGGCTATTCCATGAGAGAACCGGGAATCTGGCACCGGAAGCTTAACCCTGCAGCAAAATCTCACGCTTGGAAAGAGGAGGAATTCTTCAGTAACCTGATAAAGTCTGCGTTAGGAGTGCCCCAGTTTTCCATGGGAGCTATAATAACTGGAAGGGTTGTACCTACTAAGATTCGGTACTCGAGTGCTTTGGTACCATCTATTAATGTTAGAGAGAAACAGTTAAATGTTCTGCCTCTCTTTGCCAATGAACGTAAGACTTTGGACCTCAGGATGCGTTTGCACTGAGAGCCCAGCGGAAACCAGTGGTGCCAGCGCTTGGCAGTACCCCAGAAAGGATTTAGGACAAAAAGAGGGGGATAAACATCATATTAGATAGGAATTTTCAAAGAATTCAGGGGGGAGAATCTCTTAGGGATACCCTAAATATGGAAACCTGAGAAAAATGAAATATTGTAGGTGGTTTAAGTGTTTTATTAGGGGCAAGACACAAGAAAATATCTGAATTATATTTATATGGTTTTCACAGGTATTTTTTTAAAAATCAAGATCCATGTTAAGTTTTCAAGTTCTTTGAAAATCACTTCCTTTATAAAGCCAAGATTATTTTGTTACACCACCACTGGGCTCGTAACTCCAGAAAGCAGTCTACAGTAACCTCTGGATTATTTTCCTTACACCTAACCATCACCTTACAGATATAATTTACATTATTGTTCTCTATTTAGCACTTGCCCACAATAGGATTATTACTTTTTTAGCCAGTACACCCAGACTTCTGGTGCTAATACTGCTATTGGTATTTCACACTGAGAAAGAACTTAGAAAATCTACAAACGTGTATATGCAGGTCATTCTTAAGAATGTTCCCATGTTATTGAACACAGCTCCAATCTAACCCTGGAGAAAATGACAATTTGCACTTTTCTCTTCAAAGGGACTTTATATCTCCTACATTTGTTTCCTATCTCTAAGCCAGATCCCCATTCTTCAAAAAGAAATATTCCGAACTTCCCTGGTGGTCCAATGGTTAAGAACCCACCTGCCAATGCAAAGGACACAGATTCTAACTCTGGTCCGGGAAGATTCCACAGGCCAAGGAGCAACTACAGCCTTGTGCCACAACTACTGAGCCCATGGTGCTGCAACTACCGAAGCCTGCCCACTTAGAGCCCATGCCAGCCAAAGAAACATCGCAATGAGAACCCCCAGGATAGCAACTAGGAAGTAGCCCCCAGCTACCCTCAATTGGAAAAAGCTGTGGCTCAGCAATGAAGACCCAGCACAGCCATAAAAAGACATATTCCCCCAATAAGCCAGTATGACTAAAGGTTTTCAACATCCTTGTATATAGATCTTTGTTAAACCTTTTTAAAGGTAAAATTTCATACATCATGATCATTATGATTAAAAGCCATATCATAGAACTACCAGAGAAACCAGTAATTTAATTTTCCTCAGAAAAATTATGTTACCGTGTATACTGCAAAACTCTTTTTGGTTAACCATGCATTAACATAGCAATTATTATGTGTTCAGTAAACAATAGGGGGAATTGATGAGTGTATCTCCGTACTCCACAAAATATAATGAACCTCCAAATTCTATCCATAAGTGGCACATTTCTCAGCATGTAGGCTAATACCATCTATTCATCAGTGATTTTCCTTAGTAAAATTAAGAAAAAATCCAGATACTAAAAGCTGTCTCTCAGGGCTTCCCTGGTGGTCCAGTGGGTAAAGAGTCCACCTTGCAGTGCAAGGGGCACCGGTTCAATCTCTGGCACCGGAAGATCCCACATGGCACGAAGTGACTGGACCTATTACGAGCCAGCTCTCTGGAGTGCATGCACCCAGAGCCAGTGCTCTGCAACTAGAGGCCACTGCAATGGGAGGCCCATACATGCCAAAGAATAAAAAGATCGATGAAAAATAAATATAAATAAAAGAAGCACGATGGGGGAAAATAAATTAATTAAAAAGCATCTACACCCAAAAAATTAAATAAAATAAAGCTGTCAGCCAAAATCTCTTTTCCCAGCTCTTTATTAGTGGTGAATGATACAAATTAAAACAAAACCTGTTCGTAGTAATTTGTTTTATAAAGAAACTTCAACAAATATTTCCTGCGTCTCTATAGGGAAGGAAATCTTACACCTTCTATATCCCCATGTATTCCTTTATAAAATGAGTACTGATACTGAGAAAATCACTGAAAGATCTTTAGGTATCAGTAAAAAGATTCAATTATGTTCAGTACATACTGTTCAGTATGGTACTGATGCAGGAAAAAAAAAAAAAAAAGATACTAATGTATATTTTAAAAGATTCCCAATTCTCTCCAACTTAAAACCCTTCAAAGATTTTCCAACACATACGAAATACAGTCAAAGCATTGCAGCAAAACAGACAAGTCGCTTATAATCTGACTCCAGGCTACCTCTCAGGTTTCTTCTCTGGCCATTCCATTGTCTCATACTTGACATGGCTTCTCTTTAGGTATCAATGATCCTGTTCTTTCAAGCCTGAGTGCTTTGGGGCGTGAGGCTCTTTTGTGTAGAACAGCCTTCCCCTCCATGAGTACCTGGTGGACTTTTCCATCTGTGCATCAAAACCTAAAAGAAGCTTTACCTTTATGCGAAGCCTTCTCTGATGGCCCCCTCTCCCTGATTTAATTATTCTTCTACCACATAGATTTATATATATTATTTTGATTATAGGTATCACACTAAAGATGGAATTTAAAATGCTTCTATCTCTTGCACTAATCTGGTTTGTTTCCAATGAGCAAAGGTCATACTTGAGTTCCTTTGTATTAGCATCTTTTACGATGATGCCAGACATAACTGAAGGCTTTCAATAAAATGCACGTCAAATTGAATGAACAAGTCTGAGATAAAAAGGTTAACCTACAATGGGAAAATCTAGTTAACCAGAGCACTATTTTAGGAGTATTCTAATTATTTAATATTTTATTGTATATCTATCTTATCACAGATTTATTCATATCTTATTTATTTTGTAATTAGTTTACATCTTTGGTTCCCAGACATTTTTATTTCATGACCAATAAAATCTGCAAGGAATCTTAGGGAAATGATATAGGTTTAACAACTTTTTTATTTTTCAAAGTAAAGGTATGAAAATAAATATAAATAAATCCTCTATTCTCCCCATTATTTCATAAAACAAGAATATTTTAAAACCACAAGTTGGGTCCGTTACGTCATAAAACAAGAAGATCTGAAAACAAAAAACTGGTTGGAGAGAGTTATAACTTCAGAATGAAAGTTCTCTGAATAAATCTAACATTAAAAAGAACTTACACAAACTTTCAATTGAGTCTAGAAAATTCATCGTATTTCATAGTACTTGATCCAATGCTTCTTGCTATCTATTTTTAAAAACGGCTTAAAAATTAAAATATTCCTAAGATTTTCTTTTCCCTCCATAATGTCTATGGGGGAGAGGAAAAACTATTTGACTTTTTGCTAATTTTCACTCTACTCATGAGTAGATACTGAAGCATCATAACTAATTGATTTGCTAGCTTCCTGCAAGAATTTTTGTACAGAAACTCTTATTTTTTCTGGAGGTCCTGGCAAAATACTTACTGAATTCTTTTTTTGTATCTACCATATCTTACTGAGTTTCCCTCCTTTCCTTTCAGAAACTTATCACTCTTTAAAAACCACTGTTGAGTCTTCAGAATGTTCCCCCTTTTGTCAATGAGTTAAACAATAAAAATTCGACTGCTCTTTTATAAAAAAAAATTTTGACCCCTGTAACATATATATTTTCTGAGTCCCTAGTTTTTTTTGATTATAGGTATCACACTAAAGATGGAATTTAAAATGCTTCTATCTCTTGCACTAATCTGGTTTGTTTCCAATGAGCAAAGGTCATACTTGAGTTCCTTTGTATTAGCATCTTTTACGATGATGCCAGACATAACTGAAGGCTTTCAATAAAATGCACGTCAAATTGAATGAACAAGTCTGAGATAAAAAGGTTAACCTACAATGGGAAAATCTAGTTAACCAGAGCACTATTTTAGGAGTATTCTAATTATTTAATATTTTATTGTATATCTATCTTATCACAGATTTATTCATATCTTATTTATTTTGTAATTAGTTTACATCTTTGGTTCCCAGACATTTTTATTTCATGACCAATAAAATCTGCAAGGAATCTTAGGGAAATGATATAGGTTTAACAACTTTTTTATTTTTCAAAGTAAAGGTATGAAAATAAATATAAATAAATCCTCTATTCTCCCCATTATTTCATAAAACAAGAATATTTTAAAACCACAAGTTGGGTCCGTTACGTCATAAAACAAGAAGATCTGAAAACAAAAAACTGGTTGGAGAGAGTTATAACTTCAGAATGAAAGTTCTCTGAATAAATCTAACATTAAAAAGAACTTACACAAACTTTCAATTGAGTCTAGAAAATTCATCGTATTTCATAGTACTTGATCCAATGCTTCTTGCTATCTATTTTTAAAAACGGCTTAAAAATTAAAATATTCCTAAGATTTTCTTTTCCCTCCATAATGTCTATGGGGGAGAGGAAAAACTATTTGACTTTTTGCTAATTTTCACTCTACTCATGAGTAGATACTGAAGCATCATAACTAATTGATTTGCTAGCTTCCTGCAAGAATTTTTGTACAGAAACTCTTATTTTTTCTGGAGGTCCTGGCAAAATACTTACTGAATTCTTTTTTTGTATCTACCATATCTTACTGAGTTTCCCTCCTTTCCTTTCAGAAACTTATCACTCTTTAAAAACCACTGTTGAGTCTTCAGAATGTTCCCCCTTTTGTCAATGAGTTAAACAATAAAAATTCGACTGCTCTTTTATAAAAAAAAATTTTGACCCCTGTAACATATATATTTTCTGAGCTCCCAAAATTTTAGGTTAAGTGTCCAATAAGCATAAATGAATATAATAGTACCTATCCTGTATCATATTAAAAAGCAGAGACATTACTTTGCTGAAAAACATCTGTATATGAAAAAACAAACAACCCAATCAAAAAATGGGGAGAAGGGCTTCCCTGATGGCTCAGTGGGTAAAGAGTCCGCCTTGCAGTGCAAGGGGCACCGGTTCCATCCCTGGCCCGAGAAGATCCCACATGCTGCAGAGCAGCTGGACCGATGTGTCCAACTATGGAGCCAGAGCTCTGGAGCGCATGCACCCAGAGCCGGCACTCTGAAGCGAGAGAGGCCACTGCGATGCGAAGTCTGCACAGGTCAAAGAACAAAGATGGATGAAAAATAAAATAAATGAAAGACCAATAAAAGTGCCCCCCCCAAAAAAAAGTTAAAAAAGGTGGATGAAAATAAGTTATAAAAAAAAAGAGGCCAAAAATTTTAAATAATAATAAGAAAGGGAAAAAGACCTAAAGAGACATCTATTCAAGGAAGACGTACAGATGGCCATAAAACACATGAAAAGATGCTCAACATTGCTTATTATTAGAGAAATGCAAATCAAAACTACAATGAGATATCATCTCACACCAGTCAGAATGGCCATCATCAAAAAAATCTACAAATAATAAATGCTGGAGACAGTGCAGAGAAGAGGAAACATTTTTGCATTGTTGGTGGGAATGCAAACTGATACAACCACTGTGGAAGACTGTATGGAGAGTCCCCAAGAAGCTAAGAATAGAAGCACCATATAACCCAGCAATTCCACTATGAGGCTTGTATCCTGATGAAATCAAAATTGAAAGAGACACCCATACCCCAATGTTCATTGCAGCTCTCTATACAACAGCTCATGAGTAGATACTGAAGCATCATAACTAATTGATTTGCTAGCTTCCTGCAAGAATTTTGTACAGAAACTCTTATTTTTCTGGAGGTCCTGGCAAAATACTTACTGAATTCTTTTTTTGTATCTACCATATCTTACTGAGTTTCCCTCCTTTCCTTTCAGAAACTTATCACTCTTTAAAAACCACTGTTGAGTCTTCAGAATGTTCCCCCTTTTGTCAATGAGTTAAACAATAAAAATTCGACTGCTCTTTTATAAAAAAAAATTTTGACCCCTGTAACATATATATTTTCTGAGCTCCCAAAATTTTAGGTTAAGTGTCCAATAAGCATAAATGAATATAATAGTACCTATCCTGTATCATATTAAAAAGCAGAGACATTACTTTGCTGAAAAACATCTGTATATGAAAAAACAAACAACCCAATCAAAAAATGGGGAGAAGGGCTTCCCTGATGGCTCAGTGGGTAAAGAGTCCGCCTTGCAGTGCAAGGGGCACCGGTTCCATCCCTGGCCCGAGAAGATCCCACATGCTGCAGAGCAGCTGGACCGATGTGTCCAACTATGGAGCCAGAGCTCTGGAGCGCATGCACCCAGAGCCGGCACTCTGAAGCGAGAGAGGCCACTGCGATGCGAAGTCTGCACAGGTCAAAGAACAAAGATGGATGAAAAATAAAATAAATGAAAGACCAATAAAAGTGCCCCCCCCAAAAAAAAGTTAAAAAAGGTGGATGAAAATAAGTTATAAAAAAAAAGAGGCCAAAAATTTTAAATAATAATAAGAAAGGGAAAAAGACCTAAAGAGACATCTATTCAAGGAAGACGTACAGATGGCCATAAAACACATGAAAAGATGCTCAACATTGCTTATTATTAGAGAAATGCAAATCAAAACTACAATGAGATATCATCTCACACCAGTCAGAATGGCCATCATCAAAAAAATCTACAAATAATAAATGCTGGAGACAGTGCAGAGAAGAGGAAACATTTTTGCATTGTTGGTGGGAATGCAAACTGATACAACCACTGTGGAAGACTGTATGGAGAGTCCCCAAGAAGCTAAGAATAGAAGCACCATATAACCCAGCAATTCCACTATGAGGCTTGTATCCTGATGAAATCAAAATTGAAAGAGACACCCATACCCCAATGTTCATTGCAGCACTCTACACAACAGCTAGATCATGGAAGCAACCTAGATGTCCATGACAAGTTAATGGATAAAGAAGCTCTGGTACATATATATAATGGAATACTTCTAAGCCACAAAAAGAACCGCAGAAGATTCAGTCCTAATGAGATGGATGAATCTAGAACTTATTATACCAAGTGAAGTAAGTTAAAAAGAGAAGGACAGCATAGTATACTAACACATATATATGGAATCTAGTAAGAGTGTACTGATAAATACACACAAAGAGCATCAATGGAAAAACAGTCATGGAGAACAGACTTATGGATATTGGGGAAAGAGAAGAGTGGGTGAGAGATACGGAAAGAACAACACGGAACCCTATACTGTCATATGTAAAAGAGATAACTACTGTCAATGAGCTGTGGGTCTAAGGGATCATACATGGGGGCCATGTGACGGCCTGGAGGGGTGGAATGTGGGGGAATGGGATATACATATGACTAATCTGGGATTATACATATCTGCAAACAACAAAACTCTATAAAATCAAAAAAGTAAAATTAAAAAATTGTGATTGTGGGGAAAAAAAAGATCCATATAGTCAAAGTTATGGTTTTCCCAGTAGTCATGTACAGATGTGACAACTGGACCATAAAGAAGGCTGGGCACTGAAGAACAATGACTTTGAATTGTGGTGTTGGAAAAGACTCTTGAGAGTCCCTTGGACAGCAAGGAGATCAAACCATTCAGTCCTAAAGGAAATCAATCCTGAATATTCATTGGAAGCATTGATAATGAAGCTGAAACTCCAATACTCTGGCTACCTGATGTGAAGAAATGACTCACTGGAAAAGACCCTGGTTCTGGGAAAAAATAGAAGGCAAAAGGAGAATGGGATGACAGAGGATGAGATAGTTGGATGGCATCACTGAGTCAATGGACATGAGTTTGAGAAAGGGCAGGGAAGCCTGGTATGCTGCAGTCCATGGGGTCACAAATAGTTGGACACAACTGAGGGACTGAACTGAACTGAATCCTGTGTCACAGTTATTGAATGATAATATAAGCCATATTAAAGCACATGGAGAAATGTTTGTGTTAGGGTAATTCAAATATGTATTTAAACATATATTTATTTACTTGCATATAAAAGTACTCTTTAAAATTGTGCAACCCAATTGGATATAAATTATTTATGACAGGATAGCTAGTAATGGCTAAGCACTTTGTAGAAGAAAACTATTGCCATAGTAAAGGTCTAAAAATACCACTTCCTTAACTGAGTCAAATAATTGATTTCTTGTTTCATGGAATATGTGATTAATGTATATTAGACCACCTTCTATTAAAAAAATATTCACTTTGCATTCAAGCTCTATACCTATTTTAGATTATTTAGGAGCTTTATAACTGGGATACTTTATCAGTAAGATGTGGGTGAAAAACAGTCATGGAGAACAGACTTATGGATATTGGGGAAAGAGAAGAGTGGGTGAGAGATACGGAAAGAACAACACGGAACCCTATACTGTCATATGTAAAAGAGATAACTACTGTCAATGAGCTGTGGGTCTAAGGGATCATACATGGGGGCCATGTGACGGCCTGGAGGGGTGGAATGTGGGGGAATGGGATATACATATGACTAATCTGGGATTATACATATCTGCAAACAACAAAACTCTATAAAATCAAAAAAGTAAAATTAAAAAATTGTGATTGTGGGGAAAAAAAAGATCCATATAGTCAAAGTTATGGTTTTCCCAGTAGTCATGTACAGATGTGACAACTGGACCATAAAGAAGGCTGGGCACTGAAGAACAATGACTTTGAATTGTGGTGTTGGAAAAGACTCTTGAGAGTCCCTTGGACAGCAAGGAGATCAAACCATTCAGTCCTAAAGGAAATCAATCCTGAATATTCATTGGAAGCATTGATAATGAAGCTGAAACTCCAATACTCTGGCTACCTGATGTGAAGAAATGACTCACTGGAAAAGACCCTGGTTCTGGGAAAAAATAGAAGGAAAAAGGAGAATGGGATGACAGAGGATGAGATAGTTGGATGGCATCACTGAGTCAATGGACATGAGTTTGAGAAAGGGCAGGGAAGCCTGGTATGCTGCAGTCCATGGGGTCACAAATAGTTGGACACAACTGAGGGACTGAACTGAACTGAATCCTGTGTCACAGTTATTGAATGATAATATAAGCCATATTAAAGCACATGGAGAAATGTTTGTGTTAGGGTAATTCAAATATGTATTTAAACATATATTTATTTACTTGCATATAAAAGTACTCTTTAAAATTGTGCAACCCAATTGGATATAAATTATTTATGACAGGATAGCTAGTAATGGCTAAGCACTTTGTAGAAGAAAACTATTGCCATAGTAAAGGTCTAAAAATACCACTTCCTTAACTGAGTCAAATAATTGATTTCTTGTTTCATGGAATATGTGATTAATGTATATTAGACCACCTTCTATTAAAAAAATATTCACTTTGCATTCAAGCTCTATACCTATTTTAGATTATTTAGGAGCTTTATAACTGGGATACTTTATCAGTAAGATCTTAACTTTATCCAAATTGTTTTACTGCTGGTATATTAGTATTCTGCCATTTTTCTTTCTCTTTATCATTACAAGAGGACTTCCATTCTAAACAGATTCTTTATGTAAAAATGTGAATTTAAAGAAAAGATAAGTTAAGGAATAAATACTGACTTTATAAATGAATTACTCTGAGAGAATTTTTAGAATGTTATTCAAATGAGATCTATTTCCATTCAGAAACAACTTCTTAGACATAAAAGGCATAATAAAAAGAAAGACAAGAAGGGAATTCCCTGGATGTCCAATAGTTAGGACCCCACACTTTCACTGCCAAGATCCAGGTTCGTTCCCTGATAGGGGAAGTAAGATCCCGCAAGCCATGCAGTGCAGAAACACACACACACACACACAAAAGACACCTATATGCTGTACAATCTTCTCTATCTACTCTGTCACTAAAAATATCTTTAAATCCAGTAGCCAAGAGCACAAACAGTGATTACATTTTAGATTAGATTTTTACACTCAATTATTTAAAGGAATGAACTGTTTATCTGTCCCTGTTGGGATGGTCATTCAGTATTATGGTGAAATCACTTTGAAACTATCTTAAAATCTCATTAGATTTTAACATGTATTTTAAAGTGTTGCTCTGGTAAGTATGAACTGGTAACTGAAAAGGAACATAGTCCCTTTGTAAGAAAACAGAACACATTTTTTAATCCATTCCCAGCTTATGAGTTGAAGGGAAGCTGATAGGTGACACTAGATTTAAATTCATTACTACTACCACTTGTCAACTTATTTTCTCATTTGGAAAAGGAATTAATGAACTACGTGGAAAATCTGGAAATTGTTTGTGGGGTGGGGGAAAACAGTTATGACATCCCACTCCTGGCAAAGGAGTTAACCATATGACTAACTGCCTTGGGAGCTCATTTAGAAAAAAGGATAGCTAGGTAATGGCTAAGCACTTTGTAGAAGAAAACTATTGCCATAGTAAAGGTCTAAAAATACCACTTCCTTAACTGAGTCAAATAATTGATTTCTTGTTTCATGGAATATGTGATTAATGTATATTAGACCACCTTCTATTAAAAAAATATTCACTTTGCATTCAAGCTCTATACCTATTTTAGATTATTTAGGAGCTTTATAACTGGGATACTTTATCAGTAAGATCTTAACTTTATCCAAATTGTTTTACTGCTGGTATATTAGTATTCTGCCATTTTTCTTTCTCTTTATCATTACAAGAGGACTTCCATTCTAAACAGATTCTTTATGTAAAAATGTGAATTTAAAGAAAAGATAAGTTAAGGAATAAATACTGACTTTATAAATGAATTACTCTGAGAGAATTTTTAGAATGTTATTCAAATGAGATCTATTTCCATTCAGAAACAACTTCTTAGACATAAAAGGCATAATAAAAAGAAAGACAAGAAGGGAATTCCCTGGATGTCCAATAGTTAGGACCCCACACTTTCACTGCCAAGATCCAGGTTCGTTCCCTGATAGGGGAAGTAAGATCCCGCAAGCCATGCAGTGCAGAAACACACACACACACACACAAAAGACACCTATATGCTGTACAATCTTCTCTATCTACTCTGTCACTAAAAATATCTTTAAATCCAGTAGCCAAGAGCACAAACAGTGATTACATTTTAGATTAGATTTTTACACTCAATTATTTAAAGGAATGAACTGTTTATCTGTCCCTGTTGGGATGGTCATTCAGTATTATGGTGAAATCACTTTGAAACTATCTTAAAATCTCATTAGATTTTAACATGTATTTTAAAGTGTTGCTCTGGTAAGTATGAACTGGTAACTGAAAAGGAACATAGTCCCTTTGTAAGAAAACAGAACACATTTTTTAATCCATTCCCAGCTTATGAGTTGAAGGGAAGCTGATAGGTGACACTAGATTTAAATTCATTACTACTACCACTTGTCAACTTATTTTCTCATTTGGAAAAGGAATTAATGAACTACGTGGAAAATCTGGAAATTGTTTGTGGGGTGGGGGAAAACAGTTATGACATCCCACTCCTGGCAAAGGAGTTAACCATATGACTAACTGCCTTGGGAGCTCTGTCGACAGAAAAGCAAAAAAAACAAAGGACAAAAGAAACTCTTTAAGTAATCCTTCCAACTAAGTAAAACAAATAGTTCACTTGTTTCAGCAACAGAAGCAGACTGTTAACAATTGAGAAAAGCCACCTGCAGGTGCTTATGAACACAAAGTGCCCCAGAGCACAGAATTACTATTGTTTAAAAGGATTAGGCAACTTTTTCTGTAAAGGGCCAGACAGGAAGTATTTCTGGCTTTGCAGGCTGTACTAGCGCTGTCACAAGTATTCAGTGCTGCCTGTAGCAGAGTAGTGGCCACAGGGAACGCCGACATGAAAATGCAGATCTATGTCTCAATAAAAACTTTAGGGCTTCCCCTGGTGGTCCAGTGGGTAAGGACACCGCCTTGCAGTGCAAGGGGTCCCGTTTCGATCCCTGGCCTGGGAAGATCCCACGTGCCGCGGAGCGGCTGGACCGGTGTGTCCAATTACCGAGCCGGAGCTCTGGAGCCCATGCACCCAGAGCCGGCGCTCTGCAACAACAGACGCCACCGCGATGGGAGGCCCACAGGAGCCAAAGAACAAAGACGGTTGAAAATAGAGAAATGAAAGACCAGTGGAAGTGGCCCGCCCACTCCCCTCCCTCCGCAACCCGATCCCAGACCAAAATAAATAAATAAATCTTTAAAAAAAAAAAATAAAACTTTACTTATGGACACTGAAATGGAATTTTATTTAATTTTCATGTGCAAGGAATATCATTCTTCTTATTTTGTTCCAGTCACTTAAAAATATAAAAATCAGGGCTTCCCTTGTGGCTCAGTGGATGAGAACCCGTCTGCCAATGCAGGAGACACAGGTTTGAGCCCTGATCAGGGAAGAGTCCACATACCGCAGAGCAGCTAAATCCACACATCAACAAAGACCCACCACAGCCAAAAATAAATAAATAAAAGTTTTAAAATATATATATATATAAACCATTCTTAGCGTGCAAGACACTCAAAAAGAGGTAGTGGGCCAGATATGTCTATGGGTAGTAGTACTGACCCTGCTCTAACATAACCCTAATTCCTTTAAAAAAAAAAAAAAATGGGGCTTCCCCTGGTGGTCCAGTGGGTAAGGACACCGCCTTGCAGTGCGGTTCGATCCCTGGCCTGGGAAGATCCCACGTGCCGTGGAGCGGCTGGACTGATGTGTCCAGTTACTGAGCCGGAGCTCTGGGGTGTATGTGCCTAGAGCCGGTGCTGTGCGATGAAAGAGGCCACCACGATGGGAGGCCCACAGGAGCCGAAGAACAAAGACGGATGAAAGTGGAGAAATGAAAGACCAATAGAAGTGGCCCACCCGTCCCCCACCCCCACCCCTCACCCCCAAAAAATGGGTTTTTTGGTTGAGTACCTAGAATGTAGGCTTCCCAAGTGGCTCAGTTTTTAAGAGTCTGTCTGCCAGAGGAGTTTACCAGGCACCTCAGGTTCGATCCTTGGGTTGGGAAGATCCCCTGGAGAAGATAATGACTCCAGTATTCTTGCCTGGGAAATCCCATGGACAGAGGAGCCTGGCGGGCTACAGTCCATGGGGTTGCAAGGAGTCAGACACAACTAAGCAACTGAGCATGCACGCATGCAGGCCTGGGACCTATAATGGTTAACAAGATAGGCATGATCCCTGTTCTTATGGAGCTCATGACATAATAACCATACAAAAATACAGTTAGAGACTGAAATTAGTGATTATGAAAGAAAAGTACAGGGTGCTCCAAACTGTGACTTGTAGTCTAAACTAGGATGTCAGAAAAGCCTTTACTTATGGACACTGAAATGGAATTTTATTTAATTTTCATGTGCAAGGAATATCATTCTTCTTATTTTGTTCCAGTCACTTAAAAATATAAAAATCAGGGCTTCCCTTGTGGCTCAGTGGATGAGAACCCGTCTGCCAATGCAGGAGACACAGGTTTGAGCCCTGATCAGGGAAGAGTTCACATACCGCAGAGCAGCTAAATCCACACATCAACAAAGACCCACCACAGCCAAAAATAAATAAATAAAAGTTTTAAAATATATATATATATAAACCATTCTTAGCGTGCAAGACACTCAAAAAGAGGTAGTGGGCCAGATATGTCTATGGGTAGTAGTACTGACCCTGCTCTAACATAACCCTAATTCCTTTAAAAAAAAAAAAAAATGGGGCTTCCCCTGGTGGTCCAGTGGGTAAGGACACCGCCTTGCAGTGCGGTTCGATCCCTGGCCTGGGAAGATCCCACGTGCCGTGGAGCGGCTGGACTGATGTGTCCAGTTACTGAGCCGGAGCTCTGGGGTGTATGTGCCTAGAGCCGGTGCTGTGCGATGAAAGAGGCCACCACGATGGGAGGCCCACAGGAGCCGAAGAAAAAAGACGGATGAAAGTGGAGAAATGAAAGACCAATAGAAGTGGCCCACCGTCCCCCACCCCACCCCTCACCCCCAAAAATGGGTTTTTTGGTTGAGTACCTAGAATGTAGGCTTCCCAAGTGGCTCAGTTTTTAAGAGTCTGTCTGCCAGAGGAGTTTACCAGGCACCTCAGGTTCGATCCTTGGGTTGGGAAGATCCCCTGGAGAAGATAATGACTCCAGTATTCTTGCCTGGGAAATCCCATGGACAGAGGAGCCTGGCGGGCTACAGTCCATGGGGTTGCAAGGAGTCAGACACAACTAAGCAACTGAGCATGCACGCATGCAGGCCTGGGACCTATAATGGTTAACAAGATAGGCATGATCCCTGTTCTTATGGAGCTCATGACATAATAACCATACAAAAATACAGTTAGAGACTGAAATTAGTGATTATGAAAGAAAAGTACAGGGTGCTCCAAACTGTGACTTGTAGTCTAAACTAGGATGTCAGAAAAGACTTCACCTTCGACAAGGGCTGGAAAACGAGTATGAACTGACATGGTGAAGTGGGGGGAGGGGGGAGGGAGAAGGACAATATCTCAGGGAGAAGACACAGAATGTAGGGAACCTTAATGCCACTGAAAATTCTGTCTGCCTGGAAAACACAAAGTGAAAAGAATTAAATTGGAGAAATAGGAGTTAATAAAGAGTTAAATTGGAGAGACAGGTAAAAGAAGCAGCATTTGGGGCCTAATATATCTTTCTTCAAAGTCCTAGAAAATTTTGAAGCTTTAAGTCAAAGTCATAACATGGTCAGATTTTCATTTTTTAAAGATTACTTGTTATAGTGTGGAGAAAATTAATGAGGAGAAACAATAATGACTATAACAGTCAAAGGCTTCTAGGCTTCTAGACTCCATGCCCAAGAGTCATACATTAGTATTTTATCTAACAAAATAGTAATAGCCAGTATTTCTTAATAATTTACATGTATATAGATCCCCTCCATAAGAACCTTCAAGTTACAAACTTTCAAAGATGTGAACACGTGTTCGTATGTCCAATTGTGTAAGTTAGTTCACTTGTGCAGCATAGATTGTCACGTGCATGCATCCACTACAAGTGGCAGTGCTTTTGAGTACTGTACAGTACTGGGTAGAGTACAGTCCTACAGTACTGTTTAGAACACAGTGCTACAGTATCTTTCTTTCAAGTTAGATCTGTAAGAAGCCGACTTCACTGACCTTCTTGCTATGCAACACAAGGAAGTTACTAATGAAGACCTGATGGAAGTGGAGGCCCAGAGCAAAGATGAAGAGAGACAAGAGGAAGAAGTACCTGAAGAACAGAAGACTTTCACAGTGTACCAGACGGCAAGGGGATTTCCTTTATTTGAGGAGGCACTGTTAGTTTTTGAGGCACAGGATCAGAAGGTGGAACAGTACACAAAGGTTGCAGGGGCTATTCAGAATGCTGTCCAGTACTACCATGTCATCTCTATGAGAAAAAAAGAGTTACTACCCAGACAGCACCGGATCATTTTTTAAAGAGGGTAGATAGAATTGAACCCAGCAAGGGACCAGAAGCCATACCATCAGTGTCAGGCATGAGTGAAATTGGAGTTTGCCTTCTGTCTCCTGTTGCTGACAACCCTTCAGCTTTACCTTCCCCCACCTCCTCTCCCTCCGCAATAACTCTTCTTGCCTATTCACTGGATGCTAGCCCATGTGTCATCTGTTGTACTGTACTACTGTACTTTTCAAGGTACTGTACTGTAAGATTTTTAATGTTTTCTTTGTTTTTTCTGTTTGTTTTTTGTGTATTATTTGTCTAAAATGTATTATAAACCTATTACAGTACAGTACTGTATAGCCAATTGTGTTATGTGGGTACCAAAGGTAACTTCCCTGAACTTACAAATAAATTGGACTTACGAATGCACTCTCGCAACAGAACCTGCTCATTTGTAGGGGACTCATTGTATTAACAGAATTGAATTTCATAACAAACCTATAAGTAGGCATTATCATCCCCCTATGGAGGAGAAGACTTAACTAAGGCCTACTTGTCAATTTCTTCCCTTGGTGCAGTCCCACGTGAGTTTACAGAATCATAGGAAGGAATTGGAGGAGAAAGGTTAGAGTAAGGAAGAAAAAGAAGGGAAAAAAAAAAATGAAGAGGCCTGTTCCATGGGATCATAGCCTTGGCTCAGACCCTAGACTCTTCTCCAAGAGGTTGTACTGTTTACTGGGAATGAGTCCCAAATTCATCGAGGTGACTGCCTTGGGCATCTGTGGAAGTCCTTATAAGAGTACTCTTTGCTACAGAAATATACCCAAAGCAAAGTTTGGTGCGTACTTTCTTTAAAAAAAAAAAATGTACTACAGGTACATCTAAAATTCAAATCTAACTAGGCAACCTGTATTTTATCTCCCAAGCCTAAACCAAGGAAACAAATACATTCCCTCCCAAAAAGTGAGATGTATGCTGGATATATCTAGCTCCTTAAGATTTAGAAAATTAGTTTGCACACTGTTTACTCATCCAGAAGCCTTACCAAGGACTTTGTGAATTACCAGGAGAAAAATATGGGATGGAGGACTGCATTATTACCCTTGCCTTCAGGCTCATTCTTCCACTCAAAGACTCTTGAGCTTAAGGAATCCAACAAAGCATAGAAATAGTGTGAGTGGTAGATTTCACAGGAGAGCTGGGAGTTGAAGGGAGCAGTCCCATCAAGCACAGCCTGGCAGACAGTTCAAAGTAGGATTTCATTATACTCGCTTGTTTAGAGTCTTTTTAGCCACCTACCACCAGTGGTTTTTCATGGCCCTCTGCCACGATTCCAGGGTCATGCTCACCCTCTTAACATGCCGCTTTCCGCCTCTGTCTTCTCAACAGTCTCTCAGTAGCCAAGAATTTCTTCCTCCTATTGAGCAAATTTCCAAACGAAGCAGTTTTGACTCCTCTCTAAAGTTTTGTCACCAGCAGACGACCAAGGCTTCAGGATCAATCCAAGGGTCATTTGCTTCACCAATAACAACTCTCGCAACAGAACCTGCTCATTTGTAGGGGACTCATTGTATTAACAGAATTGAATTTCATAACAAACCTATAAGTAGGCATTATCATCCCCTATGGAGGAGAAGACTTAACTAAGGCCTACTTGTCAATTTCTTCCCTTGGTGCAGTCCACGTGAGTTTACAGAATCATAGGAAGGAATTGGAGGAGAAAGGTTAGAGTAAGGAAGAAAAAGAAGGGAAAAAAAAAAATGAAGAGGCCTGTTCCATGGGATCATAGCCTTGGCTCAGACCCTAGACTCTTCTCCAAGAGGTTGTACTGTTTACTGGGAATGAGTCCCAAATTCATCGAGGTGACTGCCTTGGGCATCTGTGGAAGTCCTTATAAGAGTACTCTTTGCTACAGAAATATACCCAAAGCAAAGTTTGGTGCGTACTTTCTTTAAAAAAAAAAAAAAAATGTACTCCAGGTACATCTAAAATTCAAATCTAACTAGGCAACCTGTATTTTATCTCCCAAGCCTAAACCAAGGAAACAAATACATTCCCTCCCAAAAAGTGAGATGTATGCTGGATATATCTAGCTCCTTAAGATTTAGAAAATTAGTTTGCACACTGTTTACTCATCCAGAAGCCTTACCAAGGACTTTGTGAATTACCAGGAGAAAAATATGGGATGGAGGACTGCATTATTACCCTTGCCTTCAGGCTCATTCTTCCACTCAAAGACTCTTGAGCTTAAGGAATCCAACAAAGCATAGAAATAGTGTGAGTGGTAGATTTCACAGGAGAGCTGGGAGTTGAAGGGAGCAGTCCCATCAAGCACAGCCTGGCAGACAGTTCAAAGTAGGATTTCATTATACTCGCTTGTTTAGAGTCTTTTTAGCCACCTACCACCAGTGGTTTTTCATGGCCCTCTGCCACGATTCCAGGGTCATGCTCACCCTCTTAACATGCCGCTTTCCGCCTCTGTCTTCTCAACAGTCTCTCAGTAGCCAAGAATTTCTTCCTCCTATTGAGCAAATTTCCAAACGAAGCAGTTTTGACTCCTCTCTAAAGTTTTGTCACCAGCAGACGACCAAGGCTTCAGGATCTCAATCACTCATTGAGGCATTCTTCCAAAACAAAGACAATCTGAAATTCTCCCTAAGAAGAATGCTGATGCAAGCATTTAAGACAATAAGCACTTTTTCTTAAGTTGTTGCAATATCAACTTTTTTTGCCAGCATTTTTGAATAAAGAGGGATACCTCTTATAGTTGCATCCAGTGAGGCCCATGTTTACCAGTTACATCATCATTTTCTTGGGGAATTTCAACTCCTTTTCACCCTTGTAACTTCAAACATCAAAGTTCAGGAAAGGGGCTTCCCCGGTGATCCATTGGTTAAAAGTCAGCCTTGCAATGCAGGGGACACAGTATGATCCCTGGTCCAGGAAGATCCCACGGGCCAAGGGGACTAGACCCATGCACCACAACTAGTACATATGCTAGACCCTGGGCTCTGCAACAAGAGAAGCCACCACAAAGAGAAGAGAGGACACTGCCAGCACAGAATAGACCCTACTCACTGCAACTAGATAAAGTCTGTGCACAGCAATGAAGATCCAGCACAGCCAAAAATAAATAAACAAATAATTACATAAATTACCAAAAAAAAAAAAAACAGACTTCAGGAGAAATCCAATGGGCAACAGCTGGGATTCTATTACAGATTTCAGAAAAACTCTTTTTTTCTTCCTCTGTTCTGCCTTTAAATTTGATTAAAATGAAAGCTGATTACTCTTCTCAAGGTAAAGAGAGGTTCTGATAAACATACCACAATTTTCTATAGCTGGAAGCACCACCAGACTTTTTTTTATTTTTAAAGATTCATTTATTTATTTATTTATTTATTTAGGGCGGGGTTCGGGTTGGGGAGGGAGGGAAGTGGGCGGGCCACTTCTATTGGTCTTTCATTTCTCCATTTTCATGGCCCTCTGCCACGATTCCAGGGTCATGCTCACCCTCTTAACATGCCGCTTTCCGCCTCTGTCTTCTCAACAGTCTCTCAGTAGCCAAGAATTTCTTCCTCCTATTGAGCAAATTTCCAAACGAAGCAGTTTTGACTCCTCTCTAAAGTTTTGTCACCAGCAGACGACCAAGGCTTCAGGATCTCAATCACTCATTGAGGCATTCTTCCAAAACAAAGACAATCTGAAATTCTCCCTAAGAAGAATGCTGATGCAAGCATTTAAGACAATAAGCACTTTTTCTTAAGTTGTTGCAATATCAACTTTTTTTGCCAGCATTTTTGAATAAAGAGGGATACCTCTTATAGTTGCATCCAGTGAGGCCCATGTTTACCAGTTACATCATCATTTTCTTGGGGAATTTCAACTCCTTTTCACCCTTGTAACTTCAAACATCAAAGTTCAGGAAAGGGGCTTCCCCGGTGATCCATTGGTTAAAAGTCAGCCTTGCAATGCAGGGGACACAGTATGATCCCTGGTCCAGGAAGATCCCACGGGCCAAGGGGACTAGACCCATGCACCACAACTAGTACATATGCTAGACCCTGGGCTCTGCAACAAGAGAAGCCACCACAAAGAGAAGAGAGGACACTGCCAGCACAGAATAGACCCTACTCACTGCAACTAGATAAAGTCTGTGCACAGCAATGAAGATCCAGCACAGCCAAAAATAAATAAACAAATAATTACATAAATTACCAAAAAAAAAAAAAAACAGACTTCAGGAGAAATCCAATGGGCAACAGCTGGGATTCTATTACAGATTTCAGAAAAACTCTTTTTTTCTTCCTCTGTTCTGCCTTTAAATTTGATTAAAATGAAAGCTGATTACTCTTCTCAAGGTAAAGAGAGGTTCTGATAAACATACCACAATTTTCTATAGCTGGAAGCACCACCAGACTTTTTTTTATTTTTAAAGATTCATTTATTTATTTATTTATTTATTTAGGGCGGGGTTCGGGTTGGGGAGGGAGGGAAGTGGGCGGGCCACTTCTATTGGTCTTTCATTTCTCCATTTTCATCCATCTTGTTCTTTGGCTCCTGTGGGCCTCCCATCGCGGTGGCATCTGTCGTTGCAGAGCGCTGGCTCTGGGCTCATGCGCTCCAGGGCTCCGGCTCGGTAATTGGACACATTGGTCCAGCCACTCTGCGGCACGTGGGATCTTCCCAGACCAGGGATCGAACCGGTGCCCCCTGCACTGCAAGGCGGTGTCCTTACCCACTGGACCATCAGGGGAAGCCCACCACCAGATTTTAAAAAGAGAATGAAAGGTAGAATGAAGTCAGGTAAACTCTCAGGAAATAAGTGAGGAGAAAAGAGGAGGCAGAAAGATATGGGGCTTCCCCTGGTGGTCCAGTGGATAAGGACACCGCCTTGCAGTGCAAGGGGCACCAGTTCGATCCCTGGCCTGGGAAGATCCCACGTGCCGCGGAGCGGCTGGACTGATGTGTCCAATGACTGAGCTGGAGCTCTGGAGCGCATGCACCCAGAGCCGGCGCTCTGCAACGACGGATGCCACCGCGATGGGAGGCCCACAGGAGCCAAAGAACAAAGACGGATGAAAACAGAGAAATGAAAGACCAATAGAAGTGGCCCGCCCACTCCCCTCCCTCCCCAACCCGACCCCCACCCAAAATAAATAAAATAAATAAATCTTTAAAAAAAAAAAAGAAAGAAAGAAAGATATGAAAAATGTGGGTTCTGTGGAACCATAGCCTTGGCTCAGGCCCTATTCCATTATCTTTCTCAAGGTTTATTTTCTAAATTTGGTTTTACTTGCCTATTTTCCAGGTGGTTCTGGAATACTACAAAAACTACTTTAGATATACAGATACAATAATCTAGATATAGAGATACCCAATTGAGATAACAATTTAAAAAAAAACACACAAAGGTTTATAAATACATATTCCTATGAAGTTATCTATAGAAAAGTAAACTAAGGAATTTGGACAATCAAACTGATACATTTAAAAATAGCTTTGCCACAGTTATCTTGATACTTTGTATTTATTGGTTAGTGTCCTTTTGTTTATTTGTTTGATGTATTCAAATAAAAGCATTAATGTTTTACTACTTTCATGCAAGTATAAATTTAGCCTGAATGTTAGTGTATTAGCAATTGACATCGAACAGACTTATGGACAAGGGTGGGGGAGAAGAGGAGGAGGTTGAGCTAAATGGAGAAAGTAGCATGAATGCATATATGCACTAATATATATAAATAGACAGCCAATGTGAATTTGCTGTATGACTCAGGAAACTCAAACCGGGGCTCTGTAATAACCTAGAAAGATGGGAATGGTGCGGAGGACAGAGGGAGATTCAAGAGGGAATGGACATATCTACACTTATGGTTAATTCATGTAGATGTATGACAGAAATCAAACCAATATTGTAAAGCAAGAATCAATCGATTAAAAATAAATAAATATTTTTAAAAATAATTGAGATAAAACATAGGTGCTAGTGATAAAGAATCTGCCTGCCAGTGCAGGAGACACAGGAGACGTGAGTTTGATCCCTGGGTTAGGAAGATACCCTGGAGGAGGAAATGACATCCCACTCCAGTATTCTTGGCTGAAAAATCCCACAAAGGATGGGCCACAGTTAGTGGGGTTGCAAAAAAGTCGGACACACAACTGAATGACTGAGCACACACACATAGAATTATTAATTATTAATTATGTAAAAGAGAAGCAGGCTAGTAATATAGTAGCCACATTGATAATATGATTACAGAGAAGCAGAGGCTCAAATTCAAGCAGTAAAACAATGTGTGATAGATCTGTCATTTTTTCAGGATGTTGATCACACTGGAAAGTGTTTGTCTTATATATAATAAAAGTACTAACATAAGTAAATATTTTTACAAACCAAATGAACAAAATAAAAATTTTTTTAAATTTTTAAAAAACTTCTTTTTGGGGGGGCCACTTCTATTGGTCTTTCATTTATTTTCATCCATCTTTGTTCTTTGGCCTGTGTGGGCCTCCCATCGCAGTGGCCTCTGTCACTGCAGAACACCGGCTCTGGGCACATGTGCTCTAGAGTGCTGGCTCAGTAGTTGGACACATCAGTCCAGCCGCTCTGTGGCATGTGAGATTTTCCCAGGCCAGGGATCGAACCGGCGCCCCTTGCACTGCAAGGAGGTGTCCTTACCCACTGGACCACCAGGGAAGCCCAAAATAAAAATTTCAATAAATCACTCTTTTAACACAGGAAAAAGAAGTCCATAATAACCATATTCTAAACTTAGGAGATCCAAAATTGTCCTTCAAAGAGACATCTTGCTTTTAGGGAAGCGTGATGTTTCCCTCAATCAATGAAACAATGTAAAGCTTCTCTGTGTGGGGTTATTTTCCCTTTAGAAAAATCCTCAACTTTCCGTACGCTAGTAGTTCAGCAGGTCACATTTTCCATAAGACAAGCTTTACAAGTCATATGTAGATATCTGATGGCTGTTGTGAGATCTTATTTAACACAATTTAGTATTTTGGATCTGTATATTGACGTTCTGTTATGTGAACATTCAGTTGGGACAATGTCAGCCTGGTCATTATCATGCAAGTAAGAGAACAGTTTGTTTTAGCCTCCAAAATCATACTGACATACAAGGGAACCTTTACATTGGAGAACTTGTGACTGAAGAACCTTCAGCAAAAGCAGAAAAGTGGGGAGGATAACAAGTCTGAAATGGCAAGGCTAATGGAGAGAGCTCTTCTTCACTAGCGTAATGGACTCAGCAGTAGTTGCCAAATGATAGCGACTGGGCCTTCGAGTTCATTCCTTTCCTGACATGGAGATTCTGCCAGCCTCAGAGAATCCAGGTTATTGTTTTGGAGACTCCAGCTTATTTTTCTAGCATCATCTCCTACTACTCTCTGATGTTTGGATCAAATTGTTCTATATGCTCTTCCCCAGATTCCTTCATTGCCCTTGTCTTCATCACAGAGAAAGCTCTCAGAAGAGCAGGATCCAAGAAGGTAAACAGAGAAATCAGGAGATTTCATATTTAAACATGAAGGCATTGGGACTTCCCTGGTAGATCAGTTAGCAAAGAATCCACCTGCAATGCAGGAGACCAGGGTTCAACCCCTGGGCCAGAAAGATCCCCTGGAGAAGGTAATGGCAACCCACTCTAATATTCTTGCCTGGCAAATCCGTGGACAGATGAGCCTGGGGTTGCAAGAGTCAGACGTGACTTAGCAACTAAATCACCATGAAGGAAATGAGAGCAGCTGAGCTAGAGAAGCCCGGCTGCAGTCCCTATAAATCCCCCCGTGAATGCGTCCCCTAAAAAACCTACAAATGAATCTGAAGAGGGTGAACATGAGACAGACAATAGAATGGATAAGACCTCTCAGCTTATTCAATACCCATGAAAAAACCAGTCAAGTGGGTCACAAACTATTGTCAGTATTTGGAGACTACACTGAAATGTCCTTAAGGAATTTGGAAATGAGAGGACTTTAAAAGTTATTCTCGAGTTCACTGGAAAACAAACGCATAATGAATCAGAGAGGAGAAATCCAAAGTCACTATAAAGAAATGGCTCCCAACCTCATCAGACTTGTCTGAAGAAGATAAAATAGGCCATCATATCCAAAGAGACAACAGGAGAGTCACAGAAGACTGCAAGCATCCTTCATCCAAAGCTCTGTAAAGGGAGGATTCCATGACTGAAGGAGTCAATTTCTTAATCCCAGGGGCAGTAACACTATTATTATAGGTGTTCTCCAGGTCTTAACGTACTGGCATCATACAAATACCATCCAATGCAGTACTGGTCAAGTTTTTTTTACTGCAAATGGCAGGAACAACCCTAACTAGCTTAAGCAAGAAGAGCAGCATTATGGGAGAACACAGGGACACCTCCAGGAAAGGTAAAACCTCTGAAGGACCTGGAATAGGAAGCCCACAGGCTCTGCCCCAGACCCCCTCCTTGTGGCCTATGGTCCTGGTTTCTTCTTTTAGCAAAGTCTGCTTAATTCCCTTCTCCCTTTCTCTGCTGGCCAGCCTCAATGTTGAGACTCCAGCTTATTTTTCTAGCATCATCTCCTACTACTCTCTGATGTTTGGATCAAATTGTTCTATATGCTCTTCCCAGATTCCTTCATTGCCCTTGTCTTCATCACAGAGAAAGCTCTCAGAAGAGCAGGATCCAAGAAGGTAAACAGAGAAATCAGGAGATTTCATATTTAAACATGAAGGCATTGGGACTTCCCTGGTAGATCAGTTAGCAAAGAATCCACCTGCAATGCAGGAGACCAGGGTTCAACCCCTGGGCCAGAAAGATCCCCTGGAGAAGGTAATGGCAACCCACTCTAATATTCTTGCCTGGCAAATCCGTGGACAGATGAGCCTGGGGTTGCAAGAGTCAGACGTGACTTAGCAACTAAATCACCATGAAGGAAATGAGAGCAGCTGAGCTAGAGAAGCCCGGCTGCAGTCCCTATAAATCCCCCCGTGAATGCGTCCCCTAAAAAACCTACAAATGAATCTGAAGAGGGTGAACATGAGACAGACAATAGAATGGATAAGACCTCTCAGCTTATTCAATACCCATAAAAAAACCAGTCAAGTGGGTCACAAACTATTGTCAGTATTTGGAGACTACACTGAAATGTCCTTAAGGAATTTGGAAATGAGAGGACTTTAAAAGTTATTCTCGAGTTCACTGGAAAACAAACGCATAATGAATCAGAGAGGAGAAATCCAAAGTCACTATAAAGAAATGGCTCCCAACCTCATCAGACTTGTCTGAAGAAGATAAAATAGGCCATCATATCCAAAGAGACAACAGGAGAGTCACAGAAGACTGCAAGCATCCTTCATCCAAAGCTCTGTAAAGGGAGGATTCCATGACTGAAGGAGTCAATTTCTTAATCCCAGGGGCAGTAACACTATTATTATAGGTGTTCTCCAGGTCTTAACGTACTGGCATCATACAAATACCATCCAATGCAGTACTGGTCAAGTTTTTTTTACTGCAAATGGCAGGAACAACCCTAACTAGCTTAAGCAAGAAGAGCAGCATTATGGGAGAACACAGGGACACCTCCAGGAAAGGTAAAACCTCTGAAGGACCTGGAATAGGAAGCCCACAGGCTCTGCCCCAGACCCCCTCCTTGTGGCCTATGGTCCTGGTTTCTTCTTTTAGCAAAGTCTGCTTAATTCCCTTCTCCCTTTCTCTGCTGGCCAGCCTCAACTAGCTCTGACCACACATGGATAGGCAGCCTCTGATTCCAAATTTACGTTATTTCATTCAAGAAAATAGAGTAGGGGCTTCCCTGGTGCCCAGTGGCTAAGACTCTGTACTCCCAATGCAGGTTCAATCCCTGGCCAGGCAACAGAATCCCACATGCCGCAACTAAAGATCCAGTATGCTGCAATGAAGATCCCACATGTCCCTACTAAGACTCAGTGCAGCCAAGTTAGAGACAGAGGGAGAGAGAAAGAAAGAGAGCAGACCAGATAGAATCTCTGGGTCTAAATTGCAGGTTCCTAAGAGAAAGAATCTGGTTAGCCACATCTCAATAAGGAGTCCCCTGCATTCATTTCTCTGTGGACAGTAGTACAAGATTATAATATAAAAAGCAGGAGAGGCCCACATTTATGAAGGGAAGGGTGGAGGGAAGATGGTTATTTTTAAAGGAAGCAAACCAGTGTGACCTATGAAGACAGCCCAAAATACATCTTCTGCAGGTAGGAACCATTATTATCTTCATCTTATAGATGAGAAAATTAGGGTGTTCAGAGCTTTAGTAATTTGCCCAAGATTACAAAGCTAGTCAATGGCAGACCTAGGACCTGAAGTCAAGTCTGAGCCTTAATCACTATGTTTTATTGTGTCTGTTCACCAAGTAAACTTCTATTTGATATAGCTTCTTGTAAGGGTCTACCTGCAGGTGTGTATGATTATACTGACTTCATATATTGCAATGTTTATGATGATTATAGTTCTCATTATAAACTAACAAATTGGCATTTTGGTTGATGTTGCTGTTCACTCATTAAGTCATGTTCGACTCTTTGTGACCCTATGCAGCATGCGGGGCTTTCCTGTCCTTCACTCTCTCCTGGAGTTTGTTCAAATTCATGTCCAGACAATCTAGTTCTATTATTTTGAGTTTAGGTAATGTTAGTCCAATTCTAAGAAATATATGGATTCTTTTTGTGTTGACAATATTGGTTTTTAGAGCCTGTGAGACTAAGGCTGAGCCCTCAACTATCATGGCTGCATGGTTGTATACCCCACCATCTAGGTAATTCATACTCTAGGAAAATTCTTTTTATTTTTAATTAGAGGATAATTACTTTACAGTGTTGTATTGGTTTCTTCCATACAACAACGCGATTTCATCTTAACTATATACACATATATCCCCTCCTTCTTGAGCCTCCCTCCCCTACTTCCCCAGCCCACCCCTCTAGGCCATCAGTGCCAAGCTGGGCTCCTTGTGTTATCCAGCAGCTTTCTCAGCTGTCTATTTCACACAGGGTAGTGTATATACTGGAGAAGGAAATGGCAACCCACTCAGCATTCTTGCCTGGGAAATGCCATGCACAGCCTGGCAGGCTGCAGTCAATGGGGCACAGAGTCAGACATGATTTAGCACCTTAGCACTTAGTATATATGCCAATGCTACTCTCCCAATTCGTCCCACCTTCTCCTTCCCCTGACATATTCACAAGTCTGTTCTCTCTGTCTGCATCTCCATTCCTTTCCTGAAGATAGGTTTACCATTTTTCTAGATACCATGTGCATGCATTATAGGATTCCTTGGTGGCTTAGCAGCAAAGAATTCACCTGCCAAACAGGAGATTCAGGTTTGGTCCCTGGGTTGGGAAATTCCCCTGGAGAAGGAAATGGCAACCCACTCCAGTATTCTTGCCTGGGAAATCCCATGGACACAGGAACTTGGCAGACTATAGTCTATGGTGCTGCAAAAAGCTAAATATGACTGAGAAACTGAGCATACATACAATAAACGGTGTTCATTTATCTTTCTGACTTACTTCACTCTGTATAACAGGCTATAAGTTCATTCACCTCAGTACAACTGACTTAAATTCATTCCTTTCTATGGCTGAGCTAATACTCATTAAGTCATGTTCGACTCTTTGTGACCCTATGCAGCATCGGGCTTTCCTGTCCTTCCCTCTCTCCTGGAGTTTGTTCAAATTCATGTCCAGACAATCTAGTTCTATTATTTTGAGTTTAGGTAATGTTAGTCCAATTCTAAGAAATATATGGATTCTTTTTGTGTTGACAATATTGGTTTTTAGAGCCTGTGAGACTAAGGCTGAGCCCTCAACTATCATGGCTGCATGGTTGTATACCCCACCATCTAGGTAATTCATACTCTAGGAAAATTCTTTTATTTTTAATTAGAGGATAATTACTTTACAGTGTTGTATTGGTTTCTTCCATACAACAACGCGATTTCATCTTAACTATATACACATATATCCCCTCCTTCTTGAGCCTCCCTCCCCTACTTCCCCAGCCCACCCCTCTAGGCCATCAGTGCCAAGCTGGGCTCCTTGTGTTATCCAGCAGCTTTCTCAGCTGTCTATTTCACACAGGGTAGTGTATATACTGGAGAAGGAAATGGCAACCCACTCAGCATTCTTGCCTGGGAAATGCCATGCACAGCCTGGCAGGCTGCAGTCAATGGGGCACAGAGTCAGACATGATTTAGCACCTTAGCACTTAGTATATATGCCAATGCTACTCTCCCAATTCGTCCCACCTTCTCCTTCCCTGACATATTCACAAGTCTGTTCTCTCTGTCTGCATCTCCATTCCTTTCCTGAAGATAGGTTTACCATTTTTCTAGATACCATGTGCATGCATTATAGGATTCCTTGGTGGCTTAGCAGCAAAGAATTCACCTGCCAAACAGGAGATTCAGGTTTGGTCCCTGGGTTGGGAAATTCCCCTGGAGAAGGAAATGGCAACCCACTCCAGTATTCTTGCCTGGGAAATCCCATGGACACAGGAACTTGGCAGACTATAGTCTATGGTGCTGCAAAAAGCTAAATATGACTGAGAAACTGAGCATACATACAATAAACGGTGTTCATTTATCTTTCTGACTTACTTCACTCTGTATAACAGGCTATAAGTTCATTCACCTCAGTACAACTGACTTAAATTCATTCCTTTCTATGGCTGAGTAATATTTCATTGTATATATAGACCACATCTTCTTTATCCATTCATCTGTCAATGGACATACAAGTGGCTTTCATGTGCTAGCTATTGTCAAATCGTACTGCAGTGAACATGGTGTGTGTGTGTGTGTGTGTGTGCATATGCACAAGCTCAGCCTGACTCTTTGTGACCGCATGTTTACTGCTAGATTTTTAAGGAGTCTACATATTGTTCTCCATAGTGGCTGTATCAGTTTACATTTTCACCAACAGTGCCTGAGCGTTCCCTTTTCTTCACATTCTCTCCAGCATTTATTGTCAGGTGAGTTCTCAAGGGACCACTGCTGGCCTTCCCATCATAAAATATCATTTTCTTACTACAGGAAACATTTTGAATTCTACAAATATCAGGTTTTTTTCCCCTATAGGATCCTAACAACAACACAAAATGCTTGGTTCCTGTTTGCAAACTGAGTAATTTCTATTTTCCACTCATTCGTGCATTCTCTAATTACTATTAATGCCAGTTATATGCCAAGCAATGTGCTAGCAAAGAACAGAAGCATTGCTTTTGCCATTAACTTGTTTGGAGTGTAGATTAGCTTAGAATTTGAGGCAAGTAGAATTTCTCCTAACAGATTTTGTAAGGAGAATGAGAATGGAGGGGAAAGAGAAGAATGCAGAAAAGAGATGTATGGGCCTTTTCCCACAGGAGAGATGAAGAAAGAGGAAGAAGAATCCTGAGTTGATTCAAATATAACCCAGATATAGACGTTATGAGTGCTTATTAATATATTAATCATGAAAGCAATGTCTTCCATCTCACATACCAGTGGAAAAAAGAAGTACATTGTGACATAAATAACCCAAATCAAGGAAGTCTTGGCTACAGGGCAACTAGCACCTGCAGCTGGTCGAGTATTGAACAATTTACAAGCTTTCTGACGCATCTGTGGGGTTCACTGACTCATCAACAATTGATCCACAAATACATATTAAAATGGCAACCCACTCCAGTATTCTTCCAATGGACACAGGAACTTGGCAGACTATAGTCTATGGTGCTGCAAAAAGCTAAATATGACTGAGAAACTGAGCATACATACAATAAACGGTGTTCATTTATCTTTCTGACTTACTTCACTCTGTATAACAGGCTATAAGTTCATTCACCTCAGTACAACTGACTTAAATTCATTCCTTTCTATGGCTGAGTAATATTTCATTGTATATATAGACCACATCTTCTTTATCCATTCATCTGTCAATGGACATACAAGTGGCTTTCATGTGCTAGCTATTGTCAAATCGTACTGCAGTGAACATGGTGTGTGTGTGTGTGTGTGTGTGCATATGCACAAGCTCAGCCTGACTCTTTGTGACCGCATGTTTACTGCTAGATTTTTAAGGAGTCTACATATTGTTCTCCATAGTGGCTGTATCAGTTTACATTTTCACCAACAGTGCCTGAGCGTTCCCTTTTCTTCACATTCTCTCCAGCATTTATTGTCAGGTGAGTTCTCAAGGGACCACTGCTGGCCTTCCCATCATAAAATATCATTTTCTTACTACAGGAAACATTTTGAATTCTACAAATATCAGGTTTTTTTCCCCTATAGGATCCTAACAACAACACAAAATGCTTGGTTCCTGTTTGCAAACTGAGTAATTTCTATTTTCCACTCATTCGTGCATTCTCTAATTACTATTAATGCCAGTTATATGCCAAGCAATGTGCTAGCAAAGAACAGAAGCATTGCTTTTGCCATTAACTTGTTTGGAGTGTAGATTAGCTTAGAATTTGAGGCAAGTAGAATTTCTCCTAACAGATTTTGTAAGGAGAATGAGAATGGAGGGGAAAGAGAAGAATGCAGAAAAGAGATGTATGGGCCTTTTCCCACAGGAGAGATGAAGAAAGAGGAAGAAGAATCCTGAGTTGATTCAAATATAACCCAGATATAGACGTTATGAGTGCTTATTAATATATTAATCATGAAAGCAATGTCTTCCATCTCACATACCAGTGGAAAAAAGAAGTACATTGTGACATAAATAACCCAAATCAAGGAAGTCTTGGCTACAGGGCAACTAGCACCTGCAGCTGGTCGAGTATTGAACAATTTACAAGCTTTCTGACGCATCTGTGGGGTTCACTGACTCATCAACAATTGATCCACAAATACATATTAAAATTGCAAATGCAATTTGATTCAACTGATAGACCCATTTGAGTCCTGGCATGTTTAATTAACCGGAACACTGCTAAGTTTCTGTCTACCCTAAAAGCAAGATTCTCTATAGCTGTCTTTTCCCCTATAATAGGAACAAGTTTCACACTTTCAAAGAAGAGGAGAGAGTCCAAGTTGTTAAATCAGAGTGAAGGAGAGGGAGGTGGACCAGGTCATGAGGCATTTGAAAACAAGAGTAAAGTCTGGGTTTGTATCCCAAATGCAATGGAAAACCATTGTAGGGCTTTACTCTGATGATTGACAAGATCTGACTTACCAATTAAAGAAAGTAACTCTTGATTCCATACAAAGAATGAGTTTTGTGAGAGCAAGAATTGAACCAGAGAACTTCATTTGAGGAATACTGCAAAAGACTGGAGGAGAGATTATATTAGCCTGGATTTGAGTGGTAACAAGGAAGCGGTGAGATTTCACTGAATCCTGAATATATGATGATGATAGAGCTGACAGTACTTACTGATGGATTAAATACGAGGAAATTTAGAAAGGAGTCTAGGATGACTCTTAGATCCATGGTGTGATAGATGAGTACCAAATACTCACTCAGAAAAGGAACACAGGCAAAGGAGCAGTTTGAGGGAAGAAAACCTGGAGTTGAAGTTGAAGATACCAACAGCTATCCAAGTCACACAAAGGGAGTCATCAAGTAGGAGCTGGGATTTGAGTCTGGAGCTCAGGGCTGGGAATGGAGAGAGAAATTGGGAGGTTTCAGTGTACAGATGGTATGTAAGGCCGTGGGACTAAAGCATCTAGAAAATGAGCATTAATAAGCTTAAGTAAATAAAGGTGAATGGCGGAGCCCTATTGTGCTCCAATATTTAACAGTCTTGGAAACAGTAGTCAATGAAGCAGAGGAGGAAGGAAAGAGAACAGATCTGGAAGACAAGTAAATAAATGTTTAAGGAGGGAATGATCACCAATCTAAAATGCTATTAAGAAGACAAGCAAGCTGAGAACTGAGACATGACCCCTGGATTTGGCAAGACAGAGGTTATTATTTGATCATGACAAGTGCAGATGCTGGAAACAGAGTTGAACTGAAAACATGAGGTGACAAAATGGAGACATTAACAATTGACGATTTGTAATAGACTATTGCGATAAAGGGGTTGCCCAGGGCATTAATGGTAAAGAATTCACCTGCCAATAAGCAAGTCACAAGAGATATGGGTTTGATCATTGGGTCGGGAAGATCCGCTGGAGGAGGGTATGAAAACCCACTCCAATATTCTTGGGGCTTCTCTGGTGGTCCAGTGGCTAAGACTCCAGGCTCCCAGTGCAGAGGGCCTGGGTTTGATCCCTGGTCAGGGAGCTAGATCCCACATACTGCAACTATGACCCAGAACAGTCACAAAAAAAAAATCATGAGTAAGATGGAAAATGAGAGGAGCGTGGCAGTTGTGGTGCATGCAGTGGAGTGATTGGTTACAGAAAGCCACAAAAACCGAAAAGACAGCAACACAGGAGGAAAAGTTGACTGTGAAGAAGTGGTAGGCCACAGGCTGGCTGCTCCAAAAGGGTTGACTGGGCATGGTAGTGATGGAAGAGATAGAAAGTTGAGATAATTGATCAGAAGAATATGGAATACTGGAGATCAAGATTTTGAGAGGTGAGATAGTGATGTGGTAGGAAGGTCTTCGAGGCATATGACCATGACAGCATTTTGCTGAAACGCAGTGGAGGAAAATAGTGTTGGAAGTGACATTAAGAAGCTCAGAGGCTGAGGTGTTTCCATAGGTAATTTTTATAAATGCTGAAGCCACCTGGCAGAGGAGTGTAGAGTTGCGCTGGAGAGAAAGTCAAAAACACCATAATATAAAATATTCACTGAAAGGAAAAGCCAGCAAGAGGTTGGTAGACAATTCAATAAAGAGAGATGGTGGTCTGATCGTATGTACTTCAAAGAAGCGGAGTTGGTTGCTGTTGTCATCGTTTAGGCAGGAAGAACAATAAAGATACCTGAAAGTAGCATTCAGAATCAAGGACATCATGTTGAGGTTCTCTGTGAGTGGGGTATAGGAGAAAACACAACCACCACTTGGGACAGCTGAGTAGATGCAATGTCTTCAAAGCCAGGCTTCCATTAAAGAAGTGTTAGTCACTCAGTCGTGTCTGACTCCTCCATGGACCCACCAGACTTCTCTGTCCATGGGATTCTCCAGGCAAGAATACTGGAGTGGGATGCCATTCCCTTCTCCATCAGTTAAAAAAAGAGTTACTATAAATTCTAAGGCACACAGTGGAAGGGTATGGCTAGCTGGGGAGGAGTGAATGACTGATTTGGATCCACGGATGTAATAAGCTCTATGAAGGATATTGAATGACCCAGGAGCTTACACTTCTGTTTGTGCTGCTGAAATATATAAGGCGTTAGACATAATGAGATTAATTTTGATGGCCGCTCAAGAGAAAGTGTCAATCTTCATTGTAGCCTGTGCTTTGGGCCTGATTTCTTGGCACTTTGTAGGCAAGAGACTGGTTGTGTCATGATCGCTGTGAAGTGGTAGCTTTTCAAGATGTGTGGCTTTCCCTTCAATCCTGCTGAAGGTGGTGTGACAGTAGGGATAGCACTGATTTTACTGAGGTCAAATGAGTTCTCACGGCCTTGCTTGAATCCTCTGAGCCTTTCAAAAGTTGTATTCCGTGAAGCCACCAGGAACCCTTACAAAATTTCTTCCTTCAGTGTCCAGAGGCAAATGCTTTGGCTCTCAAGCACATTAGTCAATGGCTTAAATCAGTTGAACTATAGCCTGCTTATCCTATGAATCCTCCAGTATGGAGATGAAAAGGCATCCATCTAGGAATGGTATTGACCTTTCCTAAATGACACCAGTAAAAACTGATGCGATGATGGAATGGCTCTGTCCCAAAGGACTTAAGTGACTAAGAAAAAAGAGGCTCATAACTGATGTTCATGAAACTCCTTAAATTTCGTGATAAAAATTGGCATACATAAAAATAATGACTGTTTAAATCACTTTATTTTCTTTTTGACAATTGTGATCTTCCCAGCATACTTCAAACACACATTAACATTCACTGTATGCCTGGATGTAGTTTTAAAATACAAAGCAGCTTAAAGCTACATAAATTAGCAACAGTTTTGGCTGGGGGGTGGGGAAGAAAACCTATAGGTGTTTATTCAACAATGAACTATTCTGGATGAACCGTAGGAGGACTTGAGTTCACATCTCAACAAGCTAAAATCTATTAAAAGAGTCTGAGTAATAACCTTTCACCTCGACCCCAACACCCCTTAACATAAATTCATGACATAGAATGATGTTTGAGACAATGGGTGTTTTGTTTTAAAATTTCAAGTCCAAGGTGTTAATGCTTACTACTGGAGTCTGGAATGCCCAGATGGTTGGGCTTGACAACTGATTCAACATGCCTGAATCTTGTTGGGACACCACACAAGGTGCAGATGGTCAGAGCAGGCAGTCAAATTCAAAATATGCTGTCGTTATAATGATTTCAGTAGGTCTTCATGAAGGCTACATTTAAAAGTATAGTGGGAGACAAATGAAAAACAAGATTGACTAAAAGCACTAGAACTAGAAAGGTTCCATAAAAGTTTAAAACAGGTAACTCTTGTATGCTCAAGCATTTCCATTTTTATGTCACCCATGTGACTATTCCCCTTGAAAAAAGCTTCTTCTCCAGACTTTTTTTCCTCCTCAAGGCCTTTCCCAAAGCTGCTGCCAAAGCCAACTTCCTCTGTTGCCATTCTGACAATGTCACTCCCTTCCTAAAATTCCCTTTAATGGCCTTTGCTGTTCTCTGCATGAGTGACAGGCTTTTGGCCCTGCCCTTAGGACAAACACTATTTTTTCCCAGATATATTTAAGGCTCCTACCTATTTTTGCAAACCCAGATGTCATTTTCCTCTCCATATAGCCTGATTACCTTTCAGTTTCTCAATGTTTTGTTCATTAATGCTTAGAGTATAAAAGTTTTACTCAGTTTTGCTCAGTAAGCGTTCCTTTGACCTTAATCTTCCCCTTCACCACCATCCCAACACAAATACATACACACTGAAAATCTCCAAAGCTATTTGCCATATTCAAATTTCTCCTGAAATATGATTTTTTTTTTTGTAAGACGTACCCAATATCCAAATTTTGTATGCCTGGATGTAGTTTTAAAATACAAAGCAGCTTAAAGCTACATAAATTAGCAACAGTTTTGGCTGGGGGGTGGGGAAGAAAACCTATAGGTGTTTATTCAACAATGAACTATTCTGGATGAACCGTAGGAGGACTTGAGTTCACATCTCAACAAGCTAAAATCTATTAAAAGAGTCTGAGTAATAACCTTTCACCTCGACCCCAACACCCCTTAACATAAATTCATGACATAGAATGATGTTTGAGACAATGGGTGTTTTGTTTTAAAATTTCAAGTCCAAGGTGTTAATGCTTACTACTGGAGTCTGGAATGCCCAGATGGTTGGGCTTGACAACTGATTCAACATGCCTGAATCTTGTTGGGACACCACACAAGGTGCAGATGGTCAGAGCAGGCAGTCAAATTCAAAATATGCTGTCGTTATAATGATTTCAGTAGGTCTTCATGAAGGCTACATTTAAAAGTATAGTGGGGAGACAAATGAAAAACAAGATTGACTAAAAGCACTAGAACTAGAAAGGTTCCATAAAAGTTTAAAACAGGTAACTCTTGTATGCTCAAGCATTTCCATTTTTATGTCACCCATGTGACTATTCCCCTTGAAAAAAGCTTCTTCTCCAGACTTTTTTTCCTCCTCAAGGCCTTTCCCAAAGCTGCTGCCAAAGCCAACTTCCTCTGTTGCCATTCTGACAATGTCACTCCCTTCCTAAAATTCCCTTTAATGGCCTTTGCTGTTCTCTGCATGAGTGACAGGCTTTTGGCCCTGCCCTTAGGACAAACACTATTTTTTCCCAGATATATTTAAGGCTCCTACCTATTTTTGCAAACCCAGATGTCATTTTCCTCTCCATATAGCCTGATTACCTTTCAGTTTCTCAATGTTTTGTTCATTAATGCTTAGAGTATAAAAGTTTTACTCAGTTTTGCTCAGTAAGCGTTCCTTTGACCTTAATCTTCCCCTTCACCACCATCCCAACACAAATACATACACACTGAAAATCTCCAAAGCTATTTGCCATATTCAAATTTCTCCTGAAATATGATTTTTTTTTTTGTAAGACGTACCCAAGTAGTCATCCACACTGAAAAATCTGGTCCAATGTAAATCAAACAACAGCAAAAACAAAATACCCTTAAAAGATGAAAATAATGCTATGGAATTTCCTCAAGAGACAAAAAGATTTTTCAGAATGAGTCGCAGGAAAAATTATCTAATATTTTTACATTGGGCAAATTCTAGGAAAAAGTTCTCCAGATTCTGAAATGGCACCAATACTATGTCCTTTTCTCTTCTTCATCCTTTAAAAAAAAAACAAAAAAAAAAAACTAAAAGATCTGAATTCAAGTCCCAGCTCAGTTATTTGCAAATTTTGTTATTTTGTGATTTAATCTCTTTGAGCTTCAGCTTCTTGTTTGTAAAGTGGAAATAACAATCTCTTTATGAGCTTTTCCGAGGATTCAGTAGCATTTGTAAAAATGCTTTGTGAAGTAAAAAGTGCTACAATAATACAATATTATTATTACTTCCTTCAAATGTTCCCTTTTGACTGAGAACTTTCCCAGGATTTCCCCTTTCCCATGCACGTTTATCTGCAAACTTGGTAATGTAGTTATAAACTTACCTCCTAAATGGGAACTGTGCCAAATCTTGCAGAGATATTGAATATTGTTGTCAATAATATCATCTATCATTACTGAATTTTATAAGAAATCAGAAACACTAATGTCATTCTAATAATTTTTAAATACAAAAAGTATATAAAAGAAAATAAAATGTATCACTAACTTCACCACTCAAAAATACAACTATTAAAAATTTTGATGTTTTTTCCCTTATCTTTCCATAATGCACATGTATAACCTTATGGAGCATTTGTATATGTTGGAGGCTTTATATGAATTATCTAACTTATTCTTCACAACCGCCTTAGGACAAACACTATTTTTTCCCAGATATATTTAAGGCTCCTACCTATTTTTGCAAACCCAGATGTCATTTTCCTCTCCATATAGCCTGATTACCTTTCAGTTTCTCAATGTTTTGTTCATTAATGCTTAGAGTATAAAAGTTTTACTCAGTTTTGCTCAGTAAGCGTTCCTTTGACCTTAATCTTCCCCTTCACCACCATCCCAACACAAATACATACACACTGAAAATCTCCAAAGCTATTTGCCATATTCAAATTTCTCCTGAAATATGATTTTTTTTTTTGTAAGACGTACCCAAGTAGTCATCCACACTGAAAAATCTGGTCCAATGTAAATCAAACAACAGCAAATCAAAATACCCTTAAAAGATGAAAATAATGCTATGGAATTTCCTCAAGAGACAAAAAGATTTTTCAGAATGAGTCGCAGGAAAAATTATCTAATATTTTTACATTGGGCAAATTCTAGGAAAAAGTTCTCCAGATTCTGAAATGGCACCAATACTATGTCCTTTTCTCTTCTTCATCCTTTAAAAAAAAAACAAAAAAAAAAAACTAAAAGATCTGAATTCAAGTCCCAGCTCAGTTATTTGCAAATTTTGTTATTTTGTGATTTAATCTCTTTGAGCTTCAGCTTCTTGTTTGTAAAGTGGAAATAACAATCTCTTTATGAGCTTTTCCGAGGATTCAGTAGCATTTGTAAAAATGCTTTGTGAAGTAAAAAGTGCTACAATAATACAATATTATTATTACTTCCTTCAAATGTTCCCTTTTGACTGAGAACTTTCCCAGGATTTCCCCTTTCCCATGCACGTTTATCTGCAAACTTGGTAATGTAGTTATAAACTTACCTCCTAAATGGGAACTGTGCCAAATCTTGCAGAGATATTGAATATTGTTGTCAATAATATCATCTATCATTACTGAATTTTATAAGAAATCAGAAACACTAATGTCATTCTAATACTTTTTAAATACAAAAGTATATAAAAGAAAATAAAATGTATCACTAACTTCACCACTCAAAAATACAACTATTAAAAATTTTGATGTTTTTTCCCTTATCTTTCCATAATGCACATGTATAACCTTATGGAGCATTTGTATATGTTGGAGGCTTTATATGAATTATCTAACTTATTCTTCACAACCGCCTTGTGAGGCAGGTACCATAAGCCTTTTCTACCTTTCACAGAGGAAAAATCAGTTTAGCGGGATTAACTTGCTGAACATTACATGAATTAGGTGGCTGCCTAGAGATGCTGAATCCCTACTGAGGAGCTCTCCATTATTCCATGTACAACACTGCAATCCTACTGTGTCTGCCACTTCTTCACTTGGCCATTTTACTGTGTCATTCTAATTAGAATGACATATTAATTAGAAACATGATTTTTAATCATCTTTGTAGTTTCGATGAGTCAAGATTTATTTGATTAGCCTCCTCTCATGAGATACTTAACCATTTCCAATTTTTCACTAAGCATTCTCTCTGTTTTTAATAATATTCAAACATGTGTTCAACATCTAAAATTCATAAACTAAGGAAATAGAAAGTAAAAATCCTCTATGCACCCTTCTCCAAACAGAAATTCTACCTCTGCCTCTCTTTCTCTCTCTTTATTTTTGAGATAATCACTTACAACAGTTTTGTATATATTTTTGCAGGACTGTTTTTCCAATTTCGGTTTTATTTATTTATTTTGACCAAAAGAAAAGGAAAGGAATCATCCTATCGTGTTTTGCACCTTGCTTTTTGCCTTCGCAGAATTTCATGGATATATTTCCGGGTAGTCCATGTGTTGACAGATGCATTTGTGAAGTAAAAAGTGCTACAATAATACAATATTATTATTACTTCCTTCAAATGTTCCCTTTTGACTGAGAACTTTCCCAGGATTTCCCCTTTCCCATGCACGTTTATCTGCAAACTTGGTAATGTAGTTATAAACTTACCTCCTAAATGGGAACTGTGCCAAATCTTGCAGAGATATTGAATATTGTTGTCAATAATATCATCTATCATTACTGAATTTTATAAGAAATCAGAAACACTAATGTCATTCTAATAATTTTTAAATACAAAAAGTATATAAAAGAAAATAAAATGTATCACTAACTTCACCACTCAAAAATACAACTATTAAAAATTTTGATGTTTTTTCCCTTATCTTTCCATAATGCACATGTATAACCTTATGGAGCATTTGTATATGTTGGAGGCTTTATATGAATTATCTAACTTATTCTTCACAACCGCCTTGTGAGGCAGGTACCATAAGCCTTTTCTACCTTTCACAGAGGAAAAATCAGTTTAGCGGGATTAACTTGCTGAACATTACATGAATTAGGTGGCTGCCTAGAGATGCTGAATCCCTACTGAGGAGCTCTCCATTATTCCATGTACAACACTGCAATCCTACTGTGTCTGCCACTTCTTCACTTGGCCATTTTACTGTGTCATTCTAATTAGAATGACATATTAATTAGAAACATGTTTTTTAATCATCTTTGTAGTTTCGATGAGTCAAGATTTATTTGATTAGCCTCCTCTCATGAGATACTTAACCATTTCCAATTTTTCACTAAGCATTCTCTCTGTTTTTAATAATATTCAAACATGTGTTCAACATCTAAAATTCATAAACTAAGGAAATAGAAAGTAAAAATCCTCTATGCACCCTTCTCCAAACAGAAATTCTACCTCTGCCTCTCTTTCTCTCTCTTTATTTTTGAGATAATCACTTACAACAGTTTTGTATATATTTTTGCAGGACTGTTTTTCCAATTTCGGTTTTATTTAATTTTTGACCAAAAAGAAAAGGAAAGGGAATCATCCTATACGTGTTTTGCACCTTGCTTTTTTGCCTTCGCAGAATTTCATGGATATATTTCCGGGTAGTCCATGTGTTTTGGGGGACTCTTTCTATCACAAGAATCAGACACCAATTCAAATCAAACTAGATTAAAAAGGGATTTCTGTTTCGGATACATAATTGCGAAGTCCAGAGGTGGATCTATATCTCATGTGCAGCTGGGTCCAAGTTCTCCAAAGATATCATCAAGAAACCCTCTCTTTTTTCCACTCTGATTTCTGCCTTCTGTTGCAGTGGTTTCCCTCCCAGGCAGGCACTAGCAGATTAACAAACCTGGCAGAAAGAGTGAGCCTCTTTCCCAGTACTTACAGCCACAATTCAAGAATGGACAACCATCAGCCCAGCTTGTGTCATAGATCCATAGCTAGAATCGAGGAATCCACCTCAGTCTCACACACTAACTGAAAAGGAGTAATACTTGGTTTCACAAAGAAAAAACAGGACACTGCCACCAAAAGAAGGAAGGAAGGAGGCGGGCAGATGCAATAAGAAAAGGTCACGGCTTCCCAGGTGGTGCTAGTGGCAAAGAATCTGCCTGACAATGCAGGAGACGTGGGTTTGGGCCCTAGGTCAGAAAGATCCCCTGGAGGAGCAAATGGCACCCTATTCTAGAATTCTTGCCTCAAAAAGCCCATGGACAAAAAAACTAAAAAACAAAACAAAACGAAACAAACAAACAAACAAAAGCCCATGGATAGAGGAACCTGGCAGGCTATAGTCCATAGGGTCGCAAAGAGTCGGATACAACTGAGCGACTGAGCACAGTATACATACACACACACACACACACACGCACACACACACACACACACACAGTATGTACAGATTTGTCTTATGAGTGACAGCTTTTTTTTTTCAACTTGTCAATTGGATCATAATTTGTTCCATAACTAATGTACCAATGAGCAGTTCAGCTATTCTTATCAAATAATCTAAACTAATATATATTGTGCTAATTAATATATTTCATCTGATTTTTTAAGTTTTAAGCATCTTTAACACTCAACTGAATTTATATTTGTTACATAATACATCACAAAGTTCTTATTAATTTGACAGTATTTCATCAAAAGAAACACACTCTGTGTTATGGACTGATTTGTGTAGCCTCCAGAATATGTGGAGGTCCTGACCCCAGTACTTCAGAATGTGACCTGATTTGGAAACAGGATCTTGACAGAGGAGATCAAGTTAACATGACTCTGACCCAGTAGGAGTGGTGTCCTTAGAGAAGTGGGAAATTTGGGCACAGAGACAGACGCACAGAGGAAGAGACCATGTGGAGGTACGGGAAGAAGACAGCCTGAGACTCGAGGGAAGCATGCTGAAGCCAAGAAACATCAGGGATTGCAGCATACACCGGAAGGTTCAGCAGGCAAGAGAGAACTCTTCTCTAGAGCCACCAGAAAGAGCATCCACTCCTGCTGACCCTAATTTCAGACTTCTAGGCTCCAGAACTGTGAAACAGTAAATTTTCAATTTTAAACTACCCGATTTTTGGTTCTTTGCTATGCTGTCTTTAGGGAACTAAAACATGGCGCTTACCTTTTCTGGAGGACTCTATTTTAAGATGTCAGTGAAACACAAATGAAAACAACAATGAGATCATTACTTCATGTCTAAAAGATTGAGAAAAATTAGAAGGCTGCGCACTGCCAAGGGTTGGTTGGGATGTGGGGATATGTACCCAGGAACTCTCGCACACTGCTGGAAGAAGCAAGGCTCTGGGATCCATTCTGGAGAGCAAGCTAACAATGTTAGCCCAGTAAAGAACAGGCGTGGCCATTCTCCTCCTGGGTACTTAGGTTCTGAAGAATTTTCATAAAGGTCCATGAAGGTATGTGCTTAAGGAGATTTGTTGGTTACGACTTGAGGTGGTCACACATTTGACACAGACAGTGTGTTCATACCTGGGTAGTAGGCACAAAGGGAAAATGTGAATATACATCATGGATTGCTTACTATGCATTCATTAGAAACAACAGATTATAAATACACAAGCCTTAGCAGTGTGGATGAAATTTAGAAACATAGTCCTGAATATGAAAGCAACAATAAAACAGAAATTATGTAAATGTGAAATACAAATACATATAGGCACTCAGAGTTGAAAAAACACTGCTTGAATACACCAAAACAGGAAAATCAGGAAACAGTACTGTATCAGAAGCCAAAGGAAAGATAATTTCACATAGGGAATGATCTATAATATCAAATGCTGCAGAGATACAAACATAAGATATGAAAGGAATCCAAATAATTCAGGAACTAGAAGGCCATTATTGACCTTTGGGAAGAGGTTCAGGGGATAACTGGGGGTAAAAGACAGTGGTTTGAGGAATAAATGGGAAGCAAGACACTGGAGATGTGGAAGGTAGACGGCTTTTTCCAGAATAAAATATAATCATCCACTTGAAAGGTAACCCTGACATCAAGTTATAATTTCACATGACAGGGACTGTGGTGGACTTAAAACATGTTCATACTGGACACTTGCAATGCAGGGGGCATAGTTTCCACCCCTGGTTGGGGAACTAAGATCCTGCAAACCATGTGGTGCAGTCAGAAAATAAATTAAATAAAATAAAGCTTTTAGATATGCTGTTAAAGCCGTTGATCCTCCTCCTTTATTATTATTTTTTAAAATATTTATTTATTTATTTTTGGGGGGGCAGGTTGGGGAGGGAGCAGGTGGGCTACTTCTATTGGTCTTTCATTTGTCCATTTTCATCCATCTTTGTTCTTTGGCCCATGTGGGCCTCCCATTCGTGGCCTCTGTTGTCGCTGAGCGCCGGCTCTGGGTGCATGTGCTCCAGAGCTCTGGCTTGGGAATTAGATACATCAGTCCAGCCGCTCCGCGGCACGTGGCATCCTCCCATGCCAGGGATTGAACCGCGCCTTGCACTGCAAGTTGGTGTCCTTACCCACTGGACCACCAGGGAAGCCCGATCCTTCTCCTTTAAAAAGTTTGAGTTCAGTTTCCCCTCCCCTTGGGTGTAGGCTAGACTGAGTGCTCCTTTACTGGACTTATTTGCTTCTAACAAGTACATATGGAGGAAGTTAGTGGTGATGGCTTCAGATACTAGGTCATAAAAGGCACTGCAGTTTCCTCCTCTTTCTGTCTTGGAATACTCGCTCTGTAGAAACAGCTGCCTGGTCATGAGGACACTCAAGCAGCCTTATGCAGAAGAACTGAGGCCCTTGCCAGCAACCAGGAGAGTAAGCTGCCTTGGAAATGGAGAATCCAGCCTCAAGTGAAGGCTTCGAATGATTGTAATCCCTGACTACACCTTAACCGAAACCTTATGCGAGACCCTGAACCAGAACCACATAGCAAATCCTCCAACCGAACTACAAGACTTATGAGTTCACAGGGAAATGAAACCTTTGGGAAGAGGGGTTCAGGGATAACTGGGGGTAAAAGACAGTGGTTTGAGGAATAAATGGGAAGCAAGACACTGGAGATGTGGAAGGTAGACGGCTTTTTCCAGAATAAAATATAATCATCCACTTGAAAGGTAACCCTGACATCAAGTTATAATTTCACATGACAGGGACTGTGGTGGACTTAAAACATGTTCATACTGGACACTTGCAATGCAGGGGGCATAGTTTCCACCCCTGGTTGGGGAACTAAGATCCTGCAAACCATGTGGTGCAGTCAGAAAATAAATTAAATAAAATAAAGCTTTTAGATATGCTGTTAAAGCCGTTGATCCTCCTCCTTTATTATTATTTTTTAAAATATTTATTTATTTATTTTTGGGGGGGCAGGTTGGGGAGGGAGGAGGTGGGCGGGTCACTTCTATTGGTCTTTCATTTGTCTATTTTCATCCGTCTTTGTTCTTTGGCCCGTGTGGGCCTCCCATTGCGGTGGCCTCTGTTGTCGCTGAGCGCCGGCTCTGGGTGCATGTGCTCCAGAGCTCTGGCTTGGTAATTAGATACATCAGTCCAGCCGCTCCGCGGCACGTGGCATCTTCCCAGGCCAGGGATTGAACCGGCGCCCCTTGCACTGCAAGTTGGTGTCCTTACCCACTGGACCACCAGGGAAGCCCGATCCTTCTCCTTTAAAAAGTTTGAGTTCAGTTTCCCCTCCCCTTGGGTGTAGGCTAGACTGAGTGCTCCTTTACTGGACTTATTTGCTTCTAACAAGTACATATGGAGGAAGTTAGTGGTGATGGCTTCAGATACTAGGTCATAAAAGGCACTGCAGTTTCCTCCTCTTTCTGTCTTGGAATACTCGCTCTGTAGAAACAGCTGCCTGGTCATGAGGACACTCAAGCAGCCTTATGCAGAAGAACTGAGGCCCTTGCCAGCAACCAGGAGAGTAAGCTGCCTTGGAAATGGAGAATCCAGCCTCAAGTGAAGGCTTCGAATGATTGTAATCCCTGACTACACCTTAACCGAAACCTTATGCGAGACCCTGAACCAGAACCACATAGCAAATCCTCCCCCCAAACTCCTGAACTACAAGACTTATGAGACAATAGACGTCTATTGTTTTAAGCAGCTAAACTTAGGAAAAAATTGTCACATAAAAATGGCTAGCTAATATATACGCTATACAGATGGTGGACAATTTGAATTCTCGTAAGGTTAACACTCTCACTTATTTCAGACAGATCTAAAAAAAACCTATCAGATAAGAGTTATGAGGACTCTCCCTTTCTCTTATTAAAATTTGTCTAAAAAATCCAAGTGTGTTAAGTTTAGAAGAAATTATATCATTTAAATTTAAGTGGTGGGGGCTTCCCCTGGTGGTCCAGTGGGTAAGGACACCGCCTTGCAGCACAAGGGGCGCTGGTTCGATCCCTGGCCTGGGAAGATCCCACGTGCTGTGGAGCGGCTGGACCCATGTGTCCAATTACCGAGCTGGAACTCTGGAGCGCATGCGCCCAGAGCCGGCGCTCTGCAACAACAGACGCCACCGCGATGGGAGGCCCACAGGAGCCAAAGAACAAAGACAGATGAAAATGGAGAAATGAAAGACCAATAGAAGTGGCCCGCCTGCGCCCCTCCCTCCCCAACCTGACCCCTGCCCAAAATAAATAAATAAATAAATCTTAAAAAAAAAAAAATTTAAGTGGTGAACAGTTTAATTTTTTTGTTACAAGGGTATGTGGATATACATATTTTACGCTGATTTTATAAATCAGCGATCTCTAGAAAATACAATGTCTATATCTTTTTTAAAATGTCCACCATGCACCTCTTATTCATTCACAGTTTCATGTTTGGCTTTAGCATCTGTCGATTAAATTTGGGAAAACATTTGAAATAAGGTAATTAAGTTTTATTGTTTTCATTCGCACATTTTCTTTGTCAGCTTTGGGAATGGATTTTATACTTTGTAGGCTTTTAACCTTTCCCTAAATTGCTTTTATAATTTTCTTCATCTTAACTCAGAACGACTCTTTAGAGCATGCTTTGAAAATCAAATTGTGGCCTTAAAAAAAAAAATTAGACCACTGACATGCAGGATTGGATTGATTTGACAGACCTCACTCTTTGGTAGATGGCCAGGGCCGTCACTTCCTCCACCCCAAGCCACCCCCTATTCTTAAAGTCAATTTCAGTCACTTTTAATGCCCCATCCCCAGTTTCTTCCCTGCCCAGGTCCCACACCCTAAAATTCCACTTGAATTAGTTGGGCTGGGACCTGGGCCTCATTTCTTTTACAGATCTGACTAGATGATTCTCAATATGTGACCAAGTGGAGAACCTGTGGTGTGGTGGACCCTTGCTATTCAAAGACCATCTTCAGATCAGCAGTGCTAGTTTCACCCCGAGCATGGTCTGTGGCACATACAGAAACTCCGACTCATTCAATCAGAACCTTTTTAAAAATAAATCTCCAGGTCATTCGTAAGGACTTTAAAATTGAGAGCAAGGCCTGCCTCTATGTGATCCTGAATAACGTTAACTTCCCCATGTTTCAAATCCCTCATTTATAAAGTGTAGTTAGTACCTATGACCCATAGGGTCATTTTGAGGATTTCACATGATGTTGCACTAAATTATTTAGAACAGTTCCTGACTTATCCTAGTGATGGCACAACAAACGTTAGTTGTTGTAACTACTATTAGTAGTTACCTGTCCGTGCTTCTTCTTTCAAGTATGACTTCCTGGACTCTTAACTATCATTTAAACCACTGGTTCCAGGTTGTTTCTTTGGCATGTCGTAGCTAGCCCCAGCAGAATCAACTGGGTACTTTAAAAACTGTTAGACATCCCTCTGTCTCATCTCTGAAGATAATGATTCAGGAATGGAAGGGCTCCAGAGAACCTGTATTTTTAAATCCTCCCAAGGTGATCTGATGCTCATACTGGGAATCACTGCTTTGCCTGCTGGCATTGCCCAGCATTCATGCGACTCGTCCACGGCTGTAATACCAACTCCATCAGCGGCCTGATGACTTTAACCCAGGCCTTTTCCTGAGCTCCAGACCAATACGCGTAACTGCCTTTGAGAACCCTTCACTTGGGTATCCTGTAGACACTGTAGAATCTGCATGTTCAGAAGTCATCCCTCCATCAAAATGTCCCACTCCAGTAGTATTCTCTGGGTCAGCCAGTAGTTTCAGCATCTGACACTGAGCTCAAAGCCAGAAAGCTGGGAGTCACTCTTGTCCCCTTCCTCTTCAACTGTCCTGCTCACTTAGTAACAATACCCTTTTGATTACACATCTTCATTATTCCGGAAATCTGTTCTAGCTTTGTTAGCACTTCAACCACATTACTTCACACTTTCATCTTCTCTTTTTTGGATTAAAATAGCCTTAATTTATGTAGCTGCTCTTCTTGCCTTTTTTTTTTTGAAGATTTTTTGTTGTTGCTGTGGACCATTTTTAAAGTCTTTACTGAATGTGTTACAATATTGCTTCTCTTTCATGTTTTGGCTTTTGGCCTCAAGGCATGTGGGGTCTTAGCTCTCCCACCAGGGATGAAACCTGCACCCTACATCCCCTGCACCAGAAGGCGAAGTCTTAACCACAGGACCACTAGGTAAGTCCCCTCCTTGCCTTTAATTTAATGTTACCTACACACCTGATAGTGATTTTTCTGAAATTCAAATCTGATCCTACTTCTATTCCCTTGTTTCATACCCATCTATATCTTTCCTGTTGCCTTCAGGATAAAATGGAAAGTCCTTTCTACGACATAGGATGCACTCATGGTATGGTTTCTATTACTCTAACACTTTCTACTACCTCTCTTGTATGACTAACATCACTATTTTGGAGCTGTTCAAAGCACCGCACTCTCACCTGTCGGTGTATATGCTGCACTTTCCTCCTGGAGCACCCATTCCTTTGGTCTTGCTTTAGCTAACTCGTTTGTCTCTCAAAATTACCTCTTGCAAAAATCTTGCCTTCCTATGTTTCCTTATGATGTCCTAGAATCTCCTTAGTTACAGTAGCAATTTCATTATGAGAAGTATGCATAAGTAGTTAAGCATATGGATTCCACAGTCAGAAGGTATAGATCTGAGCCCTGGTATCACTGGTTATAGCTCCATGACACTAACCAACGTAATTTCTGTGCTTTGGTCCCCTTGTTTGTAAAAGTATTATTTTAATAATAGTCATCTTTTATCTTGTTTTGGGAATTAAATGATGTGACACATAAAATTCTTAGAACATAGCCTGACACCAAGCAAGTGCTTGACAACTATCAGCTATTATTATTACCTCCACTGATGAATGTAGCCTTTTAGCAGCAGAGAGTGCCTTTGTTTGATTTTATTTTTTTCTTGTCTTTTTTTTTAACCTCTGTGCTTTTTATCCAGTCCCTCACATATGGTATGCACTCATTAATGACTATAAATCTTTTATTCATTTTCTCTCTCTTTTTAAAAATTTGGCTTCTTTTATTGGTTTTTTTATTTATTTATTTTCATCCTCTTTATTCTTCTGCCTGTGTGGGCCTCTCACTGCAGTGGCCTCTCTCATTGCAGAGCACCAGCTCTGGGCACGTGTGCTCCAGAGTGCTGGCTCGTAATTGAACACACCCATCTAGCTGCTCCAATGGCACGTGGGATCTTCCTGGGCCAGGGATCGAAATAGTGCTCTTTGCACTGCAAGGTGGACTCTTTACCCACCGGACCACCAGGGAAGTCCTATTCATTCTCTCTTTTAACAAGTATTAGTTGAGCACTTGTGTCAGGTACAAGGGATACATCAGTGAACAAATTCAAACCCCGCCCACATAGTTGCCACCTACCAACAGAAAGGCATAAGTAAAACAGGTTAGGTGGCAGTAGGCAGGGAATCAGAGAGGGGACGGGAAATGCTAGTGACAGGTTAGGACTGAGGATGAGAGAGAAGGAAGAGAAAGGGTTGCAGTTTTTAAATAGGATGATCAAAAAGGTTCATTGACAAGATGCAGGCTCAGCAAAAATCTTAAGTAGATGAGAGGTTAATACCCCAGGGCACTCAGATACCCGACCCAGAGAAGAAAACAATTACATAGGCCCCAAGCTGGGTGCCTGCCTGGCTAGTTTGAGCAGCTGCCAAGAGCAGTGTTGCTTTAGTGTAGTTAGAAGCAGAAGGGCAGCAGAATATGGGGTTGGGGGAGTTCCCTACTGGTCTACAGGTTAGGATTCTGGGCTTTCACTGCTGTGGTCCAAGTTCAATTTCTGTTTGAGGAAAAGTCTCATGGACTAGCTATATAAAAAAAAATAGGGTCAGAAGGGAGGCAGAGAAAGACTGCAGGATCTTGTGAGCCATCATAAGGACTTTGTCCTTTATTGGAGAATGCTGGGAAGACACTGGAGGATTCTGAGGAGTGAATATCTGACCTGGATTTGAGCAGGATCAATGTGGCTGCTATGTTAAGAGTAAACCGAGGCAAGGCAGAAAGAGCAGTTGCAGGACTTGAGCAATAATTTAGGCAAGAGATGATGATGACATGGACTAGGGTAACAGTAGCAGGCCTAGTGAGAAGGAATCAGATTAGGGGGATATGACTGGAAGAGAGAGCCAATGGGGTTTACCATATGAGTGTAAGTAGGGTCTGAGATAAAAAAGGAATCAGGACAGGATGATTCCGAGGATGTTAGCCCAATTACCCAGAAGGAATGGCCCCCAACTGAGATGGAGAAGATTGGAAATAAGAGGGTAATTGTTTTCTCTTGTGGAGTTGGAAATGAGAAATTCGGTTTGGAATACGCAAAGTCTGTGATGCTTATTAAACATACAGAGAAACAGATACATGAGCCTGGAGTTCCAGAGAGAAGGGTCTGTAATGGAAAACTAAATTTGGAAGCTATCATGGCACAGATGTTATTTAAACCTCAAAACTGTAAGAGATTACCAAGAAAGTGACCGCAGAGGTGGTGAAACTCTGAATCCAAGAGCACCCCCAAATTTAAAAGTCAGAGAGATAAAGAGGAATCCATGAAAATCCTGGCAGTGTGACATTAGGACTGAGGATGAGAGAGAAGAGAAAGGGTTGCAGTTTAAATAGGATGATCAAAAGGTTCATTGACAAGATGCAGGCTCAGCAAATCTTAAGTAGATGAGAGGTTAATACCCCAGGGCACTCAGATACCCAGAGAAGAAAACAATTACATAGGCCCCAAGCTGGGTGCCTGCCTGGCTAGTTTGAGCAGCTGCCAAGAGCAGTGTTGCTTTAGTGTAGTTAGAAGCAGAAGGGCAGCAGAATATGGGGTTGGGGGAGTTCCCTACTGGTCTACAGGTTAGGATTCTGGGCTTTCACTGCTGTGGTCCAAGTTCAATTTCTGTTTGAGGAAAAGTCTCATGGACTAGCTATATAAAAAAAAATAGGGTCAGAAGGGAGGCAGAGAAAGACTGCAGGATCTTGTGAGCCATCATAAGGACTTTGTCCTTTATTGGAGAATGCTGGGAAGACACTGGAGGATTCTGAGGAGTGAATATCTGACCTGGATTTGAGCAGGATCAATGTGGCTGCTATGTTAAGAGTAAACCGAGGCAAGGCAGAAAGAGCAGTTGCAGGACTTGAGCAATAATTTAGGCAAGAGATGATGATGACATGGACTAGGGTAACAGTAGCAGGCCTAGTGAGAAGGAATCAGATTAGGGGGATATGACTGGAAGAGAGAGCCAATGGGGTTTACCATATGAGTGTAAGTAGGGTCTGAGATAAAAAAGGAATCAGGACAGGATGATTCCGAGGATGTTAGCCCAATTACCCAGAAGGAATGGCCCCCAACTGAGATGGAGAAGATTGGAAATAAGAGGGTAATTGTTTTCTCTTGTGGAGTTGGAAATGAGAAATTCGGTTTGGAATACGCAAAGTCTGTGATGCTTATTAAACATACAGAGAAACAGATACATGAGCCTGGAGTTCCAGAGAGAAGGGTCTGTAATGGAAAACTAAATTTGGAAGCTATCATGGCACAGATGTTATTTAAACCTCAAAACTGTAAGAGATTACCAAGAAAGTGACCGCAGAGGTGGTGAAACTCTGAATCCAAGAGCACCCCCAAATTTAAAAGTCAGAGAGATAAAGAGGAATCCGCAGAAAATCCTGGCAGTAAGATTTTAAAAGGAATGTAGAAGTGGGAAATTGTGGAATCAAGTGAAGGAAATGTTTAAATAAGGAATGACCAACTGTGTCAAATGCTTTTTCTGGAATAGGTCAGGTAATAAAAGAACTCAGAATTGAAAAATCAGTTTAGTGCCATGGAGGTCATGGGGACTTTTTACAAGGGCATTTGTAGTAGAAGAGTAAGGGGGAAAACATGCTTGAAGTAGGTCCAAGAGAAACTGGGAGAAGAGGAGATGGAGACAGGAAGTACAGAAATTCTGTCAAGGAGTTTTGCCATAAAAGAGCAAATAAATTGGATGTGAGCTCAAGGGAAGTTTTGTGTCGGGGGCTGGGAGGGTTACTATTGTTAAGGGGCTTCCCTTCAAAATTCTGTGTTTTAACACTGTAAAAATGTGAAAGTTCTCATTTCTTGCCTAGATGAATAAGTAAATACTTGTACTAATTTTTTGGTCAATTTGAGGTTGATACAGAGAAACTGGCCTGACAGTGTTAATACTTTACATTTCTAGAGCTCACACTTGCTTCCATATCAGAAAACTCCTTTGTTCTTGAATCAAAGTTTTAAAAATATTCTTTTCAGGTAATACTTTTTCTTAAAAGAACTCATGAATAATTATTTACGGTTGCCTTGAATCTTAAACCTTTTGTGGGAGTTTATATATATATATATATATATATATATATATATATATATATATATACACACATATATTTCAACTTTAAAAGAAGTTTAAGGCCCACTTTCTTAAGAGTTATTATTATAAAGTGAATTATTCACTTTGTGGTTCTAGTCACATAAAAATAATAACTTCAAAGCTGAGATTTCTGCATAGGAGTCAGATGCAAAAATTGAAAATCAGCTACATGCAGCTGCACTCTGGTTGTCCTAATTCATCTATCAGCTTTTAGTGGGTGCTGTAACTGACATTAGAAAAGGCACAGCAGATGTGCAAGATGGCCTCTGAAACCTAAAGTAGGACAGATGGTCCTCTGTTTGATTGACAGCATGAGGAGCATCTAGCAAGGGTCACCTCCTGTGGAGGTCTGCCCCTCCCAACCCTGACTCCTGCTTGTGCCTGCAAATGGCAGGTCACACAAGAAAGAAAGACAGAGAAGGCTACTCAGAATGTGTTTGTTTATAAATATTCATCGTAGTGAAAAGATTCTCAGTAAAAGAGAAAAAATCACCTAGATAAGGAAAAAATTCTCTTTCTCTAACCTTGGACAAAGAGTTGACTCTGCATAGTTACAACAAAGTAGATTCGTATTTGAACACGTTACTCAGGCAACTTGAGGTAGAGATGAAAGAACAAAGACGCAATATAGTTGGAATTTATAAGCTACCAAACAACATTGATTACTACTAAACTGTTTCACCATTGCAAGCCCCCTATTTCCTTAAAAATAAACTCCTCATTTTAATTTGAAAGCTAGACAATCATTTGTGATTGTTAATCAGGAATTAATCATCTAGGCTACATCAACTGTATGCTTATCCATCTCTCCCTCTCTCTTTTTCAAATTCCTTTCCAGTACTTCAAATGTTCAAGAAAAAGAAACTCATATTCATTTTCTATAAACTAAACGGTGGGTGCTTTCTTATATTTTAATATGATGTGGGATCTCAGCAAACTGACTGACTCTTTCTTCTTATTCACATGAATACAGAAACATGGGCCCCTGATTTTACTGATGCTTCTCCTCGTCTCTTCTGCTGTTAAGAGGGAAACCAAACACAAAATACACCCAGGAAAGTACGTCCACACCAGATGCATGCTAGGACTCCAAGATTTCTGCCTTCCACTCAGTTCTTGAAGAAATTTATACAGTGGAAGATGTAAGATATATCCATAGAAGAGACTCAGGAACAATGATGTGTTTGCAAGGAAGAGTTGGAGATAAACTGTCTTGAAACTTCATTTGTCTAAAATTATACTTATTTAGAGCAAGCTGCCAAAGCTACCAGTGAATTCACATCCCTCTGGGAAGCTTATTTTTTTTGGAGGGTCTTCAAAAAGTGATGCATTTTGGAGAGGGTGCGGAGAAAAGGGAACACTCTTGCATTGCTGGTGGGAACGTAAACCGATACAGCCGCTGTGGAAGACAGTATGGAGATTTCTTAAAAAACTAAAAATAGAAGCACCATAGGACCCAGCAATCCCACTATTAGGCTTATACTCTGACGAAATCAAAACTGAAAGAAACACCTGTACCCCAATGCTCATTGTAGCTCTCTATACAATAGCTAGAACATGGAAGCAACCTAGATGCCCATCGACAAATGCATGGATAAAAAACTCTGGTACACATATACAATGGAGTACTTCTCAGCTGTAAAAAGAAATGCAGAAGATTCAGCCCTAATGAGGTGGATGGATCTAGGACCTATTATAAAAAGTGAAGTAAGTCAAAGAAAGACAAGTACAGTAACTAACTAACTAACACACATATATGGAATCTAGTAAGAGGGTAACGGTAACACACACAGTGAAGTGATGGAAAAATTAGACATAGAGAATAGACATATGGACATTGTGGGGAATGAACAGTAGGTGGGTGGCATAGAGGGAGTAACATGGAAACCTATAATATCATATGTGAAAAAGATGCGCTGCGGGAATAGGAGATCCTGCAGGGGTGCAGTGTGATGGCCTGGAGGGGTGGGATGGTGGGGACTGGGAGTGCGGAGGGTGCCAGGGATATGCATATGACTGATCTGGGAACATTCATGTCTGTGAACAACAAAACTCTGTAAAATTAGTAAAAAAATAAAATTAATTTTTAAAAAAGTGATGTACTTTGATAAAAATCTGAAGACTATAGTGGATCTCATAAGTGGATAAATTTAGACTTTATGTCTGAGGCTTAAGAAGTAAATTTGGTTCTTATCATATGGACAGGAACTTGCCAGGTACTTCTTTCCATCCTCAAATAATTCTAGCAGCAACAAAGAGCCAACTAAGTGACACAGAAGAATGAATGAGTGATCTGGATGACAGAATAATGGAAATCACTCAATCAGACAGCATACAGAAAGACAAATAAAAAGAAAAATCAACATACAAAATCTATGGGATAATACAGGTGCCGAACATTGGTAATTAGAGAAATGCAAATCAAAACTACAGTGGGCTATCATCTCACACCAGTCAGAGCGGGTATCATGGAAAAATCTACAAATAACAAATACTGGAGAGTATGTACAGAAAATACTCCCCTCATCCCCCTGCACCTACCCTGTTGGTGGGAATTTAAATTGGTGTAGCCACCATAAAAAACAGTATGAATATTCCTTTAAAAATTGGTTTTATCCAGCAATTTAAATTGGTGTACCCCATGTAGCTCTCTATACAATAGCTAGAACATGGAAGCAACTAACCTCAATGCATGGATAAAAAACTCTGGTACACATATACAATGGAGTACTTCTCAGCTGTAAAAAGAAATGCAGAAGATTCAGCCCTAATGAGGTGGATGGATCTAGGACCTATTATAAAAAGTGAAGTAAGTCAAAGAAAGACAAGTACAGTAACTAACTAACTAACACACATATATGGAATCTAGTAAGAGGGTAACGGTAACACACACAGTGAAGTGATGGAAAAATTAGACATAGAGAATAGACATATGGACATTGTGGGGAATGAACAGTAGGTGGGTGGCATAGAGGGAGTAACATGGAAACCTATAATATCATATGTGAAAAAGATGCGCTGCGGGAATAGGAGATCCTGCAGGGGTGCAGTGTGATGGCCTGGAGGGGTGGGATGGTGGGGACTGGGAGTGCGGAGGGTGCCAGGGATATGCATATGACTGATCTGGGAACATTCATGTCTGTGAACAACAAAACTCTGTAAAATTAGTAAAAAAATAAAATTAATTTTTAAAAAAGTGATGTACTTTGATAAAAATCTGAAGACTATAGTGGATCTCATAAGTGGATAAATTTAGACTTTATGTCTGAGGCTTAAGAAGTAAATTTGGTTCTTATCATATGGACAGGAACTTGCCAGGTACTTCTTTCCATCCTCAAATAATTCTAGCAGCAACAAAGAGCCAACTAAGTGACACAGAAGAATGAATGAGTGATCTGGATGACAGAATAATGGAAATCACTCAATCAGACAGCATACAGAAAGACAAATAAAAAAAGAAAAATCAACATACAAAATCTATGGGATAATACAGGTGCCGAACATTGGTAATTAGAGAAATGCAAATCAAAACTACAGTGGGCTATCATCTCACACCAGTCAGAGCGGGTATCATGGAAAAATCTACAAATAACAAATACTGGAGAGTATGTACAGAAAATACTCCCCTCATCCCCCTGCACCTACCCTGTTGGTGGGAATTTAAATTGGTGTAGCCACCATAAAAAACAGTATGAATATTCCTTTAAAAATTAAAAATAGAGCTACCATATGATCCAGCAGCTCCGCTCTTGGATAAATATGCAGAAAAGACAAACACTCTAAAGGAGAGAGACGTCAAAGGTGGGTCAACTTCTCGTAAGCCTTGGGATCCGACCCTGTCTATGTTTAAATTCTTTGATTGTTGCATTACCAAGGGACTCAATAACCTCTAATGCCAGAAGAGAAAATGCCAATTTACCGTAAATGTTGAGAATTTTATTGTTTCCCACAGAAAGAGTACCATATACTTTCTTTAATAAGAAATCCAATTTTTCAGTTAAACTTGCTTGCTGAGAAATATGTGGACAACAGAAAATATGCACACCAATATCTACTATGTGCCAAATGTTAGGCCTGGCTCAGTAAACATAAAGAATATGATAAGATTGTGTTCTGTGCTCTTACAATCTAGTCAGAAAGCAAAGAGTAAATTTTCCTTTAGCATAAAGCCCACTCAGCGTGCCTTCTAATTTTCCTATTTTTGTTTCTTCTTTTACAAGAATGTACTCAAATTCAATTAAGAAACATTTATTGATTTCATACTTTGTGTCAGTCATTTTGATGCCAGACAGGCTCCTACTCTTAGGGATATTTCACTTTAGCGAGGTAGGGGAGAGAGACGGGGAGAGAAAGAGAGAGAGGAAAGGCTAGATAAATAATTGTTTAGGTCATGATAAGTGGTATGAAAATAATAAAAGGAGTAACATGGAGAGTGACTGGGAAGCTATTTTAATTGGGTGATCAGGGAAGGCCTCTTTGATGTGGTGATGTGCAACCACAGACAAGAAGTCATGCAACCATCTGGAGGAACACGTTCGAGAAGGAACAGTGATCAGAAAAGGAAGAGTGATGATAGAAGAAGAAACAGTGGCTGCAAAGGCCCTGAACCCAGAACCAGCCTACCATGTCCTAGGAACACAATGCATATTAATTATTAATATTGGTGATCTTAGAGATAATATTTGGAAGTATAACGATTTATAAAGCCAAGGTCTCTAAAAGGAGCTCTGTAATAGAGACAGAAATAAGCAACAAGACCGTAATACAGTGGCAGAATGACACTGTAATAACAGAAGTATCAACAAAGTGAAGAGGTCAAAAGAAGGAGTAAATAATTTTCAGGGTGTTTCAGGGAAAGCTTTGGAAAGGAGGTACTGTAAAAGCAGGACTTTGAAATATCAAAAGCATTGACAAGGTAGGAAGGATGGCTATGCCTGGGACAACAGCATTCAGGGAACTGAGTACAAAGGTGTTTCTTACAGTGAACACTAAAATAGAAGAAAGTGAGGCTCGAGAGAACAGAGGCCAAGCCATGAAAGGGTCCGATATTCTGTGCATGATGGGACACATCAAAAGGCTCCAAGGAAGGAACCGCAGGCCTTAATTTGTATCCATAAACTGTCGTCTCTGAAATATGTCTGTGGGAGAATAAATTTTGAGGCAGTAAAAAAAGATGAAATGAGGCTAGTGGCAGTGGAGTTCAGTAAGGGATAAAAGCTAAGTGAGAGGTTTTTAGAAGTTAAACGGATAGGGCTGACTGTTCACTGTTGAATCACCAGTAATTTTCAGCATCTAGCTCATAGCAGGCTCTCAATAAAGATTTGTATAATTAATAAACGAATAAAAGGTGGCTGAGAAGCCATGAATCCCATGCTCAAACTCTTCTATCACTAGACGACATGCAGGACTTAAGCCTCGTTTACAGGTGTTGTTTTAATCCAAACAACCCTATGACGTAGGTCGTACTGCCGTTTTCTCAGCTGAGAAACACTTGAGGCTCAGAGAGAGCTAGAATGCACGGTGCCACGAGGTCTCTGGAACTAGTCAGAAGCGAGGCCCCACAGTATCAGCCAAGTGTGTATGTTTAATACTTACTTGCTACTACTTAGCTTCCTTTCTGCGCGAAGGAAGAAATGAACTCTGTAAAGCCTAAAAACAGAGAAAGTTAAGTAAAGTAGTTAACTCCCAACCAGGGATAAAAGTGGATTCTAGAACGCTCCTGCCAGCCGGGCACTGGAAGATCACAGCTGCCTAAACCCAAGCCTTCCGGGGGAGCCGGAAGTGGGTGGGCGGAGCTCGGGTCCACAGAGGCGGAACGCTTAGCCGCAGGGCAGCGTAGCGGGGGCGCCTCCGCCTGGGTCGGGGGAACGCTGGAAGGGACCGCTGGAAGAGCCTGCCGTGGAGGACTCCGCAGAGGGACGCGGGAGTCCGCCTCTATTCCGCAGCTGCTCGCCTTCGGGCTCCGCAGGGAGGTCTTGACGTCATTTCCTTCCTCCATTGCTTCCGGGTCGCGGTCATTTTGAGCCCGTACCTGGGTGACTTCTCTGCGGTCGCCTCGTTGACCGCTCCCCGCCCCCAACGCCGCTGCGGGCCCGCGCCCCTCCCCCTCGGCCCTACGCGAGTGCCCTGCGGGTCCTCTGCCCCTGGCCGCCCGGGCTCGCCGCGCTGCCGCCCGTCGTCTTCGTCGGGAGGTAGGTGACGTGATGCCGAAAGCCCCGTTCTGCCCCCCCACCTTCCCACTCACCGTCTCTGTGCGGCCAGCCGCTCCCCCGCGCCTTCCGCCATTTTCCCGCCGGCGAGGGTGGGCCGACCGCGCGGTGGGCCTCGGGCTCCTGGCCGCCGGTGACGAGGGCTGGTGAGGGAGCGTGTTGGGGGTGGATGGAGCAGATTCGGGCGAAGGGTGGGTGTGGGAGGTGGGAGACGGGGGACGCAGCGGGTGGGGGATGGGGTGCGGGCCTCGACGGTGGTCATTGTTTCATTCCTCGGGATCTAGACTGTAACATGATATTGTCTAGAGGGCTTTGTCAGCCCTGACAAGTCTCTTTCTAGCTAGGAAGCTGTTTAGAATAAAAGGATTTCAGGGTTTTTTCTTTTTCTTGGTTGTTTTAGGATATATGTAGTTTATTAAGGGACCTCCATCCATCCATGACTTGATCCACACTTTTTGTTCTTTTTTCGTAGCCGAGAGGTTGACATCTATTAATGATAGGCCCTCAGTGACAACTTACTGATAAAGTGAGTTATGGAAGGGCCCCAAACGCTGTTCTCATTGCGTATGAAGTTTCCTGATTTTTTCATTTAAAATTGTTTTTAAGAGAATAGTCACCATCCTATGTGACATTGGTCTTAAAATACGTAGCTCTCTAATCTGTTGGTCTTTTAAATCGGAGGCAAGGGTTAAAAATAATAATAAATTGTATGTGCTTGACATGCTATACATTTTTTTATATCTCATTAATTTTTCTATGTCTCCCATTCGGGGATCGAGGAAAGTTTAGAGGATACAGAATGTGCTGTTAGCTTCCCACTACAGGCAGAACAATATGAGGTCTTTGTTATTTCGGTTTTTTTAAGTACTTTTTTGTAGAAGAGGTGGTATGTTTCCTGATGATAATTTCATTTTAAAAAAATGGAAGCCCAGAAAATGACTTGACATTTTTCCTCCTCTGTTTTGGAGAATTATCTTAATCATTGGGCATATATTTCTGACAAGGTTCTAAAATAGGATAATGTGAAATAAACCAGCCTCAGGAGGAAAATTTTTAAAAACTGATAACCTTTTGTACCTTGATATAAGTAGTTGATAAATAGTTGTAAAGCATCTATCCTTTTTCAATTACATGACCTAATGAGTACGTCTAAAATTGTTAATGGGTTTGTGACTTTTCTAGGCACCTTTTAAAATTCTTCAGATGTAGTAGTGTTCAGTAAATATTTGTTGATTGGTTGCCATATAGACTAGTAATTTTGCTGTGTTATATATTGACTTATTTTGGTCAGTGTCAGTCATTTCTAATACTTTCATAAATGTTTTTGATGCAGGAAAGATGAATGGCAGGGCTGAATTTCGGGAGCCGAATGCAGAAGTTCCAAGACCAATTCCCCGTAACTATCAGTTAAATATTTATAATTAAAAGCACTCAGTACGTAGAGAAATTATCACTGCCTTGAATAATCGTAGTCACTGGACTGGCTTCATGAGTGTGTGACCTGTGTGATTACACATGGACCCATTAATGGATCTTCTCTTGGTATCTTTAAATGTTTAATAATTTGAATAAAGGGTCCCAGATTTTAATTTTACACTGGACCCAGCTCATTTTGCTGCCAATCTTAACTACTTAGCCGGTAGAATACTGGCACTAATTTTGTAATTGAAGTCAAGCTTTGACCTTGACATAGTTTAGAATCCACTTACTCCCATTACCTCATTAGAAAAACGAAAAATATATATATGTTATTATGTTTTGTTATATATACATGTTATGCATATATTTCTTTTGTTAATATTTAAAGTAATTTTTTAGACTTAGTATTTTCATGGATGTTATAACGTTTTACTGATTTTCTTGGATAAAAAGACATAGGAGCTGATTACATTCCAACGGAAGAAGAGAGAAGAGTCTTTGCAGAGTGCAATGATGAAAGCTTCTGGTTCAGATGTAAGTTAAATTTTCTGATCAGCAAAATATGATCTTTAATACCTGAAATTATAATGTCTTCACATAGAAGAAAATGGGCAGCTTTTTGGCTTTGGCATGGTTATTGCTAAAAGAGATTGGTTAAGGAAATAAAGTTGTATACATTTTATTTAAGCATTTTAAATTGAAATATAGTTGATGTACAATTAATATGTTAATTTCAGGTGTACTACATGGTCTCTGACCTTTGCATACATAAAGAAATGGTCAGAATTCTATGCATTTTAAAGTAATAATTTCTAGAACTTTTTTCAAGACCATGAAGTATTTTTGTTGGTAATAGTAATAGCATTTACTGAGTGTACATGGGTTATATAAAATAACCCAATAAGGTTGATAACTATTACTGTCACTTTACAGATGAAGGGAAATTGGGGTTTAGCATGGTCAGTGTCAGTAAATTTATGGACAGGAAAGATGAATGGCAGGGCTGAATTTCGGAGCAATGCAGAAGTTCCAAGACCAATTCCCCGTAACTATCAGTTAAATATTTATAATTAAAAGCACTCAGTACGTAGAGAAATTATCACTGCCTTGAATAATCGTAGTCACTGGACTGGCTTCATGAGTGTGTGACCTGTGTGATTACACATGGACCCATTAATGGATCTTCTCTTGGTATCTTTAAATGTTTAATAATTTGAATAAAGGGTCCCAGATTTTAATTTTACACTGGACCCAGCTCATTTTGCTGCCAATCTTAACTACTTAGCCGGTAGAATACTGGCACTAATTTTGTAATTGAAGTCAAGCTTTGACCTTGACATAGTTTAGAATCCACTTACTCCCATTACCTCATTAGAAAAACGAAAAATATATATATGTTATTATGTTTTGTTATATATACATGTTATGCATATATTTCTTTTGTTAATATTTAAAGTAATTTTTTAGACTTAGTATTTTCATGGATGTTATAACGTTTTACTGATTTTCTTGGATAAAAAGACATAGGAGCTGATTACATTCCAACGGAAGAAGAGAGAAGAGTCTTTGCAGAGTGCAATGATGAAAGCTTCTGGTTCAGATGTAAGTTAAATTTTCTGATCAGCAAAATATGATCTTTAATACCTGAAATTATAATGTCTTCACATAGAAGAAAATGGGCAGCTTTTTGGCTTTGGCATGGTTATTGCTAAAAGAGATTGGTTAAGGAAATAAAGTTGTATACATTTTATTTAAGCATTTTAAATTGAAATATAGTTGATGTACAATTAATATGTTAATTTCAGGTGTACTACATGGTCTCTGACCTTTGCATACATAAAGAAATGGTCAGAATTCTATGCATTTTAAAGTAATAATTTCTAGAACTTTTTTCAAGACCATGAAGTATTTTTGTTGGTAATAGTAATAGCATTTACTGAGTGTACATGGGTTATATAAAAATAACCCAATAAGGTTGATAACTATTACTGTCACTTTACAGATGAAGAAATTGGGGTTTAGATATGTTAAAGCTGTTAACCTGGTTTTCCAAAGCTGAGCAGTGGGGTATGGACTTGAAGCCAGGTCTCTCGGAAACAAGTTCATTATTCTACCCCTTAAAGTTTTAACTGCTATAGGATAAAAACTGTTTCTGTTTTATCATGTGAAATGTTACTACACCACAGCTCTTGATTTCTTTTTTTTTAAATTTATTTTATTTTATTTTTTTAATTTTTACAGAGTTTTGTTGTTCACAGACACGTATGTTCCCAGATATGCATATCCCTGGTCCCCTCCCCCTTCCAAGTCCCCAGCTCTTGATTTCTATCTAGAGATTTTTTACATGAAGATTTTACTATTTAAATAAGAAGAATGTTGAAAGCAACACAAAACTTAATTTTTCTTTTGAATAGAACCCTGTTTCTTCGCAAGGTCCTTATAGTCCTTTCAGATAAGGTAATTCTAACAAAAAAGTAAGGTGGGAGTTTAAAAAAAGTAGGGGGGTGACAAGTAATTAAAGGTCATGTACATTTTCATCAATCAGCCTGACATTTACACGTGTAGTGTGTATGATGCTATGCTTTGAATATGTTTTATAAGACAGTCTTTGTCCTGAAGTAGTTTTATGATATACTTGAGACGAAGCTAACTCATGAAACACTTTGAGAAAGGTTTAAGTGCAAAGCAGTGATAGGAATTTTAAAAATACAAATTAATTGGAGTTGACTTAGCAAAAAAGGCTTTATTAAACAAGTGAAACTTAAGGACTTACAGGACTTCAGGTAAACGAAGAATGGTGAGGAGCGTTTAGAGAAACAGTGTAGGGAACAAAGACAGGCTCTAGAATGGCTTTGTCTCTGCTTGAGCTTGAGGCTGAAAGGATTGGAGCAGAGGTCTTTTGTTGGGGGTAGAAAATAATACCATGGAGTTAAAGGTTTTGATTTATTTATGTATTGTAGGTTCGTGGAAGCTTCCCAGCTGGCACTAGTGGTAAAGAACCTGCCTACCAGTGCAGGAGACATAAGAAATGCAGGTTCATTCCCTGGGTTGGGAAGATCCCTGAAGGAGAACTTTTCAAGACCATGAAGTATTTTTGTTGGTAATAGTAATAGCATTTACTGAGTGTACATGGGTTATATAAATAACCCAATAAGGTTGATAACTATTACTGTCACTTTACAGATGAAGAAATTGGGGTTTAGATATGTTAAAGCTGTTAACCTGGTTTTCCAAAGCTGAGCAGTGGGGTATGGACTTGAAGCCAGGTCTCTGGAAACAAGTTCATTATTCTACCCCTTAAAGTTTTAACTGCTATAGGATAAAAACTGTTTCTGTTTTATCATGTGAAATGTTACTACACCACAGCTCTTGATTTCTTTTTTTTTAAATTTATTTTATTTTATTTTTTTAATTTTTACAGAGTTTTGTTGTTCACAGACACGTATGTTCCCAGATATGCATATCCCTGGTCCCCTCCCCCTTCCAAGTCCCCAGCTCTTGATTTCTATCTAGAGATTTTTTACATGAAGATTTTACTATTTAAATAAGAAGAATGTTGAAAGCAACACAAAACTTAATTTTTCTTTTGAATAGAACCCTGTTTCTTCGCAAGGTCCTTATAGTCCTTTCAGATAAGGTAATTCTAACAAAAAAGTAAGGTGGGAGTTTAAAAAAAGTAGGGGGGTGACAAGTAATTAAAGGTCATGTACATTTTCATCAATCAGCCTGACATTTACACGTGTAGTGTGTATGATGCTATGCTTTGAATATGTTTTATAAGACAGTCTTTGTCCTGAAGTAGTTTTATGATATACTTGAGACGAAGCTAACTCATGAAACACTTTGAGAAAGGTTTAAGTGCAAAGCAGTGATAGGAATTTTAAAAATACAAATTAATTGGAGTTGACTTAGCAAAAAAGGCTTTATTAAACAAGTGAAACTTAAGGACTTACAGGACTTCAGGTAAACGAAGAATGGTGAGGAGCGTTTAGAGAAACAGTGTAGGGAACAAAGACAGGCTCTAGAATGGCTTTGTCTCTGCTTGAGCTTGAGGCTGAAAGGATTGGAGCAGAGGTCTTTTGTTGGGGGTAGAAAATAATACCATGGAGTTAAAGGTTTTGATTTATTTATGTATTGTAGGTTCGTGGAAGCTTCCCAGCTGGCACTAGTGGTAAAGAACCTGCCTACCAGTGCAGGAGACATAAGAAATGCAGGTTCATTCCCTGGGTTGGGAAGATCCCCTGAAGGAGAGCATGGCAACCCACTCCAGGATGCTTGCCTGGAGAATCTTGTGGACAGGGGAACCTGGTGGGCTATAGTTTATAGGGTCTCAAAGAGTCTGATACAACTGAAGTCACTTAGCACACATCCATGAGTTCTTGGGCCAAGGGAATGATATGTTACTTTTTAAAAGAAACAATAGTTAGCAGTGTGCCTAATGGGTTAGAAAGATAAGAAGGCGTACAACTAGTTGTATCTGCCCAAAGATGCAGGTAATGAAATAAACTGCATGCTAGGGTTAGTTTAATGTATATTATATGTAACAGTAGTTCTCATTCTCTGGAATCGCTGAGAAAGTGTATGACTTCATATTTGTTTCATGCATCTCTTACAGGTTTTGTGATGTTTTGTACATCTCTATTGATTTTCAAATAAAACAGTATGTGGGGCTTCCCTGGTGGTCCAGTGGGTGAGGACACTGCCTTGCAGTGCAGGGGGCGCTGCTTCGATCCCAGGCCTGGGACGATCCCACGTGCCGTGGAGCGGCTGGACGGGTGTGTCTGATTACGAGCCAGCACTCTGGAGCACATGGGCCCAGGGCTGACACTCTGCAACGAGAGAGACCACTGCAATGGCAGGCGCTCACAGGCCAAAGAACAAAGATAGATGAAAATAATTAAATGAAAGACCAATAAGAGAGGCCAAAATTAAAAAAAAAAAAAAGTATGTGACTTAAGAACATAGACTCTGAGACCTGACTGCCTGGATTCACGTTACAGCTCCATCACGTATTAGCTGTGTGAGATAGCTCGGTGCCTCAGTTTCCTTCTGTGTTAGATGGGGATAATATTAACCTCTCTCATGGGACTGTTAAGGAGATTAATTCAGTTTAACTTACTATAAGTGCTAAGCTTTTATTAAATAGCTGTCAGTGCAGCTGTGATGAATGAAATAAAATTTTTAATTGAAAACAGTAAATGAGTTTAAAGAAGCATTTTGCTAGTGCAAGGGAAGAGTTAAGGGAATTTTAAGGGTTCTTGTGCTGGTTATGATTGGCACCATAGTCATAATACGAAAAAGCATTTGATCAACAGTGTTACAGACTGGCCTAAAGAAACATTTAATAGACTGTGGAGCAGGAGTCACCTAGTGCAGTGGGCAAAAGCCACTGACCTGTGAGTTAAAAGAGTTGGGTTTTGATCTAGTAAAAGTGTTAGTTGCTGAGTCGTGTCTGACTCTTTACAACCCCATGGGTAGTAGCCCACCAGGCTTTACTGTCCATGAAATTCTCCAGGCAAGAATACTGGAGTGGGTTGCCATTCCCTTCTCCAGGCGATCTTCCCTACTCAGGGATTGAACCCAGGTCTCCTGCATTGCAGGCAGATTCTTTACCATCTGAGCCATCTAAGCTCTACCACAAGCCAGTCGTGTGTGTTGATTTGAGCAAGTGACTTGTTCTTTCTAGATACTGGTTTACTCTGATTAGAATGAAGATTAGATCATCTCTGAGTCTCTCTTAATTTTCCATTCTCTTTTTCTGTGACAGAATGTGTGAGTTGGAAAGAGACCTTAGTCTACTCCCTTACCCTTTATAGCATGAAAAATACAGGGTGGTGAATGGCAGAACTAGAACTAGAATCTCATTAACCAGACCGTTACTCTTTGCATTATACCATCTTCGCCTAAGAAGAAATTGAAATGGAGAAAATACTGTCCATTGTGGGGATGGCCGATTAACTCGTTGCCTTTCCTTCTTACATGATTCTTCAGTGCTTCAAGTTACAATCCTTGAACCAAGCTGAAGGAGAAAAATGATGGCAGATTGTACTAATGCTATAATTTAAAAGGAGTATCCTTTGAAAAACCTTGAATAATATATGAAGGCATTTTAACCAGTCAACATTAGATCATATTTCCAGTGAAGATAAAATCTGCTAGTAAGTAATAAAGCAAGGATTTAAACCCTAGAGATACTGCAAATTGTGTCTGATGGCAATGCTAATGCCCTATTCCAGTGTTAATGGATTTTAACCATGACTATTTTAATAATTCAAATGCTTAATGACTTTGGTTCTTAAATTGTCCATGTATAGTGTAGACCACAGTTGAGCTTTATCTCAAGGGCCAGATGTGTTTTTGTATGTCTGTGAACTAAGAATGACTTTTACATTTTTAAATAGTTGAAAAAAGTCAAAAGGATGTTTCATTGCATGTGAAATTTACCTTTCCTTTTTAAAAAATTTGGCTGTGGAGCAGGAGTCACCTAGTGCAGTGGGCAAAAGCCACTGACCTGTGAGTTAAAAGAGTTGGGTTTTGATCTAGTAAAAGTGTTAGTTGCTGAGTCGTGTCTGACTCTTTACAACCCCATGGGTAGTAGCCCACCAGGCTTTACTGTCCATGAAATTCTCCAGGCAAGAATACTGGAGTGGGTTGCCATTCCCTTCTCCAGGCGATCTTCCCTACTCAGGGATTGAACCCAGGTCTCCTGCATTGCAGGCAGATTCTTTACCATCTGAGCCATCTAAGCTCTACCACAAGCCAGTCGTGTGTGTTGATTTGAGCAAGTGACTTGTTCTTTCTAGATACTGGTTTACTCTGATTAGAATGAAGATTAGATCATCTCTGAGTCTCTCTTAATTTTCCATTCTCTTTTTCTGTGACAGAATGTGTGAGTTGGAAAGAGACCTTAGTCTACTCCCTTACCCTTTATAGCATGAAAAATACAGGGTGGTGAATGGCAGAACTAGAACTAGAATCTCATTAACCAGACCGTTACTCTTTGCATTATACCATCTTCGCCTAAGAAGAAATTGAAATGGAGAAAATACTGTCCATTGTGGGGATGGCCGATTAACTCGTTGCCTTTCCTTCTTACATGATTCTTCAGTGCTTCAAGTTACAATCCTTGAACCAAGCTGAAGGAGAAAAATGATGGCAGATTGTACTAATGCTATAATTTAAAAGGAGTATCCTTTGAAAAACCTTGAATAATATATGAAGGCATTTTAACCAGTCAACATTAGATCATATTTCCAGTGAAGATAAAATCTGCTAGTAAGTAATAAAGCAAGGATTTAAACCCTAGAGATACTGCAAATTGTGTCTGATGGCAATGCTAATGCCCTATTCCAGTGTTAATGGATTTTAACCATGACTATTTTAATAATTCAAATGCTTAATGACTTTGGTTCTTAAATTGTCCATGTATAGTGTAGACCACAGTTGAGCTTTATCTCAAGGGCCAGATGTGTTTTTGTATGTCTGTGAACTAAGAATGACTTTTACATTTTTAAATAGTTGAAAAAAGTCAAAAGGATGTTTCATTGCATGTGAAATTTACCTGAAATGCCTTTTTTTTAAAAAAATATTTGTTTATTTGGCTGTTCTGGGTCTTAGTCACAGTATGTGGGATCTCGTTCCCTGACCAGGGATTGAACCCAGGCCTCCTGCATTGGGATCCTGGAGTCTTAGCCACTGGACCACCAGAGAAGCCCCTGAAATTCCTATTACATCCATAAATAAAGTTTTATTAGGACACAGCTGTGTTCATTTGTCTATATATTGTCTCAGTGCTCTTGCTTTAAAATTAGTGGTTGTGGCCAACAAAACCACACTCTTTGGACAATTACGCAACCCCTAGTCAGGAACGACACTCTCCAGTGTGGTTGCCACATGTAGATATTTCTGTTTAAAATAATTTCAGCAGAAGGGAAACAAAGGAAAATCAGCCAAGGGAAAGGAGTGTAGGTGAAATCCAGAGACAGGGCACAGCTTCTAAGAGTCCTCTGCTGGTGGAGTCACACACAAGAATGTGTTAAATTTTTCCATTTGTGTGTTGTATTAACACATTAGAGACTCAGCACCCATGGTTTTTATTGGAATCTGGTGACATAGGCACCCTAAGCCTAGCGGGTAATAAAATTTCAGACTCCCAGAAGGAAAGGAGATGTTTGGTAAGAACTGTTTGTGCAAGCAGTTTGGGCGTACTGAGCTACTTACCATCCAGGTAAAGTTTTATATCCTTTTAGCAGTCAACCTTCCAAATACAAAGTAAGGATCAACCTTGAAAGTAGGCCTTTATAAGGAAAGCAGTCTCAGGGCTGTTGTGTTAAATCTTTCCTGCACACTTCCTAACAGGAAAACACAGATACAGACCACTCTTAGCATCAAAGAAAATTCTTTTGGGCAGAATAGGTATAGAAGGCTGGTTCCATAAGTTATGAGCTGCTTTGAGATTGAGGGCTTTGGATTTTTCACTCTGTTAATATGCATATGTATGTCATATTTTCATGTAGTTCTGCAGAATTCACTGGTTTAAGAACATTAGTATTTAAAATACATGCTTTCTAATTCTTTCACTAGTCATATGATTTTAGGCAGGTAATGTATCTTGTGTATTGATTCACTCAGTGTAATACAAAACTTAAATCAGGATTCTTTGGAATCTGTGGAGTTTGCCATTGAAGTGGCTGTATGACCTTGAACACATTAGTTAACATCTCGAAGCCTCAGTTCCTTTATTTTTTAAAGGGTAATAATAATAATAGCTACCTTGTAAAGATGTGGTAAAAAATGGGATAATGTACTGAAAGCACTTAGCATTGTACATGGAATTCAGCAGTTTGTAATGTGCTTCTTGCCAGCCTCATCAATTTGTTTCCCCCTTCAGCTCCAGAGGTAATTTTTGGCCACTATTACTGTGTTGTTTTAATTGATGATACTAGTAAATAGCTTTTTTAGAACCTAAGTCAGATTCTTCTGAAAATTGTGTTGTTTAATAATTTGTCATATTTTCTTAAATTTAAAATGGTTTTTATAGTTTGCTGAGTATATATAGTACAGCTTTTAAAACTGGAGAAATCTCTTTTAACAATCTTAATTACAATGTACTTCTAGCTAGTTTTACTGGCATACATCTATTTATCCTAATGAACTCAGAATCTTTTCCTTTTATTGATGTTGACAAATTCTTTTTTCCCCCTATAGCTGTACCTTTGGCTGCAACAAGTATGTTGATTACTCAAGGATTGATTAGTAAAGGTAAATATTTTAAACTTGGAATTTGTTTAGCTCTTTGGATATCATCATGCTTTTGTTTTTTTTTTAAACATTTATTTTATTTATCTTCTTTTGGGGGGGGTGGGGAGGGAGGGGGACGGGCGGGCCACTTCTATTGGTCTTTCATTTCTCTGTTTTCATCCGTCTTTGTTCTTTGGCTCCTGTGGGCCTCCCATCGCAGTGGTCTCTGTCGTTGCAGAGCACTGGCTCTGGGTGCATGTGCCCCAGAGCTCCGGCTCGGTAATTGGACACACCGGTCCAGCCACTCTGCGGCACGTGGGATCTTCCCAGGCCAGGGATCGAACCGGCATCCCTTGCACTGCAAGGCGGTGTCCTTACCCACTGGACCACCAGGGGAAGCCCATCATCATGCTTTTATGTGCTGTTTTTCTGATCGTTAGATGCGGACGTATGGTAATGTATCATATTAAAAATTATCACTAAAAAATTTCTACATCAGAAGAAGTTACGTCTCCATGATCCCAGATTCAAACATCAAATTTGAGAATTTGATGTCCTTCTGCACTGTAGTGTATATTGACACTATAGGAACAAGAAAGTAACAGAACTTTGGGGCTTACATAGAGTAGGAGACTGGACAGCTTGAAGGTAAGACAGAAGTGGTGAAGATAGGGGGCGTCCTGTTGCACCTACTCACTTAAGTCTTCAGCAGTAAAGTCACACTATTGCTGGGTTTTTGCCTGCTTGGGCATGCCTCGCTCTTACATGTAGCTAATTATACATATAACTAAACTGGACAGGAATTCCCTTTTTGCAGTTGGACACACATCTTCATAGGACAGTTCTTACATAGAGTGAATACTACTGAAAATCTTACAACCTAGTACTGAAATGACAGATTATTCTTGTAGCCAAAATCCTCTTGGATTTCTAATCACAGTTTGGTGATTATTTGACTTGACATTAATGGTGATTTATGGCTCTGTGATTTCATTTGCAAAAGTCATGCGCAACTATAGTCTTCAACATCTTTCTGTATAATTGTTCATAATGACTAGAGCCTTTCCGTGAAATTTAGTAATCCACTTTTTAGAAAGGATAAATTGTTGAAAACACTTTAACATAATTTGTGGAATAACATTTTCTGTTGAGCATGTCAAAGTTGTTGGGGATTTGATACTTACAGGAAAAAATACAGAATTGGTGGGGTTTTTTGCCATTTTTAAAATTTTACAGTTTTGTTGGTTACAAAATAGATATGTTTTATCCCAGATTAGTCATATGTATATCCCATTCCCCCGCATCCCACCCCTCCAGGCTGTCGCATAGCCCCCACGTACGATCCCTTAACCCGCAGCGCATTGACAATAGTTACCTCTTTTACATGTGATGGTATAGGGTTCTGTGTTACTCTTTCGTTTTTACAAAGAAAAAAAAAAACCTTTATTTTACTTTTAACTTTTACAGTTTTGTTGTTTACAGATATGCATGTTCCCAGATTAGTCATATGTACATCCCCCTCTTCCCACCGCTCCCGACCATCACACAGCACCCCTGAAGGATCCCCTTTTCTCACAGAGCAATGACTAGAGCTATTTTCTTCACTTATGATAGTACAGGCCTTCATGCTACTTCCTTTACACCTCCCACCCTCTGTTCCTTCCCCACAATGTCCATCTGTCCACTGTCCATGTCTGTCTTTCCGTCGCTTCACTGTGTGTGCCATCATCACCATCCTACTAGATTCCATATATATGTGTTAATATACTGTATTTGTCCTTCTCTTTCTGCCTGACTTCACTTTTTATGATACGTTCTAGATCCAGCCACCTCATGAGGGCTGAGTCTTCTGCATTTCTCTTTATAGCTGTGTAGTATTCCATTGTATATATGTACCAGAGTTTTTGTATCCATTTGTTTGTCAATGGGCATCTAGGTTGCTTCCATGTTCTAGCTATTGTATAGAGAGCTGCAGTGAACATTGGGGTACAGGTGCTTCTTTCAGATTTGATTTCATCAGGGTATAAGCCTAAGAGTGGGATTGCTGGGTCGTATGGTGCTTCTATTTTTAGTTTTTTAAGAAATCTCCATACTGTCTTCCATAGAGGCTGTATCAGTTGACATTCCCACGAGCAATGCAGGAGTGTTCCCTTTTCTTCGCACCCTCTCCAGCATTTATTGTCTGTCAATTTGTGGATCATGGCCATTCTGGCAGGTGTGAGGTGATACCTCATTGTAGTTTTGATTTGCATTTCTCTAATAATAAGCGAGGTTGAGCATCGTTTCATGTGTTTTGGGGCCATCTGTATGTCGTCATTGGAGAGGTGTCTGTTTAGGTCCTTTTCCCATTTTTTCATTGGGTGGTTCATTTTTCCGGTGCTGAGTTGTCTGAGTTGCTTGTAGATTTTGGAGATTAATTTTTTGTCTGTTTGTTTCATTTGCTATGATTTTCTCCCACTCTGTGGGCTGTCTGTTCAGCTTTTTTGTAGTTTCTTTAGCTGTACAAAAGCTTTTAAGTTTCATGAGGTCCCACATGTTCATTTGTCTTTTGAGTTCCACTATTTAGTAGGTGGGTCAGAGAAGATCTTGCTTTGATTTATGTCCTTGAGGGTTTTGTCTATATTCTCCTCTAAGAGTTTGACGGTTTCTGGTCTTACATTTAGGTCTTTAATCCATTTTGAGGTGATCTTTGTGTATGGTGTCAGGGAATGTTCCAACTTCATTTTTTTGCATGTAGCTGTCCAATTTTCCCAGCACCATTTGTTGAAGAGGCTGTCTTTGTCCCATTTTATAGTTTCGCCTCCTTTGTCAAAAATAAGGTACCCATAGGTGTGTGGGTTTATCTCTGGGTTCTCTATCTTGTTCCATTGGTTGATATTTCTGTTTTTGTGCCAGTACCATACTGTCTTGAGGACTGTGGCTTTGTAGTAGAGTCTGAAGTTGGGGAGGCTGTTCCCTCCAGCTCCATTCTTCTTCCTCAGGATTGCTTTGGCTATTCGAGGTCTTCTGTGTTTCCATATGAACTGTGTTATTCTTTGGTCTAGTTCTGTGAAGAATGTCATTGGTAGTTTGATAGGGATTGCATTGAATCTATAGATGATATTTGGTAGTATGGTCATTTTCACAATATTGATTCTTCCGATCCAGGAACATGGAATATCTCTCCATCTGTTTAAGTCTTCTTTAATTTCTCTCATGAGTGTCTTATAATTTTCTATGTACAGTTATTTTGTTTCTTTGGGTAGGTTTTTTCCTAGATATTTGATTCTTTTGCTTGCGATGGTGAAGGGGATTGCCTCTTTGATTTCGTTTTCTGATTTTTCATTGTTTGTGTATAGGAATGCCAGTGATTTCTGTATATTGATTTTGTATCCTGCGACTTTGCTGAATTCGCTGATTAACTCTAGTAGTTTTGTAATAGTGTCTTTGGGATTTTCTGTGTATAATATCATGTCATCTGCAAACAGAGAGCTTGACTTCTTCCTTTCCAATCTGGATTCCTTTTATTTCTTTCTCTTCTCTTATTGCTGTTGCTAGAACTTCCAGGACTATGTTGAATAAGAGTGGTGAAAGTGGACACCCTTGTCTTGTTCCTGATCTCAGAGGAAATGCTTTTGAGTTTTTCACCATTGAGGATAATGTTCACTGTGGGCTTCTTATATATGGCTTTCACTATGTTGAGATAGGTTCCTTCTGTGTGCATTTTTTGAAGAGTTTTTATCATAAATGGATGCTGTACTTTGTCAAAGGCTTTTTCTGAATCTATTGAGATGATCATGTGATTTTTGTCTCTCAGTTTGTTGATATGGTGTATCACATTGATTGATTTGCGGATATTGAAGAATCCTTGCATGCCTGGGATGAACCCGACTTGATCATGATGTATGAGCTTTTTGATGTATTGTTGAATTATGTTACTCTTTTCATATCTCTCACCCACTCTTCCCTCTCCCCAATATCCATAAGTCTGTTCTCCATGACTGTTTTTCCACTGATGCTCTTTGTGTGTATTTATCAGTATACTCTTACTAGATTCCATATATATGTGTTAGTATACTATACTTGTCCTTCTCTTTTTAACTTACTTCACTTTGTATAATAAGTTCTAGATTCATCCATCTCATTAGGACTGAATCTTCTGCAGTTCTTTTTGTGGCTTAGAAGTACTCCATTGTATATATGTACCACAGCTTCTTTATCCATTCACTTGTCAGTGGACATCTAGGTTGCTATATTTTGTACCAAGGAGGCTTCTTTGCCCGAGTGTCTTATAATTTTCTATGTACAGTTATTTTGTTTCTTTGGGTAGGTTTTTTCCTAGATATTTGATTCTTTTGCTTGCGATGGTGAAGGGGATTGCCTCTTTGATTTCGTTTTCTGATTTTTCATTGTTTGTGTATAGGAATGCCAGTGATTTCTGTATATTGATTTTGTATCCTGCGACTTTGCTGAATTCGCTGATTAACTCTAGTAGTTTTGTAATAGTGTCTTTGGGATTTTCTGTGTATAATATCATGTCATCTGCAAACAGAGAGCTTGACTTCTTCCTTTCCAATCTGGATTCCTTTTATTTCTTTCTCTTCTCTTATTGCTGTTGCTAGAACTTCCAGGACTATGTTGAATAAGAGTGGTGAAAGTGGACACCCTTGTCTTGTTCCTGATCTCAGAGGAAATGCTTTTGAGTTTTTCACCATTGAGGATAATGTTCACTGTGGGCTTCTTATATATGGCTTTCACTATGTTGAGATAGGTTCCTTCTGTGTGCATTTTTTGAAGAGTTTTTATCATAAATGGATGCTGTACTTTGTCAAAGGCTTTTTCTGAATCTATTGAGATGATCATGTGATTTTTGTCTCTCAGTTTGTTGATATGGTGTATCACATTGATTGATTTGCGGATATTGAAGAATCCTTGCATGCCTGGGATGAACCCGACTTGATCATGATGTATGAGCTTTTTGATGTATTGTTGAATTATGTTACTCTTTTCATATCTCTCACCCACTCTTCCCTCTCCCCAATATCCATAAGTCTGTTCTCCATGACTGTTTTTCCACTGATGCTCTTTGTGTGTATTTATCAGTATACTCTTACTAGATTCCATATATATGTGTTAGTATACTATACTTGTCCTTCTCTTTTTAACTTACTTCACTTTGTATAATAAGTTCTAGATTCATCCATCTCATTAGGACTGAATCTTCTGCAGTTCTTTTTGTGGCTTAGAAGTACTCCATTGTATATATGTACCAGAGCTTCTTTATCCATTCACTTGTCAGTGGACATCTAGGTTGCTTCCATGATTTAGCTGTTGTGCAGAGTGCTGCAATGAGGGTACAGGTGTCTCTTTCAATTTTGATTTCATCAGGATACAAGCCTCATAGTGGGATTGCTGGGTCATAAGGTGCTTCTATTCTTAGTTTTTTGAGGAATCTCCATACTGTTTTCCATAGTGGTTGTATCAATTTGCATTCCCACCAACAATGCAAAAATGTTCCCTTTTCTCTGCACCCTCTCCAGCATTTATTATATGTGGATTTCTTGATGATGACCATTCTGACTGGTATGAGGTGATATCTCATTGTAATTTTAATTTGCATTTCTCTGACAACAAAGGACATTGAGCATCTAGAGAAGAATATTGAATGATATGTCACTCATATAATTATCTCCCAGAATTAAGAACTTTTATTATTGTTGAAAATGTATTGGGGTCTTGTTTTTCTGGGGTGAGGTATTCTAATGAAAAAGTCAATCTCAAAAAAAACCAAAATTTAGAGAGATTTTAGGAAAGGAATTCAGAATCCACCAAAACATTTTGCATTGAATCAAAACGCCTAACGTTTTGTGTAACATTTTATCGCTAGTGTGTCATAGTCGACACACTCCTGCTCTCCTGTTCCTTTTCTATCAAATCTTTAAACATGCTCAGATCTTTCCTAACTTCAGAACATAGAAAAGAAAAATCATTTTTTATATCCTCATACAGCTGCTCCTGGTTGTCTTGCATTTGAAGCCAGACTTAATGAGCGCTTCACTGTTTATTTGTTCTAACCTGCTGCAGTCTATGTCATACATTATGCCTGTAATCTGACATGTACTAAAACTTAGAGTACAACCTCTCTGGTACTTAAATTTGATAAACAGGTTTTGTTTTTGACCACTACACAACTTTAACCAGTCCTTAAAATATTCTCTTCCCTTGGCTTTCTTTGTAGCATGTTCTGGTTTTTCTCCTATCTCAGGCATCTTCTCCCTTTTTTTATGTTTTTTTAAAGTGTGTGATACACAGTATATACTGTTGTAGCACTAAAAGACAGAAACCCATGACCTCTTGGTGCTTACATTCTGGTGTAGGTTTTCTTCCTTTACTGTGTTCTTCATAGTTTTACTTTGCCGATGCATTTTTAGTCCATATCCTATCCAGCAATGATAATGAGGTTTGATTACCATTTATTGCTCTAAATCCTCCTGATTATCTCTAGCCTAGGTAATCTGCTCCAGGACCATATTCGGCATGTTTCCACGTGATTGGCCCTTCTCGGCTTTTCAGATTGAACTCTCATTTGATTCCAGACTGAATTCACTTCTCCATAATTCCTCCATTTCCCCCAAGTCTGAATGGCATCACTCTCTAGCCAGGAAACAGACATTGTTCACTTGTATTCCTTACCTGCTTTGTCTAACTTGCTTTGTCCAACAAATGTGCATTCTATATCCAGCTCTTAAATATTTCTATTAACTGTCTACTTTCATCTGCACTCCCACTGTAGTTTATGTACCATTTGTTGCCAGAAGTGTTGTATTAACCTAAGTAATTGTATTTGGGTCCATCCTTGCTACTTCCCTTTAGAATATGGGCTATTTTTGGCACCTGACAGAGGACATAGTGCACATAGTAGACACTAAAATACAGGAATCATTTATTTTGTTCTGCTTCACGGATATATATATATATAATTTTTTTTTGTACAAATGGTAAGTGTGATAACCTACATAGAGCAAGTCCTATCAATACCATTTTTCTGACAGCGTCTGTTCACTTCTGTGTCTTTGTGTCATATTTCATAATTCTTGCAATAATTCAAACTTTTTCATTGTATTTGTCACAGAGATCTGTAGTCAGTGCTCTTTGGTGTCACTCTTGCCAGGAAAACAGCTTGCTGAAGATTCAGATAATGGTTAGCATTTTTAAGCAAATAGTATTTTTTTAAATTAAGGTGTCTATACTGTTTTTTTAGACATAATACTGTAGTTACACATTTAATAGACTGCAGTGTAAATGTAAATTTTATATGCACTGAGAAATCAAAAAAATGTATGTGATTTGCAGCATTTGCTTTACTGCAGTGGTCTGGAACTGAATCTGCAATATCTCCGAACTATGCCTGTATTTGAGTGGATAAATAGCAACCATGACACTGTGTTCTGTTTGTCTTCATTGACTCTGTAGACTAAAATTCTGAGGGTAAAGAGAGTTTCTTGTTTACTGTTACATTTCTGCTTCCTAGAATGTAGTGCCTGTGTGTTGTAAGTGATCTATAGCTATTTGGTGACAGAATAAAGAAACAATATTTTTGTGTGAAAGTAACTATTACAGTCCTCCCTTTTCTCATCATCTCAGTTCATTTTATATAAAATTAAATTGTGAAATTACATATACATGGTAACAGTCTTTCGTGTACCTTCTTTCAACATTGTGAGATTCATCCAGCTGTATGCTAACACTGGCTTGTACCAGCTCCAGAGGGCTGATTGTTAAAATTTTAGGAACTTGGCAAACCAATTTTTAAACCTTGGTAGCTTGAAATTGATCATAGGAGCAAGTTTTTTTTTTTTTTTTTTCTTTTTAAAAATTATTTATTTACTTGGCTGCTCTGGGTCTTAGTTGTGGCATATGAGATCTAGTTCCCTGACCAGGGATCGGACCCGGGCCCCCTACATTGGAAACACAGAGTCTTAACCACTGGACCACTAGGGAAGTCCCAGGTGCAAGTATTTATACCACAGAAATCAACTAACATTACAAATCAGAGCCTTTTATTTGGAGAGCTTGTTTACCAGCATGTCACTGGATTCGTTCACATTGTTGCATGTAGTTGTAAATTATATACTCTGATTGCATAGTTTTTTTTGCTGTGTGAATACATCATAGCAGTCTATCCTTCTGTACATGGGTGATGGTGGTGTTTCCAGTTTTGACATAACAAACGGTTCTGCCATGAACACCGTATCTCCTGGTAGACGTTTGGCTTGGTCATAGATTATGTCCATGTATAGTTTTAGTAGATACTGCCAAACTTTCCAACTGTTTAGACCAGTTTACACTCCCACTACCAGTTCATTTGTATCTGTGTCATTATCACCAACACATGCTACTTATGTATCTTGAATTTTAGCCATCCTGAGTGAACAGCGTTATGATTGCATTATAGTTTTAATATGTATCTCCTTGATGGTTAATGACGATCTCTTGTGTGTTTATCAGACCTCTTTTTTTAAGAAGGGGTTTCTGTGGTAGTCTGTTCAGGATATTTGTCTGTTACAAGGACATGAAGACTCATATTTTCGTCTGTAAATTTTATTGTATTTATTTATTTTGCTGCACTCCTTAGTTCACTGGCCAGGGATTGAACTCAGGCCCTTGGCAGTGAAAGCCCTGAGCTTTAACCACTAGACTGCTAGGAAAGTGGCTGCTTTATCTGTCTTGCTTAGATTTTAAAATCATCTGGAATTGTTTTTGAACATTATATGAGGTTAGGATCAAGGTAGATGTTTCCCCCATACAGATTCATGGTTGCCCCAGCACTGCATTTTGAAGACTAGTCTTTGTTCACTGCAGTGCAGTGTTGTCTCTTATAAATCAAGTGATTCTGTGTCTGGATCTGTTTCTGGGTTTTTCTGATTTTGATCAGTTTATCTTTTCTTGTACTTAAAACACACTGTCTTACTTACTGTAACTTTATCATAAATCTTGGTATCTGGTGATAGCTAGTTCTCCATTGTGGTGTTCTTCAATATTGTCTTGGTTCTTCTTGACCTTTTGTGTTTCCACTTGAATTTTCAAACAGGCTTTTCATTTGGGGGGAAACTTTCTTTGCTTTAATTGGGATTGTGTTGAATTTGTAGATGAGTTTATGAGGAATTACCATCTTGACAATATTTAATCTTTCAATTCATGAACATGATCGGTTTCTCCATTTATTTAGCTTTCATTTCCCTCACTAAATTTTGTAGTTTTCAGTATCTTTCTGTTTTTCATTAGATTTGTTCTGGGTCTTTATGGTTTTTGGTGCTATAATAAATTGTATCATTTTTTTAAATACTGGGTTTTTGTTTGTTCCTGATATGTAAAGATGTGTAAAGACTTTGTTTTTTTGTGACCTTGTATCAAGTTGGTGGTCTTATTGAATTCACCTGTTCTGATAGATTAGCGCCTTTTGATTTCTTCATATTTCTCTTGATACTGAATTCTCTTTTGAATGGCTTCAGACTTTTTAAGTGCTATGGAGCTAATGTTAGATAAATATTTAAAGGTAGTGTGTACTAATTGTCCCTTCTATCTTTGCATGTTGATCAAAGCTGCTAAGAAATAGATACGTCTTACTTTATACTTCTAAACTTATAGCTAATTTTGTCTCACATTATAAAAGACCAGCATAACTATATGACTAGCAGAATTATTTTCTTTGTATTTTTTGCCATAATTTCTGTGTCATTCTTATAAACTCTTAGCATAAACTTTTATTTCATCTCAGTAAAAAAAAAAATCATCTTAATTATGCAATTGTAACAGTGTTACTCAGAAATATTTACTGTTTTATCTTAGGAATCCTTTCAAGTCATCCCAAATATGGTTCTATCCCTAAGCTCATATGTAAGTATGAACAATACTAGTTCTCTTAGCTTTCTTACCTAGTTAAAATAAGTAACTTTAATAAATGTTTTATCTTACTAAAAGGCATTTTTCCTATTTTTATAATGTAAGAAAACTATTGAATTATTTTGTAAAGATACACTATTTGAAAATAAGTTCTCTTGGTCCATGAGGAAAGACTCAAGTTCAGCTATTCTGATTAATCAAAGTGTATTTTAAAATTAAGTGTAGTTTTTTCAAAAAGAACTACCAAAGGAAATTTTAAAAAAAGGTATGTGTTTGTATAGAAATTTAATACTGCAAGTTTATGCATAAAAATGTAAATACTGTTTTAGGCTTGAGTATTGGAGTAGAAAAGCAATTACTTTTAAATTTTTTTCCCATTAAGCCATGTTTTTCTGTTGTCTAAAATTAAGAACATAGTGCTCTTCAATAAACCAAGAAAAATTTAAAAAAAAACTAAGTGTAATTTTTGAAAGCCTTAATTTGCAATTAGTAAATAAACATAGCATTTATAAACATGGTTTCTTTACATTTTATAAAATAGTTAATAGAAAATATAGTAAATTGCCCTGAAATAAGTTGTGCCTGAAATAAATTGTGCCTGAAACTTTGTACGAATCTTTCCAGGGTAGTCTGTCTTTTGTATTGGAAAGATGCAACAATAGCCGTATTTAGATAGCACTTCATAATTTATTGTTTTAAGGGGTTGTTTCACTTTTAACTTATTTTAGGTGTTGTGAAAGTGAATTATATCCACCAAGTCTTTCTCTTAATGAATCCTGTGAACTCTGAATGTGATTTAATGTGATACTTTTACCATTATTTAAGGAAATCTCATTTTCCACACAAAAGAAGTATTTAGAACTACATTTTTTAAAAATGTTCTTTTAGAGAAGACTGTCTAAAGAGGCGCATTGAGTTACCTTTTTTGTTTATTTTTACAAATAAGTTGCTTGCATCATGGGATATTTTGCTGGAAAGCTCTCCTATGTGAAAACTTGCCAAGAGAAGTTCAAGAATCTTGAGAATTCCCCTCTTGGAGAAGCATTACGATCAGGACAGGCACGCCGATCTTCGCCAACTGGGTAGGCCATTCAGATTTTTATAAAGGCTTTCATTTTAGTTAAAAATGCCTATAGCTAAATATTGGCAAAATTGAGGGTGTGAAACATTGCTTCACTAAAGGACCATTGGAAACTTCCCATTTTGCTGCAAGCTAAAGCTAATTTTCTTTTTTTTTTTGGAGGGGGAGGGGCGGGTTGGGGAGGAAGAGGAGTGGGTGGGCCACTTTTATTGGTCTTTCATTTGTTTTATTTTTCATCTATCTTTGTTCTTTGGCCGGTGTGGGCCTCCCATCGCAGTGGCCTCTCTTGTTGCAGAGCACCGGCTCCGGGCGCATGCGCTCCAGAGCTCCGGCTCAGTAATTGGACACATGGGTCCAGCCGCTCCGCGGCACGTGGGATCCTCCCAGGCCAGGGATCGCACTAGCGCCCCTTGCACTGCAAGGTGGTGTCCTTACCCACTGGGCCACTAGGGAAGCCCTAGTTTTATTTTTTAAAGTAAAACAAGATTTGTTGTTTAAAATACAGAGTTGACATCATTTTGGGAGTTCATGTTCCAGAAAGAGAGATTTTTTTTTTTAATTCCCAAAGACTATCAGTCCCATTTCAATTTTTTAATCCTTCTGTCGTTGAAAGTTGTAGGAAAATTGTGTAAAAATACATAACTGAATCTGTCTATCTTGAGAGATAAATAATAAGGTAATTAAGTATTAAGATTTGGTAAATGAATTGTCCTGTCACAGATGGCAAGCAACAGAAACCCCATGAGTAATACTGTTACTTATATTTGCTTCAGCAAAATGGTGTTTATATGGACTGCTTCCTGTGGAAGTAAATTCCAATTAATGTGGGAAATGGACATTTCCTGATCTGAGGTACTTTTCCTTACCAAGAACTTTGCAACGCTATGGACTGTATGTAGCCTGACAGGTTTCTCAGTTCATAGGATTCTCCAGCCAAGAATATCGGGTGGGTTGCCATTCCCTTCTCCAGGGGATCGTCCAGACCCAGGGATTGAACCCTTGTCCATTATGTCTCTTGCATAGCAGGTGAATTCTTTACCAGTAGCACCACCTGGGAAGCCGTCAAGAACTTTAAATTTATTAAAATGATCTCTAAAGCCTCCTAATAGAAAATTGGATATACATTTTCTTTATATTAAAAGTGACAATTGGGCTTCCCTGGTGGTCCAGTGGGTAAGGACACCACCTTACAGTGCAAGGGGCGCCGGTTTGATCCCTGGCCTGGGAAGATCCCATGTGCCGCAGAGCGGTTGGACCCATGTGTCCAATTACCAAGCCGGAGCTCTGGAGCATGTGCGCCCAGAGCCGGTGCTCTGTGACAACAGATGCCACCACGATGGGAGGCCCACACAGGCCAAAGAACAAAGATGGATGAAACTAGACAAATGAAAGACCAGTGGAAGTGGCCCACCCACCCCCCTCCCCACCCCCGCCAAAATAAATAAATAAATGTTAAAAAAAAAAAGGGGACAATTTTTTAGTTAGATAAGTGGATCAGAACATTGTTTTTGTGGCAGAAAGAAACAGACTTTATTTTACTGTTTTAAATAACTATGTTAAAATTACATGATTCCTTTAGAAAAAACTAGTTTTGTACCTTAACACACTTCTTTAAATAAGTTATAGATGATAACCTGTGTTTTTTTATATAATATGATTTTATTTTATAGGCACTATTCTCAGAAGTCAAAATATGACTCAAATGTGAGTGGTCATTCTTCTTTTGCAACATCCCCAGCAGCAGACAACACTGAAAGAGAGATGCTTCCTCATTATGAACCAATTCCATTCAGTGCTTCTATGAATGAGTCTACTCCAACTGGTATTACTGATCATATTGCCCAAGGTAGAAACTTCTCTTGAAATGAATTTCAGCATTTTATGGTCCAACGTATGTATAAACTTTATTTGATGACCTTTTCTCCTGGGTATCACCTCTGTGTTCTACCATTAGTCTAAACTCAGCATGTTTCTTGGCTTATTTGTTCATTTGAATTCATTCTTCATTCATTTCAGCATTTTTTGAGGTCCAGTAGGGTATTAGGCACTCTGCTAGGTATGAAAGTAAAGATGAGTAAGAGCTGGTTCTTGGTCCTGAGAAACTCTCTCAGTCTACTAGAAAATATAGAAATAAAAGAATAAATTATTGCTGTGTTCCAGTAAGTGAAAATACCAGCCATGTCTAGTAAAATAGCAAAGAAGAAATGATAAATTGTGCTTGAGAGAGGCTTTTTTAAAAGGTTATATTTTTTACTGTGGTCTTAAAGGCCATCTTAGCTTCTTTGTAACTGGAGAAAAATTACCTGCTATACAGAACTGTTGTCAAGTGCGAAAAAATCCATGTGAAAGTGGTTTGTGAAGTTTGTGTGAGTATTAGCTTTGAAGATCGCATAATGTGAGTGAAACATCAGCTTTGGATTAAGACCTGGATATGAGTCATGATTGACATTTGCTAGCTGTGTGACTTCAGACAAATAATTTGTGGTGTCCTCAGTTTCTTGATCTCTTGAGTTGAGATGATAATATCTCTCTTAAGGAACTTTGGGAGTGAAATGTAATGCCCGTAAAATATTAATAGGCTCTCAATAAATGTTAGCAAGCTTGCTTGCTTCCTTCCTTCAGTCTGATTTGCAGTAAAAGATGAATTGGAAACAGAATTCAGGTTTACAGTTCCTTACCTAAAATCCAAAACACTTTTTTAAAAAGAAATTTTTAAATAATTAACCTAGTGATAAAAATCTGACATGAACTCAAGCTCTGATTTAAACTGATAGAACAGTGTTGATAATCTTTATCTTAATATTTGTTTCTAGATTTTGTTGTAGGAATATTATGTTTGCTTAATTCATCGCTACTTCAATGGACATTAAGTAATAAGGGATATATATGGTAATGCTTCTTCTAAAGTCTACAGAACTGTTAATTTTGAAGCATTTCTGACTCCCAAGGTTTTGGAGAATGGATTGTGGACCTCGTAGAGTATTTGAAAACATTCACTTTGAAATAAGTACAATAAGCCAGTAACTGTGGTGAGCAATATGATTAAAGGAACATTTGGGTCTTCGTTTCTTTTAAGACAGAAGAGTTTTTAATCTCTTCATATGTAGAGATTAAAAGGAAGAAAGGTATATAGTGGAAAGAGAGGCATTGATTATAGATCGAGTAAGGTACCAGATGATGCAGAAAGGGTTTTAGGTAGGTCAGGGTATAAAGTAGCCATTAGCTATATGTGGCTGTTTAAATTCATTAAGTCAGATTGAAAATTCAGTTCCTCAGTTGCTTTGGCAGCATTTCAATTGCTCAGTAGCTTTATTTGTTAATGGCTACTGTGTTGGATTGTGCAGAGAACATTCTCATCATTATAATGCTGTCTTAAAGCAAGAGTTAGTGGTGGGGGAGTTGATTATTAACTTTGCAAAAGAGACAGGAGTGAGTCGAATTTAAGAGTTAAGATAATTAAAGAGATTCTTAAGTGGATGAAAGTTGTTGAAAGTCCCTATTTTTTGACTGCATTGTGTGGCATGTGGGATTTTAGTTCCTTGATCAGGGATCAAACCCACAAGCTGTACTTTGGATGCACGGGGTCTTACCATACAGAACCAGTCAGGGAAGTTTTTAATCCTTACTTTCTCTCCCTTCCCCTCCGCCTACCTACTACCCACCGCGGCTTGAAACAAGACACTTGATTAGTCAGAAAGGGAAAGAGGTCAGTAGCATGAGAGAGAACGCTTAAAGTCATTATTTTATCTCCGAAATCAGCTGTCTTAGAGCATCTCAGCATTTCCCCAGCCTCCCAAATTCATATCCATTCTACTTCTGTTCTAGCTGTGCACCAGGTCTTGCTGTGTCTTGCGTCCTTCCTTGCATTTGAATTAGAAAATTTCATTCCATGTTACATAATTTTTTTGCCAAATAAACACAGACAAAAAGCTTTTTGGACAAAAAGTTGTTTTTTTGTTTTTTTGTTTTTTTTTTGTAGTCTGCCCACAGACTACAGCAAGGACCAAAATTTATTAAGTCCTCCATTGTGGCCACCCATCCGTCCATGCTCTGCTGTCTAACCCCGCCCCCCACTCCCCGCCCCCCTTCTCTGAGTCAGGATTGCTGCTTGGCCATTCTTAGATCCCCACGTGTGCCTCAGTGGCCTTACTTGCTTTGCTGCAGTCCTCCCTATCAGGACACCCTTCTTTTGTTTAGGAGGACTTTTTTCCCAGGAATTGGAACTTACTGATCTCTCAAAGTAGAAAGCTTCTTCCATAGTTGTGAGAACATTCTCATCACTATAGTTTATTCCAGTTAGATTTAAGTCAATGCTTTTTTACTTTTTCCTGTTCCTTCCAGCTCTTTACTGTGTATCTTGCTCCCTACACAATGCAAGATATTTTCATTTGGCTTTTATAAGTGAAAAAAATCATATCTGATTTTTTTCTCTGATTGATGTTTTTATTACTTGTCACATAATTTCAGAACAATGAAATTTTCTTTTTTTAATGTTAAGAAAATGTATTGGACCTGGAAGAAACTTGAGTGAAAATCATCTAGTTCAAACTTCCATATTTCACAATTGAGAAGACCAAAACTCAAAGAAGCTTAGTGATTTGCCCAAGGATATTCATTAAATGTCGACAGAGTGGGGATGAAAACCTATGGTTCCTAAGTACTTACCTAGTATAAGCTATATCCTTCAGAATTTAAAAGATACCATTTATGGTGAAGGAAGAATGAGTTCAGTAAGTACTTCCTACTAATGAAGTGCAAGGTGCTTTTAAATGCAGTATATGGGCTTAGTATTCTTAAGGAAGAAAATTTTAGTTTTCACACATGCTATGTAATATTAGAACTAAGTTAGAAACTTAAATCCTGTTTTATATTAGTGCAGTTATGCTTTGTAGGAAAATTAAAGTTTGTAGTTGAATACATTAGATGAATAGTTACGTTGCTTTGGAAAGTGTGATTATTCACTGGGACCTTACTATTGAGTTCCAATATAATAATACTTAAACTGTTTTAAAACAATTATTTTAATCCATACAGTTTTGTTATTAAAATGATATACCTGATTTCTATGTCTCATTAAAAACCTTTGAAAAATACTACTTTGAGAGTGGTTTGTTAGGTTTTGTAAGTTAAATAGGTCATTGAATATTATGTTAGCATTAGGTAATTTCTTTAAAAATGTTTATCAGGCTTTCCTTGCTGACTGTATATTTTATAGACTATATTTAGTGTTTAGTCCTGTCGACCAGTATGAAGACTAACCATATTCTTATTTTTATGCCAGTATTTGATTCTTTGATAATATGTATTCATGCTTTGACTTTTTTGGGAGAGAGAAAGAATAAATGCTAGTTCCCCAGGTAAAGGCTGTAACTTTTTTCTGCCTCAGTGTTGCATCCATTAGACCTGAATGAAAATGTTGCATACTGTGGTTGAAGACTATGTTTTATACCTTTTAATAGCTATTTTCTAGTGTTTTTATTTAAATATAAAGAGGATAAAGTAACTTTTTTAATAGCTGAAGTTGTTTGCATAGATAGACTCTGGATACAGGAGCGTTTAACTATGGAAATATGTCAAGTTTTGTTCACCTGTCACTAGTAGAATGTATTTCTCTTTTTTTTATGTACACTATGAATAATTTCCCAGTTTAGAACACTAGCATTCTTTTTTTTTAAATTTCTTTGAGTAGTTTGGTTTATTCCTTTATTTCCAACAATTTTGGTTGCCTCATTATATTGTGTCTCTTTATTTTTCCTCAAGTTTTGGCCTCTTTTTACTGATTTTTTATTTATTTTTTGTCCATCTTTATTCTTTGGCCTGTGTGGACCTCCCATTACAGTGGCGCCTCTTGTTGCAGAGCACCGGCTCTGGGCGCGTGTGCTCCAGAGCGCTGGCTTGTAATTGAACATACCAGTCCATCTGCTCTGGGCACTTGGGACAGTCCTGGGCCAGGGATCAAACCAGTGCCCTTTGCACTGCAAAGCGGACTCTACCTACAGGACCACCAGGGAAGCCCAGAACATTAGCATTTTAATGAGTAAATTGTGCTGGTGTATATTATATCTATTCTTCTTCCATCTATGAGTAGTTAAAAAAAAATTTTATTTATTTTAAATTTTAGAAATAAAAGCTTGAAAGTGTAAAAGAAAGTAGGTCTTAGTTTTATAATTGCCTCGGGGAAAATACCTTTGGAATGCTGGTAATAATTTGATCCTTCACATTTTTTTTTTCTTTGTAGGTAAGGAACATTTGTAAAATCTAGTTGCTTTGGATTTATTCAAATCCTTTTATCACCATTTATTAACTGTTTGTTGTTTTAGGACCTGATCCCAACATTGAAGAAAGTCCTAAAAGAAAAAATGTTACATATGAGGAATTAAGGAATAAGAACAGAGAGTCATATGAAGTTACTTTAACACATAAGACTGACCCCTCAGTCAGGCCTATGCAGGAAAGAGTGCCCAAAAAAGAAGGTATGATAGTCTAGTCTGAATCACTTTACTCTTTAGGATTGGAAACTGCAGTATTAGTTTAACTTTAATTATACTAATGTGTGATTTAATGCCTCAAGCAATTAACTGAAATAACATTTTTTAAGAAAATTAACTATTTAACAGTTACCAGTTTTCCCTTTTTTAAAGTGTTCCAGAGGCCATTTTATGTTATAAAATAATGAAGTTCAAATAGTGTAACTTAAGATAGTAGGACTAAATTTGTAATAAAATGTAAAAATAATACAAACATTTGATTGATTTCCCTTATGAGAAACCATTTGGAAGTTGAGAGCATTTTTTAAATGATGACTGTGTTGCAGAAAGCCAGATCTGGTGACCTTGGGTTGATAAATGGGGCTCTAATGCCACTTTTGTTTTCTATGAAATTGAAAGAGAGTTATATGCTTACAAAACCAGCTTTTAGTGCATTTACAAGCATACTTTATGTGTGTGTGCTCAGTCACTCAGTCATGTCTGACTCTTTGTTACCCCATGAGCAAAGAGGAGCCCACCTCCTCTGTCTGTGGGATTATTCCAGGAAGAATACTGGAGTGAGTTGCCATTTCCTTCTCCATGGGATCGTCCCAGACAAGGAATTGAACTCACGTCTCCTGCTTTTGACAGGCAGATTCTTTACCAATGAGCCATCAGGGAAGCCCCTTAAGAGTACTTTAATTATTACATATAGATTTCTAAAATTATGGTTTATTTTAAGACTTGTGGAGCAGCTCTGCGTTACCCAAAGTAAATTTTCTGAACACCAAACATTTACCACTAACAAGAGGGCATTTTTAATAGGTGTTTGTAGCATACAATTTTATATTTTTCTTGAGGAATTTTAGAGGAGCGTGTCATTGTTTCAGGGTTTTCTAGTTCTACTTTAACAATTGAAGGAAAAGGTCCTTTTTGAGAGTCAATATGCCAGAGAATACAAAAATACATAAAAATCCTTATTTTTTTGTCATTTTTTTAAAGCTGGTTTTATTTCTAGTTGATAGTACTTTCATTTAGATTCTCTTTTAAAACAGTGATACACTGGGAGGGGGGAGGGGACCAGGGATATGCATATGACTGAACTGGGAACATGCGTGTCTGTGAACAACAAAACTCTGTGAAAACTTTAAAGAAAGAAAGAAAAAAAAAAAACAGTGATACACCTCTGACATTATGTTGACGTTCTTTACAGCTTTAGAATAGATTTGTAATCAACAGTACTGATTAGTGTTTGTCGTAAAAAATTTAATGTAAGCCTTATGTATTCAGTGATTATTACTCTGTAATATGTAAAGATTGACCAGTACTCTGTTCTGCTAGTTAATTTGAGGATTTAGACTGTAAGCCCCATGAGGGCAGGTGGTAGTATTCTCATTTTTGGAATCTTTTCTACTGTATGTCTGCATAGCATAGTACCGTCATCTGACATGTCAGAGATGGTGTGTTTTGGTTGGACCTTCTTATAGTACTAAAGAAAAGGTAACGTGATAGGTGGGTGGCATTTGCTGAATTTGGACATTTGTGGTTTTGTCTGTGAAGTTTCGAAGTTCTGGTTTGTGACACAGTCATGTGAAGTAATTGTTTTTCCTTGTAAAAAGAAAGCCCATTTTTTCTTGTGCTTTGTTAATTTAAAGAAAAAGCCATTTATAAAACTTTTTGTAATTGTCTAGATTGTTCTGTTCTAGAATCTAGACAGAAATTTAACAGTGTGATATAGACTCACTGGGTCAGAAAGTGATACTTGAAACTTCAGCTTTAGTTTATGAGGATTATATTTGTTGGTATTTACCTAATTAGAAATTACAACAGAAATTTTAAACATCTAAGTGTATTTTCAGTTGGCTATCAGAACATCGATGTCCCCACACATCATGTAGCTTCGTGAAAACTGTCTTTTATGCATAAGGAAAGAAGATCTGGGGGGAAAAGGGTATATAATGTCTTGGTATAATAATGAAATAGTTTTGACTTCATTCACTGAAAGAGTCTTGGGCAAGGGATCCCTAGTTGTACTTTGATAACTGCTTCTTTACATTGTTATGAACAGTTAGGTTTTCTGACGAGTTATAATTCACAGATGACGGTTGTGTAGAAACGAGGCTAAAAAGTAAGAGTAGAGAAGATAGAAGAAGACGCTTCAAAGTATAATTTCACATAAAATGCAAGAATATCGGAAAGTATTTCCTTCTTGTACCGGTATTACTTTCCTGGGAGAGATTAATCAAATCTGAAGACTAGATCATTTCTGTTACTATTTTTTTGTGTGTACAACAACATTCAGATGTTCATTATTGTTACTCATTTGCTGGTAACTATTGTACATTCTGTAATGCATACCATGTTCACTTAGGGGAAGTTGTAGAGGTACCCAGGCTTTGGACCTGAATAGACCTGTATTCAGGTTTCATTTCTACCTATTTTATTAGGCTTGTACCTTGGGCAAGTTACTAATCTGTTTTCCTTAGAATGGGGATTGTATTAACTTTATAAGGTTGTTATGGAATGTTTATGTAAAGGTCTTGATACGGTATTTATGTCAAACCTCCAGTTCACAAAAATCTGCCAGCCCCATTTTATAATTTGATTCTCATGTGCATTCATTCAACTGAGAGAGAAACATAATTGTAAATTATAAGAGCAAACATAAAATAGTGCCTTTTACTTATTACTATTTGGAATCATCAATTATTTGTGCTTTTTTCCTAGTCAAAGTAAACAAATACGGAGATACTTGGGATGAGTGAAAAATTGCATCATTTGGACCTACTGAAGGAGTTTCAGTATCCCGCTTCATCTAGGTGGTCTGAACATCTGCATGCTTTGAGCTCAGCAGCAGTCTTCATAAACAGATTCAAAACTATAGTCTGGGTTTTGTGGTTTGACTTATTACTAAGATGGTTTTAAAACTCAGACTATAAAGTTAATACTGTGTGAATGTAATCATTTGGGGGAATTCTTTGAATGATGGTATTACACCATGATTATACATAGTTTGTGAAATTGTTTTAAGTTACAGGGCAAATTGTTTTGAGTGCTATCAGAACATCGATGTCCCAAATGTCTTGGAAAGAAGATCTGGGAAAAGGGTATATAATGTCTTGGTATAATAATGAAATAGTTTTGACTTCATTCACTGAAAGAGTCTTGGGCAAGGGATCCCTAGTTGTACTTTGATAACTGCTTCTTTACATTGTTATGAACAGTTAGGTTTTCTGACGAGTTATAATTCACAGATGACGGTTGTGTAGAAACGAGGCTAAAAAGTAAGAGTAGAGAAGATAGAAGAAGACGCTTCAAAGTATAATTTCACATAAAATGCAAGAATATCGGAAAGTATTTCCTTCTTGTACCGGTATTACTTTCCTGGGAGAGATTAATCAAATCTGAAGACTAGATCATTTCTGTTACTATTTTTTTGTGTGTACAACAACATTCAGATGTTCATTATTGTTACTCATTTGCTGGTAACTATTGTACATTCTGTAATGCATACCATGTTCACTTAGGGGAAGTTGTAGAGGTACCCAGGCTTTGGACCTGAATAGACCTGTGTTCAGGTTTCATTTCTACCTATTTTATTAGGCTTGTACCTTGGGCAAGTTACTAATCTGTTTTCCTTAGAATGGGGATTGTATTAACTTTATAAGGTTGTTATGGAATGTTTATGTAAAGGTCTTGATACGGTATTTATGTCAAACCTCCAGTTCACAAAAATCTGCCAGCCCCATTTTATAATTTGATTCTCATGTGCATTCATTCAACTGAGAGAGAAACATAATTGTAAATTATAAGAGCAAACATAAAATAGTGCCTTTTACTTATTACTATTTGGAATCATCAATTATTTGTGCTTTTTTCCTAGTCAAAGTAAACAAATACGGAGATACTTGGGATGAGTGAAAAATTGCATCATTGGACCTACTGAAGGAGTTTCAGTATCCAGCTTCATCTAGGTGGTCATGAACATCTGCATGCTTTGAGCTCAGCAGCAGTCTTCATAAACAGATTCAAAACTATAGTCTGGGTTTTGTGGTTTGACTTATTACTAAGATGGTTTTAAAACTCAGACTATAAAGTTAATACTGTGTGAATGTAATCATTTGGGGGAATTCTTTGAATGATGGTATTACACCATGATTATACATAGTTTGTGAAATTGTTTTAAGTTCCAGGGCAAGGATGCTCTGTTATAAAACTATGAAGAGACTATAATGCTCTAGAATCACTGCATCTAAAAGTGAGCGATACCTGCATGTTGAATTGGGGGGTGGGGGGCAAACATAATTTTAAGTGTTAAACTTCACATCAGAATTATTAAAAAGCCTTTTTCCAGTGTTTACTGTATTCACTTAATGTTTATGGTAAATAAAATATAAAGCAACATGTATCTTCATTGATCTTATGGTCTTACTGTTTGTCTAGGAGCAATTATATGGGAGTGTTTTGTAGGGATAGGAAATAGCTGTCTAAATATTTAATGATGATATGAAGAATGTGACTCAAACAGTGAAGAGCCCAATGTCCTAAAAAAAGCAATGTTTGAAAATTTTGCGAATTCTAGGGCAGTGAAAATTTGGTATACTTTAGTTTCTTCATTATTAACCTAGTATTAGTTTCTGGTTCAGGTGAATAGGCAGTGAAATTGTGGTCTCATCTAAATTACACTTACTCGTATTATATTTCTGCCAGAAACATCGTGTTTCAATTAGTTGGGGCTGCAAGTCATTCCCCAGACTTCGTGGCCTAAAACAGAAACAATTCATTGTCTCAGTTTTTCTGTGTCAGGAATGAAGAAGGATTCATCTGAATAATGTGGCTCTGGGTCTCAGGTTGCAGTCAGATGCTGGGTAGAGTGGAAACAGCAGGGAGCTAGCCTGAGCCTGGCCAGGGTTTCTCCAAGCTTCAGGATCTTGCTGTGTCCCCTTAGGTGAGTGTAGGCTTCTCACAGCATGTTCTGCTCAGGGCCACAATACTGTGATCACTTAAGACATGATCACTTGGGGCTCAGGTGTGAGTCCAGCAGGCGTTTCAGAAGCTGTTGCCTTTTTTTATGACCTTGCCTCAGAAGTCATGTAGCATCTTTTTTTTTTTTTGCAAGCCTGCTCTCAAGACGGTAGCATAAACTTAGCACCTGTTCATGTTCTTTAAGAAAAAAAGACATGAAATGGAAGATACTGAGCTGTCTTCAGTCCCCCATTTGACCACAGTAATTCATATCATTCTCACATGCAAAATAAACATACTTTTCCCAGAACTCCATTATGAGCTCAAACTCTAGGAGCTCATCCTGTAGTCAGATCCAAGTGTGGAGGAGGTGAAGGCCCTTTAGTATTCCTTTCAGTCTGAAGACCTGTGAACCGAGCAGGAATCTTTCCTGTTTGTCCCAGATTGCTGTTAGGCGTAACATTGCCTCTTTAGACATGCCTTTTTATGAAATCAAATTCTGTAGTTCAAATTTGGGTGCAGGGTTCCAAACAACATTTTTTTCTGTTGATTAGCAAATTGTATTATTCAATAGCAAGAAAATGACCTACATGAGATTTTCCTTTAAGTCATTCAAGATAAATAGCATTACTATCACAGTGTCAACAGAGAACAAGATAATAATTCTGACTGCATGGAGAAAGAAATCCTTCAATGAAAATTAAGAAAATGAGAAATTCTGAAAATTCTGATCTATTTTGATAAATGAATCAGACATAAAATGATTTTGCTATTTTTTTGATTGTGAGATGTTTATTTCATGCAGAATACAGCATAGGTTTGTTGAACTGTAGCAATAGCTTTTGAACTTCAGGATCACACAGAAGCAAAATTTAGAAACAAATGGTCACTTCAGCTAATGGAGTATTTGAGTAATGTCCCAGAATTTAAAATACTTTCTATAAAGAGCCCTTTCTAGTCATCCATCCATTCATAGCCTAGGATAGAAACACACTTCTGTGTGTTTGATCACATGGGATTAAAGTAAATCACTTCGGTGTTTTCCAGTGATTGAGTGAGGATCGTCGTTATTCTCATTCCTGCCATTCAAATGGGCTTCCCTGATGGTGCTATTGGTAAAGAGCCTGCCTGCCAATGCAGATAAACATAAGGGACATGGATTCAATCCCTGGGTAAGGAAGATCCCCTAGAGGAGGGGATGGCAACGCACTCCAGTACTCTTGCCTGGAGAACTCCATGGACAGAGGAGCCTGGTGGGCTACAGTCCACATGTCTCAAAGGGTCAGAGAGGACTGAGTGGCTGAGCATGCCTGCACATCACTGTTAAGAACAATTCATGATGTCTAGGTAAACCACACATGTAGGACCGTGCTTGTTGATTTCAGATATCGTTTGTCCCTTACAGATAAACCTGGGGATACATTTTAAATTCCATTAGTCAAATGTGAAAATTTTCCATTTTCTTCACTCTTGAACATCAGTTCAACAAGGAAAGTTTCGTCAAGGAAGTTGGTTAGAATCCATTGTTTACCATGTAGTCTCTCCAGTTTAGTTTTTTTATGCAGGTTTATCTACAATTTTATCTTGTTCTTTGCTGTTTCTTTTTAATCATGAAACTTACAAATTCATGACCACCCTGGCGGTCAGTGTTGGTAACGGCTAAATGCTAACAAATGCTGCTCCTTTAACATGTCTTCCAGCAAGAGTCTCCTTTGGACAACCTGTTTCTTAAAATTGTTTAGTTGCTAAGTTGTGTCCAACTCTGCAATCCCACGAACCTGCAGCATGGCAGGCTTCTCTGTCACTATCTCCTGCAATTTGCTCAAATTCATAGTTGAGTTAGTGATGCCATCCAACTACCTCATCCTCTGTCGTCCCCTTCTCCTGCCTTCTGTTTTTCCCATCATCAGGGTCTTTTCCAGTGAATCTTCTCTTCGCATCAGGTGGCCAAAGTATTGGAGCTTCAGCTTCAACATCAGTCCTTCCAATGAATATTCAGGGTTGATTTCCTTTAGGACTGACTGGTTTGATCTTGCTTTTCCTAACACAAAACAGATAACGCACAAACTATTCAAGATTTCTTGGCTGACCTTCGAGGGATTTTTTGGGTGGGCTGGGGGGGGATTGATTTTCTTTCACACTAACATGGCTGTGATAAACTGCTTCAATAAGAAACTTAGGAAAATCAGAGAGCCCAAAAACCCAATTGGAATCAAAAGGCCTATGATGATCTCAACAATAAAAATAATGTTCCCTTTCAACAATAATTGATTCATCTTTCCCCACAACCCCAAGATGGGTTTTCACATTGACTTATACTTAGCAATGTGAAAATGCTCTGATCCCTGGGAAATCAATTTCTGGAACACAGGAAATAAATGTGCCCAATTCTGAATTTCTGCCAATAGCCTGAGTCACCAATTGTGTGTTATCAGAGCCAGCAGTTAAACTGCACCCAAGGAGTCAGCATATTGGCTTTGCATCCTGACTGACACGAATACAATTTGATTGACAGGAAAAATACCTAGGGTATGTAATACAAAAAAAAGAGACATGGTCAAAACGGCTCCATTTCATACACTTAATGTTCATTTAAAAATTAAACAATTTTGATATAGAAAATAAAATGTCAAGCATTAATTTTTTCATCTTTTCAATTTTTCTTAAGCATTAACTTTCAATGAGATTTTTCTTTTTTTTTTTTATTATTGAGATTTTTCTTTTTTACCTCCATGATAGTTTTTGAGATGTATTAAGTAAATTAGCACAGAGCGCACACACACACACACCCTCAATATATAAATGATGACATACAGAAAGCATTTTTCTGAGAAAATGCGAAGATGCAGGAGACGTTTTCATGTAGGGCTCTGACAACCTGAAGGTTCCCAGTGGAAGAGTTTGTTTTCATGCAAAAAACCTGGCAGGAGACTAGGAATGCAACTCTTGGGGTTGGATTGGCGGCCTCTGAGCTCCCTTAAAACCTTGAAGTTTATCATTCTCTGATTTAATTCTTCCAGTGATTCTTCCTAGAAATATGTAAACTGTTCCTGAGGGACATTTGGGGAGGTTGTGTTTATTCTTTCAGGCCACCAGCAGCATTTTAAAAAGCCCAGTTCTTGAGAGCTGACCATGAGCACGCACCCATGAGCTTAGCAAGTAACCTTAAACCATGGGCTTTTCTAAAACTTCACCATACAAAGGAGACATAAAGTCACCAAGGTCACCAAAAGGACAGCTGATTCATATTGTGATGCTTTCAAATGAACTATTTGAGAACTATTTTCATTAAGTTAAAAAAGCTTGGCTCCTACATTTTAGAAATCACTTCCCACAGACAGGGTCTTTCTTGTCCTATAGGTCTACTTCCATACACATTGGTTCTCTGGGAATGATTTCCCAAGGTTTTCAACATTCATTCCTGTTTTCTCTATCACATTGACTTATACTTAGCAATGTGAAAATGCTCTGATCCCTGGGAAATCAATTTCTGGAACACAGGAAATAAATGTGCCCAATTCTGAATTTCTGCCAATAGCCTGAGTCACCAATTGTGTGTTATCAGAGCCAGCAGTTAAACTGCACCCAAGGAGTCAGCATATTGGCTTTGCATCCTGACTGACACGAATACAATTTGATTGACAGGAAAAATACCTAGGGTATGTAATACAAAAAAAAGAGACATGGTCAAAACGGCTCCATTTCATACACTTAATGTTCATTTAAAAATTAAACAATTTTGATATAGAAAATAAAATGTCAAGCATTAATTTTTTCATCTTTTCAATTTTTCTTAAGCATTAACTTTCAATGAGATTTTTCTTTTTTTTTTTTTTTTTTATTATTGAGATTTTTCTTTTTTACCTCCATGATAGTTTTTGAGATGTATTAAGTAAATTAGCACAGAGCGCACACACACACACCCTCAATATATAAATGATGACATACAGAAAGCATTTTTCTGAGAAAATGCGAAGATGCAGGAGACGTTTTCATGTAGGGCTCTGACAACCTGAAGGTTCCCAGTGGAAGAGTTTGTTTTCATGCAAAAAACCTGGCAGGAGACTAGGAATGCAACTCTTGGGGTTGGATTGGCGGCCTCTGAGCTCCCTTAAAACCTTGAAGTTTATCATTCTCTGATTTAATTCTTCCAGTGATTCTTCCTAGAAATATGTAAACTGTTCCTGAGGGACATTTGGGGAGGTTGTGTTTATTCTTTCAGGCCACCAGCAGCATTTTAAAAAGCCCAGTTCTTGAGAGCTGACCATGAGCACGCACCCATGAGCTTAGCAAGTAACCTTAAACCATGGGCTTTTCTAAAACTTCACCATACAAAGGAGACATAAAGTCACCAAGGTCACCAAAAGGACAGCTGATTCATATTGTGATGCTTTCAAATGAACTATTTGAGAACTATTTTCATTAAGTTAAAAAAGCTTGGCTCCTACATTTTAGAAATCACTTCCCACAGACAGGGTCTTTCTTGTCCTATAGGTCTACTTCCATACACATTGGTTTTCTCTGGGAATGATTTCCCAAGGTTTTCAACATTCATTCCTGTTCTCTATCAGAGATCTTAAAACCCTCAACAAAAGCAAGAGTGAAAGAATGGATGGGGTGCATCAGAGAAGACTGTAAATTCTTTCATTTAGCTCTAAGGGAGTAAAAGTGCAACATAACGTCTTTTGGTGTATGAATGCTGCCAACGTGTTCTAAAACAGCAGAGCACCATGGAATGCTCAATTCAACTGAGAATCAACAGGAAAGCATTTTAGTAGAGCAAGAGAATCACAATGTTGCTGTTCCACTATGAGTAAATTAAAGTACATGACATTTCAAAGGTGCACATATTCAGATGTTTTTAGAAACTTCAACACCCATAAGCACAGAGTTTAGGAAGTCGAAGGCTGTGAATTTCCCTCCTGACTTAATCCGTGCTTTGTTTTGCAGTCTTCACAAGTAAGCAGGCAGTGCCTAAAATAGAAGCAAACGTGTTTATTTGTACTGTAACACTGGAAGCTCTAGTCTGAACAATACTGTTTAGAGATTAAAACAGAACTGATCTATAGCTAATTTCAATGTTGTGTTAGTTTCTAGTGTACAGCAAAATGATTCAGTTATACATACGCTTATATATACTCTTTCATGCACTTTACCATTATGGTTAATTACAGGATATTGAATACAGTTCCCTGGGTTATACAGTTAGACCTTGTTGATTATCTATTTTATACATAGTAGTTGTGTAGCTGTTAATTCCAAATCCCAATTTATTCCTGCCCTGCTTTCCCCTGTGGTAACCAAATTGTGAGTTTTTGTTTTACCAGTGCTTGAGAGCTGACCATGCGCACGCACCCATGAGCTTAGCAAGTAGCCTTAAACCATGGGCTTTCCTAAAACTTCACCATACAAAGGAGACATAAAGTCACCAAGGTCACCAAAAGGACAGCTGATTCATATTGTGATGCTTTCAAATGAACTATTTGAGAACTATTTTCATTAAGTTAAAAAAGCTTGGCTCCTACATTTTAGAAATCACTTCCCACAGACAGGGTCTTTCTTGTCCTATAGGTCTACTTCCATACACATTGGTTTTCTCTGGGAATGATTTCCCAAGGTTTTCAACATTCATTCCTGTTCTCTATCAGAGATCTTAAAACCCTCAACAAAAGCAAGAGTGAAAGAATGGATGGGGTGCATCAGAGAAGACTGTAAATTCTTTCATTTAGCTCTAAGGGAGTAAAAGTGCAACATAACGTCTTTTGGTGTATGAATGCTGCCAACGTGTTCTAAAACAGCAGAGCACCATGGAATGCTCAATTCAACTGAGAATCAACAGGAAAGCATTTTAGTAGAGCAAGAGAATCACAATGTTGCTGTTCCACTATGAGTAAATTAAAGTACATGACATTTCAAAGGTGCACATATTCAGATGTTTTTAGAAACTTCAACACCCATAAGCACAGAGTTTAGGAAGTCGAAGGCTGTGAATTTCCCTCCTGACTTAATCCGTGCTTTGTTTTGCAGTCTTCACAAGTAAGCAGGCAGTGCCTAAAATAGAAGCAAACGTGTTTATTTGTACTGTAACACTGGAAGCTCTAGTCTGAACAATACTGTTTAGAGATTAAAACAGAACTGATCTATAGCTAATTTCAATGTTGTGTTAGTTTCTAGTGTACAGCAAAATGATTCAGTTATACATACGCTTATATATACTCTTTCATGCACTTTACCATTATGGTTAATTACAGGATATTGAATACAGTTCCCTGGGTTATACAGTTAGACCTTGTTGATTATCTATTTTATACATAGTAGTTGTGTAGCTGTTAATTCCAAATCCCAATTTATTCCTGCCCTGCTTTCCCCTGTGGTAACCATAAGTTTGTTTTCTGTGTTTGTGAGTTTTTTTTTGTTTTGTAAGTAAGTTCATTCGCATCATATTTTAGATTGTTTAGAAGTATTTTCTAAGATGAAATACTCGTCCAATTTTTTCAGGAATAATTGGAGCTGTTTCTTGGTTTCAGACTCCTGAAAGTTCATCCATAAAAAAGCCCAATAATGATCTTGTTGTTCAATGTTATTGTCACCATGTTGTGTTGCCTTTCAAATAGAATCCACTGTGACAAGTAAGGGACCTTTAGAGAACTGTGTCTTCAACACTAGTCCTAGAATCCTATGGTAGAAATAGCTGTGATTCACTGAGCACTCACTGAGTGTCATAAACAATCCTTGTGACATCCCATGAAAAAAAATTCTGATCACCATTTTGTACAAATGAGAAAACGAAAGATTTGAGAGTTTAAGAAATGTGTTCAAGATCACAAAGCTTAACAAGTTAGAACTGCTTTTAAACCCAGTGACTCTTAACGGCAGAGGTAATGCCACTAACTCCAGAGTCCTTCTCATTGTTTCCCCTAATAAGAATCATGACTTATTTTAATATAATAAAGGCTCTGAGAAGTCCTGCAGTCAAAAGTCCTGGTTAAACCTGTGTAACCCTGTGATTGTGGAAGTTGTGTTGGCTGATCAAAGCATTCTTTTTTTTTTTGATCAAGGCATTCTTTGGAGACCTGTACAATGCCTTCAATATAGTAGGTTATTAAATGTTTGATGAGCAAATAAAATAGGTAACTCAGCTAAATCATAATTATTAATGAAGCTGAATAGCAACGACTCAAACTCTGAATTTTTTAGTGTACAGCAAAATGATTCAGTTATACATACGTTTTTCTTTCATGCACTTTACCATTATGGTTAATTACAGGATATTGAATACAGTTCCCTGGGTTATACAGTTAGACCTTGTTGATTATCTATTTTATACATAGTAGTTGTGTAGCTGTTAATTCCAAATCCCAATTTATTCCTGCCCTGCTTTCCCCTGTGGTAACCATAAGTTTGTTTTCTGTGTTTGTGAGTTTTGTTGTTTTGTAAGTAAGTTCATTCGCATCATATTTTAGATTGTTTAGAAGTATTTTCTAAGATGAAATACTCGTCCAATTTTTTCAGGAATAATTGGAGCTGTTTCTTGGTTTCAGACTCCTGAAAGTTCATCCATAAAAAAGCCCAATAATGATCTTGTTGTTCAATGTTATTGTCACCATGTTGTGTTGCCTTTCAAATAGAATCCACTGTGACAAGTAAGGGACCTTTAGAGAACTGTGTCTTCAACACTAGTCCTAGAATCCTATGGTAGAAATAGCTGTGATTCACTGAGCACTCACTGAGTGTCATAAACAATCCTTGTGACATCCCATGAAAAAAAATTCTGATCACCATTTTGTACAAATGAGAAAACGAAAGATTTGAGAGTTTAAGAAATGTGTTCAAGATCACAAAGCTTAACAAGTTAGAACTGCTTTTAAACCCAGTGACTCTTAACGGCAGAGGTAATGCCACTAACTCCAGAGTCCTTCTCATTGTTTCCCCTAATAAGAATCATGACTTATTTTAATATAATAAAGGCTCTGAGAAGTCCTGCAGTCAAAAGTCCTGGTTAAACCTGTGTAACCCTGTGATTGTGGAAGTTGTGTTGGCTGATCAAAGCATTCTTTTTTTTTTTGATCAAGGCATTCTTTGGAGACCTGTACAATGCCTTCAATATAGTAGGTTATTAAATGTTTGATGAGCAAATAAAATAGGTAACTCAGCTAAATCATAATTATTAATGAAGCTGAATAGCAACAACTCAAACTCTGAATTTGTTCAGCATATGTTAAAAACTGTTTTAATATTATACATGTGAAGGACATTTCATTTACTTTTTAATAATTACCTTTATTACCAAACAGAATACAAACCTGTTATGCCCTGGACCAAAACCAGCTCCACGCAGCTGACCTTCAAAGGAATGGAATTTACTCTGGCACACTCCAATGTATGATGCCTTTCCAAGGCCAAATCCCAAAATACCAGCAACTGTAAAAGCAGGTTAGGAAAGATGAATGATTGGAAGGTTTGGCATCTCCTCCATTAATTATCTTCTAGAACTTTATTAATAGTAATATGATTGCTATATCAAAAATACCTTTATAAATCCTTTATAAATGAACAAAAAGTGTGAGAATGGAGCTCTCTATTGAAGAGCAGGATTGGGAATTGGGGACCTTTTTGATCCCCTCAGTTTTGACCTGGAAGTAGAAGGGCCAGGATACAGCAGGCAAAAGTGATGCTCGGACTTGGGCAGCCAGAGGGAGGCCCAACTGTCAGACAAGTGTCTGAGTCACCCAGAGAGGAAGAGGTGGGACTTGGGTTGTGACTCTAGGTAGCCTACAAATCACCTGGTAGGAGAGTCCCTTAAGTCTCTTTATGGATGGAGTATGGGGAGCCACAGTCCATCTTGAGTATAGGGGAGGGAGATCATGAGGCAGGACCATGGAAGACCTTTTCAACCTGCTATTTCTGCCGGGAATGAGGTTCTGGGTCATACACCAGAATGCATCCTCTGTGTCTACGGGCAACCAGTGCAAGAAGGTGAAAGCCAAAGTTAAAACCGTGGTTCTAAAATTTCCGTAGATTGTGTGTTATGACTTATTTTAATATAATAAAGGCTCTGAGAAGTCCTGCAGTCAAAAGTCCTGGTTAAACCTGTGTAACCCTGTGATTGTGGAAGTTGTGTTGGCTGATCAAAGCATTCTTTTTTTTTTTGATCAAGGCATTCTTTGGAGACCTGTACAATGCCTTCAATATAGTAGGTTATTAAATGTTTGATGAGCAAATAAAATAGGTAACTCAGCTAAATCATAATTATTAATGAAGCTGAATAGCAACGACTCAAACTCTGAATTTGTTCAGCATATGTTAAAAACTGTTTTAATATTATACATGTGAAGGACATTTCATTTACTTTTTAATAATTACCTTTATTACCAAACAGAATACAAACCTGTTATGCCCTGGACCAAAACCAGCTCCACGCAGCTGACCTTCAAAGGAATGGAATTTACTCTGGCACACTCCAATGTATGATGCCTTTCCAAGGCCAAATCCCAAAATACCAGCAACTGTAAAAGCAGGTTAGGAAAGATGAATGATTGGAAGGTTTGGCATCTCCTCCATTAATTATCTTCTAGAACTTTATTAATAGTAATATGATTGCTATATCAAAAATACCTTTATAAATCCTTTATAAATGAACAAAAAGTGTGAGAATGGAGCTCTCTATTGAAGAGCAGGATTGGGAATTGGGGACCTTTTTGATCCCCTCAGTTTTGACCTGGAAGTAGAAGGGCCAGGATACAGCAGGCAAAAGTGATGCTCGGACTTGGGCAGCCAGAGGGAGGCCCAACTGTCAGACAAGTGTCTGAGTCACCCAGAGAGGAAGAGGTGGGACTTGGGTTGTGACTCTAGGTAGCCTACAAATCACCTGGTAGGAGAGTCCCTTAAGTCTCTTTATGGATGGAGTATGGGGAGCCACAGTCCATCTTGAGTATAGGGGAGGGAGATCATGAGGCAGGACCATGGAAGACCTTTTCAACCTGCTATTTCTGCCGGGAATGAGGTTCTGGGTCATACACCAGAATGCATCCTCTGTGTCTACGGGCAACCAGTGCAAGAAGGTGAAAGCCTAAGTTTATGGTAGATGTGTATTAGAAAATGGGCTTCTCTGGTGGTTCAGTGGTAAAGAATCTGCCTGCCAATGTGGGAGATTCAGGTTCAGTCCCAGGGTCTGGAAGATCCCCTGGAGAAGAAAATGGCAACCCACTCCTGTGTTCTTGCCTGGAAAATCCCATGGACAGAGGAGCCTGGCAGGCTACAGTCCATGGGATCGCAAAAGAGTTGGACACGACTTAGCGACTGAACAACAACAATGTTATCAGAAAACCCTGATTTGAAAAAACTATTCATTTGTTCTGTCCATTACAGAAAATATTTCGCTAAGATAGGCCAAAAGAAGAAAATTAAAATCTCTCATGGGGCTCTTATTCAGAGGCGCTGCTGCCAATTTTGTCTCCTGGAAGGCCCTCCTCATCCGTGCGTTAGACAGGACTAGGGCGAAGTCCCTACTGCGCAGCTTTCTATCAGAAACTGTGGCATGAGCTAAAAACTGCGATATAGCGAAAAATGGAGACTGGCTTTTAAGAGAGTCAATACAGGCAATGCTAAGGTTAACCTGGACATTCCTATCTCCAGTTACTATAAACATCTTCTTTAAAAAAGAAAATGATTCTTTGTTTTTTTAACTTCTGTGACTTACGTGCAACTTTAGGCAATGAACCAAATCTTGGATTCGCTGCTAAGTAACCTAGGAAGTAACGTACAAAGACATTATTATTTCATTTTATAACTTATTTAAGTTTATAAAGGATAAAGAAGTCTTCAAGATTTAAAATACATACAGATTCCTAATCTAAAGAAATGATCTCAAAAGAGATAATTCCTGATTGAATTTAACTCTCAAAATAGTCATTTTGGGCAAGTTACAAGAAATGGCATTAATGTATAGAAAAAGAACATAAAAAGACCATTTATGATGTATTTACTTATTTTTTCATGATGTCTTTAAAGATAGCAAGGCAAAAGTGGAGATAACTGAGTTCTAAGAGGTTAGTCATTGTCCCCTCTCCTTTTAAAGTAGAGTTTAAAATTGAGGGGTTTTCAGTCATAGAGAACAGACTGATGGGCATTGGGGAGAGGGAAAAGTGGGTGAGAGATATGGAAAGAGCAACATGGAACCCTATACTATCTTATGTAAAAGAGATAACTGCTGTCAATGTGCTGTGGGACTAAGGGATCGTACATGGGGGCTACGTGACGGCCTGGAGGGGTGGGATGCGGGGGATGGGATATACATATGACGAATCTGGAATTACACATATCTGTAAACAACAAAACTCAGTAAAATCAAAAAAGCAAAATGAAAACTTGATTGTGGGACAAAAATTAAAAAACAAGCACAGGTTTTAAAAGGTTAAAAAAATTGAGGGGTTGTCAGTTTAGGGATTCACAATTTTAAAATGAAAACATTAGCCCCCATGGTGGGCAGAATAACGGCTTCCTACAGATGTCCTCATCCCAATTCCTGGAAGCTGTGAATACAGTACCTTATTCAACAAAAGGGAATTAAGGTAGAAAATGGTATTTAAGGCTGTTAATCAGATGACTTTATGGTTGGTTGTTGTTTTTTTTTCTTTTTCAGATGACTTTAAAATAGGAAATTAGGGACTTCCTTGGTGGTACAGTGGTTAAGAATCCATCTTTCAATGCAGGGGACTTGGGTTTGATCCCTGGATGGGGAGCTAGGATCCCACATGCAGTGGGGCAATTAAGCCCATGCACTGCAACTAGAGAAGTCTGTCCACCGCAGCTAGAGAGAGCCTGCACACAGCAATGAAGAGCCCATGCACCACAACCAAGACCCAGCACAGCCAAAATAAAATAAAAATAGGGAGATTATCCTGGATTGTTTGGGGGTGTCTAACGTCATCACAGTGACCCATGAATGTGGAAGGATTCCGTGACAGAACCAGACAGATGGCAGTGTGAGCACTTGGCTCCATGTTGCTGGCTTTGCAGACAGGAAAGGCTGTCAGCCAAGGAATGTGGGGGCGCTACAGAGCCCGGGAGGAGAAAGGAAGCCCCAGAGAGCAGAGCAGCTCTGAGGAGATTTTGACTTCGCCCCAGGGAAACCCATTTTGGACTTCTGACCTTCAGGATTCTACATTAATAAAGTTATATTGTTTTAAACCACTATGGTTATAGAAATTTATACAAAATGAATACACAATCTGGAAAAATACATTCGTACAGATGCAAGAGATGATTTTGAGTACGTAATTTAATAACCTCAATTATTGATGGGCATTGGGGAGAGGGAAAAGTGGGTGAGAGATATGGAAAGAGCAACATGGAACCCTATACTATCTTATGTAAAAGAGATAACTGCTGTCAATGTGCTGTGGGACTAAGGGATCGTACATGGGGGCTACGTGACGGCCTGGAGGGGTGGGATGCGGGGGATGGGATATACATATGACGAATCTGGAATTACACATATCTGTAAACAACAAAACTCAGTAAAATCAAAAAAGCAAAATGAAAACTTGATTGTGGGACAAAAATTAAAAAACAAGCACAGGTTTTAAAAGGTTAAAAAAATTGAGGGGTTGTCAGTTTAGGGATTCACAATTTTAAAATGAAAACATTAGCCCCCATGGTGGGCAGAATAACGGCTTCCTACAGATGTCCTCATCCCAATTCCTGGAAGCTGTGAATACAGTACCTTATTCAACAAAAGGGAATTAAGGTAGAAAATGGTATTTAAGGCTGTTAATCAGATGACTTTATGGTTGGTTGTTGTTTTTTTTTCTTTTTCAGATGACTTTAAAATAGGAAATTAGGGACTTCCTTGGTGGTACAGTGGTTAAGAATCCATCTTTCAATGCAGGGGACTTGGGTTTGATCCCTGGATGGGGAGCTAGGATCCCACATGCAGTGGGGCAATTAAGCCCATGCACTGCAACTAGAGAAGTCTGTCCACCGCAGCTAGAGAGAGCCTGCACACAGCAATGAAGAGCCCATGCACCACAACCAAGACCCAGCACAGCCAAAATAAAATAAAAATAGGGAGATTATCCTGGATTGTTTGGGGGTGTCTAACGTCATCACAGTGACCCATGAATGTGGAAGGATTCCGTGACAGAACCAGACAGATGGCAGTGTGAGCACTTGGCTCCATGTTGCTGGCTTTGCAGACAGGAAAGGCTGTCAGCCAAGGAATGTGGGGGCGCTACAGAGCCCGGGAGGAGAAAGGAAGCCCCCCAGAGAGCAGAGCAGCTCTGAGGAGATTTTGACTTCGCCCCAGGGAAACCCATTTTGGACTTCTGACCTTCAGGATTCTACATTAATAAAGTTATATTGTTTTAAACCACTATGGTTATAGAAATTTATACAAAATGAATACACAATCTGGAAAAATACATTTGTACAGATGCAAGAGATGATTTTGAGTACGTAATTTAATAACCTCAATATATAGATGTGGCTAAATTTTTTTTCAGTGTCAAAAATGTCCTGACAAAGGTTTATTACTATTGACTAATGAATATAGTTCCACAAAAAGATAATCTTCAAGTTATAAAAATGAAATCATATTTAATAAATCAACTTTAAAGACAGCAGTCATATTGCCTGAAATGGGATTCTTCTAGATATACGGCATGGGATCCCTGAGGTCCCAAGAAAATCTAAATGTCCTCCCTCATGTTTGCTGCATACAAATAACCCTCTAAAGTCCTAGTACTCCACAGTGCTCAGTATTATGGGCTTTAACAGGGTCAGGGGTCAGGTGCCGTCTTGCTGTCTTCGGGACTAAGCAATGCCTGTGGTTGGACGGAGTCAGGGAGAAAGAGGAGAGCAAGGCAGGAAGAATGAGGGGCACAGAGGTCAGATGCAGAGGCAGGGCGGGGGCTGTGTGGGTGATGCAGGGCGGCCGCTGGTCCTCACCATCTGTAGTTCATATAGACAGGGTGCCCTTCCTTGGGCAGGTACAGCCTCTCTCCAGGACCCGTGGCTCAGTGGACAGAGCTCAGGTGGGTTCCAGCTTCATTTACCTCTTCCCCAGAGTCCCCTTATGCAGGGAAGAACGTGACTAACCATAATCAAGGTCCTAGGAGACACGGGGAACTCTGGGACAGACAGGCTCTGCAGTAGTTTCCTGTGGCCGCCGAAACAAATTATCACAAACTCAGTGGTTTAGAACAACACACTGAGACTGTGTTCTGTCACTTCCCTGGTGGTCCAGTGGTTAAGCTCCGTGCTTCCAATGCATGGGAAACAAGTTCTATCCCTGATCAAAAACTAAGATCCCATCAGCAGTGCAGCCCCCAAAATTGAAAAAATAAGCCCCCAGAGAGCAGAGCAGCTCTGAGGAGATTTTGACTTCGCCCAGGAAACCCATTTTGGACTTCTGACCTTCAGGATTCTACATTAATAAAGTTATATTGTTTTAAACCACTATGGTTATAGAAATTTATACAAAATGAATACACAATCTGGAAAAATACATTTGTACAGATGCAAGAGATGATTTTGAGTACGTAATTTAATAACCTCAATATATAGATGTGGCTAAATTTTTTTTCAGTGTCAAAAATGTCCTGACAAAGGTTTATTACTATTGACTAATGAATATAGTTCCACAAAAAGATAATCTTCAAGTTATAAAAATGAAATCATATTTAATAAATCAACTTTAAAGACAGCAGTCATATTGCCTGAAATGGGATTCTTCTAGATATACGGCATGGGATCCCTGAGGTCCCAAGAAAATCTAAATGTCCTCCCTCATGTTTGCTGCATACAAATAACCCTCTAAAGTCCTAGTACTCCACAGTGCTCAGTATTATGGGCTTTAACAGGGTCAGGGGTCAGGTGCCGTCTTGCTGTCTTCGGGACTAAGCAATGCCTGTGGTTGGACGGAGTCAGGGAGAAAGAGGAGAGCAAGGCAGGAAGAATGAGGGGCACAGAGGTCAGATGCAGAGGCAGGGCGGGGGCTGTGTGGGTGATTCAGGGCGGCCGCTGGTCCTCACCATCTGTAGTTCATATAGACAGGGTGCCCTTCCTTGGGCAGGTACAGCCTCTCTCCAGGACCCGTGGCTCAGTGGACAGAGCTCAGGTGGGTTCCAGCTTCATTTACCTCTTCCCCAGAGTCCCCTTATGCAGGGAAGAACGTGACTAACCATAATCAAGGTCCTAGGAGACACGGGGAACTCTGGGACAGACAGGCTCTGCAGTAGTTTCCTGTGGCCGCCGAAACAAATTATCACAAACTCAGTGGTTTAGAACAACACACTGAGACTGTGTTCTGTCACTTCCCTGGTGGTCCAGTGGTTAAGCTCCGTGCTTCCAATGCATGGGAAACAAGTTCGATCCCTGATCAAAAAACTAAGATCCCACAGGTCATGCAGTGCAGCCCCCCAAAATTGATAAATGTAATACATAATAGTTCTGGAGGTCAGAAGTCCAAGACAGGGTCTCAGTGGGTATTTGAGTTCATTTGAGCTGCTATAACAAAATACTACAGATCGGTGGGCTTATAAGCAACAGATATTTCTCATATTTCTGGGGACTGGAAGTTCAAGATCAGTGTGCCAGGCATGGTCAACCCATGTCCCCCCAGGGCGAAAGGGCCAGGGCTCTCTGTAGGACTGTTTCATAAAAGCACTCATGGCTTTCTTGAGGGCTCCACCCTCATAGCCTAATCCCCTGCAGAGGCCCCCACCTCCTAAGACCAACACCTCAGGCTTCAGAATTCCAATATGTGCATGTGGGTGGGGGTAGAGGGGACACAAATATTCAGACCACAGCACAGAGCTACAGCCCAGTGTCAACAGAGCCGCACTCCTTTCCAGAGGCTCTAAGGTTTCTCCCTGTCTGCCTTCGGAGGCCATTCTTTCTTTGACTTCATGGTTCCTTCCTTCCTCTTCAAAGTCAGAATGCTGAGCTGTGTCTCATACTGCCATCTTTCTGGCTCTGTCTTCTGATCTATCCACTTTCAAGGACGTTTGGATTATATTGGGCCCATCTGGAGAGTCTAGAATAATCTCCCTATTGTTAGGGTCAGCTGATGAATGACCTTAATTTCACCTGCAAATGTCATTTCCCTTTGCCATGTAATCTAATAGTCACTCATTCCTTGGGCAGGTACAGCTCTCAGGACCCGTGGCTCAGTGGACAGAGCTCAGGTGGGTTCCAGCTTCATTTACCTCTTCCCCAGAGTCCCCTTATGCAGGGAAGAACGTGACTAACCATAATCAAGGTCCTAGGAGACACGGGGAACTCTGGGACAGACAGGCTCTGCAGTAGTTTCCTGTGGCCGCCGAAACAAATTATCACAAACTCAGTGGTTTAGAACAACACACTGAGACTGTGTTCTGTCACTTCCCTGGTGGTCCAGTGGTTAAGCTCCGTGCTTCCAATGCATGGGAAACAAGTTCGATCCCTGATCAAAAAACTAAGATCCCACAGGTCATGCAGTGCAGCCCCCCAAAATTGATAAATGTAATACATAATAGTTCTGGAGGTCAGAAGTCCAAGACAGGGTCTCAGTGGGTATTTGAGTTCATTTGAGCTGCTATAACAAAATACTACAGATCGGTGGGCTTATAAGCAACAGATATTTCTCATATTTCTGGGGACTGGAAGTTCAAGATCAGTGTGCCAGGCATGGTCAACCCATGTCCCCCCAGGGCGAAAGGGCCAGGGCTCTCTGTAGGACTGTTTCATAAAAGCACTCATGGCTTTCTTGAGGGCTCCACCCTCATAGCCTAATCCCCTGCAGAGGCCCCCACCTCCTAAGACCAACACCTCAGGCTTCAGAATTCCAATATGTGCATGTGGGTGGGGGTAGAGGGGACACAAATATTCAGACCACAGCACAGAGCTACAGCCCAGTGTCAACAGAGCCGCACTCCTTTCCAGAGGCTCTAAGGTTTCTCCCTGTCTGCCTTCGGAGGCCATTCTTTCTTTGACTTCATGGTTCCTTCCTTCCTCTTCAAAGTCAGAATGCTGAGCTGTGTCTCATACTGCCATCTTTCTGGCTCTGTCTTCTGATCTATCCACTTTCAAGGACGTTTGGATTATATTGGGCCCATCTGGAGAGTCTAGAATAATCTCCCTATTGTTAGGGTCAGCTGATGAATGACCTTAATTTCACCTGCAAATGTCATTTCCCTTTGCCATGTAATCTAATAGTCACTCATTCCAGGGAACAGGACACCTATGGGAGACAGACATGGGGACATTGACTAGAAACAATCAAAAGCCCACATAAATAAATCCTTCCTCAAACATAAATGCCAAGTATTGCAGCAAAACCTGCCAGGAGGACCACAGAAAACTGGGTTCTCTTTAAGCTATACTATTTACCAAATACGGAATCTTACCATGGTGGACTAGTCCTTGGGTGACAAGCATGCTTACAAGAGAAAGAGGCAGAGCTGTAAGACAAAAATGCCCATCAGTATTCATATTTTGAAACTCGGCACCTCACCTAGACATCAGGGAGAATTACTCTGTCTTGTCTCCCTCCTTGGGCGGTGAGATTTTCGTCATTTGTTATTTTACTTATTTGACAAATATTAAGCACCACATGGAGACTTTTCTTAGGGTCTGCCCCAGGCAGTCAACCTAATGCACAGCACTAACATAACAAAACCTAGGTCCCCTGCAACTCCATCCCCAACACCCACCACCGGTCTCTGATCACTATATACATCACAAGCATCTTGTGTGTGTGTGTGTGTGTGTATGCGCTGAGCTGGGGAATTTGGGAGTTGCCATTAGCGATATATTTTTAAAATGTCAATCCTGCATAAAGGTTAAAAAAAAGAAGAGGACAATAAACCACACACTCTATTTAGGATAGCTCCGTTTTCGTCTTTTATGCAATTTTGTTGCATGATTTAGATATGTTTATTTTTCAAAGATTACTATATTCACAGTAAACATGGGCAAAGTTTAGAGATGATTTTTAAAGACAAGCAAGTTAGTCCAACAAAGGAAGCTTCTAGTTCTGTCAAAATGTGTCAGATGGTGCTCGCTTCGGCAGCACATATACTAGAACTGGAACGATACAGAGAAGATTAGCATGGCCCCTGCGCAAGGATGACACGCAAATTCGTGAAGCGTTCCATATTTTTCAGTGTTTGCAACAGGGGATTTTTTTTTTTCCTTTCTTTTCTTTTCTTTTTTTTTTTAAAAACTGTATAATGTTCCCCAAGTTATGGCAGTGTACCTGTGCCACTGAATTTCCAAAGTGTACCAATTTTTTTTTACTGTGCTTCAAATAAATAGAAAAAATAGTTACGATATTGATTTTCAACTTTGCCATTCATGCTTCTATGCATATTAGGCTAGGTATTCCACTTGGAAAGCATAAGAGTGTCTAGGCTTTTGAATGGCATATGCCATTTCTGGGAAATGTTATTTGTAGGCTGAGCATTGCTTTCTACTTATAAGTACCCCCTTGTTTTAAAAAGAAGAAATATTGAAGTAGTTTTAATGATTTGATTTGTTTGGCAAGGAAGCAAGCTGGTGCTAAGTATTTTTAAATGGCTATGTAAGCTAAGCTGAACTGTAAATCTTCATTCAGGAATGTGTATTAAGATTATGGAATGGGTGTAAGACTATTGATAGGGGGAGAAAGTGGGTATGACTTCATAAATGGATCTTTTATGGCCCTATGATCTACTCTTTCCTTGAAAGTTTCCAAAGAAAAAGTGGAAAGATAACTTTGTTGCATTCCTCCATTCTTGTTTTTTAAAAAAATCTCAAGCCCTACAAATGGCTTGTGTTGAACTTTCACATTTGAATTAAAGATTGTTAAACATGAAAAAAAAACTGTGTCAGATGATTTCTTCCCAAAGCAGAGAGAAGTGGTAGAAAAAAAATTGGTTGCTATTTGATTTGTCTTAGTTGCTAGCTCTTCCTAATAATGAAGACAAATTAAAGGGTAACCAATTTTTCCACTTGGATCTACTTATCTGATGGTAGGCAAATGGGTCATACTGAAATGTTAAACGACTCAGGGCTTATTACTTACTCATAGGTTGTCAGAAAATAATTTCTAGCATAATCAACAATCAGTAATGCATAACAAACATCAACTTCTAAGCAGTGTCGTTTGCAGAACAACTAATACTGGATTTAAACGACTGAGGAGATCAAAATGAATATTTCAAAGTAAAATTATCTCTAGGCCAGCAATACTGGGACACATTATGACATTTTCAAATGACAAGTCATGGATTTTTAAATTTAGATGGGACCTTAATGCACTGCCTGAATTCACACCCTTGTCTTATATAAAGCAGGCCCAGAAAGAGAAAGAGATTTGGCAGAAAAAGTTATTTCAAGACATTGTAAGGGAAGTATTAACAGAAGGCTCCCACTCTTCATTCATTCCACAAATATTTAACTGGTACTATTTATACGTGAAGCACTGTGCTTGGCTCTGGAAGGGAGCAATGAACCTGAACTTGACGAAGGTTAGAGTCCAGCAGAACTATGGAAGGTCCACTCTTCCAAGCAATTCTAAGTAACACGCTTGGCGCATAGTCTAGGTCACATGAAGGAAAGTGTTAAGAGGTGCATCACTTTTTGCTAAGCAAGGTAAACAGCTCCTACATCAGATGCCCTTAAAAGCATCTCAACATGAATTTATATTCCAAATAGATACCAGTGTTCTTCAGGGAATTATGCAAAGTTCCTTCTCAAAAAAAAAAAAAGATTATGGAATGGGTGTAAGACTATTGATAGGGGGAGAAAGTGGGTATGACTTCATAAATGGATCTTTTATGGCCCTATGATCTACTCTTTCCTTGAAAGTTTCCAAAGAAAAAGTGGAAAGATAACTTTGTTGCATTCCTCCATTCTTGTTTTTTAAAAAAATCTCAAGCCCTACAAATGGCTTGTGTTGAACTTTCACATTTGAATTAAAGATTGTTAAACATGAAAAAAAAACTGTGTCAGATGATTTCTTCCCAAAGCAGAGAGAAGTGGTAGAAAAAAAATTGGTTGCTATTTGATTTGTCTTAGTTGCTAGCTCTTCCTAATAATGAAGACAAATTAAAGGGTAACCAATTTTTCCACTCAGATCTGTTTATCTGATGGTAGGCAAATGGGTCATACTGAAATGTTAAACGACTCAGGGCTTATTACTTACTCATAGGTTGTCAGAAAATAATTTCTAGCATAATCAACAATCAGTAATGCATAACAAACATCAACTTCTAAGCAGTGGCATTTGCAGAACAACTAATACTGGATTTAAACGACTGAGGAGATCAAAATGAATATTTCAAAGTAAAATTATCTCTAGGCCAGCAATACTGGGACACATTATGACATTTTCAAATGACAAGTCATGGATTTTTAAATTTAGATGGGACCTTAATGCACTGCCTGAATTCACACCCTTGTCTTATATAAAGCAGGCCCAGAAAGAGAAAGAGATTTGGCAGAAAAGGTTATTTCAAGACATTGTAAGGGAAGTATTAACAGAAGGCTCCCACTCTTCATTCATTCCACAAATATTTAACTGGTACTATTTATACGTGAAGCACTGTGCTTGGCTCTGGAAGGGAGCAATGAACCTGAACTTGACGAAGGTTAGAGTCCAGCGGAACTGTGGAAGGTCCACTCTTCCAAGCAATTCTAAGTAACACGCTTGGCGCATAGTCTAGGTCACATGAAGGAAAGTGTTAAGAGGTGCATCACTTTTTGCTAAGCAAGGTAAACAGCTCCTACATCAGATGCCCTTAAAAGCATCTCAACATGAATTTATATTCCAAATAGATACCAGTGTTCTTCAGGGAATTATGCAAAGTTCCTTCTCAAAAAAAAAAAAAAAAAAGAAACCCAACCAAAATCATTACCATAATTCTAATAGGATATGAGGCAGTTTATATTAGGCAGCAAATACAGGGTTAACAAAGATTCAGAGGGGTGCAATTACCTCTCTTCCAGAAACTTTCTTCTTGACATTCCCGGATAATCTTTGAAATCTCTGATCTGTGGATGTGCAGTTTTGATTTTGGACAAAACAACAGACTCTGCAAGGGAAGTTACACGATGAGCTGACTGAAATCATCCGAAAAGCATCTGTGCTGTTTTCCCGGAAGGAGGGCTCTGCCCTTGGGTCTCCCAGCGGGCGTCCAGTCCCCACTGCCAGCACTGAGCAAGGGCTGGTTCAGCCAGTGCTTTCAAGCTGCGAGTGCTGGATGGACTTGAACAAGAAAAATCTTGGAGAGGCAAAGACTGATTCATGGTCTAGTGAGCATGAAGTGATAACTGGTTAGAATGCGTTATTGCTGAGGCCACATTTTCTTTGTTTCTTTTTTATTTTTTTAAAATATTTAATTAGGTTACACCAGTTTTTCCTTTTTTAAAGATTTATTTATTTATTTATTTGGGGGGGGAGGGTCGGGTTGGGGAGGGAGAGGAGCGGGCGGGCCACTTCTATTGGTCTTTCATTTCTCCATTTTCATCCGTCTTTGTTCTTTGGCTCCTGTGGGCCTCCCATCGCGGTGGTATCTGTCGTTCAGGCCCAGAAAGAGAAAGAGATTTGGCAGAAAAGGTTATTTCAAGACATTGTAAGGAAGTATTAACAGAAGGCTCCACTCTTCATTCATTCCACAAATATTTAACTGGTACTATTTATACGTGAAGCACTGTGCTTGGCTCTGGAAGGGAGCAATGAACCTGAACTTGACGAAGGTTAGAGTCCAGCAGAACTATGGAAGGTCCACTCTTCCAAGCAATTCTAAGTAACACGCTTGGCGCATAGTCTAGGTCACATGAAGGAAAGTGTTAAGAGGTGCATCACTTTTTGCTAAGGAAGGTAAACAGCTCCTACATCAGATGCCCTTAAAAGCATCTCAACATGAATTTATATTCCAAATAGATACCAGTGTTCTTCAGGGAATTATGCAAAGTTCCTTCTCAAAAAAAAAAAAAAAGAAACCCAACCAAAATCATTACCATAATTCTAATAGGATATGAGGCAGTTTATATTAGGCAGCAAACACAGGGTTAACAAAGATTCAGAGGGGTGCAATTACCTCTCTTCCAGAAACTTTCTTCTTGACATTCCCGGATAATCTTTGAAATCTCTGATCTGTGGATGTGCAGTTTTGATTTTGGACAAAACAACAGACTCTGCAAGGGAAGTTACACGATGAGCTGACTGAAATCATCCGAAAAGCATCTGTGCTGTTTTCCCGGGAGGAGGGCAAGGAGGGCTCTGCCCTTGGGTCTCCCAGCGGGCATCCAGTCCCCACTGCCAGCACTGAGCAAGGGCTGGTTCAGCCAGTGCTTTCAAGCTGCGAGTGCTGGATGGACTTGAACAAGAAAAATCTTGGAGAGGCAAAGAGTGATTCATGGTCTAGTGAGCATGAAGTGATAACTGGTTAGAATGCGTTATTGCTGAGGCCACATTTTCTTTGTTTCTTTCTTATTTTTTTAAAATATTTAATTAGGTTACACCAGTTTTTCCTTTTTTAAAGATTTATTTATTTATTTATTTGGGGGGGGGTCGGGTTGGGGAGGGAGAGGAGCGGGCGGGCCACTTCTATTGGTCTTTCATTTCTCTATTTTCATCCGTCTTTGTTCTTTGGCTCCTGTGGGCCTCCCATCGCGGTGGCATCTGTCGTTGCAGAGCGCCGGCTCTGGGCGCATGCGCTCCAGAGTTCCAGCTCGGTAATTGGACACATGGGTCCAGCCGCTCCGTGGCACATGGGATCTTCCCAGGCCAGGGATCAAACTGGCGCCCCTTGCACTGCAAGGCGGTGTCCTTACCCACTGGACCACCAGGGGAAGCCCTACACCAGTTCTTAATTGTGGCATGCAGGTTCTAGTTCCCTGACCAGCGATTGAACCCTTGCCCCCTGCGTTAGGAATGTGGAGTCTTAGTCATTGGACCACCAAGGAAGTCTCCACATTTTCTTCCTTGCTTCTAGCCTCTTGTCGACACAGTCACTATGCCTGCAAAGCTGCTCATTCCCTGGGTTGTAATCTCCTGTTGTTCAGTGATTCATTAAAATTTTTTTTTTATTGTGGTAAAGTGCACATAATAGTTACCATTTTAACCATTTTATTAAAATTTTTTTCATCCTTTTGTATACTTTCTTTTTAAAAAATTTATATTGAAGTAGAGTTGTTTTACAAGGTAGTACTTCACCATTTTAAAGTATGCAATGCATGGCATTAAGTATATCTACAGGATTGTGCACCCATATCTACCTAGGTCAACATTCACAAAGGAAATTCCATACCCGTTGAGGAGTCTCTCCTCATTCCTGCTTCCGCTCAGTCACCTAGCAACCACTAACCTGCCTTTGGGATTTGCCTATTCTGGATATTTTCCACTAACCTGCCTTTGGAATTTGCCTATTCTGTACAAATATCATACAGCATGTAACCTTGTGTGGCTAGCTTCTTTTCCTCTGCAAAATGTTTCCAAGGTTCATCCATGTTGTAACATGCATCTGTATTTTATTTCTTTTTATGGCTCAGTAACGTTCCATGGTATGCCTAGAACACATTCTGTTTATCCATTCATCCACGAATGGACATTTGGATGGTTTCCACCATTTGGCTATTGTGAATCATGCTGCTGTGAACATTCCTGTACAGGTTTTTGTTTTCACTTCTGCTGGGCCATGTTGTCTCTCCATGTTTAACTTATTGAGGAATTGTCAAACTGTTTTCCACAGGAGCTGCACCATTTTAAAATCCCATCAACAACGTATGAGGTTTCCAATTTTTCTACACCTTTGTCAACACTTGTTATTTTCTGTTTTGTGTCTTTTCTTTCTTTCCTTTTATTATTTTTTTTGTTGTTGGATGTACCACACAATTTGCAGGATCTTAGTTCCCCTACCAGGGGTTGAACTGGAGTGTTTTGTTTCTTTTATTAAAAAAAATTAGCACATTACATGTTTTTAATATAAGCTATTTAATTTATTTCAATTAAATAAAATTGTTTCTGTTTTTGTTTGTGCTCTTGCAAGTGGCTGTGAAATTGTGGTTTTGATTTGCATTTTCCTAATGATTATGACATTGAGCATCTTTTCATCTGGATTTTGGCCATTTATATATCTTCTTTGGATAGCCATTCAAGCCCTTTGCTCATTTTGTTTTCTTTGCTCATTTAAAAATTAGGTTGTCCTTTTATTGTTGAGTTGTAAGAACACTTTATGTGTTCTGGATACTAAACCCTTATTAGATATACGATTCGTAAATAATTTTTCCCCTCTGTGGGTGATTCATTTGTTTTTCAGAAATAACTTTTATTATTTAATTTTTTCCTTGAATCACATTTGTATTTCCTTGTTTGTGAATGACTTATTAGGTTCGCCACCTTTTATCTCTTAGGGTTTTGGTGTTTTTCTTGTCGAGGTGCAGCTCTATGGCTTTTGAAGTTCACCCTGCTGATTCTGCACATGTTCTTTTTTGGACTTTTTGTAATAGATGTTAACGTGGATGGTGGTCACCGTTTCTTGAGCATTTTCCCCAGGGCCAGGCACTGTGCCAAGCACTTTACGTGCATGATGGTGGGGTCCTAGGACCCTGTGGTGCCTGTGCCTTCAGAGCTCTACCAACACCTAAGCAGGCAACCCCTCTTCTTCCCCTATAGCTCCCCACAGCACAGCAACGTAGAAGCGGTGGTCAGGGTGAGCCACAGCAGAAGAGCTGCTCTCACCTCCACTGACCTTAGCTCAGCAAGTACTCCTCCTTACCCCAGTGTAAACAGTTCTTCCTGGTTCTGCCTGTGGTTGTGGCAGAAATCAGCCTCTCCCTCCCTCCCCTCCTCTGAACATCCACACATCCACACCTGCAGGGTCAGGGACTCTGACTATCAGAGCTGTTGTGAGTCCTGCCATCAAGCCTGAAGCGCGGGCAGAGAGTGCCCCCTGGGAGCGCAGGCGAGCCTTTTCTGTAGAGCCATAAATGTTTTATGATTCTCCATTTCACAGAGGCAACTTGGGTGTCTAAAGTCTTTACCTTGTGACGTGATATCATTTGTCTATTTGCCTCTCCTAAACTTTGCTCCTTAAATATCATCTCCACAACCCATTTTTAGCTTGAAAAAGCTGACCCCAGAGGACATGAACTCTATTTACCGATCACAATACGTTCTCTTTTCTTCATTCCTGTGTCCCCGAGACACACAATATTCATTCTCAACAAGCTGAGAACTGGTGCCCCTGTTAACACTCGGGTTCTCCACCTGATAGCTAATTTAGTAATTAAGGACTCTGCCATCCTGAACAGGAACAGCTGTCAGCAGCATGCCCTTCGTACGATTAGTCTAAATGGAAAAAAACATGTATCCTCAATTAAGAGTTTTGCTCTGCTAAAGGAAACTTCTTTAGTCATTGAAACCTATGCAAGAGTTAGATAAGCTGAATTCTAAACAGGGAAGAGTAAAGAAAGGATTTTATAGATAATTTAAAAGGCTCCTTTTCAAGGCTGCCCAAAACACACTTTCCTTCCCCATTCTATTTTCCTCGAACTCATCCTACAAAGTGCCAGACAGAAAAAAGTAAGACAACTGATCAAGGATGAGGTTAAGAGGAAGTCTGTATAATGCTCCTCTTCAGAAGGCAGACTTCAAATTAGAAATATACCTGCTTGCTTGGTGGTGGCAAATGGGGACCTTTATCCTGGTTTTCATGTGTAGACATTGAAGCCATGATGACTTTGTCTTTGCTTCTCTTCTAGTTGAGTGGACTTAGCTTCCTCGTTGACCCAATATCTAAGGAAAGTAGAAATCAGTCTCGATGCTGTGGCTGACAACTTATGTCAACCATAAAAGCACTCTTAGGATCAACTCCCCTATTTGGAAAACTTATTTTAATTTTGTCATTAGTCTTAATTTCCAACCATCTGAAAACTTACTTTCTAATGTTCTTCCCCCAGCCACACACACACACACGTTAACTCATCAATGGTGACAGATCAGAGGTAGAGTGGAGTGAGGTGTCACTTCCAGAAAACACAGTGGAATGTTTTATGACCTATAGTGTTATTCAGTATAGGTTGTCTTCAACTCTTTGAGACCCCATGAACCGTCGCCTTCCAGGCTTCTCTGTCCATGGGATTCTCCAGGCAAGAATACTAATTGGGTTCGCCATTCCCTTCTCCAGGTGATCTTCCTGACCCAGGAATTGAACCTGGGTCTCTTGCCTTGCAGACAGATTCCCAAGACTTAAAAACTAACCGGAAAAAATATCAATTCATTACAAGGTCATTAGCTACACAAATATTTACTGTCTATTATGTGCCAGACCAAGGGATACAAAAGACAAGACAAAAATCAATGCTCAAGGAACACATACTCCACAGGGAAGACCACAGACAGGTCAGCCGTTACACAACATGGAGAAGTCTTCCCTGGAGGTAGGCACAGGGTGCTGAGAAAGGAGAGGAAGAAAGGCCTGTTCTCTCTGGTCAGATCTGAAGACACCAAAGACTAAGACTCTTGTGCTCTCCAGATGGTCTGAGGACAGTGGATGGACTCGTGGGCAGGGAGACCAGTTTGGAAGGTGCTATCACAGTCCAGGCAAATGAAGAGACTTGAGCACAGATCCTTATGGGAAAGCTAGAGATGTAAGTTTGCATCTGGAAGTGTTGCGTTTGGGTGTTTGTGGGGGGCATCCATTGGAATGACCCACGAGGGATTAGAATAGTTGAAGATTTGGGTCTGGAGTTACAGAGATTAAGGGTAGGCTGGAAAGATCAACTTGGGACTTGCCATCACAGAGATGACAAGTAAAGTAGGAAGTATGAATACAATTCTCTCAGAAGAGTACTGGAGAATGTGAACACTGAAACTCAGGGAATACCAACAGGAGGAAAAATAAAACAACAGGCCAAGGCAAGCAGTGAAGAAGAGCTGATACAAAAGGGAGGGAGTGGTTTTCCCTGGTGGTCCAGTGGGTAAGGACATCGCCTTGCAGTGCAAGGGGCACCGGTTCGATCCCTGGCCTGGGAAGATCCCACATGCCGCGGAGCGGCTGGACCCATGTGTTCAATTACTGAGCCGGAGCTCTGGAGCGCATGCGCCCAGAGCCGGTGCTCTGCGACAACAGAGGCCACCGCGATGGGAGGCCCACAAGAGCCAAAGAACAAAGATGGATGAAAATGGACAAATGAAAGACCAATAGAAGTGACCCGCCTGCTCCCCTCCCTCCCCAACACGCCCCCCCAGATAAATAAATAAATAAATCTTAAACAAAACAAAACAAAACAAAACCAACAACAACAAAAGGGAGGGAGTGTCTGAAGGAAGAAATCAATCATCAGTGTCACACGGCTCAGAAAAGTGGTTTGGCAACAACGGGCATAGTCCAGGTGGACCATAAACCCTGCCCCGGCTCCTGCCCTGTCAATGGCCACTGCACTCTGCAGGTCCGACACCCCGACAACCACTGGCTTCCATGCAAAATGAACATCTTTTCATACACAATTCTGTTTCCTACTAAGCGGCCAGGAATAAGAGCCAAGGGGGAACTGTGCTTGACCAAGTTTCACTTTCGGTGCCTAATGTTATTGCAGAGGGAGCAGGATGCCCTAGGGTGGACAGCCTTGGATTCGGGAAGACCGGAATTCAGATCCTGACTCTACTGACTAGCCCGGTTTTGGGGTGAGTGACTTGAAGTGTCTGTGCCTCAGCTTCTCACCTGCCAAGTGTGGGTAATGGACTTCAAGGGGCGGGAGCGAGGATGAGAGATGAGGTCCACAGGCAGCAGCTTGACGCCGGCACAGAGCGAGCCTGTGAGCAGCGAAGGCCAGATGTCAGAGCCCTGGGCACCCTATTTCTTAGTTACAGAGATTAAGGGTAGGCTGGAAAGATCAACTTGGGACTTGCCATCACAGAGATGACAAGTAAAGTAGAAAGAATTTTGGGTGAAAACACTGAAACTCAGGGAATACCAACAGGAGGAAAAATAAAACAACAGGCCAAGGCAAGCAGTGAAGAAGAGCTGATACAAAGGGAGGGAGTGGTTTTCCCTGGTGGTCCAGTGGGTAAGGACATCGCCTTGCAGTGCAAGGGGCACCGGTTCGATCCCTGGCCTGGGAAGATCCCACATGCCGCGGAGCGGCTGGACCCATGTGTTCAATTACTGAGCCGGAGCTCTGGAGCGCATGCGCCCAGAGCCGGTGCTCTGCGACAACAGAGGCCACCGCGATGGGAGGCCCACAAGAGCCAAAGAACAAAGATGGATGAAAATGGACAAATGAAAGACCAATAGAAGTGACCCGCCTGCTCCCCTCCCTCCCCAATACGCCCCCCCAGATAAATAAATAAATAAATCTTAAACAAAACAAAACCAACAACAACAAAAGGGAGGGAGTGTCTGAAGGAAGAAATCAATCATCAGTGTCACACGGCTCAGAAAAGTGGTTTGGCAACAACGGGCATAGTTCAGGTGGACCATAAACCCTGCCCCGGCTCCTGCCCTGTCAATGGCCACTGCACTCTGCAGGTCCGACACCCCGACAACCACTGGCTTCCATGCAAAATGAACATCTTTTCATACACAATTCTGTTTCCTACTAAGCGGCCAGGAATAAGAGCCAAGGGGGAACTGTGCTTGACCAAGTTTCACTTTCGGTGCCTAATGTTATTGCAGAGGGAGCAGGATGCCCTAGGGTGGACAGCCTTGGATTCGGGAAGACCGGAATTCAGATCCTGACTCTACTGACTAGCCCGGTTTTGGGGTGAGTGACTTGAAGTGTCTGTGCCTCAGCTTCTCACCTGCCAAGTGTGGGTAATGGACCTCAAGGGGCGGGAGCGAGGATGAGGGATGAGGTCCACAGGCAGCAGCTTGACACCGGCACAGAGCGAGCCTGTGAGCAGCGAAGGCCAGATGTCAGAGCCCTGGGCACCCTATTTCTTGAGGACTTCCAGAAAATCTCGGCTGATGGAAAGTCAAATAGTCTTTGCTTTAGGCCATTTGTTTCAAATCTGGAAGCAAAGATACTACAACTCCGCTTTGGTGGTCAAGTTCCTCACACCCAGTTAGCCATCAGTCCACATCTAACCAGGGCTTCTCAGGGTCTTTCCTTGCAGGTTCAGCCCTCACCCCAGTGCAGTTTGGGGTCCTTTTGCTTCTTCAGTTGTTGGGAGTGGGGTGGCAAAAGTGCCGGCAGGTGGATAGTGGGAGGGAGGCGCTCAGCAGGATGTGTGTGGGGGGGCATGTGATGGGACCCTCAGCCAGAAGGGGTCCCGGCACTTTCTGGTAGGGGTGCAGGGGCGGGGAGTTCGGGGGAAGGCTGGGTCAGCTTTCAGGAAAATGCTGCTATCCGGGGTCACCCTCTGGAGCCTGGCCAGAGGGGTGGGGGTGAAAGGGGAGACGCTAGGTCCTCCGTCCTGAGACCCCCCAGAGGTCTTGCGGTCAGAGGAGGCCACCTCCTGTCGCCATCTCACCCGCTGTCACCCCCCCACCCCGCCCCAAGAGGGCACACACGCGGGGCTGAGGGTCGCCTCGCAGGCCACGTCTCCCTCGCCCGCCCAGCCAAGCTTGCCTCCCTGCCCGGCCGCCGCTGCAGCGATGGATGCTCCGACTTCCCCAGGGCCCGCGTCAGCCCCCCGCGGCCCCGGAGCCCGCGGCCCCCTTACCGTGCTTGCTTCCAGGACCTCGCCTGTGCTCTGGCGCGTCCCTCCGCTTCCTTCTCCCTCGCTCCGCCCAGCGGCGCCCAGCCCCTCGCTCCCTCGCGTGAGTCACTCAACAAGTGCACCCATCCCCCGCCTGCAGTCCCTTTCTCTGTTGGTGGCCTCACAGCCCCACACAACTGCCCTCGGCTGAAATCCGGCTCTCGCTGGAATTCCCCCTACCCCACTCCCAAGTCTTGTCCAGACACCTGGTAGATTCTACTGAATACTTCCTTGATTGCCTTTCAAACAACGTCTTTCTTCCCAACGAAAACAAGCATTTACTGAACACTCTCCCTGGGCCAGGCGGCTATATCCACCTATCTGCAGGAGTGTCTTGTCTTGTCTTTTTTTTGCAATGTAATGGACATAACATTATATTGATTTTAGAGGCACAACATAATAATTCAATGTTTGTATATGTTGCAAAATGATCACGCAGTAAATCTAGTTAACATCTCTCACTCTTTGTAGTTACCAGAAGTTACCCCCCTCCCTCACCTTGCATGAGGACTGCGACTTCACTCTTTCAGCAACTTTCAAATATGTGCTATGTATAGGATTATGATCTATAGCACCTCACCCCAGTGCAGTTTGGGGTCCTTTGCTTCTTCAGTTGTTGGGAGTGGGGTGGCAAAAGTGCCGGCAGTTTTCCAGCAGGATGTGTGGGGCATGTGATGGGACCCTCAGCCAGAAGGGGTCCCGGCACTTTCTGGTAGGGGTGCAGGGGCGGGGAGTTCGGGGGAAGGCTGGGTCAGCTTTCAGGAAAATGCTGCTATCCGGGGTCACCCTCTGGAGCCTGGCCAGAGGGGTGGGGGTGAAAGGGGAGACGCTAGGTCCTCCGTCCTGAGACCCCCCAGAGGTCTTGCGGTCAGAGGAGGCCACCTCCTGTCGCCATCTCACCCGCTGTCACCCCCCCACCCCGCCCCAAGAGGGCACACACGCGGGGCTGAGGGTCGCCTCGCAGGCCACGTCTCCCTCGCCCGCCCAGCCAAGCTTGCCTCCCTGCCCGGCCGCCGCTGCAGCGATGGATGCTCCGACTTCCCCAGGGCCCGCGTCAGCCCCCCGCGGCCCCGGAGCCCGCGGCCCCCTTACCGTGCTTGCTTCCAGGACCTCGCCTGTGCTCTGGCGCGTCCCTCCGCTTCCTTCTCCCTCTCGCTCCGCCCCCGCGGCGCCCAGCCCCTCGCTCCCTCGCGTGAGTCACTCAACAAGTGCACCCATCCCCCGCCTGCAGTCCCTTTCTCTGTTGGTGGCCTCACAGCCCCACACAACTGCCCTCGGCTGAAATCCGGCTCTCGCTGGAATTCCCCCTACCCCACTCCCAAGTCTTGTCCAGACACCTGGTAGATTCTACTGAATACTTCCTTGATTGCCTTTCAAACAACGTCTTTCTTCCCAACGAAAACAAGCATTTACTGAACACTCTCCCTGGGCCAGGCGGCTATATCCACCTATCTGCAGGAGTGTCTTGTCTTGTCTTTTTTTTGCAATGTAATGGACATAACATTATATTGATTTTAGAGGCACAACATAATAATTCAATGTTTGTATATGTTGCAAAATGATCACGCAGTAAATCTAGTTAACATCTCTCACTCTTTGTAGTTACCAGAAGTTACCCCCCTCCCTCACCTTGCATGAGGACTGCGACTTCACTCTTTCAGCAACTTTCAAATATGTGCTATGTATAGGATTATGATCTATAGCCACCGTGCTGTGCGTTACATCCTCACGACTTATTTCATAACTGGAATTTTGCAGCTTTGACCCTTTTCACCCATTCCGCCAGCCCTATGCCATCTTTTCTACACCTCTTTAGGGTGAATACTTGCATGTGCATTTTATGGACCAGGCAGCTGAGTTGTGCAAGGCCACACTGGGACCTTGGAGTCAAAGCCATGTGCTCCAGGTGCCTCTCAAGTCTTTACTGTTCTTTGTTCAGGTCTTCCCCTCTCCTGCCACTTCCAAACTCTGACAGGTAGGAGGCGCTGCTGAGTCCTTTACTACCTGTATCACTCTCCCCAACCTCAGTTATGCTTCCTCCTGGGGACAAGCCCTGAGACTCCTGGAGTGTCTTGAGTTGGAAGAGAGGCAATGGATCACATGGAAGACCCTTGTCATGTTTCACCTTATCTGACTCTCCTAATTAGTCTCTACACATCTAGCCTCATCCTTCTCCCCGGCCCCACCGCCATCCATGGTGCCTTCCTTCTGTTCCTCCTGCTTACTTAGCTCTTACCACTGAGTGAGGCCTGGAACCTCCCTCTGCTTATACTCCTCTCCCTATAAGGCTTGTGCAGGCTTTTTCCTACTCATCCTTTTCCAGCAATTCCTCAGGAGGACCTGCCTCGACTCCCACCCAGCCTAAAGGGGGTGTCTCCCTTTTCGTTCTTCATAGCACTTACCATGAGACATCATGAGCACTACTTTTACTGTGCTTATTCCTTTGAAGCCTATTTCCCCTGCCTCGGTGTCCTCTTGTCCAGACACCTGGTAGATTCTACTGAATACTTCCTTGATTGCCTTTCAAACAACGTCTTTCTTCCCAACGAAAACAAGCATTTACTGAACACTCTCCCTGGGCCAGGCGGCTATATCCACCTATCTGCAGGAGTGTCTTGTCTTGTCTTTTTTTTGCAATGTAATGGACATAACATTATATTGATTTTAGAGGCACAACATAATAATTCAATGTTTGTATATGTTGCAAAATGATCACGCAGTAAATCTAGTTAACATCTCTCACTCTTTGTAGTTACCAGAAGTTACCCCCCTCCCTCACCTTGCATGAGGACTGCGACTTCACTCTTTCAGCAACTTTCAAATATGTGCTATGTATAGGATTATGATCTATAGCCACCGTGCTGTGCGTTACATCCTCACGACTTATTTCATAACTGGAATTTTGCAGCTTTGACCCTTTTCACCCATTCCGCCAGCCCTATGCCATCTTTTCTACACCTCTTTAGGGTGAATACTTGCATGTGCATTTTATGGACCAGGCAGCTGAGTTGTGCAAGGCCACACTGGGACCTTGGAGTCAAAGCCATGTGCTCCAGGTGCCTCTCCAAGTCTTTTACTGTTCTTTGTTCAGGTCTTCCCCTCTCCTGCCACTTCCAAACTCTGACAGGTAGGAGGCGCTGCTGAGTCCTTTACTACCTGTATCACTCTCCCCAACCTCAGTTATGCTTCCTCCTGGGGACAAGCCCTGAGACTCCTGGAGTGTCTTGAGTTGGAAGAGAGGCAATGGATCACATGGAAGACCCTTGTCATGTTTCACCTTATCTGACTCTCCTAATTAGTCTCTACACATCTAGCCTCATCCTTCTCCCCGGCCCCACCGCCATCCATGGTGCCTTCCTTCTGTTCCTCCTGCTTACTTAGCTCTTACCACTGAGTGAGGCCTGGAACCTCCCTCTGCTTATACTCCTCTCCCTATAAGGCTTGTGCAGGCTTTTTCCTACTCATCCTTTTCCAGCAATTCCTCAGGAGGACCTGCCTCGACTCCCACCCAGCCTAAAGGGGGTGTCTCCCTTTTCGTTCTTCATAGCACTTACCATGAGACATCATGAGCACTACTTTTACTGTGCTTATTCCTTTGAAGCCTATTTCCCCTGCCTCGGTGTCCTCTTCATGGCAGACAAACCAAGATGGTGTCTCTTTGGCCCACCATTGTCTGCTTAGCATCTCATATTTGGAGAGGCCCAGTGAAGAGCTGATGAATGAATGAATGAATGAACCAATGAGCCTGGGCTAAAGGCTGCCTGTCAAGATATTGTTGTTTGGAGAAGCTGTGTCTCCCTGGCTCCCTCCGTACCTCCCAGACCACATTCCTCCGTGAGATTCATCGGTTTCTTCTCGATCCAACTTCCCCCTCTCAATGAAAGGGGTATAGTTCTATTGCTAGTTTTACTTAGTGTTACAGAAGTCAGAAATAACTCTGTCATTTCGTGGTCTGTAAGCAAGAGGTTTGAAATTGGTTTTGCGATAAAAGTGAACAGCCCTATGTTACACCAAAATTTACCTTCCGACAAATATGCTGCATGCATCTGATAGGGACAGAGCAGAATAGGTAGGTGGTTGTGGAGACTTAGTAGGGGATGGTAGGTAGAAGGGAGACACCTGAGAAAGGTTGGGAGGTCAGTGAGTTGATGATAACTCAGAAGAGCTGCTCCTTGTTCAGTAAAGCAGGCTCGACTGGGTATAAACAGCTGAGGAAGGAGGAGCTGGCGAAGAAGCAACCAATGATGTATGTCCTGCATCTGCGTCTACTTGGGGGTGGGGGGGCAGTCTTCTACCATCCTATATATATGGCTGCCCACTCAATTGAGGAGAGAGCAGAGCAGAGCTTTCCTGCCTGCTGGCTTGCACCACTTACAAGTACCCTATCCTAATAAATCCTCTTCTTGTCTATCACTCTGCTTCTCGCTGAATTCCTTCTGCATTGAGGCAAGAAGAACCTGAACCTCGGTGAGTAGCTCTTACCACTGAGTGAGGCCTGGAACCTCCCTCTGCTTATACTCTTCCCTATAGGCTTGTGCAGGCTTTTTCCTACTCATCCTTTTCCAGCAATTCCTCAGGAGGACCTGCCTCGACTCCCACCCAGCCTAAAGGGGGTGTCTCCCTTTTCGTTCTTCATAGCACTTACCATGAGACATCATGAGCACTACTTTTACTGTGCTTATTCCTTTGAAGCCTATTTCCCCTGCCTCGGTGTCCTCTTCATGGCAGACAAACCAAGATGGTGTCTCTTTGGCCCACCATTGTCTGCTTAGCATCTCATATTTGGAGAGGCCCAGTGAAGAGCTGATGAATGAATGAATGAATGAACCAATGAGCCTGGGCTAAAGGCTGCCTGTCAAGATATTGTTGTTTGGAGAAGCTGTGTCTCCCTGGCTCCCTCCGTACCTCCCAGACCACATTCCTCCGTGAGATTCATCGGTTTCTTCTCGATCCAACTTCCCCCTCTCAATGAAAGGGGTATAGTTCTATTGCTAGTTTTACTTAGTGTTACAGAAGTCAGAAATAACTCTGTCATTTCGTGGTCTGTAAGCAAGAGGTTTGAAATTGGTTTTGCGATAAAAGTGAACAGCCCTATGTTACACCAAAATTTACCTTCCGACAAATATGCTGCATGCATCTGATAGGGACAGAGCAGAATAGGTAGGTGGTTGTGGAGACTTAGTAGGGGATGGTAGGTAGAAGGGAGACACCTGAGAAAGGTTGGGAGGTCAGTGAGTTGATGATAACTCAGAAGAGCTGCTCCTTGTTCAGTAAAGCAGGCTCGACTGGGTATAAACAGCTGAGGAAGGAGGAGCTGGCGAAGAAGCAACCAATGATGTATGTCCTGCATCTGCGTCTACTTGGGGGTGGGGGGGCAGTCTTCTACCATCCTATATATATGGCTGCCCACTCAATTGAGGAGAGAGCAGAGCAGAGCTTTCCTGCCTGCTGGCTTGCACCACTTACAAGTACCCTATCCTAATAAATCCTCTTCTTGTCTATCACTCTGCTTCTCGCTGAATTCTTTCTGCATTGAGGCAAGAAGAACCTGAACCTCGGTGAGTCCAGACATTGGGTGAGTGCTGGATTAAGTCCTGGCTGCGTGGGTTCGAGTCCCAGACAGGGTTTTGGCCGGGATTGAGTCCTGACTACATGGGTTCATGTCCCAGGCAGGGTTTTGGCTGGGGTTAGGCCTTAGCCACGTGCGTTCAAGTCCCAAACCGGTTTTGGCTAGGTTCAAGCCCCAGTCATGTGGAATCAAGTCCCAAGCAGGGTTTTGGCTGGAATTCAAGCTCCAGCCACATGGGTTCATGTCCCAAGCAGGGCTCGATCAGGTCTGGGCCTTGGGTTTAAGTCTCAAATCAAGGTAAAACCCTTTCACATCTGTCCATTTAACATCTTGCTACAATAGAGTCCATACCCCTACCTTCATTTCTACTTTCCACCAGAATGTCCTAGTTAACATTGTGTGAAATAACTAGAAGTTGCCCATAGGCCATGTGTACGGATTAGACAAAATTCATTACTTGGTTCTGGTTGGACAAATCTGAGGTGCCTATGTATTGTTCTAGGCACTTTCAGTGAGAAAAGAGAAAAGACATGGGTCTCTTCCACAAAGGACTGATCACTTCTCAAAAAACTAGGGTAAAATAAAATATCCGTGGCCCTAGAAATGGATAGCACAGAACAGAGTCTTTCTTTTCTAAAAATTTTATTTTAAAAAATATTTTTATTGAAATATGGTTGATTTATAATGTGGTATTAGTTTCAGGTTTAAAAAAATTTTTTAATTGAAATATAGTTGATTCACAGTGTTGCAAACAGAGCCTGAGGCTGTGCCTCAGCAGCCGTCCAAGCCTCAGGATCTTTTTATTTAATTTTAATTTTTACTTTTACAGTGTTTTGTTGCTTACAGACATGTATAATCCCAGATTAGTCATATGTATATCCCTGGCCATCATCCCTCCTCCAACCCACTCCCAGTCTCCCCCATCCCACCCCACCAGGCCGTCGCACCACACCCCTGCAGGATCCCCTATTCCCACAGCGCAATGACAATAGCTATTTTTTTCACATGATAATATAGGTTTCCATGTTACTCCCTCTACGCCTCCCACCCCGTGTTCATTCCCCACAATGTCCATACGTCTGTTCTCTATGTCTGTTTTTCCATCGCTTCACTGCGTGTGTTACCATTACCCTCTTACTAGATTCCATATATATGTGTTAGTATACTGTACTTGTCTTTCTCTTTTTGACTTACTTCACTTTTATAATAGGTTCTAGATCCATCCACCTCATTAGGGCTGAATCTTCTGCATTTCTTTTTACAGCTGAGAAGTACTCCATCGTATGTATATACCAGAGCTTTTTTTTTTTTTTTAATTTTTTTTCTTTTTCCTCATCATGCGTCTTTTATTTATATTTTTATTTTTATCCACCTTTTTGTTCTTTGGCCTATGTGGGCCTCCCATTGCAGTGGCCTCTTCCGTCACAGAGCACCATCTCTGGGCGCATGCGCTCCAGAGCTCCGGCTCGGTAATTGGACACATCAGTCCAGCTGCTCCGCGGCACGTGGGATCTTCCCAGGCCAGGGATCGAACCAGCGCCCCTTGCACTGCAAGGCGGTGTCTTTACCCACTGGACCACCAGGGGAAGCCCTGCTCGGGATCTTGATGGCAAAATTGATTAGCGCTGGCTCATGCTATGGAAAACATGGCTGACTTAGAAAGTGCCAAATGTTCATAGTGAGCTGCAGCTTGAACAATTAACTACATAGCCTTGTGCAATTTCCAGGCAAGATCCCAGTTCCCTAGCAGAATCCCACAGGATTAATCCCTGCCTGTCTCTCTAACACAGAGATCTTAGGCCTTTCAGGGGCCCTACAGCGAGACTGAGGTTCTCTCTTCTCATGCTTTGTGTTTTTGGGTGTGCAGGGGCTTCAGCTTCTCCGTTCTCTACCCTTCTCTCACCCATTTTTTTTTTTTAAGATTTATTTATTTCTTTTTTTTGGTGCTTACAGACATGTATAATCCCAGATTAGTCATATGTATATCCCTGGCCATCATCCCTCCTCCAACCCACTCCCAGTCTCCCCCATCCCACCCCACCAGGCCGTCGCACCACACCCCTGCAGGATCCCCTATTCCCACAGCGCAATGACAATAGCTATTTTTTTCACATGATAATATAGGTTTCCATGTTACTCCCTCTACGCCTCCCACCCCGTGTTCATTCCCCACAATGTCCATACGTCTGTTCTCTATGTCTGTTTTTCCATCGCTTCACTGCGTGTGTTACCATTACCCTCTTACTAGATTCCATATATATGTGTTAGTATACTGTACTTGTCTTTCTCTTTTTGACTTACTTCACTTTTATAATAGGTTCTAGATCCATCCACCTCATTAGGGCTGAATCTTCTGCATTTCTTTTTACAGCTGAGAAGTACTCCATCGTATGTATATACCAGAGCTTTTTTTTTTTTTTTAATTTTTTTTCTTTTTCCTCATCATGCGTCTTTTATTTATATTTTTATTTTTATCCACCTTTTTGTTCTTTGGCCTATGTGGGCCTCCCATTGCAGTGGCCTCTTCCGTCACAGAGCACCATCTCTGGGCGCATGCGCTCCAGAGCTCCGGCTCGGTAATTGGACACATCAGTCCAGCTGCTCCGCGGCACGTGGGATCTTCCCAGGCCAGGGATCGAACCAGCGCCCCTTGCACTGCAAGGCGGTGTCTTTACCCACTGGACCACCAGGGGAAGCCCTGCTCGGGATCTTGATGGCAAAATTGATTAGCGCTGGCTCATGCTATGGAAAACATGGCTGACTTAGAAAGTGCCAAATGTTCATAGTGAGCTGCAGCTTGAACAATTAACTACATAGCCTTGTGCAATTTCCAGGCAAGATCCCAGTTCCCTAGCAGAATCCCACAGGATTAATCCCTGCCTGTCTCTCTAACACAGAGATCTTAGGCCTTTCAGGGGCCCTACAGCGAGACTGAGGTTCTCTCTTCTCATGCTTTGTGTTTTTGGGTGTGCAGGGGCTTCAGCTTCTCCGTTCTCTACCCTTCTCTCACCCATTTTTTTTTTTTTAAGATTTATTTATTTCTTTATTTTGGTGGGAGAGGAGTGGGGAGGGAGGGGAGCAGGCGGGCCACTTCTATTGGTCTTCCATTTCTCCATGTTCACCCATCTTTGTTCTTTGGTCCGTGTGGGCCTCCCATCGCGGTGGCCTCTGTTGTCGCAGAGCACCGGCTCTGGGCACATGCGCTCCAGAGCTCCGGCTCGATAATTGGACACATGGGTCCAGCCGCTCCGCGGCACATGGGATCTTCCCAGGCCAGGGATCGAACTGGTGCCCCTTGCACTGCAAGGCGGTGTCCTTACCCACTGGACCACCAGGGAAGCCCCACCCATTTCTTTTTAATTAAAGTATAGCTGATGTACAATATTAAAAGCTATAGGTGTACAAAATATTGATTCACTATTTTTATTTTTCATATTTTTTAAAGATTGTATCTCACTTATATAGATACTGGCTCTATTTTCTGTGTTGTACAATATATCCTTGTAGTTTATTTTATACATAATAGTTTGTACCTTTTAATCCCCTCTCCTCTTCCTTCTCCCCACTGGTAACTACTAGTCTGTTGTCTATATCTATGAACCTGTTTCTTTTTTGTTATATTCACTAGTCTGTTGAATTTTTTAGATTCCACAAATAAATGACATCACATAGTATTTGTCTTTCTCTGTCTGACGTTTCACTTTCATGATGTCCTCCAAGTCCACCTATGTTGTTGCAAATAGCAGAATTTTATTCTTTTTTATGATAGAGTAATATTCCATTCTATATATAAAATCACATCTTCTTTATCCATTCATATTGATGGATGCTTTGGTTATTTTGGTATCTTGGCAATTATAAACAATGCTGCTATGAACATTGGGGTGTATGTATCTTTTCAAATTAGTGCTTTGGGGTTTTTTTTTTTTTGGCAATATAAAGAAGTAGGTTTGCTGGGTCAAATGATAGTTCAATTTTTAGTTTTTTGAGCAACCTCCATACTCTTTTTTACAGTGGCTGTACCAATTTATGTTCCCACCAACTGTATGAGGGCTCACTCTTCTCTGCATTTCTGCCAACATTTGTTATTTGTGTTCTTTTTGATGGTAACCATCCTGACAGGTATGAAATGATACCTCACCGTCATTTTCAACTTGAATTTCTCTGATGATTAATGATATTGAATTTTTTTTCAAGTGCCTGTTGCCCATCTGCCTGTCCTCCTTGGAAAAATATTTAGTCAGGTCTTTCGTCCACTTTTTGCTCAGGTTGTTTGTTTATCTTGATGCTGAGTTATGTGAGCTATTTATATATTTTGTATATGAATCCCTTATCGGTCATGTCACTTGCAAATAATTTCTATGATTCAATAGGTTGTCTTTTGCTTTGTTGATGGTCTCACTCATTCTTTGTTTTTTTCACTCATTCTTAAAGACTGGGCCTAGGGGTCATTTCCTCTTGACAGCTTGGCCAGACTCAAGTTTGCTTTTCACCTCTTGGATTCTCATTGTGCTTTGCAAAGCTATAGGTGTACAAAATATTGATTCACTATTTTTATTTTTCATATTTTTTAAAGATTGTATCTCACTTATATAGATACTGGCTCTATTTTCTGTGTTGTACAATATATCCTTGTAGTTTATTTTATACATAATAGTTTGTACCTTTTAATCCCCTCTCCTCTTCCTTCTCCCCACTGGTAACTACTAGTCTGTTGTCTATATCTATGAACCTGTTTCTTTTTTGTTATATTCACTAGTCTGTTGAATTTTTTAGATTCCACAAATAAATGACATCACATAGTATTTGTCTTTCTCTGTCTGACGTTTCACTTTCATGATGTCCTCCAAGTCCACCTATGTTGTTGCAAATAGCAGAATTTTATTCTTTTTTATGATAGAGTAATATTCCATTCTATATATAAAATCACATCTTCTTTATCCATTCATATTGATGGATGCTTTGGTTATTTTGGTATCTTGGCAATTATAAACAATGCTGCTATGAACATTGGGGTGTATGTATCTTTTCAAATTAGTGTTTTGGGGTTTTTTTTTTTTTGGCAATATAAAGAAGTAGGTTTGCTGGGTCAAATGATAGTTCAATTTTTAGTTTTTTGAGCAACCTCCATACTCTTTTTTACAGTGGCTGTACCAATTTATGTTCCCACCAACTGTATGAGGGCTCACTCTTCTCTGCATTTCTGCCAACATTTGTTATTTGTGTTCTTTTTGATGGTAACCATCCTGACAGGTATGAAATGATACCTCACCGTCATTTTCAACTTGAATTTCTCTGATGATTAATGATATTGAATTTTTTTTCAAGTGCCTGTTGCCCATCTGCCTGTCCTCCTTGGAAAAATATTTAGTCAGGTCTTTCGTCCACTTTTTGCTCAGGTTGTTTGTTTATCTTGATGCTGAGTTATGTGAGCTATTTATATATTTTGTATATGAATCCCTTATCGGTCATGTCACTTGCAAATAATTTCTATGATTCAATAGGTTGTCTTTTTGCTTTGTTGATGGTCTCACTCATTCTTTGTTTTTTTTTTCACTCATTCTTAAAGACTGGGCCTAGGGGTCATTTCCTCTTGACAGCTTGGCCAGACTCAAGTTTGCTTTTTCACCTCTTGGATTCTCATTGTGCTTTGCAATGGCTACCCATTATGTGTGTGTGTGTGTGTGTGTGTGTATGCATATATATGTATTTGTTATGCATATATATGTATATGAGGTTAACGTTTGTAACTAACATGTATTAAACACTATGTGCCAGGTGCTCTTCTCGTCTCTCCTCACCTCTTAACTTCATCCCCACAGTTGTCTGATGATAGAGATGCTAGTAGCTTAGCCAGGAAGTGACAGAACCAGAATTTGAACCCAGGACTGAGAGCCCTGTGTTTCAGAACTGTCCCTCAGCTGTCTGTCACGCTATGTTACAATCGCTGATGTCATTCATAGTCACCCCTCGTGAGCTCCTTGAGGGCAGGAACTGATCTTGATCAGTCACTAGAACTCAAGAATGAACTCAAGAATGGATAGATGAATTTAATGAGGTGCGAAATTTAAAAAAATATATATCTGTTCCTTTATTTCAAAGGACTTGCAGCCTTTTTTTCTCCTTTTCTCTTTCCTTCCTTCCTTAACCGGTGGTAGCGCCTTTTAAACTTGAGAAATCAATATTATTTTTTAAGCTTTACATGTAAGAAAAATGAGGCCCAGAGAAGTTCAGTAACATGGCCAAGGTCATAGCTGGGAATAGGCACAGCCAAGATTCAGACCTTAGTGGCCTGGCCCAGGCTCAGGCTCTCAGCCTCGACAATAAGTAGGTCTCCAGTAACCTCAGTGGGCAGAACAGACGCATAAATGGATGCAAAACAAGAGACAGAATAGAAAAATTGAAGCTTAGGCAGTGAGTGAGGGAGAGGGACCCAGACAAGCAGTTTGGAGCAACCTGAAGACAGGCTGACTGAAAAGCAGGCCTCCTCCTAGGGAGGGCAAGGCAGGACACGCATTAGACAAAATGCTGCTGGGAATCTCACTCACAGCCACCTCTGCCCTACTGGATAAAGGGGGCTCTTACTGAGGCTCTGGCGAGAAAGTTTCCTCGTGTGTGTGTGTGTGTGTGTGTGTGTGTGTGTGTGTGTCTGTCTGAGGAGGTGGGCATCTTGCATGACCTTGGAGTGGCCAGAACAGCCGTCACCCTCCAGCCTTCCTTTCTCTTGTCCCAGCTCCCCACTTGCCAACTGCCTATGTCTGTGAATCACAAGATCTCGTGAGTCACTCATTCCCTCTCTGAGGAATAAATAATGTCAAGTCTCACAAAAGCAGAGCAGTCGGGTTTACAGCGGGTGTCACGCGAAGATGGAGCGCGGGTTCTGTTTTCCTTTGTGAACTGGCACAGCTGCCAGGAGAGGCGTGTTGCCAGGCTCTCAGCCTGAGCTTTGGGGCCATCAACCCAGAGCCCTGGCTGTTTCGGCTTTGTCTGGACTTGATGCTGTGACTGCCAGACTCAGCAAGAGGCAAACTCAGCCCCAAGGATCATAATTCTGGCCCAAACAGGGAAAATTGGAAATACGAAGTTCAGGGTACTTCAATTTGGTCGTGTCTCCAGTCTTCCTAAGACAGGTCTATCATTAATTTCACTCATGAATGCCCATGTTAGACATCCTGAACGTTAATTTGGTACTTCAGTATTCCAGACCTGCTTCTAATAGCCTATAATGTGCAAAGTTCTTTGAATGCAAACCCCAGAAAACTCCTGCTGTAGCAGAGAGAATACGTGGGTGGGCAGAGACCAGTAATATCTCGTGGCAGATATTCTGACCTCACTCCAAGGGTGCATTGCCATCTTTGTGTCCTGGGTCTGATCTGGGCTTCTCCCTAGAACAGCCTCCCAACCTGGCTAGAGTCAGGGTAGAGAAAAGTAATTTGATTTTATGGTGAAAAAGACAACAGGGTATAAATATAAGAACAGATTTTGCTCCTGGCAGGGCATAATTCTATTTTAGAAGAAAGGCTTATTAATCAAAATCTAATTGATAGAAAGTTGGATAAAACTGACATTTTTGAAAAATAGACTTTCTTTTTTAGAGCAGTTTTAGGTTCACAGCAAAATGGAGAGGAAGGTACAAAGATCTTCCCTCACCCTACTCACGCCCATTTTCCCCATTATCAATCCCTCACAAAAGAATGGTGCATTGGCTATAACTGATGAGCCTACATTGACACATCATTATCACCCATAGTTCAGAGCCTAGGAATTTAGTACATAGACTCTGGGGCTAGATTGCCTGGGTTCCAGCTACAGCCCCACTGTATGCCTATTAAACCACAGTTATATTAATATAAGTAATGGCTTGGAAGGGTGCCTGGCACAAAAGGTGGAGCAAGCAGTTTAAGTGTTCACATTCACTTCCTCCTGAAAAGCCTTCCCTAACCTCTGGTCCAGGGATCCCTCCTGTGTGCTGAATTTTAATAACCTCTTTACTTGCCTTTCTTCTAAGAGGTGTGCTCCCTGGAGGTAGGGTCTGTCTTTCTCACCTTCCTGTCTGTGGCTAGATAACCACTTTAAGATACTAGTTTCTGTTTCCTACTTGTTCAGCAGCTTGAACAAATAATAGGACTTTCCCTATTGCATGAAAATCCTCGAGGGTGGCCTTACTCTGTTGCCAAAATCTTGGCTGCCTGTCCACCAAAGTCAAATAGAAATATGGAGACAGTTTGGACGAAACAGAAAAGGGTAGCTTTAGTGCGCAAGAACTGGGCCCCCTTTCTCAGGACTAGGGAGAGGTTTTATGTCCTCTTGAAGGTCTTGCATTTTTCTCTCTTGCAAAGTTTCAAAACGGCCACAGCTGTCCTCAGACAATTCAGACGCCGGGCTTGTGTTTCTGAAATTATTGGCCCATGATCTTTTTTTGGAAATGCAAAATGCTACAAGAGCGTGTAAGGGTAAACAAATGCCAGGTATAGAGTGTAATCTGTATGGGTCAGGAGTAATTAACTTCCTGAAGGACAAGTCCAGATACAAGTGTTTGTTAGTAGTAACAGCTAATCTTAAACCAAGATTGCTTAACTCTTGCAGGCCAATTTGCCTTGTACGTACCAAAGGTTGTTCACTCATTACTACTTTTGCTGCCACACCTCCAGGATTGGTGCTATCTTTTGCATCAGTAGTATAAAGGGAGAGTTCATTAAAAAAGCATGAAGCAGGCATCTAGAAAATCACTCCTTTGTAAAATTTTGCTGTGGGGGAAAAAAGCCCAGCTGAGAGAGAAGGAAGTGGACTGATGGAGGGGGAAGGTTTTGCGCTTTTGGGGGAACTGGAGAAGAAATAGAGGTGTGTGGGACCCAGACTCTTCTCCCTCCTCTAGGTCTGTGAAAGGACCTTGTGACAAATAGCTCCGACAGGCCATGAGAAGGGAGGCTCCCTGAACATTAAGTTTCCCTACCTTGAAATAGTCCAGTGCTGGATTGGGGCCACCAATTTCAAGGGACCAAGTGGATTTTGACACTGACCCTCTCGATGGTGCCAGAGGGGACCAGAGAGCTTTCAAAAATACTCTGGGCTGTGTCAGAGCCCCAGAGTCCTTCTCTTGGCCTTAGGAGGAGGGCTATCTCCCCACTCTGCCCCATCGAATTCACAAGTTGGAATTTCCTGGGTGGCTGTGGGCACTGAACACATGTAATTTTATTTAGAGACATAAGAACATGGCTCTTGTTGAACTTTGAATTGAGCTAAAATTCACACCTATTAAGTGTCCATGGTCCTGGCCAAATCGGGCCTGAGATTGTGGTGAGTGGATGAATGCTGGAAGTGTCTTGAAATGAATCCAGTCTATATGAATAATACTATAGAAATGGCCATTTTTGTTTACCTGCTTTGAATAAAGATTTTTCAGGGCAATTTCCTGAACATTTAAAGCACATTCAAGAAAGCTGTCTTTGAACATAGATTCAAAAGACTTTCGTGACTGCATGTCAGCAACAAGTTGAGTTTACAACTCACCAGTCTTATATTTGTTGGTTGCCCAGGCAGCTAAGCCTGGCTGCTTTGCACTTGGACACCGGAAAGATTGGAGTCTCTAGTCAGAACTTGTATCACAAAGCCCCACCTAATATGGTAAAGCTTGTTAGACACACACACCAATCCTACTTTGTATATTGGCCTCCATTTCACAAAGCTGCCTTGTACCTGTGATTCCTGGTCTTTGTTCAGAATGAAGCTTGTTTAGGGTGCTTTCCTCTCAATTACTTGCAGGCATTCCTCCAGGAATTACTGAAGAATTGAATCTAGAGGTAATCCAAAAAATGTTCCTTCAGTCCTTTGTGTCTGCTCATTTCCCTCCTCAGTCTTCAAAGACTGCTTTCTAGGCTGCTTTAACAACCTGCAGACTTAGTTCCTTGCCCTTCTAAGTATCAGAAGAGTATCTACAAGAAAGAAAATACATGGAAAAGTGGGAAGGGGGTTTAAAACCCTATGACAAAGCATTCAGGCAAATCTTGAAAGGTGAGCTATTCCAGTGGACAACTGCCCTGGACTCTCAACAAGTCAGCCCCATAAAAACAGAGGCTGTTACAGAGGAAAAGAAATGGGGACCCAACCACCAGCACAACCTCTGGTCCAGATCAGATCCCAGTTTGGATGGTTTTGAACATCTATTGGGGGAACAATTGTAGAAACTGGAATAAGATATGGTCATAAATGATGTTAAAGCTCACTAAGTTTTAAGATTAATATTGTGGTTTATCGGGAGTAATAGTCATTTTCGTTACATAGGGTGTCTTTATATTTGTGAGTTGCATGCTTAATATTTAGGGGTAAAATGTCATGACATCCAGCATAAAAATAATGTGTTTATAAAAGAATAAAATCTGGAAGAACTGAATTACATCTTATGTTAGATCCTCCTTAAATGATCTAATGAGCTTGAAAGTCTGCTCGACTGTTCATGAGTACTGATACAATACACAAATATCTAGGTAGGGAAAGTACGTGGAATCTGGGTTATGCTTTTCTATCTAGTAAGTGTGTGGTTTTAGATGTTTCTCTCTCGTCTGTTTCCCAGCTATAAGATACATGTAGTATTAGTGAACCTATTGCAGAAGATAATTATGAGGTTAAATGAGTTAGTATACATAAGCTCATTAAAATAGCTCCTGGCACAAAGTAATTGCTAAATAAATGTCATTATTTTTTTGTTGCTGTTGTTGTCACTAGTCAGAACTTGTATCACAAAGCCCCACCTAATATGGTAAAGCTTGTTAGACACACACACCAATCCTACTTTGTATATTGGCCTCCATTTCACAAAGCTGCCTTGTACCTGTGATTCCTGGTCTTTGTTCAGAATGAAGCTTGTTTAGGGTGCTTTCCTCTCAATTACTTGCAGGCATTCCTCCAGGAATTACTGAAGAATTGAATCTAGAGGTAATCCAAAAAATGTTCCTTCAGTCCTTTGTGTCTGCTCATTTCCCTCCTCAGTCTTCAAAGACTGCTTTCTAGGCTGCTTTAACAACCTGCAGACTTAGTTCCTTGCCCTTCTAAGTATCAGAAGAGTATCTACAAGAAAGAAAATACATGGAAAAGTGGGAAGGGGTTAAACCGTATGACAAAGCATTCAGGCAAATCTTGAAAGGTGAGCTATTCCAGTGGACAACTGCCCTGGACTCTCAACAAGTCAGCCCCATAAAAACAGAGGCTGTTACAGAGGAAAAGAAATGGGGACCCAACCACCAGCACAACCTCTGGTCCAGATCAGATCCCAGTTTGGATGGTTTTGAACATCTATTGGGGGAACAATTGTAGAAACTGGAATAAGATATGGTCATAAATGATGTTAAAGCTCACTAAGTTTTAAGATTAATATTGTGGTTTATCGGGAGTAATAGTCATTTTCGTTACATAGGGTGTCTTTATATTTGTGAGTTGCATGCTTAATATTTAGGGGTAAAATGTCATGACATCCAGCATAAAAATAATGTGTTTATAAAAGAATAAAATCTGGAAGAACTGAATTACATCTTATGTTAGATCCTCCTTAAATGATCTAATGAGCTTGAAAGTCTGCTCGACTGTTCATGAGTACTGATACAATACACAAATATCTAGGTAGGGAAAGTACGTGGAATCTGGGTTATGCTTTTCTATCTAGTAAGTGTGTGGTTTTAGATGTTTCTCTCTGCGTCTGTTTCCCAGCTATAAGATACATGTAGTATTAGTGAACCTATTGCAGAAGATAATTATGAGGTTAAATGAGTTAGTATACATAAGCTCATTAAAATAGCTCCTGGCACAAAGTAATTGCTAAATAAATGTCATTATTTTTTTGTTGCTGTTGTTGTCACTATTGTTATTATTGTTTTTGTTGTTAAGGCTATGATCTTAGAAGATGCTGGGTTGGCAAAAACTGATATAATGAGCATAGCTTCTTGGATTGTTTGGTATGTTTTTGGTGACCATGGGAGTTCCATATTCCTAGGGACCCATCTCTGAGTTCTTCTTTACAGTATATTGAGAAATGTCCCAACCATTGACTTAGGGATTGGTGAACAGTATTGAGACCTAAAAACACTTTTTACTCATTGGTTATAATGAGATTTGGGGGTTAGTGTCATATAATCTGAAGTTTCAAGTGTAATTAAATAATAGGTAAGCCAAGATACTATTAGAAGTGGGATCTTCAGACAAGGATACTTAACTTCTTCATTAGAAATTCTAGAACTAGAATTTATCTTTTATTTTAAAAAATTAGGTGAAAAAAACATGTGATGATTATCACATGTGTGTGTCAACTTGAATAGCCATGGATGCCCACACTAAAAGTCAAGTTCCCTGATGGTCCAGTGGTTGAGAATCTGCCTGCCAATGCAGGGGACGTGGGTTTGATCCCCCGTCTGGGGATTTCCTCAAGGCAGGTAAGCCGCTGCTCCACAGCACTACTGAGCCCACTCTCTAGAGCCTATGCTCCACAACTAGAGAAGGCTCTGAGCAGCAAAAAGAGCCAGAGCAGCCATCAATAAATAAATACAAATGAAAAAAATATTCCTGAGTGAGTCAGTGATCTGATGCAGGATGTCTGTGGATGAGATTAGCATTTGAATCCGTGGGCTCAGGAAATTGTCCTCCACAATGAGTGTGGACATCATCCGATTCCTTGAGGGCCTCAACAAAGCAACAGGGTGGAGGGACGAGTACCTCACTCTCTTTCTCCACGCCTCACTGATAGAGCTGGGACTCCTCATCTCATTTTCTCTGAACCTTGGTTTGAAAGTCACATCATTGGCTCCTCTGGTTCCCAGGGCATTGACCCAACTTTCCTTTCTCTCCAGCTTGCGATGGCAGACCATGGGTCTTCTCAGCCTCCATAATCACATGGGCAATTGCTTGTAATCTCTGTCTTCTAACCAGTAGGAGATATATTTCTTTTTTGTTTAGTTGCTAAGTCGTGTGACTCTTTGGCGACCCCATGAACTGGCCAAGCTCCTCTGCCTCTGGGATTTTCCAAGCAAGAATACTGGAGTGAAAAAAAAAAAAAAACTGGAGTGGGTTGCCATTTGCTTCTCCAGGGAATCTTCTCAATCCAGGGATTGAACCCACATTTCCTGCACTGGCAGGTAGATTCTTTTACCACTGAGTCACCTGGGAAGCCAGAAGATATATATCTACATCTATCTATTTATCTATCTATCTATCTGACTAATACACAATAGATGCCTTTATAAATATCTCCCTTCAAGTAAATTTGACACATGATGATTTAGGACTTCAGCTGATCTTTGTCATTAACAGAATAGAAATACAGTAAATACAATTTTATGACTACATTTGCAAATTTTCATTTTAGATGAATGCTGTCCCTCAAATAACACTTCAAATGACTTTAACTTTCAGTGTTTCATGCCAATTTTGGCTCTTTAGTACAGCTTGATAACTTTTTTTAGTACAGATTAATAACTTTTCAGTATTTTTCTTTTAATATAAACAGAGAGCTTTCAAACTTTAGACTCTGTAAGAACTTTGCAAAGTGTTACAACACATTTATCTTAGGTTCTAGAGTAAACTGAAATCTCAGAATTAAATGGGTGTGTACAGACAAAGTCCCAAAGGGCTAGGTTAAAGTTTACAAGTATGAAAAATTACGAAAATCTTTCACTTTATAAAGTCTGCATTGTCACACTTACAGCCTCAGAAATGAGAGCATTTTTATGATGTTACTACATTATAATTTCATAAAAGCAAAGCTTTATTTAAAATAGACACATATACACATAAATAATTTTAAATCCCCTGACACTGAATGACAAATACCTGATAAGGTACTTTATACGAGATACCTCGTAACTTTTCACGACACTCAGGGGTCCTTCATGGCTGCTTCCCTTGAAGTAGCTGATATGCTGACAGGTTAAAACCTGGGTTGAAATTTAGAATCAGTGATTTATTCTTCAACTAACCAGTATTTACTGAGTGCTTACTAGGTGCCAGGCCCAGTTGTAAGTTCTTCTGCAGATACTCAGGTGAATAAAACATCAAAATTCCTATTATGAGAAATTGGGAACACAATTGAGTCTAGCAGTTGATAACTACTTCTTCCAAGGTTAGGTAGCATTCTAGCCTGGCTTTTTGTAAGTGTAGTTCTGCAAGATGATTTGTTTTCCTGATGAAAAAGCTCATCCTGAGTCTATGAAGAACTGAAAATCTGGACTAAAGCTAGGCTCTTTCAGAAAAAAAAAAAACAAAAACAAAAGTAAAAAACCACTCCTTTTCAAAAAAAAACACAAAACTCCCTTTGACTCTTTGAAGTAGTTATTTCCTTAAAAAAAAAGAGGAAAAAACCCAACACACACACACACACACACACACACACATTTCTCTGTATCTTTTCAAATCATCACCCATTTTAGACAAACTTTATGAACATGGGGCAATACCCTTTACTATTGCCTAGTCAGTGGACAATTTTTCTCTGTTGTAGATACCTGGGTGCAATAATTTTCATGTAGTCCAACAAAAAAGGACATTACAGTGCATTTCCATACGACAGTGACCTGAATTGGCTGGGAGAGACTGTTGTTGATCAGGTAAGGCTTTTATTCCCTTAGCAACCAGGTTGTCCTCATGCTACAAAATGTAACAACCTCTGCAGGAGCCTGACCTACTAGGAAAATCCAAACCCAACCTTTGCTATTTAACCCATAAGGTTAATAAAGGTTCTGGCTATTTTTCAAGTATGAAAAATTACGAAAATCTTTCACTTTATAAAGTCTGCATTGTCACACTTACAGCCTCAGAAATGAGAGCATTTTTATGATGTTACTACATTATAATTTCATAAAAGCAAAGCTTTATTTAAAATAGACACATATACACATAAATAATTTTAAATCCCCTGACACTGAATGACAAATACCTGATAAGGTACTTTATACGAGATACCTCGTAACTTTTCACGACACTCAGGGGTCCTTCATGGCTGCTTCCCTTGAAGTAGCTGATATGCTGACAGGTTAAAACCTGGGTTGAAATTTAGAATCAGTGATTTATTCTTCAACTAACCAGTATTTACTGAGTGCTTACTAGGTGCCAGGCCCAGTTGTAAGTTCTTCTGCAGATACTCAGGTGAATAAAACATCAAAATTCCTATTATGAGAAATTGGGAACACAATTGAGTCTAGCAGTTGATAACTACTTCTTCCAAGGTTAGGTAGCATTCTAGCCTGGCTTTTTGTAAGTGTAGTTCTGCAAGATGATTTGTTTTTCCTGATGAAAAAGCTCATCCTGAGTCTATGAAGAACTGAAAATCTGGACTAAAGCTAGGCTCTTTCAGAAAAAAAAAAAACAAAAACAAAAGTAAAAAACCACTCCTTTTCAAAAAAAAAAAAAAAACACAAAACTCCCTTTGACTCTTTGAAGTAGTTATTTCCTTAAAAAAAAAGAGGAAAAAACCCAACACACACACACACACACACACACACACATTTCTCTGTATCTTTTCAAATCATCACCCATTTTAGACAAACTTTATGAACATGGGGCAATACCCTTTACTATTGCCTAGTCAGTGGACAATTTTTCTCTGTTGTAGATACCTGGGTGCAATAATTTTCATGTAGTCCAACAAAAAAGGACATTACAGTGCATTTCCATATGACAGTGACCTGAATTGGCTGGGAGAGACTGTTGTTGATCAGGTAAGGCTTTTATTCCCTTAGCAACCAGGTTGTCCTCATGCTACAAAATGTAACAACCTCTGCAGCAGCCTGACCTACTTCAGGAGCCCAAAGTGCACACAAAAGCACCTGCGTCTCTGAACACCATGGCCCATATGCATATTTAACCCATAATTCATGGTTCGAGGGTGTTGCTTGTTGGATTACATGGGCAAGGAGTCTCAATAGGAAATTTTAAAATAGTGACATTTCCCTATAGACAGCTTCTGCACCTATCTAAACTTTATATAATTTAAAACACAGCACATACTTTTCATATTAAAAAGTACTGTGATAAACAAATAATTGGATGCCTTCAGCAGTAATGATGAGCATATGACATTTTTAAATCATTCATTATTATTAATACTATACAGTTATAATGATGAATACATTCTTTATATCTATATTCAAACATGATGATTTATGAGCTTTACATTTAGTCCTATTTTATAGCCTTAATACATAAGTATTATATTAAAGGAAGGGAAAGAATCTTGAAATAAGATTTTCTTCTCCTCTGGGTTTCTGAAGATAACACTCATTTCTTTTACCATTTGTTGAGAAAAAGCTCATGATTTATCTTAATGTCGGATTTTTGAACAACAATGCCCAGGAAGTTTAAGCTGTCCATAAATCATTTAAAACAGACATCATTAGGATACTGCAATTTATATTCATATTAAACACCTACCGAGTTCTTCTGAGTTTTATGAAAGTAAATAGCAAAGTCTTCCTGAACAGAGTGTCTTAGGTAACCACAGCACCGTGGACAGGAACAGATGGGAAGCTTCATTGTGAGGAATCATATTGTGAAAGGAACAGGGAGATCTGGTGAGGACATCGTTTTACATCCTTTAGTGACATGATTGCTATCTTCTCCTTAAACACCTCATCTTCTGAATGTCACCTCATAATCTTGACGGTGAAAAAATCATGTATATTATGTTTTTGTTCCTTATTATTGGGGGAGGGGTTTCTCTTCCCTCTCCTTGGCTCTAAGGGACAGTGTGATAAGTCATTGTATAAAGTCATTGTATAAAGACTTTGGACTGAGAAGAAAGAGAACAGGCAGTCCCAGTCTGGCTCTGGGAACCTGTATACATTTTTGTGACAGGCCAAAATATCCCACCTTCTTGGTCTCAGTTTCATTATCTGTAAAAAGGGGAGTAGTAGACTAGACGATCTCCGAAGTTTCACTTTGGGCTGCAATATTCTATGATTTAATCTAGCTTTAGCTACGATAACTAAGAAGCAAAATGGTAACTGGAAGAGACTCATGATTACAAATTCTGTTTCACCAAATTCATAAATCAAAAACGTAATCCAAATTCCTCCAAGAGTCATCCAATCGCCCCTGGGCAGTACCATGGAAGGGGACACTGTTTACTTTCACTGAGGGATATCCAGTCATGAGGCACTCCTGGCATCCCTGTGCACTATCACTCCCCTGTTTTTGGGGAGACACAGTGATCTGTCTAACAGTGAGTGTAGAGGAATGAGGACAGAGTAGCTAGCCCTTCCCTCTGGACTCCCCTTGGGAATGGCTGTCCCTGCAGAGAACATGTGTCCTCCTCTGTCCCTTCATGCTATCAGTTCAGAGGGCCAAGTTTCTGTCTGGGGGGCTCTGTAGTCAAAATGGGTAAGTTTGTCTAGTTCAGGGTTATAGAGTTAAGAAAACATTTGGCTCTTAGATCCAAACCACATTTGACTGTATCAGCTTTCTTTGTAGCAAACCTGATATCTTGATTTTTCTTGTGTCTTATTTTTGGAATGTATTTCTAAAGTAGTTCAGAACTTGGGTGACAAGGTATTTGGGGGGCTCCCTTAAGTCCCAATGAGAGTACTAGATTGTCATAACAGATGACTTTGGCCATGGGCCTAGAGTGAAAAGTCAGGTGCCTATAATTTACTGAGGATGTGCCCTCCGGAAGAAGGGAGAAAGAAAAGCAGAAGAGAGCAGATGAAGGGTGCTAAGCACGGATGAGGCCTTAGCAGGTGCAGACCAGCCCCTGGGGAGCCTTAGCAGGTGCAGACCAGCCCCTGGGGAGCCCTGGAGTGTGAATTGCTCTGTAGAGTGTGTCCCCACCTTGAGATCAGTGGGCTGGGCTTTTGTACCTTCAAATCAGTGAGCCATTGGCAGCAGGCCTCCAAGAGAGATAGTTTCTCAGTTCCTTTGTGCTACTATTACAAATCCCACAGACTGTGTAGCTTATAAACAACAAAATTTATTTGTCACAGTGTGGAGGCTGGAAGTCTGAGATCAAAATACCCTCATGACAGGGTGAGGGCCTCTTCTGGCATGTAGACTTCTCTGAATGGCCATCTGGTGGAAGGGGCTGGACAGCTCTGTCGGGTTTTCTAAGGGCACTCGTCCCATTCACGTGGGCTCCACTTCAGTAACCTAATCATGATTACAAATTCTGTTTCACCAAATTCATAAATCAAAAACGTAATCCAAATTCCTCCAAGAGTCATCCAATCGCCCCTGGGCAGTACCATGGAAGGGGACACTGTTTACTTTCACTGAGGGATATCCAGTCATGAGGCACTCCTGGCATCCCTGTGCACTATCACTCCCCTGTTTTTGGGGAGACACAGTGATCTGTCTAACAGTGAGTGTAGAGGAATGAGGACAGAGTAGCTAGCCCTTCCCTCTGGACTCCCCTTGGGAATGGCTGTCCCTGCAGAGAACATGTGTCCTCCTCTGTCCCTTCATGCTATCAGTTCAGAGGGCCAAGTTTCTGTCTGGGGGGCTCTGTAGTCAAAATGGGTAAGTTTGTCTAGTTCAGGGTTATAGAGTTAAGAAAACATTTGGCTCTTAGATCCAAACCACATTTGACTGTATCAGCTTTCTTTGTAGCAAACCTGATATCTTGATTTTTCTTGTGTCTTATTTTTGGAATGTATTTCTAAAGTAGTTCAGAACTTGGGTGACAAGGTATTTGGGGGGCTCCCTTAAGTCCCAATGAGAGTACTAGATTGTCATAACAGATGACTTTGGCCATGGGCCTAGAGTGAAAAGTCAGGTGCCTATAATTTACTGAGGATGTGCCCTCCGGAAGAAGGGAGAAAGAAAAGCAGAAGAGAGCAGATGAAGGGTGCTAAGCACGGATGAGGCCTTAGCAGGTGCAGACCAGCCCCTGGGGAGCCTTAGCAGGTGCAGACCAGCCCCTGGGGAGCCCTGGAGTGTGAATTGCTCTGTAGAGTGTGTCCCCACCTTGAGATCAGTGGGCTGGGCTTTTGTACCTTCAAATCAGTGAGCCATTGGCAGCAGGCCTCCAAGAGAGATAGTTTCTCAGTTCCTTTGTGCTACTATTACAAATCCCACAGACTGTGTAGCTTATAAACAACAAAATTTATTTGTCACAGTGTGGAGGCTGGAAGTCTGAGATCAAAATACCCTCATGACAGGGTGAGGGCCTCTTCTGGCATGTAGACTTCTCTGAATGGCCATCTGGTGGAAGGGGCTGGACAGCTCTGTCGGGTTTTCTAAGGGCACTCGTCCCATTCACGTGGGCTCCACTTCAGTAACCTAATCAGCTCTCAAAGGACTCACCATTGCAGTGTGGGTTAGGCTCTCAACATAGGGGGCTAAGGGGGACACACACATTCAGACCATAGCACTAGGCTAAAATCAAGGTGTCAGCAGAGCTGCATGCCTTTCTGGAGGCTCCAGGCAATGGCTGAGAAGAAAAGTAGCAGGGTGCTTTGTTGCCTTACCTCCACATTCTCAAGCGACTCAGGTCTGCTCCAAATCAGCATATCCCTCAACCCACTTCTCACAAAACGGCAGCCTTGCAGGGAGACAGCCCACATCATCAGGTTGGGGACAGCATCAGGTAGCCTACAAAAGAAACATGATCTTTAAGAAGCAGAAAAGAAGCTACAGCCATTTGTCTGTTGGTAGAGGAAGTTAGGAGCAGTCACCAAAGTGCCGGTGAGTTCTAGTCCAGCTCATTTTCTCAAATGCTGGCCCTACTGACCAGCAGTGACCCTAGACCTGCCAGGAAATGTTTTTCTGTGAGCTCACACTGAAAGCCACAAACAGCCAACAAACAGCTCCTTCCTGAGACTTCTCCACCAGCCTTTCCCACCATTTGTTCCCACCTAGCGTCCATCTTGTCCACCTGCACCAGTTAATTTCCTCTGCTACTTCTGGACTTCTTCCTCAGCTCCTTTCAAAACTGTGCAACATCTAGTTCCATGATAAATAATCTCTCCTATAAAACTCAGAGTGGCCTTGCTTCTCTGACTGGAGTTTACTGGTACGGGAGGGAAACATAATTTTGTCTTATCACATTTCTAGGGGCATTTTACCATTCCTTATAGATTGCCACATCAGACAGCTTTCTGGCTGTCTGTCCTTGAATATAATGAATATATAGCAATATAATCAATGTTGACATTGCATATAATGCCCTTGAATATCTGATAGGGAAGGAGAACCTTAATCTATATAGAGATCTTTGTCAGTGAGACATTGGCATATAGATGCCCTTTGAAAATCTCATCTCAGGGCTGTTACCCTCATGGGGGCCCATACTCGTGGCCAAGGGGCTGGACAGCTCTGTCGGGTTTTCTAAGGGCACTCGTCCCATTCACGTGGGCTCCACTTCAGTAACCTAATCAGCTCTCAAAGGACTCACCATTGCAGTGTGGGTTAGGCTCTCAACATAGGGGGCTAAGGGGGACACACACATTCAGACCATAGCACTAGGCTAAAATCAAGGTGTCAGCAGAGCTGCATGCCTTTCTGGAGGCTCCAGGCAATGGCTGAGAAGAAAAGTAGCAGGGTGCTTTGTTGCCTTACCTCCACATTCTCAAGCGACTCAGGTCTGCTCCAAATCAGCATATCCCCTCAACCCACTTCTCACAAAACGGCAGCCTTGCAGGGAGACAGCCCACATCATCAGGTTGGGGACAGCATCAGGTAGCCTACAAAAGAAACATGATCTTTAAGAAGCAGAAAAGAAGCTACAGCCATTTGTCTGTTGGTAGAGGAAGTTAGGAGCAGTCACCAAAGTGCCGGTGAGTTCTAGTCCAGCTCATTTTCTCAAATGCTGGCCCTACTGACCAGCAGTGACCCTAGACCTGCCAGGAAATGTTTTTCTGTGAGCTCACACTGAAAGCCACAAACAGCCAACAAACAGCTCCTTCCTGAGACTTCTCCACCAGCCTTTCCCACCATTTGTTCCCACCTAGCGTCCATCTTGTCCACCTGCACCAGTTAATTTCCTCTGCTACTTCTGGACTTCTTCCTCAGCTCCTTTCAAAACTGTGCAACATCTAGTTCCATGATAAATAATCTCTCCTATAAAACTCAGAGTGGCCTTGCTTCTCTGACTGGAGTTTACTGGTACGGGAGGGAAACATAATTTTGTCTTATCACATTTCTAGGGGCATTTTACCATTCCTTATAGATTGCCACATCAGACAGCTTTCTGGCTGTCTGTCCTTGAATATAATGAATATATAGCAATATAATCAATGTTGACATTGCATATAATGCCCTTGAATATCTGATAGGGAAGGAGAACCTTAATCTATATAGAGATCTTTGTCAGTGAGACAAATAGAAACTGGGGACTAGAGAGACAGTGGAGAGATAGATTAGTCATCCTCATATTGTGCAGAGAACTGAAAATCTCCCATCTCCAGGGCTGTTATCTCCTGGTTTCTTCTTCTCATTCTTGGCTTGAGTCTTTCTCTCTTATCACACAGCATGATGCTGAAGAGAGGCCAGCAGGACTTAATTCAGTCTCGAAATTGCTAAATTTACTCATTCATAATCTCCTAGTGTAATGAGAAGTGTGTTGGCCTGAGGCTCAGAGGATCTGCTTTCTGGTCCTGGTTGCCAAGAGCCCTCTGTGGGATTAGGAGCAAGTCATCCAGCCCCTCTGGGCTTCAGTGTCTTTGTAACATGTTTTAAAATAGACAAGCTAATTGAATGGATGATGGATCTTCTGCTACACACCAAAATTCATTGCTTTTGTAGAAGTCTTTTTAGAAATTTCCACTTTAGTTTTTGACTTTTGAGTTTTACAAAGTACAGCGCATTCCTCCCAGAAGTGATATAACAATAAACACGTGAATGGGCATGGCACCCTCACATCATCTCAAGGTCAGAAGGTTTTGTTTCGTGGCAGGATCACACCCAGGGAGCCAAAGAGTGGGTGTACCAGAACACAGAGGGATTGATGGGGCATTCCTCACTCTTTTATTTGCTTTGGGCACACTGTGACATATATATGTATGCCCAGATGTATTATCACTACTGTTTCTAGATCATATTTACCAGTTTTGATGATATTAACTGTCATACAATAGACACATGACTTAAAAAGATTTCCTGCAAGGAAATCACAGAATGAAGTGTAAACAAGAACACAAGTACAAGCAAATAAACAACGAAAATGGCAAAGCAGACACTTTCACTCCTAGAGCAAACTCCTTGCTATCACACAGCAAGGTGAAAATAATGAGGATAAAATCAGATCTAGGATGAACCTAATCTGTCATACAGAGTGAAATAAGTCAGAAAGAGAAAAACAAATGTATTAATACATCTATAAAGACTCTAGAGAAGTGATGCTGATGAACTTATTTATAAGGCAGGAACAGAGATGCAGACAAAGAAAACAGACTTTGGACACAGCCTGGGAAGGAGAATGTGAGATAAATTGGGAGAGTAGGATTGCCATATGTATATTACCATGAGTAACACAGAGAGACAGTGTAACATAGAGAGCTAGTAGGAAGCTGTTGGATGGCACAGAGAGCTCAGCCTGGTGCTCTGTGATAGCCTAGAGGGGTGAGATAGAGGAGGCAGTGGGAGGGAGACTCAAGAGGAAGAAGATATATGTATGCGTATAGCTGATTTGTGCTGTTGTAACAGCAGAAACTAATAATACATTGCAAAGCAATTACACTCCAATTAAAAAATAAAATAATAAAAATTGAAAAAAAATCAGATCTGAAAAAAAACTCTGACAAAATTATGCAAAATTGACAAGAAGCTGCTTTGGACTTACAATCTATTGATTTATATCTACCATCATTAAAGAGGAACCTCTACTTAACGTCATAGTGTGTCCTGAAATATTAAGTAATGTAGTACAATGCCATGGCATTATCATGGCATTTAAAAATAGTATTTATTTCATCTTGATATCATCTTTTCATTTTTGCTTTTGTGCATGTGTTATAGTGCTCATAACATCTGGACAGGTATACATATTGGAAATATGTATGTTAAACATTTTACTGACTAGAGGGGGCATGACCAAAAAGCTGCAAATGACCTGGACTAAAACTGACATGTCCACCTGTGTACTGGACTTCTTTTTTTTTTTAAAAAACATTTATTTTATTTATTTATCTTTTTTGAGGGGGTGGGGTGGGGAGGGAGGGGGATGGGCGGGCCACTTCTATTGGTCTTTCACTTCTCTATTTTCATCCGTCTTTGTTCTTCGGCTCCTGTGGGACTCCCATCGCGGTGGCCTCTGTCGTCGCAGAGTGCTGGCTCTGGGCGCATGCGCGCCAGAGCTCCGGCTGGGTAATTAGACACATCAGTCCAGCTGCTCCGCGGCACGTGGGATCTTCCCAGGCCAGGGATCAAACCGGCGCCCCTTGCAGTGCAAGGCGGTGTCCTTACCCGCTGGATCACCAGGGGAAGCCCTGTACTGAACTTCTTAAGAAGTGTGGCTGGTGGCGGGCAGCAAGGATTCTGCTCTTCAAGATGGTAAGACACTTACCACTCTACTTTTTTATGATCTATGACATAATTACAGGAATTAAGGTAAGATTTATTTTTAGGCTTACTTTACAGATCTAAAGCTACTTTTGTTCAGGAACAAAACAATACACTATTTTAAAGTGTACTTTATGAAGAAAATAGTCACATTTAGTACTTTAAATTATTTTTAACAACTGACAGATGATTAATCTCCACAATAAACAAGCAGCTCATACAGCTCGATATCAGAAAAACAAACAACCCAATCAAAAACTGGGCAGAAGACCTAAATAGACATTTCTCCAGAGAAGACATACAGATGGCTAATAAACACATGAAAAGATGCTCAACATCGCTCATTATCAGAGAAATGCAAATCAAAGGTACAAAGACGGGCTTCCCTGGTAGCCAAATGATAAAGAAGCCATCTGCCAATGCAGTAGACACAGATTTGATCCCAGATTCAGAAAGATCCCACATGACCTGGAGCAGCTAAGCCTGAGTGCCCTTACCTGGTAGCCAATAAACACTTGCTTTTGTGCATGTGTTATAGTGCTCATAACATCTGGACAGGTATACATATTGGAAATATGTATGTTAAACATTTTACTGACTAGAGGGGGCATGACCAAAAAGCTGCAAATGACTGACCTGGACTAAAACTGACATGTCCACCTGTGTACTGGACTTCTTTTTTTTTTTAAAAAACATTTATTTTATTTATTTATCTTTTTGAGGGGTGGGGTGGGGAGGGAGGGGATGGGCGGGCCACTTCTATTGGTCTTTCACTTCTCTATTTTCATCCGTCTTTGTTCTTCGGCTCCTGTGGGACTCCCATCGCGGTGGCCTCTGTCGTCGCAGAGTGCTGGCTCTGGGCGCATGCGCGCCAGAGCTCCGGCTGGGTAATTAGACACATCAGTCCAGCTGCTCCGCGGCACGTGGGATCTTCCCAGGCCAGGGATCAAACCGGCGCCCCTTGCAGTGCAAGGCGGTGTCCTTACCCGCTGGATCACCAGGGGAAGCCCTGTACTGAACTTCTTAAGAAGTGTGGCTGGTGGCGGGCAGCAAGGATTCTGCTCTTCAAGATGGTAAGACACTTACCACTCTACTTTTTTATGATCTATGACATAATTACAGGAATTAAGGTAAGATTTATTTTTAGGCTTACTTTACAGATCTAAAGCTACTTTTGTTCAGGAACAAAACAATACACTATTTTAAAGTGTACTTTATGAAGAAAATAGTCACATTTAGTACTTTAAATTATTTTTAACAACTGACAGATGATTAATCTCCACAATAAACAAGCAGCTCATACAGCTCGATATCAGAAAAACAAACAACCCAATCAAAAACTGGGCAGAAGACCTAAATAGACATTTCTCCAGAGAAGACATACAGATGGCTAATAAACACATGAAAAGATGCTCAACATCGCTCATTATCAGAGAAATGCAAATCAAAGGTACAAAGACGGGCTTCCCTGGTAGCCAAATGATAAAGAAGCCATCTGCCAATGCAGTAGACACAGATTTGATCCCAGATTCAGAAAGATCCCACATGACCTGGAGCAGCTAAGCCTGAGTGCCACAACTGTTGAGCCTGTGCTGTAGAGGCTGCGAGCTACAACTATTTTTTTTTTTTTTTCAAAGATTTATTCATCTACTTGTTATGGGCGGGGGTCGGGTTGGGGAGGGAGGGGAGCAGGCGGGCCACTTCTTCTGGTCTTTCATTTCTCTATTTTCATCGGTCTCCGTTCTTTGGCTCCTGTGGGCCTCCCATCGCGGTGGCGTCTGTTGTTGCAGAGCGCCGGCTCTGGGCGCATGCACTCCAGAGCTCCGGCTCAGTAATTGGACACGTGGGTCCAGCCGCTCCGCGGCACGTGAGATCCTCCCAGGTCAGGGATCGAACCGGCGTCCCTTGCACTGCAAGGCGGTTTCCTTACCCACTGAACCACCAGGGGAAGCCCCAAGCTACAACTATTGAGCCCACATGCTGCAACTACTGAAGCCCGCAAGCCTGTGCTCCACAATAAGAGAAGCCACAGCAATGAGAAGTCCTCACACCACAACTAGCGAGTAGCCCCCGCTGGAGAAAACACTGCGCAGCATCGAAGACCCAGCACAGCCAATTAAAAACAAAAACCAACCAAACAAAAAAAACTTACAATGATATATCACCTCACACCGTCAGAATGACCACCATCAAAAAATCTACAAACAAGAAATGCTAAAGAGGGAATGGAGAAAAAGGAACCCTCTTGCGCTGTGGATGGGAATGTAAACTGATGCAGCCCCTATGGAGAACAGCATGGAGATTTCTTTAAAAACTAGGAATAAAGCTACCATATGACCTATCAATCATACTACTGGGTAGACACCCTGAGGAAACCAAAATTGAAAAAGGCACATGTTTCCCAATGTTCACTGCAGCACTACTTACATTATTTATTTATTTATTTTTGCTCAACAAAGATTACCTTTATAATGATTACTGCGACAACCACTGTGAACTACTTAATAAAAAATAGAACTAAATAAAAATCAGCAGGGTTTCCCTGGTAGCTCAGTGGTAAAGAGTTCGCCTGCCAGTGCAGGAGACGTGGGTTTGATCCCTGATCTGGGAAGATCCCACATGCTGTGGAGCAACTGAGTCTCGGAGCCACAACTGTTGAAGCCTGTGTGCCCTAGAGCCTGAGTTCCACAACAAGAGAAGTTAACACAGCAAGAAGCCTGCTCACCTTGACCAGAGAGTAGCTCCCACTCCCTACAGCTTGAGAAGAGCCTGTGGCAGCAGTGAAAACCCACAATAGCCAAAAATAAATAAATAAATACAACTTAAAAAAATAAGATAAAATAGAAATCAGTTAATCAGGGTGATCTGATAATGTGATATGGAGACTGAGTAATAAAGGTATGTCTTCACTTATCATTAAAACCACTTAGAGGGCTTCCCTGGTGGTCCAGCGGGTAAGGACACCGCCTGGCAGTGCGAGGGGCGCCAGTTCGATCCCTGGCCTGGGAAGATCCCACGTGCGGCGGAGCAGCTGGACCGATGTGACCAATTACCGAGCCCGAGCTCTGGAGCGCATACGCCCAGAGCCGGTGCTCTGCGACAACAGAGGCCACCGCGATGGGAGGCCCACATGGGCCAAAAAACAAAGATGGATGAAAATAGACAAATGAAAGACCAATAGAAGTAGCCTGCCTGCTCCCCTCCCTCTCCAGCCCCCCCAAAATAAATAAATAAATCTTTAAAAAAACAAACAAAAAAACCACTTAGATTATCTGCCTGAGGTCCTTGAGTGGTTTAAGGGCACCTGGACAGCTATGCTAAGAATGGAAGCAACCTAGATGTCCATCGGCAGATGAATGGATATAGAAGTGGTGGTACATTACATGCAATGGAAGATGGTGGATGCAGGGGCTGTATACCTTGTTTCCAGCCTCTGCTGAATCAACTTATTTTCAAGCTCCAACTTCTGCCAAATGACCCCAAGCCATGAAGCCTGGTAACTACCTCCTCCTTTTGTCTCTCCAGCCTAGGGATGGGAATAAACATGCTTTTGTGAATCTGTGACTTTCATCATTGTTTCCTAACTATTTCTTCAAGCCTCTTACATCATCTGTGTAACCAGTTCCCTACAGTAAAATTCCAGCTTGTTTGTGTTTTCTGATTGGACCCTGGTTGAAACACTGAGTAACACAGAATCAGTTAACTCCCTACCTACATGGGAAACTCTGGGTAAGGGAAGATCCCACATGCTGTGGAGCAACTGAGTCTCGGAGCCACAACTGTTGAAGCCTGTGTGCCCTAGAGCCTGAGTTCCACAACAAGAGAAGTTAACACAGCAAGAAGCCTGCTCACCTTGACCAGAGAGTAGCTCCCACTCCCTACAGCTTGAGAAGAGCCTGTGGCAGCAGTGAAAACCCACAATAGCCAAAAATAAATAAATAAATACAACTTAAAAAAATAAGATAAAATAGAAATCAGTTAATCAGGGTGATCTGATAATGTGATATGGAGACTGAGTAATAAAGGTATGTCTTCACTTATCATTAAAACCACTTAGAGGGCTTCCCTGGTGGTCCAGCGGGTAAGGACACCGCCTGGCAGTGCGAGGGGCGCCAGTTCGATCCCTGGCCTGGGAAGATCCCACGTGCCGCGGAACGGCAGGACCGATGTGACCAATTACCGAGCCCGAGCTCTGGAGCGCATACGCCCAGAGCCGGTGCTCTGCGACAACAGAGGCCACCGCGATGGGAGGCCCACATGGGCCAAAAAACAAAGATGGATGAAAATAGACAAATGAAAGACCAATAGAAGTAGCCTGCCTGCTCCCCTCCCTCTCCAGCCCCCCCAAAATAAATAAATAAATCTTTAAAAAAACAAACAAACAAAAAAACCACTTAGATTATCTGCCTGAGGTCCTTGAGTGGTTTAAGGGCACCTGGACAGCTATGCTAAGAATGGAAGCAACCTAGATGTCCATCGGCAGATGAATGGATATAGAAGTGGTGGTACATTACATGCAATGGAAGATGGTGGATGCAGGGGCTGTATACCTTGTTTCCAGCCTCTGCTGAATCAACTTATTTTCAAGCTCCAACTTCTGCCAAATGACCCCAAGCCATGAAGCCTGGTAACTACCTCCTCCTTTTGTCTCTCCAGCCTAGGGATGGGAATAAACATGCTTTTGTGAATCTGTGACTTTCATCATTGTTTCCTAACTATTTCTTCAAGCCTCTTACATCATCTGTGTAACCAGTTCCCTACAGTAAAATTCCAGCTTGTTTGTGTTTTCTGATTGGACCCTGGTTGAAACACTGAGTAACACAGAATCAGTTAACTCCCTACCTACATGGGAAACTCTGGGTAAGGGAAGACCCTTGTGGTCCTGAGCAGTAGGTGAGGAAAAAATGAGTGAAAATGATGTAGATCCACAGGAATCAAGGCAGAGTGGTAGAGACATAAGGTTGCCAGATAAAATGTAGGTATGTCTCACGCAGTAGGTAGGCTGTATAATTCTTTGTTGTTAGGGCTATCTTGCGCATTGTAGGACATATAGCAACATGTGGGATATGCTTATACTAAAAGGTTATTCATTGCTTATCTGAAATTCAAATTCAACTAAGTGTCTGGTATCTTTAATTGCTCAATCTGGCAACTTTAATAGAGAATGAGCTCACATGGCGAGCTGGCTTCAATGCTGGACTGCGTGGAAATAAATATTGGGGTAAGCAGGATCAGCTTTGGAAAAAAATAGGCATGGGAATCAGATCTTGACTGAAGTCTTTGTCATAGGCAACAGTAACTCTGACTGAGGCAATTACGAAACATGGATTAGTCCAATCAGAGAACCCAGGAGAGTGAAGGCTCAGAAAGATGGCAATGTGCGCACGCGTGTGTGCGTGTGTGTGTGTGTGTGTGTGAATGAGTTATAAAAACTTACCTGAAATAATGGCTCCAATTCAGCAGTAGCTAGTGAAATACTCTCAACCATTTGGGAATCTATAGTTGTATAAATGGTAAGCTAGGGTGTGTTTTTTGAAGACAATGATGGAAGACAATGGTATCTTTTTTTAAAAAAATGTTTACTTATTTATTTTTGATTGTACTGAATCTTTGTTGCTGGGTGGGCTTTTCTCTTGTTGTGGAGAGTGGAGGCTACTCTTTAGTTGTGGTGCGTGGGTTTTACATTGTGGTGGCTTCACTTGTTGCAGAGCACAGGCTCTAAGACGTCCAGGCTTCAGTAGCTGCAGCATGTGGGCTCAGTAGTTCTGGTTTCCAGGCTCTAGAGCACAGGCTCAGTAGTTGTGGTACAGAGGCTTAGTTGCTCTGTAGTATGTGGGATCTTTCCTGGATCAGGCATCACACCTGAGCCTCCTGCATTGGCAGGTGAATTCTTTACCACTGAACTCCCAGGGAATCTCCCAAAGTATCTTGCAAAGACCAAATGTCCAAAACTGGTGAGCTGTCCAGGCCAGTGGTTCTCCACTGGAAGCAGTTTTGCCATTTTTGTCCTCCAGGAATACTTGGCAATACCTGAACACAGCTTTGATTGCCACAAGTGGAGATAGGTGCTACTGGCACCTAGCGTGTGGAAACCAGCTAACCGTCCTGCAATGCACAGGACAGCTCTTAAATCCCCAAACAGCTCCCTGCAGTCCCTCAAAGAATCGTCCAATCCAAAAGGTCAACAGAGCCTCTGTGGAGAAACCCTGGTGTAAACACATATGGAAAATCAGTAGTCAGCACACATTCCATCAAAGCATATACAAAATGTGCTGTCCCAAGAGTGAAACCAGATAATAATGCCGAAATTCCAGGAGGACAGATTCCATGCTGAAATAGAAGCAGCTGGCCCACACAGGCCCCTCATTTGTCATCCTATAGCTGGGGTTTAGTCACCTCTACAGAGGCAATAAATCATCGCTGTGTGTGGTGTGTGCATGGCGTTGCTAGCCTGTGGGTATTTAATCAGTATCCCTAAATGTTTTCGCCAGAATACAGTGCCATTGTTGCTTCAGGGTGATTTATTTCTGTGTGATTCAGGAGATGGATATATGTGTGATACTGTGGTTCAAATTTAAGGAGTTCAGCGGACGATGCTGTGAGCTAAACTAGGACAAGGAGACAGACCTGACATTTTGCAGGCAGATTTTCTCCACAGGGTCCTAGTAGAGAGGATGGCAACCGGTAGCCTAAATGTCACATCTTCCCAATTTAGAACTTCTCTTTCCTCTCTTGTTATTTCCCAGGTGGCTCAGTGGTAAAGAATTCACCTGCCCAGCAGGAGACACAGGTTCGACCCCTGGGTTGGCAAGATCCCCTGGAGAAGGAAATGGCAACCCACCCCAGTCGCAAAGAGTGGGACACACCTAGTGACTAAACAACAACAACATTCCTGTTACCTATTTGAGGTAACAAAGACAAGGTCTCTGAGTGGCCCTATTTGAGTCACTGCTCACTCCTGGGTTACTCGTTTTGTCCAGGGAAATGGATACTATGATTGGTCAAGTCTGTGTCATGGGTTCACCGATATCCTCAGGAGTGAGGTTACACTTCCAAGTAGTAGAGGTGTTTGGCCCAGGGTAGTGTCTCTGAGGTAACCTGTATAGCCAGGAATGAAAACCCTCACAATCCAGTTCCTTCTCAGCAGTCAGGTACCAGGTGATGCAGTCAAGAAATGTCAGGATCAGTGAAAGCATGGTCATGTGGTTTCAGGAAAGTGATTCTAATTCCCTGCTCCACTAACAAACACAAGTCTGTTTGCAAGGGTCAAATTCTGTTTTTCCTCTGAAATTTTAAAATATCAGTCAATGAAATGTAATCTCTGAAGTGCTGTTTGAGTGAAAATAGTGGGTTCTAGTCACCCTCAAAAAGCATATACAAAATGTGCTGTCCCAAGAGTGAAACCAGATAATAATGCCGAAATTCCAGGAGGACAGATTCCATGCTGAAATAGAAGCAGCTGGCCCACACAGGCCCCTCATTTGTCATCCTATAGCTGGGGTTTAGTCACCTCTACAGAGGCAATAAATCATCGCTGTGTGTGGTGTGTGCATGGCGTTGCTAGCCTGTGGGTATTTAATCAGTATCCCTAAATGTTTTCGCCAGAATACAGTGCCATTGTTGCTTCAGGGTGATTTATTTCTGTGTGATTCAGGAGATGGATATATGTGTGATACTGTGGTTCAAATTTAAGGAGTTCAGCGGACGATGCTGTGAGCTAAACTAGGACAAGGAGACAGACCTGACATTTTGCAGGCAGATTTTCTCCACAGGGTCCTAGTAGAGAGGATGGCAACCGGTAGCCTAAATGTCACATCTTCCCAATTTAGAACTTCTCTTTCCTCTCTTGTTATTTCCCAGGTGGCTCAGTGGTAAAGAATTCACCTGCCCAGCAGGAGACACAGGTTCGACCCCTGGGTTGGCAAGATCCCCTGGAGAAGGAAATGGCAACCCACCCCAGTCGCAAAGAGTGGGACACACCTAGTGACTAAACAACAACAACATTCCTGTTACCTATTTGAGGTAACAAAGACAAGGTCTCTGAGTGGCCCTATTTGAGTCACTGCTCACTCCTGGGTTACTCGTTTTGTCCAGGGAAATGGATACTATGATTGGTCAAGTCTGTGTCATGGGTTCACCGATATCCTCAGGAGTGAGGTTACACTTCCAAGTAGTAGAGGTGTTTGGCCCAGGGTAGTGTCTCTGAGGTAACCTGTATAGCCAGGAATGAAAACCCTCACAATCCAGTTCCTTCTCAGCAGTCAGGTACCAGGTGATGCAGTCAAGAAATGTCAGGATCAGTGAAAGCATGGTCATGTGGTTTCAGGAAAGTGATTCTAATTCCCTGCTCCACTAACAAACACAAGTCTGTTTGCAAGGGTCAAATTCTGTTTTTCCTCTGAAATTTTAAAATATCTATAAATGTATCTTCTCTGGTGGCTGAACTACAAATGGGCCACCAAATGCTTACACATAGGACTGTCTGAGTACCACCTCAAGTTACTAAGAATAAAGAACGTGGAGCTTGCCTACAACAGTGCTGTTTGAGTGAAAATTCTGGGAAAAGCACTTTGAGAAATGACCGTATTTCTAATGATTTTTTAGTAATGATCATTTCTCCTGGCATGAGAAAGAACGGACATTTGTACTTCAGAATAAATGGGTTATGTGTCCTAGCAACCTGGAATTTGAAACTTTTCATTAGTCTTCCTTTGCAGTTGGCACATGAAAGGGGAAAAACACAAACTCATTAAAGAGAGAGTTTGTATGTAAAGTGTGAGGTATATGAGCTGTTAATTTTCTCTTACAGCTGAGTAAATCTTTGGAGTGTTGACTGGTTTACATGAAATGAAATGTATATTTAAATTATGGCTTGAGAAATTTGCCCAAGGAGGATCTTAACTATTGATTTTTTTGTGCTGTTTTAATTTACTAATAAGGTTGATATATTATATTTGTGTAATTATGTTGAAATTATGAATTTTTTTTCTCCTTTTATCATCCTACTTCAAAAGAAGAAAGCAAATATACAAAGAAATGCATACAATGAGTTTAATGATTTGACTGGAGTCGAGGGGATATTCATTTATAGGAATTAGAACTCTTCATTGAATTACTTGCAGCAGGGATTGATTTCTCTTCCTAAGGAAAAACTTTCCTTTTTTCTTCTAAACCAAAGACTTGTGATGATTAAATGAGATAACATATGTTCAGTATTGGCACAGAGCAACTTTTCAATAAATGTGGCTTCTCTTTTCAGTTCCTTCCAATAACTAACCATCAAGCCCGATGATTTAGCAGAACAAGTAGTTCTCAAATTTCACGGTATACCAGGATCATCCCAGAACTTGCGAAATATTCCATCCCCCCGGTGCTCACTTTGGAATCACAGGATCTGAATTTCCAGCACCACTAACAAACACAAGTCTGTTTGCAAGGGTCAAATTCTGTTTTTCCTCTGAAATTTTAAAATATCTATAAATGTATCTTCTCTGGTGGCTGAACTACAAATGGGCCACCAAATGCTTACACATAGGACTGTCTGAGTACCACCTCAAGTTACTAAGAATAAAGAACGTGGAGCTTGCCTACAACAGTGCTGTTTGAGTGAAAATTCTGGGAAAAGCACTTTGAGAAATGACCGTATTTCTAATGATTTTTTAGTAATGATCATTTCTCCTGGCATGAGAAAGAACGGACATTTGTACTTCAGAATAAATGGGTTATGTGTCCTAGCAACCTGGAATTTGAAACTTTTCATTAGTCTTCCTTTGCAGTTGGCACATGAAAGGGGAAAAACACAAACTCATTAAAGAGAGAGTTTGTATGTAAAGTGTGAGGTATATGAGCTGTTAATTTTCTCTTACAGCTGAGTAAATCTTTGGAGTGTTGACTGGTTTACATGAAATGAAATGTATATTTAAATTATGGCTTGAGAAATTTGCCCAAGGAGGATCTTAACTATTGATTTTTTTGTGCTGTTTTAATTTACTAATAAGGTTGATATATTATATTTGTGTAATTATGTTGAAATTATGAATTTTTTTTCTCCTTTTATCATCCTACTTCAAAAGAAGAAAGCAAATATACAAAGAAATGCATACAATGAGTTTAATGATTTGACTGGAGTCGAGGGGATATTCATTTATAGGAATTAGAACTCTTCATTGAATTACTTGCAGCAGGGATTGATTTCTCTTCCTAAGGAAAAACTTTCCTTTTTTCTTCTAAACCAAAGACTTGTGATGATTAAATGAGATAACATATGTTCAGTATTGGCACAGAGCAACTTTTCAATAAATGTGGCTTCTCTTTTCAGTTCCTTCCAATAACTAACCATCAAGCCCGATGATTTAGCAGAACAAGTAGTTCTCAAATTTCACGGTATACCAGGATCATCCCAGAACTTGCGAAATATTCCATCCCCCCGGTGCTCACTTTGGAATCACAGGATCTGAATTTCCAGCACCATGTCTAACAAGCTCTGATGGACACCAAATACCATAAACTTTAAGTCAGAGCCTACAACAACTTCTGGGTTTGTTTCTTTGGGATCCCGAGAATGGAATGAATTCTGTATCCATTTTAAAGAGAAACTTGGAGCTAGAAAAGAACTTAGTAGTAGTAGTAGTTTAGTCACTAAGTCCTGGCTGACTCTGGCAACCCCATGGACTGTAGCCCACCAGGCTCCTCTGTGCATGGGATTCTCCTGGCAAGAATACTGGAATGGTATTTTCCTTCTCCAGGGAATCTGGATCCAGGAATTGAAGCCAGGTTTTCTGCATTGCAGGCAGATTCTTTATAGACGGCGCAACAATAGGAACGTAGAAAGTATTTATTCCAGTTCTTTCTATTACAGTTGGAACTGAATCCCAGAGACACTAAACGATTTGCCCCATGGGGACACTCAGCCAATTGCTGTGTGTGGTGTGTTTGTCTCTGGGCCCCACCAGGGCTGACTTCGAGCATTAAGTCCTCTTTGGCTTCATGTAGCAGAGACATTGACTTTGGCATCAGATTTACTTACTTCTGCTGCTAATACGTAGATGACTCCATCCTGAATACATCATACCGATCCTGTGTTCTGTACTTTGTACAAAAATAGCTTCTCAGTTCTAATGGCTGGCTGGCTATTTCTCACTGTTATTACCTGATACAATTACTTCTTGCCCAGTCTTTGACATGGTGATGTGATTCATGACTATTATTAGCAACAGGCCTGAATGCACTTTGAAAAGAACATTATGAGCAAATATCATCAATCAAATATCATATGATCCCATTTGATTATTCTACTGTCAGGAGCATGAGAGATTTAGGGACATGAATTTGGAAAGTATTGTTGACTTTTTATAGCTTCAAGTCAAGTTGACTTTGGGGAGTAGAACATTGTTCCATTTTCAAATTTAGGGGCTGAATTGTTAAGCGCCCACCCACCTATTTTATTTTGTTTATAATTTTATTTATTTATTTATCTTTGGCTGTTCTGGGTGTTCATTATTGCACAAGGGCTTTTCTCTAGTTGCAGTGAGCAGGCTTCTCATTGCAGTGGCTTCTCTTGTTGCAGAGCACCAGCTCCAGGGTGTATGAGCTTCAGTAGTCGTGGCAGATGGGTTCAATAATTGTGGCTCCTGGGCTTAGTTGATCCACAGTATGTGGAATCTTCCCAGATCAGGGATCAAACCTGTGTCTCCTGAACTGACAGGTAGATTCTTTACCACTGAGTTATGAGGGAAGCCCCTACCCACCTATTTTAGAACTGTGTGATATGACATTCAATGAAAGACAAATCATATATGATTTACATGGTGTTTTGAAGTGCAAGTCCTAAAACTGAATGAATATCTCAAGATCAAGTATACTTATTGTCTCTCTAAGTTATCTGAATTGATCTATCCTGCTTGTAACTCGGATTATTAATACTGGAAATTAGTGCTTCTCAGGCTGTGCTTTAGTGATTCCTGAGTCCTTCATGCTTGCTCCTTGGAAGAAAAGCTATGGAAGAAAACCTAGATGGTGTGTTAAAAAGCAGACACATCACTTGGCCAACAAAAGTCCATATAGTCAAAAAGCTATGGTTTTCCCAGTAGTCATGTATGGATATGAGAGCTGGACCATAAAGAAGGCTGAGCACAGGAGAATTTATGCCTTTGAACTGTGGTGTTGGAGAAGGCTCTTGAGAGTCCCTTGGACTGCGAGGATATTAAACCAGTTAATCCTAAAGGAATTCAACTCTGAATATTCATTGGAAGGAACGATGCTGAAGTTGAAGCTCCAACACTTTGGCCACCTGATGCAAAGACGTGACTCATTGGAAAAGAGCCTGATGTTGGGAAAAATAGAAGGCAAAAGGAGAAGGGGATGACAGAGAAGGAGATGGTTAGATGGTATCACTGTGTCAATGGACACAAGTTTCAGCAGGCTCTGGGAAATGGTGAAGGGCAGGGAAGCCTGGCGTGCTGCATGGGGTCGCAAAGAGTTGGACATGACTGAGTAACTGAACTGAACTGAGATATTCCCAAGATGTGCTTCGTGTCTTCCATCTATTCCTCTATCTGGGACATTGTCTGTGGCTGACCCTCATGAGGCTTTCTTTCCTGTTGGCCAAGGCAATCTTACTGCTAACTGATGCTATTTCTACCATTCAGCATTGGTGTCGGGGCACCACCTACCCTTCTGTCTCTTCATTCCCTATACCTCTGTTTTATGGACAGTTTCATAAAGATTGGACAGTGATGAAGGTAAGGGACTTCCCTGGTGGTCCAGTGGCTAAGACTCCATGCTTCCAATGCAGGGGGCCCAGGTTTGATCCTTAGTTGGGAAACTAGACTCCACATGCAGCATCTAAGAGTTTGTATGCTGCAACTAAGATCCAGTGCAACCAAACGCAATAAATAAATTTAAACCCAATGCAATATGTAAATTAAGAAAAATATTTTAAACGAGGACTTCCCTGGTGGTCCAGTGGTTAAGAATCCACCTGCCATTGCAGGAGACTTGGGTTTGATCTCTGGTTGGGGAAGATTCTGCATGCTGAGGGGCATCTAAGCCCATGCACCACAACCACTGAAGCACATACGCTCTAAGGCCCATGCTCCCCAATAAAAGAAGCCACTGCAATGAGAAGCCTGAGCACTGCAATTAGAGCCAACTAAAGAAAGCCCTTGGGCAGCAGTGAAGACCCAGGGCGGCCTCCCAAAATTCATTAATTAAAAAAAGAGTAAGGACTTACTTCCCTGGTAGCTCGGTGGTGAAGAGTTTACTTGTCACTGCAGGAGATATGGGTTTGATCCCTGATCTGGGAAGATTCTACATGCTGCAGAGCAACAAAGTTCATGAGCCACAGCTATTGAGCCTGTGCTCTAGAGCCTTGGAGTCGCAACTATTGAGCTCATGTGCCCTAGAGCCCGGGTTCCACAAGAGAAGTCACCACAACAAGAAGCCTGCTCACCTCAACTAGAGAGTCCCTACTGCCTGCAACTAGAGAAGAACCTGTGGCAGCAGTGGAAACCCAGAATAGCTAAAGATAAATAAATAAAATTAAAAAAAACACCTGCCTCTAAAAAAGGTAAGTGAGAAAAACAGAGAAAACCGAATCAACATTCAGGTTCCCTAAGAATGCTAAGCTTCGTGTCTTCCATCTATTCCTCTATCTGGGACATTGTCTGTGGCTGACCCTCATGAGGCTTTCTTTCCTGTTGGCCAAGGCAATCTTACTGCTAACTGATGCTATTTCTACCATTCAGCATTGGTGTCGGGGCACCACCTACCCTTCTGTCTCTTCATTCCCTATACCTCTGTTTTATGGACAGTTTCATAAAGATTGGACAGTGATGAAGGTAAGGGACTTCCCTGGTGGTCCAGTGGCTAAGACTCCATGCTTCCAATGCAGGGGGCCCAGGTTTGATCCTTAGTTGGGAAACTAGACTCCACATGCAGCATCTAAGAGTTTGTATGCTGCAACTAAGATCCAGTGCAACCAAACGCAATAAATAAATTTAAACCCAATGCAATATGTAAATTAAGAAAAATATTTTAAACGAGGACTTCCCTGGTGGTCCAGTGGTTAAGAATCCACCTGCCATTGCAGGAGACTTGGGTTTGATCTCTGGTTGGGGAAGATTCTGCATGCTGAGGGGCATCTAAGCCCATGCACCACAACCACTGAAGCACATACGCTCTAAGGCCCATGCTCCCCAATAAAAGAAGCCACTGCAATGAGAAGCCTGAGCACTGCAATTAGAGCCAACTAAAGAAAGCCCTTGGGCAGCAGTGAAGACCCAGGGCGGCCTCCCAAAATTCATTAATTAAAAAAAGAGTAAGGACTTACTTCCCTGGTAGCTCGGTGGTGAAGAGTTTACTTGTCACTGCAGGAGATATGGGTTTGATCCCTGATCTGGGAAGATTCTACATGCTGCAGAGCAACAAAGTTCATGAGCCACAGCTATTGAGCCTGTGCTCTAGAGCCTTGGAGTCGCAACTATTGAGCTCATGTGCCCTAGAGCCCGGGTTCCACAAGAGAAGTCACCACAACAAGAAGCCTGCTCACCTCAACTAGAGAGTAGCCCCCACTGCCTGCAACTAGAGAAGAACCTGTGGCAGCAGTGGAAACCCAGAATAGCTAAAGATAAATAAATAAAATTAAAAAAAACACCTGCCTCTAAAAAAGGTAAGTGAGAAAAAAACAGAGAAAAACCGAATCAACATTCAGGTTCCCTAAAATGTCTAAGCTTCTACTTAACCTCAGGTCTCCCTTTACCAGGCTGGGACAGCTCACTTCCTACTGAGTGCAAATCCTCAAAAAGCTTCAGGGCTTGTGTCAACTGTCTGCCATGCCTAGAAAGAAAAGGGAATTTCCTTCTCACTTCTGTCTGTGGCCTACTTGCCTTAAACAATTAATTTACTGCAAGATCGAGAATTAGAAATGCTCTTTCCTGCATGGGAACAATACAGGAGAGAATTGCCCCAACAACAGTCATACCACAGCCTGGTATTAGTATTAATACAACAGTCATACGGAGTTAGTACTAATACATGTCCCCAAAGCTGGGTTATTCACTCCCCGAACCGTGTATGAGATATCAGGAACCCAACCAGCTCGAACTATTCCAAGCTCAGTTTGACTAATTCCATCTCTTCGTCCAGGCTTCATACACGGAGTCCAATCTTCCCTGAAGTCATCTTGTTACCCAGAGAAACATTCCTTTATGTAGTACTTTTCTTTTTTGCATGCAGTATTAAAGCAATTCACGTGAAAACCATATCCAAAGATCCCTCTTCACCATGGCTGGGAAGTGGGCCTCCTCGCCTCCCGCCTCTCTTGCGTGCATTCCTCCCAAGGTGGCAGGCCTGGCTGGATGGGGACCCCTCTTGAGGGAGGCCCTAAGAGTCAGCCTCCTGGGACACAGAGTACAGCAGAAAAGGGCAGAGGACTGACATGAGGGGCAAGTGTTGAATAATCAGCACAGGGCCCTAGGTAAGAGTGCCCAGGGAGATTCTGCTTCCTGAGGAGACTCTAGGACCCAGGTCTCCAACCCCAGGCTCTGCACCAGCACCGGTCTGTGTGGCTTGTTAGGAACCAGGTCTTAGAACAGGCGGTGAGCAGTAGGCAAGCCGAGTGAAGTTTCATCTGCTGATTCTCATTGCTCCCCCTTGCTCACACTTCCACCTGACCCCCTCCACAAAAAGAACTGTCTGCCATGAATCTGGTCTCGAGTGCCTAAAAGGTTGTGGACTGCTGCTCTGGAAGACGACTTTGGCTTTCCTGTTGACTGGGTTATAGAACAGTAACCTGGCTGTATGTACGTACAGCCTGGCTCTACGTGTGTATGTCTACTTATGTGGCTGTGTGTACAGAATCTCTGCATGTGTGTGTGGGTGTGTGTCTCTGTGTGTATATACGTCTTTGTGTATACAGGTGTGTGGGGGGGCATATGTCTATGTGTATCAGTGTGTATCTCTGTGTGTGTTTTTTCCTGGAAGTAGGGGCTTGGGCTTGGACAGAGAAGAAAGGAACTTTGATGGTAGAGGCCCTGGGATGACTCTGAGTCTGAGAGGCAGTGGATCCCCAAACCTGGCCTCCAGGCATCTTGGGGCTGACTGGCGCTTGGGAAAGGTGTCCTAGGAGGCTGAATGATGTGATTTGGAGTGTGCAAGTCCTGCTTTGATGTGACACAGGAGAGCAGGAACCATCAGGCCAGGACTGCCCTTAGTACTCCAGGGCCTCAGAGCAACGGACAAAAACAAGCCTGTGCACCATACGTCCAAATCTTCTGAAATCACAAATATATCACAGCTTAGCCCTTGTGCCCAGCACGACCACAGCATTCCCCAGGGATTGGCCTTATGACCTGGAAGCTGAAGGAGCCACATCCTCCCCTGCTGGCCAGTGGCAGCCCAGCTCTGAGGGAGTGGCCAGGACAGACTGGGGTCTGGGCTCACACTTCTGTGGGTGAACCCACCTGCCTGACCCAGGGACAGGGACTGACCTGGGCCCAGCTGCCAGGGGAGTTCTCAGCTCTCAGTGTCTCTACCAATGGAGCAGAAGGATTCTGTTGTTAAATTGTTTTGGAAAATTCCACAAACCAACTGCCCCACCCACCGTCTTGGATATCCATGATTTACGTTATATGATATAGTAAAGGTGTTGAAGGATCATGTGGGAAGAAAATCTGCTTAATTTTACTGAATCCACATTCTTTTTTTTTTTTTTAAATATTTATTTATTTATTTGGAGGGGGGTGCGGGTTGGGGAGGGAGGGGGGTGGGTGGGCCACTTCTATTGGTCTTTCATTTATCTATTTTCATCCATCTTTGTTCTTCGGCCCGTGTGGGCCTCCCATCGCGGTGGCCTCTGTTGTTGCAGAGCACCGGCTCTGGGCGCATGCACTCCAGAGCTCTGGCTCGGTAATTGGACACATGGGTCCAGTCGCTCCGCGGCACGTGGGATCTTCCCAGGCCAGGGATCGAACCGGCGCCCCTGCACTGCAAGGTGGTGTCCTTACCCACTGGACCACCAGGAAGCCCTGAATCCACATCCTTGAAAGGGAGTACTTCTAGGGGGACCCTTAAGTGTTATTAATACCCCAGGGCATCAGAGTTCTCCAGCACCCTTGAAACTGCTTATTTTGCTGTTTCCTGCAGTTTTCCCTGAACACCATGTTTATATAAACTCCTACCTGCTTTCACCTGCTGTGAAATACCCTAATGCGCCTCTGCAGTGTGTCTTAAACTCCTACCAGGGCTCCAGCTGCAGCGACCACCCTGTACATTCCTCGCATGAGCCTTGGGATGACCCCAGGAGTGTGCAAGTCCTGCTTTGATGTGACACAGGAGAGCAGGAACCATCAGGCCAGGACTGCCCTTAGTACTCCAGGGCCTCAGAGCAACGGACAAAAACAAGCCTGTGCACCATACGTCCAAATCTTCTGAAATCACAAATATATCACAGCTTAGCCCTTGTGCCCAGCACGACCACAGCATTCCCCAGGGATTGGCCTTATGACCTGGAAGCTGAAGGAGCCACATCCTCCCCTGCTGGCCAGTGGCAGCCCAGCTCTGAGGGAGTGGCCAGGACAGACTGGGGTCTGGGCTCACACTTCTGTGGGTGAACCCACCTGCCTGACCCAGGGACAGGGACTGACCTGGGCCCAGCTGCCAGGGGAGTTCTCAGCTCTCAGTGTCTCTACCAATGGAGCAGAAGGATTCTGTTGTTAAATTGTTTTGGAAAATTCCACAAACCAACTGCCCCACCCACCGTCTTGGATATCCATGATTTACGTTATATGATATAGTAAAGGTGTTGAAGGATCATGTGGGAAGAAAATCTGCTTAATTTTACTGAATCCACATTCTTTTTTTTTAAATATTTATTTATTTATTTGGAGGGGGGTGCGGGTTGGGGAGGGAGAGGGGTGGGTGGGCCACTTCTATTGGTCTTTCATTTGTCCATTTTCATCCATCTTTGTTCTTCGGCCCGTGTGGGCCTCCCATCGCGGTGGACTCTGTTGTTGCAGAGCGCCGGCTCTGGGCGCATGCACTCCAGAGCTCCGGCTCGGTAATCGGACACATGGGTCCAGTCGCTCCGCGGCACGTGGGATCTTCCCAGGCCAGGGATCGAACCGGTGCCCCTTGCACTGCAAGGCTGTGTCCTTACCCACTGGACCACCAGGGAAGCCCTGAATCCACATCCTTGAAAGGGAGTACTTCTAGGGGGACCCTTAAGTGTTATTAATACCCCAGGGCATCAGAGTTCTCCAGCACCCTTGAAACTGCTTATTTTGCTGTTTCCTGCAGTTTTCCCTGAACACCATGTTTATATAAACTCCTACCTGCTTTCACCTGCTGTGAAATACCCTAATGCGCCTCTGCAGTGTGTCTTACCAGTTCACTCTCCCAGCGATGCAGCCCAGGGCTCCAGCTGCAGCGACCACCCTGTACATTCCTCGCATGAGCCTGGGTGGGAATGACCCCAGGATATATGCTCAGCAGTTACTTTCTGAGTCAGAGGGCCCATACTTAATTTGGCTAAGTTATACCAAAAGGCTCTCAGGAAGAAATGTTCTCATATTTTTCCCTTTTTTAGAGCTGGCTTTGTCAGGGTTTGCTATCCATTATGTTAGCTTCATGAAATAAATTAAGTAGTTCTTTTTTATATTCTGGAGGAATCTATATTGCACTGGAATTCAATTGTTCATTGGCAGTATTAAAATGTGGGCAGTATTGATAGGCACAGAGGAGAATAGGTAGGTGGTTGTAGAGTCCTAGTAGGGGATGGTAGGTAGAAGGGAGACACCTGAGAAAGGTTGGGAGGGCAGTGAGTTGACGATAACTCAGGAGAGATGCTCCTTATTCAGTAAAGCAGGCTCGACTGGGTATAAACAGCTGAGGAAGGAGGAGCTGGCGAAGAAGCAACCAATGATGTATGTCCTGCATCTGCATCTACTTGGGGGTGGGGGGCAGTCTTCTACCATCCTATATATATGGCTGCCCACTCAATTGAAGAGAGCAGAGAGGAGCTTTCCGGCCTGCCTGCCTGCCCCTCTTACAAGTATCCTATCCTAATAAATCCTCTTCTTGCCTGGCAGTCTGCCTCTTGCTGAATTCCTTCTGCATTGAGGCACGAAGAACCTGAGCCTCAGTGGGTCCAGACGTTGGGTGAGTGCTGGATTAAGTCCTGGCAGCATGGGTTCGAGTCCCAGACAGGGTTTTGGCTGGGATTGAGTCCTGACTATGTGGATTCACGTCCCAAGCAGGGTTTTGGCTGGAGTTAGGCCTTAGCCACTTGAGTTCGAGTCCCAAACCAGGTTTTGGCTAGGTTCAAGTGCCAGTCACGTGGGTTCGAGTCCCAGACAGCATTTTGGCTGGAATTCAAGCTCTAGTTATGTGGGTTCAATCCCAAGCAGGGTTCGATCAGGTCTGGGCCCTGGGTTTAAGTCTCAAATTGAGGTAAAATCCTTTCAGTATGAGTGCTTGGTGCTAAAGCCCATTTATATAGGCAATTGTCTGCAAATATTTTCAATTTCTTCCTTGGATATTGGTTCTAATAAATTTTAAGGGGTCTCCATCTGATGCTGGCACCTAGACAGGATAACTAGGTCCATGGGGCACCACGGTGTGTATTTCTGTTATTGATGACTTTGTAACTTGGAGTAACACCTGAGGACAATGCTTTATGCACAATGGATGCTCAGTAATGCTATGGAAGTATTTGCAGTCTTTTACTTTCCACTGCAGAGCACATAAGTCTGCCCTGGTCAAGGAATTGTCTTTTTTTTTTTTCCTCATGATCTCGAAGTTGTGCTTTTAAGTTGACAGTGATATCAAAGCCAAACCTGGCAAATGACGACTTATAAATCATGTGAATCATTCTGATTACCCAGAGAATATTTCTTCCTTAATATTAGTCATTCCAAATTTGCACTCGTATCACAAAACTGACCTTTCCCGAATCCTATTTCAGGAATGACTGGCTTGGTGAGCGTGTCCCCGCTTCCTCTCTAATTACTTCAGTTTGGATTAGCAGGTTTTCAAAAAGGAAGCTATCAGTAAAAATGACTTGTGTTTTTCACTTCTCAAGTTCACTTAGCAAGTTACATTATGCAATCCTCCATTTTAAATAAACCCACTACTCTACTGATGTTAAAACTGATAGAATTATGCCAAAGGAGACTCATATGTTTTCTAAAGAGTTTTTCTTGGATCTATCAAGAAATGACTCCACTCACTGCCAGGAAATATGCCACTAATTTTGTCAGTCATTGAGAGAATAAGATTTACTCTTTTGATGCTAATATTATAACTTATTTTTCTGGAATACAACTATTATATAAAAGAAAACATTTCAGTTGGATTCTAGGATCCGAAGTGACCCAGAAGTCAAATTTCCTTTCTTCTTCCTACATTTTCCAAAAGTAACCTAAACTCTCATATGTTTAAAGAGATTTTCCAGGAGAAAATTTTTATACGAGAGCAACAGTGTAGACTTCATATCATTAATTCTGGAAAGAAAGGCACAAAGTCCACTTTCTAACCTTAACTGATTGTACTGGAGTATCTTGTGCTGACTTCTGAGATTTGTGGCAGTTTGGTGCTTCAGTCCAGGAATTGATTTTATAAGCATTTACTTTATGGCAGGGAGATAGCGGTGAACCCTGGGGGCTCCGTGGTAAAGAATCTGCCCACCGATACAGGAGATGTGGATTCAGTCTTTGGATCCAGAAGATCCCCTGGAGAAGGAAAGGGGCACCCACTCCAGTATTCTTGCCTGGGACATCCCCTAGACAGAGGAGCCTGATGGGTTACCATCCGTGGTGTCACAAAGCGTCGGACGCGACTTAGTGACTAAGCAACAATGAAGAGTGGTGAACAATTACACCCAAAACCACGAAAAACAGGCCCTGCCTTCCTCAAACTTATATTCTAATGGGCGAAGTAGACGGCAGAGGAACAGGGATGGTTATAACTCTCTGGGGTTGCTGTGCCGAGTGTGGCTGTCAAGTGCCAACAGCTGGAGGAGCCCAGGTGAGCACCGATGCAGGGCTGCTCTTCCTTAAGGTCAGGAATGACTGGCTTGGTGAGCGTGTCCCCGCTTCCTCTCTAATTACTTCAGTTTGGATTAGCAGGTTTTCAAAAAGGAAGCTATCAGTAAAAATGACTTGTGTTTTTCACTTCTCAAGTTCACTTAGCAAGTTACATTATGCAATCCTCCATTTTAAATAAACCCACTACTCTACTGATGTTAAAACTGATAGAATTATGCCAAAGGAGACTCATATGTTTTCTAAAGAGTTTTTCTTGGATCTATCAAGAAATGACTCCACTCACTGCCAGGAAATATGCCACTAATTTTGTCAGTCATTGAGAGAATAAGATTTACTCTTTTGATGCTAATATTATAACTTATTTTTCTGGAATACAACTATTATATAAAAGAAAACATTTCAGTTGGATTCTAGGATCCGAAGTGACCCAGAAGTCAAATTTCCTTTCTTCTTCCTACATTTTCCAAAAGTAACCTAAACTCTCATATGTTTAAAGAGATTTTCCAGGAGAAAATTTTTATACGAGAGCAACAGTGTAGACTTCATATCATTAATTCTGGAAAGAAAGGCACAAAGTCCACTTTCTAACCTTAACTGATTGTACTGGAGTATCTTGTGCTGACTTCTGAGATTTGTGGCAGTTTGGTGCTTCAGTCCAGGAATTGATTTTATAAGCATTTACTTTATGGCAGGGAGATAGCGGTGAACCCTGGGGGCTCCGTGGTAAAGAATCTGCCCACCGATACAGGAGATGTGGATTCAGTCTTTGGATCCAGAAGATCCCCTGGAGAAGGAAAGGGGCACCCACTCCAGTATTCTTGCCTGGGACATCCCCTAGACAGAGGAGCCTGATGGGTTACCATCCGTGGTGTCACAAAGCGTCGGACGCGACTTAGTGACTAAGCAACAATGAAGAGTGGTGAACAATTACACCCAAAACCACGAAAAACAGGCCCTGCCTTCCTCAAACTTATATTCTAATGGGCGAAGTAGACGGCAGAGGAACAGGGATGGTTATAACTCTCTGGGGTTGCTGTGCCGAGTGTGGCTGTCAAGTGCCAACAGATGGAGGAGCCCAGGTGAGCACCGATGCAGGGGCGCTGCTCTTCCTTAAACCCTGTAGGGCTGGGTCAAGACTCTGTTAATGGGGGCAACGAGGGTGGGACACAGAGAGAGGCATCAGTCAGGATCTAGCCAGAGAAAAAGAAGCCACGTTGGCTATTCTAACACACAGAATAGGTGTTGGAGGGATGAACGGGCAAAAGGGAACTGATGCAAACAGATAATAGCAACAGGAAGGATCGACCACCACTTGAAACTGTGGGAAGGAAAGGAAGAGGTTGGGATTAGCAAAATCTAGAAATTCAGAGGAGGGGCCACTTGGAGTGGGAGGTCAGTCTCAGAAAGAAGCCCACGTAGGGCTGGCACCTCTGAATGGGTAACACGAGGCTGGTTCTGGACAGGCTGAAGAAGCTGGAGTCGGGCGCAGTTACTTCTGCTGGGGCCATGCCCACTGTGGAGTTCACAGTCTCTCTAGCACCCTCTGTAGATGGAACCCAGCAGGGGAGCAGGCAGGCGAAAGAAAAAGCCTGTGTGCAGAGTCCCGCCACAGCATCACAAAGTGGGTTATGAAAAGGTGGGTTTGGAGCTGGAAAACAGTACCTGAATCACCAGCACAGGTAGCTTCCAATGCGGCCACGAAGGTCTAATCTTCTCTGAAGGACTCAAGACAGCGATTGGTGATGGCAGTGGTGGGAGAAGCCTGTCTTGTTATCAACTCCTTCTTTGCCCTAAGAAAAGATCCAGCTTCCAAGATGCCTGAAAGTGACAGCTTTCTGACCATAGACACACTGGGATGGAAACAGAGGGATGAGAGGGGCAGACAGCAGGCTAGAGACTACCTGTCGGGGATGTTCATATGAATGACATTCTCCATCACCGCTGGACTGGTGGACTAAGCTCCTGCTTCTCCAACAGGGTACTCGTCCCCTGAAGGGACATAGAAGAATGTCAGGAAGTGTCTGAAACTATTGGGTGAGCATGGTGCACCCTCTTGGAATGTCAACTTTTCTGGAAGGTTTTCAGGGAAAATATTTTCATATTAAAAAGTATATTGTGTAACAACAACAACAAAACAAAACAAAACAAAAAAAGCATATTGTGGAATTGCAACTGAAAGTGAGATCTGGCTGCTTGCTGCTCAAAAACCAATAAAGAAGTAAGGTTAGTGGAAAGGAAAGTTTGTTTTATTGTGAATGCTGGCAGTGAGGCGGGGAACGCAGACATCTGTCCAAAGACTGACTCCCCCAAACCTGACGATCAGGGGCAATAACTTTTATAGGCTGAGGGAAGGGGCTACAGGCAGAAACAATACAGTCAGTTCTGACAGTCCTCTTGAAATTGGGCATTGACGGTATGGCCAGCATCATCTTGATTGTTTTAAGCACAATTAATCTTTAGTTCCTGGGTTGGTTTGTTGCCATTTCCTTGACGCTGATTCATAGAACTGCGGCAGCTTGTGTCAGTCGTGGCTATGGTCCAGCCACCTTGTAGTTAACTTCTTCCACCTGGTGGGATGCCAGTGTCCACAAGACGCTCACAGGATATGGCTCACAATATTATCTATAACCTTTGAGGAGGCGCTAAAGGTCCTTGAGTAGTCTTTTTTTTTTTTCCCCAGTTTTTTGAATGTTGTTTTTTTTTTTTTTTTTTGGATAAGCAACAGGGTGATTTTTTTTTTTTTTTTTTTTTTTTTTTTAAATTAAAGGCCTTGACTAATCTTGGTAGACTGTTTTCCTTGATTTCTGCATTTTCTCTCTTCTCTGATTAAACTTCTTTGGCTAACGTTTTTCCACAGACAAAAGGCAGGCAGACAACATGGGCAGGGGATAAGGGCCATAAACAGGATCCTGCTCTGTTTCAGAATGGTGCAAATTTTACTTTCAGCAGTAATACATGAGATGTTGAAGCAGATATATGTTTGCAGTAGGCATCAGCTGCCACCCATCCTTCCAGAGTCCTTGAAAAAGTTTGAAAAGTACTCCAAGACTTTACAATCCATCACCTGATTTTTTAAAGCTTAAGGAAGGATTTTTTGTTTGTTTCTTTAGAAAAGACTTTTCCTTTTCTATTTGAAATTACAAACATTTTTTAAAAATTATTTATTTTTGGTTGCACTGAGTCTTCATTGCAGTGCAGGCTTTTCTCTAAGCTTGGCGACTGGGGGCTACTCTCTAGCTGTGGGTACTTAGGCTTCTCATTGCAGTGGCTTCTCTTGTTTCAAGTTGTAGGGTGTGTGGGCTTCAGTAGTTGCAGCTGCTGGGCTCTAGAGCAAGCGCCTAATAGTTGTGGCACATGGGCTTAGTTGCTCCACAGTATGTGGGATCTTTCCAGACCAGGAATCGAACCCATATCTCTGGCATTGGCAGTCGGATTCTTTACCACTGAGTCACCAGGGAAGCCCTACAAACATTTAAGTTATGAAAGTTAAAATTTAGTCTTCTTAAGACATAATGTTAAATTTAGAAATTGTGTTAGGCTTTTTATAGACCTAACAAAACAAGAATAGTCATCTTTAATTGTTCTCAGATTAATGGTAGATTAACTCAATTGGAACAGATTAAATCCCCCACACATTGGTCACAGTTATAAACTTAATTAAATTCCTTTACATATTTTAAATTGCGTTTTTACATTTAATATATTTAATTTTCTTAAGTGCCTGAAATGCCCAACAAGACAAATTTATGACTTACCAAGCAAAACCTAAGTACTCAGATAACTCATAAATTAGATTCATAGAGTTATCTCTTTGTTCTCTTAAATATTTCAGTACTGATTAAATATTTCTTCATTTTGCTTTTCAACTTAAAATTAGAAATCAAAAACCAATTACACATTTCAAACTGAGGTTACAAGCTAAACCAACAGATTTTCTAGTCTGCCATGTTCTCTAACCCTTCAAATAAACTTGATAATTACAAAACTGATTCCAAAAGTGAATATGAAACTATTCATTGTATGGCTTTGATTTACTTCTTTATCTCTATTTAGTTCTGATCTTTTCCAGGGTTAAAAAAAGCATTTTTCCAACTACAAGAAAGCACTTGTGCCCTCATGAGTGGGTACATATGACAAGATTCCCGACTAAGATGTGGTTGAGATTTTACCGGGTACAGACTGGTGGGCTTTGGGCATAATCATGTTACTTCATTTTTGAAGATGGAGGTTTGAAGGCCTCTCTTGTGTTACATTTAATTTATTTTCTGGCTATTTCTATTCTCTATATATTCCTTTTTAAAATGGAAGATGGGGGCTACTCTCTAGCTGTGGGTACTTAGGCTTCTCATTGCAGTGGCTTCTCTTGTTTCAAGTTGTAGGGTGTGTGGGCTTCAGTAGTTGCAGCTGCTGGGCTCTAGAGCAAGCGCCTAATAGTTGTGGCACATGGGCTTAGTTGCTCCACAGTATGTGGGATCTTTCCAGACCAGGAATCGAACCCATATCTCTGGCATTGGCAGTCGGATTCTTTACCACTGAGTCACCAGGGAAGCCCTACAAACATTTAAGTTATGAAAGTTAAAATTTAGTCTTCTTAAGACATAATGTTAAATTTAGAAATTGTGTTAGGCTTTTTATAGACCTAACAAAACAAGAATAGTCATCTTTAATTGTTCTCAGATTAATGGTAGATTAACTCAATTGGAACAGATTAAATCCCCCACACATTGGTCACAGTTATAAACTTAATTAAATTCCTTTACATATTTTAAATTGCGTTTTTACATTTAATATATTTAATTTTCTTAAGTGCCTGAAATGCCCAACAAGACAAATTTATGACTTACCAAGCAAAACCAAATACTCAGATAACTCATAAATTAGATTCATAGAGTTATCTCTTTGTTCTCTTAAATATTTCAGTACTGATTAAATATTTCTTCATTTTGCTTTTCAACTTAAAATTAGAAATCAAAAACCAATTACACATTTCAAACTGAGGTTACAAGCTAAACCAACAGATTTTCTAGTCTGCCATGTTCTCTAACCCTTCAAATAAACTTGATAATTACAAAACTGATTCCAAAAGTGAATATGAAACTATTCATTGTATGGCTTTGATTTACTTCTTTATCTCTATTTAGTTCTGATCTTTTCCAGGGTTAAAAAAAGCATTTTTCCAACTACAAGAAAGCACTTGTGCCCTCATGAGTGGGTACATATGACAAGATTCCCGACTAAGATGTGGTTGAGATTTTTACCGGGGTACAGACTGGTGGGCTTTGGGCATAATCATGTTACTTCATTTTTGAAGATGGAGGTTTGAAGGCCTCTCTTGTGTTACATTTAATTTATTTTCTGGCTATTTCTATTCTCTATATATTCCTTTTTTAAAAATGAGGTATGGGCTTCCCTGGTAGTCCAGTGGGTAGAGTCTGCCTTGCAGTGCCAGGGGCACTGGTTAGATCCCTGGCCCTGGAAGATCGTGCCAGTTTCTGAGCAGCTGGACAGGTGTGTCCAATTATGAGCCAGAGCTCCAGAGTCAGTGCTCTGTAGTGACAGGGGCCATTGCAATGGGAGGCCCACACAGGCCAAAGAATAAAAAGATGGATGAAAATAAATATAAAAATGAAAGAGGCATGATGGGGAAAAAGGAAATATATTAAAAAATGAGACATGATTTGCATGTAATATTGTCTAAATTTATCATATACAAAGTGTTGATTCCATACACTTATCTGGTGCTATTTGATTACCACTGGTAGCATTGGTTAAATCTCTGTCATGTTACAGAATTACCGTTTCTTTTTTGGGGTAGAAACAATTAAGATTTACATTCTTTCATTTTCTCCTCTGGCCTGCTATGTTAAGTATCTTCTTTTGTCTGGGTCAGGTCGCCACTTAAAGACATTTTCATTTCTTATCTTGATAAGATTGTTCTGTTGCAAGATGGCATATGGAAGAAGGCCTTCCATCTCTCCCTGTAGATATAACCACAGGTGCAAAAAATACTTACTCCATGTTAATGGTGTTTTTTTTGGAAGGGATAAAGATACGCCTGGATTTGTAGCCAAAGATTGTAGAAGGTGACCAAGTGCCTCAGGTTTCTTGAGGCAGGTTGCCTAGACTCAAAGCCCTTCTCTGCAACTTGCTGCGGGACTTTATCAGTTATTTAACTTCTCAGCAGACCAGTTTCCTCATCTGAAAACAAGAGTAATAATAGTGCTGCAACAGTGATGGGTTGTTGTGAGCATTACCTGAGACAATATGAAGGGTTTGGAACAATGCCTGGCACATAGCCAGCCTCATGGAAGGACTAGCTGTTATTGTTAATGTTTATGCCAAGGATCTTGGGTATCAGTGTTGGAAATGACCCAGGAGTTTAATTGGCCATGACTTCTCCACGTGCCACTGGCCAATATTGCTGCTACGATTGCTCTAGCTATTACTTGCCAACACAAAATTCCTTCTTGTGTTACATTTAATTTATTTTCTGGCTATTTCTATTCTCTATATATTCCTTTTTTAAAAATGAGGTATGGGCTTCCCTGGTAGTCCAGTGGGTAGAGTCTGCCTTGCAGTGCCAGGGGCACTGGTTAGATCCCTGGCCCTGGAAGATCGTGCCAGTTTCTGAGCAGCTGGACAGGTGTGTCCAATTATGAGCCAGAGCTCCAGAGTCAGTGCTCTGTAGTGACAGGGGCCATTGCAATGGGAGGCCCACACAGGCCAAAGAATAAAAAGATGGATGAAAATAAATATAAAAATGAAAGAGGCATGATGGGGAAAAAGGAAATATATTAAAAAATGAGACATGATTTGCATGTAATATTGTCTAAATTTATCATATACAAAGTGTTGATTCCATACACTTATCTGGTGCTATTTGATTACCACTGGTAGCATTGGTTAAATCTCTGTCATGTTACAGAATTACCGTTTCTTTTTTGGGGTAGAAACAATTAAGATTTACATTCTTTCATTTTCTCCTCTGGCCTGCTATGTTAAGTATCTTCTTTTGTCTGGGTCAGGTCGCCACTTAAAGACATTTTCATTTCTTATCTTGATAAGATTGTTCTGTTGCAAGATGGCATATGGAAGAAGGCCTTCCATCTCTCCCTGTAGATATAACCACAGGTGCAAAAAATACTTACTCCATGTTAATGGTGTTTTTTTTGGAAGGGATAAAGATACGCCTGGATTTGTAGCCAAAGATTGTAGAAGGTGACCAAGTGCCTCAGGTTTCTTGAGGCAGGTTGCCTAGACTCAAAGCCCTTCTCTGCAACTTGCTGCGGGACTTTATCAGTTATTTAACTTCTCAGCAGACCAGTTTCCTCATCTGAAAACAAGAGTAATAATAGTGCTGCAACAGTGATGGGTTGTTGTGAGCATTACCTGAGACAATATGAAGGGTTTGGAACAATGCCTGGCACATAGCCAGCCTCATGGAAGGACTAGCTGTTATTGTTAATGTTTATGCCAAGGATCTTGGGTATCAGTGTTGGAAATGACCCAGGAGTTTAATTGGCCATGACTTCTCCACGTGCCACTGGCCAATATTGCTGCTACGATTGCTCTAGCTATTACTTGCCAACACAAAATTCTTTTAATTTTGCATGAAACATCCTGGAAATATTTTCTCTTCAAGATTACAAGAGGCTGGGTTTTTTTTTTTTTTTTAATGTATTACCATTTTTTAAAAAGGAAATTTGGCCTCTTTTATTGTTTTTTAAAAATTTTTATTTACTTTCATCCATCTTTATTCCACGTCCTGTGTGGACCTCCCATTGGAGTGACCTCCCTCATTGCAGAGCAATGGCTCTGGGTTCATGTGCTCCAGAGCGCTGACTCGCAATTGGACACACCGGTTCAGCCACTTCGCGGCACGATGGGATCTTCCCGAGCGAGGGATCGAACTCGCGCTCCCTGAACTGCAAGGCAGACTCTTTACCCACTGGACCACTAAGGTAGCCCAAGAAGCTGTTCTTAAGTGGAAAGACAAAGTCCTCTCCTGCAAGGGGTAATAAGGAAGAGGAGAAACTGGTTTTGGTGTAAAATTCTGAAGCTCAGAGCTCATAACCGTATACCTGAATAAATAATTATAATACTGGGGAAGGGAAGGGAGTCTACATACTGTTGAATATCTGACTCTTATTTTAACTTATTAGGAAAGCTATATTTATGCTTTATACCTTTATTAAAACATTCTTTCTCTGCAATATTCCAAAGCACCAAACTAAAACATTTGGCACCAGGGAATATGCAAAAATAGTCTTTCTCTGTTATTTTCAATGGCCATGCTAGCTCTTATTTGGAACTGTTCTACCTCACTGCCCCCTGCTGGTTGAGGCTCAGTACAATCCACAGCACTGTGACCAACTTCTGGTTGCATGCTCCACACAGGCTGCAGAAAAATATCCCTGTTTCTTCCTGTTAAGAAAATAAGTTGCTGGAACTTCCCTCGTGGTCCAGTGGTTAGGACTTTGCCTTTCAATGCAGGAGATGCAAGTTCAATCTCTGGTCAGGAGCTAAGACAATAGGTTGTTGTGAGCATTACCTGAGACAATATGAAGGGTTTGGAACAATGCCTGGCACATAGCCAGCCTCATGGAAGGACTAGCTGTATTGTTAATGTTTATGCCAAGGATCCCCAGGAGTTTAATTGGCCATGACTTCTCCACGTGCCACTGGCCAATATTGCTGCTACGATTGCTCTAGCTATTACTTGCCAACACAAAATTCTTTTAATTTTGCATGAAACATCCTGGAAATATTTTCTCTTCAAGATTACAAGAGGCTGGGTTTTTTTTTTTTTTTTTTTAATGTATTACCATTTTTTAAAAAGGAAATTTGGCCTCTTTTATTGTTTTTTAAAAATTTTTATTTACTTTCATCCATCTTTATTCCACGTCCTGTGTGGACCTCCCATTGGAGTGACCTCCCTCATTGCAGAGCAATGGCTCTGGGTTCATGTGCTCCAGAGCGCTGACTCGCAATTGGACACACCGGTTCAGCCACTTCGCGGCACGATGGGATCTTCCCGAGCGAGGGATCGAACTCGCGCTCCCTGAACTGCAAGGCAGACTCTTTACCCACTGGACCACTAAGGTAGCCCAAGAAGCTGTTCTTAAGTGGAAAGACAAAGTCCTCTCCTGCAAGGGGTAATAAGGAAGAGGAGAAACTGGTTTTGGTGTAAAATTCTGAAGCTCAGAGCTCATAACCGTATACCTGAATAAATAATTATAATACTGGGGAAGGGAAGGGAGTCTACATACTGTTGAATATCTGACTCTTATTTTAACTTATTAGGAAAGCTATATTTATGCTTTATACCTTTATTAAAACATTCTTTCTCTGCAATATTCCAAAGCACCAAACTAAAACATTTGGCACCAGGGAATATGCAAAAATAGTCTTTCTCTGTTATTTTCAATGGCCATGCTAGCTCTTATTTGGAACTGTTCTACCTCACTGCCCCCTGCTGGTTGAGGCTCAGTACAATCCACAGCACTGTGACCAACTTCTGGTTGCATGCTCCACACAGGCTGCAGAAAAATATCCCTGTTTCTTCCTGTTAAGAAAATAAGTTGCTGGAACTTCCCTCGTGGTCCAGTGGTTAGGACTTTACCTTTCAATGCAGGAGATGCAAGTTCAATCTCTGGTCAGGGAGCTAAGATCCCACATGCCTCCTGGCCAGAAAAGAAAAACAGAAGCAACACTGTAAGATACTGAATAAAAATGGTCCACATTGAAAAAACAATCTAAAAAAAATTAAATTAAAAAAATGCATTGCCATTTTAATGTATATCCTGGCCAGATACTGGTTTCTGTACTGGGAACTGTAGTTTATTCAACTTGGGGGACCCTCTAAAAGATGAAATAATACAAAGTTACAAATACAAAATCAGAGGTAGAAGAAAATATGTATTCTAAAATAAGGAACTGGGCTTCCCTGGTGGTCCAGTGGGTAAGGACACCGCCTTGCAGTGCAAGGGGCGCTGGTTGGATCCCTGTCCTGGGAAGATCCCACGTGCTGTGGAATGGTTGGACCGGTGTGTCCAATTGCGAGCCAGCGCTCTGGAGGGCATGTGAACAGAGCCTGTGCTCTGCAGTGAGAGGCCACTGCGATGGGAGGCCCACACAGGCCAAAGAACAAAGATGGAAATAAATGAAAGACCAATAGAAGTGGCAAAAAAAAAAAACCCCACATCAATTAAAATAAGCAACCACAACAGATTACAAATTTGAAAATCTGACAACTGCTGCAAACATTGTACAGTCCAGAAAAATAAAATATTTTTTAATTAACCATTTCATATACCTTCCTAACACTCTTTTCCCCTACATTAAAAGTATTCTTTGCCTCTTCTTAGAAAAAAAGAGTTTGTAATGTTTTGTATGGTGGGAATAGAAAGATAATTCAGTTTCCTCAATGATGGTTCATCCTTTTTTTTTTTTTTTACTGTTGATGGTTGAGAAGAATTTCCTTCAATTTCACAATCCATTTGCAGTGTTTTGTTCATTTTAGTTAAATTGGTCAAACTTGGTGGTCAGCTTTCTAATCATAAAAAATAATTTCTATGTTTCATATATGAGGCTTTAGGACATTTTCTAGTTTTGTTGTACAATACGTAACCTTGCATATTGCTTGAAATAGGTAGCACTTGCTAATCAGTTAATCTCTGACCTGTAGTGGTACAATTTTCTGTTTTAGATGGCAACATTTCTTGTTAAATTAGCAAGATATCTAAATGTATACTTTTCCAATTAAATCTATTTTCAGTTCTTTTCCTTAATGGGATCATTGAACAATTCAAAAACTGATTTACTACTTCTGTTTGATATTTGTCTCTTCTTGATGAATTAATGCTTTTGGTATGATCTGGAATTTTTTTTTTTTTGCATTTAAAAAAATTTTTTGACCTCTTTTATTGTTTTATTTATTTTTTATTTATTTATTTATTTTAATCCATCTATATTTGGCCTGTGTGGGACTCCCACTGCAGTGACCTCCCTTGCTGCAGAGCACTGGCTCCTAATTAGACACACTGGTCCAGTCGCTCTGTCACACACGGGATCTTCCTGGACCAGGGATTGAACCAGTGCTCCTTGTACTGTAAGACAGACTCTTTACCCACTGGGCCACCAGGGAAGCCCTAGACTTTCTTTTTTTATTGTTGAAAATATGCCACCTTCTAGGGAAAAAGAATTAGTATTGTTTTAAAAATAATTTACATAAAAATAAAAGCCTTGTTGCTAAAATCTGCTTTGGATTCTCAGATTTTATTTTCTTAGAAAGATGGATGTTATTTTCATCTAGGCAGCCACTGTGCAAGTCTTTAGATTTCTGAAAGCAGGTGTTGAGGCCCAAAGTGTTGGGACTCTGATTCATTCTCTCCCAGAAGGCCCTGGAGTCCTTATGCAAATTCCTTCCATCCCTCTCTGTCAACTACTTTGCATCTTAGACACTTGCCAGGAGGAACAGTGCCAGGATTCCTTCTCATATACCCTCTGCCCATCTCCAGCACCTCCTGAACAACACATCTATCTCATCAGGTTGGTACAAAAGTAATTACAGTTTCAGACCATGAATTTTACATTATTATAACTAGATTCAAACACATCTTTATTAATCAAAATAGGAACCATCACAATCAACATGCTTTTGCCAATGAGAAATGCTTGTCTATTCCTGTAGTGTAAAAATCCATGCTTCTGGATTTGATGAACTCTTGGAAAGCATTCCTACAGCCTGTGGAAGCATTTTGCCTGTGAAAAGTTGTCAAGATGTTTGAAGGAAGTGGTAAGGGCTTTAGGACATTTTCTAGTTTTGTTGTACAATACGTAACCTTGCATATTGCTTGAAATAGGTAGCACTTGCTAATCAGTTAATCTCTGACCTGTAGTGGTACAATTTTCTGTTTTAGATGGCAACATTTCTTGTTAAATTAGCAAGATATCTAAATGTATACTTTTCCAATTAAATCTATTTTCAGTTCTTTTCCTTAATGGGATCATTGAACAATTCAAAAACTGATTTACTACTTCTGTTTGATATTTGTCTCTTCTTGATGAATTAATGCTTTTGGTATGATCTGGAATTTTTTTTTTTTTGCATTTAAAAAAATTTTTTGACCTCTTTTATTGTTTTATTTATTTTTTATTTATTTATTTATTTTAATCCATCTATATTTGGCCTGTGTGGGACTCCCACTGCAGTGACCTCCCTTGCTGCAGAGCACTGGCTCCTAATTAGACACACTGGTCCAGTCGCTCTGTCACACACGGGATCTTCCTGGACCAGGGATTGAACCAGTGCTCCTTGTACTGTAAGACAGACTCTTTACCCACTGGGCCACCAGGGAAGCCCTAGACTTTCTTTTTTTATTGTTGAAAATATGCCACCTTCTAGGGAAAAAGAATTAGTATTGTTTTAAAAATAATTTACATAAAAATAAAAGCCTTGTTGCTAAAATCTGCTTTGGATTCTCAGATTTTATTTTCTTAGAAAGATGGATGTTATTTTCATCTAGGCAGCCACTGTGCAAGTCTTTAGATTTCTGAAAGCAGGTGTTGAGGCCCAAAGTGTTGGGACTCTGATTCATTCTCTCCCAGAAGGCCCTGGAGTCCTTATGCAAATTCCTTCCATCCCTCTCTGTCAACTACTTTGCATCTTAGACACTTGCCAGGAGGAACAGTGCCAGGATTCCTTCTCATATACCCTCTGCCCATCTCCAGCACCTCCTGAACAACACATCTATCTCATCAGGTTGGTACAAAAGTAATTACAGTTTCAGACCATGAATTTTACATTATTATAACTAGATTCAAACACATCTTTATTAATCAAAATAGGAACCATCACAATCAACATGCTTTTGCCAATGAGAAATGCTTGTCTATTCCTGTAGTGTAAAAATCCATGCTTCTGGATTTGATGAACTCTTGGAAAGCATTCCTACAGCCTGTGGAAGCATTTTGCCTGTGAAAAGTTGTCAAGATGTTTGAAGAAGTGGTAGTCAGTTGGTGAGAGGTCAGTGAACATAGCAGATAAGGCAAAACTTTCTGGCCCAATTCATTCAACTTTTGAAGTGTTGGTTGTTATTGTGGAGAAAAATTGAGATATTACTGTTGACCAGTGGCAGCTGCAGGCATTGCAGTTTTGGGTGCCTCTCATCAATTTACTCTGTATGTCTCAGATATAATGGTTTTGCCAGGATTCAGAAAGCTGAAATGGATCAGACTGGGAGCAGACCGCCAAACAGTGACTGTGAACTTTTTTCGTGCAAGTTTGGCTTTGGGAAGTGCTTGAGTTTCTTCTTGATCCAGCCACTGAGCTGGTCACCTCCAGTTGTATAAAATCCTCTTTTCCTCACACATCACAGTTTGATTGAGAAATGGTTTGTTTCTGTTGCCTAGAAAAAGAAAAGACGATGTTTTTGATTTTCCATCAGCTCATGAGGCACCCACTTATTGAGCTTTTTCACCTTTCCAGTTTTCTTCAAATGCTGAATGACTGTAGAATGGTTGATGGTGAGTTCTCTGGCAACTTCTCGTGCAGTTGTAAGAAGATCAATTACTTTGGTGATTTCTCTCAGTTGTTGTCCACTTCCAATGACCGGCCACCACGCACCTCTTCCTCAAGGCTTTTGTCTCCTTTGCAAGACTTCTTGAATCACCACGGCACTGTATGTGCAGCTCCTGGGCCAAATGTGTTGTGTCGCGGGCACTGTGCTGCAGCTTACTCTAATTCCTATTCTTATTAGTTCCCACGAAGAGGCACTATCTTAAACAGACCAGAGACCTTTTACAGTCACAGTGTAGTCCCCTCAGAGTCGTGAGTCTCGGACTTGGACAATAAAGTGTCATGGTCTCGAGTATTGTCAAACCAAGAGTAGCTTTATTAATCATAGAACATATAATAATCAGAATCAAGATTCCATTAATCAGAATTCAAATAAAGGCAAGCACAAACAATCAGAACTCAATCAAATAATCAGAACTCAATCAAATGCAAACAGAAGCTCTTACCCCAGAGCTGGAGAGTCTCGATCTCACATCGGGCACAGCTAATCTCCATGAGTGAGTCTCCTGCCCAGTCTTACCCTACATTTTTATGTTTTTTCAACTAGAAATGTCAAGTTAACTAGTAATCATAAGAGTGGTTATTACAAGAGCTTTTTGCTCCTCTACTAGCTCCTAGGTAAACACCTTGTCCTTGGGGGGAAACATGTGTTTGTACAGAAAACATTCTTAGAATTCTTAATTTACAAAGGGAACTACGAGTTGTAAAGAGTGTGTTACACTATAACTAAAAGAGGCATGAGTGGAAGAGCTTTTGTGCTCCTCTACTAGCGCCTAGGTAAACATCTCTATCAATATTTGTCAAAGGTGATAGTTTAAGCCTATAAACTGCTAATCTTATGAGTGGGGCTATTTCAGGCCCAGGCTTTTATCAGTACCTAGCTACCTATTCATCCTCGGAGGAGGTCTCAGAGAGGCGGGGCTGCAGGCAGCACTTATCGCTAGTGTAAAGAGACATTTGTCCGCTCAGCCCGGTTATCTCTTCTTGATTTTTCCTGTGGGAAATAAATATGAAACCATCCCCTAGTACTAATGACCACCCTTGTGGGAGCATTCGACACACCCACCAAGTTAGAGTAGAGGGATCTTCTTTCCCACATAGTGGCATTCCCTGCAAATAGCCTAACTTTTCTTCCTCATTACTTTTCCCATCAGAACTATTCTCCTCATAATTAGGGTCCCAATATCTGTCGGTGAAGATGCCTTTGCTTGCCCATCACAGTTGTTGATGTTGTGAACTGTCTCTGCTGTTTTACGACCTATTCTGAACTTGAGAAAAAATCACTTGAATTTGCTTTTCATCTTACATCATTTCTACAGTCCAAAATAAATATAAAATACACAGTGAGTGATAAGTCATTAGCAAAAAATCCTAAAGCAAGAAATGTACATTAAAATGATCTGTAACATAACCACATTTATCGAGAATGTATTCCTGTATCAAATGGCAAATTTCAACAACATAAAACTGCAGTTTGCATGAGCCTAATACAAGGGGCTGATCCACTGAGCCTTTCCAGGACAGGAAGATGCACTGGGGCTTTCACCCCTGGACAGAGGATCCGCTGGAGTAACTGAGCACTTTTGCTCAATGGGCCTCTTGTTTCAATTTGTCCTTAGCAAGGGCCCCCTCACATAGACAACCCAGTACACTCATGGTTAGTTGTGCCACACATGGGGGAGGCGTCTTGGCCTCTAGGGACATATTTTAGAATAACACCTCTGTCCTTTCATGCCACCTTGTTCCAGTCTCCTCCCAGGGGATGCTGGTGATTCAGGAAGGAATCGCTGGTGTACAACCCTCAGCCCTTCTCTTTCTGGGATCACTGCAGAACATGCGTGTCCTGTTCTACAGTTAACCATCCAGGAAAAACTCTGCCCTGGTAGGGTGAGGCCCGGGGTTTTCTAGACCTGCCTGGTGGCTGACTCCCTCACATCTTGCACTCTCTGCCAAGACTCAGGGAACTAAACCAACCAAGACAGTTCTTTCCCATGGCAATCTAGCAACAAAAACGTAAGCATTACAAACTTGTGGGAGAAAACCCAGCCCAAACTGGGTGATACCAACCCTTTCCCACTTCATTCTACCAGCATAGGTTATTCCACCTCTGGATGAGTCATCCCACAGGACTACACCTGGCTTAATTGCATAGGATGGTGCGGGTGGTGTTGCAAAAGGTTTTCTAATGCCTGTTGGAATGGGAGAGAATAGGAAGATGAAGGAAGAGGATGAGGAACCAAACTGGAAATGCTGCACGCAGACTCTGGAACTGAACTTGTTTTCACTCGCCAGGGTTCTGTGGAGGGTGTCCACAGCTGCCCCGCCCTGTTCCTATAAGTCAGCAAGCTTCGCTTCAGCACGACCTAAGTGGCTGGTAATTTCACATTCTCTGTCCTTGGCTTTAAGATCCCTTCATTAGGCCACGAGGCATATTTGGTGAAACCTCTGATTTCACCAGAACACCCACTACAACTTCACTTTTCCTGACTTTGTCCCTTTTCTAGATGTCACTGCATTTACTTGGAATGGTTTTCCCTCAATTCCTGTGCTGGGTAATCTTCCCTACAGTCCAAAATAAATATAAAATACACAGTGAGTGATAAGTCATTAGCAAAAAATCCTAAAGCAAGAAATGTACATTAAAATGATCTGTAACATAACCACATTTATCGAGAATGTATTCCTGTATCAAATGGCAAATTTCAACAACATAAAACTGCAGTTTGCATGAGCCTAATACAAGGGGCTGATCCACTGAGCCTTTCCAGGACAGGAAGATGCACTGGGGCTTTCACCCCTGGACAGAGGATCCGCTGGAGTAACTGAGCACTTTTGCTCAATGGGCCTCTTGTTTCAATTTGTCCTTAGCAAGGGCCCCCTCACATAGACAACCCAGTACACTCATGGTTAGTTGTGCCACACATGGGGGAGGCGTCTTGGCCTCTAGGGACATATTTTAGAATAACACCTCTGTCCTTTCATGCCACCTTGTTCCAGTCTCCTCCCAGGGGATGCTGGTGATTCAGGAAGGAATCGCTGGTGTACAACCCTCAGCCCTTCTCTTTCTGGGATCACTGCAGAACATGCGTGTCCTGTTCTACAGTTAACCATCCAGGAAAAACTCTGCCCTGGTAGGGTGAGGCCCGGGGTTTTCTAGACCTGCCTGGTGGCTGACTCCCTCACATCTTGCACTCTCTGCCAAGACTCAGGGAACTAAACCAACCAAGACAGTTCTTTCCCATGGCAATCTAGCAACAAAAACGTAAGCATTACAAACTTGTGGGAGAAAACCCAGCCCAAACTGGGTGATACCAACCCTTTCCCACTTCATTCTACCAGCATAGGTTATTCCACCTCTGGATGAGTCATCCCACAGGACTACACCTGGCTTAATTGCATAGGATGGTGCGGGTGGTGTTGCAAAAGGTTTTCTAATGCCTGTTGGAATGGGAGAGAATAGGAAGATGAAGGAAGAGGATGAGGAACCAAACTGGAAATGCTGCACGCAGACTCTGGAACTGAACTTGTTTTCACTCGCCAGGGTTCTGTGGAGGGTGTCCACAGCTGCCCCGCCCTGTTCCTATAAGTCAGCAAGCTTCGCTTCAGCACGACCTAAGTGGCTGGTAATTTCACATTCTCTGTCCTTGGCTTTAAGATCCCTTCATTAGGCCACGCAGGCATATTTGGTGAAACCTCTGATTTCACCAGAACACCCACTACAACTTCACTTTTCCTGACTTTGTCCCTTTTCTAGATGTCACTGCATTTACTTGGAATGGTTTTCCCTCAATTCCTGTGCTGGGTAATCTTCCCTATCCTCCTAAGCCCATCTGCCTGAGCAGATGTGAGCTTTTGCTGTGTGTAAGAAAGAACCATCCCTTTCTGTTTCTGAATCAGTTTCCTTAGTGAGTCACCTGTAGAATTTAATCTTTTTTCTCCAGGTTTCTCTAGTGGGGACCCTGAGCTGGCTTCTCATAATTCTGTCATGGCAGGAACCTAATATGTAATGACTTCACAGACATAGAAGCAGTCTCATACTTCTCAGAAGAGATATACTTATAGATATCTACTTAATTCATTGTTCATGTCTCTTGTTTCCATTCAGATTATGTACTTTTGAAGGGGTGTGTATTTGGTATCTTCTAAGATACTTAACAACTGTTGTTCAATTGATGGCAGAAGAAAAAGAAATAATTTCTCCTGGATCCTGGAAGACATAAATCACAGAAGGCTACGAGAGCCTACAAAGCTTTATGCTAAAGCTAAAGCTTTGTATATTTTTTACAGCCCTGTCTGTAGTATCTCTATTTGTTTTTATATGAAAATGCTAAGAATTGCTTACACTAAGTAAACTTAATGTTTTGAAAAGATGTGCAGTACTGGATTTCTGAGCCTCTGATGGTCTTCTGGCTGTGTTAAAGAATCTGCCTGACAGTGCAAGAGATGCAGGAGACTTGGGTTCCATCCCTGGGTCAGGAAGATCCCCTAGAGAAGGGAATGGCTACCCACTCCAATATTCTTGTCTAGAATATCCCATGGACAGGGGAGCCTGGTGGAGGTCGCCAAGAGTCAGATATGATTGAATGACTGAGCACTGAGTGCCTGAATATCCTCTGATACACTGCTGCTCACCCCTGTACTGTGTTCCAGTTAAGAAAACCTGGCGGGGACTTCCCCAGTGGCCCAGAGATTACGACTCTGCTCCCAGCACAGGGGGCATGGGTTCAGATCTCTGGTTAGGGAACTAAGAACCTACATGCCCCATGGTGTGACCAAAGAAAGAAAAGAAAAATAAACACAAACAGTGTAGACTAGCATGATAAAAGATAAACATTAAAATACACATAATTAAGAAAAAGAAAAACATGATGAATAAAAGTTAAATAAATGTTTATGGGATGAATACATAAATGAAAAAATCTAATATTGAAATCTTGTATTTTTAAAACTTCTTCCAGAAGTTTATATATTGGGTCACAATCTTCCAAGGGAGTGAACTCACCAACAGGAGTCTGGTCTGCATTTCTTTCGAGTCTGGCCAGTTAGTGCACACATGCAATCATTTTTTAAGATAATTAGCTTCACTTTACAAGTGGGAAAGTGGAGGCTTAGGCAGGTAAATGGGCTTCCCAAGTGTTCAGTGGTGGAGAATCCATCTGCCAATACAGGATGCATGGTTTCCATCCCTGAAGAGGAAAGATCCCCCGGAAATGGCAATGGAATGGAAATGGAAACCCGCTCCAGTATTCTTGCATGGGAAATCCCATGGACAGAGAAACCTGGTGGGCCACAGTCCATAGAGTCTCAAAGATTCACATGCAAGGGAGCAGCATGAGGCAGGTTAACCAGCCCCAGAGTAACTGTGAGTAAACAGACTAAACACCCTTGTCTTCCCGGGCCCGAGGCTAGCTCCCACCTGTAGGACTTCAGCAACCCCAGTTCAGGCCTTCACACAGTACTTTTCGTGCTGGGTTGAAACTATTGGAGCACTTTAGACTCCACCCTGGGTCAAGAGCTCCTCTTTGCTGGAACTATGTCTTATTCCTCTCTGTGCACTCAGCCTCCCACACAGAGGGTTCCTAGGAAGTGTGAAAATGAATGAAGAAAAAATGTAAAAATCCAAGAAACTGCTGAATGATTCCTGATTTTATAGGCCTGTCTTTAAAACTTTTTTCTTAGAGTGTAGTTGCTTTCCAATGTTGTGTTACTTTCTACTGTACAGCAAAGTGAATCAGTTATACATATACATATATTCCCTCTTTTTTTGGGTTTCCTTCCCATTTAAGTCACTACAGAGCACTGAGTAGAGTTTCCTGTGCTATACTGTAGCTTCTCACTAGTAATCTATTTTATAATAGTGTATATACTTCAGTCTCAATCTCCCAGTTCATCCCACATTCCCCTTCCTCCCTTAGAATCCCTAAGTTTGTTCTCTACATCTCTGTCTCTATTTCTGCCTTGCAAATAAGTTCATCTGTATCATTTTTCTAGACTCCACCTATTAGCGATATTAGATGGTATTTGTGTTTCTCTTTGTCTTACTTACTTCTGTATGACAGTCTCTAGGTCTATCCGAGTCTTTGCAAACGTCCAGGCCTGTCCACCGAATGCCCTTTCATGTTTAACGTGTGCTAAGATTGTAAGTCTAAATGAAAAAGAACCTAATGCCTACATGAGAACACGAACTCAGTGTTTCTCAAGACTTTCTTATTCTATGGTCATTGTATTGAAAATGTCCACTCAAGCAGATCTTCTTTGGATTTGTTCCCTTGTATCCAGGACACAGGGATTGTTTTTGTCTCGAGGACAGGCCCTTCCTACTTAGCTTCTGTGGGGACACAACTTGCCTGTCTTCTGTGGGGATGACATGCGTCATCTTGGTCACCATTCTTAAAGTGCCTCACATTAAATCAGATTCAGGTAGATACAAGGAGAATCCCTTCTTACCTATGCTATAGGTACAGATGGTCAATCCACAACTTATAAGAGTTTTAAAAGGCAGCTTTATTGAGATACAGTCCACATTCTATGACATTCACCTAGAGCACCAATCATTGGCTTTTCGTGTGTTTACAGTTGTGTAACCCTCAGCAGCCTCCATTCTGGAACACTGCCGTCACCACATTAAGAGCTTCTACACGTTGGCCATCACACTCCAACCTCTGCCAGGGGTGGGGAAGGGGAGCTAGCCATGTCACACTGAGGAAGCTCTGTGTCAAGTACAGGCATCTAAGTTTGACTATGAATCAGTCAAGATCATTGTTTTCAAGTGACAGAAACCTGATTCAAACCAGCTTAGGCAAAAGGGAGCATTTATTTATTTTTTAATGTTGATGTTTATTTTTTAATTAAAAAATATGTTGGCGTTATAGTTGATTTACAATGGTGTGTTAGTTTCGAGCAGACAGCAAAGTGATTTAATTATATATTGTCAACTTAGAGGCACAACGTGAGAGTTGCAAATTAAGTTTTATTGCAGGCAAAAGGAGGGATGCAGCCTGGGAGACAGCACCTCGGAGAGTCTGAGGAAACTGCTCCAAAGAGGCGGGGCAGGGGGGCGGAATGTGGGTATATATGTGAATTTTGGTGAAGGAGGAACGCATGCAATCAAGCACATATTTTTCCAGAAGGTTTCTACTAGTTTTGTGAAGCCATTTCAAGTCACAAGGAAGAGTCATCACCATAAAGGACTTTTGTGCTTTTCTAAATATGGGGAGATATAAGAATCAGGTTCCTAAAATCGGCTCCTGAAAATATCTAACCATTTGAAAACCTGTCCTGCCAGTTTTTCCTGAAGCACAGCATGCCTCACTCCTGCTTTCCACCCTGAATTCCTTTCGAGGGGATTGAAGGTCAGCAGCTGTAGCAGTATGTGACTTAATCCTCCTCAAAAGTCCTCCTCGTGGAGATAGATGGGTAGATGGCAAATGCCAATCTGTAATTGACAATATACATGTCTATTTTTGTAAGTTATTTTATTATTACTTTTCTATTTACCTATGGCTGTACTAGATCTTCATTGTTGCAGTCAGGCTTTCTCTAGTTGCAACCAGCTGGGCCTACTTTTCAATGTGTTGGACAAGCTTCTCATTGCGGTGACTTCTCACACAGGCTTCTGTAGTTGTTGTGTTGCTCCATGGCATGTGGGATCTTCCTGGACCAGGGATCAAACACGTGTTCCCTGCACTGGCAGGCAGATTCTTATCCACGGCACTACCAGGGAAGTCTAACATATGTCTATTTTTTTTTTTCAGATTCTTTTCCCATATAGTTTATTACAGAGTATTGTGTAGCATTTCCTGTGCTATACAGTAGGTCCCTGTGGATTATCTATTTTATATACAGCAGTGTATGCATGTTAATACTAACCTCCTAGGGGGGCATTTATTGACTAACACGAGCCCATGGAAGTTTGAAGCAAACCACGGGAAGGGCTCACAGGAAGCTGGGTCCTAGAAACAGGTAGAACGAGGGGCTTGAATGCTGTCCAAACTCTCTTTCTCTGCTTGCCTGCTTTGTCATTTTTTTTCTGGTGAAACCATTTTCCTCCACATGGCAGGAAAGAGCAGCATCTCCCTTGCCTCACATCTCATGTCCTCTACCACCAAGAAACTTAAAACTAATTTGAAAGCCTAAAGCCAGCTACATAGACAAATTCCCTTGGAAGGCAACCAGGTCAAACTTCAAAAACTATTGATGTGTGAGGTGAGTTTTTTCTGGGGTGAGGATGATGATTCAAACTTAGAATAGCCAATCTGACAGAAAGGTGGTCGGTGACAGCCAACATCTGGTTATAGATGAAGGATAGAAAGTAATACAAATTAAGAGGCATGTTTATTTCACATCATGCGCTTAGAAACCAAGAATAGTCATGATGCAAATATAGAGGTACCATAAAAATCTTTGGGAGATGCCATGAAAATAGGGTTCAAAATGAGGCTAACACAAGGACAGAATATTAACACAATCACCTGACAAAGTCCTCGTCAATGGGATGTCAGTGGAAGCAGTGTGTGCACTTTTTTAAATTGCTCTTTTTCTAACTTCTTGAGTTGAATGTTTAGTTCATTGACTTCCTCTTTTTAAAAAATTTTATTTATGTATTTTTTGACTATTCTGGGTTTTCACTGTTGCCACAGGCTCTTCTCTAGTTGCAGGGAATGGGGGCTACCCTCTAGTTGAGGCGAGCAGGCTTTTTGTGGTGGCTTCTCTTGATGCAGAACTCGGGCTCTAGGGCACATGGGCTTCAATAGCTGCAGCTCCAAGGCTTCTAGAGCACAGGCTCCATAGTTGTGGCTCACAGACTTAGCTGTTCCGCAGCATGTGGGATCTTCCTGGATCAGGGATCGAACCCATGTCTCCTGCATTGGCAGGCGAACTCTTCACCACTGAGCTACATGGGAAACCCCAGTGTGTGCACCTTTTAGAAAGTGTTCTTCAAGGTCCTTTCTATTTCTCCTTTCCCTTTTCTTATTTTTTTTAAATTTATTAATTGGAGGAAAATTTCTTTACAATGTCATGTTGGTTTCCGTTGTACAACAACGTGAATCAGTCACAATTATATATGTATTCCCTCCCGATTGAGCCTCTCCCCTTTCTCTCTTTCCTCTTTTTTATTCTTGATAGTTTGAATGAGGATGCAAAGCCTGGCACTGAAACCATTATCTTGAACAGTGCAGTGGAATCTCTCCGTTGAGGATGATAAACAGGATTGAAATGGCCTGGATTCCTGATGACTGTGGGGTCTCCATAACAGCCCAGGATTACTTTATTAAAATTTTATATTTTATTTATTTTAAGTGTGCTGGGTCTTCATTGCTGCACAAGGTTTTCTCTAGCTTCATCAAGCAAGGGCGTTTTGTGAGCTTCTCATTGCAGTGGCTTCTCTTGTTGCAGAGCATGGGCTCTAGGTCTCATGGGGCCAATAGTTGTGCTTCCCAGGTTTTGGAGCACAGGCCTAACAGTTGTGCCAGTTGGCTTAGTTGATCTGCAGCATGTTGGATCTTCTTGGACCAGAGATTGAACCCATGTTTCCTGCATTGGCAGGCAGATTCTTTACCACTGAGCTACCAGGGAAGCCAAGTTTGGGGTTACTACTGCCAACATTATTATGAGAGAGACAAAGCCTCAATCTTGTCAGAGTCACTGTTACTTTGGAATTTCTATTGTATTTGATGACAGTTTGGGATGAAAGATTGCAATAACATGTTTCTTATTCTAACAATTTTTTAATCTCAGTGGATTATACTGACAAGGTAGGGCAATGATATTTGCAGGTAAAGCCTAAAAAAAAAAAAAAAAAAAGAACCTTCCTAGTGGCTCAGGTGGTAAAGAGTCACCTGGATTCATTTCCTCAGTGGAAGATCACCTGGAAATGGAAATGGCAACCCATTCCAGTATTCGTGCCTGGAGAATTCCATGGAGAGAGGAGCCAGAGTCCATGGGGTCACAAAGAGTCAGACATGACTTAAGACTAAACAACAACAATGTATTCTTTTTCAGAAAGTCACCAGAGTAAATCAGTTAACAAGAAGATGTGGTCACGGCAATGGAGAGACAGGTGAGAGCATTTCTCAAGTGGGATTGGAGGGAAACCCCAGGACAACAAGGGTACAGCCAGCCTGGGAAGTAGTCTGAGCTGATTAGAGCACAAGATGGTTTCTTCTCAATTACAGATTCTTTTCCATTATAGGGTATTACAAGATACTGAATATAGTTCCCTGTGCTATACAGTAGGAACTTGTTATTTATCTGTTCTATATATAATAGTTCATATCTGTTAATCCCAAACTCCCAATCCATCCTATTCCTCTTCCCCTTGGCAACATATGTCTGTTTTTTATGTCTGTGAGTTGTTTGTTTCATAGATTCATTTGTGTTGTGTTTCGTAAGTGATATTGAGGTAGAAAATTACTAGGTAGTCAATGTAGGGATAAGCCACAGTTTCTTCTAAACATCTACCTCTAATCTTCACTTACTTTTTCACACAAGTGTCTCGCTCCAGTGCTCCAGTAATCTATAGCCATATCTGTTGTTCCAGTTCCTCGGCATTCAGAGAGATGCCTCCCTGGCCTGCAGGTCATCAAACACTGGAACTCATGACAGGACAATCACTGACTGGTATCTAACTCATTGAGGAGAAAAACACCGGGTGGGCCATTAGCTTTAGAAACATATGTCTAGTTCTTAAACAATGGCCTGAGGTCATGAGAAAAGGTCAGGGAATGGAGACTTGAAGTCTTAGGGATATCCAATGATTGGAAAACCAAAGAAAGCCATAAAATTGACAACCTGGATGGGTTGATTTTTAAGCGGATTGGCCAGGGAATTGGGTACATTGGGACCCCTCAGCCAACCAACAACGAACTGGTCATTGTGGTTGAAGATATAAACTGCTGTGATTCCTGTGGTCTGGGGACACTTTCCCCTCTGTCTATGCTGGGAGCCCTGTCCTTCTGCTCTCTCAAGTAAAATCTCATATTTGTGGAGGGGTGGAATACAGATTCGTGCCTGGAGAATTCCATGGAGAGAGGAGCCAGAGTCCATGGGGTCACAAAGAGTCAGACATGACTTAAGACTAAACAACAACAATGTATTCTTTTTCAGAAAGTCACCAGAGTAAATCAGTTAACAAGAAGATGTGGTCACGGCAATGGAGAGACAGGTGAGAGCATTTCTCAAGTGGGATTGGAGGGAAACCCCAGGACAACAAGGGTACAGCCAGCCTGGGAAGTAGTCTGAGCTGATTAGAGCACAAGATGGTTTCTTCTCAATTACAGATTCTTTTCCATTATAGGGTATTACAAGATACTGAATATAGTTCCCTGTGCTATACAGTAGGAACTTGTTATTTATCTGTTCTATATATAATAGTTCATATCTGTTAATCCCAAACTCCCAATCCATCCTATTCCTCTTCCCCTTGGCAACATATGTCTGTTTTTTATGTCTGTGAGTTGTTTGTTTCATAGATTCATTTGTGTTGTGTTTCGTAAGTGATATTGAGGTAGAAAATTACTAGGTAGTCAATGTAGGGATAAGCCACAGTTTCTTCTAAACATCTACCTCTAATCTTCACTTACTTTTTCACACAAGTGTCTCGCTCCAGTGCTCCAGTAATCTATAGCCATATCTGTTGTTCCAGTTCCTCGGCATTCAGAGAGATGCCTCCCTGGCCTGCAGGTCATCAAACACTGGAACTCATGACAGGACAATCACTGACTGGTATCTAACTCATTGAGGAGAAAAACACCGGGTGGGCCATTAGCTTTAGAAACATATGTCTAGTTCTTAAACAATGGCCTGAGGTCATGAGAAAAGGTCAGGGAATGGAGACTTGAAGTCTTAGGGATATCCAATGATTGGAAAACCAAAGAAAGCCATAAAATTGACAACCTGGATGGGTTGATTTTTAAGCGGATTGGCCAGGGAATTGGGTACATTGGGACCCCTCAGCCAACCAACAACGAACTGGTCATTGTGGTTGAAGATATAAACTGCTGTGATTCCTGTGGTCTGGGGACACTTTCCCCTCTGTCTATGCTGGGAGCCCTGTCCTTCTGCTCTCTCAAGTAAAATTCTGCCTGTGTTAAATGTCTGCATATTTGTGGAGTTCATTCCTCAGCTTTGTGGATGGAATACAGATTCCTGTTTTAGTATCATATGATATTCGTCTTTCTCTATCGGATTTATTTCACAAGTCCATCCATGTTTCTGCAAATGGCATTATTTCCTTCTTTTTATAGCTCAGTAGTATTTCATTCTATATGTCAATACATACCACATCTTCTTTATCCATTCACCTATCCATGGACATTTAGGATGCTTCATGTTTTGGCTATTGTAACTGGTACTGCTCTGAATATTGGGTGCAGGTATCTTTTCAAATTTGAGTTTTCTCAAGATGTATGCCCAGGAGTGGGATTGCAGGATCATATAGTAACTTTATATTCAGGTTTTTATTCTTCAGTTTTTAAAAAAGGTCTTTATTGAATTTGCTACAGTGTTGTTACTGTTTTATGATTTGGTTGTTTGGCCTCCAGGCATGTGGCAGTATTAGCTTCCCTATCAAGGATCAAACCCTCACCCTCTGCACTAGAAGATGAAGTCTCAACCACTGGACCACCAGGGAAATCCCTTTTTTCCATTTTTAAAGGAACTTCCATACTATTTACATAAAGGCTACACCAATTTACATTCCCACCAACAGTGCAGGAGGGTTCCCTTCTCAGTATCTATTCTTTGTAAACTTTTTGACGATAACTATTCTGACTGGCGCGAGGTCCCCTCTTAGCAGTTGTATTATCTGCCTCATTTGCCAGTTCAAAAGCACTGGTGATTCCACCTGTAAGTTGAGTTTAAATCTGACAGAGCGCTCTGAGCCTTGAGGAGACTGGCTCCCTGCTTGTACTGATTCCTCTAGACGGTGTTTATGGAACAAATACTCATTCAGGGCAGCATAACAACTTATAGAGGAGAAATTATTTCGCGCACAACACTCATATTTTGTAACTGAAGTATTTCTCGTTTTCTGGCTCCTGTGCCCAGAGGGGTCTAGCACGACTGCTCCTTTTCATGTGTACCCTTTAGCCTCTGGGGAAAGCACTGGATGTAGCTGTCTTGGTCAGGAAAGTGCTTGTTCTGTATTGCGTAAACCCCAACACTTCCGTGGCTCAGTCACACAGAGCAGTTCAAGTTGCCTGAATCCCATCAAAGGGCTGGCTCTCCTCTGCAGTGATTCAGAGATATAGGCTCCCTTCCTCTTGTGGCTCAGCCTTTCCCTCCAGCCTCTTTATCACAAGCAGAAGGGGAGAGACGGGAGAAAGGCCATGCTTTTTAATCTCTGCGTCTGGTAGTGACACACATCACTTGGTCACCTTCCACTGGTGACAGTGAGTCACTCAGGTTTCCATGGAGATGGCAAGGGAGCTGAGACAAACAGCCCCTGACGGGCAGCTCTTTTCCAGTGGCAATGCTACGACGTGACAGAGAAGGACCAGCAGGGATGTTTGGTGGATGGTTAACCTTCTTTGCCATGGGAGCTTCTGTGTTTTTTTCCATTCAAGAAAAGACACCTGTGGAGAAAGGCAGGCAAGGAGTACTCCTCCATTTCCTCATACCACTGGTGGAAGTCTGATGATCACAGGCAAAGCCCAGTGCCTTGAGGCTTGACTGAAATGGAGCCTAAACTCATCACCTTCTTAGAAAAGTTCATTATTTTTTCCATTTTATGAAAACAAGTAACCTCTCTCTCTCTTTTGGTATCAATTTTTTTTCTAATTTTATTTTTTAATTGAAGTATAGTTAATTTACCATGTTGTGTGAGTTTCGGGGATACAGCACAGTGATTCTGTTATTTATATCGATACATACATTCTTTTTCATATTCTTCTTCCTTGTAGGTTATTGACCTATACAGTAGGTCCATCTTATATCTATTTTACACATATAGTAGTATGTGTATGTTAATCCCAACCTCCTAATAACCTCCTTCTTTTGAATAGACTGTATGAAAAAATAGTTGTTTACGATTTCTAGGTAGGTAGCCTATCTGTTTGAATATTTCCATAAACAAAGCCACCTAAACATCAAAAGTGGAATGGCTAATTAAATTAGATATCATGACACCATTAATAATAAGCACGACTGCTCCTTTTCATGTGTACCCTTTAGCCTCTGGGGAAAGCACTGGATGTAGCTGTCTTGGTCAGGAAAGTGCTTGTTCTGTATTGCGTAAACCCCAACACTTCCGTGGCTCAGTCACACAGAGCAGTTCAAGTTGCCTGAATCCCATCAAAGGGCTGGCTCTCCTCTGCAGTGATTCAGAGATATAGGCTCCCTTCCTCTTGTGGCTCAGCCTTTCCCTCCAGCCGCTTTATCACAAGCAAAAGGGGGAGAGACGGGAGAAAGGCCATGCTTTTTAATCTCTGCGTCTGGTAGTGACACACATCACTTGGTCACCTTCCACTGGTGACAGTGAGTCACTCAGGTTTCCATGGAGATGGCAAGGGAGCTGAGACAAACAGCCCCTGACGGGCAGCTCTTTTCCAGTGGCAATGCTACGACGTGACAGAGAAGGACCAGCAGGGATGTTTGGTGGATGGTTAACCTTCTTTGCCATGGGAGCTTCTGTGTTTTTTTCCATTCAAGAAAAGACACCTGTGGAGAAAGGCAGGCAAGGAGTACTCCTCCATTTCCTCATACCACTGGTGGAAGTCTGATGATCACAGGCAAAGCCCAGTGCCTTGAGGCTTGACTGAAATGGAGCCTAAACTCATCACCTTCTTAGAAAAGTTCATTATTTTTTCCATTTTATGAAAACAAGTAACCTCTCTCTCTCTTTTGGTATCAATTTTTTTTCTAATTTTATTTTTTAATTGAAGTATAGTTAATTTACCATGTTGTGTGAGTTTCGGGGATACAGCACAGTGATTCTGTTATTTATATCGATACATACATTCTTTTTCAAATTCTTTTCCCTTATAGGTTATTGACCTATACAGTAGGTCCATCTTATATCTATTTTACACATATAGTAGTATGTGTATGTTAATCCCAACCTCCTAATAACCTCCTTCTTTTGAATAGACTGTATGAAAAAATAGTTGTTTACGATTTCTAGGTAGGTAGCCTATCTGTTTGAATATTTCCATAAACAAAGCCACCTAAACATCAAAAGTGGAATGGCTAATTAAATTAGATATCATGACACCATTAATAATAAGCAGCTATTAACAGTTCACAAAGATACTTCATTGACATGAGAAAATATTCATAATGTATTAGGTAAAAAAGCAGGTAAACAAAAATAATTAAATAGCTACTAGTCAGTGACAAAAATTAAAGAACAGAATTATACATTCTTTTTTTTTAAAAAAAGAAAATTGTAATAGACTGCATTATTGTCCAAAAACACTTCCCACTTCATTGCACAAAGAATACAAATAGGCCCGAATATTCCTAGTTTTTCACTGTAACTGTTCCTAACTCTGTGTGTCTGTAACTTTGCTTTTCTGCCCGCTAACTCTGCAGGAGCTAGTGTTTACCTTTAGAATATCTTTCCCCTTGTAGTTACATATCAGAAGAAGGCCTCGGAGCCTCTGAACCATCAAACTCACGCCAGTTTATGACTGTCTTTGAAGCAATGCAAGAGAAAGACATCAAGATCCTATCACCGGGGACTTCCCTGGTGGCCCAGTGGTTGGGAATCTGCCTTCCAATGTGGGAGATGCAGGCTTGATCCCTGGTCAAAGGACTAAGATCCCACATACCGCAGACTGACTAAGCTCACATGCCTCAACTAAGACCCAATGCAGCCAAATAAATAAATATTAAAAAAAAAAGATCCTATCACCTTTGTTCCTTATCATTGACTCCTGATGGTGAGGTCTTGCATTATTTAAGCTCTCAGACTCCTCATGGAGTGTGAAGTGAAAATTGCTCAGTCGTGTCCAACTCTCTGTCACCCTATGGAAGAAAGCCATGGAATTCTCCAGGCAAGAATATTGGAGTGGGTAGCCATTCCCTTCTCCAAGGGATCTTGCCAACCCAGGATCAAACGTGGTCTCCATCCAGCATTTGCAGGTGGATTCTTTACCATCTGAGCCACCAGGGAAGCCCTCTCATGGGAGGAACTATGCCCTCCTCATAGGGGTGGGCGGGATACAGTTCTTGACGCATGAGCCTACTATGTTCCCTCTCCACCAGCTGAGAATAAAAGCCACCTTTCTATTTCCTCCAGACTCTGTCTTGCTACTCTCTTGGCTAAAGTGTTTTTTCCTCTCCACTCAGAATCTATGGTTTTAGATCATCTATCTGTTTGAATATTTCCACCATAAACATCAAAAGTGGAATGGCTAATTAAATTAGATATCATGACACCATTAATAATAAGCAGCTATTAACAGTTCACAAAGATACTTCATTGACATGAGAAAATATTCATAATGTATTAGGTAAAAAAGCAGGTAAACAAAAATAATTAAATAGCTACTAGTCAGTGACAAAAATTAAAGAACAGAATTATACATTCTTTTTTTTTAAAAAAAGAAAATTGTAATAGACTGCATTATTGTCCAAAAACACTTCCCACTTCATTGCACAAAGAATACAAATAGGCCCGAATATTCCTAGTTTTTTCACTGTAACTGTTCCTAACTCTGTGTGTCTGTAACTTTGCTTTTCTGCCCGCTAACTCTGCAGGAGCTAGTGTTTACCTTTAGAATATCTTTCCCCTTGTAGTTACATATCAGAAGAAGGCCTCGGAGCCTCTGAACCATCAAACTCACGCCAGTTTATGACTGTCTTTGAAGCAATGCAAGAGAAAGACATCAAGATCCTATCCCCGGGGGACTTCCCTGGTGGCCCAGTGGTTGGGAATCTGCCTTCCAATGTGGGAGATGCAGGCTTGATCCCTGGTCAAAGGACTAAGATCCCACATACCGCAGACTGACTAAGCTCACATGCCTCAACTAAGACCCAATGCAGCCAAATAAATAAATATTAAAAAAAAAAGATCCTATCACCTTTGTTCCTTATCATTGACTCCTGATGGTGAGGTCTTGCATTATTTAAGCTCTCAGACTCCTCATGGAGTGTGAAGTGAAAATTGCTCAGTCGTGTCCAACTCTCTGTCACCCTATGGAAGAAAGCCATGGAATTCTCCAGGCAAGAATATTGGAGTGGGTAGCCATTCCCTTCTCCAAGGGATCTTGCCAACCCAGGATCAAACGTGGTCTCCATCCAGCATTTGCAGGTGGATTCTTTACCATCTGAGCCACCAGGGAAGCCCTCTCATGGGAGGAACTATGCCCTCCTCATAGGGGGGTGGGCGGGATACAGTTCTTGACGCATGAGCCTACTATGTTCCCCTCTCCACCAGCTGAGAATAAAAGCCACCTTTCTATTTCCTCCAGACTCTGTCTTGCTACTCTCTTGGCAAAGAAGGTCAAGATTTTGGTTGGCAACAAATTTCTCCTTATTTCACCTCTTCAAGCAAAAAACACTTCTGTTTTTTGCTGGATCAGGACATCTTTATTATACCTTAAAAGTGTTGTCTCTTAGTGGATATTCTTGTCTTCTGATGAAAAGACAAGTAGTCTTAATATATTCTGACTGAACTTGATATACTCATGCTGTGAGAAACAGGGGAGGCAGAAAGAGGCAGTGAGCAGTGCCATAATGGGCCTCATTCATTTCCATGCAAAGTAAGAATGCAAATGGTGATGTGAGGTTAAAGAAGAGACTCTGACAAAAATGAAAAGGCCGTGGCCTTTGAAATTAATTTAAAACCAGGCAGATGGTAAGCACAAAAACTGACGTAGCAGCAGTGAATTTACATATAATGGATGCATTCACAGAGCAGGGCAAACTGAATGATGCTGTTATCAGTTATACAAGTAACTCATATCCTGTATGTGATGAGTAAAAAGTATACAGCAGGCTTCCCTGGTGTCCAGTGGGTAAGGAGTCCACCATGCAGTGCAAGGGTCACCAGTTCGATCCCTGGCTGGGGAAGATAACCTGTGCCACGGAGCGGCTGGACCAGTGTGACCAATTAGGAGCCAGCGCTCTGGGCGCATGTGCCCATAGTCGATGCTCTGCAGTGAGAGAGGCCACTGTGATGGGAGGCTCACACAGGCCAAAGAATAAAGATAGATGAAAATAGATAAATAAAAAGTCAATAAAAGAGGTCAAAATTTAAAAAACAAGTGTACAGCAACTGTTTAAATAGCAACAACATTCAAGGAAGAACAGGTGAGTACAAATTCATATGAGCATTCTATTTAACTTATGATACTTGGAAAATAAATTAAAAGCAACTTCAGGGCTTCTCTGGTGGTCCAGTGGGTAAGGATACTGCCTTGCAGTGCAAGGGGCGCTGGTTGATCCCTGGCCTGGGAAGGTCCTACGTGCTGTGGAGTGGCTGGAGTACCCAGTTCTTGGATCCTACTAGTTCCTCTCCACCAGCTGAGAATAAAAGCCACCTTTCTATTTCCTCCAGACTCTGTCTTGCTACTCTCTTGGCAAAGAAGGTCAAGATTTTGGTTGGCAACAAATTTCTCCTTATTTCACCTCTTCAAGCAAAAAACACTTCTGTTTTTTGCTGGATCAGGACATCTTTATTATACCTTAAAAGTGTTGTCTCTTAGTGGATATTCTTGTCTTCTGATGAAAAGACAAGTAGTCTTAATATATTCTGACTGAACTTGATATACTCATGCTGTGAGAAACAGGGGAGGCAGAAAGAGGCAGTGAGCAGTGCCATAATGGGCCTCATTCATTTCCATGCAAAGTAAGAATGCAAATGGTGATGTGAGGTTAAAGAAGAGACTCTGACAAAAATGAAAAGGCCGTGGCCTTTGAAATTAATTTAAAACCAGGCAGATGGTAAGCACAAAAACTGACGTAGCAGCAGTGAATTTACATATAATGGATGCATTCACAGAGCAGGGCAAACTGAATGATGCTGTTATCAGTTATACAAGTAACTCATATCCTGTATGTGATGAGTAAAAAGTATACAGCAGGCTTCCCTGGTGTCCAGTGGGTAAGGAGTCCACCATGCAGTGCAAGGGTCACCAGTTCGATCCCTGGCTGGGGAAGATAACCTGTGCCACGGAGCGGCTGGACCAGTGTGACCAATTAGGAGCCAGCGCTCTGGAGCGCATGTGCCCATAGTCGATGCTCTGCAGTGAGAGAGGCCACTGTGATGGGAGGCTCACACAGGCCAAAGAATAAAGATAGATGAAAATAGATAAATAAAAAGTCAATAAAAGAGGTCAAAATTTAAAAAACAAGTGTACAGCAACTGTTTAAATAGCAACAACATTCAAGGAAGAACAGGTGAGTACAAATTCATATGAGCATTCTATTTAACTTATGATACTTGGAAAATAAATTAAAAGCAACTTCAGGGCTTCTCTGGTGGTCCAGTGGGTAAGGATACTGCCTTGCAGTGCAAGGGGCGCTGGTTGATCCCTGGCCTGGGAAGGTCCTACGTGCTGTGGAGTGGCTGGACCGATGTGTCCAATTACCGAGCTGGAGCTCTGGAGCGCATGAGCCCAGAGCCAGCGCTCTGCGACGACAGACGCCACCGTGATGGGAGGCCCACACAGGCCAAAGAACAAAGATAAATAAATGAAAGACCAATAGCAGTGGCCAAAAAAAAAAGGCAACTTCGTGGTTAACTGACTATAGGGACAACAGTAATTCAGATTTACCACCTGCAAAGAAAAGGATAAGGAATCATGATAAAAATTTTCACAATGTGCCACTGAGTAACAAAATGATGACTCAGAATACTTTGTATAAACTAAAACATTATGACCCCTTTGCAAAAGGGGAGGGAAGAAAACCTCTGATGAGATTCCCCTTTGCATCCTGAGTCCCATTCTTGTTTCTGCAGCTAGAAAAAAAGTCAGAATGAGTTAGAGAAAGCCTAGCGAAGCAAAGATCTCAGAATGGAGAGATAATTGATGTAATTGCCAAGCATGCTTAACACAAGCCCACGGGATGTATAAGGTAGGTTTTTACAGCAGAAATGGACAGCTGCTCATGGTTGGTTTCTTTCCTTTATGGGCTCACAGCTAGGCTGCATTTTTCAGACTCCTTTATAGTCAGCTGTGATCACCACCACACCCCCCTCAAGCCCACCAGTAAATCAGCTGGAGATTCACTCCCTGTAGACCAAAACACCAAGACAGGAATAGCGAGACAATTGAAGTAGGAGGCCGGGCCCTGTCCAGACCACATAGGTCTCATTCTTGAAGTCAGGAGACCTCCCTAACCACACATGCACAGAAAGGCTCCTCGGAGGTCAAAGGAAAGTGAGGCTAATGCAAGGCTACCAATAGGCCTTTCTGTTAAGAGTCATGTTTCTCACATGCCCAGCTCCAATTTCTCCAAAGCTTCCTCTTTGCATAGGACCCCCTTCACTCCAGACCTTGGCAGCCTAAGGGAAATACACTTTTTTTTTTTTTTTTTGAGATTTATTTATTTATTTATTTTGGGCGGGGGTCGGGTTGGGAAGGAGGGGAGCGGGCGCGCCACTTCTATTGGTCTTTCGTTTCTCTGTTTTCATCCGTCTTTTGTTCTTTGGCTCCTGCGGGCCTCCCATTGCGGTGGCGTCCGTTGTTGCAGAGCGCCAGCTCTGGGCGCATGCGCTCCAGAGCTCCGGCTCGGTGATTGGACACATGAGTCCAGCTGCTCCGCGGCACGTGGAATCTTCCCAGGCCAGGGATCGAACCGGCGCCCCTTGCACTGCAAGGCGGTGTCCTTACCCACTGGACCACCAGGGGAAGCCCGGAAATACACTTTAAAAACATGTTATTACAGCAACGTGGATGGACCTAGAGAGTGTCATACTTAGTGAAGTAAGTCAGACAGAGAAGGAGAGGCATCATAAGACATCCCTTATATGTGGAATCTGGAAAGAAATGCTACAAATGAACTTACTTATAAAACAGAAAGAGGAAAAAAGAAGAAGAAGAAGAAAAAAAAACCAGAAAGAGACTCACAGACTTAAAAAATGAATTTGTCAGGGGGAAGGGATAGTTAGGAAGCTTGGAATGGTCATGTACACATTGGTATATTTAAAGTGGATAATCAACAAGGAGTTAACTATACAGCACATGGAACTCTGCTCAGTATCATGTGGCAGATGGAGGGGAGGGGAGTTTGGGGGAGTATGGATACATGTCTACACATGGCTGAGCCCTTCACTGTTCACTTAAAACCATCACACTATTTTAATCAGTTATGCCCCAATACAAAATAAAAAGTTCAAAAGAAAAAAAGTGACATTAATATGCAGTCCCTCCATGGAGGCCTCAGAACAAAATACCATTAACATCCTTAATTTCCTTGGGGCCTGGGGTTATAGAGTCTCTCAAGAAAAAAGGCACAAATCTCAAAGCTACGAGTTAAATATCTGAGATATATTATAAACCCTGGAAGTAGGCCGTTATCTCCAGATAGAAAACAGCTTTATTAGGGCTAAGCACTCCAAAGACAGAGAAACACATCTGTACCTTCCTGGGCATATGGCAGGATTTTGTAGAATTTGGACACCAGGATTTGTGCTAATGGCAAAGCTCTTCTTTGAAGCCACTGAAGGCCCAGACACAGAACTGTTACTTTAGAACGGTAGGGGAAAAGGTTTTAATGATACTCTGGGTACACAGAACTGTTACTTTAGAACAGGGGTCTTTCGGCACGTTTGCGCTCCTGGCCTCCCATTGCGGTGGCGTCCGTTGTTGCAGGCGCCAGCTCTGGGCGCATCGCCAGAGCTCCGGCTCGGTGATTGGACACATGAGTCCAGCTGCTCCGCGCACGTGGAATCTTCCCAGGCCAGGGATCGAACCGGCGCCCCTTGCACTGCAAGGCGGTGTCCTTACCCACTGGACCACCAGGGGAAGCCCGGAAATACACTTTAAAAACATGTTATTACAGCAACGTGGATGGACCTAGAGAGTGTCATACTTAGTGAAGTAAGTCAGACAGAGAAGGAGAGGCATCATAAGACATCCCTTATATGTGGAATCTGGAAAGAAATGCTACAAATGAACTTACTTATAAAACAGAAAGAGGAAAAAAGAAGAAGAAGAAGAAAAAAAAACCAGAAAGAGACTCACAGACTTAAAAAATGAATTTGTCAGGGGGAAGGGATAGTTAGGAAGCTTGGAATGGTCATGTACACATTGGTATATTTAAAGTGGATAATCAACAAGGAGTTAACTATACAGCACATGGAACTCTGCTCAGTATCATGTGGCAGATGGAGGGGAGGGGAGTTTGGGGGAGTATGGATACATGTCTACACATGGCTGAGCCCTTCACTGTTCACTTAAAACCATCACACTATTTTAATCAGTTATGCCCCAATACAAAATAAAAAGTTCAAAAGAAAAAAAGTGACATTAATATGCAGTCCCTCCATGGAGGCCTCAGAACAAAATACCATTAACATCCTTAATTTCCTTGGGGCCTGGGGTTATAGAGTCTCTCAAGAAAAAAGGCACAAATCTCAAAGCTACGAGTTAAATATCTGAGATATATTATAAACCCTGGAAGTAGGCCGTTATCTCCAGATAGAAAACAGCTTTATTAGGGCTAAGCACTCCAAAGACAGAGAAACACATCTGTACCTTCCTGGGCATATGGCAGGATTTTGTAGAATTTGGACACCAGGATTTGTGCTAATGGCAAAGCTCTTCTTTGAAGCCACTGAAGGCCCAGACACAGAACTGTTACTTTAGAACGGGGTAGGGGAAAAGGTTTTTAATGATACTCTGGGTACCACCAGAGTACCCCCTCTTGGTCTCTCCTATTTGAAAAAAGCCATCTTGTACACGGCTAAAGAGCAGGGGACAGTCTTATACAGAAGCCAGGAAAAGTTCCTCAGCCTATAGGATACTTTTCTAAGCAACCAGACCCTGTGACCCGAGGTCGGCCCGACTCCCCCTGAGCAGCAGCTGCCACCACTTTACTGGTGGACGAAGCTAACAAACTTACCTTGGGACAGCTGCTGGAAGTCCAGGTTCCTTATCAAGTACAAGAGGCTAGAGATAAAACCCACCACTGGTCACTGGAGGTCAATCTATCAAGTACCAGGCTTTGCTCCTTGACATCCCAGAGCTAACCCTCAAAACCCGCCACATTCTTAACACCACTACTCTTTCTTGCCTTGCAGTCCTTGGCCAGGTCTATGCCCGCAGTTCTGACAGACCAGGTCATAGAAGACCCTGAGGAAGAATGGTTTACAGATGGCAGTACTTTTCTTAGAGATGGAGGCAAGAGGCAGGGTATGCTATCCTGCGTGCTCATAGAGCCATAGAAGCAAAACCTTTGCTACCTAACACCCCGGCCCAAAAGGCTGAACTAATAGCTCTAAACCGAGCCTTCATTCTAATGGAAGGAAAGATGGTAAATATATACATACTCAAACTATGCCTTCCTCATTTTACATGCCAGTGCAGCTATCTGGCAAGAGAGAGGACTTCTAAATGCAAGACTCTCCCCTGTAACATATGGGAGTGAGATTTTATATCTCATAGAAACAGTTCAAAAAACAAAACAGCTGGCAGTCATTCCCTGCCATAGGCACCAAAAGGGAAATTCTCAAATTTGCCTTTCAAAACAGAGCAGATTTGGAAGAAAAGAGAGCAGACCTGATGCCCGTAAATGACGTGGCTCAAATCCCATCCCTTACCTCTTCTAATGTTAATAACCAGGTACTCAGCTTCTGAAGAGAATTGAGCCCACGACAGAGGGGAAACTGCTTCCAAAATGGAAATGTCCTTACCAAGTCTCGCTGAGCACCCTCACAGCCGTCAAGCTCCAGGGGGTCACCAGCTAGGTTCATCTGCCCAGGATTAAATCTGTTCCCCGTGATAAGTTACAGGAACCTGGAGACCCACATTCCAGCTGCCCCTTCCTCCAAGTCTCCACAGGATCTGGAGGACCACAGCAGCTCAGGTGGATGAGTGAGCCACTAGAAGACCTGAAGCTCCCTACTCTAAAAGAACAAAAACATTTAGACTCCAGGCTAAGTACCCACAGCTACTATCTTATTTTTGCCTTCAGGTTCTAATCCACTTATTGAGTAGTTGATACACTCTGGTAAATTCAGATACCTATTGTCTTTGCTCTCACCCTCGCTCTTGGAATTCACTGAACTGCTCTGCCCATGCTCGGTGATTTAAACATGCCCCTAACATGGCACTACTACGAAGCCACTAATTGCCTTGGCTTTTCTGTGCCTATTTCCCATATCTATAGGCTGGACAGACTGGTCCGCATTCCACAAACTCTTGCTTCCTCTACTCGGTTGACAGAGTGGTGGATTTGTTTACCCTGAGCCAACTCCATCATGGCCCACGGCAATGTCTTTGTCCATCCTGTAAGGAATTCTAAGCCAAGTTCCTGATGGAAGCACAAGGTCAGAATTGTTAATTTTCCTACTGAATAAAATTCTAATGTCTTTTGCCTAACCCTCTCCTTAGCAACAGGAAACCTGGGACCAACAGGTTCAGACCTTCCACTTTGGAAATACAAAAAAGATATGCTGACTTTGTACATCCAGATTCCTACCCTTGCTTGAGCCTCTGATTCTAATAGTTTTACTGATCTTTAGTCCTGGCTTCTCTAATTATTTAGTTTGTTTTCTCTAGAGCATCACAGGACAATGGTGATATGCAGGGACTCCAGCCATCCCACAGCAGATCCTGCTGAAACCACAACAGAAGTCATCCTGGGGCCCCTTTAATGCAACAGGGTGAGCGCTCCATGATCCCGACTAAGTAGGATCGACAAGGCCTCGCCAGCCTGAAGAAGTGACAGAAGACAGACGTTCACCCGTCACCTTCCCAATAAAGATTTTCTGGGTGTTTACATCTCTCAGGGGGGTTTGAGACAGGAGGTAGATGGGCACCCCTAGGTTAAAGCAATTGGAGATTCATTCCCTGTGGACCAAAACTCCAAGACGAGAATAGCAGGACAATGAAGAGAGCAGGCTGGGCCCTGCCCAGACCATGTATTTCTCATTCTTAAGTTAAGAAACCTCCCCAACCACACTTGTGCAGAAAGGCTCCTTGGAGGTCAAACAGCAGTGATGCTAACTAATGACAGGCTACTCACAGGCCTTTGAAGCAGAATTCACCTTATCTAAGAGATGTGAGAGCACATGTGGGAGCATCCGGAAGTATACCAAATATGGACTGGGAACCAGATAAATCCAAATGATTGGCTCCAGGAAACCTAGAAGAAATGTCTCATATGTGAGTTAAACTGCCATGAAGGCGCAACTCACAGACTCTCCTTCCGCATCTGGCTGTGTATCTATCCACACACACTGTACACTCTTTCCTCCTAATAAATAAAACTTCTGGGTTTTCCTGGTGGCTCAGTGGTAAAGAATCTGGCCACCAATGCAGGAGACACAGGTTCGATCCCTGGTCTGGGAAGATCCCACAGGCTGCGGAACAGCTGGGCCCGTGAGCCACAACTACTGAACCCATGCACCGTAGAGCCCAGGAGCCACAGCTAACGGAGCCTGCATGCCCTAGAGCCCACGCTCTACAACAGGAGACGCCATCACAATGAGAAGCCTGAGCACTGCAAGTAGAGAATAGCCCACAAAGCAACAAAGACCCAGCACAGCCAAAAATAAATAAATAAAATTATTATAAAACTTGTTGCATTACTTCTCATCTTTTCTGCAATGAAGAAAGGCCAAGCCCTGCTCACTGATCACTGCTTTAGTGGCTAAGATTTGATGCTATCTCCAGCGCAACCTGGCCTCAATCACTGGCTGGGAACTCAAGCCCCGCTTCAAGCTGTTGCTGGCTGAGGTCACCCAGATCAAAAGTATTAAAGATTAAAAAAACAAAAAAACCCACTAAAACAAAAACTGAGCTTTCAGTGGAGTATGTTTTATATTGCATTTTTAGTAGAAGCAAAACTTTTCCTAGCACTTTGCTTTGAAAAGGGACAACTTTTGAAGAGCACCTACTAAGTATACACAGCACAGAATTAGAAGCTTTTCATACAAGCACATAGAAAAGAAGCACATATGGGCAAAGAGAAAGGAAAATGCAACATCTGATATTTTCAGTCACTGAAGCCTATCACATGTTAAAGAATGCCTGATACTAAATGACTGGAATCCAGTCAAAACATTTTTACAAGATGTAACTAAAATGAATTGCATGTTAAAGACTGTCTTATTGAGATATAATGCACCAATTCATTCAAATGTGCAGTACAATGTTTTTAGTACATTCACAATGTTGTACCACCATTGCCAATCTAATTTTAGAGCCTTTTCCTCCTCCCTTGAAAGAAAGAAAGAAACTACATACCCATTAATTCCCTTTCCTTCACTACCCATTCCCTCAACCCACTCATCTATTCTTGATCATCACAATACTCGCCTGTTCAGAACATTTCATACAAAGGAGATCATACAATATGTGATTCATTTTGTGACTGGCTCCTTTCACTTTGTTGCTATTTAGTTCCTTAACACAATATTTTTAAGGTTCTTCTATGATAGTATGTATTGATATTCCACTCCTTTTTATTGCTGAATGATATTCTATTGTGTGTTTATGCTACATTTTGTTTACCTGTTTATCTGTTGCTGAACTTTTGGATTGTTTCCACTTTTGGCTATTATGAATAATGCCACTATGAATATCTGTGCACAAATTCTGTATGTTTTCATTTCTCTTGGGTATATACACCTAGGAGTAGAATTGATAGGTCATAAGGTAACTCTGTGGTTAATCATTTGAAGAACTACCAGACTCTTTTCCAAACTGGTTGCACCATTTCACATTCCTATCAGAAATGTAGGAGTTTTCCACGTTTCCCATCTGTGTCAACACGTGTTATTTTTTCTAATTTTATTTTTAATTGGAGGATAATTACAATATTGTGATGGCTTCTGCCATACATCAACAGGAATACCCATAGGGTTACCTATGTTCTCAATAGTTGCTACTATGTGACTTTTTGGATTATAGTCATTTTAGAAGTGTGAATTGGTATCTCATTGTGGTTTTGACTTGTATTTCCCTAATGAGATAATGTTGAGTATACTTTGCTGAATGTATTTTGCTTATTGTCTATTTGTGGATAGTCTTTGCAAAAAGGCCTATCAAATCCTTTGCTCATCTTTAAAGAGGGTATTACTGAGTTTTTTTTTATTTTTATTTTTTATTTTACTTTTTACTTTTACAGAGTTTTGTTGTTTACAGATATTTATGATCCCAGATTAATCATATGTATATCCCTCCCATCCCACCCCTCCAGGCCTTCGCACTTACTGAGTTTTAATTTTTAAAAATACATATTCGGGACACCAGTTCCTTACCATATGTATGATTTTAAAATATTTTCTCCTATTCTGTGCGTTGTCTTTTCACTTTCCTGAACTGTCTTTTGAAGCACAAAACCTTTTAGTTTCTATGAAGTCCAATTGAACTATTATTTCTTTTTTTAAAAAAATATTTATTACTTTATTAGTCTTAGCTGCAGCATGCAGGAACTTTTCATTCTGTTGTCGAGGCAGGAGGGCTTAGTTGCCCCGAGCCACGTGGGATCTTAGTTCCCTGACCAGGAATCTAACCAGTGTCCTCGGCATTGGAAGGCGTATTCTTTAACCACTGGACCACTAGAGAAGTCCCTATTATTTCTTTTTTCACTTGTGCTTTTGCTATTGTATTTAAGAATTCATTGTCTAACTAAAGATCATGAATATTTATTCCTATGTCTTATGATTTTTATAGTTTTATCTATTACATTTAAGTTTTTATCCATTTGAGTTAATTTTTATCTATGGTGTGTAATTGGGGGGTGGGGAGGACAGGGTGTCTTGCTTGTTCTTTTTCACATGGCTATTCAATTGTCCTAGATCAATTTGTTGAAAACACCAACCTTTTCCTCAGGTAATTGTTTGGGAGGTTTGGTGAAAATCATTTGACCCTAAATGGGCAGGTCTATTTTTCTAATTTTATTTTTAATTGGAGGATAATTACAATATTGTGATGGCTTCTGCCATACATCAACAGGAATACCCATAGGGTTACCTATGTTCTCAATAGTTGCTACTATGTGACTTTTTGGATTATAGTCATTTTAGAAGTGTGAATTGGTATCTCATTGTGGTTTTGACTTGTATTTCCCTAATGAGATAATGTTGAGTATACTTTGCTGAATGTATTTTGCTTATTGTCTATTTGTGGATAGTCTTTGCAAAAAGGCCTATCAAATCCTTTGCTCATCTTTAAAGAGGGTATTACTGAGTTTTTTTTTATTTTTATTTTTTATTTTACTTTTTACTTTTACAGAGTTTTGTTGTTTACAGATATTTATGATCCCAGATTAATCATATGTATATCCCTCCCATCCCACCCCTCCAGGCCTTCGCACTTACTGAGTTTTAATTTTTAAAAATACATATTCGGGACACCAGTTCCTTACCATATGTATGATTTTAAAATATTTTCTCCTATTCTGTGCGTTGTCTTTTCACTTTCCTGAACTGTCTTTTGAAGCACAAAACCTTTTAGTTTCTATGAAGTCCAATTGAACTATTATTTCTTTTTTTAAAAAAATATTTATTACTTTATTAGTCTTAGCTGCAGCATGCAGGAACTTTTCATTCTGTTGTCGAGGCAGGAGGGCTTAGTTGCCCCGAGCCACGTGGGATCTTAGTTCCCTGACCAGGAATCTAACCAGTGTCCTCGGCATTGGAAGGCGTATTCTTTAACCACTGGACCACTAGAGAAGTCCCTATTATTTCTTTTTTCACTTGTGCTTTTGCTATTGTATTTAAGAATTCATTGTCTAACTAAAGATCATGAATATTTATTCCTATGTCTTATGATTTTTATAGTTTTATCTATTACATTTAAGTTTTTATCCATTTGAGTTAATTTTTATCTATGGTGTGTAATTGGGGGGTGGGGAGGACAGGGTGTCTTGCTTGTTCTTTTTCACATGGCTATTCAATTGTCCTAGATCAATTTGTTGAAAACACCAACCTTTTCCTCAGGTAATTGTTTGGGAGGTTTGGTGAAAATCATTTGACCCTAAATGGGCAGGTCTATTTCCAGAACTCTCGATTCTATTCCACTGATCTTTATCTGGCGACCACGAGTTGAAACTTTGCTCAAAGCTGCTATGGACTTACGGCAATACTGCTCTTAACTGATTCTTAGGCTTTTAGGCAATCCATCATTGCTTGTTTAATATCAGAGCAAACCTTTCAGAAGCGGTAAATGACCAAGTGTGCCCCAAAATTAAAGCGAATTAAAACACATTGCTTTGAGAAGGTTCTAAAGAAAATTCAAAACATTCCGGGGTGTAGTAATATCTGAGCGAGAAATAACTGGCCTGGTTCACTGGCTCCATTGTTCGTTAGAATTTCTCTTCCTTTCTCCTCAGGGATGGGCGCTCTCAAAGATCATTATCCACAGAGTGGAGGAGGGCAGCGGTTCCACCGCCATCAGCTGCTTTCTCTCACATAAACAAGCGTTGAGACGCCTCTGAAAGCCATGGGAAATTCTGTCATCTGTAGAGTTTTTCAAAGACCTTTCCAGAATGTGATTTATTACCAAAGCTAAGAAGGAGAAGCGCACACAGTTGCCAGCTCGCCCGAGAGCCAAGGTCCTTAGAAACGCCGAGGTCCTGTTGCACCTGCTGGCCGAAGGCGCCGCAGTTCCTGGCAGCTCACTCCCCATCTAGGTCTACGTTTTCCCCTCGCCACGCGCCCTCGGGCCTCCTTTAAAGGGCACCGCGGGTCCAGAGTTGCAACCATGTCGCCCACCTGGGCGCTCGCAGCGCGCCACCCCGCGGGGTTGCTGCTCCGCCGGCGGGACCAGCCGCCGGGCTTTTTCCCCCCGGAGGCAACTCGGAGGCCCCCGGGTCCTGCGCGCAGTGCTTTGGCGGCGGCGGTGGCGCAGGGCGCGCTGAAGCTGCTGGGCGCGCACAGGAGTCCCGGGGCCGGGCGGGCGGCGCTGGGTGTGGCAGGGCGTAGGCGGGCCCCACCGTCGCCAGAGCAGGGCGTGCGGGCTGGCTGGGGCCAGGGGCGCGGACGCAGACTCGGGAGGACGCGGCAGCTGGCGCGGGACGTAGGGGCTGCGGCCATGCCTTCCCCGTGGAGAGAGCTGCTCCTGGAGAGCCTCCTGGGTAAGCCGAGACCGCCCGCCGCGCGTTCGCCAATCGGTCCCCTCGGCCGCGCCGCGAGCCACGATGCTCGGCAGGGCTGGCTGAGCCTTGGGAGGAAGGAAAGAGCGTTCGGTGCCCGAGGTAGAGATACTTAGCGTCCCCTTGAAACTTATACTCCTGAAGGAATTTTTTTTAAGTGAGAAAAGCCCTAGATTGAGGTTCTGAGGATTCGGCGTTCCAACGAGTCCTTCCGGGCTCCCACGCCACCCAGGTGTTGCAGCCAAGTGACAAGACTTCTTCACCCGTCGGCTGCGAGGCTGGTACCAACCCTGAGTCCCCTCACCTGTAACCTTTAAGTTTAACTGAATAAACTTCAGTACCGAACTTTGGCTTCCCAAGTGGGTAAAGAATCCACCTGCCAATGCAGGAGAGCCAGGAAGAGCCTTGGAAGAGGAAATGACACCTTTCACAAGGGGGCGCCGTTCCCCCACTCCTGGTCCTCCCCCTCCCCTCTCCCCGACCAGGTGAGCACTCAGTGGTGGCTACTGCTTGGGTTGATCCGGCTCCAGTGAGCTTGGGTAGTGGATGCGCGTTTGAGCACTTGGCCAAAAACATCCAACACGAGACACGAGTCCCTTGGTGTGCTCACTTAGCAGCTTTGTAAAAAAACACCAAGAACAATTATTGTAGTGTTCTCGGAGTTGTATTATTGGAATCAGAATTCCCAGACACAGGTTTGGGAGACTGGAAGGATCTCACTGTTCACAATGAAAGAAAGGGGTGCCTTCCTAAGAACTTGAGTTTCTGGGAGCTGGTAGCTCTCCGGTAGGGGGGCCTCATATTCTGGCCCAGTCTGTATCTCCCAAATATAGGGTGTAAGTTCATCCCAGAGTGCTAGCGTGCTAGATACTCTGTGTACTTGGTCTCTTTTAATCCTAATAACTCAATTCTAAAAGTACTGTTCTCAGTGATTAAGTGTGGTTTGGAACCAGATTGCCTGGTTTTAAGTGCCTGTTTGCCACTCTGTGACTTTAGGCAATTACTTAACTTTCAGAATCTCAGGAGCTTTTCTAGTTCTTTGATGTTGCATTCGTAAATGAGAAGTAGAAATAGTGTCAGTTCCACAGTTTGTCTGAGGAATAAGAGAGAAAATCAGTGGGAATACTTAGCACCAAGCCTCCTATGTGGTAAATGTCCATTGGCTAATTGTCATCATTGTAGAAGATTACAGAGTCAGAACATGTGAAGTAACTTCAGATCTGGATTTTCCACTTCTCCACACTGCCTCCTAAGGCTTAGGTTTAAAATAGCTTGCTCACAAGAAAATGATTATTTCCTAACTCACTTGCCTTTGGCTGGAGTCTGTAGAAGGAGGAAGGAGTTCTGCTGTTTGTTGTTCTTTTTGATTTTCACGAAATTTCTCATTAAAGAAGGGTTGACTTAGTTAGGGACATTTTATCAATCAGGATCTTGACAGGAAACCAGATTCAGCCTGGATGGTTGAAATGAAGAGCCTTTAATAAAGGGACTACCTACCTGTGGCACTTCCCTAGTGGCTCAGATGATAAAGAATTTGCCTTTAATGAAGGAGACCTGGGTTCGATCCCTATGTTGGGAAGATCCCCTGGAGAAGGGAATGGCAACCTACTCCAGTATTCTTGCCTGGGTAGTCTATGGACAGAGGAGCCAGGTGAGCTACAGTTTGTGGGGTTGCAAAGAGTCAAGAACGACTTAGTGACTTTCACTTTGCCTACGGGTATGAACAAGGTTAAAAGGTAAAATAGGGGATATTAAGGGACTTAAAATGGCTGGAAGCCATTCTCATCCTGGGCCTGACCTCGGGACGGAATTTCCTCATTGGAACCCAGGTAAGGCCAGAGTCATTAAGAAAGGTAGCCAGAGCAGGTGTAGTGATTGTTGTTTAGCTGCTCAATCGCATCCGACTCTTAATGACACCATAAACTGTAGCCTACTAGTCTCCTTGTCCATCCCAGAGTGCTAGCGTGCTAGATACTCTGTGTACTTGGTCTCTTTTAATCCTAATAACTCAATTCTAAAAGTACTGTTCTCAGTGATTAAGTGTGGTTTGGAACCAGATTGCCTGGTTTTAAGTGCCTGTTTGCCACTCTGTGACTTTAGGCAATTACTTAACTTTCAGAATCTCAGGAGCTTTTCTAGTTCTTTGATGTTGCATTCGTAAATGAGAAGTAGAAATAGTGTCAGTTCCACAGTTTGTCTGAGGAATAAGAGAGAAAATCAGTGGGAATACTTAGCACCAAGCCTCCTATGTGGTAAATGTCCATTGGCTAATTGTCATCATTGTAGAAGATTACAGAGTCAGAACATGTGAAGTAACTTCAGATCTGGATTTTCCACTTCTCCACACTGCCTCCTAAGGCTTAGGTTTAAAATAGCTTGCTCACAAGAAAATGATTATTTCCTAACTCACTTGCCTTTGGCTGGAGTCTGTAGAAGGAGGAAGGAGTTCTGCTGTTTGTTGTTCTTTTTGATTTTCACGAAATTTCTCATTAAAGAAGGGTTGACTTAGTTAGGGACATTTTATCAATCAGGATCTTGACAGGAAACCAGATTCAGCCTGGATGGTTGAAATGAAGAGCCTTTAATAAAGGGACTACCTACCTGTGGCACTTCCCTAGTGGCTCAGATGATAAAGAATTTGCCTTTAATGAAGGAGACCTGGGTTCGATCCCTATGTTGGGAAGATCCCCTGGAGAAGGGAATGGCAACCTACTCCAGTATTCTTGCCTGGGTAGTCTATGGACAGAGGAGCCAGGTGAGCTACAGTTTGTGGGGTTGCAAAGAGTCAAGAACGACTTAGTGACTTTCACTTTGCCTACGGGTATGAACAAGGTTAAAAGGTAAAATAGGGGATATTAAGGGACTTAAAATGGCTGGAAGCCATTCTCATCCTGGGCCTGACCTCGGGACGGAATTTCCTCATTGGAACCCAGGTAAGGCCAGAGTCATTAAGAAAGGTAGCCAGAGCAGGTGTAGTGATTGTTGTTTAGCTGCTCAATCGCATCCGACTCTTAATGACACCATAAACTGTAGCCTACTAGTCTCCTCTGTCCATGAGATTTCCCAGGCAAGAATACTGGAGTGGATAGCCATTCCCTTCTCCAGGGGATCTTCCCTACCCAGGGATCGAGCCCTGCTTGTGTTCCCTGCATTGGCAGACTGAATCACCAGGAAAGCAGTCCAGTTGTACTGGAGGGAAGGGCTCTTGTTTGTTTCCAGGGGAGAGGTGGAAGATCCCCTGGAGAAGGGAATGGCTATTCACTCAGGATTCTTGCCTGGGAAATCTTGTGGACAGAGGAGTTTGGTAGGCTACAGTCCATGGGGTTGCAAAGAGTCAGACACGACTTAGTGATTAAACCACCACTACATTTTGTCTTACAAGCTTTTCTTTTCCCTTTTTTCCCTCCAGGATATGTTTCCTGGTCTCTCTGCCATGGTCTGGGCCCAATGATCTATTACTTTCCCCTGCAAACATTGGAACTCACTGGGCTGGAAGGTTTTGCTGTAGCATGTCTTTCTCCATTATTCCTCACAATTACTCCTGTCTGGAAACTGGTTAATAAGACATGGATGCTAGCCCTGCTGCGGATCATTACTGTTGGTAAGATTTAAAAGTAATTCCTTAAAGTTGTTTTTCTTTTTAACTTAAAAATGAAGGGGAAATATGTAGACTCTTCTTTGAGTGCTAAATGATGGAATAAAAAAATAAGATTTCTCTTTCTCTCAGTACTACCTTGAAGAGTTTTAGTAGAATTATAAGTCTAGAGCAAGAGTCAGCATATGTCCATTTTTAACTTTTATGTCAGATTGGAAAAGCTTAAGGACCACTGAAATGAAGAGGGGGAAAGACACCTTGGAGAACAGGTCACATCTTGAACATATTCTTGTTCTTTGTTTCCAGGTATGACACAAAACTCAGAAGTCATTAAAAGTTGTGAACTGATATTGCATAAAATGTGAAACTATGAAAAATAGGAGATGTTTTTCATGAAATATAGAACTATGAAAAGTGCATGATGCACATGGTAGTAAGCAAAGGCAATCAACAAATTAAAAAAATACAGCAGCTCTTCTAGTCAAAGGTCTAATTTCACTAATATATGGAGTTTTTAGAAATCAGTAATAAAAGGACCAATAACTCAACAGAAGAGAAAGCGAAGGATATGATCAGTTTACTGGAAAGGAAATATGACTGGTTCTTAAACAGATACTAAAAGGTATAGAACACAGATCATACACACACATATTTATAGATCATTTCACATATCAGATTGGCAAAGAATAAACTCAGGTAACACTGTTCTAAGCATGGGAAAGCACGTACTCATGCATTGCTGGTGAGAATGTAAATTTGCACAACTTCTGCAAAGGATAATTTAGCAGTGTTTATTAAAATTACAGATCACTCAGCAGTTCTGCTTCTGGGTGTACATCCTATAGATAAACTTACCTATGTGTAAAATGATAAAAATAAAAGGCTGTCTCATCATTGCCGCAGTGTTTATAATAACAATGTTAGGAGTCATCTAAATGTCATCTGTATGGGCTAGGTTAGGTTAAATTATGGTTATGAAACTAGAAGGACTGTAGAATACTATCCAGCTATACTAAAGAATGAGACCATTTATATAAGGAAACGGAATGTTCTTCAAAATACATTGTTAAATGAGAAAAAAGAATCACTAAACAGTATGTACAGAATGCTAAAATTTGTGTAAAGTAGGTTAGATGAAATAGATTTAGTAATTAATCGAGCATGCATTAAATAGGTCTAGAAGTATTTTTTAAAAAGCACTGATATCATTTTTGTAGCTTCCGAGGTGAAAAATTTGATAGCTAGACACACGTATGAAAAGGAAGCTTTGCACTGAATACCTTTTGTAGCTTTTGAATTCTGAATTTCAATGTTACATTGCCAAAGCCCAGCAATTAAAAAAAATGTACACTTACCATTATAAAAACTTGAGATAATTATATTAATAAATATTGAGAGACCTTGAAAAAGTACTGGTAATAAAAAAAAAAAAAGTAAAAGTGTGAGGTCATGGAGAAAAGGTTTAAAAAACGAAAATATCAGACTCCAGCCTGCTTCAATCTGTAGCTGAAAAGCTTGACCGTCTTGGCCTTCCACTATGACAATCAGAGAAAATTGGTTTCTCTGAGTTTTCCAAGTGACATTTGTTCCTGAGCCATGCTGTGTATTTCTTCTGTCTAGGAACAGTGATAGGCATCACTAGGAAATTTACCGTCTGTTTTTCTGTGCATCAGTCCCTGAAGAAGGCAGAGCATGGTTAGTGAGTGTAGCAAGCTCTGTGGTTACCCACAAAGGTCTGAAGCTCAGAAACAGCAGTGGTAAAAACCACTGGGAAATACATCCTTTAAAAAGATGATGTCTGTAGGGATGAAAAAACATATCAAACGATTATGGAATTCTCAGCTCCAGAAAAAATAGAGATGAAACTTCCTTCTTCCAGAGTATATGTAGTAACTGAGTTAAACTGCTCTTGGCTTAGAGAATTCTTCTACGATTGACTGTGGTTTCAGCACACTCCTTGGTTGGCTTTATTGGGGGGGATCTCACCAGCGGCACTTTTTTTGTCGCCTTTGCTCAATGCTGCCTGGGGTAATTTTACCTACAAAGCCACTCACCACACAGTTCCTGGGACAGTTTTATTTTTAGTCTAGTTCTGGTCCAGTAACTTCTGGATGCTACCGTGTAACAGGAGATAACTAGAGAGTATGGTCTTTGAGATACTTCTTGTTGTTTCCCTTCATCTCCTTCCTCCCTGAAAACTTAGAATTGTACTTGAGAAAGGGGAGTGGGTAGGAAAGTGACTCAGAGCTGAGGAGGAACAAGCCAGTCTGTGTCAGATGCTCTTCCAGGTGGCCGTTGAGTTTGACGAGGCTAAAGAGAGGTGGAAGTAAGATGTGCTTTGCCTTAAAACTCTTTTCAGATGCTTCTTAAGGAAATGAAACAACTTTGGTTTTTTTAATCAAGTTCTAAGAGATTCTTACACAACTACAAAGACAATCTGAGTGTTATATGCTGTCTCGTGATTACCAATTCAGATATTTTAGTTTAATTAGTCCATAGTTAACTGTTAAATTAGTTCATTCTATTGGGCTGACCAAAAAGCCCATTTGGGTTTTCTTTAACAGCTTAGGCTTCCCTGTAGCTCAGGCAGTAAAGAGTCTGCCTGCAATACAGGAGACCTGGTTTCGATCCCTGGATTGGGAAGATCCCCTGGAGTAGGGAATGGCAACCCACTCCAGTGCTCTTGCCTGGAGAATCCCACGGATAGAGGAGCCTGCTGGGGTTGCAAAGTGTCAGACACGACTGAGTAACTAACACTACTACTACTTAAAAACTTCAGGAAAAAGCAGAATGAACTTTTTGGGCAGCCCAGTACAATTGATTTAGGTTAGTTTTGACCTTAATTATTTTGACTCACTAAAGTAGACAAAGTAATTATTTTCTGAGGTAGACAATATTAAGTGTTGATAAGAATACAAAGTGAAATCCTCACCCGTTGCTGGTGGGAATGTAAAAGGGTACAGCTGACTTGGAATATGCTTTGGCAGTTCCTCAAAATGTTAAACATAGTTGTCATATGACCCAGCAATTCCACTCCTTGGAATAGACTCAAGAAAAGTGGAGGGTGCTTCACTGGTGGTCCAGTGGCTAAGACTCTGTGCTCCTAGTGCAGAGGTCTGGGGTTCAAACCCTGGTCAGGGAACTAGATCCCATGTGCTGCAACTAAGACCTGGTGCAATCAAATAAATAAAAATGTCTTAAAAAAAAAAAAGGAAAAGAAAAGTAGAAACATGTTCACATAAGACCTGGCACATAAATGTTCATAGGAATATTATGCATAATAGCCAAAAAGTATAAACAATCTGAGTGCCATCAATGAGGTGAATAAATAAACAGAAGGCAGTGTGTTCATGCACTGGGACATTATTTAGTCATAAAAAGGAAGGAATGGAGCACTGATACATGCTACAACATGCATGAACCTTTTTTTTTTTTGGATTAGCCTTTTTAAAAAAAAGGTTTTTAATTAAAATTTAGTTGGTTTACAATGTAGTGTTCATTTCAGGTACATAGTTTCTGGTAGAGTTTCACGGCTTTGTAAACTTGTTAAGAACCATTGAGTCATACACTTTAAGACTATGAATTTTATGCTAGAATAATATCACAATAAAATTTTCAATAAGATTTATGTATACACATTTATTAGGGTTTCCCTGGTGGTAGAGACAGTAAAGAATCTGCTTCCACTGCAGGAGACCTTGATTTAATCCCTGGGTCAGAAAGATGCCTGGAGAAGGGAATGACAACCCACTCCAGTGTTCTCGCATGGTGAATTCCATAGATAGAGGAGCCAGGTGGGCTACCATAGGGTTGCAATGAGTCAGACATAACTGAGCATAAATTTCACTTTTGTAACTATGTATTAACTGTATCTACCTGTACACATGATGTTAGATACAACAGTTATCAGGTGCAGATCATTGAATAGCGGGGTATGATTGCCAGAAATGTTTAACTCTCCTTAAAATTTGCTTGTAGGTAGCATCGCCTCCTTCCAGGCTCCAAATCCAAAACTTCGGCTTATGGTCCTCGCACTTGGTCTGTCTTCCTTGCTGATAGTGCAAGCTGTAACATGGTGGACAGGAAGTGGTTTGCAAAGGTATAATTTGAAGCTTGTGCCTGTAGGCAAACAAGTGTGGTTGGTTACCAAAGGGAAGTTGGGATTGGGCATTCCAAGCTTTCGATTTACCTTGCATTTACCTTGCTGATGTCCCATTTTTACCTTTTCACAAAAAACCCGGTTGTGACTATTTGCCATCAGTCTCAGTGATGTGAGAATGAAGGAGTTATAATAAGTTGCCTAGGTAACAGGCTATATAAAGGCAAGTCATGTACCAATAAGGCTAAGTCATGTAGATTACCAGCCAGACTACCTCACACATACTCCTTTTGTAACACTGTGAAATTCACAATGAAAGTAGTGCATTGAGACCTCAAAAAAAAGTTAAAAATACTTCTGTACTTACAGGTACTTGAGAATCTGGGGATTTATTTTAGGACAGATTCTCCTTGTTGTTCTCCGCATTTGGTACACTTCACTGAACCCAGTCTGGACATATCAGATGTCCAACCGAGTGATACTGACGTTAAGTACCATTGCCACACTTGATCGCATTTACACAGGTAAGTAAGCATGGGCCTGGTTTATTTAGGGATTTTTCTCTCTTGCACCGTTTATTTACCTTTCTTATCTGAATGTCATACATCTTGGGTGACACAATTAAAATTGAGTCATACACTTTAAGACTATGAATTTTATGCTAGAATAATATCACAATAAAATTTTCAATAAGATTTATGTATACACATTTATTAGGGTTTCCCTGGTGGTAGAGACAGTAAAGAATCTGCTTCCACTGCAGGAGACCTTGATTTAATCCCTGGGTCAGAAAGATGCCTGGAGAAGGGAATGACAACCCACTCCAGTGTTCTCGCATGGTGAATTCCATAGATAGAGGAGCCAGGTGGGCTACCATAGGGTTGCAATGAGTCAGACATAACTGAGCATAAATTTCACTTTTGTAACTATGTATTAACTGTATCTACCTGTACACATGATGTTAGATACAACAGTTATCAGGTGCAGATCATTGAATAGCGGGGTATGATTGCCAGAAATGTTTAACTCTCCTTAAAATTTGCTTGTAGGTAGCATCGCCTCCTTCCAGGCTCCAAATCCAAAACTTCGGCTTATGGTCCTCGCACTTGGTCTGTCTTCCTCGCTGATAGTGCAAGCTGTAACATGGTGGACAGGAAGTGGTTTGCAAAGGTATAATTTGAAGCTTGTGCCTGTAGGCAAACAAGTGTGGTTGGTTACCAAAGGGAAGTTGGGATTGGGCATTCCAAGCTTTCGTATTTACCTTGCATTTACCTTGCTGATGTCCCATTTTTTACCTTTTCACAAAAACCAGGTTGTGACTATTTGCCATCAGTCTCAGTGATGTGAGAATGAAGGAGTTATAATAAGTTGCCTAGGTAACAGGCTATATAAAGGCAAGTCATGTACCAATAAGGCTAAGTCATGTAGATTACCAGCCAGACTACCTCACACATACTCCTTTTGTAACACTGTGAAATTCACAATGAAAGTAGTGCATTGAGACCTCAAAAAAAAGTTAAAAATACTTCTGTACTTACAGGTACTTGAGAATCTGGGGATTTATTTTAGGACAGATTCTCCTTGTTGTTCTCCGCATTTGGTACACTTCACTGAACCCAGTCTGGACATATCAGATGTCCAACCGAGTGATACTGACGTTAAGTACCATTGCCACACTTGATCGCATTTACACAGGTAAGTAAGCATGGGCCTGGTTTATTTAGGGATTTTTCTCTCTTGCACCGTTTATTTACCTTTCTTATCTGAATGTCACACATCTTGGAAAGATAAAACCAGTCTTTCTGCAGCCAGTCTCCGAGTCTACTTTTTTCTCCCTCTGCAAGAGTAGCTGCACAGGAAGTGGACTGTTACCTGAGCAGAGGGCACCTTTCAATCATTGGCATAGAGGTGACAGTGACTCTCCGTCTCTGGTTTGTCTCATTGTGGAGTGGGAGAGTAGACCTGGGCCTCACACTCCCCGCTGGCTTTCGGCTCTGTCTCCTCCTCTTTCCCTCTGGACAGGCCTTTCTAGGACAAGAGCTGTCAGCCCTCTGCCTCCATGCTGACCCCATCTCTAACACTCTAAAACGTTATTTGTTGGAGAGGGCTGTGAGAACTGCATGATTTTTTCATTTTTCTTTTCGTGGTTTATTTTTCGCTTTTGTCCCCCACCCTAGCCTCCTTGCTCTGCCCTGCCCGTAGGTCTGAAGGTATTTAAGGTCCATATCTGAAATGTCAAAAGAAAGGAAATCCTGCATATTGTTGTGCAAGGGTACTAAGTCGCTTCAATCATATCTGGCTCTGTGTGACGCTATGGACGGCCAGGCTCCTCTGTCCATGGGATTCTCCAGGCAAGAATACTAGCGTGGATTGCCACGCCCACCTTCAGGGGATCTTCCAGACCCAGGGGTCGAACCTCATGTCTCTTATGTCTCCGGCATAGGCATGGGATTCTCCAGTGCACTAAGTAGTGTGGGGCTAAAAGTTAAAGGCAAGTCATGTACCAATAAGGCTAAGTCATGTAGATTACCAGCCAGACTACCTCACACATACTCCTTTTGTAACACTGTGAAATTCACAATGAAAGTAGTGCATTGAGACCTCAAAAAGTTAAAAATACTTCTGTACTTACAGGTACTTGAGAATCTGGGGATTTATTTTAGGACAGATTCTCCTTGTTGTTCTCCGCATTTGGTACACTTCACTGAACCCAGTCTGGACATATCAGATGTCCAACCGAGTGATACTGACGTTAAGTACCATTGCCACACTTGATCGCATTTACACAGGTAAGTAAGCATGGGCCTGGTTTATTTAGGGATTTTTCTCTCTTGCACCGTTTATTTACCTTTCTTATCTGAATGTCACACATCTTGGAAAGATAAAACCAGTCTTTCTGCAGCCAGTCTCCGAGTCTACTTTTTTCTCCCTCTGCAAGAGTAGCTGCACAGGAAGTGGACTGTTACCTGAGCAGAGGGCACCTTTCAATCATTGGCATAGAGGTGACAGTGACTCTCCGTCTCTGGTTTGTCTCATTGTGGAGTGGGAGAGTAGACCTGGGCCTCACACTCCCCGCTGGCTTTCGGCTCTGTCTCCTCCTCTTTCCCTCTGGACAGGCCTTTCTAGGACAAGAGCTGTCAGCCCTCTGCCTCCATGCTGACCCCATCTCTAACACTCTAAAACGTTATTTGTTGGAGAGGGCTGTGAGAACTGCATGATTTTTTCATTTTTCTTTTCGTGGTTTATTTTTCGCTTTTGTCCCCCACCCTAGCCTCCTTGCTCTGCCCTGCCCGTAGGTCTGAAGGTATTTAAGGTCCATATCTGAAATGTCAAAAGAAAGGAAATCCTGCATATTGTTGTGCAAGGGTACTAAGTCGCTTCAATCATATCTGGCTCTGTGTGACGCTATGGACGGCCAGGCTCCTCTGTCCATGGGATTCTCCAGGCAAGAATACTAGCGTGGATTGCCACGCCCACCTTCAGGGGATCTTCCAGACCCAGGGGTCGAACCTCATGTCTCTTATGTCTCCGGCATAGGCATGCAGGTTCTTTACCATCAGCTCCATGTATATTCACATCACTTTTCGCATCACCTGTCTGGAGTTGACAAGCAAACTTGGACGTTTGCATCACGTGCTAACTCCAGACTCTTCTGAGAAAAAAGTGTTGCTAGATTCTACTTAACTTGCTCCTGGTTTTATGTGTAACTCTCAGTCACTGTACTTCTGTCACTACAAGGAGAGATCTCACAGATTAATGAAAGTTTAGAGGGTCTGGCTCACTGGGAGGGAACAAAGGGTTTGTATAACTCCCTTTTGGCTCCATTTTGGGGTAGTGAAAGCAGGAGACCATCATGCACGCAAATTGGTGGAGAGACACTGGCATCAGATTAGAACACTTAGAACTCAATTCTAGTGCCCTAATGTATGTTTTGTACTTTGTAAATGCTTACATGGGAAGTAGAAACTCAGGCAGCAGGAACAGTCTGATAAGGATCTGGATACAGGGTATCGCTTACATTTCTTGACTGGAGTTTTCTTTCTCCCTTTTATTTTCAATTTTTGTGACCCAGTCCCTTCCTGTTGTTGCCCTGTGCCCCATTCACATAGCTCAACTCCTCACCAGCTTCCCCAGGATATCTCACCACCCCTGACAACATTAGGGGTGTGGTTTAATTGAAGATTTCCTGAGCCTTGGGGGAGAGTCACCCACCGTGGTGTGTAGCAGTGTTATTCAGCAAATTCAGCTGAGGCTTCTGTCTTGTCCAGAGACTGTCTCCTTGGCCTCCAAGCCCTGGTCAAGCGCTTGTCTCTGCCATTTGCTTTTCGTGGTTTATTTTTCGCTTTTGTCCCCCACCCTAGCCTCCTTGCTCTGCCCTGCCCGTAGGTCTGAAGGTATTTAAGGTCCATATCTGAAATGTCAAAAGAAAGGAAATCCTGCATATTGTTGTGCAAGGGTACTAAGTCGCTTCAATCATATCTGGCTCTGTGTGACGCTATGGACGGCCAGGCTCCTCTGTCCATGGGATTCTCCAGGCAAGAATACTAGCGTGGATTGCCACGCCCACCTTCAGGGGATCTTCCAGACCCAGGGGTCGAACCTCATGTCTCTTATGTCTCCGGCATAGGCATGCAGGTTCTTTACCATCAGCTCCATGTATATTCACATCACTTTTCGCATCACCTGTCTGGAGTTGACAAGCAAACTTGGACGTTTGCATCACGTGCTAACTCCAGACTCTTCTGAGAAAAAAGTGTTGCTAGATTCTACTTAACTTGCTCCTGGTTTTATGTGTAACTCTCAGTCACTGTACTTCTGTCACTACAAGGAGAGATCTCACAGATTAATGAAAGTTTAGAGGGTCTGGCTCACTGGGAGGGAACAAAGGGTTTGTATAACTCCCTTTTGGCTCCATTTTTGGGGTAGTGAAAGCAGGAGACCATCATGCACGCAAATTGGTGGAGAGACACTGGCATCAGATTAGAACACTTAGAACTCAATTCTAGTGCCCTAATGTATGTTTTGTACTTTGTAAATGCTTACATGGGAAGTAGAAACTCAGGCAGCAGGAACAGTCTGATAAGGATCTGGATACAGGGTATCGCTTACATTTCTTGACTGGAGTTTTCTTTCTCCCTTTTATTTTCAATTTTTGTGACCCAGTCCCTTCCTGTTGTTGCCCTGTGCCCCATTCACATAGCTCAACTCCTCACCAGCTTCCCCAGGATATCTCACCACCCCTGACAACATTAGGGGTGTGGTTTAATTGAAGATTTCCTGAGCCTTGGGGGAGAGTCACCCACCGTGGTGTGTAGCAGTGTTATTCAGCAAATTCAGCTGAGGCTTCTGTCTTGTCCAGAGACTGTCTCCTTGGCCTCCAAGCCCTGGTCACCTTCTGTGTTCACCACGCGCTCTCCCATCCCCACATCTTTCAGCTCTGCTCCCTTTCCCTCTCACTCCTTTCTCAGCAGACTTTCTTCTTGCCACACTGCCATTCCCAAAGGCAGACCCTAAGGCTTCTTTCTGTTCTTCAGAGGGCTTTCCATTGTCATCAAGCCTCTGCCCAGCAGGCTCTCTGTTCCTAGAAAGACATTCTGCTAACAGCATTTTGTCCAGTTGTTACATTTCTGTATGTAAAGTCATCAGTGCAACAAACTGAGACCTCACTGTTAAATAGTCCAAGGAAGTATAGGCACTGGCTAGGCTCTCTCTACCAGCTGTATGCTCTTGGGTCTTGTTTTTCTGGTCCTCAGGTCTTCAGTCTGTGAAATTGGGTTAGTAATGCAGTCTACCTCATAAAGTTGTGAAGACATTAAATGAGTTCATGTGAAGAGCTGGGCACACGGCCTGGCACACAGTAATGGTTCAATGCATTGTTAACACTCTGGGGTCACAGAGGGTTAGATGAGTGCTCTGTTCTTTTTGGAAAAGCAGCCTGGTATCCTAGAAATGTTCTACACCAGGTGAACTGCATCTGTTCCCTGAACGTGCCTTCCACTTTTCATACATATATTTTAACTCATAACGGTTCGTTTCACATGAAGTACATAACTTTCTGCGTTTTTGGTTGTCAAATTCCAAAACGATTGTTCTCCTGAAACCATTCCTGATCTATCCTCCCACTGCCTGCCTCCTGGCATGTTCGACTTGATTTGGGAGTCTCATGTCCCCTTCTAAAGTAAGCTGCTTGAAGCCAGGTTGCATTTCTTGCTTGTTAAAAGCCTGCTGAATACAGAGGGTAAATTTCCATATAACTGATCCTTTTCCATGTTTTCTTCTAGATAGTGCCTGCTGTAAACCGCAGGGGAGGAAGAACGGTGAAGCAGGCAAAGCTCCTGGTCTGAACTGGTTGTTGGCAGGTGCTGCCTTTGGCAACCTCATGTTCCTCACCCACTGGATTTTTGGAGAGGTGTCTCTTGTTTCCAGATGGGCAGTGAGTGGGCATCCCCATCCAGGGCCAGATCCTAACCCATTTGGGTGAGTTTGGGTTTGGAAACAATCCAGAAATGGGCTAATATGGTTGTTGAAGACATCCCTCTGTTTGAGTAGCTAGACAAGCGTGACATTCCTGTGTACTCTGGGATGAGGGAGCTTGAGGGCTGTTTGTCCCACTGTTGAGGGAATGCTGGAAGGTCACCGAGGGAGGACGAAGGCGTGTGCGCTGCCAGGCGCGTGGCTCTTCTGGACTGTGAGCACCACAAGGGAAGGGATCTTTGCTTAGGGTCATATCTCAGGCCTCTGGTACAGAGCTCGACACACAGTAGGCCCTCATCAACATTTGTTGTTGACTTGGGAGAGACCGTGCTCAACTGTGTCCTCCTTGGCCTTTTCTCTCTTCTGTATACCCAGGGCCATCCTCGGGTGGATGAGTAGCCCGAGGCGGGAGAGAGGCCGAGAGCCTCACTCCAGAGCTGGAGGGTCTGTTCTGGATTGTTTGTGCTGCCTGGGCCACTGGGTCTGATCTCCATCAGGTTACTCAAGAGTTCTTTTCCCCAGTGGCCTCCTCTGTGAAATGAGGATAATTATTAGGGGTCTTTTGGCAGCATGGTATGCTAGAAATGTTCTACACCAGGTGAACTGCATCTGTTCCCTGAACGTGCCTTCCACTTTTCATACATATATTTTAACTCATAACGGTTCGTTTCACATGAAGTACATAACTTTCTGCGTTTTTGGTTGTCAAATTCCAAAACGATTGTTCTCCTGAAACCATTCCTGATCTATCCTCCCACTGCCTGCCTCCTGGCATGTTCGACTTGATTTGGGAGTCTCATGTCCCCTTCTAAAGTAAGCTGCTTGAAGCCAGGTTGCATTTCTTGCTTGTTAAAAGCCTGCTGAATACAGAGGGTAAATTTCCATATAACTGATCCTTTTCCATGTTTTCTTCTAGATAGTGCCTGCTGTAAACCGCAGGGGAGGAAGAACGGTGAAGCAGGCAAAGCTCCTGGTCTGAACTGGTTGTTGGCAGGTGCTGCCTTTGGCAACCTCATGTTCCTCACCCACTGGATTTTTGGAGAGGTGTCTCTTGTTTCCAGATGGGCAGTGAGTGGGCATCCCCATCCAGGGCCAGATCCTAACCCATTTGGGTGAGTTTGGGTTTGGAAACAATCCAGAAATGGGCTAATATGGTTGTTGAAGACATCCCTCTGTTTGAGTAGCTAGACAAGCGTGACATTCCTGTGTACTCTGGGATGAGGGAGCTTGAGGGCTGTTTGTCCCACTGTTGAGGGAATGCTGGAAGGTCACCGAGGGAGGACGAAGGCGTGTGCGCTGCCAGGCGCGTGGCTCTTCTGGACTGTGAGCACCACAAGGGAAGGGATCTTTGCTTAGGGTCATATCTCAGGCCTCTGGTACAGAGCTCGACACACAGTAGGCCCTCATCAACATTTGTTGTTGACTTGGGAGAGACCGTGCTCAACTGTGTCCTCCTTGGCCTTTTCTCTCTTCTGTATACCCAGGGCCATCCTCGGGTGGATGAGTAGCCCGAGGCGGGAGAGAGGCCGAGAGCCTCACTCCAGAGCTGGAGGGTCTGTTCTGGATTGTTTGTGCTGCCTGGGCCACTGGGTCTGATCTCCATCAGGTTACTCAAGAGTTCTTTTCCCCAGTGGCCTCCTCTGTGAAATGAGGATAATTATAGCATTTACATTGGGCATCCCTGGTGGTTCAGACGGTAAAGAATCTGCCTGCAATGAGGGAAGACCTGGGTTCCATCCCTGGGTTGGGAAGCTCCCCTGGAGAAGGGATTGGCAACCCACTCCAGTATTCTTGCCTGGAGAATTCCATCGACAGGGGAGTCTGGTGGGCAATAGTCCTATAGGGTCACAGAGAGTAGAACATGACTGAGTGACTAACACTTTCACATTTTTATAGCATTTACTTTGCACACCTGTGAGAGTTAGCTGAGCTAGTATATGTAAAGATCTTCAAACAGCACCTGCTATGTAGTAAGCACTCTATGTTTTTTAGTTTACTTATAGTATAGATAGTTAATTGAGTGCCCTGTTGTAACTATTACTGCTGCTGGATTTCTCCCTAAAGTTTAAATTTTTCTAAAATGTTATTTTTATTTATTTATTGTTAAAATGTATTTGGTTGTACTGGTTCTTTTCTTTTTAATTTTTGGCCTTTTTTTTTTATTGATTTTTATCATTTATTTTTCATTCATCTTTTTATTCTTCAGCCTGTGCAGGCCTCCCATTGCAATGGCCTCTCTTGTTGCAGAACACTAGCTCTGCGCACATGCACTCCAGAGCTCTGGCTCGTAATTGGACACACCGGTCTAGCTGCTCCGCGGCACGTGGGATCTTCCTGGGCCAGGGATTGAACCGGTGCCCCCTGCACTGCAAGGCGGACTGTTTATCCACTGGAAGGGAAGCCCTGCACTGGTTCTTAATTGCAGCACCTGGGATCTTGGGTCTTTATTACAGCATTCAGGGTCTTTAATTGCAGCACGCAAACTCATAGTTGTGCCATGCAAACTCTTAGTTTCAGCATGTGGGATCTAATTCCCTGACCAGGGATTGGAACTGGACTCCCTGTACTGGGAGCGTGGAGTCTTAACCACTGTACCACCAAGGAAGTCCTGTTTAGTTAACAGGACTATTGACTCTATTTTATTTTAGAGACTATTGACTCTGTTTTTTACCCCACCTTCTCCTACAAGTTTTTGCTGAAGCAGCAAAAGAATTAAATAGTTTGTGGTTGTTTTCAAGGACACAGAATCTGTAATTATTTATCAAACTCACTTCCATCCTAGGAAGGCAGAGACTCTTGATAAAAGCAGGATTGAGGTTGAAAAAAGAGCACACTAAATATAAACTATGACTTTTTTCCCAATGACTTTTTCTTTTTGTCTTTGGCAGAGTCATTTAAAATGCCCATATGAACTATAGTTTTGTAGTCTGAGAAAGCTCAGTTACTGTGTCCACATTGACCAGGAAAGACTGCTGATGTCGCTTATGTCAAGTCATAGCTGCTATGTGTCAGTGTTCTGAGTGTATGTAATATTGGTTCCCAATGGGCGTTCATGATCTCATGGGTTGTTTCACGCGCCTGTTGTCTCTTGGATGTGCCTAGAGGTAGGAAATACATTTCCGTCTTATATTGGAACAGTGGCGTAGTGACCGCATCAGATGTCCTGTAACATGTCATTTGTTTTTTTTTCCCCCAGAGGTGCCGTTCTGCTGGCCTTGGCGAGTGGATTGGTGCTTTCCTCTTGTTCATGGTTTCCTGGTTCCGGTTTAATCTGGTGGATTACAGGTGTGTGATTTGTCTGTAGAAATGCTTGGTTGTCCAGTTGTCCCTGAAGTGGAAGGAGATGACCATATAAGCAGGTGCTGTTGTGAGCAGGACAGTCTCACCAGCTGCCACCAGTGGAACCCACATGTCACCGTGGTTACCAGTGTACCAGGGACTCCTGGCTCCAAATCCCTGCTTCCTCCTCCTCATTCCCCTTCTCTTCCTTAGCCATCTTATCCACCTGACTGTGCTGACTGCCTCTCCCTTGTCTCCTGAACATTTTATCTGGGCGCAGGTGTCTGTAGTAGCTTGACGGATGGTTGGAGGAGATGAGGGTTGGACAGGCCATGTGGCCGAACCTCTTCACCTCTCTTGGTTCTCTGGTTTTCAGGAGTGTTCTCCTTTGGGACTCCATGATGAAGTTCAATTTCCCTTTCTCTTATGGGGGCAACAGTTTCACCCCTTAATCCTCTACCCAGCCTTGGTGGGGGATCCATGTTTGTTTATTCAGAAGCTTGGATCCTTGCTGTCCAGTCACATCCTTTAGGATTATAGACTATTGACAAAGACTATCATATTTCCAGAGCTATTGACATATTTTTAATGGTTTATTTTGTTATGAACCATTAAAAAATCTTTATTGAATTTGTTACAATATTGCTATTGTTTTATGCTTTGATCTTTTTGGCCCCAAGGCATGTGGAATCTTACCTCCCTAACCAGAGATTGAACCCTCACCTGCTGCATGGCAGGGTGAAGTCTTAACGACTAGGCCACCAGGGAAGTCTGTGATCTACTTATTTTTGTGATTATGACTATTTCATTACTGGGGCTGAATTAGGCCCCTCTTCCCCTCTCTCCTTAAAAGGCAGCAATGGTTACAGTCAGTTTTAGTGTGAAACAAAAAAAGCCCACTCTGTGACAGGGTAGATACTGTGTTTGGTTTATGTGAACCGAGATGTCCTTATATGTTTTAGTTAAGCAGGTGATTCACAGTTCTGTACTAGATGCTGGGTGCAGGTTTGTGAGAGTACATGTACTGGGAATGGAAGATAGGTTTAAATAATCTCGTAGGCAGTGGTTGTTGCTTTCAGTCACTCAGCCATGTCTTTTCCTTGCAACCCCGTGGACTGCAGCATGCCAGGCTTCCCTGTCCTTCACCATTTCCTGGTACATTTCTGTACACTCTCAGTGCCTTCACCCTTGTGTAGAGGTGTGGGTCATCCAGATAGGCTGCCCTGTTCCCGAGGTTAACCAGGTTCACATCCTCCTGGAGCTGTGTGAGCAAACAGTTGCAGTCGTGTGGAGCTTGTATATTTACACTTGCTTGTGTATTTTCAGGTAGACATTCTGTAAAGGGATGCTTGTGTGAATATAATGTTAGGTGTAACCTTTCTTCTAAATCAGAGAAATTCCTCCTGAGATTCCACATAAAATGGCCAGATAACTTTGTCAGTGCTGAGTGTTCAGTGAGCATATTTATCTTCTTAATCTTAGATAAAAGAATATGAAATACATTGAAAATTGTTCAGCATTTATATCATGCCTTTTGTCAAGGAATAGGAGCAAAATAGAATGGGAAAGACTAGAGATCTCTTCAAGAAAGTTAGAGACACCAAGAGAACATTTCATGCAAAGATGGGCACAATAAAAAAGACAGAAACAGTATGGACCTAACAGAAGATATTAAGAAGAGGTGGCAAGAATACACAGAAGAACTATACAAAAAATCTTAATGACCTTGATAACCACAATGGTGTGATCACTCACCAAGAGCCGGACATCCTGGAGTGTGAAATCAAGTGGGCCTTAGGAAGCATTACTACCAACAAAGCTAGTGGAGGTGATGGAATTCCAGCTGAGCTATTTCAAATCCTAAGAGAAAGAGGGAAAAACTGTTAAAGTGCTGCACTCAATATGCCAGCAAATTTGGAAAACTCAGCAGTGGCCACAGGACTGGAAAAGGTCAGTTTTCATTCCAATCCCAAAGAAAGGCAATGCCAAAGAATGCTCAAACTACCACACAATTGCACTCATTTTACATGCTAGCAAGATCATGCTCAAAATCCTCCACGCTAGGCTTCTCCAGTACCTGAGCTGAGAACTTCCAGATATACAAACTGGATTTAGAAATGGCAGAAAAATCAGAGATCAAATTGCCAACATCCGTTGGATCATAGACAAGGCAAGAGAATTCCAGGAAAACATCTACTTCTTCTTCATTCACTACACTAAAGCCTTTGACTGTGTGGATCACAACAAACTGTGGAAAATTCTTCAAGAGATGGGAATACCAGACCACTTTACCTGCCTCCTGCAAAAACTGTATGCAGGTCAAGAAGCAACAGTTAGAATTGGGCATGGAACAAATGGACTGGTGCCAAATTGGGAAAGGAGTGTGTAAAAGATGTATTGTCACCCTGCTTATTTAACCTCTCTGCAGAGTACATCATACAAATTGCTGGTCTAGATGAAGTACAAGCTGGAATCAAGATTATCAGGAGAAATAACTCAGATATGCAGATAATACCTTGTAGAAAGTGAAGAGGAACTAAAGAGCTTCCAGATAACTTTGTCAGTGCTGAGTGTTCAGTGAGCATATTTATCTTCTTAATCTTAGATAAAAGAATATGAAATACATTGAAAATTGTTCAGCATTTATATCATGCCTTTTGTCAAGGAATAGGAGCAAAATAGAATGGGAAAGACTAGAGATCTCTTCAAGAAAGTTAGAGACACCAAGAGAACATTTCATGCAAAGATGGGCACAATAAAAAAGACAGAAACAGTATGGACCTAACAGAAGATATTAAGAAGAGGTGGCAAGAATACACAGAAGAACTATACAAAAAATCTTAATGACCTTGATAACCACAATGGTGTGATCACTCACCAAGAGCCGGACATCCTGGAGTGTGAAATCAAGTGGGCCTTAGGAAGCATTACTACCAACAAAGCTAGTGGAGGTGATGGAATTCCAGCTGAGCTATTTCAAATCCTAAGAGAAAGAGGGAAAAACTGTTAAAGTGCTGCACTCAATATGCCAGCAAATTTGGAAAACTCAGCAGTGGCCACAGGACTGGAAAAGGTCAGTTTTCATTCCAATCCCAAAGAAAGGCAATGCCAAAGAATGCTCAAACTACCACACAATTGCACTCATCTCACATGCTAGCAAGATCATGCTCAAAATCCTCCACGCTAGGCTTCTCCAGTACCTGAGCTGAGAACTTCCAGATATACAAACTGGATTTAGAAATGGCAGAGGAACCAGAGATCAAATTGCCAACATCCGTTGGATCATCAAAAAAGCAAGAGAGTTCCAGAAAAACATCTACTTCTGCTTTATTGACTATGCCAAAGCCTTTGACTGTGTGGATCACAACAAACTGTGGAAAATTCTTCAAGAGATGGGAATACCAGACCACCTTACCTGCCTCCTGAGAAATCTGTATGCAGGTCAAGAAGCAACAGTTAGAACTGGACATGGAACAAATGGACTGGTGCCAAATTGGGAAAGGAGTGTGTAAAAGATGTATTGTCACCCTGCTTATTTAACCTCTCTGCAGAGTACATCATACAAATTGCTGGTCTAGATGAAGTACAAGCTGGAATCAAGATTATCAGGAGAAATAACTCAGATATGCAGATAATACCATCCTTATGGTAGAAAGTGAAGAGGAACTAAAGAGCTTCTTGATGAGGGTGAAATACAAGAGTGAAAGAGCTGGCTTAAAACTCAACATTCAAGAAACTAATTTAATTGGCATCTGGACCTATCACTGCATGACAAATAGGTGGAAAACAGAGGAAATAGTGACAGACTTTATTTTCCTGGGCTCCAGAATAACTGTGGACAGCGACTACAGCCATGAAATTAAAAGACGCTTGCTCCTTGGAAGAAAAGCCATGACAAACCTAGACAGTCTATTGAAAAGCAGTGACATCACTTTGCTGATGAAGAACTGTATGGTCAAAGCTATGTTTTGTTTCCAGTAGTCACGTACAGATGTGAGTTGGACCGTAAAGAAGGTTGAGCACAGAAGAACTGATGCCTTTGAACTATGGTGCTGGAGAAGACTCTTGAGAGGCCCTTGAACTGCAAGGAGATCAAACCAGTCAATCTTAAAGGAAATCGGTCCTGAATATTCATTGGAAAGACTGATGCTGAGTTGAAACTCCAATAGTCTGACCACCTGATGTGAAGAGCCAGCTCATTGGAAAAGACTCTGATGCTGGGAAAGATTGAAGGCAGGAGGGAGAAGGGGACGCAGAGGGTGTGATGGCTGGAGGGCATCACTGACTCAGTGGACATGAGTTTGAGCAAACTCTGGGATATGGTGAAGGACAGGGAAGCCTGGCATGATGCAGTCCATGGGGTCTCAAAGAAGTTGGACATGACCAAGCGACTGAACAACGAAGGAGCAAAATGTTTATTGGGCACATAATTAGCAGCTTCATTTTAAACATGGGAAAACTGATATTCACAGAAACATAAAGAAGAGAGAGCCTTGAACTTACAGTTCTATGGTTATATTTATTTTCCCAGATAAGTAAGCATAGCCTGGTGAGCTAAGCCTAATCTAGTCTGATGGTCTCTCTGTAGTGTTAAATACACGGCTCTAGGGACAAGCAGATTTAAGGCTTCTAATGGCTATTTGCAATAGAGAGGAGAGCGGCTGTAACTCATAAACTCCATCTCCCTCTCTGTCTGCTCACCTAAATTAAGCTGGAATTTACACTTAATAATCTGGAGATGGTGCCCACTTTTCACTGTGATTCATCTGTGGAAAACAGCTCATGGAGCAGACCGTAGAAAAAGAAATCATATTTTTTTCATCATACCAAGTCCTAGCTGGGTGTGAGTATGAAATTAATTATAGCAGTGACCAATAAAATTTCCCAAATGCAAAGAGACAGGAACTTTAGATCTTTTTTTTTTTAAAAAAAAAAACTCCTAACTTTTTTTTTTAAGATTTATTTATTTATTTATTTTAGGTGGGGGTCGGGTTGGGGAGGGAGGGGAGCGGGCGGGCCACTTCTATTGGTCTTTCATTTCTCTGTTTTCATCCATCTTTGTTCTTTGGCTCCTGTGGGCCTCCCACCGTGGTGGCGTCTGTCGTTGCAGAGCGTCGGCTCTGGGCACATGTGCTCCAGAGCTCTGGCTCAGTAATTGGACACATCGGTCCAGCTGCTCCGCGGCACGTGGGATCTTCCCAGGCCAGGGATCGAACCGGCGCCCCTTGCACTGCAAGGCGGTGTCCTTACCCACTGGACCATCAGGGGAAGCCCGGAACTTTAGGTTTTGATGCCAATTAAATTAGTAAAATCAAAGTTCTATTTTAAAAGACGTAAGTGTACTAAATGAACTGATAGGATACCAGGGTACTCTACAGAATGCTTGCCATTTTATTGTATGAGGAATTGGATCGACTGAAAATGAACATGTTAATTATTATAAATATAATTGAAATAGTCAATTACCATGAATTCTGCTTGGTGTCTTAGATGTTATAAAGATTTGGGGAAGATCATTTGGGAGGACTCAGTCTTAAACAAAGCACTAGTTAAGCTACATAGTTAAGAGAAAAAGGCAAAGTAACAGTGTGTCATATTACCAGTCGTGTACAAAAGAGGAGGAAAAGCACACACGTGGATTTTTCTTCCTGTGCACTGACTGTCTCTGGGAGGTTACAGAACAAAATGCAGCCTTTATTAAGGGGAAGTGTTAAATACACGGCTCTAGGGACAAGCAGATTTAAGGCTTCTAATGGCTATTTGCAATAGAGAGGAGAGCGGCTGTAACTCATAAACTCCATCTCCCTCTCTGTCTGCTCACCTAAATTAAGCTGGAATTTACACTTAATAATCTGGAGATGGTGCCCACTTTTCACTGTGATTCATCTGTGGAAAACAGCTCATGGAGCAGACCGTAGAAAAAGAAATCATATTTTTTTCATCATACCAAGTCCTAGCTGGGTGTGAGTATGAAATTAATTATAGCAGTGACCAATAAAATTTCCCAAATGCAAAGAGACAGGAACTTTAGATCTTTTTTTTTTTAAAAAAAAAAACTCCTAACTATTTTTTTTAAGATTTATTTATTTATTTATTTTGGGGGGGGTCGGGTTGGGGAGGGAGCGGGCGGGCCACTTCTATTGGTCTTTCATTTCTCTGTTTTCATCCATCTTTGTTCTTTGGCTCCTGTGGGCCTCCCACCGTGGTGGCGTCTGTCGTTGCAGAGCGTCGGCTCTGGGCACATGTGCTCCAGAGCTCTGGCTCAGTAATTGGACACATCGGTCCAGCTGCTCCGCGGCACGTGGGATCTTCCCAGGCCAGGGATCGAACCGGCGCCCCTTGCACTGCAAGGCGGTGTCCTTACCCACTGGACCATCAGGGGAAGCCCGGAACTTTAGGTTTTGATGCCAATTAAATTAGTAAAATCAAAGTTCTATTTTAAAAGACGTAAGTGTACTAAATGAACTGATAGGATACCAGGGTACTCTACAGAATGCTTGCCATTTTATTGTATGAGGAATTGGATCGACTGAAAATGAACATGTTAATTATTATAAATATAATTGAAATAGTCAATTACCATGAATTCTGCTTGGTGTCTTAGATGTTATAAAGATTTGGGGAAGATCATTTGGGAGGACTCAGTCTTAAACAAAGCACTAGTTAAGCTACATAGTTAAGAGAAAAAGGCAAAGTAACAGTGTGTCATATTACCAGTCGTGTACAAAAAGAGGAGGAAAAGCACACACGTGGATTTTTCTTCCTGTGCACTGACTGTCTCTGGGAGGTTACAGAACAAAATGCAGCCTTTATTAAGGGGAACTCCTAGGGGACAGAAGGACTCTTTTTCACCTTTACCTTTTTACCTTTTTTAACCTATATTTTGAATTTATAATCTACTTAAGGATATAGTTTTAATGGATTGAAAAATAGGTAGCCCGTACGAAAGTGGAAGTGAAATTAAAAATATAAGTGGGGCTCCCCTGGTGGTCCAGTGGGTAAAGAGTCCGCCTTTCAGTACAAGGGGCACTGGTTCAATCCCTGGCCTGGGAAAATCCCATGTACTGCAGAGCGGCTGGATTGGTGTGTCCAATTACAAGCCAGAGCACTGGAGCACATGCGACCAGAGCCAGTGCTCTGCAAGGAGAGAGGCCGCTGCAATGGGAGGCCCACACAGGTCAAAGAATAAAGATGGATGAAAATAAATAAGTAAATACACAATAAAAGAGGCCAAAATTAAAAAAAAAAAAATATATATATATATATATATATATATATATAAATGAAACTGATCACTGTCGAGGGTAATTTGAAGAGACATTTTCTTCTTTTTTTTTTGTAAGTTTTTTTTTTTTTTTTGGGCGGGGGTCTGGTTGGGGAGGGAGGGAGGGGAGCAGACGGGCCACTTCTATTGGTCTTTCGTTTCTCTATGTTCATCCGTCTTTGTTCTTTGGCTCCTGTGGGCCTGCCATCAAGGTGGCCTCTGTCGTTGCAGAGCGCCGGCTCTGGGCGCATGCGCTCCAGAGCGCCGGCTCGGTAATCGGACACATCAGTCCAGCCGCTCCGCGGCACGTGGGATCTTCCCAGGCCAGGGATCAAAGCGGCGCCCCTTGCAGTGCAAGGCTGTGTCCTTACCCACTGGACCACCAGGGGAAGCTCTGAAGAGACATTTTCTTTCTCTTCTTTGTAGTAAGATGGATGCAACAAAGTCATAGATTAAAATATCAAATCAAGACTCATTTTTTTTTGAAAAAATAGTCATTGTAAGCTGTTAAGTAAGAAAAATTCCCTCTCCCTAATAATCAAATAAATGAAAATCAAAAATATGCTATGAATTTCATCATTAATTTGGTAAAACCTTTTAAAAAGAAATGCTTCTGGCAGGGTTTCTGGAGGAAGTGAGAACTGGTATAACCTCTCAGGAAAACAGATGACCAAAGGTATTGACTCTAAAATGCTTTTGCCTGTGGACACAGTGGTTGTACTTCGAAGAATCTTTTATCAGGAATTATTTTAAGGAAATAGTCAGAGATGTAGTGAGAGATTAATTGACAAAGAAAGATAATTCCTCACAATGTCCGAGCTTTAAAACAGCCACCATTGGGAAAATGGGCCCAGTGGGTAAAGAGTCCGCCTTTCAGTACAAGGGGCACTGGTTCAATCCCTGGCCTGGGAAAATCCCATGTACTGCAGAGCGGCTGGATTGGTGTGTCCAATTACAAGCCAGAGCACTGGAGCACATGCGACCAGAGCCAGTGCTCTGCAAGGAGAGAGGCCGCTGCAATGCGAGGCCCACAGAGGTCAAAGAATAAAGATGGATGAAAATAAATAAGAAGAAAAACAATAAAAGAGGCAAAAATTAAAAAAAAAAAAATATATATATATATATATATATATATATAAATGAAACTGATCACTGTCGAGGGTAATTTGAAGAGACATTTTCTTCTTTTTTTTTTGTAAGTTTTTTTTTTTTTTTTTTGGCGGGGGTCTGGTTGGGGGGGGGGGGGGGGGGGCAGACGGGCCACTTCTATTGGTCTTTCGTTTCTCTATGTTCATCCGTCTTTGTTCTTTGGCTCCTGTGGGCCTGCCATCAAGGTGGCCTCTGTCGTTGCAGAGCGCCGGCTCTGGGCGCATGCGCTCCAGAGCGCCGGCTCGGTAATCGGACACATCAGTCCAGCCGCTCCGCGGCACGTGGGATCTTCCCAGGCCAGGGATCAAAGCGGCGCCCCTTGCAGTGCAAGGCTGTGTCCTTACCCACTGGACCACCAGGGGAAGCTCTGAAGAGACATTTTCTTTCTCTTCTTTGTAGTAAGATGGATGCAACAAAGTCATAGATTAAAATATCAAATCAAGACTCATTTTTTTTTGAAAAAATAGTCATTGTAAGCTGTTAAGTAAGAAAAATTCCCTCTCCCTAATAATCAAATAAATGAAAATCAAAAATATGCTATGAATTTCATCATTAATTTGGTAAAACCTTTTAAAAAGAAATGCTTCTGGCAGGGTTTCTGGAGGAAGTGAGAACTGGTATAACCTCTCAGGAAAACAGATGACCAAAGGTATTGACTCTAAAATGCTTTTGCCTGTGGACACAGTGGTTGTACTTCGAAGAATCTTTTATCAGGAATTATTTTAAGGAAATAGTCAGAGATGTAGTGAGAGATTAATTGACAAAGAAAGATAATTCCTCACAATGTCCGAAGCTTTAAAACAGCCACCATTGGGAAAATGGTCGCTTATTTTCTGTGGTGCATTTCTCCAGGGAAGAGTATATCTACAGAAAGATGTTTTACAAGAGAAATACTAATGACATGAAAAACTGTTCTTGATACTATGTCCCATGAAAAGCAGAATATAATCCTTAATATGTGGCTTGGTTGCATTTTTATGTAAGAATACTTCTGCACACATCCAGGAAATGACATGGGGGAAAAACACAGGAGTATTAGCTGGGCTTGTAACGTAACAATGACTGCAATGTCCAGTGTCTAGAAAATTTCATGTTCTGTTATAGTGATGGCTCCAAAATGGGGTGCTGCGTGCCCCTGCTGTGCTGCTGAGCCGATTTCCTAAGAGTATGGAGAGAGGTTATAGTCCTTCATTTTCTTTTTTTTTTTTTAATTTTTATTTTACTTTTTACTTTTACAGAGTTTTGTTGTTTACAGATATGTAGGATCTCAGATTGGTCATATGTATATCCCCCCCATCCCACCCCTCCAGGCCGTCGCACAGAGCCCCCTCAGGATCCCCTTTTCTCACAGCAAAATGACAATAGCTATTGTTTTCACGTATGATCGTATAGGTTTTCATGCTACTTCCTTTCGCCTCCCACCCACCCCACTATGTCCATATGTCTACTGTCCATGGTTATAGTCCTTCAGATCTGGCTCAGAGAACTAGCAAACATTTCCTAAGTGCCCGCTGAGGACCAGACCGACTCCGCGGCCCCCATCACCTCCGAGGTTGCCATGTGCATGAATGGACGGCCGGCTAAACTGTTAAGTCCAGGCTTGCAGTCTCAGCCACAGCTTCTGTGGGGTGTTGTGGGGTTGGGCGTAGTGGGATGAGGCCGTGTTTAAACGGATGGCAAAAATATGCTATGAATTTCATCATTAATTTGGTAAAACCTTTTAAAAAGAAATGCTTCTGGCAGGGTTTCTGGAGGAAGTGAGAACTGGTATAACCTCTCAGGAAAACAGATGACCAAAGGTATTGACTCTAAAATGCTTTTGCCTGTGGACACAGTGGTTGTACTTCGAAGAATCTTTTATCAGGAATTATTTTAAGGAAATAGTCAGAGATGTAGTGAGAGATTAATTGACAAAGAAAGATAATTCCTCACAATGTCCGAAGCTTTAAAAACAGCCACCATTGGGAAAATGGTCGCTTATTTTCTGTGGTGCATTTCTCCAGGGAAGAGTATATCTACAGAAAGATGTTTTACAAGAGAAATACTAATGACATGAAAAACTGTTCTTGATACTATGTCCCATGAAAAGCAGAATATAATCCTTAATATGTGGCTTGGTTGCATTTTTATGTAAGAATACTTCTGCACACATCCAGGAAATGACATGGGGAAATACACAGGAGTATTAGCTGGGCTTGTAACGTAACAATGACTGCAATGTCCAGTGTCTAGAAAATGTCATGTTCTGTTATAGTGATGGCTCCAAAATGGGGTGCTGCGTGCCCCTGCTGTGCTGCTGAGCCGATTTCCTAAGAGTATGGAGAGAGGTTATAGTCCTTCATTTTCTTTTTTTTTTTTTTTAATTTTTATTTTACTTTTTACTTTTACAGAGTTTTGTTGTTTACAGATATGTAGGATCTCAGATTGGTCATATGTATATCCCCCCCATCCCACCCCTCCAGGCCGTCGCACAGAGCCCCCTCAGGATCCCCTTTTCTCACAGCAAAATGACAATAGCTATTGTTTTCACGTATGATCGTATAGGTTTTCATGCTACTTCCTTTACGCCTCCCACCCACCCCACTATGTCCATATGTCTACTGTCCATGGTTATAGTCCTTCAGATCTGGCTCAGAGAACTAGCAAACATTTCCTAAGTGCCCGCTGAGGACCAGACCGACTCCGCGGCCCCCATCACCTCCGAGGTTGCCATGTGCATGAATGGACGGCCGGCTAAACTGTTAAGTCCAGGCTTGCAGTCTCAGCCACAGCTTCTGTGGGGTGTTGTGGGGTTGGGCGTAGTGGGATGAGGGGCCGTGTTTAAACGGATGGAAACTCCTTTAGAAAATTTCTTAACAACAGTTCTAGGAACGACACTGACTTTATGTGTTTTCTAATGTCCTAGATTTGGCTGGTTAAATTAACATATTCTTGGTATTACAGGTAATTTCCTTTCTTTTTCTTTTCAGTTTTTGCTATATGGATCATAACACAAATAACCTAAACATGCTTTTGTCTCTTCCACTGTTTTTCTCGAAGACATAGCACTGGACTGAGGTTTACTAAACCCACCTTCCACCTCCAGTTGTGCAAGTAACTAGCTACGTGACCTTGAGCAAAGCATATTAACCTGGCCAAGACCTTAGTTTCTTATCAGTCTAGAAATTGAACCAGCATGCCCCTGAGCTCCCTTCCGGCTTTAAATAGCTGTAAATTGGCCATCCTATAAGCTTACTGTTCCTTTTCTTTCTTTTCTTTTTTTTTAAGAACATGGAAGAGACTATTGCTGCTTTCCTGTCTGATGGGTTTTCTTTCTTCCTCTCACAAATAGGAGTGACCTCAGCCGTGGGCCTCCTTTACCTGCCCACGTGGGCAGCTGCTGTGTCCGGCTGTGTGCTGGCCCTCTTCACGGCATCCATGTGGCCTCGAGTGCTTGGACACCTTATCAGCTCAGACGCAAGCCCTGGGAAAGCCATGACCACTGCCATGATATTTTATCTTCTCGAAATATTTTTCTGTGCATGGTGCACGGCTTTTAAGTTTGTCCCGGGAGGTGTGTACGCTAGAGAAAGATCTGATGTGCTTTTGGGTGAGTACGTTTGAAAAGTCTGGATTCAAGTCACTATTCAAACATTCCCTTCAGGACTTTCTAGGATATAGCACTTTACACGACTGATTAAAGTAAATAGGATCATCTGGCCTTTCATACTGAAATAGACTCTCTTAGTTAAAAAAAAAAATGGAGAAATGTCTAAATTACTATTTAAAAACTCTTGGGGCTTCCCTGGCAGTCCAGTGGTTAAGACTCCCCACTTCTACTGCAGGGGTTGCAGGTTCCATCCCCTGGTTAGGGGAAATTTAGATCCCACATGCCATATGGCTAAAAAAGGAAGAAAGAAATTTCTTAATCCATCAATGACTTTCAGTAATATTTATTAATATTACTGAATAGACCTTGCAAATAAATTTGTTGTTGTTGTTTAGTCACTAAGCTATGTCCAATTCTTTTGCAACCCATGGACTGTAGCCTCCCAGTCTCCTTTGTCCTTGGGATTCTCCAGGCAAGAACACTGGACTGTGTTGCCTTTTCCTTCTCCATGGGATCTTCCCGACCCAGGGACCAAGCCCGATGTCTCCTGCTTTGCAGAAGAATTCTTTATCACTGAGCCACCTGATAAGCTTTTGGAAGTCAATAAGTGTGAATAAAACAAGTTTCATCCATGATAAAATTCCATGTAACACTATTATATGCAAGTCTAGAAATTGAACCAGCATGCCCCTGAGCTCCCTTCCGGCTTTAAATAGCTGTAAATTGGCCATCCTATAAGCTTACTGTTCCTTTTCTTTCTTTTCTTTTTTTTTAAGAACATGGAAGAGACTATTGCTGCTTTCCTGTCTGATGGGTTTTCTTTCTTCCTCTCACAAATAGGAGTGACCTCAGCCGTGGGCCTCCTTTACCTGCCCACGTGGGCAGCTGCTGTGTCCGGCTGTGTGCTGGCCCTCTTCACGGCATCCATGTGGCCTCGAGTGCTTGGACACCTTATCAGCTCAGACGCAAGCCCTGGGAAAGCCATGACCACTGCCATGATATTTTATCTTCTCGAAATATTTTTCTGTGCATGGTGCACGGCTTTTAAGTTTGTCCCGGGAGGTGTGTACGCTAGAGAAAGATCTGATGTGCTTTTGGGTGAGTACGTTTGAAAAGTCTGGATTCAAGTCACTATTCAAACATTCCCTTCAGGACTTTCTAGGATATAGCACTTTACACGACTGATTAAAGTAAATAGGATCATCTGGCCTTTCATACTGAAATAGACTCTCTTAGTTAAAAAAAAAAATGGAGAAATGTCTAAATTACTATTTAAAAACTCTTGGGGCTTCCCTGGCAGTCCAGTGGTTAAGACTCCCCACTTCTACTGCAGGGGTTGCAGGTTCCATCCCCTGGTTAGGGAATTGAGATCCCACATGCCATATGGCTAAAAAAGGAAGAAAGAAATTTCTTAATCCATCAATGACTTTCAGTAATATTTATTAATATTACTGAATAGACCTTGCAAATAAATTTGTTGTTGTTGTTTAGTCACTAAGCTATGTCCAATTCTTTTGCAACCCATGGACTGTAGCCTCCCAGTCTCCTTTGTCCTTGGGATTCTCCAGGCAAGAACACTGGACTGTGTTGCCTTTTCCTTCTCCATGGGATCTTCCCGACCCAGGGACCAAGCCCGATGTCTCCTGCTTTGCAGAAGAATTCTTTATCACTGAGCCACCTGATAAGCTTTTGGAAGTCAATAAGTGTGAATAAAACAAGTTTCATCCATGATAAAATATAAAAGAGGTCCATGTAACACTATTATATGATAGGCAAGGAAAAAAATATGAGCATGGTACTCACAGAGCTATTTTGATGGTAGGCTTGTAAATGTATAAAGTATAATTTTTTTGGTTCTCCATCTGATTTTTATGTGTGGTTTTTATTTACTTCCTTTTTTACCAATAAAATAGATTTTGCATATGTGAATCTTAGCATAAATGATGAATTCTCAAATCGTAGAGTACATATCTTCCACTTCAGTGGTTATGAACTTACATACCAAAATTAAAATTTCATAGGCTTAACTTGGTTTAATATTTTGGAAATTGTCTTCTGGCAGTATTGAAATTACTGATGTGTACCAAGCAGAATCAGATCAAATGTTGCCTGTCGTTTTAGTTTAAGTAAAACATGTGCAGTGCCTCTAAGATAAGATCTTTGAAAAACTGAGGAGATAAAACATGTCTTAATAAGGGCTTCCCTGGTGGCTCAGACGGTAAAGAATCTGCCTGCAATGTTGGAGACCCAGGTTGGATCCCTGGGTTGGGAAAATCCCCTGGAGAGGGAATGGCAACCCACTCTGGTATTGTTACTTGTAAAACTCCATGGACAGAGGAGCCTGGAGGGCTACAGTCCGTGGAGTCACAAAGAGTTGGACACGAATGAGCGACTACCACTAGGGAGTTACGCTGGGCTAAGTGCTGCACAGAAGTTTGCGCGTCTCCTTGTGTTCATCCGCGGGTCCTCCTTGTGCGTGTGGAATATATCAACCACTCTGTGCATTTTCACATAAACTTTGCTACTCTGTGAGCTAGCCATTTGTCAGGAAAGGCTGATTTGGAAGAGGAATTTTTAATTATATGAAATATTTTGAAACGACTTCTGAGGATGTGCTGTTTTTGGCAGATCTCAAAGCTGTGACCTGATCGGAGACACACATTGGTGCATTTCCTCTGCGATAGTCTTGGCTTTGCGAACTTTGTATTTCTTCTGATTTCTTTCAGGTGTATGTACTCTGTCCTGCTCTGTCTTCCTGTCCAATGCCCTGCTTTTTTTCTTACTCCAGCTTGCTTGGGGGTATGCCATGAAGAGCAAAGGAACGAAAGTAAGAGCCGTTCTAAGCGTACCTTTCTTTCTTTAGAATGTTGTGAGTGACTGGTGTTTTGGGGTTCGTTCTCATTACTTATGGAATTGCAGAAATCGTGCTTTATTACAGCTTTAAACAACTAAGAATTCTTTTTAGTAACAACAACATTATGTTGATAAGATCACAAAAACTGAAGGATATTGGTACTGTTCAGAATAGCTTTGAATAACCATTGAAAATGAATCTGTATTAGATGAGATTTAATCTAATACAGATTAGAATCCATATGAGATTATAAATGTGTTATCTAGGTTTCTCCTGCTGTTTCTTGGAAATTGCACATAACTTTTTTTTTTTTTAGCTTTCTACCTAAGCATAACTTTTACTTGGCATTCCCTAATTTATATATTGTTCAATCACCCCTCTGCTTCTAATCCTCACAATATACAATGTTAGAGATACGTAGACTTAAGTGTAAGATACATTGGAATGCACCCCAGTTGAGCTGGTCTTTTCTTGGCCCATTATGAGTTCCCGTGTGCATTCTTTGCATGGACCCACAATCCAGGCCACGACCATGGCCGTCTTGAGAACCTAGCTATCTTCTTCTTGTGCTCCTCATCTCGGTGCCTGTGGTCCCTTCAGTAGAGAAGTCTGAGCCCCTAAGGCAATCCAGAAGGCAACTTTCTTTTGTCCCATCTTTCCCTGTATAAGCAATAGTCAGTGACGGACCCAATGACCAACCTTACAACTAGGACATACTCAGGAAATTTAAAGAAGACCCTTTTCAAGAAAAGGTTGGGGTCATTTAATGTAAACATTTCTAGAACCCTTCCTGATTTCTTATGATTATCCATTAGGATAGTAATCAAAGGGAAAACTGGAGTAATTGTTTAGGTGCTGAGATAACGCAGTAGCTGAATTTTCAGGGTATGTTCATTTAAGTGGAATCTAGGCTCCAGGAATTTGCCATTGGAAGTAGTTTGGGATCAACATGTAATATATCCATCTTTCTTTTTTAACAGGGACAGTGATGGTAATTCTTGGGCTGAATATGCTGTTTGGTCCCAAGAAAAGCCTTGATTTTCATCTTCAAACAAAAAACAGTCCTAAAGTGCTTTTTAGAGAGAGTGAAAAATACGTGAAACTTTGTGAGTATACTTTTGCTCTATTTTTAAAGCATTTTATTATAAATATAAATTTTAAACATGTGAGATTAAAAAGTATAATGAACTCTCACTTACCCTTTAACCCAGTTCTAACAATTATTAGCATTTTTCCCATATTGTTAATACCTATCTTTATTAATTTTTTTTGACGAAATACTTTAAAGGAGATCTCTGATACTGAGTCATTTTGACCATAAATACTCTTAGTTTTGTTTCACTTCTAACACAGATTTAGTGGATAGGATTTCCAGAATACTTTGTTGAAATAGTTGAGACTATTTCAATTGAATGACTACCTAAGCATAACTTTTACTTGGCATTCCCTAATTTATATATTGTTCAATCACCCCTCTGCTTCTAATCCTCACAATATACAATGTTAGAGATACGTAGACTTAAGTGTAAGATACATTGGAATGCACCCCAGTTGAGCTGGTCTTTTCTTGGCCCATTATGAGTTCCCGTGTGCATTCTTTGCATGGACCCACAATCCAGGCCACGACCATGGCCGTCTTGAGAACCTAGCTATCTTCTTCTTGTGCTCCTCATCTCGGTGCCTGTGGTCCCTTCAGTAGAGAAGTGTGAGCCCTAAGGCAATCCAGAAGGCAACTTTCTTTTGTCCCATCTTTCCCTGTATAAGCAATAGTCAGTGACGGACCCAATGACCAACCTTACAACTAGGACATACTCAGGAAATTTAAAGAAGACCCTTTTCAAGAAAAGGTTGGGGTCATTTAATGTAAACATTTCTAGAACCCTTCCTGATTTCTTATGATTATCCATTAGGATAGTAATCAAAGGGAAAACTGGAGTAATTGTTTAGGTGCTGAGATAACGCAGTAGCTGAATTTTCAGGGTATGTTCATTTAAGTGGAATCTAGGCTCCAGGAATTTGCCATTGGAAGTAGTTTGGGATCAACATGTAATATATCCATCTTTCTTTTTTAACAGGGACAGTGATGGTAATTCTTGGGCTGAATATGCTGTTTGGTCCCAAGAAAAGCCTTGATTTTCATCTTCAAACAAAAACAGTCCTAAAGTGCTTTTAGAGAGAGTGAAAAATACGTGAAACTTTGTGAGTATACTTTTGCTCTATTTTTAAAGCATTTTATTATAAATATAAATTTTAAACATGTGAGATTAAAAAGTATAATGAACTCTCACTTACCCTTTAACCCAGTTCTAACAATTATTAGCATTTTTCCCATATTGTTAATACCTATCTTTATTAATTTTTTTTGACGAAATACTTTAAAGGAGATCTCTGATACTGAGTCATTTTGACCATAAATACTCTTAGTTTTGTTTCACTTCTAACACAGATTTAGTGGATAGGATTTCCAGAATACTTTGTTGAAATAGTTGAGACTATTTCATTTCCTGTTCTCCTTTTTGGTAAATTAAATCTATTAGTGTTTGGAATATTGATGAGCAGAAACAAAACTCAAATTAGTTTACTATTCAGTCTGACTCATCTCGGAATATACTAGACTGAATAAAAATGTTTACTGACAGCATAATATTGGCAGATAGTCTGTGAGAACACATGCACCCTTGCTGAGTTCTGTCTCTTTGTGACCCTGTGGACTGTAGCCCACCCGGCTCCTCTGTCCACAGGGTTTCCTAGGCAAGAATACTGGAGTGGGTTGACGTTTCCTCCTCCAGGGGATCTTTCCCACCCAGGGATAGAACCCATGTCTCCTGCCATCCCTGTGTCTACTGTATCTTCTGCATTGAAGGAGGATTCTTTATCGCTGAGCCACTGGAGAAGCCTCAGTATACTGCACTGTTGTTGCTGTTTAGTCGCTAAGCAATGTCTGACTCTTTGCGACCCCATGGACTGCGGCACATCAGGCTTCCCTGTCTTTCACTGTCTCCCGGAGTTTGCTCAAACTCATGTCCATTGAGTCAGTGATGCCATCTAACCGTCTCATCTTCTGTCATTCCCTTCTCCTCCTGCCCTCAGCCTTTCCCAGCACCAGGGCCTTTTCCAGTGAGTTGTCTCTTCACACCAGGTGGCCCAACTATTGAAGCTTCAGCTTCAGCATCAGTCCTTCCAATGAATATTCAGGGTTAATTTCCTTCAGGATTGACTGGTTTGATCTCCTTGCTGTCTCAACAGTCTTCTCTAGAACCACAATTAAAAAGCATCAATACTTTTGCACTCCATCTTGGATCCTAAAAATTTTAAACATGTGAGATTAAAAAGTATAATGAACTCTCACTTACCCTTTAACCCAGTTCTAACAATTATTAGCATTTTTCCCATATTGTTAATACCTATCTTTATTAATTTTTTTGAAATACTTTAAAGGAGATCTCTGATACTGAGTCATTTTGACCATAAATACTCTTAGTTTTGTTTCACTTCTAACACAGATTTAGTGGATAGGATTTCCAGAATACTTTGTTGAAATAGTTGAGACTATTTCATTTCCTGTTCTCCTTTTTGGTAAATTAAATCTATTAGTGTTTGGAATATTGATGAGCAGAAACAAAACTCAAATTAGTTTACTATTCAGTCTGACTCATCTCGGAATATACTAGACTGAATAAAAATGTTTACTGACAGCATAATATTGGCAGATAGTCTGTGAGAACACATGCACCCTTGCTGAGTTCTGTCTCTTTGTGACCCTGTGGACTGTAGCCCACCCGGCTCCTCTGTCCACAGGGTTTCCTAGGCAAGAATACTGGAGTGGGTTGACGTTTCCTCCTCCAGGGGATCTTTCCCACCCAGGGATAGAACCCATGTCTCCTGCCATCCCTGTGTCTACTGTATCTTCTGCATTGAAGGAGGATTCTTTATCGCTGAGCCACTGGAGAAGCCTCAGTATACTGCACTGTTGTTGCTGTTTAGTCGCTAAGCAATGTCTGACTCTTTGCGACCCCATGGACTGCGGCACATCAGGCTTCCCTGTCTTTCACTGTCTCCCGGAGTTTGCTCAAACTCATGTCCATTGAGTCAGTGATGCCATCTAACCGTCTCATCTTCTGTCATTCCCTTCTCCTCCTGCCCTCAGCCTTTCCCAGCACCAGGGCCTTTTCCAGTGAGTTGTCTCTTCACACCAGGTGGCCCAACTATTGAAGCTTCAGCTTCAGCATCAGTCCTTCCAATGAATATTCAGGGTTAATTTCCTTCAGGATTGACTGGTTTGATCTCCTTGCTGTCTCAACAGTCTTCTCTAGAACCACAATTAAAAAGCATCAATTCTTTTGCACTCCATCTTGGATCCTAAAAATTTTAATATATGTAGGACTTGATTCTGTAGGATATTTTTGCAGTGGTTCCTGCTCATGGGGAATTGTTTTCTTATATATTATTTCTTGTTTACATTTATGATTTCTTTTTATTTCGGTTCATGGTTCTTGGAACATTTTTTAGGGAAAATTCTATGAAATCTGAGTTTAAAATATGGATTATATATGGATGTCATATGTGGCAATTAACCCAAGGATTAGGCACTTCCCCTTTGCATAGAATCTGTGGCTAATAAATTTAATAATTTCATTAAAACTATTAGAAAATAAACTTAGTTTCTTCTAAATAATTATTTTCTGTTCTCTGTCTAGTTTTGTGGCTGCTTGTTGGTGTGGGATTGTTGGGATTAGGACTACGACTTAGAACCTATGAGAAGAAATTGGGCAAAGGGGTAAGTAATTAAAAGTTTTGATATAGAATTTCATATGATATCTATGTATATGCATACATTTGTGGACTTCACCTTTATGACAGAACCCTTGATCTGGGTATGAGGGCTTCAGCAGTCTGGATTCTGTCTCCTTAATATTTAGGTTGGACTTCCCCAGTAGCTCAGTGGTGAATCGATTTAGCATGCCTGCACACACATCCTGCACACACATCCTGTACACACACATTCTGTATATGCTAGTTATCATCTTATGCACTTCTTTATCTTATGCACTTCTTTATTTTGTGACTATACAGGTCATATCCCTAGACAATATTGTACTTTTCCATGTTTCTAATTTAAATAACACTTGTCATACATATTTTACAACTTAATTTTTTATTTAAAATCATCCTCGTGAGATTCCTCTGTATGGAAATACATAGCCCTTAATCATTTATTAGGGCTGTATTTATTATTCCAGTATGTGTCTGATCTTTTTTTCATTCATTTTCCTGTTTTTCCTTCTGAAACAATAGACAGGTTGTTTCTAATTTTTTGGTATTATAAACAATGCTCATTATAAATATCACGTTCTAAGCATTCCTCCTAACTTCCAAGCCTAAGATAGAAATTCACAAATTTATTATGATAATACCAACTAGCAAATATCTCATTATGAGTATGAATTGTGTGTTAGTTGCTCAGTTGTGTCTGACTCTTTGCAACGTCATGGACTGTAGCCTGCCAGGCTCTTCTGCCCGTGGAATTTTCCAGGCAAGAATACTGGAGTGAGTTTCCCTTTCCTTCTCCAGGGGACTGCCTGACCTAGGGATTGAGCCTGGGTCTCCTGCATTGCAGGTGAATTCTTTACTGTCTAAGCCACCCAGAGAAGCTCTGATTATGTATTAGCTGTGGGAAAATGCCTAAAAGTTCCTTTACTGAACTATGAATCTTGGTAGAGAGAGGTGGAAAAAAGTGGGTCACCGAAACCACCATTGTATAGTTGTTCTAAATTATCATTAAACCAATTCTGTAGGCTCCAACCCAACCCCCCGGAGGGTTCTTTTTTGCCCGCCATCTGGCCTTTCAGGTTTGGCTTTGACAATGAGATAATTAAAAGTTTTGATATAGAATTTCATATGATATCTATGTATATGCATACATTTGTGGACTTCACCTTTATGACAGAACCCTTGATCTGGGTATGAGGGCTTCAGCAGTCTGGATTCTGTCTCCTTAATATTTAGGTTGGACTTCCCCAGTAGCTCAGTGGTGAATCGATTTAGCATGCCTGACGATGAGGCTTCACACATTCTGTCCACCCCAGTGGTGAATCGATTTAGCATGCCTGCACACATCCTGCACACACATCCTGTACACACACATTCTGTATATGCTAGTTATCATCTTATGCACTTCTTTATCTTATGCACTTCTTTATTTTGTGACTATACAGGTCATATCCCTAGACAATATTGTACTTTTCCATGTTTCTAATTTAAATAACACTTGTCATACATATTTTACAATTTAAATTTTTTTATTTAAAATCATCCTCGTGAGATTCCTCTGTATGGAAATACATAGCCCTTAATCATTTATTAGGGCTGTATTTATTATTCCAGTATGTGTCTGATCTTTTTTTCATTCATTTTCCTGTTTTTCCTTCTGAAACAATAGACAGGTTGTTTCTAATTTTTTGGTATTATAAACAATGCTCATTATAAATATCACGTTCTAAGCATTCCTCCTAACTTCCAAGCCTAAGATAGAAATTCACAAATTTATTATGATAATACCAACTAGCAAATATCTCATTATGAGTATGAATTGTGTGTTAGTTGCTCAGTTGTGTCTGACTCTTTGCAACGTCATGGACTGTAGCCTGCCAGGCTCTTCTGCCCGTGGAATTTTCCAGGCAAGAATACTGGAGTGAGTTTCCCTTTCCTTCTCCAGGGGACTGCCTGACCTAGGGATTGAGCCTGGGTCTCCTGCATTGCAGGTGAATTCTTTACTGTCTAAGCCACCCAGAGAAGCTCTGATTATGTATTAGCTGTGGGAAAATGCCTAAAAGTTCCTTTACTGAACTATGAATCTTGGTAGAGAGAGGTGGAAAAAAGTGGGTCACCGAAACCACCATTGTATAGTTGTTCTAAATTATCATTAAACCAATTCTGTAGGCTCCAACCACAGAGGTCTCTGCTGCCATCTGGCCTTTCAGGTTTGGCTTTGACAATGAAGGATGGTCTAATTTAGAAAGATCAGCTCAACTGCTCAATCAAACAGGTAAGGCGTACTGGAACTAGCTTCAGGTTTTGAAGCTATTATTGTTATTTTCATTTGGAGCAAGATCATAAGAAATGGGAGGAAGCTTTTCTGGGTTGTCAACTAATCTCTTCAAAAGGCTTTATTTTGATGGGTGGCTGCAGGAGGATGAAGCTTCTGTAACCACATCTATGTTTGATTGAAGGCAATTAATCAGGGATTCTGGGACAAGGTCTCATACTGGGTGGCTGCAGGAGAGTCTTGTCATGCCTTTGCTCTTGAAAATGACCCTGCTGAGGGCTCCTGTCTCTTGGGAACCCACTGTTGGCAGCCAGAAAACTGTCAGATTAAAAAGCAGAATGGATTGGATTGATGCTTATTTACCACCCAAATGGCTTCCATGAGCCTGAGGGCCAGTTTTACTGGTTTCCATTCCCTGGGGCACTCATCTTGGATGAAGCATCCTTTATATATGTGCGTGTTTGGCTCATGGATCAAACAGATCTCTTGCATGGAGTTATTCCTACTGATAAGCATGTCTCCTGAGAAACAGCTGACTATCTGTATGATTCGAATGCCCTTAAGAGGTTTATTGGGCCCTTAACCATTTAGGGCTGATTACTGGCCTCTGCAGCATATCTGACCAGGGTATCTGAATACACTCACTTCTGTGTTTGTACCATGGGAGGTGTTTGCCCAGGAATAAAACACTATCGTGCACCATATTGTTTCTGAACAGAAATTGAATATTTGAGAAAGGCATTAAGCTTATTTGAAACTTTGGGAAAAGATGTGAATATTTGAAAATTTATGTTTTGATCTTTTCACACATTTCCTCAAGGTGTCCCATGGTTTAATTACATTCTAAATATGATGCATCTTTTCTATAGCTAAGATTTGAGCCAGTTCACTTTAGTAACTCATTAGGAATCACTTTTTTTTAAATTTATGAGTAAAAGTAGTAGATTAAAGAATCAAGTTTCGCTCATTATTTTTACATCGCTGTGGTTCTTCACCATGTGCATTTTCTACTCACTGAACAGGTGCTGATTTCATAACAATTTTGGAGAGTGATGCTTCTAAGCCCTATATTGGGAACAATGACTTGACCATGTGGTTAGGGGAGAAGTTGGGTTTCTATACCGACTTTGGTCCAAGTGCACGGGATCACACATGGGGGTGAGTGTCCCTTGGGAATGTGTCCTGAACCTATCCCTGAGAGATTAGGCAGCATTGACTTGGAGTGGACAGTTGATGTTGATGCCTTATCCCTAACAGTATATCCCAGAGATGCTTCTTGGGGGAGTAGGAGATGCTGGAGGCACGCATATTCCATCACTGCTTTCATAGTCTCCCTGCTGCTGGCTGCTTTCAGTTCTTCACTGTTATGAGCCATTCTGTGTAGGAAAGGTCCTCATGGAGCTTACATTCCACTGTGACCAGGCAGAAAATAATCATGTACCCACAGAAATAAATGGGATAATTTGAGAGAGTGGTGAGTATCATGTAGAGAAGTGGGAGTGGCATGGTGGGCGGGGCAGTGGGGATGACGGTGTCGGTAGCGTGGTTAGGAGGGTCTTCTCTGCCGACCCCACGATGAGGAGGACCAGGACCAGCGGTGGGAGGAGCCAGTGTGGACTCGAGGCAGGGTCAAGTGTGGTGGGTCTGAGCGTGGGGGTCGAGGGCGAACCAGTAAGAAAGGATGTCAGGTGTGGGCACCTCATCTTATAGGGCCCCATAACACGTGCTTAGCCCTGATGTAACTCAGTTCTGATGGGAAACCACTGGAAGATTTTAAACATGGGAGCAATCGGATTAGGTATACACTTTTGGAAGATCATTCCCACTGTTCCTAGAAGAACAGATGGTTGAGGCGAGAGTGGAGCAGGGAGACAGGGGATGAGGTGGAGCTGCTGGCATAGGGGAGAGATGACAGGGGAGCCGTGGAAATGAGAGAAGGGGCAAGCTCAGGAGCGATTTTGGAACAGGACTGACAGGACTTCCTGATTTGGGGAGTTTGGGGGGTTTTGTGTTTATTTGATTTATTTATTTTTTTTTGGTCAAGTTTATGAGATCTTAATTCCCTGACCAGAGATCAAACTCAGGGGTATGGCAGTGAGAGAACTGAGTCCTAATACCTGACTGTCAGGGAATTCCCAGGACTTCCTGGTGGCTTCAATGTCAGGGCTTAGAAGTGACAAGGGCAGCACCTGCACTTTTTACCTACGTTCCGGGTTGGAGATGATGTGATTTAATGGGACAGGAATGACCCAGTGAGCAGCAGGATTGTGCTAAGTTGGAGAAGCCCTTAGACAGTCAAGTGATGTCCAATAGGCAGTTGTGTGCAGCTTGGAGGGCTGAGTTGGACAGCAGGAGCTGGGCATATGCATCCAGGGATCATCCCTGTAGAGATGGTTCTGCAGGAGGCACTTCAGGAGGAGGCCACACAGGCCGTCCACGATGCCGGGAAGGAGAAGCCGGAAGAGGTCTGAGCTCTGGTCATCCTTTCCATGTGTAGCTCTCTGACTGAGAGTGAGGTGGAACATGTTTTCCTATCTTTATTGGGCCATTCGTAATTCCTAATTTTGTAAATTGTTGCTCTGTGTTCTTTTGTGTGTGTGTGGGTGGGAAAGGAGGGGGCAGGTTGGGGAGGGAGCAGGGCGGGCGGGCCACTTCTATTGGTCTTTCATTCATCTATTTTCATCCATCTTTGTTCTTTGGCCCGTGTGGACCTCCCATCGCAGTGGCCTCTGTTGTCGCAGAGCTCCGGCTCTGGGCGCATGCGCTCCAGAGCTCCAGCTCGGTAATTGGACACATCAGTCCAGCCGCTCTGCAGCGCGTGGGATCTTCCCAGGCCAGGGATCGAACCGGCACCCCTTGCACTGCCAGGCGGTGTCCTTACCCACTGGACCACCAACCGGCGCCCCTTGCACTGCCAGGCGGCGTCCTTACCCACTGGACCACCAGGGAAGCCCTTTCTCTGTGTTCTGATTGGCATGATGGTACATTCCTAAATGTGTTGATTAACGTTAGAATTGTTTATGCAGATCAGTTGCTGAGTAACAATGTAAGCAGAATGGAGTTTGTGTGTCCCTAACTCTGCTCTTTTCATGTCTTCATAGCACATATTAGACAGAGTTGATAGAGCTGGGCCTGGTGACACAGTGAGACACGCTGAATGGCCCAGATGCCGTGTTTATCATTCAGCAGACGCTCCCGTCCGCCTTGGCTGTGGGGTTGTGCTCGGTGCCCTCAGTGGGACGCTTGAAGAGGGTGGATCCCTAAGAACACTATTCTAAGTCCCATCTGCACGAGATGGAGATGGTGGGACCAATGGTGATGCCCTTGTTTCTTTCCATTCGAACACAGGATTATGGTTTTGTCAAGATACCCAATTGTGAGATCGGAGCATCACCTTCTTCCGTCACCAGAGGGCGAGATTGCACCAGCCATCACGCTGACCGTCAACATTTCCAACAAACTGGTGGATTTCGTTGTGACCCACTTTGGGAATTATGAGTGGGTTTCTTTAGGGTTTCTCTTAGTGCACACATGCCAAGACATATTATTAACACATTACTAAAACTTAGGCACAGAAGGAGTTCCCTGATAGCCTAGTGGTTAGGATTTCAGGCTTTCGTTGCCTGGACCTGAGTTCAGTTCCTTGTATGGAAGTTGAGATCCTGCAAGTTACAAAAAAAAAAAAAGGAAATAAAGTCAGGCATAGAAACATTTGCAGGCAGTCCTTAACGATGTAAAAGGCCATGTAGCTAGCCATTACTGAGCAGGTGCTCTGCTAAGTGCACTGTTGTATTTAATCAACATTTTGTACAGCATTAGAACATAGCCCCATTTAACAGAGAAACTAGACTGGGTTAGATGATTTATCCAACCAGGGTCACACAGGTAGGAAGTACGAGTCAGAGTAACTCAAGGTCTGCAAAGGCGTGAAACCACATGGCAAACTGGACTACAGATAGAGGAAATTCCCTTATCCTAAAGACTACTCCCATGGGAAGTACCATTGAGATTTGAGAGCATTGAGTGACCTTGCATTTCCTCTCATGTATTCACAGTCAGCAGGGAGAGGCAGGCAGAGGCATCTGGCAGAGAGATCAGCATATCTCTTTTGATTCTGATAAACCTACTTGGACAACACCGGCTTAAATGTGTCCACATAAACCTGCTAGTACACCCGTCCCTCCAGCAGTTCCTGCCGCTGGCTCCTCCTCCTCCACAGCAGACCCCTGCGGCAGGGACAGAATCCGCCTTGTCACCCTCTCCCCTCAGTGAAGAGAACAACAGGAGAAAATGCCCTGTCTGCAAACTGGCGGGTTCCAAGAAAGAGGCAGGAGGGGTTTGAGACAAACATTCCTAGTTCATTCCTCCACGCTTCATTAATTATAAAAATGCTCCCAGGAAGTAAAGGGTGAGAGAGAGAGAGGCCAGAGATGGTTTTCTAAGTTGGTTCCTCTCCAAGGAGACATGAGAAAGGGGGGAATGAGTTTACAAAGAGTAACATTCACAACCAGTGGCTTGTGAATACATCACACATTATCTGTGAATACATCACAAATAATGTCAATAATATATTATTAAAGCAAAGATAAAAACATATAATTTGTACTCTACCATATTAAACATTCTCTAATAGTCACTGCAAACACAAGTAAGTGCTTAGTGCTGAGAAATACAGCAATCGAATCTTGTCCACATGACGGACACAAACAACCAGCGCCTTCCAGTGACAGAATGGCAGCCCACTCCAGTATTCCTGCCTGGAGAATCCTATGGACGTGGGAGCTGGCTGGCTACAGTCCATGGGGTCACACACAGTCAGACATGACTTAGTGACCAAAACAACAATGACCGTACAGCAAAACCCGACGTTGTTGTACTATAGGTTTCACCTAAACAAGACCAGCGCCCTTATTCCCTATCATCTCTCTTTTTCTCTCAGTATTATGTGCATCTGTGAAAGCATGATTGACTGTTTGCTGAAATAAGTCAGAACATAAGTACTATCAGCCAGCCATTCAAATGTGATTAATGGGGACCGTGTGCTCACTGGACTCTCTCTGTCTTCTTAGAAAGGAGGAGGTGTTTGGAGCGTGGATGATCCAGGCAGTCCACATCTCTGTAAAAAGCTGTTTAAAGAAACGCCTTCTGTTTCTCCTAGCAATTTTCAGGTCATAAGTATAGGTATTCAGCAATCACTCTGCTGAGCTTAAATTGCACTTGAATTGGGCCTATCTTTTGAAAAATAAGCATTTTTGTTGTTTTCAAACCTTACGGCAGGGAAAAAGAATCCCTCCAGCACTTCGTGCCGCTGGCTCCTCCTCCTCCACAGCAGACCCCTGCGGCAGGGACAGAATCCGCCTTGTCACCCTCTCCCCTCAGTGAAGAGAACAACAGGAGAAAATGCCCTGTCTGCAAACTGGCGGGTTCCAAGAAAGAGGCAGGAGGGGTTTGAGACAAACATTCCTAGTTCATTCCTCCACGCTTCATTAATTATAAAAATGCTCCCAGGAAGTAAAGGGTGAGAGAGAGAGAGGCCAGAGATGGTTTTCTAAGTTGGTTCCTCTCCAAGGAGACATGAGAAAGGGGGGAATGAGTTTACAAAGAGTAACATTCACAACCAGTGGCTTGTGAATACATCACACATTATCTGTGAATACATCACAAATAATGTCAATAATATATTATTAAAGCAAAGATAAAAACATATAATTTGTACTCTACCATATTAAACATTCTCTAATAGTCACTGCAAACACAAGTAAGTGCTTAGTGCTGAGAAATACAGCAATCGAATCTTGTCCACATGACGGACACAAACAACCAGCGCCTTCCAGTGACAGAATGGCAGCCCACTCCAGTATTCCTGCCTGGAGAATCCTATGGACGTGGGAGCTGGCTGGCTACAGTCCATGGGGTCACACACAGTCAGACATGACTTAGTGACCAAAACAACAATGACCGTACAGCAAAACCCGACGTTGTTGTACTATAGGTTTCACCTAAACAAGACCAGCGCCCTTATTCCCTATCATCTCTCTTTTTCTCTCAGTATTATGTGCATCTGTGAAAGCATGATTGACTGTTTGCTGAAATAAGTCAGAACATAAGTACTATCAGCCAGCCATTCAAATGTGATTAATGGGGACCGTGTGCTCACTGGACTCTCTCTGTCTTCTTAGAAAGGAGGAGGTGTTTGGAGCGTGGATGATCCAGGCAGTCCACATCTCTGTAAAAAGCTGTTTAAAGAAACGCCTTCTGTTTCTCCTAGCAATTTTCAGGTCATAAGTATAGGTATTCAGCAATCACTCTGCTGAGCTTAAATTGCACTTGAATTGGGCCTATCTTTTGAAAAATAAGCATTTTTGTGTTTAAAGCTTGCAAGGTCTCAACCTAAGAAATCGTTGAATACACTCCTTCCCGTTTTTCCTTGGCTGTTCGCCCCCCTGTCTCCTTTAACTCCCTCTGACCTGCTCTGAAATGTGAAGAATAGACTTGAGAGGGAAGAAAAGACTAAAAGAAGCCCTCAAATTATTTGGGAAAGACCAGGGAAGAACTGCCTTTTCTAACTCTCAAGAAATGAAACTCCAGAACCTGGAATCAGGCAATCTGGTCTGAATCATAATTTAAGGTGTATTCTTCACCAAGTTTGTTAACTACCTTGAGCTTCAGTTTTCTCGGTAACTCAGGAGCAATAATCCTGTTTATTTCATAGGATTCTTAGGGGAATGAAATAAGATGTATTATCTCATGCAAAGTATGTGTCTAGAATAACTGCTTGGTTAATATTGGCCATTATTAGGAAACTAAATTGGACACCTCTAAATGTGCAGTACATTGGGCAGCTTAAAAAATTATTCATCAAACACAAATCAAGTGTCTGTTGTTTCTGCAGTCTTTTCCCTTAGAGCCTTAGCTCTTGTCCATGCCGAACAAGTGACATGAGAAAGTTCTTGTTTCAAATAATTCATGAAGCCATCATTACATTTTTTTTTTATTGCTTTTGTTTTCTATGAAGTGAAGGCAAGTTGTTCAGTTGTGTCCAACTCCTTGCGACGCTATAAACTGTAGTCCCCCAGGTGCCTCTGTTCATGAGATTCTCCAGGGTTTCTGATCCCTTCTTCAGGGGATCTTTCCAACTTCGTGATTGAACCCAGGCCTCCTGCATTGCAGACGGATTCTTTACCATCTGAGCCACCCCAGAAAAGTATATTTTTTCCTATAATGATAGGTAAAAAAAATTCTGAGTCTGAATATTTAGAGATTTCACTTTCTAGTAATTATGGCTTATAAACATGAAATCATGTTAATCTTAGGAATGAATTACAAAATACTTATGCATGTTATTAGCTGATTCAATGGGATTTCTAAAGTTAGTGATTATACAAATATCTCTACCACCAATAAACAGAAAACAGTGATATTCCTTATCTTTTGAAAAATAAGCATTTTTGTGTTTAAAGCTTGCAAGGTCTCAACCTAAGAAATCGTTGAATACACTCCTTCCCGTTTTTCCTTGGCTGTTCGCCCCCCTGTCTCCTTTAACTCCCTCTGACCTGCTCTGAAATGTGAAGAATAGACTTGAGAGGGAAGAAAAGACTAAAAGAAGCCCTCAAATTATTTGGGAAAGACCAGGGAAGAACTGCCTTTTCTAACTCTCAAGAAATGAAACTCCAGAACCTGGAATCAGGCAATCTGGTCTGAATCATAATTTAAGGTGTATTCTTCACCAAGTTTGTTAACTACCTTGAGCTTCAGTTTTCTCGGTAACTCAGGAGCAATAATCCTGTTTATTTCATAGGATTCTTAGGGGAATGAAATAAGATGTATTATCTCATGCAAAGTATGTGTCTAGAATAACTGCTTGGTTAATATTGGCCATTATTAGGAAACTAAATTGGACACCTCTAAATGTGCAGTACATTGGGCAGCTTAAAAAATTATTCATCAAACACAAATCAAGTGTCTGTTGTTTCTGCAGTCTTTTCCCTTAGAGCCTTAGCTCTTGTCCATGCCGAACAAGTGACATGAGAAAGTTCTTGTTTCAAATAATTCATGAAGCCATCATTACATTTTTTTTTTATTGCTTTTGTTTTCTATGAAGTGAAGGCAAGTTGTTCAGTTGTGTCCAACTCCTTGCGACGCTATAAACTGTAGTCCCCCAGGTGCCTCTGTTCATGAGATTCTCCAGGGTTTCTGATCCCTTCTTCAGGGGATCTTTCCAACTTCGTGATTGAACCCAGGCCTCCTGCATTGCAGACGGATTCTTTACCATCTGAGCCACCCCAGAAAAGTATATTTTTTCCTATAATGATAGGTAAAAAAAATTCTGAGTCTGAATATTTAGAGATTTCACTTTCTAGTAATTATGGCTTATAAACATGAAATCATGTTAATCTTAGGAATGAATTACAAAATACTTATGCATGTTATTAGCTGATTCAATGGGATTTCTAAAGTTAGTGATTATACAAATATCTCTACCACCAATAAACAGAAAACAGTGATATTCCTTAGTTACTTTGGTACACACTTAAACTAAAATTGGTATTATTTTAAATAATTAACTGAGATACCAGTTAATTACTGTTTTTTCCCGTATAACATGCAGAAATGTACACAGAAGAACAAATGTATAAAGCAGCATAGAATCTGTAGTCTGTAGTTTTAGTTTTGATTCTGTCTTGTAAACTCAATGAGTTCCAGTTCCTTTGTCTCCAAAAATTAGATAAAAATTTTGTTTTTTCAGCTCACATTACAGGGCTATTGGCTGATTAAATATCAACAGATAAGGAAACATAAAACATGGCTTCAATCGCCCTGTTTCTCCTCCTCTCCTAGTCCCTCCCCCTTCTTTCTTTATACCCATTTATATACATACATATATGTAATTTTTATTATTATCATTGGATGAAATTTATCTCTTGAGAAAATATAAAGCCAAATTCATAGATTATTTTCCAGTAACATATTGCTAAAACTTATTGGGACGAAAACTCTTCTGTGGAGTGGTGACTTTGGCATGCTTTGGACTCAATCTGAGTCCCAGGTGTGTGCGTCAGAAGGAACGGAATTCGCTGCAGACCTAACGAAAGGACTACCTACAAAGATATTGGAAGAGTCAGGGAAACAGATAAGAGACGCTGAGGTTTTCAGACACTAGTAACAGGGGGAATCATTAGGATCCTTAGGACTGAAGGGACAGGCAGAGACACAGTGTTCCCAGAGCCCCGTTTGGTCTTGAACCAGAAAAGGGGCCACTAGGCAGGAGGAGTGCAACTACTCGGTAAGAAATTCTCTAAACTTCTCTCTCATCCTACCTGTTCACCTCCTGCTGGTGCCTCCACCTGGCCGAACCTCACTGGAAATTAGCAGAGAAGGGGGCCCGTGAGATGAAAGCTGCTAGGATCAACCTCCAGGGCACAGAGAAGGGCTGGCCGTGAATCTGGGCATAGGTGTTCAGCACACAGTCATTCTTTTCACTCTGTTTCTTGAGACATCTTTTAGTAGTGCTCAGCTGTCTTTGCATAAGAATGGATAAGTTTAGGCTATCTTCAGGACTAAGAAATCTCAATGAAGTTTCTCCAGTCTTCTCAGTCCTTGGTGAGCTCTCTCTATCTTCGTTTGGCTCTGCTGTGTCTTAACAGTCATGTATTAGCTGACTCGTGCTTCCCAGGTGGCTCAGCAGTAAAGAATCTACCTGCCCATACAGGAGCCACAGGAGACATGGGTTCAATCCCTGGGTTGGGAAGATCCCCTAGAGGAAGAAATGGCAAACCACTCCAGTATTCTTGCAAGGATAATCCCATGAACACAGGGGCCTGGTGGGCTACAGTCCGTGGGTCGCAAAGAGTCAGACATGACTGAGTGATTGAGCATGCACATTAGCTGTCCTACTCTCTAAATGTCTGTGTTGGCCTACTGCCTGTTTGCTCTTGAATCTGTTCCTGATTCATCTCCCTTCCAGCTGCAGACTGCAGGAAACCACATTTCCCCCAATGTTTGTGTTTGTGGCCTTCTGGCTTCTCAGTAGGTTTAGCCAACAGAACACACTAATGCCAGGCTGGAGGGCTAGATGAAGGGAGGAGACAGAGAGTTCCTCCTCTCTCTGCTTGTTTTGTCATCTCTGGAAGGAGCTGAGTCTCTTCTGTGGCTCCAGCTCCTCCTTCACTGGCAGCAAATCCTTCTGAATAACCTTCTCCATAGTACCCTTTCCCAGCAGTTAGTACTGGCCGGTGGATTCAGGGACTATCACTTCTTCCTGTTTGTCTCTCTAGCCCTAGAGGGAGTAGTAGTGGTTTCTCATTAAACTCTGGTTGCCTCATGGAGTCCTATTTGGCTTCCTGTCACCTAGTAGCCAAACCCCTACATTAAATTCACTTTGTTTGAAACACCTAGATTGGTTTCAGTTTTCCTCTCTGAATCACACCAAATACGATGTCCCAATTTTTCCCCAGACTGACTATAATCCCCCCTAAAGCTTGATGTACTTGTCTGATGGTCAGTTATGCACTTACAGTGCTTAGCATAATAAAAGCAGCATGCTTAATGAGTATTGACCAGGAGAACTGTGGAGGCTTTTAGAGTGTTCTGTTGAAGAAGCTTACAAACTTGGTATGTTCTCTGAATGTGAGGATTCTCTCTCTTGTCGATTTTTTAAAAAAACTACTGATCTTTAGCTGGAATACTGATGACTAAGGTAAGATTATTGATATGGTTTCCTCTGAGGAAAAGTTGAGCAAATGATTTGTGGGGAACGGTTATGTCATTCTTGGTCAAAAGTGTGTCAGTTGAAACACTGTAACTGTCTTACTTATTTACGTAACATTAAGTCAGTGTGTCCTAGGAGGAATTATTTTGGGTTTGTGCACTGTTTGAGACATTCTTTGGGAATTTAAACACCCAATATTTCTAAAAAATTGTTTTTCACATACAATAAAGAGGTATATTTTTGCATTTTTTCAGAGATGACCTGGACAGGAAGCTTCAAGCTATTGCTGTTTCAAAACTTCTGAAAAATAGCTCTGAGCAAGTGATATTCCTGGGATATATCACGTCAGCACCTGGTTCCAGAGATTATCTACAGCTCATTAAACATGGCAATGTGAAGGTAACACAACCTTAATAGGCATTCCAATTTCTTTTTTTTTTTTTTTTAAAGATTTATTTATTTATTTTGGGCTGGGGTCGGGTTGGGGAGGGAGGGGAGCGGGCGGGCCACTTCTATTGGTCTTTCATTTCTCCATTTTCATCCGTCTTTGTTCTTTGGCCCCTGTGGGCCTCCCATTGTGGTGGCGTCTGTTGTCGCAGAGCGCTGGCTCTGGGCGCATGCACCCCAGAGCTCCAGCTCGGTAATTGGACACATCAGTCTAGCCGCTCCATGGCATGTGGGATCTTCCCAGGCCAGGGCTCGAACCGGTGCCCCTTGCACTGCAAGGCGATGTCCTTATCCACTGGACCACCAGGGGAAGCCCTCCAATTTCTTAAATAAAGTGTTTCTTCATGTTTCAAAAAACCCAACCCAACATTTGAGTATGTATCCTGACTATCTATTGCTGCATGGGAAAACAACCAAATACATACTGGCTTTAAATAGCACTCATCTCTCTGCTTATGAATCTGCAACTTGGACAAGACCTAGTGGGGATGACTCGTGTTTGTGGCGCACGGCGAGGTGGCTCCACTGGGGACTGGAGAAGGCACCGTGCAATTGACCATAAGGGGCAAGTTGGTGGGACTATGGACTGGGAGCTCAGCTGGGACTTTGGGCTCAGAGTCCAGGTTCTTCTCTGTGGGCTGCTTCGGTTCTTTCTTGCATGATGGTTGAGTTCTAAGAGGGACAAGTATCAAAGTCATGATAGGGACAGAGTAGAATAAGTAGGTGGTTATAGGGTCCTAGTAGGGGATGGTAGGTAGAAGGGAGACACCTGAGAAAGGTTGGTAGGCCAGTGAGTTGGCAATAACTCGGAAGAGCTGCTCCTTGTTCAGTAAAGCAGGCTTGACTGGGTATAAACAGCTGAGGAAGGAGGAACTGGCGATGAAGCAATCAATGATGTATGTCCTGCATCTGCGTCTACTTGAGGGGGGCGGTCTTCTATCATCATATATATATATTGCTGCTCTCTCAGCTGAGGGGAACAGCAGAGCAGAACTTTCCCGCCTGCCCGTTTGCACCACATTCAGGTACCTTACTCCAATAAGTCCTTTTCTTGTCTGTCACTCTGCTTCTCGCTGAATTCTTTCTGCGTTGAGGCATGAAGAATCTGCGCCTCAGTGGGTCCAGATGCTGGATTAAGTCCCAGTCGCATGGGTACGAGTCCCAGACAGGGTTTTGGCTGCGATTGAGTCCTGACTACATGGATTCAGATCCCAAGCAGAGTTTTGGCTGGGGTTGAGCCTTAGCCATGTGGGTTCGAGTCCCAAACTGGGTTTTGGCTAGGTTCAGGCCCCAGTCACGTGGGTTCAAGTCCCAAACAGGGTTTTGGCTGGGTTGGAGTCCCAGCAGCGTGGGTTCAAGTCCCAAGCAGAGTTCTGGCTGGGTTCAAGTCCTAAACCAGGGATTGTGGGTTTGAGTCCCAAACAGGGTTTTGGCTGGAATTTGAGCTCCAGCCACGTGGGTTCAAGTCCTAAGCAGGGTTCGATCAGGTCTGGACCCTGGGTTTAAATCTCAAATTGAGGTAAAACCCTTTCAGTCACATTATAAGAATACCATCTGGAAAGCGGATTAGGGAGGCTGTGTTTAGAACATGCAATCTGCCACATTGTGCAAGTTAATCGTGATGAGAGTAAAAGACAAAACGTCATATGTGGAGCCTGGGTGATCAGGGCCTCACCAAATGACACTGAATTTGTCCTTACCTGTTCGGGTCCCAAATGGTTGAATTTGTCAGTGTATCCAGGTATAATCATGCTCTGGGAAACTGACAGACTGTCAAATCCTTGAGACATGTACACTAGAATGTTAAATGCATTATTTTATTTTATTTTATTTTAAATAGCAATGGATCTTTAAAAAAATTTTTTTTATGTGGCTGCATTTGGTATTAGTTGTGGGATCTTTTTTTTTTTTTAAAGCAAAGGTACCTTTTTTTTAAAAAAAAAATTATTTATTTATTTGGGGGGGCAGGTTGGGGAGGGAGGGGGCGAGCAGGCTACTTCTACTGGTCTTTCATTTATCTATTTTCATCCATCTTTGTTCTTTGGCCCGTGTGGGCCTCCCATCACGGTGGCCTCTGTTGTCGCAGAGCACCGCGGCTCTGGGCGCATGCGCTCCAGAGCTCTGGCTCGGTAATTGGACACATGGGTCCAGCCGCTCCATGGCATGTGGGATCTTCCCAGGCCAGGGATCGAACTGGCGCCCCTTGCACTGCAAGGCGGTGTCCTTACCCACTGGACCACCAGGGAAGCCCCCAGATACATTCTTTTGTTTAAATTTTTTGTTGGAATGTACTTGCTTTATAATGCTGTGCTATTTTCTGTTGTACAACGAAGTGAATCAGTTATATACATGCATATATTCCCTCCCTCTTGGACCTCCCTCCCACCCCACCCCTATTCTACCCATCTAGATCATCCTAGAGCATGGAGCTGAGCTGCAGTATTTACTCTTAATACCCCTGGACCTCACTAAAAATCCTACAACTTTGGAAGAAAGGCAAGGCACATGTTAAGGAGATGAGTTCATCTCTGCCCTGTGGATAAGGCAGAAGTAGAATCAAGGTGGACTCCTAATTTTGGCTTTGGTTGGAGGTTTTTTGGTGATGACACTTACTATCATAGAAAATACGTAAGGAAGAAGAGTTTTGCAAAGACGATGAATTCAGCAGTGGGCTGAGTTGAAGCATCTGTGGGGTGTTAGTGGAGATGTCTACTAGGCAGCTGGATATGTGCAGCTAGAACTGAGAAGGGCAGGCAGGGCTAGAGATGTAGATTAAGGAGTTGTCACCATCTAGGTGACCATTACAACTGTGGGAGGGGATGACATTGCTTATGGAGTACCGCAAAAGGAAGACTGATGAAATCCCCTGATAAAGTCACCTTTAGCATGGCTCTCATGGAGACAATGGGTGAGGGAAGAGAAAGGAGATTATCTCAAGAAAGAGATTAAGGAGAGGTCACAAGACTAAGAGGAAAATATGGAGAGTGTGGAATCACAGGAGCTGCATTATCTGTTGATCCCTATGTATCCCTGTTCATGTGCTGTGCTTAGTCACTCATTTGTGTCCAACTCACTGCAACCTCATAGACTGTAGCCTGTCAGCCTCCTCTGTCCGTGAGATTTCCAAGAATACTGGAGTGGGTTTCCATGCCCTCCTCCAGAGGATCTTCCCAACCCAGGGACTGAGCCGGTGTCTCCTGCATTGCAGGCAGATTCTTTACCAGCTGAGATGGCTGAATGGCATTACCAATGCTAAGGGCACGAACTTAGGCAAACTCCAGGAGATGGTGGGGGGGACAGGAGTCTTCGCTACACCCCGGCCAGGGATCGAACGGGGCACTGCAAGGCGGTGTCCTTACCCACTGGACCACCAGGAAGCCCCAGATACATTCTTTTGTTTAAATTTTTTGTTGGAATGTACTTGCTTTATAATGCTGTGCTATTTTCTGTTGTACAACGAAGTGAATCAGTTATATACATGCATATATTCCCTCCCTCTTGGACCTCCCTCCCACCCCCCCCCCATTCTACCCCTCTAGATCATCCTTGAGCATTGGGCTGAGGTGCAGTATTTTCTCTTAATACCCCTGGACCTCACTAAAAATCCTACAACTTTGGAAGAAAGGCAAGGCACATGTTAAGGAGATGAGTTCATCTCTGCCCTGTGGATAAGGCAGAAGTAGAATCAAGGTGGACTCCTAATTTTGGCTTTGGTTGGAGGTTTTTTGGTGATGACACTTACTATCATAGAAAATACGTAAGGAAGAAGAGTTTTGCAAAGACGATGAATTCAGCAGTGGGCTGAGTTGAAGCATCTGTGGGGTGTTAGTGGAGATGTCTACTAGGCAGCTGGATATGTGCAGCTAGAACTGAGAAGGGCAGGCAGGGCTAGAGATGTAGATTAAGGAGTTGTCACCATCTAGGTGACCATTACAACTGTGGGAGGGGATGACATTGCTTATGGAGTACCGCAAAAGGAAGACTGATGAAATCCCCTGATAAAGTCACCTTTAGCATGGCTCTCATGGAGACAATGGGTGAGGGAAGAGAAAGGAGATTATCTCAAGAAAGAGATTAAGGAGAGGTCACAAGACTAAGAGGAAAATATGGAGAGTGTGGAATCACAGGAGCTGCATTATCTGTTGATCCCTATGTATCCCTGTTCATGTGCTGTGCTTAGTCACTCATTTGTGTCCAACTCACTGCAACCTCATAGACTGTAGCCTGTCAGCCTCCTCTGTCCGTGAGATTTCCAAGAATACTGGAGTGGGTTTCCATGCCCTCCTCCAGAGGATCTTCCCAACCCAGGGACTGAGCCGGTGTCTCCTGCATTGCAGGCAGATTCTTTACCAGCTGAGATGGCTGAATGGCATTACCAATGCTAAGGGCACGAACTTAGGCAAACTCCAGGAGATGGTGAGGGACAGGAGGCCTGGCGTGCTGCAGTCCATGTGGTAGCAAAGAGTCAGACACAACTGAGTGACTGAACAATAACCACATCACTGTGCAAGCTGCAAACCTTAGTGGCTTTAAAACAACAGTGACCTAATATCATTGTGACTCCTTGGGTCTGCTGAGTGGCTTTCTGTTCTTGCCTGGGTTCACTCAGTTGGTGGCTCTGGTAGAAGGCTCTGGCATGTCCCCCCTCACTTGTCTGGGCCTTGGGGCTGGTTGCTGGATAGGCCTGTCTCTCCACGTGGTTTCGTCATATTCTAGCCTACCTGGTGACACATTTCTCAGCTCTGTGACCTTGGGGCAAGTTATTTAACCTCTCTAGGCCTCAATGTCTATATCTATAAAGTAAGGATGGTAATACCTATCAAGGGGTTGTTATGAGGAGGTAAGATAAGATAATGTCTAAAAAGCCCTCAGCCTTGTATGTAGGAGCCACTCAATAAGGGGTGGCTACATATTTGTATTATATATGTCTGGCTGTATATATAAAATCAAATTAGATATATGTATAAGTATATGGTCTATAAAGTACAGGAGAATATTAGACAAGATGATATTTGGCAAGTTTAAGAGAAAATTGATTGTATTCTAAGAAGAGAGGGAATTTTTATGTGTGTGTGTGTAGCGAAGAGGAATTTTATCTCATTTTTATTTAATACTCTGTTGCATTCCACTGTCGTGGTCAGAAGCTATGTCAAGATTGGCAGCAGATTCTTATATAACTTTTTCTATTAGGAACTTTCTTAACACAGAGAGCAGTTTTAATCATAGGTGCGTGAATGACCAGATATTCCTCTTTAAGAAATAAGTATTTAAATTCTACAGTCTTAAAATTTGGGAGCATCTTTTAAAAAACCTAGTAAAATTAAAAGATAGTAAAACATGTTCATAATTTATTATTCACACTGTATACAGCTAAATGACTAAATTTTATCTCTTCCTAAGGTAAACCAGAATAGTACTTTTAAAATATATTTTCTTTTTTTATCATTAAAAATTTTAAAAATAATTGTTTCTGGCCCCAACTGTGTGCCATGGGGAACTTCCCCAACCAGGGACTGGACTCACACCCCCTGCAGTGGAAGTGCAGTGTCTTAAACACTGGACCACTAGAGAAATCCACGTTAAATTTAATTTTTAAAATGTATTACAACTTTTCCAGGTTAATTTTTAAAATGTATTACAATTTTTCCAGGTAAACAAAAGTCATGTATGTATGTGTGTGTCATATGTAAGTAATCATAAAGATTAAATTAGCAAGAATTCATAGTTCCCTGGGGGTCTAGTGGTTAGGATTCCAGGCGTTCACTGTTGTGGCCCAGGGGTTCAACCCCTGGTTGAGAACTGAGATGCCACAAGCCACATGGTATGGCTAAAAAAACCCACACTAGCATTTATGTGGCCATCACCAACCTTAGAAAAAATGATGAATACATAATGTGTTGTGGTGTATTCTTTTAGCGATTTGCAAATATATTTAAATTAAAAAATTTTTTTAACCTCCCCTTCCGTTTTCCTTCCCCATCCCATCCCTCCAGGGTGTTAGTTTTTAACAATAAAACTTAGTCAAAATAGTCAAAAGTCAGGTGTGTATTTTTTTTTCTTTGATTTTATTTTTGGCTATTTTGGGTTTTCACTGCCGCCACAGGCTCTTCTCTAGCTGCAGGGAGTGGGGGCTACCCTCTAGTTGAGGTGAGCAGGCTTCTTGTTGCGGTGACTTCTTTTGTTGTGGAACTCGGGCTCTAGGGCACACGGGCCTCAGTAACTGCGGTACATGGGCTCAATAGCTGTGGCTCTGAGGCTCTAGAACACAGGCTCATGGGCCACAGCGATTGAGCCTGCGTTCTGGAGCACGCAGTCAGTTCTTCTTGGGAGGCGAGATTGGAAAGCTGTGGGGAGCCAGGTGCCGTGTGATAATTGCCGACTTACCTGCTTACCTCCCTCTGTAGACCACCTTCATGTTTTACAGGGGCCAGATGGGCACGTGGTAGGTGCTTTGACAGTATCTGTAGACTGAATAAATAATTTGGACCTGAAAACATCTGTAGGAGTCAGGCAGAGTAACTAGCACGTACAAAGAGAGGCATATTTATTACTGCAGCTCACAAGTTTTCTTGGTAATTCAAAAAAAGAGCCTTGTTTTTAATGCTTTCAACAGTCTCCTCTCTCTCCATCATTAGGATATTGACAGCACAGATGAAGACAGATGGTGTGAATACATTATGTATCGAGGGCTGATCAGGTAAGCACAGGTGTTGGAGACTTGTTTCTCTGAAACTCTGATTACTGTGATCTTTTAGGTCTATCCTGGAAGGAAAAACTTTATAGAAGCAGTTAATTAATGCTGTGACTTTTCATAAACATTGATTTGGCTGGTTACCCTGTTTACTATTTTGTTTTCAGGGCCTGGCCTAATGATTTAAGAAAGAGTAAATGGTTAAGTAAATTACATTGACTTGTACAAAGAGGATACTGAGTCAGTTGTTAGGCATGATAATTGTGTAACTGTTGCAGCGTGTTAGGAGTGGCACCACTATTGACTGTTTGACATGGTAGAAACAGCATGGACCCTGGGCTTGAATTCCAGCTTTGCCAGCTTCAAGTCCTGTCATCTTGGGTACGGTAATCTTGTTGGAACCACTGCTATATTGTGATGAGCTCTCTGGGTGGATTATATTTGATAAAAAATATTACCCATATCAAAAAGTGAAGATTATCTATAGGTACAAATATTCCAAAATACTAGAATTCTCAGAATTCAAGCATGTAACTGTGTAAATCTGTTTTGGAGGCAGTGTTTCTTTAAACAAAACAAAGAGCAGTTTAATGGCAAGAAAAGGGACTGATGTCTCAGATTGAAAATACTTCTTCTATTTAAAATCATGTTAAAGAGGTTGCTTTAATGGGGATATTAGAATTTCTAGAAAATGATTAATAATATGGACTTAAACAGGTGTAAATTCAAAATGTAAAAATTGTTAGTTGCCAAGGAACAGGGATATTTGTAGTACCAGTGCCCATAATAGCATGCTCTGTGATCTCTTCCTTTTGTTGTTTAGTTACTAAGTCGTGTCCAACACTTTTCTGACACCATGGATTATAGCCCTCCAGCCTCCTCTGTCCATGGGATTCTCCAGGCAAGAATACTGCAGTGGGTTGCTATTTCCTTCTCCAGGGGATCTTCCTGACCCAGGGATTGAACCTGTGTCTCCTGCCTTGGCAAGAGGATTCTTTACCAGGGGAGCCAATACTCTTCCTATAAGGACACTAAACCTATTGGATCAGGGACCCACCCCACATCATTTAACTTAGTTACTTCCTTAGAAGCCATTCCTTAGTTGTCCAGATATGGCTGCACAGGGCACGGGCTGGGATTTAGGGCTTCAACGTATGAATTTTGGGGGAGGAGACACAAGCCTTTAGTTATTCAGTTTCTATACAGAAAACCAATTCTGTAAACTTTCCCTGGATTATCTAAGTCAGCACCTTGCTCTCAGTAGGCACTTAATAAATACTTTTCATAACAATGAAAAAGTCTCTGCTTTGGTGGAAGATTTAGATGGTCAGGTTCCTTATCTTTAAGGACTTTTTGGAGGCAGAATCTATGAAATGGGCTAAACTTTGATCTTAGAGATCTGGGAAATAAATGACCTAGGTTTAGAGAGAGTGATGTCGGGTTACAGGGAGCTTTACAGAAAGCTTTTACTAAAAGTTCTGAGCAAAAGCAGGGTGTACATATTTTTACAGAATCGGAACCTGAGCTTAGACAAATGCATTAACCTACCCGCAGCCCAGACCCACATCTGATGCCAAGAGAGCGCTGTGCTCATCCGCTGCGGTGGGCAGGTCTGCTCCTCCCCTTGTTGCTGCTCTGAGCTCCTGTCTCTATTCTGTATGGATAGAGACAGAACTTAGAACACACTTAAAACTTGTGCCTCCTCCCTCTGCCACTGCGGCCCAAGCCCCTGCTGGCCTTTCATTGAAATTATCTCCGGGTCCTCCTCACTGTTCTCTCTGCTTTGACCGTTTCCCTGGAGTCTGCTCCCTACAGAGTAGCCACTGCATCTGTGCACAGCCCCCATCACTCTCAGAGAGAATCCGAAGTCTGTCAAGAGGACTTTGCATCATCTGCTACCCCCACCTCCATGCAAACTCAGGCTCCCCCTGGGCACTGCACTCCAGTCACTGCAGAGCTGGTTCTCAGAAAAGCCAAGTACATCTGACCTCAGGACCTTGGCAGTTGCCGGTCACGTTCTCTAGGACGCCCTTCCTCCAATACCTGTGTGGCTTGCTCCTCACTCCATCCAGCTTGTTGTTCAAACGTCATTCTGTCAGAGAGGTGTGCTCTGACCACTTTCCTTTCATTTTTTCTCAGCTTAGTTACTTCCTTAGAAGCCATTCCTTAGTTGTCCAGATATGGCTGCACAGGGCACGGGCTGGGATTTAGGGCTTCAACGTATGAATTTTGGGGGAGGAGACACAAGCCTTTAGTTATTCAGTTTCTATACAGAAAACCAATTCTGTAAACTTTCCCTGGATTATCTAAGTCAGCACCTTGCTCTCAGTAGGCACTTAATAAATACTTTTCATAACAATGAAAAAGTCTCTGCTTTGGTGGAAGATTTAGATGGTCAGGTTCCTTATCTTTAAGGACTTTTTGGAGGCAGAATCTATGAAATGGGCTAAACTTTGATCTTAGAGATCTGGGAAATAAATGACCTAGGTTTAGAGGGGTGATGTCGGGTTACAGGAGCTTTACAGAAAGCTTTTACTAAAAGTTCTGAGCAAAAGCAGGGTGTACATATTTTTACAGAATCGAACCTGAGCTTAGACAAATGCATTAACCTACCCGCAGCCCAGACCCACATCTGATGCCAAGAGAGCGCTGTGCTCATCCGCTGCGGTGGGCAGGTCTGCTCCTCCCCTTGTTGCTGCTCTGAGCTCCTGTCTCTATTCTGTATGGATAGAGACAGAACTTAGAACACACTTAAAACTTGTGCCTCCTCCCTCTGCCACTGCGGCCCAAGCCCCTGCTGGCCTTTCATTGAAATTATCTCCGGGTCCTCCTCACTGTTCTCTCTGCTTTGACCGTTTCCCTGGAGTCTGCTCCCTACAGAGTAGCCACTGCATCTGTGCACAGCCCCCATCACTCTCAGAGAGAATCCGAAGTCTGTCAAGAGGACTTTGCATCATCTGCTACCCCCACCTCCATGCAAACTCAGGCTCCCCCTGGGCACTGCACTCCAGTCACTGCAGAGCTGGTTCTCAGAAAAGCCAAGTACATCTGACCTCAGGACCTTGGCAGTTGCCGGTCACGTTCTCTAGGACGCCCTTCCTCCAATACCTGTGTGGCTTGCTCCCTCACTCCATCCAGCTTGTTGTTCAAACGTCATTCTGTCAGAGAGGTGTGCTCTGACCATCCATTATAGAAAGATAGCCTTTGCACCTCGTGTGTTCTGTCCTCTGTCCTCAGCTTGTTGCCCACAGTACTTAGGTACTTACCACCATACGTACATACATACTTAATTCATCCTCCTCAACTAGAATGGAAGCTCTGTGAGGGGAAGAGATTTGTTTCGTTCATTGTTTATTCCCAGTACCTGGAACAATGCCTCTATGTAGTAGCGACTTGATATACATTTGTTCTTTGAATAAATGAATGACTGAAGCTGACTTTTTTTAAGAGGTGAAATATACATGAAATTAACTTTTAGCTGCTCATTGTTCTCCTGTTTTTCTGTCTGAGCTCCTGGTAACTATTTGGATAACATCTACAAAGTGGTTTGAATTTCCTAGAGAACTGAAAGCTCTAAGCAAAAGCAGGATGTCCATATTTTTTCAGACATGAAAAATGTTCAATTTTTCAGACATTGTTCTTGTTCTTTTTGTCTGTTAAGTCATGTTTGACACTTTGCGATCCCACGGGCTACAGCAAGCCAGGCTTCGTTGTCCTTCACTGTCTCCCGGAGTTTGTTCAGATTCACATCCATTGAGTTGGTGATGCCGTCCGACCATCTCATCCTCTGCCGCCCTCTTCTCCTCCTGCCCTCAATTTTTCCCAGCACCAGGGTCTTTTCCAATGAGTCAGCTTTTTGCAGCAGGTGGTCAAAGTATGTTCAACTTCAGCATCAGTCCTTCCAGTGAATATTCAGGGTTTATTTCCTTTGGGATTGACTAGTTTGATCTTCTTGCAGTCCAAGGGACTCTCAAGAGTCTTCTCTAACACCAAAGTTCAAAAGCATCAGTTCTTCAGTGGTCCTGTTCTTTGGACCATAAAAAGGCTTCATGCTGAAGAATTGATGCTTTTAGAACATTAAAAACTGTTTATTTTAGATGTTTAAATGTCAGTGAAAATGTGACTGTGGTATTTGGATTTTTTAAGGCTAAGAATTTAGGCCCATGCTCCTGTCCTTCTGGGGAATTCCTGCTATTGACATGAAACAACTGTGTGAGAGGCAATTTGTATAGACAGAGTATTTGTTAGTTGCTGTAAAAAGTAGAGTAAGGTTGCCAGGTGTGTTCATTAAATCTGTGTGCATGTTCCTTATTTATATCATAAAAAATATTTTGATAAGTATTCAGAGTAATAAATCAAGTTAATTCTAGTGACATACAGAGTAGCCTTAGAAATGGGAAACTGACTTAATAACAAAGGTTCTATCTACCAGATCTCATCAAATTTCAGTGTGATGATAAAATCTCTACACACCGTTTCTGTTTCTGCTACAGATTGGGTTATGCAAGAATCTCCCATGCTGAACTGAGTGACTCTGAAATTCAGGTGGCCAAATTTAGGATCCCTGACGACCCCACTAATTATAGAGACAACCAGAGAGTGGTCACAGACCACAGGGAAGTTCCCGAGAAAATTCACTTCAGTCCCAGGTGAGCGAGTTCCTTTATGTGAACTAGACCTGTGAGGCCACGCGTCCCCTGTAGGGACCTAAATTCTACCTCACAGTGAGCCACAGATTCACTTTGGTTCTAGAGGTTTAATCATGTAAGGGAGCTCCTGGTAAAGATTAAAATATCCTACGTGGGCTGAAGTTATGGCCCCTGCTTTCTGGAATAGAGAAATGTGTTGAAGTTCTAACCTCAGGCCAGAAGATTACCTGGTGCTATTATCATCCTCCTTGTAACAGCTGATGTTAAAGTGTTGCTGCATCCTAGACCCTGCTGTAGGTGCATCATGTGTTATCTCCATTAATCCTCCTTGGATCGGGCCTCTTGTTATGCTCATTTTGGAGGTTAGGATGCTCAGGCTGAGGAACAATACAGAACTTCCGCAGGGTTACCTGGCTAGTCTGTGACAAAGCCAACAAGTGGGAAGGAAGCCTGTGATTTTCAGTGCTGGCTACATGTGTGCTCACCTGGAGGACTTTTAAAAACTCCCTCTGCCTGAGTTCCACCCAGAGCAATTCATCAGAACCTCTTGGTGCTACCTGGGCTTTGGGTTTAAAACAATCTTTTCAGGTTATTCTAATGTGCCATTAGGATTGAGACTATGGAAAATTTGCATTACAGATATTCCACCCTGTGAAATGTATTGGGTACTGTTTAGTTTTAAATAAAGGTTATCTGAGAAATCTCTCTGCAGGACAATATGTGATCTGGAGTAGGTCCTCTATGTTCCTCCTGTGAGGAGCATAACGAGAGACAATATCTGCCTCAAACCAGACCCAGAACATCCCATACATTCAGTACCAATTTATTTGACGTTTCTATTACTTTTACCAGCTAGTGGTTATAGAAAATTCTTAGACCTTGTTTTGTTTTGGGGGAATAATGACATTTATCCATTCTCTTTTTCTTCCTTGCCTCTCCTTATAAGACAGCACTCTAGCAAAAGTGTAGTCAGCAAATGTAAGAAGAGCTACAGCCATGACTGGATTTGCTTCAGTCTCTGCATTTGACCTTGCCCTTTGTAGCTGCAGTGTGCTTGTGAGGAGCCTAGGCCCTGGGATTAAGCTGCCTAGCTGAGAGCCTCACTCTTGCCAGTGAACAGCTGGGCAACTGTGGGCAAGTTGCTTAACCTCTAAGAGCTTCAAATCTCATTTGCAAAATGGAAAAATAGTAGTGCCTGACTCTTAAGGTTATTTGAAGTTTGAATGACACGCAAAGTTCTTAAAATAGTGCCTGGTAAATGCTCCGTAGCCAGTAGCCGTAATGGTATTAACAGTATTTGAAATAGTAACAGTAGAAGTGAGATAGAAAACTTCCCTTTTTTTGTTGACTGAGGTGACTTAATAAATGAAAAAGATCTGGGAAGAAAAAAAAAAGATTTTTTTGTTTCCTTATTCTTATATCAGAAGTGTTGAGGAAATAAATACTTTCTCAATAAAATATTTTTGGCTAATCACAAGTGCAGATTGGTCCAAACCAACCATGAAGGGGTTTAATCTGCTTTCTCACTCAGTTTATGAAAATAACAGAAGCATAAGTAGATGACCTACCTTAAAATTTATTATTAAATGTATACATATGAACATTTATAAAACAAAATAGAAATAGCCAGAGAACACCACGTTCAAAAAAATTCAATTCCTAATTCAGAAAATAGCCATTGAGTATCATGAGGCCAATACCATACTAGTAGCATGAAGATATGCTAGAAACTGGGGACAGAGTGGTGAATAAGAGCACATCTTTGTCGTATGGAGTGGAGTTTATGTTCTAGTGGGGAAATCAGCAATTCAAAGATTATTACTGGTAATAATTTTGGATACATCTTTGTTTTTTTTTTGCTTTTTGCTTTTTAAAAATATTTTGGCCTCTTTTATTGGTTTTACATTTGTTTATTTTTCATCCATCTTTGTTCTTTGGCCTATGTGGGCCTCCCATCACAGTGGCCTTTTGCTGCAGAGCACTGGCTCTGGGTGCATGCGCCCCAGAGCGCTGGCTTGTAATTGGACACACCAGTCCAGCCGCTCCACGGCACATGGGATCTTCCCAAGCCAGGGATTAAACCGGCACCCCACCCCTTGTACCACAAGGCAGTCTCTTTGCCCTCTGGACCACCAGGGAAGCCCCATCTTTGCTTTTCTATATGCATATGTATCTATATATCACCCAACTTCGTAAATGTATGAAACTTACGTATATGTGTACATGTTCATTCTATTTGTTAATCTAATTTTTTGATCTAAATAGTATATGATGAACTTCCTTCCAAAAAAGAGTAGTCCTCTGAAAATATTTTTAACAATTGTGTTATATTCCATTGTATGGCCATACTAAACTTAGCTAACCAATTGCTTTTTTGTACATTTAACCTTTCATTATTACAGAAAGTCTCCCAGGGACTCTTTAGAACTTTGGGTATATCATTGATTACTTCCTTAGTACTTGGTTCTAGTCATGGAATAGTACAGTCAAAGGTTATGCAAAATTTTAATATCTCTTGTCACCGTTTTGCAGTGACAAAGTAAGCAGATTCCCTATCTCCTTCATTGTTGAGGTTATTTGGATACTGTAATTGCCGATGAAGAAAAGGGAGTCCTAGCTTCCTTTCCAGTGCTTTTCCATAAGTAAATCATTAATCTGTAGCTGCTGAGTGCTGTAGAAGCCTTCAAACTTGCAGTTGTACCGATACCAAAATAGAAATAGCCAGAGAACACCACGTTCAAAAATTCAATTCCTAATTCAGAAAATAGCCATTGAGTATCATGAGGCCAATACCATACTAGTAGCATGAAGATATGCTAGAAACTGGGGACAGAGTGGTGAATAAGAGCACATCTTTGTCGTATGGAGTGGAGTTTATGTTCTAGTGGGGAAATCAGCAATTCAAAGATTATTACTGGTAATAATTTTGGATACATCTTTGTTTTTTTTTTTTTTAAAAATATTTTGGCCTCTTTTATTGGTTTTACATTTGTTTATTTTTCATCCATCTTTGTTCTTTGGCCTATGTGGGCCTCCCATCACAGTGGCCTTTTGCTGCAGAGCACTGGCTCTGGGTGCATGCGCCCCAGAGCGCTGGCTTGTAATTGGACACACCAGTCCAGCCGCTCCACGGCACATGGGATCTTCCCAAGCCAGGGATTAAACCGGCACCCCACCCCTTGTACCACAAGGCAGTCTCTTTGCCCTCTGGACCACCAGGGAAGCCCCATCTTTGCTTTTCTATATGCATATGTATCTATATATCACCCAACTTCGTAAATGTATGAAACTTACGTATATGTGTACATGTTCATTCTATTTGTTAATCTAATTTTTTGATCTAAATAGTATATGATGAACTTCCTTCCAAAAAAGAGTAGTCCTCTGAAAATATTTTTAACAATTGTGTTATATTCCATTGTATGGCCATACTAAACTTAGCTAACCAATTGCTTTTTTGTACATTTAACCTTTCATTATTACAGAAAGTCTCCCAGGGACTCTTTAGAACTTTGGGTATATCATTGATTACTTCCTTAGTACTTGGTTCTAGTCATGGAATAGTACAGTCAAAGGTTATGCAAAATTTTAATATCTCTTGTCACCGTTTTGCAGTGACAAAGTAAGCAGATTCCCTATCTCCTTCATTGTTGAGGTTATTTGGATACTGTAATTGCCGATGAAGAAAAGGGAGTCCTAGCTTCCTTTCCAGTGCTTTTCCATAAGTAAATCATTAATCTGTAGCTGCTGAGTGCTGTAGAAGCCTTCAAACTTGCAGTTGTACCGAAATAGTTTTTATAGATCCAAAAATGGAACATGAATAACTTCCCTTCCCCTATAAAATGGATATTATTCCAACTGAGAAAGGGAGAAAATCCAGACTTGTTTTTTCACAAATTATCAGCCAATGATTCTTAAACAGTTGTGCTTTTGGACTGATCTGTAATCATGGAATGAGGACTTTGAAGATAAAACTGTAGTATGCCTTTTCCAGAGGCATGAATCCTTTTTTTCTCCTTTCATTTGTTTTATAAATTAATCACATCTTTCTAGGGTTTACGATAGATAAAAAACCACAATAGATTATGCTTGAAATTTTACATAAGCCATGAACAATTTTTACATATCAATTTTTTTTTTTTTTTTTTTAGATTTGGATCCTACAAAGAAGGGCACAACTTTGAGAACAACCATCATTTTCATATGAGTACCCCCAAATACTTTCTGTGAACTATTTAAAACAAGAATTCATTGAGTGAACAAGCCTAAGGAAAATAAAAATATAATTATAAGATAAAAAAAGAGATGAACTAACGTGGGAAATTACACACCAAGAAACCTCAGTTTTGAAAAGCTATATGGTATCTATCCAGTGGGGAAATTCTATCAATATATGTTTCTAAATACAAGCATTTCTCCAAATTGTTTTTCTTAAATTGTTTAATAAAAAATATAATGTGGGATAATCTAAGAAGGTGTGCTATGAGATAGAATAACAGAAATGTCTTACCTTTTTAATACCTAAAAATAGGAAAATGGATTTTTTGATGAGTTGGAAGGATTACTTACAAAGATCAAGCAGCCTTAAATCTCTCTTGGGACAAAGTGGGTGGGGGCAGGCGTGTGTTTAAAGATTCAGCCTAATTGTTAGAAGAATCATGTGTACATGTAGCTGTTGAATCAGCAGCTGCAGCATGCCCATCCCCATCCTGCCCTGAGCGATGGCAGCATTGTGTCTCTTCTCTGTGTTTATATCCCTTCCTCGCTCTACAGACATATCTGCTGAGGTCTCCAGTCAGCCAGGCCACCAGCTGGCAGGGAGCACACCTCCACACACAGAAGGGCCCCACAGAGAGAATGTTCTTCCCTAGAGCCAAGGCAGTGGGTGTTGGGGAGAATTCAGTCCAACAGCATCATCTCCGCAGGCAATAGGAATTTCCTGTCTAGGGAGGCACACGGTACATCTTAGAACGGAAAAGGGCCCTGCTTATTGTTTGATCTCTGGGAGCAGAGATAAAACTTAGGCTTTCCAAAGGTTCTATGTCACACAATCTAAGGAGGTTCCTTGGATCCATTTAATAAAAACATATTGAGCACATTGCCATGTGCAAAACATGAGGTCACTGTGGTGTTTTGAAAAATACGTCCATAAGTGACTGGGCTCTTCCTTCAAAGGTGGGACCCAATTGGCCTTTTTCTGAGTGTGGGCTAGCCCTCGTGACTCACTTCTTTCTTTTGAAGTTTTATTTATTTTTTATCCTACAAAGAAGGGCACAACTTTGAGAACAACCATCATTTTCATATGAGTACCCCCAAATACTTTCTGTGAACTATTTAAAACAAGAATTCATTGAGTGAACAAGCCTAAGGAAAATAAAAATATAATTATAAGATAAAAAAAGAGATGAACTAACGTGGGAAATTACACACCAAGAAACCTCAGTTTTGAAAAGCTATATGGTATCTATCCAGTGGGGAAATTCTATCAATATATGTTTCTAAATACAAGCATTTCTCCAAATTGTTTTTCTTAAATTGTTTAATAAAAAATATAATGTGGGATAATCTAAGAAGGTGTGCTATGAGATAGAATAACAGAAATGTCTTACCTTTTTAATACCTAAAAATAGGAAAATGGATTTTTTGATGAGTTGGAAGGATTACTTACAAAGATCAAGCAGCCTTAAATCTCTCTTGGGACAAAGTGGGTGGGGGCAGGCGTGTGTTTAAAGATTCAGCCTAATTGTTAGAAGAATCATGTGTACATGTAGCTGTTGAATCAGCAGCTGCAGCATGCCCATCCCCATCCTGCCCTGAGCGATGGCAGCATTGTGTCTCTTCTCTGTGTTTATATCCCTTCCTCGCTCTACAGACATATCTGCTGAGGTCTCCAGTCAGCCAGGCCACCAGCTGGCAGGGAGCACACCTCCACACACAGAAGGGCCCCACAGAGAGAATGTTCTTCCCTAGAGCCAAGGCAGTGGGTGTTGGGGAGAATTCAGTCCAACAGCATCATCTCCGCAGGCAATAGGAATTTCCTGTCTAGGGAGGCACACGGTACATCTTAGAACGGAAAAGGGCCCTGCTTATTGTTTGATCTCTGGGAGCAGAGATAAAACTTAGGCTTTCCAAAGGTTCTATGTCACACAATCTAAGGAGGTTCCTTGGATCCATTTAATAAAAACATATTGAGCACATTGCCATGTGCAAAACATGAGGTCACTGTGGTGTTTTGAAAAATACGTCCATAAGTGACTGGGCTCTTCCTTCAAAAGGTGGGACCCAATTGGCCTTTTTCTGAGTGTGGGCTAGCCCTCGTGACTCACTTCTTTCTTTTGAAGTTTTATTTATTTTTTTATCGGAGGATAATTGCTTTGCAGTGTTGTGTTGGCTTCTGCCATACTCAATATGAATCAGCCATAGGTCTATACATGTCCCTTCCCTCTTGAACCTTCCACTCCATGCCACCCCGTAGGCTGTCACAGAACATCAGCCTGAGCTCCCAAGCTAGACAGCAGACTTCCCATCAGCTACCTTTTCCACAGATGGTAGTGTACATATTTCAATGCTACTCTCTCAATTCATCCTCCCCTTTCCGTCCCCCCTGTCTGAGTCTCTGTTCCTGCCCTGCAGATAGGTTCATCAGTACCATTTTTCTAGTGTTCATATATATGCGTTAATATATGATACTTTTTTTTTTTCTTTCTGACTTACTTCACTGTGTATAACAGGCTCACTCTGTGTAACAGTCATTCTGTGACTCACTTCTGATGAAGAGAAGAAAGTGAGAGGGCATGTGCCTTCCCAGCTTGGGTTATAAAAGACTGAGGCTTCTTCTACCTTAGGCTCATCCTCTTGGATCTGAGAGAAGCCAGGTGCTTCATCATGAGCAGTCCTGTAGAAAGGTGGGGAGGGACCAAGTCCTCTTGCCAAGAGCCATGGGAGTGAGTCACCTTCCACCTCCAGCCCCAGCCAAGCTTCACATTGTATGTCAACCCCAGTTCACATCTTGACTACAACACACGAGAGACCCAAGTCCAACCACCTGCCTTAGCTGCTCCTAAATCCCTAACAGATAATAACTGTTTTAACCATCTGTGCTCAGGTCTTCTTCGATTTATGACAGGATTATGTCTCAAAAAACCCTTGTAAGTAAAAAATGCATTTAATACATCTAACCTACCAAACATCAAAGCTTAACCTAGTCTACCTTGAAGGTACTCAGAACACATAGATTAGCTTTGGTTGTGCCTAGTCACTCAGTCGTGTCTGACTCTTTGTGACTCCATGGACTGTAGCCCACCAGGCTCCTCTGTCCATAGGATTCTCCAGGCAAGAATACTGGAGTGGGTTTCAGTGCCCTCCTCCAGGGAATCTTCCTGACCCAGGGATCAAACCTGAGTCTCTTATGTCTCTAACCTCTCCTGCATTGGCAGGCAGGTTCTTTATTAATAACAGCGCATAGGACACCCCCAGTTGTACAGAATCAACTGACAATGGGCCTGAATGCCCAATCTGGAATCTGGAACCAGGATTGCTGAGGGCAGGAAAAGGTCAATGTTTCCCAGCTCAAGCAATCAGGCAGGAAGGAAAAAAGAGTTAATTCCTCCTGCCTCCATCTTCTGTTCTGTTTGGGCCGTCAACTGATAGGATGGTGCCCATCAACACTAGGGAGGATGATCTACTGAGTTCACAAATTCAAATGCTAATTTCATCCAGAAAGCCCTCATAGATACACTCAGAAATTATGTTTAATCTGGGTATCCTGTGGCCAGTTGACACTGTAACCATCACACTGACATTACCTGGGTTTTTTTAAAAAATTGTGGCATCGCGGGCTTCCCTGGTGGTCCAGTGGGTGGAGGGTCCACCTTGCAGGGCATGGGGTGCCGGTTTGATCCCTGGCCCAGGAGGATCCCATGTGCTGCGGAGTGGCTGGACTAGAGTGCCCAGTTACCAGCCAGCGCTCTGGGGCGTGCGCCTGGGGCTGTGCTGGTGCTTTGCAGTGGGAGGGGCCACTGTAGTGGGAGATCCACACAGGCCAAAGAATGGAGATGGATGAAGGTACATAAGTAGAAAGGACCACTAAAGGAGACTTCCCCACCACAAAAACTGTGGCATCTCAAGGCTTGCCCCATATCAAGAGTTGGACATGACTGAGTGACCAAGCACACACAAGGCTTGCCTCAGATCTACTAAATCAGAATTTTCACTTTAACAAAAATGGTGATGATGGACCTATTTGCAGGGCAGGTGGTATGTGTGCACATTACCGTTTGAGAGGCCCTGATTTTAGTGGCCCTAAAAATCTCAAGCTCTGAACTGAGATGAAGGTGATTCTGGGTGGCTCATGCCCCTAGACACCTGGCAAAACTAGTAACTAATGTAACATGCAATGAACAATCCTCCTATGAGGAAGATAACAGACCTCAAATTATTTCTATATATACCTTTTCCACATATAATGTTCAGTACACAATCAAAGATGACAGAGCACACAGGAGATAAGACACTATGATCCATGATCAGCAGAAATAACAGAGGGAACCAGACCTACTGAGGCTTTAGGTATGGGATTTATCAGATATATACCATACAAGTATGTGTACTGTGCTCAAGGGCCTAAAAGCTAAGCTTGAACATTCTAGCAGGAAAATTATACTTTTATAATACTAGAGAGTGACACAGCTCATTTGAAAAAAAAGGAAAACTTGAGAAGTCTCAAAAATATATAATTGAGATGAAGAGTTCTTTGAACTGCTTTAGCATCAGAACAGACAGATAGCTGAAGAGCTGAAATATAGGCCTGAAGATGCTCAGGTCCACCAATGAAAGGCTCTGAGGGAATAGAGAAAGGGAAAGTTCCAGCACATCTGCTTAACACATCAGACACATTTGCAAAGACTCTATCCTTGTTCTCCATTTAAATAAACACACATTTAATGACCCCTTTATACCTTCACCCCATAGTGTGCTTTGTACAAGTCAAAGTATGCTTCTTTCACTGGTTTTAACAGAAAGTTCATGGAGCCCTGGTGCCGTGTAATCCCTTTTACTCTAATGATGATTGTTCCAGTGCCAGTCCAGGAATTCAGAGCACCTCTAACCAACCCAGCCTCACGGATGCCTGCTGTTGCTGAATTCCTGGGGAAAAATAGAGGCATTAATGTTTTGCGTGGGGTGAGGGTGTGGTTGGCCAGCTTTCTGATGACCAGGCCCGTCTGAGAAGCCTTGCCTGGGCGAGGAGGCTGATGTCTGCTGTAAACTCAGGCTGAGGGAAGGTGACTATGCTGGGACTCAGGAGACTGCGCTGGTGACTTTGATAATGTGATTGCACTGGAATCTGTAAACCTATTTGCAGGGCAGGTGGTATGTGTGCACATTACCGTTTGAGAGGCCCTGATTTTAGTGGCCCTAAAATCTCAAGCTCTGAACTGAGATGAAGGTGATTCTGGGTGGCTCATGCCCTAGACACCTGGCAAAACTAGTAACTAATGTAACATGCAATGAACAATCCTCCTATGAGGAAGATAACAGACCTCAAATTATTTCTATATATACCTTTTCCACATATAATGTTCAGTACACAATCAAAGATGACAGAGCACACAGGAGATAAGACACTATGATCCATGATCAGCAGAAATAACAGAGGGAACCAGACCTACTGAGGCTTTAGGTATGGGATTTATCAGATATATACCATACAAGTATGTGTACTGTGCTCAAGGGCCTAAAAGCTAAGCTTGAACATTCTAGCAGGAAAATTATACTTTTATAATACTAGAGAGTGACACAGCTCATTTGAAAAAAAAGGAAAACTTGAGAAGTCTCAAAAATATATAATTGAGATGAAGAGTTCTTTGAACTGCTTTAGCATCAGAACAGACAGATAGCTGAAGAGCTGAAATATAGGCCTGAAGATGCTCAGGTCCACCAATGAAAGGCTCTGAGGGAATAGAGAAGGGGAAAGTTCCAGCACATCTGCTTAACACATCAGACACATTTGCAAAGACTCTATCCTTGTTCTCCATTTAAATAAACACACATTTAATGACCCCTTTATACCTTCACCCCATAGTGTGCTTTGTACAAGTCAAAGTATGCTTCTTTCACTGGTTTTAACAGAAAGTTCATGGAGCCCTGGTGCCGTGTAATCCCTTTTACTCTAATGATGATTGTTCCAGTGCCAGTCCAGGAATTCAGAGCACCTCTAACCAACCCAGCCTCACGGATGCCTGCTGTTGCTGAATTCCTGGGGAAAAATAGAGGCATTAATGTTTTGCGTGGGGTGAGGGTGTGGTTGGCCAGCTTTCTGATGACCAGGCCCGTCTGAGAAGCCTTGCCTGGGCGTAGGAGGCTGATGTCTGCTGTAAACTCAGGCTGAGGGGAAGGTGACTATGCTGGGACTCAGGAGACTGCGCTGGTGACTTTGATAATGTGATTGCACTTGAATGGTAAACTGGTATAATCTGTCAACCCAGCAAAATCTTGTTGTTCAGTCGCTAAATCGTATCTGACTCTTTTCAATCCCATTGACTGCAGCACATCAGGCTTCCCTGTCCTTCACTATCTCCTGGAGTTTGCTCAAACTCATGTCCATGGAGTTAGTGATGCCATCCAACCATCTCATCCTCTGTCACCCACTTCTCCTCCTGCCCTCAATCTTTCCCAGCACCAGGGTCTTTTCCAGTGAGTTAACCCTTTGCATCAGATGGCCAAAGTATTGGAGCTTCAACTTCAGCATCAGTCCTTCCAATGAATATTCAGGGTTGGTGTCCTTTAGGATGGACTAGTTTGATCTTCTTGTTGACCAAGAGACTCTGAAGAGACTTCTCCAGCACCGCAGTCTGAAAGCATCAATTTGTTGGTGCTCAGCCTTCTTTATGGCCCAACTCTCAAAGGTTTCTGGGGAAATCTATAGACCTAATTCCTCTTCACATCCAGCTTACTGGGTAGAGAAGTAAGGTACACAGATTCTTTCTGTATGCTCTATTTCCTAACAGAGTAAAACATTATATAAAGGTTTCTGGTTTTTTTTTTTTTTTTCCTCTAATTTGGTTTTTTGCAATAACAGAGACTATTTGAATATCTCTGTAAACACTTTCTAACCTTTCTGGCAGTTTTCCACTTAGGTTTTTTTTTTCCTTGAAAAAACTGAGCTTGAAAGCAAGACATCAAATATATTTTTAAACTAGGTTCCTTTTAAATTTAAGATGAGAATATATTTGTTTTTGAATATACCCTTAGGAGTATAGATATGGATTCAGTGTTTTTGTCTCCCCCAGATTCATACATTGAAATCTTAACTCCCAATGTAATGGGGTTAGGGGGTGGAGTCTTTAAGAGGTCATAAGGTTATGAAGGTGTATCCCTTATGAGAGGGACTCATGTCCTTATAAGAGACAAAAGAGAACTTCGCTGTGTCTACTCTCCACTCTGAGAGGATACAAGGAGAGTTGCCCTGCCTAGAAGGAAGAGGACTCTCACCAGACACGGGATCTGCCGGCACCTTGACCTTGTATTTCCCAGGCTGCAGAATTGTGAGAAACATTTGTTAAGTCACGCAGTCCACTGTAACTTGTTACAGCATCATGAACTGACTAAGAGAACAGGTCTGATGATCCAGTGACTCAACCTGGGCTGGGGGTGGTCTGTAGATTGAAGAGGGCAAGTCCCATGGGAGGAAACACCGAAGTCTCTCTCCCTGCTGTACTGTGGACATATTCTTAACAGCTAATGTCTCCTCTAATCTGGAGACCAGGCTCTGCAGCCGATTTTCTACTTGGTGGAATCTGGCAGTTCAAGAGATGTGTCCTCTTGCTTCCCATTTCTCATTTCTTTTTTGAATTCTTGTACACTTTCAAAATGATCCGATGGATTCTGAGGATAATGGAGGAGACAAGAAAAAAAGGAAAGGGGCTTCCCCTGGTGGTCCAGTGGGTAAGGACACCGCCTTGCAGTGCAAGGGGTGCTGGTTCGAGCCCTGGCCTGGGAAGATCCCACGTGCCGCGGAGCGGCTGGACTGATGTGTCCAATTACCAAGCCGGAGCTCTGGAGCGCATGCGCCCAGAGCCGGTGCTCTGCGACGACAGAGGCCACCGCGATGGGAGGCCCACAGGAGCCAAAGAACAAAGACGGATGAAAATAGAGAAATGAAAGACCAATAGAAGTGGTCCGCCCGCTCCCCTCCCTCCCCAACCCGACCCCCGCCCAAAATAAATAAATAAATAAATCTTTAAAAAAAAAAAAAGAAAAGAAAAAAGGAAAGAGCTGACCTGCTGTATTGCTGAGTGATGAATTTATCTTATTTTATACAACTGGGTCAGTAGTTATTTTGATTTCAGTGTGTTTGGGAAGCATCTGATTATTTTAGCCATAGAATCTTATGAGCCAATAATGCAATCTCTCTCCCCTTTTCTCTGTCTCTTAGATCACTTTAATCTGTACCAAGGAGCTCTGAGTTAATGTCTTGAGCTGCCTTCATTATGTGAGCAGCTAATAGGAGCAATAATATAGTCAAGTTATTTCAGAGTAAAGACATTAAAGAAGACTCCAGAAGGGGAACCCACCTAGTCAAACATTGACTGATAACACAAATAATTAGACACCCTTAATTAACTATAACTTTTCTCTGCACTCAATGTGTAGGCAAAAGAGGCACTTCCTAAGAGAATATGCCCATTCAGAATCTTGGAATTCATCATCACAGGGCTGGGAGAGAACCTCGAGTTCATGTAAATCAGCTCTCTTATTTTTCAGATGACAAAATGGATTCAGAAGCTAGGTGCCTATACAAGGATGTAGCTACATAACAGAAAAGTTGAAACAAGAACTCAGTTTTCTTGATTCCCTGGTCCAGCATTCTATGTTCCACACAATATTGCCTCCTATAAAATTTGAAGTGGGTTGCGGGAAACATTTCCAGGTTACATCATGAGTATCTGATAGACAGCAGCATATGCCTTCAAGGTGGAATCTGGCAGTTCAAGAGATGTGTCCTCTTGCTTCCCATTTCTCATTTCTTTTTTGAATTCTTGTACACTTTCAAAATGATCCGATGGATTCTGAGGATAATGGAGGAGACAAGAAAAAAAGGAAAGGGGCTTCCCCTGGTGGTCCAGTGGGTAAGGACACCGCCTTGCAGTGCAAGGGGCGCTGGTTCGAGCCCTGGCCTGGGAAGATCCCACGTGCCGCGGAGCGGCTGGACTGATGTGTCCAATTACCAAGCCGGAGCTCTGGAGCGCATGCGCCCAGAGCCGGTGCTCTGCGACGACAGAGGCCACCGCGATGGGAGGCCCACAGGAGCCAAAGAACAAAGACGGATGAAAATAGAGAAATGAAAGACCAATAGAAGTGGTCCGCCCGCTCCCCTCCCTCCCCAACCCGACCCCCGCCCAAAATAAATAAATAAAAAAAACTTTAAAAAAAAAAAAAAGAAAAGAAAAAAGGAAAGAGCTGACCTGCTGTATTGCTGAGTGATGAATTTATCTTATTTTATACAACTGGGTCAGTAGTTATTTTGATTTCAGTGTGTTTGGGAAGCATCTGATTATTTTAGCCATAGAATCTTATGAGCCAATAATGCAATCTCTCTCCCCTTTTCTCTGTCTCTTAGATCACTTTAATCTGTACCAAGGAGCTCTGAGTTAATGTCTTGAGCTGCCTTCATTATGTGAGCAGCTAATAGGAGCAATAATATAGTCAAGTTATTTCAGAGTAAAGACATTAAAGAAGACTCCAAAAGGGGGAACCCACCTAGTCAAACATTGACTGATAACACAAATAATTAGACACCCTTAATTAACTATAACTTTTCTCTGCACTCAATGTGTAGGCAAAAGAGGCACTTCCTAAGAGAATATGCCCATTCAGAATCTTGGAATTCATCATCACAGGGCTGGGAGAGAACCTCGAGTTCATGTAAATCAGCTCTCTTATTTTTCAGATGACAAAATGGATTCAGAAGCTAGGTGCCTATACAAGGATGTAGCTACATAACAGAAAAGTTGAAACAAGAACTCAGTTTTCTTGATTCCCTGGTCCAGCATTCTATGTTCCACACAATATTGCCTCCTATAAAATTTGAAGTGGGTTGCGGGAAACATTTCCAGGTTACATCATGAGTATCTGATAGACAGCAGCATATGCTTCTGCACCATAAAAACTGATGCTTCAAATTGAGTTATGTCTGTCTGTCTTCTACATGTCTCTAATCCCAGAGGGTGCCCCAATCCTGGGCTCACCACCCTATAGGGACAGTCCTGACCTTCCACCTGCATCATGGCTTCTCCTTCCTTTTCCCCTCCCCCAGGCACCAGTATGGTTTATGGCCTGTATTTCTGTGGAGATTGCTTTCCCAACCATTTTTTGGGCCTCATTTCTTCCTTTCACTCTGCTCGTCCTGTTCTCAGCAACTCCACAGAAACTGTGCCCACCACCCCATCCTGTGAGATGCTCTGACTAAAGGGAGTCCAAGCCCATTCGCTGGCTAACTTTGTCACTGACGCTTTGCCTGGTTGGCTGATTGTTAGAATTCTTCCCTTCCTCTCTTACTTTCTCTCACTCTTCTACTCCTCCAGGGTCATTCTGTTAATAAGGAAGCAGGACCTTGTCTGAAGACTGAAGGATAGAGACTCAAGCGCTCTCTTGTGGCCAAAGACATTGAGCTCCCTCTGCTCACAACTGGGCTCCTTCTTTGAGACAAAGGTCCACCTCTGCCTAGCTTCAGAAACAGTGACTCATTTGAAGAATTAGCCAACGCTGTTAAACTCTTGTGATGTAGGCAGCTCTATCAGTTAAAAAGAAAAATGAATATCCATTCTCAATATATTTACTTATAACTTATATACGTGTACTACTATTAACCTATATGTTAAATATAAGTAAAGCTTAATGCATATCCAGTATTTTGGGGAAAAAGAAATATAAATAGAAATTGTCACAGAGTTTCTTTGTACATCCTCCTTCCCCACTCCACACACCCCAGAACTGCTGAACTGGGTGGTGGACGCTCTGGGAGCCACACCTGGGATAAGTCTGGGTTCAGTAACAGTAATAATGGTCGCTGTGATGTTCTGAGCCCTGATGCTGTGCCAGACATGATACCAGATCTTTACACAAAATGTCCCATTGAATTTTTTTGGCCACACTATGCAAGCCCCCTGCAATGGAAAAGCAGAGTCTAAGCCACTGGAGCACCATGGATGTCTCCCATTGAATTTTTGCAGGATCTCCATGTAGTAGGCACACTTGTTTCTCACATTACTGTTGAAGAATTGAGGCTTAGAGATGCTGAGCTTTGCCCAACGTTGCCACTGGCAAAAGGCAGGGCATAATCAAAGCCAACTCTCTCTGATTTGAAGCATGTCTCAGGCACTGTGCTGTACTGCTTCGGGGATGGCCGCAAGCTTTAGAGGGTTGGGCTCTGTGCTGAGCACAGGAGCTGGGACAGAGCCTTTGGCTTTGTGAATCTGCCATTCTACTTGGGGCCTGACATTCTGGGGGCTACCTGGGTGTGTGTATGGGTACGTGCCCTGACTGTTTGTGACCCCATGGACTGTACCCCGCCATGCTCCTTTGTCAATGGAATTGTCCAGGTAAGAATAATGGAGTAGGGGCTTCCCTGGTGGTCCAGTGGGTAAGGACACCGCCTTGCAGTGCAAGGGGCACTGGTTCAGTCCCTGGCCTGGGAAGATCCCACGTGCCGCAGAGTGGCTGGACCCATGTGTCCAATTACTGAGCTGGAGCTCTGGAGCACATGCGCCCAGAGCCAGTGCTCTGTGACAACAGAGGCCACCGCAATGGGAGGCCCACACGGGCCAAAGAACGAAGATGGATGAAAATAGACAAATGAAAGACCAATGGAAGTAGCCCGCCTGCTCCCCTCCCTCCCCACCCCATCCCCCCAAAAATAAATAAATAAAATATTAAAAAAAAAAAAAAAGAATAATGGAGTAGACTGCCATTTCCTTCTCTAGGGGACTTTCCCAACCCAGACATCAAACCCATGTCTCTTGCACTTCTTGCATTGGCAGGCAGATTCTTTACCATTACACCACCTGGGAAGCCCCAGAGGCTCCCTAGATCTGACTGAAAAGAGTTTGATCAGGTTGCATATATGTTATGAGGTTTTAAAAAAATTCACAGCATAGAATTGGTTGCAGCAATTTTTTAAACCTTTAAGTGTACAATTATGCAGTATTATAGTGCATTTGGAATTCTGTTGGCTCTGAGTCTTGGAATGTTATTTATAGCTTTATTTCAATGGGAAAATGTATTCTAAGTTTCAAACAGTCAACTAATAAACTAAGTTCTTATTTATTTTTATTGTTTATAAACTTTTTCTTTGTATATTTTTTATAAACTAATTTTTTAATAAGTTAACTTTTCACAATTTTTTCAGGAGTTTGGACTTCCCAAACAACATACTAAGACAAAGTTATTATAGCATTTTAATAAGGTCAACAAGAAGTATTGATGAAATTTTCACATAGAGTACCATCTTCTTTGAATATTCTGGTTAATTGAAATTATTGCTTCAAAATACTCTAAGGTGAATATAATCATAGGAAAATAAATCATTGCCCCAGATTCCTTAATGAAATAACTTAAAGCCTGGTGGCACAGTGTTTTCCCAGCTGGAGATAACAGTAATATCCCTTGCTTACAAAGCCCTGATTCCCATTGAAGTAAAGAGCTGGAAGTTGAATGTATTTCTCTTCATTTCTACCACTGATACCTGATGGCAGTCAACTTTGCATCCATCAACAGGAATGGCAAATGTCACAAAATTAATCACTGTAACCATCTGTATTCAGAGACCATCTTTGTTCTCCTATATAATGTTGGCAAACCATGTGCTTTGTAGACTTCAAGTCCTTTTGCATCTGCAATTTCTTTCTGATCATTGTAGTCATCTTTCTAAGCTGATGTCCTAATAATCTATTATTATATAATAAACCATGCCTCACGATTTTGGGGTGTTGACCTAAAACAAATAGGCTGCCAGGTATTTCTCGGGCAAAGATGGGTTTATTCTGGATCGGTGGAGAATTGCCATCTGGGGTCTGTGACCATGACAAGTCATGTGCAAGTGACCACGGCCAGGGAAGGAGACCACTGAGTAGAGGAGAAGAGGAAGCTGAGAGCGCTACAGGAGACCAGCCTAGGCTGAGTCCTTGCCAGGGAGGAAGAGCCTTCTTCCTGTGGGGCTCTGCTCTTATCGCAGGGAGTGAGAGCTCCCCCTGTTAGTCTCTTCACTTTAATTGAGGTTTGCTTACTAATTTTCTACAGTGAGTTAGAAACTTAGAACTAGACTGGGCAATCACCGGACCACCATATGGCACTGTTTGAGTCACTTGCTGGCATATGCCTGGTGGCTGGCCTGGACCAGAGGGTCCTGGCTGACTTTACCCATGTGACTGTATCTTGATGAGGTAGGCTGGAGAGGAGAACTCATCTGAGTCTCTTTGCTGTCTTTTCTATGTCGAGAAGTTGGACTTTATGTATGGTGGCTCAGGAGACAGAAAAATGGAAGCTTCCAGAAGACTAAGATGTAGGCTTACGTAAAACAGTCACTTCTGCCATATCCTGCTTACCCAGCTGAGAGTTATATTTGTTAGTCTCTTTGGTCATGTTCGACTCTTTGCAGCTCCGTGGATTGTAGCCTGCCAAGCTCCTCTGTCCATGGAATTCTCCAGACAGGAATACTTGAGTGGGTTGCCATGGCCTTCTCCAAGGGATCTTCCTGACCCTGGGATCACAGCCTGGGTCTCCTGCACTGCAGGCAGATTCTTTATCCTCTGAGTCACCAGGAAAACCCTATTCACCAAAATAGTTGCTAATTTCAAGGACAAGGGACCAGGATCCTACCTTTCAATAGGAAAGTTATGAAAAAGTTATGTGAGCATCTTTAATTTGGCACAACTAGATTTCAGGAGGTTTTCTTTGCATTTTCTAGATGAGGAAGCTAATCCTCAGGCTAATTGAGTTGACTTGCCCAGAAGGGCATATCTAGTAGCTGGGGAAAATGCCCAGGATGGCTAATCCCAAGTGCCCAGGATGGCTAATCCTAAAGCCAGTATACCTGTACTTCCTGGACTCAAATACATATTTTCTGATGAACATAATATGCAACTCTTCTTCTTTCTGGCTTCTCAGCTTTCCAAGTATATTGGGGAAATTCAGGGCACTGGAAGACCCAGACAAGCCCTTAAGTGCCTGTGTTTCTGAGGGTCCATGCGCCCAGTGCTCTGTTTTCCATCTGACCTATTTTCTTCTTGAGGCAGGAATGAGATGAAGGCCATGAAGGAGAAGGCAGAGAACTTCCTATAAGAATTGGCTCAGATACTGCTCTTAACCCAGGCTGCTGGTCCCATTACCTTGAGTCCTGAGTAAGCAAGGGGCTTCACCCATGGAAGAAGTCCCATTTGGTGTAGGTGAATGGGGCGAGAAATGTCAGGAAATAAACAGCCATAGGGTAAGGGAATAAGGAGGAATCATTTCACTGACCAGTAAGAATCGGCCCTTGAGAATCTGAGTCTCTTTGCTGTCTTTTCTATGTCGAGAAGTTGGACTTTATGTATGGTGGCTCAGGAGACAGAAAAATGGAAGCTTCCAGAAGACTAAGATGTAGGCTTACGTAAAACAGTCACTTCTGCCATATCCTGCTTACCCAGCTGAGAGTTATATTTGTTAGTCTCTTTGGTCATGTTCGACTCTTTGCAGCTCCGTGGATTGTAGCCTGCCAAGCTCCTCTGTCCATGGAATTCTCCAGACAGGAATACTTGAGTGGGTTGCCATGGCCTTCTCCAAGGGATCTTCCTGACCCTGGGATCACAGCCTGGGTCTCCTGCACTGCAGGCAGATTCTTTATCCTCTGAGTCACCAGGAAAACCCTATTCACCAAAATAGTTGCTAATTTCAAGGACAAGGGACCAGGATCCTACCTTTCAATAGGAAAGTTATGAAAAGTTATGTGAGCATCTTTAATTTGGCACAACTAGATTTCAGGAGGTTTTCTTTGCATTTTCTAGATGAGGAAGCTAATCCTCAGGCTAATTGAGTTGACTTGCCCAGAAGGGCATATCTAGTAGCTGGGGAAAATGCCCAGGATGGCTAATCCCAAGTGCCCAGGATGGCTAATCCTAAAGCCAGTATACCTGTACTTCCTGGACTCAAATACATATTTTCTGATGAACATAATATGCAACTCTTCTTCTTTCTGGCTTCTCAGCTTTCCAAGTATATTGGGGAAATTCAGGGCACTGGAAGACCCAGACAAGCCCTTAAGTGCCTGTGTTTCTGAGGGTCCATGCGCCCAGTGCTCTGTTTTCCATCTGACCTATTTTCTTCTTGAGGCAGGAATGAGATGAAGGCCATGAAGGAGAAGGCAGAGAACTTCCTATAAGAATTGGCTCAGATACTGCTCTTAACCCAGGCTGCTGGTCCCATTACCTTGAGTCCTGAGTAAGCAAGGGGCTTCACCCATGGAAGAAGTCCCATTTGGTGTAGGTGAATGGGGCGAGAAATGTCAGGAAATAAACAGCCATAGGGTAAGGGAATAAGGAGGAATCATTTCACTGACCAGTAAGAATCGGCCCTTGAGAATCTGGTTCTCAGTTGAGACATTACTTAACAAAAGTCAGAGCACACTTCATAGCATTTTGCCTGTAAGTACAAATGGCTTTTTTGGGAAAAACACCACCCAGTACAGGATCTTTGTTTTACTGCTCAGATTTGGTTCTGGGAAATCCTGGGGCTTTCCCTGGTCAAAGGCACTGTGTCCTCATGAATAAGCTATGTTTTCACTTTTATTTATCTTAAAATGTCAAAGGATATGTCTTTTCCTCTTCCAGTGTAGCAATGGCTGTACTAACCCTCTTCTTCTTCTTCTTTTTTTTTTTTTTAAAGATTTACCTATCTATTTACTTTTGGGCGGGGGTCGGGTTGGAGAGGGAGGGGAGTGGGCGGGCCACTTCCATTGGTCTTTCATTTCTCCACCTTCATTCGTCTTCGTTCTTTGGCTCCTGTGGGCCTCCCACTACGGTGGCATCTGTCGCTGCAGAGCACCGGCTCGGTAATTGGACACATTAGTCCAGCTGCTCCACGGCACGTGGGATCCTCCCAGGCCAGGGCTCGAACCGGCGCCCCTTGCACTGCAAGGCGGTGTCCCCACCCACTGGACCACCAGGGGAAGCCCTAACCCTCTTCTTATTACAGCAGAGCCTGTTGCTATAGGGAAGCCTGGTGTGGTGCCATCCCTGGCATTGCAAAGTGCCGGACACGACTGAGTGACTGAACTGAACCGATTGCTGTATTATCCAGTATTATTTTATCTTTTTTTTATTATTATGTAATTCAGGGCACTGGAAGACCCAGACAAGCCCTTAAGTGCCTGTGTTTCTGAGGGTCCATGCGCCCAGTGCTCTGTTTTCCATCTGACCTATTTTCTTCTTGAGGCAGGAATGAGATGAAGGCCATGAAGGAGAAGGCAGAGAACTTCCTATAAGAATTGGCTCAGATACTGCTCTTAACCCAGGCTGCTGGTCCCATTACCTTGAGTCCTGAGTAAGCAAGGGGCTTCACCCATGGAAGAAGTCCCATTTGGTGTAGGTGAATGGGGCGAGAAATGTCAGGAAATAAACAGCCATAGGGTAAGGGAATAAGGAGGAATCATTTCACTGACCAGTAAGAATCGGCCCTTGAGAATCTGGTTCTCAGTTGAGACATTACTTAACAAAAGTCAGAGCACACTTCATAGCATTTTGCCTGTAAGTACAAATGGCTTTTTGGAAAAGCACCACCCAGTACAGGATCTTTGTTTTACTGCTCAGATTTGGTTCTGGGAAATCCTGGGGCTTTCCCTGGTCAAAGGCACTGTGTCCTCATGAATAAGCTATGTTTTCACTTTTATTTATCTTAAAATGTCAAAGGATATGTCTTTTCCTCTTCCAGTGTAGCAATGGCTGTACTAACCCTCTTCTTCTTCTTCTTTTTTTTTTTTTTAAAGATTTACCTATCTATTTACTTTTGGGCGGGGGTCGGGTTGGAGAGGGAGGGGAGTGGGCGGGCCACTTCCATTGGTCTTTCATTTCTCCACCTTCATTCGTCTTCGTTCTTTGGCTCCTGTGGGCCTCCCACTACGGTGGCATCTGTCGCTGCAGAGCACCGGCTCGGTAATTGGACACATTAGTCCAGCTGCTCCACGGCACGTGGGATCCTCCCAGGCCAGGGCTCGAACCGGCGCCCCTTGCACTGCAAGGCGGTGTCCCCACCCACTGGACCACCAGGGGAAGCCCTAACCCTCTTCTTATTACAGCAGAGCCTGTTGCTATAGGGAAGCCTGGTGTGGTGCCATCCCTGGCATTGCAAAGTGCCGGACACGACTGAGTGACTGAACTGAACCGATTGCTGTATTATCCAGTATTATTTTATCTTATTAATTATGTAATATATGTTATCTTAGTGACTGAAAGCATAATTATATGGCTGTAATAGCTTACTGTGATGACTTCTATAGCCTATTGCTGTAGCATCCTTCGGATTTAGACTTATGCACCAAGTCTTTGCCAATACCTTATCTCTGCTCTTCCGAAGTACTGGAATATGCTTTATTTATTGAACAGAAACCTGCCCTATATTTTTACCAGGCAGCAAAAGCACTAAAGAAATCCCCAATGCACTTTGGACATCCACATCAGATGTAAGCAGAAGAAAATTCCCTGCCATATGCATTTGAATGTAACCATGCTGAACAGCATATTGCATATGAGTAGCTTGGGACTTCAAAGTTCACAGCAAAATTAAAGTTCAATCAAAGCACTGTTCACTTGGAACGTTTTTGTTTTGTGGATATCAAGTACCACGTGTACTTGCAGTGGCTAGAATTTCCAGGAGTGCTAGATCACATTACCTAAAAGCAATGGTGGCTGTTATCACAACAGGAAAATATTAAAGCTGAGGAAAGATGATAGGCGTAGTTAGCTTAAGATGAAAGGCAGAGTGTGAGCGCTCCCGGGGAACATTAGTGGAACCCTGAGCTGTGCCCATCTGATGGATCCCTTTATCCTCTCCTTTATCCGCAGTGTCTGAGGCTTGGGACATATTTGTGATTTATGAAAGTGCCACCAAGCTTGCCTCTCTGCCTGGGAAAGCCACAGTGGCTCAGTTGAGTGCAGTGGTTTACACAATGGGCTCTTAAGCTGAGGTGCAGGAAACATGTTGATTAGAATGACTATTTAAAAAAATATTTAGGTATTCGACAATGTCAGGTCTTGGTTGAAGCATGCAGGATCTTGTCTGCATCGGGTGGAGTCTTTCGCTGAGGTGCATGAACTGCAGTTATGGGGTGCAGGCTCAGTCACTGCCCTGCTCAGGCTTTGCTGCTCTGAGGCATGTGGGATCCTAGTTTCCTGATCCGGGATCAAGCCAGCGTTCCTTGCATTGCAAGGCAGATTTGTAACCACTGAACCACCAGGGACGTCTCTAGAATTAGTTTTATTCCATAGTATTTTATAATCTCGAGTTGGGGATGATGTTTATAGCAATGCTGTTGAAACTGAGGTCCGTCACAGGCAGCACTGCTATTCCCTGGGTAGTGGTTGCTTAGTTGTTCAGTCGTGTCTGACTCTGTGAGCCCACGAATGGCAGCACTCTAGGCTTCACTCTTCTTCACTACCTCCTGGAGTTTGCTCAAACTTCTTTCTTCATGCACCAAGTCCAATACCTTATCTCTGCTCTTCCGAAGTACTGGAATATGCTTTATTTATTGAACAGAAACCTGCCCTATATTTTTACCAGGCAGCAAAAGCACTAAAGAAATCCCCAATGCACTTTGGACATCCACATCAGATGTAAGCAGAAGAAAATTCCCTGCCATATGCATTTGAATGTAACCATGCTGAACAGCATATTGCATATGAGTAGCTTGGGACTTCAAAGTTCACAGCAAAATTAAAGTTCAATCAAAGCACTGTTCACTTGGAACGTTTTTGTTTTGTGGATATCAAGTACCACGTGTACTTGCAGTGGCTAGAATTTCCAGGAGTGCTAGATCACATTACCTAAAAGCAATGGTGGCTGTTATCACAACAGGAAAATATTAAAGCTGAGGAAAGATGATAGGCGTAGTTAGCTTAAGATGAAAGGCAGAGTGTGAGCGCTCCCGGGGAACATTAGTGGAACCCTGAGCTGTGCCCATCTGATGGATCCCTTTATCCTCTCCTTTATCCGCAGTGTCTGAGGCTTGGGACATATTTGTGATTTATGAAAGTGCCACCAAGCTTGCCTCTCTGCCTGGGAAAGCCACAGTGGCTCAGTTGAGTGCAGTGGTTTACACAATGGGCTCTTAAGCTGAGGTGCAGGAAACATGTTGATTAGAATGACTATTTAAAAAAATATTTAGGTATTCGACAATGTCAGGTCTTGGTTGAAGCATGCAGGATCTTGTCTGCATCGGGTGGAGTCTTTCGCTGAGGTGCATGAACTGCAGTTATGGGGTGCAGGCTCAGTCACTGCCCTGCTCAGGCTTTGCTGCTCTGAGGCATGTGGGATCCTAGTTTCCTGATCCGGGATCAAGCCAGCGTTCCTTGCATTGCAAGGCAGATTTGTAACCACTGAACCACCAGGGACGTCTCTAGAATTAGTTTTATTCCATAGTATTTTATAATCTCGAGTTGGGGATGATGTTTATAGCAATGCTGTTGAAACTGAGGTCCGTCACAGGCAGCACTGCTATTCCCTGGGTAGTGGTTGCTTAGTTGTTCAGTCGTGTCTGACTCTGTGAGCCCACGAATGGCAGCACTCTAGGCTTCACTCTTCTTCACTACCTCCTGGAGTTTGCTCAAACTTAGGTCCATTGTGTCGATGATGCCATCCAACCATCTCATCTTATGTTGCTCCCTTCTTCTCCTGCCCTCAGTCTTTTCCAGCATCAGGATCTTTTCCAGTCCCCTGGGAACCTGCTAGATACTCAAACCCTTGGGACACATCTCAAACATCTTTGCCCCTCTGGGGCTGGGACCTCTTGAGCTGTGCTTAAACAAGTTCTCTAGGTGATTCTGTTGCCCATGAGAGTTTGAAGAGCAAACTGGCTCCTAATGTATATATTTATAAATAAATACACACAGATAGGAGAGGCACGTTTACTGATGAGATGCTCAGACAAAAATGTTGGAAGGTGATGCTGTGATGAAAACTTGCTGACTCAAGACCCATGTATTCTTTTTCTCCCTTTTTGTCTTATTTTGCTAATTAACCCTGGGTTGGAGACAGTCATTTAGGCTTTTCACTTCCTGGGTAACTTTAAACAAGTTACTGTAGTCACTCTGGAAAATGAGAATAAAGTGAGACTTTTATCTCACAGAACTATTAAGACGAGTTAAGTAAGCTTGTGTATATCCGAAGCACGCAGTGAACTTTAAGCACACAAAAAAACTGGCCCTCGGTTCCTATTTTCCCATATAGCTGTGATGCCACAACATCAGCAGTGTGAGTTCTTCTGCCTTCTAGGATAGACTTCTAGAATAGATCGACAATGTCAGGTCTTGGTTGAAGCATGCAGGATCTTGTCTGCATCGGGTGGAGTCTTTCGCTGAGGTGCATGAACTGCAGTTATGGGGTGCAGGCTCAGTCACTGCCCTGCTCAGGCTTTGCTGCTCTGAGGCATGTGGGATCCTAGTTTCCTGATCCGGGATCAAGCCAGCGTTCCTTGCATTGCAAGGCAGATTTGTAACCACTGAACCACCAGGGACGTCTCTAGAATTAGTTTTATTCCATAGTATTTTATAATCTCGAGTTGGGGATGATGTTTATAGCAATGCTGTTGAAACTGAGGTCCGTCACAGGCAGCACTGCTATTCCCTGGGTAGTGGTTGCTTAGTTGTTCAGTCGTGTCTGACTCTGTGAGCCCACGAATGGCAGCACTCTAGGCTTCACTCTTCTTCACTACCTCCTGGAGTTTGCTCAAACTTAGGTCCATTGTGTCGATGATGCCATCCAACCATCTCATCTTATGTTGCTCCCTTCTTCTCCTGCCCTCAGTCTTTTCCAGCATCAGGATCTTTTCCAGTCCCCTGGGAACCTGCTAGATACTCAAACCCTTGGGACACATCTCAAACATCTTTGCCCCTCTGGGGCTGGGACCTCTTGAGCTGTGCTTAAACAAGTTCTCTAGGTGATTCTGTTGCCCATGAGAGTTTGAAGAGCAAACTGGCTCCTAATGTATATATTTATAAATAAATACACACAGATAGGAGAGGCACGTTTACTGATGAGATGCTCAGACAAAAATGTTGGAAGGTGATGCTGTGATGAAAACTTGCTGACTCAAGACCCATGTATTCTTTTTCTCCCTTTTTGTCTTATTTTGCTAATTAACCCTGGGTTGGAGACAGTCATTTAGGCTTTTCACTTCCTGGGTAACTTTAAACAAGTTACTGTAGTCACTCTGGAAAATGAGAATAAAGTGAGACTTTTATCTCACAGAACTATTAAGACGAGTTAAGTAAGCTTGTGTATATCCGAAGCACGCAGTGAACTTTAAGCACACAAAAAAACTGGCCCTCGGTTCCTATTTTCCCATATAGCTGTGATGCCACAACATCAGCAGTGTGAGTTCTTCTGCCTTCTAGGATAGATCTGTCAGTCCCCAAGCACATCAGTATATGTACAGAAGCTGAAAAAAAATCTTCTCCTATCTACAGACTATAACCATGTGTATTACACTTTGTGATGCCATACCAATACAGACAGAAGGGGAGGGTATACCAATACAGGCGGGGGGGGGGGGGGCAGTCAATGAACTTATTCAACACACTTATCCTTTCCAGGAGTCGCATGGAATTTTCCACTGAAAGTCCAAGCTGTGAAGAACAGCAGGGTCAGCGATGCTGTAGACTTTAGCAGTTCAACATCGTCCTGCTGTTGCGAGGAACAGCTAGTAAAACCCATTACTGATCATCCTCTCTACAAAAGCATCCTCAACCTTTTTGGCACCAGGCATCAGTTTTGTGGAACACAGTTTTTCCACAGACTGTGCAGGAGATGGTGTGGGGATGATGCAAGTGCGTTACATTTGTGCACCTTATTTCTATTATTGTGATATCAGCTTCACCTCAGATCATCAGGCATTAGATCCTGGAGGTTGGGGACCCCTGCTTTAGAGCAAGTGGCTTCTGACTCAAGTTGTGTGTGCTGCAACCTGGCAGCTAGACGCAGCTGAGTTACTTCCTGGGAGGTGATGGAAAGTATTAGCCAAAGCTTTTGTCTAAGAGACCTGGGAAATGTGCTGAAACTTTTGTGTTCCTAGAATTACCTGGAGGGCCTGTGCAATTGGTACATCCCAGTGACTTTTATTCTATCAGTATGAGGTGAGCCCAAGAATCTGTATGTTTAAAAGGCTTCCTAGATGATTCTATTGCAAGTGGTCCATGCACAGGAGAATTTATGTGCCCTGAATCACCGGTGTTTTAGAACTGAATAGCACTTAAGAGCTCATTTGGTGCAAGATTTCTTAACCTTTTTCCCTTCATGAGAGCCAAGACAATTGCCATTAAGATAAATGCATGACTTTTTCTCATTAATATATTCATATTTGACAAAACCACAAAGAGCTGGAAAGACAAAAACATGCCACAACTATTAGCAGCAGTAATTCACAGTAGACTGGGGCATTGAGAAGACTGTGTTTACTCAATTTCCTACTGTGGAATTTAACACTACTTCTCAAAACTTATCAAAATATGAGGAAGAGAGAATAAATGTTAACACAGAGATGACCCTGCATCTACTCCTATTTTAGAAATATTAATAATTCATTTGTCATCTTGAGTACTTTGTTAATAATAGATTTTCCAGTAATACATATCACAATTGAGATTTACCATTGTGGCAGAAGCTGCTAGTTCTTGCCTGATTCTTTTTCTCCATCTTCTGTAAGAGTCCTGCAATGTGGGAGACCTGGGTTTGATTCCTGGGTTGGGAAGATCCCTTGGAGAAGGTATAGGCTACCCACCCAGTATTCTTGGACTTCTGTGATGGCTCAGGTGGAAAAGAATTCGCCTGCCATGTGGGAGACCTGGGTTCGATTCCTGGGTTGGGAAGACTCCCTGGAGAAGGGAATGGCTACCCACTCCAGTATTCTTGCCTGGAGAATTTTGTGGCTTGTGCATGGGTCCCAAAGAATAGGACATGACTGAGTGGCTTGACTTTCACTTTCATCTTCTGTAAGAGCCTCCAAATTTAAGCTGGACACATGCACATTGAGGAAAAAATGGCTACATTTCCCAACCTCTCTTGCAGTGAGGAAGGATCATGAGTCTGAGTTCTTTTTTTTTTTTTTTTTTAAAGATTTATTTATTTATTTTGGGCGGGGGTTGGGGTTCGGGAGGGAGGGAAGTGGGCGGGCCACTTCTATTGGTCTTTCGTTTGTTTATGTTCATCCGTCTTTGTTCTTTGGCTCCTGTGGGCCTCCCATCGCGATGGTGTCTATCGTTGCTGAGCGCCGGCTCTGGGCGCATGCGCTCCAGAGCTCCGGCTCGGTGATTGGACACATCGGTCCAGCCGCTCCGCGGCACGTGGGATCTTCCCAGGTCAGGGCTCGAACCGGCGCCCCTTGCACTGCAAGGCGGTGTCCTTACCCACTGGACCACCATGGAAGCCGAAGTCTGAGTTCTTGACAAAACAGGATCTAAAGGAATGTAGGCTTGCAAGGTTCCATTTAAAGCATGCTTTTCTCATTAATATATTCATATTTGACAAAACCACAAAGAGCTGGAAAGACAAAAACATGCCACAACTATTAGCAGCAGTAATTCACAGTAGACTGGGGCATTGAGAAGACTGTGTTTACTCAATTTCCTACTGTGGAATTTAACACTACTTCTCAAAACTTATCAAAATATGAGGAAGAGAGAATAAATGTTAACACAGAGATGACCCTGCATCTACTCCTATTTTAGAAATATTAATAATTCATTTGTCATCTTGAGTACTTTGTTAATAATAGATTTTCCAGTAATACATATCACAATTGAGATTTACCATTGTGGCAGAAGCTGCTAGTTCTTGCCTGATTCTTTTTCTCCATCTTCTGTAAGAGTCCTGCAATGTGGGAGACCTGGGTTTGATTCCTGGGTTGGGAAGATCCCTTGGAGAAGGTATAGGCTACCCACCCAGTATTCTTGGACTTCTGTGATGGCTCAGGTGGAAAAGAATTCGCCTGCCATGTGGGAGACCTGGGTTCGATTCCTGGGTTGGGAAGACTCCCTGGAGAAGGGAATGGCTACCCACTCCAGTATTCTTGCCTGGAGAATTTTGTGGCTTGTGCATGGGTCCCAAAGAATAGGACATGACTGAGTGGCTTGACTTTCACTTTCATCTTCTGTAAGAGCCTCCAAATTTAAGCTGGACACATGCACATTGAGGAAAAATGGCTACATTTCCCAACCTCTCTTGCAGTGAGGAAGGATCATGAGTCTGAGTTCTTTTTTTTTTTTTTTTTTAAAGATTTATTTATTTGTTTGGGGGGGGGGTGGGGGTTGGGGGGGGAGGGAAGTGGGCGGGCCACTTCTATTGGTCTTTCGTTTGTTTATGTTCATCCGTCTTTGTTCTTTGGCTCCTGTGGGCCTCCCATCGCGATGGTGTCTATCGTTGCTGAGCGCCGGCTCTGGGCGCATGCGCTCCAGAGCTCCGGCTCGGTGATTGGACACATCGGTCCAGCCGCTCCGCGGCACGTGGGATCTTCCCAGGTCAGGGCTCGAACCGGCGCCCCTTGCACTGCAAGGCGGTGTCCTTACCCACTGGACCACCAGGGGAAGCCCGAGTCTGAGTTCTTGACAACAGGATCTAAAAGGAAAGTGTATGTGAGACTTCTAGGCAGTGTCCTTAAAGAAGAGGCAGTGCCTCTTGTTTCTGTGGCTGGAATAGGAGGTGAGAGCTGAAGAGCCAGCCTGGACTATGATGGGGAAAGTATGTGTGGAGGGTGGCAGAGGGAAGAACCGAGGAGGAGCTGGAGATCTGCAGTGCGAAGAAATCCAGGGCACTGGCCTTAAGAGATACCTTAGAGTGCCGTGCCGAAGGAGGGTCCAGGTGTAGGTAAGAATGACTGTGGTCTGCCGTGAGGCGTTGAGGTGGATTCAGGAGGGAATGCAGTGGTCCTGTATTTAGTCTGCTCAGGTTGCCTGACTTAAGCACCTGACACTTCTTTCTCACACTTCCGGAGGCTGGGACATTCAAACCAAGATGCTGGCAGACTTGGTTCTCTTGGTGAGGGCCCTCTGCCTGGCTTGCAGACGGCTGACTTCTCGATGCATCTTCACATGGCTGTAAGGACACTCATCTCACCGTGGGTCTTATCTTGGGAGACATGGGTCTGCATGAGCAGGTGTTAAAAAAAACTTGAGTTCATATAGTTTTTATGTTGCACATTATAGTCTGGCACAGTTACTCTATTTTGTGAATTACCATACAAGGTTTTTGTTTGTTTGTGGGGCTTTGTTATGTTTTTCAAATTGTGGTTTCTATTTCTTTTCTCACTGTACTATCTTGCATAGTGCCCTAATGGGCACTCAATAAATGTTTGAGTGAATGAATTAGTAAATTAATTATTAAAAGTGAATCAAGACTAAAACTAATAGTCCAAGTGTGTGTATGCTCAGTTGCTCAGTTGTGTCCAGCTCTTTTTGATGCCATGGACTGTAGCCCACCAGGCCCCTCTGTCCATGAGGGTTATCCCAGCAAGAATACTGGAGTGGGTTGCCATTTGCTTCTCTAGGGGATCTTCCTGACCCAGGGATTGAACCTGCATCTCCTGTGGCTCCTGCACTGGCAGCTGATCTCTTTACCATTGAACCACCTGGGAAGCCCAGTGGTCCAAATATCTACACACAAAAGCATATTGGCAGTGGTACTTTATAAAAATGCAGATTCCTGAGGTCACCCCCTAGAGAGTGTGATTAAGTAGGTCTGGATTTGGAGCCAGGTGATTCTGATGTCAGTGGTCCAACGACTTCACTCTTGAGAACCACTAGCATTGAGGCATGGTGATGAACAAAGTGGGCTTAAGGAAAGGAAACACGACCTTAGAGGTATCTTTGAGACTTGGTTAACAGGATTGATCATTGAACTAAGGGCTTCCTTAGTTCAGTGGTAAAGAATCTGCCTGCCAAGCAGGAGTCCTGGGTTCAATTCCTGCATAGGGAAGTTCCCCTGGAGAAGGAAATGGCCACCCACTCCAGTATACTTGCCTGGAAAATCCAATAAACAAAGAGCCCTGGTGGGCTACAGTCCACAGGATCACAAACAGCTGGACACAGTTGAGTGTGCATGAACAATTGAACGAAAGAGATTAAGAGTTATGTCTCCTTCAAAATAGGCTGGCTGATAAGACTTGGTTCTCTTGGTGAGGGCCCTCTGCCTGGCTTGCAGGCTGACTTCTCGATGCATCTTCACATGGCTGTAAGGACACTCATCTCACCGTGGGTCTTATCTTGGGAGACATGGGTCTGCATGAGCAGGTGTTAACAAAAACTTGAGTTCATATAGTTTTTATGTTGCACATTATAGTCTGGCACAGTTACTCTATTTTGTGAATTACCATACAAGGTTTTTGTTTGTTTGTGGGGCTTTGTTATGTTTTTCAAATTGTGGTTTCTATTTCTTTTCTCACTGTACTATCTTGCATAGTGCCCTAATGGGCACTCAATAAATGTTTGAGTGAATGAATTAGTAAATTAATTATTAAAAGTGAATCAAGACTAAAACTAATAGTCCAAGTGTGTGTATGCTCAGTTGCTCAGTTGTGTCCAGCTCTTTTTGATGCCATGGACTGTAGCCCACCAGGCCCCTCTGTCCATGAGGGTTATCCCAGCAAGAATACTGGAGTGGGTTGCCATTTGCTTCTCTAGGGGATCTTCCTGACCCAGGGATTGAACCTGCATCTCCTGTGGCTCCTGCACTGGCAGCTGATCTCTTTACCATTGAACCACCTGGGAAGCCCAGTGGTCCAAATATCTACACACAAAAGCATATTGGCAGTGGTACTTTATAAAAATGCAGATTCCTGAGGTCACCCCCTAGAGAGTGTGATTAAGTAGGTCTGGATTTGGAGCCAGGTGATTCTGATGTCAGTGGTCCAACGACTTCACTCTTGAGAACCACTAGCATTGAGGCATGGTGATGAACAAAGTGGGCTTAAGGAAAGGAAACACGACCTTAGAGGTATCTTTGAGACTTGGTTAACAGGATTGATCATTGAACTAAGGGCTTCCTTAGTTCAGTGGTAAAGAATCTACCTGCCAAGCAGGAGTCCTGGGTTCAATTCCTGCATAGGGAAGTTCCCCTGGAGAAGGAAATGGCCACCCACTCCAGTATACTTGCCTGGAAAATCCAATAAACAAAGAGCCCTGGTGGGCTACAGTCCACAGGATCACAAACAGCTGGACACAGTTGAGTGTGCATGAACAATTGAACGAAAGAGATTAAGAGTTATGTCTCCTTCAAAATAGGCTGGCTGATAGAAAAGGAAGCACAGTGACTTGTACGCCTACAAATACGATATACCTACCTAAAAATCCACACAGCTTTATGTGGTACACAATGGTGAGCACTCGGCTGATAATTAAAGGAAAGATAAATGGAAGAGATATGGCCATGGTAGAGCACTTCAGACTACAGGGTCTTCCTGGTTTCAGCTATGTCTCTAGGTTGTTTCTGACTATTAATAATAAAATGCCTCAATTTGAATGCTTCGTTACATTTTCTATTGAGGTGAAATTAACACAACATTAAGTTAAACATTTTAGTGTGAATGATTCAGTGGCACTAGTTCATTCCCAATGTTCTGCAAGCACCACCACCTCTAGCTAGTTCTAAAACATTTTCATCACTCACCAGTAAATCCTGCTCTCATCAAGAAGTTACTCCCCCATCGCTGTTTATTTTAGGTATCTACCTAGGAGTGGAGTTGCTGGGTCATGTGATAATTCTAGGTTTAGATTTTTGAGGAGCTGCTGAATTATTTCCTGCAATGATTAAACCATTTTATATCCTCACCAGAAAAAAGGGAAGAGCTCCAATTTCCGACACCCTCTTCCACACTTTTTTCTTATGTAAATGTGTTTTTATTATAGCCATCCTAGTAGATACAAAGTGATATCTCATTATGCTTTGATGTGCATTTCCCTAATGACTAATGATGTGGAGCATCTTTTCCTCTGCTTGTTGGCCATTTGGATACCTTATTTGGAAAAATGTCTATTCAAATTCTTTTCCCACTTTAAAATTTTGGGTTGTCTTTTTGTTATTGAGTTGTAAGAGTTTTAAAAAATATATTCTGGATGCCAAACTCATTAGATATGTGATTCAAAAATATCTCTCCCATTCTGTAAGTCATATTTTTTTCCATTAAGTTGTTTAATGTCTTTTTTCTTTTCTTTTTATTTTGCTTTTTTGCTTTTACAGAGTTTTGTTGTTTACAGATATGTATAATTCCAGTTTAGTTATATGTATATCCCATTCCCCATTCCACCCTACCCAGGATTTTGTTGCGAGTGATATGTACGCCAAAAAAACTCCTTCAAAATAGGCGGGATAGAAAAGGAAGCACAGTGACTTGTACGCCTACAAATACGATATACCTACCTAAAAATCCACACAGCTTTATGTGGTACACAATGGTGAGCACTCGGCTGATAATTAAAGGAAAGATAAATGGAAGAGATATGGCCATGGTAGAGCACTTCAGACTACAGGGTCTTCCTGGTTTCAGCTATGTCTCTAGGTTGTTTCTGACTATTAATAATAAAATGCCTCAATTTGAATGCTTCGTTACATTTTCTATTGAGGTGAAATTAACACAACATTAAGTTAAACATTTTAGTGTGAATGATTCAGTGGCACTAGTTCATTCCCAATGTTCTGCAAGCACCACCACCTCTAGCTAGTTCTAAAACATTTTCATCACTCACCAGTAAATCCTGCTCTCATCAAGAAGTTACTCCCCCATCGCTGTTTATTTTAGGTATCTACCTAGGAGTGGAGTTGCTGGGTCATGTGATAATTCTAGGTTTAGATTTTTGAGGAGCTGCTGAATTATTTCCTGCAATGATTAAACCATTTTATATCCTCACCAGAAAAAGGTAAGAGCTCCAATTTCCGCACACCCTCTTCCACACTTTTTACTTATGTAAATGTGTTTTTATTATAGCCATCCTAGTAGATACAAAGTGATATCTCATTATGCTTTGATGTGCATTTCCCTAATGACTAATGATGTGGAGCATCTTTTCCTCTGCTTGTTGGCCATTTGGATACCTTATTTGGAAAAATGTCTATTCAAATTCTTTTCCCACTTTAAAATTTTGGGTTGTCTTTTTGTTATTGAGTTGTAAGAGTTTTAAAAAATATATTCTGGATGCCAAACTCATTAGATATGTGATTCAAAAATATCTCTCCCATTCTGTAAGTCATATTTTTTTCCATTAAGTTGTTTAATGTCTTTTTTCTTTTCTTTTTTTATTTTGCTTTTTTGCTTTTACAGAGTTTTGTTGTTTACAGATATGTATAATTCCAGTTTAGTTATATGTATATCCCATTCCCCCCATCCCACCCCTCCAGGCCGTCCATATTGTTTTTTTAAATGAATTGACTTGATTAAAAGTTATCTTTATACTAACATAAGCTTCATTCCCTTGTATTCTGATATGCTTTCTTGAGTGGAAGACTTGTGTATACAAATCTACAGTATATACTGCCTTACCCTGATCTTAGTTTGTGGGAACAAGGTGCTGATGGAGACATATTTTTCAGGTGTATTATGGCAAAAAACAAACAAACAACGGAAACTAAAAAGAGAGAGAGATTGAAAATTGCTTTTCTAGACCAAAGGTCCAGATTCAAGAACAGGATAACATATACCTGATTCTTACATGTCAAAAAACAAAAAAACTGGTTCCGAGGTATAAAACAGCAGCAGGAGGGAAACCAACTAATGTGACAACTCATGTAGAAAGTCTCCTCAGCCACACTGGGATTGCTGTTCCTCAGCCTTTGGATCTGGAGATTCTCTGATTCTTGTTCCCAGTGTTGGCTCATTTAGAAGCCTCCACAGGACACAGTGCCTCTCAAGCCATCAGAATTTGGCTTATTAAAAGTAGACATGAATCTCCAAAAGTCTCACATACCAGATGTTTTAAAATACAAAACTCCCAGCAGCGGTGGTGGCAGGAGGTGTACCATGGAGCTGAAACTGTTCAGGCCCTGGAGATGGAAAGGAAGGAAGAATGACTGTCCTTAATCTGGGAATAAAACAAAGACCCATGGGAAAGCGGCGTGTTCCCAGCTCATAAAACCACGGAGGATTTGAAGTTTCCTGACACCTCTGGACAGGGCCCTAGCAGATGGTAACTGCAGAGGGAAAACCATCTTTACTGTTCAACAATAGCCTTTCAGATCTGGAATTGTGCTTCATCTTAAAGGTGGCCCACTGACATGCAGCATGTGGAGACGGAATAAAAGCTGCTGATTCTTCCTTATGAAATCAATCCCACTGGCTGTGCACAGCCAAACTCTAGACAAACCAGAGCTCCCTATTAACGTGAGTATAAACTGGAGACGGCATATGCTGGGTGAGTAGAAACCATGGGTGAGCTTGGTGGGTGATGAGAAATGTACAGAAAAGTCACTGTGTCCTCTGATTCTTCAGCATGGCTTCCCCGGTGGTTCAGATGGTAAAGAATCTGCCTGTAATGCAGGAGCCCCTGGTTGGATCTCTGGGCCGGAAAGATCCCCTGGAGAAGGTAATGGCAACCCACTCCAGTATTCTTGCTTGGGGAATTTCCCTGGTCAGAGGAGCCTGGTGGGCTACAGTCCATGAGGTCACAAAGAGTCAGACAAGACTGAGCAACTAACACTTTCACTGTCACACTTTTCCAGTGCCAGTGGACACAATGATCAGCAGCAGATTAAACAACGCTTGATGGGTGAAATATTTATTGAGTTTCTATTACGTCCTGGAAACAGTGCTAGACATCAAAGACACAGAGCTCCCATTCTAAAGGTGAGGTGGCCACATAGACTAGAGGTTTCCTAGACAGGAGGATGGGGCTTGGCAGAGGGAGGAGGCCCATTGGACTTGGGAGGAAGGAGAGCCAGTCTGCCTTGTCTCTGAGCCAGATCTCTCCTGGTTGCAAGTGACAGAAACCGAACTTGAATTACAAAGTGGGGATGTGTGGTCATGAAAGCAGTCCCCTAGAAGGATAGGGGATCAGCCAGGCTTCAGGAACGATTGGAGCCAGGAACTCAACAGTCATTAAGACAAGATCAGTGCACAGGAAGGTGCCTGGAAAGCTCTTCCCTCCCACTTAGTTGTGCTCATTGGAGACCCAGGCTCAATCCCTTGGTGGGGAAGATCCCTTGGAGAAGGAAATGACCATCTACTCCAGTATTCTTGCCTGGAGAATCCCATGGACAGAGGAGCCTGGCGGGCTACAGTCCACGGGTTGCAAAGAGTTGGATACGACTGAGTGACTTTCATTTTCACCTTCACCTTCGTTCTTCATATGTCAGGTCACTTCCTCAGGGAAGCCTCCCCTCCCTCAGCTCAGCTCCTTGACTGAATCACACCCAGAGACCCAGCTGGTCTATTCAAGTCTTTGGGGGCAAATTAGAAAAAGGTGACCCTTTTGAGGGGACAGTACCAGTGTGTGAAGAATAGGATCCTCCTGCCTCTGGGCCCATACAGCATCACACCAGGCTCCAGCCCAAACAGAGCCTATTAACGTGAGTATACTGGAGGATAGAAAACCATGGGTGAGCTTGGTGGGTGATGAGAAATGTACAGAAAAGTCACTGTGTCCTCTGATTCTTCAGCATGGCTTCCCCGGTGGTTCAGATGGTAAAGAATCTGCCTGTAATGCAGGAGCCCCTGGTTGGATCTCTGGGCCGGAAAGATCCCCTGGAGAAGGTAATGGCAACCCACTCCAGTATTCTTGCTTGGGGAATTCCATGGTCAGAGGAGCCTGGTGGGCTACAGTCCATGAGGTCACAAAGAGTCAGACAAGACTGAGCAACTAACACTTTCACTGTCACACTTTTCCAGTGCCAGTGGACACAATGATCAGCAGCAGATTAAACAACGCTTGATGGGTGAAATATTTATTGAGTTTCTATTACGTCCTGGAAACAGTGCTAGACATCAAAGACACAGAGCTCCCATTCTAAAGGTGAGGTGGCCACATAGACTAGAGGTTTCCTAGACAGGAGGATGGGGCTTGGCAGAGGAGGAGGCCCATTGGACTTGGGAGGAAGGAGAGCCAGTCTGCCTTGTCTCTGAGCCAGATCTCTCCTGGTTGCAAGTGACAGAAACCGAACTTGAATTACAAAGTGGGGATGTGTGGTCATGAAAGCAGTCCCCTAGAAGGATAGGGGATCAGCCAGGCTTCAGGAACGATTGGAGCCAGGAACTCAACAGTCATTAAGACAAGATCAGTGCACAGGAAGGTGCCTGGAAAGCTCTTCCCTCCCACTTAGTTGTGCTCATTGGAGACCCAGGCTCAATCCCTTGGTGGGGAAGATCCCTTGGAGAAGGAAATGACCATCTACTCCAGTATTCTTGCCTGGAGAATCCCATGGACAGAGGAGCCTGGCGGGCTACAGTCCACGGGGTTGCAAAGAGTTGGATACGACTGAGTGACTTTCATTTTCACCTTCACCTTCGTTCTTCATATGTCAGGTCACTTCCTCAGGGAAGCCTCCCCTCCCTCAGCTCAGCTCCTTGACTGAATCACACCCAGAGACCCAGCTGGTCTATTCAAGTCTTTGGGGGCAAATTAGAAAAAGGTGACCCTTTTGAGGGGACAGTACCAGTGTGTGAAGAATAGGATCCTCCTGCCTCTGGGCCCATACAGCATCACACCAGGCTCCATGGCTTGGTCAGGAGATGCCAGGTGGGATCTTCAGCCTCTTTCCCCCCTTGGCAGTGCAACTTGGTGTAGTGCACAAACCAGACCCTTTGCTGTGGACCCCGCCATCCTCAGCTAAGTGAGGCATGGCTAAGTGTCTGGCTGGCACTGAAGAGACCCTGGTCTTTCTGTCGAGCCTCTCCTCAGAGCCCGTGGCCATCTTCAGTGAGGGAGGACACCAAGGGTCAGGCAGGTGAGAGCCTGAATTGGCATTGCCTCAAAAGGAAGATGGAAAACCAAAGATAAAAAGTGAGGTGGTACTCACACACATATAAACACAAAACCCAAATCAAAAACCTGTATTGTACTGTATGTTCTCAGAAGACTGAACATTTCTCCTCATTACTTGTCAAAACAGAAGTTTTCCTTTGCTTGCATGATTATTTAAGGAATGTCTCCCCTGCAAACTTGTAGGCCCCATAAGGAGAGCAGTTGGGTCTGCTTTTGCCCAACATGTAATTCTGAGGGCCCAGCAGTGTCTAGCTCATGGAAAGTTCTTAATAAATAATGTTTGTTCCAGGAATAAATGAATGAGCAAACAAATGCATGTGTGTTTCTTTATTTCTCTGGAATTGGCTTTTTTTTTTTAACAAGCAGGGAGCCACGCTTGCTGGCAGCTTATAAGGCCACAGACAAGGCTGCTCCTCCTTACTTCTGATTTTTAAAATTCGAGGGCATAATGCTAGCTGACCCACTTGAGATCACATGTCTGCCGGAAGTGGGAGGCACCTTGATGGGCAATTCCTCTCAGAGCTCTGGTGAATGGAGTGAGCACCAAAAGAAGAGAAGACCCTGGCTAGAAAAAGCGGGGAAGGCTGGGCAGAAACAACACCGCTGCTGACTTGCCCTGGGGAAGTCACTTCCATCTTTGTTTCCTCGCCGGTGAAAGGAGGGAATGAGCTGAGCTCACCTCTGAGATCATCCCGCCCAATGTTCTATCCCCCTTTGTTCTGCTTCTGGTTCTGGTTCTGTTTCCTCCTGCTGAACTCTGTTCTAATGGTACAGGTGGTAAGTGGAATAAAGACATGACTGTGGGGCTTCTCAGTCAAGGAAGGCTTAATGAAGGTGAGATTTACACTGGAGGGGCAGGCAGGGGAAGGAGGCGTGGCTTTTCAGGGCAAAGGGCTGGCCGGGGGCAGTATGTTAGGGATCGCATTGAGCCATTTACCAGAAGTCTTTTTTTTCTTCTTTGTAAGAGTACTTATCTTTGTAAGGCATACCATGTTTACTCACCTATATTTTCTCCTGACTTAGCTTGTCCAAGATCAGCAAGCTACTCATCCACAAGAATCTGAGGGAATGAGACATTGGACAGGTAAGTTTTGATAATCAGAATCAATCCTGAGTACAAGCATCTCTTGTTATGTATGAGTGATGCTGATCGCTGTGGGGTTGCGTAGACAGTTGACCCTTGAACAGCATGATTTGAACTGCACAGGTCCATTTTTATGTGGTGTTCATATACAAAAATATACTTGTAGAACACTGTGGGCAAGACTTGGACAGCCTATTGTTACATAGGCATAAGGTGGGTGATGTGCTGTGCTTAATCACTTGGTCGTGTCCGCTCTTTGCAACCCCATGGACTGTAGCCCCATCAGGCTTCTCTGTCCATTGGATTCTCCAGGCAAGAATACTGGAGTGTTTCTTTATTTCTCTGGAATTGGCTTTTTTTTTTTAACAAGCAGGGAGCCACGCTTGCTGGCAGCTTATAAGGCCACAGACAAGGCTGCTCCTCCTTACTTCTGATTTTTAAAATTCGAGGGCATAATGCTAGCTGACCCACTTGAGATCACATGTCTGCCGGAAGTGGGAGGCACCTTGATGGGCAATTCCTCTCAGAGCTCTGGTGAATGGAGTGAGCACCAAAAGAAGAGAAGACCCTGGCTAGAAAAAGCGGGGAAGGCTGGGCAGAAACAACACCGCTGCTGACTTGCCCTGGGGAAGTCACTTCCATCTTTGTTTCCTCGCCGGTGAAAGGAGGGAATGAGCTGAGCTCACCTCTGAGATCATCCCGCCCAATGTTCTATCCCCCTTTGTTCTGCTTCTGGTTCTGGTTCTGTTTCCTCCTGCTGAACTCTGTTCTAATGGTACAGGTGGTAAGTGGAATAAAGACATGACTGTGGGGCTTCTCAGTCAAGGAAGGCTTAATGAAGGTGAGATTTACACTGGAGGGGCAGGCAGGGGAAGGAGGCGTGGCTTTTCAGGGCAAAGGGCTGGCCGGGGGCAGTATGTTAGGGATCGCATTGAGCCATTTACCAGAAGTCTTTTTTTTCTTCTTTTTAAGAGTACTTATCTTTGTAAGGCATACCATGTTTACTCACCTATATTTTCTCCTGACTTAGCTTGTCCAAGATCAGCAAGCTACTCATCCACAAGAATCTGAGGGAATGAGACATTGGACAGGTAAGTTTTGATAATCAGAATCAATCCTGAGTACAAGCATCTCTTGTTATGTATGAGTGATGCTGATCGCTGTGGGGTTGACGTAGACAGTTGACCCTTGAACAGCATGATTTGAACTGCACAGGTCCATTTTTATGTGGTGTTCATATACAAAAATATACTTGTAGAACACTGTGGGCAAGACTTGGACAGCCTATTGTTACATAGGCATAAGGTGGGTGATGTGCTGTGCTTAATCACTTGGTCGTGTCCGGCTCTTTGCAACCCCATGGACTGTAGCCCCATCAGGCTTCTCTGTCCATTGGATTCTCCAGGCAAGAATACTGGAGTGAGGGCTTCCTTGGTGGTGCAGTGGGTAAAGAGTCCGCCTGGCAGTGCAGGGGGCGCCGGTTCAATCCCTAGCCTGGGAAGATCCCACATGCCATGGAGAAGCTGGACCGGTGTGTCCGATTATGAGCCAGCACTCTGAAGCGCATGCGCCCAGAGGCGGTGCTCTGCAGTGCCAGGTCACTGCAATGGGAGGCCCACACAGGCCAAGGAACAAAGATAAATGAAAATAAATGAAAGACCAATACAAGTGGCCAAAATTAAAAAAAAAAAAAAAGAATACTGGAGTGGTTTGCCATTCTCTTCTCCAGGGGATCTTTCCCATCCAGGGATTGATCCCAGGTCTCCCTGAGATCATCTTAGCCACCAGGGAAGCCGAAGGTGAGTGATAGTTAATTTAAAATTAATAAAGTGTTAGGTGTCATACTGTTTTATAACTTTGTTTTCAAAGAATTACTGTAAAGTATGATTCTCTCTCTCATAATTGGAGACACTGAATATCAGCCTACTGTCACAGGTAAGTGGTTTTTTAAAAACATGCTACGATGTTTCCAACACTGTATTATGAGTATGACACTATATGCCATAAAAATTTTATGTGATTCATTCATAGTGTATAGGTTAGGCTACTGGGAAACAATCATATTGATTACACAGGCTACATGGACATGAACCTGGGCAAACTCTGGGAGACAGTGAGGGACATGGAAGCCTAGCGTGCTGCAGGTCATGGGGTCCGCAAAGAGTCGGATGCAACTTAGTGACTGAACAACAACAAGCAACATTAAGGCAATCATATTGCTACTTCATTATCAAGATAGGAACTTCTTGTTTACATTATCTCTTCCTTTTTGATGACTAGTGTTACTAATACATATAACATTTACAGTGTTCTGTATCATATAAGACAGTATTGATGTAGGTACTAACAGATGACTTGTAAACAGATGGCATGAGCTTATAGTGTTGATACAGTACTGTAAATGTATTTTCTCATCCTTACGATTTTCTTAATTACACTTTCTTTTCTCTAGCTTAATTTACTGTAAGAATACATTACATATAATGTACAAGTATGTTAGTTAACTGTTTATCTGTAAGGCTTCCAGTCAACAGCAGGCTGCTAGTAATTAAGTTTTGGGGGAGTCAAAAGTTATATGCCAGGGCTTCCCTGGTGGTCCAGTGGGTAAGGACACCACCTTGCAGTGCAAGGGGCGCCAGTTCGATCCCTGGCCTGGGAAGATCCCACATGCCGCGGAGCGGCGGGACCGTTGTGTCCAATCACCGAGCCGGAGCTCTGGAGCGCATGCGCCCAGAGCCAGCGCTCTGCAACGACAGATGCCACCGTGATGGGAGGCCCACAGGAGCCAAAGAACAGAGACGGATGAAAAAATAGAGAAATGAAAGACCAATAGAAGTGGCCCGCCCGCTCCCCTCCCTCCCCAACCTGACCCCCGCCCAAAATAAATAAATAAATCTTAAAAAAAAAAAAAAGTTATATGCCAGTTTCTGGTGCTCCCAACCCACCCTCCTCCAATAGTTCAAGGGACAATTTTATATGTCTGCTGGTTAGGGTGGGGGATAGTTTTGTTCGGTCGTGACAGAGTGACTCAGGAGGCAGAGAGCAAAGAAACCTCTCCCTTTCATGATGCTGAAATGCATTAGGCTCTTATGTCCACAACTGGCCCTACACCCTTCCCATGCCCATAAAGTACAATAACCTATCAGGTTGCCATAAATTTTATGTGATTCATTCATAGTGTATAGGTTAGGCTACTGGGAAACAATCATATTGATTACACAGGCTACATGGACATGAACCTGGGCAAACTCTGGGAGACAGTGAGGGACATGGAAGCCTAGCGTGCTGCAGGTCATGGGGTCCGCAAAGAGTCGGATGCAACTTAGTGACTGAACAACAACAAGCAACATTAAGGCAATCATATTGCTACTTCATTATCAAGATAGGAACTTCTTGTTTACATTATCTCTTCCTTTTTGATGACTAGTGTTACTAATACATATAACATTTACAGTGTTCTGTATCATATAAGACAGTATTGATGTAGGTACTAACAGATGACTTGTAAACAGATGGCATGAGCTTATAGTGTTGATACAGTACTGTAAATGTATTTTCTCATCCTTACGATTTTCTTAATTACACTTTCTTTTCTCTAGCTTAATTTACTGTAAGAATACATTACATATAATGTACAAGTATGTTAGTTAACTGTTTATCTGTAAGGCTTCCAGTCAACAGCAGGCTGCTAGTAATTAAGTTTTGGGGGAGTCAAAAGTTATATGCCAGGGCTTCCCTGGTGGTCCAGTGGGTAAGGACACCACCTTGCAGTGCAAGGGGCGCCAGTTCGATCCCTGGCCTGGGAAGATCCCACATGCCGCGGAGCGGCGGGACCGTTGTGTCCAATCACCGAGCCGGAGCTCTGGAGCGCATGCGCCCAGAGCCAGCGCTCTGCAACGACAGATGCCACCGTGATGGGAGGCCCACAGGAGCCAAAGAACAGAGACGGATGAAAAAATAGAGAAATGAAAGACCAATAGAAGTGGCCCGCCCGCTCCCCTCCCTCCCCAACCTGACCCCCGCCCAAAATAAATAAATAAATCTTAAAAAAAAAAAAAAGTTATATGCCAGTTTCTGGTGCTCCCAACCCACCCTCCTCCAATAGTTCAAGGGACAATTTTATATGTCTGCTGGTTAGGGGTGGGGGATAGTTTTGTTCCGGTCGTGACAGAGTGACTCAGGGAGGCAGAGAGCAAAGAAACCTCTCCCTTTCATGATGCTGAAATGCATTAGGCTCTTATGTCCACAACTGGCCCTACACCCTTCCCATGCCCATAAAGTACAATAACCTATCAGTGCCTGTCTGTTCTCCTTCCAGTTTTTCAAGCAACTTTTTTTTTTTTTTTAATATTTATTATTTATTTATTTTGAGGGAGCAGGCTGGGGAGGGAGGGGGTGGGCGGGCTGCTTCTATTGGTCTTTCATTTATCTATTTTCATCCATCTTCGTTCTTTGGCCCATGTAGGCCTCCCATCGCGGTGAGGTCTGTCGTCGCAGAGTGCCGGCTCTGGGCGCATGCGCTCCAGAGCTCCGGCTTGGTGATTGGACACATCGGTCCAGCAGCTCTGCGGCACGTGGGATCTTCCCAGGCCAGGGCTCGAACCAGCGCCCCTTGCACTGTAAGGCAGTGTCCTTACCCACTGGACCACCAGGAGAAGCCCTCAAGCAACTTTTTAAGGAAGTTGGTGAAGCTCGGCTCACCCTTTGTCAATCGTGTTCCTCCTGGGGAACAGTAAAGTGTGCCTTCACTCCCTAAGGATGGGTCTTGAAAGCGGAGTAGTCTGTTCAGGAGGGCCACCTACCCGTCGCCACAATACAAGTTCCTAGCACATGGGAGGGAGGCTGGAAGAGGGAGTGAAGGCTTCTGAGAGGATGTGGCAAGAAGGGGACAAGGGGCACAGTTTGGAGCTGGGCTCGGGACAGTCGTGTCACAGCACTGCTGCACTGGGCCCCCTCACGCACCCCATCACGTAGGCCTGTGTGGCACTCCTGGATCTGTTTAACAAGAGAATAAAAGTCGATACCCTAGAATTGGGGAAACGGTGTTTCATTTATCACTAATGATAGATGGCTAAAGAGGAGAGTGAAAAAGCTGGCCTAAAACTCAGCATTCAGAAAAAGGAGATCATGTCATCACTGCATGGCAAATAGATGGGCAAACAATGGAAACAGTGACAGACTTTATTTTCTTGGGCTCCCAAATCACTGTGGACAGTGACTGCAGCCATGAAATTAAAAGACTCTTGCTCCTTCTTGGAAGAAAAGTTATGACAAACTAACTAGACTAGACAGTGTATTGAAAAGAGGAGGCATCACTTTGCTGACAAAAGTCCATATAGTCAGTCAAGCTATGGTTTTTCCAGTAGTCATGTACGGATGTGAGAGTTGGACCGTAAGGAAGTCTGAGTGCCAAAGAACTGACACCTTTGAGTTGTGTTGGAGAAGGCTCTTGAGAGTCCCTTGGACTGCAAGGAGATCAAACCAGTCAATCCTAAAGTAAATCAACCCTGAATATTCATTGGAAGGACTGGTGCTGAAGTTGAAGCTCCAATACTTTGGCGACCTGATGCAAAGAGATGACTCACAGGAAAAGAGCCTGATGTTGGAAAAAAAAAAAAATAGAAGGCAAAAAGAGAAAGGAACGACAGAGGATGAGATGGTTGGGTGGCATCACTGGACATGAGTCAATGGACATGAGTTTGAACAAGTTCCTGGAGACGGTGAAGGACAGGGAAGCCTGTTGTGCTGCAGTCCATGGGGTCGTGAAGAATAGGACACGACTGATCAACTGGACTGAACTGAATGATAGAGGGTGAGAAGACAGGACATTGCCTGGAACCCCAGAACTAAACAAGGTGTGACTGTGTACAGGTTCCACATGAAAAGTCCTGAAGTGTGTGTTGAGGGAGGGGATAGGGTGGGTAAGCGGCTCCCTGTAAAATGCTTTACAAAGATGCAATATAGCATAGGGACTAAAAATGCAGAGCCGGAGCTGGTCTGCATGGGTTAATTCTCCTGGTTCTGTCACTCACGAGCCGTATGACTTTGCACAAGTTACTTTACCGACTTGTGCCTCCATCTCCTCACCTGTAAAATGAGTTGGACAAAAGTTTCTGCCTAGTGGGACTGTTGGGCTCTCCAGGTGGTGCTAGGAGTAAAGAATCTGGCTGCCAATGTAGGGGCAGCAGGAGCTGTGGGTTTGATCCCTAGGTCTGGAAGATCCCTGGAAAGGAAATGCCGACCCACTTCAGTATTCTTGCCTGGACAATTCCAGCTGTGGGGTTCTGATCCCTAGGTCTGCTGAAGATCCCTGGAAATACAAACTAACTAGACTTTACTGGGGAACACGTGCTATGCCATGAAATTAAAAGGCTCTTGCTCCTTCTTGGAAGAAAAGTTATGACAAACTAACTAGACTAGACAGTGTATTGAAAAGAGGAGGCATCACTTTGCTGACAAAAGTCCATATAGTCAGTCAAGCTATGGTTTTTCCAGTAGTCATGTACGGATGTGAGAGTTGGACCGTAAGGAAGTCTGAGTGCCAAAGAACTGACACCTTTGAGTTGTGTTGGAGAAGGCTCTTGAGAGTCCCTTGGACTGCAAGGAGATCAAACCAGTCAATCCTAAAGTAAATCAACCCTGAATATTCATTGGAAGGACTGGTGCTGAAGTTGAAGCTCCAATACTTTGGCGACCTGATGCAAAGAGATGACTCACAGGAAAAGAGCCTGATGTTGGAAAAAAAAAAAATAGAAGGCAAAAAGAGAAAGGAACGACAGAGGATGAGATGGTTGGGTGGCATCACTGGACATGAGTCAATGGACATGAGTTTGAACAAGTTCCTGGAGACGGTGAAGGACAGGGAAGCCTGTTGTGCTGCAGTCCATGGGGTCGTGAAGAATAGGACACGACTGATCAACTGGACTGAACTGAATGATAGAGGGTGAGAAGACAGGACATTGCCTGGAACCCCAGAACTAAACAAGGTGTGACTGTGTACAGGTTCCACATGAAAAGTCCTGAAGTGTGTGTTGAGGGAGGGGATAGGGTGGGTAAGCGGCTCCCTGTAAAATGCTTTACAAAGATGCAATATAGCATAGGGACTAAAAATGCAGAGCCGGAGCTGGTCTGCATGGGTTAATTCTCCTGGTTCTGTCACTCACGAGCCGTATGACTTTGCACAAGTTACTTTACCGACTTGTGCCTCCATCTCCTCACCTGTAAAATGAGTTGGACAAAAGTTTCTGCCTAGTGGGACTGTTGGGCTCTCCAGGTGGTGCTAGGAGTAAAGAATCTGGCTGCCAATGTAGGGGCAGCAGGAGCTGTGGGTTTGATCCCTAGGTCTGGAAGATCCCCTGGAAAAGGAAATGGCAACCCACTTCAGTATTCTTGCCTGGAAAATTCCACGGACAGAAGAGTGTGGCAGGGTACAGCCTATGGGGTCACTGAGAGTCCAACAGGACAGAGTACACATGAGCAAGTAAGCATGTGGGGTTGTTGGGAAGGTTAAATGAGTCCTTATGAACACTAGAATAGTGCCTGATGTCGAGTAAGTAGTGTTGCAATACTTAAGTGTTTGCCCATATTTATATCCCGCAATATACTGTCTAAAATTTGAAATGTTTCCTGAAGTTGAAGTGATAGGATTTGAATGGAGGCCTCGAACAGGCTAAAGTGATACAGCGTGGCAGCCAGAAAAAGTGATTGTGAGGATGGAGGGATGGAGAATCAAACGGCAACAGTTGTAGAGGTTCAAGGCAGGGCTTATGGGATAAATCCACCAGACCTGGGCGGGCAGGGCAGCTGGGAGGCCCAGAGCCCAGCAGGAGCTGATGAGGGCCTGGGGTCAGGGATGAGGGGAAGAAACAACTGAAGGATACAGAAGGCGTGGGGCGGCCACGGTGGGCAAGGAAGGGCCCAGAGGCTGGATTTGGGTGATGCAGAAAGAGCAGCTCTGACGGCAACCCAGTCTGGAATTGGAGGTGAGCGAAATCTGTCGAGATGACATTTATTTTTGGCATTTCCTCTCCAGAAAGCACCGGTCCTATTACTCTCTGTGTCTGCTACATCTACACCGCCCTGAAAAATGCTGCCCCCTTCCCACGTGAAAATGTTCCCCACCCCCGCCCCTCCCCTTATTTGAGTGCAGGCTCTGAAGGCCTTGAGGAAAGCTAGCAGAGTGGAACTCATCTCTCAATAAGGAAATTACTGAGAGCCACGGACGAGTCCCTAAGGTGCCTGGATTTTAAAAAGGCAAAACCTGTAAGCTAAAATGAATTTCTCATCTAGGAATCCTTAATTTAGTGGGTGATGGGATGGAGGTAGGTAGGTTTCAGGCCTTAGACCGAGAGTCGTCGTTCTCAGTAATTCTTAAAGAGAGTCTGTGATTCCCAAAATGTTTATGGCATTTACTTTTAACTATTTTGTTTAAGGCAGTGGAACAAACTAAAATGCAAGCATTCAGATTAACTGGAAGATCACAGTTTTCAATTCTGTTTCCGGTTTGTGTGTGTGTCCAAATTCTTTTTCATCTCTTTTTTGGAACCATAGATTTTTTTTTTTTCCCCCTAAAACGGTTGGATTCATGCTTTTTTCCCACTGACAGGGCTCCTGTGGTAGCTCCGACTAGGGTTCAGGTGTGACTGGCGGGGGGTGTAGGTATCTGAGACAGGTGCAGCCCCGGTTGTAGGGGCTGGAATCTGCTTAGTCACAGGTTTCTGACTTCCTACATCGTCTTTCTTCCTAATACAGCAAGTTCATACGTCCATGACGTGGAACCAAGGAAGCGGGCATGTCTTTTCCACAGTGCCCATCCTCCTCTTCCCTCCCCCACTTCCTACTGCCGTCTGCAGCTCCATCCACTTTCCCAGCATCCCTCACTTTGCCATAATGAGATGCTCGGCTGCTGTGCAGCCACGTCGTCTAGAGATGGATGGGGCCTCCTTACTGCCCTGAGAGGGATGTTAAAAAGACATTGTATTCATGGAAGCAGGCTAGAAAAGGCAAGGAGAAATGAAGAGCCTCATTCCAACAGCATGCAGCAGCTGTTGTCCAAGCAAAATGGTTTTTCCTTCTGTCTGTCCCCTGCTCCTTGGAGTAACAGAAGCAGCTCTGACGGCAACCCAGTCTGGAATTGAGGTGAGCGAAATGTTTTTTGCCCCAAACCGGTCCTATTACTCTCTGTGTCTGCTACATCTACACCGCCCTGAAAAATGCTGCCCCCTTCCCACGTGAAAATGTTCCCCACCCCCGCCCCTCCCCTTATTTGAGTGCAGGCTCTGAAGGCCTTGAGGAAAGCTAGCAGAGTGGAACTCATCTCTCAATAAGGAAATTACTGAGAGCCACGGACGAGTCCCTAAGGTGCCTGGATTTTAAAAAGGCAAAACCTGTAAGCTAAAATGAATTTCTCATCTAGGAATCCTTAATTTAGTGGGTGATGGGATGGAGGTAGGTAGGTTTCAGGCCTTAGACCGAGAGTCGCGTTCTCAGTAATTCTTAAAGAGAGTCTGTGATTCCCAAAATGTTTATGGCATTTACTTTTAACTATTTTGTTTAAGGCAGTGGAACAAACTAAAATGCAAGCATTCAGATTAACTGGAAGATCACAGTTTTCAATTCTGTTTCCGGTTTGTGTGTGTGTCCAAATTCTTTTTCATCTCTTTTTTGGAACCATAGATTTTTTTTTTTTCCCCCTAAAACGGTTGGATTCATGCTTTTTTCCCACTGACAGGGCTCCTGTGGTAGCTCCGACTAGGGTTCAGGTGTGACTGGCGGGGGGTGTAGGTATCTGAGACAGGTGCAGCCCCGGTTGTAGGGGCTGGAATCTGCTTAGTCACAGGTTTCTGACTTCCTACATCGTCTTTCTTCCTAATACAGCAAGTTCATACGTCCATGACGTGGAACCAAGGAAGCGGGCATGTCTTTTCCACAGTGCCCATCCTCCTCTTCCCTCCCCCACTTCCTACTGCCGTCTGCAGCTCCATCCACTTTCCCAGCATCCCTCACTTTGCCATAATGAGATGCTCGGCTGCTGTGCAGCCACGTCGTCTAGAGATGGATGGGGCCTCCTTACTGCCCTGAGAGGGATGTTAAAAAGACATTGTATTCATGGAAGCAGGCTAGAAAAGGCAAGGAGAAATGAAGAGCCTCATTCCAACAGCATGCAGCAGCTGTTGTCCAAGCAAAATGGTTTTTCCTTCTGTCTGTCCCCTGCTCCTTGGAGTAACAGAAGCAATGCTCTATTTCTGAAAATGATTGTAAAGGTCATTCATTGTTTAGACTCTATTAGAAAATTATACCTTCTGAGACTGAATTTAATAAGACATCATTAGGACTTGATTAGCTCAAAGCAATTGAGGTAAAAACACCCAATTCAGAGTAGAACTTATAATGAATGAATACATTTTTATTCAAATATTCTATTAAATCCCTAGGCAGGTATGATTTCCATAAAATAAAAGGTTCTGGATAAAAAAAGAAAAGTGTCGGTTTAAGCATCTTGCAGTTGTGATAGAGAAAAGATTAGTTTTAAAGAAAAAGAAAGGCTTATTAATGCTACCTTAATTGTCATGTGTCAAGAAATCTTGAAGAGTAGAAATAGTTTTAAAAATAAATGAAGTTTTCCCTACATTGAGGACAGGCAAAAAAATTTAGTGCTAAATGAAACTGAAATTGAAACACTGATGTCAAATCTCAGTGTAACTGTATAATCCTTAGCTTTTCTGAGAGAAGCCTAAGATGGCTGCTTCCTAAAGAAACCAGGCTCTTCCAGAATTCAAAAATACAGGCTCATTTTTACTTGAAATACTCCCAAGTATAAAAATTTGCCAAGTGTATCTCGTAAGACTGCATTAAGGTTCACAAAGAAATAAGGGATCCCATCACATAATTGGTGCTTAAACATTCGTTCCTGCTTCCCTCTGACTTTTATAAATGCTTTTATATATTTTATCTTACTTAGTCCTTATTTATCCCTTGGAAGTATCATTCCAGTTTCTTATAGTTGAAGGAACTGAGGCCCAGCCATGTTTAACGCCTGCTCAAGAGTTGAAGTGGTAGTTAGAGTTTAAGTCTTAATTCAGGTTGGCCCAAAGGCAATACTTAAAAGATATTTTGCCTTTACCTCTAGTATGGCAGATTTAAAATCTTTTATACAGTTCCTGTGGCTCTCAGAGAAAGACAGTATTACATCAAAGTACAAGGAAGAGAAATTATTCATCACGGGAACTTAGTATGTGTGTCTATTCAGGCAGAATCCCATGTAACGGATGATGATCTCCTTATTCCTTTGGGGTATCCTCTTTCTATAGTCCCAGGGATTTCCTATATCCATTTGAACTTACAGTATCAATCAATTTTCATTAAGCAAGTTTTTAAAGAATTTGAATGACAGACACTGATATTGGGTACTCACCTTTTTTCTTTACTGTATAAAGTCTCACATGTCAATTCCGAACAAGACTAATTTCACACGGGTGGCCTGTCCTAGGGAAGGATGCTCTTGTATACTAAATGAGTGTTCGCCTACCGTGAACTCTGGAAGAAGGGAAGCCCAGCTACTAGAACAAAGTGACTGTGGAGTTAGGGACTAGATTAGAGGCAATATCAGCTCAGGATGACACGCTGGATGTGAGGGGGAAGAGTATATTCTAGAATGTGTTGAGCCTTGGAGTGTGCCACGCTGACCACAGTGGCTGCTGTTTACTGGGCATTACTATGTGCCAGGTACATGTCAGTGCTTACTTGTATTTACTCAATCATTTAATCCTCACAGCATTCCTATGAGGCAGGTTCTACTATTTTCACTGTTTTGTAGATGAGGAACCAACAGGATTTTAGTCCAGGCCCTCTGGCTGCAGAAAGCCTAAATTCTGCTTCAGAAAAAGATGGTGCAAGTGTTCCAGGGGCTAAATAACGTCCAGTGCAGAGGTGGTTTCAGAAAGTTCAATCTATTCAGGGTGTTTTTTATATTGGGAGACATGTTATACCTCTAGTGGAGGCTGATGAAAAAAGGGAAGCCTCTTCACTGTGCTCTATAAGCCCACCTGACAGGAGCACAGCAATTTCATGATGTGATCTGTAGTGACTGTTGCTTGCTTGCATGTAATATCCAGTCTTCTGATCTCCAGTGTAACAGAGGCAGGGGAAAAGGAAACCACTGAATAGAAAAGTGTGGTAAAGCAAGACAAATGATGCCATATTTTTGGCTTGTCAATTACTCCCAGTTTTGAGGAGAGACTGTGCTTTCTGGTGCCAATGAGGAAAATGTCTACTCCTGTGCTTTTTCCTTTAACCTGATCATTGGGACCGGACTCTAATGCAGGTGTTGAAAAATGAAACCAACTTTTTTATTACCCTAATAGCATCTGGCAAATGACTGTCTGCAAAACTGTTTTATGTATGTATCTGAAAAGCAATGTATCATATAGTGACATACGTAATTAAACTAAGAGCTGAAACTGGTTCCCAATAACACAGGCCTCAGTGGTTGGAAGGTTAATTCCAGTGTCTGTGAATGAGAAAACACACTGCAGGGAGGAATTAATTCAGCCTCAGGGTACAGGGAGACTGTGTGAGCAGCTAAGTCCCTCAAGTCCTGTCTAACTCTTGGTGATCCCACGGACTGTTGCCCGCTAGGCTCCTCTGTCCATGCGATTCTCCACGAGTGGGTTGCCATGCTCTCCTCCAGGGAATCTTCCCAACCCAGGGATCAAACTTGGGTTGAAGAGGCTTTCCTCTCTCCCTGCTATATTGTGAGTGCCTGCTCAGAGACTATTTATTACTTCCAGCAGAACCTCATTAGGTACTCTGGATAAATAACCTCATTAATGATATAGCATGAAGTAGACAGATGCTTTTGAAATAAGATCAAAAGGATAAAATAGAGAAGAAAGATATAGTAACCTGCAAATAAGCGTTCTGACTCCATTTTTCATAATCACAAAGGCAGCTGGAGTGACTAGATACTCAGTTCTAGAAAGAGGTCAGGTTTCACACTATTTTTGAAAAGCACATTCATATCCATATTATGATATCCTTATAAATAAATCTCTCAGGTATGCAGGGCATCTGTTAACCTGATTAAGACTAGTGAGAGCTGAAGTTCAGCATGGGAACACTACAATACAGAGAGGCTGACTACTTGGGGGCACTATTACTCGTCAGCTGGTTGGCAAGTTACTGAAGCGCTCTCAGCCTCAGTCAAGGCATCTGTAACTTGCGGATCACTTTCGGTAGTGGAAAACCCAAACGAGCTTTCTGGCCAGCGCCGTATTAGTCCCCCACTGGGCTGCTGTGAGGTTAGGTGGAATAGTGAACACACACAGCACTGTAAGAGTAGAGCCTATAATACTGGAGACACTAAGAAGTCATCGTGCTTTTGGGTCAGCAAACTGTCAGCTGGTTATGGGCTTGGAGAAATAAACCATTCTGATCTCAATGGATATATTTACTCTCCTGCCCCAGCCCCCAATATCCTGGAAATGTGCTGAGCTGGAATTTTTGTAACTAGTGCAGTTCCCAGGTGGCACTAGTGGTAAAGGACCTGTCTGTCAATGCAGGAGACAAAAGAGATGTGGGTTCGATCCCTGGGTTGGGAAGATTCCCCTGGAGGATGGCATGGCCACCCACTCCAGTATTCTTGGCCTGGAGAATTCCAAGGACAGAGGAGCCTAGTGGGCTACAATCCATGAGGTTGCAAAGACTTTGGGACACAACTTAAGCGACTTAGCTGCTGGCACACACAAAGTCTCCCTCTAACCTGAGGCTGAATCGATTCCTCCCTGCAGTGTGTTGTCTCATTCACAGATGCATTTTTGTCTGAGCAGGCCCAACTTTATTTCAGTCTTGAGGACTCTACCATTTTCTACTCTTTAACCCCAATCTTAAATGTAGGAAAAGCAGGCTATAGTGGAACTCGGGGAAAAGTTTTAAAAATTTATTAAAGAGCATTGCTGTTCTTTCTCACTAGACCTTTCCGTACCAAATTTTAATCTAAACTCAAGGTGCTTAAAAATATGTGATTAAAATTAAGGAGGCGGGCTTCCCTGGTGGTCCAGTGGGTAAGGACACCGCCTTGAAGTGCAAGGGGCGCCGGTTCGATCCCTGGCCTGGGAAGATCCCATGTGCCGCGGAGCGGCTGGACCGATGTGTCCTATGATCGAGCCAGAGCTCTGGAGCGCATGCGCCCAGAGCCAGCGCTCTGCGACGACAGAGGCCACTGCGATGGGAGGCCCACAAGAGCTAAAGAACAAAGATGGATGAAAATAGATAACTGAAAAACCAATAGAAGTGGCCCACCTGTCCCCCTCCCTCCCCACCCCACCCCCCAATAAATTAAAATAAATAAATAAATAAAACAAAATTAAATTAAATTAAATTAAGGAGGCTTCCCTGGTGGCTCAGAGGGCAAAGAACTGATTAAAATGAATGTACAACAAATATAATAGAAAAATTCCAATTAAATTAGGTATCATTTGACACAACGTAACTTGCTTTAATATTACCTTAAAGCAGTAACTGGGTGAAGCAAAATGGCAAAGAGACTATATTCTCAAATGTCTCTGCCCACCACATTCCCAAGATAATTATCAACTTTTTTCTCTAAGGACATGAATATAAATGCAGAGAAGTAGAGCATTATCTTAGTAAACATCTCCATAGGGATTGAGTGATTTGGGAGTGCTACCAATGAGAAAAAGTGGAAATGAATCATATATTTAAAAAACTGCTTACTGAACTTCATAAAAAGGAAGGCAATATTCTAACCCTGAAGTGCAGAACTTGAAGTAGAACTTTCAAATGGAAAGGGAGACTGGTTTATCCATCTTTGGAATTTGAAGCTTTGCTATTGGACAGTGTGGTGCAGGTGAAAAGATCTGGTTTAGGAGGTAGGATACTTAAGTTTATGCTTTGCTATTAACTAGCTGAATGACTTAGACTACACGTTTAATTCTTTTTGCACTGCAGGGTAGACTCTTTACCCACTGGACCACGAGGGAAGTCTGTTTAATTCTTTTTGGACCTCAAGTCTCATAGTCTTAAATAAGGAAGTTGGATTTGATCATCTCCAGGGTTCCTTCCACGTCTAAAGTTACACCTTACAACCAACATGCAGTTCACTCTGTGTGCTGTGCTTAGTCACTCAGTCCTGTCAGATTCTTTGAGACCTCATGGACTGTAGCCTGCCAGGCTCCTCTGTCCATGGGGATTCTCTGGGCAAGAATACTGGAGTGGGTTGCCATGCCCTACTCCAGGGGATCTTCCCCACCCAGGTATCAAACCCAGGTCTCCCATATTGCACATGGATTCTTTACCTTTTGAGCCACCAGGGAAGTAGAAGAGTTGATTAGTGCCTACTCTTTGGAAGCACTGTACTAGGTGCCAGGGACAGAAAGCTAAAAACAAGCTTCCTACCCTCAGAGATGTATAATCTTGGGGATTATTAAAATGACAGGGTAATATATACAGAATATTCTGCAGTTACTTGGGCTTCCCCGGTGACTCAGATGGTAAAGAATCTGCCTGCAATGTGGGAGACTGGATTTGATCCCTGGGTTGGGAAGATCCCCTGAAGAAGGGAATGGCAACCCACTCCAGTATTCTTGCCTGAAAAATCCCATGGACAGAGAAGTCTGGCAGGCTATAGTCCCTGGGGTCGCAAAGAGTCAGACACAACTGAACAACTAACACTTTCACTATGCAGTCACTTAATTATAGGACATGATTGCAATAGCATTTTATTTAAGGGATTGAGTGATTTGGGAGTGCTACCAATGAGAAAAGTGGAAATGAATCATATATTTAAAAAACTGCTTACTGAACTTCATAAAAAGGAAGGCAATATTCTAACCCTGAAGTGCAGAACTTGAAGTAGAACTTTCAAATGGAAAGGGAGACTGGTTTATCCATCTTTGGAATTTGAAGCTTTGCTATTGGACAGTGTGGTGCAGGTGAAAAGATCTGGTTTAGGAGGTAGGATACTTAAGTTTATGCTTTGCTATTAACTAGCTGAATGACTTAGACTACACGTTTAATTCTTTTTGCACTGCAGGGTAGACTCTTTACCCACTGGACCACGAGGGAAGTCTGTTTAATTCTTTTTGGACCTCAAGTCTCATAGTCTTAAATAAGGAAGTTGGATTTGATCATCTCCAGGGTTCCTTCCACGTCTAAAGTTACACCTTACAACCAACATGCAGTTCACTCTGTGTGCTGTGCTTAGTCACTCAGTCCTGTCAGATTCTTTGAGACCTCATGGACTGTAGCCTGCCAGGCTCCTCTGTCCATGGGGATTCTCTGGGCAAGAATACTGGAGTGGGTTGCCATGCCCTACTCCAGGGGATCTTCCCCACCCAGGTATCAAACCCAGGTCTCCCATATTGCACATGGATTCTTTACCTTTTGAGCCACCAGGGAAGTAGAAGAGTTGATTAGTGCCTACTCTTTGGAAGCACTGTACTAGGTGCCAGGGACAGAAAGCTAAAAACAAGCTTCCTACCCTCAGAGATGTATAATCTTGGGGATTATTAAAATGACAGGGTAATATATACAGAATATTCGGCAGTTACTTGGGCTTCCCCGGTGACTCAGATGGTAAAGAATCTGCCTGCAATGTGGGAGACTGGATTTGATCCCTGGGTTGGGAAGATCCCCTGAAGAAGGGAATGGCAACCCACTCCAGTATTCTTGCCTGAAAAATCCCATGGACAGAGAAGTCTGGCAGGCTATAGTCCCTGGGGTCGCAAAGAGTCAGACACAACTGAACAACTAACACTTTCACTATGCAGTCACTTAATTATATCCGTTTTATTATTTATAAGACTTGTGGGCCAGGGAGGCTTAGCAGACTGTGAGCTTTGCCTCGCCATCCTCAGGCTACAGCTGACTCACTAGAAACATCTGTGGAAACTACTCTCTAGATATGTTTTTCCTTTGAAAATAATCAGATGGACTCGACTGAAGTGATGCTGGAATATAACAAAGGTTGTATATTCTATACGCTTTTATGGACAGCATGTGCCAGACAACAATGTGGGGTGCTGCGGCAAAGCAGCTGGCAGGTGCCTCATGCAGATTAATATTACATGGTTTACATGTATACATTACATACATTACATGTACACATTACATTAATATTACATGTATTAATATATTAATACATTATTACAGTCTGCTGCAAGTAAATCAATATAGCAACATATATAACTACCTACAACAAATTAAATTGTGGCCTTATTTTAACTTAGAAGTGTCAAGAAACAAGTCCACTTTTGTGCAAAATAACACATGTTTCAGCCCTTGAAGACCATGACAAGCAGTAAAAAGTCATACAGATATTACATATATAAAATATTATGAACGTGTATGAACTACAAGTAATTCCTAGATGTAGAGTAAGTTGAAAACACAAAAGGGATAAAAGAATGCAGGAGTAGTTTCTCCGCTCAGACTAAGGACAGACATTCTTACAGTTAGATCTGCCTATTTCAGAGTCCAGAGGTCTTGCCCATCCCGCAGGGCCCAGCTGATGCTCTGTAAGGATAAAGGTCACCAATGATGAGATGAGATTCTTGCCTGAATTCAACCTAAAGTGGGTAAATTCAGGTGCAATTTTGCGAATATATGATTAGATGGAGTGATTATAAGTATCTGAATGATAGAAGCATGATAGATATAAAATAAGGATGTAACTTATTAATGAGCAGTTAGGGATTAAGGATGGAGTATACAAGGGATTGTTGTGGGATAGAGGAACCGGTTCATCTTGTTCTTTCAAATATGCTGTTTCCTTTTAATATTTATGTCCTGATTTGAAAACCCGTCGAAACTAAAGAGTCAGACACAACTAACACTCACTTCACTATGCAGTCACTTAATTATATCCGTTTTATTATTTATAAGACTTGTGGGCCAGGGAGGCTTAGCAGACTGTGAGCTTTGCCTCGCCATCCTCAGGCTACAGCTGACTCACTAGAAACATCTGTGGAAACTACTCTCTAGATATGTTTTTCCTTTGAAAATAATCAGATGGACTCGACTGAAGTGATGCTGGAATATAACAAAGGTTGTATATTCTATACGCTTTTATGGACAGCATGTGCCAGACAACAATGTGGGGTGCTGCGGCAAAGCAGCTGGCAGGTGCCTCATGCAGATTAATATTACATGGTTTACATGTATACATTACATACATTACATGTACACATTACATTAATATTACATGTATTAATATATTAATACATTATTACAGTCTGCTGCAAGTAAATCAATATAGCAACATATATAACTACCTACAACAAATTAAATTGTGGCCTTATTTTAACTTAGAAGTGTCAAGAAACAAGTCCACTTTTGTGCAAAATAACACATGTTTCAGCCCTTGAAGACCATGACAAGCAGTAAAAAGTCATACAGATATTACATATATAAAATATTATGAACGTGTATGAACTACAAGTAATTCCTAGATGTAGAGTAAGTTGAAAACACAAAAGGGATAAAAGAATGCAGGAGTAGTTTCTCCGCTCAGACTAAGGACAGACATTCTTACAGTTAGATCTGCCTATTTCAGAGTCCAGAGGTCTTGCCCATCCCGCAGGGCCCAGCTGATGCTCTGTAAGGATAAAGGTCACCAATGATGAGATGAGATTCTTGCCTGAATTCAACCTAAAGTGGGTAAATTCAGGTGCAATTTTGCGAATATATGATTAGATGGAGTGATTATAAGTATCTGAATGATAGAAGCATGATAGATATAAAATAAGGATGTAACTTATTAATGAGCAGTTAGGGATTAAGGATGGAGTATACAAGGGATTGTTGTGGGATAGAGGAACCGGTTCATCTTGTTCTTTCAAATATGCTGTTTCGCCTTTTAATATTTATGTCCTGATTTGAAACCTAAATTTCAGAATCCCGAAACTCAAAAACTCTGGCTGTATAACATCAAAACTACTGTCTTGTCACCAGTTTTGGTGTTTGTTACTGTCTTGTTACTTGTTTTTATTGTCATACATTCTCTGAGGAGGGAGGGTGGAAAGGCCTCACTGCATGAGAGGGCAAGGCTCCTGCACACATAAGTGGTTGTGTGTTTTGGTTGGAGTCGGAGGGGGTGGTCCTCCGCCAATATCTTAAAATATTATTCCGAAAAAAAAAATTATTCCGTTACAATAATACGGTGAGTGTGATGAGTTGGTTTGAAAACCTTGCTAAAAACTGGTTGGAACTCAGAAAAAAGGTGCGAATTCCTGACTTAGGAAACTATGGTCAGAAGAAGTCACTTTAACTTCTTCCTCTGCCAAGTAACAGCCAATTTTGTTTTCTGGATCGCTTCTTGCCGTCATTGACTTAGGTACACTTAGCTGACGCTTATTGTCCTTTGGGGCTGGTGACCTGAGCCCTGAACTTGCTCGGGTGCCAGACCGCGCCCGAAGCTCAGAGCGTGGCCCCGGGTTTCCTGCATCTGGTCTGAGGACTCATAAATAAATGTGTATTAGCGACAATGCAGCATTCAAAGCCTTTAGAAGAACCCATTTATGACGGAGGAGTAGGAAATGTGTTGTCTTTGAAAAGGAAGTGCACTTAGAAAATGAAGAAAGAATTTGTTCCTCACCAGAGGGTCTGCTGGAAATAAAGAGGCGGCGATTCTTCATCTAGTTTCTTGTTGCAGGAAACAGCTAAAGAGAAATCCCAGTCCAACTTCGTTGCGGACTGGGCTCCTGCAGAAAAGCCTCTTGGGTGAGACTAGCAGGAGTCTCCGACGCGTCGAGCTTGCCTGAATTCAACCTAAAGTGGGTAAATTCAGGTGCAATTTTGAATATATGATTAGATGGAGTGATTATAAGTATCTGAATGATAGAAGCATGATAGATATAAAATAAGGATGTAACTTATTAATGAGCAGTTAGGGATTAAGGATGGAGTATACAAGGGATTGTTGTGGGATAGAGGAACCGGTTCATCTTGTTCTTTCAAATATGCTGTTTCGCCTTTTAATATTTATGTCCTGATTTGAAACCTAAATTTCAGAATCCCGATACTCAAAAACTCTGGCTGTATAACATCAAAACTACTGTCTTGTCACCAGTTTTGGTGTTTGTTACTGTCTTGTTACTTGTTTTTATTGTCATACATTCTCTGAGGAGGGAGGGTGGAAAGGCCTCACTGCATGAGAGGGCAAGGCTCCTGCACACATAAGTGGTTGTGTGTTTTGGTTGGAGTCGGAGGGGGTGGTCCTCCGCCAATATCTTAAAATATTATTCCGAAAAAAAAAATTATTCCGTTACAATAATACGGTGAGTGTGATGAGTTGGTTTGAAAACCTTGCTAAAAACTGGTTGGAACTCAGAAAAATGGTGCGAATTCCTGACTTAGGAAACTATGGTCAGAAGAAGTCACTTTAACTTCTTCCTCTGCCAAGTAACAGCCAATTTTGTTTTCTGGATCGCTTCTTGCCGTCATTGACTTAGGTACACTTAGCTGACGCTTATTGTCCTTTGGGGCTGGTGACCTGAGCCCTGAACTTGCTCGGGTGCCAGACCGCGCCCGAAGCTCAGAGCGTGGCCCCGGGTTTCCTGCATCTGGTCTGAGGACTCATAAATAAATGTGTATTAGCGACAATGCAGCATTCAAAGCCTTTAGAAGAACCCATTTATGACGGAGGAGTAGGAAATGTGTTGTCTTTGAAAAGGAAGTGCACTTAGAAAATGAAGAAAGAATTTGTTCCTCACCAGAGGGTCTGCTGGAAATAAAGAGGCGGCGATTCTTCATCTAGTTTCTTGTTGCAGGAAACAGCTAGCAAGAGAAATCCCAGTCCAACTTCGTTGCGGACTGGGCTCCTGCAGAAAAGCCTCTTGGAGGCGTGCGAGACTAGCAGGAGTCTCCGACGCGTCGAGTCAGGGGTAAGAGCTGGTTCCTCTGCTCAGTGCAACGGGATACAAGCCTCCCCAACTGCTCTTCCCCTTCTTCGTTCTTCAGGAAACACTTTGCTTGCTTTGTTTCAGACGCCGACCCCTCTTTCTCGGTTGGTCTACAGCTCCACCAATCCTGCCCGCCACAGGGCGGGGCTTCAGGGTCAAGGTGGACCAGTTCCCCAGCCTCGCCCTACACGCGCTTTTGGACTCCCGGGGCTGAGTGACAGCAGCCAGGTCCAACCAGCTATCCTAGAGCCTGGCCTCCGCCGGGGGCGGTACGGGGACGAGGCGCTGGGACCAATCGCTTTGGATTTCGGTGGGCGGGGCCTCTTTGCCAGCTCCAGACCGGTGCTCTCCGCACTCTTTTTGTCAAATGAGAGACGCGGATGGGCGGTCCCTCAGGCGAAGTTCAGCCAACGGAGGAGGCGAGGTGGGCGGGCCGAGAGTGCCCGGCGGCGGGTCTTCAGCTCCCAGCCGAGGTGCGGCGAGCCGGTGGGGGAACCGCGAGGCGAGCGCGGGAGCCTGCGCGGCGAGAGCGGTGTGAGCTGCCCGAAAATGCACTCGGATGCCGCCGCTGTCAGTGAGTAACAAGAGAACCAGCTGACTGGGACCGGGCGGCTGCCAACACGCTCCGCTCGTCTCCCGCAGTCCCCGCCCGCGCCTCCTGTCCCGAAACGCGCCGGGAGCCCCTGCCCGGAGCCACCGGGGGGACCGCTGCTGGTTGCCAGACCGCGCCCGAAGCTCAGAGCGTGGCCCCGGGTTTCCTGCATCTGGTCTGAGGACTCATAAATAAATGTGTATTAGCGACAATGCAGCATTCAAAGCCTTTAGAAGAACCCATTTATGACGGAGGAGTAGGAAATGTGTTGTCTTTGAAAAGGAAGTGCACTTAGAAAATGAAGAAAGAATTTGTTCCTCACCAGAGGGTCTGCTGGAAATAAAGAGGCGGCGATTCTTCATCTAGTTTCTTGTTGCAGGAAACAGCTAGCAAGAGAAATCCCAGTCCAACTTCGTTGCGGACTGGGCTCCTGCAGAAAAGCCTCTTGGAGGCGTGCGAGACTAGCAGGAGTCTCCGACGCGTCGAGTCAGGGGTAAGAGCTGGTTCCTCTGCTCAGTGCAACGGGATACAAGCCTCCCCAACTGCTCTTCCCCTTCTTCGTTCTTCAGGAAACACTTTGCTTGCTTTGTTTCAGACGCCGACCCCTCTTTCTCGGTTGGTCTACAGCTCCACCAATCCTGCCCGCCACAGGGCGGGGCTTCAGGGTCAAGGTGGACCAGTTCCCCAGCCTCGCCCTACACGCGCTTTTGGACTCCCGGGGCTGAGTGACAGCAGCCAGGTCCAACCAGCTATCCTAGAGCCTGGCCTCCGCCGGGGGCGGTACGGGGACGAGGCGCTGGGACCAATCGCTTTGGATTTCGGTGGGCGGGGCCTCTTTGCCAGCTCCAGACCGGTGCTCTCCGCACTCTTTTTGTCAAATGAGAGACGCGGATGGGCGGTCCCTCAGGCGAAGTTCAGCCAACGGAGGAGGCGAGGTGGGCGGGCCGAGAGTGCCCGGCGGCGGGTCTTCAGCTCCCAGCCGAGGTGCGGCGAGCCGGTGGGGGAACCGCGAGGCGAGCGCGGGAGCCTGCGCGGCGAGAGCGGTGTGAGCTGCCCGAAAATGCACTCGGATGCCGCCGCTGTCAGTGAGTAACAAGAGAACCAGCTGACTGGGACCGGGCGGCTGCCAACACGCTCCGCTCGTCTCCCGCAGTCCCCGCCCCGCGCCTCCTGTCCCGAAACGCGCCGGGAGCCCCTGCCCGGGAGCCACCCCTTCCTCTCCCGGGGCTGGGGCGGGCGGTGACGCTGCGGGCAGCGCGGGGCGGGGGCGGGCGTGGGGGGAAGGGGCCGGCTTGCCGGGGGAGGGCGGAGGTGAGGGGGGTGGGGACTGGCTCCATTTCAGTGTTGGGGGAAGGAGGGGGCGGGACGTGCGATGAAGGGCCGGGACCAGAGTGTCCCGGGTGAATGGAGGTGGAGGCGGCGGCGGGCGCTAGCGAGCCGGGCTGGGGGTTGGCACCGGCGCGAGGGGAGAGGGAGGGAGCGGGCGAGCGGGGCGCAGGGGTTGAGGATTTCTTAGGGGCTGAGCGGTGCGGGCGGCTCCGTGAGAAAGGCGGGTGAGTGCTAGGGGAGCGCGGGGGCGGGGACAATGGGAAGACGGGCTGGATGGCGGGGGTGGGGGGGAACAATGGGGTGGAGGATTGGGGGCAGCGGCCGTGCGGGGCAGGAGGGCGGGCAAGGAGAGGAGGGCTGATGTAATGGGAAAGCGAGACGGTGGGAGGGATTGGGGTGTGATGGGATAGTTGGGGAGTCCGGCGAGCAGAAGGACCATTGGAAGCGTGGAGGGGTAGCTGGGAGTGGTGAGAGGGGGCAGACGTTGGGGTAATAGGATGGAGCAGGTGTTGGGAACGCAAGCTAATTGGGAGCGAGAGGAGAGGAAGAAGGTGGTTTGGGGTGACAGGATGGGGGCAGGGGTAGAGGAGATGCAGTGGGGCGGGTGGAGAGCTAGTTGGGAGGGAAGAGAGGCTGGGAGGGGCCGGGCCAGGGGAGAGACTGTCTTGTCCAGATTCTATCCACGCGGGGCTCTGGGGGGCAAGTATCGAACTGTGTGTTTGGGGGAGATGCAGCCTACCCTGGATTAAGGCTGGGTCCGTCGAGGGGGAGCCCTGAGCTTCGGGGTGCAAGGAGGGGGGCGGGGCCGAGGTGGAGGGGGCGGGGAGGTGCCCTGAGGTTGGCGCTTGCCGCGGTTCCCCCAGAGCGGCGGGAAGCGAGGTCAGCGCTGGCGCGGGCTGTGGCTGCGGGACTGGGAGGCGGGGCAGGGGAGCCGGCTGCGGGTTTTTCTGCTGTGGGAGCCGGAGGGGTCGGGCCCCGGAGGCCAGGGGCGGGGCAGTGGGGGGGAGGGACCCTGGCTGTCCGAGGATTTGGCTGTCTGTGACGCAGTTGTCTAATTTCTGATCGTCAGGTGTGGAGGTTGGTGCTTCGGGATCTGCTTCCCTGCCGGGATGGCCTGACCACAAACCCAGCGCAGCGCCCGCAGGGCGCGACCTCTTCCAGCCGTGCTGAGAGGGCGCTTTAGGGGTTTCCTTTAGGGTCTTGCTCCAGTCGCCGGGTGTGAAGGGGAAAAGGCGGTCCCGCGGAATTCTGGGACTTGTAGTCCGCGCCGCGGTTGGGTTGGGTGCACGTGGGTAACTGTGGAAACGAGTCCCAGCATGCAGCGCGCCCGTCGGATCCTCCCCGCTCCGCTTACTCGTGCTTTATTCCGCGTGGACCCTAGGGCGCTCTAAGGAGGCGCTCCTGTCCCCTGGGACCTTCTCCCAGTGTCAGCGGGTGGGCGAGAACCAAGCCAAGCGAAGTCCTTTCGCACTTGGGTTCTTGATCCCCAACTTGACAGTTTCTCGCATCTGGTGCCCTTACTTGTAGTGCTTAGTCTTGAACCATTTAGTACATAGGAAAAACATTCAGTATGCAACACAGTTTAAAGCAGCGTTTAGGAGAGTGTATATTTGTAGCATCGGTATATATAAACAGTAGATTGAAAGGTTCTGTCTTAGATAAATATGGAAATGCAGTGGAGACACATGTAAACCTTGTAAATACTATAAATTATTTGTTTGTAGTTCTTGGGCCGTTTGGATTGCCAAAGGAAAAGAGGGGTTTGGGGAACAAGGTGGTCTTGAATGAAGTGTGTTTGCCTGTATGTGCTTTGTCGTGTCCGGCTCTTTTGTGATCCCATAGACTATATAGCCCGTCAGGCTCCTCTGTCCATGGGGTTTTCCAGGCAAGAATACTGGAGTGGGTTGCCACTTCTGCTCCACGGGATTTTCCTGACCCAGGGGTTGAATTCACCTCTCTTGGGTCTCCTGCATTGGCAGACTGATTCTTTACTACTGCACCACCAATTGAGAGTTGGAGGTAGTTTACTGGAATTGAGATGGAAATGGTCTTATTTATTTAATTAAGCCAGCGTGAAAATACGAAGATCAACAGAGGAATGTTTTTGGTTTTCGAAGAAGCATGGGAAGCAAAGGAGAGTAAAGTAAATTCGGTGGAGAGGACCTTAAGAGGTTTTCGTCTGTTTTTGTTCTTTAATATTAGAAACCAACCTTTCAGTCTACATGTAGACCCTCCAAACATCACATCCTTTGCCAGTTTCCTTTAGCATTTAATATGCGATGGGGTCAAAATCCATAATGTAGAGGGCTATCATGTTAGCTCAGGTATGATGGAGTTTTTTGAGGTGATGTGTAAGGTCATATGAAACCGTTGGGAGCATGGTCACTAGAAGAGTGTTATGATGACCCTTTGGTAAACATTCTACCAAGAAGTCCAAAGATTTGAAAACCGTCTAGTATGGTTACCAGTATACTGAACCTTGAGTACTTGATGGTATGACGGTTCTTTTCATAATGGCTGAAAAACTGGGCTGTGTGTGGTTTTACCGGGAAAAGATTTATGTCTGTTTTATGTTTTACTTTAGCTTATGGTGAAATATCCAGGAAATCCTTTGTGATATATACTTCACCTGGCTATGCCCCCCCTCCCTTTATATGCATGCATCGCTAAAATTTGCTCTTAAAAAAGGTGCAGTGTATGAGGTTGAAAACAAGAGCTGTAGATGTCTTTAAGATGGTGTTTTTAAAGAAAATATTAGGCTAGTCATTTCTTTCTGTTTTCTTTTTTTTCAATTTCATCCCAAAGGGCAGGTGCCCTGTGCATACACATGACACCTAGTTCTCAGCCCTCAAGCCCCAGATTCTTTCTGCTCTTTCTGGCTTTTAGGTTCCTCTTTGATATTTGGGTTTTGGGGAGGTTGTTTTCTTAGGAACTTAGTTATACATTTAAACAAATGTTTCTTAAACTTTACCCAGAATTTTTTGGACTGTTTTAAGCAGATGATTCCAAGTTAAGGATGATTTTGAATTTATAGAGTGATGCTCATTGAGATACATTTGATAAAAACTGTACCTTGAATTTTGGATTTTGATCTTTTCTCAGGCTAGTGATGTACACGGTAGATTACTCTATTGATGTTTCACCAGCGGCCATGGCAGCTCCCAGTCAGATGCACAATCAGGAGGATAAACAACCGCTACACTTAAAACCATTTTGTACCCAGACAACCATCCTGTTGTGCACTTTATATATATTTTCAAAACATTACCTGAGAGGGGACTTCCCTGGTGGTCTAGTGGTTAACTCTCTATGCTCCCAATGCAGGGAGCGCTGATTCCATCCCTAGAGGGGAACTAAGATCCCTCATGCCACATAGTGTGCCCCCCCCCCCCAAAATCTATGGTAGTCAACATTTTATTATAAAATAGGCTTGGAGTAAGATCATTTTGCCCAGCTTAATGTTAACATAGAGTTTTGAGTATGTTTAGGGTGGGCTAGGCTAAGCTGTTACCTGTAGGTTGGGTATATTAAATGTACTTCTGACATGGGATATTTTCAGTTTACAGTGAATTTACTCAGGACATAACCCCATTGTACATGGAGGAACATCTCTGGTGGGAAAGATATTCAGGCTGTCTTACCAGTAATTGCCAGAAAAGAAAGAGTCCCTCATAGTCTCCCCTGGAGGAGGAAATGGTAACGCCCTCCTGTGTTCTTGCCTGGAAGATCCCGTGGAGCCTGGTGGGCCACAGTCCATGGGATTGCAAGGAGTAAGATGCGACTGAGCGCACATTATTTCCATTTCTGAGAATTTTTGTACTTAAATTTTATTTATTTATCTTTTGGGGGGTGGGGAGGGGGACGGGCAGGCCACTTCTATTGGTCTTTCATTTCTCTATTTTCATCCGTCTTTGTTCTTTGGCTCCTGTGGGCCTCCCATCACGGTGGCCTCTGTTGTCGCAGAGCACCGGCTCTGGGCGCACACGCACCAGAGCTCCGGCTCGGTAATTGGACACATGGGTCCAGCTGCTCTGCGGCACAGTTACACAAAAATGTTTCTTAAACTTTACCCAGATTTTTGACTGTTTTAAGCAGATGATTCCAAGTTAAGGATGATTTTGAATTTATAGAGTGATGCTCATTGAGATACATTTGATAAAAACTGTACCTTGAATTTTGGATTTTGATCTTTTCTCAGGCTAGTGATGTACACGGTAGATTACTCTATTGATGTTTCACCAGCGGCCGTGGCAGCTCCCAGTCAGATGCACAATCAGGAGGATAAACAACCGCTACACTTAAAACCATTTTGTACCCAGACAACCATCCTGTTGTGCACTTTAAATATATTTTCAAAACATTACCTGAGAGGGGACTTCCCTGGTGGTCTAGCAGTTAACTCTCTATGCTCCCAATGCAGGGAGCGCTGATTCCATCCCTAGAGGGGGACCTAAGATCCCTCATGCCACATAGTGTGGCCCCCCCCCCCCAAAAATCTAAGGTAGTCAACATTTTATTATAAAATAGGCTTGGAGTAAGATCATTTTGCCCAGCTTAATGTTAACATAGAGTTTTGAGTATGTTTAGGGTGGGCTAGGCTAAGCTGTTACCTGTAGGTTGGGTATATTAAATGTACTTCTGACATGGGATATTTTCAGTTTACAGTGAATTTACTCAGGACATAACCCCATTGTACATGGAGGAACATCTCTGGTGGGAAAGATATTCAGGCTGTCTTACCAGTAATTGCCAGAAAAGAAAGAGTCCCTCATAGTCTCCCCTGGAGGAGGAAATGGTAACGCCCTCCTGTGTTCTTGCCTGGAAGATCCCGTGGAGCCTGGTGGGCCACAGTCCATGGGATTGCAAGGAGTAAGATGCGACTGAGCGCACATTATTTCCATTTCTGAGAATTTTTGTACTTAAATTTTATTTATTTATCTTTTGGGGGGTAGGGAGGGGCTTGGGCGGGCCATTTCTATTGGTCTTTCATTTCTCTATTTTCATCCGTCTTTGTTCTCTGGCTCCTGTGGGCCTCCCATCACGGTGGCCTCTGTTGTCGCAGAGCACCGGCTCTGGGCGCACACGCACCAGAGCTCCGGCTCGGTAATTGGACACATGGGTCCAGCTGCTCTGCGGCACGTGGGATCTTCCCAGGCCAGGGATCGAACCGGCGCCCCTTGCACTGCAAGTCGGTGTCCTTACCCACTGGACCACCAGGGGAAGCCCTGTACCTTTGTTTTTTTCTTCCTCTTTTTTTGCTTCCAGTTAACCCTTGATCACATTTTTTCAAATGTTATTTGTCATTTTATCCTTTTCTCTTTAGCTGCTCTCTGAAGCTGTTATTTATTGCTTTTTATCAGACTATCATATGTGTTTGCATTACTCTCACCTCAATAATAATAATCTCACATAGTCAGCAGTGTAAAAAGAAAATCATGATTTCAGAAGCTAGCCTCATGATGACTTCTGTTATATGATTTAAGGATGCCTTTGGCAAATAACAATACTCAGTCAAAGCTGGCTTAAGTAGTAGAGCTTATTTTTGTCCAGTAGCAAGAAGTTTAGAGATGGATGGTTCTAAGGCTGGTGTGGTGTTTGTTTGTTTGTTTTTTAAATTTACTTTCAATTGAAGGATAATTGCTTTACAGTGTTGTGTTGGTTTCTGCCAAACAGCGACATGAATCAGCCATAGGTTTACCCACGTCCCCTCCCATTTAAACATTCCTCCCTCCTCCCTCCCCATCCCACCTCTTGAGGTTGTTACAGAGGCCTGGTTTGAATTTCCTGAGTCATATAGCAACCCCCCAGTGACTGTCCACTTTACATACGGTAATCTATGTTTCTATGTTACTCTCTCCACTTCTTATCCTCTCCTTCCCCTCATCAGCCTTGTCCATAAATCTGTTCTCAGTGTCTGTGGAGCCTGGTGGGCCACAGTCCATGGGATTGCAAGGAGTAAGATGCGACTGAGCGCACATTATTTCCATTTCTGAGAATTTTTGTACTTAAATTTTATTTATTTATCTTTTGGGGGGTAGGGAGGGGCTTGGGCGGGCCATTTCTATTGGTCTTTCATTTCTCTATTTTCATCCGTCTTTGTTCTCTGGCTCCTGTGGGCCTCCCATCACGGTGGCCTCTGTTGTCGCAGAGCACCGGCTCTGGGCGCACACGCACCAGAGCTCCGGCTCGGTAATTGGACACATGGGTCCAGCTGCTCTGCGGCACATGGGATCTTCCCAGGCCAGGGATCGAACCGGCGCCCCTTGCACTGCAAGTCGGTGTCCTTACCCACTGGACCACCAGGGGAAGCCCTGTACCTTTGTTTTTTTCTTCCTCTTTTTTTGCTTCCAGTTAACCCTTGATCACATTTTTTCAAATGTTATTTGTCATTTTATCCTTTTCTCTTTAGCTGCTCTCTGAAGCTGTTATTTATTGCTTTTTATCAGACTATCATATGTGTTTGCATTACTCTCACCTCAATAATAATAATCTCACATAGTCAGCAGTGTAAAAAGAAAATCATGATTTCAGAAGCTAGCCTCATGATGACTTCTGTTATATGATTTAAGGATGCCTTTGGCAAATAACAATACTCAGTCAAAGCTGGCTTAAGTAGTAGAGCTTATTTTTGTCCAGTAGCAAGAAGTTTAGAGATGGATGGTTCTAAGGCTGGTGTGGTGTTTGTTTGTTTGTTTTTTAAATTTACTTTCAATTGAAGGATAATTGCTTTACAGTGTTGTGTTGGTTTCTGCCAAACAGCGACATGAATCAGCCATAGGTTTACCCACGTCCCCTCCCATTTAAACATTCCTCCCTCCTCCCTCCCCATCCCACCTCTTGAGGTTGTTACAGAGGCCTGGTTTGAATTTCCTGAGTCATATAGCAACCCCCCAGTGACTGTCCACTTTACATACGGTAATCTATGTTTCTATGTTACTCTCTCCACTTCTTATCCTCTCCTTCCCCTCATCAGCCTTGTCCATAAATCTGTTCTCACTGTCTGTGTTTCCATTGCTGGTGCAGAGTCTTAATATATCTTTTAAGAGTCTAGGCTCTTTGTATACTTCTTTCGTTTATTCTTAGTATTTGGGTTTATTGGCAGCCTAAGGCTCATTGCCTCATGTTTGCAGTGTGGTTGCTGCAGCACCAGACATCATGCCTGTGTAAGAAAAGGAGGAAGGTAGCATGCTTCCTTTCAGTTCCCTCTTAACAGAGGAGTCTTTTCTGGAAGGTCACCTTGGAGACTTTCCCTTTAGTCTCATTGGGTAGAATTGGCGTCATGCCAGTGCTAGTTTTAAGGGAGGTGGGGAACGTGAACGTCTGGCATTTTCAGTTCTGCTGTGGGATGTGGCCTTGCTAGGGCAGAATAAGGCTGAGGAGAATGCAGCCTGCAGGTGTGTATCCCTGAACCAACTACTTTGTCCTACTGTCTCTGGCTTGGTCTCCATTTTTGTCTGTTGATTTATTTTCTGCCACATTCTAAAATAATTAGAGGTGGCTTACTAAATATAAATAAAAAATACAGACTGACAAGCTGCACGTAAGTGCTTACCATGTTAGAAATGGGCCATATATTTCTTTCTTTCTTTTTTTAAACTTTTATTTTACTTTTAACTTTTACAGAGTTTTGTTGTTTACAGATATGTATGTCCCAGATTAGTCATATGTATATCCCTCCCGTCCCACCCCTCCAGACCGTCACACAGCACCCCGGCAGGATCCCCTTTTCTCACAGAGCAATGACTATAGCTATTTTCTTCACATATGATGGTACAGGTTTTCATGTGACTTCCTTTACGCCTTCCACCACTGTTCATTCCCCACAATGTCCATATATCTACTGTCCGCATATGTTTTTCCATTGCTTCACTGCGTGTGTTATCATCATCATCCTGCTAGATTCTATATATTGTGTTAGTTTTTTAGTAGCCACTCCCATTTAAACATTCCTCCCACCTCCCTCCCATCCCACCTCTTGAGGTTGTTACAGAGGCCTGGTTTGAATTTCCTGAGTCATATAGCAACCCCAGTGACTGTCCACTTTACATACGGTAATCTATGTTTCTATGTTACTCTCTCCACTTCTTATCCTCTCCTTCCCCTCATCAGCCTTGTCCATAAATCTGTTCTCAGTGTCTGTGTTTCCATTGCTGGTGCAGAGTCTTAATATATCTTTTAAGAGTCTAGGCTCTTTGTATACTTCTTTCGTTTATTCTTAGTATTTGGGTTTATTGGCAGCCTAAGGCTCATTGCCTCATGTTTGCAGTGTGGTTGCTGCAGCACCAGACATCATGCCTGTGTAAGAAAAGGAGGAAGGTAGCATGCTTCCTTTCAGTTCCCTCTTAACAGAGGAGTCTTTTCTGGAAGGTCACCTTGGAGACTTTCCCTTTAGTCTCATTGGGTAGAATTGGCGTCATGCCAGTGCTAGTTTTAAGGGAGGTGGGGAACGTGAACGTCTGGCATTTTCAGTTCTGCTGTGGAATGTGGCCTTGCTAGGGCAGAATAAGGCTGAGGAGAATGCAGCCTGCAGGTGTGTATCCCTGAACCAACTACTTTGTCCTACTGTCTCTGGCTTGGTCTCCATTTTTGTCTGTTGATTTATTTTCTGCCACATTCTAAAATAATTAGAGGTGATTTACTAAATATAAATAAAAAATACAGACTGACAAGCTGCACGTAAGTGCTTACCATGTTAGAAATGGGCCATATATTTCTTTCTTTCTTTTTTTAAACTTTTATTTTACTTTTAACTTTTACAGAGTTTTGTTGTTTACAGATATGTATGTCCCAGATTAGTCATATGTATATCCCTCCCGTCCCACCCCTCCAGACCGTCACACAGCACCCCGGCAGGATCCCCTTTTCTCACAGAGCAATGACTATAGCTATTTTCTTCACATATGATGGTACAGGTTTTCATGTGACTTCCTTTACGCCTTCCACCACTGTTCATTCCCCACAATGTCCATATATCTACTGTCCGCATATGTTTTTCCATTGCTTCACTGCGTGTGTTATCATCATCATCCTGCTAGATTCTATATATTGTGTTAGTATATTGTAACTTGGCCTTCTCTTTTTGACTTACTTCACTTTTCATGATAGGGTCTAGATCCAGCCACCTCATTAGGACTGATTCTTTTGCCTGAAATGGGCCATATATTTCTAAAATAAACCACAAGACCAATTCATTTTATTCATTTGATGAATGAAACTGCAGTTGGTTTAATAACCCAGGCTGGAAGCTTAGACGTTTCTCATCCTCCCTTTCCTTGGTTGATATTGAGAGCGAGGCTGCATCCTTCTGGTGCCTGCCCTCTCTGTTGCATACCTCTTGCCATCGCCCTGAGTCTGAGCCATCCTTTCTTACATTGTAATAACCAGTAATCCTTTCGCCGAACTCAGCCTCCTATTTATCTTCTCTATCATCAATTGAATCTCTTTATCCTTACGACCCTTCTGCCCCCAAACCTCAAAGACTCCCAGTTGCTACAGATCCTCAGAAGCTGGGGTTGAAATGGTTCTGTAGCTTAAGCTGTTTTTTTTAATTTTTTTCAGTACCTCTTCTCTTTATTGTTCCTTGTTCTCACTCTAGCAGACACTCTCCTTCTGTTGACTCTCTAAGAAATGTTTACTTTTGTCCTCACTTTTATCTTATTTAATGGTAGCTGTGTGTTTACTTACTTATCCCTTCTTCAATTAGATGATAACCCTCTTGAGATCTGGGGTTCTGTCTTAGTATCCACGCTGTAGACCAGCACAGTCCGTTGCTGAGGACCTCAGATATGTAGTGGACTTGGATGATCAGCTCTTGAGCAGTTCGTGAATTAATGGAAGATTTTCATGCTTTCTCCTGCAGTCCTGCTTCTGAGGCATCTTTCGTTGTCTTTATGTTTTTCTTCCGAGAATACAAACTTTTCACCTACTCATTCTCTGCCTCTTTTTTGACAGTTGTCCTATGCAAAGCTATATAAATAATATATATTCTGAAATGCATACAAATATCAGTTTTGAAGAGTGTCTGTGGCATGGAGAAATTCTCCAGGAGGGAGTGGCGTGCTCGTGATGTGCTGAGGGGTCAGGAGCATGCATGCGACAGTATGTGTGTCCGTTTCTGACCTGGTGTGTAACAGGCTGTGGTGGGGAAGGCTCCTGCAGGGGTTGGCTGGTCTGGTGGTAAGGGGCCTGGATGTTTCTGTTTCCCTCCTTTTTTGTTTTTTTATGACCAGATTCTGGTCCTAAGGGCTTTTTTCTTACTGTTAAGAATACACTGATCTCACCAAAGGCTTTCTTCATTTAGGAAGTAAACTGTGTTAGTTGGAGTTGAGTTTTCTGAGCTTCTGACATTAATGCTGACATCTCTGTTTAGGTGACCAGCTTGAATTACAGTCAGTAGCCTTTCACAGTGTATTCTGTTTTCTGATCCTGATATTCAGGTTAGCAGAAGTACCTCCTGAGAATTATTCTTTTAAGAAGAACATACATTTAAAGATATTTGTGGCTGGGACTTTGCTGGCTGTCAAAGGTTAAAACATCCATGTCCCCTGCAAGGGACACAAGTGTGAGCTCTGGTTGGGGAACTAAGATCTTGCATGCCATGCAGCCACAAGAACTGAAAACACAAGAAATAAAAACAAAAGCTAAATAAATGTTGATAGCTATAACAGAAGCTACAATTTGTGGCTTATGTGAAACAAATAGAAAATAGTATTGAAATGCATTTTAAATAGATTCATATATTTTAGCAATTGTTGCATGACTGTTTACATCTAAAGATCATTTCTCTATTATGTCCAGTATTCTAGTAGACAAAGTATCTGCTACTTTTTTCTTTTAACTTGAAGATGCTGTTAGAGTTATTTTCAATCTAGGAAAGTAAGCTTTGTAGTTTTTGAAACTACTAATTGATATACTGAATAAAACATTAAATGATGTGGAAAAAGACCCACCCTTTCCCCAAATCACATTACCTCCAGGTATAATTCTTTTTAGTTCATCTTTGAGGATTATTTTCCTTGTGAATATTTTTGGAAAATCTTTCATTACTTGGTGGCTGTGTCAGTAGTATTTGCAAAGATGGTGTGTCTTCCGTTTACGTCGATGATGACCTTTGCCAGTCTTTGGGGCCCTGGTTCTTCCTCTACTGGGGAATTCCAATGGTTAAAGGCAGAGGTGTCCAGACAAACCCACGCCAGAGTGTGGCTCCGAAGCTGGGCAGGCCCAGGTTATACCAGTGATACCCTCTGCCCTTAGACATGGTTTTGGTTGTACAGCAGGTATGATTGATCCTCTGGTTTTCCTGAAGATTCTGTGGACTCTCCAGTAACCTTAAAAGAAAGAAATTGCTGTTCTGCTGTTCTGTTTAAGTCAGCCAGTTGGTTTCTGATGTTCACAACTAAGAATTCTGACAAATTCAACCAGACCTATCGTTGGTCGATACTTGGCATAGGCCATTGTGGAGAAGAGCAGTGATCTTGCCCTTTCCACCCTGGCTGGGCTTTGTTTAGAGTCCAAGAGTCCTGGCTCGAGGTGACCCAAAAGACTGATGTCTGTGGTGGGAGCTGCCTTTGCCAGTGGTCACACCGGACTCGGAGGCAGAGCGCCACTCCACTGAGCTCACTATGTATGGAGCTTTTCACTGGTGTCTTGTCTTGATCACATCTTAATCACAGAGTATTAGGTATCGAAATAACATTGGTAGAATATTTATTTTGTGTATCCCAAAATCATATCTAATAGTCCTAATTGCTTTTTGGTTGACTTTATCGAGTATTATTTAATTCTATAAAATTTTGCAATTTGATAAATACATGTGTGTGTGTGTGTGTGTAAGTGTATAACCAATACAATAATTAAGACATAGAATGTTTTCATTACCTCTCAAAATTCGCTTGTATTCTCTTGCAGTCTGTATGCCTCTACCTCCTACCGCAGTTTTTGGCCTGTAGTATATATCATCTTAGGCCTCCTCCATGTTACTTGATGATTTATCATTTGCTGTTTGTGGGGATATTACAGTATAAAAAGATAGAATAATCTCTCTCTTTTTACTGAACTGTTAAAATCAAAGAAAAACTATCTGTGCTGTATAAATTATAAATCTGACCATTAGAATTGGCTTGGATTAAATGACTTTTCCCTTGAAAGATTTTTCTGGTGGGTGGCTTTTCTTGCTTCTCTGTGGGGTAAAGGCATACGATGCTAGGATCTGTTCCTTGGATATGGTGGTTTGTTAGCTGGGTAAGGTTGGGAGGCAGGAAAGCATAGGAGATAAATATGGGCCCTAGAGGCAGAATATCTGGGTTCTGCCTCTGTTAGCTTTTTGACCGTGGGTAAATGACTCAACTACTCTGTGTAAGCTTTAGGTTCCTCGTGCATAGAACTCACCTACTGTAGGGTATGGATTTGTTTAGTCAACAGTGTTTTATTGAACACCTACTATGTACTAGGCTCTGTTCTTCACCTGTTGTGAAGTTCTCTTTCCAGAGTCGGGAAAGAGGTGGATAATAAGAGGTAGGTCCCATGGTGATCAATTCCTTAGAGAAGAATCAAGCAGAAAAGGGGAGCGCACTGGTGCCCCTAGTGTTGGGGAGGGGAGAAATGTGGGGGGTGTTGTCACTCACCAAACATTTGAGGTTTTTCCTGTTGCGGGGTGCTGTGACAAAGACAGCTGAGCCTGGCCCTTGTGTTTAAGGAGCTTCCTTCCAGCCCTTGGTAGTGGAGGCAGAGAAGTCCTGGACAGTTGAAGTATGGCACAGGGAAGGTTTGATGATGCCCGGCGTGCTTGGGAACAAGTAGAGAGTCATTAAAATGAGACTTTAGGGAAGGGTTATCTATTTCATGTGGGTTTAGCTTTTGAAGTTATGTGAAGAAAAAGATGGGTGTGTTCTTTAGGGGTGAGATGGGAGGCTGGTGTCCAAGTAGAGGGAGCAGTCTGGTAGAGCAAAGGAATTGGGTTGACCAGAGCAAAGGGGAGTCAGGTGGAGGGGTAGGCAGGAGCCACATGGAGAGGGCTGGAAAGAGGCTCCAGGGAGTGGAAAGAGGGTGAGGGGAAAGAGAGAAGTCAGATGAGGTGGGATACAGGGAGAAAGGAGGCGCACAGGGGAAGGGGCTGGACTGACCCATGTTTATACACAGTGATGTTCATGGGCTGCTCCAGCTGCTTTGCCTGAGTTCACTCACTGAGTCCACACCCCAGCCCTCTAAAACAGAATGTGGATGTGCTTTTATCATCCCCATTTTACAGATGAGGTAGCCAGGGAATAGAAAGGTTAACTAACCTTCACAAGGTCACACAGCTAGTAAGTGGTGGATTGCAATTCTGACTTGGGCATTCTGACTGTAGGGTTTAGGTACCCATGACTGCCTCTGAAATATTGTGTGTGCTCAATTTGTGTCCAACTCTGTGACCCAATGGACTGCAGCCCTCCAGGCTCCTCTGTCCATGGAATTTCCCCGACAAGACTATTCTGAAATAATACTGTTTTACTTGTGCATTTCATTTAATCCTTCTAGTAACCTGGCAGGTATATTGGGAGTCCGTATTTTGTCCCTGGCCAGTGAATTTCAATGATAGAGCCTGTTGATATGATTATCTTTGTTTTGCATTTAATTCTTTTCTTAGAAGGGGTCCAAACAGGGTTAGGATGAATTCTTTCTTTCCCACTTCATTTCTGCCATTTCACAATGAAACTGGGCATTTATTTAAAAACTTTCTCACTGGGCAACTGATGGTAGCGAAGAAGAATACTTCCATACTTTTTCTTAAGTCACTAATGACGTATTCATTTTTTTTTAAACATTATTTTATTTATTTATCTTTTTGAGGGGTGGGGTGGGGAGGGAGAGGGACGAGAGGGCCACTTCTATTGGTCTTTCATTTTTCTATTTTCATCCGTCTTTGTTCTTTGGCTCCTGTGGGCCTCCCATCGTGGTGGCCTCTGTCGTCGCAGAGCGCCGGTCCTGGGCGCATGTGCCCCAGAGCTCCGGCTTGGTAATTGGACACATCAGTCCAGCCGCTCCGCAGCACGTGGGATCCTCCCAGGCCAGGGATCGAACCGGCGCTCCTTGCACTGCAAGGCGGTGTCCTTACCCACTGGACCACCAGGGAAGCCCGACGTATTCATTTTTAATCTTGGATTTTATTTTAAACAGATGCTTGTATTAAGTACTTTTTAAACATTTGTGTGTGTGTGTGTGTGTGTGTGTGTGTGTGTGTGTGTATAGGAGCTACCTCATAGCATCATTGCAGAAAAGCCAGAAAACTTACAGAGTTACTAAACAGTTTCTGTCTAACAGTTTTGAACCAATTCTCATATCTTTTTCTGTAGTTGAGAGGGAGTTTAAGTCTTTTCTACAGATTTCATTCCCAAAATTAGACCACAGATGACTTGTTCTTAATTAAACAGTACGTTGAGAAGGAGTGTTGTACATTCAAGTCCAGACCACTGGCTGTTGACTTGAGAGTTGTGAAGACCCTCTCCACTTGTCATCCCTTCTGTGCCAACTTTTTGATCTGGGTTCTGTCTGCCTCATCTCTTCCATGTTGAATAATAATAATAGGGATAAAAAATAATAAGCCTTTGGGGCTTCCTTGGTGGTCCAGTGGGTAAGGACACTGCCTTGCAGTGCAAGGGGCGCCGATTCGATCCCTGGCCTGGGAAGATCCCACATGCCGCGAAGCAGCTGGACTGATGTGTCCAATTACTGAGCCGGAGCTCTGGAGCGCATGCGCCCAGAGCCAGTGCTCTGGAGCGAGAGAGGCCACTGCGATGGGAGGCCCACAGGAATCAAAGAACAAAGATGGATGAAAATCGATAAATGAAACACCAACAGAAGTGGCCAAAAAAACAAAAAAAATAATAAGCCTTTGTTAGTGCACAGTATGGGCCAGTGCTGTGCTGAGTGCTCGGCACGCACCCTGAGAACCTGGTGTGGCAGGGCCTGCTGTTTGATCTCATGAGGCTGGGTCGCAGGAGGGTCCCACAGCTAGGACACCGCAGAGTGGATTCTTGGGCTTTCTCAGGCTAGAGCTGTGCTCGTTACCCCCAGTCTGGCCTCTTCTAACATTAGTGAGATGAGATGGGGATGGATCTGTGTTCTGCAGTGGGTAGGGTGGGGTGAAGCCAGCGAGTCTAGGGCCCTTTGTGCCTTTTCATGGTGGGAGAGCAGCTGGTCTGGCTGTCCTGAAATGGGCAGCTCTTTTAAGATGGCACCAGCAGGCACTGGCTGGGCGGTGGGTGACAGGTGCTGGGTGGCGTGGTGCCTGCCCTGGATGGGTGGCTTCTCCTCCCAGCTGCTTTTTCAGGTCCTGTGAGAGTTAGGAGGAAGAAACCAGCAGCAGCAGTGTGCTTGGATGGCCTTAACTTCAGATCTCGTGTTCAGTGAAATCGCTGAGTCACCCAGGATGACCTGCTCCTATGCATTGTCAGCTTTCCCCTTTCCACACGCACCTTCTTGGCTTTGAGCCTTGTAAACAGCAAGTATTTATTGATGAGGAGGGTGATGTTCACGCCTTCCTCACTGCTCCTTGGCTCCTTTATCTTGAACAGCCTCGATCTTGATCTTGTTTTCACACTGCGGGGGTTTCAGAGAACGGGTTACAGACTCTGCTCTGGCCTGGTTGAGACGGTGAGCGTGGCTGTGGACATGGATTGGGGATCTGCTGCCGGCACGTGGGGGGTTGAGGAGAGGATGGGGACACACGCTCCTCTCTGGTCACACGGGAGAGTCACCTGGGCCGCTTGAGAAGCTTGGACGACCCCACTCCTAGTTTCCATTGGCCTGGGATCAGGGCTGGCTGTGGCAGTTACTCCGACTCCCCAGGTGATTCTGGGGTGCAGCCTCTGGGTCAGTGTTCAGTAGCTGAGTGTGTGCATTGGGTTTGGTTTGGCGGAAAGCCCAGGCCACCCTGCTTATTGTGCGAATGACACCAGGTGACACAGAGCCCCACTCATGTGGAGCCCGCTGTGCGCTGGGCACCCTGCAGCACGAGCTCATTCATCTTCGCGGCATCCTCACAAGGCAGGCGCCGTTACCGTCCATTTGTTAGACCAAGAGAGTCCTATTTCTAACAGGTTAGACAGCTTTGTGCTATGAAGCTGACCCACAAACCTGGCTTTGGGTTTTTCCTAGTTTGGCAGTGTAGAAAGCTCACTTCAGATCTTGTGTGTTTTAATAATTTAACCTCAAATGTGAATATATTTGTCTTTACAAGTGAGATACATACTTGTGTGCCATGTCATGTAGTTAAATGACTATCAGTTGGTGTGCAGAAGTGTAAATTGGTTCTAGAATACCAGTTGAAAACACTAGCATTTATAGTGTCTGTCAAAAGTAAACATCATCTTGTGGTAGTCATTTTGAAGTAAAACTCATTTTTGTTTTTTTGGAGGGGGACGGGTAGGCCACTTCTGTTGGTCTTTCATTTATCTATTTTCATCCATCTTTGTTCTTTGGCCCGTGTGGGCCTCCCATCACAGTGGCCTCTGTTGTCACAGAGCACCGGCTCTGGGCGCACGCGCTCCAGAGCTCCGGCTCGGTAATTGGACACATGGGTCCAGCCGCTCCGTGGCACGTGGGATCTTCCCAGGCCAGGGATCGAACCAGCGCCCCTTGCATTGCACGGCGGTGTCCTTACCCACTGGACCACCAGGGAAGCCCTAAAACTCATTTTTAATGAATGTTTTTTTACTTAAATTACATGTTGTAATTTTCCTTTAAAATCGCATATACTACGTATATTTGAGCTCATATATAAATCCACCCTGACTTGTAATCTGATCCACTCTTTGTGCTCTGGTTTCTATAACCTTCTAGAGTACTAAGCAAATTAAATCTCAGCATTTTAAACGTGCTCCAGTCTCACTATCGTTAAGCCTAAACTCAGTACCCACTCCATCCTTTGTGTGTTTCTCGTCTCCCCTTCACGGAGAAACTTCTGCAACAAGTTGTTTATAGCTGACATAGTTAAGAGTCCTCACCTTCTGCTCCGTCCATGGCTCATTTCGTTCTTCGTCATAGTCACAAGTAACCTCCACGTTGCTCAATCCAGTGGCTCCTTCTTTTTTCTTTCTTTTTTAAAGTTTATTTATTTGTCTGCTCTCAGTCATAGAGGCATTCGGAATTTAGTTCCTGACCAGGGATCCAGCCCAGGTCCCCTGCTTTATGAGCTCTTGAGTCTTAACCACCGGACCACCAGGAGACTCCCCAGTGGCTACCTTTAAAGCATTTACTCTCCTGTTTGTCAGTACCTGCCATGCGCGAGGCTTGCGCTGTTCTAGGTATTAGGATCAGTGGTGAACAAAGCAGAAGAAGGCCCCTGTTGTTGTGGAGCATGGGCTCCAGGGAGTGTGACAAAGAATAAAGATGTAAATATATATAAAATGTAATCAGGGTCACAAAGGACCTCACATAGTATGACTCTGTTGCTGGAAAAGATCTGAAATAGGCAAATCTGTAGGGGTGAACTGTAGGGTTAGTGGTTGCCTGGTGCTGTAGGGGTGAGGGGAGAGACGGGGAGTGATTGCTGACAGGGTGATTAAATTACCTCGGGATGGTCGCAGGACCCTGACCACACTAAAAGCCGTTGACTTGGGCACTTTAGATGGGTCAGTTGTATGGTATATGATTTCTGTCTCAGTAAAGCTAAGAAGGGCAAAAAGTAGAGTGCTGTGTAAAAATCTACCTCTGGTGGGAGGTGGAGGTGCTGCCTTGGCTAGGGAAGTCAGGGGAGGGAAGCCTCTAGATGAGGTGAGTCAGCTGTCAGGCCTGGAGAGAGGTGGGGAAGGGGAGGGTGTATTAAATACAACAGGCCTTGAGCTAGGGGTTCACTTGAGTAGTCAAGGAGTGTGGCTGGAGTGGAGTGAGCAGGATAATGAAATGGGATGACTTAGGTCAGATCGTGTAGGGCCTTGTACAGACTTGTTGGAGTTTCTCTTTTATGCCGCAGTCACAAATCCACAGTCTTGTGATTCTGGTCTTCCATTGTGGCTTGTCCTTCGCAGGCTGACAGGGGTCTCTCTTCCTCTCACTTACACTCGTATCCTCAGTGTATTTGAAGCCCATAGGAAAGTGGGCTCCTCCAGTGCTCAGGAGTGCATGCGCCCCGAGCCAGGGCTCTGCAACAGGAGAGGCCACTGTGATGGGAGGCCCACACAGGCCAAAGAGTAAAGATGGATAAAATAAATAAATAAAAACCAGTAAAAGAGGTCAAAATTAAAAAAAAAAAAAAAGAAGCCATCATATATTAAAAAAAAAGAAAAAGGTGGGCTCCTGTTTCTAGAAGGAAGGACAGACCTAACCATGAATCTTAACTATATACACTGTTGTATACTTCTGTGTCATAGTAAAACTGAGATTTCAGGAGGGTGGACCGTGTAACCCATGGCGTGGAGAACCCCTCAGCCTTCCACATGGACCCTTATAGAGGCCCAGCCCTGCACCACACGATCATGCTCTTGTTCTGTTCCAGAAACATCTAGGATGAATGCTGACTTTGAGAACTTTGATCTTTGTTTCACTTTTCTTGGCAATGACATGATAGTGACCCCATGTTCTGTCTGCCACCCCACCCCAAAAGCCGTTACTGATTTAGTTCATCATTTTCGTTGTCCTCAAGATGCATTTATCAGTACACATCTGCGCATAGTGCAGTTTAACAATTTTATAACTGAGAGCATTGCTCATGATTGACCAACTGGAGTTTAGCTAATAAATAAAATATCTTTGTGAATTTTTAGTGACAAGAGGAAAGAAGTGTGTTTGAAATAGAAATCACATGGGTATTACATGTCTTTTCTGCACTCTCCTTTTTTTTTTTTAAAGAAGTTGATTGTTTTTTGGTTTCACCAGTTTTACTATCATTTTATTTAATGCTAGGGTTCTTTAACCTTTTTCTAATTTAAGGTGTATTAAATACAACAGGCCTTGAGCTAGGGGTTCACTTGAGTAGTCAAGGAGTGTGGCTGGAGTGGAGTGAGCAGGATAATGAAATGGGATGACTTAGGTCAGATCGTGTAGGGCCTTGTACAGACTTGTTGGAGTTTCTCTTTTATGCCGCAGTCACAAATCCACAGTCTTGTGATTCTGGTCTTCCATTGTGGCTTGTCCTTCGCAGGCTGACAGGGGTCTCTCTTCCTCTCACTTACACTCGTATCCTCAGTGTATTTGAAGCCCATAGGAAAGTGGGCTCCTCCAGTGCTCAGGAGTGCATGCGCCCCGAGCCAGGGCTCTGCAACAGGAGAGGCCACTGTGATGGGAGGCCCACACAGGCCAAAGAGTAAAGATGGATAAAATAAATAAATAAAAACCAGTAAAAGAGGTCAAAAGTAAAAAAAAAGAAAAGAAGCCATCATATATTAAAAAAAAAGAAAAAGGTGGGCTCCTGTTTCTAGAAGGAAGGACAGACCTAACCATGAATCTTAACTATATACACTGTTGTATACTTCTGTGTCATAGTAAAACTGAGATTTCAGGAGGGTGGACCGTGTAACCCATGGCGTGGAGAACCCCTCAGCCTTCCACATGGACCCTTATAGAGGCCCAGCCCTGCACCACACGATCATGCTCTTGTTCTGTTCCAGAAACATCTAGGATGAATGCTGACTTTGAGAACTTTGATCTTTGTTTCACTTTTCTTGGCAATGACATGATAGTGACCCCATGTTCTGTCTGCCACCCCACCCCAAAAGCCGTTACTGATTTAGTTCATCATTTTCGTTGTCCTCAAGATGCATTTATCAGTACACATCTGCGCATAGTGCAGTTTAACAATTTTATAACTGAGAGCATTGCTCATGATTGACCAACTGGAGTTTAGCTAATAAATAAAATATCTTTGTGAATTTTTAGTGACAAGAGGAAAGAAGTGTGTTTGAAATAGAAATCACATGGGTATTACATGTCTTTTCTGCACTCTCCTTTTTTTTTTTTTTTTTAAAGAAGTTGATTGTTTTTTGGTTTCACCAGTTTTACTATCATTTTATTTAATGCTAGGGTTCTTTAACTTTGTCTGCTTGCTAATTAACAATCTTGGTGAGACGTGCTGCTGCTTTGTACACCCCAATGCTCTTACCAGAAATAAGGTAGAGTGGAGGATGGGGCTCTGGATTGTGAACTATCCCCAGCCTGACCACAGCTGGTTACCTGACCCTGCTTGTGCTGGTTTTCATAGTTCAAGGAGAGGGCTTGAGACTTGGACAGAAGGACATGAGCCTCCATCACAGCTCCTGAAAGTGGTCTTGTTGGTTTTCCTTCTAGTGCAGTCACACTTATATAGGGGTGAGTTCTAAGGTCCATATCTAAGGTGAAAGTCACCAATATTAAAAATATGGAGGGACTTCCCTGGTGGTCCAGCAGCTGGGACTCTGCACTCCCAGTGCAGGATGTCTGGGTTCGATGCCTGGTCAGGGAACTAGATCCCACATTCCACAACTAAGACCTTGAGCAGCCAAATAAATAAAAAAGTAAAAATATACCAAAAAAAAAAATCACTGGAAATATTTCAGAAGGTGCCCCCTCATCAGAGATTGTGTCTAGCACAGCAGTTCTTTCTCTCCAGTGTTAGGCTAGGTCTCCAGCTCTTCAGCTGAGTACTAGTTGAAGCAGCTGGCTTATGTTTAGGAGCTGTGTTTTATGGAAAATGCATCTCCTTAATACGTGGTTCATACAGTGTTGTAGATGCACGTGGAGACTGAGCTGACCCAGTGACAGTCGGATTCCTGTGGCCTGCTGTTGCTGACTCCCTCTCATTAAGTAGCCAGGCCAGTGTTCTGTCTGCCACCCCATCCCAAAAGCCGTTACTGATTTAGTTCATCATTTTCGTTGTCCTCAAGATGCATTTATCAGTACACATCTGCGCATAGTGCAGTTTAACAATTTTATAACTGAGAGCATTGCTCATGATTGACCAACTGGAGTTTAGCTAATAAATAAAATATCTTTGTGAATTTTTAGTGACAAGAGGAAAGAAGTGTGTTTGAAATAGAAATCACATGGGTATTACATGTCTTTTCTGCACTCTCCTTTTTTTTTTTTTTTTTAAAGAAGTTGATTGTTTTTTGGTTTCACCAGTTTTACTATCATTTTATTTAATGCTAGGGTTCTTTAACTTTGTCTGCTTGCTAATTAACAATCTTGGTGAGACGTGCTGCTGCTTTGTACACCCCAATGCTCTTACCAGAAATAAGGTAGAGTGGAGGATGGGGCTCTGGATTGTGAACTATCCCCAGCCTGACCACAGCTGGTTACCTGACCCTGCTTGTGCTGGTTTTCATAGTTCAAGGAGAGGGCTTGAGACTTGGACAGAAGGACATGAGCCTCCATCACAGCTCCTGAAAGTGGTCTTGTTGGTTTTCCTTCTAGTGCAGTCACACTTATATAGGGGTGAGTTCTAAGGTCCATATCTAAGGTGAAAGTCACCAATATTAAAAATATGGAGGGACTTCCCTGGTGGTCCAGCAGCTGGGACTCTGCACTCCCAGTGCAGGATGTCTGGGTTCGATGCCTGGTCAGGGAACTAGATCCCACATTCCACAACTAAGACCTTGAGCAGCCAAATAAATAAAAAAGTAAAAATATACCAAAAAAAAAAATCACTGGAAATATTTCAGAAGGTGCCCCCTCATCAGAGATTGTGTCTAGCACAGCAGTTCTTTCTCTCCAGTGTTAGGCTAGGTCTCCAGCTCTTCAGCTGAGTACTAGTTGAAGCAGCTGGCTTATGTTTAGGAGCTGTGTTTTATGGAAAATGCATCTCCTTAATACGTGGTTCATACAGTGTTGTAGATGCACGTGGAGACTGAGCTGACCCAGTGACAGTCGGATTCCTGTGGCCTGCTGTTGCTGACTCCCTCTCATTAAGTCCAGGCCTCAGGGCAGTTACCAGGACTGTTGACTTTTCTTTCTCCCTCTTCTTTTTGCCAACCAGTTGTCTTGAATATGTGTGAGTTACATGTGGATGTCCTTCTGTCTGGTTGCACTCTCCACTTTTGCTGTCACAGACCACCGGAAGGCCCTAATCACTTCCCACCTTGTCACTGACAGTGACCTTCATGAAATGCTGCTCTAAATTCAGGCCACTCTTGCTGGAGGGCAGTCTTTCTAAAAAAGACTGATTAAAACACTTCTTTGGCACCCAGGCTCACAGCGGTGCCTCTCAGACTATGCTGAATTAAGGACTCTAGATTCTGGGAGCATAACTTGGTCTGGGAAAAGTTTATTCAAATCTTGTGCCACAGTCATTTTTTTCATTTTCATGTGAAACAGCTGTACATGAATTACCTTTCAGTAGGAATGTTTGAGCCTGCCCTTTCTGTTACATTTGCATACCATCCGATGGCCTAGTTGGAAATACACAGCCTTAGGACATGAACCTCTTAAACAGGATTCAGAGCTGCCCTTTTCTGACCTTGCCTTCCTTTTGAGTCTCTTCTTACCATGCCACTTCTCACATGTGAAGATCTAAAGATGTGAATGCACTGAAATAACCAAGACAGAATGGATCTAAGTCTTGATGCCTCTGTACCTGCTTTCATTTATTCCTTGAGTGTTTCTTGAACACTGATGTGTGCCCGGGTGTTGCTCATGATTCTAGGGATACTGCAGTGGACAAGAGCGGGTTCTGGCCTTCTTGTGAAGCTTACATCTAATGTGAGAGGAAGACGGCGCACATATGGGACAATATCAGGTGGTACTAATGCCATAAAGAGAAGTAAAGCATCATGATAGGATAGTGAAGAACAGGTCCTGTTGGGTCTGGCAAGGTTCTATAAGAAGGTGGTATTTGAGTGGCAACCTGATGAAGTGTGAGAGCAAGCCATGTTATTATCAGAGGCAAGAGGGGTCAGTGCAGAGAGAAGAGTGTGTGCAAAGGCCCTCAGGTAGGAGCTTGCTTGGAGTATTCACTGAAGAGTGGGAAGCTCACTGCCACTGAGAAGAGTGGGTGAGAGGAAGATGAGTAAGAATGAGATTGGGCAGGTGGGTAGAGGCCGAATGTGCAGGGCCCTGAGGCCGTAAGACTCCTCTTTAGCCTCGAGTGCCTTCCCCTTCCATCTGTAACTTCTGAGGTTGGAATTTGGTAGCTAGTTGCCCTCTGCTGAATAATTACCTCTCCCCCATTGATTTGCTATTGATTTGCTCCCCCATGGTATTTAATCATATTAATTATATGCGCTTACACATACCCGTGAGCATACAGACATGTATAGACATATGTTTACCATCTCTCTCACATTGATTTGCCTTACTGCGCATGTACCATCCTGTTATAACACTGTGCCTCTAGAGCACCAGGCATTGGCAAACTATAGCCTATGGGTCAAATGGGGCCCACTGCCTAGTTTTTATAAATAAAATTTTATTGGAGCATGGTCACACTCACTCATTTGCTTGTGTATTCTTTGTGGGTGCTTTTTTGGGGGAAGGGGGTGGGTTGGGGAGGGAGGGGGGCAGGCAGGCCACTTCTGTTGGTCTTTCATTTCTCTGTTTTCATCCATCTTTGTTCTTTGGCCCATGTGGGCCTCCCATCACAGTGGCCTCTGTTGTCGCAGAGCACTGGCTCTGGGCGCGTGCACTCCAGAGCTCTGGCTCAGTAAGTGGACACGTAGGTCCAGCCACTCCGTGGCACGTGGGATCTTCCCAGACCAGGGATCGAACCGGTGCCCTTTGCACTGCAAGGCAGTGTCCTTACCCACTGGACCACCAGGGAAGACCTTGTGGGTGCTTTTGAGCTAGAATGGTGAAATAGTTGCAACAGAGATTGGATGGCCCACACAGCCTAAAATATTTAAGATCTGGTCTCTTGCCGAGAGTTTCTCAGCCTCTCCTTTGTACTGTGTATGGTCTGACAGGGCATGCTCTTCCTCATTATTCTTTTTTCAACAGTTTCTTGGCAAATCAAGCCTTGTGGTTCTTTTCAGGTGAACTCTAGAAGCCATTTGCTGAGCTTGCCTGACTCCCTCCCCTTTCCCTCACCTCCTTTTTTGGGGTGGGGAAGTTGGAGGCAGGGAGAATAGAAATTTGATTGCATTTAATTTTGTAGTTCAGTACAGAGTGAAATGATTGTGTCGTGATACTGGATAGTCCCATGAAGGAATATCTTATCTCTGCATTTGTGTCTTTCTGTAAACTTCTTTCATTTCTTCACTTGGATGTTGCACATTTAAGTTTATTCCTGCATGTACCATTGCTTTTCATTGCTGTTATAATTGAGATCACTTCTCAGGCACATTTCACAAGTGATTATTTTTGGCCTAAAAGTAGGATGTGGATTTTTATGTATCTCAGTTGTTTCTGACCCTCATACGAAAGTAAACTTCTCTTAGGACTGTTAATTCTTAAACTTGATTCTTTTAGTTGATAGTTGTTTGAACTTACTGATAATTGCTTTAATCGTAGTATTTGTCTCTCTATATTGTGGGATTCTATACAAAGGGTAGCTTGGAGGGAGTAATTTTGGTGGCATTCACTTTTTTTCTGTTTTATAGGTCACAACAAATGTGATAATTATTTTTTAAAAATCAAAACAAACCCCTAAGACTCCCTGAAAACTTTATGCCGCATCAGCATTTGTTGATCATTTTAAAGAATACTCAGAAGATAATTTAGGTAAGCAGTTTATCAGGCATACTGTGCCTTTGTTCCATTTGTCACTTTTAATACAGAATGTAAGGTTTGCATGTCACATAGGAGAGTCTAGCCCCAGTGACTAGGGTGGAGAGCCTTTTGATCATGGACTGAAGTTGACTTAGCTGAGCATTTATCCTTTGGAATTGAAATAGGAGCCAAAGGAGATCTTATGAATCAGTTAGTACTTTCCTAAATGTGTTTCTGTAAAGCATGTGATCTTTACCCTTAACATCTATTCCTTAAGGATATGAAATCTATTTTAGATTTCAAGGTCTATTACTTGCCCTTAGCAGTGAACAGATGAACCATAAATTCAATATGTGTTAACCTTTGTGGATTTATCTTTTAATGCCAGTTTGGTCTTTTTGTTCCCCTGAGTTTGTGTCTACTGCTTAGCTTTTTACCTTGATGAAGCTAGAGAAAACTGGCCTGTCTTTGCCACTGGTTCCTTTTTTCTTTTTTCAATGAGGTGATGATGATATGGTTATATAGTAGACCCTGGATATGGAAACAGAGAATTGCTGACATATATTATGTGACTTGTGAAGTGAACCTTGTTACTTGCATGACCTGTAAAGTGAAACTTCATGTATAAAACCTTAAATGCGCTTGTGTATTTTTTGCACTGCTGAGATGTTCTTCCACCATCATTACGAAGTCAGCCGGTAGTATATGGATGTTGACATGCCATTATAGGCTATAGAGATGTATCAGGCTGTATGCCTCAGTCGCAGAGAAAGCTCCAGCTTTGAGATCTTTGATGTGGGGCTTGACTTGGACCTACAGAATGTAGAAAAACCATTGTAGGTGGTTGGTGTGGAAAATGGTTTAATCAAATAGAGTGATTATATCTACTTGGGCACTCAGGTGATCCACACATGATTCTCGCTGTCTGCCACATCCAGGCATTGTAATCTCACTTCACAACTGAGGAAAAAATCGGAAAAATTTAACTTAACTGGTATTTGGGCAAAAATCAAAACAAACCCCTAAGACTCCCTGAAAACTTTATGCCGCATCAGCATTTGTTGATCATTTTAAAGAATACTCAGAAGATAATTTAGGTAAGCAGTTTATCAGGCATACTGTGCCTTTGTTCCATTTGTCACTTTTAATACAGAATGTAAGGTTTGCATGTCACATAGGAGAGTCTAGCCCCAGTGACTAGGGTGGAGAGCCTTTTGATCATGGACTGAAGTTGACTTAGCTGAGCATTTATCCTTTGGAATTGAAATAGGAGCCAAAGGAGATCTTATGAATCAGTTAGTACTTTCCTAAATGTGTTTCTGTAAAGCATGTGATCTTTACCCTTAACATCTATTCCTTAAGGATATGAAATCTATTTTAGATTTCAAGGTCTATTACTTGCCCTTAGCAGTGAACAGATGAACCATAAATTCAATATGTGTTAACCTTTGTGGATTTATCTTTTAATGCCAGTTTGGTCTTTTTGTTCCCCTGAGTTTGTGTCTACTGCTTAGCTTTTTACCTTGATGAAGCTAGAGAAAACTGGCCTGTCTTTGCCACTGGTTCCTTTTTTCTTTTTTCAATGAGGTGATGATGATATGGTTATATAGTAGACCCTGGATATGGAAACAGAGAATTGCTGACATATATTATGTGACTTGTGAAGTGAACCTTGTTACTTGCATGACCTGTAAAGTGAAACTTCATGTATAAAACCTTAAATGCGCTTGTGTATTTTTTGCACTGCTGAGATGTTCTTCCACCATCATTACGAAGTCAGCCGGTAGTATATGGATGTTGACATGCCATTATAGGCTATAGAGATGTATCAGGCTGTATGCCTCAGTCGCAGAGAAAGCTCCAGCTTTGAGATCTTTGATGTGGGGCTTGACTTGGACCTACAGAATGTAGAAAAACCATTGTAGGTGGTTGGTGTGGAAAATGGTTTAATCAAATAGAGTGATTATATCTACTTGGGCACTCAGGTGATCCACACATGATTCTCGCTGTCTGCCACATCCAGGCATTGTAATCTCACTTCACAACTGAGGACATCGAAATTTAACTAACTGGTAGATCTGAGATTCAAACTAATGGTTAAGACTCCACAGTCAGGTTGTAAAGCTCAATGAGTGTTATTTGGGCAGAAATTGTGTGTAAAGATGGATTTAGTAATTTTAGTTTGTTTAGATTCTCCTGTGTGAATTTTGGCAGTTGAATTGGCATCTGGGTGTTATATATATCTTAAGGTCTAGAGACTTCATTGGCCTTTGGCAAACTCCTCCTGTGTCCTCAGTGAAGAGAGAATCTAGATCTTTAAGTTTACTGGTTTTATTTCGTGGGAAGAGTAGTTTTATATTTCAAGGTGTTAATGTAGTGCATTGGTTATCTTCCAAGTTGTAAATTGAGAGAGTGCAAGAAGGGGGTTTATGGCTTGGTCATAGATGCTGGGGGTGGGGTGGGGTGGGGCGGAAGGGGGAGGGTGGGTAGGATTAAGTTCCGCAAAGCCTTTGCCATTACTTCTAGCTTTAGAGCCCCCTGCCTGGGTTTATGAAATAGAAGCTAAGTAAATAAATACACATGTATATATGTGTAGTCAGACACCCCAAATGGCTTCTAATCCTTTTCTGGGCAGTGGTACTAATTAAGATGGAAAGTCAAGGTCTGGCGCATGATGTCATCATTTACCTTAAACATGGCTCAGCCACTCAGTGCCAAGTAGCTAACCCCTGTCTGTATTCGAGGCCCTGCTCTGGTTGTCCCTCAGCCAGGAACGCTGATTCTTTGGACCGCTCTAAGCGGCTGTGCCTGCGGTGTCGGGCCGGCGCTGTGCACAGGCATGTGTGTGTTTGCGTCGGCCACTGCACCCGACGGTGGCGTGTGCGCGCCTGGGGCTCTGCTGCCTGCTGGCCCCTCTGCCCTCCAGGCCGGCCCAGACCCAGATTCCTGGCACGATTTAGAAAAGAACGTGAAGCTTTCCAAACACTAGCAGGCAGGTCAACTTGCTTTCCAGCCCGGAGAGTCCAGCTCCAGCAGAGACAGTTTGTGTTGTCGTGTTTGCTCCTTGCATCCGACATGCGTCCTAAATAAATATTCCAATGAAGGGTGATTGTTTTATTTATTTTTAATCAGAATGACATAACTTGGAAAGTTACAATATCTTTTCAAGGTTACTTTCAGACTAATCTTTGCTAATCTTTATGGATAGTAAAGAAACTAATGCAAATATTGATATTTTATGAAACTACTTCTATTGATGCTTATTCAAATGCGAAATTATTTGTGGACTTTTAGCTCTATAACCTACTATGTAAGCAAACGTACTTTTTACAAAAAAAAATTTGGAGATTCAAAAGCCTAATAGTTTAACTTAAAGTTTTATGTTGTGCAGGATTGTATGATGGAGTCACGTGAATTCGTCTTTTGTGTATGATTTAGTGTGCAGTTCTGAAATTGTTAGAGATGGTACATGGAGACAGTCTTTGCTCTGGCCGTGTTTCTCTGTGAGTGCAAGTTCTGCTCTGTATTATTGGTTCCGTGGCACGTTTTGCTATTGCAGTGCAAGTAACTGTAGACCCTGGGTCTCTGGCCTCTCACACTGGCCACTTGCAGGGTTGCCCTTTGATCTGTCTGTATTTGTTAAATAGGAGGGGGAGGGGCTTAGATTCCATTCTGCTCGATGTTGTGTAAGAGTGAACAAAATAACTATATTGTAAGAAATACCAAGTGGTTGAGATGCTTTCCTGTTACTTTCTTGCCAGAAGCTTGATACTGTGCTAGTAATTCTGGGGAGGAAAAGAAAGAGGAAGTGAATATGTTTCATTTGAGATCTTTCTTCTGTTTGTGTGACTTAATTTGCTAATTTGCTAGAATTATTGATATTTTTCTATTAGTCTCAAGTTCTTTGCTGATAGGATGTTAAAACTATTGAAGTATTTACCTTACAATTCACATGAAAATTTTCTGAACTGTATTTTTTTAATTTTGGTTTCCAGAGCAAATTATTCATTAAAATCTATTCAGTATGCCATCAACAGTTCTCCTGTGTGTATTGCGCTGATAAATTGACACTGAGAGCATTTAACAAGTTCATGATCTGTATTTTCACATTTAGTTGGGAATTTAACTTTATTGTCAGATAGATAGATTGATAGTTGCATGTTGTATCTTAATTAATAAGTATCAACTATAATGGAGATAGTATTAAGTTGTATCAAAACATTTATTTTCACTTTTGAGCTTTATTTTTTTATAATCTTTTTGCAGTATGGGAAATAAATGACACTGAATTTTCCCCTTTTTCTTTTAAAGACTTTCAGCTGAACTCTCATCTCTCAACACTGGCAAATATTCATAAGATCTACCACACCCTTAATAAGCTAGTAAGTCAATCTTTTGAAGACAAAAGTACCAGCTGTTTAAAGTAGTTGTTTTAAGTGTATTTGATAAACATTTAGATTATAGATAATTACGATATCAGCAGTTTATGAAAATACTGAATTTTAAAACTTGTTGGATAGTATGTGATTTCTTGGTAATAATGAACATATTTCTTGCAGAATCTAACAGAAGACGTTGGCCAAGACGATCACCAAACAGGTATCTATACATGTTAACACTACTTAACTTTAAGTAAATTTCCTAATATAAAGTTATGAATGAGAAATATGAGCTGAGAATGCTCCATGATATTATAATACATCCCATTACCAAGTTGTTACTTGGTTGAGGATGTGTTTCAGGGCATATGGAGGCAGCCTGTCATGGCTCCTTCTAGAAGGAAATCTGGTTCTAAAGCTCTGGTCTGTAACAGAGTGTTATAGTTCCTTTGAAGGAGCTGGGGTTCTCCCAGTAGTTTTAAGATAATCATTCCTATACTAAAGTATTTTAGCTAACACTAAAAAGTTGCTACAGTAGTGCAATTTGAAAGATACTCCATAAGTGTTTGTTGACTTGAGATGTAAAATGAGTTGATAGGGAGGTACGGGTATGTCTGTGTGATTTGTGTAGGTCCTGAGGATTTGTGGGCTTCCCCGGTGGCTCAGATGGTGAAAATCCGCCTGCAGTGCAGGACACCTGGGTTTGATCCCTTGATGGGAAAGATCCCCTGGAGAAGGAAATGGCAACCCACTCCAGTATTTTATGCCAGGAGAATCCCATGAACAGAGGAGCCTAAAGTCCATAGGGCTGCAAAGAGTCAAACACGGCTGAGTGGCTAACAGATAGATAGATTGATAGTTGCATGTTGTATCTTAATTAATAAGTATCAACTATAATGGAGATAGTATTAAGTTGTATCAAAACATTTATTTTCACTTTTGAGCTTTATTTTTTTATAATCTTTTTGCAGTATGGGAAATAAATGACACTGAATTTTCCCCTTTTTCTTTTAAAGACTTTCAGCTGAACTCTCATCTCTCAACACTGGCAAATATTCATAAGATCTACCACACCCTTAATAAGCTAGTAAGTCAATCTTTTGAAGACAAAAGTACCAGCTGTTTAAAGTAGTTGTTTTAAGTGTATTTGATAAACATTTAGATTATAGATAATTACGATATCAGCAGTTTATGAAAATACTGAATTTTAAAACTTGTTGGATAGTATGTGATTTCTTGGTAATAATGAACATATTTCTTGCAGAATCTAACAGAAGACGTTGGCCAAGACGATCACCAAACAGGTATCTATACATGTTAACACTACTTAACTTTAAGTAAATTTCCTAATATAAAGTTATGAATGAGAAATATGAGCTGAGAATGCTCCATGATATTATAATACATCCCATTACCAAGTTGTTACTTGGTTGAGGATGTGTTTCAGGGCATATGGAGGCAGCCTGTCATGGCTCCTTCTAGAAGGAAATCTGGTTCTAAAGCTCTGGTCTGTAACAGAGTGTTTTAGTTCCTTTGAAGGAGCTGGGGTTCTCCCAGTAGTTTTAAGATAATCATTCCTATACTAAAGTATTTTAGCTAACACTAAAAAGTTGCTACAGTAGTGCAATTTGAAAGATACTCCATAAGTGTTTGTTGACTTGAGATGTAAAATGAGTTGATAGGGAGGTACGGGTATGTCTGTGTGATTTGTGTAGGTCCTGAGGATTTGTGGGCTTCCCCGGTGGCTCAGATGGTGAAAATCCGCCTGCAGTGCAGGACACCTGGGTTTGATCCCTTGATGGGAAAGATCCCCTGGAGAAGGAAATGGCAACCCACTCCAGTATTTTATGCCAGGAGAATCCCATGAACAGAGGAGCCTAAAGTCCATAGGGCTGCAAAGAGTCAAACACGGCTGAGTGGCTAACACTTTCACTTTGAGAATTTATGAATAGGAAAATTGAAGGTGGATTATTGTAAACAGTTCTCTAGCCCTGTGGGTCTCAGACTCTGGCTGGCATTATAATCATGGTGGGGGGAGGGGCTAGTTCCAACAGATTGCTAGGCTCCACCCCCAGAGTTTCTGGAGCTGTAGATTGGGCGGGGCCCCAGCCTTTGCAATGATTCTGATGCAGTGCTCTGGAGACCACACTTTGAGAACCATTTCTCTCAACTGATAATTATGAAGTTCAGAGACTTACACTCAACCTGTAGTTTTAAAACTTCCAACAAAAGGCATTAAAGTATATTTTAAAGTTTTGAAAATTACCACAGTAATATATGAGCACATGCTTGTTAGAGAATTGTGAATAGCGTAAAGGCAAATGAAGGAAGAAGCCATGGCCCTCCTCCCCGGCTCCCAGTCCAGCCTTCCCCCAGCATGCCATCTAATGCTTGCTCTTTCAGACATTTTTGTACCTGCATATGTTTTTATAGTAGTGAGTTGTGTTTTGTTATTTAGCATTGGTGAGCTCATACTATACATACTATAATTGGACACACTTTTTTTTTTTTTCCGTCCATCTTTATCCTTAGGTCTGTGTGGGCCTCCCATTGCAGTGGCCTCTCTCGCTGCAGAGCACTGGCTCTGGACACATGTGCTCCAGAGCGCTGGTTTGTAATTGGACACACCCGTCCGCAGCATGTGGGATCTTCCCAGGCTAGGGATCGAACCGGTACCCCCTGCACTGCAAGGCAGACTCTTCACCCACTGGACCACCAGGGAAGCCCTGTACATATTATATACCATCGTTCTTTTTTCATTTAAGTTTTTTTTTTTATTATTATCTTGAAGGTTTGGGATTTAGAACTCCCCAGCCTTCCCCTCCAGATTGGTTCAGGGTCAATCAAAAATTAAGTGTAAGATGGAGACTGAATTAACAGTTATGTTGGAAAACACAGCTTAGATGAGCAGCAGAAATGCATTAGCTTTTCATTATTTCACCTTAATTTTCCGCACAGTCTCTGCCCTAGCCAGTAGAGCATTCCCGCCTCCTGGCCACCTCTACCCCGCCCCCCCAGCCCTGTGGCGGTGGAAGGGCATCAGCTCTGCTGGCAGGCGAAACTGAAAGGGAGTTCAGAGGGGTTAGACTGCTCAGTTCCTTCCCTGCACCCCCCACCATCACCAGTTAGATGGGGCATTCTTCCTCCCAGGGGAAGGAGTGAGAACGGGGATGTGCTCTAGAAGGCCAGGCCACAGAGGGTCCCTCACCTCATCTTCCTGTTTTAGTAAATACAGGTCAAGGCAGTCAAAAACAGTTTCCTTAATAATTTTAAAAGTAGTGTATGCACGTGTTTTAAAAGAAGTGTCAAAAAGGTAAAAAAGTGAAGGTTGCTGTGCCGCAGCTCCCATCCCTCACTAGAACTACACGCTTGCCTTTTACATTATTGTGTCTGTTTCCTGAATGATGACGATGCTATATTTTCCCCAAATACAAGTATACATTTTTGTATGCCTCTTGTTTCTGTCACTCAAAATGTCTTGGAGATCTTTGCATAGCAGCACATTTATAAACACTTTATTTTTAATGACTGCATGATTTTCTGTCTTGAGAATATGTCATAATATGTTTCTGTTTATAACACTTAAATGTGTTTAACTTTTAGCTACTACCAGTGATGCTGAATATAATTTGGGGGGCCAGTTTTAATAGTTAAGAAGAGGCACATCTGTCTCTCTTATTCTGGAACAATATGTTGGTAGGCATTGGAGGTCTTTTAAACTTTAGAATGAGTGGTTTTGATTTTTTTAAACTGAATTTTATGTTTGTAGACCTTCAGGCTGTCTTTCCCTTGGCTAAGGTAATAAAACATCTAAGTTCTGAGTCTTATATAGTATATAGTTTAACATTGAACTTTGGATTTAAATAAGCATTGTTACTATAGTAATGTCACATTTAAATATTTAACCTGGATGAGGCAATTTACTAACTGGGAGTTACAATTCAGGAAGATGAAAGTAGAGAGTGTGTCTGGCCTCGTGCCTCCCCTTCCGCTCGTGGGGCTCGTGGCTGTGCCTGACGTTTGGTGTATGGCTTGCTGGGCAGTGCCTGGTGCCGCATACGTGCCCGTCAGTTAGCCTTGGTCATTGCTTAAAGTAGTCCATTTCATTAACAGTTCCCCATCTGGTTATAGCATCATTTGTGATTACCATATCTGACAGAGTATGCTTGAAAAATTAAACAACACAGAATCTGTAATGTTCGGAAATCTGAGAAAGTTAATCACCATAGTGCCTCTTTGAATCTCAGCCCAGCAGTAGTCTGAGTAATTTCTGTACCAACTGTATATGAGAGAGCCAAACCAGGTGTCTTCTTCTTCTCTTTCCTTTACCCTTGTCTTTGATTCTTTTTTTTTTTTTTTTTAAAGATTTATTTATTTATTTGGGGCAGGGGTCGGGTTGGGGAGGGAGGGGAGCGGGTGGGCCACTTCTATTGGTCTCTCATTTCTCTATTTTCATCCATCTTTTGTTCTTTGGCTCCTGTGGGCCTCCCATCGCGGTGGCGTCTGTCTCTGCAGAGCTCCGGCTATGGGCGCATGCGCTCCAGAGCTCCAGCTCCGTAATTGGAGACATCGGTCCAGCCGCTCCGCGGCACGTGGGATCTTCCCAGGCCAGGGATCGAACCGGCACCCCTTGCACTGCAAGGCGGTGTCCTTACCCACTGGACCACCAGGGGAAGCCCTGTCTTTGATTCTTTTGGTCTTCCTCCCATCCCAAAATGAAACAAGAAAGGAAAAGGAGATAGGGTGTGTCCATTAATATTGGAGAAGCCCAAACTACTGGACGTGCATTTAAAAAGCCAGAGAGGGCTGAAAAAAATGATAAAGGAGGATGATACATGTTAGAAGTCAGTATTTTTTAGAGAGGAAGGAAAGGAAAATTTTTTTTGTCTTAAATAGTAGGTTAAAAATTGCACATTTGGACACTTACAGTTTTATTCAAGCAAGCAGGTAGTTCAATGATCTGCTCAAGAAAATGAAACAAAATATTTAGGTACTGGTCTTAAAATGCAACCATTTATCAGCTTAAATGACTATCCCTTTGTGACATTTGTTCAGTGCAAAATCTATATAGAATGTATTGAAGTGGCAAAAGTGAGTCAAGCCTATATGATACCACAATCTCATTATAATGAAAATTAGATAGTGAGATTTTTGTATTGGAACATGCATTTATACTGAGTTTGGAAAAGTCAAAAAAATTCTCTAGTGGTATAGAGCTCTTATTTGAGGCTGACTAGAAACTGGGCACACATATTAATATGTCTTACAAAAAATGAATCCTGAAGAAAACATTTTTGTATTTGAGGCCAACAAGCAAAAAGAAGAAATTGAAAAAAAATAAATAAGTATCAGTGGAGCAGCTGCTTAGATACCACTTATTAGGGCTTACTAGGACCAACATACTTAGTGAAATTATCATGAAAACAGCCAGCTGGGTAGGCATTAAAAGGCTTTGTGGTTTCATCCAGGTAAACTCAATTTGCTTTTTAAAATTGATTTTTATGGAACCAAATATTAGATTAGATATATTTAAAATTAGTAACTACGGTATTTCTAACTGTTTAATGTGAGAGGAATAGCTTTTTTTCATTGACTGATTTATTTGAAAATATAATCAGTTAATAGACTTAATTTATTTGTTCTGCTTGAAACACTGAACCAAAAACGAATGAACCTGAACTCAAATCATAACTTTGGTTAAAGAAAAAATAATAATTTCATTTGTCTTCCTAAGGATCATACAAACACTTCCATACCAAGAAAGAGCTTCTAGTAATGGGAGAGTTGGAAGGGTTTCAGAGTCACTGCCCGTCTAATGTAGAAATATTGTAGACTCAACACCAGAATATCTATCATTCTAACATAAGGAATCCTGAATCATAGTTTGGGATTTCTAGTTGAGATTATTCATCTCTTCCTCTTCTGGCTTCTTTGTTATTATAATAAAAAGGCCTTTTGTCTTTCACAAGTACCTGTCAGACGTTTGTAATGAGATTTAAGATGGATCCCTAAAGTCTTTTTCATCACTCTGTTTTTCTTTGGTAATTGGCAAAGATTGAAAACTTGCAACTCTGATCATTTCCAAAGAAAGGGTATAATAGAATAGGAAGAGAAACCATAGAGAGTGTTAACTCTGATTATTTCAGATGAATTTGTGAGATAGTTCACTTATCGTCCAGTTTTCTTGTATGTAGAATGGGGGTGGTAGTGACACTTCTCAGATACATGATGATAGCTTTGAAAGTGCTTTGTAGTTACTAATTTAAAACGTCAGCCTTAATAAGTCTCTACCTATAATGTCAGATTGTTTGTACCTAAGTAAATACTTGTGGCAGGTTAAAATATCTGAAGCTTCATAAACATTTTTGTATTTGAGGCCAACAAGCAAAAAGAAGAAATTGAAAAAATAAATAAGTATCAGTGGAGCAGCTGCTTAGATACCACTTATTAGGGCTTACTAGGACCAACATACTTAGTGAAATTATCATGAAAACAGCCAGCTGGGTAGGCATTAAAAGGCTTTGTGGTTTCATCCAGGTAAACTCAATTTGCTTTTTAAAATTGATTTTTATGGAACCAAATATTAGATTAGATATATTTAAAATTAGTAACTACGGTATTTCTAACTGTTTAATGTGAGAGGAATAGCTTTTTTTCATTGACTGATTTATTTGAAAATATAATCAGTTAATAGACTTAATTTATTTGTTCTGCTTGAAACACTAAACCCAAAAAACGAATGAACCTGAACTCAAATCATAACTTTGGTTAAAGAAAAAATAATAATTTCATTTGTCTTCCTAAGGATCATACAAACACTTCCATACCAAGAAAGAGCTTCTAGTAATGGGAGAGTTGGAAGGGTTTCAGAGTCACTGCCCGTCTAATGTAGAAATATTGTAGACTCAACACCAGAATATCTATCATTCTAACATAAGGAATCCTGAATCATAGTTTGGGATTTCTAGTTGAGATTATTCATCTCTTCCTCTTCTGGCTTCTTTGTTATTATAATAAAAAGGCCTTTTGTCTTTCACAAGTACCTGTCAGACGTTTGTAATGAGATTTAAGATGGATCCCTAAAGTCTTTTTCATCACTCTGTTTTTCTTTGGTAATTGGCAAAGATTGAAAACTTGCAACTCTGATCATTTCCAAAGAAAGGGTATAATAGAATAGGAAGAGAAACCATAGAGAGTGTTAACTCTGATTATTTCAGATGAATTTGTGAGATAGTTCACTTATCGTCCAGTTTTCTTGTATGTAGAATGGGGGTGGTAGTGACACTTCTCAGATACATGATGATAGCTTTGAAAGTGCTTTGTAGTTACTAATTTAAAACGTCAGCCTTAATAAGTCTCTACCTATAATGTCAGATTGTTTGTACCTAAGTAAATACTTGTGGCAGGTTAAAATATCTGAAGCTTCTTTGAAACATAAACATTCTATAAGATTCTTGTTTATATGACTTGCTTACTCAATTTTCTTTTTAGTGTAAAAGTAAGTTTAATTACGGTAGATTAATTCAGTGATACAGTAAAGTCTAAATTTGATAATACAGATAAATACAAATTTGTAAAACATCCAGCTTGATTCAAGTATCTTGATTTAAAAAGATATCACAGAATTGAGCAAGCATTCTCAAATATTTGTGTTAAAAAAAAAAAAAAAAAATCCTACCTGCCAGGATACTGAAGAGTCAAGTGCTTTCTTGACTGACACATGGGGGGATAATTTGAACTAGTGGTGTATTATCTATTCATACGTGTTTCAAATCTCTGGAAATGCACTGACTTTTTGGTAGAAGTTGATTTACAAATGTTTTAGGAACACATTTATTCAACCAACAGTTCTTGAAAGTCTGCTATAGGACTCTGAGGAATGTATGCACCTCATCACTTCTGTGCTGCAGTGCTGTATTAGCAGCTGTGTCTGCACAGGTGAATCAGAGAGCACCTTGCACACCAAGGCGCACTTTTGTGCATGAACCTAAAAATCTGAATTGTTGCTTTTGCTCAGGTAGGATCCTTGAGACCATGCTGGGCTTGGGGAGAGAGGCCGGTTAGGGACTATCACATCTTGAGTTGTGTTCTGTAGACCTTTGTTGACTTGGGCCGTGTCACCAAATTATTTTAGGTCAACTTGTTTTCCTCAGCATTAAAGAAATTGGCTTCGAGTTTGCCTGAAGCTTAGGGTCCCCGTGGGCTCCAGGGCTCTGCCCATGGAGCTGTGCCGTGCTGTCCCCTGTGACTCCCCTGGGACGTGAGGCGGACGCCTCCTTCCTGTGAGATGTGGTGAAAGGGTCGAGGAGCGGGGGGATGCCTGAGCAGTAGCGGACACTGTGGATGAACAGACTCTGTTTGATTGTGAAGGACAGCCCCCGACAGTCACTCGCTTATGCCGATGATGAGAGCAGAGAGATCTGAACCGAAACCATGTGAAAGAACAGAACGCCAAATTTGAGATGCTTTGGGGCTAAAATGTGAATAAGTTTTAGGCCAGGAAAAGTGATTTGTGAAACTTTAACAGAAAGCATTCTTTAGTAAGGAAAAAGAGAAAGTTGGAAAGGTTAACTTAGGATGCCAGGTGTTTCTATTGAGGAGGCATCACTAGGGGAGCTGGTGGGTCGACCTCCCCATGAAGACTGGGGAAAACATTGTCTTAGTGGCGTTCATCTTCCCGCCGGCCAGGAAGAGGCGTGCATGTCCTCTGTGTTCTGCAGACACTGGTGGGAGGGAGAGCTCCATGAGTATCGGACCAGCCGCGCAGTACCAGGAGGCAGTGTCTTTCCTTACACGTGCACGCCAAAGAGTGTGAAGCACGCCTCGACATTGCTGCTTTCTGAGGAGGCTTTCCGGCAAGGCAGGATACACGTTTTCGTTCATCAGGTCCCACCGTGAGCTAAATCTTGCCTGTTGGCAATCTGCAAAAGTGTGGGTCTCTGTCCTCTCAGACCTCTTTGTGCGCATCAGTGTACACAGGACTGCGTTGCTCAGTGAGGATGGACGGGGCGTGTGTGGTGGCTGTGTTTGCCCTGGCTCTTCCACTGCCTGTTCCTGCTGCTGTTGTGAGAGCGATGTGGGGGAGCCTCGTGGTTCTTCGGGGATGCCTGAGAAGTGTCTCTTCTCAGGAAAAACCTATTCCCACCCTGGTTGGGCCCTGGGAAGGGTGGCCGAGGGGTATCTTTTCAGCCCGGGGGGCTCAGCCTCTGCACAGAGGAGCCAACCGGATCTGGTAGCCAGTGCTGGGCCCCTGCCTCATTCGCACCATCGTCCTGGTTTGTGGCAGGAGAGGTGCTTTCGGCTGACGTCTCCCCGACGCACGTTGCCGGGCAGTGGAAGCCTGATTGTGTCCCAGGATTTAGGTTCCAGTCTCTGCTACTGCTTTTCCCAGGTTGGGACTGTTACCTTCTGACAGCTCTCTCCTGCCTTCAAGCAGCCTTCTAGAAAGAGCTGTTCGCTCTTTTGGATCGCTGGGTCCTTCCCCAGCCTGCGGCTGCCTGCCTCCATCCTTTGCTGCTGCACGTGGCTGCTGCCTTCCACAGCCACTGCCTAGCCACCCCTTCTCAAGCTTCCAGGACAGTGCGTGCCCAGGCTTTCTTCTCACCCAGGTCCTCATCTTCTTTTCCCACTCCTCAGTATCCACACTCCCTGGGGTGCTGGCCTCAGTCCCCTGCTTCCCACCTCTGCTGCTGCGACTGGGTGGGGGCAGCAGCCAGTGGTGGGGAGGAGCCGGGCCTTGCTCCCCGGCTGCCTGGGTTCCATCCTTGACCCCACCTGCTGCTTTCTGGCCACTGCTTCATTGCTCTGCCTGGTTTTCTCATTTGTAAGACTGGGGAGCCTGAGGGTGCCCTCCTGCATAGGGTTGTCGTGAAGACTGGGTGAAGGTGGAGCTCTGGCCTGCGCACACACCTCCCCTGTGACACTCCCCAGTGACTGTCTATATGCGACACTTGGCACCTGTCACATGGATGCTTTTTCCTCAGAACTCTTGAGAAGTAGACAGTTCTCACCTTCAGATGGTGAGCCAGAGATCCAGGATGGGTCAGTGACTACCTGAGCCATGTGACCAGGTGAGGAACTGGAGCTCCTCCGTTGAATGGAGAGCACTCAGCCCTAGTGCTCAGCTGGCTGAGGGCCCAGGGCCTCCCCCAAGGTGCCAGTGGACAAGGAGGATGCAGTCCAGAATGCACCACTTAGTGTTTCCGGGACCTTAGAACCAAGTCTCTTGAAGACTTTAAGCCTTAGCTTTTCCCATCTGTCAGTGGAGGCCATTATCTCTGCCCTGGATGTCATTCAGGGCTTTTGTAGGAACCAGATGACATATATCTCTGCTAGTACTTGTGCCAAGATAGGGTTGTAATTGTTTTGTAATTTATAATGGTTTAAGACAGTCTGAAGTGAGACTGTCGGGTTTGAATTCTAGTTTTGCCACTGAGCTGGCCTCTCTCTTCCTCCATTTTCTTATCTGCATAGGCAGTAATAATTAACCTTTTTTCATAATCTTGTTGTGAGGCTACGTGAGTTCATACATGTAAGTGTTAAGAGTTGGGCCCGGCTCATGGCAAGGTCTCAATAGATGTTCTGCGGTGGTGGTACATTTACGTTTACCAAAGTAATGTTCCGCCTCAGAAAACCCTGACCGAAAGTGGCAGAATTTTCTTCAAGTGGCAGAAGCAAGTGAAAAAGTTCTGTGGAAGTTCTGCTCAAGGTGATGTCAGGCTTTTGCCCAAAATTCAAATTGTGTGTTTTTTAAAAAATCAGATATTTCTGGATGCTTATAAGAGTGTTAAGACCCATGTGCTTGTCTGCATGTTAGACCCGAGGCCACCAGTCCAGCTGGCCGTGCCTAGTGAAGGACAGCAGTGAGGAACACTGGCGTGAGAAGAAGCTGTAGGCTTAGATGATTTATATCAGTATTCTAGGAGGATAAATTGACGTTACAATAGCATCATTTCTGGTGTTTTGGAGGGGAGAGTATTAACTTGTGTCATTGCTAGGTTCCCTTCTTGACCAACAGTTTCCCCAAGAGGAACTAAAAGCCGTGTTTTCCCTTCATAGCGTTTACAGGTGCTCCCTTAGCCACGTGAGCCAGGAGAGCTCTTCCTTGAGCAGTGGTGGTTGGGGGAAGGGTGTCCACGCAGCAGTCCTTACTTTTGTGCTCTTCCCTGTGTCTTGTAGGAAGTCTGCGGTCTTGCAGTTCTTCAGACTGCTTTAGTAAAGTGATGCCGCCGAGGAAAAAGAGAAGACCTGCTTCTGGAGATGATTTATCTGCCAAGAAAAGTAGACACGATAGGTATGTTGCAGAGACAGTGGATGCGCGTTGACGGCTTACGCATCAAAGAGATACGTTGGTTCATGGGCCCATTGTGGGTCTTCTAAGTCCACCAGAGCCAGCCTTCGGAATGCTGTTCTGATTCTGCCAGGCAAGCTCTCAACATGCAATTATTTCATGATGCTTAATGTATGGCTTCATGAGACAAAAACAAATTAGGTAATCTGAGTTCTTAGAAATTCAGGTTTTAGTCTATGGATCCACCAAAACTGGTGTAGAGTTTCTTTCTTTCCTTTTAAGGGCTTGCCGTCTATGCCTGTCGAGAACCTCAGGATTGGTATGTATCTGTTCTTTAAGTGGGTTTCCCTCACTCCCTGCAGCAGGAACAGGAATCCCGTAGCTGCCTTTGCAGGAATGTGGGCGGTGTGGCTGGAGGGAGCCGGCTGTCCCCAGTGCGCTCTGTCTGCCGGGAGTATCAACTGAGCTGATGTTCCTTCCCTGAAGAGTGAGGATTTGTTAGGAAGCACGAAAAACAAGTCTGTTGAAATCTCTTCTCTTTCAGACAAGTGGACTGTTAATTTTGGTAGCTCCCAAGGTCCGTTAGGTTTGCCTATTTTAGACATCTTTACTATTTCAGCCAGATTTTAATGGCCACTTTCTTATTCTCTCTGTTTTTTTTAAACAGTGAAAAAGCGTCATAGTTTTAATCTGTTCTACCTTTTCCTGTCATCCTCCATTCTGGCTCTGTAGATCATTTCACTTCACTGAAACACCACATTAATAAATAAAGGGGGATTAGGTGAGATTTTTCTGCTTCTTTCTCGTTGTGATATTTCATATACTACGACTCTTAGATGGATTCTCAAAACATGAGAATCGTGTCACTGTTCTTATCCTGAAAGGGGAGTGGAAAGTATTATCTGAAAGAACGCTAGTTGTGACTTAGAAGATGATCGCCAACAATGTTTAGACCAATGATGCAGCTTTATGAAGCCAAGCTCCTAGACCATTTGTGGTACAGATATGATTATCAGGGGTTCGTTAAATTCTAATCCTCACATAGCATGGCTGTCTGCAGCACTTAACCGTTTTTTCACTAGTCGAATATCATTTAGTGTGATAAAGCCAGTTTAAAAACTGGTGGTTGAGTTGCAGAAGTATGTGAGATACTCTCCTTGATAGCATTTCATTAGTCACTCAGGAGACAGGGTGTTACAGAATTATGAGTTTCATTCTTGGTCTTTTTTTTGAAAAATAGCTATATTGACATCCCACGGAATGTATAATTTTAAGTGTACAGTTCAGTAATTTTTACTAAGTTATTAGAGTTTGGTGGCCATTGCTCTAAACCAGTTTCAGAAGATTTCTGTCACCCCAGCTAGATCCTTGATGTCCACTTAGAGTCAGTCTGTTCTTATTCCCAGCCCTAGGCACCGTGAATTTACTTTCTGTCTCTTCATATTTGCCTTTCTTGAATATGTCACATTAATGGCCTTTTGTGCCTCACTTCTTTCACTCAGCATAGTTTGAGGTTCATCCATATTAGCATGTGTCTTTTTCTGAATATTATTTCATTGTCCTTTTTTAGCCAGGATGTTTTTCAAGTACTTCAGACATTTCAAATTCAGATCAGTCGCTCAGTCATGTCCAGCTCTTTGCGACCCCATGGACTGCGGCTTCAGACATTACAGTGTCATATGTAGATCTCCAAGTAATTGGCTAGTAACAAACTTTGAGCTGAGACAGGAATGTCCAAGCAGATCTGTTTGAATTCCTGGCCAGTATCCACCTTTGTTTCCGGGTGGTTTGGCCTCTCTTTATAGAGGAAATACATAACTGGTGGTTTGTGGCTTCAGTATCTTAATGCTCTATAGCCATATTTTCGGATTTTTGCAGGGTACGAAAACCCAGAATATCTAATCATTGGTATATACAAGTCCTCTAATGAAATTCTTGATTGTGAATATATGTTCATTTAAAAAGAATTATATATGATATTTTATGCTATGTAAATAAAAGCTCCATTCATAAATGTTTATTTATAGTATATATGTAAATAAGGAATAAAAGGTTCTCTATTGAAATCACTGTTGTAAAGATACTGCTCCTTTTCCCCTCCTCAAGCAGGGAATATCTTGCTCCTCACCCCCAGGTCGTCATGAAATAAGGAGTTCCTGCCGAGGGTCACAGTGGTGCAAGACGAGGCCGCTGTGCTTGTCAACTTAGTTTTCCCCCTTAGGCGCTGGTTCTGCAAGCATAGCAGTGATAGGAGAAGGCCAGGAGCTGGAGTTTCTCCCGACTTCTTTTTTCCGGGAGGCTTGGACATAATTTGATGTTTCTTTTTATTTGCTTAGCGAGTTCCTTGGCGGTCTCTCCTATTGCCAGATTCCTCCTTAGACCGTGCTCTGTGCCTAGCCTGAGTCGGATGACACGAGCATCAGGAGAACTTAATGCAGGGACACGGTTGCATTTCAGGTTTCCAGTTGAAGAAAACACCAGCGACATTTCTTGCTGCATCTCGCTGCTGTTTTGTAGTTAGTTCTGGCTGGAGAGGTAGAAAGCAGTGTATCAGATACTTGTTCTGTTCAGTTTTTACTGATTGTGTGTTCATCAGAGAAAAACCTGTATTAAGAACTTACCAATTAATTCTATACTGGGTATGACTGTGTTTAAAATTATAGTTATGAAAGTGGAAGCTTCCAGATGCAAAAAGTAGAATATTTTAAACATACATAAAATACAGAATAGATGTCTGGTGGGTAAAAGAATAAAAACTGTTCACTAATTAAAAAAAATAAAATCTCAGTGTCTTTACTTCAAATAACTTAAAACTCCTTTCTCAATTTCTAGCATGTATAGAAGATATGAGTCAACTAGAATAAAGACTGAAGAAGAAGCCTTTTCAAGTAAGAGGTGCTTAGAATGGTTCTATGAATATGCAGGTAGGTAATCATATCATCTAAGGCTGATCCTTATCATAATATAGAGTACCTTAGAGGAGATCAAAGAATTTTAAAATGTGTGTTTTTCGAATTTGTTGTGTGTGTGTGTGTATGTCTGTGTGTGTGTCTCTGTGTGTGTGCTTTCAGGAGGAAACACAGTTGAAACAAATCACCAAAGGTTCTATTTATAGCCAGCAGCTAAGCCAGAGAATTCAGAACACTAGAAGGGAACTGAAAAGATGAAGTGTACTTGGGAGAAATATCCTGGATTGCTAGGAAACCTATTGAGAATGCTGGTGATGGGTGACTTTGGTTTATGCATCCAAGTTAAAATAAGCTTTGCTGCTTTGAACCTTTATGTAGCGCAGTGAAATTTGTACGGTGTCTCTATTTTTGAAAGATCATTTGGCAGACAGTGTTTGTTTTGTCATTTAAAATGTCTTAAATTCAGTCCCGTTTTTGCAACTTATATAATTGGTTGGCTAAGGTAATTTTAAAATAAAACACTTGTTTGTTTTTTGTGGCTATGTACAGTGTAAAAAAGAGGGGAAAGAAAACTTCTCAGATAAGTTTGAACTGAAGGCTGTTTTACCTTTCCTCTTCCCCACCAAATTTCCATCATAACCTATCAACTTGACAATTCCAGTGACCTTCAAACTGATTTTTCTTGACATCAGTCTCTTCTCTCAATCAGGTTCTATATGTTTCTCATTATCTTATTTGGAAAAAAAAAAAAAAAAACTGAAGCAGTCACACATGTCACCCCTAACAATCTGCTGCACCCTTGCCCCTCACTTAAAAGCCTGGGCTACGTACAGGAGAAACAGCTAGCCCAGTGCCGTCCTTTGCCTGGAGTGTATTTCTCCACTTTTCCATTTGACAAGCTGCCGTACACATCTTAGCTTAAGAGCGTTCTTTGAACTCTGGCAAGAAGGACGTTGCTCATAACTGGTTCCCATGCCCTTTTCTTGGGTATCAGAATGAGGATTCCTCCTGGGGCCAGTGTTTTCCTCCTAGCCCTCCCCCACCCTTTTTCTGATAAACGTCTTACCCCTTTGGCCACAGAGATGGTTCCTGGCGCTGGTAGGTAAGCCAGGTCAGGATCATCAGATACAACCTCCTGGGGTTTTCAGACTGAAGCTGAGAGAAGAGCATCTCTCTCTCTTCTTGGCAGTAGACCTGACAGGATGTGATCCTGACTTCCTGTTGTCTTCTGGATTTTTGTGAGCTCTCCTAGTATCTTTCTAGTCAATTTTCTTTCATTACGTGAACTAGTTTGAGGTGGATTTTATTTGCAGGGCACAGACAAATAGTACAAACACTTGCATTGTATTAGAATTTATCTGTTTTCATGTTTAGGTCTTGAAAAGCATCATTCTCTTGAAGACATTTTGTGTTCCTAGTGAAGGTCTGAGTGATGGAGAGTTTTTTTGTGTTTCTGTCACTTTGATTATGAAGACCTCTTGCTTTATTATATTGGCTCACAAAAATTTTTTAAAATACAGTCCGTTTTGCAACTTATATAATTGGTTGGCTAAGGTAATTTTAAAATAAAACACTTGTTTGTTTTTTGTGGCTATGTACAGTGTAAAAAAGAGGGGAAAGAAAACTTCTCAGATAAGTTTGAACTGAAGGCTGTTTTACCTTTCCTCTTCCCCACCAAATTTCCATCATAACCTATCAACTTGACAATTCCAGTGACCTTCAAACTGATTTTTCTTGACATCAGTCTCTTCTCTCAATCAGGTTCTATATGTTTCTCATTATCTTATTTGGAAAAAAAAAAAAAAACTGAAGCAGTCACACATGTCACCCCTAACAATCTGCTGCACCCTTGCCCCTCACTTAAAAGCCTGGGCTACGTACAGGAGAAACAGCTAGCCCAGTGCCGTCCTTTGCCTGGAGTGTATTTCTCCACTTTTCCATTTGACAAGCTGCTGTACACATCTTAGCTTAAGAGCGTTCTTTGAACTCTGGCAAGAAGGACGTTGCTCATAACTGGTTCCCATGCCCTTTTCTTGGGTATCAGAATGAGGATTCCTCCTGGGGCCAGTGTTTTCCTCCTAGCCCTCCCCCACCCTTTTTCTGATAAACGTCTTACCCCTTTGGCCACAGAGATGGTTCCTGGCGCTGGTAGGTAAGCCAGGTCAGGATCATCAGATACAACCTCCTGGGGTTTTCAGACTGAAGCTGAGAGAAGAGCATCTCTCTCTCTTCTTGGCAGTAGACCTGACAGGATGTGATCCTGACTTCCTGTTGTCTTCTGGATTTTTGTGAGCTCTCCTAGTATCTTTCTAGTCAATTTTCTTTCATTACGTGAACTAGTTTGAGGTGGATTTTATTTGCAGGGCACAGACAAATAGTACAAACACTTGCATTGTATTAGAATTTATCTGTTTTCATGTTTAGGTCTTGAAAAGCATCATTCTCTTGAAGACATTTTGTGTTCCTAGTGAAGGTCTGAGTGATGGAGAGTTTTTTTGTGTTTCTGTCACTTTGATTATGAAGACCTCTTGCTTTATTATATTGGCTCACATTTTATTATTATGAAATATATTATAAAAATGAATGTTTAAACAGAAACAGTACACCACTGTAGCTCAGCCATTTTGATACTGTTGAGTCTTCCTTTATAAGCAAATACAAATTTTTCCATAGTAAAAACCACACTTCTGTTTTCTTTTAAAAGAAAGCAAAGTACAGTTTTCCTTCTTGTTCGGTTTTCTCTGGCTTAGAAAGGTGACATTTGGGATTAAGATTAGGTCGCATTTTTTTAATTCCTTGACACCCCTGCCAGCTGGTTCATTGTGGGTTTTGTTACTACAAAAAGTTTCTGTGAGTGTGGCTACCCTATTTTTATTAAATCCTCTCCTTTTTTTAAAAAATATATTTAAATATTCCTTTGAGTTTCCTTTTTTGGGGGGGGCGGGGGTCGGGTTGGGCAGGGAGGGGAGCAGGCAGGCCACTTCTATTGGTCTTTCATTTCTCTGTTTTCATCCGTCTTTGTTCTTTGGCTCCTGTGGGCCTCCCATCGCGGTGGCCTCTGTCGTTGCAGAGCACCAGCTCTGGGCGCATGCGCTCCAGAGCTCTGGCTCGGTAATTGGACACATCGGTCCAGCAGCTCTGCGGCACTTGGGATCTTCCCAGGCCAGGGATCGAACCGGCGCCCCTTGCACTGCAAGGCAGTGTCCTTACCCACTGGACCACCAGGGGAAGCCCCCTCTCCTTTTTTTTTTTTCTTTTAACTCATCAGGGAAAATGGCTTGAAATTGGGAATAACTGAAAAGCCCCACCTGGCACTCGCTTTCATTTTTTTAATGTTCCAGCACACGAGTAACAACTGTAGGTCAGTTTTTACGAGGAACACATGGTGAGACACCCCGGAAAGGCTGATAGGTTATGCTCTGGGTAAGTCTGTGGGAACAGATAAGGAGGGTTAGGGCCTTCCCTGTAGAGTGCTCATGTTCTCTCGGAGGGAGCGCCTGCCTTGGCTGTCTCCCACACTGAAGCCGGAGCGGAGTGGAGGCTGGGAGGGGCCTTGGCGGTGCAGCGTGGGACAGGGATGGCCCTTAGTGCCTCCCAGCACTCTCAGTTCCACCGCTTGCCTGGCCCTCTGCTCTCCACCCTACCTTAGCCTGAGCCCAGCCCGCCTTTGCACCTTCTAGGATATAACCTCTTGCCTTTTAAAATTTCTGTCAACTCTGTTTCTGTCTCAGAGATGTAATAAATGAAAACCTCTCCCCTGGGACTCTTGTCCTATTCTCTGTCAGTACTCACTTGGGTACTCTGGTACTCCAGTCCTTTGTGACCTCAGAAAGGATTGCCAAGAGCAGGATGGGGGGAGTGTCTTGTTTAGACCTCTGTCTGAAGCTGGAATCTCAATTGTTTTCATTAAAATAACCAGCTGTACATAAATAATTTATCGAATAACGTCCACTTTTTGAAATATATCTAAGAATAGGAGGTGAGAGCAAGTACCCAAGTGCTAGTGTTTAGGTCACACTGAAGCGCACACATGTGGGTGGTAAAAGTGAAATGAATTCTGACTGCAGGCCCCTCATCTCTGCTTTGAATTAGGTTCTACAGCAGAGCTGTGTTTTGGTGTACCAAAGTGAGATGAGTGATCGGGAGCAGGTGCGAAGTGACAGAGTGAGCTGTCGATGAAGGAGACAGTGTGGCCCCTTTGGCTCAGTGAGGAGTGTGGTGCGATGTGGAAACTGTACCGTGATGGTTTTGGGCCTTCATAAAACAGTTAAACACGTTTAGTTAGGGTCCCTGCTTAAAATGGCAGCAACGTGGGAGGAGCACTTTTTTCTAGATTGTTGTGAGTATATCCACCTTCAAAATGAACCTCTAGCATCGTATCACTGGGCGTCACCTAGTTTTTAAACCGCGCCTCGAACCTACTTTTAACCTGCCTTGTGTTAGCCAGCTGCCTGTTTGTTAGACTGTCGTTGTTTAGTCGCTAAGTCATGTCTGATCTTTTGTGACCCCATGGACTGGAGACCTCATAGCTCTAGGGAACAGATAAGGAGGGTTAGGGCCTTCCCTGTAGAGTGCTCATGTTCTCTCGGAGGGAGCGCCTGCCTTGGCTGTCTCCCACACTGAAGCCGGAGCGGAGTGGAGGCTGGGAGGGGCCTTGGCGGTGCAGCGTGGGACAGGGATGGCCCTTAGTGCCTCCCAGCACTCTCAGTTCCACCGCTTGCCTGGCCCTCTGCTCTCCACCCTACCTTAGCCTGAGCCCAGCCCGCCTTTGCACCTTCTAGGATATAACCTCTTGCCTTTTAAAATTTCTGTCAACTCTGTTTCTGTCTCAGAGATGTAATAAATGAAAACCTCTCCCCTGGGACTCTTGTCCTATTCTCTGTCAGTACTCACTTGGGTACTCTGGTACTCCAGTCCTTTGTGACCTCAGAAAGGATTGCCAAGAGCAGGATGGGGGGAGTGTCTTGTTTAGACCTCTGTCTGAAGCTGGAATCTCAATTGTTTTCATTAAAATAACCAGCTGTACATAAATAATTTATCGAATAACGTCCACTTTTTGAAATATATCTAAGAATAGGAGGTGAGAGCAAGTACCCAAGTGCTAGTGTTTAGGTCACACTGAAGCGCACACATGTGGGTGGTAAAAGTGAAATGAATTCTGACTGCAGGCCCCTCATCTCTGCTTTGAATTAGGTTCTACAGCAGAGCTGTGTTTTGGTGTACCAAAGTGAGATGAGTGATCGGGAGCAGGTGCGAAGTGACAGAGTGAGCTGTCGATGAAGGAGACAGTGTGGCCCCTTTGGCTCAGTGAGGAGTGTGGTGCGATGTGGAAACTGTACCGTGATGGTTTTGGGCCTTCATAAAACAGTTAAACACGTTTAGTTAGGGTCCCTGCTTAAAATGGCAGCAACGTGGGAGGAGCACTTTTTTCTAGATTGTTGTGAGTATATCCACCTTCAAAATGAACCTCTAGCATCGTATCACTGGGCGTCACCTAGTTTTTAAACCGTCGCCCTCGAACCTACTTTTAACCTGCCTTGTGTTAGCCAGCTGCCTGTTTGTTAGACTGTCGTTGTTTAGTCGCTAAGTCATGTCTGATCTTTTGTGACCCCATGGACTGGAGCCCGCCAGGCTTCTCTGTCCATGGGATTTCCCAGGCAAGGATACTGACGTGCTTTGCCACTTTTCTCCAGAGGATCTTCCTGAACTATGGATTGAACCCACGTCTCCTGTGTTGCAGGCAGAGTCTTAACTGCTGAGCTACCTGGGAAGCCCATTTGTTAGATTAAGGTTGTTCACTTTTACAGGTGGATAATAAGTCTGGTATCATATACCCATAATCCCAGTGAACGATGTGATTGCAATAAGATCTAAAAATGTGTGCATGGGAGTGATAATGAGAAAAAAGGAGAAGTTGTTATAGATAGCAGGATTATGGATAGCCTTTTAGTAATGTTGACTGATAAGCTGTATTTTAATTTTTTTTAGGATAAAATATTAAAGTAGTATGAGTCATGCCTTTACAAATCATACTGTTAAAACCTTACTTTTTTAAAACACCCAGATGCAAGTGTTATAAGTAATATGACAGTGGCATTGCGTAAGATGTGAAAAAAGCAGGGTTAACTTAATGTTAACCATGCCCAGTGCACCTCAGCAGACCTTTGAGAGCCCACTACATGCCAGGCTGTGGGTACATGTGGACAACTGGAGTGTTGCGCTCGGAGCTCATTTTCTAGTGTGGTAAACAGACAAATTGGAGAAGCACCATCGTCGTAGCATTGACAGGGAGAGGAGTCGGGATTGGAGGGGTGTGAGTGGGACAGCCGGCTGTTTTGGTGTACCAAAGTGAGATGAGTGATCGGGAGCAGGTGCGAAGTGACAGAGTGAGCTGTCGATGAAGGAGACAGTGTGGCCCCTTTGGCTCAGTGAGGAGTGTGGTGCGATGTGGAAACTGTACCGTGATGGTTTTGGGCCTTCATAAAACAGTTAAACACGTTTAGTTAGGGTCCCTGCTTAAAATGGCAGCAACGTGGGAGGAGCACTTTTTTCTAGATTGTTGTGAGTATATCCACCTTCAAAATGAACCTCTAGCATCGTATCACTGGGCGTCACCTAGTTTTTAAACCGTCGCCCTCGAACCTACTTTTAACCTGCCTTGTGTTAGCCAGCTGCCTGTTTGTTAGACTGTCGTTGTTTAGTCGCTAAGTCATGTCTGATCTTTTGTGACCCCATGGACTGGAGCCCGCCAGGCTTCTCTGTCCATGGGATTTCCCAGGCAAGGATACTGACGTGCTTTGCCACTTTTCTCCAGAGGATCTTCCTGAACTATGGATTGAACCCACGTCTCCTGTGTTGCAGGCAGAGTCTTAACTGCTGAGCTACCTGGGAAGCCCATTTGTTAGATTAAGGTTGTTCACTTTTACAGGTGGATAATAAGTCTGGTATCATATACCCATAATCCCAGTGAACGATGTGATTGCAATAAGATCTAAAAATGTGTGCATGGGAGTGATAATGAGAAAAAAGGAGAAGTTGTTATAGATAGCAGGATTATGGATAGCCTTTTAGTAATGTTGACTGATAAGCTGTTTTTTTAATTTTTTTTAGGATAAAATATTAAAGTAGTATGAGTCATGCCTTTACAAATCATACTGTTAAAACCTTACTTTTTTAAAACACCCAGATGCAAGTGTTATAAGTAATATGACAGTGGCATTGCGTAAGATGTGAAAAAAGCAGGGTTAACTTAATGTTAACCATGCCCAGTGCACCTCAGCAGACCTTTGAGAGCCCACTACATGCCAGGCTGTGGGTACATGTGGACAACTGGAGTGTTGCGCTCGGAGCTCATTTTCTAGTGTGGTAAACAGACAAATTGGAGAAGCACCATCGTCGTAGCATTGACAGGGAGAGGAGTCGGGATTGGAGGGGTGTGAGTGGGACAGCCGGCTGGGAGACCCCGGTCCCTGTGCACGGGCAGGGGAAGGGCGGGTGGCTTGCCAAGCTCAGGAACAGGTTTCAGAGAAAGATCTTTTTTAGATCACAAAGTATAGAAACCAAAGAGAAATTTTTTAAGATCATAAAGTACCTCTTTTTCTCTGTTCTGTGTAAACACCTCCCAACAGGTCCTATCAGTAGACACTAAAAGGTCATCTGTTCATATAGGCAAAGCCTCGTAGCACAGTAGTGATCTATGGAGACTTCCGTGTGAGAGCACTGCTCTTTAGTCTCGTAGCCTGAATGCTTGACAGTAGTGGAATGAGGACAAGGACTGTGAAACCTGGGGTTCACACACTGTTCCCTCCAGTGGAGTAAGGTACAGTGTGTCAGCGAGAGGTTCTCCCAGGAAGATTCAGAGGGTAAAGTAAAGCAGGGTACGGCATGAACCCATCTGTGTAGATAAACAAGGTCAGAACTGCATCTCGCTGTATACTTGCACATTCAAATGTACATAATAAAAAGATTTGAGGGCTTCCCTGGTGGTCCAGTGGGTAAGGACACGACCTTGCAGTGCAAGGGGTGCCGGTTGGATCCCTGGCCTGGGAAGGTCCCACGTGCGGTGGAGCGGCTGGACCGATGTGTCCAATTACCCAGCCGGAGCTCTGGAGCGCATGCGCCCAGAGCCAGTGCTCTGCAGCAAGAGAGGCCACCGCAGTGGGAGGCCCACACAGGCCAAAGAACAAAGATGGATGAAAATAGGGCTTCCCTGGTGGTCCAGTGGGTAAGGACACGACCTTGCAGTGCAAGGGGTGCCGGTTGGATCCCTGGCCTGGGAAGGTCCCACGTGCGGTGGAGCGGCTGGACTGATGTATCCAATTACCGAGCCGGAGCTCTGGAGCGCATGCGCCCAGATCCGGTGCTCTGCGACAACAGAGGCCACCGCGATGGGGGGCCCACACGGGCCAAAGAACAAAGATGGATGAAAATGGACAAATAAAGACCAATGGAAGTGGCCCGCCTGCTCCCCTCCCTCCCCACCCCACCCCCACCTAAATAAATAAATAAATAAATCTTTAAAAAAAAATGAACAAAGATGGATGAAAATAGATAAATGAAAGACCAATAGAAGTGGCCCGCCCATCCCCCTCCCTCCCAAACCCGTCCCCCCCACCAAAAAAAAAAAATATTTAAAAAGGTTTGAGAATGCATCCTGTCTGGTAAGACAAGGAAGAAGGCAAGCTTTCTCTTTTTACTTTGCTTCACTTGTGCTTCTCTGTTTGAACATTTCAACATAAGAATGTATTAATATATCATTTATGTAATATACACGAGTGTGTACATGTAGGTGTATGCACATACATGCATGCTTAGTCACTCAGTCCTGTCTGATTCTTTGTAACTCTATGGACTATTGCATACCTGGAAAACCAAAAAGAATTGCCTGAAAGATTTAGAAACTACATATATGTGTGTGTGTGTGTGTGTGTGTGTGTATAGTTTAGAAACTATTTATATTGCAGGTAGAATTTTATAAAATAGCTAATTTGGGGAAGGATTCTTAAGGAAATTCTTCAATAAATAGTTGTCTTTGGCAAGTAGGGAGAGGCTAGAGGGGAAACTTTTTTGCCTTTTTAACATTGTTAATTTCAATTTTGCTTTTAAAATGAAATTATGTATCATGTGTATATATTAATATTAACCAAAAAACTAAATTAGAAATTAAGTAAAGTTTTATTTGATTTTCCTATAATAATCAAGACAAGAAAATTAAAAATGAGTAGAAAAGGATGTCAAATAAAAGAAGGAAAGTAAGTCTCAGAAAAGGTAACAGATTTGAATGATGTGAAACAAAATTTTTTGTAACAAAATAGCACATTTATGATTAAAAGGCAAGTAATACTTGCAGAAAGAGTGTATGCCTTGGCTGGATTATGTGGAAGAGCCGGAGTGTGGATTTAGGAGAAGCCAAGGTTTAGAAGAGAAAAGGGACACAAGAATATCCAACAAGACCCCCAAGGTACCTTTAATATTCATCCTTTGTTGAGAACAACCACCTTCTACTTTATTATGACCTGGTTATTAGTTTGTATTGCTGTTACTCTTGTGCTTTATTTCCCTTCTTGGAGGGCAGGGACCGTGATTGTGTATTAGTCGTCTTTAGCCCCTTCTACAGTGCGTGGCTCCAAGGTATGCCCAGTAGATAGTATCTGAATGAAACGAAGACAGTTTAAGATGATTGATTCTGCTGATCTTGGCAACAGGCTAGATCTGAAGGCTGTTGATTATTGTAGAGTGATTTTTGTATTCTGATATCCATTGATTCATTCAGTAAACTTTATGGAGCAACTACTTCATGCCAGGTAGTATGCTGCGGTTATAAAAAGGATAAAATGCTCTTACTCTTGAGGAACTTGGAAGGAAAGGTAGATGAGCTGGGACTTAATGCAAACGTGGGGAACGTATTCCTAGCATTGCATGGGGTCACAGAGACTGCCTGACCCAGCCTCCACTGGTGAGGATGGGGAAATTAGGAGGACTGCTTGTTTGGTTTCCACCTTAAAGATGGAAGGAGCTCACATAAAGGTAGGGATGCAAGAGGAAGATGTGTGTGGAGAGCAAACCAAGGATCGGTATTTCTGGATCCTCATTCTTATTCACTCAGCAATATTTATTTGATTTTTTTTTCCAAGAAACTTGATTTGAAGGTGCAAAGCTATGAAACTCAAGAGGAAAGGAGGTGAAAAATTTTTAAATTTATCTGTAGATAGTAGGGAGCTTAAAATGAAAAGATTTTAAACCAGGCTAGTGTTTACGATTGAGGTGCCTCCAGGTGTGCAGGGGTGTCGAGGGGTGGGTAGGGCTCTGGAAATACTGCCGTTGTCATCACCGGGTTTTACAAGAAAATTAAAAATGAGTAGAAAAGGATGTCAAATAAAAGAAGGAAAGTAAGTCTCAGAAAAGGTAACAGATTTGAATGATGTGAAACAAAATTTTTTGTAACAAAATAGCACATTTATGATTAAAAGGCAAGTAATACTTGCAGAAAGAGTGTATGCCTTGGCTGGATTATGTGGAAGAGCCGGAGTGTGGATTTAGGAGAAGCCAAGGTTTAGAAGAGAAAAGGGACACAAGAATATCCAACAAGACCCCCAAGGTACCTTTAATATTCATCCTTTGTTGAGAACAACCACCTTCTACTTTATTATGACCTGGTTATTAGTTTGTATTGCTGTTACTCTTGTGCTTTATTTCCCTTCTTGGAGGGCAGGGACCGTGATTGTGTATTAGTCGTCTTTAGCCCCTTCTACAGTGCGTGGCTCCAAGGTATGCCCAGTAGATAGTATCTGAATGAAACGAAGACAGTTTAAGATGATTGATTCTGCTGATCTTGGCAACAGGCTAGATCTGAAGGCTGTTGATTATTGTAGAGTGATTTTTGTATTCTGATATCCATTGATTCATTCAGTAAACTTTATGGAGCAACTACTTCATGCCAGGTAGTATGCTGCGGTTATAAAAAGGATAAAATGCTCTTACTCTTGAGGAACTTGGAAGGAAAGGTAGATGAGCTGGGACTTAATGCAAACGTGGGGAACGTATTCCTAGCATTGCATGGGGTCACAGAGACTGCCTGACCCAGCCTCCACTGGTGAGGATGGGGAAATTAGGAGGACTGCTTGTTTGGTTTCCACCTTAAAGATGGAAGGAGCTCACATAAAGGTAGGGATGCAAGAGGAAGATGTGTGTGGAGAGCAAACCAAGGATCGGTATTTCTGGATCCTCATTCTTATTCACTCAGCAATATTTATTTGATTTTTTTATTTCCAAGAAACTTGATTTGAAGGTGCAAAGCTATGAAACTCAAGAGGAAAGGAGGCGGTAGATTATCAAAAACCTTACTTGATATGGCAGAGACTTTGAACTTTATCTGTAGATAGTAGGGAGCTTAAAATGAAAAGATTTTAAACCAGGCTAGTGTTTACGATTGAGGTGCCCCTCCAGGTGTGCAGGGGGTGTCGAGGGGTGGGTAGGGCTCTGGAAATACTGCCGTTGTCATCACCGTGAGAGAATGATGTCTGTACAAGTCAGCGGTTCAGGTATATTTGGAAAGTACAATTGGCAGCATGCTGGATCATTGATAGGCTCTTGAGAATGTAGGGGTGGGCTCCAGGATGAGGCCTTGGTTTCCGTTTTGAGTGGTGACCTGGGTTGGGACACTCCAGGGGGACAACCTCAGCCACTCAGGGAAGCCACGTAAAACAGACAAGACTGTCTCTACTGGATGTGGTGATTGGAGCTTGTTGGGGATCTTGGCGAGAAGAGATCGCAGATCACAGAGGCTGAAGAACGAGGGCTGCTTAGAGCTGGGGCGTGTGGACATTTCTTTCAGGAAGAGACAGAGCTACCGTGGAGTGCAAAGAAAGGGTCCTTGTGTAGAACAGAAAAACTGCTCGATTTTTTTTTTTTCCCGTGTAAAAGAAACAATTGTTACTTCCCTTTAATTTTATAAGAATATTAGGTAGTTCTTTACTGTGTTTCCAAAAGTTATTTTGTGTTGAAATTATTACCAAAATGAAAATGGAGATTGAAGCTACTTTAAAGAATAGGAATTGAATGCCTGTAATCTTATCTATAGACAAAAATTATGTGTACATCCATCCATAGCTTGAAGGATTTGGCCATAAAATGACTTTGAAGGATTAAAAGATAGAACTGAAATTCAGAATGTTTTTCAGCAAATGGGACTGCTTGTTTGGTTTCCACCTTAAAGATGGAAGGAGCTCACATAAAGGTAGGGATGCAAGAGGAAGATGTGTGTGGAGAGCAAACCAAGGATCGGTATTTCTGGATCCTCATTCTTATTCACTCAGCAATATTTATTTGATTTTTTTATTTCCAAGAAACTTGATTTGAAGGTGCAAAGCTATGAAACTCAAGAGGAAAGGAGGCGGTAGATTATCAAAAACCTTACTTGATATGGCAGAGACTTTGAACTTTATCTGTAGATAGTAGGGAGCTTAAAATGAAAAGATTTTAAACCAGGCTAGTGTTTACGATTGAGGTGCCCCTCCAGGTGTGCAGGGGGTGTCGAGGGGTGGGTAGGGCTCTGGAAATACTGCCGTTGTCATCACCGTGAGAGAATGATGTCTGTACAAGTCAGCGGTTCAGGTATATTTGGAAAGTACAATTGGCAGCATGCTGGATCATTGATAGGCTCTTGAGAATGTAGGGTGGGCTCCAGGATGAGGCCTTGGTTTCCGTTTTGAGTGGTGACCTGGGTTGGGACACTCCAGGGGGACAACCTCAGCCACTCAGGGAAGCCACGTAAAACAGACAAGACTGTCTCTACTGGATGTGGTGATTGGAGCTTGTTGGGGATCTTGGCGAGAAGAGATCGCAGATCACAGAGGCTGAAGAACGAGGGCTGCTTAGAGCTGGGGCGTGTGGACATTTCTTTCAGGAAGAGACAGAGCTACCGTGGAGTGCAAAGAAAGGGTCCTTGTGTAGAACAGAAAAACTGCTCGATTTTTTTTTTTTCCCGTGTAAAAGAAACAATTGTTACTTCCCTTTAATTTTATAAGAATATTAGGTAGTTCTTTACTGTGTTTCCAAAAGTTATTTTGTGTTGAAATTATTACCAAAATGAAAATGGAGATTGAAGCTACTTTAAAGAATAGGAATTGAATGCCTGTAATCTTATCTATAGACAAAAATTATGTGTACATCCATCCATAGCTTGAAGGATTTGGCCATAAAATGACTGAAGTGATTGTGCAAAGCAGAATCCTTAAAAGATAGAACTGAAATTCCAGAATGTTTTTCAATGTATACTTTAAGATTTCTTCTTTTAGAAAGGGTTTATGGTCTTTAGGTGTTATTTGATCTAAGTTTAATAATAAGTATTTTCTAACAGTATAATGTTACTATGGTAGTAATAGTCTCTGTTGATGGTTAGATTTAATTTGTATAAATTGCATTTCATCACAGGTACTGATGATGTTGTAGGTCCTGAAGGCATGGAGAAATTTTGTGAAGACATTGGTGTTGAACCAGAAAATGTAAGTGCAACTTACTAAGTTGAGCAAATCAGTTGATTTGATTTTTGTCTCTTGACAAATAAAGTAAGGGTGTGTTAGTTTTTACAGGGCAATCTTAGAAGTATTCCATTCTGAATTGGTTTGTAAGCAGAACTTTTTTTTGCAGTTGATGTGGTGTAGCTACAGTTGGTCATTTTTTTCACATTTAATTTCTTAATTTCTTTAATTTCAGTGATCAGGTAGCTAAACTCGGTGACTGTGGGCCTGCGTGCCTCCAATGACAGGTCGCTGGGGAGCCGAGGTCACTGTGTGTCTCTGCCCCTGCCCCAGTTGCTCCAGCCTAATGAAGAGTTTGTCCAGGACTTGGAATAATTAATTCTTCTCAAGGGTCTTGAATAGGTTGTAATAATCAAAAATTTTTCACAGCTCCTTCACTTCCAGTTGAGTTTAGCTCGGAAAGTGATTGCTTTTTAGTGTAAAGGCCCTAAGTGCATCCATTAAAAAATTGAATTAGAAGGTTTTTTTACATGCTTAATTATTTTTGTCTAATTCTTACCATCATGTTATTGTTGAATATTTTCTCTAGTCCCCCACCTGTCTTACTGTAAAATGAAAAATTATACAGAATAGGGCTTCCCTGGTGGTCCAGTGGGTAAAGAGTCCGCCTTGCAGTGCAAGGGGCACCGGTCTGATCCCTGGCGCGGGAAGATCCTGCATGCCACGGAGCAGCTGGACTGGTGTGTCCAATTACGAGCCAGCACTCTGGAGTGCATGCGCCCACAGCCAGCCCTCTGCAGCGAGAGAGGCGACTGTGATGGGAGGCCCACACAGGCCAAAGACTAAAGATGGATGAAAATAAATAAATAAAAAAACAATAAAAGAGGCCAAAATTAAAAAAAAAAAAACATTATACAAAATGCCTGGCTCCTTAACTGTGCAATTTACTGTAATTACATCAGCCTCCAACTCAACAAATGTTTCTTACACTCTCAATGAATCTGTGTTCTGGACGAGCTCTCAGGGATCCCCCCTTTCACTCGGATGGTTGGTGAGATAACCTGGTGCCTGTGCGCCTATGTCGTGCTCTTGGAGATCTGACACTTTTTCCTTAAAAACATTTTTGTTACCATGTCTGTGCTTCTATCTTCTCCAGTTCCCCCCAATTATGCTTTAAGTTTTCTAAAGAGCCTTTGGACTATCCTTAACTTATTTATGTGGATTTTTGCCTTGAATTTTTAATGTGATCTAGTTCGGGTTGTTATTGTTCACTCGCTAAGTCCAACTCTTTTGACCCCATGGACTTTAGCTCGCCAGGCTTCCCTGTCCTTTACCGTCTCCTGGAGTTTGCTCAGATTCATGCACATTGAGTCAGTGATAGCATCCAACCATCTCATCCTCTGCTACCCTCTTCTTTTGCCATCAGTCTTTCCCAGCATCAGAGTCTTTTTCTCAGTGAGTTGACTCTGCATCAGGTGGCCTAAGTATTGGAGCTTCAGCTTCAGCATCAGTTCTTCCAATGAATATTCAGGGTTGAGTTCCTTTCGGAGTGACTGATTTGATCTTCTCGATGTCCAAGGGACTTTCAAGAGTCTTCTCCAGCATCACAATTTGAAAGCACCAGTTCTTCCATGCTCAGCTTTTATGGTCCAACTCTCATATCCTTACTTGACTACTGCAAACATCATAGCTTTGACCAGATGGACCTTTGTTGGCAAAGTAATGTCTTTGCTTTTTAATACACTGTCTAGGTTGGAAATAACTTTCCTCCAAGAAGCAAGTGTCTTTTAATTTCATGGCTGCAGTCACTGTCCATAGTGATTTTGAAGTCCAAAAAAATAAAATCTGTCATTGCTTCCACTTTTCCCTCATCTCTTTGCCCTGGAGTGATGGCACTGGATACCATGATCTTTGAATGTTGAGTTTTAAGCCATTTTTCTCGTTCAGGTATCTTGATAGATTATACAGTTTGGTGCAAAGGTTTGAGGAGAGCTGAGTCAGTGGTGTTTTGCCTGATCTGATCCATAGGCTAACTAGAGACAGACAGGAACATTTCACAACTTTACGTGTACCACATCTTCTTTATCAGTATCCTTGTTGGTGGACATTTCGGTTGCTTCCACGTCTTGGCGGGCCTCATTTTTTAATGTTAAGTCACCCTACTTTCCTCTCACTCTTATCATCATCTGACCAGTTGGGCACGTGAATTGTAGTTTAATGGTTTGGGACAGTTCTTCTAGGGTAAAGAAGGAAATTTTCTGACAGGGCTGGGCCAAGGTTGGCGGTGTTTTCTGGATCATGGTACAAGAGGGGTGTGAGTCAGCTGGATCTGAGAGGAGTCCTGAGGTCCCACCCAGGGGTAGCATTCAGCATATGATCAGAGGGGTGAGCAGCAGGGCCCGATGGTGAGGAGATTGGGAGCTACCAGGCCGCAGGTGTGAGAGGGCTTAAGTGGGTGTCTGCTCTCAGGGAGAAAGGCTTGTTGGGTAGGGGGGTGCTAACACTGTTTCTAACAACAACAACAAAAAGACAGGGAGACCAGGCTCTTTAAAGGTGCTCAGCCCCAAATACCAGTGTGTGTGTGCCCAGTCACTAACTCGTGTCCAACTCTTTGTGGCCCTTTTGGACTGTAGCTCACCAGGCTCCTCTGTCTGTGAAATTTTCCAGGCAACATTACTGGAATGGATTGCCATTTCCTACTCCAGGGGTTCTTCCCGATCCAGGAATTGAACCCACGTCTCCTGTCTTAGCAGGTGGATTCTTTTACCACTAGCGCCACCTGGAAGCCTCCCAAATACCAGTGTTCAATTAAAAAAATAAGTTGCTATTATTATCCTTTTTTTAGCCATTTATAAATCTTTGGTTCTCCATATAGGAGTAAAAATAGTCTTGAAATGCTGAATCACATAGAAGGCTAAAAGACTGAGTTCACACCATTTTCCCAAAGTATTTATTACTGTATTTGAACTCTAAGATGCCCCCAATAGAATTTTTATTATGTTATTCATCACTAAGAAGGAAAAATGTTAAGTAAATCTGATACACCATCAGTTACAGATGCATCCGTTTCAGAAAATGTCAGAAAAACAGATACTGAAATAATTTTTTAAAGACTTACCTGCATTGATGAGTGAGCATTTTAAAGTATTTAAAGTCCTCACCCTGCCTGATATTTATAGCTTATGAAATTTAAGCATGCTTGTAAAATTCATGTCAACTTTCATTTGCTAAGGTAACATCAAATAGGTTAGCATTTATTGGCTGTCTAGGTAAATGTCTGTTTTGGGTAAAGAAATAGCCATTGTGAATATCTGCTTTGGCTTTTTGGCCACATGATATGCATACGTATGTGTGTGTTCCTTTACCATAACCACTGTTTTTAACCTTAACAAGTGTTTATGTGGATACCCGTTCTAATAGAGAATTGGATATAGATACTGTTTGAGAACACACCAAGTTTAAATTAAAAACTGTATGTGAACCACATTGTCTTTATCCATTCCCTTGGTGGACATTTATATTGCTTCCATGTCTTGGCTTGCCTCATTTTTTGTTTTATCACCTGATTTCCTCTCACGGTCACCAGCGCCTGACCCAGTTGGGCTCATGGGTTGTAGTTCAGTGGTCGGGGACAGTTCTTCTGGGTGAAGAAATGAGATCACCTGCCAACTGCAGAGTGGGCTTGTCCCCAGCCAACTATATTATAGAAACATTCATTTTCTTTCCGTTGCCCTTTTTTCTACTATTAGAACAAATAGACATACAGCCATTCAGCAGTATATGCGTGGTCTCCAGTTCAGCACTTGGCTTCCATTTGGTATGAATGACTCTCCAGAGATAGTCAGTCCTGTGAAGTGGCAGGAAGGTCCCAGGCAGGCCCCGCCCCCTCCTTCACCTCTCCAGGAGCAGCATACTTTGTTTTTAAGTTACTCCTCATCTTGGCTTGGGTCTTTGAGGTGAATGAGGTGAGAGGGCTTCCTCCTCTTTCCCCAATCTGGACAGCCTCAGTAAATTAAGTCCCCAAATAGATATTTTTAATTTATCTGTATTTGAACTCTAAGATGCCCCCAATAGAATTTTTATTATGTTATTCATCACTAAGAAGGAAAAATGTTAAGTAAATCTGATACACCATCAGTTACAGATGCATCCGTTTCAGAAAATGTCAGAAAAACAGATACTGAAATAATTTTTTAAAGACTTACCTGCATTGATGAGTGAGCATTTTAAAGTATTTAAAGTCCTCACCCTGCCTGATATTTATAGCTTATGAAATTTAAGCATGCTTGTAAAATTCATGTCAACTTTCATTTGCTAAGGTAACATCAAATAGGTTAGCATTTATTGGCTGTCTAGGTAAATGTCTGTTTTGGGTAAAGAAATAGCCATTGTGAATATCTGCTTTGGCTTTTTGGCCACATGATATGCATACGTATGTGTGTGTTCCTTTACCATAACCACTGTTTTTAACCTTAACAAGTGTTTATGTGGATACCCGTTCTAATAGAGAATTGGATATAGATACTGTTTGAGAACACACCAAGTTTAAATTAAAAACTGTATGTGAACCACATTGTCTTTATCCATTCCCTTGGTGGACATTTATATTGCTTCCATGTCTTGGCTTGCCTCATTTTTTGTTTTATCACCTGATTTCCTCTCACGGTCACCAGCGCCTGACCCAGTTGGGCTCATGGGTTGTAGTTCAGTGGTCGGGGACAGTTCTTCTGGGTGAAGAAATGAGATCACCTGCCAACTGCAGAGTGGGCTTGTCCCCAGCCAACTATATTATAGAAACATTCATTTTCTTTCCGTTGCCCTTTTTTCTACTATTAGAACAAATAGACATACAGCCATTCAGCAGTATATGCGTGGTCTCCAGTTCAGCACTTGGCTTCCATTTGGTATGAATGACTCTCCAGAGATAGTCAGTCCTGTGAAGTGGCAGGAAGGTCCCAGGCAGGCCCCGCCCCCTCCTTCACCTCTCCAGGAGCAGCATACTTTGTTTTTAAGTTACTCCTCATCTTGGCTTGGGTCTTTGAGGTGAATGAGGTGAGAGGGCTTCCTCCTCTTTCCCCAATCTGGACAGCCTCAGCTCTGGCCCTGTGTAAGAGCTCTGGAAAGCTTACAGCTGGAGGCATCGTGGAAGTGTAATTTTGTCTTATATACCTTCAGGTATTTATTGAACTCACCATTACTAGCTCAGTGCCACCCTTTTCTCTAAAACCTCTAAGTGAAAAAGTGACGGAGCAGTGCCACACGCCAGTTGTCAGAGTTGCTCACATCAGCAGAGTTTCAGAAGATCTGTGGAAGGCGGGAAGGGAGCCCCCGAGAGTGACTGAGGGACAGTGTGCCCAGCCTGTGCTCCTTGCAGGCACAGCACCATCCAAGTGGACTGTTGGGCTGCATTAAGATCATTCCCCAGTATATAGAGTTGAACTTACCAGTACTGTGTCCACCATCTGTGTCCCACCCCCTGTCTTTTGGTTTTTTGACACACTGCTCTGCACCTCACTGGTTTCATTTTCACCTGTATCTTGGAAACTGTTCCCTATTTGTGTCAACGACTCCACTTAATCTCTCTCAATAGTGACATTGTATTCCTTTGTATAGAGTGTGTTTTGCAAAGGTGTTTTACCTCGCTCCTTATTGGTAGGCATCTGGTGGTTGTCAGTCTTTTACTGCTACTACAAGTGGTCCTGTGGTAACTTGTTGCGTGTACAGCTCTGTGTACCTGTGCGGGCGTATCTGTGATGTCTCTTCCCATAGGTGGAACTCTGGTTTCAGTTTTGAAACTGCAGAGCTGCACTCGGGAGAGGTTAATCCTTTACACATCTACCGTCAGTCTTCATCCATCAGAAGTCATGTTTCTCCCAACCTGTCTGCAGACTGAATTATCCAGATTAAACTTCTAGATGTTTGCCAAACTAGACCTCACTTCCTAAGTTACCCTGTTCCTATTTCAGTGACTAAACTACTGTGAGCAGAAGCATTTGGTGTGATGTTACTGTTTTTGATTGCTGAGATCTGTCCTCCTGATCTGATTGGTCTTTTTGTTGTTGTTTTTTTTTTTGTTTTTGTTTAAACAGGTAGTTATGCTTGTCCTAGCTTGGAAATTGGATGCACAAAACATGGGTTATTTTACTCTACAGGAATGGTTAAAAGGCATGACTTCTCTACAGTAAGTCCTGAGGCTGCCCTGGGATAGGGGTGGGGGGCCCTGCTCTCCCCTGCCTGCCTGCCTGCCTCAGGGATCTCGTCTGGATTGAGTGACTGAAGGAACGCCAAGGGTCTGGGCAGGCTTCTCCTGTGACCATAGGTGCAAAGACCAAGCCCTGTTTTCATAAGAGGAGGAGGGCTATTAATGATGAATTTCAGCAATTAAAGTCTTTATGTAATGCACACTGTTTATTCTTCTAGAGCAGCTCAATAGAAATGAGCCATCCTTTTCTCATATATGTGAGCCACATAATACAATTTAAAATTTTCTAATAGCCACATTTTTAAAAAAGTAAAAAGAAACAGGTAAAATTTATTTTGATGTATTGTACTTAACCCCAAATATCCGAAATATTATTATCCTAACCTGTAATCAACATTTTAAAATCATTGAGCTATTTTACCATCTTTCTTAAACATCAACTCTGGTGTCTATTTTGCATTTATAGAATCAACGACTCCACTTAATCTCTCTCAATAGTGACATTGTATTCCTTTGTATAGAGTGTGTTTTGCAAAGGTGTTTTACCTCGCTCCTTATTGGTAGGCATCTGGTGGTTGTCAGTCTTTTACTGCTACTACAAGTGGTCCTGTGGTAACTTGTTGCGTGTACAGCTCTGTGTACCTGTGCGGGCGTATCTGTGATGTCTCTTCCCATAGGTGGAACTCTGGTTTCAGTTTTGAAACTGCAGAGCTGCACTCGGGAGAGGTTAATCCTTTACACATCTACCGTCAGTCTTCATCCATCAGAAGTCATGTTTCTCCCAACCTGTCTGCAGACTGAATTATCCAGATTAAACTTCTAGATGTTTGCCAAACTAGACCTCACTTCCTAAGTTACCCTGTTCCTATTTCAGTGACTAAACTACTGTGAGCAGAAGCATTTGGTGTGATGTTACTGTTTTTGATTGCTGAGATCTGTCCTCCTGATCTGATTGGTCTTTTTGTTGTTGTTTTTTTTTTTGTTTTTGTTTAAACAGGTAGTTATGCTTGTCCTAGCTTGGAAATTGGATGCACAAAACATGGGTTATTTTACTCTACAGGAATGGTTAAAAGGCATGACTTCTCTACAGTAAGTCCTGAGGCTGCCCTGGGATAGGGGTGGGGGGCCCTGCTCTCCCCTGCCTGCCTGCCTGCCTCAGGGATCTCGTCTGGATTGAGTGACTGAAGGAACGCCAAGGGTCTGGGCAGGCTTCTCCTGTGACCATAGGTGCAAAGACCAAGCCCTGTTTTCATAAGAGGAGGAGGGCTATTAATGATGAATTTCAGCAATTAAAGTCTTTATGTAATGCACACTGTTTATTCTTCTAGAGCAGCTCAATAGAAATGAGCCATCCTTTTCTCATATATGTGAGCCACATAATACAATTTAAAATTTTCTAATAGCCACATTTTTAAAAAAGTAAAAAGAAACAGGTAAAATTTATTTTGATGTATTGTACTTAACCCCAAATATCCGAAATATTATTATCCTAACCTGTAATCAACATTTTAAAAATCATTGAGCTATTTTACCATCTTTTTTCATATTGAATCATCAACTCTGGTGTCTATTTTGCATTTATAGTACATCTCAATCTTCATTAGCTGCATTTCAGGTGCCCATATTAGTGGCTACCCTGTTCATATTCAACAGCACAGGTTTACAGCCCTGGTGTTAGCATCTGACTTATAGTTACTGAGAACGATTGAGTAAAGTATAACTTATAAGTGAAGATACTTGATATCTTTTATTTGATATATTCTGATACTCGCTTTGGGCAAGTTTAGAATTTTATTACTCTAGTGATTACAAAACAATAATAATAAAGATTCTGTTTGTTACTTGGCACACAGAATTGAAGAAAAATCAGTGGTTTTGTGTGTTCACTTTGTGCTTGCATGCATGTGTGTGTGTGTGTGTTCACATGTGTGTGCTTGCCAAGAGTTTCACTCAGGAAAACATTATTCTCTTATCCATTGAAAGATACACATGAGGTGAATGATGAAGCATTTCAAATGATACTGGAAGAGGAAGTGCTGATTCTTAACACAGTATTGGATAACTGATCTAAAGTACTTGCAATAGCTTTTTCTTTTTACTTAGGTAGAAATAATAGACTTCAGTGTTTACTGGATTAAAATTGGAATTGAAATGGCTTTATGGCTGTAGTTAAATAATTTAGGAATTTGTCAGCTTTTAATATCATTGTCCCTTGGTCACTGGTAACAATATTTTGTTTGCATTGTGCTTAGTACACTTTTCTGAGGCCTTCTCACTGTTCTCTTATTTGAGCCTTATACCTACCTCGACAGATCAGGCTTCATCCTGCACATTTTACAAATGAGGAAACTGAGGCTTCACAGAGGCATGTGATTTGTGATGGGATTAGGGATAGGAAGAAATCCTAAGACTTTTGATTTTCTGATTCTTCAGTCGCATTCTTCCTCTTATCAACTGTTATCTGATGACACATGCATTTTAAGTAAAAGCCAAATCACCTTTTTACAAACACACTTTCCTCAACACGTTGTGGGATTTTCGGGTTAAGTCTCTGGGATCTCTTGGAATTGTGTTTGTCCTGATGGGAAACACCTCCTTATGATGATGGTAAGCCTACTAACTTTTGGATTGTTTTCCTCGCGGCCTCTCTTTGTTGCTCCCCGGATAGCAGTCAGGGTGGCTGCCTTTTTTATGCATTTCAGGTGCCCATATTAGTGGCTACCCTGTTCATATTCAACAGCACAGGTTTACAGCCCTGGTGTTAGCATCTGACTTATAGTTACTGAGACGATTGAGTAAAGTATAACTTATAAGTGAAGATACTTGATATCTTTTATTTGATATATTCTGATACTCGCTTTGGGCAAGTTTAGAATTTTATTACTCTAGTGATTACAAAACAATAATAATAAAGATTCTGTTTGTTACTTGGCACACAGAATTGAAGAAAAATCAGTGGTTTTGTGTGTTCACTTTGTGCTTGCATGCATGTGTGTGTGTGTGTGTTCACATGTGTGTGCTTGCCAAGAGTTTCACTCAGGAAAACATTATTCTCTTATCCATTGAAAGATACACATGAGGTGAATGATGAAGCATTTCAAATGATACTGGAAGAGGAAGTGCTGATTCTTAACACAGTATTGGATAACTGATCTAAAGTACTTGCAATAGCTTTTTCTTTTTACTTAGGTAGAAATAATAGACTTCAGTGTTTACTGGATTAAAATTGGAATTGAAATGGCTTTATGGCTGTAGTTAAATAATTTAGGAATTTGTCAGCTTTTAATATCATTGTCCCTTGGTCACTGGTAACAATATTTTGTTTGCATTGTGCTTAGTACACTTTTCTGAGGCCTTCTCACTGTTCTCTTATTTGAGCCTTATACCTACCTCGACAGATCAGGCTTCATCCTGCACATTTTACAAATGAGGAAACTGAGGCTTCACAGAGGCATGTGATTTGTGATGGGATTAGGGATAGGAAGAAATCCTAAGACTTTTGATTTTCTGATTCTTCAGTCGCATTCTTCCTCTTATCAACTGTTATCTGATGACACATGCATTTTAAGTAAAAGCCAAATCACCTTTTTACAAACACACTTTCCTCAGCACGTTGTGGGATTTTCGGGTTAAGTCTCTGGGATCTCTTGGAATTGTGTTTGTCCTGATGGGAAACACCTCCTTATGATGATGGTAAGCCTACTAACTTTTGGATTGTTTTCCTCGCGGCCTCTCTTTGTTGCTCCCCGGATAGCAGTCAGGGTGGCTGCTCATTTTAAAGGACTCTTGTGATGAAGAGTGCAAGCTTAAATCAAGATTTTCTTCAAGGCTTTAGAGGAGGTACCATCAGCATTTTTTCAGGCAGATTTTCATTTGTCTTAAGAGGGTATAATACCCATTTTTGTAGAGTTCTAGATTTGTTTTTACATTTGCCTTTACAAAAGAATATTACTACCCAGTGCCAGGCCTGGCTCATGTTTTGAGGATCACATTGTCTGGAAACTGAGCGGGCCAGCTCCCTGGCGGAGGCCTGCGTGGACGCTCACGGGCAGGGTGTGCTCCCCGAGCTCTTGGTCGGGAGCTCTGCTCGCCACTTTGTGTGACACAGGTGGTGGCAGGTGGATTCCCACAGCAAGTGACCAACTCGGTCCTCGCACTTTACTATGTAGTAACAGACTGATCTGCTCAAAGGAATTGAGGAGTCTGCTCTCTTTTTGTGATGTGAAACTCAGATTAGTTTCCTCATCAGTGAGGTGAAGATGGTTACTCACAGTAACCTTTAAGGTTCTTTATAGTGGAGAACTAGTGCAGTTTGAAGTTTAGAGAACTTCCACTCCCTCTTCCTCCTGCCTCCCTAGATTCGTCATTTGTTCAGCAAATATTTGAGTGGCAGTGATGTGCCAAGCACAGAATTTTAGGTCCCAGGGAAACAAAAGCCAGGAACGAGACAAAGTCCATTTGGGGCAGGAACTTGGAAGCAGTGTTCAGCCAGAGTATCCAGAAGTAATAAGGTCACTTGTGTTTCTGCTCATTGTATTTATAAGGTATTTGCACCCCATAAATAAGAAAACTCAGAGGCCAGTCTTTCATATCTTCTAAAGGTGGAAAGTAGTCCATCTTCTGAATGATCGATTTCATCTTCTCTTTGAAGTTTTTTTCCTTTTTTCTCATTTTTGGCTTAATTAAACTTGTCCAGTGAACATTTTTGGACTCAAGCTGGAATTAAAGTATGTATAACAAAACCTTTTCTTTCTTTTTTTTTTTTTTTAAAGTTACTATACTGTGGGTACATGCTAGACATAGGAAGCCCAGGAGTTTTGGACCCAGAGAGTTTTGAATCTGTTACTTCCTAGATGTCTCTGATAGTGTCCCTAAAACCGAGAAGGTTGAACTGATGGAATGTGGGACACCCAGAAATCAGTCTCCTGGGTGCTGTCTGAGAAGCCTGTTCTTGTGCTTCGCCTCTCCAGGGCTGGGTTTTGTGGCTCTAGGAAGAGGTGACAGCAGCTGGTAGGGAGCCTCGATCTCCAGGCTCCTGCGATGGTTCTCAGAGAGAAGGCATGGCTCTTGCTTTGTTTTGACCCTGCCATGTGGCCTGTGGGATCTCAGTTACGTGACCAGGGATTGAACCCACACCCTGGACAGTGGAAGCACAGAGTCCTAACACAGGACCACCGGGAAATTTCCAGCTCTTGTTACAGTTGACTTTTATGTTTTGTCTTTTTCCATCCAGCATGCAGGTGTAAGGTTATGCCTGATGAATTAAGCTTGGAGAGCATTTAAGCTAAACAAAATGGAACCAAAAAAGTATGTTAGCCTTGTAGCTAACTTTGGATAGATCTGATGATGGGATGGAAGATGTCTTTGGACTGACTGAGTGAAGGGGTGAAGGCTGTCTCTGGGTAATGGAAGAGAACTGTCTTTGCGTTTATAACCGTTGAAGATTCTCCTCATTCTTGTTGCTTCTGTGTTTCAGCAGCACAGTTCAAATAAACAGGGATTCCACACTCTTGTGCGTATTTGCTTGTGGGAAATGATGCCCCTTAGCGGTGTGGCACTGTTCCTGTGTGACTGCCTCTAGTTTTGTCATATATAGTGCACAGAGAAGCAGGGGGACATGGGCTGAAGGATGTGGCTGGTTTCTGAAAAGTCTCAGGCCAGCCCTGTGCCTCAGGTCTTTGCTGGAACTGAGCCATCTGCAGATGACCTTGTTGAATGGCCACTAGATGGCAACCTACGGTTCAGACAGGGTGACTCAGCAGTCTTGCTCCCTGGATGGGTTGGTCCACAGGCTGTGCAGGGCCAGACCCCTTTAAAGCTCGTTACTGACAGTATCGTCTTTAACCTGTCTTTCATAGACCCACGCCGTGCAGATGTACTTCGGGCGTTTGACGCTTGACATGCGCTCTGCGCATCTTGCCATGCGGGGGCCACTTTGCCGTGTGGCTGGACCGACCCCAGGCTGCGGAGCTGCATGTTTGCCTTGTAGCCATGTTGTTTTCTCTCAGCTGTGCCGTGGTTCCTGCTCCAGGGTCTGCTAAAACGGGCAACTACTCTTCTTTCTTTTGTTGAGCAGAACTCACCTAAACCACTGGCCCGGATCTGGCCAATGTCTTGTGGTTTTGGTCCTTAACCTTTTTTCCAAATGAACAGTGTAACTCCAGCCTTAGGTATTTTGAGGTTAGCTGTTTCCCTGCCCTTGACTCCGCTCCCTTATTATTACTAATGAAATATTACTTGTATATCCATGGTAAGAAAATCACAGTGAACAGTAGAGAGGCCATTGCTCAGCAAGCTCTGCGCCTAGTCCTGCCTCACAGGTCCCCATGCACTGCCTTCTCATGCAGCCTTGTAGCCTCCATCAACCCTCACAGGTTCTGGTGCTAAGTCTCCAACTAGACAGTCAACCAGTGTTTCTTTTTCCCTTCCCTAATCTTTCTCCACAGAGATCCAGAGTGGGCTTTTCAAGATGGAAGCCTGATCATGGTCTCTCCTATGATAGGAAGTGACTTCCATTATTTCTAAGATTCAAAAAAAGAAAAAAAAAAAAAAAAGAACCCAGGACAAACAAAAGCCCCACTGTAGACCACCAAAACCCGTTACAATCTGGGCCTGCTTCTCTTTCAGCTTCTTCCTGGCCACATTCCCTCTTACTCTCCCCAGTCTAGTCGTGTGATTTTCTTTTAGTCTTTGCACTCGGCCTGCTACTAGGCCTTTATGCATACTATCCCTTTAACCTGGAAAGCCCTGCCCTCCAAAAGCATCTAGTTTCCACTTATCTTTCGACTCTCAACTTGCAAGTCAGTCCCTTAAAGAAGCCTCTTCTGGCTTATAAAGTAGTCTAATTTTAATCTTTTTTTGTTTTCAAAGACATCAAGAAGGACATTCTAAATTCTTGTAAACTCATAGAAATGACACATTTACTGTAACTTTTGACTTTTAGGTAATGTGTCATCTAAATAAATTATAGGAAATCTTTTGTAGGTAGCCACAAAAAATCGCACAAATTTCACAATTTTAGTGCTGACAATGCATCAGTGCATTGATGAATTGTATTTTGGTTTATAAAGTATGTAAACGATTTACATTGTTAATATTTGTGTCATGTGTATTATCTGTACTTGGTAAGAGGTAAAAGGTCTATAGGGAAGCACCGAGAAACACGTCCAGCACTGAAAGTCTTCAATATTGCCAGTGAAAATGATGAACTCTTATTCTTATTTTCAAGGGCTAGATATATGAACAGAAAGTTAGTTTGAATAGCCAGTTAATATACTTAAGAAAAATAGTGTGTCACTTACCTGTGAAAACAGGTTGTCTTCACCAGGCCTCCTTGGAGAAATAACTGATTTGAAGTCTAGGGTCGAGAGAGTACAGGGTGAGCTAGAACATCTTGTGTCAGAAAGTGAGGATGTGCTCAGAGACTGATAGGGACGTGTCAGAAGGACACTAAGCCAGCTGAAGGGACAATCTGCCCCAGAAAGAATGAGGACAGTAACAGATGATAACACTGAGAGAAAGGGAAGAATCCTAAGTCCACAAACTAGAGAAAGTGATGAGTGGAGCTTTCTTTACAGAACAGTTCCAGCCTAAAAGAGTAAAAGCATGCTAGAATTAGAGGAAGTCACCGTTTTGCATCCTCAAATGTAAAGCTGATTCAGGTAGGGATCATAACAGATGCTGTAGCCACCTGGTGATAGGTTGTTGAGGAACAGGGTTGTCTGTCTCAAGGGGCCGTCCTCAGGTTAGACACCAGATCAGAGGGGCCAAGAGTGCCTTTAAATGGAGACGGTTCACCTTCACCAAGTGCGTCACCTTAATATCATAAGTACTGGAACGAACTGTCCTCCTGGGGGTTACCGAGAAGCACATAGAGTGGAGTGTTCTTATCATGAGTGCTTAATCGAAGTATAATCAGAGGGAAATTATCTAACAAACAGAGTCTACAGAACAGCTAGTCTGGTCGCTGCAAAAATGACGTTGTCAAGACAGAAAGAAGGCAGGATACCTTCTGGAAACTAAGGAGGTAGACATCTGAAAGCAGTACATAAACTTTGATTGAATTCCCAATGAAAAAAAAAAACAGCTAGGGGAAAATTGGGAAATTTGTGCGTGAGTGAGCTAAGAAGGTTAACATTCTAGGATAGTAAGAGTTATGACGGGGCGTTGAGGCATTTAGGAGTAAAGTGGCATTGTGTTTGCAACTTACTTTCAAATGGTTCAGAAAAAAGTGCTCGTATATGAATGAGAGCAGAAATGTGACCGTGTGCACGTGGACCCAGGGAGTGGGTACATGGTGTTTACTTACTAGACCGCCAGCTATTCTGTACATTCAAAATTTCTTAAAAAGCATATGAAAATACAGCTCATCATGGACGAGTTCCAACTGCAGGGTTTTCATTGTGTTTGGGATTGTTTTATATTATTGCCCCACGGAGGAAAAAAAAACCTCAGAGTTATAATTTGCCTTTATTCTGTTTTTCTAGATGTGATACAACAGAAAAACTCAGAAATACTTTGGATTACTTAAGATCATTATTAAATGTTTTTTTTCGATTACTAAGCACTGAAGTGACAATCTGCCCCAGAAAGAATGAGGACAGTAACAGATGATAACACTGAGAGAAAGGGAAGAATCCTAAGTCCACAAACTAGAGAAAGTGATGAGTGGAGCTTTCTTTACAGAACAGTTCCAGCCTAAAAGAGTAAAAGCATGCTAGAATTAGAGGAAGTCACCGTTTTGCATCCTCAAATGTAAAGCTGATTCAGGTAGGGATCATAACAGATGCTGTAGCCACCTGGTGATAGGTTGTTGAGGAACAGGGTTGTCTGTCTCAAGGGGCCGTCCTCAGGTTAGACACCAGATCAGAGGGGCCAAGAGTGCCTTTAAATGGAGACGGTTCACCTTCACCAAGTGCGTCACCTTAATATCATAAGTACTGGAACGAACTGTCCTCCTGGGGGTTACCGAGAAGCACATAGAGTGGAGTGTTCTTATCATGAGTGCTTAATCGAAGTATAATCAGAGGGAAATTATCTAACAAACAGAGTCTACAGAACAGCTAGTCTGGTCGCTGCAAAAATGACGTTGTCAAGACAGAAAGAAGGCAGGATACCTTCTGGAAACTAAGGAGGTAGACATCTGAAAGCAGTACATAAACTTTGATTGAATTCCCAATGAAAAAAAAAAACAGCTAGGGGAAAATTGGGAAATTTGTGCGTGAGTGAGCTAAGAAGGTTAACATTCTAGGATAGTAAGAGTTATGACGGGGCGTTGAGGCATTTAGGAGTAAAGTGGCATTGTGTTTGCAACTTACTTTCAAATGGTTCAAAAAAAAGTGCTCGTATATGAATGAGAGCAGAAATGTGACCGTGTGCACGTGGACCCAGGGAGTGGGTACATGGTGTTTACTTACTAGACCGCCAGCTATTCTGTACATTCAAAATTTCTTAAAAAGCATATGAAAATACAGCTCATCATGGACGAGTTCCAACTGCAGGGTTTTCATTGTGTTTGGGATTGTTTTATATTATTGCCCCACGGAGGAAAAAAAAACCTCAGAGTTATAATTTGCCTTTATTCTGTTTTTCTAGATGTGATACAACAGAAAAACTCAGAAATACTTTGGATTACTTAAGATCATTATTAAATGATTCTACAAACTTTAAACTTATTTACAGATATGCCTTTGACTTTGCACGGGTGAGTCCTCTGGATCCTGTCCAGATGTTTTCCTCTCCTCTCCCCTTTTCTCCCCACTGCCTTGTGAGGTTTGTTTTACATACTCCTCCCAGGATGCTAGTCAAAATTTCTCTCTATGTGTCCACTAGTGTGTCAGCAAAAAACTCCAGTGATAGGCCTCTAACAGCCCTGGGGATTGGCTTAGACATAATTGTAAATGACCATGTCATCGACATTGTTCTAAGTGTCTCTTAGATAAGCTTGGAAAAACTATCCCTTCTCACGAAACAGCAAGCCTTCCCCTGTGGAGTTTATTGGAATAAGCTAGTCAGATTGCAGACAGTTTCAGTTGGGGTGCTGGGTAATATCTGGATATCATTTGAATTTCAAACGTAAGCTAATTTCAGTGGACAGGATTCAAACGTAACTTCTTGTCATTATTTTAAAAAGTGATCACCTTGTTTGTCACGTTGTGAGCCAGGCCAGCGTTTGAGACGCTGATTCTACTGGATTGATGCCAAGCTGTGTTTTTCAGCCTGGTCACCACAGGTAGTGAGTGAATTCTGAGACACTGCTTAGCCTTGTGTTCATTCACTGTCCACGGCCCATACGTACAATTATGCTGTCGTGCTGGATGGTGGTTTCTCTTCTGTTCGTGTGCCTGCTGGGTTCAGGGGACTAGGCTTTCTTGATTGGTGATTTTTTTTTTTTTAATGATTTCTTTAAACAGTGAACTCAGTGACAGATAACACTTTTTTTCTTATCGCCATGTGGATTTTTCCTTTTTCTCTGCTTTGGTTCTGTTAGTTTAGCCAAAAGTTTATTAGCTGGTGAGTTCTGATGACACAACAGTAGTTCACCATGGTGTTCTCATGTGGGCGTTTTTGCATTACATTTGCAGTCTTCAAATAAAATTAGGACATGCATGACAATTTGTGAATATTAGAAACGGTGCATTGAAATTCAGTTGTGGTATTTGACTAAATGGCATTTGTATAGTTGTATATGGAAGTTGTTTGCCAGATGCTTTTAGAGTAGATGCATAGTTTCTAGGCTGAAATGTTTTCCTTCTCAAAAATCTTTTCCACCCAAAGTCAGCAGTGTCCTATTGTATGGGTGAAATTTTGGTTAGAAGCATCATGCCTTTTCACCACAATCAGCTGTGCTTTCTAGCTTCCTTGTTTGGGAGTTGAGTTTTCCCAGTTAGAGCAGGGTTCCGTTTTCCTTCTGCCTGGCGGTTCACCCCCTTCTCAGTTGGTCACAAGTCTCCTTTGGTTGCCTCTCTCGGTGCTCCCACCACAGCCTTGGGTTGAGGCCATGCTTGCGCCTGCACTGCTCCCATGGCCTCCATGCCAGCAGGGCATGGTCCACCTGCCCACAGCCTTGGGCCACCTGTCCACCTTTAGCCATCAGCACCATGGCCTCCATGTGAGCGTAGCGCTTCCCCCACCGTGTGTGGATGGCACAGTCGCTGCCCCAGCGCCTGAGGGATGGATGGGATGGTTTTGTCCTCCTTCCCCGTGGAGTGGGGTGAACCAGGCCACTCGGTCGCTCAGCAGTAGGTCCAGGGCAGCACTCAGGTTCTGGCTGCAGGCCCCGTCAGCGGTCCCTCCAGGCCCTCACAGTCTAGCCCCAGGTTTCCCCTCCCACAGGATGCCTGTGCTCTGCTGATGGTGTACTAGCTATTGGCTGCACCTGCCCCTGCCCTGTCTTCCTGCTCCCCGCCTTTTGCCATGCTAGGTGCGTGTGTGGATCCGGATTTCTGTCTGGTATCATTTATCTTCTGCCTAAAGAGTTTCCTTCAACAGTGCACATAGTACAGTTTTTCTGGTGATGAATCTCTAAGCTTTTATTTAGCCTTCAATTTAGAAGGTACTTACCTGGATAAGAGAGTCCAGATCTACCAGTCCTTCTTTCAGTGCTCTAACGCTGGCTCTCTGTTGTCTTCCGCCTCGTGGGGTTTCTGATGATGTCTGACGTCATTCATGATTCCTTTGAACAGAGTGTCTTGTTTTGTTTTCTGATTGCTGTCATTCTCTTCAAATAAAATTAGGACATGCATGACAATTTGTGAATATTGGGTCAGCAGTTGTGGTATTTGACTAAATGGCATTTGTATAGTTGTATATGGAAGTTGTTTGCCAGATGCTTTTAGAGTAGATGCATAGTTTCTAGGCTGAAATGTTTTCCTTCTCAAAAATCTTTTCCACCCAAAGTCAGCAGTGTCCTATTGTATGGGTGAAATTTTGGTTAGAAGCATCATGCCTTTTCACCACAATCAGCTGTGCTTTCTAGCTTCCTTGTTTGGGAGTTGAGTTTTCCCAGTTAGAGCAGGGTTCCGTTTTCCTTCTGCCTGGCGGTTCACCCCCTTCTCAGTTGGTCACAAGTCTCCTTTGGTTGCCTCTCTCGGTGCTCCCACCACAGCCTTGGGTTGAGGCCATGCTTGCGCCTGCACTGCTCCCATGGCCTCCATGCCAGCAGGGCATGGTCCACCTGCCCACAGCCTTGGGCCACCTGTCCACCTTTAGCCATCAGCACCATGGCCTCCATGTGAGCGTAGCGCTTCCCCCACCGTGTGTGGATGGCACAGTCGCTGCCCCAGCGCCTGAGGGATGGATGGGATGGTTTTGTCCTCCTTCCCTGTGGAGTGGGGTGAACCAGGCCACTCGGTCGCTCAGCAGTAGGTCCAGGGCAGCACTCAGGTTCTGGCTGCAGGCCCCGTCAGCGGTCCCTCCAGGCCCTCACAGTCTAGCCCCAGGTTTCCCCTCCCACAGGATGCCTGTGCTCTGCTGATGGTGTACTAGCTATTGGCTGCACCTGCCCCTGCCCTGTCTTCCTGCTCCCCGCCTTTTGCCATGCTAGGTGCGTGTGTGGATCCGGATTTCTGTCTGGTATCATTTATCTTCTGCCTAAAGAGTTTCCTTCAACAGTGCACATAGTACAGTTTTTCTGGTGATGAATCTCTAAGCTTTTATTTAGCCTTCAATTTAGAAGGTACTTACCTGGATAAGAGAGTCCAGATCTACCAGTCCTTCTTTCAGTGCTCTAACGCTGGCTCTCTGTTGTCTTCCGCCTCGTGGGGTTTCTGATGATGTCTGACGTCATTCATGATTCCTTTGAACAGAGTGTCTTGTTTTGTTTTCTGATTGCTGTCATTCTCTTCACTGCTCTTCAGCAGGTTGACTGTGATAGGCCTTGACATAATGTTTCTTATGTTTACTCTTGTTGGGGTTTGTTGCATTTTTAGGTTTTTGGACTTACAGTTTCTTGGGAAATTTCTCAGCTCTTATTTCTTCAGATTTTTCTACAGTTTCTCCCTCTCTCTTCCTCATGGGACGACAATTACACCTGTGTTATATGCTTGATTCTGTCACACAAGCTACTGATGCTATGTTCAGTTTTTTTGTTTTTGTGTTCCCTTTGGGTCATATTTATTACTGTAACTTCTAATACTGATCTTTTATTCTCTTCATCTTAGCCAGTATATTTTCATTTCGGATGCTATATTTTTCATCTCTAGAAATACTGTTTGTGTCTTTTTATATTGATTTCTCGCATCATGATAGTATTTTCTTCTACCGTCTTCAACTTCCTGGATTTGTTTATGGCAGGTGCTCTAAGAGCATTGTGTTCTGGTTCTGTCATATCTGTCATTTCTCTGTCTCTTTCTCTGGTTAAAATTTTCATCTTGGTTATGGTCCATATTTTACTGCTTCTTTGCCTTCTTGATAGTTTTCTTTTTTTTTTTAATCGGATGCTGAGTATTCTGTTTTATGCTGGGGTTTGTCATATTTCTTTAAATAATGTTGGATTTAAAATTTCTTTTCTGGCATGTAGTTAAGTTACTTGGAGTCAGATTGATCCTTTGAAAGGACGGGTCCAGAGCAACCTCAGTCTAGCGACGACGTAGCCCCTCTAGGAAGACAGCACCCTTCTGAGGATTCTCCCCAAGGCTCTGTGTGTTTTGAGATTTTCTGCCGTGACTGGTGGGAATTCAGACCCCTGGGTCTGTTTTAGTGCACATAGTACAGTTTTCTGGTGATGAATCTCTAAGCTTTTATTTAGCCTTCAATTTAGAAGGTACTTACCTGGATAAGAGAGTCCAGATCTACCAGTCCTTCTTTCAGTGCTCTAACGCTGGCTCTCTGTTGTCTTCCGCCTCGTGGGGTTTCTGATGATGTCTGACGTCATTCATGATTCCTTTGAACAGAGTGTCTTGTTTTGTTTTCTGATTGCTGTCATTCTCTTCACTGCTCTTCAGCAGGTTGACTGTGATAGGCCTTGACATAATGTTTCTTATGTTTACTCTTGTTGGGGTTTGTTGCATTTTTAGGTTTTTGGACTTACAGTTTCTTGGGAAATTTCTCAGCTCTTATTTCTTCAGATTTTTCTACAGTTTCTCCCTCTCTCTTCCTCATGGGACGACAATTACACCTGTGTTATATGCTTGATTCTGTCACACAAGCTACTGATGCTATGTTCAGTTTTTTTGTTTTTGTGTTCCCTTTGGGTCATATTTATTACTGTAACTTCTAATACTGATCTTTTATTCTCTTCATCTTAGCCAGTATATTTTCATTTCGGATGCTATATTTTTCATCTCTAGAAATACTGTTTGTGTCTTTTTATATTGATTTCTCGCATCATGATAGTATTTTCTTCTACCGTCTTCAACTTCCTGGATTTGTTTATGGCAGGTGCTCTAAGAGCATTGTGTTCTGGTTCTGTCATATCTGTCATTTCTCTGTCTCTTTCTCTGGTTAAAATTTTCATCTTGGTTATGGTCCATATTTTACTGCTTCTTTGCCTTCTTGATAGTTTTCTTTTTTTTTTTAATCGGATGCTGAGTATTCTGTTTTATGCTGGGGTTTGTCATATTTCTTTAAATAATGTTGGATTTAAAATTTCTTTTCTGGCATGTAGTTAAGTTACTTGGAGTCAGATTGATCCTTTGAAAGGACGGGTCCAGAGCAACCTCAGTCTAGCGACGACGTAGCCCCTCTAGGAAGACAGCACCCTTCTGAGGATTCTCCCCAAGGCTCTGTGTGTTTTGAGATTTTTCTGCCGTGACTGGTGGGAATTCAGACTGCCTCCGGCCCTGTGTGAGCTCTGGGCATTTCTGCATGTTCCTCTGCCATGTTTCTGTGCGTAGACTCAGGTAGTTGCCTCTCATGCGTGCACAGACGAGTTCTCAGCCAGCGGCTGGGGAAATGCTCTGTAGGCCCCCAGGTCTGTCTGTGGAGCTTCTAACTCACTGGTGTTTTGCCCCACAGATTATATGCCTCCTTGAACTCCAAAGACTCTGTCTTTTCCAGCTTAGGGAGTTGGGATTCCCCTGGGCTGGGTTTGGGTTCCCCCTTGTTGTGTTGTCGTCTGGAAGCCACCTCCACACGGTCTCCTCGTGTCTCTGGGGAGCTCATCCTTTCTCTCAAAGGCCACACACTGGCATTTGTAAATTTTGTGAGTTCCCCTTTCACCTACTCCAGTATTCTTGGGACTTCCCTGGTGGCTCAGTAAAGAATCTGCCCGCAGTGCAGGATACCCTGGTACAATCCCTGGGTTGGGAAGATCTGGAAAGAAGGGAGTGGCTGCCTACCCCAGCGTTCTTGCCTGGATACCTCTGTGGACAGGAGGGGCTGGCAGGCTCCAGTCTGTGGGGCCACACAGAGTCAACGAGGACTGAGCAACTGGCATGCTCCCTTCACTCTTTAATATACTGGGGAAGAAGCTATCGTACAATACAGGAAAAGGTGAGATGGCAATGTAACATCCCTCTACCAAAACTACAGTCCTCAGGGTGTGCGTGTTTCCCCATCACCTTAAAACCTTGTAGCCAATTAAAGGTAGTACTTAGTTGTTAAGTTATATTATTTTTCTCCTAGTTTTACTTTGACTTGGACTTAAGTATAGTCTTAACAGATGTCAGAGAATCGGGACACTTCAGAGTTGAAAGAAACTGCAGAGGACCCTTGGTTTGGCCTTGTCATTGTCAGATGAGACTAAGGGCCGGGGCGGGGAGGGGACAGTACGGGGCCTGGGCTCTGTCCCTGCGTGCCGCCCGCGTCCTCTCTGTGGAGCCACGCCACCTTCCTTGCTCACACTGTCTCCATCCTGTGGAGTCCTGTTTGAGGAAGGTGGTGGGACAGAGACTTGGGCTGAAATGGCCACTTTCTTCTGCAAGTAGAATTTTATCTGAGTATTTTTATGCTTAGTGTTTTATAAATTTTATTATGTAGACAAATGTTGTATGGATTCCTTTAAATAAAATGGCCATTTTTGCCTTGACTCCTTTGAAAGGACCTAGTGAGGATAAGATTGGACAAAGAGAATGAGATAAAAGACTAAATTTGGGTTGCTCTGAGACTGGTTATTAAAATATCAGTTAAATTTGGTTTTCCTACATTCTCTGGACGAGAGACAGGGTACTGTGCTGAAAGCCATAGAAGGAGTTGCCACGTGGGGTTTTTTGAATGTTGGGCTGAGTGAGGAGCTGACAGCAGCCACGTCTTAGCCTGGCTGAGAGTCGGCACCGTGAGTTGATGGCCACTCTCGGCAGCCTTCCAGCAGTGCGCTGCCTCATCCCACAGCCTTGGGCGCAGGAAGGCGAGAGTGGCGAGGACCCAGGGGAAGTCTGTGGGCTGAGCGGAGGCTCCTGAGTGACTGAGGCCTAGAGACTGCTGGGCGGGGACAAGCGGGGCTTTGGGGTGAGGAGAGGAAGGGCAGTGAGCTGGAGAAGGATGGGAGATCTCTCTAGGGGCAAGTCCTTGCCTTTCAGCACTTGCAGTGAAGTTTTAGAAGTGGTACCGCAGGGTTTTGTGAAGGCAGAAGGTACTAGTGGGAGACAGCTATCGTTACAATACAGGAAAGGTGAGATGGCAATGTAACATCCTCTACCAAAACTACAGTCCTCAGGGTGTCGTGTTTCCCCATCACCTTAAAACCTTGTAGCCAATTAAAGGTAGTACTTAGTTGTTAAGTTATATTATTTTTCTCCTAGTTTTACTTTGACTTGGACTTAAGTATAGTCTTAACAGATGTCAGAGAATCGGGACACTTCAGAGTTGAAAGAAACTGCAGAGGACCCTTGGTTTGGCCTTGTCATTGTCAGATGAGACTAAGGGCCGGGGCGGGGAGGGGACAGTACGGGGCCTGGGCTCTGTCCCTGCGTGCCGCCCGCGTCCTCTCTGTGGAGCCACGCCACCTTCCTTGCTCACACTGTCTCCATCCTGTGGAGTCCTGTTTGAGGAAGGTGGTGGGACAGAGACTTGGGCTGAAATGGCCACTTTCTTCTGCAAGTAGAATTTTATCTGAGTATTTTTATGCTTAGTGTTTTATAAATTTTATTATGTAGACAAATGTTGTATGGATTCCTTTAAATAAAATGGCCATTTTTGCCTTGACTCCTTTGAAAGGACCTAGTGAGGATAAGATTGGACAAAGAGAATGAGATAAAAGACTAAATTTGGGTTGCTCTGAGACTGGTTATTAAAATATCAGTTAAATTTGGTTTTCCTACATTCTCTGGACGAGAGACAGGGTACTGTGCTGAAAGCCATAGAAGGAGTTGCCACGTGGGGTTTTTTGAATGTTGGGCTGAGTGAGGAGCTGACAGCAGCCACGTCTTAGCCTGGCTGAGAGTCGGCACCGTGAGTTGATGGCCACTCTCGGCAGCCTTCCAGCAGTGCGCTGCCTCATCCCACAGCCTTGGGCGCAGGAAGGCGAGAGTGGCGAGGACCCAGGGGAAGTCTGTGGGCTGAGCGGAGGCTCCTGAGTGACTGAGGCCTAGAGACTGCTGGGCGGGGACAAGCGGGGCTTTGGGGTGAGGGAGAGGAAGGGCAGTGAGCTGGAGAAGGATGGGAGATCTCTCTAGGGGCAAGTCCTTGCCTTTCAGCACTTGCAGTGAAGTTTTAGAAGTGGTACCGCAGGGTTTTGTGAAGGCAGAAGGTACTAGTGGGAATCACCTTTCCTGAGAGGAGATGTTGCTGCGGTAATCTGTTGTTAGAAGTTTGTGCTCACAGCCTGTCCTGTGACACACTCGCTTTCCAGCTACCAGTGCTTTTATGTAGTTTCTGAGGTGTTTCAGGAAGGTGCTAAGAGGTCACGTGTTGGAGCTAATGTCCGAGTGAGTTCCACTTAATAGAATGGTTGTGAATGTTACCCCATAGGATTTGCTGAGGAAAATTTTGCTGGTCTTGTGTTCGACACCCCTGTTACCAGAGAACTCTGTGTGGCTGTAAAGTAAGATCTGCTGTGACCATTTGATTCATTTCCTCTTCTAACCTGAGTCAGTTCTTAGTTCTTAACCAATGTGTTTGTCTAATTTCTCTCTCCACACAACCGCCAACACCAGATCAACAGGCACACACACTCCTCACTACTTCTTCCTTACACTTTTATTATAAATTATGAGGAAAACAGAAGATGGGCCTGGGTGAGCACAAAAGTAGAAAGAATATGTGGTCATTTAATCCCAGGTTCGTTGCCATGAGCTTTACCTTAAGGATTACCTTTTGGTTATTGCCTGCATTTGCTCAGCAATTGTTTGTAAAGCGAATTGGGCTCTGTCTCTTAATGTTTAAGAGCTGTCTCCCCACTTCCTTCTTGCAGAGGCGAATGGGTACACAATGAAATGCTCAGGTTTGGAATCAGACTCCTGGTTCAGGCCCAGCTCTCATCAATGTTTATTGAACTCCTGTGGCTCAGTTCCCTTATTTACAAATGGAAATGCCATCTAATAGGGTTGTTGTATTAAAAGAGTCTTAAGTAAAGGCACTTATCCCACGAGTTGATGGCCACTCTCGGCACCCCGCAGGGAAGGGCGGGGGGTGGCGAGGACCCAGGGGAAGTCTGTGGGCTGAGCGGAGGCTCCTGAGTGACTGAGGCCTAGAGACTGCTGGGCGGGGACAAGCGGGGCTTTGGGGTGAGGGAGAGGAAGGGCAGTGAGCTGGAGAAGGATGGGAGATCTCTCTAGGGGCAAGTCCTTGCCTTTCAGCACTTGCAGTGAAGTTTTAGAAGTGGTACCGCAGGGTTTTGTGAAGGCAGAAGGTACTAGTGGGAATCACCTTTCCTGAGAGGAGATGTTGCTGCGGTAATCTGTTGTTAGAAGTTTGTGCTCACAGCCTGTCCTGTGACACACTCGCTTTCCAGCTACCAGTGCTTTTATGTAGTTTCTGAGGTGTTTCAGGAAGGTGCTAAGAGGTCACGTGTTGGAGCTAATGTCCGAGTGAGTTCCACTTAATAGAATGGTTGTGAATGTTACCCCATAGGATTTGCTGAGGAAAATTTTGCTGGTCTTGTGTTCGACACCCCTGTTACCAGAGAACTCTGTGTGGCTGTAAAGTAAGATCTGCTGTGACCATTTGATTCATTTCCTCTTCTAACCTGAGTCAGTTCTTAGTTCTTAACCAATGTGTTTGTCTAATTTCTCTCTCCACACAACCGCCAACACCAGATCAACAGGCACACACATCCTCACTACTTCTTCCTTACACTTTTATTATAAATTATGAGGAAAACAGAAGATGGGCCTGGGTGAGCACAAAAGTAGAAAGAATATGTGGTCATTTAATCCCAGGTTCGTTGCCATGAGCTTTACCTTAAGGATTACCTTTTGGTTATTGCCTGCATTTGCTCAGCAATTGTTTGTAAAGCGAATTGGGCTCTGTCTCTTAATGTTTAAGAGCTGTCTCCCCACTTCCTTCTTGCAGAGGCGAATGGGTACACAATGAAATGCTCAGGTTTGGAATCAGACTCCTGGTTCAGGCCCAGCTCTCATCAATGTTTATTGAACTCCTGTGGCTCAGTTCCCTTATTTACAAATTGGAGATTATAATACCGCCTATCCTAATAGGGTTGTTGTATTAAAAGAGTCTTAAGTAAAGCACTTAACAGTTGCTGGCTCAGTTTAGGTTCTCAGTAGAAGTTAACCATAGATTTAGAAAGAGTGGTTGAGTTATTCTTCACTGACATTACTTAGGTGCCTGTAACCCCCTGGTGGCTCAGATAGTAAAGACTCCGCCTGCAATGCAGGAGACTTGGAGCTCAATCCCTGGGCCAGGACGATCCCCTGGAGAAGGGCATGGCACCCCACTGCAGTATTCTTGCCTGGAGAATTCCGTGAACAGAGGACCCTAGAGGGCTACAGAGGGCTACAGCCCTACAGGGCTACAGGACCCTAGAGGGCTACCCCTTTGACAGGGGTCAGAGTCAAACACGACTGAGCAACTAACACACGCAAACCTCAGGTTTCAAATAATAACTTACCTTCTAAGACTAAGTACAGTAATAGAATCTTGGCCAAATAAAATGACTGTGGAAAAGCTACGCCAGATCTTTTGGTTTTCTTTTATTTTAAGGGAAGTGTCGCTAGTTGAGCTTAATTAAGTGGTTGCCTTGCAAACATTGTTATTTGAGAACTATGCTGGGTCAGTTCTCCAAGCATCATGTTTTAGTTTCACTTTTCCCAGTGAGAGGGCACTCATGGGTTTTAAAACCTTTTATTTGTTTTTAATGTGTGTTTTTCTTTTTAAATCTCCCATTCAAAAAACAGATTTGCTATGCTTTCAGCTTTGTGAACAACCCCAGTAAGATTCAAGTTCTTTACACTGTGTTTGCCTTATGTTTGTTGAACCTGTGATAAGGAAGATTGTATCGTCTGTTTATATTTTGTAATCTCCCTGGTCGCAAATAAGAGTTCTGTGACTTGAGACTTCCCAGGTGGTCCAGTGGTTAAGACTCCTGCTGCCAATGCAGGGGACGTGGTTCAGTCCCTTGTCTGGGAAGATCCCACATGCTTTGGAGTAACTAAACCTATGTGCTGCAGTTACTGAGCTCGTGCTCTCTAGAGCCTGTGTTCCATGACAAGAAAAGTCACCACCATGAGAAGCCCGCACAGCACAACTAGACAGTAGCCCCCACTTGCTGCAATTAGAGAAAGCCCATACAGCAACAAAGACCCAGCACAGCCAAAAATTTAATAAATAAAAATTTTTAAAAATGAATTCTGTGATTTGTACTACAGGTCTTCAGTAAAAGCACGTATCCGTTCCTGACCTGATTGTCACTGTTTACCACGTTTGTTGTCATGGTCATTTGTATATTGTTTCCTGATTTCATTCAGTTTCTCTTGAAAATCTTATGGATGTCTTTTTTAATATTTAAGTTTTTTTCTTTATGATTTTAGTAATTCAGCATTCAGTCAAAAGCATCCCCCTTTTACAAGGGCAAGTCTTTAAGCTGGTAAAACTTGGTGAAAACTGGAAATTGATCATCTGACACAGGAATCTATGATATAATATATCTGAATACGTAGATGTTTGGAGAATCATTTTGTAATATTATATTTATATTTACAATTAATTGTGTAATTATGTTGGTTTAGTTTGTGTCACTTGTGCAAGTTAAGAAAAAAAATGCTTAAATGTTTTCACATCTTACAGGAAGACCTTTTGTCTTACATAAACAAAAGCACTATATGTTTTCACATTTGAACATCAAATCAGAACTTGATAAAACTTTGTTACTCTCTACATTAGCGGTTAGTAGTCTTAGCTTGAGGAGTGCATTTGTTCTGTATACAAAGCATAGCTTCTCAGAATTCTCAGAGTAGGATCCTTTGGTTTTGCAGCTGCAAATAAGAGGCTTGACTCCCATTCAAAAACAGATTTGCTATGCTTTCAGCTTTGTGAACAACCCCAGTAAGATTCAAGTTCTTTACACTGTGTTTGCCTTATGTTTGTTGAACCTGTGATAAGGAAGATTGTATCGTCTGTTTATATTTTGTAATCTCCCTGGTCGCAAATAAGAGTTCTGTGACTTGAGACTTCCCAGGTGGTCCAGTGGTTAAGACTCCTGCTGCCAATGCAGGGGACGTGGTTCAGTCCCTTGTCTGGGAAGATCCCACATGCTTTGGAGTAACTAAACCTATGTGCTGCAGTTACTGAGCTCGTGCTCTCTAGAGCCTGTGTTCCATGACAAGAAAAGTCACCACCATGAGAAGCCCGCACAGCACAACTAGACAGTAGCCCCCACTTGCTGCAATTAGAGAAAGCCCATACAGCAACAAAGACCCAGCACAGCCAAAAATTTAATAAATAAAAATTTTTAAAAATGAATTCTGTGATTTGTACTACAGGTCTTCAGTAAAAGCACGTATCCGTTCCTGACCTGATTGTCACTGTTTACCACGTTTGTTGTCATGGTCATTTGTATATTGTTTCCTGATTTCATTCAGTTTCTCTTGAAAATCTTATGGATGTCTTTTTTAATATTTAAGTTTTTTTCTTTATGATTTTAGTAATTCAGCATTCAGTCAAAAGCATCCCCCTTTTACAAGGGCAAGTCTTTAAGCTGGTAAAACTTGGTGAAAACTGGAAATTGATCATCTGACACAGGAATCTATGATATAATATATCTGAATACGTAGATGTTTGGAGAATCATTTTGTAATATTATATTTATATTTACAATTAATTGTGTAATTATGTTGGTTTAGTTTGTGTCACTTGTGCAAGTTAAGAAAAAAAATGCTTAAATGTTTTCACATCTTACAGGAAGACCTTTTGTCTTACATAAACAAAAGCACTATATGTTTTCACATTTGAACATCAAATCAGAACTTGATAAAACTTTGTTACTCTCTACATTAGCGGTTAGTAGTCTTAGCTTGAGGAGTGCATTTGTTCTGTATACAAAGCATAGCTTCTCAGAATTCTCAGAGTAGGATCCTTTGGTTTTGCAGCTGCAAATAAGAGGCTTGACTTCATCTCTGTTTTTAAAAATACTTGTTTAAGGAAGACCACAAAGCAGAACTAGTTTTGTATTGTAGGTTAATGTATCTTTATTGTGTGTATAGAACCTGCTCAGTTCCTGTTATTATTTGAAAGATGCACTGAACATTGTTTATTTTGTTGTCTTAGAAAATGAATGTTTGTGAAATACATGCCATCACGGGTCAGGAGGTGGGCAAGGAGGACAGTTCTTCTCCCTTAACCTTGGTGGGCTTTTGAGGGTGCCAGCTGACTCTGGACAGTTTGTCTCAGGGTAGTCTCTGCTTAGATTCTGACCTTTAGAGGCGGAAGTCTGTCTCTCGCTCCCTGATTCTCCGCAAGCAGAGGCACAGGGTCAGTGTGGGCGGCGTACTGTTTGAATTTTCTTCGAAGGGCTTCTCTATGTCTATAGCTGTATTCCTTGAATTTGTTAAGGTGATTGAAAATAAAAAAGCCACTTAGTGTTGACGACTGCTTCGTAGCATCCTTGGAGACTCGGTTCACTTAATTGGGAGCCCCTTTGAGAATGCCATTAGGATCATTGGCAGAGAATCCCCCGGGCGTGTCTCCATTTTGCCGTTGACTAGATGTTTGCTCTGGGATCTCTCAGCTGTGCGGTCCCCAAGAATCTGGAGCGTTTGCGGTCACGGTCGTCTGCATGTCACCTCACGTCCACCCACAGGCAACGTTGGTGATGACCCAGATGCCTCCATAATATCTGCCTGTTCAGATCATGAGTGCCTCCATAATATCTCTCTCTTGTTTGCTAGGCAGAAGATGGTGTTAGTGATTGCGAGCTGCCGGCTGGCACCCTTGCAGAGCAGGAGTGAGTGAGTGCTGTTCAGCTTCCCAGTCCTGTGAGTCTGATGCCTTTCCTCCATGTTTTGGCATCGCTGCCAAACACATGCATTGAAATCCTTCATGATCATGAGTTTGTCAGATGATTGCACTGTTTCCAAGAGTCTGTCCAGGTCCTTTGTATCTTTTTGTTTTTTATTTTTTTCTGTCACCTTAGTGTACGTCCATTGCGCTGGGGACATGGATGGTGCTGGAGGAGGCACAGTGTGTATCGGGGCAAGACCAGTGACGTTAGGGTTAGTGAGCGGCCGGAGGCTCCCCAGAGAGAGAGCGCCTCCAGAGCGCCTGTGCCCGCTGCCCGAGCTGTTGTTCAGCAGGTGAACCGGGCTGTGCTGCCGTGTGCGTTTTCAGCAGATGCCTGGTTTTCCTCGTGGGTGCTCCACAGTGGGGTGTGCTGTTGCTGCCACACTCATGGGACAGGGCGAGAGGAGCTTTTCCGTTTCCTTGCACGGTGCACTGCAGAAGCGTGATCCAAGCAGTGCACCACACCATGAGGCTTGGGGGCTGAAGGTGAGCTCCCTTGAGGGCACCCTTCCTGTGGTCGTGCTTGCCCGGGAGGGAGCCCTGCACCCCGGAGCAGGGCGATGCGTGAGGCTGGGCACAGCAGGACAGGCTGTGGAGGGGAGACTGCTCTTTGCACCCTCCTCAGACTTGGCTGTGTGGCCAGAACAGAGCCGGCTAACTCGAAGCCACCTGACCCCGTTTGTTGGTGAATGGTCCCTTGTGCCGCACAAATGGCCGAAGGGCAGCCCCGTCGCACATCATCCCACATCTCCATCTCCTGTGTTGGCTCTTGAGTGAGACCCTTACATCTGCTGCGCTGTTTTAAGTCCTTCCCTGTAAAATCAGTGACAGGGCCAGAAATCCTCCTTGTGCTCAGGAGCACCCCGCGGTTAGAATTCTTGAGGCAGCAGTTCTCTCAGGAGGTGCATGGGGCTGCATAGGAGGCTGATAGCAGTGCTCGCGCGCCGTCTCTTACTCTGGTGAGCATTTGGATATGACTCCACAGGAAACAGCCAGGCACTTTTTCCCTTGGTAGGAAGGTACTTCTGCAAACTTTCTTTGAAACGAAGATACGACGAGGAGGCCAGCTGGCTTTGGATGTTTAAGGTCCTAGGTCCTCTGTCCTTTTACATAGAAACTGCCCACTTTTCATTCCCGAATGGAAGCTTGTAAGACAAACCAGTGAGAAATTGAGATTCTTGATTGCACATATGAGTAGAAGGAGTTTATTAGTCTGCCCACACTCAGGTTCACGTGAATGTCTTTTCTGGATTCCCCATGCAATGTCGTCTTTCTCTTGGCAGTTAGTTAGGGCTGTTCTGCTAGGAGACATCATACAGCAAGTCTAAGGTAAGGACTGTAACACGAGACAGGTGGATGGATTGCTTCCACCGGTGAGGGTGGGTGCAACCTCAGACCCGGGGAGATTCTTCAGGGCCCCAGCCTTCATTACGAGTTCAATTTAATTCCAACATTTTTAGGTACAAGAAAAACATTTACCAGTGAAATAAAGTCGGTGGGAAAAAAATTTTTTTTTTTTCCCCAAGGAATCCTGATTCCTAAGCATGGAATTTGAAACCTTTAAACTGTATTTAGTTAAGTTATGGGCTTTGTGGATCAATGATTATGGTGATGATAATATAAATGTCAAATAGCAAGTGATTGAATTAATGAAGTTTTATTTATCCCAAAAAATAATCGTAGATAATAATCATGATCATATCCCATGAAATAATCATAGATTAGAGTGATCACTCAGTTGACTCTTTCTCACAGTAAAATCATAGAGTACAAAGCCATTTAATCCTTTCATTATGTCTGACCCCACCTCCCCTTCCGCTGCCGTAGTTTTGAGTCAGGGTTTCCATGGTGTGTGATAAGTGAGCTGTTTACTAATTTCTCATTGAAGTAAAATAGGAATTTGGATTGTTGAAACTGATTATTTGGGGGCACCTGGCTCATCCTTGTTTTTGTTTATTAAACAGGAAAAGGACCAGCGAAGCCTAGACATAAACACTGCCAAGTGCATGTTGGGACTGTTACTAGGAAAAATCTGGCCCCTTTTTCCAGTTTTTCACCAATTCTTAGAGGTACTAAATTGTTATTTTATGGAATGTGTATTTGCTTGCTTAGAACTACCGAGTGTGCTTTTCTTAACCCTCTTCTGCTCTCTCCTGTCTGTTGAACCCTCACCTATAGGAACTGTGGCGACACATGTGCTACAGTGAGTGCGTGCCCGCGTCCGGAGCCCACCCGTGTGTGCGCTGCTTGGGCCGCTCGGCTCCTGTGCACCTGCTGCAGACTGCAGCACTGGCCTTTCCTCTCTCGCCCTCTTTTAAAAGGGCGCCCTCTTGCCCTTTTTGTGTTGAGATTTCCTGCTCTTTATAACAGGAGTGAAACAGGGTTGACCTTCTTTTGTGGCTTTAGAGGAAGTTCCCCTTATGAAGCGGAAGTCAGAGAGCCGCCATCCACTCTTGCCCTAAGTTCAGTCTGCAGTATGTTCTCACTGCTCTTACCACCAAGCAGCCCGGGGACCTGGATCAGTCTCAGTGGCCAGCTCCTTCAGATGGTCCCCCTGCAGTCTAGATGCCCTTTACATTTGTGTAGAAACAACCCAGCGCTTCCCTCCATCACTGTCGTCTGTTTGCTTTAAGTATTAATGAGAGGAATTGGGAGCTGCTGGTTATCAGGAACCGGCTTTGAGGCCAGTGTAATGACACTGTAGGAAGTGAAAGAGTCTGAGATGGAAGTCTGAGTTCCTCGGGTTCTACTTTAGAGCTTCCCTTCTTGCCCTCCAGTCCCAAACCCCATTTGAAAAAACGCTTTTTGCTTGAAAGGATGAGGGTGTTCCATCTTGGAGAAAGTCCTGGGCCTTATCCCAACTCCAGCTTCACTCTTGAAATAATCTTCCTTACAACTTATTGGTGTAATGGTCCAAAAACTTCCAACTGACTTCCAGGATTCTTTGAGAACTGTTATTAAAAATGGCTTTCAACATTACTAACTGGGACTCCTGAAGAAAGGTATGAAAACTCGGTTTTAACATAAGAAGTAGTTGCTAAGATGACAACCCCTTATTTGCCCCAGTGAAGCCTAGACATAAACACTGCCAAGTGCATGTTGGGACTGTTACTAGGAAAAATCTGGCCTTTTCCAGTTTTCACCAATTCTTAGAGGTACTAAATTGTTATTTTATGGAATGTGTATTTGCTTGCTTAGAACTACCGAGTGTGCTTTTCTTAACCCTCTTCTGCTCTCTCCTGTCTGTTGAACCCTCACCTATAGGAACTGTGGCGACACATGTGCTACAGTGAGTGCGTGCCCGCGTCCGGAGCCCACCCGTGTGTGCGCTGCTTGGGCCGCTCGGCTCCTGTGCACCTGCTGCAGACTGCAGCACTGGCCTTTCCTCTCTCGCCCTCTTTTAAAAGGGCGCCCTCTTGCCCTTTTTGTGTTGAGATTTCCTGCTCTTTATAACAGGAGTGAAACAGGGTTGACCTTCTTTTGTGGCTTTAGAGGAAGTTCCCCTTATGAAGCGGAAGTCAGAGAGCCGCCATCCACTCTTGCCCTAAGTTCAGTCTGCAGTATGTTCTCACTGCTCTTACCACCAAGCAGCCCGGGGACCTGGATCAGTCTCAGTGGCCAGCTCCTTCAGATGGTCCCCCTGCAGTCTAGATGCCCTTTACATTTGTGTAGAAACAACCCAGCGCTTCCCTCCATCACTGTCGTCTGTTTGCTTTAAGTATTAATGAGAGGAATTGGGAGCTGCTGGTTATCAGGAACCGGCTTTGAGGCCAGTGTAATGACACTGTAGGAAGTGAAAGAGTCTGAGATGGAAGTCTGAGTTCCTCGGGTTCTACTTTAGAGCTTCCCTTCTTGCCCTCCAGTCCCAAACCCCATTTGAAAAAACGCTTTTTGCTTGAAAGGATGAGGGTGTTCCATCTTGGAGAAAGTCCTGGGCCTTATCCCAACTCCAGCTTCACTCTTGAAATAATCTTCCTTACAACTTATTGGTGTAATGGTCCAAAAAAACTTCCAACTGACTTCCAGGATTCTTTGAGAACTGTTATTAAAAATGGCTTTCAACATTACTAACTGGGACTCCTGAAGAAAGGTATGAAAACTCGGTTTTAACATAAGAAGTAGTTGCTAAGATGACAACCCCTATTTGCCAGTGATCTGTTGCAGTTTTTCTGCCAACCCTAAGATATGTTAGCTTTATTTGGAAAGTGAGTGGAAACGGGCTCCTGAGCTCAGAGCTGGGCAGACTCTGTCGCTGCGAGGCCTTGCTGCCAGCACACTCAGCTCCGCAGAGTTCCAGGAGCACTGTCAGCTGTTTCAGTGACTGGGCTTTGCTCTTAGTTGCTTACAAAGTGACACCTGTAGTCTGTGCTTTATTCTCTCTCTTACACTCATTAGCATTTTCCTTTTAAAAGGTCCCAGTAATCCTTTTCCTTTGAGCTTTTCTTGTGTTTGCATCCTCCAAACCATGGGCTCAACTCTCTTTGCTTTTTATGTACTTGCTTTGTTTTCCAATGTTCCCGAGTTTAGTGAGCAAGATTTAAAAATGATCAGACGGGGTTATATTTTTAGATCTTCATACAGGAATACTGTATTTTAAAATATGCTTGGGGCATATTTCTGGTCTGGGAAGAAGAGAAAAGGCATTTCATGGCTGTTGTAAGTTCTTTTATACCAGACTCAACTTCGGAACTATGAGAACACTAACTCTGAAATCCCTGGACAACCTAGTCCTGAGCCCGCTTGCAGCACTTAGCAGGGTCTTGTTGGGTAAACCCACAGCTGTGTGCGCTGTTCACTGACCACTTGAGAGGAAGCGTGTTATTCACATCAGGGCCTGTTACTGGGAGCAAGTCTTTATTTAGCACTTGCTCTGTGCCACACACTCAATAAAGTACTTTTAATAAATTCTAGAATTCTCTCTCTTAATCCTTTCCTCAGCTCTGTGGAATGGGTATTATCTCTCTTTTACATAAAAGGACTGTTGCCATCTAGAAATTTCACTTCTAGGGATGTGAAATTGTGTTTCTTTGACGCATGTTAGTGTTGAGCCCCCGTATTATTTTTGTAGGGAGAACTGTTATCCAAAGTTCCCCTCTTGCTGTCCCTCAGCCTTCTCCTCGAACGGTGCCTGGCACACCTCAGATGGAAAGTGTTTACCTCCGTGAACTTCATCAGGTTGATGGTTATAGCCATTGAAACCGTTTGATTTAATTGTGTCAGTAATTCATGTTATTTTCCCTCCACCAGCAATCAAAATATAAAGTTATTAATAAAGACCAGTGGTGCAATGTGCTGGAGTTTAGCAGAACAATAAACCTCGACCTTAGCAACTACGATGAAGATGGAGCATGTAAGTACCGGGCGGTGTCTTCTCCACCCCCAGCCTCCGCACATTTGCTCTTCAGCCTCATCGTGAGAGGTCTCATAGCTGTGCTTTCTCTCTCTCTTCAGGGCCAGTTTTGTTGGACGAGTTTGTGGAGTGGTATAAAGACAAACAGATGTCCTAGGACTTTGTGCATAGCAGCAGAGAGTCACTGTTACCACAGTTCTGTCAACCATTAGCCATAAATTGCTGTTTGTATCCAAGCGCATGCTGCTTTTCTTGCACGGTCTCCCTTGGGCAGGGACGTGTTGGTGTTTGCTCTCGAGTGGGCCAGCTCTGCTTGCTGTGTAGCATTGTCCTCTTGGCAGGCTGCTCTGCAGTCTGTATTCACACTACAGATTGGTAACTTGGCCAACGTCCTCACTGTGATTATGTGTATATTGCTGTTTAAATTTTGTATATGTGTATAAAAAAGACAAAGCTTCACCTAGAGATTATTTCTGCAAAAATGTATTGTAAAATAATTTTTGTCCTCTCTTAATCGGGCCCTGTGTGCGCTGTTCACTGACCACTTGAGGAAGCGTGTTATTCACATCAGGGCCTGTTACTGGGAGCAAGTCTTTATTTAGCACTTGCTCTGTGCCACACACTCAATAAAGTACTTTTAATAAATTCTAGAATTCTCTCTCTTAATCCTTTCCTCAGCTCTGTGGAATGGGTATTATCTCTTTTACATAAAAGGACTGTTGCCATCTAGAAATTTCACTTCTAGGGATGTGAAATTGTGTTTCTTTGACGCATGTTAGTGTTGAGCCCCCGTATTATTTTTGTAGGGAGAACTGTTATCCAAAGTTCCCCTCTTGCTGTCCCTCAGCCTTCTCCTCGAACGGTGCCTGGCACACCTCAGATGGAAAGTGTTTACCTCCGTGAACTTCATCAGGTTGATGGTTATAGCCATTGAAACCGTTTGATTTAATTGTGTCAGTAATTCATGTTATTTTCCCTCCACCAGCAATCAAAATATAAAGTTATTAATAAAGACCAGTGGTGCAATGTGCTGGAGTTTAGCAGAACAATAAACCTCGACCTTAGCAACTACGATGAAGATGGAGCATGTAAGTACCGGGCGGTGTCTTCTCCACCCCCAGCCTCCGCACATTTGCTCTTCAGCCTCATCGTGAGAGGTCTCATAGCTGTGCTTTCTCTCTCTCTTCAGGGCCAGTTTTGTTGGACGAGTTTGTGGAGTGGTATAAAGACAAACAGATGTCCTAGGACTTTGTGCATAGCAGCGAGAGAGTCACTGTTACCACAGTTCTGTCAACCATTAGCCATAAATTGCTGTTTGTATCCAAGCGCATGCTGCTTTTCTTGCACGGTCTCCCTTGGGCAGGGACGTGTTGGTGTTTGCTCTCGAGTGGGCCAGCTCTGCTTGCTGTGTAGCATTGTCCTCTTGGCAGGCTGCTCTGCAGTCTGTATTCACACTACAGATTGGTAACTTGGCCAACGTCCTCACTGTGATTATGTGTATATTGCTGTTTAAATTTTGTATATGTGTATAAAAAAGACAAAGCTTCACCTAGAGATTATTTCTGCAAAAATGTATTGTAAAATAATTTTTGTGGCATATTTCTAGTCCCTTTTTTCAGATGAACTGATTATACTTTTCTTTGGTCTCAAATGTAGCATTTCAGAACACCAGACAGAACAGCTGTTACCGTATGCAAATGTTGCCAGAATTAACCTTATTGTTTAAGAGGCCAACTTTGGAAGGAGGTGGGAGTCGTAACTTTTCAGAGGCATATGCCAAATCTGAATTGGTTTACTTATAAATATTAGCCTTTTGAAATGATGAAAGTTGGAATAATTAAATATGTAGACACATACCATGCCACAATGTATGGAGGGTATAGGTTTTGATTTTCTAATGTTGTTATAGTTTGAATATAGGTATAGATGAACAAATGACAATTGCACCTTTTTTTTTCCATTGGTTTTAAACCATTGTACACTTTTTTAGTGTTTTTTTTTTTTTTTCTTTTGCATTCTTCTAGTCAGTGTTTGGTCTTCTGATGCTTTCTGTGCCATTCTAAGTAAAATTTATTTTGCCCCCTCCATGAAAACCTAATGGTTTGCTGGCAATTTATAACTGCAGTGCACTTTTAGTTGTGGCTTGAATTTTTAGTTAAGCTTTCGTGGTGTCTGATTTTCCAGTTTTGGGTGGAGGAGGAGATGATCTATACTGTGAGTGAGAGGTGTTAGGTTTGGTTTTCCTTTGTGTGTTTCTTTCATGCGAGGCTTTTCCTGGCCAAATGTCCATTGCAGGCAATGGACACACCACCAGCATTGAGCTAAAAACTCTAGTAAGACCTTTCCAGGAAGGACCGCTCCTCATTACCTGAGTAATGTGTACAGAGAGGTGAGCGCCATTGTTTATGTGGAGGAACAAACAGGATGGTATTTTTAGGTTTGTATTTTATGTTCTTTTTTTTTTTTTCCTTGTATTAACCCGTCTCAAGGAAATGTATAAAAAACATGTTTCTCCCTCAACTCTCTGGTGCTATTGAATGACTTAATTTAGTCCCTCAAGTCTTGTGCAAACACAGCAGGCTAATGACTTTAAACCAAGCGAAAGCTACTGGTGCATTTGAGCAAGTGAATGCACTGTTGTGAGCAGAAACCATGACTTACACTGTTACACGCCTAACAGTGTAAAGAGGTTCAGGTTATTTCTAAATCTGGCCCCCAAACCTTTAGGGTCAAATGTGAACTTTTAAATGGCATTAAATGAGTAAAGCACACAGACAATGCTACTCTTGACCACAGTTTCACAGTTTCTTTGCAAACAGTGTTCAGATTTTCGTATTGTTTTTTTTTTCCCCAACTGAACCACCAAAGACAGGACTTTTGTATGTATATACAGTGCGTGTGCGTATACAAAAATCATGATCCAGTAGAATGAAATGAACTTCCTTTTTCTACCAAATAGAAAGGTTTGGTTTGCTATGAAATAAACCAGAAGTTTGAAAAACTCTGTAGTGATTAAGCATACTTAATCATTCCTTGTTTAGAAGTTGTAGACGCCCCTTCTACCTTACGTGTTCACATCAGTTTGTACAAATTCATACCTGAAAAGAACAGAAGACGTTGACGGCAGGCACAGCTCCTGAGACCAGCGTGTTGAAAGGGCTGCCGTTCCAACGGGTGCCGGTTGCTCCAGTGGCGATCGGCTGTCAGCAGGTTCCAGTCCATGGAGAACTGGATGTGTTTTCAAAAGGATCCCAGAAAGTTAACAAATCATACTTAACGGCAGCAGTTCTTAAATTCAATCTCTAGTTTTATTTAAAGCAAATAGAAATCATCAGGGAAATTATTTTCAGAGGTCTTGTGAGAAACTGAAGACGTTTTTACCACTGAGCACAGTTAACCCTAGAATAAGAGGCTGACTGCAGGGCAGATGGCAGGTTCCATGCAGTGAGCACTCAGCTGGCGGAGGAGCCAGGCGGACACTGTCGCGACTTGTAGCATGGAAGTAAGTATTCCAAAAAGACAGTCTTGCCTGTTTAGGAAAGGCCAAGTAATCTCTGAATTCCCTTGAAAAATACATCTTTGTGACTGTGGTGTGCTTGCCCTTGCTTTTTTTGTGATTTTTATGGAGTTATTTTTAAGGGGAAGAAGAGCCAGAGTAATGAGGTATTTTTCCTTAACAATGTCCCTAAGTTAGATCAGTTGAGCAGTCACCAAGCACTTATTTATGGGCGAGTGCTAAGTAGGCAAGGGGGCCTTTATTTCTGGTTTTTATTGATCACCTAAATCTCCATCCTTTCTCTCCTTCCATCACATTTTGACTTCCATGTTGCTGTACTCTGTCATAATGGAACCCAACTTGTAGATGCTTACCATTGAGGAATGTCAGAAATTGCATTGTTTGATTGGCCAGAAACACCCTCTATAACATCACGTGTAGCTTACTTGAAGCATGACCTCTGAACTAAGTTTTTATAAACCTGACTAGACAGACCTCTAGGATCTGGATTAACAACAGACTTCTGTTGCCTCTCAGTCTCCATTTTAACAGTGCTTTTGAAGTTTATACCAGAAAGCTTTAAAAATTAGTTTGTGCCCTTGGTTTTTATTCTTACAACTGCTAAAATACCTCTGTAAGCCTTATCTTTAATTCTTTCATACATTGTATAATAAATGTATAGAGTCCATTGACCAACTAAAATGTTGGGTGTGTCTGTAAATGAGACCAAAATGTGGGTTGCTTTTTTCCACGACATCATTTCTCTCGGGGTTGCCGTCCGTGAACGGCAGGCAGCCGGTAACTGTGAATGCTCCGTGTCGTCAGTATTTAAAAGGATCCCAGAAAGTTAACAAATCATACTTAACGGCAGCAGTTCTTAAATTCAATCTCTAGTTTTATTTAAAGCAAATAGAAATCATCAGGGAAATTATTTTCAGAGGTCTTGTGAGAAACTGAAGACGTTTTTACCACTGAGCACAGTTAACCCTAGAATAAGAGGCTGACTGCAGGGCAGATGGCAGGTTCCATGCAGTGAGCACTCAGCTGGCGGAGGAGCCAGGCGGACACTGTCGCGACTTGTAGCATGGAAGTAAGTATTCCAAAAAGACAGTCTTGCCTGTTTAGGAAAGGCCAAGTAATCTCTGAATTCCCTTGAAAAATACATCTTTGTGACTGTGGTGTGCTTGCCCTTGCTTTTTTTGTGATTTTTATGGAGTTATTTTTAAGGGGAAGAAGAGCCAGAGTAATGAGGTATTTTTCCTTAACAATGTCCCTAAGTTAGATCAGTTGAGCAGTCACCAAGCACTTATTTATGGGCGAGTGCTAAGTAGGCAAGGGGGCCTTTATTTCTGGTTTTTATTGATCACCTAAATCTCCATCCTTTCTCTCCTTCCATCACATTTTGACTTCCATGTTGCTGTACTCTGTCATAATGGAACCCAACTTGTAGATGCTTACCATTGAGGAATGTCAGAAATTGCATTGTTTGATTGGCCAGAAACACCCTCTATAACATCACGTGTAGCTTACTTGAAGCATGACCTCTGAACTAAGTTTTTATAAACCTGACTAGACAGACCTCTAGGATCTGGATTAACAACAGACTTCTGTTGCCTCTCAGTCTCCATTTTAACAGTGCTTTTGAAGTTTATACCAGAAAGCTTTAAAAATTAGTTTGTGCCCTTGGTTTTTATTCTTACAACTGCTAAAATACCTCTGTAAGCCTTATCTTTAATTCTTTCATACATTGTATAATAAATGTATAGAGTCCATTGACCAACTAAAATGTTGGGTGTGTCTGTAAATGAGACCAAAATGTGGGTTGCTTTTTTCCACGACATCATTTCTCTCGGGGTTGCCGTCCGTGAACGGCAGGCAGCCGGTAACTGTGAATGCTCCGTGTCGTCAGTATTTGCATCACCTTCATAGACGTGTGCAAGTCCTGTGACTCCCAGCTTAACTGAAATATGTTATGCCACCTAACTTGAGTACAGCAAACTGGTTTTAGGTTTTAATGAAACTGATGTAAAACGATACCCCATAAATAAAAAGTATTTGTGTTTGGTTTCAGAACTGATTTGTTCATTCTTCTCTGGCTTTTTCTTTGAAAACCACATAAGGTAGTTTCAAACTTCTTGTGTATCATTGAGTTGGCTCCAGGGTTCCAGAAATAAGGAAGGAAACAACTCCTTTCTTCATTTGTTTGAACCTACAGGAAGGAAGGACCTATTTCCTATGATGCTGTAATGTGGATTCCATCATACTGAAGTAACTCATTTGAATGTTCTCCCCAAACTCTGATGTGTAAAATAACTTTTAGGCAGAAGCTTAGAGAAAGCTTTTGTGACTCCTTTAGAAAAGAATTGCCCTTGGAACTTTGTTATAGCTAGAAGGGAAAGAAAAAAGAAACCTATCATGTGAACATATAATGCAAAAAGCTTTCTGGCCCTGTGTACTTTAGCTGCATAGGGCTTAAGTGGGCAGAAGATACTCCAAAATAAGGCACGTTCACCACTTGGCACATTCAGCAGAAAATAGTTTGGACTTTTCTCCCCCTTGAATTTGTTCCTAACATTTGTCTTCGGTTGCCTGAACTAAAAGTAAAATCATCCCATGTATAGAAGTACTTGCAAAATTTTTAGTAGCCTGTGCTGAGAATAATACTTGGAAACTAAAAACAGACTTCTGTTGCCTCTCAGTCTCCATTTTAACAGTGCTTTTGAAGTTTATACCAGAAAGCTTTAAAAATTAGTTTGTGCCCTTGGTTTTTATTCTTACAACTGCTAAAATACCTCTGTAAGCCTTATCTTTAATTCTTTCATACATTGTATAATAAATGTATAGAGTCCATTGACCAACTAAAATGTTGGGTGTGTCTGTAAATGAGACCAAAATGTGGGTTGCTTTTTTCCACGACATCATTTCTCTCGGGGTTGCCGTCCGTGAACGGCAGGCAGCCGGTAACTGTGAATGCTCCGTGTCGTCAGTATTTGCATCACCTTCATAGACGTGTGCAAGTCCTGTGACTCCCAGCTTAACTGAAATATGTTATGCCACCTAACTTGAGTACAGCAAACTGGTTTTAGGTTTTAATGAAACTGATGTAAAACGATACCCCATAAATAAAAAGTATTTGTGTTTGGTTTCAGAACTGATTTGTTCATTCTTCTCTGGCTTTTTCTTTGAAAACCACATAAGGTAGTTTCAAACTTCTTGTGTATCATTGAGTTGGCTCCAGGGTTCCAGAAATAAGGAAGGAAACAACTCCTTTCTTCATTTGTTTGAACCTACAGGAAGGAAGGACCTATTTCCTATGATGCTGTAATGTGGATTCCATCATACTGAAGTAACTCATTTGAATGTTCTCCCCAAACTCTGATGTGTAAAATAACTTTTAGGCAGAAGCTTAGAGAAAGCTTTTGTGACTCCTTTAGAAAAGAATTGCCCTTGGAACTTTGTTATAGCTAGAAGGGAAAGAAAAAAGAAACCTATCATGTGAACATATAATGCAAAAAGCTTTCTGGCCCTGTGTACTTTAGCTGCATAGGGCTTAAGTGTGCAGAAGATACTCCAAAATAAGGCACGTTCACCACTTGGCACATTCAGCAGAAAATAGTTTGGACTTTTCTCCCCCTTGAATTTGTTCCTAACATTTGTCTTCGGTTGCCTGAACTAAAAGTAAAATCATCCCATGTATAGAAGTACTTGCATAGAAATTATGGTGAGTAGCCTGTGCTGAGAATAATACTTGGAAACTAAAAAACAGAAATTAACTGTAGTAATTAAATGGAAATGTTCTTAAAACATCATTTAAAATGTAAATCTCCTCTCCCAAAGAAATGTATTCAATCCTTTGAAGGAAATTCTTTGGCAATCACTCTCTGAAGAGTGGATTATGAAAAACCCTGGCCTTGAGAAAGTATGCTGAAAAGGTTTGGTTTTTTCCCTCTGACACTTTCCGGCAGAGACATCTCAGAATTGCCTAATTTGAATATCTGAAATTCAAACTAGTCTTCTCTAGAAGTCTTAGGATAAGTGTATGATGATTAAAGAGTGCTGCAGCTGTACATGTTATCAGTGAACTAACTCCCCAAAGAGTTTAGGCCTTCTATTCGTATATTGGAAGCTGCTGTGTTTTTCCTCTGAGGGCCTATTATTTATTTTGGCTTCATTACTTGTTGGCTCCTACATATCCCTCCTCAAGAGGAGGGTTTGGACAAGAGTTATCCTACCACAGAAGCTCCCAGAATCACTGCTTAAAATAATAGGTGCTTTGAATAACCTCTTCTGCATGTCTTAAAGTGCTCATAAATCCTTCTAAATCATATTTCTCCTCCATCAAGGTTGATTTTCAGATTCTCCATATAATTAGTGTCTTTATTGACTTGAATTGTATGTTTAGGCAGAATTTCTATGTAAAATTGGGGACAGAGGCATTCAATTTTATAAGTATGTGGAGAAGGGACTAGGGTAAATAGAAAATCAACAGACTGAAGAATTTGGAAGGACCTCTTGATGGAAAGTCTGGTGCTGACTGGGCTAAGTGGCACCCTACCACCTATAAATGACAGGGCAGAAAGACACTGACTCAGTTGGAGCTGAGAGTTCCTTTTGGAGAGTTGGGCATTATGGAGACTCAGCTGAGGATGGTCCCTAAGGAGGTGCAGTGGTGTAGACGGAGCTATCAGGGGAGGTGGCAGAATCTCGTCCATCACGATCATTGTCTTTAGCATATCGTTGTCAAGTGCATATGCATGGACTTTTGTTTTGAGATCTGGTTACCAGCAAGCTCTAATGAATTCGAGGGATGCAGTCAAGAAGGCCAGTTGGCTTAATGACACCGTGGAGCTGCTTTTGGAAGAGAAAGCGGCCAGCCAGACCATGTGCTGTACACTGATTTCCTGGAAGTACACAGAGGAAACCAAAGTTCAGAGTGTTTGAGTGACTCGTCCTAAGTCACATAGCTGGAAGGTGGGGAGCTGAGGTGTAAAGCTCATGGAGATCCCCACGGTGTGGAGACAGTTGGCCAGGAGGATGGAGGCGTGTAAGCCCCATGTCTGCTGCTGGGTTGATGGACTTACTGGTGCCCCTCTCCTGCTGATTTTATTAGGAGTTTGGGGGGAATATGGAGCTGAAGGATTGGCCGTTTTTTTTCAGAAGTGGAGATGTTTAGGGATTGGTTGAGCATTAGCCAAGGAATTGAGGTCACGAGTAAGGTTATTGCTGATGAGCCAATTTCAGAAGTTTGGGACTGGCTGGCTTTCTTCCAATAGCACCAAGCAATTCAGTTCTGACAGGAGCTACCCAGAGAAAGCAGCAGATCCCACAGGTAAGGGCTCAGTCCTTCCAAGATTGCACCCCCTGCTCCATTCAGATGCCAAGTCCAGGCTGTCACCTGTACTTCTAACCAACCTATAAATCTGCTAAATTTCCCTACAACTCTTCTTTAGGTTTGATTGATTTGCTAGAGTGATTCATTGAACTTAGACAAATATTTACTTCCATTGTTAAGTCATGTCCAGCTCTTTTACAGTCCCATGGACTGTAGCCCACCAGGCTCCTCTGTCCATGGGATTTCCCAGGCAAGGATACTGGAGTGGGTTGCCATTTCCTTCTCCAGGGGATCTTCCTCACCCAGGGGTTGAACCTGTGTCTCCTGCATTGGCAGGTGGGTTCTTTACCACTGCACCATCTGGTAAGCTCCTTCCAATTACCAATAATAAAATAAGATAACTCAGGAACAGCCAATGGAAGAGATGTACAGGGCAAGGTATGTGGGGCATGGAGCTTCTGTACTTCCTAAGTGCACCATTCTCCCACATCTTCATGTGTTCGTGAAAGCTTTCTGAACTATGCATGGACTTTTGTTTTGAGATCTGGTTACCAGCAAGCTCTAATGAATTCGAGGGATGCAGTCAAGAAGGCCAGTTGGCTTAATGACACCGTGGAGCTGCTTTTGGAAGAGAAAGCGGCCAGCCAGACCATGTGCTGTACACTGATTTCCTGGAAGTACACAGAGGAAACCAAAGTTCAGAGTGTTTGAGTGACTCGTCCTAAGTCACATAGCTGGAAGGTGGGGAGCTGAGGTGTAAAGCTCATGGAGATCCCCACGGTGTGGAGACAGTTGGCCAGGAGGATGGAGGCGTGTAAGCCCCATGTCTGCTGCTGGGTTGATGGACTTACTGGTGCCCCTCTCCTGCTGATTTTATTAGGAGTTTGGGGGAATATGGAGCTGAAGGATTGGCCGTTTTTTTTCAGAAGTGGAGATGTTTAGGGATTGGTTGAGCATTAGCCAAGGAATTGAGGTCACGAGTAAGGTTATTGCTGATGAGCCAATTTCAGAAGTTTGGGACTGGCTGGCTTTCTTCCAATAGCACCAAGCAATTCAGTTCTGACAGGAGCTACCCAGAGAAAGCAGCAGATCCCACAGGTAAGGGCTCAGTCCTTCCAAGATTGCACCCCCTGCTCCATTCAGATGCCAAGTCCAGGCTGTCACCTGTACTTCTAACCAACCTATAAATCTGCTAAATTTCCCTACAACTCTTCTTTAGGTTTGATTGATTTGCTAGAGTGATTCATTGAACTTAGACAAATATTTACTTCCATTGTTAAGTCATGTCCAGCTCTTTTACAGTCCCATGGACTGTAGCCCACCAGGCTCCTCTGTCCATGGGATTTCCCAGGCAAGGATACTGGAGTGGGTTGCCATTTCCTTCTCCAGGGGATCTTCCTCACCCAGGGGTTGAACCTGTGTCTCCTGCATTGGCAGGTGGGTTCTTTACCACTGCACCATCTGGTAAGCTCCTTCCAATTACCAATAATAAAATAAGATAACTCAGGAACAGCCAATGGAAGAGATGTACAGGGCAAGGTATGTGGGGCATGGAGCTTCTGTACTTCCTAAGTGCACCATTCTCCCCACATCTTCATGTGTTCGTGAAAGCTTTCTGAACTCTGTCCTTTTGAGTTTTTGAGGAGGCTTCATAACCACCCTGGTTGGTGATTGAGCTCCACCTCCAGCTCCTCTCTGGAGGTGAGGGGGTTGGAATGTTCCACCCCTCTAATCCCAGGGCTGGTTCCTCTGTCAAGTAGTCCCATCTTTGGATCACCCAGGGGCTTCTCTAAAAGCCACCTCACTGACCTAATGAAAGACACTGTGATTTTATACCACCCAGGATTTTAAGAGTTCTGTGTTAGGAACTGGGATAAAGACCACAAACATAGATTTCTTATAAATTGAAATATCACATGTAGGTACTGATACAAGACTGTCACTGACCAATAGAGGCAAGTTTAAAATGAGTTCCAGTAGTTACATGTTCCTGTGATCAATGAACAAGCCATTTTTCCCTGCTTTTTTGAATCTGGAGCACTCTCAAGACGTAAAATGGAGTATTTCCAGTCATATCAGTAAACAAAGATGTCTCAGCCTTGGGCAGTTTGGGGCCTTCCAACGTCAATCTCTGAGCCCTGAGGGTGCCCAAAACAGAACAGTGCCTGCGATCCAGCAGCTGTGGACTATCGCTACTCCCTAAAGTGAACAGTGAACAGGAGCGAAGGATGTGAAAACCCAAGAGCCAGGATGCTGGCCCCAGATAGCTGAGATGAACGTAAAGGGAGTGACCAGGGAGCCCAGAGGCTCGCGTCTTCCCATATAGAAGGGCACTAAATTTCTTAATTTGAGATACTTTGTCTTCCTTAATTCACAATAATCTGAGATTCAGACTGTCTGCCCCTCATGGCACCCCACTCCAGCATTCTTGCCTTGGAGAATCCTCATGGACAGAGGAACCTGATGGGCTACATACAGTCCATGGGGTTACACAGAGTCAGACACAACTGAGTGATGAAGCAGCAGCAGTTACCTGCCCCCTTTGTTGCAAAATTATATACAACCCGACTCCTTCCCCCGCTTCCTGGGAGCAGTTCTCTCATAACTCAGGAACAGCCAATGGAAGAGATGTACAGGGCAAGGTATGTGGGGCATGGAGCTTCTGTACTTCCTAAGTGCACCATTCTCCCCACATCTTCATGTGTTCGTGAAAGCTTTCTGAACTCTGTCCTTTTGAGTTTTTGAGGAGGCTTCATAACCACCCTGGTTGGTGATTGAGCTCCACCTCCAGCTCCTCTCTGGAGGTGAGGGGGTTGGAATGTTCCACCCCTCTAATCCCAGGGCTGGTTCCTCTGTCAAGTAGTCCCATCTTTGGATCACCCAGGGGCTTCTCTAAAAGCCACCTCACTGACCTAATGAAAGACACTGTGATTTTATACCACCCAGGATTTTAAGAGTTCTGTGTTAGGAACTGGGATAAAGACCACAAACATAGATTTCTTATAAATTGAAATATCACATGTAGGTACTGATACAAGACTGTCACTGACCAATAGAGGCAAGTTTAAAATGAGTTCCAGTAGTTACATGTTCCTGTGATCAATGAACAAGCCATTTTTCCCTGCTTTTTTGAATCTGGAGCACTCTCAAGACGTAAAATGGAGTATTTCCAGTCATATCAGTAAACAAAGATGTCTCAGCCTTGGGCAGTTTGGGGCCTTCCAACGTCAATCTCTGAGCCCTGAGGGTGCCCAAAACAGAACAGTGCCTGCGATCCAGCAGCTGTGGACTATCGCTACTCCCTAAAGTGAACAGTGAACAGGAGCGAAGGATGTGAAAACCCAAGAGCCAGGATGCTGGCCCCAGATAGCTGAGATGAACGTAAAGGGAGTGACCAGGGAGCCCAGAGGCTCGCGTCTTCCCATATAGAAGGGCACTAAATTTCTTAATTTGAGATACTTTGTCTTCCTTAATTCACAATAATCTGAGATTCAGACTGTCTGCCCCTCATGGCACCCCACTCCAGCATTCTTGCCTTGGAGAATCCTCATGGACAGAGGAACCTGATGGGCTACATACAGTCCATGGGGTTACACAGAGTCAGACACAACTGAGTGATGAAGCAGCAGCAGTTACCTGCCCCCTTTGTTGCAAAATTATATACAACCCGACTCCTTCCCCCGCTTCCTGGGAGCAGTTCTCTCAGGATCAGTTGAGATGTTGTCCTAAAAATTCCCACCAAATAAAACATGGCTCTCAGTTTCTAGGTTGTGACTATTTTTTAAGTCGACAAGATAAAGGAGAGAAGAGATGATGCTGGAGTGAAGGACTGCAGGAATAAGGAGGAAGGACTCCAAAGCACAGGTGAAGACTTGGGAGAGGGACCAGTTTTCCCAAGATGGCAGAAGACAGAGGATGCTTGTAAATGGGCAGACGGTAGTAAGGGTTCTTGCCTTGTGGCTTTCATTTTCTCAGGGACCGATTCAACGATGTCTACTGAGAGGGAGAGAGAAGAGGTAGTGTAACTGGAAGGAAAGGGGCAGGGCAAAATTTGGGGGAGGGATGACATAGCCCAAAGACACAACATAAACCCATTAGAATCAAATGGGTCCAAGATGGCAGACCTTCAATCAACAAGCTAAATGACACACCCAGAGGGGCCATGACAGTTCTGCCCCTTTCCCAGAATAGTTGGAATAGTCCTCCCACTTGTTAGCATAGTAAATTACCCAGCCCATAAAAGCTAAACACACCATATTTTTGAAGCTGCCACATTTACCCTCTGCAAGGACCCACACTCTTGTCTGTGGAGTGTGCTTGTCTCTGAATCTGAATAAATCCACTTCTTCCCTATCGCTTTGTTTCTCACTGAATTCATTTCTGCAATGAGACATCAAGAACCTGAGCTCCATTAGGTCCTGAAACCAGATATCATGGGTTTTGGCTGGGTTTGAGTCCTAGCCATGCGGGTTCAAGTCCCAAATTGGGTTTTGGGTTGAAGTCCCAAATTCAAGATAAACTGTTACGGTAGGAGGTTCAAGGAGAGAGATGAAAGTTTGGAAGAGCCTCTGGAGAGAGTGAGTACAGATGATTAAGGAAGAAGTCTCATTGCCCAGAGAGAAATGAGAAGTCAAAATGAGGCTATGCTGTGTAACTTGCACAGCGAGAAGTGCTGGATCAGATGAGGTCCAGGTGACGTGGCCAGCAGGCTCCAGCCCCCAACTGATACCAATGGCAGCAGGATATGGAAGTCGCACTCCTCCAACCTGGGAAACGCCTCTCTCTGCACACAGCTGAGACCACTCACCTGTGGACATGGGTTTTGAGAAATAACGGAGACCCAGTGAAGCCATGTCCCCTGGCTCAGACCAGCCTACATCCCTGAGGGCTTGTACATACCTTTTTTAAGTCGACAAGATAAAGGAGAGAAGAGATGATGCTGGAGTGAAGGACTGCAGGAATAAGGAGGAAGGACTCCAAAGCACAGGTGAAGACTTGGGAGAGGGACCAGTTTTCCCAAGATGGCAGAAGACAGAGGATGCTTGTAAATGGGCAGACGGTAGTAAGGGTTCTTGCCTTGTGGCTTTCATTTTCTCAGGGACCGATTCAACGATGTCTACTGAGAGGGAGAGAGAAGAGGTAGTGTAACTGGAAGGAAAGGGGCAGGGCAAAATTTGGGGGAGGGATGACATAGCCCAAAGACACAACATAAACCCATTAGAATCAAATGGGTCCAAGATGGCAGACCTTCAATCAACAAGCTAAATGACACACCCAGAGGGGCCATGACAGTTCTGCCCCTTTCCCAGAATAGTTGGAATAGTCCTCCCACTTGTTAGCATAGTAAATTACCCAGCCCATAAAAGCTAAACACACCATATTTTTGAAGCTGCCACATTTACCCTCTGCAAGGACCCACACTCTTGTCTGTGGAGTGTGCTTGTCTCTGAATCTGAATAAATCCACTTCTTCCCTATCGCTTTGTTTCTCACTGAATTCATTTCTGCAATGAGACATCAAGAACCTGAGCTCCATTAGGTCCTGAAACCAGATATCATGGGTTTTGGCTGGGTTTGAGTCCTAGCCATGCGGGTTCAAGTCCCAAATTGGGTTTTGGGTTGAAGTCCCAAATTCAAGATAAACTGTTACGGTAGGAGGTTCAAGGAGAGAGATGAAAGTTTGGAAGAGCCTCTGGAGAGAGTGAGTACAGATGATTAAGGAAGAAGTCTCATTGCCCAGAGAGAAATGAGAAGTCAAAATGAGGCTATGCTGTGTAACTTGCACAGCGAGAAGTGCTGGATCAGATGAGGTCCAGGTGACGTGGCCAGCAGGCTCCAGCCCCCAACTGATACCAATGGCAGCAGGATATGGAAGTCGCACTCCTCCAACCTGGGAAACGCCTCTCTCTGCACACAGCTGAGACCACTCACCTGTGGACATGGGTTTTGAGAAATAACGGAGACCCAGTGAAGCCATGTCCCCTGGCTCAGACCAGCCTACATCCCTGAGGGCTTGTACATACTTTGCATTGTTTTCCAGGTGAAGAAATGACAAGAGTGGGAAGTTCCCATAGCTGAGCCGAGGTGTCATTCCTACTACCAGCCTTCAAATCCAGACCTGTCCTGTGGGCAGCCCCATCCCTGTGTAATGGCCACAGACTGCGGCAGAATGACCTCATGTATAAGAAGGTAGCAGGCAAAGGAACTTCCTAAATTCCTGGAATGGTGTAATCCAGCCAGGGCTTTCCGTGGCTTTTGCGCTGTAAGCCCAGTGGAGGGTGGCTTCTGTGTGATTATTTGGGGGGCACTGAAGGGGATCATCTGGTGGACTGAAAAAGAAAAGATGGACACGGGGGCATGCTGGGCCTCAGAATCAGAATACCAGGAATACCAAACGACTCCTCACTAGCACCCAAGGAGGTCAACTTTTCCAAGTCAGAGAGTGAGATACTTAGGCAGAAGGACAATTAATGACTACTTAGATAAAGAGGACTCACCCAGTGGTGTGCCAGTGGCCTATCTCCAGGGCTAGCCTCCTGCCTGGCGCGTAGGAGATCTTGAAGGATGCCCTGGAGGAAGGATGTGTAGGAGAATGAGACTCTACCTAGAAGACTTTAGTGGGGAGAAATCTAGAAATAGAACTGATGGTGAGTGGGAGAAAATGGGTCTTGTGGCCTGGCCCCGGACTATGACCTTGTCATAAGCACGACAACACATTTAGGAAATAAAGAAGGAAGAGGCAGAGGCTGACCTTCATCATCATCCACACTGCACTGTCCACACCCAAACTGGATGAGACTCAGATAACACTTTTCCATATTCACATGTTGCTCAGCCTAAACTTGGGATCTCTCTTTGAGACAAGGGAGGCAAGAGCAGAGAATGTGCCATATTGGCTTAACGTTTCCAGAAAGCTGTTGAGAAAAACCATCAGGTGAGATAATAAATATAAAAGTTACCTGTACAATCTTCCATAATATGGAGGGACCAAAGATCCTGGCAATAGGACCAGTTCTTGGGCTTCTCTGGTGGCTCAGTGGTAGAGAATCCACCTGCCAATGCAGAAGACATGGGTTCGATTCCTGATCCGGGAAGACCCCACATGTTATGGAGCAGCTAAGCCCAAGAGCCACAACAATTGAGCCTGTGTTTTAGAGCCTCGGAGCCACAACTATTGAGCCCATGTGTCCTGGAGCCTGAGTTCCACAGCAAATCACTGCAACAAGAAGCCTGCTCACCTCAACTAGGCAGTAGCCCCCATTCCCTGCAACTAGAGAAGTACCTACAGCAGCAATGAAAACCCAAAATAACCAAGAAAAAAAGTCCCCTCCCAATAAAATTTTTAAAAAGTTTAAAAACAAAATTGTTATTCTAAAATGGTAAGATTCTTGGGAAGTACATGGATAGCATGAAGTTTGGCTTCCTACAGTGGCTAGGTTGTCTGGGACAACCTCCTGCAACCTAAGAATAACTAGACAAGTTAGGCAAACTATGAAAAATCTATTTGAAGAAACTGAAAAGCTACTAAGGAAGTGAACATTTGCTAGGCAAAGATCTAGAAGAAGAAAGAAGCCAAGGGAAATGAGCCTAGTCTTTGAGGCTCATCTTTTTCCTTTATTTGAGGCAGTCATCAAGTATGACAGGGAAAGCAGAGGCAGAGGGGCTCAGAAGACCTTTTGAAGGTCTCACGGAGAAGGGGGTGACAAAATACCCAGAGTTCAGAGTGTGCCAAGGAAATTAGGCTCCAGTAACCAGACTCGAGCTTGGGGCCCAGAGAAGCTGTGGGAAGCAGGGCTGTCTGTGAGTAAGGAGAAGCTAAAAATAGACCAGTACTTACAGGATTAAAACTCAGCTCCAAATCAATTCAGTCCCTTATGGGCTTAGGGCAATTGCCTCTGTCTCACTGTCTGACAAACCAGAAGTTAAATTCTCTCCAGAAAAAATATGAGACATACATGAAGTAAAATTCTGTTCACTGATGAAAAGAGAATTCAAGTTGAAAGCAGAGATATCATTTACCTTCAGAAAAGCTAGCAGATGAAGTGTGTGTGTGTGTGTGTGTGTGTGTCAAGTTGCTTGTCGTGTCTGATTCTATGTGACCCTATGAACTGTAGCCTGCTAACTGCTCTGTCCATGGAATTCTCTAGGAAAGGATACTGGAGTGGGTTTCCATACCCTCCTCCAAGGGATCTTCCCAACTGAGGGATCAAACCCACAATCGCTTACGTCTCCTGCCTTGGCAGGCAGGTTCTTTACCACTAGCACCACTTGGGAAGCCGAAATAAAGAAAATAATGCAAAATTTAGTGATGCTGACATGAATGCTTTCATACTAGATATGAGTATCTTTGGCTTATACTGATAAGGTTTTTTTTAAGTTTTTTTTTTTTTTTCACTTTTGGCCTCTTTTATTGTTTTTGTTGTTGTTGTTTGTTTTTGTTTAACTTCATGCCACGAGCTCTTTCTTAGTTATTTATTATTTTCATCCATCTTTATTCTTTGGCATGTGTGGGCCTCCCATTGCAGTGACCTCTCTCATCGTAGAGCACCAGCCCTGGGCACATGCGCTCCAGAGCACTGGCTCATAATTGGACACACTGGTCCATCTGCTCCACGGCATGTGGGATCTTTCCAGGCCAGGGATCGAACTGGTGCCCCTTGCACAGCAAGGTGGACCCTTTACCCACTGGACCATCAGGGAAGCCTCGATACTTCTTTTTTAAAAATATTTATGTATTTGGCTTCCTCAGGTCTTGGCTGTGGCACGTGAGATCTTTTGCTGTGGTGTGAGGGCACGTGGGCATAGTTGCCCCATGGCATGTGGCATCTTAGTTACCTGAACAGGGACTGAACCCACATCCCCTGTGTTGGAAGTGTGAAGTGACGTGAAAGTCTCTCAATTGTGTCTGATTCTTTGCGACCCCGTGGACTGTAACCTGCCAGGCTTCTCTGTCCATGGAATTCTCCAGGCACGGATACTGGAGTGGGTAGCCATTTCCTTCTCCAGAGGATCTTCCCAACCTAGGGATCGAACCCTTTACCATCAGAACCAGAACCAGGGGAGTCCCTGCTGAGACTTACTTCTAAGTTTGACCTTCCTTGCCTTTTGGAACACGTGAGTTCAACACCTCTCTAGCTACAGTGACTGGACCTGGGGTACACACCTGTCCCGTGCCAATCAGCCACAGACTTGGCTGAGTCTTCTATACTCTCTCCTTCCGAAATTTGAACTAAGACATACTGAGTCATTCAGCCAGATATAGGTGAGTATGAACTCTATAATGCCATGAGCATTTGGGGTAGGTTGGCATTTTACATTGTTTGCATGCTAGTAAGTCAGAAATAAAAGTTGATTAGCAAAGAGCAACAGCAAGAAGAGGCGTCGGATGGGCTGTTCTCTGAGAGATGGAGAGGACAGCTGGGTCCTCATGGTGCCAGGCCCACAGTCCTTCCCCAGGTCATTGCTCTGCTTTACAATGTCTGTTTTTGGTTATCTATAAGACTATGGAAGCCTTAAAGTAAGCTTTCTTTTATTAGTTAAAAAATATCATATAAAACCTCATTGATGTCTACAGTTTCTTGTAGAAAGTGTTAATCACTATTAAAAAATAACCAGGCCTACAATAAGGACAAGGTTTTTTTTAAGGGGAAACATCAATGGATAAAAAGACCCATAAAAGGTTCAGATATTAGGATTATTTGACATGGAATTTAAATAACTCCAAATGAATATTTATAAGAGAATTTTAGCAGAGAACTGGAAACTAGAAAAAAAAGAATCAAAATGAAAATTATAGAACTGGAAAACTCAATTAGATGAAATTAACAACTCAGTGGATTGGATTTAACAGAAAGTTAAACACGATGTAAACAGAATTAGTGTTGAGATGTGTCAGAGAAAATCCAGATGAAAGCACAGAGAAACTTTTAAAAAATGTAGAAAATACAGAGACAAGTCAAGAGATGTATGGCACAGTGCAGAGCTGTAAAATACATATACTTTGCATCCTTGAAAAAGAGGAGAAAGTAGAAGAAGTGTGAAGTGACTCCAGGCACTTGGATACTGACCTGCCAGGCTTCTCTGTCCATGGAATTCTCCAGGCACGGATACTGGAGTGGGTAGCCATTTCCTTCTCCAGAGGATCTTCCCAACCTAGGGATCGAACCCTTTACCATCAGAACCAGAACCAGGGGAGTCCCTGCTGAGACTTACTTCTAAGTTTGACCTTCCTTGCCTTTTGGAACACGTGAGTTCAACACCTCTCTAGCTACAGTGACTGGACCTGGGGTACACACCTGTCCCGTGCCAATCAGCCACAGACTTGGCTGAGTCTTCTATACTCTCTCCTTCCGAAATTTGAACTAAGACATACTGAGTCATTCAGCCAGATATAGGTGAGTATGAACTCTATAATGCCATGAGCATTTGGGGTAGGTTGGCATTTTACATTGTTTGCATGCTAGTAAGTCAGAAATAAAAGTTGATTAGCAAAGAGCAACAGCAAGAAGAGGCGTCGGATGGGCTGTTCTCTGAGAGATGGAGAGGACAGCTGGGTCCTCATGGTGCCAGGCCCACAGTCCTTCCCCAGGTCATTGCTCTGCTTTACAATGTCTGTTTTTGGTTATCTATAAGATTATGGAAGCCTTAAAGTAAGCTTTCTTTTATTAGTTAAAAAATATCATATAAAACCTCATTGATGTCTACAGTTTCTTGTAGAAAGTGTTAATCACTATTAAAAAATAACCAGGCCTACAATAAGGAAAAGGGTTTTTTTTAAGGGGAAACATCAATGGATAAAAAGACCCATAAAAGGTTCAGATATTAGGATTATTTGACATGGAATTTAAATAACTCCAAATGAATATTTATAAGAGAATTTTAGCAGAGAACTGGAAACTAGAAAAAAAAGAATCAAAATGAAAATTATAGAACTGGAAAACTCAATTAGATGAAATTAACAACTCAGTGGATTGGATTTAACAGAAAGTTAAACACGATGTAAACAGAATTAGTGTTGAGATGTGTCAGAGAAAATCCAGATGAAAGCACAGAGAAACTTTTAAAAAATGTAGAAAATACAGAGACAAGTCAAGAGATGTATGGCACAGTGCAGAGCTGTAAAATACATATACTTTGCATCCTTGAAAAAGAGGAGAAAGTAGAAGAAGCAATATTTAAAGAAAGGCTGTTGTTTAGTCACTAAGTCGTGTCCAACTCTTTTGTGACCCCATGGACTATAATTATTTCCCAAAACTCGTGAGAGAAAACAAGCCCAAATTAAAGAGTCTTACAAACACCCAAGCAGGACAAATATAAAGGAACAAAACTTAAGTGTATACAAGTAGAACTTCTGAAGAAGAAAAAAGACAGAAAATAATATATATATACACATATGTGTGTATGTATATATATATAACTGATTCATTTTGCTATGCACCAGAAACTAAGACAAATTGTAAATCAACTATACTTCTATTTAAAAATAAGAAAAGATAAAGAAAAACTTGTGAAAGCTGTCAGGTTAAAAAAATGCATTTGTTTGTTTGGCAACAGCAATTTCAATGGCAATAACAATGGCTACAACCATTTCCATAACCAGCACTTCTCATCCCTAATCACCACTTCTTCCAGCTTCCATAGCATAATAAAGCCGAGAAGACTGAACCAATACTTTCAATGTGCTAAAGTGACAAATTTGTTAGCCCAGAATTTTTGCTCCAGTGAAAATATCCTTGAAGAATAAAGGCAAAATAAAGACAATTTCAGATAACTGGAAATCAAGAGAATGTGTTCCCAGCAGTGTTGCAGTACATTTAGCTCTTTATGTTAAATTGATGGACTGGATATTTTACTATTATGAACCATCCTCCTTATCATCTGTTGTCTTGAAATCTACTTTGTTTGATGTTACTGAAGTAAAGAGAGATATTTCAAAACAGTAAAATATTCAATCTAGCAATTTATTATATCAATCTATAGATATATTCAATCTATTCAATTTGTCACATCAAGAAAATATAATAAAAAGGGACAGAACCAAAAGGAGAATTAGACAAATCCACAAGGTTGGAGATTTTTTTTTTTTAACATTTATTTTATTTATTTATCTTTTGGGGGGTGGAGTAGGGAGGGAGGGGAATGGACGGGCTACTTCTATTGGTCTTTCATTTCTCTATTTTTCATCCGAGCTGTTTGCATGGGCACAGTGCAGAGCTGTAAAATACATATACTTTGCATCCTTGAAAAAGAGGAGAAAGTAGAAGAAGCAATATTTAAAGAAAGGCTGTTGTTTAGTCACTAAGTCGTGTCCAACTCTTTTGTGACCCCATGGACTATAATTATTTCCCAAAACTCGTGAGAGAAAACAAGCCCAAATTAAAGAGTCTTACAAACACCCAAGCAGGACAAATATAAAGGAACAAAACTTAAGTGTATACAAGTAGAACTTCTGAAGAAGAAAAAAGACAGAAAATAATATATATATACACATATGTGTGTATGTATATATATATAACTGATTCATTTTGCTATGCACCAGAAACTAAGACAAATTGTAAATCAACTATACTTCTATTTAAAAATAAGAAAAGATAAAGAAAAACTTGTGAAAGCTGTCAGGTTAAAAAAATGCATTTGTTTGTTTGGCAACAGCAATTTCAATGGCAATAACAATGGCTACAACCATTTCCATAACCAGCACTTCTCATCCCTAATCACCACTTCTTCCAGCTTCCATAGCATAATAAAGCCGAGAAGACTGAACCAATACTTTCAATGTGCTAAAGTGACAAATTTGTTAGCCCAGAATTTTTGCTCCAGTGAAAATATCCTTGAAGAATAAAGGCAAAATAAAGACAATTTCAGATAACTGGAAATCAAGAGAATGTGTTCCCAGCAGTGTTGCAGTACATTTAGCTCTTTATGTTAAATTGATGGACTGGATATTTTACTATTATGAACCATCCCTCCTTATCATCTGTTGTCTTGAAATCTACTTTGTTTGATGTTACTGAAGTAAAGAGAGATATTTCAAAACAGTAAAATATTCAATCTAGCAATTTATTATATCAATCTATAGATATATTCAATCTATTCAATTTGTCACATCAAGAAAATATAATAAAAAGGGACAGAACCAAAAGGAGAATTAGACAAATCCACAAGGTTGGAGATTTTTTTTTTTTAACATTTATTTTATTTATTTATCTTTTGGGGGGTGGAGTAGGGAGGGAGGGGAATGGACGGGCTACTTCTATTGGTCTTTCATTTCTCTATTTTTCATCCGTCTTTGTTCTTTGGCTCCCGTGGGCCTCCCATCGCGGTGGCCTCTGTTGTCGCAGAGCTTAGGCTCTGGGCGCATGCGCCCCAGAGCTCCGGCTCGGTAATTGGACACATCAGTCCAGCTGCTCCGCGGCACGTGGGCTGTTCTCAGCCCAGGGATTGAACCGGCACCCCTTGCACTGCAAGGCGGTGTCCTTACCCACTGGACTACCAGGGAAGCCCAAGATTGAAGATTTTATCACATCTCTGTCACTGATAGAACAAGCAGATAAACAGACTAAGGATATTCAACATTTGAAGAACACAACAGTCAAGCTTGACTTACATAGCATGCTGCTTCCAACAGCTTCAGAACAGGTGTTTTTTCAGGTGTACCTAAAATAACACCAAAACAAACCTTATACTGGTTCAAAAAGCAAGTCTCAGATTTGCTTAACAGATTTTCAATAAGGGACCAAACAACAAAACTAAATAAGGGTCTTTGAAGTCAGGACAGGGATTACCCCTGAGAAGGGGGATAACAACAGAAGAGGAAAAGAAACAGGCATCTGGGATGCTGATTACGTTCTGCTTCTCAATAGAAAAATCTTCCTACAAAACAGAATGAAGCAAAATTCAAGCCTGGAGAACCCCACCAATGAATTCTTCCCAGCATTTGAGGAAGAGATACCATTAAAATTCTTTTTTTTTTTTTTTTAAACCTTTATTTTACTTTTAACTTTAAAATTCTGAATCTTTGTTTATAATGTCAATGCAACCCAAGGACTTTAAAGAATCCTGTAGGTCAGAGTCTTTTGTGGCATATGTGCAAAATCTTAATACTACATTGAATTTGATAAAGATGATCAAACTGGATTCATTCTAAGAGTGAAAAGTTAAACTTGAAAGTCAATCATTGGGCTTCCCCTGGTAGTCCAGTGGGTAAGGACACCGCCTTGCAGTGCAAGGGGTGCCGGTTCGATCCCTGGCCTGGGAAGATCCCATGTGCCGTGGAGTGGCTGGACTGATGTGTCCAATTACCGAGCCAGAGCTCTGGCGCGCGTGCGCCCAGAGCCAGTGCTCTGTGACGACAGTGGCCACCGCGATGGGAGGCCCACAGGAGCCAAAGAACAAAGACGGATGAAAATAGAGAAATGAAAGACCAATAGAAGTGGCCCGCCCGCTCCCCTCTCTCCCCAACCCCACCCCCGCCCAAAATAAATAAATAAATAAATCTTTTTAAAAAAAAAAAGGCAATCATTGCAAGCTACTATATTTACAACATGACAGGAAAAAATTACATAATAATCTCAATAGTTGAAAAAAAAGATTTCACACAAGCATCTGAAATTCATTAGTTAAATATCTGATGATTCATACAGTTAATCATCTGGGAAATATAAACTAGAACCCCTAGTGTGGCTGTGATGAAAAATAAAATGACTCATTCTCCCCAGTTTAGTGAGGAGACAGTTCGACTGAAACTCGTATCCATGACTGGTGAGAGTACACTTTGGTACAAATACCGTGGAAACTTATTTGTCATTATCTACTAAATTTGAACATACATAAACCATGTAATTTATCATTTCTTCCCTTAGGTGTAACTCATCAGAAATGCTCATATCTGTGTGCTAAGCAATATTGAAGTGAAAGTTCAAAGCAAACTACCCCTATATGCTGTGTGATTATTGCAACTTTACTACCAAATGAAAGAAACAAGATGCAATTCATATGGTTCAAACCAGAAATCGGATCTGCAGCGTGAGAAGTCAGGACAGTGGTTACCTCTGAGGGAGAGGGGAGGAGGTGTCATCTGGAGAGAGAGTCGGTGGGGAGAGGACGACGTTCTGAGGTTCTGGTAGTGACTCATTTGTCTCAGGATGATGGTCGTACAGGCTTTTTCACATTGGAATTGCTCCTGGAACTCTGTACAATAGCTGTGCCCTTTAAAACATATATGTGAATATATTCTACTTCAATAAAAGAATTTATATTAACATGATAGCATAGGAAATTGCCCACTTTACTGTAAACTGCCACTTTAAAGTTGTAAAGTTTTTGCGTTGTCAAAGGGCTGGTTTCTTTTTCTGAAAGGCACCAACAATTCATCCAGTGAGTGTATAAACCCTAACAGAGCTCAAGAATCAGGCCAGTGGGCACAATGTATGCGGTATGTGAAGCATCTGGATAGCTGCCCAGGCCTGTCGCAACTGAGCCACGGGGCTGCCAGGAACCTCAAGACCAGCAGTCGATGAAAGAAAGTTCTTTATGGGGCAAGGGCTTTGAAGAAGGCTTGGATAACAAATACCCTACGGAAACTCTCCTCCTCTGCTGACGGGTGGTCGTGGATCACAAGCAATGGAAGCATAAAAAGTTAGCCACCAAAGTAATTGTATATGGGGCTTGCCTGGTGGTCCAGTGGTGAGGAATCTGTCTTGTAATACGAGGAACATTGGTTCAATGCCTGGTCCAGGAGGATCCCACATGCCACAGAGCAACCAAGCCAGTGTGCCACGACTAATCAGCCAGCACTCCAGTGCCTGAGAGCTGCAACTATGGATCCCACGCACCACAGCTCCTGAAGCCTAAAAGCCCTAGAGTTCATGCTCTGCAACGAGAGAAGCCACCGCAATGGGAATTCTATGAACCACAATGAAGAGTAGCCCTGCTTGATGTAAAAAGAGAGAGGCTACGCGCAGGAACAAAGACTAACCACAGTCCAAAACATAAAATAAATAAATCTTTAAAAAAAGTAATTGTATGCAATATATATAGTATATATATAAAATATATATTGTATATAATATCTTCTGAGCCTTTTTATGACCCAGTCCCACTTTGCAAGGAATAACTTACTTAGTCTTCACGATAACTTTATTCTCCTTACACAGATGAAAATATTAGAGGCACCGACTGGTGTGGCAATCTCCCCCAGCGTGGGAGTAAAGAGGCAAGATGTGAACCCAGGCCTCGGGCCACAGGGCCCAAACTCCTAACATCTATCCACACAGCTGCTGCAGGCTAATGAGCAGCTTTACAAACTGCTCCTGCATATGTCTCAGTAATGAGATGAAAAGCATACATTTTTTTTTTTATGCGCTAGTAGAATGTTTTTCCTGCCCAAAGAAAATATTATTGTTTTCTCCATTGACTGTGGTTAGAAACTCATCTTCATGGAAAGCCCTTCCTTTGGCATCTTTACAGTAGAAAACTCTTCCCCTTGCCTCATTGAGGGGGAGGCTTGGAGTTAGGGGAGGCTGTTGAGCCACTAGAAGCTTCTGACCTTAGGAGAACTTGGCTGTGACAGTGAGAAACTCTGCCCACTTCTGGAAGCAATAGAAACCCTTTTTTTACCAAGCTGGGTTTTGTTGAGGATTCTGTCTGGTTCAAATCCTAATTCTTCAGAAAAAGGGGAAATTAGAGAGTATGTATCATTTCATAACATCAGACTTTCCTCAGTGGGATGTCATTCAGTTTTTTGTCTGTGTTTTGGTCAAGGTTTCCTGGTTTTTATTTGTCTCTTTATTTGAAAATACATGAAATTCTATGACTTTGGGTTTTGTCTCTCTGAGGAGCATTTGGGCAGATGTGGGAATCAGAAATCCAGATTTTGACACCCTACCACCTCCTTTAAGCTGTTAAGAACATTCTGCATTTCCAATGCTTCACATTTTGACTTAATCTGACTTCATTTTGCAGTCACTGAAAGCTAGTTCCTTTTTCTATTAAGGTCTATGCAACTACATGCCCAAGGAATACACTACCGGTTAAGATATTACACCTATGTCCTTATGACTCATTGCTTTCTGTAAATGCTCTCTTGAAATCGCCAATTAAAGAAAGTGACTTAAGAAAAGTCAACCCGGACACAACGTGGATTGTTCAGGGGTGCCGGGCTATCTGGGAACTCTGATTCCAGTTCAGGTAACTCTTGGGTGTCAGCAGATGGCAGTGTTTTCTGGGAGGAAGTTTGAGTGAAGCTGATGTGCATGATAAGCGTTGTAGACTTTCTGCTTGTCCGGGCAGCGACCTCAGGGTGCGAGACCTGCTGGCCTGTCTCATCTCATGCAGCTTAATTATATGAATACTAATTTTATGGACTCTTTCAAATGCCTGCTTGGTGCCACAGACAATTCAAATATTTTTAGTCATCAAATAGGTTAAGAAGAGGCAGAAATGCCAAGTTTCTGAGGAGCCAGCCCTTCCCAGACTTATAATTTCTGCTTCTTGGTGATTCCAGTGTTCTAAATGGGGCAGAGCTGAGCTCTGTTGTGTTCCCAGAGTGCAGCAGCCATCGACAACATGTGGCCGGGATGCTTTGCTTATTGCTCATGACTTAGTGATAAAATGTGTTCCTTCCCTAATTAAAGAAATTTTAAAAATAATGAATGAGTATGGTTTTAAATTATGTAATTCAGAGGATTCTAATGAAAACAGTCACCTACAGCACTCCCTTTTTCTCAGTTCAGTTTAAATTGAACTGTGAAACTTTGCAAATGCAAGAATTTTCTTAACAGCTTAATACACAAGAGTTAATACGCAAAAGTTTTCTCTTGCCGTTGGATGGTTTGTTCTCCAATTTCTCAATTTACTACTGAGTCATGCTATTGAGTTGATTTGTCATATCTTTCTCTCTAATGCTTTAGACCTTAATCAAATACGAGATGATTGGGTATAAATCTGCAAATTCACTTATTCTGAACCTATCAGAGACATGAGGTTGAAGGTCAACCAACTAACTTGAAATCTGGGGAATTCCCTGGTGGTCCAGTGGTTAGGGCTTCACATTTTCACTGCTGTACTGGTCAGGGAACTAAGATCCTGCAACCTGCTCAGCCAAAAAAAGGAAAATCTAAGGAAAAATAGACACCTCCAAGAAGGAATGGGCTGTGAGCACTTTGACCAGGGCAGATGCTTCTAGATACAGTACAAGTTGATCAGAAGAATTCTTTTTTCAAGAAGGAAGTGTGATTGTTCAGGGGTGCCGGGCTATCTGGGAACTCTGATTCCAGTTCAGGTAACTCTTGGGTGTCAGCAGATGGCAGTGTTTTCTGGGAGGAAGTTTGAGTGAAGCTGATGTGCATGATAAGCGTTGTAGACTTTCTGCTTGTCCGGGCAGCGACCTCAGGGTGCGAGACCTGCTGGCCTGTCTCATCTCATGCAGCTTAATTATATGAATACTAATTTTATGGACTCTTTCAAATGCCTGCTTGGTGCCACAGACAATTCAAATATTTTTAGTCATCAAATAGGTTAAGAAGAGGCAGAAATGCCAAGTTTCTGAGGAGCCAGCCCTTCCCAGACTTATAATTTCTGCTTCTTGGTGATTCCAGTGTTCTAAATGGGGCAGAGCTGAGCTCTGTTGTGTTCCCAGAGTGCAGCAGCCATCGACAACATGTGGCCGGGATGCTTTGCTTATTGCTCATGACTTAGTGATAAAATGTGTTCCTTCCCTAATTAAAGAAATTTTAAAAATAATGAATGAGTATGGTTTTAAATTATGTAATTCAGAGGATTCTAATGAAAACAGTCACCTACAGCACTCCCTTTTTCTCAGTTCAGTTTAAATTGAACTGTGAAACTTTGCAAATGCAAGAATTTTCTTAACAGCTTAATACACAAGAGTTAATACGCAAAAGTTTTCTCTTGCCGTTGGATGGTTTGTTCTCCAATTTCTCAATTTACTACTGAGTCATGCTATTGAGTTGATTTGTCATATCTTTCTCTCTAATGCTTTAGACCTTAATCAAATACGAGATGATTGGGTATAAATCTGCAAATTCACTTATTCTGAACCTATCAGAGACATGAGGTTGAAGGTCAACCAACTAACTTGAAATCTGGGGAATTCCCTGGTGGTCCAGTGGTTAGGGCTTCACATTTTCACTGCTGTACTGGTCAGGGAACTAAGATCCTGCAACCTGCTCAGCCAAAAAAAGGAAAATCTAAGGAAAAATAGACACCTCCAAGAAGGAATGGGCTGTGAGCACTTTGACCAGGGCAGATGCTTCTAGATACAGTACAAGTTGATCAGAAGAATTCATTTAAGGATTTTAATGAATTGCTAAGGGCTGAAATGTGACCAGCCTGAGAATAAAAACTCCCTGGAGCTATAGAATTTGAATTTGTACAATTTGCAGGTTCTCTGGGGCTTCCAACGTGGCACTAGAGATCAAGAACCTGCTATCAATGCAGGAGACATAAGAGATGTGGGTTTGATCCTTGGGTTGAGGAGATCCCCTGAAGAAGGAAATGGCAACCCACTCCAGGGTTCTTGCCTGGAAAATCCCATGGACAGAGAACCCTGGCTGGCTACCATCCCCAAGATTGCAAAGAGTCAGACACGACTAAAACAACTTACCACACATGCACTGGAGCTCTCCACCTGCTCACTAAAGGCTGGGGACAGGGTGGTGACAAGGGTCGGGGCCACGGCCAAGGAACACTGAGCTTTGGAGTCACCTCTTTCAGAGAAAGCCTGCTCTCTATCTTTGGGGAGAGGCTGCCTCATCCCTCGGGCTGCTCCTTGCACACACAGCCCAAAGGCATGGCCTGGGAAAGGGTCTGAGAGCTGAGGCTCCTGCACTCCTGGTAGGAACTCGCAGGCACCCGCGTGGTGGATCACCTCTCCCAACAAGGCCAGGAACCAGTCTTGGAAGACCTGGCTCAGAGGGTTCTTCCACTGACTAGGGAAGATCCCTTTTTTTCCCACCAGCCAAGGCCGCGGGGCTTGCTGTTGAGCAGGAGGATGTGAAGAGTGGAAGTGAAAGGTCAGAACTGCGGGACTGTAGGCGGTGCTAAGACAGGAAACAAGAAGGGAAGAGTGAGATGAGGAGGGAGGGACTTGGGGCTGAGACCAGGGAAGGCTGAGGGTGTGGCGTGAGGACTCTGGGAAAGAGAGGTCCCTTAGATAGTACCCCTTTCTCACAGACCTGGGGCCACAAGAGCCGAGGTACGCCAGCAAGCAGCAAGGCCAGGAGGTGGAACCTGGAAGTGAGCTTTCCAGAGCTGCTCTCTGTGGGGTGGTTCAGACCAGGTAGTCCTGCAAGGGCCCAGAAACGGGTGCACTGCAGCTAACTTACATGCCTCCCTGACTGCCTTTGCCAGGCACTCCTGGGCCATCATGGAACTGCTGCCAAACATGCGGGACCCTGTCCACCCTCTCCTGCTTTTCTCTCATGGACACCAGCCTGGGCCAGAAATGCCTGGCCCCAGCGTGCAATTGCCCCAGGCCTGCTCTTGATCTCACCCTGTAATGGTTGAAATGTAGGTCTCCTGGGAGCCACTGCAGCTGAAGCCAGAGCCCCACCATTCCCAAGTTCAGATGCAGCGTGATTTCGCAGGGGTTTGGCTTCTCTGAGTGCTGCTCAGTGGGTCTAGGGAACACAACCCAGACGTGCAGGAGAGTGTTGGCTTGTGGAGTAAAGCTGGAACAGGGAGACAGGAAGTTGAAGCAGCTCATGGATGCATTCCTTGCCCTTCCTCCTCTCCTCTCCGCCCTTCCTGCTCTTCGACTTTTTCATGACTCCAAGATCGTAGCAGCTGTTCTAGAGCCATCCTGTCCCTGGGCAATCAGTTGTGTTTCCTTGAGCACTGTCGTTGTTGTGGATTTGCATCCCTTTGTCCTTCTTCAGTGACTTTTCCCTCTGCAGCTTCCCAGGGATTGTTCCCCATCCCCAAGCATCTTTGGGCTTCCCAGGTGGCGCTAGTGGTAAAGAACCTGCTTGTCAGTGCAGGACACATAAGAAACAACGAGTTTAATCCCTGGGTCAGGAAGATTCCCCTGGAGAGGAAAACGGCAACCCACTCCAGTATTCTTGCCTGGAGAACCCCAGGGACAAGAGGAGTCTGGAGGGCTATGGCTCATAGGGCTCAAAGAGTCGGAGATGACAGAAGCGACTTAGCATGCATGCAAAGGCCTCCCCGCTAATAAAACACTGGCTTTTAAGTTTTACTACAGGATGTTTTCTTCTATAGATTCAAGGATCAGGCAGCAAGTGTGGAGGACCGTTAAAGTTTTTTGCTGGGGATTGTGCCCCAAAGCAGACTATGGAGCTGGATGACCTTGAGGGAGGGCTTCAGGGCTAGAATTGCAGGGAAGTCAGATCAACCTCCGTGTGTGTGAGAGCCAGGCAGGGACTCGCTGGTGAGAGACAGCCAGAGAATGACAGTAAGATGTGCAGCCACTGGACAGCCCAGGGACACCTGCTTTAAAGCCTAGTCTTTTTTTCTTTAACATTTATTTATTTGACTCCATTGGTTCTTCTTGAGAACACTTTCTCCCCAAAGCCCCAAAGACAGAGTGTGTCCCTCATGGACCCAGACACTGACCCGAGGAAAAGAAAGGAGATAATAATCTGTGGGATGAGGCTGCTCAAACCAGTCCTGACAGAGGGTTCCATTACTTTTCAACAAACTGAAACTTTATTCAGAGAGGAGACAATTTAGATTGGGAAAGATATAAATATTTTTTATTGGTAACCCAAGTTGTTTCTACTGGCCCAGGAAGCATATCAGTTACAGATAAAAAAAAAAAAAAAAAAGAAAGCAAGAAATTGCATTTACTCAAGTGTGCATGGCTTTTGAAGGATTTTGTGGACCTGCTGTAATTCACTGGAGGACGAGGTGAAAGTCAAGATATAGGTCTGAGGAGCACCCAAGCTGACCCTGGATGGGCAGGCAGCTGGTCAGCACTGGGGTTAGCTGACTTTGTGATTGGAAGGTAATTCTTTCTTCATCTTTAAATGTGGCTGCTGGGCCAGATCCATGCATCTAAGGCAGAGGTGGCAGGCTACAGGTGCCTCCAAGGGCCACGCAGGTGCTAACCTGGGTGAAGTGGACCTTATGGGAACTGTGTGAACCGGGAGAATGTGTGCCCTGTATGAACAGGCAGCCGCTGCTGAATAGAGGTGTGGTGTTCCCAGATAATAGCTGACATTTATTGAGGCAAATGGATGATCTCATTTTGAACTCACAATCAGCGATATGGGAGCTACGATTCCTATTCCTGTTCTTCAGATGAAGATGATAACTTGAGTTGCTTGAGTCCTGAGGCACAGAGAGATTAAGTAAATTGAAGCCCAGACGAGTGGGAACATGGCTGAGCTGGGCTTTAGACTCAAGCAGTCTGGAGCCAGAAGCTGCCGGGCAATGACAGCACCGCTCTGCTGGTTTTCCAGGTCCAGTCATGTTCATAAAATGATCACATGAACTTATTTACAAAATAGAAACAGACTCACAGACTTAGAAAACAAACACTTGGTTACCAAAGGAAAATGGGTTGAGGGGACAGAGGGATAGATTAGGAGTTTGGGATTAACATGTGCACACTACTGTGTATGAAAGAGTCAACAGGGTCCTACTGGATAGCACAGAGAACTCGTCTTAGTATTCTGTAATAACCTAAATGGGAAAAGAATGGAGATAATAATCTGTGGGATGAGGCTGCTCAAACCAGTCCTGACAGAGGGTTCCATTACTTTTCAACAAACTGAAACTTTATTCAGAGAGGAGACAATTTAGATTGGGAAAGATATAAATATTTTTTATTGGTAACCCAAGTTGTTTCTACTGGCCCAGGAAGCATATCAGTTACAGATAAAAAAAAAAAAAAAAAAGAAAGCAAGAAATTGCATTTACTCAAGTGTGCATGGCTTTTGAAGGATTTTGTGGACCTGCTGTAATTCACTGGAGGACGAGGTGAAAGTCAAGATATAGGTCTGAGGAGCACCCAAGCTGACCCTGGATGGGCAGGCAGCTGGTCAGCACTGGGGTTAGCTGACTTTGTGATTGGAAGGTAATTCTTTCTTCATCTTTAAATGTGGCTGCTGGGCCAGATCCATGCATCTAAGGCAGAGGTGGCAGGCTACAGGTGCCTCCAAGGGCCACGCAGGTGCTAACCTGGGTGAAGTGGACCTTATGGGAACTGTGTGAACCGGGAGAATGTGTGCCCTGTATGAACAGGCAGCCGCTGCTGAATAGAGGGTGTGGTGTTCCCAGATAATAGCTGACATTTATTGAGGCAAATGGATGATCTCATTTTGAACTCACAATCAGCGTATATGGGAGCTACGATTCCTATTCCTGTTCTTCAGATGAAGATGATAACTTGAGTTGCTTCGAGTCCTGAGGCACAGAGAGATTAAGTAAATTGAAGCCCAGACGAGTGGGAACATGGCTGAGCTGGGCTTTAGACTCAAGCAGTCTGGAGCCAGAAGCTGCCGGGCAATGACAGCACCGCTCTGCTGGTTTTCCAGGTCCAGTCATGTTCATAAAATGATCACATGAACTTATTTACAAAATAGAAACAGACTCACAGACTTAGAAAACAAACACTTGGTTACCAAAGGAAAATGGGTTGAGGGGACAGAGGGATAGATTAGGAGTTTGGGATTAACATGTGCACACTACTGTGTATGAAAGAGTCAACAGGGTCCTACTGGATAGCACAGAGAACTCGTCTTAGTATTCTGTAATAACCTAAATGGGAAAAGAATGTGAAAAAGAATTGACATATGTATGTGCATAACGGAATCACTTTGCTGCACACTAAACACGAATATGATTGTAAATCAACTAAACTTCAGCCTTAGAATTTTGTTAATGAAAAAAAAGTTTTAATCTCCCAATTTAAATATTCAGAGTTTAAAAAATATGCTATGAGGGCTTCTCTGGTGGTCCAGTGGGTAAAGAGTCCACCTTGCAGTGCAAGGGGCACCGGTTCAATCCCTGACGGGGGGAGATTCCACACACTGCGGAGTGGCTGGACCGGTGTCTCCAATTATGAGCCAGCGCCCTGGAGGGCATGCGCCCAGAGCCGGTGCTCTGCAACAAGAGAGGCCACTGCAGTGGGAGATCCACACAGGCTGATGAATAAAAGATGGATAAAAAATAAATAAATAAAAAAGATCAATACCAAGCGGCCACAATTAAAAAAAAACAACAACTCTACAAGCTGAAGAAAACCAAAGTGTATGCCAAGATATGGTCAGTGGGTTGCCAGCATGTGTTTTGCATTCCATGAGCCTTTGTTAGGTAGTATCCTTTTTGTTTTTATTTTTCCCCAGATATTCATGGCAGACTGTAAACGTGTGGACTTTTCTTCAGAGTAGTCAAGTTGGCACCTACACTTTTACCAATAATGTTTTTCATTACTCAACACATTCCCAGAATTCTTTTGGAATTGCCTTCGCAAAGGTTTACAAACGAGCTATATTATGTCATAACCATATCTCCTTTTTTGATGAAACTGGCAGTTCCCTGCATGATACCAATCCTATTCACCAGATGTGGCTCTGAATCACTTTTAGTTATTTCCAGAAATCACATCCCTTCCGAGTGCATGGCAGTTTACTACTGCCCAGGGAATCGCTCAAAAAAATGTATTTCAGAAATGATTAAAATACATTTATAGCCTTCAAGATAACGACCTTTAAAAGAACACACCAATTCATGTCTTCATGTTCTTATTGGTTAAAAAAAAACCAGCCTCTCATATCAGGCTTCATCTCATTTATATTAACTGAGGTGATATTTGGGGCAATGATGTGATATTACCCCTTATAAATTCTGCCATATGAAATCAATTATCTCTTTTTCTTTCTCTCTCTCTCTCTTTGGCGCTAAAAAATATGACAAGGTACAGAAATTTAAATAGTTTAAGTCTATAGTAGGGTAATATCTGAAATCTTGAAAAGCTGAACAGTGTGCGTTAGGTTAGTTTTCTGGACTTTTCGCTGTGTCTGAGGTGGTTCTGTAGCACAGCATGTCTAAATGCACCTGTGATGTGCAATTTTCCTTTAGTTTCTGGGATGTGAAATAAATTCCAGTGTAGTTACTAGCCACATAGAGAGTGCCGTTTCTCGTAAGTTATTTAAATGGGGCGGGGGGGGAACTAAAGAGAAATATGAAATAAAGAAAAATATCAGCCGTGACCTGTTGGACAGGTCATTCTGTTTCTGTTGCATTGTTCTCAGCTCACAACCTCCCCAGAAGTGGTGGGGATAGGCAAGGTGCTACCCTAATACTGTCTGCTCCCTCTTCTCCAATCGATTAGCGTGAGTAGGACTGGCTTCCAGCTAGGCTACATCATGCTGTCTCTATGGCATGTAATCTACAACCCTTGTATTTTCTTTCTTTTTGTATTTTAAATCCTCTTCTCACCTTAAGCAAGTATTAGTGCATTGAATGCTTTTTCTGCCCAATAGTTTCTAGTGTTGGATTTTTTGACGTGAAATTTATTTTCCTTTTAATGGCTGGAATTAACATAGCAATGTCAACTTTTGATTTTTCCATATAAGAGTATTGAAAAAAATACCTTTTTTTAGGCGGAATGAACAACAGGGTACTAAGGTATAGCACAGGGAACAATGTCATGTGATAAACCATAATGGAAGACAATTTTTAAAAATGTACAGAAAATAAGGCTGCTCAAGTATGTTCAAATATGTGTTGCATGGATGGGCCTGATGCTGTAAAACTGTGCCAGGGTGCTTCAAAACAGGACAAGCCACCCCAACCAGTTCCTGCTCTTTATAATCCCTTGTTTGGGAATTATAATTACAGTGGCAGAGTAGCATGCTTTGCCAAAAAAACCAGCCTCTCATATCAGGCTTCATCTCATTTATATTAACTGAGGTGATATTTGGGGCAATGATGTGATATTACCCCTTATAAATTCTGCCATATGAAATCAATTATCTCTTTTTCTTTCTCTCTCTCTCTCTTTGGCGCTAAAAAATATGACAAGGTACAGAAATTTAAATAGTTTAAGTCTATAGTAGGGTAATATCTGAAATCTTGAAAAGCTGAACAGTGTGCGTTAGGTTAGTTTTCTGGACTTTTCGCTGTGTCTGAGGTGGTTCTGTAGCACAGCATGTCTAAATGCACCTGTGATGTGCAATTTTCCTTTAGTTTCTGGGATGTGAAATAAATTCCAGTGTAGTTACTAGCCACATAGAGAGTGCCGTTTCTCGTAAGTTATTTAAATGGGGCGGGGGGGGAACTAAAGAGAAATATGAAATAAAGAAAAATATCAGCCGTGACCTGTTGGACAGGTCATTCTGTTTCTGTTGCATTCGTTCTCAGCTCACAACCTCCCCAGAAGTGGTGGGGATAGGCAAGGTGCTACCCTAATACTGTCTGCTCCCTCTTCTCCAATCGATTAGCGTGAGTAGGACTGGCTTCCAGCTAGGCTACATCATGCTGTCTCTATGGCATGTAATCTACAACCCTTGTATTTTCTTTCTTTTTGTATTTTAAATCCTCTTCTCACCTTAAGCAAGTATTAGTGCATTGAATGCTTTTTCTGCCCAATAGTTTCTAGTGTTGGATTTTTTGACGTGAAATTTATTTTCCTTTTAATGGCTGGAATTAACATAGCAATGTCAACTTTTGATTTTTCCATATAAGAGTATTGAAAAAAATACCTTTTTTTAGGCGGAATGAACAACAGGGTACTAAGGTATAGCACAGGGAACAATGTCATGTGATAAACCATAATGGAAGACAATTTTTAAAAATGTACAGAAAATAAGGCTGCTCAAGTATGTTCAAATATGTGTTGCATGGATGGGCCTGATGCTGTAAAACTGTGCCAGGGTGCTTCAAAACAGGACAAGCCACCCCAACCAGTTCCTGCTCTTTATAATCCCTTGTTTGGGAATTATAATTACAGTGGCAGAGTAGCATGCTTTGCCTTTTATACTAAACTTTATTGGCTATTCTGGACCAAAACAGGAATATTTATTGTGTAAGTATTTCAAATGAGAACATGTTTGCTTGTTTCTTCAAAAATATACCATCTATGATTGTGGCCATTTGATGAAAGGTAATTTTTAACCTTTAAAAAAATTTTTAAAAAGACACAATCCTAGAGGATGATGAAATAAATTTCTCTCTTCACACACTATATGATCACGCCCATTCTTGAAGAGAAAATAACAAATGTTGGTAAGAATGTGGAGGTATCATAACCCAGGATCCCTGTGGGTGGGAATGTAAAGTCATGCAGCTGCTATAGAAAATAATTCAAAAATTAAAATGTTCACATGATCCGATGACTCTCCTTTTGAATATATACCCGTAAGAATTGAAAGCAAGGTCTTGAAGAAATATTTGTACACCCATGTTCATAGCAGCACTATTCACAATAGCCAAAAGGCGGAAGCAACCCAATTGTTTACTACAGATAAATTGAACAAAATGTGGTATAGAGACCAAACAATATAGCAAATTTTTTTAAAAAAATGAAATTCTGACACATGCTACAACGTCAGTGAAACTTGAGGACATATGTTAAGTGAAATACGCCAAACACAAAAAGACAAATATTGCATAATTCCAACTTATATTAGGGACCTAGAGTAATCAAACTCGTAGAGAAAGAATGTAGAATGGTGGTTGCCAGGGGCTAGAAAGAGGGAGATATGGCAGTTATTGTTTAATAGGTACAGGTTTGCAGTTTTGCACAATAAAACATTTCCTCGCAATAACATGAATATACTTAACACTTAAATGAACACTTGAAGTGGACACTTAAAAATGTTAAGAAGGAAAAGTTTATGTATTTTTTAATAATTATTTGTATTTTACTTTTGCAGAGTTCTGTTGTTTACAGATATGTATAATCCCATATTTGTCATCTGTATATCCCTGGCCCCCTCCCTCCTTTACTCCCCCTCCCAGTCCCCCCATCCCACCTGTCCTGGCCATCACATCTGCCCCTGCGGGATCCCCTATTCCCACAGTGCAATAACAACAGCTATCTTTTTCACACATGATAGCATAGGTTTCCATGTTACTCCCTCTACACCACCCATCCATTGTTCATTCCCCACAATGTCCACAAGTCTGTTCTCTGTGTCTGTTTTTGCATCACTTCTCTGCGTTTGTTATCATTACCATCTTACTAGATTCCATATATATGTGTTAGTATACTGTACTTGTCTTTCTCTTTTGACTTACCTCACTTTGTATAGTAGGTTCTAGATCCATCCACCTCATTAGGGCTGATTCTTCTGCATTTCTTTTTACAGCTGAGAAGTACTCCATTGTATATATGTACTAGAGCTTTTTTATCCATTCACTTGTCGACGAACATCTAGGTTGCTTCCGTGTTCTAGCTATTGTATAGAGAGCTGCAATGAACATTGGGGTGCAGGTGTGTCCTTCAATTTTGATTTCATCAGGGTATAAGCCTAAGAGAGGGATTGCTGGCTCGTATGGTACTTCTATGGGAAACTTTATATTTTATGTAGTTCATCACAATTTAAAAAATGTTGAGCTTCCCTGGTGGCTCAGTGGTGAAAAGTTAGCCTGCCAATGCAGGTGACAAAGGTTCAATCCCTGATGCAGGAAGATTCTACATGCTGTGAAGCAGCTAAACCCATGAGACACAACTATTGAGTCTGTGCCCTAGAATCTCGAAGCCACAACTATTGAGCTCATGTGCGACAACGATTGAAGCCTGTGTTCCTAGAGCCCGAGTCCCACAACAAGAGAAGTCACTGCAACAAGAAGCCTGCTCACCTCAGCTAGAGAGAAACCCCCATTCCTTGCAACTAGAGAAGAGCATGTGGCAACAGTGAAAACCCAGAAGAGCCATAAATAAATTTTTTAAATTAAAAAAAAAAAAAATTGTTCTCCTCTTTAAAACAAAACAAATCTCACTGTATATGAGGGTATCTTTTGCTTCACTCTCGTCTCTGTAAGCTGGTTAAACTTCATTGTTGTTGAAGACTGATCCTCAGTGGTTGTTTGGGAATTACTGGGCCAGGAGGCCTCCAGCTTCTGGAAGGGAACCCAGGTTCTAGGCTAGAAACAGAAGGAACAGTGAAATGCCCTCAGCCTCAACCAACAGGGAGTTTACCTGGGACAGGGCAGCACTCCAGGAGGAAGCTGGCTATGTCCTTAGGCAGCGGGAGCCTGCCGGTCTCTGGTCACTTAATCTCAGATGACGAATCTAACTCTGAAAGTGTGTAGTGAACTGTTTTAAGGGTAAGCATTACCAATGGAATGGATGCTGTCTGAGTGTTGGGGCAGGATCTGGAGCGCCCCTACTGCTTTATACAGTCCATCCACCTCATTAAAGGGCTGATTCTTCTGCATTTTTTCTTTTTACAGCTGGAGAAGTACTCCATTGTATATATGTACTAGAGCTTTTTTATCCATTCACTTGTCGACGAACATCTAGGTTGCTTCCGTGTTCTAGCTATTGTATAGAGAGCTGCAATGAACATTGGGGTGCAGGTGTGTCCTTCAATTTTGATTTCATCAGGGTATAAGCCTAAGAGAGGGATTGCTGGCTCGTATGGTACTTCTATGGGAAACTTTATATTTTATGTAGTTCATCACAATTTAAAAAATGTTGAGCTTCCCTGGTGGCTCAGTGGTGAAAAGTTAGCCTGCCAATGCAGGTGACAAAGGTTCAATCCCTGATGCAGGAAGATTCTACATGCTGTGAAGCAGCTAAACCCATGAGACACAACTATTGAGTCTGTGCCCTAGAATCTCGAAGCCACAACTATTGAGCTCATGTGCGACAACGATTGAAGCCTGTGTTCCTAGAGCCCGAGTCCCACAACAAGAGAAGTCACTGCAACAAGAAGCCTGCTCACCTCAGCTAGAGAGAAACCCCCATTCCTTGCAACTAGAGAAGAGCATGTGGCAACAGTGAAAACCCAGAAGAGCCATAAATAAATTTTTTAAATTAAAAAAAAAAAAAATTGTTCTCCTCTTTAAAACAAAACAAATCTCACTGTATATGAGGGTATCTTTTGCTTCACTCTCGTCTCTGTAAGCTGGTTAAACTTCATTGTTGTTGAAGACTGATCCTCAGTGGTTGTTTGGGAATTACTGGGCCAGGAGGCCTCCAGCTTCTGGAAGGGAACCCAGGTTCTAGGCTAGAAACAGAAGGAACAGTGAAATGCCCTCAGCCTCAACCAACAGGGAGTTTACCTGGGACAGGGCAGCACTCCAGGAGGAAGCTGGCTATGTCCTTAGGCAGCGGGAGCCTGCCGGTCTCTGGTCACTTAATCTCAGATGACGAATCTAACTCTGAAAGTGTGTAGTGAACTGTTTTAAGGGTAAGCATTACCAATGGAATGGATGCTGTCTGAGTGTTGGGGCAGGATCTGGAGCGCCCCCTACTGCTTTATTGGGTGCACTGTCTTGGTTTGGACAGCAAGCAATCAAATCAATGCTGAACTGAAGGACTGTTGCTGAAGCTGAAGCTCCAATACTTCCGTCACCTGATGCGAGGAGCTGACTCACTGGAAAAGATCCTGATGCTGGGGAAAATTGAAGGCAAAAGAGAAGGGGGCAGCAGAGGATGAGAGCATCACCGACCCAATGGATATGCATTTGAACAAACTCTGGGAGATAGTGAATGAGAGAGGAGCCTGGTGTACTGCAGTCCATAATATCGCAGAGTCGGACACAGCTTAGCGACTGGAAAACACAACCTTTGCTGATGGTTTTCAGGAATCTCGGGGAAACTGCTGAAGGAATACCAGCATTTCAATGTCTTACCCACTCCTACCCAAGCTTTATTAAGGTATAATTGACAAATAAAAATGATAAATATTTATGGTGTACAATGTTTTGATGTGTGGATACATTGTGAAATGTTAATCATGATAAATTCTACATATCCATCGCTTCACATAGTTACTATTTGTGTGTGTGTGATGAGAACATTTTGCCTGACCAGATTTCAAGTATACAATTGTTCCTTATGGTCACCATGCTATATATTGGCCGTTGGGGTTTAGTCCCTAAGTCTTGTCTGATTCTTTTACAACCCCAAGAATACTGCGGTGGGTCGCCATTTCCTTCTCTAGGGGATCTTCCTGATCCAGGGATCTTTGCTTCACTCGTCTCTGTAAGCTGGTTAAACTTCATTGTTGTTGAAGACTGATCCTCAGTGGTTGTTTGGGAATTACTGGGCCAGGAGGCCTCCAGCTTCTGGAAGGGAACCCAGGTTCTAGGCTAGAAACAGAAGGAACAGTGAAATGCCCTCAGCCTCAACCAACAGGGAGTTTACCTGGGACAGGGCAGCACTCCAGGAGGAAGCTGGCTATGTCCTTAGGCAGCGGGAGCCTGCCGGTCTCTGGTCACTTAATCTCAGATGACGAATCTAACTCTGAAAGTGTGTAGTGAACTGTTTTAAGGGTAAGCATTACCAATGGAATGGATGCTGTCTGAGTGTTGGGGCAGGATCTGGAGCGCCCCCTACTGCTTTATTGGGTGCACTGTCTTGGTTTGGACAGCAAGCAATCAAATCAATGCTGAACTGAAGGACTGTTGCTGAAGCTGAAGCTCCAATACTTCCGTCACCTGATGCGAGGAGCTGACTCACTGGAAAAGATCCTGATGCTGGGGAAAATTGAAGGCAAAAGAGAAGGGGGCAGCAGAGGATGAGAGCATCACCGACCCAATGGATATGCATTTGAACAAACTCTGGGAGATAGTGAATGAGAGAGGAGCCTGGTGTACTGCAGTCCATAATATCGCAGAGTCGGACACAGCTTAGCGACTGGAAAACACAACCTTTGCTGATGGTTTTCAGGAATCTCGGGGAAACTGCTGAAGGAATACCAGCATTTCAATGTCTTACCCACTCCTACCCAAGCTTTATTAAGGTATAATTGACAAATAAAAATGATAAATATTTATGGTGTACAATGTTTTGATGTGTGGATACATTGTGAAATGTTAATCATGATAAATTCTACATATCCATCGCTTCACATAGTTACTATTTGTGTGTGTGTGATGAGAACATTTTGCCTGACCAGATTTCAAGTATACAATTGTTCCTTATGGTCACCATGCTATATATTGGCCGTTGGGGTTTAGTCCCTAAGTCTTGTCTGATTCTTTTACAACCCCAAGAATACTGCGGTGGGTCGCCATTTCCTTCTCTAGGGGATCTTCCTGATCCAGGGATCAAACCCGAGTCCCCTGTGTTAGCAGCAAATTCTTTACAGATAAGCCACCAGGGAAGCCCATGCTATATATTAGATCTCCATAATTTATGTATCCATCCTTCAGAATTGAAACTTCGTACCCTTTTACAAACATCACCTCATTTTCCCTATCCCTAGTCTACTTTCTGCTTCTAAGTTTGACTTTTTAGATTCCCCATATGGGTGAGATCATGCAGCATTTGTCTTCCTGTGCCTTGTTTGTTTCCCTTAACATAATGTTCTCTAGGTTCATCCCTGTTGTCACAAAGGACAGAATTTCCTTCTTTTTTTTTTGGTCCTGTGCCGCCGCTGCCGCCCTCCTTCTTGTTTTAAGCCTAATAATATTCCCCTGTTTATGTGTACGCCCCATCTTCTTTATTCCCCCTTCTTTATTCCCTCATCCATTGATGGACATTTAGGTCGATGCTGTATCTTGGCTACTGTGAATAATGCCGTAGTGAACGTGTAAGCACAGGTAGCGCTTCCCGACCCGGATTTCATTTCCTATGGATATATGTCTAGAAGTGGGATTTCTGGATCATAATGTCAGCTAAAAACTGGCACTTGCCATCTGCCTCTACCAACGCAGGAAATGTGGGTTTGATCCCAGGATCAGGAAAGTCCCCTGGAGAAGGAAATGGCAACCCACTCCAGTAGTCTTGCCTGGGAAGACCCATGGACAGAGGCATCTGGCAGGCTATAGTCTGTGGGGTTGCAAAGAGTCGGATATATGACTTAGCAAGTGACTAAATGACAAGAGACCACAATATTCTGCCTCTACAGGGATTAAGTCACAAACTGCTGTACTGTTAACCTTTATACACCCTGAAAGGAGTTCAGGGTGGAGATCAGGAATGTGCTCTCTGGGAACAGCCGGCAGAACAAATCTTCAGATAGTTAGATATTTCAAGGAGACAATTTTATGGGTCCAATTCTTGCATCTCCTCATATCTAGAAAAGCACTAAAATCATTAATGGTGACCTCTGCTCTTCATGACGGGCAGGAAGCCTCTGCCAAAAATGTGTGCTTGTGTGCATATAACCCTTTCACTAAAATTATGCATAATACTGACCTCTCCCCTACCTCTTTTGAGCAGTTTCTCAGAACTATCTGAAATGCTGTCTCCTGGGCTATCGTCCTCATTTTGCCTGCAAATAAACTTAAAGTATAACTCTCACATTGTGCATTTTTTTCTGTTAAAAACAGGTAGTACAATTTTTATTTTTTGAGGAACTTCCGTGTTGTTTTTCATAATGTCTGTACCAACTTACTTTCCTACCAACAGTGGATATGTGTTCCCCTTTCTCTACATCCAAAACATACCTTCTGCATACAGCTTTTCTAACAGATGTTATCCTTTATTGTGATTTTGTTTTGTATTTTTCTAATGATTAGTGATGTTGTATCTTTTTATATGCCTTCTTTTGTGAAATGTCTTTTTATATCCTTAGCCTATTTACTTTAATAGAGTTATTTTTTCTTGCTATTGAGTAGCTTGAATTCCTTGTATATTTTCAGTATTAACCCCCACCACAGGAATAGTTTGCAAATATTTTTTTCTTGTTCCATGTTGTCTATTTACTCTTCTGTTTCCTTTGTTATGAAAAAACTTTATAGCTTGATGCGTCCCATTTGTCTATTTTTGTTTTTGTTGCCTGTGATTTTGGGGGTCATATCCAAAAAATAATTGTCCAGATGAATGTCAAGAATGTTTTGTTTAATAGTTTTATAGTTTCAGATCTTATGTTTAAGTCTTTAATCCATTCTGAACTGATCTTTTAATATAGTATGAAATAAGTGTCTAGTTTCATTGTTTCATATGTGGTGGGTATCCAATTTTCTCAATTATTCTTTTCTGATTGTGTGTTCTTAGATCTTTGCCAAAGATCAACTGCCTAAAAATGCACAGATTTATTTCTAGAATCTCTATTCTGTTCAACTGGTCTTTATGTCTTTTTTTTTTTTTTTAATTTTAATTTTTTTTTGGCCACTTCTGTTGATCGTTCATTTATTTATTTTCATCTATCTTTGATCTTTGACCTGTGTGGGCCTCCCATCTCAGTGGGCTCCCTCATTGCAGAGTACCGGCTCTGAGTGTATGCACTCCAGAGTGCTGGCTCAAGTTGGACACATCGGTCCAGCCACTCCACAGCATGACGGGCAGGAAGCCTCTGCCAAAAATGTGTGCTTGTGTGCATATAACCCTTTCACTAAAATTATGCATAATACTGACCTCTCCCCTACCTCTTTTGAGCAGTTTCTCAGAACTATCTGAAATGCTGTCTCCTGGGCTATCGTCCTCATTTTGCCTGCAAATAAACTTAAAGTATAACTCTCACATTGTGCATTTTTTTCTGTTAAAAACAGGTAGTACAATTTTTATTTTTTGAGGAACTTCCGTGTTGTTTTTCATAATGTCTGTACCAACTTACTTTCCTACCAACAGTGGATATGTGTTCCCCTTTCTCTACATCCAAAACATACCTTCTGCATACAGCTTTTCTAACAGATGTTATCCTTTATTGTGATTTTGTTTTGTATTTTTCTAATGATTAGTGATGTTGTATCTTTTTATATGCCTTCTTTTGTGAAATGTCTTTTTATATCCTTAGCCTATTTACTTTAATAGAGTTATTTTTTCTTGCTATTGAGTAGCTTGAATTCCTTGTATATTTTCAGTTTTAAACCCCCCACCACAGGAATAGTTTGCAAATATTTTTTTCTTGTTCCATGTTGTCTATTTACTCTTCTGTTTCCTTTGTTATGAAAAAACTTTATAGCTTGATGCGTCCCATTTGTCTATTTTTGTTTTTGTTGCCTGTGATTTTGGGGGTCATATCCAAAAAATAATTGTCCAGATGAATGTCAAGAATGTTTTGTTTAATAGTTTTATAGTTTCAGATCTTATGTTTAAGTCTTTAATCCATTCTGAACTGATCTTTTAATATAGTATGAAATAAGTGTCTAGTTTCATTGTTTCATATGTGGTGGGTATCCAATTTTCTCAATTATTCTTTTCTGATTGTGTGTTCTTAGATCTTTGCCAAAGATCAACTGCCTAAAAATGCACAGATTTATTTCTAGAATCTCTATTCTGTTCAACTGGTCTTTATGTCTTTTTTTTTTTTTTTAATTTTAATTTTTTTTTGGCCACTTCTGTTGATCGTTCATTTATTTATTTTCATCTATCTTTGATCTTTGACCTGTGTGGGCCTCCCATCTCAGTGGGCTCCCTCATTGCAGAGTACCGGCTCTGAGTGTATGCACTCCAGAGTGCTGGCTCAAGTTGGACACATCGGTCCAGCCACTCCACAGCACGTGGGATCCTCCCAGGCCAGGGATCGAACTGGTGCCCCTTGCACTGCAAGGCGGTGTCTTTACCCACTGGACCACCAGGGAAGCCCTATGTCTGTTTTTTAATGCCTCTGACATACTGTTTTGATTACTATAGCTTTGTAATGTATCTTGAAATCAGAAGCTGTGATGCCTCTAGTTTTGTTCTTTTTGTTTAAGATTGATTTGGCTATTTGAAGTATTTTGTGGTTCTACATAAATTTTAGGATTGTTTCTTCTATTTCTGTGAAAAATGTCATTTGGAATTTTGATAAGGATTGCATTGAATCTATAGATTTCTTTGGGTAGTATAGACATTTTAATAATATTAATTCTCCTAATTCATGAACATAGGATGTTTTCCCATTTACCTGTGTCTTCAGTTTCTTTCATCAATGTTTTATAGTTTTCAGTATACAGATATTTTACCTCCTTGATCTAAATCTATTCCTAAACATTTTCTGGTTTTGATCCCACTGTATTTTACAAAAAGGTCTTTCTTGGATAGTTTGTCATTTGTGTATAGAATTGCTACAGCTTTTTTTGTTGTTGTTGCTGTTGTTGACTTCACATCTTACAACTTCACTGAATTTGTTGACCATTTCTAGTTTTTTAGTGGAGTCTTTAGGGATTTCTATATATAGGACCATGTCATCTGCAATATTTCAATGACTTTATAACCATTAGGAATTCAGTGGTGAATACCAGCCCAATACTAGCTTGCCCATTAGGTTCTTAATAAAGGTCTTTCAAAATATTTCCAAACTGCTCCACTGAACTGAGAAGGGAGATTTGTTTCTACCTGGAACAAGTTCGCTATGGAAAATAAAGTGGCTCAAATCAGGTGTGTGGGCTTAGGAGGGGAGTCGGGGAGGAGGGATGGGCCACAGCTGGCCAACTGGAAAATCATGCTGTGGGGTAGAGAGGATGCATTGGAAGAATGTGGCTTTGATCTTTGACTTTTGGGGCTCCATCTCAGTGGGCTCCCTCATTGCAGAGTACCGGCTCTGAGTGTATGCACTCCAGAGTGCTGGCTCAAGTTGGACACATCGGTCCAGCCACTCCACAGCACGTGGGATCCTCCCAGGCCAGGGATCGAACTGGTGCCCCTTGCACTGCAAGGCGGTGTCTTTACCCACTGGACCACCAGGGAAGCCCTATGTCTGTTTTTTAATGCCTCTGACATACTGTTTTGATTACTATAGCTTTGTAATGTATCTTGAAATCAGAAGCTGTGATGCCTCTAGTTTTGTTCTTTTTGTTTAAGATTGATTTGGCTATTTGAAGTATTTTGTGGTTCTACATAAATTTTAGGATTGTTTCTTCTATTTCTGTGAAAAATGTCATTTGGAATTTTGATAAGGATTGCATTGAATCTATAGATTTCTTTGGGTAGTATAGACATTTTAATAATATTAATTCTCCTAATTCATGAACATAGGATGTTTTCCCATTTACCTGTGTCTTCAGTTTCTTTCATCAATGTTTTATAGTTTTCAGTATACAGATATTTTACCTCCTTGATCTAAATCTATTCCTAAACATTTTCTGGTTTTGATCCCACTGTATTTTACAAAAAGGTCTTTCTTGGATAGTTTGTCATTTGTGTATAGAATTGCTACAGCTTTTTTTGTTGTTGTTGCTGTTGTTGACTTCACATCTTACAACTTCACTGAATTTGTTGACCATTTCTAGTTTTTTAGTGGAGTCTTTAGGGATTTCTATATATAGGACCATGTCATCTGCAATATTTCAATGACTTTATAACCATTAGGAATTCAGTGGTGAATACCAGCCCAATACTAGCTTGCCCATTAGGTTCTTAATAAAGGTCTTTCAAAATATTTCCAAACTGCTCCACTGAACTGAGAAGGGAGATTTGTTTCTACCTGGAACAAGTTCGCTATGGAAAATAAAGTGGCTCAAATCAGGTGTGTGGGCTTAGGAGGGGAGTCGGGGAGGAGGGATGGGCCACAGCTGGCCAACTGGAAAATCATGCAAGAGCCAGGTAAGCTGTGGTGAGGATGTGGGCAGAGAGGATGCATTGGAAAGAATAGGTGGAAAAACACCTCTCCCTTTCCTTTTCTCAAGGGAGTGTGCAGAGCCTTGGCCTACATGAGTAACCTTGCAGACTCTAAAAGTAAGGATGATTCATTGCTCATCTTCTTCCCACCACTCTTGTGGAGCTCAGAGCAAATCAAAAAGCAGATTTTCTGAAGCCAGCAAACCAGATAAATGAGTGGTTAGTTTAAGGAAAAGTTATCTTTTGTATACAGTTAGGCTTAATAGCCTTTTGGCATCTCATGGGCACTTCTCAGTGTAACCTACTTTTCCTGCTTCCGTTGGGAGGTGATGATATTGACAGATGAGAATGGTGAAAGTCAAACAGGAAATAGAAAAAGCAGCAAAAGGCCTGGAGAGCACCAGGAAGACTGAGTGGTAGGCAGCACCTTCCATCAGAGAAGCCTGACCATCACGGTGTAAATGTGAGATTCCTTCTGATAGGGACAGAATAGAATCGTTAGGTAGTTGTAAAGTCCTAGCAGGGGACTGTAGGTAGAAAGATAAAACCTAAGAAAAGTTGGGAGGCCAGTAAGTTAATGATAACTCAAGAAAGCTGCTCCTAATTCAATAAAGCAGGCTTTATTGAATATATTGAGTATAAACAGCTAATGAAAGAAGAGCTAGCGAAGGAGGAGCTAATGATGTATGCCCTACATCTGCATCTATGTCTACTTGAAGCAGGTGGTCTTCTACCCTCCTATATATATACTGCTGCCTCCCAATTGTGAGAGCAGAGCTTTCCGCCTGCCCGCTTGCACCTCTTACAGAGCTTTCCTGCCACGCTTCTTTTCCATGTCATTGAACTAAAAAGGAAGGGGAATACCAGCCCAATACTAGCTTGCCCATTAGGTTCTTAATAAAGGTCTTTCAAAATATTTCCAAACTGCTCCACTGAACTGAGAAGGGAGATTTGTTTCTACCTGGAACAAGTTCGCTATGGAAAATAAAGTGGCTCAAATCAGGTGTGTGGGCTTAGGAGGGGAGTCGGGGAGGAGGGATGGGCCACAGCTGGCCAACTGGAAAATCATGCAAGAGCCAGGTAAGCTGTGGTGAGGATGTGGGCAGAGAGGATGCATTGGAAAGAATAGGTGGAAAAACACCTCTCCCTTTCCTTTTCTCAAGGGAGTGTGCAGAGCCTTGGCCTACATGAGTAACCTTGCAGACTCTAAAAGTAAGGATGATTCATTGCTCATCTTCTTCCCACCACTCTTGTGGAGCTCAGAGCAAATCAAAAAGCAGATTTTCTGAAGCCAGCAAACCAGATAAATGAGTGGTTAGTTTAAGGAAAAGTTATCTTTTGTATACAGTTAGGCTTAATAGCCTTTTGGCATCTCATGGGCACTTCTCAGTGTAACCTACTTTTCCTGCTTCCGTTGGGAGGTGATGATATTGACAGATGAGAATGGTGAAAGTCAAACAGGAAATAGAAAAAGCAGCAAAAGGCCTGGAGAGCACCAGGAAGACTGAGTGGTAGGCAGCACCTTCCATCAGAGAAGCCTGACCATCACGGTGTAAATGTGAGATTCCTTCTGATAGGGACAGAATAGAATCGTTAGGTAGTTGTAAAGTCCTAGCAGGGGACTGTAGGTAGAAAGATAAAACCTAAGAAAAGTTGGGAGGCCAGTAAGTTAATGATAACTCAAGAAAGCTGCTCCTAATTCAATAAAGCAGGCTTTATTGAATATATTGAGTATAAACAGCTAATGAAAGAAGAGCTAGCGAAGGAGGAGCTAATGATGTATGCCCTACATCTGCATCTATGTCTACTTGAAGCAGGTGGTCTTCTACCCTCCTATATATATACTGCTGCCCTCCCAATTGTGAGAGCAGAGCTTTCCCGCCTGCCCGCTTGCACCTCTTACAAGCGTCCTATCCTAATAAATCCACTTCTTACCTATCACTCTACCTTTCGCTGAATTCCTTCTGCATTAAGGCACAAAGAACCTGAGCCTCAGTGGGTCCAGACGCTGGGTGAGTTATTTTAATTCAAAGATTGCTCAAGACTAGGGTTTTGGCTGGATTAAGTCCCGGCCACGTGGGTTAAAGTCCTAGACAGGGTTTTTTTGGCCGGGATTGAGTCCCGACCACATGGGTTTAAGTCCCAGACCAGAGTTTGGCTGGATTGGGTCCTAGCCACATGGGTTTAAGTCCCAAGTAGGGTTTGATCAGGTCCGAGCCCCCACCACATGGGTTTAAGCCTCAAGCAGAGTATTGGCTGGGGTTAAGCCTCAGCCATGTGGGTTCAAGTCCCAAGTAGGGTTTTGGCTGGGGTTAAACCTCAGCCATGTGGGTTCAAGTCCCAGGCAGGGTTTTGACCAGGTTGAGTCCTAGCCACGTGGCTTTAAGTCCCAATCAGGGTTTGATCAGGTCTGGGCCCCAGGTTTAAGTCTCAATCCGAGGTAGAACACTTTCACTTCCCCACTGGGGGTGGTGGTGAGCCCCAGCTGAAAAGAAAGGCACATGGTTCTTTGTGCGTGCACCAGTTGGAGCTGGAGTGAGTACCTCATCTATCTGCTAAGAGGACTTAAGCTACTCCCCCCAGAGCACTTCCCTGCACACTAAAGGCAGAGCCAAGGCTCAACCCCAGGTCTCCCTAAAGCTGTCCTCCTCACCAATGCACTAGTGTATTCACCATAAATCCCCTGGAGTGTCTGAAGGGCCCACCTAGAGAAGAGAGACTGTGGCAAAGGAGAGAAACACTGCCTGAGAGGGTGTTTTTGTAGAAAGCACTCCAAAAGGCAGAAGTTACTCATTTTTCTCAGCCCAGCAGTCTGAAAAAGCATAGTTCAAAGATCAATGACCCATTAATGTCCAGCTGCTGAAAGAGAACAGTGCTTTGACCTTATCAGAAAGTTACATAAACTCTCCCCAAGGCAAGAGGCTTCTTAGGGAGAATAAAGAGGTAGCGTGAACACAGCTCATTTGGGAAGAACTGGAAGAATTTTCCTGTTTAATCCCTGGAATTCCCCTGAAGGTGTGGTGGGTGGAGCCCAGAGGGTTGTCAGCCATAGCTCCAGAGGTTCTGTTTAATAGGGTTGAGGCACCAGGTTTCTAGAGCTATCTCAGATAGTGAGATGGTAGTGGTGCTGGGAAGTGCTTTCCGAATGCTTCGTTTATGCTTCTGTGTTGCTTTCTGGGCCCAAGCTTGACTGTTGCAATAAAGGCTCTGACTTGCTCAGGGTTCCTGCGCCGTGGTGCTTGGTTCAATAAGCACAGACACTGTGATGTGTTGAAAAGCGATTGGAACTGGGTTCTGATCCCAGCTCTGAGTTATGGGCCAGCTGACCTTGGCTGTGCTACTCTGAGCAGACTTTTGTCATTTGAAACACAAAAGGGCTGGGCTTGATTCATTTTTAAAAATCCATGCCAGGGCTTCCCCTGGTGGTCCAGTGGGTAAGGACACCGCCTTGCAGTGCAAGGGGCGCCGGTTCATCCCTGGCCTGGGAAGATCCCATGTGCCGCGGAGCGGCTGGACTGATGTGTCCAATCACCGAGCCGGAGCTCTGGAGCGCATGCGCCCAGAGCCAGCGCTCATGCGACAACAGACGCCACCATGAGCCAAATAACAAAGACGGATGAAAATAGAGAAATGAAAGACCAATAGAAGTGGCCCGCCCGCTCCCCTCCCTCCCCAACCCAACCGCCGCCCAAAGTAAATAAATAAATAAATCTTTTAAAAAAAAAAAATCCATGCCAACTTTAAAAGTCAATGATTCTGTGATGCTTGAATATTTTCAGTTCCTAGGAGAAATGAAACTTTCCTAAGTTTCACACAAAAACTTTGATGCAGCAAATCTAACTTGGAAGTAGAATAGCAATGACAGTAAACATTTATACAGTGCTAATTAGTTTCAGACATGGGACCTACTCCCAGGGTCCTAACTGATACCCTCAGCCTTCCCTGGTCTCAGCCCCAAGTCCCTCCCTCCTCATCTCACTCTTCCCTTCTTGTTTCCTGTCTTATCACCGCCTACAGTCCCGCAGTTCTGACCTTTCACTTCCACTCTTCACATCCTCCTGCTCAACAGCAAGCCCCACGGCCTGGGCTGGTGGGAAGAAAAGGAACCTTCCCTAGTCAGTGGAAGAACCCTCTGGGCCGGGTCTTCGAAGACTGGTTCCTGGCCTTGTTGGGAGAGGTGATCCACCACGCGGATGCCTGCAAGCTCCTACCAGGAGTGCAGGAGCCTCAGCTCTCAGACCCTTTCCCAGGCCATGCCTTTCTAGAGCTATCTCAGATAGTGAGATGGTAGTGGTGCTGGGAAGTGCTTTCCGAATGCTTCGTTTATGCTTCTGTGTTGCTTTCTGGGCCCAAGCTTGACTGTTGCAATAAAGGCTCTGACTTGCTCAGGGTTCCTGCGCCGTGGTGCTTGGTTCAATAAGCACAGACACTGTGATGTGTTGAAAAGCGATTGGAACTGGGTTCTGATCCCAGCTCTGAGTTATGGGCCAGCTGACCTTGGCTGTGCTACTCTGAGCAGACTTTTGTCATTTGAAACACAAAAGGGCTGGGCTTGATTCATTTTTAAAAATCCATGCCAGGGCTTCCCCTGGTGGTCCAGTGGGTAAGGACACCGCCTTGCAGTGCAAGGGGCGCCGGTTCATCCCTGGCCTGGGAAGATCCCACGTGCCGCGGAGCGGCTGATGTGTCCAATGACCGAGCCGGAGCTCTGGAGCGCATGCGCCCAGAGCCAGCGCTCTGCGACAACAGACGCCACCGCGAGCCAAATAACAAAGACGGATGAAAATAGAGAAATGAAAGACCAATAGAAGTGGCCCGCCCGCTCCCCTCCCTCCCCAACCCAACCGCCGCCCAAAGTAAATAAATAAATAAATCTTTTAAAAAAAAAAAATCCATGCCAACTTTAAAAGTCAATGATTCTGTGATGCTTGAATATTTTCAGTTCCTAGGAGAAATGAAACTTTCCTAAGTTTCACACAAAAACTTTGATGCAGCAAATCTAACTTGGAAGTAGAATAGCAATGACAGTAAACATTTATACAGTGCTAATTAGTTTCAGACATGGGACCTACTCCCAGGGTCCTAACTGATACCCTCAGCCTTCCCTGGTCTCAGCCCCAAGTCCCTCCCTCCTCATCTCACTCTTCCCTTCTTGTTTCCTGTCTTATCACCGCCTACAGTCCCGCAGTTCTGACCTTTCACTTCCACTCTTCACATCCTCCTGCTCAACAGCAAGCCCCACGGCCTGGGCTGGTGGGAAGAAAAGGAACCTTCCCTAGTCAGTGGAAGAACCCTCTGGGCCGGGTCTTCGAAGACTGGTTCCTGGCCTTGTTGGGAGAGGTGATCCACCACGCGGATGCCTGCAAGCTCCTACCAGGAGTGCAGGAGCCTCAGCTCTCAGACCCTTTCCCAGGCCATGCCTTTGGGCTGTGTGTGCAAGGAGCAGCCCGAGGGATGAGGCAGCCTCTCCCCAAAGATAGAGAGCAGGCTTTCTCTGAAAGAGGTGACTCCAAAGCTCAGTGTTCCTTGGCCATGGCCCCAACCATTGTCACCACCCTGTCCCCAGCCTTTTGTGAGCAGGTGGTGAGCTCCAGTGCAGGATTTGGAGGGGGGACCGATTGGGAGCATATGCATCTTTTCTCCTTGGAGGCAGCTTCAATTGGTGGCTGCTACGGAACCTGAGCATGTACACAGGTTACACGTTTGTATGGGTGCGCAGGTTTTCAGGTGGCTACAGGTTCCCAGAAAGAATGAGCTGTTTGTTGGCTTCCTGGTTGCTGACCATCTGCTTTGTGATTTGATATGAGTTCCAGTAGAGCAGTGGGCTGAAGATAAGTAATTATCTATCCCTAGTTTTAAAGTTTTTAAGATAATTTTTTATGCCAGGGTTACTCATACTTCCTTGAAAAGATTTTTCAAAGTAAGAAGACAGAAACAAGGAAGGCCCTGGGCTGCTGGCTGTCCTCACCATGCCAGGTGTGTAGACTGAGAAGCCGAGAGCCGTGGAGGATTATAGAAATCTGCTCTTGGTTGTTGAGGAGGCACTCAACACATCCACCCTGACGCGACTGATGGTGGATTATAATAAAAGGCTCCCACTGAGGCACGACTGCATGAGGCACACAGTCATGTAGAAATCCAGGCAGGGTCCTGGTATGGGTGGGAAGCCAGGGCAAGTTCAGGGCTTGGAGTAAAACATGAGAGGCTGAGGAAAGTATGTCAGACTCAACAGACCAGGGTAGATACCATCAGGACCTGGAAATTCCAAGAATCTTTACCCAACCTCTTAAAATATACCTACAAGTGAGTTTCTGCTTACCAAGGCATCTAGAATCTGGGCTGGTGGGAAGAAAAGCCTTTGGGCCCTCTGGGCCGGGTCTTAAGACTGGTTCCTGGCCTTGTTGGGAGAGGTGATCCACCACGCGGATGCCTGCAAGCTCCTACCAGGAGTGCAGGAGCCTCAGCTCTCAGACCCTTTCCCAGGCCATGCCTTTGGGCTGTGTGTGCAAGGAGCAGCCCGAGGGATGAGGCAGCCTCTCCCCAAAGATAGAGAGCAGGCTTTCTCTGAAAGAGGTGACTCCAAAGCTCAGTGTTCCTTGGCCATGGCCCCAACCATTGTCACCACCCTGTCCCCAGCCTTTGTGAGCAGGTGGTGAGCTCCAGTGCAGGATTTGGAGGGGGGACCGATTGGGAGCATATGCATCTTTTCTCCTTGGAGGCAGCTTCAATTGGTGGCTGCTACGGAACCTGAGCATGTACACAGGTTACACGTTTGTATGGGTGCGCAGGTTTTCAGGTGGCTACAGGTTCCCAGAAAGAATGAGCTGTTTGTTGGCTTCCTGGTTGCTGACCATCTGCTTTGTGATTTGATATGAGTTCCAGTAGAGCAGTGGGCTGAAGATAAGTAATTATCTATCCCTAGTTTTAAAGTTTTTAAGATAATTTTTTATGCCAGGGTTACTCATACTTCCTTGAAAAGATTTTTCAAAGTAAGAAGACAGAAACAAGGAAGGCCCTGGGCTGCTGGCTGTCCTCACCATGCCAGGTGTGTAGACTGAGAAGCCGAGAGCCGTGGAGGATTATAGAAATCTGCTCTTGGTTGTTGAGGAGGCACTCAACACATCCACCCTGACGCGACTGATGGTGGATTATAATAAAAGGCTCCCACTGAGGCACGACTGCATGAGGCACACAGTCATGTAGAAATCCAGGCAGGGTCCTGGTATGGGTGGGAAGCCAGGGCAAGTTCAGGGCTTGGAGTAAAACATGAGAGGCTGAGGAAAGTATGTCAGACTCAACAGACCAGGGTAGATACCATCAGGACCTGGAAATTCCAAGAATCTTTACCCAACCTCTTAAAATATACCTACAAGTGAGTTTCTGCTTACCAAGGCATCTAGAATCTGGGCCCAAACAGCCCTCTTCCAAAGGTGAAGATTGTCAGAGAGATAGTACTTGGTTGCCCTATCTATTGAAATTTTATGAAAAAGATTTTTTTAATCAATTAATTAATTAATTAAGTTTTGTCTATTCTGGGTTTTCACTGCTCCTTTCTACTTGTAACGAGTGGGGTCACTCTTTAGTTGAGGTGAGCAGGCTTCTTGTTGAGGTGACTTCTCTGGTTGTGGAACTCCGGCTCTGGGGCACACTGGCTTCAGTAGCTGCGGCACATGGGCTCAATAGTTGTGGCTCCGAGGCTCTAGAGCACAGGCTCCATAGTTGTGGTTCAGGGCCCAGTTGCTCCGCAGCATATGGGATCCTCCTAGATCAGGGATCGAATCCATGTCTCCTGCATTGGGAGGTGGATTCTTCACCACTCAGCTATTAGGGAAGCTGTATGAAAATGTTTTTTCTTTTTTTAAAAAAATATTTATTTATTTGGCTGCTCTGGGTCTTTGTTGCGGCTTGTGGGATCTAGTTTCCTGACCAGGGCTCGAACCCAAGCCCCATTGTATTGGGAACACTGGACCTCCAGGGAAGTCCTGAAAATGTTTTAAGTGAAGAGAAAGTTAGACTGAAAGTCAGGAGTCATTAACATCCTTCTATTTAAAAAATTTTCTAGAACATGGGAATGCTTCCAAAGAGATCACATAAAGCTGTAAGAGAAGAGATTGACTGCATTCTTCTCTTGTGATTTCTGCAAAGTGAACAGTCTGGGGCCTCCTTTCCATCGCTAACATGTATATCCTTTCTAACAAAAGTTGGTTGAAAAGCACCTCTTTTGGTTCCATTTGAAATTTGTTTGCTCAATCAAAAATGTTTACTAAGGGCTTCCCTGGTGGTCCAGTAGGTGGAGAGTCAGCCTTGTGGGGGCATCAGTTCGATCCCTGGCCAGGGAAGATCCCATGCCCTGTGGAGCGGCTGGACAAGTGTGTCCAATTACCAGCCAGTGCTCTGGCGCGCATGCGCCCAGAACTGGTGCTCTGCAACGAGAGAGGCTGCTGCAATGGGAGACCCACACAGGCCAAGGAATAATGATAGATGAAAATAAATAAATAAAAAACCAATAAAAGAAGCCAACATTAAAAAAAAAAAGTTTATTGAGCACTTACCATGTGCCAGGCACTGTCTCCAGTCCAGGGGGTGCTCTAGTGAACAAGACACATATGATTTTTCTTCTTATTGAGATGATAGATCATCACACAAGGAAATATTGAAATAATCATTTTGTAGGAAAATTTTGAAGGTATGCCTATGATAAAGCATGCTTTGGATCGGCTGTGCTACCTTAGATATATGATAAGATGGGAGCACCTATCTGTGGAGGTGAGACTGGAGCGCAGATCTTTGTGAGAGTGAGAAGGCCTGGTCAGGGCTAGGGGCAGCACACGCCCCACAAGGGCACAGCAGAGCGCCCACTCCTGCAGTGGGAGCAGGCGCGCATGTTCTGGGAGCTGAGAGGGGCCAGGGTGGCTGAAGCTGTGAAAAGAGAGTGGCCAGGGAGGGCTAGCCTGGAGGTAGCCGCATAGGTGACACGGGGAGGGACGTGGGCCACGGACGGGTCTTATTTGGAAGGTTTTCTTAAAAAAAAAAAAAAAATCATTTATTTATTTGGCTCCGGTGGATCTTAGCTGTAGCATGTGGGATCTAATTCCCTGACCAGGGATTGAACCCAGGCCCCCTATGTTGGAACCATAGAGTCTTAACCCCTGAACCACCAGGGAAGTCCCTGGAAGGTTTTCTACAGGACAATGACATGATCTGGCCACCCCATGGAAACCATTCAAATCCCAGCAGCTGTGTTTTCATGGAGAAGAGCAAAAGAGCAATCCGTATACCTTCACAACTGGGTCAGAAGTCCCTTTTATTAAAAGACCCTCATTATGGGGTTTAGTAGTGACCTTCAGGTACAGGGAAATGAGCCCCAGCCCCTCTTCCTTGGGTTGAGTTTTGCTCACATACTGCAGTTCCTAACATCACACGCTCAAGGACAACATCCCCATGTGCTGCCATCTCTAGGTTTAGGCTGTGCTGCACAGTTGGGCCTTCGTTACTGCATGTAAATCGAACCTTATTGGTGAACTTGTAAACTGATTTTTCTCTAATGACTGTGTAGGACTGGAGCCCATCGTATTTAGCACTTTTGGATTCAGCGTACCACCTGTCACTTAGATGTGTGATGTAAACATACACTGACAGTCGTCCAGCCGGCAGCCACAGTCCACTTCACCGTGTGGATGGGATGTGCATACCCGCAGCTGCCCAACGTCTCAGGCTGTATCCACCCACTCCAGCCCCCTCTTTCTGGACAGCACGTGCTTGTACGGCTGGTGGAGGAAGCTTGTTTTCCTGAGTCTTCCTCTCTGGATTCTAAGTGCTCTGAGGGCAGGATGGCCTCGGTGTGGGTCCAGCCCTGGCCTGCGTCCTCCCCCTTGCCCTGCACCCCGTTCTTACCCAGTGACCCTCACAACGGTTTGTGCATGAGAGTCTGTCCCTTCAATAGAGGGGTAAATCCAAGTGTGCTTCCGCGTCTGTCTGTGTACGATTTAGGGAGACAAAGTTGGCCTGCCATGAATACCATAAATACTCAGGGGCGTTTAAGTGTGCCACTGACTTAACTGAAGGTGATTCATTCCGGGCTGCTGAGTCAGCCAAAGTAAAAGCGGGCATATTTTGAAGCCAGGAGGTCGGGGAGCTGGGAGCCGGCAGAGCACATGTCTGCATGGTGTGACCGCTGGTGGCAGGATTTACAGGGTGTGTGCTCTCAGGGGCGTCTTCTGTGGAAACTGCAAGCTTCTGCATAACCCACTCTCCCTGCAAGGAACTCTTTGCTTCTGTGTAAGAAAATGCTTTTGCAGCTATTTGGTTTTGTCACAGTTGAATTTTTTTTTTTTTTCCCCTTGGCAACGATGGGCAGCACTTGTTCTGGGTTTTCTGCCCTCTGGATTTCAGTGTGAGTGAATTTCCAGTTGTACTGCTTGTAAATCATTGTCTAGCTTTGACGAGGCACTTTTGACATGGGACATCTAATCACTGCCTCGTGGCAGCAAACCTTGGTCACCAATGTGCACTGCCTCGCACCCTTGTTGGACCTACAGACCCTTTCAGGACATGGCAGAAGATTTTTCAGCTCCTTTTATTTGAATATTAAAATAAAGTTGCCAGGTAAAACTAGGCCACCCAGTTGGATCTAAATTTCAGCTAAACAATGTATCATATCTTAGTATGAATCAGTCCCAAGTATTGCATACTTACATAGTGAACATTTGTTGTTAAGCTCAAAGGCAAACTCTGCTGGGTGTCCTGCAGAGTTATGTGCTAAACCTGGCAACCTTAATTAAAGAGAAAGAGGAATACCTAGTCTATACAATATCACTTATGTGTGGAGTCTAATGTACCTATCTACAAAACAGAAATACACGCATATAGAAAACAGACTTGTGGTTGCCCAGGGGCAGTGGGGAAGGGAGGGGGATGGACTGGGAGTTTGTGGTTAGTAGATACAAACTATTGCACTTAGAATAGATAAATAGCAAGGAACTATATCCAATCTGCTGGATAAACCATAAGGGAAAAGAATATTTTAAAAAAGAATGCATTTGTGTGTATAACTGAGTCATTTTGCAGAAATCAGCATACCATTGTAAATCAACTACATTTCATTAAAAAAAAAGAATAGAAAAAAAAAGAATAGAGAATAAAAAAATCGCTGTGTGCAGCTCACCTGGAGGCTGCCTGGAGCAGGGAGACTGCTCTCTGAGCAGATGGGCTCTACCAGTTGGGGGGTGGCTGTCTGTAGCAGGAATAACTCCAGATCAAACAAACACACTCCAGCTGTTTGAGTTTTTGAAAAGTTGAGGGTCGGGGGAGCAATCGAGGCCTGTGTTAGCTGTTACTGCTCTTGGGGCTGTTGAGGGTGACGGATGCCCAGTGCAGCCAGCTCACCTGAGGGAAGGAGTGGGGCTGGAAGGGCAGTGTGGGGATTCATCCCAAGAGGGAGAACCACGAGGCTCTGCTGGACCCGGAGGGAGCGACAGAAGCAGGAAGAGGGAAGCCTTGACCCTCAAAGACGGCTCCATGGAGCCCATCACAGGACGCAGGAAGGTGAGGTTGGGGCTGCAGTCCACGGCTGCACCTGGCTACCACCCCACTGCCCCCGTGTGGAGCAGGGAAGACAGCAGGTGTTGTGTTTGCTGCAGCAGATGCTGGTCTTCTGGGGAAGGAATACCTGGAAGATGCTGAGACGTCCTGAAAAGAATGTTCTCTACATCTCCTGGGTGGCAGGGCCTCCCTGTCCAGCCAGCCAGCCAGCCAGCGGGGGAGGCTGGATAAGGATCATCCTCACTGGTGGGCACATCCAGAGTGAATTTGGGTTGGAAACAAGGAGTAGCTGGGTGACCTTGGGCACATCAGTGTACTAATCTGTTGCTTCAGTTTCTTCCTTTACAGAGCAAGGTTGGAATCAGTGGTGGGCTCTGCCAGCTCTGACTTGTTATTCACCTAAAAACTGCTCCAAGGGCTTCCCTGGTGGTCCAGTGGGTAAGGACACCGCCTTGCAGTGCAAGGGGCGCCGGTTCGAGCCCTGGCCTGGGAAGATCCCACGTGCTGCGGAGCGGCTGGACCGATGTGTCCAACTACCAGGCCAGAGCTCTGGAGCGCATGCGCCCAGAGCCGGCGCTCTGCGACAACAGAGGCCACCGCGATGGGAGGCCCACACGGGCCAAAGAACAAAGATGGATGAAAATAGATAAATGAAAGACCAGTGGAAGTGGCCCACCCACCCTCCTCCTCCCCAACCCACACCCCTCCCCCACAAAAAAAACAAAACTACTCCAAGCTGGAACAGAGGTTCCCCAAACTCAGGTCAGATACCTATACTAGCTACAAGAAAGAACAGAATGACAAAGCTTAACAAAAAAAAGAAAGAAAGAAAAAGGAGGGGAAGCGAATTTGTTACCCCTTGCATAATTGTCAACATTATTTCTCATCATTTGCCATTAGAAATTTATTTCCTTTGCTGAGGAATGGCGTTCTGAACGTGACCCCCCACTACCAGCTTCCTCTGTCCATGGACATCTCCAGGATAGAATACTGGATAGGTTTCCATACCCTTCTCCAGGAGATCTTCCCAACCCAGAGATCAAACCCACATCTCTTACATCTCCTGCACTGTCACATGGGTTCTTTACCACTAGCGCCATTTGAGACGCCAATTGATGATGAGGCAAAACAAAACTGTAGTTATAATGATTTAGGTATGTACAAGATGCCGGTAGAGTCTCGAATAATGGACAACACTGTTTTACTTTTTTCACATTGAAGATATGTGTGACATCATTCACATATGTTTCTGAAATTTATATAAATACATACACATATATTTTAATAATAATAATAATAAAGAATATACATTGATTATTTATTGTATGTAAGCACATACATATTTATGTATTTACTGTGTGTGCACAAGTGTGTGAGAGAAAAAGCAAATATGGCAAATGTTAATAATTAGTGAATCTAAAAATAGTCAATGAAAGTGAATATAACTCTAGGTTTTCCATTGGTATATTCAGGTAACTACTATTTAACCAGTCAGAACATTGCATTTGAATGGAAAACGAGCTTTCAAATCAGTGAGGCATAAGAAATGGATGCAATATTTACATAAGTTATTATAATCGGTTTTCATTTTGATTCGAGCCCTGGCCTGGGAAGATCCCACGTGCTGCGGAGCGGCTGGACCGATGTGTCCAACTACCAGGCCAGAGCTCTGGAGCGCATGCGCCCAGAGCCGGCGCTCTGCGACAACAGAGGCCACCGCGATGGGAGGCCCACACGGGCCAAAGAACAAAGATGGATGAAAATAGATAAATGAAAGACCAGTGGAAGTGGCCCACCCACCCTCCTCCTCCCCAACCCACACCCCTCCCCCACAAAAAAAACAAAACTACTCCAAGCTGGAACAGAGGTTCCCCAAACTCAGGTCAGATACCTATACTAGCTACAAGAAAGAACAGAATGACAAAGCTTAACAAAAAAAAGAAAGAAAGAAAAAGGAGGGGAAGCGAATTTGTTACCCCTTGCATAATTGTCAACATTATTTCTCATCATTTGCCATTAGAAATTTATTTCCTTTGCTGAGGAATGGCGTTCTGAACGTGACCCCCCACTACCAGCTTCCTCTGTCCATGGACATCTCCAGGATAGAATACTGGATAGGTTTCCATACCCTTCTCCAGGAGATCTTCCCAACCCAGAGATCAAACCCACATCTCTTACATCTCCTGCACTGTCACATGGGTTCTTTACCACTAGCGCCATTTGAGACGCCAATTGATGATGAGGCAAAACAAAACTGTAGTTATAATGATTTAGGTATGTACAAGATGCGGTAGAGTCTCGAATAATGGACAACACTGTTTTACTTTTTTCACATTGAAGATATGTGTGACATCATTCACATATGTTTCTGAAATTTATATAAATACATACACATATATTTTAATAATAATAATAATAAAGAATATACATTGATTATTTATTGTATGTAAGCACATACATATTTATGTATTTACTGTGTGTGCACAAGTGTGTGAGAGAAAAAGCAAATATGGCAAATGTTAATAATTAGTGAATCTAAAAATAGTCAATGAAAGTGAATATAACTCTAGGTTTTCCATTGGTATATTCAGGTAACTACTATTTAACCAGTCAGAACATTGCATTTGAATGGAAAACGAGCTTTCAAATCAGTGAGGCATAAGAAATGGATGCAATATTTACATAAGTTATTAAGGGCATCGGTGTTTAGCCACTAAATCGTGTGGGACTCTTGCGATCCCATGGACTGTAGCCAACCAGGTTCTTCTGTCCTTGGCATTCTCCAGGCAAGAATACTGGAGTGGGTTGCCATTCCCTTCTCCAGGGCTCTTCCTGACCCAGTGGTACAACTCTGGTCTCCTGCATTGCAGGTGGATACTTGACTATCGGAGCCTCCAGGGAAGCATTATATGCAAATCATACCTATTTGCTGGAGAGAAAAGGTGCTGCTACCAGTGCAGATTTGCTGAGTAACAGGATTGAGACAAAGTCTCAGGTAAGTGAGACTGTCTATGTCTCTGATGATAATTCTTTTTTTTTTTTTTTGGCCACTTCTATTGGTCTTTCATTTGTTTCCATCTTTGTTGCTTGGCCTGTGTGGGCCTCCCATTGCAGTGGCCTCTTTCGCTGCAGAGCACTGGCTCTGGTCGCATGTACTCCAGAGCTCTGGCCTGGTAGTTGGACACATCGGTCCAGCCAGTCCGCGGCACGTGGGATCTTCCCAGGCCAGGAACTGAACCGGCGCCCCTTGCACTGCAAGGTGGTGTCCTTACCCACTGGACCACCAGAGACGCCCTCTGATGATAATTCTGTTTGGTTGTGTTTCCCAGCCATTCTGTGTAAAGCCATCAGAACATTCTTGTTGTCAAATTGCTTTATGATAAAAGTTTCTTTTTACCATGTGAAATGTAAACCTCTTTTATTTGTTTGGATATCTGTAATCATAAAATATATTTTAAAGAAGTTTTAAAAAGTCACAAAATGCCAGGTAAGAGACGATAATAGGTGAGAGTGGCACTTTTTCATGACTGCAAATATAAATAAACTTAAAACGAAGTTGTGTTTTCTCCTTTCTCTACTAAAAGCTGTTTCTGGCTCTACTAATGCTTTAGAAGGTGCATTATAATTTCTGGTATTTGAAACAGTAGCATGGTAAACATAGGGCTTTCAACAATCTTAAAACCTAAATACAACAGGAACCTTGATGTTTCAACCCCAATAAATAAAAATAAAGTAATTTGAGTAGCAATCAGTAATGGGATATTTACACAGATAGTGGCCAAACACTACAATGTTAAACCCTATTAATCATTCAGTAGTCTATTATCTGTGTTAATATGAACATTTTTATGTCAGACGTATTTTGTGTGGAAGGATAAAAACTAACTACTTACGTCATTTGGTTTAAGTTATAAATAAATCTAGCTTCCCTGGTGGCTCACATGGTAAAGACCCTGCCTGCAATGCAGGAGGCCTGGGTTTGATCCCTGGGTTGGGAGGATGCCCTGGAGAAGGAAATTGCAACCCACTCCAGTACTTTTGCCTGGAGAATTCCATGGGCAGAGAAGCCCAGCAGGCTATAGTCCATAGGGTTGCAAAGACTTGGACACAACTGGGTGACTAATGCTTTCACAAATAAATCTCTGACTCAGCAAGTTATGAAAGAAAAGAACTTCAAAAAGTCTGGCATAGAAGCTAAAATTTTTAGCCAGTATGTAACAAAGGAAATGTAAAACTAAACCTTAAAAGTGTTCATGTGAGCTCATGTATACACAGGAGATCTTTTCTAAACTCTGCCTCTAAATAGCCCAGCTACAGTTACTTCAACACTATACTCAAGACAGATCATCTATTCTCCACCCCGACGCTTAGTTTTCATAAGCTAGTATGGTATATTCCTTTATGTTCTAGTCAACTACATAATAAATCATCTTAAACCTTAGTGGCTTTAAACAACAACCTATTGTTACCTCCCACAGTTCTGGAAGTTGATGGGTTTGGTTGGATTGTTCTTGCTTTGAGTCTTACAGGGTTACAGTCAGGTTTGTCTGTGGCAGAAGTCATCATCTTTATTGTATATCTTTTTAAAACTTTTTAATTTTTGGTTGTGCCTAGCAACTTGTGGGATCTCTATTCCTTAACCAGGGATTGAACCCAACCATGGCAATGAAGTGCTGAGTCGTAACCACTAGACAACCAGGGAACTCCCTGAAATCATCAGCTTTAAATGCTTGACATCGGCATGAGATGTCAGGAACAATGGGGAGCTGATTGGGCATCTCTCTCTCCATGCAACTGGCTTAGACTTACTACAGGATGGTGGGCTTAAGGTAGCTGAACTTATGTGGGGGCTGGCTTCATCCAGAGGGAGCAGTCCAAGGCACCCAGGCAGAAACTGTAAAAGTTCCTACAACAATCTTGCAAGTCCTATAGTATCACTTCTGCTGTACTCCGGTGACTAAAGCAGGTATAGGTCAGCTCAGATTCGAGAAGGTGGAAGGATGCATGCATGTGCAGAGAGAGAAGAAACTGATGGCTTCACAAGCATGTTTCTACCATAGGAATTCTTTTCTGTGTGATTAGAGACTGATGTCAGTGTAACCTGAAAGCCAAATTTGGTCATATTAGATTTTTCTAGGTGAGGAGAGCCAGAAGAGTAGAAGTAGAATTGAAATCTTCAGCAGGAAAGAAAACAATCCCACCGTTCAGGAGCAGGCTCCCTGTAGCCGTGTTTAGTGAAAACTGACCAGGCACCTGCACCAGGCTCTCTAGTGGGGCCCAGAGAGGTGCACCCCAGCTTGTGTCACTTTTGGCTTCTATGACTAGGAAATTTCTGACTCAGAGCTGGCTCTGGCTGGATTGTCCCAGCACCTTCCTGGCTCTGCTCTAACTAAACAGTGACCAGCATTGCCACTCAATATTTATGTGAATTTTTAATGTCTACTGCTGTAGCCTCTAGCCATGTCTAGAGGCCTGCCTGGGTGGTCCATGGTGACTGCTGAGGTACAAATGCTTGTTTTTATTAGTGTTTTGGTCACTAATTATTTATTTATTAGTGCTTTTGCCTATCTTTAGAGCCGTCTCCTCAACTTTATTTATCTACAAGGACAAGGAAATTTCAAAGTAGCATTTAAGAACACAGCCAAGAAGGGAGAAATTAACCAGGGATAGTGAGGTCTTCAAAAGTTTGCTGATGTAAATGAATAAATTATTGATGTAAATAATATAAACCAGAACATAGAAGGTGTGATGAAGTGATAATGTTCTGAGATGAAGCTGGAAAGGTAGGATGTGTCTAGATTATGGAATTTGATCTTTGTATAGACAATAGAGAGGTATCAAAGGTTTTTGCATAGTGGAGAGATGGATATGATATAAGATTATTTAGAGGTGAGTGGAGTCAAGGGAGATATTAAAGGTTACCAAGGGGCCTCAGAATAATCTGGGTACATAGCGGATGTTCCTTATTTGGGTATTGACAGTAGGGATCACAAAGTTAAGAGTTACTGGGGAGCTGGATCCCATGAGATTAGTGGTGATGCCAACAGTTCGATTTGGAGGTCTGTGGGGACAGTCCTCCCTAACTCCACCACCTTCCCATCTTGGGCTACCCTAAATATTCCCTGCAAGTACAAAGAGGGTGCTGCCCATGCAAACACTGATTCAACATACATAGCCTAGACCCCATCTAGATGTTCAAGCTTCAGTGTCTCCTTGCAGAGACAAATTTCCATTGCATAGAGCTGAGAGGCTACTCAGACTTAGAAAATGAGAGAGGAGGAATGAGAGAGTTCACTGGCTTTACTGGGTGAGTGCCATGATATTACTGACCAAGGAAGAGGATGTGAGAGGTCACAATCATGAAGGAAAATGATAGGCTTTGGCCGCAGAAGGATCTATGTGGATTTGGGTAATTAGGGTTGAGAATGGGAGTCACTTTTGGCTTCTATGACTAGGAAATTTCTGACTCAGAGCTGGCTCTGGCTGGATTGTCCCAGCACCTTCCTGGCTCTGCTCTAACTAAACAGTGACCAGCATTGCCACTCAATATTTATGTGAATTTTTAATGTCTACTGCTGTAGCCTCTAGCCATGTCTAGAGGCCTGCCTGGGTGGTCCATGGTGACTGCTGAGGTACAAATGCTTGTTTTTATTAGTGTTTTGGTCACTAATTATTTATTTATTAGTGCTTTTGCCTATCTTTAGAGCCGTCTCCTCAACTTTATTTATCTACAAGGACAAGGAAATTTCAAAGTAGCATTTAAGAACACAGCCAAGAAGGGAGAAATTAACCAGGGATAGTGAGGTCTTCAAAAGTTTGCTGATGTAAATGAATAAATTATTGATGTAAATAATATAAACCAGAACATAGAAGGTGTGATGAAGTGATAATGTTCTGAGATGAAGCTGGAAAGGTAGGATGTGTCTAGATTATGGAATTTGATCTTTGTATAGACAATAGAGAGGTATCAAAGGTTTTTGCATAGTGGAGAGATGGATATGATATAAGATTATTTAGAGGTGAGTGGAGTCAAGGGAGATATTAAAGGTTACCAAGGGGCCTCAGAATAATCTGGGTACATAGCGGATGTTCCTTATTTGGGTATTGACAGTAGGGATCACAAAGTTAAGAGTTACTGGGGAGCTGGATCCCATGAGATTAGTGGTGATGCCAACAGTTCGATTTGGAGGTCTGTGGGGACAGTCCTCCCTAACTCCACCACCTTCCCATCTTGGGCTACCCTAAATATTCCCTGCAAGTACAAAGAGGGTGCTGCCCATGCAAACACTGATTCAACATACATAGCCTAGACCCCATCTAGATGTTCAAGCTTCAGTGTCTCCTTGCAGAGACAAATTTCCATTGCATAGAGCTGAGAGGCTACTCAGACTTAGAAAATGAGAGAGGAGGAATGAGAGAGTTCACTGGCTTTACTGGGTGAGTGCCATGATATTACTGACCAAGGAAGAGGATGTGAGAGGTCACAATCATGAAGGAAAATGATAGGCTTTGGCCGCAGAAGGATCTATGTGGATTTGGGTAATTAGGGTTGAGAATGGGAGTCTGGAGCTTTGGAGGAAGGTTGGGACTTGCCAAGAAGACCTGGGTGTCACCCTCACAGAGCTGCTCTTGAGGCCCTGGGGTTTGAGGAGAGTGGTAAAGAAAGGCTGGGAACAGATGCTTGAGGAATGCTTTTCCAGAAGACAAAGCAGAGAAGTGTCTGGGAGGAGAAGGAGAGTCAGAGAAGCAGGAGATTAAATGGAACAGCTTCTGAGATGGCCAACTGAGAGTCACTCTGAGGAAGGCCTAATCAGGGCAACGGTGGAGTACCTTTTTCTTTTATAAGAAACATCACTTCTCTTCTTGAACAAAGATTTTTAATTCACACTAGTTCTACAAAATGGTGCCTCCTTTAGCATTGCTTTATTATTATTATTATTAATTTATTTTTGGCTGTTCTGGGTTTTCACTGCTGCCACAGGCTTTTCTCTAGTTGCAGGGAGTGGGGGCTACTCTCTAGTCGAAGTGAGCAGGTTTCTTGTTGCGGTGACTTTTCTTGTTGTGGAACTCGGGCTCCAGGGCACACGAGCTTCCATAGTTGTGGCACATGGGCTCAATAGTTGCGACTCCAAGGCTCTCGAGCATAAACTCCATAGTTGTGGCTCAGTTTTAGTTGGTCTGCAGCTTGTGGGATCTTCCTGGATCAGCCACCAGCGAAGCCCCTAACGTTGCTTTTAACAAATACTTAGAATTGCTCCAAATCCCTCCAGGCTTGTAGTTTCCTAATCAGGTCCCCAAATGCTATACTGTTCTTTGTACAGAATTCATTAACATCTCTTCAGCAGCTCCACGTAAGTGCTTCAACGTGCACTCAAGCCACTTGAATTCCTTTTGATTTTCAGGTTGAACATCTGTGTCTTTGTCATAGCAGATCTGGTCCTCACATTTCAGGTTACAGTGTCTCCTTAAAAATTTGAGGGGCTACTCAGACTTAGAAAATGAGAGAGGAGGAATGAGAGAGTTCACTGGCTTTACTGGGTGAGTGCCATGATATTACTGACCAAGGAAGAGGATGTGAGAGGTCACAATCATGAAGGAAAATGATAGGCTTTGGCCGCAGAAGGATCTATGTGGATTTGGGTAATTAGGGTTGAGAATGGGAGTCTGGAGCTTTGGAGGAAGGTTGGGACTTGCCAAGAAGACCTGGGTGTCACCCTCACAGAGCTGCTCTTGAGGCCCTGGGGTTTGAGGAGAGTGGTAAAGAAAGGCTGGGAACAGATGCTTGAGGAATGCTTTTCCAGAAGACAAAGCAGAGAAGTGTCTGGGAGGAGAAGGAGAGTCAGAGAAGCAGGAGATTAAATGGAACAGCTTCTGAGATGGCCAACTGAGAGTCACTCTGAGGAAGGCCTAATCAGGGGCAACGGTGGAGTACCTTTTTCTTTTATAAGAAACATCACTTCTCTTCTTGAACAAAGATTTTTAATTCACACTAGTTCTACAAAATGGTGCCTCCTTTAGCATTGCTTTATTATTATTATTATTAATTTATTTTTGGCTGTTCTGGGTTTTCACTGCTGCCACAGGCTTTTCTCTAGTTGCAGGGAGTGGGGGCTACTCTCTGGTTGAGGTGAGCAGGCTCCTTGTTGCGGTGACTTTTCTTGTTGTGGAACTCAAGCTCTAGGGCACATGGGCTTCAGTAGTTGCGGCACTTGGGCTCAATAGTTGCGACTCCAAGGCTCTCGAGCATAAACTCCATAGTTGTGGCTCAGTTTTAGTTGGTCTGCAGCTTGTGGGATCTTCCTGGATCAGCCACCAGCGAAGCCCCTAACGTTGCTTTTAACAAATACTTAGAATTGCTCCAAATCCCTCCAGGCTTGTAGTTTCCTAATCAGGTCCCCAAATGCTATACTGTTCTTTGTACAGAATTCATTAACATCTCTTCAGCAGCTCCACGTAAGTGCTTCAACGTGCACTCAAGCCACTTGAATTCCTTTTGATTTTCAGGTTGAACATCTGTGTCTTTGTCATAGCAGATCTGGTCCTCACATGGACAGCCAACTCCCCTCAGGTTTCTCTGGGTCTGCATTTGAGTATAAAAGTTGGAATCATCTCTTTCTAACTCAGTACCACCAGTGTTAAATTTTACAGTCACATGTATTAATTGGAACCTTCCATGTTCGGATAGCTGAATGCTTTCCTACCTAAATGATCCATGTCTTGTGAATGGCAGTCTTATGCTAGAATTAACTAAACATAGGGAAGAATTTAGAGGATCCAGTTCATTGATTCAGCTCTGAATGCTGACCCCAGTCTCTATCACCTAAGTGCTCCCGTGTTCTCAGTGAACTAGCTTTATCTGGAAGCACTTGTAATAGTGGTACCTGGTTCTTGAAACCATCATCCAAATTCCCCTCCTGCCCCGCCAGCCACTTCACACTGAAGAGCTGGTTCATCACCACAGGCTGTTACAATGGTGGTGTGCTTATAACCTTTCTGGGATCACTGTCCCCAAGAGGATACACAGACCCCTCATGTGCATCAACATTCATTCATGTTGTCCTCTTCAGAATCTTGTCCTGAAGGTCTCAAGGATTACCACCCCACAATGATCTTGGAAGGAATCCTGTTTAATGCTGAGTCTATTCCCTGAATGCAAGGCTTCTATTTACAACTATCTGCATGTCTTCTAGGACAGGCACTTGTCAGGATCTGAGGGGAGTTCAGCAGAACATGGCGGTGCTTGTGGAGAAGCATCCACATTTAAGAATTCCAAGTCTCTAAGTGAGCACTGCCACTCCACTGGGCTGGGTTGAAGAGCTATGATGTAACTGTAAATGGACGTGCCAGGGACCTCCCCACTGCTGGGACTACTGTCCCGCGACCCAGGCAAGGTCAGCGGAGTCTCGTCTTTGTTGATGTTAGAGGTATTTTCCAGAGGAGGCTCGCACAAAGGGGAGTCTGGGTCAGAAATGACAGTTTTTCCAAAATGATCTTCCTGCTTTTCCCATTTTCCCCATTTTCCCAGAGTCTGCTGGAAGGTGATGTTGTTCTCAAGACTCTCTAATGGCCCGACCCTGTCCCTCCTCTCCCCAGACTCCTCCTCTCCTGGCGGCTCGCCAGATCTGCAGCTCTGCTCGCAAGGTGCCTCTTCCGTGGCCACATTTCTCCAGTCTTCTGAGCTTGTTGAACTCAGAGTAAATAAAGACCCTTCCTCAGAATCGGAGTCCAACTCAGACTGCGCACCAGGAGTGTGATTTTGCTCTGGTTCCTTGTAAGGAGTCACGTGCGGGTGCCCGCCGCATTCTGGAGGGAAGCCGGGCGGGGACGGGTCCCTGTCTCCTGGGTCACCGAGAGTGGTTGCTTCGTAGTGAGTGGGAGGCTGTCCCTCAGCCCCAGCGTCCTGGAGCCTCTGCTGCTGTGCGCTCTGCAGATTCACCTTAGAAAATTCCAAAGGGAAGTGTGGCGTGGCCCCTCCCCTCTCGTCTCCAGTGCTCTGCATGCGTGTGTGCTCTGGCTTTTGGGAGAAAGGCGCTGTCGTTTCTCTGGGGAGGGGTGGGCCAAATTCATCCTTACAGATGGAGCCAGGGCTGGTCTGTACTCTGGCAGCCTCGGCAGGGATGCCCACTGAATGCTCCCCGGGGGAATCTTCTCGGGCCACAGTGTCACAGTTGCCTTCTCCAGGAACATCCTTCCTGTAGAGGGGGGCCTGTCCTGCTGATGTGAGTTGGGGGTTATGGGCATTTGGTGGTCTGAGGAGAACGCACCCGGCCACACTGAGGTTTGGGGGCACGTTATCCTTCCTGCTTCCTGCCCCAGTGGGGACCCCATGTTGTTCCCCGCCCTGCCGACTAATAACCTCCCTTCTGCTCGGTGCTTCCATTCTGGGAACCACAACAGTGCCACTCCACTGGGCTGGGTTGAAGAGCTATGATGTAACTGTAAATGGACGTGCCAGGGACCTCCCCACTGCTGGGACTACTGTCCCGCGACCCAGGCAAGGTCAGCGGAGTCTCGTCTTTGTTGATGTTAGAGGTATTTTCCAGAGGAGGCTCGCACAAAGGGGAGTCTGGGTCAGAAATGACAGTTTTTCCAAAATGATCTTCCTGCTTTTCCCATTTTCCCCATTTTCCCAGAGTCTGCTGGAAGGTGATGTTGTTCTCAAGACTCTCTAATGGCCCGACCCTGTCCCTCCTCTCCCCAGACTCCTCCTCTCCTGGCGGCTCGCCAGATCTGCAGCTCTGCTCGCAAGGTGCCTCTTCCGTGGCCACATTTCTCCAGTCTTCTGAGCTTGTTGAACTCAGAGTAAATAAAGACCCTTCCTCAGAATCGGAGTCCAACTCAGACTGCGCACCAGGAGTGTGATTTTGCTCTGGTTCCTTGTAAGGAGTCACGTGCGGGTGCCCGCCGCATTCTGGAGGGAAGCCGGGCGGGGACGGGTCCCTGTCTCCTGGGTCACCGAGAGTGGTTGCTTCGTAGTGAGTGGGAGGCTGTCCCTCAGCCCCAGCGTCCTGGAGCCTCTGCTGCTGTGCGCTCTGCAGATTCACCTTAGAAAATTCCAAAGGGAAGTGTGGCGTGGCCCCTCCCCTCTCGTCTCCAGTGCTCTGCATGCGTGTGTGCTCTGGCTTTTGGGAGAAAGGCGCTGTCGTTTCTCTGGGGAGGGGTGGGCCAAATTCATCCTTACAGATGGAGCCAGGGCTGGTCTGTACTCTGGCAGCCTCGGCAGGGATGCCCACTGAATGCTCCCCGGGGGAATCTTCTCGGGCCACAGTGTCACAGTTGCCTTCTCCAGGAACATCCTTCCTGTAGAGGGGGGCCTGTCCTGCTGATGTGAGTTGGGGGTTATGGGCATTTGGTGGTCTGAGGAGAACGCACCCGGCCACACTGAGGTTTGGGGGCACGTTATCCTTCCTGCTTCCTGCCCCAGTGGGGACCCCATGTTGTTCCCCGCCCTGCCGACTAATAACCTCCCTTCTGCTCGGTGCTTCCATTCTCGCGGGAACCACAACAGTGTGTGCGGCTTGGTTCTCATAGAGGTTCAGCTGGTGGAAAGCTTGGTGCAGATCCATCCTCTGCTGCTGTCCATTCCCTGGGCCTTCGATTTCATTGTAGAAGGCCCGGTTTGAATACCCATTCCCTGAACCTGAACCTGGACTTTTTTTCCGGCATCTCTGTTGCCACAGTCTGTCCACATAAGGCCTCACAAAAGCCCCGAGGCAAAAAGCCACGAAGAATGTGATGAACACCGACAGGCAGATGGCCAGGGTCAGGTCCTGGGAAGCCGCTTCCTTTCTGGCAGCAGCTGGCACATCCCCTGCCCTCCTAACCCGTCTTGGCAGCGGTCTCTGCCTTTCACCAGCAGCAGAGCCCACAGGATCCTTCTTCTCCAGTGTGGACAAGCGCACTGCACCGGGCCTCTCAGCTTTGCTCCTTGTGAGGCTTTTCATATGATTCAGACTAGCGCAAGGAAGGTGAGTCTCTCTGGAGATTCTGCTTGTGGGAGTCGACCAGGATGCATCCTTCTTTCCTAAGAATGCGGATGAGTGATTGAAACACCTCTGATTGAAATCACACTGACTGAATCATACTCTGACTGAATCACACCAGTGATTGAAACACCTCTATGAGTCCTCAGTCCTTTATCTGCATGCATGCTTGCTAAGTAGCTTCAGTCATGTCCGAGTCTTTGCGACTCTATGGACTATAGCCTGCCAGGCTTCTTGGAGAATCCAGGGGATTCTCTAGGCAAAAATACTGGAGTGGGTTGCTATGCCCTCTTCCAGGGGATCTTGATGACCCAGGGATCAAACCCGCATCTCATGACATGCAGGCAGATTCTTTACTGCTGGGGAAGCCCCAGTCCATATCTAGCTAGATTTAAAGTCTATATTACATGATTAGACTTTACTGGCTAAAGGAATGGTTGGTTGTCTGATGCCTTTACTGACTGATCAACTGGTTGCTTGTCCGATGTAAACAGCATGTGTAAGGCTCTGTGCACATTTACACGAGGCTCTCAGGCTCAGGTCTGCTGCTCCCAGGCCCAGAAACTGTGTGTGTCTTAGGCTTCTGAGTGACTCCCACTCGCAGGAGGAAGGAAGCCAGGATGTAGGGACAGTCACATTATTCCTCTTCTCTCCACATCCTTGCCTCCTTAAAGGACATTTGTGAGAACATTCCATCAGCCTCCTGCAAAATCTGCCTTGACTCCATCTGTGTTTGCTATATCATCTCCTCACCATTCCTCAGTGCTGATAAACAGCAAAAGTATTTAGGTTTTTCTACCATTTCCTGACATTCTGCCCTCTCCGGCCCCCACCTCAGAAGGCCACTGTGACTTTTTCAGAGTGATGAAGCAAGTGTGGTTGACACCATTAAAAACTCTCTCCTCGTCTTGGATTTCTCCTAAACCTGGTGATCATGACCATGTCTCTACTTAATAGAAATCTTGAGTAGAGCAGAACTCATTGAAAAAATAAATCCATCTTTTTTTTCACCCAGTCAGGAGTTTGATTTGAGATTTAGCCAAGAGAGTTGATAACAACAGTGCTCAGTCATGCCTGACTCTTTGTGACCCTATGGACTGTAGCCCACCAGGCTCTTCTGTCCATAGAATTTTACAGGCAAGAATACTGGAGTGAGTTGCCATTTCCTTCTTCAGGGGAGATTCCCAACTCAGGGATGGAACCCGCGTCTCCTGCCTTGGCAGGTACTGAGAAGCCTATTAGTTAATAGTGAAAAAAATCCCAGACAGTTAATAGAGAAAAAGAAAAGAAATAAAAAGTTTTCCAGAATATTCAACTTTGGTCACACATTCTAGCAGTCTGGGAGAGTGTCAAGAACAAAGTCAAAGAAAAATATACTTTCGAAATATGTGTGTTTTGTGTCTGTTATATTTTTGGAGTCATCTCCAAAAATGGTTAGCAGGCATCTTAAATAACTCTGTTTCAAGTTTTAGAAGGTCTTTCTTTGATTGATTATTTGAGTTAAAAATATGACATTTTAGGGCTTTAGGGAAATGCTCTCTTTGTGAAATTTCTGGTTTTGACCAAATCCAGTGGTTTCTGATCATGTGAAGAAAACCGTTCATGAACGGAGGAAAACAGGTACCAATGAGAGTTCTCTGGTACAGCCCAAGGATGATTAAATGCACTCTTTTTTTTAAAGCTGTTTTTTTTTTTTTTGACTCTAAGTCATCGTTTATTTTTCATCCATCTTTATTCTTTGGCCTGTGTGGGCCTTGCAGTGGCCTCTCTCACTGCAGAGCACTGGCTCTGGGCGCATGCACTCCAGAGTGCTGACTCATAATTGGACACACTGGCCCAGCTGTTTCTAGGTATGTGGGATATTCCCGGGCCAGGGATTGAACCAGCGCCCCTTGCACTGCAAGGAGGACTCTTTACCCACTGGACCACTAGGGAAGCCCTAAAATGCACTCTTGCTTTGAGGGTAATGTCATTCAAATGACACTAATTCTGGTGTGTGCTTTTTTCTGTCTAAATGGCACCATTTCTGAGAGGAGAGGTACTACTGACATACCTATAGACTCGTTGCAAACGGCATTCCATTTTTTCCTCCAGGACTCAGAAATAACATTTTGCAAGACTGCCAGGCTGTAGTCACATTGCCACTGGTTACCAGCCAGGTCAGTCTCCAGGTGGGTAGTTCCAGAGCCATGATCACCATTGGCAGGATGGCCGTCAGAGCATTGTTGCTGAAGTCTACCATCTGCTCAACGAGAGACAAGTTTGTGAATAAAGACATTTGGAGACAAATGAGTTACAGATACTGTCTTTATCCCTTATGGAAGCAATATGAATTTCCCACTGATTTCAGAGTCAGAGAATACTGGGTTTTCCTCTCTGCTCTGCCCCTAAGAACTCTGAGAGACTCAACAAACTATTGACTCTCAATGAGACTACCTCCCAGGGCTGTTCTGAGGACTGAATGTATGTGAAAACTTTAAGTACAGAGCCTGTATTAAAAGCCCAATCACTTTCCCTTCCTTATTTCCTAAGAGTTGTGATTTGTACTTTTAGATATAACCTAGACTCCCAGTTGGTATCTTCGATTAGATATCTTAGGAAATGCTCTCTTTGTGAAATTTCTGGTTTTGACCAAATCCAGTGGTTTCTGATCATGTGAAGAAAACCGTTCATGAACGGAGGAAAACAGGTACCAATGAGAGTTCTCTGGTACAGCCCAAGGATGATTAAATGCACTCTTTTTTTTAAAGCTGTTTTTTTTTTTTTTGACTCTAAGTCATCGTTTATTTTTCATCCATCTTTATTCTTTGGCCTGTGTGGGCCTTGCAGTGGCCTCTCTCACTGCAGAGCACTGGCTCTGGGCGCATGCACTCCAGAGTGCTGACTCATAATTGGACACACTGGCCCAGCTGTTTCTAGGTATGTGGGATATTCCCGGGCCAGGGATTGAACCAGCGCCCCTTGCACTGCAAGGAGGACTCTTTACCCACTGGACCACTAGGGAAGCCCTAAAATGCACTCTTGCTTTGAGGGTAATGTCATTCAAATGACACTAATTCTGGTGTGTGCTTTTTTCTGTCTAAATGGCACCATTTCTGAGAGGAGAGGTACTACTGACATACCTATAGACTCGTTGCAAACGGCATTCCATTTTTTCCTCCAGGACTCAGAAATAACATTTTGCAAGACTGCCAGGCTGTAGTCACATTGCCACTGGTTACCAGCCAGGTCAGTCTCCAGGTGGGGTAGTTCCAGAGCCATGATCACCATTGGCAGGATGGCCGTCAGAGCATTGTTGCTGAAGTCTACCATCTGCTCAACGAGAGACAAGTTTGTGAATAAAGACATTTGGAGACAAATGAGTTACAGATACTGTCTTTATCCCTTATGGAAGCAATATGAATTTCCCACTGATTTCAGAGTCAGAGAATACTGGGTTTTCCTCTCTGCTCTGCCCCTAAGAACTCTGAGAGACTCAACAAACTATTGACTCTCAATGAGACTACCTCCCAGGGCTGTTCTGAGGACTGAATGTATGTGAAAACTTTAAGTACAGAGCCTGTATTAAAAGCCCAATCACTTTCCCTTCCTTATTTCCTAAGAGTTGTGATTTGTACTTTTAGATATAACCTAGACTCCCAGTTGGTATCTCGATCTGGAGTTAGATATCAGGTGTAGAAGGTCTAGAAGCACTGCGATCTTCGAAGTGGCAGAAAATACCAGATGATGAGGACATAGAGCTCAGAAGAACTGTGGTCGACCAGAAGCCATGAAGAGGGTTCTTTGGCATCAAGTATGATTTAAAAGGTTGTTGTTGTTGCTGTTGTTCAGTCACTAAGTTGTGTCCAACTCTTTGTGACCCAATGCACTGCAGCACCCCAAGCTCCTCTGTCTTCCACTATCTCCTGGAGTTTGCTCAAATTCATGTCCTTTGAGTTGGTGAGGCGATCTAACCATCTCATCCTTTGTCACCCTCTTCTGCTTTTGCCTTCAATCTTTTCCAACGTCAGGGTCTTTTCCAATGAGTCAGCTCTTTGCATTAGGTGCAAAGATATTACCTAATCTTAAATGTAGTAGTACATTTCTCTGTATCCATGGCTACTCAGTACACACAAAATGACTACTTTTTCTAGTCTCATATGAAATGAAGGGGAAAGTGGGAAACAAAAAGGACTCAGTGACTCTAGAGGCACACAGCAGGATCTGCTGAAGGTGGATCTGGCAGTGGTGCACTGGGGCAAGGAAGGCCCAGTTAGGTGTAGCTCTGGCTACTGTCTACAGAGCCCTGCTGTGTACCAGGCATTCTATTGGATGCTTTATGTGCCTTATCTCTATCCTCTGAACAACTCTGTCATTCCCTCCTTTTTACAAAGGAGGAAACTGGACTAGGTCACAGTATATCCCACATAGTCCCCAGTCCTAGGACTTGGTACCCAGATGCTCTGAAAGCAATGGAAGAATGAACAAATGAATGAATGAATGGCAGAGTTAAAATGTGATCTGCCTCTCCAGCTGTGTGCTTTCTACTCTGGAACTCAGCCTCTTGGAATCTGAGCTCCCATTGCCCTGGAGTGAAGTGCTGGGCAGAGGAGGCCTAGAGCGTGAGGCGCCAGACCAGGGTCATGACATCTGGGAGAAAATCATAAATGCAAACCTTGCTAAAAAGTAAAAGGAGGGCTATGAATAAAAACTAGAAAGTCTGGCTGTAATTCAGGTCAAGTGTTGAATGAACATGAGAGAAGAAAAGCACTGTCATCTTGGGCTGACTCAAATAATCAACACCAAAACCAGTACTCAGTAGTGAGGGGGAGCTTGGCACTGCTGAGAAACCTTCACTCTTAAAGAAAAGTTGTCAAAAATAGGAGATGAGATTGGGAAGACACACACACAGAACTTTGCTCTGGTCTGGCTTTGCCTAGGATAAATAGGTCTCTACACACACCCCCCTCAACAACAGATGAACTATTCTAATGTTTTGGTGGGTATTTTCTTCTTAGGACACATCTGCCTTTTTTTTTTTTCATCCTAGCAGCTATTATATTACAAATCATGAAACTGAAATCATAAAAGAAGAGAGGACAGAAAGCTAATAAAATGATTCAGGAGGGGTAATTTCTGAGAAAAGATGAAAAGAGCGTAGTCCAATTTGGCTAAAGAAGTGGTCACTCACAATCATTTGAAAGGAGTATACATCATACTGTACAAAGACAGGGAGCAGCATGTAATGTGGCTAACAAATCACTAAGAAGAATGGCATAAAGAAGAAAGACTAATTTGAAATGCCAAGAAAACATTTCATCCTATCTAAACGTGAGGCTGGATTTATGCTTTGAGAAATCTATCTGGTTTCTGAAAAGATTCCCACATGGAAATACATAGAATATAGTGCAAGTAATAAATAGATCGCCTGGAAAAAAACAACAGCAACGTTCATTTTAATATTCAGGTTTCTGGTACCAAAGATACTCATCCTGTTCCCAAACCAGTTTTTAGAGTTATTGCTAAGCATGCAGAAGGTATAAGAGAGAAGGAGAAATTGCATAATTCTGGGCAGCACAGGTAATTTAGAGTTACAGATGATTTAAAACATTCTTGGGCTTGTTTTTCCATCTGCCTGTAGCATCTATTACCTGCGAGCTTCAGAAGTCTTATAAATAAAGCACAATAAAAATGCATAGGAAATAAAACAGGCATAGGGAAATTATATATACACATATAATCAGTATGGGCTTCCCCAGTGGCTCAGTGGTAAAGAATCCGCCTGCAATGCAGGAGATGCAGGTTCCGTCCCTGAGTGCGAGGATCCCTTGGAGGAGGGCATGGCAACCCACTCCAGTATGCTTGCCTGGAGAATCCTACGGACAGAGGAGCCTGGCGGGCTACAGCCCACAGGATCTCAGAGAGCTGGACGCGACTGAAGTGACTAAGCAGGCACGCATGCACATCCTCAGTGTACAACATACTAAGAGAGGTTCCCAGACCATCTGACCACCTTTCCGTGGTGCACTGGAGAGTGCTGCCACGTTCAGTGGACTTTCTCATCTACTCTGATAACAACGAGCACAGACAGGTCCCCAGTAAACCTTCCCATACTCACGTCCCAGGTCATCACCTCCCCTGGGTAGGGAAGAGGTGAGACCTGTGCCTTGCTTCTAACCAATAGACTATGGTGAAAGCCATGAGATGTCTCTTCCATGATTACATCCCATGAGCCTGGAATGCTCTTGCCAGCAGGCTTTCTGTCTTGGGTTCTGAAGCCAGCTGCCATGCTGTGGGCTGCTCTGTGTGGAAGCCCACATGGGACAGAACCAAGCAGAGACTTAGGCTGACAGCCAGACCTAAGGCCTTGGCTATAGCCCTTGTGGAGCTGAATCCTGCCAATAATCATGTGTGCTTGGAAGGGAATCCTTCCTCAGCTGGACCTTCAGGTGAGACACCAGCCTGGCCACCATCGCGAGCGTAGCCTCTTAAGACACTTTCAACAGAGGACCTAGCCAAGCCTTGCCTGGATTTCTGACCCACAGGAGTCACAAGATAAATACATGTCTGTGGGTTTAGACTGCTAAGTTTGTTACATGATGATAGACAACTAACACACCTATCCATGATCATCATTCATCCATTCATTCCTTGGTTTATTTACCAAGTGGTTGTAAATATAGTATATATATTAGACAGATGGTAAGCACTAGAAAACAAAATAGACATGATGTATGTCCTCAGCAGGAGACATGGGTTCTATCACTGGGTCGGGAAGATCCCCTGGAGAGGGAAATGACAACTCACTTCAGTATTCTTGCCTGGAAAATCCCAGGGACAGTGAAGCCTCGCTAACAGGATACAGTCCATGGGGTCGCAAAAGAGTCGGACATGATTTGGTGACTGGACACACCCACACGCATCCTCACAGAGCTCTGCCTCTGGTAGAAGGGCTATAGGCATACAAGCATTAGCAGTTAGCCATACCTAGAAAGAGATCATTTCTATACATGAAATAAGGAAAAAGTGTAGCCTATTAAAGTGTATATACAGGGAATTAATTCAACCTAGAGGCCCAGGGAAGACTTCCTTGAGGAACTGATGTTGGAAGGATTAGTAAGACTGCTCTTCCAGGCAAAAAGATTAGCAAGATGGGAGGGCATAGGGTGAAAACTAGGCAGGAATGCAATCAGCAAGAGAAGTGTGACTTGAAATGAGGCTGGAGGGGCAGGCAGCGGCCAGACCCTTGTGGCGAAAGCTTACAATCAGATTTGTATGTTAAAAGAGTAAAGCACTTGCGAATTTCTATGTGTACCCTACACTTATAAAGGACTGACTGTATTTCAAATACATTAGTTTTTATATTGAATACAGGCCTAAAGATAGTACTTGAGTATGTGTGCATCCATGCATGCTAAGTCCCATCAGCTGTGTCCGACTCTTTGTGGCCCTAGGGACTTTAGCCTGCCAGGCTCCTCTGTCCATGGGATTCTCCAGGCAAGAATACTGGAGGGGATTGCCATGCGCTCCTCCAGGGAATCTTCCCAACCCAGGGATCGAACCCATGTCTCTTAAGTCTCCTGCATTGGCAGATGGGTTCTTTACCACTAGTGACACCTGGGAAGCTCATATTTGAGTATACTAGGTTACAAAATATATTACTGTATTACTATATGTTACTATATTATATTAAATTCACCTGCTGATTTTTAACGTCTTAACTCTAGTTATCAAGAACATCTAGAGTTGCGTGTGTGGCTCCCATTCTGTCTTTATTGGGTGATGGTGGCCCATGTAAAGGACGGAGGTGTGAGTGGTGCAGGCTCCAGTGACCGGGGCTTAAGCCTCTCCTATGCCACCTCTAGGTGCCACATGGCAGGCCCCCTTGGTGTTGCGAAGGGGGCACTGAGGGGAACTTTACAGTATCTCCTCTGAGAGTGGGAGAAGGGAGAACAGGCCCTGGGGGAGAAGCGCTGGAGAGGTCTGAACCCAAGTAGGTTCTGGAGGGTCCTCACACTCACAGTGGTCAGGGCTCTGTGAGATTCCCTGCAAGGAATCCGAGTGACAGGCGGTGAGGCTCTACAATGTGGCACTGGTCCCCCTTACATGGGTCTGATGTTTAGAACCATATGTGGCATGGGGCACATGTGATGCAAGTATATGTTGCTATCATTATCATTTGTATTAGCCTGTGTCCAATTTTGGTGGGGACGCACCAGGGTCACTGGCCTTCTGAGGCCCAGGTGGTCCTGAACCAAATGGGTGGAGAGCCTCCAGAGGCCCATAAAGTCCCAAAGTGCATAAAATGCCCGGGATCTTTGACTGACCTTACAGCTTAGGGAGGGAGCCTTGCTAGTAACTGAGATTTAATTTCTTGTCAACTGGTAAGTGGAAGTTTGGAGTTGGGTTTAATTTGACTGAGGAAAAATAACGTGCCAATTCTTGCGGCTGAGGACTCGTGTTGAAATAAAATTCATGTCTGCTACTGAGGCCTTGGGTTGTTTTTTGTTTTTTTTTTTTGTTTGTTTTAGTTTTTGGCCTCTTTTATTGTTTTATTATTATTATTATTTATTTATTTCCATCCCTCTTTATTCTTTGACCTGTGTGGGCCTCCCATTGCAGTGGCCTTTCACTATAGAGCACTGGCTCTGGACACATGCACTCCAGAGTGCTGACTCGTGACTGGACACACTGGTCCAGCTTCTCCATGGCATGTGGGATCTTCCCTGGCCAGAGATCGAACTGGTGCCCCTTGCACTGCAAGGCGGACTCTCTACCCATTGGACCACCAGGGAAGCCTTGGATTTTTGAGGTGTGAGAGAGACCTCAGGTTTTTTTTAGGGGAATCTTCAAATAGACTGGTATCTTTTGATTAGTAGCCAGTACTATTGGGCATGAAGAAAGTCTTCAATGGAAATATTCTTCTAATGTAATTGCCTATAGGTCTACATATTTGAAATATTATGAGCATATTTTCTAACCTGTAATTTTTTTTTAAATTTGGCCTCTTTTATTGGTCTTTCATTTATTTATTTTCATCCATCTTTGTTCTTTGGCCTGTGTGGGCCTCCCATTGCAGTGGCCTCTCTCAGTGCAGAGTACCAGCTCTGGGTGCATGCGCTCCAGAGAACTGGCTCATAATTGGACGCACTGGTCCAGCCACTCCGTAGGATGTGGGATCTTCCTGGCCAGAGATCGAACTGGTGCCCCTTGCACTGCAAGGCGGACTCTCTACCCATTGGACCACCAGGGAAGCCTTGGATTTTTGAGGTGTGAGAGAGACCTCAGGTTTTTTTTAGGGGAATCTTCAAATAGACTGGTATCTTTTGATTAGTAGCCAGTACTATTGGGCATGAAGAAAGTCTTCAATGGAAATATTCTTCTAATGTAATTGCCTATAGGTCTACATATTTGAAATATTATGAGCATATTTTCTAACCTGTAATTTTTTTTTAAATTTGGCCTCTTTTATTGGTCTTTCATTTATTTATTTTCATCCATCTTTGTTCTTTGGCCTGTGTGGGCCTCCCATTGCAGTGGCCTCTCTCAGTGCAGAGTACCAGCTCTGGGTGCATGCGCTCCAGAGAACTGGCTCATAATTGGACGCACTGGTCCAGCCACTCCGTAGGATGTGGGATCTTCCCAGGCCAGGGATCGAACTGGTGCAAGGCGGACTCTACCCACTGGACCCCCAGGGAAGCCCACTAACCTGTAATTTTTTTAGGTCCTTGAAGGCTTCTGGATGAATTCTGAATATCCTGTTGCTCTTTAAATGGAGGCTTTCTAGTTGTATGCAGTTGTGAAAATCAGACAAACCAATCTGTGATATCCAGTTGAATGACAGATCCAAACTCTGTAATGACTTCAGTTTCCATAGTCCTGTTAAATGAAAAAGCAGACTGAAATATAAATTGGTGATATTTATTGCAGCATTGTTTATAATGGTAGAAAAGTAGATACAACTGAAATGGTCTGTCAATACTATAAAGTATTGTGTAGCCTTAAAAGAGAATGGGGTAGATCAACATGGATGGATTGGACAGGAGGGTAAATGTTAATCTTCAGAAAAGTATAGAGTATTATCCTAATGTTCTTGTAAAAGAAGAGCCAGATACAAAGAAGAGCAGAGAAGAGAGCAGAGAAGGCCTGGAAGGAGGTGAACTAAGCTACCAGTGGTATTTACACTTTGAAGTAGGGTGGTGAAGGGAGGTGAAATTATGCTTTTATTTTACACACGTCGAATTCTTTTTTTATATGAACATGTGCTAATTTGGGGACTTCCTAGGTGACACTAGTGGTAATGAACTGCCTGCTAATGCAGGAGACATAAGAGACATGGATTTGATCTCTGGGTTGGGAAGATCCCCTGGAGGAGGGCATGGTAACCCACTCCAGCCTTCTTGCCTGGAGAATCCCATGGACAGAGGAGCCTGGCAGGCTACAGTCCATGGGGTCACAAACAGTCAGACACAACTAAAGCAACTTACCATGCATGCACGTGCTAATTTTGTAAAGAGCATCAATAGAAAATTTTTACCTTGATTGAAAGAGATAAGTATAATACTTGTTTATTTGATTGAGCTGTGCATAGAACTGGATGATCCTGCTATAGTTATAGAGAAAAACGTTGTTTGGATGCTTTATTTTCGAGGATGAATTCTTTCCCATTTCAGATGCTATTATTCTATTTTGTAGTTATATCTTTTAACTGCTTACTAGTGTTCTCTAGGAATTCTTATATTCTTCAAAGGTAATACATTATAGTCAGATATTTTACTTTATGGGAAAATAATCTAACTGGTGCAAGGCGGACTCTACCCACTGGACCCCAGGAAGCCCACTAACCTGTAATTTTTTTAGGTCCTTGAAGGCTTCTGGATGAATTCTGAATATCCTGTTGCTCTTTAAATGGAGGCTTTCTAGTTGTATGCAGTTGTGAAAATCAGACAAACCAATCTGTGATATCCAGTTGAATGACAGATCCAAACTCTGTAATGACTTCAGTTTCCATAGTCCTGTTAAATGAAAAAGCAGACTGAAATATAAATTGGTGATATTTATTGCAGCATTGTTTATAATGGTAGAAAAGTAGATACAACTGAAATGGTCTGTCAATACTATAAAGTATTGTGTAGCCTTAAAAGAGAATGGGGTAGATCAACATGGATGGATTGGACAGGAGGGTAAATGTTAATCTTCAGAAAAGTATAGAGTATTATCCTAATGTTCTTGTAAAAGAAGAGCCAGATACAAAGAAGAGCAGAGAAGAGAGCAGAGAAGGCCTGGAAGGAGGTGAACTAAGCTACCAGTGGTATTTACACTTTGAAGTAGGGTGGTGAAGGGAGGTGAAATTATGCTTTTATTTTACACACGTCGAATTCTTTTTTTATATGAACATGTGCTAATTTGGGGACTTCCTAGGTGACACTAGTGGTAATGAACTGCCTGCTAATGCAGGAGACATAAGAGACATGGATTTGATCTCTGGGTTGGGAAGATCCCCTGGAGGAGGGCATGGTAACCCACTCCAGCCTTCTTGCCTGGAGAATCCCATGGACAGAGGAGCCTGGCAGGCTACAGTCCATGGGGTCACAAACAGTCAGACACAACTAAAGCAACTTACCATGCATGCACGTGCTAATTTTGTAAAGAGCATCAATAGAAAATTTTTACCTTGATTGAAAGAGATAAGTATAATACTTGTTTATTTGATTGAGCTGTGCATAGAACTGGATGATCCTGCTATAGTTATAGAGAAAAACGTTGTTTGGATGCTTTATTTTCGAGGATGAATTCTTTCCCATTTCAGATGCTATTATTCTATTTTGTAGTTATATCTTTTAACTGCTTACTAGTGTTCTCTAGGAATTCTTATATTCTTCAAAGGTAATACATTATAGTCAGATATTTTACTTTATGGGAAAATAATCTAATGGAGTATTGGCCTCTGCCTTTGTGTTTTATTTGACTCCAGAACTAACCATTTGGCACGGAAGATAGATATTGAGAATGAGGTGCCAGCCATAGCAGTCTTCCAAATTGGATTTCCCATATGAGTCTCACAAGGAAGCCCTGCATTTTTACATTTCCTTCTGCTCTGTTCTCACATGTAGTCTGTGTCTTTGACAAGCTACTATACAGCAGATCAGGTTGGTTCAATTCCAGGAGAGTTTGTTCCTTGCCTACACTCCACTAAATACTGACTATAAGACTGATTCTGCCAAGAGACGATGACTTCACGGAAATGGTTGCACATCTATGTTCTCATATGTTCATTTTAACTGCACGGACTAAGTAAAAGATCCCAAGGACAACTCAGTGAAAATATTATGAGCAAGGCTCTTGGTACTGGGGACAAAGACAGCAGAGAAACCTTGTGTTGGATTGTCTGAGAAGACTCACACACAAGGAAAAGCTATTCATTACACAAAGTAATGATACCCCCGCCATAGACTGTAAAACAATTGCTGGTTGTCAGTTTCTCCATCAGATGATTGATCCCTTGAGGGCAGAATTAAGATCTTTGTGAACACTTGTAATGCATGTTGTATGATATACATTCAGTAGGCTAGAAGTCACAGTGTTTGACCAGCACAGAAATTTAAAAGTCGTGGAGCAAACAGTAAAGATTCAATACAAATATTTACATTTCTAACTTCTCTTGAAAAATTGGAAGTCTGAAATGGCAAAGGAATTTGGCTGGAGCTGAACAAGGGCTGCCTTCTTTGGATGGGGCAAGAAATATTGAAGAGTACAATGTCTCTATTAAAATTAGGAAAACAAAAGATAGGCAAAGAAGCCTGCATGTTTAAAAAAATGAGAGACAGCCAAGGTTAATATGCAGCTGGCATATGCTGGTGAAAAGTCCTTCTATTTTGGCTGGCAAACAGCCATCACTGAGCCCCTGTGAGCTGTACCACTGACCCAGGCACTTGGCCAAGTGCATCCTTCCTCCCCCAGAAGGATTCCGGTCCATCTCTATAGCCAGGAGGCTTCTAACTTGGGAACCCAGGCTGAAGGTCACTTGTGAGATATTTTGAATATAACCTCTGGAGAAAACATGTTTCTTTGTGGAATCAAGAGTATGCGTATGTGTTTTAATATGCAGACAATGGTTAAAAGGGGGTAATGCAAAAAAAAAAAGGAAAAAACCAGACATATGGGTCTTGAGAAAAAAAATGCAACCCAAAAGCTGATGTATGTGAAGGAAGTTTCTTAACATTTTCATGATGAGCTCTGTTCTCACATGTAGTCTGTGTCTTTGACAAGCTACTATACAGCAGATCAGGTTGGTTCAATTCCAGGAGAGTTTGTTCCTTGCCTACACTCCACTAAATACTGACTATAAGACTGATTCTGCCAAGAGCGATGACTTCACGGAAATGGTTGCACATCTATGTTCTCATATGTTCATTTTAACTGCACGGACTAAGTAAAAGATCCCAAGGACAACTCAGTGAAAATATTATGAGCAAGGCTCTTGGTACTGGGGACAAAGACAGCAGAGAAACCTTGTGTTGGATTGTCTGAGAAGACTCACACACAAGGAAAAGCTATTCATTACACAAAGTAATGATACCCCCGCCATAGACTGTAAAACAATTGCTGGTTGTCAGTTTCTCCATCAGATGATTGATCCCTTGAGGGCAGAATTAAGATCTTTGTGAACACTTGTAATGCATGTTGTATGATATACATTCAGTAGGCTAGAAGTCACAGTGTTTGACCAGCACAGAAATTTAAAAGTCGTGGAGCAAACAGTAAAGATTCAATACAAATATTTACATTTCTAACTTCTCTTGAAAAATTGGAAGTCTGAAATGGCAAAGGAATTTGGCTGGAGCTGAACAAGGGCTGCCTTCTTTGGATGGGGCAAGAAATATTGAAGAGTACAATGTCTCTATTAAAATTAGGAAAACAAAAGATAGGCAAAGAAGCCTGCATGTTTAAAAAAATGAGAGACAGCCAAGGTTAATATGCAGCTGGCATATGCTGGTGAAAAGTCCTTCTATTTTGGCTGGCAAACAGCCATCACTGAGCCCCTGTGAGCTGTACCACTGACCCAGGCACTTGGCCAAGTGCATCCTTCCTCCCCCAGAAGGATTCCGGTCCATCTCTATAGCCAGGAGGCTTCTAACTTGGGAACCCAGGCTGAAGGTCACTTGTGAGATATTTTGAATATAACCTCTGGAGAAAACATGTTTCTTTGTGGAATCAAGAGTATGCGTATGTGTTTTAATATGCAGACAATGGTTAAAAGGGGGTAATGCAAAAAAAAAAAGGAAAAAACCAGACATATGGGTCTTGAGAAAAAAAATGCAACCCAAAAGCTGATGTATGTGAAGGAAGTTTCTTAACATTTTCATGATGACTGCCTGGCTTGTACAGGGATGAGAACTCACGGTTCCTATTATATCTAGTGCTTAATTGAATAAGTACCCCAGGAATTCAGTGGAGAGGGAGACCATATCTCATTTTGCCTCTATCAATGGACAAAGGCTGTTGAAATCTCTAACTCTAACCGTCGATTTGAATTGAGGCTGGACTTTGTGAGGCCATCTCAGGGACAAGTCCCTGCCAGTCGTCTGTAGAAAAGTTTTAGCTTTCTAGGCCTTCCCTGAGTTCCCAAGAGCACATTTAATCAGAGAAGTGAGAAAAATGTATAATCCAAAAAATAAAAAAGAGTCAAGCAAGACAAAATATTTTATGTAATAGTTTATAAAAACAGAATGATCATATGATCCAGCAATCCTACTCCTAGGACTATACCCAGATGAAACTATAATTCAAGTAATGCACCCCATGTTCACAGCAGCACTGTTCACAATAGCAAAAGCATGGAAATAATCAACATAACAATGGATAAAGATGAGGTGGAACGTAGATGCAATGGAAAACTATTCAGTCATAACAAAGCATGAAATAATGCCAAGTAAAGCAACACGGATGGATCTAGAGATGATCAAAAGTGAAGTAAGTCAGAGAAAGACAAATACCATATGATATCACTTACACGTGGAATCTAAAATCAGGCACAAATGAACCTATCTACCAAACAGAAACAGATTCGAGACATACAGGACAGACTCGTGGTTGCCAAATGAGAGGGGGCAGGGGGACGGAATTCTGAGCATGGACAGTTATGAAAATATCTTTTTATTTGACCTCCCTCATAGTATCCAGCTTAGACCAGCAAGAAGAAGATAGCTTTGGCACGAGGGAATTAAGACTGTGAAGTTTGGTTCCTCCTCCCACATGAAGATTTTCCTTTGCTTCCACTTTTGAGAGTTAAGGTTTAATGTTATTAAGAGAACTAGTGAAGTCCTACAAACAACCTTTTCGGGGTCTTTTGGTTTGGAAAAACCCTTTGTGCTCTCCAGGGAAGACAATGGTTAAAAGGGGTAATGCAAAAAAAAGGAAAAACCAGACATATGGGTCTTGAAAAATGCAACCCAAAAGCTATTTTCTTAACATTTTCATGATGACTGCCTGGCTTGTACAGGGATGAGAACTCACGGTTCCTATTATATCTAGTGCTTAATTGAATAAGTACCCCAGGAATTCAGTGGAGAGGGAGACCATATCTCATTTTGCCTCTATCAATGGACAAAGGCTGTTGAAATCTCTAACTCTAACCGTCGATTTGAATTGAGGCTGGACTTTGTGAGGCCATCTCAGGGACAAGTCCCTGCCAGTCGTCTGTAGAAAAGTTTTAGCTTTCTAGGCCTTCCCTGAGTTCCCAAGAGCACATTTAATCAGAGAAGTGAGAAAAATGTATAATCCAAAAAATAAAAAAGAGTCAAGCAAGACAAAATATTTTATGTAATAGTTTATAAAAACAGAATGATCATATGATCCAGCAATCCTACTCCTAGGACTATACCCAGATGAAACTATAATTCAAGTAATGCACCCCATGTTCACAGCAGCACTGTTCACAATAGCAAAAGCATGGAAATAATCAACATAACAATGGATAAAGATGAGGTGGAACGTAGATGCAATGGAAAACTATTCAGTCATAACAAAGCATGAAATAATGCCAAGTAAAGCAACACGGATGGATCTAGAGATGATCAAAAGTGAAGTAAGTCAGAGAAAGACAAATACCATATGATATCACTTACACGTGGAATCTAAAATCAGGCACAAATGAACCTATCTACCAAACAGAAACAGATTCGTAGACATACAGGACAGACTCGTGGTTGCCAAATGAGAGGGGGCAGGGGGACGGAATTCTGAGCATGGACAGTTATGAAAATATCTTTTTATTTGACCTCCCTCATAGTATCCAGCTTAGACCAGCAAGAAGAAGATAGCTTTGGCACGAGGGAATTAAGACTGTGAAGTTTGGTTCCTCCTCCCACATGAAGATTTTCCCTTTGCTTCCACTTTTTGAGAGTTAAGGTTTAATGTTATTAAGAGAACTAGTGAAGTCCTACAAACAACCTTTTCATTTGGGGGATCTCTAGAGATGGAGTTGGGGAATTTGAGTAAACTCTTCCAAGCCCTCTGGCTGTGCTTCTCAAGCAGGGGAAGTATGTTCTTTTACAAACTTTGCATGGTGCCTCAGTGTTGAGGGGCATTCAGGTGAGTGAAAGAAGTTTGAGGTGTATTAATGGGGAGGGGCTTGGAGAGCATAGTTCATATTTAAAGAGAGCTGAACGTTGGGAGAGGAATAGGGAGGCATTTTGGTGGAGATGGGATAATTTATTGAACTGTCTTCTGGTGATCACATAGGCCACGGAAGGCAAGAATTTGATTAGCCCTTGCATTTAAATGGACAGTGGCAGTTTTATTATTTCCAAGAAATAACCTCAGTGTCTATTAGGAATAAAGGCAACAGAGGGTATGCCCAGACATTACACCATCTTAGAAACATTCCTTGGGACTCTGAACATCTTAAATGCTCTCCCAAATGTGATAATCTAATAATATGAAATAATGATATTCAAAGGTTATGGCTTCAAGTTCAAAGAATACTAAGAATTGGAATAGAGTCTGGAATGGTCCTGGATAACATATTTGATTCATAAAATCAGCCCTTAAAATGGTCAAATTTATGTAGGTGAGCCATAGACTTTACCCTCTAGCTTAATGACATGGATTTGTTTTGTTACTTTAGAACCTGAATTGGTTTTCAGAACATTGCTTATTGGTATTTCTATAATCCAAGAAACAATCAGGATGGAGAGTTTAATTCCCTACAAACAAAAAGAATACTACATGCTTCTTTTTTCTCTCTCTCTCAGCAATACACTGGTTACATTTTTTTTCCTCCTCCACCAGTTTAAAAAATCAGGTACTATTTTGATAACCTACTTATCACTTGGATTCTGGAATTTAGTGTGTTAATGTGAAGTTGTCACATCTGGTCTTTCAACTTACCTGGAAACCCAGTAAGATGTTTGTCTTGATATATTTTCAGGCACATTTGGTCACTCCCAAAATACTGCCTGACGGAAGTGGGAGGGTGTAACAACTAGAGACCAGTCCCCTTGATTTCAATTTTTTAAATTGATTTTTCCATTATTAATGCTGTACTCCAAAAATATGGGAGGAAGGTGGAGTGATCATTAAGGTTAAATTCATGGCTGTCTTCTGTTTTGTAAATTATGTCAGTCAGTACCTCTTCTGGGTGTTTTCCTAACATGAAGCTTATTGGTAACATCACAGCTGGTCAGGATCAGGATAGGGCGTCAGCTGATATTGGATTAGTCAGTGTGATCTTTCACCCTTCTAAATCTGGGCTTTCCAGAGTCAAGGCAACAATTCACTGGTTCTGTGAACTGTCACTATTTTAAGCTATATGAAACGTGATTTATAAATGTACACATGTGCTATAGGCCAACTGTTTGATGCTTTCGGAGATTATCTCTAATTAATCATTGTCCGAGATGAGAACAAACGTCTATGTAAGTGGTTAGATACAAATGATTCTCTGTTTATGAATTATAGTGCACTAGGATCACATCTACTGCAATAATTATTTAACATTTTAAAAGATAACTTGGGTTTCCCTGGTGGCTTAGACAGTAAAGAATCTGCCTGCAATGTGGGAGACGTGGGTTCGATCCCTGGGTTGAGAAGATCCCCTGGAAAAGGGAATGACAGCCCACTCCAGTATTCTTGCCTGGAAAATTCCATGGACAGAATAGCCTGGTGGGCTACTCAGTTGAAAGGATCGTTATGTAGGTGAGCCATAGACTTTACCCTCTAGCTTAATGACATGGATTTGTTTTGTTACTTTAGAACCTGAATTGGTTTTCAGAACATTGCTTATTGGTATTTCTATAATCCAAGAAACAATCAGGATGGAGAGTTTAATTCCCTACAAACAAAAAGAATACTACATGCTTCTTTTTTCTCTCTCTCTCAGCAATACACTGGTTACATTTTTTTTCCTCCTCCACCAGTTTAAAAAATCAGGTACTATTTTGATAACCTACTTATCACTTGGATTCTGGAATTTAGTGTGTTAATGTGAAGTTGTCACATCTGGTCTTTCAACTTACCTGGAAACCCAGTAAGATGTTTGTCTTGATATATTTTCAGGCACATTTGGTCACTCCCAAAATACTGCCTGACGGAAGTGGGAGGGTGTAACAACTAGAGACCAGTCCCCTTGATTTCAATTTTTTAAATTGATTTTTCCATTATTAATGCTGTACTCCAAAAATATGGGAGGAAGGTGGAGTGATCATTAAGGTTAAATTCATGGCTGTCTTCTGTTTTGTAAATTATGTCAGTCAGTACCTCTTCTGGGTGTTTTCCTAACATGAAGCTTATTGGTAACATCACAGCTGGTCAGGATCAGGATAGGGCGTCAGCTGATATTGGATTAGTCAGTGTGATCTTTCACCCTTCTAAATCTGGGCTTTCCAGAGTCAAGGCAACAATTCACTGGTTCTGTGAACTGTCACTATTTTAAGCTATATGAAACGTGATTTATAAATGTACACATGTGCTATAGGCCAACTGTTTGATGCTTTCGGAGATTATCTCTAATTAATCATTGTCCGAGATGAGAACAAACGTCTATGTAAGTGGTTAGATACAAATGATTCTCTGTTTATGAATTATAGTGCACTAGGATCACATCTACTGCAATAATTATTTAACATTTTAAAAGATAACTTGGGTTTCCCTGGTGGCTTAGACAGTAAAGAATCTGCCTGCAATGTGGGAGACGTGGGTTCGATCCCTGGGTTGAGAAGATCCCCTGGAAAAGGGAATGACAGCCCACTCCAGTATTCTTGCCTGGAAAATTCCATGGACAGAATAGCCTGGTGGGCTACTCAGTTGAAAGGATCGAAAAGGGTCGGACACGACCAAGTGACTAAGCATGCATGTTAGCTCTCCACACACTTCTTGTTTCTTGGTCTAGTCCATCTTCTAAAATTGTACTTACCCCTGGGAATGTCCCTGAGTTTATTTCTTTGAAGAATGAGCAACTTTAGAAATGGAAGCCCCTTTCTCAAGCTGCCTCTGTGGCGTTTCACCCATGAGGACTTGAAGCTGGGTAGATCCAATGATAGGGAGTGAATAACATTGTTGCTGAGATTTAATATTTCCAAAGCATGAAAATGTGCAAGAGAGCTTAAGGTTATTTTTGATATAAGATTGTTACTAAGGTCCAGGTGTTTCATGTTCCACTCTTCTTTCTTCATGGGAGTTTGTAAGAGAACCTTAAAGAAACTGGAACTTTCATCCACCGTGCTTGCTGTCTGTGATATGTCCACAGGTATTTCATGCTTTCCAGCAAAAGAACAATTTGTCGTAAGGTAGCCGTTCCATTGGCACTTGGAATTGAATAAAAGACTGCTTTCTCTTGATGGGTTTGTCATTGTGCCAGTAGAATAAAGACCTAGAACCATGGTAATGACTCTGAAACACAGGCTTTTCATAATGCCTGGAGAAAGAAAAATCGACTTATTCAAAATGACTTATGTAAAAACGAACAGCAAATAAGCAGAAAATTTCATTTTCAATTTAAGACTTAGCAAAGGAAATGCTCACCCACTCCAGTATTCTTGCCTGGAGAATCCCATGGACACTGGAGCCTGGTGGGCTACACTCTATGAGGTTACAAAGAATCTGACACAACTGAGGTGACTTAGCATGATGTTATCCTGTCTTGACTGTCAGTTTAAGTGGATGTTTGATTTCTTAGATATTGGGATAAAATGTAGCCACCAAAATGGTACACAACTACAGGATAAAACTACATTTATGTCACGTTTTTAAAGAGAGACCTCCCCCCTTCCTCTTACCACCCTCTGCTCCGAGGTGTCGGAGAATAATTTCCCTTGGGTCTCACCGCTCTGTCTGCTTTTCCAGGACCATTCACCCTGCGGTCTGCTTTAGAATGAGGGAGACCTCCAAAGATTTAACAGTTTCGGCTTCCTGGCTGGTCATGAGCACTGAATCAAGTCTGTTAGGCTTATCTTACAGTGCTGTAATCAGGCATGGGCTTTATTACGGGAGTGACAAGTCATCTAGGTGCACTAAAGCACAGAACTCGATTAGTCCAACTCATGAAAGAGACTTTTGTTTTTTAAAAAATGACTAGAGGAACAGCAAGCTTTGTCTTTGTGACCTTTCAAATTCTCCTGAAATCATTTAGACATACACAACATAAAAAAAAAAGAAAAAAAAGGTTGGACTTCCCTGGTGGTTTAGTGGATAAGACAGTCTGCCTTGTACTGCAAGGGGCACCAGTTCGATCCCTGGCCTGGGAAGATCCCACGTGCTCTGGAGTGGCTGGGTGGCTATGTCCATTACAAGCCAGCGCTCTGGAACGCATCCGCCCAGAGCCGGCGGGGCGCTGCAATGGGAGGCCAAAGTATTTGCCAGCAAAAGCAATTTGTGGTAGCCGTTCCATTGGCACTTGGAATTGAATAAAAGACTGCTTTCTCTTGATGGGTTTGTCATTGTGCCAGTAGAATAAAGACCTAGAACCATGGTAATGACTCTGAAACACAGGCTTTTCATAATGCCTGGAGAAAGAAAAATCGACTTATTCAAAATGACTTATGTAAAAACGAACAGCAAATAAGCAGAAAATTTCATTTTCAATTTAAGACTTAGCAAAGGAAATGCTCACCCACTCCAGTATTCTTGCCTGGAGAATCCCATGGACACTGGAGCCTGGTGGGCTACACTCTATGAGGTTACAAAGAATCTGACACAACTGAGGTGACTTAGCATGATGTTATCCTGTCTTGACTGTCAGTTTAAGTGGATGTTTGATTTCTTAGATATTGGGATAAAATGTAGCCACCAAAATGGTACACAACTACAGGATAAAACTACATTTATGTCACTTTTTTAAAGAGAGACCTCCCCCCTTCCTCTTACCACCCTCTGCTCCGAGGTGTCGGAGAATAATTTCCCTTGGGTCTCACCGCTCTGTCTGCTTTTCCAGGACCATTCACCCTGCGGTCTGCTTTAGAATGAGGGAGACCTCCAAAGATTTAACAGTTTCGGCTTCCTGGCTGGTCATGAGCACTGAATCAAGTCTGTTAGGCTTATCTTACAGTGCTGTAATCAGGCATGGGCTTTATTACGGGAGTGACAAGTCATCTAGGTGCACTAAAGCACAGAACTCGATTAGTCCAACTCATGAAAGAGACTTTTGTTTTTTAAAAAATGACTAGAGGAACAGCAAGCTTTGTCTTTGTGACCTTTCAAATTCTCCTGAAATCATTTAGACATACACAACATAAAAAAAAAAGAAAAAAAAGGTTGGACTTCCCTGGTGGTTTAGTGGATAAGACAGTCTGCCTTGTACTGCAAGGGGCACCAGTTCGATCCCTGGCCTGGGAAGATCCCACGTGCTCTGGAGTGGCTGGGTGGCTATGTCCAATTACAAGCCAGCGCTCTGGAACGCATCCGCCCAGAGCCGGCGCCCTGCAACGAGAGAGGCCGCTGCAATGGGAGGCCAAAGAATAAAGATGGATGAAAAATAAATTAAAAAAATAATAAAAATGAATGTTCTTTAAAAAAATGTTATAAAAAGGATGGTTTGCCTATGACCTATGAAGATATAAGACACAGAAGCTCGAGTATCTTTTTCATTGAAGATTCTTGAGAAGCAACTGAAAGGTTTAAAACAAGTATCTAAAGTCACAAAGCCTGAATGTATACAGAAAAAATTTTACAAGAAAAGTAAATGAATACTTTGTCATTTAATTACTAAATTCCATTAGAAACGCAGTGTGTGCACAGATAACTACACGATTCAGCAGGTAGGTGTAGGACAAACCGTCCCTTACTTTCTGCTGTAAAGCACCAGTCTGGTTCTCCTCACTCACCTGAATCCTAGAATGGCTAACTAGTTTTCCTGCCCCTTGATTTTCCTTCTTGGTTCCTCCATAAAATTCCAAAGGGTTACTTTCCCACAGTACTGTTTTCCTCAGTCATTCCCTCCTTCAAAATCCTTAAAGGGCTCCTCAGTGCCCGTAGTCCACATCCCTCGGGCTGGCATCCCAGGGTTTGCATCACCTATGTAACTTTATGAACCAGTTTTAAAAGCACATACAGAGCACGTAGGAGATGAGGCTTGTGCACCTCAATATATATGTCAATCTCAGGCGCAAATCAGCTGCCGGCTCACTCCAGTTCCAAAGCCCAATGCCTTTACTTCTGCTCAGTCCAAATCCTATGTATGTCCAGATCCATCACAGATCCTATGGCCTAAAGACCCCTTTTCCTGATTTGGCCTTTATTCTGTCCAGAGATCTTTCAATGACTATTCACTGACCGAATGAATGCATGCTAATAACATTTGGTTTGACAGAGTTTATCTACTGCTTTCCTTTGTATCTGTTTTAGAGACCCTAAAGACTCTAATCCTAAAAAAAGGTTGGACTTCCCTGGTGGTTTAGTGGATAAGACAGTCTGCCTTGTACTGCAAGGGGCACCAGTTCGATCCCTGGCCTGGGAAGATCCCACGTGCTCTGGAGTGGCTGGGTGGCTATGTCCAATACAAGCCAGCGCTCTGGAACGCATCCGCCCAGAGCCGCGCCCTGCAACGAGAGAGGCCGCTGCAATGGGAGGCCAAAGAATAAAGATGGATGAAAAATAAATTAAAAAAATAATAAAAATGAATGTTCTTTAAAAAAATGTTATAAAAAGGATGGTTTGCCTATGACCTATGAAGATATAAGACACAGAAGCTCGAGTATCTTTTTCATTGAAGATTCTTGAGAAGCAACTGAAAGGTTTAAAACAAGTATCTAAAGTCACAAAGCCTGAATGTATACAGAAAAAATTTTACAAGAAAAGTAAATGAATACTTTGTCATTTAATTACTAAATTCCATTAGAAACGCAGTGTGTGCACAGATAACTACACGATTCAGCAGGTAGGTGTAGGACAAACCGTCCCTTACTTTCTGCTGTAAAGCACCAGTCTGGTTCTCCTCACTCACCTGAATCCTAGAATGGCTAACTAGTTTTCCTGCCCCTTGATTTTCCTTCTTGGTTCCTCCATAAAATTCCAAAGGGTTACTTTCCCACAGTACTGTTTTCCTCAGTCATTCCCTCCTTCAAAATCCTTAAAGGGCTCCTCAGTGCCCGTAGTCCACATCCCTCGGGCTGGCATCCCAGGGTTTGCATCACCTATGTAACTTTATGAACCAGTTTTAAAAGCACATACAGAGCACGTAGGAGATGAGGCTTGTGCACCTCAATATATATGTCAATCTCAGGCGCAAATCAGCTGCCGGCTCACTCCAGTTCCAAAGCCCAATGCCTTTACTTCTGCTCAGTCCAAATCCTATGTATGTCCAGATCCATCACAGATCCTATGGCCTAAAGACCCCTTTTCCTGATTTGGCCTTTATTCTGTCCAGAGATCTTTCAATGACTATTCACTGACCGAATGAATGCATGCTAATAACATTTGGTTTGACAGAGTATCAGTACTATCCTACATGGCTACTGCTTTCCTTTGTATCTGTTTTAGAGACCCCTAAAGACTCTAAGCTCCCTGATGGTAAAGGCCACATTTTCATATACTGATACATATACATATAATGATTTTTGTCTTTATATAAAGATACATATACATACATATAAAGATATACATACATACACACATATAAACTTATACATACATATAAATATACACATACATACATATAAACTTATATATACATATAAAGATTCTTATCTTTATACATTTACATAAGTTCCCTCAAGTTTTTATATTTTTAATAGTCTTCACTCTGTCATTGGGCTATGCTATCTATAAACAGGGCTATATCTATGTCTATCATTTATCTGACTCGTCTAGACATTTCCTCCTATGTTCTATATTTATAAGTCTGCAGTCTATCATAGGCTTATGCTTTGCCTGGATAAATGACTACATGGATGAAATTTACCACGCAACTTTTTAAACTTTGGTTTCATATAAGGTCAAATCTCCCATATTTTGAAGGGCATCTAAATGCAGGTCCACACGGCCATGAATTGCAAAGGTGCCCTACAGCAAGGAGGAGTCTTATGTAATTCCAGCAATTGAATTAATTTGTATAGTCAGAAAGAAATTTGTCACTACGTTCAAAGCTACAATCATTAGTATATAATTATATAGCAGGCTAATGTAACATCAGCAACAACAAAAAAGCCACTGTTCATAGGCACACTATAATATTAAAAGAGAAACATGTAGTTGAAAAACACTTCTTAAAGGGTCTTAAGTGAAAGGTTTTCACTTACCTGATTCTAAGTTGAGATTTGTCTGTAACTAATCGATTTGATAAGGACAAATTTATACCTTAAAGTGAAATGCATTAATTCATAAATTTAAAAATATTATAGAATAATGTGAATCAGCTGTAATATACATATGTCTCTGTGTTATCATATGGCAGAAACCAACACAACACTGTAAAGCAATTATCCTTCAGTAAAAATAAATTAAAAAAAGAAAATATTAGATAGATTAAAACAAACTTACATGTATTAGGTAAGGAACACCTGAGAAGTCCAGAAAAGTTTTCTGAGGATACTGGAGACAATTAGGTGAACTGTAAATCTTTACATGGACACATTCAAGCTGAAGTATGAGGAAGCAGCTAGAAATCCCGGGTGTGTCAGATAGTGAGAGAGGTAAGGAGAAGGCAATAGAAAAATCAGAAAGCAGAAAGGAAGTGAGGAGTCTATTCCTCTATGAAAGAAAGTGAAGTTACCACAGTTAGAAGAAAAACAGCACAGGAGGCTAGTTTTGCTACAGTGTAGAAAGAACACACCAGGAACACTGTTTCTCAGGCATACCTTTCATCCTTAGGGATTTTTCCAGTGGGTCTGTCTCTGAACCAAGCCAGGTGAAGATCTCAGACCTGCGCCTCTGAGGCTCCACCCATCGGCCTTGAAGCCTGCCTTCTGGCAAACCTTCAACCTCTTCTTGTCTACGCTCTGGCCTCTTGTAGAGGAGACAGCCACAATCCCCTGGGAGGCTGGGGGGGAAGCCACTGGAGAGAGGCCTTCTGCAGTGCCGACCTCTAATTCTATGAGCTCTAGGATTCCAGAGAGGTGACAGAACACTGGCGGTGCCCAATTCTCAAGCTATTCAGCTTGTTTACAGGAGTAAGCAGTAACCTGCCAATATGTTAACAATTAAAAAAATGAAAAGCAAACAGTTTTATCAAATCTTTATTGTAAACAGAGGTCATTAATAGTTATTACGAACTGAATCAACTGAAAGTCAAATTAGTAACTCAAAACAGACTTAACAGGTTTATTTCTGTATGGTCTACTTTGTCGTCTTTGTCCCCTCAAGCCTCTAAAAAAGATCACGAAAATGATCAGCATGTCAGTGGTCTCTCTTTTCTGTCAAGTTTAGCACCATAACATCCTCATCCTCTTAAAAAAAAACTCACTCAAAACCAGATAGAACTTTCCCTGTCCATTATCACACACCATTTGTCTTTTCACAATGCAAAAATACAAAAAGCGTATTTTTTAAATATTACAGGCCACACTTGGACAGTCTATGAGCTGCTTGGCATTCTTCCTCCCTGTCAGTCAGCCTCTATACTGCCTTGCTTTCATCTGTCCCCTTGCCCTGTCCTCCACCTCTGAAAGGGTGCTGTTACTTAAATGAGCATGGGTCTGCCCCATCAGTGCTTGAGGACCAGCAGAAGAGGAAAAGGTACCAATTCAGTTAATAGAAAAATACCATCTGATGGGGAGAATGAGTGGCTGAGGCTCTTTACTGTTATGCAAAATAGGTCACCGGTAAAATGAACCGTGTGTTTTTGTTCTGCTTCTTGTGTTTTTGTTCTGCTTCTCGGGGAATCTTCCAGGTCTACATTTTGATGAAAAAGCAAAAGCTACCTGTATACCTGTTATCTTAACAAGCAGTTCTATAAAAACATGAAAATACTCTCTCATGTCCAAAGCACTTAATGGAAATGTATCAAAAACAAGTTATTTCTCAAAGAGGTGTAGAAAATAGATTATTTCATGAATTACATCCAATAAATAATACTTTGTAACGTAGCATTCTGTGGTTTTGTAAAAATATTTATCTAAGCAAACTTTCAAAGCAAATCTAAATAGAGCAGACAAGTAACAAATGTAAAATTTACAAAGATACTCAGCAGCTGAATGAAAATTCCAATGAATTTTTAATATTAAGTGATACTGAATATATTCATACGGGTTCTGAATATCACTACAACTAATAATACCCAGAGGACATAAATTTCACACCCTCTCTTTTTTCCTCACTTAAAAACTACACTTGGTAATAGGTAGTAATTCAGTCTTTACTGTTTTTTGGTTTGGTTTTTCTATCAGAGAGACTGTGACATATTGAATGCAAATTATTTTTTGTATCGATTTTCTCTTCTGTATAGTTTAAAAGTGTCACGGACAAAATACTGTTATTTTTTAACGCGAAGTTGGGCTTATGGCTTATCTCTGCTATGTACTTTAATGCACATTACTGAGAGATATCCCTTCCTGATGGTGTGTGTGTCTTAATAATATCAGAGAGTTCTTTTTAAGTCAAATATGAAACATATTAAAAATCAACTGGTTTGAGGGTTTTAAATCATTACAGTGGGTAGTGATGTTAGAAGCAAAGATCAATTCTCATCTTGCATAAAAATGACTTGTATTACTTCCTGCATTAGCACCCTTTAGTCCAGTGCTTCCTGACCCTTCTCAGGGTTTGGCACGTATTATAAAGGGTAGTATCTGCCTGGCTCACTAGCGTAAACTCACCAGCCTTTTCTGGCCAGCAGGGCTCGTTTGGCGGATGACCTCCTTGTTTCCCACTGTTCTGCCCCAAGGGCTGAGGGATATCTATCTTGGCACCCTATTGGGAAATGGGGGTAACCCACAACTAGGCCAATCTGAAGTTTCTACAGTATAACATTTTGGAATTGGCTCGAGAAAGCTTAAAATCTGACAGTGATAGGCCAGTTTTTTGACACTAGATTGACTTATTTTCATTTAACGAGAGTAAGCATTTAACTGGAGTTTTGATTCTTATCTGCATAGATTAAGTTTGAATCAGCCTCTGTTCATCTTTTGAGAGTTTTAAGTAACTAAAACTCTGCTACAGATAGTGAAAAGAAGGTGGAATTTAGAAAGAGGTCCATCTAGGTTTGAATCACATCTGAATTCCAGTCCCCAAACTCTGCTGTTTCCTCAGGCAAGTTTCTTGACTTCTCTGATCCTCAGTTTCCTAAATGGGTCAACTGAGATCACATCTGCTTGCAGAGCTGTGGTGAGACCTAGTGCCTTCACACGTGTGGTGCCTGGGACACCGAGCAGCGTTAAGATGCTCAGTAACCAACAGCTCCCATCACCTACCAGTTAAAGCTGAGACGGAGCTTTCATGTCTACCACACTGTGAACACGGCATTTAAGTTAATGAGTAAACATTCTATTAGAGTATTTTGTTCCTCGTGCAAAACGAAGGAACCATCATTTTTTGCTGGCTCCCATATGTGAAGTTCTTCAGTGACCTCACTTGCATGTGAGAGCATGGCTGAAAGTTAATGCACTACAAATCTGTCTTTCCTCTCAGAAGCCAAAAGACAGCGCATGTAACATTTGCTGATGGTGTGCCTTTAAGCATTTTAAGTAGGTCCATCCCTATTAGTTTTACCAAAAGCTTACTCATAGTGAGTCTAAAGAGTTGCCTCATCCCTTTATCCTTCAGACTAGGAACAGTGGCATTTTAAAAACCCTTCTTTAAAGATTGCTTTTGATTCACTTCTCTTAATAGTTTTAGAGAACTGTAAACGGAAGGTCAGTGCAACTTAATGAAATGTATTAGAATTCAGGGTCTCTGAGACGTTTACACATGAAGACTACATAATAGCTACAGCAGTGTTCCGCAGATAAAATAATTACTAGTTATCCCAGACTCCATCACAACCTGATTTGCATGCCTACTCTTAAACAAAAGAAAGTCAAGTCACAACAGGAGCCTGTGGCTGTCCTCCTGGGTCTTCCTAGAACCGGTCTCCGCAGGGGTTGTCCGAGGTCTGGCAGCCCATGTTCTGGCTCGTCACCTGGACCCTGAAGAGCGTGCCGTCAGCGCACATACAGAGCTTGTAGCGAAGCCAGTCGTCCCCACCAACTGGGTCGCCGCTGGAGGAGCTCGGGAGGCGCGTGGGGCTGATCATCACCGTTCCGTTCAGGATGATGCTGTTTTCCTGACAGGAGGAAACTCATGTAGTTTGTTTACATCCACAAGAAGGGATGGAACAATGTTAGTCAACAAGACTCACAATGTTAATAAACAAGACTCCATGTTAATAAACAAGATTCACCATAAAGTATATCAGTACACTTGTTAACCCAATTTATTTCTCCGTTAGCCAGAAATTACATCAAAATTCTTAAGTGCATAATCAGACTGTGCGGCTAAGTAGCGCCGTCGTGTCTGACTCTTTGTGGCCCTGTGGCCCTGTAGCCTGCCGGGCTACTCTGGCCGTCGATTCTCCAGGCCTAATAAGATTGACACTAAATAAGTCTCAGATCATTTTCATTTCTTATTTTCTCAGAGAGTTTTAACCAAGTGTATGATTGATAAGTTTCTGACAATGAAAAGGACTGCTTTTCTCCTAAAGTAATTTTAATTTCCATTTTCTTTTTTTTTTTTGGTAACACCATACATGAGGATTCAAGCCATGTGTTTTTGGAACCTGGGCAATCAGAAAAAAGTGCCTTGGGGCGCTCCTCGTCAAGCCCGCTGTCCCAGGAGGGGCCCCCCCGCCTTCAGACTAGGAACAGTGGCATTTTAAAAACCCTTCTTTAAAGATTGCTTTTGATTCACTTCTCTTAATAGTTTTAGAGAACTGTAAACGGAAGGTCAGTGCAACTTAATGAAATGTATTAGAATTCAGGGTCTCTGAGACGTTTACACATGAAGACTACATAATAGCTACAGCAGTGTTCCGCAGATAAAATAATTACTAGTTATCCCAGACTCCATCACAACCTGATTTGCATGCCTACTCTTAAACAAAAGAAAGTCAAGTCACAACAGGAGCCTGTGGCTGTCCTCCTGGGTCTTCCTAGAACCGGTCTCCATGAGGGTTGTCCGAGGTCTGGCAGCCCATGTTCTGGCTCGTCACCTGGACCCTGAAGAGCGTGCCGTCAGCGCACATACAGAGCTTGTAGCGAAGCCAGTCGTCCCCACCAACTGGGTCGCCGCTGGAGGAGCTCGGGAGGCGCGTGGGGCTGATCATCACCGTTCCGTTCAGGATGATGCTGTTTTCCTGACAGGAGGAAACTCATGTAGTTTGTTTACATCCACAAGAAGGGATGGAACAATGTTAGTCAACAAGACTCACAATGTTAATAAACAAGACTCCATGTTAATAAACAAGATTCACCATAAAGTATATCAGTACACTTGTTAACCCAATTTATTTCTCCGTTAGCCAGAAATTACATCAAAATTCTTAAGTGCATAATCAGACTGTGCGGCTAAGTAGCGCCGTCGTGTCTGACTCTTTGTGGCCCTGTGGCCCTGTAGCCTGCCGGGCTACTCTGGCCGTCGATTCTCCAGGCCTAATAAGATTGACACTAAATAAGTCTCAGATCATTTTCATTTCTTATTTTCTCAGAGAGTTTTAACCAAGTGTATGATTGATAAGTTTCTGACAATGAAAAGGACTGCTTTTCTCCTAAAGTAATTTTAATTTCCATTTTTTTTTTTTTTTTTGGTAACACCATACATGAGGATTCAAGCCATGTCATTTGGAAACCTGGGCACTCAGAGAAAACTGCCTGGAGGCGCTCCTCGTCAAGCCCGCTGTCCCAGGAGCACCCCTGCAGGCCTTTTCTTTCTGGGAACTCCTAAGCCTCGCTCTCCCTACTTGCCTTTTCACCTTTTCATTCATTCAGTGAGTCGTTACTAAATGTTTCCTACGTGTCAGACACTATTCTCGGCGCAGGCTACACAGCAGTCAGCCGACAGGCAAAGTCCAAGTCCTCATCCGCTGACGCTTTACTGGGGAGGGGCAGGCCGTACACACCTGCAGAGGCAGCACAGACGGGGCGTCACCTGAGAAGAGGAAGTCAGGGTAGGTAGAGAGAGAGAGTGACAAGGCGGGGTTCTACTTTACAGAGGTTGGTCAGGGGGGCTCTTGGGTAAGGTCACAGTCCCATGGCAACTGGGTGACACGCGGGAGCAGGGCGTGTGGGTGAAGAACACGTGTGCGCGTGCCTTGTGCTCGAGGCACAGACAGGAGGCTGGCGCGGCTGCAGGAGGAAGTGAGTCACAGAAGGAACCAGGGGCAGATGCACAGGGTCAGCCAGGACTTTGGATCTGCTTCTGAATCAGACGGGAAGCCATCTGGAGGGTTCTCAAGAGAGAAGGGACATGATCTTCTAAAAAGGATCTCTCTGGCTACTTCATGGAGAACTGGATATACGCGTGAAAGAGGGGCCTGCCACAGCCGTGCGGGCAGGAGTGGATGGTGGTCCACACCATGGTGGTGGCAGAGGAGGTGGTGAGAACCAGCCAGACTCTGCACGTCTGCTGATGAACCAAGGGGTACCATGGACGGGATGGGAACACAGAGAAATGCATGTTTAGGGAGGGAGGGAGGATACGAAGGCTTGCTGCGGTTCAGGTGCCAATTGCATACTGAAGTGGAGCGGTCCAAGGCAGCTGGATATGTGAATCTTGGCTGAGAGGAGAAAGAAGGAGTTCCAAAGCTGCGTCATCAGCTCGTGGAGGGTGCCCAGAGCAGTGAAAGTGGACCATGAAGTGACGGGAAACAGGCTTTCGACTGGGTAGTGACAGGAGATGGAATTTTCAAATTTTGTTCCAATGCTGCCATCTCGTGGTCATGTAATTTTACTTTCTTTAAATTTGTAAAGCAGATTTTTTTTTTTTTTAAGTAGACATACAGTTCATTTACAATATTGTGTTAGTTACAGGTGTAGAGCGAGGTGATTTAGTCGTATATATGCTTTTTCATATGTATGACTTCCCTTATAGCTCAGCTGGTAGAGAATCTGCCTGCAATGTGGGAGACCTGGGTTTGATCCCTGGGTTGGGAAAATCCTCTGGAGAAGGGTAAGGCTACCCACTCTAGTATTCTTGCCTGGAGAATTCCATAGCTTGTCCATGCATTGCCAAGTCAGCCACTGAACGACTTTCACTTTTTACGCTTCTTCAGGTTATTTTCCATTATATCTTCTATATTATTAGAAGATTTTGAATATAGTTCTCCATTCCATACAGTAAGTCCTTGTTGTTTATCTATTTCCTATATAGCAGTTTGTATCCGTTAATCTCATACTCCTAATTTATCCCTCCCTGCCTCCCTTTCCCCTTTGATAATGATAAGTTTGTTTTCAATGACAGTAAGTCTGTTTCTCTATTTTGTATAGATTCATTTCTTAGATTTACACATATAGGAGATATCATATTTGTCTTAGCAGCTTTTTTTAAAGCAGTTTCATAAAATTCATTCTCATGTGGAGCCACACACTTAAAAACTAACCTCTGATACTAGCAGAATGATAATGTCTTTTAAATACTGGCTTCTTTTTCTTTAATTGTGGAGAAATCGGTATGTGTGTATATATTTCAAAGTATGTCATATTAATAACAGGTAGAATTTTGAGGTATAAAAATGAAGATTTAGGTAACTCGCTAATGGCAATAAACAAATCACTCCCATCTCTTGCTTCTTGGAGTTTCTGAGGCAGAAAACAGCCCCACCGTGACTGTTCTTCACTGTTACTCTCTCAGAGGAACGGCTGCTTTCTACAGTGCACAGAAAAAATACTCAGCACTGATTCTGAGCTTCTGACAAAAATCGTTATTTTATGTTCTTATTTACTATTAGAGATTGGAGTATGTTCTTCAGGAGGAAAAGATATTTGTGAAAGAGAAAGAATTTAATTTTTTAAAAATCTTTTTCCTTCAGTAACTATGATTACATTTTTTTTAATATTTAAAAAAATTTTTTAAATTTGTTTATTTATGGCTATTCTAGGTTTTTTTGGGGGTGGGGCGGGCTGGGGAGGGAGGGGGCGGGTGGGCCACTTCTATTGGTCTTTCATTTATCTATTTTCATCCATCTCCGTTCGGCAGCGTGGGCCTCCCACCGCGGTGTCCTCTCTCGTTGCAGAGCACCGGCTCTAGGCGCATACGCTCCAGAGCTCTGGCGCGGTAATTGGACATATCGGTCCAGCCTTCCCAGGCCAGGGATCGAACCGGCGCCCCTTGCACTGCAAGGCGGTATCCTTACCCATTGGACCACCAGAGAAGCCCTAATTACATTTTTTAAAAGGAAAGAATTATTTTTAAGTTCTTAGGTTTAGGCTTTTTAATTTGATGCTTGATAAATGCTTGATAAGTTAGCTTCAGTTAGATAGCATAGAGCAGGTTCCCAAGGACACTTTGGATAAACATGCCTTGACCAGAATCGTGAGCAGGTAAAAACGACTTTGGACTTACAGCTCCCTTATATGAAATAGGCTACTTATTAAAGTTCAGAGATAGTCTGTGAGGCACAAAGAGAAGTGTATTTTTCAGCAGGTAAAATAAAGGTAAAAGCTTTTTTCCCTTACAATCACTAATAATAAATGTATAAATAAAAACATCTTTTATGTATTTGCTAATTGATTTTCACATCGCTGGACACAAAACTAAGGAAGGGATATGAACAAGCTTTAACTGGAAAAAACTCATCAAATTCAGGGCATGTATACTTACTTTGATAGTCTAGAATTCTCTTTTGGAAGTTTGTTTGCATGCCTTTTAAATAATACAGGCATCATTACGCAAAATTGTTTTTTTGGAAAACAACAGGCAAGCAGAAATAAAATAAAAACCATCTGTTACTCTGCTCTCCATAACTAACCATTATTGACATTTTGGCATATCCTTCTAGGTTTTTATAAAGATACACATAATCTGAAAAATGGGACATTTCACAGATTGTTCTACAACTTTCTTTCACTTCATAATCTATTTTGAACATCTTTCCACATCAAAAAATCCAGATACATCCTCATTTTTCATAACTGTATTTTCCAAATGTGGGTTTATGTACCCAATAATTTAATAATTCTCTTAAACTCTTAAAAAATACTCACAGCTTTTAATTCCATATTACCACCCATGTGGAATTCAATGGTCTTGCCCATAATGAATACACCTTCATTTCCACGCACAATAGCACGCCCATCAACTTTTATATTTAAATCACTAGTCGCATTGCTGGTAATCTAAAAATCATAAAAAAAGAAAAAAAGTAGTAATGAAGAGTTTCCAAAGTGAGAATTATTATTAGAAATAGAGGACGTAGAAGTTTCAATGAAAAAATATGAAAGGTAAGTGTTTCCATTTACATTTTATAGATGTAGAGACAAAGAGAGATGATTTGATAATGAGCACATAAACCAGCAGATGACAAACGCAGAACTGATCCTTTCCACTGTTCTGGAGATAATTCTTTCACAGCAACCCATCAGCAAAACCGCCCCCACCCCCACACACTTTGCAACTCTAGATAGTAATTCTCTTCCATTAATAAAGCAAAGAAAGTAAATCATACCCTTTCAGTAGATGCTTTTTGCACATTCAAACTTTTCACTCCACTTGGCAAATGAAACTCATGAGTTTCATAGTCTGTGCTGAATAAGATATTTTGAGTCCTTGGGTCGAAAAACTGCATGCCAATGTCACTTGTGATGGACGTTTTGTTCTTCTCTACACTGAGCTTCGTTGTCCCTTGCTGAAAAACAATCTTCAGAACAACCCTTTATCATGAATATGTTTTTAAAAGAATCAAATCATTTAGAACATTATTAAAAACTCTACAATAACAGACTTACTTTGATAGTCTAGAATTCTCTTTTGAAGTTTGTTTGCATGCCTTTTAAATAATACAGGCATCATTACTAAAATTGTTTTTTGGAAAACAACAGGCAAGCAGAAATAAAATAAAAACCATCTGTTACTCTGCTCTCCATAACTAACCATTATTGACATTTTGGCATATCCTTCTAGGTTTTTATAAAGATACACATAATCTGAAAAATGGGACATTTCACAGATTGTTCTACAACTTTCTTTCACTTCATAATCTATTTTGAACATCTTTCCACATCAAAAAATCCAGATACATCCTCATTTTTCATAACTGTATTTTCCAAATGTGGGTTTATGTACCCAATAATTTAATAATTCTCTTAAACTCTTAAAAAATACTCACAGCTTTTAATTCCATATTACCACCCATGTGGAATTCAATGGTCTTGCCCATAATGAATACACCTTCATTTCCACGCACAATAGCACGCCCATCAACTTTTATATTTAAATCACTAGTCGCATTGCTGGTAATCTAAAAATCATAAAAAAAGAAAAAAAGTAGTAATGAAGAGTTTCCAAAGTGAGAATTATTATTAGAAATAGAGGACGTAGAAGTTTCAATGAAAAAATATGAAAGGTAAGTGTTTCCATTTACATTTTATAGATGTAGAGACAAAGAGAGATGATTTGATAATGAGCACATAAACCAGCAGATGACAAACGCAGAACTGATCCTTTCCACTGTTCTGGAGATAATTCTTTCACAGCAACCCATCAGCAAAACCGCCCCCACCCCCACACACTTTGCAACTCTAGATAGTAATTCTCTTCCATTAATAAAGCAAAGAAAGTAAATCATACCCTTTCAGTAGATGCTTTTTGCACATTCAAACTTTTCACTCCACTTGGCAAATGAAACTCATGAGTTTCATAGTCTGTGCTGAATAAGATATTTTGAGTCCTTGGGTCGAAAAACTGCATGCCAATGTCACTTGTGATGGACGTTTTGTTCTTCTCTACACTGAGCTTCGTTGTCCCTTGCTGAAAAACAATCTTCAGAACAACCCTTTATCATGAATATGTTTTTGAGGAAGACGGAATCCAAAACTCATTGAGAACATTATTAAAAACTCTACAATAACAGACTTCACTTTATGTAATTTTAACTGCCTCTCTCTGACACCCTCTACCCACTTGGGAGAAGAGTTCTTTCAAATGAGGGCTTACTTGCTCGTCACTGTAATGCCTGGCAGAAACAGGGACCCAGAGCCAAGTGGGCAGGGCCAGGAAGGATGTGCCTTCAGGTTACAGTCAGTTACATCAGCTGCTCCGCAGAGGTTGCTGCTGGCTAGACTGACATCTTCTCTACCAGACTCTCAGAGAACACAGGGTGTTCTAACCCAGGAAGGTGCTTTATTTAAAACTGACTTTTAATTGGAGGATAACTGCTTCACAACGTCATGTTGGACACAGTAGCAGGGGATGAAGGTACTTTTTGAAATGGTTTCTTCATATAGAGGAGAAAAGGGTAGACTGTATTTTTATAGTAATTACATCTATCCCAGGAACTGCCAGCATGTAACAAAATCTAGAATACTAAGAAAGTACCTAACATTAAGGGATTAGAAGACCAATATTATTAAATATAATTATGAATTCATAATTATAATCTCTAAAGGAAAATATCCATTTCCAATAATCAACTCTAGGTTTTTACAAAGAATTCTTCTCCAATGTTCCTCAACCAGTGTGGTTACTTACAGGCTGGTTGTTGCCAGTGATGACTAAATTTTCATTTCGCCTTCCTCCTACTGTGCTCTTATAAAGGGGATGTATAACTCCCATGTCAGAAACTTGCTTAAATCGGAGCAGACCACTTTCGTGAAACTCCATGCTGTCACAGCCATTTGGGCCAATGCGAATCACAGCCCAGATCACAAGTGTTATCTAAAAAAGAAATCAAACCCCCTGTTGATAAGCAGCATACATTTTTAACACACCTGGAAAACAAACAGAAAAGGGAGCTGACGATGAAACTTCCTAAAATGTTTCATCAGTAAGATGAAATAAATAACATAAATTGAGGAAATAAAATTCTACTTATAAACAAAACCAGTTTTATTTTTATTAAAGTATTACATGTGAATATCTAGAAGTCAAAAAAAAAGAGAAGAGGTTTCTTTTTTTTACCCCTGTGTATCTCATCCACAGTCAACAATTTTAGCTATTTTTGTCTATAATTTATCTTCATATTTTCTAAATAATGTGTATGTTATTTCTTGACTGATCTATTTTAGGTTGTATCTATTAATTTCCTGTTTTAGCAGGTGAGAATTTTAGTTTATTTATATTTCTTCTACCCCAACTCCAAGTTAAATCTATGTTCAGTATTTTCAGTATTATGACAACATAAATACTGTTCAAACTCTACAACATTTCTGTAAGATGTCTCTCAATATAATGTTCTAGAAGTCCAAGTCTCCCAGAACATGTATTAGTTCTGTTTTCCTCTTCCAGGAAATCTTTCCGGAACCCTCGTCTTCTAGCTCCAGTCTGTTCTCCTGCCTCCGGGGTCAGCAGTTGTGTGGCTGCTGTCATGAGCTTTCCCTTCACCTTCATCCTAGACTCTCCTTCCATCTTTCTCCAGTGAGGGACACCCAGTATTCCGATGTCCTTGTCTTCAACCTTCTTTTTTTTTTCTTTTCTTCAACCTTCTTGTTTGAGTACCTTCTTTCAGTAAAGCAGTCTCTCATAGCTTTCTTAGAAAAAATGTGTATACAGTAAATATGTTTTGAGCACGGCTAAATAAACGCCTCTATAATCTCTCACATTTGGTTGGTAGTTTACTTTGGCACACATTTCTAGATTCAACATAACTTTCTCCCTCTGAATTTTGAACGCTTTCTTGCCATCTGGTTTCCAGCACTGCTTTTGAGAGGTCTGATGCCACTAATTTTGTATTCTTTATGCATAACCTGTTTTTAATTCTCTGGAAGATTTTAGGATATTACTTTTATTCCTGGTCTTCTTAAACAATAACAGCATTGATGTGAGTCTTTTTTATGCATACAGTGGACCCAGAATGGGCTTCCCAGGTGACACTAAGTGGTAAGAAGAATCAGTCTGCCAGTGCAGGAGATGCAAGAGATGCAGGTTTGATCCCTGGGTAAGGAAAATCCCTGGAGAAGGAACTTTAAAAAACCATTCCGTTTTATTTTTATTAAAGTATTACATGTGAATATCTAGAAGTCAAAAAAGAGAAGAGGTTTCTTTTTTTTACCCCTGTGTATCTCATCCACAGTCAACAATTTTAGCTATTTTTGTCTATAATTTATCTTCATATTTTCTAAATAATGTGTATGTTATTTCTTGACTGATCTATTTTAGGTTGTATCTATTAATTTCCTGTTTTAGCAGGTGAGAATTTTAGTTTATTTATATTTCTTCTACCCCAACTCCAAGTTAAATCTATGTTCAGTATTTTCAGTATTATGACAACATAAATACTGTTCAAACTCTACAACATTTCTGTAAGATGTCTCTCAATATAATGTTCTAGAAGTCCAAGTCTCCCAGAACATGTATTAGTTCTGTTTTCCTCTTCCAGGAAATCTTTCCGGAACCCTCGTCTTCTAGCTCCAGTCTGTTCTCCTGCCTCCGGGGTCAGCAGTTGTGTGGCTGCTGTCATGAGCTTTCCCTTCACCTTCATCCTAGACTCTCCTTCCATCTTTCTCCAGTGAGGGACACCCAGTATTCCGATGTCCTTGTCTTCAACCTTCTTTTTTTTTTCTTTTCTTCAACCTTCTTGTTTGAGTACCTTCTTTCAGTAAAGCAGTCTCTCATAGCTTTCTTAGAAAAAATGTGTATACAGTAAATATGTTTTGAGCACGGCTAAATAAACGCCTCTATAATCTCTCACATTTGGTTGGTAGTTTACTTTGGCACACATTTCTAGATTCAACATAACTTTCTCCCTCTGAATTTTGAACGCTTTCTTGCCATCTGGTTTCCAGCACTGCTTTTGAGAGGTCTGATGCCACTAATTTTGTATTCTTTATGCATAACCTGTTTTTAATTCTCTGGAAGATTTTAGGATATTACTTTTATTCCTGGTCTTCTTAAACAATAACAGCATTGATGTGAGTCTTTTTTATGCATACAGTGGACCCAGAATGGGCTTCCCAGGTGACACTAAGTGGTAAGAAGAATCAGTCTGCCAGTGCAGGAGATGCAAGAGATGCAGGTTTGATCCCTGGGTAAGGAAAATCCCCTGGAGAAGGAAATGGCAACCCACTTCAGTATTCTTGCCTGGAGAAGCCCATGGACAGAGGTGTCTGGTGGGTCATAGGGTCGCAAAGAGTCGGACATGACTGAAGTAACTTAGCACACATGCATAGACCCTGAATGGTAGTTTGATTTATTTGACAACGTTCTCCCTAGTGTGTTTACTCCTCTCTCTTTCTAAAACTCCTGTTAACAAAATGTTTCTGGATTGATTCTTTAATTTTGTTGAACTTTGTGGAAGTTTCTTTCATCTTGCAATATCTATGTCTCTATCTTCTGATCTGTCCATTCATCTATCCATCCATGTATTTCTGTGAGTTCTTCCATATTCTTTTATTTTTATTTTTTAAGATTCCCTGGAGGAGGGCATGGCAACCCACTCCAGTATTTTTTTTTTGCCTCTAAATCATCATTTATTTTCATCCATCTTTACTCTTTGGCATGTGTGGGCCTACCATTGCAGCGGCCTCTCTCGTTGCAGGGCACTGGCTCTGGGCACATGTGCTCCAGAGTGCTGGCTTACAATTGGACGCACCAGCCCAGCCACTCTGCAGCATGCGGGATCTTCCCTGGCCAGGGATCCAACCGGTGCCCCTTGCACTGCAAGGTAGACTCTTTACCCAGTGGACCACTAGGGAAGCCCTTCCACGTTCTTTTTCTTTTTTTGGTGTGTGTTGGAGGGGTGGTTGGGGAGGGAGGGGGGCGGACGGGCCACTTCTATTGGTCTTTCATTTATCTATTTTCATCCATCTTTGTTCTTTGGCCCGTGTGGGCCTCCCATCGCAGTGGCCTCTGTTGTCGCAGAGCACCAGCTCTGGGCACATGCTGCTCCAGAGCTCCGGCTTGTAATTGGACACATCGGTCCAGACGCTCGGCGACATGTGGGATGTTCCCAGGCCAGGGATTGAACCGGCGCCCCTTGCAGTGCAAGACGGTGTCCTTACCCACTGGACCACCAAGGAAGCCCTCCATATTCTTTAATTGCTTCTTTTTTGGGGTAGGGGAGCTATTCTGGGTTTTCACTGCTGCCACAGGCTCTTCTCTAGTTGCAGGGAAGTAGGAGCTCCTCTCTAGTTGAGGTGAGCATGCTTCTTGTTGAGGTGACTGTTCTTGTTGTGGAACTTGGGCTCTCAGGCTCACTGGCTTTAGTAGTTACGGCACATGGGCTTAATAGTTGTGGCTATGAGGCTCTACAGCACAGGCTCAACAGCTGTGGTGCACAGGCTTAGTTGCTCTGCAGTAAGAGGGACCTTCCCAGATCCGGGATTGAACACATGTCTCCTGCATTGGCAGGTGAACTCTTTATCACTGAGCTATCAGGGAAGCCCTTTAATTGCTTCTTTTTAATGGGACAATATCCTTGTTTAATGGGTGCAATATTCTTTACTTCTCTGAAGATTCTGATTTTAGTGTTTTAAATCTTTTTTTGAATTTCCCATCATTTGCTGAATTTTCTCTTATTTTCCTGAATTCCTACTTTCCCCATAGTTTGGGTGATTTTGGTCTCAATCATTTCTCAATTCCAGGAGTTTCCCATAAAAATCTACTGATTCCTGGTGGCTCTGCGTTCCTATTTAATGGCGTGATTATGAAGAGTTCTGTATGTGGGGTGGGGCTAGTGGACTGACTGGCCTTATAGTAGGGGATTAGGTGGCGTTTTCATGGGGACTTGCCAAGCATCAGTATCTTCAGGTCTTTTCTCTCTGTTCCTCAGTTTCTCCAGAGGAGGTATCTGACCTTCTGCCCGGGGGATGTAAGCTTGGTGCAGGGAGCTGGAAGTGGGGGAAGATGATAACAGAGTCTCAGGGCTCAGGAAGCAGGATCCCAGGATGCAGCCTCCCTGATTTTCATGTGGAAACCCATGCCTATCCTTAGGTAGAAAGAATCCCCTCCGGTTCAGTGCTGGGTGAGGAGGAGCAGCTGGCAAACTGCTGGCTGGAAGGGAAGCGGGGCTGGGGATCCATGGCTCCTTCCACAGATTTTTCAAAGAAGCTCTCTGTCCTCAGTTTCCTTCTCACTCTTGCTTTTCAAGGAACTTGTACTTCCAGTTCCTGAGGCTTCTCAGGATTCTGCAAGGCACTTCTATCAACACCCCTTGTAACTCCCTCCCTGGCATGTAGTTTCTCTACTCTGGTAAGGTATTTGGCATTCCTCATCCTCCTTTTTGTCTTCACATATCATGACTTAGGATTTTGGTTGCCTTTCACTTTCTTCCAAAGTACTTCTGCTTCTTGACGTTGTCACCTTAGGATGAACTTTTTAGAGCAGAAGGGGATGAAAATGTCTTTTTCTTTGCCATCTGAACCATAACTTTCCAATAAAGTCAATTTCTAAAATAAAATAAGAACATGTGTTCCTTGTAAAGCTACTTAGAGTTTCAGCTCTTTTTGATTTAAGTGAAGAATTAGACAAATGTTTTGGACATACATAAAATACAAGGGACCGGTTTAAGAGTATTAGAAGTAAAACATTCAGGAAGTGGAATCACTTTGGAGCTGCTGCATCCATGTTCACAATTGGTGTTAGGTATACCAGTAACCACTCTCTGCCAATGTCTGACCGTGCACATTCCAGCGGGTTCACATCTAGCTCTCAGATAGTTTCAACTTTGATTAAGAGTTATCTTCTTTAAGAAAGCAATTATCTTTGGAAAAGGCAACACTCCAGCTCCTCACAACTTAGTTAAACCAGTCTACCTCAGATTCTTTCACGTTTTCTAAAAGAGGCTAACCATCTTCTGAGTGTTTAGAGAATATAAAGTCTTTGCCAGTGGAGTATCTTGCTGTGACAGTCATGGCTGCTGACAGATCAGGGTGATGGTTGCTGAAAGATGGGGGCTATGGTTCCTCAGTTTCTCCAGAGGAGGTATCTGACCTTCTGCCCGGGGGATGTAAGCTTGGTGCAGGGAGCTGGAAGTGGGGGAAGATGATAACAGAGTCTCAGGGCTCAGGAAGCAGGATCCCAGGATGCAGCCTCCCTGATTTTCATGTGGAAACCCATGCCTATCCTTAGGTAGAAAGAATCCCCTCCGGTTCAGTGCTGGGTGAGGAGGAGCAGCTGGCAAACTGCTGGCTGGAAGGGAAGCGGGGCTGGGGATCCATGGCTCCTTCCACAGATTTTTCAAAGAAGCTCTCTGTCCTCAGTTTCCTTCTCACTCTTGCTTTTCAAGGAACTTGTACTTCCAGTTCCTGAGGCTTCTCAGGATTCTGCAAGGCACTTCTATCAACACCCCTTGTAACTCCCTCCCTGGCATGTAGTTTCTCTACTCTGGTAAGGTATTTGGCATTCCTCATCCCCCTTTTTTGTCTTCACATATCATGACTTAGGATTTTGGTTGCCTTTCACTTTCTTCCAAAGTACTTCTGCTTCTTGACGTTGTCACCTTAGGATGAACTTTTTAGAGCAGAAGGGGATGAAAATGTCTTTTTCTTTGCCATCTGAACCATAACTTTCCAATAAAGTCAATTTCTAAAATAAAATAAGAACATGTGTTCCTTGTAAAGCTACTTAGAGTTTCAGCTCTTTTTGATTTAAGTGAAGAATTAGACAAATGTTTTGGACATACATAAAATACAAGGGACCGGTTTAAGAGTATTAGAAGTAAAACATTCAGGAAGTGGAATCACTTTGGAGCTGCTGCATCCATGTTCACAATTGGTGTTAGGTATACCAGTAACCACTCTCTGCCAATGTCTGACCGTGCACATTCCAGCGGGTTCACATCTAGCTCTCAGATAGTTTCAACTTTGATTAAGAGTTATCTTCTTTAAGAAAGCAATTATCTTTGGAAAAGGCAACACTCCAGCTCCTCACAACTTAGTTAAACCAGTCTACCTCAGATTCTTTCACGTTTTTCTAAAAGAGGCTAACCATCTTCTGAGTGTTTAGAGAATATAAAGTCTTTGCCAGTGGAGTATCTTGCTGTGACAGTCATGGCTGCTGACAGATCAGGGTGATGGTTGCTGAAAGATGGGGGGGCTATGGTAGTTCCTTAAAATAAGATAATAATGAAGTGTGCTGCAGAGACTCTTCCTTTCATGATTTCTCTGTAGTATGCACTGCTGTTTGATAGCATTTTACCTACAGTAGAACTTCTCTCAAAACTGGAGTCAGTCCTCTCAAATCCTATGTTTTATCTTTTGCAGGGGTCCTCGCAGGCACATTTTTTCATGCCCGAGGGCAGCAACACTGCTACAAGTGTACACAACATCCCGTGTTTCCACAACACAGCCAGACCAAAGTCCCACTCAAGTAAAGCTGGTTAATGATGACCATGAACAGGTGTAGGACTGGGAGCTTCCAGGGCTTTACCTCTTTTATCAGCACTCCTGATTTTATAAATGAAGCCAGGCCTGCCCAAATCTCCTGGTAAACGTGCGTACAGTAGGGCTTTGTGAAGGCCCAGACATTCGTAATAAGGCTTTGAGGCATCTCAGTATAGGACCGGCAGCTCAGGCAGCCCCTGCCACTGCTCTACCAATTTAATTCATGTGACAGTTTAAGTCCTTTACTGTTGCGTCAATAATCTTCATAGCATCTCCATCAGGAGTAGATTTCACCTCAAGAAACCACTTTCTTTGCTCATCCATAAGAAACAACTCTTTATCCTTTAGCATGAGATTGTAGCAGTTCAGTCACATTTTCAGGCTCTACTTCTGATTCTGATTCTCTTGATATTTCCACCACACCGACAGTGACTTTGTCCACTAAAGTCTTGAACCCCTCAAGGTCATCCATGAGGGCTGGAATCAACTTCAAATCCTTGAGTCTGACCGTGCATCATGTTCACAATGGGGGCGTAACCACTCTCTGCCAATGTCTGACCGTGCACATTCCAGCGGGTTCACATCTAGCTCTCAGATAGTTTCAACTTTGATTAAGAGTTATCTTCTTTAAGAAAGCAATTATCTTTGGAAAAGGCAACACTCCAGCTCCTCACAACTTAGTTAAACCAGTCTACCTCAGATTCTTTCACGTTTTTCTAAAAGAGGCTAACCATCTTCTGAGTGTTTAGAGAATATAAAGTCTTTGCCAGTGGAGTATCTTGCTGTGACAGTCATGGCTGCTGACAGATCAGGGTGATGGTTGCTGAAAGATGGGGGGGCTATGGTAGTTCCTTAAAATAAGATAATAATGAAGTGTGCTGCAGAGACTCTTCCTTTCATGATTTCTCTGTAGTATGCACTGCTGTTTGATAGCATTTTACCTACAGTAGAACTTCTCTCAAAACTGGAGTCAGTCCTCTCAAATCCTATGTTTTATCTTTTTTGCAGGGGGTCCTCGCAGGCACATTTTTTCATGCCCGAGGGCAGCAACACTGCTACAAGTGTACACAACATCCCGTGTTTCCACAACACAGCCAGACCAAAGTCCCACTCAAGTAAAGCTGGTTAATGATGACCATGAACAGGTGTAGGACTGGGAGCTTCCAGGGCTTTACCTCTTTTATCAGCACTCCTGATTTTATAAATGAAGCCAGGCCTGCCCAAATCTCCTGGTAAACGTGCGTACAGTAGGGCTTTGTGAAGGCCCAGACATTCGTAATAAGGCTTTGAGGCATCTCAGTATAGGACCGGCAGCTCAGGCAGCCCCTGCCACTGCTCTACCAATTTAATTCATGTGACAGTTTAAGTCCTTTACTGTTGCGTCAATAATCTTCATAGCATCTCCATCAGGAGTAGATTTCACCTCAAGAAACCACTTTCTTTGCTCATCCATAAGAAACAACTCTTTATCCTTTAGCATGAGATTGTAGCAGTTCAGTCACATTTTCAGGCTCTACTTCTGATTCTGATTCTCTTGATATTTCCACCACACCGACAGTGACTTTGTCCACTAAAGTCTTGAACCCCTCAAGGTCATCCATGAGGGCTGGAATCAACTTCAAATCCTTGGTAGCACTGATATTTTGACCTCTTCCCATGAACTGCTAATGTTCTTAATGACACCTAGAATGATGAATCTTTTCCAGAGGTTTTTCAACTAACTGTGCTCAGATCCTTCAGAGCAATCATTATCTATGGGAGCTATAGCTTAAAAATATATTTCTTAACAAGACCTGGAAGTCAAAATTATTGCTTGATCCACAGGCTGAAGATTGGATGCTGTATGAGCAGGCATGAAAGCAATACCACATCTACACTACAAACAACGTTGGGCAGCTCCATCTTGGGTGACTGATGCATCGTCAATGAGCAGTACCATTTTGAAAGAAACTTTTTTCTTTTTTTCCGAGCAGTAAGTCTCAATAGAGGACTTGAAATATTCAGTAAACTATGTTGTAAACAACTATGCAGTTATTCAGACTTGACTGTTCCACTTATAGAGCTCAGACACAGTAGATTTAGCATAATTCTTAGGGCCTTAATAAGGATTTTTCAAGTGGCAAATAAGCACTGGATACAACTTTAAGTCACTGACTGCCTCAGCCCCTAACAAGACAACCAGCTTGTCCCCTGAGGCTCTGAAGCCAGGCACTGACTTCTCTCTAGCTATGAAAGTCCTAGATGGCATCTTCTTCTAATATAAGGCTGTTTCGTCTGCACTGAAAATGTGTCATTTAGTGAAGCCATCTTCACTACTGATCTTAGCTAGGTCTTCTGAAGAACTTGCTGCAGCTTCCGTATCATCACACGCTGCTTCCCTTGTCCTTTTATCTTATGGAAATGGCTTTTCTCCTTAAACCTCATGAACCAGCCTCCATTAGCCTCCAACTTCTGCAGCTTCCTCACCTCTCTTGGCCTTCAAGAATTGAAGCGTTCGATTACTCTGGATTTGACTTTGACGTAAGAGAATGTTGTGGCTGGTTTGATCCTTTACCCAGACCAGTAAAACTTTCTCTGTGTCAGCAGTAAGTTTGTTTTGCCTTCTTAGCATTCATATGTTCCCCATAGTAGGAATTATGTTTTTTTTTAAATTATTATTATTGTTGTTGTTGTTGTTATGCTACACAGCTTGTGAGATCTTAGTTTCCTGACCAGTGATTGAAAAGGGCACCCTGGCAGTGAAAGCACCAAATCCTTACCACTGAGACACGAGGGAATTCGCTGCGGTGGGACTTCTAATTTCCTTTAAGAAGTTTTTCTTTGCATTTACAACTTGGCTAAGTGTCTGGCGTAAGGGACCTAGCTTTCAGCTGACTTCAGCTTGTCATGTGCCTTCTTCACTAAGGTTAATCATTTCTAACTTTTGATTTAAACACAGAGGTATCTGCAACTCCTCCTTTCACAGGAACACTTAGAGGCCATTGGAGGGTTATCTCAGGGAATAGCGAGGCCTGAGAAGAGGAGTGAAGCAGGAGGAGAAGGGCCAGTGGATGGAGCAGTTAGAATGCATATACATTTATCAATTAAATTCACCATCTTTTATGGATGTAGTTAGTGGTAAAAAAGTTTTCAAACTATGTTGTAAACAACTATGCAGTTATTCAGACTTGACTGTTCCACTTATAGAGCTCAGACACAGTAGATTTAGCATAATTCTTAGGGCCTTAATAAGGATTTTCAAGTGGCAAATAAGCACTGGATACAACTTTAAGTCACTGACTGCCTCAGCCCCTAACAAGACAACCAGCTTGTCCCCTGAGGCTCTGAAGCCAGGCACTGACTTCTCTCTAGCTATGAAAGTCCTAGATGGCATCTTCTTCTAATATAAGGCTGTTTCGTCTGCACTGAAAATGTGTCATTTAGTGAAGCCATCTTCACTACTGATCTTAGCTAGGTCTTCTGAAGAACTTGCTGCAGCTTCCGTATCATCACACGCTGCTTCCCTTGTCCTTTTATCTTATGGAAATGGCTTTTCTCCTTAAACCTCATGAACCAGCCTCCATTAGCCTCCAACTTCTGCAGCTTCCTCACCTCTCTTGGCCTTCAAGAATTGAAGCGCGTTCGTTACTCTGGATTTGACTTTGACGTAAGAGAATGTTGTGGCTGGTTTGATCCTTTACCCAGACCAGTAAAACTTTCTCTGTGTCAGCAGTAAGTTTGTTTTGCCTTCTTAGCATTCATATGTTCCCCATAGTAGGAATTATGTTTTTTTTTAAATTATTATTATTGTTGTTGTTGTTGTTATGCTACACAGCTTGTGAGATCTTAGTTTCCTGACCAGTGATTGAAAAGGGCACCCTGGCAGTGAAAGCACCAAATCCTTACCACTGAGACACGAGGGAATTCGCTGCGGTGGGACTTCTAATTTCCTTTAAGAAGTTTTTCTTTGCATTTACAACTTGGCTAAGTGTCTGGCGTAAGGGACCTAGCTTTCAGCTGACTTCAGCTTGTCATGTGCCTTCTTCACTAAGGTTAATCATTTCTAACTTTTGATTTAAACACAGAGGTATCTGCAACTCCTCCTTTCACAGGAACACTTAGAGGCCATTGGAGGGTTATCTCAGGGAATAGCGAGGCCTGAGAAGAGGGAGTGAAGCAGGAGGAGAAGGGCCAGTGGATGGAGCAGTTAGAATGCATATACATTTATCAATTAAATTCACCATCTTTTATGGATGTAGTTAGTGGCCACCCCAAACAATTACAATAGTAATATTAAAGATCATTGGTCAGAGATGACTGTAAGAAATACAATAATGATGAGAAACTCAGAAACATAGTGAGAATTCCTAAACTGTGATGTGGTGAGTGAAGTGAGCAAATGCTGCTGCAAAAGAACGAGCACCGAGAGGCAAGCTTGGTGCAGGGCTGCCACAGACCTTCAACTAGTAAAAAAACACAGTATCTGCAAAGTATCGTAAAGCTAAATGCCATAAATGAGGTACGCCTGTAGAGAAAAACGGAAAGAAGGTCCTGAAAGAAATCAAAGGAACAGAGTCCACGATCTCACTAACAACAGAAGAAAAATTCCCCGTGGTAATTAAGAAAATTCTGGGCTAAATACTCACAGTTAAATTGATGACAGCCAGGATAAACAGGAGGATAATCACACAGATGGCTAAATTGCCCTTCCGCCCTCGCAGCCCCGTTTTGTGCAGGCGATCTTCATCGATTGGAATATAGCCGGCTTTGAAGTTACTGTTGTGTTCCTTATTGACATTCCTTCTCTCAACAGCCTTCTCACGCATGGACTTCTTCACAGGACCATTGGAACTTTGCTAAAACACAAAATACAACACGATGGAGCAGCTGTACCCTCTCTTCTGGATGCATCTGTTAGGTGGCAAATTCATAATGAAGGAAAACTGAATGGGTTACTGATACATTTTCCACTAATAAACCTCAAGTCATGTTGAGTTTTGGGCCTCAAGGAAGAACCTGACCATGCTGAGAAGGGTCAGAGAGAAGAACCCTCAGTCTGATAACAGACTTCCACTGTCTGCTTTGAATAGTCCTACTGTCAGTAAAGGGAACAGCTAGCTCATTTGTGCCGTGTGCGTGCTAAGCTGCTTCAGTTGTGTCCGACTCCTTGCAACCCCATGGACTCTAGTCCGCCAGGCTCCTCTGGTGGGTGAGTTTATATACATATTCTATAGTTGGTAATCTTGTTTTTAATTAACAATTTATAAAGATATGTTTAATCATATATATATTAAGCTTGGTGAGCTACAGTCGATGGAGTTGCAAAGAGCTGGACATGACTGAGCGACTAACACATACACACATTTCATTTAAATGAAAAGAATTTGGAAAGGCTAAATAAACTTTATTTATCATGGTAATTGGCTAAAGTTAGTATTATCCTAGACTAACAGTTTTCAAAGTATGGGCTGGGAAGTCATGGCGGGGTCTCCTGAAATCTTTCAAGTGTCTGTAGGGTGAAAACTATTTTCAAAATAACACTATGATGTTGTTTTCCTTTTTTACTCTTTTTTCTCATGAATGTGCTAATGACCCTTGAACAAAATGGGTATGAACTGCAGGTGTTCACTTATATGTGGATTTTTTTCAATAAGCACATTGGAAAACATTTTATTCCAATGTTTTGCAACAATTTGAAAAACATATTGAAAAAAATAAGAAAAAGCTATGTTGTGAATGCATAAAATATATGTAGATACATAAAGGTGACATTTAATATAAAATTATAAGTTTTCTTATTGTTTTATAACTTTGTTTTCAAGGAATTACATTACTGTGGTTAGTCTCTCTCATAACTGGAAAAACTGGGTATCAGCCTATCATCCCATATAACTGGTTGTTAAAAAGCATCTGATGAACACGACTGTGATACTTTATGCCCTAAGAAGTTTTATTATGATCCATTCATTAGTGTATAGGCCAGGCTACCGTGAAGGAGCTGTATTGATTACACCTATTGTTTATTCGTATCCAACACTCTTCTGTGACCCTACGAAATGCAGCCCCACCAGGCTTCTCTGTCCATGGGATTTCTTAAGGAAGATACAGGCGTGGGTTGCCATTTTCTTCAGAGGTTGTTCCTGACCCAGGGATCAAACCTGTGTCTCCTGCATTGACCGGCAGATTCTTCACTGCTGAGTTACACATGCACTTCACTCTTCTCTTAAACTGTATCTTTAATCTTTCCTTTTCATCACACCTGATTTAGGCCCTCAGTACCTCAGGCCTCCGTTACAACATCTCAGCAGGCTACTTTCTGATACTCCTCTTTCTTGTGTCTCCTGCAAATGCTCACACATTTAGCATCCTGTAACATATGCCACTCAAATCTCAATTTATAAAGATATGTTTAATCATATATATAGTAAGCTTGGTGAGCTACAGTCGATGGAGTTGCAAAGAGCTGGACATGACTGAGCGACTAACACATACACACATTTCATTTAAATGAAAAGAATTTGGAAAGGCTAAATAAACTTTATTTATCATGGTAATTGGCTAAAGTTAGTATTATCCTAGACTAACAGTTTTCAAAGTATGGGCTGGGAAGTCATGGCGGGGTCTCCTGAAATCTTTCAAGTGTCTGTAGGGTGAAAACTATTTTCAAAATAACACTATGATGTTGTTTTCCTTTTTTACTCTTTTTTCTCATGAATGTGCTAATGACCCTTGAACAAAATGGGTATGAACTGCAGGTGTTCACTTATATGTGGATTTTTTTCAATAAGCACATTGGAAAACATTTTATTCCAATGTTTTGCAACAATTTGAAAAACATATTGAAAAAAATAAGAAAAAGCTATGTTGTGAATGCATAAAATATATGTAGATACATAAAGGTGACATTTAATATAAAATTATAAGTTTTCTTATTGTTTTATAACTTTGTTTTCAAGGAATTACATTACTGTGGTTAGTCTCTCTCATAACTGGAAAAACTGGGTATCAGCCTATCATCCCATATAACTGGTTGTTAAAAAGCATCTGATGAACACGACTGTGATACTTTATGCCCTAAGAAGTTTTATTATGATCCATTCATTAGTGTATAGGCCAGGCTACCGTGAAGGAGCTGTATTGATTACACCTATTGTTTATTCGTATCCAACACTCTTCTGTGACCCTACGAAATGCAGCCCCACCAGGCTTCTCTGTCCATGGGATTTCTTAAGGAAGATACAGGCGTGGGTTGCCATTTTCTTCAGAGGTTGTTCCTGACCCAGGGATCAAACCTGTGTCTCCTGCATTGACCGGCAGATTCTTCACTGCTGAGTTACACATGCACTTCACTCTTCTCTTAAACTGTATCTTTAATCTTTCCTTTTCATCACACCTGATTTAGGCCCTCAGTACCTCAGGCCTCCGTTACAACATCTCAGCAGGCTACTTTCTGATACTCCTCTTTCTTGTGTCTCCTGCAAATGCTCACACATTTAGCATCCTGTAACATATGCCACTCATGTTTAGAGACCTCCAGTGGCTCTCACATAAACAGACATAAAGATATTGTACCCAGATGTCCAAAAACATTCACAACCTATCCTCCTTTTCCAACTTGACTCTGCCTCACTGCCAGATAGGGAAAATTAGGAAACAGTAACAGATTTTATTTTCTTGGGCTCCAAAATCACTGCAGATGGTGACCACAGTCATGAAATTAAAAGACTCTTTCTCCTGCTCCTGCTCCTTCTGGTTTACCTGACAACTCCAAACCATCCTGTCTCTTCTCCTGTGAACTCCACAGCATTGACTCCATTGAGTCAATGATGCCATTCAACATCTCATCCTCTATCGCTCCCTTCTCCTCCTGTCCTCAATCTTTCCTAGCATCAGGGTCTTTTCCAGTGAGTCAGCTCTTTGCATCAGGTGGCCAAAGTATTGGAGCTTCAGGTTTAGCATCAATCCTTCCAATGAATATTCAGGGTTGATTTACTTTAGGATTGACTGGTTTGATCTCCTTGCAGTTACTCAGGCTTCTTTATGGTTCAACTCTCACATCCATACATAACTACTGGAAAAACTAGTTTTGACTATGTGAACCTTTGTCAACAAAGTGATATCTCTGTTTTTTAATATGCTGTCTATGTTGGTCATAGCTTTCCTTCCAAGGAGAAAGCGTCTTTTAATTTCATGGCTGTGGTCACCATCTGCAGTGATTTCGGAGCCCAAGAAAATAAAATCTGTTACTGTTTCCTACTTTTCCCTATCTATTGCCATGAAGTGATGGTACTGGATGCCATGATCTTAATTTTCTGAATGTTGAGTTTTAAGCCAGGTTTTTCACTCTCTCTTTCACCCTCATCAAGATGCTCTTTAGTTCCTCTTTGCTTTCTGCCACTAGACTAGTGTCATCTGCATATCTGAGGTTTTTCATATTAGTAATAGCCAGCATCAGTAGGGTTGCTTTATGGTAGCCTAATGTGTAACCAGGTTAAAACAAAAAAGTCCTCCATGTTTACTGAATGGTGACTACTTAAATATGGGGACTGCATCAGGGAGAAGGTTTTACATATGTTGCCTTTGAACTGAATGAGCAACAACCACATGCCTCAAAGGCACTAGGATAGGATGAGACGTTAGGTCAGTCAGGACTACAGATACAGACTTGAAAGTCTTCAGCTTCAATTAAATCTATGAGACCTCACCGGTTTACTAAGTAAAAAGCAGGATGGAGCAGTAGTCCCCAACCCTTTGTGGCACCAGGGATCACTTTCATGGAAGACAATTTTTCCAAAGAATGGGGGTAGAGGGATAGTTTCAGAATGATTGAGGGCATCACATTTATTGAGCACCTTATTTCTACTATTATTCCATCAGCTCTAAGTCAGATTGTCAGGACTTAGGTCCCAGAGGCTGGGGAGCCCTGATACATAGAAAGAGAACAAAGAGCCAAGGATGTACTCTTTGAAAACTTTGTTCAGGGACAGTGGAAAATGAGAAATACAAGAAAACCAAGGATGTGCAGCGTTGTTGAACTTAATTTGTCAAGAAGCATCTCTGTGATTTTCAAACATGAACTCTGAGTAGCAAAGTGCTAAGTAGGAATATCCTGAAAAGATACCAGATACATTTATTTTCATTAAGAGAGAAGACTGTAACTAAACAATTATGACTTTCAGAGGAAAATTACGCTTGTTTTTGTTGTTAGGATCTGTCACCTCCCTCCAACAATCCGCAGGAAAACTTGTATGTTTCATGTCAGAGGGAAAGATGCCAAGAAGGACAAAGACCAGAGATCTCAGAGTAGGGCAGAGCAATGAGGGAAATAAGATCCTCCGGGAGACAGGAAAGAAAGTGGCTGTATAGGAGAAAAGTCTTAAAGGGTGGGCTCCTACTTCACTGAAATGATTCACACCAAGAAGAGAAACCATTTCTCTTTTCCCTCGGGATGTAAAAGGCAAGATCATCTCTCAAGGAAGAGTGGAAAGGGCAGCTGGAATCTTACTGTGGTGGCAGGGTTAGCAGGCTGATTGAGGGTTTATGGAAAATAGAAAAAGATGAGAGGAATCATTGTGGTTCATGTGGCAGACAAATTTCTTTCAACTCCACAAAGCAGGAACAGAAACTTTATAGAAGATAATTCAATCCACTCAACAGTCTGAACACAGAACAAGTCGTTGAAGACAGCTGTGCATCTTCAGGAGGTGCAGCAGCTAGGAGAGAGCACTGACGCTGTGAACACTTTAACGCTGAATTTGTGTTTTGGTAGTTTTTCGGCCAAAGGCAGCAAACTATCTTAGGGGAAGTGAGCTCGCTTCTGATTTTCACAGACACCGTATGGTGTTATGACAGTGCTAACAGATGGGCAATTTAGAAGTCTTAGCCAATCTGAATAGAGGTTTACATAAAAGAGAGACAGGGGTCTTCCCTGGTGGTCCAGTAAGGACACCGCCTTGTAGTGCAAGAGGCACTGGTTTGATCCCTGGCCTGGGAAGATCCCATGTGCCACGGAGCAGCTGGACCCATGTGTCCAATTACCGAGCTGGAGCTCTGGAGCGCATGTGCCCAGAGCCGGTGCTCTGCAACAACAGAGGCCACCGTGATGGGAGGCCCACATGGGCCAAAGAACAAAGATGGATGAAACTAGACAAACGAAAGACTAGTGGAAGTGGCCCGCCCACCCCCTCCCTCCCCACCCCCGCCAAAATAAATAAATAAATGTATAAAAAAAGAAAAAAAAAAAGACAGGGCAGGTCTTACCCTCCTGGCATGCACTCTTTACTTTTCTCTGCCAATTAATTTGCATTAGTATATTTCATTCTTTGCACTTACCATTTATGAAGGCGTCACTATATGCCAGATGCTCCCAACTACCAAGATGAGCAAGGCACAGCACCTATCTTCAACAGACTTACTGAGAGGCCAACAGAGTAGACAGATAGGGTCCCTAGCAATTGCAGTTCAACATGGCAAGTGCAATCGTAAAGCAATGCACACAACACTGCAAGAGTACATAATAGGAATCTCCCTTGACATAGCGAGCAGAGTCACCAGCTGAGGCTTCAGTTGAATACTGATTTGTCCAAACAGAAGTTAGCCAAGTAAAGTACAGAGAAAGGCATTCCAGGCAGAGGAAACAGCACAGAAACTGAGTACAGGTCATCTTGTGCAAACTAATTTTGGTAGTCTTCTATGGAAGGTGAAAAGGATGAGTATAGGAATGGAACAAAAACCCAGGTGAGATGTGGTTAGGGAAAATAAATCAGTGGATATAAGCACCATATAAGAATGATAGACTTATAAGAATGATAGACTTTATCCTGAAGGAAATGAAGATTTAATCAGACGTGTAAAGTTAAACTGAAAAGAGGTGAACTGGAAGGGATGAGTTTAGAGATGGAGATAGCAACAGCAGGTCCTTCTAATAGTCCAGATGAGGGTCTGACTGAACTTTTGACACTGCACGTGAAGACTGGGGAGAGGCCTTAAGAGGCAGAACTGAAAGGACCTGGTGCTTGACTGGATGCGAGTATGATTTAGGGGGATCTAAGGACTCCTAAGGAGGACCTGCTACATAATTTGTGGAGTCTGAAGCAAAAAAGAAAATGTGAGGTCCTTTGCTCCAGTATCAAGCCTGGGACAGCAGAGCATTAACTCAAATGAGGGTCCATTCTGAGCTGCCTCGAGACAGCCTTGCTCCCAAGTTTGTGGCAAAGCAAATGAAGTGAATGGATGAGTGTAGCTCTTTTAATAGTGAGTGTGATGTACCATTCACTGCTGAAAACTTTTGTGTTTGAAGTGCCTGTGGAAAAATCAGTTAAATTCAGTTAGACATAAATGCCTAACTCTAAAGTGGAGAAATAAGCGATGGATCAGATTGCCTTGTCTATGTGTAAAGCAAGAATAGAAGCTCAGTGAAACTTCAAGAGCATCAACAGGTGTTACAGACAAAAAAAGAACCCTCTAAAACCGGGGCTGATAATTCAGGAGGAAAATCACGAAAGGCACAGCACCTATCTTCAACAGACTTACTGAGAGGCCAACAGAGTAGACAGATAGGGTCCCTAGCAATTGCAGTTCAACATGGCAAGTGCAATCGTAAAGCAATGCACACAACACTGCAAGAGTACATAATAGGAATCTCCCTTGACATAGCGAGCAGAGTCACCAGCTGAGGCTTCAGTTGAATACTGATTTGTCCAAACAGAAGTTAGCCAAGTAAAGTACAGAGAAAGGCATTCCAGGCAGAGGAAACAGCACAGAAACTGAGTACAGGTCATCTTGTGCAAACTAATTTTGGTAGTCTTCTATGGAAGGTGAAAAGGATGAGTATAGGAATGGAACAAAAACCCAGGTGAGATGTGGTTAGGGGCAAATAAATCAGTGGATATAAGCACCATATAAGAATGATAGACTTATAAGAATGATAGACTTTATCCTGAAGGAAATGAAGATTTAATCAGACGTGTAAAGTTAAACTGAAAAGAGGTGAACTGGAAGGGATGAGTTTAGAGATGGAGATAGCAACAGCAGGTCCTTCTAATAGTCCAGATGAGGGTCTGACTGAACTTTTGACACTGCACGTGAAGACTGGGGAGAGGCCTTAAGAGGCAGAACTGAAAGGACCTGGTGCTTGACTGGATGCGAGTATGATTTAGGGGGATCTAAGGACTCCTAAGGAGGACCTGCTACATAATTTGTGGAGTCTGAAGCAAAAAAGAAAATGTGAGGTCCTTTGCTCCAGTATCAAGCCTGGGACAGCAGAGCATTAACTCAAATGAGGGTCCATTCTGAGCTGCCTCGAGACAGCCTTGCTCCCAAGTTTGTGGCAAAGCAAATGAAGTGAATGGATGAGTGTAGCTCTTTTAATAGTGAGTGTGATGTACCATTCACTGCTGAAAACTTTTGTGTTTGAAGTGCCTGTGGAAAAATCAGTTAAATTCAGTTAGACATAAATGCCTAACTCTAAAGTGGAGAAATAAGCGATGGATCAGATTGCCTTGTCTATGTGTAAAGCAAGAATAGAAGCTCAGTGAAACTTCAAGAGCATCAACAGGTGTTACAGACAAAAAAAGAACCCTCTAAAACCGGGGCTGATAATTCAGGAGGAAAATCACGAAAGCAAGGGACAATTTGAATCTCAATAACTGTAAGAAGCTTTTCCTCTTCTCAATTTCACTCATTCCTTTAGATTTTATTTTACTGTTAGGACCTGTAGCTTGCCTGCCACCTTCAGCTGATCTTTCCACATTTATCTGGTTGTTTGACTTCAATTGTGAAGGCAAATGATCATGTCTTTTATTTTTCATGTCCTTCAAAATGACTGTTTCAAGTGATATCTATCTACTATGTCTCTAAACATAATTACCTAAGAAAATCTTTCTGGAAACACAATGTTGGCTACTTGACTCATTTATTTTTTCAACAATATTGAAGAATGAGACTTTTCCTAAGAAACTATTCTATCACAGTTTCTTTTGAAAGGGAAATAACAGTTAAGGGGGAAACGTGACTATCAAAATTATTTTTATTATAACAAATCACCCTAGTAACTACAGGTATGTATATATGTGTGTGCGTCTGTCTGTGAATATGTGCATATGTATAGCCTGCTTTGGGGGAAGAAAATCGCCTTTTAAGCTGTTCGAAGTTAGAAGTTTACAATGCAGATCAGAAATACTTGATAAAGCACTCTATAAAAAAATGATTTTACACCAGCTGGATAGAAATCTTACATTGGTGACTTAGTCTCCAAAAACTAAAGCGGGAGGAGAAACGTGGGCTGTCAACGCAGGGGGATGGCACACAAGAAGCGACCGCAAGCTGACACCCAAGAACAGCTGACTCTTTTTTCTGCCTGGTACCAGGGAGGCTGGCGGCTCGCGGGCTGGGGTTATTTTTACCCGCATCTTTGCTGGCCACGGAGCAGGGCATGTCCTCGGTGCGTCCTGGCGGAGGCTCCCGTCTGCCACGACCCCACCCCGGGCCTCCAGGACAGCGCCCCTCCCAACCCCGCCGAGGGACAGCCCGGCCAGGACGAGAGCCGCCGGCTGGCTCCCCCCTGCCGGCCTCTTTTAATAGTGAGTGTGATGTACCATTCACTGCTGAAAACTTTTGTGTTTGAAGTGCCTGTGGAAAAATCAGTTAAATTCAGTTAGACATAAATGCCTAACTCTAAAGTGGAGAAATAAGCGATGGATCAGATTGCCTTGTCTATGTGTAAAGCAAGAATAGAAGCTCAGTGAAACTTCAAGAGCATCAACAGGTGTTACAGACAAAAAAAGAACCCTCTAAAACCGGGGCTGATAATTCAGGAGGAAAATCACGAAAGCAAGGGACAATTTGAATCTCAATAACTGTAAGAAGCTTTTCCTCTTCTCAATTTCACTCATTCCTTTAGATTTTATTTTACTGTTAGGACCTGTAGCTTGCCTGCCACCTTCAGCTGATCTTTCCACATTTATCTGGTTGTTTGACTTCAATTGTGAAGGCAAATGATCATGTCTTTTATTTTTCATGTCCTTCAAAATGACTGTTTCAAGTGATATCTATCTACTATGTCTCTAAACATAATTACCTAAGAAAATCTTTCTGGAAACACAATGTTGGCTACTTGACTCATTTATTTTTTTCAACAATATTGAAGAATGAGACTTTTCCTAAGAAACTATTCTATCACAGTTTCTTTTGAAAGGGAAATAACAGTTAAGGGGGAAACGTGACTATCAAAATTATTTTTATTATAACAAATCACCCTAGTAACTACAGGTATGTATATATGTGTGTGCGTCTGTCTGTGAATATGTGCATATGTATAGCCTGCTTTGGGGGAAGAAAATCGCCTTTTAAGCTGTTCGAAGTTAGAAGTTTACAATGCAGATCAGAAATACTTGATAAAGCACTCTATAAAAAAATGATTTTACACCAGCTGGATAGAAATCTTACATTGGTGACTTAGTCTCCAAAAACTAAAGCGGGAGGAGAAACGTGGGCTGTCAACGCAGGGGGATGGCACACAAGAAGCGACCGCAAGCTGACACCCAAGAACAGCTGACTCTTTTTTCTGCCTGGTACCAGGGAGGCTGGCGGCTCGCGGGCTGGGGTTATTTTTACCCGCATCTTTGCTGGCCACGGAGCAGGGCATGTCCTCGGTGCGTCCTGGCGGAGGCTCCCGTCTGCCACGACCCCACCCCGGGCCTCCAGGACAGCGCCCCTCCCAACCCCGCCGAGGGACAGCCCGGCCAGGACGAGAGCCGCCGGCTGGCTCCCCCTCCTCCGCCCGAGCCCCTGCCTGGGGTCCCGCCCGGCCTTCGCCAGCATCCCGGGCGGCGGACAGCTCCTCCCGCCCCGCCCCGCAAGCGCGCGCCGGCCCGCCCCCGCGCCCCGGCCCCGGCCCCGGCCCCGGCCGGCTGGCGCTGCGGCGGGCCTCACCGGCAGGACCCCGGCCTCCCGCGGTTCCCCCCCGCCCCCGGCTGCGGCCCGGCTCACAGACCTGCTCCGCCGCCGCCGCCGCCGCCGCCGCCGCCATCTTCCCGCGCCCGCCGGCTGCACGGCCGCCCTCTCCGCCGCGGCCGCACCCGGCGCGCCTGCGCCTGCGCCCTGGAGGGGCCCTCGCCGCTCGTGCCCCCCCACCAGCTCCAACCCCGCCCCGCCGGGCAGGGAGGTGCGGAGCACGCCTTCGTCGCTGGTCCCCGCGCCGCTGCGACGGGCGCCTAGGCAATGGCCTCCGCGAGCGTTTTCCCGCCCCCCGGGATTCCGTGCGACCTCGGGCTGCCTCTGGATTCTTCCAAAAGGGCGCCACCACAATACAGAGGCCCTCTCTTCCCTTCCCCTCTATTCCCGAGCACGAGGGGCAGGTGCCACCCAAGGGCTCCTTGCTTCGCCAGCCGGGGCTTCCCTCGCTGAGTGGGAACGCGGCGTTTGGACCCTACACATGGACGAGGGAGGGAGCAGCTGGTGAGCACGTGGACAGAAATTAACAAGTTGCTGAATAGGCAGCTAACACCTTGAAAACCGAGTGGGGATGCTTCTTAGCTTTGGATGGCCTAGGAAGGCTGATGCTTTTTTTTTTTTTACCCTGTGGTTTTGAAGGTGGGTTGAAGATAGTGTGGATGTACCTCCTGGGGAATCCGATTTAACAGATACTCACTGCGCACCAAGAGGCCACTCAGTACTAGTAACCCCAGTACACATTCCTTGTTCCCCGTCAATATAATCCAATAATCCTCTTAGTTTAAAAAAAAGAAAAAAAGAGGGCAGTGACAACCAAGGTGTGAGAACTATTCCTCAGGTAGTTGAAATCTCTTCTCTTAAACACCTTGGGGCCCTAGGGCTGCCTCACTTCATGGAAACACCAAAGAGACCTGTTGGCAAAAGTTTCCTTTCTCTAGGAGCTAGGTCAGTTTTGGGTTTTGACGACCAGAACCGATGTTTCACTCTCTGCCTACTTTACATGAGGATTGCTGAGAGATTTCAGTTAGAGGCTCTCTCACCTGGTAAATCCCTCATAAACTTGCCCATCTCTCAGTCCCTAGCTGGTCACCATGCTCTGCAAATCCTTTCCAAATGCTGGAACCCTTTGACTCGCATCTGTAGGCTCAACTCCTGCCTTGATCTCTAAGACAAGCCCTGTGTTAGGCAGAAAGACTGTAAGTTATAGCCCAGTGCCGTGGGGAGTCAGCAGTAAGTCTCTGATAATTGCCTGGCTGTGGCCCCAATAATCCACTCAGACAGCTGGTCTCTGATCCTTAATTCTTGTCTCTGATTCTGTTCCTGTAGTCCTAACTTCCCATCCTTTGCTTCTTTTTCTTCTAAGAAAGTCCTTCTCTTTTTCTGTCAGGCACACTCTTATTCATCCTCCAAAAGTTGATTCAAATGTCACATTCTCTTTAAGCCTTCCAAGGTGCATTGGCAGGCTTAGCTGGTCTGTCCCTTAACTTTGTTCCTAGTCTTCTATATGCACTTCAGACTGGGAGCTCTGTCTCCCGGTAGGCCTGTGTCTTACTCCTTTTATCTCCAGGGAAGCTTAATATCTTAGGAATCTGCCTGATATCCCAGTTCGGAAGACTAGCCATCCTGTCTTGATTTTGCCAACCTCTCTCACACATAGAGGCAACGTTTATGAGGGATTTACCAGGTGAGAGAGTGCTTAACTGAAATTTCTCGGGAATCCTCTGATGTCAGGTAGGCAGAGAGTGAAACATCAGCACCAGTTATCAAATGCCAGTAAAAACAGTGTAAAGGAAACTTCATGCAATTGGGTCAGCAAAGGCTGAAAGATTTTCTTCCAATAGTAATACAGGTCCTGACCTAAAGGAAAGCTGTAGGATAAGAATAACATGGCACCCACAGGAGAGGGTTGGGTTGGCCGGAAAAGACTCCTGACCAGAGCAGAGCAGATGAAGCCTTTAGCCACATTGGCTAAGGGTTTGCAACTGTTCCCAGTGGAAATTATGACAAGGATCCCACTGTATATCCTTGGAGCTCCCTGCATGTGAGCTTCTACAAACATCAAAGTACACACACAGTTCTTGCTCTCCTGAGTGGGGTTGGTGGCTCTCTTGTTGGCTTCTTAAACCCCCCAATTAGAATCTCTCCAGTTAACTGATATAGGTAAAATTCAGGTAGGGGTTTGGTGAAAACTGCTATATGCTCTGCAAGTCCCTAGCTGGTCACCATGCTCTGCAAATCCTTTCCAAATGCTGGAACCCTTTGACTCGCATCTGTAGGCTCAACTCCTGCCTTGATCTCTAAGACAAGCCCTGTGTTAGGCAGAAAGACTGTAAGTTATAGCCCAGTGCCGTGGGGAGTCAGCAGTAAGTCTCTGATAATTGCCTGGCTGTGGCCCCAATAATCCACTCAGACAGCTGGTCTCTGATCCTTAATTCTTGTCTCTGATTCTGTTCCTGTAGTCCTAACTTCCCATCCTTTGCTTCTTTTTCTTCTAAGAAAGTCCTTCTCTTTTTCTGTCAGGCACACTCTTATTCATCCTCCAAAAGTTGATTCAAATGTCACATTCTCTTTAAGCCTTCCAAGGTGCATTGGCAGGCTTAGCTGGTCTGTCCCTTAACTTTGTTCCTAGTCTTCTATATGCACTTCAGACTGGGAGCTCTGTCTCCCGGTAGGCCTGTGTCTTACTCCTTTTATCTCCAGGGAAGCTTAATATCTTAGGAATCTGCCTGATATCCCAGTTCGGAAGACTAGCCATCCTGTCTTGATTTTGCCAACCTCTCTCACACATAGAGGCAACGTTTATGAGGGATTTACCAGGTGAGAGAGTGCTTAACTGAAATTTCTCGGGAATCCTCTGATGTCAGGTAGGCAGAGAGTGAAACATCAGCACCAGTTATCAAATGCCAGTAAAAACAGTGTAAAGGAAACTTCATGCAATTGGGTCAGCAAAGGCTGAAAGATTTTCTTCCAATAGTAATACAGGTCCTGACCTAAAGGAAAGCTGTAGGATAAGAATAACATGGCACCCACAGGAGAGGGTTGGGTTGGCCGGAAAAGACTCCTGACCAGAGCAGAGCAGATGAAGCCTTTAGCCACATTGGCTAAGGGTTTGCAACTGTTCCCAGTGGAAATTATGACAAGGATCCCACTGTATATCCTTGGAGCTCCCTGCATGTGAGCTTCTACAAACATCAAAGTACACACACAGTTCTTGCTCTCCTGAGTGGGGTTGGTGGCTCTCTTGTTGGCTTCTTAAACCCCCCAATTAGAATCTCTCCAGTTAACTGATATAGGTAAAATTCATAGTGGACACAATTAGAGACTCTCAGAAAGCCTCTTTCATCCAGAGGTTTGACTCATTATACTTCTCTAGAAAAAAAGTCTGCGTGATAGAATTATGTTCTTCTAAGAACCATCAACTGGTTGATACATTTGCTCTTCATCTACCTCAATGGCATTATGACATCAGATATAAAACGGCCAATCATCTTCTTCCTGCCTTCTTTTCTTTTTTTCTTTCTTTTAATTCTTTCTCTTTTTGTTAACAGTGCAATTTAACAAACATTTATAGAGAGCTCACGTGTCACTTGCTGTACTGAGGATATTAAGCTAAATAAAACTGAAAGTGAAGTCGCTCAGTCATATTTGACTCTTTGTGACCCATGGAATTCTCCAGACAAAATTACCGGAATGGGTAGCCTATCCACTTACTAGGGGATCTTCCTCACCCAAGAACTGAACCAGGGTCTCCTGCATTGTAGATGGATTCTTTACCAGCTGAGCTATACACCTTTGCCTTTTTTTCCTCTAAGAAACTCACAAGCTTATAGAGGAGGCAAACAAATAAGTTTAATGCTGTAGGGTAACAATATCAAATTTCTAAAGCTAGAGAGAGAAAACATAAGGAAGAGAGTAATGAGTTTTGTGGAGGTGGGGGAGCTAGGAAGATTTTGTCAGTTTGAGCTGAATTTAAATTTATTAAAAGCACAACTATGACCTCGACTGAACTGTGAACCCCAAATTGAAACAACAGGCAAGATTTGCCCCTGTTAAAAAAAAGAAAAAGGAAAAACAACATTAAAGACTCAGGCACAGATTTTTAGTCCATTTCAGCAAAGGCTAATTCCAAAAACAGGCCTAAAGGAAAGCTGTAGGATAAGAATAACATGGCACCCACAGGAGAGGGTTGGGTTGGCCGGAAAAGACTCCTGACCAGAGCAGAGCAGATGAAGCCTTTAGCCACATTGGCTAAGGGTTTGCAACTGTTCCCAGTGGAAATTATGACAAGGATCCCACTGTATATCCTTGGAGCTCCCTGCATGTGAGCTTCTACAAACATCAAAGTACACACACAGTTCTTGCTCTCCTGAGTGGGGTTGGTGGCTCTCTTGTTGGCTTCTTAAACCCCCCAATTAGAATCTCTCCAGTTAACTGATATAGGTAAAATTCATAGTGGACACAATTAGAGACTCTCAGAAAGCCTCTTTCATCCAGAGGTTTGACTCATTATACTTCTCTAGAAAAAAAGTCTGCGTGATAGAATTATGTTCTTCTAAGAACCATCAACTGGTTGATACATTTGCTCTTCATCTACCTCAATGGCATTATGACATCAGATATAAAACGGCCAATCATCTTCTTCCTGCCTTCTTTTCTTTTTTTCTTTCTTTTAATTCTTTCTCTTTTTGTTAACAGTGCAATTTAACAAACATTTATAGAGAGCTCACGTGTCACTTGCTGTACTGAGGATATTAAGCTAAATAAAACTGAAAGTGAAGTCGCTCAGTCATATTTGACTCTTTGTGACCCATGGAATTCTCCAGACAAAATTACCGGAATGGGTAGCCTATCCACTTACTAGGGGATCTTCCTCACCCAAGAACTGAACCAGGGTCTCCTGCATTGTAGATGGATTCTTTACCAGCTGAGCTATACACCTTTGCCTTTTTTTCCTCTAAGAAACTCACAAGCTTATAGAGGAGGCAAACAAATAAGTTTAATGCTGTAGGGTAACAATATCAAATTTCTAAAGCTAGAGAGAGAAAACATAAGGAAGAGAGTAATGAGTTTTGTGGAGGTGGGGGAGCTAGGAAGATTTTGTCAGTTTGAGCTGAATTTAAATTTATTAAAAGCACAACTATGACCTCGACTGAACTGTGAACCCCAAATTGAAACAACAGGCAAGATTTGCTCAATCTCAACCATAACCAATATGTTAAAAAAAAAAAGAAAAAAGGAAAAACAACATTAAAGAACGTCAGAACTGCAACAGATCTTAATGTTCATCTAGTCCATGTTTTTCATTACACAGATGGGAAAAAACTGAGGCCAGAATGATGAAAGACTTAAAGTCATGAGAAACCACTGACTGGAAGAGTGTGAGATAAAACTAGAGTATCCATGTGCCAACTTTATTGTTTTTTCAACTTCTCTAAGATACCTGATAGTGTCCAAAAAAGTAAGATTTGGTTTTTATCTTTTATTCTCCAAATAACTGCCTACTTGATAATATCCTAAAATAAATTGGAACAAAATTAGAACATAAAAAGATTCTTCAAATATAACATCTACTTATCTGATACACACACACACACACACACACACACACACACACACACACACAAACTTATGGCTTCCCTGGTGGCTCAGATGGTAAAGAATTTGCCTGCAATGTGGGAGACACTGGTTTGATCCCTGGATTGGGAAAATGCCCCAGAGAAGGGAATAGCTACCCACTCCAGTATTCTTTCTTGGAGAATGCCATGGACAGAGGAGCCTGGCAGGCGATAGTCCATGGGGTTGCAAAGAGTCAGACAGGACTGAGTGGCTAACACTTCCTCTCTCCTATCATATACATATATATATATGTATATATATTAAACAACAACAACAACAACAGAATCTCAGCCTTGTTGAGTGCATGCTTGTAGTTTGAAGCATATGGATTCATCTTTAATCAGCAACATCTATTGTTTGCATTCCAGGCTCTAGCTCTCTTTTAAATTGATTGCCATCCTGTACCCATCAAAAGCCCTGAGGAGGGGATCGCCATGCAGGGCATTTATGAGGATGGATGTTCATGTATTCCTCCAGGTATGAAAATTCTAAACTTGTATCATGTAACATCATCAGAGAGCTAAGAAATGGGGTGTCAATTGCTTGGCCCTCTTTTTGATGGAGTGTTTTTAGTGTTACCCCCTTGGCATCAATCAGAGGTGACTGCAAGAAACAGTTACATTAAGATTGTTTCTATGTTTTCTTTAAAAAAAAAATGGGGGAAGTTGTTAAGGACACCTTCATCTGTGTTATTCTATACTCTTTGGGAAAGAATAAACATATTTTAGAACTGGTACCAGAAAAATGTGTTTCTATTCAAATAATTGATATAAGCAATTGGTATTCTTTCAAAATCAAATACTAATAATCATACCACCCATTTTCCCTTTTTTGCTTTGCTACAAAACACCCAAAAAATGTAAAATAAGGCTCAATCTTAGTACACAGGCTTAAACGGGGGCATATTTGCTTTTTCCATTGAATTTTTTTTCTAAATCTAACAATGATGTTTTCTATAAGTCTTTTACTGTTAGCCATCTGAGATCTTCTTTTGGAAGTTTTAGGGAGATAAATAATAATTACGTAAAGCATAGATCATCATGTTTGCCTGGTCTGTAGTAGTTTCTACAGCTTTTCTAGCTGATAGCCAGCCTCCAGACTGCAAAGTCCTTGCCTTATCCTGTTTTCTTATTTTATTTTGTTATCAGTTTGATGATTCACTCCTCAGTAAATGGAAATTAAAAATCAGGGATTCAAAGCTCATCTTGAAGATGCAATTTACCATGAAGCTTTGCCTCTGACCCTCTTTTTGTCTAATTTCAGAATTATTTGGTAACGGGGTATGTGAGGAGATAAAAGGGGAGTCATAAAGCACCGTCACCATGAGGAACTGATATTTAAAAGATGGTCCTTTCCCTCTTAATGCTATTTCTTTGAAATATGTGTGCATAGTACACACAGAATAATGCCTCCTTAAGGCATGATGGATGATCCATTTAGGTGACAACCAGTGACGTGGCAAACACGTGGATTCATCCTGCAAGTTGAATAGAGTTTCTATTGTTTGCATTCCAGGCTCTAGCTCTCTTTTAAATTGATTGCCATCCTGTACCCATCAAAAGCCCTGAGGAGGATCGCCATGCAGGGCATTTATGAGGATGGATGTTCATGTATTCCTCCAGGTATGAAAATTCTAAACTTGTATCATGTAACATCATCAGAGAGCTAAGAAATGGGGTGTCAATTGCTTGGCCCTCTTTTTGATGGAGTGTTTTTAGTGTTACCCCCTTGGCATCAATCAGAGGTGACTGCAAGAAACAGTTACATTAAGATTGTTTCTATGTTTTCTTTAAAAAAAAAATGGGGGAAGTTGTTAAGGACACCTTCATCTGTGTTATTCTATACTCTTTGGGAAAGAATAAACATATTTTAGAACTGGTACCAGAAAAATGTGTTTCTATTCAAATAATTGATATAAGCAATTGGTATTCTTTCAAAATCAAATACTAATAATCATACCACCCATTTTCCCTTTTTTGCTTTGCTACAAAACACCCAAAAAATGTAAAATAAGGCTCAATCTTAGTACACAGGCTTAAACGGGGCATATTTGCTTTTTCCATTGAATTTTTTTTCTAAATCTAACAATGATGTTTTCTATAAGTCTTTTACTGTTAGCCATCTGAGATCTTCTTTTGGAAGTTTTAGGGAGATAAATAATAATTACGTAAAGCATAGATCATCATGTTTGCCTGGTCTGTAGTAGTTTCTACAGCTTTTCTAGCTGATAGCCAGCCTCCAGACTGCAAAGTCCTTGCCTTATCCTGTTTTCTTATTTTATTTTGTTATCAGTTTGATGATTCACTCCTCAGTAAATGGAAATTAAAATCAGGGATTCAAAGCTCATCTTGAAGATGCAATTTACCATGAAGCTTTGCCTCTGACCCTCTTTTTGTCTAATTTCAGAATTATTTGGTAACGGGGTATGTGAGGAGATAAAAGGGGAGTCATAAAGCACCGTCACCATGAGGAACTGATATTTAAAAGATGGTCCTTTCCCTCTTAATGCTATTTCTTTGAAATATGTGTGCATAGTACACACAGAATAATGCCTCCTTAAGGCATGATGGATGATCCATTTAGGTGACAACCAGTGACGTGGCAAACACGTGGATTCATCCTGCAAGTTGAATAGAGTTGGTAACTGTATTTTCAGTTTTGAGATTACCAGTTCAGGTGCAGCCCTTAAACATCCTGCTTTAGGACTCTTAGACTATGCTTCTCTTTTCATACTTCCTTTCTATCTCAGTCGGTAAAGAATCTGCCTGTAACTCAGGAGACCCAGGTTTGATTTCTGGGTGGGGAAGATCCCCTGGAGAAGGAAATGACAACCCAATATTCTTGCTACCTGATGGTATTTAGCCTGGCGGGCTACAGTTCATGAGGTTATAAAAGAGTGGGGCACCACTGTAGTGACTGAGCACACACACATGCACGATGAATGAACAAGGATTAGAGGTTAATTAAAGTGCAACAGCAAGGAGGAGGATTTAAAGCAATACAATATGTACAACATAATGACTCGATATTTGTATATACTATGAAATAATCACCACAATTGGCCTATTTAATATCATCACCAGACATACTTGCAAGTTTTTTTTTTTTTCCTTGTGCTGAGAACTTTTATAGTCCTTAGTTTGTGGTCTACGGAAGACAGGAAGAGCATAGGCTCCAGAATGAGCCTTTCATTTTTATCAGAGGACAGTAAAACCACTGTAATTAAGAGGAAAAAAGGAAGGGGGCGAATATTCCGAAGCTGACCATCGGAGGACATGTGCAATGCTCATAATTCGTAAATACCTGGAAAAAAAAAAAAGAGAGAAACATATTAGCTAGACGATTAACTAGCGGAGGTCCTGTTTCCACTCGCTGCGTTTAAACAGATAAAGATGATTTGCAGTCTGCACATCATTGATGGTATTGAAAATAGAGTTCGAAAGTGCTTACTGTTGGTTGAAATGGTTTCATATCTTAAGTAGTTCAAACTACCACTGTGGCTAAATACAGTGTTTGAAATAGCGCCAAACAGGTTCTGAACTTGTACAAAGCCTCAATTAGGGATTTCATAAGTAACTTGAGGGTGCTTAATAGACCAAATCTTATTGAAACCTGATTTGTGAACATCTTGGAGCTAAAACCTATTCGGGCACCCACCAAAACCTGGGTGTTACAAAGAAAGAATAAAGGAAGGAGCCAAACAGGTGCTTTCACCGCCTTTGACAAACTTCTAGGGAGAAATAACCGTTGATTTACTAGATAAGAGGCCTCCGGCTGCCCCGCAGCCCACACTGCGGGCGCGTCTCAGGCCGTCCGGGGGTGGGGCGGGCGCCATCTGCAGCCTGAGCGTCTTCCAGCCCCCGGCCCATCCCGCTTTGGGGGTTCTCGCTTTCGGCCACCAGCAGCAGCAGGAGCAGCAGCAGGAGGCCGACCAGCAGCAGCAGGAGAAACAGCGGCATGGGGCGCCCTGATGGTGCCCGGGATCCGCGGGGGCTGCGGGGCGGTCCGAGGGAGGAGCGCGCGGCGGCGCGGGCGTTGCCAGGAAACGGGCGCCGCGCGTCCCTAGCGGCCGCGGGCTCACGTCAAGGTTTGTTTAATAATCGCCCGGGTATTTATGGCCGGGGCTCCGGGAGGCCGCCGGGGAGCCGGGAGACCGCGCGGGGCGGCGGATGAGGCGCGGCGGCTGTGGCCCAGGGCACCTCCCCCCGGCTTCCCGAACCCTGCCCGCTGCGGCCCGAGGCGGGAGGATGGAAGCCCCAGCCTCGCTCTGAGCCCCGCCGGAGAAGACACCGCCTTTCCCGCCACCTCACCCCGCGGGCCACGACCCCATCTCCCAGAGCGGGCCCAGCGCAAGAGCGAGCGATGGCAGATACCCTGAGGAGGCTGGTCTCCAATGACTCTTTACGAACGCTGCAGGACAGGCTGCAGTCTTGGCTGAGGGAGTACAACGTGAGTCCGAGGCGGAGGTCTCCAGGATTCGCCCTCTGTTTAGTTCCTTGCACAACCCCCGGGGGGAGGTTCTTAGCACTTAGGACTGGTCTCCGGGTCTCCTCTTTGCCGAGTCCCGCCGCTGTGATTCCGAACTGGGACTCGCACCGAGGGGAAAGAGAGAAGCGCGATTGCTCTTTCTCCTTCCGGCGCGAGGCGGCGCTTGGTTTGCGCTTGGGTTGCACTCAGGGCCAAGCGCTCGACCGATGGGCGACCTGGAGAGCCCGCGATTTAGGCGGCGGTAGCCAAGGACGCTGGCGGCCCTAGCAACGGGAAAGGCCTGGGAGGGACCCGGTTCAGTCTAGCTTGTCACTCTTTCTGCAGCCTCCTCCGCCAGCAGTCCACCCCCACAGCCCCATTTCGAATTATTATTATTGATTACATCCCTTCCCTTGCCTTTCCGCAAGTCTCCCACTCTGGAGCTAACTAGTGGTTGAATCAGAAAAAAATCAGACGCCCAGGAGTTCGTACCCAGAAGTCAATCAAATGGACATTTGTCAACGTTGCGGGTTTCAGTTGTGTGCTGGGCAGCATGGCAAGTAGGGCACAGTTTCAACAGCTGGGCCGATTTCGGAAGGCCTGTGGTTAAAGGATTTGTAAGCCAATACTTTGTCATCAAACCCAGAAAGGGTCATCAAATCTTATTAATTCCACCTGCAACCCCCCTCCCCGCAACTCCTGTTCATCTTCCTTACTCAGATAGTAGAACTCCACTGCTGAATGCGCTTCGGTTGGTCTGTCTTGAAAGGAGCCCTCTGCTGCAGTCCACGGGGTACCAGAGTCAGACACGACTTAGCGACTGAACAACAACCAAAAAAGGAGAGTTCTATTCTCACACAGCAAGGGAAGAAATAAGAACTGGGGACCCAGAATCAGCACTCCCCCCCACCCCGCCCCAGCTTTTAGGTCCAGCTTGCAGAGAACTAGCTGGATCATTGGGGCTTCCCGATGGTTTCAGGTAAAGAATCCACCTGCCAGTGTAGGAGATGCTAGTACAGGTCCCTGGGCCAGCAGGATCCCCTGGAGAAGGAAATGACAACCCACTCCTGTATTCTTTCTTGCCTGGAAAATCCCATGGACAGAGAAGCCTGGCGGCTTAGTGACTAAACAACAACACACGGCAAAAGCTGAATCATTTGAGACAAATTACTTAACCTCTGGGTCTCAGTACCTCCTCAGCAAATAGGAGATTGGAATTAGATGATAGGCAAAGTTCATTTTGGATCTCAAGTTTGTGAGTCCTAGCGATTGCTCTTTCTCCTTCCGGCGCGAGGCGGCGCTTGGTTTGCGCTTGGGTTGCACTCAGGGCCAAGCGCTCGACCGATGGGCGACCTGGAGAGCCCGCGATTTAGGCGGCGGTAGCCAAGGACGCTGGCGGCCCTAGCAACGGGAAAGGCCTGGGAGGGACCCGGTTCAGTCTAGCTTGTCACTCTTTCTGCAGCCTCCTCCGCCAGCAGTCCACCCCCACAGCCCCATTTCGAATTATTATTATTGATTACATCCCTTCCCTTGCCTTTCCGCAAGTCTCCCACTCTGGAGCTAACTAGTGGTTGAATCAGAAAAAAATCAGACGCCCAGGAGTTCGTACCCAGAAGTCAATCAAATGGACATTTGTCAACGTTGCGGGTTTCAGTTGTGTGCTGGGCAGCATGGCAAGTAGGGCACAGTTTCAACAGCTGGGCCGATTTCGGAAGGCCTGTGGTTAAAGGATTTGTAAGCCAATACTTTGTCATCAAACCCAGAAAGGGTCATCAAATCTTATTAATTCCACCTGCAACCCCCCTCCCCGCAACTCCTGTTCATCTTCCTTACTCAGATAGTAGAACTCCACTGCTGAATGCGCTTCGGTTGGTCTGTCTTGAAAGGAGCCCTCTGCTGCAGTCCACGGGGTACCAGAGTCAGACACGACTTAGCGACTGAACAACAACCAAAAAAGGAGAGTTCTATTCTCACACAGCAAGGGAAGAAATAAGAACTGGGGACCCAGAATCAGCACTCCCCCCCACCCCGCCCCCAGCTTTTAGGTCCAGCTTCGCAGAGAACTAGCTGGATCATTGGGGCTTCCCCGATGGTTTCGCGGTAAAGAATCCACCTGCCAGTGTAGGAGATGCTAGTACAGGTCCCTGGGCCAGCAGGATCCCCTGGAGAAGGAAATGACAACCCACTCCTGTATTCTTTCTTGCCTGGAAAATCCCATGGACAGAGAAGCCTGGCGGCTTAGTGACTAAACAACAACACACGGCAAAAGCTGAATCATTTGAGACAAATTACTTAACCTCTGGGTCTCAGTACCTCCTCAGCTAAATAGGAGATTGGAATTAGATGATAGGCAAAGTTCATTTTTGGATCTCAAGTTTGTGAGTCCAGATTAGTTTGTTTCTGAAATCCTCCCAGTAAAAATGCAACTGCTTACCATCGCAAGTCCCTGGACTTTCCTATCCATAACCCTGTAGCCAGGGCTTCTGGGAGGAGGGGAGCTCAAAGCACCTTGACTTTCTCCTCAGCCTGCCTTCCTGGTGTTTACCTAGTGTTTACTTCCTAGTGTTTACCTAGGGGGTAAATATTTAAAGAACCAGCCCTGACTTGCATTAAAAGCTTATCTTATACAGAAACAGAGAGAATGCTTTTAAAAATGCCTAATTACAGGATCCAAGAATACTGTTACAAGAATAAACGTATCCTGTAATTGAATGCATTAAAAAAAAAAAGAACCAGCCCTGACTATTCCTTCTCTATCACCATTGCGGGAAAATGAAAATTCACCATTACCACGAAGCCTTGGGTTCCCCACTTGAGAATAAACAGATCCTAACATATTTCCCTTTCTTAAAACTACCTCTTCCAAAAAGCTGTTTTCCTTGCCCTGTGGCCTGAATGAGCTTGGAATGTTAAAAAGTGTGTTCAGTTTGTCACTAGATGACGTTGAACACAAATGACACTCGTAGTGGCTGGGCCAAATCAAACGATTGTTTTAGAAATGACCTCTAAGTTCTGAGAAATGGCAAAGTTTATTGCACTTTCTCTTCTCACTAACACTGGTGCACACATTCTTCTGTTCTCACTGACACCATTTCAAAGTGAATTCCTCACCTGTGGCCCTCCCCACCTCCAACATACACACAGACACCTAGTCGAGATGGCATTCTTGGAGCTCAGTGCCTTTGCAAATGTTGTGGCTGTTCCCTGGGCATCGTCGTCTCTCTTCACCTCTCTGGCATCTCTGTTGCATTTGGCTGTCGACACCCCCATTCTTCTAAATCTCCGTTCATCTCCTTGTCTTACCCGCTGCCCTTTAACAGTGGGTCTTCAAAGGCAGGCTTTATAAAACCTTCTGCTCATCCTTTCTCAGCTGAATCATTTGAGACAAATTACTTAACCTCTGGGTCTCAGTACCTCCTCAGCTAAATAGGAGATTGGAATTAGATGATAGGCAAAGTTCATTTTTGGATCTCAAGTTTGTGAGTCCAGATTAGTTTGTTTCTGAAATCCTCCCAGTAAAAATGCAACTGCTTACCATCGCAAGTCCCTGGACTTTCCTATCCATAACCCTGTAGCCAGGGCTTCTGGGAGGAGGGGAGCTCAAAGCACCTTGACTTTCTCCTCAGCCTGCCTTCCTGGTGTTTACCTAGTGTTTACTTCCTAGTGTTTACCTAGGGGGTAAATATTTAAAGAACCAGCCCTGACTTGCATTAAAAGCTTATCTTATACAGAAACAGAGAGAATGCTTTTAAAAATGCCTAATTACAGGATCCAAGAATACTGTTACAAGAATAAACGTATCCTGTAATTGAATGCATTAAAAAAAAAAAGAACCAGCCCTGACTATTCCTTCTCTATCACCATTGCGGGAAAATGAAAATTCACCATTACCACGAAGCCTTGGGTTCCCCACTTGAGAATAAACAGATCCTAACATATTTCCCTTTCTTAAAACTACCTCTTCCAAAAAGCTGTTTTCCTTGCCCTGTGGCCTGAATGAGCTTGGAATGTTAAAAAGTGTGTTCAGTTTGTCACTAGATGACGTTGAACACAAATGACACTCGTAGTGGCTGGGCCAAATCAAACGATTGTTTTAGAAATGACCTCTAAGTTCTGAGAAATGGCAAAGTTTATTGCACTTTCTCTTCTCACTAACACTGGTGCACACATTCTTCTGTTCTCACTGACACCATTTCAAAGTGAATTCCTCACCTGTGGCCCTCCCCACCTCCAACATACACACAGACACCTAGTCGAGATGGCATTCTTGGAGCTCAGTGCCTTTGCAAATGTTGTGGCTGTTCCCTGGGCATCGTCGTCTCTCTTCACCTCTCTGGCATCTCTGTTGCATTTGGCTGTCGACACCCCCATTCTTCTAAATCTCCGTTCATCTCCTTGTCTTACCCGCTGCCCTTTAACAGTGGGTCTTCAAAGGCAGGCTTTATAAACCTTCTCTTCCACCTCCATTCCTGCATTGCTTTTTACCTCTAAACGGAAATTACCGTGTCTAGACTCAGGTCCTTTTCTCATCTGAGTGATCACTTCTCTGATTGTCCATTGGAGAATTTCAGCTGTGGTATTGTCATTTCAAAGTCCCATCCGTCTAAGACTGACCCTGGCCTCTCCTATGCCGCAAACACCAGCTTCTTTCCTAACTTACTAGTCTCGATCCTGCCATACTCCACTTCTTTCTCACCAGCAGAATCTGTTGGTATTAGCTGCTAAACGCGCAGAACCTGAGTACTTATCACCCCTCCCCATCACTGCTGCCACACATATCCACCTTTGGTCATCTTTTATTTGTATTATTATTATTTTTAAATAACCCAACATGGTTCTTCTGCATGCCAAGTCACGTCAAGTGACTCCTACAACAAAGCTCTCTGAACTTCCTACCTCAGAAAAAGAGTTCCTATGATGGCCATCAAGCTCCTGAACCACTGTGCTCCTTTAAGCTCTTTAACGTCACCTCTTACTCTCTCCCTTGCTCAACCACCCCAGCACTACTAGCTACCTTGCTCTAGCTGAGCAAAGCTGTCCCAACAGAACTTTCCATGATGGTGGACATGTTTTATATCTGTCTGTCCAATATGGTGGCCAAAAGGCATTTAAAATTTGATGAGTGCCAATAGGAGCTGAAATTTTCACTTCACTGAAGTCTAATTGAAAGTCAGTCGTCGCATATGATCCTTGGCGACTGTACTGGAAAGAGCACTGCTAGAGCACAGAAGCCATGCACCAGCTTCGGAGCACTTTATAGTCACTATTGCCCTCTGCCTAGAAAGCTTTTCATTCATTGGAATTTCAGCAAGATATCAACATCTTTGCTTCCTCTTCTCTCCTCCTTCAAATCTTTGCTTAAATGTGATCTTTTCAGAAGAGACCATTATGTTCTATTGACAATTGCAGTCTTCCACCCTCGCCCCTGGAACCACTGTGTCCCTTCTCTGCTTTATTTCTATCTTAATATCTGCCCCTTCTAGTTTTTACTGATCTACTCTTTTATTTTGTTTATTAGTCTCTCTGCCTAAATATAAGCTTACATTAAAATGGAAGCTCCAGAGGGCAGAGATTTCTTTCTCATTCTGCTTATCGCTGTTGTCCCAGCATTTAGAACGATGTTTGGTTCCTAGTAGCTTCTCAATAAACCGTGACTGGGTGAATGCCACCACCTTTCTCCCAGATACCCAGTTCCTTGGACTCACTTCTAAAAATTCTTCATGTTCAGTGTAAAATTAGAAATAACCCCTATATCCCCGTGCGTGCATGTGTGTTCAGCCTCACTTCAGTCCTGTCTGACTCTTTGCAACCCCGTGGACCATAGCCTACAAGGCTTCTCTGTCCATGGGATTTTCCAGGCAGGAATACTGGAGTGGTTGCCAGGCCTTCTTTCAGGGGGTCCTCCTGACCCAGGGATTGAACCGAAGTCTTTTATATTGCTGGACGAGTCTTTACCCCTGAGCCACCAAGGAAGCCCAAAAATGAACCCCGAATATCTTCAATTTGGCCTTTCTTAAAATTGAAACCAGAAGCCAGGATTAATGATTAGAAGCACAAGCGAGAGGGTACAAGCTTGCTGAACTCTGTGTATGTGTGACCAAAGAAAGAGGATGAGAACATTTCTATATAGCACCTACCAAAATGTAGGTTACACTGAGACTTATTCGGCCTCTTGTCATCTACGAATTGCTGAGTTTTCCTGTAATACTGCAATGTTATTTTATTAGTTCCAAGGATTTTGACCTTGGAAACTTAAGATGAAGAGTATTCATTGTAGCAAATTACACGTATTAAAATGTTCATTGCAGAGAACTATGTTTTTTTCCTTAAAAGCTTCAAATTATGTTTGCCATGGAAGGTTGATTTTTCTGACTGACCACATTAATTGAGTTCTAATTAACTCAAGCAAAATAAAAGACCATATATGTATTCCTCTAGAATTAGGAACACAATTAAAGTTATTCCTTTGGGAAAATTTATTTTCAAGTGAAATAGATGAATAACTTGAACAGATTAATTACAAAAAAACTATGCAAAATTTTGATTGTTCTCCAAACTAGCCATCATTTGGATTAACAGCTAGATCCTATTTACTTTTTCTTCTCAATTTCTCTAATATAATTTCCTTCTTTATCTATTTCTATCCCCTCTGCCTTTATCCAGCCACCACCATCATTTCATACAGAACTTGTTTGCTTGATTCCTATGTTGTCAGAAACAATAAGTTCTTTGAAAACATAATTTTCTGCCCCAAAGCCTTAGTGTTTTATTCGTTGGCTTCTTTTTAATCTTACAACATATACCAGTCTTCTGGGCCTTTGGAAAAACTGCTTTCTTATTTGATTTTTTTTTAAAGTTATATTTATCTTAACCTCAAAAAAGAAATATTTTCCAACCCTCTCCTTACCCAGAGAAGCAAATCCTAGAAACAACAACAAACATTGCCACTTCGTTTTATTTTAGTTATTAAAAAGGTGCTGAATTACTGCATTACTTGGTCTTTATTTGAATTCCACTGGAGGTTCAGGGACAGGTTGGGGTAAACAGATAATTTGCAGAGTTGGTTTTCCTCCTTTGTGGCTATTAAGAATGTCGGTGAAAGAGCCATAGAGAATTCCTTCTTGTTTGGTCAAGAACTGAACCAACTATTAAGAGTTTAAGAATTAATTCTTAAATAATGTAAGAATTAACGTTTACTTAGTTTCTGGTATGTGTAAAGATTTTGGTGAGATAGTCCATATTCACAGTCTCTGTAGTGTTTCATCCAACAAATATTTTTTTTCTTCAGAGTTGACAATATGGCCTGTCTAGGTGCTGGAAATAGAAATGTCAGCTGCATCTTAGCGATGGACTTCTTTTTTTTCTTTCTTTTTCCGGGGGGGAGAAGTTGGGGAGGGAGGGAGCGGGGGCAGGCGGGCCACTTCTATTGGCCTTTCATCTATCTATTTTTCATCCATCTCTGTTCTTTGGCCCGTGTGGGCCTCCCTTCACGGTGGCCTCTGTTGTCACAGAGCACCGGCTCTGGGCGCATGCGCTCCAGAGCTCCGGCTCGGTAATTGGACACATCGGTCCAGACGCTCCCCGGCACGTGGGATCTTCTCAGGTCAGGGATCGAACCGGTGCCCCTTGCACTGCAAGGCGGTGTCCTTACCCACTGGACCACCAGGAAAGCCCAGCGATGGACTTCTTTCTGGAGAAAAGGAGGAAGGAGAGAGGAAAGAGCAAGTGTGAGAAGCGGGGAAGCATGAGAAAGCTAGCATATCTAGGGGGACTGTGAATACTTCCAGGAAGGCAGTGGACAGGAGGTGAGGCTGAGGAGGTGGGGTGGTATGGGCCAGGGGCCGAGGGACCTTGGGTGGTGAGTTATGGAGTTGCGCTTTATCCTGAAGCAATGGGGAGAAACTAAAAGTATTACAAAGGGAGGGAATGCTTCAGCTTGCATTGTTTTCCTCTCACGCTATAGAATTCTGTACTTACAAATGAAAAGACCATATTAAGTATCAACACATCAAAAGGAGCTCTTAAAGAGGCATATCCTCTGTTTTAGAATAATCTTTGTGATTAAAATAAAGGCTGCTTTTATGCCAATGGGTGCTTGCTTGTTAGTACAAGAAGCTGTTGTTGCTATGGTGTTTTCAAACAGATTCCATGCCCCCCTTCTCCTCTCCCCTTCTACATTCTTAAGGATTCATCTAGTTAGTTGGTTTGTGGAGAAATTTTTCTTTGCTTCAGGACCATTATCTCTTTCAGTTCAGTTCAGTTCAGTTCAGTCGTTCAGTTGTGTCTGACTCTTGGCGACCCCATGGACTGCAGCACGCCAGGCTTCCCTGTCCTTCACCGTCTCCCAGAGCTTGCTCAAACTCATGTCTACTGACTCAGTAATGCCAGCCAAGCATCTCTTCCTCTGTTATCTCCTTCTCTGTCAGTCTTCTGTTTTTCCCAGCATCAGGCTCTTTTCCTATGAGTCATCTCTTCGCGTCAGCTGACCAAAGTATTAGAGCTTCAGCTTCAGCATCAGTCCTTCCAAAGAATATTCAGGGTTAATTTCCTTTAGGACTGACTGGCTTGATCTCCTCGCAGTCCAAGGGACTCTCAAGAGCCTTCTCCAACACCACAGTTCAAAGGTGTTAATTCTTTGGCACTCAGCCTTCTTTATAGTGTAGCTCTCACATCCGTACATGACTACTGGGAAAGCCATAGTTTTGACTATTCAAACTTTTATCGGCACAGTGATGTCTCTGCTTTTTTTTTTTTTTTTAAAGGCTTTGTTTATTTTATTTTATTTATTTTCATCCGTCTTTATTCTTTGGCCTGTGTGGGCCTCGTGTTGCAAGGGCGTCTCTTGCTACAGAGCGCCAGCTCTGGGCGCACCTGCCCCAGAGCGCCGGCTTGTAATTGGACACACCAGCCCAGCCACTCCGCGGCACGTGGGATCTTCCTGGGCCAGGGATTGAACTGGTGCCCCTTGCACTGCAAGGTGAACTCTTTACCCACTGGACCACTAGGGAAGCCCTGTCTCTGCTTTTTAATATGCTGTCTAGGTTTCTTATAGTCTTTTTTCCCCAAGGAACAAGCGTCTTTTAATTTCATGACTGCAGTCACCATATGCAGTGATTTGGGAGCCCAAGAAAATAAAGTCTGTCACTGTTTCCATTCTCTGCCCATCTATTTGCCATGAAGTGATGATACTGTATGCCGTGATCTTCATTTTTCAAATGCTGAGTTTTAGGCCAACTTTTTCATTCTCCTCTTTCATCTTCGTCAAGAAGCCTTTTAGTTCCTCTTCTCTTTCTACCGTAAGGGTGGTGTCATCTGTATACCTGAGATTATTGATATTTCTTCTGGCAATCTTGATTTCAGCTTGTGCTTCATCTAGACTGGCATTTTGCATGATGTACTCTGCACGGTAAATAAGCAGGGTGACAGTATATAGCCTTCACATACTCCTTTCGAATTTGGAACCAGTTGTGTCTGACTCTTGGCGACCCCATGGACTCAGCCATTTCACCGTCTCCCAGAGCTTGCTCAAACTCATGTCTACTGACTCAGTAATGCCAGCCAAGCATCTCTTCCTCTGTTATCTCCTTCTCTGTCAGTCTTCTGTTTTTCCCAGCATCAGGCTCTTTTCCTATGAGTCATCTCTTCGCGTCAGCTGACCAAAGTATTAGAGCTTCAGCTTCAGCATCAGTCCTTCCAAAGAATATTCAGGGTTAATTTCCTTTAGGACTGACTGGCTTGATCTCCTCGCAGTCCAAGGGACTCTCAAGAGCCTTCTCCAACACCACAGTTCAAAGGTGTTAATTCTTTGGCACTCAGCCTTCTTTATAGTGTAGCTCTCACATCCGTACATGACTACTGGGAAAGCCATAGTTTTGACTATTCAAACTTTTATCGGCACAGTGATGTCTCTGCTTTTTTTTTTTTTTTTAAAGGCTTTGTTTATTTTATTTTATTTATTTTCATCCGTCTTTATTCTTTGGCCTGTGTGGGCCTCGTGTTGCAAGGGCGTCTCTTGCTACAGAGCGCCAGCTCTGGGCGCACCTGCCCCAGAGCGCCGGCTTGTAATTGGACACACCAGCCCAGCCACTCCGCGGCACGTGGGATCTTCCTGGGCCAGGGATTGAACTGGTGCCCCTTGCACTGCAAGGTGAACTCTTTACCCACTGGACCACTAGGGAAGCCCTGTCTCTGCTTTTTAATATGCTGTCTAGGTTTCTTATAGTCTTTTTTCCCCAAGGAACAAGCGTCTTTTAATTTCATGACTGCAGTCACCATATGCAGTGATTTGGGAGCCCAAGAAAATAAAGTCTGTCACTGTTTCCATTCTCTGCCCATCTATTTGCCATGAAGTGATGATACTGTATGCCGTGATCTTCATTTTTCAAATGCTGAGTTTTAGGCCAACTTTTTCATTCTCCTCTTTCATCTTCGTCAAGAAGCCTTTTAGTTCCTCTTCTCTTTCTACCGTAAGGGTGGTGTCATCTGTATACCTGAGATTATTGATAGTTCTCCCTGCCAACTTGATTCCAGCTTGTGCTTCATTGAGACTGGCATTTCACATGATGAACTCTGCACGGTAAATAAGCAGGGTGACAGTATATAGCCTTCACATACTCCTTTCCAATTTGGAACCAGTCCATTGTTCCAGGTCCGGTTCTAACTGTTGCTTCTTATCCTGCATAGAGGCTTCTTAGAAGGCAGGTAAGTGGTCTGGTATTCCCATCTCTTTCAGAATTTTCCACAGTTTGTTGTGACCCACATGGTCAAAGACTTTAGCGTAGTCAGAGAAGCAGAAGCAGATGTTTTTCTGGTTTTATCTGTTTATTGGCTGGTAATGAATAGACGTCAAATCTTAATGCCTCAACATAACAGATTCATGCAAAGTCTGTCCTTGGCTCAGTTTCTGGTGCCCTCCATCAGGTGGAGCAGCTACCTGGCAGGTTCTGCAGAGGAAGAGAGGGAGTGGAGAGCTTGCACTGCTCCTGAATCAGACACAGCTCTTCCCTCATGATCCCTTGGGCAGACCTGGCCGTGGGGCTGCCATCCAGCTGTAAGGGAGACTGACAGATGTGGAAAAGCATGTGGAATATTTAACGGGTGTGAACTCTTCTGCCATGATTACTAAGGATGAATTCATGGCCACAGAATAATTGACAGATAATTAAGGATGACTATTTTCTTTTTAACAGAGAAGCTATCACCTTTTTATTTTTTTTATTTTTATTTTTTTAACTTTTATTTCACTTTTAACTTTTACAGAGTTTTACTGTTTACAGACATGTATGTTTTCAGATTAGTCGTATGTATATCCCCCATCCCATCCCATAGTCTTTTCCCAAGGAACAAGCGTCTTTTAATTTCATGACTGCAGTCACCATATGCAGTGATTTGGGAGCCCAAGAAAATAAAGTCTGTCACTGTTTCCATTCTCTGCCCATCTATTTGCCATGAAGTGATGATACTGTATGCCGTGATCTTCATTTTTCAAATGCTGAGTTTTAGGCCAACTTTTTCATTCTCCTCTTTCATCTTCGTCAAGAAGCCTTTTAGTTCCTCTTCTCTTTCTACCGTAAGGGTGGTGTCATCTGTATACCTGAGATTATTGATAGTTCTCCCTGCCAACTTGATTCCAGCTTGTGCTTCATTGAGACTGGCATTTCACATGATGAACTCTGCACGGTAAATAAGCAGGGTGACAGTATATAGCCTTCACATACTCCTTTCCAATTTGGAACCAGTCCATTGTTCCAGGTCCGGTTCTAACTGTTGCTTCTTATCCTGCATAGAGGCTTCTTAGAAGGCAGGTAAGTGGTCTGGTATTCCCATCTCTTTCAGAATTTTCCACAGTTTGTTGTGACCCACATGGTCAAAGACTTTAGCGTAGTCAGAGAAGCAGAAGCAGATGTTTTTCTGGTTTTATCTGTTTATTGGCTGGTAATGAATAGACGTCAAATCTTAATGCCTCAACATAACAGATTCATGCAAAGTCTGTCCTTGGCTCAGTTTCTGGTGCCCTCCATCAGGTGGAGCAGCTACCTGGCAGGTTCTGCAGAGGAAGAGAGGGAGTGGAGAGCTTGCACTGCTCCTGAATCAGACACAGCTCTTCCCTCATGATCCCTTGGGCAGACCTGGCCGTGGGGCTGCCATCCAGCTGTAAGGGAGACTGACAGATGTGGAAAAGCATGTGGAATATTTAACGGGTGTGAACTCTTCTGCCATGATTACTAAGGATGAATTCATGGCCACAGAATAATTGACAGATAATTAAGGATGACTATTTTCTTTTTAACAGAGAAGCTATCACCTTTTTATTTTTTTTATTTTTATTTTTTTAACTTTTATTTCACTTTTAACTTTTACAGAGTTTTACTGTTTACAGACATGTATGTTTTCAGATTAGTCGTATGTATATCCCCCCCATCCCACCCCTCCAGACCATCATACAGCACCCATGAAGGATCTGCTTTTCTCACTCACCTTTTTATTTTGATTCTTCTTTCATCTTGGACAGACTGGTTAATATAAACATCACTATTGCTTAATATTTAAGAATTAACAAAAGAAGTCCTGTAGGAATATTAATCATAGATCAAGACACTGAAATCCAGTGCATATGTGCGTGCTCAGTCACTTCAGTCACATCTGACTCTTTGCGACCCTGTGGACTGTAGCCCACCAAGCCCCTCTGTCCATGGGATTTTTCTGGCAAGAATACTGGAGTAGGTTGCCATGTGCATCTCTGAAATCCAGTGGGGAAGCCTAAATAGAAACTTTTCCTAAATTGTTGGGGTGTGTATAAGCTTACTTTTTCTCATATCTAAAATTCAGGAGAAAAATAGATATGCAACAAACAACAGAGGTTTACTGTATAGCACAAGGAACTACAGTCACTATTTTGTAATAACCCATAATAGAAAATAATCTGAAAACTAATATAAATAATATATTGTGTATATGTATAACTGAATTATCTTGCTATGCACCTGAAATACTGTAAGTCAGCTTTACTCGAAGAAAATAGATAGATTTAGAGAAAATAAAAGTCTGGATTTCAGTTTACAAACTTTGTGTTGGAGGCAGTGAGTGTAGGGTAAGGTCAGCCATGTTGTGGAACAGAGGGTTGATTTTGGAACAGAGCCACTTGAAAGGTTGCCACAGATGGGACTGTACTTCCCCAGAGAAGCATTTATAGCCTGTTATAACCAGCATTTTTGTTTTCACTTTGTTGAGTATGTTGTTTAAAGGCATTCTTTGAGATATAGTTGATGTACAATATTATGTAAGTTTCAGGTGTACAACATAAATGGTTCTTAATTTTTTTTTTTTTGGCCACTTCTACTGATGGTCTTTAATTTATTTCCATCTTTATTCTTTTTTTTTTTTTTAATTTTATTTATTTATCTTTTGGGGGGGGGGTGGGGAGGGGGGGGGATGGGCAGGCCACTTCTATTGGTCTTTCATTTCTCTATTTTCATCCGTCTTTGTTCTTTGGCTCCTGTGGGCCTCCCATCGTGGTGGCCTCTGTTGTTGCAGAGCGCCAGAGCTCCGGCTCGGTAATTGGACACATTGGTCCAGCCGCTCTGCGGCACCTGGGATCTTTCCAGGCCAGGGAACGAACCGGCGCCCCTTGCACTGCAAGGTGGTGTCCTTACCCCCTGGACCACCAGGGAAGCCCTGATTCATAATTTTTAAAGGCTATATTCCATTTATAATTACTAAATATTAACTATATTCCCTGTGCTGTACAGTATATCCTTGTAGCTTATTTATTTTTGATTTTTTTTTATTGGAGGATAGTTGTTTTACAATATTGTGTTGGTTTCTGCCATACATCAACATGGACCAGCCACAGGTGTACATATGTCCCCTCCCTCCTGAAACCCTCCTCCCATCCCCCTCATCTTGCACTGTTGGTGGAAATGTAAATTGATACAACCACTATGGAGAACAGTATGGAGATTCCTTAAAAAACTAGGAACAGAACTACCACCTGACCCAACAATCCCACTACTGGGCATACACCCTGAAAAGACCATAAATGAGAAAGACTCATGTACCCCAGTGTACACTGGAGCACTTTTTACAAGTTTGTTTTATACATAGTAGTTTATACCTCTTAATCCCCTATAATGAGCATTTAAAGAGTCCATGAAAGCATTTAAAACACTCTTCTTATATTATTGCCTTGAAGCTTTGTAAGAACCTATGAAATAGCAGAGCATTTTAAAAAAACACGTTCCTTCCCTATATTTGAACTAACCACAGATGGGACTGTACTTCCCCAGAGAAGATTTTACCTGTTATAACCAGCATTTTTGTTTTCACTTTGTTGAGTATGTTGTTTAAAGGCATTCTTTGAGATATAGTTGATGTACAATATTATGTAAGTTTCAGGTGTACAACATAAATGGTTCTTAATTTTTTTTTTTTTGGCCACTTCTACTGATGGTCTTTAATTTATTTCCATCTTTATTCTTTTTTTTTTTTTTAATTTTATTTATTTATCTTTTGGGGGTGGGGTGGGGAGGGAGGGGGATGGGCAGGCCACTTCTATTGGTCTTTCATTTCTCTATTTTCATCCGTCTTTGTTCTTTGGCTCCTGTGGGCCTCCCATCGTGGTGGCCTCTGTTGTTGCAGAGCGCCAGAGCTCCGGCTCGGTAATTGGACACATTGGTCCAGCCGCTCTGCGGCACCTGGGATCTTTCCAGGCCAGGGAACGAACCGGCGCCCCTTGCACTGCAAGGTGGTGTCCTTACCCCCTGGACCACCAGGGAAGCCCTGATTCATAATTTTTAAAGGCTATATTCCATTTATAATTACTAAATATTAACTATATTCCCTGTGCTGTACAGTATATCCTTGTAGCTTATTTATTTTTGATTTTTTTTTATTGGAGGATAGTTGTTTTACAATATTGTGTTGGTTTCTGCCATACATCAACATGGACCAGCCACAGGTGTACATATGTCCCCTCCCTCCTGAAACCCTCCTCCCATCCCCCTCATCTTGCACTGTTGGTGGAAATGTAAATTGATACAACCACTATGGAGAACAGTATGGAGATTCCTTAAAAAACTAGGAACAGAACTACCACCTGACCCAACAATCCCACTACTGGGCATACACCCTGAAAAGACCATAAATGAGAAAGACTCATGTACCCCAGTGTACACTGGAGCACTTTTTACAAGTTTGTTTTATACATAGTAGTTTATACCTCTTAATCCCCTATAATGAGCATTTAAAGAGTCCATGAAAGCATTTAAAACACTCTTCTTATATTATTGCCTTGAAGCTTTGTAAGAACCTATGAAATAGCAGACTTTGTTTTCTATATTTTACAGACGAGAAAACCAAGCCACGGGAGGGCAGCTTGCTTGCCCAAGGTCAGTCCACTAAAAAAGGTGGAACTTGGATTTGAACCTAGCTCTTTTGCTTGTCAAGTCTGTTTTCTTATCTTCTATAGATGGAGGGAAAGACATTGCATTTACTTGCAGTGCCTGTTTCCTGCCCTCCTTCCCCCACCCACCCTCTAAGAATATGTACCCTGGTCAGCAGTGGTGGTGGGGAAGATGGAATGGGAAAGAAGATATGAATTAGGGCTTTCCTTCCCGTGTATGAATTTCCAAGGCCCTCTGCATGGACTAGACTCCCCATCCTTCCTATTAATCATCTCGTTTCCATGTCATCTACATGTTCACTAATTGGCAGGTTTGAAAATGACATTCTTGTTGTATGTAAAATGAGGGTTTTTTTTTTAAAGAAAAATATTGAAAAATATCAGACAAATCATTCAATATTCAGCATTCACACTTTGTGACCCTCATGGAGTACAGCATGCTTGTCCTTCACTATCTCCCGGAGTTTGCTCAAACTCACGTCCATTGAGTCAGTCCATTGTGCCATCTAACCCTGTCCTCCTCAGTCACCCCCTTCTCTTACCCTGGGGCAGCTGGGTGAGACTAAACTGATCTCACTTCCCATGAATGCTGTATGTTCTCAATCTTGGTTACATGTAAAATCATCTAGAAAACTTTTTAAACTTTTGAACTCCTACACCCCACACTAGAGCAGTTGGACTTTCTTAGAGTGGGAGCCCACAAAGCTCCTCAGGAGAAGCCTTTCCTGAATCTTCTTGACTTCTTACCACTTCCGCCTTTGAGCCTCACCTCTGAATTCTGGACCTACTTTTAGTGAGTAGTACTCAGTTTTACAGGCTTCCCCAGTGACTCAGTGGTAAATAATCTGCCTGCCAATGCAGGAGACACAAGAGATGCGGCTTCAATTCCTGGATCAGGAAGACCCCCTGGAGAAGGAAATGGGTACCCACTCCAGAATTCTTGCCTGGAGAATCCCATGGACAGAGGAGCCTGGTGAGCTACAGTCCATAAGGCTGCAAGAAGGCAGACGTAACTGAAGTGACTGAGCGTGCTCACAAGCATGTAATTAGTTCATGCCTTTGCTCTGTTGATCTTGTTGGGAGTAATTGTTTGGTAGAGCACTGAGACTAGGGCAAGTTGAGTATCTTGTGCAATGTTTTGTGTTAGAAACAGGAACATGTTGTGACACATCTTGGGATCAGGCACAGTCTGACATGGCGTGTTCTCTTCTGTTATAAAAGTGGTGTGTTGCAAACTGGTCTGACAAACTTTGGGCCCTTTACTTTGCACCAGTCACTGATAAGGCACAGGAATATATAGTGATATGACTAGAATGATACCAATTGTTACATCCCTCCTCCACTCTGCACCTACGTTAGCTGGTGAGATCAGGCATCTTCTAAATATGAGTGAATGGAAGTTCATATATTTTTTTAAGATTTATTTATTTATTTATTTTGGCGGGGGTGGGGTGGGGAGGGAGGGGAGCAGGCGGGCCGCTTCTATTGGTCCTTCATTTCTCCACTTTCATCCGTCTTCGTTCCTTGGCTCCTGTGGGCCTCCCATCGCGGTGGCGTCCGTTGTCGCAGAGCACCGGCTCTGGGCGCATGCGCTTCAGAGCTCCGGCTCGGCAATTGGACACATCGGTCCGGCCGCTCCGCGGCATGCGGGATCTTCCCAGGCCAGGGATCGAACCGGTGCCCCTTGCACTGCAAGGCGGTGTCCTCACCCACTGGACCATCAGGGAAAGCCCCGGAAGTTCATATTTAAAATGTCTTCTCGAAGGGAATAAGCTGGCAAGTGGAGAACCAGATCTGAAGCACTGTCTGCCCTATTGCTCAGCCCACACTGCTCCCTCCAGTTCTGGACAGTATCATACAGGTGCTGCAGCTTTTGCCTTGAATGTGCAGAATGTGCGTTATTTTGACTTAATTCTCTTAACACTATGTAAGCCATTATCCTCATTTTCCTGGGTAGGGAATGGGCTCATAGAGGCTGAGTAACTTTTGCAGGATTGCACAGAATGATGATAGGTAGCAGAACTGAGATGCTCAGGTCGGCTTGACTCCCAAGCCTATTCTCTGTCCCCTTAGCACATGGCATGATCTAACCCGAGGGCAAGGCTGAACATAGGAGCTGAAAAGGCTGCAGAATTCTTGTGATTTGTGTTAAGAAACAGGAACATGTTGCTCACAAGCATGTAATTAGTTCATGCCTTTGCTCTGTTGATCTTGTTGGGAGTAATTGTTTGGTAGAGCACTGAGACTAGGGCAAGTTGAGTATCTTGTGCAATGTTTTGTGTTAGAAACAGGAACATGTTGTGACACATCTTGGGATCAGGCACAGTCTGACATGGCGTGTTCTCTTCTGTTATAAAAGTGGTGTGTTGCAAACTGGTCTGACAAACTTTGGGCCCTTTACTTTGCACCAGTCACTGATAAGGCACAGGAATATATAGTGATATGACTAGAATGATACCAATTGTTACATCCCTCCTCCACTCTGCACCTACGTTAGCTGGTGAGATCAGGCATCTTCTAAATATGAGTGAATGGAAGTTCATATATTTTTTTAAGATTTATTTATTTATTTATTTTGGCGGGGGTGGGGTGGGGAGGGAGGGGAGCAGGCGGGCCGCTTCTATTGGTCCTTCATTTCTCCACTTTCATCCGTCTTCGTTCCTTGGCTCCTGTGGGCCTCCCATCGCGGTGGCGTCCGTTGTCGCAGAGCACCGGCTCTGGGCGCATGCGCTTCAGAGCTCCGGCTCGGCAATTGGACACATCGGTCCGGCCGCTCCGCGGCATGCGGGATCTTCCCAGGCCAGGGATCGAACCGGTGCCCCTTGCACTGCAAGGCGGTGTCCTCACCCACTGGACCATCAGGGAAAGCCCCGGAAGTTCATATTTAAAATGTCTTCTCGAAGGGAATAAGCTGGCAAGTGGAGAACCAGATCTGAAGCACTGTCTGCCCTATTGCTCAGCCCACACTGCTCCCTCCAGTTCTGGACAGTATCATACAGGTGCTGCAGCTTTTGCCTTGAATGTGCAGAATGTGCGTTATTTTGACTTAATTCTCTTAACACTATGTAAGCCATTATCCTCATTTTCCTGGGTAGGGAATGGGCTCATAGAGGCTGAGTAACTTTTGCAGGATTGCACAGAATGATGATAGGTAGCAGAACTGAGATGCTCAGGTCGGCTTGACTCCCAAGCCTATTCTCTGTCCCCTTAGCACATGGCATGATCTAACCCGAGGGCAAAAGGCTGAACATAGAGAGCTGAAGGTCTTGGTGGTAAAGTGCAGGAGTGAAACAGCAAGGGCAAGGAGCTGCTGGTCCAATAAGAGAGGAATGGAGAGAGCCGATCAGGCTGTGGGTCCCGTGTGTCCATATTATGCTAGTCACCCCTCCCTCCCTCATTCATCACATCTTTGGGGCCCTTTGATTTGCCGTGGGTCCCAGTGGTGATTGATGAGAAAGACAAAGTCTTTAAAAAGGCAAACTCGTAGTCAAAACCAAACCAAAACTACTCGTAGTCTTTTTAGGAGAAGAGGGTAGAAGAATGCGATAGAAAAAGAAAAGAAAAAGGAACACTGACAATTGAAGACAGTGTTACAACAGAGCTAGCCCCAGGTGCTGTTTACCAGGAATAGAAAGTATGCCCGCAGTTCTCCCTCAGTTACGACAAGTCCATTCCATTTGGACTGCTTGCCCAGTCTGCAGGGACCCCCAGGATCTGTCCTGCCAGCCCCTCTGACCATCTGTCCTCTGCCACATGCACCTACTTCTGGTTCAAGGTTGCCAGACTTCTTCCTGCCATTGAGCCGTTGCCTTGTTGTTCCTATAGCCCAGCTGGCTCTTTCTCTGGTGCTCCACAACCAGGATTTAGCTCCAGTGACTCCTCCTCAGAAAGTCCGCCTCATTCTCGCTTTGTCATATGATCCAATCCTCCCCCTCCTCCTCCTGGCACTAATCATGATCCACAAGTCAGTATAGTTTCGTAGTTAAGAGCACGGGCTCTGGAACCAGGTCTCCGTTCTGACATTTTACCAGCTAGGTAACTTTGGGTATGTCACTTAACCTATCTGGGTCTCCGTTTTCTCCTCTGACAATGGGAATGATGACAATGGTCCTCCTCATTTCCTAGAATGCTATGGTGGGGATTACCTGAGTTTACGTATGTAACTCATGAATGACGCCTAGTACTTAGGCAGTATGTACTAAAAACAAAGTGAGTGAACTGTCTCAATTCCATTCATCCTCCCAATACATATTGAGTTCTAATATAGAGAGATAGTAGGATGCAGGGCTTGAGATGTGACAGTGACCAAGCCAGGCAGAGCCTCTGTCCACAAGAGCTGCCTTTCAGAGCCATTCTTCTGTTGTCACAGATCTGCATTTCACTTGTAAACATTTGCCCAGAGGTCATCTAAGCCTTTGCTCTTCATTCCAGGTTTTATCTCCCACTTCCTATCTTGGGATTCGAGTACCGGGAGGCACCCTTTACTAGTGCCTTATTATGGCTAGAGGTGACACATCACATCTTTGGGGCCCTTTGATTTGCCGTGGGTCCCAGTGGTGATTGATGAGAAAGACAAAGTCTTTAAAAAGGCAAACTCGTAGTCAAAACCAAACCAAAACTACTCGTAGTCTTTTTAGGAGAAGAGGGTAGAAGAATGCGATAGAAAAAGAAAAGAAAAAGGAACACTGACAATTGAAGACAGTGTTACAACAGAGCTAGCCCCAGGTGCTGTTTACCAGGAATAGAAAGTATGCCCGCAGTTCTCCCTCAGTTACGACAAGTCCATTCCATTTGGACTGCTTGCCCAGTCTGCAGGGACCCCCAGGATCTGTCCTGCCAGCCCCTCTGACCATCTGTCCTCTGCCACATGCACCTACTTCTGGTTCAAGGTTGCCAGACTTCTTCCTGCCATTGAGCCGTTGCCTTGTTGTTCCTATAGCCCAGCTGGCTCTTTCTCTGGTGCTCCACAACCAGGATTTAGCTCCAGTGACTCCTCCTCAGAAAGTCCGCCTCATTCTCGCTTTGTCATATGATCCAATCCTCCCCCTCCTCCTCCTGGCACTAATCATGATCCACAAGTCAGTATAGTTTCGTAGTTAAGAGCACGGGCTCTGGAACCAGGTCTCCGTTCTGACATTTTACCAGCTAGGTAACTTTGGGTATGTCACTTAACCTATCTGGGTCTCCGTTTTCTCCTCTGACAATGGGAATGATGACAATGGTCCTCCTCATTTCCTAGAATGCTATGGTGGGGATTACCTGAGTTTACGTATGTAACTCATGAATGACGCCTAGTACTTAGGCAGTATGTACTAAAAACAAAGTGAGTGAACTGTCTCAATTCCATTCATCCTCCCAATACATATTGAGTTCTAATATAGAGAGATAGTAGGATGCAGGGCTTGAGATGTGACAGTGACCAAGCCAGGCAGAGCCTCTGTCCACAAGAGCTGCCTTTCAGAGCCATTCTTCTGTTGTCACAGATCTGCATTTCACTTGTAAACATTTGCCCAGAGGTCATCTAAGCCTTTGCTCTTCATTCCAGGTTTTATCTCCCACTTCCTATCTTGGGATTCGGAGTACCCGGGAGGCACCCTTTACTAGTGCCTTATTATGGCTAGAGGTGACACATCAGTCCATGGATTTTTATACCCCCATAATCTGTTGCTTATAGTCGTGTTCTTTCCTTTGGAGTCAGAATCGATTAGCGGTGTGGCTGAGGAGGCACGGGTGAGGGCTCACCCAGGAGATGACAGAAACAGCAGAGGAGCTGAAAGGTCTGCCTCCTGGCTTCTTCTATTCTAAGGCCAGACTTTCCCCCAGTTGACTTTCTTCTCTCCTCCATCTCACTTCCTGGAAGCCTTCCCTGACTTTCTCAAATAGCTGCTCTTAAATAGACATTGTGCTCATCCCTATAGTAAGACTTTGTTCCACTGCAGGGGAACTGTCTCCTCTTCTGACTCCCCACTAGTCTGCAGGGGCCTAAACCACGTTTTTGGTCTTATTCTCCCTTGTATCCTCCACCCAGCAGTACCTTCTCATTGTTGACAAGCACTGCCCTTATGGACACGTGGAACTTAGTGTGTGCTCAATCGTGTCTGACTCTTGACGACCCCATGGACTGTAGTCCATGAGGCTCCTCTGTCCATAGAATTTTCAAAGCAAGAGTACTGGAGTGGGTTGCTATTTCCTTCTCCTGAACTTAGGCAGAGGATAAGAACCACATAAAGTGGGTAACTTAGGAGGCCGCGATTTATCTTGTATTACAAAAGTTCTATTTATGAAAGAAGTGTTTGTGGGGTTCCATTGAGTAGGGCTTCCCAGGTGGCACTAGTGGTAAAGAATCTGCCTGCCAATGCAGGAGACATGCATTCCATCCCCGGGTGGGGAAAATCCCCGGGAGGAGGAACTGGCAACCCACTCCAGTATTCTTGGAAAGAGAATCCCATGGACAGAGAGGAGTCTGGCAGGCTACAAGCCAGGGGGTTGCAAAGAGTCAGACATGACAAAACATCTGAGCACAACACACTGGTAGGGAGTCAGGGTAATTGCTTTAAAAACAAACACCCCACATGTCAGTGACTTAATGCCCACAAATAACTAAATTTTTTAAATGATATGAGAGTTCAAGTGTTCAGTTAGCAACCTTCTTAATCTTGTGGCTCCACCATCTCTTATGCCCCTCCGGTCTTTTGTTGTGTCCTCTGTATTTGCCTGGCAGATGGAGAGAGAGAGAGAGAGACAATCATTCAAGACAGTCGCTCATCGCTTCCCATCCCAGACCGGAGCTGGGTGGCCTGGCTGCTAGGGAGGCGGGGGAGGCTATCTGGCTGGGCGCCCAGGAGGAGAAGGAGGTGTTCTGTGAGTCTGCAGCAGCCTCTGCCCTGGGAGCATGCCAGAGCCAGCTGACCCTTATGGGAAGTGACACGTGTGTCCACCTACAGCGGGCCCCAGAGGGATGAAGTTGCACTTATGTTTACTGTTTTGACTCTGCAGGCAAACTCATGTGACCAAAATTTAAATCACTGCCTCGAACTCATTGAACAAGTTGCCAAAGTGCAGGGACAACTCTTTGGGATCCTCACGACAACAGCCCAAGAAGGTGAGAACAGCCCGTGGGTCCCCCTCCGGTTCTCCCCTCTTTGCTTTCCTTTCTTTGTCCCTCCTCTGTGCTCTCTGCCTGGGTGGGTGTGGTTGGCTTTCTCTCGCTGACCTGACTTGTGGACTCTCCCAGGAGGACATTATGATGGCGTGGAAACGATCAAATCGCGCCTTTTGCCTTGGCTGGAGGCCTCCTTCACGGCCGCTTCTCTGGGAAAACCTGTGGACAGCAAGGTCCCCTCGCTACAGGTAGGGATCCTGAAGGATCCTCCTTGGTGTTCATGCAGCACCTGATCAGGCTCTGGGGAGTCAAACACGTAAAAGATGAGGCATTTTTTTACCTAGTGAGGGACTTGGTTCTAGTTAGGGAACTGAGACGTGGGTCGGAATGGCGAGTTTCTATGTACTGTAGTATGTGGCATAATGGATTGAGTTTTCTCTTAAGACAGATCCACATTAAAATCTCAGTCGTGCCTACTTCCTGATGGTGTGGCTTCAGGCAGCTGCACGAGCCTCAGCTTCCTCAGCTGGGAACAGGGCCTGCATCTGGGACACTGACGGGCCCACACTAGCCATTGAATAGTAGCTTTTAAATGGCAGGTTAGTCACTCAGACAGGGTACTCGGGAGAAAGGGGGGGATCAGAAGAGGAAGAGGTCCTTAGGAAGGGGATCGCTTAGTATTCTGAAAGAGGAAAATGAAACTAATTCACTAATTGGAAACTTCCAAGATAAGAAAACTCAATTCTGGTCGACTACTCAAGAGTGTCGGCCTTTATGATTGATATACGGGCGGTTTTCCTTGTGCAGTGGCAGTGTTTTCACAGTCGAGGACCAGACTGGAATAAGAACACATACTTTGCCCATGGCAGGGGTTCCCCAACCTCTGGGATCTAATGCCTGATAATGTGAGATGGAACTGACATACTGATACTAGAAATAAAGTGCTCGATAAATGTAAGGTACTTGAATCATCCTGAAACCATCTCCCATCCCTCAGTCCATGGGAAAACTGTCTTCCACGAAACTGGTCACTAGCGCCCAAGGTTGTGGGCCACTGGAAAGGCACAAGTATCACTATGTCTGCCTGATTTGGTTGAAGCCTCTTGGGATCTCGAAGGTGAGAACAGCCCGTGGGTCCCCCTCCGGTTCTCCCCTCTTTGCTTTCCTTTCTTTGTCCCTCCTCTGTGCTCTCTGCCTGGGTGGGTGTGGTTGGCTTTCTCTCGCTGACCTGACTTGTGGACTCTCCCAGGAGGACATTATGATGGCGTGGAAACGATCAAATCGCGCCTTTTGCCTTGGCTGGAGGCCTCCTTCACGGCCGCTTCTCTGGGAAAACCTGTGGACAGCAAGGTCCCCTCGCTACAGGTAGGGATCCTGAAGGATCCTCCTTGGTGTTCATGCAGCACCTGATCAGGCTCTGGGGAGTCAAACACGTAAAAGATGAGGCATTTTTTTACCTAGTGAGGGACTTGGTTCTAGTTAGGGAACTGAGACGTGGGTCGGAATGGCGAGTTTCTATGTACTGTAGTATGTGGCATAATGGATTGAGTTTTCTCTTAAGACAGATCCACATTAAAATCTCAGTCGTGCCTACTTCCTGATGGTGTGGCTTCAGGCAGCTGCACGAGCCTCAGCTTCCTCAGCTGGGAACAGGGCCTGCATCTGGGACACTGACGGGCCCACACTAGCCATTGAATAGTAGCTTTTAAATGGCAGGTTAGTCACTCAGACAGGGTACTCGGGAGAAAGGGGGGGATCAGAAGAGGAAGAGGTCCTTAGGAAGGGGATCGCTTAGTATTCTGAAAGAGGAAAATGAAACTAATTCACTAATTGGAAACTTCCAAGATAAGAAAACTCAATTCTGGTCGACTACTCAAGAGTGTCGGCCTTTATGATTGATATACGGGCGGTTTTCCTTGTGCAGTGGCAGTGTTTTCACAGTCGAGGACCAGACTGGAATAAGAACACATACTTTGCCCATGGCAGGGGTTCCCCAACCTCTGGGATCTAATGCCTGATAATGTGAGATGGAACTGACATACTGATACTAGAAATAAAGTGCTCGATAAATGTAAGGTACTTGAATCATCCTGAAACCATCTCCCATCCCCTCAGTCCATGGGAAAACTGTCTTCCACGAAACTGGTCACTAGCGCCCAAAAGGTTGTGGGCCACTGGAAAGGCACAAGTATCACTATGTCTGGATAAGCAAAACTCTGGTAACCTCGATTTTCAATGTTTTTTGGATTTACATACATTTCTTTCAAAAATGAAACCATTTAGAGCAGGCTCTTCTAAGCAAGACGGCCTTATGAGGTAATGGCTGAAGGATTCCTGTTTAGAGATGACTTGACAGAATCTAGTCTACCTTCTAAGGTCCTAGGAAGATTGTCCGATCTGTTACGTCTCAGTCTCCTCTGTTGCTAAGTGTGGACAATGCTTTTGCTTACTAAATAGGGTCATTGAGTCAAACATGATAAACATGGGACAAAGACCTTACATGTAGGAAGTTTTTACATGGGAAAAATGCCTCTTGGTTTTTTATCCCCTATAGACGTTATTCTGAGTATCAAGATGTAGACTAACATTTCAGTGTCTTTTTAAAAAAAACCTGACGTGTCACTTACCTGCAGTGAAAACCATAGGTTGAGGAATTTTGACAAATGCATATATCCTTATAACTCACATCCCTGTTGAGCTGGAAAACACTTCCAATCCTTCAGCTCATTCCCTTGTGCTACTTCCAAGTCCCCTCCCTCCACCCTCAGGGCAATCACCCTTCTGATTTTTATCACTCTAGGTTAATTGTGCCTGCACAGATATTTCATGAAAATGAATCTACATACTACCTGCCCTTTTTGACTGGACTTCTTTTGTCTACCATGATATTTTTGCTGTCCATGTAGACTTCATGTTTTCAGGCTCTGTTTTGATTTGTGTATCATTCCAGGACACTTTTGATAAGGACAGACATAAAGAGATTGGTCCTCGGGACATACAACAATTAGATGCTGATTTGAATGAAACTCGTGAGCAACTCAACCAGGTTCAAGACGAGTAAGAGGAATGCAAGTTATCTTCTTTCAAAAAGAATTGCTTGTTCTTGATTTTTAAATTTGAAATGAAAATACTTGCTCATGTAAAATTTAGACATTTTCAAATAAGCAATACGATGTGTGTGGTGTGTATGTGTGTATGAGTTGGGAGTCAGTGTCTTTGAATTTGGGGATGGGCCACTGGAAGGTTGTGGGCCACTGGAAAGGCACAAGTATCACTATGTCTGGATAAGCAAAACTCTGGTAACCTCGATTTTCAATGTTTTTTGGATTTACATACATTTCTTTCAAAAATGAAACCATTTAGAGCAGGCTCTTCTAAGCAAGACGGCCTTATGAGGTAATGGCTGAAGGATTCCTGTTTAGAGATGACTTGACAGAATCTAGTCTACCTTCTAAGGTCCTAGGAAGATTGTCCGATCTGTTACGTCTCAGTCTCCTCTGTTGCTAAGTGTGGACAATGCTTTTGCTTACTAAATAGGGTCATTGAGTCAAACATGATAAACATGGGACAAAGACCTTACATGTAGGAAGTTTTTACATGGGAAAAATGCCTCTTGGTTTTTTATCCCCTATAGACGTTATTCTGAGTATCAAGATGTAGACTAACATTTCAGTGTCTTTTTAAAAAAAACCTGACGTGTCACTTACCTGCAGTGAAAACCATAGGTTGAGGAATTTTGACAAATGCATATATCCTTATAACTCACATCCCTGTTGAGCTGGAAAACACTTCCAATCCTTCAGCTCATTCCCTTGTGCTACTTCCAAGTCCCCTCCCTCCACCCTCAGGGCAATCACCCTTCTGATTTTTATCACTCTAGGTTAATTGTGCCTGCACAGATATTTCATGAAAATGAATCTACATACTACCTGCCCTTTTTGACTGGACTTCTTTTGTCTACCATGATATTTTTGCTGTCCATGTAGACTTCATGTTTTCAGGCTCTGTTTTGATTTGTGTATCATTCCAGGACACTTTTGATAAGGACAGACATAAAGAGATTGGTCCTCGGGACATACAACAATTAGATGCTGATTTGAATGAAACTCGTGAGCAACTCAACCAGGTTCAAGACGAGTAAGAGGAATGCAAGTTATCTTCTTTCAAAAAGAATTGCTTGTTCTTGATTTTTAAATTTGAAATGAAAATACTTGCTCATGTAAAATTTAGACATTTTCAAATAAGCAATACGATGTGTGTGTGAGTGTGTATGTGTGTATGAGTTGGGAGTCAGTGTCTTTGAATTTGGGGATGGGATTTCTATATTATATTATGATCTTTAAGACTCTGGTCACCTCGGCTTTTATTCTTGGGGTTCCTTCTTCTTCACAGGGCCACTCTCAGCCCATGTTTATATAAAAAAAGTGTTACATGCAAATCTGTCTTTGGGGAGGGATATAAGAAAAGAAGCACACAGGAAGGGGTTCAAGAGAGTGAAAGATCAGATAAAGAGAAAAAAATAAGAGAAAAGGTAAAATGAAGCAGTCTGCATCTGTCAGTCAGTTAAGGGCTATATATGGCTGACTTAGAGACATTCAAGATTTTGAAATAACTTTTAGATACAAAAGCATATTTTGGAAAGTTAAGTAATGTCAGGAAATAACAGACCTCAGATGTACGCTTTGTGCAGAGCCAGGGTAGCAAGCTTGAGGAATCACTGCAATGAAAATTCCAAACTTTGGGGCTTATACTTGAGAGAGGTGGACAATGTGATGCAACAGCTTTCAACACACGTAACAAAAATCCACCAGTAAGGGTCTTCTCCTGCTGCCGCATTGTTCCATAGCTGACCTGCAGAGGGCAGCAAAGGACTCCGTTGTCACTACCTTAGGCTTGTGATGGAATAACGTGTGGCATTCTCTGCTGAGATTTCCTTCTAAGGAAACCATCTTTATTGATTTAGTTTTTCCCAGTTTTAAAAGCAATACACATTTTTCCCCTCAAAATGCATATAATAAAAGTACAAGGTGAAAATCACCTGTTTGTTTATGCCTGTTAACACTTTTGAACATTTTACTCCAGACATTTTTTCTTTCATACACACACACACAGAGTTCCCTCATTCATTTTTCCAGTTGGAACCATTGTCAGAAGTTCTATACCTGCAGCAGTCAAAATTTACAAATGTCATGTGCAAAATGCACGATTCCTCTGAATCCCTATGAATTAATTCAACTAATGTCAATTGATTTGGAGAGGGATAAGGAGGAGCCTTAACGCTGCCACCTCTTTTCTGGTTTATTGTAGTTCCTTTTTGTGTAAATGTTCGGTTAATTCCAAGTTCAGACTTCTGTGAGGGGCTGTGTTTGCCCTTTCAAGGGGACTCATTGTCCTCCTCCTTCTTTAGATGGCCATCTCAGGACAGGAGGAGAGGGGCTTTGGGTCTTGTGGTGCCCTCTGGATGCTTGCTGCCCTGCCTGGCTCTTGGCCATGGCTGGGTCCTGAAATCTGGCACTGGTGGATGCTGAGTTGTGACTTGTTGGTTAGGTTTCCTGGGGCATTCGATGAGCTCTGCTGCCGCCTCTGGTTATGAGGCAAAGCTTTGTGACCTTGCTGCTTCTTGACTTCAGGCAGCACCCCTACGAGCCAGAAATTCCTTCCTTTCTCTTGTCGCCATGGCTGTGTAGTTACCCATCAGAGCCGTCACGGACTGCACGGATTTAAAAAAAAAAAAAACCTTTTATCTGGAAATAATGTCAAATACAGAAAATTTGCTAGAGTAGTTTCAAAAGCACCCATATACGCTTTCATATGCCCTTTGCCCTGCTTACTCTATCATTTGCCCATTTACTCTTCCTATCTGTGTATGTACTCCCCTACACCATTTGAAAGTTGCACACAGGAAAGTGCTTGTTTTTTCCCTAAATGTCCTACTTTTCTTTTGGTTTAACCCATTTGTAATTCATAGTCTGTTTCTTAAGATATCAGAAATGCTGGAGGCTGTTCCCCCAGATTCCACAGTAGCCAGCTCTCTCCTCCACTCCTCTGCTTCCCAATCTCTAAATCCAGGGTGAGGGAAGGACGTTCCCAGGTCTATCCTGGAGACCAGTTTGGCTATGACTCAGTTCCAAAGGTGCCAATTCCAATAGAATGGGGACAGGTCTGCCCAAGTGTGATGAGCCCTAGCCCAGAGAAGACCACTGGATTTTATGCCAGGACCCCAGTTAGGAACCTCGCCTGTTCTCGTTCCCTGTGTCCAGTCTATGAGAGCATCCGGTTGAACCAACTGCCTAAACGTCTCCTACGTATGGTTCTTTCTCTTCTGCCACTATAGCTCTCAATCAAACCTCTGTAAGCATTCACCTCAAACAGTGGCCTTCCAACCGGCCTCCCTGCATGCATTCTTCTACAATCCATTTTCCACACAGAAAATAGAAATGTATTTTTATCATAAAGAGGGACACCCCCACCTCCCACTTCAAGCCTCTTAATCACCTCTTTTTTGTACTTAGAAAAAAACTTTCTGAAGTTCTTCCCAGAGCTCTCCTAGCCCTGTGTGATCTGGCCCTGCCCCTTGCTCCACCCTCATCTCATGCCAGGCTCACCTAGTCTTCTCTCTGCTTCCTCACCTCGAGGTCTTGCCTGTATCCTTTCAGCAAAACCGGAAGTCTTGCTGTTTCTTTGCAAAAATGGTTTTTTCTTGGCTTCCAGGTCTCAGCTCAGAAAGTCACATTATATACTGAATAGTCTTTCTTCTCTCTCTTTTAATTTTCTTTCAACAATTATCTATACTGGAACTTTGAAAAATTTGTCTGCATATTTATGATTCACTAAACTGGAAGCTCCAGAGGATTACCACCCTGTGTCACTCTTCTCGCATAGCATCTCTAGCACGCAGCACTGTGGCTGGCACGTAAGAAATGCTCAATGACTTGCTCAATGAGTGAATACATCTATAACAAAGAAATAAATATGTTAGCCTGTTTAAAACAATGCTTGTCACATGAACGTCCTACTTTTCTTTTGGTTTAACCCATTTGTAATTCATAGTCTGTTTCTTAAGATATCAGAAATGCTGGAGGCTGTTCCCCCAGATTCCACAGTAGCCAGCTCTCTCCTCCACTCCTCTGCTTCCCAATCTCTAAATCCAGGGTGAGGGAAGGACGTTCCCAGGTCTATCCTGGAGACCAGTTTGGCTATGACTCAGTTCCAAAGGTGCCAATTCCAATAGAATGGGGACAGGTCTGCCCAAGTGTGATGAGCCCTAGCCCAGAGAAGACCACTGGATTTTATGCCAGGACCCCAGTTAGGAACCTCGCCTGTTCTCGTTCCCTGTGTCCAGTCTATGAGAGCATCCGGTTGAACCAACTGCCTAAACGTCTCCTACGTATGGTTCTTTCTCTTCTGCCACTATAGCTCTCAATCAAACCTCTGTAAGCATTCACCTCAAACAGTGGCCTTCCAACCGGCCTCCCTGCATGCATTCTTCTACAATCCATTTTCCACACAGAAAATAGAAATGTATTTTTATCATAAAGAGGGACACCCCCACCTCCCACTTCAAGCCTCTTAATCACCTCTTTTTTGTACTTAGAAAAAAAATTTCTGAAGTTCTTCCCAGAGCTCTCCTAGCCCTGTGTGATCTGGCCCTGCCCCTTGCTCCACCCTCATCTCATGCCAGGCTCACCTAGTCTTCTCTCTGCTTCCTCACCTCGAGGTCTTGCCTGTATCCTTTCAGCAAAACCGGAAGTCTTGCTGTTTCTTTGCAAAAATGGTTTTTTCTTGGCTTCCAGGTCTCAGCTCAGAAAGTCACATTATATACTGAATAGTCTTTCTTCTCTCTCTTTTAATTTTCTTTCAACAATTATCTATACTGGAACTTTGAAAAATTTGTCTGCATATTTATGATTCACTAAACTGGAAGCTCCAGAGGATTACCACCCTGTGTCACTCTTCTCGCATAGCATCTCTAGCACGCAGCACTGTGGCTGGCACGTAAGAAATGCTCAATGACTTGCTCAATGAGTGAATACATCTATAACAAAGAAATAAATATGTTAGCCTGTTTAAAACAATGCTTGTCACATGAACGTACCTCCTTTCCTCTTTCTGTATATCTTTCAAAGGGGCCAAATTAGCCCCCTGCCCCCTTGTATATATATATGTGCTCACACATGTGTGCCATGTCTTTTTATTTTTAATTTAAGTATAGCTGATTTACAATGTGTTTTTTTTTAAAACTTTTATTTATTTATTTTTGGCTGTGCTGGGTCTTTGTTGATGTGTGGGTTTAGCTGCTCTGCGGTATGTGGGATCTTCCCGAATCAGGGATCGAACCTGGGTCTCCCACATTGGCAGATGGGTTCTTATCCACTGAGCCACAAGGGAAGCCCTACAATGTTGTTTTAATTTCTGCTGCACACCAAAGTGTTTCAGTTATATGTATGTATACATTATCATATTCTTTTCTATTATGGTTTATCACAGGATATTGACTATAGTTCTCCATGCTACATAGGACCTTGCTATTTATTGATTCTGTATATAATAGTTTGAATCTACTAACCCTAAACTTAACGTCCATTGCTCCCCCCGCGCCTTCTCCCTACACTGTCTTGACAGAAAAAAAACAAAACAAACAAAAAATGATGACTTTTCACCCTCTTCTCCCTTTCTTACTGTTTTCTTCTTCTTTTACTTTTCCATATTTTTCCCTTGATAAACATGTTCATTTTCCCCTTTAAAAAACCCCTATAATATATTCACATTTAAATTAAATCACAAGTTTCCCTTCAACTGCCAACATCCCTATTGCAAAGTTATTGCTACTCTGGTTTTAGTTTAGATTTGGGACATTTCATTCATTCATTCTGGTTTTCAAATGACCTCTACTGTATTACAGGCACTGTTTTAGGTGCTGGGGATAAAGAGATCAATAAAATGAACTCTTTGACCTAGAGTAGTTCGCAGTGTGTTTGTAATGAGATTATTGATAGTGTGGCAGGAGCTCAGGTGAAGAGGAGACAAACTTTGCTTGAGAGTCTGGTGTGCCCTTTGGAGAGGCATTCATTTGATGAGTGGACATTTGTTAGAGGAGAAGGAGAGGAGACAGGAATCTGGGAAACTCACATCACTTCCTCTATGGTCTCATTGCCTGGGATAGGTGGGGACTTGATAGGAATCTTTCTAGCCCGTAATTTCTCAGTCTGCCTCACCGTATGGGGGAGGCCAGTGTTCGGTCTTCCATTCTTCTGTCCAAAGGTAAGTGGGAAGACTGGTGTGGAGTTTAGAAAGCATTCACAACCTCTTAGTCTCTGAACTACTATGATGAGACTGGATTCTCCAGGGATGTAGGGTCAGAGATGTCCAGAACTCTTTGCTATGATCTCTCTCCAGGACCACTTCATTGAAAATCACTGGTCTTTGTCTAACGGCATCCATCACATTCTCCTTTTCTTTAATTTAGATAGGTCTAAAGAAATAGTGTGATTGATTATGATTTGTCTACAATGGGGAGAGTCCTTGAAACTAACAATGGGAAAAAAACATTAATGTGCACACCAAAGTGTTTCATTTTTTCCCTTTTCTATTATGGTTTATCACAGGATATTGACTATAGTTCTCCATGCTACATAGGACCTTGCTATTTATTGATTCTGTATATAATAGTTTGAATCTACTAACCCTAAACTTAACGTCCATTGCTCCCCCCGCGCCTTCTCCCTACACTGTCTTGACAGAAAAAAAACAAAACAAACAAAAAATGATGACTTTTCACCCTCTTCTCCCTTTCTTACTGTTTTCTTCTTCTTTTACTTTTCCATATTTTTCCCTTGATAAACATGTTCATTTTCCCCTTTAAAAAACCCCTATAATATATTCACATTTAAATTAAATCACAAGTTTCCCTTCAACTGCCAACATCCCTATTGCAAAGTTATTGCTACTCTGGTTTTAGTTTAGATTTGGGACATTTCATTCATTCATTCTGGTTTTCAAATGACCTCTACTGTATTACAGGCACTGTTTTAGGTGCTGGGGATAAAGAGATCAATAAAATGAACTCTTTGACCTAGAGTAGTTCGCAGTGTGTTTGTAATGAGATTATTGATAGTGTGGCAGGAGCTCAGGTGAAGAGGAGACAAACTTTGCTTGAGAGTCTGGTGTGCCCTTTGGAGAGGCATTCATTTGATGAGTGGACATTTGTTAGAGGAGAAGGAGAGGAGACAGGAATCTGGGGAAACTCACATCACTTCCTCTATGGTCTCATTGCCTGGGATAGGTGGGGACTTGATAGGAATCTTTCTAGCCCGTAATTTCTCAGTCTGCCTCACCGTATGGGGGAGGCCAGTGTTCGGTCTTCCATTCTTCTGTCCAAAGGTAAGTGGGAAGACTGGTGTGGAGTTTAGAAAGCATTCACAACCTCTTAGTCTCTGAACTACTATGATGAGACTGGATTCTCCAGGGATGTAGGGTCAGAGATGTCCAGAACTCTTTGCTATGATCTCTCTCCAGGACCACTTCATTGAAAATCACTGGTCTTTGTCTAACGGCATCCATCACATTCTCCTTTTCTTTAATTTAGATAGGTCTAAAGAAATAGTGTGATTGATTATGATTTGTCTACAATGGGGAGAGTCCTTGAAACTAACAATGACCAAACTAGGTTGAAAACACAGGGAAACTGTGCTCAATTAGTGGCGGAAGTCAGAGACAGGAAGACATGAAAAACATGGTAGTTAAGTGTAACCATGGAGGATTTTTTATAGGTATTTATTGAGTCTGGGAAAATTAAGTCAAATGCAACTCTACAGTACAGGATAATAAGAACAGGTATAAATACATTACAGAAAAATGGAGATTTTATAGAGAGAAGCAACCAGGGGATTTGGTGTTAGAGCAGATGAATTAGGAGGTTGAGAAGGAGAGATTGAATGAGTTTCTTTGTAATTTATATCTTAATATCAGTAATTATTATGCCATCGTGTAGGGGTAGTTACACTGTAATTGGTTTGTATTTGACACTGAGGAAAGACACTAGCATGTTTTTGCATACCAGCGTGCCATAATATTTGTAATATCTGGTTGAATGCAGACGTCTTATAATTTGATCTTGTTTATGTTGAATTTATAGTGTATGGCAGAAGTTCCCAAGAGAACCTATGCCTTGATTTTAAAAGTCTGCCAGTTCTGGAAAGTCTGTCTTTAGTTACTGATTTCTCTTACAGTATGGCTGAGACTGAAAAGACTCTTGAAGAACCCAAGAACAGATCGGCCATATCCCTTTTGGCTGCAGAGGAGGAAATAAATCAGCTAAAAAAGCAGTAAGAAAAAAAATGACAGAATTATTGCAGGCTGCTGATTAATCTCTGAATTTAGCTTTTTTGGGTGCTCCATTATAGTATGAAAGAATCTGTCCAAAAACTGAAAAGACAGCAGTATTTTCATTAATGTTTTACATATTTTTCTTACTGCAAAAGCAATGTCTATCTACTATAGAAAATCTTCAAAGTACCACACATTAGAAAGGAACCAAAACCCCTCATAATTCCAGAGCCAGTTCACTGCCTCCATTGGCTGTTTCTTCCAACTGGTACATTAAAAATAAAGACAACGAAATTTAAGTGTACAGTTGCGGACCTCATTTTTTTCATCTAACATTATTTTTCTCTGTGACTTAAAAAATAAAACAGAGTTTAGTTTCAAATAGGCACATCATATTTCCTCATTTGGGCATTTCCCTAATAGTGAATATTTACTTTGATGCCAATTTTCAACATTGGAAATAATTTTTCAGTAGTAAATCCTAATTTAAATTCATATGATTCTTTAAAGATTAATTTCTAGAAAGGGAAAATAAACACTGATCCTTTCAGGTTATACTTTTCGAAAACCTTGGTTTGATTTTTTCCCCCCCCAAAAGAGCAGTCATAGTAAAATATATACATACATATGTATGTGTACACAAACACATATATATGTATACATACACACACACAAATATGTGGGTATATATACATACATACACACCTTTCTACTGCCTTCATACATGCTCCAGTTGTTCTGATCTCTTTAGGAACATCCATACATTTTAATCAGGAGCACTGTTCTATTTTCCACTTCTCACTCCCTTCTCATCGCCATTTTAATCTCTTACTTTCTAGTTGATGAAGCTTCTCAAATTCTTTGATCCTATTACTCAGCAATTCCCAATAGCCCCAACTCTGTTCTTCACTGCTTCTAGGCCAGCATTTCATTCTTCTAACTTTTCGGCATCCTTCTTAACCATACCCCCTCCCTTTCCTTCTTACACCATTGTCATTTTCAACATCACTGCATGTTCTCTTACATGGGTTTTTCTCCCTGGAATGATGGCCATGCCACTGTCTTTGTATGAATGAGGATGCCCATCTTATTTCTAAAGCTCTGGTCCTTTCCATAGTCCATCATCTGTATAGGTCCATACTTCCGCTTAGTGTTGCGGATGTAATTCAGTCTCCATTGACATTCCCTCTACCCCAGCTCTGCTCCACCCCCATCCCATCTGTTCATGGACGAGCTAGTGAGAATAGATGATTTCTTTGACCAGCTTCTGGACTGGGTTTTGGAGCTCACGTGCTTCCAGAGTTTTGGGCAGGGAAGCCGTCCAGTATGCACTAGGATGATATGGTGTTTCATCTCCAAGGACTTCACGACTCTGCCCCCTGCCTTGGCTGGATGACTTGCACACTTTTCTTGAGGAGCTTTTCCATGCAGACATGATGTGGCACCCTGACCCTGGCCATTCTGCTCTTTGTTAATTTATGCTTGTTCCTATTATTTCCATGAGATTCCCAGGGCAGTCATGGGCACACTAAACAGAGTAGCCCCATGAAGTAGGTCAGTTACTGTTTATTAACTTTCCTCCATCTCTCCCCGCCTCTCTTTTCTTTCAAACCTGTGTTTCTGTTCAGGCTTAAATGCCTTCAAGCCCAGGAAGAATCTCGCCACAGAAACTCAGAGCGCAGGAGATCAGACAAGCAGGGCTCCGAGCAGCGTAGGAGAGTGGCAGTGCGGGGCTCGGAGCAGCGGGTCTCAGACCTGGACAAGCGGAGGGCAGACCAGCGGAATGCAGAAGCTGTCTGTGATTATGAGAAACAGCTCCGAACGCTGAAGGATGAGATAGCTGTTCTGTCTGCTGAAAAATCTGTACTTCAAGAAAGGTCTGTCAAATTCTCACAGCTCTTTTCATTAAGCCCTTTTGCCAAGTTACTGATCAAAGCCTGGCCTAAATTGATGTCCTGAGCCCAAACTCCAACAGGCTGTTCTTCACTGCTTCTAGGCCAGCATTTCATTCTTCTAACTTTTCGGCATCCTTCTTAACCATACCCCCTCCCTTTCCTTCTTACACCATTGTCATTTTCAACATCACTGCATGTTCTCTTACATGGGTTTTTCTCCCTGGAATGATGGCCATGCCACTGTCTTTGTATGAATGAGGATGCCCATCTTATTTCTAAAGCTCTGGTCCTTTCCATAGTCCATCATCTGTATAGGTCCATACTTCCGCTTAGTGTTGCGGATGTAATTCAGTCTCCATTGACATTCCCTCTACCCCAGCTCTGCTCCACCCCCATCCCATCTGTTCATGGACGAGCTAGTGAGAATAGATGATTTCTTTGACCAGCTTCTGGACTGGGTTTTGGAGCTCACGTGCTTCCAGAGTTTTGGGCAGGGAAGCCGTCCAGTATGCACTAGGATGATATGGTGTTTCATCTCCAAGGACTTCACGACTCTGCCCCCTGCCTTGGCTGGATGACTTGCACACTTTTCTTGAGGAGCTTTTCCATGCAGACATGATGTGGCACCCTGACCCTGGCCATTCTGCTCTTTGTTAATTTATGCTTGTTCCTATTATTTCCATGAGATTCCCAGGGCAGTCATGGGCACACTAAACAGAGTAGCCCCATGAAGTAGGTCAGTTACTGTTTATTAACTTTCCTCCATCTCTCCCCGCCTCTCTTTTCTTTCAAACCTGTGTTTCTGTTCAGGCTTAAATGCCTTCAAGCCCAGGAAGAATCTCGCCACAGAAACTCAGAGCGCAGGAGATCAGACAAGCAGGGCTCCGAGCAGCGTAGGAGAGTGGCAGTGCGGGGCTCGGAGCAGCGGGTCTCAGACCTGGACAAGCGGAGGGCAGACCAGCGGAATGCAGAAGCTGTCTGTGATTATGAGAAACAGCTCCGAACGCTGAAGGATGAGATAGCTGTTCTGTCTGCTGAAAAATCTGTACTTCAAGAAAGGTCTGTCAAATTCTCACAGCTCTTTTCATGTAAGCCCCTTTTGCCAAGTTACTGATCAAAGCCTGGCTTGGTAAAGGGGGGAAAAATGGCTAAATTGATGTCCTGAGCCCAAACTCCAACAGGATGACAAGTTTTGAATTGTAGAGGGATTGTTTTCTCTAACTGCACCCTTCCAAAAAGACGATACCTCCTGGGTTAATAATATTTGGGTATTAATTTCAGACTGGCATTGAAGCTTAGGAAATGAAACTGAGAGGTGCCAAGGAAAGTCTGTGGCTTGATGCCAGATTTGAGTGCCTATAATGCAACCCATGTTGAAGGACTGTAGGAGAGTCCTGTTCTCTGAGTCCTAGGAGTCCGTTCTCCAGGAAAGGCCCACTGTCATTTTACTGTCGGCATTTCCTTTTTCACATCTCACTTTGTTAGATGGGGTAGGTAGATAAGGGAATGTGGAACTGCCTTCTCCTGGTGGAGAGAATGGTAAGACAGGACATTCAGCGTTGGATGTTCCTCTCAGCATTTTCTTGTGCTTCCCAGCACTTCTCCTCTTCCCGACCGTTCCCGCGGTGTGCCCAGATTCAGCCTACCGTCAAAGCCACCCCTACCCTAGCTCTGCATTTCCTTAAATGTCACCCTGGTCTTTCATGTTGGGGAGGCACTCCAACAGTGTGGCGTGGGTGCTAGCTTGTCCTAGTGCCTGGGAACCGCTTCTGTGCATTGCTGCCTAACTGGAGGTTCAGTGACATCACATTAACAGTTTGAAATTGGCTATGGTGAGAATAAGTGTTGTACCATGGAAATCGGCAAACACTATAAATGAGGGCTTCCCCTACTCCACCTTCAGAGAGACTGCTGTGCACTCCCCGTGGCCCCATAGTTCCTTCTACAGAACCTTCCTTTAGACTAGCTACTCTGATCATTTACTATGTACTTCGTAACACTATATAATACTGTTCATAGATAACAATGCTTTTAAATTGACCAAGTACTTCTGCCGGATCTTCCAACCTGAAACAAGGCACAGATGATGTAGGTAAAAATGGAGGATCTAGAGAGGAGAAATAATTGCAAATAATTCCATTGCTATGGAGGGAGAACACAGGTTTTCTTTGTCATTGTTCAATCAGTGCTCATCTCATTTTATGCCAGAAAGCTAGCTCAGGCATGTGTTCGTAGCCAAAGGTCCAGGTAAGAAATCTGCTAGCTGTGTTACTCTAGGATAGCCCTCTTAGCAGTTCTGAATCTCAACCTCCTCATCTGTAAAATGGGCAGCAATCTGTGCTGACCTTACCTGGCTGCTTGAAGCCTAAACTGATGTGCTGAGTGAATGAAAGTGAGGCTCTAAATTCTAAGGCACCTGGCAAATATCCAGTACTGTTTTACATTTGTGGCTCTATCCGGGGCCTTGTGGATACCCAGTGCTTCTCACGGGGAGCTTCCCTCCTTGCTCAGTGACTTTTGGTTTAGCGGGAGAGAAGCAACAGTTTATGGGAGAGTGTAGGAACTAGAGTGGGAAGGGAATCAGAGCGCTTTGCTGTCTGATTCTTGCCCACCTACAGGTGCGCCAGGAGCCGGTCTCCTAGCCCTGAGCCTCACAGCTGCAGCCAGAGCCAGAGCCACAGCCAGAGCCGCAGCCAAAGCCGTAGCCACAGCCGCAGCCAAAGCCGCAGCCAGAGCCGCTGCCCGAGCCAGAGCCAGAGCCGCAGCCACAGCCATAGCCGCAGCCACAGCCACAGCCGCAGCCACAGCCGAAGCCGCAGCCCGTCCGCCAGCCCTTCCTCCGCGAAGGCCAGGACCCCGTCCCCGAATCGCTCCAAACTGTCCAACATGGCGCGCAAGGCCGCCCTGCTGTCCCGGTTCAGCGACGCCTATTCTCAGGCCCGCCTGGATGCGCAGTGCCTGCTGCGGCGATGCATCGACAAAGCGGAGACAGTGCAGCGGATCATCTACATCGCAACCGTGGTATGTGAGCCTCGTGGACACCACTGCGCTTGCGTGGTCCCTGGGCATCGTGGGCAGGAGAACTTGGGTAACCTGAACGGGACGCTTGAGATGACTGGTAGGGCCTCAGGTCAGGGAAGGAGAGTGAACCTCCATCTGTCTCCTTCCTCCCTTCTTTCCTTCCTGCTTTCCCCTCTTCACCTTCTGTTCTTTTTCTCTCCTTCCTTCCTTTCTTCCCTTCCATCTATTACAAATCTTTGCGATGAATTGTTTTTTATGCTAATTAACTTTTTTAAACTTTTATTTTACTTTTAAATATTACAGAGTTTTGTTGTTTATAGATATGTATGTTCCCAGATTAGTCATATGTATATCACCCCCTTCCCACCCCTCCCGACCATCACACAGCACCCCTGAAGGATCTCCTTTTCTCACAGAGCAATGACTATAGCTATTTTTTTCACTTATGATAGTACAGGCCTTCATGCTACTTCCTTTACACCTCCCACCCTCTGTTCCTTCCCCACAATGTCCATCTGTCCACTGTCCATGTCTGTCTTTCCGTCGTTTCACTGCTGGGCTTCCTGGGTTGTTCAGTGGTAAAGAATCCACTGTAAATACAGGAAACAGTCAATGTAGTCAAAGGAACCGCTGAACTAAGGCCAGCCCTACTGTAAATGCAGGAAACACAGGAGAACCAGTTTCTATCCCTGGATCAGGAAGATTCCTCAGAGAAGAATGGAAACTCCCTCCAATATTCTTGTCCTGGAAGAATTCCATGGACAGAGGAACCTGGAGGGTTGTAGTCTATGGGCTTGAAAAAGAGTTAGACATGACTTAGCAACAAATGACAACAATCATTTGATTGGTTACCTTCCACTCTTAGAAAAATCATAAGACTCTGGTTGTGTTCACGCCTCTGTTTATTTAACTAAGGGTAGTTATTGAAACTGATTGAAAACAGCTCATATATAATCCTCAGTTTTATGGATACCATATTGAGACACTAAGAGTCTGTTATGAGAACAATTAAATATTTCAAAACAGGGCTTTCCTGGTGGTACAGTGATTGCCCTTTTGCGGGATGCATCGACAAAGCGGAGACAGTGCAGCGGATCATCTACATCGCAACCGTGGTATGTGAGCCTCGTGGACACCACTGCGCTTGCGTGGTCCCTGGGCATCGTGGGCAGGAGAACTTGGGTAACCTGAACGGGACGCTTGAGATGACTGGTAGGGCCTCAGGTCAGGGAAGGAGAGTGAACCTCCATCTGTCTCCTTCCTCCCTTCTTTCCTTCCTGCTTTCCCCTCTTCACCTTCTGTTCTTTTTCTCTCCTTCCTTCCTTTCTTCCCTTCCATCTATTACAAATCTTTGCGATGAATTGTTTTTTATGCTAATTAACTTTTTTAAACTTTTATTTTACTTTTAAATATTACAGAGTTTTGTTGTTTATAGATATGTATGTTCCCAGATTAGTCATATGTATATCACCCCCTTCCCACCCCTCCCGACCATCACACAGCACCCCTGAAGGATCTCCTTTTCTCACAGAGCAATGACTATAGCTATTTTTTTCACTTATGATAGTACAGGCCTTCATGCTACTTCCTTTACACCTCCCACCCTCTGTTCCTTCCCCACAATGTCCATCTGTCCACTGTCCATGTCTGTCTTTCCGTCGTTTCACTGCTGGGCTTCCTGGGTTGTTCAGTGGTAAAGAATCCACTGTAAATACAGGAAACAGTCAATGTAGTCAAAGGAACCGCTGAACTAAGGCCAGCCCTACTGTAAATGCAGGAAACACAGGAGAACCAGTTTCTATCCCTGGATCAGGAAGATTCCTCAGAGAAGAATGGAAACTCCCTCCAATATTCTTGTCCTGGAAGAATTCCATGGACAGAGGAACCTGGAGGGTTGTAGTCTATGGGCTTGAAAAAGAGTTAGACATGACTTAGCAACAAATGACAACAATCATTTGATTGGTTACCTTCCACTCTTAGAAAAATCATAAGACTCTGGTTGTGTTCACGCCTCTGTTTATTTAACTAAGGGTAGTTATTGAAACTGATTGAAAACAGCTCATATATAATCCTCAGTTTTATGGATACCATATTGAGACACTAAGAGTCTGTTATGAGAACAATTAAATATTTCAAAACAGGGCTTTCCTGGTGGTACAGTGATTAAAGAATCCACCTTGCCATGTAAGGGGCACTGGTTCGATCCCTGGCCTGGGAAGATCTGACGTGCCACGGAGTGGCTGGACCAGTGTGTCCAATTATGAGCCAGCACTCTGGAGCGCAAGCGCCCAGAGCTGGTGCTTTGCAAGGAGAGGCCAATGCAATGGGAGGCCCATGCAGGCCAAAGAATAAAGATGGATGAAAACAAGTAAATAAAAAAACCAATAAAAGAGGCTGATAAAAAAATCTTATAAAACAAAACAAAATATTGGTGTACGAGAAGAATCACCAGAATCTTTTGAATTTCATCCTATATTTATTAATTTATATCAGAAGTCAGCAAATTATGACCCCTGAGCCATATCTAGTTCTGGCCTATAGTTCTAAGAGAAATATCACCCAAGAGCTAACACATAACAATGGTTTTACATTTTAAAGGGTTTAAAAAAAAATAGTGACAAAGACAATGTGTTACCCACAAAGCCTTAAATATTTACTATTTGGCTTTTTACAGAAAAAGTTTGCCAGCTCCTGGTTTATATAATGAAGAATCACATATGGAGTTATTAAAGTTCTGTAATTGTAGAGACCATGTGTTTCATGTATAACTGAGGTGTCCCCATGCCTCCTACAGAAGACATACAATAAGTATTTTTTGAATTAATATATGCCAGAAAACATGCCAGGTGCTCAATGTGTCTGTGTATGACATGACCACTAGATTGATACTTTTCTCATTTCTTGACCAGTAACATGATCATGCTATGGGATCAAAGCATCAACTAGCATATTTCAAGTATTTATATAACCACGGGTGATTTTATTTCCTTCAATGCCTGCCTTGTTCTGCTCCTTGAAATCAGGAATGCCAAAACAATGGCTGTCTCGCAATTAGGATAGTCTCACAGATAGTGAATAGAATGTGTATTTTACGCACTTTCCAAAATTTAAATATGTATATTCTTCCAGATGAAAAGTAGTTTTGACTGCTGGGTTTCATTATCAGAAGTCCAATATGCTGCTGAATTTTTGCTGGGCATTCTTTCTTCATTTCCTTGCTTTGGACCTCTATGCGCCACTCCTTCCACCGAATGCATTTGCTGTCTTTTTTGTTTAGGAGGCATTCCATGTAGCTAAAATGGCATTCAGACACTTCAAGATCCGTGTGAGGAAGTCACTGACACCATCTTATGCGGGGTCAAATGACTTTGAGGATGCTGTCTCGGATTATATCATTTGTCATCTTGATCTATATGATTCCCAAAGCAGTGTTAATGTAAGTGTTGGGCCTCTTATTGGGACTGGTTTGCTGATGTATTGAAAGCTAACAACTTGAAAATCTGTCCAGTGCTTACTATCACTTCTATGTAATGGACGAGCAGGAATGAGCAGCATCCAACAAACTTTGTGGAACCAGTCATTACGGGCTGTTTCTTTCTTAAACATTTCACCGGAAAACTATTTTGAACTTTCTAGTTCAGGGTTTAAAAATAGCTAACACATAACAATGGTTTTACATTTTAAAGGGTTTAAAAAAAAATAGTGACAAAGACAATGTGTTACCCACAAAGCCTTAAATATTTACTATTTGGCTTTTTACAGAAAAAGTTTGCCAGCTCCTGGTTTATATAATGAAGAATCACATATGGAGTTATTAAAGTTCTGTAATTGTAGAGACCATGTGTTTCATGTATAACTGAGGTGTCCCCATGCCTCCTACAGAAGACATACAATAAGTATTTTTTGAATTAATATATGCCAGAAAACATGCCAGGTGCTCAATGTGTCTGTGTATGACATGACCACTAGATTGATACTTTTCTCATTTCTTGACCAGTAACATGATCATGCTATGGGATCAAAGCATCAACTAGCATATTTCAAGTATTTATATAACCACGGGTGATTTTATTTCCTTCAATGCCTGCCTTGTTCTGCTCCTTGAAATCAGGAATGCCAAAACAATGGCTGTCTCGCAATTAGGATAGTCTCACAGATAGTGAATAGAATGTGTATTTTACGCACTTTCCAAAATTTAAATATGTATATTCTTCCAGATGAAAAGTAGTTTTGACTGCTGGGTTTCATTATCAGAAGTCCAATATGCTGCTGAATTTTTGCTGGGCATTCTTTCTTCATTTCCTTGCTTTGGACCTCTATGCGCCACTCCTTCCACCGAATGCATTTGCTGTCTTTTTTGTTTAGGAGGCATTCCATGTAGCTAAAATGGCATTCAGACACTTCAAGATCCGTGTGAGGAAGTCACTGACACCATCTTATGCGGGGTCAAATGACTTTGAGGATGCTGTCTCGGATTATATCATTTGTCATCTTGATCTATATGATTCCCAAAGCAGTGTTAATGTAAGTGTTGGGCCTCTTATTGGGACTGGTTTGCTGATGTATTGAAAGCTAACAACTTGAAAATCTGTCCAGTGCTTACTATCACTTCTATGTAATGGACGAGCAGGAATGAGCAGCATCCAACAAACTTTGTGGAACCAGTCATTACGGGCTGTTTCTTTCTTAAACATTTCACCGGAAAACTATTTTGAACTTTCTAGTTCTGTTCTTCAGACAGGTCCTTAAGGTTGGAAGGTAGAGTATCATGGTACTGAAGAGCAATGATTTTGGGAAAGACAGTTATGGATCTGCATCCTGGCTCTGCCCCTTACTAGCTGTGTAACCTTGCACATTTACTTAAGTTCTCTGTTACTTAGGTTTTCTCATCTTTAAATGGGAGCACCAATGGTCATAACCCCATAGAGTTTGTGAGAGGATTAAATGAAAGGATGCAGGTAGTTTGCTTAGCAAAACAGTTGACACTGAATAAGCTCTCAATAAGAGCAAGCTATTATAATTTGGGGGCTCCCCAGGTGGCTTTGGGGCAAAGAACCTACCTGCCAATGCAGGAGATTCAAAATACGTGGGTTCAAGCTCTGGGTCGGGAAGATCCCCTGGAGTAGGAAATGGCAACCCTCTCCAGTATTCTTGCCTGAAAAATCCCATGGACAGAGGAGCCTGGTGGGCTGCAGTCCACGAGGTCTCAAAGAGTCAGACACAACTGAGTGACTGAGCACCAGCATGAGCAATTGTAATTGTTGCTGCTATAGATTATGAGCAAGTCAGAGCTTTGTGTTGGCAATCATGTAACTTGCCCAGAGTAGAAAAAATAGTAGGAAATAATAAATAAAAGAGTTTTTACCTTAGTTTTTTGGGGAGACTTTCTTGGTCTTCAGGATGTTGTTTGTCTTCTGCCATCTTTCCTCCTTCTCTGTTAACAAGTCTCCCTGGTTTTAGCAAATGCACGTCTCTAGTTTACCTTATTTTTCACTCACATGCTCTTCCTCCTACCCCTACCCCCATCAGTCATAATGTCCTTTGGATTGTCAGTGTATCTTTCACAGGTTGGTAACAAGATGATGCCATCTTTTTGTTTTTCAGGATGTGATTCGAGCCATGAATGTCAATCCCAAGATTTCATTCCCTCCTGAAGTTGATTTTTGCATCCTCAGTAACTTCATCCAGGAGATATGTTGCATTGCCTTTGCAATGCAGACTTTAGAACCACCCCTTGATATTGCATTTGGGGCCGATGGAGAAATTTTTAATGATAACAAGTAAGAGACATAGGAACAGAAGCCAAGGGATTCTCTTTTTTTATGAGATTATTTTTAATATTTATTTTTGTTTGTTTGGATGCTCCAGGTCTTAGTTGCAGTATGTGGGATCCCTGACCAGGGATCGAACCCTGCCCTCCCAGCATTGGGAATGTGAAGTCTTAGCCAGTAGTCTACCAGGGAAGTCCCTCAAGGGATTCTTTATGAATATATGATCTTGTCTTTATTCCCTGGGATCAATTTAGGGAAAAGAACTCTGGGTGGGGAATTCAGCAGGCATTACCTGATTTCTAAGCCCTGCCTCTCTCTACTGGAGGGTGGGGCCTTTTCCAGGGATCATTTTCCTTCTCAGTCAAATGTGATTCAGAGGAGACTTTCTGATTTTCATTGAGCATACTGGTTTTGGGGAGAAATAAGAAGTATCTGGACTCTGGAACACTTTAAAAGTGTTGTATAAATACAAACATGTATTACTTTTTATTGTTTAAAAATTGTTATTGAGGTATAATTGACACATAATGTTATATTAGTTTCATGTCTACAACATAATGATTCCATATTTGTATGTATTGTGCAATGACTACCATGAAAAGTCCAGTTAGGGCTTCCCTGGTGGTCCAGTGGGTAAGGACACAGCCTTGCAGTGCAAGGGGCGCTGGTTCGATCCCTGGCCTGGGAAGATCCCATATGCCGTGGGGCAGCTGGACCAATGTGTCCAATTACCGAGCCAGAGCTCTGGAGCGCATGCGCCCAGAGCCGGTGCTCTGCGACAACAGAGGCCACTGTGATGGGAGGCCCACACGGGCCAAAGAACAAAGATGGATGAAAATAGACAAATGAAAGACCAATAGAAGTGGCCCGCCTGCCCCCCTCCCTCCCAACCCGCCCCCCTCAAAAAGAAAAGTCTAGTTAACATCTGTCACAATACATAGTTACAATTTCTTTTTCTTGCATTGAGAACTTTTAAGATCTATTTTCTCTAAGCAGCTTTCAAATGTGCAATACAGTAGTATTAACTGGATTGTTAACAGTTATACATCTGCATGGCTTATTTATTTTGTAACTGTAAGTTTGTACTTTTTGATCTCTCTAACCCATTTTGCACACCCCCACCTCTCTCTACCACTAATCTGTTCTTTGTGTCTGTGAGCCTGGTTTTTGTTTGTTTTAGATTCCATGTATAAGTGAAATTGTATGATATTTGTCTTTTTCTGTCTGACTTATTAATGCCTTCAAGATCCATCTGTGTTGATTCAATTGATAAGATTTCATTCTCTTTTTTATAGCTAAATGGTATATATACTACCATTGTATATATATATATATATATATACAGAGAGAGAGAGAGAGAGAGAGAGAGAGAGAGCTCAAGGGCTCCCTTTTCTGTACATCCTTTCCAGCACTTCTTATCGTTTTGATAACAGCTCTTCTAACAGGTGTGAGGTGATACCTCATGATTTTGATTTCTCTATGGTTAGTGGTGTTGAACATCTTCCCATGTATCTCTTGGCCATTTATATATCTTCTTTGGAAAATCAAAATGTATTACTTTTATTGTTTAAAATTGTTATTGAGGTATAATTGACACATAATGTTATATTAGTTTCATGTCTACAACATAATGATTCCATATTTGTATGTATTGTGCAATGACTACCATGAAAAGTCCAGTTAGGGCTTCCCTGGTGGTCCAGTGGGTAAGGACACAGCCTTGCAGTGCAAGGGGCGCTGGTTCGATCCCTGGCCTGGGAAGATCCCATATGCCGTGGGGCAGCTGGACCAATGTGTCCAATTACCGCGCCAGAGCTCTGGAGCGCATGCGCCCAGAGCCGGCGCTCTGGACAACAGAGGCCACTGTGATGGGAGGCCCACACAGGCCAAAGAACAAAGAGAAATAGACAAATGAAAGACCAATAGAAGTGGCCCGCCTGCCCCCCTCCCTCCCAACCCGCCCCCCTCAAAAAGAAAAGTCTAGTTAACATCTGTCACAATACATAGTTACAATTTCTTTTTCTTGCATTGAGAACTTTTAAGATCTATTTTCTCTAAGCAGCTTTCAAATGTGCAATACAGTAGTATTAACTGGATTGTTAACAGTTATACATCTGCATGGCTTATTTATTTTGTAACTGTAAGTTTGTACTTTTTGATCTCTCTAACCCATTTTGCACACCCCCACCTCTCTCTACCACTAATCTGTTCTTTGTGTCTGTGAGCCTGGTTTTTGTTTGTTTTAGATTCCATGTATAAGTGAAATTGTATGATATTTGTCTTTTTCTGTCTGACTTATTAATGCCTTCAAGATCCATCTGTGTTGATTCAATTGATAAGATTTCATTCTCTTTTTTATAGCTAAATGGTATATATACTACCATTGTATATATATATATATATATATACAGAGAGAGAGAGAGAGAGAGAGAGAGAGAGAGCTCAAGGGCTCCCTTTTCTGTACATCCTTTCCAGCACTTCTTATCGTTTTGATAACAGCTCTTCTAACAGGTGTGAGGTGATACCTCATGATTTTGATTTCTCTATGGTTAGTGGTGTTGAACATCTTCCCATGTATCTCTTGGCCATTTATATATCTTCTTTGGAAAAATGTCAGATCCTCTGTCTACTCACTGCTGAGAAATATTCGCCCACTTTAGTCTGTGAAATCTGCACATTTCACAGACTTCTGGCAGGCCTGCTGCTTACATACCTGCTGGAATATGCCATCTCTTGGGACACTGGCCTCTACTCCTTGATGGCTGTGAGCTCAAACTGAAGTTCCTAAGAATGCTGGATTTATTTGGTTCTACTCTAGGGTTTTACAGAGCAAGATGAAACATTTTTTGTTTGTTTTTATTTTTACCCTGTTACATATCCTTCTCTGACCTCATGACTTTAGATTTTTTTTTTCCACTCAAAGGGGTTAATGAGACTTAATATTTAGATTGGTTTTCTTGGTCTGTGCTCCATGTTTGTCTGAGTATTTTTTTTAAGTGTTCACACTTCTGTACATACAATGGAATACTACTCAGCCATAAAAAGAAACCCCTTTGAGCCAGTTCTAATGAGGTGGATGAATCTAGAGCCTATTACACAGAGTGAAGTAAGTCAGAAAAAGAAAACCAAATATCGTATACTTATGCATGTGTATGGAATCTAGGAAGATGGCACTGATGAGCCTATTTGCAGGGCAGCAGTGGAGACGCAGACCTAGAGAAGAGATGTGTGGACAAGGCAGGACTGGGGGAGGAAGGCAAGGGTGAGCTGAATGCAGAGAGTAGCATGGAAGCATTCACCTACCGTAGAGAGCCAGTGGAAATCTGCTGTAGGACTCAGGGAACTGAGGCTCAGACTGGGGCTCTGCAACAGCCTAGAGGGGTGGGAAAGGGTAGGAGGTGGAGGGAGCTTCAAGAGGGAGGGAACTGGTGTATATCCATGGCTAATTCATGTTGATGTATGGCAGAAATCAAACCAATATTGTAAAGCAATTATCCTCCAGTTAAAAATAAATAAACCAAAAATAAAGTGTTCGTGTTGAATGTAAACCTCTAGTTTGAACTGACCAGACTAGAGGAGCTAACACCATATTTATTCTCTGTTAAGTCATCTGATTTATAGTAGTTCTTCTTTTCCGGCCATAGAATACTGTTGGCTCATTTTGAGTTCAACTGAAACCTGTTCTTTTTACTTGTGCTGTGATTGAGCCAATCATCTGTGCAGTTACAGCTTTTTATTTTTAAAAGATTTATTTTCAGTTGGGGGATATTCACTTTACAATATTGTGTTAGTTTTTGCCATGCATCAACATGGATCAGCCATAGGTCCACATACGTCCCCCCACCTCTTGAACCCAGTTACATGCTTTTTAGACTCTATTGCAGGACCTCATGTGTCCACAATACATTGTATCTTAGTAGATTTAGTTTATAGTTCCAACCTCTTGAATTATTTTTGTTTTTGATACTGTCATCTGGTTTTTTTTTTTCCCTTCCCAGTCCCCACCTTTGAACATTTTTCCTGTATTTCATGGTAGTCACTGATGAACATATTGACTTACTCCAGGATTGAGAGAGAGAGAGCCCTGGGCACCTTCGTGCTTGCTGACCCATTAACTACCCATTTTGGATATGATTATTGAACCAGAGTCTAATCCACCTACTTAAGTTAATTATCCACCTATATTTCTCTGATTTTGTCCACAAAGATAGCGTGAGAAATCTTGTAGATTCTCTGTGGGGCTTCAGATGCTCTCCATCTCTAGCATTTCCCTGAATTACAATTCTTGTAATCCTATGAAGGAACAAGATTAATCTGACATCATTAGTTGTTTTAAAATTGAAATATGGTTGATGTGCACCGTGGTTTTTGGGTGGCTCTCTTGTGCAATGGGTAGCACACTGAACTTCTACAATGTTGTGTTAATTTCTGCTGTGGAGCAAAGTGATTCAGTTGTGTATATATATATATTATATATATACGCACATTTTTAAAAAATATTCTTTCTTCATATGGTTTATCGTAAGGTATTGAATATGGTTCCCTGTGCTATACAATGGGACCTTGTTGTTTATCCGTCTAAATACACTAGTTTGCATCTAGTAACTGCAGCCTCCCACTCTGCCCACCCCCCACTCTCCTCCCCACTGGCAACCACCAGTCTGTTCTCTACATGACTTATTCTTAGCTCATGTTGGGTCCTTGTTACAACTGGTTCCTATTCTAGGAGCCCGCAACTATCTGTGTAATAATAGAATCAAGATCCATATTTTATTCCGTGTGAATGGAATAAAAGATGAAAATTTTACACCGATGACCTTCCCCTCCTAGTTAGGTTACCTAACTGCTCAACTTGTCTTTCTTGTTCTTTTGTGTGTTCATAACAGGTACCGTCGAAGCTATGACTCTGATTTCACGGCTCCCTTGGTCTTCTATCACGTGTGGCCTGCTCTCATGGAGAATGACTGTGTCATCATGAAGGGAGAAGCTGTCACCAGGAGAGGGGCTTTTGTACGGTGGCCTTGCATAGTGACCGTTCATCGCGAGTGTTTGACTCACAAGTTTGAGAACATTTATAAATCCAGAAATTCTATAAAAGAAGTTCATAAAGGGTTGTCTGATAAGATTTCCTACAAAGGAGAGGGACAGGATGGGTTGGGGAAGAATAGATTCTTTTCTTTGATTCTTTCATGAGTCCTCAGAATTCCCTGGCAGTCATTTCTTTATCTGTTGCTTTATAAGATGGTGGTGGTTTAGTCACTAAGTCATGTCCAACTCTTTGCCACCTCATGGACTGTAGCCCACCGGGGTCCTCTGTCCATGCAATTTTCCAGGAAAGAGTACTGGAATGGGTTGTCATTCCCTTCTCCTGGGGATTTTCCTGACCCAGGTATTGAACCTGCGCCTCCTACTTGGCAAATGGGTCCTTTACCACTGAGCCACCTTGGAAGTCTATGTGTAAGGTAAAAGTTGCCCCTATTTGGGGGGCTTCCCTGGTGGTCCAGTGGGTAAGGACACCGCCTTGCAGTGCAAGGGGTGCCAGTTCGATCCCTGGCCTGGGAAGATCCCACGTGCCACGGAGCGGCTGGACCTATGTGTCCGATTACCAAGCCAGAGCTCTGGAGCGCATGCGCCCAGAGCCAGTGCTCTGTGACAACAGAGGCCACCACGATGGGAGGCCCACACAGGCCAAAGAACAAAGATGGGTGAAAATAGATAAATGAAAGACCAATAGAAGTGGCCCGCCCACCCACCTCCCTCCCCACCCCCGCCTAAATAAATAAGTGAATAAATATTTTTAAAAAATTGCCCCTATTTGCCTCTTATAAATGCTATGCCATTATAAGAGCAAAGCCTTTCGAGCTAACCTATTGAAGGCTGTCTAAGCATTCTAAGCATTTAAAAGTGATCAATTAACTTTCAGAAAACAATTGGTCTAATTTTTACTGACAGTTCTCTGTTTTGGAATACATCCTGTTTGGAATGTGTCCTATTTTTTCTCTCCTTGGTATGACATGTAGGGAGGGGGAGAGATGGATAAAAAGAGGGCAGGGAAGGTAGGGAGAGAGGAGCTAATTGGTTTCCTATTTACATCGGCTATAGAATGTTTTGAACATGTCTTCAAAGTGGAATCTTAGATATGCAAGTATATGAGCATGTGTGTGTTAAGGTGGGATTGGGTGTTGGAACTGGTTGCTATGGGTGCTTGGATATTCAGTGTGTTTCCCATTAGGGAGTTTTACCCTGTCCTTCCTAGAAGGAGCTAAGTGAATTCTAGAGAGAAGCTCCTGGGTCCAAAGCAAAGTCCTCATCTGGTGGTCTCAGGTCCTGTTCTCTTTGACTTGGAGAAGAAGGGAAGTGCTTCATGGCCGCTTTTCACACATAGAGTGTGAGAAGTAGTGTAGTGTATTTTAAAACAACTTAAAAAAAAGTTTTTGCTGATCAAACATACCACTAGAGCAAATAGTATTTCAATAAAATATTCTGTGCTATGAAAGTTGAGGCTGTAGAATTTGGTTGTGTTGACTTGAGAATCACACATGCTCCCGTGAAGTGAGCTCATAAAGGGTGTTTCTTGCCCTTTCAACAATCTGGTAGAGTGTCTGCAGTGCAGTTTGGAAAGGGAAGGGTGGAAATAGCCACTACTCTTATGTTTTACATCAAACAGCAATTGCCTTTTCACTTCCTTTGTCTCTCCCCATAAGTGTATCACCAGTATTTACCCAAGTTTAAACTTTTATACCTAAAGAAAATACCATAAAAGCAAAAACTTGGAAAGAGTTGAATGAACGGAGCTGGCAAGAAGACTTTGACTAGTAAAATCTCATTATTGGAAATAGAGTTTTCTTTTTACTCGTTGGTTTAGTTAGAGAGTAGATGGCCCTCAGTGTTGATTCACTCATGCACTTGTTCTTAATCCATTTTATTCAGTAGTTGTTTATGACCTAAGCACTATGTTCAGTTGCTTGGGATTCAGCAATGAACAAAACACACACAAATTCCTGCCTGTTCTCCAACAGTTGGAAATTTGAATGTAATTTCTAATAGCTTATGCATCAAAACAAAGTTCCATTAGCACTAAGAATTTGAATATCCCAAAGTTCATTGTAAGGAGATTTTATTGAGAAATGCCCTAGAGTTATTGTCAAATGTTGGGCAGCTAGGAAAATTAGTGTAGCTCATGTTGATGCCCAGTAATGGGCAAATGTAATCATGTCAGAAAATTTCTTGTTTGTTCTATCAGATATAAGTAATTTTTTTTTTTTAATTTTGGCCAATTTTATTGGTCTTTCATTTATTTATTTTCAACCATGTTTGTTCTTTGGCCTGTGTGCACGGTGGCCTCTCTCATTGCAGGGCACGGGCTCTGGGCACATGTGCTCCTGAGCACTGGCACATAATTGGACACACCCCTCCAGCTACTCTGCTGCATGTGGATCTCCCCCAGGCCAGGAATCGAACTGGTGCCCCTTGCACTGCAAGGTGGACTCTACCCACTGCACCACCACGGAAGCCTGGAATATAAGTAATGTTTTAAGCCACTTGGGCTCTTAGAAACTATTGACTATTTTTCTTTTTTTTTTTTTTTAAGTGGAATTCAGTGCGGCCTGTAAGTCGATGTCGAAGCAGGAGTTTAAGTCCCATCTGCCCTCGTTCCCGTATTGGTTTAGGCCTGGTACGTATCTGCCTCATCATTTACACAGTATCATCTTATGTATTTTTTCCTCCACAGTCACCTATAAAAGAGTTGATGGTAAGTCTGTAGGTACAAAGGGAACCTGCTGCAGTCACCTCAGACTGATTATTTTATGTCCTTGGGCTAGAAAGAAGGAAGTAGAGATCATTTTTTTTCTTAATTAGTTATTTCTTTGTTTTATTTTTATCTTTAAATGAAAATAGGTTATTAGCTATGTATTAGTCTTCCAAACAGAGAATGGAACATCTTAGTTAACTGATCTCTGCACTCATCAGCCCCTGGTTCCTCTAGAACTTCTTGAATGAGTTTGGAGAAATTGCTCAAATGATCTGAATTTCAGTACTATATAAAGGGCCTTGCAGGTACTAATTTTCCTTCAAATTTCAAAGTAGGAAGAAATTAAGATTAGCCTCTCCATATTTGTCCTTAGGATTACTAACACACCTGTCAAAGAAAAAAAAATAGCAACAAAAGCACCTCTGAAGACTTTGGTGATAGCATCCCTAAAAACTGACATTATTATGAATCACCACTGTTCATCCATTCAACCATAATATTTAGTTAATGCCTTTTGAATATAGGTCTGGACCAAGGCATGTGAATACCAGACAGGCTAGCAATTTGCTTTTCCTTTGAATAGAGATTCTTTAAATATTTGTTCAAGCTGGTTTTGGGGAGACGGGTGAAGAAGGAGGATCACATTTGTCAAGACTCCACTTCTGAGAAATTATCTGTTTGTTCTTTGGCCTGTGTGCACGGTGGCCTCTCTCATTGCAGGGCACGGGCTCTGGGCACATGTGCTCCTGAGCACTGGCACATAATGGACACACCCTCCAGCTACTCTGCTGCATGTGGATCTCCCCAGGCCAGGAATCGAACTGGTCCCCTTGCACTGCAAGGTGGACTCTACCCACTGCACCACCACGGAAGCCTGGAATATAAGTAATGTTTTAAGCCACTTGGGCTCTTAGAAACTATTGACTATTTTTCTTTTTTTTTTTTTTTAAGTGGAATTCAGTGCGGCCTGTAAGTCGATGTCGAAGCAGGAGTTTAAGTCCCATCTGCCCTCGTTCCCGTATTGGTTTAGGCCTGGTACGTATCTGCCTCATCATTTACACAGTATCATCTTATGTATTTTTTCCTCCACAGTCACCTATAAAAGAGTTGATGGTAAGTCTGTAGGTACAAAGGGAACCTGCTGCAGTCACCTCAGACTGATTATTTTATGTCCTTGGGCTAGAAAGAAGGAAGTAGAGATCATTTTTTTTCTTAATTAGTTATTTCTTTGTTTTATTTTTATCTTTAAATGAAAATAGGTTATTAGCTATGTATTAGTCTTCCAAACAGAGAATGGAACATCTTAGTTAACTGATCTCTGCACTCATCAGCCCCTGGTTCCTCTAGAACTTCTTGAATGAGTTTGGAGAAATTGCTCAAATGATCTGAATTTCAGTACTATATAAAGGGCCTTGCAGGTACTAATTTTCCTTCAAATTTCAAAGTAGGAAGAAATTAAGATTAGCCTCTCCATATTTGTCCTTAGGATTACTAACACACCTGTCAAAGAAAAAAAAATAGCAACAAAAGCACCTCTGAAGACTTTGGTGATAGCATCCCTAAAAACTGACATTATTATGAATCACCACTGTTCATCCATTCAACCATAATATTTAGTTAATGCCTTTTGAATATAGGTCTGGACCAAGGCATGTGAATACCAGACAGGCTAGCAATTTGCTTTTCCTTTGAATAGAGATTCTTTAAATATTTGTTCAAGCTGGTTTTGGGGAGACGGGTGAAGAAGGAGGATCACATTTGTCAAGACTCCACTTCTGAGAAATTATCTCGAGTGATGCACCTCTAGCCCTAAGCTTCTAAACCCCTCTCAGCAAAACATTGTGCTTAATGATGTTCCTGTCAAACAGCTCTCCTGTATCAAGTGGATGCTAGACTAGGGGGAGAGGGGTTGACACAGAAATGACTAAAACATGTTCTCTTCTATGAATGGGTTTCAATATAGGAAGATCAGTATGATTGAAGCAAAGTAACTGAATGTGGTATGTGATACAATCCATAAACGAGGCACCACAGACTAAAGCTGTCAGAGGGGCAGTGATTCTGTCTGGATGTGGGACCTGGGGGAGGTCTGGAGGTCTGCCATGTGATATGGCAGAATGTTATGAGTTGGGAAATTGGGGAGGACTAACCAAAGGCAAGAAATGTCCCGAGAATGGAAAGTTGTGTGTCAGACATAGTTCTTTTGTTCTCGCAGGTTTTAATATAACTTAATTATCCTTATTGTGGTTTAGTCACTCAGTCGTGTCCAACTCTTACAGTCCTGTGAACTGTTGCCTGTCAGGCTCCTCTGTCCATGGGATTCTCCAGGCAAGAATGCTGGAGCGGGTTGCCTTTTTCTTCTCCAGGGCATCTTCCAGACCCGGGGATCGAACCCAGGTCTCCTGCATTGCAGGCAGATTCTTTACGGTTTGAGCACCAGGGAAGCCCTGACCACCGAGCCCAGCTTTGAATTAATAATATAATTTGAGTTTACATGTACTTCAGGAAGTGTAAAAGGAAATCACAGGGCAAAAGCTTCAGGGCAAAGCCATCATAGTTCTAAACTGCTTCAGAGCAATTGTTTAGCTGGGTTTAGGGAAAAATACATCAAAAGGATTCATTCTAACAGACATAGACAACAGACTTATGGATGGGGACTGGGTGGAAGGGAGGAGAGGGTGAGATGTATGGAAAGAGTAACTAGAAACCTACATTACCATATGCAAAATAGATAACCAATGGGAATTTAAGACCCAGGGAACTCAAACAGGGGCTCTGTAACAACCTGGAGGGGTGGGATGGGGAGGGACATGGGAGGGAGGTTCGAGAGGGAAGGGGCATATGTATACTTATGGCTGACTCATGCTGTTTGGCCCCAAACAACAAAATTCTGTAAAGCGATTATCCTTCAATTAAAAAAATAAAGTTAAGCAATTTCCAACCGTTCGCACACACACACACACACACACACAAAGATTCATTCTTTGAACTTCATCTACTGTGTACCTCTCATTACACTTTTATATTTTCCAGATACCTCGAAGCCGGAGTCCTTCTCCAATAAGATATGGATTGCCAAGTAAGTGGGCTTGTCTAGGTGGAGCATGGTGTCTGTTTCTGAGTGCTTCTCTCAGCACTCAGTGTGGTCCAGCAATAGGCATGGTCTGCTCCCTGGAGAACACTTCTCACCTCCACCTCGCGCCTTTTCTTCCTGGGCCTTCTGGTAGATGGTGCCATAGTAGATGCCACGGGCAGCACAGGAGGAGGTGCTCGTGGAGAGATTTGACTGATGTAAACTTAGGTTCACTACCCATCTTTTGTTTAGGTCTTCCCAGAAGAAAGTCTAAGAAATCGATTGTAATAATGAGCCTTTTATTTTTCTCCCTAGGGTTTTAAAACCACCTGCCATGTTCCTCTGCCCAGGACATCTACGGGGGCCAGCTCACCCAGTACTTCCACCTGCCCACTGTGTCTGCCTCAGACCTCACTTAAGATAATGTGACAAGGCAATTCTGTGTATCACTTCACACAGAGAGTTAAATGTTGTGGCTTAGCGCAATTGTAACTGCAGATACATTGCATTTTATTTTATTTTTATAGAGACAGATTCCATTAATTTGATAAAAACAATTGCCTAGGTGTTTAGGATCATATTCATTCGAAGCAAAGTTCATCATACAGGTTTAGGATTCTCAACCTGAAACACGAGGCTCTTTTATAATAACTATGTGAACTGAAGCAAAAAGCTTTTTACTGTGCTGTGTCCAAAAGACAAGGAGTGACTATAAGTTATTATAATTAATGGTTTTAGATTTAGCTGGAAAAAATTTTGGAGTGTTTTAATTTTCTTTGGAGGTTTGGAAGACAGCCCTAATCTCCAACTGGGGAACTTACATCTAAGCTGTGGCTTCAGGCTTCATGTGTGTGATGATGATTTAGGAGACTATAGTTCATTGACTTGCTTCTTTTTTCCTACTCTGACAGCCCAGTTTGGTTTAGTTGAGCACTGTTGGTTGAAGCTACTTGATTGAATTTTCTTGTTTCATAAATGCAGAGTGGTGATTTGGGTAGGAGCCAGCTTGGATATATATGTTAGTTATCTTGTGTTTATCTCATGGAAGTGTTTCATGAAGTTGTAATGTACATGTAAATATAAGAGCTACATGGAAAACCTCTTTCACCTGTTCCACTTAATTGGTTATAAGCTCCAATCTCCTAAGAACTCCACTGGACACCAGTGGTGGGAATGTAAAATTGGTGTAGTCAGTGTGAGAACAGTGTGGAGGTTCCTCTAGAAACTAAAGGAAGAGCTACCATATGACCCAGCAATCCCACTCTTAGGGATATATCCAGAGAAAAACATGATTTGAAAGGATACATGCACCCAGTGTTGATAGCAGCACTATGTACAATGGAAGCAGCCTAAGTGTCCATCAGCAGATGGATGGATAAAGAGACGTGGTACATGTATTCAATGGCATTTTACTTAGCCATTAAGAGAATGAAATAATGCCATTTGTAGCAACATGGATGGACCTGGAGATGACCATGCCAAGTGAAGTAAGTCAGACAAAGACAAATATCTCATGATATTGCCTACATGTGGAACCTAAAAGACATGATACAAGTGAACTCATTTACAAAACAGACTCACCAGACTTACAGAACAAACTATGGTTACCAGGGGAGAAGAGTTGGGAGGAGGGATAGATTGGGAGTGTTGGGATTGAATGTACAAACGGTTCTATTTAAAATAAAATGCATTTTCACAGAAAAAAGAGGCGGACATGCCTGGAATACAGAAGAGTGCTGACTGATAGCTGAGTAATAAATGACATTCAGCTATGCTGAACAATTTTTAAAAAGCACTATTGGTTTTGATTTTTGCTTTGTGAAAAATTTGACTTAGAAAAATATACTAAAGAAGTTATAAGTTTTCTGGTATTTTAAAAAAATAAAGAGCTCCATCTGGCTAAAACTTAAACTCAAGGCTAAGAGATAAGGGCACCATGTATAGATTTTAAATAGAATGTCTGTCCCTTGATTTCTTCACTGTGAAGTACTGTTGAAAAAGTTCAAGATCATGATGGAATGATAAGTAAATGTTCTTTGGCCTCCCCTGTCCCCCCATTTTAATGCCATCTTTAAATGCAGGCTTTGCAAGTGACAGTTTATGCTATATGCCTTTTAGAGAGAAGCTCTGCATTGGTCACAGCTCAGTTGCCATAAGCTCAGTGCCAAAACCAGCAACTGGGGCTATTTAGGTGAAAACAAACAAACAAAAAAACAAAACAAAAAACTTTTCTAAAGCATCTTGTGTCTTGTGCTGGGACACAGGCAAGGGAGAGACTTTCCAAGTCTCTGCCCTTTGGGTCTAATGGTCAGCAACTTATTCTGAAAGCAAAAGTGTTAGTCACTCAGTTGTATCTGACCCTTTGGGACCCCATGGACTGTAGCCGACCAAGCTCCTCTGTCCATGGAATTCTTCAGGCAAGAATACTGGAGTGGGTTACTTGCCCTTCTCCAGGGGATCTTCCCGACCCAAGGATTGAACCTGGGTCTTCCACATTGCAGGTGGATTCTTTACCATCTGAGCCACCAACTTATTCTGAAGCATGAACTTAATTGTTCTCCCGCTGCATTTCTGTAGTCATCACTTTGAGGCAGGGCCGAGTGCTGGCAGGAGAACACAGTGCCCAGGAAAACTCAGTTCTGACTCGATCCTCAGCTTGCTCGGTGGCCTGCAGCAACTTACTGCACCTCCCTGAGCCTCAGTTTCACTAAGAGTGAGGCAGGTGGATGGGATTGGTAGTTCTCTCAACCCTCCCAGACTCAATGACCTCTTTCATAATATATATTTTGGCTATTCTGAAATGAAGTTCAAAGTTAATATGATTTATAGGCATATATGCTTTTAAACTCGAGCTGTAATATAAATCAGAAAAAAAGAAAAGCAGTTTTTAATAAAATAGAACATATTTCAACAAAAAAAGTCGTTAGACACTTGCACAGGTATGTAGAACTACAAGCTACAAATGCAGATGAATGTGACATCAGACACTGATACGAGGGGTTTTCTGAAGTGGTGAATAACTCTTGGTGACGTTTCAAATAATAACTTACAGCTGTGCCTTGATTTACATAGTAAATGCATTCCTGGAAAAGCTGGTGTATATTAAAACCATAGAACAATCACTTTATATGTGTTATATGCTAAAAGGTCTTTTCTAAAATCTCACTAAGTAATGAGAATGCCCACATATCAGAACTTTTTTAGAAGTGCAATGTGGGAATGCACCTGGTTGGGAAAGACGTCGTAGGTACTCAGTTTATTTGCTCTGTGCCCTGGTCAGGCCACTTGCCATTTCCCAAGTGTTTGATCTGAATTGTACCTGCACAGGGCCTGGCATTTAGTCTAGAATAGTGTTTGGCAAGGGTCCATAAAACCAGAGGAGGCTGACCTGTACTCCTGTCATCAAGGCGTGCGCCTTCACCTGGGTGACTGAAAAGTGATAAACTCTTTCTTTGTAACCTGGATAAATGTTAGCTTTTGTGTTGTCAGTTTGAAAAAACAAGGAACGGGTCTTGCCCTTCTCCAGGGGATCTTCCCGACCCAAGGATTGAACCTGGGTCTTCCACATTGCAGGTGGATTCTTTACCATCTGAGCCACCAACTTATTCTGAAGCATGAACTTAATTGTTCTCCCGCTGCATTTCTGTAGTCATCACTTTGAGGCAGGGCCGAGTGCTGGCAGGAGAACACAGTGCCCAGGAAAACTCAGTTCTGACTCGATCCTCAGCTTGCTCGGTGGCCTGCAGCAACTTACTGCACCTCCCTGAGCCTCAGTTTCACTAAGAGTGAGGCAGGTGGATGGGATTGGTAGTTCTCTCAACCCTCCCAGACTCAATGACCTCTTTCATAATATATATTTTGGCTATTCTGAAATGAAGTTCAAAGTTAATATGATTTATAGGCATATATGCTTTTAAACTCGAGCTGTAATATAAATCAGAAAAAAAGAAAAGCAGTTTTTAATAAAATAGAACATATTTCAACAAAAAAAGTCGTTAGACACTTGCACAGGTATGTAGAACTACAAGCTACAAATGCAGATGAATGTGACATCAGACACTGATACGAGGGGTTTTCTGAAGTGGTGAATAACTCTTGGTGACGTTTCAAATAATAACTTACAGCTGTGCCTTGATTTACATAGTAAATGCATTCCTGGAAAAGCTGGTGTATATTAAAACCATAGAACAATCACTTTATATGTGTTATATGCTAAAAGGTCTTTTCTAAAATCTCACTAAGTAATGAGAATGCCCACATATCAGAACTTTTTTAGAAGTGCAATGTGGGAATGCACCTGGTTGGGAAAGACGTCGTAGGTACTCAGTTTATTTGCTCTGTGCCCTGGTCAGGCCACTTGCCATTTCCCAAGTGTTTGATCTGAATTGTACCTGCACAGGGCCTGGCATTTAGTCTAGAATAGTGTTTGGCAAGGGTCCATAAAACCAGAGGAGGCTGACCTGTACTCCTGTCATCAAGGCGTGCGCCTTCACCTGGGTGACTGAAAAGTGATAAACTCTTTCTTTGTAACCTGGATAAATGTTAGCTTTTGTGTTGTCAGTTTAACCTTGAATAATAAAATCAAGGAAAAAAAGTGCTTCTGTACCTGAAGGTTCTTTGCAGTGAAAGGCTGTCCCTGCAGATTCCCTTCATTCACCTCCCTTCTGTGAGGCCTGAATCACGGGCACAAATTCCCTCAGAAAATGTGAAGGGCGCCTCTGCTCTGGGGTTGACTGCATGATGCTGTAATAATTCATGGTCTTCATATTTGAGACACATACTGTGAGTAGTTCTAAACTGTTTTTTTTTTTTTAAATAATATTTACTTGGCTCCACCAGATCTTAGTTGCATGTGGGATCTAGTTCCCTGGTCAGGGATTGAACAAGGGCCTCCTGCACTGGGAACTTAAAGTCTTAGCCCCTGGTCCACTCGGGAAAGTCTCCTAAACTGTTTCTATGGAGTTTTCATGCACATGATGTCATTGCTCCCCACAAGAAATCCAGGTGTCCTCACTGTAAAATAGGCAAGGAAACTGTTCATTGAGGACACCATGCACTCTTCTTCCAAGGCTTTTTATTTCAAAATAATATTCCATCCTGTTTTCTTTTGTTCCTCCATGGCCTACACATCAGTTCTTCTGTTTATTGCTTTGTTCACTCATTCATACACTTCTAAGTTCCATGAGCACCTCCTGTGTGCTAGGTACAGTATATGCCACTAAGGATACCCTGATGGACAAGGTCCTGGCTCTTCTGAGCTTAATGTCATGTTCAATTGCATTCCTTTGTGTTTGTTCTGTTAGAGAGAGCATATTATAGTGGAAAAAAGAAAAAAATACAGTTAATAGAGCAAATTTAAAACAGTGCCACATATCAATTGAAGAATTCATTAGAGGACAAATACCTATAAATAAGAAAATTATGCAAGACAATAGAAAGCGTATGGTGAGCTTCATGAGAGCATGTAACTGTTACATCATCCACAGGTAAATTAGTCTTTTAACAAGTATCTACTGAAATTATAATCCTAGGATCATTATGAACAACAAAATGAGTATGGGGAGACGAGTTCAGAGACCCATCTAACGCTTCTCATTACCCCAGCTTGTGTTCCACATATTATATTCCTAAAATTCAAAGTAAGTTGAAGATCGTTATAAGTCACTTTCAGGCACCCTGCAAATCCTTCATGAGGCAGATGGCTGCCAATAGCTTCCTATAGATTCTGGGCTGAATGAAAGACTTCTTAGTATGACTTTAAATAATATCACACCTATAATTAAGGGTAATGTGCTATGGAGATTCTAAGAGACTAGTATTCCAAACGGTATTAGGTCATTGAAATGTGAGTCCAGGAACAATAAGTGACGTTTAATGTATGCCATTTAAATACCAAAGTGGTGAAGCCTGTTGGCCTTAATACAGTGAGTGAATAGTGTCCTCGAAAATGAAGCCAGGACGAATTTTCTTCTTTCAAATGCAATGTGACTGGATAATTTCATGCTTAAAAATTTGCCCCCTGGTAGATGAACATCATACTTTCCATAATATCCCTGGCAATTAGTAAGGCAACCAAGCAGCTAACTCCATCTCATATTAGGTGATGGACAAAACATATGATAAATCAGTGTGTTATAGATTTATTTTAATATCGTTTAAGCCATAATTTTAGTGAAACAACCAAGATGATGTCTTGCAATGTGATGTGAAGTCTTTGGAACAGGTCGTAATTGGACAATTGTCAGAAAGTCTTGAGCACCACCGGATAAAGCGGACCCTTCTACAGTAGACTTTGGGTATTGGGGTTCTGGGGCTACTTCTGTCTTAGAACAGGGAACCAACACTCTGATGGACAAGGTCCTGGCTCTTCTGAGCTTAATGTCATGTTCAATTGCATTCCTTTGTGTTTGTTCTGTTAGAGAGCATATTATAGTGGAAAAAAGAAAAAAATACAGTTAATAGAGCAAATTTAAAACAGTGCCACATATCAATTGAAGAATTCATTAGAGGACAAATACCTATAAATAAGAAAATTATGCAAGACAATAGAAAGCGTATGGTGAGCTTCATGAGAGCATGTAACTGTTACATCATCCACAGGTAAATTAGTCTTTTAACAAGTATCTACTGAAATTATAATCCTAGGATCATTATGAACAACAAAATGAGTATGGGGAGACGAGTTCAGAGACCCATCTAACGCTTCTCATTACCCCAGCTTGTGTTCCACATATTATATTCCTAAAATTCAAAGTAAGTTGAAGATCGTTATAAGTCACTTTCAGGCACCCTGCAAATCCTTCATGAGGCAGATGGCTGCCAATAGCTTCCTATAGATTCTGGGCTGAATGAAAGACTTCTTAGTATGACTTTAAATAATATCACACCTATAATTAAGGGTAATGTGCTATGGAGATTCTAAGAGACTAGTATTCCAAACGGTATTAGGTCATTGAAATGTGAGTCCAGGAACAATAAGTGACGTTTAATGTATGCCATTTAAATACCAAAGTGGTGAAGCCTGTTGGCCTTAATACAGTGAGTGAATAGTGTCCTCGAAAATGAAGCCAGGACGAATTTTCTTCTTTCAAATGCAATGTGACTGGATAATTTCATGCTTAAAAATTTGCCCCCTGGTAGATGAACATCATACTTTCCATAATATCCCTGGCAATTAGTAAGGCAACCAAGCAGCTAACTCCATCTCATATTAGGTGATGGACAAAACATATGATAAATCAGTGTGTTATAGATTTATTTTAATATCGTTTAAGCCATAATTTTAGTGAAACAACCAAGATGATGTCTTGCAATGTGATGTGAAGTCTTTGGAACAGGTCGTAATTGGACAATTGTCAGAAAGTCTTGAGCACCACCGGATAAAGCGGACCCTTCTACAGTAGACTTTGGGTATTGGGGTTCTGGGGCTACTTCTGTCTTAGAACAGGGAACACACCTCTGAAATGCATTTTCTGGTCTTTGAACAAATCTTCTCTTCAGGACTTTTCAGGGCTTTGAAACTTCTACTGCTAGTGGGGAGCTTCAGGGAGAATGTCATGTGCAGACTCTCCAAATTTGTTTCTCCATGGAAGCCTTTTTTTTCCAGAGAGTCTTGAAGAGGTATTGTTCTAGAAGGCCTATTTCAGGAAATGCTTCCTAAGACCTATCATTTTCTAGAATCACAGATGCCACTGACAATTGGGAGTTAGGTTTTATCAACTTTTACAACAAGGGAGGGAAAAATTCTCACCCCGTCACAGATAAACAGGCTTTTCACCAATAAATTTACTGTGGAGTAAATGACTCAGGATGGAAAATCTCCTATTTATGCCTACATCTTTATACTTCTGCCTAACTTTTCTTTTTGTCTTGTTTTCTTCATCCTTCTGTCAATTGTATCATAAAATAAGATTCCATTGGACCCAATATTCATGTCAGTGTTTATTTTCCAGCACTTCATGTTTCTCCTTTAATCCCTTACATGTTATACCTCGAGCTTCACTTCTCTTTCTCTCTATTTTTCTGCTTTCTTTTTCAGGCTTTTGTTTTCCTAGTTAATCTCTCTAATGCAAATCTATTTACACTCCTTAAAAACAGGTACCTAAACATTAATGCAATTATGAATCAGTGAAAGAGACACATGGGTATTATTCAAAATTAGAACAAACTGAATTGCATTTCTTATAAAGACGAATTTGTATCCTGATTCATATAATGCATGCATTTTATGAAATTAAAAAAAAAACTGTTTTCTAAAGTTTTGAATATGTGGGTTATTAAAAATGACCATTCTTAAATTACACTTAACTTCCAGTAACTCTGAGTTATGATTATACTCACATCTTAAGTCATTTCAATAAAAATGTTGACTAATACTTTCCAAATTTGTTTGACGATGCAAATCATTTGGCAAGCTTATCAAAGAGTTTCTTGGGCCCCACTCCACACACACTGAGTCAGAATCTCCAGGGGCATCTGTATTTTAACGTCAGCAGACAAGTTGGAAAAACACTGGTCTAGATCTGGCTTTAATGACTTTCAAGCAAAGCACTACAGAAACTTTAATGCTAGCCGTCTTTGAACAAATCTTCTCTTCAGGACTTTTCAGGGCTTTGAAACTTCTACTGCTAGTGGGGAGCTTCAGGGAGAATGTCATGTGCAGACTCTCCAAATTTGTTTCTCCATGGAAGCCTTTTTTTTCCAGAGAGTCTTGAAGAGGTATTGTTCTAGAAGGCCTATTTCAGGAAATGCTTCCTAAGACCTATCATTTTCTAGAATCACAGATGCCACTGACAATTGGGAGTTAGGTTTTATCAACTTTTACAACAAGGGAGGGAAAAATTCTCACCCCGTCACAGATAAACAGGCTTTTCACCAATAAATTTACTGTGGAGTAAATGACTCAGGATGGAAAATCTCCTATTTATGCCTACATCTTTATACTTCTGCCTAACTTTTCTTTTTGTCTTGTTTTCTTCATCCTTCTGTCAATTGTATCATAAAATAAGATTCCATTGGACCCAATATTCATGTCAGTGTTTATTTTCCAGCACTTCATGTTTCTCCTTTAATCCCTTACATGTTATACCTCGAGCTTCACTTCTCTTTCTCTCTGTTTTTCTGCTTTCTTTTTCAGGCTTTTGTTTTCCTAGTTAATCTCTCTAATGCAAATCTATTTACACTCCTTAAAAACAGGTACCTAAACATTAATGCAATTATGAATCAGTGAAAGAGACACATGGGTATTATTCAAAATTAGAACAAACTGAATTGCATTTCTTATAAAGACGAATTTGTATCCTGATTCATATAATGCATGCATTTTATGAAATTAAAAAAAAAACTGTTTTCTAAAGTTTTGAATATGTGGGTTATTAAAAATGACCATTCTTAAATTACACTTAACTTCCAGTAACTCTGAGTTATGATTATACTCACATCTTAAGTCATTTCAATAAAAATGTTGACTAATACTTTCCAAATTTGTTTGACGATGCAAATCATTTGGCAAGCTTATCAAAGAGTTTCTTGGGCCCCACTCCACACACACTGAGTCAGAATCTCCAGGGGCATCTGTATTTTAACGTCAGCAGACAAGTTGGAAAAACACTGGTCTAGATCTGGCTTTAATGACTTTCAAGCAAAGCACTACAGAAACAATTTATTGCGTGTATTACGCTAGCCTTTACTTTCTAAATGGAAAATAGTATATTTATTTTAAAAGCCTCTGAGAATATTGAATAGTTTGCTATATTCCAATAATAGATTACTGACAGTTTAGTATATGAATCCTTCATCTGTATACATACAAATAGTAATGTTGCTACATAATTAGATTTTCAATAAAGGGAACAGAAAAGGATAGAAATTTTACTTCTCTTCCCTAGAGGTTAAAAATGCCCTTTTTGGGGCTTCGCTGGTGGTCCAGTGGGTAAGGACACCGCCTTGCAGTGCAAGGGGCGCCAGTTCGATCCCTGGCCTGGGAAGATCCCACATGCTGCAGAGCGGCTGGGACTGATGTGTCCAACTACCGAGCCAGAGCTCTGGAGCGCATGCGCCCAGAGCCAGTGCTCTGCAGCGAGAGAAGCCACTGCAATGGGAGGCCCACACGGGCCAAAGAACAAAGATAAATCAATGAAAGATCAATAGAAGTGGCCAAAAAAAAAAAAATTAAAAAAAGTCCTCTTTTGTGTTTCTTACTTGGGTAACTTGTTGAACTGTCAGAAGGTGTATTTCGTAAGGGATTCCCTTCCACCCCGTGTTCACTGTGTGCTATTGAGAGAGCCCAGGATAACGGATGCCGGCTGGGCACAGTTTGCCTAGCCGTGGTTGTCTACCGAATGGAGCTGGTCACCTGGATGATTCAGACTTAGGAACAGCTTTATGATTATTCATATGAGTCTCCAGAGAAAATCTAAAATAGAGTGAAACTGACATCCACGTATTAGACCTCACAGGTGACCCAACTGAACTGGAATCTTCCCAAACCTTGAATAGAGAAGAGAAATTTGGTCTTTTCTATTTATTCACCAAATGTCCCAAAGAGAAAATTGGCAATGAACCTGTTTCTGTTTATAAAGACTAAAGCACTTTTTCTGTTTTCAGACCCCCAAATCATCTCTCATCATGACAGTGCCTTAGTGTTGAAAAGTAGGTTCTGAAAAGCTCCAGGAGAAAATACTGATACAGAGGAGCCAAACTGAATGGGCCAGTATTCGAAATACATAGTGCTTTGGTGGAAACAATGATTAATTTTTTTCTTAATGTTTTCCTTGTTTGGTTTCGCTTTTCTTCATTGAATAGCCAAAAGTGCCACGTAAGACAAAACAATACTGATTACTGGAAACAAAAATCAATGTAAAATTGAGGAGGATGAATAATTGCTTCCTCCATAGCCAATTTGATCCACAACTAAAAGATATTCAGGGATATAAATCAACTCTAATCTTGAAGTCTCTTAAATTCATGTAAGCCTGGGCTATGTATGGATTTTGCCACCAGATGGCAACATTGCTTAAGAAATAAGAGGCTATTAGTCACCCATACTAAGACTTCGGGGAGAATAGCAATTCCTCCGGTGAAATCTATAACTTAATTAAGTTTAAATTGATGGAGGATGGCCAGGTATAACATACAAAGAGTGTGATAGAAAATGTGAAGCGTTATATAGCTATCATTATACCTAATAAAGAATTTATGCATTTGATCCCCAAGGTGAGGGAGGGAAGCAATTCCTCCTTTAGAACAAAGCTTTCTCTGTGTTACTTTAAAAATGCAGCCTAACACCACCATCTTGTTAACTTGGAGTTCTTACTAAGACATAATTCATTAGTTTTTAAAATTATATTTATATGTATATAGCCTTTGCTATAGTATATATATATAGCATATAGTTCTTTGCTCTTAAACATGGAATAGGAGAAACTGAAGGTTTAATGATCCTTTAAGATTTCCAAGATTTTTCAAACTGTTAGCTTCTCCCATGATCAAGTTGTCTAATATAAAAAACATGCCAGAAAATCTAAAATAGAGTGAAACTGACATCCACGTATTAGACCTCACAGGTGACCCAACTGAACTGGAATCTTCCCAAACCTTGAATAGAGAAGAGAAATTTGGTCTTTTCTATTTATTCACCAAATGTCCCAAAGAGAAAATTGGCAATGAACCTGTTTCTGTTTATAAAGACTAAAGCACTTTTTCTGTTTTCAGACCCCCAAATCATCTCTCATCATGACAGTGCCTTAGTGTTGAAAAGTAGGTTCTGAAAAGCTCCAGGAGAAAATACTGATACAGAGGAGCCAAACTGAATGGGCCAGTATTCGAAATACATAGTGCTTTGGTGGAAACAAGGATTAATTTTTTTCTTACTGTTTTCCTTCTTTGGTGTCGCTTTTCTTCACTGAATAGCCAAAAGTCCCACGTAAGACAAAACAATACTGATTACTGGAAACAAAAATCAATGTAAAATTGAGGAGGATGAATAATTGCTTCCTCCATAGCCAATTTGATCCACAACTAAAAGATATTCAGGGATATAAATCAACTCTAATCTTGAAGTCTCTTAAATTCATGTAAGCCTGGGCTATGTATGGATTTTGCCACCAGATGGCAACATTGCTTAAGAAATAAGAGGCTATTAGTCACCCATACTAAGACTTCGGGGAGAATAGCAATTCCTCCGGTGAAATCTATAACTTAATTAAGTTTAAATTGATGGAGGATGGCCAGGTATAACATACAAAGAGTGTGATAGAAAATGTGAAGCGTTATATAGCTATCATTATACCTAATAAAGAATTTATGCATTTGATCCCCAAGGTGAGGGAGGGAAGCAATTCCTCCTTTAGAACAAAGCTTTCTCTGTGTTACTTTAAAAATGCAGCCTAACACCACCATCTTGTTAACTTGGAGTTCTTACTAAGACATAATTCATTAGTTTTTAAAATTATATTTATATGTATATAGCCTTTGCTATAGTATATATATATAGCATATAGTTCTTTGCTCTTAAACATGGAATAGGAGAAACTGAAGGTTTAATGATCCTTTAAGATTTCCAAGATTTTTCAAACTGTTAGCTTTTCCCATGATCCAAACTCCCCAGGTTCATCCTGAGCAGGAATTAACTTTCAGAAACCCTTAGGAGTAGTCCAAGCAAATATTTCAGCTTTCACCTAGAAGATGGAATAATACTTCTGAGAAACTAAAAAATTACAGGAACTCACCAGAATAATATTGTATTTGAAAAAGTCACAAATGGAAGGAAGAAAATTTTATAGCATTAATTAAAACTTTATCAGAAAATAAATCTCTACAGAAGCAGAAGTGTTTCTTGTCAAAAATGTAGATTTCCAGACTGGAAGGGAGAAGATAAATTAGGAGTTTAGAATTAACACATACACACTACTATACATAAACTATATAAACAACAAGGACCTACTGTATAGCACAGGAACTGTATTCAGTTATCTTGTAATGATTTATAATGGAAAAGAATTTGAAAAAGTATATATATAACTGAAACACTTTGCTATACGCTTGAAACTAACACCACAATGCAAATTAACTATACCTCAAGTTTAAAAATGTAGACTCCCATTTTCGCTTCTCTAGACCTGCTCTGGCTTTCTTCCCCCTATTTTATTTATTTAACATGATTTTTCAGAGAACACTGACCTTAAAATTCACATCTTCACAGTCAGTGAATACAGTCAGTGGAAGTCTTCCTATGGGAAATATTCCTGCTGCCTGCCGCCACACATCTAAGTTTCAATTAAAATTCTAGTCTCCAAGCAAAATTTGACAACAGATTTTCTAAATTGATGGAGGATGGCCAGGTATAACATACAAAGAGTGTGATAGAAAATGTGAAGCGTTATATAGCTATCATTATACCTAATAAAGAATTTATGCATTTGATCCCCAAGGTGAGGGAGGGAAGCAATTCCTCCTTTAGAACAAAGCTTTCTCTGTGTTACTTTAAAAATGCAGCCTAACACCACCATCTTGTTAACTTGGAGTTCTTACTAAGACATAATTCATTAGTTTTTAAAATTATATTTATATGTATATAGCCTTTGCTATAGTATATATATATAGCATATAGTTCTTTGCTCTTAAACATGGAATAGGAGAAACTGAAGGTTTAATGATCCTTTAAGATTTCCAAGATTTTTCAAACTGTTAGCTTTTCCCATGATCCAAACTCCCCAGGTTCATCCTGAGCAGGAATTAACTTTCAGAAACCCTTAGGAGTAGTCCAAGCAAATATTTCAGCTTTCACCTAGAAGATGGAATAATACTTCTGAGAAACTAAAAAATTACAGGAACTCACCAGAATAATATTGTATTTGAAAAAGTCACAAATGGAAGGAAGAAAATTTTATAGCATTAATTAAAACTTTATCAGAAAATAAATCTCTACAGAAGCAGAAGTGTTTCTTGTCAAAAATGTAGATTTCCAGACTGGAAGGGAGAAGATAAATTAGGAGTTTAGAATTAACACATACACACTACTATACATAAACTATATAAACAACAAGGACCTACTGTATAGCACAGGAACTGTATTCAGTTATCTTGTAATGATTTATAATGGAAAAGAATTTGAAAAAGTATATATATAACTGAAACACTTTGCTATACGCTTGAAACTAACACCACAATGCAAATTAACTATACCTCAAGTTTAAAAATGTAGACTCCCATTTTCGCTTCTCTAGACCTGCTCTGGCTTTCTTCCCCCTATTTTATTTATTTAACATGATTTTTCAGAGAACACTGACCTTAAAATTCACATCTTCACAGTCAGTGAATACAGTCAGTGGAAGTCTTCCTATGGGAAATATTCCTGCTGCCTGCCGCCACACATCTAAGTTTCAATTAAAATTCTAGTCTCCAAGCAAAATTTGACAACAGATTTTCTACTTCTCCCTCCCTCATGAGGCTTCAACCCAGCGGGGTGTTTAGGCTCTGCATCACTGGAGTCAGACTTCTGCAGAAGAGGCTCAAATCCCGATTTTTTTAGCAACTTCAGACATGTAACAGTTTCAGGGTATTGTCACTGATGGCTGGGAAAAGAAGCTCTTCATTGGTGTGGGTTTATTATCAATAACAAAAGTGAAACTGACTCATGGAGAAGCCATGGAATTCTTCCAGGCAAGAACACTGGAGTGGATAGCCTTTACCTTCTCCAAGGAATCTTGCCAATCCAGGAATTGAACCCAGATCTCCCTCATTGCAGGAGGACTCTACCATCTGAGCCACAAGGAAGCCTAAGGATGCTGTTATAAGTCGTTAGCAAGCCTAGAGCCTATTTGTATTTAGCTTTGACAGTCTAATTTGTATTTATATTTTACTAAATAGACATTGTGCTTGGTCCCAGGAGATCAGAAGGGAGAAGGAAGAGTTCTGAATATTAAAGGAGTGAGGATTAAAGAAGAGGTTGGCAGGAGGGATGTTTTCAATGACAGCTCCTGGTTACTAGTTTTGGTGCCAGAACTGTGTGTATCAGGAAGGCAAGGAGAGGTGAACACACAGTGTTCATGTTCAGTTGTGGGGATTTTCCTTTACACATCCCCCGGGAGCACCTCTCATTTGGATAACTGGTATTTGAAGTGCAAGTCAAAAAGGAGCTAGGGCCAGAATGTAAAGCAATGCACTGCTTCCTTCATTGAGAAGGTCTTCCTATGGGAAACAAACACAGCTGCACTAAACAGCATGTTAGGGACACAGTTGATTTAAATTTGGATGCAATTTTGTTATTTAATGGTGGACCTGAGATCAATAGCTTGTCAGCCTGAGCAGCATGTGAGCGGCTCCAATTAGACTCTGATGAGAGCTACCTGAACTTCCTTGGTAGTCCAATGGTTAAGAATCCACCTGCCAGTGCGTGGGACACAGCTTCAACCCCTGCTCTGGGAAGTCCCACATGTTGTGGAACGCCTGTTCACTGCAACAAGAGAAGCCACCACAATGAGAAGCCCCCACTCGCTATGACTAGGGAAAGCCTGAGTGCAGTAATGAAGACCCACTGCAGGCAAAACAAAACAAAAAACAGAACAGTGTCCTCTAGAATTATGTATTGCTCAACAGTGAAATGCAGTAAACTTGTATACAATGAGGTGGCATTAGTATTAGTTTAATGGCATCTTCAAAGTTCTTGGAAGGTTTCATATAAGAAGAGATTCTCAGAACCATTTTTTGCTGTTCCCCAGCTGAGGGAGATATAAACTGTATTCTTCAAACAGGGCTTCCGCCTTTCTTCTGAGAGTCTTGAGGAAGAGAAGTGTGCACCAGGGTCTGGGCTGGGGTGAGGCAAGTGATGCAGCTCTACTGTTAATAGGTACCAAAAACTCAGTGATGAAATATTTTAATGCAATATTTAAAAAAAAAATCAAAGTCAAAAAAATCCATGATGAACAAGGTGTTTGCATTTTAAACAAAGACAGGATGATATTGATACTACAGTCTTTTGAGTTCTGAATCCATGCTTTGAATTGTCTGCAAATTAATTCAGTATGGCCAGTATCTCTGGGCTTTGATGAGAGAATCTCATTGTGATCTGTTTCTTTTCAACAAATCAGATTGGAAACAAAACAAGACCCAAAGCAGCAAGTTTCTTGTATCACATGACACTGAGTTTATCAGCAAGTTTTCTCTGTAGTCATAACGATTAAGAAGGCTAAATCTAAGAAATAATGAGGATTTGCCCAATTTCAGTTTCTGGTCATGTGCACTGTGTTACACAGATCTAAACTTCCCTTTGATTTCTAGGATTGTTTCAGACCAGTATGGACATTGGGGTGGAAATGATGGTCTGCTGTGTTGACTTTTGTACTGGTGGACCTGAGATCAATAGCTTGTCAGCCTGAGCAGCATGTGAGCGGCTCCAATTAGACTCTGATGAGAGCTACCTGAACTTCCTTGGTAGTCCAATGGTTAAGAATCCACCTGCCAGTGCGTGGGACACAGCTTCAACCCCTGCTCTGGGAAGTCCCACATGTTGTGGAACGCCTGTTCACTGCAACAAGAGAAGCCACCACAATGAGAAGCCCCCACTCGCTATGACTAGGGAAAGCCTGAGTGCAGTAATGAAGACCCACTGCAGGCAAAACAAAACAAAAAACAGAACAGTGTCCTCTAGAATTATGTATTGCTCAACAGTGAAATGCAGTAAACTTGTATACAATGAGGTGGCATTAGTATTAGTTTAATGGCATCTTCAAAGTTCTTGGAAGGTTTCATATAAGAAGAGATTCTCAGAACCATTTTTTGCTGTTCCCCAGCTGAGGGAGATATAAACTGTATTCTTCAAACAGGGCTTCCGCCTTTCTTCTGAGAGTCTTGAGGAAGAGAAGTGTGCACCAGGGTCTGGGCTGGGGTGAGGCAAGTGATGCAGCTCTACTGTTAATAGGTACCAAAAACTCAGTGATGAAATATTTTAATGCAATATTTAAAAAAAAAATCAAAGTCAAAAAAATCCATGATGAACAAGGTGTTTGCATTTTAAACAAAGACAGGATGATATTGATACTACAGTCTTTTGAGTTCTGAATCCATGCTTTGAATTGTCTGCAAATTAATTCAGTATGGCCAGTATCTCTGGGCTTTGATGAGAGAATCTCATTGTGATCTGTTTCTTTTCAACAAATCAGATTGGAAACAAAACAAGACCCAAAGCAGCAAGTTTCTTGTATCACATGACACTGAGTTTATCAGCAAGTTTTCTCTGTAGTCATAACGATTAAGAAGGCTAAATCTAAGAAATAATGAGGATTTGCCCAATTTCAGTTTCTGGTCATGTGCACTGTGTTACACAGATCTAAACTTCCCTTTGATTTCTAGGATTGTTTCAGACCAGTATGGACATTGGGGTGGAAATGATGGTCTGCTGTGTGGACTTTTGTACTGGTGGACCTGAAAGACATTTCTAATCAAGGGTACTGTGAATAAAAATTTAAAGAGATTCCACAACATAGGAACTGTTTTATTTGAGCAAAACAGAATCTCTGATATTCACACTGAAAAAGAATATCTTGTGTCAAGAAGAGAGATATTTCCTTGGGAAAGTCACAGATGCGGGGTTGAGGGGTTGTTAGTTACTGGAGGCAGTTCCATTGTCAGTTCTTTGATAGGGCATTCTGAAGTAAATGTCTTATTTGGCTTTAGTCTCTGTGTATTAGAAAGTTGCTTTGAAAAGAGCGGGCCTTTCAGCAACTGCAGGATGGTGCAGTGTACCCAGAGATCTCTGCCTTGAAGAACAATGAGAACTTTAGAAAGAAGCTCTGGGAAGTCACTTTGGAGATAATATCTAAGTCCCTCTCTTGGAAACCTCCTTCCCAAGAACCATAAATATGTTTAAATGAACTTGTCAATTTCTGAATATTCTTAATTGTGACAAAAGAATTATTGAAGACAAAAGAAAGCTTTTTTCCCCCTTTTTCCCATGTACCTGCAGATCTATGTATGCTTATAACCCCAAGACCCAGTGGCGGTGCTCTGTTTTGATTTTTAAACTTGAAAACAGAAGACCACGACCAATCCTGGGCTGAAGCCAGTCAGACTGAACTTGAGCTAGGGTATCAGCAAAGCAAGGTCACCGCCTAAATAAAACAACTTAGTGTCTGTTATTTTCAAAAAATCCTATACCTAGTTTTAGGGGGAAAAATCAGAATTTTGTTAAGAGTTCATTAAGCTTTCAGACTTTGAAAAAAACTGAATTATAAATGGGTGGGGAGATGCATGACAAATTCTCCAAAGTTTAGGTCGTTGAAGGCGAAGTAACACATAGGGGAGGGGGGAAAACATGAAGCCAGTCTATTACCTGAGGCTTTTAGAGAAGATGGTCAGCCGGCTCTCCCCGCTTCAGAATTTCTCAGGGGGAGCAGTTGCTTTTATTGCCAGAAACTCTGACCAGAAAGGAGCTTGGGGGATCATCAAGGAGGCGCCCTGGAGACACTGGTGAAAGCTTCCATCATGGCCCAACAGAGCATGCCCCTGGGTTAGAGGAATGGTCTCATCCACAATGGTCTCCCTCTCCTGGGAGCTCACCCTAACTAAGAAGACACCTTGGTTGCAACAAGGCTTTCCAACCAGTAGGTGGGAGTTCCCTTTGGGCACCAGGAGGAGGGAGAGAGTGATTAAGGTGGATAAAAGAGATGTATTTTTTTAACGTCTCCCCCGTGAAGTGGGACACAGAGCAGAAGAGAAACTGGTAGGATACAAGCCATGGTTGAGAGAAGTGGCCAATTACTGGACAGGTCTGCAGGTCTCACCATTTACTGCTCCCTCTGAGGGGGCAGCCAAGCTGTCCACTCCTTCTTGCCTCCTTCCCCCGCCCCCTTCTCCCCCTGGACCAACCCTTGGCCCTCTGGCAGCAGCAGAAGGCTGTTGGATCTGAGGAGCTGCTGCCCAGCCTTTAGTTCTTCCGGGCTGGGAATTCCTCCTCTGCCTGTGATTTCCTTTGTGAACGTGTGCAATTGATTAGCTTCCTAGAGACTCACCTTGACGGGTAAAATGCGAGAGTTATAAGAACTAAATTTGAAACAAAGCAGAACAGGTACTAGATGAATGTGTTGAGAACCCCAGTCTCCATAGAACACTGAAGAAGCAGCTGGAAAAGTGAAGCTGTCTCTTGCTGACGACTCTCAGTCTCTCTCTCTCTCCGCATACCCCCCTCCAGCCCTGTCCCTTTCCTCCTCAGGGGTGCAGCCCTTTCCCCTGATTCCCAGGCTCTTGGTGTTCTGGTTTTCAGGCCCCAGGCAGGCGCCCTTCTAGGAATCCTGGGACTTTACTTGTCTGTGAAGGCGGGACACTGCTAGCCAAGGAAAACCCACTGGGGAGTGTGTACAGGCAGCCAGGTTGGACCTGGTTCTCCTATGGACTTTGGTGAAAACACATCCTTGCTGTCTTTAGAAAAGATGAATATTTTTGAGATGTAATAGTTAAGGACTGTGCACAAGAGAGAGGACTGACTCGCACATGATTTTGGCAGGAAAGGAAGCAGACATCTCAAAAAACAGGAGCACCCTGCTGCAGTACTGTTGCATTATATTGAAACATTCTACACCGCTGTAATAAAAAGCGAAGAATTTATGAAGCTGGGGAACGCTACCTCTCAAACTTTTCTCCTGCGGCGTAAAGGAGTCTGAGCATTTAGGACAAGACCTGTGAACGGATTCCTTCTATGAGGCCTTTCTGTGAAACTTCTCCCTGTGCTGTCTATAGAGGTAATCAGTATAATTTCTGGTCTGGCCTGGAGGTTTGGCGACAGGAAGCAAGGCTCCATTTCCTCTTGGTATGGCTAGTTCTTGCAGTGTTTGCTAGAAGCAGTGTTTTGTCTAGTCCTAATGGAATTGGAAAGCTGAAGGCATCATTCCTTCCACTCTGCAGATGCAAAAGCTTCATCACTCGTGAATGGTCTCAGCTCCAGCCTCCGCTCGCCTTTCCTATCCAAATATATGACAGCAAAGAGTCCCCACACTTATCCTGTCAGAGATGGAGAAAATGTGTCTCAACGATGTGTTATTTTAATCCTGAGCTCACTAAATCCCTCGCCTGGCTCGACTCAGTTTTCATAATTAAAAACTCAATTAGCTGAAATATATAAACATGGGGAAAACACGAGCTCATGTTTCATTTGGAGCCCGGCTTCGGTGGACTGCAGACAGTTTATGGCTCTTACTTCTCTGCAGTGTGAACCTGCAGGGCTGAGGACCCCGCCTCTGCCTTTCTGACTGCCATATGCTTTCCTCACTGCAACTTTAATCAAGACCAGACTTCGCTTGATGTGAAATAAGATCTGAAGGCCCCGAAAAGTCATCCTCATGAAATCCAAGCAGCTGGAGCCCACAGACGGAGAGAATCTGATTTAGAAACATCATTTCCAGGCTAGATTTCCAGTCCATCTTAAAGGGAACACCGCTCTCATCCTTGGGCCCTGGAAAAGTTGCATGAGATCTTGGGGCTTCCTGTGACCCTGAACTTGGCTATATAACTAGTTTAGGAAATGAGAGATGAATTTTTGGACAGTCGTATGGTTGGATCTACAGTCTGTCGGGTTCACTGGGTTTATGTAGGGTTTTCCAGTAAATTAGAGAGAGAACAATCTCAAAAACAGGAGCACCCTGCTGAGACTGTTGCATTATATTGAAACATTCTACACCGCTGTAATAAAAAGCGAAGAATTTATGAAGCTGGGGAACGCTACCTCTCAAACTTTTCTCCTGCGGCGTAAAGGAGTCTGAGCATTTAGGACAAGACCTGTGAACGGATTCCTTCTATGAGGCCTTTCTGTGAAACTTCTCCCTGTGCTGTCTATAGAGGTAATCAGTATAATTTCTGGTCTGGCCTGGAGGTTTGGCGACAGGAAGCAAGGCTCCATTTCCTCTTGGTATGGCTAGTTCTTGCAGTGTTTGCTAGAAGCAGTGTTTTGTCTAGTCCTAATGGAATTGGAAAGCTGAAGGCATCATTCCTTCCACTCTGCAGATGCAAAAGCTTCATCACTCGTGAATGGTCTCAGCTCCAGCCTCCGCTCGCCTTTCCTATCCAAATATATGACAGCAAAGAGTCCCCACACTTATCCTGTCAGAGATGGAGAAAATGTGTCTCAACGATGTGTTATTTTAATCCTGAGCTCACTAAATCCCTCGCCTGGCTCGACTCAGTTTTCATAATTAAAAACTCAATTAGCTGAAATATATAAACATGGGGAAAACACGAGCTCATGTTTCATTTGGAGCCCGGCTTCGGTGGACTGCAGACAGTTTATGGCTCTTACTTCTCTGCAGTGTGAACCTGCAGGGCTGAGGACCCCGCCTCTGCCTTTCTGACTGCCATATGCTTTCCTCACTGCAACTTTAATCAAGACCAGACTTCGCTTGATGTGAAATAAGATCTGAAGGCCCCGAAAAGTCATCCTCATGAAATCCAAGCAGCTGGAGCCCACAGACGGAGAGAATCTGATTTAGAAACATCATTTCCAGGCTAGATTTCCAGTCCATCTTAAAGGGAACACCGCTCTCATCCTTGGGCCCTGGAAAAGTTGCATGAGATCTTGGGGCTTCCTGTGACCCTGAACTTGGCTATATAACTAGTTTAGGAAATGAGAGATGAATTTTTGGACAGTCGTATGGTTGGATCTACAGTCTGTCGGGTTCACTGGGTTTATGTAGGGTTTTCCAGTAAATTAGAGAGAGAACAATGAATATTGTTATAGGTCAAGTCCTGTGTATGAGTTTTTTCAAAACTTTTAATTAAATCAGAGGAACAGAACTCCAGCGAGGCCTTGTGGGAGTTGAGAAAGCTGCGCATAAGTTGTCCCTGGTACATAATGGAATGAGAAGTAGGGTCTGGAGCTTTAATAGAGTTGTGGATGCTTGTAGAGGACAGAACCCTGCGACAGAGGGCAGCTGGGCTGTTTCTCTCAGACCTTGCTTGGTGGTGGTGGTGGTGGCAGTGGGTTCTCAGCCCAGAGACGTACTCTTTGATGGAAGTGGGAAACCTCGGTGTGTCTAGAGAACAGTGCCCGTGATGCGTCTATTGTCCAGAAAAGCTCTTTTTCCAGTCTTTGGTGGGTGACCTGGAGCTTTTCACACTCATTTGCTCTGTGGGTAGAGAACTGCCGCTTCCTGGCTGATGACCCACAGGCTCCATCTTTCAGGATTTGTGCAAGGGAGGTGATAATGTCTCTAGACCTGCCTCAAGTGAGACGTGCATGAGACGGCAGCTAGGGAAGGAAGCAGAGCCCTTGGATCCTTGGAGTCTTCAAGCGTCATCGATTCAGGTGAAGTCACCAATGGCCTCTTCCTAATCCGATCTGCAAACCAAGCTCCTGTATTTACATGGAAGTGATACACTGCCTCACAGGATGACACCTAGAGGGCCTGACTCCAGCCTTCTTTTACAAAGTAGAATTCGTTCTTGTGTGATCAGTAAGCTTTTTTCAGGTATCTGGTCTACTCACTGCTGAATATAATTTCTAACTGATATGTTGGCTTAATTATGTTTTCTAAAGTATGATTTATGGAAATCTATCAATATTCACATCATTCTGATTTAATCAGAGAAATAGTCATTAGTATCGAGAGCTTAAGATAAAAATTTCTGCCAGGTCAAGATGGCAAAATGCCCTGTTCTCTGAAGATACGCTTTTAAATGTAAAAAGCTGAGTGTAATTTAAGGATTTATGTTATTTATATTTCATCTAGAAACCTCAAACAGATTCCATCTTGTCTCATACAACTAGTTACTCAAACCTTGAATTACAAACTCCTTTAATTGCAGAATTTGTTAGGAAAATCTACTCTCAAGGCCCACATATTCATTCTGTCTGGACACCCTGTTTCCCAACTAGGGTCAAATACCTGTGGTTTGCATTTGCCTAGGGCAGGGCAAATGAAAACAGCTGGGATATTTTAGTGGGAAATTCTTGATTAAACACCATGGTTGTGTAACTTCGATGTAACTTCGATATTGTCTGAGGTCTCCTGGGCCCTTATGATCTAGACAAGAGTGACCTAAGCCTGCAAATAAAGACCTCAAATCAAGTTCAGTGTCCACTCCAGATTCTGAAATTCATTTTCGCTTCTGACTCTCATTTCCTGTGTCTTGTTTTACATTCTGAATCTTAGTGTAGTTTCACTTTTCTCTGCCCCCCACTTGTGAATATACAACCATCAACTATAGTAGAAATTTTTAAAAAAATTCTGTTTTAATTTATTTTTGGTTGTGCTGAGTCCCTGTTGTTGTTCAAGGACTTTCTCTAGTTGTGGTGAATGGGGATGACTCTCTAGTTGCAGTGCGTGGCTTCTCATTGCAGTCTTCTCTTGTGGTAGAACACAGGCCATGTGTTCTAGACTACCAGGTGCTTGTGCTTCAGTAGTTGTGGTGTAGGGGCTCAGGAGTCGTGGTGCACAAGCTTTAGTTGCCTGAAGTATGTGGAATCTTCCCGGACAAGGGATCAAACCCATGTCCCCTACATTGGCAGGCACTTTTTTTTTTAATGCCAAAAATATTTTGTATTGGGGTATAGCCAATTAACAATTTTGTAATAGTTTCAGGTGAACAGTGAAGTGACTCAGCCATACATATACATGTATCCATTCTCCCCCAAACCCTCCTCCTATCCAGGCTGGTACACAACATTAAGCAGAGTTCCATGTGCTATACGGTAGATTTTTATTGGTTATCCATTTCAAACATGGCAGTGCATGCATGACTTTCCCAAAGTCCCCAAACATCTCCTCCCTGCTGCAACCGTAAGTTCATTTTCTAAGTTTGTGAGTCTCTTTCTGTTTTGTAAATAAATTCATTTGTGTAGTTTCTTTTTTAGAATCCACATAAAAGTGATGTCATATGATATTTCTTCTTCTCTGTCTGACTTACTTCACTCAGTATGACAGTCTCTACATCCATCCATATGGCCTTATTTCATTCTTTTAATGGCCAAGTAATATTCATATATATACACATATATACATATATACCACATCTTCTTTATTCATTTGTCTGTCGATGCACATTTAGGTTGTCTCCATGTTTTGGCTATTGTAAACAGTGTTGCAATGGACAATGGGGAGCGTTTTCAGCTTATGATCTAGACAAGAGTGACCTAAGCCTGCAAATAAAGACCTCAAATCAAGTTCAGTGTCCACTCCAGATTCTGAAATTCATTTTCGCTTCTGACTCTCATTTCCTGTGTCTTGTTTTACATTCTGAATCTTAGTGTAGTTTCACTTTTCTCTGCCCCCCACTTGTGAATATACAACCATCAACTATAGTAGAAATTTTTAAAAAAATTCTGTTTTAATTTATTTTTGGTTGTGCTGAGTCCCTGTTGTTGTTCAAGGACTTTCTCTAGTTGTGGTGAATGGGGATGACTCTCTAGTTGCAGTGCGTGGCTTCTCATTGCAGTCTTCTCTTGTGGTAGAACACAGGCCATGTGTTCTAGACTACCAGGTGCTTGTGCTTCAGTAGTTGTGGTGTAGGGGCTCAGGAGTCGTGGTGCACAAGCTTTAGTTGCCTGAAGTATGTGGAATCTTCCCGGACAAGGGATCAAACCCATGTCCCCTACATTGGCAGGCACTTTTTTTTTTAATGCCAAAAATATTTTGTATTGGGGTATAGCCAATTAACAATTTTGTAATAGTTTCAGGTGAACAGTGAAGTGACTCAGCCATACATATACATGTATCCATTCTCCCCCAAACCCTCCTCCTATCCAGGCTGGTACACAACATTAAGCAGAGTTCCATGTGCTATACGGTAGATTTTTATTGGTTATCCATTTCAAACATGGCAGTGCATGCATGACTTTCCCAAAGTCCCCAAACATCTCCTCCCTGCTGCAACCGTAAGTTCATTTTCTAAGTTTGTGAGTCTCTTTCTGTTTTGTAAATAAATTCATTTGTGTAGTTTCTTTTTTAGAATCCACATAAAAGTGATGTCATATGATATTTCTTCTTCTCTGTCTGACTTACTTCACTCAGTATGACAGTCTCTACATCCATCCATATGGCCTTATTTCATTCTTTTTAATGGCCAAGTAATATTCATATATATACACATATATACATATATACCACATCTTCTTTATTCATTTGTCTGTCGATGCACATTTAGGTTGTCTCCATGTTTTGGCTATTGTAAACAGTGTTGCAATGGACAATGGGGAGCGTGTATCTCTTCAGGGCATGTTTTTCTCTGGTTATATCCCCAGGAGTGGGATTTCAGGGTCATATGGTAGTTTTCTTTTTTAATATTTGAGAACATATTGCTTTCTATAGTAACTTCAATATTCTGAGTTCCCATTAAAGTGTGAAAAGGTTTCAATTTTTCCATATCCTTGCCAACACTTAGATTTTTTTTTTTTTAGAATCTTTTTTTTTTTTTTAAGATTATTTCTTTATTTTGGGCGGGAGTCGGGTTGGGGAGGGAGGGGAGTGGGCGGGCCACTTCTATTGGTCTTTCATTTCTCTATTTTTTCATCCGTCTCTGTTCTTTGGCTCCTGTGGGCCTCCCATCGCGGTGGGGTCTGTCGTTGCAGAGCGCCGGCTCTGGGCGCATGCGCTCCAGAGCTCAGGCTCGGTAATTGGACACATGGGTCCAGCCACTCCGTGGCATGTGGGATCTTCCCAGGCCAGGGATCGAACCGGCGCCCTTTGCACTGCAAGGCGGTGTCCTTACCCACTGGACCACCAGGGGAAACCCAACACTTAGATGTTTTAAGGCACCTATCACCACCAGCATTTCTCACTAGCCCTGCCATACCATAGAGTGCCCAGGCTTCAAGCCACTTCGCTAGCTTTCCTTCTCTCTTAAGCTGTTTTCTTTCTCCTTCATTCACAAATAGCCTGAGTTGCCCATGGGGACTCCACCCTCCTCTAGCTCTGTTCTCTCCAGCGCCTGCATCTTTCCCAAAGTCCCCAAACATCTCCTCCCTGCTGCAACCGTAAGTTCATTTTCTAAGTTTGTGAGTCTCTTTCTGTTTTGTAAATAAATTCATTTGTGTAGTTTCTTTTTTAGAATCCACATAAAAGTGATGTCATATGATATTTCTTCTTCTCTGTCTGACTTACTTCACTCAGTATGACAGTCTCTACATCCATCCATATGGCCTTATTTCATTCTTTTAATGGCCAAGTAATATTCATATATATACACATATATACATATATACCACATCTTCTTTATTCATTTGTCTGTCGATGCACATTTAGGTTGTCTCCATGTTTTGGCTATTGTAAACAGTGTTGCAATGGACAATGGGGAGCGTGTATCTCTTCAGGGCATGTTTTTCTCTGGTTATATCCCCAGGAGTGGGATTTCAGGGTCATATGGTAGTTTTCTTTTTTAATATTTGAGAACATATTGCTTTCTATAGTAACTTCAATATTCTGAGTTCCCATTAAAGTGTGAAAAGGTTTCAATTTTTCCATATCCTTGCCAACACTTAGATTTTTTTTTTTTTAGAATCTTTTTTTTTTTTTTAAGATTATTTCTTTATTTTGGGCGGGAGTCGGGTTGGGGAGGGAGGGGAGTGGGCGGGCCACTTCTATTGGTCTTTCATTTCTCTATTTTTTCATCCGTCTCTGTTCTTTGGCTCCTGTGGGCCTCCCATCGCGGTGGGGTCTGTCGTTGCAGAGCGCCGGCTCTGGGCGCATGCGCTCCAGAGCTCAGGCTCGGTAATTGGACACATGGGTCCAGCCACTCCGTGGCATGTGGGATCTTCCCAGGCCAGGGATCGAACCGGCGCCCTTTGCACTGCAAGGCGGTGTCCTTACCCACTGGACCACCAGGGGAAACCCAACACTTAGATGTTTTAAGGCACCTATCACCACCAGCATTTCTCACTAGCCCTGCCATACCATAGAGTGCCCAGGCTTCAAGCCACTTCGCTAGCTTTCCTTCTCTCTTAAGCTGTTTTCTTTCTCCTTCATTCACAAATAGCCTGAGTTGCCCATGGGGACTCCACCCTCCTCTAGCTCTGTTCTCTCCAGCGCCTGCTCTCAATGTGCGTCTGGGCCCAGAATCCACCAAGGTGTTTTTTACCGAGTGAAAGTATCATGCCTTTAGCCAGCTCACCCTTTTTGCAAGGAGGAGAGTTCTTATTTCTTAGTCTTTCGGTGTCTTATTCTTGGACTTGGGGCCTCCAGGACAGTGAGAAATAAATGTTGTTTAAACCACTCAGTCCCTAATATTTTGTTGTAACAGCCAAGCTGACTAAGACAATTGCAGTGTGAAAACTTAAAGTGCCACACCCTATAATTTTTAAAAGAAAAGCTGAAATTTTCTGGTATTTCAAATAGCAGGTGAGCCTAGTGAAGCAAAACTGTAGGCTGAATGCAACCTCTGGATCACCACTTTGCAACTTTTCCTGTAATAATTAAGAGTTAGGACTCTAAAATTAGAAAAACCAAAGTTTCTCAAGTCTTAGCACTTGTTAAGTATGTGTCCTCGGGCCCGTTATCGTCTTTTCTGAGTTCAGTTCTCTTCTCTGTAAACTAAGTATAATCACAGCACCCTATGGGGTGAAATGAGATCATTTAGGAAAAGTAGCACACTGCCAGACTAATAGAAAATGCTACAAGGAACCAGTCTGAAAAGACTACATACTGCAAGATTCCAACTACATGACATTCTCAAAAAGACAAAACTACGGAGACAGTAAAAAGTCAGTGGTTGCCAGAGACTCAGGGGCAGGAAAGGAGGATTTAATAGGAGCACAGGGACTTTTTAGGGCAGTGGAACTACTCTGTTTGATACTATAATGGGAAATACATGTCATCATACATTTGTCAAAACACATAGAAGGTACAGTACAGTAAACCCTAAGGTAACTATGGATTTGAGTTAATAATAATATTAACTCATTGATTGTAACAAATGCATCACACGAATGTCAGATGTTAATTATAAGGGGAAACTGGGGATGAGGTGCGAAGGTATATGGGAAAAATGTTATAATGAAAGATGATTATTGATGATGAAGACGAATAATGGTCTGTATGCTCGTACAGGTAGCTTCTGCTGTATGCCAAGTCACCCCCAAGTCTTCATGGTTTAAGACAATAAATACATGTTATTGCTCACAAGTCAATGGGGCAACTGCATGGTTTGGATGATTTGGACCAGGGTCAGCTGATCTCAGTTGGGCTTGCTCATGCCCATACAGTCAGCTGCAAATCAACACGCTTATCCCGAGGACTTCCTTGGTGATCCAGTTGTTAAGGTTCCGCTTTTCAGTGCAAGGGGCACAGGTTCGACCCCTGATCCAGGAACTAAGATCCCACATGCCGAGCTGCACCTGAGCCCTCATGCTACAGTTCGAGAGCCCTTGTGTCACACCACAGGATCCTGCATGCTGCAAAGAAGATCCCATGTGATACAACTAAGATCCAACAAAGCCAAATAAATAAATAACAAAATATATTTTTAAAAAAGCTCATCTGGCTAGACTTCATCACATGAGGCTCTTGGACCATGCATATTATAGGTACCAACTATAGTAACAGCTGATATAATCCAGTCAACTGACTGTGAACCACATGGCCTTTCATGTGCTAGCAGGCTTGCCCAGGTTTCTTCACGTGGTGGAGGCAAGGTCAAGGAGATGGGGCGAGCACAAATCCTTGTACACTGTTACTTCTTCGACTTCAATTGGTCAAAGCAAGTTCCAGGGTCAGTCCAATGCCAATGACCTGGAGGCATGAAAAGTAATTTCAGCTGTCTTGTCTTCTAGACAGTCCACCAAATCGATGATCGTGGAAATTTCTTCTCATTTATCCCAATGACATCCATGCTCCTAAGACCCTTTCCCCAGATTTGTGGGCTATATCTTGGGCACATTTTCTTTTATCTAGCTGGAGGCTTGGATTGGAAAGTTGAACTTGACCAGAGCCTAAGATGTTAATGCAGACAGATTAAGGGAACACAAAAATCTTCAAGTCTGGTACCCAAGTCTTCTCTGGAGAAGCATGGACCTTAAAATATGGGAGAGGTTCTGAAAGGGACCTATACACCTATCCCAGGCCCTGAACATATGTCAACAGCTCTCATCTTGTGTTCTCAAGAGCAGTGATTTCTGTTGCTCAATCACATAGAAAAAAAAGAAAATTTGATTTCATTAACCACAATTTATGAAGCCCAAAGTCACCCAAACATGACTCATAACCTTTGTTAGAGGGAGCAAGAATAACAGCTACCCTGGGAACAAATATGACACACATATGGTACTCAGCTTGGCTGTAGAAATTCAATGATATTTGAGGGAGAAATGTTCTTACAACGTACACACCGAAGGGTATGGTGTTCATCATATGCCCTTGGGCAGCTGTTTACTTCTGTGGACAAGCAGTGAGCAATTTACTGGAAAAGTATCTTAAAAAAAAAACCCCAAACATCCACATTATCTACAGTTCGAGAGCCCTTGTGTCACACCACAGGATCCTGCATGCTGCAAAGAAGATCCCATGTGATACAACTAAGATCCAACAAAGCCAAATAAATAAATAACAAAATATATTTTTAAAAAAGCTCATCTGGCTAGACTTCATCACATGAGGCTCTTGGACCATGCATATTATAGGTACCAACTATAGTAACAGCTGATATAATCCAGTCAACTGACTGTGAACCACATGGCCTTTCATGTGCTAGCAGGCTTGCCCAGGTTTCTTCACGTGGTGGAGGCAAGGTCAAGGAGATGGGGCGAGCACAAATCCTTGTACACTGTTACTTCTTCGACTTCAATTGGTCAAAGCAAGTTCCAGGGTCAGTCCAATGCCAATGACCTGGAGGCATGAAAAGTAATTTCAGCTGTCTTGTCTTCTAGACAGTCCACCAAATCGATGATCGTGGAAATTTCTTCTCATTTATCCCAATGACATCCATGCTCCTAAGACCCTTTCCCCAGATTTGTGGGCTATATCTTGGGCACATTTTCTTTTATCTAGCTGGAGGCTTGGATTGGAAAGTTGAACTTGACCAGAGCCTAAGATGTTAATGCAGACAGATTAAGGGAACACAAAAATCTTCAAGTCTGGTACCCAAGTCTTCTCTGGAGAAGCATGGACCTTAAAATATGGGAGAGGTTCTGAAAGGGACCTATACACCTATCCCAGGCCCTGAACATATGTCAACAGCTCTCATCTTGTGTTCTCAAGAGCAGTGATTTCTGTTGCTCAATCACATAGAAAAAAAAGAAAATTTGATTTCATTAACCACAATTTATGAAGCCCAAAGTCACCCAAACATGACTCATAACCTTTGTTAGAGGGAGCAAGAATAACAGCTACCCTGGGAACAAATATGACACACATATGGTACTCAGCTTGGCTGTAGAAATTCAATGATATTTGAGGGAGAAATGTTCTTACAACGTACACACCGAAGGGTATGGTGTTCATCATATGCCCTTGGGCAGCTGTTTACTTCTGTGGACAAGCAGTGAGCAATTTACTGGAAAAGTATCTTAAAAAAAAAACCCCAAACATCCACATTATGAAGAAATAGGGTTGAAAAGTTTCCAGTTTTATAGTTGAATTTATAGTCCTAGGCCTAAGGAAGTATTATAGCATCATCTTCATGGATTCAGTACTTCAGATGCTCCACGGGAAGAACCCTAAACACTGTTAGCTGCTGAAGCTGAGTGCTGGTCTCCCACGGCCCCAGTGCGGAGCCGGCAGCCCTGGGCTGTCTGTCCTTTCTTGACCCCCATCTAAGGGAGACTCCTCTGAGTGAGCCAAAGCTCCTTCCATCTCCCAGGGGCCTCTGGTTGTGTTGAATACTCCTGCACTTCTCTCCTTATCTTATCTCACCTCTTAAATTCTGCCAGAGAGGTGATAACTCTCAATGCAGTCTTAACGTCTCCAATACTCGGGAGCCAATTGTAAGAAGGTTTTCTGCCAGTCAGAGGCCAGAGCGAAGCGCCAAAATTGCTGCCTCTCTCCCCTGAAGAGTTTCAATCTTGACTGCTGTGAAACTATAGGGTGCTTCTAGAATAATATTTTCCAAAGCATATTCCATAGGACAGTTAGACAAAACCATTCTCAAGAAAGTATTCTGTGGTTCGATCATTTTGAGAAATGACATAAACCATATTCCCTTCCAGGGTGTCTGTTTTCTAACACTTAGGATAGTATCCGGCAGTCAGCAGGGATTCAGTGACTATTTGCTGAATGACTGAATTAAATCAAAACCCCCGTGAAATGATTTGGCCCAAGGCAAATTTTTTATTTTAATGATTTTGTGTGTATTTCAATATGTATAAGTAAAAAGACTTTTCATGATTTAATGAATGCCACTGATTAAGGCATGTGCTTAGCCACTCAGTTGTGTCCAACTCTTTGTGACCCCATGGACTGTAGCACACCAGGCTTTTTTGTCCATGGGGATTCTCCAGGCAAGAACACTGGAGCGAGTTGCCATGCCCTTCTCCAGGGATCTTCCCAACCCAGGGATCAAACTCAGGTCTCCCGCATTGCAGGCAGATCCTTTATCATCTGAGCCACCAGGGAAGCCTGATTAAGGCATGGCTAACATTAAAACATGAGCTGATTTAAAGAAAAATATTAGGTAAACGAAAGCACAATTGGTACGCAGATATAATGAAAAGTATACAAATGGTATACGAATGACTGAAGTTTAAGGAAACAACACCCATATATCGCCTCTTCTCTGAGTCTAGGCTCTGAAGGGAAAGAGTAAGAAAGTGTGACCTGCTGTCCCAGGAAAAAAGGCCCACATCTACTGTTTCCTAATGCTGGAAATCATACGGAAACAAATGAGAAGGAAGCAATATTTTCTTAAATTCACTCAATTTGCTAATAAGTTACCACGTTTGGTGGAAGAATCCTGGTGACAGCTCCATAAATGAGACTAGAAATTCTTGCGTGCCACTCTGAAGTGGGGCTTGCTCTGTATTCCTGTGCCTAGAGGCTCACTGACTTCATTTGGGGCTTCCCAGGTAGCAAGCACTATTGGTAAAACCTGCTTGCCAGTGCAGGAGATGTAAGAGACATGGGTTTCATCCCTGGGCTGGGAAGATCCCCTGGAGGAGGGCATGGCAACCCACTCCAGTATTCTTGCCTGGAGAACCCCATGGACAGAGGAGTGTAGTGGGCACAGCCCACGGGGTCACGATGAGTTAGACATGACTGAAGTGACTTGCCACACACAGCGTCAGGACAGGGTAGGTGGAACTGAGTTGGGAGATAATATGACTTTGATAATTAAAAAAACAAAAATCACATTAGCTGATTCCAACCTTTTTTCTTCTAGGAAATGTTCTTCAAATGAAATTCTACTTGGAGCTGATTATTATTTTTTTTTAAATCTCTGTTTCATGTTTTATTTACTTTTTAAAAATCTTTTGGCCACAACACACAGCATAAGAGATCTTAGCTCCTCAGTTAGGGGTTAAACCCATGCCCTCTGCACTGGACAGCCAGGAAAGTCCCCGAAATCCTAGGCAAATAAAAATAGGATCAAAATGGATCCTACTGGTATGGTTGATGGGGGAAAAGGATTTTGGCAGAGCAGTTGAGGCGGGGAGGCCAAGAGGGAACAGCTTGGCCTCCCCATAACTTCTGCTGTGACCCCTAAGTAGAGTTTGAAGACTCAAGATGAGATGGTTCCTGGAGTTTCCTTAAGATTAAAAATTTTAATTTTTTACCTGTTTGGTATTATGAGAATCACTATTACTAACAGTGCATAGGATAACTTGGAGCAGTGTTTTCCTCACATTTTTCATGGAAACGTCTAATAACACAAGAAAGAATTAACATTTGATCCCACCCTATCATGCCCAGACTGAAAAGGTAGCTGACAGCCTGAAGCTTTGAGAAGTCCAGCTTTATCTTCAGAGCCAACAAACAATTTCAACTTGTCCTTCTGGTCAGTGGATGGTATCTTAAGTCTATAAATTAGGTAGACTGGATTGAATGAAAGAGAACCAATACAACACAAGTTCAACTTTCCAATCCAAACCTCCAGCTAGATAAAAGAAAATGTGCCCAAGATATAGCCCACAAATCTGGGCCTGTAGCACACCACTGGGCTCCTCTGTCCATGGGATTTCCCAGGCAAGAACACTGGAGTAAGTTGCCATTTTCTTCTCTAGGGAATCTTCCTGATCCAGGGATCAGACTCAGGTCTTCTGCTTGACATGGAAGATTCTTTACTGGTGAGCTAACAGGGAAGCCCACTCATCAAATTAACCTCTGGTATTTTTCTGCTCTTTTGTCAGATTTTGATAATCCAAATTCCTTTTATGTTTCCCATAAAAACATCAAAATCTGAGTTGGGAGATAATATGACTTTGATAATTAAAAACAAAAATCAAATTAGCTGATTCCAACCTTTTTTCTTCTAGGAAATGTTCTTCAAATGAAATTCTACTTGGAGCTGATTATTATTTTTTTTTAAATCTCTGTTTCATGTTTTATTTACTTTTTAAAAATCTTTTGGCCACAACACACAGCATAAGAGATCTTAGCTCCTCAGTTAGGGGTTAAACCCATGCCCTCTGCACTGGACAGCCAGGAAAGTCCCCGAAATCCTAGGCAAATAAAAATAGGATCAAAATGGATCCTACTGGTATGGTTGATGGGGGAAAAGGATTTTGGCAGAGCAGTTGAGGCGGGGAGGCCAAGAGGGAACAGCTTGGCCTCCCCATAACTTCTGCTGTGACCCCTAAGTAGAGTTTGAAGACTCAAGATGAGATGGTTCCTGGAGTTTCCTTAAGATTAAAAATTTTAATTTTTTACCTGTTTGGTATTATGAGAATCACTATTACTAACAGTGCATAGGATAACTTGGAGCAGTGTTTTCCTCACATTTTTCATGGAAACGTCTAATAACACAAGAAAGAATTAACATTTGATCCCACCCTATCATGCCCAGACTGAAAAGGTAGCTGACAGCCTGAAGCTTTGAGAAGTCCAGCTTTATCTTCAGAGCCAACAAACAATTTCAACTTGTCCTTCTGGTCAGTGGATGGTATCTTAAGTCTATAAATTAGGTAGACTGGATTGAATGAAAGAGAACCAATACAACACAAGTTCAACTTTCCAATCCAAACCTCCAGCTAGATAAAAGAAAATGTGCCCAAGATATAGCCCACAAATCTGGGCCTGTAGCACACCACTGGGCTCCTCTGTCCATGGGATTTCCCAGGCAAGAACACTGGAGTAAGTTGCCATTTTCTTCTCTAGGGAATCTTCCTGATCCAGGGATCAGACTCAGGTCTTCTGCTTGACATGGAAGATTCTTTACTGGTGAGCTAACAGGGAAGCCCACTCATCAAATTAACCTCTGGTATTTTTTCTGCTCCCTTTTTGTCAGATTTTGATAATCCAAATTCATATACATAAGAATATGAAAATATCAAATGTATGTTTCTCTCCCAGATGTTTGAGTGAATTGATATTCAGGGAGATGTTTTCCTGAGACTTCATGTGTTCATGCTGTCCCTTAAATTCCTGGGCAGTATGAATCTACCTGATATTGGTTATTATGTATACAATTGCTGTTCTTCCTGGGTGACTCAGTGGTAAGGAATCCACCTGCCAATGCAGGAGACATAGGTTCAATCCCTGGGTTGAGATCCACTGGAGACACAGCAGGTTACAGTCCAAGGGGTTGCAAAAAAACCGGACATGTCTTAGCAACTAAAAAAACAACAACAATATACAGTTGCTAAGGGACAGTGTGCATATATGGAGGGATGCTTTAGGCATTGATGAAAAAAAAAATGATGCATGTTTTTACCACTCGCAGGTAGATTCATTACCATCTGTGCACAGGATTTAAGTGGTAGAGGCAGGATTTAAAGCCAGGTTTTCAGGCGATAGAGCTCATAGCCACCAGGTTAAACTCTTCTCGATGTCTCCACTGGACATATGTCGGCAGGCCTCTTTATCACCTTCAGTCACATTCCCGCCAATGAATTATTTATGTTACTTCTTTGTTTTAAAATAGTTTTAAATAAATCACTTATTGCATAGATGTTTTGGCTTTCAGTTGCCATGTCTCAAAAAAAGGGAATTCCTTTCTGCTTTCTTTGTTTTTATTCATAGTCGCTGACTGCCAGATTTTATTACCTTCCTGCCTGAAAATATTAGCAACTAGAAGCTGGTTTCCCCAGTGGATGGTATCTTAAGTCTATAAATTAGGTAGACTGGATTGAATGAAAGAGAACCAATACAACACAAGTTCAACTTTCCAATCCAAACCTCCAGCTAGATAAAAGAAAATGTGCCCAAGATATAGCCCACAAATCTGGGCCTGTAGCACACCACTGGGCTCCTCTGTCCATGGGATTTCCCAGGCAAGAACACTGGAGTAAGTTGCCATTTTCTTCTCTAGGGAATCTTCCTGATCCAGGGATCAGACTCAGGTCTTCTGCTTGACATGGAAGATTCTTTACTGGTGAGCTAACAGGGAAGCCCACTCATCAAATTAACCTCTGGTATTTTTTCTGCTCCCTTTTTGTCAGATTTTGATAATCCAAATTCATATACATAAGAATATGAAAATATCAAATGTATGTTTCTCTCCCAGATGTTTGAGTGAATTGATATTCAGGGAGATGTTTTCCTGAGACTTCATGTGTTCATGCTGTCCCTTAAATTCCTGGGCAGTATGAATCTACCTGATATTGGTTATTATGTATACAATTGCTGTTCTTCCTGGGTGACTCAGTGGTAAGGAATCCACCTGCCAATGCAGGAGACATAGGTTCAATCCCTGGGTTGAGATCCACTGGAGACACAGCAGGTTACAGTCCAAGGGGTTGCAAAAGAACCGGACATGTCTTAGCAACTAAAAAAACAACAACAATATACAGTTGCTAAGGGACAGTGTGCATATATGGAGGGATGCTTTAGGCATTGATGAAAAAAAAAATGATGCATGTTTTTACCACTCGCAGGTAGATTCATTACCATCTGTGCACAGGATTTAAGTGGTAGAGGCAGGATTTAAAGCCAGGTTTTCAGGCGATAGAGCTCATAGCCACCAGGTTAAACTCTTCTCGATGTCTCCACTGGACATATGTCGGCAGGCCTCTTTATCACCTTCAGTCACATTCCCGCCAATGAATTATTTATGTTACTTCTTTGTTTTAAAATAGTTTTAAATAAATCACTTATTGCATAGATGTTTTGGCTTTCAGTTGCCATGTCTCAAAAAAAGGGAATTCCTTTCTGCTTTCTTTGTTTTTATTCATAGTCGCTGACTGCCAGATTTTATTACCTTCCCTGCCTGAAAAATATTAGCAACTAGAAGCTGGTTTCCCCATGGCTGACAGAAGGCAAACTAATTAGAAGTCTGCTAGTGCAAGTTTTATGGGGTAAAATGAATTTTTAGCTCAGCCAAAGAAGTCAGTCCACCTTAAATTAGAAGCAAAAAAGTAAGAATATCTTCTGGGTTAGCAAATAGATGAATTAGAAAGTCAGCCTTATACACCCCAGATGCATTGAAGGTAATATGGATGCTCCCAGAAGGAGGTACTTGCAGGTGGGACACGTCATGGATCAAAGCAATGAGGGAATTCTATAAATTCCACTAAATCAAACGTACAGTATACCAGTTACCCAGACAAAGTCTGAACTGGGACATGGCACAAAGTAAGTTTGGATCTACAGGTTTCTGGGGGAACATTGGATCTACAGGTTTCTGGAAGCTACATAATTCTGAAAAGACCTTTAACTGCCCTCACTACTTTTTAACATAACAGGCTCTGGAGTCAGTCTGTCTGGGATGCAATTCTGGCCCCTCAATTTACTGAGTGAGTGATTTGTTTCATTAACCCCTGTGCTTCAATTTCTGCATCTGTAAAATGAGGTTAATGATCACACTTACCTTGCAGTGGTTTTCTTAAGGCTTCAATTAATTAATATCTATAAAGTTCTTACCAAAGCTCCTAATGCTCAATAAATGTCCTCTATTATACTCCATAAGGCCCAGGAGACTCTTTCACTAGAACTTTGATGATTGTTCACATGAACCGAGCAGGTCTGCTATGAAATTTGTGGGGAGGGGGTCCTGCTCAAGATGAAAACATGAGGTCCCTTGTTCTGTTTATTGAGTTCTAAGATGGCGACCGCAGAGCATTAATCAAGCACTGGGCCCTTGAGGAGGGGCCCGTATAACTGGACAGAGCCAGCTCTGTTCCAGCCCACATTCCCGCCAATGAATTATTTATGTTACTTCTTTGTTTTAAAATAGTTTTAAATAAATCACTTATTGCATAGATGTTTTGGCTTTCAGTTGCCATGTCTCAAAAAAAGGGAATTCCTTTCTGCTTTCTTTGTTTTTATTCATAGTCGCTGACTGCCAGATTTTATTACCTTCCCTGCCTGAAAAATATTAGCAACTAGAAGCTGGTTTCCCCATGGCTGACAGAAGGCAAACTAATTAGAAGTCTGCTAGTGCAAGTTTTATGGGGTAAAATGAATTTTTAGCTCAGCCAAAGAAGTCAGTCCACCTTAAATTAGAAGCAAAAAAGTAAGAATATCTTCTGGGTTAGCAAATAGATGAATTAGAAAGTCAGCCTTATACACCCCAGATGCATTGAAGGTAATATGGATGCTCCCAGAAGGAGGTACTTGCAGGTGGGACACGTCATGGATCAAAGCAATGAGGGAATTCTATAAATTCCACTAAATCAAACGTACAGTATACCAGTTACCCAGACAAAGTCTGAACTGGGACATGGCACAAAGTAAGTTTGGATCTACAGGTTTCTGGGGGAACATTGGATCTACAGGTTTCTGGAAGCTACATAATTCTGAAAAGACCTTTAACTGCCCTCACTACTTTTTAACATAACAGGCTCTGGAGTCAGTCTGTCTGGGATGCAATTCTGGCCCCTCAATTTACTGAGTGAGTGATTTGTTTCATTAACCCCTGTGCTTCAATTTCTGCATCTGTAAAATGAGGTTAATGATCACACTTACCTTGCAGTGGTTTTCTTAAGGCTTCAATTAATTAATATCTATAAAGTTCTTACCAAAGCTCCTAATGCTCAATAAATGTCCTCTATTATACTCCATAAGGCCCAGGAGACTCTTTCACTAGAACTTTGATGATTGTTCACATGAACCGAGCAGGTCTGCTATGAAATTTGTGGGGAGGGGGTCCTGCTCAAGATGAAAACATGAGGTCCCTTGTTCTGTTTATTGAGTTCTAAGATGGCGACCGCAGAGCATTAATCCAAGCACTGGGCCCTTGAGGAGGGGCCCCGTATAACTGGACAGAGCCAGCTCTGAAATCAAGTTACAGAAACCAGCTTTTAGAAACAGCTCATGCACAAAATAAACTTAAATGATCTCTCACATTTGGAAAAGCCAATGACATGTTTTTTCGTAAAAGAAAAAGGGGACTATAAATCCATTTAAGAAAAGTATAAACCCATTTAAGAAAATAAACTAGGAATTGTCCCTTTACAAAACTCTGTGGGTTGTTCACCTCTCCTGAAATGTAGCAATCCCCACTAGATTCACAGAGAAGATAAAAACGTTAAGTGTCAATAGGAAAAAATTCCTCCGGAATCAACTTCTGATTTTCTGTTGCAAATGAAGACAGTGAAAGAAATACTCTTTTGTCTAAATACTCTTCAAGGCTTCAACAACCTACAAGATCAGTGTTCATTTTTGGTTGCTGATTGCCAGGAAATAATCCTGGCCTAAGTTTCTCTACATCACACATGCCTTTCCAATAAAACAGACTGTGAGCCAAAGAAATAAAGAACCAAACAAATAGCAAATAATAACCCTGATGAGTGAATGAAGAGAAAAATCACAGTTTATTTATTTCTTGCCAAATCCTTTCAGTTTGGGGATATGATGAAGGCCACAATTGCTTGAAACTTATTAGGCAGATCAAGGAAATCAAGAAAAAATTGAATCCCAGATAAATGGATCTATGTCACCAGACTATTGGGTAACATATAAATGTTACCCAATACATACATACATTCAAATTATATTTGGGAAGCTCTTCACCCATTGTTGTCTAAAATTCTTTGAAGGCAACATCTGCTCACAAGGAGGCAACTATTCTTGGGCAAATGTTCTTCAGCTGAATTGTGTAGATTTCATTGTACTATAATTGAGATTTAATAATTTCTTTATTTGGGACTTCCCTGGTGGTCCAGTGGGTAAGGACACCGCCTTGCAGAGCAGGGGGCACCGGTTCGATCCCTGGCCTGGGAAGATCCCACGAGCCGCAAAGTGGCTGGACCGATGTGCCCAACTACTGAGCCGGAGCTCTGGGGCACATGCACCCAGAGCCGGTGCTCTGCGACAACAGGGGCCACAGCGATGGGAGGCCCACACGAGCCAAAGAACAAAGATGAATGAAAATAGACAAATGAAAGACCAATAGAAGTGGCCCACCCTCCCCTCCCTTCCCAACCTGCGCCCCTCCCCCCAAAAAAAACCCTCTGTAAAAGTTAAAAGTAAAATAAAAGGTTTTTTTTAAAAAAGAGAGACATGGGGTCAGTCCCCGGGCTGGAAAGATCCCCTGGATGGTTGAGGAAGCTGTGTGGTCTTAGTTCCAGATTTCTGAATAAATATACCTTTTTAGAGCTATCACTAGAAATTTTCCCTTTTCTCACTCTCTGGGGATAATTTCACAATTTTTCTATTTTTCTGAAGATTCAGAAAGATTTTGATATAGATTTTCAATTTAATTTTTAAAAGGTACTTGCTGTACTTATTTCCCTATGCCCATTTCTCTTCCATGGGTTTCCATTTTTTGGAATTCTTCTAGAATACCTTCATATACATATACATATGAGGAAACATATATGTGTGTGTGTGTGTATATATATATATATATGAGCAAATATGTAGTATATTGAATATATTGATAATGCATACAGATTCTTATCTATACTATTTAAACATACATATATAAACATAAATTTTTAATTTAAACTGCAGAGGGCAAAAGAAGTCAGGAGACAGATAACATTACCAACTCAATGGACATGAACTTGAGCAAACTCTGGGAGACAGTGGAAGACAGGGGAGCCTGGTATGCTGTAGTCTGTGGGGCTACAAAGAGTTGGACCCAACTCAGGGACTGAACAACAACAAACAAACACTCCCAGTATTCTGGAGCCTCCAGACTTCTCCATTCAGTACTCATGGAAGGGAGTGCGAATGTCTACTCAAGATTAGAGCTCTAGAAGAATCTGCTGCACCTTGTCTTTTTCTCTTATCAGAGCATCTCGGAGACCTTTCCATATCAGTACATGGAGATGTTCTTCATTCATTTTTCACAACTGCATATATTTTATTGTATGGACGTACCATGGCATGTTTACTTAGAACTTTACTAATAGTATGAATTGTTTTCAATTGTCTGTTATTAAAACTAAAACTACAGTGAATAAAGTGCAGAAACATCACTTCACAAACTTTTTAAGAAAAGATTAGACTTGAGCTTTAAAAAATATCTTTATTGAGCTATAATTAACCATGAACAAAGTTAAAGTATGCAATTTGATGAGGCTTGGGTAAGTGTACATTCCCATGAGACCATCATCACAATCAAGATAATAAAAATACCTCAAATACCCAAAGTTCTGTAGGGCTCCTTTATAATCCCTCCATCACTCCCCTCTCCATGCCTTCAGGCCACTGCTTACCTGCTTTCTGTCATTAATTCATTTGCATTGCTAGAATTGTGTATAAATGAAGTCATACAGAATGTCTCTCTTTTTTTGTCTAACTTTTTTTACTCAACATAATTATGTTGAGATTCATCCTTTATGTGGATTTATAGTGTATTCCTTTTTATTGCCAAGTAGTATTCCATTGTATGGATATACTGTCATCTGTTTATCCGTTCACTTATTGGATGTTTGGGTTGTTTCTAGTCTTGGGCTATAATAATTATGCTGCTATGAAAATCTGTGTACAAGTCTTTCTATAAACATATGCTTTCATTTCTCTTGAATAAATACTTAGGAATGAGGTATCTGGGGTTTTGTGATAGCTGGATGGTTAAATTTTCAAGAAACTACCAAACTACTTTCCAAAATGCCGTACTATCTTACATTCCTGGAGCAGTGTATTAGAGTCTCAGTTGCCCCATATTCTTACCAACATTTGGCAAAGTCAGTCATTTTTATTCTGGCAGGTACGTAGTAATAGTATATTATTGTGGCTTTAAATTACATTTCACTAATGACAAATGATGCTGAGGATATGGTTTTCTTCTTTCTTTTTATTGCATCCATGTATATTCCTTGATGAAGTTTCTTGGCTTTTGGTTCACTTTTTATTTGATTGCTTATTTTTTTCTACTTTGTTTTGAAGATTGTTTACAAATTATGGATGCAAACTCTTTGTTGTATATATGATTTGCAAATATTTCCTCTTAATCTGTGAATTTTCTTTTTATTCTTATAATATTGTCTTTCAAAGGATAGACATTCCTGTCCTGATGTAGGTCAGAAAAATAAGTTATACATTTTTATTCATTTAAGTCTCTTGCTTTTGATATTATTTAAGAAATGTTTACCTAACTCATGGTTGCAAATACTTTCTCCTATGAATTCTTCTAGAAATTTTAGTTTTAGGTTTTACATTTGAGTCTATTTTGTGTTAATTTCTATATTTGGTGTGAAATGTGGCATGAATTCAAATTAATTTCAGGGGGCATATGGATAGCCACTTGATCTAAAAATATCTGTTGAAAATATTATTCTTTCCAGATTGAATTTCCCTTGCACATTTGTAAAAAATCAGTTGATCATACATGTGTGAGTCTCTATCTGTACTCTCTATTTGTTCCATTGATCTTTGTTTACTCAACATAATTATGTTGAGATTCATCCTTTATGTGGATTTATAGTGTATTCCTTTTTATTGCCAAGTAGTATTCCATTGTATGGATATACTGTCATCTGTTTATCCGTTCACTTATTGGATGTTTGGGTTGTTTCTAGTCTTGGGCTATAATAATTATGCTGCTATGAAAATCTGTGTACAAGTCTTTCTATAAACATATGCTTTCATTTCTCTTGAATAAATACTTAGGAATGAGGTATCTGGGGTTTTGTGATAGCTGGATGGTTAAATTTTCAAGAAACTACCAAACTACTTTCCAAAATGCCGTACTATCTTACATTCCTGGAGCAGTGTATTAGAGTCTCAGTTGCCCCATATTCTTACCAACATTTGGCAAAGTCAGTCATTTTATTCTGGCAGGTACGTAGTAATAGTATATTATTGTGGCTTTAAATTACATTTCACTAATGACAAATGATGCTGAGGATATGGTTTTCTTCTTTCTTTTTATTGCATCCATGTATATTCCTTGATGAAGTTTCTTGGCTTTTGGTTCACTTTTTATTTGATTGCTTATTTTTTTCTACTTTGTTTTGAAGATTGTTTACAAATTATGGATGCAAACTCTTTGTTGTATATATGATTTGCAAATATTTCCTCTTAATCTGTGAATTTTCTTTTTATTCTTATAATATTGTCTTTCAAAGGATAGACATTCCTGTCCTGATGTAGGTCAGAAAAATAAGTTATACATTTTTATTCATTTAAGTCTCTTGCTTTTGATATTATTTAAGAAATGTTTACCTAACTCATGGTTGCAAATACTTTCTCCTATGAATTCTTCTAGAAATTTTAGTTTTAGGTTTTACATTTGAGTCTATTTTGTGTTAATTTCTATATTTGGTGTGAAATGTGGCATGAATTCAAATTAATTTCAGGGGGCATATGGATAGCCACTTGATCTAAAAATATCTGTTGAAAATATTATTCTTTCCAGATTGAATTTCCCTTGCACATTTGTAAAAAATCAGTTGATCATACATGTGTGAGTCTCTATCTGTACTCTCTATTTGTTCCATTGATCTTTGTTTACTTGGACACCAATAACACAGTGTTTTCATTACTGTAGCTTTTAAATAAGTTTCAAAATAAGATAGTAGAAATTTTCCAAGTTTAATTTTCTTTCTCAGAGTTGTTTCTATGTGGATTTTAGGATCAGTTCGTAAATTTTAAGAAAAAAACACCTGAGAAATTTGATTGAAATTATGCTGGTTAATTCAAGGAGAATTAACATCTTGATAATGCACTCCTGATTCATGAAGATGAGATATCTCTTTATTTATTCAGATATTTCTTAAAATTCTCTCAACAATGCTACACAGTTTTCCATCCATAGGTCGTATACATATTTTTTCACAATTATCCCTAAGAATCTTATAGTCATTGATGCTACTGAAAATGCAGCTTTTAAAATGTCTATTCCCAATTATTTGTAACCAATATCTAGAAATAAAATGGAATTTTGAATACTGACCTTGAATCCTGCAACCACACAAAATCCACTTACTAGTGCTAGGATATTCACAGGATTTTTAGAAAGGGATAATCATGATAATACCACCTGCAATTAAAAATAATTTTATTTCTTTATTCTGTATTTGGATGTTTTTATATTTCTTTCTTGCCTAATTGCCTTGGCAAGAACCTCCAGTATAACTGTTGAATAAAAGCTGTGAGAGTGGATATCTTTATCTTGTTACTGATCTTGGAGGAAAAGCGTTCAATCTTTTCCCAATTAAGTACAATGTTAGCTGTAGGGTTCTGTAGCTGTCCTTTATATAGCAGGTTGAGGAAGTTCTCTTGTATTTCTAGCTTGCTGAGGGTTTTTTTTTTTTTTTTTGGCCACTTCTATTGGTCTTTTGTTTATTTATCTTTGTTCTTTGACCTGTGTGGGCCTCCCATCGCAGTGGCCTCTCTCACTGCAGAGCACCAGCTCGGGCGCATGCGCTCCAGCGGTCTGGCTCGGTAGTTGGACTCATTGGTCCAGCCGCTCTGCAGCACGTGGGATCTTTCCACGCCAGGGATCGAACTGGCGTCCCTTACACTGCAAGGCGGTGTCCTTACCCACTGGACCACCAGGGAAGCCCCACGGAGAGGGTTTTTTAAAATTAGGAACATACAATGGATTTTGTAAAATGTTCTTTGTTCACCTATTGAAGTGATCATATGTCTTTTTGATTTTAGTTTCTAAAAATGGTGAAGTACCTTGATTGAGACAGCCTTCATTCCTGAAATAAATCCCATTGTTATGATATGATTATTATTTTTTCTTTAATAGATGGTATTCAGGTTATCTGTTTCTTCTTGGGGAGCACTGATAATTTGTTTCTTTTAAGGAATTTGTCCACAACACCTAAGTTGTTGAATTTGTTTTCATTGTATTATTCACAGTATTTTCTTAGTATTCTTTGAATAGCTACAGAATCTTTAGGAGTATCACCTCTTTTCTTTCCTCATATAGAAAATTCTTGTCTTCTCTTTTGTATTCCTGATCAATAAGCTCATCATATCCTTAGGGCACTCAGGTCAACTTGCGAAGAGATTCATGTAGTCAGGAGTGGAGCCCTCTTGCTAACAGCCAGAGCAGGGAATGCAGACCTCCAGTTAAGAGGTCTGTGAGTGAGTCACTTTAGAGGAAGATCCTCCATGTTCAGCCAGGTTTTCAGATACTGCAGCTCTAGCTGGTAGCTTGACTAAAGCTTCTGAGTAAGCCTGAGCTGGAATCACTCAGCTTAGCTGCTCCTGGGTTCCTGACCCACAGAACTGTGTGAGATAACAATGTGGTTTTTGTCTCAAGTCAGTAAGTTTTAGGGGTAATGATTAATGCAGCAATAGAAAGCTAGTATGTTAATCAAGGTACCTGGTAAACTCTTTGATTCTTTTGGAGCTTGCTCTTAGGCTGTGTATGGTGATACCAAAGCAGCCTTTATTGTGGAACTAATTTTATCCCATTGTTGAGGCAAAACTCTTCTTGATACTCTACCAAATGCCATGAATTACGAGGTTTTCCACTCAGGCTGGTGAAGGAGGAGAAGGAGGCAACAGAGGATGAGATGGTTGGATGGCATCATCAGTTCAATGCACATGAGTCTGAACAAGCTCCAGGAAATGGTGAAGGACAGGGCAATCAGGTGCACTGCAGTCCATGGAACTGCAAAGAATTGAATGTGACTTAGTGAGGGAACAGCAACATTTACTCTGGCTAGTATGATGAAGATCTAGTTCTAGTCTAGTTGATCTTTGGAGTTCTTGTCCTGGAAGCTTTCTTACATGAACGTGCTGATCACTATTCACCTGTGGACTCTGGAGGACCCTCTACAGGCCTTCAGAATTTTCACTGTGTAGTTTTTTAGTACTTTGCCCTGAAATTCTAAACTCCTTGGGATCCCTATACTTTTGCTTCTGTCCCCTTAACATGGAGAAATTGCCAGGTTGTACCTGGATTCTTCATTTCTGCTCTGTGGTCTGGAGACTCTTATTAGGTAATAAGTTGGGGGAAATTAAAGGACTTGGTTCATTTGTTTCTCATCTCTTAGGGATCGTTGTCCTTTGCAGCCGTGTGTCCAATGTCTTTAAAATGTTTGCTTCATAGATTTTGTCTGGTTTTTAGGTTGTCCAGACAGGAGAGTAAATCTGGTCCCTGTTACTCTGTAAAGACTGTAAGTACCCCCCAGATATGGCTTGAAAGACCAGTGTGTATTGAGAACTATATTCTGAACATGGTGCTGGTACTCTAAATGATATATCTTAATGCATCTTTAAATATAAAACAAGAGAAAACAAAGATGTAAAAGAAAACAGAAGGAAAAAGAACTATGAAGCAGATACTATTAGACTTTCCCTTTTTTTAATCCCCCCATTTTAATATATTACACTTAAAATTTTAGCACACGTTTCAGTACCTCAAATAACACAGCAATGATATACAAGCTCAAAAGCACACCACCTTAAATTTCAATATTGATTTAAAATTTTCAAGCATGATACCTAATTCTCCACAGCAGTCTATATAAAGAGGCAAAAACTGAAAATTAAAATAAAATCACACACTAGCCAGTATGAAAAGATTTTAATAGAATTCCTTTTTTAAAGAAGAAAAAATCAAGGCACAGAGAGATGAAGTAGTTTCTTCAAGATTGTAAGCCTAATGTATGGTGGGCCTGTGCTTTGCATCCAGGTTTGATTGTCAGGGATCAGTCTCCTCTCATACCTCCTCTATCCAACTCCTGCTGCTTCAGTGAAACTGTGACAAGTGATTTGTGTTTTCTCAGGCCCACCTTCTGTAGATACTGATGCTTCTGGACTAGTTGATCTTTGGAGTTCTTGTCCTGGAAGCTTTCTTACATGAACGTGCTGATCACTATTCACCTGTGGACTCTGGAGGACCCTCTACAGGCCTTCAGAATTTTCACTGTGTAGTTTTTTAGTACTTTGCCCTGAAATTCTAAACTCCTTGGGATCCCTATACTTTTGCTTCTGTCCCCTTAACATGGAGAAATTGCCAGGTTGTACCTGGATTCTTCATTTCTGCTCTGTGGTCTGGAGACTCTTATTAGGTAATAAGTTGGGGGAAATTAAAGGACTTGGTTCATTTGTTTCTCATCTCTTAGGGATCGTTGTCCTTTGCAGCCGTGTGTCCAATGTCTTTAAAATGTTTGCTTCATAGATTTTGTCTGGTTTTTAGGTTGTCCAGACAGGAGAGTAAATCTGGTCCCTGTTACTCTGTAAAGACTGTAAGTACCCCCCAGATATGGCTTGAAAGACCAGTGTGTATTGAGAACTATATTCTGAACATGGTGCTGGTACTCTAAATGATATATCTTAATGCATCTTTAAATATAAAACAAGAGAAAACAAAGATGTAAAAGAAAACAGAAGGAAAAAGAACTATGAAGCAGATACTATTAGACTTTCCCTTTTTTTAATCCCCCCATTTTAATATATTACACTTAAAATTTTAGCACACGTTTCAGTACCTCAAATAACACAGCAATGATATACAAGCTCAAAAGCACACCACCTTAAATTTCAATATTGATTTAAAATTTTCAAGCATGATACCTAATTCTCCACAGCAGTCTATATAAAGAGGCAAAAACTGAAAATTAAAATAAAATCACACACTAGCCAGTATGAAAAGATTTTAATAGAATTCCTTTTTTAAAGAAGAAAAAATCAAGGCACAGAGAGATGAAGTAGTTTCTTCAAGATTGTAAGCCTAATGTATGGTGGGCCTGTGCTTTGCATCCAGGTTTGATTGTCAGGGATCAGTCTCCTCTCATACCTCCTCTATCCAACTCCTGCTGCTTCAGTGAAACTGTGACAAGTGATTTGTGTTTTCTCAGGCCCACCTTCTGTAGATACTGATGCTTCTGGACTTTTCATTCTCCCACTGAGAACCCCATGGAAAAGTCTACAGGCACCAAATAGTACAAACTGGTTTTAGATTTTCCTTTAGTACAGAATAGCCGCTTAGATGGGATCTCGATTTCTTTTGTCCATGCAAACAATGAGGCAAATTTAGGCTGAGAATTTATAATGTAGTATGTTTCTATCATAAACATATTAGCTTTGGCAAATGGTTAGAAACTTCTTTGAAACAAGAAGGGAAAAAAATCTCTCTGAGAGATCTGAGGACGTCCCTAAAGTTTGAATGAAAGGATAAGTGGAGCCTGAATTTCAGTTCAGTTTCCAAACTTTAGGTCAGAACTGGTTGAGTGAGGCGTCATTGCTTGTTTGCAACATGATAAACAATTTCTATCTGAGGACAAAAGATCTGTAATATTCTCCAGAGTAATGAAGAGTGGAAAGAGAGAAAAGAAAGGCTTCTACATGGGAGATCTAGTGATGACTGTTTATAATGCCTCCAAGAATCCTCAGTGAGGGGTCCACAGAATGGAAACACTCCGGCCAATACCATTGGCATGAATATAGACACAAGCTTACTGAAAACGGTTTTGAGTGAAACAATTGACACATAATTAAGGGAGTGATTCCAGGGCAGCTTTGAGTCTGTTACAATTCTGAAGTTCTCAACAAATGAAAGAGTAAGATTTTCGCTGAGTTTATCAGTTTGGGGAGACTCATAAGAAAAAAAAATCACCTGTAATCGTACCACTGATCAATAATTATAATGAACATATGGGCAACTATCCTGATGGCCTTTGCCTTCTCCCTGCGTAAATAAAATGTGTGTGTGTGTGTGGCATGTATGTGTGTGTTTCTAGAACAATTATAGTGCTGTAAGGTAATGATCCCTAATGGGTTTGGGGAAGCACAAGATTTAGCTGAAATCTGGGTGGGAAAGGCTCTGCCAAGGCATGGTATGCTCTTATAAATTGTTTTTTCTTCTGGATCTAAGTCTCTCCAACTCTACCTTTGAGACTTCCCAGAGATGAGATGCCTGAACCTGTGACTGGAGAGTGATCCTTTGCATCTAAGTCCCAAAGGTGACTCAGGCTTAAGGCCTTAGCTGGAAACAGTCAGAAAACAATATTTCCCAGACTCACAGCTGTGCAGGTTACGATTCCCAGAGGCCCTCTCACTGTGGCCGTGAATAGAGACAGCAGTCATCCTCCCTGGATCATGTGAATCCTGGACAGGCCACACTTCTCATACACTGAGACTCAGGATCCCAAATAGAAGCTGCTAGCAGAAAAGGGGCCTTTGTTTTATTTAGATGGTTCCATGCCATTCAGTTTACCTGCCATTGCAAGGGACTTGAGAGACATGGGTCTAAGCCCTAGGTGGGAAAGAGCCGCTGGAGGAGGGCATGTAACCCATTCCGGTATTCTTGCCTGGAGAATCCCATGGACAGAGGAGCCTGGTAGATTACAGTCTGTAGGGTCACACCAAGTCAGACTGAAGAGACTTAGCATGCATGCATGCCATTCAGCTAACTCACCACGCATTGATGAGTCTTCTGTCCATTTAGGGTACTTAGTTGCCCTCAATTCAAAATGAACTCTGAGTAGATTTAACACTCCGGCCAATACCATTGGCATGAATATAGACACAAGCTTACTGAAAACGGTTTTGAGTGAAACAATTGACACATAATTAAGGGAGTGATTCCAGGGCAGCTTTGAGTCTGTTACAATTCTGAAGTTCTCAACAAATGAAAGAGTAAGATTTTCGCTGAGTTTATCAGTTTGGGGAGACTCATAAGAAAAAAAAATCACCTGTAATCGTACCACTGATCAATAATTATAATGAACATATGGGCAACTATCCTGATGGCCTTTGCCTTCTCCCTGCGTAAATAAAATGTGTGTGTGTGTGTGGCATGTATGTGTGTGTTTCTAGAACAATTATAGTGCTGTAAGGTAATGATCCCTAATGGGTTTGGGGAAGCACAAGATTTAGCTGAAATCTGGGTGGGAAAGGCTCTGCCAAGGCATGGTATGCTCTTATAAATTGTTTTTTCTTCTGGATCTAAGTCTCTCCAACTCTACCTTTGAGACTTCCCAGAGATGAGATGCCTGAACCTGTGACTGGAGAGTGATCCTTTGCATCTAAGTCCCAAAGGTGACTCAGGCTTAAGGCCTTAGCTGGAAACAGTCAGAAAACAATATTTCCCAGACTCACAGCTGTGCAGGTTACGATTCCCAGAGGCCCTCTCACTGTGGCCGTGAATAGAGACAGCAGTCATCCTCCCTGGATCATGTGAATCCTGGACAGGCCACACTTCTCATACACTGAGACTCAGGATCCCAAATAGAAGCTGCTAGCAGAAAAGGGGCCTTTGTTTTATTTAGATGGTTCCATGCCATTCAGTTTACCTGCCATTGCAAGGGACTTGAGAGACATGGGTCTAAGCCCTAGGTGGGAAAGAGCCGCTGGAGGAGGGCATGTAACCCATTCCGGTATTCTTGCCTGGAGAATCCCATGGACAGAGGAGCCTGGTAGATTACAGTCTGTAGGGTCACACCAAGTCAGACTGAAGAGACTTAGCATGCATGCATGCCATTCAGCTAACTCACCACGCATTGATGAGTCTTCTGTCCATTTAGGGTACTTAGTTGCCTCAATCAAAATGAACTCTGAGTGATTTAAGCAAAAAAGAATATTGCTGAAAATCTATTGCTGGCAAGGTGAGAGAGTGGGGCTTAGAAGAATGGAGCAGAGGCACTAAGTAGATAGAAAATATCAATGATTTGGTGAGGGCTTGCTGCTTCTCTCCCTCTAGCAACAAAGACCAAGCCTTCTCTTTCCTTTTTAATGGAGAATCAATAAACCTATATTGAATATCTAAATATTTTAAAAAGAAACCATATTTTCTATGAATTTCAACTCTGTTAATGAGCATTTTGTTAGAAAAAAATGCTATCATAAACATTGGCTTCTAAATGCTTAATTCACCAGAACACATTAGAGATCCCATTAGTAAGCCTGCTAGGCTGTGGAAATTCTCTTACTATCATTAAATTATCATAATGCTGTTTAAAATGATTCTCTGAAGTCAAGGCTTTTTTTTTTTTTTTGAAATTTTTTTAAACTTTTATTTTACTTTTAACTTTTACAGTTTTTTTTAAAACTTTTATTTTACTTTTAAATATTGCAGAGTTTTGTTGTTTACAGATATGTATGTTCCCAGATTAGTCATATGTATATCATCCCCTTCCCACCCCTCCCGACCATCACACAGCACCCCTGAAGGATCTCCGTTTCTCACAGAGCAATGACTATAGCTATTTTCTTCACATATGATAGTACAGGCCTTCATGCTACTTCCTTTACGCCTCCCACCCTCTGTTCCTTCCCCACAATGTCCATATGTCCACTGTCCATGTCTGTCTTTCCGTTGCTTCACTGCGTGTGCCATCATCACCATCCTACTAGATTCCATATATATGTGTTAATATATTGTCCAGAGCACTGGCTTGTAATTGGACATACTGGTCCAGCTGCTTCATATCACATGGGATCTTCCCAGGCCAGGGATTGACCCGGCACCCCTTGCACTGCAAGGCGGACTCTACCCACTGGACCACCAGAGAAGGCCCTAACGCTTTTCTTAACAAACCACTGCAGCACCCATGGCAAGGTACACATGGAGACCCAGTACTGTGTCTAAGTGCTGAAAAATCAGGAACTTCCCTGGTGGTCCTGTGAGTGAGACTATGCTTTCACTGCAGGGAGAGAGGGTTTGATCCCTGATTGGGAAAGTAAGATCTCATGTGCCATGAGATATGATCAAAACCTTTTTTAAAAATTGATAATTTATAAAAAAATGTTAAATCTAATGAAGAATGCATTAAATAAGGTAAGTGAGATCCTCCTTTCTTGAGTTTACCTTGTACACACCTGGCAGAGTTCAGCATGTGCTCAGAAAGCTGTTATGAATTGACTTCTGTTTGTGGACCATGAGTAGTTTGGTCCAGTTAAAGCCACACAACACATATACCTGTTATGCCTGGAGCTGAAGGCATATGTGATGAGACACAGTTGGTCTGTAGAATGTGCTAGAATGGGTGCTCTTGAGTGGACAAAGGCAGCACTGCTCCCCTTCCCCCATCTTCTCATCAGGAAAAGTGACCCTGCTCCCTTCTGGGGATGTGTTTTAGTGGAAGTCTGTAAGCCTCTCTGTTTTATCCCTGGCGAGTGGCCATCATGCTCCTGGTGACTTGCCCACCATCCCACCAAGAGTTTCCCTTTGATTTGTGAGTGAGCAGGGCTCTTGGTTTGATGCATTTTATTTCCCATCTGGGACCTACCTGGGATTCATGTTCCCCTCCTCTCCTGCACCACCTCTCCTTGAGTCTTCGGCCCTCTCCTGGGCCCCAGGGGGTCCCACGCCTGCCCTCCTGGCAGGCAGTGAGGCCACAACCAGACGCTCTGAGTCTCAGCGCTCCCTGGCTGCACTTGGCCCCATCCTCCCCCTTCTTCGGTTTCGAACCACAAGCTCAAGTCAGGTCTTCCCCGAGGACTCAGAATCACTTTAAAGGGCTCTGGGCTGGTAGTATCCTAAAATCTGGAAGAGAAAAAGCCCTAATTTATCACTTCAACATGTCTCTAGACTGTGAAAAAGCCAGGGGATATACACCTCATTATAAAGATAAAATGAATCTTTCTGTAAGTATATGGAGTTTACAGGTGCTTTTACATATGTTGTCTTATTTATTTCTTCGACAAATCTGTGAGTTAGGAGGAACAGATAATATTACTGACATTTTACACACAGGGAGAAAATGAGCTCAAATCTTGTCAGTGAGCACATATCCAACAGACAGCTAGAACACAAATTCAGGTCTTCTGACTACAAGGTACAAGGTTTTAGATGAACCACGTGAGCCACATCAATGTAACAACCATGCATTATCAAGTACTCACATGTATAAAAGAACATACACCATAGTGGCCTTATCCCCACTCAGGCTTGGCCAACCCAGCTGCATGCCACCACATATCTTCCATGTACTTGTGACTGTTGGCATTTTGTATCATCTTGTGCAATAGCTTGATTCATGTGTTTCTCTTGCACTGAACTATATGCTCCATGCAGGGAGGGCATGTTATCTGATTTTGCACACCTTGAATTCCCGATAGAGGTCTTAGCTTCCATTAAGTTCTCAATGAATATTTGCTAAATGAATAAAGGAAGGAAAAATCAAAATGAAGCAGCTAGTGACTGGATTTGGATCTATTCTCAACCAGAAATCAGTGGAACCTGTGAAAGGCCAAAGGAAAACACTCATAAAAATGTTTATAGGTTGTTCTTGGACCCTGTGGTTAACAGGGGAGAAAGCAGGGCATCTCTCCAACCCATATGAATGGGATTGCGTGTGGCTCCTACTCCTGAGAGGTCCTTCTGTGACTCTTTCTTTTCCTTCCTTGGCTGTAACTCGAGGAAGGAGAGCTGGGGCGGGGGGTGGAAGATCAACGTGACCCAGAGTAGGCGAGACCTGGCAGCGTTACCTCTTTTGGGCTTGCTGGAGCTGTTTGCTGTCAGAGTGTGTGGTCTGTCTCCTGGACCCCTGACCCACAGCCAGAGACCACATCCAGGCCAAAGTCAATTCAGCTTCAGCCTTGGGCATGGGGAGGAGTTTTTATTGCAACACCTGAGCCTTTGGGGACATATGCCATCTATTTCTTTTGGCATTTCCAGAAGAAAGGAGCACTCCTCTGCTCCAGATACTGCCAAACCCATCATTTCCTTCTTCAGGGGAAAAGAAGGAAAACTTTCATGCATTACAAGAGATCTACCCTAGTGGAATGGGGAAACACATTCCATAGCTGTATCAAGTCCGTGTTTGCTCTTCTTGCTGTTGGCTCCTCAGAATGACTCTTCATGAACAGCAAATGAAAGAATTACTATTTAAAGCATGACCAAAGAAATCATGTATCTAAATAGAAACTGGATCTAGATTACAAACAAAGAGAAAGTCAAGATCAGCCTACATGAAAGACTTGTTCTTAATGAGCATGTATACATCAATGCTTATTCAGAATGAACCACACACAGATGATTGGCTCTGAGCAGTTGGTGTGTTTAAAGGTTTCTCAGAAGCTTGACTAACGTCATTCATGCTCTTTGGTTCCTGTCACATGTGGAACACAGGCAGAGTCACCTTTGAGTCTGTCAGGCTTAAAGTCAGAGTCCTTAACTATGCTTATGCTCCATGCAGGGAGGGCATGTTATCTGATTTTGCACACCTTGAATTCCCGATAGAGGTCTTAGCTTCCATTAAGTTCTCAATGAATATTTGCTAAATGAATAAAGGAAGGAAAAATCAAAATGAAGCAGCTAGTGACTGGATTTGGATCTATTCTCAACCAGAAATCAGTGGAACCTGTGAAAGGCCAAAGGAAAACACTCATAAAAATGTTTATAGGTTGTTCTTGGACCCTGTGGTTAACAGGGGAGAAAGCAGGGCATCTCTCCAACCCATATGAATGGGATTGCGTGTGGCTCCTACTCCTGAGAGGTCCTTCTGTGACTCTTTCTTTTCCTTCCTTGGCTGTAACTCGAGGAAGGAGAGCTGGGGCGGGGGGTGGAAGATCAACGTGACCCAGAGTAGGCGAGACCTGGCAGCGTTACCTCTTTTGGGCTTGCTGGAGCTGTTTGCTGTCAGAGTGTGTGGTCTGTCTCCTGGACCCCTGACCCACAGCCAGAGACCACATCCAGGCCAAAGTCAATTCAGCTTCAGCCTTGGGCATGGGGAGGAGTTTTTATTGCAACACCTGAGCCTTTGGGGACATATGCCATCTATTTCTTTTGGCATTTCCAGAAGAAAGGAGCACTCCTCTGCTCCAGATACTGCCAAACCCATCATTTCCTTCTTCAGGGGAAAAGAAGGAAAACTTTCATGCATTACAAGAGATCTACCCTAGTGGAATGGGGAAACACATTCCATAGCTGTATCAAGTCCGTGTTTGCTCTTCTTGCTGTTGGCTCCTCAGAATGACTCTTCATGAACAGCAAATGAAAGAATTACTATTTAAAGCATGACCAAAGAAATCATGTATCTAAATAGAAACTGGATCTAGATTACAAACAAAGAGAAAGTCAAGATCAGCCTACATGAAAGACTTGTTCTTAATGAGCATGTATACATCAATGCTTATTCAGAATGAACCACACACAGATGATTGGCTCTGAGCAGTTGGTGTGTTTAAAGGTTTCTCAGAAGCTTGACTAACGTCATTCATGCTCTTTGGTTCCTGTCACATGTGGAACACAGGCAGAGTCACCTTTTGAGTCTGTCAGGCTTAAAGTCAGAGTCCTTTTGAGATACTGCCCTGAAGGGTTAGGTCTGATTTTAAGATTTTCTGTTTGCAATTGATTTCAAGTAATTTTATTATGATGTGTCTTGGTATAGTTTTATTTTTTGTGCTTGATGTTCATTGAACTTTGGATTAGTGTGTTTCTAGTTTTTATTTGGAAGAGTGTCTCCATGGTTATCAATATTTTTTTCTGCAATGTTTAATGTGCCATGAATCCCATCTACAGTATTTTCCATCTAAGACATTTCAGCTTTCATCTCTAGAGTTTTGATTTTAAAAATTATCTTCTATACCTCCACTTAACATATTCTGACTTTCCTTAGACTTTAGAACATATAGAATACAGTTATAATAATTGTTTTAATGTATTTGTCTACTCATTCACACATCTGTGCCAGTTCTGATCATTTTTGATTGATTTCTTCTTCCTCATCATGGGCTGCATTTTTTGACTTCTTTGCATATCTAGTCATTTTATTAGAAGTCAGACTGTGTGTTTGAACTCTTTTCGAGCTGGATACTTTTAAATTCCTGTGAAATCCTTGAGCTCTGTTTTGAGATACAATTTAGTTAATTGGAAACAGTTCGATTCTTTTCTTATTGCTTCTAAGATTTGTTAGGAAGGATGAGAACACCATTCATTTCTAGGGTTCATTAGTTATCACTGTTGAGGCAAAACCCTTTGAAGAACCCAGTGCTCCATGAATTATGAGATTTTTCAGATTGGTGAGAGTGGGCACTCACTCCTGCCTCTAAGAGCTCTGGAAAGTGCTCCCTCAAATCCTTTTGGGTAGCCTCAGAAGTTCTGAAACACATGCACTGAACAGTCATCTGTTGAACACTGGAGGGAGCACTGCTACCCATTTCTGGACTCCCCTGCATACCTGTTTTTTTCCCTAGGTCCTCCGCCCTGTGAACTCTAGCTTCGACGATCTATCTGGGCTCCAGCTTTTTCCCCTTTTCTGGTCCTTTTCCCAGCCCAGTGCAGCCTGGAACTACTTTAAGTAGGCTGCTCTTTGGTTCCTGTCACATGTGGAACACAGGCAGAGTCACCTTTTGAGTCTGTCAGGCTTAAAGTCAGAGTCCTTTTGAGATACTGCCCTGAAGGGTTAGGTCTGATTTTAAGATTTTCTGTTTGCAATTGATTTCAAGTAATTTTATTATGATGTGTCTTGGTATAGTTTTATTTTTTGTGCTTGATGTTCATTGAACTTTGGATTAGTGTGTTTCTAGTTTTTATTTGGAAGAGTGTCTCCATGGTTATCAATATTTTTTTCTGCAATGTTTAATGTGCCATGAATCCCATCTACAGTATTTTCCATCTAAGACATTTCAGCTTTCATCTCTAGAGTTTTGATTTTAAAAATTATCTTCTATACCTCCACTTAACATATTCTGACTTTCCTTAGACTTTAGAACATATAGAATACAGTTATAATAATTGTTTTAATGTATTTGTCTACTCATTCACACATCTGTGCCAGTTCTGATCATTTTTGATTGATTTCTTCTTCCTCATCATGGGCTGCATTTTTTGACTTCTTTGCATATCTAGTCATTTTATTAGAAGTCAGACTGTGTGTTTTAACTCTTTCGGAGCTGGATACTTTTAAATTCCTGTGAAATCCTTGAGCTCTGTTTTGAGATACAATTTAGTTAATTGGAAACAGTTCGATTCTTTTCTTATTGCTTCTAAGATTTGTTAGGAAGGATGAGAACACCATTCATTTCTAGGGTTCATTAGTTATCACTGTTGAGGCAAAACCCTTTGAAGAACCCAGTGCTCCATGAATTATGAGATTTTTCAGATTGGTGAGAGTGGGCACTCACTCCTGCCTCTAAGAGCTCTGGAAAGTGCTCCCTCAAATCCTTTTGGGTAGCCTCAGAAGTTCTGAAACACATGCACTGAACAGTCATCTGTTGAACACTGGAGGGAGCACTGCTACCCATTTCTGGACTCCCCTGCATACCTGTTTTTTTCCCTAGGTCCTCCGCCCTGTGAACTCTAGCTTCGACGATCTATCTGGGCTCCAGCTCTGTCTCCTCCACTCAGTATATATCTGGACTCCACTGGGTTTCCCCCAGCCCAGTGCAGCCTGGAACTCTGGTAAGGGCATACAAGGATCACTGTCTTTAATGATGTCCAGTGTCTTGAAAATCTGATGGCCAATGTCTTGAAAACTGTTGTATCATATATCTGTCCAGGTTTTTAGTTGTTCCATGTAAGGAGGCAAATCTAGCCCTTGTTACTTCATCCTAGCTAGAAGGGGAGGTCTGCCATCATTAATTTTAAGTACTCTTTAAATACTAAAAGTGGTAACCCCCTTTTCTCATCCCCCATACTGGACTTTTTCCTCTGGATTTTATTAATATTTTGTTTTGTTTTATTTTGTGGTCAATTACACTATACAGAAATTTTGCATTACACTTTTTTTTATAGAGCCCAAACTAGGCTTTCATGTGTCTGACATTGACATCATAGTTTTTAAGTACTTCTACAACCCAAGAGTATAATTTCTACTGTCTTTGTTTTGTCTTTGTCTAAGTTCTTAGAAACTCTTGAGATTTATATTTTGAGCCACGTATCTGTTATTTGATTTTATAGTAGGTATAATTTAATGATTGTAGCTATTTGATATTTAGAAGACAAATGATATGATAGGCATTGCTTGTAGTCTTTCAAAATCATTCTCACTTTCTTTTGTACTAGTAAGACCCTTTTATACTAATAAAATCTTTTTATGCTAATGAAGGTCACTTTTGTAGGTGTTTCCAAGAACAATGACTATAGTTCCAAACTTCTCTGGAAGTTAGATGTGGAGTTAGCACTGTTGAGGCAAAACCCTTTGAAGAACCCAGTGCTCCATGAATTATGAGATTTTTCAGATTGGTGAGAGGGCACTCACTCCTGCCTCTAAGAGCTCTGGAAAGTGCTCCCTCAAATCCTTTTGGGTAGCCTCAGAAGTTCTGAAACACATGCACTGAACAGTCATCTGTTGAACACTGGAGGGAGCACTGCTACCCATTTCTGGACTCCCCTGCATACCTGTTTTTTTCCCTAGGTCCTCCGCCCTGTGAACTCTAGCTTCGACGATCTATCTGGGCTCCAGCTCTGTCTCCTCCACTCAGTATATATCTGGACTCCACTGGGTTTCCCCCAGCCCAGTGCAGCCTGGAACTCTGGTAAGGGCATACAAGGATCACTGTCTTTAATGATGTCCAGTGTCTTGAAAATCTGATGGCCAATGTCTTGAAAACTGTTGTATCATATATCTGTCCAGGTTTTTAGTTGTTCCATGTAAGGAGGCAAATCTAGCCCTTGTTACTTCATCCTAGCTAGAAGGGGAGGTCTGCCATCATTAATTTTAAGTACTCTTTAAATACTAAAAGTGGTAACCCCCTTTTCTCATCCCCCATACTGGACTTTTTCCTCTGGATTTTATTAATATTTTGTTTTGTTTTATTTTGTGGTCAATTACACTATACAGAAATTTTGCATTACACTTTTTTTTATAGAGCCCAAACTAGGCTTTCATGTGTCTGACATTGACATCATAGTTTTTAAGTACTTCTACAACCCAAGAGTATAATTTCTACTGTCTTTGTTTTGTCTTTGTCTAAGTTCTTAGAAACTCTTGAGATTTATATTTTGAGCCACGTATCTGTTATTTGATTTTATAGTAGGTATAATTTAATGATTGTAGCTATTTGATATTTAGAAGACAAATGATATGATAGGCATTGCTTGTAGTCTTTCAAAATCATTCTCACTTTCTTTTGTACTAGTAAGACCCTTTTATACTAATAAAATCTTTTTATGCTAATGAAGGTCACTTTTGTAGGTGTTTCCAAGAACAATGACTATAGTTCCAAACTTCTCTGGAAGTTAGATGTGGGAGTTTAGCACGATTGATATCTGGCCAATGGAGTTTTAATAGAAGTGGTGTGTTTGGTTTCTGGGAGGAGTTCTGAAGGAAAGGGAGGTGCCCTGTCCTGCTTCCCTTTTCCTCTGCAGACACCACTGTTGGGGCTTAAGCAGCCATCCTGGGCCCTAGGGGAAGCCATCCACTGGGAATGAAAAAGAGCCAAGTTCCCAGATACAAGACAGGCTAGGTCAGCTCTCTACCCTCTACCTAGGGGCTCTGATTACTTGAGAGAGAAATGGGCTTTAATTTTGGTTTTGCCATGGTTATCTGGGATTTTCTATGACTCAAAAGTTAATTTAATCCTAACATATAAACTTTCAGATGATTTTGACAAAACAAATCCCATTGAGATTTCAAGGGAAATTACATAAAATTTATATATTAATTTCATGAGAATTGACAGCTTAATAATATGGTCTTCCTATCCAGGAACATGCTCTGCCAAGTTGTATACCTTCTGGAAGCTTGATGGCTATAATTAGTAGATAAAAAGTCTTCTGAATATGCCTCTGAAACTTTATTAGCCAGGAGGCTTCAGATTGAAGTTTTGTGAATATAGATTTGCTTTCCAGTGTATCTGTCTTTTTCTCTCTGAGAAAAAAGGGTGTTTATTTCTGAAGATCTGGGTTTATTTGAAATTTGGACTGTTCTCCTAAATCTGCTTCACGGGGATTTGGGGGGATTGTTATTATGTGTGGAAAGATACGTTCGAAAAGAATTTTATTTCTTCAAATAAAGTCTTTGGCTCATTGGTTTACAATATTCCTGGAGGTTTTAACTTTAAAATATAAAGCGGGGCTTCCCCTGGTGGTCCAGTGGATAAGGACACCGCCTTGCAGTGCAAGGGGCGCCGGTTTGATCCCTGGCCTGGGAAGATCCCATGTGCCACGGAGCGGCTGGACTGATGTGTCCAATCAGCAAGCTGGGGCTCTGGAGCACATGCGCCCAGAGCCGGCACTCTGCAACAGATGCCGCCAAGATGGGAGGCCCACAGGAGCCAAAGAACAAAGACGGATGAAAAAAACGGAGAAATGAAAGACCAATAGAAGTGGCCCGCCCGCTCCCCTCCCTCCCCAACCCGACCCCCGCCCAAAATAAATAAATAAATGAATCTTTAAAAAATATATATATATAAAGCGCACAAGAGCTATAAACACTAGATGGAGAGGAAAAATGGAAAGTTTATTTTTGTCAGCTGAAGTTGGAAACCAGGACTTTATCACCCATGTTCTCACAGATGCCATGTGTCTGGAAGCTTGGACATCTGGGATGTGGGTGTCTCAGCCTTCCTTCAGCTTCTTACTGGAAACAGAAGAGTTTTCTTGACAGCAGTAATAAATCAAACATCCACGGGAAGCAAGGAGATAATTGAAGTGAAACACAAACTGTGAAAAGTCCTCCCTAAGATCATGATGGCCCTTTCCTAGGTGGTTTCTTCCCCTGAAGCTGCTAGAGTTGTGAATTTTCAGGAGAACGCATGAATTGGAGATGTCAAAATTACTTGCTTCTGTGGAAATTTTAGTTGGTTCACAGTGTACACATATTGAAAGTAATTTACAGAGCACATCTCATGAAGTCTAGGTAGCCGAACTTGTCTTAGGCTATTACATGACCAGTGTATTTTTTGCTTGCTGCATTTAAATTTTGACCTGTTTTAGTGTAAATGTCCTTCAGCAGGTGTATGCATAAGCATTCTAAAAAGATGTATTACAGTTTGAAGGAAATAAATGAATATTTTGAGAATTTCATCCTGACAAACTGAATAATGCATTGAAAGTTAGATATAGCTGTTGAATCATGGATGTTTCTGTAGGAGGAGGCTAAGATTACTATTTTCCATGATATCATATTCATAATCAATTTCATTCAGTTGGGTGCTTCTAATACATTTTAATCTCAGTGTTTTTGGTTAACAGTGAAACACTGCTTAGGCTGTGATATGGCTGTGGTAATGGACATCTTGGAATTTGGATGCTTTGTTCAGGGTTTTCTCCTACCAAAAGGTGGTTTGGAGGAAGAGATCCTGTTTAGTAGAGGACTGGCCCATGGGGGCCCACCGGAGCGGCTGGACTGATGTGTCCAATCAGCAAGCTGGGGCTCTGGAGCACATGCGCCCAGAGCCGGCACTCTGCAACAGATGCCGCCAAGATGGGAGGCCCACAGGAGCCAAAGAACAAAGACGGATGAAAAACGGAGAAATGAAAGACCAATAGAAGTGGCCCGCCCGCTCCCGTCCCTCCCCAACCCGACCCCCGCCCAAAATAAATAAATAAATGAATCTTTAAAAAATATATATATATAAAGCGCACAAGAGCTATAAACACTAGATGGAGAGGAAAAATGGAAAGTTTATTTTTGTCAGCTGAAGTTGGAAACCAGGACTTTATCACCCATGTTCTCACAGATGCCATGTGTCTGGAAGCTTGGACATCTGGGATGTGGGTGTCTCAGCCTTCCTTCAGCTTCTTACTGGAAACAGAAGAGTTTTCTTGACAGCAGTAATAAATCAAACATCCACGGGAAGCAAGGAGATAATTGAAGTGAAACACAAACTGTGAAAAGTCCTCCCTAAGATCATGATGGCCCTTTCCTAGGTGGTTTCTTCCCCTGAAGCTGCTAGAGTTGTGAATTTTCAGGAGAACGCATGAATTGGAGATGTCAAAATTACTTGCTTCTGTGGAAATTTTAGTTGGTTCACAGTGTACACATATTGAAAGTAATTTACAGAGCACATCTCATGAAGTCTAGGTAGCCGAACTTGTCTTAGGCTATTACATGACCAGTGTATTTTTTGCTTGCTGCATTTAAATTTTGACCTGTTTTAGTGTAAATGTCCTTCAGCAGGTGTATGCATAAGCATTCTAAAAAGATGTATTACAGTTTGAAGGAAATAAATGAATATTTTGAGAATTTCATCCTGACAAACTGAATAATGCATTGAAAGTTAGATATAGCTGTTGAATCATGGATGTTTCTGTAGGAGGAGGCTAAGATTACTATTTTCCATGATATCATATTCATAATCAATTTCATTCAGTTGGGTGCTTCTAATACATTTTAATCTCAGTGTTTTTGGTTAACAGTGAAACACTGCTTAGGCTGTGATATGGCTGTGGTAATGGACATCTTGGAATTTGGATGCTTTGTTCAGGGTTTTCTCCTACCAAAAGGTGGTTTGGAGGAAGAGATCCTGTTTAGTAGAGCACATGAGCTAGGGGTATTCAGAGATGCAAAGTTAGACCCAGAGACTAGTTTAGAGTGTGTGTGTGTGTATTCATGTCTCTGTGTGTGAAGTGGTAGGTGAGTTTTTATGTTGAGCATTATGTTGAACCTGGGAACTTGGATTGGGAGGAAAAGGGTCTCAGGAGGGCAAGGCTCTGGTGATAAGCTGCAGTCTAGGGGACAGAGCATTATCAGCAGAATAGGTCTCTATCCCCGGGAACAACCAAATGATGCTTTGTTTGCTGTCTTTTACCTTACTGTGTTAGCAGTCCCCACTTGTATTTCCTCATCTTTTAGTCGAAACAAGGAATGCACAACACTTGGTTTGTGATTCTTTGGGGGATAAAGTGGATCAGGTCATGGTCAGCATGGTATGAACCAGGCCAGTGACAGAGGGTGCCATCTATAAAGCTGAATAGTATGGCCAGAAAGAACACTTAGCCTGGCAATTCCTGGTGGGGGTTGGAGTCTTTCCCACAGTGGGGTTCTAGCCACTTCATTTGGATATTAAAGGGTAAGATCGGAAACTGACTCAATGGACATGAATTTGAGCAACCTACAGGAGATAGTGGAGGATAGAGGAGCCTGGCATGCTGTAGCCCATGGAGTTGAAAAGAGTAAGACATGACTTGGTGTGTTCATCTTAACAACAACAGCAATGTAGTGACTGAACAGCACCAGAAACCTGGGAAATTGGGGGATACCAGCATTACAAATGGAATCAAGAGCCTTATGTGCATTCAAACATATTTTTGTGGCTTTGCTGGAGTCATTCTTTTTGTTTTAGTCCTTTGCCATTGTCTTCCCTGGGAGATAAACTGTCATGAAAAAGATCTTCAAATTGATAATTCACTGCAGTCACACACTAAGGTTGCTGCCATACGCTGCTTATCATAGGAAGCACAAAGGACCAAAGTCGAACAGAATATTTTTGTATTGAGCGTATTCCACAGAGCTGTCTTCTTAGAGCTTTTTTTTTTTCATTTACAATGAAGAGGAAAATACACTGACATCAGCTGTGGTCATTGCCAAAGTAGACATTTGCTTTCTGTTAGCCCCAATCCTCCTCTTTTGGGCTTACTGCATCTCGTGATGGGCTCCCAGGACAGGGTCTGCTTTATGTAGAGCTTCAGAGATAAGGATGGGAGAACCTCCTGTCCAGAGCCCAGCTGTCCCTTCGGAGCTCTCTTCCTCTTCTTGTGGAACATCTGGAAACCTCAGTCAGAGGTTGCTGAGCCCGCTGCATCCTGAGATTCATATTCCAGGCATGACAGTGCGGCTAATGTCTGCAGCCGTGGGGTCCTCCTGGGCCAGGGATCAAACCCATGTCTCCTGCATTGGCAGGAGGATTCTTTATCACTGAGCCACCAGGGAAGCCCATTTCATTCCTTTCTATGGTTGAATAACATTTCCTTGTGTGGCCATGATGTGAAATGAAGTGAACATCACTCAGTTATGTGCAACTCTTTGTGACCCCATCAACTGTGGCCATACCACATTTTATCTATTCACCTGAAAGAATGTGTAGGTAGTGGGAACCTTTTGGCTGTTTATTCTATGACCACTCAGGTAGACATCACAAAACATTATAAACTAAAGATAAATTATCATTACATGTGTTAGACAAGGGCTGGAAAAAAGTAAAAGCCATTCAAAAATTTTATGCTCCAACTGACAGGGAAGTGTCCTTAAGTTTCTGGGCATTTTTAAAAAATTGAAGTTGGAAATAGTAGGCAAAGCATTACAGCATTACAGGCAAAGCATTCAGATTGATGTCTGAAATATTTTATGTATCACCAAATAATAAACTCACACCATTAGATTAGGCCTTGACCCAATGCATTGACAAAATAGCATATATTATGTATTTTTATATTTATATGTCTGTGTTTCTATATATATTTAGTATACAATGTACTGTATAATATAATTTAAAGGCTACATTTGTATATTTTTAATTTTTATTTATTTATTTATTTTGGCCACTTCTATTGGCCTTTCATTTATTTCTATCTTTGTTCTTTGACCTGTGTGGGCCTCCCATTGCAGTGGCCTCTCTCGCCGCAGAACACCGGCTCCGGGCACATGCGCTCCAGAGTCCCAGCTCTGTAGTTGGACACATTGGTCCAGCTGGTCTGCAGCACGTGGGATCTTCCCAGGCCAGGCATCGAACTAGCGCCCCTTGTACTGCAAGGCTGTGTCCTTACCCACTGGACCACCAGGGAAGCCCTACATTTGTATATTTTTAAAATTGAAATAAAGTGTTTTAAGATTTAGAAAACAGATCATGACAGTCATTAGATTGTACCTACTCCTCCTTCCTTCCCAATTACAGATTGATTGATATAAGATTTGATTCTCTAACAAGATTGCAGCCGTCTGCAGCCGTGGGGTCCTCCTGGGCCAGGGATCAAACCTATGTCTCCTACATTGGCAGGAGGATTCTTTATCACTGAGCCACCAGGGAAGCCCATTTCATTCCTTTCTATGGTTGAATAACATTTCCTTGTGTGGCCATGATGTGAAATGAAGTGAACATCACTCAGTTATGTGCAACTCTTTGTGACCCCATCAACTGTGGCCATACCACATTTTATCTATTCACCTGAAAGAATGTGTAGGTAGTGGGAACCTTTTGGCTGTTTATTCTATGACCACTCAGGTAGACATCACAAAACATTATAAACTAAAGATAAATTATCATTACATGTGTTAGACAAGGGCTGGAAAAAAGTAAAAGCCATTCAAAAATTTTATGCTCCAACTGACAGGGAAGTGTCCTTAAGTTTCTGGGCATTTTAAAAATTGAAGTTGGAAATAGTAGGCAAAGCATTACAGCATTACAGGCAAAGCATTCAGATTGATGTCTGAAATATTTTATGTATCACCAAATAATAAACTCACACCATTAGATTAGGCCTTGACCCAATGCATTGACAAAATAGCATATATTATGTATTTTTATATTTATATGTCTGTGTTTCTATATATATTTAGTATACAATGTACTGTATAATATAATTTAAAGGCTACATTTGTATATTTTTAATTTTTATTTATTTATTTATTTTGGCCACTTCTATTGGCCTTTCATTTATTTCTATCTTTGTTCTTTGACCTGTGTGGGCCTCCCATTGCAGTGGCCTCTCTCGCCGCAGAACACCGGCTCCGGGCACATGCGCTCCAGAGTCCCAGCTCTGTAGTTGGACACATTGGTCCAGCTGGTCTGCAGCACGTGGGATCTTCCCAGGCCAGGCATCGAACTAGCGCCCCTTGTACTGCAAGGCTGTGTCCTTACCCACTGGACCACCAGGGAAGCCCTACATTTGTATATTTTTAAAATTGAAATAAAGTGTTTTAAGATTTAGAAAACAGATCATGACAGTCATTAGATTGTACCTACTCCTCCTTCCTTCCCAATTACAGATTGATTGATATAAGATTTGATTCTCTAACAAGATTGTTTGGAGGAAAGAAGAGAGGTGGAAATGGAAAGGTGAGTGTAGAGCCAGAATGCAGAGAATACTCTAAAGTGTCTGGATCCAGAAGACAGGAAGACAGGACCCCTGGCTCCCCAGTTTCTCATCACATCATCAGTAAGCTGCCGTCAGAGACAGGATCCTGCTCCGAGAGGTCTTGAGGCTCTGAGCTTCAAGGGCTGCTTTTATGGAGGAGGGAGCTGTGGCTGAAGGTCCAGTTCAGCTGCTATGACAACCAGTGCTGGCTGAGCTTGGTGGTGGTTAGGGCTAGGGTTAGCATGGTTCACTGACCTATTCCTCTCCCCTTCTTTCCCAATCACTGGTCCAGCAACTTTTCCATCCAAATGGTCCTGTGAGTACACGGGAGGGAGGACATGCCTCCCTGGAGTGGATGACAGCACGTGTCCCTCTAGGCAGGTAACTTTCCTATCTGAGAAGGGGTCATCAGCTGGGAAGACCACAGTAGACTGGTAAGATCTCATTTTATTTTGCCTACAGCATCTGTGGATGATAACTGGAACGTCCTGTATTCAATGGGAGCAGAGCGCTGCTTTTTGCTCAGGGGCTAGGAAAATGATGAATGTCTAGTTGCTTGTATGTGGGAGTCTCAGCTCACAGCCAGCACTGAATGCCAGCTACCGATGTATAGAGAGTAAGTGACCATCCCTGACTAGATCGCTGCTCAAGAAATGGGATTCTCTGTGCCTTTTGACCTTTCCCAGACAGTCCTACTTCTTACTCCAACAAATTTATCATTCCAGTGACATTTGTAAGAAGAGAGGAGCTATCTGGCAAAATGGTGAGACAGAAAATTCTAGAACAGAATTGGGGGAAAACCCTTGCTTCCCAGGCCAAATATGATGCGAGCCAAATAAAACTTTTAAATCCAGCCTTTTAGCTGAAAGTCTACAATTTTTCCTTTCCCTTTCCTGAAATCTTTTTTTTCTTTTGGGCAAGCCTCCTCTGGGAGTTGCCAAAGTCAAAAGGTGAATAGCAAGAAGTATCTATTAAACACTATTCTCAAACCTGAACCGATGTTTTAAGATTTGATTCTCTAACAGTGTTTGGAAAGAAGAGGTGGAAATGGAAAGGTGAGTGTAGAGCCAGAATGCAGAGAATACTCTAAAGTGTCTGGATCCAGAAGACAGGAAGACAGGACCCCTGGCTCCCCAGTTTCTCATCACATCATCAGTAAGCTGCCGTCAGAGACAGGATCCTGCTCCGAGAGGTCTTGAGGCTCTGAGCTTCAAGGGCTGCTTTTATGGAGGAGGGAGCTGTGGCTGAAGGTCCAGTTCAGCTGCTATGACAACCAGTGCTGGCTGAGCTTGGTGGTGGTTAGGGCTAGGGTTAGCATGGTTCACTGACCTATTCCTCTCCCCTTCTTTCCCAATCACTGGTCCAGCAACTTTTCCATCCAAATGGTCCTGTGAGTACACGGGAGGGAGGACATGCCTCCCTGGAGTGGATGACAGCACGTGTCCCTCTAGGCAGGTAACTTTCCTATCTGAGAAGGGGTCATCAGCTGGGAAGACCACAGTAGACTGGTAAGATCTCATTTTATTTTGCCTACAGCATCTGTGGATGATAACTGGAACGTCCTGTATTCAATGGGAGCAGAGCGCTGCTTTTTGCTCAGGGGCTAGGAAAATGATGAATGTCTAGTTGCTTGTATGTGGGAGTCTCAGCTCACAGCCAGCACTGAATGCCAGCTACCGATGTATAGAGAGTAAGTGACCATCCCTGACTAGATCGCTGCTCAAGAAATGGGATTCTCTGTGCCTTTTGACCTTTCCCAGACAGTCCTACTTCTTACTCCAACAAATTTATCATTCCAGTGACATTTGTAAGAAGAGAGGAGCTATCTGGCAAAATGGTGAGACAGAAAATTCTAGAACAGAATTGGGGGAAAACCCTTGCTTCCCAGGCCAAATATGATGCGAGCCAAATAAAACTTTTAAATCCAGCCTTTTAGCTGAAAGTCTACAATTTTTCCTTTCCCTTTCCTGAAATCTTTTTTTTTTTTTCTTTTTGGGCAAGCCTCCTCTGGGAGTTGCCAAAGTCAAAAGGTGAATAGCAAGAAGTATCTATTAAACTATCTGAAATTCTCAAACCTAAGAACACCTCTGAGCAATTACAATGGAGTTATGTATAAAGGTAACTTCTTTGGATTGGTCATAAGTTTTCATTGTTTTAGACAAAGGAGTGGTTGATATCACATGGTTTGTACTATAATGTGTTAGTCATTCAGTCGTATCTGACTCTTTGCAATTCTATAGACTATAGCTTACTAGGTTCTTGTGTCCATGGAATTCTCCAGACAAGAATACCAAAAAGGATCGCGATTCCCTTCTCCAAGAGATCTTCCTGATGCAGGGATGGAACCTTGGTCTCCCACATTGCAGGCAAGTTCTTTATCTTCTGTGCCACTGGGGAAGCAAGCATCCCAATTACTGGTTAAGGAGGGTTATGTATAACTTGTTAGAAGATCAAGGGCCTAAAGGTTTGCATTCTAACTTGATGACTAAAAAACACTGTCTATAAGGGATGTGTGTGTCTGTGGTTGTGTGTGTCTTTGTGTGTGTGAGAGAGAGACATTTCCCTTGCTCAGACTAGCTCAAAGAACGATGAAGCAATTCTTTCACAAAATCCCAGTCTACGGACAGCCAGTTGCTCATGGTTGCAAATGCCATTTGATTTACAGTCATTTCTGATGTGGATCATGGCAACAGCAGAGAACCTCCAGTCAAAAGACATGGCTCAGCATCCTGGCTCTGCCAATTGCAGCTGAATAACTCTGGAGAAGCACCCCTACTCTGGGTGCCTCCTCTGTAAGAAGAGTGTCTGTCCTTGATAATCTTCGAGGTCCCTGCTGGCTTTAACAGCTATGGCCGTTTGTTTGAGCCAAGGCTTTGGCTTAGCTACATAGACAGCTGGCTTTAGAGACTAGTTTATTAACAGCATCATCATAATTTACCACTTCCTTAAGTCCCAATATTTCTCAGATGCTCCCTGTTCTGTGAAATTCCAGCTGAATGGGTGGGCAGAGGAGGAAAGGGGCAAAAGGTTTGGTTCAGATATTGAAAGTGAGAACTGATGGTGTGAGACAACTGTGTACATGGATCTTAGAGAGTTTCCTTTGTCCTTGGCCACAGAAGAACCTACTCCGTCACTTCCCTCTGGCTCATATTTAAGATATGTTTGACCCAGAGTGAAGCTATAAAAAATAATACTACTTTTTCTGGCTTCATGCTAGTTGAGAGGAGTAAAAAGCAGTTTCTTTTCACAACACATTTCCTTGCACATCCTGACAGCATCTCCTTCAGCTACTGAAGTGGAAGACTACACACCAAAAGGCCATCTCAGGAACCAGAATTGAGAGAAGTTGGAAAGGGACCCCAAAGGGAGTCATCCTTTGGAGGTAAAAAGGTATAGGCCCGAGCAAGAATACCAAAAAGGATCGCGATTCCCTTCTCCAAGAGATCTTCCTGATGCTCGTCCACATTGCAGGCAAGTTCTTTATCTTCTGTGCCACTGGGGAAGCAAGCATCCCAATTACTGGTTAAGGAGGGTTATGTATAACTTGTTAGAAGATCAAGGGCCTAAAGGTTTGCATTCTAACTTGATGACTAAAAAACACTGTCTATAAGGGATGTGTGTGTCTGTGGTTGTGTGTGTCTTTGTGTGTGTGAGAGAGAGACATTTCCCTTGCTCAGACTAGCTCAAAGAACGATGAAGCAATTCTTTCACAAAATCCCAGTCTACGGACAGCCAGTTGCTCATGGTTGCAAATGCCATTTGATTTACAGTCATTTCTGATGTGGATCATGGCAACAGCAGAGAACCTCCAGTCAAAAGACATGGCTCAGCATCCTGGCTCTGCCAATTGCAGCTGAATAACTCTGGAGAAGCACCCCTACTCTGGGTGCCTCCTCTGTAAGAAGAGTGTCTGTCCTTGATAATCTTCGAGGTCCCTGCTGGCTTTAACAGCTATGGCCGTTTGTTTGAGCCAAGGCTTTGGCTTAGCTACATAGACAGCTGGCTTTAGAGACTAGTTTATTAACAGCATCATCATAATTTACCACTTCCTTAAGTCCCAATATTTCTCAGATGCTCCCTGTTCTGTGAAATTCCAGCTGAATGGGTGGGCAGAGGAGGAAAGGGGCAAAAGGTTTGGTTCAGATATTGAAAGTGAGAACTGATGGTGTGAGACAACTGTGTACATGGATCTTAGAGAGTTTCCTTTGTCCTTGGCCACAGAAGAACCTACTCCGTCACTTCCCTCTGGCTCATATTTAAGATATGTTTGACCCAGAGTGAAGCTATAAAAAATAATACTACTTTTTCTGGCTTCATGCTAGTTGAGAGGAGTAAAAAGCAGTTTCTTTTCACAACACATTTCCTTGCACATCCTGACAGCATCTCCTTCAGCTACTGAAGTGGAAGACTACACACCAAAAGGCCATCTCAGGAACCAGAATTGAGAGAAGTTGGAAAGGGACCCCAAAGGGGAGTCATCCTGGAGGTAGGGTAATGGGCCCTTGAGCCACTGTCAGCCAGAGAACCAACAGCAGCTCTGACAACAGCAGACACAGACAAAAACAACCCTTTGTGGTCTCTGGGTTCACGGACAGGGGGCTTCCTCGCTGAGGGCTTGACTCTTCTCCAAGGAGAGGCTAGGATGAGATTGTGTTTGCTAAACTATGGCTGCCTTCCCAGGACAGCAGTGTGACTTGGGCAAAGGGAAGAGATGTTGTTTTTCTTCGTTGAATACCTGCTGGGTTTATCTGTGGTCCATTCAAGTCTGAGGAATCCTCTTGCCCTTTCTGTTTTGCCCTGATTGTCTGTGTCATTCTTCTTGTATCCTCTCTGTGTGGTTCTTGGATAGCTCTCGACTTCTACAATTGGAGAACAGAGGTACTCCATTTTCCTCCCACCTCAGGAGACAAACTCACTGATTTGCCTTTGTGAGATCAGAGACACCACACAAAGCCAAATGTTCTGGTTTCTGTAGGGAGTTTGCCCTCTGCTTGTCTGCTGAAGCTGCTGTGTTCAGCCTGAGAGAAGACTGGAAGAAAAGGTAGCTTTGTGAAATGTTTGAGGATGTGAGCTTTTAGGTTTGGGGCTTTCCTTCCTGTGAGTTATTAGCATGCCCTGTAGTGTGTGGTTCTTCTATAGCTGGTTTTTTATGCTAATAAGAGTTTTCATAAATTTGTTAAATTAATACTTTCTGATTCAGTTTTCAGTACTACGCATGCATGCATGTTCAGTCATGTCTGACTCTTCCAACCCTGTGATCCCATGAATTGTAGCCCACTAGGGTTCTCTGTTCATGGGATTTTCCAGGGAAGAGCACTAGAGTGGGTTGCTATTTCCTGCTCAAGGGGATCTTCCCAACCCAGGAATCGAACCTGCATCTCTTGTGTCTCCTCCATTGGCAAGTGGATTCTTTACCATTGATGCACCGAGGATATCTCAGTATTTAGCACATATATGTTTAACAGTATTGATATCTGAAACAAAAAGATCTAATTAAACTAATGGTTATTAAGTTGGGTTTTGCCCCCAAATAGACATTTCTTAATATTTCTCCAGTACTTATTTATGAAATCCTTCAAGTTTTTCCAAGGATATACACATTTTTGGAGAGAATTGTCCACCAATGATTTCAACCTTAGGTCAAATCCAAGCAATGTTTTATGAAACTACTGTTATCTGGGAGTTTTAATCTAGGTTTTCATAAATAAACTTTTGAGTTCTCAGGAAGCTTTGGTAGATTCAGCAGAATAAGGATATCTTGTTTGAAAAAATTCTGCCTGGTAAAGTCATCACAGACTCAGAAAAACAAAGATAAACTATATTTACAACTCATATCATAGGGGGTTTATTCTTTAGCATAAAGAGTTTTGCCACAATAGCCACTGGTAGAAAATTGGGTAAACATGTTAACAGATAATTCAAAGAAAAGGAAAAAAAGTGTAAAAACTCTTAAAATCGAATCTTTACTCGTGATAAGAGAAATGTCACCTAAAATGAAAATGAGTTATATATTTTACCAGATCGGTAAAGAAAATTTTTGATAGCACAATGTAGTTAGTGTAGGGAAATGAATAATTGGATAGTGGGAGTAAATATTGATTTAATCTCTAGCAAAATTAGATCAGCAATACCTGTAAATACCATACTAATCTTTTGACTCAACAATTTTGTTTTCCTGGAATTTAGCCTAAGATTTAGTCACACATATGTGAAATAATGTTTACAATCTGTTCATTGCAACATTATTTTAATAGTGAAAGAATGGCAACAATGTAATTGTACAGGTTAAAAGTTATTTTTGCACTTCTCTGTTGCTCAGTCACACATGCAATCTTGATAATGTTCAATTCATTCTTCTGATACAAGAGTTATCATCTGTTCACAGCAGGATGGGAAATGAGCCTGGTTTTGCTGGCCTGTCAGCCTCTCTTGTATTCTGTCAGACCCTAGTTTTTTTTTTTTTTTTCTTTAATATTCAGACAATATCTCTTTTGGAATTTCTCTCTTTTTACATTTTCCCTCCCTCTACTATAGTGTCTCTGTCTTTTTTTTAATCCCATTATTTCCTTCTCCACTGATATTTAGCCCCAGTTCAAAGTTTTCAGTTATTCCTTCTCTCTGGTTGGCAAGGTGGCACCAGATTACGAGATAGGGACAGAAAAGACAGAGCCCCCTTGAGTGGGCTGAGCTCTGGGTAGAGCATCTTGAAATTAATCAGCCTCCTTAGAATAGAAGACTGAACTGCTTCCCTAGCTCATGTACCTCTTTTTGCAACTTGGGCTTCATCACAACCACTGGATTCTGTTTCCTTAGCTGCCTCCTGAGTCATCTGAGGAAGAGAACACTAATCAGGAGTGCCAAGGGCTTAGCAACTCCTACTAGGCTCAGTCCCCAACCCTCCTCCCTCAGCCTCTGGAATCCAAGTTTCTGTGATTGTTGATTTTATGTGCCAACTTGGTTGCACGAAGGGGTGCCCAGGTGGCTAGCTAAACCTTATTTCTGGGTGTATCTCCGAGGGTGTTTCTGGAAAAGATTAGCATTTGAATTGGTGGGCTGAGTCAATAAATCAGACAGCCCTCCCCAGTTGAATTTAATACTATCCAAAGGCTTCTTAGCACTGAACCTTCACTAGGGACAAGTCTATTCTTTCATCGTCATTGCCTTTTTCTGAGGGTTTAAGAGCCCCCAGATCCAGAACACTGCACAGGCCTTGGAAAAAAGTAAAGAGTTTCCTCACACTGAAGATTAAGGTATGAGGAGGAAATATTCTGGCGTGTTTCCTAGAAGACAAAGACAGTTATCTTCAGTCTAATCTACCTGATAAAACCTGAAGACTGAGAGTACAATTCATGTTTATTTTTCAAGTTCGCATATTTTACTGATTACTATTAAAGGTAAATAAAACCTGATTATTTAGGAGAAATAGATAAAAGGAAAATTAATGTGAATCAAGGTATATCCAACTAAGTCTGGTACAAATAAGTAAATGTTTAAGAGAAAAATATTTCATTTTGCAAAACACTATCATTTTGACAAGCGTTCACAGTTTATATATGCAATAGCCTAAATCACTGACTTTAAGTTGTTTCGTGTATTTTTCTTAATGGTTGTTTTTTTGGAGGGCTCTCTCTAAGGGAGCTAAGAGAGTGAGATCAAATACTTTTAGTAGGACAAGGTTTCAATAGTCCCTTGAGATGCAACAGAATGCACTATGACTACTGGTATAAAACTGGGCTGACCAAAAATTCACTTGGGTTTTTCTATAAGAAAGATGTAATGGAAAACCCAAATAAACTTTTTGACCAACCCAAGAGATTCCCGTTGGCAGCAGTGATAACGCATAAAGAAGATGGAGTAGAGAGTGGAGAAAGGGACTCCAAGGACACTGGGTAAGGGCGTCTTTCACCTTGACTTTTCGGTAAGTGTCCTTAATTGGTGGTTATTTCCATTCCTTTGTTCCTTCAGCAGCTGGTGAGCACTTCCTTTGTAAGCGTGCCTTTCAACATTTAAAAATGTTGAAATTCTGTTGAGTTCTCCAGAATTTTTTAAAATTAAAATATTTGATCTGATATAATAACAGTTGCAATAAGTATACTGGGAATATGGGCATAGATTAACTTGTTATGATTTCATTCTTTAAGAAAAATAGACGGTGTACATTTTTCAATCTTCTTTCTCTTGAGATGCTAGCACCTTTTTACAGCTGAATTTCCTGAGAAGACATTTTTTTTCTAGACCAAAGGTCAGATAATTGGAAATCCAGAGAGTTCTCATACATATGTCAATTCTGTAGCTGTTTAACTAGTTTAGGAAGAAGTAGTGCCTGGTGACTCTTTTTATGGTTTTTGTTTTTTGCCTGATTCCTTTGAAAGTATCAGCTTTAGGATTAGCTTGTAAAAAACAACAACAACTTTAGATTATGGGAGGTCATTGTCTGTGGATCCTGTGCTTTATGTGATTTGAATGAGGAAGAAGTAGTTACGGTAGGTTGCTATGATTCTCACTCTTATCAAATTAGAAAGAACATAGCCTTCACACAGAAATACAGTATTTCTTGGTAAGCTGAAAAGCTTTATCTTATCCTTCACTTCCTGTTTGTGCACTGTGAATATTTTCACCATTTGGGCGGTGGAGTCATGAAGCCAGAAACATTTAAGAGGTAGGATGTGGTAGGGAGTCTATTGTGTACCCAAAGATATTAAAGATTTATTTAATGGGTGTAGAAAATGAACCGTCTCCATTGTGAGCCATTGTGACAGTGGCCATGACCCAGATTTCATTTAGGAGTAAGACTGTTAGCTTACATCTATTTAGCAACATCTAGAGAATCTGTTGCCTGAAAGAATGAACGGAAATGTAGTTCATGTGTTATTGTTGTCATCTCATTTTATTTATTCAGCTAAAAATTATTGGGCACTGTCTGAGTCCCTTGCATTTCTAGGGATGATTGTATTCCTTTATGTTTTCACATAGTGTGCTGTTTCTCTTCTTTGCCTTTCTAACCACTGCTTGTTCTGCAAACCTCATCTCCTCAGTGACCCTCCCCTGATTTTTCCCACGTGAGCTGCATGGCCTTTTCTCGGCTTCCCTTGAGCTCCATGCAGCCCTCTAACATAGTCCTGTATCATATTTGCTGCTTTCTTTGTAGCCCCCAGCTCCCAATAGACTGCAGGGTCCATGAGGCAGGCTCTGTGTTATATTCAGATTTGTGCCCCCAGTGCTTGGCGGAGTTGTCTGACACATGGCAGAGGCCCCGTGAGTGGTTGGTGAATGAACTCAAGCATGCACTCTGCCTCGCCTACCCTTGGGTAAGTCTAAAGAAAGATGAACTAGATTTGAGATCATATTGCATAATTCAATTACCCTGTCCAAATAATTTTTAAAGCTGAGAGGAAATTCGGAGATCAGCTACAGGAAATTGAGGACTAGAGAGGTGATCAGAATTGGCCAAGGTCATGCAGCTGTTTAGTGGCAAACTGGGACTGGAGCCCAGGTCTCCTACTGGCCAGGCCCAGCTAAATATGGGGGAAGGTTAGTTGTTATTTCCTCTTAAAAATTACCCTGGAATCTAGGCAAAACAACTTAGCAACCTAAACATGCTAAGGGGGAGACAGCAAATTAAACTATTAAACAGGCATGACTCAACAGCAATTATTTAAAACTCTCTGGGAATGCTAAGAGGAGGCAGCTGAAGTGGGCTTACAGCTGATTTCTTTTGACAGGGCCATGGGCCTCTGCCAGCATTCTCTGGTCAAACTATTAATGAGAGTGGATGTCTGAACAGTCCAAATTTAGCATCCATTTCTGACACAGACCTGAGTTGAAAGACATATGTCAAGTTCAAAAAAACTAATTGATGTGTTTGTATCCCTAAGCATATCAAACAAAGGATCTGAAATGGTTCTCATTTCTGTTGTTGAACAAGGATGGATGTAAAGAACAAGATGATTTTTAGTTTCCATCTTGAGATTTTGAAATCAATTTAGCTTATTTCCAGAACAAGGCCCATTAAGAAAATAATAATCTGAGTTTTGGATATGCATTGAAGATGAAGCTGACTAATGAATGATTAAACATTGGGAAGGCTTTGCGAATATTTAGCTTAAAGATGGCATCCTGATACCAGTGACCAAAAATTAACCTGCACATGTGCTTTGTTTCGATGCTTCAGGATTTTAACATTGAAAATATTGTCAACATTTAAAAATAATAAGATTTCATATGCAAAAAATTCCGGGAGACTTCCCTCGTGATTCAGTGGCTAAGACTCCATGCTCTCAATGCAGAGGGCCTGGTCTGGGAACTAGATCCACATGCCACAAGTAAGACATGGCACAGCCAAATAAATATTTTTTTAAAGTTCTAGTAGAAAGTGTGTTAGTCACTCAGACATGTCCAACTCTTTGCAACCACATGGATGGCAACCCACCAGGTTCCTCTGTCCACAGAGTTCCTCAGGCAAGAATACTAGAATGGGAACCCATTCCCTTCTCCTGGGGATCTTCCTGACCCAGATCTTCCTGCCTTACAGGTAGATTCTTTGCCATCTGAGTCACCGAGGAAGCCCAAAAGTTAGGATTTCTATATAATTTTAGAAAGTGAGAGGATCCAGTAACACTGGATGTACCTGTGTGTTAGTTTCCTAATATACAAACTAAGTAGCTTAGAATAAGTATCTATTCTTTCACAGTTCTGGAGGCCAGAAGTCCAAAACCAATGGTGTGGTCCGTACCATTCCCTCTAAAGATTCTAGGAGAGAATGCTTCCTTGCTTCCTTCGGTTTCTGGTAGTGGTAGGTATTCCTTGACTTTTTGTTGTTGCTTAGTCACTCAGTTGTGTTCAACTCTTTTGTGACCCCATGGAGTGTAGCCCCCCAGCCTCTTCTGTCCATGGGATTTTCCAGGCAAGAATACTGGAGTGGGTTGCCATTTCTTTCTCTATAGGATTTTCCTGACCCAGGGGTCAAACCTGCATCTCCTGCTCGTCTCCTGCAATGCAGGAAGATCTTCGTCTTGCTTACATGAGCCAATTTTCAAAACAAAACTTACATTTACTTAGAGAATGAAAAGACTCCTGAGATATCTTTCAGCTGTTCCTTGGCTTATGGCTGCACAACTAAACTCTTCTTCTTTCTTCACACCACCGTTTCCTCTTTGTGTCAAAATTCCCTCTGCCTCACTCTAGTTAAGACTTTGCTTTTAGAACCCACCAGATCTTTAATTTACAGCAGCAAAACCTGCCCACATTCTTCATCCAGACTCTCTGTGAAAGGCAGAAAAATGGCTCCCAGAATGCCCACACCCTAATTTCCAGGACCCAGTGAATATGTTACCTTTACAAAAGGTACTCGGCAAATATGATTAAAGTTTAGGACTTTGTGAGATTATCCCAGGTTATCTGGGTGGGCCAGTCTAGTCTGCATTTAATGAGTCCTTAAAAGCAGAAAATTTTCCAGGTCTATGATTAGGGAAATGTGAGGACATAAAAAGGTCAAAGGGATGCAGCATTTCTGGCTTTAAAGATGGAGAAAGGAGTCCATGAGGTAGCGAGAGCAGGCAGCTTCTAGAAGGCAAGGAAGTGGGTGCTTCCCTTATTGTGTCAGTCACTAAGTCATGTTCAACTCTGTGACCCCACAGACTGTAACCCACCAGGCTCCTCTGTCCATGGGATTTCCCAGGCAGGAATAGTGGAGAGGGTTGCCATTTCCTCCTTCAGGAGATCTTCCCAACTCAGGGATGGAACTCGAGTATCCTGCATTGGCAGGCGGGTTCCTTATCACTAGCACTTTCTTAGAGCCTACACAGCTCTTCTGACACCTTGATCTTAGCTCAGTGAAAGTCCCCTTAGACATCTAACCTCCAGAAAGGCAAACAATACATTGTGTTGTCTAAGCCACTAGTATGGGGTAATTTATTACCCCATCCCATACCTCCAGGTTGTTGTAGTGTCCCTATTTGAGTTCCTGGAGTCATACAGCAAATTCCCATTGGCTCTCTGTTTTACATATGGTAATATAAGTTCCCTTGTTACTCTTTTCATACAGCTCATCCTCTCCACCACCACCCTTGCCCGCCGTGACCACATCACCATCTCTTTTGCCTCTTCTTCCCCTAGAAAGCTATGTGGTTTAGTTCCTTATTCACTTGAGTCTCTGGGCAAGTGTCACCTAATCAGAGAATCCCCAAGGGACCACTAACCTCGAAACAGAAACAAAGCTCAATAAATCCCACCATTCTTTTTACCCATCTTTATTTTTCATTATAGCACTTACTGTCTACTGGCATATTTGACATTTAATAATGTTCATTATCTGTCTCCTCCTGATAGAACTGGAGCTCTGTGAGGGTAGAGTCTTGCTAGTTTGTTCCTAGCTGTATCCCCAGGACCTCAGATGATGCCTGGAAAGCAGTCAGCCATCAATAAATATTTGAGTAAAAGAACAGATGAATAAACACAGACTTCCCATGTCCTCTGAGGCCTTATTCAGGTACTTCCCTTTCATAAGATTTCTTTTCTGAATTGAGTGGATGAGGATGTCCCAAGTTATCTGGGGGGAGTCTGCATTTAATGAGTCCTTAAAAGCAGAAAATTTTCCAGGTCTATGATTAGGGAAATGTGAGGACATAAAAAGGTCAAAGGGATGCAGCATTTCTGGCTTTAAAGATGGAGAAAGGAGTCCATGAGGTAGCGAGAGCAGGCAGCTTCTAGAAGGCAAGGAAGTGGGTGCTTCCCTTATTGTGTCAGTCACTAAGTCATGTTCAACTCTGTGACCCCACAGACTGTAACCCACCAGGCTCCTCTGTCCATGGGATTTCCCAGGCAGGAATAGTGGAGAGGGTTGCCATTTCCTCCTTCAGGAGATCTTCCCAACTCAGGGATGGAACTCGAGTATCCTGCATTGGCAGGCGGGTTCCTTATCACTAGCACTTTCTTAGAGCCTACACAGCTCTTCTGACACCTTGATCTTAGCTCAGTGAAAGTCCCCTTAGACATCTAACCTCCAGAAAGGCAAACAATACATTGTGTTGTCTAAGCCACTAGTATGGGGTAATTTATTACCCCATCCCATACCTCCAGGTTGTTGTAGTGTCCCTATTTGAGTTCCTGGAGTCATACAGCAAATTCCCATTGGCTCTCTGTTTTACATATGGTAATATAAGTTCCCTTGTTACTCTTTTCATACAGCTCATCCTCTCCACCACCACCCTTGCCCGCCGTGACCACATCACCATCTCTTTTGCCTCTTCTTCCCCTAGAAAGCTATGTGGTTTAGTTCCTTATTCACTTGAGTCTCTGGGCAAGTGTCACCTAATCAGAGAATCCCCAAGGGACCACTAACCTCGAAACAGAAACAAAGCTCAATAAATCCCACCATTCTTTTTACCCATCTTTATTTTTCATTATAGCACTTACTGTCTACTGGCATATTTGACATTTAATAATGTTCATTATCTGTCTCCTCCTGATAGAACTGGAGCTCTGTGAGGGTAGAGTCTTGCTAGTTTGTTCCTAGCTGTATCCCCAGGACCTCAGATGATGCCTGGAAAGCAGTCAGCCATCAATAAATATTTGAGTAAAAGAACAGATGAATAAACACAGACTTCCCATGTCCTCTGAGGCCTTATTCAGGTACTTCCCTTTCATAAGATTTCCTGGAATTCTTCTCTTTTCTGAATTGAGTGGATGAGGATGTCCCACCAAAGCTACCGTCCACCCAGAGGGTGTCCTCTCTAGTCCTGAGCCCCTCTGTTCTCCTGCTGTCTCTCTTTCCAGCCCTTGACATGAACTTTGGGTAAGGATGCACCTGTGGTAAGGATGCGCCTGTGATCTCTGAACTGCTTCCTCATTTCCTGGGCATTTTCTCTGTCTCTGTTCATTCCCTGTTGGCACCTTTGTAACTTTTAAAATACTGTCTTAATTGGCGTTTTCCCAACAGCAGACTGAGAAGCAAGGTGGGAACGCTATTTGGGCAGGTGACTCCAAGGTGCAGAGTAAGGAAGCAGAGAAAGGGAGGGAGGGAAAGGGCCAAAGCTGATGCACAAGGCAGTGATGAGGACTTACCACTGTGGGTGACTGAGTTCAACTCCCTGGGGGTCCCTGGAGAAGCCATGAGAAATATGTCACAAAATTGACCTCCATCAGAGGTGAGGCAGCTGTGGTATTTATCCATCAGTTTCTATCCTTCATGAACTGAGAGTTATCTCTGGGTGTGTAATATCCCTGGCATTTACGGTCACCCTCGGGTATGCTGAACAAATTCCCTAGAGAGGCTTCCCTGGTGGCTCAGCGTGTAAAGAATCTGATTGCAATTCAGAAGACACAGGAGGCGCAGGTTTGATTCCTGGGTTGGGAAGATCCTGTGGAGGAGGGAAAGGCAGCCCACTCCAGTGTTCTTGCCTGGAGAATCCCATGGACAGAGGAACCTGGTGGGTTACAATCTAAAGTGTCACAAAGAGTTGGACACAACTAAGCGACTATGCATGCACGCATATGCTTTATATATCACTGTGAGCAGAATATAAAAACATCATAAAGAATAGCCATATCTGCTTAGTCGAAGTATAGGTGACTTTTCCCCTTATTTTTGGATACATTTATAATTGTAACTGTAAAATATTTCTGTAATCAAAAGTAAACAATTTAGGGGCTTCCCTGGTGGTCCAGTGGGTAAGGACACCACCTTGCAGTGCAAGGGGCGCCGGTTCGATTCCTGGCCTGGGAAGATCCCACGTGCCGCGGAGTGGCTGGATGGTTGTGTCCAACTACTGAGCCAGAGCTCTGGAGCGCATGCGTCCGGAGCCGGTGCTCTGCAGCAAGAGAGGCCACTGCGATGGGAGGCCTACACAGGCCAAAGAACAAAGATGCATGAAAACAAATAAATGAAAGACCAGTATAAGTGGCAAAAAAAAAAAAAAAAAAAGGTAAACAATTAAAAAGTTTGGAAGAATCTACCTTCATATTTCAGATACAAATTTTAGACCCTTTTGTCCTCAGTTTGCCCAATATTTTTAGTTGCTTGGAAAAGGGGAATTTACTGCAATGAGACAGAATTTCTCAAGCAGATGTGAGAAATGAATGAAGAACTGAGTGTGGTCAGAAGACAGACATGGGGTCACTTTATTCCTTACAGTCTAATTCTTTTAGTACATTAAAATTTAATATCACAAAATTAATCATTCTCTGCTTAAAATATCTAATTTAACATGCTGATTGCATAAACTTGTAAGTGACATTTTGTGCAGGTAAATAGATCATGCTATTTTGACTTCGATAATACTTAAAGACAGAGTTTGGCATCAATCTGAAAAATCTGCCTGTTTGCATTATTGATTTATTTAGTGGAAAAAGAAGGTACCAAGTTTTCATAGAAACAAAGTTCTAGAATGGACTTGGTAGGTCAGCAAACCCCTGCATTTTATAGCTGATATAGATGCCTAGAAGTTAAGTAAGCTGTCCAGACTGACCTGTAAGGGATAGCAGACTTGTTACTAGATCTGTTCCTAGAGTGGACTGCTAGTGTCATTTCATTTCAGGCAAAGTGAAAAAAATAAACACTTGTGGGCATCTGTTGTGGGCTCTTGGACTTTCCTGGTGGTTCAGTGGTAAAGAATCCACCTGCCAATGCAAGAGACGTGATTTCTTTCTCTGGGAAATCCATTGCCAAAGGAGGCTGGTGGGTTATAGTCTATGGAATTGCCAAGAGTTGGACATGACTGAGCACACATACATTCACTCATTAATGCAAAGATCACATATTTGTATGGCTCTACTTATATCAAATGTCAGAGATAGACCCATAAAGATGGAAAGTAGATTAGTGATTGCTAGGGCTTGAGGTAAGCGGGGGAATGGGAAATGATTGCTAATGGGTGTGAGATTCTTTTTAGGGTGATGAAAATGTACTTATAATTAGGCAGTGCTTATGGTGAATATAGCAGCTCTGTGAATGTACTAAAAACCAGTGAACTGTACACCTAGAAAGGGTGACTTTTATCTAGGCATGGTTTTACATGCTAAGACCATGTAATCTGTCATCTAATTATTGAATTGGTAAGTTGAACATATAAAATCACTGAAGCACATAAATGCTCTCAAGAAATCAAAGTACCCCAATGTATGTCTTTAAAAATGTATCAATGTTCAATGTTATGTGGCAGCCTGGATGCGAGGGGAGGTTAGGGAGAATAGATACATGTGTATGTATGACTGAATCCCTTTGCTATTCACCTAAAACTATCACAGCATGGTTTGTTAATCTATACCCTAATAAAAATTTAAAAGTTTTAAAAATCAATGTTTTCTGAACAGTTCAAACAATGGGGTCACTTTATTCCTTACAGTCTAATTCTTTTAGTACATTAAAATTTAATATCACAAAATTAATCATTCTCTGCTTAAAATATCTAATTTAACATGCTGATTGCATAAACTTGTAAGTGACATTTTGTGCAGGTAAATAGATCATGCTATTTTGACTTCGATAATACTTAAAGACAGAGTTTGGCATCAATCTGAAAAATCTGCCTGTTTGCATTATTGATTTATTTAGTGGAAAAAGAAGGTACCAAGTTTTCATAGAAACAAAGTTCTAGAATGGACTTGGTAGGTCAGCAAACCCCTGCATTTTATAGCTGATATAGATGCCTAGAAGTTAAGTAAGCTGTCCAGACTGACCTGTAAGGGATAGCAGACTTGTTACTAGATCTGTTCCTAGAGTGGACTGCTAGTGTCATTTCATTTCAGGCAAAGTGAAAAAAATAAACACTTGTGGGCATCTGTTGTGGGCTCTTGGACTTTCCTGGTGGTTCAGTGGTAAAGAATCCACCTGCCAATGCAAGAGACGTGATTTCTTTCTCTGGGAAATCCATTGCCAAAGGAGGCTGGTGGGTTATAGTCTATGGAATTGCCAAGAGTTGGACATGACTGAGCACACATACATTCACTCATTAATGCAAAGATCACATATTTGTATGGCTCTACTTATATCAAATGTCAGAGATAGACCCATAAAGATGGAAAGTAGATTAGTGATTGCTAGGGCTTGAGGTAAGCGGGGGAATGGGAAATGATTGCTAATGGGTGTGAGATTCTTTTTAGGGTGATGAAAATGTACTTATAATTAGGCAGTGCTTATGGTGAATATAGCAGCTCTGTGAATGTACTAAAAACCAGTGAACTGTACACCTAGAAAGGGTGACTTTTATCTAGGCATGGTTTTACATGCTAAGACCATGTAATCTGTCATCTAATTATTGAATTGGTAAGTTGAACATATAAAATCACTGAAGCACATAAATGCTCTCAAGAAATCAAAGTACCCCAATGTATGTCTTTAAAAATGTATCAATGTTCAATGTTATGTGGCAGCCTGGATGCGAGGGGAGATTAGGGGAGAATAGATACATGTGTATGTATGACTGAATCCCTTTGCTATTCACCTAAAACTATCACAGCATGGTTTGTTAATCTATACCCTAATAAAAAATTTAAAAGTTTTAAAAAAATCAATGTTTTTCTGAATTCCCCCCCATCTTGCTTTATATCTAGTCTCTTCATTTTCTAAACAAATTTTCTAATGTTTTTTAAATTTATGAAAATTATGTTCTGCTTCCTATCTACAGAGCTAACATTTAGTGGGGTTTTTTCAGGCAAATTCTTAAGGCAAAGTGACCTCTACAGTGCCCCTTCCATATCCTCACAACCCTACAGGCTCCTAGAAACCTGCACCATCTCCCAGAAGTATCTGTACTAATGAGTTTATAAATTGACATTGAGGCCTAGAATAAACTTGAAGAGATGCCAAAGGCACTTGGTTCAGTTAAAATCATGTCATTAGTAAGAAGACATTTTCCTAAAGACTGCAGACTTGATTGACAAGGCTTCCAAACTTACAAGAAATAATTTTTTTTTTTTTTTTTTCCGCTCTAGGAAATGGTTGTATGGTGATGAGCCAGCATGAGACCTGCAAGATTAAGGGAACTTACAGAGAAGTTTAGGTTGGAAAAAAACCTACAGCTTTTCCCTCCCCTATTGCTCACCCTAACCAATGTTATAGAAATTAAATGAGCTCTAGTAAACAATAAACACTTTGTAAGGAAAACAGATTTTTAAAAAAAATTTTTGGGGGGCCACTTCTATTGGTCTTCCATTTATTTTCATCCATCTTTGTTCTTTGGCACACGTGGGCCTCCCATCGCAGTGGCCTCTGTTGTCGCAGAGCACCGGCTCTGGGCGCATGCGCCCCAGAGCTCTGACCTGGTAGTTGGACACATAGGTCCAGCCGCTCCACCGCACGTGGGATCTTCCCGGTCCAGGGATGGAACTGGCGCCCCTTGCACTGCAAGGCGGTGTCCTTACCCACTGGACCACCAGGGAAGCCAGGAAAACAGATTTTTTGAGTAAATAGTAAATACATCTACAGCATTTGAATCCTACTATTTGTTTTAGTTCAGAGGCAGTTTCAAAATGTCCCACTAGATTTAAGCAGAATTATACTAGTAGAATATGGAATGCCGACTTATTTTGGATTGAATTTTTATAAATATCTATTGGGGTTTTTGAAAAAGAAAAAGAATGTAGTCTCCTATGATCACACACATTAAGGGGATGAATAAACAATGGAAAGGAGCCAGCTAGTTCAAGGATTCAATGCTAAGAACCCACGATAATGATCACCACTGTGGGACGCACACCTGGGAGAGAAGGAATAATTTTGGGGTCACATCCGTCCATTCTGGGCCACAGTTGGACTCTCCAACATGGTCAAGCTGGATATTGTACTCATGTGTGGCCAAACAACCATGGAAATGTACATTGTCAGTATGACTTAAAAAAAAATTTTTTTTTTAACAAATTCATCAAGTTTAAAGAAAAAGCTTTTCTCCACTACATCGAACTATGAGTCTTGTTGCCGAGTATCACATGTCTTGTTTAACTTGGAGGATGATGGGTTACAGACCTTGAGTACCATCCCAAGAAAATTTTCAACATCAAATATGCTTCTGTATGGACTTTAAAATGTGACCTGAAGAAGAATATTCAGTACTGTAAACAGGTTTGTGTGTTACTAATGGTGATATGCTAATACACTTCCTGTTACATGTTAGTAATGATGGTGATGGCTATAGAGTGTTTTAGAATTTATGAAGAATTTTTACAGATATAATTTTACTTAATTCACACAAAAGCCTGTATGAATTCAGGGCAATTTTTTTTAAGGCAGATATTTTTGTCTTCATTTCACACATGGTAAAACTGTGTCTCAGAGGAGTTGAACTCTCTGCTTGTCATTAGCAGAACTGAGGTCTGGACCCAGGGCACCTGACTCTAATTTCAGAACATTTTGCAAACCCATGTTCTCCATCTGGACTGCTCATAAGACTCATCTGGATGATATTAAAAAAAAAAAAAAAATCCTCATGCCCTGGATGAACCCCAGACCAATTTTTCCCTAACCCCAACAGTTTTCACAACTCTTCCCCCTTCCTGAGAAAATGCTTCATAAAGACTGCAATCTCAAGCATCTACTTTGAATCCTACTATTTGTTTTAGTTCAGAGGCAGTTTCAAAATGTCCCACTAGATTTAAGCAGAATTATACTAGTAGAATATGGAATGCCGACTTATTTTGGATTGAATTTTTATAAATATCTATTGGGGTTTTTGAAAAAGAAAAAGAATGTAGTCTCCTATGATCACACACATTAAGGGGATGAATAAACAATGGAAAGGAGCCAGCTAGTTCAAGGATTCAATGCTAAGAACCCACGATAATGATCACCACTGTGGGACGACACCTGGGAGAGAAGGAATAATTTTGGGGTCACATCCGTCCATTCTGGGCCACAGTTGGACTCTCCAACATGGTCAAGCTGGATATTGTACTCATGTGTGGCCAAACAACCATGGAAATGTACATTGTCAGTATGACTTAAAAAAAAATTTTTTTTTTAACAAATTCATCAAGTTTAAAGAAAAAGCTTTTCTCCACTACATCGAACTATGAGTCTTGTTGCCGAGTATCACATGTCTTGTTTAACTTGGAGGATGATGGGTTACAGACCTTGAGTACCATCCCAAGAAAATTTTCAACATCAAATATGCTTCTGTATGGACTTTAAAATGTGACCTGAAGAAGAATATTCAGTACTGTAAACAGGTTTGTGTGTTACTAATGGTGATATGCTAATACACTTCCTGTTACATGTTAGTAATGATGGTGATGGCTATAGAGTGTTTTAGAATTTATGAAGAATTTTTACAGATATAATTTTACTTAATTCACACAAAAGCCTGTATGAATTCAGGGCAATTTTTTTTAAGGCAGATATTTTTGTCTTCATTTCACACATGGTAAAACTGTGTCTCAGAGGAGTTGAACTCTCTGCTTGTCATTAGCAGAACTGAGGTCTGGACCCAGGGCACCTGACTCTAATTTCAGAACATTTTGCAAACCCATGTTCTCCATCTGGACTGCTCATAAGACTCATCTGGATGATATTAAAAAAAAAAAAAAAATCCTCATGCCCTGGATGAACCCCAGACCAATGAAACAAAAATGACTTCTCATGAGACCCAGGCAACAGTGTTTGTCACAACTCTTCAGACAGCACCAGTGTTCAACCAAGTTTTAGACCCTTGTTTTACAATATCATGTTTCTTCCTTAAAGGAAGAGTGGCATTTAAAACTGTAACATTGGAAAGACTGAGATGTGACCCTTCAAAGATTTTTTAAGATATTCATTGTCTTATTCATCTATTATTTCTTGAGATTCTTCTCTATGTCTGATGGTACTTTTCTAGAAGGTACCAAAGTTCCTGCAGTCTGGTTACTTCACAGGTATTATTATCATCTTGGCCAGATGTGGAGATCTTCTCTCATGATGCAGAATCTTCCTCACTCTTGCTCTTCTTTGTAATTTGACCCTGATGCTGATCAAGTTTGTGAAAGGGATTGTTTTCTGCTCTAGCTCTACCAGTAAACAAACCTTTTCTAAATGCAAATTTCTGAGCCAAGGTGAAACAAAGACAGTTATTTGGAAGACAACAGCTACTTCCTCCCTAGAAGCTGGGGGCATCCGAGAGGTGGCCATCCACCACATTCATCTTAGGGTAAACAAGGAGGTAGTATGTGAACAATAAAGAAAGCAAGTTTGGCCTCAGTTAGCTAGATACATATGAAAGAAATGATTTCCATAGAAGATCAATATTCAGATTACCTGGCCATTGCTGCAAACTTGTATGTAGCGTGGCCTCCTCACCTGGCTCCTCAGAGTCTGCTGTCCGGGGTCACCTGAGAGATTGTCTTTTGGGCGAATGTTAGGAATGAGTCCTAACATTCCCACCCAATAAAACCTAACTCTTAATGTTTAGGTTGAGTGTATTCTTTTACTTGGCACTTTCTTCCTACAGGAAGAGTTAGAGGATCATGATAGAGTGGGATATTCAGAAACTTCTACTGTGTAAGGACTGTTGACTAAAAGAAGATGAACAACTTAAGAGTTATAGGGTTTTTAAAAAATTATTATTAAATTTATTTATTTTCATCCATCTTAATTCTTTGGCCTGTGTGGGCCTCCCATTGCGGTGGCCTCTAGCATTGCAGAGTACCGGCTCTGGGTGCATGCACTCCAGAGCACTGGCATGTTGTTGGACACACTAGCCCAGCTGCTCCGTGGCACGTGGGATCTTCCTGGTCCAGGGGTTGAACTGGTGTCCCTTGCATTGCAAGGCAGACTCTTTACCCACTGGACCACAGGGAAGCCTTTGGTTAAGTTTCATTTGGGGCTCTATTAGGACTGCAGCCCAGAAGGCAGCATCTCAGATAGCTCTGAGAGACTGCTCCAAAGAGGCAGCAGGAGGAAAGTCAATATACAAGGTTTTGATGAAGGGAGTTTGTGATACTACTGAACACTCATTTTACAAAGGGGGTTTCTGGTTAGTCATGAAGATGTGATGTCACCATGAAGGGATTTAGTGCTTTTCTAGATATGAAGAGATGCAAGGATTGAGATAATAAAATCTGTTCCTAAAAACACCTGCCTGTCTAAAGACCTGTCCCACCAGATCCCCTGGAGCACAGAGTGCCTCCCTTCACCCTGAGCTCCCTCAGGGGGTGCTGAGGGTCAGCAGCTGCCCCAGCACAGGGTTCAGTCTCCACAGTGGTGGATGGCAAATGCCCTTGTTGTTCAATCATTGGCAATGAAATTGGTAAGTGCCAATTTGTAGTTGACAAAGCCCATGTGAAAAATTTCACTCAGGACCCAGTGTAAAGAAAAAAAATTTTTGGTAAATTTTATTGGAGCACAGTTGATTTACAATGTTGTGTTAGTTTCAGGCATACAGCAGAGTGAGGCAGTTATATGTATACATACATCCATTCTTTTTCAGATGATTTTCCCATATAGGTCATAACAAAGTACTGAGTAGAGTAAGAACATCTTCTCCTGCTACCTGATATGCTTCCTTTGGTTAGATAAGGAAAGCCATGTAATCTATCATACTCTTCTTTCTGACTTGGCTGCTAGGTTGCTTGGAACTACGCACTGTGTACAAGCCTGGTTGGTTTTCCTTACTTCAACACTTCAGGCATATTTCCCTGGCCCTACTGATGTGTAAACAAGGTCATTGTCAGGAGTTTGATGAGGGTCTGGGGAAGGCTAAGGGAAACCAGTGAGTTGTGGTGGGACTTCCTAGGGATTGTTGCAGATAGAAGGAAGCCATTGCAGCCAGGGTCTGGAGGAGAAACAGCAAGCAGTTGCTGGAACGTGGAAGGCATCTGCAGCTGTAAGAGAGGGCTGCCTAACTGGAGCTGGAGCTGTTGGTGGAGAATTGCAACCACTGCCAACCCAAGGCCCTGCAGGAAAGGAGTCTGGAACAAATTTCCCAACATCTTTTTTTTTTTTTTTTTAATTTTTTTAAATTTATTTTTTGGCTATTCTGTGTTTTCACTGCTGCTGCAGGCTCTTCTCTAGTTGCAGGGAGTGGGATCTACTCTCTAGTGGAGGTGAACAGGCTCCTTGTTGCAATGACTTCTCTTGTTGTGAAACTCGGGCTCTAGGGCTCACGGGCTTCAGTAGTTGCGGCACATGGGCTCAATAGTTGTGGCTCTGAGGCTCTAGACCACAGGCTGCATAGTTGTGGCTCACAGGCTTCATTGCTCCACAGCATGTGGGATCTTCCCAGATCAGGGATTGAACCCATGTCTCCTGCATTGGCAGGCAAACTCTATACCACTAAGTTATCAAGGAAGCCCCCAACATCTTTCTTCTCTTGACCTTGAGTCCCTTGCTGGGGATGGTCATTAGCCTAAGCAGACAGAAATCAGAGGGTAAAGAGGCCCAGCTGATAGACTCCATAGAGGTCAGTGTCCAAGGACACAGAACAGGGTGAAGGGTAGATCAGGAAAGGCAAAAGAAACAAGCCAGCGCCCATCTCAGCTAGACAATGAGCCTTACATGTTGTGTTAGTTTCAGGCATACAGCAGAGTGAGGCAGTTATATGTATACATACATCCATTCTTTTTCAGATGATTTTCCCATATAGGTCATAACAAAGTACTGAGTAGAGTAAGAACATCTTCTCCTGCTACCTGATATGCTTCCTTTGGTTAGATAAGGAAAGCCATGTAATCTATCATACTCTTCTTTCTGACTTGGCTGCTAGGTTGCTTGGAACTACGCACTGTGTACAAGCCTGGTTGGTTTTCCTTACTTCAACACTTCAGGCATATTTCCCTGGCCCTACTGATGTGTAAACAAGGTCATTGTCAGGAGTTTGATGAGGGTCTGGGGAAGGCTAAGGGAAACCAGTGAGTTGTGGTGGGACTTCCTAGGGATTGTTGCAGATAGAAGGAAGCCATTGCAGCCAGGGTCTGGAGGAGAAACAGCAAGCAGTTGCTGGAACGTGGAAGGCATCTGCAGCTGTAAGAGAGGGCTGCCTAACTGGAGCTGGAGCTGTTGGTGGAGAATTGCAACCACTGCCAACCCAAGGCCCTGCAGGAAAGGAGTCTGGAACAAATTTCCCAACATCTTTTTTTTTTTTTTTTTAATTTTTTTAAATTTATTTTTTGGTTATTCTGGGTTTTCACTGCTGCCTCAGGCTCTTCTCTAGTTGCAGGGAGTGGGATCTACTCTCTAGTGGAGGTGAACAGGCTCCTTGTTGCAATGACTTCTCTTGTTGTGAAACTCGGGCTCTAGGGCTCACGGGCTTCAGTAGTTGCGGCACATGGGCTCCATAGTTGTGGCTCTGAGGCTCTAGAGCACAGGCTCCATAGTTGTGGCTCACAGGCTTCATTGCTCCGCAGCATGTGGGATCTTCCCAGATCAGGGATTGAACCCATGTCTCCTGCATTGGCAGGCAAACTCTATACCACTAAGTTATCAAGGAAGCCCCCAACATCTTTCTTCTCTTGACCTTGAGTCCCTTGCTGGGGATGGTCATTAGCCTAAGCAGACAGAAATCAGAGGGTAAAGAGGCCCAGCTGATAGACTCCATAGAGGTCAGTGTCCAAGGACACAGAACAGGGTGAAGGGTAGATCAGGAAAGGCAAAAGAAACAAGCCAGCGCCCCATCTCAGCTAGACAATGAGCCTTACCTTTTATGTGGATTTTATTAATATTGTGTCTTTCATTGTGTGCTATTTCCTTTGTTATTTTTTACTTTAAGATTAGGATGAGTTTGAAAAAACCGGGTAAAATTTCAAAATGGCAGTAAAAACCTAAAATAATATGACTTATTGTGGTTGAAACATAAAAAGGAAACAGAAGACCATCACCATCTTCCTACACTATCTTGTTCAGATTTTAGAAACTCTTGAGGGAAACAAGCCAACACTGTCCTCTTTAGGATTGAATCGTCTCTCTCTGTGTCTCTCATAGTTCCCTGCTTCATCCATGTATCTCCAGATAAGTTCTTCTGTCATGTTGTTTAAACTCAGTTATACAAGCCCAGGACTTCATGTGCCATTGTTTCTGTTTTCCTTTTGAAAAAATCATGTTCTTTGTTTAAGATTTTGAAAACACAGAAACTATAAGAAAAAAAACAGTTCCCTGACTCTGTTCCTAGAGATGACCACTGTAAAAACTTGAGTGGATTTCTTTATGTTTCTATGTTTACTTATTTCCTTTCACCATCCCACCATGACAACACATTAAAAGCTTGGCACTAGTCTAAGTGCTTTATCATCTAAAGTGAAAACTCTTATGATCTTCATTTTATGCCTGAGGAAACTGAGGCAGTCAAAGGTTCCACGATTTGCTCAAGATCACATGAGAAATAAGTGGTGAGACTTGGATTTGGATCAGAACTCTATGTTCTAGGGCTCACACTCCAAGTCACAACACAGAGTGATAGGACATCAGTTAAAAACATAAGCAGCAGAAGGAAAAACAAAGGTAAGACATAAACTGGAATCAGAAATAGACTAAAAATTCCAAACGATGAAAACCTTTATCCTTGCTTCTGGCATTCCACAAAATTTGCTCTAAGTTCATAGAATTCTATTATAATTCTAAAAGGGCAGACTTGTCAATTACAAAAGGCTTGGTGTTCATAAATTTAAAAACAGACCAAATAATCAGAAGAAATATTGCTACTGTTGATATTGTAAACAAGCAGAAGTCATAAATACTTGGTTATTGTATAATGTAACTAGTAATTCTATTTATTCTTTTCATTTATTGTTTCATTATTATTAAGTACCTACTCTGGATCAGACATGGTTACAGATGTTAGAAATACAGTGTATAATACGTTTTTGTGTTAGGGATCTTACACTGTAGTGAAAGAAATGGACAATAAGCAGCCAAATAAGTTAAAAATATATCAAGTATCGGGAGAGTGACAGAGTGGAGGAAGGAAGGCCTACTTCAGGAATATTCCAGCTGGGACAAAAGATGAATTTTGTGATCTGTGGTTTATAGCATCCCTCAGTAAAGACCAGATTGAATTCAAGAATAGTGATTCACAATGGGAGCAGCAGTGTCCATAGAGGTAGATTCTAGATTCTAAAGAAAAACAGACAGACCTCAGATCCAGGAATGAACAACTGGTGCTCTGTGTGCTCAGTTGTGTCCAACTCTGTGCGACCCCAGGGACTGTGGCCCACCAGGCTCCTCTGTCCATGGAATTCTCCAGGCAAGAATACTGGAGTGGGTCGCCCTTTCCTCCTCCAGGGGATCTTCCCAACCAAAGGATCAAATGCTTGTCTCTTGCATCTCCTGCATTGGCAGGTGAATTCTTTACTACCAGTGCCACCTGGGAAGCCTCAGATCATCTGTAAACACGGTTTTAAAATGGTTTTGATCCAAGGATTGGTAAGTATTGAGAGTACAGTAGTGAGGTCTATCACCAATGAGCCTCTAGTCACATGAGAAATAAGTGGTGAGACTTGGATTTGGATCAGAACTCTATGTTCTAGGGCTCACACTCCAAGTCACAACACAGAGTGATAGGACATCAGTTAAAAACATAAGCAGCAGAAGGAAAAACAAAGGTAAGACATAAACTGGAATCAGAAATAGACTAAAAATTCCAAACGATGAAAACCTTTATCCTTGCTTCTGGCATTCCACAAAATTTGCTCTAAGTTCATAGAATTCTATTATAATTCTAAAAGGGCAGACTTGTCAATTACAAAAGGCTTGGTGTTCATAAATTTAAAAACAGACCAAATAATCAGAAGAAATATTGCTACTGTTGATATTGTAAACAAGCAGAAGTCATAAATACTTGGTTATTGTATAATGTAACTAGTAATTCTATTTATTCTTTTCATTTATTGTTTCATTATTATTAAGTACCTACTCTGGATCAGACATGGTTACAGATGTTAGAAATACAGTGTATAATACGTTTTTGTGTTAGGGATCTTACACTGTAGTGAAAGAAATGGACAATAAGCAGCCAAATAAGTTAAAAATATATCAAGTATCGGGAGAGTGACAGAGTGGAGGAAGGAAGGCCTACTTCAGGAATATTCCAGCTGGGACAAAAGATGAATTTTGTGATCTGTGGTTTATAGCATCCCTCAGTAAAGACCAGATTGAATTCAAGAATAGTGATTCACAATGGGAGCAGCAGTGTCCATAGAGGTAGATTCTAGATTCTAAAGAAAAACAGACAGACCTCAGATCCAGGAATGAACAACTGGTGCTCTGTGTGCTCAGTTGTGTCCAACTCTGTGCGACCCCAGGGACTGTGGCCCACCAGGCTCCTCTGTCCATGGAATTCTCCAGGCAAGAATACTGGAGTGGGTCGCCCTTTCCTCCTCCAGGGGATCTTCCGGACCAAAGGATCAAATGCTTGTCTCTTGCATCTCCTGCATTGGCAGGTGAATTCTTTACTACCAGTGCCACCTGGGAAGCCTCAGATCATCTGTAAACACGGTTTTAAAATGGTTTTGATCCAAGGATTGGTAAGTATTGGAGAGTACAGTAGTGAGGTCTATCACCAATGAGCCTCTAGTCACATATGGAATGGTGGTTCTCCAGCTTGCATTCATAGTAGCCTCCCCCAGGGAGGTCTATTAAAGCCTAGGCTATCAGCTTGCCCTAAGAAGCTTTGTTTTAGACGGTCTGGAATGAGGTCCAATTATGTGCATTCCCAGTAAGCTGAGACGTGCTGCTGTTGCTTCAGTGAACTCTTTGAGAACCACTAATGAATCCTAAGAGACAGTTTGAGTGGTGACCATGGTGGGGATTCCAAGAGTTGGGGTTGAAATCCTTTTGGAAAAATGAATTGGCCTAACCTAATCCATCTTTTTAGAAGACCATTCCATTTTTATTTAGAAGCTAGCTAAAGAAGAGCTTGTTCCCAATCGGGGGCCAGGCTTTTTCCCTGGGAAAACTGTTTTCAAAGGACTACAAAGCACACACAAATGGGTACTTGAAGTTCTGTTCTATGAGTCTGGCCAAAACTGTTTTAACCTGGAAAACTTTCAGGGAGATGCAAACAAAACATCTGTGTCAAGCATAAATTTTTTACTGATAAAAAATTATCAGGGTCATAAAATTATATTTTATACTCATAAAAAAATAACATTTTGAACATAAAAGATTTTTCCAAATTAATAAAGGTCTCTTTGAAGACATCATTTTAATAGATGCATAACATTCCAACATGTGATCATGTGTAATCTGCTGAACCATTTCTCCTTTGGAGATTTGAACTAGTTCTGCTCCTATAAATAATGGTATAAAGAATATCTGTGCACATAGATCTTTGCCTACATTTCTAATGATTCTAGCTTACTCAAAGTGGAATTGTTGAGTCAAGATAAATATTTTTATGTGTGCATGAAATGTATTCCCATTTGTTATTTCTCACCAAGAAATATTTAAATGTGAACAGTGTTGCAAGGACAGCACGGTTTTGGCTTCCTTCTTTGCCATTTGAATAAGACAAACCCTTCCTGTTCTCAAAATAACAAGCCTGTGATTCATCAAGAAGGAAAAGAAATTTCATATCAAAGTCTCTCAAAAGAAAATCTATGAAAGTCTCTTTGAAGAGACAACAAACAGAAAAATCTTAGCCTCATAGTACACAGCAAAAATTCCTAAATATCATCTTTAAACATCTCTCTCTCTCTCTCCCCCTCCCCAAGAGTTGCATCTTTATAACATCTGCTTCCCCTGCCAATCTCTAGTCTGTGTCTTTCTCTCTAACCTCAACTGATCTTGCTCACCTTCCAGACCCAGGTCCATGCCTCTCTCGTGCAAACAAACATAAGCTCTTCATTTTTAAATGTGACTAGTCATAGCCTTGATTAGTGAAATTAAGGCCCAGAAATGGATTGAGCAAAAAATTTTCTGAAAGAGGCTTTGGAGAGAAGCCCTGTGAACATTTTAGGAATGCATTACAAGTCGATTTTGGCCAAAAGTTGCCCCTTAAATTAGGCATCAGCTTTCACTGGTAGAAGACTGAATAGCCAAATACTTCTTCAGAATCATTTCTGATCTTCCTGAACTTGGGTGGGCTTGGTGATTGCATGATAAGTTCCAATCGCATCTATGATATCTAATCATTGTGACAAAGTCTAGAAAATGAACAAGGCATGGCAGTCAAATTTATTAATATTTGAATAGTCACTTTTAATTGTAGATAAGCTTTGTTGATGTGACTTGGAGTAAAAACATCTCTTCATGGGTTGTATATGTTGAAATTCTATTATTTAAGTAGTGCACATTTAATAATTTTAAGAACATAATATATATATTAACAATTATCCAGGTGATTCAGTGATAAAGAATCTGCCTGCCAATGCAAGAAAGGCAGTAGACACAAGTTCGATCCCTAGGTTGGGAAGATCCCCTGGAGGAGAAAATGGTAACCCACTCCAGTATTCTTGCCTGGGAAATCGCATGGACAGAGGAGCCTGGAGGGCTACAGTCCACGGGGTTGCAAAGAGTCGGACACGACTGAGCATCCACGTTAAAGTTGTTAACTTTACAGATTAAAAACAAAAAGAATGTTCGAACAGTTAAATAGGTAAATTGATTCATTGTATGAACATTAAGAGAATGTATTAGCTAGACAACTTTAGGAAAAGTTTATATCCTTTTCTAGCCAATAAGTGCTCGTAAAAATTAAGGTAATAACACAAGCCTGACAAGTAAAGCTCAATTTTATTCATAATTAGAATCTTTGTGGCACCATTTGGTATACTAGCATCCCTAACAGTAAACAAAATAATCTTAAAGGAATCATTTACTTGTAAGTGATTTAGCCCCCATTTGGCTATGCTTCTTTGAAGACAAAGACCTTTTTAAAGAATTTTGGTGAATGATTTAAAAGCAGAATGCCAGCTTTTTCATCTCAAAATTACTTAAGATGGAAAATCTTCATGATCATGTTCAGCCACACCTATGGTGAATTACCACTGATCCAGATATAAGGAAAAAATACTCTATGAAGGAAATAAGATAGTACTAGAGAAAAAGGAAGTATCTAGAAGACTCCTTCCTCCCTTTCTGCCATCAGAATAAAGTGAGTGACTCTTCAGTGCAGCAAACATGAAGCAAGTAACCCCAGGAGCAATCTAGCAACAGGCAGAGCTCAGAAACTATTGCTCCAAATCTTAACAGTGTGTGTGTGTGTGTGTGTGTGTGTGTGTGTGTGTGTGAGTGTTAGTCGCTCAGTCGTGTCTGACTCTTTGCAACCCCATGGACGGTAGCCCTCCAGGTTCTTGCCATGGAATTCTCCAGGCAAGAATACTGGAGTGAGTTGCCATTCCTTTCTCCAGGAAATCTTAATGGTGCATTTGTACAATTTGGCTGATAAAATGTTGAACGATAAAAGTTTAATAACAATAATTATCATTATTTAGATTTATTGTGGTTATCCCAGAAATATGTTCTCTGATTTAGGAGATTTGTCTTTAGGCGAATTTTTTTATTCAGACATTTGTAATTCAGCCAAAACGTGTATTTGCCACATGTTTAATTTACTTTAACATCTCTAATTCTGTCAAAGCTCATTAGCAAAAACTGCTGTTGACTGCAACAGCAGGAGATTGGGCCCAAACTGCCATATTAAAATGCTCCCATCTGGATATGAGTTTTTCAGCTTTCCTTAGTGAGGCATCCAACTAGCAAAAGCAGAGATCTGCTATGATCAGGAAAGTTTCCTCAAGCATTCTCCTCTTCCAGATCTTCAAATCCCTGACATATTGTTTCTATAACCATTTGGAATTATATTTTCTTACTAGACACCAAGAGGATTCAAGTCCCTCTTTTCTGCTTAAAAATGCTTTGCTGATGTTCACCATGGCAAGAGAACTTAGAGGACATTGTATCCAGAAACCTCATTTTGCAGATGAAGAGATAGGCTCAAGGAGGTGAAAGAACCCGTCCAAGGTCCAGCGGCTAACTAGGGAAGAACGGGCACAGGATCCAGCCTTCCTCCCATGATGCACTCCAACACTCAGTCCAGAGCTGCAAGTTTTCACCTTTCCAGCTATCTTTTTTCTCTTTCTTACTGCCACGCTTCAACCAGACTTAAGAGCCATCTTCCTTTTTCTTCTCAAATCTAATCATATTTCAATTTTCAGGCACTTATGGGATCGAACCTCTTTGATCTCTTTCCAAACATTTCCTAAATATTTCAACCTGCTGCCTTGTGAGTTTAATGAGCATCACAGATGATCCACTGATGTTTCCGGCTCAATGAACCATTCATTACTACAGTGATTATCATGAAACACATTTTGGCAAGTGCTCCTTCCCCTTAATTTCAAAACCCATGGGTATTGGACAGGAAATCTAGTCCATGTGCTTTTCACTCATTTGCACCCTGGTCATTAGAATGTAGCTGGTCAGTGCTAAGTGGACTCTAAGTGGTGCTCTGGGCCTTTTCAGATCATGCTGGTGATTTTAACTTCTGTAAGACGTCACTAGCCAGATGGTAGTCACTGGAATTCCAACTCCAGCTCTTCAAAGTTGATTCTGACATACTTCCAGGCACCTTGTCTTAATTAATTCCATCTTTGTGATATTTTCTTTGGATGAATGACTGTGAAACTGAGACAAGTTTGAGTATACTATCCTCCTTCTAGAATATAAATAATAATACTCAATGCTGTTGACTGCAACAGCAGGAGATTGGGCCCAAACTGCCATATTAAAATGCTCCCATCTGGATATGAGTTTTTCAGCTTTCCTTAGTGAGGCATCCAACTAGCAAAAGCAGAGATCTGCTATGATCAGGAAAGTTTCCTCAAGCATTCTCCTCTTCCAGATCTTCAAATCCCTGACATATTGTTTCTATAACCATTTGGAATTATATTTTCTTACTAGACACCAAGAGGATTCAAGTCCCTCTTTTCTGCTTAAAAATGCTTTGCTGATGTTCACCATGGCAAGAGAACTTAGAGGACATTGTATCCAGAAACCTCATTTTGCAGATGAAGAGATAGGCTCAAGGAGGTGAAAGAACCCGTCCAAGGTCCAGCGGCTAACTAGGGAAGAACGGGCACAGGATCCAGCCTTCCTCCCATGATGCACTCCAACACTCAGTCCAGAGCTGCAAGTTTTCACCTTTCCAGCTATCTTTTTTCTCTTTCTTACTGCCACGCTTCAACCAGACTTAAGAGCCATCTTCCTTTTTCTTCTCAAATCTAATCATATTTCAATTTTCAGGCACTTATGGGATCGAACCTCTTTGATCTCTTTCCAAACATTTCCTAAATATTTCAACCTGCTGCCTTGTGAGTTTAATGAGCATCACAGATGATCCACTGATGTTTCCGGCTCAATGAACCATTCATTACTACAGTGATTATCATGAAACACATTTTGGCAAGTGCTCCTTCCCCTTAATTTCAAAACCCATGGGTATTGGACAGGAAATCTAGTCCATGTGCTTTTCACTCATTTGCACCCTGGTCATTAGAATGTAGCTGGTCAGTGCTAAGTGGACTCTAAGTGGTGCTCTGGGCCTTTTCAGATCATGCTGGTGATTTTAACTTCTGTAAGACGTCACTAGCCAGATGGTAGTCACTGGAATTCCAACTCCAGCTCTTCAAAGTTGATTCTAACATACTTCCAGGCACCTTGTCTTAATTAATTCCATCTTTGTGATATTTTCTTTGGATGAATGACTGTGAAACTGAGACAAGTTTGAGTATACTATCCTCCTTCTAGAATATAAATAATAATACTCAATGCTGATTGAGCACTTACTATGTACCAGGCACTGTTTTAGGCACTCCACCTGTACTTAATTCTCACAATAACCCAGTGACGTGGGTAGGATTATTATAGTCATTTTAAAGACTGGAAAATAGAGGTCACAGATAACAGCTCAAAGGTACTGAAGTCACAGATCTATGTATCCTTCTTGAAAAATCTCATTAGATCATTTGCCCTCTCTAATTCTTCCTCTCAAATCTGAGCCCATACCTCTTTGCTGTGTTTAGGGAATGTACATCCATTTACCTGCTGCACATCTCTGTTTGGAGGTCCCAGAGGATCACAAACTAAAATTGAATGTATCTAATCCTCTTTCCAGCTCCCACGTTTTCATTTGATTACAGGACTTCCCTTGTGGTTCAGTTGGTAAAGAACCTGCCTGCAATGCAGGAGACATAAGAGACCAGGGTTTGATCCCTGGGTCAGGAAGATCCCCTAGAGAAAGAAATGGCAGCCCACTCCAGTATTCTTGCCTAGAAAATTCCATGGACAGAGGAGCCTGGCAAGCAACAGTCCATGGAGTTGCAAAGAATCAACTCTGAGTGACTAAACTACCACTACCAGGAATTAGCTCCCACAACAGGCTTCTTTCATTGTATTCTTATCTTATTGAAGTCTCTTAGGTTTCTTCTCATTCCTCATCTCCTTTACACGTGATCTGTGCAGCCTTGTCAGCTACCTCTTCACACTGTGCTAGATCAGCACACTTACTCTAATGACCCCCCTCCTTCCCTCATGGTCCAAGACAGCCCTTTCCATCAGGCTGCAAACACCTCCCACCCACATGGTCATAGTATCACTCTGCCTCCAATCCATGCGCTACACTCTGCGCACATATGATTGTCCCTTCCATAGCTCTCCATTGCCCCAGGGATAAAATCTTAACTCCTTATCGATGTGACCTTCTCTGCTGTGAGTTCTTTGAAAGCACAGATATAGTCCAATCCATCTTTGTGATATTTTCTTTGGATGAATGACTGTGAAACTGAGACAAGTTTGAGTATACTATCCTCCTTCTAGAATATAAATAATAATACTCAATGCTGATTGAGCACTTACTATGTACCAGGCACTGTTTTAGGCACTCCACCTGTACTTAATTCTCACAATAACCCAGTGACGTGGGTAGGATTATTATAGTCATTTTAAAGACTGGAAAATAGAGGTCACAGATAACAGCTCAAAGGTACTGAAGTCACAGATCTATGTATCCTTCTTGAAAAATCTCATTAGATCATTTGCCCTCTCTAATTCTTCCTCTCAAATCTGAGCCCATACCTCTTTGCTGTGTTTAGGGAATGTACATCCATTTACCTGCTGCACATCTCTGTTTGGAGGTCCCAGAGGATCACAAACTAAAATTGAATGTATCTAATCCTCTTTCCAGCTCCCACGTTTTCATTTGATTACAGGACTTCCCTTGTGGTTCAGTTGGTAAAGAACCTGCCTGCAATGCAGGAGACATAAGAGACCAGGGTTTGATCCCTGGGTCAGGAAGATCCCCTAGAGAAAGAAATGGCAGCCCACTCCAGTATTCTTGCCTAGAAAATTCCATGGACAGAGGAGCCTGGCAAGCAACAGTCCATGGAGTTGCAAAGAATCAACTCTGAGTGACTAAACTACCACTACCAGGAATTAGCTCCCACAACAGGCTTCTTTCATTGTATTCTTATCTTATTGAAGTCTCTTAGGTTTCTTCTCATTCCTCATCTCCTTTACACGTGATCTGTGCAGCCTTGTCAGCTACCTCTTCACACTGTGCTAGATCAGCACACTTACTCTAATGACCCCCCTCCTTCCCTCATGGTCCAAGACAGCCCTTTCCATCAGGCTGCAAACACCTCCCACCCACATGGTCATAGTATCACTCTGCCTCCAATCCATGCGCTACACTCTGCGCACATATGATTGTCCCTTCCATAGCTCTCCATTGCCCCAGGGATAAAATCTTAACTCCTTATCGATGTGACCTTCTCTGCTGTGAGTTCTTTGAAAGCACAGATATAGTCCAATCCATCATTGAATAATATTTGTTGAATGAATTAAAGTACCTGTACTGGTTCTATTCAATAGACAAACATCTTTTTCTTCCAGGGGTTGGGGAAGGGAGTTGAATGGAAAGGCAGTTAGGGACCTTTGCCTCTCTTGACCCTAGTCTTTCGAGGAAAGAAGGAGAGTAACATGAAGCTTGCTATGTTCCAGTTATGTGCCACTAGATATTTTATTTATTTTATTATTATTTTTAATAATAGTAGTAGCTAAGGGCTTTTAAAAAAAAACCTGTTCATTTATTTGGCTGTACTGGGTCTTAGTTGTGGCACATGGGATTTAGTCCCCCGACCAGGGACTGAACCCAGGCCCCCTGCATTGGGAGTATACGATCCTCCTTCTAGAATATAAATAATAATACTTAACCACTGGACCACAAGGGAAGTCCCACCATTAACTGTTTTAAAGGGACAAGCTTACCACATCTCAGCAGACACCTGTGTATAGTACTGTCTTCATTTTTGAGACGATAAATCTAAGGCCTTTTAAACAATATGCCCAAGCTCAAAAGCCTAGAATTAACCAAGCCTAGTCATTGACCAAATCATCATTCAGATCTTAATCTAACTCTAAAACTGGGCCTCCTTTATCCATCAACCATATAAGAATTGTTCTAACACTAAGCCCAGTAACCTTCTACATGAACCACATCTGATCCAGGCATCCAGTCCACCTTCCCTCAAGTGTGCTTGGCCAATACCCTCTCTCATTCCTCTGTTCCACCCACCACAGCCTCCCAGCCACAGTCGCCAGCATCCAGCAGAGCTTGGAGTTTGCTAATCTGATTTAGAGATAAGGAGTATCTTATGGAATTTTCCTGATCCAATAATATCCATTGTGTTTTCCTGGATCCGATAGGGAGTTGCAATTAAGGTTAAGATCTTATCTGTAATTACTTATCTGGAAGACATATTTTCCTCTTTCACAGGTTCTGATTGTTAGGAGGCATTAGGGAAGCTAAGTAGAAACAATCACAGTGCAAGGAAGGAAGTGTATTTCCTGTCATTGGAGTTTGAAACTTTCAGAATTTTCGACTCAGAAGCTGAAGCAAATGGGTAACTTGGGCATGGTGAGATCGAACGTGATTCCCTGAGGACCCACGAGCCTGTGGGTCAGGGAAGTCATAACATGGGACCATAAGCTCAGGGAAAACCAGTATGAGATGGGAGCTACTGTCTGACTCAATTCATTTTAAAATCCAACCACATTCTTAAGCACTTATTGTATAACCAACACTGAACACACAAATAAGTAAGACACATGTCCTGCTGGTGAGCTCACTGTCCAGTTCAGGGAGACAGATGTGAAAACAAATAAGTATCAATTGATTGTGATGATTATGCTAAGTACCTGCATGGCACAGGAGAGAAAGCAATGAATTTTTTAAAATTGAGGCACAGTTGACTCACAGTATCATATTAGTTTCAGGTGTGTAGCACAGAGATTCAGCTTTCATGCTCGTGCTGAGTCCCTCAGTTGTGTCTGACTCTGTGACCCCACGGATGGTAGCCTGCCAGCTCCTCTGTTTATGGGATTCTCCAGGCAAGAATACTGGAGTTGCTATTTTCCTCTAGAAGGGTTCTTCCTGACCCTGGGATTGAACTCGTGTCTCCTGCATCTTCCCATGTTGCAGGTGGATTCTTTACTGCTGAGCCACTGGAGAAGCTTATATGTACATTTATTTACATATATGTATATTTATCCTAAGAAATTTAGAATTCCCAGAAGGGGTGAGTTCTAAGTGGAGTTTTGAAGGACTAAAAGGCAGAGAATAGTGCTTTAAGTGGGGGGAAAAGTCCAGGCAAAGTCATAGAAGCTAAAATGAGCAAGCAAAGCGCACAAGGTGTGTAGGGTCTAACGAGGCCTACTTAAAGGCTGTGTGCACATACGGAAAGAATCAGTGTCTTCTTCCATCGTCTGATGACAGAGAGATGTGTGGGGTTAATTACCAGCAATGCTCTCCCTCTTGCATTCTTGATATACTTCCTAAAGAATGAGTCAAGTCTAACTATGTATGTATGACTATATATAGAGGAAAGAATAGCACAGGAGGGAAAAGGTCTTACAAATGTCAGAGCACTGTCCATTTTTATATGATACACAAAATACTATAAATTCACGGCTCTCATACATTTAGAGACCCCAGCTTTGGAATTTGTTTACGAGGGCTGTTGGACTTGGTGAACAAGGCATTCCCATTTGCTCTGGGGGCTTTTTGATAGCTGTGTTATGAGGTTCTTATGGAATGGATTTGGTGGTCTAAGTCCTTGGTGGGTTGGAATAGGCAACAGAATTTTAGAGCCAGCTCATGTGACTGGCCTGGGATGTCGGTCGACACTGTCTCTGGCAGTCTCTGAAGACAGCTGGTGTTTTCCTGCTGCGTATTTCATTTCTAACAAGCTAGTTCTCCTGCATGAGACTTTCTAGGAGCCCCAAGATAACATGAGATGCTAGTGGATTCTACGCAATTTTGCCAGGTTTTCCCGGGTTTTTAAAGGCTGCCAAATTCAACACTGGCTCCTGCTTTTAGGAGGTGAGCTCCTTGTGTGGTGAGAAATTCCTGAGCTGACGTTCAGAAGACTGAACTCTCTTCCCAGTCTTGCAAATATGAGCTATGCCTTGGACACTTTCATGTCCAACTCACTGGCTCATATTTGCAAAACTTTCTTGGTCATTAGTGTCCTATTAGAACGTGTCTCCTGCATCTTCCCATGTTGCAGGTGGATTCTTTACTGCTGAGCCACTGGAGAAGCTTATATGTACATTTATTTACATATATGTATATTTATCCTAAGAAATTTAGAATTCCCAGAAGGGGTGAGTTCTAAGTGGAGTTTTGAAGGACTAAAAGGCAGAGAATAGTGCTTTAAGTGGGGGGAAAAGTCCAGGCAAAGTCATAGAAGCTAAAATGAGCAAGCAAAGCGCACAAGGTGTGTAGGGTCTAACGAGGCCTACTTAAAGGCTGTGTGCACATACGGAAAGAATCAGTGTCTTCTTCCATCGTCTGATGACAGAGAGATGTGTGGGGTTAATTACCAGCAATGCTCTCCTCTTGCATTCTTGATATACTTCCTAAAGAATGAGTCAAGTCTAACTATGTATGTATGACTATATATAGAGGAAAGAATAGCACAGGAGGGAAAAGGTCTTACAAATGTCAGAGCACTGTCCATTTTTATATGATACACAAAATACTATAAATTCACGGCTCTCATACATTTAGAGACCCCAGCTTTGGAATTTGTTTACGAGGGCTGTTGGACTTGGTGAACAAGGCATTCCCATTTGCTCTGGGGGCTTTTTGATAGCTGTGTTATGAGGTTCTTATGGAATGGATTTGGTGGTCTAAGTCCTTGGTGGGTTGGAATAGGCAACAGAATTTTAGAGCCAGCTCATGTGACTGGCCTGGGATGTCGGTCGACACTGTCTCTGGCAGTCTCTGAAGACAGCTGGTGTTTTCCTGCTGCGTATTTCATTTCTAACAAGCTAGTTCTCCTGCATGAGACTTTCTAGGAGCCCCAAGATAACATGAGATGCTAGTGGATTCTACGCAATTTTGCCAGGTTTTCCCGGGTTTTTAAAGGCTGCCAAATTCAACACTGGCTCCTGCTTTTAGGAGGTGAGCTCCTTGTGTGGTGAGAAATTCCCTGAGCTGACGTTCAGAAGACTGAACTCTCTTCCCAGTCTTGCAAATATGAGCTATGCCTTGGACACTTTCATGTCCAACTCACTGGCTCATATTTGCAAAACTTTCTTGGTCATTAGTGTCCTATTAGAACGTACCTGTGTTTGTGACAGAGCCTGAGAACTGCTAGTTATTCTACCCGCCCTTCTTGGAAATACCTCCAAGAAGACTGTATTCCCAGTTCCCTTCAGTCCAGACAACCCCGTGAAATATCAGCAAGAGTTTTTGGATGGGGCTTCAAGAGTTGGCTCTGTCAATAGAACCACCATCCCCCCTCCCACCCCCATGCTTTTTATTTCCTGCTTGGAATTATAACCTGATGGCTGGTGCTCCAGCAGCCTTGTTGGATGATGAGGCAACCTTGATGATTAACCAAGAATAGAAAAAAAGCAAGAAAGAGTTTGCATCCATGATGATATAGAAAACAACATTCCAGCTGTGCATTGCCTACTTTTGTACTTCATGCTATGTAAGAGAAAAGTAACGCCCTATTTAAGCCTCTGCATTGGTTTTCCATTATATGCAAATGAAAACAATTCCTAATGGGAAACAGTTTAGTTTTCTCTTCTACCATATATCAGTTTCCCTCAAACAGCAGGCAACGCAGCTGCCAGCAATTTCAGAGAAAATAGACAATAATTATTCGGAACTTGAGTTCAGGAGTCAGATTGCCCCAGGGAGCATCCTGGCTCTGCCCCTCACAAGGTCATGACCTTGAGCAAATTCCTTAAATATTTTGTACCTCAATTTCCTCTTTTTACACTAGGAGTAGTAATGGTATTTATCTTTATAGGGTGGTTATGTACAATACTTTGAGTATGTCTAGCACCTAATAAGGGCTTCCCAGGTGACTTAGTGGTAAAAAGCCTGCCTGCCAATGCAAGAGATGCAGGTTTGATTCTTGGGTTGGGAAGATCCCGCAGAGGGGGAAATGGCAACCCATTCCAGTATTCTTGCTTGGGAAACCCCATGTACTGAGGAGTCTGGTGGGCTACAGTCCATGGGATCACAGAGTCAGACATGACAGTTACTAAAAAGCAGCAGCAGCACCTAATAATCTAATAATCACTCAATACATATTAGTTATTATTCTTGATTATTTTTAAGTGTTCATTTTATTCTGACTCTGTGAACCTAGAAGGCATTGCAAATATGAGCTATGCATTGGACACTTTCATGTCCAACTCACTGGCTCATATTTGCAAAACTTTCTTGGTCATTAGTGTCCTATTAGAACGTACCTGTGTTTGTGACAGAGCCTGAGAACTGCTAGTTATTCTACCCGCCCTTCTTGGAAATACCTCCAAGAAGACTGTATTCCCAGTTCCCTTCAGTCCAGACAACCCCGTGAAATATCAGCAAGAGTTTTTGGATGGGGCTTCAAGAGTTGGCTCTGTCAATAGAACCACCATCCCCCCTCCCACCCCCATGCTTTTTATTTCCTGCTTGGAATTATAACCTGATGGCTGGTGCTCCAGCAGCCTTGTTGGATGATGAGGCAACCTTGATGATTAACCAAGAATAGAAAAAAAGCAAGAAAGAGTTTGCATCCATGATGATATAGAAAACAACATTCCAGCTGTGCATTGCCTACTTTTGTACTTCATGCTATGTAAGAGAAAAGTAACGCCCTATTTAAGCCTCTGCATTGGTTTTCCATTATATGCAAATGAAAACAATTCCTAATGGGAAACAGTTTAGTTTTCTCTTCTACCATATATCAGTTTCCCTCAAACAGCAGGCAACGCAGCTGCCAGCAATTTCAGAGAAAATAGACAATAATTATTCGGAACTTGAGTTCAGGAGTCAGATTGCCCCAGGGAGCATCCTGGCTCTGCCCCTCACAAGGTCATGACCTTGAGCAAATTCCTTAAATATTTTGTACCTCAATTTCCTCTTTTTACACTAGGAGTAGTAATGGTATTTATCTTTATAGGGTGGTTATGTACAATACTTTGAGTATGTCTAGCACCTAATAAGGGCTTCCCAGGTGACTTAGTGGTAAAAAGCCTGCCTGCCAATGCAAGAGATGCAGGTTTGATTCTTGGGTTGGGAAGATCCCGCAGAGGGGGAAATGGCAACCCATTCCAGTATTCTTGCTTGGGAAACCCCATGTACTGAGGAGTCTGGTGGGCTACAGTCCATGGGATCACAGAGTCAGACATGACAGTTACTAAAAAGCAGCAGCAGCACCTAATAATCTAATAATCACTCAATACATATTAGTTATTATTCTTGATTATTTTTAAGTGTTCATTTTATTCTGACTCTGTGAACCTAGAAGGCACCAGCAGAGAGATCCCAGGGAAGGACTAGGATTGTTCCAGCTTGGGTGAAACTCCCAGTGGTCAGGAAGATGGGACACTAGGATTGGCCTAGCCTGGGTCTCATGCCTGCCTTGGTGGTGGTATTGGTGGGAGAAGGGGTCAATTGAGTGCTGTATCAGAAAAGGGTAAGGAGGCGAGTGCTGGAAGGCAAAGACCAAGATTTACACATGGCCCTTATATGCCTCTTGAAGCTGTTAAGGGAATACGTGTTTACTAATATCCTTGAAACTTTTTGTACCATAAAGAGTTGCTATCAATAGTATTCTCATCAGTCCGTGAGGCCTTTCTTTGTTCCCATCAGACTTACACCAAATGGAGATCTCACCTTTCTCTCAGTGTTGGTGCAGCTCCTAGAAGACTCTGCAAATTTCAGACCCCAACTCCTAGCCTCTCACCACTACATGGGTGATAAAAACAGCACGTGATGGCACAGACCGGGCAGCGACATGCACTGTCCAGCCAGTCACTTGCAGGGGAGAAAAGGCATCTACTGCTAGCAAAGGGTCCAGAGAAGAAATCCAAAACAACTATGAAATGGAACAGCTGCCTGATGTATGGTATTGTGCTGTAGAGTTTCCCGGCTCTCTCTCTTTGTGTCTGTGTGTATGTATTAACCATGTCTTCCTACTCTGTCTTCTATTGATTTGACATCATGGGGCCTTGCTGGCCCTAGAGCGACTGCCTGCCCAGGATTATCTAAGTCCTTGTATAGCACCCACTTGCCCAGGAATGTGCCTTGAAATAAAACTCCTCACTGCAAAGCCCAGCTTCTCCCCCAGAGAGCTTCTCTACTGGATTCTCACACTCGGGGCCACTATCCACCTTTCCCGATCTCTCGAAGGCTAGGTGCCTGACAGCTAGGGACAGTCACTATGCTCCAGAACCTCGCCTGACCCGCCTCACCTGTTCCTTTCCACGGAAAAAACACAATAAAGGCTTTTGCCCGCGTTTCCTTATCATTCTTTCTGTCTCTTTGCCAACCCTGGTGTTTCCCTGATGTGGCCCTGCGTGGTGTGGCAAGCCTCCTGTTTCTAGGATCTGTGAATGTAAGAAACTCCTTCCTTTGTGGCAGTCACTTCTGCCATGTTGTCATATCTTACCATGTCTGATTAAATGTGTGTGCAAGCATGCACAAGACTGCAATGCTTAAGAAATAGGGACTCAGACTTAACATTTTTTAAGCTCTAATTTTCTCACAGACTTGAATAACACATACCAGGCTTTCCTGATGCTCATGGTCCTGTTTTCCAAGTGTTTATCAGCCCTTACTCCAGGGCCTGGATAGTACTTCTCGAAGAATTATCTCTCTAATGAATCATGGCATTAGCCTCTCATTTTATTTTATCAGATTAACTCTCCCGGGAATATATTTTGTGTCCAAAGGAGATAATACTGAAAATGCTCAGCAAGTCAATCTTAACAACTGAAAAAGTTCTCAGAGTCTGTGGCTCTTTCTGGCGATTTTAGCATATTAAAAGAGAAATCTCCCAGACATGTCTGAAAGTGCTGGCTGAGGGTCCTGATCAGTGGTTAATGCTGCCTTGGGGACAAGGAGATTGGCAGAGGGATGGATTCCTTCTGGGAAAAATGAGGCTAGTCTTTCATAAGATCCAAAAGACTCTGGCATTGGTTTTATTTCAAGGACCCGAGTGAGAAAGGAACATTTGAAATGAGACAACGCTTACCCTTTAAAGAACAAAAATATGTTTATTTAAGTGCCTGTGTGTCCAAGCTCTTTTCTGAGTTCTCACAAACCCACCAGGTTTTTGAAGCCACAAACGTCCCCACCACTGTTACTAGAAGTTTTGGGAGAAGACGAGTTCTTTAGTGAGGCTCTCCTGAGCTGAAACTGTTTCCCAGGTTTCTGGGAGGCTTGACCCCATGGTCATACCAACCTTATGATTCTGTGGTGAAACTTTTCACATGATTGTTGATGGCAAAGGTCAAAGTGCGACCTAGGTGACGTTCTGAAAGAACAAGGAAACTGTCACTATGCTCCAGAACCTCGCCTGACCCGCCTCACCTGTTCCTTTCCACGGAAAAAACACAATAAAGGCTTTTGCCCGCGTTTCCTTATCATTCTTTCTGTCTCTTTGCCAACCCTGGTGTTTCCCTGATGTGGCCCTGCGTGGTGTGGCAAGCCTCCTGTTTCTAGGATCTGTGAATGTAAGAAACTCCTTCCTTTGTGGCAGTCACTTCTGCCATGTTGTCATATCTTACCATGTCTGATTAAATGTGTGTGCAAGCATGCACAAGACTGCAATGCTTAAGAAATAGGGACTCAGACTTAACATTTTTTAAGCTCTAATTTTCTCACAGACTTGAATAACACATACCAGGCTTTCCTGATGCTCATGGTCCTGTTTTCCAAGTGTTTATCAGCCCTTACTCCAGGGCCTGGATAGTACTTCTCGAAGAATTATCTCTCTAATGAATCATGGCATTAGCCTCTCATTTTATTTTATCAGATTAACTCTCCCGGGAATATATTTTGTGTCCAAAGGAGATAATACTGAAAATGCTCAGCAAGTCAATCTTAACAACTGAAAAAGTTCTCAGAGTCTGTGGCTCTTTCTGGCGATTTTAGCATATTAAAAGAGAAATCTCCCAGACATGTCTGAAAGTGCTGGCTGAGGGTCCTGATCAGTGGTTAATGCTGCCTTGGGGACAAGGAGATTGGCAGAGGGATGGATTCCTTCTGGGAAAAATGAGGCTAGTCTTTCATAAGATCCAAAAGACTCTGGCATTGGTTTTATTTCAAGGACCCGAGTGAGAAAGGAACATTTGAAATGAGACAACGCTTACCCTTTAAAGAACAAAAATATGTTTATTTAAGTGCCTGTGTGTCCAAGCTCTTTTCTGAGTTCTCACAAACCCACCAGGTTTTTGAAGCCACAAACGTCCCCACCACTGTTACTAGAAGTTTTGGGAGAAGAAGAGTTCTTTAGTGAGGCTCTCCTGAGCTGAAACTGTTTCCCAGGTTTCTGGGAGGCTTGACCCCATGGTCATACCAACCTTATGATTCTGTGGTGAAACTTTTCACATGATTGTTGATGGCAAAGGTCAAAGTGCGACCTAGGTGACGTTCTGAAAGAACAAGGAAACTGTCATTCCCTTCCACCCCAGCCACAGCTGAGAGCTCTAGTCACGAGGCTTTCACAGAGCAAGAAGCATCTGGATCCTCACAAGTCTTCCAGCTGACTCCCATGCACACTGAAGTTGGAGAACCTCTGCATTGCACCATACTTTGTCTTCTTGTTTTTCTCTTCCCATGCACCAGATTCGACGCTAGATGAAATGGAGCACCACTTTTTTTTTTTAACTCAATGTTTATATTTATTTTTATACCAAATCTAGCCTTAACCATACTCTCATAACATGACTTCTTCTTTCCATATCTTAGACAATAATGAATGTAAATGTAGGCATACAATTTTTTGGTTGCTGTTGACCCATTAAAAAATTTTTAAATCTATTTGGGTATAGTTGCTTTACAATGTTGTGTTAGTTTCTGCTGTACAGCAGAGTGAATCTGTCATTTGTATACACACATCCCCTTTCTTTTGGATCTCCCTCTTGTCCCCCATCTACGACACCATGGAGCACCAAGCTGAGCTCTCTACGATATACGGCAGGTAGAACACTACTTTCTGATTAGGTGACCAGGGTCAAGTTGATGTCTTTGAGTTTCTATGTATTTATTAACACAGTGGACATAATAATTATATCTCAGAGGGTTTGCCAAGATTGAGTTAATGTAGATAGGACATATAGAATAGTACCTGGTAAAGAAAAAACACTCAATAAACAGTTGCTATGACTATTACTACTATTATTATCATTTTCTGGCTGTCTTTTTGCCAAAGCAATGATAGACAGTCACCAGAAGGAGGTGGAGCAAGAGTATTTTCTAGCTCTGTGAACTTGGACAAGTTATACAAACTCTGGGACTCAGTTTCCTTCCTTCTCTACTGAATAGAGAGACCAGCACTCCCCTCCCTGGGTGACTGTGAGGATTTAATGAGTTCGTGCAAGTAAAGCATCTCAGGACGGTCCCCAGCATCCAGTCAGTGCTCCATTAAACATGAGCAGTGATGACGATGTACACAAGCCCACTTGCCTACTTTCTTTTGGAGCTCTGGCATGATTGCCAGGAAAACAGTGGCAGTAAGGGACATTCTTGGATAAAGAACCCATTCCGTGTGAGGACTTCCCTCTCCCGCTGAGCCAGACAGCCATTCCTTCCTCTTTGCAGAAGCCTCCATCCTGCTACTTGTCTCACTGCCTGCTCTCCTTGTGTCTGTTCACATCCCTAGTGCAAACTGGTGTTTAACAAATGTCTATTCAGTGCTTCCCAGGTGGATCAGTAGGTGAAGAATCCACCTGCCATGCAGGAGACACAGATTCAGCCCCTGGGTTGGGAAGATCTGCTGGAGGAGGGCATGGCAACCCGTTCCAGTATTCTTGCACGAGGTTAACTCAGGAGTGGGAGTCAGAAGACAGAACCAAAGAGAGGCTGTGGGGGCGGGACCCATCTTCCTGTCGTTGGCTTTGAAAATGGAGGAAGGGTCCACAAGCCAAGGAATGTGTGTCTGGAAACTGGAAAAGGAAAGAAAACATTCTCCCCCACAGCCTCAGAAGAAGTGAAACCCTGTTGACACCTTGATTTTAACCCATTTTGGAATTTTGACCTTTAGGACTCTTAAGATATTAAATTCATGTTGTTTTAAGCCACTAAGTTTGTGTTAATTTGTTACAACTTCAGTACAAAACTACTACAGCATCTTTGGCTCTGTTATTACAGCTAGTTCAGAACTGGCTATTTTAAATTATCATTTAGCCTAATGACTTGTATTCCCCCCTTCCTATTAGCAATCGCACTTCTAACCATGGTGCTGGGATATTGAGAAGAATGTTCATCATCTGAGAAAATCGATACATGTAAAAATCTTCACCTCAAGGTCTTGGGCACGTCTAGCTTCTCAGGATATGGCACTGGAGGGCTCACCAGTGAGGCTAAGGGTCCTTCTTGTGTATCCTTGGAACTCAGCTTCTGCTTGCTCACCACAAAAGGTGTGAAACAGCAACCCACGGATAGAAAGTTAATCCAGCAGGCCTCTGTGCTGGGGGAACCTCCTCCCCCAGCATCTGTCTGCATTCTGTTGGGCAGGAACCATTCAAAGGACATCTGGCCTCTTCTTTATGCTAGCTAGAGGGAGAACTAAATGTGACTCTGTCAGCATGTGGGAGATCAAAGGGCTACCACCCTCGGCCCCGGCCGAGCTTCAGAGAACAGAGCCACGTGGAGTACTTCGCTCCTGCTGGAAGGGTTCTGCTGACCATCTCCTGATGCACACTCCTTTGCCCTGGCCCCTCAGGATTTGAGAGAGACCTTGACCACTTCCATAGTTTGGGTCTCATTTTAAAAACATAGACATATCACAAGTTTTTTAAAACTTGTAGAATATAGTGCATGTTTACATTTAATATATTAACGTTTTTAACACATGAAGAAACAATGCAATGTAATGATGTTATTCATAAGAAGTTCAGAATCTATAGAAACATTAATTCAAGGACTTCCCTGGTGGTCCAGTGGCCAAGGCTCTGTGCTCCCAGTGTAGGTGGCCCTGGTTCAGTCCGGAAACTAGATCCCACATGCAGCAACCAAGAGTTTGCATGGCACAACTAAAAAAGATCCTGTGAACCACAACTAAGACTCGGTGAAGTCAAATAAATTAATAAATATTTTTTAAGATTATTAATTCATAGTCTATTAGAAGCACCATAGACAGATAATGGGGTACAGTTAAACAGATGCAACGAATATCTCCTTTTTTTTTTTATTCTTTTTTGGGGGGCGGGGGAGCGGGTTGGGGAGGGAGAGGGGCGGGCGGGCCAGTTCTATTGGTCTTGCATTTATCTATTTCCATTCATCTTTGTTCTTTGGCCCATGTGGGCCTCCCATCACAGTGGCCTCTGTTGTCGCAGAGTACTGGCTCTGGGTCCATGTGCTCCAGAGCTCCAGCTTGGTAATTGGACACATTGGTCCAGCTGCTCTGCGGCACGTGGGATCTTCCCAGGCCCGGGATGGAACCAGCGCCCCTTGCACTGCAAGGCAGTGTCCTTACCCGCTGGACCACCAGGGAAGCCCATGAATATCTCCTTTGAATCTTCCCATTCATCTTGGTAACTATGAATACCCTGTTTTAGAGATAGAGCTGAGTGTACATTGGAAGCCTCAGGCAAACAGACCTACTACCCCCCACCTTCTCTGCCTTTGATCTGCCACCCACCTCTCCTCATTGCCAGAAATAGTATCATCCACTGGAAACGACAGGGAGTAATTTACCTACATCGTTTCATGATGAGCTATCAGGAGATGTGAGAAGCATACCACTCCCAGAAAAAAGGGATCTAGGCCTGAGATAGATATCGTGCCTGTATGGAAGGGTTCTGCTGACCATCTCCTGATGCACACTCCTTTGCCCTGGCCCCTCAGGATTTGAGAGAGACCTTGACCACTTCCATAGTTTGGGTCTCATTTTAAAAACATAGACATATCACAAGTTTTTTAAAACTTGTAGAATATAGTGCATGTTTACATTTAATATATTAACGTTTTTAACACATGAAGAAACAATGCAATGTAATGATGTTATTCATAAGAAGTTCAGAATCTATAGAAACATTAATTCAAGGACTTCCCTGGTGGTCCAGTGGCCAAGGCTCTGTGCTCCCAGTGTAGGTGGCCCTGGTTCAGTCCGGAAACTAGATCCCACATGCAGCAACCAAGAGTTTGCATGGCACAACTAAAAAAGATCCTGTGAACCACAACTAAGACTCGGTGAAGTCAAATAAATCAATAAATATTTTTTAAGATTATTAATTCATAGTCTATTAGAAGCACCATAGACAGATAATGGGGTACAGTTAAACAGATGCAACGAATATCTCCTTTTTTTTTTTTATTCTTTTTTGGGGGGCGGGGGAGCGGGTTGGGGAGGGAGAGGGGCGGGCGGGCCAGTTCTATTGGTCTTGCATTTATCTATTTCCATTCATCTTTGTTCTTTGGCCCATGTGGGCCTCCCATCACAGTGGCCTCTGTTGTCGCAGAGTACTGGCTCTGGGCCCATGTGCTCCAGAGCTCCGGCTCGGTAATTGGACACATTGGTCCAGCTGCTCTGCGGCACGTGGGATCTTCCCAGGCCCGGGATGGAACCAGCGCCCCTTGCACTGCACCAGGGAAGCCCATGAATATCTCCTTTGAATCTTCCCATTCATCTTGGTAACTATGAATACCCTGTTTTAGAGATAGAGCTGAGTGTACATTGGAAGCCTCAGGCAAACAGACCTACTACCCCCCACCTTCTCTGCCTTTGATCTGCCACCCACCTCACCTCATTGCCAGAAATAGTATCATCCACTGGAAACGACAGGGAGTAATTTACCTACATCGTTTCATGATGAGCTATCAGGAGATGTGAGAAGCATACCACTCCCAGAAAAAAGGGATCTAGGCCTGAGATAGATATCGTGCCTGTATGGATGCAGACTCCAAACATATATTCTTTCCAGCTGGTCATTAATTTCAGGAAACAGCTTGGACCAGCAACCTAGTCTTGGAAAAACAACTCTCAGGTGAGAATTTATGAATTTTGAACGGGAGCTTTCAACCCTGCAGAGAGGCTAATTGCCAGAGAACTCTCCAGTACCAGGGAGGAGGAATATTCATCCCATGTCTTTATGTCCTATTGTTTTAGGAAAATCTAAGCTCAAGGAGGTGGGTGGCATCTCTTGGCTCTAGTGATCTGAGAGAACCCAAGAATCCATAGGAGAGTTGCAATCTTTTGTTAAGGCTTAAACAAATGCATAAAAGTCATCTGTACTTCCCTAAATTGGCAAGTCCCTGAATTGAGATGTCCCTCCCCTGTCCCCTACTACTCTGTCATTGCCTGTCACTGGATATTTCTTTAATTAACATGGGCAAACAAGTAGTAATACCAGAACATGATCCATCTAGGCATTGGCCTCTCTATCTGGTTTAAAATGTTGATGATTTTCTCTTCCAGTTGCATATGCTGTAGGAAATCCTTTGACATTGCAGAATTACTGCCGTACTTGACAACTGAACAGTTACTTCTTATTGTTAATAGAGAGGAAGTTATGTATACATGAAACCCACATTCCTAGTATAATGGACCTATGGCAATGGTCTGAAATGAATTTTCTTCCTTCCTTCCCCTCTCCTTCCCCTCTCCTTCTCTTCCTGTTTCCTTTCCTTCTTTAGTGGTAAGGCTCAGGTCATGCTGATTGTCTAAGCTTCCTTAAGTCATTCATGATAACCAGATCATAAAGTGGGAAGAATGGACATATAGGCAGGAATATTTTAGAATCACCAGAAGAGATTTAAAAATACTAATTCCTGGTTTCCATTTCCAGAGATTCTTAGATAATTTGTCTAAGGAGTGGCTTGGGTACTAGGACTTATAAAATCTCCATAAGAAGTCCCAATGTAAAATCAAGATTGAGATTACTGATACAAGTAAAATTAATGCTAAGGCTTCCTTCGTGGTCTAGTGGCTAAAGACTCTGCCTTGCAGTGCAAGGGACACCGGTTCGATCCCTAGCCTGGGAAGATCCCACATGCCACAGAGCAGCTGGACCAGTGTGTCCAATTGTGAGCCAGCGCTCTGGTGCGCATGCACCCAGAGCCTGTGCTCTGTGACGAGAGACCACTGCAATGGGAGGCCCACGCAGCCCAAAGAACAAAGATGGATGAAAATAAATAAATGAAAGACCAATAAAAGAGGCCAAAATTAAAAAAAAAATCAATGCTAAACTGGGGCTGCCCTTATGGTTCAGATGGTAAAGAATCTGCCTGCAATGCAGAAGACCTCGGTTTGATCCTTGGGTCGGGAAGATCCCCTGAAGAAGGAAATGGTAACCTACTCCAGTATTTTTGCCTGGAGAATTCCATGGATATAGGAGCTTGGCAGGGTATAGTCTGTGGGGTCATAAAGAGTTGGACACGACTGAGTGACTAACTTTCACTTTCAATGGTAAATTAGTGGAACAGTTGATTGATGTCCTTGGTGACAAAATTGAATACATGCAATGATTGTGTGGAGATTCTGAATAGAAATGACTTAAAAGTGATGCCCTCTGCCTGTTCATGGATTTGTTCATTATGACAGGATTTTGCAAATTCAGAATGGGGCAGAAAGGCAGAAGGAGATATTGGTTTGAAATAACACAGTTTCAGTCATATTTGTTTTCATGTTCCATTCTTCAGTCTGCTAGTCTGCTTCAGATTTGCTAAAGGAATAGTACAGATGGAGTTTCATTGTAGGTTGATGAAATTTCTGGACTGTGAGGTCTGGCAGTGCAGCACAAATTCAATAAGAATCTTCATACAACCATTGGCCAACTCTAGCCCACTGCAAAGAGTGTGAAGTCAATTCCTTGGAGTGTTTCCAGCAAATATTTTTGGCATGGTTCCTGGATCATCAACAGGATTCTATCCTTGACATCTGGAACACCCATCCAAGAGGCAAGCAAATAGTTTTGAAATGAAGTTAGGTTCCTTGCCCAATTAAAGATGTGGGTTTGACAGCAACCGTGTGCAATTCATTAGCTGCCTGGCTAGTCTCCAGCAGGTATGAATTCCTGGTGACTCTGAGTTACTGATGGCTGGGGATCAGTCTCACAGGCCAGGGATTCTTGATGACAGGGTCTAAAGACTCTGCCTTGCAGTGCAAGGGACACCGGTTCGACCCTAGCCTGGGAAGATCCCACATGCCACAGAGCAGCTGGACCAGTGTGTCCAATTGTGAGCCAGCGCTCTGGTGCGCATGCACCCAGAGCCTGTGTTCTGTGACGAGAGACCACTGCAATGGGAGGCCCACGCAGCCCAAAGAACAAAGATGGATGAAAATAAATAAATGAAAGACCAATAAAAGAGGCCAAAATTAAAAAAAAAATCAATGCTAAACTGGGGCTGCCCTTATGGTTCAGATGGTAAAGAATCTGCCTGCAATGCAGAAGACCTCGGTTTGATCCTTGGGTCGGGAAGATCCCCTGAAGAAGGAAATGGTAACCTACTCCAGTATTTTTGCCTGGAGAATTCCATGGATATAGGAGCTTGGCAGGGTATAGTCTGTGGGGTCATAAAGAGTTGGACACGACTGAGTGACTAACTTTCACTTTCAATGGTAAATTAGTGGAACAGTTGATTGATGTCCTTGGTGACAAAATTGAATACATGCAATGATTGTGTGGAGATTCTGAATAGAAATGACTTAAAAGTGATGCCCTCTGCCTGTTCATGGATTTGTTCATTATGACAGGATTTTGCAAATTCAGAATGGGGCAGAAAGGCAGAAGGAGATATTGGTTTGAAATAACACAGTTTCAGTCATATTTGTTTTCATGTTCCATTCTTCAGTCTGCTAGTCTGCTTCAGATTTGCTAAAGGAATAGTACAGATGGAGTTTCATTGTAGGTTGATGAAATTTCTGGACTGTGAGGTCTGGCAGTGCAGCACAAATTCAATAAGAATCTTCATACAACCATTGGCCAACTCTAGCCCACTGCAAAGAGTGTGAAGTCAATTCCTTGGAGTGTTTCCAGCAAATATTTTTGGCATGGTTCCTGGATCATCAACAGGATTCTATCCTTGACATCTGGAACACCCATCCAAGAGGCAAGCAAATAGTTTTGAAATGAAGTTAGGTTCCTTGCCCAATTAAAGATGTGGGTTTGACAGCAACCGTGTGCAATTCATTAGCTGCCTGGCTAGTCTCCAGCAGGTATGAATTCCTGGTGACTCTGAGTTACTGATGGCTGGGGGATCAGTCTGGAAGCTGGAAGCTAATGTGGTATACATTCCAACTGGGGGTGATTTCTTTAGGATGACAGGGTAGGTGACCAACCACCTGTGAGCAATTACTAGCAGTACCTCTGCGTGAGGCCAAACCCCAGGCCTGGCTCTCGACCCTTTGTTCCAACCTGAATGTGGCACGCCTCTCCCAGTTTAGAGCTATGCTGTGGTGCTAGCAGTTATTACTCTGTTATACCATAGAGTTTTACCTGTGATGGACAGGTTTCTGGACATGGTAAATGCATGTTTATATGCTTTCCACTACAGCAGAGTTTCTCAGCTCAGCGCTGTTGATATTTACGGCTGGGTATTTTTGTTTTCAGGAATTGTCCAGTGTATCATAGCAAGTTTAGCAGCACCCTAGGTTCTTCCTACCAAATGCCAGGAATATTCCTCTGCTTGTGACAACCAAAGACGTTTCCAGACCCTGTTAAACATTGCCTAGGGGGAGGGGGTTGGGCAGCAAAATTGTTTCGGCTGAGAACCAGTGAGAGGGTCCCCAGATTTCATAATATAAGAAAACTAAGATTTCTTCCATAAAGGGAGAATGATGAGTATAAACTGCTTCATGAATGCCATTCAGGAAAAATGAACAGTGCTTGTCTTAATTGTCATTCACAGCAGTTTTGGTTTTTAAAGTCATTTTTAGTATGCTTGCTGGTGCTCAACTGCTATTCACATAGTAGGTCCTCAATAACATTTAATTTCTTTTTTTTGAGTTTCATTGTAGGTTGATGAAATTTCTGGACTGTGAGGTCTGGCAGTGCAGCACAAATTCAATAAGAATCTTCATACAACCATTGGCCAACTCTAGCCCACTGCAAAGAGTGTGAAGTCAATTCCTTGGAGTGTTTCCAGCAAATATTTTTGGCATGGTTCCTGGATCATCAACAGGATTCTATCCTTGACATCTGGAACACCCATCCAAGAGGCAAGCAAATAGTTTTGAAATGAAGTTAGGTTCCTTGCCCAATTAAAGATGTGGGTTTGACAGCAACCGTGTGCAATTCATTAGCTGCCTGGCTAGTCTCCAGCAGGTATGAATTCCTGGTGACTCTGAGTTACTGATGGCTGGGGGATCAGTCTGGAAGCTGGAAGCTAATGTGGTATACATTCCAACTGGGGGTGATTTCTTTAGGATGACAGGGTAGGTGACCAACCACCTGTGAGCAATTACTAGCAGTACCTCTGCGTGAGGCCAAACCCCAGGCCTGGCTCTCGACCCTTTGTTCCAACCTGAATGTGGCACGCCTCTCCCAGTTTAGAGCTATGCTGTGGTGCTAGCAGTTATTACTCTGTTATACCATAGAGTTTTACCTGTGATGGACAGGTTTCTGGACATGGTAAATGCATGTTTATATGCTTTCCACTACAGCAGAGTTTCTCAGCTCAGCGCTGTTGATATTTACGGCTGGGTATTTTTGTTTTCAGGAATTGTCCAGTGTATCATAGCAAGTTTAGCAGCACCCTAGGTTCTTCCCACCAAATGCCAGGAATATTCCTCTGCTTGTGACAACCAAAGACGTTTCCAGACCCTGTTAAACATTGCCTAGGGGGAGGGGGTTGGGCAGCAAAATTGTTTCGGCTGAGAACCAGTGAGAGGGTCCCCAGATTTCATAATATAAGAAAACTAAGATTTCTTCCATAAAGGGAGAATGATGAGTATAAACTGCTTCATGAATGCCATTCAGGAAAAATGAACAGTGCTTGTCTTAATTGTCATTCACAGCAGTTTTGGTTTTTAAAGTCATTTTTAGTATGCTTGCTGGTGCTCAGCACAGTGTTCTATTCACATAGTAGGTCCTCAATAACATTTAGTTTCTTTTTTTTTTTTTGAGTTGAAGACTTCTCTGATGGCTTAGCAGTAAAGAATTTCGCCTGCCAATACAGGAGACCTGAGTTCAATCCCTGGGTCGGGAAGATTCCCTGAAAGAGGAAATTGCAACCCACTCTAGCATTCTTGCCTGAGAAATTCCATGGACAGAGGAGCCTGGTGGGCTACAGTCCACAGGGTTGCAAAAGAGTTGGACACAACTTAGCTTCCTCTTTAATAACCATAAGCTTGTTTTCTATGTCTGTAGGCTATTTCTGTTTTGTAAATAAATTCATTTATATCATTTCTTTCGATTCCACATGTAAGTGATATCATATGATACTTGTCTTTCTCTTTTTGACTCACATCACTCAGTGTGACAATCTCTAGGTCCAACCATTTGGCTGCAAATGACATTATTCCATTCCTTTTTCTAAAAAATAGAATAATTAAATTGAATGAGTGAAAAAAACCTCCTCTTTTCTCACTTCTGTCTGCATGATCTGGATGGGTCTCCTGGGGAATTTAACATGTAGCCTGGCCCAAGACAATCAGACCTTCTCATTTCTCTGAACATTGTAGGCCCTAAAGTCAGTTTGTTTTTTGTTTTTGTTTTTTTAGTTTCTTTTTTTTTTTTTTAAGATTTATTTTATTTATTTATTTTGTTCTTTGGCTCCTGTGGGCCTCCCATCGTGGTGGCGTCTGTTGTTGCAGAGCGCGGGCTCTAGACACATGCGCTCCAGAGCTCTGGCTCGGCAATTGGACACATCGGTCCGGCCGCTCCACGGCACGTGGGATCTTCCCAGGCCAGGGATCGAACTGGCGCCCCTTGCACTGCAAGGTGGTGTCCCTATCCACTGGACCACCAGGGGAAGCCCTAAAGTCAGTTTTATCAGTGACTCACAGAACTCACTGGAAATGTGGGGACAAACACAGTTCAACCTTTTTTTCTCCTGCTGGTTTTGAACCTAGCAGAAAAGAAAGGCTTGGTAATTCTGGAAGACATCTTGATGTTATAAGAGAGAGTCACTCAAGAGAGATGGAACAAAGCTTAGGAATAAAAGGGAGGAAACCAGATTCTGAAGATATTATTTGTGACCCTAGATCTAGCGATATTTCTGCCACCTCCACAGCCACATGACTCATCAGTTGCTTGAGCCAGTATGTCCCAACTGGTTTACGTATTTCCATTTTTATTGTTTTTTGTTCAAACCACTTTGAGTTGGCCTTCTGTTGTTTGAGAACTTGAAGACTCCTTTGTAGACATGGCTCAGTGCAAGAGCTTGCCTGTTGTGTGTGTATCTTGACCGGATAACACACAATGCAAATGCCAACTTAGGACTGCATGATCCTTGTATTGATGAGGTCTTAGAAGTGATGGTCTGGCCATCACCTGATGCAAAGACCTCTCTACGACATTCTTTGTCGGAAGAACACAGGGTCATTGCTGGAATATACTGGAACTTTTGGAACTTGCCCAAGTCTACCTGTTTTCTGTAAGTCATCTCTGGCTGTTGGAGAATTTCCACTTATATTAAGTCAACCCTCCTAGAATCAAGGTCTGTAACTAAATAGAAGAAAAAAAATTTTTAAATAATGAATACAAATGTCATGTCTTACCTTTGTCACTTCTCAATCTTAGCCTTTCTCAAGCACGTCCAGCCCCTTCTGAAAGGTCATGTTCCAAATCTCTGTAATTGTAAAGAGGAGAGACTTTGTATAAAACAGACCTAAAGTTGTAACTCATCTTCATAGTTTTTAGCTGTGGCTTTAGATAACATTACTTAATCGTTCTCTAGTACTGTGTTTCTGTCTGTCACGTTGGGACCACTAGCTCTCTTACAGGATCGTGGTGAACACTTCATAGGATGATGTTTAGTAAGTGTTTTATAACTCTTAATTCAGTACCTGGTTCATCTGTGTGCTGAGCTGCATAAATTCCACTGGACCACCAGGGGAAGCCCTAAAGTCAGTTTTATCAGTGACTCACAGAACTCACTGGAAATGTGGGGACAAACACAGTTCAACCTTTTTTTCTCCTGCTGGTTTTGAACCTAGCAGAAAAGAAAGGCTTGGTAATTATGGAAGACATCTTGATGTTATAAGAGAGAGTCACTCAAGAGAGATGGAACAAAGCTTAGGAATAAAAGGGAGGAAACCAGATTCTGAAGATATTATTTGTGACCCTAGATCTAGCGATATTTCTGCCACCTCCACAGCCACATGACTCATCAGTTGCTTGAGCCAGTATGTCCCAACTGGTTTACGTATTTCCATTTTTATTGTTTTTTGTTCAAACCACTTTGAGTTGGCCTTCTGTTGTTTGAGAACTTGAAGACTCCTTTGTAGACATGGCTCAGTGCAAGAGCTTGCCTGTTGTGTGTGTATCTTGACCGGAAAACACACAATGCAAATGCCAACTTAGGACTGCATGATCCTTGTATTGATGAGGTCTTAGAAGTGATGGTCTGGCCATCACCTGATGCAAAGACCTCTCTACGACATTCTTTGTCGGAAGAACACAGGGTCATTGCTGGAATATACTGGAACTTTTGGAACTTGCCCAAGTCTACCTGTTTTTCTGTAAGTCATCTCTGGCTGTTGGAGAATTTCCACTTATATTAAGTCAACCCTCCTAGAATCAAGGTCTGTAACTAAATAGAAGAAAAAAAATTTTTAAATAATGAATACAAATGTCATGTCTTACCTTTGTCACTTCTCAATCTTAGCCTTTCTCAAGCACGTCCAGCCCCTTCTGAAAGGTCATGTTCCAAATCTCTGTAATTGTAAAGAGGAGAGACTTTGTATAAAACAGACCTAAAGTTGTAACTCATCTTCATAGTTTTTAGCTGTGGCTTTAGATAACATTACTTAATCGTTCTCTAGTACTGTGTTTCTGTCTGTCACGTTGGGACCACTAGCTCTCTTACAGGATCGTGGTGAACACTTCATAGGATGATGTTTAGTAAGTGTTTTATAACTCTTAATTCAGTACCTGGTTCATCTGTGTGCTGAGCTGCATAAATTATCATACCTTTCTCATCTTATTGCTATTCTTGGGACACAACTCTAGGACACTCCTTTTAAATATGGTCTTCAAAGTTCAACACAGTAGGCCAGATGGGATCTGACCATCCTAATATTTTGACATCTCTCCTTAGTTTATTTAAGGCTTCTTCTCAGTGGTGTTAGTCATCCAAATTGGCATGGGTGGCCTTAACAATCACACTGTCAGGGTCATGGAGAGTGCAGATTATATGCAGTCACTTCTCTTACCATGCTGTTGATAGAAATCCACATCATCAGAACTGTGAACTTTGCCCAAAGACCACCAAAATAGAGATCCAACCTCTCAGTTTCTACCCAAATCTCTCTATGGCTACCCAAATCAAGGTTGCATCCAAGTGTAGGTCGAAAGGGCTGTTTCCCTTTCCACAGCATAGCTTGCTGGCCCGAGGGAAGAGGATGCTGATGTTTCCATTGGCAGGGTATAGCTCCCAAAGAATGAAGCAAACCTGATTGTATGATAGGAGGACATCCAGAAAAACAAGCACAGGACAGTGTTCTGTGGCCACATGGGGACTGTCAAGGCTCAAAACAAGCTCTTTGATGTCCAGCCAATATTTGTAATATGTGAAAGAAGTTGTTTAAAGTTTGAACTGGTCGGTTGCACTTTGTCCTATAAGAAAAACTTTTCCTTACTGTTCATAGATAGCACACATATCCTTTCCATAGTTAACAACAACATCTAATACCAAGCGTCTGCTGGACATTGTTAGAATAGTAATATAGAAGAAGAAATAATAAAAGCTACCTCTTCTTGGGAAATTATCGCTGTGAGTTCATATTGCATGTGTGCTAAGTTGCTTCAGTCATGTTCAGCTCTCTGCAATCCTATGAACTGTAGACCCCCAGGTTCTTCTGTCCATGGGATTCTCCAGGCAAGAACGCTGGAGCAAATGTCTATGCTCTTCTCCAGGGACTCTTCCTACCCAGGAATCAAACTTACATCCCCTGCATTGGTGGTAGGCGGGTTCTTTACCACTGAACCACAGGGGGAGGCCAGGTTCATACTATTCTCTCCATTTTACAGGCTGGGCAATGTGGCTTAAAGAGGGTGAGTCACTTGCCCACAGTCATAACTTAAGTAGCAGAATTGGGATTCAGAATTGGGTCATCTGAGTCTACATGTCTACAGATAGCCCCATACTCCATCGCCATTCTGCCATGGCAGTCATGTGACCTGATGGAAACATTAGCTAAGTAGGCCAGATGGGATCTGACCATCCTAATATTTTGACATCTCTCCTTAGTTATATTTAAGGCTTCTTCTCAGTGGTGTTAGTCATCCAAATTGGCATGGGTGGCCTTAACAATCACACTGTCAGGGTTATGGAGAGTGCAGATTATATGCAGTCACTTCTCTTACCATGCTGTTGATAGAAATCCACATCATCAGAACTGTGAACTTTGCCCAAAGACCACCAAAATAGAGATCCAACCTCTCAGTTTCTACCCAAATCTCTCTATGACTACCCAAATCAAGGTTGCATCCAAGTGTAGGTCGAAAGGGCTGTTTCCCTTTCCACAGCATAGCTTGCTGGCCTGAGGGAAGAGGATGCTGATGTTTCCATTGGCAGGATATAGCTCCCAAAGAATGAAGCAAACCTGATTGTATGATAGGAGGACATCCAGAAAAACAAGCACAGGACAGTGTTCTGTGGCCACATGGGGACTGTCAAGGCTCAAAACAAGCTCTTTGATGTCCAGCCAATATTTGTAATATGTGAAAGAAGTTGTTTAAAGTTTGAACTGGTCGGTTGCACTTTGTCCTATAAGAAAAACTTTTCCTTACTGTTCATAGATAGCACACATATCCTTTCCATAGTTAACAACAACATCTAATACCAAGCGTCTGCTGGACATTGTTAGAATAGTAATATAGAAGAAGAAATAATAAAAGCTACCTCTTCTTGGGAAATTATCGCTGTGAGTTCATATTGCATGTGTGCTAAGTTGCTTCAGTCATGTTCAGCTCTCTGCAATCCTATGAACTGTAGACCCCCAGGTTCTTCTGTCCATGGGATTCTCCAGGCAAGAACGCTGGAGCAAATGTCTATGCTCTTCTCCAGGGACTCTTCCTACCCAGGAATCAAACTTACATCCCCTGCATTGGTGGTAGGCGGGTTCTTTACCACTGAACCACAGGGGGAGGCCAGGTTCATACTATTCTCTCCATTTTACAGGCTGGGCAATGTGGCTTAAAGAGGGTGAGTCACTTGCCCACAGTCATAACTTAAGTAGCAGAATTGGGATTCAGAATTGGGTCATCTGAGTCTACATGTCTACAGATAGCCCCATACTCCATCGCCATTCTGCCATGGCAGTCATGTGACCTGATGGAAACATTAGCTAAGGCCATGGTGGTAATTATTTTGCAGTATATAAGTGTATCAAATTGGCAACATTGTACACCTTAAACTTACACAATGTTATAAGTCAATTATATCTCAATAAACCTGGGGAGAAAGTTGCCTGGACAAAGGACCCTCAATAGCAATTCCTCCTTCCACACTCAGCTCAAGACTAAGCTCTCTCTCTCTCTCTCTCTCTCTCTCTCTCTCTCTCTCTCTCATGTCTTTGGTTCTGGGAATTTTTCAAAATTCTGTTTTCTGACCCAATATCTCTAAGTATACATTTCTCACTCCCCATTTAGGACTTTCTCTTTGAGTTCCATCCTTACTCTCTGCCCACTCCCATTGATTTCATTATTACTATCTTGCTTTTGTTCCTCTCCCACACAGGATAGGATAGGATAGTTCCCTTTTGTTCTGCCAGCCCTTATTTCATATACCTTAACTACCTCTACAAACACACAGGGACTGCTTGAGGCCAGCCCCATCGCTTGCACCTCCAGGCAGGAACAGCCTGAATCTAAGGGGACATCACCAAGCACATAATCACTGATCTCCAGTGGCCTTGCATCATGATGCAGCATCACCAGGTCTTAGTATTTTTACATCCTGAGAAGGGGAGCTGGTAGGGTTAGACACGGAGAGAGATTCATGTAAGCATTATGTGAAAGAAAAAAGAAGGGAGGGAAGAAAGACAGGAAGGGAGAAAAAGGAGAGATGGGGACGAGAGAAGTTGAGACTTGTTCAAGTGACCTCAGTGGCATGTTAAAACCATTTAGCAGTATTTTTGAATAATTAAAATTTTGTTACGGTAAGAACAAGAGAACAGGTCTGCAGGTGCTGCTGGTTCTTTGCTGCAGAGGGAATATTGGAATATCAGTTACTGAGAGCAGAAGAAAAACAGTATGTGAAGAGAAAGTCCCTGGTTGTGACAAAGCATGGGTTTTTCCAGCTCTCCAGCTTAAATTTCTCTCCAGGGGAACTCCAAACTCTCCAAAAACTTGTAATAATAATAAAGTGCCGGGAAGATATATTTGAATTTCCTGTCAATTAAAACATTTGTTAGTCTGAAGTACAAAGTGCTGAGGCTAAAGGGAACTATATTTTCTTGCTGAGCACTTTTGATGGTGTTGCTATTGAATTATATTCTAGTCTTCTTCCCAATTACATTTGACAAAACTGAACGTCAAACTGAAGCGTATTAAAAAGCAGAGGACATCACTTTGCCGACATAAGTCTGTAGAGTCAAAGCTATGGTTTTTCCACTAGTCGTGTATGAATGTGAGAGCTGAGCACCAAAGAATTGATGCCTTTGAACTGTGGTGTTGGAGAAGGCTCTTGAGAGTCCCTTGGACAGCAAGAAAATCAAACCAGTCAATCCTAAAGGAAATCAACCCTGAATATTCATTGGAAGGAATGACACTGAACTGTCTTTCACCATCTCTAGGAACTTGCTCAAACTGATGTTCACTGAGTCAGTGATGCCAGTCAATCATCTCATCCTCTGTCATCCCAAGTATTCTGTTTTTATGAGTTTTGTAAATTTTATTTATTAAGACATTTTCTCTTTGCTTTGGCTTCTGGCAACTATGCATTATATTTTAATGTACTAATCTTGCCTTCAAATATTTTACTACCCTTAATTTTCTCTTGCTAACTTTCTACATTTCTTTATATTTTAATAATGTAAATTACACCATTTAGAAATGAGATTTGGCATGAATTCATGTTTAAATAGTGATTATTGATGCCCAAATTAATGTATGGCAAGTTTTACATAAGGGCTTCCCTGGCAGCTCAGTGGTAAAGAATTTGCCGGTCAATGCAGGAGACAGGGGTCTTGATCCTTGGATCAGGAAGATCTGGAGAAGGCAATGGCAGCCCACTCTAATATTCTGGATGGGAAAATCCCATGGACAAAGGAGAGCTATAGTTCATGGTTTCAAAGAGTTGAGCATGGCTTGGTGACTAAACTACAACAACAAAGCTTTATATAGTTTCAGTTTGTTTGAATATTGGAATATCAGTTACTGAGAGCAGAAGAAAAACAGTATGTAAAAATTTATATTCCCTAAAGAACCCTTCCCTTTTTCCGAAGATATATTTGAATTTCCTGTCAATTAAAACATTTGTTAGTCTGAAGTACAAAGTGCTGAGGCTAAAGGGAACTATATTTTCTTGCTGAGCACTTTTGATGGTGTTGCTATTGAATTATATTCTAGTCTTCTTCCCAATTACACTTGACAAAACTGAACGTCAAACTGAAGCGTATTAAAAAGCAGAGGACATCACTTTGCCGACATAAGTCTGTAGAGTCAAAGCTATGGTTTTTCCACTAGTCGTGTATGAATGTGAGAGCTGAGCACCAAAGAATTGATGCCTTTGAACTGTGGTGTTGGAGAAGGCTCTTGAGAGTCCCTTGGACAGCAAGAAAATCAAACCAGTCAATCCTAAAGGAAATCAACCCTGAATATTCATTGGAAGGAATGACACTGAACTGTCTTTCACCATCTCTAGGAACTTGCTCAAACTGATGTTCACTGAGTCAGTGATGCCAGTCAATCATCTCATCCTCTGTCATCCCAAGTATTCTGTTTTTATGAGTTTTGTAAATTTTATTTATTAAGACATTTTTCTCTTTGCTTTGGCTTCTGGCAACTATGCATTATATTTTAATGTACTAATCTTGCCTTCAAATATTTTACTACCCTTAATTTTCTCTTGCTAACTTTCTACATTTCTTTATATTTTAATAATGTAAATTACACCATTTAGAAATGAGATTTGGCATGAATTCATGTTTAAATAGTGATTATTGATGCCCAAATTAATGTATGGCAAGTTTTACATAAGGGCTTCCCTGGCAGCTCAGTGGTAAAGAATTTGCCTGCCAATGCAGGAGACAGGGGTCTTGATCCTTGGATCAGGAAGATCTGGAGAAGGCAATGGCAGCCCACTCTAATATTCTGGATGGGAAAATCCCATGGACAAAGGAGAGCTATAGTTCATGGTTTCAAAGAGTTGAGCATGGCTTGGTGACTAAACTACAACAACAAAGCTTTATATAGTGGTGCTTTAAAACAGATTTTGTTAAGGATTAAATCTTTTGTTAAAGATCCCCTCCAGGAATGATTTAAGAGAGATACCTAGGGTGGTAGGGGCCATATCTGACTGTTAAGAGTGAAGATTTCAGGCAGTATCAGAACTTTATATAAGATGACAAACTCTCTACCATACTGCTCTGACCCTGAGATAGCATTGTATGGAATGCTTAAAATCTGCAATAATTTAGGTCAAGAGAATTTGACTTTGAGTACCTTCTGCCTGGTTCATGATTTGATCTCATGCCACCAACTCATCGACTGCCAATGGCTCTTGTCATGCATCATGTCTGATCTGGTTGAGGGAACCATATTGATATTATGTCTTAGTTACAGTGAAATAAAATTGCTGCTATATTCTCTTAAGGCATAATTTTAAAAGAATTAATGTCCAACTATTCTTTGTCACCTCCCTTTGGGGTCAAAATGAAAACAATAATTTAAAAGTTTATGTTACCCCTAACCAAATAACCACAATCTGCTCCCACTATATAACTCTATAATTGAGTTAGTTTGAAGAAATGCAATAAAATGCAGTCTATAGTATTGTTTTTGTATTTTGCTATATTAAGTCATTCCAGATGGTGACTGAATGACATGCATTTGAAGTCTTTCATTTCTTTTCTTCAGTTTAATAGTTATTTTGCAAAATTTTGTATCATAATATATTTTTGTCAATTTTTAGCATTTCATTTTAATTGTTTATGAAATGACTCTTAGTCATTCTATTTTGGTTAAAAGAGTCAGCAAACATTAATGTGTTCCTAAGGAACATGTGAATGATCATTTAAGCAATTACTTTTGGAGTGGGGTGGAGAATTATAGCAAAGATTGGTAAATTACTTAAGATTCATGAGAGCATGCACCAAATTAATGTATGGCAAGTTTTACATAAGGGCTTCCCTGGCAGCTCAGTGGTAAAGAATTTGCCGGTCAATGCAGGAGACAGGGGTCTTGATCCTTGGATCAGGAAGATCTGGAGAAGGCAATGGCAGCCCACTCTAATATTCTGGATGGGAAAATCCCATGGACAAAGGAGAGCTATAGTTCATGGTTTCAAAGAGTTGAGCATGGCTTGGTGACTAAACTACAACAACAAAGCTTTATATAGTGGTGCTTTAAAACAGATTTTGTTAAGGATTAAATCTTTTGTTAAAGATCCCCTCCAGGAATGATTTAAGAGAGATACCTAGGGTGGTAGGGGCCATATCTGACTGTTAAGAGTGAAGATTTCAGGCAGTATCAGAACTTTATATAAGATGACAAACTCTCTACCATACTGCTCTGACCCTGAGACAGCATTGTATGGAATGCTTAAAATCTGCAATAATTTAGGTCAAGAGAATTTGACTTTGAGTACCTTCTGCCTGGTTCATGATTTGATCTCATGCCACCAACTCATCGACTGCCAATGGCTCTTGTCATGCATCATGTCTGATCTGGTTGAGGGAACCATATTGATATTATGTCTTAGTTACAGTGAAATAAAATTGCTGCTATATTCTCTTAAGGCATAATTTTAAAAGAATTAATGTCCAACTATTCTTTGTCACCTCCCTTTGGGGTCAAAATGAAAACAATAATTTAAAAGTTTATGTTACCCCTAACCAAATAACCACAATCTGCTCCCACTATATAACTCTATAATTGAGTTAGTTTGAAGAAATGCAATAAAATGCAGTCTATAGTATTGTTTTTGTATTTTGCTATATTAAGTCATTCCAGATGGTGACTGAATGACATGCATTTGAAGTCTTTCATTTCTTTTCTTCAGTTTAATAGTTATTTTGCAAAATTTTGTATCATAATATATTTTTGTCAATTTTTAGCATTTCATTTTAATTGTTTATGAAATGACTCTTAGTCATTCTATTTTGGTTAAAAGAGTCAGCAAACATTAATGTGTTCCTAAGGAACATGTGAATGATCATTTAAGCAATTACTTTTGGAGTGGGGTGGAGAATTATAGCAAAGATTGGTAAATTACTTAAGATTCATGACCACAGCCAAATTTAGTTTGTTTGAAGGTAAATAAGAATTTGGATAGGCATTCTGAAGGTGAAATAATATATATCAGGGTAGTAATAATGGACATATTACTTGTATCCTCAAAGTCTTTAAGTGGAAAAATATATATTCTTATTCACCTTCAAATAAAACTTGGAATTAACATGCTCAAACAGAGATAATCCCTGGTCCAACCTCTGAGGAAGAGGCTTTGTGCTTTAAGGAATCCAAGAGTATAAGAGAGTTACACACAGCCTCTTTCTGAAGTGGGTTCCTGGTCTCTGAGGAAAAGGACTTGGTGGGGCCATAAAATGGCCTCTGGTCAAGTTCCCAAAGAATAAATTTCAAGATGGGAGGCTGGAAAACTGAGATGACTGACATTTTGAGAGCCAGCAATAGGTCCCCTCACTAGTTGGGGTGTTCATGAGCAGGTCAGCCTGTAATTGCACCTGATCCTTCACCGAGAGATCAGTTACTCCAGCCCCAGTGTTATTTCCTTTGACTTTCCTCCTTAAGTCTTCCAAACAAGCCATCTTCCTACCATTCACAGAACACTTCTGGTCCTATTCAGTCTATAGAGTGACACATGGTCACTCAGAAGTGAGGACCACTGAGGGCTGGGGAGAAGGTAGTGGTGCAGGTTGATGATGGGGACAGCCAGCACTGATTGGGAGGTGGGCTGGTGTTGCAGAATTGCCAGTAAGGACCTAACAGTAAGCGGACAGATCGTGGAACTGACTGCTGGGGCTTCAAATCATGGCTCTGGCATAGCTTGATAATCTCAGGCAAGTTATTTATCTCTCAGTTTCCTCATTTGTAAAACTGGGTCAAAATAACACTTTCTTCAGAGAATTGTTCCTATCTGTAGAGCACTTAGAACCAGCACATAGGTTGCACTATACACTTGTATTTTAAATAATCTGAGAGGGTTGCACGCACACTTTAGTTATAGAAAGGCATTATGAAAAGTCTAAAAGAGTTTTCTGCCAGCTACAGTGACAATGACTTGAAGACAGAAGAGACAAGAAGGTAAGAGAACGAGTCAGTTGTGGAATTCCCAAACATGACATATTAGGGCTTATATTAATTACAGGGGCAGCTCCAGAAAGGAAAAGATGTGCTGGGCTTCATAAGAAAGCAACAAGCAAAACATGATGATAGATTGGTTTGGGAGGACAAAGTTGAAAATAAACCTTGTATCCTCAAAGTCTTTAAGTGGAAAATATATATTCTTATTCACCTTCAAATAAAACTTGGAATTAACATGCTCAAACAGAGATAATCCCTGGTCCAACCTCTGAGGAAGAGGCTTTGTGCTTTAAGGAATCCAAGAGTATAAGAGAGTTACACACAGCCTCTTTCTGAAGTGGGTTCCTGGTCTCTGAGGAAAAGGACTTGGTGGGGCCATAAAATGGCCTCTGGTCAAGTTCCCAAAGAATAAATTTCAAGATGGGAGGCTGGAAAACTGAGATGACTGACATTTTGAGAGCCAGCAATAGGTCCCCTCACTAGTTGGGGTGTTCATGAGCAGGTCAGCCTGTAATTGCACCTGATCCTTCACCGAGAGATCAGTTACTCCAGCCCCAGTGTTATTTCCTTTGACTTTCCTCCTTAAGTCTTCCAAACAAGCCATCTTCCTACCATTCACAGAACACTTCTGGTCCTATTCAGTCTATAGAGTGACACATGGTCACTCAGAAGTGAGGACCACTGAGGGCTGGGGAGAAGGTAGTGGTGCAGGTTGATGATGGGGACAGCCAGCACTGATTGGGAGGTGGGTTGGTGTTGCAGAATTGCCAGTAAGGGCCTAACAGTAAGCGGACAGATCGTGGAACTGACTGCTGGGGCTTCAAATCATGGCTCTGGCATAGCTTGATAATCTCAGGCAAGTTATTTATCTCTCAGTTTCCTCATTTGTAAAACTGGGTCAAAATAACACTTTCTTCAGAGAATTGTTCCTATCTGTAGAGCACTTAGAACCAGCACATAGGTTGCACTATACACTTGTATTTTAAATAATCTGAGAGGGTTGCACGCACACTTTAGTTATAGAAAGGCATTATGAAAAGTCTAAAAGAGTTTTCTGCCAGCTACAGTGACAATGACTTGAAGACAGAAGAGACAAGAAGGTAAGAGAACGAGTCAGTTGTGGGAATTCCCAAACATGACATATTAGGGCTTATATTAATTACAGGGGCAGCTCCAGAAAGGAAAAGATGTGCTGGGCTTCATAAGAAAGCAACAAGCAAAACATGATGATAGATTGGTTTGGGAGGACAAAGTTGAAAATAAACTATCCTAAGCTTGTAATCTTGAGGGATGAGAAAGATGACGGTGCTGTTGACAACAATGGAGAGATTTGAAAAGAGATGCCAGTTTCTGCAGGAAAGACAAGAAGCTTAAGCCATGTCAATGTAGAAGAAACAAAAGGACCATGGGAGCTAAGCTTACTATGGCCATTTGTTTGACAGATGGGCTGCAGCTGAATCAATTGTGATGCTTCATTAGGATGTTTGGGGTATCTGTGTGTCCCAAGCCATGGTCTGGTGGTTTTGCAACCTATAAACACATTCCCTGCACTGTACTTAGTTGGCTTTCTTTCAGTGGTCCTGCTTCATCCCAGAGGCATGTCCTGAGGTCATGTGTACATCTTGGAGATCAGAAAGATGCATTAAGCCATATATACATATTTATGTCCAAAAGCTTAAATCAATATGTGCCTGCACCAGAAAACAGAACTTGGCTGAAAGACAGCATAATGACGGTTTCAGTTTTATTTGCATTTTCTAAATATCATGACAGATATTTTAGCCAACACTTACACAGTGGTTACCAGAGATTGTTCTAAGGTCTTTATCCATGCTAAGTCATTTCCTCATCACAGTCAACCTACAATGTGGGCAGCATTATTGTCCTCATATTAAAGAAGAGGAAATGAAAGTACAGTGGTGGCTGGTGTTCTATGGTTGGCTTCAGCAGAATTCTGAGACGAGGGTTTATGTGCAAGTGATTTATTAAGGAAGGGTTTACTCCTAGGGAAGACCAAAAGAGAGTAGAGGAGCAGAAAGGGAAGAGGAGGAAGCCAAACAAGGGTCCAATGGAGACAAAGTCCACAGAAGGAAGCATCACCCTAATCCTGCAGGGGAGCTCTGGGGTGCATGTTCTAGCTCAAAGTCGCCCCAGTCCAAGGCAGGGAGCTGGACTTTGTACTCCCATGCCAGAAAGTCAGTCATTAAGGGCTGCCCGCCCTAGGTGGCTATGCCTCTGGTTAGGGCTTATATTAATTACAGGGGCAGCTCCAGAAAGGAAAAGATGTGCTGGGCTTCATAAGAAAGCAACAAGCAAAACATGATGATAGATTGGTTTGGGAGGACAAAGTTGAAAATAAACTATCCTAAGCTTGTAATCTTGAGGGATGAGAAAGATGACGGTGCTGTTGACAACAATGGAGAGATTTGAAAAGAGATGCCAGTTTCTGCAGGAAAGACAAGAAGCTTAAGCCATGTCAATGTAGAAGAAACAAAAGGACCATGGGAGCTAAGCTTACTATGGCCATTTGTTTGACAGATGGGCTGCAGCTGAATCAATTGTGATGCTTCATTAGGATGTTTGGGGTATCTGTGTGTCCCAAGCCATGGTCTGGTGGTTTTGCAACCTATAAACACATTCCCTGCACTGTACTTAGTTGGCTTTCTTTCAGTGGTCCTGCTTCATCCCAGAGGCATGTCCTGAGGTCATGTGTACATCTTGGAGATCAGAAAGATGCATTAAGCCGTATATACATATTTATGTCCAAAAGCTTAAATCAATATGTGCCTGCACCAGAAAACAGAACTTGGCTGAAAGACAGCATAATGACGGTTTCAGTTTTATTTGCATTTTCTAAATATCATGACAGATATTTTAGCCAACACTTACACAGTGGTTACCAGAGATTGTTCTAAGGTCTTTATCCATGCTAAGTCATTTCCTCATCACAGTCAACCTACAATGTGGGCAGCATTATTGTCCTCATATTAAAGAAGAGGAAATGAAAGTACAGTGGTGGCTGGTGTTCTATGGTTGGCTTCAGCAGAATTCTGAGACGAGGGTTTATGTGCAAGTGATTTATTAAGGAAGGGTTTACTCCTAGGGAAGACCAAAAGAGAGTAGAGGAGCAGAAAGGGAAGAGGAGGAAGCCAAACAAGGGTCCAATGGAGACAAAGTCCACAGAAGGAAGCATCACCCTAATCCTGCAGGGGAGCTCTGGGGTGCATGTTCTAGCTCAAAGTCGCCCCAGTCCAAGGCAGGGGAGCTGGACTTTTGTACTCCCATGCCAGAAAGTCAGTCATTAAGGGCTGCCCGCCCTAGGTGGCTATGCCTCTGGTTCTCCACAGTTGTAAGGCAAGTGGTTCCAGTTGGTCTAAGGCCTCCTGCATAGAAGAGCTGCTGAGTCTGCCTTTTGAATGCCAAAGCAGAGGTGGAAAACTGAGGCAGAGGCAGGAGGTGGGAAGCTCAGGAGGAACTGGGTGGGGAGGCGATTGGCTGGGGGATGACTCTGTTGGCCTTACCATTGTCTATCACATAGCTGAAGGGGATCCATCACTGATTTTTGGGATGGGAGGGATGTTTTACTTTATCAGATTGACTTGTCCTTGGCTATGTAGATAGATCTAAGATATGTAAACCTATGTCTGCACACACACATAAATATATACACACTAAGAAATACAAAGTTGATGCAGCCCAGATGTTACATGTCAAATATCATCAACTGGTGACTCATGAGTTGAATGCAGTCTGCACACATTCTTGGTTCCGCTCTGTCTGAATTTTAAGATTTAACTTGCTATTTAAATATTTTAAAACTTGAGAGATTTCAGTGAGAATTCTTGATTTCTGACCTTTCCTGACATTCTTACCTCGCATAATTGACTAGAGATGGGTCGTAGATGATGCCTCTTGAATCAGGGCATGTGTGATCCACTTTGTCACATTCTTTATGATCCTTGGTTATCATTCCAACCATCACCTATTCTCCTAAGGATATTTAAATTTGTGGCTCCTGTTGTATGTAATTTCTTGACCATGACAACCCTTACTAGTTTCTTGAAAAAAACTACTCTTATCAGGTTTTCAAAACCTCATTCCTCTTTCTTGCTCTAAGTTTTTGACTCCTGCGTACCTTTTCAAAGGAAGTACAGTATTAGGTTGATAAAGTCAGTATAGAGAGCAACCACACCAGGTGGGTGTTTAATCACCTGGATTGGCTTCTCCTTATCGAAATCAACACAGCAATTGATAAATCGCTCCTTGGCTCGTTGTGCTGAAACTTCTATAGGCAAAACCCATAAACTCTTAAGAATAAACAAAATTGGTAAATAGTCCATTTCTAATTATTTCTTGCTCAAATAGAGATATCCTAATAAGTCTGTTAGAAGCTTCCAAATAGAGATATCCTAATAAGTCTGTTAGAAGCTTCCAATGTGTTCATTTTCTATGTCAAAGGAAACAGATATGGAAATAAAATCTTGAGCTGGTTGAGAGTTTAATTATAGTAATTTTCTAGTTGAGCAAATAATTATATTGTTTCAACAAATAACCATCATTTTCCCTCAATTAAGGCCTTTTCTCTGCTTCTAGGGTGCCAATGAAAACATGTATTAATGGGTCAAATCTTAAAACTGAAGACCTTGGAAAACTCTTAAGCTACAAATACCATGCCCCATCTCATTTTAAAAATTTTGGAATGTTCTCTTGGACATTTTTTTTCTGATCAACTCAATGCAAAATGATCAGGTTTCAAAATGAATTATTAAAATATTTTAATGTTTTTCAGAAAGTTTAATCTTGATTGAAGGTCAGATGAAAATCAAATGTCTACTTTTGTTAATTGCTCTTTGAGCTAAAATCAAAGAAGCTGAGATTATGTCTTTTAAAATATATGAGGGCATACGTAATGATTTTTTCACCAGTAAAAATGGTCTAATAATGTTCATTAAGCATATCATGATTCTCCTAGATGAATAAGGAAAGTCATATTCCCCCCAAATACTTTTGACCTTTTCACATAAATTCACTTTGTGTATAGCTATTATCAAATTTTATTCAAAATAAGTTGACTGTATAGTACTTTAACTATGAGACCTTAAACATTTTGAAAAAGCCTTTGGAAAGGTTAAAATCAGGTCAGAAATCTGAATTGGGGCTATATCTATCCCCAGATAACTTCTTTTAGAAACCCAAATGAAAGCAAATGTTCTCCCTATTGTCTTTACTTCCCAGTTATTTTTCTTATAATTTCTTTACTATTTATCTGGCCTCTGGGATTTTTGTTTATATATTGTTTTTGCTAGTAAGTGGACAAGCTTAAAAGTAGGTGCTTGAGATCTGCCTACAGTCTAAAATATACTGATGCAAAAAAACATAAATTTTAGGGGGCAATATGTACATATTCGTTTCAAAAGGGGCACATGTGTGTGCTGAGTCACTTCAGTCATGTCGGACTCTTTGTGACCCTATGGACTGTAACCCGCCAGGCTCCTCTGCCCATGGGATTCTCCAGGCAAGAATACTGGAGTGGCTTGCCATGTTCTCCTCCAGGGCATCTTTCCAACCCAGGGATCGAACCCGACTCTCTTATGTCCCCTGCACTGGTAGGTGGGTTCTTTACCACTAGTGTCACCTGGGAAGCCCTTAAGAAGTGGGGAGAAGGCCATTTATTTGTTCCTCTCCAGGGGCCATCTTTGCTAGGGAGTTGGATTGTTCTGATTTGTGGTTTTAGAAGCCAGGGTAGGACAAATTTAGAGTGACGACTCAATCGGTTTCCCTGGGATTGAGATCAGGCCGTGACTGTCTCACTTTCCACTTCTCCCAAAGGGGATGAGGCCTTCTTCTCTACCTTTGGAGAAGGCACCTTTGTCTTCTGAAGCTGGAAAGGCAGTACTGTGAGTGCAGAGATCAGGAGAAGAGAGAGGTCTGAGACGAAGAAGTCTTTTGTTTTTGTCCTGGCTTGGCCCTCACTAGGCTCATCATCTTTCTTTCTCTCAGCCTCCGTGTTCCCATTTATGAAATGAGATTGATGATAATTTCTCTGCTTTGTTAGCAGGGTTATTGCAGAAAGAATAGGATGAGATATTGCATAAGAAAGCCCACTGTTGAAAGGTTTTCATTGCTATGGTTTCTCCAGACCTATATGGACACATAAACAGTTTACTTCCGTAGTATGTATAACAAGGGAGAATTTCCTTTCATAGAAAGGCATCGTGTTTCTGGGCACTAGATGTCAGTAGAGCTCTATGGCTCAACTGGTATGACTGCCAGGTTGGGAGGATCATTCTTGGAAAATATTCAAAGCAAAACTCATTGTGCTTTTGCTCTTTGGCACTTTTTACCAAATGGCCATGAATTCACATGTCCTTGCCCCACACCCTCCCTCATACCCATCTCACTAGAATTCTGCTTTCAGCACAATTTTTTTGCCTGATTGGTACTTTCCTCTTTTTCATTTTCTAGAGTAATTTCTACAAAATCATTCTTTCTCAAGAGCCCTCCCTCTCACAGATAGAATATACTGATGCAAAAACATAAATTTTAGGGGCAATATGTACATATTCGTTTCAAAAGGGCACATGTGTGCTGAGTCACTTCAGTCATGTCGGACTCTTTGTGACCCTATGGACTGTAACCCGCCAGGCTCCTCTGCCCATGGGATTCTCCAGGCAAGAATACTGGAGTGGCTTGCCATGTTCTCCTCCAGGGCATCTTTCCAACCCAGGGATCGAACCCGACTCTCTTATGTCCCCTGCACTGGTAGGTGGGTTCTTTACCACTAGTGTCACCTGGGAAGCCCTTAAGAAGTGGGGAGAAGGCCATTTATTTGTTCCTCTCCAGGGGCCATCTTTGCTAGGGAGTTGGATTGTTCTGATTTGTGGTTTTAGAAGCCAGGGTAGGACAAATTTAGAGTGACGACTCAATCGGTTTCCCTGGGATTGAGATCAGGCCGTGACTGTCTCACTTTCCACTTCTCCCAAAGGGGATGAGGCCTTCTTCTCTACCTTTGGAGAAGGCACCTTTGTCTTCTGAAGCTGGAAAGGCAGTACTGTGAGTGCAGAGATCAGGAGAAGAGAGAGGTCTGAGACGAAGAAGTCTTTTGTTTTTGTCCTGGCTTGGCCCTCACTAGGCTCATCATCTTTCTTTCTCTCAGCCTCCGTGTTCCCATTTATGAAATGAGATTGATGATAATTTCTCTGCTTTGTTAGCAGGGTTATTGCAGAAAGAATAGGATGAGATATTGCATAAGAAAGCCCACTGTTGAAAGGTTTTCATTGCTATGGTTTCTCCAGACCTATATGGACACATAAACAGTTTACTTCCGTAGTATGTATAACAAGGGAGAATTTCCTTTCATAGAAAGGCATCGTGTTTCTGGGCACTAGATGTCAGTAGAGCTCTATGGCTCAACTGGTATGACTGCCGGGTTGGGAGGATCATTCTTGGAAAATATTCAAAGCAAAACTCATTGTGCTTTTGCTCTTTGGCACTTTTTACCAAATGGCCATGAATTCACATGTCCTTGCCCCACACCCTCCCTCATACCCATCTCACTAGAATTCTGCTTTCAGCACAATTTTTTTGCCTGATTGGTACTTTCCTCTTTTTCATTTTCTAGAGTAATTTCTACAAAATCATTCTTTCTCAAGAGCTCCTTCAGTAGAAGATGTGAAAACCAAGAGGAAACTTGCTATGGAGTAAACTCACAAAAGCGATTTAGGATAGTTGCTGTAGACAGATTGATAGCTTTTAAAATTAAATGTCACAAAAAAAAATCCTGATTGCATTTACTTTTTCCTTACCATTCTGTTATCCTTGCTCGTATTTTAGTTTTCATTCTCATTGAGAAATAAAGCAGATATACCAGAGGTCGTGTTGCCTTACCCATAAAAGCTTAGCAGGCAAACCCTGTTTTTTTTTTTTTTTTCAAAAACATTGACTGTCTCTATAGAGAAGAAAAATAAAATCTTTTGGAGGCATAGCTCTTCTGACTTCCTGGAAATAGCTAAAAAGCTCAAGTTAAAGCTTATGGTTTTCCGGCTATCACCCATTCTTTGGCAAGAGTTATATTCTTTCCAAGGGTACAAACTCAGTTGTGAAGGGAGCAAAGCAGGGCCCTGTTTTAGCTGGCTTCTTTGATCACAGCAGAGTTCACTAATTTAACTGATATTTTAACACTTCCAATTTGAAAATCATTTACAAGTATAAGAATTAAGAAAGTGCAGATGTGTTCAGGATTTTTTTTTCATTCAAGAATGAGGTGCACTTGGGCTTCCCTGGTGGTCCAGTGGGTAAGGACACCGCCTTGCAGTGCAAGGGGCGCCAGTTCGACCCTTGGCCTGGGAAGATCCCACGTGCCGCGGAGCGGCTGGACTGATCTGTCCAATTACCGAGCAGGAGCTCTGGGGCGCATGCGCCCACAGCCGGCGCTCTGCGACAACAGAGGCCACCGCGATGGGAGGCCCACAAGAGCCAAAAGAGCAAAGATGGATGAAAATAGAGAAATGAAAGACCAATAGAAGTGGCCCGCCCATTCCCCTCCCTCCCCACCCCACTCCCCCAAAAAATAAATAAATAAAATAAATGTTAAAAAAAAAAATGAGGTGCACTCAGAGTATCCAGTGTCTAAAATTTCCCCAAATCTCTATGTTCCATTCAAGGATTTAAAAAGCTAAATTGCTTTGAAGTAAGACATGCTATTCATTTTCCAATATCACTTTTAAAGAACATTAATTCCAACTAACGTTAGGCAACCCAACAGTGTTGCACTCTGTACAAATGCTGTTAGTTGGAATGAGAATTATTCATTCAATTTTACTGGATGTCTATTACTAGGTAGGCTCGATCTCATGTATATGTGCTAAATGCTAAGGATAAATGGTGAGAAAACCTACTCTCTTGGAGCCTGTAGTCTAGTGAGGAATATAAGTATTAATCAGGTCACACATAAACAAATGGAGAACTGCAAATTTGGCACTCTCTGTCTCTCTTCTGGTCCAATTCCCTGCTTCATCTGTTTAAAAGTACTTATTCAAAGACATTTATATCTGCTTGTTTGCTTATTGTCTGTTTCCCATTCTAGAATGGCAACTCCACAACAGAGACGTTTGGTGACATAGCTCTAGAACCTAAAATAGAACTTGATGCATGGTAGGTTCTTGGTAAATATTCCTTGGATGAATGCATTAATACAGTGCTGTCAGAGTACTCAGTGTTCTGAGAGCCTTTATCAGAAGAAGTTGATTCATCAGAGAGGTCAAGAAAGGCTTCCTTGTGGAAGAGATGCTTGAATTGAGAAGAAAAATGGTCATTAATTAGGCTGAGAAATGATGGGAGATCATTCAAGGCAATATGTACAATGACCCTGTGGCAAGAAGGAGTATGAAAAAAAGATAAAGAACAGAATGAAAGCCCGAAGGACAGAGGTGTGAACATGCTAAGTTGTTTCAGTTGTGTCCTACTCTTTGAGACCCTTTGGACTGTAGCCCCCAGGCTCCTCTGTGCATGGGGATTCTCCAGGCAAGACTACTGGAGTGGATTGCCGTGCCCTCCTCCAGGGGACCTTCCCAACCCAGGGACTGAACCTGCGTCTCTTATGTCTCCTGCATTGGCAGGTGGGTTCTTTATTGCTAGGGCCACCTAGGAAGTCAGAAAGCCTTTATTAAGACTTTTATCAACTATTGAGCAGTTTGTAGATTCTGATGAATAGTACAAAATCCATTTGGGTCTGCAACCCTATTTTCCAACCAAACTTCCTTTGGGTTGTCTGGAAGGAAACAGCCCCCAAAGGCCACTCTGGCCCCTGGGTTCTGTTCTGACTTGTGGAATAATACGTGATACCCTGATCAAATTTTAATACAACGCTTTGGGGTGTTTTAGTCCTAGTAGAGAGATCATTTTCTCCACTTGAAGCAGGGGTGTGTCCAGACATGAGGGCACAAGAAAAACATTTAGCAGAAATCCCCATAAAAACAAAGGTGGAAGACTTGGTGGTTGACATCATCGGCAAAACCTTGGAGGAGTTGTCACAGCCATTGTGGAAATACTACTTCAAATCCTAACAATCCCCAAAAGCAACTACAAAGCCTCGCACACTGCCACACTCAGGGGTCCATCTGAATCCCCCACTCTGGGCACAAAGGAGACTTCGAGCTGGGGCACAGGAAACCAAGCATCAGACGCCCCTCTCCTTCATCCTTCCCCTGCGGCAGATTCCCAACCACACTCCCTCCGCTAAGTACAGCTCTAAATCTTGCAGTGTTCACTGATCCCTCCAGCCACAGGATTTGGCAAGGAAACTAACGTGGAAATTAAGTTTAGATGCAGAGCAAAGACTTCATTTCTGATTTCTACTCACTCATCAACTGATGCATGGTCACGGGGAAGATGGGCTAGAGAAGAAGAGTTTCCATAAAGTCACTGAATTTTGAGAGCAACAAAGACTATATATGGCTGAAGGAGTCTGAAAAAGATAAAGAACAGAATGAAAGCCGAAGGACAGAGGTGTGAACATGCTAAGTTGTTTCAGTTGTGTCCTACTCTTTGAGACCCTTTGGACTGTAGCCCCCAGGCTCCTCTGTGCATGGGGATTCTCCAGGCAAGACTACTGGAGTGGATTGCCGTGCCCTCCTCCAGGGGACCTTCCCAACCCAGGGACTGAACCTCGTCTCTTATGTCTCCTGCATTGGCAGGTGGGTTCTTTATTGCTAGGGCCACCTAGGAAGTCAGAAAGCCTTTATTAAGACTTTTATCAACTATTGAGCAGTTTGTAGATTCTGATGAATAGTACAAAATCCATTTGGGTCTGCAACCCTATTTTCCAACCAAACTTCCTTTGGGTTGTCTGGAAGGAAACAGCCCCCAAAGGCCACTCTGGCCCCTGGGTTCTGTTCTGACTTGTGGAATAATACGTGATACCCTGATCAAATTTTAATACAACGCTTTGGGGTGTTTTAGTCCTAGCAGAGAGATCATTTTCTCCACTTGAAGCAGGGTGTGTCCAGACATGAGGGCACAAGAAAAACATTTAGCAGAAATCCCCATAAAAACAAAGGTGGAAGACTTGGTGGTTGACATCATCGGCAAAACCTTGGAGGAGTTGTCACAGCCATTGTGGAAATACTACTTCAAATCCTAACAATCCCCAAAAGCAACTACAAAGCCTCGACACTGCCACACTCAGGGGTCCATCTGAATCCCCCACTCTGGGCACAAAGGAGACTTCGAGCTGGGGCACAGGAAACCAAGCATCAGACGCCCCTCTCCTTCATCCTTCCCCTGCGGCAGATTCCCAACCACACTCCCTCCGCTAAGTACAGCTCTAAATCTTGCAGTGTTCACTGATCCCTCCAGCCACAGGATTTGGCAAGGAAACTAACGTGGAAATTAAGTTTAGATGCAGAGCAAAGACTTCATTTCTGATTTCTACTCACTCATCAACTGATGCATGGTCACGGGGAAGATGGGCTAGAGAAGAAGAGTTTCCATAAAGTCACTGAATTTTGAGAGCAACAAAGACTATATATGGCTGAAGGAGTCTGAAATTCATGCCTTCCTAACTCTGTAGCAATAATAATATCATTATTATAATATTTAAACAAAACAATAATATTGTAATATTGAAGTAATAAAATTGAAAAGATAAATTTTTTTAATTGAAATATAGCTGATTTTACACTGTGGTGTTAATTTCAGGTCTACAGCAAAGTGATTCAGGTGTATATATATATATATATATATATATATATATAATCATTATTTTTAGATTCTTTCCCATTATAGTTATTATAAGATACTGAGTATAGTTTCCTGTGCTATACAGTAAGTCCCTATTGATTATTTCTTTTATATATATAGTGTGTATATTTTAATTCCAAACTCTTAATTTATCCCTCCCACCTGCTTTCCTCTTTGATAATCATCAGTTTGTTTTCTTTCTTTGAGTCTGTTTTATAAATAAGTTTGCTTGTACCATTTTCTTTTTAGATTCCACATATAAGTGATATCATATGCTATTTGTCTTTGTCTGATGTACTTCACTTAGTATGATAATCTCTAGGTTATCCGTGTTGCTGCGAAATAGTAATAATAACTTTAAAATAATAATAAATGTCCAAGAGTGTCTCAATTCTGTAATAATTATAATAACTTTAAAATGATAATAAAGGATAATATTGACTGGGTGTTAAGTGTCAGGAACACCTCTGGGCATTTTAGGAATATTATCTTTTAATCCTGAACAACACCCCTAGGTGGTAGATAATACTATTCTCCATTCTTTTTATTTATTTTTTAAACATTTATTTTATTTATTTATCTTTTTTGGGGAGTGGGGTGGGGAGGGAGGGGAATGGGTGGGCCACTTCTATTGGTTTTTCATTTCTTGATTTTCATCCGTCTTTGTTCTTTGGCTCCTGTGGGCCTCCCATCGTGGTGGCCGCTGTCATCGCAGAGCACTGGCTGTGGGCACATGCGCCCCAGAGCTCTGGCTCGGTAGTTGGACAGATCAGTCCAGCCGCTCCGCAGCACATGGGATCTTCCCAGGCCAGGGGTCGAACTGGCGCCCCTTGCACTGCAAGGCGGTGTCCTTACCCACTGGACCACCAGGGAAGCCCCTCCGTTCTTTTTATTTTTTTATTTTATTTTATTTTTTTTTTAAAAAACTTTTATTTATTTATTTTTGCCTGTGCTGGGTCTTTGTTGATGTGTGGGTTTAGCTGCTCTGCGGTATGTGAGATCTTCCCGGATCAGGGCTCGAACCTATGTCTCCTGCATTGGCAGACGGGTTCTTATCCACTGAGCCACAAGGGAAGCACCCCCTCCGTTCTTTTTAGATGTGATAAACCAAGGCCCAGAGAGGTCAGATAATTTGTCCGGGTTCCTATAGCTAATTATTATTATCCACAATGTGCATCCGTGTGGATTCACACCACTCACACTGCGGAGCCTGCCCTCTTGACCACCAGGAGCATTCTCTTACAAGGTGTGACCATTCTCTAGCAAAGGCTGGGGAAGAGGGGTTTCGTCAGGACAGGCCTGGGAGCACAGCTGGCAGTGAGGTGGGAGGCAGCATAGGGGCACAGAGAGAAAGAACTAACAACTCTCTGAAGACATGATGGGCAGTCTGACCCCCCGCAGGCGAGGCTGAATGGGCACCTTCTGGGAGCACGGGGCACAGAGCACAGTTGGGCTCCTTACGAGGAGGGTTAGATACGCCCTCCTCCGCCTGTTATGAGACTGTTGCTTCGGTTCCCTTTGCCTGTGAAGTCTGTACTTTGGAAGTCAAGGGGATATCACCAACGGCGCCTTCACTGTGGGCGCGTGCCCAGCCCTGCTGCTGTAAGCTCCGGAACTGTCTCAACAGCCTGCTTGGGGCTCGCGGGTTGCTCTGCCTGGCTCAGTTCTGCTCTCCTGATACTCTTGTGTCTGTTTTTTCTGCAGTTGGAGGGAGTTTGGTCCGGTGTCATTGCTCTTCCTGCCTGCCTCACAAGTAGGAAGATTAGAGAGATTTGTCTTAAGTGGAATTTTGCTTTGTTGCTGGGACACGGTAATAGACATTTAATAAATCACTGTGTGTGCGTGCGTGTGTGTGTGTGTGTGAGTGTAAGCAGATGACTAATAGAACTGTTGGAGACGCTCTGCATATCTCCAGTCTGGTCACAGGACACTTATTTTCAAGATGCTAACAGTCTTCGCTTGTAGGGTACATAGTCATAGAACCATGAACCTGAATTCTTTTCTTGTTTTTATTTTATTTATTTATTTGGGGGCAGGGTTTTGTGTTTACTGCCGCACATCAACCTGAATCTGCCACAGAACCATGAGCTTGCCAACATTTCCTCCCCAGAATTCTGCCACGGAGGCAAATGCTAACTTCCTGTGTTGAAGGTCAGACGTCCTGACTCACTCTCACAAGGGAAGCACCCCCTCCGTTCTTTTTAGATGTGATAAACCAAGGCCCAGAGAGGTCAGATAATTTGTCCGGGTTCCTATAGCTAATTATTATTATCCACAATGTGCATCCGTGTGGATTCACACCACTCACACTGCGGAGCCTGCCCTCTTGACCACCAGGAGCATTCTCTTACAAGGTGTGACCATTCTCTAGCAAAGGCTGGGGAAGAGGGGTTTCGTCAGGACAGGCCTGGGAGCACAGCTGGCAGTGAGGTGGGAGGCAGCATAGGGGCACAGAGAGAAAGAACTAACAACTCTCTGAAGACATGATGGGCAGTCTGACCCCCCGCAGGCGAGGCTGAATGGGCACCTTCTGGGAGCACGGGGCACAGAGCACAGTTGGGCTCCTTACGAGGAGGGTTAGATACGCCCTCCTCCGCCTGTTATGAGACTGTTGCTTCGGTTCCCTTTGCCTGTGAAGTCTGTACTTTGGAAGTCAAGGGGATATCACCAACGGCGCCTTCACTGTGGGCGCGTGCCCAGCCCTGCTGCTGTAAGCTCCGGAACTGTCTCAACAGCCTGCTTGGGGCTCGCGGGTTGCTCTGCCTGGCTCAGTTCTGCTCTCCTGATACTCTTGTGTCTGTTTTTTCTGCAGTTGGAGGGAGTTTGGTCCGGTGTCATTGCTCTTCCTGCCTGCCTCACAAGTAGGAAGATTAGAGAGATTTGTCTTAAGTGGAATTTTGCTTTGTTGCTGGGACACGGTAATAGACATTTAATAAATCACTGTGTGTGCGTGCGTGTGTGTGTGTGTGTGTGAGTGTAAGCAGATGACTAATAGAACTGTTGGAGACGCTCTGCATATCTCCAGTCTGGTCACAGGACACTTATTTTCAAGATGCTAACAGTCTTCGCTTGTAGGGTACATAGTCATAGAACCATGAACCTGAATTCTTTTCTTGTTTTTATTTTATTTATTTATTTGGGGGCAGGGTTTTGTGTTTACTGCCGCACATCAACCTGAATCTGCCACAGAACCATGAGCTTGCCAACATTTCCTCCCCAGAATTCTGCCACGGAGGCAAATGCTAACTTCCTGTGTTGAAGGTCAGACGTCCTGACTCACTCTCACATTCACTGGGCACTTGAACATTTATTCTGTTTCAGGGAACATCAGTCAGCCTTTGCACCATCGTCCCTGGTTAGCTTGTTTTCAGCTGGAAAGTTCAGCTTCTCAGCGAGCCCCACCCTGAGCATACCCATTAAGATTATAAACATTCAGAAAATTGCAGGCTTTGCCATCTAACTGGCAGGGCTACTCTGAATAAAAATACAGCCACCCACATGCCACGTTTACTCCAGTTGGCAATGAATCAAAAAGCAGGGACACTGCCAATCGCGACCCCAGCTCTGCTTTGTAGGACAGAGAATTTTCTAATGGCCTTTTTATCTCCCTAGGCATCTCAATAGCCTTTGGGCTGATGGTTATCAACAGAATGGCAAGATTTGCTTTCGTATGCTTTTGAACTATAGCCAGCACCATCCAATGCCAAGTGGAGAAATGGCCAGGTTGGAACTGTACACTCAGCAGGGTTCCTGGGCCCGTACTGAGCATGGCTCTCCTCGCAAAGGCTATACTTTGCTCCTAAGCTTTGTTCTTGAAGATCCTGCAGCTCAGGCCGGTAAAAAATTTGTCTGCAACACAGAAGACTGGGATTCGATCCTTGGGTCAGGAAGGTCCCTTGGAAAAGGGAATGGCAACCCACTCTAGTATTCTTGCCTGGAGAATTCCATGGAGAGAGGAGCCTGTGGGGCTACAGTCTATAGGAGCTGCAAAGACTCAGACATGACACAGCCACTAACACACAGACACACAGACACACAGACACACACACCCCTAGCTGCTGCCCAGTCAAAAATGTACCCGTGCATCGACTGACAAGCAGACGCGGCGAGATGTTTATGTTAAATGACCAAAGCCGCTTTTCAATGTTATACTGCGTATGAGCCCAAGTTTGTAAAACAATGACATAAATGCAGGGGAAAAGCTGTTAACAGTGATTATCTGTGTGTAGTGATAGTATTGAGTTTTTATCTGGTCCTTATCAGTCATTTATACTGTCTACATACATTTATTTCTCTATAATAAATAAAGCAGATTAATAAGCAAAAGAAAACCTACTGTCTTTTATAGCCACTTTAAAACCTCACTTCCTTTTAGAATCAGCACAGTGCTCTCTGGAGGGAATCTTTTCCTTCTTTAAGAGTACAGAGGTGATACATAAAGCGTATGTAGAATACATAGAATTGCACGTGTGCCTCTGTAATGCCCGCATTTTTCTCCTTGAGCTGTAAGTTTGCTAAGTGTCATCTTACCTCGTCTCCCACAGTACTTTGCAAGCAAGGACTGGGTTTGAGTCTTTTCTGTCTCCAATAGAACCTGTGTTCACTTACCAGCCCCCCATGTTATTTGCCACCAGCCAGGAAATTCTTCTTGAAAGAATAAATACGCACACCTTTAAGCACATTCTGTGTTTCTGAAAGGTCCACCAAAATTTACTTTTTCAAAATTTGAACCCTTATTTTGGGACTTTCCTGGTAGTTCAGTGGTTAAGACTCTGACCTCCCAATGCAAGGGGCCTGGGTTCCATCGCTGGTCAGGGAACTAGATACTGCATGCTACAAATAGACTTGGCATAGCCCCCTCAAAAAAAGATCCCATTTTTTTTTTCCAAAAATTCTAATTCGAAAACCTATATGCACCCCAGTGTTCATTGAAGCACTATTTACAGCAGCCAAGACATGGAAGCAACCTAAATGTCCACTGACCGATGTATAGCTAAAGAAGATGTAGCGTGTATACACAATGGGATACTACTCAGTCATAAAATGAACAAAATAATGCCACTCGCAGACAAGATTATTATGCTAAGTGAAGTAAGACAGAGAAAGACAAATACCATACTTATATGTGGAATCTAAAAAATGATACAAATGATCTTATTTACAAAACAGAAACAGACTCAGACACAGAAAACAAACGTTTCCTTACCAAAGCGGAAGGTGGAAGAGGGATAAATTAGGCCTTTAGGATTAACAAGTACACACTAGTATAAGTAAAATAGATTATAAAATCAAGGACCTACTATATAGCACAGAGAATGCCTTGCAATAGCCTATAATGGAAAAGAATCTGAAAACGGTTACTTGTAGATAACTGAATCATTTTGCTGTGCACCTGAAACTAACACAACATTGTAAACCAATTACACTTCAGGTAAAATAAAATCCTGTCTTTTTAATGAAATGAATAACTAAAAAAAACTTTACATAGGTATTTTGTCATGGCTCATATATTCAAAAATAACAAAATCAATGTCACCAAATAGAAGATGCAGTGAAGTTAGCTCTGGGACTCCAGAGAATTCTGACTTGTACTCTAAAGGAGCCTCATTTAATCCTAGAGTTGATAAGGAGATGGCCCTGGTGACATCCTACAAGTTCTGAAGGTCAGTTGTGTGTTAGCAGATTAGCCATGTATGAGTAACTAAGAGCTGGCTTAGGATGGGCAGCCTCAACTTGTAAGCCTTGCTGTAAATGACTTTCTACCTGGAAATACCTAGGATAGAACAAGGATGGCCAATTTGTAGTGCCCAGACAATACCAGGGACTTCACAGCTTCGTAGAAAGAGCAACAAGTGAAAGAACTGCCTCTAGAAAAATTTAGAACATTAGTGCCTTGAAAGCTGTCCTTTGATATGTTTTTAAATGAATGTCCTTTGAGAAATATTACAAAATGGAATGTACCATTAAAAATTATGAGAAAAATATTATTTTGAAAAAACACTAGAGAACTTTGTAAATAACATTGATATATTCTGATTTTTATGAATAAGATTATCCACTACTAAAATATTTCTTTTGTCTAAGGAGTTTGAATGTTTATTCTCCCAGGCCCAACCAAATGAAAAGCTTCACAAAGTATCCTTTAAATAACATAGTGCCATAACATTTATAAAACATGATTCAATATCCAGAAATTGGAATTCAAATATATATGCACCTATCACAATATCCAAAAACGAAGGACTGTTTCAATGTGTTGACCTAAATAACATGGAAAAACCATGTGACCAAACAAGAGAAGTTGACCTTACATGCCTTGCTATTCAGTGTCAAAAATGCCACCAACAGCACTTTCATAACCAATCCACACCACAAACATATCTACAAGTCCAATTTTTCCAAAAATTCTAAGGGCCTTTAGGATTAACAAGTACACACTAGTATAAGTAAAATAGATTATAAAATCAAGGACCTACTATATAGCACAGAGAATGCCTTGCAATAGCCTATAATGGAAAAGAATCTGAAAACGGTTACTTGTAGATAACTGAATCATTTTGCTGTGCACCTGAAACTAACACAACATTGTAAACCAATTACACTTCAGGTAAAATAAAATCCTGTCTTTTTAATGAAATGAATAACTAAAAAAAACTTTACATAGGTATTTTGTCATGGCTCATATATTCAAAAATAACAAAATCAATGTCACCAAATAGAAGATGCAGTGAAGTTAGCTCTGGGACTCCAGAGAATTCTGACTTGTACTCTAAAGGAGCCTCATTTAATCCTAGAGTTGATAAGGAGATGGCCCTGGTGACATCCTACAAGTTCTGAAGGTCAGTTGTGTGTTAGCAGATTAGCCATGTATGAGTAACTAAGAGCTGGCTTAGGATGGGCAGCCTCAACTTGTAAGCCTTGCTGTAAATGACTTTCTACCTGGAAATACCTAGGATAGAACAAGGATGGCCAATTTGTAGTGCCCAGACAATACCAGGGACTTCACAGCTTCGTAGAAAGAGCAACAAGTGAAAGAACTGCCTCTAGAAAAATTTAGAACATTAGTGCCTTGAAAGCTGTCCTTTGATATGTTTTTAAATGAATGTCCTTTGAGAAATATTACAAAATGGAATGTACCATTAAAAATTATGAGAAAAATATTATTTTGAAAAAACACTAGAGAACTTTGTAAATAACATTGATATATTCTGATTTTTATGAATAAGATTATCCACTACTAAAATATTTCTTTTGTCTAAGGAGTTTGAATGTTTATTCTCCCAGGCCCAACCAAATGAAAAGCTTCACAAAGTATCCTTTAAATAACATAGTGCCATAACATTTATAAAATATGATTCAATATCCAGAAATTGGAATTCAAATATATATGCACCTATCACAATATCCAAAAACGAAGGACTGTTTCAATGTGTTGACCTAAATAACATGGAAAAACCATGTGACCAAACAAGAGAAGTTGACCTTACATGCCTTGCTATTCAGTGTCAAAAATGCCACCAACAGCACTTTCATAACCAATCCACACCACAGATTAGCATATGCTCTACATAAGTCCCAAATTTCTCTTCTCAAAGCAAGAGAATTTTTGTGTTCTGAAGATGTTCTAAAGGGGAAGATCTAATATCATATGATCTAATATACTATGTGGAATCTAATTTTTTTTAAGTGCAAATTAACTTATTCAGACTTACAGATATTGGAAATAAACTTGTGGTTACTAAAGGGGAAATGTTGGGCGAAGGGACAACTCAGGTGATTGGGATTAACATGCATACATTAGGACACATGGTGGAGAAGGAAGTGGAAACCCACTCCAATACTCTTACCTGGAAAAGTCCACAGAGGAACCTTGGCAGGCTACAGTCCATGGGGTCACAAACAGTCGCACAGGACTTAGTGACTAAACAACAACTACTACTATATATGAGATAGGTAACCAACAAGGACCAATTGTATAGTACAGGAAACTTGACTCAATATTCTTTTATAACTCAATATATGAAAAAAAAATTTGAAAAAGAATGAATTATGTTTCTGTATAACTGAATCACTTTGCTCTACAGCATGTACTAATGTGATGTTGTAAATCATATACTCCAGTAAAAAAGAAAAAAAAATTTTAAATAAAAGGGATGATCTCTCAAGCTCCCTACTAAAATGGACATTACTAAACACACATACCCCCAACACTAGGGAATGAATGAAACCAGGTTAAAATAAACGAACTCCCTGTCCTATGGGGGCCCAGCCAGGCGCTGAGGAGCCAGATGAAGAACACGGGGCATCTGTTAAACAAAACCTGGGCCACATGTCTGCATTCTCAGCAGTCCCCTGAATGCCTATGTGAAATACTGTTAATTTATAGCAAAATGATTCCAGTCTTGGTGGGATGTGGCTTTTAACATCCACAGGCAACTCTTCCATCTTTTCCTGGCATTCCTGTTCGCCACTACTTAGCTCTAGCTGGTGGCTCCTGCTCTGTTAATGGCCAGAAATGAAGTCACCACCCTGCCTTTACGAGCTCTCACAGCTGCGTGACCTCCCCTGAGACTCTTACTAGAGCAAGAAAATGTGCCTGCAGAGCTTCGAGCCACACTAGTCCGTTCTGAAGGTGCCAGGGAGCAGCCCTCCTTTCCTGAGGCGCCTGCATCCCTCTTAAAGGTCAGTCTCCACCCCTCCAGGCCAGAGCCGCAGGCCAATACCACTCCAGAGCCTTGTGCAAGGCCTGGCCCTGCGTGACTGTTGAGGCCAGGTCACAGTTTTTCCGTCTGTGTCCTATTACTTCCTCTGTGCTGGAGCCTTGGGGTCCAGGTTCCCAGTGGATAGAATATTCAGATGCACATCCACATCGTGTTGGAGCTTTTGACTTCTCCCTGTCCGTTCCCTGTCCTCTGCTCAAAGGCAGGGGAGAAGTCTTACTTTTCTCTGTCTTTGAAATGAGTCACTTTCTAGAAAGCACTAAACAAAATGAGGGGAACGAATTCATTCCTGTTGACCAAAGAATAGGAGAAAGAATTCACTTAACTAAAGAATGAGATGAGAGTAGTAAGGGAGGATAAAGATATCAGAAGAGAATGACAAAAGTCATCTTCATATCATGACATAAAATACCATAAAATGTACTTCCCTGGTGGTCCAGTGGTAAAGAATCTGCCTTGCAATGCAGGGAGTGTTAGTTCAATCCCTGGTAGGGGAACTAAGATCCCATTTGCCTTGTGGTGGAGCTAAAAAAAAATTGTTTTTTTAATACTGTAAAACCTTTGATGGAGAGCTATTTCCTCAGGCAGCCATCAGTATCAGGCGTCTATTAATGTGGTGGCATGAGTACATAGTGACTAATATTTATTTGATCATAATATACTAATGAAATTACACTCAAACACAGAAATGGAATTTGAAAATATACTAACAGAATGTCAATTTCAAAAATGGCTCCTTAGATACCTTTTCTATTACCCTGTATATTGAAAGGATTATATATTTAAAGGAATTCTTACATGTTTTTTCCTAAGTCAGTGGGGCTTCCTCCCTCCCACTTCTCCCAAGGTTTAACTGTCTGGGGGCAAATCTCTTTCACTGACGTCCTTCCTAGGGAGAAGGGAGTGGTGGCTCCTGCTCTGTTAATGGCCAGAAATGAAGTCACCACCCTGCCTTTACGAGCTCTCACAGCTGCGTGACCTCCCTGAGACTCTTACTGGAGCAAGAAAATGTGCCTGCAGAGCTTGAGCCACACTAGTCCGTTCTGAAGGTGCCAGGAGCAGCCCTCCTTTCCTGAGGCGCCTGCATCCCTCTTAAAGGTCAGTCTCCACCCCTCCAGGCCAGAGCCGCAGGCCAATACCACTCCAGAGCCTTGTGCAAGGCCTGGCCCTGCGTGACTGTTGAGGCCAGGTCACAGTTTTTCCGTCTGTGTCCTATTACTTCCTCTGTGCTGGAGCCTTGGGGGCCAGGTTCCCAGTGGATAGAATATTCAGATGCACATCCACATCGTATTGGAGCTTTTGACTTCTCCCTGTCCGTTCCTGTCCTCTGCTCAAAGGCAGGGGAGAAGTCTTACTTTTCTCTGTCTTTGAAATGAGTCACTTTCTAGAAAGCACTAAACAAAATGAGGGGAACAAATTCATTCCTGTTGACCAAAGAATAGGAGAAAGAATTCACTTAACTAAAGAATGAGATGAGAGTAGTAAGGGAGGATAAAGATATCAGAAGAGAATGACAAAAGTCATCTTCATATCATGACATAAAATACCATAAAATGTACTTCCCTGGTGGTCCAGTGGTAAAGAATCTGCCTTGCAACGCAGGGAGTGTTAGTTCAATCCCTGGTAGGGAAACTAAGATCCCATTTGCCTTGTGGTGGAGCTAAAAAAAAATTGTTTTTTTAATACTGTAAAACCTTTGATGGAGAGCTATTTCCTCAGGCAGCCATCAGTATCAGGCGTCTATTAATGTGGTGGCATGAGTACATAGTGACTAATATTTATTTGATCATAATATACTAATGAAATTACACTCAAACACAGAAATGGAATTTGAAAATATACTAACAGAATGTCAATTTCAAAAATGGCTCCTTAGATACCTTTTCTATTACCCTGTATATTGAAAGGATTATATATTTAAAGGAATTCTTACATGTTTTTTCCTAAGTCAGTGGGGCTTCCTCCCTCCCACTTCTCCCAAGGTTTAACTGTCTGGGGGCAAATCTCTTTCACTGACGTCCTTCCTAGGGAGAAGGGAGAGGGAGGAAGAGATCAGGAAGCAGGGAGAATCCTATAGACAGGGGACTCTAGTGAGCTACAGTTCACGGGGTCACAAAGAGCTGGACATGACTGAGGCGACTGAGCACAGCACAGCACACAGCACATGCTGTTCTCGGGAGAATGGACTCGGGGCAGAGGTATGAGGTGAGGGAGAACCGAAGCAGAGAGGTCTTTGAGATGGCTTCTGCAGTAGTCTTGGCCAGGCCATGGTGCAGGGAGATGAGACAATCAGTAAAGTGGATTAGGGGAACAGCAGTAGAAAGTCTCAGGGTGGAGGACATAATCTGTGCAAACAAGAAGAGTGAATAGACATTTTAGGAAGTGTCAAGTAGTTCTTTGTAGCTTGGAGATGAAGGTAGAAATGTAGGAAAGGGTCAGATCACTGGGCCACCAAGGAAGTCTCCCCAGACATTTTTTTATGTAAGTTTTAGGTTGGTAAAATTCATTCAAACTATATTCAGATGTGCAAGGGGGGAAAGCAATCGTTTCTTTAGTAACTGATGATTGATCTGAGTTTCTCACACGCTCCCTATCCTGCTGGGTAGAAATGAGTGTTGGATAAATTTAATCTAATTTGATCAACTCTTCCATATCGAAATGGAGCAGGACCTTCTCTCACCCCCCGATCCCCCAGCACACCATGTCCTTTATCTGCTTTTTCTCTGTGGAAAACTTAGCCAAATAATTAGTTTAATCAGAGGAGTTAGGAATGTGGAAACAAAGGAAAACAGTCAAGGGAGATTAAATAATAATAATGCATGCCTTAAGCATAGTCAAGGACATTTATTTATTTCTCAAGAGCTATAGATAATGTTCTGAGCCATGTCCTTTGAGCTCTTATAGATACTAAAACCCGAGGTGGAGATGTTAGCCACATGATGACCAGACTCTACCTAGGACGTGAGTTACTATAGTTCTGAGAACTGGCTGCAAAGAAATGGAAACAAATAAACTCGAACTGAAGATTAACTATACCTAAAACAACCCAGATGATGTTGGTCAGACTACTGTGACCAAGCTGAAGATAACTCTTTAGAGCTGACTGTACTGTTTCTGCCTGTAGCCCCCACCCACTTCTGCCTATAAAAACTCTTGCCCCCCGCCAAAAAGCCAATGGCTGCAGGGCTTCCTTGGTGGTCCTGTGGGTAAGGACACCGCCTTGCAAAAAAAAAACCCCAAAACTCTTGCCCCATGGGTTGCCAGTGTGGAGAGAGGGAGTCAGCCTCTGGACAGATGTCACCACCCTCTGCACCCAGTTGCTCACATCTGAAATAAAGCGAACTTCTTTCCACCAACCTGGTCTGTCTATTGGCTTTTGAGCTGTGAGCGGCCAGCCCCTCTCCCAACTCTTCTGCTAACAATATTAGGGACAGTATGTTTAGGTACCACAGTCCTTTGTGGGTCTATGGACCCAGTGTTTCAGTTTCCTTATCTACCTCTCATCCCAGAGACAGCCATCAGAGTATGATCTTGCCCTTGGTTACAGCAGCAAGGTTCCAACCTCAGAGACAAGGAACTGATTGTCTCAATTAGAGACAATTAGAGAAACCACACCTTTCAAGAAGTGACTAGGATGTATTCTGTGGGCAGAAGTCTAGTGTCCTTGGGGTTCCTCTCATTCTACCTGACATACTCCTCTCTCTTGAAGCAGAGAGATTGAGCTCTACGTGTCTGTATCTGGCCTCTTTCTCCCCTTCTCCATGGTTCATCTGAATGTGAATGTGGGCTTTCACTCCCCTTCCCTTGCAAGTATAAAATAAATAGTCATGGGGATGCACATTGAGCATAACTGTAGTTAACAATACTGTGTTACATATTTAAAAGTTGCCAAGAGAAGAGACTCTTGGTGGTCCAGATCTGCCTTCCAGTGTAGGAGGAGATTGATCCCTGGTGGTTTCCCGTGCTGGGAACTACCAGTGAGCTCTTATAGATACTAAAACCCGAGGTGGAGATGTTAGCCACATGATGACCAGACTCTACCTAGGACGTGAGTTACTACAGTTCTGAGAACTGGCTGCAAAGAAATGGAAACAAATAAACTCGAACTGAAGATTAACTATACCTAAAACAACCCAGATGATGTTGGTCAGACTACTGTGACCAAGCTGAAGATAACTCTTTAGAGCTGACTGTACTGTTTCTGCCTGTAGCCCCCACCCACTTCTGCCTATAAAAACTCTTGCCCCCCGCCAAAAAGCCAATGGCTGCAGGGCTTCCTTGGTGGTCCTGTGGGTAAGGACACCGCCTTGCAAAAAAAAACCCCCAAAACTCTTGCCCCATGGGTTGCCAGTGCGGAGAGAGGGAGTCAGCCTCTGGACAGATGTCACCACCCTCTGCACCCAGTTGCTCACATCTGAAATAAAGCGAACTTCTTTCCACCAACCTGGCCTGTCTATTGGCTTTTGAGCTGTGAGCGGCCAGCCCCTCTCCCAACTCTTCTGCTAACAATATTAGGGACAGTATGTTTAGGTACCACAGTCCTTTGTGGGTCTATGGACCCAGTGTTTCAGTTTCCTTATCTACCTCTCATCCCAGAGACAGCCATCAGAGTATGATCTTGCCCTTGGTTACAGCAGCAAGGTTCCAACCTCAGAGACAAGGAACTGATTGTCTCAATTAGAGACAATTAGAGAAACCACACCTTTCAAGAAGTGACTAGGATGTATTCTGTGGGCAGAAGTCTAGTGTCCTTGGGGTTCCTCTCATTCTACCTGACATACTCCTCTCTCTTGAAGCAGAGAGATTGAGCTCTACGTGTCTGTATCTGACCTCTTTCTCCCCTTCTCCATGGTTCATCTGAATGTGAATGTGGGCTTTCACTCCCCTTCCCTTGCAAGTATAAAATAAATAGTCATGGGGATGCACATTGAGCATAACTGTAGTTAACAATACTGTGTTACATATTTAAAAGTTGCCAAGAGAAGAGACTCCCTTGGTGGTCCAGTGGTTGAGAATCTGCCTTCCAGTGTAGGGGACGACGTAGATTTGATCCCTGGTTCGGAAACTACAATTCCATGTGCCTCGGGGGCAACTAAGCCAGTGCACGGTAACAATCGAGCCCACAAGCTCTAGGGCTCAAGAAACACGGCTGGAGAGACACCTGTGTGCTGCAGCTAGAGAAGCCTGCATGCCACAGCAGAAGATCCTGAATGCTGCAAGAAAGACCCGATGCAGCCAAATAAAATAAATAAAATATGTATTTTTAAAAATTTGCTAAGAGAGTGGATCTTAAAAGTCACAAGCAAAATAATTTATAACTACAGATAGTGACAGATGATAACTAGACTTACTGTGATCATTTCATTATATATACAGATATCGAATCCCTACATCGTACGCCTGAAACTGGGACAAAGTTGTGTCAATTGCACACACAAGAAACAATTCCTCAAAAAAAAATATTCCTGTTTTCTTTGAGCAAACTTGGCTTCTATAGTCACTGTCTGTCAAATCCTATTTTGAGTCATGAACATGAAAACACAAAAGAAGAGTTTTTTTATTAAGAGCTTTTTCATTAAGAGTTTTTTGAAAGATCACCTCTCTCAACCCACACCAAAAAAGGGAAAGGATTTACATTGAGGGATTTAGAGTGCTTATAACTGTGTGACAAAATTTTGTGATTTTTAAAAAATCTTCTCATTTCGATGTTAGTGGTTTTTAAATTTTTTTTATGATGAACCTATACTACTGGGTTAATTTTTTTTAACTTTTTTTTAAAACTATGCCTTGGAGCACTATCAGTTGGGAAAAGGCAAATTATGGTCTCTGTGGGAACTAATTTAAACTTGTCAGAGCAGTTAAATGAATTAGGTCTTAACTGACATTTAACAGCTATGGTGGCAGGCCTGATACTGCTTAGCAAAGACTTAGAAAATGAGGCATAATCGAGTGCAGATTGTACTCCTGCAAAGCAGGCTCAGTTCAGGGGAAACCTTGTGCTGAGCGGGGTTGCTAAATGCTTCTGCATTTAGGCTTGTTCTTAGAGGGGCATAGGTGAAATTTCTAAGATAAAACACAAGCCCATTTTTGTTGGCATCCCTCTTCGTGAATTATGACAAGGAGTTAGTGCGCTATGCTGGAATATGTCATGTGTGGCTCCTTATAGATGAATCCTGGGGTACTTTTCCCTGTAACAAGAGGATGTAAAACTTTCTTTCTTTTGTTAAACAGAGACACCTGTGTGCTGCAGCTAGAGAAGCCTGCATGCCACAGCAGAAGATCCTGAATGCTGCAAGAAAGACCCGATGCAGCCAAATAAAATAAATAAAATATGTATTTTTAAAAATTTGCTAAGAGAGTGGATCTTAAAAGTCACAAGCAAAATATAACTACAGATAGTGACAGATGATAACTAGACTTACTGTGATCATTTCATTATATATACAGATATTGAATCCCTACATCGTACGCCTGAAACTGGGACAAAGTTGTGTCAATTGCACACACAAGAAACAATTCCTCAAAAAAAAATATTCCTGTTTTCTTTGAGCAAACTTGGCTTCTATAGTCACTGTCTGTCAAATCCTATTTTGAGTCATGAACATGAAAACACAAAAGAAGAGTTTTTTTATTAAGAGCTTTTTCATTAAGAGTTTTTTGAAAGATCACCTCTCTCAACCCACACCAAAAAAGGGAAAGGATTTACATTGAGGGATTTAGAGTGCTTATAACTGTGTGACAAAATTTTGTGATTTTTAAAAAATCTTCTCATTTCGATGTTAGTGGTTTTTAAATTTTTTTTATGATGAACCTATACTACTGGGTTAATTTTTTTTAACTTTTTTTTAAAACTATGCCTTGGAGCACTATCAGTTGGGAAAAGGCAAATTATGGTCTCTGTGGGAACTAATTTAAACTTGTCAGAGCAGTTAAATGAATTAGGTCTTAACTGACATTTAACAGCTATGGTGGCAGGCCTGATACTGCTTAGCAAAGACTTAGAAAATGAGGCATAATCGAGTGCAGATTGTACTCCTGCAAAGCAGGCTCAGTTCAGGGGAAACCTTGTGCTGAGCGGGGTTGCTAAATGCTTCTGCATTTAGGCTTGTTCTTAGAGGGGCATAGGTGAAATTTCTAAGATAAAACACAAGCCCATTTTTGTTGGCATCCCTCTTTCGTGAATTATGACAAGGGAGTTAGTGCCGGCTATGCTGGAATATGTCATGTGTGGCTCCTTATAGATGAATCCTGGGGTACTTTTTTTCCCCTGTAACAAAGAGGGATGTAAAACTTTCTTTCTTTTGTTAAACAGAGTTCCTTAAAAAAAAGAAAAACTAAGATATAAGCATTAAATTTATAACATCCAGGAGGAATGCTCAGCTTGAGAATTTCCAGGAAGGTGTGGAATTCCGAAGTAGAGGGAAGAGAAGGGCTTTGTGGTAGTCACGGTCACCCGGACAGGCCAGGTCTGGGACAAATCTGGGTGAGGAAGAAGTAGGGGATGAAGGAGAGGGGCCACGCGTGCCTTGTGGAGTCCTCTGAAAGAAAGCGCAGCTGAATGGCCCAAGCAGGAAATGTAAGCCTCAACCTTCAGGAAAGGAGAAAGGTTCACAGGAAATTCTGAACTATATTTTTCTCCAGGTAGGTCTGGAGGGAGCATCTGGCCCCTTGTGCGTGTGAAGCAATGAGTAACAGCCCGCACCTCCCGAGTGCAGAGGACCTTGCTAAGCACTTTTCATTTTTCACTGTGGTGCCTTGGCCGTGTCAGACACTGAGTCCAAGCATAGCGGAGGGGCTGCCCGACACTTCTGGGGCAAAGGTTTCTGGCTGCAGCTCTGCCAGGCCCAGACTATTACCTGTCTGCTGCCTTCTAGGCTGGATCTTAATCACTTCCAGTTGTGTTGGCTCCTGCGCTCCCTCTGGCTCCTCCCCGTCTGGCCTCCTTGCCCTCTGCCTCTTGTGGAGGAAAAATGAAGTATCGCTCTTAAATCCCCCCTTAGGACTTGGGAATCCTGAGCAGGAGCCTTGCCACAGTATCCATCTCCAGCAGCATATGATGGGGCTGATTTGCCTCCCAGGGGGTCTCCTTGTCCTGTGGCTGAGCCCTGCCCCTAATCAGTTACAGCTAAGTGCACACAGGTACAGTGTTTTTGCATTGCAGAACACCCCCTTTCCTTAAACTCTACCCAGGTACATGAAAGCCTCTCACTTCCTTCTTAGGGATTGGTTCTTATCTTTATTAAGTCAATTCAACACAAATCTTGATGAGTTGGGGGGATTGGTAATCTGTGTCTGGAATGAGACTGGCCAGAACCTGGCTTTGTACCACAATTACCCTATCCCTTACACACGTAGACTTCGCTGACCAATCGTGGAGCGGTTCTCCTGCCTGATACACTCAGGTTAAGGCTTCCGCATCCTCAGCACAGCACACCAGGTGGACACCAAAGCCTGGAAAGACAGACAGATTGGGTGATGTCTCTTCGCCAACTCTGGACTAAATCCATAGCATGTATACTGGACAGTAGTGAGCTATCAATCTGGGTCAGTGGACAGGGATTGCCAACATCAATGCTTCTCAAACTTGACCGACCATCAGACACACCAGGATAGCTTGTTCAACAGAAATGGCTGGACTCCCACCCTAGGGCTTCTGGTTCAGTGGCCTGGATGGAGGTCCAGGGGATGCTTGCTGCTACTGGCTGGGGGGCCACACTTTGAGAGCCACCAGTCTGCATCATATCAAGGAATTTGAACTCTATTCATCAGGCAGTGTGAGATCCTTGAAGGACTTTAACCTAGGTGGGAGGGGTGATGGGAGCCTTGGCCGTGTCAGACACTGAGTCCAAGCATAGCGGAGGGGCTGCCCGACACTTCTGGGGCAAAGGTTTCTGGCTGCAGCTCTGCCAGGCCCAGACTATTACCTGTCTGCTGCCTTCTAGGCTGGATCTTAATCACTTCCAGTTGTGTTGGCTCCTGCGCTCCCTCTGGCTCCTCCCCGTCTGGCCTCCTTGCCCTCTGCCTCTTGTGGAGGAAAAATGAAGTATCGCTCTTAAATCCCCCCTTAGGACTTGGGAATCCTGAGCAGGAGCCTTGCCACAGTATCCATCTCCAGCAGCATATGATGGGGCTGATTTGCCTCCCAGGGGGTCTCCTTGTCCTGTGGCTGAGCCCTGCCCCTAATCAGTTACAGCTAAGTGCACACAGGTACAGTGTTTTTGCATTGCAGAACACCCCTTACCTTAAACTCTACCCAGGTACATGAAAGCCTCTCACTTCCTTCTTAGGGATTGGTTCTTATCTTTATTAAGTCAATTCAACACAAATCTTGATGAGTTGGGGGGATTGGTAATCTGTGTCTGGAATGAGACTGGCCAGAACCTGGCTTTGTACCACAATTACCCTATCCCTTACACACGTAGACTTCGCTGACCAATCGTGGAGCGGTTCTCCTGCCTGATACACTCAGGTTAAGGCTTCCGCATCCTCAGCACAGCACACCAGGTGGACACCAAAGCCTGGAAAGACAGACAGATTGGGTGATGTCTCTTCGCCAACTCTGGACTAAATCCATAGCATGTATACTGGACAGTAGTGAGCTATCAATCTGGGTCAGTGGACAGGGATTGCCAACATCAATGCTTCTCAAACTTGACCGACCATCAGACACACCAGGATAGCTTGTTCAACAGAAATGGCTGGACTCCCACCCTAGGGCTTCTGGTTCAGTGGCCTGGATGGAGGTCCAGGGGATGCTTGCTGCTACTGGCTGGGGGGCCACACTTTGAGAGCCACCAGTCTGCATCATATCAAGGAACTTGAACTCTATTCATCAGGCAGTGTGAGATCCTTGAAGGACTTTAACCTAGGTGGGAGGGGGTGATGGGAGCAGATGCACACTTTCCGAAGCTCATACTGCTGTAGTGTGGAGGACTGCCTGGAAGGGAGTGCAGCTGGGAGCAGGAAGGCTACACAGAGGCTGTTGGCATGATCCAGATAACCTTCACGGTGAGGTGTTCATGCAATCTTACAGAATGAAATACTAGAAACAGAATTGTGCTGGGCGGCCTTCAGGAGCCTGAGAAAGGTATCAAGAAAAAGTTGAGAATGTTGGTTCAGAAGAAAACACTAAATGGAGACAGGGAGCCTTGAAGATGTGTTGGCCATTTCCCAATTTTTCCAAGGGCAGGCTAGTTCCCAGAACAGGAGAAGGCGACCCTGCAGACAGGTTCTGCAAAAGTGACACTCACCAGGAAGACCTGCCAAGTCGCTGTAGCCGGCTCTTTCCTCCTCCCTCCCTCTCTTTCCTGTGGGGAGGTGTCACCGGGGGAGGGCTACTTAGAGAGCAGGTGGTGATGATTACCAGGAGACCAGAAGTTCCCCTGCTTCATCTTTCAAAGTGTCAAAAAGGCTGCCTTAGGAAATTGCAGAGTGCAGGAAGCTTTCCTGATTTGTTCAGTTCGGTACTCTTTGGTGGAGGCTGGTCATTCTGGCTGAGTGGCTGTAATTTTGGAGGACACTGAACAATAGCTAAGGAGGATAGGCCTAGGCTTGACAGCATACATGGAGTAAAGAGAACTCAGAATTTTACTACACAAATTTTAACAATAAGCTAAGGAGGAATAGGCCTAGGCCCCTGAAACAAGTCTGGAAAAAAAAATTGGGTGATGTCTCTTCGCCAACTCCAATAGCATGTATACTGGACAGTAGTGAGCTATCAATCTGGGTCAGTGGACAGGGATTGCCAACATCAATGCTTCTCAAACTTGACCGACCATCAGACACACCAGGATAGCTTGTTCAACAGAAATGGCTGGACTCCCACCCTAGGGCTTCTGGTTCAGTGGCCTGGATGGAGGTCCAGGGGATGCTTGCTGCTACTGGCTGGGGGGCCACACTTTGAGAGCCACCAGTCTGCATCATATCAAGGAATTTGAACTCTATTCATCAGGCAGTGTGAGATCCTTGAAGGACTTTAACCTAGGTGGGAGGGGGTGATGGGAGCAGATGCACACTTTCCGAAGCTCATACTGCTGTAGTGTGGAGGACTGCCTGGAAGGGAGTGCAGCTGGGAGCAGGAAGGCTACACAGAGGCTGTTGGCATGATCCAGATAACCTTCACGGTGAGGTGTTCATGCAATCTTACAGAATGAAATACTAGAAACAGAATTGTGCTGGGCGGCCTTCAGGAGCCTGAGAAAGGTATCAAGAAAAAGTTGAGAATGTTGGTTCAGAAGAAAACACTAAATGGAGACAGGGAGCCTTGAAGATGTGTTGGCCATTTCCCAATTTTTCCAAGGGCAGGCTAGTTCCCAGAACAGGAGAAGGCGACCCTGCAGACAGGTTCTGCAAAAGTGACACTCACCAGGAAGACCTGCCAAGTCGCTGTAGCCGGCTCTTTCCTCCTCCCTCCCTCTCTTTCCTGTGGGGAGGTGTCACCAGGGGAGGGCTACTTAGAGAGCAGGTGGTGATGATTACCAGGAGACCAGAAGTTCCCCTGCTTCATCTTTCAAAGTGTCAAAAAGGCTGCCTTAGGAAATTGCAGAGTGCAGGAAGCTTTCCTGATTTGTTCAGTTCGGTACTCTTTGGTGGAGGCTGGTCATTCTGGCTGAGTGGCTGTAATTTTGGAGGGACACTGAACAATAGCTAAGGAGGATAGGCCTAGGCTTGACAGCATACATGGAGTAAAAAGAGAACTCAGAATTTTACTACACATTCCGGATATGTAAGTGAAGCTACATCCAAATCGGAACAAAGGATAATAATAATAACTGAGAAATGTCAGGTCCCTGCTCATAAACTGTCAGTGCATTCAGGTGACTTTTGAAGGCCCCAACTCTTCTACAAGTCACAAGCTTGGAGAGACTGGCCTACCGCACTGCTCTAGTCGGCTTTACCTCTTGGCTCTGCCCATGCAGGTTTCCAGTTGTGAGATTCCTGAAACTTCCCTCCTTGCCTTAAGGTCTCTCTCAAGTTTACCTACATTTGTAACTTTGCTTTGAACATGCCAACTCATGGCCATCCCTCTCCCTCTGAAGTCATATGGCACTTTCTGACTGAGTGTATGCTTTGGTGCATGGTATCAGCCTTCTAGAGTTAGCTCTCTTTTTTGAAAGAAAGCTCTAGCCCCCCAAGTGGGCAGTAGATTTCTTGAAGCCTGGAGCACCCAGGTCTCATGTGTCCGAAAGTGAAGCATCATACTCACAGGAAACTTGTATGGTGACATGGGGAATGTGATGGCTCCATGGCTGCAGCTGGGCCCCACCTGGCACCGGAGACATGCACACTGCCAGCATGCCCTCTCTGCGTCTCCATCTCTTGCTTCTGAAATGTGCTCCATTCTGTCAAACAGGCATCCCAACAGCATTGAGAACTCAGCCATTGGCAACTCTCAGGTTTATTTTAACAATCAAGACACCAAAGAGGAACTGGCCCCCTTCCTTGTTTTCATGTTCAAAACATTAGACTGACCTGGTTTAGGACATCCCTACCTTTAGACTGATGAATAAACTGTGGCTGTAAGGGAGGGAAAAGTCTATTTCATGCATGCTTCCTCCTTTCCAAAGAAGCCCAATTTGGTTGTATCATCCCCCCTTTTCCAGGTGGCTAAGTACTTCAGGGACACCAGCCTTGAGTGTGGGTCTTGAGTGGTTGAAGCAAGAAGTCAGAAAACTTTTTCTGTAAAATTCACAGTAAATATTTTAGGTTTTGCAGTCCATATCTCTGTTGCAACTACTCTGCTCTGCCATTGAAGTGTTAAAGAGGCCACGGACAACATAGATGAATTAAAGTATAGCTATGAAACACATACAGACTCTGAAATTTAAGTTTCATACACTTCTCATGTGACATGAAATATAATTCCTCTTTTGATTTTTTTCAACCATGTAAAAATATAAACACTATTCTACCCCTGGTCTAGGCTAGTCATCCCCCTTGCTGATGGCGGGTTTAGACCAGAACATGTGATACCTTTGGGCCAACTGGATGTGAGATGATCATGTTTGGGACATGAAATAAAAAAATGGCTCCTGGGCAGTGTTGGTGTCTAGCTTGGATATTGTTTTCAACCATGGGGGAAAACAAAGCTTTGCTTTTGAACCCTTTTTTTGCCAACTCATGGCCATCCCTCTCCTCTGAAGTCATATGGCACTTTCTGACTGAGTGTATGCTTTGGTGCATGGTATCAGCCTTCTAGAGTTAGCTCTCTTTTTTGAAAGAAAGCTCTAGCCCCCCAAGTGGGCAGTAGATTTCTTGAAGCCTGGAGCACCCAGGTCTCATGTGTCCGAAAGTGAAGCATCATACTCACAGGAAACTTGTATGGTGACATGGGGAATGTGATGGCTCCATGGCTGCAGCTGGGCCCCACCTGGCACCGGAGACATGCACACTGCCAGCATACCCTCTCTGCGTCTCCATCTCTTGCTTCTGAAATGTGCTCCATTCTGTCAAACAGGCATCCCAACAGCATTGAGAACTCAGCCATTGGCAACTCTCAGGTTTATTTTAACAATCAAGACACCAAAGAGGAACTGGCCCCCTTCCTTGTTTTCATGTTCAAAACATTAGACTGACCTGGTTTAGGACATCCCTACCTTTAGACTGATGAATAAACTGTGGCTGTAAGGGAGGGAAAAGTCTATTTCATGCATGCTTCCTCCTTTCCAAAGAAGCCCAATTTGGTTGTATCATCCCCCCTTTTCCAGCTGGCTAAGTACTTCAGGGACACCAGCCTTGAGTGTGGGTCTTGAGTGGTTGAAGCAAGAAGTCAGAAAACTTTTTCTGTAAAATTCACAGTAAATATTTTAGGTTTTGCAGTCCATATCTCTGTTGCAACTACTCTGCTCTGCCATTGAAGTGTTAAAGAGGCCACGGACAACATAGATGAATTAAAGTATAGCTATGAAACACATACAGACTCTGAAATTTAAGTTTCATACACTTCTCATGTGACATGAAATATAATTCCTCTTTTGATTTTTTTCAACCATGTAAAAATATAAACACTATTCTACCCCTGGTCTAGGCTAGTCATCCCCCTTGCTGATGGCGGGTTTAGACCAGAACATGTGATACCTTTGGGCCAACTGGATGTGAGATGAAGTCTGATGAGATCTTCAGGACAGGTTTCCTCACACATGAAAATAAGCATGGCAGAGACAATCTCCTTTTGGCTCCTGGGCAGTGTTGGTGTCTAGCTTGGATAGGGCTGCTGAGAATTCCCTGGGGCCATCTTGTAAACAGCTAGGGGGTGGGGGTGAAAACAAAGCCCTCGTGCTGATGCTGGCCAAGCTGAAAGATGGAAAGAGCCTGGGTCTTTGATGAAGTCTTTGAGTCACTGAATTAACCACCTGGGACTGGCCCTTCCTACAGTCTTAATGTTCTGTGAATTTATAAATATCTCATTGTTTTCAGCAGTGGCATTTGATTGTAGCTGTTCAATTGAAGCCAACAAACCAAACCAAAACAAAACCTCATCTGTGAAGACTGCCAGACACCACGACTGGGAGCTCCCAGGGTTCCCATGACTGGAGTAAGTAGGGGGAACAGGACACCCAAAGAACAGTCTAGAATCTCATTTACATTTCTTCTTCTCTGTGGCCCCATGGACCATAGCTCACCAGGCTTCTCTGTCCATGGAATTCTTAAGGCAAGAACACAGGAGTGGGTTTCCACTTCCTTCTCCAGGGGGTTTTCCCAGCCCAAGGACTGAGCCCAGGTCTCCTGCACTGAAGACAGATGCTTCACCTCCTGAGCCACCAGGAAGCCCCTTGTTTGACTACATCCTCCCTATGACAACTTCTCTGAGCCCTCTTCACTCTCTCCTTTAAATGCCACGGCTTCAGCATTCTCACTGTCTCGCCACTGCAAGATTGTTGTTTTTGCTTTCTGCTAGTGACTGAAAGATTCTCTATGGTGCTCCAAATGCACATCTGAAGGCCGGTCCGAGAGGGGCTCTGCCTGACCTTAAGTCTCCCAGCTCACTCACCAGAGCCCAGGCCACAACACGCCCTCTTGTGACCCACGGCTTCAAACATCTTGCCCTTCGCCCTTCCTGATTCCAGCCTCACAGGCATGATGCATTCACTTCTCAAGTTACCTCTTCCCAGGATTCCAGCCACCCCCCACCATGTCTCTCCACAAAGGGTCACTCTCCCAGCTCCTCCTGCCGTGTTCAGGTGCTTGAGTGTAAGTACAGGCTGCTGCTGTTGCCTAGCATCAGACCACAGAGATGGCACAGGCTCCTGGTCCCCCCGTGGTCCCACCCGGATTTGACCTCACATGCAGCTACAGATCCGGTTGGGAGGGGTGCTTCTCCATTTCCATCTTAGGCAGCTCTTCAGCCAGCTGCCCCCCATCTTCCCACTAGCAGCTGCTTTTGTCTCTTTCTTCTTCGCGTTTATTTTCTTTGCCTGCACACCTTGTTTTTCTTGCAGGGGACCCCTACCCAGACCTGCCATCTGGTCCCCCTTGAAACAAAGTGTGTAGTGTGCAGAGGAAACTGGGGGGTGGGGATCCCTTGGAGCTCAAGTGGCTGCCTGGCAGAGAGAGCCCGAGCCCCAGCTGTGGGGAGGAGAGAGGGTCCCAGACAAAGTCCAAGGCAGGCCACACACCTCATTAGTTCATTTTGATTAGTTTCTTTTATCCACTTGTTAGGAAGGGTGAATCATGATAGATGAGGCTGCCCTGAGGTTGTTATTCCCTGGTGAATTATATACAATTTGGCAAGATGAGATAAACCACAGAGAAAATCCACAGAAGTTGACCCCTATATACAGGCTGACTTGTAAGAGTATAGAAGATTGCCTGAAATCCCAGTTCCCCAGGACCTCCTCATTTATTCTGCACACTTGATTGTCCTTGTTGCCTTTTGGCTCCTCGCCCACTTACGCAGTTTCTTCTTCCGTCAGCTTGGGCTGAGAACCAGAGCTGCTGTGGAGCTGGACTCAGAACCAGCAGGGGCCCTGCACACAGGTAACCCGCTAGAGACAGGATGGCCACTGTGCCACTTGCCACCTGCACCCGCACCGGGTGGCCCTGGGTCCTCCAGGACTGACATGGAGGAGGGGAGAGTCAAGGACAGGGGAGATGTGTTTGTCTGACCCCCGACTACAGAGCCAGAGCTCTGGAGCACATGCACCCAGAGCTGGTGCTCTGCAACAAGAAAGGCCACTGAGATGGGGAGGCCCACACAGGCCAAAGAACAAAAAGATAAATAAATGAAAGATCAATAGAAGTGGCCAAAAAAAGAGAGAATATTATCCTTTTACATTTACTCATGAAAAAAAGAGTCCATTCGAACATTCTTATGCATTTATTGGCCTAAGTTCTCTTCTAAGAAGAACTTTCTTTCAGCAATTTCTTGGTATTCTTTGGACACAATCCATACAGGAAAGGGGATAAGTGCTTGATTGTTTCCCTTTATTTACCAGTTTTTAGAATAATAAGTTGGTTTTCTAGCATCCTTTAGGGTTTACCACTTAGAGGTTTTTTTTTTTTTTTGGTCTTATTATAAACTCATAGATTCTAATAGGTTGGTCAAAAGTTCATTTGGGTTTTTCATAAGATGAAATGAACTTTTTGGCCGATCCAGTATTTGGTGTGTCTCAATCACTGCAGTTATGGTTTTTATTGCTGCTAAATTATCCCATCTTTGGTCTGTGGGAAGCTCTTCAGGTTAACTCTTGGGTCATTGAGACATGACCCAAGTTCTTTAATACCTTCTTTCTTTTCTAGTAGAACAGTTAATTTTGACCCATTTCAAATATTTCCTCTCAGATCCAAACTACTTTTTCAAAGAGCTCTGGTTCTTCTTAGTGGGAAATTGAATTTAGAGAACACATCTATGTGCCTCAGATACTTATTGCTCCTGAGCTGGTCATTATTTCTCTACCTTTACATTGGTCAAGGCCAGGAGTCTTTATTTAAGAAAATATTTATTGAAGATTTAAGGGAAACAGAACAGGTTGTTTGTTTGTTTGTTTGTTTAGGTTTTTTTTTTAAGTAAAAAATGGAATGGGAAGTATCAGTGCATATTATATGTAGGAAGGGTAATAAGTGTTATTTTATGAAAATTCTGTTTTACGTGCATGCATAGAAAAAGAGAAGAGAAGGTGAGAAAGAGAAAGCTTATTCAGTATCTTAAAAATACATAATTTAAATCATAAGTCACACTCCAAGAAAAGATTTGGAAGCACTGGAATACATTAGTTGTTTAAGCTGCTATAGAGAACAGTTCCATATACTGGAAGATTGCATACCACCTCAACCAAAAGGTCAGTCAGGTCACAAGACTTGAAAATCAAGTCTGTATTTTTTGTTATTAGCCATGAATCATATTTTTAATGAGAAAATCAAAACAAATAATAAGAGGAAGATTCTACAGGAAGAAAAGAGTGAGTTTTATGCAACAGGGATGCCCTCTGGATGTTTTTTCTAGACTTTTAATGTGGCCACAAAACTAATTTGTTCTAGTTCTTTCTTGGGACTTTACGAACAAACATTTCAACATGTTTTAAAATGTAAGAGTAATAATGGTCCCTAGCCGGGAGGGAAGAATAAACGGAGAGGTGAGCCTACTCACTCGATTGACCACCCGTGAATGTACTGTACTGGAGACTTGCTATGGCACTAGTGTCAAAGAACCTTCTGCCAGTGCAGGAGAGGTAAGAGATGACGGTTCAGTCCCTTGGTCGACAAGATCCCCAGGAGGAGAGCACAGCAACCCACTCCAGTATCCTGCCTGGAAGCTCTTCAGAACTCTTGGGTCATTGAGACATGACCCAAGTTCTTTAATACCTTCTTTCTTTTCTAGTAGAACAGTTAATTTTGACCCATTTCAAATATTTCCTCTCAGATCCAAACTACTTTTTCAAAGAGCTCTGGTTCTTCTTAGTGGGAAATTGAATTTAGAGAACACATCTATGTGCCTCAGATACTTATTGCTCCTGAGCTGGTCATTATTTCTCTACCTTTACATTGGTCAAGGCCAGGAGTCTTTATTTAAGAAAATATTTATTGAAGATTTAAGGGAAACAGAACAGGTTGTTTGTTTGTTTGTTTGTTTAGGTTTTTTTTTTAAGTAAAAAATGGAATGGGAAGTATCAGTGCATATTATATGTAGGAAGGGTAATAAGTGTTATTTTATGAAAATTCTGTTTTACGTGCATGCATAGAAAAAGAGAAGAGAAGGTGAGAAAGAGAAAGCTTATTCAGTATCTTAAAAATACATAATTTAAATCATAAGTCACACTCCAAGAAAAGATTTGGAAGCACTGGAATACATTAGTTGTTTAAGCTGCTATAGAGAACAGTTCCATATACTGGAAGATTGCATACCACCTCAACCAAAAGGTCAGTCAGGTCACAAGACTTGAAAATCAAGTCTGTATTTTTTTTGTTATTACCATGAATCATATTTTTAATGAGAAAATCAAAACAAATAATAAGAGGAAGATTCTACAGGAAGAAAAGAGTGAGTTTTATGCAACAGGGATGCCCTCTGGATGTTTTTTCTAGACTTTTAATGTGGCCACAAAACTAATTTGTTCTAGTTCTTTCTTGGGACTTTACGAACAAACATTTCAACATGTTTTAAAATGTAAGAGTAATAATGGTCCCTAGCCGGGAGGGAAGAATAAACGGAGAGGTGAGCCTACTCACTCGATTGACCACCCGTGAATGTACTGTACTGGAGACTTGCTATGGCACTAGTGTCAAAGAACCTTCTGCCAGTGCAGGAGAGGTAAGAGATGACGGTTCAGTCCCTTGGTCGACAAGATCCCCAGGAGGAGAGCACAGCAACCCACTCCAGTATCCTTGCCTGGAGAATCCCCGTGGACAGAGGAGCCTAGCGGGCTACAGTCCATAGAGTCGCAAAGAGTGGGATGCAACTGAAGCGGCTTAGCATACAAGCACCGTGGCTTCAACATTTGAAAAAGAGCTTGCCCATCAACCACTTTTAGCTCACTGAAGTTTTTTAAAAGGAAATTATACGAAGTCCTTCGAAAAGCGTTGTGCCTTTGGCTGCTACCCAAGAGACAGAAGATAGGAGCTGGTGTCAGCTTTGAATAGGAAGGTAATTCAATCAGGCTTAGGGCTCATGTGCCATAAACATGGACATCAAGCAGTGGAAACAGCACTGTTTCCTCTTAGTTCTAATGTAGATTGCAGGTGCACATATCAAAAGATAATGAAGCTCTAAAAGCCCCGGGAGAGACTAGAGTCACTCTGGATTGGCTGCGTAAAAGAATTCAAAAGTGGAATAAGGGACAGAAGAGTTATAAAACTGATGCGATTCATTTTTAGATATGAAGTTGAAAAGAAATGTGATCTTGAAACTCAAAGTTGGTGAGGCCTGCCATTTTTATACATTTTTAGAAGCAGTGTGTGAAAAGTTGCAGACATTTTCCTTCAATAAGGTGCACTGGGAAATGTGCAATAAAACCTAAAACTGCACAAATGCCTGCCCTAAAGCACCCGACACCCTAGCCACTTGCTCTGTACTGAGGTTTCCAGCCACCTGCACTTTAAAATCGCCCTGGGGACACGGCTGGCCAGACAGAGGAGTTGTGTTTTAGGAGAGGGATCACTCTCTCTCTCGTTCTTTCATTTACACATGTGTCACTTCATTCTTCCACTCCTGCCCGCTCACTGTCTGTTCCTCTTTACCTACTGTATAGTCATGGGGAACTCAGCACATCTTTGAATCCACTCACACAAATGCTTTAATAAGTAAGGCAGATTTTGCTAAACACTGAGGGACAGAGAAGAGGGTCTGCATTACTCACCCCACAGTAAACCGCTCAAATTCCTTTAAGGTGTCCACAGACACAGAGAACTGACGTGGTTGCCAGGGGGGAAGATGGGGTCTGTCATATGCCCCAGGAAGAGCACAGCAACCCACTCCAGTATCCTTGCCTGGAGAATCCCCGTGGACAGAGGAGCCTAGCGGGCTACAGTCCATAGAGTCGCAAAGAGTGGGATGCAACTGAAGCGGCTTAGCATACAAGCACCGTGGCTTCAACATTTGAAAAAGAGCTTGCCCATCAACCACTTTTAGCTCACTGAAGTTTTTTAAAAGGAAATTATACGAAGTCCTTCGAAAAGCGTTGTGCCTTTGGCTGCTACCCAAGAGACAGAAGATAGGAGCTGGTGTCAGCTTTGAATAGGAAGGTAATTCAATCAGGCTTAGGGCTCATGTGCCATAAACATGGACATCAAGCAGTGGAAACAGCACTGTTTCCTCTTAGTTCTAATGTAGATTGCAGGTGCACATATCAAAAGATAATGAAGCTCTAAAAGCCCCGGGAGAGACTAGAGTCACTCTGGATTGGCTGCGTAAAAGAATTCAAAAGTGGAATAAGGGACAGAAGAGTTATAAAACTGATGCGATTCATTTTTAGATATGAAGTTGAAAAGAAATGTGATCTTGAAACTCAAAGTTGGTGAGGCCTGCCATTTTTATACATTTTTAGAAGCAGTGTGTGAAAAGTTGCAGACATTTTCCTTCAATAAGGTGCACTGGGAAATGTGCAATAAAACCTAAAACTGCACAAATGCCTGCCCTAAAGCACCCGACACCCTAGCCACTTGCTCTGTACTGAGGTTTCCAGCCACCTGCACTTTAAAATCGCCCTGGGGACACGGCTGGCCAGACAGAGGAGTTGTGTTTTAGGAGAGGGATCACTCTCTCTCTCGTTCTTTCATTTACACATGTGTCACTTCATTCTTCCACTCCTGCCCGCTCACTGTCTGTTCCTCTTTACCTACTGTATAGTCATGGGGAACTCAGCACATCTTTGAATCCACTCACACAAATGCTTTAATAAGTAAGGCAGATTTTGCTAAACACTGAGGGACAGAGAAGAGGGTCTGCATTACTCACCCCACAGTAAACCGCTCAAATTCCTTTAAGGTGTCCACAGACACAGAGAACTGACGCGTGGTTGCCAAGGGGGAGGAATGGGATTGGGAGTTTGGAATTAGCACATGCAGACTATTATATATAGAATAGATAAACAAATAAATAACAAGGCCCTCCCATACACAAGGAGCGATTGTCAATGTCCTGTGATAAATCATAATAGAAAAGCACATAAAAATGTACATGTATGTACAATGAAATCACTTTGTTGTGTAGCAGACACTAACACAACATTGCAAATCAACTATAAGTTGATCAAATAAAATTTTCAAAGAAGGTTTGTGTTCTCCAAAGTCCAATCTCAACCTCACCTCCACCACAAATGATTTCCTCCCACTTCTGCTGCTTCTCTGTCCCTTCCGTTGACTCTCTCCCTCTAAGATGATCCCAGGAAATTCACTCTTCCAGCCTCCATTTGTCTGATCAGCTTAGCTGCCTCTGTTCCTGTTTCCAGTCTGGGAAACTCATTGCTAGGATCTGGCACAAGAAAGAATTCTCCAGTTGACAGCGCCTAGGCTCCTTAAAAAGCAGACTCCATAATTCATATATTCAACAAGCATTTACTGAGTGCCTGCCATTGGTCAAGGACTGTTCTAGGAGGTGAGGTCAGAGCCATCAGTAGCCGTCATGCTCTCTTAGCCTGATTTTAGGGTGAGTAGGGTGTCTCATCTTACTCCATCCATCTCATCAAAACATCTCTTCCTTAAAAAAATAAATTTGTTCATTTGGCTGCGCGAGACCTTAGTTGCAACCAGGATCTTCAAAGTTTCTTTCAGCAGATGGGATCTTTTAGTTGTGGCATGTGAACTCTTAGTTGAGGCATGTGGAATCTAGTTCCCTGACCAAGGATTGAACCTGGGTCCCTGCATTGGGAGCATAAAATCTTACTTACTAGACCACCAGGGAGGTCCCCAAGACATTTCTTCCTAACACACATGGTATTCTCTGAGAGAATTCTGGATAAAGTTGTTCACACCTAAGTGTATTTATTAAAGTTACATACATTCTTTTATATTGTTAACATGTTTTTCATTAGAAATGCCCCAAACTGAGACAGTACTGTTTCCTACCTAGCATAATAAAAGGTATTTTTAAAAACAATACAAGCTGGCTTTGACCACAGTGCTAACTGGGGTGAACACAAGCAGGAGTCGAAATTGTCTCACCCTTTGTCAAGAAAAGAGAATTCTCACTCGCAGTTTTGGAAGGCAGCCTGGCAAATGGATCAAAAGCCTGAAATCTTTCCATTCTTTTTGACTCATTAGTCCCACTTGGAAAAATATTCCCCCTAGAAATGATACAATAAGGTTATTTGCAATTTTCAGAATTGTAAAATAGCTGATAGACAGTGAAAAGTTAGAACGGGATGACTTGAAAGGGTGTGGTCTAAACAATGCATAGCTTGGAGGCACAAATTTTTCCCTAACTTAACAAGAATGCAAGAAATATGTGTTTACACTTAGCAAAAATTCCTCCAAACCCAATGCATATTAAAAATACTTGTAGAAAAAAAAAATACTGGCAGAAAGTCCTCTCTCATGAAAGGGTAACTTTCAAGTATTCGCCCCTATAATATTTGACAGTCTGTACATAAGATCTTCAGAAAATATTTATTCCATATAACTGAAACTTTGTACCCTTTGCCCAACATCTTTCAGTTTCTCCCATACCCCAGACCCTCATACAATCTGAACACATGAGTTTGACATTTTTAGAATCCACATATATGTGAGCTCATGCAGTATTTGTCCTTCTCTGTCTGACATTTCACTTAGCATATGTTTTCTTAAGAAAAATAATTTGAAGTCTGATTTCATGAAAGAAATCCTTTCTTCAAACCTTACTTCTTCCATGAAATGTTCCTTGATTAATTAATCAAAAGGATTAATTAATCCTTTTCCCTTCATAGTTTTCTGCTGATTTCACATCTCTTTCCACACTTCAACATTGATTTTCATTTGTTTGTTTGTGGATATTCTCTCTGTGTGTTTCAGGACTCCCATTCCCTAAATTTAAAAAAAACCCCGAAAGGTCTGAAAAGAATTCCTCTTCAGTTCCCTCTGTATTCTTATAGCTATATAATTACTATTTTTTTGTTGAGTGAATATGCTGATTAGATTTTGCTAGGTCAGCATTTCTCAGATTGTGTGCCATGAGTCTCTAGTTCTTAAAGATATTCCACAAATGAAGAATTTCCTAAACAAATAACTTTTGGAACACTGTTTCCTACCTAGCATAATAAAAGGTATTTTTAAAAACAATACAAGCTGGCTTTGACCACAGTGCTAACTGGGGTGAACACAAGCAGGAGTCGAAATTGTCTCACCCTTTGTCAAGAAAAGAGAATTCTCACTCGCAGTTTTGGAAGGCAGCCTGGCAAATGGATCAAAAGCCTGAAATCTTTCCATTCTTTTTGACTCATTAGTCCCACTTGGAAAAATATTCCCCCTAGAAATGATACAATAAGGTTATTTGCAATTTTCAGAATTGTAAAATAGCTGATAGACAGTGGAAAGTTAGAACGGGATGACTTGAAAGGGTGTGGTCTAAACAATGCATAGCTTGGAGGCACAAATTTTTCCCTAACTTAACAAGAATGCAAGAAATATGTGTTTACACTTAGCAAAAATTCCTCCAAACCCAATGCATATTAAAAATACTTGTAGAAAAAAAAAATACTGGCAGAAAGTCCTCTCTCATGAAAGGGTAACTTTCAAGTATTCGCCCCTATAATATTTGACAGTCTGTACATAAGATCTTCAGAAAATATTTATTCCATATAACTGAAACTTTGTACCCTTTGCCCAACATCTTTCAGTTTCTCCCATACCCCAGACCCTCATACAATCTGAACACATGAGTTTGACATTTTTAGAATCCACATATATGTGAGCTCATGCAGTATTTGTCCTTCTCTGTCTGACATTTCACTTAGCATATGTTTTCTTAAGAAAAATAATTTGAAGTCTGATTTCATGAAAGAAATCCTTTCTTCAAACCTTACTTCTTCCATGAAATGTTCCTTGATTAATTAATCAAAAGGATTAATTAATCCTTTTCCCTTCATAGTTTTCTGCTGATTTCACATCTCTTTCCACACTTCAACATTGATTTTCATTTGTTTGTTTGTGGATATTCTCTCTGTGTGTTTCAGGACTGCCATTCCTATTAGACTGAAAGGTCTTCAAGAAAAGAATTCCTCTTCAGTTCCCTCTGTATTCTTCTATCTATAAAATTACGATTTATTTGTTGAGTGAATATGCTGATTAGATTTTGCTAGGTCAGCATTTCTCAGATTGTGTGCCATGAGTCTCTAGTTCTTAAAGATATTCCACAAATGAAGAATTTCCTAAACAAATAACTTTTGGAACACTGCACACGTTGCATATTAACATATTAAAGGCTCTGAAAAGTTCTGCAGTAAATAAACCTGCTTAACTTTAACCCAACACTTTCCAAACATATTTGATAGGAACACTCTTAAAAAAAATTATTGACATTAGGCATTTTCTGGGATACTTTGTAGGAAATAGATTATTAATTCCCAGGAGACAGGGATAAAGATTATATTTTAATCATTTTGTACTCAATTTTTCATAATGTTGTTTGATACATAGTAGTGTTGGACAAAAATAAATATTTTTGTGTGAACGAATAAGTGCCTGAAGGTGAGCTTCTATAACTGGTGTGATGTGGGTTAAGCAGTTGTAGGCTAAGGGCAGGCTGATGAGGTTTTTTTTTTAAAGATTTATTTATTTATTTTTTTATTTTGGGCAGGGGTCGGGTTGGGGAGGGAGGGGAGCGGGCGCGCCACTTCTATTGGTGTTTCATTTCTCCATTTTCATCCGTTTTTGTTCTTTGGCTCCTATGGACCTCCCATCGCAGTGGCCTCTGTTGTCACAGAGCACTGGCTCTGGGCGCATGCGCTCCAGAGCTCCGGCTGGGTAGTTTGGACATATAGGTCCAGCCGCTCCGCGGCACGTGGGATATTCCCAGGCCAGGGATCGAACCGGCGCCCCTTGCACTGCAAGGTGGTGTCCTTACCCACTGGACCACCAGGGGAAGCCCCCATGAGGTTTTAAACTACATTCAAAAGCTTTTTTAACGTGAGTCCACATGGAGCTGGTCAATAGAAAAACGTATGACAATATTCCAGTCCCGGGATGAAGGCTACATCAGACCTGGAAGATTGGCTAAGGATACTGTAGCTTATACACCAGGAACTATGCATGCACGGATATGCAGACTGCAGTCAGTACATGAGATCAGCTAGTCCAATTTTTTTTTTAACTTTTTTTTTCTTTTGCCTCTAAGTCATCTTTTTTTTTTTTTCCCATCGATCTTTATTCTTTGGCGTGTGCAGGCTTCCCATCGCAGTGGCCTCTCTCACTGCAGAGCACCAGCTCTGGGCGCATGGGCTCCAGAGCGCTGGCTCGTAATTGAACACACCAGTCCAGCCGCTTGGCGGCACGTGGGATTTTCCCAGGCCAGGGATCAAACCAGCACCCCTTGCACTGCAAGGCGGACTCTTTACCCACTGGATCACCAGGGAAGCCCCAGCTAGTCCAATTCTTCTTGAAGTGTCTCACTGACATAGCCCTATTTGCCAAGGACAGTGACACACGCTCTAGGGAGGTCTGTTCTGTGAGAGAAATCTAACTAGCCAAATGAAAGCAGGGCGTTTTTTGAAATGTTGCATTTATCTTGAAATTAAAATGTTTTTGAATAAAGAAGATATGGCATATATATATATACACACGCACACATACACACAGGCATAAATGTGTGTGTGTGTTTTAATGTAAAAGTAATGTTTCACATTTTTAGCTGAGTGGTATAATAATACTTCCATTCAAGATGCAAGGACTCATCCCCATTCTTTTATTTATTCATTTTTTTAAAGATTTATTTATTTATTTATTTATTTTGGTGGGGGTGGGGTGGGGAGGGAGGGGAGCAGGCGGGCCACTTCCATTGGTCTTTCACTTGTCCATTTTCATCCATCTTTGTTCTTTGGCCTGTGTGGGCCTCCCATCGCGGTGGCCTCTGTTGTCGCAGAGCACCGGCTCTGGGCGCATGCGCTCCAGAGCTCTGGCTCGGTAGTTGGACACATCCGTCCAGCCGCTCCGCGTTGCGTAGGATCCCCCTAGGCCAGGGATCCAACCGGCGCCCCTTGCACTGCAAGGCGGTGTCCCTATCCACTGGACCACCAGGGAAGTCCCCCATTCTTTTATTTAAAATGGGAGATAACTTATCCAGAAAGAGAAAATGATTTGCTCAAGACCACACAGAGAGCCTCTGGCAATCTGAGGTTGGAGCCCAGATCTCTTGAATGCCAGTTCCTCGCTATTGCCCAACTAGATGCACCCTTCCACCTTGCACTACACCCATAAAAAGCCATTTGATCTAGTAATTCCACTTCTAAGAATCACCCCTAAAGAAATAGAGATCCGGGCTTCCCCTGGTGGTCCAGTGGGTAAGGACACCGCCTTGCAGTGCAAGGGGCGCCAATTCGAGTCCTGGCCTGGGAAGATCCCACGTGCCGCGGAGCGGCTGGACCGATGTGTCCAATCACCGAGCCGGAGCTCTGGAGCGCATGCGCCCAGAGCCAGTGCTCTGCGACAACAGACGCCACTGCGATGGGAGGCCCACAAGAGCCAAAGAACAAAGACGGATGCAAATAGAGAAATGAAAGACCAATAGAAGTGGCCCGCCCGCTCCCCTCCCTCCCCAACCCGACCCCCGCCCTAAATAAATAAATAATTAATTAATAAAAAAAAAAAAAAACAAAAGAAATAGAGATCCAAGGAAAGACCCAAAGATGTTATTTATAAGCAATTAGAAAATGCCTAAATCTTTAATAATGGGCAGGTAACTAAATAAAACGCATATGACATGATATTTTCTATTGTGTGTGTCCTGTCCTGTCCGACTCTTTGCAACCCCATGGCTCCTCGGTCCATGGAATTTTCCAGGCAAAATTACTGGAGTGGGTTGCCATTTCTTTCTCCAGGGGATCTTCCTGACCCAGGGACTGAACCTAAGTCATTTCCATCTCCTGCATTGGCAAGTGGATTCTTTATCATCTATGTATCTATTAAAAGTGATACTCACAGGGAACTCTGCCCAATGTTATGTGGCAGCCTGGATGGGAAGGGAGTTAAGGGGAGAACGGATGCACGTATATGTATGACTGACTTCCTTTGCTGTCTGCCTGAAACTATTGCATCATTGTTAATTGACTATATGCTAATATAAAGTTAAAAGTATTTTTAAAAAGTGATGCTTATGAAGAATTCTTTATAGTGCTATATTAAAGCATATAGTGTACTATGTATAGCACATAGTATTTAAAAAGGAAAGAAAATCAAGATTTCTAACTCTGTAAAGATTATTATATAGAACATCAATTAATATTATTAATTATTCTATCTCAACCACAATACTTTAAAATACTGAGTTGTCATCTTTAGGTAGCAGCATAATGGATGATTCAAATTATTTTTCTTTATACTTTTCTATGTTTTCCAAATTTTGTGCAATGAATACATAGTTAGCACTAAGCAGAGAATGGGACTTCCCAGATGGCTCAGTGGTGGAGAATCTACCCACCAGTGCAGGAGATGCAAGAGCCTAAATTCAATCCCTGGGCTGGGAAGATCCCCTGGAGTAGGAAATGGCAACCCACTTCTGTTTTCTTGCCTGGAAAACTCCATGGACAGAGGAACCTGGTGGGCTACAGTCCCTGAGGTCACAAAGAGTCGGACACAATTGAGAGACGGAGAACAGACACATACACACAAGCAGAGCATGATTTAAAAATGTATTTGTAATTCCCAAAAACAAAATTCATGGAAAGACAAACGCAATAATTGGCTATTTTAGCCACGTGATGCTGATTTCCCTTCTAAGTCCTGCTTTCCCTGCTTTCTCTGACCTACCACCTATTGGGTCTAACTGCATCTGTTTTCACCCAAAGGCTCCGAGTCCACTGGCAAAACCTGGGCAGCTGGTAAGAGGATGCTGTTCACAAAGATCGCACATGCGTGAGTTTTGGAGGAATCTTGGAGGAAAACTCATGTGGCTGGCTTTAGTCTGATCCTTCCCTCCTCCAACCTTCTTTCTTTCCTGTCTCTCTGCTTGCATTTTCCCTCTAGAAAGAGCTGGCATGTAGGTTGTGCCTCACCTGTGGAGTCCTGGGCAGGTCTTGCCCATTAGCATTTGTCAGTAAGGAAACATCATCCTTGGAGGCTGCAAACACAGGTACAGTTTCCTTTCCAAACAAATGAAATTGGACTCTGTTTCCAGAGGGGATAAATACAGTCTCTTGCAAGGAAAGTGTCTTGAAATAAATCATGATGATACCACAATATTCTAGTACAGTGGTTCTCAAACTTGAGCATACTTGATAACCACCTGGGAGGCTGGTGGAAAATACAGATGGATGGGCCCACCCACCGAATTTCTGATTCAGTAGATGAGGAGAGGTCTGGGAACAGAGAATTTGAATTTCCACCCAGATGCTGCTGCTGCTGGTCTGAGGGCCTTGTTTCAAGAGATTATTATATAGAACATCAATTAATATTATTAATTATTCTATCTCAACCACAATACTTTAAAATACTGAGTTGTCATCTTTAGGTAGCAGCATAATGGATGATTCAAATTATTTTTCTTTATACTTTTCTATGTTTTCCAAATTTTGTGCAATGAATACATAGTTAGCACTAAGCAGAGAATGGGACTTCCCAGATGGCTCAGTGGTGGAGAATCTACCCACCAGTGCAGGAGATGCAAGAGCCTAAATTCAATCCCTGGGCTGGGAAGATCCCCTGGAGTAGGAAATGGCAACCCACTTCTGTTTTCTTGCCTGGAAAACTCCATGGACAGAGGAACCTGGTGGGCTACAGTCCCTGAGGTCACAAAGAGTCGGACACAATTGAGAGACGGAGAACAGACACATACACACAAGCAGAGCATGATTTAAAAATGTATTTGTAATTCCCAAAAACAAAATTCATGGAAAGACAAACGCAATAATTGGCTATTTTAGCCACGTGATGCTGATTTCCCTTCTAAGTCCTGCTTTCCCTGCTTTCTCTGACCTACCACCTATTGGGTCTAACTGCATCTGTTTTCACCCAAAGGCTCCGAGTCCACTGGCAAAACCTGGGCAGCTGGTAAGAGGATGCTGTTCACAAAGATCGCACATGCGTGAGTTTTGGAGGAATCTTGGAGGAAAACTCATGTGGCTGGCTTTAGTCTGATCCTTCCCTCCTCCAACCTTCTTTCTTTCCTGTCTCTCTGCTTGCATTTTCCCTCTAGAAAGAGCTGGCATGTAGGTTGTGCCTCACCTGTGGAGTCCTGGGCAGGTCTTGCCCATTAGCATTTGTCAGTAAGGAAACATCATCCTTGGAGGCTGCAAACACAGGTACAGTTTCCTTTCCAAACAAATGAAATTGGACTCTGTTTCCAGAGGGGATAAATACAGTCTCTTGCAAGGAAAGTGTCTTGAAATAAATCATGATGATACCACAATATTCTAGTACAGTGGTTCTCAAACTTGAGCATACTTGATAACCACCTGGGAGGCTGGTGGAAAATACAGATGGATGGGCCCACCCACCGAATTTCTGATTCAGTAGATGAGGAGAGGTCTGGGAACAGAGAATTTGAATTTCCACCCAGATGCTGCTGCTGCTGGTCTGAGGGCCTTGTTTCAAGAGTCACTGGTCTGTCAGAATCAGGGACAGGAGGACATCTGTGACCTTGGGACCCATATATGGGTTTTAGCAGAGGAAAATTTGGATTCACATGCTTATTTCCTTTCTTTAGCCTAATTATTCTTCTGGTTTTATTTTTAACTTTTACTTTACTTTTAACTTTTACAGAGTTTTGGTGTTTACAGATATGTATGTTCCCAGATTAGTCATATGTATATCCCCCACTTCCCACCCCTCCCAACCGTCACACAGCACCCCTGAAAGGTCCCCTTTTCTCACAGAGCAATGACTATAGCTACTCTCTTCACTTATGATAGTACAGGCCTTCATGTTACTTCCATTACGCCTCTCACCCTCTTCTGTATTTTCCTATTTCTATGATGTTCATTCACTCATTCAATAATGTAAAGAATACCAACAGTACATGCATGGTTGTGTGCTAAGTCACCTCAGTCGTGTCCAACTCTTTGTGACCCTATGGACTGCAACCCACCAGGCTTCTCTGTCCATGGGATTCTCCAGACAAGAATACTGGAGTGGGTTGCCATTTCCTTCTCCAGGGGATCTTCCTGACCCAAGGATCGAACCCAGGTCTTTCTCATTGCAGGCAAATCTGAGCTGACACTAAAAATACAGTAATAAACAAGACAGACAAAATCTAACTTGAGGGCGCTTCTACCCCAATGGAAACAGTTTGCGTTAAACAACTGTGATGTGCCTTTCCAGTATCACTTGAAAATATCCTATTCTACTATAGAAGATGTGAAATGCATGACATGTATTAAGTATAAATAATGAAGCGGGACTTCCCAGGTGGTGCTACTGGTAAAGAACTGTCTTGCCAATCTAGGAGACAAGAGATGTGGGTTTGATCCCTGGGTTGGGAAGATCCCCTGGAGAAGGGCATGACAACCCACTCCAGTATTCTTGCCTAGAGAATCCTACAGACAGAGGAGCCTGGCGAGCTACAGTCCATGGGGTCGCAAAAAGTCAGACACGACTGAAGTGACTTAGCACACATGCAGCACAGTGAGTAAACAAGTACCTTGTAAGATATAGTCAATATTTATAAGATCTATTAAATAAATATGTTAGTAGAGCAAGCATATCATTGTTGAATATGGAAAGGGATGGAAGGACCAAGAGAAACCTAATATTCATGAGGTGTTAAATATTCATGAAGCATTAAACAGATATAAGCCATATGAGGCCTTTAAGTTTCAAAGAGCTTTAATTTGGCCACCCACTGGAGATACCCATCCTGTTCCCATGTGTCCCCTGTCCACCAAACACAAGGACACTCCAAAGGCAGTCATCAGGGTGATCGGCAGGCTACCACTGTGGCCAAGGGAACTTGTTTCCTACATCTGTCCTGTAAAGCAAGTTCGTATTTTGGCTCTAAGTACAGGCAAACCTCCAAGATATTGCGGATCCAGTTCCAGACCACTGCAATAAAGTGAGTATCAGAATACATTGAGTCCCAGCATGCTTACACTAGACTGTAGTCTAAGTGCACAAGAACATTATGTCTAAAAAAGAAAACAACAACAATGTATATACCTTAATTTAAAAATGTCTTATTGCTAAGAAACATTGACCATCATCCAAGTCTTCAGTGAGTCATACTCTTTTGCTGGTGGAGGATCCTCCCTTGACACTGATGGCTGCTGACTGAGCAGGGTAGTGACTCCTGAAGGGTGGGGTGACTGTGGCAATTTCTTAAAATAACACAGCAATGAAGTTGGCCGCACTGATTGACACTTCCTGGCACGAACCCAGGTCTTTCTCATTGCAGGCAAATCTGAGGCCTTAATAAACAAGACAGACAAAATCTAACTTGAGCGCTTCTACCCCAATGGAAACAGTTTGCGTTAAACAACTGTGATGTGCCTTTCCAGTATCACTTGAAAATATCCTATTCTACTATAGAAGATGTGAAATGCATGACATGTATTAAGTATAAATAATGAAGCGGGACTTCCCAGGTGGTGCTACTGGTAAAGAACTGTCTTGCCAATCTAGAAGACAAGAGATGTGGGTTTGATCCCTGGGTTGGGAAGATCCCCTGGAGAAGGGCATGACAACCCACTCCAGTATTCTTGCCTAGAGAATCCTACAGACAGAGGAGCCTGGCGAGCTACAGTCCATGGGGTCGCAAAAAGTCAGACACGACTGAAGTGACTTAGCACACATGCAGCACAGTGAGTAAACAAGTACCTTGTAAGATATAGTCAATATTTATAAGATCTATTAAATAAATATGTTAGTAGAGCAAGCATATCATTGTTGAATATGGAAAGGGATGGAAGGACCAAGAGAAACCTAATATTCATGAGGTGTTAAATATTCATGAAGCATTAAACAGATATAAGCCATATGAGGCCTTTAAGTTTCAAAGAGCTTTAATTTGGCCACCCACTGGAGATACCCATCCTGTTCCCATGTGTCCCCTGTCCACCAAACACAAGGACACTCCAAAGGCAGTCATCAGGGTGATCGGCAGGCTACCACTGTGGCCAAGGGAACTTGTTTCCTACATCTGTCCTGTAAAGCAAGTTCGTATTTTGGCTCTAAGTACAGGCAAACCTCCAAGATATTGCGGATCCAGTTCCAGACCACTGCAATAAAGTGAGTATCAGAATACATTGAGTCCCAGCATGCTTACACTAGACTGTAGTCTAAGTGCACAAGAACATTATGTCTAAAAAAGAAAACAACAACAATGTATATACCTTAATTTAAAAATGTCTTATTGCTAAGAAACATTGACCATCATCCAAGTCTTCAGTGAGTCATACTCTTTTGCTGGTGGAGGATCCTCCCTTGACACTGATGGCTGCTGACTGAGCAGGGTAGTGACTCCTGAAGGGTGGGGTGACTGTGGCAATTTCTTAAAATAACACAGCAATGAAGTTGGCCGCACTGATTGACACTTCCTGGCACAAACAATTTCTCTGTGGCCTGCCGTGCTCTCTGAAAACATTTTACCCATGGCGGAACTTCTTTCAGAATTGGAATCAATTCTCAGAAACCATGCCACTGCTTTATCAACTAAGCTCATGAAACAGCCCAAATCCCTGGTCCTTTCGACAATCTTCACAGCATCTTCACCAGAAACAGATTATACTTCAAGAAGTGACGTTGCTCATCCTTAAGGAGCAATTCTTTACCCATTAAAGTTTTATCATGAGATCTGCAGCAATTCAGTCACATCTTCAGGCTTCACTCTGAAGTCTGCTTCTCTTGCCACTTCCCCACATGTGCGGTTACTTCCTACACTGAAGTCTTGAACCCTGAAAGGTCATGAAGGTTGGAGTCAACTTTCCAAATTCTTATTTGTGTTGATATTTTTACCTCTTCCCATAGACCACCAGTGGCACAGTGGTAAAGAACCCTCCTACCAAGGCAGGAGGCGTGGGTTTGATCCCTGGGTCAGGGAAGATCCCCTGGAGGAGGAAATGGCAACCCACTCCAGCATTCTTGTCTGGAGAATCCCATGGACAGAAGAGCCTGACTGGCTACAGTCCACAGGATCACAGAGTCAGGCACAACTGAGTAACTGAATGCACACATGCACACACACATACAGACAAATCACAAATGTCCCTAATGGCATCAAGAATAATGGATCCTTGCCAGAAGGTTTTTAATAGACATTGCAGAAAACTACCGGAGAAATCACTATCTATGGCAGGTATAGTTTTATAAAATGTGTTTCTTAAATAACCAATGGACATGACACCAGTTCCAGACCACTGCAATAAAGTGAGTATCAGAGTACATTGAGTCCCAGCATGCTTACACTAGACTGTAGTCTAAGTGCACAAGAACATTATGTCTAAAAAAGAAAACAACAACAATGTATATACCTTAATTTAAAAATGTCTTATTGCTAAGAAACATTGACCATCATCCAAGTCTTCAGTGAGTCATACTCTTTTGCTGGTGGAGGATCCTCCCTTGACACTGATGGCTGCTGACTGAGCAGGGTAGTGACTCCTGAAGGGTGGGGTGACTGTGGCAATTTCTTAAAATAACACAGCAATGAAGTTGGCCGCACTGATTGACACTTCCTGGCACAAACAATTTCTCTGTGGCCTGCCGTGCTCTCTGAAAACATTTTACCCATGGCGGAACTTCTTTCAGAATTGGAATCAATTCTCAGAAACCATGCCACTGCTTTATCAACTAAGCTCATGAAACAGCCCAAATCCCTGGTCCTTTCGACAATCTTCACAGCATCTTCACCAGAAACAGATTATACTTCAAGAAGTGACGTTGCTCATCCTTAAGGAGCAATTCTTTACCCATTAAAGTTTTATCATGAGATCTGCAGCAATTCAGTCACATCTTCAGGCTTCACTCTGAAGTCTGCTTCTCTTGCCACTTCCCCACATGTGCGGTTACTTCCTACACTGAAGTCTTGAACCCTGAAAGGTCATGAAGGTTGGAGTCAACTTTCCAAATTCTTATTTGTGTTGATATTTTTACCTCTTCCCATAGACCACCAGTGGCACAGTGGTAAAGAACCCTCCTACCAAGGCAGGAGGCGTGGGTTTGATCCCTGGGTCAGGGAAGATCCCCTGGAGGAGGAAATGGCAACCCACTCCAGCATTCTTGTCTGGAGAATCCCATGGACAGAAGAGCCTGACTGGCTACAGTCCACAGGATCACAGAGTCAGGCACAACTGAGTAACTGAATGCACACATGCACACACACATACAGACAAATCACAAATGTCCCTAATGGCATCAAGAATAATGGATCCTTGCCAGAAGGTTTTTAATAGACATTGCAGAAAACTACCGGAGAAATCACTATCTATGGCAGGTATAGTTTTATAAAATGTGTTTCTTAAATAACAGACTTGAAAGTTGAAATAACTTGATCCATGAGCTGCAGAATGGATGTTGTGTTGGCAGGCATGAAAACAGCATTAATCTCATGTTCATCTCCATCAGAGCTCTTGGCTGACCAGGTGCATTGTCAGTGAGCAGTAATATTTTGAGAGGATCTTTCTTTCCTGAGCAGAAGTTCTCCACAGATGTGCTGTCATCCAAGCTTTGTTGTTCCATTTATGTATCACAGGCAGAGTAGATTTAGCATAGTTCTTAAGCATGCTAGGATTTTCCAAACAGTAAATGAGCATTGGCTTCAACTTCAAGTCACCAGCTGCACTAGCTTCTAACAAGAGAGTCAGTCCATCTCTCTCCTCTCACTTTTTTCCATCAAAAATTGTGAAATTGCTAGTTTTGACCTAACATTTCTAAGTTCTTTTAAAGATGTGTGCAAATACATATACACACACTCTCTTCCTTACTTTTCTCATTGCTAAAGTATATGTGTGTGCTCAGTGGCTCAGTCGTGTCTCACTGTGTGACTCCATGGACTGGAGCCTGCCAGGATGCTCTGTCTGTGAAATTCTCCAGGCAAGAATTCTAGAGTGAGTTACCATTTCCTTCTTAGGGGACCTTCCCGACCCAGGGATCAGATCTGTTCCTCTTGTATCACCTACATTGGCAAGTGGATTCTTGACCACTGAGCCACCTGGGAAGTCCCTTGCTAAAGTACACCTTCATATATTTATATAGTGCATTCAGTGGAGTCAACACCATGAGAAACAGCATTCTTTAAGTCTACGCAAGAAACATGTGCTAAGAAATATACAGGGTAAAAAGCACATTTTACAAGTGTTTTTGGCTGGTTTTGAAGTTGTCTGGAGAATCCCATGGACAGAAGAGCCTGACTGGCTACAGTCCACAGGATCACAGAGTCAGGCACAACTGAGTAACTGAATGCACACATGCACACACACATACAGACAAATCACAAATGTCCCTAATGGCATCAAGAATAATGGATCCTTGCCAGAAGGTTTTTAATAGACATTGCAGAAAACTACCGGAGAAATCACTATCTATGGCAGGTATAGTTTTATAAAATGTGTTTCTTAAATAACAGACTTGAAAGTTGAAATAACTTGATCCATGAGCTGCAGAATGGATGTTGTGTTGGCAGGCATGAAAACAGCATTAATCTCATGTTCATCTCCATCAGAGCTCTTGGCTGACCAGGTGCATTGTCAGTGAGCAGTAATATTTTGAGAGGATCTTTCTTTCCTGAGCAGAAGTTCTCCACAGATGTGCTGTCATCCAAGCTTTGTTGTTCCATTTATGTATCACAGGCAGAGTAGATTTAGCATAGTTCTTAAGCATGCTAGGATTTTCCAAACAGTAAATGAGCATTGGCTTCAACTTCAAGTCACCAGCTGCACTAGCTTCTAACAAGAGAGTCAGTCCATCTCTCTCCTCTCACTTTTTTCCATCAAAAATTGTGAAATTGCTAGTTTTGACCTAACATTTCTAAGTTCTTTTAAAGATGTGTGCAAATACATATACACACACTCTCTTCCTTACTTTTCTCATTGCTAAAGTATATGTGTGTGCTCAGTGGCTCAGTCGTGTCTCACTGTGTGACTCCATGGACTGGAGCCTGCCAGGATGCTCTGTCTGTGAAATTCTCCAGGCAAGAATTCTAGAGTGAGTTACCATTTCCTTCTTAGGGGACCTTTCCGACCCAGGGATCAGATCTGTTCCTCTTGTATCACCTACATTGGCAAGTGGATTCTTGACCACTGAGCCACCTGGGAAGTCCCTTGCTAAAGTACACCTTCATATATTTATATAGTGCATTCAGTGGAGTCAACACCATGAGAAACAGCATTCTTTAAGTCTACGCAAGAAACATGTGCTAAGAAATATACAGGGTAAAATTTTATAAATATTGCTTCAGCATTTTACAAGTGTGGCTTTTAATTAGAGTTCTTGTGATTTTGAAGCTTTGAAGCAGGCACTGACTTCTCTTCTCCAGCTATGAAAGTTCTAGTTGACATTGTCTTCCAGTATAAGGCTCTTGTGTCTATGTTGAAAATCTGGTGGTCAGTGTAGCCATTAATGGTCTAGATTGAATCTTCTATATCTGGAAGGGATAACTTAAGGTGCTTTCTGCATTGGCACTTGCTATTTCACCTTGGACTTTTTTTGTTATGCAGATAGCTTTTTTCCTTAAAGTCATGAACAGTCTCTGTTAACTTCAAACTTTTCACCTGTATCTATCTGGCAGGCTTGATATGAAAGTTAAGGAGGAATGTGTGAGAGTGCCTGAGGCAGAGTCCAGCATAGATGATATTCCCACAAAGGTAGCTGTTATTATTCCTACCCATCTACCTTCTGCAAGACTTCACTGCATTCTAACAAACAATGCAAAATCTTTTAAAAGACTCCTTCAATTCCTCTTAAAGGTTTTTCTTTCCTACCCTCCAGCACTAAGTTATGTTGCCAAGTTATGTCACCTAATGGGTCTGTACCTTGTCACGGCTTTATTTCTATTTCTTTCTCAAAAGCCCAGGATCTCCCTCACTCCTTATTTGTTTTAAGAAAGAGTTTGGATATAATTAATATCCAACCCACGAAATAAAGACCATGCCTGGGTTTCATCCATGGGCACCAACATTTTGTTTGAGTCTCATCTACCATCACTTAATGACAAACAAACACAGCATGTGTTTGAAGTCCTTTGTCAACCCCCACCCCTCCAAAAAGGAGCCCCCTTCTCACTCACTAGGAAATCATAGGACCCTATTTGAAATGTTGTATAGCACCAGGAGCTCCATGAAGCGCCTGTCTGGGTTGGGACAGGAAAAGCTGGAACACATTTAGCAAGGTTTTGTTTTGACTTTCAAAAAGCAGCCTTCAGGGGTCTCCCCCTTTCTTGGACCAAACAACTAAGCCGTTGAACCCACTGAAAGCAGGTTTGTAGGACCAGCTGAAAGTTATTGCACCAAGAAGCCAACCTTGGAAGGTCTGGAAAACTCCATATGGACTGCAGCCCTGGTCTCCAGGAAGCACCCAGCTCATTCTCCTTATTCAGTTTGCCTGCTGTATAATCACAGCATATGTGCTTGAAAGGCAACAGTATAGAAAAGATGCCTTGCTCTGCATTTTTCTTCTTTTTCTGTTAACTTTTATGTGAGTAATCCACGGAGATGCCACTTTAGTATTTGTTTCATCTGTGTATTCTCTGTCCATTTAGATGAGAGACAACTAAGTATGTCCTGAGCCAAGAAGGACTCAAGGAGTCAAAAGGCATTGCTACCCTCTAGGAGCCAATGTCCTGGAAATGTGTCTATCTTCCCCTGTGCTGTGGAGGCCTCCACAACACTGAGTCCTCCTTCATTCTCCAGCTTGCTTCCCAGAAACTGACTCATCTTCCAGCCCCAAATCCAAAGCCTTTATACACATAGAGACCAGATTTGCCACTTTGTCAAACCCAGAGACAAACTCAGTCTCTCTCCTGGCTCAACCCATGCAGAAGCACCCCGCTCAGATGCTAATCTGATCTCAGGAGACGTGGAGCCCATGAATTTTTTTAGAGTAAGAATCTGCTGTCACCTTCCACCACTTGATAGAAAAGCTAGGGAATTTCAGTCCTCTTTTACTGTTGAAGATCAAGAATTAGGTCCACGCTGTGCAACAGAAATATTATACAAGCCCCAAATGCTTGCTGTCCTTGGACAAAGATAATTTACGATGCTCTAGAAGCCATGTTAAAAAAACTAAAAGGAAATGGATAAAATTAATTGTATAATGCAATTGGTTTTAATAGTACATTTTAGCAAGTCCAATAGATTCCCCAGATTATCAATTCAATATGCAATCAATATAAACAATTATCAGTAAAAAAAAAAAAAAAGGGCTCTCTGTCATACTAAGTCTCGTGTGCACTATATACTTAGCACACTCAGTCACTCAGTTGTGTCCAACTCTTTGTAGTCGCATGAACTGTAGCCTGCTAGGTTCCTCTGTCTATGGAATTTTCCAGGCAAGAATAATGGAGTAGTTGCCACTTCCTACTCGAGGGGATCTTCCTGACCCAGGGATCGAACCCAAGTCTCTTGCATCTCTGGAAATGGCAGGTGAATTCTTTATCACTAGCACCACCTGGGAAGCCCTATTTTACACTTAGATCACATCTCAATTTGGGCAATCCACATATCAAAGGCCCAATTGCCACATGTGACCAATTGCTGACATATTGGACAACACAGGTTCCAGAAACATCAGGGGAGGAAACAGAACATCTGAATGAGAAATTTCAGTGAAAACAGTGTCCTATATTATTTCTTTGGGAATTCCCTCCTCTGGAGAAGAGTGTTTTCAGTATTTCCTAACCTCCTCGAGATGAGGTTAGCCTGCATCTGTAAGAAGGAAGCTTCCTTCTTCACCTGTCTTCTCTACTCCAGAAGTGCTCCTCTCACTGTGCCCTAGGATTCTGTTAAATGCAGACCCTGACTCAATAGATCTAGAGTTCTCCATTTCTGACAAGTGCTCCCTGTTGTTGGTCCTTGGATCACACGCTGAGCAGTGAGGCTCTGAAACCCAATGTGCTTCAGAGTCGTGTGTGATTAAATGAAGGTGGTGTATACTGAGGTGGAAGAACATGAACGGGGATCTGGTACTTTGATCCACCACTTTGCTGTGTGGGTAGGGCAGGCTGCTTACCCTCTCTGAACCTGTGTCCTCATCTATGGATACGGGATCTTACAGCAGTCCCTACTGTTGAAGATCAAGAATTAGGTCCACGCTGTTAAAAAAAATTGCTGTCCTTGGACAAAGATAATTTACGATGCTCTAGAAGCCATGTTAAAAAAACTAAAAGGAAATGGATAAAATTAATTGTATAATGCAATTGGTTTTAATAGTACATTTTAGCAAGTCCAATAGATTCCCCAGATTATCAATTCAATATGCAATCAATATAAACAATTATCAGTAAAAAAAAAAAAAAAGGGCTCTCTGTCATACTAAGTCTCGTGTGCACTATATACTTAGCACACTCAGTCACTCAGTTGTGTCCAACTCTTTGTAGTCGCATGAACTGTAGCCTGCTAGGTTCCTCTGTCTATGGAATTTTCCAGGCAAGAATAATGGAGTAGTTGCCACTTCCTACTCGAGGGGATCTTCCTGACCCAGGGATCGAACCCAAGTCTCTTGCATCTCTGGAAATGGCAGGTGAATTCTTTATCACTAGCACCACCTGGGAAGCCCTATTTTACACTTAGATCACATCTCAATTTGGGCAATCCACATATCAAAGGCCCAATTGCCACATGTGACCAATTGCTGACATATTGGACAACACAGGTTCCAGAAACATCAGGGGAGGAAACAGAACATCTGAATGAGAAATTTCAGTGAAAACAGTGTCCTATATTATTTCTTTGGGAATTCCCTCCTCTGGAGAAGAGTGTTTTCAGTATTTCCTAACCTCCTCGAGATGAGGTTAGCCTGCATCTGTAAGAAGGAAGCTTCCTTCTTCACCTGTCTTCTCTACTCCAGAAGTGCTCCTCTCACTGTGCCCTAGGATTCTGTTAAATGCAGACCCTGACTCAATAGATCTAGAGTTCTCCATTTCTGACAAGTGCTCCCTGTTGTTGGTCCTTGGATCACACGCTGAGCAGTGAGGCTCTGAAACCCAATGTGCTTCAGAGTCGTGTGTGTGATTAAATGAAGGTGGTGTATACTGAGGTGGAAGAACATGAACGGGGATCTGGTACTTTGATCCACCACTTTGCTGTGTGGGTAGGGCAGGCTGCTTACCCTCTCTGAACCTGTGTCCTCATCTATAAAAACAGAGGCAGTGACAGGGCTACCATCACTGGTGCCAGCACAATAGGGAATATAATCAGCCAAGATTAGACATTTGAGCTTTAGGATGTGAAAGTACAAGCTTACACTGAGACAAGAAAAGACTTACCTTTTTGGTTTCACCAGAAATGGGTTCTATGTAAGCCTCATCTCCTTAAGGAAGTCTTCCTTAACCTTCTAGTCTAATGTGGATGTAGATGAATTCCCTGTTTCTCAAAAGCCTGTATCTCTCGCATAGCCTTAATCACATAGTACCATAATCATGCACTTAGTTCTTAGTCCCTCTCACTGGAATTGAACTTGTTGGTAGGCAACAAGGACCATCTCTCATTCCATGGCTTTCTGATTGCTGGAGGAAACCAGTATTGGTTTAACAGCATAACAGCTCTGGAAGAATTTGTTTAAAATATAGATTCCTAGGCTCCATCACTATAGTTGGGTTCCATTGGTCTCCTCTGGATTGAGACATTCGTTTATTTTAAAAGCTCATCGGCATTCTGCTGCCCAGCGAGGTTTCTGCTACTTTGTATCATCAGTACCTATGCAAAGCCTGGCATAAAGGTAGCTCTCAGTAAAATGTTTGCTGGGTAAATGTTACCCTTTACATTAACACAATGTGTCACAGCTTTCAAAGGACCATTCCAAATGTAGTCTTTTAAAAACAGTTTGGCTTCAGTAGGTCTCCATTGCTGCAGGTGGGCTTTTCTCTAGTTGCAGTTAGTAGGGATTACTATCTAGTTGTGGTGCATGGGCTTCTCTTCTCTTCTCTTCTCATGGTGGCTTCTTTTCTGGTGGAGCATGGGCTCTACATCTGCAGGCTTCAGGATCGGTGGTGCAGGGACTTGGTTGCCCGGCGGCACATGGAATCTTCCCAGACCGGAGATCTCTTGCATTGGCAGGTGGATTCTTAACCATTGGACCACCAAGGAAGTAATCTTATCTTTAGGGATTGTGTTTTGTGGGCCTGATACTAATTCAATTTGGAAGACCTGGTACTTTGATCCACCACTTTGCTGTGTGGGTAGGGCAGGCTGCTTACCCTCTCTGAACCTGTGTCCTCATCTATAAAAACAGAGGCAGTGACAGGGCTACCATCACTGGTGCCAGCACAATAGGGAATATAATCAGCCAAGATTAGACATTTGAGCTTTAGGATGTGAAAGTACAAGCTTACACTGAGACAAGAAAAGACTTACCTTTTTGGTTTCACCAGAAATGGGTTCTATGTAAGCCTCATCTCCTTAAGGAAGTCTTCCTTAACCTTCTAGTCTGATGTGGATGTAGATGAATTCCCTGTTTCTCAAAAGCCTGTATCTCTCGCATAGCCTTAATCACATAGTACCATAATCATGCACTTAGTTCTTAGTCCCTCTCACTGGAATTGAACTTGTTGGTAGGCAACAAGGACCATCTCTCATTCCATGGCTTTCTGATTGCTGGAGGAAACCAGTATTGGTTTAACAGCATAACAGCTCTGGAAGAATTTGTTTAAAATATAGATTCCTAGGCTCCATCACTATAGTTGGGTTCCATTGGTCTCCTCTGGATTGAGACATTCGTTTATTTTAAAAGCTCATCGGCATTCTGCTGCCCAGCGAGGTTTCTGCTACTTTGTATCATCAGTACCTATGCAAAGCCTGGCATAAAGGTAGCTCTCAGTAAAATGTTTGCTGGGTAAATGTTACCCTTTACATTAACACAATGTGTCACAGCTTTCAAAGGACCATTCCAAATGTAGTCTTTTAAAAACAGTTTGGCTTCAGTAGGTCTCCATTGCTGCAGGTGGGCTTTTCTCTAGTTGCAGTTAGTAGGGATTACTATCTAGTTGTGGTGCATGGGCTTCTCTTCTCTTCTCTTCTCATGGTGGCTTCTTTTCTGGTGGAGCATGGGCTCTACATCTGCAGGCTTCAGGATCGGTGGTGCAGGGACTTGGTTGCCCGGCGGCACATGGAATCTTCCCAGACCGGAGATCTCTTGCATTGGCAGGTGGATTCTTAACCATTGGACCACCAAGGAAGTAATCTTATCTTTAGGGATTGTGTTTTGTGGGCCTGATACTAATTCAATTTGGAAGACCTTCTTTAAGAAAAGAGCATAAAACGAGACGTAAACATAAATGTTTATTTAGAATGAGAAAAATAACAGTAAACTCATTTTGAAAAGTTGACCAATACATTATAAAAATCAATGACCTCTTTAATTAATTTATTACCTTATATCTGTTAGTTTTTCCCTATTGTTTTGACTGCATATTCTTTTATCACCTTTTTATGTAACAGCAGTTTTATAATATTATTTATAATATAATCTTTCAGTAGTGAAATAGTAGTATAATTTAGTCCTTCCTCTAATATAATTGATTAATTTTTTTTTTTTTTAGATGACTCTAGGATGCCTAAATCCTGTGGTTTTCCTGAACTGGAATGATTAGAAATAATTTTATTATATCTGAAAATGAATGAAAATATACTGACTATTCCATTACACTCAAACTAAATGTATTCTCTTTTTGGTTTCCCCTGAACTGAGGTCTCAAAGTGCTTTCAGCCACTCCATTTTCACCCAAGAAAAAGGGAAGTATGATAAGGGAAAGCCAGAGTGGAAGAGGCAGCACTTGTAATCAACTGCTATTAAAATCTTCTTGTAATGAAAACCTGAGGCCATCTGAATACATCATCAGGGGTCATTTGGGTGCTTTGGAAGGGGTCCATGCAAGCAAGGGTCCTGATGCCCAAGCTCAGAGGGCTTCTTGGTGAACCTGCCTTTGCCCTTTGGATGCTCACAGTCCATGTACAAGTTAGAGCTCCTTGGTTATGAGCAATGGAAACAATTGTGGGTCAGGAAGAAGGTGTCTATGGGCTAGATGTTGAGTCCTCACAGAACTGAAGGATGAGCTGAACAATAATTTCTTGGAAAACAGTATTGGAATCAAGATACAAAAACAGATAGTCTTTCTGTACCATCCTTGTGAGGCTAAATGAGATTCAAATATTTTGCTTCTTTAGCTGAAGAATGTAACTCTAGGGACAACATGACTGATTGGATAAGCAAAGCTCCCAGGCCCACCCTCAACCAGGAGACAGCTGAACTGCTTGAAGAACACTTCCATCAACACTGGGTCCCATGGGAGAAGCCTAGTTACCCAACACTGAATTGGGTCCTGCTATCAGAATAAGGACGATGGGAGCTCAGTGGATGACCTCCACACCTCCTCTTCTGGGTTCCTATCAGGCTTCATATAACACTGATCACTTTATGTTGCAAATAGTTGAGTGAGTGTGTGTGTTTCTGGCTGATTTTGCATCACGCTTCTCTTCCCACTTATAAATTCCCATGCCACTTAGCATGTATGGAATACGTTCTATTAAATCAATGAATATTCTGATGACCTAGTGAAAAGGTATTATTCCTCCAAAGTTATTTGTCAAGCAGTGTGGTTTAGAGAATCCCATAGACAGAGAAGCCTGGCGGGCTACAGTCCGTAGGGTCGCAAAGAGTCAGACATGACTGAAGTGACTTAGCACGCATGCACGCACGTGGTCTAGAGAAGGCTAGCCAACTTTCCCACGGTCACATGACCAGAGATCATGTCAGAGACAAGACCCAATACCAGTCGTGGAGATAGAAGGAATTTACTGTATTCACTTCCCACTGGGGCTTGAACTTGGTCCCATCTGTAGATGTGTACTAACTGAGGAGCCTCTCGTGAAAGAAAAAGCACAAGTTCTGGAAACTTTGGTGCCTATCCACCGCCACTTCTGCTGCAACTGCATCCTCAGAGGACCAGCCAGAAAGAGTATTCTTCACATTGTGCCATCCCCTGTGGCAGTGCCACGAACCTGGGAGCCAGTCCCTCACCGGGAGTGTGTTAGACTACTACTTTCCTCTGCTATGAAAAAGCTTGTCATCCACAATGCCTCATCACATCTGAATGTGTGCCATCTGATGGCATTTCTCCCCTGAGGTGGCCCTCAATGAGCCGTCTTATAATAGGGGGTCTAAGTCATAATGACATTTGCTTTCTGCAGCTAGAGATTGCCTCAGCAACTTGAAGTACAGAACTGCTAGCAAGGAGATTCCTGGGCTAAAAAGACGACCAGGAGTCCTCACAGCTGGACCCAAGCTAATGCTTTTTCCAGGTGCCTCGTGACAAGATCTGAGTCATGTATATTGTTCAGTCAGCCGTTCTCAAACTACAGCCTGGGTTTTAATCACTAGAAGAGCTTGTTAAAATGCAAGTTGCAGGGTGACACCAATTCAACGCCTGGTGAGTCTTTGTGTGTCTGACGAGCTCCCTGAGGGTGCTGATGATGCTGGTCTGAGGACCACTCAGTGACAGCTACCGCTTGAGGTTCTTCAGGAAATTTCCCCACCCCATCACCCCCCACCACAACTGCCGCACCTGGCTCAGCTCTCCAGGGTCTCCCTGGAGGCTCTGTAGGTAAAGAATCCACCTGAAATGCAGGGGACTTGGGTTCAATCCCAGGGTCAAGAAGATCTCCTGGAGAAGGAAATGGCAACCCACTCCAGGATTCTTGCTTGGGAAATCCCATGGACAGAGGAGCGTGGTAGGTTATAGTCCATGGGGTTGCAAGAGTCACAACGTAGCAACTAAGCCACCCTCACCACCTGGCTGAGCTCTTCAGGAGAAGATGTTAAGAGGTGCATCAGAGGATTGGCAGCTATCATGTCATCCTACCAGAGCTCTCTGACTCTAATGCACAGGGCATAAGCATATGCACACACCAGAGGCTCTCCATCTTAGCAGCACTGACATTTGGGGTCTGGTAATTTGTTGTGAGGGACTGCCCTATGCATTGTAGGATGTTTAGAGGTCCCTGATCTCTTCCCTCTGAATACCAGTAGCAAGGATGCTCTCTTTCCAACAGCCATGACCTCAAAAGTCTCCAGAGACTGCCAAATGCCACTTGAGTGGCAAAATCACCTCTAGTTGAGAATGACTAATATACCTATTACAACTTGCTAGAGTGGGGTGGGAGAGGGCATTAAAGATTTTTCCAGCTGGGCTTCATGCAACCCTTGAAAGACACTGTGCATGTGCATGCTCAGTCACTCAGTTGTGCCTGACTCTTGGCCTTCCCATGGGCTATAGCTTGTCAGGCTCCCCTGTCTGTGGAATTTTCCAGTCAAAAACACTGGAGTCGGTTGCCATTTTCTTCTCCAGGGGATCTTCCCAACCCAGGGATTGAACCTACCCCTCCTGAACTTCCTGCGTTGTCAGGCAGACTCTTTACCACTGCGCCACCAGAGAAGCTCGAAGTAAACTGTCACCTGTAATAAACAAACTCCATGCAGATCCTGACATAAATCATAATGATGTCTTTCCTCTGGAGCACACATTTTTAGAAATGTTTCACATATTTAGGTCCTTTGATCCTGACCTGACTGTTTGGGAGAGCAGATATTACCACTGTATCCATTTTAAAGATGGGGAGACTGAGTTTCAGAGAGGTTCAGGATTTGCCTGAGTGGCACTAGTAGTGAAGAACCTATCTGACAATGCAGGAGATATGAGAGATGTGAATTCAATCCCTGGGTTGGGAATCTCCCCTGGAGGAGGCCTTGGCAAGCCACTCCAGTATTCTTGCCTGGAGAATTCCAGGGACAGAGGAGCTCGGTAGGCTACAGCCCATAGGGTCACACAGAATTGGACACGACCGAGCCCCTATCACACACATCTTTATACGTAAACGTTACATTGCTGCCTCCCACCGTAAGTACCAATTTTCTCTGGATTATTTGGATGAGAATTTAGGCAAAGAAAAAGTTTGGGGAAGTATATTCACTATTACTTCAGTTTAGCATTCCTGCCTAACTTCCATGTGGCTTACAAAGACATTTCAAATAAGAGCAAATCCTAGAAATCGTAATTAAAGTAGCCTAGGAAATACACATATGGAAACCATAGCTTTTGTGGTTTTATGCTAATTTGAAAGTTAAATTTTATGCTAATTTGAAAGGGGGTAGTATTTGTGTTGTGTATATGTGTTTATGCATGTGTGTGTGTGTGTGTGTGTGTGTGTGTCGTGAATTTGAGCAAGCTCTGGGAGATGGTGAAGAGCAGGGAAGTCTGGTGTACCACAGTCCATGGGGTCGCAAAGAATCTAACACAACCCGATACAAGGGTTTCCCAGATGGTGCTAGTGGTAAAGAACCTGCCTACCTGTGCAGGAGACATAAGAGACTCGAGTTCAATCCCTGAGTCAGGAAGATCCCCTGGAGAAGGGCATGGCAAATCACCCCAGTATTCTTTTTTTTTTTAAACCTTTATTTTACTTTTAACTTTTGCAGAGTTTTGTTGTTTACAGATATGCATGTTCCCAGATTAGTCATATGTATATCCCCACTTCCCACCCCTCCCAACCATCACACAGCACCCTTGAAGGGTCCCCTTTTCTCACAGAGCAATGACTATAGCTATTTTCTTCACTTATGATAGTACAGGCCTTCATGCTACTTCCTTTACGCCTCCCACCTTCTGTTCCTTCCCCACAATGTCCATATGTCCACTGTCCATGTCTGTCTTTCCATCACTTCACTGCGTATACCATCATCACCATCCTACTAGATTCCATATATATGTGTTAATATACTGTATTTGTCCTTCTCTTTCTGACTGACTTCACTTTTTATGATACGTTCTAGATCCAGCCACCTCATTAGGGCTGATTCTTCTGCATTTCTCTTTCCAGCTGTGTAGTATTCCATTGTATATATGTCCCAGAGCTTTTGTATCCATTCGTTCGTTGATGGGCATCTATGTTGCTTCCATGTTCTAGCTATTGTATAGAGAGCTGCAATGAACATTGGGGTACAGGTGCTTCTTTCAGATTTGATTTCATCAGGGTATAAGCCTAAGAGTGGGATTGCTGGGTCGTATGGTGCTTCTATTTTTAGTCACCCCAGTATTCTTGCCTGGAGAATCCCATGAAAAGAGGAGCCTGGTGGGCTACAGTCCATGAAGTTGCCAAGAGTCAGACATCATTGAGTGACTCAGCAACCAGGCAGGGTCGGTTGACCTATCTATCTATCTACCTATCTATAGTGTCTATGTGTGTGTGTATATGTAATGTGTATGTGTCAAGGTATATGGTAAGACTCTGTGTGTGTGTGTGTGTGTGTGTGTGTGGATGGATTATTATGGGGGAGGAATAAGACTTATTGGTTAGAACACTATAAATGAGACACAATTTGTCCATAGTTTTCAAAGCTAGTTGCTATTTATTTCTCCTGCCTCCTTGGCTTAAGAAAAGCTTTCAATATGAAGCTAAAAGGCTTCAGGGTTGCTAAGTGAGCCAACAGGGCCAGCCCAGACAGAGTAATGAACTTCATCCCTAGTGAGATCAAAACAAATTTCTCAGTTAGAAAGGATCCCGATCAGCCCCAAAGGAACCCACTAATGAAAGAGCTTGGATTCTTCCCCAGAGGTGAGATTGGCTCAACATCCCAGCATGCTGTTGGAGGCTCTGGTGATGCCAGGCAGATGGAGTTACAAAAATAATCACCCATGCGGAGCACTCACTGCCATGTGGCAATGAATCTGTGTCATGCCTGCACTTGCCAGAGCAATTATACCCTCCAAACAAGATGAAGTGACTCTAACAGCTTCCACCCGACTCCATATGGTCCTTCACGTTCATTATTCCCTGCAGTGGGCTTTTCTAATGGTCATATTTTCTTCCTGTGAAATTTAAGGGGGAGAAAAGGAGAAATGATAAAATCCTAAATTCTTATTTACCTGAGTCTGATAGAAGAAAGGAAAATTCTGGGGTAGAAATGTTTCTGACTGACTTCACTTTTTATGATCGTCTAGATCCAGCCACCTCATTAGGGTTGATACTTCTGCATTGCTCTTGCCAGCTGTGTAGTATTCCATTGTATATATGTCCCAGAGCTTTTGTATCCATTCGTTCGTTGATGGGCATCTATGTTGCTTCCATGTTCTAGCTATTGTATAGAGAGCTGCAATGAACATTGGGGTACAGGTGCTTCTTTCAGATTTGATTTCATCAGGGTATAAGCCTAAGAGTGGGATTGCTGGGTCGTATGGTGCTTCTATTTTTAGTCACCCCAGTATTCTTGCCTGGAGAATCCCATGAAAAGAGGAGCCTGGTGGGCTACAGTCCATGAAGTTGCCAAGAGTCAGACATCATTGAGTGACTCAGCAACCAGGCAGGGTCGGTTGACCTATCTATCTATCTACCTATCTATAGTGTCTATGTGTGTGTGTATATGTAATGTGTATGTGTCAAGGTATATGGTAAGACTCTGTGTGTGTGTGTGTGTGTGTGTGTGTGTGGATGGATTATTATGGGGGAGGAATAAGACTTATTGGTTAGAACACTATAAATGAGACACAATTTGTCCATAGTTTTCAAAGCTAGTTGCTATTTATTTCTCCTGCCTCCTTGGCTTAAGAAAAGCTTTCAATATGAAGCTAAAAGGCTTCAGGGTTGCTAAGTGAGCCAACAGGGCCAGCCCAGACAGAGTAATGAACTTCATCCCTAGTGAGATCAAAACAAATTTCTCAGTTAGAAAGGATCCCGATCAGCCCCAAAGGAACCCACTAATGAAAGAGCTTGGATTCTTCCCCAGAGGTGAGATTGGCTCAACATCCCAGCATGCTGTTGGAGGCTCTGGTGATGCCAGGCAGATGGAGTTACAAAAATAATCACCCATGCGGAGCACTCACTGCCATGTGGCAATGAATCTGTGTCATGCCTGCACTTGCCAGAGCAATTATACCCTCCAAACAAGATGAAGTGACTCTAACAGCTTCCACCCGACTCCATATGGTCCTTCACGTTCATTATTCCCTGCAGTGGGCTTTTCTAATGGTCATATTTTCTTCCTGTGAAATTTAAGGGGGAGAAAAGGAGAAATGATAAAATCCTAAATTCTTATTTACCTGAGTCTGATAGAAGAAAGGAAAATTCTGTAGAAAGAAAAGACAAAATGAAATTAGCACATTTTGCAGATTTTTGAATGCATCTTATATAATAATAATAAAATAAAATCTTCTTAAACTAATTTTTATAATTTAAAAAAAAATTTTGGCCTTTTATTGGTTTTTTATTTATTTATTTTTCATCCATATTTTTTGGCCTATGTGGGCCACCCATTGCAGTGGCCTCACTTATTGCAGAGCACCAGCACCGGGCACATGGGTTCCAGAGTGCTGGCTCACAACTGGACATACCCATCCAGCCGATCCATGGCATGCTGGATCTTCCCAGGCCAGGAACCAAACCGGCAGCCCCTGCACTACAAGGCGGACTCTCCACCCACTGGAAGCCCCCCATTTTTATAATATTTTTTGTTCTGAGTATATTGTGTCTTTGGAGTGTTAAAGAATAAGAGAGTAGGCTTCCCTGGTTGTCCAGTGGGTAAGGACACCGCCTTGCAGTGCAGGGGGCACCAGTTCAATCCATGGCCTGGGAAGATCCCACGTGCCATGTAGCGGCTGGACCCATGTGTCCAATTACCGAGCCGGAGCTCTGGAGCGCATGCGCCCAGAGCCGGTGCTCTGCAACAACAGAGCCCACTGCGATGGGAGACCCACAGGAGCCAAAGAACAAAGACGGATGAAAATAGATACACGAAAGACCAATAGAAGTGGCCCGCCCCCCCCCACTCCCCCCCACACCCCCCCCCAAAAAAATAATAAAAAAAAAAAAAAAAAAAAAAAGGAATGAGAGAAATTCAGCCTGGCTGAAGCCCTATGAGGTAGAAGGTGAATGATACAGGATGAGGTCAGCTGAGAAGTGGATAAAGGGGAATTTTAAAGGCCTTTGTAAAGAATTAGAGACATTATTATGAGCATGATAGAAAGTATATGCATTATCTATTGTTGTGTAACAAATTATGGATTGTTGCAATAGAATTGTTGTTGCCTCAAAGCCAGTTTTAAGTATTAGCCATTAAAAGAAGAAGAAGAAGAAAGCTGAGAACTTTCAAAACACGTCAGTCCTCCGGGGTCCTCCCTTTTTTTTAAACAACGCTTCCTCAATTTTGTCTCTTTTCTCTTGCATTTCAATATAAGCAGAAAGAAGAAACCAGCAGGCTCCCTCTGCACTCTGCCTGGAAATATCCTTCCCCAGCTCAGTGAGGTCGGTGGGCACATATTTGTTTTCCACAATCCCACAGTTTAGCGTTGCTGAGCCTTCTACCTCTGTGTACCTCTTCCTTCCACTTCCAATGCCATTGTCTTCCTTCCCTTCACATTCTCAGGTAACCTCCTCTAGAACCAATGGGCTTTGGTAACCCTTAGTCAAAACTCTTAGGTTTTCATTAGCACATTTCTCTAAACATTCTTTCATCTTCCACCCACTTTTTGATTCCACAGTTACTCGTGCTGTTATACCAAATTCCTGTGCCAGACGGCACAAACAAACTGAAATGTCATTGGAGTTTGGAGCAGAGAACGATTCATACAAGGGCCATGCAAAGAGAAATCAGAGGCAAAATATGGTGTATAACCCTTCTCTGATTGGTTGGTGGTGAGGTAACAGGGTGGCATTCCAGAAATCTCATTCAGCAGCCTTCTAGTTCCAAGCAGTCTGGGATCCATATGCTTGTGCTCAGCCTGAAATTACCATCCTCCACCTGGATGGGGGTCTAAGTTCCTATGGAAGAACTCACAGATTTGCATCAAATTGTTATGTACATACACTGAGGAGGAACCAGGCCCAGGCCCTCTCCCCCCTGTACAGTTTCTTCTTTCTGGGTTCCCCCAATCTCCTAATTACTGTTTGTCTGCCCTTTGGAACTCAGGGAAGGCCTCAAAGAATGAAAACCTTTTTCTTATAAACAAGAAACAGGGGACATAGAAAGTTCCTTATCTTTGGGAGGTCCCCACAGGGTCCAATCAGTTTCAATCCCACATTGCGTTTTCATTATGGTAGCACCTGACCATGTACCAATATCTACAATGGTTATCAATGCCATGTAAAAAATTCCCCCCAATTCTAGTGGTATAAAACAAAAGATATTTTTTATTTCATATAGTTCCTGAGAATCAAGAACCTGGGAGCAATTTTTTTTAAAAATACATTGCTAGATTTATTTGTTAGTGTTTTGCTGAAGATTACTGCATCTATGTTCATGGGGGTGTGGGCCCGTCATTTTCTTTTCCATGATGTCTTTGTCTAGCTTTGGTAGCAGGATTATACTGATCTCATATAATGAGCTGGGACTATTTCCTCCTTTTCTAATTTTTTGGATGAGCTTGTAAAAAATGGCATCAATTCTTCTTTACATGTGTCGACTGAAAAATACAGTCATAACCTGAAAGTAGAGTTATTTTATTCGGTGGGGATATTTAGGACTCTGAGCCTTGCGTAGACGGCATCTCAGTAGCCCTGAGAAAACTGCTCCAAGGAGACATGAGGGCAAGGCTGGCTCTGTACAAGTTTGCAACAAAGGGAACAGACCGTCTGAACATCAAAGATCAGGTATCAAGTTAAGGAATTTTGCATTCTGTGTAAGGGAAGAGGCAAGCCTCTGGGCTCACTGAATTCATTCCTTGCATTTGCACCTCGGCTCTCTGGGGCCAATCCTGTTTCCTTGTTCACCTTGAGGAGGGGCAGACCCCTGCTTCTTGCATCCCCCTGCTCCTCAGAAACCACTGTGGGGGATGGCAGAAACCACTGGATCCATTTTAGGAGCCCTCATTCACATTTGGAGATCAGAAATCACTAATGGTTGTGACATTTTTTGTTTATTAATATGGCGGGAGATATTTTCATTTCACACCGGTTAGTAGCATTCAGAAACAAGTCATCTGGGTCTGAGCTTTCCTTTGTGAAAAAGTTTTAAATTACTATGTTAATAGGTTCACCTGTCCTAAGCCTTTTTAAAAATTCTGTTTCTTCTTGAGGCAGTTTTGGTATTTTCTGGGTTTTTTTTAGGAATATCTCCATTTCACCTAGATAAATTGATTAGTCACAGTATTTCTTTATAATCCCTTTTATTTTTGAAAGTTCAATACTAACATCTTTCTTTTATTCTTTATTTTAGTATTATAATTTGAATCTTCACTCTTTGGTTCTGGTTAGTCCAGCTAAAGTTTTATCAATTTTGTTGATCTTTACAAAGAACTGTCAACTACAAACTGGCACTTACCAATTACATTGTCAGCATCTGAACAAGGGCATTTGCCATCCGCCACTGTGGAGACTGAACCCTGTGCTGGGGCAGCCGCTGACCCTCAGCACCCCCTGAGGGGGCTCAGGGTGGAGGGAGGCACTCTGTGCTCCAGGGGATCTGATGGGACAGGTCTTTAGACAGGCAGGTGTTTTTAGGAACAGATTTTATTATCTCAATCCTTGCATTTCCTCGTACCTATAAAAGCACTAAAATCCTTTCATGGTGAATCAGATCCTCATGACTAACCAGAAACCCTCTCTGTAAAATGAGTGTTTAATGGTATTACAAACCCCCTTCATCAAAACCTTATATATTGATTTTCCTCCTGCTGCCTGTTTGGAGCAGTCTCTCAGAGCTATCTGGGGTGCTGCCTCCCGGTCTGCAGTCCTAATGAGGACCCAAATAAAATTTAATCCACAACTCTCAAGTTGTTTATCTTGTTTAGTTGACTGAACCAACATTTGGTTTCCTTGATTTTCTCTCTTATTTCCATAGTTTTGTCTACTGAGAGAGGTTCAGAGACTCCACATTTGCCCTCTGAATATACAGCATCACATTGTGTACAGCGCTAAATGGACAGCAATCCGTCTTTTGTGAGATCCTACTCCCAGCCTGTGCATGCGGTCAGATCCAAAGAATTTTATATATCTGCAGAAATTAAAAAATAACAAGGCCATGAAAGTCAGAAGGGAGAGATGGATGCCCAGTTCCTGTGCTGACTTTCTTCCCTGCATCTTGAATGCTCCCATTTTGTAACAGTGAAACATTTCCACTGGGGAATCCTTGTTAACGTCAAGGCATGGAGTCATCATTCCAGATAATAGCTATAAAGTTTCCCCTAATAAAAATGAAGTTCCAGCCAACATTTAAGATGAGCTCAGCAAGAGACAAAAGTCTTTTCCAGGAGCATATTTCAACAATGGGAGCCAGTACAGAAATCTGTAGTGCTAAAATAACTGAAATTGTGATTATCCTTACAAAAATATTAACCCAGGTTTTTTAAACTTTGTTTTAGTATTATAATTTGAATCTTCACTCTTTGGTTCTGGTTAGTCCAGCTAAAGTTTTATCAATTTTGTTGATCTTTACAAAGAACTGTCAACTACAAACTGGCACTTACCAATTACATTGTCAGCATCTGAACAAGGGCATTTGCCATCCGCCACTGTGGAGACTGAACCCTGTGCTGGGGCAGCCGCTGACCCTCAGCACCCCCTGAGGGGGCTCAGGGTGGAGGGAGGCACTCTGTGCTCCAGGGGATCTGATGGGACAGGTCTTTAGACAGGCAGGTGTTTTTAGGAACAGATTTTATTATCTCAATCCTTGCATTTCCTCGTACCTATAAAAGCACTAAAATCCTTTCATGGTGAATCAGATCCTCATGACTAACCAGAAACCCTCTCTGTAAAATGAGTGTTTAATGGTATTACAAACCCCCTTCATCAAAACCTTATATATTGATTTTCCTCCTGCTGCCTGTTTGGAGCAGTCTCTCAGAGCTATCTGGGGTGCTGCCTCCCGGTCTGCAGTCCTAATGAGGACCCAAATAAAATTTAATCCACAACTCTCAAGTTGTTTATCTTGTTTAGTTGACTGAACCAACATTTGGTTTCCTTGATTTTTCTCTCTTATTTCCATAGTTTTGTCTACTGAGAGAGGTTCAGAGACTCCACATTTGCCCTCTGAATATACAGCATCACATTGTGTACAGCGCTAAATGGACAGCAATCCGTCTTTTGTGAGATCCTACTCCCAGCCTGTGCATGCGGTCAGATCCAAAGAATTTTATATATCTGCAGAAATTAAAAAATAACAAGGCCATGAAAGTCAGAAGGGAGAGATGGATGCCCAGTTCCTGTGCTGACTTTCTTCCCTGCATCTTGAATGCTCCCATTTTGTAACAGTGAAACATTTCCACTGGGGAATCCTTGTTAACGTCAAGGCATGGAGTCATCATTCCAGATAATAGCTATAAAGTTTCCCCTAATAAAAATGAAGTTCCAGCCAACATTTAAGATGAGCTCAGCAAGAGACAAAAGTCTTTTCCAGGTGCATATTTCAACAATGGGAGCCAGTACAGAAATCTGTAGTGCTGCAAAATAACTGAAATTGTGATTATCCTTACAAAAATATTAACCCAGTCACTGATCTTTGCACACCTGGTGTTTTCTAATTACCTCATCCATGTATAGACTCTTCCTCTCCTCATAATTCTGTCCTCTTCCTAACAAAGATCTTTATAACATTAATGCTTTGGGTTTGCCACTCTCTCCAACTAATTACTGAATTTCTCATCACAACTCTATTGACAGTGAAACTGTCTACCTCAGATTGGGACTTGAACCCAAAACCCAGTTTGGGACTTGAACCCATGTGGCCGGGACTTGAACCCTGACAAAACCGTGCTTGGGACTTGAACGCATGTGGTTGGAACTTGAACTCAGAAAAAACCTATGATACCCGGTCTCAGGACTTAACGGAGTTCAGGTTCTTCTTCTTCTTCTTCTTCTTTTTTAATGTCGATCTCTTTTATTGGTTTTCCATTCATTCATTTTTCATCCATCTTCATTCTTAGGCCTGTGCGGGACTCCCATTGCAGTGGTCTCTCTTGGTGCAGAGCACCGGTTCCAGGGGCATGCGCTCCAGAGCGCTGGCTCACAATTGGACACACTGGTCCAGCCACTCTGCAGCACCCAGTGCCCCTTGCACTGCAAGGCAGCCTCTCTACCCACTGGACCACCAGGGAAACCCAGAGTTCAGGTTCTTGATGTCTCATCTCAGAAAAGAATTCAGTGAGAGACAAAGTGATAGGGAAGAAGTGGATGTATTCAGATTCAGAGACAAGCACACTTCACTGGGAGAGTGTGGGCAGTTGTAGAGGGTAAGTGAGGTGGCCTGGAAATGTGGTGTGCTTAGCTTTTACGAGTTGGGTAATTTCACATGCTAATATGTGGGAGGATTAACTTGAATGCTCCCATTTTGTAACAGTGAAACATTTCCACTGGGGAATCCTTGTTAACGTCAAGGCATGGAGTCATCATTCCAGATAATAGCTATAAAGTTTCCCCTAATAAAAATGAAGTTCCAGCCAACATTTAAGATGAGCTCAGCAAGAGACAAAAGTCTTTTCCAGGTGCATATTTCAACAATGGGAGCCAGTACAGAAATCTGTAGTGCTGCAAAATAACTGAAATTGTGATTATCCTTACAAAAATATTAACCCAGTCACTGATCTTTGCACACCTGGTGTTTTCTAATTACCTCATCCATGTATAGACTCTTCCTCTCCTCATAATTCTGTCCTCTTCCTAACAAAGATCTTTATAACATTAATGCTTTGGGTTTGCCACTCTCTCCAACTAATTACTGAATTTCTCATCACAACTCTATTGACAGTGAAACTGTCTACCTCAGATTGGGACTTGAACCCAAAACCCAGTTTGGGACTTGAACCCATGTGGCCGGGACTTGAACCCTGACAAAACCGTGCTTGGGACTTGAACGCATGTGGTTGGAACTTGAACTCAGAAAAAACCTATGATACCCGGTCTCAGGACTTAACGGAGTTCAGGTTCTTCTTCTTCTTCTTCTTCTTCTTTTTTAATGTCGATCTCTTTTATTGGTTTTCCATTCATTCATTTTTCATCCATCTTCATTCTTAGGCCTGTGCGGGACTCCCATTGCAGTGGTCTCTCTTGGTGCAGAGCACCGGTTCCAGGGGCATGCGCTCCAGAGCGCTGGCTCACAATTGGACACACTGGTCCAGCCACTCTGCAGCACCCAGTGCCCCTTGCACTGCAAGGCAGCCTCTCTACCCACTGGACCACCAGGGAAACCCAGAGTTCAGGTTCTTGATGTCTCATCTCAGAAAAGAATTCAGTGAGAGACAAAGTGATAGGGAAGAAGTGGATGTATTCAGATTCAGAGACAAGCACACTTCACTGGGAGAGTGTGGGCAGTTGTAGAGGGTAAGTGAGGTGGCCTGGAAATGTGGTGTGCTTAGCTTTTACGAGTTGGGTAATTTCACATGCTAATATGTGGGAGGATTATTCCAACTATTTTGGAAAAGGGATAGAGCTGTCATAGTGCCTCTGGGTGTGTCATTTAGCTTGCTAATTGAGGATCAAGGTCTAGTCTGCCACCTTGGACCCATTTGATTCTATTTGGTTTATGTACTGTCCTTGGGCTAGGTCATTTTCTCAAAAGCTGTGCCCTGCCCCTTTCCCTCCTGTTATAACAGGACACTGGCATGTTTATTGAGTATTTACTGTATGCATGTAGGGCAGTAGGAACAATACAAGGAAATCTCAAAGAAATCAAACACTTGAATAATAAATTGAGTATATGGAGGGGGGCGGGGACTGAGACCTGGAGGATGAGTTGACCATGTATCTGTCTTAACACAAAGAGCAAGAAATGTGTAATCTTAGAAGCACGATAGAACATTCGAAAGTACAATAATGATGCTATGATAAATCAGAACTGTTTCTTAATTGCTTCTTCTATAGTGCCAAAGTACAAATTGCTCTTGGAGAGAGAAACAGAGAGCAAGGAAATTTGGTTGCCCTTTTCTAAGACAATGAGACATCTACTAAGTCAGAGAACTGCTGTTACTGATGCTGGTGGTCCCCAGACTGTACTTGAGTTCCTTGGACTCACGGAGATCCTGCTCTCTGTGAGACATAACCTCTGTCCTAGAGAAACTTCAATTTTAATTGGCGAGTCAAAACACAGTCACAGGATAAAACAAACTGTAAAGAAAGAAATAGCAATATTTATTCACTCGACAAAATTTATCAGGTGACTATGAGTCTGGAAATTTACCAGCAAAATAACAAGGTGTTAAACTTGGACTCTTCTTGTCTCAGTTTATCTGAGGTGTCACGACAGGGAGGCCAGATTCCCAAGTGAGATGTGACACCTGTTGTAAGGCAGGACCAGCAACACCAGGTTGTGCAAAATGGGTTTTCCCTCAACTGACGCCCAGTCTCCAGCCTTTGAAGCTGAGGAACGAGTTGAGGGAGGAGAAAGACTGTCGGTAGAGTGTGGGCAGTTGTAGAGGGTAAGTGAGGTGGCCTGGAAATGTGGTGTGCTTAGCTTTTACGAGTTGGGTAATTTCACATGCTAATATGTGGGAGGATTATTCCAACTATTTTGGAAAAGGGATAGAGCTGTCATAGTGCCTCTGGGTGTGTCATTTAGCTTGCTAATTGAGGATCAAGGTCTAGTCTGCCACCTTGGACCCATTTGATTCTATTTGGTTTATGTACTGTCCTTGGGCTAGGTCATTTTCTCAAAAGCTGTGCCCTGCCCCTTTCCCTCCTGTTATAACAGGACACTGGCATGTTTATTGAGTATTTACTGTATGCATGTAGGGCAGTAGGAACAATACAAGGAAATCTCAAAGAAATCAAACACTTGAATAATAAATTGAGTATATGGAGGGGGGCGGGGACTGAGACCTGGAGGATGAGTTGACCATGTATCTGTCTTAACACAAAGAGCAAGAAATGTGTAATCTTAGAAGCACGATAGAACATTCGAAAGTACAATAATGATGCTATGATAAATCAGAACTGTTTCTTAATTGCTTCTTCTATAGTGCCAAAGTACAAATTGCTCTTGGAGAGAGAAACAGAGAGCAAGGAAATTTGGTTGCCCTTTTCTAAGACAATGAGACATCTACTAAGTCAGAGAACTGCTGTTACTGATGCTGGTGGTCCCCAGACTGTACTTGAGTTCCTTGGACTCACGGAGATCCTGCTCTCTGTGAGACATAACCTCTGTCCTAGAGAAACTTCAATTTTAATTGGCGAGTCAAAACACAGTCACAGGATAAAACAAACTGTAAAGAAAGAAATAGCAATATTTATTCACTCGACAAAATTTATCAGGTGACTATGAGTCTGGAAATTTACCAGCAAAATAACAAGGTGTTAAACTTGGACTCTTCTTGTCTCAGTTTATCTGAGGTGTCACGACAGGGAGGCCAGATTCCCAAGTGAGATGTGACACCTGTTGTAAGGCAGGACCAGCAACACCAGGTTGTGCAAAATGGGTTTTCCCTCAACTGACGCCCAGTCTCCAGCCTTTGAAGCTGAGGAACGAGTTGAGGGAGGAGAAAGACTGTCGGTAGAGAACTGTTGGTGTGCGGTGAGGTCCATCCTCACTTCCAGGAAAGGGGTTGGGGGGGTGCTTCCTCTTAAACAAAAGTCAAATGGCAAGGATCTGCGGAGAGTGAGCCTGGGTGCAGCAGTTGGGGGGAAAAGTGGATTGACTTCTGGCTAATACCTGGGCAATTGAAAGAGTGACAGAGGAAAAGCTGGTTTGCTGGAGGGCTCTTTTTCTCTGCCAAAGAGGGTTTCTATTTCCTGCCCCCTTTTTGCGGCACTTTTCTACCAAGGGCCTCTATGTGATTAATTGTTGAACTCTTCGATACCCTGGTGAGGCAATTAGGTATCATGATCCCTAATGTCCAGCTGGACAAACAAAGGAGGTTGGCTGAGGTGACCTAGATCACACGAGGGCCAGGTTTGGACAGAGAAATGGGCTGTATCCTTCAGCAGCCAGAGTAGGAGTTTCAGGCAGGTCTCCTGGGACAGAATCCAGCTCCTATGCCAGGACTTTGAGTACACCTCCTTCGAGCACAGTGGTTCACTGGGCGTTTTATAATTGTCAGGGTATGTGCTCTGAGGGCAGCTGTGTGATGAAATCTGAGGGAGGGGAAATTTTTCTAAAAACTATCGTGTTTCTCATTTGCACCTGATTGGCAGCAAAGAAGAAAACTGTGCTCCTTTAATTGGTAAGGGAAATGTGTACCCAAGACACTGGGGTTTCCAGGCTTTATTTTAAAATTTCAATTAAAAGATATATGTGATGTTTGAATGAGCGCTTGCACATCTTAGTTTGCAAGCTTTTGGCAGCAACAAACGGGGTTCACGGAGCTCTCTAGAAACCCTGTCCTGTGCAATGGGATGCTTTGTGACTACAAAACAATTCAATTAAAGAAACACTGAGCTACCACGGGAGTGGAGTAGGGTAGGTAGACACAGAGGTAAATACAATACAGTCCTCTTCCAGAAGCTTATACTATTAATAAAGTTCCATTTTAATTAGGAGTAGATTCTAAAATTAGTGAGTAGGGACTTCCTGGTGGTCCAGTGGTTCATACTCTATGCTTCTAATGCAGGGGGCCTGGGTCTGAGTCCTGGTCAGGGAACTATCAGTAGATCCTGCATGCTGCCGCTAAAGGCTGGGGCAGCCCCTCTCCCCACAAAAAAGAATAGAAAACAAATCACTGAGTAAATAGAAAATCTTGCTTAGTCAAAATTATCCTTGGGGACTTCCCTGGTGGTCCAGCGGTTAAGACTTTGCTTTCCACTGCAGGCAGTACAGGTTCAATGCTTGGTCAGGGAGCTAAAATCCCACAAGCCTTGCGGTCAGAAATAAAGCCCCTCAAACATAGAAATACCAGAAGAAATACTGTAACGAATTCACTAGAGACGTCCACATAAAAAAATGTTGACAAAAATTACCCTCAAAACATTCTTTAACTTGTCTATAGAATGTTGCACACATGAGTAGTACATACAAATGTGTGCAGTCATTCATATGTCCTTTAAAGTTTAAGAACTGTAGGAGTCATGGTGTGAGGAACAAAAGAAAGACTGAACTGTTAAGTGAGTCAGGTGTGGACTGTAATATCATACCGGGATTGACTTAGATTCTCTGCCCCCTAATTTTAACAACCCCATACATTAAGTACACCTCCTTCGAGCACAGTGGTTCACTGGGCGTTTTATAATTGTCAGGGTATGTGCTCTGAGGGCAGCTGTGTGATGAAATCTGAGGGAGGGGAAATTTTTCTAAAAACTATCGTGTTTCTCATTTGCACCTGATTGGCAGCAAAGAAGAAAACTGTGCTCCTTTAATTGGTAAGGGAAATGTGTACCCAAGACACTGGGGTTTCCAGGCTTTATTTTAAAATTTCAATTAAAAGATATATGTGATGTTTGAATGAGCGCTTGCACATCTTAGTTTGCAAGCTTTTGGCAGCAACAAACGGGGTTCACGGAGCTCTCTAGAAACCCTGTCCTGTGCAATGGGATGCTTTGTGACTACAAAACAATTCAATTAAAGAAACACTGAGCTACCACGGGAGTGGAGTAGGGGTAGGTAGACACAGAGGTAAATACAATACAGTCCTCTTCCAGAAGCTTATACTATTAATAAAGTTCCATTTTAATTAGGAGTAGATTCTAAAATTAGTGAGTAGGGACTTCCCTGGTGGTCCAGTGGTTCATACTCTATGCTTCTAATGCAGGGGGCCTGGGTCTGAGTCCTGGTCAGGGAACTATCAGTAGATCCTGCATGCTGCCGCTAAAGGCTGGGGCAGCCCCTCTCCCCACAAAAAAGAATAGAAAACAAATCACTGAGTAAATAGAAAATCTTGCTTAGTCAAAATTATCCTTGGGGACTTCCCTGGTGGTCCAGCGGTTAAGACTTTGCTTTCCACTGCAGGCAGTACAGGTTCAATGCTTGGTCAGGGAGCTAAAATCCCACAAGCCTTGCGGTCAGAAATAAAGCCCCTCAAACATAGAAATACCAGAAGAAATACTGTAACGAATTCACTAGAGACGTCCACATAAAAAAATGTTGACAAAAATTACCCTCAAAACATTCTTTAACTTGTCTATAGAATGTTGCACACATGAGTAGTACATACAAATGTGTGCAGTCATTCATATGTCCTTTAAAGTTTAAGAGCTGTAGGAGTCATGGTGTGAGGAACAAAAGAAAGACTGTGTAGTTTATCTGAATATTCAAACTTGCCTATAAGACAGCTGTGAGCCAGGTGTGGACTGTAATATCATACCGGGGATTGACTTAGATTCTCTGCATAATAAACAACCCCAACATTAAGTGGGTTTAAATAGCAACCATTCATTCTAATGCAGTTATTGGTCAGTTAAGAGTCAGCCCAGTCTCATCTGAGGGTTGATACTAGAGTCTTCTCCCTGCTCTGAACACCTGAATGGGGCTCCTTTCTTAACTGTGGACTATGGCATTGGCAAATGACCTCAGGTTTTGCTTATCATGCTATTTTAAAGTATTTCTCCATGCACCTCAGATTTAGAATGGAATGCAAGAGGGCACTGAGGAAACAAAAAACAAGTGAGAAGAAATATTTCGTGGATTGAAAAGAGAGCACCCATAAGCAGCCTGGCCTATGGTCCTTCACAACTTTGCCCATAGGATTGGGGTTTATTGAATCAGGGAAGCAATCAGATAAAAAATGAACAAGGTTTGGGCTTACCTGGTGGTTCAATGGTTAAAGAGTCTGCCTTGCAGTGCAAGGGGCACTGGTTCGATCCCTGGCCTGGGAAGATCCCACGTGCCGTGGAGCGGCTGGACTGATGTGTCCAGCTACCGAGCCGGAGCTCTGGAGCGCACGCGCCCAGAGCCGGCGCTCTGCGACAACAGACACCACCGCGATGGGAGGGCCACACGGGCCAAAGAACAAAGATGGATGAAACTAGACAAATGAAAGACCAGTGGAAGTGGCCCGCCCACCCACCTCCCTCCCCACCCCTGCCAAAATAAATAAATAAATGTTTAAAAAGAATTTTTTTAAAATACAATACTGCATTTACTTAAAGAAAGACTGGAAAGAAATACAACCAAAGAAAAATGACTACTTTTGCATGGTGGGTGTTTGTTGTGTTCTCTTTTGCATTTTAAAACTTCCTTAGAAAGGAAAAATGTTTCTTAAGGGAAAAGCTGAGATTTAGCATTCAAACCCTTTGGTCTTGGGGACTTCCCTGGTGGTCTAGTGGTAAAAAATCTGCATTTTAATGCACGAGCAGCAGGTTTATCCCCTGATAGGGGAACAAAGATCCTATAAGCCATGGAGCAACTAAGCCCATGTGACCCAACTACTGAAGCTGGTGAACTCCAGAGCCTCCGTGCCACAACTCCTGAGGCCCCATGTGCCACATTAAAAAATAATAATAATCCTGCATGATGCAACAAAGATCCCACAGGCAGCAACCAAGACCCAACACAGCCAAACAAACAAGTAAAATTTAAATAACAACAACCAAAAATTGTTTGTCCTTCCCTTGCATTATTCTCCCCTGGCTGTCCTTGAGCAAGTAACTGAAATCCTCCAAGCCTTATTTTCTGTGCTTGTAAAATGGTGATAAGGCTTGCGCATGTGATGTGATGGGCATTAAGTTAGAAAATGAATACTGAGTGTTCAGCATTGATCGGTCCTTAGCATATGGCGGCCCTATAACTACTTTGTGATTCCCCAAAGTGCGTCTGTGGGATGTTAATATCATAAAAGTCCCAAGTGAAGATTTCCAAGGTCAAAACATTTGGGAATCTCTACATATTATATTCACCTGGTGGTTCAATGGTTAAAGAGTCTGCCTTGCAGTGCAAGGGGCACTGGTTCGATCCCTGGCCTGGGAAGATCCCACGTGCCGTGGAGCGGCTGGACTGATGTGTCCAGCTACCGACCCGGGAGCTCTGAGCGACGCGCCCAGAGCCGGCGCTCTGCGACAACAGACACCACCGCGATGGGAGGGCCACACGGGCCAAAGAACAAAGATGGATGAAACTAGACAAATGAAAGACCAATAGAAGTGGCCCGTCCACCCCCCTCCCTCCCCAACCCCTGCCAAAATAAATAAATAAATGTTTAAAAAGAATTTTTTTAAAATACAATACTGCATTTACTTAAAGAAAGACTGGAAAGAAATACAACCAAAGAAAAATGACTACTTTTGCATGGTGGGTGTTTGTTGTGTTCTCTTTTGCATTTTAAAACTTCCTTAGAAAGGAAAAATGTTTCTTAAGGGAAAAGCTGAGATTTAGCATTCAAACCCTTTGGTCTTGGGGACTTCCCTGGTGGTCTAGTGGTAAAAAATCTGCATTTTAATGCACGAGCAGCAGGTTTATCCCCTGATAGGGGAACAAAGATCCTATAAGCCATGGAGCAACTAAGCCCATGTGACCCAACTACTGAAGCTGGCGAACTCCAGAGCCTCCGTGCCACAACTCCTGAGGCCCCATGTGCCACATTAAAAAATAATAATAATCCTGCATGATGCAACAAAGATCCCACAGGCAGCAACCAAGACCCAACACAGCCAAACAAACAAGTAAAATTTAAATAACAACAACCAAAATTGTTTGTCCTTCCCTTGCATTATTCTCCCCTGGCTGTCCTTGAGCAAGTAACTGAAATCCTCCAAGCCTTATTTTCTGTGCTTGTAAAATGGTGATAAGGCTTGCGCATGTGATGTGATGGGCATTAAGTTAGAAAATGAATACTGAGTGTTCAGCATTGATCGGTCCTTAGCATATGGCGGCCCTATAACTACTTTGTGATTCCCCAAAGTGCGTCTGTGGGATGTTAATATCATAAAAGTCCCAAGTGAAGATTTCCAAGGTCAAAAACATTTGGGAATCTCTACATATTATATTCCCTTCTTGGGAACTCAGAGTGACGTTAGGATATTAATGGCACTGAAAATTTCTACTAGAAAGAAATATGTTTACTTTCTCTCTCTCTCTCTCTTTTTTCTTTTAAATGGGTGTTTTCCAGATGTTGACCATGAAACACTGGCCTACAGTATCCTTGCCTGAAAAGGAAGAGGGAGGTTACATTGGGAGTTCTTGAACTTTGTGAGAAAACACTGTTTTCTTCCTTGAAGAGCTTGTTAGAAAGGGTGAGGATGGAGATGTAGCCAACTGGAAGGGGCAGCCACTCAAAGCTGCACCTGATGTGGAAACCACCCAGAAAAGCGTTGGAGGCTACTGGTGGGTACTCACTGTCTGGCTGAAAAGCTAAACCTGGTGTCTCTACGGCTGGGAAATTATGGAAATTTTTGAAGATCCCACAAAACAAACAGAAAACAGATTTTAACGACTTCCTGTTTCTAGCTACTGGTAACTACCCAATAGGCAAGAGTCAGCCTCCACCCAAAGCACATGTTTTGGGCCTTCTTTTGCAGATAAGAGTCTATTAATAACACCTCCAGCACTAATTCTATTGGCGTATCATCACTCAGCATGAGAAGGACAAATACAGATGGGTGTCACGCTTGGAGCTCATTTTTACACTCTGTTGGAACACTGAGAGTTTTACCACGGAGGAACACATCCTCCTTGCTCTGGGTTATGCACCGGAGGAGGAGAGATGGGCTGAAAGCAGCCTGCATCATTACTGGCAGTGGGGCCTAGGGCCATCAACTGGGTGTGACCTCTGAGGATGCAGACAGACCTCCAAAATCAATGACAGCCTGTCTCCAAAGAGGATGAACAGCCAAGGAGAACAGCACCACGCCCAGCAGCCTAGGCAGGAGCAGCCTGATGCAGACGAGGATGTCTGCTCTCCAGAGAGGAGGCTTCTCTATCCCTGTGGTTTTCTCCCATGCATTTGTCTTCACTGGGCTTCCAGGCAGTGCTCATGGTAAAGAGCCCTCTTGCCAATTCAGGAGACAGAAGAGAAGTGGGTTCAGTTCCTGTGTCAGAAAGATCCCCTGGAGGCGGGCCTGGCAACTACAATCATGAATTTGCAGTTTCTCAAAACTGCATCCTAATTGGTTGTTCTCATTTGATCATGCGTGTAAGTGTGCCACAGGAGCTTCCCTGGTGGCTCAGCAGTGAAGAACCCTCCTGCAATGTAGGAGCCTCAGGAGACATGGGTTCGATCCCTAGGTCAGGAAGATTCCCTGGAGGAGGGCATGGCAACTCATTCCAGTATTCTTGGCTGGAGAATCCCATTGACAGAGGAGCCTGATGGACTGTGGTCTATAGGGTCACAAAGAGTCGGGCATGAGTGAAGCAACATAGCACACACACACAAACACACACACACATGCACACACACACAGTCTTTTCTAAATACAAAAGGGTTGAGAGCCAGGAAGGGCCTGATGGGGACCCTTACTAGAAATGGAAAGTAGGGTCTGGCCATCATCCTCTCTAAGGCTTCATCTTCTGATCTCTAAACCAGAGACACTACAATGTCTCCCTTGTGTGGCTATTGTGCAGATTCAAGGAGACTCACTGAGATTAAATCTGGAGTCTTAGCATGGTACCTGGCTTCTAGGAGGAGCTCTGTTAATGTTACATGTAGCTTAGATGGTGATGAAAGCGAACTTAACTCACGGGTCCGCTGTCATGTGCTGGCCACATTTACTCTGCTTTTCCCAAGAGACACCTGCGTCCCAGCAGGCGCTTGGCTGCAGTCTGCTCATGATAATTGAATCTAAGGTCTGGTCGTGCTGTGTAAAGATTAATTGATATGCAGAGACTCTGAAACAAGCTTTGGGAATCAAACATCTGGCTTGGAAGGCGGCCTGGTAGGCCAACCCCCTGTAGACTGGGGTAGGAGAGGAAAACAGGAAGTTTTATTCATCTTACTTTCTTGGTTTTTCAAGTTATGGTCTCCAGCTGTTTACATCAACTTTTCTTTTCCTAAAGAAAAGAGAGACAGAAAGGGAGAGCCACTATAAAGCCACAATCCTTCCATGAAATAGCCTTTTGTGGAAAATCAGAGTTATTCTTTTACTTGGCTAGCTCAACTTTTATTTTTTCTCTACTCCTCCCAAAGCAAACATCATTTCCCTGGCTTCTTTTCAGGTCTAAATAAATTTCAGAGAAGAAGAGAAAAAAAGGTTTATGGAGAAGGTAACGAGGAAGCAGGAAGAAAGAGGAAAAAACCCTGGAAAGAAAGAGAAAGAGTTCATGGTTCTGAAACTGTGATGCTTCAGAATGGCAGGAATGGAGGATGTCTACGCATGCAGTGGGCACTGCCGATGTGGGTCATCAGTCTCAGAGCTGAAAAAAAAACAGGGGCAAAGAAGCACTCAAAGCGTAAACTAAAGACTCTTGTGTTTCTTAGAAATAAGTGGTATTTAAGATTTTCTGCCCTGAGGTTAGCTAAACAAAGGGCAGACACATTTAACGTGGTGTTTCCTAATCTCATTGTTCGTGGATCTTCACCTTCTGGAACTGGGGAGAAGCCAGTGGTCTGTGGTCCTAGACTCCAGGGTCTCAAATCCCAACTGGGCTACCTACTTGCAAGCTAGGTGACCTTGGGCTAGCCACTGACCTCTCTGGATCCCCATATCTTCATTTGTAAAGTGGGGATAACGAGAAAGATGACAGCGGTGGGGAAAGTAAGAGTTTACACAGAACCTAGGCTGTTGTGAGGATTGAAAGAGTTAGTAGGGGTGAAGCACCTCACCTCAGGATCAATGATCTATGAATGTTAGGTCCAATTGTCCTAGTCTACCTGTTCAGGTATTTAATCCTATGCTTCAGACTCACATGCATTGGTCCTTAATAACATTGACTATCCCCAGACACTATTCTGAAACTTTCTCAGGTAAGAGCTTACTTCTCATAGTGTTTCATCTCCCATCAACCCTTGGAGGCAGGTGTACTGTCATTAATCTCAGAACGATAGGTGAGGAGATTGGAAGGGATCCCAGAGAAGTCAAGGAAGCCCCCTGCTCCCTCCCACACCCATTGGTCTAGGCATCTCTTCCATTTGGTTGTTCCCGAGTTGTATCCTTTATAATAAACAAGTGAGTGTGAGTAAAGCCCTTAAGTTCTGAGAACCATTCTAACAAATTCAAGCCAGTTTACAGCAGTCACTCAGGACATGGGATTTGCCACTGGTGTTTCAGTGGGAGCAGTCTTAGGGGACCAGGCTCCTGACCGGTGAAGTCTACACTAGCTCCCGGCGGTTACTGTCATCACTGAAGTGTGACACACCTCGCTGGTGTCCAGGGAGTTAGAGAACTGGCTGATGTAAGAAAAACCCACACCTCTGGCATCAGTGGTGTTGACAGTAGGAGAAATAGGTTTTTCTTTTGCATATTGTTGTTTAGTTGCTAAGTCCTGTCCGACTCTTTTGTGACCCCAGGAACTCCTCTGTCCAGGCTTCTCTGTGACCCCATGAACTTTCCTACCAGGTTTCTCTGTCTGAGATTTCCCAGGCAAGAATACTGGAGTAGGTTGCCATTCTCTTCTCCAGGGGATCTTCCAAATCCAGGTATCGAACTCGCACCTCTTATGTCTCCTGCACTGGGAGGCAGAATATCCCTGCACCACCTGGGAAGCCCATAGTGAGTAACACCAGAGAAACAGACATATAACTGATGAAAACAATGGGAAAGACGTGTCCAGGGTAGGATGGCTCATTTAGTTTGGCCAATTTTCTTCAAAGAGGCCTACTCAGGGATGACAGTGGAGCTCAGAACAGCTCATTCCTTTTTAAAAGTTATTTTGAATGTATTTAGAGTTAAACATTTTTTTCATTGGAGTGTACTTGATTTAAGATGCCGTGTGACTTTCAGCATATACAGCAATATGAATCAGCTATACAAATACATAGATCTGCTCTAAGAACAGCTCATTCTTGCAAAGGTGGCATCCAGGGTTTGAGAGACAGAGGTTTATTTTCCAAGGAGATGTTTACTTTTCCTTTTCTTTCCCCATAGGCTCTGACTCAGAATCATTCTTTTATCCCTCCCTCTATGCATATAACCTGATCTTTTTTTGGGAATTCTCAGAACGATAGGTGAGGAGATTGGAAGGGATCCCAGAGAAGTCAAGGAAGCCCCCTGCTCCCTCCCACACCCATTGGTCTAGGCATCTCTTCCATTTGGTTGTTCCCGAGTTGTATCCTTTATAATAAACAAGTGAGTGTGAGTAAAGCCCTTAAGTTCTGAGAACCATTCTAACAAATTCAAGCCAGTTTACAGCAGTCACTCAGGACATGGGATTTGCCACTGGTGTTTCAGTGGGAGCAGTCTTAGGGGACCAGGCTCCTGACCGGTGAAGTCTACACTAGCTCCCGGCGGTTACTGTCATCACTGAAGTGTGACACACCTCGCTGGTGTCCAGGGAGTTAGAGAACTGGCTGATGTAAGAAAAACCCACACCTCTGGCATCAGTGGTGTTGACAGTAGGAGAAATAGGTTTTTCTTTTGCATATTGTTGTTTAGTTGCTAAGTCCTGTCCGACTCTTTTGTGACCCCAGGAACTCCTCTGTCCAGGCTTCTCTGTGACCCCATGAACTTTCCTACCAGGTTTCTCTGTCTGAGATTTCCCAGGCAAGAATACTGGAGTAGGTTGCCATTCTCTTCTCCAGGGGATCTTCCAAATCCAGGTATCGAACTCGCACCTCTTATGTCTCCTGCACTGGGAGGCAGAATATCCCTGCACCACCTGGGAAGCCCATAGTGAGTAACACCAGAGAAACAGACATATAACTGATGAAAACAATGGGAAAGACGTGTCCAGGGTAGGATGGCTCATTTAGTTTGGCCAATTTTCTTCAAAGAGGCCTACTCAGGGATGACAGTGGAGCTCAGAACAGCTCATTCCTTTTTAAAAGTTATTTTGAATGTATTTAGAGTTAAACATTTTTTTCATTGGAGTGTACTTGATTTAAGATGCCGTGTGACTTTCAGCATATACAGCAATATGAATCAGCTATACAAATACATAGATCTGCTCTAAGAACAGCTCATTCTTGCAAAGGTGGCATCCAGGGTTTGAGAGACAGAGGTTTATTTTCCAAGGAGATGTTTACTTTTCCTTTTCTTTCCCCATAGGCTCTGACTCAGAATCATTCTTTTATCCCTCCCTCTATGCATATAACCTTTCAGTAAAGGGTCAAACTCTGGCCTCATTCCCCCTTGACATCAATGAAAGGAAAAAATAAGGGAACAACTTGGATCTGAAGAGGTCCAGGGAGACCCTATAAACTAGCAAAAGTGCTATTTGCATGTATTTATTTTATATATGGTTTTGAATTCTTCGAGATCCTCAAGGACTTCAGGGCACATCAAGAGAAAGCCTATGTGGTCCAGCATTTGGTTGGCTGCCCCTCCTGGCCTCTGCCTTGCTCTTTTTTCTGAGTCCTGCTTTGGGTTGTAGAAAAACACGAGTGGACACATGGGAACTGGGCATTAGGATGGAGTCCAAGAATTAGGTGAAACTTAAAATGGGCAAAAGTTTTATTATATGAGTTAGTCTTGAAGGCAGCTTATTCAAAAAGAAAGTATTTTACATATAAAATGGATAACCAAGGGGCATTTTCTGTAAGACTCAGGGAATTCAAACAGGGGCTCTGTAAAAACCTGGAGAGGTTGGAGTGGGAGGGAGGTTCAAGAGGGAGGGGACATAGGTATACCTATGGCTGATTCATGTTGATGTTTGGCAGAAACCAACAAAACTCTGTAAAGCAATTATCATTCAATTTAACAAATTTTAAAAAATAAATCATTAAAATCCCCCCAAAGAGAAAGATGTGATGTCTGAATATCAACTTTAGTAAGCACAATTGCTTCTTAAAATGTTTTTAAAAATAAGGATGGTAGGGAGGAGGCAGGGAGAGAGAGAGAGAGAGATTAGGAGTGTTTGTTATATGAAAGACATATTTAGCATAAGTCATGGAACCAGAGGATTTTTGGTGTCTCTGTAGGTTTTCCCTCTCTCCAACGATTTTGAACATTGCCATTATATCAGGCTTCCTAAAAGATTACTTTCATCTTAAAGAGTCAGAAAATATTTTCTCCAACCATCTCAGAAACTGGAACCCAGAACAGTGATGTGGAACAGTGATTCAGCCAAGGCACACCACTGCGTCGTGACCTGAAGCCCAGATTATCTCATTTCCAAGTGAAACAATATACTTCCTGAAGACAGGAAAGTTCTTTTGTTTCCAGCTTTTTAAAGATATAATTGACAAATAACATTGTATAAGCCGGTGGTTCAGTGGGTAAGGAATCTGCCCGCAATGCAGGAAACCCAGGTTCCATCCCTGGGTCAGGAAGATCCCCTGGAGAAGAGAATGGCAACCCACTCCAATATTCTTGCCTGGAGAATTCCATGGATAGAGGAGCCTGGTGGGCTACAGTCTATGGAGTTGCACAGAGTTGGACATGACTAAAACTTTCACTTTTTTCCAAGCCTAAGTATACAAATTGATGATTTAATATACATATATATTGAAAAATGATTACTACAGCAAAGTTAACATACCTATCATGACACATTGTTGCTTTTTGTGTGGTGGGAATTTTAAGTTCTACTCTCAGCATCTTTCAAGTATAGTATCATTAATCACAGTCACTATATCTTGGACCCTTTTGTATTTAATGGATGTATACTTTCCTCTGCTTGAGATTCAGCTATAGTTTTACTTTGTCCCCTAATTTTATGAACACTTTATGGCTACATAATTAAATGTGTGTGGGTTGCAACATACTTCACTTATCAAATTTGTTTCTGTGAAATCACAATTTAGTTTATTTACACCTTTTTTCTGATGTATGTTTTATGGCTGTGAATATTTTTGTACATGGCCTTTTCCTACATTTTTTGATTTTCAATATGTATTTATTAGAACAACAATTATGCACCTATTAAAAACTGTCATTGTGAAAGTGCTTTTGTAACCCACTTTATATTCCCAAAAAAAGAGCAACCATTTCCTCGTTCTCTCCACTGTTGTTTTAAAACTTTGCCATTGAATAGGTGAAAACTGGTAGTTTATTGTTGCTTAGAGCTTCCTCTTGTGGCTCAGTGGTAAAGATTTTGAACATTGCCATTATATCAGGCTTCCTAAAAGATTACTTTCATCTTAAAGAGTCAGAAAATATTTTCTCCAACCATCTCAGAAACTGGAACCCAGAACAGTGATGTGGAACAGTGATTCAGCCAAGGCACACCACTGCGTCGTGACCTGAAGCCCAGATTATCTCATTTCCAAGTGAAACAATATACTTCCTGAAGACAGGAAAGTTCTTTTGTTTCCAGCTTTTTAAAGATATAATTGACAAATAACATTGTATAAGCCGGTGGTTCAGTGGGTAAGGAATCTGCCCGCAATGCAGGAAACCCAGGTTCCATCCCTGGGTCAGGAAGATCCCCTGGAGAAGAGAATGGCAACCCACTCCAATATTCTTGCCTGGAGAATTCCATGGATAGAGGAGCCTGGTGGGCTACAGTCTATGGAGTTGCACAGAGTTGGACATGACTAAAACTTTCACTTTTTTCCAAGCCTAAGTATACAAATTGATGATTTAATATACATATATATTGAAAAATGATTACTACAGCAAAGTTAACATACCTATCATGACACATTGTTGCTTTTTGTGTGGTGGGAATTTTAAGTTCTACTCTCAGCATCTTTCAAGTATAGTATCATTAATCACAGTCACTATATCTTGGACCCTTTTGTATTTAATGGATGTATACTTTCCTCTGCTTGAGATTCAGCTATAGTTTTACTTTGTCCCCTAATTTTATGAACACTTTATGGCTACATAATTAAATGTGTGTGGGTTGCAACATACTTCACTTATCAAATTTGTTTCTGTGAAATCACAATTTAGTTTATTTACACCTTTTTTCTGATGTATGTTTTATGGCTGTGAATATTTTTGTACATGGCCTTTTCCTACATTTTTTGATTTTCAATATGTATTTATTAGAACAACAATTATGCACCTATTAAAAACTGTCATTGTGAAAGTGCTTTTGTAACCCACTTTATATTCCCAAAAAAAGAGCAACCATTTCCTCGTTCTCTCCACTGTTGTTTTAAAACTTTGCCATTGAATAGGTGAAAACTGGTAGTTTATTGTTGCTTAGAGCTTCCTCTTGTGGCTCAGTGGTAAAGAATCTGCCTGCAATGCAGAAGACCTGGGTTCAAGCCCCGGGTCGGAAAGATCCACTGGAGATGGAAATATTCTTGCCTAGGAAGTCCCTTGGAAGAGAAGCCTGGCTGGCTACAGTCCGTGAAGTCCCAAAAAGAGCTGGACATGATTTTGAGACTAAACAACAATTATTGTTTAATTTCCAATGAGGTCAGTGTTCTAAAATATGTTAGCGATTCTTTTGTGTGTTCTCTTGATGGTTTTTTTCCCTATCTGTTAAAGATTAGATTCCATAAGCTCTTTCTCTGATGTCAAAAACTCTTTTAACATGTTCAGAAATTTGCGAGGAATTAACTCACCAGTCCTTCAGAAATAACCTTAGTCACGTTAAGTTTGACGTTGGGAAAGAATGGAGTCATACTCTTTGTCTGCCTATGGTTTGGGAGTCAAATTTGTCCTTGGAGATGAAACTACTGAAGATCATTCAATTATTATGGAATAATCATAAACATGGATATACTCATCTTAAATTAACAAAATATCTGTGTGCCATATTTCCTTAGAATCTAGTATTGAAGCTTTAAGAAAACTTTGGGCAAAATCTTTAACATGAGACAGTGCATCCTCTTAATAAATTGCAACCATTAACTGGGCAAAGATCTACTGCACACTTGTTTCTAATGGGAAAACACTGATCTAAATCAAGAGCATCCAACAAAAGCCTGATTTCAGGTGTAACAACCCAGACATCAAATCCCACACCTTCCACTAGAATGAAAGTCCCTGAGGCAAGAACTTTTCTGTTTTAACTACTACTGGCTTTCAGAGATCAAAATAAGTGGGGCACATAATAGTTGATCAGTAATTATTTATTAAATTCACAAAGTCTTCTTCCTTTGGGAGCCAAGGCAGTGTCTTGGAAACAGCAGTGTCTTTGGGGTTACTTAGACCTTCATAGAAGTCAGAGGCCTACTCACAGCCTTCCCCAACTCCGAACCATCAGGAATGGCTGCTGATCACCTGGGATACCACCCCTGCTTTCAGAGATTTCTGGGAAAATTCTCTGAAGCATCAGTTATTTCAAAGCAGAAGAAAATGATTATGTATAAAACTTCTGCCTGTTAGCTTCTTCCCAATTTGTGCACGGTCCTTTGCAAATGTTCAAACTATTTGTAATGGGGCAGGTTTTTGTTGTTGTTGTTTTTCAGTTTTTATCATCACAGAACAATACTTTTGTAAAATACAGTAAAAACAAATCACTAGGAAAGGTAAATTTTAAAAATGAAAACTGGGCTTCCCCTGGTGGTCCAGTGGGTAAGGACACCGCCTTGCAGTGCAAGGGGCACCGGTTCGATCCCTGGCCTGGGAAGATCCCACGTGCCGCGGAGCGGCTGGACTGATGTGTCCAATTACCGAGCCAGAGCTCTGGAGAGCATGCGCCCAGAGCCGGCGCTCTGCAGTGACAGACGCCACTGCAATGGGAGGCCCACAGGAGCCAAAGAACAAAGACAGATGAACATAGAGAAATGAAAGACCAATAGAAGTGGCCTGCCTGCTCCCCTCCCTCCTCAACCCGACCCCCGCCCAAAATAAATAAATAAATAAAATCTTTAAAAAAAAAAAAAGAAAACTTTCAATCTTTTATTTATTAGAGTCAACAGACGAAAAGTTGCCATTCAATAAATGTAGTCATACCATATGTAAAATAGACAACCAAGGTAAACCTGCTGTAAGGCTAAGGGAACTTATACAGGGGCTCTGTAACAACCTAAAGGGGTGGGATGGGGAGAGAGATGGGAGGGAAGTTCAAGTGGGAGGGGTCATGTGTATACCTATGATTGATTTGGGCTTTTGTATGGAAGTAAGCAATAAAACTCTGTAAAAGTAAAATAAAAATAAATTAAAATTTTATTTTTTATTAAAAAATAATAAATGTAGTCAGAACAAAGACAATATAGGGGAAAAGAAAAGAATCACTAAAACTGTGTAAGAGGAGGTAATAGGTATTTAAAACAGAATTGTCAGTACACCTGTACATTTCTATTTTCAACTATAATAATAAAGAATTGATGAAGGAAATAACCCACATTAGACATTTATATGCACATTTAGAACAAACCCCACATACATCAACTTTTAAAGTTTTCATGTGACCAAATAAGTTGCTTCTTGCTGAATAATTTATATCGTCTTCGTAGGATTGAACACAAACGATCCTCACAGAGGATTCAAATAGTTTGTATATTTTATTTTCATAATGCACATGGATTTCACAGAGGCATGGATAGAAATGGAAGAGGAGAGGTTAAAGCAGTTTTGGCAAGCTCAGTGTATTTGTTTTCAAATTTTATCCAAAGTTAAACAAGTAAGACCATAATTTCAAAACTTACATCAGTAACCAGTCCATCCCACCCCTCACCCTCCTCACACACAGGCATATCTTGGCTCAGCTTAAGATCGCCTCCCACTTGCATCTAGCAGGACAGGAGCTCAGAGCCATAAATGAATTTGAATTATGGATAACGTACAAAGTTATATTTCTTTTACACTGAAGCTTGTGAAATGAGATTCATACCCATTAAACAGTTCATCTATCAAAAAATGACTCAATGGTATTTTGAAAAACTTGAAGACAACTGTTTTGTTTGATATAATCTGTGAATACGAGCTTTCAGAAATGTAACTTCTTCAAAGACAATCAGCTTTGGTAAAATGTCTTCCTTTAAGGAAAACTCCTTTGTATTTAACATATATTTCGGAGAAAACTATATTTTATATGGGCCCCCAGCCAAATGGAACAGGGTGAAATGTTGAAAGGGCAGCAGTCAAAGTAACTCTTACCAGTTACTCTGAGCATCTTCCTTTAGGTCCAGGCAAAACCCCAAATGAAGCCCAAGTGCCAAGCATTGGTAAGAAGAGGGAAACAGCATCCTGTTTTTGCCTCATTTCTTTTAGTTATAATGGAACTCACTTAGCCAATAACAAAAAAGTAAGTTGAATGAACTCACTCTTCTTTATAGTTGACATTGCTCTTTTGATCTTTTCCCATACAATAGCCAAAGCCATCATGCCAATAATGGACTTTATTCTGCTCATTGATATTTTCTTGAAAGAGTGCCAAGTTTAATAAAGTGAAGGAACATTTCTTCCAATTTCCATAAAGCTTTGTGTCTGTAAGTAATAAAATATAGGAGAAAACGCCTCAAATATTTAGTCTAATGTTACTGTTTTTTTCCCAAGGTGGTTGATTAATAAACAGACAAACCTAGTAATAAAATTCAATGATGTGTCCACTGACGAGACAGAAATTGTTGCTGAATCTGCTGTAAGAAGTAATAAAGGTAGGTAAATAATGGCACAGTGGATCAGGAGGATGGAATGAAAAACACAAAAATATTCCATGTGTACTTAAAGGAGTGTTCATGTTTAAGTGAATGAACTACACTAGAGAATCTGTTTCAGCATCTGTTTTAGTATCCACCAGGAACCCGTACAGATCCCTTGGCTAACCTTCTTCCTTGTCTGCTGAGGTAAACAGGCCAAAAAATGGATTTGGTTTGGCTGACAATGAAGCGTGCTCTGCTCCATCAAGCATTTTTTTCTGCATCATAAGGGAGCACTCAACAGGTATTCCAAAGGCACACGTGCAGAACGCAATTCCCTCTGCCCGGTCGCGCTGTCTCTTCCTGCCTCCAAGCACTTTCAGAGGACTGTGTCTTTCCCTGGTGGGACCTGGATGATTTAGAACTCTGGAGAGAAGCTTACACTCCATCTAATTGGGTGGCCAACATTTGGACTCAACTTTGAAATTCTTTTTTTTATTTTTCATGTTGTCCTTATAAACCAAACAAGATAAAAACAAGTGTAGCTAATATGGATGTGTCTGGGCGTTGATTTTTATCCATTTGTACCTTGCAGTTTAAAGTTTGAAAAAACTTAACCAGAAGACTAATGCTATTGGAAAATCACTTTCTTAAACTGTGTGTGCGTCTGTGATTCTAATAAAGAAACATATGGAATCATAAGATTATAAGCATTTTGAAGGTACAAGCTTTGGTATTAGTAGGCACTCACAAAATGCTTCATTCAGTCGCTTTTATTTATTCTTTCTTTTTGGCCACTTCTATTAATCTTTCATTTATCTATTTTCATCCATCTTTGTTCTTTGTCCCTTGTGGGCCTCCCATCACAGTGGCCTCTGTTGTCTCAGAGCACCGGCTCTGGGTGCATGCGCCCCAGAGCTCCAGCTCGGTAATTGGACACATCGGTCCAGCCGCTCAGCAGCACGTGGGATCTTCCCAGGCCAGGGATCGAACTGGTGCCCTTTGCACTGCCAGGCGGTGTCCTTACCCACTGGACCACCAGGGAGGCTCGCTTTTATTTATTCTTTTAATCAGTAAATATTTACTATTTTCCTGGCATTATCGAGGGATAAATGAATAAAGAAATAAATGAGCAAATGAATGAATAAACCACTAGCTTAGTGACATTACCATGTCTCTCCAACATTATGTGTTCTTGTTTTTCAATGTCCTCAGAAAATATAACAATTTTTAAAAACCTATTACTGTCCACAGACCTCATTCTTGGGAGATAAAAACAGCAGTAAATGTCACTAGTATCGAGGGGGAAAAAATTGAAATACAGTATATGTAGCTTCATAGTAATTAATGATTCACTTGATTACCTTCTGAATTTCTGCATACTGTGGCTCTGCAGTCCACATTAAACCTTTACTGTGGATGAAGGAATGTTCTAAACTTGTATGTATTTTCTAATGTTCTGACAACAACCCTATCAAGCATTTTTCTGCATCATAAGGGAGCACTCAACAGGTATTCCAAAGGCACACGTGCAGAACGCAATTCCCTCTGCCCGGTCGCGCTGTCTCTTCCTGCCTCCAAGCACTTTCAGAGGACTGTGTCTTTCTGGTGGGACCTGGATGATTTAGAACTCTGGAGAGAAGCTTACACTCCATCTAATTGGGTGGCCAACATTTGGACTCAACTTTGAAATTCTTTTTTTTATTTTTCATGTTGTCCTTATAAACCAAACAAGATAAAAACAAGTGTAGCTAATATGGATGTGTCTGGGCGTTGATTTTTATCCATTTGTACCTTGCAGTTTAAAGTTTGAAAAAACTTAACCAGAAGACTAATGCTATTGGAAAATCACTTTCTTAAACTGTGTGTGCGTCTGTGATTCTAATAAAGAAACATATGGAATCATAAGATTATAAGCATTTTGAAGGTACAAGCTTTGGTATTAGTAGGCACTCACAAAATGCTTCATTCAGTCGCTTTTATTTATTCTTTCTTTTTGGCCACTTCTATTAATCTTTCATTTATCTATTTTCATCCATCTTTGTTCTTTGTCCCTTGTGGGCCTCCCATCACAGTGGCCTCTGTTGTCTCAGAGCACCGGCTCTGGGTGCATGCGCCCCAGAGCTCCAGCTCGGTAATTGGACACATCGGTCCAGCCGCTCAGCAGCACGTGGGATCTTCCCAGGCCAGGGATCGAACTGGTGCCCTTTGCACTGCCAGGCGGTGTCCTTACCCACTGGACCACCAGGGAGGCTCGCTTTTATTTATTCTTTTAATCAGTAAATATTTACTATTTTCCTGGCATTATCGAGGGATAAATGAATAAAGAAATAAATGAGCAAATGAATGAATAAACCACTAGCTTAGTGACATTACCATGTCTCTCCAACATTATGTGTTCTTGTTTTTCAATGTCCTCAGAAAATATAACAATTTTTAAAAACCTATTACTGTCCACAGACCTCATTCTTGGGAGATAAAAACAGCAGTAAATGTCACTAGTATCGAGGGGGAAAAAATTGAAATACAGTATATGTAGCTTCATAGTAATTAATGATTCACTTGATTACCTTCTGAATTTCTGCATACTGTGGCTCTGCAGTCCACATTAAACCTTTACTGTGGATGAAGGAATGTTCTAAACTTGTATGTATTTTCTAATGTTCTGACAACAACCCTATGAGGTAAGAACTGTTATCCTCCCTTCATAGCTGGGCAAGTGAGGTGTTACTGTGTGAAGGAGACTGGCCGTCTGACTCTGCACCTTAACCACACCATACCCCCTCCTCCCTGTAGGAATGGAGTGCTATGCACTGGCCCATGCACAGTGAAGAGTTTGGCCTGCAGCAAAGAACTCTGTCTACCTGGATCAAGCTTTCTTGGTTATCTACAGTCCTCATAACTTCAATAAGAAAAAAGGGAGTTTGCTTGAGTTGTATCAATCAGCAGCCTCCAGACCTTCTTGAATCAACACGAGGGTAAGGATTCCATTTGTGAAACATGGTATGTGCCTCTGTGTGTGTGTGTGTGTGTGTGTGTGTGTGTGTGTATAGAAATATAAATGTTATCTCAGAGCCATGGAATTTCAGGTGAGTCTGATCTTTTCTCAATTTTCCTCTGCTTGGATTTTTACAAGGAGTAACACATAATTATATAATCGGAGAGAAATGTGCTAAATTATTTCTATTGTGAAATAAAGAGTGATGGCTCTGGAGTCAGCTTGGGTTTGAGTCACCGTGTATCTGAGCTTGGGCAAGTTTCTTATCCCCCCTTGGACGTCCTTATCTGCAAATAGGCTCTAATGAAAGCACCTGCTATGGCAATGGAGGGCAGGTGACAGCAGAGTAGTATATGGGCAGAGTCCTGACCAGAGTCCCCCTGATCTCACAAGCCCAAGGAAGAATGTCAAAGGAAGATGCACCTGCCTCATGGAGCTCACCCAGGTGGCTCCTGAAGAAACAAATGAAACTGCATCCCTAAGACCTGCCATTGGCTCTCATTCCAAGGCAAACTTGGCCACAGCCACATAAATGAGCAAATGAATGAATAAACCACTAGCTTAGTGACATTACCATGTCTCTCCAACATTATGTGTTCTTGTTTCAATGTCCTCAGAAAATATAACAATTTAAAACCTATTACTGTCCACAGACCTCATTCTTGGGAGATAAAAACAGCAGTAAATGTCACTAGTATCGAGGGGGAAAAAATTGAAATACAGTATATGTAGCTTCATAGTAATTAATGATTCACTTGATTACCTTCTGAATTTCTGCATACTGTGGCTCTGCAGTCCACATTAAACCTTTACTGTGGATGAAGGAATGTTCTAAACTTGTATGTATTTTCTAATGTTCTGACAACAACCCTATGAGGTAAGAACTGTTATCCTCCCTTCATAGCTGGGCAAGTGAGGTGTTACTGTGTGAAGGAGACTGGCCGTCTGACTCTGCACCTTAACCACACCATACCCCCTCCTCCCTGTAGGAATGGAGTGCTATGCACTGGCCCATGCACAGTGAAGAGTTTGGCCTGCAGCAAAGAACTCTGTCTACCTGGATCAAGCTTTCTTGGTTATCTACAGTCCTCATAACTTCAATAAGAAAAAAGGGAGTTTGCTTGAGTTGTATCAATCAGCAGCCTCCAGACCTTCTTGAATCAACACGAGGGTAAGGATTCCATTTGTGAAACATGGTATGTGCCTCTGTGTGTGTGTGTGTGTGTGTGTGTGTGTGTGTATAGAAATATAAATGTTATCTCAGAGCCATGGAATTTCAGGTGAGTCTGATCTTTTCTCAATTTTCCTCTGCTTGGATTTTTACAAGGAGTAACACATAATTATATAATCGGAGAGAAATGTGCTAAATTATTTCTATTGTGAAATAAAGAGTGATGGCTCTGGAGTCAGCTTGGGTTTGAGTCACCGTGTATCTGAGCTTGGGCAAGTTTCTTATCCCCCCTTGGACGTCCTTATCTGCAAATAGGCTCTAATGAAAGCACCTGCTATGGCAATGGAGGGCAGGTGACAGCAGAGTAGTATATGGGCAGAGTCCTGACCAGAGTCCCCCTGATCTCACAAGCCCAAGGAAGAATGTCAAAGGAAGATGCACCTGCCTCATGGAGCTCACCCAGGTGGCTCCTGAAGAAACAAATGAAACTGCATCCCTAAGACCTGCCATTGGCTCTCATTCCAAGGCAAACTTGGCCACAGCCACATCTCAAGCAGCTAGATTTGTTCCAACTCCAGTTTGGTTGTCAAAACCCCATTTCTGTTTTATATCAGGAGTTCAAAAGGCTCAGAGGTCCAAATGGCTCCCTTCTTGGCCTTCTTTGCGTGGAAATCCACGTGTGAATGACATTCCAGAATGTTTCATCTGTTGGTCTCCTTTAATTTGGTCAAAAAGGGGGCACTTCATATCAAACAAAAGTACTGTTGTTCTTTTTTTTTTAATGCTGGCAACGCAGGTTTGCTCTTTGTGAAGACCAGTGATTAACAGTGAAATCCACCTATGAAAAGAGCAGATGATGGAGACAACTGGAAAGATGGGTTTCATTGCTGCTTGTGGAGTGGAGGATACTCTTGGCGAAGGTAGTTGCAGCTCAGAAAAGAAAAATGCAGAAGCCATGGGTCTGAGCAATAATAATCACACCTTGTCACCTTACTTGTCCGTGGAAGAACTCTGTGATACTTGGAGGAATTTCCAGACGTCTACGGTAAGGTCCAGTGAGAACCTGCATCCTTTGCTTTCCAAAATAGGGCAGAGCATGTGACAGAAGCTCCTTTCATCAGGCTCACTCAAGTGAGACTTCTCCTGTGGGAGACCAAGTCTACCGATGAGGGTGGTGTGGGGCAGGGTCTGGTTTTCACAGATGCTGGAAGTTTACAGTGTCAAGTTCCTGGCATGGCAGTGGCCACAGTGGTTTTTTTGGTGTCTGGCGGGCCCCTGTTCAGGGGGGGACTCAGAAGCTTTCCCTCCGAGCTCAAACTCTTCCGTAACACTATTAATCGGAGAGAAATGTGCTGAAAAACGGTCCTTTTTACCCTGCTAGCTTGGGCAAGTTTCTTATCCCCCCTTGGACGTCCTTATCTGCAAATAGGCTCTAATGAAAGCACCTGCTATGGCAATGGAGGGCAGGTGACAGCAGAGTAGTATATGGGCAGAGTCCTGACCAGAGTCCCCCTGATCTCACAAGCCCAAGGAAGAATGTCAAAGGAAGATGCACCTGCCTCATGGAGCTCACCCAGGTGGCTCCTGAAGAAACAAATGAAACTGCATCCCTAAGACCTGCCATTGGCTCTCATTCCAAGGCAAACTTGGCCACAGCCACATCTCAAGCAGCTAGATTTGTTCCAACTCCAGTTTGGTTGTCAAAACCCCATTTCTGTTTTATATCAGGAGTTCAAAAGGCTCAGAGGTCCAAATGGCTCCCTTCTTGGCCTTCTTTGCGTGGAAATCCACGTGTGAATGACATTCCAGAATGTTTCATCTGTTGGTCTCCTTTAATTTGGTCAAAAAGGGGGCACTTCATATCAAACAAAAGTACTGTTGTTCTTTTTTTTTTAATGCTGGCAACGCAGGTTTGCTCTTTGTGAAGACCAGTGATTAACAGTGAAATCCACCTATGAAAAGAGCAGATGATGGAGACAACTGGAAAGATGGGTTTCATTGCTGCTTGTGGAGTGGAGGATACTCTTGGCGAAGGTAGTTGCAGCTCAGAAAAGAAAAATGCAGAAGCCATGGGTCTGAGCAATAATAATCACACCTTGTCACCTTACTTGTCCGTGGAAGAACTCTGTGATACTTGGAGGAATTTCCAGACGTCTACGGTAAGGTCCAGTGAGAACCTGCATCCTTTGCTTTCCAAAATAGGGCAGAGCATGTGACAGAAGCTCCTTTCATCAGGCTCACTCAAGTGAGACTTCTCCTGTGGGAGACCAAGTCTACCGATGAGGGTGGTGTGGGGCAGGGTCTGGTTTTCACAGATGCTGGAAGTTTACAGTGTCAAGTTCCTGGCATGGCAGTGGCCACAGTGGTTTTTTTGGTGTCTGGCGGGGCCCCTGTTCAGGCTGTTTTGGGCTTGGCTTTGTCCACGACTCAGGGAAGCTTAGCCTCAAGCCATCCGATGTCTTCTTACAAACTCTTCCTGCTTAGTTAGTAGCAAGCTTCTTTATGTATAACTAAGAACCCTGAAAGATATCAATGTAAAATACTAGGGAATTTTTTCAGCCTTATTGGAGCCTGAGAATCATCACCAGTCAGAGTTCTTACTAACAAGTCAGGTACTTTGAGACTTTGAACACAAGGACATTGTTTATCTGCACGGGGTGGTGTACCACTTCACACTTGGGGATTTCCACACCCTCATTCTTTTTTAGCTTATATATATTTTTAATTTTAATATTGGAGTATAGTTAAATGGCAAGCCACTCCAGTATTCCTTCCTGGAGAATCCCATGAACAGAGGAGCCCGGTGGGCCACAGTCCATGGGATCACAATAGTCAGACATGACTTAGCAATGAAACTACTACCTACTACCTATGGTTGATGTACAGTGTAGTATTAGTTTCGATCAGAATGGCCATCATCAAAAAGTGCATTTCCCCACCCTCATCAGTGGGTCTCAATTTTTTTACATTACAGTCACATCAGGGGAGCTTTAAAAAATCTCCTGTGTCCAGCTCCTTCTCCATACAAATTAAATGAGTGCAGGCGCCATTAATTGTTGTGTAGCCGAGTCTCAGAACCAGTGGTCCGATCAGTGGTAAAGTGTGCTCCCCAGACCAGCGCACCTGAGAGCTAGTGGGAAATGCAGATCCTCGAGACTCACCCCAGACCTGCCAAGTCAGCAACTCTGGGGCCTGCCTGTGTCACCTCACAGCAGCAATCTGTGTTTTCATAAGCCATCTTCGTGGTTCTGGTGTACATTCAAGGTTGAGACTAAGTCACTCTCAGGCTGTCATGTAGGTATTTTGAAAGCTTACTCTTTCAGGTCACTGCTTAAGAAAATGTTTATTGGCGCTTCCCTGGTGGTCCAGTGGCTAAGACCCCATGCTTCAGCTGCAGGGGTCACAGCTTCCATCCGTGGCTGGGGACCTGTGAGAGCCCGCATGCCGCATGGATGGTGCAGCCAAAAACAAGCAAAAGAAAACTTTCATCATTTCAGCTATTACATCAGGATTCAAATTTCTTCACAGAGAGAATTTTCTATGTCCCAGAGTCAGTACAGATGTCAAACCAACTCTGTTCCTTCTGCTCAAGTTTTGACTGAATCCATTTTTTAAAAAAGTCTAAAGTATCTATTTCACTGTATTTATTCAACCAGACTTTGTTTCCCTGGTGGCTCAAATGGTAAAGACTCTTCCTGAAAGGCGGGAGACTTGGGATCAATCCCTGCATTGGGAAGATCCCCTGGAGGAGGGATAGGCTACCCACTCCAGTATTCTTGCCTGGAGAACCCCACGGACAGAAGAGCCTGGCAGGCTACAGTCCGTAGTGTGGCAAAGAGTTGGACACGACTGAAGAGACTTAGCACACATTTAACCAGACTTTGTTTACCTAGTTTGGAAAAGTTGAACCAAAAATAAAATGAAAGGAACTGGTTAGCATCTAGAGCACAGTCAGAGACACAAACTAGCAAGACACACACATGTGTGCATGCACTTAACTACATGTATCTGCACCCATGCACAAATTTTCATGGGCACACACCTAGTTCCATGAGGTGCGTGTTGCCTGTCCCGAGCAGCACTCCTGGATCTAAGGGACAAGACAAAATTGTTGATTGACCAGGAGAGACCCATATGAAATACTGCATTGCTTGGATCTTACAATCCTAGGTGAGAAATGTTTATCCTGTGACTTTCTCTGTAACAGGAAAATTGGGCTTGCTCTCAAAGCCAGCTTCTGCCGCTTAGCAGCAGTGACATGAAAATAGTGATGGTCCTCTTATGGTAACAGTGACATTAATCAATGGTTTTATGGTTGCTCATTTTATTATTGCTGTTAGCATCATCATATGGCAGTGGGCGGTGGGAAGGCTTCCAATACAACCACCCGTTTGAGACATGCAAGCACAGAAAAGGATTCTCTCATCAAACATCTTTCCATTCAACCTGGAAAAGAAGACTTCAAGAAAGCCTGAAAGAGGAGATTTGGATCAATTTTGACTACAAGTCCCCCTCCCTAAACTTAAAAATAAAATAGAGCACCTGGATTTCAGGAAATCATGCAAGGACATGAGTAATCAGTTTAAGAATGTTCTAAGGTGTCTGTTCTTTATGCAGTAGAATTACATTTGCTATTTTGAAAACAACACCTTTCCAGGAAGGACCTCGCAGGAGAAGAAGAGAGATGTTTATATCACATCTCATGCAGTGAAGCCCTTAGAGGAGGTTGTAGCACCTTAGAAATTAAGAGAGAGAATGCCAGGGGTCTGGGATATAACAGTGGATAATCACAACCACATTAGTTAAGCACTTCATCAATGCAAATTAAGCATTAACTGTCAGGCTCTGGGAAAAGAACTCCCACCCATTATATCCAGGTCCAATCACGAGCCCCATGATACAGATGGAAACTGAGGCACAGAGGTTACATAAACAAGTCTTCCAATTGGTGAATATCTGAATTTGAACCTATTGCCACAGTTAACCAGTCAGAGAGTGAGAGGTGACTTCCATTCCCATCCCATCCCTTCATTAAAATTTCCAGGGTCCTGCTCATCTCTCTTGTACAGACATGATCATGTTTATTACTTCCCAATTATGCAACAAGCACAATCTGTTTTGGAGTGAAATAGTGGTGGGTACAATCGGCACAGACCATTTTCAAGTGGGAATACAGGAGAATAACAGCAGTCAGATAGGATCAGTGTCACCCTGGGGGCGTCTCAGGGGGAGTCACAGCAGAGCTGAGAGCTGAAGGTGTTTTTCACTGGCTGAGGAGAGCAAAGAGAATCCCAGGTAGAGGGGAGAGCCTAGAGAAGGCCTGGAGGCTGTAAAGTACGGCCCTTTAGCAAGACTCAACAGTTCAACATGACTAGGTTCCTTAAGAGCATTTGGTTTGATTTTGACAACTAAGGAGTCTTTGCAGGATCTTAAATAGGGAAGGGTCTTGATCACATTTGAGTTCTAAAAGATTATTCTGACTGGAGCATAGGGAATGTACTGGGTTTGGGTAGTTCCTGACCATGGGCAGGGGGATCGCTAATAAGTATTTATCAAGTGATTCCTTGCTATGTGCTCGTCATCGCTCTGGCACTGGGTTCTGTGGGAAACAAGACAGGTGAGAGGTAGGGTGTGCTGTTCCCACGCTTCTGAAAATACCTGTGGTGAAGAACTGGAATTTCTTGCAGTCAGTGTGTGCTCCAGTGGGCACGGTTCATGCACTCTCACACCTCGTGGGAGCCGCCACTTGAGCCTGTCCTTGCCTAAGTGTCCCACTCCACTCCAGGAGACCAGGCAATGGATTCTGCATGGCCGTGGTGCCGCAACGTCAAATTGCTGCCAAAGTCTTAAAACCTTTACTCTCGATGACTCACAGCAACTTTATACAACTAGGGACAAGTGTGAGATAGAAGTAGATCTGGAGAAAGGTTCCATGCTGGAGATATTGATTATAAGGTGCCTAGTGAAATGCAAGAGATGTCGAGACAGACGGTAGATGGGTTGGAACTTTAGCCCACTAAGGTGGGAGGAGCCATGTGCCTTGTCATTTCTATTAGTTCCTTGAAACCAACTTAAACCTGAGTCTGACTCACTATCTCAGCACTTTAGATTTAGGTGATAAAGTCAACTGACTTCACGGTTAAAAGCAAACAAATAATGTTGCTAGCCGAATTATGTTTGGGCACCTACTGAATGTGTGTGTGACGGGGACGGGAAATGGGTGGAAAAGAGCCAGAAGCAGCAGACCCTCCGTATACACAGCACGGTGAACTCACTCCTGCTGGCAGGAAACTGCGTTCTCCCCAAAAGGCCTCGACGCTCTGCATGAGGTTGGTGGTCTGAATCCTGGATAGAAAAACCCTTGTTCATCAGCGTCAGGAAGCAGAGGCCAGCCCTAGCTGTCTCCTCAGACAGCCAGCCCTGGAGACACTGTCTCCGTGGCCTTCCTTCTGCTATTGCAGCCCAGTTCTGACCTCAAGGACTGGCTCCCAGCTCTAAGGATGGCCTTCAGGCCAGGGCCGGCCCAGAGAAGCTGTGAACAGAGGTCCCTAAGAGGCCTTCCTACCTTCAGCTTTTCTAACAATGATGGCGTCCAAGGGAAAAGAGTCATACAATCTTTCGGGTGGTGGTAGAGGTGTTGGGAGCTGACCAGGGACTGTGCAGTCCCCTCCTTGTGCCTGCCCCTGTGCCCTCACAGAAGGTCCTCTGAGTGCCAGTCTCCTGAGTGCTGTCCCTGGAGGGTGGGAGGCCATAGGCCTCAACGCACTGTGCAGAAAATCGTGCCATCATCCCAAAGGTAGATGTAGTCAAGGACCCATATGGATTAAGAATGAAGAAAGCCACTCTGACGATCCCCCTGCCCTAGGCCAATCTGTGGGCAGTATATTTTCACTTTCTTTCTTTTTTTTTTTTTTTTGACTGCATCAGCCTTGAATACAGCATGTGGGATCTTTCATTGTGGTGGACAGATTCTCTAGCTGCCGTGGGCAGGGTCAGTCGTTGTGGAGCACGGGCTTAGGCGCCCCATGGCATGCAGGATCTTCGTTCTCCAACCAGGGATGGAATCCACACCCCTTGCATTGGGAAGCGGATTCGTAACCACTGGGCCATCAGGGGAGTCCCTCAATCAACAGTTTTACAAATCCATTTATTTTCTGGAAGTACCATTACAGTATCTTGTGGTTGTGTGTGTTTAAAAATGCTAACAGCTAAATATAAACATGTTTTAAATATGACAACTTCCCTTTCTTCATTAAAAAAGAAGTAAACTGAGCATCTCAAACAATGGACATTGTCTGGCCCTCTATCGCCCTCTAAGACACTTTGCTGGTCCCTCACCCATCCACCAGGGGAACTGCCCCTATTTCTTCAGTTCGGAGAGAGAAAGAAAAAATACAAGCAATAATTTTCCCAGCAGGGGGCAGCAAGAGACAAAAAATATGATGGTCCATTTGGCTTCCCCACCTCCAACTTCATCTGAAACCCTGGATTTCAATTAGGAAGAGGGCCGTGAAGGGAAACAAGGATGGAATCCAAACCACAGAACCCAAATTCATAAAGTTAAGAGGATGCAGAACTTGCTGGAACAAGAGTTGCCGAGGACAATAGCCAGATTGCCCCTCCTTTTTTTTTTTTTTTAAAGCTTTACAGAAGAAAGCAGCCCAGCGGAATTTTTGAAAGAATCTGCTTCTTTGCAGTGACGTCCACAAACTTGGTGATATGAATGCTCTTTAGGAAATATTCTACAGATATGAGAGGAAAATGTTGTTCCCTTTGAATAAAATCCCGCAAACCTATCTTCATGCCACTATGAGTTGGAAACACGGGTCTCACAAGCCAAGAGTACCAGAGTGGGTGGGATATAGGGCACCCAGCCCCAGGCATCTTAAGCAGGATTTATCTTATCAGATGAAAAGAAATATAGGATGCTGGAAAGATAGTGAAGTCAGGTAGGCACTGTTGTACAGTATTAAATTTCTCACGGGCCCAAGCATCTTTGAAGTATGTAAAAATGTAAGCCCTGATACAAAAAAAAAAAAAATGAATCGGAAAGATGAGTGTTAAGGGGAAATAGGGAAAGCAATGATTGCAGTAGGAGGGTTCTGCTTGGTAAATATTTGTCCATTTTCCTAAATTGTCATGTTGTAATTATAAGTCCTGGCGACAATGGTTTAGAACATTTGGGCTTATGTCCATTTCAGGGAATCTTAACTGTTTCCTAGGGCTGCCATATCAAAGTGCCTCATACTGAGTGGCTTATAGCAACAGAAAGTTGTTCTTTTGCAATTCTGAAGGCCAGAAGTCCTAAATGAAATGTTGGCAGGGCCTCGTTTCCTCTGAAGTCTTTAGGGAAGGCTCCTTCCTCTTCTCTTCCTAGCTTCCCATGGCTCCATCATTCCTTAGAGATCCTTGGTTTGTAGCTGCATCCCTCCAGGCTCTGTCTCCATCTTCACGTGGCCTTCTTCCCCGCGTGTACAGGCCTGTGGATGTGAATCTGCCTCTCCTTCCTTGGCTTCAGGGCCCAGTCTAATTTAGCATGAGTTTATTTTAATGTGGGCTTCCCTGGTGGCTCAGACAGTAAAGAATTTGCCTGGAATGCAGGAGACTCAGGTTGGATCCCTGGATTGGGAAGATCCCCTGAAGAAGGGAATGGTTACCCGCTCCAGCATTCTAGCCTGGGAAATGCCATAGACAGGAGCCTGGTGGACTACAGTCCGTGGGGTCACAAAGAGTCACACACGACTGAGCAACTAACACTATTTTAACGTAACTGATTATATCTGCAAAGACTTTATTTCCAAAATAAGATCACATTCTTTTGAGATTCTGCATAGATACAATTTTAGGAGATGCTGGTCAGCCCAGAGCAGACCCCAAATAGTACTGATGGTATGGGGATAAACCTAGACAATTCTGATCTCAAATCCCAGCTGGGCTTCCTCCTGTCCCTTTGTCCCCTGAACCTCGGCTTCTCATCTGTTAGATGGTAGCCAGAATCCCCAGTGGGATGGTGAAATGCCTCAGAGATCACATGCTTGATATCGTTGATATGAAACAGTAGGCGAGGCTGGCAGAGCTGTGGCAGAGGCTCCTCTCTCCCATTTGCAGGCAGCCCCAAGGCCCTTGGCCAGACCCCACAGTGTGTTCCACCTGCTTTGCCCTAAGATGTCCTCTCAAGAGCTCTACTCACCAGCTTGGAATCTAACATATTGATCTTAATCGAGTTGTGTGTCTCCTCCTGGATGACCCACATCCAAAGGGCCATCTCCTCCGTAGATGCTGCTTTGGTTGCTTGGTGATGGTGGGAGCCTGAGACCCGTGAGGGCCAGAGGCGTGGAGGACATGGAGCTGGGCCGTGATCCCTTGGTCTCCGACGTCTTCCAGTGTGGACCACCTAACCTCATGCTGCTGGGCTGGCCCTGGTTTTGTTTGGGAAATTTGGCACCATCAACAGCCCCAAATCCTGAGGGAAGATGACTGGCACATTCCAAGAATTGGGCTTCAGGCTTTGACAGGAATATTCCTGTTGCCCATGGCTCAAGGGCGGGTTTGGGAGTAGCATTTGGCACAGCTGGGAGTGTGGCTCCTGCATCATGAGTCCACACTAGATGCACTGAGATAGATAACTATGAAGGTTCTTTGATATTTGATATTGCTACGCACTCCTTTACTGGTCTGAAGATTTTCTTGTGTCTCTGTTCTTCCAATTTATTGACCCTAAAAGGGGATTTTTTTTTCTTGGCCTGATAACAGTCTTTTTTGGTTTAATTGAGAACTTTTTTTTATGTCAAGAATTTTATAAGCCTGAATCTTCTTGAGTGAGTCAGTGACAGCTGTTTGGAAATATTTACCTTCCACAGTCAGACTGGCAGATTCCAACCAGACACAAGTAAACATTTTAAGGAAGTGTCCACTCCCTGTCCCACTGACTCAACAAAGCTGGGGAAACATCTAACTCTCTAATAATCAGAGCGTTCCAGGTGTGGACCTTCACTGAAATGTGCATCGACTCAAAAGTATTCAGTCAGATGGACTGACTTTGTCAAGGATGCCATATAGCTTGTTCCTTCATAAGGCTTGGCACACAACCTCATGTATCCAAGTTATCCATTCATTCAACAATTGACAAGTCAATCCCAGCTGGGCTTCCTCCTGTCCCTTTGTCCCCTGAACCTCGGCTTCTCATCTGTTAGATGGTAGCCAGAATCCCCAGTGGGATGGTGAAATGCCTCAGAGATCACATGCTTGATATCGTTGATATGAAACAGTAGGCGAGGCTGGCAGAGCTGTGGCAGAGGCTCCTCTCTCCCATTTGCAGGCAGCCCCAAGGCCCTTGGCCAGACCCCACAGTGTGTTCCACCTGCTTTGCCCTAAGATGTCCTCTCAAGAGCTCTACTCACCAGCTTGGAATCTAACATATTGATCTTAATCGAGTTGTGTGTCTCCTCCTGGATGACCCACATCCAAAGGGCCATCTCCTCCGTAGATGCTGCTTTGGTTGCTTGGTGATGGTGGGAGCCTGAGACCCGTGAGGGCCAGAGGCGTGGAGGACATGGAGCTGGGCCGTGATCCCTTGGTCTCCGACGTCTTCCAGTGTGGACCACCTAACCTCATGCTGCTGGGCTGGCCCTGGTTTTGTTTGGGAAATTTGGCACCATCAACAGCCCCAAATCCTGAGGGAAGATGACTGGCACATTCCAAGAATTGGGCTTCAGGCTTTGACAGGAATATTCCTGTTGCCCATGGCTCAAGGGCGGGTTTGGGAGTAGCATTTGGCACAGCTGGGAGTGTGGCTCCTGCATCATGAGTCCACACTAGATGCACTGAGATAGATAACTATGAAGGTTCTTTGATATTTGATATTGCTACGCACTCCTTTACTGGTCTGAAGATTTTCTTGTGTCTCTGTTCTTCCAATTTATTGACCCTAAAAGGGGATTTTTTTTTCTTGGCCTGATAACAGTCTTTTTTGGTTTAATTGAGAACTTTTTTTTATGTCAAGAATTTTATAAGCCTGAATCTTCTTGAGTGAGTCAGTGACAGCTGTTTGGAAATATTTACCTTCCACAGTCAGACTGGCAGATTCCAACCAGACACAAGTAAACATTTTAAGGAAGTGTCCACTCCCTGTCCCACTGACTCAACAAAGCTGGGGAAACATCTAACTCTCTAATAATCAGAGCGTTCCAGGTGTGGACCTTCACTGAAATGTGCATCGACTCAAAAGTATTCAGTCAGATGGACTGACTTTGTCAAGGATGCCATATAGCTTGTTCCTTCATAAGGCTTGGCACACAACCTCATGTATCCAAGTTATCCATTCATTCAACAAATTGACAAGCATCATGTGACATAGGTCCTAAAATGCTTCCTAATCATCTCTGCCTCCTGGTACTAGGTACGTATATATTCCTTTATATATAAATGTTGAGTATGAGTTGGACTCAGTGACTCGCTTCTGACAAAAAGAATACAGAAAAAGTGATGGAATATCACCTACAAGAGTGGGTTACAGAAGATTGACTTTGTCTTGTTCTCATTCTCTGTCTGTGTGTCTCTCTCTTTCCCTCTGGGCTCTTTTCACTTGTTTACTCTGCACGATGAAGTAAGTGGCTGAGCTGTGAGCTGCCCGTGTGGAGAACTGAAAACACTGAACTGGTTGAGTGAGCCCAGAAGCATGTTCTAGCCTAGCCTTACATTAACCATAGCCTAGGTCCGTTCACTCCAACCTAGGAGTGAACTCCAGCTTGGAGACATCTTGTTCAAAGGACCCAGCCAAGTCATATCCAGATCTCTGATCCACAGAAACTGGGAGGTAATAAATGTTGGAGTTTTAATCCACCAAGGTTGGGGGTAATTTGTTACATAGAGACATGACCTGGCACCAAAGATATAAATTGAAAAAAATAACACATTGGTCTTTTCCTTAAGACATGCAAACAATTTTCATAGGAAGTGTAATTACCCTCACTGCATCATGTCATGTTGTGTGTTAGTTACTCATTTGTGTCAGACTCTTTGCAACCCCATGGGCTGTAGTCTGCTAGGGCCCTCTGTCCAAGGGATCTCCAAGGTGAGAACATTGGAATGAACTGTCATTCCCTTCTCCAGGGGATCTTCCCAACCCAGAGGTTGAATCCAGGTCTCTTGCATTGCAGGCAGATTCTTTACCATCTGACCCATCACCACATCTGCATTCAAAATGCAGTGGTAACATAATAATAATGTAATTTGGCCTTTTAGCCTAAATATATAGGATTGGTGAAACTGACCAAAAGTTAAAGTGATTTGGAAGGACTTCTAATTACATGAGATATTTCTGACTGTTTGGAAACAACTCACTAAGGACTTGAAAATATGCATACATTTCAGAACAAAAAGTATCTGGAGCTTACATTAGAAATGATTTCAGATGACATCTCCCTCTGTAATACTCATCTTTTGTTAATGGAATCACTGCAAATAAAGTGAAGAAAGGAGGTAATACGGTCATCCCACCCATTTCTGTTACTTCATTTTCAATCAGTATTTTTTTTTTCTCCAGAGCAGTTGCAAAACGTGGATTATAGATACAGTATGCAAACAATATTTGTGCCAATAAGAATAGAACATCTTTGAAGGAAACCTAGAGGAAAACTTGTTAAAATTTTAGGCCAGCCTCATCACTGTTTCATTTTGCCGTTCTTATAGTCTCCTGGTTTTTTGCGCGTCCATATATAAAAGCATATTTTTAAAATAAAAATTAGATACACCATAAAAAATTGGGCCGAGATTCTCCAACTCTTATGAAATCAGGATACTGAACTTCAGGATCTATTGAAATTTCCTGTTTTTCTGCTCTGTTTATTTCTATGTTCCCAAATTTAATTCCATAAAACTAGCTTGCTGCCCAAGTGGACTGGAGAGAGGCAGTAGAATTGAAGAGTCTGGAGCTCAGGAGAAGTGTCAGGATGAAGGGTCAGGAGAAGGGTCCAGGATGGCTGAGATGGATAATGGAGAGATGGAGAGTGAGAAGAGAGGAAATTCAAGGACTGGGGGCTAATAAACTCCAATGTTAGGGGGCTAAAAACAGAGGAGAAACTCAGAAGGACAACTGAGACGTTCCGACACAGGATTCACTGCAGGGAAAAATATGTTCATACTGACTCATGAAGAGTGTCCCTGGTTCTTTCTGCCCTCCCTCTACAATCTCACCCTCAGTTATCTCATTTATTCCTGCACTACTATCTGTTCATTCCCGTGAAAATTGCATCATTTCAGAACAGACTTAATCTGACCCATCACCACATCTGCATTCAAAATGCAGTGGTAACATAATAATAATGTAATTTGGCCTTTTAGCCTAAATATATAGGATTGGTGAAACTGACCAAAAGTTAAAGTGATTTGGAAGGACTTCTAATTACATGAGATATTTCTGACTGTTTGGAAACAACTCACTAAGGACTTGAAAATATGCATACATTTCAGAACAAAAAGTATCTGAGCTTACATTAGAAATGATTTCAGATGACATCTCCTCTGTAATACTCATCTTTTGTTAATGGAATCACTGCAAATAAAGTGAAGAAAGGAGGTAATACGGTCATCCCACCCATTTCTGTTACTTCATTTTCAATCAGTATTTTTTTTTTCTCCAGAGCAGTTGCAAAACGTGGATTATAGATACAGTATGCAAACAATATTTGTGCCAATAAGAATAGAACATCTTTGAAGGAAACCTAGAGGAAAACTTGTTAAAATTTTAGGCCAGCCTCATCACTGTTTCATTTTGCCGTTCTTATAGTCTCCTGGTTTTTTGCGCGTCCATATATAAAAGCATATTTTTAAAATAAAAATTAGATACACCATAAAAAATTGGGCCGAGATTCTCCAACTCTTATGAAATCAGGATACTGAACTTCAGGATCTATTGAAATTTCCTGTTTTTCTGCTCTGTTTATTTCTATGTTCCCAAATTTAATTCCATAAAACTAGCTTGCTGCCCAAGTGGACTGGAGAGAGGCAGTAGAATTGAAGAGTCTGGAGCTCAGGAGAAGTGTCAGGATGAAGGGTCAGGAGAAGGGTCCAGGATGGCTGAGATGGATAATGGAGAGATGGAGAGTGAGAAGAGAGGAAATTCAAGGACTGGGGGCTAATAAACTCCAATGTTAGGGGGCTAAAAACAGAGGAGAAACTCAGAAGGACAACTGAGACGTTCCGACACAGGATTCACTGCAGGGAAAAATATGTTCATACTGACTCATGAAGAGTGTCCCTGGTTCTTTCTGCCCTCCCTCTACAATCTCACCCTCAGTTATCTCATTTATTCCTGCACTACTATCTGTTCATTCCCGTGAAAATTATTCCAAAATTTATGTCTTTATTTCAACCTTCTAGACATCTCTACCTGATATTTGCATATTCCGTGGCATCTCAACACAGCATGTCCCAAACCAAGCTCTTAAATCCCCATGCAGATGCCATTCCCTCCGGAAGTGCCTTCCTGGATCACTTTACCCGAAGGATTCTCCTACCCTTTCCCACAATCACTATTTCCTTAAATTGGTTTATTTTTAGAAATAGCACTTACCAACATTCAACATTACATTATGGATTAATTTCTTTATTAATTCTCTCCCGCACTAGACTAAAAAGCCCCATGAGGTCAGGGACTTCATCTGATTCCAAGAACCCAAGAGCCCTTGAAAACACAGGCAAGGCTCTCTTCCTGTCGTGAGAAAGAGTAACACCAAAGCCTGGTTACATAGGTCATTTTCCAAGACTGTTTTTTCTACCACTTTATCCTGGAGTTAGAGAAATATTGTTTGGAGAAGGACATCCCATTCAACATTCTTTTGCTGCTAGGCAGTGCATGGGCCACCTCTCGTTTATGGACGACTTTCATCTCAGCGTCAAAGCGATTGCATCTGCGTCTGGATACTACATCACACATCCAGCCTACGGACCAGAGAATTACAGTGACTTTCAAGAAATATTATTTACACATTTGTTTGTCAGGCAGTAAAGGCAAGTGATGAATCAGGAACAATCTTGCAACAATTTTGGAAGGACTATAACATCTACAAGGCCATAAAAAAAACTGACTTTGCTTGGCACAAGGTTACAGCCATCCCCCTTGAATGGGGTTTGGAAGAACAACTTTATTTGAAGCTTGTTTGCAACTTTTGTAGACTGAAAAAAGTGTCTGTTCATTTATCTGTTTTCTTTTTTCTTCCTTTCGGTGGATTATGGGAACATTTTTTAGAATTCCATTTCTGCCTTATCTGTGGTATTTTTCATTGTATACTATTACACATTGCATATTATTTTGTATGTATTTGCAAATATTTGTATATTTGTATACTATTTTGATTTTTTAGTGATTGTTGTTAATATATATGGTCACAACTTGACACAGTCTCCTGGGGTGGTCATCTTATCAGTTTGAATCAAGTGTAGAAAATTTACCTTTCTTGGGACTTCCTTGACCATCCAGTGGTTAAGACTCCACACTTCCACTGCAGGGGGCGTAGGTTCCATCCTTAGTTGGAGCACTAAGATCCTGCACACCATGTGATCCAAAAAAAAAAAAAAAGCCTCACTTTTCTTAATGTCTCTTTACTTTTCCCCAGTTACAATGTAATTATTATAAGTGTTTTTCCTGCATACATTTAGAACCAAAGCAGACAGTGTCCTTTTACTTCTACCATCAGTTATAATTTAGAGAACTAACGAGGAGAAATAAATCTTGTTTATTTATCTGTACTTTTTTGTTGTTTTCCTTCTTAACGATCTAAGGTTTTTTTCTTTATTGTTCTTTTTCTATCTGGAGAATTGTAGTTAACCATTCTTTTAGGGTAGGTATATTAGTGACATATTCTTTTATCTGAGAATATTTTGATTACCTTTCATTCGTGAAGGGTAGGATTCTGGGTTGATAGTTCTTTTCTTTCAGCATTGGGAAAGCATGCCACTAGCCTCTGTGGTTTCTGAGGAGAAATCTAATGTCATTCCATTTGTTGTGCTGCTTCCTTCTCATTGAAAGTGTCAGTCAGTCAGTCGTGTCTGACTCTTTGCAACCCGATGGACTGTAGCCTGTCAGGCTCCTCTGTCCATGAAATTCTCTAGGCAAGAATACTAGAGTGGGTTGCCATGCCCTCCTCCAGGGGATCTTCCCAACCCAGAAATCGAAACTGGGTCTCTGTACTGCTGGCAAATTCTTTACCATTCTTTACCACCTTTTTACTTTCAAGATATCCTTTTGTCTTCATTGCTCAGAAGTTTGCTTACAGTGTGTCTTGGTGTTAATTCCTTTAACTGAATTATGTCTGGGATTCACCCAGCTTCTTGGATCTGTGAAGTTAAATTGTTTGCCAAATTTGGGGATTTTTCAGCGATTATTGCAGTATTTCATGTACTTGTTCACCCCCACCATCTTTTTCTTCTCTTTTTGAGACTCTAAAGACACAAGTGTTAAATCTTTTGTTATAGTCTGCCAGTTTTGTGTATAAGTAACGTCATTCTGATAAACTGCAGGGATAGAGCTGACCATTTTTCTTACAGTCACAGCCAGACGCTGCCTTCAGCACGTTCACACACACACACACAAAAATTCACACCCACTGTGAATCCATTTCTCTCACAATGCAGTGACCTTCTATGAGGGCTCCCATATTTCTTTCTTTATTAAAGGCAAATCGGGACTTCACAACATTTAATGGACTCTTTATCTCTTAAAGACAATTTTATAAAGGAGTTATAGAGAAGTAAAAATGAAGCTTGGAATAATGGAAATAATTTTTAGAGAAAAAGATCAAAGTGGAAAAAGATTAAATATAATGCTTTGTTAAAGAGCTGGCTTTGAACATAATGCTTTCTCAAAAAGGCTTGAAGAGAGATAAAATGGTGCTCAAAATTCCTAATGCAGCCTCACAACAGAATGATTTACCCTTGATTACCTGCTGGAAAGTTCTGTTATGAACCAATCTGAGCCTTCCTTATTGAAGACAGGTCTTGCAGCCTAACAGTTTATCAGCATTTAAAAAAAAACAACCCCCAAGCCCATTTCACTCATGTAAGCTCCCTCGTAGTTCTTTTCTTTCAGCATTGGGAAAGCATGCCACTAGCCTCTGTGGTTTCTGAGGAGAAATCTAATGTCATTCCATTTGGGCCCCCATGAATTACAGTCGTGTCTGACTCTTTGCAACCCCATGGACTGTAGCCTGTCAGGCTCCTCTGTCCATGAAATTCTCTAGGCAAGAATACTAGAGTGGGTTGCCATGCCCTCCTCCAGGGGATCTTCCCAACCCAGAAATCGAAACTGGGTCTCTGTACTGCTGGCAAATTCTTTACCATTCTTTACCACCTTTTTACTTTCAAGATATCCTTTTGTCTTCATTGCTCAGAAGTTTGCTTACAGTGTGTCTTGGTGTTAATTCCTTTAACTGAATTATGTCTGGGATTCACCCAGCTTCTTGGATCTGTGAAGTTAAATTGTTTGCCAAATTTGGGGATTTTTCAGCGATTATTGCAGTATTTCATGTACTTGTTCCCCCCCACCATCTTTTTCTTCTCTTTTTGAGACTCTAAAGACACAAGTGTTAAATCTTTTGTTATAGTCTGCCAGTTTTGTGTATAAGTAACGTCATTCTGATAAACTGCAGGGATAGAGCTGACCATTTTTCTTACAGTCACAGCCAGACGCTGCCTTCAGCACGTTCACACACACACACACAAAAATTCACACCCACTGTGAATCCATTTCTCTCACAATGCAGTGACCTTCTATGAGGGCTCCCATATTTCTTTCTTTATTAAAGGCAAATCGGGACTTCACAACATTTAATGGACTCTTTATCTCTTAAAGACAATTTTATAAAGGAGTTATAGAGAAGTAAAAATGAAGCTTGGAATAATGGAAATAATTTTTAGAGAAAAAGATCAAAGTGGAAAAAGATTAAATATAATGCTTTGTTAAAGAGCTGGCTTTGAACATAATGCTTTCTCAAAAAGGCTTGAAGAGAGATAAAATGGTGCTCAAAATTCCTAATGCAGCCTCACAACAGAATGATTTACCCTTGATTACCTGCTGGAAAGTTCTGTTATGAACCAATCTGAGCCTTCCTTATTGAAGACAGGTCTTGCAGCCTAACAGTTTATCAGCATTTACAAAAACAACCAAGCCCATCACTCATGTAAGCTCTGGTCCCCTCAAGTGGGCTTATGCCTTTGCTGTCTAGCCAAACTCAATCTTGCTTTGACTGAAAACTGTTAAAACACCATTGCTTGTTCCTGGAACAAAACCAAGAGTGTCTGCCTCACCTCCACAGTGATTCCAAAACCCCCTGAACTTCCCCTGTTACCACTTTTCATACTTACCTGATACCCCTTCTTGACCATCTGTCTCCACAGATACACTCTGTGAGGTTGACAAAAAGCCCCACCATTTCACTCAGCCCATGGGCCATGTACTGGCACATGGAAACACTGAGTAAATGCCTGTCTGATTAATGTCCAAATGAACAAGATCTCTCTATGGATGTAGGAAAAGATCTATCCACTCTTAACTCTATACTTTATTCTATAACTTATTCCAAGAAAGTTGTATGCCTGTTTACTATGTACCAGGTGAGATGCTAGAGGCTGAAATTACAAGGAAAAAACCCCATTATTTATAGTCTAGCTAAGAGCTCTCATGGAAATATCCTGCCTGACCCATGCTCCCACTTGTTGGGTTGGGCTCCTAGATTGGGATTTGGCAATTTATGGTTGGTGAACCAAATCTGGTCACCACCATTTTCTGTAAATAAGATATTATTGAAATGTAATCACAATGACTTATTTGTGTACTGTCTAAAGATGCTTTCACACTAGGATAATCTGCAAAAGTCTAAAATATTTGCTGCCTAAACATGTACAGAAAAATGTTGCCAACTTCCAACCTAAACCATGAATTGGGGAAAGTTGGATATACCCACCCATTACCTAGGAATACCTGTAATACCAGAAAGAGGCAAAGGCATGGTTCCATCAGTTAGCCAATATATCCATTGGTCAGGACAATTGGGGAAAAATAGCTAATTAATTAATAAAAATACATATTGTTCCCCCCAATCTCCCAATCACATATCATTGTTAACCAAAGTCCCTGATATTTTTTGGGGGGAGGGAGGGAAGGGAGCGGGGTGGGCGGGCCGCTTCTATTTGTCTTTCATTTATTCAGTTTCATCCATCTTTGTTCTTTGGCGGTGTGGGCCTCCCATCACGGTGGCCTCCCTCCGTTGCAGAGCACTGGCTTTGGGCGAGCATTTACAAAACAACCAAGACCATCACTCATGTAAGCTCTGGTCCCCTCAAGTGGGCTTATGCCTTTGCTGTCTAGCCAAACTCAATCTTGCTTTGACTGAAAACTGTTAAAACACCATTGCTTGTTCCTGGAACAAAACCAAGAGTGTCTGCCTCACCTCCACAGTGATTCCAAAACCCCCTGAACTTCCCCTGTTACCACTTTTCATACTTACCTGATACCCCTTCTTGACCATCTGTCTCCACAGATACACTCTGTGAGGTTGACAAAAAGCCCCACCATTTCACTCAGCCCATGGGCCATGTACTGGCACATGGAAACACTGAGTAAATGCCTGTCTGATTAATGTCCAAATGAACAAGATCTCTCTATGGATGTAGGAAAAGATCTATCCACTCTTAACTCTATACTTTATTCTATAACTTATTCCAAGAAAGTTGTATGCCTGTTTACTATGTACCAGGTGAGATGCTAGAGGCTGAAATTACAAGGAAAAAACCCCATTATTTATAGTCTAGCTAAGAGCTCTCATGGAAATATCCTGCCTGACCCATGCTCCCACTTGTTGGGTTGGGCTCCTAGATTGGGATTTGGCAATTTATGGTTGGTGAACCAAATCTGGTCACCACCATTTTCTGTAAATAAGATATTATTGAAATGTAATCACAATGACTTATTTGTGTACTGTCTAAAGATGCTTTCACACTAGGATAATCTGCAAAAGTCTAAAATATTTGCTGCCTAAACATGTACAGAAAAATGTTGCCAACTTCCAACCTAAACCATGAATTGGGGAAAGTTGGATATACCCACCCATTACCTAGGAATACCTGTAATACCAGAAAGAGGCAAAGGCATGGTTCCATCAGTTAGCCAATATATCCATTGGTCAGGACAATTGGGGAAAAATAGCTAATTAATTAATAAAAATACATATTGTTCCCCCCAATCTCCCAATCACATATCATTGTTAACCAAAGTCCCTGATATTTTTTGGGGGGAGGGAGGGAAGGGAGCGGGGTGGGCGGGCCGCTTCTATTGGTCTTTCATTTATTCAGTTTCATCCATCTTTGTTCTTTGGCCGGTGTGGGCCTCCCATCACGGTGGCCTCCCTCGTTGCAGAGCACTGGCTTTGGGCGCATGCGCTCCAGAGCTCCGGCTCAGCAATTGGACACATCTGTCCAGCTGCTCCGCGGCACGTGGTATCTCCCCAGGCCAGGGATCGAACCAGTGCCCCTTGCACTGCAAGGCGGTGTCCTTACCGACAGGACCACCAGGGAAGACCCCTGATATTTTTTGGAATGTTTTCTATCTATCTTTAGTGGCTCAAAGGGTAAAGAATCTGCCTGTGATGCAGGAGACCTTGGTTCAATCCCTGATTTGAGAAGAACCCGTGAAGAAGGGAATCCACTCTAGTAGTCTTGCCTGAAGAATTCCATGGACAGAGGAGCCTGGTGAGATACAGTCCAAGGGGTCACAAAGGGTCAGACATGACCGAGCAGCTAACTATCTGCATGAAGACCTATAGGATGGAACTAGTGAACGTGGTGTGCTGTTGGAGTTCAGGAGAATTGTTTGGTTCCGATGATCTAGAGGTAAGGAATAACGATGTTTAGGCATATGTGATACACAGTTCACATCCACTGAGCTTGAGGTCGGACCATGCCTGGCATGTTTGAGGAACTGCCAGGGGTTCAGTGTGACTGGAGGGAAGAGAGTGAGGAGGTGTATGGAGGATACGGAGCCGGAAGAGAGTGAGGAGCTGATCACTGAATGGACTGGGGTTTGAACGCTGAGTAAGACGGGAGCCATCAGTGGGTTTTGAACAAAGGAGTGATCTGATCTGGTGTGTGTTTTAAGACCACTCTGGTGAACATTTGGGGACTAGACTGTGGGGTTAGGGAGCCAAGAGTGAAGCAGGGTCATTACTGGCAGAATTACTTAGAATGATCCAGATGAGACACGACAGTGGCCAAGCCCAGGGGGCAGTGGTGGAGATTTAAAGAAATGTGAAGATGGAGCCAATAGGATTTTCTGAAAAAGGAAATGTAGAAAGAAGAGTCAAGGAGAGCTCTGAGGATTTTGACCTGAAAAAATGAAAGGATGAATTGCCACTGACTGAAATGGGAAGGACAGGGAGAACTAGGTATGGGGGAATAATATCAAGAGTTCATTTTACACATGTTTGACATGTCTTATTTTTCTCAAATTTCATTCCCGTCCCTTGCATTACCCTTATTTAAAAACAGGACCTCCACATTCTCTTTTTAAAATTGAAGTATGGTTGATTTACAATGTGTCAGGTGTACAGCAAAGTGATTCACTCTTCAGGCATATATACATCTATCTTCCTTTTCAGATTCTTTTCTATTACAGGTTATTATAAGATATTGAATATAGTTCTATTTGATATAGAGTAGTATGCATATGTTAATCTCAAATTCCCAATTTATCTCTCCCCATTGGTAAATATGTGTTTGTTTTCTAAGTCAATGAGTCTATTTCTGTTTTGTAAATAAGTTCATCTGTGTCTTTGGTTTTTTTTGTTTTTTTTTTTTAGATTTCACATATAAGTGATGTCATATGACATTTGTCTTTCTCTTTCTGACTGACTTCATTTAGTATGATGAGCTCTAGGTCCACCCATTTTGCTATAAATGGCAGATTTCATTCTTCTGGAGGGCTTAGTTGTACTCTGCTGTGTGTATGTACCACGTTTTGCTTGCCCATTCATCTGTTGGTGGTCACTTAACGTTGCTCCCACAGGACCTCTACATTCTGGCTTCCAGACCCTCTCCTTCCTTTCCCTTTGTTAACCCTCCACCCCTAGATGGCAGTGTGGCACAGTGTGGACTACAGAGACAGAATTCTGCACTCATATCCAGGTCCACATTTCCTGGCTGTGTGACTTTGAGAAAATTGCTTAAGGTCTCTGAACTTCTGTTCCCTTCTTCACAAGACAGAAAAAACCAAGTAATTGCTTTCCTCTTGCGGCGGCTGCTGTGAGACTTTAAAAAGGAGCGTATGAGAAACTGGCAAGCACACTCTAAGTGTTCTCTTCCTGGCTGTATCCTAGTCTCTTGTCTCCAGTTTCTTGTGCCATGTCTCAGGAACGGGGTGTCAAGACGAGGTTCTTGAGGGAGGGGGACAATGTGAAGCAGGGAAGAGGGAGGATCTGGCATCTAGTACAAGGACCTTTGTCTGCTAGAATGACCTGGGTACAGGTATGATTAAATGGGAAGGACAGGGAGAACTAGGTATGGGGGAATAATATCAAGAGTTCATTTTACACATGTTTGACATGTCTTATTTTTCTCAAATTTCATTCCCGTCCCTTGCATTACCCTTATTTAAAAACAGGACCTCCACATTCTCTTTTTAAAATTGAAGTATGGTTGATTTACAATGTGTCAGGTGTACAGCAAAGTGATTCACTCTTCAGGCATATATACATCTATCTTCCTTTTCAGATTCTTTTCTATTACAGGTTATTATAAGATATTGAATATAGTTCTATTTGATATAGAGTAGTATGCATATGTTAATCTCAAATTCCCAATTTATCTCTCCCCATTGGTAAATATGTGTTTGTTTTCTAAGTCAATGAGTCTATTTCTGTTTTGTAAATAAGTTCATCTGTGTCTTTGGTTTTTTTTGTTTTTTTTTTTTAGATTTCACATATAAGTGATGTCATATGACATTTGTCTTTCTCTTTCTGACTGACTTCATTTAGTATGATGAGCTCTAGGTCCACCCATTTTGCTATAAATGGCAGATTTCATTCTTCTGGAGGGCTTAGTTGTACTCTGCTGTGTGTATGTACCACGTTTTGCTTGCCCATTCATCTGTTGGTGGTCACTTAACGTTGCTCCCACAGGACCTCTACATTCTGGCTTCCAGACCTCTCTCCTTCCTTTCCCTTTGTTAACCCTCCACCCCTAGATGGCAGTGTGGCACAGTGTGGACTACAGAGACAGAATTCTGCACTCATATCCAGGTCCACATTTCCTGGCTGTGTGACTTTGAGAAAATTGCTTAAGGTCTCTGAACTTCTGTTCCCTTCTTCACAAGACAGAAAAAACCAAGTAATTGCTTTCCTCTTGCGGCGGCTGCTGTGAGACTTTAAAAAGGAGCGTATGAGAAACTGGCAAGCACACTCTAAGTGTTCTCTTCCTGGCTGTATCCTAGTCTCTTGTCTCCAGTTTCTTGTGCCATGTCTCAGGAACGGGGTGTCAAGACGAGGTTCTTGAGGGAGGGGGACAATGTGAAGCAGGGAAGAGGGGAGGATCTGGCATCTAGTACAAGGACCTTTGTCTGCTAGAATGACCTGGGTACAGGTATGATTGACAAAAGAGAGATAAACAGTTAGACAAGTCACATAAGGACTTGGCACCCTGCCATCTCTTGGAAACAAACCATTAAGCCTCCCAGGTGTAAGAACAGATGGACAGGAGGAACCCAGGACCTGACTTGAGGCATGGCAGTCGGTTAGTAGTTAAGCAAGTAATGCCTGGTGTCCAAGAACAAGGCAAGAAGTATAAGGCTTTACCATGATGTACAGTGAGCTTTCAGGAAGAAGTGGTGGGATTCCAACAGAGGCTGAAATGTAGTACTGCACAGTAGGCATCGTCAGGAAGGGTTTTGTACGGCTAGGGCTCTCTGGTAGAGCCTGTGGTGAAGAGGTGAGAATAACCAAGTTACGCCTCCAGACCCATGACCCGTGGTGTCACTGCCCGAATGCTGGACTCAGAGTCCCCGTCCTTCCTGTGCTGACACACCCTAGGCTTCGGGACTGAACCACTACCTTTATTTCAGGAAACCCTTCCACTGCCCAGTTCTACTGTTAGCAAACTAATAGGCTGTAATTCACCTCCCTCTTTGATGGAGTGGTTAAGCTCTCCAACTGCAGAGTCAGCACCAGCCACTGCCCTGCTCCATGACAGAGCATTTCTCTCATGCTCTCAAGTCTCAGTTTCCTGATCTAGAAAATGGGTATATTTAGTAACACCTCCCTCTCAGCATTAGTCATGCGAATTCAAAGACTGAGCCCTGAGCCTGTCACACAGCGTGTGCTCCTGGGATGGCAGCTGTGATTATGATCATAAGGCTGACTTGTCCCCCACCAGCTTACTTTTCACTGCTTGGTTATCAAGCTGAGTAATTATTTCTTGTGATACAGAAAAAGAAGTCTAAATTTCCTTTTGTAGTTTAAAAGCTGGTTACAAATGCGATTCTTTAAGGACAGCTTCATGCTTTTAGCAATGATATATGATATTCTTATGGAAAGACTATTAAAGATTCTCTTTGCATATAAAATAAAGTCCATGTAGTCAAAGCTATGGTTTTCCCAGTAGTCGTGTATGCATGTATGAGCTGGACCATAAAGAAGGCTGAGCACCGAAGCATTGATGCCTTTGAACTGTGGTGTTGGAGAAGACTCTCAAGAGTCCCTTGGATGGCAAGAAGATCAAACCACTCAATCCTAAAGGAAATCAACCCTGAATATTCATTGGAAGGACTGATGCTGCAGCTGAAGTTCCAATACTTTGGTCACCCAAGGCAAAGATATGACTCACTGAAAAAGATCCTGATGTTGGGAGAAATGGAAGGCAGAAGGAGAAGGGGACAGCAGAGGATGAGATTGTTAGATGGCACCACTGAGTCAATGGACATGAGTTTGAGCAATCTCTGGAAGATGGTGAAGGACAGGGAAGCCTGGCGTGTGGCAGTCTGTGGAGTCGCAAAGAGTTGGACATGACTGAGTGACTGAACTGACTGACTAATTTGCATATAAGGATTCCAGTTTATTAATAACCATTCTATGGTTTTATAGTCACATCTAGCTGTATGAGATGCAAAATTCAAGAGGGCAAAAAGGAAATCCCTCTATTATCATGAGGAGCATTCATATATCCAGAGCAAAAGAGTTTTTCTTCCGAAATTCTAATGAAGGCAACCTTGGTGTTAATTTTTCCTACATGGGCAGCCCACATGGCTACCTTACCAAATGCCATTTAATTTTTTTTTTTTTTTTTGGCCACTTCTATTGGTCTTTCATTTAGTTCCATCTTTTTTTCTTTTGGCCTGTGTGGGCCTCCCGTTGCAGCGGCCTCTCTTGTTGCAGAGCACCGGCTCTGGTCGCATGTGCTCCAGAGCTCCGCTCAGTAATTGGACACATCCATTCAGCTGCTCTGCGGCATGTAGATTCTTCCCAGTCCAGGGATCAAACTGGCGCCCCTTGCATTGCAAGGCGATGTTCTTACCCGCTGGACCACCAGGGAAGCCCGCCATTTAATTCTTTTTAAGGAGATGCTGAACCTACCAATTTCCCAACCCCTCACCCTGAGAAGAAGTCTATACAGGGTTTAGCAGAGCATTCTCCTCAAGAATTCTTCATCTGGCTCTCTAAATTAGCAATAGTGTTTCTGAAAAGCAAGATCATATTACATAGCAGAAGCCACAAAGATGTCAAAAATTCTATTCCTAAGAGTTTCTTCTAAGGAAATGTTAATCAGAAGGCAAAAACTATATGCAGGAAGATGATTCCAACAACATTACCTAAAAGAGAGTAAAATATGAAAGGTGGACTAATTGCCTAATAATCTGAAAATGTTTGTTAAGTCATGGAATATTGTGCAGCTATTGAAATTTTGGAAACACAGAAAATGTTTTTGATGTGATGGTAAATGAAACAGCAGAATACAAAATAGACATTGCTCCATGGTTGCAAGTGTGTGAAATGTTTATGAGGAGAAGAGCATGGGTAGATAATGGGCAAAAATGAAATACTACTTGAGGGTGTGAGAAATAGAATTTGTCAAAATACTTGTCCATACTGTTGCCATGACAACTTTTCAATCAAAAACCGTTAAAATAAGCAAACCAGAGGCACCAAAGTCAGAGACTCCCAAAGTGTGGGCAAAATGATGCACTCTCACATATCCTACTTATAAGGGGAAATTCCTCCTCCGTGGCTTAGGCATGGGCATAGATCACCTGCTGACATGTGTCTTCTCACTGAGGCAGGAAGACACTGCTGCCAGCAAATGTTGGAGACATGACTCACAGACATCAAAGCCCCAAAATCAACGTAGCCAGAACTAGAAACATTTGTAACTTCTACCAGGAATTTTACAGCGATTCATTTCCTGTCCAGAGAAATTGAGACTGGGTGAAAAAAAAAAGGGTTTGACTTACATTCCTTTGTCTTAGAAATTATATGACCTGTAGTTTTGAATAATTAGCTCTTTCGCCGGCAATGCAGAAGACCCCTGTTCAATTCGTGGGGTGGGAACATACCCTGGAGAAGGGATAGGCGATTCACTCCAATATTCTTGGGCTTCCCTGGTGTCTCAGACAGTAAAGAATCTGCATGCCATGCAGGAGACCTGGGTTTGATTCTGGTTTGGGAACATCCCCTGGAGAAGGCTACCCACTCCAGTATTCTTGCCTGGAAAATTTCATGGCTGGTCCATGGGTCACAAAGAGTCGGACACAACTGAGCGACTTTCACTTTCACTTTAGGCCAAACTAGGTTTGCAAACAAATTTCTTTTTCCTACTCTATAGTCATTCACTCATTCGTTCATTCACTCATCTTTCATGTGTCCAGCATTTGCTCTGCATCAAGAATTAAAGTGTATAAGAAATAATCTTATCAAGAACTCAAAATCTCATTTGAAAAAAAAACAAAACACATCATCAGTCTTATGAGCGAGGAGTTTCATCACATGTGGAGAGGGCAATTGCTAACAGAGGACTTAGTGAGTTGACATGTGTAAGAAACACTCAGGAAATAAATAATACTTGGCAAATACTGGATTGTTTCCCATTGACATTGATCATAGGGCTGCTGTGGTCATTCTAACGTAGAGAAAGAACATATTCCTAAGATTTTGCGATTATAAGCAGAGAAGGTTCTTCAGATGCAGGGACATTTATGCTGAACCTAGGAGGATGCACGGAATTTCTCTGGGGAGAGGAGAAGGGACAGGACCATTCCAGACAGAAGGAACTGGGTGCACAGGGACAGAGGAGGTGGGACCTGCTACACTCATGTCCCTCCATGAGTATCGCAACTATCACATTTGACTAGCTCGGGGCTCAAATTAGATGATATGTTAATCAACATTTTGTGGACATAAATGAAGATCAACCAAAGGAGATCATATTTATTCAGAGCTTGTAAGTGAGGGTGACTGACTCCTTTATGGGAGTCATGTTTTGGCAAAGACTCAAAGTCAGAGGAGTAGGAAAGCTTTATAGTGGGGAAAAGGGAAGGCTTCAGGATCAGTGCCCTGACTGGAGGCTGTTGGCACCAGGGAGCTGGAGGTAGGCTAAGGAAGTAGGCATCCTCTGTGATTGGTTAGGACCACATTTCCAACTTTCTCTGATTGGTCTTAAGTTGAAAGCAGGGCCCCAAATTAGGGAAGCTATCAGTTATGAAAAGCAGATTGTCACAGGAGTTACTGTTTGGCTTCCTGAATTGTTCCTAGAGATAGCCATCTGACTTCCTATAAGCCTGACCTACAACAGGCTGGCTTTCTGGGCTGCTGAGTCTCAAAATAAGTTGGTTTCCTGACCAAGTTGCTGCAGGTTGTGGGTCAGAGTTTTGTTCTTACAAAGGAGCTGGCCATTGTCCAGTTATTTGTTGTCTCTCAGTTGAAAAAAGTGTCCTGAGTTCCTCATCTCACTGAGAGTGAAAATTAAAGTGTATAAGAAATAATCTTATCAAGAACTCAAAATCTCATTTGAAAAACAAAACACATCATCAGTCTTATGAGCGAGGAGTTTCATCACATGTGGAGAGGGCAATTGCTAACAGAGGACTTAGTGAGTTGACATGTGTAAGAAACACTCAGGAAATAAATAATACTTGGCAAATACTGGATTGTTTCCCATTGACATTGATCATAGGGCTGCTGTGGTCATTCTAACGTAGAGAAAGAACATATTCCTAAGATTTTGCGATTATAAGCAGAGAAGGTTCTTCAGATGCAGGGACATTTATGCTGAACCTAGGAGGATGCACGGAATTTCTCTGGGGAGAGGAGAAGGGACAGGACCATTCCAGACAGAAGGAACTGGGTGCACAGGGACAGAGGAGGTGGGACCTGCTACACTCATGTCCCTCCATGAGTATCGCAACTATCACATTTGACTAGCTCGGGGCTCAAATTAGATGATATGTTAATCAACATTTTGTGGACATAAATGAAGATCAACCAAAGGAGATCATATTTATTCAGAGCTTGTAAGTGAGGGTGACTGACTCCTTTATGGGAGTCATGTTTTGGCAAAGACTCAAAGTCAGAGGAGTAGGAAAGCTTTATAGTGGGGAAAAGGGAAGGCTTCAGGATCAGTGCCCTGACTGGAGGCTGTTGGCACCAGGGGAGCTGGAGGTAGGCTAAGGAAGTAGGCATCCTCTGTGATTGGTTAGGACCACATTTCCAACTTTCTCTGATTGGTCTTAAGTTGAAAGCAGGGCCCCAAATTAGGGAAGCTATCAGTTATGAAAAGCAGATTGTCACAGGAGTTACTGTTTGGCTTCCTGAATTGTTCCTAGAGATAGCCATCTGACTTCCTATAAGCCTGACCTACAACAGGCTGGCTTTCTGGGCTGCTGAGTCTCAAAATAAGTTGGTTTCCTGACCAAGTTGCTGCAGGTTGTGGGTCAGAGTTTTGTTCTTACAAAGGAGCTGGCCATTGTCCAGTTATTTGTTGTCTCTCAGTTGAAAAAAAGTGTCCTGAGTTCCTCATCTCACTGAGAGTGAAAATGTTTTTCTTTCCTCATAGGGTTCCCTCGAGGGCTCCATTGTGTCCAAAGGACTGGTTCTGAAGGCATGGAAGATGTCTCCACCCCAAGTCCAGTCCCAGGTGTGCTGTCACCCCAGAACATGCTTCTGTATGCAGTCGTCACTGACATCCCAGCCGTCTGGTGAGACAAGGACCTCACCCTCTGGCCAGTCCTGGTCCTGGGCGTGGAACCAGCTCACGTTGAGTCCAAAGGCATATTCTAGCTTTTCCTGCCTCACTGCTGGAGCCAGAACTCAGCTCTCTCTTAGGAAGCAGACACTGGATTATAATTGGCAGCAATTTTAACTTTGATTTTGCAAAAAACAGATTTTTCCCACAGATGGGTATTTTTTACATTTCCTCTACTAAAAAAAAAAAAAAAAGTGAAATCACAACTTTTTCCCCACTAAAATCACTTCTGTGAAAAGCTGGAATAATAGAGCCCAGACCTCTTTTCTTTTCTTTTCTTTTCAATGCTCTGACTCTGTCCTGGGATCAAACTTCAAGAATACAGAGGAATGGGAGTTACTGTGCTGTTTAGACTGTCTGAACAGTCAGATGTCTCCATCACTCTTTTGGCGAAGGCTGAACTGTAATCGATTCTGGGATGAATTCTCTGACAGGTGCTTAAAGTGATGATATTCTGGACTGTTGATTAAAAAATGAGCCATGTGTTTCAGATGCCAGTTGTGCAGACAGCAAATTCAACAGCTAGTTGAGAAAATGTAAGAGCCTGGCTGATATTTTCCCCAGATGGATGGCAGGGTTATCTGTAAGTTGAAAGCAGGGCCCCAAATTTCCAACTTTCTCTGATTGGTCTTAAGTTGAAAGCAGGGCCCCAAATTAGGGAAGCTATCAGTTATGAAAAGCAGATTGTCACAGGAGTTACTGTTTGGCTTCCTGAATTGTTCCTAGAGATAGCCATCTGACTTCCTATAAGCCTGACCTACAACAGGCTGGCTTTCTGGGCTGCTGAGTCTCAAAATAAGTTGGTTTCCTGACCAAGTTGCTGCAGGTTGTGGGTCAGAGTTTTGTTCTTACAAAGGAGCTGGCCATTGTCCAGTTATTTGTTGTCTCTCAGTTGAAAAAAAGTGTCCTGAGTTCCTCATCTCACTGAGAGTGAAAATGTTTTTCTTTCCTCATAGGGTTCCCTCGAGGGCTCCATTGTGTCCAAAGGACTGGTTCTGAAGGCATGGAAGATGTCTCCACCCCAAGTCCAGTCCCAGGTGTGCTGTCACCCCAGAACATGCTTCTGTATGCAGTCGTCACTGACATCCCAGCCGTCTGGTGAGACAAGGACCTCACCCTCTGGCCAGTCCTGGTCCTGGGCGTGGAACCAGCTCACGTTGAGTCCAAAGGCATATTCTAGCTTTTCCTGCCTCACTGCTGGAGCCAGAACTCAGCTCTCTCTTAGGAAGCAGACACTGGATTATAATTGGCAGCAATTTTAACTTTGATTTTGCAAAAGACAGATTTTTCCCACAGATGGGTATTTTTTTTACATTTCCCTCTACTAAAAAAAAAAAAAAAAAAAAAAGTGAAATCACAACTTTTTCCCCACTAAAATCACTTCTGTGAAAAGCTGGAATAATAGAGCCCAGACCTCTTTTCTTTTCTTTTCTTTTCAATGCTCTGACTCTGTCCTGGGATCAAACTTCAAGAATACAGAGGAATGGGAGTTACTGTGCTGTTTAGACTGTCTGAAAAATCAGATGTCTCCATCACTCTTTTGGCAAAGGCTGAACTGCAATCAATTCTGGGATGAATTCTCTGACAGGTGCTTAAAGTGATGATATTCTGGACTGTTGATTAAAAAATGAGCCATGTGTTTCAGATGCCAGTTGTGCAGACAGCAAATTCAACAGCTAGTTGAGAAAATGTAAGAGCCTGGCTGATATTTTCCCCAGATGGATGGCAGGGTTATCTGTAAGTGAATGAAGCATTATTTTTTTTAAGGTCATAAAGCATGAAGAGATCCTTCTTGCTGGAAAAGATAGAAAGAGCATTCAAAAATCATTTCTAATCTGCTTGGATATTCATCAGTTTATTTTCAAAAGGTGACTTACCCATCCATTTAAGAACAGAAATGTCCACTGAATGTCTACCCAGCTAGCTTTCAGTGAACAGAGATTTTCAAGACAAGCAGAATGCAAAGGAGAGGATGAGCACTGTCTGTTGGTTGTTCCTCATAGTGCATTTCTGAGCCAGAACAAGGCTGCTGGCTAATGGAATAAGGCACTTTGCCTCTTAAGAGAGCTATCCTCAGATCACACATTGATCGACTATGTGCAAAATACCGTACTTAATTCTACGTATAGTAGATGATAAAAGAAAGCCGACATCTGTCTAAAGCAGTGGTTCTAACCAGACCCTTCTGCCTCCCAGGAGGCAGTTGGCAACATCTAGAGAGACATTTCTTTTCTTTTCTTTTTTTAACTTTTATTTTACTTTTAACTTTACCAGAGTTTTGTTGTTTACAGATATGCATGTTCTCAGATTAGTCATATGTATATCCCCCCATCCCACCCCTCCAGACTGTCATACAGCTCCCCTGAAGGATCTGCTTTTCTCACAGAGCAATGACTATAGCTATTTTCTTAACATGTAATAGTACAGGCCTTCATGCTACTTCCTTTATGCCAGAGAGACATTTCTTTTTAATAATTATTTTTATTTTACTTTTTGCTTTTACAGAGTGTTGTTGTTTACAGATAGGTATAATCCCAGATTAGTCAGATGTATATTCCTGACTCCTCCCTCCTCTGTCTGCTTGCCAGTACCCCCTCATCCCACCCCTCCAGGCCATCCTATAACCACCATGTAGGATCCCTTATTTAGAGAGACACATTCTTTTCTAAAAAAAACTTTATTTATGTATTTTTGGCTGCTCAGGGTCTTGATTACTGCCCACAGGCATTCTCTAGCTGTGTCAAGCAGGGGCTGCTCTCTAGCTGTTGTGCATGACTTCTTATCGCAGTGGCCTCTCTTGCTGTGGAGCGCACGCCCTGGAGCACGTGGGCTTCTGTAGCTGCCGTGCCCAGGCTCAGCTGCTGCACAACGGGTGAGACCTTCCCTGTGAGATAAATGTCTCATCGCTAGTACATACTTGAGGATCAATCTGGTATAGCACTTTGGCCTGCCTTAATTAATGCACCATGTTTGTATAGTTAAAACAAATAGGGGGCTTCCTCTGGTGGTCCAGTGGGTAAGGACACCGCCTTGCTGTGCAAGGGGCGCCGGTTCGAGCCCTGGCTTGGGAAGATCCCACGTGCCACGGAGCGGCTGGACCCATGTGTCCAATCACCGAGCTGGAGCTCTGGCGCGCATGCGCCCAGAGCCAGAGCTCTGCGACGACAGAGGCCACCGCGATGGGAGGCCCACAGGAGCCAAAGAACAAAGACGGATGAAAATAGAGAAATGAAAGACCAATAGAAGTGGCCCGCCCATCCCTCTCCTTCCCCACCCCACCCCCGAAAAGATAAAAAACAAAACAAAACAAAAACAAATAGGGAGGTGTCCAAGGAGACTGACTGAACATGTCTATCTCTTTTCACCTCAGTCCCCATGATGACGTTAAAGTGACATGAAGAATGGCAGCCAGGACAGGAGAGGCCGCGTGGAGTCTGTGAGATCTTGGCACATTCCTAGGAGCTGCTGACTCTTGCCTTTTCAGTGTGTCTCAAATGGCCTTTTCTCTGTGAGTGTGCTTGGAGGGGGAGAGAAAGCATGTGCAAATTCCCTGCTATCTCTATTTGTAAGGACACTAATCCTATATGATCGGGGCCTCACACTTGTGGTCTCATTTAACCTGAGTTACTTCCTTAGAGGCCCCACCACCAAGCATAGCCATATGGAGCAGGGGTTGGGGGTGGGGTTGTTAGGCTATCAGTGTATGAATTCCAGGGAGACTCAAACATTCAGTTCATAGACTTGTGTGTAAGGCAGTTAGCAGATGTGGTGTCCATGGGCAATAATGTTAATAATGTGGCTTTCGTAAGCCACTTTGTGTTTATGAGAAGAGTCAAGCTGAACCTCTTTAGAGTCCATGTTTATTTTATGCCTTATCCTATTGCTGGCTCATAGTTAACTCACAGTCTAGACAAAAACATTGAATGTAAAAGAAAGAAGGTGAGTGTAAACCAGGCAAAATGTTAATGGTGAGAGAGATGGACAGACAAGAGGACAAACTATCTGCTAATCCAGTAGGACCTTAAGAGCACACCTTGGTGCTTTTCCGTTATTCCTGGGCTTGGCTCAGTTTGATAGCCTCAGAATCTTGATTGCCTCAGAATCTTGATTTTGTTTCTCCTCAGGAATGGGTTACCTTATAGAAAGCAACTTCTAATAATCAAATCTATGACAATAAAAAGAATTAATAACATGATCAGTATACTTATTTTTAATGTTAGATGTATGTCCCCAGGGTCAGACGCTACTCCCCTAGTACCTACCATTGATCTATTTGGAGAAGTACAGTCAGAAGCAATCAGAAGACTTCCCTTGGTAAGCAAAGCATTGGATCAAAGAACAGTCTAGAAGCAATTTCACAGGGATGGAACCCAGTATAGAATGGTCTTCACTTGCTTCCAGCATGTTCAGAATGTCCATACAGGGTTTTCCTCTTACTTTTCTGGCTCACTGTCTCTCAGGCTAAAGAACTAAAGGTTAGAAAACTAATCTCATTGAAAGTTTGCTTCAGTCTCCTGGAGGCAGAAGGGAGACTAGGTTGAATAGGATTTATTATTAGAAAAATCAGACACCCATCTAGAGGTTTTTAAGGGAATGGAAGGTTCAACATGTATTTGCTTACTTACTATATATTAAGCATTCTGCTGGGTGTTTGCAATATTTTATGATATTTTTTCTTTTCTTAATTTATGTTTTTAATTGAAGGATAATTGCTTTACATAATTTTGTTGATTTATGTCAAACATCAACATAAATCAGTCATAGGTATACGTATGTCCCTTCCCTCTTTAATCCTCACAATAACATTGTATTATCCTCCAACTTCCAGATAATCAAATTAAACTCAGAGACGTGTTTATGAGAAGGGGTCCAAGGCGGGGGGGGAGACCCTCTTGTAGATTTTAAGGCAGTTAGCAGATGTGGTGTCCATGGGCAATAATGTTAATAATGTGGCTTTCGTAAGCCACTTTGTGTTTATGAGAAGAGTCAAGCTGAACCTCTTTAGAGTCCATGTTTATTTTATGCCTTATCCTATTGCTGGCTCATAGTTAACTCACAGTCTAGACAAAAACATTGAATGTAAAAGAAAGAAGGTGAGTGTAAACCAGGCAAAATGTTAATGGTGAGAGAGATGGACAGACAAGAGGACAAACTATCTGCTAATCCAGTAGGACCTTAAGAGCACACCTTGGTGCTTTTCCGTTATTCCTGGGCTTGGCTCAGTTTGATAGCCTCAGAATCTTGATTGCCTCAGAATCTTGATTTTGTTTCTCCTCAGGAATGGGTTACCTTATAGAAAGCAACTTCTAATAATCAAATCTATGACAATAAAAAGAATTAATAACATGATCAGTATACTTATTTTTAATGTTAGATGTATGTCCCCAGGGTCAGACGCTACTCCCCTAGTACCTACCATTGATCTATTTGGAGAAGTACAGTCAGAAGCAATCAGAAGACTTCCCGTGGTAAGCAAAGCATTGGATCAAAGAACAGTCTAGAAGCAATTTCACAGGGATGGAACCCAGTATAGAATGGTCTTCACTTGCTTCCAGCATGTTCAGAATGTCCATACAGGGTTTTCCTCTTACTTTTCTGGCTCACTGTCTCTCAGGCTAAAGAACTAAAGGTTAGAAAACTAATCTCATTGAAAGTTTGCTTCAGTCTCCTGGAGGCAGAAGGGAGACTAGGTTGAATAGGATTTATTATTAGAAAAATCAGACACCCATCTAGAGGTTTTTAAGGGAATGGAAGGTTCAACATGTATTTGCTTACTTACTATATATTAAGCATTCTGCTGGGTGTTTGCAATATTTTATGATATTTTTTCTTTTCTTAATTTATGTTTTTAATTGAAGGATAATTGCTTTACATAATTTTGTTGATTTATGTCAAACATCAACATAAATCAGTCATAGGTATACGTATGTCCCTTCCCTCTTTAATCCTCACAATAACATTGTATTATCCTCCAACTTCCAGATAATCAAATTAAACTCAGAGACATTAATAATGATGTTCGCAAGATCACATGTCCAGTCAGGCGTGGAAAGCATGTGTAATTATGACATAATTGTTGGAGATTTCTAAACACAAAAAGATACAAATGTTGAGATCACTGACATTGTGAGAATTCAGTGATTGGAAAATGTAGATGAAACAGAATATCTATATTCAAATAATGCAAGTAATTCGCAAACGTCTAGTGTTAGTGTAGTTATGAGACTCATAATTGAACTCTCAGATGGAATAAAAACCTCAGTGACTTGGGGCTTCCCTGGTAGCTCAGTGGTGAAGAGCTCACCTGCCAATGCAGGAGACGCAAGTTCAATCCCTGATCTGGATGGATCCCACATGCTGCGGAGCAACTAAGCCCGTGACTCACAACAATGGAGCCTATGCTCTAGAGCCTTGGAGTCACAACTATTGAGCCTATGTGCCACAACTATTGAAGCCCGTGTGCCCTAGAGCCCGAGTTCCACCAGAGAAGTCATCCCAACAAGAAGCCTGCTCACCTCAACTAGAGAGTAGCCCCCACTCCCTGCAACTAGAGAAGAGCCTGCAGCAGCAGTGAAAACCCAAAATAGTGACAAAAAAAAAAAAAAAAACCCACCTCAAACAACAAAACTTTGTAAAATTATTTTTTTAAAAATAAAATGATTAATGAGAAAAAAAAAAAAAAACCCTCAGTGATTTGTCAGGAGATAGAGGGCAGTTTTGATTTAAAGCTTATTAATAGTGGGGCTGTGTCCATATGCCGAGATGAGGAGGTTTCACCTGAGTCAAAATAAATGTCTTCTAATTAAAAGCAAATGCAAGTCTTTGACAAACATGATTAGGACAAATCACATTTGATAAAAGGAAAGATAATTTGAGATTGTGTGATGGCAAACATCTGAGTTTGAGGGAATGGCTGCCTGGCTGAACTGAATTATACATGTTTGGACAGCTGGGTTATATCATATTTAGGGCAGGGTCTTCTCACCACCCTTGCCCCGGCTTCCTAGCAAACAAAAATAAGTAACTTCTCCAAAGCAGTCCCGGGTCATATTTCCACTCCACTGGTGCAGCTAGTTGGGACCACAGGCTGTCACTTCATCAAGTGATTGACCTGCAGCCCCAGGCTACCAGGGTCAAGCAGGGAGCTGAAAGCTTTGAGTCATAATCGTAGCACTCATGAGCCTTCAGAAATAAATATCTCCCGGCTTCTGAAAGGGCAGAGTTATGTGGTCTTGCTGCTGTTCTATTTCTCTTTGCTCTCTGCTAGAAAAGGAAACAAGGTCATCAGATCTAAAGGTTTTTGTGGGTTTTTTTTTCAGCAATCCAAGATCCGTTTAAAGAGACATTTTGAAATGTCCTTGCTTTCTTTTAGGCTGGAGTAGTGATTACTTGGTTAGTTTCCTGCAAGGCGAGGAAATAAGAAAGAGATCAATGGAATGATCTCTGTTCATGTATGAGAAATTTCACTGTAGCAGTGTTCAATCTAATGAAAAAAATAGCAAAAATAGCTAACAATAAGGGGTCAGATAAATGCATCATGGACCATCCATAACTACATACTTTGGAGCTATTAGAAATTTGGGGTTCTTAGAGAAACATTTGATGGCATAGAAACATGTTCGAAATAAAACATACTTGCTGTTAAAGTTTAGGTCATCCTCAGTTTTGCTTAAGAAATGCAGTTAGGTATAATAATGATCAAGGATCTAGTCTCAAACTGTTAACAGTGGCTATGTGTATTGATGGGAATATGGGTTCATATAATTTATCATCCAAACTGAATTTTTTTAAATCAAAAAGGGTATCAAAATTATTAAAATTATGCAAACTTTGAAATAGTCATTGGTTAACTGACCGGTTGTTTTATTATATTTCTAAGTCTACAAATACATCTAAAACTTACCTTCAAATATGTTTAACTCTTGAAATTTCTATTTTTATATATTAAAGCAGCATAATAAACTTTTTATATCGATTATGTGATCATTCTAGAATACCACTAATTGATTATTTTGGCATCTACTCATATGTGTTGGTACATATCAGTGTACCTTAATCTGTCTGTTTGTACATCTAATATTGTTTCACTGATTTTTTAAAACAATTTACTTATTTCAGTGTGACTTTAAATTGAAAAATAAATTGTCTAAAATAATTTTTAAAATTGCATCTTATGGTTTCATTATCTTGCAAAATAGCCCCAGGTCACCATCTCTCCCTGTGTCCACATGCTTTGCCATCCCCTCCCGCTCTGATTCTAGGCCCAGCCAAAGGACTCCTGTAGACCCTGGATGATAGCAAATGTGGTACCTTCAGAAATAAATATCTCCCGGCTTCTGAAAGGGCAGAGTTATGTGGTCTTGCTGCTGTTCTATTTCTCTTGCTCTCTGCTAGAAAAGGAAACAAGGTCATCAGATCTAAAGGTTTTTGTGGGTTTTTTTTTCAGCAATCCAAGATCCGTTTAAAGAGACATTTTGAAATGTCCTTGCTTTCTTTTAGGCTGGAGTAGTGATTACTTGGTTAGTTTCCTGCAAGGCGAGGAAATAAGAAAGAGATCAATGGAATGATCTCTGTTCATGTATGAGAAATTTCACTGTAGCAGTGTTCAATCTAATGAAAAAAATAGCAAAAATAGCTAACAATAAGGGGTCAGATAAATGCATCATGGACCATCCATAACTACATACTTTGGAGCTATTAGAAATTTGGGGTTCTTAGAGAAACATTTGATGGCATAGAAACATGTTCGAAATAAAACATACTTGCTGTTAAAGTTTAGGTCATCCTCAGTTTTGCTTAAGAAATGCAGTTAGGTATAATAATGATCAAGGATCTAGTCTCAAACTGTTAACAGTGGCTATGTGTATTGATGGGAATATGGGTTCATATAATTTATCATCCAAACTGAATTTTTTTAAATCAAAAAGGGTATCAAAATTATTAAAATTATGCAAACTTTGAAATAGTCATTGGTTAACTGACCGGTTGTTTTATTATATTTCTAAGTCTACAAATACATCTAAAACTTACCTTCAAATATGTTTAACTCTTGAAATTTCTATTTTTATATATTAAAGCAGCATAATAAACTTTTTATATCGATTATGTGATCATTCTAGAATACCACTAATTGATTATTTTGGCATCTACTCATATGTGTTGGTACATATCAGTGTACCTTAATCTGTCTGTTTGTACATCTAATATTGTTTCACTGATTTTTTAAAACAATTTACTTATTTCAGTGTGACTTTAAATTGAAAAATAAATTGTCTAAAATAATTTTTAAAATTGCATCTTATGGTTTCATTATCTTGCAAAATAGCCCCAGGTCACCATCTCTCCCTGTGTCCACATGCTTTGCCATCCCCTCCCGCTCTGATTCTAGGCCCAGCCAAAGGACTCCTGTAGACCCTGGATGATAGCAAATGTGGTACAAGCAGAGTCTGAACAGCTATTGCCACGAAAAGAGACCCAGGCTGCCAGCTAGAGAGAAGGGACAGGGCAGCAGAGTAGAGGTTGCACAAGTTGAGGCCAACCTTGATCAGTGAACAACAAAAGCCAACAGCGATACAAGACCAGCCGGGATCAGCCAAGCCCCTGGCTAACCACTCCGGACCTGTGAATAGAAAGCACGTATCGTCAAATGCCACGGAGATTTCGTTGACTGTGATTTTCTGAGCATTAGTGTTGCAAGACATGGTTATGATAATTAGTGAATTAAAAAAATAATGAGCTCTTCAATTAACTCTTCTCTGAGATGATAACTGTTATTAAGAAAATTTCCTCTCTGTATACGCTCAGGTACTTGATAATTTGGGAGTCAATCATGGTAAATGGAGAATATCCTGTATACTGTTTTTTATATTGACATGTATATGTATTCCAATTGAAATATTTTCTTTTTTCTTTATACAGGTCACCATTCTCTAGAATGAAAATGGAGAAGAAGAAAGATGAAAGAGAGATGGGGGAGATGTGAAAAACAGAAGAATTTACCTTCTTAACAAGGCAGTTAAGTCAGAAGCACTGTGATTTCCTTAGTAGAAATAGGTGGAAAGAAGGCAGGTTGTGTGTGTGAGGGATTAACTGGTATTAAGACAGCCTTGAAGCATGGACCCCGGGCAGGAGGTCGCTGCGGGAATAGAGGTCCAAGGTGGTAAGGACCTGGGCTGTAAGTGGGGAGAGAGGTAACGGTGGGATATCGGCATGCAGTAGGCAAGGGATCAGGTGATGAGGAAGGGGATGTGGATGATCACAGTGGTGCCGGCGGGGCTGAGGGGGCTGGTGGGTACCAGTGGAAGAAGAGGAAACAGTATGTTCTGAGTGGCACCTGCTCCATCCTCCCAGATACGTTTAACTTCTCTGGAAGGTCCTGAACAAATGGGCACGAGTAAGTCATACGAGGGTTGCCCTCCCAATTTTGACATATTCATGAGCTGGATTCACATTTGCTTCTTTAAATCACTTATGATTTTACATTCCAGGACTATTGTTTTAAGTGAGTTTTATTTACTATTTTTATGGGAAGTTTGTTCTTAAAAAGAAAATTATTTTTTTATTATACGTGAAAAACAGTCTATCTGTGGCATTAACTGGAAGTGGTCGTAAATAATATAAGACTCGATAGTTAAATCTTAATGTGCTCCAGACTCTGAACCTGCGAGCCGCTTTCTTTGTTAAAAATGAAGAATGAAAAAAAAAAATGAAGAATGAAAGCATTAGAGACGTGTTCAAGGCAAAACAGCGCCAAACCTTAGATGTTTCCCTTCATGAAATCAAAAGCACTAAAGAGAATTGACAGAATGGTTTCCTCATCTCTGATAAAATGTCATGTCATGGAGCATCCATGTGTCACCGGCAATTACCTAAATCATATCCCACAGTTTGGGAATGATGTTCCTGAGAAAGACCGTTTCTATATGCCTAGAGCACGGTGGACTCCTATCTCCTAGAAATGGTGGACATGCGAGGGAAGAGTCAGCAAAAAGACAAGAGAGGCAAGAGGGAAGGTGAGCCATCACCGGGCAGGATCTGGTCTCACAGCAAGGTCATGGAGAGATGAGGACGGAGGGTTGGTAAAAAATACCTTTGTTTCTACTTTTTGAAAATGTACCATTAGCAACAAAGAAACCATTAATGATCATGTAAGTACTTCATGATGAAGAGGTCTTAGGAAATGAAAGAGAAAAGAACTCTGATACCACAAGCTTTGCAAAATGCCCATATAAATAAACACATTGTCATAGGCAGGCATATGAAATGCCATCTGGGAGGTGATGGTGAGACTGAGGCGCTTGCATCTGTGGAAAAGTAGAAGTGTGTATTTCTTCCCTATGTGAAAAGAAAAAGAAACAGAACCTTAACATATGCCTTCCAACTTGCATAGCTGATTTCTCACACTCTTAAGAGTCTAATCATGTCTTCAATAGCAAGAAAAAATGTGTTGTTTCTTTGGGTAGGGGAAAGGGATGAGATCAGCCTCTTTGTAGCTTCCCCAGCACTCTCAGATATTTACATAAATATTTTCCTTTGTATCTTCCCAGCAGCCCTAACAGCTAGATAAGGCTGGCCGCACACTTACACAGATTTGAGCCTCATGGAAGCTGACCGCAGACTCTTTCCCAAGGCTATGTCTTTGCCACCATCCCCACCGCTCCCAGGTAAAGTGAGTGATCTTTGGTGGTTGTCCGTGTGTGTGTGTGTTCCACTTGTGTCCAGGTGTGTGCTAAGTCGCTTCCTTTGTGTTCAACTCTTTGCAACCCCATGGAGCCCTCTGTCCATAGAATTCTCCAGGCAAGAATACTGGAGTGGATTGCCATGCCCTCCTCCAGGGGATTTTCCCAACCCAGGGAGTTGAACCCATGTCTCCTGTGGCCCCTGCATTGCAGGTGGATTCTTTGTTTCTGAGCAACTGGGGAGGCTCCCCTTTGTGTGCACAGGGATTTCTTTCTTATGCATTTTTTCAAATTTTAAACTTGTAATTTTGTATCGGAGTATAGCCAATTAATAATGTTGTGACAAGTTTCTGGTGAATAGCAAAGGGACTCAGCCCCGCATATACACGTATCCATTCTCCCTCCAGCTCTCTTTCCATCCAGGGTGCCACATAACATTGAGCAGAATCCCATGTGCTCTACAGTAGGTCCTTGTTGGTTATCCATTTTAAATACAGTGGTGTGTACATGGGGAATTTCTATTCTTTGCTCAGCATGGCCATTATGTGGCAAAGAGAAGCCCTTAGCAATTTGATGGTTATTCTTCACCCAGTTATTAAGCTGCCTTAGATGCTGGTCAGCGCACAGACATCTCAAATGAGTGGGCAGAAAGCAAATGTTCAATTCTGGCTCCAAATAATACCCAGAAAGCCCATTGAGTCATTAGATTCTTAAGACCAGGGCTTTTACATTCAATATATACTTTTCTTTAAAAGTTGTTATTCAGGAGCTGGGAAACGTCTTTTGGTTTGATGAATAGATATTAGCGTTCAAGTAATATTTATCAAGTGCCCACACAAGCATGTGAAAACTGCAGTATTGTTTAGTGTGCGTGCAAATTAATTATTGCCTTACTTGGCACGAAAGTGTAGGGAAAGGGATGAGATCAGCCTCTTTGTAGCTTCCCCAGCACTCTCAGATATTTACATAAATATTTTCCTTTGTATCTTCCCAGCAGCCCTAACAGCTAGATAAGGCTGGCCGCACACTTACACAGATTTGAGCCTCATGGAAGCTGACCGCAGACTCTTTCCCAAGGCTATGTCTTTGCCACCATCCCCACCGCTCCCAGGTAAAGTGAGTGATCTTTGGTGGTTGTCCGTGTGTGTGTGTGTTCCACTTGTGTCCAGGTGTGTGCTAAGTCGCTTCCTTTGTGTTCAACTCTTTGCAACCCCATGGAGCCCTCTGTCCATAGAATTCTCCAGGCAAGAATACTGGAGTGGATTGCCATGCCCTCCTCCAGGGGATTTTCCCAACCCAGGGAGTTGAACCCATGTCTCCTGTGGCCCCTGCATTGCAGGTGGATTCTTTGTTTCTGAGCAACTGGGGAGGCTCCCCTTTGTGTGCACAGGGATTTCTTTCTTATGCATTTTTTCAAATTTTAAACTTGTAATTTTGTATCGGAGTATAGCCAATTAATAATGTTGTGACAAGTTTCTGGTGAATAGCAAAGGGACTCAGCCCCGCATATACACGTATCCATTCTCCCTCCAGCTCTCTTTCCATCCAGGGTGCCACATAACATTGAGCAGAATCCCATGTGCTCTACAGTAGGTCCTTGTTGGTTATCCATTTTAAATACAGTGGTGTGTACATGGGGAATTTCTATTCTTTGCTCAGCATGGCCATTATGTGGCAAAGAGAAGCCCTTAGCAATTTGATGGTTATTCTTCACCCAGTTATTAAGCTGCCTTAGATGCTGGTCAGCGCACAGACATCTCAAATGAGTGGGCAGAAAGCAAATGTTCAATTCTGGCTCCAAATAATACCCAGAAAGCCCATTGAGTCATTAGATTCTTAAGACCAGGGCTTTTACATTCAATATATACTTTTCTTTAAAAGTTGTTATTCAGGAGCTGGGAAACGTCTTTTGGTTTGATGAATAGATATTAGCGTCCTCAAGTAATATTTATCAAGTGCCCACACAAGCATGTGAAAACTGCAGTATTGTTTAGTGTGCGTGCAAATTAATTATTGCCTTACATGTTAATAACAAGTGTCTTAAGAGCACCTCAAAAGAAGTTGCCAAATACACATCTGAAACTGACTGAAGGGAAGTCCTGTGATTATAATCAGCATGGAGGGACTGAGCTACTTCCTGTGTTCTAGGATATTTTTTGCTTCCCCACAAGTACCATTTATAATACCCAAGGATCACATATAATGTCATAAAGTAAAGTGCCTTCTGTTTACCCTCATGCCTCTACTAAGAGACTTTTTCTTGAATGTTCATGTACAAAGTCTATGAAGTGCAGTGTTTCTTAGTGGAAACTACCATAGAGAAACTGAAATGTTCAAGATACTTTGTGGTTTATCAGACCTACCAGAAGCAGAAGGAAGGTCGTTCTCCAGGTAGTCTCTGCACATAGTCATTGCCTGCCCCCTCTGTACTCCCAGAAGTAGGAAAAAGCAAGTTGCAGTTTTCTCGTGGAAATCTGATCCCTTCAGCCCCACCATAGACTCACTGTGACTGTCTTTCATGAGTTGAGTTGTGCTGTTTACAAACGAACACAGGTTCTTTTATACGTTAATGCTACTTGCTATCCAAGCAGAATTTGGAGATAAGAAAACACATGTTCTGGGATGAGTAAATCCCAACCAGCCTGCAGCATCCACCTTCACTGTTAACATGGACACCAGGATTAAAATCAATCTACGTTTCAAATAGATGAAGGAAAGTATTTGTTATCCATCTTTGCTCAGCATGGCCATTATGTGGCAAAGAGAAGCCCTTAGCAATTTGATGGTTATTCTTCACCCAGTTATTAAGCTGCCTTAGATGCTGGTCGGGCACAGACATCTCAAATGAGTGGGCAGAAAGCAAATGTTCAATTCTGGCTCCAAATAATACCCAGAAAGCCCATTGAGTCATTAGATTCTTAAGACCAGGGCTTTTACATTCAATATATACTTTTCTTTAAAAGTTGTTATTCAGGAGCTGGGAAACGTCTTTTGGTTTGATGAATAGATATTAGCGTCCTCAAGTAATATTTATCAAGTGCCCACACAAGCATGTGAAAACTGCAGTATTGTTTAGTGTGCGTGCAAATTAATTAGTTACTTCCATGTTAATAACACGTGTCTCAGGAGCACCTCAAAAGAAGTTGTCAAATATGTGTCTGAAGCCGACCAAAGGGAAGTTCTGTGATTATAATCAGCATGGAGGGACTGAGCTACTTCCTGTGTTCTAGGATATTTTTTGCTTCCCCACAAGTACCATTTATAATACCCAAGGATCACATATAATGTCATAAAGTAAAGTGCCTTCTGTTTACCCTCATGCCTCTACTAAGAGACTTTTTCTTGAATGTTCATGTACAAAGTCTATGAAGTGCAGTGTTTCTTAGTGGAAACTACCATAGAGAAACTGAAATGTTCAAGATACTTTGTGGTTTATCAGACCTACCAGAAGCAGAAGGAAGGTCGTTCTCCAGGTAGTCTCTGCACATAGTCATTGCCTGCCCCCTCTGTACTCCCAGAAGTAGGAAAAAGCAAGTTGCAGTTTTCTCGTGGAAATCTGATCCCTTCAGCCCCACCATAGACTCACTGTGACTGTCTTTCATGAGTTGAGTTGTGCTGTTTACAAACGAACACAGGTTCTTTTATACGTTAATGCTACTTGCTATCCAAGCAGAATTTGGAGATAAGAAAACACATGTTCTGGGATGAGTAAATCCCAACCAGCCTGCAGCATCCACCTTCACTGTTAACATGGACACCAGGATTAAAATCAATCTACGTTTCAAATAGATGAAGGGAAAGTATTTGTTAGAATTAGATTTGGCTAAAATAAACCAAAAAAAAAAAAATACCAACAGAGAAGCATTGACTCAAACAAGTTGAGTTGATTTCTCTTTGGGGTAAATGACTGTGCAGAAGAGACAGTGTAATCGCCCTGAAACTGTTCTCCTTAGAAAGTCCTGCTTGCAAGGTCAGCCCTTAGCTGGCATTTGGGAACTTGGCTCCTGGGTGTTTGAGTCGACAATGAGCTGATGCTGTGGAGCAATAGCCATCTCTGGCACAAAAGACAAGGAAATAGCGAGGGATTTTTTTTTTTAATTGAGATCAGGGATCTTATCACACTGGGCTTCCCTGGTGGTTCATTGGTAAAGAAGTCACCTGCCAGTGCAGAAGACATGGGTTTGATCCCTGATCCAGGAAGATCCCACATGCTGCACAGCAACGATGCCTGTCTGCCGCAACTAAGGAGCCTGTGATCTAAGGCCAGGGAGCCCCAGATAATGAGCCCTCCACATGCCACAACTACTGACGCCTGCGTGCCCGAGAACCCATGCTCCACCACAAGAGAAGTCACCTCAGTGAGAAGCCTGCTCACCACAACTAGAACAGTCCTCACTATCTGCAACTAGAGGAAAGCCTGTGCAGCAACGAAGACCCAACACAGCCAAAATAAATAAATAAAAACTTTTTAAAAAGGATATCCTTATCTCACTAGGCCTGTGCCTCATCTTAGTGTCCACTTTTCCATAAGAATTTGGAAGTTTGGTACGTGCCAGGTGGATGGTGCCTGACAAGACCGGCTCCCACCTGGGTGCTGAATCTCTACTGGGTTTTCCTGTGCACTGATATTACATGCACATTGTTGCATTTTCATTACTGAGGGAAGAATTCTGTGTGACCCCTCATGGCAGGTGACATGCATAAAGAAGCCAGTCCATGGATTCTTCCAGACTCCCCTGTGGTTTTCTCCCTTAGGACTGGGTCGTGCCTCCTTCATGAGCACATTCATATACAGAGCCCTGCAAGTCCTTCTAACAGCTCGCCAAGAGCTGGGGGGGGGGAGGGGCGCCTAGTGGAGAGCCAAAACCTTTCAGGACTTCTAGGGCAACCCACAATAATGAGGATCATGGCCCTTTCTCCCTGTGGTTTGCTATCTGCATCCTGTATGCATCTGGTCCTGGTAGTCCAGAGTGTCCCTTCCTTAGGTCTACAGTCCAACCAGAAGGAAAGAGGAAAGGAGCAAAAGAAGAACAACCCTCCTCACCACTATTTAATTACTTGTACAACACTTACACATATTCATTACATCCTATGAGTCAGAATTTAGCCAGAGAGCCACCTCCAGCTGCAAAGGTGGCTGGGAAATGTCCGCTTTATTCTGGGCAATCATGTGTCCTACCAGAATCCCAGGGTTCTCTACTGAGGAAGGAGGAAATGAATACTGGGGGAAAACTAACAGTCTCTGCCACAGAGGGCAAGAAAATAGAAGAGTTGTTTTTTTTTTTAATTTGAGATCAAGTTATGAATTTTTATATCATTAAGCAAAATTAGCTCAAAGTATTATGTCAGTTTTAGGCTGAATCTTCTAGCAATGACAATGAGGCAGGCTTCTTGCCTATTGAAAGATTTATTCTGGACCCAGTGACCAGCTGCTAAATCATTCAGAAGCTATTAAATGATTTACACATGGATGAAATTGAGAGTTCCTGGACGCTGAGGCCCTACCATTTTCCTCACTCTCTCTCTCACCTCATTTTCTGAATAGTTCTAAAAACAGAGCATTTTGACTGGAAATCTTTAGACCAAATGGAAAGATCAAGGTTATGATGCTTAATTCTCTATACGACTCATAAAACACCTACATAGGACTATACCAGGCCAACATATTATTGACTCCTATCCTTAAGAAATTTCAAACTTAATGCATGACAGAATTGCACATTATGACATTTTTTAATGCAAATGTACTAATATCAACCTGGCACTGATGCACAGGTTATAAAGCTAGGTCTTCATGGATGGGCTCTGTGGAGCTCTATGGACAGTCTTTAAATGTGCAAAATTATGTACAAATGTGTATTTTTTTTCTCTAGATTTTATCCGTTAATCAAAGAGGTCTAGCTCCCAATGATTACGAATCTTTCCATTCATGGTTTCATTTCTTATTATCTAAAGACAATAATAGAGTGTGTGAGTGTGTGCTCAATTACTTCAGTCATGTCCGACTCTCTGTGACCCGATGGCCCCCTGTGTGCCAGGTTCCTCTGTCCATGGGATTCTCTAGGCAAGAATACTGAAGTGGGTGGCCATGTCCTCCTCCAGGGATCTTCCCAACCCAGAGATCAAACTCCTATCTCCTGCATTAGCAAGTGGATTCTTTACTGCTGAGTCATCAGGGAAACCTAATAATGGAGTAGGAAATGGCTACCACTCTAGTATTCTTGCCTGGAAAATTCCATGGACTGAGGAGCCTGGAGGGCTACAGTCCATGGAGTCACAAAGAATCAGACACCATCAAGCACACACACAGAGATGACAGACATTCTGTGACTCGTTCTTGGTAAATTCCCAGTGTCCTCAACACTAGAGATGAAGGAAGGGCAGTTTACCAGCCAACCAGTCAGGACAAGGGACGTGGTCCAGAGAAGAACAGCAAAGTAACAGGCTGTAGAGGGTTAATAACTCACAATCTAGGTCTTAATTATAGAGCAGACCTACCAAACAATACCATTTCTCTTTTTCTTGAGTTTATTTTTACAAATATACACTATCTGCTCTTTTTAGATTCTTTTCTCATATAGGCCATTACAGATACTGAGTTCCCTGTGCTATGCAGTGTGTCTTTATTAGTTACCTATTTTATATATAGTAGTGTGTACACATCAATCTCAATCTCTAATTTAGCAACACCATTTCTTAGGGCAAGTCATCCATAAGTGATATGTCTGACTTTCATTTAGGCTGGCTCACGGTCTTCTGGGTCAGCAGTTAGTGCCAGTCCAGCAACCTCCATTGTCCATGTAGACCCCAGACTTCTTCCACACAAGCTGCTCGCCATGGTTTCCTATTCTAAGTGTCACCTCTGCTTTATCCTGGCGAGGGCTCCAGTGGATGACTAGGGAAACTAGAGCAAACCTCAGAATCCCGGGCTTAGGGCTTCCCTGGTGGTCCAGTGGGTAAAGAGTCTGCTTTGCAGTGCAAGGGGCACTGGTTCAGTCCCTGGCCCGGGAAGATCTCATGTGCCGCCGAGTGGCTGAACTGGTGTGTCCAGTTATGAGCCGGTGCTCTGCAGTGAGAGAAGCCACTGCAATGGGAGGCCCCCACAGGCCAAAGAATAAAGATGGGTGAAAATGAATAGATAAATGATCAATAAAAGAGGCCAAAATCAAAAAAGAAAAAAAAAGAATCCCAGGTTTAAACAGGTAGTAGATCATGTCTGCTTGACCAGTCATCTGCAGCCAGGGTCAATGAGATAACAAATAATAGAGTCAGTGTATCAGAACATGGGTGATGACATTGCTTGCTTTGCCTTTTTTCTTATTTTTGGTATGTTCCCTTCTTTTGATTAGAAGATTGCAAGGCAGTGTATTGCTGGGCCATTCTGCTCAGTCATTGGGAAGCAGACTTATTCTCCTAAAATGAATGTAACATTCATTCAGTTTGGATGTAACAGTGAATAGCCTCCTGCCATCTGATGTTGAAACAGACCAGGACCTTGTGGTCCTTACCCCCCACCCATGTCATCTGCTTGACTTTTGTCTGTAGAGAACTTTAGTTAAAGAACATTTAGTCAGAGATATAAGAACATATGAAAATAATGGAAAACAATCAAAGGAGGCCAAATAATAATAATGTACTCATTAAGCATAGGTCCAAGGTCCAAGACCTTTAGTGCCTTCTCAAGAGCTACAGATAATATTCTGAGCCATATCCTGTGAGCTGTCTTGTAGATACTGAAATCCCAACCAGGTGAAAAAAGTTAACTACATGATGACCAGACTGGAGGTGTGACATGTGTCTCTGTGTGTGTGTGTGTGTGTGTGTGTGTGTGTGTGTGTGTGTGTGCGCATACATGTGCTTCATCGCAGTTGCCACAATTCCGAGAATAGGCCTCAAAGAAATAGAAACAAACTGACCTTGGAACTGAAGATTAACTGTATTGAAAACAATCAAGATGACACTGGTCAGACGGCCAATGACAAGTATCAAGAGGACCGTCAGAGCTGACTGCTGTTTCTGCACGTAGCCCCCTCTCTCAGCCTATACAAGCTCTTACGCTCTGATCGTCAGTGTAGGGAGAGTCAGCCTTTGGACAGATGTCTGCCCTCCCTACCTCTTTGGCAGCCTCAAAAATTAAGCAAAATTTCCTTTCCACCAACTTGGCCTCTTTATTGGCATTTAAACAATGAGCATCTGGACCCCACTTTTAGTAACAGTGTTAGGTAGGACGTGCAGGATGTGGTTTGCCAACCAGAGGCTGCAGCAAACTTCTCAAGTAGCAGGGCCTCTAAATCAGCAGCCCGTTATAACTTACACTTTTTATGTTTCTGGAATGGGCCAGCTCTGACACCCTAGGAAATTTTGACTAATGCTCTTGCAACAAGGACATTATGTTAGGTAGGGAATAAATTAGGATACAAAAACTACACTGGTTCAAGTACAATAGAAATTTCTCTCTGACTCACTACCCAGAAGTAGGAGGTTAGTGCCAGCTCAAGCTGTCCAGGGACTCTAGTTCCAACTTGTCAGTCTACCATATCAGGGAGGTTCTCCTAAAATGAATGTAACATCATGGGCTTGCCCCATCTGATGTTGAAACAGACCAGGACCTTGTGGTCCTTACCCCCCACCCATGTCATCTGCTTGACTTTTGTCTGTAGAGAACTTTAGTTAAAGAACATTTAGTCAGAGATATAAGAACATATGAAAATAATGGAAAACAATCAAAGGAGGCCAAATAATAATAATGTACTCATTAAGCATAGGTCCAAGGTCCAAGACCTTTAGTGCCTTCTCAAGAGCTACAGATAATATTCTGAGCCATATCCTGTGAGCTGTCTTGTAGATACTGAAATCCCAACCAGGTGAAAAAAGTTAACTACATGATGACCAGACTGGAGGTGTGACATGTGTCTCTGTGTGTGTGTGTGTGTGTGTGTGTGTGTGTGTGTGTGTGTGCGCATACATGTGCTTCATCGCAGTTGCCACAATTCCGAGAATAGGCCTCAAAGAAATAGAAACAAACTGACCTTGGAACTGAAGATTAACTGTATTGAAAACAATCAAGATGACACTGGTCAGACGGCCAATGACAAGTATCAAGAGGACCGTCAGAGCTGACTGCTGTTTCTGCACGTAGCCCCCTCTCTCAGCCTATACAAGCTCTTACGCTCTGATCGTCAGTGTAGGGAGAGTCAGCCTTTGGACAGATGTCTGCCCTCCCTACCTCTTTGGCAGCCTCAAAAATTAAGCAAAATTTCCTTTCCACCAACTTGGCCTCTTTATTGGCATTTAAACAATGAGCATCTGGACCCCACTTTTAGTAACAGTGTTAGGTAGGACGTGCAGGATGTGGTTTGCCAACCAGAGGCTGCAGCAAACTTCTCAAGTAGCAGGGCCTCTAAATCAGCAGCCCGTTATAACTTACACTTTTTATGTTTCTGGAATGGGCCAGCTCTGACACCCTAGGAAATTTTGACTAATGCTCTTGCAACAAGGACATTATGTTAGGTAGGGAATAAATTAGGATACAAAAACTACACTGGTTCAAGTACAATAGAAATTTCTCTCTGACTCACTACCCAGAAGTAGGAGGTTAGTGCCAGCTCAAGCTGTCCAGGGACTCTAGTTCCAACTTGTCAGTCTACCATATCAGGGAGGCCCGCCAGCACTGCTTCCATGTTCCAGGCTACAGAAAGGGGGAAAAAAAAGACAATGGACCACAGGTGGTCTCTCTTTAAGGATGTGCTGGCCAGGTAACATGCGGTTTCTCCACTCACTCACTGGCTTCTTCTGGGAAGCGGTAAGTCCCAAAGTCACAGCTGGCTACATGAGCCACAGCTGGGAGGCCACGGGCTCTGCTGAAACTGGAGTGGGTGTGAGTCAGTTCTATCATTAGAAGAAAGAAGAGGCGCGTGGATCCGGGGGACCAATGATCAGTCTCTGACACCGTGTGGATTCTCTTTTATAGAATTAGTCAGTCAGTGGCAGTAAAGTGTAGAAGAAACAGCAAGGCTTTTGAGTCAAACAAACACCTTGCAATCCTGTGTCTCTCACTTGATGTCTGTGTGATTGTGAGCATATACTTCTATTTCAGTGAACCTCCACTTCCTCAACCACAGAATGGGAATAATGACACCACCTCCCTCGAAGACCTGTGAAGATTGAGTAATAACATGTTTACAGTGCTCAATACATAGAAAAAAGTTGTGTGCATAACCATACACATGCATCTATATCTCCCTCTACATATATATGTTTGTGCATATGTGTGTATATACATATATTCAGTTACATATTTTGCCAGGTTATGCAAGAAATAAAATATAGAAGGGGCAAATGATCAAGGTGGCATGGGCCTTGAAAACTGAAATGAGAAATGAGATGACTTTTCCTTTTAAGAGTTCCATTTAGTCTGTGGCCTTAACTAGAGGCCACACTCCCTTCTGTGAAAGCATAGAGACAGATTGCTTCCCTTTTAAAAGGGCAACACTGCAAGTTAAACTTACACTTTGTTTTTTGTTTCTGGAATGGGCCAGCTCTGACACCCTAGGAAATTTTGACTAATGCTCTTGCAACAAGGACATTATGTTAGGTAGGGAATAAATTAGGATACAAAAACTACACTGGTTCAAGTACAATAGAAATTTCTCTCTGACTCACTACCCAGAAGTAGGAGGTTAGTGCCAGCTCAAGCTGTCCAGGGACTCTAGTTCCAACTTGTCAGTCTACCATATCAGGGAGGCCCGCCAGCACTGCTTCTATGTTCCAGGCTACAGAAAGGGGGAAAAAAAAGACAATGGACCACAGGTGGTCTCTCTTTAAGGATGTGCTGGCCAGGTAACATGCGGTTTCTCCACTCACTCACTGGCTTCTTCTGGGAAGCGGTAAGTCCCAAAGTCACAGCTGGCTACATGAGCCACAGCTGGGAGGCCACGGGCTCTGCTGAAACTGGAGTGGGTGTGAGTCAGTTCTATCATTAGAAGAAAGAAGAGGCGCTGGATCCGGGGACCAATGATCAGTCTCTGACACCGTGTGGATTCTCTTTTATAGAATTAGTCAGTCAGTGGCAGTAAAGTGTAGAAGAAACAGCAAGGCTTTTGAGTCAAACAAACACCTTGCAATCCTGTGTCTCTCACTTGATGTCTGTGTGATTGTGAGCATATACTTCTATTTCAGTGAACCTCCACTTCCTCAACCACAGAATGGGAATAATGACACCACCTCCCTCGAAGACCTGTGAAGATTGAGTAATAACATGTTTACAGTGCTCAATACATAGAAAAAAGTTGTGTGCATAACCATACACATGCATCTATATCTCCCTCTACATATATATGTTTGTGCATATGTGTGTATATACATATATTCAGTTACATATTTTGCCAGGTTATGCAAGAAATAAAATATAGAAGGGGCAAATGATCAAGGTGGCATGGGCCTTGAAAACTGAAATGAGAAATGAGATGACTTTTCCTTTTAAGAGTTCCATTTAGTCTGTGGCCTTAACTAGAGGCCACACTCACTTCTGTGAAAGAAAAGAGACAGATTGCTTCCCTTGTATGAATAAGGCAGAAGATTTACAGTCTAGGACACTGTCAAAGACACTGTCAAAGAATGAATTGAAAGTTGATGTTGTAGGCTTCCCAGGTAGCTCTAGTGGTAAGGAATCCTCCTGCAATGCAGGAGACCTGAGTTCAATCCCTGGGTTGGAAAGATCCTCTTTAGAAGGGAAAGACTTTCTGCTTCCGTATTCTTGCCTGGAGAATTCCAGGTCACAAAGAGCTGGACACAAATGAGCAACTTTCAGCGCCACCTGGGGAGCCCAGAATAAAGAACAGATTGCTTTTAATCTTAACTGTCCTGGGGAAGATCTGGCTATGTTCAGAAGTCATGCATCCCTCGGTGAGTTAATATAGCTTTAACTTATGTTTATCTTAAGTAAATCACTTGACCTTGGTAGCTTCTCATTCCTCTTGGCCCAATGAAAGTAATGATATTTGACCTTCCTACCACACAGGGTCACTGTGAAGAGGGCAAAAGAAATCATGATGAGGGTGAAATCTCTGGGAAATTCAGTCACTGTAAATTCTAAGGTCTTAGTTACTGGTTAAAGAATCTGTTTTCAATGCAGGAGACACAGGAGGTGCAGATTTGATCCTTGAGTCAGGAAGATATCCTGGAGACATAAGTGGCAACCCACTCCAGTATTCTTGCCTGAAAAATTCCATGGACAGAGGAGCCGGTGGATTAGAGTCCAAAGGATTGCAAAGAGTTGGACACGAGCAACTAAGCAAGCAAGCAAATTACAAATGTAACTTCCCATTTTATGGAACATAAAAACGAAGCTACAAATTTTGATTTTCTGGTCCCACAGCTCCGTAATCCTTCATGGTACACACTGGTGTTTCTTTCTGTTTGGGACCACTGGGTTAGCTTGGATCACTTAATAAATAATTGGCATCAATATCTCCCTCTACATATATATGTTTGTGCATATGTGTGTATATACATATATTCAGTTACATATTTTGCCAGGTTATGCAAGAAATAAAATATAGAAGGGGCAAATGATCAAGGTGGCATGGGCCTTGAAAACTGAAATGAGAAATGAGATGACTTTTCCTTTTAAGAGTTCCATTTAGTCTGTGGCCTTAACTAGAGGCCACACTCACTTCTGTGAAAGAAAAGAGACAGATTGCTTCCCTTGTATGAATAAGGCAGAAGATTTACAGTCTAGGACACTGTCAAAGACACTGTCAAAGAATGAATTGAAAGTTGATGTTGTAGGCTTCCCAGGTAGCTCTAGTGGTAAGGAATCCTCCTGCAATGCAGGAGACCTGAGTTCAATCCCTGGGTTGGAAAGATCCTCTTTAGAAGGGAAAGACTTTCTGCTTCCGTATTCTTGCCTGGAGAATTCCAGGTCACAAAGAGCTGGACACAAATGAGCAACTTTCAGCGCCACCTGGGGAGCCCAGAATAAAGAACAGATTGCTTTTAATCTTAACTGTCCTGGGGAAGATCTGGCTATGTTCAGAAGTCATGCATCCCTCGGTGAGTTAATATAGCTTTAACTTATGTTTATCTTAAGTAAATCACTTGACCTTGGTAGCTTCTCATTCCTCTTGGCCCAATGAAAGTAATGATATTTGACCTTCCTACCACACAGGGTCACTGTGAAGAGGGGCAAAAGAAATCATGATGAGGGTGAAATCTCTGGGAAATTCAGTCACTGTAAATTCTAAGGTCTTAGTTACTGGTTAAAGAATCTGTTTTCAATGCAGGAGACACAGGAGGTGCAGATTTGATCCTTGAGTCAGGAAGATATCCTGGAGACATAAGTGGCAACCCACTCCAGTATTCTTGCCTGAAAAATTCCATGGACAGAGGAGCCGGTGGATTAGAGTCCAAAGGATTGCAAAGAGTTGGACACGAGCAACTAAGCAAGCAAGCAAATTACAAATGTAACTTCCCATTTTATGGAACATAAAAACGAAGCTACAAATTTTGATTTTCTGGTCCCACAGCTCCGTAATCCTTCATGGTACACACTGGTGTTTCTTTCTGTTTGGGAGTATCTTCCAGAGCTAGGAAGTTTCAAGACTTGGAGGTCACTTAATAAATAATTCTGAGTTAATCTAGCAGGTCAAAAAAATTCAGTGATCTGAACTGAGCTCTTATATTGCCCCATAGAGATCAGGCTGCTATTGCCTGTTATCAGTGATGGACTTTCCTGTCTCACCTTCTGCCCCAGAGTATATAGTAATCTACCATCTTGAAAGGAAATTCCGTAAAAATAAAGTTTCATAGAAATGATGGATGAAGCCCACCCTCACTGTTAAGATGCAAGATTTTCTCAAGAGCAGAGTAGACTATAAATTTGAACCTTAACAGAAGCATCATCCGTCTAAGATATGGTCTAGTTTCCTAAGGCTACAATCTACTAACATTACAAAGAGAGTTTGATTAAGGGCGCAGTTATATGATTTTAGAATTATGCTGAAGAGGAGGAAGGAGAGAGTAAAATCCTTTGGGGAAACAGGAAAAGGAAGATCAAAGGGTCTTGTCCCTGGTCAGCATTCATTATTCATACAGTTCTTTTTCGAAAGCCAGAAGGGTCCAGAGGAAGCACAGTTAGAAAAGTAATATCCGAGTCCAGGAGGCCTCCCCTGTGTCTGAGTAACACAGAATACAAAAGAGTCATTCAGCCGGAGGGTGCAGGGTGTCTTCTGGTGGAGGAAGGAGGGTGCGGATGCTCAAACCTGTGAAAGACTTGAAATGTGATGTTTTCAAAAATTTTTTTTTCTTTTTTTTTTTTTTTTTTAGAACAAGGATTCTCAGGCTCAGCAGTATTGATACTTTGGACCAGATAATTCTTTGTCATGGGAGGCTGTCCCCTGTGGTTAACAGCCTCCCGGGTGTCTACCCAGTATGTGCCAGGAGCATCCCCCAATTTTAACAACCAAATACTGCAGTGTCCTCTCACTGACAAAACAGCACAGCTCTCCCCGGCTTGAGAATCTTGTTCTAGAGACTGTGAACACTGGGAGTCCATTCTTACCTCCCCACATTCATGCCTAGTTTAGTTTTGTGGAGTTCAAAAACGTAACACTGCCCTTTGGTTTACTCCAACATAAAGTAGGCAAAGCAGGTACCGAGGGCACAGATGTGGGAGGAGGACAGGACTGTTCTAGAAGGAACTGTGGGGACAGCAGGTAAGGGATGGAACTCTAGGGCAGGGTGGGCAGGGTGGAGGTCGGGGGAAGAGATCCGACTGGTGATACTACAGGTGAGTATCTGGGCAGAGAAGATTCTTTGGGTAAACTCAGCTCCGATAGAAAGAATCCGGTCAGTACCACAGGCCTAGGCAAGTAGGATTCTAGGGTTCAGAGGACACAAGAACGAATGCCAGTAACAGTCAGGCACAGCAGCCGGTGCCACTGACTTCTGACCCAGGAGCTGGCACAAGAACTGAGCCAGTTCTAAGTCTGTGAGTCGGATGCACCTTTCACTGGTTGTCCTTTATGACCACCTCTTCAGTATGCATTAATGATCTAGGCAAATAATGTTGTCTTGGGATGCTTTGGGCAATATTGATACAGACCCCAGTTTAAACTGGCCTAAACAACAAAGACATTTACTATCTGAATCAGACATGTGTTGTCTACAAGAAGACCAGAGGTCAGATGTCTTCAGGAGCTAGACGATATCATTGACCACCCAGCTTCTTCTCTCTTTTCTCATCTGCCATTCTCAGTGGGGTGGCTGATCCTTAGCTAATTCTCTTCATGACTTCAGAGTGGCTGCCACAGCTCCTAGCATCATAACATTGAAGAAACAGCAGAAGAAATCAGTTCCCATATATTTCTGACACATGGAGACAAGTCATTTTAATTGACCTCCCTGGGCCTGGAGATGGAGCTCAGCTATCCTGAGCCTGCAGTTCTGCAAATACCCAAACAAAACTGTGATCTGTGAGCAAAAGAGAAACAGGAAAGGGCTTCCCTGGTGGTCCAGTGGGTAAAGAGTCTGCCTTGCAATACAAGAGGCACCAGTTCAATCCCTGGCCCTGGAAGATCCTACATGCTGCGGAGCAGCTGGACCAGTGTTCCCAATTGCCAGCCAGCGCTCTGGCGTGCGTGTGCCCAGAGCCAGTGCTCTGCAATGAAAAAGGTCACTGCAATGGGAGGCCCACACAGGCCAAAGAATAAAGATGAATGAAAATAGACAAAAAATCAATAAAAGAGGTCAAAAGATGTTTTAAAAATACCAGAAATTTATTAAAAAGAAAGAAAGAGAGAACTCTTGAATAGATTCTACTCCATGTAGAGTAGATTCTACAGGAGAATCTACGCCACATGGATGATTTCATCTAAACTTTACTACCATCCTGTGAGAGAAGTATTATTAACTTCATTTTACAGATAAGGAATTTCAGCAAAGTGAAATGCTTGCCCAGAGTCATTCAGCAGCTAAGGGATGGGGTGAGGTTTCCAACAGGTAGTCTGACTGAAGACCCCGTGCTCCCTCAGTCATTCTCTGCTGTTCTGGTTGCCCCACACTCACACCCCGCATTAATTGTACTGAAAACTGAGCTACTGCTGGCACCCTTCCCCACGAGGTTCCAGAAATGGGTCACAATTTCAAGGTCCAATCTGAAGAGCTCGTAAATTTTTGCAAATGTGAGTATAGGTGTATGTGTAGACGCAAAAGCCAGTAAGAGAGTTTTCCTTTTCTTTTCTTTTTCTTCCCTCTCCCTGCGTATCTCCTGACTCAGTCTTTTACTCTCTAAACACCTAAGTCAATAAACAGACACTTCATGAGAATAGCACTTCTCTCTTTTTTATACCTCACCCAGAAATCTGTGGAAATAACTCCTGGACCACCTGACACACAGGAAAGAGGGTCCCTGGCTTTAAAGTGTCCTGCTCCGGCCAACACTGGGCTGAATCCCTGCCCACCAAGGGAGGAATCTGGGGGCTAAGCAGATATGCCCCAGAAGTCTGTGCCCCGAAAATAGACTATCCTGAGGGGCGACCATGGAGCCACTGTTTGTGGCTGGAGCAGGGTCAGTGGAGCCAGGGCGTGTGGGACGAGAGGGGAGTGGGAGGGAGAGAGGAGCAGGCCGCAGGCTGCAGGCTGTGACTGGGAATCGATTTTTCTGGGCTGTGTGTTCAAGCTCAGATCTCAGAATCCAGGAATTCTGAATTCAAACCTGGCCTTCCAAATCTTTATAATGATATTATTTGTCAAAGTCAGAGGAATTAACATTTTGTTTAACAGGTTATTTATACCTTCTAGGTGTTTAGACATGAGGTATACATTAGTTTCTGGCTGTAGGCCTTGCAAATACTGGGGGCAGGACTGTCCTGTAGGGACTGGGAATTTCCTGGGGCCCCTTCCTCTCTCGTCACCATTGATTCAAATGTTTCTCCCTGGGCCTTATGCCTCCTGAGATGGTGGTCGACCATGGTCCCAAGAACTCCCTTTATTGACAGTTACCTTGGAGATGAAGCGGCCCCTTCCTCAAGTCCCTTAACGCTGGTTACCAGTCGTGGTGGGCAGCCTCTGTCCTTAATGAACTAGGTCATGAGGAGCTAAAATGCTCATCCTGGTGCTGGCACAATGAGAAAGGAAGGTGGGAGGAGGTGAGAGGGTATTTCAATTAATACCTGACAGCAGGAACCACTGTTCTGAACCCTCAGTTTCTAAAGGAGCTCCAAGTAAAGGTTAGGGCTTAAGACAGCCCTCCGGTCTTGCCCGGACCTGGACCAAAAAAGCCCAGATCTTATTTTTTATAAATCAAGCACCAATCAGAGAGGAGAAATTATCTGAGGCCATCTTCAACAGTAAATGGAGGTGATCATATTTCACTACCAAATGGAATTTCTGTGAAATGTATTGAATGTTAAACCCACTGAGACAACTTCTTTGCACGCAGTTAGGCCAGACACTGGATTAGCAACTCTAACACCCACGATGACTTGCCTCTTAGCATTCTTAAAGCTTATTAAACATGTTCTCCTAAATGCAGGCTTGTCCCAATGTGTTTAGAATGCTGAGAGACTATATCAACTAATTCTGTGTCATGTGGCCATTTCTCTGTCACATTTTGCTACTGCAAGAGCTAAGAGTACTCAACATTCTTCAGCACTTGCCTTTCTGGAAGTTACTAGAACTAGCCTGTAGCAGCTTGCCACTCACTTAGGACTTAATTAGCTGGTTAGTAGATTATCCTGAATGCTGAAACACCAGCCAGGTCAGCTAATGACCTTCTGTCTTCGCAGATAGAAAACTCTCTTCTATTCATCTGCCTTTGTCAGGATTTGGAGAGAGGGGAGAGGGGAGGGAACCTCTACAGGCCCTATCACAGCTGGGCTTTGCAGAAAAAGTGTCTCTCTTGAGGAATGAATGGCTTTCAAAGGGCTCTTCCTGCTGGTGAAAGTTTAGGGGTTTAGAGGTTTGTTTTTATACCCTTATCATAAGCTCTGTCATCAACTTGTCTATTTTTCTAAACCTTTGGCTATTAAACACCGAAATTCATCCAAGTCTCCAAATTGTAATTTTATCTTCTTTTTCCCCCCTCTAAGGATTCAAGGACTTTACGTTCCTCTCCAGACAAGTGATTTTGAATTCTCTTCCCCACCCAGGGATGGAACCCATGTCTCCTGCTTGACAGTCAGATTCTTTACCATGGAGCCACCTGGGAACCAAATCTAGTATAGAAAAATGTTAATTGCAGAATTTAAGTGGTTAGTATTTAGAGAGTTGCTGTAAAATTCTTTCATGTTTTCTATATTTTTAAATTTTCATAATGAAATGTTAAGTAAAATAAAAAAAGACTTTCATAAACTCCCTGATTAGATGTAGTTCAACCATTCCCTCAGTCAAAGCATCTGAACTGTTATCCACCTCAGGCTCTGTTGGGAAAATAACGAGAAAAAAAATGTGCATATTTGTGTCTGGTTTAAGAGAATTTTAAAAAGTTACATTTTGATCAATTTTTTCAAATAAATAGATTTGAGAACTATTTTATAAACTCAAAGTATATGGAGACCGCACATGGGTGAATGACATTCTTAAACTCATTTCATATAATATCTTAAAGCTTATTAAACATGTTCTCCTAAATGCAGGCTTGTCCCAATGTGTTTAGAATGCTGAGAGACTATATCAACTAATTCTGTGTCATGTGGCCATTTCTCTGTCACATTTTGCTACTGCAAGAGCTAAGAGTACTCAACATTCTTCAGCACTTGCCTTTCTGGAAGTTACTAGAACTAGCCTGTAGCAGCTTGCCACTCACTTAGGACTTAATTAGCTGGTTAGTAGATTATCCTGAATGCTGAAACACCAGCCAGGTCAGCTAATGACCTTCTGTCTTCGCAGATAGAAAACTCTCTTCTATTCATCTGCCTTTGTCAGGATTTGGAGAGAGGGAGGGAGGAACCTCTACAGGCCCTATCACAGCTGGGCTTTGCAGAAAAAGTGTCTCTCTTGAGGAATGAATGGCTTTCAAAGGGCTCTTCCTGCTGGTGAAAGTTTAGGGGTTTAGAGGTTTGTTTTTATACCCTTATCATAAGCTCTGTCATCAACTTGTCTATTTTTCTAAACCTTTGGCTATTAAACACCGAAATTCATCCAAGTCTCCAAATTGTAATTTTATCTTCTTTTTCCCCCCTCTAAGGATTCAAGGACTTTACGTTCCTCTCCAGACAAGTGATTTTGAATTCTCTTCCCCACCCAGGGATGGAACCCATGTCTCCTGCTTGACAGTCAGATTCTTTACCATGGAGCCACCTGGGAACCAAATCTAGTATAGAAAAATGTTAATTGCAGAATTTAAGTGGTTAGTATTTAGAGAGTTGCTGTAAAATTCTTTCATGTTTTCTATATTTTTAAATTTTCATAATGAAATGTTAAGTAAAATAAAAAAAGACTTTCATAAACTCCCTGATTAGATGTAGTTCAACCATTCCCTCAGTCAAAGCATCTGAACTGTTATCCACCTCAGGCTCTGTTGGGAAAATAACGAGAAAAAAAATGTGCATATTTGTGTCTGGTTTAAGAGAATTTTAAAAAGTTACATTTTGATCAATTTTTTCAAATAAATAGATTTGAGAACTATTTTATAAACTCAAAGTATATGGAGACCGCACATGGGTGAATGACATTCTTAAACTCATTTCATATAATATCTTAAAAATAAGACTTACTGTAGCAGCTAAGTGTCATATTCTATCCACAGTTATCTTGTATTAGATAACCTACATACATTTCCAAGAAGATCATTTCAATAATACAAATCCAGAGAAATGGTAGCCTATATTACTTGATTAATTTCCTTTTCTAATATCTAGACTAATTTTAATCTTTTAAATCTTACATATCAATTAAGATTTGTCATCTTTTTTAATTTCCTTTATTCAAATTTGAACATTACCTTTCATCACAAAATGAAAGATAAAAATTTTATAGACAATCTAGCCATCATGTATTTTTTTATCTCATTAGATTATTTTATCACCTCTCTCGACCTTAACTGTTCATAATAATCCGAGTTCAACTGAGACATATAAAAGGAAATTATTCTCAATTCTCTACATACTTTCCAAATAAAAGATATTCTCAGAAAAGCTTAAGATATCATGCTCCCCAAAGTGAATTCCTATTTTGTTAAATGTATAATTACTTGATAATTTTCCCCCTTAAAATGGTCTTACACTAATTCAGCTGCCTATTTAAAAATTAAAGAAAAAACACACTCTTAGAAAATATAAAAGAATATATTTTCTTTAGCTCAAGATTATCAAAATACAATTGCTGTATCTCTAACATAGCAAAGGCTATTTCCTCCTTTATTTCATAAAAGTTCTTCCACTTATTGAAAGATGTTAGATTCAGATTTGACAATTTTGTCTAGAAGACAGAAAATTACACCTATCTAAATATCTAATTCAGTTAATTTAGCCAAGAAGCATCTGTCAACTAAAACAATACTCTCCTGTTCATGGGGGCTGCATCTTTCATTAAGGGAGCAGCTTTATAACACTGAGGAGTTTGAAAATGACTTCATGTGAGGATGGGAGCCAAGCCAACACATATGTACATACACAACCACATGTGTGTTCTGGGGTTGCTTCATTCATCCTGGAAAGGGAGGTAGGTGTATGGCACATGCAAGTTATGACACTAATAACATTTATAATATGGTACAGATACAACCATGGATTACATTAAAAATTTTTTTTTCTTTGGGAGGGGGCAGGTTGGGGGTGGGCGGGCCACTTCTATTGGTTTTTCATTTATCTGTTTTAATCCATCTTTGCTCTTCAGCCCGTGTGGGCCTCCCATCGCGGTGGCTTCTGTTGTCACAGAGCACTGGCTCTGGGCGCATGCGCTCCGAGCTCCAGCTCGGTAATTGGACACATCGGTTCAGCCGCTCCGCGGCACGTGGGATCTTCCCAGGCCAGGGATCAAACCGGCACCCCTTGCACTGCAAGGTGGTGTCCTTACCCACTGGACCACCAGGGAAGCCCAATGGATTACATTAAAATGTAATAAAAATGATGTAACAAAAACATATTTGTCATATATACTCATTTCATTCTTACAGCATGACATTGGGTCAATCAATCATTTCTTCTATAGTAATTCTTACCAATGATTTAGAATTTATATGAGGGCTATGAAAGTGGCCTGCCTTTGTCATCATCAGTCAAGTGATTCTAACACGTACCTGCATGAAGCTCCATTTCTCTTCATTTAACATTCACTCTTCAATGTAGATCCTTCACTTTTTACATTGCCTTATGATTTCCAAGAAAATCTTCCCCAAAAAGGGTAGGTGAAGTTGAAAGGTTAGGGTGAGCCAATATGGGGACCACCAGGAACACGGCTGCTCTTCTGCACATGATTAGAACCATGTCTTCAAATAGAAGGAGCTCTTGGAGAGAGAAGAATCTGTGAGCGTTATGCTGCCCAATGTGAGACTCAGCTCATTTCTGTTTTTCCAAGTAAAAGATCAAGAACAGTTGACCTTGTGGGTTCAGGCACTGTGCACAAGACCACTCAGGATAAGGAGAAACTCAGACTTCTCCAGTGACTTCTGTGAAGCCTCAGGACAGCATATCACTCCTATCCTTAAATGAGAAAAACCTTGAAAACTTCAGTATCACTTTTCCAAGTAAGGGGATCACACTGCAGAAAGACCAAGCTACACTGAAAAGCTGTTTTATCTCTACACTGGCCGAAAGGATGCTCCTGCTGGTGACGCTGATTCCATTTGTGAGAAGCTTCAAACTGCTAAGGTAGAACAATTAGTGCAGCTGTGCCATTTCAGGGCTCTGCTGTCCACCATCACAAAAGGTATCCCTTTATAAGAAAAGAGCTTTTCGAGTCAAAAGTGTTCTCACATCATTGTATTTTGTACGTCTTCATCTGATAGGGGAAGCCATTCGTCATGGTGGCCAGCAACTATCCTGACCTGCACATAAGGTAGATGACCAAACCCTTGATGACATCTCCACTAAATCATTCGTCAGCCTAAAACAAGCCCCACCTTTGTTCTTCTGAGGCCTTAGTCACAGTAAAGATAGTTTCAGACTGCAGCAGTGACAAGGAGGCTGAAAGGTTCTGTCTTAGTCCCTTTCTTCATAATCCATCTGTCTCATGACCTTTTATTCCCCCGAGTGGCCAAAGTCACAACCTGTTTTAGCACAGGACTAAGAACATGTGTCCTTTGCAAAAGCAGCATTTTCACCTCAGGCCAACTATATTGAAAGGTTACTAAGTAATAGATTGAAAAGTCACAAGATATCTATAAAGAGAACAGCTGTGAATATGAACTGCAAAAAACTTATCCTTTTAAATGGAAAATGCATTGCCTTCTAAATTTTAAACTGATTGGATACTATCTGCGTAAGATGGGTTCCAGGGTTGACTTGTTGAATGCAGGTCAACATCATATGATATCACTTATATCACTTATATGTGGAATCTATAAAAAAAAAAAAAAAGAAAATACAAAAAAATGTCTCTTTCCAGTTTTCAAGCTACTCTTCTGCACATGATTAGAACCATGTCTTCAAATAGAAGGAGCTCTTGGAGAGAGAAGAATCTGTGAGCGTTATGCTGCCCAATGTGAGACTCAGCTCATTTCTGTTTTTCCAAGTAAAAGATCAAGAACAGTTGACCTTGTGGGTTCAGGCACTGTGCACAAGACCACTCAGGATAAGGAGAAACTCAGACTTCTCCAGTGACTTCTGTGAAGCCTCAGGACAGCATATCACTCCTATCCTTAAATGAGAAAAACCTTGAAAACTTCAGTATCACTTTTCCAAGTAAGGGGATCACACTGCAGAAAGACCAAGCTACACTGAAAAGCTGTTTTATCTCTACACTGGCCGAAAGGATGCTCCTGCTGGTGACGCTGATTCCATTTGTGAGAAGCTTCAAACTGCTAAGGTAGAACAATTAGTGCAGCTGTGCCATTTCAGGGCTCTGCTGTCCACCATCACAAAAGGTATCCCTTTATAAGAAAAGAGCTTTTCGAGTCAAAAGTGTTCTCACATCATTGTATTTTGTACGTCTTCATCTGATAGGGGAAGCCATTCGTCATGGTGGCCAGCAACTATCCTGACCTGCACATAAGGTAGATGACCAAACCCTTGATGACATCTCCACTAAATCATCCGTCAGCCTAAAACAAGCCCCACCTTTGTTCTTCTGAGGCCTTAGTCACAGTAAAGATAGTTTCAGACTGCAGCAGTGACAAGGAGGCTGAAAGGTTCTGTCTTAGTCCCTTTCTTCATAATCCATCTGTCTCATGACCTTTTATTCCCCCGAGTGGCCAAAGTCACAACCTGTTTTAGCACAGGACTAAGAACATGTGTCCTTTGCAAAAGCAGCATTTTCACCTCAGGCCAACTATATTGAAAGGTTACTAAGTAATAGATTGAAAAGTCACAAGATATCTATAAAGAGAACAGCTGTGAATATGAACTGCAAAAAACTTATCCTTTTAAATGGAAAATGCATTGCCTTCTAAATTTTAAACTGATTGGATACTATCTGCGTAAGATGGGTTCCAGGGTTGACTTGTTGAATGCAGGTCAACATCATATGATATCACTTATATCACTTATATGTGGAATCTATAAAAAAAAAAAAAAAGAAAATACAAAAAAATGTCTCTTTCCAGTTTTTCAAGCTACGTGGAGAGAAATACAATTGATTTTGTACATTGATTGCATATCTTGCAACCATTCTAAACTCACTTATTAGTCCTAGGAGCCTTTGTCCAACTCTTAGGCAACCCCATGGACTGTAGCCTGCTAGGCTCCCCAAGGGGTTCTCCAGGCAAGAACACCGGAGTGGGTTGCCATGCTGTCTTCTAGGAGATCTTCTGGACCCAGGGACTGAACTGGCATCTTTTAGGTCTCCTGCTTTGGCAGGCAGGATTTTTACCCTAGTGCCACCCAAGAAGCCCTTAATCCATCACAGTCACTCAAAGCTAATTTTGTCTATAAGTTACTTTTCTTACAGACTTCAAGATCTAATCTCTCATTTAAGACTCATTCCCACTCTTTGGAGAAGGAAATAGCAACCCACTCCAGTATTCCTGCCTGGGAAATTCCATGGACAGAGAAGCTTGGCAAGCTACAATCCATGGGGTCTCAAATATATATATTTATTTAAATATATATAAATATAAATATATATTATATAAATATTATATAAATATAAATATATATATATGGAAATTTTTAAAAATTTTTTTATACATGGGAATTTCTTTTTCCAGAGGTCATAGTAACAGTAATCATCAGACATTAATCAGATTGTTGCAAAATCAGTCAGAATCATCTTGAAAATTAAGATTGGTAATGGATCAGTTTGCTTGTATATGTTATGAGGATGTGGTTATGGCAGTGACCCAACAACTTGCAGAAAACAGCAACGTTTTTCTTTCCCAGGAAAACATTTACCAGAGGTTTGACCACCCCAAATGGAAGAATCAAAATAGTCATGGAGGGAAGAGAGAGAACAGCTGTGAATATGAACTGCAAAAAACTTATCCTTTTAAATGGAAAATGCATTGCCTTCTAAATTTTAAACTGATTGGATACTATCTGCGTAAGATGGGTTCCAGGGTTGACTTGTTGAATGCAGGTCAACATCATATGATATCACTTATATCACTTATATGTGGAATCTATAAAAAAAAAAAGAAAATACAAAAATGTCTCTTTCCAGTTTTCAAGCTACGTGAGAGAAATACAATTGATTTTGTACATTGATTGCATATCTTGCAACCATTCTAAACTCACTTATTAGTCCTAGGAGCCTTTGTCCAACTCGTAGGCAACCCCATGGACTGTAGCCTGCTAGGCGCCCCAAGGGGTTCTCCAGGCAAGAACACCGGAGTGGGTTGCCATGCTGTCTTCTAGGAGATCTTCTGGACCCAGGGACTGAACTGGCATCTTTTAGGTCTCCTGCTTTGGCAGGCAGGATTTTTACCCTAGTGCCACCCAAGAAGCCCTTAATCCATCACAGTCACTCAAAGCTAATTTTGTCTATAAGTTACTTTTCTTACAGACTTCAAGATCTAATCTCTCATTTAAGACTCATTCCCACTCTTTGGAGAAGGAAATAGCAACCCACTCCAGTATTCCTGCCTGGGAAATTCCATGGACAGAGAAGCTTGGCAAGCTACAATCCATGGGGTCTCAAATATATATATTTATTTAAATATATATAAATATAAATATATATTATATAAATATTATATAAATATAAATATATATATATGGAAATTTTTAAAAATTTTTTTATACATGGGAATTTCTTTTTCCAGAGGTCATAGTAACAGTAATCATCAGACATTAATCAGATTGTTGCAAAATCAGTCAGAATCATCTTGAAAATTAAGATTGGTAATGGATCAGTTTGCTTGTATATGTTATGAGGATGTGGTTATGGCAGTGACCCAACAACTTGCAGAAAACAGCAACGTTTTTCTTTCCCAGGAAAACATTTACCAGAGGTTTGACCACCCCAAATGGAAGAATCAAAATAGTCATGGAGGGAAGAGAGAGAACAGTGATATCTTCCATCTTTAGCAGAAATTGTTCAGCCCAGTAGCTTATTTTCATACTGTAACCTGGACTCATTTTTCTTTGTTCCTTGAAATATTCTGATACGGATTCTTTTCTATTCATCAATCCTCATTTTAAGTGTAAAAACTTGTCACTACCTGGAACTTCTTTTTTAAAACTAAAGAAGCATTTACCACAATTCAGCTTCTTTGGGGTCTCTAATTATCTTTTTCCATTTGCTAATTAGTGGTCACACTGTTCTTCTTTTCTTCTCTTTTTGATTTTCTGTTGCCTTTCACATATCTGGCAGGTGATAACTTGCTTCAGCATTGACTTCCTGAATTTATTCTTCTTGCTAGCCCTCTTGTTTATGAGCCTATAATGCCTGCCTGGGACTTTTAAATTGCACTCTATTTGAACACAAATGGCTTCTGAATGTTTTATTCTTCACAGTTTTCTGCAACGATAATAAGTAATAGAGTCAAATTTAACTAAGGAAGAAGAATATTGCAAGTTCTCTTGAGCGGAACACAGAATAATACAGCATTTCATTAGTTTTCAACACCTACACTAGAAATCTCACTTGCTGATAATTCTTTTTCATTTCATTGCTATTGCTCCTGCATTCAAAATGTCTGCCATTATTTCAAAAGTGCCAAAATAAGCAATGATTCCTTCCAGAGGGAAATGTAGGGCTGAAAAGGAGTTGACTGCTAATAAAGGAAAAGTACTAGTTAACCTGAACGTTGAAAGTGATGTGAAAGTGTTAGATGCTCAGTTGTGTCCAACTCTATGCAACCCTGTGGACTATAGCCCACCAGACTCCTCTGTTCATCAATTTCCCAGGCAAGAACACTGGAGTGGGGCTTCCCTGGTGGCCCAGTGGGGAAAGAATCTGCCTTGCAATGCAAGGGGCACCAGTTTGATCCCTGGCCTGGGAAGATCCCACATGCCGCGGAGTGGCTGGACTAGTGTGTCCAATTGCGAGCCAGCGCTCTGGAGTGCATGTGCCCAGTCAGTGCTCTGCAGCGAGAGAGGCCACTGTGATGGGAGGCCCACACAGGCCAAAGAATAAAGATGGATAAAACTAAATACATAACCAACCAATAAAAGAGGCCAAAATAAAAAATTTTTAAAATTACTGGAGTGGATAGCCAGTCCCTTCTCCAAGGGCTCTTCCCAACTCAAGGGTCAAATCCAGGTTTCCTGTATCACAGGCAGATTCTTTATTGTCTGAGCCACCAGGCAAACCCACTGTATACCTAGCAGTGTACAAAAATGAAAACAGAATACGTCAAGGGCTCTTCCCATCTCTATACCAGCCCCTGCTTCATTTCATTTGAGAAAACCAATTTTTATCCCAAATACTCTTTCTTGAAAAACAGTATCTTAGAAGCTCTCCCAAGTTTGACTTTCTAGCCCCCCAGAATGTGTAGCTACAGAGTCCTGAGAGTCCCAAGCGTGGGCCTCCGGAGTCCCCCTATGCAAGTGTGGAAACACCACTGAAGTTTGTGAGTAGAACTGGCCTGTTCAGGAAGGTACCATGAAGCTCTTCTGTTTTGGCTGTGCAGTCAGGAAATCTGCCATGAAACAAGTGTGTGTAATTAATTTCATTCAAAGAAAAGATATTATAGGGATGGGAGGGGGAGGAGTGAACATCTGAGAAGAGACCAGCATTAACAAAACATTCTGAGCCATGATCCAGGTTTATAGCTGCCTTTTGTAATTTCCAAGTTTGTTAAGCTTTTATAGTCAGCTAAGGGAAAATATACGTTAAAGTGATAAAGCTGTGTTTAAAAAAAAAAAAATTCCTAATAAAGAAAATGAAAATAAATGTCTTTGAAACTGGTTGTCAAAAGCTAAACTAAGACTTTTTTCTTTCTAACCTGTTGGAGGATTGGTCTTGAGCCAGCCCTCCTGTTACTTTTCCTTTTTTGTTCAGCCCTCCTGTTGAAAACAACTGTACAACTGAAAAAGCCACTGCCTTTCTTCGATTATAGAATACAGAACTGTGATCCCAGATAAAGTGGAGCAAAGGAGGTGAGCTGCACCACCGGCCCAGCATTTTCTGGACTCAGGGGCAGGAGGCAGAAGGCTCAGGGACACTGGTCATCTCAGAGAGCTGAGGACACAGATTAGCATGCAGATACTGAGTGGAAGGGCTCCCGTGGGGCCCACCTGTTTGCAAAGCACTCCCCGTCCATGTCATGAGTTTCTCAGAGCCACCTTCGAGGAAAGGTATAGATACTTGGCATAAAGCCCTAAAGAGTCACACTGACTGCAAAGACCCCTGCCTGGCAGGGGCTAGTACAAGGCTAGTACAGTCTTTGCTGAACTTTAACTTCTAGCTTCACCCAATACTCCTCTGTCTCTCAAAAGCAGTGTTGAGCACCAGCAAATATCTTCTATGCTCAAATTCCAGCTGAATTTTGTTACAGAGATTCCAACCTGCTTTACTGGTGATTTCTAACATTTAGGAGAAGGAAATAATAATAACCTTATACACACATGGAAAACAGAAGAGACGAGAACACTACTGACTTATGATCTGCAGAATCTGATATTGAAATCTGTCAAGAGCATTACTAGAAAACCAAAGGTCAGTACCCCTCATAAATATGTATATAAAAATAAAATTTAATTGGCAAAGTTAAATCAGGTGACTATCTCAGTGGATGCAGAAAAAGCTTTTAACAAATTTCAACATGATTTTAGAGTCTAAAACTCTCAACAAAATAAAATAGAAAGGAATATCTCATTTTGATAAAGAACACTTATGAAAAATCTACACATTGTAACATGCTATTAACAGTAAAAGAATTAATCCTTTCCTCCTCAGATTAGGAATGAAGCAAGGATGCCTAATCTTACTCCATTGCTCAGCACTATACTGGACATTCTAGCCAGCTCAATAAGGCAATGGAACAAAATTAAAGGCAAAAACTCTGGAAAGAAAGAAGTATAACTGCTTTTGTTTACAGACAACATGATTGAATATGTATAAAATCTTTATGAATATATAGAAAATGTTAGAACAATTCAGTGAATTTAGTAATGTTGTAGGGTACAAGGTCACTAAAATCAAATGAAAGAAAAATGTTTTTTATTCTAAAAATTGGAGGTGAGCTGCACCACCGGCCCAGCATTTTCTGGACTCAGGGGCAGGAGGCAGAAGGCTCAGGGACACTGGTCATCTCAGAGAGCTGAGGACACAGATTAGCATGCAGATACTGAGTGGAAGGGCTCCCGTGGGGCCCACCTGTTTGCAAAGCACTCCCCGTCCATGTCATGAGTTTCTCAGAGCCACCTTCGAGGAAAGGTATAGATACTTGGCATAAAGCCCTAAAGAGTCACACTGACTGCAAAGACCCCTGCCTGGCAGGGGCTAGTACAAGGCTAGTACAGTCTTTGCTGAACTTTAACTTCTAGCTTCACCCAATACTCCTCTGTCTCTCAAAAGCAGTGTTGAGCACCAGCAAATATCTTCTATGCTCAAATTCCAGCTGAATTTTGTTACAGAGATTCCAACCTGCTTTACTGGTGATTTCTAACATTTAGGAGAAGGAAATAATAATAACCTTATACACACATGGAAAACAGAAGAGACGAGAACACTACTGACTTATGATCTGCAGAATCTGATATTGAAATCTGTCAAGAGCATTACTAGAAAACCAAAGGTCAGTACCCCTCATAAATATGTATATAAAAATAAAATTTAATTGGCAAAGTTAAATCAGGTGACTATCTCAGTGGATGCAGAAAAAGCTTTTAACAAATTTCAACATGATTTTAGAGTCTAAAACTCTCAACAAAATAAAATAGAAAGGAATATCTCATTTTGATAAAGAACACTTATGAAAAATCTACACATTGTAACATGCTATTAACAGTAAAAGAATTAATCCTTTCCTCCTCAGATTAGGAATGAAGCAAGGATGCCTAATCTTACTCCATTGCTCAGCACTATACTGGACATTCTAGCCAGCTCAATAAGGCAATGGAACAAAATTAAAGGCAAAAACTCTGGAAAGAAAGAAGTATAACTGCTTTTGTTTACAGACAACATGATTGAATATGTATAAAATCTTTATGAATATATAGAAAATGTTAGAACAATTCAGTGAATTTAGTAATGTTGTAGGGTACAAGGTCACTAAAATCAAATGTATTTATTTTATACCAGTAACAATAACTTGGAAAATACATTTTAAAATAATACTATTTATAATAACAAACAATTCTAAAACACTTAAGGATAAATGTAATGAAAACCACACATTATGTCTATGTTGAAAACTGAGACACTTAAAGACTGATATAATGGGAAAGTAATTCTATGTCCGGGCTTCCCTAGTGGCTCAGTGGTAAAGAATCTGACTGCAGTGTAGGAAATTCAGGTTCAATCCCTGAGTCGAGAAGACCCCTGGATAAGGAAATGGCAACCCACTCCAATATTCTTGCCTGGAAAATTTCGTGGACTTGCAGGCTATGATGAGTCACAAAAGAGTCAGACATGGGGGCTTCCCTAGTGGTCCAGTGGGTATAGAGTCCGCCTTGCAGTGCAAGGGACACGGTTCCATCCCTGGCCCGGGAAGATCCCACATGTCCCAGAGTGGCTGGGCTGGTGTGTCCAATTACAAGCCAGCGCTCTGGAGCACATGTGCCCAAAGCCAGTGTTCTGCGACAAGAGAGGCCACTGCAATGGGAGGCCCAACACATGCCAAAAATAAAATTAAAAAAAGATGGATGAAAATAAATATAAATAAAAGAGGAATAATGGGAGGGAAAAAAGAGTCAGACATGACTGAGTGACTAAATAACAACAACAATCCTATGTTTATCAATTGAAGAGCTAATTGTATTAAGATCTCATTTCTCCCCCAACTGATGTATAGATTTAGAGTCATGCCAATCAGAATCCTAACAGGCTTTTTTTTGTAGTGACTAATAAACTGATTCTAAATATTATATACAAATGCTAGGACATGATAAGTGGATAAATAAAATGCCATTAAAAAATTAATCCTTTCCTCCTCATATTAGGAATGAAGCAAGGATGCCTAATCTTACTCCATTGCTCAGCACTATACTGGACATTCTAGCCAGCTCAATAAGGCAATGGAACAAAATTAAAGGCAAAAACTCTGGAAAGAAAGAAGTATAACTGCTTTTGTTTACAGACAACATGATTGAATATGTATAAAATCTTTATGAATATATAGAAAATGTTAGAACAATTCAGTGAATTTAGTAATGTTGTAGGGTACAAGGTCACTAAAATCAAATGTATTTATTTTATACCAGTAACAATAACTTGGAAAATACATTTTAAAATAATACTATTTATAATAACAAACAATTCTAAAACACTTAAGGATAAATGTAATGAAAACCACACATTATGTCTATGTTGAAAACTGAGACACTTAAAGACTGATATAATGGGAAAGTAATTCTATGTCCGGGCTTCCCTAGTGGCTCAGTGGTAAAGAATCTGACTGCAGTGTAGGAAATTCAGGTTCAATCCCTGAGTCGAGAAGACCCCTGGATAAGGAAATGGCAACCCACTCCAATATTCTTGCCTGGAAAATTTCGTGGACTTGCAGGCTATGATGAGTCACAAAAGAGTCAGACATGGGGGCTTCCCTAGTGGTCCAGTGGGTATAGAGTCCGCCTTGCAGTGCAAGGGACACCGGTTCCATCCCTGGCCCGGGAAGATCCCACATGTCCCAGAGTGGCTGGGCTGGTGTGTCCAATTACAAGCCAGCGCTCTGGAGCACATGTGCCCAAAGCCAGTGTTCTGCGACAAGAGAGGCCACTGCAATGGGAGGCCCAACACATGCCAAAAATAAAATTAAAAAAAGATGGATGAAAATAAATATAAATAAAAGAGGAATAATGGGAGGGAAAAAAGAGTCAGACATGACTGAGTGACTAAATAACAACAACAATCCTATGTTTATCAATTGAAGAGCTAATTGTATTAAGATCTCATTTCTCCCCCAACTGATGTATAGATTTAGAGTCATGCCAATCAGAATCCTAACAGGCTTTTTTTTGTAGTGACTAATAAACTGATTCTAAATATTATATACAAATGCTAGGACATGATAAGTGGATAAATAAAATGTGCCATATCTATACAATGAAATATTTTGACATAAAATGAATGAAATTTTGATAGATGCTACAACTTGAACAAACCTTGAAAATATGCTAAGTGAAAGAAGTCAGACACAGAAGCTCACATATTGTAAGATTCAATTTCTACAAAATGCCCAGAGTAGGCAAATCCATATAAACTGAACAGTGGTTGCCAAGGACTGGGAAGACGGGGAAATGGGGAGTCAATGCTAGAAGGTAAGGGGCTTCTTGGAGGGGTGATAAAGATGTTTTGGAATTAGATAGTATTGATCACTGCACAGCACTGTGAATTACTAAAAACTACTGAATTGTATCCTTTAAATGAAACTTACCTTACATGAATCATCAAAAAAGCTCACTTTTTCCTGTGTAGAAATACGTTGACAGAAATTCTCAGAACACCTCCATCATTATCTATAGTTCTTTTTATTATCGTTGTGGTTGTTCAGTTGCTCAGTCATATCTGACTCTTGCAACCCCATGGGCTGCAACACGCCAGGCTCCCCTATCCTTCACTATCTCCTAGAACTTGTTCAAACTCATGTCCATTGACTCAGTGATGCCATCCAAACACTTCATCCTCTCATCCCCCTTTTCCTCCTGCCCTAATCTTTCCCAGCATCAGGGTTTTTCCCAGTGAGTTGACTCTTTGCATCAGGTAGCCCAAGTATTGAAGCTTCAGCTTCAGCATCCTTCCAATAAATATTCAGAGTTGATTTCCTTTAGGATTGACTGGTTTGATCTCCTTGCTGTCCAAGGGACTCTCAAGGGTCTTTTCCAGCACCACGATTAGAAAGCATCAATTCTTCCATGCTTAGCCTTCCTCATGGTCTCACTCTCACATCTATACCAGCTGACTAATAATGGGAGAAAGAGTCAATGAATCAAAACAACAATCCTATGTTTATCAATTGAAGAGCTAATTGTATTAAGATCTCATTTCTCCCCCAACTGATGTATAGATTTAGAGTCATGCCAATCAGAATCCTAACAGGCTTTTTTTTGTAGTGACTAATAAACTGATTCTAAATATTATATACAAATGCTAGGACATGATAAGTGGATAAATAAAATGTGCCATATCTATACAATGAAATATTTTGACATAAAATGAATGAAATTTTGATAGATGCTACAACTTGAACAAACCTTGAAAATATGCTAAGTGAAAGAAGTCAGACACAGAAGCTCACATATTGTAAGATTCAATTTCTACAAAATGCCCAGAGTAGGCAAATCCATATAAACTGAACAGTGGTTGCCAAGGACTGGGAAGACGGGGAAATGGGGAGTCAATGCTAGAAGGTAAGGGGCTTCTTGGAGGGGTGATAAAGATGTTTTGGAATTAGATAGTATTGATCACTGCACAGCACTGTGAATTACTAAAAACTACTGAATTGTATCCTTTAAATGAAACTTACCTTACATGAATCATCAAAAAAGCTCACTTTTTCCTGTGTAGAAATACGTTGACAGAAATTCTCAGAACACCTCCATCATTATCTATAGTTCTTTTTATTATCGTTGTGGTTGTTCAGTTGCTCAGTCATATCTGACTCTTGCAACCCCATGGGCTGCAACACGCCAGGCTCCCCTATCCTTCACTATCTCCTAGAACTTGTTCAAACTCATGTCCATTGACTCAGTGATGCCATCCAAACACTTCATCCTCTCATCCCCTTCTCCTCCTGCCCTAATCTTTCCCAGCATCAGGGTTTTTCCCAGTGAGTTGACTCTTTGCATCAGGTAGCCCAAGTATTGAAGCTTCAGCTTCAGCATCCTTCCAATAAATATTCAGAGTTGATTTCCTTTAGGATTGACTGGTTTGATCTCCTTGCTGTCCAAGGGACTCTCAAGGGTCTTTTCCAGCACCACGATTAGAAAGCATCAATTCTTCCATGCTTAGCCTTCCTCATGGTCTCACTCTCACATCTATACATGACTACTGGGAAAACCATAGCTTTGACTAATACAGATATTTGTTGGCAAAGTGATATCTCTGTTTTTTAATATACTTTTTAGTACACTTGGTTTGTCATAGCTTTGCTTTCAAAGAGCAAAGTGTGTTTTAATTTCATGGCTGAAGTCACCATCCACAGTAATTTTGGAGCCCAAGAAAATAAAGTCTGTCACTGTTTCCATTGTTTCCCCATCTATTTGCTATGGACAGGATGCCATGATCTTTTTTTTGATTGTTGAGTTTTAAGCCAGCGTTTTTTCACTGTCTTCTTTCACCTTCAAGAGGCTATTTCAGCCTTGTCTGCTTTTTCCATAAGAGTGGTGTTGTCTGCATATCTGAGCTTACTGATATTTCTCCTCGCAATCTTGATTCCAGCTTGGGCTTCATTGAGGCCAGCATTTCACATGATGCACTCTACATAAGCTAAATAAGCAGAATGACAATATACAACCTTGACATACTCCTTTCCCAATTTTGAACCAGTCTGTTGTTCCATGTCTGATTCTAACTGTTGTTTCCTGACCTGCATACTGGTTTCCCAGGAGACAGGTAAGATGGTCTGCTATTCCCATCTCTTAAGAATTTTCCAGTTTATTGTGATATTCACAGTCAAAGGATTTAGCATTGTCAGTGAAGCAGAAGTAGATGCTTTTCGGGAATTCTCTTGCTTTCTTTATGATCCAATGGCTAGTTCCTATTAACTCTTTCCTAAATGTCATTGCTAACATGACCTAAGTTTATTGTTGTATGCACAGAAATAGAATTTCCAAGCTTGTAAAACCCACACAAAGGCTTTTAAGTGGGCTGCAACACGCATCCTATCCCACATAAATATTCCATGACCGTTGCCATCCAAACACTTCATCCTCTCATCCTTCTCCTCCTGCCCTAATCTTTCCCAGCATCAGGGTTTTTCCCAGTGAGTTGACTCTTTGCATCAGGTAGCCCAAGTATTGAAGCTTCAGCTTCAGCATCCTTCCAATAAATATTCAGAGTTGATTTCCTTTAGGATTGACTGGTTTGATCTCCTTGCTGTCCAAGGGACTCTCAAGGGTCTTTTCCAGCACCACGATTAGAAAGCATCAATTCTTCCATGCTTAGCCTTCCTCATGGTCTCACTCTCACATCTATACATGACTACTGGGAAAACCATAGCTTTGACTAATACAGATATTTGTTGGCAAAGTGATATCTCTGTTTTTTAATATACTTTTTAGTACACTTGGTTTGTCATAGCTTTGCTTTCAAAGAGCAAAGTGTGTTTTAATTTCATGGCTGAAGTCACCATCCACAGTAATTTTGGAGCCCAAGAAAATAAAGTCTGTCACTGTTTCCATTGTTTCCCCATCTATTTGCTATGGACAGGATGCCATGATCTTTTTTTTGATTGTTGAGTTTTAAGCCAGCGTTTTTTCACTGTCTTCTTTCACCTTCAAGAGGCTATTTCAGCCTTGTCTGCTTTTTCCATAAGAGTGGTGTTGTCTGCATATCTGAGCTTACTGATATTTCTCCTCGCAATCTTGATTCCAGCTCGGGCTTCATTGAGGCCAGCATTTCACATGATGCACTCTACATAAGCTAAATAAGCAGAATGACAATATACAACCTTGACATACTCCTTTCCCAATTTTGAACCAGTCTGTTGTTCCATGTCTGATTCTAACTGTTGTTTCCTGACCTGCATACTGGTTTCCCAGGAGACAGGTAAGATGGTCTGCTATTCCCATCTCTTAAGAATTTTCCAGTTTATTGTGATATTCACAGTCAAAGGATTTAGCATTGTCAGTGAAGCAGAAGTAGATGCTTTTCGGGAATTCTCTTGCTTTCTTTATGATCCAATGGCTAGTTCCTATTAACTCTTTCCTAAATGTCATTGCTAACATGACCTAATTTTTGGTATAGAAAATATTGTCATTGTATGCACAGAAATTATGAATCTTTCCAATGTCTGTTGCAAAGAGACTATTTTTTATTTCTACCCCCACACAAGGCAGAATGAGACACAGTACTACTTGTATAAACATTGCCACAGAGAGTTAGTTTATTTTTGAGCTTTGAAAATGAAATTGAATTCTTGTCTGCTAAACGCTGGGTGCTTACAATGTCTCTCTACTCTAACACTTGTGTTTTTACTTTTGGCAATGTTGGCATTTGCTTGTGAAATTCAATCACCAATTCAGCCACCAGACAGATTTTAGAGGCTGTTCTGTTCCAAGGCAGACCATTAATATTTCAAAATATGCTTGTTTTCCACATCTTCCCATCATTTTAGCCTAGGAAAAGCCTCCATATGAAAAGTGAAATTTTATTTTACAATTTCTATGGAGATTATTCAAATAATAGGAAACCTAAGGTCAACTATACTTGAGAAGCAATACATGACTATGCCTTTTAATAAAATACAATGCATTTTCATCTGTAATATGACCTGAAAGACAAGAACACAGTCTGTAGAGAGAAAAATTACATTGATCTTTAAAAGACTAGATCCAGCCCTGGATTTGTGGCTATCTAATTTGTGCAAGCCACTTAATGGCGCTGTGTCTCAATTTCCCCATCTGTTACATATAGGGACAAAATCAATGACTTCTTGATTTTTTTTAAGTTGTCTGTTAGGATTCTCCAAAGAAGCAGAACTAAAAGAAGATAGAGATAGAGGGAGAGATAGAAGTAGAGATACATAGAGAGAAAGAGACTTATTATAAGGAATTGACTCATGCAGATGTGGAGGCTGAGAAATGCCAAGATGTTCAGTCATCAAGCTGGAGGGATCCAGGAGGGTTTGATGGTGTAACTTCCAATCTGAAAGTCAGCAGGCTGATCCCCAAGAGGAGCTCATGTTTCAAGACAAGCTGAAATGTAGGAAAAGCTTGTGTCTCTGCTCATGGCAGTCAAGTGGGGAAAGCTCTGTCTTCTTCATGGTCAACCCTTTTGTTCTATTCAAGTCTTCAGCCGATTGGATGAGCCCCACCCGCATTCAGGAGGGCAGTCTGCTTTACTCAGGCTACCAATTCCAATGTTAATCTCATCCCCAAACACTTTCACAGACACAGTCAGAATAATATTTGATCAAATTACTAGGTAACCCCCATGGCTCAATTGAGTTGACAGATAAATTAATAATCACCCACTCCAGTATTCTTGCGTGGGAAATCCAATGGACAGATGAGCCTGGCAGGCTACAATCCACAGCATCGCAGAGTCAAACACAATTTAGTGACTAAAAAAAATCCAACCCATTCTAAGTGTTGGTAGGACATGGGATATTTTGGCAATGTTGGCATTTGCTTGTGAAATTCAATCACCAATTCAGCCACCAGACAGATTTTAGAGGCTGTTCTGTTCCAAGGCAGACCATTAATATTTCAAAATATGCTTGTTTTCCACATCTTCCCATCATTTTAGCCTAGGAAAAGCCTCCATATGAAAAGTGAAATTTTATTTTACAATTTCTATGGAGATTATTCAAATAATAGGAAACCTAAGGTCAACTATACTTGAGAAGCAATACATGACTATGCCTTTTAATAAAATACAATGCATTTTCATCTGTAATATGACCTGAAAGACAAGAACACAGTCTGTAGAGAGAAAAATTACATTGATCTTTAAAAGACTAGATCCAGCCCTGGATTTGTGGCTATCTAATTTGTGCAAGCCACTTAATGGCGCTGTGTCTCAATTTCCCCATCTGTTACATATAGGGACAAAATCAATGACTTCTTGATTTTTTTTAAGTTGTCTGTTAGGATTCTCCAAAGAAGCAGAACTAAAAGAAGATAGAGATAGAGGGAGAGATAGAAGTAGAGATACATAGAGAGAAAGAGACTTATTATAAGGAATTGACTCATGCAGATGTGGAGGCTGAGAAATGCCAAGATGTTCAGTCATCAAGCTGGAGGGATCCAGGAGGGTTTGATGGTGTAACTTCCAATCTGAAAGTCAGCAGGCTGATCCCCAAGAGGAGCTCATGTTTCAAGACAAGCTGAAATGTAGGAAAAGCTTGTGTCTCTGCTCATGGCAGTCAAGTGGGGAAAGCTCTGTCTTCTTCATGGTCAACCCTTTTGTTCTATTCAAGTCTTCAGCCGATTGGATGAGCCCCACCCGCATTCAGGAGGGCAGTCTGCTTTACTCAGGCTACCAATTCCAATGTTAATCTCATCCCCAAACACTTTCACAGACACAGTCAGAATAATATTTGATCAAATTACTAGGTAACCCCCATGGCTCAATTGAGTTGACAGATAAATTAATAATCACCCACTCCAGTATTCTTGCGTGGGAAATCCAATGGACAGATGAGCCTGGCAGGCTACAATCCACAGCATCGCAGAGTCAAACACAATTTAGTGACTAAACCACCACCAAGACATCAGTGCATACCTGTTAGAATGGCAGAAATTGAGTAGCCATTCTAAGTGTTGGTAGGACATGGAGGAATATGAACTCTCATGCCCTACTGATGAGAGTGTAAAATGCTGCAAATACTTTGGAAACCTTTTTGACAGTTTCTGAAAATATGAAATGTACACCTATTATATGAACCAATCATTTCCCTCCCAGGTCTTTACCAAAGAGAAATGAAAGAATATGTCAATCTAAAGCTGTATATGTGAATGTTCACAGCAGCTTTACTTGTGCTTATAATAACCAAAACCTGAAACAATCCAAATGCCCATTGACCAGTATCTTTGTCTGTTCAGGCTGCTCTAACAGAAGACAACAAACTCAGTAGCTTATAAACAACAGAAAATTATTTCTCACAGGGCTGGAGGCTGGAGGTCTCAGATGAGGGTGCCAGTCAGTCAGGCAAGGGCCCTCTTCTGGGCTGCAGACTTCCTGTTGTATGCCCAGGTGGCAGAGGAGCCAATCAAGCTCTCTGAACCTCTTTTAATATTTTCATGTATTTATTTGGCTACATAGGGTCTTAGTTGCACTTAGGATCTTGAGTTGCAGGACATGGGATCTAGTTCCCTGAACAGGGTTCAAATCCGAGCTCCCTCCATTGGGAGCATGGAGTCTTAGCCATTGGACTATTAGGGAAGTCCCATCCCTGGGCATCTTTTATGGGCACTAATTATATTCATGAAGGCTCTGTCCTTATGACCAAATCACTTCCCCAAAACCCTACCTCCTAATACCAGCACCTTAGGCTTTGCTTTCAACTTTTATTATATTTGGGTACATGTGGCTATTCAAGTCTTCAGCCGATTGGATGAGCCCCACCGCATTCAGGAGGGCAGTCTGCTTTACTCAGGCTACCAATTCCAATGTTAATCTCATCCCCAAACACTTTCACAGACACAGTCAGAATAATATTTGATCAAATTACTAGGTAACCCCCATGGCTCAATTGAGTTGACAGATAAATTAATAATCACCCACTCCAGTATTCTTGCGTGGAAATCCAATGGACAGATGAGCCTGGCAGGCTACAATCCACAGCATCGCAGAGTCAAACACAATTTAGTGACTAAACCACCACCAAGACATCAGTGCATACCTGTTAGAATGGCAGAAATTGAGTAGCCATTCTAAGTGTTGGTAGGACATGGAGGAATATGAACTCTCATGCCCTACTGATGAGAGTGTAAAATGCTGCAAATACTTTGGAAACCTTTTTGACAGTTTCTGAAAATATGAAATGTACACCTATTATATGAACCAATCATTTCCCTCCCAGGTCTTTACCAAAGAGAAATGAAAGAATATGTCAATCTAAAGCTGTATATGTGAATGTTCACAGCAGCTTTACTTGTGCTTATAATAACCAAAACCTGAAACAATCCAAATGCCCATTGACCAGTATCTTTGTCTGTTCAGGCTGCTCTAACAGAAGACAACAAACTCAGTAGCTTATAAACAACAGAAAATTATTTCTCACAGGGCTGGAGGCTGGAGGTCTCAGATGAGGGTGCCAGTCAGTCAGGCAAGGGCCCTCTTCTGGGCTGCAGACTTCCTGTTGTATGCCCAGGTGGCAGAGGAGCCAATCAAGCTCTCTGAACCTCTTTTAATATTTTCATGTATTTATTTGGCTACATAGGGTCTTAGTTGCACTTAGGATCTTGAGTTGCAGGACATGGGATCTAGTTCCCTGAACAGGGTTCAAATCCGAGCTCCCTCCATTGGGAGCATGGAGTCTTAGCCATTGGACTATTAGGGAAGTCCCATCCCTGGGCATCTTTTATGGGCACTAATTATATTCATGAAGGCTCTGTCCTTATGACCAAATCACTTCCCCAAAACCCTACCTCCTAATACCAGCACCTTAGGCTTTGCTTTTTCAACATATATATTTCAGGGGGATATATACATTCAGACCATAGCAATGGGTGAATAGAAAAAGAAATTATGCTATACCATATGCTGGAAAGATACTCAACAATAAAAGTGAATGAGCTTTTGATACATGCAAAGACAGAGGTTAATCTCAAGGCAGACAAAAAAAGTGTACATACTCTATGAATCCATTTATATAAAATCCTAGATAAGGCACAGTAAAACAGAATGACAGAAATATCTGTGGTTGCCTGGAAATGAGGGAGGCAAGTCAGGGAATGAGGTAGGAATTTAAGAGGAACACAAGGAAGCTTTTGAGAGTGGTGGATACATTCATTTTCTTGATTGAGGTGATGGTGTCAATAGTTGGTTCATATGTCAAAATTTATCAAATTGTATATTTTAAACATGGGTAGTTTATTGTATTTCCATTATACTTTAATGAAGCTGTTTAAAGAAATAACTTTGTTTTCCAAAACAAATTAGTGAGAAAAGCGTCATTGCTTGACGTTTTTGCACATCTGTTTTATGTCACTGTTAATAAAAGACAGCTGGATTTGCATGTCTGCTTGCTGCACTCAGTATGTTGTATTATGCTCTTTTTGTTTACACAGGTAAAGAAAACCCATGTTCATACAAACATATGGTTGGAAAAGGGAGATATTTTTTCAAGTAATTGTGGATATTCTTCTGTATTGACAAGTGGTAATTTCTTAAAAGTTAACATCAGTATGGATTAAATGATATTAATAAATTTTCCATATTCTGTTACATCAAAATCATTTGATCCATTTTACAGTTTGAATGGACCTTTCTCATGCCTGGTTGTACAACAGCACACATTGGTCACTTAGAAGATATTGGTTCACTGAGTTATGCAAATCCTTCAGATGTTGACACATTTCATTCTGTGCATGATTTCATTTTTATAGACTAGCAGTATTATACATAAAATGAAAGGTGTCAGCATCCAAAAGATCTCTGAGCCTATGTCTGTGTGTATAGATTTCAATAGCATGCCACCCTAGTCATTACTTGGCTTTTCAACATTAAACCTACTTTAATACCAGCACCTTAGGCTTTGCTTTCAACATATATATTTCAGGGGGATATATACATTCAGACCATAGCAATGGGTGAATAGAAAAAGAAATTATGCTATACCATATGCTGGAAAGATACTCAACAATAAAAGTGAATGAGCTTTTGATACATGCAAAGACAGAGGTTAATCTCAAGGCAGACAAAAAAAGTGTACATACTCTATGAATCCATTTATATAAAATCCTAGATAAGGCACAGTAAAACAGAATGACAGAAATATCTGTGGTTGCCTGGAAATGAGGGAGGCAAGTCAGGGAATGAGGTAGGAATTTAAGAGGAACACAAGGAAGCTTTTGAGAGTGGTGGATACATTCATTTTCTTGATTGAGGTGATGGTGTCAATAGTTGGTTCATATGTCAAAATTTATCAAATTGTATATTTTAAACATGGGTAGTTTATTGTATTTCCATTATACTTTAATGAAGCTGTTTAAAGAAATAACTTTGTTTTCCAAAACAAATTAGTGAGAAAAGCGTCATTGCTTGACGTTTTTGCACATCTGTTTTATGTCACTGTTAATAAAAGACAGCTGGATTTGCATGTCTGCTTGCTGCACTCAGTATGTTGTATTATGCTCTTTTTGTTTACACAGGTAAAGAAAACCCATGTTCATACAAACATATGGTTGGAAAAGGGAGATATTTTTTCAAGTAATTGTGGATATTCTTCTGTATTGACAAGTGGTAATTTCTTAAAAGTTAACATCAGTATGGATTAAATGATATTAATAAATTTTCCATATTCTGTTACATCAAAATCATTTGATCCATTTTACAGTTTGAATGGACCTTTCTCATGCCTGGTTGTACAACAGCACACATTGGTCACTTAGAAGATATTGGTTCACTGAGTTATGCAAATCCTTCAGATGTTGACACATTTCATTCTGTGCATGATTTCATTTTTATAGACTAGCAGTATTATACATAAAATGAAAGGTGTCAGCATCCAAAAGATCTCTGAGCCTATGTCTGTGTGTATAGATTTCAATAGCATGCCACTGATCTTAGCACAAAGTCTTCAAGGATTGGAAAGCTATCAAATTCTAATTTTCACTTGAAAATTCAAATTTTATAAATGGCAACAGATGCTGTTAGTAGTTTTTCCTGAAATAACAGTCTCATTTTATGTATTTTCTAGAAAATGTCTACTGAACATTCAAACCTAAATAACCATGTGCCAGTCATTCCTTTAAAAACTGGTTTATCGTAAAGAAAGTGGCTATTTCAACTTGCAACTCTGAACAATCTTACAAGGGCTTTTTCAGGAGACAATCATTACCCCTTGGCATGCTGCAAATGTGCTTTTAATGCATACTTCTCATTTCCTAATGCCAAATGTCAAAAAGTTAGTTACTCAAGGATTGAGACTTAATATAATTTTTATATCAAGAACACTCAAGTGAAACTGGTATGTTTTTTCCTATGATATATGATGGTAAATTAGGCATTAGGCACAATGCTAATAGTAGAGTTTGCTGCTACTACATTAATTTTTGTGATATTGTCAGCAGTTTTTCCCAGCATTGTTTTGAACTATCAGTCCAAAGAGTAACACAGTAGGGAAAAAAGTCTCTAGGACCCTCTTGGGCCTCCACAGACCACACTTTGGAAAATGCTGCCTTACCTGGAAAACACAATGGTGTGTTTTTGACCCACGTCCTCCTACCTAGAGATTAGTGTACCCTTAACAAGACTGGCGTGGCTTGAAGCATCCTGCCTCACTTGTTGCTTAAGCATGTACTGAGTGCTTACTATGGGCCATGTCCAATGGTAGGTGCTGAGAATAGCGAATGAAGCATTAAGACTTAGATCTTACATTTCGAAGAGGGTAGGTGGACAGCAAACAAAAATGTAGCAAGAAAAAATGAAAGGTAAATATTTAGGACCTCTGATGGTGATGAGCGTTATGGGGAGAAAAATAAACACATTTAGGGGATGAAAATGAAAATTGCTTAGTCATGTCTGACTCTTTGCGACCTCACGGACTGTAGCCCACCAGGTTCTTCTGTTCATGGGATTCTCCGGGCAAGAATACTGGAGTGGGTTGCCATTTCCTTCTCTAGGAAATCTTCTGGACCCAGGGATCCAACCCAGGTCTCCCACACTGGAGGTGGATTTTTTTACCATCTGAGCCACCAGGGAGGCGCTTTAGAGGACTGGAGGTGGGAGTGGTCTCTCTGAGACAGAGGGTCAAAGAAAGCCTCACTGAGAGGATATCTGGGTTAAACCCTAAAAAAGTGAAAGAGTTAACTGCATGGTAAATTGTTACACAGTAGAAGCATACACATGGACATGGAAATAAAGAATGAGGGAGTTATTATAATTCTGCAAAGAAGAATGTTTGGTTTTGAAAACTGATGCAACATTACAAAGCAAGTATCTACCAGCTTTGGCATTAAAATTTTAAGATCATCACATTTGGTGGTAAAAAACACTATTTTCACATGAAACTTCAGATAAACCACTTATTAATAAAACAATTTTAAGATTATTTTCCTTGTGTTAAAAATATAGAAATAAAATATATAAATAAATAGACATTTTGAGTTATAAACATACAGTGAAGCCATATTCACTTTCTTATACTGTTTCTACAAGTTACAAGAATCGTCAGAGGAAACAACAATAAAAAACTTGTTTTATAAATTTATACTTACACAAAGCAGACTTGTATGAAGTATTACATCTTTTTAGAAAAATTGTTCTGTGAGAATCATCAACTCTAAATGTACAGCATTTATATTTTGAAATACCTTATCAAAATATATTTCCATTTTGTTACAAACTATGTAATAATCTCACTAATTCCAGTATCAGTTGCATTAGCAGTAAAATTTAAGATGATAAAAAAAATCAAAATTAAAGACAATAAAATAATATTTGCAAGAATTCCCTGGTGGTCCAGGGGTTAGGCCTCATTGCTGTCACCTCTGGGACCTAGGTTCAAGCCCTGGTCCCAGAACTAAGGTCCTGAATGCTCCAAGGCAGAAAAAAATTATTTACCATCTTGCATTTACCAGGAGCAACAGATATTTTAATTTTTTTATTATTACGTCTTTGGGAGAGGTTGCACATTGGGATAAGCCTTGACTCTTTGCACCTCACGGACTGTAGCCCACCAGGTTCTTCTGTTCATGGGATTCTCCGGGCAAGAATACTGGAGTGGGTTGCCATTTCCTTCTCTAGGAAATCTTCTGGACCCAGGGATCCAACCCAGGTCTCCCACACTGGAGGTGGATTTTTTTACCATCTGAGCCACCAGGGAGGCGCTTTAGAGGACTGGAGGTGGGAGTGGTCTCTCTGAGACAGAGGGTCAAAGAAAGCCTCACTGAGAGGATATCTGGGTTAAACCCTAAAAAAGTGAAAGAGTTAACTGCATGGTAAATTGTTACACAGTAGAAGCATACACATGGACATGGAAATAAAGAATGAGGGAGTTATTATAATTCTGCAAAGAAGAATGTTTGGTTTTGAAAACTGATGCAACATTACAAAGCAAGTATCTACCAGCTTTGGCATTAAAATTTTAAGATCATCACATTTGGTGGTAAAAAACACTATTTTCACATGAAACTTCAGATAAACCACTTATTAATAAAACAATTTTAAGATTATTTTCCTTGTGTTAAAAATATAGAAATAAAATATATAAATAAATAGACATTTTGAGTTATAAACATACAGTGAAGCCATATTCACTTTCTTATACTGTTTCTACAAGTTACAAGAATCGTCAGAGGAAACAACAATAAAAAACTTGTTTTATAAATTTATACTTACACAAAGCAGACTTGTATGAAGTATTACATCTTTTTAGAAAAATTGTTCTGTGAGAATCATCAACTCTAAATGTACAGCATTTATATTTTGAAATACCTTATCAAAATATATTTCCATTTTGTTACAAACTATGTAATAATCTCACTAATTCCAGTATCAGTTGCATTAGCAGTAAAATTTAAGATGATAAAAAAAATCAAAATTAAAGACAATAAAATAATATTTGCAAGAATTCCCTGGTGGTCCAGGGGTTAGGCCTCATTGCTGTCACCTCTGGGACCTAGGTTCAAGCCCTGGTCCCAGAACTAAGGTCCTGAATGCTCCAAGGCAGAAAAAAAAAATTATTTACCATCTTGCATTTACCAGGAGCAACAGATATCTCTTTCAATTATATCAAATGAATTGATAAATTAATTTGCATACGTGTAAGCCAGAAAAGTCCCACGATTAATTAAGATATTATATTAACCAATTATTATATGTTGTTTTATTGTAAAAACACATTGCTAACATTTTTTTTTCACTTAGAAAATTTTTGTTGTTACCCATGTAACACTCTTACTCCTATTAAATTTTATAAGCTATAAAAGGTTTTCATGGAGAAAAATGTCTGTTTTAGTAACTTTAACAGCACTTTCCCCTTAGTTTTTTTGTTTGTTTGTTTTAACAAAGAGCACTTGTCTGGCAAAGAATCCTGACCCAGTCATTGATGGCTCTCAGTGTACCCTGGCCAGAAGTGTACTTCATCCTCTCTACATGGTCCACAAACCAACAAAGCAGTGAATGAATACAGACTTTACCTTCAGGTGCCTGCCTAAATTAACAAGGAGTGATGAATAGTCACAGAGACACCATGGCTTCTTTCAGAGGCAATGCCAGGACACTCAGAAGCTACTTCTCAAAGGATATTGATTTGAGCATGGAAATGAAATAAGCAAACCAATTATCACACATAATTTATTTCACTAGAACCACGTCCATCTTATACTATGATTAGTTTTTTCTATGCAAAAGTACCTTGACTCAAGACCAATATAAATATCATGGACTGAGGTCAAAGTGTAATGAAGAAACGTACTCACCAGATCTGTAGGCTTCAGCTGAAGTCTAAAAACCCTCCAGGACTTGCAAATGGTGGGGTGCATCAAGGTATGAAAAAGTCAACTCTAAATGTACAGTTTATATTTTGAAATACCTTATCAAAATATATTTCCATTTTGTTACAAACTATGTAATAATCTCACTAATTCCAGTATCAGTTGCATTAGCAGTAAAATTTAAGATGATAAAAAAAATCAAAATTAAAGACAATAAAATAATATTTGCAAGAATTCCCTGGTGGTCCAGGGGTTAGGCCTCATTGCTGTCACCTCTGGGACCTAGGTTCAAGCCCTGGTCCCAGAACTAAGGTCCTGAATGCTCCAAGGCAGAAAAAAAAAATTATTTACCATCTTGCATTTACCAGGAGCAACAGATATCTCTTTCAATTATATCAAATGAATTGATAAATTAATTTGCATACGTGTAAGCCAGAAAAGTCCCACGATTAATTAAGATATTATATTAACCAATTATTATATGTTGTTTTATTGTAAAAACACATTGCTAACATTTTTTTTTCACTTAGAAAATTTTTGTTGTTACCCATGTAACACTCTTACTCCTATTAAATTTTATAAGCTATAAAAGGTTTTCATGGAGAAAAATGTCTGTTTTAGTAACTTTAACAGCACTTTCCCCTTAGTTTTTTTTGTTTGTTTGTTTTAACAAAGAGCACTTGTCTGGCAAAGAATCCTGACCCAGTCATTGATGGCTCTCAGTGTACCCTGGCCAGAAGTGTACTTCATCCTCTCTACATGGTCCACAAACCAACAAAGCAGTGAATGAATACAGACTTTACCTTCAGGTGCCTGCCTAAATTAACAAGGAGTGATGAATAGTCACAGAGACACCATGGCTTCTTTCAGAGGCAATGCCAGGACACTCAGAAGCTACTTCTCAAAGGATATTGATTTGAGCATGGAAATGAAATAAGCAAACCAATTATCACACATAATTTATTTCACTAGAACCACGTCCATCTTATACTATGATTAGTTTTTTCTATGCAAAAGTACCTTGACTCAAGACCAATATAAATATCATGGACTGAGGTCAAAGTGTAATGAAGAAACGTACTCACCAGATCTGTAGGCTTCAGCTGAAGTCTAAATGAAGGCCAGGCATGTCCAGGCACATTTGGCAAATTGGTGGGGTGCATCTGCCAACTGCTGACTGGCGGGAGGATGGAAGGTCTCCTGGGAGAACTCGTCCTAGGGGAAGAAGATGCCAGGTAAACCAGCTGGATTCAATAATGTGTCTGTAGTGTCTGGAGAGGAGGGGCGGCTCCCTTTAGAGCGTGGGGACTGTGACTCCCTCTCTGGTCCAGCCCCATTGCTGAGTCCTAGGGATAAGCAGAGAAAAGTGAAACCTGGAGTATCTATTGGGCTAAAGTATGTGACTGGAGTATAAGGAGCACTAGTATTGAGTACCATTAGCAGAGTGTGGCACAAGAGAAGTGCAGACAACCACAGAGTGAGACATGGCGGAGGGGCATGGGTCTCCATCCACTGTCCCCCACCTTCAGTAGGTTCTCCTATCAGCAGTCAGAGGAATCTTTACAAAGCAATCAAACAAACCAGCTCTTCCTGAAGCGTTCAGATTGCCCCAAGGCCATAGATTCTCTGTGATAAGATCTTGGGAGGGAGCCCAAGTTTATGTCACAAACATGTACCCTAAACCTCTGCAGAGGACAGTGAGGGGATTGATTTACCCCTAGGGAAGATAAAGGAGAAGAGTGAAGAAGCAGGTGCACCATCCCAAATCATCCAGAGAGTGCCACGCCCCATGGGTGCTTGGTGATGAGAGCACAGTCAAGGCAGCCTCACTGGTGGCTGCGGTCCAGGGCAGGGAGGAGGCCAGAAGAACCCGAGCTCCCCTGCAGTTCAGTGGAAATCCCTGAAAGACCTTTGGACTTCCGCATACCATGGAATGGTAGGTGTTCAAATAAATTTCATTTAGATTTCAAAAAATAGGAAGTTCCTGACTGACATCTGAGATAGCACTGGATGAATGGAATGAATGAAATAATCAATGAATGAGGGGGTGAATGAATTGCAGGCACTAGGTACAATGAAGCTAGAGACTTTAGCATTTTATAGACTCAGGACTCATTGAGTAGTCTAGAGCTGTGACACCCGAGCATTGGACCTTTATTTCACTAGAACCACGTCCATCTTATACTATGATTAGTTTTTTCTATGCAAAAGTACCTTGACTCAAGACCAATATAAATATCATGGACTGAGGTCAAAGTGTAATGAAGAAACGTACTCACCAGATCTGTAGGCTTCAGCTGAAGTCTAAATGAAGGCCAGGCATGTCCAGGCACATTTGGCAAATTGGTGGGGTGCATCTGCCAACTGCTGACTGGCGGGAGGATGGAAGGTCTCCTGGGAGAACTCGTCCTAGGGGAAGAAGATGCCAGGTAAACCAGCTGGATTCAATAATGTGTCTGTAGTGTCTGGAGAGGAGGGGCGGCTCCCTTTAGAGCGTGGGGACTGTGACTCCCTCTGGTCCAGCCCCATTGCTGAGTCCTAGGGATAAGCAGAGAAAAGTGAAACCTGGAGTATCTATTGGGCTAAAGTATGTGACTGGAGTATAAGGAGCACTAGTATTGAGTACCATTAGCAGAGTGTGGCACAAGAGAAGTGCAGACAACCACAGAGTGAGACATGGCGGAGGGGCATGGGTCTCCATCCACTGTCCCCCACCTTCAGTAGGTTCTCCTATCAGCAGTCAGAGGAATCTTTACAAAGCAATCAAACAAACCAGCTCTTCCTGAAGCGTTCAGATTGCCCCAAGGCCATAGATTCTCTGTGATAAGATCTTGGGAGGGAGCCCAAGTTTATGTCACAAACATGTACCCTAAACCTCTGCAGAGGACAGTGAGGGGATTGATTTACCCCTAGGGAAGATAAAGGAGAAGAGTGAAGAAGCAGGTGCACCATCCCAAATCATCCAGAGAGTGCCACGCCCCATGGGTGCTTGGTGATGAGAGCACAGTCAAGGCAGCCTCACTGGTGGCTGCGGTCCAGGGCAGGGAGGAGGCCAGAAGAACCCGAGCTCCCCTGCAGTTCAGTGGAAATCCCTGAAAGACCTTTGGACTTCCGCATACCATGGAATGGTAGGTGTTCAAATAAATTTCATTTAGATTTCAAAAAATAGGAAGTTCCTGACTGACATCTGAGATAGCACTGGATGAATGGAATGAATGAAATAATCAATGAATGAGGGGGTGAATGAATTGCAGGCACTAGGTACAATGAAGCTAGAGACTTTAGCATTTTATAGACATCAGGACTCATTGAGTAGTCTAGAGCTGTGACACCCGAGCATTGGATACTTTAAAGTCTATCCATTTGTCCAAAAATTCCTCTTAATAGTATGCTTACTATTTTAGCCCTAGATTTCTAGTTGTTATGAACCTAAAACATTGAGGCCAACCTTGTCACCTGTCTTCCTCTAATAATCCACATTCAAGCTGTCAGTAGATCCTAATGAGTGTGCTTTCAGAACATATATGGAATCTAATCACGTCTCACCAGCCCATGCTACCATCCCAGTTCAAGCCACATTATCTCTTTCCTGGATTATTGCTCTAGTCTCTACTCTAGTCTCCCTGATTCCACACTCACTCTTCTTGGAATCTTGTCACCTCTTTTAAAAGTTGCTAGGTCATGACACTCCTGCTCAAAATCCTTATTTGTTGTTTCTGCACTTTGAATATATCAGTGAAGATGTCTCTTTGAGATAATGATTTTTTTACTTCGGGTATATCTAGAACGGGGATTGCTGAATCATATGGTAGTTCAGTTTTAATTTCTTGAAGATCCTCTATACTCTAGTCCACAGTGGCTGAACCAGCTGACTTTGATGGATGTGTTAATTAACTCAATGAGGGAAATCTTTTTACAACGTATATGTATAACAAATCATCACCTTGTACACTTTAAACATCTTATGAATGGGGTTGCAAAGAGTCAGGCTGAATGACTGAGTGCACACACAAAGTTCTTTATAGCCTACAAGCCCCCTGTGATTTGCTCACCCTCCTCCTGTGCATTCATCTTATCTCCTTCTATTGTCTCACTGATCTCTTCCCTCCAGCCACCCTGGCTGCTTCCTGGCTTTTCCTGTTGCATCTCTGGACACTACAGTAGACATTCCTGCTGCCTGGAACAGAATTCCTCCAAAGAGCAGGCGGCCTTCTCGCCTCACTTTCCTCCAAACTCGCAGACAAATATCACTTTCTCCATGAAGCCTTCTCTGGCCACCCTTTACACCTGGATAGCTGCCCTCCTCCTGGATCACTTCCTTTTCCTGGTTCCTGCCTCATTTTTCTCTAAATATACCTCACCATCTGACACAAGTTTTATTTCACTTAATAGTTTTATTTATTGTCTGTCTCTGCCCAGTACAGTGAAAGGCCTATGGGGGCAAAGATTTAGGTCTGATTTGTCAGAAGTGTGTTCCTCGCTCCACAACAGTACCTGACCCTCTAGTAGGTGCTCAGTAAATGAATGAGTTAATAAATTGGTCATTCTAGCTCTAATTTGAGGCCATGGCTCCTTGTGAATCTCAATTTCTAACCCTCTGAATATCCAGTCCTATCCTGGCAGCTGACCATAGCATGTGAGGTCAATTGTGCCTGGAAAAACATGGTCTGACAGGCATTGCTAGGGCAACAGAGGTTATGTTTATAGCTGGTTTCCTCTCACCATTCATAAATCTAGAGCAGGGACTGGCAGAGGACAAGTGGGCCAGGCTGCAGAGCAGTGAGAAGAGGCCTTTGATAGGCCCCCTGAGAGGTCCAGTGATGCTGTTCTAGGACAGCTGGACTCTGGCAAAATCCCCAGAACTCTGGGATGCTTTGCCTCAACACAGGAAACACAATTTCTCCTCTTCAGAGCCTGCTAACTGGCCATTCCCCACAAAGTTTTTCTCCATAAACAACAACTATTATTCCAAAACCAGACCAGTGTCCCTGCATATACTGGGATATTTATGTTCATTGCTTATCCTCTGGTTTTGAGAGTAAAACCATAATATTTTAGATTGGCCTTGCCTTTCACCAAGCCTCTTACGATAATTATAACTTGCCCTTTTTTAACACATTCTGTAGGAATGGTCTCTGGGGAGGAGGACATTCTGCAGTGGATAAACTAAACTTCCCTGCCCGGTTCGGGGGCTAACACTGAGTGGCCAGCCCAGCTCCCAGCAGCTCCTCTTCACTCTGACTTACCGAAGCAACAGGAAGAAGCCAAGAAACCTTGCCGCCTTGACAGGACAGATTTCACCACGTGTTACAAATTGATCCATACCCTTCAAAGGCTATCTGTGGAAGTCCCAAAGTCAATATCCTACCCCCTGCAGACAAATATCACTTTCTCCATGAAGCCTTCTCTGGCCACCCTTTACACCTGGATAGCTGCCCTCCTCCTGGATCACTTCCTTTTCCTGGTTCCTGCCTCATTTTTCTAAAGATACCTCACCATCTGACACAAGTTTTATTTCACTTAATAGTTTTATTTATTGTCTGTCTCTGCCCAGTACAGTGAAAGGCCTATGGGGGCAAAGATTTAGGTCTGATTTGTCAGAAGTGTGTTCCTCGCTCCACAACAGTACCTGACCCTCTAGTAGGTGCTCAGTAAATGAATGAGTTAATAAATTGGTCATTCTAGCTCTAATTTGAGGCCATGGCTCCTTGTGAATCTCAATTTCTAACCCTCTGAATATCCAGTCCTATCCTGGCAGCTGACCATAGCATGTGAGGTCAATTGTGCCTGGAAAAACATGGTCTGACAGGCATTGCTAGGGCAACAGAGGTTATGTTTATAGCTGGTTTCCTCTCACCATTCATAAATCTAGAGCAGGGACTGGCAGAGGACAAGTGGGCCAGGCTGCAGAGCAGTGAGAAGAGGCCTTTGATAGGCCCCCTGAGAGGTCCAGTGATGCTGTTCTAGGACAGCTGGACTCTGGCAAAATCCCCAGAACTCTGGGATGCTTTGCCTCAACACAGGAAACACAATTTCTCCTCTTCAGAGCCTGCTAACTGGCCATTCCCCACAAAGTTTTTCTCCATAAACAACAACTATTATTCCAAAACCAGACCAGTGTCCCTGCATATACTGGGATATTTATGTTCATTGCTTATCCTCTGGTTTTGAGAGTAAAACCATAATATTTTAGATTGGCCTTGCCTTTCACCAAGCCTCTTACGATAATTATAACTTGCCCTTTTGTAACACATTCTGTAGGAATGGTCTCTGGGGAGGAGGACATTCTGCAGTGGATAAACTAAACTTCCCTGCCCGGTTCGGGGGCTAACACTGAGTGGCCAGCCCAGCTCCCAGCAGCTCCTCTTCACTCTGACTTACCGAAGCAACAGGAAGAAGCCAAGAAACCTTGCCGCCTTGACAGGACAGATTTCACCACGTGTTACAAATTGATCCATACCCTTCAAAGGCTATCTGTGGAAGTCCCAAAGTCAATATCCCAGAATGTAGCTGTATTTGGAGATATGGTCTTCAAATGGGTGCTTATGATGGAGCACCTAATCTAATCATATTGCTTTTCTAAGAAGAAGAAGGAGTGCAGAGAGAGAACCACGTGAGGACGAGGGGGAGGCTGTCTGCAAGCCAAGGAGAGGGGGAACCAAGGCTACAGCACTTGGATCTTGGCTTCCAATCTCTAAAATAGTGAGAAAATCAACTTTTGTTGTTAAAAACCACTCAGTGTTATTTTATCATAGCAGCCCTAGCAAATGAATAGCAGCCAAAGGGTTTCCCAGGTGGCGCTAGATGTAAAGAACCTGTCTGCCGGACTTCCCCTAGTGGTCCAGTGGGTAAGGACACCGCCTTGCAGTGCAAGGGACACCGGTTCGATCCCTGGCCTGGGAAGATCCCACGTGCCGCGGAGTGGCTGGACTGATGTATCCAATTAACGATTGGATTACCGAGCCGGAGCTCTGGAGCGCATGCACCCAGAGCCGGTGCTCTGCAACAACAGAGGCCACCGCGATGGGAGGCCCACAGGAGCCAAAGAACAAAGATGGATGAAACTAGACAAATGAAAGACCAATAGAAGTGGCCTGACTGCTCCCCTCCCCCCCCGCCACCCGCCAAAATAAATAAATAAATGTTAAAAAAAAAAAACAAAAAAAAGAGTAGGAGAACAGAAAGAGTGGGGCCAGGCAACTTGAAGCAAGCCAACTGGGCAGTGTGTACCTGGCTCTTTCCAAGTAGGAGAGCTGCTCCTCTGGGGAGCACCTGTTCCCTGGTGCCTGGAGACAAGGCCTCTGCTGGCACAGGGACCGCCACGTGGAAGAACACCTCTGCGGCTCTCTATTCACCACTTGGCTCTGCTCTGATGCCCTCTGGGAGGAGGACATTCTGCAGTGGATAAACTAAACTTCCCTGCCCGGTTCGGGGGCTAACACTGAGTGGCCAGCCCAGCTCCCAGCAGCTCCTCTTCACTCTGACTTACCGAAGCAACAGGAAGAAGCCAAGAAACCTTGCCGCCTTGACAGGACAGATTTCACCACGTGTTACAAATTGATCCATACCCTTCAAAGGCTATCTGTGGAAGTCCCAAAGTCAATATCCCAGAATGTAGCTGTATTTGGAGATATGGTCTTCAAATGGGTGCTTATGATGGAGCACCTAATCTAATCATATTGCTTTTCTAAGAAGAAGAAGGAGTGCAGAGAGAGAACCACGTGAGGACGCAGGGAGAGGCTGTCTGCAAGCCAAGGAGAGGGGGAACCAAGGCTACAGCACTTGGATCTTGGCTTCCAATCTCTAAAATAGTGAGAAAATCAACTTTTGTTGTTAAAAACCACTCAGTGTTATTTTATCATAGCAGCCCTAGCAAATGAATAGCAGCCAAAGGGTTTCCCAGGTGGCGCTAGATGTAAAGAACCTGTCTGCCGGACTTCCCCTAGTGGTCCAGTGGGTAAGGACACCGCCTTGCAGTGCAAGGGACACCGGTTCGATCCCTGGCCTGGGAAGATCCCACGTGCCGCGGAGTGGCTGGACTGATGTATCCAATTAACGATTGGATTACCGAGCCGGAGCTCTGGAGCGCATGCACCCAGAGCCGGTGCTCTGCAACAACAGAGGCCACCGCGATGGGAGGCCCACAGGAGCCAAAGAACAAAGATGGATGAAACTAGACAAATGAAAGACCAGTGGAAGTGGCCCGCCCACCCCCCTCCCTCCACCCGCCAAAATAAATAAATAAATCTTTAAAAAAAAAAAACAAAAAAAAGAGTAGGAGAACAGAAAGAGTGGGGCCAGGCAACTTGAAGCAAGCCAACTGGGCAGTGTGTACCTGGCTCTTTCCAAGTAGGAGAGCTGCTCCTCTGGGGAGCACCTGTTCCCTGGTGCCTGGAGACAAGGCCTCTGCTGGCACAGGGACCGCCACGTGGAAGAACACCTCTGCGGCTCTCTATTCACCACTTGGCTCTGCTCTGATGCCACACTCCAAAGTCTGATTGCCAGTTGTCAGTGTGCCTTCCACAGTATTTGTGGGTGGAAAAACAATGCTTCAGAAAGGAGTAGCAGTATTTTAGCCCCTAGAAGGCAATAAGTAATATATTTGTGGTTTGCTTTATGTATTTCAATCAGCTTGAATGACAAGAGTCCACACTCTTGTGTTCAACCAACCTGGTATACTAACAATTTAAGAGCAAGATTCTGATCAGATTTCTCCTGCAAATCATCCTTGTATTATTTACCCTACTCACCACGAAGTTTATTTTTAAGACCATCTCATCATTGTTACAGCAATTTTCATTTATCAAGACATTTATAAGAACTTGGAGGCAAGTACTTAAGAAGTGCATGTGCGTGAGAAAGCACATATAACTTCAGGATTTTCAGCACTTCATGATGTGTGATAGAGCAGCTAGGAACAAAAATAGAGCAGGAGAACTAATTCGTGTATTTATTTGCTAGATTATGTGCTCAGTTGTCTCTGACTCTTTGCAACCCTGTGGACTATGGTCTACCAGGCTCCTCTGCCCATGGAATTTTCCAGACAAGAATACTAGAGTGGGTTGCCATTTCCTGCTTCAGCAAATCTTCTCAACCCAGGGATCGAACTCATGTCTCTTGAAACTCCTGTATTGGCAGACAGGTTCTTTATTTTATTTTATTTTGGGTGGGGGACGGGTTGGGGAGGGGGGGATAGCAGGCGGGCCACTTCTATTGGTCTTTCATTTATCTATTTTCATCCATCTTTTTTGTTCTTTGGCCCATGTGGGCCTCCCATCGCGGTGGCCTCTGTTGTCTCAGAGTGCCAGCTCTGGGCGCATATGCTCCAGAGCTCCGGCTCGGTAATTGGACACATCGGTCCAGCCACTCCACGGCATGTGGGATCTTCCCAGGCCAGGAATTGAACTGGCGCCCCTTGCACTGCAAGGTGTCCTTACCCACTGGACCACCAGGGGAAACCCTGTTCTCCTACTCTTTATCCAACAAGGACACAATTCAGTTGTTTAGACTTAGTTTCTCTAATGACAGATCACATTCACGTTAGAGTCTTAGCTGTTTTCAAGTTCTTGGAGCTCTTACTAACATACAATTTCTTGCTTTACTCTTGGAGACATCATATGTCTCCCACCATATGTAGTTTTTTAATTTTGTTTTGTTTTTTAATATGATATTAATTGTCCTTTTTTGGCCTCTTTTTTTATTGATTTTTTATTTATTTTCATCCATCTTTTATTCTTTGGCCTGTGTGGGCCGCTCATTGCAGTGGCCTCTCTCACTGCAGAGCACCGGCTTTGGGCACATGCGCTCCAGAGCGTTGGCTTATAATTGGGCACACCGGTCTAGCCGCTCTGCAGCACACGGGATCCTCTTATGCCAGGGATTGAACCGGTGCCCCTTGCACTGCAAGGTGTCCTTACCCACTGGACCACCAGGGGAAACCCTGTTCTCCTACTCTTTATCCAACAAGGACACAATTCAGTTGTTTAGACTTAGTTTCTCTAATGACAGATCACATTCACGTTAGAGTCTTAGCTGTTTTCAAGTTCTTGGAGCTCTTACTAACATACAATTTCTTGCTTTACTCTTGGAGACATCATATGTCTCCCACCATATGTAGTTTTTTAATTTTGTTTTGTTTTTTAATATGATATTAATTGTCCTTTTTTGGCCTCTTTTTTTATTGATTTTTTATTTATTTTCATCCATCTTTTATTCTTTGGCCTGTGTGGGCCGCTCATTGCAGTGGCCTCTCTCACTGCAGAGCACCGGCTTTGGGCACATGCGCTCCAGAGCGTTGGCTTATAATTGGGCACACCGGTCTAGCCGCTCTGCAGCACACGGGATCCTCTTATGCCAGGGATTGAACCGGTGCCCCTTGCACTGCAAGGTGGACTCTTTATCCACTGGACCACCAGGGAAGCCCCCATACATAGTTTTGATTAGATGACCACCAAGCTACTTTTCCAGGGTTTAAGAAGCACATTCCTAGGATCTCATGAACAGACAAAAATATCTGGCTTTCAGTAGGCAAAAAAATGTCCTAGGCACCATCGTCTGTTTTTCCCTCCTTCAATCATTTCTTTTTCTTTTTTTTTTTTTTTTAAGATTTATTTATTTATTTTGGGCGGGGGTCGGGTTGGGGAGGGAGGGGAGCAGGCGGGCCACTTCTATTGGTCTTTCGTTTCTCTATGGTCATCCGTCTTTGTTCTTTGGCTCCTGTGGGCCTCCCATCGCGGTGGCGTCTGTCTTTGCAGAGTGACGGCTCTGGGCGCATGCGCTCCAGAGCTCTGGCTCGGTAATTGGACACATCGGTCCAGCCGCTCCGCGGCACGTGAGATCTTCCCAGGCCAGGGCTCGAACCGGCGCCCCTTGCACTGCAAGGCGGTGTCCTTACCCACTGGACCACCAGGGGAAGCCCCTTCAATCATTTCTGAGCTGAGACTGCCCCTTGCTCACCTGGATGTTTCGTGTCAGTGTTCTGCTTCCCGGGCACGTGCCACTGACGGCACCCAACAGTCCTCTTAAGTGCACAGAGCAAGAAAAATCATGGAAACTCCAAGTGGTCTAGTCAGGATTTGTCTGGTTGCAAGACATACCCAAACTAGTTTAGAGGAGAATGGGTACGTGTACATGTATGACTGGGTCACTTTGCTGTGCATCAGAAACTATCCCAACATTGCCAGCTGGCTACATGTGCAGTCGGTCAGTCCTGTGTGACTCTTTGGGACCCCATGGAGTGTAGCTCACTGGGTTTCTCTGCCCATGGGATTCCCCAGGCAAGAATACTGTCGTGGGTTGCCATAACTTCCTGCAAGGGATCTTCCTGATCCAAGGCTCAAACCCGCGTCTCCCGTGTCTCCTGCATGGCAGGCAGATTCTTTACTGCCGAGCTACCAGGGAAGCCCATCAAATGGCTATATTCCAATATAAAACAAAAAGTTGAATGTAAAAAAAATAGTTTTTAATACTCAGACTAATTTGAATAAAAGTAGGACTTCTTACAAAGATACACAGCCTTCAGGTACTTGAAAATACTGGACCCAAGGCTCACCCAGGCACAGCAGCCCGTCTGGCTCCAGTCCCAGGTGGGAGGAAGGAAGGGCTGTAAGTCCAGCAGGGGCTCTCTCAGTAGGCAAAAAAATGTCCTAGGCACCATCGTCTGTTTTTCCCTCCTTCAATCATTTCTTTTTCTTTTTTTTTTTTTTTTAAGATTTATTTATTTATTTTGGGCGGGGGTCGGGTTGGGGAGGGAGGGGAGCAGGCGGGCCACTTCTATTGGTCTTTCGTTTCTCTATGGTCATCCGTCTTTGTTCTTTGGCTCCTGTGGGCCTCCCATCGCGGTGGCGTCTGTCTTTGCAGAGTGACGGCTCTGGGCGCATGCGCTCCAGAGCTCTGGCTCGGTAATTGGACACATCGGTCCAGCCGCTCCGCGGCACGTGAGATCTTCCCAGGCCAGGGCTCGAACCGGCGCCCCTTGCACTGCAAGGCGGTGTCCTTACCCACTGGACCACCAGGGGAAGCCCCTTCAATCATTTCTGAGCTGAGACTGCCCCTTGCTCACCTGGATGTTTCGTGTCAGTGTTCTGCTTCCCGGGCACGTGCCACTGACGGCACCCAACAGTCCTCTTAAGTGCACAGAGCAAGAAAAATCATGGAAACTCCAAGTGGTCTAGTCAGGATTTGTCTGGTTGCAAGACATACCCAAACTAGTTTAGAGGAGAATGGGTACGTGTACATGTATGACTGGGTCACTTTGCTGTGCATCAGAAACTATCCCAACATTGCCAGCTGGCTACATGTGCAGTCGGTCAGTCCTGTGTGACTCTTTGGGACCCCATGGAGTGTAGCTCACTGGGTTTCTCTGCCCATGGGATTCCCCAGGCAAGAATACTGTCGTGGGTTGCCATAACTTCCTGCAAGGGATCTTCCTGATCCAAGGCTCAAACCCGCGTCTCCCGTGTCTCCTGCATGGCAGGCAGATTCTTTACTGCCGAGCTACCAGGGAAGCCCATCAAATGGCTATATTCCAATATAAAACAAAAAGTTGAATGTAAAAAAAATAGTTTTTAATACTCAGACTAATTTGAATAAAAGTAGGACTTCTTACAAAGATACACAGCCTTCAGGTACTTGAAAATACTGGACCCAAGGCTCACCCAGGCACAGCAGCCCGTCTGGCTCCAGCGTCCCAGGTGGGAGGAAGGAAGGGCTGTAAGTCCAGCAGGGGGCTCTCTCGGGACTGCAGCAGATCGACCACAGCCTCTGTGAGAGTTCGTGTAAAACAAACTTCAAAGTTTCATGGAGGCCTAAGGAGAAAAGAAAATTGTTAAACTATATTTTATGTGTCTTTAAAAAAAATTTATGAAAAGCACTCTGCATTGCCTCTGGGTGAAGGGTGTGTTTGATTGCCCAGACCCCCCCTCTGTTCATCTCTCCTGCTCTTTTTCAAACAACTGTTGGCAGATGGATTCGTAAGAGTCTCACGAGAGCTCTTTCAAACGTGTCTCTCTGTCTCTCTGTGTCTGCTGCGCTCTCCTCTGGTCTTTCATCTCTGTTCCCTTTGTGCCTCTCGGCCATTCTCCCCCCCCCCCCCCACTCTCTCTGTTGGCTAGCAACCACACCTTCTTCTGTAAGTTTGACAGGGCACATGACTGTGACATCCCTTTATTTAGCCACAATCTTATTCCATATGATCCTTCCATGCAAATTAGCAGTCTCTGTAAATCTCAGGTGAAGAGTCTACTGAGAGAATGAATTGGGAGTTTGGATTGGCATATGTGCACTATTGATACTGTATAAAAAATAGATAACCAATGAGAACGAACTATGTTGCACGGGGAACTCTACTCAGTGCTTTGTGGTGAACTGAAAGGGAAGGATATCCGAAAGAGAGGGGATATATGTAAACACATAGCTGATCCACTGCAGTACAGCAGAAACTAACACAACATTGCATTTAAGGTAACTATGCATGTGTGTGTTAAGTCGCTTCAGTCCTGTCTAACTTTTTGCACCAAGCTCCTCTGTCCACAGGATTCTCCAGGCGAGAATACTGAAGTGGGTTACCACTTCCTCCCCCAGGGGTTCTTCCAGACTCAGGGATCAAACCCTCATCTCCTAAGTCTCCTGCACTGGCAGATAGGTTCTTTACCACTAGCACCACCTGGAAAAACAAAAGATTCCCAAGAGGGAAAATCTGATCACCAGTAGGCCGTCCAGTAGCTGAACAGGTCTGGGTCATCTGTTCATCCGTGTTGCAATTAGCAGTGACTGAAAAAGGAAGGTGACCACTTGCTAGCTGTTTAGGAAGCCAAGAAACAAGAAGTCAAGAGGGAGTGTTGGACATGGCGGCAAACAGATCAATGTTTTCTCTGCTCCTAATTCTCCCAGCCCCTCTGAAAACATAAATCCCGGAAACCAAGGGTTTCTGATAGTCAATCCAATTCCACACCAACTGGAATATCACCAGCGAATATACTAAAAATGAAATTCCTCCAGAAATGGACTTACATATTCACGGTCACTTGATTTACAACAGAAGTGCCACCACATTGCAGTGAGAAAGGTTGATCTTTCCAATAAATAGTAGTAGAGCAATTGGATAGTCATAACAAGGGTGGGAGGGAGATCAATGTCAACCACTTCCTCACATGTTGTTGTTGTTTAGTTGCTCAATCGTGTCCAACTCTTTGCAACCCCATGGACTGTAGCCCAGCAGACTCTTCTGTCCATGGAATTTCCCAGGCAAGAATACTGGAGTGGATTGCCATTTCCTGCTCCAGGGATTCTTCCTGAATCAAGGATCCAACCCGCGTCTCCTGCATTGGCAGAGATTGACAGGCGAATTCTTCAGCACTGAGCCACCAGGGAAACCTCCATTTCCTCATGTCATACTTAAAAGCTAATTGGAGAAATATCACAAAGATAACTGTGAAAGGCACAATGAGAAAGCTTCTAGAAGACACTTAGGAGAATATTTCCTTGAGTTATGCAAAGATAGTTGGGGATAATAAGCCTATGGAATCTCATTCCCAATAATTCTTAAATTCTTAGCCTCCTCCTCGGTTTTAAAAAGAAAAGCCTACTGTTGCAAGCAACAAGGTGAATGAATCTCATAGTCATGTGGGTCAGAAGAAACCAGACACAAAAGAAAAATAGTGTTCAGTTCCATTGATATGAGGTCCACAAGGAGGCAAAGCTATGAATGGTGGTAAAGAATCATATAGAGGTAGACTCCAATAGAGGGCCAGGTGTGCACAGTCAGTAGCATGAGGGGGCTTTCAGGAGTGCTGTGGGTTTTTATATCTTGATCTGAATGGTAGTTACATGGGTGTATATGTAAAAGTAAAAATACTGAGCTCTACACTTAGGGTTGGACATTTTGTGTGCTTTGGTTTTCACTCAAGTTTTGTACCTCAGGGCTTCCCTGGTGGTCCAGTGGTTAAGAAACTGTATTGCCACTGCAGGGGACGAATGTTCCATCCCTGATCAGAGAACTAAGATCCCACACACTGCATGGCCCAGCAGTCATGTATCTCAATAGGAAAGAAAAAAAATGTGTCTCAATAAGAAAGAAAACACATAAATTCTAAGCAAATGACTAAACGGCGGAAGCAATGATTCTTCTCATGTTTGTCTTTTTCTAGGCTATGTTTGAAGCCATAATGAAAGAAGGGAGTAGAAATTAATACCCTTGATACAGTAATGAGTCATGAATGGTCTTTAAAATAATGATGGTCTTAAGAATCACATGTCAAAAAATCCATACATTATATTCTCTCATAGGGGAAATGGAAAATACTGTTCCATTTTCAATGTTCTGGAGACTCAATCTTCCTCAAAATACACTGAACTTTAACAACTAAACACACAGCACACTCTCTACCCTTGAAGGTTCTGAAAATTTGTTAGTTCAGGAAAAGTGAAGCAGGGAAACAGTTTTTATCTTATCTGTGATAGTCACACGGGTTGGATTTCTATAAAGAACAGAATGAAACTGTCAGTACTCTATAATTACCAGCATCTCCGGAGGGCAAGGCAGCCATAATCCAAGGGCTTCCCACACTTGGTCTCCTGCTTGTTAGGAAAACAGGAAACAAAGCTGACATTGGGAAGATAAATCATGTGTGGAACACTGCCCTAGACAAAAGGGCAATAGAAGCAGCCATCAGTTTCAGCCTGAAGGGGAGAAGAGTGTGTTGTATACATTGAGACAAAGTCAAGAGGCATGAGGTGGTATCTGAAAGCATCATGCAGAGAAGCAGAAATAAACTGGAGCAGATGGAAACTCTTGGGTCTGAAGGACAGCTTGCCTTCCTCATTATGCTCTCATGCTAAGCTTCCAATCAGTTAGATTTGCATCTGGGAGAAATGTCCAAATGAGTATTCTTAGCCATAATTTTACTTTTTAATACTATTTAAGTACGAATAAGAAAATAATAAGGCTTTAAAGAGGAAAAAATAGAGTGGCAGGATGGAACAGAAAGAACCTTTCAAATATTTCTTGCAGCCTGGTTCTACGATGAATGGGTTACATGACTTTGTGTAAATTCCCCAACTTTCTGAGCCTCAAGAGCATTTGCTGCCCTAAAATTTAGATCAATCTCTGAAACACAAACAGTTCACAGTTTGTGAATTCAATACAAAAGGCATTTAACTTTGGATTCACCACGTGTCTGCTTCAGGATGTACCTTTTTTGTTTTTTTAATAGAACTGCCTTTTCTCCCTGGATAGCCTGGCTGAAGATGGTACCACCAGCTGCCCTTCAGGATTCAAGCAGGACAGGAAGACACTGACATAAGCTGCTACAGCCGGCAGCAAGACTTGCCTCTCTCCGAGATCTCCCGGTTCAGCCGGGGGCAATCCCGCTGCCTTCCTTTCTGCGGAAGGCCCCCGCACTATAATATGGAGTATCATTTTTTAAGTGCTTTTTATGCATGCAACGCTCACCCAGGGATCTTCTTAAAATGCAGATTCAGTGGATCTAAGTGGGTTGTGGTGGTCTGAGGTTCCCACAAGCTCCCAGGTAATACTGCTGTTGCTGATTCACGGACCACACTTTGAGCAGGAGGGGTGTCCTTATAAAAGAGGAGAGACACTTGGGGTGTGTGCAGAGAGATGGCCATGTGAGGGCACATGGAGAAGACTGCCCTTTACAAGCCACTGACAGAGGCCTCAGAAGAAACCAATCCTGTTGACAGCTTAATCTAGGACTCCCAGACTCCAGAACAGCAATAACGTGAAATGTTCCATCTAAGCTGCCCAGCCTGGGGGATTTTGTTACCACAGCCCTAGCAAACGAATACTGGGAGAAGGAAACCCTAGGGCAGAAGAAACTTTCCTCGAGCACGAAACACACCTCTCAAATACACTGTTATTTTTAAGTAGTGCCCCCAATTCCACATAGTTGGAATTGCTACGTTCAGTAAGAACATTTAAAGCACAGCTCACGGTCTCATTTTCATATGTTTGCGTGAGTTTGAGCAACTCTGTGAGTGTGGAGGGAAGAATCCTTGCCAGGCCTCTGGAGGAGCTTGGAATCATTCTCTGCTCTCCTTTTCTGCAGCAAGTAGGAAGCTCCCACAGAGTGACCGTGCACGGCAGCCCTCTGTTACCTGGCAGACCTGGGCACTGGGAAGTTTGATGTGTGTACGGTGGGCAGAATAGTGACCCTCAAAGATGTTCATGCTCTGGTCCCTGTGAATATGGTAAAAGGAATTGTGCTGTGTGATTAAATTAAGTGCTCAGTCTCTGAGTTGTGTCTGACTCTTTGCAACCTCATGGACTGTAGCCCACCAGGCTCCTCTGTCCGTGGGATTTTTGACCAAGATTCAATACAAAAGGCTTTAACGGCCGGCCAATCCCTGTTTTGATAGCCTGGCTGAAGATGGTACCACCAGCTGCCCTTCAGGATTCAAGCAGGACAGGAAGACACTGACATAAGCTGCTACAGCCGGCAGCAAGACTTGCCTCTCTCCGAGATCTCCCGGTTCAGCCGGGGGCAATCCCGCTGCCTTCCTTTCTGCGGAAGGCCCCCGCACTATAATATGGAGTATCATTTTTTAAGTGCTTTTTATGCATGCAACGCTCACCCAGGGATCTTCTTAAAATGCAGATTCAGTGGATCTAAGTGGGTTGTGGTGGTCTGAGGTTCCCACAAGCTCCCAGGTAATACTGCTGTTGCTGATTCACGGACCACACTTTGAGCAGGAGGGTGTCCTTATAAAGAGGAGAGACACTTGGGGTGTGTGCAGAGAGATGGCCATGTGAGGGCACATGGAGAAGACTGCCCTTTACAAGCCACTGACAGAGGCCTCAGAAGAAACCAATCCTGTTGACAGCTTAATCTAGGACTCCCAGACTCCAGAACAGCAATAACGTGAAATGTTCCATCTAAGCTGCCCAGCCTGGGGGATTTTGTTACCACAGCCCTAGCAAACGAATACTGGGAGAAGGAAACCCTAGGGCAGAAGAAACTTTCCTCGAGCACGAAACACACCTCTCAAATACACTGTTATTTTTAAGTAGTGCCCCCAATTCCACATAGTTGGAATTGCTACGTTCAGTAAGAACATTTAAAGCACAGCTCACGGTCTCATTTTCATATGTTTGCGTGAGTTTGAGCAACTCTGTGAGTGTGGAGGGAAGAATCCTTGCCAGGCCTCTGGAGGAGCTTGGAATCATTCTCTGCTCTCCTTTTCTGCAGCAAGTAGGAAGCTCCCACAGAGTGACCGTGCACGGCAGCCCTCTGTTACCTGGCAGACCTGGGCACTGGGAAGTTTGATGTGTGTACGGTGGGCAGAATAGTGACCCTCAAAGATGTTCATGCTCTGGTCCCTGTGAATATGGTAAAAGGAATTGTGCTGTGTGATTAAATTAAGTGCTCAGTCTCTGAGTTGTGTCTGACTCTTTGCAACCTCATGGACTGTAGCCCACCAGGCTCCTCTGTCCGTGGGATTTTTGACCAAGAATACTGGCGTGGGGCCACTGGATTTGCTCTGCCATGGCCCACACTCTGTCTGTGGAGTGTGCTTTCTCTGAATCTGAATAAATCTCTTTCTTACCTAAAAAAAAAAAAAAAAAAAAAAGAATACTGGAGTGGGTTGCTGTTTCCTCCTCCAGGGGATCTTCCTGACCCAGGGATCCAGCCCGAGTCTCTTGTGTCTCCTGTACTGGCAGGTGGGTTCTTTACAACCAGCGCCACCAGTAAGGAGATTACCGAGGTAGGCCCAATGCCAACAGAGGGGTCCTTAAAAGAGGGCAGGAGGGTCAGTGTGAGGAGTGGGAGATGTGATGCTGGAGGCAACAAGCAGGCGCTGTGTGATAAAGAGGACTGGTTGTAGAGCGGATGCGTGAGGTCAGCAGGCAGCAGACGGCAGGCTGTTTCCTCCTCCCGTATGTAATCAGGAGCCCTGGGACCCAGGCCGTGGCAGGGGCGGGGGCAGGGCTGGAGCTGGGACACTTCTCTGGATCCCAGGGCTTGGCGAGGGGGCGTAAGGGACTGGGGTTACCTTTACAGTTCCTACCTTGGGAGAGTGACCCCCAGGTGTGCTGGGGAAGACAGAAGGTGAAACAGATTAGAGGAGAAGGATAGTGGGCTCAGGTTGGGTGCCTGTAGGAAATCTAAGGGTGAAAGGGTTTTACCTCAATTTGAGACTTCAACCCAGGGCCCAGACCTGATTGAACCCTGCCTGGGACTTGAACCCACGTGACTGGGGCTTGAACCTAGCCAAAACCTGGTTTGGGACTCGAACCCACGTGGCTAAGGCTTAACCCCAGCCAAAACCCTGCCTGGGACGTGAACCCACGTAGTCAGGACTCAATCCCAGCCAAAACCCTGTCTGGGACTCGAACCCACACGGCCAGGACTTAATCCCGCACTCACCCAACGTCTGGACCCACTGAGGCTCAGGTTCTTCACGCCTCAACGCAGAAGGAATTCAGCGAGAAGCAGAGTGATAGGCAAGAAGAGGATTTATTAGGATAGGGTACTTGTAAGACATGCAAGCAGACAGGCAGGCAGGAAAGCCCTGCTCTGCTCTCTCCTCAATTGAGTGGGCAGCCATATATATAGGATGGTAGAAGACCGCCCCCCTCAAGTAGACGCAGATGCAGGACATACATCATTGGTTGCTTCTTTGCCAGCTCCTCCTTCATCAGCTGTATACCCAGTCGAGCCTGCTTTACTGAACAAGGAGCGGCTCTCCTGAGTTATCATCAACTCACTGGCCTCCCAACCTTTCTCAGGTGTCTCCCTTCTACCTACCATCCCCTACAAGGACTCTACAACCACCTACCTGTTCTACTCTGTCTCTATCAAGGGGATGTGGTAAATGGATAGTTGAAAATATAAACCTAGAACTCAGATGAGGAATCGAGACTGGGCAGAGTGGCATCCATGTATGTATCATGTGTGGCAGGCGGCAGTGAAAGTCTTGGCAGGTAGAGAATGAAGTTGTTGTTGAGAATGTGTTAGAGGCACAAACAGGAAGGAGATGGGCCCCTTTAGGGTCAGCCACTTGAAGATTAGCACACGCCAGCGTCTGGAAGGAGAGGAAGGCAAAAGATGGACAAGTCCCTAAGATAACTAGTCTCTAGGATAGCGTGGGTATCAAATGGCCTTCTGCACGTCAGAAGTCTTTCCAGGGTGCTCCACTGTCCTGTGGTCCTCATTCTTCCCTGAGGGTGGGTGACTTTCCCTGGATCCAAAAGGGGCCTGGCAGTAAGCTCGAGATTACGTTTTCCTTATTTCCATGTATATATTAATGCATATTCTATGTATATACTAACAACATCCACCTTACTTGAAGCAACGAGGGTAAATATATTCCTTTGTGTTCTTTGCTGCCAAGGCATGGAGAGCATGTGTGTTTGTGAAGTATGCACCCACGTGTTTTCACAGTGTGTTGTGAGTCAGGAAGGTGAAGTGAGACGCGAAAAGGCGCACAGGGCAGCCAAGCAGTGGTGATTTGGGAGGGACCAGGAGGTGCTAGGGTGGAAGAGCCTGACCACAGGAGTAACAGAAATGGACACACTCAGATCCAGGCTTCCTGACATGTTTGTCTGACACCAGAGCTGTGGCTGCCGTGTCCCTCAGATCCGTTACTCTTAAACGCATCACATACAGAGAAGTGGGCACAGTATCCTCCCTATCTACCTCACTGATCCACTGTTGGATTTACTCAGAAAGTTAGTTCATCTTCTTCTAAAGAGCTGGCTTGTAGACTCTAGTAGGTTGAGATTTCTGCTCAAAAGGGTCAGAAATCCAGTTCAGACCAAGCTCTGGCTTCTCCAGGCGCGGTCTGGCACCTTCCCATGGGCCTGCTTAGGGCTGTGACCTTGAGCGGCTGACTCCACATCCTGCCAGTTTCACCAGCCCAGCCCCCGGAGACCCTTCGAGTGAGTGCTATAACCAGAAGGGAGCCGTTAGCTCCTATTTGCGTTAAATGTGAGAGTCTTGGCAAAGGTCTGGGCTGACCCTACAAGCACAGTAGGGAAGCTGTGGTGTCTGCCGCCTGAGCTGCTGGCCTGACTCTGGGTGTGACCCACACAGCCACGGCTGCCAGACCCCCCACCGCAGACACGCCGCCCCTGTCTAGTCCGGCAGGAGGCAGCATCGCTCCTCCCCTTGCCCAGCCTCGGCCTCTCCTCAGGCTGTGATGCCAGGCTTCCGTCTCAGCAGGACTGAAAAAACAATTGTATCTTCAGAAAATTGCATCACATCTCAAATGTCAAGCCTCTCCAAGAGCAATCTAGATTTTCCTCCTCCTTTTAAGTCTCAAATTTTACAGCAGAATCTTAAAACGTAAGGAGCCTTTGGGATTATATCACTCCCAACACTCTGGTTTAAAGATGAAGAAATAGAAAAAATGTAAGACCTAGAAATAGAAATATATGAGGAGAGGCAAAGACAGATTCAAATATATACTGCAGGATTTGGCAGCAAATTGCAAAGTCATCTGAACCAAACAAAGTGAAAGTTGCTCAGTACTGTCCAACTCTTTGTGATCGAAAGGACAAAACATGGAATTCTCCAGGCGGGAATACTGGAGTGGGCAGCCGTTCCCTTCTCCAGGAGAGAGATGTTCCAAACCCAGGGATCGAACCGGGGTCTCCTGCAATGCAGGTAGATTCTTTACCAGCCGAGCTACCAGAGAAGCCTGAGGTACCCATTATCAATTTCTAGAAGGCAAGACTAAACTTTTACTAGGAAGACAAATCATTAAAAAAAATTGAAGAAACACTGGTAGAATGATTTGAACAGGCACTGTGTTCTAGAAATATAATTTGAGCCACAAAGATTAAGTCATAGACATAATTTCAAAGTGACTGCCAGAATATTTTTGAAAGGTAAGAAGAAACAGGTGAAATTAATTTTAATGATACTTTAATATTTAACCACGTACGAAGTATATTATTTTACCGTGTAATCAACAAAACATTATCAATGCAATCTTTTGCTTTCTTTTTCTGCACTGACTCTTTGAAAGCTGGTGTGTCCTTTACACTCTGATCACCTCTCAGTTCTGACATTGCAAATGCTCAGCGGCCACATGCTGGTGCTTCCTGTATTGGACTGGACAGAACTGAACACCAGGTTCATTCTGGACCTCACAAACCCTCAGGATCCGCCACACAGACACCTGTGCTCACCCAGAGCCCTTCTGAGAAACATTTTATTTAAATATAATAAGCCGATAACCTTTGATCAAAAGGCGCTTCCTGTTTCAAAATAACCTATGTTAAACTCCACCTCTCCTCTCAGATACAGCCCAGAAAGACACACAATCATCGACTCCTTGCTATTCTTAAACAGTGAGCTAGAGTGGATACGGTCAGGTCAATGCCAAAGGGGGTTGGACGGGAAAGGGGCTGTCCTGCTCTCTCCCAGGGGGACCCCACGCTCCGTGGCTCAGGCGGAGGTCATAGCTATCAGCGAGCCTGCTGAGAAGCCGTGTGCCGAAACCCCTGGGCACATTGTCACAGAGCCGGTCTTTCCCTGCAGAGGCTGGTGGGAGAGGCAGTGGTCATCAGACTGTTGTGAGGATAAACCGAACACCTCGAGCAGATTGATTCCTTCTTGACAACAATAGCCAAGTAAGCAAAACGGCTTTCAGGATTTCCAGACACTTTCAGGTGCTCAGGAAAGGACTGCTGCTTCAGACTCCACATCAAAATGGAGAACATGCCAGGCCAGCCTGGATGCCAGCAAGGAGTGGATTAAGGGCCCCTGAGCCCCGCCTTCCCAGCAGGGACTGGGGGGCACACCAGTGACTTTTACGGGCAGTGGGTGGTTTGCACTCTGCTCTCCTCAGCAGTCTCTGAGGTTTGTTGCTATTGCTAGCTGGGACCGGTGTCTGTGCACACCCCTAATTACCTCCTCCAGGGCCTGCAGCTTTTCTGTCCCTTGTAGTGACCTTGGAAGTTGAGGGTTTCTCAGTAAACAGTGAGCGGAGCTGCCGATGGACCTTGACCTAATTGCATTGAAGTAAAATAAGCCTCTGCCCTGCAAAGAGGTTGCCTTCCCTGTATCTGTGGAGTTCCCACATCACTAGAAGACTGTGACAAGGATCTTTAGCATTCAGAGCCTCTGCGTGTTCCGTTCTCAATATAATGATTGACAGTCACCGGCGCTAACTCTCTTTTGTGCCGTTCCCTGTAGCAACTCATATTATGCCCGTTGCAATCGTTCCACTTCCAAGTCGATCCTAAGTGCTTTACTTACTGTACCAGTTTCCTAGGGCTGCCATAAAGGACCACAGACTGAGCAGGTTCAACAACAGGGGCTTATTTTCTCACAGTTCTGGCAGCTAGAAGCCCAAGATCAAGGCGTTGGCAGGCCTGATTCCTCGGCAGGGTTTTGAGAGAGTTCCATGCCAACACCCAGGGTCTGCAGGTTCACTGGAGATCTCTGGTGCTCCTCAGCTCCTAACAGAAGCATTAATTCCAACCGCTCCCTTCCCTTTCACAGACCATTCTCCCTGTGACTATCTGTGTCTAAACTTCCCCTTTTTCTAAGGACACAAGTCATCCTAGATTAGAGCCCACCCTAAGGACCTCATCTTGACTAATTACATCTGTAATGATCCTATTTCCAAATAAGGTCGCTCTATGAGGTACTAGGCATTAGGATTTCAATGTGTCTTCTTGGGGGCACAATTCAACTTGTAACTCACACATTAGCTCATTTAGTCTTCTCAGAAGCCCTCTGGGACATGTTCTTTGATAGTTTATCCCCAGTCTGCAGAGGAGGGTGTTGAGGCACAGAGAAAGGAAATGACTTGCCGAGGTCACATGGTGAGTGCAAGCCTGCTGTAGCATCTTGAGATGAGCACTGTTACTACCATCCTGAATTCACAGTTGAGGCAACAAAAGCACACAATGGTCACAAAATGCACCCTGGGTTACAGCTAGTCATTGGTAAAGCTGAGGTTTGTTTTTTTTTTTGACTGTGCCAGGTCTTAGCTGTGGTATGCAGGTTCTTCACTTGTAGTATCCGCAGTCTAGTTCCCTGACCAGGGATCAAACCCAGGCCCCTTTGCATTGGGAGCATGGTATCTTAGCTGCTGAACCAACAGGGAAGTCCCTAGAGCTGAGTTTGAACCCACTGCTACTTGATTCCAGTGCCCAAGCTGTTGACCATGTAGCTATATGGCTTCCAAAATGAAACAAATCTTCCCAGAACTAAGGAAAGATTAGTTTACTGTTTCACAACTTCAAAGCCTGCACAGCGTTTTAGTGTGGGTGGTTATGTATCATATTAGTGATATACGGTGGTGATATTTTGTGTCAGAGGAACGAGGAGGCATCAGGAGTAGATAAAGGGACGCAGGAGGTGGGCAAGTGCTTGAGATCCTACCCCAGTGCTGCCCTGAGCCACCCCAGGCTCTGCCATGAAAGCCAGAGAGAAAGGATGGAACAGGGCCATTCTGGGCTGCGCTGGTTAAAATAAAAGTGGGACAGGAAGTGAAAAGATTCAGGCTGTAAAGAGCAGAAATCCCACAGATTTCCGCTTATTCTCTCCTCATCGCTGGAGGAAAGTGAGTCTCGCATTACTCACTCATGAGGAAATAGGGGCGTCCAGCTTTGGAGCAAACAGGCCAGTCTTGCGTTGGGTCATGGCGCAATGGTTTTGTTCTAGAAAATGTAAATGAAGAGGCACAGAAACTAGGAGCTGAGTCTCCTTAATGACACAGTTGGGGTCTACATGGCCCTCAGGACTGACTGTTCAATCCCTCCTTGAACTCTGAGAGGAATCCATTGAATTTCCCTCTCTCAACCCGGGCTATTCATTATAATTGTGCGTGAAGAGCATTTTATTTGTTTTTTGTTTTTTGTTGTTTTTTAATACACTTGGTTTGAGTCCTGTACACACATGATTCTAAAAGGTCATCTGCCAATTTAAGGAAGTTTGCTTTATTTGATTCTTACAAACTAGACACCATACTCCAAAATGCACCCTGGGTTACAGCTAGTCATTGGTAAAGCTGAGGTTTGTTTTTTTTGACTGTGCCAGGTCTTAGCTGTGGTATGCAGGTTCTTCACTTGTAGTATCCGCAGTCTAGTTCCCTGACCAGGGATCAAACCCAGGCCCCTTTGCATTGGGAGCATGGTATCTTAGCTGCTGAACCAACAGGGAAGTCCCTAGAGCTGAGTTTGAACCCACTGCTACTTGATTCCAGTGCCCAAGCTGTTGACCATGTAGCTATATGGCTTCCAAAATGAAACAAATCTTCCCAGAACTAAGGAAAGATTAGTTTACTGTTTCACAACTTCAAAGCCTGCACAGCGTTTTAGTGTGGGTGGTTATGTATCATATTAGTGATATACGGTGGTGATATTTTGTGTCAGAGGAACGAGGAGGCATCAGGAGTAGATAAAGGGACGCAGGAGGTGGGCAAGTGCTTGAGATCCTACCCCAGTGCTGCCCTGAGCCACCCCAGGCTCTGCCATGAAAGCCAGAGAGAAAGGATGGAACAGGGCCATTCTGGGCTGCGCTGGTTAAAATAAAAGTGGGACAGGAAGTGAAAAGATTCAGGCTGTAAAGAGCAGAAATCCCACAGATTTCCGCTTATTCTCTCCTCATCGCTGGAGGAAAGTGAGTCTCGCATTACTCACTCATGAGGAAATAGGGGCGTCCAGCTTTGGAGCAAACAGGCCAGTCTTGCGTTGGGTCATGGCGCAATGGTTTTGTTCTAGAAAATGTAAATGAAGAGGCACAGAAACTAGGAGCTGAGTCTCCTTAATGACACAGTTGGGGTCTACATGGCCCTCAGGACTGACTGTTCAATCCCTCCTTGAACTCTGAGAGGAATCCATTGAATTTCCCTCTCTCAACCCGGGCTATTCATTATAATTGTGCGTGAAGAGCATTTTATTTGTTTTTTGTTTTTTGTTGTTTTTTAATACACTTGGTTTGAGTCCTGTACACACATGATTCTAAAAGGTCATCTGCCAATTTAAGGAAGTTTGCTTTATTTGATTCTTACAAACTAGACACCATACTCCAAATAACCGTGTCTAAAACAAATCAATCTTATTTACACCCTTAGTATAAAAGCTCCCCAAGGGCATTGCTGTCCTTTGTTTGGTTTACTTCTGTATCCTGAGGACCTAGCAAAAGGCCTTTTACTTAGTACTATAAGTAATAATAACAACAGTAATAATAATAATAAACCAATAGCAATGTACAAATATTTTCTCACATTGTATACATGTGGAAACTGGCTAAATACAACATTCTGTGAGTTGCTTTTTTGTTTAAGCTTATTTATACACATTGCAGATTGTCCACAGAGGGGTAGAAGGCAGGACTTCTTTACTGAAAGAATTCCAAGCAGAAAAAAGCAAGTCTCCATCCGTGCATTAGGGTCCTAATCCCAGGAAGCAGCCATCACCCAGCATGAACCAAACACGCTGGGCAGGGCATGCCTGGCATGTGACCGAGCCCCTCTTTGTTCTGTTTTTAAGTAAGAGGATCCACACAATAGCCAGTGTGTTTCAGCGCTCGGCATGAGGAATCAGTTAAATTTTTAAATGTCTGCTTTGCTCTATGGAATCCTTTTATCCTCCTATCAAGCTAAACCCAAGTGATTTACCCATTATAGGCACTCAAACATGTAGGGAGTGAATTAAACATTAAGCTCAACTAAAAAATCACTTATATTAATTTTTTAAGTTAAGGTGATTAAAACAACAATGCGACACCACTACCCGTTTACTAGAGTGGCCAGAATTCAGAACACTGACAATACCAAGTGCCAGGATGTGGAGCAATAGGAACTCTCATTCATTGCTGGTGAGAATGCGGAATGGTTCAGATACTTTGGAAGATAGCCTGGCATTATAAACCTGGACATACTCCTACTGTACAATCAGACAATCTTGCTTTTGGTATTTGCCCAAAGGAGTTGACAACTTATGTACCTACAAAAACCTGCATACAGATATGCACCTTTATTCATGATCATCAAAATCTGAGAGCCACCCAGATGTCCTTCCTTAGACGACTGGATAGATACACTGGGAGCTCCAGATGATGCAATATTGAAAGTGAACATGTTAGGGGCTCAGTGTGCCTGACTCTTTGCGAGCCCATGGACTGTAGCCCACTAAGCTCCTCTGTCCATGAATTCTCCAGGCAAAAATACTGCAGTGGGTACCCATTCCCTTCTCCAAAGGGCCTTCCTGAGTGGGCCAGGAAGATGTGCTTCCAAAGCAGCCCACTCGTATGGCTGCCACTCTGGTACTCACCACGAGGATCTCTCCTGGGGCTGCTCAGGACACCGTGGCTTCTCCCACAGCAGGTGCCCCAAGAAAGCAAGATGAAACCAACCTTGTGTCTTCTGTCCCAGCCCCCTAAGTCACACCTTGTCATTTCCACAAAGTCCTGTTGGTCATGCAGATTGGCCCCAAGCGATTGTAAAAACGAAGCACCACACAAGAACATATATAATGGGATGCAAGGATTTTAGCAGTCTAGGGACTCAATCACTGTATTTAAATAAATGAAAGAGTGACTGAATCAACTCTGGATCCTCTAAACTCAGTGCATTTGGATCTAGTGTTTAGCCTGAGAACTCAGGTTTTTGGCAGCCTGAAATGTTCTATTGATTTTCGTGGTTTCACTCTGGAGGAGCTCAGACAAATGATCTGGGTTCATTGTATCTCAGTCTTAAAGTGGGAATTGTAAAATCACCATGAAATTAAATAATTTTAGAGCCATGAAGAATGTTCATGATTAAAATTCTCCCGCAGGGCTAGCCTCAGGCAAAACTGTGAAGCAAAGGAAGCCTGGCTTTTCTAACTTCAGTTCTGCAGATCTCCCCAGCCCTCTCCTCACCACCCCTGCCTAGCACACGCAGCATTCAGCTCCATGGACAGGCATGGATCAGGGTTTGCTTCTACGTACCTCTAGAAAATATCAGTTAGTGATCATGATACTATGTAAATGTACACTGAAGTAAATTCAGTGAGGCCCGAATTTTCCCTCTGGCTTTGAAACACATCACGGAATTTCTGTTGAACATCCAATAAAATTGTTGGCTTACCTGGACATACTCCTACTGTACAATCAGACAATCTTGCTTTTGGTATTTGCCCAAAGGAGTTGACAACTTATGTACCTACAAAAACCTGCATACAGATATGCACCTTTATTCATGATCATCAAAATCTGAGAGCCACCCAGATGTCCTTCCTTAGACGACTGGATAGATACACTGGGAGCTCCAGATGATGCAATATTGAAAGTGAACATGTTAGGGGCTCAGTGTGCCTGACTCTTTGCGAGCCCATGGACTGTAGCCCACTAAGCTCCTCTGTCCATGAATTCTCCAGGCAAAAATACTGCAGTGGGTACCCATTCCCTTCTCCAAAGGGCCTTCCTGAGTGGGCCAGGAAGATGTGCTTCCAAAGCAGCCCACTCGTATGGCTGCCACTCTGGTACTCACCACGAGGATCTCTCCTGGGGCTGCTCAGGACACCGTGGCTTCTCCCACAGCAGGTGCCCCAAGAAAGCAAGATGAAACCAACCTTGTGTCTTCTGTCCCAGCCCCCTAAGTCACACCTTGTCATTTCCACAAAGTCCTGTTGGTCATGCAGATTGGCCCCAAGCGATTGTAAAAACGAAGCACCACACAAGAACATATATAATGGGATGCAAGGATTTTAGCAGTCTAGGGACTCAATCACTGTATTTAAATAAATGAAAGAGTGACTGAATCAACTCTGGATCCTCTAAACTCAGTGCATTTGGATCTAGTGTTTAGCCTGAGAACTCAGGTTTTTGGCAGCCTGAAATGTTCTATTGATTTTCGTGGTTTCACTCTGGAGGAGCTCAGACAAATGATCTGGGTTCATTGTATCTCAGTCTTAAAGTGGGAATTGTAAAATCACCATGAAATTAAATAATTTTAGAGCCATGAAGAATGTTCATGATTAAAATTCTCCCGCAGGGCTAGCCTCAGGCAAAACTGTGAAGCAAAGGAAGCCTGGCTTTTCTAACTTCAGTTCTGCAGATCTCCCCAGCCCTCTCCTCACCACCCCTGCCTAGCACACGCAGCATTCAGCTCCATGGACAGGCATGGATCAGGGTTTGCTTCTACGTACCTCTAGAAAATATCAGTTAGTGATCATGATACTATGTAAATGTACACTGAAGTAAATTCAGTGAGGCCCGAATTTTCCCTCTGGCTTTGAAACACATCACGGAATTTCTGTTGAACATCCAATAAAATTGTTGGCTTACAACTAGGAGTTGAGGTGTGTGGAAATCCTTAGCACTAGGCCGGCTCACTGTGGAGAGATAATGTCTAGATCTCACTGGGTGCGCGTGTGTTAAGCTGCTTCGGTTGACTCTTTGCAACCCCATGGACTGTAGGCCAGAAGGCTGCTCTGTCCAAGGAATCTTTCAGGCAGGGATACTGGAGTGAATTGCCATGCCCTCATCCAGGGGATCTTCCTGACTCAGGGACTGAACCCACATTGCTTATGTCTCCTGCTTTGGTAAGTGAGTTCCTCTAGCGCCACCTGGGAAGCCCCTAGATCTTACTCGGGGGCAGCATACTCCCACAGCCCATCTCAAGCTCACCTGGAGAACATGTGCAGTGAGTGGAGGAATGGGCAGAGTTCACTTATCTGTTCATTTAACAAATCTTCTCCGAGCGAGGTGCCAGGCTACTCTCACTTCCGGTCTTTGCTCAAATATCCTTTCATTGAAGCGTAGCCTGACTGTTATATTTTAAACTGCAATTTGAATTGCACACTTTATGCATCCCTTACTCTACTCTCTGTTTTCTTGTTTTATAACATGTGCTACCTAATAACATACTGTAATTTTTTAAGAATTTTATATTGAAGTATAGTTGATTAACAGGCTTCCCTGGTGGTTCAGTGGTAAAGAATCCATTTGCCAATGCAGGAGACTCGGATTTGATCCCTGGGTCAGGAAGAAGATCCCCTGGAAATGGAAATGGCAACCCACTCCCTTTAGCATTTCTTGCCTGGGGAATCCCATGCACAGAGGAGCCTGGCGGACCACAGACCATGAAGTCACAAAAGAGATGCACAAGATCTGGGCATGACTTAGCAACACGCTTAGTGACACGACTAACCAACAGCAGTCGTTGATTAACAGTGTTATGTTAGTTTCACGCATTCAGCAAAGTGATTTGGTTATACACATATGTTTATTCTTTCAAGTTCTTTTGCCATTTAGGTTAATACAGAATATCGAGCAGAGTTCCCTGTGGCATATCCCTGTGGTCCTTGTTGTGCACAATTGTCTAGATCTTAAAACTGGGTTTGAGGCCCGAATTTTCCCTCTGGCTTTGAAACACATCACGGAATTTCTGTTGAACATCCAATAAAATTGTTGGCTTACAACTAGGAGTTGAGGTGTGTGGAAATCCTTAGCACTAGGCCGGCTCACTGTGGAGAGATAATGTCTAGATCTCACTGGGTGCGCGTGTGTTAAGCTGCTTCGGTTGACTCTTTGCAACCCCATGGACTGTAGGCCAGAAGGCTGCTCTGTCCAAGGAATCTTTCAGGCAGGGATACTGGAGTGAATTGCCATGCCCTCATCCAGGGGATCTTCCTGACTCAGGGACTGAACCCACATTGCTTATGTCTCCTGCTTTGGTAAGTGAGTTCCTCTAGCGCCACCTGGGAAGCCCCTAGATCTTACTCGGGGGCAGCATACTCCCACAGCCCATCTCAAGCTCACCTGGAGAACATGTGCAGTGAGTGGAGGAATGGGCAGAGTTCACTTATCTGTTCATTTAACAAATCTTCTCCGAGCGAGGTGCCAGGCTACTCTCACTTCCGGTCTTTGCTCAAATATCCTTTCATTGAAGCGTAGCCTGACTGTTATATTTTAAACTGCAATTTGAATTGCACACTTTATGCATCCCTTACTCTACTCTCTGTTTTCTTGTTTTATAACATGTGCTACCTAATAACATACTGTAATTTTTTAAGAATTTTATATTGAAGTATAGTTGATTAACAGGCTTCCCTGGTGGTTCAGTGGTAAAGAATCCATTTGCCAATGCAGGAGACTCGGATTTGATCCCTGGGTCAGGAAGAAGATCCCCTGGAAATGGAAATGGCAACCCACTCCCTTTAGCATTTCTTGCCTGGGGAATCCCATGCACAGAGGAGCCTGGCGGACCACAGACCATGAAGTCACAAAAGAGATGCACAAGATCTGGGCATGACTTAGCAACACGCTTAGTGACACGACTAACCAACAGCAGTCGTTGATTAACAGTGTTATGTTAGTTTCACGCATTCAGCAAAGTGATTTGGTTATACACACATATGTTTATTCTTTTTCAAGTTCTTTTGCCATTTAGGTTAATACAGAATATCGAGCAGAGTTCCCTGTGGCATATCCCTGTGGTCCTTGTTGGTTATCTGTTTCTCTATTTCAGGTGTTCACGCCCATCCCAAATTCCTAATCTATCCCTCTGCCTCCCCCTTCCCCCTTATAATTTCCATCTTTATTGCCTTTTATTCATATCTTTCTTCCCAACCCTGTATCTGAGCCAGAAGGTCAACTCTAGAAGCCAGGAATCTTAATTCGTTTTTTTCAGATACCAGACCTGGCCTGTAATAGGTACTGAATAGCTGGTGAATGAACCAAAGGAGACCTGGGATAAAAGAGTAAATAAAACCCATATAGTTTGCCTTTTGCAAACTTACACCACCACCCCCTCCTCCCACTCCCTCTATCCAGGCGTAGAGTTGCAATTCACTGGCTTAAATCCAGTGCTGATGGCCCGGACATTTCCATTGCCTCCTGCAGGTGCCCCCGGCCATCCATGGCTTCTCCTCTTCAGAGCCTCCTAGGTACCTTGGCTGTCGAACTTACATCCCCAGGTCATCCCAGAGTCTAACTTCATACGTTCTGTGGAAAATAAAGTTTCTTCTTTTAAATGTAAAACATGTCAGAGCCCCACTCTGCTTCCTGAACTCTCTGCTGGGCAGTATTTCTGGGCTTAGAGAAGAAAACTTGCTTGTACTTACTCTCAAGTCATTCAAAACAAGGTTACAAAGGGACTTCCCTGGTGGTGCAGTGGAGAGGAACCTGCCTGCCAATACAGGGCTCATGGGTTCTATCCCTGGTCCAGGAAGATGCCACGTGCCTTGGAGCAACGAAGCCTGTGCACTGCAGCTCCTGCTGCCTGCGTGCCTAGAGCTCCACAAAGAGAAGCCCACGCACCACACCTAGAGAGGAGCCCCACTCTCCTCTAGAGAAAGACTGAGTGCAACAACAAAGACTCAGCACAGCCATAAATATAGCAGTGTGTACATATCAAAAAAAAAAAAACAGGTTACAAAGCTACACAACTTTGTCAATAAAGTTAAGATTACCACCTGCCCTCTCCAAACTATGAAAGAAACAATGGCTGTTCCTCTCCAGAAAACCACATTAAAGGTTTTTTAAAAGATACCAGAACCGAGCAGATTTGGTTTGGTCCTTGTTGGTTATCTGTTTCTCTATTTCAGGTGTTCACGCCCATCCCAAATTCCTAATCTATCCCTCTGCCTCCCCCTTCCCCCTTATAATTTCCATCTTTATTGCCTTTTATTCATATCTTTCTTCCCAACCCTGTATCTGAGCCAGAAGGTCAACTCTAGAAGCCAGGAATCTTAATTCGTTTTTTTCAGATACCAGACCTGGCCTGTAATAGGTACTGAATAGCTGGTGAATGAACCAAAGGAGACCTGGGATAAAAGAGTAAATAAAACCCATATAGTTTGCCTTTTGCAAACTTACACCACCACCCCCTCCTCCCACTCCCTCTATCCAGGCGTAGAGTTGCAATTCACTGGCTTAAATCCAGTGCTGATGGCCCGGACATTTCCATTGCCTCCTGCAGGTGCCCCCGGCCATCCATGGCTTCTCCTCTTCAGAGCCTCCTAGGTACCTTGGCTGTCGAACTTACATCCCCAGGTCATCCCAGAGTCTAACTTCATACGTTCTGTGGAAAATAAAGTTTCTTCTTTTAAATGTAAAACATGTCAGAGCCCCACTCTGCTTCCTGAACTCTCTGCTGGGCAGTATTTCTGGGCTTAGAGAAGAAAACTTGCTTGTACTTACTCTCAAGTCATTCAAAACAAGGTTACAAAGGGACTTCCCTGGTGGTGCAGTGGAGAGGAACCTGCCTGCCAATACAGGGCTCATGGGTTCTATCCCTGGTCCAGGAAGATGCCACGTGCCTTGGAGCAACGAAGCCTGTGCACTGCAGCTCCTGCTGCCTGCGTGCCTAGAGCTCCACAAAGAGAAGCCCACGCACCACACCTAGAGAGGAGCCCCACTCTCCTCTAGAGAAAGACTGAGTGCAACAACAAAGACTCAGCACAGCCATAAATATAGCAGTGTGTACATATCAAAAAAAAAAAAAAAAAACAGGTTACAAAGCTACACAACTTTGTCAATAAAGTTAAGATTACCACCTGCCCCTCTCCAAACTATGAAAGAAACAATGGCTGTTCCTCTCCAGAAAACCACATTAAAGGCAAGAGCCTTCCAGTGATAGTTTAATAAAAAACAGGACACACCAAAAGAAAGCACAGAGACAGTGACACGTGAAATGAAACAAGGGGGCCGGAAAGGCCAGATGAAAGACACTCAGTGAGCTTGTCAACAACAGGAATGTTTAAAGGCGGGTTTTCTTTAAAGTGCATGAAATGGTAACTGGCTTAAGTAATATCAATCATCTTTCAACAGAATTAGGTTCGTATATGTGATACAGATTAGACATGAGGAAGTATTTTTCCAAGTAGAAACCAAAATGGGAACAGGGGATTAAGCTGAATTCCATATATATGGAAAGGAATTAGGCAGAAACCAGGGCAGGGGAAGAGAGGATGTGACTAGAAGGCAGCTAGGAAGGGCTGTGTCAGGAGTTTGAGGGATTGTTTTGGTGGGAGCAGAAAGGGACACAGAGAAACTTTTGTGGGTTTTGTTTCTTTGGTTGAAGAAAGAAAGGCCGGTAGTATCTGGTTCTGCAAACTTGGTTCAGAATTAGGCCAAACCTGATACTCGAGCGCTCAAGCCACCAGCCCCCTGTGTTACTAAAAATCAAACTAGAATCAATGGAAATGAAATAAAATTTAAAATGCAGTCTCCCCATCACTGTAATCACATGTCAAGGGCTCAATAGTCACAGGTGACAGAACATATTTTTGTTGTTGATTGGTCACTAAGTCATGTCCGACTTTACTGTGACCCCATGGACTATAGCCCGCCAGGCTCCTCTGTCCATGGGATTTCCCAGGCAACAATGCTGAAGTGGGTTGCCATTTCCATTTCCAGGGGATCTTCCCAACCCAGGGACTGAACCCACATCTCCTGCATCAGCAGGCAGATTCTTCACCATCGGAGCCACCCGGGAAACTGATGTAACATAGCACAGATATGAGTCTTTTCCATACTCCAGAAAGTTCTATAGAGCAACACTGCTATAGGGCTTGATGGTAGAAAAACAAATACAGGTCAATACCTAGACCAGCTTCACCTGTTAGTCTCCTAGCCCCCAAACAGAGACAGACTCATACCGCTGTCATCGGCAGGGACCTTGGCAACCTAGGTCAAAATTCTTATTGCTCCTAATGCTTTTTCTTTTTAATGAATGAGGTTCAGAGAGGTTAGTTTAAGTCATTGATTGAACATATATTTATAAAGATTCCAGAGATACTAAAGTGAATAAAATACAGTCCAAAACCTCTGGACACTCAAGTCAAAAGGATAGACATGAAAGAAACTAGTTGCATCAAGATGGTAACTATTATAATAGAGGTGTGTATTAGGCACGATCCAAATATGGCCATGGTAGTGTTTATATTTCCACATGCCTTTGCATCCCCCTGCCACAGCAAGAGTCAGAATTAATTTCCCCACCAGTTCCCACCCAGGCAGGCACATGACTGCTCTGCCAGATATAGATGGCAGAAGTGATGCTATGTGACTTTCAGGCTGGATCATATAAAGAATACAGTTCTCTCCTGGTTCTCGCTCCCTCCCTCCCTCTCTCTCTCTCTCTCTCCCCTTCCCCAGTGCCCCCGCATACACCGTCGAAACCTTGAATCACCTTGTAAAAAAAGTCCGGTCACCTTGAAGTTGCAATATGGGAAAACAACAGAGATCTAGAAAGAGATGCCCAAGGAGCCCCACCCTCTCTCTGATTGGCCCCTCCCATCAACCACCAGCCAGGTGAATGAAGCAGTCATCAGAGGATCCCAATCCTGCTGCCAAGACTTCCTACTGAGTTAGGGACAAGCCACCCTGCTATACCATGGACAAATTCCACGGAATCCAGGAACATAATAAATGGTAATTTTCACCACTGTTTTGGAGTAGATTGTTACACAGAAACTCTAAGTGAGACAATGCTGAAGTGGGTTGCCAGGGATCTTCCCAACCCAGGGACTGAACCCACATCTCCTGCATCAGCAGGCAGATTCTTCACCATCGGAGCCACCGGGAAACTGATGTAACATAGCACAGATATGAGTCTTTTCCATACTCCAGAAAGTTCTATAGAGCAACACTGCTATAGGGCTTGATGGTAGAAAAACAAATACAGGTCAATACCTAGACCAGCTTCACCTGTTAGTCTCCTAGCCCCCAAACAGAGACAGACTCATACCGCTGTCATCGGCAGGGACCTTGGCAACCTAGGTCAAAATTCTTATTGCTCCTAATGCTTTTTCTTTTTAATGAATGAGGTTCAGAGAGGTTAGTTTAAGTCATTGATTGAACATATATTTATAAAGATTCCAGAGATACTAAAGTGAATAAAATACAGTCCAAAACCTCTGGACACTCAAGTCAAAAGGATAGACATGAAAGAAACTAGTTGCATCAAGATGGTAACTATTATAATAGAGGTGTGTATTAGGCACGATCCAAATATGGCCATGGTAGTGTTTATATTTCCACATGCCTTTGCATCCCCCTGCCACATCAAGAGTCAGAATTAATTTCCCCACCAGTTCCCACCCAGGCAGGCACATGACTGCTCTGCCAGATATAGATGGCAGAAGTGATGCTATGTGACTTTCAGGCTGGATCATATAAAGAATACAGTTCTCTCCTCTTTCTCGCTCCTCCCTCCTCTCTCTCTCTCTCTCCCTTCCCCAGTGCCCCCGCATACACCGTCGAAACCTTGAATCACCTTGTAAAAAAAGTCCGGTCACCTTGAAGTTGCAATATGGGAAAACAACAGAGATCTAGAAAGAGATGCCCAAGGAGCCCCACCCTCTCTCTGATTGGCCCCTCCCATCAACCACCAGCCAGGTGAATGAAGCAGTCATCAGAGGATCCCAATCCTGCTGCCAAGACTTCCTACTGAGTTAGGGACAAGCCACCCTGCTATACCATGGACAAATTCCACGGAATCCAGGAACATAATAAATGGTAATTTTCACCACTGTTTTGGAGTAGATTGTTACACAGAAACTCTAAGTGAGACAATTACTCTGGAAGTATGAAATTCTTCACTCTAGGTAGGGAAGTCAAATCAGATTGTCAGAGTGGCTGATATTTGAGCTCAGTCCTAAAGGAGGATGCACAAGGGGAATTCTCTGGATGAACAACAAAGGGATATTCTTCCAGACACAGAATAAATCATGTAAAATGCAGAAGCCAGAGAGCACGGCTCAGTCTGCAAACTGGTAACTATCAGGTACAGCTGGAATGTGGACATGTGTGGTCAGGGTAGGAGTTTCATTCATTTATTCTCTTATTCTTTCTCCAGTAAATACAAATTGAGTCCATAGCGCCTGGTACCCAACTCATGTGTCAGTAAGGATTGCTTTTGGCTGCAAGTCCCCACTCCCCAAAAATGGCTCAAAGACTAAGGACTTACTGTTTACTTAATGAGAAAATCAGAGGGTTACCAAGGCAGGCAACATCAGGTAACGCAAGACAGAGCATGGGAAGACATGCAGAGGTTGCATACAACACACTGATCTGTTCAGAAACACAATGAGAAACAGACAAGAGGGAAAGAAGGGGAAGCAGAGTACAACAATTTCTACAACCCACCTTCACACTCTTGCCTGGAGAATCCCACGGACAGAGGAGCTTGGCAGGCTACAGCCCATAAGGTCACTTTGTTATATACCTGAAACTAACATGACACTGTATATCAACTGTATTTCAATCAAATTTAAAACACGCACACACACAAATTCACCTTAGTTTTAAAACAAATTGGAATACAAGTTTGAAGAACCTACTTCCTTATTATATGATCCACAGAAGCATGAAAATTGCCTCCTTCTTTCAATTTAAATGCTTTCTATAACCAAAGAAATAGAGAAAGAGGCAGAAGGAAATTTCTTTAGATTCAAAGAACTTTCCAGTGCATTAAAAAGGAACAAAGGAGTTTTGTAACAAAGAGGAGCAGCCCCAGAGCGGACAGAGCCCCTCCCTACCCACAGCTCACCTTCCCCCAACAGAAGAGGGCAAAATGCAATTCCACGGAATCCAGGAACATAATAAATGGTAATTTTCACCACTGTTTTGGAGTAGATTGTTACACAGAAACTCTAAGTGAGACAATTACTCTGGAAGTATGAAATTCTTCACTCTAGGTAGGGAAGTCAAATCAGATTGTCAGAGTGGCTGATATTTGAGCTCAGTCCTAAAGGAGGATGCACAAGGGGAATTCTCTGGATGAACAACAAAGGGATATTCTTCCAGACACAGAATAAATCATGTAAAATGCAGAAGCCAGAGAGCACGGCTCAGTCTGCAAACTGGTAACTATCAGGTACAGCTGGAATGTGGACATGTGTGGTCAGGGTAGGAGTTTCATTCATTTATTCTCTTATTCTTTCTCCAGTAAATACAAATTGAGTCCATAGCGCCTGGTACCCAACTCATGTGTCAGTAAGGATTGCTTTTGGCTGCAAGTCCCCACTCCCCAAAAATGGCTCAAAGACTAAGGACTTACTGTTTACTTAATGAGAAAATCAGAGGGTTACCAAGGCAGGCAACATCAGGTAACGCAAGACAGAGCATGGGAAGACATGCAGAGGTTGCATACAACACACTGATCTGTTCAGAAACACAATGAGAAACAGACAAGAGGGAAAGAAGGGGAAGCAGAGTACAACAATTTCTACAACCCACCTTCACACTCTTGCCTGGAGAATCCCACGGACAGAGGAGCTTGGCAGGCTACAGCCCATAAGGTCACTTTGTTATATACCTGAAACTAACATGACACTGTATATCAACTGTATTTCAATCAAATTTAAAACACGCACACACACAAATTCACCTTAGTTTTAAAACAAATTGGAATACAAGTTTGAAGAACCTACTTCCTTATTATATGATCCACAGAAGCATGAAAATTGCCTCCTTCTTTCAATTTAAATGCTTTCTATAACCAAAGAAATAGAGAAAGAGGCAGAAGGAAATTTCTTTAGATTCAAAGAACTTTCCAGTGCATTAAAAAGGAACAAAGGAGTTTTGTAACAAAGAGGAGCAGCCCCAGAGCGGACAGAGCCCCTCCCTACCCACAGCTCACCTTCCCCCAACAGAAGAGGGCAAAATGCAACTCACTTTTCACTTAACTGCCAAACCGCATTTTCTTTCTTCCAGCTCAGTCCTGGGCTTGATAGATAGAAAATGTTCAAACAAGAAACGGCTGCGAGATATTCTAAAATAATAATTAAGCTGCATGCACAATTGCTCTCACTGAAACTGTCTCTAAGCATTTTTCTGTAGATAAGAAATAGGCATGATTACTCCAAGGTTTCTGAGCACTGGTGTCCAGAGGGCATATGGAGAGTGTAATTACACTGGAAGGCTAGACTACACATAAAAGCTAAACTGGATCATTCTTCTAGGAAAACTTACCTTTCTGCAGAAAAATGCAGCTAACTACTAGGCATTGCTTTTCTCCCAGATCAATGCTCAGCCAGAAGATTTGAAGGCTCTAAGGGACAAAAAAGGAATACGCGTCAGTGCTAGGTGTACAGATGAAAGGGAACGGGACTGCTCTCTGCTGAGGGCAGAGATGGAGGTGGAGGATTGTCTGTGAAAAGTGAAATCTCCCTGCGGGCTGCCCTTGGCCCTGAGTTGCCCCAGCCAGCTGTAGCTTGGGGTGACTCAGGCACAGAGAGGTGAGGCCCAAGTAAGACAGACTAGCAAGCGCTGACCCTGCTGTTGAAGGTTCCTTGTGTCCTGCGGAAGCCACTGAGTCCACACTTTGCCCCTCCGATGGGCTCCCCGGTCGTCCTCTGCATGGAAGCCATGTCCCTCAGATGAAAGAGCCACCCGGGGGGCAGGGTCATGGCACATATGAGGGAGTGACCTGTCTGATCGGGGAATAAGGGAGATGGGACTGGGAAACTGCACCCCCTCTCCCCATTCCCACCTCCCCACAATCTAACCTGCCTGCCCTCTCTCACACCTAGTCGTGGTTTCGTGTCAGCTTGGCTAAGCCACCCTACTCAGCTATTTGGTCAAACATTGTTCCGGATGTTTCTGTGAAGGTATTTTTAGATCGTGTGTGCTCATTCACTTCAGTTGTATCTGACTCTGTAGGACCCTGTGGACTACAGCCTGCCAGGCTCCTCTGTCCATGGGATTCTCTGAGCAAGACTACTGGAATGGGTTGCTGTGCCCTCCTCCAAGGAATCTTCCCAACCCGGGGATCAAACCCACATCTCTTATGTCTCCTGTATTGGCAGGCAGGTTCTTTACTACTATAGCCTCCTGGAAAGCCCCATTTTTTAGATTAATGTTTAAACTAGTAGAGTTTGAGTAAAGCAGACTCCGTCTCATTCCTTGAGGAGGGTAGGGTCTTATTTGTTACTGTATCCACAACCCCCGTCAACCACAATTGCTCTCACTGAAACTGTCTCTAAGCATTTTTCTGTAGATAAGAAATAGGCATGATTACTCCAAGGTTTCTGAGCACTGGTGTCCAGAGGGCATATGGAGAGTGTAATTACACTGGAAGGCTAGACTACACATAAAAGCTAAACTGGATCATTCTTCTAGGAAAACTTACCTTTCTGCAGAAAAATGCAGCTAACTACTAGGCATTGCTTTTCTCCCAGATCAATGCTCAGCCAGAAGATTTGAAGGCTCTAAGGGACAAAAAAGGAATACGCGTCAGTGCTAGGTGTACAGATGAAAGGGAAAGGGACTGGTCTCTGCTGAGGGCAGAGATGGAGGTGGAGGATTGTCTGTGAAAAGTGAAATCTCCCTGCGGGCTGCCCTTGGCCCTGAGTTGCCCCAGCCAGCTGTAGCTTGGGGTGACTCAGGCACAGAGAGGTGAGGCCCAAGTAAGACAGACTAGCAAGCGCTGACCCTGCTGTTGAAGGTTCCTTGTGTCCTGCGGAAGCCACTGAGTCCACACTTTGCCCCTCCGATGGGCTCCCCGGTCGTCCTCTGCATGGAAGCCATGTCCCTCAGATGAAAGAGCCACCCGGGGGGCAGGGTCATGGCACATATGAGGGAGTGACCTGTCTGATCGGGGAATAAGGGAGATGGGACTGGGAAACTGCACCCCCTCTCCCCATTCCCACCTCCCCACAATCTAACCTGCCTGCCCTCTCTCACACCTAGTCGTGGTTTCGTGTCAGCTTGGCTAAGCCACCCTACTCAGCTATTTGGTCAAACATTGTTCCGGATGTTTCTGTGAAGGTATTTTTAGATCGTGTGTGCTCATTCACTTCAGTTGTATCTGACTCTGTAGGACCCTGTGGACTACAGCCTGCCAGGCTCCTCTGTCCATGGGATTCTCTGAGCAAGACTACTGGAATGGGTTGCTGTGCCCTCCTCCAAGGAATCTTCCCAACCCGGGGATCAAACCCACATCTCTTATGTCTCCTGTATTGGCAGGCAGGTTCTTTACTACTATAGCCTCCTGGAAAGCCCCATTTTTTAGATTAATGTTTAAACTAGTAGAGTTTGAGTAAAGCAGACTCCCGTCTACAGTGTGGGTGGGCCTCTTGAGGAGGGTAGGGTCTTATTTGTTACTGTATCACACCTCCCAGCAGAGTGCCTGGCCCATCGTAGATATTCAATATATTGCAAGTAAATACTATAGACTACCTAAGCTAAAAACACTTTATTCATACATAGGATTCTTTGTTTCATCCATTTTGAATAAAGAGATAAACTTGTGCTTTGCAGGGTCATTTGGGGGCAAGAAAAGATGACTGTATCTATATTGTACCTTTCAGATATTTGCAGGCTAACAGAAGTCTTTAACAGGCTTTAAGAAGGAAATATTTTTTTATGTTTCTGTGTAGTAAATCCACAGAGCATAGGCTACACCCTGTGTTGAATGTAATGGCATGATGCTTCATTGAGAGCACTCTGACATTCTAAAAACATGACCTCTGGAGACTACCAGTAATGCCCTGGCTCCTTAAAGGCAAACAGCATGGGAAACAGCAATTCAAACCAAGACTTCCCCTTGGGAGTCAACCCTTACATTTCTTACCTTTGTTTTTAAAAATTAACCTCCATCCTCACTTTAGTCTTCTTTAAGGACCTAAGGGATTGGCGGTTAGAAGTCAATAGCGGTGACACCTTTTCCCAAGAGTCAGCCTCATAGCTGTTATGAAATCGGAAACGTTTCACAACCTGCAGTGACAAGTCAGGGAAATTTCAGTTCAAATAGAACCAGCGTTTTCTGGAATTTCACTGAAACGCCCCCAGGGGCAGACACTAAATCTACAAAAGTTGAGTCCAGACAAAGATTCCATGGCAACCATCGCTAGGAGATAGAGATGTAGTAAGAGGGGAGCTGGGAGCAACTGATGAGCTTTGATCTAATGACTATCGCAAAGCAGGTCCATTTCCCGCTTGCTTTGTCTGTGAAAGACTGAGCCGACCCACTCTCAGCAGGTGTGACTTTACATTTTGTGCACAGCCACTTTGCTGAACCATCTGACATCTCTAACTTCTTTTTTTTTTAAGATTTATTTATTTATTTATTTTGGGCGGGGGGTCGGGTTGGGGAGGGAGGGGAGCAGGCGGGCCACTTCTATTGGTCTTTCGTTTCTCCATGTGCATTCGTCTTTGTTCTTTGGCTCCTGTGGGCCTCCCATTGCTGTGGCATCTGTCGTTGCAGAGCGCCGGCTCTGGGCACATGTGCTGCAGAGCTCCAGCTAGGTAATTGGACACATCAGTCCAGCCGCTCCGCAGCACGTGGGATCTTCCCAGGCCAGGGCTCCAACCGGCGCCCCTTGCACTGCAAGGCGGTGTCCTTACCCACTGGACCACCAGGGGAAGCCCTCTGACTTATTTTTATTAGTCCTCATAAATTAATTTGGGAACAACATGAGAAATAGAGGATACTTTGTGTCACCTGGAGGGCTTCTCCGGTGGAACAGCAGCCTAGAGATCACTAATTCTTTGCACGCTCAGGCTACATACTACTAATTCTTTTCTCTTGGGCTGATTGGTTTTACCAGAGAAGCAGCCTCTGATTTCCTTAGATTTTCTTAGATAAAGTGAGTCATAAAACCTTCTGTCTGTCCGCTTGTGCTTTCCGAGCCCAGTGGTGAAGGAGGGCCAGGGAAGAGAGTCGTCCCTGTCCAATTGATAGCTTCTCGTGAGTTCTCCTTTGGCTGTCCCTTTACTAGCTACCGATGATGGGAGAGAGGTCAGCATGTGTTTTCAATCTACCATGATTCACTGCAGGTCCTTCCAAGGGTATCATTTAACCCTGAGCAAAAACGTTTGGAAAACAGGTCGACTTTGCCTGTTTAGGGTGTTGACGTCTTTCGTTGTCTTAATGCAGAGAACCAGTTTAGGCAGGTCTGGTAATGAACATTTGTTGATTTGGGGTGGTCCAGTATTGATTCACCCTACTCCCACTAATACAACCTGCTCTCATTTTCTTTGGGGAATCCACACCCCCTTTTCTTATACGACATCAATCAGGTGCACACCAACCCCTCACCTTCTCCCCACCCCCAAATTACAGGGGGTGATGCATGTGAGCTCAGCTATGCAATTCATTCAAACTCTCCCAAACAGTGATTGGTCTGAGATACTAACATAGGATCTAATTAGAGCCAGGGAAATGTAATGATCCCTTTGGTGGAATTACTAGAGTAGAAACCAGTCCTTTTACCCGATGAACTTGAACGTCAGCATTGGAAGCTCGAGGGCCACAGCCATCTTGAGCCAGGAGGGCACTGAGCATTAAGCCAAAATTGAGGAAATAGAGCCAAAAGGGTGAGAGAAAATAGGAGAAAAAGGAGGAACTTCCCACATAGTACAGTGGTTAAGACTCTGAAATTCCAATTCCAATGCAGGGGCTGCCCCCTCATGGCAGGGGGAACACAAAAGATCAGTCCATAGCCATCACCAAGATGCTGCAGATCATCAGAGGACGCTGGCTGGTACAGCTGTTTAAATTTCATGCTCTTACAAGCCCCTTCTGGTTTTTCTGGAGAAGGGAATGGCAACTTACTCCACTATTCTTGTCTGGAGAATCCCATGGACAGAGGAGCCTGGTGGGTTGAAGTGGGTCCATAGGGACACAAAGAGTCAGACACGACTGAAGCGACTGAGCATGTTTGCATAGTATTTCCAGAAAACAATTAGATATCTAATATGCACTATAGAGAAGAAAACGGCAACCCACTCCAGTATTCTTGCCTGGATAATTCCATTTTCAGAGGAGCCTGGCAGGCTCTAGCCCATGGGGTTGCAAAGAGTTGGATACGACTAAATGATTAGCACTCAGTCTGGTGTTTCAGAGGCTGCTATGGCAATTCTGATAGTTGAGATTTCTGACTGTTTCCACCTAGCACTTCAAACCAGCATGCCTCTGTTCTTATGGAGTGGGCATGTTTCCTTGGCATTTTCTTTCCGTTCCAAGTTGAGGGCCTGTTTTCTCTAAAATGGATATGCGGCCCTTGGCTGCTGATCATGTTGACCTTCTGAAGGGGCTTAGCCAGAAGAATAAGCCTCGTTCAGAAGAAAGACCCCTACTGAGAAAGCTTAACTGAAACCACATTCCACAAATCACAGCACCCCAGGAGAAGTCTCCGCTCTAAGAAGATGATTACACTTCTTGTCTTTTAAGCAGAGTTCAAGCTCCTGTAAATTTTGTCAGGGATTCTTCATGGGATAATGAGATTTGGGGCAGGATGAATACCAGAAAATGTATCCCAAATAGGATCTAATTAGAGGGAAATTAGAGGGCCAGTTTTCCCGATGAACTTGACGTCAGCATTGGAAGCTCGAGGGCCACAGCCATCTTGAGCCAGGAGGGCACTGAGCATTAAGCCAAAATTGAGGAAATAGAGCCAAAAGGGTGAGAGAAAATAGGAGAAAAAGGAGGAACTTCCCACATAGTACAGTGGTTAAGACTCTGAAATTCCAATTCCAATGCAGGGGCTGCCCCCTCATGGCAGGGGGAACACAAAAGATCAGTCCATAGCCATCACCAAGATGCTGCAGATCATCAGAGGACGCTGGCTGGTACAGCTGTTTAAATTTCATGCTCTTACAAGCCCCTTCTGGTTTTTCTGGAGAAGGGAATGGCAACTTACTCCACTATTCTTGTCTGGAGAATCCCATGGACAGAGGAGCCTGGTGGGTTGAAGTGGGTCCATAGGGACACAAAGAGTCAGACACGACTGAAGCGACTGAGCATGTTTGCATAGTATTTCCAGAAAACAATTAGATATCTAATATGCACTATAGAGAAGAAAACGGCAACCCACTCCAGTATTCTTGCCTGGATAATTCCATTTTCAGAGGAGCCTGGCAGGCTCTAGCCCATGGGGTTGCAAAGAGTTGGATACGACTAAATGATTAGCACTCAGTCTGGTGTTTCAGAGGCTGCTATGGCAATTCTGATAGTTGAGATTTCTGACTGTTTCCACCTAGCACTTCAAACCAGCATGCCTCTGTTCTTATGGAGTGGGCATGTTTCCTTGGCATTTTCTTTCCGTTCCAAGTTGAGGGCCTGTTTTCTCTAAAATGGATATGCGGCCCTTGGCTGCTGATCATGTTGACCTTCTGAAGGGGCTTAGCCAGAAGAATAAGCCTCGTTCAGAAGAAAGACCCCTACTGAGAAAGCTTAACTGAAACCACATTCCACAAATCACAGCACCCCAGGAGAAGTCTCCGCTCTAAGAAGATGATTACACTTCTTGTCTTTTAAGCAGAGTTCAAGCTCCTGTAAATTTTGTCAGGGATTCTTCATGGGATAATGAGATTTGGGGGCAGGATGAATACCAGAAAATGTATCCCAAAGTTTCAAAGAATGACTCTTTAAATCCTGTTTTTCATTTTGTTAGAAAATGAAGTTAAAGGGACAGCAAATTACTCATTGGCTTGTTAACGAAAACAATATGGAGCAAGAATTCCATCTTTGGTCAGCTTGAACAAAGCATTCTCTACCCAGTGGTGTACCCTTAAATTCCAGAGTGCGATTTCCATCTGGTCCAAACCTGAAAGTAAAATAAAACAGAAGAAAAGTAGATAGAGATTCTCATCTTCTCTATTTGAGTTCACTTGCTATTGCAACAAATAACGTAATGACTTAACATTAGGCAATTTTATTTCTTGCTTATGCAAACTTATTTGGTTTTAAGGCAAGCAGTTTAGTGGGGCCATCATCTTCTGGCTGAGTCTTGAGGCTGTTGTTATACCCTCTGCTCTACCCACCTCCCTCCTCAACCATCTCCCGCCATATCCCAGCAGAGGACCCCAGCAATGTACCCCAATAGTACCCATGGGAAATCTCCCGTCATATAGAATCTCCTACTCATCTTGGATCCCAGGGAATGTTGCTGTGAGCACTTCTGCACCTCTCAAAGCCAGAAACCTGCTGTGGATTGGCAGTCCTAGGACCCAAGATGAGTAGGAGATTCTCTGTGATGGGAGATTTCCCATGAGTACTAAGAATTTGTTTAGTTTCTAAGTCATGTCTGACTCTTTGTGACCCCATGGACTGCAGCACACCAGGCTTCCCTGTCCTTCACTATCTCCCAGAGTTTGCTCAAACTCATGTTCATTGTGTGAATGATGTCACCCAGCCATCTCATTCTCTATCGACCGCTTCTCCTGCCATCAATCTTTCCCAGAATCAGGGTCTTTTCCAGTGAGTTGTCTCTTTGCACTGGGTGGCCAAGTATTGGAGCTTCACCTTTGTCATTTAGTTTGCTGATGTATTAAGATGAGGCTCAAGGTGTTGTGGAAGTTGACTCGTCTACCATCTTGGACATATTTGGTTCCAATCGGTTTATGTGTTGCCCTCAGGTTCTGTCATTCTTTTAAAGTTTGTACTCTGCCACTTTCCCTCCTGTTTCAGTTACAAGGAAACAACCTCTTATATAGGACATATGATTGCAAGAAATAGATTGGAGAGACATTTCTGGGTCTCAAGGATGTGCATAGCAATGCATTAACTTTCTCTTTGTTGCCAAACATTAATTACCACAGTCTTTTTTCTTTCTTCCTTCTTTCTGAATTGCCTTAGAGGAAAGAGGAGGTTTCTGTAGCTTCATCTCACAGTTTATATATAAACCGAGGAAACAAAGGATTTGTTTCACTGTTCATGTCCTTGGAGATTTAGACAAATTCTTTCAAGCGAAGACTAATAGTGTCATTTAAAGGTTGATAATTTATGTGCCAAAGAGTCAGAAAATAACCAGAGACTAAAGAACAGCTGTGGACAAATTAATTTTATCCCCAGTCACGTGACTGAGAGCTGGAAATATACCAGGAGGACAAGTAAATAAATGAAAAGAAAATCCAAGCCATGTGCATCAAACTTAAGTTGAACATTTCCAGTATATTCCCCATTGCAATAAAAATAATAATAACTGCCGGAACCCCATATAGAATCTCCTACTCATCTTGGATCCCAGGGAATGTTGCTGTGAGCACTTCTGCACCTCTCAAAGCCAGAAACCTGCTGTGGATTGGCAGTCCTAGGACCCAAGATGAGTAGGAGATTCTCTGTGATGGGAGATTTCCCATGAGTACTAAGAATTTGTTTAGTTTCTAAGTCATGTCTGACTCTTTGTGACCCCATGGACTGCAGCACACCAGGCTTCCCTGTCCTTCACTATCTCCCAGAGTTTGCTCAAACTCATGTTCATTGTGTGAATGATGTCACCCAGCCATCTCATTCTCTATCGACCGCTTCTCCTGCCATCAATCTTTCCCAGAATCAGGGTCTTTTCCAGTGAGTTGTCTCTTTGCACTGGGTGGCCAAGTATTGGAGCTTCACCTTTGTCATTTAGTTTGCTGATGTATTAAGATGAGGCTCAAGGTGTTGTGGAAGTTGACTCGTCTACCATCTTGGACATATTTGGTTCCAATCGGTTTATGTGTTGCCCTCAGGTTCTGTCATTCTTTTAAAGTTTGTACTCTGCCACTTTCCCTCCTGTTTCAGTTACAAGGAAACAACCTCTTATATAGGACATATGATTGCAAGAAATAGATTGGAGAGACATTTCTGGGTCTCAAGGATGTGCATAGCAATGCATTAACTTTCTCTTTGTTGCCAAACATTAATTACCACAGTCTTTTTTCTTTCTTCCTTCTTTCTGAATTGCCTTAGAGGAAAGAGGAGGTTTCTGTAGCTTCATCTCACAGTTTATATATAAACCGAGGAAACAAAGGATTTGTTTCACTGTTCATGTCCTTGGAGATTTAGACAAATTCTTTCAAGCGAAGACTAATAGTGTCATTTAAAGGTTGATAATTTATGTGCCAAAGAGTCAGAAAATAACCAGAGACTAAAGAACAGCTGTGGACAAATTAATTTTATCCCCAGTCACGTGACTGAGAGCTGGAAATATACCAGGAGGACAAGTAAATAAATGAAAAGAAAATCCAAGCCATGTGCATCAAACTTAAGTTGAACATTTCCAGTATATTCCCCATTGCAATAAATAATAATAATAACTGCTTACAATATTGAACACTTCACTTTGTGCTTGCCAACTACGGCTCGAAGCACTCTACACAAACTATCTTATGTGAGCCTCACAACAATGCTGGGACAATTATCACCCCCATTTCACAGAACGGAACATTGAGGCAGTAAGAAGCTACGTAACTTGCTCATGGTCACAAAGTCACTAAGAAGTAGAGAGGCCAGGATTTGAACTCAGGCAGACAGCAAAGCATCTACTTCAAATCAGCAGGGAAATTTTAAAGTCTTTTTTATTTCAAAACTATATAACAGCCACTATTACCTTTATGCTTATTTTACTACTTACGGCAAAAATGTTGGGTAACACAACCTGCCCAGTTCCACCCAACTCCCAAACTTCCAATCAGCCTCCATCTTCCTACCTTCCAAAATGATCATCTGACGGTACTGAAGGTCTTTCTACAGTGTGAAACTGCTTCTTAGGACAAGCAGCCTCTATTTGCATATCTAGCCAGTGTATAAAGGATTCCACTGGGGCAAGGCCACATAAAGGACACTCTGCAAGATTAAAAGCAAGTAAATGCAGATTGTATATTTTGTTTTTTTAAAAAATGAAATGAGGGCTTCCCTCTTAGCTCAGTGGTAAAGAATTCACCCACAGTACAGGAGACACAGGTTTGATCCCTGATACGGCAAGATCCCACATGCTGCGGAGCACCTACGCCCGGGAGCCACAACTATTGAGCCCACCTACCACAACTACCAAGCCCAGCACCCTAGAGCCTGTGCCCCGGAGACTGCAACTAGATTTCTGTAGCTATATTAAACCGAGGAAACAAAGGATTTGTTTCACTGTTCATGCGAGATTTAGACAAATTCTTCCAAGCGAAGACTAATAGTGTCATTTAAAGGTTGATAATTTATGTGCCAAAGAGTCAGAAAATAACCAGAGACTAAAGAACAGCTGTGGACAAATTAATTTTATCCCCAGTCACGTGACTGAGAGCTGGAAATATACCAGGAGGACAAGTAAATAAATGAAAAGAAAATCCAAGCCATGTGCATCAAACTTAAGTTGAACATTTCCAGTATATTCCCCATTGCAATAAATAATAATAATAACTGCTTACAATATTGAACACTTCACTTTGTGCTTGCCAACTACGGCTCGAAGCACTCTACACAAACTATCTTATGTGAGCCTCACAACAATGCTGGGACAATTATCACCCCCATTTCACAGAACGGAACATTGAGGCAGTAAGAAGCTACGTAACTTGCTCATGGTCACAAAGTCACTAAGAAGTAGAGAGGCCAGGATTTGAACTCAGGCAGACAGCAAAGCATCTACTTCAAATCAGCAGGGAAATTTTAAAGTCTTTTTTATTTCAAAACTATATAACAGCCACTATTACCTTTATGCTTATTTTACTACTTACGGCAAAAATGTTGGGTAACACAACCTGCCCAGTTCCACCCAACTCCCAAACTTCCAATCAGCCTCCATCTTCCTACCTTCCAAAATGATCATCTGACGGTACTGAAGGTCTTTCTACAGTGTGAAACTGCTTCTTAGGACAAGCAGCCTCTATTTGCATATCTAGCCAGTGTATAAAGGATTCCACTGGGGCAAGGCCACATAAAGGACACTCTGCAAGATTAAAAGCAAGTAAATGCAGATTGTATATTTTGTTTTTTTAAAAAATGAAATGAGGGCTTCCCTCTTAGCTCAGTGGTAAAGAATTCACCCACAGTACAGGAGACACAGGTTTGATCCCTGATACGGCAAGATCCCACATGCTGCGTAGCACCACGCCCGGGAGCCACAACTATTGAGCCCACCTACCACAACTACCAAAGTCCCAGCACCCTAGAGCCTGTGCCCTGCAACAAGAGAAGTCACTGCAACTAGAGAAACGACCTTGTGCAGCAACGAGCACCCAGAACAGCCAAATATAAATAAATTAATTAATTAAATTATTAAAAAAAAAAAAAAGAAACGGAACCTGGTGATTGAAAGAGACTTATGGGCAATTGGGCTATGTGGACAGGCAGAGAGGCCAGTCGTTTAGCAAGGGCCACAGCCATCCTGCTCGCCCTGCTCCGTGTCCGCGCTCAACTAGGCTCCTGGCTTGGCTTCCCAGCGCTATACTGCTTCGCTTTGAGTGCAGGCTTTGAGCGAAGAAGGGGAAGGACAGCACAATTGGGTTGATCCAGCTGAACTGCCCCAAGGCCCTCAGTGTGCTCGGCATTGGCCAGAAGGAGGAGCTCAATCAGTCGCTGCGCACCTTGGAGGAGGACGGCTGTGGTGGTCATTGTCCTCTCAGGTGGGGAGAAGGCATTTGCAGTGGAGCCAACATCAAGGACATGTAGAACTCAACAGTCCAGGTCTGTTACTCTGGCAACTCTGGAGCCCCTGGGACTGACTCAAGCGGGCCCAGAGGCTCTTGGTCGTAGCTGCTGTCAATGGCTACACCCTTGGTGGTGGCTGTGAGCTTGCTATAACGTGTGACGTCATATATGTTGGAGAGAAAGCCCTGTTTGGGCAGCCAAAATTCTAATAGGAACCATCCCAGGTGTGGGCAATCAGCCTCCATCTTCCTACCTTCCAAAATGATCATCTGACGGTACTGAAGGTCTTTCTACAGTGTGAAACTGCTTCTTAGGACAAGCAGCCTCTATTTGCATATCTAGCCAGTGTATAAAGGATTCCACTGGGGCAAGGCCACATAAAGGACACTCTGCAAGATTAAAAGCAAGTAAATGCAGATTGTATATTTTGTTTTTTTAAAAAATGAAATGAGGGCTTCCCTCTTAGCTCAGTGGTAAAGAATTCACCCACAGTACAGGAGACACAGGTTTGATCCCTGATACGGCAAGATCCCACATGCTGCGGAGCACCTACGCCCGGGAGCCACAACTATTGAGCCCACCTACCACAACTACCAAAGTCCCAGCACCCTAGAGCCTGTGCCCTGCAACAAGAGAAGTCACTGCAACTAGAGAAACGACCTTGTGCAGCAACGAGCACCCAGAACAGCCAAATATAAATAAATTAATTAATTAAATTATTAAAAAAAAAAAAAAGAAACGGAACCTGGTGATTGAAAGAGACTTATGGGCAATTGGGCTATGTGGACAGGCAGAGAGGCCAGTCGTTTAGCAAGGGCCACAGCCATCCTGCTCGCCCTGCTCCGTGTCCGCGCTCAACTAGGCTCCTGGCTTGGCTTCCCAGCGCTATACTGCTTCGCTTTGAGTGCAGGCTTTGAGCGAAGAAGGGGAAGGACAGCACAATTGGGTTGATCCAGCTGAACTGCCCCAAGGCCCTCAGTGTGCTCGGCATTGGCCAGAAGGAGGAGCTCAATCAGTCGCTGCGCACCTTGGAGGAGGACGGCTGTGGTGGTCATTGTCCTCTCAGGTGGGGAGAAGGCATTTGCAGTGGAGCCAACATCAAGGACATGTAGAACTCAACAGTCCAGGTCTGTTACTCTGGCAACTCTGGAGCCCCTGGGACTGACTCAAGCGGGCCCAGAGGCTCTTGGTCGTAGCTGCTGTCAATGGCTACACCCTTGGTGGTGGCTGTGAGCTTGCTATAACGTGTGACGTCATATATGTTGGAGAGAAAGCCCTGTTTGGGCAGCCAAAAATTCTAATAGGAACCATCCCAGGTGTGGGGCACCCAGGGACTCGTGCCATAGGAAAGTCACCGGCCATGGAAATGGTCCTCATTGGTGACCGGATCTCAGCCCAGGATGCCAAGCGAGCAGATCATGTCAGCCAAATTGTTCCTGTTGAGCCACTAGTCATAGAAGCCATTGAATGTGCAGGAAAAAAAATTGCCAGAAACTCTAAAACTGTGACAGCAATGGCCAAAGGATCAGTGAATGCAGTTTTTGAAATGATGTTAACAGAGGAGATTGGAGATGAAACTTCTACTCAACTTCCACTGCCAAAAACTAGAAAGAAAGGATGATCACATTTGTGGAGGAGAGAAAGGGCAACTTCAAAGACCAGTGGGCCTGGTGGCCTCTGCCTCAGTACCTCTAAGAGGAAGAGCAGCTTCAGAAGTAAGTCAATCCTTCTCTTTTACAAAAAGTAAAAGAAAAGAGACTTGAAGACGTGATTTTTTTTTAACTGATCAAGTCTAATCGAAACAAACCATAGTGCCTGAGGATACACACCATGTAATAACACTACTTTTAAAAACACAAGAAAGTCATGGCAGTTAATCCAGCCGAGCGATTACTTCTGGAGAAGGAGGAGGAGGGGTGGTGATGGGGAGGCACATGGAGGGGCTTTGGGGTGTCTCCCCAAGTTCTATCTCTTGTCTTGGGAGGTGGTTACAAGAGGTTCAGTATGCTCACCGTGTCCCATTAAACCACTCATGGCTTTACATGGTGTTGGTGTCTTAGTTTACCTTAAACAGATTATCTTTAAGATTTAAGAATAATTTAATCATATTGTTTACAAATACAGAGGTGACCAGGAGAGATGACTAGAACAGGTGAGGCTAGTTCCCTCTAGAGGGTCATCTGGCTTGGGAGTGATGAACACCTATAATTCATTGTAAGCCTTTTGATGCTGAGCCTTTTTTGATGAAAAAATAAATTTATTTTGGGACTTCCCTTGTGGTCCAGTGGCTAAGACTCTAGGCTCCCAGTGCAGGGGGCCCAGGTTCAATCCCTGGTCAGGGAAGTAAACTCCACATGCTTCAACTAAAAGTGTTTCCATGTATTACAACTATAAGATCCCACATGCCTGAATAAATAAATATTTTTTAAAATTTTTTAAAAATAATGTAAACTAGGGATAGTAAAAGCTTGCCTGCAGGACTCTCAAATTAAATAACCCTTCATTGGTGACCGGATCTCAGCCAGGATGCCAAGCGAGCAGATCATGTCAGCCAAATTGTTCCTGTTGAGCCACTAGTCATAGAAGCCATTGAATGTGCAGGAAAAAAAATTGCCAGAAACTCTAAAACTGTGACAGCAATGGCCAAAGGATCAGTGAATGCAGTTTTTGAAATGATGTTAACAGAGGAGATTGGAGATGAAACTTCTACTCAACTTCCACTGCCAAAAACTAGAAAGAAAGGATGATCACATTTGTGGAGGAGAGAAAGGGCAACTTCAAAGACCAGTGGGCCTGGTGGCCTCTGCCTCAGTACCTCTAAGAGGAAGAGCAGCTTCAGAAGTAAGTCAATCCTTCTCTTTTACAAAAAGTAAAAGAAAAGAGACTTGAAGACGTGATTTTTTTTTAACTGATCAAGTCTAATCGAAACAAACCATAGTGCCTGAGGATACACACCATGTAATAACACTACTTTTAAAAACACAAGAAAGTCATGGCAGTTAATCCAGCCGAGCGATTACTTCTGGAGAAGGAGGAGGAGGGGTGGTGATGGGGAGGCACATGGAGGGGCTTTGGGGTGTCTCCCCAAGTTCTATCTCTTGTCTTGGGAGGTGGTTACAAGAGGTTCAGTATGCTCACCGTGTCCCATTAAACCACTCATGGCTTTACATGGTGTTGGTGTCTTAGTTTACCTTAAACAGATTATCTTTAAGATTTAAGAATAATTTAATCATATTGTTTACAAATACAGAGGTGACCAGGAGAGATGACTAGAATAGGTGAGGCTAGTTCCCTCTAGAGGGTCATCTGGCTTGGGAGTGATGAACACCTATAATTCATTGTAAGCCTTTTGATGCTGAGCCTTTTTTGATGAAAAAATAAATTTATTTTGGGACTTCCCTTGTGGTCCAGTGGCTAAGACTCTAGGCTCCCAGTGCAGGGGGCCCAGGTTCAATCCCTGGTCAGGGAAGTAAACTCCACATGCTTCAACTAAAAGTGTTTCCATGTATTACAACTATAAGATCCCACATGCCTGAATAAATAAATATTTTTTAAAATTTTTTAAAAATAATGTAAACTAGGGATAGTAAAAGCTTGCCTGCAGGACTCTCAAAAGGATTTATTTAATCATGACTCTAGGGTAGCTGGCCCAGTGCCTAGCTCAGAGGAAGCACTCAATAAATGGCTGGGATTCTAGTCCTTCTCCCACACCAAACCACCAGATGGAGAAATGTGCCCTTGGATTCCCCAGCACTGCAGGGAAGAGTATGCACTCAATAAATATCTACCTGTTAAATGAATAAGTGAATGTAGGGGTCTCTCTATATAATTTAAAATATTTTTAACCAAAGATGCCCAGCAAATTCTTGCTAGTTCTGGCTGTGTGCCAGCTGGAAAATGCCACATCATATTTAAGCATTGGTAACTCATGTGGGGAAGGTATTGAAGTAGTGTTCGATTAAAACATTTCAGAATATAGTCTTTCTGCCTCCAGAAATAGGTGAATTAAAAAACGATTTTAAATTCTTAACAGCAAAAGTGACAGGTAATGTACCACATGGGAGAGGGGGTAGACTTCAGAGTATGCCAAGAGCATTATGGAACATCCTGTGTTTTAGGTAATACAGCATTAAAGGGATGAAGCAAACACAGCGGAAGATAGGTAGCCTTAGGGAGGGAAAACTGTTTGGAATACAGATCACCTTGCAGGGGCTTCCTTTTCAAGGCAATGGCGATTCCTCACTCTCTGTTCCTTGGGTAAGCCCCTGGAATGTTTGGACCTCTGGACTGTAAGAACAGAGTGGGGAAGAGCTTTCCCCTTGGAGGGTTTGACAGGCTCAAGGAACTGGAGGGAGCCCAGTGTGGCTGGAGAGATGAGGAGGAGCCGCTGAGTCAAGGAGACGCCTCTGGAGGGTGATTATTCCAACAGAACCATGGGCTGACGACTTACCACGGTCTCTCTGACCCCTGATGCGCTGAGCCTTTTTTGATGAAAAAATAAATTTATTTTGGGACTTCCCTTGTGGTCCAGTGGCTAAGACTCTAGGCTCCCAGTGCAGGGGGCCCAGGTTCAATCCCTGGTCAGGGAAGTAAACTCCACATGCTTCAACTAAAAGTGTTTCCATGTATTACAACTATAAGATCCCACATGCCTGAATAAATAAATATTTTTTAAAATTTTTTAAAAATAATGTAAACTAGGGATAGTAAAAGCTTGCCTGCAGGACTCTCAAAAGGATTTATTTAATCATGACTCTAGGGTAGCTGGCCCAGTGCCTAGCTCAGAGGAAGCACTCAATAAATGGCTGGGATTCTAGTCCTTCTCCCACACCAAACCACCAGATGGAGAAATGTGCCCTTGGATTCCCCAGCACTGCAGGGAAGAGTATGCACTCAATAAATATCTACCTGTTAAATGAATAAGTGAATGTAGGGTCTTTTATATAATTTAAAATATTTTTAACCAAAGATGCCCAGCAAATTCTTGCTAGTTCTGGCTGTGTGCCAGCTGGAAAATGCCACATCATATTTAAGCATTGGTAACTCATGTGGGGAAGGTATTGAAGTAGTGTTCGATTAAAACATTTCAGAATATAGTCTTTCTGCCTCCAGAAATAGGTGAATTAAAAAACGATTTTAAATTCTTAACAGCAAAAGTGACAGGTAATGTACCACATGGGAGAGGGGGTAGACTTCAGAGTATGCCAAGAGCATTATGGAACATCCTGTGTTTTAGGTAATACAGCATTAAAGGGATGAAGCAAACACAGCGGAAGATAGGTAGCCTTAGGGAGGGAAAACTGTTTGGAATACAGATCACCTTGCAGGGGCTTCCTTTTCAAGGCAATGGCGATTCCTCACTCTCTGTTCCTTGGGTAAGCCCCTGGAATGTTTGGACCTCTGGACTGTAAGAACAGAGTGGGGAAGAGCTTTCCCCTTGGAGGGTTTGACAGGCTCAAGGAACTGGAGGGAGCCCAGTGTGGCTGGAGAGATGAGGAGGAGCCGCTGAGTCAAGGAGACGCCTCTGGAGGGTGATTATTCCAACAGAACCATGGGCTGACGACTTACCACGGTCTCTCTGACCCCTGATGCGCTGCTCAGAGACAGAACCCACCCCAGATGAATCGCCCACATTGAGTTACTCTTGAGGAAACCTCAGATGAACCCAGGTGGAGGAGTGTTGGGGAAATGACAGTTCTGCACGCTTCAAAGGAGTCTAACGTTACAAAAGACAAAGTCTGAGACTAGAAAAGGCTAACACCACGACAGCTAACTGGGGAACGGATCCTGGTAGGAAAAAGAATTGTATAAAAGATGTTTGGGGGGCTTCCCCTGGTGGTCCAGTGGGTAAGGACACCGCCTTGCAGTGCAAGGGGCGCCGGTTCGAGCCCTGGCCTGGGAAGATCCCACGTGCCGCGGAGCGGCTGGACTGATGTGTCCAATTACCGACCCGGAGCTCTGGAGCGCATGCGCCCAGAGCTGGCTCTCTGCAACTACATACGCCACCGCGATGGGAGGCCCACAGGAGCCAAGGAACAAAGACGGATGAACACGGAGAAATGAAAGACCAATAGAAGTGGCCCGCCTGCTCCCCTCCCTCCCCAACCCAACCCCCGCCCCAAATAAATAAATAAATAAATAAATAAATAAAAAGATGTTTGGGGAACAACTGTGACATTGAAATACAGACCGTAAGTGTCAAATATCTCAATCTGATCATTGTGCTGTAGTTATGAGGTTAAGACGGCCTCTTGTTCTTAGAGCATACCGGCTGGAGACCTTCAACGTGAACCACATGGAGAGGGTAGACTTCAGAGTATGCCAAGAGCATTATGGAACATCCTGTGTTTTAGGTAATACAGCATTAAAGGGATGAAGCAAACACAGCGGAAGATAGGTAGCCTTAGGGAGGGAAAACTGTTTGGAATACAGATCACCTTGCAGGGGCTTCCTTTTCAAGGCAATGGCGATTCCTCACTCTCTGTTCCTTGGGTAAGCCCCTGGAATGTTTGGACCTCTGGACTGTAAGAACAGAGTGGGGAAGAGCTTTCCCCTTGGAGGGTTTGACAGGCTCAAGGAACTGGAGGGAGCCCAGTGTGGCTGGAGAGATGAGGAGGAGCCGCTGAGTCAAGGAGACGCCTCTGGAGGGTGATTATTCCAACAGAACCATGGGCTGACGACTTACCACGGTCTCTCTGACCCCTGATGCGCTGCTCAGAGACAGAACCCACCCCAGATGAATCGCCCACATTGAGTTACTCTTGAGGAAACCTCAGATGAACCCAGGTGGAGGAGTGTTGGGGAAATGACAGTTCTGCACGCTTCAAAGGAGTCTAACGTTACAAAAGACAAAGTCTGAGACTAGAAAAGGCTAACACCACGACAGCTAACTGGGGAACGGATCCTGGTAGGAAAAAGAATTGTATAAAAGATGTTTGGGGGGCTTCCCCTGGTGGTCCAGTGGGTAAGGACACCGCCTTGCAGTGCAAGGGGCGCCGGTTCGAGCCCTGGCCTGGGAAGATCCCACGTGCCGCGGAGCGGCTGGACTGATGTGTCCAATTACCGACCCGGAGCTCTGGAGCGCATGCGCCCAGAGCTGGCTCTCTGCAACTACATACGCCACCGCGATGGGAGGCCCACAGGAGCCAAGGAACAAAGACGGATGAACACGGAGAAATGAAAGACCAATAGAAGTGGCCCGCCTGCTCCCCTCCCTCCCCAACCCAACCCCCGCCCCAAATAAATAAATAAATAAATAAATAAATAAAAAGATGTTTGGGGAACAACTTGTGACATTGAAATACAGACCGTAAGTGTCAAATATCTCAATCTGATCATTGTGCTGTAGTTATGAGGTTAAGACGGCCTCTTGTTCTTAGAGCATACCGGCTGGAGACCTTCAACGTGAAGGGCCGTGCTGTCTCCAGTGTACTGTCAAGTGAATCCGCAAAAATGAGAATTCAGAGTGCCCTCTTCAGCAGCACATATACTAAAATTGGAATGATACAGAGAAGTTAAGCATGGCCCCTGTGCAAGGATGACACGCAAATTTGTGAAGTGTTTAATTATTTTTAGCATTGATGGAAAAACAGAGAACAGACTCACGGACATTGGGGAGAGGGAAGAGTGGATGAGAGATGTGGAAGGAGTAACACGGAGCCCTATACCATCACATGTAAAAGAGATAACTACTGTCAATGTGCTGTGAGACTAAGGGATCTTACATGGGGACTATAAGACAGCCTGGAGGGGTGGGATGGGGGAGAATGGGATATACATATGACCAATCTGGGATTATATATCTGTAAACAACAAGACTCTGTAAAAGCAAAAAAGCAAAATTAAAAAAAGAATTCAAATAATAATAGTAATAATAATAAGACATACATATTTAAACAGAGAAAGCAGATATGACAAAATATTGCAATTGGTAAATCCAGGGAAAGGATATGCAGGTGTTATGACTCTAAACTTAAACTCACTGGAGACCCCCAATTGAGATAACTTGGGAGGTTAACTTATTTTTATGAAAACCTCAAAAATAAAAGTTCTGGGCTTCCCTGGTGGTCCAGTGGGCAAGGACACCGCCTTGCAGTGCAAGGGGCGCCGGTTTGATCCCTGGCCTGGGAAGATCCCACGTGCTGCAGAGCAGCTGGACCGATGTGTCCAATTACCGAGCCGGAGCTCTGGAGCGCATGCGCCCAGAGCCGGTGCTCTGCAGCAACAGACGCCACCGCGATGGGAGGCCCACACGGGCCAAAGAACAAAGATGGATGAAAATAGAGAAATGAAAGTCCAATAGAAGTGCCCCTCCCCCGCAAAAAAAGAAAAAAAGAAAGTAAAAGTTCTCCTACTATCTTTCTTTATTGGAAAGAATCGTGGGGCTTCCCTGGTGGTCCAGTGGGTAGGACACCGCCTTGCAGTGCAAGGGGTGCTGGTTCGATCCCTGGCCTGGGAAGATCCCACGTGCTGCAGAGCAGCTGGACCGATGTGTCCAATTACCGAGCCGGAGCTCTGGAGCGCATGCGCCCAGAGCCGGTGCTCTGCAGCAACAGACGCCACCGCGATGGGAGGCCCACACGGGCCAAAGAACAAAGATGGATGAAAATAGAGAAATGAAAGTCCAATAGAAGTGCCCCTCCCCCGCAAAAAAAGAAAAAAAGAAAGTAAAAGTTCTCCTACTATCTTTCTTTATTGGAAAGAATCTTGGGGCTTCCCTGGTGGTCCAGTGGGTAGGACACCGCCTTGCAGTGCAAGGGGTGCTGGTTCGATCCCTGACCCAGGAAGATCCCATGTGCCGCGGAGTGGCTGGACCAATGAGTTCAACTACTGAGTCGGAGCTCTGGAGCACATGTGCCCAGAGCTGGTATTCTGCAGCAAGAGAGACCACTGAGATGGGAGGCCCACACAGGCCAAAGGACAAAGAAAAATAAATGAAAGATCAATAGAAGTGGCCAAAAAAAAAAAAGTGAAAAAAAAAAAAAAAAAAGAATCTTGGATAAGGCAAGACAATAGTTTATAAACAACAGAAGCAAAACAGAAGAATATGAAATTACATATCTGTGTGAACTTGGATTTTCTTAATCCTCTGTGAGCAAAAGCAAAATTCAGATGCAAACTGGATACTGAGACCAATAGCAGATTGCAGCTTCCAAAATTTGATGTTCTTCAAGTACCCATTTTGTTCTCATTAACTTTCAAAATTAATTTATAAATGAACCATGTACTAGGGCTTCCCTAGTGGCTCCGTTTTAAAGAACCTGCCTGTTAAGGCAAGAGATGTGGGCTCAGTCTCTAGGTTGGGAAGATTCACTGGGTAAGGAAATGGCAACCCACTCCAGTATTCTTGCCTGGGAAGTCCTATGAACAGAGGAGCCTGACGGGCTACAGTCCGGGGGGGTCGCAAAGAGTCAGACACCACTAAGGGACTAAAGAACCATACACTAATTAAATGTCACGTGAAATACCAGGTACATATGTATAATGATAAGGTTCTATGTAAGATTTTATTTTTCAAAAAGACCAGGATACTCAAATGAAACGTTTGAAAATGTGAAAATGTTAGCCCTTGATCTTGGAACAGGGAGGGTAAAGTTTCTTGCTAAAGACCCTCTGCTTCTGCTCAACCCCAAACTGCTAACTCTTCCCCACCCCTGCCCAGCCGCCTGCATCCCAGCAGGCACCAGGTGGAGACAGAGATTCAGAAAGCTGAAATGGAACCTGCAGTTCTCTTCCTGTGACAGTCCCCACACAGAGCTGGGGTCCTGCTTCAATGCCTGGCACCCTCCACCAGCCCTCCTTCTTATTCTAGGTAATAGCGACTTAGAAAACAATTCAAGCCAGACTTGCTAAGATCTCAGGGCTTCCGATTCTTATGACTATGGAAAACTTGCATTCTTATCCAAGAACTTCCTTCCTCTCTCTGGCATCCTTCAGTTTAATCCATTCATCAGTGAAACCTGCTAATGACACAGCATGAGAAAAAATATCAACAGGAAAAAGGCAGAGACAAACAGAAATGTTGAGCCTGACCCCATCTCTTTGGGAAAATTCCCAGAGTAAGGGGTAGATGGGAAGGCAAAAGCCTACAAGAGAAAGCAGGTGAACTAGCCATTTCACTTTTGCATAAATACATGTAAGACCAGACATACTCTATAGTAGAGCGCCATCATTTTGGTTATAATTTTCTAAATAAATGTGGTCACCTTCAAACACTGCAGCTTCAGTTCTGCATATTATTTAGCCACTATATAAAGCAAGCCCCTATCCAAAAAAAATTTTGTTCTCATTAACTTTCAAAATTAATTTATAAATGAACCATGTACTAGGGCTTCCCTAGTGGCTCCGTTTTAAAGAACCTGCCTGTTAAGGCAAGAGATGTGGGCTCAGTCTCTAGGTTGGGAAGATTCACTGGGTAAGGAAATGGCAACCCACTCCAGTATTCTTGCCTGGGAAGTCCTATGAACAGAGGAGCCTGACGGGCTACAGTCCGGGGGGGTCGCAAAGAGTCAGACACCACTAAGGGACTAAAGAACCATACACTAATTAAATGTCACGTGAAATACCAGGTACATATGTATAATGATAAGGTTCTATGTAAGATTTTATTTTTCAAAAAGACCAGGATACTCAAATGAAACGTTTGAAAATGTGAAAATGTTAGCCCTTGATCTTGGAACAGGGAGGGTAAAGTTTCTTGCTAAAGACCCTCTGCTTCTGCTCAACCCCAAACTGCTAACTCTTCCCCACCCCTGCCCAGCCGCCTGCATCCCAGCAGGCACCAGGTGGAGACAGAGATTCAGAAAGCTGAAATGGAACCTGCAGTTCTCTTCCTGTGACAGTCCCCACACAGAGCTGGGGTCCTGCTTCAATGCCTGGCACCCTCCACCAGCCCTCCTTCTTATTCTAGGTAATAGCGACTTAGAAAACAATTCAAGCCAGACTTGCTAAGATCTCAGGGCTTCCGATTCTTATGACTATGGAAAACTTGCATTCTTATCCAAGAACTTCCTTCCTCTCTCTGGCATCCTTCAGTTTAATCCATTCATCAGTGAAACCTGCTAATGACACAGCATGAGAAAAAATATCAACAGGAAAAAGGCAGAGACAAACAGAAATGTTGAGCCTGACCCCATCTCTTTGGGAAAATTCCCAGAGTAAGGGGTAGATGGGAAGGCAAAAGCCTACAAGAGAAAGCAGGTGAACTAGCCATTTCACTTTTGCATAAATACATGTAAGACCAGACATACTCTATAGTAGAGCGCCATCATTTTGGTTATAATTTTCTAAATAAATGTGGTCACCTTCAAACACTGCAGCTTCAGTTCTGCATATTATTTAGCCACTATATAAAGCAAGCCTATTTCAACCATAATATCTCTGTATCACCAAAGAGACAACAAAATAAATCTGCATTTATGAGAAAACATTTCAAGTTAGAGAAATGACACAGTATTTCAAGTTAGAGGAATGACCGACTAGGTAGATGAGTCCTTAGAGATGGTTGTTAATCTGAACTGCACTACACCTCATACAATTGTCCTCCACCAGCTTAGAGATTCTGAAGAGTTGGAAGCTTGTTAGGTTGGTAACTGTCCACTGTGATCTGAGAATTCTATCCTATCTGAAACAGGAATAGCCACAGTTAACGGGTGAAGCTGAGCTCTGAGTTATTGGAGGTTCAGGAATCTATTCTATTCTATCTCCTACATGTTTAAAATTTCCCATAATAAAGTTTTAAGATGTAACTGCCTTCCTTGAAATCTGTTTTTAAATAGATGCTATCCGCCAGTTTCATCTAACTCTTCCTGTGACAGAAGTCACACACTAACCAGCCTCGCCTGCGAAGACATGCACGTTCTTTCTTCCTGTTCCCTTCGGCTCGGTTCGGCAGTTTTACTTGACTGAATGTTCCCACACTTCTAACATTCACTATCCACACACCTCTTCTTAGATGTCACTAGAGATTTTCTGTCCCATGTTTCATTCCCCATACATCCAAACAGAGAAGAGAAAAATCCTTAGTCTGATGTTATTAAAGGTCTATTACATATACTAAAGTTCAGGGTCAACAGATAGAATTACACACGAGCTCCCTACAAGAATAATGTAGGGCTGCTCCAAAATGCATAACAATTTCCCTCAAATTCTCAAACCATCAGCTCTCCATGAGGCTTCACCATCTTTGTCATAAGAATCAATAGCTTCTGAAGAATTTTAGCCCAAATGTGCATAGCAATATAAAACAGTATGCTTGCCCTCGTGTTGGAACGTAAGGAGTAAACCATGCCTTGTCGTGAGAGCTGGCTGCTGTGAGGACCTCTCCCGTCACTTCCCAAAGTAAGGCAGTAGCTCTTAGATCTGTGATTTAGACCCTTACATCAGTTTCTCAAAGACATCATTTTTTTTCCCCTCCGTATTCTTTCTTCCCTTCCTGCTTCATGACATGAACAAGCTAAGTCAGACCAGGAATCGACAGTCCTCTACTCTCCAGCCCCTGCTTGACCTCATGTTCTTGCTTCTACTCCTCTCTATCCATGATGATTCAGAAGGGAACAGGACAATCTCTGTCTTCAAGGGGGTCACTTTCTTCTCTTCCTTGACCCTGGGATCCTGGGATAACAGTGTTGCCCCGTATTGCTGAAAGGTGAGGGCCTGTTTACCTTAGGCCTTGGCCTGGAGTCAAGGTAATTGTCAAATTTGGGGTGGGTTTGTTTCTATTAAAAAAGCCCATGGACAGGGCTTTCCTGGCGGTCCAGTAGTAAAGAGTCTGCCTTGCAGTGCAAGGGGCACCAGTTCTATCCCTGGCACGGGAAGATCTCACATGCCACGGAGCAGCTGGACCGGTGTGTCCAATTACGAGTCAGCACTCTGGAGCGCATGCGCCCAGAGCCGGTGCTCTGCAACGAGAGAGGCCACTGCAGTAGGAGGCCCACACAGGCCAAAGAATAAAGATGAATGAAAATAAATAAAGAAGCAATAAAAGAGGCTACAATTAAAAAAAAAAAAAGGACAAATAATGTATATAAAATAAAAGGAAGACACGTCCAACTTTCTGCTAAAAAATCAAGTTTTTTCACTTTTGTAGAAGTTTATGTAACACCAGACATATTCTATACTAGAGTGGCACTTTTTTTGCTATAATTTTTCATATAAATGTGGTCACCTAGGTTAAAACCACTAGAGGGCACTGGACCCACCAAAGTCCTTAATCACCTTTTCTGCCACCTGCCTTCACCCCGCTCTGCCCCTTACCCGGCCCCAACTACAGGATGCTAAAAAGCTCTTTGGCATATATGATAAGATCTGGACAGAACTGGGACCCTGTCTGTTGTAGAAGATTGGAATTCCTGAAGTAGATCGTGTTCCCCTCCTACAGATGGAGCCCAGGCCCCCATCTTACTGGTTTCAGATCCTGCCTCACCAGGGATTCTGACACTCCGGTGAGCTCGAGGGCTCTAGAGACAGATTCAGCTGAGCCAGGGGACATCTAAAGCAGGTATGGAGGTGCCTGCAATCTGTAAACAATGAACAAACTTGTCAATTCTACCATGAGCACATCATTATAGTAAAGACCTCTCCAGCTTTCTAGTAGTTTCTACATATCACAACCCTGTTCTCTCCAATTTTACCTTACAGGTTAGGAGTAAATGAGGTCCAAATTCACCCAGAGTTACTTGTAAGAAACCTCCTTGGTATCCAGCCCACCACCCGCATCCCAGAGATCCGGTGTCAGGACACAAATGACAGCCTTGAATGTGAGACTCTTTCTCCTTTGCAGCCATGAGGTCAGTATGACCCAAGAGGCAGCTGACCTCTGGGTCCAGCACAGCCCTCTCTCCCTGCTCTCTAGTCAGACCTCCAGAAACACAACTGTGGTTCACCAAAGTGTGTTTAAAGCTCAGAAAGACCACACACCATGGGAGAAGCATGGGGCATCTCAGTAAGAGGTGGTTAGAACGTACAGGACTGGAGCTTCACTTGGGTGACTTAGGGGAGGTTTCAAGGAACGGGGTTTTGCTTTGGATTGGGTACTGTCAGAAACGGAGGCTAGTCCTCTGAGCATGTATCTTAATAGATCTCATCCAGGACAGATGGGAGCAGCCCTGATGCCAATGCTGGCCGAGCAGCCACAGGGACTGGGACCTGGCAGGGGAGGGACGTTGGTATTTTGTGGTTTGCAGTGATCTTCTTGTGTCCACGCCTAGGGAAACTTACAAAGTGGTCGTGATTATTGTTTCATTTCATCATGGCCACACCATGACCAAAATCTGAGGTTGGTGTCCTGTGAGATTGTTTATGTCCTACCAGGAAACATCACAGCCCATCTCCAGACAACATCCCAGGCATAATTATCCCTGGCTATCCCTGTATCCCAGTATCCCTGGTTACTGGGGCTGCTGTTGTTTTGTTTGATTCTTTGTTCTTTTCACTAGGCTGTCTCTAGTCTTGTCTTTTATGCCTAGAAGATGTTGTGGGAATTACACTAAATGAAACAGTATAGCACACGACCCCACAACTTGGGTAACAACTCCCATGTGCTTTCTGTTGTTCCAGCAATTACATCTCTACCTCCCTTGAGGGCCTGCAGAGAAGGATCATTAGCATCTCAACCCTAGTATTACGACCCAACATCTGACTCAGGTGACAAATTTCTAACATTGCCCAACTAGGAAGCCGCTATCAGGACTTGAACTTAGATCTTTTATCTCCTGGCCCTTTGCCTTCTGCACATGCTCTAATGATGGCACCGGCAAGGGACAGCCCACACCAGAACCAGGATGTGTGACTCCAGGTCCAGTAGGACTTTCTCACACAACTGTTGAATCGAGTCTGAACTTTTCCTATTAGAGATCAAAGCCAGGATGATAGAAAGGGTAGAGTGTCCAGAGGCTGTCTATCAGCCAGGGGCACTGGCAGGGCTCACTGGGATCCCCTTGACCCTGCAAGGCAAAGGCATAGATTCAGACAGGCCATGCTGTGAGACCTGAGGCCAGAAACTACACAGTCACGCCATGTTAAAAGGGAATTATTGCTGTGTTCCTATTGCTATTTTCCTAACTGTTTGGGGTTTGTGTTTGTAGGACTTTTTCTAAGACTTTTTTTATTGTGGACCATTTTAAAAATCTTTATTGAATTTGTTACAATATAGGTTCTGTTTCTTTTTAAATTTTTTGACTGTGAAGCATGCAGGGTCTTAGCTCCCCAGCCGGGGATGGAACACTCACCCCTTGCACTGGAGGGAGAAATCCCAACCACTGGACTGTCAGGGAAGTCCCTTGAGATCTATATCCTTTCTTTTCTCTTCTATTCTCCTCTTGTGGTTTGATGACCATCTTTAGAGTTCTGTTTGGGTTGCTTTTTTTTTTATTATTATTGTTATTACTATTATTGTTGCATTTGTTGTAGTTTGGGGGTTTGCTGTTCCTGTGAGGTTTGGATACAGCAGTCTATATATACGTACAAACATTAGAAGAGTCTCAACCTCATTTCCCTCCTCTTAGCCCCTGGGATTCACCCCCCTGCCAACGTATTCTTTTACATTTTGAGTCAATTCCATGTGAGGGCAGAGTCTGCAATGACCTTGCTCTTTTTAATCTTCCCAGACTCCTTGGAGGACACGCAGAGCAGGTCAATGTGTGAACATCCAGGACGAGAGTTTCTTTCCATTTTACAATCTTCACCTCTACTTCTGTTGGAGCCCCGAAAGTGCAAGGTGCCACTGACAACAAACTTAGGCTAATTGATACTTTTTGTCCCCTGGTCTTTGGGTAACAGAGATGGGGAAATATGCGGAAACATTTAAAGATTTTTCAAATTGTTCTATGGAGTTGGAGGGGATTCAGAGGAGGAGTCTCTCCCTCACACAAGTTTTATAACTCATTGAAAAACATTCTTCTACCCCTTAGCATGGGAAACAGGCAATTCTCCACCCAAGATGGGCTCTACAGCAAAGAGACTTAGTTTTCTGAGGAAGCTATGAAGGCTCGCTCTCAAATTTTTCTTGTGTTTATTGTCAGTTATCTCAGCACAGAAAGTTCTTTCAGGCAAGGTCGATTAAGAGACACTGAAATACAAATACAGTTGAGATGGATCAAAAAGGAGGGCTTGGTTAAACATACAGAAATAGTGGTTTCAACTCTTCTTTCTGCCAAGTCAAATTGACATCTCAGTTTTCTTCTCCAGGCTCCCTGACTATGAGGAGGAGGTAAGAAGAGAAGATTTCGATAACCAACATGGGCAGGCATTTGAAACAGTCGTCGCCTCCACAAACCTTGTGGTAAACCTGGCAAGGATCCGCCCTTTACGATGAGCCCCCTGGTGCAGGCTCCCTTCCTAATCTCCCTGGCCTTACTTCTCGCCAGCCCAGCGACTTCGGCACGCATCTTCCAGAACCGGCTCAGTAGCTTTTCCGGGGATAACTGCGATGAGAGGAAGGACCCTGCAGTGATCAGCAGCCTGACTCTGGAACCTGACCCCACTGGCATTCCCTGACCGTCACCGCTGAGGGCAAGACTGGTGGTGTCCTCTGTGATCCTCTGAAGGTGGAGTTAGTTGTGGAGAAGGAGACAGCCGGTCTCTGGGTCAAAAATCCTATGTGTAGAAAACATTGGTAGCTGTACCTATAACAACATCTATAATATACTTGAAATGCTCATTCCCATTGAGGATCCCTGACCGGAACTGCTGCATGCCTATGGGCTTCCCTGTCACTTCAAAGAAGGCACCTACTCACTGCCCAAGTCTGAGTTCACCCTGCCAGGCCTGGCGCTGCCTGACTGGCTCAGACCGGGAACTACCGCCTGCAGGCAGTCGTGAGCAAAGGTAGAAAGCCTCTTGCTTGGGTTGTTATCTCCATCTCCCTTAAAGGCAAATAAGGTGGCACCCGACACTGCAGAATGAAGAGGGCGTGAGGAAGGCATCCTCTTCCTCTGTCTTCCATTGGCCAAGGCCAGATTCTACTCTGTCCTTTCCCAAGCCCCTTTCTACAATGATGATGCTCCCCCGCTGAAAGTCATCTTATGGCACCCACAGAATTTGTAAGTGTGGGTCAGCCGCCCTTAACCTAAGGGGGGATGAGCCTGGGGTGGTTTCTGACAGCCCAGGACACTGACTGGGCTGGCTGCTGCTCTTTCAGCCTCATGGCTTTCTAAGAGCTCAACTCATTTTCCAAGGGGGCTAACATGGTATGACCCTTATGGTCAGACTGACCCAGTCTTGGTCTCCAGAAGTACCTTGATGATTTTTCTCATTGATTTTTTTTTTGTCTGTGTGTCACTAAAAGCAGAGTGAGTGTACTAACAGTTTTCAGTTTACTCCCAGTCCCGTTTGTCAGGAAGGGTTCGAAGGAGTTGATCTCAGTCTACTCCTGCATTAACTTCAATGATGCAGTGTTCTTTTCTAGATGTGCCCAGTTAATGGTGAGGCACAGCGAATCCTGGACAGGCAGGGCATTTGTGGGAGAACAATTGAGAATGCTCTGGGTATTGAAGATAGTCTGCAGACCCAGGTGCCTTCAGGGCAAAGCGCGAGACGTTGTGAGTGATGAGGACCACGAGGAGCAGGTTGTTTCCGGGCATCTTCCCTCCTTGTCTGTGTACAATGGTGCTGATTTGAGGCAGCCACTGCCCAGTCTCGAGGTGGGGGTCTAATCAGGGATGTGGGGGCTGGGCTGGGTTGGAAGTACTTTCAGTCCGTAGGGGTGGTTACTGTCCAACTATCCCCTAGTAAGCTCCATGGAGAACGTGAGCTCAGCATTGCCAAAGAGTCTCAACATTTTTTCCCCTTAAGAAGGCAGAAATCTAGACTTTTATATGAAATCCATTTTTAAATATTGATAACGAATTATTTTTTAAAACACTGCACTGGTAGAAGGGGTCAGACTGTCTGGCTCATGGGAGGCCAGTTCCTGGCCTTGGATGTAAGCACATGCGTGCCTTGACCTTTTCACTTTGAACAACTCCAGCACTGTTTCTCCCTCTCTGGGGCCACATCCATAGTGCCTCACCCTAGAAGGCTCCTCTGGTGCTGGGGGAGGAAAGGTAGCCTCAGAGCTGAGAGCTCAGGGTCTCCTGCCCTGGCCTGGGGCACTGTCAAGGTGAGGAGGGCAGAGGTCCCACCAGTATCTGTTCTGTGGAACAGGGATCCAGCGAAGAGAGGTGGACTTGTATCAGGTGCCTGGGTTTATTCACCATCCTGTCCTCTCATGACCAGCCCCGGGGTCGGGGCTCACATGAAGCCTGGAATGGTAATAAATGTTTTTTAACTTGAAGAAAAAATTTCCACCCACAACACAAATGCCCAACTGTCCTGTGCATTTTCTGTGGAATTCCACACCCGCTTGATACAGCCCATGTGCTCACTTGATGGAAGGGGAAAAAAGTGAAAGGCACATCCATGTATCTTAGAAAATGAATATGATACCCTCAAGGTTGCTAATCAATATTTTATTTGGAATTATCACGTGGATCATGAGCACAAAATAAGGGATCCTTTTAACAGAATATAACGTCATTGACTTTGGTGTCTCAGAACCGGAATGAAGCTATTTTTCATGTGTTTGTAAGCTCCTAATATGCTTTGTTCAAAGCACTATTAAAACATCAAGCCACCCCCAAAGGGAGCATAGGTTGAAAGGTCAGTAAATAGGCTTGAAAACTCATGCCCATTTGATTTTGGTGAAGTTTGGTTTAGCTCTAATTATTTGTAATCATGGGAAGAGAGTGTTTAGATAATTTATTCATAAAATCCTGTTCAGACTTTCAATTTCTGGCTCTTTTTAACATGAGTACTGAGAGGCAAAATGCCGGAGTGCATCACTGTAACATAATGGATTTATGCATTGTTTTTAAAATGGTAGCTAAAAGGTAGGCAAAGGCAACACTGAGAGCAAGCGAGGAGGGAAATGGGGACTCCAAGAAGGGGACCCAAGGAAAAGCGGAGCTGGCTGTCTCACCCACAGCACCAGCGGCCATGGTGCCTGTTTGCGTCGCGAGACCCAGGCCGAATACCAGAGGACGCCAGGTTGAGAGGACTTCCACTGTCCACACGTTATTTACACAATTTAAACTTCTTTTGCACAGACCTTTTTTTCCCCTGAGGTGGTCAACTACAAGGGGAGCCTATCTGCTTCACTTTTTTTACCCCCCAAGTTACGTCCTGATGGCTAGCACATAACAGGTGCTAAATGATGGGTTAATTTAAAAATCTCTCCACCTGGGGTGCCTCTACGGCAAGTCTAAGAGGTTTGGGTTGGGTGCCATCCCCAGGATCAAAATTTTCCCTCGGATGGAAAAATGATTTAGCATGTCTTTTCATCTTCACAGGGATCCTAGACATGGAAAAGGAAGGCGTCGTTCACTGTTCAAGGGGTCTGAAGTCACTGTGAACAGAGGAGGGAAATTTGGAGAAATGGACAGTTCTTCTCATCCCCCAGACCCTGTCACCCTGGTGGCAACAAGCCTACCTTAAACCCTTTCGACAGATGCACAAGAGGCGGCGGAGAAAAGGAAAACAGTCTGCGGAGGTCTTCTATCCCACGGCCTTTAGGGAGGAAAGAGGTGCTTCCCCACCAAGCCTGTCCAGCTCAGCCAGGTTCCCCTGAGCTGCCCTGAGACACGGAACCCTGGAGACTTCAAGGCACACTGCCCTGTTCTTGGTCTGTGCAGTTTTATTCCCATCACTGGGCCCAGGAAAATATATGCAGATGACTGTCTCCTGTCAGGGACCCCTTGAAGTGACTGGTTGAGGTGAAAATCATTGGGCACTTTACCAATGAGCTTAAGTAGAAGCCCGGGGTAGGGTGGGGGGCACACTCTGAGACCCCAGGACATGGGCCTACACCGCCCGCTTCTTGGCGCAGTGTGCCTACCATGAGGTCTCCGCAGCTCAGACCCTGCCCAGAGGTCAGGGCTGCTGGCGGCACATGGGGCGGGACCGCCTCTACTCTCTCCTAGAAACCAGATGTTGATGGGGTCAGAGCTGGGAGCCACTTCCTAATTTGGGGAATGTATCTTTTAGTTTATAACTGGTAAAAGGCATTTCCTACGTGAAATCTCAGCAAAGCAATTCACTGTGATGCCTCATCATCTAACCCTAATTCTGTTTGTCACCAATACTCTCCGTTTGCTCTTCTCCAGACACAGGTTTCTGGACTGTGCTGCCCAAAATTCCCCCTCAAAGAAGTGGTGAAATGACCTCCAGAACCCTAACTTTCTGAACCTCGACAGCAGTGGTAACTTTTTTATGATCACCCAGATACTCTTTACAAGGATTCAAAACCAGGTTTGGAATGATCCCCTGTACACGAGACCTCCCAATGATTCACATTTTATAAAAAAGGATTTTAAGTCCATGGGTGTTAACACTACCCAGATATAATTCTCTAGGAAGAGAATTCCTCTTTATTTTTCGTCAACAACGTTAGAGGCAGGGTGTTAAACTGAAGTTTCACAAGATGACATTATTGCTTAAAGTGCTTGAATTGGTTACATTAGGGGGAAAAAAAAGGTACAGGTTATTTTAAATAAAAACAAAAAAAATTCTTTTTAAGCAACAAAGTCAAATAAATGAATGCCACACAAATACAGTAACTGTTTTGGTTACACAGAAATGGAAGGCAAAAATAAATTAATGTAATACTGGAAAACAAATTTAATTAGGCAGAAACATAGGAAATAATTTTCCCTGACCCATGCCACTTACGAGAGTGAATCACACTCGTGCTGATAAATGCCTTGACCATATAATAGCAGACAAGGGCAAAACATTTAGTGCACAATATTTTAATACACATGAACATACAAAGTTGATCAAAATGCAATGTTTATAGATAAAATCCATCTTTGTAATAAAGCTACACTCCAATATCTAAAATAAGCCCTAAGCTCCAGTTATAACATAGTTCATTGTTAGGCATGCCCATGAAAATTAAGGGTATCCATGAAAATAAATGCATAGGGACCATTTCTGTCATTTTTTTCCCCCCATTTCATCTGAAATCCAAAATATACCAAGCTCTAAAACCAATATGACTGGCTTCCTAGTCAAAGCACCACCCTCTCGTGTGTTGGCTCCTTGGCCCTCTTCAAACCAGCTCACTTCGTGTTTCTTCGGAATGGAATGGAAAATGCTTCAGAGTCACAGGACTGGGCATCAACACTCTACCAACATTTACTTCTAAACAAACAAGATGGTAGCATACTGTGTCATAATCTAGATGCTAAACAAGGAAGTAACCTATACAGCAAATATTCCTTCTCTTCTTAAAGTGAAAACACTGTCACTGATTTTAAAACACCCAGTTGGTTAAAAGAAATATGGCAGGCCTGCCTGACACCGCCAGAAAAATGACAGACAAAACCCTTGGCCATTTGAGGGAATGTGGCTGAGCCTTTGTGCTATCGGTCACCTCAGAATGGTCTCACACGCTTGACACCATCTCTGCTTCACACAACGAATGAGGGATGAAAAAATTTTTTTTAAAACACTACCCAGATTATTTTGGCCTCTTTATTTTTCAACAACGTTAGAGGCAGGGTGTTAAACTGAAGTTTCACAAGATGACACTATTGCTTAAAGCGCTTGAATTGGTTACATTAGGGGGACAAAAAAGGTACAGGTTATTTTAAATAAAAACAAAAAAAATTCTTTTTAAGCAACAAAGTCAAATAAATGAATGCCACACAAATACAGTAACTGTTTTGGTTACACAGAAATGGAAGGCAAAAATAAATTAATGTAATACTGGAAAACAAATTTAATTAGGCAGAAACATAGGAAATAATTTTCCCTGACCCATGCCACTTACGAGAGTGAATCACACTCGTGCTGATAAATGCCTTGACCATATAATAGCAGACAAGGGCAAAACATTTAGTGCACAATATTTTAATACACATGAACATACAAAGTTGATCAAAATGCAATGTTTATAGATAAAATCCATCTTTGTAATAAAGCTACACTCCAATATCTAAAATAAGCCCTAAGCTCCAGTTATAACATAGTTCATTGTTAGGCATGCCCATGAAAATTAAGGGTATCCATGAAAATAAATGCATAGGGACCATTTCTGTCATTTTTTTCCCCCCATTTCATCTGAAATCCAAAATATACCAAGCTCTAAAACCAATATGACTGGCTTCCTAGTCAAAGCACCACCCTCTCGTGTGTTGGCTCCTTGGCCCTCTTCAAACCAGCTCACTTCGTGTTTCTTCGGAATGGAATGGAAAATGCTTCAGAGTCACAGGACTGGGCATCAACACTCTACCAACATTTACTTCTAAACAAACAAGATGGTAGCATACTGTGTCATAATCTAGATGCTAAACAAGGAAGTAACCTATACAGCAAATATTCCTTCTCTTCTTAAAGTGAAAACACTGTCACTGATTTTAAAACACCCAGTTGGTTAAAAGAAATATGGCAGGCCTGCCTGACACCGCCAGAAAAATGACAGACAAAACCCTTGGCCATTTGAGGGAATGTGGCTGAGCCTTTGTGCTATCGGTCACCTCAGAATGGTCTCACACGCTTGACACCATCTCTGCTTCACACAACGAATGAGGGATGAAAAATAACACAGTGTTCCTTATGTGCTCTTGTCTTCACACGAAGTGAAATGACCTGGGAGGACATAGCTGCCTAGTGTTTCTTTCATTTATTAAAGAGGAAGGGGGACGATGCTCCCTGATAGGGTTGAAGTTTAAAAACCTGATGGAGTGTTGGTGGATCTTTCTGAAATTTTCTTTTTCCTGCACCACATGACCATTTTAATGTCTTTGTTTTATCTTCAATATGTGTTACAAAAATTATCCATCAAAAAAAAAAAAAATTATCCATCAATACTGAATTTCAACTGATCTTTTCTATTAAAAGGAATTATTTCAGTGAAGTCACTGGGAAAGACTTTTACACATCAAAAGAGAAAAAAAACCCACAAACTGAATCTAAGACTTGGCGTTCACATAATACTTCTATAAGGGGCTTCCCTGGTGGCTCAGAGGTAAAGAACTCGCCTGGCAGTGCAGGAGAGCTGGGTTCGATCCCTGGGTGGGGAAGAGCCCCTGGAGAAGGAAACCCAGTCCAGTCTTCCCGCTGGGAAAATCCCAGGGACAGGGGAGCCTGGTGGGCAACAGTTCATGGGGTCACAGAGTCAGACCTGACTTCGTGATTAAACAAGAAATGACTTCTACAGGTTTTCAATTGAGCATTTTTTCCTAATAAATCATTTTCGAGAGTCACTTCAAAGGTAATTTTAATAGTGTTTCTCATATATCAGTTCCATCCATATTAGGGATCACCCACCATTATTTTAAACTTTGCAACCCACAGTCAAATATATAGATTATGTAGAGTACAAACAGCTCCCTGTGTCAGTCATCTTTAATTGCAAAGCATTTCTCCTTAAAAACAGAATTAAAAACTCACCCTCCAGGTAAGCGATTACTGCCTAAGTTTTGTGGAGGAAGAAAAACACAAAATATTTATAAATATGAATTCGCCTCTCAACAAGGCAAGGTATATTGTCATCACTTGTATAAAACAATAACGTGAGGATCACCCTGTGTTTGTTTTCTCCAGTGAAAAGTAAAACATTTCACTTCAAGCATGAACAGATGGAAGTGTGGCATGCTTGTGGAAGCTGTGAGCGAAGAAATAGCTCAAGGTACTTTGAAGATACGAAATCCAGTTTTCACCTAGATTAAAGTGCTATGCTCTTAATTGTTGCAAAATGGCCAGTAACATTTTCAATTTCTGTTTTAGTTCACATTCTGCCGAAAGTTGCATGTTCCTTCGCTGATCCACTAGGTCACAAAACAACAGATTCACAGCATACGCTAGTGTATGGACGTCGATCGTCTTCCCACCGGAAGCCGTGATCTACAACTCATCATACCTGTAGGAAACCCCGAACCAGCTCACAGCAAAACACCATATCGACCCTTTTCATAAAAGGTACCAATACTCAAATGATTTAATAAATACACATGTAACAAAAGTGAAAAAAAGGTAAAAGTAACTATGATGATGAGATGAGGTTCTTCTAAAAACTCCGTCTTGTCAAACATCCTGGGAGTCTGAGCCAAAGAAACGCCGCCGCTGGGTTCCTTCCTCCACCCGCCCATTGTCACTTCCTCTGACCCACCTGCGTCCCCGGCTCACTCCAGTGCCCTGGGCTTGCCAGAGCCAGTAATGCTGAAAGACGCACTGCTGTTGCCGACGGAGGAAAGGCCGGTGTTGGTGCTGCCTGGTTACCGGGAAGCTGGGTGGGCGGCAGTCCCCGGGGAGCCTCGACTCTGCCACCCCTGACCGCGACACACCAGCAGGATCGGAAAGATACCCTGGAGAGCTCAGCAGCGCCAGATGAAGGAGAGAGCCAACTCACAGGACAGAAGAAACGCATCACTAAAAACAAAGAGCACAGAGCTAGCTTCCTGAAACCCGGTTTGGGTAGAAAGAGAAGAAAAGCAACTTTCCAGCAACTTTTCCACAACAGCCTCCTCCTCTCGGCTCCGCCTGCCCTGAGCGCCACACCTCCTCAGCCCTTGGAACTGTGACCGCCAGGTGGGCGCAGCCTTGGGCAGCCGCCAGCCACCTCCAACAGCTTCTCCTCGCCTTATTCCACTGGAAGGATGAAGTCAGTGTCGAGGTGACTCCCTTTTAAACAGTTTCATTCGCATGAACTTAAAGCTATAGTTGCAGCTCTAAAAGGTCAGCATCTACACCATTCTTCTGTCCTTCTGTCAGAAAAGAGGCAGAGAAGCTGAAAGCCGGGAGCAATGTTTCCAGGGACACGTTAAAGGAATGCATCGAAAGGAGACCCCGTAAGCCATTTAGGAAGATGAGCGAAGACCCCAGAGATGGTGGATGTCCGTAAGAAATGGCATTCTAATTCAGTCAGACAGAGCCAGTGGCATAGCATGTGCCTGATCCTAAAATTAGCAAGTGTTATTCATCTAAACCTCACTACCATCTGACTGCCATTAACTCTACCTCAGACTAACATAAAACCACGAGTAGTGCTGCTTGTAGAAAAACGAAGGGGGAGAGAGTCATGCAGCTAGACCACCGAGACTTGGAGCAACGCCATTCGTTGGTGGTCCGCTGGGGAGGAGGGACGTCTGCAGAGGAGCCAGGTCCAAGTGCCTTTTCCTCCCACTCGAGCTCGTCCCATAGTCCTTTAAGTTATTCTCTTGACTGATAGAATAAAATATACCCAGATTCTGAATTTTTTGATATATCAGACGTCAGGCCATAGAATTCTTCAATAGCTTGGGCATCTATTTTCTGCAAGTAAAAGAGAAATGAAACAACACAGTGGTTTAACATGTTTACTGGGCAAAGGAAAGAAAGGCGAATGGGATGCACAAGAAAATGTAAGAAACACCGTCACAAAACTGGGAACTTGCAACAGCAAATGGGTAACTCCACATTTGACAGAGGGACATGATCACATACACTGCAGATCACCGAGGAAGAAAGGCACCCTTTCAACTATGAGCAACCATAGGTGGGCACTCTTTGAAGAAGATGAGATTTCTGTCTTTCAAATTATGGGCACTCTTGGGAATAAGCTTCAGTCATTTAGGTCATCAAAGTTTATTCCCTTTAGTGCTGCCTGAAGTGGGCTGAAATAGATCATGGCTTTGCATGTGGAAGTCTCACCAGCTAGTGTTCCTTTACAATAAAATCAATATATGGTACACTTTGGTGTCATATAGATTTCCAGGTTTAACAGATTGCAAAAATTTAAATAATAATCAATACTAGGAAAGGTTGGTATAATAAAAGGATTAATACAATTCTGAAGTTTATTATTTGGTCCTAGAGAGGGCTTTAGTCACTGTCGGAAACAGGACTTCCCCATAAATATGACTTTTGGTGGCAAAAAGATCCCATGTGGCTGATCAGTTACCAAAAATCCAGTACTGATGAGTCCATCCCCCTCCCTTCCAGAGAGAATGGCATTCTAATTCAGTCAGACAGAGCCAGTGGCATAGCATGTGCCTGATCCTAAAATTAGCAAGTGTTATTCATCTAAACCTCACTACCATCTGACTGCCATTAACTCTACCTCAGACTAACATAAAACCACGAGTAGTGCTGCTTGTAGAAAAACGAAGGGGGAGAGAGTCATGCAGCTAGACCACCGAGACTTGGAGCAACGCCATTCGTTGGTGGTCCGCTGGGGAGGAGGGACGTCTGCAGAGGAGCCAGGTCCAAGTGCCTTTTCCTCCCACTCGAGCTCGTCCCATAGTCCTTTAAGTTATTCTCTTGACTGATAGAATAAAATATACCCAGATTCTGAATTTTTTGATATATCAGACGTCAGGCCATAGAATTCTTCAATAGCTTGGGCATCTATTTTCTGCAAGTAAAAGAGAAATGAAACAACACAGTGGTTTAACATGTTTACTGGGCAAAGGAAAGAAAGGCGAATGGGATGCACAAGAAAATGTAAGAAACACTGTCACAAAACTGGGAACTTGCAACAGCAAATGGGTAACTCCACATTTGACAGAGGGACATGATCACATACACTGCAGATCACCGAGGAAGAAAGGCACCCTTTCAACTATGAGCAACCATAGGTGGGCACTCTTTGAAGAAGATGAGATTTCTGTCTTTCAAATTATGGGCACTCTTGGGAATAAGCTTCAGTCATTTAGGTCATCAAAGTTTATTCCCTTTAGTGCTGCCTGAAGTGGGCTGAAATAGATCATGGCTTTGCATGTGGAAGTCTCACCAGCTAGTGTTCCTTTACAATAAAATCAATATATGGTACACTTTGGTGTCATATAGATTTCCAGGTTTAACAGATTGCAAAAAAATTTAAATAATAATCAATACTAGGAAAGGTTGGTATAATAAAAGGATTAATACAATTCTGAAGTTTATTATTTGGTCCTAGAGAGGGCTTTAGTCACTGTCGGAAACAGGACTTCCCCATAAATATGACTTTTGGTGGCAAAAAGATCCCATGTGGCTGATCAGTTACCAAAAATCCAGTACTGATGAGTCCATCCCTCCTCCCCTTCCAGAGAGAATGGCGAGCAGCATGAATTGCGAGAAAGGTACGCTGTTTTCAGGTCACATGATGGGAAAAAAGGTCTACTTTAGAAAATATCCACACCCACACATCCCAAAAGACAGTCTCCACCACATCTCTCTCCAATACATTCATCTGCATACCAACCTCTACAATGTCATCATCAAACAAAAGCCAGAAGCCGTGACTTTTCACAATAGTAATATAATGCCCACGGTTCGGACCACTGGAAAAGAACAAACGAAAGACAGTCACCAAGTTAACATGAACTTCTTTATAAAACTCTAGATGGCTCTTTTTTATGCAGTCATTTATGAGGAAAAAAACCATCACTGGGACAGAGAGCTTGGTCTAGGTTGGGTCCATGTCCATGTCCTTTGGGCCACAACTCATGGAGGGACACCTGGGTTCTGGCGCTGTGGTGGGCATAAGGGAAAATGCAGAGAATCTGTCTTCTAAGGACTTGAAAGCCACGGGGGGAAATAGGCATTCAAATTCAAGAAATATTAACAAATAATTACTGTACCAATCAGTCTGCTCCACCTAGGCCCATTCTGGTAGGCAAAAAAAAAAAAAAAAGCAGTGACTGGGGACTTCCCTGGTGGTCCGGTGGCCCTGCGTTCCCCATGCAGGGGCCTGGGTTCGATTCCTGGTCAGGGAACTAGATCCCATGTGCCAAAAATAAGAGGTCACATGACATCCCACATGGTACAACTAAGACCCGGTGAACCAAATAAATTAAAAAATATTAAGACTTGGAGAGAATACCTTTCTCCTCTACTTAAAAAGCAGTGACTGAAACAAGATCCTACCTTTCTTGAGGTGAGGTGAGGGTTGGAGAGGTAATAAACAAACTAAAATACAAATACATTTCAAGCTATAATAAATGCTGAAGAATACAGTCAAACAAGGGGGTGGTGTGCGACAGAAGGCAGGCGTGGCTTGATCTCACATGGTGATGTCCTGAGACGTGTGCAGAAGGAATTTCCCTGAAGGGAAGGAATGTGTGCGTGTGTGTTTGGGGGAGACCAGCCCTGTGACCACGTGATGGAAGTTTCAGGAGTGGGGGAGAGGAAGCGTAAGATCTAAGGGAAGGGTGGGGTGGAAATAGTTCTCGGCGTGTTCACAGAGTAGCAAAGAGGCAGGGCCAAAGGAGCCTGGACGGGAGAGGTGGTTATGATCATGGACTTCCCTGTGAGTGAGCCAGGAAGACACTCGGGAACTTTGAGGAGTGAGGTGATCTGACTCAAGCTTTAGAAAGGCAGTAAATTAAAAATGTATAATCACAAGTAGGAAAACCAAATATCAATACACACATAGAAAAAATGTAGACAGACTACCACACAGCAGCTACTATCAAGTCAGATTTGCAAACCTGAAGGAATTCTCAACTCTAAATCTAGAGTTTTGTTTTCTCAAAGCTGGAAGGCTGAATTTACCTTACTGTGCTCTTTTTTTTTTTTTTTTGCCACACTGCACAGCATATGGGACCTTAGTTCCTCAGTCAAGGGTTGAACCCACACACCCTGCATCAGAACGGCAGAGCCTTAACCACTGGACCACCAGGGAAGTCTCCTTCGTTTGCTTTCTTTAAACACACAGTGCCCCACAGGACCTGCCCCTGCCCTTCTCCAGCCTTTCTCTCCCCTCCCTCTGAGCTCCAGCCCTCGGCCCTCCTGTTTTCACACACGTCTGTGATCTTAGCTCAGGCCCGTGGGCCTGCTGTAGCTCCGTGGAACAGTCCTCAGCCATATCTGCATTCGTGGCTCTTTCTCTCCCTCAGGCCTCAGCTCAAATGTCACCTCAGTAGATAACTCTTTGCCAACCACCTTCTCTAAAGAGGTACCCCCTGTCCCGGCTCTGTCACCGCCCTGACCCTTCCTCGCAGCACTAAGCAAAATCAGACAGTGATTCTGCAGTGGGTTGGCTTTGGTGGTAGCAGGCTGGTGCATTTACTGGTTAATTATCTACGTTTCCCTTTAGGTGCTCAGCTTCATGAGGCCAGGAGCCTGTGTGTTTTTGTTCACTTCTATATCTTCAGCTGTATGGAACAAGGGGTTAAAGTAGGAGAATTTCCCTGAAGGGAAGGAATGTGTGCGTGTGTGTTTGGGGGAGACCAGCCCTGTGACCACGTGATGGAAGTTTCAGGAGTGGGGGAGAGGAAGCGTAAGATCTAAGGGAAGGGTGGGGTGGAAATAGTTCTCGGCGTGTTCACAGAGTAGCAAAGAGGCAGGGCCAAAGGAGCCTGGACGGGAGAGGTGGTTATGATCATGGACTTCCCTGTGAGTGAGCCAGGAAGACACTCGGGAACTTTGAGGAGTGAGGTGATCTGACTCAAGCTTTAGAAAGGCAGTAAATTAAAAATGTATAATCACAAGTAGGAAAACCAAATATCAATACACACATAGAAAAAATGTAGACAGACTACCACACAGCAGCTACTATCAAGTCAGATTTGCAAACCTGAAGGAATTCTCAACTCTAAATCTAGAGTTTTGTTTTCTCAAAGCTGGAAGGCTGAATTTACCTTACTGTGCTCTTTTTTTTTTTTTTTTTGCCACACTGCACAGCATATGGGACCTTAGTTCCTCAGTCAAGGGTTGAACCCACACACCCTGCATCAGAACGGCAGAGCCTTAACCACTGGACCACCAGGGAAGTCTCCTTCGTTTGCTTTCTTTAAACACACAGTGCCCCACAGGACCTGCCCCTGCCCTTCTCCAGCCTTTCTCTCCCCTCCCTCTGAGCTCCAGCCCTCGGCCCTCCTGTTTTCACACACGTCTGTGATCTTAGCTCAGGCCCGTGGGCCTGCTGTAGCTCCGTGGAACAGTCCTCAGCCATATCTGCATTCGTGGCTCTTTCTCTCCCTCAGGCCTCAGCTCAAATGTCACCTCAGTAGATAACTCTTTGCCAACCACCTTCTCTAAAGAGGTACCCCCTGTCCCGGCTCTGTCACCGCCCTGACCCTTCCTCGCAGCACTAAGCAAAATCAGACAGTGATTCTGCAGTGGGTTGGCTTTGGTGGTAGCAGGCTGGTGCATTTACTGGTTAATTATCTACGTTTCCCTTTAGGTGCTCAGCTTCATGAGGCCAGGAGCCTGTGTGTTTTTGTTCACTTCTATAGCTTCAGATGCTGTATGGAACAAGAGGGGTTTAAAAATACTTGTAGGAGAAATCGTGAATGAGGCTGTGCACCCAGGGCCACCATGGGTCGGGGGGTCTTGGTACAAGAAGACAGGGCTTGACTCCCTCACCTTGGCGCGTTCTAGAACCCATTGGAAGTCATGGGATCCCCGCGCACAGGTGGCCTGGCTCCATGCATGAGAACAATTCCACTTCCAGTGGGGAGGAATTTGAAGAATCCTCATCAGGAGCACGTGTGACCAGGCACCCGCTCAGCCTTGCTGCCAGGGCTGCTGGGTCCTTGGGCCCCAGTCACAGAGCCTGAGTATTCCTGAGCCCAAGCTCCCACATATCCCCTGGTTTTCGTAACTGGCCCTCTGCCTAGTCCTCACCAGCGCTCCCAGACACTAGAGTCAGCACCCAGAACTCCCCACTGTAACCTCCTTCTGCTTCCAAACCACCTGTTCACACAGCCCCCCGCCCTGCCCCGGCCACCCGGGACCCTGAGGCACCAGGCTCTGCCTGCCTCTCCTCCTAACCCAGTGTTCTCAGCTAATTTCCAGGTCACTGGTCCCCTATGTTCTTCAAAATAATTACTTGTAAGAAGTATTCTTCACAGGGAAACAGGAATGTGGCTTGTAACTGGCCAATAAATATAACTTCCTGAGGACCACTTCATAATCTCTGGCTTCTGGCTTTGCATGGGACACAGCAAGGGCTGCTTCCCATGGGAGGGTATGGTGTTTTGGTACTATCCACCCAGTACCGGGCAAGAAATCACTCCACCCATCCCTCCACGTGGACCCACGCCTCCTCCTGGTAATGCTCTGTGCACCACAGCCTGGTTTAGGTGGATGGAGAGGAAAACGCTTGCACTGACAGGCCTCAATCCAAGACCCACAAGGTCCCGGGCAATGGAGAGGAAACAGGATTTTCAGGCCTAGAATAAAACTCTTTGCCAACCACCTTCTCTAAAGAGGTACCCCCTGTCCCGGCTCTGTCACCGCCCTGACCCTTCCTCGCAGCACTAAGCAAAATCAGACAGTGATTCTGCAGTGGGTTGGCTTTGGTGGTAGCAGGCTGGTGCATTTACTGGTTAATTATCTACGTTTCCCTTTAGGTGCTCAGCTTCATGAGGCCAGGAGCCTGTGTGTTTTTGTTCACTTCTATAGCTTCAGATGCTGTATGGAACAAGAGGGGTTTAAAAATACTTGTAGGAGAAATCGTGAATGAGGCTGTGCACCCAGGGCCACCATGGGTCGGGGGGTCTTGGTACAAGAAGACAGGGCTTGACTCCCTCACCTTGGCGCGTTCTAGAACCCATTGGAAGTCATGGGATCCCCGCGCACAGGTGGCCTGGCTCCATGCATGAGAACAATTCCACTTCCAGTGGGGAGGAATTTGAAGAATCCTCATCAGGAGCACGTGTGACCAGGCACCCGCTCAGCCTTGCTGCCAGGGCTGCTGGGTCCTTGGGCCCCAGTCACAGAGCCTGAGTATTCCTGAGCCCAAGCTCCCACATATCCCCTGGTTTTCGTAACTGGCCCTCTGCCTAGTCCTCACCAGCGCTCCCAGACACTAGAGTCAGCACCCAGAACTCCCCACTGTAACCTCCTTCTGCTTCCAAACCACCTGTTCACACAGCCCCCCGCCCTGCCCCGGCCACCCGGGACCCTGAGGCACCAGGCTCTGCCTGCCTCTCCTCCTAACCCAGTGTTCTCAGCTAATTTCCAGGTCACTGGTCCCCTATGTTCTTCAAAATAATTACTTGTAAGAAGTATTCTTCACAGGGAAACAGGAATGTGGCTTGTAACTGGCCAATAAATATAACTTCCTGAGGACCACTTCATAATCTCTGGCTTCTGGCTTTGCATGGGACACAGCAAGGGCTGCTTCCCATGGGAGGGTATGGTGTTTTGGTACTATCCACCCAGTACCGGGCAAGAAATCACTCCACCCATCCCTCCACGTGGACCCACGCCTCCTCCTGGTAATGCTCTGTGCACCACAGCCTGGTTTAGGTGGATGGAGAGGAAAAGACGCTTGCACTGACAGGCCTCAATCCAAGACCCACAACGCTGACAGCATGCCGACCCAGAGGGGACACAAACCCGTCCTGGCCAAGCACACGGAGCAAACAGGTGCATTTTCAGGAGGCTCCTCAAGGCCTCCACCAAATTATGGAATAAAAACTATTTCCCTCCAAAGGCTTCCAGTGAAAACACTTTGCTTCTCCATATCCAGGGGACTGTACCCCTCTTTTACTGATTATGTACTTACTATAGAATATAGTTGAAAACTGCATAAAGAATACTTATTAAGAATACATTTTAATCATTCAAAATGCCAAAAAATGATTAAATTTCATCCACTGCTTCTAGTTCTTATTCACACATCTTAAAACACTTTTGCAACCGTACTATATGAGTAACCTGTATTTTAAAAAATTAAAATCACAACACAGGGCTTCCCCGGTGGTCCAGTGGATAAGGACACTGCCTTGCAGTGCAAGGGGCGCAGGTTCGATCCCTGGCCTGGGAAGATCCCATGTAGCGTGGAGTGACTGGACCGATGTGTCCAACTACTGAGTTGGAGCTCCAGAGCGCATGTGCCCAGAGCCAGTGCTCTGCAGCGAGAGAGCCCACTGCGATGGGAGGCCCACACAGGGCAAAGAACAAAGATGGAAATAAATGAAAGACCAATAGAAGTGGCCCCCCTCCAAAAAAAAAATATATATATAAATCACAACACAGACATTTACTTCTCCATGTGATTTTAAGTTCCTTATATCCAATGAAGATGTATTACCTCCTTTATAGAGAACATTTAGATTATTATGATTATGTACTTTATTCATTTATTATTTTGGCTATTCTGGGTTTTCACTGCCACTGCAGGCCCCAGGCTTCTCTAGCATGATTCTTCAAAATAATTACTTGTAAGAAGTATTCTTCACAGGCAAACAGGAATGTGGCTTGTAACTGGCCAATAAATATAACTTCCTGAGGACCACTTCATAATCTCTGGCTTCTGGCTTTGCATGGGACACAGCAAGGGCTGCTTCCCATGGGAGGGTATGGTGTTTTGGTACTATCCACCCAGTACCGGGCAAGAAATCACTCCACCCATCCCTCCACGTGGACCCACGCCTCCTCCTGGTAATGCTCTGTGCACCACAGCCTGGTTTAGGTGGATGGAGAGGAAAAGACGCTTGCACTGACAGGCCTCAATCCAAGACCCACAACGCTGACAGCATGCCGACCCAGAGGGGACACAAACCCGTCCTGGCCAAGCACACGGAGCAAACAGGTGCATTTTCAGGAGGCTCCTCAAGGCCTCCACCAAATTATGGAATAAAAACTATTTCCCTCCAAAGGCTTCCAGTGAAAACACTTTGCTTCTCCATATCCAGGGGACTGTACTCTCTCTTTTACTGATTATGTACTTACTATAGAATATAGTTGAAAACTGCATAAAGAATACTTATTAAGAATACATTTTAATCATTCAAAATGCCAAAAAATGATTAAATTTCATCCACTGCTTCTAGTTCTTATTCACACATCTTAAAACACTTTTGCAACCGTACTATATGAGTAACCTGTATTTTAAAAAATTAAAATCACAACACAGGGCTTCCCTGGTGGTCCAGTGGATAAGGACACTGCCTTGCAGTGCAAGGGGCGCAGGTTCGATCCCTGGCCTGGGAAGATCCCATGTAGCGTGGAGTGACTGGACCGATGTGTCCAACTACTGAGTTGGAGCTCCAGAGCGCATGTGCCCAGAGCCAGTGCTCTGCAGCGAGAGAGCCCACTGCGATGGGAGGCCCACACAGGGCAAAGAACAAAGATGGAAATAAATGAAAGACCAATAGAAGTGGCCCCCCTCCAAAAAAAAAATATATATATAAATCACAACACAGACATTTACTTCTCCATGTGATTTTAAGTTCCTTATATCCAATGAAGATGTATTACCTCCTTTATAGAGAACATTTAGATTATTATGATTATGTACTTTATTCATTTATTATTTTTGGCTATTCTGGGTTTTCACTGCCACTGCAGGCTCTTCTCTAGTTGCAGGGAGTGGGGGCTACTCTATTGTTGAGCTGAGCAGGCTTCTTGTTGCGGTGACTTCTCTTGTTGTGGAACTCGGGCTCTAGGGCACATGGGCTTTAACAGTTGTGGCTCTGAGGCTCTAGAGCACAGGCTCAATAGTTGTGGTTGCTGGGCTTAGTTGCTCCACAGCATGTGGGATCTTCCTGGATCAGGGATTGAACCTGTGTCACCTGCATTGGCAGGCGAACACTTTATCACTGAGCTACCAGGGAAGCCCTATTTTTTAATTTACTTTTAAAATTTTTACTTTATATATATATATATATATGTTTAGATTTATTAAGCGGTGGTAAATAAGCTGAAGGTTGGATGAAATTTCCCAAAGTTCCATTGCCACAGGTCTCACCTTACTCCTGTCCCCTCTGCAATGTGGGAAGGGCGGGGCACAGCCCACCTGGCCCCTGGACAGCCCCTCACCCAGGGAGAGCTGTGGCCGAGTCCACCTGGCCCTGGACAGCCCCTCACCCAGGGAGAGCTGTGGCCGAGTCCACCTGGCCCTGGACAGCCCACACGCTCCCCGCCTGCCCTCACCTGCCACAGTGCACCACCACCGCGACCAGGTCGTACATGCGGTCCAGGTTGCGGCGTCGCTGGAGGTGTTGAAGAGCCGGAGTTCCAGCGGGAAGACCACGCGGTAGGAGAGCTTGGTGTACCTGTGGAGCTGCTCCATGTACTTGAACCGCTTGAGGTGCAGGGCCAAAATCATGGGCAGCTTTTTCACTCTCATCCTAAGAAATCGTGAGATACAAAGTCAGTGGTACCCAATCCCCGTGAGAGGGACAGAACGGCATTGCCTGCACAAATGGAGAGGAGTGGTCCAGGAAACCTCAAACCAGCAAACGGCAAACTTGCCACGAAATGACAAGACTCGGGACCCTAAAACCAATAGAAGTGGCCCCTCCAAAAAAATATATATATAAATCACAACACAGACATTTACTTCTCCATGTGATTTTAAGTTCCTTATATCCAATGAAGATGTATTACCTCCTTTATAGAGAACATTTAGATTATTATGATTATGTACTTTATTCATTTATTATTTTTGGCTATTCTGGGTTTTCACTGCCACTGCAGGCTCTTCTCTAGTTGCAGGGAGTGGGGGCTACTCTATTGTTGAGCTGAGCAGGCTTCTTGTTGCGGTGACTTCTCTTGTTGTGGAACTCGGGCTCTAGGGCACATGGGCTTTAACAGTTGTGGCTCTGAGGCTCTAGAGCACAGGCTCAATAGTTGTGGTTGCTGGGCTTAGTTGCTCCACAGCATGTGGGATCTTCCTGGATCAGGGATTGAACCTGTGTCACCTGCATTGGCAGGCGAACACTTTATCACTGAGCTACCAGGGAAGCCCTATTTTTTAATTTACTTTTAAAATTTTTACTTTATATATATATATATATATGTTTAGATTTATTAAGCGGTGGTAAATAAGCTGAAGGTTGGATGAAATTTCCCAAAGTTCCATTGCCACAGGTCTCACCTTACTCCTGTCCCCTCTGCAATGTGGGAAGGGCGGGGCACAGCCCACCTGGCCCCTGGACAGCCCCTCACCCAGGGAGAGCTGTGGCCGAGTCCACCTGGCCCTGGACAGCCCCTCACCCAGGGAGAGCTGTGGCCGAGTCCACCTGGCCCTGGACAGCCCACACGCTCCCCGCCTGCCCTCACCTGCCACAGTGCACCACCACCGCGACCAGGTCGTACATGCGGTCCAGGTTGACGGCGTCGCTGGAGGTGTTGAAGAGCCGGAGTTCCAGCGGGAAGACCACGCGGTAGGAGAGCTTGGTGTACCTGTGGAGCTGCTCCATGTACTTGAACCGCTTGAGGTGCAGGGCCAAAATCATGGGCAGCTTTTTCACTCTCATCCTAAGAAATCGTGAGATACAAAGTCAGTGGTACCCAATCCCCGTGAGAGGGACAGAACGGCATTGCCTGCACAAATGGAGAGGAGTGGTCCAGGAAACCTCAAACCAGCAAACGGCAAACTTGCCAGAATAAAAGGGTGCTCGCTTATACTGAGCTGACTTCCACAGACTCGGCTAACCGGAGCCCAGCCAGCAGGGAAAACTGCAAGGGGGCAGAGCGGCTGGGGCGTCCCCTGCTTGGGCAAAGGAGACACCCCAGAACTTGTGTACCAATAAAATACGATGTACAATTGCTCTGCATCACAGCCCTCTGCCTCCCAGGGAGTACAGCGTTTGGATAACCCCACAGCCCTGAGAAAATGGAGAGTAGGGGGACAGTTTCTGAGATGGAGGTTGGGAGAGGACAATTCTGGACACACAGGTTCTGAGGACTGATGGGTGGAGGTGGAGCAGGCCATGATTCTCCCCACTGCACGCTCTTAGGCACCTCCCTCCTCCTGTGCTCCTGGGCAAGTCACTTCCCTTCTCTGGCTCTCAGGTCCCCGCCTTGTATGCTCAGGGGTTGACTTAGGGCTGTATTTCTCAAAACAGGCTCAAGAGAGCCACCAGAGATGTTAATGGATGTGGGGTTTCTGAGGTCAAGCCTGGATGATGCTCCCTTCTGTTCTGAAGTTCCTCCTTGCACATCCGCATGCTAAAGGTTTTGAGAAATCCTGCAGAAAAGGATTTTCTCTTGTTTGATGCAGCATTTCCCCAGCTTACAAAAATGTGGAAAGCTTTTTTCACTAGATGACTACCAATATTCTTTGGTAAGAAGTCATAAAGACAACAGTTTATGTAGATAACTCAGCTAGAATACAGGATTTTCTGGTTACCTTATAGGACACCCTCTTTGAAGGTCCTGAATTAATGGAAATGTTGTTCAACTTGCGCACATTTTCAATGAATATTGTTTGTAAAGAACAAATTTAATAGAATGTTATTCAGGAATCTATTAACTAAAGATCCTGTACATAAAAGTAAGCAAAATAACACCATCCGCAGAAACATAAGATTTATGGATATCCCTATTGTTCAGAAACACAACATTTTAAGGTATAAAACCTCCAGGGTTGAATAGAATACACCTTCATACCTCTTAGGAAGAGCTAGGTTGGCCTTAAGCAGACTTAGATTATACGAATGGGGACAGAGGTGAGCTCCCCAACCACGAACAGATGTTAACCCACATTCTGCCACCACTAAAGTGACTCACTTTTCCCAAGTTCTGATGCACCAAGAAAACACGTGGGGATGAAGAGCTGGAAGACTGGTCCGAGGAAGTATTTCAACCTCAGCTCGAGACCCCTGAGGCCTTTAGATGGCAGGAACGGGCATCTGTGAGTTACCCTGAATATGCCACAACCATGAGCAGGGCAAACTTAACTCATAGTAAGGCTTCAAAGGATAGTTAAAACATCAAGTTTCTTGGCTTCTGGGCACAGAACACAGGGAAGGACTTGTTATTTCGCATCGTTCAAGAGCTGTGACTGACTGGAGCTGGTAAAAAGATGGGTCACCTTGGGTCTTGAATCAACTCAGATTATAACTTTTTTTTCACCTATCCATAGATGGATGTTATTGATTTCCTCATGATTCCTTATTAAATGATGGTTATTTTCTATCTTCTACATAAGTTTTCTCAAAACAGGCTCAAGAGAGCCACCAGAGATGTTAATGGATGTGGGGTTTCTGAGGTCAAGCCTGGATGATGCTCCCTTCTGTTCTGAAGTTCCTCCTTGCACATCCCATGCTAAAGGTTTTGAGAAATCCTGCAGAAAAGGATTTTCTCTTGTTTGATGCAGCATTTCCCCAGCTTACAAAAATGTGGAAAGCTTTTTTCACTAGATGACCACCAATATTCTTTGGTAAGAAGTCATAAAGACAACAGTTTATGTAGATAACTCAGCTAGAATACAGGATTTTCTGGTTACCTTATAGGACACCCTCTTTGAAGGTCCTGAATTAATGGAAATGTTGTTCAACTTGCGCACATTTTCAATGAATATTGTTTGTAAAGAACAAATTTAATAGAATGTTATTCAGGAATCTATTAACTAAAGATCCTGTACATAAAAGTAAGCAAAATAACACCATCCGCAGAAACATAAGATTTATGGATATCCCTATTGTTCAGAAACACAACATTTTAAGGTATAAAACCTCCAGGGTTGAATAGAATACACCTTCATACCTCTTAGGAAGAGCTAGGTTGGCCTTAAGCAGACTTAGATTATACGAATGGGGACAGAGGTGAGCTCCCCAACCACGAACAGATGTTAACCCACATTCTGCCACCACTAAAGTGACTCACTTTTCCCAAGTTCTGATGCACCAAGAAAACACGTGGGGATGAAGAGCTGGAAGACTGGTCCGAGGAAGTATTTCAACCTCAGCTCGAGACCCCTGAGGCCTTTAGATGGCAGGAACGGGCATCTGTGAGTTACCCTGAATATGCCACAACCATGAGCAGGGCAAACTTAACTCATAGTAAGGCTTCAAAGGATAGTTAAAACATCAAGTTTCTTGGCTTCTGGGCACAGAACACAGGGAAGGACTTGTTATTTCGCATCGTTCAAGAGCTGTGACTGACTGGAGCTGGTAAAAAGATGGGTCACCTTGGGTCTTGAATCAACTCAGATTATAACTTTTTTTTCACCTATCCATAGATGGATGTTATTGATTTCCTCATGATTCCTTATTAAATGATGGTTATTAACCTTTTCTATCTTCTACATAAGTTCCATTGCTTAGGCAATACTAACAATATTACTGAGTGACCACTATGTGTTATGCACTATGCTGAGTCCTTTTTATAATTTACCTTTAAGCCAGAGAGGACAACAATTATATTTGCTCACCATCTGTTTACCAACCACGAGTATCTGGCACATGGAACGGATGAATGAACGAATGTCCAAACAGATGAACAAACAATCAGGTGAAAGGGTAACTTTCCCAGGTAGGCATTCTTATCCAGTGAGGATAAGAATGTGTTTAACCAGTAAGGAAGGTAACTGACGGCTCCAAAGCTGCTCTGACTATGAGCCCACACAACTGCGATTCAAAAATCAGGCTCCAGGGTCTGGCTCCTTCTGACGACGGGAAGCCGCCCCCGGGGCTGCACCCTCACGCACCTTTTCTGGGCCTCCTGTTTGCTGCAGCACGTTTCACAATAATACTTCTGTTCACTGCACAGAGTTTCTGTGTTGCTGAAGTCTCTGCAGAGAAAAATATTTGCAACTGAAGAGAAGTCCCACATGTATGGTTTACCATGTTCTAGACCCTCTACGACCTGTGGGTAACTGTTTGAGCCGTGCGGAAAGAAGCAACGAGAAAAGATCATTCTTGGGAGTGAGTACTATGAGGCATTAGGGCACGTTGCTGGGCTGGGTTAGGATTTCACCACAGAAGACTTTCAAGTGCAGCTTTATTTAATAAGACACAGATAGACCTACATTAGCATTACAACTGATTCAGGAAAAAAAAAAAAAAACTTCAGGGTTTAAGAGGGAGTACCTGAACACGGGAGATAAAATTACAACAGAAAAATACTAACTATAGTAAAAGCTAACCGTTACAGTGAAAGTCAGATCCAGAAACATCCATCGCCCAGAATGCCAAGTGACATTACTATGCAGTTAATGAAAAACAGTCTGTCGCAGGTGACCTACACTTTCAAAGAGCACAAAAGATCATAAAATTTAAATCACATTCAGTGGCCCTTCTACTGAACTTAGAAAGTCTCAAATGATCAGGAGATCGCTGCCAATCCCCGGCTTCCCACCTCCCCACATGCCAGAAGATAAGAACTCCCACCGGCCTCCCCTTGAGAATCAATGCCATTGGGAACCTACATCTATATTCACCTCATCATAAGGCTTTACTGTATTACTGATAGTTCTCATTTTTCAAATGTCACGGCTTTTCATCCTTCTCTCGTCATTGAGATTCTACTTAGCATTCCTGTGGTACTGCTTCAAAGGCTGAACAGAACATCCAGAATATCATAACACCCTGGAGTCTTGAAAAAGTCCGTGACATTTCCTATTCACAGGGCACCAGAAGACCAGCTTTCGAATTCAAACGATGAACAAACAATCAGGTGAAAGGGTAACATTCTTATCCAGTGAGGATAAGAATGTGTTTAACCAGTAAGGAAGGTAACTGACGGCTCCAAAGCTGCTCTGACTATGAGCCCACACAACTGCGATTCAAAAATCAGGCTCCAGGGTCTGGCTCCTTCTGACGACGGAAGCCGCCCGGGCTGCACCCTCACGCACCTTTTCTGGGCCTCCTGTTTGCTGCAGCACGTTTCACAATAATACTTCTGTTCACTGCACAGAGTTTCTGTGTTGCTGAAGTCTCTGCAGAGAAAAATATTTGCAACTGAAGAGAAGTCCCACATGTATGGTTTACCATGTTCTAGACCCTCTACGACCTGTGGGTAACTGTTTGAGCCGTGCGGAAAGAAGCAACGAGAAAAGATCATTCTTGGGAGTGAGTACTATGAGGCATTAGGGCACGTTGCTGGGCTGGGTTAGGATTTCACCAGAGAAGACTTTCAAGTGCAGCTTTATTTAATAAGACACAGATAGACCTACATTAGCATTACAACTGATTCAGGAAAAAAAAAAAAAAACTTCAGGGTTTAAGAGGGAGTACCTGAACACGGGAGATAAAATTACAACAGAAAAATACTAACTATAGTAAAAGCTAACCGTTACAGTGAAAGTCAGATCCAGAAACATCCATCGCCCAGAATGCCAAGTGACATTACTATGCAGTTAATGAAAAACAGTCTGTCGCAGGTGACCTACACTTTCAAAGAGCACAAAAGATCATAAAATTTAAATCACATTCAGTGGCCCTTCTACTGAACTTAGAAAGTCTCAAATGATCAGGAGATCGCTGCCAATCCCCGGCTTCCCACCTCCCCACATGCCAGAAGATAAGAACTCCCACCGGCCTCCCCTTGAGAATCAATGCCATTGGGAACCTACATCTATATTCACCTCATCATAAGGCTTTACTGTATTACTGATAGTTCTCATTTTTCAAATGTCACGGCTTTTCATCCTTCTCTCGTCATTGAGATTCTACTTAGCATTCCTGTGGTACTGCTTCAAAGGCTGAACAGAACATCCAGAATATCGTAACACCCTGGAGTCTTGAAAAAGTCCGTGACATTTCCTATTCACAGGGCACCAGAAGACCAGCTTTCACCAAACAGAAAATGTTACTTACGTGGTGTTAATGAGTCAACCACTTAAACAGAACTTATCTAGAGAAAATACAGACTGCTCATTCACTGAATTCCCCAATGGCTACCCACCCTACCCTGCCTGGGTGCTGGGGATCTGCAGATGGCCCCTGCCCTCACAGCGTCCAGGTGACCGGAGACACGCGCAATGAGCCATTCACAGCACCGAAGTGAATGGCACGGGCTAAACATACACCACTTCATAGGACTGACTCCCTGCCTGAAGCTCTCTGATGGTGTCTCAGGAATAATCCAGATTTCCTGCCATGGACAGCAGGCCGCCTGCGCTTCTCGTCCATCTCCTGTCCTCTCCGCCTCCCTCACCCCGCTCCAGCCCCGCCGGTGGCCTTCTCTGCAGCTCCACGGTACTCTCCCTGCCCCAGGTCATTTGCTAGTGCTATTTGCCTCTGCACTCTCAGGTTTTTTCCAAGATGCTTCCATGGCTGGCCCCACTCATTGTTCAGAGATCAATCTAAGTGTCACTGCTTTGGAGACGACTTCCCCAGTCACTCTCAAAACCCATCCAACGTCTCTTCTGTAGACGTCTTGTTTTCTCCTGAGCACTCAACACCCGCCTGTTTGCAGGATGCCTTGTCCGGGCAGTTGTCCTGTCTGTCCCACTTACGGCTGGAGCCCCATCCCTGAGAACAGGCCTGATGCACAACAGCACTCAAGGATGTGTGTTGGCTGAACAAAGGAACAGCAGAGACGCATGTGTATAAAGTCCTGGGCAAAATACAGAGGACGGAGAAATGAACTTGAATTGCGGCAATTCAGGACGTTTCCCCAAGCGGGGAGAGCTCAGTCAGGTTCTCAAAAAGGGAAAGGGAGCCAGGGGATTAAGAGTTCAGTTCCAGAGAGAGTGAAGGCTACAGCCCAGAGGCATGAACACAAGGCACAGAGCATGCGTCTCTGTGCTCACAGAAGCTGTGTGGGCCCTGTGGCTCTCTAACCAGTATCTGTAGCGGAGACGGCATCAGATGGCGCTTTCTGGACAACTTCCGCGTGTACTGGGCAGGAAGGGTTGGAGGGTGTGGAAAAGCAAAAACCCAATTTAGAAGGCACTTATACTCAACCCTCAGATTCCAAGTGCTTGGTGCTTAAGACTTCACCTTAGCTGAATGAATAGTGCTCGGCTCTTCATGGAGTAACTGAGGTGAAATCTCTTCTTGGTCTACACAGAATTTATTGGGGTGAATGCAGCCAAGAAGGGGTGGTGAGTCTGGATGAGGCTGGAGATACACAGTTTCGGGATGTCTACCACAGACCCACTGAAAAAGCAGAATAACTCAGCCAGCAACACTGTGAGAATCAACTATACTTCAATGAAAATCAACTTAAAAAGAACCCAGGCAGATACAGCAATAAGAAATTAAACACTTTCAACTCACTCTTATTACTTGATAAAAAATGTTTCTGTAGACTCGCATAGGTAGAAACGGCAGACGGTGGTACTTAAAGCCCTGACTCACCAGCCTGCCCAGCCCTAGGTGCTGGGAAGCTTGTTGCCATAGGAGAGACAGGACGATGGCTTTAGAGCATCTGTGAGCTGAGAACTGGAATATGTGGCTAAGTTAGGAAAGTGGAGAACAATTGATGAGAGTATAAAGAACGTAAAAAAAAGAAATCCACAAGACAGACATGTCAGATATTAGCAAATACCCTACATGAATACTAACAACGAATAAGCCAGAGAAACAGAGAAACTAACAGATAAGCAGGAAACTGAGGCAGAGCAGATCTGCCAGATGACGCTATACAGTTGTCAGAGCGAAAGTGGGCAACAAAGGCTGAGGAAACTTCTTGATGAGGAAATCAAATGGGAGACATGAGGTCTTTTTGACACTTGGGATAAATTACACCAAAGCACATAGGAGAGGGGAAAACCCCAAAACTCTGTGTTTGTTTTAAAAACAGTCAAAGTGACAATAAAATACTTCTTAAAGATACACTATGGGAATAAGTGCAATATTAAACACATACCTTTGTAAGGAAACCATAAAACCTAATGGAAATGTACACAAGGAAACGTGAAGAAAATGGAGAAGAATTATGCTCCCAGGTGGGATAGCTACAGGTTTTAGAGATAGCTATCACGTCCAAGGTAACGTCTATACTGACAGACATTTTTAATTAAAATCTTAATCCTGTGCTCGACAGCCCCCAAACTGATTTTAACAAATTCTTAAGCTAGGCAGGCTTCTTCATGGGGAGTAACTGAGGTGCTCTTCATGGAGTAACTGAGGTGAAATCTCTTCTTGGTCTACACAGAATTTATTGGGGTGAATGCAGCCAAGAAGGGGTGGTGAGTCTGGATGAGGCTGGAGATACACAGTTTCGGGATGTCTACCACAGACCCACTGAAAAAGCAGAATAACTCAGCCAGCAACACTGTGAGAATCAACTATACTTCAATGAAAATCAACTTAAAAAGAACCCAGGCAGATACAGCAATAAGAAATTAAACACTTTCAACTCACTCTTATTACTTGATAAAAAATGTTTCTGTAGACTCGCATAGGTAGAAACGGCAGACGGTGGTACTTAAAGCCCTGACTCACCAGCCTGCCCAGCCCTAGGTGCTGGGAAGCTTGTTGCCATAGGAGAGACAGGACAATGGCTTTAGAGCATCTGTGAGCTGAGAACTGGAATATGTGGCTAAGTTAGGAAAGTGGAGAACAATTGATGAGAGTATAAAGAACGTAAAAAAAAGAAATCCACAAGACAGACATGTCAGATATTAGCAAATACCCTACATGAATACTAACAACGAATAAGCCAGAGAAACAGAGAAACTAACAGATAAGCAGGAAACTGAGGCAGAGCAGATCTGCCAGATGACGCTATACAGTTGTCAGAGCGAAAGTGGGCAACAAAGGCTGAGGAAACTTCTTGATGAGGAAATCAAATGGGAGACATGAGGTCTTTTTGACACTTGGGATAAATTACACCAAAGCACATAGGAGAGGGAAACCACAAAACTCTGTGTTTGTTTAAAAAACAGTCAAAGTGACAATGAAATACTTTTTAAAGATACACTTTGGGAATAAGTGTAATATGAAACACATACCTTTGTAAGGAAACTATAAAACCTAATGGAAATGTACACAAGGAAACGTGAAGAAAAATGGAGAAGAATTATGCTCCCAGGTGGGATAGCTACAGGTTTTAGAGATAGCTATCACGTCCAAGGTAACGTCTATACTGACAGACATTTTTAATTAAAATCTTAATCCTGTGCTCGACAGCCCCCAAACTGATTTTAACAAATTCTTAAGCTAGGCAGGCTTCTTGACAATTTTCATGGCATGACCCACATTTTAAAAAACAGTGCCAAAACAAAACCAAAACAAGCCAAAAAAAAAAAAAGTACCACAGTGTCATGGCTTCATGGCTGCTTTGCTGGCAGCTCCAGGCCCTGCATGGAGGCTGAGGGGCTCTACACACACCTGTAACCCATCTTCAGTGGCACACCAGCTGGGAAGCTCTGTTCTAGAATCTACAGCAGGGGTTCACTGGGCTGCTCATTGGAATCACCCCAGGAGCTTTAAAAACAATCTCACTTCTCCCTCACCCTCTCCCAAGCCAAGGGATCAGAATCTCCCCAAGCAGAACCCAGGTCCCATTGTTCTTAAAGCTCCCTGGGTGGGCCCAGGGTGCTCTGTGGGCTAAGAGCCACTGTCCCCTGTGCCTTGCAAATATTAACATGCATTGGGGCCACCTGGAAATCTTGTCCGACGGCAGGCATCGACTCATGCACTCATTCTTGGAGGAGACCAGAGATGCTGCCTTCTAATGAGATCCCGGATGATGTCAAGGGCACTAGTCCGCTGATCCCTGCTTGAGTAGCAAAGTCCTAGAGCAGTGGTTCTCAAGCTTTGGTGGTATCCAAGCCACTTGGAAAATTAATTGAAAATAGATGCCCAGGCTCACAGATGTTGAATATGACCTAGGCCTCAATGTTTACCAACTTCCCCAGGTGATTCTGATATGCACCAAAGTTTGAGAACTACTCACAAGAGTATAAAGAATATTAAAAAAAAAAAAAAAAAATCCACAAGACAGACATGTCAGATATGAGCAAATACCCGATAGGAATACTAACATAAACACAGACATAGGCCTGGTAAACAGAGAAACTTAAGCATATGACAATAGATGTCTGACAGGGATGCATATAAACTTGGCACACAGAAGTGTCCAAAATGAAAAGACAGTTTTTTTTTTTCACTGGGTTTGGTTGTTTCACCATGCTGTATTAGTGTCAGGTATACAGCAAAGTTATTGCTATTCATCTTTTACAGAGTTCTGTTGTTTACAGCTATACGTAATCCCAAAACAGTCATAGGTATATCCCTGACCCCTCCCACCCAAAAGACAGTTTTTTAAAAAAGAAGAGTAATTTTAAAATTGAGCTTTGGGAGAACTAAAAGGCTGCCCTCCTGGCCCGGGAAGAACGGGCGTTCTTAACGAGAGGAGGAGGGAGGAAGGAAAGCGTGGTTTCCAAGCAGGAGGCGCTGTGAAGAGAAAGGTACGTTTCTGTGCAGGAGCCGCAGGGAGGGACTAAGGCCCTGAAGGGAAGGACAAAAAATTCCCCAAAAGGACAGGGCGATAGATAAACTTCACGTATTTTAAGTTTTTGCCTGAAGTCATCCCTGAATTTTCCAGAACAAATCTCTCCGTATCCTCCTATGATAAGACGGCTCACGCTGCCTGCCTAAGACACAGCGCTGAGACGTGAAATATTAGAGGAAATATCAGAGGAACTACGTGAAATATTATGGTAGCTCAGCTACCATACGGCTGTCACGGCTCCTTCTAGACCTGTTTCCTGAACTAACCACTGTTTACATCATCATTTCTCTGGGACAAAAGCTCACCGAAAACATACTGTAACTGATCACTGTCGGGAAGAAAGTGGCAGAGACCTTACAGTTCAATCCTACCATTTGAGCTTGATTTTTAACTTTTCTCAAAATCAACATATATGATAACAGTGTCACATAGAAGAAATGTGCAGGCACGATGTTAAGAAAACTCATAATGCTAGTTTGAAAAACAAACCCTCAAGGATGGATGCAAACCCCATCAAGCCATGAAAGGGTCATAAAAGATCATAAGCGTTCCTTCTCTTTTGTCTCAAGCAGAAAAGTTAAGGGATCAGTGGGCATCACTGATTCCCTGGAATACCCGATAGGAATACTAACATAAACACAGACATAGGCCTGGTAAACAGAGAAACTTAAGCATATGACAATAGATGTCTGACAGGGATGCATATAAACTTGGCACACAGAAGTGTCCAAAATGAAAAGACAGTTTTTTTTTTTCACTGGGTTTGGTTGTTTCACCATGCTGTATTAGTGTCAGGTATACAGCAAAGTTATTGCTATTCATCTTTTACAGAGTTCTGTTGTTTACAGCTATACGTAATCCCAAAACAGTCATAGGTATATCCCTGACCCCTCCCACCCAAAAGACAGTTTTTTAAAAAAGAAGAGTAATTTTAAAATTGAGCTTTGGGAGAACTAAAAGGCTGCCCTCCTGGCCCGGGAAGAACGGGCGTTCTTAACGAGAGGAGGAGGGAGGAAGGAAAGCGTGGTTTCCAAGCAGGAGGCGCTGTGAAGAGAAAGGTACGTTTCTGTGCAGGAGCCGCAGGGAGGGAGGAAGGCCCTAAAGGGGAAGGACAAAAATTCCCCAAAAGGACAGGGCGATAGATAAACTTCACGTATTTTAAGTTTTTGCCTGAAGTCATCCCTGAATTTTCCAGAACAAATCTCTCCGTATCCTCCTATGATAAGACGGCTCACGCTGCCTGCCTAAGACACAGCGCTGAGACGTGAAATATTAGAGGAAATATCAGAGGAACTACGTGAAATATTATGGTAGCTCAGCTACCATACGGCTGTCACGGCTCCTTCTAGACCTGTTTCCTGAACTAACCACTGTTTACATCATCATTTCTCTGGGACAAAAGCTCACCGAAAACATACTGTAACTGATCACTGTCGGGAAGAAAGTGGCAGAGACCTTACAGTTCAATCCTACCATTTGAGCTTGATTTTTAACTTTTCTCAAAATCAACATATATGATAACAGTGTCACATAGAAGAAATGTGCAGGCACGATGTTAAGAAAACTCATAATGCTAGTTTGAAAAACAAACCCTCAAGGATGGATGCAAACCCCATCAAGCCATGAAAGGGGTCATAAAAGATCATAAGCGTTCCTTCTCTTTTGTCTCAAGCAGAAAAAGTTAAGGGATCAGTGGGCATCACTGATTCCCTGGAACTTTCTCCTACACTTTGTTCTTCTGAGAGAGGCTGGAAAGCTGCCCCACCTCCCACCCCCCAGAACGCTCAGCAGTGAATGGCCACACCTGGCAGTCTCTCTCTAGCCTGGGGAGGCGAGATCTCAGGCATCGATGAGGGCAGGTCTACCCTCCTCTAAGTCAGCCACCATCTATATTTTAAGGATGATGTATGACAGGGGCGGGCCAAGCCCTTCAGGAACATTAGCCCGGACAGTCAGATGAGGACCTGATGCTGCTTAAAAGGCGTTCCAGGCTATTCCGTACCCACCCATCCCTGCTTTAAGGCCTCCACATGTCTCTAGCCTGCCTTCATCAGGTATGCATTGCGAATCTTACATTTCTCCACGAAAAAAAAAAAAGTGGGGGAGTACATAGTTCTGGGTTGCATGGTTTTTTTTTTTAAAGATTTCTTTATTTATTTATTTTGGGGGGTGGGGTGGGGAGGGAGGGGATCTGGAGGGCCACTTCTATTGGTCTTTCATTTCTCCATTTTCATCCGTCTTTATTCTTTGGCCTCTGTGGGCCTCCCATCGCGGTGCCGTCTGTCGCTGCAGAGTGCCGGCTCTGGGCGCATGTGCTCCAGAGCTCCGGCTCGGTGATTGGACACATCGGTCCAGCCGCTCCGCGGCACGTGGGATCTTCCCAGGCCAGGGATCGAACCGGCGCCCCTTGCACTGCAAGGCGGTGTCCTTACCCACTGGACCACCAGGGGAAGCCCGCATGTTTTTTTTTTAACTTTTATTTTACTTTTACAGAGGTTTGTTGCTTACAGCTATACATAAATCCAATCTGATTATAACATAATTCTGGGTTATATTTGTTTATAACAAGGCTCCCCAAAGGCTGAAATTATAACAAACTGAAGTCAGCACTTTACCTGGTTGGTCTGCCGTTTGCCCTGCTTGAGGAGTCCAGGAATTTCTTAGAAGCGGGTGGGGCAGCAGTCAGTCACCCAGCTCCCCTTCTCCAAGAAGGACAATGAGCAGGTAACTGCCTTCCTCCCACTCCCTCACCTACCAGCAGCGCTGGCACAACCTAGCTTTTTCGTTCACACTCCTTGTGAACACAAATCCCTGAGGATATCAAAACCAGCCTTCTTTTCACAAGAATATTAGAAGGCCATGCCACACACAGAACCATTCAGAAGAAAACAGGCCATCCTGGCCTACACAATGCGTTACAAACAGAGATAACAAATGTGTCCTGGACACTCAAACATTTGGAGACAAGCGATGAAATGCCAGACCAGCAGGGGGTCCTGAGGTACCTGACTCAGGTACTGTGGCAGGCTGATTCCTGGGAATTCCAAGGCAACCAGCCCGTAGCTCACACCACACATGACACCCAGATGAACTGGCACACTCTGCCGGGTTGGCATTGGTGCCTCTGCCCTGAACAATGACTATCCAACAGGCAACGGCCACGGCAAGTCCCTTTAAAGAGTTCTGAGTCACCTGAACTCCTCAAAGAAGAGTTCTGTCACACAATTCCACCAATAAAGATCAACAGAGCCTTGAAAGAGAAAGACAAACACCACGTATCACTCATGTGTGGCATCTAAAACATGACACAAGTGAACTTACCTAAGAAACAGACTCACAGACACGGAGAACAGACTGGTGGTTGCTAGGGGGACAAGGGGCGGAGGACTGGGAGCTGGGGGTTGGCAGATGCAAACTATTACATACAGAGTGGACACCCAGCAAGGTCCTACTCCACAGCACAGGCAACTGTATTCAATATGCTGTGATACACCAGAAAAAGAACCTATGTGTAACAGAACCACCCTGCTGTACAGCAGAAATTAACACACCACCAGAAATCAACTACACTCGAATAGAATAAATTTTTCAAAGTAAATAAAAACCAGCAGTGCCTGTAAGGACACTATAAAATGTCCCTGTGCTGAGGCATCCCAAGCAACTGAACAACAACAGTCAATCAATGCTGAGCACATTTTCAACCACAAGTCAACACACAGTATCTGCAGGAATCCTGGGCATGTGTTGCTTTTACATTCTAGGCACCTTAAATCCCCTCAGCCCTAATTAGGAGGGCGTTTTCTTCTATGAATGAGCTCCACACAAAACTGCAAGGTGGAGGAAAAGGCAATACTCTCATCAGTTCTCGGTTCAAAAGCGCATAATTTTTCAAATCAAAGAGTAGATTAGCTTAGAAAAAGAAACTAATGGTAGACACCCATAGCATTTTTCAACTTAATTGTGTGACTGTGATTGGGTGTGTCTGTGTGTGAAACAGGCTGATGAGGGCCCAAAGCACACATCTGTATTAAAGATTAAAACCTTATTTTTAAACTTAATGACTAATGACTTCCACTTGATCCTCTCTCTCCTCAGCAGGACTCTTCTCCAGACAACATATACTTATTTTTAATCTCTCTTGGGTAAGAAGAAAATAATAGGAAAATAATAGGATTACACTGGTTTAACAGAAAGGGAGATTATCTCCTAAGAAATACAGGATCTTTCCCCCATGTACTTACTAGCCTGATCAACAGCTCAGACCACAGTCGGAATTCATGAGGTTACCTTAGACAGTGGGTAATAGATGTATTCTGCTCCACGTCAACAGAAAGGTCAAGAAAATCTTCATCTTTGCTGCTAACCTGGAGCAAAACAAAAGCAAAAGTATTAGGTACAAAATACATAACAAACAAGTGGATATAATTTCGAACACTAACAAGGTAACCAAAAAGCATAACTGCAGTAAAAGTCAGGTGTGACTTAGTAGACTTCATGGCGACCGGTTACCTTGAAACCAACCCCAAACAAGAGAAAACCCTCCATTCTCAGTTTAACCTTGCTGGTATCCCAGCTTTGACTCAGGCTTTTCAGAATGATAACTCAACCAGATTTGTCTTCCTGTCCTTTCATTTCCTCCACTGTTTCAAAGCAAAGAAGCATCAGGCAGGTATCCTAATAGCTCAGCCTGCAGAATGGGAACAACGGACAAGAGCCTTAAAAACCTACTGCTCAGACGACTGCCCTCCAGTAAGCTGTCTGCACTTCCTGCCACCGCCTGGACATCGCTCCCTTCCTCGGTGCCTCGTCATTCACACTCCACGTGGGGCCCAGGAGCCGAACGCGCTATGGGCTGGAGGGTCACCCTCATGGCACACACAGCTGTCCTCTGGCCCAGGAAGTGCCGTCATTTGCAGAACCCCCACTGCTGTCTGGGATACCACCCGGAGCTGGCCTGGAGTCTGGCTGCTCTGCGTGCTAAGTCGCTTCAGTCGTGTCTGACTCTCTGCCAGTGGGCTGAAGCCCACCAGGCTCCTCTATCCATGGGATTCTCCAGGCAAGAACACTAGAGTGAGTAGCCATTTCCTACTCCAGGGGATCTTCCCAATCCAGGGACAGAAACTGCGTCTCTTATGTCCCCTGCACTGGCCGAGCCCATTACCAGCCCCGGCTGTTTCTTGGCCTGCATAGCTGACACGACACCAACTCTGGGTCTGTATTTAGCAAAGCTCGCCAGCTAGCCCGGCGTTTCACTGTCTTGGAGTAGGAGGGACAAACTAGCCCAGCAGCAACTTTAAGATGCCAGGGCAACTGGCAGCGAAACCAAATACTCCTGTGACAACACTCCTGTAACCCAGTACCCTGGCATTCAGAGACGGGGACCCAGTCCTCCATACTTGTACCAGCACACACAAGAATGGGCACTGGCCTTTGCCCAGCTCCAGAGCCTGTCTCTGCGACTTACAAGTGGACGAATTCAGAGCAGCCTCTCTGACCTCAGTTCCCTCATCTGTCAACTGCAAGCAGTAAGAGTATCTATTTCATAATGTTATTACAAGAATGAAATAAGAGAATACACAGATAGTGCTTTAAGAAGGAAGTGTTCGGTCGAGGTGTGGCGCTAAACAACAAAACTCTGTAAAAATAAATAAATAAATAAATAAAAAGCAGCAAGTACTCCGTAAATCCAGGAGGGGCAACACATTTTCAATGTCCAAAAATGGTCAAAAATTTAGGAATGGGTTACGATGTGGTGGGCATCGTATTACATGAACTATGAGACGCCTTGTACTTTCACCGCCACCACGAGCAGGGTAACCCACCAGCCCAGTGACTGCTCCCTGGAAGAAAGGGAGAGGCCCACAGAGGAGAGCAGTTCTCACTAAGGTGCCCCAGCCAAGCGCAGACCTGAGCAGAAGCCCCTCCAGCCTGCAGATCCTACCCACACCAGCCGGTGAGACGGCTGAGAGGCAGACGCACGGGCTCAGGCAAGGCCGGTAGGATCAGGCCATGCCCCATCCACCCAGGGATACATGAATTAAAAAAAAATCAGAGTTGAGTTAGAGACTCCTCAGAGTTTTGGGGGAGTCTGTAACAAAGCAACAAATAACCAACATAACTCCTTAAGGCATCTCTCCTTTTACTGCACTTGGCAGAGAGTGTGTTTTTTATAAGATGAAGATTTGTGGCAACTGAGTGTCAAGCAAATCTATTAGCAACAGCATCTGATCATGTCACATCTCTGTGTCACTTCTGGTAATGCTTGCAATAGTTAAAATTTTTTCATTATTATTGCGCTTTATGGTGATCTGTGGTCACCATAATCTGTGATCTTGGATGTCACTGAAGGATTAAACAATGATTATCATTTTTTAGCATCAAGTATTTTTTAATTAAGGTCTGTCCATTTTTTTTTAACCCATAATACTATTGCACATTAAGAGACTATGGTATAGTGTAAAAATAACTTTTACATGCACTGGGGAAAACCAAAAAATCTATGTGGCTTGCTTCTTTGGGATATTCACTTTATTGCAGTGGTCTGAAACTAAGCTCGCAATCTCTCCAAGGTATGTCTGTGTATACACACTTTTTCCTTTTATTCATTTATTGTTAGTTTCCCCCTTACTAAAATGAAAATTTGAAAGACTGGCTTCAGGAATGACTAAGATCCTGCCCTTCCAATACTCCTCCAGAAAGCTGTGAAGTCAGCGAAGGCAATGGAGACGCACCACCAGCAGGCAGCTGGGAGGTCCCATCAGGAGGAGAAGCACTGCAGAGAGGATGGCAGGGTTTCACTGCCTTTACCTGGGGCTCTTGGGGTGGGGAAGGGATGCAATCTTTCTGGCTTAGGAACCAGAAAAACCAACCTGGGAAACTATGTCCACTAAGAAGAAGGGGAAAAATCTGATAAGGTATGCCCAACTCTGTCGGCCCACATCTCTGGCTGAACCCCGAGCCACACTCAGGCGCTGAGTCCACTGACAGAAACACAGCCGGGGACAAAAGAGCTGACCCAAGGGTCAAGCTCGTCCCTAAGAAACAGAGTTGGCACTTTGAGTCCAATCAAGATAACTATCTGCTAAAACTAAAGAAACTCAGAACTCACTGAAAACCAAAAAGCAGAAACCAGAATCTCTCAAGCGTAACATTCTCAGTGTCCTAGATATGATCCAAACCTATGGTATGTGAAGAACCAGGACAAAGGAAGATATTCTTAAAAGAAAAGGAAACAGCTGGAAGTTCAAGAGGGAGGGGACATGTACACCTAGGGCTGACTCATGTTGATGTTTGGCAGAAAACAACAAAACTCTGTAAAGCAATTATCCTTCAATTAAAATCAATCAATCAATAAATGGAAACAATTAAGACCAATCCTGAGATGACCTAGATACTGGAAGCAATGAACACTGATTCTAAAGAAGCTATTATAAAAAATATCTTCAATAAGGTGAAATATAATATATTCACAGCGAACCAAAAAATAAGACAGCAGAGAAATAGAAACAAAAAAGAATCAAATGGAAATTCCAGAATTAAAAAATGAACACAATGGATGGACTCAACAGAGAACTGGAGATGACAGAGGAGAGGTCAGTAGACTTGAAGACAGGACAATGGAAATTATCCAATGAGAAGAATAAAGGGGAAAAAAAAGACTGAAATAAAAATTTACAGTTATCAATAAACCAATTAGATAATATCATAAACTAACTGGAGTCCCAGAAGGCGAGGAGAGAGAATAGGGCAGAAAAACTATCTGAAAAATAATCACACTTTTCCAATCTCTCCAAGGTATGTCTGTGTATACACACTTTTTCCTTTTATTCATTTATTGTTAGTTTCCCCCTTACTAAAATGAAAATTTGAAAGACTGGCTTCAGGAATGACTAAGATCCTGCCCTTCCAATACTCCTCCAGAAAGCTGTGAAGTCAGCGAAGGCAATGGAGACGCACCACCAGCAGGCAGCTGGGAGGTCCCATCAGGAGGAGAAGCACTGCAGAGAGGATGGCAGGGTTTCACTGCCTTTACCTGGGGCTCTTGGGGTGGGGAAGGGATGCAATCTTTCTGGCTTAGGAACCAGAAAAACCAACCTGGGAAACTATGTCCACTAAGAAGAAGGGGAAAAATCTGATAAGGTATGCCCAACTCTGTCGGCCCACATCTCTGGCTGAACCCCGAGCCACACTCAGGCGCTGAGTCCACTGACAGAAACACAGCCGGGGACAAAAGAGCTGACCCAAGGGTCAAGCTCGTCCCTAAGAAACAGAGTTGGCACTTTGAGTCCAATCAAGATAACTATCTGCTAAAACTAAAGAAACTCAGAACTCACTGAAAACCAAAAAGCAGAAACCAGAATCTCTCAAGCGTAACATTCTCAGTGTCCTAGATATGATCCAAACCTATGGTATGTGAAGAACCAGGACAAAGGAAGATATTCTTAAAAGAAAAGGAAACAGCTGGAAGTTCAAGAGGGAGGGGACATGTACACCTAGGGCTGACTCATGTTGATGTTTGGCAGAAAACAACAAAACTCTGTAAAGCAATTATCCTTCAATTAAAATCAATCAATCAATAAATGGAAACAATTAAGACCAATCCTGAGATGACCTAGATACTGGAAGCAATGAACACTGATTCTAAAGAAGCTATTATAAAAAATATCTTCAATAAGGTGAAATATAATATATTCACAGCGAACCAAAAAATAAGACAGCAGAGAAATAGAAACAAAAAAGAATCAAATGGAAATTCCAGAATTAAAAAATGAACACAATGGATGGACTCAACAGAGAACTGGAGATGACAGAGGAGAGGTCAGTAGACTTGAAGACAGGACAATGGAAATTATCCAATGAGAAGAATAAAGGGGAAAAAAAAGACTGAAATAAAAATTTACAGTTATCAATAAACCAATTAGATAATATCATAAACTAACTGGAGTCCCAGAAGGCGAGGAGAGAGAATAGGGCAGAAAAACTATCTGAAAAATAATGCCTGAATATTCCCTAAATTTGGTGAAAGACATACATTTATAGATTGAAGATACTCAACAAGCACCAAGGAGGATGAATACAGAGAAGGCCAGCCAAGGTCAAGCTACTGAAAACCAAAGGTGAAAAAACAAATCTGAAAAACATCTAGAGAAAAATGACACATTATAGGGAGTTCCCTGGTGGCCTAATGATTGGAATTCTGGGCTTTTAATGCTGTGGCCCAGGCTCAGTTCCTCGTCAGGGAACTGAGATCTCACAAGTTGTGTGGTGTGGCCAAAAAATAAACATTTTTTTCAAAAAATGACATACTACCAGAGAATGATTTCATTGTAAGGTAGTTTCTCATCAAAAATTCAAGGACCAAAAAAAAAAAAAAAAAAATTCAAGGACCAAAAGACACTGAATTTAAAATTCATATCTGAAACTGCAATTATGTTTGTGAAAACCTAATAACTGTAAGTAGACTATGAAGAGTGACGAGTATATTATACTTTCCTAAGAGAGACTAAGAGAAACATTAAAAGGGAATTGTTCAATATAATATGTATTTACACATGCACAAATAATCCAAAAAGGGGAAAGAAAGAAAAAAAAGGCAGAGGAGGAGGAATAAAGCTCAAAGGGGATAAATAGAAAATAATGAAATGGGAGCCTCAAACCAACCATATTTAAACACTTTTCCTCAAGTAAAAGTTTTCAGCTGGATTTTTTTTTTAAAAAAGAAGCAAGACCCAGCTATATATTGTCCACAAGAGCTATACTTTAAATACAAAGAAACAGATAACCTAAAAATAAATGGATGGAAAAACCTATACTATGTAAAGAGCTAACATACATATATAATAGACTATTTAATATAAGAAAATAAATTTTAGGCAAAATTATGAGAAGTAAAAAAGCTATTTCCTAATAATTGGGTCAATTTACTAGGAAAACATGATGAAAAATATAGACGGGCTCAACAGAGAACTGGAGATGACAGAGGAGAGGTCAGTAGACTTGAAGACAGGACAATGGAAATTATCCAATGAGAAGAATAAAGGGGAAAAAAAAGACTGAAATAAAAATTTACAGTTATCAATAAACCAATTAGATAATATCATAAACTAACTGGAGTCCCAGAAGGCGAGGAGAGAGAATAGGGCAGAAAAACTATCTGAAAAATAATGCCTGAATATTCCCTAAATTTGGTGAAAGACATACATTTATAGATTGAAGATACTCAACAAGCACCAAGGAGGATGAATACAGAGAAGGCCAGCCAAGGTCAAGCTACTGAAAACCAAAGGTGAAAAAACAAATCTGAAAAACATCTAGAGAAAAATGACACATTATAGGGAGTTCCCTGGTGGCCTAATGATTGGAATTCTGGGCTTTTAATGCTGTGGCCCAGGCTCAGTTCCTCGTCAGGGAACTGAGATCTCACAAGTTGTGTGGTGTGGCCAAAAAATAAACATTTTTTTCAAAAAATGACATACTACCAGAGAATGATTTCATTGTAAGGTAGTTTCTCATCAAAAATTCAAGGACCAAAAAAAAAAAAAAAAAAATTCAAGGACCAAAAGACACTGAATTTAAAATTCATATCTGAAACTGCAATTATGTTTGTGAAAACCTAATAACTGTAAGTAGACTATGAAGAGTGACGAGTATATTATACTTTCCTAAGAGAGACTAAGAGAAACATTAAAAGGGAATTGTTCAATATAATATGTATTTACACATGCACAAATAATCCAAAAAGGGGAAAGAAAGAAAAAAAAGGCAGAGGAGGAGGAATAAAGCTCAAAGGGGATAAATAGAAAATAATGAAATGGGAGCCTCAAACCAACCATATTTAAACACTTTTCCTCAAGTAAAAGTTTTCAGCTGGATTTTTTTTTTAAAAAAGAAGCAAGACCCAGCTATATATTGTCCACAAGAGCTATACTTTAAATACAAAGAAACAGATAACCTAAAAATAAATGGATGGAAAAACCTATACTATGTAAAGAGCTAACATACATATATAATAGACTATTTAATATAAGAAAATAAATTTTAGGCAAAATTATGAGAAGTAAAAAAGCTATTTCCTAATAATTGGGTCAATTTACTAGGAAAACATGATGAAAAATATAGACGGGCTCAAAAATACATGAAGCTTGAATACTATTCAAGAAAAAAAGAATGAACCACATACTACAACACAAATGAATCACAAAAATGTAAGTGAAAGAAACCAGACACAGAAGACCACATGGTATATGATTCCATTTATATGAAATGTTCCATAAAGATAGATATCAAAAGACAGAAAGCAACTTAGAGGAGGCCTAGGGCCTCCAATAGAGATTAATCGCCCAATACAAGGGATCTTATTGGTGTGATGGAAATGTCCTAAAACTGGATCACGGTCATAGTTGCACAACTTAGCCAATCACCCAAAAGTAAAAATTTTTTTTTACTGAATGGATAAATTTTTTTTAATTATTATTCTTATTTTTTAAAGATTTATTTATTTATTTATTTTGGGTAGGGGTTGGGTTGGGGAGGGAGGGGAGCGGGCGGGCCACTTCTATTGGTCTTTCATTTCTCCATTTTCATCCATCTTTGTTCTTTGGCCCATGTGGGCCTCCCATCGCGGTGGCGTCTGTCGCTGCAGAGTACCGGCTCTGGGCGCATGCGCTCCAGAGTTCCGGCTCGGTAATTGGACACATCGTCCAGCCACTCCACCGCACGTGGGATCTTCCCAGGCCAGGGATCGAACCGGCGCCCCTTGCACTGCAAGGCGGTGTCCTTACCCACTGGACCACCAGGGGAAGCCCTGAATGGATAAATTTTATGGTATATAAATTGCATCTCAACAGCATTGTTTTTAAAAAGTAAAAAAAATCATGAAGCAAAAACTGACAGAATTAGAGGGAGAAGTAAGACAATCCCATAATTATGGTTAGATGTTTCAATACTCCTTTCTCAACAAATAATATAAAACTAGAGAGGAAAACCCAAGAAAAGCATAGAATCTGCATAACTACCAATCATCAGAATCTACTGATAATTATAGAGTACTACACCCAATAGCTACAAAATACAAATTATTTTGAAACCAGTGTTTCTTTTTTTTTGGCCACTTCTATTGATCTTTCATTTATTATTTATCTTTTTTTTGTTCTTTGGCCTGTATGGGCCTCCCATCACAGTGGCCTCTCTTGTTGCAGAGCACTGGCTCTGGGCGCATGCGCTCCAGAGCTCAGGCTTGGTAGTTGGACACATCGGTCCAGCCACTCCGCGGCACGTAGAATCTTCCCAGGCCAGGGATCGAACCAGTGCCCCTAGCACTGCAAGGTGGTGTCCTTACCCACTGGATCATCAGGGAAACCCCAACCCAGTGTTTCTTAACAAGAGAAGATTCAGCTTTCAGGGGACATTTGGCAATGCTCTGGGGACATCTTTGTTGTCACATCTTGGGGGATGCTCCTGGCATCCAGGAAGTAGAAGCCAGGGATGCTGCTAACCATGGTCAGGGGAGCACCCCATAACAAAGAAATATCTCATCCAAAAAGTTAACAGTGCTCAGGTTGAGACACCCTGTTTTCAAGTACATTTACAAAGACAGACGCGGTATTGGGATACAAAACATGTCACAATAAATTTTGAAAGACTGAAATTGCAGATTACATTCCTTAGGCAGAAAAGAATAAAACTGGAAAGCATTAAGATACCTGGGAAAATGCCAAATATTTGAAAATGAAATAGCATACTGCTAAGTCATACATGGATCAAAGAAAAAAATCACAAGAGAAATTAGAACATATTTTGGACTAATGACAAAGAAAACATAGCAGAACTTAAGAGACACAGCTAAAAGGAAAATGTACAGCGTTCAGTGTATACGCTAGTAAGTAAAAGAGCAGGGGCTCTCTTCTGTTTGTTTCAACTGCTGTGTCTCTAGTACATAAAATAATTTCCAGTGTTTAATAGGTTAATATTAATAAATATTCACTAAATAAAGGAATCTATAACAGAACAAATGAAAAGATCTCTAAATGCCAATGGTGGCATCTGGGTGGCAGAACCAGAGATGATTTTTTGTTTATACATTCTTGTACCTGATATTTAAAAAAATAATCCACAGGTATTACACGTTTTTAATTAGTAAAACTTTAAAAATCCAAATGGCCCTTCTCTGAGAGAGAATAAAAGGATTCTAGCCAACGAATTCATACACAATTTAGATCATTCTACTATAGTTCTTGTACTTGAAGGGAGACAAAAACAAAGAGACACTGTCTCCCTTTAGTTGTAAATCTTTTCCTCTACTCATTTATTCTAGGGAGAGGGAAGAAAGGTACAAGTCTAATTAAAGGACTAGAGAAAGCTACTGTGACTTTCTCAATTCCCAGTGCAAACTGCTTCCAGAATTAAGAGGGAGCAAAGCACCACTTAGATGGGTCAGTCACACCAGGGACATCAAAACATAGCACTAAACTCTTCCATCTGGATTTCTCTCTCTCTCCATGTCTCAGATTGGCATAGGCGAAAGCAATGGGTGATCAAGCAGGTTTTTTTCTCCTTTTCTCTCTTCCCAGAAAACTGCCAAAAAATAAAACCCTCTTCTTCCCACACACAAGAATCTCATTCTGGTCTAAGTGAAAATACAGCTTGTCTCCAAGGAAACATACATATCCCTGAGACTCTGATACTCTCAGCAGATACAGGCTACATCTTACTCTCCCTCCTTTTTTCTCCCCTGATTCTGGTATGGACTTCCCCAAAAAATAATTTTAAATGGGTGGAGGAGATCCTACTTGCTCTTCTTTTTAATTAATTACAAATCAATTAAGAGAACAAACAATATACAGGGCATACATAAACATTATGAGCTTTGCTAAATTCCTGAGTAATTAAAATCCTATTCAAATGTGTTTCTACAACCCAGCAACCTTTGCTAGGCTTAACAGAAAAGGTGGTCAGGTGGCAGCTCCATGGCGTTCAGCCAGGAACTGAAAACTGGCTTAGAGGCGATGCCAAAAATGTGGGTTCAGGAAAAGGGGTGGCGACAGCCCACCTGAATCCCGGAAGCGGAAGCCACTTTAACATAAAATAATTTCCAGTGTTTAATAGGTTAATATTAATAAATATTCACTAAATAAAGGAATCTATAACAGAACAAATGAAAAGATCTCTAAATGCCAATGGTGGCATCTGGGTGGCAGAACCAGAGATGATTTTTTGTTTATACATTCTTGTACCTGATATTTAAAAAAATAATCCACAGGTATTACACGTTTTTAATTAGTAAAACTTTAAAAATCCAAATGGCCCTTCTCTGAGAGAGAATAAAAGGATTCTAGCCAACGAATTCATACACAATTTAGATCATTCTACTATAGTTCTTGTACTTGAAGGGAGACAAAAACAAAGAGACACTGTCTCCCTTTAGTTGTAAATCTTTTCCTCTACTCATTTATTCTAGGGAGAGGGAAGAAAGGTACAAGTCTAATTAAAGGACTAGAGAAAGCTACTGTGACTTTCTCAATTCCCAGTGCAAACTGCTTCCAGAATTAAGGGGGAGCAAAGCACCACTTAGATGGGTCAGTCACACCAGGGACATCAAAACATAGCACTAAACTCTTCCATCTGGATTTCTCTCTCTCTCCATGTCTCAGATTGGCATAGGCGAAAGCAATGGGTGATCAAGCAGGTTTTTTTCTCCTTTTCTCTCTTCCCAGAAAACTGCCAAAAAATAAAACCCTCTTCTTCCCACACACAAGAATCTCATTCTGGTCTAAGTGAAAATACAGCTTGTCTCCAAGGAAACATACATATCCCTGAGACTCTGATACTCTCAGCAGATACAGGCTACATCTTACTCTCCCTCCTTTTTTCTCCCCTGATTCTGGTATGGACTTCCCCAAAAAATAATTTTAAATGGGTGGAGGAGATCCTACTTGCTCTTCTTTTTAATTAATTACAAATCAATTAAGAGAACAAACAATATACAGGGCATACATAAACATTATGAGCTTTGCTAAATTCCTGAGTAATTAAAATCCTATTCAAATGTGTTTCTACAACCCAGCAACCTTTGCTAGGCTTAACAGAAAAGGTGGTCAGGTGGCAGCTCCATGGCGTTCAGCCAGGAACTGAAAACTGGCTTAGAGGCGATGCCAAAAATGTGGGTTCAGGAAAAGGGGTGGCGACAGCCCACCTGAATCCCGGAAGCGGAAGCCACTGCTCAGTGACCAGGCGTCCATCCCCTACTCCTTCTCTGTGAAGGGATCAGAAGCTCTACAGAATCAATTTTAACCTCAGCAAACAAAGCAAGAAGGAGCCTATACTTGGTACTTAATAAAGCAGCTCTTCAGACAAACTTTTGGCTCTAGCAACAGATATCATGTGTTAAAGCCAATAAGAAGCAATGAAAATCACAGCTCTACAAAGCAAAAACTCAGATTAAACAGAAAGGGGGGTGAAAATTAACACCAACGACAAAATTAAGCTCCAACTGGCACAGCAAATCTTAGGATCCAAGCAGAGGACAACCAAGGGAATGCTGAGGCTAGACTGGAAAATCCCATGTCTCAGTTCTAAAGTACCTTGGTCAAGGTCATCTGCAAAATTCAGCACAGGAGGAGCCCCTTAAAATCGTCTCCCCTGGCTTCCCTGGTGGTCCAGTGGGTAAGGACACCGCCTTGCAGTGCAAGGGGCACGGATTCGATCCCTGGCCTGGGAAGATCCCATGTGCCGCGGAGCGGCTGGACAAATGTGTCCAACTACAGAGCCTGAGCTCTGGAGCGCATGTGCCCAGAGCCAGTGCTCTGCAATGAGAGAGAAGCCAAAGAACAACAACAAACAAATAAAAAAAGATAGGTGAATGAACCAAAAAAAAAAAAAACCTGTCTCCCCAAGTCTATTGCAGAATGAAACCATTTGTCTCCATAAACCCTTCTGTTGATAACTGCACCGCAATCCCAGGCAACATTTAAGAAGGGTGAGATCCAGAAAAAGAAAAAAATCATTGTTTTCTGAAAACATGAAGACGGGCACAAAAGGATTTTGCACAATTGGAGGAACTACCAGCTGAGGCTGCCCAAACAGGGAGGCTCCCCCAGAGGCCAATTTGCTGCTCCAGATTCAGCACAGTTTAATCCCCCTGCGATGGCTCACTATTAAATGGCCTTGGCAATTCTGTAGGAAGCACAATGAAAAGGCTGCTTGCCCTGGGCAGAGGACAGTACTCAAATGGGGTCCCATACATCTCATTCTGTGAAGGAAAACTCTTAACTTAGGTTTTCTTTTACACTAAGTTCTCAATATTCTGCAATAACGACAATGAAAAAGCCCTCAGAGTACGGATTTTCTTAGAAAGTAGAGGGCTTTCTAATAATCAGAGCTTTCTAAAAATGGAAGGCATCGCCTGGGGAGATTGGGTTCCCTATGGCTGGACAGGATCCAGCAGATGACTTTACTAAAAAGCAGCTCTTCAGACAAACTTTTGGCTCTAGCAACAGATATCATGTGTTAAAGCCAATAAGAAGCAATGAAAATCACAGCTCTACAAAGCAAAAACTCAGATTAAACAGAAAGGGGGGTGAAAATTAACACCAACGACAAAATTAAGCTCCAACTGGCACAGCAAATCTTAGGATCCAAGCAGAGGACAACCAAGGGAATGCTGAGGCTAGACTGGAAAATCCCATGTCTCAGTTCTAAAGTACCTTGGTCAAGGTCATCTGCAAAATTCAGCACAGGAGGAGCCCCTTAAAATCGTCTCCCCAGGCTTCCCTGGTGGTCCAGTGGGTAAGGACACCGCCTTGCAGTGCAAGGGGCACGGGTTCGATCCCTGGCCTGGGAAGATCCCATGTGCCGCGGAGCGGCTGGACAAATGTGTCCAACTACAGAGCCTGAGCTCTGGAGCGCATGCGCCCAGAGCCAGTGCTCTGCAATGAGAGAGAAGCCAAAGAACAACAACAAACAAATAAAAAAAGATAGGTGAATGAACCAAAAAAAAAAAAAACCTGTCTCCCCAAGTCTATTGCAGAATGAAACCATTTGTCTCCATAAACCCTTCTGTTGATAACTGCACCGCAATCCCAGGCAACATTTAAGAAGGGTGAGATCCAGAAAAAGAAAAAAATCATTGTTTTCTGAAAACATGAAGACGGGCACAAAAGGATTTTGCACAATTGGAGGAACTACCAGCTGAGGCTGCCCAAACAGGGAGGCTCCCCCAGAGGCCAATTTGCTGCTCCAGATTCAGCACAGTTTAATCCCCCTGCGATGGCTCACTATTAAATGGCCTTGGCAATTCTGTAGGAAGCACAATGAAAAGGCTGCTTGCCCTGGGCAGAGGACAGTACTCAAATGGGGTCCCATACATCTCATTCTGTGAAGGAAAACTCTTAACTTAGGTTTTCTTTTACACTAAGTTCTCAATATTCTGCAATAACGACAATGAAAAAGCCCTCAGAGTACGGATTTTCTTAGAAAGTAGAGGGCTTTCTAATAATCAGAGCTTTCTAAAAATGGAAGGCATCGCCTGGGGAGATTGGGTTCCCTATGGCTGGACAGGATCCAGCAGATGCTGGTGACCAGCTGGCTAGGACGTCACTGGAGGGACTTGGGCCCAGGGTGAGAAAGGATTAGGTGACTCCTGGGGATGCCTTCCAGTTACAGCATCTAAGAAAATGGAGGTGATTATCCGAGTAACTCCAGAGGGAAAAAACTCTTGCCACAAAGCTAATCATTGCTGTGTCACACAGGGTTCCTACCAGGGCGACCTGTGACGGCCTAGAGGGAGATGTGGGAAGGCGTAGGGAGGTACCAGAGGGAGGGGAAATAGATATGGGTACATAATTATGACTGACTCACATTATTTTTTAGCAGGAACCAATGCAACATTGTAAAGCAATTATCTTCCATTTAAAAAGTAAATAAAATTGTGGCGGCGGGGCTGGGGGTGGATGCAGACTTTTCAAAGTGCACTATCCTCCACAAAGACACACCTGTGCTCAATCTTTTCTGCAGATGAAGTATAAATGGTTGGAATCCCACTGAAACAAATGCTATGGTGTGATCCAAAGTCTTGGAGGAATTTTGGGGCACAGGTTTCTGATCCAAGGTGAAAGTGAAAGGCAAGTTGCTCAGTCAAGTCCGACTCTGCGAGCCTGTGGACAAGCCATGGAATTCTTCAGGCAAGACTACTGCAGTGGGGAGCCTATCCCTTCTCCAGGGGATCTTCCTAACCCAGGGATCGAACCCAGGTCTCCTGCATTGCAGGTGGAATCTTCATGGTCTGAGTCTCCAGGGAAGCCCATGGTAATCCTCCATGAACTTCCAGGCTCAGTAACACCTTCTGCAATAAAGCTATCTGTGGGCACAACATCTGCACTGGTGGGAACCGACTGATCTGTTCTTAGACCAAAAAGAAAAAAAAAAGAAATACAAATGTGACTGAGCCTATTATCTGAGCCTTTCTGAAAAATCCACACAGAGAATCACAAGATGGAGTTAGTAACTGTTCTGTTTTTACAGGTAACCGAAAGGATCAGACCAAGCTCTACGGTTGGGGGCAGGTTTCCTGGCTAAATGAAGAGATGTGATGCCCCATTGTTCTGATTCCTGTATCATAAGCTCACAGAATACTCTGTCCTCCTCCAGAGAATTTTGCAATCATAATTACAAAACTAAGCATTCATTTTGTTATGTCTGTCTTCCATGCTCAAAGTTCCAGAAAGGCAAAGCTCTCACTGCATTGTCAGTGTTTGTACCGTTACTTAGCACATACGGCGGGGAGTATTCACTGAATAAAAGAATACTTATCTATAGAGCCACTATGTTACCAAAGCAAAGATATCTGAGATCAGTGAGTACAGACAAGAATGTGGGAGGCCCACACAGGTCAAAGAATAAAGATGGACAAAAATAAACAAATGAAGGACCAATAAAAGAGGTCAAAATTTTTTAAAAATTAACAACAACAACAAAAAAGAATGTGAAGAAATGAGAAGACTCCTACACTTACTGGGAATTTGGTATTTTCTAATCAATTTAATGATAGGCACGCCTAATGACTTTAACAAATTTACTTCTGGATATATATCCTAGAGAAACCAAATTTATGTACACTAGATTATGTGGATTAGAATGTTCATTGCTCATACTTGCCCCAAACTGAAAACAACCAAATATCCACCAAGAGTAAAATGGATCCATGAATTGTAGTATATTCAAGCAATGATTAGTCCAATAGAAAGCAAATATTAAGAAGTCAACCTCAAATAAATAGCTTGTGGCATCAACATAATAGAACTGCATAAATATTGACATAGGACAATGAGAATGAGTGAACTATAGCATCATGCCACAACACAAATTAACCTCACAAGGGTTAGTGAGAAAACAAAAACAAAAAGGATGCAAAAGAACATATTTTGACTTATTCCATTCATATAAAGATCAAAAACAAGGTAGAGTGAATCATGTATTTCAGGGATGCAAAGAAAAGTTCTGAGTTCTACCAAACATTCAAAGAATAGATAAATCAATATGTATACAAACTCTACCAAATAAGATATGGACCATGTATGAATCATGATCTGAATCAACTAGCTGCTTTAAAAACAACAACATAGAGAGAAACTTGAACACTGAAAGAATGATGATTTAAAGGAATTACTTTTAGGTATAATAATGGTATTGTACCAATGTCTTTTACAAAAAGATTTATCTTTTAGATATATAGCAAAGTAATGAAGATACATATGTGTAGAAAATGTTTGGGCAAGATATATTTCAAAATGTTTAAATGGTTATCTCTGGGCTAACGGGATCATGATTTTTAGGAAATGGTACAAATTTATCATTTCTGGTGGAGATTACTGGTAACTCTTAGTCTCTTTTTGCTTGGCTATGTGTTCTAGTTGTTTCTACAATGAACAAATCAGAGTGCTTCAGGACTTGTTTAAAAGGAAATACAAGGATAGAGGACTGCCAAACATCAGAGAGCCTTCCACTTAAATCCACATTTCTAAACCATTTCTAGGTCCTAGTCCCTTTGCAGAATCTGAGGAAAGCCACTGCCTCTCTCCCCAGAAAAATGCACAATCCTTCGGCATTTTTCATACAACATGAAGAAACTCTGAGATCCCAGACGAGCCCATACTTTCCATGTTGTGAGTAACTGTAATAAATAATAATAGCTGATGTTTACAGCCTACTTAGTATGTGCCAAGAATGGTTCTAAATGCTTTCCAAGAGTTAACTCATTTAATCTTCCCAGAAGCCCTAGGAGACAGGCCACTCTAACCATCCCCAGTTTACAGATAAGAGTGAGGTTGGAGGGGTTGGGTAATTTGCACAAGGTCCCACCGCGATTGACTGGCAGAGCCAACAGACAAACTTGACAACCTGGCCCTCTAGCTGGGCTTTTATCTACCACATTCTGAGGCCACTCACAGAGTTAAATCAAATCTATGAAGCCAAAGGGACCTCCTGAATCACTCCGGAAACCGGCTTCAAATTCAACACCAAGTGCCTACCGTGCGCCATGCTCACCCAGTCCTCATAACAGCGTGGTCAGGGGCCTGAGACCCAGCTACCTGCCGGAGAATGTCTTCTGAGCTCACACGCATCATAGTGTAGCTGACTCTCTTTATGTTGAGGAGACAATCTAAGTCCCACATGACCTCCTCATGGCCCAAATCTTTTCAAGAACTGGTGAAGGTCCGATTCAACAGTTCACTTTTTAGACCCTGAAGAGCCCAGCGCTAGATCCGATCACTCTGATGAGAAAATGGGTATAATAATGGTATTGTACCAATGTCTTTTACAAAAAGATTTATCTTTTAGATATATAGCAAAGTAATGAAGATACATATGTGTAGAAAATGTTTGGGCAAGATATATTTCAAAATGTTTAAATGGTTATCTCTGGGCTAACGGGATCATGATTTTTAGGAAATGGTACAAATTTATCATTTCTGGTGGAGATTACTGGTAACTCTTAGTCTCTTTTTGCTTGGCTATGTGTTCTAGTTGTTTCTACAATGAACAAATCAGAGTGCTTCAGGACTTGTTTAAAAGGAAATACAAGGATAGAGGACTGCCAAACATCAGAGAGCCTTCCACTTAAATCCACATTTCTAAACCATTTCTAGGTCCTAGTCCCTTTGCAGAATCTGAGGAAAGCCACTGCCTCTCTCCCCAGAAAAATGCACAATCCTTCGGCATTTTTCATACAACATGAAGAAACTCTGAGATCCCAGACGAGCCCATACTTTCCATGTTGTGAGTAACTGTAATAAATAATAATAGCTGATGTTTACAGCCTACTTAGTATGTGCCAAGAATGGTT